>OY728155.1:182823251-192823251 GCA_963277665.1 Viscum album | reverse complement strand
AAAAAAAACCGATCTTTTTTTACAACTGGTTTTCACATGTTTTTTCAAAGAAGGTTTACCAAAAGTGGCGACCACATACTTTACTTTTTCAAATAGTTGATCAATTTTTAGTGAAGATAATGTTGTATATTATTCTTAATTTCTATCAAATGATGTCATCCAAGATTTATATTTATGTTATCAGGGTAGAAATTTGAAATTTCCTAAAAACATAGTCTTTGAGGAATGTTTCATCCTAAGTGTGTACCTTGTTAAAAAATGAGACACCCTTAAGTTATATTAATGTTATATCTTGAAAAATTTCCATATGCAATAAAGTCATTTATCATCCCATAAAACATTGCTCTCAACATGAAATCTTCTTTTTTATAATAATCATACAATGTTAACACCTAAATCTCACATTTATTTCATATCTTAGATCAATGAAATCAAATAAACATCAATATCATTACCCAATTGTTTTGGAATTAATATAATTAGAGACAACATAATGTATTTTTTCTTCATGCATAACCATGATGTAAATTTATAATTTACCATATTAATTGGTCATGCATTATGAGTGCTTCTTTTTATACCAAAAGGATTCACTCCATCTATAGATATTGCAAGATAAAGGTTTCTCAACTTATTTCAGAATTCTGGATACTCATGATCAATTTTATTCCACCGAGAAGAGTTATCTAGGTGATGAAGTTTTCATTCTTGAATTATTGTATCTATGTACAATGTCAATTTCCTTATAATCTATTCACTTCCACATATGAACCTAAACCGTGGAATTATTGGAAAGTACTATAAAACTCTAGAAGTAATTGATTCATCTTTCTTACATCAAGACACACCACATTTGGAATTTTTTATGTGATCCATGGTCATTGTGAAAAAATATATAGTCATTTGGACAAACATGTATTCTTTCAGAGATCACACCCATTGAACATAACATTCGTTTAGAATCTTATGTTCAATAAGAAAGCTCATTATCTTCAAATAGAATATCATTCAAGAGATAAAGTAGTTCAGTAAAGATGGTATCACTCCATTTCTTTCCATATTTTACATTATATAACTTCAGTATGGTTGAAAATGTTGTATATTTAGTATAACCAGTATATAAGGGTGTCTTTTCACAACTCTTTAACTTCTAAAATAGTTTTAGAAAACCACAAATTTCATCTTAAACTATCATTATAATTTCCATAGTAATACCTTCATCACTGTTTACATATGTAATCATATCCACAATACAATCCTTATCATCATTCATACTTGTAATCATATGAGATGATCCATAAAATCCAGTGTTATCCCAGTCACTATCTACATTTAGTTCATTCCTGTGTTTAGTCCAACATTTATAACTTCGATCTATTTCAAGATAGATCAAGTGTTATTCTAAATACTTTATACTAATTAGTCTTGAATAACAATAATGTAAACACTAACAAAGTATTTGTGAATGTTCATATGCACAACCTTTTTAAAAATTGACAAACTATTTAACCCTATCCTCACACTCTTCTATCATAAAATTGACATCCATCAATTTTAGAATCATATCCATCCTATTTGATTTGGTAATATTCATATTAAAAAAAAGTAAATACAAATAATATATTAGCTTAGAATCCTAAAAGGATATTCTTCACACACACACATAGTCATTATATTTGATATAAATTTTCATTTCATGAACAACTTATTAAATCATATAAAGAAAAATAATTATATGAAGTTAAAAATATTGTAACAATTATTTTTTTATTAAAAGAAGTAACATATCATAAATAATTAATTTTTTGGAAATTGATTCATCAAGATGGATAATAATGTAAACTTTTAAAATAGATATTTTCATGTTTATCCAGTTCACTTCATCAAAGTCCATCAAGGTCAGCGAAAGTCGTTGGAGGTCACCTTGAAGAAAAAATGCTTAAAAAATTTGGATGCTTTTAAGTCTAAATGTCATATGGTGTATTTTGAGTTATCATATATAGAACTTGATTAACTATGAATGCTATTATTTATATAGAATAATCCCAAATTTATATAATAAGCTCAATATTAAAAACAACATTGGCCAAACCATGTTTAACAATGTTTTTTCTTTTAATACAACAATATACTATGTTATTTCCAAATGAGTGGGTTATGATACCATACCACACCCCATTAGATAGTTTGTAAATTCTTAACTTAGGTATTCAATCCCTAAATTTGGTTAAAACAATTTAATAACATTTCAAAGATTATTGTTTTACATAGTTATTGGATATTTTGGAATATTTCAAAGATTCAATATTTTTGTTTTATTAGAAACACATATTTATACATACCAAAATAATTCATGAAGGTAAAAAAGTTCCAAAAACCACTAATGTTTTTGTGTAATTATTGATCCACACACATATGTGATCATATAATAAAGCCCATGTTTTGGAAAGAATTAAGTCTTCTCTCTTAGTGCAGACTGTTTTCCTAGTGTGGAGTAGGTAACTTCATGCATAATATGCTGGTTTCTTTCATGGAAGTTTACGTATTTAAATATAATTTAAACTAATATTAATACACACACACACCCACAGATATATAAATACTCAAACACATATAAACAAAAATATATATACCTTCATACTTATATAGATAAAAAAGAATGAAATACACACACACACACATCTATCTAATAAAACATCATATATCATGTCATGTTTTTATAAAAAAACATTAATCATACTATTTGATCATTTTAATTTCAAATATAGTTACTAGTTTGAACCAATCCATAAGCCAATGAATAATATTGAATCCATTAATATCTATAAGGAATACACTTATTTATAACATTATGAACATTGATTTCTTATATAATATTTAACCAATCTATTAATTCACCACATAATCGATATTTTTTTCCATTCCATTGAACCCCATTTAAATTTTCAATTAGTGTCAAATAATAAATTTTTAAATTTTTTTTAGGAAATATTTATCTATAATAATATTTACACATACAAAGTGGAATAATAACCCAAAAATAGATAAAATCAAGCAAGATAGACAAACCAAAATGGAAAGAACTCTAAAAGGGTTGATTCATCCAAAACAAATAGGGAATAACAGTATACAAGTCTAATTTTAGATGAACATGTTGGGGAAGAACCATTATGGATGAATGATGGAAGATAAAATTAAAAAAATCAAGAAAAACACAAGAAATATCGACTGTGAATCCTTAAAACAAGTATAGAATATCCTACATTTAGTTAAGAGGTTTGATTTGTCTAAAATGATTATGACTGCTGCACACGAACAGAGGAAAAAAAGCTCAAAGGAATCATGAAAAACACATGAAAGATTGATTGATAATCCTTAAAAAATGTTTGGAATTTCATACCTAGGGTTTCTAGGTTTGATTTATCCAAAAGAAAAGACTTCAGTTGTTGTCTAGGATTGGTTCCGTGAGAGCTTGAATGTGGTGGTGGAGAAGCGATCTGTTAGTGTTCATTTTAAAAAGGGTAAAGGGTTTTATCAGTGGTTACTAAAAAGTGTTGGTAAAATTTCAATTTATTAGCACTAAAAATATAAGCACTCATAAATAAAGCTTCTATTGGTGCTTCCTTAGCGCTGATAAATTAGCACTTTTATCAGCGCTAAAGAGATGATCACAAAAGTGGAATTTCTTAGCGCTTAAGTTTTAGTGTTGATAAAATAAAATTTTATTAGTACTGGAAAAAAATGTAAGAAAAATGAATAAAAAAGAATAAATAAATAATTTTAATTATATAAATAATAAAATTATTAAAAATAAATGATACTAACTATTTAAATTATAAAATATATTAGAAAGTTAATTTAAATAAATTAATTATCTAAATTAAAAAAAAAATATTAAAAATATAAAAACTTAATAAATAAATATGTATAAATAAATAAATATGTATAAATAAATATTAAAAAAAGAATAAATTTCAAAAATATTAAAAATTAATAAATATTAAAAATTAATAAATAATATTGAATGAATGAATATTAAAAATGAATAAATAAATTTGAATAAGTTATAAAAAAATTAAAAAAATTGATTTAATAACATTAACTACATAAATTAAAAACACATAAAAAATGAATAAAAATGAATAAATAAATAATATATATATTTTAAACAGGTTGGAGTTGAGATCCCTTTTAGTAAAAATAAAATAAAATAAAGTCATATCTTAAACAGGGTTGAGAGGTAACCCTTACTTGACCTGGAGGCCTAGAGGCCCAAAGGCCAAACACAACATGGTCTAAAGGCCCAGTGGCCAGAAAGCCAAAACAAGGCCCTAAGGCCCAATGTGAGAAGTCAACATCATACATGTGACCAGTCAAATGTTATGCCATCCCCTATTAGAAGAAATTACAACATGTGGCTAGTCTGAAATATGAACTGCCCCTACCTTGAAACGTTGTATCATGCTGGACTGACACAACGGGGAAGAGAACCCCTCAAACCACAGTGTAGGGGAAGACCAGCTGATATTTTCTAGCAGACCCATCACCCTTTTGAGCCACCCACCCGGTGATACCTGTGTGGTCATTGTTTGAATCACTTGTCAAATGCACTACATCTTCAATCCGATCCAAAGTGAAGATAATCAAATGGAAGAGCACTCCTCCATCCCACAATAACGGAAAAAAGGCTGGATGATAAGCGTCAGCATGCCCATCCCTCAAAATGAGGCTACCCACTCGACATTGTTAGTGCACCGCCTTCCTGTTGCATTGAGATGTTCACCTGGAAACTAACATTTTTCCTACTGCCCACAAAAATGACTCAAAGGTCTCATGGCTTGAAGACCGAGATGATACCCTAAAAGCAAAAAATCCCAAGGAAACCCTAATGGATGAACCTCCTTATCCCACCACTATCTTGGAGGAGCCTCATAGCCCTATCGTTGCCCGAAGAAACACAATCGTGAGTGCCACCAACACTTGGCCTGTCATCTCTGTCGATGACACCACTGCAACCATGAGCCGCAATCAACACACCGGGGATGACTGAATCTGAGTCAAGAGACACGACATTGCCAGAGTCGACTAGATCTATACGTGACCCAAGAGTGTAAATAAATATGTATAAATAAATATTAAAAAATGTATAAATTCTAAAAATATAAAAATTAACAAACATTAAAAATGAATAAAAAATATTAAATAAAATAATATTAAAAATGAATCAATAAAATTTAATAAATTACAAAAAATATTTAAAAAAGTGGATTCTTATGACTAATTACATGGATTGTAAACATGTTAAAAATGATGAAAAATGAATAAATAAATAATTTAAATTATATAAATAATAAAATTATTTAAAATGAATTATATAAACTATTTAAATTATAAAATATTAAAAAATGTATTTAAATAAATAAATAATATAAATTTCAAATAATTTAAAACTATAAAAACTTAATGGATAAAAATGAATAAATATTAATCATATAAATTACAAACATATTGAAAATATTAAAACATAGTAAACAAATATGTATAAATATTAAAAAATGAATAAATTTTAAAAAATATTAAAAATTAATAAATATTAAAAATGAATAAATAAAATTGGATAAATTAAAAAAAATATTTGAAAAAGTGAATTCGTAAAATTAAATACATGAATTACAAACACATAAAAAATGAATAAATAAATAATATTAATTATATAAATAATAAAATTATTAAAAGTGAATTATATTTACTATACAAAAAATATTAAAATTAAAATGCATTTAAATACTTCAATTATATAAAATCCAAACATACTAAAAATATTAAAAAATAATAAATAAAAATAAATAAATATTAATCATATAATTTACAAACATATTGAAAATCTTAAAACTTAGTAAATAAATATGTATAAAATTTAAAAAATGAATAAATTTCAAAATTTTAAAAATTAATAAATATAAAAAATGAAAAAATATTAAAAGAAAGAATATTTAAAATGAATAAATAAAACTGAATAAATTATAAAAATATTTTAAAAAAGAGAATTCATAACATTAATTACACGAATTGTAAACACATAAAAGATGAATAAAAATAAATAAATAAATAAAAATATTATTGCTAATTATTGATGTATGTATTGATTGATTGTATATAAAAAATAGAATTAATTATTAACCTTTAGAATTTTAAATAATAATTTTAAATATTATTTTTTAATTAAATTTATAAATATTAAAAAATGTATAAATCACTATCAAATTTGAATATATTACAAAAATATTAAATAAATAAATATAAAAAATGAATAAATTATAAAAAATATTAAAAATGTAGAAATATTAAAAATGAATAAATAATATTAAATGAATAAACAAACATACACATAGACATACATGTACACATAAATACACGTACACATACACATACACATACACAGACACATACACATACACATACACATACACATACACATACACATACACATACACATACACATACACATACACATACACATACACATACACATACACATACACATACACATACACATACACATACACATACACATACACATACACATACACAGACACATACACATACACATACACATACACATAAACATAAACATACACATACACATACACACACCCATACACATACACATACACATACACATACACATACACATACACATACACATACACATAC
The DNA here is from genome assembly GCA_963277665.1 of Viscum album. Lineage (NCBI taxonomy): Eukaryota > Viridiplantae > Streptophyta > Magnoliopsida > Santalales > Viscaceae > Viscum > Viscum album. The sequence continues at coordinate 192,816,537 of OY728155.1, read as the reverse complement.
ACATACACATACACATACACATACACATACACATACACATACACATACACATACACATACACATACATATACACATACACAAACACATACACATACACATACACAGACACATACACAGACACAGACACAGACACATACACATACACATACATAGACACACACACACACACACACACATACACATACACATACACATACACATACACATACACATACACATACACATACACATACACATACACATACACATACACATACACATACACATACACATACACATACACATACACATACACATACACATACACATACACATACACATACACAGACACATACACATACACATACACAGACACAGACACATATACATACACACATACACACACACACACACACACACACACACACACACACACACACACACACACACACACACACACACACACACACACACACACACATACACATACACATACACACACACACATAAACATACACATACACATACACATACACATACACATACACATACACATACGCATACACATACACATACACATACACATACACATACACATACACATACACATACACATACACATACACATACACATACACATACACATACACATACACATACACATACACATACACATACACATACACATACACATACACATACACATACACATACACATACACATACACATACACATACCTGTACATACACATACATTTACATACACACATGTATACACATTCACATACATATGCATACATACATGTGCATACTAATACATACATATACATATGCATACATATATACTACATAAACATACACATGCTACATAAACATACACATACATACACATGTACACATATACACATATACATACATACACAGACATACACATACACATAAACACACACACACACACACGAACATACATCCACAAACATATATATACACATACACATACACGTACATATGCACATATACACACACACACATACATATGAACACATACAAATAAACATACACATGCATAAACATACATCTATATAAATATACACACACAACACAAACATACATATACAACAAATACAAACATATATATACACACATATATACACAAACATACACGCATATACAGATACATATACATGCATACACATACATACAAATAAATGTATATATTTTAAATTATTTAATGTTAATATAAATATATAAGTTCAAATATGAAGTATTTAAATAAATATATATTCATTAATATATTTATATAATTGTTTAAATAATATATATATATATATATTATATTTACATATACATTTTATAATTAATGTATATAAATATATTATTATTAATTTTTATTAATTAGTATAAATTTGATATTTTTAATATATAACATTTATAAAAAAATAAGATTAATAATAAATTTTTTATTTTAATACAGTTATATAAATTATATTTATATATTATATTTACACATATATACTTATTTCTATATAAATCATATAAATATAAATATATATATATATATATATATTGAATTATTGACGTAAAATTATTATTTTTTTATTTTTAAAAATCCTCTTTTAAGGTTGAGTGGTAACTAAAACATCATGAGTTGGAACCAAAATCAAAGATGCAAATAAGAATTTCAAAAATAAAAAACATATTCATATTCAAATCACCAACCATCATCATCATGAGATACCACCAACGTCGTCACCATTCTGATACCACCGTCATCGTCTCCATCCTATCACCACTATATCAACGAAGATAACCATCCGCTGGAGTTCAATGTCACCACCGTAAAACCAAAATACCACCACAGAGTAGAGAAAATTAACAAAACACCACCAACATTGGCTTATCACTATTATAGACCACCGATGGATTCCACCACAACCAATAACGAACATCACCCAATACCAAACACAAACTGACATCACACTAAACAATAATTGAACAGGTCAAACATTCGTAGAAGAAACCAAAAAACCTCATGATAGTTATGTGTAAGAAACACTAAAAAAATCTAACAAACTAGTAACTTCTCCATCGACATAGCTAATGCCAAATCTGAATGTCTCCATCATAGAAGGGCTCGTGTATGGAATAATGGCCACCAGACCACACATCTCAAAACCTTATTGTTAACAATTCTCTAGATCCAAATTAGAGAGGATCATATGAACTTAAGGTTAGATTAGGGGATATAGTGGTCGGGGGATCCACATGATGACATCGTCAATGAGGTAGAAAACCAGAATCCAACTGAACAAGAAAAATTTGACTCTGGAAGCACCTTGAATCTCATCGACCATAGAACCAAAAATCCAAAAACTTCTTTGATACCACTACTCCATATCTGACATGGAGAGGCATAGAGGAATGCGAGGTCAGAGAAGGTTGAGTGGAAAAGGGGTTCAACAACAAAAAACCTTTTTCAGGACCCAAAATCCTCCTTGAAATAAGTTGTCGTCATCACAAATTGGAACCGAGGATTATTTGCCTTAGCGGGTGAGATGATCAGGAAAAAAATGGAAGACAAAAACCAGGCATGAAAAAGTCGTGAAAGAAACATGGGGAAGATCCCACAAGGGATTTTATAATTTTTTTTTTCACGCTATGGGGGGGGGGATTTTATTAGTGCTAAGAAAAGCGTTGACAAAAGGTACCTTTTTGTCATCATTTTTTATCGCTGATAAAGGTCACCCTTATCAGTGATTTTAGTTAGAGCTGATAAAAGTTTTCCTTTATTGTTTTTTTTGTTTAGAATTGATAAAGGTTACCACTTAATAAATGTGAATATGTAGTAGTAATATCTGGTGAACTTTTTAATTACTATAGGTTCATGAGAAGCATCGAGGGCCTAAACATATCATTTAAAGAATAATTTGACCTTTAATAGAATATCTAAAATAAAACAAATCATCACACAATCAATAACCAAACATGGTATAAATAATAACAAAATATCATCAAATAAATCTCTAAATAATCTCAATAACATCCAAAATCTCATACTTTTAAATTGAAGGAACCTAGGCGCTATAGAAGTGTAAAATACTGGTATTTTCAAAAACTTTCTGCCAAATTAGTGACATAACATTAAATATGATATAACGGTTATTGAATTATCCCATAAATTGCTTGAAATTTAGTTTAACCATGAATAAAAAGATATAATGAAACCATAAATGGAACCTTATTTGATTCACATTGCTAATTTGATCTGCTCATCATTGGTGTGTTTTAGCTTGAAGGTTCCTTGGGAGGCATCCTACATATAATCCACACATGCACCACAACTCCTGAATAATCTTTCTTCAATACCCATGTTCTAGTTTGGGAAATAAAATCACTTTACAATGACCATTTGATTTTTGGAAGATCACACATTCGATCTACAAACTTTGATCGAAGAAACCTTAATCTTCCCTTGGAGTTTCTATCTTTAGAGCATGAGAGAGATTGAGAGTGTAATGAACCAGAATTTTATCAATGGGATTTCCATTCTCATAATTATTTTATATAGAATAAAACAAATACGTCTCATATAGAACCTAATAAAAAAATTATTCTCATAAATTAATAATGAAATAAATGGTATTTATAGCAATTAAGGAACCTATACTGATGGAATAGTAACATGACTGTTGGAATAGTAATATGGATATTAAGAATAGTAACCCAACCAATAGAATAGTAACCTCACATATTAAAGTTTAAATAAAATTTAGGCATCTTATAAATTAAAATATGATATAATTATATCATGGTAAAAGTAAATAAAATTTTTAGAAATGATAAATTAAGTGTTGGTATTTTTATAAAACTTAAATATTTATTTACAATTTTACAATTAATATAATGATTTAAAAGAAAATTTATTTTCATAAAATAGATTCATAAATTAATATTATGTTTTATTATAATTATAATATAATTATATGACACCTTAATTAAATTTTCAAAGTTTCATAAAATCAATTATAATATTAAAATTCGTATTTTTAGAATAAATGATGATTTTATTTAAAAATTAAATTTATCATATTTAAAAAAATATTTTCATAAAATTGAGTTCACTTTTAAAATTTACACATCAAAAAACATCCAGGGTGAAGTTTTGGTATTTTCTAAAATAGTTGAATTTTTGGTGGATAGTGAAATACCTAAATTTATAATATAAGCTAAATACATGAATTATTGAGTCATGGATGATGTATGTCTGATGTAAGAACCATTATATTGAACTATAATTCCTTATTTACTATATTTATTCATTGAAATAAATACAATTTATAGTCTTGATCCAAAAAAATAAACTAATGAATAAAATAATAAAAAACACCCCTCTCTTCCCCTATAAATACCACCCATCACAACCTATTATAATCACATCTCCAAAGACTTTTATCTTGTATAAATTATTACCAATTAACTTCCCAAACCAATTACCCATGTCTAGGATCTATTTTTCTCAACAAAAGACCAAACCCAAGTGCCTTAAGGAGGTTCTCAAGGAGACGATATTCAAGAGGTAAAATCTTTAATTCTTCTCTTTCAATTTATTTTATGTTCTTATACTCTCCTCACCCACCCTATCTAAAGAAGAATGATAAATATAGTATTAAATATATAATGAAATTTTATTGTTTTAATTGAATATTCCTCATCAAATCTCTTCTCTTTTCCTTTTATTCTAAAAATGAAAACACCACCCATGATGTGCTGATTCACTGCCTTTATGGATGAAGAGTTTTCATTTTATATTACCACCTTCAAGGATGTTCATAGAACCATTATTATGATTAAAATAGATTTTAATATATATATTATAACTTTTTTTTAATGTTTTGGAACTAATTTATAGACACAATATTAAATAAAACAAAACCAGTTTGTGATGGTCGTAAAAACTGACAAAATAAAAGAAACATTTTCATTAACATTTTATCTAATGAATCATACTCATATCATAAAAAATTATATATAATACCATTTAAAATTATATAATTTCATTAAAATTATATAATTTTATTTCTATAGAATTATTCTCATTTTAATTTTTTTATACTTTTATATAAGTGAACTGATCATGAAAACCAAAAAAACGAACACTCCTGGAATGACAAAATTGAACTCTATAAATTATCAAAATGTCCATAAATAAACTCAATAAAATTATAATAAATAAAATAAATTTAGAATAGGTTATTAATTAATTAATTAATTAATCTAATTTTATTATTCATGATATTAAGTGAAAAGGAATAACAAATCTGTACATAAGGTAAGGGGATTCTTCAACCCAACTCCCTTTCTTTGGGTTATACCTATTTCATGAAAAATGTAAATGTGGATATCCCTTTATTGTTACTTAAATATAATTTCAATGTTATTCCATCTTATTTTTTAGGATATAAATGTTTCCAACTTGGACTTATAACAAATATAAATATTTTCTAAAATAACTCTTCTTTCCAAAACACATCTTGAATCCTCTTTAGATTGTTTCTTCTTCACTCAAGATTTATGATTCTTATACAAAATATGTTTTTTTATCTTTCATTTTGGAACCTTAAATTTTATTTATTAATGTATTCTTGATTAAAATTTTATGAAACCCATTCCTTTCCATGTATTATTTCACAAATATGATTGTTATACATAGCATGCAGGATCATGTAAATGTTATGATGTGACAGGTGGGTCTGGAATTATATAGCTCTCCAATGAATTGGGTAATCTGATTTCTCTCATGAAATAATTTGTATTATATGTGGAAATGATTATATCTTTATTCAAAATTATGATGTTATGATTATTCAAATATGTTATGCATGAACATGATGTTATCTTTGTTCACAACTATGTGTGGTATTTGACCAATAAGACACGATGTTTCATTTTTATGCATTGCCAAGTTCCATTCCTTTATCTAATGTTTCCCATCATGATTATGATGATGTTCCTATTATTATGATATAACGATGATGATTATTCTCACCCATGTTATATTAATTGATTCCCTTATTCATCCTCTTATTGGGCTTTTAACTCCCATCTTTCTTGATGTATATCCTCAGGTGATTACATTAAATAAGGAGAACACAAGATTTATAAGGAAAAAGAAGAGGTATTTAAATACATTTTTATGTTTTATGTAAAAGTAATGTATGTGAATTATTTCCCCAAGACACTAAACATTTGGATCCTGGATTTGTGTTTCTATTATGTTGTTTATCTCTAAAATGATGGATTAGTCATATAAGAAAAAGTAGGATCACTATTGTTAGTATCAAATAATGGTTTAGTTAATTTGGGAATTAGGATTAAAGGATGTTAGTGAAAAACATTAGGATATTAATAAGTATATGAAGTTTTGTTTAGAAAAATACTTAATATAGGGATTTAATAAGATAGGAATTTAGTGTTAATAGTGTAAAAGGATAAATTTTTCATGCTTTGTTGACTTAATTTTTATTCAAACCTGTTATATTTTAGAAAATGGTGGGAACCAGGAGAAACCAGGCCAACAACCCATGTGAGGGACAATGAAATGATTGCACAAATGACAACCCCAATACCATAAAGAGTGGAGTTCAAAACTTTCACTACCACAAAACTGGGTTTCCATAGTGCCGCCCTTTATCAGCACTAAAAAAAGTACTGATAAAGGAAACTTTTAACAACACTAAAAAAAGTGCTGTTAAAAGTGACCCTTTATCACTGACTTTTTTAGTGCTGATAAAGACACTCCCTTTATGAGCGCTTTTTTTAGTAGCGCTGATAGGGGGGGGAATTTATCAGTAGTTTTTCCTAGAACTGATAAAGTTTATATTTCAAAAAAATAAGTAACTTTTCATGAAAAATAATATATTGATATATAAGTATATTTATATTGATATAAGTATAATATATTTATTTTAAATATGTTTTAGATAATTATAAATAGACTATTACATTTAATATATAAGAAAATTAGTGAAAATGGATTTAAAATATTTTAAAAAATATTATTAATTAATAATTTTCAAATTATCACCGACTAATAATAATTTAATAACAATTTTAAGACAAAAAAATAAAAAAAATTAATAAAAGATCTAAAATAAGTTGAAAATGTAACTCAAACTTCAAAAAACCATAACTTTTGATCCAGGTGTTTTTTTGAGCTCTGCATCATATCAAACCGAAGCCCGCGATGACCTATACACGTTGGTGACCCAAGGGAACCTTCTGTCACATTTTTTGAGGCAAAAAAAGGCCCAGAAGGCCTCCAAAATTGACTTTTTAGTCCGCATACCCCAATTTTTTAATATTCAAATAGCTATAACTTATGATTCAGATTACCACTAGGTATATACCACATATAATATCGAATATTGTATCATTTTATTTGATTTGACTGGTTGTGGAGTTAAAATGGACTTCTGGATTAGAAGTTATCGTCGTTTTAACATTCTATAGCTTTTCAGATACACATATATATGTATTTATTCGTATATATATATATATATATCCATGTGTGTGTGTGTTGTATATATGTATGTATGTATGCATTTATTTATTTATAAACACACATAAAAAAACATATTTTATAAATGTATTTAAAACTAATCTTATAAATATATATTAATATTCAAATAAATATACAGATAAAAACTTATAACTAAATATATATATATATAAATAGATATAAATATATATTAATATATGAATATATATATATATATATATATTAATATATGAATAAATATATACATATTAATATAACTAAATATATTTATATTAATATGAATCTATATTAATATACGAATGAATATAACTATATATATATATAGATATATCCTTAAATGGAGAAAAAACTAAATGGATTAGTGGTAAAGGTGCAGGCGTGCAAGTGGAGAGGTCTCGGGTTCAAGTTTTGGTGGAGGTTAGGGCACGCAGGCAAGTGGGATGGGGTTGCGCCAGAAATGGCAGTGTGCAGTGAGAGGTAGGGGGCTCCACCTAGCACTGATGGGGGGGGGTCAAGTACTGTTAAAATATCCACCTGCATTATATATTATTTTTAATTTTTTTAATTTTATTTTGACTTTTATCAGTGTTTAAAAAAGCACTGATAAAAGGGGTCTTTTATGAGTGCTAAAAAAAGCATTGATAAAGGACCTTTTTATCAGTTCTTTTTTAGTGCTGATAAAAGACACCTTTTATCAATGATTTTTTAGCACTGATAAAAGTCCATTATCAGTGCTTTTCAGAGCACTGATAAAAGGGACCCCTTTATCTTCACCTTGATTAACAGTGCTTTTCTAGCACTGATAAAGGCTATATTTGTAGTAGTGTTTATGGAGATGCTTACCCAACTATCTGAGGATATGTATAACAACTTGAACCCCATGGAATGTCCACCCTCACCTAGGAAGGAGAAACTATCCATTGAATCCTTTATGTAACAATGACCATATATGTTTAGTGGATATTTTGATCCAATTGTTTTAGAACAACTATTTAACTCAATAGAGAAGATATTTTATGTTCTCTAATATTATAATAAGGAGAAGGATACTTTTTCTATCTATAATTTAGATAGAGAAGCCAATTAATGGTGGGAATTAATAAAGAACACCAAGATAAAGGTGGAAATGGAAGATATGGAGTGGGAAGACTTTAAGAAAATATTTCTTAACAATTATTTACATCAAACTCTTTATACAATTATTGAGAGAGAATTCATATATCATAAGAAAAAGGAAGGTGAATCTATAACAACTTTCAAATAAAAATCCCCAAGGCTTTCAAGGTACACCTTGGGTTTTGTTATCAACAATGATAAAAAAATAGATAGATTATTTAGTGTTTTAAAACCAAAACTTCGAAAGGATATAGCTATATGAGACTTTAGAGTTATGAATAAGTGGTTCAATGTTCTCTCAAAGTGGATATGGAGTTTGGATAATAGTCCCATGGATATGGAGATGAGAAAAAAATGATGAAGTTTCAAGATGGAGGATCTAATGGAAAAGGTGGAAAGAAATATCAACCACCAACATATTAAAAATTTGGGAAGAAGCATCATGTAAAATAACTTAAAGGGATAGGTAAATCATTCAAGTGTGGAAGATAAGGCCACCAAGATCACGAATGTCAAAGAGACATAAATAAGATGCCCAATGTGATAGAGGAAATGAGAGCAGCACCTATAGTTCAATGCTTTAACTATAGGGGTAAAGGTCACTATGAAATCCTATGCACTAAACCATTGGTCCTTGAGGGTAATCAGCATCAACAAACACCAAAGACAAAGGATCAAAGGAAATATTATGACATCACTACTTCTAAAGTGGAGTAAAAAAATGAATTCTTATAGGGTACATTTCCTATACACTCAAGAATGGAAAAAGTATTACTTGATTCTGGTTTTATGAATTTCTTTATATACTATAAGTTTTCTCAAACTATTTAATCAAATCCCTGATACATTGAAGTAGAAATATCCATAAAAACACCTAATGTTGCGATCATTTCAACCCAATCATTGAACTCTTCTCCTATTGGCATATGTGGGAAGATTCTTCCAACGAATCTCATAATACTTCCCTTAGTGGAATTTGATACTATACTGAGCATGGATTGTCCCTCTTTATATCGATCCCACATCAAAAATCGAGAAAATGAAATATCTTTTCATATTTCGAACCATCCCATGATCCTCTACAAATTCAAGGAAGATCATGAATCTTATTTTGAAAATCCATCAATAGTGTGGGTGTTGATACCCTATGAAGAATCATACCTTGTTCAAATGGTTGAGTCATATGAAGGTATCAACCTAGAGGAAATTACCATTGTGAGGGAATATAGTGATGTATTTTACAAAGAGATACCTAGAATTACCTCAGATCATGAGGTAGAGTTCTCAATAGAACTTATACCCGGATCCACTACTATCTCAAAATATTCCTATAGGATGACTGCTATTGAACTGGTGGAATTAATGAAATATCTACAAGTGCACTTGGATAAAGGGTTCATAGAACCTAGTGAATCACATTGGGGTGCACCGATGCTATTTATCAAGAAGAAGGATGGATCAATGAAGCTATGTATCGATTACCAGAATCTTAATAATATCACAATAAAGAACTAGTATCCTCTTCCATGTATTGATGTCTTGTTCGATCAATTATGAGGAGATCATTACTTCTCAAAGGTGGATCCTCATTCTGGATATCATCAAATGAAGGTGAATAAGGAAGATATTCAGAAGACCACTTTCCATAAAAGTTATGAGCACTATGATTTCCTAGTAATTACCTTCAGACTTAATAATTCCCCTAAAATATTCATGTATTTGATGAATAAATTCTTTAGAAACCACCTTGAATATTTTTTGGTAGTTTTTATCGATGATATCCTCATCTACTCCATGATCAAGGAAGAACATGAAGAACATCTAAGGATTATACTGGCGATATTAAGGAGGGATAAATTTTATTCCAAGTTTATAATGTGTGACTTTTGGATATGGAAGGTCACATTCCAAAGGCATGTGATCACAACTTAGGGAATTTCTATGGACCCTTAAAAAACAAAGTTAATTGAGGAATGTCTTAGACCCACCAATGTCATAGAAATCCATAGTTTCCTTGTATTAGAAGGGTACTACTGACATTTTTTGAGATATTTATCATGATTTTATAACCCACTAACTAAGTTAAAAAGAAAGGGGGTAAAGTTTGTCTGGATAGAAGAATGTGAGGAAATCTTTAAGAAGGTAAATAAATGGCTAATCACTGCACCTATACTCACACTACTAATAAGTGTAGAAATTTTTTTGATATACAATGATTCTTTAAAGAAAGGCTTGGGTTGCATACTCATGAAAAATGATAAAGTGATAGATTATGCATTATTCTAGTTGAAGATCCATGAGCATAACTACCCGATGAATCATCTAGAGATAGAATCTATGATTTTTTCCTTAAAATTTTTCCCCCACTACATCTATAGTGATAAGGGTGACATATATACTGATAAAAAGAGTCTAAAGTATATATTCACATAGAAAGAGATCAATATAAATCAAAGAATATGGTTAGAGATAATCAAGGACTATTATTTATTTATTTATTACCATTTGAGAAAGGTGAATAAGGTGGCTGATTCTCTTAGAATAAAAGATCCTACTACCTTATCCATAATGAGAATTGGGAAATACCCAATCTTCATGGATATGAAAGGGTTGGATTTGGAAATCATAATGGTAGGAAATACATTCTACCTTTACCAAATTATTACCCAACCATCTATCCAAGAGAAGATATAGGAGGCAAAAAGGGATGACTTGGATCTTCAAAAGAAGGTGAAAGCGGTAAAGGAAGGGAAACTACATGATTTCCACATCGACGGGGATGGTATTATCTAATTTGGGACTAGGATTTTCATGCCTTCATCACATGAGATAAATAATGATATATTGGATAATTCACATAGCTCAACTTTATTTTTCCATCCTAGAATTATCAAGATGTACTGTGATCTTTGAGAGAACTTCTGGTGGGACAACATGAAGATGGAGATCGTGGAGTACATCTCAAGATTTTTTAGTATGTTAGAAAGTTAAAGTAGAGTGAAAAAATTCCAAAGGGATGATGCAACCACTACCTATAACCACATGGAAATGGGAGAATATCACTATGGACCTCACCACCAGTCTCCTGAATACATATAAAGTAAATAATATGATATGAATTGTTGTAGATTTACTCACCAAGACTACCCACTTTATTTATATTCGGAAGGATTTTTCTCTTGAAAAATTTCCAAGATATATGTGAAGGAAGTGGTGAGCCTGTATGGGGTTCCATTTTAAATTGTATTTGATCATGATCCAAGGTTCACATTTGGATTATAGAGAAGTATTAAATATTATTTGAGTACTAAATTTAATTTTAGTATGACCTATCACACCCAAAATGATGACCAACATGAAAGGACTATTCATACCCTCGTGGACATGCTGAGATCCTTATCAATGGAATTAAAAGGGGGATGAGATAAATATCTACAATTGGTTGAGTTATTATATAAAAATATCTTAAGTATTTAGATGGCTCCATATGAAGCTATTTATGATAATCGATGTATAACTCTAATCCGTTGGGATGAAATTGGCGAACAAAATATACTTGGACCCGATCTTATGTAACAAATGGTAGAGAAGGTTTAAGCCATCCAACAAAATATAAAAGCTATTAAAAGTTGAAAAAATATCCATTCTAACAAACTTTTAAGGGATTTGGAGTTTGAATTTGGGGAAAATATTTTCCTTTGAATATCACCATGGAAGAGTGTCATGCAGTTTGGAAAGAAAGGGGAGCTTAACCCAAGGTATATTGACCTATTTTAGATCCTTGATCATATAGGATTAGTATCCTATTTACATACACTTACACCACCCATGTATTAAGTAAAAAATTTATTCCATGTATTCATCACGTGGAAGTACATACCAGATACCTCACATGTACTGAACTCAAAGGTGGTACAATTGGAAAATGATCTCTCTTAAGAGTAGTAGCTGGTGAAGATCTTGGACTATAGAGATAAATTTATTCAAAAAAAACATCAAATCAGCTTGACAAAGTGTTTTGGAGGAACCATAAGTATGAAGAGGTGACATGGGATCCAGAGGAAGTAATGAAGGAAAAATATCCTCACCTTTTTTTACCTTAGTATATAAAACAAAATTTTGAGGATAAAATTTCTAAAGGAGGGAAGAACGTAATGAACCAAAATTTTATCAATGGAATTTACCTTTTTATAATTATGTTATATAGTATAAAACACATAAATCACACAGGGAACTCAATGAAAACATTATTTTCACAAATGAAGAAAGAAATAAGTGGTATTTATAGAAATTAAGAAACATATACTAATGAAATAGTAACCTAACCATTGTAATAGTAATATGACCATTAAGAATAGTAACCTGACCAATAGAATATTAATATAATGTATTAAATCATAAATAAAATTTAGGAATATTATGAATGAAAATGTGATATAATTATATTATGGTAAAAGTAAATATTTTTTTAGAAATGATAAATTAAGTTTTGCTATTTTTGTAAAATGTAAATGTTTATTTATAATTTACAATTAATATAATTATTTAAAAGATTTTTTTTTTCATAAAATAGATTCATAAATTAAAATTATGATGTATTATAATTTTAAGATAATTTTATGTGACCTTAATTACTTTTTCAAAGGGTCATAAAATCTATTATAATATTAAAATCTATATTTTTCAAATAAATGATGATTTTATTTAAAAATTAATTTACTCATATTTAGAAAATTATTTTTATAAAATAGAGTTATTTTTTAAATATAAACATTGAAAATTGGCTAGGGTGAATTTTTGGGTTTTTTTCCTAAAATAGTTGAATTTTTGGTGAATAATGAAATACAAAAAATTATGATATAAGCTAAATACATGAATTATTGAGTCATGGATGATTTATGGATGATGTAAGTACAATTATATCAAAATAAACTCCCTTATTTAATTTATTTATTCATTATAATCTATAATATTGATAGTCTTGAGCCAAAATAATAAACTAATGAATAAAATAATAAAAAAAACACCCCTCTCCCCCTATAAATACCATCCACCACCACCCCTTATCCTCACACCTCTAAATAATTTTATCTTGTATAAATTATTCCCAATTAACTTAAAAAGAATATTCCACACACCCAATATGTATTTGTCTCACCAAAATACCAAACCCAAATTCTTTAAGGAGGTTCTCAAGGAAATGATATTCAAGAGGTAAAATCCTTAATTCTTATCATTTAATTTATTTTATTTTATTATTCTCCCCTAAAATACCCTATAAAAAGTATAATTATAACTAAAATATTACATATTTACTGTAATTTTATTGTGTTAATGTAATATCCATCAATAAATATTTTCTCTTCTCCTTTTATTCTAGAAATGAAAACATCATCCGTGATGTACCAATTCACCAACTTCGTGAATGATGAGTTTTCATTTTTCATTACCACCTTAAAAATTGGTCATAAAACAATTATTATTGTTATAAAATATTTTAATATGTATATTATAACTTTTTTAATATTTAGGAACTAATTTATATTCATAATATTAAATAAAATGAAACTAGTTTCTGATGGTTATAAAAACAGAAAAAATAAACTAAACAATTTCATTAACATTTTATCTAATGAATCATCCTCATATCAGAAAAAAATGATACATAAGGCCATTTAAACTTATTTAAATTCATTAATATAATATAATATAATTTTTTTAGAATTATTATCAATTTACATGAACTTCCATACTTGTATACAAGTGAACCAATCATGAAAACCACGAAAACAAACACTCTCAGAATGACGAAATTGAACTATATTACTCATCAAAATAGACATAAATGAACTTAATAAAAGTAAAATAAATCAAATACATGTATAATATAATCTCAATTAAGTAATTAATAGATTAAATTTATTATTCAGGATATCAAGTGCAAGTATAGAATGTATCCGAACATAAGGTAAGAGGATTCTCAAACCCCACTCCCTTTCTTTGGGTTATATCTCTTTCATGCCAAAATTCAGTGTGGAAATTCATTTAATGTTCCTTAAATATAATTTCATTGTTATTAACTATTCTTTTCAAGGATATAAATTTTTCCAACTTGTATTTATGATAGATACAAATATTTTTTTTGAAAGAACTCTTCTTTTCAAAACACACCTTGACTCCTCTTGAGATTGTTTCTTCTTCACACAATATTGATGATTATTATACCAAATATTTTTTTACATCTTTCTTTTGGGAATAAAAAAGTTTATTACTTAATTTATTATTTATTAAATCCTTATTAAACCCATTACTCTCCATGGGTTATTTCATGACTATGATTGTTATATGTGGCATGCATGATTATTTAAATGTTATGATGTGATAGGGTGGACCCAAAATTATATATCCTTATGATGCATTGGTTAATGTGTTTTATCACATGAGATAATGTGTATTATTCATGAAAATAATGATATATTTTTTCATGATTATGATTTTATGATTATGCACACATGTTATGCGTGAACATGATGCTAGCTTTGTTCACAACTATGTGTGGTATTTAGACACAAAGACAAGATGTTTTATTTTTATTAATTTCCACATTCCATGCCTTTATCTAATGTTTCCACTAATGATTATGATGATGATACTATTATTCTGTTATGATGATGATAATTATTCTCACCCATGTTATATTTATTCACTTCCCTCATTAATCCTCTTACCAAGCTTTTATATCACCTCTTTCTTTAATTTAATCCTCAGGTGATTACATGTACTAAGGAGAACACAAGATTTAGAAGGAAAAATAAGGATTTAAATAAATGTTTATGTTTTATGTAAAATTTATGTATTTTCTTAATTTTCCCAAAACCCTAAACCTCTAGATCCTAGATTTGTGTTGCGATTATGTTGTTTATCTTTAAAATGATATATTATTCATGTAATAAAAAGTAGGGTTGATATAAAGAGGAGAGGGAGTGAATCCAAATTAGATAAATCCTCTTACACCTACTATTTTAGCATTAAAAAATGGTTTTTATATCTAGTTTAAACTCTTAAAAATTACACTTAATCCCTTAAAAGAGTTAAACTTTAAAAAACAATCTGTAACACCACCAATGACTTAGTTACTGTATCATATGTGAAATAAATAGTTTACAAAATCATGTAACAAAAATAAAGTGGTATGTGATAAAATGAGAACCATTTTCTCATCTTGTGAGATCCCATTGTTATTTAACGAACCTTGAACATGTTACGCTCATTTGAAAGATAATATTTTCTTATATTCACTTTTATAATTAAATAACTAGTGAATACCTTAATAAATAAATTCAATAAGAACTATTCTTTACTTGGATAATAAAATTGAATTAATTTATTTATGATCATTCACACTTTGATGTTCACCATCCCCGAAATGTGGGACACAATTTTCCCTAAGCATTTATTCATCAGAATAAGTGGAACTTGTGGATACACTTTGCATGTGACCCTCTAGGAACTTATCTCTATTGTAGTGAGTCATAATTAGAGACCAAGAGTGGTATATTTAAACACATCTTGACCCATAAAGAGATAAGAATAATTCCTATCTATAACTACCACTTACAAACATGCTCTATGTAATATAATCTATTTGTCTTGTGTTATATCATAAAGTGGGATGTATATTTTGGGTCATCATATTTACATGATTTATTATTTTGTGACCTTAATAGATGAAGTTACCTTCTTCAACCATGTACATGGATTTAAAAACTAGACTTCCATCCCGATCAACTGGGCCCAAGTATCTCTTCCTTCAAAAGAAAAAAATCTTGTCTTGATCATTCAATCATCTCCACACCACTAATGATGAACCCAACACAAGCTACCTCACCATGTCATAAATGTCATGGTTTTCATCTTGCACCAAAGTACATGATCAAATGGTACACAATGATAATGATATGAAGTCAAGAGACTAGTAAACATGATCATAAATAGGAACAACCAATGATACTCAAAACATGTGGTACTCCTATTGGAGGGTCAGTCATCGTGATCTCCTCTACTTGAGATCAACAAGTGTGTAATTCATGAGAAGAAGTCTCAATTCTTATAATCTCCCAACACCGTATAGTCAAAAACCATTCGTGTCCTGCTGATATGATGTATCTAGAATATATAACATATGTTTTATTATTACTATTATAGTATCTCAAGGTTATTATTATAGTTAGAAACTACTATAACCTTTTGATAGGAAAAATAATATATGGAAATTAATATGTAAATTGTGGGTGTAGAAATATCAAAACTATTATGGTAAGAAAACATCATACATAACTATATAAATACATGATATGGTAATCTAAAAGTAATACTCAATTTGGTTCTAGGGAACCCACTTTCACAACATAAACAAGGTACAATCCAAGACCCAAGTACTTGAGTTAGTATGCAATAAAACTAAAATGAACCAAAATTAATATAGAATGAAACCCCACTACACATCATTAAAATATCCCAAAATTATGTCCATGGAACCACCATAAATCATATCCCACCTGTATAGGTCTCATTTCCTTTCTCACATTATGAGAAGTGAAATATATACATACAAAAGATGTGTACAAACAGTAGTGTGCTTACCATGCCACCATGACACAAAGTACTTTCTCTAACCAATGTCGACAAATATCTAGTATCCTTTTAAAATAAAATAATATCTAAACTCATGGATCATCTCATATCATTATAAAAATCATCTCTTAGTAAAATACATGTTTCATCTCACATCACATCTAAATTTCAAGCTTAGTTAACACATGGCTCATCTAACATCATAGGTAAACTTTTGGCATAACCAAACACATGACCACGCTGTATCATAGAAAAAAAACCATGGCCTAGTTAAACACATGGATACCCTATATCATAGCCAAACTTATGTCTTGGTCAAACACTTGGCTACCCTATATCAAAATCAAACTCATGTCCTTTGAAAAAAACTAGCTTCCATAACATAATATCTTAAATCACAAAAATAGAAAAAGTATTTTACAAATATTCCAATTAATTTAATTAAAATTTTTATTTTGAATAAATATTTATAAAAAATTATTTATCACCATTCATCAAAAAAATACTCATATTATCAATATCAAATATCCTTTTTATATTTTTGAATAATTTACACAAGGGAGTGGGGCCCCATATAGAAAAAATAAAATCGATTTAGGATAAAATTATGGATTAATACTAATGCCAAAGATAAAAACCAAACCACGATAATAAAAAATAAGACCCTGAATCCCATAAAAACAAACCCCATGTGAAAAAACCTAAACCATGTGACATTAAAAATCTCTAAACCCATATTTTAATCCTTCCTAATCTAACATGTTTATTTCACAAAACAATTTCATAATATATTTATTCAAACTCATCATTCTCTAATCCAAAATCAAGGATTTAACACATAAAAAACTTCCCAAAATTTTCATCAAAATACCTTAAAACTCCTTTTTTTATTTACAACATAGTTAAATATCATGAAAGCATACTATCAATATTTAATAATTCGTCAAAATTGTTTCCACAATGTATAAGTCATTTTCCTAAAGAAAAAAATAAACTACATATTCCATTAAATTCACTTAATAAGAATAAATAATCATTTAAAGTTATAAATAGAATCAACCACTCTAACACCTCCAAAAAAACATCAATTCATTAGTTTTAAAACATAACACCACAATTTAATATAATAATAATTAGTGATAAAAATTAATAATAGATTAATATCATGCAATAAATATACATAATCACAAAATATTTATTAAAATTTATTTCATAAAAATGTATCAAGTTCAAATTTAACGTTTTAGTCATAAAAAACAATTTAAAAAATATTTTTTTAATTTAAGTTCCATTTAACTATTTTTTGTTCAGATAAGGTTAAAATAACACAAAAAAACATAGAAAAATTCTTTTAAACACAAAAGGGTATCAATATCACCTATACAACTATCAATCAATAATTTATACAAGAAACAAAAGTCAAATTCCCCTCTAATCAATGAAAATTAATAAATTTCCTGAACTTGAAGGAGATTCATCAAATCAGGTGAGGAAAAAACAAAACTAAAATAGTTATTCATGAAACCATATAGATTTCATTATAATTATACTCATGAATCCAATTCACATGATGAATAAAAAATTCATCAAGAAATGATAATTTTAGAGTCAAAATAGGTATAAAGAATTTGTTGAACATCTGTCCTAGTTACTATTCATCAAGAAAGACAAAATTAATTCTAAAATATAAATCTTGACCTAGAAATAATAAAAATATCTTCCAATAAAACAAGGGTATAGAATGATCCCCAAAATCATAGTGGAAACCACATGATTCTTGATGGATCCCTAGATTGTTGTTGGATCACCACCAAAATTTTGGTAGTTTTCAGAGGCAAGTGGTGATTCTAAATTGGCTTACTAGACTCCTTATGAGACCTACTGAGTTCCTAGTGGTCACTGTTACAAACCATCAAAACAAATTCTTAATAAACTATAAATTTATCTTCTTGTTTTATCTAGCTTCAAAACTAATTTAAATAAATTCAAAAACACCAAAAATAAATTCAAAACTTACTCAAGAAATATGGACCCTTTACAAACTCCCAAACATAAGGATTCCAATCATCAAGAAGTGTTACTGAGTATATTTAGTGAATAACTATATCCATTGAGATACCATTTCAATAACCTATTCTTAGGTATCATCTTGATCATGATCTTGATACTAAAACACACACACACATAGTAGGTATGATCTGTCTCTATAAAACCTTTCTATTTTGATCAATAATATACATTGGATGATCAATGAAAATGCATCTACCTCCAATTCAAAATCATCACAACTAATCAAATGAGATGATTCCAATTCATAAACCCATATATGAAACACATAATGCACCATATTGAACCATGGAGAAATATCTAATCAATAAGAAACCACTCTTATTTTCATAGGGATCTCAAATGGACCTAAACAATTAGTTTATAAATTCCCCCAGTTTCTTAGCTATTTGTGTCATATTCCTGAAGAGACTCAATGAAACTCTTGATCACCCACATAGAATTCCATAGGTCGATACCAACTTCTTACATATGATTTTATGACTTTTCTGATCCATGACTATCCATTTCCTAATCAATTGAACTAAATAGTTAATATCACACAACAATCTTGGTACAATTAAAGATGACTTAACAAACTTTATTTAACAGAATTTGGATGAAATGGTCCCCCATAAAATTCATCAAATGGTTCTATTGGAATATAAAATCAGTAATTGTTGTTATAAAAAAACTATACCAAATCTAGACAATCCTCCTATACACATACAAAATTAAAAACACACACACACACAATATATTTTAAAATTTAAATAGTTCACTTAAACTACTAGTATTCCTGGTAAGTAGTGTTCAACTTCATCGACACACATAAATCATGCCGAAACCTTGTAAAAAATCAAAGTGAATCTCAATTGTTTATTAGACACAATGGTTCTAGGAGCCCCTTGAATTCTAAAAATTTATAAAATATATAACTTATGCTGCACCTCACTCTCTTTGATGTGTTTTAATGATCACAAACACCTTTTAGTGTTCTAAAAATTTCAATTCATGAATTTTCTCTCTCTTGTTTAATGTTTCTTTATAGGCTTTAATTGGACCAAACAAAGGCATAAAAATGAGATTGGAAAGAATTTTGAGAGACACAAATGTTTCTACTAGTGGCTAACTGAAGTAAGACCATTTTCCAACTGATAGCTTCAATAGGAGGATATATAGTAGTAGGAGGTCCACCAGTTACCTGGGGTATTTTCATTGACCAGATGGTGGCATTGGATATAACTACAGGCTTACTGAAAACACACTGACTACCCAATGGAGATCACTGACTAGATGTTGAGGTATTGACCAAACCCATGAAGCTACAGGTATCTACTGGCTACCTGATGAAATCTAGTAGCTACCCAATGGTGTGAGGGGTATATGGTTAAAAGAATTATTTATTATGGTCAATATTTCCTTGAATTGGTCTTCTATGACTTCATTGACCCCCATTTGATTATATAATATTCCTAGAGACATTGTATCCTATAAATAAAAACTGAGGAGGTTTTAAAATCATCCATGAATGAAAAAAATCTCAAATTTCTCCTAGTTATACTTCTTCTCTCATTTACAATTAAAATTGTGATCTCATTGTAAATCATCCTATATTATCATTTCTATCTATATATCTTACAATTAATATTATTTATTATTGAGATATTAGAGAACATGCTTAAATGGGTTTGTGCCTCACAAGCCTTATCTCCTTTCTCTTCTCTTATGGGTTCCTGGTTAACTATTTAAACCAAGGGTATTTTGGTTTATTTATTTCTTCTAGTCAAAAGAAAGTGTCTAAATTCTTTCAGTTTCTTACTTTATTCTAGTAAAAAGTAAGTGTATTTCTTTTTAGGTATTTCTTGGATACCACTAAAGTCAAGGGATTAATTTTATAAATCCTCAAGTAATTGAGGTGGTTGACATAGGGACTCATAATTGAGCTATTGAAAAAGTTTATTAACAAATCATGTGAATTGTATTTTATTTATCAATATCATTCATTCATTCAATTAATCATCCATCACATAAATCACTTAATTACTCAATATCTTTCTTATTTAATTTATTGTTTTCACTGTGAACTTTATCTTACAATATATATATATATATTAAACTTACCTTAATTATTTTATTTTATCGCTCAATTTCATATTTTCATCATATTTTTGTTTTAAAATTTTATTTTATTTTTAAAAGTAAATTCGCCCCTATTTAAATCTTACTCAAACCAAAAATTGGTATAAGTGGAGGCCTTATTTTCCAAACTTATTTAGGCCTTGTTTTTCATTTTTTAGATATTTTTTTCATAATTTATTTAGACCCTATTTACAAAATTCTATTTCAAAAATCCTAATCTATTTCAATGAAAGATATTTTATTAAATGGGATCTACTACTTATTCCCTTGGTACTCTCAAATGTAAATATATGAGTTGTGCACCTTATTTTTATGGTTCTAACTACAATTATTAGAAAACTCATATGTAAACCTTTTTTAGAAGTATTGGTTATCCTATTTGGAAAATTTTCATGCATGTTTATAATTCTATTGGTGAAAAAGAAGTAAAATGGGAATCAAATGATATTATTTATTTTGAATTAGTTGGTAAATCTATGAACACCCTCTATTTTGGTTTATAACAAAATGAGTTAAATAATTGATATACTTTCAAAACTGTACATGAAATATGGAAACTATTAAAATTAACTCATTAAGAAACAAAATAAGTTAAAGATACTATACTTGATATGTATAGACAAGACTTTGAAAGTTTTAGTATTCATTCAAATGAATCTATTACTGTGATGTTTACATGTTTTACTAACATATGCAATGGTATAAAGTCTCTTGGTGATACTATTTATATAGAAAATTTAGTTAAGAAAATACTTTGTGTTTCACCAAGCGATTGAGAACCAAAAGTGACGACAATACAAGAAGATAAAGACATAAATAAAATTCCAGTCTAGGTGCTTATTAGATCTATCATGACCTTTGAGATAACTATAAAGATACAAGTTTAGAAATATGTTAAGAAAGTCAAGGAGGTTAAAAAGTAAATTGGATTAAATACTATCAATGGTGAATCATCTGAAATTTATACCAATTTTGAACATCTATCCAATAAATTAAACAAATTAGTGAAGAATAAGAAATCCTTTCACCATGCTAAAAAAGGAGAATTAAAATAAGGAACCTGAGGTAAAATGTTATCATTATAAAAAAAGTACCACATAAAACTAGAGTATCCTATATATATAAAAATATTTAATATAATAATAAAGGTAATAAATCTCTCAAAGTTTCCACTTGGAGTGTTAGTGTTTCCTCTCTTTCTTCATCCAAATCAAGTGATGATAACACCAAATGTCTCATTGATGAAATTTAGGTAACTGATGAAGTTAGTTCTTCCACATATAATTCGTATACCTTGTCTTGTTATCTAAGCCAATTAGATTATAAAGAAATAGAAAATCAATTTTGTGAACTTACTAAAAAAACAAAGACCAAAAAAAAGAAATATAGTTAAGTTATTTTTGAAATTAATAAACTCTCTAAAAAATTATGATATATCTTTAAAAATAAAAGAGCAACCCAATATTTAAAATTTATAATCAACCATCAAGGATATAAATAATTATATTTCTAAATTAACTCAAGGTGAAAAAAATTTAAATAAAATTTAGGATCACAATGACATGTATAATATCATTTTGGTTTTGGTTTCTAAAATCAAGCTAGAACCTGAAAAAATAATATTATTTTTAAGAGGATGCTATAAAGATAATTTTTTTAATTCTTGTAAAAAACATGGTAATCTTATTTATGAATGTGATTGTAAAAATGATCATTATAGTATGACTAAATATATTCATATATCTTATAATACTTTATTTAGGAATTATCATAAAAAATATTATGCTAAACAAGTATGGATTCTAAAATACATTTAAACTAACACATGTGGACCTAGATATCAGGTACCAAAATATTTAGTCTCTTGTTTATTTTTTAAAAAAGATGACTCAAGATAAATTAACATGAATATACATGATACGTGGATACTGGGTGCTCGAGACACTTGTAGAAGGACTACTCTGAGTCTAACTTAAAGAGTAAGATCATTTGAATTGGTATTATTGGTTTTTCAAACTCTAACTTTATTAAATATGTTTTATTTATGTTTTAAATGTGGTTGGACATCATGATCTTTTTTCTCTCATATAATTACAAAATTTAAAATATCTTGATTTTATTAAGGGGGATATAGGTTTGGATCTTTTATGTCTCTAATATTTTTGACTAAGTCAATCTTGAAAAACATTATCCTTATACTTTCCTTTATTTTAAAAATATTTTTAAAATTAATTTATCTTTTATTTTATACATTTTATTCTTTGAAATGGATATTGTTTTTAAATATTGTATTGTTATAAAATAATTTTATATATTCTTTTCAATATCATTTTAAAATTTTCAATTTATTTATTCTCGATGATTTAAAAGCGTTTGTATTTCCAAAAATCAATTTTACCGTTTATTGTATTATGTCTTTACTTGTTAAATTAAATTCAATTTTGAGTCCTTTGAGATTTATATATAAGTATTTTAATATTTATCTTTTGAACTTAATGTTAAATCTTTCTCTTTATTGTCTTACCCTCGCTCTCTTTTTATGGATCTAAATTCTTGATTTGTTCACTTGATATAAATCTTTTACCTAATAGATTTATTCTTTCTATTTGTTTGTCTTTGAACTTATTTTTTGGGCCTCATGATTGAATCTATTTTTCATACATGATATATTACTTATTATGATATTATTTATTAATAAATCCTTTTAATTAAATTTATTTCAAATTCTATTAAATCCTGAATTTATTTAAAAAAATGGTATCTCTTGAATTTATTGTATATTATCTTAAATCTTGAATTTACTTAAAGATATATTACCTATTTAATTTATTGAAAATTATCTTAAATATTGAATTTATTTCAAAATATCTTATCTCTTAAATTTATTTCATATTCTCTTAAATGTTGAATTTATTTGATAATATTTCATCTCTTGAATTTATTGCAAGCTCTCATAAATCTTGATTTATTTTAAAATATCTTAAATCATGAATTTTTTTTTAAATATTTTAAATATTGAATTTATTTTAAATTATTTTAAATCTATAATTTATTGAAAATTCTCTTAAATATTAAATTAATTGAAAGTTCTCTTGAATATGTTGTAAATTATCTTAAATATTGAATTTATTGAAAATTATCTTAAATCTTGAATTAATTCTTTTAAAAATTTAATTATGTTTAGTAAAGTGAGTGTAATAATTATATGAAATAAATTGATGTATAAATACAAACAAGTGGATGTGGTTCTGGTGTAGATTCACCTAGAGGAATTAACCTCAGAATGGGATGGTTGTATTTTTAAATTCATCTTTACCATAGACATGAGTAGTGAGCCATTAAAACACACCTGGTTTGACAATCCCTGAGAATATTCTTTGGATTATTCACATAATATTACTGAACCTTAACAATGTATTTAAATTTTATTTTTTTTAAAATTATTAATTTTATAAATGTTATCCAGTTTAAAGTTTTTTATGATTTTTCTCTTTCCTATTGAATTTAAATATTCTTTGGATCCTTGTATTTATCAAAATTAATTGAGGGGGAGCCGACCCTTTTCCATTTTCTAAAATTTTTCTTATGGAAACACCCATTTTTGATCAAAATGTTGAGCTTATTAAAAATCCTTTTTTATCGTTCATGTTTATGTTATCTTTTCAAGTTGTGACAAAAGTTTTTAACATGAGATATATATTTTTTATTTTTAATTTCCATATATTATACAATATATATTCTTATATTAACCTTTATTTATTTAAACCTATATATGAGTTCTTTTTTATAATCACAAAGGGGGTTAAATTTAGGGGAATAAATTTTAGGTGATAAATTAGTTATTTTAATATATTTGAAATTTATGAGACATTTATGGTATATTTATGATATTTATAATTTTAATTATTTTAATATATTTTAAATTGAGGGAGAATTTTTGGTAAAATAATTTTATTATGTGTTCTTTTTTTGTTTCACCAAGTAGGAGAATTATGGTATCCAAGGTACATCTTGTTTGAATTTCATTATGAAATATTGAAATTATTTTTGAAAATATCTAGGATGTATTCATTTGAAAAACCTTTCACATATCTTTTTATTTTAAGTGTTTATGATCATAAAAAAGAAAGATATTGTTGTACATCACTCCCATAGACGTGTTTTAATCTCAAAATGAGATTGGATGGATTTTTTAGAAATCCATAGAGGATGATACTGGAGTCTAGATGAAGTAATACTATAAACCAACTAATATCTTAGATAGGATTTTCCATTGTAGAAGAGGCCCATCAACTACCCGGTGGAGTGTCACTAGCCAGCCAGTGGCACTAGATAGAACTATAGGCTTACTATAAGATAACCAACTATCCAATTGAGCTCACTAGCTATCTGATGAGGTCTAGATGGAATCAGTGAAGCTACAGGTAGTCACTGACTACCCAGTGGAAGCCAACGACTACCCATTGGCATTAGGACAGATGGTCAAAGGACTCATTTATTATGATCAAGGTTTCCTTGAATTATCCTTATATAACTTTTTTGACCTCCATTCAATTCTAGAAGATTCCTAGATCCCTTAGAGCATGTAAATAAAACTCTGGAGGCTTGTAAATCATCCATGAATGAAAACAATCTCAAAAATTCTCCCGGTTATGCTTCTTCTCTCAAATTCTAATTAAAATTATCAATATATCTATTAATATTTTTTTTTGTTATTGAGATATTAGAGACTGTGATTAAATGGGTTTGTTCCTAACAAACCTTCTCTTATTACTCTTATCTTATGGGTTCTTGGTTAACCATTGAAACCAAGGGTCTTTCAGTTTCTTTCTTTCTTCCATTCAAAATCAAGTGACTACCTTCTTTCAATTTATTACTTTATTCTAGTCAAAAGAAAGTGTATTCATTTTTTTAGTTTCTTGGATATCACTAAATTCAAGGGATTTATTTTATACATCCTCAAGCAATTGATGTGTGGGATACAAGGGCTTATAATTGAGCTATTTTTGAAATTCCTTAACAAATTACGTGACTTGTATTTTATTTACATTCTATAAATTTTATTTATAGATATCATTCAATTAATAAATTAGTCATCCATCATATCAATCAATTAATAACTTGATCTATTGATTTATATCAATTAATCTCCCACTTAATTAATTGATCATTTTTATTGTGCATTTGATTTTAATATATATATATATATATAGTGCTTACTTTGATTATTTTATTTTATCACTCAATTGTATATTTACATTATCTATTTTTTTTTTAAATTTTGATTTTTTTAAATATAAATTCACCCCTATTTCCATCCGAATTCAACCAAAAACTTCCCCAAACCATCAATTATTTGGGTCGCGCTAGTCAACAAGAAATGATCCACTTTCATTAGATAGTCCATAATTTTCCATACCACATCTCTACCTATATATGATACTAACATACTGGTGAAAAAATCCATCATGAACTTATCCATATTCTATACTGGAATAGATAATGATCGAGACATAATTATTGGTTTATGATACTCTTCATTTACCTAATTGCTAGTATGGAATCTCAAGACAAACCCCATGATAAATCTTCTCATCCTTGGCCATAAAAAATATCAATAAACACCATTACACATATTAATTAGAATAGGATGAATAAACCATGAATAAATATAAAAAATAACACATAGAAACTTCTTTTTTATGTAATGGATACATAAATTACCCATGTATACACAAGATAGATATAACATCCAAAGTCCACCCAAGTGCCTTATAGAGGCTTAAATTTTCTTAGTCCTATAATTTATGGTTTTGTGATGATAAAGGTGTTGAACGTGAGTTAGGAGGTGAATTATGATTGACGAGTTGAGAATTTAGGGTTTTTAAGAAAACAAATTATTTCTATGTTCTCACCACATCATAGTTAGCCTAGTTTCATCATAGTTGTGGTTTTGGTCATGAAAGAGTGGCTATTTTTATAGGAATAAAGAGTTCAGATTAGTCTATCCATTTTTGGAGCTGGACACATCATGGGGGTGAATCATGACATGTTAGTGTCCTTTTTTCATTTCATATTTGAGGTTGTATTTTAGAGGAATCCTTTTCTTAAATGAGGAAAGGGGTAATTCCCATTGTAGTTATTATGCTAGATGAAAAAACGTGGTTTGGTGAACACTACACCATGGTAGTTTCATGGTTTAAATTAGGGAATCAAGGGACTACATTGTGGATTTCTATGACCGTATCATAGTTTGGTCAATGAACATTTTAAAGAAGGAGATAGTTGGTGAATAATTCATAAATTTTCATTTTAAAGTGAAAATTTTTCTAGATTGTCATTAATTAAGCTAAGCCATTACTTGGTTTAGTTTATTTATATTGTGGTTTGATCCTAATTTTTTTTTTAAATTCAATCCCCCTATTTCTCATATTTAGCTTAACATCCTTGGTCTGGTTGATCTAAACCACTCCGATCCGAAGGGAACCATGTGACCTCAAGCATGCCTCCCCACATACTAGTGGTTTCCAACTAGTAGTTAAGTTCTATCAATAATATGGAGAGACTATACTGTTTATTAGATAACCATAAATAATAATGAATTTAAGATAAAAAATTTATCTTGAATAAAAAAATTAATATGGAAATGAAAAATTTAGGCCAAAATAAATAAATAATAATAATATACTATAATAAAACATACAAACACTGTAATATCATAAAAGAAATACATTAACATAAGATCACCCAATGGGACAATCATATACAAAACATCATCCAAAAAATACATGAAAATATAGAAAAAACTACAAAAAATCTGGAATCAAGGCTTTAAAAATCCCTGTATCTCTATCCTTACATGAAACACACTAATTAGTTGATAATATGTCCCTTTTCCTTACCTGCATCCTTAATCACAAATTCTTCACATATACTAAGGTGAACATACAATGTGTGAGTATAAAACTTAGTAGGAAAAAATCAATGACATACAAAAATAACTCTAATCATATAAATGGGTGTATGAATCATATGATATAATTAAATAATAATCATAATCATAATACTGATCATATCACGGGGAATTGAACATCCATCCTCAAGAATGATTACACCTACCCCATCTAGTGCTAGAATGGGATGAGTTATTATTATAAAAATAGGGGAGAATGTTTTATTATTACAGATAGCATGAGTTTTGGTGAACAGAACATATCCAATTGTATAACATACAAGATGAATGAGTTATAACAAAGCATCACAATAATTTGAACAAGTCATCACCATAATAATAAACATATTCTAGGTTAATGAGTTATCACTATACACATAATCATAATCATAGATGAATAAATAATCATCACAAACATAAGCCTGAGAAAAGGTGAATGAAAAATAACCATAAACATAAATAACATCTAGGGTGAATGGTTTACTAACTAAGGAATTTGTATCACTAATACAAATCAATCAGTAGACTACCGATGATCCAAAGATCATATACCTTGAACACATATGACAAGACCATACTCTTATTGGAATGACTTTTAATCCCAAAAAAACACAAATCTCACTAGGGTTACAAATAATCAGGCACTTACTACATCAATGTTCCACCCCAATACTAAATCAATACTAGAAAAACTCATTCATGTGCCTCCTATCACAAAGTAATGCTCACAGATGCCTCATAAGTCCCACTAATTCAAAACATAAGTAAAGAAACACCTCATGGATCCCAATACCAATGTTATTCACCAATTCTTTTGAAAAAAAAATGGATATCAATGACTATAGATCATATAAAATGGTTTCAAAGGGTATATGAAGGGTTAAATAATCCATACTAATCACATAAATAGAAAGTAACCTATATTTGTTATTAAGTTGGTCATGTCATCTTTCCTGTGTTCTCATAACAAATGATGTAAGAAACTTATATAATATGGTGGAAGAATTTAGGGACAACCTACCTCTTAGATATCGAATCTCACTAATAAAGTATCATTATATTTTTTGATATTGATCAAATAAAATAAATAAATGTATTTAGAAAATAGAACTACACAATGATAGAGTAAACTAAGAATAAATATAGGAGGAACCTTTGACTCACTTATATCGATCCCCTAGGATAGATGAAATAAAAATTAGATCTTAGATGAGGGATTTATCAAGTTTGGAAGGGAGAAAAACCAAGTATAATGGATTTATGGTCGAGAAAACTATGAGATAGGGACCATTAATGATTTTATAACATTTTTATTTAATAAAATTAATTAAAATTTTAAAAAATATGAATCTGTTGGCCACTAGGTACCTAGTCAACAGCCACTGAGTACCCGGTACCCCCATGTGCACCTTTTTAAAGGCCACTGGTTACTTGGTGTCCCATATCTTACTACTCCCTCTATGTACAAGTCACCAGGTACCTAGTACCAAGCCACTGAGTACTCAATGCTATCTGTTGTAAAAGAAATATTCTCCATATCGTGACAATTTCCTCAAATACCAACCTTAGCCTCTACAAAATCCTCTAACAATAAAAAACCATTAAAATTCACATGGTTTGGTAAAACATAATTCAAAATAATAGCTTTATATTCATTTGTCACATAAAAATCTCTACTATACAAAAAATAATCCTCAATATGCATCACCAAGCCTCAACAATGAAAATCTATGACCATTATACTCATATATCCATCTCATACTCATAAGTTTCCTTCTAGATAAATAAATGATGCCATCAAACATGTACCATTGGTAATATATTCCCATATAGAATCTCCTCCCTCCATTACATCATATATAAAAGTTGCTATTCGAAAAATACATCAACCTATAACTTGATATCATTGACACTAAACATGAGTGAAAGATCTAGAAGATATCTTCAGTGATATATATGGAATACACCATGCATCACACTATATCTCTTAGGAAGTGCTAGTTAGTATGCCATTATACTGATCCTATTAGTAACAAAAAATGATCCCATAAAACTAATTGCTAATTTCCCTAATCTATGTATTTTCTTATTCCCCAATCAAGAAAACAACCTCAAGAATACCTGGACTCCCACATGAAACTCTATAGGATGAATTCACTAGTCTGTGTATGATCATTTCCTAATATTAATAGATATTAACTTCTTTCTAAATAAATAAATATTGTTTTATATCTCTTATGAAATAATCATCCCAATTATTTTATACTACCTAACCTCTAGCTAGCACAAATGTGATTGGAATAACCTAACATATAAGGCCTCAAAAGTGACTTTTAAATAGATGAATGATAACTATTATTAAAAGCGAACACAACCAATATAGGATGACTCTTACATGATCCAAAAAAATCCAAGATACATGATATAATGTTTTGTATGATACCCAAATAGTTTTCTTAGACTTCCCATTCATTTAAGCATGGTATACTATGCCCATATACACCAGAGTTTCTAAGTATTTTTTCAATTTTTTCCAAAAACATGACACAAATCAGGCATCCTATAGTTCTCCTCAGTACACCATGCAATAATACCATCTCTCAAAAATATTCACTAATCATAAAAATATCAGGACATCCTAATTAGTATGAAATGAATAACCTTCATCAATCGATCCATAATAAACCATACTACATCATTTTCACATGGAAACCTCATTATCCCTACCATAAAATCAATAGTGACATCATCCTATTTCTCCTTGGGAATAAGAAATGGATGAAGAATAACTATAGGTATTTGGTGCTTAACCTTTAATCTATAATAGGTGAGGTTCCATGAAAAAAACCCTAGAATATTCTTCTTTATCCCTAGATAATAATACTTTCTATGGATATTGTGATAAATCTTGGTTAACCCTGAGTGAATAACCCATCTCAAGGTGTGTGAATCCCTCACCACATCCCCATGCATAATCGTAATAAATACAATTTTACTTGTTATATAAATGAATCCATTAACATACTATGTATAATATGGTAGTATCCCATAAACATATATATTGTCTCTTATAACCCATCACCGTCAGCTAAATATTTGACTAAATTTAACTTTATCATGCAATGAAGAGGTAATTCTTAGATATATAAGGGTAAATTTTCCCTGCCACTCCTTAAAATAAAGGTATATCTCTGTGAAAAGTATTATCATCCATCACTTATTATAGGCCCCTCATGCTATCTAGGTTTGAGTATTTTCTACTCAGTGCATTAGCTATAACATTCCCATTCACAAGGGTGTACATTATCTCAAAGTGAAAAGATCACTGGTAATTAACCAACCTTATATTCCAAAGGTTCATGTATCATTATGAGAATATATAATAGAGGAACTTGTGGTCAATATAAACCAAAAAACTCTCACCTAAAATGTAGTAATTCCAATATATTAGTGTATAAAACAACACCACCATCTATAAATCATGCATCGAGTAGTTTTTTTCTGGAAACCTCAAATGTTCTGACCCATAAGTGATTAACCACTCATATTGCATAAAAAATACTCTAAGATCGACATTGAATGCCTCAAAATAAAAGGTATAATATTTATGTAACATCCCAAGTAAATAATGAGTAAGAAATTTTCATATTTATTAATATTTGTGAATTAAATATTAATTTTACTTTAAAAGGGATGCTATGTTCGATAGTGTACCCAATACGCAACAACAGGTTTCTTTGTAATCTTACGTTGCACACTAATAATATAATATTATTATTTTAAATGGTAATTAACTCCTAGCCTCTTTATTTGCGGAAATGAACAAAAATAACAAAAATATTATTATACATGTTTGTTAAATATATTTACATTTATCCAATAAAATTTATAGGCTTAAAATGTGAATGAATCTAATTTTAAGCACAATTTACAATAAAAGGTCAATTTACCACCTTTTAATGGAGAAACATCTTTAAATATAGTTTTGGTTACTTTAATACATTATATTTGACCAAATAAAATCCTTCTTTAGAATGGGGACATAAAAATTTACTTTGTGTAAATTTTTTGTAATTTTTCCGATAAAGTTCATTTTTAATGAATAATGAAAAATATTGTATTTTAATTCAAAACTGTGTTTTAATCTAATCTATTTATATAGTTATATTATCTTTTTAATTTATTTTAAAGTTTAATTAGAATATATTTTTACCATTTAATCCAATTTTGGTCATTGGAATTTATTTCACTTTGAAATTGGACATAAACAAGTGTCAATCTTTTGATAGTTATTGTTTCTTAAAAACATGCTATTTGTTTTAACAACAGGAATTAATTTTAAAATTAATTAATGCCACTTTTATGTTTTTAATTTTTCAAAATAAACATAATTTTTGAATTCGGAATATTAAATATATTTTAGGCTTAATTTTTGGTATTTTTCTGAAGAACTTCAATTTTTGATGAATAGTGAAACCACTTAGTAGTAGTTAAAGAACTGACTTTTTCATTTAAATAAAAATTTACCACTTCTGTGAATTGAATTTAAAAAATCCTACATACATGGTTTTTAATAGTAATTAAAATGTGGTTAAATAAGTTGAAAATAATTTTTCATGAATAGTAACTTTTGACTTTATTTATCGCGATTAAAGGTAAATAGGGTAATTCAAGGTAAAAAGAATATTATAATAATTTAAAATTACCTTAAAACTTGTCCTAACCTTATTAGATGAGTCTTGGCCGACCATGGACATATTTGGGTCGATTTTGCGACCCCATGGAGCCACTTATGATTGATAATGACACTTTAGATTAATTAATTTAAAGTAAAGGCAAAAATGACATAAAAAAAAATCTTTTAGTAAATTAAATTTTTATGGTGTTATATAAGTAATATTTTTGACTATAAATATTATTTGGAAATATAAAAATATTCCCTACATCATAGTATTTGTTTTATAATTTTTAGACATCAAATAAATTAAATTATTTATGACACAATAATGATGCATTATTTACCTCATTAATAAATGATTTAAATAAATAAGATTATAATGATTAAAATATTATCCAAAACCTATACAATTACTATTGAATGATTTTATTTAGACCATTAGTCATCTTATATTTGACTATAATGATTTTTGGACCTTTAGAAACTGAATATCATTATATAATAGAATAATATTTTTACACTTTCCTAAAGAGCCTCTCCTCTCCCTTATAAAAGGAGACCACTTCTAACCAATTCCTCACACCTCTCAAGCCTTTTGGATCTTCCAAAATCTTCACAATTAATCTCCATAAATTCATCTCTTCATCTTATAAGCCTTACATTAGGCATATGGCACCTCAAAAAACCATTTTGGTTCAACCCAAAGGAAGTTACCCAAAATTAAAGGTAATGGTTTCTCTTAACTTATTTTCTTTTATTTTACTTCTCCAACCCCTAAACTCTTTTTATTCCTTTAATTTATAGAAAAAAAATTATCATAAATATACTAGGATGTTTTTATGATAATTATTAGAACTATTCTTACACACACCTCCATTTAATGGGTGAAGAACATAATGTTTCTATGGATGAAAAACTAACGCCTCACGAAACGATAATTGTTCAATTACCTCCCACCGCCTCTAATGGTGGCCATTATGATGGAAATTTATTTATATATGATATATATTATGTTTATTTTTCCTTTATTCTTCTATATTTTCCATTTATATCATACTCTTATGGTTTCCATTATGGGTAAATGTGATAATTTCATTCGAGGAAGTGCGGACTACTGCCCCCTCAAAGTGATATGACTTGTTAATGCCATATGTGGGACATATAAAGGATGGATTTAATGATATTATATATGATATTATACTATAATTATAATATACCTATGCATCATTATGTTTTAATTCCATTAAAATGCGAAATAGAAATGAAAGTGGCGTTCATGCGTACGTACGACTTACCGGCTCCATGAACGGTGCATTTCATTTATTACCTCCAAATGTTATGTACTATTATAAATACATGTATATAATGGATATATATGATATATAAATCATGAAATAAATTCTGGATATAATTAACTGTTGACCACATGGACAACTTGTAAATATAAGGTGTTCATTTTTGACTCAAATACCAAATATCAACAAAATGAACATTATTAACTTGAATGATTACATAATGTTTATAACATGGTAATAAGTGATAGAAAAGGAATAATAAACTTGAAAAAGGTTCTTAAGCAAGTATAAATTAACTTTAGTTTATTATTCATGATATTAAAGAATGATCGAGTCAAGTCGGAAATGAGGTAAGGGGATTTCTTATCTCACTTTTAATTCCGTGAGATTTCCATTGTTTTCCACTTATTTATTGCATGTGGTGTAATGTATACTTACATTGATATATATTATCATGATTATATTTATATTCATGGTATTTTGTGATTCATTTGGGGGTTATTATCTTTTGTTCATACGAATCGATTGATTACAATGAGGTAAGAGGTTTTTATCTCACTTTTTATTCCCGTGAAATTCATGATATATTAGTCACTATTTCCTTTGAGTGGTGTATGTAATGCCAATGATTATACTATTTGTGTAATATAATTTCATTTATGGGTATTTACATCTACATTGTATGGTCCTTATTTCATGTGGCGTATGTTTTGTAAGTTACCAAATCGGTAAGGGAACCTTTCACCCTCCTCTTTTAAAAGACTTATTTTTGTTATGTCTTTTAATTTATATCTTATTATGTTGGGATATGTTATTATGTATCATTATTTATGTAAATTTTATATCCATGTGATGAGATTCCCATTTTATCTCATCAACTCATTTTCTAAATTTTAAAGTGATATTGTTAGGTTGTCGAATTTTTACAAGGGAACTTCTTAACCCAATTTCAATTCTTTGGGTTCAAATTGTACTTCTTGAATATGTTATCCTATTAATATGTGTGAATGACCTCTGATTTTTTTACACTTAATATCCACTTATATTGGATGTATATATTTTTTTCACACATAATTATGTGTTTTATTTATTCTTAACTTAAGGATACCGTCTTTATAAGGGATTTCATCTCAATTTACATTTCCAATGAGACTTCATTGTTGTTATGCACCAATTCACTCTTATATGGTGTATATAATTTCCTTTGACATATTATATCATGAATACCTTTATTCTCATGATATTATAAAGTTCTGATTAAATTTTATTCCTCAATTATTTGTAATCAAGAGTCTCTCATTTTGTTAAAAAAATCTTTAACTAAAATATCATTTTAAATGTTTTAAAGATTTATTTTTCTAAATAATTATCTTTAATGTCCATGTTTTAAAAATGGTTTTGAGTATTTATTTATATGTACATTAATGTTTTAAAATTATAATTCCATTAAAATCTTCAAAGTGGTATGGGACACTCTGATTCAAAAATCTCTTTTTAAATGGTTTATGAAAATGGAATGATTATTTCAATATCTTGAAATTAATTCTTGTGATTTCAGATGAAATTTTATTAATGAAATGTTTATATTTTAAATATTTTATGTTTTATTATGGTACTTGTACTTTTGACTGGTGGTTATGTGATAAACCAAAAGACGGGTGGTTCCGTGATAAACCAGGACGGGTGGTTACGTTATAACCTCCAATTCATTGGGTATGGAAGTCAGTTGTATGGCTATTCCATTTAGTGATATATGTGGAAGTCGATCATATAGTTATTCCACTTAAGAATTTTTATGTCCCAAGTTACCTTTATATGTTATGTGTTCTTTATATGGGTTTTATGGAAATCTTTTGGTTACAAAAGGGTACGCAATGATCTTTTATTTAGTGAAGAGTATTTACTACTTCATAAAGGGGGAAAATATTACTTATGATAAAGTATTCATGGATTACTTGTTGTTTTGATAATATAACAGTTTTCCTTCTTTGTGTATCCCTTACTGAGCTTTTTATGCTTATCCCAATTTTTTGAAATTTTTTTCACATGACATAAAGTGGAATAGGGTCAAGGATGGGATCAAGGAAAATTCATGCTGTCTAAAACATAGAACTAGACATGTCTCCTTTATTAAAGAGTTTTTATTTTATGAAAAAATGGAAACTGAGTAGAAGTGTCTACTTTGAAATTTTTGAGATGTAATGTAATTGTTATGCCTAATTCTCTAAAACTCTAAACCTAAAAAGATCCTCAATGTGAATTATTAATTTAATTCAATATTATGTAATGTTTAAGGTCGGGTCCTTATAGCTAGTAT
Organism: Viscum album; assembly: GCA_963277665.1. Taxonomy (NCBI): domain Eukaryota; kingdom Viridiplantae; phylum Streptophyta; class Magnoliopsida; order Santalales; family Viscaceae; genus Viscum; species Viscum album. Next base: position 192,779,819 of record OY728155.1, on the reverse strand, counting down.
TAGAGGTCAGTTTAGATAACTTTAGAGGTTAGGGAATTTTCTAAGCATAAGTGACATAACCACAATGGTTAACATATTAGAAAGAGTCATAGTTATTTTTAATGAGTTTAAGATAACATGAATAAGTATTTACCCTCCTCATAAGATATTATATGATGATTTTACTAATATACTCACACTGACCTTTTTGGTTTTAGTAAATGGATGGATCTAGCAGGCACCAATGTAATAGTAGATGTGAAGAAAACTGTGATGGTTTTCAAAACGAGCAACTGAATGAAATGGGAGTTGTAATGAGGACTCTTGTAGTTCTTCTCAACCAACTATATAGAGTCATGATTGAAAACTTGAACCTTTGTGATTTTTATAAGGAATCGTATATGAGAGAAATAAATCCCTATAGATGTTCACGTAATAATCATAAAGGTATGTATGTTCAAAAGCCTATGTGTCATTGATGTGGAAAGAAACACTTAGGAAAATGCTTCAAAGGGATGGGAAGATGCTATAGATGTGGTAATGAAGGTCATAAAGAAATAAACTTCCATGTAAAAAGGAATCATCTAGTTGACTCCAGGAAAGGGAAAGAAGTTATTTCTGAAGGATCAATTGAATTTTTTAAAAGTGGTGTTTGTGGTCATTATACAAATAGATTTCCTACGAAGAAGGTTTGGGAATGGTATCAACAAGATCGTAAAAATATATGTTTACCAATTCCTAATTACATTCCAATTGAAGATGAGTAAATTGACAATGACCAATGAAATGTATGATTTTTTTATTAGCTGATGTTTTGACATTATTGAATCTTAGGATATGATTCTTGATTATGTTTGTAGGAAAGAATCATTTCAGAATAAGTTGGTAAAGAATTGTTAATGGATCATGAAGAAAGTTGTCAGAAGTCAACATATAAAGGATTCAAAAATTATGGTAGATTTTAAGATGATGAAATGCTTAAAAGTATTATGTCTCTTTCGATGATGGGATTATATTAAAAGACTTTTTATAGTATGTGTAACTCTGAAGTTTGATATATGAAAATGTTATTCAAGGAATAGTTATATTTTATTTTTTGGAGTAATGGTCGAAATTTTATTTTGGAATAATCTAAGTTTTTGTTATGGACATATGGTGATTTGGGTTATTTATGGAAATGATTAACCTATCATAGAGAATATGCGATTAGGTTAATTACACATCAGTATGAGACTTTAAGAGTAGTCGATGTTATTTGGAGATAAATGTTATGATTTACTGTGGAAGAATATGGGATTAAATCCTTCTGAGTTTTGGGTTTCACTCTTAATTTGGGTTATTTTGAAGAATTTTATGTACAATTGTTTATTTAATGGTCTTTGTTGAACTTTGGGTATTGTTTGAAGTTTTTTGGAGATTAAGATGTGTTTTTCTTTTTATAAAAGATTATCCTTTTGAGGATTATCTAATCTTGTACTAACCATTTTAGTATTGGTTAATGTCTAAAGACATGGGAAATATATAGTTTATCTTTTGTGGATTATGTAATTCTCTAGACGTTTATTATAGTGCTTTTAATGTGAACAAGTCATCTTGAATATTCATCGATTGGAGAAAAGATGAGTTTGTGGTGGAATTTTATTAAAGGATGACACTGTACATGAAAAGTAAGTATATTTCCTTATGATCTTAGTCTAGTTATTAATAAAATTATTCAACTATATGAAAAAGATCTTGAAGAAAAAATGTTATAACCTCTCTTTTATCATCAGACTTTTACCCAACCACAAATTCATGGTATTGTGGCGGTTAACTTTCTGTGATCAAGTTCTCTATCACTCTCTATTAATATATGAGAGTTAGTTTTTCTTTCATAACCATGTTTTCATATAATCCTAGTATCTATTGTCTTGGGTGACCTTTTTACTTCTCTTTATTTTTTTTAAAGTGATATATTTATTGACTCTTTTTTCCAATGTGGGACATTCAATTAAATTTCCAAACCCAGTTTCAAAATTGCGAGGACGCAATTTCCCAAAGGGGGGAAGGATGTAACATCCCCAGGTAAATAATGAGTAATACATTTTCATATTTATTAATATTTTTTAATTAAATATTAATTTTACTTTAAAAGGGTTTCTATGTTCGATAGCGTACCCGATACGCAACAACGAGTTTCTTTGAAATCTTACATTGCACACTAATAATATAATGTTATTATTTTAAATGGTATTTAACTCCTAGCCATTGTATTGGTGAGAATGAAAAAAACTAACTACAATATTATTATACAAGTTTGTTAAATGTATTTACATTTATCCAATAAAAGTTAGAGGCTTAAAATGTGAATGAATCTAATTTTAAGCATAATTTACATTAAAAGGTCGATTTACCGCATTTTAATGGTGAACCCTATTTAAATATATTTTTGGTCACTTTAATACATTATATTTGACCTAATAAAATCCTACTTTAGAATGGGGACATCAAAATTTACTTTGTGTAAATTTTTGGAATTTTTCTGATAAAGTTCATTTTTTAATGAATAATGAAAAATATTGTATTTTAATTCCAAACTTTGTTTTAATATAATTTATTTATATAGTTAGATTATCTTTTTAATTGGTTTTTAAGTGTAATTATAATATATTTTTACCATTTAATCCAATTTTGGTCATTAGAATTAATTTCACTTTGAAATTGGACATAAACAAGTGTCAATCTTTTGATAGTTATTGTTTCTTAAAAACACGCTATTTGTTTTAACAACGGGAATTAATTTTAAAATTAATTAATTACCCTTTAATGTTTTGAATTTGGAAAAAATAAAAATCATTTTGAATTCGGAATATCAAATATATCTTAGGCTAAATTTTTGGTATTTTTCTGAAAAACTTCAATTTTTGATGAATAGTGAAACCACTTAGCAGTAGTTAAAAAACCAACTTTTTCATTTAAAAGAAATTTTACCACTTCTATGAATTGAATTTAAAAAATCCTACATACATGGTTGTTATTTATAAGTAAAATTTGGTTCAATAAGATGAAAATAATTTGTTATGAATAGTAACTTTTGATTTTTATTTACCACAGTTAAAGGTAAATAGGGTAATTCAAGGTAAAAAGAATGTTATAATAATTCAAAATTACCTTAACACTTGTTCTAACCTTATTGTATGAGTCATTACCGACGATGGGCATATTTGGATCGATTTTGGGACCCCATGGAGCCACTTATGAATGATAATGACACTTTAGATTAATTAATTTAAAGTAAAGACAAAAATGACATGAACAAAAATATTTTAGTAAGTTAATTTTTTATGGTGTTATATAAGTAATATTTTTTAATATAAATATTTTTGGAAATATAAAAATATTTCCTAAATCATAGTATTTTCTTATAATTTTTATACATCGAATAAATTAAATTATTTATGAAACAATAATGATGCAATATTTACCTCATTAATAAATGATTTAAATAAATAAGATTATAATGGTTAAAATATTACCCAAAACCTGTCCAATTCCTATTAGATGATTTTATTTCGACCATGAGTCATCTTATCTTTGACTCAAATGATTTTTGGAACTTTATAAACCGAATATCATTATATTATAAAATAATATTTTCACACTTTCCAAAAGAGCCCCTCCTCTCCCTTATAAAAGGAGACCACTTATAACCAATTCCTCACACCTCTCAAGCCTTTTGTATCATCCAAAATCTGACCAATTAAGCTCCCTACATCTCTCTATTCCTCCTAAAATCCTTAACTTAGGCAGAAGGCACTTCAACAAACCATTTTGGTTCAAACCAAAGGAAGTTACCCAAATTAAAGATAATGGTTTCTCTTAACTTCTTTCATTTTATTTTACCTCTAAAACCCCTAAACTCGTTTTATTCATTTACTTTATAGAAAAACAAGTATCCTCAATATACTAGGATGTTTTTATAAGAATTATTCTAACTACACTTACACACACCTCCATCTAATGGGTGAATAACATAATGTTTCTGTGGATAGCAAACTAACGCCTCACGAAACGATGATTGTTCAATTACCACCTACCGCCTCTCATGGTGACCATTATGATGGAATTTTATTTATATATGATATATATTATTCTTATTTTCACTTTATGCTTCTGTATTTTCCATTTATATCATACCCTTATGGTTTCTATTATGGGTAAACGCGATAATTTCATTTGAGGAAGTGCGGACTACCGCCCCCTCAAAGTGATATGACTCATTAATGCCATATGTGGGTCGTATAAAGTATGGAGTTAATGATATTATATTTGATATTATAATGGAATTATAATATACATATTTATCATTATGATTTAATTCTATTAAAATAATAAATAGAAATGAAAGTAGCGTTCATGCGTACGTACGACTTACCGTCTCCATGAACCGTGCATTTCATTTCTTACCTCCAAATGTTATGTACTATTATAAATACATGAATATACTAGATATATATGATATATATGATATCTAAATCATGAAAATAATTTTTTATATAATTAAATATTGACCACATGGACAACTTGTAAATATAAGGTGTTCATTTTTTACTCAAGTACCAAATATCGATAAAACGAAAATTATTAACTTGAATGATTACATAATGTTTATAACATGGTAATAAGTGATATAAAAGGAATAATAAACTTGAAAAATGTTCTTAATAAAGTATAAATTAGATTTATTTTATTATTTAGGATATTAAATAAGATCGAGTCAAGTCGGACACGAGGTAAGGGGATTTCTTATCTCACTTTTAATTCCGTGAGATTTCCATTGTTTGCCACTTATTTATTTAATGTGGTGTAATGTATACTGAAATTGATATATATTATCATTATTATCTTTATATTCATGGTATTGTGTGATTAATTTGGTGGTTATTATCTTTTGGTCATGCGACTCGATTGATTACAACGAGGTAAGGGGTTTTTATCTCACTTTTTATTCCCATGAGATTCATGCTGTATTAGTAACTATTTCCTTTGAGTGGTGTATGTAATGAAAATGATTCTACTATTTGTGTAATATAATTTCATTTATGGGTATTTACATCTACATTTTATGTTCCTTCTTTCATGTGGAATATATTTTGTAAGTTACCAAATCGGCAATGGAACCTTTCACCCTCCTCTTTTTAAAAGACTTCTTTTTGTTATATCTTTTAATTTACATCTTATTATGTTGGGATATGTTATTATATATCCTTGTTGATGTAAATTTTATGTACAAGTGATGAGATACCCTTTTTATCTCATCAACTCATTTTCTGAATTTTAATGTGATGTCGTTAGGTTGTCGAATTTTTACAAGGGAATTTCTTAACCCAATTTCAATTATTTGGGTTTAACTTGTACTTATTGAATATGTCATCCTATTAATATGTGTGAATGAACTCTGATTGTTTTACACTTAATATACACTTATATTGGGTGTATTATTTTCACACATTATTATGTGATTGATTTATCCTTAACTTAAGGATAACATCTTTATAAGGGATTTCATCTCAATTTACATTTCCACTGAGACTTCATTGTTGTTATGCACAAATTCCATCTTATATGGTGTATATATTGTCCTTTGACATATTATATCATGAATCCCTTTATTCTCATGATATTATAAAGTTCTGATTAAATGTTATCCCTCAATTATTTTTAATCAAGAGTCACTCATTTTGTTAAAAACTCTTTAACTAAAATACCTTTTTAAATGTTTTAAAGATTTATTTTTCTAAATCAATATCTTTAATGTACATGTTTTAAAAATGGTTTTGAGTATTTATTAATATGGAAATTAATGTTTTAAAATTATAATTCCATCAAAATCTTCGAAGTGGTATGAGACACTTTGATTCAAAAATCTATTTTAAATGGTTTATAAAAATGGAATGATTATTTCAATATCTTGAAATTACTTCTTGTGATTTCAAATGAAATGTTATTAGTGAAATGTTTATATTTTCAATATTTTATGTGTTATGATTGTACTTGGACTTTTGACAGGTGGTTATGTGATAAACCAAATGACGGGTGGTGCCGTGATAAACCAGGACGGGTGGTTACGTTATAACCTCCAATGCATTAGGTATGGAAGTTGGCTGTATTGCTATTCCATTTAGTGATATGTGTGAAAGTAGACCGTATGGTTATTCCACTTAAGAATTTTTATGTCCCAAGTTACCTTTATATGTAATGTGTTTTTTATATGGTTTTTATGGAAATATTTTGGTTACAAAAGGGTAAACAATGGCCTTTTATTTAGTGAATAGTATTTACTACTTCATAAAGGGGGAAATATTACTTATGATAAAGTATTCATGGCTTATTTGTTGTTTTGAAAATCTTACAGTTTTCGTTCTTTGTGTATCCCTTACTGATCTTTTTATGCTCATCCCAAGTTTTTGAAATGTTTTTAACAGGACATAAAGTGGAATGGGGTCAAGGATGGGATGAAGGAAAATTCATGCTGTCTAAAACATGGAACTAGACATGTCTCCTTTATTTAAGAGTTTTTATTTTATGAAAAAAATTGAAACTAAGTAGAAGCGTCTACTTTGAAATTTTGGAGATGTAATGTAATTGTTATGCCTAATTCTCTAAAACTCTAAACCTGAAAAGATCCTCAATGTGAATTATTCATTTAATTCAATATTATGTAATGTTTAGGGTCAGTTTATTATAATTTATCCGTCTTTGTTAAGGTTAATACCATCATTGATGTCAATCACCCTTTCAACTCCTAGTAGGATCACTCATAAGGGTTAAACCACTTGATTTTATCACCTTTCTTGGTTAGGGTCATCATCATCGCTTCCAATCTGAAGAATTCTAGAATGAATCTCCTATAATATCCTACTAAACCCAATAAATTATGAATCTAATTTGTTTTTAGATAAATCTTATAAAACCACAAACTAGACCTTCTTAGGGTATATTGATATACCTATATTATATATCACATTCTATAAGAAGAAATCCTACATGATCCAAAAATGATAATTTGAGAGTTTTGCGTACAACCAATGCTATCTCAGTGTACCTAATATGATCTATGGATGACGAGAATGATCACTGGTAAGACCAAATAACATCATTACCTATAGAGAGATTCCAAAGTTTAAAATTTTAATTTTTTTTCAACCCTTCAACAAACTAATTTAGTGTATAATAGTTTGAGTTTGAGGTAAATCCCATAAGGAGACACCTATGATCTCTAGAATTTGAATATTTCTATTAATAATCCATTTTCTTATAACAAGAATGGGTCAAAAAAAAATTAAAACAAAATTAAAAAATATTAAAAGAAATTGATTAAATCAAGGACACAAGATCAATTTCAAAGGATAATATTATAAGATATTACATTTATCACTCGTGAATTATTTGATTAAATTGGTCGTAAAATTATACTAAAATTACCAACTACTTATGGTCAATGTTTATTAATTTTACCTAGGTTAATAAAGATCTCTTTATTGGATAAGTATACCTCCCTAGGTGCATTATGTTCAATCCTTTGAGAAATACACACATTCAAGATAATTTTTAAAGCTAAATTCACTCAATCAACTTTGTATTCATTCCTTTACACATATCTTAGTCGAATACATGCATAGGAATGTGATAAATTTAATTTTCCAAGTGATTCCTTCTCAAAATTACCTTTCATAAATGTGATTAGTCAAGTATTTATGTTCACATCCTTCTACTATGAATCCATAACCCCTTAAGTGAGCCAACCACACCCGGTGGATGAAAAATACATCAACATGAATGAAAAGAAATAAAGAACAAAAAGAAAATAAAAATTAAGAAAAAAATTACTTGAATCAATAGTTAAAATGTTAAATTTAAATATATGGTTTTTAATGTTACATAAAAGAACATTAAAAGACTAAATAAATTTAGAAAAAATGAAAAATGAATCAAAATATTAACTACACTTCATATTTATTAACACCCTACCAATTACAAAATAATGATAGACACCACAGAGTAAACATGAATATATCATTAAAAAGGTTATTATTAAATCTACTTTTGTGGATATAACATGACATGGTGGGAATCATTGTGGTGTGACTTATTTATCTTCATATTTCAAACTTTGAATCCTCTAAAATATCATGATATGATATTCAAAAAAATCAGCTCAGATCTTATCCCATTATTAAACTCTAAATTTATTATGACATGAAGGGGGAGTTGGATATGGCATTATTTTTAAGAACATACCTATCTAACCTAGATTTATTATCTCATGTAATGACTATTATCGACCATATTTTGGTGTCCTATTAGTTACTCCCAAGTATGTTTGGCATGATATCTCATTGTGTGGAAACTCTATATTTCATGACACAAAATTTTCTTATGCATTATTTAGGATTTTGGAGTAACTCTTACATATTCTTGGTTTTAGGTGCATTGTGACAAAAGGAACTTGGGTAAAACATAACCATTATTCACACTACCCAAGTCTATTTGCAAGGTGGTGTATTATAAAGACCATGGATTATGGCGTGATTGATTTTTACATATCAAACCCATTTATTCCACAAAAAAGGATAATATATTACATATCCATGGATTTAGTGGTTTAAACCATATGTTTCATCTCTTAGTTACTATTATGTATCACTTTATCACAACAAAACTCTTACTTTGACCCCCAAAAATCATGAATATACCCATCATGGTATGAAAAATATAAAATTATTCTCAAATTCTTTAGAAACTCTAAAATTGTTCTTCTAATCACTAATCCTTGAAAAATCATCAAAATTACACAAGATTAGGAAGTATTAAATACATTAATAGTTGAAAACCATGTTGAAAATATATGTGTATTTATTGGGTATCAAATTACCTCACGCTTGAACTATTTATTATCCTTAATAAAAAAACATCTCAACAAAAATTCTAAAGGGAAAAAATAACCATTCATAAAAAAATAACACCAAACTTGTCAATTTAACATAAGATTAACTAAAAATCATTAAAACTTCAATAAATCATTACTCTTAGGTATCCAATCATGATTAATTATTAAATTTAAACTCTAATTCCTCTTACATTATATTATTATTCCTCAAATTTTCCTTAGATATATATTCCCATGTTGTAATCTACCTTTTCAAAAATATTTTACTCAACACTCTAGAAAAATTTAATCATGTGTTGTTCTCAATATTAAGATCTTAAATTGCATCCATAATCTTTCAAAAAATTACAATATCTACTTTATATAAATTAAAACAAAAAAATAAAGGAGAGTTTTCAATATGGTTTTAATGATTCTGTGGATGAAGGTGGGTGGTTTTTGATGTTATCATAAAAATTACCAGCTGGAATAAGGAGGATCAATTTATTCAACCCAATGAGTGATATTTTATTTTGTATTAATGAAAAAAACCTTCTTATCTATTTAAAAATACATTTTCTCATATCAATATCCTATTATCTTAGTTATTTTCATCTTTATCATAAACCAAAAATAAACAATTTTTTTCCTCTTTTTTTTATTTTCTTACTTCTTCATTTCATCTATTTTCTTCAATAAAAATTTCACATCAAGATGATCACACACCCATCATAATTCTATTCATTTAAATTCTCATGATAGTAATTATAATAGTTGTAACAAGATAATAGGTTGAGTAATATTGGTCATAAAACTATCTAGGATACAAATCATTATTGAAAATTTTATTTCAAAATTACTAGAGGAATCTCATAAATACAAATTAAATCATCTTTAAATAAAATTTTCAATTTCTAATAGTAACTTCACATCTTCCACTATAAGGAATTGTCACACTATATTTCCATGTATAACCTATATGTCTCATGAATCCTAATAGAAAAATTATTCAATCATATAAAAATATTAGGTTTGGAATGATCAATTGGAATATATTGTGGCTTCATATAATTTTTTTTCATTACTAATATGACTTAAAAAATGGTCATATAGAAGTTATGTATTAGGTTAAATGGTTTAACATTAAATAGACTCTATCATATTAATGTGGATTGAAAAATATTCATGATTTTATGAGTTTGGAGTGAAATTTCTAGTAGTGATTCATTTCCAAGTTCTCTCAAGAAAGAAGGTATGTGAAGGAATATGAAAAAATGGATTTGAATATCACCCAGGAATGGGATTTCAAAAATATTGGATAAAAAATCAAGACATAAATGCTAAGTAAATTTTCAATTAGAAACAAATTTAAAAAAATTAATAACAAAGGTAAGTTTATATTCGGTAATAATTTTATATTTCAACCTAAAAGTGAATAAAAAGTTTATTTATAATGAATTCCACCCAAAAACTTGCTCCCACTTCCATGAATGTTTTGAATTTATAAATCCAAAATAAATTAACTAGTGAAAATTTATCCTAAGAAATTAATTTCAAGACAAAGGTCAAGTGTCATTAAGAATACCTCCCTTACAATTAATATCAAATAATTTCCACACTATTTTAAATCAAGGTGAGAAAGAAGAAACAAAAAGTACCATGAATATATAAAGAAAAAGTTTCAAATAAATAATATAGAAACCGAGAACTCCCCTAATAAAAACTACTCTTTCTCTATATTTTTTTTGAGGTTTGAATGAATGGGAAAGTGTTTATAATTTGAATGTTTTGAGTTCTAACTGTGAGAAAAACCTATACTTGAAAACTAGTTAGTTCTATATAATTTAAGAAAATAAAATCATGAATAAGTAATGGTAAAAAGGAAGTTCCATGTATTATATTAAAATATTACATTATAAATATACAAAAGGATAAAAAATTATAGGACATACACAGAAAATAATGAAACAAACAATAGATTCATGAAAAAAATACTTAGAGGAAAAGGGTAATCCTAAGAGTCCATAATAACACCCCCTTGTTCCCTAATGGGATCATCCTATGAAAAGTTGTTCAGATCTACCCAACTATACCCACCTCCTCTATAATGCCAGAAAATTTGTTTTCATATTCAAGGTGATAGCTAACTGATTCTTGAGAAACTGCTCTTCTAAATAAACATCAGTGGGATATGAGGTTTTTGGTGGGATCTTTAGGTAGGGTGAGGTCATCTCCCTGATCAAGAGAGATGCCAATTATTGAGTGTTTAAATAAATTAAAGGCAACTCCTCCTTAATACTAATGGTGATGACCTTTCCCCTATTATAAGACTCATTCTCAAATGCTTGGTGGGGCTCTAGATTGTTATAAAGTTTTAGTATCCCCTAGAATATCTCTTTAAAACCACAAGATTTACTATGATATGTATGCTCATTTAAGGGTGTGGTACTATGAAAAACATAAGTATAAGGATGAATGGGATCTCAAGGAGTGATAGGGGATGGCCCAGAAGGTGTCTCTTTATCCGATTTCTATATTAGATTTGTACGTGGTGTCTAATCATGTGGTAAAACTGATGGTACATGGAAAGTCAGCCCCATAGACCAAAAAAAACGATCTGATTCTCAATAATGAACTAAAGGGAATATCTAAAATACTAAATCCATGACTCCTAAGTAATGGAGGTTGGGGATATTCTATCAGGTGTAGTGGTTTGATGTATCCTCAATGGTTCAGGGTCTAATCTAGAATTTTAGGTTGTTCAAGACTGACCCTTTGTGGCCTTTTCCACATATGAAAAGTAAGTATACTCATCAACCCATTCATATAATTTCCCTTTCTTCTTTAATAGGACCATATTGAATATAAATGGAAAATAAATTATTTTTATACTCTGCAAGGAGGATATGAGTGATGATGTATAAAAAAACTTCAAATGATTAGTCAAGTGTAATAAAATTTACCCCTATGATTATTTCAATTAATTTCATCACCGTTCTCTATTAATAGAGGGAAAATTTCTAGTCTATATTAATTTCTAAGATTCTTTAGGAAATGGTAAAAAGTATGAGAACCTCAATCTAGCTCACATATCCTTTGGATTCCCTTCTTACTATCTAATTATGAGAGATTTCCTTGGGGATAAATATCAAGAGGGAATTCCTCAACTAGGTTCTCTTTATATTATCTAGGTCATTCTTACTTTTTTGGTTGACAATTATTATTCTACACCACTAATATACCATACTCTTATTATTATTATGTATAATATCATCATACTCTAAATTCTATACAAAATATGAGCTATAAATTCCTACCCCCACCTTGAAATTCTTAAAATAAAAATCCAAAAGTTTCAAATTATCTAGAAGTTGACTTAATATAATGTCAACTCAAGTATAGAAATAAGCTAAAAAATCATCTCTTTATATTCCACTTCCCCGAATCTAAGTATGTGATCTAAATTCATATCCCTTAGAACATAATTTTCTTCTACATCTATGCTAATATGCTTTATAATTCACATGAACAACATTTTATTAGTATAGTTTTCCTTAATTTATAGATGGTCCAATATTTCCTATTATTTTGGATTAGTTAACTATAATAAGTGTTACAAATGCTATTGAGGGGTATCCCCCCTTTGAGAAAAAATTATAGGGTGATTGGATGGGATATGAAAAGAGGTATGAGGATGGAGAGTGGCTAGGAGAAGGATCATAAGAAGGTTGTGGTACTCTACTCCTCTATTTCTTGGATGGTTTGGTAGGGAACTTTTCTTATATTTATAATGGTGGCCATTTTTTATTGGATTTGGTAGTAATAGTCTTGGTGTAGTCTATAAGGGAATAAATGTATGTGAAGGAAAGGTGGGAGTATGGGTTTTAAAGGGTTTGAAAAATTATAATAGAACCAAGGTGTTAGCTCAAATATGGAAAGTAATGGTTGGTAAAAATAGTTGGGAATTATAAAAGGGTAGATAGTTTGGGAATGGGGGAAAGTGTTAAAATCACACATGATATCTCTGAAAGTGTTACCTTGGTCCTAGATGTTTATTGTAGGATGATAGGAAAATGAGGGATACTAAATGTGAGATCTTTAGATGAGAGAATGATGAATAGTCATAGTGCACTTTAGAGTTTAGTGTTGAATAATTTATAAGGTTCAAATGAATCAAAACATGATGTTATTCCTTTAATTTTGATTAGTTTAATGAAAAACCCTTGGAATACATAGTTCTAGGATTTGGGAGTTGCTACGTCATGGGTATATCGATCATGAAATTATGATCCAGGATCTTCCTCAAGTAAAGTATGATTGTAAAGCCTATGAAACATAATATAATCTATGATACTTAAGAGTACCATCAAAATTTAACAAAAAAATTAAATTACCAGACTGGGGAAATTTAAAATAACCATGATGTGATAAACTTATACCACAACACAATCAACTTCTTTCACTTTTGATTTATTGTTCATAGTTATTGGATTACGATGTGATGTAGACCTATAAAATCCATGTTTATGACTATTTCCAAATTTTTCCCCCATTTTATCAAGGTTACTATCCTTATACCATTAATTATAGGGTCTTGGTAAACGTCTTTATATGATACATATAGTTTCACCATGATATGCTTCTTCTAATAAGAATTTCTATTTGGATTTGATGTGGTGACCTTGAGTCTCCAGTAGGGGATTATAGGAGAGTATATAGAGTCTCTACTCTTAAAATTCCTAACCTAATCTAAATTCATGAAAAAATATAAAATAAAATGTACTCGGGTTACCTACCAGTAAACACTTAAATTAAAGTTTATATCTAGACATGCCTTTTAGGTCCTCAATAAAAATTCAAATAGAGAATACACCCCTCTTGAAAAGTGTGCATGTAAATATTTAACCTTTATCCATAGAATTTTAATGATTTTTCATGCTCACTTTGTATTTTTATGGATTTATATGAATAAAATTTGGCTATCGTGAAAGGTCCCAACCACCACAACCAATTTTTTTCTAAAAAATATCAATATTGAGTAAAACAACAATACCTTATATCTAGATGAAAACATTTGTTAGGAAATTCATTGATTTTGAAACTTAATGTTATTATCTTTATAAATATTGGAATTTTTTTACACATCTCTCATAGTTTATTAAAATTCATCTGGCTACAACAATCTATTATTTTTATCTTTGTGTAGGTTTATGTTCATCACAACTCAATATGATCAATACTCAAGATACATAGGTAAATGGAATGGATTCTCATAGATAAGACTAAATGGGGACATACCTTTTGGCGTTTTAATGGATATTCTATATTCTCAAAACACACCATCAAGCTTCATATTCTAATCCTTACAACATTCAATCACTGAATTTTTCAGAATCTACTTGATCTCTTGGTTAGATAGCTCCACTTTCCCATTTTTTATTGATGATAAGGGGTGATGGTGTTGTATTGAATTACATAAATCTCTATAAATCCCATTATTAAGTGATTTTTGAAACATGTACCTCAATCACTAATGAGTGACTTGGGAATTTCAAATCAGGAAAATATATTCTTTATCAAACATTTTAGAACTACATTGGGTGTGCTTTTTAAAGTGGCTTCATCTTTCACCCATTTTAAACATAATCCACACATACTAGGATGTATGTGTTTCCAAGATACGTTGATAATAGACCCATAAAAAAAATTCTAGACACATTAAATGAGACAACTACTAGAATAGGGTGTTGTGGTATCTCATTACCCATTACAACATTTCATATTCTTTGAAATCCATCACATCTTCTCATGAATTCTCTTGTATCCATGTGAAAAATGGTCTAAAATAATCCACTTTATAGGATCTTATCCACTACTCTACCAGGAACATGATTTCCACCAGTGGGTGAGGAATGAAATAATTACAACATACTCTTCACCTATGATTCAGATGTGAATAGCTGAATTAAGACTTATCCATAATTCTTGAGTAAATGAGGATCATCCTAGAAATAATGTGCTGTATTAGCCTGAAATATCTTCCATAATTGATATAAAAATCATGGATAAATTTTCCCATTTTTAAAATAATTTTCTATGTCATAAAACTAGATTTAAGGTTGCAGATCAAGATATATTTTTTTCCTAGAACTCATTGGTAATTTCCATCTTCTTCTCTTCTTCCACATGAGTAAACTGTATCCTCATTGAATTATCTACCACACAATTATTTGAACCCTTTTTGTACTTGATCATAATATCAAAATCTTGTACCAAAAATATCAATTTATTCAAACTCATATTTTATATTTTTTGTTTAACAAGTACCTTAGAATGATATTATGATAATAAAAAATCAACTTATAGAGTATTAAATAGGATCTAAAGTTTTCAAAATAAAATAATACAACAAGAAGTTCATTTTTAGTAGTATTATAGTTTATTTGAGATCCATCACGAGTGAAACTGGAATATTAGATGGGTTATAAGATGAGATCATACCTTTATCCTAAAGTAACTCTTACAGTAAAATTGCTCGCATTATACATCTGCTCGAAGTTATTCTCCCAATTTGAAGAAATCATAGTCAAGGTGTCCATTAAATTCTTTTTCAAAGAAGTGAAGTATTCCTTATAGGATTTTTTAAAATTGAACCGATGTCCCTTTGAAAAGAGATAATTTATTTTTCATGATATCTTAAAGGATTCCTCAAAAAATAAAAAATATATTTTAGTATGTCTAGGAAATATTTTAATCCCTTTTATCATGTTTGTATTGGGAAGATCTTATATTACCCTTATCTTCATGAGATCAATATGAATTTCTTATTTGGATATTCTATGCTCGAGTGAAATGTTTTATTTTACCATGAATTGGAATTTCTCCCATTTGAGAATAAAATAGTTCTCCTCATATCTCTTGAGCACCAAATCTAGGTTGTTTAAGAACACCTTGAAGGATCTACCTTAAACTAAAAAATCATCCATGAAAATATCCAAAAATACTTCCTCCATGTCAAGAAACATATGTGTAATTTACCATTGAAATATCACTGGTGTATTTCATATTCCAAATAACATGCGATGATAAGTGAAATTTCCATATAAAAATATGAAATTTTTCTTTGATTAATTATTCGGGTCCACGGGTATTTTATTGGGCATGGATTATCTATCTAGGAAGTAATAAAACTTGTTCCTGGATAACCCTTCTATTATTTTATTCATGAATGATAGTGGAAAGTGGTCCTTTCATGTGACTATATTATACTTTCTATAATCCATGTAAACTCTCCATCCAATAGTTGTTCTTGTTAGAATGAT
Source organism: Viscum album (assembly GCA_963277665.1). NCBI lineage: Eukaryota > Viridiplantae > Streptophyta > Magnoliopsida > Santalales > Viscaceae > Viscum > Viscum album. The sequence goes on along the minus strand of OY728155.1, from coordinate 192,763,610 downwards.
ATCATTCTCTTCCTTCTTTATAATGTTTAGGCCTCGCTTTTTGGGAACAACTTATAATGGGATAACCCATTCAATTTCTAAAATGTATAATATAATTAGTAAATCTAAAATTTTAATTACTTTATTTTTAACACCTCCTTCGTTGTTGGTGTGAGTATTCATTAGGGTAGATGAATTGGTTTACTCTATTTTTCTAGAATAACTTTGTGTTTATAAATGTTTGAATGGATTACATTAATTTAAAAAATATAAAAATAGATTTATTTTATTCTTTTATTCAAAACTTCCAATAGATTTTATTCTTGTTCCTTTGTAAAATCTGAATTTATGATCACTAATAAGGTGTGTTTATATCCTAAATTTGAGTACCATACTATATTGGTTGAGGTCTTTCGCTAAATTATTGTTATATTGATTATTTAATTACTAAACTCCAAATAGAAATATCTTGAAAAATACTCTATCCACAATTTTTTTTAACTTTGGATCTTTCTTCAGTACTGATTTTCCCTTATTTATCTTTCAAAATCTCATTAATGAGAATAATTATGTTTTTATCATATTATTATTATTATTATTATTATTATTATTCTTTTATTCTTATATTGGATGGGTTTCCTTTAATTTTAAAATAACATGAAAATATTTTGATTGAACTCTATACCTCAATCCATTCACTATATCAAAGTTAACTTGTTTATCCATAACTCTAAAAATGAGTCTTCCTTGGTTAATATCAATCAATTCCTTCCTAGTTACAAGGAATTGTAACCTCATAATTATGGTAATATCCCATTAATCTTCTATTTCTAGGATTAATAAGACAATGGGAAAAATAAATTTCCCCACCTTGATGAGAACATATTTGAGAATTCCTCATGGGTATTTCACTGATTAGTCTCAAAGCTAATGTGCTACTTATGTTAGATTTGGCTCATCCAATCTCAATTTATGAAACACAATTAGTATAATGATATTGAAACTAATTCCCAAATCATAAAGTTATTTCTCAAATATGCATGATCCAATAGTTAAAGGAATGTAAAAGATCTCTAGATCTCTCATATTTGATGAGATATTCCTTTGAATGACTGAAAAACACTACTCAATAAGAGAAATAACTCCTATATCTTCTAAATTTTTCTTATTTTATAATAAATCCTTCAAGAATTTATCATAAGATGGTTTTTGATAAACTTATTCTACAAAAGGGATGTTAATGTGTAACTATTTAAAAATTTCCAAGAATTTATTATATTGAGTTTCAACTCTCCCTTACCTCATTATCTCCAAGAATGGTAGAGGGGGCCAGTATGGTTCTGAATTTTCTTCATTGCTTCCTCTTGAACTAGTTATTTACCTCTTCCCATCTTCTCATCTAATTCTCATCCTTGATATTCCTATTGTTAAAAATATTTCACATCAATCTTCTTTCCTTATTTCTTCTTATCAACATACTCCCTAGATTAATTTTTCTTCCTTCCATATAGATCTTGTTTACTTTATAATGTCACAAACTTTTCTTCCTACCTTTTATTTTTCTTCATATAACATTGTAGTGTGGCCGGAAACCACTTCAATTTAGTTTGACTTATCTAGCCCACTTGATGAACAAGGTTTCAGAGAGTGGATTTTTGATTCATAAGGGAATTTTCTTGGGTATTAATTCATTGATATGATTCTGAATTAATTCATACAATATATCTTCAAGAGATAGTTTTGAGGGTTGAATCTATTGAGGTTGAGGGGGTGGGAACTATTGAAAAGGCCATTGAGTTTATAGTTAAGGTGGGTATTCAGTTGTTACCTAGTTTTTATTAAAGTTCTAACCTCTCTAAGGGTGATTCCAACCTATATGTGGTTGGAATTACTAGAATAATTACCTATTTCCATGATTAGATACTGTGAAATTAGGCATCATGACCATGGACATTGACTATAGCCATGGTCCACATGGCTATAGAGTCTATGGGCATTACATAGGGTCTAGAAAAACAACTATGATCACTGAAAATAGCCCTTGTCCATGTTCACAATCCACATTCCCCTTAAATACACCCTATGACTATGGTCCATGCTAAATGTGGATGCAACCATTAAAAAAATATACAATGTGGTTTTATCCCTACAACTCATCTATATTACTTATAATACTTTTCCACTAATATGATCTGAACTATATATATATATATATATATAATTAATAATATTATAATTGGGTTGTGAGGTACCTATAACCATGGTGACTATGGACATATTCCCTTCTTGGGATACCTACGACCACAGTGAAGTGTGACCATGGTCGTAAGACCTTCTTGAGATACATATCACCATGGTATATTAATGGATATGGTGGTAGGTGTCCTAGGAAAGGCCTACAACCATTAAAACCAATGGAATATAGATGTAGGTATCTTGGATAGGGTATACACTCTCGGTCTATGGGTGACCATCAATATAAGTTATTCCAGTGATCTTTATGTACATATTATTTTTAAACGGGATAACATAGGCTAGGCTATAGACATGATCTCATTTAACCATGCATATATCCCACTTATATCCATGATCAATTTTTGGACCATGGATATAGGGGTCCTATAGACGTGGTTAATCTTGTACTTGGCTATTGGCCCATGTCTATAGGCCCTTTTTGCATTAGTATATGGTTGTGGCTGCACTAACCACCCTTGGTTGTAAGTTGTCTAGTACAATTGAAGTGATCTATTTTATCTTACATAATTACAATCAACTGTTTTATTATCTTTTGATCCATCCAAACATTCTTAGGATACATGAGTACCTCTACACATTTCATAATATTGAACTTTAATCATTGGTTTTGGTGAAGATAGTTGTTGTTATTGAGTAGGTTCCACTAGAAATTAAAAGTTATCAAAATTATTTATCAATGTTTCAACTTTGGAGGCTAATAATTTAGTCTCATCCACTCGATGCATGAATCTTCTTGGTGGTCCTCTCTAACTTTTCCAAAGTCTTGAATTTTGATAGATTTAATTAATAATGTCTCATCCATCTTCAGGAGTCTTCATCATCAGTCCACTATTGGCTGAATCATTATCCCTAGCTTGAGTTATGGGGTGAAAACCGTAGTAAATGTTTTGAATTTTTATCTAAATGTCGAATCCATGATGTGGGAATTTCTAAAAAACTCCTTAAATTTATACCATTATTTTAATGCTAATTCTGAATCATATTTAAAAAAGTTATGGATATCACTTATAATCTTCCATTTTCTTATAGGTGAGATGTACTTATCTAAAAAGTGATTCATTAGATCATCCTAATTTGTAATAAAACTTAATGGTTGAATGTTTAATTAGTCCTTAGTGTAATATTGGAGTGAGAAAAATAATACTCTCAAATGAATGACATATGATGATATTCCATTATATATGAAGGTTTTTCATATTTCTAAAAAGTTTGAAAGATAGTTGTGTGTATCTTCACATTGTAGTACACTAAATTTACACATGTTATAAATTATTTAGACGATTCTTGAATTGATCATGATTTTTTTTAATTTAACGGGATGATGAAAAATGATCATGAAAGTCCCATAAATAGAGAGTAAACCATAAGCTATAATGGTTCTGAATCAAGGAAAATGTTTTACTTTATTATATGGGTCTCCATTGGTGAATTGGATATTGAATCCATTGTACATAACAATATCATGACCCTTTTTCATATTGAATATATATGTGAGAATATGAACCACTCAATATCTTAGTTTTACTCCACTTAATCTTGATAATTCACACTCTATAATTGAGTGTGTTGGTGTCTTTTTCATGCTGTGATATCCCTACATAGATAAAAACAAAAAACCTCATACACATAAAAATAATAAAAAATATAAATGTGGTAATATTAGAAAAAGTTAATCAATAATTTTTTTAAACTCTTGAGTTCACTGTGATTCTTTGATAATGGCACCAAAAACTTGACAAAACCCTCCAACAACATTACCTATAAAGGGATACCAAAGTTTAAAATTATAAAATGTTCTAAATAATTTAAAAAACCACTAGAGTGTATAATAGGGTGAGTAAAAGGTTGGTCCCATGAGGAAACATGTGTGATCCCATAGAGTTTTATATATCTATTGTTAACCCAGTTTCTTACCAAAATAATTAATCAAACAAATCTAAAACACAATTCAAAAAGATTAAAATAAATTGATTAAATCATGGACATGAGATAAATTTCAATGGATGATCCATGATAATGTTACCTTTATCCCTCCTAAATTAATCAATTAAATTGGTTTCTAATTCATTCTAAAATTACCAACTCTATATGGTCATGTTAATTGATTCTACCTAGGTTAATAAAACTCTCTTGATCAAAGAAGTGTACCTCCCTAGGTTTGTTAAATTGGATCTTTAGTGCAAGAGAAAAATATGAGTTACTTATAATAACTCAATTTGATAAATCACCTTGGGGTTACTTACTCTACTCATATCTTAACTAAATGAATTCTAAGGAATTTGATAAATTTAAGTTTTCAAGTGATTTCTACTTAAAAATTTCTACCATGAATGATATTATTTAAAAAATTATCCACAAATACTTTCACTATCAACCCTCACCCCTTAAGTGAATCAACCATGAATAATGGAGGAAATATCCATCACATGTGATTGATACATCCTAAGAATATAGTTAAGGAAAAGGAAGAGTGAACAACATCAAGTAACAGTTAAGAACAAAAAACTTTGTTGAGTTATTGGTTGAAGTGTAAAAATTAAATATTTATCATTGAAATTAACATAAAATAACTTTAAAATATTGAATAAATTTATAATAAGTGATAAAAGATTGAAAATATTGAAAATTATTCCTATTTATAGATACCCTACCAATAATGATGCAATGATTGACATTTCGGCATGAATTGGAAAAAATAATAGAAAATGTTCCTATTTAATCTTCTTGACTATATGAATCATGATGTGGTGGGAACCATTGAAATTTGAATACTTTATCCAGTTATTTAAAACCTTGAATAATATGAATATCAGTATGTGGCATCCCAAAAAATTATCCTAGATCACATCACATTATTTAATTCAAAATATGTCACAACATGAAGGATGAATTGTATATGAAGTTATTTTTAAGGATTTAACAATCTCACCCAACTTTATTAACTCACAACATTGATTCTATCAACCATGATGTGGTCTTGTATTATTTACTTTAAAGAGTGTTTAGTCTGAGATCCCAGTGTAGTGTAACTCTGTCCTTTACGGGAAAACATTTTCTTATACTAGGCATCACAACTTGAAGACCTTGGACCACAATGTAATTAATTATTATTTACCATTATTATCCTTTCTATAATAATGGAAAAAATATTATGTATTTAGGGATTCAATGGTGCAACCCTCTTGTATAATCTCCCTATTACTCTTTTGTATAACTTTGCTACAACCGACTCTTACTTTGACCCCATCATGTTGGGAATATACTCATCAAGATATATCAGATATTTAATTCTTCTCAAATTCTTAAAAAAACTCTCCAATTGTAATTTTAATCACTAATACTCAAAAAATCATCAAAATTACACAAGATTATGAATAATTAAATTCACCAATAAACGAAAACCAAGTTGAAAATATATATACATTTAACAGGTACCTAACCTCTTATGTCTAGGAACATACCAATATGTAATTAAATAAAATTACACTCAATAAGTCCAAATATGGATGGAATACCCTATTAACCAGGTCTATAAACACACTTTTTTTGTTTATTAAACCAGAAAAAATCATGAGAAACTCATACAATTCATACATTCTCTTGGATGTAGTACAAGGAATATTAGATTTCCTCACTCACAACTAATGATATCTAGAACACATATTGATATTTTAGAACCACTTATATCCCCTCAAATAATTTAATATATCATATATAGGAGGAATATGATACTGGTTCTTGAATATAACTTCATTCAATCACCAGTAATCCACACATAAATTCATGCTACCATCACCCTTCTTGGTGAATAGAATAAGATCACCCCAAGGGGATGCGATTAGGTGAATTAATCCCCTTTCCTCAAGTTACTTATAAATAACCTAACCCTAGTAGCCCATGGTTGGTGTTTACTTTATTAAATTGGCATAATATACAAGGAATAACATCTTAAAGGACCAAATAGTTTAATAGTTTTGGTAAACTAGATATATACTTGAATCTTACCTTATATTTTAAAATATAAAATAAAACATAGAAAATAATTTTAGAATTAAATTATTCCCTTAGTTTATCCCTATATATGAATCATAATAAAATTCTTGGCATACTAAGAAAATATAAAACATAAGAAAAAGGCAATCTTAGATGATCATTAAGGGTATACATACAGAAAAATATATAATAAATTAGCATAAATGATTATGGGAAGGTAAATAACTAAAAAACTTCCCATTTAATCAATAACTTGAGAATAATATGGAATTAATAAAAGTTTATCAAATAATGCCATATAAATAATCACATAAGAGTGAAACATAACCATAGATATTCTAATAGTCAAATAATAACATGTAATATCAATAAATAATCTCATAATGAGAGAATTAATAATGCAGGACACCATAAGAATAACTTCAAGGCTTTGAAAAATACACCATACGTAAATGGGTAAGGCCTTGGCCAATACGAGAACTAGTTTGTCTCATGAGACCTACCAATACTTCAAGGGGCCATATAGGGACCTATACATAACTTACTAATTCCAATTAATTCTTCATATGAATGATGTGAAACATAAACAACATAAATATTCATATTGAAAACTAATATATGAAATGTGAATACTTTTCCCAATCAATAACCATAAACCATCTATAATAATATGATTAATGGCATCAAAATAGCACATCCATAGTCAAAATGATCATAAAACATTTAGTAAAATATGGTATATTGTATCATAGGATATAAACCTCAATTAAATATAAGATTAAACAAAAGGAATTTACATATATGAATATACTTTGATTAATTCATTGAAACATTATGGAGAGAAATACCTTTTTTTTATTTTGAAACCATTTATCTAAAAAGCCACACAATTATAAAAATAAAAAATTTATTTTAAAAAAACTTTTAAACTTGTAAATGATTACTAAAAAAATTAAGGATTTATTAAAGTGGAAAAATATTCTCATTCCATATAAGTTAAAAAAAACATTCCTTCCATATTTTTGTTGAAAAATTCACAGAGCCTTATTTAAAAAATTGAAAAAAATATTCTTTTCTAACTATTTTGTAAAAAATCAAACATGGGTAAAAATTACATCAAATATTAATATTATAATATTATAAACCTTTTTTATTTTTTTAGAAAACTTTTACATGTAATATAAATATTTCCTAGTGGATACTTAAATAGATACAATCCAGAATAATGATGAGATTGTGAAGTAACCCTTACCTTAGGTCTGATTTCTCCATATGTGTTCGAACATCTTGTATAGTGGTTTTAAAATTATTAATAACTTATATTATAATCATATTAATATTTATTATATCATATATGATCCCCTTATAGAATTTTCCACTCATTTATTAATAATATTTTATTCATTTTTCTATTTCGGGTATTAATTGCCCTATTTTCCCATGCTTGTTTTGTCTTTAAAGTCAAATTTCTCTTGAATATGATATATATAAATAATATCTATAATAGTAATGGAATAAATATAATATTTAATCATTAAATATATTTTATTACCATTCTTTAATGTTGAACATAGATAATGAATCACATCACTTCATGGAGACGGTAAGCCATACGTACGAACGAGCGATGATATCATTTCTATATGGTTGAAAGGGTAAGAAAGTTGATGGTATATTAATTTTACAGAATCAATATCATTTCATAATTATTATATATATCCATTATTTCCATCATTATTGACATCCTAGTAAAATAGTGATAAAAAAAATTACACCACAATGTGGAGGCGATAAGTCGTACATACACACATGCGATGATTTCATTTTTCATAGGATGGATAAAAGGTAAAATATAGTTGTCTCATAATAATAATAAAATCTCGTAATATATATGATACTTTATTTTTTACTTTATTACAGAAAAAACACTATAAGAGTAAGTATAACGTGATTGAGTTGGTAAAAATGATTACCTCTTCTTTGGCTGATTTCCTTAAGATATATTCTAAAGGGATCTAGGGTTGGTACTTTTGAGAGACTAGGACCACAATAACTTGTATAAGGACGTTTTAAAGATAAATTTTCAGGTTTTGGTCAATATATATGGATAAAATTGGTATTAATATGTCATATAGAAGGTTCCCTTTTATAATTCAAGTGATGGAGACTTTAGGAAACTCTCAAAATATTAAATTAATAAAAATTAATTTTCAATTAAAAATGGATCTGGAGTAAGTTATTTTGAATATAATATGATTATAGGTTTAAATAATCTCATACAATAATTTTTAGACAAATTTGGGTCACATTATTACCCTTATCATTTAGTTTTAACTCTTATTTAACCCCTTTAACTCTTACCTTGACAACATGAATTTTACTCTATAAGGGTCAATATAGTTACTATAAAATGCAAAACGATCCATAAATGGACCATGTATGAAATTTTAAACCTTATAAAAATCATTTTTATGAATTTAATATTTTTAGGAAATTTATATCATTTAATAAAATATCATTTATTTTGAAATATCATTAATATTAATTTTGACACTATTCATTACTTTGGATTTAAAAAATATCAATACACTAGATAAATTAGAAAAAATATCTTAGTAAATCCATAATATTTCAAGGTAATCCATAAAATTTTTGGATAAAATTAATTATGTCAAATTATATTTATTTTAAAATATCTAATATCATTTAGTTGATTTTTCCATTAATTAAATAATTACTGCATCCGAGTTGTGTAAGAATTTTAGGTAATTATATCTTCATTAGAAATTAAAAATAAATTAATATATTTAATATAATTAATTTATATTTTAAAACAATATTTATATTATAATATAAATTTACGATATCACCATATAAAAAATGTTATAGTTATTAAAATATTGAATGTGACCACTTTGAATTTTTTTAAATAAAATATTATATGGGTCATAATCACTTATCAATGGAAACAAATGGCCATATATCATAAAATTAAATTATTATGGATTAAAATAAATTATAAAATAAAATTGGGGAAAGTTTTAGAGTCAATGTATAGTCTTTATAATATTATTTTTACCCATAATAACCCAATTTACACTTTACCTTAGTATAAAAAATTACTATGGTCACTATTGATTTTGACCAAATATAAAATGATCCTATTTAATAAATTTGGACCTACTAATTCCAAATATGGAATCCATTATATTAAATTAAATATCTATAATTTTCAGAAATTAATTTTAATATAAGTGCACAAAATGCGAAAAAATCACATTTTTAGAAAATGTTGTTTTTAAGAATAAAACTGGATTTATTCTTATCCTATACATAGTAAAAATATTAAATGAATGTTAAAATAGTTTATTGAATATATTATTTAAATTTTATTAAAATAATTCACCAATAGTGACTAATTAAATTTATAATGATATAATTATATTGCCCACAAAAAAATAGTTTTTCAAAAACACAAATCTTTTATTATTATTATTATTTATTTTATAATAAATTTATAACTAATAAATTTAGTTAGTCCTATTTTTTCCTCAAAATTAATGGATAGGTTATATCAGTCACATAATAATAGATAGTGGTATGTTTGAACTCGGTGTTGCATGCAACACAAGCTATTCGAGAGATTAAATTTAAAAAAAACATAACATAAAATCTAGGGGTGTTACATTATTCTCTCAATTAACAAGATTTCATCATCAAAATTTCCATAATATCACCTCATAAAAATATTTGGGTAGTTCTTCATGATAATTTCTTTAGGTTCTCACATTGCCTCAGATTCAAGATTTATCTCTCTATATATACTCACTGTTCGTGAGGGAAATATTTTTCTAGGAAAAGTTCCTTAAAATACTTAAATTCCATGTTTTATATTTCTTCCTCTTACTTTGTGTTTTGAATCAATGAAAATCATTGATCTGCATCTCTCGAGAGACGATAAACTACATTGACAACCTTCTCCCTTTAATTACTCCATAAAGAGAGAAATATATTCTCTAAGAAACTTTTCTATTACTCAGCTACAAATGGATTTTTAGTCCCATTGAAGGATGGATATTGTTTTCCCATGAAGCGGTCTAAAATTGTTCCTCTATGTTGTGGATCAGGATGATCTATACAAGCAAGGTTATTGTTCTTAACCTAAGTCAATTATCCTAGTATAGTTATAAGTTGTTTATCTTTGGTTGTATCTCTAGCTTCAAAATAATTATCTTGCATTGGAGGGAAATCCTTACATGGATTATTTTCATTGATATAGTTTCTGATCCTTCAACTAGGTATCATTTATAAATAATGTAATACACTAGATTAGGTTATGAATCATGATACATAATTTTAAACTAGTAAAACACTTAAAAGAAAAAATTTATGTTTAATTAATCTCAAAATCATAAGCTTGGTTACTTTGGGAATATTATAAAATTATGTTATAGGTTTATGTTTCCCTAATATAAATTTTTCCAAATCTAGTTTCCAAAGGTTCTACTAAACTTTATATGGTACCAATTGTAAATACTCCAATCTAGTAGCCCAGATTCGTTTGTTACTTTATTAAATTGGTGTAAGATACAAGTAATCACATTCCAAAGGACCAAATAGTTTAGTTGTCTTGGTAAACTAGATACATAATTAAATCTCACATTATAATTAAAAATCTAAAATAAAACATATATAATCCATTGTGAATACCATTATTCTCTAAGCTTAACCTTGTATATCATTCATAATAAACTTCTTGGAATATTGGGGAAACATAAAACATAAAAAGGGGTGAGATTAAATGCCCAGTAGGGGTATATATATAGAATAATTTATTATAAATAAAATAAAGGATTATGGAAAGGTAAATAACTAAAACACCTTTCATTTAATCAATAACATGAGCATAATATGGAAGGAAAAAAAGTTGATTAAATAATACCATATAAATAATCACATAAGAATGAAACTTAACCACATATATTCTATTTGTTGAATAATCACATGGAATATCAATAACTAATCTCATAATGAGAGAATTCATAATGCGGTACATTATAAACATACTATCAAGTCTTTGACCAAGAAACTATATGTAAATTTTTAGGACCTTGGCCAATACCCAAATTAGTTTGTATCATGAGACCTACCAATGTATCACCAGACTATAATGGGCACCACACATCACTTACTAAGTCAAATTAATTACTTATATGAAAGGGGTGTAACATAAACTAAAAAAAATTCATATTTAAAAACTAACAAAAAAAATGTGAAAACTTTCCCCAATCAATAACCATAAACCATCCAGAATAATATGATGAATGGTATCCAAATAGAACATCCATAGTCAAACTTATCATAAATAATTAAGTAAAATATGGTATATTATATCATAGTATATCAAACAAAATGAAGAATAATATTCAACAAAATGTGTTTAAATATATGAAAATACTCTGACAAATCCACTGAAAATTGTTCAAGAGAAATACCCATTTTTTTACTTTGAAACCATTTATATAAAAATACACACAATTATAAAAGAAAAACTTTTCTTTGAAAACAACCTTATAAACTTGTAATGGATTCATAAATACATTAAGTAATTATAAAAACATTAAAATATTCCATTTCCATATAAGTTAAAAAACCATTCCTTCCATATTTTTGTTGAAAAGGACACAAAGAACCTTGTTTAATAAACGTCAAAAATATTCTTTTTGAACCATTTTTTAAAAATTAAAACATTATTAAAAATGAATTTAAATATTCATATTAGAATAGTAAAAAAAAATTAAAATATTTTTTTAGAAAACATGGACATGGAATAGAAATATTCCCCAGTGGAGACATAACAGAAACAATACCTAATAATGATGGGATTATGAAATAACCCTTGCCTTAGGTATGATTTCCTCCATACATGTCTGAAACTAATGTATAGTGGTTTTAATAATATTAATAACTTATACTATAATCATATTAATATTTATGATATCATACATGATCTAATTATTACATTTTCCCACTTCTTTATTAATAATATTTTATTCATTTCACTATGGTGTTAATTTCCCCTTTTTCCCAGGCTTGTTTTGTCTTGAAAGTCCTGGTTCTCTTGTATATGATAAAAATAAATCATATACATAATATAAATTACATAAAAATAATATTTAATCATTAAATAAATTTTATTAACATTATTTGATGTTTGATAATGAATCACATCGCTTCGTGGAGATGATATGTCGTATGTACACACAAGCGATGATATCATTTCTATATGGTTGAAAGGGTAAGGAAGTGAATGGTATATTAATTTTACAGAATACATATAATTTCCTTATAATTATATATATCCATTATTTCTATCATTATAACCATCCTAGTAAAATGGAGATGAAAAATAAATTACACCACATCGTGGAGACGGTAAGCCATACATATGCACGCGCAGTAATTTCACTTTTTATAGGATGGATAAAATGTGAAATATGGTTGTATAATAATCATAATAACATATAATAATATATATATTATACTATTTTTATTACTTTATTATTTAAACTACACTTGAATAGGATTTATAACTTGAATGAGTTTGTAAAAATGATTACCTCTTCTTTAACAGACTTCCTTTAAATCACTTATTAAGGGATATAGAGTTAGTAATTTTGGTAGAAAAATTCATATGGAACCTATATAAGTATGTTGGAAAGAGAAATGGTCAGGTTTTATTCAAGTTATAAGGTTCAAAGTGGTGTTAATAAGTGAGAGAGAAGGTGCCCTTTTATAATTAAGGAGAGACACACTTTAGGAAACTCTCAAAATATTAAATTAATATTTACTTCTAAATGGATCAAAACGATTTATTTATAAAATAAGATGATGATGATTTTAAATCCTCTCATAAATAATTCTTATAAAAATTTATTTTACCTTATTACCCTTATCATTTAGTTTTAACTCTTATTCAACCCTTTTAACTCTTACCCCTGGCAACATGGATTTTACTCTTTAAGGGTCAATATAGTTACTATAAAATAAAAAAATACATAAATGAACCATATAATACATGTTAAACCTTATCCAAATTATTTTTAAGAATTTAAGATTTTAATTAATTTTATATAATTTAATAGAATATTATTTATTTTAAAATATCATTAATATCAATTTTGATACTATTCATTACTTTGACTTTTAAAGAAACGAAATGCATTAGATAACTTAAAAAATATATTTTAATGCATCCCTAATATGTCAATTTCATCCATAAAATTCTTGGACGACATTAATTACGTCAAATTTTTTTTTTTATTTTTTTTTAATATTATTTATTTGATTTTTCCATCAATTAAATAATTAATGCATCCGAGTTGTGAAAGCATTTTAGGTAATTATAACTTCGCTAAAAATTAAAAATAAATTACTATGTTGGATATAATTTCTTTAGTTTTAATAATAATATTAATAGTCATATATACCTTATGGATGAAACCATATAAAAGGTGTTATAGTTATTAAAATCTTGAATGTGACAACTTTGACTTTTCTTTAAATAAAATATTATAAGGGTCATAATCACTTTCTAATGGAAACCAGTGGTCATAAATCAGAACCATAAATTATTATGGATTAATATAACTCATAAAATAAAATCAGATAATGTTTTATGGTCAATTTATAGTCTTTATAATATTATTTTTACCCATAATTATCTGATTTACCCTTATCACAGTAACACGAATTTCTGTGGTTACTATTCATTTTTTCCAAAAAAATATTTACTAAATTTGGAACTATTAATTAAAAATATGGAATCCATTTAATATAATTAAATATCTATATGTTTTATAAATTAATTTTAAAATAAGTGAACAAAACGTGATAAAAATTACATTTTTAGAAAATGTTGTTTTTAAAAATAAAATTGGATCTATTCTTATCCTATGGATAGTAAAAATATTACCTAAATTTTAAAACATTTGATTGAAGTCAATATTTAAATTTAATTAAAATCATTCACCAATTGTGGCTAATTAAATTTGTTATGATATATCTATATTGCACATAGAAAAATACTTCTTTTATTATTATTTATTTCTAATAAATTGATAACTAATAAATTTTATTATATAAATATATAAAACACACACACACACACACATATATATATATTTAAAATTTAGTTATTCCTATTTATTCCTTCTAAATTAATGTATATGTTATAACAGTCACATAATAATAAATCACGATCCATTTGAACTCAGTGTTGTGTGAAATGTAAGATATCAGAGAGATTAAATTTTAAAAAATATACCGTAAACTCTTGGGGTGTTACACTCCTGTAGGGTAACCTTAATATATCTTAACTCATCAAGTTTTATCCTATATAATGGAATAAAAATAGGCTCTGTACTTGACACCAGGTCAATCATAAACATGACATATCTTTCGAAGGGAAATCCTAAGAACTCATTGTGAAAAATATCCTACAAGATTTTGATTATAAGAGGAAAGACCTATTGTATCATCTTCTCTTCATCCCCCTAAAATATTATGATATAATTTTCCCTAGATATATATTGTTAGGTCCTAAATAACCTTCTTGAAAATATCTCTCTTTAATAAATGTATAAAAATCACCCACAATATACATGAAAGATACCCATCAATGACAGTAGTTGATGTGTGATCTAGAGTGAGATATCCAATCTCTGTAAAGATTCACATTGAAGAAACACATATCCAATAAAAGGAAATACCATTTATTCTTATGGCTACAAGTCACAAGGGTTTATACCATACACCTCTAAATACCCTTATATAGTATCCCAAAGGGTGTATCAATGGTTATCATACCCATTAGATATTATACAACTAAGACCAAGTATCTAACCAAATAAGATGATATAAATTTCTATGAATAACCTATATCAAATAAAATATAAACCAAGGTATATTCCACGATGATTGTACCTATAATTATAAAATGACATTCTCTATGATCAACCAGAACCTGATCAATCGTATGGAGCTGACCAAAGCCCCGACTCAAAGCACTTATCACCTAACTCCCTCATAGGGTACCAATATACTAATGTTTTTACACTTTTAACTAGGAAAAATGTCCTTTTTTATTTTTTAAATAACTAAAATAACCCCAACTACTACTCTATTTTGATTCTCTTTTCCCTAATCCCAAACCTTGAGTCTGACTAGAACCACATCCAAAAGTTGACTGTGATTCACTCCTATAGAATCTCTATAAGTGCTCTATCCAAAATAATGATGAAAACTCATTCATAATACTATTATGATCTAGAGAGATATTCACTGTCCTACCATACTGGTATTACTCAATAAAATTTATCCCTCTCATAATAAGTGACGAAACTCGTCTCTAACTAGTCAGTCTATCGATTCCCTAGTGATAACTATCATACCTTTACTTTCTACTAATTTTCAACCCATAATTAGTTCCAACCGAATAATTAATACACCTATTAGGTCCAAATTAAATGAGGTTCCTCTTATAAACGAGGTTCTAGTTCATGACCTATCAAATATATTTCGGGAAAAAAATGTTCACACGAGCTCATATCATATGCCTCAAGCCATCCTTAAAACACCTGAACCAAATGGTATCATCACCTGCCAAAATGGGTGAAATATGTATAAAGTATGTGAATCATGAAACATAATACATCAAAACTATATCCCCATAAACTAGATTTATGAAATCTTAGGAACTATAGACCATTAGAGTCTCAAGTAAAAACTTCTTGGAAAACTGAGCCTAAACAATTCTTCTAGGAAAATCCCAAGTGATGGTATTTCAGTACCAATCCACACCACCAATACTTAACCAGACCTCATATAATATACAAAGTAATATTCACTATCCACTCAGGGGGTGTCTTAATCTAATAAAAAATTTTCCATAGTGAATCGATCTAGAACTTAGTAGTCTGCATACCACCTTCAACTATAAGGAGAGTTGGATGCTGCATCTAAAAATATCTTGTCAAGTATGACATGTATAACCCATATCTTGACACCCCATAACCCATAAAATATAATATCTACAACAATATATCCTCTATCTACTCATCTATATAATTAATAAGTACTATAGGAGGTCATGGTTCCATAAAATATGGTACATTGCTATAAGGGTCTCATATATTTCGGGCATGTATTTAGCACAAACTACCCTTTTTGATCTAGGTATAAAATAAAACTATATTCACATAACCAATCATCATATATATATAAAAGATAACCCAGTAACCATTTTATAATAAATTAGAGTTACAATAATTAATTATATTGGAAAACACTTTATAACTTATTATTTGTAGGTTCTGGGCGCAGTAGAAGCGTGCGATGGGCAGTGCCCAACTTTGATTTTTTCCATAATCGATGATCAATATAAGATCTATATGATGATGAATGATGTGATCCACATAATTTAATCAAAGAAATATACAATGGATAATTATTCCATACCCAGAGAGAGGATCATCACATATTATTTATAATTAATTTAATTAAATAAAGAATTACCTTTAAGTAATGATTTCTCCACTAATGAATCTGGTGAAATATCTATGGTCCCATGTCATTGTGTTGTAGAAACCATGTGTAGGTTTCGTATAGCAGTGATCCACATATGTTCCAAGAATCTCCAGATGTCACTGAAGGAATCTATGGTTGTAAGAATGGTAGATACTTGTGTTTTCATTGTCCGCATTTGATCACTTTGAGAACCACTTCCAAAGCATTCTCCTTAATCCGATGGAGTAGGATTTCTCTCCATTCTTGGGATAGTTCTTGGATAAGGTAGATATCTAGTCTTGATAGGATTCTCTAAATCTTTTGTATATAACCAAGAAAATGAATTGAATCTTTTGAGAAAATAACACAATTGGGTATTTATATATCTAGGGTTAAAATAAAATAATTACACAAGTGCTCTTAATTATTTATTTAATCCTATAAAAACACCATGTCAAATAATAATAATATTATCATTTATCGACATACACTTAACTTGAAAATTAAAATCAAATATCATTTAATTAAATAATTTTCAATATTTATTATTTCTTATCAGACCATTAAACTCGATCCTCTATTCGTCCACAATATTTATTAGGCCTTGAATAATGACTATTTATTTATTAAATAAATATCACTACATTATTAACCAATAAATAAATATATATTTATTAAATATTCCACTCAAATTATATTATCTTGAATAATTGGTGATGAAATATGTGAAATCAATAATTCATGAATAATTATTAAAAAATGTCTGAGAATAATATTTATTCAACTTATTAAATAATAATTAATATATTATGTAACTAAAATTCTAGATACACTTAGTGTGTGACCCTATAGGCCTTTTTCTCTGTGGAATTAGGTGAAGCAGCCTAAAGTCTAAGGCTAGCATCTAGAAACATGCCAAGGCACCCATAGAGAATGAAGTTAATGTCATAATGACATGTTACCACATATGAATGCTTACTGTGTAATATAACCCCTTTATCACAATATCTCAAATCGTGCAGGTTTCATGCAAGTTCCATCAACCTATATACTCAATGTCTCTTTATTTGAATTTATGGAAATAGAACATTCCTATAGAACACTATGGCCATGGATTTATTTAATATATATCATTCCAATCAAAGGTCCTGATATATTAACTTTCAGTTAAAGAAGATAGGGGATGAATCCTTTCTCATATTATTCATTAATGAAATATTACTCATGACGCACGCAACATATCCTACCTCATAGAAAACATCTATTGTCACTATTTTCATCAATACATCAAAGTAAAAAACTCATAATATTCATTAATAATAATATTAAATTATAAGGACCAATACACAAACCCATAGATAAGAACATCAATGACACGTATAAATGTGGATCTCCTACTGGCGGGTCCTGTTCTCATAATATCCTACTATATATTACCAAGGGTGTAAACCATGAGAAAGTGACTAAGAGTCCTATGAGTATCCACCCCTGATAGCCTATATAATATATGTCCCTAAAATGATTTAATTCAGATATATAACATATATGTAATAATAGATTCCAAGTTATCATGATAACAGAGAACTACTATGACCTTTTAGTGTGACAACTACTCTTAGTAAATTTGATGGCCCAGACCTCTTTGGTACATTTATTTGTGAAAATCCAGTGTTTGGGGTGTTGTGGGGGCTATTGATGACTCATTCTAAGAAGATTACCCTAAATTCTAGTTTTTCTATCGAAGTGTCAGTTTAAACTGTTGATGTCAAAATTTCATTTTGAACTATTGGGTTCAGAGTGTCATTTAGAACTCTTGATGTTAGCGAGTCATTTTGAACTGTTAGTGTTGTCATGTTGTTTTGAACCGTCTCTGTCAGCAAGTCATTTTGAACTGTCAGTGTCGGTGTGTTGTTTTGAACTGTCAGTGTTGACATGTCATTTTAAACTATCAGTTTCTTCAAGTCATTTTAAACTATCGGTGTTTGTGTGTCATTTTGAACTATCAGTTTCGGTGTGTCATTTTGAACAATTGGTGTCGGCATGTCATTTTGAACTGTCGGTGTCGGTGGGTCATTTTGAGCTGCCCGTGTCGGTGTGTCATTTTGGAGTGTTGGTGTCGGCATTTCATTTTGGACTGTCAGTGTCGACATGTCATTTTGAACTATTAGTGTCATCTTGTGATTTTGTACTACTGGTGTCAGTGTCAGCATCAACATCAGTGTCGGTGTTAGCGTCATCGTCGGTTTCAGCATCAGCGTCTGCGTCGGTGTCAACGTCAGCGTCATTTTCTAGTTTTTCCAATTTCACCCCTTTTATGTTTTATTTGAGGTAAATCAAGTTTAAAGACTTAATTGATAACTTTTAAAGGAAGTTCAAAGGATATTAATTATATATTTAATATATTAATGCTCCCCATACTTTGAAATAGTCAATCCACATAATCTTAATCATGATCCGACTTTAATGGACCTTGAAACTGTTTCCTGTTCCTTTAATATATGATCTAGATTTTATTAAACCAAGGTCATATCTTAGCTTTTCTCTTTATAAACGAATAAATTTTCTTCCCTAGATGATTCATGTGTCTGTGCTATATCCCTTTCCTATCCAATTTTTCTTTGAGTTTCCTCCTGTTCGCGCGACCCCTATTTGGTGCAAGGAGGAGTTTTGGTCGCCTGTTGTTCCAAAAAGGGATTTTCCTTAATCTCTCTTTAATTGTGTATCATGTGGGGTGGGTGTAGTAATGATTATTGGGGGAGAACAGATGAATTACTTATTTAACAAGAAAAATAAATGAAGGGGGAAGATGATGATAAAAAGAGAGTAGGAAAGTTATGATAACGGGAAAGGGATTGATGATGGATGAATGTTGAGCACTATTTTATTTTTATTATCCTTTTTTCTGATTATTAATTATTGTGGATGTAAGGAATTCTAAAAATCAGGGTTGTTGGTGGAATTTTCTTGCACACTGGTGATGTTCTTGTTCTTGTTGTTGATACTCTGTGAATAATTGAAAATATAAATCCATTTAATCACGTTCACTTAGTTAAATAAATGGATTCCCCAAGATTAAACACGTTCTGTGATTACCCTTATTATTCTAATTGAAATTAAATAATCCCTATTGGATAAATATTAAAATTCTTGGCTTGATGGTGTGGTTGTGTGATGTGTTTTGTTGAGTTCGTGCCTTGTGCGGGTTGTGTGATGTGACTATCAGTAGCTTAGATATGGGTATGGGGGTGGAAAAATAGGATGGTTCTATGTTTTTCATGACCTGTTTGTGCAATGGGGATACTTATTGGTTGTTTGTGTAATGGATGAACTTGTAGGTAGTGGGACTGCCTTTGGTTGTATTGTGGCTGTTCGAGGGACCACACCTTGGATTGCTTGTTGTTTTGGGATAGTTATGTTTGGTAGTTTCCCTGGTAGTGCTGGAATAAATTAAAGTGAACCACTTAATAAAGAATAGAAAGTAGTTTAATGAAAAATGTGTTGGGTTTATGCTTTGGCAGTGGATATTTGTGTGGTTGTGCATATATTGGTAACATCAAAAGTAGTTTTGGTGGGCTACTTGTTTGTTTTGGGACCCATAGGTTGGGATGAGTGTTTGTTTACCTATATATATAAAATTTAGTTACTTGTGATTTTCAAAATGCACCACATCTTTATTGAGCACTACTTCACGAACACCCCCATTTCATGTGGGAGGGTGTCTTTGCCAACATCCGAGTGAGAGGATGGATGGATGGTTACTGACTTTCTCCCTCTCACCCCCTTCTTAGTTCTTACTGATCGAGCGTATATGGGTAGGTTATAATGGATTGAGGTTTACTATATCCCAAGATGCTTTGGGTAGGTTGTGTTGAAAATGAGTGACCCAACTATCTACTGGCCAGGTTTGTTTCCTAAGTGACTTCAGGATGAGGCCTAGGTGTTTTCAAGTGAGAGTTGTGGTTGTTGTGACCCAGGTGTCTCTAAGCGGGATATATCTTGTTTGTGGACTAGGTGTGTGAGGGTAGTTGTGCAGTGGGACTACATTTGGGGAAGGGTAGTAGCGTCAAGATGTTGACTATTAGTAATGAGCAGTTAACTAGTGAGAAAAGTGGTGCAGGGTACCTAGATCATCGATGTGCTTATATTACTACCTTACTTGACTTGCATTATTTAGTGAGTGTGCCTTGGTGAGGTTGGGTTGGTTAGTATTTTTACTTAGTAGGTGTGGTTGGTTTATGTTATTTTCACAAGAGAATTAGTATACTTATCCCACTTGTGCACTAGTGACTTTGGTTTCCCTACTGACTATACTTAAATGATCACCCTACATTATAAAACTGTTTTCAAGTTTCCAAGAGGACTTTGAGGACCATGTTGGACTTCACTAGCTCGGGCGTTGTGATAGTTCTTGTGATTCTTCTTAGACTCTTTCTTTTGGTACATTGATTTGAAGCTTTGGTTGTACTTTTGTGGATGTTTTTTTAAATAATGCATGAGTTGGATTTTGGTTTCTTTTATATAAAAGTTTGGTGTTGTTTGGGATTTTTTTACCATATTATATCCTGATCCTAGTTTCATTAAAAAGGGAAATGCATTATATTTTGTGTGAGATTTAATACCCTTGGTGCTAGTCTCAATTACAAGGCCTATTGAAGGTGGGACTCGGGGGTTATTATCTCTCTTTCCTATTGAATAAAGAAGGGAATGGAACATTGTTGTCCCTCCCCTCACCTTGAGAAAGGAGGGTCATGATAGAATGGTATTAGATGTGATGGTTGAGAGATAGGATGGACTTTGGAGTTAGGCATAGTGAGGGTTGCATGAGATGATAGAGAAATAGTGTTAGGTGATCTTGGTGTGTGACACAGGCTAGGGAAGACCATCTTGGATATGGGATTTTAGCACCCCCCCATGATCCCATGCAAGGAATATAGACCTACTTAATGACCAAGTGAGGCTACACTGATTGTGGGGTAGAGACACTAGGAAAGGTATATACATCATAATGATTTTAATTCTTGTTTGATTTGGGAATTTCAGGAAATTAAAAATAAATAATGAGTCAAAATGAATCTAAATGGATATTCTGTACTACTCAGGCTTATTAATTCCTTGTTTAAATTTATAGCTATGACACTCAGATGACACCCATGAGTGGATTGGGTAGTAGAGGCCCAATAGGCTAACTTTTCTGATCAGCGGAGGGCCAATTGAGAAGAGGAAGATGACCTGTGGCAGAAGAACCTTCGTGCTTTCCAGCGGTATACCCTGGGGAAATACGAAGGTAGCATTTTAGACTTAGAGATGGAGGGATATCTTGAGAAGCTGGAGATCACCTTTACCTTGATCCATGCTTCGAGGGAGTACTGGGTTCCTCTGGTGGTGGGCCAGATGTGTGGAGCGGTGCGTTAGTGGTGGATGCTTTATCTCGAGGATAGAAAGGAGACTGATTTCTCATGGGTTGACTTTGAGAAGGAGTTTTGGGAGAAGTTTCTTTCCTCAACAATGATGGTTGAGAAGAGGTAGGATATTCTCTTTATCTAGTAGGGGAGTATGGCAATGAGGTAACTGAGGATCTAGTTCAAGGATCTCCTACACTTTTCTCCAGATCTCTTTATGGATGAGGAGTCGTGGGGGAGATGTTGGGAGGAGGAACTCCGACCTTCTCTTCAGTATTCCATCACTCCCTTTACCCTACTGACATACGTAGAGGTTTAGAAGAATTATGAAGTACTGGAGAGGATTTCCTCATTGAGAGGTATACCACAAGAGTGGATCCATATGATTTCATCGAAGGGAAAGGCAGTCAGCAGCAGATCTCCCATGTCAGGGCCTTCCAGGTTTCGGCTGGAAGGGAGTAGGACTTAGTAGTTCTAGTTCCGATATCATGGTCCCAATTTATTCCCTATAGGCCTAGGCTAAGGTGTCATTATTGTGGAGGATATGGGCACATACAGAGTCAGTTCCTAGTTCGTGCTCAACTTAGTGAGGGTGGTCAGGTTCAACGCCTGCCTCAACAACAGCTGTTACTGGTTATACCTTTCCAACAGCAGCATGCCCTACTCTACTGAGGGTAGAAGGTGTTGGAGGAGGCCGAACATAGAGAGATCCTCGAGGAACTTTATTAGGGTATGTTTTGGGAGGCGGATGATAGTTGAGGGGTAGAGGAGCTGGGCGTGGGCACTTGCATTCCATAGAGGCAGTAGTTCCAACAGGGTTGAAGGTCGTTTGAGGTATGATCAGTCTGTTTTGAACTCATGTTTTTGATTTGTTTGATTCAAGAGCTTCACACTACTTTTTTCCCCTATTCTAGCCCATGCTCTGGGTCTAGAAGTAGAGAAAATTCCTATTCCCCTGTTGATGAGCACACTAGTTGGAGGTCAGAATAGTTTATTTGATGTTTTCTGGGGATGCACACTAATGTTGGGGCCATATCAGTACAATGGGGATATTATTATTCTATAGATGCATCCATAATATTTCATCCTTGTAATCTATTGGTTGTTATATATGCATTCCATTATCGACTACTTCCAGAGGAGAGTCGTGTTTTCAGATAGGAATGGCCGGCGAGCGCAGTTGTCAGGTGGGAGCCAGCGTGTGAAGCCTCTTGTTTCTATGATAACTGAGCTATTAGAGGGGTCATTAGATTCTAAGATGGTAGAGGTTCCAGGATTTGTCAGAGAGTTCCTGAATTTCTTAC
The DNA here is from genome assembly GCA_963277665.1 of Viscum album. Taxonomy (NCBI): domain Eukaryota; kingdom Viridiplantae; phylum Streptophyta; class Magnoliopsida; order Santalales; family Viscaceae; genus Viscum; species Viscum album. Next base: position 192,740,113 of record OY728155.1, on the reverse strand, counting down.
CAAAGGAGGTTGTGACTCTACCCCCTCGACCTCACGTCGAGTTTGGGATAGACTTACAACCCAGTGGCTATATGATTTCAATGGATCCCTATTAGATGGCGCCTTCTAAGTTGAAGGAGTTATAGATTCATATTTATGATCTGATGAGGAAGGTCTTTATTTTACCATTTGTGTCACCATGGGGTTCTTCAGTTTTGTTTTCAAATAAGTCATATGGTGGCCTGAGGCTGTGCATCGACTACCGTAAACTGAACTAAGTAACGATCAAGAACTGTTACCCCCTTCTGAGGATAGATGATATTTTCATCCAACTAAGGGGAGCAGGTTGGTTATCTAAGATCAATATGTGGTCAGGATATTACCAGTTTAGGGTGAAGGAGGGTGAAATACCAAAGACTACTTTTATGTATAGGTATGGAAACTTAGAGTTCATGGTCCTATCATTCAGTGTTATGAATGTGCCATCCTTGTTGATGGGTCTCATTACCTCTATATTCTAAAAGTTTCTACACCAATTCATCATTGTGTTCATTGAATACATCCTAATTTAATCAAAGACAGATGAGGAGCACGTTGAGAACCTCAGGACAATATTGGAAGTCCTCCAACACCAACAGCTCTATGAGAAGTTTTCCAAGTGAAAGTTTTCGATAGGAGAGGTGTATTTCCTTGAAAATGTGGTGTCTCATCAAGGGATAGAAGTGGACTGATCAAAGATCAAGGTGGTTCTTTCTTGGGAGTCACCCAAGAATGTGCTGGAGGTTCATAGCTTTCTGTGTCTGGCAGGCTATTACTGGAGGTTCGTACCAAACTTCTCACGGGTTGTTGCTCCATTGATAGCTTTGACCATGAAAGACCTGGCCTTTGTGTATAGTGAGTAGTGTTAGGAAGATTTCAACTATCTGAAGGGGAAATTGGTTAGTTCTCCAATACTCAGGTTTCTGGAGGATGGGGTGACGTTCAAAGTGTTCTGTGACACTTCTGGTCTTGGCTTAGGATGTGTACTAATGCTGTAGTGGGGAGTGATCTCTTATGGGTCTTGGAAGTCACATACCCATGAATGTAACTATACCACCCATGATATAGAGATTTCATCAGTCATGTTCGTGTTGAAGTTTTGGTGACATTACCTCATCAGGGAGCACTTTTGGGTCTTCAAAGATCACAAGATCTTGAAGTATATCTTCTCCTAATGAGACTTGAACACGAAACAACAGAGGTGGATGGAGTTTCTATTGGACTACGACTTTGATATATCTTACAATGAATGTAAGGGAAACATTGTGGCTGACTTCTTGAGTAGGATGTCCCAGAGGGAAGTGGTTTGAGAATTTGAAAATTCTTGGAAGGTGATGCAGGAGTTGGCTACCTTGCACCTAGATGCTGGGGTGGATAGTGTAAAAAGATATCTATTTCAGAGGATAGTACATTGTTCCTTGATGTGGAAGGTGGAGTAGTATTAGTGGGGAGACTCAGAGGCTGAAGTGATGTGTGATCGCGTTGTCCAGGGTGATACTCCAGAGGGATGGTCAGAGGATTGTCAAAATCAGATGCTCTTCAGTGGGAAGTTGTTTGTCCTAGTGGCGATGCTCGAGGGAGTTCTATATGAGTTCTATAGTTCACCCCAGGCGGTACACCTAGGAGTTTCCAATATGTACCGAGGCATGAGGGAACAATTTTGGTGGTCCGAGGTGAAGTGGGAAGTAGCGGAGTTTGTGGCAAGGTGCCTGGTGTGTCAGTAGGTGAAGGTTAAGAACCATGTTAATGACAGTATTTTGTATCCCTTAGATGTCCCCAAGTGGAAGTGGGATGAAATATACATAGCTTTTATCACATGGATACCCTAGGCTCAGGGAGGCTACAATGCTATCTAGGTAGTGGTTGACCGACTGATGAAATTGGCACACTTCCTGGAGATCAGGGAGTCGAGCGCAATGGATGCCTTGGAAAGGAGGTATGTAGATGAGGTGGTGCAGCTGTATGGGGTTCCAATATCCATCATGTTGGATCGAGATGAATGGCTTACCTCACGAGTCTATAGGGTACTACATCATGATTTTGGCATCTAGTTACACCTTAGCACTACTTTCCACCCTTATATGGATGGGCAGACAGAGTGCACCATCCATACTTTGGAGGATATGCTGTTATCTTGTGTTCTGGACTTCAAGGGATCATGGGTATGACATTTTCCTCTTGTATAGTTTACTTAAAATAATAGTTATCACTCTTCCGTTGACATGGCACCGTATGTAGCCTTGTATGGGAGACCGTGTTGTTCACTCTTGTACTAGACAAAGGTTGGAAAATTAGAAATCCTTGGACCAGATGTGGTGAAAATAATGACAGAGAAGGTTCAGATCATGCGCGAGAGGATAAAGACAGCTCATGATTAGTAGGATTTTTATGCCGATCATTAGAGGAGTCCCTTGGAGTTTGATTTTAGGACCATGTGTTTCTAAAGGTTTCCCCTCGACATGGTTAGAAAAGGTTTGGTAGGGGAAGAAAACTTTCTCCCAGGTTCGTCAGACCTTTTGAAGTGTTGGGATGAGTTGGTGGGGTGGCATGTCAGCTGGTAATAACACCATAGTTGGGGAGGATCCACAACATCTTTCATATCTCCTAGCTTCGTCGATATCTACACGATGACTCCCATGTCATTGACTAGGGAGAGTTGGATATCGAGGACATGAAACATTCATGGAGTGTCCGGTGGAGATCTAGGACCACCAGGAGAAGGTTCATCACGGATGGACCATTCCTTTGGTTCATATGTTGTGGAGGATTGGTGGCCTTGAGGAGAGTACTTGGGAGTATGAGTTATATATGCGTGCCTAGTACCCAGAGATGTTATGAGTTCTGTTCTTTTCTTTATGCTTTTATTAAATTGAAATTCTTGAAATTTTTACTATAAAATGAGTCTTTTCCTTTGTTATAATGTGTGAGAAGTACCGAAATAAGGGGAAGGGATAAACTAATCCTTTATCAAGATTCATTAATGAGGATGGGATTAAACCTGTGTGGGTGAGTCAGTGCCTCCCAAAGTAGAAAATATCTTGACATGGGGGAAGAAATTTTTTAATCCATGTGTCTCAACCGTGTGACCTCTAGTGTTTGTATGGTTGTTTGGAGAATTCAATGTTGGGGAGGTGTTCTTGTATTTCTAGTTTTTCACTCCATTTTTGAACAACACAGAGTGGTTTATCTTTGGGATGTATCTTACGAGGTGGTTGTTCAGACCTCTTTTTTTTTATTTGGTTGGTTTTAAATTCTTGATGGAGAGAATGTTTTGATAGGTATATGATGTAATGGAATAAACCTCTCTAGTATATTCCTTTGTGAAAATCCCGTGTTTGAGGTGTTCTAGGGGATATCGATGACTCATTCTTAGAAGACTACCCAAAATGTACAGTTTTTCTATTGGCGTGTCATTTTGAACTGTCGGTGTCAGCATGTAATTTTGAAATGTCATTGTTAGTGTGTCATTTTTAACTATCGGTGTCGGGGATTCATTTTGAATTGTTAGTTTCAGCATGTCATTTTGAACTATCGATGTTTCATTCTGAACTGTCAGTGTCAGCGTGTTGTTTTAAACTATCGGTGTTTGCGTGTCATTTTGAACTGTTGGTGTCAACATGTCATTTTGAACTATCGATGTCTTCAATTCATTTTGAATTGTTGGTGTATTCATGTCATTATGAATGGTCGGTGTCAATCTGTCTTTTTGAACTGTCTGTGATGGCGTATCATTTTGAACTGTCTGTGATGGCGTATCATTTTGAACTCTCGGTGTCGGCGTATAATTTTGGAATATCAGTGTTGGTATGTCATTTTGAATTTTCAGTGTCGGCATATCTTTTTGTACTAGTGGTTTCGACATCAGCATCAACGTTAGTGTCGGCGTTGATGTCAGTGTCAACGTCGGCGTCAACGTCAATGTCTTTTCTAGTTTTTCTAGTTTCGTCCCTCTTACATTTTTTGACATAAATCAAGTTTAAAGTATTTTTGAGTGTTTTGAAAGGCATTCCAAATAATATTAATTGTATATTTAATATCCTAACTTTCCCTGAACATTGAAATAGTCAATCTTCATAATCATATCCATGATACAACTTTAATGGCCCTTGAAACTGTTTCCCATTCTGTTGATATTGGATCTGGATTTTCTAAAGCCAAGGGCCACTCTTATCTTTTCTATTTGTGAACAAAGAACTTTTCTTCCCTAGATGAGTCATGTTTCTATGCTAGATCCCTTTACTGTATAGTTTTTCTTGGAGTTTTATACTACTTGCGTGACCCCCTATTTAGTGCAAGGAGGAGTTCAAGTCTCTTATTGTTCAAAGTATGGATTTTACTTCATCTCTCATTAATTATGTATCATGCGGGTTGGGTGTAGTAATTCTTATTAGGAGAGAACAACTGAATTATTTATTTAACAAGTGTAATAAATTATGGGGGACAATGATGATAAAAAGACATCGGGACCTGTTATGATAATGGGTAGGGGATTGAAGATGGATAAATTTTGAGCGCTATTTTATTTTTATTATCCCTTTTTTCCAGTCATTAATTGTTATAGATGTAAGGACTTCTGAAAATAAGGGCCGTTGGTGGCTTTTTCTTGCACCCTGGTGATTTTATTGTTCTTGTTGTTGATACTCTATGAATAATTGAAAATATCAATCCATTTAATCACGTAAACTTGGTTAAATAAATGTATGACATAGGATAAAACCTATTCTGTGATCACCCCTTTTATTCTAAGTGAAATTAAAGAATCCATGTTGGCTAAATTTGAATATTCTTGGCTAGATGGTGTGGCAGGGTGCTGTGTTTTGTAAAGTTCATGCCCTGTGCAGGTTGTGTGATGTTACTATTGGTAGCATGGATGTGGGTATGGGGGTGGACAAAGAAGATGGTTCTGTGTTTTGGTATAACCTATTTGTGAAACGGGGCAGCTGATTGGTTGTTTGTGGAATGGATGAACTTATAGGCAATGGGTGTTGTGGTCGTTCGGGGGACTACACCTTGAATTTCTTGTTGTTTTGGGATGGTTATGGTTGGTAGCTTCCTTGGTAGTTCTGGTATAAATTAAAGTGAACCCCTTAATAAAGAACTAAAAGTGTTTAAATGAAAAATGGGTTGGGTTTATGCTTTGGTAGTGGTTGTTTTGGTAGTTTTTCATATAGGGGTAGTAGTAAAAGTGGTTCTGGTGGTTCTAGTTTTTGTTTTGGGACCCATAGGTTAGGCTGAGTGATTGTTTACCTATATGTATAAATTGTAGTTCCTTGTGTTTTTCAATATGCACTCCACCCTTGTTGTGAACTACGTACCGAACACCCCCATTACATGGGGGAGGATGTCTTTCCCAAAATCCCGATGGGATGATGGATGGATGGTTACTGACTTTCTACCTCACACCCCCTTCCCGGTTCTTACCACTCAATCATATCCAGGAAAGCTATAATGGATTGAGGTTTACTATACCCCAAGAGCCTTTGGGTAGGTTGTGTTGAGGATGAGTGGGCTAGGTGTCTGTGGGCAAGGTTTGTTTCCTGGGTTTCTCCAGGATGAGGCCCAGGTGTTTTCGGGTGAGAGGTGTGGTTGTTAAGACCCTGGTGTTCGCGGGTGGGATATGTGTGGTTTGTGTCCTAGGTGAGTGAAAGAAGTTGTGTAGTGGGACTACATTTGGGGAAGATCGGTAGCATCAAGATGCTATCCTTTAGGAATGAGCAGTTAACCAGTGGGAAAAGTTGTGCAGGGTACCTACGTCACTGATGCACTTATATTATTACCTTACTTGACTTTCATTATTTGGTGATCATGCCTTGGTGAGGTTGGTTTAGTTAGTATTTTTCCTTGGTAGGTGTGGTTGGTTTCTATATTTTTCCCAGGGGAATTATTATGCTTCTCCAACATGTGCTTGAGTAACTTTTCTTTTCCTGCTGAGTATACTTGTATGATAACCCTACATTATAAAAATATTTTCAGGTTTCCAGGAGGACTTTGAAGACTGTTATGGACTTCACTAGCTCGGGTTTCAGGATAGTTGTTGTGCTGCTACTTAGAATCTTTCTTTTGGTACTTTTCTTTGGATATTTGGTTGTAATTTTGTGGCAGTTTATGTTTAAATATTTCATGGGTTGGATATTTGTTTCCTTTATATAAAAGTTTTGTGTTTCTTGGTATTTTTTTACCATCTTATCTCCCAATAATGTTTTCATTAAAAAGGGTAATGCCTTCCATTTTGTGTGGGATTCTATACACACGGTTCTAGTCACCACTCTAGGGCCTATTGAAGGCATGACTCAGAGGTCATTATCTCTCTTTACTCTTGAATATGGAAGGTTATGGAAAATTTCTTTCCCTCCCCCACCTTGAGGAAGGCGGGTCATGAAAGAATGGTATCAGAGGCGATGGTTGAGAGATTGTATTGATTTCGGAGTTAGGCACAGTGAGGGTTGCATGGGATGGTATGGAAACAATGTTAGGTGATCTTATTGCATGACACATGCCAGGGAATACCAGCTAGGACAAGGGATTTTAGGCCCCCCCATTATCCGATGCAAGGACTCTGGACCTAATGAACAACCAAGTGAGGCTACACTGATTGGGGGTAGAGACCCTAATAAAGGTACATATACCATAATGATTTGTGTTTTTTTGAGTTTAGAATTTCAGGAAATTAAAATAAAAAATGATTTAAAATGAATCTAAATGAATATTTTATACTACCCAAGCTTATGAATTATTTGTTTAACTTTTCATCTATGGCACTCAGATGATGCCCACAAGTGGATTAGGAAGTTGAGGCCCAACAAGATGACTTGATTGATCAGAAAAGGTCCGATCTAGATTAGGAAGATGAATTTTGGAAGAATACCCTTCATGCTTTCCAACAACAGACCTTGGGGAAGTACAAAGGTAGTGTTTCAGACTTAGAGGTAGAGGGATGGATTGAAGAGATAGAGATCACCTTCACCTTGATCTGTGCTCTGAGGGAGTCCTGGGTTCCTCTGTTGGTGAACCAGATGTGAGGAGAAGCATGTTAGTGGTGGATGCTTTACCTCAGGTAAAGGAAGGAGATCGATGTCTCATGGGTTGAATTTGAGAATGAGTTTTGGGCAGAGTTTCTTTCCTCAATGATGAAGGACAAGAAGATGAATAAGATACTCTCCCTCCAGCAGGGGAGTATGTCAGTGAGGGAACTGGGGATCAAGGTTAAGGATCTCCAACACTTTTCTTGGGATATCTTTCCAGATGAGGAGTCGTGGGTGAGATGCTTAGAGGAGGAACTCTAACCTTCTCTTTAGTATTTCGTCACACCATTTACCCTACCGACATACTTAGAGGATCAGAAGAAGGCCAAATTAGTGGAGATGATGCACTCATAGCGAGGTGTAACATGAGAGGGGAGCTAACCGAGTATGTTGTAGGGGAAGGATGTTAGGAGAAGATCTCTCATGTCAGGACCTTCCAAGTTTTGGTAGGCATGGAGTAGGCCTAAGCAGTTCCAGTTCCGATCTTCTAGTTCCCATCCTTTCTATTGGGGCTCAGGACCAAGATTTTTCTCTTTTAGAGGCCACAGGAACATCTAGAATCATTTCCTAGTTCGTGATTATCTTAGTAGGGGTGGGAAGGTTCAGCACCCACTAGAACAACAACTGTTACTGGTTAGGCCTTTCCAAAAGCACCAGTCCCCCAATCCACTAAGGGAAGATGGTGCTAGAGGAGGATAACCACAAGGAGATCCTCAAAGAACTCGACTAGGGCATGGTTGGGGAGGCGGCCAAAAACCAAGGGACAGAGAAGCTAGGCATGGGAAGTTGCACGCCAAAAAGGTAGCAGTTCTAGCAGGGTTGGAGATCATTCGATGTACGATCAGTCTGTTTATCACTCTTGCTTGTGCTTTGTTTGATTCAGAACCTTCAAACTCCTTTTTCCCCAGTACAACCCATGATCTGGGTTTATATGTATAGAGACTTCCCATGCCCCTGGTTTTTAGCATGCCAGTTGGAGGTCAGACCAGTTTATTTGATGTTTTCCTGGGATGTTGACTGATGTTGGGGTCACATCAATCCAATGGGGATATTCTTATACTACAGATGCAGCCATACAATTTCATCCTTGACATCAATTGGTTGTTCTTTTTTCATTCTATTATCTTCTACTTCCATAGGAGAGTTGTGTTTTCAGATATGAATGGCTAGTGTGTAGCTTTTTTTAGTGAGCGTAGTTGTCAGGTGGGAAGTCAGTTTGTGGAGTCTATTATTTTCATGTTAGCCGAGATATCAGATGGATCAATGGATACTAAGATGGTAGAGGTTATAGGATTTGTTAGATAGTTCCTTGATGTATTCCTAGAGGAGTTTGTGACTCTAAACCCTCGACATGACATTGAGTTCGGGATAGACTTACACCCCGGTTCCCCTTCTGATTTTGATGGATCCCTATCTGATGTCTCTTTTTGAGTTGCGAGAGTTGCAGATTCAGATCAATTATTTGATGAGTAATGGATTTATCTGGTCCAGTGTGTCACCGTGGGGAGCTATGGGTTTGTTTCCAAAGAAGGAAGATGGTGGCCTGAGGATGTTCATTGACTAACAGAGACTAAACCAGGTAATGGTCAAGAACCATTACCCCCTATCGAGGATAGATGATCTTTTCAACCAGTTGAGGGGAGAAGGTTGGTTCTCTAAGATCAATTTGCGGTATGGATATCACCAGTTGATGGTTAAGGAGGGTGATATCCTAAAAACTATTTTCAGGTGCAGGTATGGACACTTAAAATTTTTGTTAATGCCATTTGGTGTCAAAAATGTGTTGACCATGTTCATAGGTCCCATGAAATCTATCTTCTACAAGTTTCTAGACCGGTTTTTCATTGTGTTCATTGAAAGCATCCTGATTTACTCGAAGACAGAGGTGGAAGACACTGAACACCTCATGACAGTCTTGTAGGTCCTCCGACACCACCAGCTCTATGGGAAGTTGTCCAAGTGAAAGTACTAGAGGTGATAGGTGCACTTCCTTGGACATGTGGTGTCCCAGCAAGGGATAACAGTGGACCCATCTAGGATCTAGGTGGTTTTTTCTTAGGCAGCATCCAAGAATTTGGCAGAGGTTCATAGCTTTTTGGGTCATGAAGGCTATTACCAGAGGTTCATACCTGAATTCTCCCAGATTTCATCTCCATTAATAGCTTTGAATAGGAAGGACCAAGAATTTGTGTGGATTGAGAAGTGTTAATAATCTTTTAGCTATATAAAGGGGAAGTTGGTCAATGCACTAGTGCTTAGGTTTCCAGAGGAAGGGTTGAAATTCGAAGTGTTTTTTTGATGATTCTAGTCTTGGATTAGGATGTGTGATGATTCAGTAGCGGGGAGTGATCTCTTATGGGTGTAGGTAGTTACATCCCCATGAATTTAACTATGCCACCCATGATTTTAATCTTATTTCTTCCGTGTTCGCACTGAAGTTGTGATGGGATTACTTCATCAGGGAGTGCTTCATGGTCTTCATGGATCATAATAGCTTGAGGTATATCTTCTCCTAGCATTACTGAAACTAATAGAGGTAGAGGTGGAAGAAGTTTCTCTAGGACTACAACTTTGATATAATTTATACTGATGGTAAGGGAAACATTATGGATGACTACTTGAGTACAAAGTCACAGAGAGAAGTGGTTTGAGAATCTACGGATGCATGGAAGGTGATGGAGGAGTTGGCTGCCATAATCTTAGATACTGGGGTGGATAGTGGTAGAAGACATCTATTTCAAATGATAGTATAGTCTTCCTTGATGCGGTAGGTGGAGGATTCTCCGGGGGAGGCTCAAAGACTGAAGTGATGTGTGATCGTGTTGTCCAGGGTGATGATTCAGAGAGATGGTCATAGGATAGTCAAAATCAGTTTCTCTTTTGTGGGAATCTATTTGTCTTATTAGCAATGCATGAGGGATTTCTCCTTGAGTTCCATATCTCACCCCTAGAGGTACACCCATGAGTTTCAAATATGTATCTAGGCCTGAGGGAATAGTTTTAGTGTCCCGAGGTGAAGCGAGCAGTAGCGGAGTTTGTGGCAAGGTGCTTGGTGTTTCAGCAGGTGAAGGCTAATCACTGTGTTCCCGATGTTCCATTGCATCCTTTAGATGTAACCGAGTGAAAGTGGGATGAAATATCCATGTATTTAATCATAGGTATACCAAGAGATCAGGGAGGCTATGATTCTATCTAGGTAGTGTTGGATTAGCTAACGAAAGTAGATCACTTCCTAACGATCAAGGAGTCAATCACATTGTATGCCTTGGAAAAGAGATATGTGGATGAGGTGGTGCAGCTGCATGGGGTTCCAAGATCCATCATCTCGGATCAGGATTCACATTTTACCTCATGAGTCTAAAGTGGACTACAACATTATTTTGGTGCCCAATTATGCCTTATCACTACTTTCCACCCTCATATAGATGGGAAGACAGAGTGAACCGTCTAGATTTTGGAGGATATGCCACAAGTGTGTGTTCTAGACTCCGAGGGACCGTGGGTATGACATTTTAATCTATTATAGTTTGATTATAATAATATCTATCACTCTACCATTGGCATGGAGCTGTTTAAAGACTTTTATGGGAGACCATGTCATTCACCCTTATACTGGATAGAGGTTGGAGAATCATCTTTCCTTGGACCAGACATGGTGCAAAGCATGATAGAGAAGGTTCATCTCATTCATGAGAGGATGAAGGCAGCTCCGGATGGGAATAATTCATATGTTAATTATAGTAGGAGGCCCTTAGAGTTCGAGGTTGGGGAACATGTGTTTCTGAAGGTTTCCCCTCGACGTGGGAAATAGAGGTTTGGTAGGGGAAGAAATATTTCTCCCAGGTTCATCGGACCTTTTCAAGGTGTTGGTATAAGTTGGTGAGGTGGAATATTAGCTAGCATTTCCAACATGGATGTGGAGGATCCACAACATCTTTCACATCTCACATCTTTTTCAGTATCTAAATGATGACACCCATGTCATTGACTGGGGAGCGTTAGATATCAAGAATGACATGATGTTCATGGAGCGGCCAGTGGAGATCTAGGACAATCAGAATAACGTGCTTTATGGATGGAACATTCCTTTAGTTTGTGTGTTGTGGAGGCATGGTGGCCTCGAGGAGAGTACTTGGGAGTGGGAGGCACAAATGCATGCCCAATACCCGGATTTGTTTTGAGTTTTACTCTTGTGTTTTTCTTTATGATTTTATTACATTGTAATGCTTAATATTATTTCTATGAAATGAGTTATTTACTTTCCTTAAATGTGTGATAATTCCTAACATAAGGGGAAGGGAGGACCTGATCCATAATCAAGATGCATTAATGTAGCTGCGATTAAACCCATGTAACTGAGTTAGAGCCGCCCAAAGCGGGCAATATCTTGATATGGGGGAAGAGATTACCTAATCCATGTGTCTCGACCATGTGACCTCTGTTGTCTATATGGATGTTTAGGGTAGGCGATGTCTGGGAGGTGTTATTGGATGTTGAGGTTTTCACTCTAGTTTTTGAACAACACAGGGTGGTTTATCCTTGGGAGGTATCTTACAGGATGGTTTTTCGGACCCATCTTTTTTTCTTTGGTTGGTTTTATATTCTCAAGGGCAAGAATGTTATGAGAGGTATATAATGTAAGGGCTCGAACCTCTAAGGTCCATTAATTTGTGAAAATCCAGTGTTTTGGGTGTTTTGGGGTCTATCAATGACTCATTCTGAGAAGTTTACCCAAAAATTCCCGTTTTTTTGTTGGCGTGTCATTTTGAAGTATCAGCGTCAATGTGTCATTTTGAACTGTCGATGTCGGCATTTCATTTTGAACTGTTGGTGTTGGCGAGTCATTTTGAACTGTCAGTGTCAGCATGTCCTTTTGAACTATTGGTGTTGGAATTTCATCTTGAACTATTGGTGTCAGCGTGTCATTTTGAACTGTTAGCGTCAGCGTGTCATTTTGAACTTTCAGTGTTAGCATATCATTTTGAACTATCGGTGTCGGTGAGTCCTTTTAAACTTTTAGTGTCGACGAATCATTTTGAACTGCCGGTGTTGGTGTCAGCATGTCCTTTTGAACTGTTAGTGTCAGCGTGTCATTTCGTACTATCGGTGTCGGGGTGTCATTTTGAACTGTTGGTGTCGGCGTGTCATTTTGAACTATCAGTATCATAATTTCATTTTGGACTGTTAGTGTCGGTGTGTCATTTTGAACTATTAGTGACGGTATGTCGTTTTGTACTTTCAGCATCGGTGTTAGTGTGAGCATCGACATCAGCATCAACATCATCATTAGTGTTAGCATCAGTGTCAACATTGGCTTCAATTTCATCATCATTTTATAGTTTTTATCAATTTTTCTACTTTTCCCCTCTTACATTTGATTTGATGTAAAACGAGTTTAAAGGATTGTTTGAGTGTTTATAAAGGCATTTCAAAGGATATTAATTTTATATTTAATATCCTAACACTCCACAGACTTTTAAATAATCAATCGATATAATCTTAACCATGATACGACTTTAATGGACCATGAAATCGTTTCCCTTTCCATTGATATAAGATCTATATTTTCTAAAGACGAGTCCCTCTCTTCTCTTTTCTCTTGGTTCATAGAGAACTTTTCTTCCCAGACGAGTCATACAACTGTGCTAGAGCCCTTTCCTATCCAGGTTTTCTTGGAGTTTCCTACTGCTCACACAACCCCCTCTATGGTACAAGGAGGATTTCTTGTCACATTTTGTTCCAAGTAGAGATTTTCCTTCATATTGCTTTAATTATGTATCATATAGGGTGGGTGTAGTAATGCTTCTTGAGAGAGAACTACATAATTATTTCATTAAAAAAGTAATAAATGAAGGGGAAAGATGATGATAAAAAGAAAATGAGAACTATTATGATAATGAGAAGGAGATTGAATATAGATAAATGTTTAACACTGTTTTATTTTTATTATACTTTTTTCCGGTTATTAATTGTTGTGGATTTAAGGCATTTTGAAAATCATGGTCGTTGGTGGCCTTTTCTTATGCACTGGAGATTTTTTTATTCTTGTTATTGATACTCTATGAATAATTGTAAATATAAATCCATTTAATTACGTACACTTGGATAAATAAATGGATGCCTCAGGATCAAACTTTATCTATGATCACCCCTTTTATTCTAAGTGAAATTAAAGAGTCCCTATTGGATAAATCTGAATATGCTTGTCTTGATGGTGTGGTTGTGTGATGTATTTTGTTGAGTTTCTACCTTGTACGGGTTGTGTGATGTTACTATAATTAGCTTGGCTGTGGGTATGAAGGTGTACCAAGATGATGGTTCTATGTTTTGGTATGACCTTTTTATGCAGCGAGGCTGATGATAGGTTGTTTGTGGAACGGATGAACTTGTAGGCAGTGGGATTTCCTTTGGTTGTGTTGTGAATGTTCGAGGGACAACACCTTGGCTTGCTTGTTGTTTTGGGATGGTTATGGTTGGTAGTTTCCTCATTAGTTCTGAAATAAATTAAAGTTAACCCCTTAATAAAGAACAACAAGTGGTTAAAAGAAAAAGGTGGTGGAATTTATGCTTTAGTAGTGGTTGTTTGTGTGGTTGTGCATATAGGGGTAGTAGCAAAAGTGGTTCTGGTGGGTAGGTTATTTGTTTTTGGACCCATAGGTTGGGTTGAGTGTTTTTTTACCTATATGTATAAATTTTAGTTCCTTGTGATTTTCAATATGCACCCCACCCTTGATGAGTACTATGTTACAAAACCCCCCATTTCATGGAGGAGGGTGTCTTTCTGAACATCCTAATGGGATGATGGATGGCTGGTTACTGAATTTCTCCCTCACACTCCCTACTAGGTTCTTACCACTCAATTATATCCAGGAAGGCTATAATGTATTGAGGTTTACTATAGCCCAAGATCCTTTGAGCAGGTTGTGTTGAAGATCAGCGGCCCAGGTGTTTACAGGCTAGGTTTCTTTCCCAGGTGTCTTCAGGATGAGGCCCAGGTGTTTTCAGGAAAGAGGTGTGGTTGTTGTGACCCAGGTATCTATGGGAAATATATGTATGGTTTGTGGCCTAGGTGTATGTGGGTATTTTTCTAGTGGAACTACATTTGGGGAAGAGCGGTAGCGTCAAGATGTTAGCCGTTAAGAATGAGTAGTTAACCAGTGGGAAAAGTGGTGTGGGGAACCCAAATCATCGATGTGATTATATTATTACCTAACTCGAAATGCGTTATTTGGTGATCATGCCTTGGTGAGGTTGGTTTGAATAATATTTTTTCTTGGTAGGTTCTTTTTGTTTCTATTGTTTTCACAGGGGAATTAGTATAATTCTCCCACTTGTGCACGAGTGACTTTGGTTTCCCTACTGAGTATACTTGTTTTCTCACCCTATATTATGAAACAATTTTCAGGTTTCCAGGAGGACTTTAAGGACCGTGATGGACTTATATAGCTTAGGTATTGTGATAGTTGTTGTATTGCTGCTTAGAATCTTTCTTTTGGTACTTTTATTTAGTGTTTTGGTTGTATTTTTATGTCAGTTTATGTTTAAATCTTGCATGGGTTGGGTTTTGGTTTCCTTTATATAAAAGTTTGGTGTTGTTTAATATTTTTTTACTGTCTTATCTCTTGATCCTATTTTCATTAAAAAGGGTAATGCCTTCCATTTTTTGTGTGATTCTATAGCCTTGGTTCTAGTCACCACTACGGGCTATTAAAGGCGGGACTTGGGGATCATTATCTCTCTTTCCTCTTAAAGAAGGAAGGGCATTTCACATTACTGTCCCTCCCCTCATCTTGAGGAAGGTGGGTCATGAAAGAATGATATCAGAGGTTATGTTTGATAAATAGGATGAAGTTCGGAGTTTGGCACAGTCAGGGTTGCATGGGATGTTATGGAAACAATGTTAGGTGATCTTGGTGCATTACGTTGGATAGGGAATAATGACTAGGACACATGATTTTAGGGAACCCTGTGATATGATACACGGACTATGGACCTACCGAACGACAAAGTGAGCCTACATTGATTTCGGGGTTGAGACCCTAGTAAAGGTACATATATCATAATGACTTGTGTTTTTTTTTGAGTTGTAAATTTTGAGAAATTAAAATAAATAAAGAGTCAAAATAAATCTAAATAGATATTTTGTACTACCCAGGATTAGGAATTCATTGTTTACCCTTTCAGCTATGGAACCCAGATGATTCCCATGAGTGGATCGTGTAGTAGAGGACCAAAATGATGGCTTGGATGATCAGTGGAGGGCTGATCGAGAGGAGGAAGATGACATGTGGAAGAAGACCCTTCGTTCTTTCCAGCGGAAGAACCTGGGGAAGTACAAAAGCATCCTTTCAGACTTAGAGATAGAGGGATGGCTTGAGGAGCTAGCGATCACATTTAACTTGATCTAGGATTTGAGGGAGTATTGGGTTCCTCTAGAAGTGAACTAGATTCTAGGAGCGGTGTGTTAGTGTTGGATGCTTTACCTCAGGGAGAGGAAGGAGACCGATGTCTCATGGGTTGGCTTTGAGAAAGAGTTTCGAGTGGAGTTTATTTCCACAAAAATGAAGGCCGAGAAGAGGTAGGAGTTGGTATCCCTCTAGCAAGGTAGTATGTTAGTGTGGGAAATGGGGATCAAGTTCAAGGATCTCCAACACTTTGCTTCAGATCTCTTTTTAAATGAGGAGTCAGGGGTGAGATACATGGAGGAGGCACTCTGACCTTCTCTTCAGTATGTCGTCACTCCATTTACCCTACTGACATACTCATAGGTTCATAATAATTCCTAAGTAGTGGAGAGGATGCACTCATCGGTAGGCATACCATGAGAGGGGAGCTAAAAAAGTCCATCGAAGGGGAAGGAAGTCAGAATAAGATCTCCCACGTCAGGGCCTTCCAGGTTTTATCCAGTAGAGAGTAGGCCTCAGGAGTTCTAGTTTTGATCTCCTGGTCCTCGTAATTTCCCTATGGGACTGAGAACAAGGTTTTTTTCTTGTGGAATCTATGGAAACATACATAGTTAGTGCCCAGTTTATGCTCATCTTAGTGGGAGTGGAGAGGTTCATCGTCCGCCTCAGTAGCATCCATTACTAGTTAGGACTTTCTAGCAGTAGCATGCTTTCACTCCATCGAGGGAAGATGGTGCTGGAGGAGGCCAACCATAGAGGTCTCCTTAGGGAACTTGACCAGGATGTGATCGTTGAGGTATCCAAAAACTGAGGGGCAGAGGAGCAGGGCATGGTCAGCTGGATGCCATAGAGGTAGCAGTTCCAGCAGGGCCAGAGGTCATTCGAGGTACAATCAGCCTGTTTAAAACTCTTTCTTGTTATTTTCTTGATTTAGGATATTCAAAATCATTTTTCCCCCAGACTAGCCCATGATCAGTGCCTAGAAATAGATATACTTCCTTTTCCCATAGTTTTGAGCACTCCAGTTGAAGGTCAGACCAATTTATTTGATGTTTTCTAGGGATGCAGACTGATGTTGGGGCCACATCAGTCCTTTGGGGATCGTCTTATGATACAGATGCATACATATGATGTCATCATTTTCATCTATTGGTTGTTCTCTATGCATGTCGTTATCAACTTCTTCCATAGGAGATTAGTGTTTTCAGATATGAATGACCAACATGTAGCTTTTTTTTTGAGATAATAGTTGACAGAAAAGTAGCTGGTGTGTGGAGCCTCTTATTTATATGTAAGTTGATCTGTTAGAGGGGTCGACATATGCTACGATTTTAGAGGTTCCAAATGTTTTTAGATAGTTCCGTCAAGTATTATTGAAGGTGTTTGTGACTCTACTCCCTCTATGTGACATCGTTTTTGGGATAGACTTACGACTTGGTGCCCATCCAATTTATAAGGATCCCTATATAATGGTGCCTTCTGAGTTACAGGAGTTGAAAATTTAGACCGATGATCTGTTGAGGAAGGGATTTATCTGGCCCAATATGTCTCTTTGGGGTGCTCTGTTTTTTTTCAAAGAAGGTGGATGGTGGCCTAAGGCTGTACATCAACTACTGGAGATTGAACTAGGTAAAAGTCAAGAACCGTTACCCCCTTTTAAGGATATACAATCTTTTCGACCAGCTGAGGGGAGAAGGTTGGTTATCTAAGATTGTTATGAAGTCTGGATATCACCAGTTGAGGGTGAAGGAGGGTGATATCTTGAATAATGATTTCAGGTGTAGGTATGGACACTTCGATTTTGTGGTCATGCCATTCGGTGTCATGAATGGATTGACCATGATCACAGGGCTCATGAACTCTGTCTTCCACAAGTTTCTAGACTGGTTCATCATCTTGTTCATCGATGTAATACAAATTTACTCGAAGACATGGGAGGATCATGATGATAAACTTAGGACATTCTTGGAGGTCCTATGACACCACCAGCTCTATGGGAATTTGTCCAAGTGTATGTTTTGGATGGGAGAGGTGCACTTACTTGGATATGTGGTGTCTCAACAAGGGATAGTAGTGGACCCATCGAAGATTGAGGTGGTTGTTTCTTGGGAAGCACCCAAGAATGTGGTGAAGGTTCATAGCTTTCTGGGTCTGGAAAGATATTACTAGAGGTTTGTACCTGAATTCTCTTGGGTTTCATCTCTTTTGAAATATTTGACCAGGAAAGAACAATCCTTTGTATGGAGTGAGTAGTGTCATGAATCTTTCAGTTATTTGAAGGGGAAGTTGTTCAGTTCACCAGTGTTTAGGTTTCCAGAGGAAGGGGTGACATTCAAAGATTTTTCTGATGCTTCTAGTCTTGTCTTGGGATGTGTGTTGATGGAGCAGTGGGGAGTGATCTCTTATAGTTTTTGGAAGTTAAGTCCCCATGATAGTAACTATGAAACCCATGATCTAGAGCTTACAGCGGTGGTTTTCACGCTGATTTTTTGGAGACATTACCTCATTGGGGATTTCTTTGTGGTCTTCATAGATCATAAGAGATTGAGGTATATGTTCTCCTAGAGAGACTTGAACTTTTAGTGGTAGAGGTGGAAAGAGTTTCTCCATGACTAATACTTAGATATCTCTAACACCGAAGGTAAGGGAAATGTTGTGGCTGAAGACTTGAGTAGGAAGTCCTAGAGGGAAGTGGTTTGAGAATATTTGGATGCTTGGAAGGTGATGGAGGAGTTCTATGACTTTCACCTAGATTTTGGGGTGGATAGTGGAAGAGGATATCTATTTTAGATGATAATATAGTCTTCCTTAATGCAGATGGTTGAGGAGTCTTAGCGGGGAGACTCAGAGACTGAAGCGATGTGTGATCATGTTGTCTAGGGTGATTCTCGAGAGGGATGGTTGGAGGATAGTCAAAATCAAATTCTATTCAATGGAAATCTATTTTTCATAGTGGTTATTTGCAAGGGATTTATCTATGAGTTCTATAGCTCACCCCTAGCGATACAACCAGGAGTTTCCAAGATGTACCAAGGCTTAAGGGAACAGTTTTGGTGGCCTAGGGTGAAGCGGGTTGTAACAGAGTTTGTGGCAAGGTCCCTGGTGTGTTAGCAGGTGAAGGCTAGGCACTGTGTTCCTGATGGTCTATTGTAGACCTTATATTTCCCCAAGTGGAAGTGAGATGACATATCTATGGATTTCTTCATAGGGATACCCATGGCTTAGAGAGGCTATGATTCTATCTGGGTCATGGTGGACTGGCTAACGAAATTGGATCATTTCATGATGATCAAGGAGTTGAGCATAGTGAATGACTTATCAAGGAGGTATACAGATTAGGTGGTGCGGTTTCATGGGGTTCTAAGATCCATCATCTCCTATTAGGATGCACAGATTACCTCATAAATCTTGAGGGGACTACAATATGATTTTGGCACCTAGTTATGCCTTATAACTTATTTCCACCCTTATACAGATGGAAAGATAGAGCAGACCATCCAGAATTTGAAGGATATGCTGTAGGCTGGTGTTCTGTACTTCGGGGGATCATGGGTACAACATTTTCCTCTGATATAGTTTTCTTAAAATAATATCTATCAATATACCATTAGCATGGCACCGTTCAAAGCCTTGTATGGGAGACCATGTCATTTACCCTTGTACAAGACATAGGTTGGAGAATCATCTTTCCTTGTACTAGATGTGGTGTAAATCATGACAGAGAAGGTTCAGCTCATGTGTTAGAGTATGAAGGCTTCTTAGGATTGGAAGAATACGTATGCTGATCATAGGAGGTGGACCTTGGAGTTTGAGGTTGGGGACCATGTGTTTCTGAAGGTTTCCCCTTGAAGTGGGAAATGAAGGCTTGGTAGGGGAAGCAAGATTTCTCTTAGGTTCATCGAACCTTTTGAAATTTTGGGATGAGTTGGTGAGGTGGAATATCAGTTGGAATTTACACCATGGTTGGGGAGGATCCACAATGTCTTTCATATCTCCTAGCTTCATTAGTATCTACACGATGATTCCCATGTCATTGACTGGGGAGAGTTGGATATCAAGGATGATGCGATGTTCATGGAACAGTCTGTGGAGATCCAGGATGATCGAGAGAAGATGCTTCATGGTCAGACCATTGCTTTGGATTGTGTGTGGTGGAGGCATGGTGGACTCAAGGATAGTACTTGAGAGTGAGAGGCACAAATACGTGCCTAGTACCCAGATCTATTCTGAGTTTTGATCTTGTGTTTTGATTTATGATTTTCTTACACTATAATTCTTGACCTTGTTACTATGAAATGAGTTGTTTGCTTTTCTATGATGTGTGATAAGTCTTGACATAAGGGGAAGGGATAACCTGATTCTTAATCAAGAATAATTAATGAGGATGGGATTAAACCCGCGCGAGTGAGTCTGTTCCTCCCAAAGATGACATTATCTTGACATGGGGGAAGAAATTACCTAATCCATGTTTCCCGACTGTGTGAACTATAGTGTCTATATGTATGATTGGGGTAGGTGATGTTGGGGAGGTGTTCTTGGATGTCGAGGTTTTCAATCCATTTTTCAAACAACATTGGGTGGTTTATCCATGGGTGGTATCTTACGGGGTGGTTGTTCAGACCCATCTTTTTTCCTTTGTTTCGTTTTAAATTCTTGAGGGTGATAATGTTTTGAGAGGTATCTGATGTAATGGAATATACCTATTTAGTACATTCCTTTGTGAAAATCTAGTGTTCTGGGGGTTATTGGTGACTCATTCTGAGAAGTTTTCCCAAAAAGTACAGTTTTTTGTCAGCGTGTAATTTTGAACTATCGATGTCGACATGTCATTTTGAACTGTTATTGTCAGTGTGTAATTTTGAACTGTTAGTGTCAGCGAGTCATTTTGAACTTTCAGTGTCGACGTGTTATTTTGAACTGTCAGTGTCAGGGTGTCATTTTGAAGTGTCGGTGTCAACGTGTCATTTTGAACTATCGGTGTCTGCGTATCATTTTGAACTGTCAGCGTCAATGTGTCATTTTGAACTGTTAGTATCGACAAGTAATTTTGAACTGTTGGTGTCTACATTTCATTTTGAACTATCAGTGTCGATGTGTCATTTTGAACTGTCGGTGTCAGAGTTTCATTTTGAACTTTCGGTGTCGGCGTGTCATTTTGAACTGTCAGTGTCAATGTGTCATTTTGAACTCTCGGTGTGGGTATTCCATTTTGGACTGTCGGTGTCATTGTGTCATTTTGAATTGTCAGTTTCGGTATGTCATTTTGAACTATCAGCGTCAGTGTCAGCATTAACATCGGTGTTAGTTCCAGTGTCAGCATCAGCTTCGACATCAACGTCAACATCATTTTCCAGTTTTTTCTAGTTTTTCCAGTTTTCCCCCTATTATGTTTTATTTTATATAAATAAAGTTTAAAGGATTGTTTGATCATTTATAATGGTGTTTAAAAGGATATTAATTATATATTTAATATCCAAACTCTCCCCATACTTTTAAATAGTCAAGTTGCATAATCTTAACCACGACCTGACTTTAATGGCCCTTGAAACCATTTTTCGTTCGGTTGATATAAGATCTAGCTTTTATAAAGTTGAGGTCCTCTCTTCTCTTTTCTCTTGGTGACCAGATAATTTTTCTTCCCCAGACGAGTTGAGTTCCTATGCTAGATCCCTTTCCTATCCAGTTTTTATTATAGTTTCCTGCTGCTCGCATGACCCCCTGTTTGGCGCAAGAAGGATTTCCGGTTTCCTCTGGTTCTGAGTAGGGATTTTCCTTCATCTCTCTTTAATTGTGTATCATGTGAGGTTGGTGTAGTATTTCTTTTTAGGAGAGAATGAATGAATTATTTATTTAAAAAGTGTAATAAATGAGGGGGTGATATGATGATAAAAAGAAAACGAGATCGATTATGATAATGGGCAGGGTATTTAAGATAGATGAATGTTGAATGCTTTTTTATTTTTATTATCCTTTTTTTCCTATAATGAATTGTTTTGAATGTAAGGCCTTCTAAAAATAATGGTCTTTGGTGGCCATTTCTTGCACACTTTTCATTTTCTTGTTCTTATTGTTGATACTCTATGAATAATTGAAAATATCAATCCATTTAATCGTGTACACTTGGTTAAATAAATGGATTCCCAACCATAAAAACTGTTCTGTGATCACCCTATATACTCTAAGTGAAATTAAAGAATCCATGTTGGCTAAATCTGAATATTCTCAGCTTGATGGTGTGGCTGTGTGCTATGTTTTGTTGAGTTTGTGCATTGTGTAGGTTTTGTGATGTTACTTTCCATAGCTTGGATGTGGGTATGGGGTGGAAAAAGAGGATTGTTCTATGTTTTGGTATGAACAACTTGTGCAGTGGGGCTGCTGATTGGTTTTTTGTGGAATGGATGAACTTGTAGGAAGTGGGACTGTCTTTGTGTTGGGTACTGGGATGACGCAGCGGAAGCCAGTGGGATGGGAATTTTAAATTTTCTGCATCACTATAGTGACATAACCTTGTCAACTCTGGTGATCTTGTCCCGGTTTGGTCCGAGGATCTCACAAGGTTTAAACAGAGCACAAAAATTAAACTGAACATGTACCTTGTTCAGCATTGACGTGTGCAAGTCTGCCGCAGGATGCCGACGATCATTGCTTGAAGACTCCAACATCGAATCCCTCTAGATCATCCACACACACCTCATGAATCTGCTCGCACACCGTTCATCAAGATCCGGGTGCTAGCACGAATCTTCGACGCTCACTTCAGCACAACGACGATCACTACAAAAGAAGAATCTTCAATCAAAGATGGATGAACTTGAAGATCTTCCTTCACTTGAGAGACTCTCTCTCTATATTCAAAGAGAAGAGAGAATCTCTCAATCTTGAAAAATGAATAGTATCCATGGGAGAGCCTCTCTCTCACTTATAGGGAGTGTTTAAAACACGTGGTATGGATTCCTGGACCCCGTGTAATAGATATCTTCTATATAAGTGTTATAAATAATTATTTATGACAAATAAAATATTCCATAAATAATATTTATAATTTATCACTTACTTGTAATATATATAAATATATTACGTGATAAATTTGAGTCTTTAACTCGACCCATACCTCCTACTAATATTAAACAAACCTGGGATATTAAAATCTATTCGAATAATATCAATACTTGTATTTACTATATAAATTCTAAATACATTTTATACATAAATTCAACGAATTATTCTAAACTTGAATAATTAATGAATTTATTTATTCTTTTGTGATCCATAGCACTTGGATAGTGCTCAGACCCTTTGGCGGGCCCCCACCATGTTCTATATTCCTATTCCCAGAATATGGAAAATTCTCAAGGCGCTATTGTGTGTGACCCTCTAGGCCCTTACCTGAATAGCGGTGAATAATATCCACCAACCTTGAGCGGGGTCTAGCAACCCATCGAGGCCCCCATAGAGATAAGGCAAAGTCAAAGCAACGACTGCCTTCCGACAAACACAATACATGTAATATAATCTCTTCACCATCGATATCTCAATAAAGCCGAATGGATACTAGTGTCATCATTCTTTATTTTGATTTATTTTGTTTGTTGATTTTTTCAGATGGTCTTACCTTCCACTACCATGGCCATGGATTTAATGAAGGTGAAACCATCCTAATCAACCAGGCCTGAGATATCTCTTCCTGAATTCGGAAGTGACAAATCCTTTCTCGATCATTCAATCAATTCCATGCCATTAACGACGTACCCGATAAAAACTAACTCCCCACGACTTTGTCTCCATGGTTTTCTCCTTGCATAAAATGTAAGTAATTAAATGACATCCATTTAAAATGATCTCAAGTCTAAATACCATTACACATGTCCGTAGATAAGAACAACCAATGACACCTAAAACATGTGGTATTTCTATTATACAGGTTTGTCCTCATGAACTCAACTACTAGAGATCATCAAGTGCGAACTTAATGAGAAGAAGTCTCAATGCTTATGAGCCCCTAGTACCTGATAGTCACACATCATCTGTGTCCTTTCAGAATGATGTAATTGGAACATAGGATGCTAATTTAAGATTACAGTCTTGGAATCTCAGGGTTCTCATTATAGCCTGGGATCTACTATAACCCTTTTATGCTATAGGTAATCTAAGGACATTGCCATAAAAAAAGTGGATGCAGAAGTATCTACACTATTATGGAAAGATAAACACATGTATTATAACAAACTGAATACATGTAGAGGTAATCAAAGTATAAAACTAGTTGGTTCTAGGGCACCCACTTTCAACACTCCCACTTGAACTAGAGCCAACTACTAACAGGTTTCAATCCACTACCTCTCACATGTGAATCACGATTCTGCTGAGAAATGGCTTTAGTCAGGGGGTCTGCCATGTTGTCCTCTGTGGCTACTCTGCTAACTATCACTTCACCTCTTTGAGTAAAATCCTTCAAGAGAAGAAACTTCCGAAGAATATGCTTTGTTCTTTGGTGAGACCTGGGATCCTTGGAAAGCACCACTAAAACAATATTATCACATTATACTAGTACAAGGTCTGAAATGCTAGGCACAACACCAATGTTTGAGATAAATCTTTGTATCTAGAATTTTTCCTTTTCTGCATTGGAAGCTGTAATATATTCAGACTATGCTATAGAATCAGCAACCACAACTTGCTTTGAGCTTCTCCTGCTCACTAAACCACCATTCAGGAAAAATATGTAGCCTAACTGTGATTTCATATCATCATGATCTATTTGGAAACTAGCATCAGTGTATCTCCCCACAACTAGTTCCTCATCTCCTCCATAAAATAGGAACATATCCTTAGTACGCCTCAAGTACTTTAGGATAGTTTTAACAGCTTTCCAATGTAGCTCTCCTGAATTGGCTTGATATCTTCCCGCCATGATTAAAGTAAAGCGACATCAAACCTAGTACATAGCATGACATAAATGATATAAACTAGTACCGAAGCATAAGGGACTCTACTCATTCTTTCAATCTCCTTTTGTGTTTTTGGACACATTTTCTTAGAGATATTTACACCATGTGACACAGGTAACAATCCTCTCTTGGATTATTCCATATTGTACCTTTTGAGTACCTTGTCAATATATGTACTTTGACTTAGCCCAAGCAGCCTTTGAGATCTATCTCAATAGATCTTGATCCCTATAATGTAGGCTGCTTCACCCAAGTCTTTCATGGAGAAGCATTCATTTAACCAAGTCTTAACTAACTGTAAGACTTGCACCTCATTTCCCATAATTAATATGTCATCAACATATAATACTAGGAAAACAATGGCATTCCCTTAAACCTTTTTATAGACACATGTCTCGATTTCATTTTTGATAAAACCAAAATCTCTTATGTACTCATCAAAATGAACATTCCATGATCTTGATGTCTGCTTCAATCCATAAATGGATATCTGTAGCTTGCATACTTTATTATCATTCTTTGACTTGACAAACCCTTTGGGTTGAGTCAAATAGATGTCTTCAACCTACTTACCATTTAGAAAATCATTTCTGACATCCTTTGCCAAATTTCATGACCATGAAAGACTGTTATTGCAAGCAATATTCTGATGTATTTAAGCATTGCTACTGGTGAGAAGGTTTCATCATAGTCAATTCCTTGACGTTGCCTGAAACGCTTTGCAACCATTATTGCATTAAAGGTATTAACCTCACCATCCATGTCCATATTCTTCTAGAATACCAATTTGTATCCAATGGGATTTACATCAGTTGGAGGGTATACCAAAATCCAGACTTGATTTTTGGAACATGGACTCCACCTCATAATTCATGGCTTCTTTCCATTTAACAGCTTCTTTGCCTTCTACTTCTTCCTTGCAGGTTAGAGGTTCATCATCCCAAAGGACTAATGTGTCACCTGACTCGGTGAAAAGAAAACCCTAATTATCTGGTTCTCTAACCTCTCACATAGATCTACACAGTATCTGTGTCTTAGGAACAATTTCTTCTTCCACTTGTTCTTGTGGATATTGTTCCACTACCAACTCTTGTGCATCTGAAGCATTAACTTCATTGATTTTAATATTCCTCCCAATATTTCCAATAGAAATGTTTTCCCTTTCTAGAAATGTGGCATATCTTGCCACAATTCCTTTTCTATCTAAAGGGTTATATAGGTAGTATCCTCTAGTTTCCTTAGGATATCCTATAAAGATGCACTTAGTGCTTCTGGATGCTAATTTGTCACTTGGTAAAGTCTTGAAAAATGTCTCGCACCCCCATAAATGTATGTGTGTGAGGTTGAGTTTCTTTCCATAACATAACTGATATGGAATCCCATCTACAGCTTTAGTTGGTACACAGTTAAGGGTATATGCTGCTGTCTTCAAGGAATATCCCCAAAAAGATGATGGAAGGGTTGCATGACTCATCATTGATCTGACCATGTCAAGCAAGGTCCTATTCCTCCTTTCACTAACACCATCCCATTTTAGAGTATAAGGAGGAGTGAGTTGGGATACTCTCCCACAATGCTTCAAGTTATCAATGAATACTTGGTTAAGATATTCTCTTACTCGGTCTGAGCGAAGTGCTTTTATCTTCTTACCAAGTTGGTTTTCAACTTCATTTTGTTATTCCTTAAAAATATGAAAGAAATATGACTTATACCGAATTAAGTAGATATATCCATACCTAATATAGTCATCAATAAAAGTAATGAATTATATAAAACCACCCCTTGCCTCTACTGGAAATGGACCACATACATCAATATGTATTAATTCCAGCACTGCATTGGCTCTTTCTCCCTTTTCTGAGAAAGGTGCTTTGGTCATATTTACTTGTAAAAAATCTTGACATATATCTAAGGGTTCTAACTGTACCGAGTCTAGATACCCTTCTTGATGAAATCTCCATAATCGCTTCTCATTTACATGACCAAGCCTAAAGTTACATAGGCGGGTGTTATTTGAGTCATGTTGGCTATTTTTTTCATTGATTTACATTACTGAGTTCTCTAGTTCCAGAATATATAAACCATTGTTAAGATGTGCCATAACATAACATATGTTATCCCTATAAAAGAGAGAAATTTTATTTCCAAACTTGAAATAAAAACTCATAGTTTCTAGACTTGATACAGAGATAATGTTTCTAGTAACAGAAGGTACATAATAGCAATTGTTCAAAACTAGAACCATACCAGTTGGAAAGGTTAAGTGATAGTCTTCCACTTCCAAGGCTGCTATACTTTCACCATTTGTATCTTGGAGATCCACTTGAACTTTTGAAATCTTCTTGAACCTACTTGGTTCCTTTATATGAATACAAATGTGTGGGCCACATGCCATATTCAATACCCAACTTTTAGATAAAGATAGATTGAATTCAAAGACAAAAATACCTGAAGTAAAAGCATCACCTTGCTTCTTCTTCCCAGCTTTGAAATTCTTCTTCCAGTGGCCTTTCTTTCCACATCCAAATCAGATAGCTTCCTCCTCATTACATTGCCTCTGAATCTTTGGCTTCTTTGAAAGACAATACATTAGTGTCTTTGGCCTTGACTTGGACTTAGACCCCTTTGCCTTGCCCTTGTTTTTCTTGTTCACCATAAGGACAGATGAATTGCTATTTTTCATATCCTTATCATCTTGGCTAACTAAATCCAAAAGGTCCGAGAGAGACATTTTCATATCATTCATATTATAATTGACAATAAAAGTTGAGAAGCATGATAGTAAAGAGTAAAGAATGAGATTTACTGCTAGTTCTTGGTTCAGTTTGAACCCAAGGGCTTCAAGCCTCTCAATATACCAAATCATCTTGAGTACACGAGGACTGGCTTGGTTCCCTTCTTCTATCCTGCATTTATAAAGTGCACTTGATATCTCATACCTTTCTTGCCAGGCCCTCTCCTCATAAAGTTCTTGGAGATGTGAAAGCATCTTGTAGGAATCCTTATCCTCATGCATGTTTTTTTCAATTTGATGGACATGGATGACAACATGATGCATTGTATATCAAGTGTATCATCTATATGCTTTATTCATTTATCTTTTTCTACCTTTCTTTCTCCCTGAGGAGGTTCAACAGGAATTGGGGATTCCATCACATATAACTTCTTTTCTTGGCGTAGTACTATGAGTAAGCACCTGTACCACTCCTGGAAGTTATTTCCGGTCATGATATTTTCTTTATCCAAGATTGATCACAATGATAAAGTACTTGTGGTGTTGGTGATTTCCATTTTGAATCTACATCAGATAAACATTTAGCAGTTAGTAATTTGTCTTGATTACCTTTTGACATTTATGATTAATAAATTATTATATCATTTTAATGTATCCCACTATTTTAGAGAACCTTAATAGACCTCACTATTAGATCTGGAATACTCTATCGCTTGATTATTATAGTGGCAAGGATCCTCGAAACCTCCCTCGTAGTCTACAAGCTAGGGATACACCACTACTTGGAGGGTTTCAAGGTAGGCACTAGACTGGCCAACCACCTGTTCTTGTGGTTCCTTGTGTTGTTGATTAAAGTCCCAGCTTTTAAAATCTGAACTTGATTACTTCAACATCTTGCCTCTAAAGTGATAGCAAGTTAGCTAAGGCCAATCCTTGACTGCTCACTTAAGTTAAGTCGACCCATTTCTCTCATGAAAACACCCCGGTAGTAAGAGGAACTCTCAACTAAGGCTGATGAGCACCCAAACAGCTGGTTTTGTTTAGATGTGAGAAATGGAAGGCATTTATACTCAATATATCTTTGAGGGATTTTTATATTTATTGAAGAATATAATCCTTTTCTATTTATTATGTTCAAACTGGGTTGTTGTGATCACAACTGAACAAGTAATAGAAAATAATTCATCCCATATTTATGCATTTTATCTTGTTTACTATTCTATGTCTTCACGCAATAATCATACAGAAACAAAAAATATTAAACTATGAATAAAGTAAATCATGCAATCTTACTGGTCTTGAGAATTCTTTAAAGATCGATCCATAACGGATCAATCTTGACCTAGGGGAATCCATACCTGAGTACTGACTTGACTCATGTTGCAGCTTGCCCAGTGCAATATGCTAAGCTTCCGTCTGGTTTACCACCTCGTCTTAGAAGGTCTGCGTCTTGGATCATCATCATTTAATTACAAATGTACTCGCACGCAGGCGAGGGGGTCCAGGGGTACAAAATACATCTTGTGAATTGGACACACAGGCCCTTATACATATTTGAAATAAAAGAGAAGATTCACAGACCGTCATTTATTTAATTAATTATTACAATCATCGCACGCATTGAATAAATAATTAAATAAATAAATAAATACAATACATACACAGTTCGGTCACTTGCTCAAGATCATTCGGGGTAAAATATGCGTAAGAAAATTAAATTTCAATAAATTTAAATAATGTGAGGGTGTTCTAATAAATTAAATGAATTTGATTAAATTCAAATAATTTATTTTATTGTTTCCATTTTTTTAATTTAATTTTAATTCCAAAATTTAAATTAAAACATTAATATAATTAAAAACATAAATTAAATTAATATTTCGGATTAAAATAATTTAAACCCCAAATTAACTCTAATTAATTTAATTTTAAAAAACTAAATTAATTAAAAATAAATTTAAAGCAGGGTTACCTCTTGCTTGGGAGTCCAGCAGGACTGCGAACGGCCGCGAGGTATCATCTTGGAGCAAGGACAATTACGACATTTCCACCGCGTGACCACGGCATGACCGCGATGTGACCACGGTGTGACTTCTTGGTCCAGCGACTCCCACGATGACAACAACTTCCGGTGAGGTCCGAAGGGAGCGCGACGCCCACTGCTCTGGTGAGCTGGCGTGGTGGTAGCCCGATATGGCACGACCTGGACCAGTGCAGCCAGCGTGAGCAGGAGGTCCGGCCAGGGGTAGCGCGGCACGACCAGGGATTCGACTTCATCCAGGGGTGGCGGTCTGAGGTGGAGTGGCTGCTCCAGCTGGGCTCGAGGAGGAGGATGTCCGGCTCGAGGCTCAGGGCGGCATCCCGGCGTGGCACAACCAGGTCTGGCATAAGGCGGTCTGGTGAGCTCGGGGCAGTCGGGGTTTGGAAGTGGTGCGGTGGTCCGACGCGACTTCGGGCAGAGAAAATAGGCAGCCTGACAGATCTCGGGGCGGCGCGAAGGGGACCGGGAGGCGGCGCGGTCCAGCGGTCTGATGCACAGGGGTGGCGGCTCGGTGGGGCTAGGGTTTCTCCCTAAGGGGAGAGCCCTATTGCGTCGCATGAGAGAAGGAGACCCCTTTGGGGTCTTCCATTTTTTTTCCTTAGACAAAAAATTCCACCACCCTCTTTTTTTAATAAAGGGAAGAAGACCCCATTTTGGGGTCTTGGTCTTCCCTAATTTTTTTTAAAAGCAAGAAGACCCCAAATTGGGGTCTTGGTCTCCGTCCCCTTTCATTTTTTTATTATCAAAAATATTTTCCACACACCTTTGTGAAAAATATTTTATAATAAAATATTTTTTAATATTTTATTATAATAAAATATTATATTTTATGTTAATTCTCAATTTGAGATAAACATCAAATGAACGAAAACTATGACGTCGATCCGATTAAAAATTTTAAATGATCGTAAGTTGATCATTTGAAAACGAAATGATGCGCAGTCAGATCTGAATGAACCATTTTAACACCCCACAATTAAATTTAATGCATCTTAATTTTTTTGACTTAGAAAAACCTTGCGATTCCCTCTGATACTACTATTGGGTACCGAGATAGCGCAGCGGAAGTCGGTGGGCCGAGAATTTTAAATTTTCTGCATCACCAGAGTGACATAACCCTATCAACTCTAATGATCTTGTCCCGGTTTGGTCCGAGGATCTCTCAAGGTTTAAACATAGCACTAAAATTAAACTGAACATGTACCTTGTTCGGAATTGACGTGTGAAAGTCTGCCACAGGATGCTGTCAATCGTTGCTCCAAGACTCTGATGTCGAAGCCCTCTGGATCATCCACACATGCCTCACAAATCTTCTTGCGCACCGTTCCTCAATATTCGGGTGCTAGCGCGGATCTTCAATGTTCACTTTAGCGCAACGACGATCACCACAAAAAAAGAAGATTCAATCCAAGATGGATGAACTTGAAGATCTTCCTTCACTTGAGAGAATCTCTCTCTAGATTCCAGGAGGAGAGAGAAGCTATCAATTTTGACACATGAATAGTATCCATGGGATAGCCTCTCTCTCACTTATATAGGGAGTGTTTAAAACACGTGGTATGGATTCCCGACCCCTGTGTAATAAACATCTGCTATATAAGTGTTATAAATAATTATTTATGACAAATAAAATATTCCATAAATAATATTTATAATTTATCACTTACTTGTAATATATATAAATATATTACGTGATAAATTTGAGTCTTTAACTAGACTCATACCTATTGATAATATTAAACGAACCTAGGATATTAAAATCAATTCGAATAATATTAATACTTTTATTTACTATATAACTCGTAAATACATGTTATATATAAATTCAACGAATTATTCTAAACTTGAATAATTAATGAATTTATTTATTCTTTAGCGATCCATAGAACTTGGATAGTGTTAAGACCCTTTGGAGGGTCCCACCAATTTCTATATTCCTATCCCCATAATAGGGCATATTCTCAAGGTGCTATTGTGTGTGACCCTCTGGGACCTTACCTCAATAACGGTGAATAATATCCACCGACCTAGAGCGGGGTCTAGAAACCTATCAAGGCCCCTATAGAGATAAGGCAAAGTCAAAGCAATGACTGCCTTCCTACGAACACGGTCCATGTAATATAATCTCTTCATCATTGATATCCCAATAAAGTAGAATGCATATTAGTGTCATCACTCTTTATTTTGATTTATTTTGTTTGTTGATTTTTCCGAACGGTCTTACCTTCCATTACCATTTCCATGCATTTAATGAAGGTGGAACCATCCTAATCAACCAGGCATGAGATATCTCTTCCTGAACTCGAATGTGAAAAATCCTTTCTCCATCATTCAATCAATGCCATGCCATTAATGACGTACCTGATACAAACTACCTCGCCACGACTTTGTCGCCATGGTTTTCATCTTTCATCAAATGTACGTAATTAAATGACATCCATTGACAATGATCTCAAGTCTAAAGACCATTACACATGTCCATAGATAGGAATGACCAATGACACCTAAAACATGTGGTGTTTCTATTATGCGGGTTTGTCCTCAATATTTCAACTACTTGAGATCATCAAGTGCGAACTTCATGAGAAGAGGTCTCAATGATTATGAGCCCCCAGCACCTGATGGTCACACATCATCTGTGTCCTTTCATAATGATGTAACTGGACCATAGGACGTTAATTTAAGATTACTGTCACGGAATCTCAAGGTTCTCATTATAGCCTGGGATCTACTATAACTGTTTGACGCGATAGGTAATATAAGGACATTGCCATAAACAAAGTGGAAGCAGAAGTATCTACACTATTATGGAAAGATAAACACATGTATTATAACAAACTGAATACATGTAGCGGTAATCAAATTACAACACAAGTTGGGTCTAGGGAACCCACTTTCAACACTTTGGTTGTGTTGTGGCAGTTCGAGGGACTGAACCTTGACTTTCTTGTTGTTTTGGGACGGTTATGGACCCATTAGAACTGAAATAAATTAAAGTGAACCCCTTAATAAAGAACAAAAATTGGTTTAATGAAAAGGGGGTTGGGTTTATGCTTTATTAGTGCTATTTGTGTGATTGTTCATATAGGGGTAGCAGTAAAAGTGGTTTTGGTGGGATAGTTTTTTGTTTTGGGACATGTAGGTTGGGCTGATTGTTTGTTTAACTATTTGTATAAATTGCAGTTCCTTGTGATTTTCAATATGCAGCCCACCCTTGTTGAGAACTATGTTCCGAACACCCGTATTTCATAGGGGCGGGTATCTATCCCAATATCTTAGTGGGAGGATGGATGGCTGCTGGTTACTGACTTTCTCTCTCACACCCCCTTCCAGGTTCTTACCACTTGAGCATATTTGAGAACACTGTAATAGATTGAGGTTTACTGTATCCAAAGATCCTTCAGGTAGGTTGTGTTGCGGATGAGTGGCTTAGGTTTATACGGGCCAGGTTTATTTCCTAGGTGTCTTAAGAATGAGGCTGAGATGTTTTCAGGCGAGATGTGTGGTTGTTGTGACCTAAGTGTCTGTGGGTGGGATATGTGTGGTTTGAGGTTCAGGTGTGTGCGGGAAGTTGTGTAGTGGGACTATGTTTGGGGAAGGGCAGTAGTTTCAAGATGTTAGCCGTTAAGAATGAGCAGTTAACCAATAGGAAAGTGGTGTGAGGTACCCAAATCATCGATGTGCTTATATTGTTACCTTACTTGACTTGTGTTATTTTGTGAGCATGCCTTAGTGAGGTTGGGCTGGTTAGTATTTTTACTTGGTAGGTGCAGTTGGTTTTTATTGTTTTCATGGGGGCATTAGTAAGCTTCTCCCACTTGTGCATGAGTGACTTTGATTTCCCTACTGAGTATACTTGTATGATCACCCTATGTTATAAAATTGTGTTCAGGTTTCTAGGAGGACTTTAAGGACCGTGTTGGGATTCTCTTTCTCGAGCATTGGGAATGTTGTTGTGCTACTGATTAGACTCTATCTTTTGGTACATTTCTTGGGATATTTGGTTGTACTTTTTTTGTAGTTTATGTTTAAATCATGCATGGGTAGGATTTTGGTTTCCTTGATTAAAAAGTTTTACATTGTTTGGGATTTTTTTTTACTATCTTATCTCTCGATTTTGTTTTCATTAAAAAGGATAATGCCTTCTATTTTGTGTGAGATTCTATACCCTTGGTGCTAGTCATAACTCTAGGGCCTATTGAAGGCGGGACTCAGGGGTAATTATCTCTCTTTCCTCTTGAATAAAGAAGGGCATGTCACATTTTTGTCCCTCCCCTCACCTTGAGGAAGATGGTCCGTGACATGACATTATCACATACCATGTCACGCAGAACAAAAATCATGATGTGATAATTAGTTTATTAATATTAAAATCAATTAATATTTTTTATCATAAATTACAAAAAAGTTGGTTATAGGGAACCAAATCCAAAAAACTCCCACTCTCACTAGATCCAAATGTTAACAACCTTCAATATTCTAGCTCTCACATGATACTCATGCTTCTTCTAAGATATGCCTTTAGTCAACAGGTCCACCACATTCTCTTCTATAGGTACTATTCTCACTAAAACTTCACCCCTTTGATAAAAATACCTCAAGATGTGATACTTACAGATTATGTGCTTTGTTAGTTGGTGTGAACTTAGCTCTTTTACAAGATCAAATGATGCAGTATTATCACTATAAAATGTGATAGGATCTTTACTGTTAGGTTCCAAATCAAGATCCTGTATAAAGTTTTGAATCCAAATGGATTCTTTGGTTGCATTAGAAGTCGTTATATACTCAGAATCATCTATAGAATCTACTAAAAATGGATTCTTTGAACTCTTCCATCTCATAGCTCCTATGTCCAGATAAAAAACATATCCTGATTAAGAATTCACGTTATTATGATCTGTCTGAAAACTATAATCAATATAAACTCTAATGATTAGCTCCCCATATCCTCCATACACTAGGAAAATTTCCTTAGTTCTTATCGGATACTTAATGATATCCTTAACAGTAGTCCAATGCTTCTCTCTTGGCTCTGCTTTATATCTTCTTACCATGATCAATGCATAGGAATCATCAATTCCAGTACACAACATGGCATACATGACTGATCTTATCATAGAAGTGTATGAGATATTAGTCATTCTATCTTTCTCATGTTGTGTTTGAGGAAAAATTTTCTTAGAAAGATGTAAACCATGTGACACTAGAACCAATACCCTCTTGGGTTGTTCCATACTAAATATATTTAGTATTTGGTCAATATATGTACTATAACTTAGTCCAAGTATCCTCTTGTATCTTTCACAAATGATCTTGATCCCTAAAATTTAGGTTGATTCACCTATGTCCTTCATGGAGAAACACTTTTTTAACCGATCCTTAATAGATTATAAGATTGGTATGTTGTTTCCAATAAGTAATATGTAAAAAACTTACACTACTAGATAACAACTGCATTCCCACTAAACCAATTATAAACACACAACTCACATTTTTTCTTAATGAAACCAAATTATTTTATGGATTCACCAAATCAAATGTTCCATGACCTAAATACTTGCTTCAATCCATAAATGGATATATGAAACTTGAAAATCCTTTTGGAATCACCTGGAGTCACAAACCCTTCTGGTTGTGTCATATAGACATATTCTTGTAGGTTCCAATTAATGAATGCAGTTTTGACATCCATCTTCCAAATATCATAGTCATGGTAAGATGCTATAGCTAGTATAATTCTAATTGATTTAAACAAGGAAAATGGTGAAAAGGTTTCATCATAGTCAATTACTTGACTTTTTTTAAACCCTTTATCCACTAGCCTTTATTTATAGGTATTTAATTTACCTTCCATGTCCAGTTTACTCTTGAATATCCATTACATATAATAGTATTTACATTAACTAGCGCATCGACCAAAACCCAAACTTGGTTCTGATACATGGAATCTATTTTGGAATTCATGGGTTCTTTCCATCTTGCATCTTCTGAGCTATATACCACCTACTTCTAAGAGGGAGGTTCATCATTTTTTATCAATAACGAGTCACCATCATCGATGACTAGAACACCATATCTATCCAGTTCTCTTACCTCTCTTACACTCCTACACATTTCTTGTTTTTCAGGAACTACTTCTTCCATGGGGATCTATTGAATCTCTTCCTATACCAACTCTTGTGTATCTTGAGCATCAACTTCATTGAAGTCAGTATTAATCTAACTATCCATTTTGAGTATGTGATCCCTCTCAAGAAATATGAATTTCTTGGTGAAAATAACTTTATTTTCTAAGGGGTTGTATAGGTAGTATCCCTTTGTTTCCTTAGGATACCCTATAAAGATACACTTTTTGACTTGGTGTGCTCTTTTGTTGCCTATGAAGGCCTTAAAAAATTCGTAAAAACCACATACACATTTATATGATAAAATGATTTTATTTCCACTCCATAACTCCAAGGGAACCCCATTTGTTGCTTTAGTTGGTACTCAGTTTAATGTGTATGCCCTAGTTTGTAATGCAATTCCTTAAATGGATAATGGAAGATCTGCATGACTGATCATCAAACTTACCATGTCTAATAAGGTACGATTTCTCATTTTACTAATATAATTATACCATGGTGTGTAAGGTGGAGCGAGTTGAGAAAAAATCCAAAAATCCCATAAAATGTCAATGAACTCATAATTAAGATATTCACCACCTCGATTCGATTGAATATTTTTTATCTTCTTACCAAGTTTATTCTCTACTTCATTCATTAATCACTTGAATTTTCAAATGACATGGAATTATACCTCATCGAGTAGACATATTAAATTCTAGTTATGTCATCAGTAAATTTTTTGAAGTAAGAATATCCACCTCTTGATTCAACTAGAAATGGTCTACACGCATCAGTGTGTAACAATCCTAGAATCTCAGTGTTTCTTTCATCCTATCCACTGAATGGAAGTTTGGTAATTTTTCCTTATAAAAAATCATGACATATTTGACAGGGTTTAAGCTTAAAATATTCTAAATAACCATCTTGATATAGCTTTGTAAAACACTTCTCGTTTACATGTCCTAGATGGTGATGCCAAAGTTGGGTGTTATATGAGTCATGTGAACATGATTTGTTATCGATTTAAAACACTTGTTTTTTCATAATTTAATACATAAAGACCATTATTTAAATTTTCTATACCATAACATATGTTTTCATAACAAAATAAACAAATTTTCTTTCCAAACTTGAAAATAAACCCATCTATATCTAGGCATGGTACAAAAATTATGTTATTGGTAACCATAGGTACATAATAATAATATTTCAAAACCAAAATCATTCTCATTGGAAATTAAAGGTGTTAGTCACCAATGGATAGGTCAGTCAGCCTCACTCCATTAGCAGCTCTCAAATACACCTCTTCTCTAGAGATATTTTAGAATCTACTTGGTTCCTGCATTTGGATATAGATGTGAGCACCCCAAGTTGTATATAATACCCAATGTGTAGATATATAATGATTAAACTTTATAATGAATGAAAATTTAGCTTCCCCTTGATTTTAGGGGTAGTTCCTCTTCCAGTGGGATGACTTGACACATGAAAAATATACTTCCTCATTTTCCTTACCCTACATCTGGATCTTCTTCTTCTTAGAAGGATGATGCTAAAGACCTTAGACTATTTTAAATTCTTAGAACCCTTTTCCTTATCATTATGTTTCTTATTTACCATAAGGACCATGAGTTTATCTTTCCCCATGTCCTTATCCACTTGGAAAATAAAAGTAATATGTTCCCAAAGACTCTTCTCATTATTGATCATATTTTAATTGACAATAAAACTGGAGATAGTCTTGGGATGTGATAAAAGTATGATATCTGTACACAAATCATCTGCGAATTTAATCCCTATTATGTCTAGGTATTCAATGTATCTGATAATCTTGACTACATGAGGTCTAGAAAGTATATAATCTCCAATATTAGTTGTAAACAAAGCATTGGAGATCTCATACCTCTCTTGTATTGCCTTCTCTTGATAGAGACCCTGAATGTGAGACATCATGCTATAGGAATATATTTCCTCATGTTTATTAAAAATATAATTGGATATGGATGATATCCTGAAGCACTAAAAATTTGTAGCATTATTCATATTTTTATCATAAAGAGAAAAATCTTCATCACTTGCCTCATTTCTAGGGGCACCTGGTAAAGGTTCTTCCAACACATACAATTTCCTTTCATGGCGAAGGATGAAGCATAGGTTCCTTTTCCATTCTTGGGAATTTGTGCTGGTGAGAAGGTTATCCTTCTCATGTATGGATCACAATGATATGTTTGATGTCATTTTATTATTGTTTATACAAAATCCGATGATCATAATTTTAGTACATTATATGATAAAATTTAGAAAAATAAATAAATAAATATTTATTAGTCTCACAATATTTTATCAAAACCCAATATCCCTCACCATTTCCTTCAGAATATACTATTTCTTGGACATTCTTGTGGAAAGGATCCATATTCCCCTTTTCATTACCCCAAATTTGGTTGGTCAATCAACTTGAATGGTTTTAGGTAGATATTCAAAATGCCAACTGCATTAACTGAAATTACCTTGATCTATTTAGTGGACTCCCCAATCCTGAAATCATTAATTTATATTTTCTTAATGCTTGCCTCTCAGTTACACCAAGTCCTAATTTTTCAGTCAACCCTTGATTTGAAATATTTTAAGTCAACCCAAAACTTCAATTTAGAATTCCCCAATAGTTGAAAGCACTCGAACTTTGGATGGTCAAGCACTTTTAACTATAGTTCAATTTTAAATGAAGTATTGGAAGGATACACGGAATTGATATATATAATTAAGGTATTTTATCCTTTTATGCATAAATTTACAATTATTATCTTTATCACATGTTTTTAATATTAAGTAGATTTAATTAAGTGATTAACCATGTATTAGATAATATTATTACATAAACCAATTTATTTTCTGTTTTATCTTGGATTCTCATTAATTTTATTAATTGTGTGACCATGAAAAAACATCTATAATTAAATAACCATAAAAATTGACAGAAATAAAATAATAAAGTGACATGATCATGAGATTATACTAATGGTTAGTTTATCAAGAGTTTGAGAAACTAACTACTGACCTAAGGAGAAACACCATGAACCAATTAAGTTTCGTGTTACAAATTTTTACTTTTCCACCTATGCATCTCCTTGGATTTTTTTTCCTCGACTCTGAACTTAAACCGCCTCCACTAACTTGGGAGATCCATCCATTACATATTATTTTACTCACATTTAGGTGATGGGAAAATGGGTTTAAATTAATGAAACCATGGGCACACATTCCATACATAATACAAGGAGAGAAGTCACACCGAACAATAATTTAATTTAACAATAAATTAAATGAAAAACAATCAAATACAAAGGGCTAATATATTCTCATGATCATCCACATGCATGAAATTAATTACACATTTAATAAAACTAGCATTAAATTCTCAATCGTTCTTATTTAAGATAAATTATTCTCAAATTGATAAATTGTTATCTTTAATTAATCAATCACTTTATTTTAATTATCATCCGAATTTCATTGAGATTACCATCCATTATAATTTTAAACAAATTAAATAAATTCTTTTAAAATTAACTTTGTACATAAATATACCTTGGAGGTTATATGGTTAATACCTATCCAAATCTACCCAACATGTATTATACTCATATTCAGTTTATTCTTTGTGACATAAAACATACATGACTTATCACGTACTTTAATGACATGTAGTATCAACACAATGATTATAAAAATTACATGATTTTTATTTAATGTGTTATTCTTTAATGCACGTAGTATAACATCTGTAATACAAATCATACATGATATACAGATCTTGAATATTACATGGATAATAATTAAACATTTATATATATAAATATTAAAACCCATCACATGGTTTTTCCTATCAAGTTAATGACCACATGAAATAACATTTCTCAAGGTTTACATAATATAATAAATAAATTTTAAATCTATGTAACTTGGTATAATTACATTTCATGTGCATCCGAGCTACATGGAATGTACATATCTCACTATTTATTTGAGGTACACACATAGGGACTCAGTGCGTAAATCATACCTCAGAAACTAGAGTACATGACGTGTCCAATGGGATAAACGCCATGTAATCTACAAATTACACAATCACCAGTTAAGTAGGTTGTGTATTGAAATACACGACTCGTATTGGAGTTAAAGGGACTATACGCCACGAGCATGGGCTACATGATGTGTAATCTGGCTGACCGTGTTCCATTATGTTCCAATCAACATACTATGCATTTAAAGTGTGTAATTAATGCATACAACCTTGAATTTATTTCAAAATAAATTATGATGCATTGGACTACATGACATGTAAATTCGATTACATGGCATGTAGTCCTGTGTTGTCTGGACAGAAACATCAAAACCTCTAGATGAGTTCATCGATTTTATTTTAATTATAAAATTAATCATTTTGATTATATCTATGAGAAACGAATGAGGAAAAATCATATCTCGTAATTAGGATTAAAAGAATGATTAAACTTGAATTTAAAAACTAAATTAAAATGTGTAAATCAACAATGATCTTTAAATAATTATAAATAATTATGTTACCACTCTAATACAACTTTTTGGTTCCTAGTGTAGTGGAAGTGTGCGATGGGAGGTGAAAAACTTTTCTTTTTTCCATAATCATTGATCAATACGAGATATATACGATGATGAACATTGTGATCAATGAAATTAAACCAAAGAAATAAAAAATGGATAATTATTCAGAAACCATATATAAGATCATCACATATTATTTATTATTATTTTAATTTAATTAAAAATTACCTTTAAGGAATTCTTTCTTTTTTGATGAATCTGGTGACAGATCTGTAGTCCACCTTCATTGTGTTGTAGAAACCAAGTGTAGATTTCCTCTAGTGATTATCCACATGTGTACCAAAAATCTCTAGATGTTGTCGAAGGAATATTTGGGTGCTAGCATGGAAGATCCTTATTTGTGCGTCATCCGCCTTTGATCGCTTCGAGAACCACTTCCAAAGCATTATCCTTGACCCAGTGGAGGATTATTTCTCTCCATTATTGGATGAGGGATCTCTCTAATATTGAGAGGATTCTTCAAATCCATTGTGCACAACCAAGAAAAATTAATTGTCTCTTTTGAGAAAATTACATAATTGGGTATTTATATTTATAGGGTTAAAATAAAATAATTACACAAGTTACCTTAATTATTTATTTAATACTAGAAAAACCCCATATCAAATAATAAAAATAATATTAGAATTTCTTGGTATTCACTTAGCTTGAAAATTAAAATTAAATATTATTTAATTAAATAATATTCAATATTTATTATTTCTCACCAAACCATTAAATTCGGTCCTCCATTCCTTCACAATATTTATCGAGCCTTGAATAATGACTATTTATTTATTAAATAAATATCACTGCATTATTCACCAGTAAATAAATAAATATTATATTCACTAAATAACAAATAAATTTTTATTTAATATTCCACCCACATTATATTCTCTCAAATAACTGGTGATAAAATATATGCAATTAATTATTCTTTAATAATTATGAAACCACGTTCGGGAATAATATTTATTCAACTTGTTAAATAAAAATCAGTATATTATTTAACTGATATTTTGGATACACTTAGTGTGTGACCCTCTAGGCCAATTTCTTAGTGGAATTAGGAGAGGTAGCCTAAAGTCCAAGGTTAACATCTAGAAACATTCCAAGACACACATAGAGAAAGAAGTTAATGTTAAAACAACATGTTACCACATACAAATGCTTACTATGTAATATAATCCCTTTATCAAAATATCTTAAATAGAGCAGGTTGCAAGCTAGTTCCATCAACCTATGTGATAGACGTATCTTTATTTAACTTTCTGAAAATAGAACTCACCTATAGAAAACTCTGGAAATATATTTATTTAGGCTATATCATTTCCACCAAAGGGCCTGAGATATTAACTTCTGAATAAATAATAGAAGGGACAAATCCTTTCTCACATTATTCATTAATGAAATATTACTCCTGACACACCCAACATATCCTACCTCACCCCGAACATCTATCATAATTATTTTTCTCAATACATCAAAGTACACAACTCATAATATTCATTAATAATAATCTTAAAGTCTAAGGACCAAAAAATGTGCCCATAGATAGGAACATCCAATGACACGTATAAATGTGTATTTCCTACTGGAAGGTCCTCTTCTCAAAATATCCTACTGGATATTAACAAGGGATTACACCATGATAAGGTGCCTCAAATTCCTATGAGTCTCAACCCCTGATAGCATGTATCATTTGTGTCCCTCAAATGATATCACATGACTGTAGAACATATATTCAAGAATAGTGTCGTAGCACTTTCGGGTTCTCATCATAGTGGGGAATTGCTATGAAATTTTAGTGTGAAAGCTACTCTTAGAACATTATCACACACTATTTCATTTATAAGAACAATCATGATGTGAAAGTGAGTTTATTAATATTCAAAAAAATGAATAAATATTATCATAATGTATACAGAATTTGGTTCTTGGGAAGAAACTCCAACATTATTAACACTTTAAATGGATTATATTTTCTTTTATAAGAATGTTTTCAATAAAAAAAGCATAAAAATTTCATGTGAATCCAATATTCCAAATATAAGGAAGGGACACAAACCCTTTTCCCACCTTAGTCCAGTATTAAAACAAAAAACTATAAATCACACATCATGTTCCTTATAAATTAAAAAATCATAGCATTTGAAAATTATTAAGAATAACATTAGGCTAAGGAAATGTGAAATTTACCCATATAGGTGTAAGCTATACACATAGCTTATATACCAAGTTTTGACCACTCCTATTTGTCTCCACTATAACCTAAATAAAAATACTAAGAAAATAAGGCTTTGATTCCACTTTCTAATGTTCCCAGTTTGGTTGGCCAAAATGGTTCTGAGACATAGGGTGACACATGACCTCAAGAACACCTCTCTATATGCAATAGTTTTATAACTATAATAAAGGTTATATCAATACGACAGGGAGGTTATAACCTATATTAGATAACTATAAATAATAGTGGAATCTAAAAAATTCATCTATAATTGAAAACATAATATGAACATGGTAGTTATAGGAAACCATAAGAAATAATAATCATAGGTTATAACCAAATATGTACCCACTATAATTCCATACAAGGATTACATTAACAAATAATCACCTAATGGTTAGATTTTATACAAAATATTATCCCAAAAATACACAAAAGGATGTATGTGGATACAAAAAATCTGAACTCAAGGCTTCAAATGGTCCTATATTATGATCCTTCCATGGAAAAAAATAATCCATTTACAATATATCCTTTTCCATTACTTTCATCCATGATCATGAATTCTATATATCTACCAGGGTACACATGCAGGGTGTGAGTACAAAACTCAGTAGGACACCACCAACACTGTCCCCAAATAACTCTAATCATATAAATGGTGCATATACAATATGATGTTTTTTCATAATAATCATAATAATAATCATAATATTTTTAATATTACAGGGTACTAAAAATACACCATTATGAATTATCATATCTAACTTACCCAGTTCTAGGATGAGACGGTTCATCATAATAATAATAAGGGAGAATGGCTTATCATCACTGATCACATGTGTCCGGGTGAACAAGTCATCACCACTTGTATAATGACTAATGTGAAATGGTTATCACTGATATCAAAATAATATTTGACATGTAATTAATATAATAATATTAATCATCAAGGTAAAATAATTATTATCGATGTTATAATAAAGGTGAACTAGTCATCACCTTAGTAATAATCATCATCAAGGTGAACAGGTTATCACTAATGTCATAATTTTTGGAAATATGTCCTAAATCCCCATATCATAAAGCATGATCAATAAATATGATAATGAATGAAATCATATTGTATGATTTATTTATTATTCCTATGATACATTTAAGAAATTTAATTATAATCATCGTCACTCAAGTATTCTTCCACATAAGGCTATCATTAAATTAGTTGTTTCATAAAATGAAATGATTAAGAAATTCTAGAATGAATTTATGAGAAAAATGAATGGTTGGATGAAGGGTTACACAAAATTTTGTAATCTATGAATTATTAATACATTTTTTAACATATGATTTAGTTCATGGTGGTTGAATGAGGCTTTAAAAGGGTGGTCAAGTCATGGAAATGGGTTTTATGCTTATAAGAGTGCCTCCTACTAGTTTCTCTCCATTGCTCTATTTATCATTTTACCTTGAACATTATGAAATAATAGAATATAATGGGATATGTGAGAGTCCCAAATACTTAATGAGTGATTCATGTTAACCCATGGATACAACATGGAGTAGGGATTCCTTTGGATGCCTGTAAGATATATTTTTTAATCATATAATGGAAGAAAATGACAGTGGTTATCTTTAGCGAATGGAACACAACATGTTATTCATTTTATATACACATGGATGATCTTGGTAATAAGGTTTATAATTTATT
The DNA here is from genome assembly GCA_963277665.1 of Viscum album. Classification (NCBI taxonomy): domain Eukaryota; kingdom Viridiplantae; phylum Streptophyta; class Magnoliopsida; order Santalales; family Viscaceae; genus Viscum; species Viscum album. Next base: position 192,696,274 of record OY728155.1, on the reverse strand, counting down.
TCACTACCTTAGATGATTTTTTTTCAATCATTAGAAACCTATTAGTGCTATTAGAGACTTACCCTGTTGTCTGATTCATGAAATCATGTTTAAAAAATGACTAAATTTGATATCATTTGACTGTTGTATTCTCTATCATAAAAAATGATTCAGAATTGGTTATGTGGCTTGTTATATGATATTTGATATCATAAATAGTGATTGGGTCATGCCATATTATATGGGATATCATAGGTTGTGATCCAATTCAATCCTTTGGCTTTTCAAAATATCCTGGCATACGATATAAGTTTTCATAGAGTATGATAGCATTGATAAAAATCCATAAAATAGAGTATCATATCCCCTATATGATATAGAATATCTATCATTAAATACAATATCTAGATATCAATGCACAAGGTTTATCTTATGAAAGGATTATTGTAATATATGATAACAACATGTGTTGGGTTAACCCAACACAGGTCCTTGTGCACTATGTTATTCTTACACACGCCCAATATTGTAAGCAATGATTGCTAAGTGATATAGATTATTGTTATACACACATCCTAATTAATTATAATTCATATTATCAATAATATTCTATGATTGATATCATTCAAAGTAGTTTTACACATGATGACCTATTTATCTCCCATCATAATATTACTGATATCATATAATATAATATAGTATAAAAATTTGTTTTTTATAAATTCCAATTATAAATTGATTTAAATAATTTATAAAATGTTTATAAATTATGGGAAAAGGTCTTTTGGGATTTTTATTTAATTTATGAATGTGTTTATAAATTATTTAATTATAAATTGTCTATAATTAATTATTAAGTTTTTTTTGAAACATTTAATAAATAATTATTTTATAATATTAATTGTTAATATTAAAAAAATTTAAATTATACAGCATGATTTATAGTTTAGATATAAAATGATTATATGGAAATTATTAGGGTAATTTATAAAATGTTTATAAATTAAAAAATATTTTAAGCTATAAGAGTTTATGTTTAAGGTAATGAATTGTTGAAAATTATTTAATTTGATATGTTTAATTAAAATGACTTATTTAAGAAATTATTTAAACCATATAAAAGGGGTTTTTATAATTGATATGATCAATGTTTAAATAATATTTAATATATGATATTTAGATTACGTAAATTTTTCATATAATATAATTGAAATAAAAAATATTTATATTTCATTTTATATTACATATTTAAAGTAAATGCCATATAAATGGATTATATGAAGTAGTTAAATTCTTGTCACAATAATTTATTTAGTGTTATTATACCTTGAATTTAGAATTTACTAGGTAATGAGATTTAATTTAAAGGTTTATTATAGTTTATATATATCAGGTGTTAGAATTTTGATAGATTTTGAGTATCTCTTGAGTAGAGTAACCTTGAGAAGAGGAAATTTGATTCAAACTACTCCATAGAATAAAGACTTCTTCTTTGTCTAGAAAAGTTGGGACTTTCTATATTTTTCTCTAAGAAAACTCATATGGGGATCATTGATTTCATTTGATTCTATTAATTTACAAGAAATGATATTTCATGGGATTGAATCCTTTTAGAATATCCCTTTTCATGTTTCCATGATCCTAAGTGCTTGGGGGAAACTCGGAGTAGGTTCGTTAGAGTTTGGTGTTGGAACGGGTTATACCAAATATGCATAAGAAGGGAGAGGGGTGAATTGTGTCTTTTATAATTTATTCATGAATCCTAATGATTGACAAATCTGTCCTTTATCTTTATCAGAATATTTATACAGCAGAAATAAACAATTATCAGGACACAAATATTTATAGTGATTTATAAAATAGAAGGCCCCTCATCCACTCCACCAATGTTCTAATCTACGAGCTTGATTATTTTCACTATCTGGCCCTCTTATCAATAGACCGTCCACAACTGAGTGCAGGAAGTTGACACCTTTACAAGTTAAGGATAAAAATAGAACCTTTTGTTTCATATACAGAACCGAATACAAAAATTAGTACCATAATCCAGTCACTAAAAATGAAAAGAGTATTTGTTTAAAAATACTTTCAAGTTGTTCTTCATAGTTGTAGTAAAATGCAACTGACAGTAGATGGATCTTCATCTTCAGAAAATATGTTCTTTCGGTAAGGGCAGTTCTGAGTTGATCCGGAAATTCATAAACTCCAACAACAATATATTGACAATAGATCTTCAATGTAGAATCGGTGAATCTTCAACGTGTTTCTTCTTCTTTAGAAAATAGAGTTTTTATCATACTTTGTAACAACAAATCTGTATATCTCAAATATCTATATAAACTAAAGTCGAGAGACTTGATTTCTTGTTCTTTTAATCTTTTTCACGATGATACATCTCACTGACTTTTTTAATTCAAAATAACACACATATATAAAGAATAAAGAAGATTGGTTTCCTTTAAAATTTAGATCCACAAAAGTTGCCTTTAGAATCGCGATATTCAAATGTTCAAAAAATAGAGCCATCGTAACTTCCCTTAATAATTGGCACAAAATACTCCTCTTAAATCGATCCTTTGAATCATAAATAAATTTCTTTGAATTATTCAAAGATGTGCTTTAAAACTGGGCTTTGAATCTGGCTTGAAATAAGCCTGATAATGCATAAAAAGACCATTTCTCGATAAAGTTGAAATTTAAATCTCCGACGCCAAACGTAGGGTTGAACTGCATATCATTATTTCTCAGAACTTAAGGTTGAAAATGTAAGGTTAATGATCCATTCTTTAAACATAATGTTGATCTAAAACGTAATCTTGGTCATTCATAATTTTCTTATGATTCAGAATGTATGGTACATGATCCATAATTTTTGATAAAACGTAAGGTTGTTTACAAAAGTAAGGTTGATGAACCATACTTTTGGGAAACAAACATAACATTCCATACTTATGCAGGGGTTTTCTTCCATACTTTTTTGATAAAAAAATTTAATGTTCCTTCAAAATGTATTGTTCCTCTTCCATACTTTTATGATAATGTATGGTTTCTTAACCATACTTTTCTGAACTTTTGTAAAGAAAGTGATGGATTCTGTCCTTACACTTATTCTCTTCAATGTTGAGTATAAAAAATGTTTCCAGAACACGCTCAAATGATTTCTGAATACTTTGTCAAATATTCCACACGGTTTAAATTCTTTAATATTACTCAAAAAATTATAATATAAATAATATTAATTTACTGAAATATATTCAAGGTAAAATCATTATAATAACAAACAAGGATATTTTTTAGCATCAAAATCATCATAAAAAGATATAGTATTGTTCTCAACAATCTATCCCTTATAATAATAAAATACAGTGTTGTTGAAAACAACACTTTCTCAATAATATCCCCCTTTTTGATGATCACAAAACCCATGAAATTAACCTACAAAATTTATTGCATATAATTTATAAGTGTGAAAAAAATATATTTAATTTTAAAAAAATTATTTCAAAAAGAAATAAAATGTTGTGTAATCCAAATTTTTCATATATAAAAATAAACATTCAATTTTTCAAAATTTCCCCCCTTGGTGTTTATCTATATTTCCCCCCTTTAATAAAAAAAATCTTTTAGAAATTTATCCCCTTTAAAATTAATGAAAATTTCTTTTCTCTCCCTAAGTAAAAGATTTATAAATAAATAATAAAAAAAACTTAAAATAAAATGATGTGTTTAACCATATTTCTCCCCCTTTTTGTGACATCAAAAATAAAGATAGAATAAGGAATATAACTATAATGACCCATACTTTACATACATTGTTAATACTTCAAAATTGAAGCATACTTATTACAACATATAACAAAACCACTAAAGGACCATATATGTATAGTGTCTTTAGAAACTGGGAAACATAAACAACTGGTTCATAAAGCGTCTATACTGTCTCCCATTTATTTCATCATATCTATAGTCCCTTTTGGCATATATTAATTAATAACCTTCTTCTAGACCTGGGGAAAGAAAACATACAAAAGGGTGAGCTCAAATGCTCAGTAAGGGTAATCAAAAGAAATATCAATCACATCATATACATAAGCACATAACTTTTGGAAATCTTAACCTGCAAAAGAGATCATAATTTCATAACATGGGATAAATCATGGCAGTGAAATGTAATCACAATAATCATATCTTAAAACATGAAACTTTGTGGAATACACACATAATCATAGAGAATCATTTCTTGTTAGTCAAGACTCATTGCCAAGACTATCTTAGTGGACAAAGTCCATTTCTGAACCGAGTCACCCTCGTTTCAGTCCTGTTTCACTGAACCGGTATAACCTACCGTTCCAGCCATGTCTATATAATGAGATATAAAATATTTACCCAATGCATTGGAGGGAGATATAGGTCCCACCCATCTCATAATGATACCATTCTTATGTGTGCCACAAAATCATAAATCATACATCATTGCATAACCCATGTAATAAAAATGGGAATCTTAAACATCGTGACATCATAACACAATTCATATAAGATAAAGGAATTCATAAAAATAATTCCATCACAACATTATTAATTCAATGTAATAATAGGGATAGAAACAGAACCCTTTATTATCTTAGATGGAAAATAATTTTGATAAAAAACACTTGAACACCATTCTTGAGGAAAATATCCTTTCTACTTCAAAAACATTTTTCTTTCTTAACATGTCATAAAATTTTAAACTAAAAGAAGTTCATTAAAAATAAACTTGAAAACTTGTGAAGGAAGATTCTTAGAAATAATGTTTTAAAAACCCATTCATGCCGTATAAGTTAAAAAAAACATTCTTCGTACTTTTGTCGGAAAAGACAAAAAGTACCTCGTACGAAAAACGACAAAAGATTCCTTTCATATCTTTTACTAAAAACTCACAAAAGGGTAAAATTGAATTTAAACAATTGTAGGTGGATGGAAATAATATTATATATTGATGAAACATGGATGTGGATGATAAAATACACCCCAGTAAATACTTACGAATAAACAATCTCGGATAAAAATGAGATTGTGATATTTCCCTTACCTTAGGTCCGATTTTCTTTGTACGTGTCCGGAGCTCCTGTATAATGGTTTAAATAATGTTATTGACTTATTCCAGAATCATACATATTGATATGATATCATATATGGTCATATTCTTAGCTTCTTATTAGTAATATTTCATTGTTACTTGTTACTCGGGTCTTTATTGCCTTTTGTTCTTATGCGTGTTTTGCCGAATAAATTCTTATTCTTCTTTTAAGATTATAGATACCTTATATCCAGAATGTTATTAGTGTAAAATATATCATATTTATTCATTTAATTCATTTATATAATTACTATTTAATGATGATCATGTATAACGAGTCGCATCACATCGTGGAGACGGTATTCCGTACGTACGCACGAGCAATGATATTGTTCCCATGATCGTGGAAATGTATTTAAGTGTATTTATACTATTTAAGTATCAATATCACTTTATAATAATCATATATAGTTACTCATTACACCATTATACCCATCCTTGTAAGGTGATGGTGGAAAATAGATTACACCACGACGTGGAGACGGTATTCCGTACGTACGCACGCGCGATGATTTCATTTTTCCGTAGGATGGATAGAAGGTGAATTAGGGTTGTTTCATATTTATAATAACATATCAGTATGTAATTAATACTGATTTTATTACTTTATAATGAAACAACTAAAGAAGAAGAAGTTTAAGAAGAAATAAATTTAAAAGATCGGTAATGGATATTACCTCTTCTTTGAAACGCCTCTTTGAATCCTCCACTTAGGGAACTAAGATTGGTCTTTGAAGAAGACCAGTACCTCTAGGATTATTATAGGGATGTGGAGAAGGGATTTTGGCAGGGGTTGGCCGAGCTTGAGTGCTCAAATTGGTGTGAGGAGGAGGGGGAGGAGGTGCCCTTTTATAAGGGAGGAGAGGGGCACCTTAGGAATATCTCAAAATATTATTTTATATTAAAGTCAAAATAGGTTTATAATGGTTCCAAAGGGTCTTATTTCGAAGGTAATGTGGGGATGGGTCGAAATACTATCAACCAATAGGATTTAGACAAGTTTAGGTTATTATTTTAACCTTATCAATTAGATTTAACTCTAAGTTAAATAATTTAACTTTTACCGTGACTTTTTGTTTTCTTACACTATATGGTTAATACACTTACTATAACATGCAAAACGAACCCCAAGTTGTTTATTATTAATATATATATCCTTATCTAAGTCATTTGGCCGAACCTTAGATTTTTAGGAATAAAATAACAATTAATAATATAATATTTGTTTTAAAACCTATTTTATGTCAATTTTGACACTATTTAGTAATTGATTTTTGTGAAATTCATAACAGAATTATATGTTCAAACCAAGTTGATTAAATCAACAATAATATATCATAGTAACCTAGAAAATTAGTGGAATTCATAAAAAGTCTCAAATTACATTTATTTGAGCATTTATAACATCAATTATGTTAACATTTTCTTAAAAGGGTAATTACTGCATCATCGTTGTGTCATAAATAAATTAATTGATTTAAAGTCTAAAAATTATAAATAAAATATCATTATGTAGGAAATCATTTTATCTTTCTAATGAATATTTATAGTCTAATTTATCTTATGTATAACCCCATATTAAAAATTATTTACTAATTAAACTTTGATTTTAACTATTTTAACCCTTCTTTAAATAAATTAATAATAAATGTCCTAATCTAATCCAAGTGGGGCTAAATGGTCATATTTTATTCCTCAGTTTGTTTTTGGTCGAATTAAACTTATTCTATAGAATTAGGACATGTGTTAGGGTAATAATAATATCATCTTTACCCTTAATTACCCTATTTACTTTTTATCGTGGTAAAAAAAAGTAAAAAGTTACTATTCACCAAAAATTATTTTCATCTCATTGAACCACATTTTAGTCCTTGATATTAACAGTGTCTCTCGGATTTTCGAAATTACACTCACAGAAGCGGTAAAATTTAGTTTTATGAAAAATTCAGTTTTTTAACTACCACTTAGTGGTTTCACTATTCATCAAAAATTGAAAGTTTTCAGAAAAATACCAAACTTTCACCCTAGGCTAATTTTCGATATTTCGAATCAAAAAATGAAGTCCATTTTGAAAAATAAAATTTGTAAAATTTCAAAAAGTGGTTATTACTATTCATAACGGCTAGTTTTAATAATATTTTATTAGCATATCGTTGTTTAGTGAAACTTGGAATTGCGTACGACGCATGCTATCAAGGAAGGTCGCGATTTCATGTAAAGTAAGTCAAGCTAGTGTGTAGTAAAAGATTCCTATAACATAAAAACAAAATATTACTCATAAAAATCTCGGGTGTTACATTATACCCCCTTAAAAAGTATTTCTCCCTCGAAATTCGTCACTTTGTAACAAACAGATGAGGATAATTCTCCCTTATCATATCCTCAAGCTCCCATGTAGCTTTTTCAAGTTGGTGGTTCATCCATAAAACTTTCACCAATCGAGTGGTCTTGTTTCGTAGGACTTTTTCGCTACGATCCAGAATCTCTATCGGTTGTTCTTCATAAGAAAGATCTTGCTCCAGCGGTAAAACTTCTGAGCTGAGTACATGTGAAGGATCAGGTATGTACTTTCTCAGGAGAGATACATGGAACACATCGTGAACTTGAGAGAGATTCGGTGGAAGCGCCAATCGGTAAGCTACCTTTCCAACATGATCCGGTATTTCGAAAGGACCGATATATCTAGGGCTCAACTTCCCCTTCTTTCCAAATCTCATAACCCTCTTCCAGGGAGATATTCGTAAGAACAATTTATCACCCACTTCAAACTCTAGGTCTTTTATACGGTTGTCGGCATAAATTTTCTGTCGACTCTGAGCTGATCTTATGTGTTGTTGAATAGATCTGACCTTTTTTGCCATTTCATCAATGAGATCAGGTCCTAATAGCTTTTCTTTCCCCAACTTCATCCCAGCAAGTTGGAGTCCTGCATTTCTTTCCATAGAGAGCTTCATAAGGAGCAATCTGAATACTGGAGTGAAAGCTATTATTATAAGAAAATTCCACCAAAGGTAGGTGTTGATCCCAACCTCCTTTGAAATCCCTAGAGCAAGCTCTCAACATATCTTCTAGGGTTTGAATTGTTCTCTCAGACTGACCGTCTGTCTGAGGATGATAAGCAGTGCTGAAACTCAACTCTGTATCCAGAGTATGCTGAAGACTTCACCAAAACTTCGAGGTAAATCTCGGATCCCGATCAGATATAATAGAAAGTGGTACTCCATGAAATCTTACCACTTCCTTTAAATATATCCTGGCAAGCTGATCTAGGGAGAAATCCTCTCTAATAGCAATGAAGTGTGCAGACTTTGTAAGACGATCAACTATGACCCAGATAGAATTATTGCCTTTGGATGTTTTAGGAAGTCCTGTGACAAAGTCCATAGTGATGTTTTCCAATTTCCATTCGGGTATGGGTAATGGTTATAACATCCCCTTAGACTTCTATCTCTCAGCTTTAACTTGTTGACAAACCAAGCATCGAGAGACATATTCAGCAACATCTCTTTTTATTCCATCCCACCATAAGTACTCTTTCAGGTCCCTATACATCTTCGTGCTTCCAGGATGAATAGAGAATGAAGAACTATGAGCCTCATCCAACAGCTCCTTCTTTAATTCGGGGATGGGAGGAACACAAACCCGATTCCTGAACTTTATTATCCCATCACAATCAAGGTTGAATTCAGGAACATTTCTCACCTTCTTCTGTAACTCGACATCTCCTTTCTGTGCCTCTTTAATCTTCACATGTATAGATGGTTGAACATTCATTTGAGAAAGATAAGATTTTCCCCTTCCATTATAATTCCAAGATCCATACTTTGTAAATCCATAAATATTGGATCTTTTGTGATCCTCATCATAGATAAACTAGCATGGTCTTGTTGACTTAATGCATCTGCCACCTTGTTTGCTTTCCCAGGGTGGTAATGGATTGAGCAGTCATAATCTTTAATCAGCTCCAACCATCTTCTTTGACGCATATTCAGCTCCTTTTGTGTGAAAATATACTTTAAACTTTTATGATCAGTATAAATATCACACCTTTCACCATAAAGGTAATGCCTCCAAATATTTAATGCAAAGATTACCGCAGCTAACTCCAAATCATGTGCTGGGTAATTTTGCTCATGGATTTTCAACTGTCGTGAGGCATAAGCTATCACCATATCATTTTGCATAAGAACACACCCCAATCCATTCTTGGATTCATCACTGTAGATCACAAACCTTTCTCCACTACAAGGCAGTGTGAGCACAGGTGCACTGGATAACCTTCTTTTCAACTCCTTGAAATTCTCTTCACATTCCTCTGTCCAAACAAACTTAACTCCTTTCCGAGTCAACTTGGTGAGTGGGTTAGATAATCGTGAAAAATCTTTTACAAAACGTTGATAATATCCAGCCAAACCAAGAAAACTTCGGATCTCAGTTACTGTTGTTGGTCTCGACCATCTTTCGATAACCTCTGTTTTTGCTGGATCCAAAGATATCCCCTCTTTTGAGATTATGTGACCCAAAAATGCAACTTTTTGAAGCCAAAATTCACACTTGGTAAATTTGGCATAAAGCTTCTTCTTTCTCAGGGTCTTCAATATAATTCTCAAGTGATATTCATGCTCTTCCTTGCTCTTTGAATAGACAAGAATATCGTCTATAAAGACTACCACAAATTGATCAAGATAGTCTCTAAAGACTCTATTCATTAGATCCATGAAGATAGCAGGGGCATTAGTAAGACCAAATGGCATCACTATAAATTCATAGTGTCCATACCTTGTACGGAAAGCCGTATGTGGTATATCCTCCCTTTTGACCCTTAACTGATGATACCCTGAACGAAGATAAATCTTGAAAAAGTATTGAGCTCCGCGTAGTTGGTCAAATAAGTCATCAATGCGTGGGAGAGGATATTTGTTCTTGATAGTGATCTTGTTAAGTTCTCGATAATCAATGCAGAGTCTCATTGATCCACCTTTCTTCTTAACAAATAGAACAGGTGCTCCCCAATGTGACGCACTAGGGCGTATGAATCCCTTATCAAGATTCTCTTGAAGTTTCTTCTTCAATTCCTGCAACTCAATTGGGGCCATTCTATAAGGTGTCTTTGAAATAGGCAAAGCACCCGGTACAAGTTCTATTGAAAACTCAACTTCACGATTTGGTGGAAGACCCAGTAATTCTTCCGGAAAGACATCATCAAACTCCCGTACGATGGGAATATTCTTAATCGTGAGTTTCTCACCAACCATTTGAGATAAATAACCTTCATTTAGTGGAATCAATACCCATAAAATGGAAGAAATTTCCACTGGAAGGTTATGTTCATCCTTGCATTGATAGACAATCATAGATTGATCTGGAATATGAAATGTGACTTCCCTTCTTTGGAAATTTATATGAGCTCCGTATAAAGAAAGCCAATCCATGCTAAGAATCACATCAAATTCCACTAAAGGAAGGATCACAAGATTTTCAGGAAGCACTTTCCCACAAACGTCAATTGGAGAAGAATTATAAACTTTTGATGCGATTGATGTGCCATTAGGTGTTGTCACAGCTAACTCAACATCTAATTGTTTAGGTAACACAGTGATACCCTTAGAAAATTCTTCAGAAATAAAAGAGTGGGTGGATCCAGAGTCAAATAAAATATTTGCTACTTTAGAGTGGATGTTAAGTGTACCTTTCATCACATCGTTATCGTACTCCACATCACTGATAGAAATTGCATGTGACTTTCCTTTGTCTTTAGCCTTAAGAGTTTGTTGACGTCGACCATCATCATCAACCCTTGGATTTGGGCATTGATTGGCATAATGCCCCATCTCCTTGAACTTGAAACATTGAAGTTTAGTAGGTTCATTCTGTGTATCCCTTCCTTTGTTTGCATCATTAGACATCTTCTTCCCATTATCGCGACATTCAAATGCCCGATGACCTTCCTTTCCACATTTGAAACATTTACTTGTCCCTTTAAGACAACCCCCTCCATGTTTCTTTCCACACTTTGAGCATAAGGGAAAGCTCATCTTCTTTTCAGTGTGCTCTTTATATTTTCCTTTGAATTCCATTTTCCTCTTCTTATCAAACCCATATGACTGATGGGTTACTCCAATCTCCATCTCGACTTTGAGAGCACATCGAACGATTTACTCGTAGCTATTGAAGTCCCTTATGGATAACACCCTTTGAAGACTTGGTTTTAAGCCACTAAAGAATCGATCGATCTTACTCTCAGGTTGGATAAAAATACTAGAAGCGTACCTTGCAAGTCTTGTAAAATTTTCTTCATAGGTACCAACAGATTCATCATCCTTTTGATTTAGTTCAAGAAACTCTTTCTCCATCTTTGTTCGGAGAATAAGAGGGAAGTACTTATTGAAAAATAAGTTCTTGAACTCGTACCATTCCATGGACTCAATTTCATCCCTTTGACTCGTATTCTTAATAAGATTCCACCACTGATCAGCATCTCCTTCCAAACGATACACTGCTAGGATGACTTTATCATGTTCATAACATTGAAGAACTGAAAATATCTTTTCAGTAGTACTAATCCATTGTTCAGCAACTAATGGATCAGTAGACCCGCTGAAAGAAGGTGGACGCTGCCTCATGAAGGATTCAACAGAATGTTTCTCCTTCCTTTTCTCGTTTGGAAGTCCTGCATGGTTCATAGCTTGAGAAAGTTGTGTGAGCATGGCTACAAGATTTTTCATTCCAGCTCCCATAACGTTTGGTTGCTCAGGGGGACAATCATTGCATTTCCCGTCGCATTCCGCATTAACACGGTTCCTTCGGGTTCCATCCATTGACTAAAACCAAGAAGAATAGTGTGAGGAACACTAATTATAATAGGAAAAACACATAATCAAGAATAAAATTTCACACTTAAGGTCTTATCCTATGTTATTCATGGCCATTTCTAAAACACTAATATTGTGTTCTATGCTTAGACTTATCCTTAGGGTTCTTACTAAGGATTTCACATCCTAGTTTCCAAAGGTTGACTATACCTTTCCTCTGATACCAACTATAACGACCCATACTTTACATACATTGTTAATACTTCAAAATTGAAGCATACTTATTACAACATATAACAAAACCACAAAAGGACCATATAGGTATAGTGTCTTTAGAACCTGGGAAACATAAACAACTGGTTCATAAAGCGTCTACACTGTCTCCCATTTATTTCTTCATATCTATAGTCCATTTTGGAATATCTTACTTAATAACCTTCTTCCTGACATGGGGAAAGAAAACATACAAAAGGGTGAGCTCAAATGCTCAGTAAGGGTAATCAAAATAAATATCAATCACATCATATACATAAGCACATAACTTTTGGAAATCTTAACCTGGAAAAGAGATCATAATTTCATAACATGGGATAAATCATGGCAGTGAAATGTAATCACAATAATCATAACTTAAAACATGAAACTTTGTGGCATGAACACATAATCATATAGAATCATTTCTTGTTAGTCAAGACTCATTTACAAGACTATCTTAGTGGACAAAGTCCATTTCTGAACCGAGTCACCCTCGTTTCAGTCCTATTTCATTGAACCGGTATAACCTACCGTTCCAGCCATGTCTATCTCATGAGATATAAAATATTTACCCAATGCATTGGAGGGAGATATAGGTCCCACCCATCTCATAACGATACCATTCTTATGTGTGCCACAAAATCATAAATCATACATCATTGCATAACCCATGTAATAAAAATGGGAATCTTAAACATCATGAAATCATAAAACAATTCATATAAGATAAAGGAATTAATAAAAATAATTCAATCACAACATTATCAAATCAATGTAATAATAGGGATAGAAACAGAACCCTTTATTATCTTAGTTGGAAAATAATTTTGATAAAAAACACTTGAACACCATTCTTGAGGAAAATATCCTTTCTACTTCAAAAACATTTTTCTTTCTTAACATGTCAAAAAATTTTAAACTAAAAGAAGTTCATTAAAAATAAACTTGAAAACTTGTGAAGGAAGATTCTTGGAAATAATGTTTTAAAAATCCATTCATTCCGTATAAGTTAAAAAAAACATTCTTCGTACTTTTGTCGGAAAAGTCAAAAAGTACCTCGTACGAAAAACGACAAAAGATTCCTTTCATATCTTTTACTAAAAACTCATCAAAGGGTAAAATTGGATTTAAACAATTTTAGGTGGATGGAAATAATATTACATATTGATGAAACATGGATGTGGATGATAAAATACACCCCAGTAAATACTTACGAATAAACAATCTCGGATAAAAATGAGATTGTGATATTTCCCTTACCTTAGGTCCGATTTGCTTTGTACGTGTCCGAAGCTCCTGTATAATGGTTTAAATAATGTTATTGACTTATTCCAGAATCATAAATATTGATATGATATCATATATGGTCATATTCTTTGCTTCTTATTAGTAATATTTCATTGTTACTTGTTACTCGGGTCTTTATTGCCTTTTGTTCTTATGCGTGTTTTGCCGAATAAATTCTTATTCTTCTTTTAAGATTATAGATACCTTATATACAGAATGTTATTAGTGTAACATATATCATATTTATTCATTCAATTCATTTATATAATTTCTATGTAATGATGATCATGTAGAACGAGTCGTATCACATCGTGGAGACGGTATTCCGTACGTACACACGAGCGATGATATTGTTCCCATGATCATGGAATTATATTTAAATGTATTTATACTATTTCAGTATCAATATCACTTTATAATAATCATATATAGTTACTCATTACACCATTATACCCATCCTTGTAAGGTCATGGTGGAAAATAGATTACACCACGGCGTGGAGACGGTATTCCGTACGTACGCACGCGCGGTGATTTCATTTTTCCGTAGGATGGATAGAAGGTGAATTAGGGTTGTTTCATATTTATAATAAAATATCAGTATGTAAGTAATAATGATGTTATTACTTTATCATGAAACAACTAAAGAAGAAGAAGTTGAAGAAGAAAGAAATTGAAAAGATCGGTAATGGATATTATCTCTTCTTTGAAACGCCTCTTTGAATCCTCCACTTAGGGAACTAAGATTGGTATTTGAAGAAGACCAGGACCTATAGGATTATTCTAGGGAAGTGGAGAAGGGATTTTGGCAGGGGTTGGCCGAGATTTAGTGATCAAATTGGTGTGAGGAGGAGGGGGAGGAGGTGCCCTTTTATAAGGGAGGAGAGGGGCACCTTAGGAATATCTCAAAATATTATTTTATATTAAAGTCAAAATAGGTTTATAATGGTTCCAAAGGGTCTTATTTAGAAGGTAAAGTGGGAATCGGTCAAAATAATATCAACCAATAGGATTTAGACAAGTTTAGGTTATTATTTTAACCTTATCAATTAGATTTAACTCTAAGTTAAATAATTTAACTTTTACCGTGACTTTTTGTTTTCTTACACTATATGGTTAATACTCTTACAATAACATGCCAAACGAACCCCAAGTTGTTTATTATTAATATATATATCAGTATCTAAGTCATTTGGCCGAACATTAGATTTTTAGGAATAATATAACAATTAATAATATAATATTTGTTTTAAAAACTATTTTATGTCAATTTTGACACTATTTAGTAATTGATTTTTGTGAAAATAATAACAGAATTATATGTTCAAAAAAAGTTTATTAAATCAACAATAATATATCATAGTAACCTAGAAAATTAGTGGAATTCCTAAAAAGTCTCAAATTACATTTATTTGAGCATTTATAACATCAATTATGTTAACATTTCCTTAAAAGGGTAATTATTGCATCATCGTTGTGTCATAAATAAATTAATTTATTTAAAGTCTAAAAATTATAAATAAAATATCATTATGTAGGAAATCTTTTTATCTTTCTAATGAATATTTATAGTCTAATTTATCTTATGTATAACCCCATATTAAAAATTATTTACTTATTAAACATTGATTTTAACTATTTTAACCCTTCTTTAAATAAATTAATAATAAATGTCCTAATCTAATCCAAGTGGGGCTAAATGGTCATATTTTATTCCTAAGTTTGTTTTTGGTCGAATTACACTTATCCAATAGAATTAGGACATGTGTTAGGGTAATAATAATATCATCTTTACCCTTAATTACCCTATTTACTTTTTACTGTGGTAAAAAAAAGTAAAAAGTTACTATTCACCAAAAATTATTTTCATCTCATTGAACCACATTTTCGTCCTTGATATTAACAGTGTCTCTCGGATTTTCGAAATTCCACTCACAGAAGCGGTAAAATTAAGTTTTATGAAAAATTCAGTTTTTTAACTACCACTTAGTGGTTTCACTGTTCATCAAAAATTGAAAGTTTTCAGAAAAATACCAAAATTTCACCCTAGGCTAATTTCGATATTTCGAATCCAAAAATGAAGTCCATTTTGAAATATAAAATTTATAAAATTTCAAAAAGTGGTTATTACTATTCATAACGGCTAGTTTTAATAATATTTTATTAGCATATCGTTGTTTAGTGAAACTCGGTATTGCGTACGACGCATGCTATCGAGGAAAGTCGCAATTTCATGTAAAGTAAGTCAAGCTAGTGTGTAGTAAAAGATTCCTATAACATAAAAACAAAATATTACTCATAAAAATCTCGGGTGTTACATTCTACCCCCCTTAAAAAGAATTTCGCCCTCAAAATTCGTCACTTTTAAACAAACAGATGAGGATACTTCTCCCTTATCATATCCTCAAGATCCCATGTAGCTTCTTCAAGTTGGTGGTTCCTCCATAAAACTTTCACCAATCGAGTGGTCTTGTTTCGTAGGACTTTTTCGCTACGATCCAGAATCTCTATCGGTTGTTCTTCATAAGAAAGATCTTGCTCTAGCGGTACAACTTCTGAGCTGAGTACATGTAAAGGATCAGGTATGTACTTTCTCAGGAGAGATACATGGAACACATCGTGAACTTGAGAGAGATTCGGTGGAAGCGCCAATCGGTAAGATACCTTTCCAACACGATCCGGTATTTCGAAAGGACCGATATATCTAGGGCTCAACTTCCCCTTCTTTCCAAATCTCATAACCCTCTTCCAGGGAGATATTCGTAAGAACAATTTATCACCCACTTCAAAATCTAGGTCTTTTCTTCGGTTGTCGGCATAACTTTTCTGTCGACTCTGATCTGATCTTATGTGTTGTTGAATAGATCTGACCTTTTCTGCCATTTCATCAATGAGATCAGGTCCTAATAGCTTTCTTTCCCCAACTTCATCCCAGCAAGTTGGAGTCTTGCATTTCTTTCCATAGAGAGCTTCATAAGGAGCCATCTGAATACTGGAGTGAAAGCTATTATTATAAGAAAATTCCACCAAAGGTAGGTGTTGATCCCAACCTTCTTTGAAATCCATAGAGCAAGCTCTCAACATATCTTCTAGGGTTTGAATTGTTCTCTCAGACTGACCGTCTGTCTGAGGATGATAAGCAGTTCTGAAACTCAACTCTGTATCCAGAGTATGCTGAAGACTTCGCCAAAACTTCGAGGTAAATCTCGGATCCCGATCAGATATAATAGAAAGTGGTACTCCATGCAATCTTACCACTTCCTTTACATATATCCTGGCAAGATGATCTAGAGAGAAATCCTCTCTAATAGCAATGAAGTGTGCAGACTTTGTAAGACGATCAACTATGACCCAGATAGCATTATTGCCTTTGGATGTTTTAGGAAGTCCTGTAACGAAGTCCATAGTGATGTTTTCCCATTTCCATTCGGGTATGGGTAATGGTTGTAACATCCCCTTAGACTTCTGTCTCTCAGCTTTAACTTGTTGACAAACCAAGAATCGAGAGACATATTCAGCAACATCACTTTTTATGCCATCCCACCATAAGTACTCTTTTAGGTCCCTATACATCTTCGTGCTTCCAGGATGAATAGAGAATGAAGAACTATGAGCCTCATCCAGCAGCTCCTTCTTTAATTCGGGGATGGGAGGAACACAAACCCGATTCCTGAACTTTATTATCCCATCACAATCAAGGTTGAATTCAGGAACATTTCTCACCTTCTTTTGTAACTCGACATCTTCTTTCTGTGCCTCTTTAATCTTCACATGTATAGATGGTTGAACATTCATTTGAGAAAGATAAGATTTTCCCCTTCCATTATAATTCCAAGATCCATACTTTGTAAATCCATAAATATTGGATCTTTTGTGATCCTCATCATAGATAAACTAGCATGGTCTTGTCGACTTAATGCATCTGCCACCTTGTTTGCTTTCCCAGGGTGGTAATGGATTGAGCAGTCATAATCCTTAATCAGCTCCAACCATCTTCTTTGACGCATATTCAGCTCCTTTTGTGTGAAAATATACTTTAAACTTTTATGATCAGTATAAATTTCACACCTTTCACCATAAAGGTAATGCCTCCAAATCTTTAATGCAAAGATTACCGCTGCGAACTCCAAACATGTGTTGGGTAATTTTGCTCATGGATTTTCAACTGTCATGAGGCATAAGCTATCACCATATCATTTTTCATAAGAACACACCCCAATCCCTTCTTGGATGCATAACTGTAGATCACAAACCTTTCTCCACTACAAGGCAGTGTGAGCACAGGTGCACTGGATAACCTTCTTTTCAACTCCTTGAAATTCTCTTCACATTCCTCTGTCCAAACAAACATAACTCCTTTCCGAGTCAACTTGGTGAGTGGGTTAGATAATCGTGAAAAATCTTTTACAAAACGTTGATAATATCCAGCCAAACCAAGAAAACTTCGGATTTCAGTTACTGTTGTCGGTCTCGACCATCTTTCAATAACCTCTGTTTTTGCTGGATCCAAAGATATCCCCTCTTTTGAGATTATGTGACCCAAAAATGCAACTTTTTGAAGCCAAAATTCACACTTGGTAAATTTGGCATAAAGCTTCTCCTTTCTCAGGGTCTTCAATATAATTCTCAAGTGATATTCATGCTCTTCCTTGCTCTTTGAATAGACAAGAATATCGTCTATAAAGACTACCACAAATTGATCAAGATAGTCTCTAAAGACTCTATTCATTAGATCCATGAAGATAGCAGGGGAATTAGTAAGACCAAATGACATCACTATAAATTCATAGTGTCCATACCTTGTACGGAAAGCCGTATGTGGTATATCCTCCCTTTTGACCCTTAACTGATGATACCCTGAATGAAGATCAATCTTGGAAAAGTATTGAGCTCCGCGTAGTTGGTCAAATAAGTCATCAATGCGTGGGAGAGGATATTTGTTCTTGATAGTGATCTTGTTAAGTTCTTGATAATCAATGCAGAGTGTCATTGATCCACCTTTCTTCTTAAAAAATAGAACATGTGCTCCCCAATGTGATGCACTAGGGCATATGAATCCCTTATCAAGATTCTCTTGGAGTTGCTTCTTCAATTCCTGCAACTCAATTGGGGCCATTCTATAAGGTGTCTTTGAAATAGGCAAAGCACCCGGTACAAGATCTATTGAAAACTCAACTTCACGATTTGGTGGTAGACCCGGTAATTCCTCCGGAAAGACATCATCAAACTCCCGTACGATGGGAATATTCTTAATCGTGAGTTTCTCACCAACCATTTGAGATAAATAACCTTCATTTAGTGGAATCAATACCCATAAAATGGAAGAAATTTCCACTGGAAGGTTATGTTCATCCTTGCATTGATAGACGATCATAGATTGATCTGGAATATGAAATGTGACTTCCCTTATTTGGAAATTTATATGAGCTCCATATAAAGAAAGCCAATACATGCTAAGAATCACATCAAATTCCACTAAAGGAAGGATCACAAGATTTGCAGGAAGCACTTTCCCACAAACGTCAATTGGAGAAGAATTATAAAATTTTGATGCGATTGATGTGCCATTAGGTGTTGTCACAGCTAACTCAACATCTAATTGTTTAGGAAATACGGTGATACCCTTAGAAAATTCTTTAGAAATAAAAGAGTGGGTGGATCTAGAGTCAAATAAAACATTTTCTACTTTAGAGTGGATGGTAAGTGTACCTTTCACCACATCGTTATCGTACTCCACATCACTGATAGAAATTGAATGTGACTTTCCTTTGTCTTTAGCTTTAAGAGTTTTTTGACGTCGACCATCATCATCAACCCTTGGATTTGGGCAATTATTGGCATAATGCCCCATCTCCTTGCACTTGAAACATTAAAGTGTAGTAGGTTAATTCTGTGTATCCCTTCATTTGTTTGCATCATTAGACATCTTCTTCCCATTATCGCGACATTCAAATGCCCGATGACCTTCCTTTCCACATTTGAAACATTTACTTCTCCCTTTAAGACAACTCCCTCCATATTTCTTTCCACACTTTGAGCATAAGGGAAAGCTCATCTTCTTTTCAGTGTGCTCTTTAGATTTTCCTTTGAATTACATTTTCCTCTTCTTATCAAACCCATATGACTGATGGGTTACTCCAATCTCCATCTTGACTTTGAGAGCACATCGAACGATTTCCTCGTAGCTATTGAAGTCCCTTATGGCTAACACCCTTTGAAGACTTGGTTTTAAGCCACTAAAGAATCGATCGATCTTACTCTCAGGTTGGATAATAATACTAGAAGCGTACCTTGCAAGTCTTGTAAAATTTGCTTCATAGGTACCAACAGATTCATCATCCTTTTGCTTTAGTTCAAGAAACTCTTTCTCCATCTTTGTTCGGAGAATACGAGGGAAGTACTTATTGAAAAATAAGTTCTTGAACTCGTCCCATTCCATGGACTCAATTTCATCCCTTTGCCTCGTATTCTTAATAAGATTCCACCATTGATCAGCATCTCCTTCCAAACAATACACTGCTAGGATGACTTTATCATGTTCAGAACATTGAAGAACTGAAAATATCTTTTCAGTAGTACTAATCCATTATTCAGCAACTAATGAATCAGTAGACCCGCTGAAAGAAGGTGGACGCTGCCTCATGAAGGATTCAACAGAATGTTGCTCCTTCATTTTCTCGTTTGGAAGTTCTGCATGATTCATAGCTTGAGAAAGTTGTGTGAGCATGGCTACAAGATTTTTCATTCCATCTCCCATAACGTTTGGTTGCTCAGGGGGACAATCATTGCATTTCCCATCGCATTCCGCATTAACACGGTTCCTTCGGGTTCTGGACATTGACTAAAACCAAGAATAATAGTGTGAGGAACACTAATTATAATAGGAAAACCACATAATCAAGAATAAAATTTCACACTTAAGGTCTTATCCTAGGTTATTCATGGCCATTTCTAAAACACTAAGATTGTGTTCTATGCTTAGACTTATCCTTAGGGTTCTTACTAAGGATTTCACATCCTAGTTTCCAAAGGTTGACTATACCTTTCCTCTGATACCAACTATAACGACCCATACTTTACATACATTGTTAATACTTCAAAATTGAATCATACTTATTATAACATATAACAAAACCACAAAAGGACCGTATAGGTATAGTGTCTTTAGAAACTGGGAAACATAAACAACTGGTTCATAAAGCGTCTACACTGTCTCCCATTTATTTCATTATATCTATAGTCCCTTTTGGAATATATTACTTAATAACCTTCTTCCTGACATGGGGAAAGAAAACATACAAAAGGGTGAGCTCAAATGCTCAGTAAGGGTAATCAAAATAAATATCAATCACATCATATACACAAGCACATAAATTTTGGAAATCTTAACCTGCAAAAGAGATCATAATTTCATAACATGGGATAAATCATGGCAGTGAAATGTAATCACAATAATCATAACTTAAAACATGAAACTTTTTGTCATACACACATAATCATAGAGAATCATTTCTTGTCAGTCAAGGCTCATTGCCAAGACTATCTTAGTGGACAAAGTCCATTTCTGAACCGAGTCACCCTTGTTTCAGTCCGGTTTCACTGAACCGGTATAACCTACCGTTCCAGCCATGTCTATCTCATGAGATATAAAATATTTACCCAATGCATTGTAGGGAGATATATATCCCACCCATCTCATAATGATACCATTCTTATGTGTGCCACAAAATCATAAATCATACATCATTGCATAACCCATGTAATAAAAATGGGAATCTAAAACATCTTGACATCATAAAACAATTCATATAAGATAAAGGAATTCATAAAAATAATTCCATCACAACATTATCAAATCAATGTAATAATAGGGATAGAAACAGAACCCTTTATTATCTTAGATGGAAAATAATTTTGATAAAAAACACTTGAACACCATTCTTGAGGAAAATATCCTTTCTACTTCAAAAACATTTTTCTTTCTTAACATGTCATAAAATTTTAAACTAAAAGAAGTTCATTAAAAATAAACTTGAAAACTTGTGAAGGAAGATTCTTGGAAATAATGTTTTAAAAATCCATTCATGCCGTATAAGTTAAAAAAAAACATTCTTCGTACTTTTGTCGGAAAAGTCAAAAAGTACCTCGTACGAAAAATGACAAAAGATTCCTTTCATATCTTTTACTAAAAACTCACCAAAGGGTAAAATTGGATTTAAACAATTTTAGGTGGATGGAAATAATATTACATATTGATGAAACATGGATGTGGATGATAAAATACACCCCAGTAAATACTTACGAATAAACAATCTCGGATAAAAATGAGATTGTGATATTTCCCTTACCTTAGGTCCGATTTGCTTTGTACGTGTCCGAATCTCCTGTATAATGGTTTAAATAATGTTATTGACTTATTCCAGAATCATAAATATTGATATGATATCATATATGGTCATATTCTTAGCTTCTTATTAGTAATATTTCATTGTTACTTGTTACTCGGGTCTTTATTGCCTTTTGTTCATATGCGTGTTTTGCCGAATAAATTCTTATTCTTCTTTTAAGATTATAGATAACTTATATCCAGAATGGTATTAGTGTAACATATATCATATTTATTCATTCAATTCATTTATATAATTTCTATGTAATGATGATCATGTAGAACGAGTCGCATCACATCGTGGAGACGGTATTCCGTACGTACGCACGAGCGATGATATTGTTCCCATGATCATGGAATTGTATTTAAGTGTATTTATACTATTTCAGTATCAATATCACTTTATAATAATCATATATAGTTACTCATTACACCATTATACCCATCCTTGTAAGGTGATGGTGGAAAATAGATTACACCACCGTGTGGAGACGGTATTCCGTACGTACGCACGCGCGGTGATTTCATTTTTCCGTAGGATGGATAGAAGGTGAATTAGGGTTGTTTCATATTTATAATAACATATCAGTATGTAAGTAATAATTATGTTATTACTTTATCATGAAACAACTAAAGAAGAAGAAGTTGAAGAAGAAAGAAATTGAAAAGATCGGTAATGGATATTACCTCTTCTTTGAAACGCCTCTTTGAATCCTCCACTTAGGGAACTAAGATTGGTCTTTGAAGAAGACCAGTACCTCTAGGATTATTATAGGGAAGTGGAGAAGGGATTTTGGCAGGGGTTGGCCGAGCTTGAGTGCTCAAATTGGTGTGAGGAGGAGGGGGAGGAGGTGCCCTTTTATAAGGGAGGAGAGGGGCACCTTAGGAATATCTCAAAATATTATTTTATATTAAAGTCAAAATAGGTTTATAATGGTTCCAAAGGGTCTTATTTCGAAGGTAAAGTGGGGATGGGTCGAAATACTATCAACCAATAGGATTTAGAAAAGTTTAGGTTATTATTTTAACCTTATCAATTAGATTTAACTCTAAGTTAAATAATTTAACTTTTACCGTGACTTTTTGTTTTCTTACACTATATGGTTAATACACTTACTATAACATGCCAAACGAACCCTAAGTTGTTTATTATTAATATATATATCCTTATCTAAGTCATTTGGCCGAACCTTATATTTTTAGGAATAAAATAAAAATTAATAATATAATATTTGTTTTAAAAACTATTTTATGTCAATTTTGACACTATTTAGTAATTGATTTTTGTGAAAATCATAAAAGAATTATATGTTCAAACCAAGTTGATTAAATCAAAAATAATATATCGTAGGAACCTAGAAAATTAGTGGAATTAATAAAAAGTCTCAAATTACATTTATTTGAGCATTTATAACATCAATTATGTTAACATTTCCTTAAAAGGGTAATTACTGCATCATCGTTGTGTCATAAATAAATTAATTTATTTAAAGTCTAAAAATTATAAATAAAATATCATTATGTAGTAAATCTTTCTATCTTTCTAATTAATATTTATAGTCGAATTTAGCTTATGTATAACCCCATATTAAAAATTATTTACTTATTAAACTTTGATTTTAACTATTTTAACCCTTCTTTAAATAAATTAATAATAAATGTCCTAATCTAATCCAAGTGGGGCTAAATGGTCATATTTTATTCCTAAGTTTGTTTTTGGTCGAATTACACTTATCCAATAGAATTAGGACATGTGTTAGGGTAATAATAATATCATCTTTACCCTTAATTACCCTATTTACTTTTTACGGTGGTAAAAAAAAGTAAAAAGTTACTATTCACCAAAAATTATTTTCATCTCATTGAACCACATTTTAGTCCTTGATATTAACAGTGTCTCTCGGATTTTCGAAATTCCACTCACAGAAGCGGTAAAATTAAGTTTTATGAAAAATTCAGTTTTTTAACTACCACTTAGTGGTTTCACTATTCATCAAAAATTGAAAGTTTTCAGAAAAATACCAAAATTTCACCCTAGGATAATTTCGATATTTCGAATCCAAAAATGAAGTCCATTTTGAAAAATAAAATTTATAAAATTTCAAAAAGTGGTTATTACTATTCATAACGTCTAGTTTTAATAATATTTTATTAGCATATCGTTGTTTAGTGAAACTCGGTATAGCGTACGACGCACGCTATCGAGGAAGGTCGCGATTTCATGTAAAGTAAGTCAAGCTAGTGTGTAGTAAAAGATTACTATAACATAAAAACAAAATATTACTCATAAAAATCTCGGGTGTTACATTCTACCCCCCTTAAAATGAATTTCGCCCTCGAAATTCTTCACTTTGTAACAAACAGATGAGGATACTTCTCCCTTATCATATCCTCAAGCTCCCATGTAGCTTATTCAAGTTGGTGGTTCCTCCATAAAACTTTCACCAATCGAGTGGTCTTGTTTCGTAGGAATTTTTCACTACGATCCAGAATCTCTATCGGTTGTTCTTCATAAGAAAGATCTTGCTCCAGCGGTACAACTTCTGAGCTGAGTACATGTGAAGGATCAGGTATGTACTTTCTCAGGAGAGATACATGGAACACATCGTGAACTTGAGAGAGATTCGGTAGAAGCGCCAATCGGTAAGCTGCCTTTCCAACACGATCTGGTATTTCGAAAGGACCGATATATCTAGGGCTCAACTTCCCCTTCTTTCCAAATCTCATAACCCTCTTCCAGGGAGATATTCGTAAGAACAATTTATCACCCACTTCAAACTCTAGGTCTTTTCTTCGGTTGTCGGCATAACTTTTCTGTCGAATCTGAGCTGATCTTATGTGTTGTTGAATAGATCTGACCTTTTCTGCCATTTCATCAATGAGATCAGGTCCTAATAGCTTTCTTTCCCCAACTTCATCCCAGCAAGTTGGAGTCCTGCATTTCTTTCCATAGAGAGCTTCATAAGGAGCCATCTGAATACTGGAGTGAAAGCTATTATTATAAGAAAATTCCACCAAAGGTAGGTGTTGATCCCCACCTCCTTTGAAATCCATAGAGAAAGATCTCAATATATCTTCTAGGGTTTGAATTGTTTTCTCAGACTGATCGTCTGTCTGAGGATGATAAGCAGTGTTGAAACTCAACTCTGTATCCAGAGTATGCTGAAGAGTTCGCCAAAACTTCGAGGTAAATCTCGGATCCCGATCAGATATAATAGAAAGTGGTACTCCATGGAATCTTACCACTTCCTTTACATATATCCTGGCAAGCTGATCTAGAGAGAAATCCTCTCTAATAGCAATGAAGTGTGCAGACTTTGTAAGACGATCAACTATGACCCAGATAGCATTATTGCCTTTGGATGTTTTACGAAGTCCTGTGACAAAGTCCATAGTGATGTTTTCCCATTTCCATTCGGGTATGGGTAATGGTTGTAACATCCCCTTAGACTTCTGTCTCTCAGCTTTAACTTGTTGACAAACCAAGCATCGAGAGACATATTCAACAACATCTCTTTTTATGCCATCCCACCATAAGTACTCTTTCAGGTCCCTATACATCTTCGTGCTTCCAGGATGAATAGAGAATGAAGAACTATGAGCCTCATCCAGCAGCTCCTTCTTTAATTCGGGGATGGGAGGAACACAAACCCGATTCCTGAACTTTATTATCCCATCACAATCAAGGTTGAATTCAGGAACATTTCTCACCTTCTTTTGTAACTCGACATCTTCTTTTTGTGCCTCTTTAATCTTCACATGTATAGATGGTTGAACATTCATTTGAGAAAGATAAGATTTTTCCCCTTCCATTATAATTCCAAGATCCATACTTTGTAAATCCATAAATATTGGATCTTTTGTGATCCTCATCATAGATAAACTAGCATGGTCTTGTCGACTTAATGCATCTCCACCTTGTTTTCTTTCCCAGGGTGGTAATGGATTGAGCAGTCATAATCCTTAATCAGCTCCAACCATCTTCTTTGACGCATATTCAGCTCCTTTTGTGTGAAAATATACTTTAAAATTTTATGATCAGTATAAATATCACACCTTTCACCATAAAGGTAATGCCTCCAAATCTTTAATGCAAAGATTACCGCAGCTAACTCCAAATCATGTGTTGGGTAATTTTGCTCATGGATTTTCAACTGTCGTGAGCCATAAGCTATCACCATATCATTTTGCATAAGAACACACCCCAATCCCTTCTTGGATGCATCACTGTAGATCCAAACCTTTCTCCACTACAAGGCAGTGTGAGCACAGGTGCACTGGATAACCTTCTTTTCAACTCCTTGAAATTCTATTCACATTCCTCTGTCCAAAAAAACTTAACTCCTTTCCGAGTCAACTTGGCGAGTGGGTTAGATAATTGTGAAAAATCTTTTACAAAACGTCGATAATATCCAGCCAAACCAAGAAAACTTCGGATCTCAGTTGCTGTTGTTGGTCTCGACCATCTTTCGATAACCTCCGTTTTTGCTGGATCCAAAGATATCCCCTCTTTTGAGATTATGTGACCCAAAAATGCAACTTTTTGAAGCCAAAATTCACACTTGGTAAATTTGGCATAAAGCTTCTCCTTTCTCAGGGTCTTCAATATAATTCTCAAGTGATATTCATGCTCTTCCTTGCTCTTTTAATAGACAAGAATATCGTCTATAAAGACTACCAAAAATTGATCAAGATAGTCTCTAAAGACTCTATTCATTAGATCCATGAAGATAGCAAGGGCATTAGTAAGACCAAATGGCATCACTATAAATTCATAGTGTCCATACCTTGTACGGAAATCCGTATGTGGTATATCCTCCCTTTTGACCCTTAACTGATGATACCCTGAACGAAGATCAATCTTGGAAAAGTATTGAGCTCCACGTAGTTGGTCAAATAAGTCATCAATGCGTGGGAGAGGATATTTGTTCTTGATAGTGATCTTGTTAAGTTCTCGATAATAAATGCAGAGTCTCATTGATCCACCTTTCTTCTTAAAAAATAGAACAGGTGCTCCCCAATGTGACGCACTAGGGTGTATGAATCCCTTATCAAGATTCTCTTGGAGTTGCTTCTTCAATTCCTGCAACTCAATTGGGGCCATTCTATAAGGTGTCTTTGAAATAGGCAAAGCACCCGGTACAAGTTCTATTGAAAACTCAACTTCACGATTTGGTGTAAGACCCAGTAATTCCTCCGGAAAGACATCATCAAACTCCTGTACGATGGGCATATTCTTAAACGTGAGTTTATCACCAACCATTTGAGATAAATAACCTTCATTTAGTGGAATAAATACCCATAAAATGGAAGAAATTTCCACTGGAAGGTTATGTTCATCCTTGCATTGATAGACGATCATAGATTGATCTGGAATATGAAATGTGACTTCCCTTATTTGGAAATTTATATGAGCTCCGTATAAAGAAAGCCAATCAATGATAAGAATCACATCAAATTCCACTAAAGGAAGGATCACAAGATTTGCAGGAAGCACTTTCCCACAAATGTCAATTGGAGAAGAATTATAAACTTTTGATGCGATTGATGTGCCATTAGGTGTTGTCACAGCTAACTCAACATCTAATTGTTGAGGTAAAACGATGATACCCTTAGAAAATTCTCCAGAAATAAAAGAGTGGGTGGATCCAGAGTCAAATAAAACATTTGCTACTTTAGAGTGGATGGTAAGTGTACCTTTCACCACATCGTTATCGTACTCCACATCACTGATAGAAATTGCATGTGACTTTCCTTTGTCTTTAGCCTTAAGAGTTTGTTGACGTCGACCATCATCATCAACCCTTGGATTTGGGCATTGATTGGCATAATGCCCCATCTCCTTGCACTTGAAACATTGAAGTGTAGTAGGTTCATTCTGTGTATCCCTTCCTTTGTTTGCATCATTAGACATCTTCTTCCCATTATCGCGACATTCAAATTCCTGATGACCTTCCTTTCCACATTTGAAACATTTACTTGTCCCTTTAAGACAACTCCCTCCATGTTTCTTTCCAAACTTTGATCATAAGGGAAAGCTCATCTTCTTTTCAGTGTGCTCTTTAGATTTTCCTTTGAATTCCATTTTCCTCTTCTCATCAAACCCATATGACTGATGGGTTACTCCAATATCCATCTCGAATTTGAGAGCACATCGAACGATTTCCTCGTAGCTATTGAAGTCCCTTATGGCTAACGCCCTTTGAAGACTTGGTTTTAAGCCACTAAAGAATTGATCGATCTTACTCTCAGGTTGGATAATAATAATAGAAGCGTACCTTGCAAGTCTTGTAAAATTTGATTCATAGGTACCAACAGATTCATCATCCTTTTGCTTTAGTTCAAGAAACTCTTTCTCCATCATTGTTCTGAGAATACGAGGGAAGTAATTATTGAAAAATAAGTTCTTGAACTCGTCCCATTCCATGGACTCAATTTCATCCCTTTGCCTCGTATTCTTAATAAGATTCCACCATTGATCAGCATCTCCTTCCAAACGATACACTGCTAGGATGACTTTATCATGTTCAGAACATTGAAGAACTAAAAATATCTTTTCAGTAGTACTAATCCATTGTTCAGCAACTAATGGATCAGTAGACCCGCTGAAAGAAGGTGGACGCTGCCTCATGAAGGATTCAACAGAATGTTGCTCCTTCTTTTGCTCATTTGGAAGTTCTGCATGATTCATAGCTTGAGAAAGTTGTGTGAGCATGGCTACAAGATTTTGCATTCCAGCTCCCATAACGTTTGGTTGCTCAGGGGGACAATCATTTCATTTCCCGTCGCATTCCGCATTAACACGGTTCCTTCGGGTCCAGCCATTGACTAAAACCAAGAAGAATAGTGTGAGGAACACTAATTATAATAGGAAAACCACATAATAAAGAATAAAATTTCACACTTAAGGTCTTATCCTAGGTTATTCATGGCCATTTATAAAACACTAAGATTGTGTTCTATGCTTAGACTTATCCTTAGGGTTCTTACTAAGGATTTCACATCCTAGTTTCCAAAGGTTGACTATAACTTTCCTCTGATACCAACTATAACGACCCATACTTTACATACATTTTTAATACTTCAAAATTGAAGCATACTTATTACAACATATAACAAAACCACAAAAGGACCTTATAGGTATAGTGTCTTTAGAAACTGGGAAACATAAACAACTGGTTCATAAAGCGTCTACACTGTCTCCTATTTATTTCATCATATCTGTAGTACCTTTTGGCATATCTTACTAAATAACCTTCTTCCTGGCATGGGGAAAGAAAACATACAAAAGGGTGAGCTCAAATGCTCAGTAAGGGTAATCAAAATAAATATCAATCACATCATATACATAAGCACATAACTTTTGGAAATCTTAACCTGCAAAAGAGATCATAATTTCATAACATGGGATAAATCATGGTAGTGAAATGTAATCACAATAATCATAACTTAAAACATGAAACTTTGTGGCATACACACATAATCATAGAGAATCATTTCTTGTTAGTCAAGACTCATTGCCAAGACTATCTTAGTGGACAAAGTCCATTTCTGAACCGAGTCACCCTCGTTTCAGTCCTGTTTCACTGAACCGGTATAACCTACCGTTCCAGCCATGTCTATCTCATGAGATATAAAATATTTACCCAATGCATTGGAGGGATATATAGGTCCCACCCATCTCATAATGATACCATTCTTATGTGTGCCACAAAATCATAAATCATACATCATTGCATAACCCATGTAATAAAAATGGGAATCTTAAACATCGTGACATCATAAAAAAAATTCATATAAGATAAAGGAATTCATAAAAATAATTCCATCACAACATTATCAAATCAATGTAATAATAGGGATAGAAACAGAACCCTTTATTATCTTAGATGGAAAATAATTTTGATAAAAAACACTTGAACACCATTCTTGAGGAAAATATCCTTTCTACTTCAAAAACATTTTTCTTTCTTAACATGTCATAAAATTTTAAACTAAAAGAAGTTCATTAAAAATAAACTTGAAAACTTGTGAAGGAAGATTCTTGGAAATAATGTTTAAAAAATCCATTCATGCCGTATAAGTTAAAAAAAATATTCTTCGTACTTTTGTCGGAAAAGTCAAAAAGTACCTCGTACGAAAAACGACAAAAGATTCCTTTCATATCTTTTACTAAAAACTCACCAAAGGGTAAAATTGGATTTAAATAATTTTATGTGGATGGAAATAATATTACATATTGATGAAACATGGATGTGGATGATAAAATACACCCCAGTAAATACTTACGAATAAACAATCTCGGATAAAAATGAGATTGTGATATTTCCCTTACCTTAGGTCCGATTTGATTTTTACGTGTCCGAAGCTCCTGTATAATGGTTTAAATAATGTTATTGACTTATTCCATAATCATAAATATTGATATGATATCATATATGGTCATATGCTTAGCTTCTTATTAGTAATGTTTCATTGTTACTTGTTACTCGGGTCTTTATTGCCTTTTGTTCTTATGCGTGTTTTGCCGAATAAATTCTTATTCTTCTTTTAAGATTATAGATACCTTATATCCAGAATGGTATTAGTGTAACATATATCATATTTATTCATTCAATTCATTTATATAATTTCTATGTAATGATGATCATGTAGAACGAGTCGCATCACATCGTGGAGACGGTATTCCGTACGTACGCACGAGCGATGATATTGTTCCCATGATCGTGGAATTGTATTTAAGTGTATTTATACTATTTCAGTATCAATATCACTTTATAATAATCATATATAGTTACTCATTACACCATTATACCCATCCTTATAAGGTGATGGTGGAAAATAGATTACACCACGGCGTGGAGACGGTATTCCGTACGTACGCACGCGCGGTGATTTCATTTTTCCGTAGGATGGCCAGAAGGTGAATTAGGGTTGTTTCATATTTATAATAACATATCAGTATGTAAGTAATTCTGTTGTTATTACTTTATCATGAAACAACTAAATAAGAAGAAGTTGAAGAAGAAATAAATTGAAAAGATCGGTAATGGATATTACCTCTTCTTTGAAACGCCTCTTTGAATCCTCCACTTAGGGAACTAAGATTGGTCTTTGAAGAAGACCAGGACCTCTAGGATTTTTCTAGGGAAGTGGATAAGGGATTTTTGCAGGGTTTGGCCGAGCTTGAGTGCTCAAATTGGTGTGAGGAGGTTCCCTTTTATAAGGGAGGAGAGGGGACCTTAGGAATGTCTCAAAATATTATTTTATATTAAAGTCAAAATCGGTTTATAATGGTTCCAAAGGGTCTTATTTCGAAGTTAAAGTGGGGATGGGTCAAAATCCTATCAACCAATAGGATTTAGACAAGTTTAGGTTATTATTTTAACCTTATCAATTAGATTTAACTCTAAGTTAAATAATTTAACTTTTACCGTGACTTTTTGTTTTCTTACACTATATGGTTAATACACTTACTATAACATGACAAAATAACCCCAAGTTGTTTATTATTAATATATATATCTTTATCTAAGTAATTTGGCCAAACCTTATATTTTTAGGAATAAAATAACAATTAATAATATAATATTTGTTTTAAAAACTATTTTATGTCAATTTTGACACTATTTAGTAATTGATTTTTGTGAAACTCATAACAGAATTATATGTTCTAACCAAGTTGATTAAATCAACACAAATATATCATAGTAACCTATAAAATTAGTGGAATTCATAAAAAGTCTCAAATTACATTTATTTGGGCATTTATAACATCAATTATGTTAACATTTCCTTAAAAGGGTAATTACTGCATCATCGTTGTGTCATAAATAAATTAATTTATTTAAAGTCTAAAAATTATAAATAAACTATAATTATGTAGGAAATATTTTTATCTTTCTAATGAATATTTATAGTCGAATTTATCTTATGTATAACCCCATATTAAAAATTATTTACTTATTAAACTTTGATTTTAACTATTTTAACCCTTCTTTAAATAAATTAATAATAAATGCCCTAATCTAATCCAAGTGGGGCTAAATGGTCATATTTTATTCCTAAGTTTGTTTTTGGTCCAATGAAACTTATCCAATAGAATTAGGACATGTTTTAGGGTAATAATAATATCATCTTTACCCTTAATTACCCTATTTACTTTTTACCGTGGTAAAAAACAAGTAAAAAGTTACTATTCACCAAAAATTATTTTCATCTCATTGAACCACATTTTAGTCCTTGATATTAACCGTGACTCTCGGATTTTCAAAATTCCACTCACAGAAGCGGTAAAATTAAGTTTTATTAAAAATTCAGTTTTTTAACTACCACTTAGTGGTTTCACTATTCATCAAAAATTGAAAGTTTTCAGAAAAATACCAAAATTTCACCCTAGGCTAATTTCGATATTCTGAATCCAAAAATGAAGTCCATTTTGAAAAATAAAATTTATAAAATTTCAAAAAGTGGTTATTACTATTCATAACGGCTAGTTTTAATAATATTTTAATAGCATATCGTTGTTTAGTGAAACTCGGTATTGCGTACGACGCATGCTATCGAGGAAGGTCGCGATTTCGTGTAAAGTAAGTCAATCTAGTGTGTAGTAAAAGATTCCTATAACATAAAAACAAAATATTACTCATAAAAATCTCGGGTGTTACAATAACGCATTTCAATATAGCACTGAACTTAAGTAAATTCTATGATAAACTGTGTATCAATATTTGAATCTGGATTACTGACATTCAAATACAGAAAATACAGTAAAACAAATCAAAACATATGAAAATGAGATGCAAAGATATTTTATTTAAAATATATATACTAGTATATAAATGAAAATAGGAATCAAGGTTGGGTTAAAAGGTTTGTGAAACAGGTTTTAGCACCTCCGAATGACTTCCTTGAGATCTGTCATCTGCATTCTCAACCTTTTCATCAGTCCATCTTCTAACTGGACTATGATATCCCTTCCTTCTTAAGTCAGATGAAGTTATTCAATCAAATTGACTCTGAAAATCTCATGTAACCTCTCTTCCTTCTCTATAAACTGATTAATATTCTCTGTTAATCTGTTCAACAAAACCCTGACCCCTGGTTCATCTGATGTTAATTGCTCAACAAGATGTTTTTGATTGTCTAACAATATAGATAATAGATCACTATTACACTAAAGATCCTACAATCTTTTATTCATATTGCTCATTATAGTTGTAAGAGAATGAAATCTCTTTATTAGATAAGGAGAAGTACCTGATGTGCTTTCTTGATTACTCGGGATAGTTGCAAATTTTTTCTCCATGAAAATTTTAGAATCTTCCAAATTTGACTTCATCCCCATTTAATATTTAAAATTTCTACTTCATCCAACATCTCTTTCTTAAAAATATCAACCTATTTCTTTGAAATTGAATTGGATTTCAATCTTTGAAATCTTAGATTCTCCTTTTCTCAATGCCCTTATTAAAGAAACATTTTCAGATTCAACTCTGGTTAAATTTTGGTACAACTCTTCTACTTCTACATTTACAGAATCAAAGGAATCATGTGCTTGATTCTTATTTTGAGATTCAAATTGATTTAAAAGAACTAAAGTAAGTGATTGTGCATCTAATTCTCCTCTTCTTCCCTTTCTACTGGTTTTCAAATGATTTTTCTTCTGATTCCTTCCCTAACTCATCCAAAAAAAAATTTCATTAAGAAATTCAGTATGAATTTCAGAATGATCCTCTTATAGATTCACATCAGTAGGATGTTTCTCCTCATGAGCATATTTTTCATGAATTCCTTCTAAAACAGGATCCTCTTGAACAAATTCATTTTGTTTTGTAGACTGTTCTTGATCAGATTCAATTTGAGCCACTTCAGCCTCTTCAGGCTCTACCTCTCCCAGATGCACAATCTTATTTTCAACTTGAGGAGTCACCTCAATATGAGAAACCATTTGTTGTTGAACTTACTATACAATAGGTTCTCTAAAAAATCTATAGATCATAAGATCTTGAGTTGTAAGAGCTTCAATAGGATTAGATTCCCCACCAGCTAGAATCTCTCTTTTCCTTGAAATCTAATGTGTTCCTTGATCTGTAGGTTAATCAACTATTTCAAATCTCAGTCTTCTTGATGTTTTTAAAACTTCACTTACTCTTGATTCAGCCGTGCCTACTTTAGAATTTTCAGGTTCTCCCCCTGAGCTGATTCCTAGTCTTCCTCAGCTCCAATAGGTACAAGCTTTCCTTTTATAGTACTCCAGAAGAATCTAATCTTCCTTAGAGTGCTAGCATTGAAAACATTACTGTGGTGGCATCTTAATCTGGAATCCATTAATCTCACCATATCATACTTAAACAACAATTTAGAAATGAACCTTCCAAATGGGTAGAAGTTCATTCATTCTTTTTGTTGGAAACAATAATTCAGACATCTTACCATATATCTGGGGAAATTCATCTTGATATCACTCAAAGGTAAAAACATCCAATACATATCTGGAAATAAAATCTTTTCCATTTCTAACATTCTTGGTAAAATCCCTGTTTGTATAAACTTCACAAGTATTTTTTGATCAGGTTCTAAATCATTGAAAAACTTCTTTCTTACATTCATAGACCCAAAAAGAAATGACATAATTTCCTCATACTTATGTACATTATCACCAATATTCTTTAAGTCAAAATTATAAACTCCCTCATGAGGGAAGTTTAATATCTTATCGATTTCCACAGTAGTGATAGAAAAATCTCAATCTTCTATTTGTGAAATTATTGTATCTGTTGGTCGGAGTGGACACTCAAGAGGGGGGTGAATTGAGTTCCAATTAAAATTTCTGCTAAAAAAAATTTCTATTAAAATCCTCCAATTTCAAAAACAGATTAAACTGTAGTGAATTTATACAGATTATAAAGGTTCAATTAGTTTCTCAAAGATTGATTAGTTCTCAGTTAACTTAATCTGATGATTAAATTAACTTTTGAAACTCACTTACTGATTTATAATAAATATAAACACTTGCGAGTTTAACTATCAAAGTAGCTTTGAAGAAAAATTATATTTCAAAGTAATAGCAGCGGAATATGAAATAGATATGTATTGTATGGATATAAACTTTAACTAAAAACACAGAGGAGTTAAACAAGAGGTTCAGTCTCAAGCCGAGACTTAGTCCTCTCAAAAGCTTATATAAGGATGATCCACACCCTGAATCAGGGTTCAACAGTTTACAACTGTCCAGGTCCAAGACCTCTACCACTGTTATCTGTGGGAAACAAAACAACAGCAACCAGCTGTCCAGGTCACACACGATCTCTACCACTATCCACAGTGGAAAAAATAATGAAAAGATAGTGAGTGAGGATTTACAAATCCTCCAGTTAAGGTTCAGGAGACAGTGTGTGTGTAAAATGAAACAGATAACACACACTTCTCATAATGTAAAAAGTAAATCACAGAGATAAATATTTAGAGATTATAAATGGCTCTAGTGATCTTCCTGCAGATCTTGACTCCTTTTGTTGATTAGAATTCGTTCTGAGTCTTCTTCTGGTTTTTTTCTGGAAAATAGAGTACCATATGCTTCCTTGACTTCGAGGTTCAGCTTGCTTATCGGCTCAAAGAATGATGAGTTTTGTGTGGTTCTTCTTTAGCATAGATTTCTCGATGTATGCTCTATGTTCTGGAGGCTGGTAGTAGTAGTCTCGTGAGTGCAAGTTCTCCAGTTGATCTTGGCACGTTTTGAGCTTGATCGCAAGTGTGTTCTGTGTTCTTGATCTCATCGAGTTTTCTTTCCCCCTCTCTTTTGATACATACATAATGTCCTATTTATACCCCTTTTTGTTTTTCTGACAAGAAGGAATGATTATACTTTTTGATCGTACTTGGTACGGTTTCCTGAAATGGCAACATAAATCATTTAATAACATTAAATGCATCAAAAGTAACAAATGTAACCGTTAGTATAATAAACAAATAGTGTCGAGGATATAGGATTTGACTCCACAGTTCATTATAGGTAGCCATTTGTTTGTAGACGTGTAGAGTTGACTCGGTGTAGGGATCTTCCATCGGTAGCTCTTCAAACTCTTATCGGTGGTTCTTATCGGTAGCTCTTATCGGTAGCTCCCTGTGTGCATCAGTAGCTCTGTGTGCATCAGTAGCTCTGTGTGTGCATCGGTAGCTCTGGATATCGGTAGCTCTGTCTATCGGTAGCTCTGGCTATCGGTAGCTCTGGCTATCGGTAGCTCTGGCTATCGGTAGCTCTGGCTATCGGTAGCTCTGGCTATCGGTAGCTCTGGCTATCGGTAGCTCTGGATATCGGTAGCTCTGGCTATCGGTAGCTCTGGCTATCGGTAGCTCTGTCTATCATGCAAACCACATCTAATTGACTTAGAATTGTTTCAAAGCTTGTATAAACAGGGATAATCGAGATTAACATAAATCAGAGATTATTTAAACATTATTACTAACTTGATCACTGATTTGAAAGAATTAAAATGTATATCATCAGTAATTGAGAGTAGCATAATATATGAACACACAATTGGGATTATCAAAACAAGTGAGGTCAAAAATCTTCCCCTTTTTGATAATCACAACTTATGATATGACCAAAAATAGTGAGAATATAGTATAAGAGAATATAACGTTTATATTCTAATTTCTCAAAGAAAGCAATCAGAGGAAATAGAGGAAATAGTAATAGAATGAAATAGATCAAAAATTATCATAGGATGTATTAAATACAATAGTATCAGAGATAAGCTTTGAAAGAGTTGGTACCAAAGAAGGAAATGTAAGAATAGTAGAAAAGGCTCAAAATTTCTCCCCTTTGATATTCCCCCCCCCTCTCTTTATATTTTCTCCCCCTTTATAATTTTCTCCCCCTTTGTGATAATCAAAAAGTGGGAAAGCAGACAGAGAGAACTGAGAAAGAGAGATAGTGTAAAGAAAAGCATTTGTATTAGACCAGACAAAACTTACATAAACAGAATAGAAGAGAAAAAAAATAAAAAAGACAATTCCTATCAAACAGCCTGGCCACTTCAGCAATCCGGATCTACAACATGAGATTTGCCCTTTGGATCAGAAGAGGAGGCAGGTGGTGAGGATGTGAGTGAGGGCTTTGGAATCCCAGAAATGATCACAGGAGGCTGAGCCACTGATACCGTGCCTGGCCTGCATTGGGAAGTTTTTTGAGTGATCATAGGTGTGAGGCTTCGGATGGCCTGAGCAGGAGTCATCTGGACTGGAGACTCAGTAGAGGCAGAGGCAGGCAAGGCAGGAGGGACAATAACTGGTCTGGCATCAACATGCAAAAAGGGCAGCAACAGATTTCTGAAATCCATAATGATTCCTCCCCCTCTTTCCATAGCAGATATAAAATCATCTTTGTTCTCCATAAATTTTTCTAAGGCATGAGTCAGCTCCCTTAGCTTGCTCACTTGTTCTCGGAAGGCTTGAGTTACAGGGGTAATTTCATGTTTTCCAACATCATCTTGAAATTATGGGTGAGTTGTTGCTTGGTAAAAATCCTTTGGAAATAATAATCCACCTTGTTCTTGATTTCCTCCTGAGAGGCAGAGGCCTCTTTCATAGTGTTGTGGACGATTTTCATTATTTCCCTTACTGAATCTCTTGTAGAGAGCACTACTCGGCTTAGATCTGATGAGTCCACAGATCCACTGGTTGAAATAGAACCAAGCTCCTCCTTCATCATAGCTCGTAATTGATTCAAATCAAATGCAGGTTTTGAAGATAGAGGACCAACCGAGAAGGATACAGTTTCTTTGAAAATTTTGGTCAAGCCACTAATCAGAGTTTGCAGTTGAGAGTCCTGATTTTTAACATGATCCTTTATAGAAGATTTTAAATCTTCAAATACTGAGACCATTTGGCTTACAACACTTTTCACATAGGCTAAATCCTTATCATCTTGAGGCTTTGAGCTCCTGTAAGAATCTAAAGTAGTAACAGACTTCTTTAAGGCTTCAAGATATGCTTCTATTTTAGAAGATTGGGTCTGGCACTCTTTGACTGCTTCCATTAGCTCACCCATAAAAGTTGACAGATTGAAACCAAGATAAAGCTCAAGAGATTGTTCTAACAACTTCATTTCTTCACGAAAACAGTGCTTCATCTCAGTAACTGAGGCACTGAAGGATTCTTTCATCTCATGCTTCAGGGATTCAAGATCAGACTTTGTAACAAAATCAGTAGGAGCAACTGTAGTAGATACTCGTGCAGAAGATAAGCTGACTACTGAATTATTCATGACTGATTGAATCGAGGAAATTAAAAAAGATTCCATTGTCTTTACTTCTTCTACAAAACTGACTTTGAGATTTTATTTCAGCACATCTAAATCATGTACTCGGACCACGTCATCAGGAAATAACTCAGAATTGATGTCATAGCTGATCTTTGGTCTATTCAAGGATACTTCATTATCCGAATCAGGATAATCCAAACCACAGACTATAAAACTTGGGTCTTCTACCCAGTCTTCAATCTCAACATCCACTGTAACATTTCCAAGATTGGAATGATGCTCCCCCTCAATGGGTGCATTCCAATGTACAACAAATACATTTTCTGATGGTCTTTCTTCATCAGAATCTTCCACAACAACTTCCATCTCAGTAGCAGTAAGGAGATTTTCTGAAACAGGTACAA
Organism: Viscum album; assembly: GCA_963277665.1. Classification (NCBI taxonomy): domain Eukaryota; kingdom Viridiplantae; phylum Streptophyta; class Magnoliopsida; order Santalales; family Viscaceae; genus Viscum; species Viscum album. The sequence continues at coordinate 192,657,760 of OY728155.1, read as the reverse complement.
CTTCTTCTCTTTCTTTTTCTACTTCATCAGTAGGCACAACTGAGTTTTCAATCAATGGAATCAGACTCAACCTAGCAGAATCAGATGATTCAGATACATTCTCTTTTTCTCCTTCCTGCTGAGGAACTGGCTGGTCTTCCTCATGAATAGATAACACTTCCTCTACTCTTCCTTTTCTTGAGTATACAAACTCAGTAACAGGACTTGGGGGAAAGTCTGGATCTCCTCCAATATCCATAGGAGTTTCTTCCTCTTCTTCTTCTTCTTCTTCTTCTTCTTCTGACTCATCACTGTACTCGGGTTCCTCTTCATCAGATCCTAAACCTGGATCTCTTTTATCCTTTGGCCTTGAAGGATAATCCACAGGATTAAACTTATCATACACCCTCTGGTCATCACTGACCCATTCTCCTTTCCATGGGTTCCAATTGATTTTCATGTACTTACAAACTGTAGTAGTGATACAGAAGTTATTCTTAACTACAACTGTCTCATCCTGAGACTCAGATATCCCTTTCACTTTTATCATCACAGAGATCATTTTGGAAAAGAATAAAGAATTCGTCTTTGATTTTGGCCTAATCATGTCTTCCATTTGATTCAACAGCAGTCTGCACAGATTAACTTTCACACCATGTCTTAACAGATGTAGAAGATAAATATCTTGATATCTTAGATTAGAAAAATCTCCTCTCCTCGGTATCAAAACATGTTGAACAAATTTGAAAAGCAGTCTGTTCTCTCCATCCAATTCAGTAGCAACCACTTTCCTTTGACTTCCATTTCCCGTTAGCTCTTTTAAAGCGATCTCATAGTCAAAGATGTTACTGGTAGGTGGAATTGCTCTTGAGACATACCCGGATACACCTTCATGTGGGACTTTTAAACATTCTGCCCACTCTACTGAAGAAAACGACATTTCTTTTCCATTTAAAAAAGAACTTACCCGATTCTCATTTTCAGACTTCTCGAAGCTTACGAATTCGTAGAACTGTTTCACTAAATTCGGGTAGTAGGGACCATTGTTATTTGAAAAACAATCTACCCATCTCTGATCTTCCAGAATTGCAAGCACCAACGACTTTCTTGGAAGCAACCAATCTACGCATAGCTCCTTTTCAATCACAATATCTCTATTCTGCAAATGAGGGTTTACTGGTCGCTTTCCCGACCTAGTTCTGACATTACTTCCACGATCTTCTTGCTGCACTTTCTGCTTCTTTGTTTTAGGCTCTACACTGTCATCTCTACTGGGAGGAATATTGGTTTTTTCCATCGCGGATTTAGGGTTCTAAGTTGATTTAGGAGCTAGGATTCAAAGGTAAAAAGGTTTTGGGTCCGGTGGAGTGAGAAGCGGTTTAGGCTTAGTTTTATCATGTAGGAATCATAAATAAACGTATAAAGTAAAATAACATAAAAATAAAACGATTCATATTCTTGGCGGCAGACAGAAGTTTTAAAATTAATTGCATCGGTGAGAATTTCACATCGGTGAGAATTTCACATCAGTGAGAATTGATCATCGGTGAGAATTGATCATCCCCAGCTCGTGCCTAATGTAACTTAACCTATCAGAACTTAAAGGTTTAGTGAAAATATCGGCCAATTGATGTTCAGTGCCAATAAATTCAAGAGTAATATCACCTTTTTGATAATGATCTCTCAGAAAATGATGTCTTACATCTATGTGTTTTGTTCTAGAGTGAGATACAAGGTTCTTAGATATGTTTATTGAACTAGTGTTGTCATAGTTAATTGAAACATGTTTAAACTCAAATCCATAGTCCAATAAAGTGTGTTTCATCCACAGAATTTGTGCACAGCAACTACCAGCAGCTATATACTCTGCTTCGGCAGTAGACAATGCAACTGAGTTCTGTTTCTTACTACACCATGACACTAGGGATTTCCCAAGTAAATGACATGTTCCAGATGTGCTCTTCCTTTCTAACTTACATCCAGCAAAGTCAGCATCTGAATAGCTAGTTAGGTCAAATGATTGTTCTTTTGGATAAAACAAACCTAAATGTACAGTATGCTTAAGATATTTAAAAATCCATTTAACAACTAGTAAGTGTGATTCTTTAGGATTAGCTTGAAATCTAGCGCACATACATACAATGAACATGATATCTGGTCGAATAGCAGTAAGATAAAGTAAGCTCCCAATCATACCTCTGTAATTGGTTTGATCCACTGGTTTCCCAGCTTCATCTGTATCCAACTTACAGGTAGTACTCATAGGTGTATCATTTTCCTTAATGCTATCCAATCCAAAACGTTTTAAAAGATCTTTTGTATATTTACTTTGATTTAAAATAATTCCATCTCTAGTTTGAAAAATTTGAAAACCAAGAAAATACTTAAGCTCTCCCATTAAGCTCATTTCAAATTCATTTTGCATACTTTTTGAAAAATCAGTACATAAAGAGTGTTTAGAAGATCCAAATATAATATCATCAACATAGATTTGTACAACTAAAACATCTTTAGAAATTCTTTTAATAAAAAGAGTTGGATCAGCGATCCCTTTAGTAAAACCTTTTGAAATAAGAAAATTATTGAGTCTATCATACCAAGATCTTGGAGCTTGTTTTAAACCATATAAAGCTTTAGAAAGTTTAAAAACTTGATTTGGAAAACGAGGGTTTGTAAATCCAGGTGGTTGTTCCACAAAAACATCTTCAATTATAAAACCATTTAGAAATGCAGTTTTGACATCCATTTGATATAACTTGAAATTCAGATGTGATGCATATGCAAGTAAGATCCTAATAGCTTCCAGTCGAGCTACAGGTGCAAAAGTTTCTCCATAGTCTATACCCTCTTCTTGACTATATCCCTGTGCAACTAGTCTAGCTTTGTTTCTAACTATGTTTCCTGATTCATCAACTTTATTTCTAAAAACCCATTTTGTGCCTATTGTCAAGGTGTCCTTGGGTCTGTCAACTAATTCCCAGACTTTGTTTCTTTCAAATTGATTTAACTCTTCTTGCATGGCTATTACCCAGAATTCATCATTGATAGCATCATTGATATTTTTGGGTTCTAGTTATGACAGAAAAGCTTGATGTTCAACCTGGTTCCTTAGAGAAGCTCTAGTTTCTGTTCCTCTATCAAGATTACCAACAACAACATCTAAAGGATGATTCTTTAGAATCTTAGTCGATTTGGTAAAGGTTGGACTAGAAACTTCAGGTTCATCTATAGGTTCGGGTTCAACAGAAGCAGATTATGGAGAATGTCCATAACTGGATGTTTTTATAACAGGTTCTTTAGATTTATCATTAAGGTCCAGAATAGACAAATCTTCTTCAATATTCTCAAGAGAGGTTTTAGGCTCATGTGGATCAGTTTCATCGAATTTTATGTGAACAGATTCTTCCACACATTTGGTTCTCTTATTGAAAACTCTATAAGCTTTTCTTGAAATAGAGTAACCCATAAAAATTCCTTCATCTCTTTTGGGAGAAAACTTATCCAGATTATCTTTAGTATTAAGTATAAAGACTTTGCAACCAAAAACTCTGAAATAATTAACCTTAGGCTTTCTATTGTTCCATAACTCATATGGGGTTTTCTTAAGAACAGGTCTGATCAAGACTCTATTGATAACATAACAAGCTGTATTAACAGCTTCAGCCCAAAAGTAAATAGGCAGTTCATATTCATTGAGCATGGTTCTAGCTATTTCTTGAAGGGTTCAGTTTCTCCTTTCTACTACACCATTTTGTTGGGGTGTCCTAGGTGCAGAAAAATTGTGACTATAGCCATTGTGTGAGCAATAAGATTCAAACTCATGATTTTCAAAATCACGACCATGATCACTTCTTAGGGTTTTAATCTTAAGTCCACTAAGGTTCTCTACAGACTTGGAATATTTAATAAAGTAAGGACAAGCTTCACTTTTGTGAGCTAGAAAGTATACCCAATTATATCTAGAAAAGTCATCTACAAGGACATAGACATAATGCTTCCCATTTAAACTAGAAACTCTTGATGGTCCAAACAAATCCATTTGAACCAACTCAAGTGGTTGAGAAGTTGAGACTTCTTTATTTGATTTAAAAGAAACTTTGTGTTGTTTTCCCTTTTGACAGAGATTACACACTTTGTCATTTGGGAATTCTAACTTAGGTAAGTCTCTAACTAAGTTTTTCCTAGCCAGTTTTCTAAGTGAGTGAAAGTTGCAGTGTCCTAATATTCTGTGCCATAGCCAAGATTCTTTATGAAAATCATTCAAACAAGAAATATTTTGTTTGGCTAAAGAATTTAAATCAACAGCATAAACATTTTCATTCCTTAGAGCAGAAAATACTAAAGAGTGTTTGGAGTTAAAAACATCACACGAGTCATTTTCAAACTTGACATTGAAACCATCGTCACATAATTGAGATATACTAAGCAAGTTATATTTAAGTCCATCAACGAATAAAACTTTAGAAATTAATACTGAGTCCGTGTTACCAATCTGGCCTAAGATGATGATTTTTCCTTTTGAATTATCACCAAAAGTGACAAAGCCTCCATCAAATTTTACTAAGCTCTTGAAACATGAAAAGTCTCCTGACATATGTCTTGAACATCCACTGTCTAAGTACCATATCTTCTTGTGACAGCTCTTCAAGTAGGTTTCCTACAAAACAGATTTAGATGGAAGATGATTTTGGTACCCAGATCTTCTTGGGTCCAGACATGTTAGCCAATGATACTTTAGGTACCCATATTTGTCTAATGGGTCTCATATAATTTTTAGAATTAACATTCTTTGAAAGATAAACCTTATTAGATCCATAAATATGAATATAACTGGTTGAGGCATATAAATTTCCAGAATTAACTATCTTCTGTCCAGATTTAGGAATGAATCTAGTTTTGGAAACTTTTCTTTTTCCAGGTTGGTATCCTATACCAGTAGTATATCTAGGTGCAACTTGCTTTCCTAGCATTTGTGTTAGAGTATTCTTGACATTTGTGAACTTCTCTAAGTCTTTTCTGAGTTGTTCATTAGACAATTTTAGTTCAGTATTCTCTTTAAGCAACTGAGCATTCTTTTCTACTTCTATATCCAGATCAGATTTATGCTTAACACTTAAAGCATACTGTTTCTTTAAACCTTTATATTTATCTTTAAGCTCATTACAGGTTTCTTCCAACATATAACAGTACTCAAATAGTTCATATTTTGACATGTTTTCTGTATCAGAATCATCTCCAGAATAATATGAATTTAAAACAGGAGTGTCAGATGTTACCTCAGAAGTATTTTTCATGAAACACATGTTGGCTCGATTCCTTTCAGAGTCCGAAGATTCTGCTTCACTAGTGCTGTCTTCTGAAGCACTCCAGGTATCCTTCATGGCTTTCTTGTAATTCTTGTCTTTGTAATCATATTTCTTTTTGAATTTTAACTTTGGACAGTCTGCTTTGATATGTCCTTTTCGCTTGCATTCATAGCAGACAACTTCATCAGTCCTGTCAGCCTTCTTCCAATCCTTTTTCCATTTGCCTTGTTGATCATACTTTCCCTTGTAATTTGGTTTCCTAAAGAATTTCTTTTTCCTATAAAACTTTTTGAATCTCCTGGCTATTTGAGCCATCTCGGCATCACTGTCAGATTCTGAATTTTCACTCATTGAACTCTCAGTCTCCATTTATAGTTTATCCTTGTCTTTACTCTTAAAGGCAATAGTTTTAAACGCTACAGATTTTCTTTTGGGGTCCTCATCTTCTACTTTATTTACTTTAAGCTCTTCTTCATACATCATCAGCTTACCAATTAACTCCTTGACAGGAAATGTTCCAATGTCACAGGATTCTCTAATTGAAATGGATGTACCTCTCCATCTATCTGGCAAACATCTCAGTATTCTCATAATTTGTTCTTTTGCAGGAACAATCTTTCCGAGTGAGCTCATTGTGTTCACTATCTCATTGAACCTGAGATACATGTCAGAAATAGGTTCATCAGGCTTCATTTTAAAATTATCATATTTAATAGTATAAGTGTTTAATCTCATTTCTTTAACATTAGTTGTTCCTTCGTGAGAAACAGCCAAGGTATCCCAAATTTCAAAAGCAGTTTTACATGCAGAAATTCTATTAAATTCTTCATCTCCTAGAGAACAGTACATAGCATTCATAGCTTTACAATTATTATTGTAAGCAGTCTTTGTAGGTTCATCCCAAGTAGATCTATCAGTAGTGGGAACTTTATATTCAGATTCAATAGCAGTCCAAATATCAAAACTCATGCTTTCTAGATGAATTTTCATTTTAAGTTTCCACTGAGCATAGTTATTTCCATTAAAGAAAGGTGGCCGGTTAGTAGCAGCACCCTCAAGTCTATTATCCATTATAAACACAATTTAAAGAGATAAAAATTTAGGAATAACAGAAATTTTAAGAACGTTAAAATATAACTAAAATCACAATTGAAAACAGAGTAATTTATAAGGTATTAATAAATCCCTCTGATACCAAATGTTGGTCGGAGTGGACACTCAAGAGGGGGGTGAATTGAGTTCCAATTAAAATTTTTGCTAAAAACAATTTCTATTAAAATCCCCCATTTTCAAAAACAGATTAAACTGTAGTGAATTTATACAGATTATAAAGGTTCAATTAGTTTCTCAAAGATTGATTAGTTCTCAGTTAACTTAATCTGATGATTAAATTAACTTTTGAAACTAACTTACTGATTTATAATAAATATAAACACTTGCGAGTTTAACTATCAATGTATATTTGAAGACAAATTATATTTCAAAGTAATAGCAGCGGAATATGAAATAGATATGTATTGTATGGATATAAACTTTAACTAAAAACACAGAGGAGTTAACCAAGAGGTTCAGTCTCAAGCCGAGACTTAGTCCTCTCAAAAGCTTATATAAGGATGATCCACACCCTGAATCGGGGTTCAACAGTTTACAACTGTCCAGGTCCAAGACCTCTACCACTGTTATCTGTGGGAAACAAAACAACAACAACCAGCTGTCCAGGTCATACACGACCTCTACCACTATCCACAGTGGGAAAAAGAATGAAAAGATAGTGAGTGAGGATTTACAAATCCTCCAGTTAAGGTTCAGGAGACAGTGTGTGTGTAAAATGAAACCGATAACACACACTGCTCATAATGTAAAAAGTAAATCATAGAGATAAATATTTAGAGATTAGAAATGGCTCTAGTGATCTTCGTGCAGCTCTTGACTCCTTTTGTTGATTAGAATTCGTTCTGAGTCTTCTTCTGGTTTTTGTCTGGAAAACAGAGTACCATCTGCTTCCTTGACTTCGAGGTTCAGCTTGCTTATTGGCTCAAAGAATGATGAGTTTTGTGTGGTTCTTCTTTAGCATATATTTCTCGATGTATGCTCTATGTTCTGGAGGCTGGTAGTAGTAGTCTCGTGAGTGCAAGTTCTCATGTTGATCTTGGCACGTTTTGAGCTTGATCGCAAGTGTGTTCTGTGTGCTTGATCTCATCGAGTTTTCTTTCCCTCTCTCTTTTGATACATACATAATGTCCTCTTTATACCCCTTTTTGTTTTTCTGACAAGAAGGAATGATTATACTTTTTGATCGTACTTGGTACGGTTTCCTGAAATGGCAACATAAATCATTTAATAACATTAAATGCATCAAAAGTAACAGATGTAACCGTTAGTATAATAAACAAATAGTGTCTAGGATATAGTATTTGACTCCATAGTTCATTATAGGTAGCCGTTTGTTTATAGACGTGTACAGTTGACTCGGTGTAGGGATCTTTCATCGGTAGCTCTTCAAACTCTTATCGGTGGCTCTTATCAGTAGCTCTTATCGGTAGCTCCCTGTGTGCATCGGTAGCTCTATGTGTGCATTGGTAGATCTGGCTATCGGTAGCTCTGGCTATCGGTAGCTCTGGCTATCGGTAGCTCCGGCTATCGGTAGCTCTGGCTATCGGTAGCTCTGGCTATCGGTAGCTCTGGCTATCGGTAGCTCTGGATATCGGTAGCTCTGGCTATCGGTAGCTCTGGCTATCGGTAGCTCTGGCTATCGGTAGCTCTGGCTATCATGAAAACCACATCTAATTGACTTAGAATTGCTTCAAAGCTTGTATAAACAGGGATAATCGAGATTAACATAAATCAGATATTATTTAAACATTATTACTAACTTGATCACTGATTTGAAATAATTAAAATGTAGATCATCAGTAATTGAGAGTAGCATAATATATGAACACATAATTGGGATTATCAAAACAGGTGAGGTCAACAGTATCTTATTCTTATCCTAGACTAAATTGAATAGTTTTGAAGAAATGACATCCTAATATAAAAATTATATGTTTTCTCCACTGAACATATGTTCTAGATTCTGAAAGGCTAGAGCTTTCCTTAGCATCAGATCAGTTTGATACAACCATTCCAAGTCATTCACTTTACCTTGTAGGATTTTCCTTCCCGCCGATCCTTGACGTTTGACATTACTAGATTCTCCTTCCTCGATTCTATTTTTCTTGGAAATTTCTATCGTATATTTCTGAATGTTTGAAGAGATAGGGTTTTGAAGGTTCAGGTTTGGGTATACAAGAGTGATAAATATTTTTCGGTTTCGAAAGGTTTTGAGAGAAATGAACGGGTTTAGAATTTGAAATGGATCTGGAATCTTGATTCCTGTTTCATTTATGTATATAATAATCATTACATTATTTAAAATAAAATAAAACGTACGTGGGAAAAACAATTATAGCAGTATATACAGAATTTTAAATTATTCTAAAAACAAATAGTTAAATTATTTAAAACAGTGAAGATTAAAATAAAATGAAATAATAATTAATATAATCACATAAATATAATTAAAATTAAAATTTCATTTAAAATTAAATAAACTTATCCCCCCCTTAATAAAATAAAACCTTGTAGTGGGAAGTGGTTTAGTAAAAATATAAACTAATGGAATTTCAGTACTTAAAAATTCTAAGAATATTCCCTTTTTAAGAACATTATCTATTATAAAGTGATGTCTGATATCAATATGATTTTTCCTAGAATGATTAATAGGATTTTTTGAAATATTTATAGAACTTGTATTATCACATAAAATAGGTTTATTATTAAAATTTAGTCCAATTCCCATAATAGTGTTTTTCATCCATAACACTTGTGCACAACAACTTCCTACAGAGACATATTCTGCCTTGACTATTGACAAAGTAACCGATTGTAGTTTCTTACTAGACCTTGAAACTAAAGTTTTTTCTAAAAAGTGATAGGTTCTTGAGGTTATTTTTCTATCAAATATACAACTTCCAAATTCATAATTTGAATATAAAATTAAATTAAAATCAAATGTTTTTGGAAGAGATTGAAAAACAGTTCCTTTTAAATATCTAAAAATTATTTTAACAACACTTAGATGAGATTCTTTGGGATTTGATTGAAATATAGCACAAAGACATACAAAATACATTATATCTGGCCTGATACTAGTAAGATACAATAACCTTCCAATCATACCTCTATATAACTTATTGTCAACTAATTTTCTAGTATCATCCAAATCAAGTTTTATATTAATACACATTGGAGTTGTATATGTCTTGTTGTTTTCAAGTTCAAATTTCTTCAATAAATTAGTAATGTATTTTCTTTGATTCCGAACATTTCCAAAATCTTTTTGATAAATTTGAAGTCCTAAAAAGAAATTTAATTATCCCATCACACTCATTTCAAATTCTTTTTACATTAAATTTGAAAAAATCATGACAAATGTTTTTGTTTGTTGATCCAAAAATTACATCATCAACATAAATTTGAACCAATAAAATATTAGAGTTTATAGTTTTCTTAAACAATGTTGGATCTTCCATTCCAATAGTAAAATCATTTTTAAAAAGAAAAGAAAATAATATTTTATACCAAGCTCTAGTTGTTTGTTTAAGGCCATAAAGAGATTTAGTATGTTTAAAAACAGAATATGTTTTTTGAGAATTTTTAAAACCACGAGGTTTCTCAACACAAACTTCCTCCATTAAATAAGCATTTAAAAAGGTAGACTTAATATCCATATGAAATAATTTAAATTTCATATGAGATGCAGAGGCTAAAAGGATCCCAATGTCTTCTAATCTAGTTACAGGTGCAAAGGTATCATCATAATCTATACCTTCTACTCGATTATATCCTTTAGCTACTTTTCTTGCTTTATCTCTAGTTATAATTCATTGATCATCTTGTTTATTTCTAAAGACCCACTTAGTTACTATAACTGGATAATTATATTGTCTTTCAACTATATTCCAAACTTTATTTCTCTTGAATTGGTTTAGTTATTCTTACATTGCTATCATCTAACTTTCATCAACTAAGGATTCTTCTATTAACTTATGTTCTAATTGGGATATAAAGACAAAAAACTCAAAAATATTTCCTATGTTCTTTCTAGTTTTTATTTATTTGTCTAGGTATCCTATTATAGTTTCTAAAGGGTGATTATTTAGGGTTCTATACTATCTAGGTAAAACACTGTTAGTTTTATCAGTTTCATGTTCTTCTAAACTGGACTGAATTTTATTTATATCTTTTTTAAAATCATCTTTCATGTTCTCAAGTATCATGTTATCATTAGAGTCAAATTCATCAATTTGGTCTTTCCTTTTATCAAAGGGACCAGATTCATCAAATTTCAATTGAACTGATTCTTAAAAAATCCTTGAATTTTTATTGAAAACTCTATAAGCTTTGGAAGTAGCGTAATATCCTAAGAAAATGCTTTCATCAGCTTTTGGATCAAACTTACCAAGATTTCCCTTGGTGTTTAAAATGTAAAACATGAATCCAAAAACATTAAAGTAATTTAATTTAGGTTTTTTGTTATTCTAAAGTTCATAGGGTGTCTTTTTGAAAATTGCTCTGATTAAAAATCTATTCAATATATAAGAGGCTGTGCTTACAACTTCTACCCAGAAATAAGTAGGAAGACTGTATTCATTTAGCATAGTACTAGCCATTTATTTAATTTTTCTATATCTTATTTCAATAATTCCATTTTGTTGAGGTGTTCTTGGTTAATAGAAGGTATGTTTAATACCAGTATTTGAGAAAAATGAATTAAATTCCAAATTCTCAAATTCTCCACATGATCACTTCTTAATGAAATTATTTTAAAACCTTTTTCATTTTGAACAAATTTTCAAAAACTTTCAAATATTGTAAAATCTTCATTTTTATATTTTAGAAAGAAAATCCACGTAAATCTAGAATAGTCATCAAATAATACATATACATATAATTTTCCAGACAAAAATGCTATTATTGAAGGTCTAAACAAATACATATGGACAAGTTCTAGAGGTTTAGAATTAGAAATTTTGTTATCAAATTTGAAGGATGATTTGTGCTACTTTCCAAGCTGACATGCATCATAGAATCTATCATATTCAAATTTGAGACTAGGAAAACCAGAAACTAGTTGTTTCTTAGATAACATATGTAAAGAATATATATTTCAATGTCCAAGTATTCTATGCCAGATCCATGATTCATTTATCTTAGTTGTTAAGTAGTTTACTTTTTGTTTACACAAGAAATTTTTGTCTAGGGTATAAACATTATCAGTTCTAGGTACTCTAAATTTATTCAATTTATCTTTTAAAAAAGAATAACAGTTGTTATAAAAATCAACAAAATAACCATCATCATAGAGTTGATAGATACTTATCAGGTTGTGTTTCAATCCTTGTACAAAGAGTACTTTATTGATTGAGACAAATTCTGGATCTTCAACAGTTCCAATGCCAATAATTTTACCTTTTTCATTGTCACCAAATGTGAATAATCCACCATTCTTTTGAGTTAGTGTTCTAAAGTTTGATGAGTTTCCACTCATATGTTTGGAGTAGCCACTATCCATATGCCGTATTTCAGTTCGGCTTATGTGACCTGCTTCCTACAATGGTATTCAAAAAAAAGTTTGTTTTGGTACCCATACTGTATTGGGTCTAGTAGTGTTAGCTAGAAAAGATCTGGGTATCTAGACTTGATTTGTTTTTATATAATCTATAGAATCATATAAACTATTCACAACAAAGGATTTCTTAATTTCAATTATTTGAGGTTGCCTTAAATAACAGTTTTTAGATATGAGACATTTTGTTCCACATTAGTTTCAAATTATACCTTTTGTACTTGGTCTAAAATATTTATTATACAGTTTGGATTTCTCACATTTACTTCCTATTCCATATGTTTTCTTTTTAATCACATTATTTCCAATAATTCCATTTACTGAATTTTCTCCTTTTATAAAAACAAGAGTTTAATTTTTGTATGTATCTACTTCTTTTTGCAGTGTTTTTATTTTAGTTTCATTATCTGTAATTTTTGTGTTTTATGAGTTATATTTTTCAATTAACTCTTAATATTGTTTTAGCAGAGTTTCTTTTTCTCCTAAAATAGATGTGTGAATATTTTTCATAGATTTATGTTTCTTAAATAAGGAATCATATTTATTTTCTTGTATATTGAAGTAGGCTGCAAGTTTATAATTTGAACAACTAGAACTAGAATCTGAATCAGATGAGTAATAGGATTGTACCTCACCAGCTTCGGCCATAAAGAACATATTTGCTTTTAGATTCGATTCTTCCTTTTCCGAGTCAGACTTTGATGAGCTGTTGGAGTTTTCATAAACCCTCCCAGTAGCTTTCATTTCTCTTTTGTTTTTTATATCATAATCATTGTTTTTAAAAAATTTCTTTTTGTTTTCTCCTTTTAATTGAGGACAGTCAGGTCTTATGTGACCCATATTTTTTCATTCATAGCATTTGACTTCCTTTGGTTCTTTTTCATCTTTCTTGAAGGATTTTCTGAATCCCTTCTTCTTTATGTAGAACTTGCTAAACTTTCTGGCTAGCTGATCCAATTCCATATCTAAATTAGATGAATCAGAACTCTCTGATTTCACTTTTATTTCATTCTTCATCTTTCTGATCTTCTTTTGGGATGTTACATTCAAAGCATTATTTTCTATTTTGATCAAAACTTTATACTCATTTTCTTTATCTTTCATATCAACTTCATACATCATCAGGGTTCCAATTAATTCTCTCATAGTTATTTCTTTGACTGGTGATGATTTCCTAATGGCTTCTGATATCCCATTCCATTGGGTTGGAAGTACTCTCAGTAATTTCAGGGCTTGCTCTTCTTGTTTTATAGGCTCACCCAAGGAAGTGATATTGTTAACAATTTCTTTATGCCTTCCATCCATCTGGGTGATGCTTTCTCCTTAAAAAATTCTGAATTTTTTGAATTTCAATTTTGCTGTGGCATACCTAATTTATCTGACATTGTCAGTTCCTTTATAAGAAACTTCAATTGTCTTCCACATTTCATAAGCAGTCGGTCACTGAGATACTATGTTGAATTCATATAGTATTAGACCACAAATTATAGAATTCACAGATTTTGAATTTATGTCATACTCTGCTTCAGTAGCTTCATTCCATGCTTTAGGTTTCTCAGGAATTTCATAAGGAGTAATAATTTTTGAGTAGACTCTGTATCCAAGATTTTTCAGATATATGATCATCCTCAACTTCCAACATCTATAGTTTTCACAACCTAAGTATGGAGATAAAACCATTTTTATTCTCTCTCGTGTACCAGCCATTGAGATCTCTGAGTATAATCCTTTGAAACTTTCTTCTTGTTATATATTTATCAAAATAAAGCCCTAACTTTGATACCAATTGTTGGATCGGGTTATGCCAAATACAAACAAGAGGGGGGGAGGGGGTGAATTGTGTCTTATAATTTCTTCACTAATCGTGATGATTTCCAAGTCTGTCCTTTATCTTTATCAGAATGTTTATGCAATGGAAATAAACATTTATTAGGACACAGAGATTTATAATGGTTCAGGGAACAGAAGGCCCCTAGTCCACTCCACCAATTATCTACTCCACAATCTTGATGATTTTCAATATTTGGTCCTCTTATCAACAGACCATCCACAACTAAGTGCCGGAAGTTGACACCTTTACAAGTTAAGGGTAAAAAAAGAGCCTTTTGGTTTATACATAGTTTTGAATACACATCTTTTTACGAGAATCCGGTTACTAAAAATGAAAAGAGTATTTGTTTAAAAATAATTTACAATCGTTCTTCATAGTTTTAGCAATACACAACTGACAATAGATAGATCTTCATCTTCAGAAAAGGTATTATTCAGGTAAGGAAAGTTCTGAGTCAATTGGTTGCAATAGATATAAAAATAAATTTAGCAACTCTAACACAAATGGATTCATAATAGATCTTCTGTGTAGAATCAGTGAATCTTCAACGTGTTTCTTATTCTTTAGAAAACAAATTTTTTATCATACATTGTAATAGTAGATCTGTATATCTCGAATATCACTGTAAACTGAAGTTGAGAAACTTGATAGCTTGTTCTTATAATATTTTTCACGACAATACGTTGCCTTTAGAATCATGATATTTAGATGTTCAAAAAATAGTGCAGTTGTAACTTCCCTTAATAATCAACATGAAATATTACTCTTAAATCGATCCTTTGAATAATAAATAAATGGATTTAAATCATTTAAAGATGCACTTTAAAATCGAGATTTTTATATGGCTTGAACTGCATAGAATTATTTTTCAGAACATAAGGTTGACAACATAAGGTTGATGATCCATTATTCAAATTTAATGTTGATCTCAAACGTAAGGTTAGTCATTCATACATTTCTTATGATTCAAAACGTAAGGTACAAGATCCATACTTTTTTATAAAACTTAAGGCTGTTTACAAAAGTAAGGTTGATAAACCATACTTTTGAGAAACAAATGTAACATTCCATACTTATGTAGGGTTATTCTTCCATACTTTTCTAATAACATAAATGTAAGTTTCCTTCCAAATGTAGGGTTCCTCTTCTATAATTTTCTGATAACGTATGGTTTATTAACTATAATTTTCTAAACCTTTGTAAAGAAAATGACGAATTCTGTCCTTACACTTATGCTCTTCAACGTAAGGTATGAACAGTGTTTCTAGAATACACTCAAATGATTTCTGAATACATTGTCAAATATTCCACGTAGTTTAAATTCTTTAATATTACAACAAAAATAAGAATATAAAGAATATTAATTTCCTGAAATATTATCAAGGTAAAATCATTAGAATAACAAACAAGGGTATTTGTGAGCATCAAAATAAGCATAAAAAGATAGAGTATTCTTCTTAACAATCCCCCTTATAATAATAAAATAGATTGTTGTTGAAAACAACACTTTCTCAACATTTGGTAGTTGTAATTTGGAAGCTGGAGGAGTTCATGATGTGAGACATAGTTCACGTTGTGAGTGGGATGTTCATAGCTTAAAGTGGTTGTTTGCATCTTAAGTAAGAGAAGTTGGTGGGGTGAGATTTAGGATGTGAAATGGGGGTTCACAACAGGAATGGAAGAGGTTTTGATTTAATGAAACTTTCCTCAAAAACTCACAAGGTGAATATAAAGTTCACGATGTGAATTGATCTAGGTTTGTAGGATCAAGGAAGCATGTTTTTTGATGAGTCTTAAAACCTTTTCCATTCATTCAAGATGTGCATGAATCATTAACATTGTGAATCTATATATAAAAGTGTTACTATAAATAAAATCACCAAATTTATTTTTCCAAAAACCCTATGATTCTCTCCCAACTCTATGTGACCAAAGGTGCTTCTTTAGGGTGTTTTGAATCCCTTTCAAAAGGGATTGATCCTCAGCTTCCCATGTTCGATCCATGGTGATCTGAGGTGAATTTTTCCTATTTATCTTGTGGTTACTATCTGTTCATATTTTTTTTCTCCCATTTTATCTTAACATGATATGGTAGTCATTCTACTTCATTATTAAGAGGTTATTTTGTTGTTTATTGGTGTGGTTGTGGACCAATGTACTTGGAGGGCTATATATTCCTCACTGAAGAGGTGATTGGAGATCTACATAATTACTACCTTCTAGTTTGAGTAATGTTGATTGTCTTGAGGTTGTTTGGAGTTTTATTGATTATTCTTGTTTTTATGTGAAATCATAAAGTTATCATGTTTTTATCTATTTGAATAATAGTGGAATTAACCCGAATGATGATGAAAATGGATTAATGAAATAATTTTGTTGGGTTATTAGCAATATCATGTGTCTCCACTGTGATAATATTTTACTACTTGTTTTTATTGATAGTGTGCTATCTATGTTTATGCTAGAGTTAGCTTGTTTGTTTATGCTATGGTTTATCATTTTACTAATGAAAATGGTTAAACAACATAAAGATAGTAATTATTGTTGGATAAAGAATTAAAAGAGGCATGTTTAAATAAAATTATTCATCCTTATGTTTTGATGGAAATAAAAGTGATGATTGATGCATGTTTTATTGAAATAATTCTTCCATATGTTAATGTAAATTGGATTAAAAAGTAAAGATGATAATTCTTGATAAATGAATAAATAAATAAAGCGGCATGTTAATTAAAAATGTTTTTCCTTAGTTTGGTGAAATTGGAAGTGATTCTTGAAAGTGTGTTTAAATATATTGTAGCTGTTTATATCCAATGTCATAGGTTTAATATGGTTGTAACATGTGATAAATAAATCATTTAATTCAAGATGATAATTAAACAATTGTTTAATAAAGATAATTGATTCAGGATGAGTGAGGTCATATTATTATTAAGGATGAATTCCTTTGTTTTAGGGCTTATATTACCTATTGTTTGTTTTTTCTTTTATTTCTTCCTTGTGTGTTCTATCTAGATGTGAGACTTTCTATATGACATGATTTGAGCCTAATATAGATGATGGTTTGGTGAGATATGGGTGGTGAGGCCCAGGTTTGTGGAAACAGTTGATTCTTATAATAGAGAGATGCAAGGTGATATGCATGATGGTGCTAGGGATGACATCAGGACTGATGAAACGATTTTGTAACACACCAATATTGTATGGTATGTCTCTTTTTAAATACTTTTAATTTCTTTGACAGTTTACGTTTCATAAAACACTGAACTTTAATGAACTCTAGGATATTATTATTCTAACACGACCGATATAACCTAGCTATTAGAATGATGAGAATGAATTATATTATCTAAATTATGAAAATATATTTTAAACATGTTTATAAAATTAATTCATTGGTTACCAATTAAGTAGAAATGAAAATGAAAACCAATTTAACATAAAGGATGTGTTTTTATAAAAAACAATTTTTATGATCACAATGGAATTTTGTATTAATAAATTAAATTAATCACTATTAGTGAAACAAAATAATTAAATTTATATGTTATATACTCAATGATTTTTTTTAAATTCCTATAATATTTTTTATAGGATTAGGATAATAATTAATCCAATTTTAAGCATAAAAAGCTATTTTTTTCTTTCTAAAAGGCAATTTTCCACCTTTTAATACCTCACCCGTTTGAAAACTAAATTTTGAAAATTTTATAAATCTTATTTAACAAAAAAATTAAATTTTTAAATAGGAATATACTAATCATCTTATGGTGATTTTTTTATTTTAAGAGAAGTTTCATTTTTTGATGAATAGTAAAAAATACAAAATTTTAATTGAAAACTGATTTTTCATCTAATTTATTTATATAGTTAAATTATATTTTAAATTAGTTTTAAAGTATAATTAGTTTAATTTTACATTATCAAATCCAATTTAGGTAATTGTATTCAAATTTACATTGAAATTTTATATAAAAACATTTAAAACTGTTGAACATTTTCACTTTAAAAACCATCTTTCCCGTTGCGTCTGTGAGATTAATTTTAAATATAATTTTGAGAAATATATGAATTTAATTTGAAAAAAATAATTACATATTTAGATTAATAAGTTAAAAATTATATTTTAAGGTAAATTTAATTATTATTTATAAAAATTTTATTGTGGTAAAAAAATTATTTACCACAACATATGTAAAATAATGATAAGGGTTAAAGTTAAAAGGTAAAAGCTTAAGATATCTAAAAATTTAAACATTTAATGGTTGGTTGAGGTATTTATCAAACCTAAAATTTATTTAAAATAATAATTATCATCCAAATTCATGGAAATTAATGCCACCTCTATGTGGTTGGCTTTACTTATAAAATAATCATTATTTAATCACTTAAATCCACCTCTCCTCAAGTATAAATACCACCCCATTTCACCTTTAAAGCCTTGAAAATCCTAACATATATGCCAAATATTCTAATACTCAATATCCCCACGTAAAAGTACTTCTTTTATCCCCAAAATACCTAATACAAGGTCCTCAAGGGGTCCTTCAAGGAGGTGATATTCAAGAGGTAATTTTCTCAAAACACTTTCTATTAATTTCTTTTCTTCTTCTACTTTCTTCTCACCTCATTCATCCATAAAGTCATGATAACTTAAAAATGATGTATATACTGGAGTTTTTTTTATAATTGAATATATTACATCAATCCCTTTTATTACTTCTTATAATTTTAAAGGAATGAAACTATTGTCCAAGTTATGACAGTTAATCCCCTCCTTGAATAATGATATTGTTCATTTTCAATTAACACCTTCATGGATGGCCATAAAAGTATTATTATGGTTAAATAAAATTTTAATTTGTATTTTATAAATTATTTAATGTTCTATAATATATATATATATATAATATGAAATAAAATGAAGCTAGTTCATGATGGTCAGAAAAACCACTAAAATAAACTAATCATTTATCATTAATATATTATCAAATGAATCATGCTCATGTTAGATAAAAAATGATATATGGGATCATTAAATATCCTATAATTTCATTAATATAATTTCATTCTACTTCTGTACTTTTACTTCCATTTTCCAAGAAAATTTATAATTATATACAAGTGAACCGACCTTGAAAACATGAAATGAACTCACCCGAAACAATGAAAATTATGAAATATTATGAATGGATGGATGGTAATATGTAGTAAAAGGATCATATAAGTTATTATAAATATGAATATAGTTATAAAACAAATTAATAACATTATTTAAACAACTATACAGGAGGTTAAAGTATGCACCACTAAAGGGAAGCATGAGGTAAGGGATTTCTTAACCCAATTTCCATTCTTTGGGTTAAACTTCTACTTCTTGATTATGTCATTCTAAGAATATGTGTGAAATAAATTTTAAATATATTATGTTTTATTTAATCATTTTTTATGTGTATTGAAATAGGATACATATATTTGATTATTTTAATTAATTCCCATTTTTTCAAGATGATATTTATGAGATACTTTATTTTAAAAAAATTATATTTTTAAATGTTTCCTTTAAACTCTATTTTTCTTCCATGAAAGTGTTTTATTAAATTGATTTAAAATTGTTTTAATATTATATTATGATTTTTTTAATTAATTTTCAATCATGTTTTAATTTTTACAAAATGTTTTGAATGTATTCTTTTTTTCATTTTCTAAAATATATTTTTATTGAATTTTATGAAAAAAATACAGAAGGAATGTTTTTTAACTTATATGGTATGGGAGGATTTTCCTGTTGTAATTATTCCACAATTCCTTTAAGATTACTTTAAAATATTACAAGGAGATTTTCTATTAAAATGTTTTATTTTATAATTGTGTGACATTTAAAAAAATGTTTTCAATATTTCAAGAATATTTTCCTCAAGAATTATTTCAAGTGATCTTTAAAAACTACTTTCCTTCTAAGATAAAAATATTTTTTGTTTCTTATTATTTACTAGTAATATTATTTAATGATACTATACTTATTATTTTTATGGTTTATTTTTATGATTTCATGATGTTTATGAATCCTGTTACTTTTCCATCTCATTCCATGGGTAACCCTTATGATTATTACTTATATTTGATTCTTTATGTGACACACATATATAAGATCATGTTATAATGGGTGCAACCAGATATTTCTCCAATGCATTGGGTAATGTTTTAGTATAATGTGAGATCATTTTGGGATTGGGATTAAACCTAATTCTTTTATGGGACACTATCCACAATGTGATATAGTCTTGCCAGTTAGCCTTGACTCATGTTTATGTCATGATGTATGTCACCACCACTTTCCTACTTTGACATGATTATATTATTAAATGTTCTATATGTTATATTTTCATATGTATATTCATGATCCATTCTTATATGTAATCATGTTATGTTTTATAACTCATATTCCATTTTTCAATCCCATTGTTATTCCCTTACTGGGATTTTTAGATCATCCATTTTGTCAATGTTTTCCCTAGGTTATCATATGTAATTATATGAGCTCAATGGGAGATAGGTACTCATAATGGAGATTAATAAAAATATGTTTTTTTCTAATATCATATTTTCTAATTAAGACACTACACTTTTCGATCATTGGTTTGTATTTAGAGGATAATTATGCTTAAAATCATGTAATAATATGTGAAAAAGGTTATTGGTCATTATAAATTTGAATATAGGATTGAGATTTGTTATGTTGAAAGATATGATTATTACATGATAATTAATCTTATTTAAAGTCTAGATAACCAGGTTGATTGTTTCTTCTTTCCTTTCTCCACTACTTAACACACCTAAAAGTGTATGGTTGATACATATTTTTATAGTAGATTACGATGATTCCTAGAGTACCTAGAATTATAGAATGATAATTAATAATAAATTCTTTAACCCATGGGGTTGGTTCTTGAATATAATTTTGGATGATGATAACTCTTCAAGAAATATAGAATTGTTTGGTTTATTCCTAGAGGGCATGGATTTCTTTTGGATTATTCCTAGAGGGCATGAAATTCAGTTGATAATTAATGAAAAGTTAATTTTTTTTAACATTAATTAATGGTTATTAAATTAATTAATGTGTTTATGAAATGTTAAAAATAAATCATTAAGTGAAATTGTTTTTGTAATTCTTGTGTGCTC
This sequence comes from Viscum album, assembly GCA_963277665.1. Lineage (NCBI taxonomy): Eukaryota > Viridiplantae > Streptophyta > Magnoliopsida > Santalales > Viscaceae > Viscum > Viscum album. The sequence goes on along the minus strand of OY728155.1, from coordinate 192,636,789 downwards.
TTAAGATATCTAGTCCTTAGTAGTGGCAACCAAGTATCTGAGAAAAGATAGTTGAAATCATTCTTCATGCTAGATAGTTTCCCATAGTGTGGTTGTGATATATATATATATATATATATATATATTATATTTCATGTTATTTCATATGATAATCACCCTTTTCAGTAGGTAAATTGGAACCCTATGAACTCTAGGAGGTTTTTCCCCAACATCTAGGTTGGCGATGAATGAATGACTGAATATCCCCTCTTTCCCTACTCTCTTCTACTGGTAGTTTTATGTTATAGTATATACAGTAGTTACATTTCCCTTTTATATGTATTTATAGGGATATAAAGGATTGGGGTTATTTCTTACACATGTATCCTCAAATATAGTATCCTAAGGATTATTATAGGTATGTCAATTATGGGTTGTAATAGATTGAGTTATAATACTCGACATACAGGTTATGATGGATCCCAAAACCTAATTGGTTATTATCTAGAGATGTGGAATGGGATGATGAGATGATGTGATGCACGGGGTTCATAGTATTTGATGAGATGATATAATGGAAATGATGCATGTTATGGTATATTTTCCCAGGTTTCTTCAGGTTGGATTTATTTTGGAGAGAGGTGGATCAGGACATATGACATTGGGGAAGAGTGAAAAAAATATAAGGGAAGTGGTATAATGATACCTTCATGATATATTTTTGATATTGTATTATTATTATATAAAATAATTGGCGAGAGATCCATGGTGATGTTGGGAACCTAGTATAACTATTTAGTTGACAAGTTAGCTTCATGTTTTATTCACTGGGATTTAGCATTCTTTATTTATCTTTTGAAAGAGAGGATCCATTGAGAATCCCACTGAGTAAAACTATTATTATCACCCTATGTAAATATAAAATATTTTTTAGGACCACAAGATCTAGTTTTAGATCAGGATGAACTTTAATAACTTGTGGAGTTATTCAGAATCTCATTGGGATTTGAGTTCACTATTGAGGATTTACTTCTGGTAATTATTGTTTCTTTTATAGATGTTTAGGTATGTATAACATTACATGTATGCTGTAATATTTTTTTATCTTATGAAGGATTTTTTGGGTGGTTTTATCTTATATTTATTTACTCAAGTTCTCCTAAAAAGAAAATTTCTCCCATATGTGTGTATGATATACCCCAAGTTAATATCACCAAATCACGTCCTATTAGAGGTGGGCGTTAGGAATCATTATGTACCTTCTCCCATTTATGGCCTAGGTGGGATATCTTTGGCGGTAGGTGGTCCTGAAAGAGTAGTATCAAAGGTTTAGGTTGTGGGATATAATGGATTTTGGAGGATGAAAATATTGAGGACTGAATTGGTTGGTATGAAAATGGTCTTATCTATTCCTAGTAAGTAATGTAAATAAGTGGGACCGGCTAAGACATGGGTATTTAGGGATCTCTATGATATGGTGCATGGTCCCTGAAGTTTACTGATCCTAACAAGAAAAGTAATACTAGTTGTGTGGTAGAGACCAAGGGAAGGATCATGCATAATTTTTATTTTCACATGTTTTTGAAAATGGAAGACCTTTGAATTAGGTTACAATATTATTAAATATTTAATTAATCTTAAATATTCCATATTTTGGGTTTAGTACCCTAACTGGTTTTTCTTTTGTAGGCATGGCTACAGGTTGACATTATCATCTAGTTCACACTGAAGATATTATGTAGGACTTTCCAATAGATCACTATATAGTTGAGGTTGAAGATAATTACACTTAGAGGAAGACACTATAAGAGTTATAGTTCCAGATTCTACAGAAGTATAAGAGATATATTTTGGTCTCAATGATAGAGGACTGGTTAGATTAGGTGAAGATATCATTTAGTTTGATCTATTCTTAAAAGGACCACTGGGTTTCAATGGTGGTAGATATATTGTGTTGGGTAGCCATAAAATGGTGGTTCGTATTCCTCAAGTATCTTGAGAAGGAGAATGTATCACGTGGAATGTTCCAAGACTAGTTTTTAGGAGATTTTCTTTATTCAACTATAAAGGAATCCAGTCTCCAGAAGATTCCTACCATTAAAAAAGGGAGTTCTGGTATACATGAATTTAGGATCCATTTCAAGATCCTTATTAGTTATGGTTTAGACCTTTTACCATATGAGGAGGCTAGGGAAAGGAATTTAGAGCAATCCTTTCATCTAGAGATCCAGTTCTAGGTCACCTCATTTAAACCACCAACATATATTATGGTACTGGAGAGAGAATAGTTTTTGGAGAGGATTCTAGATAAAACTAGATATTCACAAGAAAAGAGACATAAAGATTCTATATATATCAAATATATGGTTTGGGGTTCTCATTTTCCTACAAATAAGAGTCTTCAAATGACTCAGGGTAGGTCCATTCACTCACAATACCAGTTATCTAGTGTTGGATTATCTTAACACCATTCTAAGAGATCATATGCTTATTTTTCATTTGGAGGATATGGTTATCAGTGGAGAGAGTGACCAAACGTTTTAATTAGGCAACATGTGGTTGGTGTTCTTCTTAAAGTTCCTCCATTGAGACAATTTCAGTTAAGGAATCAACAACATCATGCCCCATATCTAGATTAGTAGAGAGGATATGGGATAGGAAGAGGATAGACCTTTGATTCTCATAATCCATAGAGGGTAGAGATTTTACATAGTGGTGATTTTTATTAGGGTTATAGTGGCCATGGAGTAGGTCATGACTAGTTTCATACTTTCGAGTTTCCATAGCCAAGTGATCCAGATGTCATTTGAGGTACCCTTTTCCTATTTTCTACATGGGTGCATGTTTTTTTAATTTAAGATCTATTAAATCCTTAATATCAATTTCCCTTGTCCATTATTTGGGACTTGAGGTGGAAGGACATCTGGTACAATTGGTTTTTACTATTCCAGTTGGAGGTTGAGCTTATCTATGAGAATTATTTAGAGTTTGTGAGATAGTGTTGGTGTAGCACCACTCTAGGGGAGAATTCCTATGTTTGTGGATTCAACTATAGGACATCATCCTTGGAATGGACTGGAAGTATTTTGTGTAGGTTATTATATATTTCTTCAGGTGTAAAATTGTTTTCCACTATGATAATGAAGAGTTTACCATGTTTATTGGTGAACGAGATACACAGATGGGTCGAGGGTGTGTTCTTTCCTTATCTTAATTGATGTAAGAGATGATGTCGATTCCATAATAGGTCAAAGAATGGTGTTTCCTAGGGTTGTAGAAGAGTACCTTGATGTATTTATGGAGGATATTGTTGAATAACCCCATCGATAGGAGATAGGGTTTGGAATAGAGCTACATCTAGACACTTATTTGATCATGATTTCACCATATAGGATGGTGCCTTTTGAGTTTTGGGAGCTTTAGATTTAGATATATTATCTTTTTTAGGGTGGAATTGTTCATCTGAACATGTAACCTTTTGGTGAATTGATTCTATTCATAAATAAAGATAATGGTAGTCTATTTATTTGTAACAATTACTGTCACTCTAATTAGGTGATAGTAAAGAACTAATATCTTATTTTTTGTATTGATGATTTATTTTTTCGGATGAAAGGATCCAATTAATTATCAAAGAGTGATCTATGATCTAGATATCATTAAATATGAGTGAAGGATGAGGATAAACCAAAGACCACTTCTTGATGTTTTTATGGGAATTATAATTTTATTGTGATGTTGTTTTGTGTGATGAAAACTCCAAAAGTGTTTTGAGATTTCCTAGATTAGTTTATGATATTTTTTATCGAGGAAATCCTTGTGTACTCTGATCTTGAGGAAGAGTACATAGATTATCTATGAGTAGTTTTGGGAGTTCTTCCACATTAGTAGTGGTTTTAGAAGCGATCAAAGTGTGAGTTATAGGATTGTGAATTTTGTTTCTTGGGGAATGTTATGTCCCAATATAGAGTGGTTGTTGATCCTTTAAATATGAAGGATTTTTTTCTTGGATATCCCCCAAGAATATTCTAGAGGTTTAGAGTTTCATCATTTTTAAATGATATGATAAGATGTTTCTAGCTGATTTTTCTTAAGTTGTGACTTCTTTGAAAACCATGATCATAAAGGATCTGACATTCTTGTGGACTAACTGGTATTAATTATCTTTCAAGTATCTAAAAAAGAATTTGGTTAGTGGCCTGATTCTCTATTTTCTAGAAGATGGGGTTCATTTTGAGGTTTTCTATATATGATGCTTTATGTCTTGAATTAGGCAATGTATTGATATAGTATAAGGAATTTGTTTCCTATGGGTATCAAAAATTACATCCCTATGAGTGTAATTATGCCACCCATGATCTTGAGTTGCCGACATTTGTGTTTTCCTTGAAGTTTTTTCCACACTATCGGTGAGGAACCAACCTTAAACATTACATATTCTAGTTAATTTATCTAGAATTCACTTTTTTTCATTCCAAAATATATTTTAGGTTTAATTTTTTAGAGAGTTATTTCATAAATCTTACAAAACAAATCCATATATTGAAAAGTGGAAACTTATATTTAGTATACATTTTTTCCATAAAACAAAAAATTTAAAAGATTTTTTTTATTTTCATGACACATATTCACCATTTTAATCTTGATCACATTCCTATAACTAATCATCCTATGAAAAACATTTTAAAACTTTATATGGGCACAAAAAGATCAATAAGGTATGTAAAAAGAAATAAATATGTTATTCTAGTGAAAATCATGAAAACCTATAAAATACTTACCTTCCTCACATTATTCCATAAGGTTATGAAATAAATTATTTCAATTTTAAAAACACACACTTTTTGACCAATGGGAAATTTTAAAACCCATATAAAGAATAGATAAAACATGTAGGAAACTTGGGGAATCATTTTCATATCACTCTTACATATGAAGTAACCCTCAGAGTTACACTTGAAATAACCATCATGATTATACTTTGAGTAACCATCACAGTTACACTTAAAATAACCATCACATTATACTTGTAATAACCATCATAGAATATTCCCATAATATTTTAGGAGAAACCTAATCAGTTAACTCCACCACTTTACCAAATACATTTACTGATGATTAGATTTTTTTAAAAAAAATACTTTTGTGGGAAAAGTGGGAAACCCCATAAGATTAGAACATAAGATCATCAAACAACATAAAAAATCAAAAAATCAATAAATGTGAGTTTAAGATTATTATAAACATTCTCCATATATAATATACAATTAAGTTCAGTTAACATTGTATTTGGGTTATCCTTGATAAGATCCTCAAAACGATATTCCATCTTGTACCAATTTAGAATATACTTCTTTAGGTTGATATTCTTTTCGTTGAAGACTCATGTCAAAATGTGATCTTGTTTTCTGATCCACACCATTTACACCTCATTACTATCAACTTAAATCATTTTATTACTCATCATATTAACATACTCCTGCTAAGAATTAATATAGAAATCCTCCTCCAACATTTCTTCCTTGGAGTGTGATGGCCTCTTGCGCGGTGGTGTCGTTACTTCCTATGGTGTGGAACAAATTTAGAATTTATATTTTGACCCAAGATTTCTCTAACTACAAGGGTGTAGTGTAGTGTTTGTATGGGATCAAATCCATAGTGAGACTTCTATTTTTGTCATGAAGAATTCAGGTCTCAATTTCTGAAAATGATTCCTTTCTAGAAGTCCTTTTTTTGGGAAGTTTGGTATGAGTTATAATTGGGAAGAATTAAATTAATAAAGGATAGATTGGGATCAAGGTAAGTATCTTGGTGAAGGATGTCTTATAAGTCTAACCTTGGAAAGATAACATGACTTAGTCTGAGAAGCAAACAAGGGTCACTAGTTGACTTTGGTCTTAGTCTCCTAGCTCTACCTAGGAAGTATCTATTCCATGGTCAGGAAATAGAAATAGCCTAAGTGCATTATGTTTGGATTCTTTATATATAAATCTTCCCGAGCTAGTGGTCATAGCTCATTCTGCTCCAATTGGTATAGGTTTGTTTGTTTTATTGTCTCGTGGTCAGGGATGTTTGAACAAATGGGATAGAACTTGAATTAATATCCTAATTACTACTTCAATTAAACTTTCCAAGTTTATATTTAAAGGTGTATTTAAATTATTTAGATATGTCACTTGATCCCTACCCCTATAGATTTATCTAATCATGTAAGGGTAAAATACAATTAAATAAATGTGAGATAGAATATTTGAGGGATTGATAAACATTAATGGAATTGGGATCATGCAATAGGTTTGGGAAATATAATTGAAATAAACATGCATGAAGCGATTAACAATTATACTAATGAACTTACTTGAGAAAGAGGAATGGAACCCAAATATAAATGCATTGGTGGAAATTTAATGCGTTAAATAAAGAAAACTCCATGTCTCTTAGATTAATATAAATTCACAAAATAAGAAGGAATTGAGTGTTTGAGAGGAAAAAGGCTGAAAACATTTTCAAGGGATCGAGAGGGAGAAGAGAGGCTCATTCAAAAGTGTCTCTAATGTTATGTCACTTATCAACTTATATAGTAAATTTTGGTCACGATGTGTACCTGTGGTACATGACATGTACCCTTGATCCGCTTAATTTCCCTATGGATCTCCAGTATGGAACACATGTCTCACACATTAAGAAGTTTGACTAGGTACATGACGTGTATCCATTGGTAATGATATGTACCCTACCTTCATTTTTTTTTCATAGATTCCTCGCGCATTTCTCATATGAGGCTTTGACTGGTCATAATGTTGTGTATGATTAGTTCCCGATGTGTAGCGGGTTTTTTCTTACTGGATGCGTGGTTTGGTCACGACTAGATTCACAACTCAGAATCAGGCTATGTGCTTCGGGTACATGACATGTATAGTGGAATCACAACATATACTTGGTTAGTTTTTCACTGTTTCTACCTTTTCTTTCTTGAAAACCTATGAAGCCTTTTTTCCTACATAATTATACATATACTGTGTGAATTATTACATATTTTAATGAAAATAAATAGAAAAAAGTCTACAAAGTGAATATATTAATTATGCTTATCAAATCCCCCACACTTAAACATTTGCATATCCTCAAGAAAAATGTCTCAACAAAGATTTATTAAAGGATAAGAAATTTGTAAAGAGATGAATATTCATTATGTCTATGTAATTAAATTAGGTTTAAGTAGAGAAAGTGTCAAGTTCCATAATCGATCCAGTAGAGAAAGTTTTTCATGACTCCTAATTCATATTTTTAAATTAAATTCTCTTTCTTCAATTACAATCTTTCAACTATTCACTATGTTATATGCCCAATTCTAATGTACCTCACAATTTCACTCATTACTCAGGGTGTAAATGTAAGTAGAGTTATGATCGTACCCTGAGAAAATGTTCCTAACCATATTATTTCATTGGTTCTTTCATCTCCATTGTGTAAAGAAAAGTGTAAAATTTATCTTGATGGATTTAAGTAATTTGGGCTCTGATGACTCTACAGTTGTGGGTAGGTAGGGAAATGTGAAAATCAGACTAAAAAAGGAGGTTAAGCTTTGCAATATGATGAAAAAAGGTGTCAGAACATGTGTGATGTCATTCCTCATTCTGGTCGGTCAATTGGCACTCTATCAGCTTGGGTGGGATCCATATGTATTGCAAGTATGTAAATGAAAAATGATTTAATTCCCTTATTTTTCTTTCTTTTCCTTTTTATTTTTATTTTTATTTAATTTTTCAAATGTTATTCCTAGGATAGATCTCACAGCCATCACCTAACCGCATATGATGCTTTGAGCGATTAATCATTGTAGAAAATGGTATTTTTTTACCTTCTTAGTACACATCACATATCAATTTTATTTCTTTATTTACTTTTGTTATTTTTAAAAGTAACATAATTCGAATGGAATACAAAAAATGATATATGGATCACAACCTTGCTATCAAGTGAGTGCACCGTACGTCTCTAGAAGTGGAATTTTCCCATACTGTCTGAATTCCTCCCATACAATTGTCCAAAGGAAATATTTAAGCATAGTACAAGGAGTAGGGTAGGAAGGGAAATGATTAAAATAGATTCATTCAAATAGGTCATTCATGAAAACTATGGGTTGAACAAAGGATAGATTTTAGGTAGGCCTCAGGGAAGTGGATATCAACAAGTGACTCAATAATTTTAATTTTATACCTATACATTCATCTCTTTGATAAGATCTCAGTGGAAGTTATAGTTGGTTTACATTCTCCAGGTCTCTCTCAAGAAATATGCTCAGACAAGAAAATGAAACCATAGGTCGAGAGTCCTCATGGGTAATTGGATTCAAAACTAAACTAGAAATCACAATGGGAATAAACATTAAGTAGTGGACTATTTAATCATAATTTCAAAGTTTTATATTTGAATTCATCATCCAAACTCAGCATTCATTCTAAACAAGTCTAGATAGGAGTGAAACATGGTCCAAAAAACTTTTCCACTTAAATTTTTCTTTAATTACAAGGGAATAAATATTTTCAGGTTTAAAGCACGATTGTCTTTTAAAAAATGTCTCATAGACTAGTAAAACATGAGATCCCCCCACACACTTAGAATGAGAGTGTGTCTGCACTGTTAGTGAAATATAAGTGGGACTGGTTTTGCATTTGAGTGTGAAAAGAATTGTAAATGGAATTTTTGTGGTAAAAATTTAAATAAAAGGGAATTGAGAGCTCCCTAGAGTATGTGGTATGCCTTGGGGATGAACGATGCTATCGTAGCATGAAAATTTACTTGAAAATTGTTAGATAAATAAATTCATGCACCAGATAGAAAACATTAGTTCATAGTTGAAAGTAGTTTGAATAGAAAAATAATGGGAAATGTGTAAAATGAGAAACCGAGAAACATATTTTATTCAATTTGTGGAAGATATATAGAATAGTTCCATGAAAGACACTAAATGAGAAAAAAAGGACATGGAAATGATGAATTGATGAAAAAAAAGATTGGAAATGGTGGACATAAACTATACTCATGGGGCTCACCATCTTATAGTGGTTCCTTTTCCTCATACAGCTACTATAGGCTGTGTCTTCAAGGGCACATGGTCATTTGGGTGGGTTGACCACTTCAGGTGCAGCCGTGTGAGCATGGATGAGATGTGGTAAGAAAGGAATCAAAGGTCACAACAACTTCTGGTGAGATATGGTGTGCTTGAGTACTCTGTGTTCTAGGACATGTGGTGGAATTGGACTGTCAAGGATGATAGAGGATTTAGAGGATATCGACATACTATAGACAGATTTTTAAGACACAGAAAAAAATACAATAAGAAGTAAAAATGAAAGGCTAATTATATAAAATTGACTATAGAGAATAAAAAAATGAAACAAAACATGAAATGGTCAACATCCATCCCAAAAACATGAAAGTGTCCAAAAATCCCAAAATATGAACAAAAGTCAGATTATGGGTCCTCGATGAAGATCTCCTCCTACGTCAGTCCAATGCTGGGTGTCTCGACTAACTGGCCCATCATAGCAGTGTCAAAAATAGTTGGTGGTGGGGTGGAGGGGTGGTGGAGGGTGTGGGAACAGATGTAGGGATATGGGATGGGGTGGGTGGTGGGGAAGTAATGATCCATATTGGGGACATGGATCTGAAAGCAGGATCAATGAATGATACCGCCAGAGGTGTAGGCTTATTGGCGACCCCTTGCCCCTCCGAGCCTACTCTTATAGAAAATTCTGCTGGGAAAAAGGGTTTGTGAGATCGGAAGGGAGGTCCAGATGGGTGGAATGGGGTGGGGTAATGGAGGATGATGAAGGACCCGCCATGGTGGGTGAGGTTGAAGGGGTAAAAAGGGAGGCTCAATGAAGAGTAGATGAAGATGTGAAGTGATCTGACGAATATTCACCAAAATACACTGAAGAAGACCCCAAAACTCTGCAGGGGGTAGGATGGGTGGTCAGAGGGGTGGTAGATGTGCTGGAGGATGGCCTGGGTGAAGGTGGTGTAGTGGAGGTGGGTGGCTGGGAAGGTGGGGCTACTGCTGCTGCTTTGTCTGCCTTCTCATGAGGTGCAGGTGCCTGTACACCTGGAACCCAAAAATAATGATAGTCCTCCTTTACCAGCATCTTCATCTTGTGTAAGATCACAAGATCTATCAGCTGCACTCGCCCAATAGAGGTGAGGGACAGAGAGGCCTTAAAGATTCCAAGATATTGGGACAATATGGTGATAAAATATCCACCCATGAGTGTTCCCCGATTCATCTGAGTCAGGTCTCTAAATTAGGAAGAGAATTGGGAGGCCATATTTATGGGTGGACCACCCATGGTAGCTGATAAAATCATAATTTCCATCTAGATGACATTGACATGGGTCTCTCCACACATGAACTAACCATGCGCTATGACTGGATGTAAGATATGAAAATCCAGGGGCCGAAGCTAAGTCGACTTCGTGAGTTGAGTATTATGATGTGATTGGGGGTCACGGGATATCAATGGCCATAACTGCATAGATATATTTCAAGGTGACGGGAGATGAAACATCAGATAAATGTCAAAATGATAAACTCCTCAATATATATGCCATGCCCAAACCCAAAATCAGCAAGAGACTACTCATGTGGGCAGCCACCAAGGCAGAAAAAGAGATTTCTGATGCCCATATCAAAGGTTTCCAAAAACTCCAAAAATAACTCTTGGAATGTCTCCTCACAGACTTCGATAATGGTGATAATGTGGAGAGTACCAAGGAGGTTAGCGACGACATCGAAAATGTTCATCTGGGCGAGTGACTGCATGTCCAAGATTTTGTTTGTATGCATGGGATTCACCTGTAACTTGAGAAGATCAACCCTGTGCACTGGGTTGGAAAAACATAAGATCGGGTGCAGGTTCCGGTCATCATCACTAGATGTGGTGGTGGTGTCGAACCATGATTGAGGAGATGGTGTTGCGCGTGTGGTGGTGGGTGTAGATGGTGCATCTGTGGTGGTCCGCAGACACTTGTAGGCAGGCCGTTCCTCAGATGGTGAAGATGAGGTGGTGGAAGTCAAGGAGGAGGGAGAGGGATGTGGGTGCTTGGTGCGTGCCATGGAAGCAGGTAGGTGGTGCAATTAGTACGAAGAGAATGGAGTGGGTAGTTCATGGGTAGGGTAGAGGGGCAGGGTGACGATAAGGGAGGGCAGTGAAAAAGGGGTGTGACGAGGGTTTGAAAGTGGAGGGTGGGTGCATGAGGTTTTAACGGGTGAAACGGAAAGGGAGGTCAGGGAAGATGATGGGTCATGGGTGTTTTTGTGATGTGGGTTGTAACTATTCAGGTCAGAGTTTTTTTTATACATTTTTTCAAAAAAATAATTTTCAAAATACCACCAGGTTTAAAATATTTATTTTTTTACATCTTAAAGGTGGCACATGGTGTGCCGGCTTCGGTTCAGTTTCCGCCGGGTCAAAGGCGGTTCACCAGAAACCGCCTTGCGCCTTTGGGGAAATGAAAGGCGTCACACCAGTGCCTGCCTTTCGAATTGTTTTCTGCGAAAGGTGTCTTTGGAAGATCCACCTTTCGTGTTTCAAATGGCCAAAGGCGGCTTCCCAGGTGCCGCCTTCACAAAAAAAATCCCTATAAAAGGGACCCTCCCCACCCATCCTCTCTCACTCACAAATCCCTCTTCTCTCTAAAATTTTGAGAGCTCCTCTCTCTAAGTTGAATTTTCCTTCATGGTGCTTCCGGAGACGCAAGGAGTACAATATTTTTGTGTAAAGCTTCATTTAGAGGTATTTTTTTATTTTAAAGTTATTTATTTATTTAATTGTAATTAGTTAATTTTAAATATTTAAGTATGTACTAGTAGTTATTTAATGAAAATAAATAAATAGTTATATTATTAATGTTTTAATTAGTTAATATTTAATGTTAGATTAAGGTATATGTAATTTAATATTATTAATGAATGATGATTAGGGATAATTTATTTAATGTTAGATTAAAGTATGTATAATATAATACTATTAATGAATGATAATTAGGGATAATAATAATTTATTAATTAAATGATGATTAAGGAATAATTAAGTCATGATTAAAGGGGTAATTAACTATGGATGATTAATGGGTGATTAAGGGGTAATTAAGGAATGTTTAAGGGGTGATTAAGTGATGATTAAGGGATGATTAAGGGGTTATTAAGGTAATTAAGGAATGATTAAGTGATGATTAAGGGGTAATTAAGGAGTGATTAAGGGGTGATTAACTAACGATTAAGGGGATGATTAAGGGGTAATTAAGGAATGATTAAGTGATGATTAAGGGGGTAATTAAGGAGTGATTAAGGGGTAATTAAGGGGTAATTAAGGAATGTTTAAGGGGTGATTAACTAACGATAAGGGGTGATTAACTAACGATTATGGGGTGATTAAGGGGTCATTAACTAATGATTAAGGAATGATTAGGGGATGGTTAAGGGGTAATTAATGAATGTTTAAGGGGTGATTAACTAACGATTAAGGGGGTGATTAAGGGGTTAGTAACTAACGATTAAGGGATGATTAAGGGGTCATTAAGTAAAGATTAAGGGGTGATTAGGGGATGATTAAGGGGTAATTAAGGAATGATTAAGTGATGATTAAAGGTTAATTAAAGAGTGATTAAGGGGTGATTAACTAACGATTAAAGGGATGATTAAGGGGTAATTAAGGAATGATTAAGTGATGATTAAGGGGTAATTAAGGAGTGATTAAGGGGTGATTAAGGGGTAATTAAGGAATGTTTAAGGGGTGATTAACTAACGATTAAGGGGTGATTAACTAATGATTATGGGGTGATTAAGGGGTCATTAACTAATGATTAAGTAATGATTAGGGGATGGTTAAGGGGTAATTAAGGAATGTTTAAGTGATGATTAAGGGGTAATTAAGGAATGTTTAAGGGGTGATTAACTAATGATTAAGGGGGTGAGTAAGGGGTCATTAACTAATTAAGGGGTAATTTAGGAATGAAGGGGTAATTAAGGAGTGATTAAGGGGTTAAGGGGATGATTAAGGGGTAATTAAGGAATGATTTAGTGATGATTAAGGGGTAATTAAGGAATGTTTAAGGGGTGATTAACTAACGATTAAGGGGTGATTAAGTAACGATTAAGGGGTGATTAAGTGGTCATTAACTAACGATTAAGGAATGATTAGAGGATGATTAAGGGGAAATTAAGGAATGTTTAAGGGGTGATTAACAAACGATTAATAGGTTATTAAATAATGATTAAGGGGTGATTAAGGGGTCATTAACTAGGGATAATTAGGGGATGATTAAGGGGTGATTAAGGGTTCATTAACTAACGATTAAGGGGTCATTAACTAATGATTTAGGGATGATTAAGGGGTCATTAAGTAACTATTAAGGGATGATTAAGGGTCATTAAGTAAATATTAAGGGATGATTAAGTGGTGAATGACTAACTCCCAACTGATTAACCAACACTTAAGTAGCGATTAACCATCACTTAAGTAGTGATTAAAAAGAACTTAAGTAGTGACTGACACTTAAGTAGTGATTAACCAGCACTGTAATGAATCTTATTTTTTAGAGATCATTGAACATATCTTTAGGAACGTTAAAAATTGTTCTACAAAACATTAGTGGCTTAATTTAGGAAGGTTTTAAAATTTTGGTGTCATGAAAGTTTATGTCGTTATCTAAGCAATTAAATCCCTGTCTGGATACTACAAGTGGATGTGGATCTGGAACAGATGTACCTAGGGGTGAAAGCCCCAACAAGGAGTTTTGGGCCAGACCTGGGGTATCCTGGTAAATGAAAATGGGCCTTGCTGCACTCCTGGTCTGACACTCCCAGGGGATATTCTTTTGATGATTGATATTTACTTCATGAAGTACTAAAATACCTTTAAGAAGATAAAAAATGTTATTTAACACGTAACAAAACATTATTGACATATTCAGTGATCAGTAAACATTTTTCATGTAGAGAGACATGTTTGCTTGTGTTTACTGCTATGGAAAGGTTATTCAAACCAATAAAGGAGCTTCTTATAGTATACAACCAACATCTATGGTTAACACATCTGATTGTGTAACCATAACTGATCTTTAAGATAGAATTCATGGTTGCTTAAATCTCAGTCCTCATCAAGAGATAAAGTCTATTAGTTATAGACATTTGAAATTCCCTGCCACGTTATGGCATCTTGCTTGTCCATTGGCTGCTGATGAGCCCTGGGTCCAAGCAGGAAATTTATTTTTTCAATGGTCTGATGGTGCAATGATGGAGTTATATGTTGAAGTTTCTAATGTACAACAACATCAAAATGTTCGAAGTCGTAGACATGCACAAATAGTTTTTGAATAATCTTTATCCCAAGTAATTGAGGATGTTCGCCTTGTTGCGGAGGAGGACAACTTAAATGATCTTCCATATTTACATATAAATCATTCTTCAGATGAGGAATTTAATAATGATGGAATAGATGGAGAAGACAATGATGATGGGGAGGGAGCTGGAGATGAGGAGGGAGATGGAGAAGATAGGGTAGTAGTTTCTCGAAATAGAGTAGTTCAAGAACATTCTCGACCAACAATAAATAATCCACCACCCTTTGAATCTTGGCCCGAAGCAATGGAACGTGTACCTGAATTCGACAACAATGTTATGAATCCTGCAACAGAGTTTCTTGGAGTCATAGTGGACAGGTTTAGTGAGTTGGAAAAAACATTATATAATGGAAGGTATTTTCCAAGTAAGGATGCCTTGAAGAGCTTCTTAAAAAGATTTCATATTGCGAGGCACTGTAGATATGTAGTTTAGGCATCATGTCAAAAAAAAATATGTCATACGGTGTGATAAATTTGATGAAGACTATAGATTTTGGTTAAGGGAGATTCCAGACATTGCATTTGGTGGATGGAGAATTTCAAAGATTGAGGCAGCTCATTCTTGTGTTCATCCAAACTTGACACAAGATCACACTACTTTGGATGCCAAATTTTTGTCAACTGCTATCATCGAGATGATTAGGACCTGTCAATATGTTCCTATAGCCCTTGTGAAAGAGAGGATACTTCAAACTTTTGGTTATAATATTTCTTATAACAAGGAATGGATGGCGAAACAGAAGGCAATTGTGAAGGTCTACGGTGATTGGGATGACTCGTATCGGGTGTTGCCGCAATTATTAGCTATACTGAGCCACAACAACCAAGTTGTCTACCATATAAATATGAAGGAACATGTGTTTGAAGATAATCAATTGGATCAATCTCGTGTTCAATTTCATCGGTTATTCTGGGCATTCCTCCCATGTATTTCCACATTTCGTTTTAGTAAACAGTTCATACAAATTGACAGAACATTTCTATCCGGAAAGTATAAGGGTGTATTGTTGATTGCGGAAACCCAAGATGGGAACCGTTCACCACTTCCGCTTGTATTTGCAATAGTGGAGAAGGAAAACTATGAATCTTGGAGATGGTTTTTGGCATGCATCAACAACCATTTCACATGCATTCGAGGTGTCTGTTTGATATCTGATCGACATAGGGGAATCAATGAGGAAATCAATGCGGATCCTGATTCATGGAGGCCCCCAAATGCACATCATCGATACTGCATCAGACACATTTCTAGTAACGTGCTCAAAACCTTCCATAATGAGGCTATGAAGAATGCAATCACAAGGCTTGGTAAGCAATGTCGTCATTGATGTTTACTATTTTAATGTAAATAAAAATATAATTTCTATGACATGTGATCATATTTATGTAGCATATGATCCAGATCAACGAAGGTTTGAGGCGCGTTATGAAGAAATCTTCAAGGCTAACCAAGAAGTGTATGATTATATAATGAAGATTCCAAAAGAGAAATGGACACTGGCCTATGACAGGGGGAAGAGGTACGGACACATGACCACACACATTGTGGAGTATATAAATGACG
Organism: Viscum album; assembly: GCA_963277665.1. NCBI lineage: Eukaryota > Viridiplantae > Streptophyta > Magnoliopsida > Santalales > Viscaceae > Viscum > Viscum album. The sequence continues at coordinate 192,620,843 of OY728155.1, read as the reverse complement.
TCTTCAAGGGGCTTCGCAAGTTACCAATTACTACCCTAGTTCAAGAGACATTTTATCGTTGTGTCAAGTACTTTGTTGATAGACAAAAACTAGACTCAAATGGGATTCAACAGGGGCTAAGATTTGGAAAAAACATTCAATCAGATATTGACAAGAACATTGAAGAAGCTTCCAGTTATCGAATGTGTCTATTCTGTAGGGAATACCCGTGATTTGAAGTTCAAGATTGTTTTAACCCCATCACAGGTAACATCGGTGAAAAATTAGTTGTACTTATAGAAGCAAAACAATGTCAGTGTGGAAAGATTCAGGCATTAAGGTTTCCATGTGCACATGCCATCGCAGCATGTGCATCTGTGAACGTATCATGGGAAGCTTATGTTGATCTAGTATACCGATTGGAGGCCATTGCTAACTGTTATGTTGTTCCATGGACGCCTATTGGGGAGTTTCGATATTTCCCAATGCCTGAAGACCACCCCATACTGATTCCTGACATCAGTAGATTACGACCACGGGGAAGACCGAAGACCAACATGATACGAAATGAGATGGATTGGCCTCAAGAACAAGGGAAAAGGTTGAGATGTCGTCTATGTCATCAAGAAGGACATAACCAGAAAGGATGTCCTAACATTAGTGGATCGAGTTTACACACTCAGCCACAATGATGTGTTGTGTCCAACATGATCTTTTCATTTAGTCAGTTATATGTTGTTAATATCAGAGATGACCTTTTTAAGAATTGTTTCACATTTCTAATAAGCAACTTATCTCCATCCAATAATGAACCTCTGTATTCAGTACTTTTAAATCCACTAATCTGAATGTAATCTTATAAAACAAAAACATTATTAAAAAAGGTTAGTTGTCACCGAAGACAAAAAATTATTAAAACAGTTATCATAAAGGATCTTCAGAAATCATACATAACCAGGATAAAATGTTTTTATATATAAATGTATGACACCATATCTTAAAAAACATAATTTTCATGGTAAAAACATATCTAAAGACACGATAGATAAATGTTCTCCAAAATATGACAACATTCCCTTAACTTTTTCTAAAAAAACATCAAATATCATTCATTATACTAATCATAACATTCTATTAAATGTAACATTATATTTACATTTTATAGTGAAGACTAATTTACTTTTTTGGCTTCCAGATGGATGATATTCCACTCCTCACTGAGCAGCATAGGCATGTTTCTCGTGATGTGATAGAGGGTCGGGATGTTCAACGGATTAGGGTGCGGCGAGCACACCATTTTCGACACATGGAACCTCCAGATGCTATTATACCATACTTATGTCATGCTGGATTCTACGACATTGTTGTTTCTAATTTAACTTACATTGATCATCCCCTTCTTGCTGCCTTGGTCGAGAGATGGAGACCAGAGACTCATACATTCTACTTTCTAGAGGGAGAGATGACTATCACCTTAGAGGATGTGGCAGTGCTACTCGGTCTTCCTATTTAGGGAGATGCAGTTATTGGACCCACTAGTGGGGATTGGGATGAGATGGCATAGAGATTATTAGTTGTTGATATTTTGGATGATCATACTGCTACAGATGGTGGGTCCATATCTATTCCTTGACTTTCTTTGTAGTTTGCACATTTACCTACTGATGCTGATGATCAGACCATCATGTGTTATGCTCGGGCATATATCTTATGAATTATTGGAGGTACATTGTGTTCGGATCACTCGGGTGTGCATGTGCACATGATGTATCTTAGTTTACTGGAGGAATTTGATCGGATCGGGAGATACAGTTGGGGATTTTCATGTTTGGCCTACACTTATAGAGCATTATGTACGACATGCTGCTTAGATCACACAGATCTCAGAGGATGCGTCATACTTATACAATTTTGGGCATGGGAGCACATCCCTATCCTCGCCCCAATTACTGTTGGTCAGAGGCTTCCTATAGATGTGTTATAGGACACTCCACGTGGACGATGGTATGATCAGTCATATTTATTTGTTTCTGACTATATTATGATTTATTACATTTAATTTCTGATTATTTATCACATTCAATGTTGTATTTGATAGGTGGAGTCAGGAACATCGCTTCATCGATGCTCCGACCCACAATTTGGATGCATATCGTATCATGTTGGACAATTTACTACCCGACAGCGTAAGTATATATCATCATTTTCTTTTTTTGTTAACAAATTTCTCTGATGAAATGTCATGTGTCATTACAGATTCATTGGATGCCATTCTAGAGTCTGGTTCGGGACTTACCTACATACTGTACTGCTGGAATTCATGAGGTTATAGCTGTAGTGACACTCATTCACTTTCATATTATTGAGTGGCACCAGCCTGATAGAGTTATGAGTCAGTTTTTTTGTGTTCAGCTGATTCCACCTGCACCACGACATTTACTGGTGTTTCATGGCTTGAAGCTCACGGGGAGACATCATGTCGATTGGAGACGATGAAATTCCCAGTATGTCACCATCTGGGATAGTCGAGCAGAGCATCATATCACAGGTGTACGTATGATGCGATTCTACCTATCAGATCAGGTAGAGTATGAGCCATGGTATAGAATGAAGACTATATTGTATCTGACTCAACACAGGAGAGGGATTAAAGATCTGGTAAGTCAATAAATTTCATATAATATATTTATTACACTATTTTATAATTCATTTTGAATCTCTGTACAACATACCAGACTATGAAGACTATGTCGCATGACTGATCCAGAGGAGGAGGAGGTTGCTAGTTTATCTGTGATCCATGATGCTTTGGAGGAGACGATGCCGATTTGTCAATCTATTCATGACAGTATCATCCATCCTGGAACCTAGAGGCATGATGTTCCTGCTCAGGAACATGATGCTCCTATCCTAGGAGATGAGGGTCCTGCTCAGGAACCTGCAGCAGCAGCTGGTGCTGTTCCCCAGTGACAACAACGGCGACAGAGACCGTGTCCTGCCACACGTGAGCCCTCACCTATTCTAGAGGGACAAGTCGGTGCTCTATCAGTCCGGCCTGACCCGTCTGGGTTTATGCAGCAGGATGAAGCATGGGATCCATCTTTTTTGACTGGACATCCACAGTATTTTCCAGATATTTATTTTCCAGGGATTTATCAGGGGTCATCTCCCATGCCGCCATCTTTCATACTAGATCCTTCACAACCTATATGGTTTCCCGAGGGTATGATGACAACCCCTTCTACTTACCTAGTGGGAGAAGGATCTCGTGCACACGATGACATCCCTCCAACACCTCCTTCCATGTAGACTATGACATAGGATCCCATGATTGATGTTCCAGTTCCCGAAGATCATACCTCTCCAGGTCATCATATTTCATCCCAGCATGGAACACGTCACTCTCGATATGGATGTACCATTCGCACACCACCTTGTGGGACAAAGCCTCACCATAGACACTGACATTAATTCTTCATGTATATGTTTTCTATTTATTAAAAAGAGTGCATTAATTTTACTCTAAAATAATTTCTTAAAAATTATCGATGACACATAATTTACAGGCTTTCAAAAACACCTATGTGAAACTTCATAATGGTTCAAGTACGTGACTTGGAAAGATTATAAGATATAAACTATAAGACGGATATGAATGAAAATTAAAATATTAATTAAAAATATAGGATATGATAAGTGAGGTATTATACCATCAGGAAGAGAGATTCTAGGAATGTGCAATGCTATGACAAACCTTTAGATGAAATGTGTCAGTTCCCCACTAGATGTGCATGTTCCTAAAAAATTTTCAGGCTGGAGATAATCCACCTTAAGTTCCATATAGCCTTATGCCTTACATGGATTAATGTCAAACACTTCATCCCATTTGTTTACTTTATGGGGAAGTACAAACTCATTCCTTTGAATATGCACATTACCATGGACATATACAATCAGAATTTTGCAAGAAAAACTACTAATCTCATGTTCAATGAAATACCCCTTAACGTAAGAATGATACAAATAGTGTAAGTACCCAATAGCAAGCTTCCAATCCATTTTTACTGGGCTATGTGGAATCGTTGGTGTTTTCATCTGATTAATAATTTAAAAGGTTTCAAAACCACCTTCCTGAAACTCAAAAATGTTTCAAGTAAGTGACTTTGAAAGCCTATAAAATATAAACTATAAGATCTATTGAAATGAAACTTAAAAAATGGATTAAACATATAATAACTAATTGAAAATAAAAACCATTTATTAATTTTTTTTGATGAAATACAATTATAAGCTTTCAAAAACACTTCTTACAACTCAAAAAATATTTCAGATATGAGACTTTAAAATCCTATAAAATATAAACTTAAAGACTCATATAAATGAAACTTAGAACATAGATTAAACATATAATAAGTATTAGAAAAGTAATTAGTTAATTCTGGTGAGGGGGAAAACTATTAGACACTGGAATAGAAGGATAATGAGGATGACAAGAAAACATCAACCCCCACGCCCACCCCTTCCACCCATTCAACCAACTTCGGTAACTCATATAGAAGTATATTTTAAAAAAATGAAATGTCACACCACCATAGCTTCATACATCCATATTAACCCCCCAATTCAGTTTCATTAAATTTGGACAGCCCCCATTTTTACCAAAGTCAAAGATGCACTATTAAACCATCACTTTTCAACCCCCGCCTCAATAATACGAAATTCTTTGAGGGATGGGAAATGATTCGGCGCATTTTAAAACATTGAAAATCTTTCAATAAGGATATCCTCAATGAAACTGAATTCAGGGTTGAAAGGCACCCAATGTTATGAGGAGCTCGTTTTTGAAAGGAACCAAATGTTTTAAAATGCACCGAATCATTTCTCATCCCTTAAAGGATTTTGTATTTATGAGGTGGGGGTTGAAAGCCGTGGTTTAATAGTGCATCTTTGACTTTGAAAAAAATTGAGGTTGTCCAAAATTAATGAAACAGAATTGGGGGGTTAATATGGATGTTGGAAGCTGTGGTGGTGTGACATTTCATTTTTTTGAAAAGCTACTTCTATATGAGTTACCGAAGTTGGTTGAATGGGTGGAAGGGGTGGGCGTGGGGGTTGATGTTTCCTTTTCATCCTCATTATCCTTCAATTCCAGGGTCTAACAGTTTTCACCTCACCATAATTATCTAATTACTTTTCTACTACTTCTTATATGTTTAATCTATGTTCTAAGTTTCATTTATATGAGTCTTTAAGTTTATATTTTATAGTATTTCAAAGTCTTATATCTAAAATATATTTGAGTTGAAAGAAGTGTTTTTGAAAGCTTATAATTTTATTTCATCAATAATTTTTAAGAAATGGTTTTTATTTTAAATTACTTATTATATGTTTAATCCATGTTTTAAGTTTCATTTTAATAGATCTTATAGTTTATATTTTATAGGATTTCAAAGTCACTTACTTGAAACATTTTTGAGTTTGAGGAAGGTGGTTTTGAAACCTTTTAAATTATTAATCAGATGAAAACACCAACGATTCCACATAACCCAGTCAAAATGGATTGGAAACTTTCTATTGGGTACTTACACTATTTGTATCATTCTTACATTAAGGGTTATTTCAGTGAACATGAGATTAGTAGTTTTTCTTGAAAAATGATAATTGTATATTTCCATGGTAATGTGCATATTCAAAGGAATGAGGTTGTACTTCCCTATAAAGTAAACAAATGGGGTGAAGTGTTTGAAATTAATCCATGGAAGGCATAAGGCTATGTGGAACTTAAGGTGGATTATATCCAGCCTGAAAATTTTGGAGGAACATGCACATCTAGTGGGGAACTGGCACATTTCATCTAAAGGTTTGTCATAGCATTGCACATTCCTATAATCTCTCTTCCTAATGGTATAATAACTCCCTTATCATCTCACCTTACCAAGAAAAATTATCTAGAGCTTTTGAGGTTGATTTATACTCAAGGGCATGACAAAATTGCAAAGAAGTTTTTTTTGTGTGTAAAGCACATAAGCTAGTTGAGGTTTTCATTGCTGGAATGCATCTGAATGATACGAAAAAGTTAGAAGGACTAAGTCTTCTCTTGAGACTGAACCTCTTTTTTTTTAATCCTTTGTTCTTTAAGAATTTGATATTTTTTATTTGAGGAGTGTGAAGTATATTGGAATGGAATATTATGGCTTAGATTGTACAAGTGTGTTTCCTCCTCTTAGAAATATTTCTATAAGAAATCCACTGAAGCTACAAGAATGGGTGGAAGTAGCCGGAAATAACAATTTGAATATTTTACCTTCTCTTGAAGATATTCTTACTGAATGGTGTCCAATGTTTAAAAATGCAGCGAATCATTTTCCATCCCTTAAATAATTTTTTGTTTTGGATGTGGGGGTTCAAAAGCGGGGGTTTAATAATGTATCTTTAACTTTGGTAAAAATGAGGGGTTGTCCAGATTTTATGAAACTGGATTGGGAGGTTAATATGGATGTAGGAATTTGTGGTGATGTGCTATTTTGTTTTGAGGGGCACACCACTATATCATCCTAAGTCCATATTAACCCCCCCAATTCAGTTTTATTAAATATGGACATCCCCTCATTTTTACTAAAATATCACTCACATATCCAGATCAACCCTCCAATTCTGGATCCCCTGGGTTCTAACCGTTTGATGGAGGAGAGGCAACAATGGTAAACATATGAGTGATATTGAATGAATACATGCTTAGTGTTTTAGATAAAATTCCACTATTGACAGGATATTTAATCATAAACTCACATTTCTGATGTCATTGATATTTTTAGTTATATGATATATATTTTATACCTTATCCTTTGATTTAAGAGTATTGTTTATAGCATATAATATGTGATATTTGTACTTTATTTAATATATGTTATGTGTTTATGTAGACAAAAAAACATTAGTAAACAAAAAGAAAACAAAAATCATGCACCAACATACAAAACAATAAAACAAATTGAGAATACAACCATGTTTGATATTTTATTTCTAATTAATTAAAAATGAGGGGCTATCCATATTTTAGTTTTCATTTAGATTGCTCTTATAGTTTATGTTTTATAGTCTTTCAAAGATGCGTACTTGAAACATTTTTAAGTTTCTAGTATGTAGTTTTGAAAGCTTATAAATTAGTCTCATCAACATTTTTGATGAAATTACTTTTTTTGTCAACTATTTATTATATGTTTAATCAATATTTAAAGTTTTATTTATATTGGTCTTATAGTTTATGTTTTTTAGTCTTTCAAAGATGCGTAATTGAAACATTTATAAGTTTCAAGTTAACGGTTTTGAAAGCTTATAAATTAGTTGTCATCAACATTTTTGATGAAATTACATTTTTCTTCAACTATTTCTTATATTTTTAATCAAATTTTCAAGTTTCATTTAGATTTCTCGTATAATTTATGTTTTATAGTCTTTCAAAGATGTGTACTTGAAACATTTTTAAGTTTCTAGTATGTGGTTTTGAAAGCTTATAAATCAGTCGTCATCAATATTTTTGATGAAATTAATTTTTTTTCCAACTATTTCTTATATTCTTAATCAATGTTTAAAGTTTCATTTATATTGCTCTTATAGTTTATGTTTTATAGTCTTTCAAAGATGTGTACCTGAAACATTTTTAAGTTTCTAGTTGGTGGTTTTGAAATCTTAAAAATTAGTTGTCATCAACATTTTTTATGAAATTCCTTTTGTTTTCAACTATTTCTTATATTTTTAATCAATTTTTAAAGTTTCATTTAGATTGGTCTTATAGTTTATGTTTTATAGTCTTTCAAAGATGCGTACTTGAAACATTTTTAAGTTTCAAGTTAGTGGTTTTGAAAGCTTATAAATTAGTTGTCATAAACATTTTTGATGAAATTCATTTTTTTTCCAACTATATATTATATTTTTAATCAATGTTTCAAGTTTCATTTATATTGGTCTTATAGTTTATGTTTTATAGTCTTTTAAAGTCACATACTTGAAACATTTTTAGGTTTCTGGTTGGCGGTTTTAAAAGCTTATAAATTATTTTTCATCAATATTTTTCTTGAAATTCCTTTTGTTTTCAACTATTTATTATATGTTTAATCAATGTTTAAAGTTTCATTTCTATTGGTGTTATAGTTTATGTTTTATAGTCATTCAAAGATTTATACTTGAAACATTTTTAAGTTTTAAGTTAGCGGTTTTGAAAGCTTATAAATTAGTTGTCATCAACATTTTTGATGAAATTCCTTTTGTTTTCAAATTCACATACATGGAACATTTTTAAGTTTCAAATAGTTGGTTTTGAATGCTTATAAATTATTTTTCATTGATATTTTTTATGAAATTTCTTTTCTTTTCAAATATTTATTATATTTTTAATCAATGTTTAAAGTTTCATTTTTATTGGTGTTATAGTCTATCTATTAGAGTCTTTCAAAGTCACGTATTTGAAAAATTTTGAAGATTCAAATAGGTGGTTTTGAAATATTATATTTATTATATTTATAATTATAAATTTATTATAATTATATAATTATATTTATAAAGATTATAATATTATAATGAATATATAATTATAAATATAATAATTATAATAAATATAAAAAATATATATTTATAATAAACGTATAATTATAAATATAATAAATATAATAAATATAATAAATATAATAAATATATAAAAAAACCAAAGCCCTACTTGAAGTGGCGCTAACCGGATCTACGCTATTATAATAAAAAAATAACACCCCCTCCGCTAAAATTTTGTTTATATATATTTATAAACAAAACAAAACAAAAAATAAAAATAACAATTTTAAATATAAACAAAAGGAAACAAAACAAAACAAAAAAATAAAAACCAATATATATCTAAATAAAACAAAACAAAACAAAATTTTTAAAGAAAACAAAAAATAAAAACAATTTAAAATTTCAAAAAATATATAAACAAAACAAAAGGTTAAAATTAAATTTTTACTAATTTTTTTGTCCAAAGGCGGCACCTGGTGTGCCGCCTTTGTTCTTTAATTAAGGGAAAAGGTGGAACACAAGGTGCCTCCTTTCTTCAGTGCTGAAATGCCCAAAAGGTGGCACATGGTGTGCCACCTTTGAGATGTAAAAAAAATATTTTTAACCTAGTCATATTTTTAAAATTATTTTTTTGAAAAAATGTAAAAAAAAACTCATTCAGGTCACATCCTATAGTTTTTAAAAACAGTCGCACCATAGTACATGATGTGTATAGATGATTCACGTCATGTATGGGTAGAAAAATAGATTTTTGGAGCTGAAAATGAGTCATGACGTGTATCGGCGGTACACGACGTGTACTGAGCTGTTCTTGGCCTTATTTACTAATCCTACCACATCTCGCCATTCGTTATTTATGATATTATTATATGAAGATCCTAATATAACTTATCTAAAAACATTCCTACCCTGGGTTGCCTCCAAGTTAGGGCTTCCTTTAACGTCGAGAGCTTGACTGCTTTAAGGTTCAGTTGAACTTGAGGCTGAGGACACAACCTTCATGGAATGGTTCTTGAAATATCATCAATCTTTTACCATTGACCTTGAACAATGATTCTCCATATCGTTGAATTTCAATTGTACAACAAGGAAAAACTTGGATGACCTTAAAAGGACCAGACCATTGTGACTTCAACTTTCATGGGAACAGTTTTAATCTTTAATTAAATAGAAAAATGCTGTTCCCTGGAATGAATGTACGTTGTTCAATTCTTTGTTCATGCCAATTTTTCATTTTTTCCATGCAAATCCTTGAGTTTTAATACGCATCATTATTGATTTATTCCAATGCGGTCTCTCCTTCAGACTCGTCATCTTGTGCTGGCCTCTTCTGTCCCTCAAAGGGATCTGAGCTTGTGGGAGGGGCTTGTGGTGGCCTGGTTCCCTGGACACAAGGATCCCCTCCTCTATGGATGGTCAGTCTAGTTGAACCATTGATGGCTCCTCATCAGTTCCTATCTACAGGTGGGCTTCTGGAATTCTTTGTGAGCCTTCCCGCTAGGACCTAGGAGCCCTTGTCCTTAACTACTCCTGCTTCGAAGGTGGAAACGACGACGAACTGAATGTGTGAGGTTGGTGATAAGTATTTGCAACCTCTTCCCCTATCTGGTGATGATAAGGGCTTGGATGTGGCTATCTTGACTGGGGGTGAGGTTCCGGTTAGCTGGGTTCCTTGTGTGGGAGGGGAAAGGCCTTGGTCCTGTCTTCCCCAAGAACTTCTAGAGGGAAGACAATCAAGGTATGTTCTCTCCTAAAAACGCCTCATTCAACCCTACCGGACCTCAGTCCGGGTGTTTATACCTATGTGAATTCTAAACACCAAAGGTCACAGAATAGGGAGTTTCATTTAGTTTGCTAGATATAGACAAAGCCTGGAGTCAAAGCTTGGACCAAGGTTTCCCAATGATTCTTATGTAAATATGGAACTCTCAAAGTCTCGAGGCAAGGGTCAAAATGGACTTCATTGCGTCAGAGGTTAAGAAAAACAAAGTTCTTATAGCCACAGTTCTGGAACACAAACATAACCCGACCAAATTGAAGGAGTTCACCTATACGGTGAAAATGAAATCATCCATGCAGGTGGATCTAGTGAATCACCATGTTTGGATATTCTGGAACAAGGATATTATGGAGGACCTGGTGTAGGAAGGAGAACAGTTCATTATGACTAGGGTGAAAAATTTCTCATTAAACATTGTGGTTTTATTAATTTATGGAAGCTATGATGATGGTTTAATGGAAGCCTTATGGAAGGAGCTAAGCACGTTTGATCCAGGAGACATTCCTTGGATAATTGGTGGTGACATTAATATCATCTCAGAGCCAATGGAGAAAAAAGGATGGGGTGTGTTCCATCACCGCGCAAGCATGAACTTTTCTTAGTTCATGGAAAGTAAGGGGAAAATGGATATGGGCTATGTTGGTGATCGTTTCACTTGGAGCAACAACAAAAGAGGGAGAAGACGTTGTTGGAGTCGGATTGACAGATGCCTCGACAAATTGAATTCCATCTCGATGTTACCAGATGCCAAGGTATCCCACTTGGTTTGTGGACTCTCTAATAATTCTCCTTTGTTGGTTTCCCTGCTCCCCTACAAGTATTTTCAAAGAAAGTTCAGATTCTATAACCAATGGTCGAGGGAACCAGAGTTCATCTAGATTTTGCGGGACTCTTGGATGGAACTGGTGCAAGTTTATTCTTGGGTGGTGATACACAAAAAACTAAGTAAGATTAAACAATGGCTTCAAGCATGGACATTCGATCACCCTTGTAGTGATTAGGAGATGGATGATCTTAAAATGATCTTTGATATCCTTGAAAGAAACTAGGAGGACCACTAGGATTGTAACAACTTTGATAATCTTGCTATCAAGAAGAAGAAACTGGTGGATATGATTCTCAAACAGAAATGAATGGCCTAGGAGGAACCAAGAACAAGAGGGTTGCATGAAGGGTATAAGAACACGACTTAATTTCACACCTATATTAGGGAGAAAATACGACCTATAAAACCAAATATTATGCATGAATATGGATCCTATACAGACGATAGATATGTGGTGGGTAATATGCAATACTCCTTTTTTAATGATCTTCTTGTAGGTCCCAAATCAATGATGGAAAATAGGTACCCAAGTGGAAATGCTGATATCTAGGATTTCATCCCCACAAGAGTTTCCTTTGAGGAAAATGCTATCTTGGAAGAGGTCCCAGAGGAACCCGAGATCCTCACATCCATGATTAATCTTGACCCGACAGTGCGCCAGGACCTGGCGGTTTCTATGGTTCAATTTACAGAGCTTCGTGGTAGGTGGGTAAGGCTGACATTGTGGTCGCGGTTCAAGATTTTTTTTAGAGGAGGGATTCTCCCCTGAGTTTCAAGTGCCAAAATGTTGGTTCTCATTCTGAAGGTGAAGGATCTATCCTCCCTCCTCCACTATCGCCCGGTGAGTATGTGCAACTTCCCCCATAAGATCCTTGCAAGTGTCATCAACTCGAGGATGGACATGCATCTCCCCAAGTGGACCTCCATCGAGCAACATGGCTTTGTGAGGGGTCGCTCCATCCAATGGTCAATTTCTTGGGCACAGGAAATGCTAAGGGACATCAACCTTAAGACCCATGGATCCAATATGGCCATCAAACTGAATATGAAAAAGGAACACGACTGAATGGAATGGGGGTTCATTAATAGGGTTCTCACAAGGATGGGCCTTTCTCCCAAGTCTTCAGACATCCTCTTCAGATGATTTAGTTCATCTTGGCTGGATATTTATTTCATGGTGAGATCTCATGGCTTCTTCAAGGCCAGTCGGGTCTTGTAACAAGGTGACCTTCTCTCCCCAAATATTTTCATCTTAATGAAGGACACGTTAAGTCACCTACTAGATAGAGGGGTCTCGAATGGAAAAATAATACCCTATAAAAGGAAACAAATCCTCCCCTCCATTTGTCACTTGATGTTTGCAGATGACATGATAATTTTCTCAAATGCAGGGAAGAGATCTATGCGTAGAATCAAGAGGATGCTGGAGGATTATTTCTTCTATAGTGTCCAGGTGATCAACCACTAAAAAAGTAATATTTTCCTCTCTACCAAGTGTGTGGTAGGATGTACCTATTTTATATATAGCCATACGAACATGAAACCATGTCATTTACCGATGTAATACCTTGGTACTCCAATATCTAAAGGAAGAATTCATATTAGGGACTTTGATCATGTGGTGAGAAGGATTACCAACCATGTCCTCAATAGTAAGAATCACTTACTCTCCATTGGGGGATGTATTGCGCTGATTAACAACATCTTTTCTGCCATACCGGCGAATGCGCTGGCTTCCTCTTACGTTCTAAAGGGAGTTATCAAATCTATTGAAAAGGTGATGTCCAGCTTCTTATGGGATTCATTTTTAAGAGGGAAGAGGCACTGGGTGTCACGGGACAGGATGGAATATCCTATTCATGATGGGAGAATCAATGTTATAAGTTTAGGAGGCACACTAAAATGCAAGCACACCAAACTCACTTGGGAAACATTGGATATCCAAACCCTCTAGTGGAGAATTATGTCCCTTATCTTTGATGCCAATGTGGATGCAGAGAACGTTCAGAGATCTTCACTGTGGAACCTGGTTTTCTCCCTCATCCTGGGCCTACTTCAGCATTCCCGATGGATCATAGGAGAAGGGAATATTCTATTCTGGAAGCACAATTGGGTGGGCTCTTTGCTCAGTTTCCCAGGCTGTCCGGCTCCATCGATCACCTTCAAGGAGGATAGTCAGTACTCAGAGTTCATCAAGACAGTTCTGGAAAAGAAACAGCTAGCCATCTTTGACGCTATCCTCATCAATGATAAACTGACCAAATGCGTTTTACTCCCCTGTAATTATGGGAAGTTTACTTCAAGAGACTTCCATAGGATCTCTACTATGTAGGCACAACAGGTTGGATGGAACGACATATTTTGGTGCAATAAGATCCCTTTAAAATACAGCTTCCTTGTTTGGAGAATCTAAAATTCTTCTATTCCTTCTGATGAGAGGGTTAAGTGTATGGGTGTTAGTCTCACTTCCTAGTGCCAGTGTTGCAAAAGAAGTAGGAAGAGAATGCTGATCATATTTTCTTTGAAGGTGAGTGGGCCTGAGATGTTTGGAAATTATTTGGAGAGTTAAAACTATCTCTTCCTTCATCCCTAGTGTTTCTGAATTTATAGAGAGGTGGTTTCAGGGGACTTTTAAGAAAGGCCTGGAAAGGGTGGTGAGAGCTATCATCCTCAGTGAAAGATGTTGGTGACTTTGGAAGGCTCACAACAATGTGCAGTTTGAGGGGATATCCTCCACAAGCTGGTCCATTATAGTGCATACAAAATTCTTGTTGCTTTAGTTAGTATCTGTTTTTGGGAACTGGCATGAATCCCCCTCACTATGGATTCTTTAGGTTAATTCTCTCATGGTTTCTGCTCAACTGTACAGAATCTAATGTACTTGTGTGCAATAGACTCCCCCATAATCTAGCCTCAAGTTAAATACTGACAGATCCTGTCTAGTGGGTAACATGAATGGTGGAGGTGTTGTCCGCAACACAGATGGGAGTGTGTTCCTTTCTTTCACATTTCACTTTGGGGATGGAAATTCTCTACAAGTGGAGGCAAATTCTATTCTCACCGGACTCAACCTATGTAGACAAAAGAACATTAACCTATCCCATGTGGAAACTGATTCGAAGATCATATGTGACTCCCTTATTGGAAGAGTCTCCATTCCATGGTTAGTTACCTACATCATAAGGAAATGTAAACTGCTTCTCAACATAAATATTGAGGTCTCCCACACATGGAGATAGGGGAACAAAGTCTCTAATCATCTCACCTCCCAAGAAATCCCTGATTTTAATGTCACTTGCCTTCTCAATGTCATCCACTTCATGCCTGAAGGGGTCAACTTAAGTCATGGGGACGCCCTTGGCCTCTATTATTTTAGACCCCCCTAAACCTTGTTTACTTTGTATTTTATTTCTTATTTGAATAAATATAATGGCATGATGATGATTATTATGATATCCAATTCTTGAAGTAAAAAATCCAGTGGATCAGTTTTGGTTTTGCATCTTTCTTTCTCATCAGGTATCAAAGGGTGGCATGATCAGCATAGAAAATTAATTTGGATAGAATGAAGTATGAATGGATCTTTTAAAAGGCATATAGGATGGCTAGGAGTTCCTTCTCTATAGCCGTATAATTGATCTGGACTTCGTTCAATGTGTGGTTGGCATAATTGATTGGGTAGAAGATGGTGTCTATACATTTTCTGAGCATAACTACTACAACAAGGTCACTGGAATTGCATATAAGCTCAAATTCATTTTCCTAGTTTTGTGAAATAATAACTGGATATGTAATCAGACTATTTTTTCAGTGTTTCAAAAGCTTGTCGACAATACTCATTAAATTCAAAAGAAATTTCCTTATAAAAAATGTTCATCAATGGAGGTGTGAAATTAGTAAAATCTTTTATGAAGCATCTATAGAATCTATCATGCCCAAGGAAACTTCTGATCCCTTTTATGGTATATGGATCCAGTAGATCCTTGATGACCTTTATCTTAGAGGGATCAACATCAATGTAGTCTTTAGAGATTTTTTCCCAGCACAATTCCTCCTTTCCCCATGAAGTGATATTTTTTTCAATTCAACACTAAGAATTTTTCCTCACAGCATTGGAGAACCAGTTATAGATTACTTAGACAAACATCAAATGATATCCCATATACAGAGAAATAACCCATGAATATTTTGATAAATTATTCTTCCGTATCATGAAATATGTGTTTCATAAATCTTTGGAATGTTTCTGGTGCATTATACATACCGAATAACATGCTTCTATATGAAAAAGTACCAAAGTGTCATGTGAAGGTGGTTTTGGGCCAGTCAATGGGGTCTACTAAAATATGATTGTATCCTGAATAACCATCCACAAAACAATAGAAATCTTGGACCATTTTCCTCTCAAGAATTTTATCCATAAAATTTAAGGGAAAATGATCTTTCCTTGTTACTGTATTCAAAAATCAATAATCCATGCAGACTCTCCATCCAGTGATGGTGTGTGTTGAGATGAGTTCATTGTCCTATGATCTTTTGAATTAAAGTCCTCCTTTTTTGGGAACGACTTAGAGGGGACTCACCCATTTACTATCTGAGATTAGAAAGATTATCCCAGCATCTATAATCTTTAACACATCCTACTTGACAACCTCCTTCATTGGTGGTGTGAGCCACCTCTGAGGTTGTACTTTTGGATTTTCCTTTTCTTCAAGAAAAAATTAGTGGGTGAATTCTGAAGGATTTATTCCCTCAATATCTGCCACTCCCTAGGTAATCGATTGATTATGTCTTTTTTGGACATCAACCAAATTTTCTTTTTAATCCAGAGATAGTTCGACATTGATAATGATGGTTAAAGAGAATGACTCCCTTAAGTAAGAGTACTTCAACATTCTGGGTTAAGGTTTTAAATCCATCTTTGGTGGTTGAATGATGGATGGAATAAATGGAGGTATAGAGTCTCTAGTAAGTGGTTCAATAAATTTTTCTTCCTTGAAGTTGTAGTCTTATTCCCTGTCTGATCCTGAATCATTAGTTTCTTCCTCAATAGACATGTACTCCCTTTCATGAGTGAGAGATATGGCGTGATAGTGAACCAGGTCATCTGAATGTTTTGCATCTTTTATCAAATTAAACACCACTTGTTCTTCACCGAATCAGAATATGAGGCTTCCTTGATTAACATCAATCAAGGCCTTCTCTATTTCTAGGAAGGGTCTTTTGAGAATGATTGAGACATCTCTGTCCTCTTCCATGTCTAAAACTATACATTCTTCTGGAAAAATTAATTTTATGACTTTAACTAGAACATATTCGAAATTACCATGTGTGTATTTGACTAAATGATCAGCCATCTTCAATTCTACACTTGTTACCTTGATCCCTTGGAGTCTACATTTATGGAAAAAACTCATCGGCATTAAGTTAATGCTATCTTCAAGATCATAGAGTGCTCCTCCAAATTTTCACTCTCCTATTGCACAAGGAATTGAAAAGCTTCTAGGATCTCTAATATTTGGTAGGATTTTATATTTTAAAACAACAAGGAATTATTTAGTTAAATAGATGAATCCTAACTCGCCTATCTTTCACTTTTTTGATAGAAAATCCTTGATAAATTTTTTATAGGCAGGCATTTATGTGATTTCCTCAACAAAAATAATATTGATAAGAAATTGCTCAAACATTTTGAGGAACTTTTTTTAATTCTAACTACCTTGATTTTCTCTTTATGGAAATGGGATAGGTGTATTGTATGGTGGTGGGGCTATAGAAATGGGTTCCTTATTTTTGTATAGGGATTTCTCCTTCTTTGATCGAACAAATTCTGGTGATGATGTAGGGATGAGTTCTTCTACCTTTTATGATGGTTTCTTGGGTTCTTCCTATGACCTTGATTCCTTTGGTTTTTGGAAGTTCAAAACTTTTCAACTCCTTAGTATTACATCCTTATCCTCATATCATGGGTATGTTTTAGGGTTAACTGGTAGGGTACATGGTAATCTCTCAGACAAGGTCTTTAAGATTTGTCCAATTTGAATATCCAAATTTTTCAAAGCTTCTCACTGATTTTTCATGTCAGTTTCCTTCATAGTCATCCGTTGATCATATTTATGAAAAAATAGGTTAGAAGATTTTCCTAGTTGCTTTGTAGTGGTGGAGGTTCTTGTTATAGTCTTTGATGGGTGGGCGGAAATTGTTGTTGTTGGGGCCTCAGAAAGATTTGTTGTGGATATGTTTGCTACTGTGATTTTAGGACAGGGTTCACTGGTGGATACCCTGGTGGTCCCTGATTGAAAAAATGATCTTGACCATTACACTACTGAAAATATCCTTGATTGTTCTGAAGCTGCTACTGAGGAGGCCTCTGCTGATAAAATGGTTTTTGTTGCTGCTGCTGAAATGGTTGATTTTGTTGATTGTAATTAATGTAATTACAATCTTGTGACTCCTTATATACAGATTTTTAGTCTTGATAATAGTGAGGTACACCACACATCTCACATGATTGGATCTCCATGACTAGGTCTGGGGGGGGGGTGTTGTTGGTATTTGAAATGATTTGTGCTTTTTGGTTAGTTCCTTAACTTGTGCTGTTAACCTGGTGGTTTCATTAATTTGGTAAATTCTACATTGTGGTGGTCCTCAATAACTTTCCTAAAGACTATAATTTTGGGAAGCTTCTTCCAGAATAAATCTTCCTGCTTCAGGGGTTTTAAACATCATACCTCCATCAGCGACAACATTGACCACTATTCTTGCTACTGGCCGGGGTCCTTGACAAAATGTTTGCATGTGAATCCTAGTATTAAGTCCGTTATGTGGAAATTTAATCATGAGTTCCTTGAATCAATCTGATGACTCCCATATGGGTTATCCATCAATTTTTGAAAAAATGTTAATGTTATTCTGAATATTCTAGGTTTGGATTGGTGGAAAGTATTTATTGATAATTGTTTTCACGAGCTCGTCCAAAGTCATAATGGACTTAGGAGCTTGGACTTTGAGCCAATATTTTGCTCGATCTCTGAGCGAAAAGGGGAGGAAACAAAGTCTTATAGCATCAAATGATACTCCTTGGTTTCAAAAGGTATAGAAGACTTCTAGGAAGTTGGAGATATGTTCATGGGGGTCTTCTCTCTGATGACCGCTAAATTTCCCCGTGTTCTGGATCATATGAATGAGTCCAGGTTTAATATCAAATTTTTGGTCTTGTATTAGTGGGAGAATGATGATTGGTCTATCCCCATGGATTGATGGTAAAACATAATCCCTGATAGTCTTCTCTGGTTTCATTGGGTGTTCTATAACATGATGACTTGGCATGTTTGGTCCCGCGTTGTGATGTTGCTCAACCATTTTTGACTAGAGAAGTGAAAGCAAATGCCTTTAAATCACAGGAATAAAGGCCAATGATTCTTGTGTTTAAAGGTTCCTTGATCGGGTCAAGTGACCATGGTACATTCACTAAAGAAGACACAAAGAAGAATATATAAAGAATAAAGAGAATGAGGGAAAGGGAATCCTTGGTAAAAAACCCATAGTTTTTTAAAAAGAGGAATTGCATCCCCGAAAACGGTGCTAGAAATTTGATGGACTCTTACACAGTGGTGTCATTACTTCCTACGACGTGGATCAAATTTAGAATTTATAATTTTTTCCCAAACATTCACTAACTATAATGGTGTAGTGTGATGGGTCGGAAAAGAAAAGGAAGTGAGTTGGAGCAAATGGGGTTCCTTGGAAGAATCCGCCGAAGGTTCTCCAAATGATCAAAAATGTTCCCGTGGGCTTCCTTGAGTTTCCGGGGCTTCCTAGTCCATTATTTATAGAGGGGGAACCCTCAAATGGCCTTTGGGAGTCTTCGGAGCCGTTGGAGAGGCCTTCGGAGCCGTTGGGAGTCAAGTGGACAAGCCTGGTCAAAGCCCAACGGCTAGTTTGACTGGCTCCGCCGGCTGACCGGTACAGTGCCACCGGTTGGCTGGTGCTTGTAAAATGGAGAGGCCTTCGGGCTCAGGCTCCACCGGCTGGCCGGTGAGGAGGCCACCGGTTGGCCGGTGCTGAGGCAGTAGCTGACACTATTTGTCTGGGTGCCACCGGCTGGCCGGTGGTGGGACACCGGTTGGACGGTGGTCTGGACAGAGGGATGCCTTCTGTCCAGGCCTCCATCGGCTGGCCGGTGGTCTTCCACCGGTTGGCCGGTGGACTGAAAAACAGTCCACTTTGGCTTCTTGCTTTCTTGGCCCAATTCCTTGGCCACCTGAAATCATGCCTATCAACAAAAACACTTAAAACAAGATTAGATAAAAAAGAGAGAGATTGTGATCATGAAAATTAAACCACGAGGGGTACGAGAGGTACAACAATCTCCCCCTATTTTGATGATCACAATCACCGAAACAAACAATGTAAAAATGAAATGAAAGGCATGCTTTAAAGGATAAAAAGAAAAGTAAAGTAAAGCATGAGAGAAAGATTTCTCCCCCAATCAACCAAGAATTTCTCCCCCTTTGTGATTATCAAAATAGCACGGGGCATAAAACTTGATTGAGGGAAAGGTTGAAAAACAAGATAGATATTTTTAAATCAATTGAAATATTTGAAATTTGAAAGTTTTGAATTGAAAATTTTGAATTGAGAATTTTGAATTGAAAGTTTTGAATCGAAAATTTTGAATTGAGAATTTGAATTGAAAGTTTTGAATCGAAAATTTTGAATTGATAATTTGAAATGAAAAATGCAAAAAAGCTTAAACAATCCTAACTCCCCCTAAATAAAAACAACAAATCATCGGGGAGAGGTTTTTGAAACCGAGACAAATTTTGGTCTAGTGATACTCGCTAAAAGGGATTTTTCAATCCACACTTGTCTAGTGGAGGGTCTTCTCCTAAGAAATTCATCACTAAGGGAAATGGTTTTAGGCCTTCCATACCGGGCATTTTTTCAATTGCACTCATAAATTAAGTGCCCGGGTCTTTTGAAATAGTTACAAAATTTATTTTGAGAGATCCCCCTTACAAAAATAGCTGGATCATGGGAAGAGGAAGCTTTCTTGGAATAGCCAAGCCCTTGGGTGGTTCTAGATATGCGTTGGGAACCAAGTAATTTGGTTAAATTTTGTTCACCTTGGGTGAACTTGGCAAGAGATTCACTTAAATCTTTAATTGTTGATTCCATAGAATCAACATTGGGAAGGTTTTGGACTTTGAGGGACAACTCCTCCTTTTCTTTGAGAAGTTGTTCCTTTTCGGAAGAAAGTTTTTTGAAATTCTTTTTTAAAGAAACAAATTTGGAAGAAATTTCGTGAAAACCTTCCTCCAATTGATCTCTAGCATGTTGGAGATCCTCATAAGATAAATGATTGAAAGAATTGGAAGAACTAGAGGATGAGGAGTCAGAAGATGTTACCTCATGAAATGCCATTAGGCATTTGTTACCATTGTCACTTGAGGAGGAGGAGGAGGATGTGGAGCTATCACTCCATGTGGCCTTGAATGCCTTCTTCTTCTCCTTTTGCTTGGACTTTTTCTTGTTGAGTGGACAATCGGGCTTGTAATGGCCTTTCTTGCCACACCCATAGCATGTTACCTCGGGCTCGGATTTTTCGTTGGGTTGATCCTTGCGGGATTTCTTCTTCTTGTGCTTCTTCATGAACTTGTGCATTTTGCGGGCAAGATTCTCCATTTCAGAATCGCCGCTTGAAGAGGAAGAAGATGAGGAGGAGGAGCTTTCTTCTTTTTGGACTTTGAAGGCGATGTTCTTTGGAACTTTGATCGGTTTGCCTTCCTTTTCAGCTTGCCTCCTCATGGTGATCTCATAGGTCATGAGGGATCCGATGAGCTCTTCGACCGGCATGTTCTTGACATCTTTCGCTTCTTGGATTGTCGTCACCTTTGGTGCCCATGAGCTTGGTAAGATCCAAAGGATCTTCTTGACCATCGTTTCTGCAGACACATCATCACCAAGGGAATTTCTACCATTGCAAACATCAGTAAAGCGTGTAAAAATTTCAGAAATTGATTCGGATGGATGCATGGTAAAAGACTCAAAATCTTGACGAAACATATCCAATCGAGTATCCTTAACTTTGTTGGTCCCCTCATGGGTAACCTCCAATAGTTTCCAGATTTCATGTGATGAGGTGCATGTGGAAACTCGATTGAATTCATTACGATCAAGGCCGCAATGAAGAGCGTTCATGGCTTTGCCATCAAGCTCGAAATTTTTAATATCGGCTTGAGTCCATTTGGATTCATCGGGAGAAGAAAGAGAATAACCATGCATGACAATTTTATAAATGGGATAGCCTATACTTCTAAGAAAAGTGTTCATGCGGGTTTTCCAATAGGTGTAGTCGGTTCCATCAATGAATGGAGCACGACCCAAAGAATAGCCTTCGGGGGCGAAAGAAGTGGAAGCCATCACAATGGATCTTGAATTTGAAACCGGTGAAGTTATTACTCAAATTTTGCCTCTGATACCAATTGTTGGGTTGGAAAAGAAAAGGAAGTGAGTTGGAGCAAATGGGGTTCCTTGGAAGAATCCGCCGGAGGTTCGCCAAATGATCAAAAATGTTCCCGTGGGCTTCCTTGAGTTTTCGGGGCTTCCTAGTCCATTATTTATAGAGGGGGAACCCTCAAATGGCCTTTGGGAGTCTTCAGAGCCGTTGGAGAGGCCTTCGGAGCCGTTGGGAGTCAAGTGGACAAGCCTGGTCAAAGCCCAACGGCTAGTTTGACTGGCTCCACCGGCTGACCGGTACAGTGCCACTGGTTGGCCGGTGCTTGTAAAATGGAGAGGCCTTCGGGCTCAGGCTCCACCGGCTGGCCGGTGAGGAGGCCACCGGTTGGCCGGTGCTGAGGCAGTAGCTGACACTATTTGTCTGGGTGCCACCGGCTGGCCGGTGGTGGGACACCGGTTGGCCGGTGGTCTGGACAGAGGGATGCCTTCTGTCCAGGCCTCCATCGGCTGGCCGGTGGTCTTCCACCGGTTGGCCGGTGGACTGAAAAATAGTCCACTTTGGCTTCTTGCTTTCATGGCCCAATTCCTTGGCCACCTGAAATCATGCCTATCAACAAAAACACTTAAAACAAGATTAGATAAAAAAGAGAGTGATTGTGATCATGAAAATTAAACCACGAGGGGTACGAGAGGTACAACATAGTGTAGTGTTAGTGTGAGGTCAAATCCACAGGGAGACTTCCATTTTTGTCTTGAAGGATTTGGGTCTCAATTTCTGAAAAAGAGTCCTTTCTAGAAGTCCTTTGATTGAGAATTTTGGTATGAGTTCTAATTGGGATGACTTAAATGAATAAAGGAGGGATCGGGGTCAAGGAGAGTATCTGGGTGAAGAATATCCTGTAATTATAATCTTGGGGAGATCCTATGACTTAGTCTACGAAGAAAACATGGGTCACTAGTTGACTTTGGTCTTAGTCTCCTAGCTCTACCTAGGAAGAAGCTGTTCCATTTTTAGGAAATAGCAACCACCTAACTATATTAAGGTTGGATTATTTATATAGAATGATTCCTAAGCTAGTGTTCATAGATCATTCTTCTCCAATTAGGAGAGGGTCATTTGATTGATGATCCCGTGGTTAGGTTTGTTTGCACTAATAGGATAGACCTTGAATTAATATCCTAATTACTACTTCAATTAGACATTACAAGTTTAGATTTAAAGGTGTATTTAAATTATTCAGATATGTCACTTGATCCCTGCCCCTCCAGATTTAGATACCAATGGAGGGGTAAAATGAAATTAAATAAATGAGAGATAACATATTTTATGGATCTATAAACATTAATGGAATCAGGATCATGCATGAGGTTTAGGAAAGATAATTGAAATAAACATGCACGAAGCGATTCAGAATTATAAAAAAGAACTTACTTGAGAAAGGGGAATGGAACCCAAATCTAAATGTAATATAGGAAATCAAATACGTTGAATAAAATAAACTCCATGACAATTGAATTAATAAAAATACACAAAATATGAAGGAATTGGGTGTTTGAGAGGAAAAAGGTTGAGAAAGTTCGCAAGGGATCGAGAGGAAGAAGAGAGGATCATTCAAAAGTGTCTCAAATGTTCTGCCGCAGCTCTACTTATATAATCGATTTTGGTAACAATGATTTCCTATGGTACATGACGTGTAATCTTGATCTATGTCATTTACCAATGGATCTACAGTGTGGTACTTGGGACTCTCACCTTAAGAAGTTTTAGCAGGTACACGACGTGTATCCCTTGGTAACGATGTATACCCTGTGTTCATTTTGTTTTTGTGTGGATTCCTCATGGGTTTCTCACCTGAGGCTTTGACTGGTCATCATATTGTGTATGAGTAGTTCATGACGTGTAGTGGATTTTTCTTGCTGGCTGTGTGGTTTGGTCATGAATGGCTTCACGACTTGGAATCATGATGTGAGATTCGGGTACAAGCTGAGTATGGTAGAATCATGACGTATACTCGATTGGTTTTAAACTTTTTTTTGCGTTTTATTTCTTGAAAACCTATTAATTCTTTATTCAAGAAAAATTAGACACATACCACGTGCATTATCACACATTTTAATGAAAAGAAATATAAAAACAAATTCAAAGTGAATATATGAATTATGATTATCAGAGTGAATAATCAGCTCCAAAAATTATTTATTTTTTTGTTACCTCTTTTCCTTTACATCCATTATTAATTTGGTTCTTTCTAGAACTATCCATTTAATTAAACAAAATACATTAGAGTAATAATATCAATAAAATGTCAATAAACCACCTTATTAGGATTGTAAACACATAGATATCCTTAACCATTATATCATAAACTCTTAATATTGATAAAAAATTACCATTATTCTTCTTTACATATCATCATTTATTCTTATAAGGGAATTTTTTTAACTTATGCTCAAATAAAATCCTAACCTCTAAATTTATCTGAACCCTAATTAGATACCAAATGTAATGACCTGATCTTAAACACCACATATTCTAGTGAATTTAACTTGAATTCACATTCTTACATTCGCAAAGATCTTTCAGGTTTACATTTTTATAGAGTTAGGTCATATCTCTTACATAACAAACCCATATATTAAAAAGTGAAAAATTCTATTCAGTATCCATTTTACCCATAAAAAAAACTTGTAAAAAGATTTTTTTTCTTTTCAGGACACATCTTCACAATTTTCATCTTAACCCCATCTTAGTTTCTAATAATATAGGGAAATAACATTTTAAAATGCATGATAAACACAAAAAAACTTAGTAAGGAAAATTAAAAAAGAAATTCCTTAGTCCGGTGAAAAACATGAATGTCCATAAAATAATTAAATTTATAACAATATTCTTTGAGCTTATGAAATAAATACTTTCCACATGAAAATTCATACTCTTTTCTCAATGGAAACTTTTAAAACCCTTATGAATCATAAATAAACCATGTAAGAAACTTAGGGCATCAGTTTCATATCACTCTTACATATGGAGTAACCCTAACGGCTGCACATGGAATAAATATCACAATTATACTTAGATTAACCATATAAATTACACCTAAAATAATCATCATAGTTGTATATGGAATAACCATTGTATTATATTCCCATACTCTCTTGGGAGAAACCTAATCGGTTAACTCTGTCCCTTTACCCAATGCATTAGAGCACTATAATGGGATCAACCAAACTTGGTTTATTATAGAACCAACTATACTTGGTTAATAATATAACCAACTATCCTTTGTTTATAACATAACTTACCATCATGATAAAAAATTTCTAATAACTATAACATAATCATAACTCATAAAATATTTCATCATAAAAACATTCTTTGCACCCATAAGGAAACATTTTTTGATATTGAAATACCCATTCCATTAACCATTTTGAAAATTTCCAAAATATAGGGAAAGAGGGGTTTTATTTGAATAAAACATAAAATATTATAAATGAATCCAAAAATCTAGAAATATTTATGGCGACATGAATTTTTTTTTCATCATTTAATTTAAAATAGAACATTCCTTTTATATTTTCTATAGAAAGTAAAAAAAATCTATAAAATTAATCCTTTTGAAAATCTTTTAAAGAAACTCAAAATAGACATAAAATTTACTTTATAAATAATTTATTTCCATATAAAAACACTGATAAAATAATTTTTAAGCAATATGGACATGGAAGAATAAGAGTTGGAAATGAAACTTTAAAAGAAGATTTTTTTAAAAGAAATACCCTTACATTGAGTCTGACTCATCATGTTTGTTATTTATCTTCCTAAATAATAAACATTGATTAATTATTTAATTTCTTAAGAAACCTTTCAAGTTTATTAATCATTTTATTTTATTTCTTAAAATTCTATATTTAATTATTTAATCAATTAACTTCATGTCGGATGTTTTGATAATATTCGTTTCATAAGTCCAAAATGGATTCGGTAAGTGATTATGGTCAAAGAGGTAATTAATCCTTTATCTATAGAATAATAATAATGGTAAAATTATCATTTTTATACATAAATTATTCTTTTAAAACCAAAAATGAAATATGGTTATGAAAATTGAACAATGTTACAATCAAGGAGACGGTAGGCCATATGTACGCATGAGTAACGTTTCCATGTTCAATGATCATTATGAAAATAAGGTAATTATCATTTTATCATTAAATATTTATATTAGTATTATAAATATCATATTATTTCATTAAAAAACATATATATATATCATCCATGTGATGTGGAGATGAAAAGTGAATCAAATTGTATCATTGAGGTAGTAGTCTACATGTGCACACAAATGATTTTATCATTTTTTAGTGAATGGAAATGTAAGAAAATAAATTATATATTTTCATTTAATAATTATAAATATGTCATGAATATTTTATATAAACATTAATTCCATAATTATAACCTACTATGAGAGATGGTTATGTAAAATGAGTTATATCGATTCGCGAGGCGGTAGTCCTCCGTACACACGAACGATGGATCCGTTTCCCATTTTATAGAAGTGGTGATGAATATAGTTTATTACACAAAAAAATAACATCTAAGTATATTTATGATACTATTTTTATTATTTTATCATGTTCTAAAAATATTTTAAGTATTTGGAAGAAGAAATAAATTTAAAACATGCGATTAAAAACTATACCTCTTCTTTGGAAATCCTCATTTCTCCACACCGCTGTGTACCTAGGGATTCTCCATGCTGCCTACTTAATTGATGAGAGTTATCCTCCTCCAATGCTGCTAGATAAGAATCATTTCACCATAGTTCACTATCTATTGTTTTTAGTGTGTTTTGTATCAGTTTCCATTGGTTCGGCACCGGCGGCTTTGCAGATTCAGGATGGATTTTGGATTCTTCACGGCGACATGGGAGGCGGCACCTTTGGTGAGGTTCTTCACCATCAGAGTTTTGGTTGGCTAGGATTATAATGAGATTTAAGATCTAGATGGTCAAATTTTTTCTTCATTCATGGTGTCACATGGTCTATTCTCCGATTGAAGACAATTGTGATGTTTCAGAATGAAGACTCTTGTTTGCTGGTTTCTTTGGTCCTATGTCTGAAATCAGGTGTGTCTATTTTAAATGTGATGATGGTTCATTTAAACATAGAATATGTTAAATGTTTGGATATAAACATGAGGCAATCTTGGAAAATGATGAGAACTGTATAATCGTGATTAATCTTATCGAAGTGGAATGTGATCAAGTGGATTTTTCATTTATTACTGTGAACATTAATCAATTTGAATGAGTCTTGATTTTCACTGAGGATGGTCATCTTTCAAAGGGTTAGTAGTGTTTTTGTTCAGATTGATGAGTGGCCCTACCCCTAGTCCTTCCTGGTTCTCTTCCACTCCCATGGCTTTCTTGATTCATCCTCTGGTACGAGTTCTTCCATGGATCAAATATGCTCAGTTTTATGCCCAAAGTGGCACTTCTAGTTTTAATCGGTTTAGAACCCCTCATCAAAGATGCTTCTTTGGTGTGGTTGTTGGGTTATCTAGACCTGGGTGGACTTGGATTTGATTCATGCATCTTGGAGAGTCTTCCTCTCCATTATGTGGCTGCAGTGTTGAAGGGAGTATCATGGATTGTGATAGGTAACTCTTCTAGAGACGGTTCCCGCAATCGTGATGATTTTTTTAAGTGCGATGATGTTGAATTTTTTGACTTCATGAAATGGATTTTTTGGTGGTGTGTTTTTGATTTGTGGCCTCTGCGGTCCGTGGTTCAAGGGATTTTACAACCATACCTCTACAAGGGGATTCTCCAGATGATGTTCAGAGTGGGGAGTTTTCACCATACCATTCTTATCATATTTGGATGTTTGGGTGGGTATGGAAATTTCCATCGATACCAGGCCTGTGCAGCTCTACATGATACAACCTTCCGAGCATCGATGAGTTTGTGGAAGATGGACTTAATGTTATT
This sequence comes from Viscum album, assembly GCA_963277665.1. NCBI lineage: Eukaryota > Viridiplantae > Streptophyta > Magnoliopsida > Santalales > Viscaceae > Viscum > Viscum album. The sequence continues at coordinate 192,593,254 of OY728155.1, read as the reverse complement.
CATGTTGTAGAGGGTATTTTCATTGTTTATTGAACTGAGTTGTTTATGGCCTTGGGATTTTGAACTGTTTGTGTATTTTTATGTCTTTTAAGTCTATTATTTCATGTTGGGTCACCACTCAACCATTAAATGGGGGTTTATTTTAACAAAAAATCTTGATTTTTAGTTAGTCTTTGGAAAACCACATTTTATTTACACCTTAATCCCTATAAGGTTGGTATTATGACTAAACAAATACCTATATAATGAGTTTATGTATTATAAGAAGGTATTTGGGTAATTATTTTCCAAAAAATGGGTTTTGATGTGTGAAAAATGAGAATATGAGTCACCCTTTTATAAGAGAGGGGAGGGGCACTCTTGGAATTTGTTTAAATATTAATTTAATATAAGTTAATTTTGATGTCCAAATGGTTCCAAATTGGTAATTGATTGAGATAATATTTTACTCATATATATATATATATATTTAAATTATTTAAACTCTCAAAATTTATCAATTTGATCTTATTGGTATTAGTTTTGGATTTATGATGTGTTTTGGGCTAAAATGGGAAAAATTCTTATTTTTGGATTTTAAATGATTTTATTCACTTCGGTATTTTGATAAAAACATTTAAAATATTATTTCAATTTGAGTGATTAGTTTTTTTTACAATTCCTGGATTCATTAGCTTCTACTTTTTTACTTAGGACCAAGAGTTGAGTCGAACATCTAGATTCCTGAAAAAAATCAATGAAGTTGACAAATTGTTACTGAGGATAGAATGGACCCCACATCCAGAAATGAGGCTTAAATAGGGATACACACCTCTAATTGAGGTGATTCAAAATTTATTTGAAATAGGATTCATTGACATGTTACCCCATTAAATTTAAAGGAGGTATTCACTCATTAAGGAAACCATTGGATGCTCAACATTGAATGAATATTTACGGAACATTTTGACTGAATAAAATATCAAAGTAATTAGGCCATAACCTCTTCTACACATGGAGGATGAAGATGAAATTTTAAAGGAAAACACATAAAAAATATTGGAACAACTTTATAGAATAATAATTTCATGGATTCAGAAAAAATGACGGGGCACCACATGAAAACCATTTAATGATAAATTCTGGAACTGAAATTTCAACCGTTGATGAACCATTATTTCTTGAAACACATTAATGGTCATTTATGACACCCCAAATACTATAAAATTTCTATAAATAATATTATTTGGGTGGATTTAAGAGAATAATGATTGAAGATGGAAGCTCTAGATGACGGACATTATTTAGGACTTCTATTTATTTTTTTCTTTTAGTTTTATTTTCCTATGTAACACATGGATCCTTTTTATTAAAGTGTTTCCATTTTATTCTTCCATACCTATTCATCTTCCAAAACTAATATCATTCACCCTTTATTTCTAATTACATCATGACCTATTAGCCTAAAAAATGAGGGGCTAACCCGAGGCTTGGCCCGGGGGAGGTAAGTGGCAATTTCATTTATTATGCATTTAAATTCTTATGTTTTATTAAATTTTTGATAAGTAATATTGATGTGCATGGGAGTGGAGTTCTTCCATCATAAAAATGATCTCAAACTCATTTTTATTATTTTATTAAAAAATTTCCCTTTGTTCCACCAGATACAAGCTCTTTATATGATGGAGTTGATCCATTCAGAAGACGAAATGACATACGATTGAGCAAGGTCTTGGGAGATGTAACACTCTAGATTGAGGTGTAAAATCAAAAATGATTACAAGATGTGGTGAAATTAATATTAATAAACACATTAAATATTTCACACTAATAAATAAAATAATAACAATTCATGCGTGATATCTCAGAATTGAATTATCAAACTTAATCTAAAAAATAAGGAGAATGATGGAACCAAAAAACCAAACAACAACAACAAATTTATTTATTTAGAAATTATTATTTTTTCATTTCAATTTAGTTTAATATTTTCTTTCATTTAAATTCATTAAATTTTCTATATTAAATAAAAACAAAAAAAAGAAGTAGTTTAGGAGAATTAGATTAAGTGAGTGAACAAATGAGAAAACTCCTCCAGCGAGACGACCCTAACCATCCTCTATGCTATATTAGTAAAACATATAAACTTGATTTTCCCATTAATTGTGATAGTCATGCATCAAAACTGGTTCCATTTCCAGGGATCCAAATAGTTATTTAGATCATGTTTTCTAAATTTAAATTTTTGCAAATATTTTTCTTTGTTTTAATTATAAAAAATATATAAAAAACCCTCTTTCCATAATATATTCAAATTCAGATTATTATGAATGGGTAGATTATTCATAGGCATAGAATAAACAACAATAAAAACAACAATAAGAATATTATAATAGTTATCATTTGTAATAAATAAGATAAATCATAGAACAACTAACAATGAAATCTGAAAGGGGATTTGAATATGTTTGTGCATTAATGGAGAAACCCGACCCTGAGTTGAAGCAAGAACCTGAGGAAGTGGTGTAAGAAATTTCAACCCTCGTTTTTGATATTGAATAAGATAAGGAGGTAAATGTTGAGGTACTAGAAGATTCATTTTACCTCTCTCAATTATTGCTAGAGGAGATAGATGAAAGATCATTTTCTGTAGATTTACAAGAGGTAGATCATGTAAATTTGAATAAATTTTAGAGAAAATGGGTAGAAATCAAAATTCAACATGATCTTATAATTCCTTAAAAATTAGATAAGTAAAAAAAATTTAATTTCTCTCTAGACTTGAAAGAAGAAGAAGCCAAAAATTAGTGTAATTTGAATAAAGGAAGGGGGATCCTAACTTCTCACCTCCATCTAGTGAAGATCAACTTTAAGTGGAACTTTTAATTGAAGAGGAGATTCAAGATGAACCAATTTAGGGAGTTGACCCTTTCATTAAATTTTTATCATCCGATTTAATTAAAAATGATTTGATTATCACTCCTATCTATTTTAATTTTACATATTTTGCTGACTCATATTTTTCCATGGAGGAAGACGATGAAAAAGAAGATGCACTTATTGAGGAACACATAGAGCTCCCTGAACATATTGAACATCTACTAGAGGAAGTCTAACATCATAGGTAAATAAATAATATGACATTTTAATATTTATTAATATTTTAGAATAAAATATTAATATTACTTTAAAGGGAATTCTATGTTCGATGGTGTACCCAATACGCAACAACTAGTTTCTTTTCTTACATTGCACAACTATAATATAATAATATTATTTTAAATGGTAGTTAACGCCTAGCTGTTGTAATGGAAGGAGTGAACAGAACTAACTACAAAATTATTATATTTGTTTGTTAAATATTTTATCAATTACCCAATAAATTATAGAGGCTTAAAATTCAAATGAATTCAATTTTAAGCATAAATATTCTAATATTCTTTAAAAGGTCGACTAACCTCCTTTTGATGACGAACCCTTTTTGAATCCACTTTTTGAAAATTTTATATGTTAATTTGACAAAATAAAATCCTTCTTTAGAATCAGGACATCAAAATTAACTTTGTGTAATTTTTTTTACTTTTCCGATAATGTTCATTTTTTAATGAATAGTGAAGATGTTGTATTTTAATTCAAAACCTCCTTTTAATATAATATATTTATATGGTTAGATTATATTTTTAATTGTTTTTCAATTGTAATTAGAATATATTTTTACCATTTAATTCAATGGTGGTAATTGGAATTAATTTCACTTTGAAATTGGGCATAAACAAGTGTCAATCTTTTGATAGATATTGTTTCTTAAAAACACGTGATTTGTTTTGACAGCAGGAATTACTTATAAAATTAATTAATAAAACATATAAGTTTTTAATTTGGTAAAATGGAAATCATTTTTGAATTTGGAATATCAAATTTACTTTGGATAAATTTTTAGTATTTTTCTGACAAATGTTCATTTTTAATGAATAGTGAAAAATACTGCATTTTACTTCAAAACTGATTTTTCATCTAATTTAATTATATAGTTATACTGTCCTTTTAATTGGTTTTAAAGTTTAATTGAATTATTTTTTTATCAAGTAATTCAATTTTGTTCATTGTAAGTAATTTCAATTTTCAATTGGATATAAAAACAAGTCAATCTTTTGATAAATTTTACTTCTTAAAAAACCCGTCTTTGGTTTTGACAACGTGAATTATTTTTAAATTAATTAATTCAATTTATGTGTTTGGAATTTGGTAAAATTAATTCCATATTTGGAATCATAAGGTCCAAATTATGTAACTAAGAATATTTTTTTGGACATTATGAATAGTAACGACGACAATTATCTTTAATTATCATGATTAATTAGTAATCGGGTAGTTAAGGGAAATAAAATAATATTATAATAATATAAAATGACCCCAAAATGTGTCCAAATCCTCTTGGTTGTGTCATGTCTGACCATGGGATTCCTTGTATTAACTTAGGGACCCCATGGAATCACTTTTGTGTGATAGTGACCTTTTATCATATTATTTTTAAAGAAAGGAAAATATAACCAAACTATGTAACACCTAAGTAAAAAAAATTTAATTTTGTTTACATAAATGATCCCTTAGACTATAAATATTCATTGGAAATCTAAAAATATTTACAACATCATGGTATTTTTTTATAATTTTTAGACATTAAATAAATAAATTTATTTATGACTCCATGATGATGCAGTGATTACCTCATTAATGAACGATTTAAATAAAATGAAAAGATAAGGTAAAATATAAGACATACACTTGTCTAAAAACTATTGTATGGGTGGATTTAAAACCCTTATCACCCTGTCCTCGAAATATATCATTGTGGGACCTTTAAAATCCAAAATCCATTTTATAATAAAGTAACATTTCAAGACTTTCCAAAAGTGACCCTCCTCCCTCTTATAAAAGGGCCCCACCTCTACCCCCTTACCCACACATCTAAAGAACTTTGCTCATCTAAGATCTACTCATATTATATCTCCACATCCCTATCTTACTCATAGAATCCTCACATTGAGAAGAAGTCTTTCCAAGGAATCCTTTTGCTGAAATCAAAAAGAGTTACCCGATTTAGAGGTAATGTCTTCTCTCGAGTTTCTTTCTTTTATTTTCCTTCTTCACTCACCACTATATTCTTCTTATTTGATCCAATAATAAAAAAATTATCCTCAATATACTAGTATATTGTTATGATAAGGATTCTACCTACACTTACACACACCTCCGTCTAATGGTTAAAGAACATACTGTTTCTGTGGGTGGCGAATTACTGCCTCATGAAACGATGATTTTTTAATCTTCTTTTAACACCTCTCATGGTGGAAATTATGATGGAAATATATTTATATACGATATATATTATATTAATTTACTCTCAATTCTTCTGTATTTTATATTTAAAACATACCTTTATGCTTTGCATGTTGTGCAAATGCGATAATTTCATCTGATGAAGTGTGGACTACCGCCCCCTCAAGTGATGTGACTCATTCATGCCAAACATGGAATTTATAAATAATTTAATTAATGAAATTATGTTACCTATATAACATATATATTATAATATAATTATAATATATATATGCCTCATTTAGTTTTAATTCCATTAATATGGAAAAGAAATGAAAGTAGCGTTCATGCGTATGTACGACCTACCGTCTTCATGAACGACACATTTAATTTTTATCCCCAAATGTTATGGAATAGTATAAAATCAATATATACTAGATATATATGATATTTAAATCATTGATACCATTCTGGAGATGATGTACTTGTAACTACATGGGAAATTCGCTTCAAACAAGTTCATTGTTGACTCATGTACCGGACATCGACAAAACGTATGATATAAATTCACATAATTAACTAATTATTATAACATGATAATATGTGATATGAATTAAATAATAAACATTAAAGGAAGTCCTTAATAAATTATAAATTGACCAAGGTTTATTATTCAGGAATATAAAGAAACGAACAAGACAAGTCGGACCTGTGGTAAAGGGATTTCTTATTTCACTTTTAATTCCGTGAGATTTCCATTGTTCACCAATTATTTATAGCATGTGGTGTATTGTGTCCTGAAATTTGATACATATTATCAAGATTCTATTTATATTCATTGTATTCTGTGATTCATTTTGTTCTTATTATCTTTTATTCATACGACTTGATTGATTACAACGAGGTAAGGGGTTTTTATCTCACTTTTTATTCCTGTGAGATTCATGCTATATTTTTCACTATCTCCTTTGAGTGGTGTATGTACTGCCCATTATTATACTCTTTGAGTAATATACATCCATTTATGGGTATTTAAATCAACATTTTATGGTCCTTATTTCATTGGGTTAATGTTTCGTAGGTTACCAAATCGATAAGGGAACCATTCACCCTTTTCTTTTTAAAAGACTTCTTTTGGTTAGGTATTTCAATTTACATCTTCTTATGTTGGGATATGTTCTTATATATCCTTATTGCTATAAATTTTATTTCCAAGTGATTAGATACCCTTTTTATCTCTCATTAACTCATTTTCTGAATTTTAAAGTGCCGCCGTTAGGCTGTCAAATTTCTGTAAGGGAACTTCTTAACCCAATTTCAATTCTTTGGGTAAAACCTCTACTTCTTGATTATGTCATTCTATGAATATTTGTGGATAAAATCTTATTGTTTTACACATAATATCCACTTATATTTAGTGTATTTATATTTGTTACACATAATTATGTAATTGATTTATCCTTAATCTAAGGATACCGTCTTTGTACGGGACTTCGTCTCAATCTCCTTTCATTGAGGCATCTTTTGATTTCTACATAAATTTATTTTATACGGTGTAAAACCCCCTTTTTTACTTTTAATTTCATTAAAAAGGAATCTTTTTACACTAATCATTTTACTAAATGACAAATGGGAATGTTTTTTTCTTACGTATGTGGCGACAACGACTTCTCCGCCACTGTGACCATTATTTGAGTTTCGGCTTCCTCTACAAGCCATAAATTTTTTAAATCAAAAATAAACACCATGTTTTACTTTTCTTTTATTTTGGTATTGAAAATGGTTTTGATAATGTTTTGATTATATCAATGTGTTGTATTGATATGTTGTGATTGAAATGTGGAAATGTTATGTTTCCTTTATGCATGTTTTATGTGATACGATTATGTTATGGTTCTTGGGAATTGTTTATGAAGTCGGGTGGTTCTGTGATAAACTAAGGGCAGGTGAGCCCGAGATATCTCTCCAATTCATTGGGTAACACAAAGGAGTTAAATTCTAAGGTTTCTTCGATGAGATTTAGGGAATATACTGTGATGGGTATTCCAAACGTAACCAATAGGGTTACTCCCTACATAAGAATGTTATGAATGCCTCAAGTTACCTTTATGTTATATGATTTCTATGAGTTATTCATAAATATTATGATTTCATGAGGTATGTTAAAGTGATTATGTTTTTATGAGTAAAGTATTATTTCATTGATTCTTATGTATACATGGACTAATGTTTTCTTTCCGTATTTTTATATCCCTTACTGATCGTTTTATGCTCATCCCAAGTTTTTGAAATGTTTTTCATAGGAAATAAAGTGGAATAGGGTCAAGGAAATGTCATAATATCCAAATCATGGAACTATACATGAATATTTTGTTCAAGAGTTTTTATTTTGTGAAAAAATGGAAACTGAGTAGATGTGTCTACTTTGTAAACATTGAGATGTAGTAGTTATGTCCTAATTCTATAAAAATCTAAACCTGAAAAGAACCTCAATGTGAATTATTCATTTAATTCAAGATTATGTAATTTTTTAAGGTCGTTTTCTTATAGTTGGTATTATAGGCTAGTTTAGATAACTTTAGAGGTTAGGGTATTCTTTAAGCTTAAGTGACATTACCATAATGGTTAGGATTTTAGAAAGATTCATAGTTATTTTTATAAAGTGAATGAGTTTAAAATAACATGAATAAGTATATATTATTATTTACCCTCCTCATAAGATATTATATGATGATTTTATTGGTATAATCACACTGAAATTTTTGGTTTTAGTAAATGGCTGGATCTAGCAGGCACCAAAGTAATAGTGGATGTGAAGAAAACTGTGACGGTTTTCTAAATGAGCAACTGAATGATATGGGAGCTGAAATAAGAACTCTTGTGGTTGTTCTCAACCAACTATCTGGAGTCATGATTGACCACCTGAACCTTAGTGTTTTTTATAAGGCATTATATATGCGATAAAAAAATCCCTACAGAAGTTCAGGTAATAATCATAAAGGTAAGAATGTTAAAAAACCTATGTGTCAAAGATGTGGAAATAAACACATAGGAAAATGTTTCAAAGGGACAAAAAGATTCTATATATGTGGAAATGAATGTCATAAAGCAAGAACCTACCATGGAAAAAGGAAGCATCTAGTTGACTCTAGAAAAGAAAAATTAGTCCTTTTTGAGGGATCAATTGAATGTTTTAAATGTGGTGTGCATGGTAATTATGAAAACACATGTCCTACAAAGAAGTTTCGGGAATGCGATCACCAAGATCGTACAAATATTAGTTTACCAATACCTAATGCCATTCCGATTGAGGATGAAGAAACTGAAAATGACCAATTAAAGGTATGGATTATTTCTTAACATATGTTTTCCTATTATTGAATCTTAAGATATGATTCATGATTTTGTTTGTAGGGAAGAAGTATTTCAGAATAATTTGGAAAGGAATGGTTAATGGATCAGGAAGAATTTTGAATGAGTAAGAAGTCATAATATAAGGGATTCAAGATTTATGGTAGATTTTAAGATGGAAAAATGCTTAAAAGTATTAAGGCTCTTTTGATGATGGGATTACATTAGAAGACTTTTTATAGTATGTGTAAACCTGATGTTTGATATATGAAAATTTTATTCAAGGAATAATTAACTTTTCTTTTGAGGATATAGTTATAAAGAACCATTTTGGTTTATATGATACTTGAATTTGAGGTAATTACCGGTTAATACATTTTTGGATGCAAAACAAAAGTTATTAGATAACATTTGTGGTTAAAATATATTATGGTTATTTTTGATGAATTTATATATTTTTGGTAATGTTATAAAATTATATAGTTTTTTAAAAGGGACAACACACAGACCATTTGACAACTCGTCGCATCGGACGAAGCTGCAGGAATCGAACCCACAACCAAAGTGCGACTAGTATTTATCACCTCCCACTGGACTATGTGAAGCCCCTGGTTAGTGTGACTAATTCTCTTTATTTAGATGATCTTATGAATTAGGAATAAGTTGATTTTGTGAAATGATTAACCTATCAAGGAGGATATGTGATTAGGTTAATTACTTTTCAGTATGAGACTTTAAGAGTTGCTGATGTTATTTGGAGATAAATGTTAAGATTTACCATGGAAGACTATGTGATTAAATCCTTCAGAGTTTTGGGTTTCAATCTTAGTTTGGATTAATTTGAATAATTTTATGGATATCTATTTATTGAATGGTCTTTGATGAACTTTGGGTATTGTTGGAAAATTTTTGGAGATTAAGAGTAGTATTTTTTTATAAAGGATTATCCTTTTGGGGATTATCTGATCTTGTACTAACAATTTTGGTTTTGGTTAAGGTCTAAAGACATGGAAAATATATAGTTCATCTTTTTTGGATTAGGTGACTCTCAAGAAGTTGATTATAGTGATCTTAATGTGAACAAGTCATCCTAAATACTCATTATTTGGAGAAAATATGAGTTTTTGTTAGAAATATAGTAAAAGATGAAAGTCTACATGACAAGTGAGTATGTTACCTTATGATTTAGTTAATATTATAAATAAATTACTTAATTAAAAGTAACTTAAAACAAAAATGCTTTATGTTAACTTTTCATACTGGGGAATCAAATACCGTTTAACCCTTCACAATTTTGAGATTTTAGGGTGGTTAACTTTCTCCTAGACATATTTTTTATCACTCTCCATCAGAACTTGATGGTTTGTTTTATCCACCATATCCATGTTTTCATGGAATACTAGTATCTATTGTCTCGGGTGACCTCTGTACTTTTCTTTCTTTCATTTAAAGTGATAGTTTAATTTACTCCTTTTCTGATGTGGGGATTTCAATGAAGTTTCCGAGCCCAATTTTAAAATTGCGAGGATGCAATTCCCAAAAGGGGGGAAGGATGTAACTTCCCAGAAAAATAAATAATATGACATTTTCATATTTATTAATATTTGATAGTAAAATATTAATATTAATTTAAAGGTAATTCTATGTTCGATGGCATACCCAATATGCAACAACGAGTTTCTTTTCTTACGTCGCACAACTATAATATAATAATATTATTTTAAATGGTAGTTAATGCCTATCCATTATAATGGTGGGAATGAAAATAACTAACTAAAAAATTATTATATATATATTTTAAATATTTTAGCAATTACACAATAAATGATAGAGGCTTAAAATTCAAATGAATCCAATTTTAAGTAAAAATATTCTAATATTCTTTAAAAGGTCGACTAACTGCCTTTTGATGGTGAACCCTTTTTGAATCCACTTTTGGACAATTTTATATGTTATATTTGACAAAATAAAATCATTCTTTAGAATCGGGAAATCAAAATTAACTTTGTGTAATTTTTTGTTATTTTTTCGATAAAGTTCATTTTTAATGAATAGTAAAAATGCTGTATTTTAATTCCAAACCTCCTTTTAATATAATTTATTTATATGGTTTGATTATATTTTTAATTAGTTTTAAAGTGTAATTATAATATATTTTTACCATTTAATTAAATTTTGGTCATTAGAATTAATTTCACTTTTCAATTGGATATAAACAACTATTAATCTTTTGATAGATATTGTTTCTTAAAAACACGCTATTTGTTTTGACAGCGGGAATTAATTACAAAATTAATTAATTAAACTTCTATGTTAGGAATTTGGTAAAATGGAAATCATTTCTGAATTTGGAATATAAAATTTACTTCGGATAAATTTTTGGTATTTTTCTAACAAATGATCATTTTTAATGAATAGTGAAAAAACGCATGTTACTTCAAAACTGCTTTTTTATCTAATTTAATTATATAATTAGGTTATCCTTTTAATTTATTTTAAAGTTTAATTAAATTATGTTTTTATAATTTAATGAAATTTTGTTCATTGTAAGTAATTTCACTTTTCAATTGGATGAAAAATCAAGTCAATCTTTTGTTAAATTTTACTTCTTAAAAAACCCATCTTTGGTTTTGACAACGAGAATTATTTTTAAATTAATTACTACAATTTCTGTGTTTAGAATTTGATTTAATGGATTCCATATTTGGAATAATAAAGTCCAAATTATGTAATTAAGACTCTTGTTTTTTGACATTATGAATAGTAACGACGACAACTATCTTTAATTATCATGATTAATTAGTAATCAGGTAGTTAAGGGTAATAAAATAATATCATAATAATATAAAATGACCCTAACATGTGTAAAAATCTTCTTGGTTGTGTCATGGCCGACCATGGGCTTCCTTTTCCCAAATTAGGGACCCCATGGAATCACTTTTGTGTGATAGTGACCTTTTATCATATTTTTTTTGATGAAAGGAAAATATAACCAAACTATGTAACACCTAAGTAAAAGAATTTTAATTTTGTTTACATATATTATATCTTAGACTATAAATATTAATTGTAAAGATAAAAAAATTTACTACATCATGGTATTTTTTTATAATTTTTAGACATTAAATAAATTTATTTATTTATGACACCATGATGATGCAGTGATTACCTCATTAATGAACGATTTAAATAAAATGAAACAATATGGTAAAATATAAGACTTAAACTTGTCTAAAACCTATTTTATGGGTGTATTTCAAACCCTTATCACCTTATCCTATAAATATATCATTTTGGGACCTTTAAAATATGAAAACCATTTTATAATAAAGTAACATTTCAAGACTTTCCAAAAGTGACCCTCCTCCCTCTTATAAAAGGCCCCAACCTATACCCCCTTAACCGCACCTCTCAAGCCCTTTTCTCATCCAGAATCTGCTCATATTATCTTTCCACATCCCTCTATTACTCTTAGAAGCCACACTTTGGGCAGAAGTCTTTCCAAGGAAGCCTTTGGCTCAAATCAAAAAGAGTTACCCGATTTAGAGATAATGTCTTCTCTTGAGTTTCTTTATATTATTTTCCTTCTTCACTCACCACTATCTTTTTATTATTTTATAACAAAATAACACCAGTATCCTCAGTATACTAGGATTTTTTTATTATAAGTATTATACCTACACTTAAACACACCTCCGTCTAATGGTTAAAGAACATACTGTTTCTGTGGGTGGTGAATTACTGCCTCACGAAATGATGATTGTTCAATCTTCTTTTGACACCTCTCATGGTGGCCATTATGATGGAAATATATTTATATATGATATATATTTTATTTATGTCCTCTTAATGCTTCTGTATTTTATATTTAAAACATACCTTTATGCTTTTCATGTTGTGAAAATGCGATAATTTCATCTGAGGAAGTGTGAACTACCGCCCCCTCAAGTGATGTGACTCTTTCATGGAAAAAAATGGAATTTATAAAGAATTTAATTAATGAACTTATGTTAAATATATAACATATATATTATAATATAATTATAATATATATTTGTCTCATTTAATTTTAATTCCTTTAATATGACAAAGAAATGAAAGTAGCATTCATGCGTACGTACGACCTACCGTCTTCATGAAGGATTCATTTCATTTTTATTTCCAAATGTTATGGAATAGTATAAAATGAATATATAATGGATATATAGGATATTTAAATCATTTATACCATTTTGGAGATGATTTACTTGTAACTACATGGACAATTCTCTTCAAAAAAATTCATTGTAGACTCATGTACCGAACATTGACAAAACGTATGATATGAACTCACATAATTAAATAATTATTATAACATGATAATATGTGATATGAATTGAATAATAAAATTTAAATAAAGTACTTATAAAATTATAAATTGACCAAGGTTTATTATTCAAGAATATAAAGAAACGAACAAGACAAGTCGGACTTGAGGTAAGGGGATTTCTTATCTCACTTTTAATTTCGTGAGATTTACGTTGTTCGCCAATTATTTATTTCATGTGGTGTATTATGTACTACCATTTGATATATATTATCATGATTCTATTTATATTCATTGTATTCTATGATTCATTTGGTTCTTATTATCTTTTAGTCATACGACTCGATTGATTACAACGAGGTAAGGGGTTTTTATCTCACTTTTTATTTCCGTGAGATTCATGCTATATTTTCCACTATCTCCTTTGAGTGGTGTATGTACTACAAATTATTCTAATCTTTGAGTAATATACATCCATTTTTTGTAATTTACACCAACATTTTATGGTCCTTCTTTCATTGGGTGAATGTTTCATAGGTTACCAAATCGGTAAGGGAACCTTTCACCCTCTTCTTTTTAAAAGACTTCTTTTGGTTAGGTATTTTAATTTACATCTTCTTATGTTGGGATATGTTATTATATATCATTATTTCTGTAAATTTTATGTCCAAGTGATGAGATACCCTTTTTATCTCTCATCAACTCATTTTCGGAATTTTAAAGTGATGTTGTTAGGCTGTCGAATTTCTGTAAGGGAACTTCTTAACCCAATTTCAATTCTTTGGGTTAAACCTATACTTCTTGATTATGTTGTTATATGAATATGTGTGGATGACCTCTGATTGTTTTACACTTAATATCCACTTATATTTAGTGTATTTATATTTTTCACACATAATTATGTAATTAATTTATACTTAATCTAAGGATACCGTCTTTGTACGGGACTTCGTCTCAATCTCCTTTCATTGAGGCATCTTTTGATTTCTACACGACTTTATTTTATACGGTGTAAAAAACCCTTTTGACTTTTAATGTCATTCAAAAGGAAGTTTTTTACACGAAGCGTTTTACTAAACGACAAAAGGTAATGTTTTTGTCTTACATATGCGGCGACAACGACTTCTCCACCCCCATGACCATTATTTGAGTTTCGGCTTCCTCTACAAGCCATAAATTTTTTTAAATGAAAAATTAATACCATATTTTACTTTTATTTTATCTTGGAATTGAAAATGGTTTTGATTATATCAATGTTTTGTATTGATATCTTATGATTGAAATATGGAAATGTTATGTTTTCTTTATGCATGTTTTATGTGATACGATTATGTTATGGTTCTTGGGCATTATTTATGAAGTCAGGTGGTTCCATGATAAACTAAGGGTGGGTGATCCAAAGATAGCTCTCCAATGCATTGGGTAATGTGAAGGAGTTAAACTCTAAGGTTTCTCTGAAGAGATTTAGGGAATATATTGTGATGGGTATTCTAAACGTAACCATGAGGGTTACTCCCTACGTAAGAATTTTATGAATAACTCAAGTTACCTTTATGTATTATTATTTCTATGAGTTATTCATAAATATTACGATTTCATGAGGAATTTTATAGTGCTTATGTTTTATGAGTAAATTATGATTTCATTGATTCTTATGTATACATGGACTAATGTTTTCTTTCCGTATTTTTTTATCCCTTACTGAGATTTTTATGCTCATCCCAAGTTTTTGAAATATTTTTCAGAGGACATAAAGTGGAATAGGGTCAAGGATTTGATCAAGGAAATTTCATGTTGTCCAAAACATGGAACTATACATGACTATTTTGTTCAAGAGTTTTTATTTTGTGAAAAAATGGAAACTAAGTAGATGTGTCTACTTTGTAAACATTGAGATGTAGTAGTTGTGTCCTAATTATCTAGAACTATAAAACTGAAAAGATCCTCAATGTGAATTATTCATTTAATTAAATATTATTTAATATTTTAAGGCTGGGTCCTTATAGGAATCCAATGAAAAGATCTTAATGTCTATTCTTGAAAAACCATAGAAACATGATTCTTATATAATAGGGTAATAAAATGATATTGAATTTTCATATTTGAATTTTTTTAAAATAAAACTGAACTCTCACTTCCCTTTTAAATATTCTTTTAACAAAGAACATCTTGACCAACCACTGAAAGGTGAAGAAGACATTGCACAAGTAGAAATGAAGGAGGATATAGTTCCATATTTTATCCTACCCCTGCTATGAAAGCTATAACACATTGTGAAGGAGGCATATCTAGTGTACTTTATACATGGAATTATCCTTAACAAGAATAAAGAAGTGGATGCTGGGAAAATCCACATGTGGTGGTTCAAGTCAAAGAATCCCAAATAACCCCCATAATTTGGATAATAGCTGGTACTGGCCTATAGAGGTAGTAAAAATTCAGGTTCTACTTGGGGGATAATACTAATATTTATCTTTATATGATTTCTAGAAATTTAAATTTAGTTTGATCCTTAGAATTAGTCTAGTATGAATCCCACTCCCTCTTATATTTTTGATATTAAATGAAATGATCCTTAATTGGGTAATTTTATTTTATAGGGCCATGATGGCCCAAGGAAGTACCAAAAAGTGGTGGAAGAGGACTAATATTCATTTTAAAAGGGATTTCACTTTTATTATTTATCTTTCAAACTCTATATATATTTTTACCAATCTTCTTTTGATATTTAACTAAAATTTCATATCCACACTTGAATTATTACTTTACTTGAATTTTCTAGGAGAGATGAGTTTCTTTAGAATCCTATGATTCCCTATTTTAGATTTAAATTTTAATGAAATTGAATGAGTAAAATTTATAATTGAATTATTAAATTGAAGCATGGATATTGAAATAAGGATTCATAATTTGACAGAATTGACTGATTCATATAAATAAAATTTCCCAACAAATTTTTTTCATGCTTTGAATTTATGAAATTTAGGTGAATTTATTTTTTATTATTAATCATTCCCTGAGTGATTGTCCAATATTATATTTAATAGCCCAAAGAGGATTTATAGACTAAGTACTTCCTATTTTTCTTGAGCATATTTCTTGAGTGATCTTGGGACATGACACCGACAAGAACTTACATTTGAACTTGTCAAAGCTATGAATGTACAAAACACATATAAAATTATTGAGGTAACTTTTGATAAACCAATTTATCTTAAACATAACCCCTATAAATCAATCCTTTTTTTCCCATAGAGACCATGAATGACCTTTATAGGAATGATCTATGTTTCAAGACATTTTTATCCATTCCTACCTCCATATTAGTATTTGAATGATATTTTAAAATTGATTTGTTGGGATGAAGGGATTGATGGTGTAAGGGATGAAATACATTGTAATAATTAAGTATGTATGTTCTATTATGGGATTAGTGAAAGGTTTTTGATTCATTAAAGGAACTCAAGTGTTTTCCCTTCTTGAAAAAAATAAAAAAAAGGAATGGGTTGTGACTTAGAAGAATAAAAAATTACAATTACAGGACCAATTATTTTTATTATATGTGGCTAGGTTATGGATGTGAGGTTTATTATAATCATAAATTTAAAAAAAACTACTTTAAAAAAAATAAAAAAATATAAAAGTTGAGAAAAATTCAAGAAGGTGCACATTATTCATTATGCCTTCATTATCCATGACCTTTTCTTTGAGTTTTTGGGAAATCATAGTTGTGAATTTGAAAGGGGGAATTTCATTACACATTTATTTTTAATATTATGAATTGTACTTAAGGGATAAAACTCCTCCTTGATCCTCTATTTTCAAACACAAATTCCTACCAACCTTAAGCCTTAGAGTCATTTGAACCTTTAATGAAATCCCACATGATTTTATGTGACTTTTGTCTTTAAAAAGTGGAGAAAGTAGTTCCTTTACAAGAATATGGATAATAATAATGTTCTCATGATATTATCATAAATATAATTAAATTGTTTCATGAGTGATGAGAAAAAAATAATCCACGATGAGGTAGATCATGATTTGGAATGTTTAATAATAATGAATTGAGGAACTTAAATGAATGAAAGAATAAGTTCCATCATTTTTCAAAGGGGAAAAAATAAATTTAATAAATTTATTTTTTCTTTGAAAATTAAGAAATTAAATTGATATTTTATGTGTATTTTTTAAAATTTTAATTAACATTGAAATTTTTTTGATTTTATTTATTTAGAATTTGAATATTGGTAACATTAGTACCCTCTAAATTCCATGTTGAGATTTTATGATTGAGGAAAATAAAGGTTTAAGTGTGTGAGAATTGATAGAGATAATATTTTCCTCATTTATTATATGTATTTAAATTATTTGAACCCTAAAAATTTATAAATTTTTTCTTATTTGCATCAGTTTTGGATTTATGGTGTATTTTGGGCTAAGATGTGAAAAAAATCATTTATGGAATTTTAAAAGATTTTATTCCCTTTGGTATTTTGATCATAACAGTAAAGATATTATTAAAATTTGAGTGATTATTATTTTTATGATATCTTGATTTATGATCTTCAACTTTTTATTCTGAACCAAGAGGTGAGTTGAACATCTAGAGGCCTGAAAAAAATAAATAAAGTTGAAAAATTGTTTGGGCAGACAATGTGGAACCTACCTCTAGAAATGATGCATAAATTAGGATATAAACCTCAAATTGAGGTGATTCCAAATGTATTTAAAAAAGGATTAATTGAATAATTTCACTATTAAACTTCAATTAGTTATTTACTAATTAAGGAAGATATTGGATGCTCAACATTGAATGAAGATTTAGGGAACATTCATCCAGAATAAAATATAGAAGTAAATGGGATATAAATTCTTCTACACATGGAGAATGAAGATGTAATTTTGAGGAAAAATGAATAAATTTTTTTAAATAACTTTCTAGAAGACTAGTTTGGCTTAGTCTTCCAAAAGGATGGGGTGCCATGTGAAATATTTTTAAATATAGATTCTGGAACCGAAAAATCTACCGTTGATGACCCATTATTTTCCCAAACACATTAATGGTAATTTATGACACCCATAATCCTATTAAATTCCTATAAATAAGGGTCTATGAGTGGATTGAAGAGAATATATACTAAAGAGGGAAGCTCTAGATGGTGGCCCTATTTTAGGACATTTATTTTATTTTATTTTATTTTTATTTTCCCATATAACACATGGATATTTTTTTATTAAAGCATTTACATTTTATTCTTCCATAACTATTTATCTTCCATACCTAAGATCATTTGATCTCTCTTTCTCATTCCACCGTGACCTACTACCCTAAAAAATGAGGGGATAACCCAAGGATTGGCCTGAGAGAGGTAAGTGGGAATTTCATTTATTCTCTGATTAAATTCTCAGGTTTTATTAAATTTGTGATGAGAAAGAGTGATGTGCATAGGTGTGGAGATCTTCCACCAAAAAATGATCTCAAACTAATTTATATTATTTTATTAAATATTTTACCTCCCTTCTATTGGATACAATCTCTTTATAAGATGGAGTTGAGTCATGCAATGGATGAAATGAAATACAATGGAGCCAGGTCCTCGGAGATGTCACACTCTCAATCGAGGTGTTCCATCGGCCATGATTATAGAAGGAGGTGAAATTAATATTGATAAATGAATTTGAGATTTCACAAAACTAAATAAAAGAATAGTAAGTCATGCATGAAATCTCATAATTGAATTATCAGACTTAATCTGAACAAAACAAGGTGCATGATGGAACCCACAAACTATTGAAATAGTGGGTGACCTAGAACCAACTATTCAGTGTTTTTTATTTCCATATCGTGTATAAATTTATCTATACATGATTTCATATTACCATTATAGTGTAAAAGTTTTTGCATCCACTGTTGAAATCGTAATTTCTAAAGATTTTTGTCATATCGAAAGGTTATAATAGATCCCAGGATATAATGAGAACCTCTAGATACTATGAAATAAATCATAATTATATTTTCTATGGTCTAGATACATATTACTTATTGGACAGAGTAGATGTTTAACAATCATGTTCTGGGGGCTCATAAGCATTGAGATTTATTCTCATGAAGTTCGCACTTGGTGATCTCTAGCAGTGACATCATGAGGACTGACCCATCGATAGGAACACCACTTGTTTCAGGAGTCATTGGATATTATAATATATGATCATGTGTAATGGTCTCCTGACATGAGATCATTTCCAATGTATGTCATTTGATTGCATAATTTGATGAAAGGTGAAAACAATGACAATGAAGTTGTGGCGAGGTAGTTTGTGTTGGGTGAATCATTGGTGTCATGGCATTGGTTGAATGGTCAATAAAGGGTTTGTCACTTCCAGGTTATGGATGTAATATATCTCATGCCATGTTGATAAGGATGATCGTACCTTTATAAGACCATAGCCATGGAAGTTGAGGGTAAATCTATCCAATTAAATCAACAAAAAATGAAGCAAGAAAAGGGCGATGACATGTGAGCGCGTCTTGCTTTATGAGATATTACAAACAAAGAGATTATATTACACAGTGCATGTCATAGGTTGGTTGTCACTGTTGTGACAATCCTTTTCTCTTCTGGGGCCATAATGGGTTTCTAGATCTTGCTCTTGGTCTGTGAATACTATTCACTACTGTTGAGATAAGGGCCTAGAGGGTCACACACAATAGCACATTCGAGAATATTTCCTATTCAGTTGAATAGGAGTTTTGGACATAGTGGGTCCCACCACATGGTTTAGGATTTTTCCAAGGAAAAACACTCAACAATGCAATAAATAAATTCATACTATTCGAGTTTTGAATAATAAGCATTGATTTATTTATTAAATGTATTTATGATTTTTAAGTAAATACATGAAAAATATTAATTGATCAATATTAAATTATTCAAGGTTCAATTAATATTTATGGGAATGGTGATTCGAGTAAATGAATCATTTATTATCATGTAATATTTTAATATATTACATGAAAGTGATAATAATAATTTTCATGACTCAGATTAGTAGTCATAAAATGTCATTGATAGTGCGTTAAGTATTCGGGGCCAGCAAGGCTATACCGAGTATTTTAATTAAACACTGTAAATAGAAGAGGAGGGGATTTTTCCAAGCACTATTTCCGGAGATTCTCTCTCCTCTACTCTCTCCAAAGATATAGAGAGAGAGAGGATCTATATCCAAGGAGCTCAGTTCGAGCTCTCTATTAGGCATCACAGGCGAAGCGATGCATTGATCCTTAGAGCGTCGAAGGCTTCATCAAAATTCCTCACTAGCACCCAGACTTCGACGAAAAACATTCCCACAGTTTCATGAAGCATGTTTGTATTATATAGTGGTGTTAAGTGTTAGATTATTTGAGTAGTGATCACCAATTACGAGAACACATCGTTCATGGCTTCAGATTTAAACTTGGTATTTACAGTTTATTTTTGTGATTAAAACTCTTCATGCATGGTCCTTGGCTAATATCGGGATTCTATTCACTGATGTCGACAAGTTTACATCAATCGTCGATGAGAATTTTTTAAAATACAACCTATTTGGGGCTTTATTTGTATGCTCAGTTCCTTTACAAACCAAACAAAAAAGGGACAAGTTCTTTCTTCACTAATTAAATTTTTTCATTGCATGTTATTTTAATTTTTTCTTTCATTTAAATTTGTTCACATTCCTAGATTAAATAAAAAACAAAAAATAATTATTTTAGGTGAATTAAATTAGGTTAGTAAATAACTGAGAAAGATTCTCAAGTGAGATGACCTTGGTCAGACTCTACGCTGCGTTGGGAAAATATATAGATTTTCTTTTTCCACACCCTCTAACAGACATGCGTCAGTAATATTTGAATAAAATATGAGTATGAGTCTAAATAATCCAATTAAATAAAATTTTGATAATTTTGGATCACATTTTTACCCTTATTAATTTGTTCTAACCCTTCATTAACCCTTTTGACAATTACTATAATATTAATGTTTTCTACCTTTTAAGGGTTAATATTTTTACTATAAAGTGAAAAATGAAACATAAATATATTATGGTTGATTTAATTATAAATATTACATTAATTTTTATGAATATAATATTTTTATGAATTTTAAATCATTTTATAAAATATTTATTATAAAATATCATTAATGTCAATTTTAAAAATATTCATTTACATTGAATTTAATAACATCAAGATGAAGAATGAATTAAAATAATATTCTTCAAAAGCTCTATAATATGTAATATTTATCGATAAAATTCACATTTCTCATTAATATTTTCAATTTAAACTACTTTTAATTTTTTTAATATCATTTATTTTATTTTTTCATTAATTGAATAATTACTGTACCCGAATTGGATAAGCATTTAAGGTTATTATTTCTAAAATTAAAATTAAAAATAATTTACCATGATGAATATAAATAATTATTATTTTATAATAATATTTATAACCAGACATATTCTCTGTTTATCCCTATATTTACAATTTTATAGTTATTAAAAACAAGAGTGTGATATTTTTTTACTTTTCTTTAAATAAAATATTATAATGGATATAATCACTTCCAAATAACAAAATTATATATATTTTAACTTTTGATGAATATGGATGAAATATAACCATTCAATAAAATTTATTAAAGCGATAGGGTCATTTTCTAGACCTTATAAATTTAGTATTTTGCCTTAATTACTTGATTTACCCTTAACTGTGGTAACCAAAATTACTAAGGTTACTATTTTTACTAAACAAAAATAACTTAGACATATTTAAAAAATTTGTACCCATAGAATCAAAATATGGAATTTATTTTTCAAAATTATAAGTACATTAGTGGAAGAATTTAATTTAAAATTAATTTGAAAAAAAACACTACATAAAACAGTTTTTCCAAAAAAAATAATTTTTAAATATAAAATGATTTTAAACAATATTAAAGAATAAAACTCATTTAAAAAATAATAATTGGATTATTTTAAATCCAAATTAACTTGTTATTTTTTTTAAAAATACAAAATATAATTTTAAATTGTGAATAATTTAAAATAAAACATAGTTTTCATTAAAAATTAGTATTTTCACTATTCATTGAAGAATCAAACTTTTCAAAAGAATATAATTTTTTTAACATAGACTAATTTTGATATGATTATTTAAAAAATGATACCCATTTTATAAAATAAAATTTATAAAATTTCAATAATTTAATTATATCATTCATTCACAAAAAGAAATAAAAACCATTTTTGAAGAAAACATATCTTTGAAGAATAAAATGGATTTAATAAAAATCAAGTGACTATTTACTAATAAATAATAAATAAATTTTTATTAATTATAAACTATATATATATTATAATATTAGTCAATATTATTCATACACACCAATTCAATAGCTAGGTTATAAAAATCATATTTAAATAATAATATTTATAGGTTTGATTTTTCTTAGTGTTGTATATTTTGTATTCCATCAAACATAGTCATTATTTTAAAATCATTGGATATTAAAATATCTCATAGAAAAACATTTTTTGGTTTTCACTGATCATAGGATACAGAGGTGTGTTTTTTACCATCATGACTTGAAATTACGACAGTGACGATGGTTGGAATTCTTGCATCATTATAACTTTGTAATTTCATATACCCTTGGAAAGGGTAATATTGTAGCTAATGAACAGATTCAGAAGTAATAGAGTGATGCTATGTATGATTATAGATATTATTTGATATTAATGAAAGGTGTATTTATGATGAATCATGATATAGGATAGGTTGGTGGAAAAGGTTTCCTTCTTCAGATGATAGTGCATTAATTTTTGGTGTAGTATGTGGAGGAGTCCCAGTTGGTGTATTCCAAGGTGGAGGTATAGAGAGAACGTGTTATCTGTGGTGATGCCTATGATGTTTGTTTTGAATATGATCAACACCAAGTTTTTTATGAGAGTATTTTCTTCCCTTTAGTGATGTACGATGTGGTTATCTATGATTTTCATAGATCACCATTTTTGGTAAATCCTAACATGAAAAAATGTATCATGACTAGAGATGTCATTTTTAGAAACCTGGGTTAAAGCATACAATTGTAGAGTTTGTGTCTGCCAGAAGGTAAATAATGAACATCGTGTTCTTGATGGTTTTCTCCAACCATAAGATATTCCTTAGCAGAAGTGGGATGAAATTATGACAGACTTTGATACCAGTTTACCTCAATATGATGGAGGGTATAATTCTATATGTGTGGTGGTGAACCATTCAATAAAGTCACCTCACTTCTTAGTGATCATGAAGTCGAGATCAATGGATGTTTTATCAAGATCATATCTAGAGGAAGTGGAAAGGAACCGTGAAGTCCCCAGGATTATTATCTCCTATCATGATCTTTTTTTACCACCATGGAATAGAGATGTATCTAATGATATTTTAGATATCAATTATTCCTTAGAAAAACTTTTCATCTAAATATGGATGATCAGATAGAGTATAAAATCTAGACTCTTAAAGACATGTTTCATGCTTGTGTTGTGGATTGTGGAGGTTCATGGAATAGGCACCTACCTATGGCTGAGTTTTCTTACAATAATAGTTTTCACCCCACCATTGGTGTCGAAATATTTGAATATTTTTATGGATGATATTTACATTCTCTATTGTGTTAGACTAGGGTTGGCGAGTTATAAATTCTCATACCAAATCTAGTGAAAAGTATTATAGTGATAGTTCAAGTGATTCAAAATAGGATGAAAGAGGTTATATATATTCCAAATTCCTATGCTGATTATAGTATGAGACCTCTAAAGTTCAAAATTATAGATCACATGTTCTTAAAGGTAGCTCTTTATCATTAGTAGTAAATTTTATTTCATAGGAGTAATCTTTATAGCGACCCATACTTTACATACATTGTTAATACTTCAAAATTGAAGCACACTTATAACAACATATGAGAAAACCACAAAGGACCGTATAGGTATAGTGTCTTTAGAAAGTGGGAAACATAAACAACTGGTTCATAAATCTTCTACAGTGTCTCCCATTTATTTCATCATATCTAGGGTCCCTTTTAGCATATTCTACTTAATATCCATCTTCCTGACCCGGGGAAAAGAAAACATAAAAGGGTGAGCTCAAATGCTCAACAAGGGCAAATAAAGGAAATAAAAATCATATCATATCTTTTTGAAAATCAAAACCTGCAAAAGAGATCATAATATCTTAACATGGAATAAATCATAGAAGTGAAAATGAGATCCCCATAATCATAACATAAAACTTGAAACTTTGTGGCATGCACACATAATCATGGAAAATCATTTCTTGTTAGTCATGACTCATTGCCAAGACTATCTTAGTGGACAAAGTCCCTTTCTGAACCGAGTTCACTCCTCGTTTCAGTCCTGTATCACTGAACCGAAATAACCTTCTGTTCCAGCCATGTCTATCTCATGAGATATAAAATCTTTACCCAATGCATTGGAGGGAGATATAGGTCCCACCCCTCTTATAATGAATCCTTTCTTATGTGTGCCACATAATCATAAATCATACATCATCGCATAACCCATGTAATAAAAAATGGGATTCTTAAACAACATGACATCATAAAACAATTCATATAAGATAAAGGAATTCATAAAAATGTTTCCATCACAACATAATCAAATCCATGTAATAATAGGGATAAAAACAGAACCCTTTATTATCTTAGATGGAAAATAATTTTGATAAAAAACTTGAACTCCATTCTTGAGGAAAATATCCTTTCTTATTCAAAAACATTTTTCCTTTCATAACATGTCATAAAACTTTAAAATAAAAGAAGTTGATTAAAAATAAACTTGAAAACTTGTAAAGTAAGCTTCTTGGAAATAATGTTTTAAAAATCCATTCATGCCGTATAAGTTAAAAAAAAACATTCTTCGTACTTTTGTCGGAAAAGTCAAAAAGTACCTCGTACGACAAAAGATTCCTTTCATACATATTACTAAAAACTCACCGAAGGGTAAATATGGGTTTAAAAAATTGTAGGTGGATGGAAATAATATTACATATTGATGAAACATGGATGTGGATGATAAAATACACCCCAGTAAATACTTACGAATAAACAATCTCGGATAAAAATGAGAGTGTGATATTTCCCTTACCTTAGGTCCGATTAGCTTTGTAAGTGTCCGAAGCTCCTGTATAATGGTTTAAATAATGCTATTGACTTATTCCAGAATCATACATATTGATATGATATCATATATGGTCATATTCTTAGCTTCTTGTTAGTAATATTTCACTGTTACTTGTTACTCGGGTCTTTATTGCCTTTTGTTCTTATGTGTGTTTTTCCGAATACATTCTTATTCTTCTTTTAATGTTATAGATACCTTATATCCAGAATGGTATTAGTGTAACATATATCATATTTATTCATTCAATTCATTTATATAATTACTATGTAATGATGATCATGTAGAACGAGTCACATCACATCGTGGAGACGGTATTCCGTACGTACGCACGAGTGATGATATCGTTCCTATGATCGTGGAACTGTATTGGAGTATATATATATTATTTCAGTGTCAATATTAGTTTATAATAATCATAAATAGTTACTCATTACACCATTATACCCATCCTTGTAAAGTGATGGTGGAAAAATAGATTACACCACGGCGTGGAGACGGTATTCCGTACGTACGCACGCGCGGTGATTTCATTTTTCCGTGGGATGGATAGAAGGTGAATTAGGGTTGTTTCATATTTATAATAACATATCTGTATGTAAGTAATACTGGTGTTATTACTTTATCATGAAACAACTAAAGAAGAAGAAGTTGAAGAAGAAAGAAATTGAAAAGATCGGTAATGGATATTACCTCTTCTTTGGAACGCCTCTTTGAATACTCCACTTAGGGAACTAATATTGGTCTTTTAAGAAGACCAGGACCTCTAGGATTATTCTAGGGAAGTGGAGAGGAGAAAATGGCAGGGGTTGGCCGAGCTTGAGTGCTCAAATTGGTGTGAGGAGGAGGGGGAGGAGGTGCCCTTTTATAAGGGAGGAGAGGGGCACCTTAGGAATATCTCAAAATATTATTTTATATTAAAGTCAAAATCAGTTTATAATGGTTCCAAAGGGTCTTATTTCGAAGCTAAAGTGGGTATGGGTCGAAATCCTATCAACCAATAGGATTTAGACAAGTTTAGGGTATTATTTTAACCTTATCAATTATATTTAACTCTAAGATAAATAATTTAACTTTTACCGTGTCTTTTTGTTTTCTTTCACTATATGGTTAATACACTTACTATAACATGCCAAACGAACCCCAAATTGTTTATTATTAATATATATATCCTTATCTAAGTCATTTGGCCGAACCTTAGATTTTTAGGAATAAAATAACAATTAATAATATAATATTTTATTTAAAAACTATTTTGTGTCAATTTTGACACTATTTGATATATGATTTTTGTGAAAGTCATAACAGAATTATATGTTCGAAAAAGTTGATTAAATCAACAATAATATATCATAGTAACCTAGAAAATTAGTGGAATTCATAAAAAGTCTTAAATTACATTTATTTTGGTATTTATATTATCAATTATGTCAATATTTCATTAATAAGATAATTACTGCATCATCTTTGTGTCATAAATAAATTAAATTATTTGATGTCTAAAAATTACAAATAAAATACCATCATGTAGGAAATCTTTTTAGATTTCTAATTAATATTTACAATCGAATTTATCTTATGTATAACCCCATATTAAAAATGATTTACTTATTAAACTTTGATTTTAACTATTTTAACCCTTCTTTAAATAAATTAATAATAAATGTCCTAATCTAATCCAAGTGGGCCTAAATGGTCACATTTTATTCCTAAGTTTGTTTTTGGTCGAATTACACTTATCCAATAGAATTAGGACATGTGTTAGGGTAATAATAATATCATATTTACCCTTAGTTACCCTATTTACTATTAACCGCGGTAAAAAAAGTAAAAAGTTACTATTCACAAAAAAAAATTATTTTTATCTCATTGAACCACATTTTACTTACTGATATCAACCGTGTCTGTCGGATTTTTGAAATTCCATTCACAGAAGCGGTAAAATTAAGTTTTATGCAAAATTCAGTTTTTAACCTACCACTTAGTGGTTTCACTATTCATCCAAAATTGAAAGTTTTCAGAAAAATACCAAAATTTCACCCTAGGCTAATTTCGATATTCTGAGTCCAAAAATGAAGTCCATTTTGAAAAATAAAATTTATAAAATTTTAAAAAGTGGTTATTACTATTCATAACGGCTAGTTTTAATAGAATATTGTTGTTTAGTGAAACTCGGTATTGCGTACGACGCAAGCTATCGAGGAAGGTCGCGATTGCGTGTAAAAAAAGCCAAGAAAGTGTTGTGCAGAAAAAGATTCCTTTGATGATTTATATAACATAAAAGTCTCAGGTGTTACATTCTACCCCCCTTAAAAAGAATTTCTCCCTCGAAATTCGTCACTTTGTAACAAACAGATGAGGATACTTCTCCCTCATCATATCCTCAAGCTCCCATGTAGCTTCTTCAAGTTGGTGGTTCCTCCATAAAACTTTCACCAATCGAGTGGTCTTGTTTCGTAGGACTTTTTCGCTACGATCCAGAATCTCTATCGGTTGTTCTTCATAAGAATGATCTTGCTCCAGCGGTACAACTTCTGAGCTGAGTACATGTGAAGGATCTGGTATGTACTTTCTCAGGAGAGATACATGGAACACATCGTGAACTTGAGAGAGATTCGGTGGAAGCGCCAATCGGTAAGATACCTTCCCAACACGATCCAGTATTTCGAAAGGACCGATATATCTAGGGCTCAACTTCCCCTTCTTTCCAAATCTCATAACCCTATTCCAGGTAGATATTCGTAAGAACACTTTATCACCCACTTCAAACTCTAGGTCTTTTCTTCGGTTGTCGGTATAACTTTTCTGTCGACTCTGAGCTGCGCTTATGTGTTGTTGAATAGATCTGACCTTTTCTGCCATTTCATCAACGAGATCAAGTCCTAATAGCTTTCTTTCCCCAACTTCATCCCAGCAAGTTGGAGTCCTGCATTTCTTTCCATAGAGAGCTTCATAAGGAGCCATCTGAATACTGGAGTGAAAGTTATTATTATAAGAAAATTCCACCAAAGGTAGGTGTTGATCCCAACCTCCTTTGAAATCCATAGAGCAAGCTCTCAACATATCTTCTAGGGTTTGAATTGTTCTCTCAGACTGACCGTCTGTCTGGGGATGATAAGCAGTGCTGAAACTCAACTCTGTATCCAGAGTATGCTGAAGACTTCGCCAGAACTTCGAGGTAAATCTCGGATCCCGATCAGATATAATAGAAAGTGGTAATCCATGCAATCTTACCACTTCCTTTACATATATCATGGCAAGCTGATCTAGAGAGAAATCCTCTCTAATAGGAATGAAGTGTGCAGACTTTGTAAGACGATCAACTATGACCCAGATAGCATTATTGTCTTTGGATGTTTTAGGAAGTCCTGTGACAAAGTCCATAGTGATGTTTTCCCATTTCCATTCGGGTATGGGTAATGGTTGTAACATCCCCTTAGACTTTTCTCTCTCAGCTTTAACTTGTTGACAAACCAAGCATCGAGAGACATATTCAGCAACATCTCTTTTCATGCCATCCCACCAGAAGTACTCTTTCAGGTCCCTATACATCTTCGTCCTTCCAGGATGAATAGAGAATGAAGAACTATGAGCCTCATCCAGCAGCTCCTTCTTTAATTCGGGGATGGAAGGAACACAAACCCGATTCCTGAACTTTATTATCCCATCACAATCAAGGTTGAATTCAGGAACATTTCTCACCTTCTTTTGTAACTCGACATCTTCTTTCTGTGCCTCTTTAATCTTCACATGTATAGATGGTTGAACATTCATTTGAGAAAGATAAGATTTTTCCACTTCCATTATAATTCCAAGATCCATCCTTTGTAAATCCATAAATATTGGATCTTTTGTGATCCTCATCATGGATAAACTAGCATGGTCTTGTCGACTTAATGCATCTGCCACCTTGTTTGCTTTCCCAGGGTGGTAATGGATTGAGCCATCATAATCCTTAATCAGCTCCAACCATCTTCTTTGATGCATATTCAACTACTTTTGTGTGAAAATATACTTTAAACTTTTATGATCATTATAAATATCACACCTTTCACCATAAAGGTAATGCCTCCAAATCTTTAATGCAAAGATTACCGCAGCCAACTCCAAATCATGTGTTGGGTAATTTTTCTCATGGATTTTCAACTGTCGTGAGGCATAAGCTATCACCATATCATTTTGCATAAGAACACACCCCAATCCCTTCTTGGATGCATCACTGTAGATCACAAACCTTTCTCCACTACAAGGTAGTGTGAGCACAGGTGCACTGGATAACCTTCTTTTCAACTCCTTGAAATTCTCTTCACATTCCTCTGTCCAGACAAACTTAACTCCTTTCCGAGTCAACTTGGTGAGTGGATTAGATAATCGTGAAAAATCTTTTACAAAACGTCGATAATATCCATCCAAACCAAGAAAACTTAGGATCTCAGTTACTGTTGTTGGTCTCGACCATCTTTCGATAACCTCTGTTTTTGATGGATCCACAAATATCCCCTCTTTTGAGATTATGTGACCCAAAAATGCAACTTTTTGAAGCCAAAATTCACACTTGGTAAATTTGGCATAAAGCTTCTCCTTTCTCAGGGTCTTCAATATAATTCTCAAGTGATCTTCATGCTCTTCCTTGCTCTTTGAATAGACAAGAATATCGTCTATAAAGACTACCACAAATTGATCAAGATAGTCTCTAAAGACTCTATTCATTAGATCCATTAAGATAGAAGGGCCATTAGTAAGACCAAATGGCATCACTATAAATTCATAGTGTCCATACCTTGTACGGAAAGCCGTCTTTGGTATATCCTCCCTTTTGACCCTTAATTGATGATACCCTGAACGAAGATCAATCTTGGAAAAGTATTGAGCTCCGCGTAGTTGGTCAAATAAGTCATCAATGCGTGGGAGATGATATTTGTTCTTGATAGTGATCTTGTTAAGTTCTCGATAATCAATGTAGAGTCTCATTGATCTATCTTTCTTCTTAAAAAATAGAACAGGTGCTCTCCAAGGTGACACACTAGGGCTTATGAATCCCTTATCATGATTCTATTGGAGTTGCTTCTTCAATTCCTGCAACTCAATTGGGGACATTCTATAAGGTGTCTTTGAAATAGGCAAAGCACCCGGTATGAGTTCTATTGAAAACTCAACTTCACGATTTGGTGGAAGACCCGGTAATTTCTCCGGAAAGACATCATCAAACTCCCGTACAATGGGCATATTCTTAATCATGAGTTTCTCACCAACCATTTGAGATAAATAACCTTCATTTAGTGGAATCAATACCCATAAGATGGAAGAAATTTCCAATGGAAGATTATGTTCATCCTTGCATTGATATATGATCGTAGATTGATCTGGAATATGAAATGTGACTTCCCTTCTTTGGAAATTGATATGAGATCCATGTAGAGAAAGCCAATCCATGCCAAGAATCACATCAAATTCCACTAAAGGAAGGATCACAAGATTTGCAGGAAGCACTTTCCCACAAACTTCGATCGGAGAAGAATTATAAACTTTTGATGCGACTGTTGTGCCATTAGGTGTTGTCACAGCTAACTCAACATCTAATTGTTGAGGTAATACGGTGATACCCTTAGAAAATTCTTTAGAAATAAAAGAGTGGGTGGATCCAGAATCAAACAAAACATTTGCTACTTTAGAGTGGATGGTAAGTGTACCTTTCACCACTTCGTTATCGTACTCCACATCGCTGATAGAAATTGCATGTGACTTTCCTTTATCTTTAGCCTTAAGATTTTGTTGACATCGACCATCATCATCAACCCTTGGATTTGGGCATTGATTGGCATAATGCCCCATCTCCTTGCACTTGAAACATTGAAGTGTAGTAGGTTCATTCTGTGTATCCCTTCCTTTGTTTGCGTCATTAGACATCTTCTTCCCATTATCACGGCATTCAAATGCCCGATGACCTTCCTTTCCACATTTAAAACATTTACTTGTCCCTTTAAGACAACTCCCTCCATGTTTCTTTCCACACTTTGAGCATAAGGAAAAGCTCATCTTCTTTTCCGTGTGCTCTTTAGATTTTTCTTTGAATTCCATCTTCCTCTTCTTATCAAACCCATGTGACTGATGGGTTATTCCAATCTCCATCTCGACTTTGAGAGCACATCGAACGATTTCCTCGTAGCTATTGAAGTCCCTTATGGCTAACGCCCTTCAAAGACTTGGTTTTAAGCCACTAAAGAATCGATCGATCTTACTCTCAGGTTGGATAATAATACCAGAAGCGTACCTTGCAAGTCTTGTAAAATTTGCTTCATAGGTACCAACAGATTTATCATCCCTTTGCTTCAGTTCAAGAAACTCTTTCTCCATCTTTGTTCGGAGAATACGAGGGAAGTACTTATTGAAAAATAAGTTCTTGAACTCGTCCCATTCCATAGACTCAATTTCATCCCTTTGCCTCGTATTCTTAATAAGATTCCACCATTGATCAGCATCTCCTTCCAAATGATACACTGCTAGGATGACTTTATCATGTTCAGAACATTGAAGAACTGAAAATATCTTTTCAGTAGTACTAATCCATTGTTCAGCAACTAATGGATCAGTAGACCCACTGAAAGAAGGTGGACGCTGCCTCAGGAAGGATTCAACAGAATGTTGATCCTTCCTTTGCTCGTTTGGAAGTCCTGCATGATTCATAGCTTGAGAAAGTTGTGTGAGCATGGCTACAAGATTTTGCATTCCAGCTCCCATATCTTTTGGTTGCTCAGGGGGACAATCATTTCATTGACCATCGCATTCCTCATTAACACGGTTCCTCCGGGTTCCATCCATTGACTAAAACCAAGAAGAATAGTGTGAGCAACACTAATTATAATAGGAAAACCACATAATTCAAGAATAAAATTTTCATGCTTAAGGTCTTATCCTAGGTTATTCAAGGCCATTTCTAAAACACTAAGATTGTGTTCTATGCTTAGACTTATCCTTAGGGTTCTTACTAAGGCTTTCACATCCTAGTTTCCAAAGGTTGACTATACCTTTCCTCTGATACCAACTATAGCGACCCATACTTTACATACATTGTTAATACTTCAAAATTGAAGCACACTTATTACAACATATGACAAAACCACAAAGGATCGTATAGGTATAGTGTCTTTAGAAACTGGGAAACATAAACAACTGGTTCATAAATCTTCTACAGTGTCTCCCATTTATTTCATCATATCTAGGGTCCCTTTTTGCATATTCTACTTAATATCCATCTTCCTGACCTGGGGAAAAGAAAACATAAAAGGGTGAGCTCAAATGCTCAGCAAGGGAAAATAAAGGAAATAAAAATCATATCATATCTTTTTGAAAATCAAAACCTGCAAAAGAGATCATAATATCTTAACATGGAATAAATCATAGAAGTGAAAATGAGATCCCCATAATCATAACATAAAACTTGAAACTTTGTGGCATGCACAAATAATCAAGGAAAATCATTTCTTGTTAGTCATGACTCATTGCCAAGACTATCTTAGTGGACAAAGTCCCTTTCTGAACCGAGTTCACTCCTCATTTCAGTCCTGTATCACTGAACCGAAATAACCTTCTGTTCCAGCCATGTCTATCTCATGAGATATAAAATCTTTACCCAATGCATTGGAGGGAGATATAGGTCCCACCCATCTTATAATGAATCCTTTCTTATGTGTGCCACATAATCATAAATCATACATCATCGCATAACCCATGTAATAAAAAATGGGATTCTTAAACAACATGACATCATAAAACAATTCATATAAGATAAAGGAATTCATAAAAATGTTTCCATCACAACATAATCAAATCCATGTAATAATATGGATAAAAACAGAACCCTTTATTATCTTAGATGGAAAATAATTTTGATAAAACACTTGAACTCCATTCTTGAGGAAAATATCCTTTCTTCTTCAAAAACATTTTTCCTTTCATAACATGTCATAAAACTTTAAAATAAAAGAAGTTGATTAAAAATAAACTTGAAAACTTGTAAAGGAAGCTTCTTTGAAATAATGTTTTAAAAATCCATTCATGCCGTATAAGTTAAAAAAAACATTCTTCGTACTTTTGTCGGAAAAGTCAAAAAGTACCTCGTACGACAAAAGATTCCTTTCATACATATTACTAAAAACTCACCTAAGGGTAAAAATGGATTTAAACAATTGTAGGTGGATGGAAATAATATTACATATTGATGAAACATGGATGTGGATGATAAAATACACCCCAGTAAATACTTACGAATAAAAAATCTCGGATAAAAATGAGACTGTGATATTTCCCTTACCTTAGGTCCGATTAGCTTTGTACGTGTCCGAAGCTCCTGTATAATGGTTTAAATAATGTTATTGACTTATTCCAGAATCATACATATTGATATGATATCATATATGGTCATATTCTTAGCTTCTTGTTAGTAATATTTCATTGTTACTTGTTACTCGGGTCTTTATTGCCTTTTGTTCTTATGCGTGTTTTGCCGAATACATTCTTATTCTTCTTTTAAGGTTATAGATACCTTATATCCAGAATGGTATTAGTGTAACATATATCATATTTATTCATTCAATTCATTTATATAATTACTATGTAATGATGATCATGTAGAACGAGTCGCATCACATCGTGGAGACGGTATTCCGTACGTACGCACGAGTGATGATATCGTTCCTATGATCGTGGAACTGTATTGGAGTATATATATATTATTTCAGTATCAATATTAATTTATAATAATCAAAAATAGTTACTCATTACACCATTATACCCATCCTTGTAAAGTGATGGTGGAAAAATAGATTACACCACGGCGTGGAGACGGTATTCCGTACGTACGCACGCGCGGTGATTTCATTTTTCCGTGGGATGGATAGAAGGTGAATTAGGGTTGTTTCATATTTATAATAACATATCAGTATGTAAGTAATACTGATGTTATTACTTTATCATGAAACAACTAAAGAAGAGGAAGTTGAAGAAGAAATAAATTGAAAAGATCGGTAATGGATATTACCTCTTCTTTGGAACGCCTCTTTGAATCCTCCACTTAGGGAACTAAGATTGGTATTTGAAGAATACCAGGACCTCTAGGATTATTCTAGGGAAGTGTATAGGAGAAAATGTCAGGGGTTGGCCGAGCTTGAGTGCTCAAATTGGTGTGAGGAGGAGGGGGAGGAGGTGCCCTTTTATAAGGGAGGAGAGGGGCACCTTAGGAATATCTCAAAATATTATTTTATATTAAAGTCAAAATCGGTTTATAATGGTTCCAAAGGGTCTTATTTCGAATATAAAGTGGTGATGGGTCGCAATCCTATCAACCAATAGGATTTAGACAAGTTTAGGGTATTATTTTAACCTTATCAATTATATTTAACTCTAAGATAAATAATTTAACTTTTACCGTGTCTTTTTGTTTTCTTTCACTATATGGTTAATACACTTACTATAACATGCCAAACGAACCCAAAATTGTTTATTATTAATATATATATCCTTATCTAAGTCATTTGGCCGAACCTTAGATTTTTAAGAATAAAATAACAATTAATAATATAATATTTGATTTAAAAACTATTTTGTTTCAATTTTGACACTATTTGATATATGATTTTTGTGAAAGTCATAAAAGAATTATATTTTCGAACCAAGTTGATTAAATCAACACTAATATATCATAGTAACCTAGAAAATTAGTGGAATTCATAAAAAGTCTTAAATTACATTTATTTTGGTATTTATATTATTAATTATGTCAATATTTCATTAATAAGATAATTACTGCATCATCTTTGTGTCATAAATAAATTAAATTATTTGATGTCTAAAAATTACAAATAAAATACCATCATGTAGGAAATCCTTTTATATTTCTAATGAATATTTACAATCGAATTTATCTTATGTATAACCCCATATTAAAAATGATTTACTTATTAAACTTTGATTTTAACTATTTTAACCCTTCTTTAAATAAATTAATAATAAATGTCCTAATCTAATCCAAGTGGGCCTAAATGGTCATATTTTATTCCTAAGTTTGTTTTTGGTCGAATTACAATTATCCAATAGAAATAGGACATGTGTTAGGGTAATAATAATATCATATTTACCCTTAGTTACCCTATTTACTATTAACCGCGGTAAAAAAAGTAAAAAGTTACTATTCACCAAAAAAATTATTTTTATCTCATTGAACCACATTTTACTTACTGATATCAACCGTGTCTGTTGGATTTTTGAAATTCCATTCACAGAAGCGGTAAAATTAAGTTTTATGCAAAATTCAGTTTTTAACCTACCACTTAGTGGTTTCACTATTCATCAAAAATTGAAAGTTTTCAGAAAAATACCAAAATTTCACCCTAGGCTAATTTCGATATTCTGAGTCCAAAAACGAAGTCCATTTTGAAAAATAAAATTTATAAAATTTCAAAAAGTGGTTATTACTATTCATAATGGCTAGTTTTAATAGAATATTGTTGTTTAGTGAAACTCGGTATTGCGTACGACGCAAGCTATCGAGGAAGGTCGCGATTGCGTGTAAAAAAAGCCAAGAAAGTGTTGTGTAGAAAAATATTCCTTTGATGATTTATATAACATAAAAGTCTCGGGTGTTACAATCTTTATCCACAATTTTTTAGGCCTTTCGAGGAGTTGTATTGTATTGGATTTGTTTCATATCTGATAAAAATTTCCCTAAAGATAATATGGATTCATGACATGTTTCATGTGTTACAACTTCATCATTTCCATTAGGATGATTCTTGCATCCCCAATTATGGAGAGATTGACATTGATGATGGCATAACCTTCAAGGACAAGCCTTTATAGATTCAAGAACTCTAGGATAAGGTATTACACAAGCATTCTACTCCCTTGTTTAGTGTCTTTTTGAAGCATAGTCACATGGAGGAGAGCACTTGGTAACAAGAACTATAGATATGCACTCTGTATCTAGAGCCTTTTGTTCCTTATTTATTCTTTTGTATCAATTATTTTTTTATGTTTATCTTTATTTGGATTATGATAAGGCTTTACTTTTTTGATTCCTTATTTGTGGACTTACTCTGGATTGAGAGGTATCTCCCCTAGGAGAGTGTTTATGAGTTGGTTATTGGTGCTGTGTAGTTTTTCACCTTATTCCACTAAGTGATATAGTTGTGCTTCTATATTGGTGATATTTTTATATGTATCTCATGGGGTGGTTATTTGGATGACGTTTTTTTTCCTTTAATTATCTTTGAGTTGGGATTTAAATTATCGAGGAAGAAAATTATATTAGAGGTATCTGATGTAAGGAAAAAAAATACTTATAGCCTTTCCCTTTGTATGTTTCCAAAATCTGAAGTGCTTGGGAGAACGTAGAGAAGGTTTGATAGATTTTGGGAGATTTAAAAGAATGTAGGAGGAATTCATGATGTTAAATACATCTCACAATGTGAAATATAGTTCCCGACATGAAATTTAGTTCATTATGTGAGTGGGAAATTCATGGCTCGAGGTGGTTGCTTGGGGCTTGAGTAAAAGAAGTTAGTGGGGTGTGATTCAGGATGTAAACCAAGGGGTTCACAACATGAATGTATGAGTTTTTTATTTGATGAAGTTATACCCAAAAACTCAATACATGAATATTAATTCATGATGTGAATAGATCCAGGTTTATTGGATTGAGATGATGCATTTTTGATTTTTATTAAAACTTAGGCCTTTCATGATGTGAATGGCCCATTCACATGATGAATTTGCATCTAGATATGTGCCTATAAATTAAATCACACCATCATTTTTTCTCAAAACCCTATGATTCTATCCCTACTCTAGGAGTCCAAAGGTGCTTCTTTAGGGTGTTTTGAATCCATTTTGAAAGGGATTGATCCCATTCTTCCTGTGTTTGATATGTGGGTATATGAAGTGAGTTTTTTCTATTTCTGTTTGGTTAATTTATATTCAGATTTAATTCCTCCTGTGTTCTATTTACATTCTATAGAAGTTTATATCCTTCATCCTTATGGAGTTACTTTTATTTTTTAGTATTATTGTGGTATAATGTTCTCAAAGGCTGTAAATTCCTTATGGGAGATGTGATCGAAGATTCAAATTGTTGTTCTATTATATTTTTAGGAACATTGGAATCCTTGAGGTAGGAGATTCATTTCTTCTCTTTGTTTTCTTGTGCATTAATAAAGTTATCACGCTTTATCTCTTTTGATAATGGTAGAATTATCCCTAATGAAGAAGAAACTGAATTAATGAAAGAATCATATTGTGTAGTTAGTGATCACATGTGTTTTCACTATAATAATGATTTACCTCTTATTTTTTGAGATAGTGTGTTATCCATGTTTAAGATATGGTTAAAATGTTTGTTTATGCTATGGATTAGTATGTTACTAGT
The DNA here is from genome assembly GCA_963277665.1 of Viscum album. Lineage (NCBI taxonomy): Eukaryota > Viridiplantae > Streptophyta > Magnoliopsida > Santalales > Viscaceae > Viscum > Viscum album. The sequence goes on along the minus strand of OY728155.1, from coordinate 192,555,656 downwards.
GTATTTTTTAAAGAATTTAAATATTGCAATTATTATTCTATAAATAATTAAAAGATCCATGTTTAAATATGACCATTATTTTTTATGTTTTTATGGAAATTGAATTAATGTTTGTTGAATTTTTAATTGAAATGACACTTTCTTAAGTAAATTGAATTTTTTTTAGTAATTAAAGTTGGTAATTCTTGATAAAATAATAAATAAATAAAGAGGCATATTAATTGAACACTTTCTTCCTTAGTTTGATGAAACTAGAACTGATACTTGAAAGCATGTTTGAATATGTTATAGTTGTTTGTATCTAATTACTTAGGTTTCCTATGGTTTTAACCTATGATAAATGAATCATTTAATTCAATATAGAAATGAACTAGTTGCTTGATAGATATAACTTCATTGGGATGAGAAAAATAATTTTCTTATTAATGATGGATGCCTTGGTTTTAGGGCCTAAATTACCTGATGATTTTTTATTGTTTTCTTTTTTCCTTGTGTTTTTACTTTCTATGTGATCTTGGTAGTGAAAAGTGATGTGAGCCTAAGATAGATGATGGTTTAGAGAGTTATTAGTGGTGTGGACTAGGTTTGTGGAAACAGTTGACACATGAGATGGAAGGATTCATGGTGATATGTATGATGGTGTTGAGGATGGAACTGGTAATGATGATATGTTTTGAATATAGGGTTTCTCTTTGTTGTGTTTAATGTGGGGATCCTTGATTAATAATGATTATGATTTAAAGGCAGTATGTCTAGGTTGGCTGTCTCTTATTTCTTTTCCCCATTAATTAAAATAGTTGGAATTATGTGGTTGATGAATCTTTTTATAATATATTAGGATGATTCCTATAGTATCTGTAATTATGGAATGATAATGAATAATAATTTTTTTTAGCCCATGGGGTTGGTTCTGGAATGGAATAATGGATGATGATAAATCTTGAGGAAGCACAAAATCGGTTGGTTTATGCATAGAGGGCATGAATTTAATTTGGATTATGCTTGGAGGGAACATACGTTGATTAATAATTAATGAAAAGTGGAAATGTTTTGACATTAATTAATGGTTGTTAATGAGTTTATGAAATGTTAAAAAGAAATAACTAATTAAAATTATTTTTCCAATTCTTTTGTACTCCTAGGATATGTAGTCCTTAAAAATGGTAGCTGAGTGTTTGAGAGATGATAACTACAATCAGGATTAAGGATAGGTTGTTTCTCATAGTATGGTTATGATATATATATATCATGTATGTTATGTGATTTCATATGCTACCCCACCCTTGTCGGTAGGGAGATTAACTATGGGAGGGTGTGTAGGTTCTGGTCACAGTGGAAGCACGTTGGTGGGTGTACCCAACATTAATTTTAGTGTTAATAATGACTAATATGAGATCCTTCATGATAATAAAACACCAGATCTTCAGAATAGAACGAAGAACAAAAAATAATGAAGGGAGTCTCGGAACCATAGATAAGATCATCATATGTTGGTTATAATTAATTTAATTAATTGACAACAATTACATTGATGGAATTATTTCTTCATTGATGTTTCTGGTCATGATCCGATGTGATCCATCATTGCGTTGTAGAATCTAAGTGTAGGATTCCTCTGGAAGTGATCCCCATGTGCTCCACATATCTCTGGAGGTTCCCTAAGGGATCTTCAGGTGCTAGTGCGGAAGAGCCTTCGCTTGAGATGTCCGCCTTCGATCACCTTGATCCGGTAGGGGTGGATCTCTCTCTCATATCTTGAGAGTGTTCTTAGTGAAAAATGAATCTCTATTGGCTTGAGAGATTTTTCAAATCCATTGTGAAAAACCACAAAAAATGGATAGGCCAATGAGAAATATATAATTCGTATTTTTAATTACATAGAATAATAAAATTATTTAATTAATCGAAAGCATTTATTCATTTCATTTAATTATTAGTAATACCCCATGTCTAATAATAACTGTTGACTATTATTATTACTTGATATGAGCCTAGAAAATTACACCTAATATTATTTAATTAATTAAATAATATTTATTTCTCATAAATTTCTAGAAAAAAATACATGGCGTGTATATTAAAAATACACAGCTTGTACTTTTATTTTTCCATTTTTCTTTATTTCCTCCACCACATTTATTAGACCTTGAATAATGGCTATTTATTTCTAAAATAAATATCACTGCATTACTTGCTAATAATTATAGTATTTCTCCCACAATATATTCTCTCGAATAACTATTGTCGAAATAAATGTGATCCTACATCCTTAAATAATTATTAAACCACAATCGAGAATAATCTTTATTTAACTTGGTAAATTAATATTTAACTGAGATACTTAGACACACTTAGTGTGTGACCCTCTAGGCCTCTTTCTTAGTGAAATTAGGCGGAGCCTTCCCAAAGTCCTAGGTTAGCATCTAGAAACATGCCAAGGCACCCACAGAGAAAGAAGTAAATGCCACAATGACGTGTCACCTCCTATGAACTCTTACCGTGTAATTTAATCCCTTTGTCACGATATCTCACATCAGGTGAGTTGCATGTTAGTGTTATTAACCCATTTTCTCCATTATTCTTTCTTTGACTTCCCAGAATTTAACTTGCCCATTTCTCACCATGGCCATTGATTTATTTAGGCTATATCAATTCATCAAAGGGCTTGAGATATCTACTTCCGTTATAGAACAGAATGGATAAATCCTTTCTCGCATTATCTATTAATGTTGTATTACTCGTGATGCACCCAATATATCCTACCTCACTAAGAACAGTGCGTCATCATAGTTTTCATCAATACATCTAAGTGCATGAGTTGTAATACCCACTAATTATAATCTTAAAGTCTAAGGACCAATACACACGTCCATAGATGAGAACATCCAATGACTCTATAAAATGTGGATTTCCTACTGGCGGATCTCGTTCTCATACTATCCTCTTGGACATTACCAAGGGCGCACACCATGAGAAGATTCCTCAATGTTTTATGAGTCCTCAACCTTAATGGAATGTATTATTTATGTCCCTCAAATAACATCATCTGTACATAGAACATATATTCACGAACAGTGTTATGGCACTTCCAGGTTCTCATCATAGCAGGGATCCACTATGACCCTTTAATGAAACATCTATACTTAGGAAATTATCACTTTCATTTTCTTACAAAAGAACAATAAAGATCTAATAAGGTATTTATTAATGAATAAAGTACAAAGTAGTTGGTTCTAGACCACCAACTCTAATAGAATCCCACTTGGACTAGAGCCAACTGCTAAAAACCTTTAACCCACTAGCTCTCAAATGATATTCGTGCTTCTTTTGAGATAGGCCTTTAGTCATGGGGTCTGCCAAGTTCTCTTTTGTGGACACTCTGCTCACTGCAACTTCACCCATTTGATAGAAATCACTCAAAAGGTGATAATTCCGAAGTATTTTCTTTGTCCGTTGACGTGACCTTGGTTCTTTTGCAAGATCCACTGCTGTAGTATTATCACAAGAAAATGTGATAGTATCTTTACTACTAGTAACCACATCAATCTCCTGGACAAAGTTTCGAATCTAGATGGTTTTTTTGGATGCATCATAATCCTCTATATATTCGAACTCCGCTGTAGAATCGGCGAAAACTAGTTGATTATAACTCTTCTAGCTCACAGCTTCTCCATTGAGATAGAAAACATATCCAGATTGTGACTTTAGATCATTTTGATCTGTCTGAAAACCTGCATCAGCATACGCTCTGATGACAAGATCCTCGTATCCTCCATACACTAGGAACATATCCTTAGTTTTTCTCAGATACTTAAGGATAATCATAACAGCAGTATAATTATGTTCTCCTGAATCTTCTTGATATCTTCCCACCATGCTCAGTGCATAGGCCACATCAATCCTAGTACATAACATGGAATACATGATGGATCCTATATCCGAAGCGTATGAGATCTTACTCATTCTATATTTCTACTGTTGTGTCTGAGGACACATTTTCTTAGAAATATGTAGGCCATGTGACACTAGAACCAATTCCCTCTTGGATTGTTCCATACTAAATATCTTTAGTATCTGGTCAATGTATGTACCCTGACTTAGTCCAAGCAGCCCCTTCGATCTATCATGAATGATCTTGATCCCTAGAATGTAGGCTGCTTCACCCAAGTCCTTCATGAAAAACAGTTGTTAAACCAGTCCTTAACTGAATTTAATACTGGTACATCATTTCCAATAAGAAATATTTCATCAATATATACTACTAGGATAACAATCACATTCCCTTTAAACTTCATATAAACACTTGGCTCCCATTTGTTCTCAATAAAAGCAAATTTATTTATAGATTCATCAAATCGAATGTTCCATTACCTGGATGGTTTCTTTAATCGATAAATGGATTTTTGCAACTTGAAAACCCATTTTGCTTCACCTGGTGTCACAAAACCTTATGGTTGTGTCATATAGACATATTTCTGAAGGTTCTTGTTAAGGAATGCTGTTTTGACATCCATTTTCCAAATATCATAGTCATGGTTAGCTACTATGGAAAGTATGATTCTTATCAATTTAAACATGGAAACTGGTGAGAAGGTTTCATCATATTCAATTCCTTGATGTTGTCTGAATCCTTTATCCACTAGCCTTGATTTATAGGTTATAACTTGACCTTCCATGTCCAATTTTCTCTTGAATACCCATTTTCATCCAACAGGCTTTACATCAACTGGCTCATCGACCAAAACCCATACTTAGTTATGATACATGGAATCCATCTCAAAATTCATAGCTTCTAGCCATCTTGTAGCTTCTGAGCTTTATACTACTTCCTTGTAGGAGAGAGGTTCATAATTGTACAAAAATAATGATTCACCATTCTCGGTGACTAGGAAGCCAAATATCTCTGGTTCCCTTACCTCTCTTGAGATCCTATGCAGTACTTGTGTTTATGGAACCTCTTCGATGGGGACTTGTGAAACTTGTTCCTGTACCAACTCCTGTGTATATTGAGCATCAACTTCGTTGAATTAAATCTTGCTCCCACTATACTTTTTGATGATGTCCTCCCTCTCAATAAATATAGCTTTCCTGGGGACAATCACTTTCTTATCTGAAGGGTTATATAGGTAATATCCTTTCGTTTCCTTGGGATAACCTATAAAGATACGCATCGTGCCCCGGGGTGCTAGTTTGTTTCCTGAGAAGGCCTTAACAAATTCCTCATATTCCCATACACATGTGTGATACAAAATGGGTTTCTTTCCATTCCATAACTCAGAGGGAATTCCATTTTCCACCTTGGTTGGTACTCAGTTTAATGTGTATGCTTTAGTCTATAATGCATATCCTAAAAATGATAATAGAAGATCTGCATGACTCATCATTGACCTCACCATGTCCAACAAGGTTCAGTTCCTTCATTACTAACACCATTACACTGTGGTGTATAAGGAGGAGTGAGCTGAGATAGAATCCCAAAATCTCGTAGAATATTGATGAACTCTTGGTTCAGATATTCTCCACCTTGATCTGATCAAAGTTTCTTTATCTTCTTACCAAGATGATTCTCTACTTCATTCTTTAATTCTTTAAATTTCTATAAGGCTTATGACTTACACCTCATTAAGTAGACATATCCATATCTACTCAAATAATTAGTAAAAGTAATGTAGTAAGAATATCCACCTCTAGCTTCTACTAGAAATTGTACACACACATCCGTGTGCACCAATCCTAGAAGATCTATGGCCCTTTCTCCCTATCCACCAAAAGGCGGCTTGGTCATTTTACCTTGTAAACAAGCATGACATCTATCAAGTGGTTTTATCTCTGTAGAGTTTAAATATCCATCTTGGAAGATCTTTTTCAAGCACTTCTCATTTACATGACCGAGACGGTGATGCCACAACTGGGTGATGTATGAGTCATGTGGGTCTATTTCGTTATCGATTTCCAACACTTGGTTTTCATAATTTAATACATACAAACCATTATTTAAATGCGCCATACCATAACATATGTTGTTCTTATAAAAGAGAAAACCCTTATTTCCAAACATGAAAATAAATCCATCCATATCTAAACAAGATACAAAAATTATGTTCTTGGTAACACCTGGAACATAATAACAGTTGTGTAAAACCAAAATCATACCAGTCGGCAAGGGATGGTGGTAATCGCTAGTGGCTAACACAACTAGCCTCATGCCATTGGAAGCTCGAAGATCCACCACTCCTTTGTCAATATTTCGAAATCTACTTGGTTCCTGCATTTGAATATAGATGTGAGCCCCAAAAGCTGTATCTAATACCCAATTTGTAGAAATGGAATGATTACACTCGATGATGAACTAACCTTTAGCGTCCCCACACTTCTGGGTGCAGTTCCTCTTTCAGTGGCCTTGCTTGCCACATGCAAAACATACCACCTTCCATTCCTTGCCCTGCCTTTGGATCTTCCCCTTCTTAGAGGGACGATGCTTGGGGGATTTAGACCGTTTATATGTATTTGGACCCTTTTCCTTATCCTTCCTTTTGTTATTCAACATAAGAACTCTGGGTTTTTCATGCCCCATGCCCTTATCTACCTGGCTAATTAAGGTCAAAAGTTCTGCTAGAATCTTCTCATTGTTTCCCATGTTGTAGTTGACAATGAATCTAGATAAGGTCTTGGAAAGTGATGATATGATGAGATCTGTACGCAACTCATCCAGGAAATTAATCCCTAAGATTTCCAAGAGTTCAATGTAGCCAATAAGCTTGACTATATGAGGCCCAGGTAGTGCAGACTCTCCAAGCTTAGTTGTAAAAAAAGTGTTGGATATCTTATATCTCTCCTGTCTCACCTTCTCTTGGAAGAGATCCTTAATGTGAGACATCATGTTATACGCGTCCATGTTTTCATGTTGATTTAAGAGCTCATTAGATTTGGGAAATAACATGAAACATTGGACATCTATGGAATCATCCATATGTTTCATATAGAGAGATAATTCTTCATCACTGGCCTCTTTCCTAGGTGCCACTTGAATAGGCTCTTCCAGCATATACAAATTCCTCTCATGGCGAAGGATGATGCATACACGCCTCTGCCACTCTTGGAAATTGGTGCTAGTGAGAAGGTTTTCCTTCTCGAGTATGGTTCACAATGATATGTTTGAAGTAATTTTATTTACATTTCTATAATTTAATATGAGAAAAGGTTTAGTACATTATTGTAAAACTGAGACAAATAAATAAATTAATACTTATTAGTCTCCCACTATTTTATCAAAATCCAATATCTCTCACCATTGACTTCAGAATATTCTTTTGCATGAATATTCTAGTGTTAAGAATCCATATTTACCTTCACATTACCCAAACTAGGGTTGGTCAAGAAAATTTAAGGGTTTTAGGTAGGATTAAAAATTCCAAATACATTAACTCACAGCTCCTTGATCCGTTGAGTGGAATCCTCAATCCTGAAATCCTTTTATTTTGGATTTCCTCAACCTTTGCCTATTGGTCACACCAAGTCCTGATGTGGTAGTCAACCCTTGATACGAACCAAGTCAAGTCAACCCAAATCCTTGAATTAAAATTCCCCAATAATTGAAATCACCCCAACTAGGGTTGGTCATGAACTTTGAACAATGGTTCGATTCTAACCAAGATTATGGAAGGCTATACCGACTTAATATTTATTTGATGGATTTTATCCTTATATGTAAATTTCCAGTTTATTATCTTTGATTACATGCTTGTTAATATTAAGTGGGATATACTTAAGTGATTAACCATTTCTAAGATAATATTTATGAATAAGCTGATTTTTTTTAGTTCCATCTTGCATGCTTGCTTAATTCATTAATTTTGTGATCGTGACAACACACCCACAATAAATAAACCATGAAACTGACAGAAATAAAATAAATAGTATGATCGTGATCTTGTTCTATTGGTTAGTTTATCTAGCAGTTGATAAACTAATACAAGACCTAGGGGAGAAACACCTTGAACCTTTCGGGTTTGTGTTTATAGCTTTCCACCTATCCACCTTTGTATCTCCTTGGATTGGTTTCACCTTGGCTTCTAACATGGGCCACCTCCACTAGCTTGGGAGCTCCATATATTACATATGCATTTATCTCACATGCAGGAGAGGGGTAAAAGGGGGGTTTAACATAAAATAAACCTTGGGCGTGCTTTCCCTACATATTAATGAGGAGAAGACTCATAGGCCAAAAAATTTAATTTAAATAAATAAATTAAATGAAACCATTCACATACAAAGGTCTTGGTCTAGCTCATTATCATCCATACATGAAACGATATTTACACATAAATAAAACTATCATTCAATTCTTTAATCATTCTTGTTTAAGATAAATCATGCTCGAATCAATTAATTATATTTAATTAATCAATCCTTTTATCTTAAGCCCTTTTTCTAAATTTCCTTGAGATTCTCATCCATCATAATTTTAAAAAAATAAATTCATTTAAAATTATCTTTTTATGTAACTTGTACCATGGAGAAAACCCGGTGAATTCCCATTTACCCAGATATTAAATTAAATACACATATATAAAACACCTATCACGTGTTGTGCCTCATCTTTACACCTCCACTATGGTACATGTATTAAGGTTTTGTATAATATAATACTAAATTTTAATAAATTTTCATAATTTGGATGAGTAAACGATGTGTAGTTCTGACTATAGGGTGTATACTTTTGTTCACCATCCATCCGAAGTACACGCCTGAGGACATGGCATGTTTATGTACTTTGGAAATTTTCAGAGTACACGGTGTGCTCAGTGGGACACACACTATGTAGTATATGCGTTACACGGTTTCCATCTGAGAAAGCCATGTACGGGGTACACAGTCCAACCCTAACCTGAAGGGACTACACAACGTGTTCCATGGGTCACATGGCGTGTAATACGAAAGCCATGTGCAACATATTCTTGGTCAACACACAGTGTCATTTATAACATAGGAATACTCCAATACATGGCCTAATTTAGCGGACCAGTCCGATGCATTGAACCTAAACTACATGACATGTACTTCCGAATACACACCATTTATTCTGGTGTTGTATGACCATGAACATTTGGCACCTCCAGATGAGATCCTCTATTTTATTTTAATCAAAATTAAAAGAAAAATTCGTTTCTCTAAGGTGAATGAGAAATGAGAGAGGAGGAACAGATCTCGAGATTTAGATTTAAAGAACGATTAACTTGAATTGAAACAACTAAATTATTAAATGCGTAAATAACTAATGAGAAAAATAAATAATTATAATCAATGATATAACCCATCTAATACCACTTGCAGGTTCTGGGCACAGTGGAAGCGTGTTGGTGGGTGTACCAACTTTAATTTTAGCGTTAACAACGATCAATCTGAGATCCCTCATGATAATAAAACACTGAATCTTCATAATAGAACGAAGAATGAAAAATAAATAGGGGAGTCCCAAAACCATAGATAGGATCATCATATTTTGGTTATAATTAATTTAATTACTTTACAAGAATTACCTTGATGAAATTCTTTCTTCGTTGATGTTTTCGGTCATGATCTGATGTGATCCATCATTGCGTCATAGAATCCAAGTGTAGGATTCCTCTAGCAGTGATCCATATGTGATCCACGTATCTCTGGACGTCACCAAAGGGATCTCTAGGTGCTAGTGCAGAAGATCCATCACTTGCGATGTCCACCTTTGATCACCTTGATCCGGTGGAGGTGGATCTCTCTCTCGTAGATTGAGAGCATTCTCGGTGAAAAAGGATTCTCTCTTGGCTTGAGAGATTTTTCAAATCCATTATGCACAACCATCAAAAATGGCTAGGATAATTAGAAATATATAATTGTGATTTTTAATTACATAGAATAATAAAATGAATTAATTACCCAAAATCATTTATTAATTTCATTTAAATATTAGTAATACCCCATGTCTAATAATGATAGTTGACTATTATTATTACCTGACATGAGCCCAGTGAATTACACCTAATATTATTTAATTAAATAAATAATATTTATTTCTCATAAATTCCCAGAAAAAAAATACATGGCGTGTATATTTAATATACACGATATGTAATTTTATTTTTCTATTTTTCTGTATTTCCTCCACCACATTTATTAGACCTTGAATAATGGCTATTTACTTCTAAAATAAATATCAATGCATTAATCACTAATAAATATATTATTTCGCCCACAATATATTCTCTGAAATAACTAGTGTCGAAATAAATGTGAGTAGGCATCTTTAAATAATTATTAAACCACAATTGGGAATAATATTTATTTAACTTGTTAAATTAATATTTAACTGAGATACTTGGACCCACTTAGTGTGTGACCCTCTAGGCCTCTTTCTCAGTGGCATTGGGAAGATCATGCCTGAAGTCCAAGGTTAGTGTCAAGCAACATGCCAAGGCACCCATAGAGAAAGAAGTTAACGCCACAATGACGTGTCACCTCCTAAGAATGCTTACCGTGTAATTTAATCCCTTTGTCATGATATCTCATATCAAGCAAGTTGCATGCTAGTGTCATCAACTTATGTGGTCGATTATTCTTTCTTTTAATTCATAGAATTGAACTCAACCATTTCTCACCATGGCCATGGATTTATTTAGGCTATATCAATTCTATAAAAGGGCCTAAGATATCTACTTCTATTATGGTACATAAGGGACAAATAATTTCTCACATTATCTATTAATGATGTATTACTTGTGACGTACCCAACATATCCTACCTCGCTACGAACAGTGTGTTGTCACAGTTTTCATCAATACATCTAAGTGTTTCAGTTGTAATACCCATTAATAATAATCTTAAAGTTTAAAGACCAATACACACGTCCACAGATTGGAACATACAATGACACTATGAAATGTGGATTTCCTACCGGCAGGTCTCGTTCTCATAATATCTTCCTAAACATTACTAAGGGTGCACACCATGAGAAGGTTCCACAATGTTTTATGGGTCCTCACCCCTAATGTCCTATATTATTTGTGTCCCTAAAATAACATCATTCTTCTATAAAACATAAATTCAAGAACAATGTTTTGGCACTTCTGGGTTCTCATCATAGTAGGGATCCACTATGACCCTTTAATACAACATCTATCCTTAGTACATTATCACATGCATTGTCATGCAGAAGAACAATAAAGATGTGTTAAGGTATTTATTAATCAATAAATTACAAAGTAGTTGGTTCTAGGCCACCAACTCTAACAGGGTGTTTTCCCCAACATCCAGGTTGGCGAGGAACAAATGGATGACTACCCCCTCTTTCCCAACTCTCTTCTCTGTATAGTTTTATGAGATTGTATGTATGGTGGTTATATTTCTCATATATATGTGTATAAAGGGATGTAATGGATTATGGTTATTTCACACACATTTATTTATGGATATAGTTTCCTAAGGATTATTATAGCTATGTTGGGTATGATCTATGAGGTATTGAGTTATAATACTTGATATACGAATTGTGGTGGCTCTGATAACCTACTTAGTTATTATATGGATATTTGAAATGGGATGATGAGATGATGTGATCCAAGGGTTACATGGTATGTGATGAGAAGATGTTATTCATGGTATGATATAGTTTCCCAGGTGTCTTCAAGCAGGATTTCTTTTGAAGAGGGATGAATTAAAATGTATGATGTTGTAGGAGGGTGGAAAACCAGTTGGGAAGTGGTAGCTGGATACTTTATTGATATATATTAAATATTGTATTATTCTTGTATTTTATACTTTATGAGAGAGTCATGGGGAGGCCGAGAACCTAGTATACTCATTTAAGTGATGCGTTAGATTCACCTTTTGTTCACTAGGATTTAATATGATTTCTTTATCTTTTACATGAGAGTATTTAGGGAGGATCCGACTGAGTACACCTGTTATTATTACTCTATATGTATATATTTTTTTGAACTATATGAGATGGTTTGAGATCAGGTTGTACTTTATTATCTAATGGGGTTCTTCATGAGCTTTTTGGGATTTGTGACCACTAGTGAGGATTTACTTTTGGTACTTATTTTTTCTTTTGTAGGTGTTTCAGTTAGTATGAAATTACATGTATATTGGGATATTTTTTTATAACAAGCTTGAGTTATTTGGTTATTTTAAATTATATATCTTTACTCATACTCTCTCTATAGGTTAATTCCTCTCATATGTGTGTATGTTACACCCAAAGTGCTTATCGATAACTTGTGGACTATTAAAGGTAGGCATCAGGCATCATTATCTCTCTTCTCTCATTGAAAACCTTGGAGGGGGACCATTATGGGGGGGGGGATTCATGAAAGATCTCATTCACCTTATGAAATATATATATATATATACACACACACAATTATATTTTAATTTGGGTTAGTAATAAAGGCTATAGGTTTTATAAAGAGTTACACATCAATATGGTTTGAAAATATTTATTTTGTGGAAGGATTAAAAATCTAAACTATATCACTAGAATTATTCATAAATTTAAAGATAATAAAATGACATAATATGATGATATTAAACCCCCTTAAAAAATACCAAGCATTTGATTCATTCCTAGGTTAAAACTGGTCAAGACCTCGATCATCCAACCAAGTTTCTTCTTGCTAAAGATGGATGTCCGTAGATTATTTTTTGAAATGGAAGAAAGTAATAAACATATTAAGAGTTATATACCTCATTTTTGTAATTTTATTTGGGTTACACTTAGATGGGAATACATTTGGATGGATACCATATGAATAGTTTTGTTGGATTGGGAAAAGGGTTTTGCGCTCAACTATCCTAGAGTGAAATATGATATGATTGATATGATGACCTACCAAAATAGATAATTGGTGATATGAACACTAAATTCGACTCATTACTTAGTGAAATATAGATCATGGCCCACAAATGGATATTATTTCTTTAAAAGGGGTCATTATTTTAGTAGGAATACATTTAATAAAAATCCTTTTTAACTATATTTAAAAAACGATACTCATTTGAAAAAATATTTTATTGTATATAAAATGGAATCATCATCATCAATATTAAATTTATGATAATTTTTTTTAAAAAATATTAATGTAATAAAATTCTTATACTGGTGAAAAACTTAAAAATTGTTCTTAAGATAGAGGAAAAATTCTATATGTTAGATAAATTCTTTCCCATGTTACCAAATGTTGAATTTATTAAATAATTTAATCTAGGTGCTTATGCAAATCACTACTAGAAAATGGATCTATCCCCATGGTTTTCCCTAAAACTGTGGGGATAGGTACCCCTATACCTATGGTTGTTGAAAACTATGGGTATAGGTAACTTCTCAGGACCTATACCCATAGTTTTCTAAAACCGTGGGTATAGGGGGTTCTATCCCCGCGGTTTTCCAAAACCGTGGGGATAGGTCCTAAAAAGTCACATATACCCATAGTTTTAAAAAATGTGGGTATAGGGGTACCTATACCCATGGTTTTGGGGAAAACTGTGGGGACAGGTCTGGGGTAAAATACATATACCCACGGTTATGAAAAATCGTGGGTATAGGTTTCCCGTGTGTGCGCGGGAAATTTTTTTCCCCACAGGAAGGAATTTTTTTTCGTGGGATCCCTATACCCATGGTTCTTACCTATATAACCACATTTTATATAACTATATTTAAATGAATATATATATATACACATAGGTGATGTTAGGGTAGTGGTTAGACGTGGTGTTTGCAGTGCAGAGGTTGCAGGATCGAAACCCGCTGCCTGCATTATTTTAGGATTTATACCCACGGTTTTTATACCGTGGGTAAAAGCCTTTGACACCATGGAAATTGGTTATGTTTCATTGACATGATGGAAGAACAACTATACCCACGGTTTTGAAAAACCGTGGGTATAGGCTGGGGACCTATACCGACGCCTTTCCAGCCCATGGTTGCCAAAACCATGGGTATATGCTGTTTTTCCAATAGTGAAGTATGAATGAATGCACTCAAGTTTACAAAATAATTAGATGAAAAATGGCTTAAGGAACTTTAGTATCCACTCATATACTCAATGTTATAGAGTATTTTAATTACTTGTAAATACAAAATGTTTTCATTTAGTCTTGTTATAACTATGAAATTCATTCTATCATCATCATCAGAAATGATATGAAAATGTGAATGAGTTTCTATAAAATTTTACATGATATTTTTAAAATTTTGAGTATAGGTAAACTGGGCATGATATTTCCATTTTCTTGTATTGTATTGATATTACAAAAAATTTCAAACTAAAATAAGAAAAGTTAGTTCGAGGGTTCAACAAAATTTCCTTAAAATAATCAGTCAAGGTCACTAAAACCTAAAGGAAATGTCAGGAAATAAATTTTTCCATATGATGGAATTCTCATGGATACCTAAAGAAATATTTAAACTTCATGTAATTTTCTGGTTAGGTATTGATTTTATTGAATTCAATTCTTCAATTTTGATGGGTATATGTTACCAAATGAATGTTTTATAAATGTTATAAGTATAAAGGAGTTCAAAATCAAGGGATGAATTGAAAAAGTTTTTATTTTTCATTCATGTGATGAAGTAAATAGTTGTTAAACCAAATAATTTAATTCAAATAAATTTATCATATAAAATTGATATAAATAAATGATTCATAATTTCAATTCATTTCACGTATATGAAGAGATAATTTTCCATCTTGGAGTATTATGGGTTGTGGTGAAATGTTAAGGTTATTGTGACTATTATTCTTGTATTAGGATATTAAATAACTCATAAGGAATAAAATGGGTGTTGTGGACTTGATGACCCATGAAGTATACCACATGTATTGTCATACACTATATATTTGGTATATGTGGGGTGCATGGTTCATATTTGAATCCCACCATTCCTATGGTTAGAGAGATACATAGCATGAGAACCTTCCAACATTGATACCTTTCTTATGAAATCCTTGATAACAGTTAATCAAGGGGTGGTTGGGTATGTTTCTAATGACATTAAATAATAGAGATCAAATAATATGGTATTTTTACTCTCATAGGAATATTATGAAATCTGGGACCTCAATTAAGATAGATCCAGGATGTTTATGTTTTTATGAAGATAAAACATATGATGTGCATATATTTAAAGTGAGGGTCATGTGATTTGGTCATATATAATAGTGGATGACATGTGATATATTCATCGACCTGATTGGTCCATTCTTAGAGAATAAAGAATGTATGAGTAGCTGTATGAGATTGATATAATTTGCACAATGTGGTTAATTTATGTCTTAGAAAAAGGGATCATATGAATATGTATGTTTATATATGATACAGTTGGTGTTCAAATGTATTAAAATATATATTTTAATGGATATTAATCCTTATCCTTTTATAGTGAGTAACATTGATTCTTTATTAGAGGCCACTCTTTGATTATATTTATGAATTTGGGAATTCATATTTATTTTTCAACACTATAAAGTACCATGAGGTCACACATTTTGGTTGACTTAATGGGGATTGAGTTTTACTCAGAGAGTTTCTGTAAAAATGTTTTAGAGTTTATCCAATAGGAGTTTTAAATGGGTATTCACAATTTAATATATATAAATTAATACATGGTTATGTTCATGGTAAATTTACAAAAGTTTTTTTGATGATTTTTAAAATGAGTTTTGGATATTATTTTACATGTTATTGTATATGATATAATATAAAGTGAAATGAAACTAAGTCTATAAGGATTTAATAAAAGTGGTAGATTGTTGAAGATATGACCAAAATCTCTATATTTAAAGTATTATTAGGATATATCACAATTCATGGAATCATATTTTATGATTTATATGGAATCCATATGATAAATTTAGACAACTGATTGATAATCATTATCATTGAGGTATTATCCAGCATAAGGATATCATTAAATTGGTTGTTTTATAAGATGAAACACTTGGGAGATTATTGAATTAATTTATATGATAAATTCATGGTTATATGAAGGGTTTAAAATGAGTTTGTAAATATTCATTACAAATATGTTTTGTAATGTATAAGTTTGTGAATGGCGGCTAGATGTGGATTTAAAAGGTGGATTTGGAATAAAAAGTGATTCTATTCTTATGTGAGTGCCTCCTATTAGATTCTCTATACATATATCTTTATCCTTATCTCTTATCCATCATGATATACTACCATATCATGGGATATGTGATATTCCTTCCTATTTGATAGGTGATTCATGACAATCCATGGATACACCACTATGGAGGGAGTCCTTTGGTTGCATTTATGAGATCTTTATCAAGAACATGATGGAAAACAATGGAAATTTGATGGTCCCTAATAAGGTAAATACCACAAGGCGGTAGGGGGAGGGGGTGAATTAGGGTATGTAAATTTCTTCAAGAAACCCTCACCAATAATCTTAATCCACTATTATTAGTAGAACCTCTCTCGCGGAAGATAAATTTAATATTGATAAATAAATAAAAGAGAGACATATGAAATATTTTACTTGGTTTAGTTGAACTGCGATAATCCAAGGATTATACAATGTTTACATGTCAATTTACCAAAAATCACTAAGAACATTTCTTATTTATTTATACTCATGAGAGGCCAAATTAACCCTCTAGCTTTACAAACCTCACAAATTAGAGAACTCACTACTCTAAATTACTTAAGAAACTCATTAGTTCTCTAAGAAAAATTGTCCAAATCATTAAAAACTGAGAATAATATTACACAATCAATGGTGTATCAATTATATCCTCCTACACCAATAAAATGAAACTGATCAATATTCCAATAAGATAGAATCATAGATCTTTCCATTTTATTATCTTATTATTTCCAACATAAATATGGAATTCTTACTCTCACAATCCACAATTATTCATCCTTTTTATAGAGAAATACATTTGTTCAATCTTTATAGAATATCTATGTTCCCCCTTTAATTGATATTTAATTCAAGTTTATTATCATGAGGTAATTCACTTAAAATATACCATTAATTTCAAGTCAACCTTCCATAATTCATGTCACACAAAATCTCTAAAATAAATAAAATTCGAATTTGGGATATTCTACTTGACTCATAATTGTTAAAACCATAACATCAGGGAGAAATTACTTTATTCACTAAAAAACTCAAAATTGTGGTACTGCTAATTTTAGTAACACCATGGAATGAACACATCCTTTTTAATAGAAATACATTCACCTCTAAGTTTCCAAACTCAAACTTTTATATTCAAAATTTGATGAAATAGTAGGAAATAACATTGAATTAACCTTTCCAGACAAAAGTCACTTCCCTCGACATGATCTCTATCTCATGGAAATATCACGTCATATTCAATCCAATTGATTCACGACATAAATATACACACCATATCATGATTCCACTTCTATATCCAGATAGATTTACACTAATCATCTAATAGGCCACCTTCATGGTGTGAGTCACTATTTACAATACCAGCCTCCAAAATAAGTTAATTTGATATATCATATTTATAATTTGATGTAACTCATTACATTGTGATTTATTATTATTTAATCTTCCACAAGTTTACATTATTACCTTGTATATTAAACTTCACATTATATAGGTTTTTATTTAATCCTTTTAGGTATATTTTAAAATGGATACATTCTCCATGGTGCAATACTTCTTCTATCCACAAATATTTAATATGATGAGAAAACTACTACAACATGAATCATATAGTTGTGGAATGATAATACACTATAAAAATAATTTTTTTTATCTTTATCCAACTTCTTTAAAACAAATAATTTTTTTATATAAACTATTACAACTATTTGGAGGTATCTTCACCAAATATTTTAATAAAAACTACCAAAAAATACTCCAAAGTGATTTTTTATTACAATATTACACTTTGGGTTTGTTGAAAATTATTCAAAAAAACATCTAAAATCTTCAAATGTAATCGATAATAAAAGATAAATCCTATTTTATTTAGATAGTGTATTAATGATTCTATAATCATTAACTCTAAGACCACATTCTTCATGCTCATAATTAAAAATAAGAGTTATGAGAAATTCTTCATGGAAACATTTCATTAGTCATCATATACTTCAACACTTCTCTAATCACCCTGAATAGATATTCAAATTCATTTCCCCTTTCTAGATATTTATAATGGGATATATTCCTCTTAGTCAACAAGAGAGAATAATTTTACCCATCTCTAATATCTTCAAATCACGGAGAACTTCACCTATTTTTTCAACAAACACAAAAGGAATTTCTCTGAATGTTCTCAATAGAGAGTTTGAAATAAAAACAATTAATTCAAAAAAAAACCAACTTACCTCTACTTAAATATAAAATTAAATAATATATTGGGGGTTATTTCTATAAACCATATAGTTATATAGAGATATTTGGACTTCAAGTACTAACTAATTCCTTTTAAAACAATCCTTGGGTTGTGTTTTTTTCATGATGTACACAACTTGATTTTTTAGACACCTACTCTAACTTCAATAGATCATTTTCAACCTTCTTATTGATAAAGTGATACTTTATATAGATTTTATTTATCCTTGATTTATGGGAATGTTTTTTTCTAATATTTATATCATTGAAGTTATCACATTTTACTAAAATAATATATTTCACATCAACTTCAACATCATCAAGATTTTTCTTCAACCATAGAAATTGAGTACATGCTGGATTAGACATAATATACCTAAACTCTATACTTTTTAATGAAGTGAAATATTATGCCTTGATTAACCAATAAATATACAAACTTCCAAGATAAAATGAACTGCCTCATGTTGAATTACGATCATCCAATGAACTAACCCAATCCATATATGTAAATTCTAATAAATCTTCCTGTTACTAGAACTACAAGATAGTATAATATCCATTTTACGTTTGACATACCATTTTATCATTTTAAATTATATAAAACTGATTTCTTTGGGATCACCTATCTGGAAAAGTGGAAAACACAATTTCAATCCATGTATTAATCAAATAGAATATTTTCTCAATGATTTACCTATATTATATCACATAAAACTTTTT
Source organism: Viscum album (assembly GCA_963277665.1). Classification (NCBI taxonomy): domain Eukaryota; kingdom Viridiplantae; phylum Streptophyta; class Magnoliopsida; order Santalales; family Viscaceae; genus Viscum; species Viscum album. Next base: position 192,536,551 of record OY728155.1, on the reverse strand, counting down.
ACATCATCATACCTTGATAAATTAATCTAGGTATCTACTAATATTTTCAACACCATTTAATCTTCTATTCCAAATATTTTGAGTACCTCGATGGAATATTTGGATTATATTATAAATTTCCATGGATTCTTTGTGAAACTATATACCATGTAAAAGGCTAACTCATTAATTAAATACATCTTGAACTCACAAATCATAAATTCCATATGACCCTAAAAATATTATTTCATAAAAATAAATGATACAAATAATCCTTTTATCTATATTTTAGTAGATATTGTGATAACATCCTCCTTATTGGAATCCAATACTTTTTAAGTGTTGATCAGGAAAATAATACCAACGTTTTTGTGTTTTCTTTAGACAATATAATGATTTATTCAACTATTAAAACTTTATCTAATCTTTATAAATGTGAAAAATATCTATTTATTTAATATATAACTCTCTATATAGATATCCATCAATTTATACTGATTTAACATCCATTTGGAACACCTTAAATCCCCTCTGAATTATAATAGATAAGAAAAGTTGTATTTTCTATATCCATGCCAGCTAAGAAAAAATATTATCTATACCAGTCCCTTTAATTCAGAAGTATCCTTTTCGTAGTATCCATTCATTTTTTCAAATAAACATTCCTTCTTCGTTGATTTTGTTTAAAAAATATCCACTTCATTCTAATGAAAATTTTATCTTTCGTCCTTGGAGTAGTTTCCCATGTTTTGTTATTCTCAATTTATTCAATGTAACGCCCTGACCCCAGTTATCTAGATTCGGTGCATTATTACATATCATTGGCATGATCACAAGAAAGACCAAGTCTCGAAAGACCTATTAGTTTAGTATCCTCGGAATAACTAGATACATTCATAAAGTTTACATTACATCATAAAGTGAAAACTACTACAAAAACATCTTGTCTTCATGTCCCCTTATATTATCCTTATAGGTCATTCATAAATAACTTCTGCACATCCTGGAAAAAAGAAAACATTGAAAGGGGTGAGCTCAGATGCTCAGTAAGGATAACAATATAACAGAAACATTCATAAATAAACAAAAACATTTAAGGCAATGTATAGCTAAAATAAAATCCTTTTAAACTTGAAATTCAGCATAATATGGAAAAGATAAAATGAAATAATGCCATTTTCTTATTCACATGGATATTCTACTAGTCGAATAATCACATGCAATATTAATAACCACTTTTATAATGATGGGATGCATAATGCCAGACTATCATAACCACATAGCCAAGGCCTCGTGCCAAGACTGCAAATAATATTTTGTCAAGGCCTTATTCCAAGACACTAGTTTGTCTCATGAGACCTACCGATGCATCAAGGAGCTATAGCGGGCTCCACCCGTCACATATTAATTCCAATACATTCCTCATATGAACAGGTTTAAACAATACATAAACATTCATATTAAAACTAGTATACGAAATGTCAATACTTTCTCCATAAACCATGAATGGTATAAAAATAAAAAATCCATAGTCAATCATATCACAAAACCATCAATACAATATGTAAGCTTTGTATCATAATAAATCAACATCGAATAAACATAAAATCCATCAAAGGATGTTGACATAGATGAAAATCAAAACTATTTGAGAGAAATATCTCTTTTTTTGAAATCATTTAAAATTCACAAAATTCTACAAAAAAACTTTATTTTGAAAATATTTTTATAAGCTTGTAAGGGAAGATTAAAAGGTGTAAAATGGAGGAGAATAACCACATCCACCGTATAAGTTAAAAAAAGACATTCTTACCTTAATTCTGTCGAAAAGGTTAAAAAGGACCTTGTTTGGAAAACGACAGAAAGATTACTTTATAAAATTCTTATAAAAAGTCAACAAGGGTATAAATGAATTTATACTATAGTCTTTAAAATAGTAATAAGGATTTGAAATACATTTTTAATAAACATGGATGCGGATGATAAAGAGGTCTCAGTAGATAATTACGTATAAACAACCTCGGATAATGAAGAGATTGTGAAATAAACCCTTACCTTGTACATTTCCTTAGTTGATGGTATGTTAACCTTTTTTATAATAGTTAAAACATTGTTATTAAATTATACAAGAACCATATACATAATTATGATAACATATATGATCTTTTAACATTGATTTGTTAATAATATCTTAGTATTATCATTGTTTCGGGTGTTAACTTACTCGTTTTCTTTTATATGTTTTGTTACATAAGTCGTGTTTTTTATGGATAGATTGTACCATATTCATATTAATAATGATATAAAGTTCTTAAAAATTACTTTTAATCATCAAATGAGAATTAGTCTTGAATGCATACGATGGGGAATGAATCTCATCACGTTCGTGGAGACGGTAGTCCGTACGTACGCACAAGCGACAATATCATTCTTTTGATATTAAAATAATATATAAATGGATAGTATATCATATATAAATAATCATTATCATGTTATATTTATTATTTACATGAATTACACATCATTATTATACCCATCCAAATAATAATATATTGAATAACAATTACACCACGACGTGGAGACGGTAAGTCGTACGTACGCACGTATGGTGACATGTCATTCAAAGGATGGATAGAATATTGAATATGGTTATGACATATTTATAATAATATCAAAGTATATAGGAGATACTGGATTTATTATTTTAGAATGGGAATAAAAAAGAAAGAAGAAGTTGAAGAAGAAATGAATTTGAAAAAGGGTGGTGAAAACATTACCTCTTTTTGGGTTCTTTCTTTTGATTTGATCAAAAGGGCTCCATAGGTTGGCTTTCTGATCAAACTAATGCCTCTAGTTTGTATTTAGGGATGTTGATAGAGTATTTGGGTAGGGTTTGGCCGATCCAAGAGACTTTTAATGTGTGAATTAGTGAGAAGGGGGAGTGCCCTTTTATAAGAGGGGTGAGGGGAACCTTTGGAAAAGCGAGAAATATTATTTTATAATAAATTAATATTCGGTTTCTAATGGCTAAAAAGTGGATTATATAATGGTTAAGGTAGGTATGGGTCGAAAAACACTCAACAAATATAATTTATATAGGTTTGAGTCATTATATTAACCTTATGTTTTAGATTTAACTCTTAGATAATTAGTTTGACACTTACCATGTCACTTTGTATTTTTATATTCTATAGTTAGTAAACTTACTATATACCTCCAATTGACCCCCAAGTGGTCCATTAATGATACACCTATCATGATATAATTCTCTTGGACGAAACTTAGATTTTTAGGAATTTAATATCAATTAATAATATAATATTTGTTTTAAAAACTCTTTTATGTCAATTTTGACACTATTGGGTATTTTGTTTTTGATAATTTTATAACAGCATTATTACTTCAAAAAAAATTTATATACCCAATATTGATATTTAATATTAACCTATAAAATTAGTGTAATTCATAAAAAGTCTCAAATTACATTTATTTTGATATTTATAATTTCAATTATTTTAATATTTCATTTGTTAGGTAATTACTGCATCACCATTGTGTCATAAATAAATTACATTATTTAATGTCTAAAAAATATAAATAAATTACCATTATGTAGGAAATAGATTTATAATTCTAATGAATATTTACAATTTAATTTATCTTATGTATAACCCTATATTAAAAATGTTTTAGTAAATAAACTTTGATTTTAACTCTTTTAACTCTTCTTTGAATTAAATAATAATAAATGTACTAATCTAATCCAAGTGGACCTAAATGATAATATTGTATTCCTAAGGTTGTTTTTGGTCTATATAAACTTGTAAAATAGAATTAGGAAATGTGTTATGGTAATATTAATATCATTTTTACCCTTAATTATCCTATTTACTTTTAACCGTTGTAAATAAAAGTAAAAAGTTACTATTCACCAAAAATTATTTTCATCTCATTGAACAGTTTTTTACTACTTGATATTAAACATGTCTCTCGGATTTTCGAAATTCCACTCACAGAAGCGGTAAAATTAAGTTTTATGTGAATTTGCAAATTCTCCTAGGAGGAGGGTAAAAGACGGTGAAAAGTTCAATAAAATTTTTATATATCTAAAATTATTCTAAACTAACTCCAATGAATTACATTGAACTTATATAGGTATTATGTATCTATTTTGACCATAATTAAATTTAAATAAAATAAATAATTATTTAAATAAAAATTCGGTTTTAAACTACAACTTAGTGTTTTTTCACTATTCTTCAAAAATTGAAAGTTTTCAGAAAAATACCAAAATTTCACCCGAGGCTAATTTCGATATTCTGAATCAAAAAGTGAAGTCCATTTTGAAAGATAAAATTTAAAAAATTTAAAAAATAGGGTATTACTATTCATAACGGTTAGTTTGATGGGTTGTGGTGCGTGTGTTAGAACTCGAAGTTGCGTACAACACACACTACTGTATTATTGAAAGGGAAGCGTACCGTGGAAGGTTGGGGTGTTAGATTCTCCCCTCCTTCAAATAATTTTGTCCTCAAAATTTCTAGAAAATTACTGTATAAAAAGACTCAGGTGATTCTTCATCATAAGTTCCTCAGGTTCCCACGTTGCCTCCTCCATCTTATGATTTCTCCATAGAACTTTTACCAGACGAGTCGTCCGGTTTCTCAGCACTTGTTCTCTGGTATCAAGAATCCTGATGGGCTCTTCGCAATAAGACAGATCGGGTTCCAGTTCTAATTCCTCGTAAGTGAGTACATGCATTGGGTCAGGCATGTATTTCTTCAACATTGATATGTGGAACACATCGTGAACTTTGGAGAGACTTGGCGGCATTGCCAAACGGTAAGCTACAACCCCAATTATTTCTAGAATTTCGAAAGGTCCGATGTACCTGGGACACAATTTACCCTTTTTACCGAAACGTATAATTCTATTCCATGGAGATACCTTCAAGAAAACATGATCTCCTACTTGAAATTCCAAATCCTTCCTTTTGTTATCGGCATATCTCTTCTACCTACTTTGAGATTCTTTGATGTGATTTTGGATTACCTTCACCTTTTCCATCGTTTCCTCCACCAGTTCTGGACCTACACGTTTTATTTCACCAACGTCATCCCAATAGGTCGGTGTGCGACATCGCTTTCCGTATAACGCTTCATATGGTGCCATCCGAATACTTGAATGGAAGCTATTGTTATAGGAAAATTCTACCAGAGGTAAATATTGATCCCACATACCCTGAAAGTCAAGTGAGCATGATCTCAACATGTCTTCTAAGGTTTTAATAGTCCGTTCTGATTGTCCATCTATTTGAGGGTGGTAGACAGTGCTCAAATGAAGTTCAGTATCCAAGGCCTTCTGAAGACTCTTCCAGAATCTTGAAGTAAAACGAGGATCACAATAAAAAAAATCGATAGGGGTACTCCATGCAGTCTCACAACTTCATTAATATATATTCTTGCTATCCGTTCAAGTGGTAAATCTTCCCTTATAGAAAGAAAATGTGCTGACTTGGTAAGAAGATCAACAATGACCCATATTTCATCATTCCTTCTAGGAGTCTTTGGTATCCTCATGATGAAGTCCATCATAATATTATCCCATTTCCACTCAGGTATAGGAAGAGGTTGGAATACTCCACCAGGATGTAGACTTCCAGCTTTCACTTGTTGAAAAACCATACATCTTGACAAAAAATCAGCAATCTCCCTTTTTATGTTTTCCCACATAAAATGTTCTTTCAAATCTCTATACATTTTGGTGCTCCCAGAGTGTATAGAGAAATTGGAACTATGAGCATCGTCCAACAATTCCCTTTTTAGATCAGGTATATTGGGAACACAAAGTCTCTTCCCAAATTTTAAAATTCCATCTTCATACCAAAAGTCATTCAATCTCTCATCATTCACAACTTTAATCTTCTTTGAAACTCTTCATCACCGGTCTGAGAACTCTTTATCCTTTCTAGTAAATATGGTTTGGCGAACATTTGAAAAAGTATTGATGTTTCACCTTCCATGGTAATTCCCATATCTATCTTCACTAGATCCATGAAAATAGGATCCCTTTCAATTCTCATCATATTCAAAACTCCATGATCTTTTCTGCTCAAAGCATCTGCCACCATATTTTCCTTTCCAGGGTGGTAGTGTATCGTGCAATCATAATCCTTGAGTAGTTTAAGCCATCTCATTTGCCTCATGTTGAGTTCTTTTTGTGAGAAAATATACTTCAAACTCTTGTGATCAGTATAAATCTCACATTTTCACCATAGAGGTAGTGCTTCCATATCTTCAAAGAAAAGATCACAACTGCTAACTCAAGACCACGAGTAGGATAGTTTTTCTCCTGAATTTTCAACTATCATGATGCATAGGCAATAACCCTATCATTCAGCATAAGGACACAACCAAGTCATTTATTAAATTTATCACTATAAATAACAAACCCATCATTCCCCGATGGTAGAGTCAATATAGAAGCATTGACTAATATTCTCTTCAGTTCTTTGAAACATTATTCACACTCTTTTGTCCAAACAAATTTAACCCCATTACGTGTGAGCTTTGTTAATGGGTTAGCCAACCAGGCAAAATTCTGGACGAAACGTTGATAATAACCTGCTAAACCAATAAAACGGTGTACCTAGGTTATAGTCGTAGGTGCTGTACATTCTTGGATTGCCTTGGTCTTAGAAGGATCAACAGAGATTCCATCTTTGGAGACAATATGGACAAGAAAAGAAATCTCCTGAATCCAGAATTCACACTTGCTAAACTTCCCATATAATTCATGTCTTCTCAGATTCTTCAAGATAATGCGCAAGTGATTTTCATGATCTTCGTAGCTTTTGGAGTATAACAATATATCATCAATAAATAACACCAAAAATTTATCTAGACATTCCTTGAAAACTCAATTAATTAGATCCATGAATAAAAAGGGCGCATTAGTCAGCCCAAAAGGCATTACTGTAAAATCGTAATGCCCGTACCTGGTTCGAAATGATGTCTTCGGAATGTCTTCCTTCTTCACACACAACTGATAGTATCCAGACCAAAGTTAAATCTTTGAAAAGTATTGATCTCCATGCAGTTGGTCAAATAAATCATCAATGCGAGGTAGGGGATACTTGTTCTTTATTGTTATAGCACCGATTTCCCTGTAGTCGATACATAACCGCATAGTTCCATCTTTCTTCTTAACAAAAAGGATAGGGGCTCCCCATGGAGAAACACTAGGTCAAATAAATCCCTTATTACTCAATTCATCTAGTTGTTTCTTTAGTTCGACTAATTCCACAGTGGCCATTCTATAAGGGGTCTTTGATATAGGCCTTGATCTAGGAATTAAATCAATGGAAAACTCAACTTCTCGTTCTGTAGGATGTCTAGGTAAATCTTCCAGAAACACATCTACATATTCTTTCACAATATGTACATCCTCTATTTGAACATTCCTTTCCTCACCCACAGTCATTTCATTCTCTTCCTCCTCAAATAATTGAATTTAGTTGAGCACTGGGGGTGGATCTAGATAAGAATTAGGTGGTGATGATTCCGCCCTAAAGATACGGTGTTCTTTATCATCATTATCAAAAATAGTAACCTACTTCTTCTTACAATAAATTTTTGCATCATGGTCCGAAATCCAATCCATACCGAGGATTATATCAAACTCAACCATAGGTATGACGATGAGATCAGCGGATAAAGAACATTTATGTGCTATAATGGGGACTGATTCACAAAACTTTGTTGCAATGATACTTCCCTTAGGAGTTTTAACTGACAACTCCTTTGTTAAATCAAATTGGAAATATCTAATTTTCTTAGCAAAATGGGAAGATATGAAACAATGCGATGATCCAGAATCAAATAATGCATTTTCTAAACTTGAGGAAACCATTAAATTACCAACCACCACGTCTTTCAGAGCTTCTACCTCAGCAGTAGTGATAGCATAAGCTTGGCTTTGATCCCTTGGCCTTTTCCAAGGTAAGTTCCCCTGACACTTAGGAAATTCATTTTCATAATGTCCCATCTCCCTGCAATTTTAGCATTAGACATCAGTAGCTTCCTTTTTCCCCTTGCAATCATGAGTTTGGTGGCCTTTTTCACCACACTTGTAAGAGACTCCCATTCCTTTTAAGCAAGTACTGGGGTGTTTCTTCCCACATTTACCACATGATGGATATTCAACCTTTCCCTTATTCCCCTTATTTCCATTCCCATATTGATCAGCAGATCTCTTCTTCTCTTTCTTTTCTTTAAAGTCATGAGACTTAGAGAATTCCTTTTCTATCTTGATAGCACATGGGACAATGTATTCGTACGATGAGAAGGATTGTGAGACTAATTCTCTATGGAGAAACAGTTTTAACCCATCAAAGAAATGATCAATCTTACTTCTTGGGTTACGTATATAATCTCCAGCATACCTTTCTAGCCTTGTAAACTTAGCCTCATACTTTATGACATTCTCATCCTCCTTTTGTCTCAGACTCAGAAATTGCCTTTCCATATCTGCTCGATGGTCGTGAGGGAAGTATTTTTATAAAAATAGATCTTTGAATTCCCTCCATTCCATATTTTATACTTCATCATCTTCTTTCATGTTTTGAATCAATGACCACCATTGATCAGCATCTCTAGTGAGGCGATAAACTGCCATGACGACTTTTTCCCTTTCACTACTCCCCAAAGCCTGAAATATTTTCTCTAGGGAACTTATCCATTGCTCATCTACTAATGTATTTGTACTCCCATTGAATGTTGGTGGTTGCTGCCTCATGAAGTGATCTAACATTGATCCTCCATGCTATGGATCAGGGTGCTCCATATGGGTAAGGTTATTATTCATAACCTGAGAGAGTTGTCCTAGTATGGTGATAAGCTGATCAACACCAGTTGTATCACCAGCTCCACTATAATTATCTTGATCAGGTGGGAAATCCCTACATGGAGTGCGTGCATTGATATGGTTTCCATTTCTTCCACTAGGCGCCATTTCTAAATAATGGCATAAACTATATCAGTTTATGAATCAAAATACATAATTCCATACTTATAAAAAAATTAACATAAATTGAACTATTTATGGATATAATCCATAATCATAAAAATGTTTTCTTTGAGGAAGTATATACTCATAAATCCTTCATAATTATTTGTAAAGAAAATGAGAGTTATCCTAAGCATATCCCCCAGGAGTGTCGTAACCAAGATTGCAGCAAGGCCCGTTGTCGTGCACTAGTTCCCGTTCGAGTCTAGCTCAAAGCGGTGTTTTCAGGTTTTACCCCTAGGTACATCTGTTCTAGAGCTATCTCTACCTACTCGTATCTAGACGGGGATGTATTTCTCGGAAAACTCACAAAATATCTACAATACCAAAATTCTATAAAGTTCTTCTATAATAATCTTCAAAGTCCATCTTAGTTCTATGTGCTCTAATCAGAGTTTATCTAAATCTAGCTTTCATGGTTTGTACTAAACTACATCTGATACCAACTGCAACGCACCAACCCCAGTTACCTAGAGTCGATGCATTGTTATATATAATTGGCATGAACACAATAAAGATCAAGTCTCAAAAGATTGATTAGTTTAGTAGCCTTGGAATAACTAGATACATTCATAAAGTTTACATTACATCATAAAGTGAAAACTACTAAAAAAACATATTGTCTTCATATCCCCTCATATTATCTCTGCAGTTCATTAATAATTTAATTCTTCACATCTTTGGAAAAATAAAACATTGAAAGGGGTGAGCTCAGATGCTCAGAAAAGATAACAATATAGCAGAAACATTCATAAATAAACAGGAACATTTAAGGCAATGTATAGATAAAACAAAAGCCTTTTAAAGTAAAACTTCAGCATAATATGGAAAAGATAAAATGAAATAATTCCATTTACTTATTCTCATGGATATTCTACTAGCTGAATAATCACATGAAATATCAATAACCACTTTCATAATGATGGAATGCATAATGCCAGACTATCATAACCACATAGCCAAGGCCTCATTCCAAGACTACAAATAAGATTTTGTCAAGGCCTTGTTACAAGACACTAGTTTGTCTCATGAGACCTACCGATACATCTAGGAGCTATAGCGGGCTCCACTAGTCACATATTATGTCCAATGCATTCCTTATATGAACAGGTTTAAATGATACATAAACATTCGTATTAAAACTAGAATAAGAAATGTAAATACTTTCTCCATAAACCATTAATGGTATAAAATTAACAAATCCATAGTCAATCATATCATAAACCCTTAAATAAAATATGGAAGTTTTGTATCATAATAAATCAACTTCAAATAAACTTAAAATCCATCAAAGGATGTTGACATAGATGAAAATCAAAACTATTTGAGAGAAATATCTCTTTTTTTGAAATCATTTAAAAGTCACATAATTCTAAAAAACACATTTATTTTGAAAATATTTTTATAAGCTTATAAGGGAAGCTTCAATGGTGTAAAACGACGGATAATAACCGAATCCGCCGTATAAGTTAAAAAAATACATTCTTACCTTAATTCTGTCAAAAAGGTTAAAAAGGACCTTGTTTGGAAAACGACAGAAAGATTCCTTTATAAACTTCTTATAAAAAGTCAACAAGGGTATAAATGACTTTATACCATAGTCTTTAAAATAGTATGAATTATTTGAAATAAAATTTTAAGAAACATGGATGTGGATGATAAAGAGGTCCCAGTAGATAATTACGTATAAACAACCTCGGATAATGAAGAGATTGTGAAATAAACCCTTACCTTGTACTTTTCCTTAGTCGATGGTATTTTAACCTCCTGTGTAATAGTTAAAAAATTGTTATTAAATTATACAAGAACCATATAAATAATTATGATATCATATATTATCTTTTAACATTGATTTGTTAATAATATCTTAGTATTATCATTGTTTCGGGTGTTAACTAACTCGTTTTCTTTTATATGTTTTGTTACATAAGTCATGTTTGTTATGGATATGTTGTACTTTATTCATATCTAGAATGATATAAAGTACTTAAACATTAATTTTAATCATCAAAAGATAATTAGTCTTGAATGGATACGATGGGGAATGAATCTCATCGCGTTCGTGGAGATGGTAGTCCGTACGTACGCACGAGCGAAAATATCATTCTTTTGATATTAAAATAATATATAAGTGGATGGTATATCATATATACAGAATCATTATCATGTTATATTTATTATTTACATGAATTACACATCATTGTTATACCCATTCAAATAATAATATATTGAATAACAATTACACCACGACGTGGAGACGGTAAGCCGTACGTACGCACATATGGTGACATGTCATTCAAAGGATGGATAAAATATTGAATATTGTTGTACCATATTTATAACAATATCATAGTATATAGGATATACTGGGTTTATTATTTTATAATTGGAATAACAAAGAAATAAGAAGTTGAATAAGAAATGAATTTGAAAAAGGGTGGTGAAAACATTACCTCTTCTTCAGGTTCTTCCTTTTTATTTGATCAAAAGGGCTCCTTAGGTTGGCTTTCTGATCCAACTAAGGCCTCTAAGTTGTATTTAGGGAAGTTGAGAGAGTATTTGGGAAGGGGTTGTCTGAGACAAGAGGCTTTGAATGTGTGAATTAGTGATAAGGGGGAGTTCCCTTTTATAAGAGGGGTGAGGGGAACCTTTGGAAAAGCTAGAAATATTATTTTCTAATAAGTTTATATTAGGTTTCTAATGGATACAAAGTGGATTATTTAATTTTTAAGGTTGTGTTGGGTCGAAAACTGCTCAACCAATAGAATTTAGACAGGTTTGGGTCATTATATTGACCTTATGTTTTAGATTTAACTCTTAGTTAATTAGTTTGACACTTACCATGTCACTTTGTATTTTTATATTATATAGTTAATAAACTTACTATATACCTGCAAGAGAAACCCCAAGTGGTCCATAAATGATACACCTATCATGATATAAGTCTCTTGGCCAAACCTTAGTTTTTTAGGAATTTAATATCAATTAATAATATAATAATTGTTTTAAAAACTCTTTTATGTGAATTTTGACACTATTGGGTATTTTGTTTTTGATAATTTCATAACAGCATTATTACTTCAAAAACAATTTGTATACCCAATCCTGATATGTCATATTAACCTAGAAAATTAGTGGAATTCATAAAAAGTCTCAAATTACATTTATTTTGATATTTATAATATCAATTATTTTAATATTTCATTTTTTAGGTAATTACTGCATTACCATTGTGTCATAAATAAATTAAATTATTTAATGTATAAAACTTATAAATAAAATACCATTATTTAGGAAATCGTTTTATATTTCTAATTAATATTTACAATCGAATTTATCTTATGTATAACCCTATATTAATTTTTTTTTAGTAAATAATGTTGATTTTAACTCTTTTAACTCTTCTTTGAATTAAATAATAATAAATTTCCTAATCTAATCCAAGTGGATCTAAATGATAATATTTTACTGCTAAGGTTATTTTTGGTCGAGATACACTTTTCCAATAGAATTAGGACATGTTTTAGGGTAATATTAATTTCATTTTTACCCTTAATTACCCTATTTACTATTAACCGTGGTAAATAAAAGTAAAAAGGTACTATTCACCAAAAATTATTTTCATCTCATTGAACTACATTTTACAACTTGATATTAACCATGTCTCTCTGATTTTAGAAATTCCACTCACAGAAGCGGTAAAATTAAGTTTTATGTGAATTTGCAAATTTTCCTAGGAGGTGGGTAAAAGACGGTGAAAAGTTCAATAAAAGTTTTATATATCTAAAATTATTCTAAACTAACTCCAATTAATTACATTGAACTTATATAGGTATTATGTATCTATTTTGACCATAATTAAATTTAAATAAAACAAATAATTATTTAAATAAAAATTCGGTTTTAAACTATAACTTAGTGTTTTTTCACTATTCATCAAAAAATGAATGTTTTCAGAAAAATACCAAAATTTCACCCTAGTATACTTTCGATATTCTGAATCCAAAAATTAAGTTCATTTTAAAAGATAAAATTTATAAAATTTGAAAAAGTGGGTAGTACTATTCATAACGGCTAGTTTGATTGGTTGTGGTGTATGTGTTAGAACTCAAAGTTGCGTACAATACACGCTACTGTATTATTGAAAGGGAATCGTACCGTGGAAGCTTGGGGTGTTAAATTCAAGCTATTTATATATCAATGTGATATAATTTTCATCTTTACTATCCTTATAAAAATTACTTGGTTCTACTTTATATATTAATAATTTTTGTTTTAGATCCCTCATCCTTCCAGTTTTCTCTAAATCCATTTGATCACCAATGATGTTTTCTTCATTGGTTTCATCCTTAATTTTTGAGTTCCATGGAATTAATGATGTTTCCTAATTATTCTAGTCATATATATCTTTATCAAAATCATCTAAAAATTATTATTATCTCTGTGATATGATTATTTCATCACTAATTTTCTTTTAAATTTTCTCACTAATTTGATAATTATACTTGTTTTCCATAATATTGATCACTTAAATTTCAACCATTTTTTCAATCCTTTTGTATAGAAATTACATGCCTTGATCTTGGATGAGTATCCAAGATACATATCTTCATAAACATGTAATTAAAACTTCAAATGTTTCTCTTTATTGAGAATAAATCTCTTTATCACAAAAAGTTCAAAATTATTTTAGCATTTAATAATTTCTGTACCATATATTTTAAGGTGTATTCTCTTAATATAGAAATAAAAAGTCTTTATTTTTAATGTAGAAAAATTTCAAGAATACTTATTCCAAAAAATATATATTTTTATTTTTTTTAATGAGAATATTACTATCCATGTTTTTAATGATTTGATTCCTCCTCTCAAAAACACCATTTTTATGAGTTCTCACTACAAAGACTTTATACCTTATCCTATTACTTTCAAGATAATCTTCCACCTTATTATTAGTAAATTCCATACCATTATTATTCTATAATTTCTGAATTTTCACTCCAATTTTTCTCTTTTTAACTCTTATAATGCATTATACACTTAAACATGTCATATTTATGAGAGATCACCATTAACCATGACATACTACTATAATTATTAGTGAATAAAATATAGAATATTTTTTCATTTATAGCATTAGGTGATATTTTCCCACACACATCAACATGAACCATCTTGATATTATTTTTGACTTACTGTCTTTTATATTTTAATTATTCTAAATAATATTTTACTTTTAAAAAGTATCACATGTATGAGTGGAATCCTATGAAATTTTAGGGATATCATGAGATATTTGTTCTTTAAAAATCTTCCAAGTACTTTTGGTCAAGTGAAAAAATGGTCTTATAATAAAAATTATTCTCTTCTCCTATGGTCATAATTTTGTTTCTTTCTCTCTAAAAATGAGTGAGAGATTCCTCTTAATATGATCCCCTTGCATCACCACTATATAATATCACCCTTCGATAATTAAAACCTTATTTGTAAAATTTACTGCATGCTTTGAGTCACATAAATGACTTACACTTTGAAAATTATGAAAAAAACCTAATTACCAATACATCCATGTGCCTTAAGTCTCTTACACTGATGTTGGATTTCCTAAATCCAATAGTCTTTAAAAATCCATCATTTAAAAAATAAACGACACTTTATTTTTCATAATTTATTCCTATGAAAAGATATTTGTTTCCTATCATATAAGAAGTAAATCTACTATAAATAATCCACACTCCAAACCAATCCATTACTTTTAAATAAATATCTATAACATTTACCTTTTCAAATGTTTCTTTTATGACCCATGCATACAACTTCACCATTTGGGATGGTGAATATTATCATTCCACTTTAATATCTATTATAACAACATAATATTGATGGGATGCAAATTGTTTTATAATTTTTAGTCTGCTTGATGATGCTTCTAGATACCTATATTTCCCATTTCATGTTTTATTTGAACAATATTTTATAACATTTATGAATAATTAATAGAATTTTTTCTATAACTTTCATACAAAAAATAATATCCACTAAAAACATATCGAGTGTAAGAATTTATGTTAATATTTTATATTAATACCATGCCTTGAAATGACACTTTTTTATAGAAAACATGTATTGAGTTTATCCAATATTTATAAAACAATAAAATTAAATTTTTTTATGTATTTTTTCATGTCCATATTAACAATACAATATGATTTTGGTTCTTTTTAGGGTTACCAAAGTCGGTCTTCCTTTGGGGAATGGGTTCTGATAACTTTACATAACCCACCTCTACTTTTTTTCTTATATTCAAGCCCCACATTAGTATTTCATTTATTATTAACATAGTGAATTTGAATGTAATAATATATATTATAATTTGTATTACCATTTTTTACCTCCAAATTATCCACAACCCATTCATTCTAGTTTCCCAATGTCATTCTGAGAGTTCAGAGCCTTTTTGATCCAGAAATTTTCACCATAAATAGACAATATCTACTTCAATATCTTCAGTTCTTTTATTTTATCCTTCACTATATTATTCAATCTATCAATTATTTTATATTCCAATTAAATTTTGAGCTTATAATCAACTTCTTCTATGATTTTTATAGATTTATTGATTTAATACACTCAAGTTCCTCATTCTACTTATATTTCTCTATTTCTCACAGTTGTATTTATAGTTTAGAACAATGAATGACACCATTGTCTTTATTTTTTCATCCCTATAAACATAAATTTATTTAATTTCATCCTATAGTTCAACCTTGAGGTATAATATTCCATAAAATTGAGTATCTTCATCATCACTATCCCCTCGTTGTGACTTGTCTATAATAGCCATAAGGACTTATTCATTGAGGTATTTACAATCTAAAATTTCTTCAAACTCTATATTTTTAAGGAACATATTCTTATGAAATAATGACTTTATTTTTGAATAAATTATACCTTTAAATATTTTTTCTTTCATATTTAAATAATTTCTTTATGATTGATTTGTATTTATCATCATATTATATCTTCTTGTAACAAAATACAATGAGGTTCCCAAATGTTCCACACCAAAAAATGTGAGTGGAATATTTCCTTTTAATTTTTATTTTCCAATTTTTAGATTTGAGGAAAGGAAATACATAAACTCATTGAATTAATTATCTTTAGGATCATCCATAAGTTTGAGTTTTTTATTTTCCTTGAATTTCACTTTTTGAGAGCTCCTTTTATAAGGAATCATTGTTATTGTTTTTTCTACTCAATGAGAGTGTTGTGAAGAACATCTAGTGTGAATTACATTAATACCATATATTTGAGAATTAATAACTTCATATTTAAATATAGTATAAATCTACTCAGGAACATATTCATGATCATGAAGTTATTGAGGGTCTCTCAAAGTCCACACATATTATCTGTAATAATGTTCACCCAATAAAATAATATATCAATAAAATCATTCAAGTGAATCCTAAAATACTTATACTTGTTCTCTAAAACCCATAATTTATCTTCACATACCTTGGAATTTACTTCATAGATATAGAGATGTTTTTCCCACCGAGCATATGATGATTTACATGACACCAACTTCATATATATAGAATTAGAAAAATATTTACAAAACACTTTAACTTCATTAGTTTTAGAATATATCACCTTGTTATATTTCTCTAATAATGCACTACATTCCATATTGATTCAGATCCCTGATATGTATGTCATGTAAATATCTATTTAAAATGATTGAAAATAATGTTGTTTTTGTTTATTCCATAATTGGAAATTGTTTTTGTCATAGATTAGAATTCCCTTATGGTTGTCGAGTGATACCATGGTCTCTAAGAGATATATTTCACCAAGAACCTTCCATTTTAATAGCACTAGTTGGTCCCAAATGAGGTAAATACCCTTGGGCGGGGGAGGGGGGGGGGTGAATTAGGGCATCTTAATTTATTCAAATAACCCTTTCCTATGATTATATTCCACTATTAATTAGAAAAACATCACACCTATTGATAAATTTAAATATATTAATCAAGTAATGAGATATACATAATTTTTTTATAGGGTTTACTTAAACTGGACTAATCCAAGGTCCATTAAATAGTGATGTTCTAGTGCACCATAGTAACTAAGAACACTACTTGTTTCTTTATAGTTTAGAGGGACCGCACTAACCCTCTTAGTTTAAAAACCTTAAAAAGTATAGATCTTACCACTCCTCCAAGTGAAACCAATTTGATCACCATGAACCAAGAATGATATTAAACCAAAAATAACATATCAATAATCTTCTATTTCATATATGTGATTAAACTCTTTAGTATTACGATGAGATAGAATCTTGTATCTTACTCCTTTATTCACATTTTCTTTCTACTATAGATATGGAATTCTATGTCCTATGATCCATGATCATCCTACCCTTTTTTAAATAAACATATCTCTTAAATCTTGAGATAATCTCTAAGTTTACCCTTTAATTGATCTTAAATTCACTTGAACTAAGATAAGATAATTAATAAAAATAAAAACTTTAATTTTGAGTAAACATTTCATAACACAAGTCACAAAAAATCTCTAAAATACAGGAACTTTGAATTCTAGTTATTTCTCTTGACTCAGAACTATTGTGGTATGAACCACATAATCATGACACAATACCTTTATTTAATTGAAAACTAAAATTAACCCTAATTTCAATTTTATCATCACTATGGTATAAAAATATCCTTTCCAGTGCAATTCCCTTTCACCTCCAAGTTTCCCATCTCAGAATCCTACATTCATGAAATGATGAAATAATTGGAATGAAATTTTACTTAACCCTTTATTAAATGAGACCCTTCCTATAACGAAGTACCCATATCCTAGTTATATCATCATATATCTACTCTAACTAATTCATGAAAAAAACATATCCACTGTAACTTGATTTACCTTCTACATAGATCTGCACTAATCTTCAATGGGTTAACATTTACATAATGATTCCTCATTCACAATATGTTCTAAAGAATAGGTTAATCTAATAAAGATCATTTATAGTTTGATGTAACTCATTATGACATGATTTTTTTATTATTTAATCTTCCATAGGATTGAGTTATTCCTACACATCTTCGAAAACACCTTAAATATATTTTTATTTAATCATATATAGGTCCATTATTGCATATCTACATTCCTCATGGCACTGTAACTACTCCAACCATATTACTTTAATCTGACGTTAAATCTATTATGATGTGAATAATATAATTGTGGCATGACTTATGTACTATAGATAAAACTAGTCTAGTAATTTCTAACTTATTATAAAACCTAAAAACTTCATGGTATGAATTATTGAACCTATTTAGAAGTATCTTAATTAGGTTTTTCAATAAAAAAACCCCAAAAAATACATTAAATGGATTTTTTTTCTGACAAAATGGTTATCCTCAGTAAAAGGTATTCATTTTATATACACATGGTTTTGGTTTCATACTTGGTTAATCTTGGGAATGTTTTATAATTAATTCCACTTCCTTGAATGAGTGTCGTTCGATAAAGGTTAATGGGTCATCACCACTCTAATAAAAACCTTTGGTGAGTGGGGTATCACAATCATATAATAAATAGCCACAAAAAATGGGTTATCACTATACCAATTATCATTAACATAGTAAATGGGTTTTAACTACATGAATAAAAAACAAAAATAGTGAACATGTTATGACTATTAATATAATGAATAATATATGTGAATGGGTTATCACTATTCACATAATAAAGAGTCATAATTAATGGGTTATGAAACACATCAATATTTAAAATAATATTTTTCCTTAAATAAAAATTTAATTGATATATTACACCATATGAAAAATCAAACAATAATGAGTCACGACATATTATATAGACATTTTTAAGAAATTACAAGATGGATAAAACTTCTAGAAAATAACTATATAGTAATAATTTTTTTTTAAATTTCAGAGGATAAATAATTAATGTGATTTAATTATTCTTTCAAAATTCATTTAATAGGATGTGGTTGATTCCCATTTTTATTAAGGAGAGAAATCACTCTTTTCAATTAGGTTGAGAAGTAACCCTTATATGAATTGAGGGACTAGTGGCTTGAAGGCTTATTATAATTTCATAGCCTAAAGGCCCTGTGGCTTGAAAACTAAAGGATTTGACCCAAAGGCCCAAGTTGAGCATCCAAGATTCATATCATGATTCCAACCTTCTTATTACGAACCCCCTTACCAGCAACCATTGCATTGCATTTCCCCAATATGAAGTCATGGAAGAGCACCCCTCTTTAACTCACATTTGGGTAGAGGGACAGATGATAAGTATCATCAAAACCATCGATCTTTCGATCTACCCATCTGAAAATTCATGTATGTATTCAAGACACTCTACCTACCATGATGAGTCATTTCACCTATCTGGTCATTAATATTTACACCATGCCTCTCCCCTTCTTCTTAGAACCATCACAGTGTGTTTCCATTTTGAATGTTGTGGAATAGAAGTTCTATTTCCCAAGAAGTTAGAGGTTCTATTGGTAGGTTACAATGCACCTATCACTCTTATGATATTCCCACATGATGATATTGCATGGAGCTAATCTTCACTACCAATCTGATGCACTACACTAATTGGATTATCACTCTAGGTCACCTATTTCTCTATGGTGGCCTAGAGGGCCTCTAACTCTAAGGCCTATGGTGTTTGTAAGGCCAAAAATGTGTCATGTTGGCCCAATTTAGGTGAAGAGTTCCACTAAAATAGTAACTCAAAAAACAACCCAGTTCAATTTTGAACTAGGGTCTTTTGGATGCCAAGCAAGAGCCTATACAACTCGACTACAAGCTTATTGGAAATTGTTCTTTCTCAAATATTTTATAAAGTGTTAATAAATTAAACCAACCAATTTTAAATCATTATTATGATAATATATGATATTAAAATATTTTAAATAATATATTAACATTATTTTAATTATAAATTGAAATTAAATAATATTAAAAACACTTAATGTTTAAAGATTTCAATTTTAAATAAAATCTGCTTTCCTTTATATTTAGATTTTTTACATAAAATATAATTTTATAAATTTTACAATTTTAATTTTAAAAAATTAATTTTATTTTTAATTCTACATATAAATATTATCCTAAGGTGAATTAATGATATTTTTATGAATTAATTGATTTTTAAATGGACAGTGAAAATAGAGTTTTTATTAAAATCATAGAGTTTATGACTATATCATGAATTAATTGTAACTTAAAAACTGATAATTGTTTTCATGATCAAAGATATATTAAGGTGAAAATATATATTTTTCATAAATACTATTATGAATTTAGAAAACATTTTTCTAACAACTTAAGAAATATTTTTCAATAAAATAAACTATTTTTAGTATTTTTTAATTTAAGATTATTTTGGTAAAATAAGGTTTTTTATTTCTCTAGAATAATAATAAATTTTAATTATTTTATAATAAACAAATCAATATCATTGAAATAAAATACATTGATAATTTTATCTTACACATAAATTTTAAGCTAAAAAAACATTTTCAAAAAATGGGGTTTTAAACTTTACATGCACTAATGTTAAAATTGAGTTTTCTTACAGATAGAAATTTTATTTGATAAAATTTATTTCATATTTTTTATTATTATGTATAAGTTTTTTATGAGGTATATTTTTTTATCCACTAAAATTAAATTACATAGGTAAAAATTAGTTTCAAATGTAAAATAAAAAATAATAAAAGTGAATATTCTAAGACAAAAGGACTTAGAAACATGTTTCAAACATGTTTTAGAATATATGATTGAATTATTATCATATTATACAATTAATAATCTATTATTATCCATTTTGGATACTTCTTGACTTGTTAAACATGTGACCTATTTATATTTAGTTGAAATATTTACAAAAATTCCATCCTCACCACTTATAAAAGGGACATCTCATCACCTATTAAAGACCAATAAAATAATTTTGTTTCAACCTGAAAATCATGAAATTATCTTTAATTTATAATCCTATTCGTTTTAATTTTTTTTCATAAGATATTGTCTTTAGACCACCATTTCTGAGGAATCCTTCAATGAAAATGCAATGATTTTGACACGAGTACTCTTTTTTCCAAAACTTATATTCTATTCCATCTTAATTTCCCAAATATAATGTCTTAATTACTATATAAGGAAATAAGTATTGTTTTTATACTTAATTTTATTATAACATGGTAATAACTATTAACCACCTTTCCCGATATCTATTAGAAAAAACAAAATCACTACTCATGCATTGTGTGTACTACCGCCTCCACGAAGCGATGACTTCCTTTTTTGCACCATTGTCTCCGTTCACAGATTATTAAAGTAAAAATGAGGAATAAATGTGGAAAATATAATACAATTATTAATATTAATATAAAAATTTTCATCCACCTTCTTTCCTTCTCATTCTGTATAAAATAAAAATATTAATAGTGCGTTGTGCGGACTACCGCCTCTATGAAGTAACATATCTTATTTTTCATATAATTTATTTATTATTTATTAAAAAATTTAAAATTTTATCCATAAACATAAAGATATATAAATAATATAATTATTCTAATTTAATAATTATATTTTTCCCAAATAAACCCCTTTGATAATCATAATCATTCATTAACTATGATATGGTGATGTTTGAGTTGGTGTAACCACCTACTTAAAAAATGACATAAAATAATATCATGGATGACAATGATAACTAAATTACTGATTATATATGATATAAATAATCAAATAATAGTTTTAGTTTGGTTTTATAATGGTACCATTATTATTAAACTCATTAATTAGGATACCAACACCCGTTTGTTAAAAATCACTGAAACATGCTCTTCAGGAAATTCATCCTTTAGGATCATAAAAAAATATAATATAATGAAATTAAAATATTATAAATAATTATAAATAATTAATTATAGTAAATTATATTATCTAGTAATGATGAAATTTGGGAGAATAAGGAACAACAACACTACTATTATGAAACTAGTTCAAAAAAATCAATATTACTCACACCCGATATTTAAAATAGATAATAACTAACTAATATAAATATGGAGAATAATTATAAAGTAAGTTTATAAAATTTTATTGATATGAATAAATATGTAAAATAGTTTATTAATATAGTTATGTATTTTATATTGGTGGTTAGCATGTGATCTTCTAAGCAACAATTCAAGGTAAGAGTTTCTTTATCTCATTTTCAACTCCATGGAATACGTTTGATATTGTAGACCATAATTTATTTTATATGGTCTATTAACTACCATATTGATTTAAAATATTAAAATATATTAAATTAAATTATATTTTAATGTTAATTTAATGATCATTATCTTAATATCCTTTGATTCTTACGTTACCAATACTATAAGGGTTTCATCAACTCATTTTATGATTCCTTGGGCCATAGTCTTTCTTACTTTCATATAATTTTAATGATTTATTTTATCCTAACATTAACCTATTTTATATGGAATAAAATATTTTTCTCTTGTGAAATTAATTATCATAAACAATATATACTTCTTTGATAAAATTTCATATGAAATAAAAGTATAATATTGGTAAGAATCACCCCATTATTACCAATGAATCTTTTATTCCATGTCCATGTTTTTCCTATTTAAAGTGACTTATATAATTAAATAAAAATATATTTTTTATTTTATATCCATATTATTTTAATTTAACTCTTTAATTAAACTAAATTATTGTAATGTTTCTCCAATGTAGATTTTTCTTTAAAATGACCTAAAAGCTTAATAAAGGATTTTTTTTTATTATTTACCACTATGGATCTATTATAATTATTAATTTTGTTTATTTTATAGGATAATTTATTATTTAACTATTTAAAATAAGGTTTTAAAAATCATTCCCTTTCCAGTATAATCTTTTTATAGTAATTTTAATTTCTTCTTTTATAACAATGTTTAAACAGTTTTGTGATGATTTTTTTTATTTTCAATTATATTTCTCCTCCAATGTTTATATATCATGAAGTGATGTTTTGATCAACCTATATATTTTATAATAACATTATTACATTTTTAAAATGAGAGTTTTTTTATCCTTTGATTCCTTAAGTACATGTAATGTTATGTTTTTTAAAATTTTAAGAAAACCATTCTTTTTTCCATGGGTTCTTTAAGATATGATGATGATTGATTTTAAGTGGAACACATATGTATGAATGATTATGGTTAGGGTCCTATATCACCCTGTAATTCATTTTTTATGTTTATATCTCATGAGATAGTTAGGTATGGACATAATGAGTTTGTTCATATATGCATGGGCACAATGAGTTTTCTCACAATTTCAAGCATATATATAATGTGTTTGTTCACATAGGTACGAGCATAATGATTTTGTTCACAAATGTTTTCCAATGATTATGGTTGTGAAACATTTTTAATTCATTAATCATGTTATAAATAATTTACAAGATGAATTCCATTTTCATTTTATTTCATGTTTTAATGTTACACTTTATTTTTTAAGTATTTAACACTCTTATGTCATGCTCATATGTTTTATGATTATTGAGATGAATTTGGAGCCATGTAATAATTTTTATTTTTTATTAATGATATTTTTATGATTTTATGAGACTATATCATGTTTTGTGATGATCTTATGTGGACCTATGATCTTTTAATAAGATATTTTTCTTCTTCCTTGAATTCTCATTTATGTTTATGATCTGATACATTATGATATATTTTTCCCTTACTGAGAATCTAATCTCAAACATTTCTCAAGTTTCCATACCATAGGTTGTGAAGATGATTATTTCATGTTATATATATATATGAAATATTCTAGAGGAGTTTGATTATGGAGTAATGCATTCATTTTTTGAAAAATAATATGTCTCTGTAGCTAATCTCTAAGACACTAAACCTTTTAGTCCTCGGGTTGTGTGAATGTTTGTGAGATATATTATATAAATAATGAAATTAATTGGTTATTTAAGTTATGATTAGATTGGGCAGCTATAGTTGGTATCATAGGAGGGTTTAGTTATTCTTTGAGATTAGTTTAGTTACTTTTGGATATATTATTGTTATTTTAGGGATTATTTTAGAGAAATTTAGTGAAAACCATAGGGTTATGTTTAAGGGATATGTCTAAGTGTATGATAACATCTTGGAATTTTGGTGAAGTATTTAGTATGTGTTTTTCCTATAAATCAAATCCTTGGATGGATAATTTGAGTATATGCCGGTTCTAGAACATTTTCTCTTGGGGAAGTTACCCTGAAAGGGGAGTATTGAATATTATCTCGATCGTCACCTAATGCATGATAAAGTGGCACAACTGCACAACTTGTTTGAAACTATTAGGGGATATTATTTAGTTAATAAAATTATTTTTAAAAACTATTATAAGGGATTTTATTATGATTCTAACTAATTAGGTTAGATAACTTAATAGAAAAATAAAAATAGATAACCAAGGTTTGATTAAAGAGTGAAAAAGTTGAATCGAAAGTATAATATGTTAAAATAATGGTGTCATTGGAAAATGAATACTTGGATTAATATTTAATATTAATATTATCATTTAATATTATTTAATTATAAATTATTATAACCTTGTTTTTTATAGTATTTGGTTGGAAAAATGATCATGAA
The DNA here is from genome assembly GCA_963277665.1 of Viscum album. Classification (NCBI taxonomy): domain Eukaryota; kingdom Viridiplantae; phylum Streptophyta; class Magnoliopsida; order Santalales; family Viscaceae; genus Viscum; species Viscum album. The sequence continues at coordinate 192,511,776 of OY728155.1, read as the reverse complement.
AATGAAGGTGTGAAATGTATGTTACTAAGAATTCTTAAAGAAACATATTTTGGGCAAATATTTTCCTAGTCTTACCAAGGATAATGATGTGTATATATTAGTAAAAGATATATCATGATTCTATTATGGATAAAATGTATTATTACTTCATTAAATGATAATAAAAATTATAAGGACAAAATTTATTTAAGGTGGGGAGAATATAAATCCCTGAGATTTCAGATTATATTTTTCCTTAGATAAAAATTACATCTATAGATTTCTACACACTCAACATTGAACAAAAATGATAAATGAAATTTTAGTTGAACAAGTAAATTATATGATTAATAAAACCTAAATTAAATAAATAATAGTAATAAATTAAAATTTATTACATTTGGATGATAAATAATTAATATGTTCTAATTTTTCTTTCTCAAATAACACTTTAAATTGTTAATAAATTAAATTGACCCTTTTTAAATGACTATTATGATAATATATGATATTGAAATATATGAAATAATATATTAAAATTATTAAAATTATAAATTTATATAAAATAATATTAAGAACACTTGATGTTCAAAAACATCAGTTTTCAATAAAAATAGTTTTCCTTTATATTTCAAATTCATATAAAAGATAAATTTGTAAATTTTAGATTCTATTTTTTGAAAAATTATATTACTTTTAAATTACTAAATATAAATATTATCCTAAGGTAATATTTTGATATTTTTATGAAATAATTTATTTTTAAGCGAATTGTGGAAAAAATAGTTTTTACCAAAAACATAACATTTATTACTATATCAAGAATTAATTGTAACTTAAAAAATTATAAAACATTTTTCATGATAAAATATATATTAAGGGGTAAATAAAAACATTTTAAACACTATTATGAAATTAAAACCTATGTTTAAAAAATTAAGAAATATTTTACAATAAAAGAAACTGGTTTTAGTATTTTATTTTAATTAAATATTATTTTGGCCAAATTTTATTTTGCCTTGATTAAAAATAAAAATAAGTTTTATTTTTTATAATAAAAAATTTATATCAAATAAATATAATACATCGATAATTTTATCCTAGGAATATATTTTATTCTTAAATATAAACTTTTTCTAGAAATGGATTTTTATGTGTTACATTCGCTAATGTGAAAATATATTTTTCTTACACATACAAATTTTATTTTATAAAATATATTTCATATTTTTAATCATTATTTATAAATTATATAATAAGTTCCATTTTATTTTTAGTCATTAAAATTAAATTACTTAGGTAAAAAGTAGTTAACATGGTAAAACCAAAAATGGTAAAAGTGAAAATTCTAAGACTAAAAGTATTAAAAAATTTGTTCAAATGTATTTTTGAGAGATTATAGACATTATTTTATCCCTAAAACCATTATTATACATTTTTTTAGTATTATTTATATATGAAACATGTGATATCTTTATATTAAGTTTTAATATTTACAAGCATTCCATCCTTAACTCTTATAAAATGGGTCTCTTCCCACCCATTCAATACCACTAAAAGAATTCTGTTTCCACATAAAATTCATCCCATTATACTTAATTTATAATCCAATTCCTTTTACTTTAGCATATTTTCCCAAAATACTTTCTTAATACAACTATTTAAAAGTAATCATCTAAGGAAAACAAAAATATTTCAACACAAGTATCATTTCCCAACCTTTTTCCATTTCATTTTTACTTTCCCAAATATAATTTTATAATTACTATATAATTATATAAATATTGTTTTTTATAATTTATGTTATTATAATAATGTAATAACTATTAAACAACTATCACTCTTTCAATTAAGAAAATTAAAATCACGACATGTGCATTGTGTGGATTATCACCTCCATGAAGCGATGACTTCTATTTTTTCACCACCAATCATATTAACTAATTATAAAAGTGAAAATAAGGAATTAATTTGATACATACAATATAATAATAGTTATTAAGATAAAAATTATAATTCACCTTATTTCCCTCTTATTCTATGATAAATTAAAATGTCAACCGTGCGTTGTGCGGACCACCGTCTCCACGAAGCAACATATCTCATTTTTTCATTTAGATTATTTATTATTTATTAAAAACTATTAAATTATGATTCATAAAATTGAAATTATTTTAATAATATCATTATTCTTATTTAATAAATATATTTTTCCCATAATAAACAACTTTCATAATCATAATCAGCCATTATTTATATATGCTCACGTTTGTGTTCATCTAACCACCTACATGAACAATGATATAAAATAATATCATGTATTCCTATGAGAAATTAATTACTAATGATATATTATATAAATAATTATATAATTATTTTATTTTGGTTTTGGATTGTAAACATTAATATTAAACTCATTAATTAAGATACCAACATCCGTTCGTTAAAAATCAACGAAACAAGCTCATCACCAAATTCATCTTTAAGGATTGTAACCAAAAATATAATATAATAAAGTTATAATATTATAAACAATTAATTAAAATGACTTATATTATCTATTAAATATGAATTTTTTAATAATAATGAACAATAATACTACTATTACGAGACTAGTTCAAAACTATCAAAATTACTCACAGTCGATATTGAAAATAGATAATAAATAACTAATAAAAATATTTAGAATAATTATAAATGACGTTTATAAAATATTATTGATATGAATAAGGTTCTAAAATATGTGATTAAAAATATATATATTTTTTATACATGATGTTAAATATTTATCAACTAAGTAGGAATTCAATGTAAGGGTTTCTTTATCTCATTTTAAACTCCATGTGAAATGTTTGATACAGTGCACCATCATTTATTTTATATGGTTTATTAACTCCCTTATTTATTTAAAATATGAAAATATCTTCCATTTAATGATATTTTAATGTCTATTTCATGATATTCCTCATAATATCCTTTGATTATTATGTTACTAATACTGTATGGGTTTCATCGACTCAATTACTAAATCATGATATCATGATATTTCTTAATTGAATATAATTTTCTAGATTTATTTGATCCTTAAATAACATTATTTTATATGTTATAACCTTATTTTATTTATGGGAATTAATTCTCATAATCAATAACCATTTATTTGATAAAATATTATCTGAAATAAAAGTATAATATTGCTAAGAATAGTTATAACCAATGAATCTATTCTTCCATGTACATATTTTTCCTATTGAAAGTGTTTCATTTTATAAAATCCAATTTTTTTTTTCATTTTTACTAATAATATTTTATTTTAACTATTTTAGGAAGTAAAATCTTTTTAACTATTCTTTGATGAAATTTTTTCATTAAAATGGCCTAAAAAGATTAATAAATGTATTTATTTTCATTATTTAACAATCTGGATGTATGAAATTGATTTTTTTTTTATTTTAAAGGATCATTTATTTTTAAATATCTATAATAATATTTTTAAAATATTTATATTTCCCTTTTCAAAATTGTTTTGAATGTAATTTTCACTTCATATTTTGTAATAATGTTTAAAAGTGTTTTTTATTTTTTTTATTTTTCATTTCAATTTTTCCTCTATGGTTTATCTTGCATAAAGTGATATTTTTATCATAATATATATTTTATTATGATATGATTCCTTTTTTAAAACAATATTTTTTAAATTCTATGATTTATTAATTTCACGTTATGTAATGTTTTTAAAAAGTTTAAGAAACCCATTCTTTTTTTCCATGAGTTCTTTAAGATATGATGATGATTAATTTTAACTAGAACACATATGTATGGATGATAATGGGTGGGGTCTTATTTAGACCTCTAATTCATTGGTTTAAATTTATATCTCATGAGATAGGAAGGTGTGGATACAATGAGTTTGTTCACACAAGCATGGACATAGTGAGTTTGCTCACAGTTTCAGGCATTGACATAATGAGTTTGTTCACATAGGCATAGATGTGATGAGTTTGATCACAAAGGTTTTCCTATGATTATTTTTATTCTATATTTATAAGTTATTTATCAAGTTATTAATCATTTCAATGATGCATTTAATTTTCATTGTATCCCATGTTTTCTTATTACACCTTTTTTTAAAAAAATATTCTACACTCTTATGTCGTGCTCACATGTTTTACGATTATTGAGATGTATTTTGATCCATGTCATCAAATTTATTCTCCCATAAAAATATTTTTATGATATTATATTTATTTTTCATGTTTTTTGATTAAAATATATCTTTTTAAAATGTATTTATCCTCGTCCTCATGTTCTCAATAATATTTATGATTTGACACATTATTATTATTTTTTACCTTACTGAGTGACCAAGATCATCCCTTTTTTATTTTTAAACCCCTTGTTTTTGAGGATGATTGTATCATGTGGGATTTCTAGAAAATGGTCTATAGGATCATGATTATGGAGTAGTGTTTTCAAGTGTGCTAAAATAATATGTTTATATAACTGATATATTATACATTAATATTTTTGGTCCTCAGGTTGTGCAAATTTTTTTAAGATGTATTATCTAAATCATGAAATTAAAATATTATTTAACTTATATTTTTATTGGGTCACTATGAGTTATCACTATACATATAAACATAATAATATATGAATGGATAATCATTAAAAACATAAACATGATAAAAGGTGAATGAAAAATCTTCAAAAACATAAAAAATATCCTGAATGAATGAGTTTTTACTAAATTTATAGGTCTTTACAATCAAAATTAATAATAAGGCCACCCACTCCCATGAAATTGTACTTTTAGAACACATATGTCAAGAATAGCGTCCCCATGGAATAAATTTTAATCCCAGACAAACTCCCATTTCACTAGGTTTACAAATAAGTGGATAATAACCAGACAAAAGTCAAACCACAATGAAAAATAAATATTATCCTATCTCATACATGAATATTTTATCATCAAGTAATTTCCAAGGATACATCAGAAGAATAACTATGTTAAAACATAATTAAGGTCACCCCTCACAAGACCCAATCCTAATTCCACTTTCCACCTTTCTAATTAGAAATGGAAATTGGTGACTATGGATCATAAGAAATGGTTTTAGAGTATCTATCATAGGTTAGATTGACCATACTCATCACTGAAGGAACAATAAACCCATATTTGGTTCTGTTTTGTGCTGTTCACACAATTTTTCGATACTCTCATAATCCCTGATTCATGAAACTCATATAATATGGAAAATAGTTCAATTATCGCCTATATTATAGCTATCAATGTATACTCATTGAGTGTCATTAGGAAAATCCATATTGATCAACTAATATCCCTAAATCATATGTAAATCCTTATTTTAGTGGTTTATAAAAGAGTGTAGTGAAATAATGGAAGAAACTAAGAATAAATGGATTCATAACCTTAGAATCACCCACATTAATCCCCTAAGATATATTACCTACAAATTGAAGCTCATACGGGAGAGTTATCAAGCTTGGATGGGAGAAAAACCAAATAAGAGGGTTCTTCAGTTGAAAAACCTATGGGAGAGATACACCAAATGTTTTTATAATATATATATTTAATAAAATTAATAAAAAATTAAAAAATGAATTTTTCCCTAGGAACTAGGTTAACTCCAAACATGCACCCAAATACCCCACTAAGAACCTCCCTAGAGGCCATTAACCACTCAGTGACCCACCTCAGCTTAACCCCCTCTACTTAAGCCACTAAGTACCCATTGACAAGACACTAGGTGTGTGGTCCTAACTACAATAATAGAAAAATTATTTTCCCTGAGTATGATCATCAAATACAAAATCTCATCCTCTATTAACTCCTTTAGTATTTGAAAAAAATAATATATATAGAAATGAAGAAAAACAATTGGTCAGATTTATACATCATTACATGAGGGTCACTATATTCAGTTCCCTCATCCTTCTTGAAACCCTATTTATCTAGGATTCCCTTCTTTAGTGATTCTTAATTTCATTTTTGGATCTTTGATCCCTTACCTTCATTAAAATTATTTATTCTACTATAATGTCCTCATTTTCTAATTTATCTTACCTTTTTTTGTTTTTATTTATTAAAGATATATTATAGTACTATTATATTGGTTTGATGGAGGTTTTATAGAGAATTTCTAAGGACCTGATGTGTTATAATTGTTTTGGTGTATCATTAAAGGATCATGGGTGTAGAAGACACAATTTCATTTATTTTCATCAATATTTGGTTCAAGATTTACTCAATGTAGGTGATTATATATTAATATTATTTTATTATTGTTTTTGTTGTGGTTTAATCATTATTTAGTTTCTATTTGGTTAAATATATATAATTGACCTTAATAATAATAATAAATATTTGAATTTGAATAAGGGGGAAGAAATCATGATTGATTTATATGATTTTTCTTACTATTTCTGTTTCATGATTATTATTTTAATTATGTTATGATTAAAATATAATAACATAACAAATAGATGAAAAAAATGGTTACTTGATTTGATTTTATTGATCATGGAATGATAACTTGTTTTTCACGACCCGTCCTCGGGACTCATGATGTGACTACACCAAGCCCGCCTCCCATAGGCCAGGGGCCAGTGACTAGCACCAAGGCGTAAATCCCGACAAAAAGGGGAAGGCATTGCCTTTATAAAGTAAACAAACACCACATAGTAAGAAAGAAGAAGTAAACACTAAGTAAAACTGGTTACAATAGTAAGTGCGGAAAGGAAATGGGCCAGAATACAAACCCAAACTGAAATTAAAGTAAAACTGGAAAGAAAGTAAAGCAAATAAAAGTAAATCAGCAACGTCGAGCCATCCACTGGAAGTCCCACCTAAAGGATGGGTACAGATAGCCTCCTCAGCTCCTCGGGTCCAGCCGTCCGCTCCGTGTACGTCCCACCCAGTGGTCCACCTCCAGGTACCGACTTGCTCTTCAAGCCTCAACCACGATTAGCGCTGTCCATCGTCTGCATCCAACACAACATAGTGTAGGCATATCCCGTGCAGGGGTGAGTATACACTACTCAGTAGGGACCCCGAGACCCCCGAAGGTCTCCCTGAATCCACAAAGGATAATCCAAAAAGGAAAGATACAATCACGAAGTAACATCCAAAATTACTTAGGTATATGCCCATACATATACCTAAGTCATCAATTCCAGTTCGGTTCCAACATCCGAGCCCAAGTTCGATCATGTCCACATAGGATAGCACAATCCAATCCACACAGGATAACACAACCCAATCCACGTAGGAAAGCAAGTCAATCAAATCAAAATAATGATTATAAGTCAAGACTCATATCACACAGGTATACTTCTCCGTAAGGTGATAGAGATGATCATATGTAGCCACTGATTCATCTAATCTGAGACCCACATAGGATACTAGACCAGCTAAGCTGTCGGACCCACATAGGATACAGACCAGCTACTCTGCCAGACCCACGTAGGATACAAGAACAGAGTCAAACACTGCCAGACCAACGTATGATACAAGAATAGTAGTCATCTCCATCGAACCCACAAAGGATTTCAGTACCGTCTTCATCACTACCGAATCCACTGAGGATTTCAGTGCAGTCTTCATCGCTGCCGAACCCACAGAGGATTTCAATGCAGTCGTCATCGTCGTCGCAGTCGCAGCCAGCTCTAGGGTTCCCGCACACAGCATGCTCGATTTCGGGAGGATATTCTCCACGAGCCAAGGGGGTTTCGATACATCAACTGACACTTAGTCCGGAGTTGATGTATCCCAAAGTTCTGTCTCGACAAAAGGAACTCAACATGACAGACGATGCGTCAATCGGACGCCCGGTCTGAGAGTTATTGGCGTTTTCATTCCAAGGGCCCGGTTGGTTTTTAAGTCAAAACCAACCCGAACGCACTCCAACTATATCCAAACCTCAACTAGAGTAAGCCAAAAGGTCAGTCTCACTAAGAGGAATCCAACAAAGTCGACGGCACGTCAATTGGACGTCCTGAGCTCAAGTTATAAGCGTTTCCGCTCCGAGGGCCCAGTTGGTTTTATGTTCGAACCAACCCGGCCATACCCAAAGTTCTCAGAAACCTTGAGTGTAATATACCTAAATTCTCGTCCTTATCCAAGGATCTCATTACAACTGACGGTGCGTCGATCGGAGGTCCGTAGCCCATGTTACGGGTATTTAAACGAACCTGTCCGGTTTTAGGGGGTTTTGGGCCCCGGCAGACCCGGCCCAAGACCCCCTGGGTCGGCCCGAACCGGGTCTACCCGACCCAGGTCCGGGTCTGGCCCACTAGGGCGCAGCCTGGCCCGGCCCGGCCTGGGCAGCCGGTGGGCCTGGCACGGGCGTGGCTCGCGTGGCCAACTCGGCGCTGGCCGAGCTATCACGGAAGGGGGGGAGCGCTGCCCCCCTATTTTGAAACTGTGGCCCCCAGGTGGGGGCTGCTCCTTTTGCCAGCCGGGGGTTACGACCACCCGTTTTCGGATCTGGCCGGCCATAACGGTCGGCCAGGGTGTCACCCGGGGCCAGCCAGTCCCCCCCCTGTGCATCTGCGGCCAGCGGCTCCGGCCGCCCTCTCCTGCTCTGCTGCGGCCCCGCTCCCACTGCGGTCTCTTAGTGGTTCTCCGGCATGGCGCTACGGTGCCACACCCCTTTGCCACGACCCGACTCCGGCCGCGGATTCTTTTGGCCTCAACGGCGCAGCGCGACGGCACCACGCTTTTTCGCCGTATTCCTCTATGTTTTCGCACGGTGGAGTTGCACCGCGCCACCTTCTTTTGAGCCGCAACGAACAACATCAAAGGGGGAGGAGGGTCGGCTGTGGTCGTGCGGTCTGACCTCCTCCCGTTATAACGATAATAGGTGGCCCAAAAATAAAAGACGAAGAACGGCAGGATTATTCATGAACAAAATTAACCCCTACCTCGTTAACGAGTTGACGATCGATGAGCGTTGTAGAAAGTGGCATCGCGGGGTGTGGCTCTATACACGTTGACGGAGATTGTCTGAGGTGAAACGGCGTCTCCCTTCCTTTGATGCGGAAAAAAGAAAGAAAGAAGGTGCGTCGGTGTTCTTCGCGTTCTTCAAGGAGGAGGATGAAGTTCTTCGATGGTATAACTCTCCCTCTCTCAACACAACGAAGCAACCAAAATAAAATAAGGCTTAAGCCTTATTTTATTACTTTTTCCAACACTTTTAAAATTCAAACATTCAAAAATTAATTCACTTCATTTAATTAAACTTATCTTGTCAAAATTAATTGAAGTGATAAGTTGGCAACTTTAATGACCAAGAGGTTTTAAAAAGGAGTTAAGGAAAAATGAAAAGGTAGGGGATTGTGTGGGCCCCACCTCATCTTAAATCCTCTCAAGAGGAGTTAGAACATCAGTGGGTCCCACCCCAACTCCCTCACATGGGCTAAACCACTTAAGAATATAGAATAAAAATTGTAACACGATTTTTATTTCAATTTAAACTTAATCCCTTTTTTAAACAACTAAACCTGAGAAAATGAAACTCTAGAAAAGGTGTTCCTAAGTAATTACTGGCACTGTGGTTTTATTGATGCCCTCAGATTTTGATTCCGAGCACCAGTTCAAAAGTTAGAAGAACCCGCTCGTTCGTTCACTGAACGTACCCGAGCTAAACTTCGGAAATTGATTCCGGGCACACTGGGCCTCAGAATCAGGTGCCGTCAGAAACTGTGTACTCCTAAAACCCCAAATAAAATTAAGAAAAAATTTCACTTAAAATTTACGGGTCTTTACATTAATCCCACCTCAGGGCTTTACGTCCCTGTAAAGATACATCACAAACTAGGGGAACAAATGAGGGTACTGAGCACACATATGAGCCTCCCGCTCCCAAGTGCTATCCTGGATGTTCCCATGATTCCATCTAATGCGCACTAGAGGAATCGACCGCCCATTTAGGACCTTCTCCTATCAATCCTCGATCTCCACCAGGACCTCTGCAAAATTCGCCCCATCGTCAATGTCCAAATCCCCATGGTCGATGATGTGCGTCGGGTCGTGCACATATCTCCTCAGATGAGATACGTGGAAAACGTCATGCAGCCAATGCAACTGAGGTGGTAAAGCCAGGCGATAAGACACCTCGCCTATCCTGTTGAGAACCTGGAATGGTCCGATGAAGCACAGAGATAACTTGCTGCCTCAGCCAAATTTTCGTAATCCACGTCGAGGTGAGACCTGCAAGAAGACATGGTCGCCATCCTCGAACTCTAGTGGTCTCCACCTCCTATCAGCATAAGACTTCTGTCAGCTCTGAGTTGTCCTTATTCGCTCTTGGATGACCTGGAGCTTCTCTGTCATGGCCTGGACTATCTCTGGTCCCACAAGTGCTGACTCCCCAGGGTCTGTCCCGCATAGAGGTGATCTGAAAGGTCGGCCATACAATGCCTCACATGGTGCCATCCCGATGGTGGAGTGGTAGCTGTTGTTGTACGCGAAATCTACCAAGGGTAGGTGGTCCTCCCAGCTACGACCAAAGTCGAGGAAACATGCACGAAGCATGTCCTCGAGAGTCTGAATGGTCCTCTCCGTCTGACCATCCGTATGAGGGTGAAAGGTGGTTCTCAGACGTAGATGTGTACCGAATGACTCCTAAAACCCCTTCCAAAGCCGGGAAGTAAAGCAAGAATCTTGATCAGAGATGATAGATGATGGCACACCATGAATCTAGACAATATCCTGAACGTAGAGACGTCCCAAGCTCTCTACTGAGCCCTGATCTCTGATGGGTAAGAAGTGAGCCGACTTGGTTATTCGGTCGGAAATCACCCAAATGGAGTCATGACCTCTAGAAGTACATGGAAGTCTAGTCAAGAAGTCCATAGATATCCCATCCCACTTCCACTCCGGTACCTCCAAGGGATGCACCAAGACTACTGGTACCTGGTGCTCCGTCTTCACCTTCTTGCTGGTGAGGCATCGAGAAACGAACTCAGCTACATGCTTCTTCATACCCGGCCACCAGTATTGTCGTCTGAGATAGTGATACATCTTTCCCACTCCTGGATGTACCGCTAAAGGGGAAGTGTGAAACTCCCTCATCACCTCCTCCTGTAAAGAGGCTGGTACCATGGTATGTCCTCTGAAAAGGACGTCATTCTCTCCTCCTATAGAGAATCCATCAGGTGCCTATCCTGAGGATATCTGTGCACGCCGCGTCTCACAGTCAGCGTCGCCACGCTGTGCCTCCCTGACCCGCTGCAGTAGTGTAGGAGTGACTGTGAGTGACTGAAGAAAGGCTGCTCCATATCTATACACGAAGGATATCTGCAATGCGGCTAGCTGCTCAGTCGCCTCCCCAAGTAGATGAATGCCCATCCTTCTGCTGAGAGCATCGACTACTAAATTTCCCCTTCTAGAAGTATAGACTATCTCAAGGTCATAGTCCTAGAGGAACTCGATCCATCGCCGCTATCTCAGGTTCAGGTCCTTCTGTGAGAAGATGTACCTGAGACTCTAGTGGCCATAATAGATTGTAAATCACTCACCCATCAGATAGTGTCACCACATCTTCAGAGTGAAGACCACTGCTTCCAACTCTAGGTCATGGGTAGCGTAGTTCTGCTCATGCTGCCTCAACTGACATGATCCACAAGCGATCACTGTGTGCTCCTACATTAGGACACATCCAAGTCCGGTCCCTAATGCATCGTATTAGACTACGTACCCCACTCCATCCTCTGGTAGCCTCAAGATAGGTGCGCTGGTCAATATTTATCTCATCTCCTGGAAGCTCTACTGACATCTGTCTGACCACATGAAGGGTTTCCCCTTATTCGTCAAAGCTGAGAGTGGTGTCGCAACTCTGGAGAAATCTGGAACAAACCTCCGATAGTTCCTATCTAGCCCCAAGAAACTCCGCACCTCCATCACGCTTCTGGGTGGCTCCTAAGCTAGCACTGCCTCGATCTTCGCAGGATCCACAAAAACTCTCGCCCCAGAGATGACGTGTACCAAGAAGTGGACCTCGCGTATCCAGAACTGACACTTCGAGAGCTTACCATAAAGCTGGTGCTCTCGGAGTGTGTCTAGTACAACCTGCAAGTGGTAGGCATGCTCCTCCTCAGTGGTCGAGTAAATAAAAATGTCGTCAATGAAGACTACGACAAATCGATCGAGGTATGGCTGAAATATCTTGTTCATGAGACCCATGAACACTGTTGGAGAATTGGTTACGCCGAAAGGCATAACCAAGAACTCATAGTGGCCATACCGACATTTTAAGGCCGTCTTCTGTACGTCCTCATCCTGAACTCTGAGCTGATGATAGCCTAACCTGAGGTCTATCTTCGAGAACCACCGTGCTCCCATGAGCTGATCGAAGAGGTCGTCAATTATCGAAAGTGGATAATTGTTCTTCATAGTCACCTAGTTCAGGAGACGGTAATTGACACACAGTCTCAAGCTCCCTTCCGCCTTCTTGGCGAACAAAAATCCGGGAAGCCCAGGGTGAAACACTGGGTCGGATGAATCCCTTTCTCTGCAAGTCCTCCAGCTGTACCCGTAGCTCTTGAAGATCAACGAGAGCCATCCGATATGCTGGAGTGGATATCGGGGCTGTCCTGGGGTACAAGTCAATATAAAAGTCTACCTCTCTGTGAGGAGGTAGTCCTGGAACGTTTTCAGGAACAACATCCGCATACTGATCCACCACTACAGGAAAACTTGGACTCCACACGTCAACTACTCCTAGGATGAGGTTGGCCAACTAATGAGTGATCGTCTATCCTCTCCTCCGTGTGAGTCCATTCTGCGTTGCAAAGGCTCCCTTCTCGCCAGTGAAGGTGAACCTACTCCCATCAGTGCGGACACACCACACCTTGTGCCTAATATAGTCAATCTAAGCATGGACTGTAGATAACCAATCCGTTCCCAAGATGACATCGTAAGACCTCGACGCCTCTAGAAGAAGATCCCAGTCGAATATCTCACCTCCTAGAGTAAGTTCACACTACTGGAACTAGTTCGTAATCGTCGAGTCTCCTCCCTTAGGAGTCTCTAGCCGTAAGGATCGAGCCAATGGCTCCGTCGGAATCTCTGAGCTCCGTAAAAGGGCAGCAACAATAAAAGAATGACCCGCTTCTGTGTCTATAAGAACTGCAGCAAGGGTGGAGTAGACACAGATAGTACCTCGAATCATCTCTGGCACACCGTGGTCGTAGGCCTCTGCTGCCTGAAGCTGAGCCTGTCTCTGTTCGCCAGCTCCCTGTGGTCGGGGTGGACCTCTTGGTGGTGGTGGTGGTAAAGCCTCAAAGCATCTCCCACCACCTGCTGCTCGGCCAGCTCCCCTGCCTCGTCTGCCTACTCCCTGTAGACTACCATGGTCGACCCTTTTCCTCTACCTGGGTGGCCCCTCAACCGTCTTCTTGCCCTCTGCACGACGGGTCGGGCAGTCACGAGCCAAGTGGCCCTGCCCGTCGCATACATAGGACTGTCTGGTCCTCGGAAGGCCGGCTCTATGTCGGGTGCCCCGCACCTCTGAGCCAGTGTCCTGAGGTCGTCCGCCTGATGGTCTGGTCCGCTTGGACCCTTGTGACATCCATCAACTTCCAGCTGCAAATGACTATGCTACGTGCCGCCCTGCGGTAGGTCTCGCTGCTGGAGTAGGCTCCACAAGAATGCTCTCTATGAGAAGAGCTCACTCCAGTACTCCTACCTGTGTCAGAATGCTGAGGGAGATCATCGATGCCCTGATCTCATGCCTCAGTCCCTGTTCGAAGGTCCGGGCCTGGAAGAATGGGTCCCATACCATGTCCATCGAATAGCATGAGAGATCGGTAAATCTCACCGAGTACTGGGTGACCATCATTTTTCCCTTCCACAGCTGTAGTAGCTCTAGGATGCACACCGCACGGAGGGTGGATAGGGATAATTCCGAGTGGAAGAGGCTCTAAAAGTCCGTCCAGAGGAGTGATGCCTTGTCGTGCACCTGGAGCATCAAGCTCCACCATCTGCCTGATGTCGCGTGCAGGAGGCTCGCTGCAAGGATCACCATGAGTTCAGCTGGTGTCCCCACTAATCTGAAAACTTGCACAACCGCCTCCAGCCAATCCTCGGCTGCCTGAGGGTCCGTCTCCACACGGAACCTGGGCGGTCTCTGATGCTGAAACTCATGTCACTAAGGTGACCTACACTCTCAGCGGCTGGGGATGGCGGCATCGGTGGCTCGGTAGGAAGAGCTACTGCTGGTGCCTCCGCTGAAAAAGGGCCCTGCACCGAGGCCTTATCGCTCGATGGGCTGTCGTCTCCCACAAAGCTCGGAACCCTACCTGGCTGCTGTCCTGGGGCCATAATGAAATGAAACAGGTGTTCCACGGTCAAAACAGTATACCTGGTGAGATGACACAAAGTAATCACAAAGAAAACTTTTGAAACACACATGCAATAAATGTTTTCGTGCATTGAGTCGGAAATTAGAAGTCAGGGTCCTAGTGTACGGATACGTCGGCCGCCGCACCAGCACTGGACTCCCTGGACTGATAACCACACTCAATACCTTTAACACTATTTCTTCACATAGAAGAAATATCAGAGTCCTGAGTTCTACGGTAGAACCTAACACCTCAGATACCAATTTGTCATGACCCATCCTTGGGACTCGTGTCGTGACTACCCCAAGCACGCCTCCCATAGGCCAGGGGCCGGAGACTAGCACCAAGGCATAAATCCCAACAAAAATTAGAAGTCATTGCCTTTATAAAGTAAAAAAACACCCTAGAGTAAGCAAGTAGAAGTAAACACTAAGTAAAACTGGTTACAATAGTAAGTGCGGAAAGTAAATGGGCCAGAATAAAAACCCAAACTGAAAGTAAAGTACAACTAGAAAGAAAGTACGACAACTGAAAGTAAAGCAACAACGTCGAGCCGTCCACTGGAAGTCCCACCTGAAGGATGGGTACAGATAGCCTCCTCAGCTCCTCGGGTCCAGCCGTCCGCTCCGTGTACGTCCCACCCAGTGGTCCACCTCCAGGTACCGACTTGCTCCTCAAGCCTCAACCACGATCAGCGTTGTCCGTCGTCTGCATCCAACACAACGTAGTGCGGGCATAACCCGTGCAGGGGTGAGTATACGCTACTCAGTAGGGACCCCGAGACCCCCGAAGGTCTCCCTGAATCCACAAAGGATAATCCAAAAAGGAAGGATACAATCATGAAGTAACATCCAACACTACTTAGGTATATGCCCAAACATATACCTAAGTCATCAATTCCAGTTCGGCTCCAACAGGAGAGCCCAAGTTCAATCACATCCGCACAGGATAACACAATCCAATCCACATAGGATAACACAACCCAATCCACGTAGGAAAGAAAGTCAATCATGTCGAAGATAATGATTGGAAGTCAAGACTCAGCTCACACAGGTATACTTATTAGTAAGGTGATAGAGATGATAAGATGTTGCCACTGATTCATCTAAGATGAGACCCACGTAGGATACTAGACCAGCTAAGCTGTCGGACCCACATAGGATACAGACCAGCTACTCTGCCAGACCCATGTAGGATATAAGAACATAGTCAAACAGTTCCAGACCCACATAGGATACAAGAACAATAGTCATCTCCGTCGAACCCACAAATGATTTCAGTACGGTCATCATCGTTGTCGAACCCATGAAGGATTTTAGTGCATTCATCATCGCTGCCGAACCCATGAAGGATTTTAGTGCAGTCGTCATCGTCATCGTAGTCGCAGCCAGCTCTAGGGTTCCCGCACACAGCATGCTCGATTCTGGGAGGATCTGCTCCACGAGCCAAGGGGGGTCGATACATAAACTGACATGTAGTCCGGAGTTGATGTATCACAAAGTTCCGTCTCAACAAAAGGAACTCAACGTGACAGACGGCGCGTCAATCGGACGCCCGATCTGAGAGTTATTGGTGTTTTCGTTCAAGGGGCCCAGTTGGTTTTTAAGTCAAAACCAACCCGAATACACTCAAACTACGTCTAAACCTCAAGAAGAGTAATCCAAAAGGTCCATCTCACTAAGAGGAATCCAAAAAAGTCGACGGCACGTCAATCGGACGTCCATAGCTCAAGTTATAAGCGTTTCTGCTTCGAGGGCCGGGTTGGTTTCGTGTTTGAACCAACCCGGTCATACAAAAACTTCTCTGAAACCTTGAGTGTAATATACCTAAACTACCATCTCGATCCAAGGATCGAATCCCAACTGACGGTGCGTTGATCGGAGGTCCGTAGCCCAAGTTACAGGCATTTAAATGAACATGTCCGGTTTTAGGGGGTTTTGGGCCCGGACCGACCCGGCCCAAGACCCCCTGGGTCGGCCTGAACTGGGTTGACCTGAACCGGGTCTGAGTCCGGACCACTAGGGCGTGGCCCGGCCCTGTCGGCACGGCACGGCCCGGCCGGCACGGCGCAGCCCGGCCTGGGCGGCCGGTTGGCCTGGAGCGGGCGCGGCCCGCGTGGCCAGCTCGGCGCTGGCCTAGATGTCGCGGAAGGGGGTGCGCGCTGCCCCCCTGTTTTGAAACCACGGCCCCCATGTGGGGGCCGCTTCTTTTTCCAGACGGGGGTTACGACCCCTGGTTTTTAGATCTGGCCAGCCATAACGACCGGCCAGGGTGTCGCGCGTGACCAGTCGGTCCCGCCCCCTGTGCACCTGCGGCCGGCGGCTCCGACCGCCCTCCCCTGCTCTGCCACGGCCAAAGGCCGCGGCCTTGGTCCGACCTGCACCGCGCAACGGCACCGCGCCCCTCCGACGTGGCCCCGCTCTTCTCGCGGTCTCTTCGTGGTTCTCCGGCGTGGCGTGACGACGCCTTAGCCCTTTGCCGCGGTCCGATTCCAGCCGCAGCTTCTTTCGGCCTCCGCGGCGCGACGCAACGGCGCCGCGCTTCTTCGCCGCATTCCTCTTTGTTTCCGCGTGGTGCCGTTGCACCGCACCGTCTTCTTTCGAGCCGAAATGAACAACATCAAAGGGGGAGGAGGTTCGGCCATGTTCGTGCGGTCCGACCTCCTCCCGTTATAACGATAACAGGCGGCCCAAAAATAAAAGACGAAGAACATCAGGAATATTCACAAACAAAATTAACCCCTACCTCGTTAACAAGTTGACGATCGACGAGCGTTTAAGAAAGTTGTGTCACGGGGTGTGGATCTGTACACGTTGATGGAGATTGTCCATGGTGAAACGGTGTCTCCCTTCCATTGACACGGAAAAAAGAAAGAAGGAAGGCACGTCGGTGTTCTTCGCATTCTTCAAGGAGGATTAGTAAGTTCTTCAATGGTAGAACTCTCCCTCTCTCGACACAACGAAGAAACCAAAATAAAATAAGGCTTAATCATTATTTTATTACTTTTTCCAACACTTTTAAAATTAAAACATTCAAAAATTAATTCACTTCAATTAATTAAACTTAACTTGTCAAAATTAATTGAAGTGATAAGTTGGAAACTTTAATGACAAAGAGGTTTTAAAAAGGAGTTAAGGAAAAATGAAAAGGTGGGGGCTCGTGTAGGCTCCAACTCATCTTAAATCCTCTCAAGGGGAGTTAGAACATCAGTGGGTACCACCCAACTCCCTCACATGGGCTAAACCACTTAAGAATGTGGAATAAAAATTGTAACACGATTTTTATTTCACTTTAAACTTAATCCCTTTTTTAAAAAACTATACCCAATCAAACGCAACTCTAGAAAAGGTGTTCCTAAAAAATTACCGGCGCTGCGATTTCATCGGTGCCCTCAGATTTCGATTCCGAGCACCAGTTCAAAAGTTTGAAAAACCCACTCGTTCGTTCACTGAACGTGCCTGAGCTAAACTTCAGAAATTGATTCCGGGCACACCGGGCCTCGGAATCAGGTGCCCTCAAAAACTGTGTACTCGTAAAATCCCAAAAAAAATTAAGAAAAACTTTGCCTTGAAATCTATAGGTCTTTACATTGTTGGAGTTTTATTGTTGAATTATTTTTGTGGTGATACAAAAAAATAGTACATTATAGGGGGTTATGCACAACCCCCTCTAAATTCATTTTCTGTAACATTATAGGGGGTTCTGCAAACCCCCTATAATCATAAAATTTAGAGGGGGTTATGAACCCACTATAAATTCATTTTCTATAAAAATTAAAGAGATATCATGTACAAAAATCTCTAATCATCATATTTAGAGGGTGTTATGGAGCCCCTTAATTTATTAAATTAGAGGGTATTTTGAACCCCCTCTAAAATTTTTAGCATTATTTTTTTAGTATCTAGTTGGATTTTAGAGGGGGTTCAAAACCACATCTAATATATTAAATTAGATGGGGTTTAAAATATCCTATAATGTCTTAAATTAGAAGGGGTTCAAAACCCCACTATAATATCTTAAATTAGAGGGGGTTCAAAACCCCCTTTAATATCTTTAAATTAGAGGGGGTACAAAACCCCCTCTGATGTCTTTAAATTAGAGGGGGTTCAAAACCACCTCTAATATCATTAATTTAGAAGGGGTTCAGAACCCCCCTTTAATATCTTTAATTGAGAGGGGGTTTAAAACCCCCTATAATTTAATGGATTAAAGGGGTTGTAAACCCCCACTATTTAAAAAAATAAACATCTATAATATATATATATATAATTAAAACATAATATATAAATGTGTTTAAATACATTATATGAACATATTATATAAAATATTTATAAGATTGTATGTATATGTATACATAAATATAATTGTATAATATTATGTAAATTAATATATATTTATTTGTATAAATTATTTTTATATAATATTAATTATTTACAATATAAAAGCATAAACATATTATTTAAATATATACATAAATATAATTTATCTAAAAAATATATCATATAAAAACCCAAACTTGTAGTTTTAATAAATTATATTATTATAATAATAAATTTATTTTCATCAAATAGGTTTATTCCTTTATATTATATATTTAATTAATATTATATGAAATAGAATTTATACCAATAAATTTATATTAATGTATATTTATTGAAATAATAATATATATTAATGTACATAATAAAATATATATGCATTGAAATACATTATATAAATATTTTTATAAATTGTATTTCATGTAATATTAATTGTATATAAAATAAAATTGTATTTCATTTAATATTAAATATATTTTTCTTTAAAATTTATTTCATATAATATTGATTATATATAATATATAGATTAATTATATATAATATAAAATTGCAT
The DNA here is from genome assembly GCA_963277665.1 of Viscum album. Taxonomy (NCBI): domain Eukaryota; kingdom Viridiplantae; phylum Streptophyta; class Magnoliopsida; order Santalales; family Viscaceae; genus Viscum; species Viscum album. The sequence continues at coordinate 192,492,555 of OY728155.1, read as the reverse complement.
TTCATACCATATTGATTATATATAATATATATATTAATTATATATATATATTATAATATTAATTATATATAATATAATATTAATTACCTATAATATTAATATTTTTATCAATTGTATTTCATATAATAATAATATAATAATAATATATTATATTATACATTTTATACAAATAAATATATTTATTAATATAAATAATAACCAATATATGTATTGAAAGATATTATATAAATATATTTTTAAAGACCTTATATAAATATATTAGGTAAATACTTATATATATTTATTCTTTATATATATATATATAAATATGTATTTAATTATATAAATAATTTACATAAATATATAATATAAATTTATTTAATATAATATATATTTGATATAAATCATATAATAAATGTATAGTATTTATGAAACCAACATATAATTTATATATATTAAAAAATATATTTTATAAGAATAATAATAATTAATAATATTATTGTTATCATGCGCACGAACACACACATATATAAGTACATTATATATATATACACTTGTGTAATATATTTATGTGATATATAAATATATAAAATATAGTATATATAATTTCATATACAAATAAATATAGTAAATAATATATATATTATTATTTAAATGTATGTAAATATATTAAGTTAATAATATTTATTATAATATAAAGTTAAATATATATAAATACTACAATATGTAATCTATATTTCAAAAAACTATTTGTGTAGAGGTGTGTAGGGGAATTCCGGAAGAAGATTTTCCCATGTGGTGCATGTTTGATTCACTACACCTCCCTTTTTCTTTGGGCATGGGAATTATATAGGAGGTGGGAACCCAAGGATGGATGGAGGGACACAGTTCAGGAGGTGGGAACTGGAGGAATTTGGGAGGCGGGATAGGCTGGAACTAAGGCATTCGGGAACTGAGGCCGGAGGTGGGAACATGAGGCTGGGGGCACGGTGCAGGAGGTTGGAATTGGAGGGATTGGGTGGAAACCATAGAGATAGAGAACTGGGGATGGGGAGGGAGGGGGAGTGAACAGGTTATTGTAAAAAAAAGTAAAAACTTTAGGGGCGGTTGAAAAAATCCACCCCAAAAGTAACCCCTTTATTATGGGTGGTTTGAACTGCCTCTAAAGCATTTCAACTACTGGCAGTTGTGATATTGGATAGCCTATGTCAACATTAGAGTGGGTTTAAACCCTATCTAATGTAATTGCTGCTAAATTCAACATGAATTTAGCAGCACTTACTCAAAACCACTACTAAAGGAAGTAGGCAACCACATTAGCGGAAGTTCCTCACAACCACAACTAATGTCTTTAGAAGGGGTTATAATCCCTTCTAATGTCAAAAATAACCCCCGCTAATTTGCCCATTTTTTAGAAGATACATTGATGTGATTTGATGTTGAGGTGGATTGTTATGGTTGATAAGATTAGGTCATTGTAATTTCTTGGGGATATGGAATGGGGTTGAACTAACAAAAGAACTGAAACATGATTGGAGATGTTTTACAATGAATTAAATGGAATATTGAATAAGTTAAATTAAAGTGGTGAAAATATTATATAGTAAATGAATGATATTAATTAAACACATGGAATATGGTTAATGACTTATATGAATTAATGAAACATTGGATTTAATATGGATAATGAAGTTAATGTGGTTGGTATATGAGTAAAGTGGAATTATAAATTAATTATGAAATTGGAATAAGTTGTGTGGTTTTTTCATGGTTGTAGTATTGGTTATTGTGTGTTTATAGGTGACAATGTTAATTGTTACTGTTCAACAGTGATGATGTGATGATGGGTTATTATATACAGGTTTTTAGTTATGGAGTCAACCCTATGATGATATTTTAGCACTATCATATATCATCTTATATTTATTTTATTTCTTACACACAACCACCTATATTTGGTAACCTAACCAATTCCCATATGAGTCTTTGGGTACTGAGTAAGCCCCCAATATCAAGGATATATGTGATATGGATGGATAAATAACCCATCTCCCACACTTTATTATAATCATAGTGTGGTTATGATTTGATGGTATTGGAATTGAGTTTGAAATACTGTGGACTTGGTTTTGGTATAAGGACATTGTATTAATGGGGTTTTAAGGATCAAAAATAATTTTATAGTAGTATAATTAATTAAAAACCATGGATTCCTAATATCACCATATATAAAACCTAAAACCATATAAATTATAAATAAATAAATCTATATAACATTCAACAATAATGGATATTGTTGTATTTAATTATTGAATTTGATGAAGATACCTTAGAAGAAACCATCATACTCTTTACTTCATGGTGTATCTATAGGTTGATATGAATCACCTAATGCTTGAATATGATTCGTCTTAAAACCCATTATTTACTAGTACATCTAAATAGAAAGGGAGAAAGAGAAATTGGTCTTCAAGAAGCATTAAGTAGAACCATGGAAGAGATTGGAAACCCATCTTAATGGATTTAGAAAATTTATATAGGCCTCAAATATAGTCCCTAAGCCAATGGGGCAATGACTCTAACATTTATAAATGTTTGAGTAAATGGAAATGGTCACAACCACTTTAAACTTTTATCCACCAAATATCCCATATGTTTCATATAATCAAATGTTTAATAAATGATATATTATGTGGAATATAAACCCAAATATTTTAATTATGATTCATTTTACTTATCAATAATAAAATATTATTGACCCATAACACAACACCTATGATAAAATTATATCATAAAATATTATATATGTAGAAAGTAACATGATTCCTATCAAATTAAACCTTAATATATCATCATATCATAATAAATGATATTAACATGCATAGAACATACCTTGGATATTGTTATATACAATATCCCCATATCATAACTCATGATATAGGATAACATATATCATATAAATATTATTCTTTAAGAGATATATCCATTAAACACCCACCTTCACTAATTCCTTACTGACTTGGTGCCACTTCAACTTATATTATATCAAATACAATAACTTATAAAATCATATCTAAAACTCCTTTTGCATATTTCTAAAACAATTTTTGAAATTCATAATTAATTTCACATCCTATCAAATCATATTCAATACCTTGTGAATATCCATACAAAACTCCTTTTGGATAAACTCTAAAACATTTTTAGTATAGCTCTATGAGTTTCTTAATATTTAATTACTCTAAAGTAAACAAAAAAGTGTAACCCCAAAATCCATTATAGCATTGAAAAAATATGAAATACTAAACCTATGAATGTTAAAAAATAGTGGATTCTAGAAAATCATCAATGAAACTTAAGCTAAAAATGGATCTATCATGATCTCCATTAAACACATATATATCTATACATGTGGATACTAGTTTTCTCTCAAGAAAATATCCATTTTGAATGAACCATTTTTCTAATACATCGAGTGACCATGAGGAATGCAGTATGAAAATCTAATATAACTACTCATATATTCTCAATTATCCATGTATAGACAGATCCGGTTGATGAATACATCACATGTAATTTATTTTTATGGATGATAACATCACATCCCCTCATATAATAGATAGGAATATCAAATTTATTATCTAGTTATGTCTATACACTTTCACATTCTATCTCAATTGAAGGCCCAAATTTCATACTCATCATATGAGAGGAAAAATCCAATCTTTATTAATCTATAATTGATGACATGATCAATAATATATCCAACTATCCCATAATTAGCTAATTATAAAGGATTACATAAGAAAACCATAGAAGTATAAAGGTTATCAAGATATGCATGTTTCCAACCTATGGTATTAGGTAAATACAAAAAATGAAAAATTTACTCCTACTATACCAACTATATAGTGTATGACTTTTTATGTGGCATAATTTATGGGTTATCTACTGAAAAAACCATTTTATTCTTTATGAGAAAATTTTATGTATCTATATGAAATCTTACCCATGTTAATCTGAAAATTTCATAAAAAACTATAATACTCTAGGAAAAACATTTCTTGGGATAAATCAAAGTAATAATTTGAGAGATTAATTATCATTTGACTTCATGGGTATATAAAAAAACCTAAAAGAATGATGAAGTTAAGACTACCTTTTTTGTATAACATGATGGATTTAATATATCTAAAATCTTTTGGGAATTCTAAAAAACTATATATAAATTCCTATATAATCATATCATATATGTTATACCACCCGATCAACCTCATTTTTGTTGTACTTTTAGGGTTTTGTTAAACTCATTACATCTCTATATAATTCGTAACAAATCTCTACGTGGCCATCTAATAATTCCTCCTACTAAGAACTTTAGTAATATATATGAAGAATGTTTTAAATAATGATGAGAAGTAGAAATTATATTCCTAATGTTCAACTCATTGAAAAAGTATAATTTTTTCTTCTTCTTTAAAAAATATAATGTTTCGATTTTAGTAAATTACATGTCTACTTATGAATTTTCTAAGTTCATCACCATCATCATTATTCTCAAAAAATATTTTATAAAACATTATCCTTGATATATTTTGGTAAGTAATGTTTCTATTTACATAAATATTTTTATAACATACCCTAAAGCTAATAGGATATTAAGTGTAATTCAATTTGTATATTGATTCGAATGATATTTTTATTTGATGAACTTAAACTTATTTATGTAAAATTCTACTCCCACTAGCTTCTTATAAAAAATAGTCTTTTCATAATATATTTTTAAGATACAAAAACTCTTTTGTGTTTGTAAATAACTCATATTTATTTAATTTAGAATATTTAACAAATAAACTATTGTATCGATATATTATATGGTATTATATGAGTTTAGAGTAGTCTATAGAAAATGAAATCTTATTGTTTAAAATATTCCACTGATGGGTGGTGTAATCACATCCATCAGATTTTATCAAATATATTGATAAAATATTTTATCTTAGATAAAACTCTTATTATCATTCTCTTATTCGCAAAAATTTTATATAGTTTTATAAATCATAATGAATCTATATTAAATCAATTTTATCATATTGTTTATACCAATTATATGTTAATAAAAAAATTATATTATCATAAAAGAGAAATGGGGGGACTATACACACCATTTATTTAGATCTATCATAGCATGATATATTTATTTTCATTCAAATATATGATTAAAAAACCTTTGATTTATCATTTTAATGAAAAATAAAATCTCCTTCAATTCATACCTTGATTTTAGACTTCTTTATATTTTCAAAAATTATAAAATATACATTTGGTATCATATACTCTTAGAAATAAAATAAAATTGATTCTATAAACCTGATACCTAACTTAGGCTATCTAATGATTTCTCAAACCTTTTTAGATACCTCAAATAATTTCTATCCAGTATAAACATTTCCATTATTCCTTAACACCTCTTTAGGTTTCAATGACTTGGTTGAGGCATTAGAAAAACCTAATCTTCTAATTTTATCTTAGACCTTTAAAATACTATACTTTCAACATAACACAAGAACCTAAACATCACATGAATAGATACTCTATCCTGAACACTTTGATAAAATAGGTTAAACTTTTATTAAACTCATTCACATTGTTGGAATATTTCCAATGATAATCCTAGAATGAAATCCATATCCCGATTAGGTCTTAAAGTAACCCTCTAGTCTCTCCAAGCCATTGGAAAACTCAATCACATTGAGTATATCAATGAAGACTAAATTTCATTTGATTATTTTTCATTTAATTCATTTGAAACCATTAAGTGAATTATTATATTCTTTCTAAAATCATATACTATATCCATGTACTAAACTAAATAAACATTAGGTTACCTAGAAAAGTGATTTATCTAATACATATTACTTTTTTTCATAAGAAAAATTCTTATGTATTATACTAGTCCAAGAAGTTGCATACATTCATCTCCTACTTTCTATATATTGATATCAAAGTTATGTTGAATTATGATGATGTCATTTTATCTATAAAAAATCTTTTATCATATAAGTATCATGTTTTATATACATTTAATAGGGAAATTTATTAAATATTATCCTAGTAAAATAATAAAAAATTTTAAAATCATCCATATCCATTAGTGTGAAAAGATCCATATTTCACTAATATATGGGTCATTTTAGTGTTTCTCCCATAACATAGCTTTTTAGGTAGACCATAATTCCAATAATATCATATTTTAATCATAGATAGCAGTTTAAAAAACTCATTTCCCAAACCAATATATGGATGAACTCAACTATATTCCTCTAATAACATAATCCTATTAAAGTCTCTCATCTAAGTTTAACCCAATGACGATTCAAAAAAAAAGGTCACCTAATCCTATTATGGTAACTCATTACTTTCCTTCCTTAGATAAGATAATCCAAAGGTACCCAACTTTAGCATAACCAAACCAGGTGGATGATTGAGGTCTTAACAAGTGTTTACTATAGAAGGAATCAGGAACTTAATATTTTTAAAGGGTATTTAATCTCACTATCTTATCTCATATTATTACCTTAATATTTATATATTTATCTAATTATTTAGTTAGAAATTATACTCCTTCTATAAAATCAATATGTAAAAACCGTATTGAAATGTAACTCTTCACACAACTCATTTATTAGGTTTCTAACAAAAATTAAAAGATAACTATATTTATACATATACAAATGAATCTCATGCATATGGTATAATAAACCATTTTAGGTAATGTATTATAATAAGATGAAATAATCAATTTCAAAAATATTAAACTTGGAGTGATAGATAACCGACATCAACTTTTATAGACAAGGAATAAGCCTCCAGGCTAGTGAGCAGTCCAACCAAAAGTCCCTCTACCCATGGATACTTTACTTAAAAGAGAATTAAATTCCAATATAACTCTAAAAAAAATATGTATAAATTAAAAATTACTTCTTAATTCAGGCTCATAACCTAGTATAAGTTAATTTAAAGGTAGACTAAAAATAATTCAATTATCATACCCATAATATAACTCCTCAAAAGCATGTTTGGAAAATTATAGAAGTGGTTTAACATTTTAAACTAATATATGTATCCATTCCTAATATAACAATTATATTCAACAATAAAATAATTAATATAAATAAATAAATGATAAATTCTTAAATTTAAACATGAGATAAAAAATTATCAACAATTCATAAATAAATATAATTATAAATAAACTATAAATTAATACTGAATTCTTAAGATTCCATAATAAAATAAATAGAAACACTTTATATTAATATCCAATATGAACTGTTTCATATTATCCTTTTATATGGTATTTTACTTAAATATATGATATCTATAATATAAACACTATATATATGAACTGTTAATATAGAATATAAAAAATCATAATATTATATATTTAAGATTATTTAAACCTTGATCATATCAATTATGAAAATTCATTTTGATACGGTTTAAATAGTTTCTCAAATAAGGCCTTCAATTTCAATAATTCAAATTATAAACCATGCCTTATAATTACAAAATGAAGTTAATATTAATAATTAATATTATGGATATTTATTGAATAAATATTTACTAATTAATTACAAACATTTTACAATTAATTAATTTAGAAACACTTTATAAAATAAAAAATATCTCAAAATACATTTTTCTATAATTTACAATTAATTTATAAATAATTTAATTTAAGTCAATATTTAAAGTTAGAAAAATTAAAAAATTTAGCGATATGTATTTAACGATGTCACAATACCATAATATATGACATCGTTTAAAACCATATCACATCTTATGAATTAACTGTTGCGGCTTGTGATGGATATGTATGGATGATACATATGAATAAATTCCTTAGGGTACTATGTATCATATTATACTATAGATTATTCGACCCGCAATATAGCCTTCAAGGCCTTAGAATAACATTTTTTGATTTACATAAATATCACTAAAGCAATGTGATACTCTATTTTTGTACTTGAGGAATAAAACCATCATAAAACATGACTCAATATATAAAATTTTTTGATAGAAAAAAACTAAAGGGTTTGAACTAGATCATACATCATTATATCATATATTGTACTATATGAAACAATCATAACATACAATATCAAATACCACAAGACAAGTAACAATGAAATTTCTATATCATTTTTAATGATATCCAATATGATATAAAATTATATATGATATCTTCACTTTAAATCATGATTTCATGAATCATGAAACACTAGAAAGTTATGACACCACCAATGGGATTTTACGGATATAAAAACACTTGTTCATCACCAAAAAATTAATTAGAAACCACAATTTCCCAAGATCACAATTTTTGAAAGTTGAAACCATGTAAACTGTAAATGAAGAACTTTAAATACATTTCAAAATTAATGGATTATATTATCTTCATTAAAAATTATTAATGAAGATCCCTTATAAGTATCCTTATGATTATTTCCTCAATGGTGTATCCATGGGTTGATAAGAATTAGCTAATACTCGTACAAGATTCTATTTCACACCCATTTTATGATAGTATCTCTTAGTGGTGAAGGGAGTAGGAGAAAGATAGCTTCAAGGAAAATTATAATAAACCAAAAAATAGATCAAAAATTCATCTCAATGTATATAGAAACTTTTATATAGGCCTCAAAGACACTCCCTGAGCCTATTTGAACTTAAACATGCATTACAAAATGTATGAGTAATTGTAAATGGTTACAAGCCTTACAACCTTTCATCCATCAACTCTTCTATAAGTTTCACCTTATGAAAAATTTAATTTTTGATATCTTATATAGAAGATAAATCTAATAATTAAAAATTACCACTTATGTTCCTCATCAATTGTATAATATAATTGATCCATATCACAACACATATGATGAACCTATATCATATAATATGGTATATTTAAGAAGAAGCATTATTTCGGTTGAATTATACATTACAGTATCACCATATCATAATAAAATATATTCTCATGCAAGAGATATTCCTTGGATATTATCATATCCAATATACCTATATAATAATTTATTATATAGGATAATATATATCATATAATTATTAGTATTTAGGGTATATATTTATCAGGTATGTGGTGTGAGATTATAAATTATAACTGTGTTTTGAAAATGATGATTGTGGTTAGGATAGGTGTTTATGGGAATAAATGGGAGATGCGATGAATCATCCATTAATATGTGAGGGATAATATATTATTGGGTAAGTGAGTGTGGGGTAACTCCTTTTCTATATTTTCATGTTCAATATATTATTCTTTTCTATGAATTTGATGAGTTAGACTTTGGTGATATGGGATATAATTGATTCAAGATAAGTAACAAGTATGTTTTTCTATTTATTTACCGTGGATTTAGAATTAGTTTTACACAATGTCATGATATATTATTGTAAGAAACCTACTAATTATAGATACATTATCACTAATACTTCTATATAATGTTTTTCTATACTTATAGGACAATATTTTTTGACCAAGTTGCACATTACTAGCTCATGGTACAGTGATTGGTTGAAGTTGTTGTTACAACCTTAGAAGATATTCTTTGAATTATATTTGGAGATATTGTTTTCTTATTTTTTATGACATTATATACATATTTATTTATTAATAGGATTATTTTTTTCTTTATTATAGGTATTTGGATGTGATCATTGGATGCTTGTCATTTTTTGGGACTAAAGAGGGTAATAACTCCTATGTTGTGTGTTTATAACCTCAATACTTGTGGCCAACCCATTGACTATTGGCAGTAGACTTTGGGGGTCAATATTATATTCACTACCTACCCATTAGGGTCTCTATTGGTGAAATGTCTTGATAGAGTGGTATTAGATATTTGACATAGGTTTAGGTTGGTCTTTAAAATTAAGCATTGGTGAGGAATGTATTAGGTTGGTAAGGAGACAATTCATTAAAGATTAGCAAGTGATATAGGCCAGGGAAACTGAATAGGATATAAAACGTCCCCTGTAATCTAATAAAAAGACTATGTTAGTCTTAGGGACATTATTAAGTAAATTTATATTAATTTTGGGGTAGATATCTAGGGGCAGTACATATATCATATTCAGTTGAACCTATGTTTGAGATAGGGAAAGTATCTAGGAAAATAATCATACATAGGAGTCTTTTTTGTGTCTTTAAATACGTTTGGTAGGTGTAGAAATTTATTAGGTCAATTTATTTAAGTACAAAAATATTTTCTATTTGATCTCATACAAGATAATAATTGGGAATCAGATTCATGGAGGAAGGTTTTTCATTAGTTTTGGATTCAATGTTTTTTGAATTATGAGGGGTTTTCTCTAATAAAGAGTTCAATAAGTGGTTGTATTAGATTGAGATTAATTTTATATCAATTCATACGAGGAATAAGTATTGGATTCTATTGGCAGTTAGTTTTTTTCAAGGTGTATCTCAAAGTAGTGTGCCATTTATTTTTGTGATCATGACGAGTTAGAGGTGAGGTGGGAGAAATTTTGGATTCAATTTTTGGATAATTTTCCATATTAAATACTAAAGGAAACATGAAAACAAGAGTTTATCACCCCTAAAAATGGATCTTGAGTATGTATGGGTTTGGAGTGAGGCTCATGAACCTACTTTTTTATTCTGAGGAGGTTTTATATCATTAGATCTAATGTTGGTTCATCCATTTTACACTATTGATGTTTTTTGATGGGATGAATAAGGCCGAGGAGACTAAGAAGGAATTAGAGTGGATGGATTTTATGAGTGCTGTAGAATGTACTGTAGCAGGTAATATAGTAGTCACTATTCAGCACTGTAGTAGCTAGAACTATTCATCTGTTTGGGCTTTCGGGCCAATAGTTTGGTCTTCGGGCCCTTTAAGGCCTTCGGGCCACCCAAGGACTCCAAGAAAGTAAGGATTTCAGGCCACCATAAGGCCTTAAGGACACCGTAGGGCCTTAGAGCCACCTCAGGGATTTTGGGCCACCTCAAGGCCTTTGGGAAACATGTTCAATGCAATTGCACTAGATAGAATCTACAAAAAGGAGCAGCTCCATATGAGGATTCAGAGTAGAAACACAAACCAGAGCAGAACCAATGGATTTTGAAGAATTAGAGGGTATGATAACGCCATCGGGAACAACCTGTACTTACATGGGAAGCTTAGCCAGATGGCCATGCGAAGGTGGAGTCTACCATCACAATGATGATGTTGGGGAGGGGCGGTTCCTTGTATTTATAGTCTAGTTGAATTACCTAAGACCTTTGGGTCATTTAATGTCTTATAATCCTACATGAGATGTAATCTCTAAGAATGTGGGCCTTGTAAGGGTTCCCCCTCATCCAATGAAAGGGGGGTTATCAAAAATCAATAAAAAAAGAAGGCCTTCAAGTAATTCCGGCATGATTTTATAGAGGAATATAACATATTTTTCTATTTTTGTGTTAGATGTGGGAATCACTAGTATCAGCGTCCTAAATTTCTCAATGACCAGTATAGATACAGAAGAGATTTTCTGAATAGACCCCAACCATTTTGGTAGAAAATTCCTAATAGACCATATTCATAATAAATTTGCCCTCATGCCTCTAAAATATAAAGGGCTGATGGAACATGAATAATTGTACCTTTATTTGTCATCCATACTAAAATAACTTGATCAAACCATGGATGAGGTAATGGACATCATCAGGGATGATGAGGTGGAGGTATATGATGTGGTCAGTTTTATGCTATAGATTTTCTAATATCAAGATGCCCCATGATTGTTCGAGGTATAAATTTTCACTATTCTACCATTTATTATCATTTTAATGACTCAAGATTTTCCAAATTATTCATTATATCCTCCATATTTAGAGTATTGGGGATTATATTGGACAAATTTCTTTTGACATTGGTGTTTACTACAAAAGTTTGAGGCTATTATATTTAAATAAAGGTGTGTTGGGGGTATGAACTGATAATGGGGAAATATCATTCAATCATAGTGTTTTTTATGGACTAAAATTTAGGATTTTATGCTTCAAATGGATTGGTTATATTTTCTATATTCTATCATTTATTTCAATCAATTAGGGATTTCTTTTTTGACATGGATAGTACTCATGCAACATTTATTTTCAAATGGGATTATCAAATGGATTTAATATTTCTCAAGGAAATTATATTTACATTATAAAAATTAATATTGGGTTCTATGTAATTATATGTGAAAGGGTTTATTAGATATTTTAAGAAGTTTTTGTATGTATTTCATAAAGATTTTGTATCACTACCCCCTTGATGTGACATTGAATTTCAGAAAAAAATTTAGTGTGGTTGTTCTCTAATTTTTATCATTATTGGATGACACACTCAGAAATAAAATATTTATATATTTTGGTTGTTAATATTTTTCAAAAGGGTTTTTTTCAACCCAAAATTTATCCTTATGGAGATATCTTATTTTTTACGAAGAATGTGGGGAGTATTTCATGACTACATATAGACTATCGATAATTAAACTAGGAAACAGTGAAAAATCACCATACCTTTCCAATGATTAATGAATTATTTTACCATTTTAATGAAATTAGTTACTTTTGGATTATTATTTTATCGATGGGATATCATTAGATTCATGTGAAGTAAGAGAGCATCATAAATTCCACTTTTTGGTTTTACTATGGAAACTTTTAGTTTGTGGTATTATCTTTTAGAGTCATTAATGCAATCACCATTTTCATGGTATTGATGGAATTAGTGTTCCATGAGTTTTTAAACCATTTCAAGGTGGTCTTTATTAACAATATTCTAGTGTATTTTATCACAATATAAAATATATGTATATTTTTCCAAGTATAAGTTCTTGACACATTTGGTACATTTCTTTGGTCGTATCATGTCTCAATAGTGTGTGGTGGTTGATTCCTTAAAGATTGAGGTAGTTTTTTCATCATTAAAACCCAAAAAAATTATGAAGGTCAAATATTTACTTGATCTAAATGGACATTATCAAAGGTTCATATATGTTTTTTCTTATATTGTGTAACCCTTGATAAACATGACTAAGAATGAAAGGGATTTCATATGAATATTATAATTACAAATGACCTTTGAGTGCCTGAAGGATATTTTGATCAATGATCCAATCCATCTATTTTCTGAATAGGGAGGCATGCTTTAGGTGACTTGGAATGCATATCATCTTGTTTTTGGGTTCATATTGATGCAAGATTGGGTAGAGATATCTTATGGGTCTTAATTTTTACATACTCATGAATGTACTTATTCCACCCATGATCTTGAGTTAGCAGTAGTGATGTTTGATTTAAATTTATGGAAACATTATCTCTTTAGAAATTACTTTGTTTCCTTCACAATATATAAAATTATGAGGTATATATTTTTCTAGTGATATCTGAATTTTCATTAGTGGAGGTGGATGGGGTTATTCCAAGACTATAACTTTAATATTTTCTATACTCTAGGGAAATATAATGTGGTGTATGATGTACTAATTATGAATATGAGAGTTTATATTCCTCATAATTATAGAGACGAGTGGAAGATGATAGTGGAGATTTCAACTTCGAATTTAGATATAAACGAATTCATTAGTGGATCTTGCTAATATTTTATGATAGTGAACTCCCATTTTTTAATAGGTATAGGATTATCAACTGGGATACCCTTTGTGAAGGTATGAATAGATTGTATCATTTATGAAAATTATCTTGAGGGATGGTAACCATCAATAATTTATAAATATGATGTTTTTTGTTTCATAGGATATGAAATAGGTAGTGTTTTATGAGTTTCATAACTCACCTCTTCTAGTAAATCTTTTCCTATCAAAGATATATCATTCTTTGAGGGTTCCAATATGATGACATGGTATCAAGAGGCTGGTTTCAGTGTCCATGTATCAATTTTTATTCTCAAAAATGGTGAAATATGAGCATTATGTTCTAGTTGTCCTATTATAGCCTTTGGATATACCTTAGTGGAAATGGGAGTACATTTAAATGGATTTTTTTATTATATTTTATTGATCAAATATATTATTTAGAAAAAATTTGGGATAATATGGTTTATAACTGAATTCATCCAATTTCATAGCAATTAGGGAGTCGGGTAAACTAGATGCGTTGAAAAGATAATATGTGGAAGAGGTGGTGAGGTTGCATAGAGTTCTGAGGATAATAATTTTCAATCAAGATCCTCATATTATTTTTTGATTGTGAAAGTTCCTACAACATGATTTTTTTCAGTCATAACTTAACAAAAGTTTTCAACCTCATATGAATAGAAAGATGCTAAGATGATCTTGATACTAGAAGAAATGTTACATTAATGTTTTTTTTTCTTTTGATATTTATTGAAAAATAATTTTTCCTTGGTTGAGTATTCTTATAATAATAAATTTAAATATTATAGTATAATATATCCATTTGAATTATTGTAAAACTGAACCTAAAAATCTCTATTGTGGTGTACCGAGGTAGGATATTTGATGATTATTAGACCAGATGTAGAATAAAGTATGACAAAGAAAGTGTATGTGATATCTGATAGTATAAAGACTAATTAGTATTGTTAGAACTTTTATATATATTGGAGGAGGATAATTTTTGAATTCAAGGTTAGAGATAATTTTTTCTTGAAGGTTCTACCTCATCATAGACAATGAAGGTTTGATAGATATAATAAGATTTCTTCATGGTTCATTGGTCCATTTGAGGTGGTAGAGTAAGTTAGCGAGGTGTAATATCGGTTGGAATATCCATATAAAATGGATCTAAATCATGATGTCTTCCACATTTTATGTATTTTGAGGTATCTTAATGATTAATCCAATGTCATTGATATGGGTGAGTTATATATTGAGGAGGAAGTGAAATTTTTAGAGTGACTTGTTGAGATTCATGATCATTAGAAGAAGATATTATGGGGACATGCCATTCCATTAGTGCATATTTTTTTGGAGGCATTGTGGCTTAAAGTAATTTATAGGGGAGAAATAAACATATATGTGGTCCCAATATCCCGATTTATTTTAAGTTTTGATTCCTATATTGATGTTTAGATTGTTTTATTCTCAATTATTGAATTTGTTCCTTCCCCTTTATGTTGTATTTGAGTCTTGTAGTGAAGAAATTCCTATTTGAGTGGCATCATTCAAGGTGTTTTAATTTTTTTCTTATTTTTTATTTCATGTTTTTTTTTATTCTCAAGGATGAGAAATGTTTTAGTGGTATCTAATTTATAGGTTTAGTGTTTCTTGGTCTCTGATTTATGGGTTTGAGATGATACAAGTTTCAAAATTGAGTTTCAGGTGAATTGTGGGCGAAGAGTTGAAAATTTAAGGTCTTGAGGAGAAAACACCATGGAAAGGTAATCTCCATATCATGGTTGGTTTGGGTTCATTGTGTGTGTGGCTTTAGTGAAGGTGTAGTTAAAATTTTTCATGAAATGAAAAGTTGATTTGAGTCTATCAATTTTTGGAGTTGGCCACATCATGATGGTGAATTGTGATGTGTTAGTAATCATTTTGTATGTCTTGGATGGGGTTTTCTTTTGTGGGTGTCCATATCTAAACTGAGGAAGGATAAATACTCATAGTGGTCCTTATTGACATTTCCTGATAGAATCATTACTTCTCTAAGTTATATAAAATACAAATTTATCAAAACTTAGATATACTAACTACTAAAGAGTTGAATAGTGATGAGATGGGGTCGAAACCAAGAGGAAAAGGGATATAATCATTCAATAGTTTCAACTGTTGTTTTTACAAATTTTCAAAAGTATTTTTTACTAAAATAATTGAGAGGATTTTTTTGGACCGAATAAAAAAGATTAAAATAAGGATGAAGGGAAGGGAGTTGATATTGAGGGATTTGTTTCTTTTAAATCATCAATTGTTTGATTTTTTGAGATTACTTGTGTTTAATTTTAGCCTCAACTACTACTATTCAAATCATCCGACTCCTCTCTTGAGGTTTCCTATAACTGATTGGAATGAATGGGGATTAATCTCAAAATAGAAGGCAAAGTTAATATGAACTCCCTCCCTCCCACTTACACTTATTCCATTGAGGTTATCCTATAAATATTATCTCGTTTTCTGTGCATTTAGAGTATATTTATTTTTATTCAAAATGATATTTATTAAATTATGTACACATCCTTTTTATCAAACTCACCCCTCCCTTAAATAATTTTTTATTCATGACTAATATCTCAATTAGCATGAATGGATGATTTATTTGATGAAGAGTAATAGAAAATTATTGATAAAATAATTATGATCTCAAAAAATGGAAACATATACCTTACTATCATAATGAAATATGAAATTCAGATTACATAGTGAAAATAAAAAATAAAAATAGAAATCATAAATTATATGACACTATTGATGACAACCATATTCCTCCACTCTCTCTTTGGATGTCAGGTTAAGATCCCCCAATTCCTCATATATTCCTCCAAACTTTTAGAAAAAATTTTAGTCTAAATCCTTGGGTCAAGACTCCTTCTACACAATAACTTTCTCTCTATTTTTAGAGAGAATTAAATCTCTTTTGAAAATTTCAAATCTAATTCTCCCCACTGTAAATTTCTGGTGCTTGAATTATTCTTATCCTATATCCATGATGGTCTTTCTTTATTTTAGAGAGTTAAAAAACCACTTAAAGGAATTAGAGGATTCTATCAATCTATATTAATGTTTAAATATCCCACGAGGCTAGGCCAGTGCACCTTGGGTAGTCCGTGAGTATTGGGATTTTTGAAATTTGAAATAATAATGAACTACGACATGGATGGTGTGACTACGTTTCATACCATTAATGTACTAGATGTACATGGTGTAGTACATGAAGCTATGACATATAATTCCCCAAATTATAATTCCCTACCACTATCATATGAGCACCCTCCATGTCCTAGACTCTGTACTATGGTGCAATATTCCTATAGGTTTATTGGATATGACATAACACCGGTTCTACAATTTCATGTTACTTATTCTTCAAATTTTTTTGTTTCGATCACTACCACACTCCACACATCACAATGAAGGTCCCATGCTAAATCGGGTCCTCAGTTTGGGATCCATTGTCAACTACATTACAAGGTTGAAGCCTATGATATAGTAGTCTTCAGAAGACCAGTGGTGGTGAAGTCCTACCAATATGGCCTTGATGACTTCATTATTCTTCTTATAAAACTCCAAGGTGGACATATTAGCCTCCTAATGGTGATTCATGGTGGTAAAAATATTTTTATAGTGGGGTTTGGCTTGATCCCTAGGTTTCAAGATGGCTTTCATGTCATTTTATAGTGGGTTTCAAGGTGGTCTAGTGATTTCGAGCATGATAGGCGATGTAGGCGAAATGCACAATGGGGATGATGTATGACTAACTAGGAAAAATCCATTTTGGTATATTGTAATAGTACTCATGCACATATTCATCCCACATATGAAACTCAAGTGGATGTGATCTTCTATTTATGTTAGCGCCTCCCCTTATCCCTATTAAAAATTAGATGGGAGCCAAAGGACTCCCTGCATTTCCATGCACTGCCCTGTGACAATGAATCCATCCTCCCACCATCATGTGGACACATGCAACACATGATGGTGCACTCCTATATATAATCATGAATTTGCAACTACTGTAACCTACATAGGGGATTTCCCTAGCTTCATGTCCTTCCCAAGGCTAGGCTTGGAGGGAGGGCTCTCTTGGGTCTACTATGTGCCTTGCTTAGCCTTGGTTGAGACATGTACAGTGATGGAACTATTTTTTTGGATCATGTCCCTTTTGAAATTCCTCCTTCATTACACACAAATACTTATAAAAATAAAACTATATAAAAATTATATTATATTTCTTTTTTTTGACACATCATTCAAAATTAAAACATACCCAAAATTGTTTGTTAATAATTACAATATGGTTGTTAATCAATAAAAAATAGTTACAATAATTAAATAAAATTTTAAAATTTGTATAAAAAATATGAACTCATCAGATACCCCACACCTAAATTATTCTTTCCATCAAGAATATATATAAACTATGAATTTAAAATAACAAACCCTATTCTACAAATATTTCAAATTAAAAAGTAATGAAACAAAAACAATTTTTAGGAGGAATTTTTTTTTTTCATGTGTCACATATAGAAAGTGATTCAAAATACTCACCAGACACAATGAATTTAGATTTTTCCCAAGAAAAATAATGAGAATACTCATCTATTATATTAATTCCTTTTAATTCATCATCATTTAAATTCAATATTGTGATCTACCTCACTATTTTTTCTTACCTCATCATTGAAGGAAAATTTTAAATGATTTTTTTACTTATACATTTAGTAAATGAACCAAACTTTAAAATTTAAAAATGAAATAATTTCTCCACTTAGTAGAGAAAAATTTCACTAAAAATGAATAGGACTTTGAAATATATATAAAATTATTTAGAGTCTTAAGGAGTGTAGAAATTTGATGAATAAAACATGAAAGTATTGAAAAGGAAGTTTAACTCTATGTGTTATGCATGATAAATAAAGTAATCAAAATAAAAATTTCCCTCTTAAATAATTGACATCATTCCACAAACTTTACAAGTCAAAGTAACTCCATTATCAATATAAACACAATTAATGAGTTAAAAATCTATTTGTTTTCAAAAAAATGAGATAGGGAATGTCTCACGTCCACCAAATCACCCAAAATGATAAAAAATATTGGTCAAGTGATGGGGATTTTTGATCCTCCATAACTCAACATATATTTTTTTTAATTTTTACTAGAGGGTTAGAAAATAAATATAGCGAATTATTATGTGAACCTTCTTCCCAAAATCCAATGGGATACCCATAAAATATTCTCTCAATGATGCATATCCTCTTTTTTCATGAAATATATATTCCCCCACACTTGAAATTTTAAAATCATGAAAAATATTAGATTATGGGTTGGAATGGATAAATTTGACTTAAATGTGGATATTAATATCAATGTCCATTCAAGATATCCATGGCATAAAAAGAAGATTAATGTTAGGTTAGTCTCAAGGATAATATCAATATCAAACAAAAAATTCCTCAATAATTGTACGTGAATTTGTATAATCATTGTTTTGAGAGGTTCCAAATAAAATACTAGTAGGTAACATGTCCCATGTTCTGTTATGAAATTTACTAATAATGATTGGGAATATTTATCTTCAAAAACTATTAGGAAAAGGATCCTGTAATTAAATAAAATCACTCATGGCATTTATCATAACAAAAAATATTCCAACATGAATTCATAAAAATCAAATCATGAATAATTTATATAAATTTTCTACAACATGTGACTACACAGAAGAAACATCATTTTTTGATTTCTAATCCCTATGTTTCACTATAATCTTTTAATTTACTCATATTACATGTTAAATTCCTATAAATATTAAAATTAAAACATGGAATCTTTGTGTTCCTAAAAATTATAAGTGTTATCGATCAAAAGTAAGCACTTATCTATGTATGGGAATGTATTTTTTCCATTTAAACTCAAAAAATAGATTCTAAAAAATAGGATAGGTTTCAATACATATTAAAATGAAATAATAAACTAATAAATAAAGTAAATAAAACTCAGGTTGACTCTTATAAAGATCATTTATTAAGGGTATTATGCTCGACCATACCTCTTGGATTATGTGATAGGAGTAAGATAACCAATTTTGTATTTGTGCATAATCTAGTGTATCCCATATGATATTTCTTCCTTTTTGAAAGCTCATATTATTCTTATTGATTGAAATACCATTTACTGTAAAAAACCACTATTAGGAATAAAAACTCATGGGCTATGAAAATAGGGTACCACTCCTCTTTTCCTTCTTTTGATGGATCCTACTCTTCAAGTTCAACACTGAACTTCACAATTTCACCGAACAATTTCTCTTATTATTATTATTATTCATGGGGATAGTATTCCATAAGATTCAAAGTGAAATTAAAAATTTTAGTTTCCCTATGTTCTTTATCCTGATTTTGTTTCTTTTTCATCAATTGACGGTTCCTTTTCTTACTCCTCTTCATCACTAAAGTTGGTGTATTCCATATAAAATTCATAAAAAGCATCATAAAAGTAACTTAACTTGGATTCAGCCTCAAATTCAATTGTTTATACAAATATACCTTATAATTGGGATTATTCATTGGTTCCCTCATTCACTCCCTCTTCTTATTTATCCATGCTTTATAGGAGTTTCGACCATTCTTTGAACTAAAATTTCATTCTTTAAAGTGAATTTTATTGAATTGGGTGTGGTTATAGTTATATTGGGTTAAATTTTATTTACCATACTTGTTTTTAGATTTACATCTTGATATCATCAATTTTTTGTGATATGGTTGAAAGATCAATATCCCAATGGTATTCTACCTTCATGTTGCTTATTCTAGATACAAAAAACCAAAAACACCCAGTATGAAAATTGAAAAAATAATATTATCTAAAATTAGTTTATATAAAAGTGGGGGAAAATAATTTTCTAACTATTGGATTTATAAATGCCAATTCCCTAACAATGACACTAGTTTTTGATTCCACCCAAGAGAATAGTTTCTTTTCTTAGTGATATAAAAATATGAATTTATAAAAACCTAAATATACTAACTACTAAAGAGTAGAATAACTATTAGACAAGATTGATCCCATAATGAAAATGTCTATAAAAAATTAATTTTTTTTATGGTTATTTTTAACTATTTTACTAAAACCAAATTACTAAACTAATTGAGAGGAGTTTTTTTGGATGACTCAAAAATATAAAAATAAGTATGAATGGGACAAAGTTGATATCAAGTGATGATTTTTCATTTTTATAATTAACCATGAGAATTCTTTATATTACTAGTATTTCATTGTATCCTTGGCTAGTACTATCCAAATAATCAATATCCTCTATTAGGGTTTCTTATAACTGATTTTAATTCATAGGTATTAGTCTCAAAATGGATGGTGAAGTTAAGGATGACTCTCACTCTCCCACTTCCCTTTATATTGAGGCTAATCCTATAAATTTCATCACTTTTGATGTGTATTTAAAGGATATTTTTTGTTTTCATTAAAAGTGAAATTATTTAAAATTTGTACTCATAATTTTTATTGAACTCACCTATCCCTAAAATAATTAGTTATTCATGACTAATCTATCAATTAGTATGAATGAATGATTTGTTTAAAGAAGAGGAATAGGTAATTAGTTCTAAAATAGATGTTCTATGAAAAACCGAAAACACATACCTTAATATAGAAAGGATATATGAAATTAAAACTATAGAGTTAAAAATAAAAATAAAAATAGTAATCCTAAATTACACAGCAACAAGGTTGATGACAACCATCTTCTCCCACTCTTTCATTGGATGTCGGGTTGAGATCTCCCACTGCCTCGCATGTTTATAGTAGAGCCTCCTTTGGACTCTTAGGAATTTTATCAAGGTACCTATATGGATATGGACTGTTTCTACACAATATATTTCTTTCTATTTATAGATGGAATTATATCTCTTGTAAAATATAAAAATCTTCTTCTCATTCATGTAAATTTCCAGTGCTTGACTAATTATTATAATATCTCTATGAGGGTGTTCCTTGATTTTTGGGAGTGATAAAAATACTTTAAGGAAGGTGAGGCTTTCGTGCATCTTTATTTATGTTTAAATATACCATGAGGCTTGTCCAGTGCACCTTGGATAGCCTATGTATTGGGATTTTAAATTTGAAATAACAGTGTACTACAATGTGGATGGTGTGACTGCGGTGCATACCATGCATGGACTATATGGATACAGTATGGTGAATGCGAATATGGTGTAGAATTATATGAATCATAATTACCTTGCACTTATATATTAATTACCTCCACATTATATTCTCTCCTCCACGGTGCAACATTCCTCTTGGTTGTATGGCTACAACAAAACATTGGTGCTACGATTGAATATTGATTCTTCTTCTAATACTTTTGGTTCTACCATTTCCACACCCTTCAAATTGTAGTGGATTTACCACATTGTTGCAGGTCATCGGTTTAGAATTCCCTATCAATTATGCCCCAAGGGAGAATCCTACGGTATAATGGTCTTCAAAATGCTAGTAGTAAAATAATCCTCCCAATATGGGTTTAATATGCTTCTTATAAAGATCCACGACGGTCATCTCAGTCTCCTAATACTGATCCAAGTGGTTTATAGATTTTGGTAGGTGGTTTTGGATCACTGGTTAGGTTCCCCAATGGCTCGCATTTCATTTTCTAGTGGATCACATACTGGTTCGATGATGTCAAGGGTGGAAGGTGGTGGAGGTGAAACGTATGAAAAGGATGATGCATGACTAGGCCGGGATGACACCATTTCAATAAGTTGGAATAATACTTGTGCCTGAAAATACCCCACATCAAAAACTAAAGTGAATGTTCTCCGATATTTATGTTAGTTCTTACTTTCATCCATTTCACATGTCATATGGGGGTCAGAGGACCCCCCAGCAACACCATGCACTTCCATATGTTGGTAAATCCAACTTCCCACCCCCATGTGGACATATTTCCCACACATCGGTGTGATCCTGCGTATGCTCCTGCCTCTCACCCTACGTTGAACTGCATAGGGTATTTCCCCAGTCGCAACTCCTTCCTGAGTATGGGCTTGTCCGGTTGGATCCTTTTGTCCTACTAAGTGGATTTCTCAGCCTTGATTGAGGATTGGATGACTATGGGCCTACTTTTTTGGCCCAATTCCCTTTTAAATTCCCCCTTCACCTCACAACAACAACAACAACAATAATAATAAAACAAAACAAAACATAGTATTTTAATTCTTTTTATGCCATTGTTCAACATGTCAATCCAAATTATAAAATACCAAAAATTAATTGTTAACAATTAAAACATGGGTTTTAATCAATTAAAAATAATATAATTAATTAAATAAAAATTTAAAACTTGTATGAAAAATATGAACTCATCATTTATGGTAGAGGAAATACTATGGTTTGAGTAATGATACACTATGTGGGCCTAATGGTTAAAATTTAAGAATTGAGGGACCACATCATGGTTCTCTATGACTATTTCATGTTTTGATCAAAGGAATATTTTAATGTGAGAAAGATCAATGAATAATTTAGAGATCTTTGTTTCAAGTGAAAATTTTTTAGATCAAAATTGACTGAGCTAAACCATTTTTTATTTTAGTCCCCTAATGTTTTATTATAAATCCAAGGCCTAAATTCTCTTGATTAGTCCCATAATTTTTATTGAAAATAAAGGTAGTTTTGGGAATATTCTTCGGTGATTTTGGATTCCCAGGGTGGATCTTTGATCCCATACCTTCATGAAATTGAGGCATTATGATTTATGATGATATTCTCATCATTCCACTTTTATTTTTCTATTTTTATTTATTAGGGAGTTATGACTATAACAAATCTGATTTTCATGTTTTAAACCTTCATATATTTCTATAAATTATTCCATGTTTTTCTCTATAGTTGGATCAATGTTATGGTAGTTATATGGAACTAGAATTGATATATTAAATATATTAAACATTGAACACAAATAATTATAGAAATAATTGTTTCCACCTTGAATGAAGTCTTATATGGAAAAAAATATCTTCATTTGATTTAAAACATCATGTGAACCCTAGGAATGATGTAAATTCCTTTCACATTGGGTCCCACATCAGTTCACCTCCGTGGGTGGATAATAAGGAAATAAATAATTTAATTTAATTTAATTAGTTTAATTTTGTAAATATACATTCTATTTTATAGGAAACCTTTATAATATCTGTTATGAAAATATTCTAGGGTTATCTGCATAAGCCTAAATATTTAGATACCTTTAATTGAGAGTATATTAAATTAATGAATGCATAAGTATCATGGATCAATGATTAAATTCAATAGAACTCATCATAGACATCAACAGAGAACCATTCTTAATCAATGAGCAATCCAATAATGAGGTAAGGATTTTTTTATTTTTGGATTCTTTCCCTATTAGTTTAGATTTAAAGTATAGATCATTTATCTACATTGAATTTATACTTCTACGCATTTATAGAATGACCCTATAAATTTAATCCATTTATTTTAACATAGATTTATTTTTATGTTTTAGTGTTTTCCAATTTCATATTCATTTCTATGATTGAGATCGATGGCTGAATTTAAAATGATAATTTATGAACTCACCATCTTGACTGTGACTATATCCCCTTATTCTTCATAAGTTTATCATTGACCTATGGTAGAAAATGATTCGACTATTAATCTGGTGTGAGGTGTGATTGAACGTTGGATTCATATTAGTTTGTATGATTGATGATGATGATGATGATTTGTGGAAGTGATGATGATCCATAACAAATGTTTATGAATTAAAAGGGTCAAACCCTATGATAATGATGGAGGTGTGACAGTCTTTGCATGAATCAATGGGAGTCCATATTTTCATACGTCAGATTTTGATAATATATAATCAAAGGAGTTTTTTTTTAATTGAAGGGTCACATAAGAAGCTTCTATTTAGATTTATTGTGGTATTAATGGATGTGAAAATATTCTAGAAGAAGAATTACCTTCATATGGGGAAACCCACTACACACTAAGTATTTTTATGTAATACACACCGTGTAGTCCATGGGTCCACAGAAGATAGGGTTTCCAAGACAAGTTAAATATCAAACTCTATGTGGATTGGACCACACACCACATGAATCTACTCATCCAACTGAATCATGTATGGGGAGTACATGATCAAGATCTTGAGTGGACAAACACATTGTGTTACCTAATTGAAAATCCTTATATATGATCTTTCACACACAAAGTGGAGAAGAAATACATATCTAGGATTGAAACTGAGAGTACACCTATTATTCCCCAAGGGACACATAGTGTACTTTTCTCCAAATGATATAAATCCCATATCTCTATCTTTGTTATTCATATTTATGCATGTGAGTAGTCTATTATATGTAGAATTTTTCATAGGATGTGATGGTGGAATTTTTTTCCTCATCATAGATATTATGTAAGGCAACATGATAAAATTTATCCTTATATAATAGTTGGATAAGATTAATATTTGATTGGTATCTTTGGAGTTACCTCAAGGTTGGAAACACCCCTGAAGGAACATGTTGGTCGCAATGTGGGTCCCCCATTTCTCGAACAAGTAAAATTTTCACCCCCAATACTAAACCCATGGAATGGTTATTCTATTTATGAATTGGAACCCCCTCTTCATTGATCAAAGATGAGGCATGGGTCCTCCACACTCTTGGTTTCAAAATCCCCTCAACCATGATGTTCCATCAGTGAGGTGTGTGTCTCCCATAGTGGATCTAGTGAGGAATACACTGGGCATATATCATTAGGGAAACCTTAAATATTGAATCTATGGAGAGAGTTATCATTATTTGATGGTTGTGAACATAAATATCTTCCCCTATTCCTTAGTTCGATTACCTATATGCGCATATTTTTTGTTGGGTTTATTATACCTTCTTGTAGATTGAGATGATTGTTTATTTCATTTTCTACCCTCTTTTATTTTTGATTCATCCTAGTGGGTATGTATATAGTCACTCCCATATATAATTTTATCATGATTTATGCATTATGTAGATGATAAACTATTAGAATGTGACATCATGATCTAAATAACCAGGTCTGAGATGAAATTCCACATGAACACATGCATGTCTCCTCATATTTCAGAGGATTCCGACTATCGGTGAGGGTCTAAGGTGAAACCATGGGGACACTATACCCTCAATTAGAGTATATGATAAAAAATAAATAACTAATCATGTAAACAATATACAAACATAGTAAGTGGAACCGATAAAATACCATAAACAAAGTATGAATGCAGAAACAACACACTCAATGGTCATAACAAGAAACAAGACACTGATCTCCCACTAGACTGATCACATACATCATAGGAAAGAAATAAAAACACAAGTGTCTCTGAAACTCCAAGCCTCATCTCATCTCAGTCTCCAGAATCATAGTGTTCTATCCCACTAGCAAATCAACCTATGCCTCATCCCAACCTGTACTAGTAACAAGTGAGGGCTACTTGGGTACCTAACTTCCATAGATTCCTGATCAGGGTATGAGTATAACTCGGTAGTAAACCACCAATGAGTTATGGTACCCAATTGGTAATATAAAGTGTGGGTGAATGTGATAATCTTAGATTAAAGTAAATATGAAAAATATAATTTTGCAAACATATCATATAATCACCAAGAACACACAAGTAATAAACAACTATATACTGAGCGGTTGTTCCCTTACCATTATTCCAAAAACCATAGCCATACCTACTTTAGCTCCATGTTGGAAAGATGGTCATATCAGATGTCAGAAGTAAGAATGATCAAACCACAAGGCTAGTCCACTATTTATCAAGACATAATGTCACTCAATATCCTCAAGGAATCAATAAAACATGTCTCTCAATTCTCAGTAGGCATCAAGTCCTGGTTCGGGTCACATGGTCATCCTGTAAGAATGTACTCAGTATCCATAAGGAATTCAATACCGACATGTTACTCAGTATACACATGGTCTTGAGTTCCATGTTGGGACACATGGATATCATTCTCCTACCCTATTCTTAGGTCCATCTTCATCATCACCGCAAGTTTTGTTCACAATCCCTTTAAGGGATAACTATCTCTTGACGGTAAACCTTTTTTAAGTACTAATAAATGACTCTAAAGTGAAGGAAATACATAAAACATGATAGGTAATATAAAGGTTCCATAAAATATGTCACTATGAGAAATTAGTAGCACTAAAAATAACATTTGATCATTAATAAAACATGGAATTACAAGATACAAAAGAAAAATAATGGAAACAAGTATCATATAACGGTCTCATGGGATACACTTGCACCCTCATTCAAGCGCTATCAAGAAAGGTCAAAAAACTATGCCAATAGAGGTGTGAAATGAAAGAAAAAAAGAGTGTACATATAAATAGAAAATCACATATCATAATGAGTCATAACAACTACTCATGTGATCAAAACATTAGACATGGTCTTATGAGATCTAGGTCTCATGTAGCATAAAAACAAATCCCAAGGCGTTCATTTAGTTTATAGAATTAATTAGTGACCAAGCCTCGACCATCAGTGGTCGAAAGAAAGCTAGTTCCCTTGAGTCTATCAAAGCCCTTAGTAATTTTTTTTCCAATTACATTAGACATAGTTCCTTTAATTAATTAAGTCCCAATATCATTAATTAATTAATCACTATCTATTATTCATAGCACATTATGAATTTAAGGGTGATTCTACAAAGGTGTAGAACCTTATACCTCATAAAAATAAGCCATGCATAATACCATATGGTTGAGTACACGGACTTCCAACCTAAAAAAAGTAAAATCCAAACCAAGAAAATTCTAATATCTTCATTTGAGTCGATCCAAGTCTAATTGGCCCCCATCGATCACCACAAAGTTCTAACTCATGGACAAACATTCCAACTAACTAATTATAACTAAATCACAATTAATTAAAATATTACAAGATTTTACATTCAAAGGAAATGACTCAAATGCTGAAATACTTACCAGATATCACTGCCTAGTCAGAACCTCAACCAACCACCCATAAAAGTACTATCACATGCCTCTGATTTCATTCCATGAAAAATACCCATCACATGAAAACAAGTAAAATTACAATTAAATACAATTAAATTTGAACACAACGGAGAAACCAACCCAACAACATACCTTAGATTCAATGTCATCCAATGGAGTTGGATCTATTCCTAGCACACTCTTCACTCTAAGATGAGAAAAAAAACAAATCTATTCCACATTTCTATATCAAATTCAATGAAAATTGACCCAAAACCATAGAATAAATTATCAAGGGACATACCTTCAACAAAATTTCTATCAAAAGTACATGTTCATCATCAAAATAAATCCTCTTATCTATGTTTATTCAAATCTCCATAGATCTATGACAATTCCATCAAGATTTAATGGAATGTTCATCCAAATATCTAATAAATATCATACCAAGAAACAAATGTTGATTAATGTGATTGAGCGGAAGAGGATCCAAGGATTATTGTGATATAAAAGGATCACAAAAACTTATACTTATGAAGATGATCATCCATAATGAATGAAAATAAAATCCACCACCATACAAGGTAGAAGGATTCCAAGATTGAAGAAGAATTAAGGATTTCACATGAATTCACCATTGTATCTTTTCACTATAAGAAAACCCCTGCGAAACGCGTTTCGGGCCGCTGTTTCACGGCGGTTTTTAAAACCGCCGTGAAAAAACCGCCGTTAAACGGCAAAAAAAAATTATTTATTTTTTTAATTTTTTTAATTTTTTTTAATTTTTTTTAATTTTATTCGAGGATTAGCGGCGGTTTTTTAAAAAACCGCCTCTGTCGCGAAATGAAATGAAAAAAATAAAAAACACGAGAAACCCCGAAATCACTAAAATGACCATAACTTTTGATCCGGAAGTCCGTTGAAGCACCACGACCAGTCAAATCGAAGCTCATGAAGAGATCTAGAGGCACATATAATCAAAACCGTGAGACGGTATAAGGTGGGGAAGATATTAGAGTTATAAGAAAGTTGAAAAAATTTATCCAACTTCAAACGACCATAACTTTCGCTCCGGGTGTCCGTTTGGGCTCTACCACATATCAAATCGAAGCCAACGAAGAGAGCTACGCACCAGATCGACAAAAGCAAGCTTATTTATTATTTATTATTTATAATTATTTATTATTTATAATTATTTATTATTTATATTTATTTATTATTTATTATTTATTATTTATATTTATTTATTATTTATTATTTATATTTATTTATTATTTATTATTTATTATTTATTATTTTTTATTTATATTTATTAATTATTTATGTTTATTAATTATTTATTATTTATTATTTATTATTTATATTTATTTATTAGTTATTATTTATTAGTTATTATTTATTAGTTATATTTATATTTATATTTATTTATTATTTATTATTTATTATTTATATTTATTTTTTATTTATTATTTATATTTATATTTATTATTTATTATTTATATTTATTTATTATTTATTATTTATTTTTTTTTATTTATATTAATTTATTAGTTATTATTTATTAGTTATTATTTATTATTTATTATTTATATTTATTTATTATTCATTATTTATTATTTATATTTATTTATTATTTATTATTTTTTATTTTTTATTTACGATTTATATTTATTTATTAGTTATTATTTTTTATTTTTTATTTTTTATTTATATTTATTTATTATTTATTATTTATTATTTATTATTTATTATTTATTATTTATTATTTATATTTATTTATTATTTATTGCTTATTATTTATTATTTATTAGTTATATTTATTTATTAGTTATTATTTATATTTATTTATTATTTATTATTTATTATTTATCATTTATTATTTATTTTTTATATTTATTTATTATTTATTTTTAATATTTATTTATTATTTATTATTTATATTTATTTATTATTTATTATTTATATTTATTTATTATTTATATTTATTTATTATTTATTATTGATATTTATTTATTATTTATTATTTATTATTTATTATTTGTTATTTATATCTATTATTTATTATTTATTATTTATTATTAATATCTATTATGTATTATGTATTTATTATTTATTATTTATTATTTATTATTTATTATTTATTATTTATCTTTAATTATTATTTATTATTTATTATTTATCTTTTTTTATTATTTATTATTTATTAATTATTATTTATTTATTATTTATATTTAATTATTATTTTTCATTTATATTTATTTATTATTTATTATTTATTATTTATTATTTATTATTTATTATTCCTTATTTATTATTTATTATTTATTATTCCTTATTTATTATTTATTATTTATTATTTATTGTTTATTATTTATTATTTATTATTTATATTTAATTATTATTTGTTATTTATATTTATTTATTATTTATTATTTATTATTTATTATTATTGAGCATATATCTATTATTTATGTATTATATGTTTTTTCAATTAATATATATAAGTATATTAAATTCTTTTTATTAACCACATGGTGAGCTTGCTGGAGTGGTAAAGTCTTTGGATAATATCCAAGAGGTTAGGGGTTCAAATCTCACCAAATACAGAATTTCTTTATATTGCATGGGATGTGCATGGGATGTGCATGCATGGATAAATAAAGTAAATAAAATATTACGAAATAAATAAATAAATAAAATAAATAAAAAATTAAATAAATTAAATAAAGAAATAAAATAAATAAGAAATAAAATAAATAAAATAAATAAATATGGAAAATAAATAAATAAATAAATAAATAAATAAATAATTAAATAAATAAATAAAATAAATAAATAAATAATTAAAATAAATAAATATGAAAAATAAATAAATAAATAAATACGAAAAATAAATAAATAACTAAATATGAAAAATAAATAAATAAAATAAATACGAAAAATAAATATATAAATAAATATATAAATAAATATATAAATAAATATATAAATAAATATATAAATAAATATATAAAATTAAAAATTAAAAAAATTAAAAAACATAAAAAAATAAAAAAACCGCCGCGAAACGTTCTGCGACGGTTTTGAAAACCGTCGCGAATAGTTTCCCGACGCACGATTTCGCGGCGGTTTTTCAAAACTGCCGCCAATCAATTTAGCGGCGGTTTAAACCGCCGCGAAACGAAAAAAAACTGCTGCTAAATTCCTTTTTTGTCGTAGTGTATTGAGATATATCTTACTTAGAATGTTCTCAATGAGGGAAGAGAAGAGGAGAAAACATCTAAGTTGAAATCCAAAAACCGAGCCAAGGGTGATAAAAATGTGGGGGAATCAGTGGATAAAAATATCATAAGACACATCACAGAAAACCATCTAGCATGCCAAACCGGTAGGCCTGTGCAAGATCATCAACTGGTTGGAGAGACTTGTTGGTAGGGGATTTCTTCACACCCCACTAGATATCAAATGCTTTAAAAATATCTTTACTGATCTTTATAAGCCTTCAGCCAACCCTTAATCTTTGTATCACCCACCATGCTTCCCATCATGTCTAGAAACAACTATAAAGTATGTTCAAACTTGAAGCCTCTCAGTTTGACACACGGTTCTCCAAACGATCCATCCACCATATGAAAAGTTCAAGCTTCCTATAAAATTTAAAACCCATAATAGTGTAGGTCATTAAAATATCCCCCCATAGTGCTTCTCATCCTCAAGATGTAGTGGAATCACATGAATCATGCCTCTTGATGAGCCTAAATTGTTATCCTCAAGGATTTATTTTCATTCCATCCCTGAATGAAAACTCACCACCTATAGGCCATGCTCATTCCTGAATTCCCTACACACTTCCACTAAATGACTCCTTTCACAAACTTCAGAAGATGAGAAAAAATCACACTGCTATTCAGACATCAAGGCCATGATCAATACAACTATTGAACTCAACACATTAGGGTTTCCCCAACCAATTACTTCAAAAGAATCAGAGTGCATCCTAAAATAGGAAACATCACATAGAAATTATTACTACAGTCCAATGACATGCCTATTGTAGTTTAGTTCCATTATGATCAATCAATGTAATAAATAGGTTAATTGTTGATATCAAAACCTCATTAATAGTTTTGATCTAAACTAACGAGTCTTCACCAACCAACATATCCTGAACACATCGACCTTTATTAGATGGTCCTGGTAGATTGTTAACCATATCAGTCATTATTGATATGAATAACTCAATGTGTTTCTGATCCACCCCCTTCAACTTCACATGAAAACACTGGTCAGTACATTTTCCAATTGTCTTACTTCAAAGGTACCCAAAACCTAACAACCAATACTCCATGAGTCTACCAATCATGATGCGTTAATCCTAAGAGGCATCACTAAACCAGTATAAGATAAAAAAATTATTCTTAAATTGACTTCAAAGGAATTTTCTCTATTGGTTCACCGACCACTTACACCTGCCAAAAGTCTTGCAACTATAATACAACACACCAATAATCATATTCCCACTCAGTTCACGTCTATTTTCTCCCAAGTTCATCACCCACATATATTCTACATCTAGCACTATATCTTAATCAAACATCAAAATTTCTATGTAGAACCAAATACACCAGGTCCACAATACATCAGTTTTATGGAGTCACCATGATCATCCAATGGTCCATCCATCCTAACACCATGACCCTTAACATTAGAGGATTATTAACCAATATAATGATTCTCCAAACTATAGGAGTATCCTTATTTGTATGTTTCAAAAATTAAATTAATTTACCAAACCCCTGAATAGTCCATCACCAAATGTAGTGACTAAACGTGATCATTTATTCAAACCTTATTTCCAAGAAACACACAAAGTACAACACAGACTTGGATTTCTCAGAATGCATCCCACTGCATTTATTGATCCATTCTTATTGTTCCTAACATTCTATAGAATCATAGCCATAGTTTAAAACCTCATTATAGATGGTTCTTATCCCCTGTCACAAGTTTCTATTACAAACCATGACATTTCCAAAAGATTAAAACCTCAGGTTGACCACAAAATATTACCCCAATCCATTGCTGATTTTATATTTCACCATAGAGGAATCTCTAAACAAAACCTATGGGCCACTAAACCCTATGAGTTTCACACCAACATACTAGTTTCTAACTATATGGTTGACTCTGAACTAAAAATGTTACTGACCTACATCTCTGCATCCTCTAGGTTTGTCTACAGAACTAGAAATATTCTAAATAGATATATCTCCACTATCTCTACTAATTCAACTAACCTCATGTGTAACCACCATATGAATAGTCACACATTATGTCTCTCCCACTAAGGTACAATAACACCATTTTTTTCCTCATGTAGAGTGATTTCCAAGGAGTTATTAAACTCTAAAAAAAATTAAAATTTCTTTTTCAGTGTTCCATAACATATAAGGTGATAGATCCACAAAAATGAGTACTTTTAGTGCTCATTTTTAGCAAAAGAAAACTCTTTTCTACCAAGTTCCACCACACACCACCGGTCTCATAGATTGTATATCAAGAAGTTGTGGGTTCTCCATGATCTAAATTCAAACCATGTATCTCATAAACTAGAACTAATGGTAAACTACATTCTAGGGTTGCAAGAAAACTTGACATACCTTCCCCTATGAATTTCAAAGATTACTAACATTCTTAGAGAATTTATTTCAATGAAAATGTCTCCTTAACATTTACATACACTGTTCATTTACAAGGAATATCCACGCTTAGGTTACTTTCAAGAAGTATGAGGCACTAACTTTCAAGTGACCAGAGTTATTTCATTAAGGCCACAAGGTCATTAACACTACCCACATAATATTTTAAAATGGGCAACAACCCGTAAAAATTAATGTAGGAACATCTTCAAAGACTTGGAAAAATGAATTCACCCTTATACTATGCATATTGAGGCTATAAATTCCAAGTTTAGTAAACAATTATGACACTAGTTAATATATAGATAACACTAAATATACTATAGTTGTAACCTTAATTAACTAGACATATCTAATGGCTATTCACACAAAATCCATTACTAAGGAAATTAATTCCCCAAAATGACCAAACAAGGTAAATTGCAGCACCCGTGTATAAAGGGACCACATCATCATCAACATCATCATAATCACTATAGTCGTTATCACAGAGGTGCGCCAAACCATAGTGTCACATGAACTACTATCATAAGTACACATGCGTAGGGGTTTAACCAAAAAAATGTCATCACAAACTCATATAAGAAAACACAATACATGTTTTTTACACTAAGTCAATTGATTACTCCATCGGCAGTACAATCACTCACAAACAACATATATGTCCTGAGAAAACTCTATACTAAATACGATGAATGTTATTACTCTAACTAACATAGTCAATGCTAAAATGCATATGATATCACAACCATAAAATCCATGTGAGTCACATGAGGTGAAAACATATGACCATAATAATGTAACCCAAGAACATCAATAACATGACTTGGTAACCTATACATCCCTCATAGATGGTGTTTGGGTTTCACTAGACTACATTTTATCATAAGCTCCAACATATTTCTATATCACCAGTCTACCAAATCACAAAAAAGGAAAAAAAAAGACAGGCTATGGTGACATTTTGTAACACACCGACCTTAATCACTGGGTTTGAGATAAAATGTCACATGACCTTAGGATTCCCTCCCCATATACTAGAGGCTGTCAACTAGTAGGGAGGGTCTAAGGTGGAATATTGGAGAGACCATACACTCAATTATAGTAATTCATAATAAATAATAACTAAACATGTAAAAATTATACAATCAGAGAAAGAAGAATCAATGGAATACCATCAGTAAACTTTGAATGCGGAAACAATAGACTCAATAGTCATAAACATTTCTGATCAGATATACTTTGCTGGAGACGTGCCTTAAAGATATTGATGCTGGGTAGAGGCACTTCCATGTAGTCTTGTTCTGGGTTGAAACCCTTTCATTTTTTGAATCTTGTTAATGTCATTGTATTGGTTTTTCCCCTTTACCCATAAAAGGGGTTTATCCAAAATCAATAAAAATTTCGGCCTTCAGGCCATTCAGTCAAAAACATAAAAAAGACCACCCATCGATCCCATCACATATATGATAAGAACAAAATTAAAGTACAATAAGCTATGAAAATAAAAGATTCCCCTCATCCCAATCTCGAGACTCATAGAAAGATATCCCACTAGTTGATCAACTCATACCTCATCCCTACCTATATCTATATTAAATGTGTTATTCTTAGGTATCAAAGTTCCATGGATTCCCATATAGGGTGTGATTAAGACTTAGCAAGACACCACCATCATGGCCTAATACCCAACCAGTAATATGTAGTGTACATGTATTTGATAAGATCAATATATTTTTAATCGAAAAAATATAATTGCAAAGTAATATTATATAATCCCCAAGAACACACAACTAATAAACAACCATGTACCAAGTGGTTGTCCACTTCCCAAGCCTCTATAAACCCTGATCATACCTACTTCAGATCCATACCAGAAACATGGGTATATTGAATGTCATGAGTAAGCATGACCAAGACACAAGGCTGGTTGACCAGGCATCCAGACATCACGTCTCTCAGTATCCTCAAGGCATCAAGGAAACATGTCTCTCAATGTCTTCTAGGAATTGATTTTGGTGTCAGTAAACATAGCCAAATAGTGATCATGGACATGGTATACCCAATGAATTGAGTACCAAAATGTTACTTGGTATCCACAAGGCATTGAGTTTTGTGAAGGGACACATGTATTTCATGATCCTACCTTGTTCGTAGGTCCATCGTCGTCATCGTCGCAAGCCGTACACAACCTTCCTTCTAAGGGATAACCATTTATTCAGAGTCCACCTATTTCATGTACCAATAAATGACACTAAATTCATTACAATACATAAAACATGATAGGGAATACAAATGTAGCACAATATATGTCACCATGAGAAATTAGTAGCATCAAACATGGCATGTGACCATCTATCAAATGTTGTATTAAAAGATACATAAGAACACTTGTGGAATCAAGTATCATATAACGGTCTCACATGATACACTATCGCCCACATTATATCACTATCAATAATGGTCCATAAGCTATTCCAATACAAGTATAACATCAAATAATTCAAGAGATCACATATAAATAGACCATATAATATCATCACGAGTCATAAAAACTACACATGTGATCAAAAAATCATACATGTTCTTACAATATTCAAGCCTCATATATCAAAACAACACACCCTAAGGTGTTCACGTAGAATATGACATTAATTATTGATTAAAACTTAACCATTAGTGGCCCTAAACAAGCCAATTCATAAGGGTCTATGGTTTCCCTTGGCACTTTGTCCAATTATATTAGGAATAGTGTCTTTATTAATTAAGTCCCAAGGATAATTAATTTATTAAGGTTTATTATTTATTCATAACACATTATGAATTTACAAGTTGTTTTCCCAAGTCATAGAACCTCATACTTAATGAAAATAAACCACGCATTGTACCATACAATAGATTACAAAGACTACCTACTTAAAATGAAGTCAACTGCAAAACAAGAAAACACCAATAGATTTGTTCAAGTTTATCCAAGTAAAATCAACCTCCATTGATCACCAAAAGGCTCTAACTCATGACGAAGAATTCTAATTAATTAATTAATTATAACTAAATAATAATTAATTAAAATACTACAAGAACCCACATTCAATGAAAAATAAAAACATGATGAAAGACTTA
The DNA here is from genome assembly GCA_963277665.1 of Viscum album. Lineage (NCBI taxonomy): Eukaryota > Viridiplantae > Streptophyta > Magnoliopsida > Santalales > Viscaceae > Viscum > Viscum album. The sequence continues at coordinate 192,456,004 of OY728155.1, read as the reverse complement.
CTAGATATCATAACCTAGTCTGAACGTCAAACAACCACCCATGGATGGTTTTTATCACACCTCTAACATCATTTTATGTAAAATTCAAATCACACTGATGAATGAAAAAGTCTAATTTAATACAATTAAATTTGAACCCTAAGGAGAAACTGACCCAATGATAAGCCTTATCCGTAACATCTCCCAATAGAATTCGAGCCACTCCTGGTTCGAAGATGAGACAAATCCCCAAATCAATTCCATTTTTCGATGGCCAATTCAACAAAAATTGTCCAAAAAACATAGAAAGAATTATCGTGGGAAATACCTTCATCAAAACCCACATCAACTATACATGTTCTTCATTGTTGAACATCCTCTTATCCATGCTGATACAAATATACATAGATCATAGACAATTCAATCAATATTCGATGGAATTATTATACAATTATCTAATAGAGATCCTTCCAAGAAGAAATCCTTGATCAAGGTGATTAGGAGGAATAAGAACTAAAGATACTTTTTACGTCAAAGGATCATGAAGGATAATATTTCCTAAGAGGATCATCCATCAAAATGAAAATATGATCCATTGTTATAAAAGAGAGAATGAGTCCAATATTGAAGAATAATGAAAGATTTCATTTGAAGTCTCCATTGGATTTGTCCTAAATCCATCCCACATCAAAGGGCTTTTAAGGAGGTATGAGGAGAGGAGAAAATATTCATCTTGCACTCTAAAAACTGGTCTATGCGAGATAAAAACAAGGGGACTCAATGGATAAAATACCAAAAAGCCTCTTACTTAAAACCATCCAATGTGCCCCACCGTCTGAGTGGTATAGGCTCATCATCCAGTTAGTGAGACCTAATAGACATCAGGCTTACTACCTACCTCATTGGGTATTTGGTGAGTCCTATTAGACGGAAGGGCTTCTACCCACCCCACTGGTTAGCCGGCATTTCTATAACACCCCAAATAGTCTATCCAAGACTCTAACCTACTCTTAAGCTTTGTGTCACTTATAAAAATTCTATTCAAGTCCAAAACACCTCTCATGGATGTTTAAACTTGAATAATATTAGTTTGAAACCTAGTTATATGAACGATCCATCCACTAGATGAAAATTTCTAACTTCTTCCAAAATTTACAACCCGTAACAGTGTGTTTCATTATATATATGATTTTATTGGTTGGGATGTTATTGGTGGAGCTTAGTAGAACACGATGATGATTATTTTAGGTGGCGTTAAATATCTATGTTTGTTAGTTGGACCTTCCACACCATCAATTGTTATGTTGGGATGCTCGTTATTACTAGTTGTGTGTGTATTTTTCTCTTTCATACTTTGGATATATTTATAAGTTTTCACTATAGTTATTATAGAGGATGTTACATTTATTTGTTTCCTCTTTAGTTAGTACAATTTTATTTATAATATATTGTTGGTATATGCTTAGAGGTGTGTGTGTATACAGGTTCAGTAGGATAAGGATTTTTATATGTGTGATATGCCTACTCAGTGCTAGTATCCAACCCTTAGTCTATTATAGGTGATCATGGGTTGTCACTATCATCCAGTCTAGGGGGGATCTGGTGGGTCTATTTTTGATCGAGTGGTATTGGTAAAGTCCATCCCTAGGGATGGTGTTTATAGTTATATGTTTCACGGGGATTGGTTTTGGGAAGTTAGGGAAACTATTTTAAGGTGTCTCAATTTTGACTCTCAAGCTAGAGAACCTAATGCTAGAGTGGCGACCAACGTATCCATACACCAGGACTTCAACCACCTACTTATTTTCTTAATATGCTGAGGCACCAGTTACTAGGAAATAAATGGTACAAACTTAAGATATAAATGTTTATTTTACTTATATATCCTTCTTGAATCATATAGCTATATGTGCTCACTTAATAATCTAACATCTTATTAATTTTTAAAGTTTCACCATATAGATCACCAATACGGATTGCAAGAGAGGGCCAAGATGATATCCCACCAAGTATCAAGGATCTAGTTTAGGGGAAATCACATGAGGTATTTTTACCAGATAGACAATGAGAAATTATTTCACCCATCAAGGAGTGAGTAGACCCACCATTGGGGTGTCAGGTGAATATTCCACACGTGGTTCGACAACAAACAGTTTCAGCAGTTTAGGATGAAAATTCATGTATAATGAGCATGTTTCTAGTGTTACAGGATTCGAGAAATCCTAGATTCTGGGGTGAGAGAGACATGTAAGTAGAAAAATATTATTTGGAGTCAATATTATGAGTTTTTAACTCATGAGAATGCCAACCAATAAGATGGTTTCACTTTAATCCAACCTATTCATGTAGAGACTAGAAGCTGGTGGGATCTATTTACCCAAAAACTTGATGATATTACACTCCCTTGAGTGGAGTTTGATCGATTGTTCTATATTGTTTTTTGTTTCTTCACTAGAATATTTATGCAGATTTAGGAGTATCTTGATCATACATGGGTGATGAAGGGCTTACTAGGATGATACCATTAGAAATCATGAGTAGTCTATAAACATCATGGGACTAAGACATTAGTTAATGTTAGTGGGGTTTCAAACATAAGTCTCTTAAAATAGGAAGTTTACTCATTATTGGAATCAGACTTGAGGTTCTACAACACAAAGGCTTCTTAGAATACCTAGACACCACATTCATGGATTCTTCTACACTTGTGATGAACTAGGTCATATTTCCTAATATTTCCTAACCTGTTATGCTATAATGACAGGACCGAATGATGCAGTTTTTGGTCCAGAGGCTCTTGACATCGTTTGAGGTATGATCAATATCCTCTATGCTTTATCACTAGTACATTTAGATAAATTTTTGATTCAATATTTCATCTCTTTATCCATTGTTTTAGAGATTTAGATTATTTTAGATCCTTTAGAACATCAGTTGAGACTGTTAATTATTATGATAAGTGATTCAATTATTTCTCACATTCTCTAATAGTGTGAGATGGGGCTTAGTGGATAGAGATTTATGTGTAATATATTATTTTTTGTGATGATACCATATGATTTTATTCTAGGGATAAACCTACTATCCATGAAATATTCCTTGATAAACTATTACCACATGAATGTTTGGTGGTGATGGTAAGATGATACAATATTGAAAATCAATGGTAAATAGTACCTATTAGTGGAATGAGTGTGACTCATAAGTAAGAATCTACAACCCATATCCCAACAATTCGTGATTTTATACCTTGGTTTCGTGGGCTCTTCATATAATTGAAATACAATGGTAGTATAAGAATACATTGACGTCTTACTTGAATATATACAAGGAATACCTCCTTGGTGGGAGATAAAATTCCACATTGACTTACCCCCAGTACCTATTAGATATCTTTTGCAACATATTGGGTGTCCCCTGATGAGATTTAGATAGTTGAGGGTATAGTTATAGGAATTTAAGGAGAAGGTTTTCTTCATACTTATTACGTATTCCCAGGTATCTTTAGTGTTGTTGTCTTTGAAGGTGGATGAAATATTGAGATTTTTTGTTTATTATTTCCACCTAAACTAAGTGATAATAATAAAAAGTAACCTTTTCCTAGGATTAATGAATTCTTTGATGAGATGGAAGGTGAAATATGGGTCTCAAATATTGAAATCAGATTCAAATTCCACTAGTTTTGGGTTCATGTGAAGGAATTTTTGAAGATGGGATTCCAATGGTGCTATAGGCACTATGAGTTCTTGGTGGTTCCTTTGGGTGTGACAAATTCACCTACTATATTCATTGGACTTATGATCTCAATTTTTTCTACATTATTGGATTGATTTGTGGTTTCATTTATTGATGAAATATATTTTATTTTATGCTTTATGTGGAGATTGAATGGAATTTGAGGATGGTCCTAGAATTACTCTGAGAGCACCGGTTATATAATAAGCTCTTGAAGATCTAGTTTTGGATTAAATATGTTCACTTTCAAGGGAATGTCATCTAATGATAAAGTGCAGATATGAACCCAACAGAGATAACAGTGATAAAAGTTTTGGAACCACCCAAGATCATATTAGAGGTGAATATTTTTCTTGTTTGGATGGATACTATTAGTATTTTGTGGAATAACTTTTTTTATTGAAACCCCTTTGACTACTTTGACATGAAAAGGGAATATGTTCGCCTGAAATGAGTAATGTTAGAAATCCTTTGATGAGTTAAGGTAGAGTTTGACCAGTTCCCCTAGGTTGAGACTACCAAAGGAGGGTTTTGAGTATATGGTGTTCTGTGATTCTTTAAGAAGTTGGATTAGATGTGTGTTTATCAATGTACTCCATAAGAATGACTGAAAATATGAAGCAATAAAAATACCCCAATTATAAGTTATATTTTGATAATAATTCATTCAGGAAACACACTAGATGCCTGGATCACATGACCAATTGAAGGTCATGCAATATGGTTACACCATTGTGTAAACCTTGAGTCTTTATATTATTACCTCATACTACATTCTTCATGAAACCATGGTCATGATACGTGTTTGAAAAGGCTATTGATGATGGGATGTTCATGTGGTCCCTATTTCTCATGTTATTCCCTAGTGCATACAGGATCACCTAATCTAAAATAGATCATGCGAACAAGGTTGTATGTGATGGATCCTTGTTTTGATCACTCTTCATCATGTGATGCCTTCTGAACATGTGTGATCACCTAACCCTAAATGGATCATGATATAGAAGCTATCTATGAAGGGAGGATATTTCTGTCACTACTTTAATGATATTCCCCCTAGATTCATGCAATCACCGAACATAAAATGGATCATGTGATCAAATATATGGTGGGGATGTTCATGGAAGATCTATTTTACAATCATTAATTGTTATGTGATGCACTAGGGATATTTTATTGATGATTTATATCTTGGTCACATGTAGTGCACGAGCTCATTCCAACTTACATGGATATCTTCCACCAGCTTAGACCCACATATATGGATCACCCACCTTATAAAGTGGCTTAGATATAGAGGAGATACACCTATAAAAACCTTATTGACAACCAAACAATTAGATAACTAATATAAAATATTTGATACATGTTTTACTATATAGAAGGAATAATCAATACATAAGGAGAACTAAAGACAGTTTATCAATTTCAATGGCTTCCATTTAGAAATTTAGTGAGAAGATTCAATGGACTGAATATGTGACCCTTTTCTAAATATAGAAACCATTCACACAATATCTTGTCATGTGACCATTAGAATAAGAGCCGATCACATGGTGACCCCTCAGTCACATGATCACATGATGACCTATTTCTCAGGCAATTGCATGATGATCTCTTGGTCATCATAAAACATCATGTGATCACCTAACCTAATGTTGGTTACATGATCACGTGACCCCCATACTATCATTAAATTTCATGAAATACCATAATTTTGTATGATCACATGACTCCCAGCTCCATTACCGAGTCTCATGGCCCTATGACCATTATACAATCAACCAAATCCCAAGAGTTCCAATTGAACTATCCTAAGACTTCTTAATATCCTCCTCTGATGAGGTTATATCCCTTATTGAAATAAACCATGGTGTGAGTCCTTAATATTACAATGATTCCTAAACCTTATGAGGAAATAATCCTTCTGAGTTTAATCATCTTTTCTTATCCAACAGTTGTCCAAGAACATTCAAACTATGTGAACTAGGATTCCTATAATAATCATGAAACATAGGGTGCATTTTTAAGGCCCATGCTTCACATCCAATATATTTCCACCGGTCATATCATAAATCCATATTATTAGTGAAGAACATATTACCCCCATATAGATTATACATTACAGTTCTCTTTGTAAAATCCTATGCTTTCAATCATTATGCCATCATCTCTATGATACTCATAACCATATTTCTTTTACATTGGGCTCAGTGTGTAAATCCCATAAAAATTAAATATTACATTCATATGAAATGTGTTTTATGTTTTTCTATCTATTATTTATCACATCTATCATGACTCTTGTGGGATTAGGGATCTAAAAAGAACATTCCATTAGCACGATAAAAAAACTTCAATCATGGAAATCCTCTTTCGATGTAAGTCCTGATTACATCTTATTTTACATAAAAGGGCCATATTCCCAATGATTCATATTAGGGATAACATGCATAATCCCCACTCAAACATTTATTATCACACCAATTATGACACATATATTTGTAAAATTGGAATGGCATGGACTCTGATTCTTGTCCCTAGAAGATAGATAATACATATATCCAAGGATAAATCCCTCCTATAAAATATTCAAATGTCCCCATATACTTACTAGTTTCAGGATGATAAAGTGAAAAATAATTTCATTATCACATGATGTTAAACTGTAGGACACAATTATGCCACATGACCTTAAACTGTGTCATTATAACTATGTGATATTTGATTTTGATCTCATCAGGTTACATATGATGCCTCCCTATAGTTCAAATCCAACATCATAAAACTTATCTCCAATATTCTATATTCATTGGTTTATACCCCTCAAGAAATAATTTACATCTTTCCCTTGTCAGGATATACTACCATGACTCTAGATGTCCCACCTGCTTGGTCCAGACACCCTGAAAACCATCTTTTATCAGGCCATATTACTGAAAACACCAATTATAACAAGGATATAATACTTATGAAACACACTCATCCTAGTTAGGTCCTATTACGTTTTATTTAAACTATAATGGGATATTCATGTGTAAGTACCACACCAACTATTATAATGTATCATTCTCCTTGTCATACAAACCACATGATATTAAAATCTATGGACTAGTACTTATCACATGAATTTAAAAGGTATGATGTGTCTCATTGGAGTAATTTAACTAAGTGGGTTATGATTCCTTTCAAAAGGATATAATGGAACCCCCTTTACGGTCCCAATACCAACACTATAGATACCTACCACTCTCTTAAACAATAATAAATTGTAGATTTCCCAAATGTATGACTTTAAAACAAAGCAATCCCAAAACAATAATCACTAAGTAATAATTGTTAATAAGATGGAGAACCATTTATATATAAATATGGTTTCATCGATATAGAACCTATAATACATAAATATGTTCACATCAATGGGATTCCTTTGATATGTACAGATACTCACATTAGCATCAGTTAATAACTAGTAATAAATGTTTGGGAAACCAATATCATACCGGGGCCTGTGAAAGATTCATGAACATGAATTAAATCTATAATAGAGTCCCAAAGTAGGAAATAATTCCCCCCAATTGGGTGTGATGATCCAAAACTCACAAACTATTGACCAATATGAGTTCTTAAGATTCATTAGTAAGGAACCCTAATGTTAGACTTCCTTCAAAAAGTTGGCCTATGGCTCTTTATAGATGTGGGAAAAATTATGTGTTTCTAGTTCCATGAATGAACCCCATTGGAAACCATCAAAGATACGATAAGTGATCTTAGATGAGGATTGTACATTCATGATCATTCCCTCACAAAACCAAACACTAAGACACCTCTTCCTAGGTTGAAACAAAAATGGTGAACCTAACTTGAAACTTTCAATGAATAAAATAATCATGTTACCTATATATAGAGCAATTTTTTTTGTATATACTATGAAAATTGAAATGAAGAACATGACACAAAACTTTTTTTAACTACAATAAACAATTGAGTCTCACATAGATAGATTGTTAAGTATGTTTCTAACTTGAAATACTAGTCTGATCAGTGGAATTTTCCCTTGTTTTATTTGTGACTAAAGATACATTTCTTGAAAGATAATTTTTATTTGGAAATGGAATCATCCCTAGGAAAGAATTATTGTATATTAGCTTCTCATAGAGATGCTGCCTCTATGAGCCAAAGGATGATGTCACCTACCCGATGCCTCCTATATCTGGTGGATACTGTGATGTTTTGGGAATACCATTGACATGGTAATATCCCAACCCTAGAGGATGTGCACAATGGTCACTAGTAACTAAAGCATGTCAATCTATCCCATATAATGAGATTCATAATGAAGCCACTGATGTGTATCACCACTTCCATAAACATTGGGAGCCTTTCCCAAGATTGTGATAACTAGTACATTCCTTACCATATGAAGGTGGATTTGGTCGTAAATTATGACTTCACCATGTTTCAGGAGATTCCTAGGATGGATCCTTTTAACCATCTCTAGAAACATCACATAACTACTACCCCTAAATCTCCCACTGAAGGTACTTTCCAATAGGTCATCTCCCTAGAGACTCATATTCAGAAGATTAATAGATATATATAGACATGAAGAGATATAGATCATAGGAATCAATCACATATTCCTTCCTCCAAAAAAATAACACTGTTATATTCATGATGATAATAAGAGAGTCGACTTATATTCCTGATTTCCAAAACCTAGTTTTACAGTATATTTCAGTAGTGAGCTAGGGTCTGTCACATGTTCCTAGCACTGGGTACGCATCCTTTCAACATATCCTGATGAAAAATGGAGGATATGTGTGGGATTATATTTCCAATTCAATCTATGAAATATTATAATATATCCTAGAGATAAAAAATGTACAGGACTATATTCTTACCCACACTGTTCTAAAATTCTAGTATATTTTTCCATCAACAGAGGATATTCGTGAGAATATTTTTACAGTAACATAGTGATAGCCACATACTCATATTCCAATCAACATAGTAGAATATTAGCATATCCACCATGTCTAATTAGACACTCCGGAGTAGGAACATATTCATTCTCTAATCTAAGAGTATTATCAACATATTCTAATAAAGGATGATTCATAAGACTAGTCCCATGCCCCATTTCAATTGGGGGGTTTTCAAACTAGTTTTATAGCCACCTTAGGATTGGTGCACATTTCTATTAAAGAATGAAATTGTTATATTACAAAATAAAATCATGATTGGGTGTACATTACCATTTCAAATGAGGTTCATTAGCATGTTCCAATAGTCACCTTGGGGAAGAATCATATCCCTACCAGTCATTTAAAAGTTTCTTATAATATTCTAATAGTTGATATCAGCCAAGAATATATTCCTACTCCTACCAATGAAGGTAAATATCAAAATACCAAAAATTAAATATAGGAGGAGTCTGATATCCCTTCTCCCATTCCAAAGTACATTCACCATATTTTGATGGGGAGTGTATAGTTACCCCAGCCTTTTTACATAAAAAATTTCATTATTTGAATCATAATTAACCATTAGAGCACAAGCCAAGGATCGATAAGTCTAGTGTCTTAGAAGACTAGGTACATATAACATAAAACATGGGACGCTTGGTTGTAGAAGGAGGCCCACAATACTCGATAGGTGGAGTACTTTAGCAGTCCAAGGTTAGTTAGAAGTGCTTGGTTGTAGCGGAAAGCCCAATGTACTCGACAGAGGGGGAGTTATACAGCAACTGTGGTTTCAACATCATGAAGAAATTCCTGGTTTGAGTTGAGTCAATGACCTTTGTGTTTTCCTCATAATTGAGATGGGTTACATGATATATTAGGTATATGTATGGGCATATACCTAAGTAAAGGTTATCTGTTGAGATCTTTCTTTGTGGTTTATCCTTGTTGGATTTAGTGAGACCTTGAGGGTCTCAGGGTCCCTAATGATTATCATTATACTCTCCCCTACACGGAATATGCCCACAACTCATTGTGTTGGATGCATACGACAGACAACACTTACTGAGGCAGAGTGTACGAGGACTGGACGGTACCCAGAGGTGGACACATGGCGTGACGGCGCACGGAGCAGACCGATAGACGCGGAGTGCTGAGGAGGATATATGTACCTACCCTCCTGATAGGAACCTAGAGGATGATCTAGGAGCTTCTTCACCATTCAGCTGTTAGTCTTTCAGTTATAATTTCTTTCAATTATAGTTGTACCTTTCTGTTGGGCTTGTATTTCCGGCCCCTTTGTTCTTTCAGCACACTTGTTATTCTACTTTACTTAGTGTTTGTTTCCACTTGTACTCTGGTTGTGTGTGTTTACGTTTCATAAAGGCAATGCCTTCTCTTTTTATTGGGATTTATGCCTTTGGAACTAGTCACCAGCCCTTGGCATATGGAAGGCGGGCTTGGGGTAGTCACGACACGGGCCCCGAGGACGGGTCGTGACAGTAGTCTATATTAGTTAGAATCAAGGAAGGGATTATATACCATTAGAAATTATGATTGACTCTTTTCAAGATAATGTAAGTGTATTTAATATGGGTTAATATGTTTAGGGTTGATGATAATTTTTAAGGAATATAAACCCCCTTGAGGTTTCACATGATAAGAGATTAAAGAGATTAATGATATTTGGGGGGGGGGAAATTGATGTATAAATAATAATTATGGAAAATTAACCTTTTACAATAGTTTTAAACCATTTTTATGGGGCCCAAAACCATTGGTACATGCTATACCAATGGTTCCCACAACCATTGGGTAGGTATTATTCACAACATCCCTATACGAACAGACTTCTAATAACTATTGAAATAGGTAAGAAGGGGTTTCCTTATACAAATAGTTATAGAATAAATTTTTATAGACATCCCATATCAATGGTTCAAAAACTATGGCATAGATCTATTTTACCATCATTCAATGGCTCTCCCCAACACCCCCAATAGCTATTAAACACTTTGATTCAATATTCCAACTCATTGTACACATTTAAGACAATATATATTATATATTTCATATTTAATTATTATGTCACTACAAAAAAATCATAAAAAATATATGAAGTAAACTTCAGTCATCATACACCATTCACATAGTTTCATCATAAATATCAAGTCATAAATTTAGGGGATAAATATATTACTCATGACCACCTCTACCATCATGTACATCAAGGCTATCATTATCATTACAATTGTCCTCACTCTCATCATGACATCATACATCTTCATAACCATCACTACCAGAAAATGCATCACCTACCCACCACAAGACAAATCATCATTATAATTGGGAACAATATATAAGGAGTATATTATCACAATACATGTATTAATAATCATAGTGGTATCATATGGAAGTAATTGATAAAAATATTCCAAGGATTTCTAAAACTACTCATTGGACTTTTTTACTTCTTTATGCTTCAATTTGGTTATTTTTAGCCTTTTTATGGGCCTCATATGCCTCTAAATGGGACTCATATATCTCTATGCTATTGGATCAATTAAATTTACCTAATATGGGATAATACCTAGTGGGAATGATACTCTTACCAATTCTACAGTGAACTCTTCCATAATTCTGATCACATAATACAAGTTACAATTGATTGTGTGTCTTGATTTTGTAATCACGTTTCTCATTAAGGGCATCCATAGAATTATTTTGACCATATAAATTATATATTTAGTAACAAAATATCTACTAACCTTTTAAATTATTATAATAAAACATGCATTATTTTCTTAGATATGTTCATTTTCAGCACTCTCATATTTCTTCCTTCTACCTGAAAAATAAAATTTATCCAAAGAAACACACCCTTTGTGTTCAATACCGCACACTACAAATTTCATGGAATGTAATAAATTGTTATTCAAGAATATTTCATTGATTATTTAATTTAATTTTATGAAACTAAATTTAAAATATTTAATCTTTTGGGTATCGGGTGATGAAAACAAACCAGTTTTGGGATGGAAGTGTTTTAAAATTCATTGTTGATTTAACATAATCTCAGTATGGTTTATAAGTATAACAAGGTTTCATAATACAATTATTATTATTTTAAATGGATTTAAATTTAAATGAATGATTCTAAGGATTGGTAATTTCCTTAATTAATGGCTTCAATGAGCTGAAATGGGGAAATTCTAATTTATTTTGATGGGTAATAAAAATTAATTAATGTTTTGGGACCTATTTGGGATACATAATGTGTTTGATTATATAATATTTAGAATTTTTAATTTCAATTTAAAAGGTTGATATAATAAAAGTTGGAATTTTTAATGATTTTGTGACTTAAAAACAATGATTTACATTTAAATCAATGGTTTTCCAATGATTTATAATGTAAAAGTTATTTAATATTTTTGGTTATGACATTTTTGGATCAATTAATATGGATTATATGAGGTATTGATGTTTATGTGGTAGTAATCACGGTTTATATGGTTCTTCATTGAATGTGTTTGAATTAATTTATTCTTAATTTCTATGGTTTCATTTAGTTATGATTTTATATGTTATTATTGATTTGATGAGTGACTGAGTTGTTAGGTTGTTTTTGATTTAAGATGACATATTGGAATTTTATATTAAGTGTAAGGGTAGTGTGGGTTTTGGGTATTATGTGTGAGATAGACTGAGGAAATGTTTATTTAGGATGAAACTATTATATATTTATAACTTGGAGAGAATTATATATGACTTTTTTGGTTTGGGTGGTTATTTTGGATTTTATCCATTTTGTTGGATGTTTGGGGTATAGATAGAAAGGGAAATTAGTTTCTTTGATGAATTACTAGTTTTATGGTCATGTAGAATTAATTTTGTCACTAAGGAGTTAACCATGTATATTTTTTCTTGAATAGATGATTGGATTATTACTCACTAGTCTCCTGATGAGAATTACGGTTTTCGGTGTTAAGGTTGCTGGGTTTTTTTTTGAATTATTATCTATATTGATGTTTTGGGTGGTAAAACATTAAAATATCATTAATTTTGAGTTTCAATTTTTAGAACTCATTATATATATATATATTGATATTTTTTAATTGTGAGTTGCAAAAAAAGTATATTTTAGGTAGAAATATAAAAATATTTTAAAATTCTTGACATGGATTTTTTTGAATAGTTTAATACATGGACACAAATAGTTTAAAAAATATTTCAAAACAACATAAATACTATTTAAAATAAGGTTAAATACTATTTTAAAAACTTATTTTAAGAAATATTTAACTTCTTATATATAGTTTTAAAAGTGTTTTTAAAATAACCAGTTTAAGAAAATTTACATAAACATTAAAAAAATATTTACAAGAAATTTTGTACAATATTATTAATATATTTGTAAAGAGATTATAAGAAGATTACAAACTAAAATCAATTTAAAACTATAATATGTTTATATTTTATTCATAAACTTTACTTTTTTTATGTTCTCTTTTTACTTTATTTATTTTTTGTTTAATTTGAGTAAGTGAAAACCAATTTATATTCATTTAATCCATTTAAGTTCAATTCAATTTTATTCCATTATTTATAGAACATATTAGTACAAATTCCTTCAATTTAAGCTAGTAAAATCCAATTTATTTCAATTGATTTTAGTTTTTATTAAGACATTTAAAGTATTATTTGGTCATTATATGACTACTTGGATCAAATAATTTACTTTTAGATTGATTTGGGATGATTCATATAAGATTAATTTGGTATGGGATAGTTATTACTTGATAAATAAAGTTTTTGCCAATTTTATTTAGATTGTTTCTTATTTGTTTAATTTTACTCATTTCAGTTTTTTTAATTCATGCTAATTCATTCATATTTAGATGTATGATATTTTTTTTAATTGTGTTATCACTTAATTAATATTGGTTCTATATAAAAATTATTTTTTGTCTCCCAAACTCCAAAATTGTAGTTTACTCCAGTGTGTGTACATACTTCGTATCATAATTTTTTATTTCATTGTAATTATTAGTAAAAAATAAAATTCAATCATAAAAAAATATACTAATATGAATCATAATCAGTTTCAATAAAAAACATAAAAATTTAGATAGTACTGCAAAATCAACACTCTTTTAGTAAGGAATCAATTCCCAGTACTATGTTATAGTACAATCATTCATGTATGGTATACCCACTAAATTAATTATAAGTCTACAAACCAAACCATGATATAGCTCTTGATTATATTCTCTCGTTATCCAATATATTGATTCTCCCAACTATAGGAGTATCTTTATTTGTTATGTTTAAACACTTAAATTAATTTACCACACCTCTGAATAGTCCATCACCAAATGTAGTGACTAAACTTGATCATTTATTCAAACCCTATTTCCAAGAAACACACAAAGTACTAAACAAACTTGGATTTCTCAGAATTCATCCCAATGCATTTATTGATTCATTCTTATTGTTCCTAACATTCTATAGAATCCTAGGAATAGATTAAAACCTCATTATAGATGGTTCTTATCCTCTATCACAAGTTTCTATTACAAACCATGACATGTCCAATAGATGAAAACCTCAGGTTGACCACAAAATAATACCTCAATCCATTGTTGATTTTATATTTCACTATAGATGAATCTCTAAACAAAAACTATGGGCCACTAAACCCTATGAGTTTCACACCAACATATTGGTTTCAAAATATAAGGTTGACTCTGAACTAAAAATGTCACTGACCTACATCTCTGCATCTTTTAGGTTTTTCTACAGAACTAGAAACATTCTAAATAGTTATATCTCCACTATCTCCACTAATTCAACTAACCTTATATGTAACCACCATATAAATAGTCACACATTATGTCTTTCCCACTAAGGTACAATAACACCATTTTTTTTCTCATGTAGAGTGATTTACAAGAAGTTATTGAACTCTAAGAAAAATCAAATTTATTTTCAGCGTTCCATAACATATAAGGTGCTAGATCCACCAAAATGAGTACTTTTAGTGCTCATTTTTAGAAAAAGAAAACTATTTTCTACCAAGTTCCACCACACACCACCTGTCTCATAGATTTTTTATCAAGCAGTTGTGCGTTCTCCATGCTCTAAATTCAAACCATGTATCTCATGAACTAGAAATAATGGTAAACTACATTCTAGGGTTGCAAGAAAACTCGAAATACCTTCCCCTATGACTTGCAAAGATTACTCAAATTTTTAGAGAATTTATTTCAATGAAAATGTCTCCTTAACATTAACATATACTATTCATTTACAAGGAATATCCACCCTTGGGTTACTTTCAAGAAGTATGAGGTACTAGCTTTCTAGTGACCAGAGTTATTTCATTAAGGCCATAGTGTTATTAACACTACCCACATAATATTTTAAAATGGGAAACAACCCATAAAAATTAATCTAGGAACATCTTCAAAGACTTGGCAAGATGAATTCACCCTTATACTATGCATATTGAGGCTAAACATTCCAAGTTTAGTTAAAAAGTATAACACTAGTTAATATATAGGTAACACTAAATATACTATAGTTGTAACCTTAATTAACTAGACATATCTAATGGCTATTCACAAAATATCCATTACTAAGGAAATTAATGCCCTAAAATGACCAAACAAGGTAAATTGCACCACTGGTGTATAAAGGGACCACATCATCATCATCACCATCATCATCACCATAGTCGTTATCACATAGGTGCACCAAACCATAGTGTCACATGCACTACTATCATAATTACACATGCGTAGGGGTTTACCCAAAATAATGTCATCACAAACTCATATATGAAAACACAATACATGTTTTTTACAATAAGTCAATTGATTACTCCATCGGCAGTACAATCACTCACAAACAACATATATGTCCTGAGAAAACTCTATACTAAATACGATGCATGTTATTACTCTTACTAATAAATTCAATTGTAAAATCCATATGAAATCACAACCATAAAATCCATGTGAGTCACATGAGGTGAAAACATATGACCATAATAATGTAACCCAAGAACATGAATAACATGACTTTGTAACCTATACATCCCTCATAGATGGTGTTTGGGTTTCACTAGACTACATTTTATCATAAGCTCCAACATATTTCTATGTCACCAGTCTACCAAATCACAAAAAAGGGAAAAAAAGACAGGCTATGGTGCAATTTTGTAATATACCGACCTTAATCACTGGGTTTGAGATAGAATGTCACATCAACTTAGGATTACCTCCCCACATACTAGAGGCTATCAACTAGTAGTGAGGGTCTAAGGTGGAATAGTGGAGAGACCATACCCTCAATTAGAGTAATTCATAATAAATAATAACCAAACATGTAAACGTTATACTATAAGAGAAAGAAGAATCAATGGAATACCATCAGTAAACTTTGAATGTAGAAACAATAGACTCAATAGTCATAATTAAAAACATAAAAAAGATCACCCATCGGTCCCATGACATATATGATAAGAAAGAAATTAAAGTACAATAAGCTATGAAAATAAAAGATTCCCCTCATCCCAGTCTCGAGACTCATAGAAAGATATCCCACTAGTTGATTAACTAATACCTCATCCCTACCTATATCTATAATAAATGTGTTATTCTAAGGTATCAAAGTTACATGGATTCCCATATCGGGTGTGATTAAAATTTAGCAAGACACCACCAACATGTCCCAATACCCAACCAGTAATATGTAGTGTACATGTACTTGATAAGATCGATATAATTTTAATCAAAAAAATATAATTGCAAAGTAATATCATATAATCCCCAAGAACACACAACTAATAAACAACCATGTATCAAGTGGTTGTCCACTTACTAAGCCTCTAGAAACCCTGATCATACCTGCTTCAGATCCATACCAGAAACATGGTTATATCGAATGTCAGGAGTAAGCAGGACCAAGACACAAGGCTGGTTGGCTAGGCATCTAGACATCACGTCTCTCAGTATCCTCAAGGCATCAAGGAAACATGTCTCTAAATGTATTCTAGGAATTGATTTTGGTTTCAGTCCACATAGCCAAATAGTTATAATGTACTTGGTATACCCAAGGAATTGAGTACCAAAATGTTACTTGGTATCCACAAGGGATTGATTTTTGTGAAGGGACACATGTATTTCATGATCTTACCTTGTTCTTAGGTCCATCGTCGTCATCGTCGCAAGCCACACACAACATTCTTTCTAAGGGATAACCATTTATTCAGAGTCCACCTATTTCAAGTACCAACAAATGACACTAAATTCATTATAATACATACAACATGATAGGGAATACAAATGTAGCACAATATATTTCACCATGAGAAATTAGTAGCATCAAACATAACATGTGATCATCTATCAAACATTATATTAAAAGATACATAAGAACACTTGTGGAATAAAATATCATATAATGGTCTCACATGATACACTATCACCCACATGATATCACTATCAATCATGGTCCATAAGCTATTCCAATACAAGTATCGCATCAAATAATTCAAGAGATCACATATAAATAGAACATAGAATATCGTCATGAGTCATAAAAACTACACATGTGATCAAAATATCATACATGTTCTTACATTATTCAAGCCTCATATATCACAAAAACACACCCTAAGGTGTTCACGTAGTTTATGACATTAATTAGTGATTATAACTTAAGCATCAGTGGCCATAAACAAGCCAATTCGTAAGGGTCTATCGTTTCCCTTGGCACTTTGTCCAATTATATTAGGAATAGTTTCCTTAATTAATTAAGACTCAAGGATAATTAATTTATTATGGTTTATTATTTATTCATAACACATTATGAATTTACAAGTTGTTTTCCCAAGTCATAGAACCTCATACTTAATGAAAATAAACCATGCATTGTACCATATAATAGATTACAAAGACTACCTACTTCAAATGAAGTCAACTCCAAAAAAAGAAAATACCAATAGCTTCGTTCAAGTTTATCCAAGTAAAATCATCCTCCATTGATCACCAAAAGGTTCTAACTCATGACCAAGAATTATAATTAATTAATTAATTATAACTAAATAATAATTAATTAAAATATTACAAGAACCCACATTCAAAGAAAAATACAAACATGATGAAAGACTTACTAGATATCATAAACTTGTATGAACCTCAACCAACCACCCATGGAAGGTTTGTAGCACACCTCTAACATCATTTTATGTAAAATTCCAATCACACGGATGAATGAAAAAGTCTAATTTAATCCAATTAAATTTGAACCTTAAGGAGAAACTGACCCAATGATAAACCTTATCCGTAACATCTCCCAATAGAATTCGAGCCACTCCTGGTTCTAAGATGAGACAAATCCCCAAATCAATTCCATGTTTAGATGGACAATTCAACAAAAATTGTCCAAAAAACATAGAAAGAATTATCATGGGAAATACCTTCATCCAAACCCACATCAACTATACATGTTCTTCATTGTTGAACATCCTCTTATCCATGTTGATACAAATATCCATAGATCATAGACAATTCAATCAATATTCTATGGAATTATTATACAATTATCTAATAGAGATCCTTCGATGAAGAAATCATTGATCAAGGTGATTATGAGGAATAAGAACTAAAGATAATTTTTACATCAAAGGATCATGAAGGATTTGATTTTCTGAGAGGATCTTCCATCAAAATGAAAATTTGATCCATTGTTATAAAAGAGATAATGAGTCCAATATTGAAGAATAATGAAATATTTCATTTGAATTATCCATCGGATCTGGCCTAAATCCATCCCAAATCAAAGGGGTTTTAAGGAGGTATGAGGAGAGGAGAAAATATTCTAGTTTCACTCTAAAAACTGATCTATGGGAGATAAAAACAAGGGGACTCAATGGATAAAATACCACAAAGCCTCTAACTTAAAACCATTGAATGTGCCCCACCGTCTGGGTGGTATAGGCTCATCATCCAGTTAGTGAGACCTACAGGACATCAGGCTTACTACCTACCTCACTGGATATTTGGTGAGTCCTATTAGACTGAAGGGCTTCTACCCACCCCACTGGTTAGCCGACGTTGCTACAACACCCCAAATAGTCTATCCAAGCCTCTAACCTACTCCTAAACTTTGTGTCACCTATAAATATTATATTCAACTCCAAAACACCTCTCATGGATTTTAGACTTGAAGCATATTAGTTTGAAGCCTAGTTATATGAACTATCCATCCACTAGATGAAAATTTCAAACTTCTTCTAAAATTTACAACCCGTAACAGTGTGTTTCATTATATATATGATTTTATTGGTTGGGATTTTATTGGTGGAGCTTAGTATAACATGATGATGATGATTTTAGGTGGTGTGAAATATCTATGCTTGTTAGTTGGACCTTCCACATCATCAATTGTTATGTTGGGATGCCCGTTATTACTAGTTGTGTGTGTATTTTTCTCTTTCATACTTTTGATATATTTATATTGTTTCAATATAGTTATTATAGAGGATGTTACATTTATTTGTTTCCTCTTTAGTTAGTACAATTTTATTTATAATATATGGTTGGGATATTCTTAGAGGTGTGTGTGTATACAGGTTCAGTAGGATAAAGATTTTTATATGTGTGATATGCCTACTCAGTGCTAGTATCAAACCCTTAGTCTATTATAGGTGATCATGGGTTGTCCCAATCATCCAGTCCAGTAGGGGCTCTGGTGGGTCTGTTTTTGATCAAGTGGTATTGGAAAAGGCCCACCCTAGGGATGGTGTTTATAGTTATATGTTTCATGGGGATTGGTTTGGGAAGTTAGGGAAACTATTTTAAGGTGTCTCAATTTTAATTCTCAAGCTAGAGAACCCAATGCTGGAGTGGCGACCAACATATCCATACACCAGAACTTCAACCACCTACTTATTTTCTTAATATGCTGAGGCACCAGTTACTGGGAAATAAATGGTACACACATAAGATATAAATGTTTATTTTACTTATATATCCTTCTTGAATCATATATCTATATATGCTCACTTAATCATCTAACATCTTATTAATTTTTAAAATTTCACCATATAGATCACCAATACGGATTGAAAGAGAGGACATAGATGATAGCCCACCTAGTATCAAGGCTCTAGTTTAGGGGAAATCACATGAGGTATTTTCACTAGATAGACAATGGGAAATTATTTCACCCATCAAGGAGTGAGTAGACCCACCATTGGGGTATCAGGTGAATATTCCAAACGTGGTTCAACAACAAACAGTTTCAGTAGTTTCAGATGAAAATTAATGTATAATGAGCATGTTTCTAGTGTTATAGGATCCGAGAAATCCTATATTCTGGGGTGAGAGAGACATTTAAGTAGAGAAATATTAGTTGGAGTCAATATTATGAGTTTTTTAACTCATGCGAATGCCAACCAATAAGATGGTTTCACTTTTATCCAACATATTCATGGAGGGACTAGAAGCTGGTGGGATCTATTTACCCAAAAACTTGATGATATTACACTCCCTTGAGTGGAGTTTTATCGATTTTTCTATATCGTTTTTAGTTTCTTCACTATAATATTTATGCAGATTTAGGAACATCTTGACCATACTTGGGTGATGAAGGGCTTCCTAGGAAGAGACCATTAGACATCATGAGTAGTCTATAAACATCATGGGACTAAGCCATTAGTTAATGTCAGTGGGGTTTCAAACATAAGTCTCTTAACATAGGAAGT
Source organism: Viscum album (assembly GCA_963277665.1). Taxonomy (NCBI): domain Eukaryota; kingdom Viridiplantae; phylum Streptophyta; class Magnoliopsida; order Santalales; family Viscaceae; genus Viscum; species Viscum album. Next base: position 192,435,550 of record OY728155.1, on the reverse strand, counting down.
TTACTCATTCTTGGAACCAAACTTGAGGTTCTACAAAAAAAAAGGCTTATTAGAATACCTAGACACCACATTCATGGATTCTTCTATTCTTTTTATGAACTAGGTCATATTTCCTAATATTTCCTAACCTGTTATGCTATAATGACAGGACCAACAGATGCGGTTTTCGGTCCAGAGGCTCTTGACATGGTTTGAGGTATGATCAATATCCTATATACTTTATCACTAGTACATTTAGATAAATTTTTGAGTCAATATTTCATCTCTTTATCCATTGTTTGAGAGATTTAGATTCTTTTAGATCCTTTAGAACATCAGTTGAGACTATTAATTATTATGAGAAGTGATTCAATTATTTCTCACATTCTCTAATAGTGTGAGATGGGGCTTAGTGGATAGATATTTATGTGTAATATATTGTTCTTTGTGATGATACCATATGATTTTATTCTAGGGATAAACCTACTATCCATGAAATATCCCGCGATAAACTATTACCACATGAATGTTTGGTGGAGATGGTAAGATGATACAATATTGAACTTAAATGGTAATAAGTACATATTAGTGGAATGAGTGTGACTCATAAGCAATAATCTACAACCCATATCCCATCAATTGGGGATTTTATACCTTGGTTTCATGGGCTCTTCATATAATTGAAATACAATGGTAGTATAAGAATACATTGATGTCTTACTTGAATATATACAAGGACTACCTACTTGGTGGGAGATCAAATTCCACATTCACTTACCCCCATTACATATTAGATATCTTTTGCAACATATTGGGTGTACCCTACTAAGATTTTGATAGTTGAGGGTATAGTTATAGTAATTTAAGGATAAGGTTTTCTTCATACTTATTATTTATTCCTAGATATCGTTAGTGTTGTTCGCTGTGAAGGTGGATGAAAGATTGAGATTTTTTGTTTATTATTTCTACCTGAACTAAGTGATAATAAAAAACAAGTAACCTTTTCCTAGGATTAATGAATTATTTGACCAGATGGAAGGTGAAAGATGGTTCTCAAATATTGAACTCAGATTCAAATTCCACCGGTTTTGGGTTCATGTGAAGGAATTTTTTAAGATGGCATTCCAATGTTGCTATAGGCACTATGAGTTCTTGGTGGTTCCTTTGGGTGTGACAAATTCACCTGTAGTCTTCATTGGACTTATGATCTCAATTTTTTCTACATTATTGGATTAATTTGTTGTTTCATTTATTGATGAAATATATTTTATTTTATGTTTTATGAGGAGATTGAATGGAATTTGAGGATGGCCCTAGAATTACTCTGAGAGCACCAGTTATATAGTAAGCTCTTGAAGATCCAGTTTTGGATTAAATATTTTCAATTTCAAGGTCATGTCATCTAATGATAAAGTGTAGCTACGAACCCAAAAGATGTTACAATGATAAAAGTTTGGGAACCACCCAAGATCATATCAGAGGTGAATATTTTTCTTATTTGGATGGATACTATTAGTATTTTGGGGAATAATTTTCTTTTATTGCAACCCCTTTGACTACTTTGACATCAAAAGGGAATATGTTCGCCTGAACTGAGTAATGTTAGAAATCCTTTGATGAGTTAAGGTAGAGTTTGACCAGTTCTCCTAGATTGAGACTACCAAAGGAGGGTGTTGAGTATATGGTGTTCTATGATTCCTTAAGAAGTTGTATTAGATGTGTGTTTATCAATGTACTCCATAACAATGACTGAAAAAATGAAGCAACAAAAATACCCCAAGTATAAGTTATATTTTGGTAATAATTCATTCAGGAAACACACTAGATGCCTAGATCACATGACCAATTGAAGGTCATGCAATATGGTTACACCATTGTGTAAACCTTGAGGCTTTATATGATTACCTCACACTACATTCTTCATGCAACCATGGTCATGCTATGTGTTTGAAAAGGCTATTGATGATGGGATGTTCATGTGGTCCCTATTTTTCATGTTATTCCCTAGTGCATACAGGATCACCTAATATAAAATAGATCATGAGAACAAGGTTTTATGTGATGGGTCTTTATTTTGATCGCTCTTCATCATGTGATTCCTTCTGAACATGTGTGATCACCTAAACCTAAATGGATCATGAAATAGAAGCTATCTATAAAGGGAGGATATTAATGTCACTTTTTTAATTATATTCCCCTAGAGTCGTGCAATCACCGAACATAAAATGGATCATGTGTTCAAATCTATGGTGGGGATGTCCATGGAAGATCCATTTTACAATCATTAATTGCTATTTGATGAACTAGGGATATTTTATTGATGATTTATATCTTGGTCATATGCAGTGCACGAGCTCATGCCAACTTACATGGATATCTTCCACCACCTTAGACCCACATATATGTATCACCCACCTTATAAAGTGTCTTAGATATAGAGTAGATACACCTATAAAAACCTTATTGACAACCAAATAATGAGATAACTAATATAGGAGATTTGATACATGTTTTACTATATAGAAGGAATAATCAATACATAAGGAGAACTAAAGATAGTTTATCAATTTCAATGGATTCCATTTAGAAATTTAGTGAGAAGATTTAATGGACTGAATATGTGACCCTTTTCTAAATATAGAAACCATTCAAACAATATCTGGTCATGTGACCATTAGAATAAGAGCTGATCACATGATGAACCCTCAGTCACATGATCACATGATGACCTATTTCTCAGGTGATTTCATGATGATCTCCTGGTAATGTTAAAACATCATGTGATCACCTAACCTAATGTTGGTTACATGATCACATTACCCCCTTACTATCATGAAATTTCATGAAATACCATTCCTCTGCATGATCACATGACTCCCAGCTCCATTACCGAGTCGCATGGCCCTATGACCATTATACAATCAACCAAATCCCAAGAGTTCCAATTGAACCATCCTAAGACTTCATAATATCCTCATCCGATGAGGTTATATCCCTCATGGAAATCAACCATTGTGTGAGTCCTTAATATTACAATGATTCCTAAACCTTATGAGGAAATAATAATTATGAGTTTAATCATCTTTTCTTATCCAACAGTAGTCCAAGAACATTCAAACTATGAGAAATAGGATTCCTAGAATAATCATGGCACATGGGATGCATTTTTAAGGCCCATGCTTCACATCCAATATATTTACACCGGTCTTATCATAAATCCATATTATTAGTGAAGAACATAATACCCCCGTATAGATTATACATTACAGTTCACTTTGTGAAATCCTATGCTTTCACTCATAATGCCATCATCTCTATGAGACACATAGCCATATTTCTATTACATCGGTCTTAGTGTGTAAACCCCATAAAAATTAAATATTACACTCATATTAAATACGTTTTAAATTTTTCTATCTATTATTTATCACATCTAGCATGACTCATGTGAGATTAGAGAACTAAAATGAACATTCCATTATCACGATAAAAAAACTTCAATCATGGGAATCCTCTTTCGATGTAAGTCCTGACTACATCTTATTTTACTTAAAAGGGCCATATTCCCAATGATTCATATTAGGGATAACATGCATAATCCCCACTCAAACATATATTATCACAGCACTTATGACACATATATTTGTAAAATTGGAATGACATGGACTCTGATTCTTGTCCCCACAAGATACATAATACATATATCCAAGGATCAATCCCTCGTATAAAATATTCAAATGTCCCAATATACGTACTAGTTTCAGGATGATAAAGTGAAAAATAATTTCATTATCACATGATGTTAAACTGTAGGACACAATTATTCCACACGACCTTAAACTATGTAATTAGAACTATGTGATATTTGATTCTGATCTCATCAGGATACATATGATGCCTCCCTATGGTTAAAATCCAAAATCATAAACCTTATCTCCAATATTCTATATTCATTTGTTTATATCCCTCATGAAATAATTTACATCTTTCCCTTGTCAGGATATATTACCATGACTCTAGATGACCCACCTGCTTGGTCCATACACCCTGAAAACCATCTTTTATCAGGCCATATTACTAACAACACCAATTATAACAAGGATATAATCCTTATGAAACACACTCATCCTAGTTAGGTCCAATTACCTTTTATTTAAACTATAATGTGATATTCATGTGTAAGTACCACAACAACTATTATAATGTATCATTCTTTTAGTCATACTAACCACATGATATTAAACTCTATCACTAGTGGAAATACAGGTTTTAGCATCATCGTAATAACGTCGGGTTTTTAAAAACCGATGCGAATAGTATGTGCGGGGAATTTATGGCATCAGTTATACAAAAAACTGACGCCAATAATATTAGTAAACATATTTTCCGCGTCGGTTTTGAGAAAACCCGACGCAGAAAATAATTAAAAAGGAATTTCGGCATCGGTTTTCAAAAAAACCGACGCCGAAACAAAAAAAAACAAATTTGGCGTCGGTTTTGAGGACAACCGACGTGGAAGATTGTTTTTAAAAAAACTTTTCGCGTCGGTTTTCCTGAAAACTGACGCCATAAGTTATATATTCGGCGTCGGTTTTCCTAAAAACCGATGACGAAACTAAAAAAACATATTCCGTGTCGGTTTTCCTAAAAACCGATGCCGAAATGTTTTTTAAAATTTTTGGTGTTGGTTTTCCTTAAAACCGACGCGAAAATTATTTTAAAATTATTTGGGGTCTGAAGCCCTCCTTTTGTTCGATTGTCGAAATCGAGCTCTGCTGCGGCCGAAACCCTCATTTTGTTCGATCGTCGAAATCAAGCTCCATTGCGGCACTTCAGACTCTCGACGACCTTCGAACCTGATTTGCGATCTTGGACGGGCATTGTTGAAGGTTTTTTGTCGTTTGCACGATTTCTGGTATGCGTTCTTCCTCTTTATCTCCTATTTCATCTCCTATTGTTTGTTTCTTCTTCAAGAACCCTATTTAAGTAGGAATTAATGTTCAGTCAGATGTGTTATGAGTTTTTGTAGTCCTAAGATCGACATTGTTTTCAAATTTGAGCTCTGTTATGTATGGTTGTAGTAAAAATAGGATCATAATAAAACTACAGGTATGTTCTAGTTTTATCTCTATCATCATCTTAGCTTATCTTTCTAAGGTATTTTATTATTATTTTTATTTGATCTACATAAATTGTGAATCAACAATTTTGAAGAATTGGTTTTTAACTTCTGTAGGTTTTTAGTAAACATATTTGTACCGAACTGAGTCTGTGTTTGTGGTTGAAAGAATTTTTGAAATTGGTTTGAATTTTTGACCCTGGTGGTATCAAAAAGTTATCATTAAGAAATTTTATATTATCTAATATTTAATTCTTGGTATAGATCCTTTACAAGTTGCACTTGATAGCTTTCTTTATGACTTTATATTCTGGTATAAGATCTCCTTCATCAGTGACTTTGAATTAAATGTGATTGAAGTTATAAAATTACATTACACTTATTTTGATTGATATCTTACATTTTAAAAAAACCAATTATATATTTTACTTTCAATAAATAATTGATATTTATTAATAATTTATACATATTTCCATGTACTCCCACATTTCACTTATTTCTTTATTTAAATTAATGAACTAATAAATTTTAAAATAATGATATTATAATTAAAATATAATATCAATATAACACACATTCATATAATATGAAAATAAACTGTTTAATCTATTTGTAAACGTGTTCATATCTGATGTCTTTTATCTGATTATCAATAGTTTTTATGGAATATGTTTTTGTTTACAATTTATCTGATAGATATTTAAATGTTTATATGTTTTAATATATTAATCAATTATATTGTGATATTAGGTATTAATGGATCATAATTGGATTTATTTATGAAGAACTACTGGTGAATATGAAAAAGGAGTTGATAATTTTTTGGAATTTGCTAAACGACATAATCAAAATATTGATTTGATTTTCTGTCCATGTGTGAAGTGTGTAAATATTTATATGAGCCTTATTCATCTATTACGCAATTTTCAGATGATTACAATGAATATAAGACAGACATAGTGCATGCAGTACATACCGATCATGATGAAGGGATGTGGCAAAACACTAAATTAGTCTCCTAATTTTTCTGGTAAATATTTATATTTTGTGTCTATTTTTAAAACTTACAAATGCATGCCTCTATTTTTACATATTTATTTTTTTCTTCCTTGTTTCCAATTATTCAGTTTTCTAATGATATGAAGGTACACAAAATTTCATTACACTTTCTAGTAGCAATGTCAGATACAGATAGAGAGGAGCAGTTACCGAGGTATATCTATTTTGACATATTATTAAATATTCACTAATATACTTATTTAATGAAATAAAACTGTTAATTTATAAAAAAAATGCAGGATTACTGATGCGTCCTCGGTGGAGGAGACTTCTCCAGTTACTACTCAAAAATCAAGTTCTCTAGTTGGTAAACATGGTATTACATGTTTACCAAAACTATCACTTGCTCATGATGATAACAAAGAACACATCTGTTTTGATGATAATAATAATGCAGTTGGACCAAATGCAGTTCAGTTTGTCAGTTATATAGCGATGCAGAGTCGTTGCAGGATTAGTATTTTATATCCTGATTGGAAGTCAGTGGACAGGACGGCGAAGCAACAGCTTTGGGAGGCCGTGACGGTAAAATATTTTTATTTATTTATTTTATATCATTTTTTTTTAATATTATACAGTTTAAATGACATATTTAATTTTTTCAATTACAGATGACATTCAATTTTTAGGAAACCAAAGAAATTAGGAAAATACATCTCTCTTTAGCGGCGGTTCGATGGAGAGATTTTAAAAACAAACTGACGAAAAATTATTTTTTTGGAAAGAGAAGGTTTGAAATCCCATGTCTTAAGTATCCATATATAGATGAAGAAACATGGAAGCTATTTGTTGACAGTCGTCAGGAAGAGAAATTTCAGGTATTGTAATTGTTTTATATTTTAAAATTTATGCTATATTTTCCTTATTACATAGTAGCTTATTTTTATGTAACAGGCCTCCAAGAGATCTCATCAGGAGATCCAGTTGAAAAACATATACCCTCATACTTTATCACGTGGAGGGTACTCGTATTTGGAGGAGAAAATGATTGAAGAAAAATTTGAAGCATTAAGATCTCGATCAAGTAGTGGTTCAGAAGAGGTCCAGTATGGTCCTCCATCTCCTCCCACTCGCAATGAGAAATTGAAACGAGCAAGAAGAAGAAAAAATGAACAATATCTTATAGAAGAAGCTCATCAAGTGGCTGATAGAATTGTAAGTAAATATTATTTCTTTGTTAACAATTTTCCTTTTTTATAATTTATAAAAACTAATATAAATTTTTTATTTTTCATTTCAGGATGAACTTCAAGAGAAAGAGACACAAGGCTCTTTTATCCCCGAGGGTAGGATGGATATCCTAGCCACTGCTTTGGGAAATGCAGAACACCCCGGCCGTGTTAGAGGATATCAGGCGGGTGTTAGTATTCGGAAGGTTTTTGGTAAGAGTAAGCAATCAAGAGACCTAGAAATCGAATCCTTAAAAGAAGAGATGTAGGATATGAAACGGTCTATGGGTGATCAAATTCAAGCAGCAGTACAGAAGTCTTTATTAGAACACTTGGAAAGAAAGTCACAGTTTTCTCATCTTTCTGGGGTATATTATTTACTGGTTATCAATTTTTCTTTTCTATAAATTATAAACACTGATATAACTTTTTCATTTTTCACCATTCTCAGCCTACTCAATCGGACTACCCTGCCTCATATGCTTACCCAGCACCGTCTGGGCAGCCTTCTGAGGTATATTATTTACATGTCATCAATTTTTCTATTTTATAAATTATAAACACTGATATAACTTTTTCATTTTTCAACATTCTCAGCCTACTCACCCGGACTACCTTGCCCCATCTGCTTACCCTTCCCCGTCTGGGCAGCCTTCTGAGGTATATTATTTTATTTAATTTTTAATCAGTTTTTCTATGTTATAAATTTTAAACACTAATATACCCTTTTCATTTTTCTGACTTCTCAGCCTGCTCACCCTAACTACCCTACCCCACCTACTAACTTTGAGCCTCCACCTCCTCCCTCGGATCAAGCCTTATATTGTGAGTTGTTTGCGAGAGATCCTCATGTACATATTGTTGCGTTAGGATAGGTGTATTTTTTGGGGGACTCGGTACATCATCAGCCTATGAAGATGGGTTAGGTTAGAGTATCAGTACTTGTTATTATAGATCCTACGGCTCTACTACCATTTCCTTCTTTGGAGATCACCAGTGCTGGGGAATGTATGGGCTATTTTTTACTTTGGCCAACTGCACTTCTTCGTTATATTTCACATGAGGTATGCGTTTTTTTAAATATTAATTACAAATGATTCCAAATTACTTATAATGTTTTCTGACATTTGACTTATATAGGATTATCTAAAAGCAAAATAAACTGTACAAATGCAACAAAATGTTCAGAAACAGTCGGCTGTAGATACTTTTGATATTTCTTATGGGTTGAAAAGATTATCTGAGTCCTCTTCTTCCTTGAATTTTATCTATGAGTTTCGGATGATGCTCAATATATGTGGAAGAAATTATAAATTGAGAATATTGAAAGAAGATATCATGAATTTAGTTAATTTTGAAGAGATCGGGCTGAATGTGGTGCAGTTGTTTTCCATGTAAGTAAATTGACTTTTGAATTGCTATTTCTTTAATAAAATATTTTTATGTCATTGACTAACTATATTTTCTTTTTAAATTAGGTATCTACACAGGATTATTTTACAAAATGAAACTACAAGAATTTACAGCTTTATAGATCCAGAGTACATTTCCTTGGAAGTCAAACATGTGAAGAATGATGAAATAGTTCAATATATATCCGATAGATTATCACAAATAGAGATTCAGTGCTGGTTTTTGCCATTTCTTGATAAGTAAGAACATAAACATAATTTTGAACTCATGATCATTATAATGTCATTAATTGTGAACTTTTTGTATTATAGGGGGCATTGGATGTTAGGCGTATTTTTCCAAAATGAATGCACCTTATATTGGTTTTGCTCTTTATTAGGAAAAGTGCGTAAACCATTTTCCAACTTATTAAACAGGTAAGTTGTTTTTTTATTTTTATAAGTTTTTTATGTTTAATTTTAATTGTTTACACAAGTTTTATTAGTTCTTATATAAAAAAATGCAGTTCATGGAAACATTTTACAAAGGAAAAGAAACCAACGAAAATCAAATATGTGGAAGTACAGGTAATTAGTTTTTATATTTTTGTTATATATTGGTTTTTATTATTAGTTAAATGTTTTATAACTGCAGTGTCATCATCAAAATGGACATGTTGAATGTGGTTATTATATTCTACGATTTATGTACGAGATAATCACAACTGGGGAAACTACTGATTTTCATAAGGTTAGTTTTATTAATTTTTTTATATATTTTCTTCCACTTTCTTCTATTTATTAATTTCATATCATTAAATATTATTGTAGGTATTAAATTATTCACAGTCTTATTCCCAATCTGATATGATCCATATTCAATCTACTTTTGCGGACTTTTTGTTAAGTCTGATTAAGATTTGAGGTATGTATATACTAATATTTTTAAATAATAAAACATATAGGTTTAAAAAACCAACTCTTATGATATATTAGGTGTTTTAACCTACTAATAATCAAATGAATGCTTCAACAATAACCAACAATGAGCATGTCGTATATTTCAGGTATGTGTATTTTAATTCTGCTTTACTTTGATTTTTCTCAAGTGCCTCTGCAAAAACTGTTTTATTGAACCTAATAATAATCAAATGAATGCTTCAACAATAACCAACAATGAGAATTTCGTATATTTCATTTACTTGTATTTTAATTCAGAATTAGTTATTATATTTATTTTCATTATTATTTCTTAAAATCATTTGTCTATACAGTGACAGATCTGGAGGGTGGTACTTGGATCATGAACATAGAGATTCGTATAGCGAAATAACATTCACAAACACTAAAAATTCTCTCCCTTGCATGCACATCAATATCTTCTAGGCCTTTTTATTTTTTATGCAAATAAATATCGGAAAATGATTGCCGAGAAGCATATCACATAATCCCTGAAACAACGCTTTGTGGGTTTGCACAAAGATAAAATAGAAGGCGTCAATTTTTAAGGTATGTTTCTTTATGTCTCTTCAATCTACATTTGATTTCAATCTTCTCACCTATTTTTTTCACTCAAACTTATTTCTCTGTTATTCCATAACTTAAAAAAATAACAATAGCGAATGGATAATGCGTGTCTATATAGATCAAATATAAACACCTGAGGATGGGGGTGGTGGGGATCCTACGGTGAAGAGACACCCCCAACATCTTCAGTGGGGGAGGTGAGGAAGAGGTTGCATCGGCTGAGTGTTCCTAGAATTTTGATCAGGGGTCATAACATATCATTTTGGTAATTTAATTTGTGAAAAAATGAATGATTCAAATAAATTACACATTTTCATTTAATGTTTATTCATTGCAGTAATATATTGGATTGATTTTTTCACGCACATCTCCTTGGTTAGTTTCATTACTGTTTTGATAGAATTGGTGTTATCTATGGGAGGAAACTCACAATGATTGATACTGAGTATGGTTAGATCAAGAAAATTCACCATGCATGTATGTTTAGTTGTGCTCGGTAAATACTACCATCATTCCAGCATCCAAAGTTACCCGCTTGGTTATTTGATTAGAATATTTCAGAAAAATTACTATGTACTGAGGGAGATGTGATATACTAAGAAACTGAACTTGAACTCTACAAATATATGATGAATATTTCTAGGTTTTTTTTATTGTGAAATTGAGGGATTCATTGGAGTAATAAATTCCTGGAAATGATTCATACTAGAAAATTATTGTTTAAAGATGAAATATATTTAGTTTGTCAGTTTTGGCATAAACTATTATGGATTTTCTACCCACTACTATCAATTATGAATCATATATTCCATTATTAAAAATATTTATTACTGCTTTTCATTGAAACAGGACGTCTGGATTACTGTTATTTAGTAATAGTGCATGCCAATCGGTTCAAGTGATTTCATACCTAATAACCAACAATGAGCATGTCGTATATTTCAGGTACGTGTATTTTAATTCTGCTTTACATTAAGTTTTCTCAAGTGCCTCTGCAAAAACTGTTTTATTGTTTTTGTGTACTCCATTTTTTTTCAGGGTTCTGATTTTTTTGGAGGAGAAATTATAAATATTTTATAAAATTTTTTTATTTACAGCGTCGGTTATTTTAAAAACCGATGCCGAATATTTAAAAAAAAATTATTTACGACGTCAGTTTTTCTAATAACTGACACCAAAAGTTTTCTATGGCGTCAGTTTTATAAAAAAACCGACGCTGAAAATCCTGTCTAAATATAGTTTCAGTGTCGGTTTTCCTGAAAACCGACGCGGAAAATCGCATTTTCGGCATCGGTTTTCTATAAAACCGATGCCGAAAACCTAGTCGACTTAGTTTTCAGTGTCGGTTTTTTAAAAGACCAACGCCAAAAATCATGTCTAAATGTATTTTCGGTGTCGGTTTTATATAAAACCGACACCGAAACTGATAAGAAAATTATTTTTCGCGTCGGTTTGTAAAGAACTGACGCGAAAACTATATTTTTAACGTCGCCTATAAAGACTTTTGTTTATAACCGATGTCAAACATTAAAAAAAACCGACGCTAAAAAGTGTTTTTGCACTAGTGTATGGACTAGTACTTATCACATGAATTTAAAAGGTATGATGTGTCTCATTAGAGTAATTTAACTATGTTGGTTATGATTCCTTTCAAAAGGATATAATGGAACCCCTTTTATGGGCCTAATACCAACACTATAGATACCTACCACTCTCTTAAACAATAATAAATTGTAGATTTCCCAAATTTATGACTTTAAAACATAGCAATCCCAAAACAATAATAACTAAGTAATAATTGTTAATAATATGGAGAACTATTTATATATAAATATGGTGTCATCTATATAGAACCTATGATACATAAATATGTTCACATCAATGGGATGCCTTTGATATGTATAGATACTCGCATTAGCATCAGTTAATAACTAGTAATATATGTTTGGGAAACCAATATCATATCGGGGTCTGCGAAAGATTCACGAACATGAATTAAATCTATAATAGAGTCCCAAAGTAGGAAATAATTCCCCCCAATTGGGTGTGATGATCCAAAACTCGCAAAATATTGACCAATATGAGTTCTTAAGTTTCATTAGTAAGGAACCCTAATGTTAGACTTCCTTCAAAAATTTGGCCTATGGCTCCTTATAGATGTGGGAAAAATTATGTGTTTCTAGTTCCATGAATGAACCCCATTGGAAACCATCTAAGATACGATAAGTGATCTAAGATGAGGATTTTACATTCATGATCATTCCCTCACAAAACCAAACAATAAGACACCTCTTCCTAGGTTGAAAAAAAATGGTGAACCTAACCTGAAACTTTCAACGAATAAAATAATAATGTTACCTATATATAGAGAAATTCTGTTTTGTATATACTATGAAAATTGAAATGAAGAACTTTAAAAAAAACTTCTTTTAACTAGAATAAACAATTGAGTATCACATAGATAGAATGTTAAGTATGTTTCTAACTTGCAATGCTAGACTGATCAGTGTCATTTTTTCTTGTTGTATTTGTGACTAACGATACATTTCTTAAAAGATAATTTTTATTTGGAAATGGAATCATCCCTAGGAAAGAATTATTGTATATTAGCTGCTTATAGAGATGCTGCCTCTATGAGCCAAAGGATGATGTCACCTACTTGATGCCTCCTATATCTGGTGGATAATGTGATGGTTTGGGAATACCACTGACATGGTAATATCCCAACCCTAGAGGATGTGCACAATGGTCACTAGGAACTGAAGCATGTCAATCTATCCCATCTAAAGAGATTCTTAATGAATCCACTGATGTGTATCACCACTTACATACACTTTGGGAGCCTTTCCCAAGAGTGTTATAACTAGTACATTCCTTACCATATGAAGGTGGATTGGGTGGTCAATTATGACTTCACCATGTTTCAAGAGTTTCCTAGGATGGATCCTTTTAACCCTCTCTAGATACATCAAATAACTACTACCCCTCAATCGCCCACTGAGGGTACTTTCCAACAGGTCACCTCCCCAGAGACTCATATTCAGAAGCTTAATAAATATATATAGCCGTGAAGAGCTATAGATCATAGGAATCAATCACATATTCCTTCCTTCAAAAAAATAACACTGTTATATTCTGATGATAATAAGAGAGTCGACTTATATACCTAATTTCCCAAACCAAATTTTCCAGTGTATTTCAGTAGTGAGCTAGGGGCTGTCACATGTTCCTACCACTGGGTATGCATCCTTTCAACATATCATGATGAAAAATGGAGGAAATGTGTGGGATTATATTTCCAATTCAATCTAAGAAATATTATAATATATCCTAGAGACAAAAAATGTGCAGGATTATATTCTTACCCACACCATTCTAAAATTCTAGTATATTTTTCCATTAACAGAGGATATTCACCAGAATAGTTTTACAGTCACATAGTGATAGCCACATTCTCATATTCCAATCACCATAGTAGAATATTAGCATATCCACCATGTCTAATTAGACACTCCAGAGTAGGAACATATTCTTTCTCTCATCAAAGAGTATTATCAACATATTATAATAAAGGACGATTCATAAGACTAGTCCCATGTCCCCATTTCAATTGGGGGAATTTCAATCTAGTTTTATAGTCACCTCAGGATAGGTGCACATTTATATTTAAGAGTGAAATTGGTATATTCCAAAAAAAAATCCGTATTGGGTGCACATTACCACTTCAAATGAGGTTCATCAGCATGTTCCAATAGTCACCTTGGGGAAGAATCATATCCCTACAAGTCATTTAAAAGTTTCTTATAATATTCTAATAGTTGATAGCAGCCGGGAATATATTACTACTCCTTCCAATGAAGGTAAATATCAAAATCCCACAAATTAAATATAGGAGGAATCTCATATCCCTTCTCCCATTCCAAAGGACTTTCACTATATTTTTATAGTGAGTGTATAATGACACCAACCTTTTTACATAAAACATTTCATTATTTCAATCATAATTAACCATCAGAGCACAAGCCAAGTATCATTAAGTCTAGTTTCTTAGAAGACTAGGTACATATAACATAAAACATGGGACTAAAAAAATTCTTTATTTAATCTCCATAAAGAGCTTCTAAATTCCTTTGAGCTCTTAAATCTGCATAGGGTACCCTCGGGAACACATGAACAAAGGGATGAGCTAAAAATCCCAGTAAAGGGATAAACATAAGGATACATATCGAGCACAAGAGTTAGGAGGCATGACATAATGATATCAAATGCATGAAAATTATAAAATCATTTAATATAAGCATGGGATCATATAAACATGGAATCATATAAATGTGGCAGAATCATAAATTATATCTTTCGTACGGGTCAAGGCTAACTGCCAATCCTTTTTCCCATTTTCGTACGGGTCAAGGCTAACCGCCAATCCCGTTTCATATCGAATCTCATGAGACTTATACTTACCCAATGCATTGGAGCACTATCTGGGCGTAACCATATCAACATATTCATGAATATTCTTTACACATAAATAGTCTTACCACATAAATAATCATACATAATCAACCATACATACACATAAGGGTACCCATGGATAGAATTGGGTACCACAATCATGACATGAGTCATAACCAATGAGTATATCATAAAAGTGTCCATGGAAGGAAAGGATTAGAACATACATGGACGTTCATAGGGTAAAATAGGCATAAAACATAGTAAGTGGTGTCAAATATAAGTGACAACATATTAGAAATTTATTTTAGAAACATTAGCATCAAACCATTTTTGTGCGGTTTTAAGGAAAACACTCTAGAGATTTTAAAATAGAAAAGAGAAAATTCTTTTATATAAAACCATAATTGAACCAAGAAGGTTTTGATAATAAAAACACTGATTTTATTAAGACAATGGTGTCTTCAATCATAGGATAGAGTGAACTTGAAATTTGGGTAAAAATTTGGGAAGTCCCCTTAAAACAAGTTTGCTTATCGGAAAGTTCTAAGGAGGGAATCTTTCCAAAATCATATATATCCCCAAAAGAATGTGATGAAAGGGTATTGATATAATAATCTTTTAAAAATAACCAGAATTCATAAGACTCACATAAATAGATAAGATAACACCATTTTGAAAGAAAGATAAGGCAACCCGAAAGAACAAAGAAGGTTCAGGTAGAATTCGTTACGATTTTATCAGCATGGTGTTAGGTGTACCCAAGAGGGATTGATGAGAGAGATAAGGGGCTTCTAATAACTTATAAAACATTATTTAAGTATGGGGAAGGTGTATAAACAAAACCTATCACTTTTTATTACACACAAAAAAAACATAGCATAGAGAACAATCTTGATTAAGAGTGAAAGGGGAGGATCCCTTACCCTAAATCTGGTGGTGTTCTTCACTTGTTATTAATGACCTCAATAAAAAAATTAGAAGTATTAATTAATAATTACATAACCTATTATATATGTAATTGATTTACTATAACCATTTTTATTTCATTAAAATAGTTTTTGATTAGTTATAAGGATCAATTTCATTGTTCGGGCTTGTTTGTTTACTTGGCTTTAAAAGATTGGTTCACTTATATTCAAGTTTGGATTTTACGCTTGATGAAAGTGGTTGTACAGAATTGAAGTTATATTATTTATTTCATATAAAAGAGATTACATGGTTTTAATTTTAATTAGGTTACTTAGAGTGATTTAGAATTATTATATATATAACCTTAGTGATGACCGTTTTTGTTAATCGGTGGATTTGATTACAAAGAATGTGTTTTTCATTATAACTTAATTCCATTTGTACCAAAAGATTAAAGAACAAAAAATAGGATATATTACATATATAATAATCTGGTTCAACCATAACATTAATGGTTTCATGAAAATAATTAAATATAATAATATAAATTGATAAACTGTTGTCCTTGAATGTGCTAAATTAGCACATCTCAAACAGTGCTTTCATTTCTTTCAAATAAAAGGGGTGGGGAAAGGAGAGAAGATAAATAAATAAACCACCAACATGAAGAAATTATAGTACTTGTATGTTACTGGATTAACCATAATATTATGGTGAAGGTAGGTGAGGAAAGAAATAAAAAAGAAACTAACTTAAAAGAAAAGAAGAAATTTGGGAAGAGGAATTTATCTCTTGAGACTTCCTCCTTTGAGAACCTCTTAAGGGGAGAGGTTTTGGTATTTTGAGGAGGCTGAAAGATTTTGGTCATGGGGGAGGACCTTGGGGAGAGATTTAGGCAGAATTTAGAGAAGTATTTGAGCTTGATAGGAGTGGAGAGAAGAGGGAGTGAAGGGGGGTTTTTATAGTGGAGGAGAGGAGGGATTTCATGCTATTATAATCCTTATTTTATTATTTCTCCACAAGACAAATAATAGTAAGTATTACATTACCAAGAATATTAAATGGGCATGTGAATTCGAACCAAGAGGTATTACATCAGCATACCATCATCAATGACTCAATTAATCCATTATTTAACATTTATTGTGAATTATCAGATCTACTATTCATCAAAAATTCAAGTATTTCAAAAAAATCTCAAAAATTCACCCTAACCATTTTTCGATGTGTAGAGTCCAAAAATGAAGTCCATTTTTCAAAAATAATTTTCTAAATATTATTATTTTAATATTTAATGAAAATAATAATTTATTATCAAAACCAGTTTTAAAACATTCATTAACTCTTTCTAAACTATAGGTATATCATACTTTCAACAAGAATATTATTTTTATACCACCATAGGTGAGGTTACTATTCATTAGGGTATATCAATATTCATAAGGTTATGTGACTATTCATTAGGGTAGGTTACTATTCAAAAAAAATTATTTTTGTTTTATTAGACTCCAAAAAACATCTTGAACACAACCGTGTATGACAGATTTTCAAAATTCCAAACACAACATTGACAACTTATGTTTAAAGGTCACTTATCACTGAGTAGTTAATTATTATGTGATTTTATGGCATATTTATAAGAAATGAATTTTCATTAAAAACATTGGGTCGTTACATTCTTCCCCCCTTAAGAAATTTCACCCTCGAAATTTCATTTTACATTTTAGGCCAAAAATAGATGTGAGTACTTTTCCTTCATTGATTCCTCCAGCTCCCTTGTTGCTTCCTCAAACTTATGGTTACTCCAAAACACTTTGACAAGATGGGTTTTCTTGTTGCGTAGAACCTTATCTCTCCGATCCAGAATCTTTACTAGCTGCTCCTCATAGGAGAGATCATCTTCCAGATGCACCACCTCTGAGTTTTGTACATGTGAGGGATCAGGTATTTACTTCCTCAAGAGTGATACATGGAAAATATCATGAAATTGAGCCATATTCAGTGGAAGTTAAAGATGATAGGCCACGGCTCCTATGCGGTCAAGGATCTCAAAGGGGCCAATATACCTTGGGCTTAGCTTCCCTTTCTTCTCAAATTGCATGACTCTCTTCCATGGAGATATTCGAAGGAAGACTTTATCTCCAACGTCGAACTACAAGTCCCTTCAACGGTTGTCAGCATATCTATTTTTCCTACTTTGAGTAGCTTTGATGTGTTTCTGGATGACTTGAACCTTCTTTGTCATCTCTTGAACAAGATCGGGTCCTAGTAGCTTTCTTTCTCCAACTTCATCCCAACAGGTTGGAGTTCTACATCGCTTTCCATACAGAGCTTCAAATGGATCCATCTGAATACTCGAGTGGAAGCTATTGTTGTATGAGAACTCAACCAATGAGAGATGTTGATCCCAACCACCTTTGAATTCTAGAGAGCAGGCTCTAAGAATATCTTTAAGAGTCTGAATAGCCCTTTTAGATTTTCCATTAGTTTGGGGGTGATAGGCCGTGCTGAAATTTAATTCATTACTCAAATCATGTTGAAAACTCCTCTAGAATTTAGATGTGAACCTTGGATCCCGGTCAGAGACGATTGAGAGTGGAACACCGTGCAGTCTCACCACTTCCTTCACATAAAACTTTTAAAGTTGTTCAAGCAAGAGATCTTCCCGAATAGCAATGAAATGGGATGTCTTGGTGAGTTGGTCAACCACAAACCATATCACATTATTTCCCTTCGGCGTCTACAGGAGACCCGTGACAAATTCCATAGTAACATTTTCCCATTTCCACATGGGTATAGGCAATGGATGCACCATACCTTTGGACTTTTTTCACTCATCTTTAACTTGCTGACATACCAAGCACCTTGATATATATTCCACAATCTCCTTCTTCATGTTATCCCACTAGAAGTGTTCTAAGATATCACGGTACATTTTGGTACTCCCAGGATGGATAGAGAAGGTCGAGCTATGTGAATCATTCAATAGATCGTTCTTTATCACTGGATCAGATGGTACACATAATCATGTCCCAAATCTTAAAACTTCTTTCTAATCAATTTTGAAATCATAGGATTTCCCATTTTTAACAACTTCCACCCTTTTCTGAATTTCCACATCCTTTCTTTGAGCAACCTTTATTTTCTACATGAGGGATGGTTGAGAAATCATTTGATAAAGGATTGATGATGTTCCTCCCTTAATGATTCCCATGTCCATCCTTTGAAAATCTAATAAGATCAGACCCTTTTCAATTCTCATCATTGATAAAGATGCAGGATCCTTTCTACTAAGAGCATCTCCCACCTTGTTTTCCATACCGGGATGGTAGTGGATTGGGAATTCATAATCCTTGATGAGCTCTATCCATCTTCGTTGGTGCATATTAAGCTCTTTCTATGTGAATATATATTTGAGACTCTTGTGGTCAGTATATATCTCAAATTTTCCCCATAGAGACAATGCCGCCATATTTTCAATGTAAAGATCACAGCTGCCAACTCTAGATCATGCATGGGATAGTTTTGCTCACATATTTTCAGTGCCTTGAGGCATAGGCTATCACTTTATCATTTTTCATTATCACACAACCTAAGCATTTATTATAAGCATCACTATACACCACAAAGATTTCTCCAATTTAAGGGAGTGTGAGTACCGACGCAGTGATAAGCCTCTTTTTCAACTCCTTGAAACAGTCTTCACATTCTTGTGTCCAGAAGAACTTTACTCGCTTCCATGTCAGCTTTGTCATTGTGTTTGAAAATAATGAAAAGTTCTTTATTAATCTTCAATAATACCTAGCTAGACCTAAAATTCTACGGTTCTCCGTTATAGAAGTTGGCCTCGACCACTCTTTAATTGCCTTCGTCTTGGAAGGGTCTACCGATATCCCTTTCCTGGTGATAACATGCCCCAAGAATGATACTTCCCCTATCCAGAACTCACATTTACTGTACTTTTCATACAACATATCCCTTCGCGAAGTTTTTAACACAGTTTCTAAATGCTCCTCATGTTCCTCCTTGCTCTTGGAGTATATCATAATATCATCAATAAAGACCACCACAAATTTTTCAAGGTAATCTCTAAAGACTCTATTCATTAAATCCATGAAAATTTCTGGAGAATTAGTGAGTCCGAAAGGCATCAGTATGAACTCATAGTGTTCATACCTCATTCGAAAGGCAGTATTGGAAATATCTTCCTTACTCACCTTTAGTTGGTGATATCCTGACCGAAGGTCCACCTTAGAGAAATAACTGGCCCCACGAAGCCGATCGAACAAGTAATATATCCATGGAAGGGGATACTTGTTCTTTATAGTGATTTTATTGAGCTCACGATAATCAATGCAGAGGCTCATTGATCCATCCTTATTCTTGAAGAAGAGGACTAGAGAACCCCATGGTGAAGAACTCAGACATATAAAACCCTTCTCCATATTCTCCTGTAACTGCTTCTTCAGCTCTTCCAGCTCTATGGTGGCCATTCTGTATGGTGTCTTTGAGATTGACAGAGATCTAGGGATAAGTTCAATTGAGAACTCAACCTCTTGGTCAGGAGGAAGACCAGTAAACTCTTAGGGGAATACATTAGTGTAATCCCTCACGATGGGCATGTCTTCAAGCATGATTCTCTCCTTTGTCTCAATCATTTGAGCTAGGAATGAATTCTCATAAGGAAGCAGTATCCACACTTGAGACGATGCTTCTAAAGGAGACTCATCATCCTCCTTGAACTTGTAAAGAATCGGAGGATGCTTTGGGATGTGAAGAGTAATCTCCCTTTCCCAAAAATTGATGTTGGATTTGTACAAAGATATTCAATCCATGCCCAAGATATCATTGAACTCCACTAAAGGAAGTATGACAATATTTTCTGGGAGGTTCAGTCCAAAAACATTAACCGAGGATGAGTTATAATCCATGGATGCAATAATTTCCCCATTTTCTATTCTAAGAGATAACTTTTCCTCCAAATTTTGAGGAGGTGTTTGAATAGTTCTACTAATCTTTAAAGATATGAAAGAATGCGTAGAACCAGAATCAAATAGTATGTTTTCTATTCTTGAATGAATAACAAGCGTACCTGTCACCACATCATTTTCCGGCTCCACCTCAGTAGTAGTGATAACATAATCCCTTCCTCGTTTCCTTGGAGGTTGTTTCTGATTGCCTCCGACAACCCTAGGCTTAGGGAAATTGTTCACATAATTCCCATGCTCCTTGAAGTTAAAACACTGCATTGCAGGCTGAGTGTTGATCTAAACCTTCCTTTCTTCTTCAACCTTAGTGGGATTTTTCATATCCCTTCGACAGTTCTTGGATGGATGACCAAAAATTTCTGTATTTGAAGCAATTCCTAGTTCCCTTGAGACAATCACTAAAATGCTTCTTCCCACAATTCTTGCAAAGGGGAATGTGAGGCTTCTTTCCATCATGGTATTTTTTTGATGAACCACCCATGTTATTCTCCATTTTCCGCTTCTTGTCACTAGGCCCATGAGACCACTGAGAGTCTCCAATCTCCATTTCCACCTTGAGGGAACAACAGACAATCTCCTCATAGCTATCAAAGTCTCGAATTTCCAACACTTTTCATAGACTCGGCTTTAGTCCGCTAAAGAAGCGAACCACCTTGATTTCAGTGTTCATGAAAAAGCCATAGGCATACCTTGAAAGCCTTGTAAAGTTCTCTTCATACACCCCGATGGACTCATCTTCCTTCTGTTTGAGTCCAAGGAACTCTCTTTCCATCTTGAGATGGAGGGTTCGAGGAAAATATTTGTTGAAAAACATCCTCTTGAATTCCTCCCAATATATGGAATCAATTTCCTCTTGGGACTTTGTATTCTTGATCAGTGTCCACCACTGATCAGCTTCCCCATCAAAACGATAGAATTCCAGTACAAATTTCTCTTCTTCCGAGCACTAGAGGACAGAGAAAATATTTTCAATGGAGTTAATCCATTGTTCTGTGAGGAGGGGATCAGAAGACCTGCTAAACATGGGAGGCCTTTTCCGAATGAAATATTCTACATAAACTTTCCCTTTCCATAGAGGAGGGGGATGCTCCACCTGATTCAAGTTATTATTCATAACTCCAGCCAGCTAAGCAAGTACTTCCATGATGTTTTGAGCACCCTCTTCCATCACATCAGGCATTTCATTAGGGAAATCATTACATTGCCTATCAAATTGGTTGTTGGAACGTGTTCTTATATTTCCCTCCATTAACTAAGAAAAATAGCGTATAATTAGAGGTCTTGAATACTTCACTATTGAGCATAAAAAGGAAACTTTTAACATTAAAGGATAAACTTATAAAGAAGAAGTACATCCTAAATAGTGATTCCTTAGGTTTATATCTAGGTTATCCTCGATCTATTTCTTAACTTATATTCTTATGGGGTTTTTTGTCCCTCAGTAATGGTTTGTACTAAGCTCTTGAATCTACCGAGGCATATCCCCCGAGAGTGTCGTAACCAAGAGTGCAGCAAGGCCCGTTGTCGTGCACCATTTCCCGTTCGAGTCTAGATCAAAGTGGTGTTTTCGGGTTTTACCTCTAGATACATCTGTTCCAGAGCTGCCTCTACCTGCTCGTATCCAAACAGCGATGTATTTTTTTGTTAAACCACTTACTATATACTCACAAAAATGTAGGACTGTTTTATTATACTTAGTTTCATCCTTAAGGTTATTGCTAAGGTGCTCTATTCCTAATCTCCAAAAATAACTAGACCATCCTTTGATACCAAATATAGTGACCCCAACCTTTTTACATAAAACATTTTATTATTTCAAGAAAAATTAACCATCAGAGTACAATCCAAGTATTGTTAAGCCTAGTGTCTTGGAAGACTAGGTACATGTAACATAAAAAATAGGGAACCCTGGGGAACACCTGAACAAAGGTATGAGCTAAAAAGCCGAGTAAAGGGATGAACACAAGGATACATCTCGAGAATAAGAGTTAGGAGGCATGAAATAATAATATCCAAAGCATGAAAATTATAAAATCATTTTATATAATCATGGGATCATATAAACATGTAATCATATAAATGTGGTAGAATCATAAATCATATCTTTAGTACGGGTAAAGGCTAACCGCCAATCCTGCTTCCCATCACATCTCATGAGACTTATACTTACCCAATGCATTGTAGCGCTATATGGGTGCACCCATATCAACATATTCATGAATATTCTTGCCACATAAATAATCTTAACACATAAATAATCATACATAATCAACCATACATAAACCTAAGGGTACCCATGGAAAGAATTGGGTACCACAATCATGACATGAATCATAACCAATGGGTATATCCTGAAAGTGTCCATGAATGGAAAGGATTAAAATATACATGGATGTTAATAGGGTAAAATAGGCATAAAACATAGTAAGTGGTGTCAAATAGAAGTGAAAACATGTTAGAAATGTATTTTAGAAACATTATCATTAAAACATTTTTGTGCGGTTTTATGGAAAACAATCTAGAGATTTTAAAATAGAAAAGAGGAAATTCTTTTATATAAAACCATAGTTGAACCAAGAAAGTTTTCATAATAAAAAAATTGATTTTATAAAGACAATGGTGTCTTAAAAAAGAGGATATAGTGAACGTGAAATTTGGGTAAAAATTTGGGAAGTCCCCTTAAAACAGGTTTTCTTATCGAAAAGTTCTAAGGAGGGAAACTTTCAAAAATCATGTATATCCCTGAAAGAATGTGATGAAAGGGTATTGATATAATAATCTTGTACAACTAACCAGAATTCATAATACTCACACAAATAGATAAGATAACACCATTTTGGAAGAAAGATAAGGCAACCCAAAAGAACAAACAAGGTTCGGGTAGAATTCGTTACGATTTTATCAGCATGGTGTCGGGTGTACCCAAGAGGGATTGATGAGAGAGTGAAGGGACTCCTAATAACTTATAAAAAATTAGGGAAGTATGGGGAAGGTGTATAAACATACCCTATCACTTTTTATTACACAAAAAAAACATAGCATAGAGAACAATCTTGATTAAGAGTGAAAGGGGAGGATCCCTTACCTTAAATCTGGTGGTGTTCTTCAATTGTTATTAATGACCTGAATAAACAAATTAGGATTATTAATTCATAATTACAGAACCTATTATATATTTAATTTATTTATGATAACCCTTTTTAGTTCATTCAATTACTTTTGGATTAGTTATAAGGTTGAATTTCATTGTTCGGGCTTGTTTGTTTACTTGGCTTTAAAAGATCAGTTCACTTACATTCAAGTTTTGATTTTACTCTAGATGAAATTGGTTGTCCCAAATTGAAGTTATATTATTTAGTTCATATACAGGAGATTACATGGTTTTAATTTTAATTAGGTTACATAGATTGATGTCGAATTATTATATATATAACCTTAGTGATAACCGTTTTTGTTAATCGGTGGATTTGATTACAAAGAATGTGTTTTTCATTATAACTTAATTCAATTTGTACCAAAATATTATAGAACAAAAAATAGGATATATTACATATATAATAATCTGGTTCACCCATAACACAAATTTTTTCATGATCATAATTAAATATAATAATATAAATTGATAAACCGTTGTCCTTGAATGTGCTAAATTAGCACATCTCAAACGGTGCTTTCATTTCTTTCAAATTAAAGGGGTGGGGAAAGGATAGAAGATAAAGAAATAAACCACCAGCATGAAGATATTCCAGTACTTTAATGTTACTTGATTTACCATACTATTATGGTGAAGGTAGGTGAGGAAAGAAATAAAACAGAAAAGAACTTAAAAGAAAAGAAGAAATTTGGGAAGAGGAATTTACCTCTTGAGACTTCCTCCTTTGAGAACCTCTTAAAGGGATAGGTTTTGGTATTTTGAGGAGTATTAGAGATTTTTGTAGTGGGGGAGGAACTCAGGGAGAGATTTGGGCATAATTTAGAGAAGGCTTGGAGCTTGAGAGGAGTGGAGAGAAGAGGGTGTGAAGGAGGGTTTTTATAGTGGAGGAGAGGAGGGATTTCATGATATTATAATCCTTATTTTATTATTTATCCAAAAGACAAAGAATAGTAATTATTACATGACCAAGAATAGTAAATGGGTCATGTGAATTCGAACCAAGTGGG
The DNA here is from genome assembly GCA_963277665.1 of Viscum album. Taxonomy (NCBI): domain Eukaryota; kingdom Viridiplantae; phylum Streptophyta; class Magnoliopsida; order Santalales; family Viscaceae; genus Viscum; species Viscum album. Next base: position 192,410,793 of record OY728155.1, on the reverse strand, counting down.
CTTACATCAGCATAAAATCATCGATGACTCAATTAATCCATTATTTAGCATTTATTGTGAATTATCAGATTCTACTATTCATAAAAAATTCAAGTATTTCAGAAAAATATAAAAAATTCACCCTAACCATTTTTTGACATGTATAATCCAAAAATAATGTCCATTTTTCAAAAATATTTTTCTAAATATGATTATCTTAATATTTAATTAAAATAATAAATTTATTATCAAAACCAGTATTAAAACATTCATTAACTCATTCTAAACTATAGGTATATCGTACTTCAAACATGAATATTATTTTTATACCACCACAGGTTAGTTTACTATTCATTAGGGTATATTACTATTCATAATGGTATGTTACTATTCATTATGGTAGTTTACTATTCAACAAAAATTATTTTTGTTTTATTAGACTCCAAAAAACATCTTGAACACAACCGTGTATGTCAGATTTTCAAAATTCCAAGAACAGAAGTTACAAATTATGTTCAAAGGTCACTTATCACTTAGTAGTTCATTATTATGTGATTTTATGGCTTATTTATAAGAAGGGAATTACCATTAAAAACATTGGTTCGTTACAGAGTGAACATTTAAACTAGGCCCATATTCCCACTTCAACCAAGGATGGATGAAATATTCTAGATGCCACCCAAAGGTAGACTAATATTCCTTCCAATGATCTAGAATATTGTAGGCATATCCCAAAATATTCTTATCAGTGGGTTCATTTTCCCATAATGGCCACAGATATCCACCAACATATTCTAGCAGCCGCCACCCAGTGGGCTCATATTCCTACCAAACCCCAAACAATAGGTCAAAATATTCTAACTACAACCTAGGATGAGTCTCATACACCTAGATTGCTCAATGAAAAATTCCTTGAGGATATAAAATTCAAATTCCTAACATATCATGTATTCACTAACTATTTACATAAAATATAAGGCGATGAATACCATGGAAGTCCTCCCCATTATTGCATAGAGTTGGATTTTGGGGATCCAACCCATGAAATCCATTATAGACACCATCCCCATAGTTATATATTAAACATGAAATGAAATCCTTCCCTCATCAAGGAACCTTCACATAGAGAGGTGATTGAAACATCAGGGTCAACTATATATAGTGTCCCATCGATTTCCAAAAATCTTTTCATGATGGTTAGTAGGAGACATGGAGTGATGACCACCATCACTTCCTTACATACTCCTTGAATTATTTTATATATAAAAGTGAACCCCATAGTCTGACCAGGTCGAGAAAATTTTCTCAGATGAGGAAGAGGTTGGCATAGATATTTCGAAGGAATTTTACAAGAAAAACCTTCTGATTATGTTTTGGACCATCACCACTTCCAGTAATGATGACCTAGGTGACCTAAATGAGGAATTTATTCCTACATACACTAGAACATGTGGGTAATGTTTCATTAGATAAAATACAATAACCTCCCTTCTTAGGGAAATAAGGATCATCTATAGGTTAGGAATATGATTTTTTATCAAATAGAACTTTCTTCATTCTCCATGGATCATGACATGAGGCCAAAATAATTCTACACGACCTTACAAAATGAATTCATCCAATTCCTAGTGACACTTTGATAACTAATTTATAAAGCCTCATTAGAAGAAAACATTTGAATTTGTAATGAATATGGAGTATTACACTTAACCACATCCTTGGGAGAGTGGTTTCCCTAGAGGATGGAATCTTACAATTTCATTACCAAAGGAGAGTCCATAGGTCCACACAACACCCATACCAGTTGGAAAATACGAAGAAAACCACATATTTCAAAGGTAAAAATGAACCATGAGTAGAGAGAATGCGATGTTGGTAGAATCCTAGTCCAAGAATCAAGATACGTTGAGAACATATCTTGTATGAGAAAACAAATCCCCAGGATTCAAGATAGATCCCTATGGAAAGCATCTCAAATTTTGAGTAGGCACTACACCAAGATCATATTTGAGTAAAAATAAACTTAATTAAAAATATTGAGCATCTAGTTACCCTGGAAACCATATGAGATAAACTCCATCCCATATGATTGGGAAAATTATTACCACCACCTCTGTCCTAGGTTTCTTCACATCCCCATTAGGCCCAGATGATATTGATGATGACTCAAAATTAGCCAGACATTTTTACCACACCCACCACCCCAAGAGTCATAAAATATAAATAGTATTGGGAGGTAATAGTGGTGTCTTAATATTATCCCCATCTCATAGGGATGATATATGTATTATCATATTCCCTAAGAAAATCAATATTATTGAGTTTGGGAAGTGGTTTTCACTAACCATCACCCTTTTAATTCCATCCATCATGAAATACATCACTTTCATTCAAAGATCACTCAGTGAGTATTGTCAAAGAGTCCCTTAAATTCACTATTCATATTCCAAACTTAGTGGAATATTCTATGAAAAAGATCAAACCCTAAAATGAGATCCAGAAAAAATGTCCTAGTGAGAGAAAGATTTAGAGGGAAGACATAAATCTAACTCTCAATGGGGATGTGGGTGGTACAGAGTCACTATGATACTCAAATAATTATTAGATGATTCCTACCACCTTATATGACTTAATTAACATCATTACCACTCAACTAGTAGTTGATATAGATAAAGAAAAGGAAATTGAGGTATGAAAAACATTATCAAAACCCTAATATTTGGGTTACATTAAGGCACATACCGAAGATGCCCATACCTATAATCAAAGTAAGAAACAAAACATGGTGCCGCCAAAAGAGGAAATTCCACCCCTTAATTCCATTAAAATAGGGTAAAAGGGAAAGGTGTGGCCAAATCCTACTCATCACCCAGAATGGATAAAGTCCCCAACATAGAAGAGATGATATAACAATATGAGGATGAGATATACAACCTTAGATGACTCAATAAATAATTTCTTAGGGGAAATATTCACACAGGGTATTTCATTCAAGAGGAAAAACATATTTTTAATCCCACCCATTAGAAGGAGGTTAATTTTATAACAATATTGGAATATGAACATTGGGTGAGTTCAGGGTTTAGACATATGGTCTACCTAAATACAGGAAATGAGGAAGACCATAATTTTCACCCATCGTGGAAACAAGATCCTTTATAATGAGAAAATAATCTAGTCCTATAATGAACTATAAACCAACAACTGATGAATTTAAAGTGAATTTATCAAGATTTTCCAACAATCAGTTCTAAGGAGTTAGTTTAGAGGATGGTACCCATAAAACTCCACACCACCATCAAGTCTACCGCAGCCTGAATTGAATTCATGGAAGGGTGACACACTCTTGTGTAGCTTAAAAGAAATCTATATCTTGAATTTTTATACACCGATATGTCTCTACCAAAATTTTGGAATCCTATATTCTTGAAATTTGATGATGTGGGGGACCCATAACAATATCTCTTTAACTTTATGTCCTGATGTGGCCCTAGATGGGAAAATGAGACCAGCAAGAGGTGTCTAAACTATGTTGATTTATGCAGAATCTAGTGGGGAAAACATTCATTTGGTATATTAGCCTCCAATTAGGGTCTAAAATGGGATGGTAATACCTTCTCCATTAATTGATATATTAATTCATCTCCATGATAAGGAAGAAAATAGTTTTTGACCTAAAAAACTAAGAACATTGATAGTTTTTGACTTTATTAGTGGATAGAAAGGTATAATTTACTCACTCATCATTATAGTACCATAAAATAGGTTGTTGGTGCTCTATATAGAGAAACTATGGGTTTAGCTAAGACACCATTGATCCAGATGAAATTTTCGGTAGATTCCAAAAGTTCTTTGAACTAGTATAATGCCTCGAATATGCCATTTAGAGCACTGGGTCCAAATCTTAGACCACACCTGGAAAAAAAGGGAAACAATATAGCTAGTCCAATATTGATGTTCTCATGATCAAACTTGTTCTAGTGAATACTAGAGCACCCATGATGGATTTTAATCATCCAATGCCACCAATTTAGAGACAATAATAACAAAACCACCCTCATTTATTGGAAAGGAGAGACCAAGTTCACCCAAGATTTTAGGGATGAATGAAAACAATTCCATCAGAAATCAATAGGCTCTTGGTTACTTTCTTGTATCCATGGAGAACAATCTTCTCAAGATACCTCATACCATGAAACTTGGAATGTTTGGCCTTATAAATCATCTTGAATATTTCCCTTATAATTAGAGGTTGGGTTATAATATTAAAGATTTATTTTTTTTAAAAAATCCTCTATGGAATGGTTGATTCTGGTTAGGTGATACTGGGAACATATCCAACCCAGGTGGCCCATGTGACCACCAGCCAACTAGAGGAAGAAGGTGACTAATAATAATTAAAAACTAGGAATAAATTGAATTTCAATAACTGGATGACCTAAAAGGTTTTCAATTGATCTCACTCCATTCTTAAATCACAACTCTATCATATAATCATGGTCTCTACACCTCCCACTTTATCCAAAATGAATACTATCAAAATAATAATTTAGAGGATAACATAATCGTTAGATGTAAGATAGGTAATCATAATTAAAAGATTTTTTTTCGGACCCCCAAATAGGCCCCTACTCCTACAAATTTTTTAAACTCATCATCTGAGCCAAAAGAACCATCCTACCAAATGGAACGCTCTAAAAAAGTAGAGGGACTCTTCAATTATGTTAATTTCATTCATTTTGATGAACATTTATCTAATTATGGATATGTATATGAACTTGAGTTCCCCAAACCTAACTAGGGATCCCACAGAAGAGGTAGAAAAGGTCAAGAAAATTGGTGAATCCAATGCTGTGGTTGATAAAAATATCCTAGAGACATCCCCATAGAATCCATATATACAGTTGAGATGCATGATAAATCATATCAATAAGACAAATAGAAGAATAAAGTTTCCATAAAGTCTTTCAAGTGTTATATGAACGGAATTATTCTTGATGATCGACTAGCATGTGTGTAATTGTATGAAAATCCTAAATGAGTGGGAAGATTATCTCGGTTCAATCCTCTAGTGACATGTGTGCCTTCAACTTATACACAAGTAATCAATCCATAAAAAATGAGCACTACATCCCCTATGGAACATTCCAAAGAGCAACCCCACATTGGGAAGTTCATGACTCTAGTGAAAAAATATTATATCTTGAAACAAATGACCATAGTCCTTAACAATATCTCGATCTTGGACACTCTCCATCATTCAAAACTGATCAGGGAGGTACTTGAGGAGTCCCCCTAAAGCCCGTAATAGTTTGATATATAATTCTCCACAATAAAGGTTTATTAGGTAGAAACTAAATTAATATAATTTCATGCCACTATATCCTCCACATAGTAAGATTGTGAAGAAGCCATCAATGGGAACATTAGACCCCTATACATTTTAGGAATTCTAGAAAATGTTGAAATGAGATGGTATTTGGTTGATAACAGTTTTGGGATTAAACTTATCTTGGTTTTTACCCTCAATGTTTAGGATACAATGAGTATGATATAACTCCCATGAAGTTGAACATTCAAGTGTATCAAAAGAGAGAGAATAAGCCTCTCAAATGAACAAGATCAAGTCACAATTCAGGGTCCTAGTACCAAATTCTATGTTCATGGTTATCCAGAAATATATGAAATATAATGTCTTACTCAAGAAACCCTATCTTCATATCCATGTAGTGGTTCCATTAATATTATATTAATTGTTAATGTTCCCCATCAATGGAAGGGTTGGCATGATATGAGGCAATATCACCCCTTTTAATCTTGTGAATCCTAGTATGCTAAGGTAGATTTTTATGAGAGAGAAGGAAATCAAGAAATTATAGAAGGTGACACATGGGTTTCCACTCTTAATGGCTTAAGGGATTCCTTTGAAAACCCCTTTGTGCTTTCTCCACAATGAGTATATATTAGCCATCAAATTAATAGATGCTTCAATCACTCATGTTTACATAATAATATTCATACCTAGGGAGATAACTTCAAAGGATAATAGTACCCCTATATAATTATCTACATAAGGATATTTCTATGTACCATTGGTATAAATTGAAAATCCCCATATGATGCCTCTTATAGTTTGGGATGCCAATGTTTTTTCTAATAGAATCTTATTCCTTATCAGGGATAGGGATGATCTCATACTTCTTACTAGTCTTAAGGACACTTTGAAAAGGAGATGTAAGAAGAGGAGGATGAACTCCGATATTCCCCTCCAACATTTGGGGAAGGTGTATCCACAACCATTAAGGAGATCAGATAAGTAAACTTAATAATAGAGGAGGACCCACAACCCATATTAACTAGTTCCACCATACATCTGAAAGAGAAAGATATGTATATATTGTTCTTGAAGAAGAACCATTTTGTGTTATCTTATAATTACATAGAAATGCTTAGTTTCAACATCAATGTGTCTACCCATCAATTGGGTCTTCTATAAAACCATAAAGGTTTCAAACAATTAGTTAGGAGAATGAACCCCTCATATACTTTAATGGTGGAATATGAAGTTTGTAGGATTATAAAATATAGATTCATATGATAATTGAAACACCTGAAATGTATTTCAAACATCATCCTTATTAAAATAATAATGGGATGGTCATGTTTTTCATTGATTTAATGGATCTAAATTGACACTCTTTGAAGGTTCATTTCCTAGTCTCGATCATGGAACTCCAAACTGATGCAACCATAATCCTGTAAGAAATTTCCATTATAGATGGGTACTCAAAGTACAACCAAATACAATTGGACCCTAAAGATGAGAATCCACTACTTTTAGGGAATCCTAAGGGATATTCTAATACCAGGTCATGAACTTAATATTGAAGAATGTTGGTTCCATCTACCAATTCACTATGCACTAAATTTTCATTCCCTTTCTAGGAAGAATCATCAAGTGATATATCCTTGACCCGATGGTTAAATCTAAACAGCACTATGACCATCTCACTGACCTTCAAACTATATTCCCAAAAATATTATAGCACTAATTAATGATCAATCCTCTGATGTGGGATTTTTGGGAAACATTAGGGAAGTTATTTATCTTTGTGATATTTCACCATGACATTGAGGTTCACCCCAAGAAGAATAGTGTGATACTCATAATGATTCCTCCTGAAAACCTTAAATGTTTGAGAAGGGTTCATGGATACTTCACTTACATTAGGAATTTCAAATCCAACCTCTATGAAAAATGTCTCCCATTCATGAATTTAATGTACAAGGGAGTTTCTTATTGATGGGAAAAGGATTATAGGAATGATTTGAGAATATCAAGCAATATCTGTAGAACCCACCAATCTTAATGCCAAAAGAGGAATGGAATCAACTCATTTTATATATGGAATCTATATAGTGATACCTCAATTACATTCTTTCACAAAATAATTATGTAGTGAAATAAAATAGTCTCTATTTTTCACGACCCTTCCTCTGGGGCCCTTGCCGTGACTTCCCCAAGCCCACCTTCCATAGGCCAGTGGCTGGGGACTAGCACCGGTAAGACGTTTCCCTACATAGGGAAGGAATTACCTTTAAACCTGTACAAACACACAATCCAAGAACACAACAATAAGAAACCACAAAGTAAAACACTATAGTAAAAAGTTTACTAAAAGTAAAGGGGTGAGAATACAAGCCTAACCTAAAAGTACAAGTACCACTAGAAAAGTAAAACAGCTCCTAAAACGTCCAATGAGGATCCTATATGAAGGGTAGGTACAACTCACGATAAGTAGTCAATAAGGCATGTCATGTCAAATGGTCCACCTATGACCACCAACCAGTCATGGATCCCTCATCCTAGATCAACGTTTTCCATCGTCTGCACAAGGCACAGTAAGGTGAAAGAGTACCTCGTGCAGGGGTGAGTATAACAAAAATTAGTAGGGACCCCGAGACCCCCAATGGTCTCCCAGAGTACCAAAAAGGAAAAACCACAAATCCAGACCTCATCCACAAACCACGAAGTAGTCAACAACTCAAATTAGGTATATTCTCATACATATACCAAAGTAATCAAGATATACTCATCTTATTAACGAGGGAGCATAAGGATCCAACTTCTAAGCCATTAGCACAACTGATCCACATGGGAAGAATACCACAAAGGTAACACCACGATGGTGAATGTACCAGAAAGGTAACACCACGAAGGAAAAAGTACAACACAGGTAACACCATGAAGGTAAAAGACTCAAATCACACATGTATATAAGTTAAGAATAGAAATACATAGGATTAGAAGTATTGTTGGATCATCTTACTCTATCGAGAGGCTCTACTACTGAACTACACAGGATCGTTATGCGTTGACACACACAGGATCGCTGAGCGCTGACCCACACAGGATCTGACCCACACAAGATCAGTATGCGCTGACCCACACATGATTGATGAGCGATGACCCACATAGGATCGATAGGAACTGACCCACATAGGATTGTTATTCATTCTTCATGTCACAACCAATCCCTTCCGCCTCACTACCAACCATGGGATTCCCGCTCATAGTACGCTTGATTCTGGGAGAACCGCATTTCAAGCCATCAGTCATATTTCAACTATCATGAAGTTCCATGAAGAATAATCCCAAAAAACATCCATGTTGTAAGAGTTCCACGCGACAGAAGACACATCAATCGAACGCTCAGTATATGAGTTATAGGCATTTTAGTGCTGAGGGCCCGGTTGGATTTGGGTTCGATCCAACCCGGCCGTACCCTAACTTTCTCCAAAACTTAAGTGGATTATACCAAAATGAAATTCTCTCTTCAAGGATCCCATTACCATAGACGGTTCATTAAACGAATGTATGGTTCATAAGTTATTTCCCATTAAGCGAAACCGGGTCTGGGTGGGTCTGAGTCGACCCAACCCAGTCCATGTCCGACCAAGATGGGCTGGTCCATAGTGGGCTCAAACCACTAGGATGCGGTCCGACCCGACCCATAGGGGGGCGTGGCCCATTGGGCTCATGCAGCATGGACTATGAAGTTACGGGCTGACCTGTGGGGGGGGGGGGGGGGCGTAGTCCACTGGAGCGGGGCCCACCCTAGCCAACACGGGGGGGGACCCCAGTTATCCCGAATGGTTGAGAAGCTGTTCAGTTTCATACATAGTGGCAGCGCCATGTGGCTCCGCCTCATCTTCCACAGGAAAATGCATGGAGCAGGTCCTACTGTTACGGTGACGGAGCCACGGCTACTACGGTGACACACCATTGGAGAAAATTCGTGATTGAAGGTGGGTCAGTGTTCGTCGTTCCCACAATAAGATTCGAACGACGCTTCTTGAACTCCGTTCTTCGGTTCTCAAATATGAGATTCAGTCTTCTTCAAGAGCATCAAGATCCTCCTCTTCCTTTCACCAATGGAAACAAACACCCAATCCAAAGGAATATTTAATGTGACTCTTAATTTAATAGGTGATTCATTTATTTTGAATTAATGAATCGTATTAATTAAAGGGATTGGTGGTTAAACATTTTGTTTAACTGGGAATTTAATTCCCAACATTAAATGACCGACCACCCTCTTGTGGTCCGCACCACCAAAAATTAAAAGGAGAGGATAGATGATATTTTGAAAATAAAATATATTTATTTTATTTAAACCTCCACGAAGAACACAAAAACCAAATTCTCCACTCGACCCACGTCGGGCGAGGTTAAACCTCACATAAGCGAATCCCGGTGCTACGAGTTCAACAGTGCCCTTAGATTTCAATTCCAAGAATTGGTTTAAAAGTTAGAAAATATTGTTTGCATGTTTATTGAACGTACCTTAAAAAATATTAGAAATTCATTCCAACCATACCAGGTCTCAGAATCATGCGCCATCAATTTTCATAGTCTCGTAATAATTTCTTATAAATAAAAAAATTACATGAAAAAATAAAGGTCTTTAAACTATTGTCTAAGAAGAACAATGAAAGATAACGAGACATTAAATTATGATAACGAGAAAAACTACATTGTAGTAGTTTTTTTAGTTAAAAAGTTGAGGCACTACTTATAGTACCATGAATTTATTTTAGTATTCCTTATAAAACTTCTCAAGTGCATCCTTAACCTCCATTTGTTAACTAGCTATTTGGCTTGATGGGTGATCATCCTACATAATTATAACATTCAATTTATATCATAGAAGAAAATTAGGGGTAATTTCTTTCCAGTTTCCTTGTAGAACATCCTACCCTGAAAGGAACGATAATAAAAATTTATCTTCCAAATGAAGATATTTTATACACTTATAGCACTCCACAACATGAGAGATGTTTTTTATGGAACCTCTCAAAGTCTAACTAAAAAAATACTGGAAATCATAATGTTGAAACTCATTGGTTTAGGAATTTTCTTTGTGTCCTAATCTTAGGAATGTTTTCTGTATTTCTTCTTACTATATTAAAGATACACTAACAATGAGGTGGGGTACCAGGCCGTTATTGTAGGCTTGAATCTATCCATACAACTATAGATAGACCATCTGACTGTCAAGGGTGATTAAAACTAGTGATTAAATAGATCAATAGTGAATATTCCACCAATAAGGAAGAGTTATCTCTAATTATCTATTTAAGGGGATAAAATGAAAGAGTTCCCCTTTAACCAACATATAATCACATTCCCATTTACAAAATGCTTAAGTTAATGTCTTAGTCAATGCAGCCACAACCCTTGATAACCCTGACAAGGACATGACAATCTTCCAGATTGCATAATGAAGGTTAGTCTCCACATTTTACATCTTTTACATGGAAAAGGTTAATAATATTAATTCCATCCAAGGACATGATGGGATGACATATGATATTAGATGGATGAGCCCAATAATGGGATACCTCTAAAATAAGAACCTATCATCGACTCAATCGAATAGGGAAAAGATCTGATGGTAGGATGAAAACTTGACCTTTTATGATGGGTCAAATGATCAAGAAGTTATCTATAATGAGTCTTTAATGGATTCCTCCTCAAATAAATCACAAAAGGATAGACCCACCCCGTAATGTAGAATGTCCACATAGGCTCTTGCAGTACCCATTAGTTCGGAACAATGCTCTCCCACTAAATTAAGAGACTTGATTATTTTTTAAAAATAATGATACCAAACTAAACAGTATTCATCAAGAAGTTTCATGCCTATTAAATACATGTGAACTTCATCAACTTCTCCCAGAGCTTTTTCATACTTAAAAATAATCCTAGAAATTTTCTTTATGGGGAATGGATGTTGTGGATCTATATCCCCTAATAACAATTAAGCTATTCAAATAAATCCTTATTTATATGAAAATATTCTATGAATAGGTTGAGGCAATAAAAATCAAGGAATTTTGTAAAAAGAACATTTTCAACATCATAAAGTCCAATATCATTACCAAACAGGGTGTCCCTCATATGATATTGATTTACAATGACACTAAATTCAATTATTCCAAGATAAAAAGTCTGTAAAAAGTGTATAACATTGAGTCCAACAATTATTCTCAATATAATGAAGTGTAATATAGAAAAATAAAGGCCTTTAGTAATACCCTTTCAAATATACTCTAGAAAATAGTGGAAAAGATAAGAAATATTGGGCATACAAACTCTTGTATGCCTTGTGGGCCTGTAATACCACAACCCACACATCCACATAAGCAACCCCGTATTATATTATCTATGGAACCAAGGTAGTACTACCCATTGAGGTTCAATTTATATCCCTTTTAATTTCTATATGTGGTTATATCTCAAAAGATGAACAATCACATAAGTGACTTGATGAGTTAGAACATATCAATGAGAAGAGGTTGCATAAATTTCACAACCTAGAAGTCCATCAGAATCATATTGAGAAATCCTTCAACAAGAGGGTCAAAATCCACACATCCCTCAACGTAGAGATGGTATTGGTATATATAAACCCTATGATACAAGGTAAGAAACCTCTAAAGTTAAAACAAAAGTGGGTAGAACCTTATGGATTACACAAGTTCTATTTCAATGGTGCTTACTCCTAATCCACAATGGATGTTTAACACACCATCCCCCCCACTAATTTAAGGTTTATTATTAAATATTTTTCTTAATTTTTACATGAGAATCCAATTTATGGTATCAAGAATTTAAACTTTATGACATCGAAGTCCTAAAAAAATTATTTCATATAGCATGAAATCTATGTACTAACAGAAAAAATTTAAATTGTACAATATCTGGGTCTTGGTAGTAAAAATTTAAACTTCAAAGAATTTATTTACTTACAGCATGATGTTAAACTATGCAGTTACGTTCCTCACTCCATGAAGTTAAACAGTAAGGTGGAAGTATATCATGTATGACTCTAAACTACTTATAGTGGCTCATTCCATTTGACCTGCTTCTCCCATACATGAGAACTCAATGCATTTATATTTCTTTATAATATTGTTTTATTGTTTCTTATAGAATTAATTTAACCTATTACACATATATGAGACACATTTTTGCATGAAATTCTCCTACTAAATAACTATATATAGGCTATATTCCCATTACTATGGAATGCGTATTAAATTTTTGGTGTTCTAATGCATACCCAATCACTATCCTCTTAATAAAAATGTGAAATAACCCATTGTGCATATTATTTGGATCTACATAGGAGATTTTGACATGTTTTCTCTTTTCAGGGTCCTATTATTGAAATTAAACACCCCTTCCTCTGCATATGTGTAAGATTTTTTTTTGGGGACATTTATTTTCAGGAACTATATCTGGATTTATTTCTATCCATATATGATACACAGTGACTCTCAAATATCCTATCCTGGGCCCACCTAAAATGTCAAAAAATACCTTCCCCTTAAAAAAGAGATAAATATGTTCTGGGGGTTTTACATATAAAAATTATTATTTTTTGATTCCAGACCTTTCATGATACTTAATAATCCCTGGGTATATTATTCTGAGTATAGTCACAAGTTCATCTGTATCATAACCTTCCCTGGTTCTTGGTCCGTATCAAAATTAGTCATTACGGTTTGGTAATAAGATTGTAAATATTCCCCCATATGTGAAAGTCACTCCCAATATGAGATCTCATCACGTTCATAATATAGTCATTAGTTAGACATCGTGAACTCAGATGATAATGGGTAACTTTTCTTTTGAGGAGAATCATTCCCCATTCCTTGATATATGATCTAGATTTGTACAGGGGATACTCTCTTAAAGAACCATGTATATCTTGATTTCTTTCCATACATGATACATAGTGAAACCTAGATTCACCTTTCTAGGACCAACCACAACCCTTAAAATAATAATTGTCCCTTTTCATTTCTTATAATCCAAATATTTGTAGGGGATCACAATTTTTTTCTTATAACCTCTTTTTTCATCAGCATAAAAGTAAAGTATGAAAATTACCCTTTCACCTTGGTGTGTATAGTAATGAAAAATGGGTGATCCGGTGCAGGGCAGACCATACCTGCACGGGTTTGAGTTAGCATAGGTCTATCCGTAAAAGCCCACATATAATGCGAGTAAAAAAATTAAAACCTGCCCCGCCCACATAAACCTATGGTTTTCCAACGGGTTTCCCCCATTTAAAAAATATACACTATTTATAATCATTTAAATATTGTATCTTTTTCTCATTCTTAATGGTTTTTTTTGGGAGAATTATGGATTGAAAATACCTAGAGTTTTAAGAGATGTTATAGAAAATTTTTATATTGGTTAATGGTGGCATGAGGTGATGATGATGTGGTGGAAAACTATTGCTACACAAAGTAGGCATGTGATTGGTGAGACATGGGGAATGATAATGTTGGTCTTGTGGTGATGTGAATGGCTGGAATTAACGATGAATTTCCAAAAACAATCAGTTTCAAAGGAGGCTATTAGGGTCCCTCTGAGGTCCTTTCCTATTTTCTTAATAAAAAATTTAAATAAATAATAAAAAAATTAAAGGGACACAAAAAATATTATGATTATAATAACTTTTATGATTTAAACCATGTGTAAGATAGATGAGTTCCATTTTCCGAGATGTGGGATGACACATCATGTGAATATAGTGAATAATTAAAATATAAATATTATAATATCATTTTAAAATAATAAATATAAACCTATTTAAAATTCACATGTGAATCAATGGTGAATTAATATGATAATTATGTTGGGAAATCATATTTCATGGTTTAATCATAATTTTTTAATTAGAAAAACTAAAATATTAAAATAGCATATGTTGTAAAAAATAATTTTTTTTAAACTAGGCCTGTGGGTAAGCCCGCACCTGCGTGGGCTCAATCGGCCTCGGCCCGCACCCGCGTAGGCTCAACCCGCATTGGCCTGTGCTCTAAATGATCAATTATTTTTGGCCCGCCCCACCCTACATCCGCCCCAAACCCACAAAGCATGTGGGATGTGGGCCAACTTTGTATCCCTGTGTGTGTCAAACTTCACCGCCTCACCAAATGACCATACACTAAGGTGAAACCCCTTTTCATTTCCCCTATATATAATCTTGATCTATATAAATTTATTTTCAAGAACTATGTGTGGAATAATTCATCTTAGAAAAATATAAATAGAGATACTTATACCTCATTTTCCAAGAAAAAAAATTTCAAAAATATATTAAAATAAAAAGATCCCACTCTTACCTTAGTATTTAAACCTTTACGTCAATACCTCACTTTCCTGATGGAATTACACTTAATTGGGGTTCAATTCATTTCCCAAATGAATGAGCTATATCCATCCAGAGGAGGGCCTTAAAATATTATGTATGGATTGATAGAAATTCCACTCTCCATACATATTAGTTCGATCTACGTATGGAGCCATATAAAGTCCATGTCTAGCTTGATTCTTGTTATCATAAGATACATAGTGACATCATAATTTTCTATCCTTGAAACATCCCCAAAATGAAACTAAAATTCCTTATTTCCCCTATATATGAGATAGATATATGTATGAGACCATTAATATAAGAACTATATATTTATTTATTCCTATATATATAATATATATAGTGATTATTAGATCTCTTATCTTGGACCAAACCACTATTTCATAAAATAAAATTTCTTTCCCTCTATGTATGGGCCAAATCTACATAGGGGGTTCTTTAAAAAAATATGGGTGGGTGGAGGGGTATTCTTATGTCTTAATTACTATCCTTATAAGATACATAATGAAACCCAAATGGGTCTATCCATATAAATCATAAATGCCCCAACTCATCTTAGTGCCTGATCAAGTCACCAGTTATTAACAATAGGTCTCATTGGTATCTAGTACTTATATAAGTTTCTTATGACTCACATGCGAATTAGATCCCCACAAAATCAAAAATTGTAAATGGTAATCCTTCTATGTATGATCTATATCTTCACAGGAGTACTTACCAAGAGTTATCTCATTTTTAGGCTCATGTGATGGTACTATTCCCCTATATTTTTCTCCCTCTTTATTTTGCACCCCTATACAACAAATTATGGGTTATTATTCAACCAATTATCAATAATCATAGAAAGTACGACTCATGTGATATTATAGGAATGGGTCAATTACACCATATGGAATGACTAAGAGCATCTTGGATAAATATGGGAGGTAAAAAATAGTCCACCTTATAAGCACTTTAGACTACTCACGAATGATGTAGTCCTAAAGATATAAATTTATTAATAATGAAGTAGATATATCAAAATTCACCTAACTTTTTGATATTTAATTTTAACCTTATATCAGGGTAAATATTCCCATCACAACTCATCTTGGTTGTTTGATGTTAAACTAGGTAAAAAAAGGTCCTCATCGCATGGCCCAAAAATGCAGAACACCTGAGTGCTTTCATAATGATGTTAAACTACACTATTATGACATCCTTATTTCATGATGTTAAATTACATAGAACATCATAAACTATCACTACTTAGCAAAGGACCAAAATAGACTAACAATGGCGAATCAAGGTTTAGGACACTTCCATCATATTTTCTAAATATATCAGTCCATGAACCACACTTCTTGTCTTAAGTGTCTCAGATTTATAAAAACCTTACATGACCCTTGGGAAAGATATTATCTAGATTAAAGGTACCCCTATAATTAAGTATGCATGTACACATATGGATCCTAAATATTATCCCCCAACCTATCACCTAGATGTGTGTTTTCCTTGAAAAAATGTTCCATAATACTCATGAACCATGAACACATAGAAAAAAGTCCATCACCACAGAGGTATTAATAGTCACCCCTTGTGTAATTGTCCCATACAATTACTCATGGTCCAAAAACCTTCATCCATGATTTAAAAGATATCCATAACCATTTAAATAGTGTGATAGAGTATTTTAGGCCTTGGGAAGCCTAAGTGAGCTACTGTGTCACACTTTAATTTTTTACCTTGGTCCATGCGTTATGACCTTAAATTGTGTGCACTTTGATAAAAGTTGTATGAACTTAAACTTTAACCTTCGATAGTCCAAATTGACAGACCTTAAACTTCTGGTGAAGGAAACATAAAAACTTTTTTGGTTGAAAATTCAAAAAGGAAAGTATGATAAAAAATAAATTCTTTTCTTGAAAATATTTTACCTTTAAGATATTAAGAAAAGTCTGAGGGTAAATAAAAGAAGAACAAGGATTGTAGGTTCTATCTGGTGACACTAGAAAAATATGATCCTTTCTCTCCTGACCCTTCTGGTCTAGAAATTTTTTTTTAATGATGATTTTTCATATCCCTAAACCTTGATAATGTGTTCAATACATTATGAAACAACTATTAGGGTAGCAGAACCCTACTTGAATAACCTTTTCCCTATAAAATACTTCATTGATCAAGTTTTTTAATCATTGAAAACCATTAATGGAATTGGGAGAGTAATATACCTGACTTAAAGGGACTCCTTGATTAACTATGCATATATTCCTTTATCTCCTGAATACGAGCCCACAAATTGTCAAACAGAGGTATCTTTACCTTATGAGAAGGGTCCTCCAATCCCTCTATACCCTAGAAACATTACAGTAGATATTTTTACCCCATATTGATTCATGAGTATCCCAGACATGTTTATCCCATCTCACCATCCTCATTTCAAAATAAATAAGGAATGATTTACATAACCCACAATCCAACAATTCAAGTGGATTTAACATCCTTGATATTACACCATCATAAACCATAACCATTATTGAAGAAAGGATATAGTACCTTAATTATGAATCTATTTGAAATCCTCATAAAATGAACATAAACAATACGACATATGATATAATATTCATGACCATAAATCAAATTTTTTTTTCTGAGGAACTCCATACTAGTAATTGAAACCCCATTCATGGTGGGTTTACTCATCCATTTTTGTATGATCTATCAATAGGGTGATATAACCCTCCTCGGATATTACTTTTTCTATAACCTATTTATTTTCTCACATGTTTGAATCTTCGCAAACCGTTCATGGTGCTTTGAAAGGATCATACCCAGCTTTAAGGGATTCCCTTATTGACTATGAATTTCGGCATCTAGATCCTGCATACAAGCCCCCACATTTTAAACTAATGGTATATTTGAATTATAAAATGGTTCCTCTAATTCCTATGTACATTGGAAACAATGTAGATGAGAGTTTCACCCCATAGTGACTCATGAGTATCCCGACAGGTCTGCCCCATCTCATTATCCTCAATTAAAACTCTTTGAGGAATGGTTTACACAACCCATAATACAAATATTCAAGTGTATTAAATATAATTGAATTTACATCACCATATACCCTACTCATTCTCAAATTATGGTTTAAGTACCTTATTCATGAACCATTTTTTCGTCCTCATCATGTGACCCTAAACAGCATGATATATGATCTGAAATTCACAACCACAAACTGAATGCCTCTCTTTACTGAGGAATTTTATACTAGTAGCTACCTCCCCATTCACGATGGGTTTTAATCATCCCTTGATTCATGATCTATCTTCAATGTTCTATTACCCTCTTTATATAGTCATTTCTTTATAACCTACTTCATTTCTCAAGTGTTTGAATCATCACAAAACTTTCATATACCTTGGAAAGGAGAATTCTGATATTCAACAGACTCCCTACTTTATTATGAATGTATTCATCTATATCATATATATAATCCCTAAACCTATCAACTAGATTTATATTTACCTTATGAAAATTGTCCAGTAATCCCTATGTTCCCTAAAAACATCTTAGTGAATCTTTTCACCCTAGAGTGATTCATTAGTTTTCCCCAGTATGTCTACCCCATCTCAGAATCTGTGATTAAAAATTTTTGAGGCATGATTTACATAACCTAAAATCTAAATATTAAAATGGATTTTAAATCCTCAATATTTTTTCAATATGTACCATACCCATTTCTTGATGAAAATATAATGTACACTATTATTGAACAATTTTGTGGTCCTTATCATGTGACCCTAAACCGCATGATATATGGTCCAAGTTTCATGTCTATAAACTAAATGTATCTCTTTTCCAAGGAAGTCCATAACTAAAGATGAACCTATTTTCATGATGGGTTTTACACATCCCATATTGTATGATCTATTCTATAGGGTTCTAGAACCCTCCTTGGATAGTACTTTCTCAATAACTGACTTCATCGCTTAAGTGTTTAAATATTAATACAAATTTCCTGGAACCTAGATTGGAGAATACCTAGATTCAAGGGACTCCCTACTTGACAATGCATGTTTTCATTTGGATCCTACATATGAGTCCTTGACCTATCAACTAGAGGCGTATTTTTATTAAAAAAGGGTCTTATGATCCCCATATGCCCTAACAACATTATAGAAAATATTTTTCACCCCATAGTGATTCATGAGTATCCCTGAAATGTCTACCCCAATCACTATACTTTTTTCAAAATCTTCAAGGCATAATTTAAACAACTAAAAATACAACTATTCAAGTAGATTCATCATACTTGATATTATGTCACCATGTACCATAACCTTTATCATATTAAGAATATAATACCTAATTCTTGAACCTTTCGCTGGTCCCCATCATGCGAACCAAAAATGTAAGATATATGGTTTTAGCTCCATGAATATAAAACCGAATACCTCCCTTTTTTTTGAGAAAGCCCATATAGAAAATCTACCCTCCATTCATAATGGATGTTACTTATACTATATTGTATAAGCTATCTCTAGGGTTCCAAAACCCTCCTTGGATTGTAATTTCTCCATAACCTACTAAATTTCTCAAGTGATTGAATCTTATGAAACCTTTAATGGACTTTGGAGAAGAGAATACCTAGATTCAATAGAATCCCTACATGAATATGCATGTATGCCTATGGATTCTATATATGATCCCCAACCTATCAACAAGAGGTTTATTTTCCTTGGAAGAGGGTTATCTGACCCCTATGTGCTTGGGAAACAATTCAGTGGAGCTGGTAACGCAAGAGTGATTCGTGAGTATCCCCAAAATGCCTACTCAATCTCACCATCCTCAGTTCAAACTCTTTGAGGCATGATTTTACCAAACCACAATCCAACTATCCAAGTGGATTTGATATTATTGCTTTCATGACACATATACCTTACCCATTATTTAAGAAGGGATTCAAGGTTCCATAACCATTATTGGATACTCATTCTCTATAATACACTTCATTAATTGAGCATCTGAATCCCCTTAAAATATTATATGGATAACATTATGTAGTGTATTTAGTATCGAGGAAATATATACATGACTACTAGTGTCTGTGTCAGGATCCTTCATACGCGCCTCTTACATATCAACTATAGGAATCTTCACCATGAAAAGGGGTCTTATGATCCCCATGTTCCCTGAAAAAATTTCTTCCTCCCTAGTGGTTTTTGTGAGTATCCCCAAAATGTTTACCCTGTATCAGAATCCCAATTCAATATCCCTAAGTCATGATCCCCCTTTTACATAAGTCTAGAATTCAAAATGTGGTATTTTTTATCAATATATGATTTAAGATATATGGCCTTAAACTACAACAACATATGGTCTAAGATATATGACCTTAAACTACAAAAACATAGTTTATAATCTATTCAACCGTAAACATTATCATTAACACGAAAAAAAAAATTAAACAACAACATCAGAAAATAAATGGTAAGACTCCCATGACCTTAAAATACCCATGGAAAGAGACCTAGAACTCATTAGATTGAAAACCTATAAAGGGAAGTATAGAAAAAATTCAATTACGAACATTCTAGACATAAACCTTTTGTGATATAGGAAAAATTTAGCATTTAAAAAAAGGAAAATGTATAAATTTTGTTAGGTAAAAACCTCAAAATGGGTGGCCTAAGAAAAATCTAGCTTCCTCCCCACGCAAAGCTAAGGCAAAAATATTGGAAATAAAAAAGAGTGACATAAAGCTTGAGGGGACCACTATTTGGACTAAAAATAGTCAATATTTGATCGATAGTCTCCTAGCCTTGAAAAAAGATAGATCACTCCCTCTCTAGGACATACTCACCCAAGTCACCCCTTTGAATCAAATAATCTATCATTATATTATATGTATTGTACCTTGTGTGTTGATGATGGCATTTATATCCATATTCATCCATGATCTATACCCATGATGACTTTATTATGTCTGAAGTGTTTGAGTTTAGATTTAGGTAGAATTAATATTTTGAAACAGGCTTAACATGTCTTAGTGACTTTTAAATATTGGTTCACTAAGATTCCATGGAAAATATGGGGGGGGGGGGTATGACAACAACGCATGAAGCTCAAAAGATTCCATTTATTGATATTACCAAATTAGGGAGGAGTATAAACTTCTTATAGTCTCTAGCATGACCCCTAAATAAAAAGGGTTGGAGACTAAAATTATAAATCTTAATAAAACATGTGGTTATAAGATTCCCCAATCACTTATAACAATTTCCCTAGAGATGTTATATATTCGAGTAGCTAGTCCACCGATGTGGTTTACACATCTTAATCATATTATAGTGCCTATGAACAAACAAAAATGTCAAGTCTTGCCTCTTATTCCATGTTATTTTTTTTGAATTTCTATCAATGTTTTATTCATAGAATTTATCATACAAAGCTAGCATGAAAACTCTTATTGAAGCATGTCAGTCTCAACCTTCTTAGTATTAATTTTTTAGTGAGTCACTATTTCAATTGCACATAGTGAGGCTTCTTTCAAGGTATAATTACGAAATTTAATAGATAAATATGATTCCTTCTCCATTGATATGGTCATATTGAGGGAACTCTTATTCACCCACATGGAGACCACCTCCTTCACCCTCGTATGAAGTCCAAGATAGTGGAAACCACCACAACTGAGAGTTGTAAAATTCTATTAATGGTAGACCAACTTGTCATTAAGATCTTTGATGGGACCCTATATGATCATACTCCATATATAATACAACATACCAATAATTTATAAAAAAATATTACATCTATTTTGATGAATTTTCAATATATAACAATAAAATCCTTGCTAGACCTGTAAAAGGTTTTAAGTCTTTAGATATTAGATATAATTTTTTTTATTTTATGAAAAATATTCAACATATCCCATTAATATCTTCCCACATTATAATATTCGTAGAAATACCCTACTAAAAACGTTCATCATAACCTGGGGAAATGAAACATAAGAAAAGGATGAGCTCGTATGTTGGGTAAGGGTAAAGATGGAAGATATCTATTGATGATTATATAAAAGAGTAAGATAATAATAAGCTCATGAGATATTGACTATAAATTAAAAATTTCATAAAAAATCTGATAAAGATAATAATAATGAGTTATGGAATAATACATTAGCATTTCAAAAACATGAATAATAATAATGAAAATTAATTATAACACAATCATGAACCATAAGTTCTTATCATAAATGTGTGTGGAATCATCATATGTATCTAAACCACCTATATGTCATGGTTATTTACTAAGACCATTAGATTAGGCATAAACACATATTTCCCATAGTTGATCAAACAAATCTACTTGTTTCCTATAACAGATCAAGAACATTGACTTGTTTCCCATAATGGATCAAGTACATCGACTTGTTTACCATAATGGATCAAGCACATCGACTTGCTTCCATTAATAGATCAAAAAAATTGACTTGTTTCCCACAACTATATCATGAGATAAAAGAATTTACCAAATGAATTTGAGGGAGATATAGGTCACATCCATAACATAATGAAAACCATACATATGTGTTCCATAGGACTATAAAATATTCATCATATTAGAGCCCATGAAAAGAAATGGGTTACATAAACATTTAATCTTTTTTTAAACATAAACTATAGATATAAAGAATAAGTATGGTATCATTAAATCACATCCTCATTAAAGTATAATTAACATCAAAATATTTCATCAAAGATAGAAAATGATTTTGAAATATCACTTGGAATAATTCTTGAGGAAAATAACTTTTCTATTTTAAAATCACTTCTCTTTTTAAAAAATTTCTCACTTATAAATAATTTTTTCTATTTAAAAATAAACTTGTAAAATTTTAAAGTAAGATTAAAATAAAATACATGTCATGAAAGTAGGAAAATTAAATCATGATTTTTATGTTAAAAAACATTACTTTCATATTTTTGTATGAAAATTAACAAATAACCACATTTAGAAAATGAATAAAATACTCCATTCAAACAATTTGGTAAAAAGTTAAACTTGGGTAAAATGATTTCAAAATATTATAAGAGAATATTAAGAATTTTTTTAAAACATTTATATATAACATGTGCATTGAAGAGAAATATTCCCTAATATAGATTTAAACATAAATAATCTAGAATAATAACAAGATTATGAAATAAACCCTTACCATTTTGGTAACTTTTGAATCATAAGAATATTGAAATAAATAACTTTATATAGATATGTATATCCCATAATATTGATGAGAATACTCATAAAGGACATTTATGGGTAGTATATACACCATAGAAAAGAAACAATAAATTTATAGCTCATGTACCTAACATAAATAAATGTAATACAAAATTCCCTTACCTTAGGCCCGAATTCCTTTAAAAGTTCATTAATGTCCTGTATAATAAATTTAAATTTTTTATACATATATACCAAAATAACTTAAATGGTTATTATATAATATATATTCATTATATATATATATATATTTAATTCCATCCATAATTATTGAGATATAAAATGAATTATACTATTCATCGAGATAGTAGGCCATACGTACGCATGAACATTATATTCACTTTTTTTGAAAGATGGAACGAAAGAATGGTAAATGATAATTAAAATATATAGATTCATAATTATATCATATATATTAAACATATATATCCTATTTACCGTTAATAAAAATAGAAATGAAAAATGAATCACATTTCTTCGTGGAGGTGGTTATCCACACGTATGCATGAGAAATTTTTCGTTTTCCTATAGTTTAGAAGGTAAGAAGGTAGATATAATATTATCATTTAAGAATAATAATTATGTAGTACATATAATATATAAAAATTAATCCCATCATATTAACCATCCATTAAATATGGTGATGGGAAATGAAATGGATCGCTACGTGGAGACTGTAAGCCATATGTACACACGAGTGATACTTTCACATCCAATTTGATGAAAAGAGGGCCTATAATGATAGTTTAATAATCATAATAACATGTTAAAATATTTAGGATACTTAATTTTTTAATTTATTAATAATATAACCAATTTATAGGATGTAAAAGGAGAATGAAAAAGAATGTGATCTGTTAAGGTGATTACGTCTTCTTTGAGACGACTCCCGTAGATCTCCTATTAAGGTTTCTTGAGATGGTCTTTTGAGAAGACCAGAACATATTGAATGCGGATAAGGAAAATTTTAAGATAATTTTTTAGGTTATGGTCAATATATAAGGTTCAAATTTGTGTAAATATGCGAAGGAGGATGTTCTCTTTTTAATTGAGGCGAGATGAAATTTTGGATTCTCTTCAAAAAATAAAATTTAATTAGACTATTCTAGATCCAAATACATTAAAATAGTCATGAATTAGTACATATGGTTCTATATGGTTGAAATATAATAAAATAATAAAGTTTTCCCAGTTTTAGGTGTTATTTTAAACATCATAGTTTGGTTTAACCCCTTAATTAACCTATTTTAACATTAACCATGGTAACATATTTTTCACTCTTAAAAGGTTATAATTTAACATATACAGTAAATATTTACTCCCAAATGGATAATGGATAAAATTTTAGACCATATATTATACCATTTTTCCTTATTTAATATTTTAATAAATTTTAAATATTTTAATAAAATATTCTTTTTATAAAATATCTTTATTGTCAATTTTAAAACAATTCAATACTTTGACTTTAATAACATCAAGAAAACAATTAAAATTAGAACAAATTAAGTTAAAACATACCAAAAATTTCAGGTACTTCTATAAAATTCATGTATCACCTTAATTATCTGAAATTATAATAACTATAATATTTTCAATATCATTTATTTTTTTTCCTATTATTTGAATAATTACTGCATCAACGTTGTCTAAGTATTTAAGGTAATCATTTAATTCTAAAAAATTGTAAATAAATTACCATCATTCATTGAAAATTATTATTCAAATTATTATTATTAATATTCCTTCATAAATAATTTTTATCCCTATGTGAACACATAAATGATATTTAAAATCAAGAGAGTGACAAATTGTCACTTCCTTTAGTTTAAATAATATATAAGTCATTTTCTCAAACACGTATACATTAAATAAATAAATTTATAACCTTAAGTGTTAATGGTGTAATTGAATTCATCTAATAAAAATTATTATGAATAATTATGGCCTTATCACTTTGTTTTAACCAAGATTTACCCAATTTACCCTTTATAGAGGTGATAATTTATACCACGCTTACTATTCATTTTAACCTAAAATAAAATGTGCCTATTTAAAAATTTTGAACCTAATTACTAAAATATGGATTCAATTTTTTAAAAAATATTAAATTTATATAAATTTCAAAAATTAATTTAATATAAATGCGTAAAACACAACGAAAAATAGTTTTTTTAGAAAAATACATATTTAGGCCCAAAAATGTACTTACACAAAAATCATGTATAAGGATGATTAAATTGGTGTTAATTATATAATATATAATTAAATAATAATTATGTTAATTTTATATAAAATTTAAATCATAATTATATTTTATTGGAAAATAAATTGATACTTTTTTGAAATTGGTATTTTCACTATTTTCTAAAAAAATCATTCTTTTTAGTAAAATACCAATATTTTACTAAAATATAATTTTGATATATTAATTTAATTAATTATTTTCATTTAATAAAATATATTATATATATAAAATCTCAAAAATTACTTATAATATCTTTTCACAAAAAATAAATAAAAAAATATTTTTGAAGTAAACATTTTTTTGAAGAATAAAATGACTTTATTAAAAAATGGGTGATTACTTCGTAAGAATTTTTATTGAGTAGGGAATTTTTATATAATTCATAATATACTTAATTCTATACATACCCTATAATTATCAACAAGGTTATAACATTAAATAATAATATTTTAAATATTAAATCGTGGTTTATTTAAACTCACAGTTGTTTGTAATGATAGCTATCAAAGAAGTTAAATATATTTTAAAGAAACATTTCATAAAATATAGGGGTGTTATATCCCCCACCTTTAATAAATTACTCCCTCATAATTTTTTCTTAGTAATAAATGGTTTTTCATTTGAATTTTGTTTTGTTGAACCCCACACCATAGCAAGGGTTAATAAAAATTCTTTTTGAAAAAAGACAAATGGAAGTACAAAGGATATTTGGAATTACAAATAGTAGGTTTCAAAATAGGAGAAAATTAGTTGGAATTGATGATATAGATATGGAAGAAAATAAATTTCGAAAGATAATTGAGCACAAGAATGTGAATGATCATAAAAATGTTAAAATCACAACACCATAACCCAAAAATGTTGAAAAGAACCTCAATTCATTATAATAGAAGGTTATAGGAAAAAATTGTTTTTAGTAATAAGATAATTTTCCTAGAGTTGAGGATTTAAATTACTATATAAACTAAGAACATAAGTAAATATTATTACTATATAGATGGAATTTCATAATTCAATCAATTTACAATAAAGCCTTATTTTTTTTTTCAAATTATGAATATTAAAGATGCATTTTTAATGAAACAAGAAATAAGATCAAATTCTAACATATCACATAATCCATAAAAGGATAAAAAGATAATACTGCCATCCTTAAATATTAACAAAAACCAAAATGATCAGAATAAGTTATCCAATATGGATAGATAAATTAATTTATAAAATATCATCAACAATTACCAAGGTTTAGCATAATTCAATCCATAATTAGTTAATCATAAAACTCCTCCAAAATATGTCCGACCAAATTTAAGACCCAAATAATTATAAATAAGGTCACTATGATTCGAAAAACAACTTAACTTTAATCCCCAAAAGTATATCTTAATGTCACATACCTAATATTTGAACACCTTTGTCATATATTCTTTAGAAACATGGTAATAGCCTAAATTACCATTAAACCACAATCAAAACATTCATGCTTCCAAAAATTAACATTATCCTTTTCCTCAAATAAAACCACATAATATTTGATATATTCTTTAATTACAAATGCAACAAATGTTATAAAAATAACACAAATCACATTGTTATAAAATAACTAACCATTTCAAGGTTACCAATATTATCCCATCAGTGTCAATTGTCTCTTTATCCCAACTAAACATTATTATCTCCACATTGGACACATATCAAGGGTAATTTTTTTCTTAATCACGTGTTTTCCAAAAATATAATATTTTCACTAAATAACTTTTCTTGGTTATCGGTTTGATTATATATATGCTTCATATAAAAACAAATGAGGAGAAAACCTTATATGTTTCATGATTCTTATAATCTAGAATATTATTCATAAAATACTTTTAGAACATAATTCTCAAAATCAAATACATATGCATTTCAACCATTCTACTTCCTTATTTATCCATTAACCAAGATTCTTTGTCATATTAAAAACTTATTTCTTTTTATATGTCATTCATAGTCTCTTTAACATCAATAGAAAAACTATTACTCATAAAACCTTGCTGATATTTTATCTATATTTCTCCCTAGGACATCGATTTGCATAATTCCCATACTTTCCACATTTAAAACATTAACCCTTAGATGATATCTTATTAAAACCATTATCCCCATATAGTTTTTTAACTAAACCATTTAATTTTACACAGTAATTACTTTCTCTATGTCCATCTCCACACCCAAAACATGTTCCCGTTACATTGAGGAATTATCATCCATTATTCTTCCCACATTATTAACATGATGAAAATTGAACTTTATTTATTAAATGGTCATCATGAAACTTCATTTTCCTCTTGTCAGGTGTGTCAAGAAACTCACCTATTTATATATTTTTATATCATATTATGATATTGTTGATTAGGCATAAAAACAAGGTTTATCCTTCTAGATCCCATTTCATTTGGTTTCTCAAGAGGAATATCATTCCTTTATCCATAACATTCACTATTAACTTGAATCCTCCTAGTTCCAACCATTATATAAAACCAAAAGCATTGTGTGAAAAACCATAATCATAGTGGTAAAACACAGAATCATTTATAGGATGTAGAAATCATGAAATCATTAGTTAAATATATGACGACTTAGGTTTAACCAAGGTCATCCAAGATTATCATATATTAAAATCCTTCATAATGGTTTTTAATGAAAATATGGATTAACCCAAAGCATATCCAATAGGAGTGTCAAACCAGGTGTACAACAGGGATCATTGTCTTGTACTAGGTGATGATAAAGTATAAATAAACACACCTTTTTTGGGGTTATTAATCCTAGGTACAACTATTCCATATCCACATCCACTTGTGATACGTAGATAGATATGTAATTGGATGGATAATTACAAAATATCTTCATTACCAAAACTTTAGGATGTTATCCTACACTCAAAATTACCCTCAGGGTTTTCACTAAAGTTTTATTACCCTAATATACAAAGGATGATTAAACTTTATATGATACCAACTATAATGACATGATATTTTATACAAAAATATTACATCTATTTATATGAATATTAAATACATAACAATATATACTAAAAAAAAACTATAAATATTTTTAGTCTTTAGAGATTATATATAAAATTTTTATTGTATGAACGTTATTCAACATCTCCCATTAAGATCATTTCACATATTACTCTTCATAGGTATACACTACTAAAAAAATTAGTTATAACATAAGGAAAGGGAAAATAAGAAAATGATGAGCTCATATACTCAATAAGGCTAAAAAGGGAGAAATTAATTGATTATCATATTAAAGAATAAGATAATAATAAGGTAATGAAATATTTAACATAACTTACAAATTTTATACCCAATCTAAAAATATCATAATAATGTGTAATGTTATAAAACATTAGAACTTCAAAATACATGAATCATAAGAATAATAATTCATCATAACTCAATCATGAACCATAAGTTCATGTCATAAATGTACACGGAGTCATCATAATCGTAGAAACCATTTCATATGTCAAGGTTATCTACCATGAATATAATATCCAGCATCAACACCTAGTTCTTATTGTGGATCAATAACTTTCTTTCCAAAATGGATCAGGCACATCGACCTGTTTCCCATAACGGATCATGCAAATTGATTTGTTTTACATAATAGATAAAGCACATCAACTTGTATACCTTAATGGATCAAGAAATTCAACATATTTCCCATAAATATCTCGTGAGATATAACACTTTACCAAATAAATTTTAGGGGATGTTGGTCTCACCTATCACATAATTAAAATAATACATATTTGTGCCACAAAATAATAAAACATTAACCATATCAAAAACCATGAAAATAAATGGGGTACATAAAAATTTCAACTTTTAATCATAAAAATAAACCATCCATAGAAAAAATAATATGGTATCCTTGAATCATATACTGAGTAAAGTATACGTAACATGAAAGGATTTCATCTTAGATGGAAAATTATTTTGAAAGAACACATGGAATAATTCTTGGGTAAAAAAACATTTAAATTTTGAAATCACTCCTCTTTTTAAAAAACAACACAATTATAAATGAAAATATTTTATTTGAAAATAAACTTGTAAACTTGTAAAGGAAACTTCCAGAAAAATACTAGTAATGAAGGTTATAAAATACAATCATTCTGTTTAAGATAAAAAAAACATTACTTCCATATTTTCGTTAGAAAATTCACAATGTACCTCATTTATAAAATTAAAAAAATATTCCTTTAAAACCATTTTGTAATAATTTAATCTTGGGTAAAAATGTTTTCATAAAATTATAGTAGAATAGTAAAGAAAATTGAAAACATTTTTATAGAACATGGAAATGGATTAGAAATATTTCCCAATGAATACTTAAACATAAACAATCCCAAATAATGATGAGATTGTAAAATAAACCCTTACCACTTTGGTAACTTTTGAATCATAAGACTCATCAAATAGGGAACATTGTATGGATATGTATATAACATAATTTTCATGATATGAATCACAAAACACATTCATGGTATGTATATAACTCACACAAAAGAAACAAGTAGTGTATAAGGTATGTGACTCTCAAAAATAAAAGTGACAAAATTCCATTACCATAGGTCAGACTTTAATTGAATGTTCTTTAACCTCATGTATAATAGATTTATATTTATTATAAATATAAACTAGAATATTTTATATGATTGTTATATCATATATATTCAATATATATATACATATTTAACTTCATCCATAAGGATATAGATAAAAAATGAATTACACTATTCATGAAGATGGTAGGTCATATGTATGCATGAATGTGGAATTCAATTTTTTTAATGGATGGAACAAAATAAAGGTAAATAATAATTCACAATTATAGATTTTTTATTATATCATATGTATCATATATATTCATCATAGCCATCCTACTTAACATTAAAGTAAAATAGAAATGAAAAATGAATCATATTGCTTCATGAAGGTGGGATTCCACACTTAAGAACAAGAAATACTTTCACATCCTTGAAATATGATGATGGGAAATGAAATATACCTTCATACAGAGATGGTAAGACGTACATGCACACTCACGATACTTTGAAATCCCATCTAGTGAAAAGAGGATAAAATTGGAATTTTCATAATTATAATAATATTTTATAATATTTAGGATATTAAATTTATTATTTTATGAGTAATATAACATATTTAGAGTAACTAAATATATAATCAAAAATAAATTGATTGGTTAAGGCAATTACCCCTTCTTTGAGGTGAATCCCTTAGATATCCCATTAAGGTCTCTATAGTTGGTATTTTGAGAATAACTATACCTATATAATGTGTATAAAAAATTTTATAAGAGAATTTTTCAGGGTATGGTCGATCTATAAGGATTAATGTAGTGTAAATAAATGAGGGAGGATGTTTCATTTTATAATCTAGGTGAGGGGAACTTTTCGAATTTCCTAAAAAATAATATATAATAATATTATTCTAGAGAAAAATAAATCCAAATAGTAATGAATTAAAACCTAGGGTATTATATGGTTAAAAATTTATTAACCAATAAAACTTGGATAGGTTTACGTGTTATATTAAACCTTATCTTTTTGTTTAACCCCTTAATTAACCTATTTTAACATTAATCATGGTAACATATTTTTCACTCTTAAAAGGTTATAATTTTACATATGAGGTAACTATTGACTCATAAATGGATAAGGGATGAAATATTTTACAATATATTTACCCCATTTTCTTTATTTAAATTTTATATGTTTTTAAATGATTTAATAAAATATTATTTTCATAAAATATCATTATTTTCACTTTTGACACTATTAATTTCATTGACAATAATAAAATGAACCAAACACTTATAATTCAAAAAAACTATTTTAACACATCTTAGAATTTTCATTTAAATCTATAAAATTCATGTATATCTATAATTATCTCAAATTATAATACTTTTAACATTTTTAATATCATTTATTTTATTTTCCAATAATTGAATAATTACTGCATCAACATTGTGTATGTATTTAATTTAATTATTTAATTATTAAAAACTAAATATAAATTACCATCGTCAAAATAATCTTATGAGGCACATAATTATAATTTATATTGTTTCATAACTAAATTTTGTCCCTATATGAACACATAAATGTTATTTAAAACTAAGAGAGTGACATTTTGTCACTTTCATTGGTTTGAATAATATATTTGTCATTTTCAAGGGAGAGTTTATATTAAATAAATAAATTTTAAACCTTAGGTGTTAAGGGTAGAATTTAATTTATCCAATAATAATTATAATGAATAATTATGGCCTTATCACTTAATTTAAACCTAGATTTACCCAATTTATCCTTTATTAAGGTGAAAATGTTTACCATAGTTAAAATTAATTTTGAAAAGGGGGGATATTTTAAAAAAATTAACCTAATAATTATAAATATTTAATATATTTTTCATGATTAAATTTATATAATTGGAATAAAATATTTTAAATATAAATGAATAAAACGCAATGAAAAACAGTTTTCAAAATAATGTGATTTTAGGTCTAAAAATGAATTTATACCAAAATCATCTATAATGGTGATGAAAATGAATTTAATTAGATTATTTATAATTAATTAATAATTATATTAATTTAATATCAAATTAAAATCATATTTATACTTTATATGAAATGAGAAAAAAACATTTTATAAAAATTAGTGTTTTCACTATTTACTGAAAAATCAATCTTTTTAGAAAAATACCAAAATTTCACCCAAAGATAATTTTGATATTTTTATTTCAAAAATTATTTTAATTTTATAAAATATGTATTCAAAATGTTTAAAAAATTAATTATAATATTTAATCACAAAAAAGAAATAAAAATTCATTTTTGAAGAAAACATATTTTTGATGAATAAAATTATTTTACTAAAAATTGAGTGATTACATAATAAGAATTCATATCGATTAGGTAATTTGTATATAATTTATAAATTTTTTAATATTATTCATACCCTAAAATTAATATCTAGGTGATAGCATTAGATAATAATATTTTAAATAGAAAATCGAGGTTCTCTTAAACTCACGGTTTCATGTAATGCAAGACATCAAAGATGATGAATATATTTGAAATAAAAATTTCATAAAATATTAGGGTGTTAAATATCCACACACACTAACTTCCTTAGGTTATAATGAAATATTTAATGTTTTGAGCCTTAACCTAGTATGATTCCATGAACATGAATCTATTCAAAGACCAAGTCATTGAGAAAGGGACTCATAATTGCATCCTTTTGAGGGCTTGGTACATAGAAGACTTATATATTGGTTATTTTAGTGGGGATATATCCTAAAGAAGAAGGATATGACACCTTTTAACTCTATTTTAGATCTATTACAATTAAAAATACATTTGTCCTGTTAGTCAGTAGATATAAATATTTTTGTCAAATGAAAATAATTGTGTTAAAAGTGGATAATGTACCTTTACCATCCATAGACGTAGCTAATTTTGTTACGCCAACATTGATGTGAGAGGAGAAGATAATTTTTCTTATTTAGTGTGAATTTGGGGTGAAAATAAAGTCTCTTTGATAGATGAAGTGTACTCAAGGAGCGTGCTAGAGGCATCAACCTAAATGGATCCATGCATAAACAATGTTTTTACAATATGATACAAACCAGAAAGTGTATTAAAATTATGATGAAATGCTTACCCTAACCCAGTGATCCCTCTATCCATACTAGGTTATAATAATAATAGCTACCTAGATTAGGAATTTATATGAGCGCATTCTCTCATGCCAGGTCAAAGGTAATGAGCACTAGCGCATCCACATCAGACATGGGGTCTGGCCCTGCATAAAACCCGACCATTTATACCCCTCGTCAGATATTTTGAAAAACATGAAGTAAATTTATATGGATATTAGGTGTGTCATTAATCAAAAAAATCAGCTGTTTTCAAAGGGAAAAAATGAAGACCTTTACAATTGAACTGGTTGGGATAATCCATTGGGGAAATTAAATTAATAAAAAATTTAGTAGTCGCAATACTTACTTATTAACTATGGGAAAGGTTTCTTGGTTGATGAACATTCCCACATCCTCTTCCTAGTCTTCTATGATGGAAGGCATTCTGAAGGGGCCGAAACATGTGGTTCTGAAGGTGACACTGGAAGAGGCATGAATGGTTTTGCTTCTGGATCAGTAAATACCACCTCCATGATTTCTTGTTGACTCGGAGATCCCTTCTCTTCGGCCTCTTGGTTTCCATCAAAACCAACCTCAACCACTGTTACCTCAGGAGAGTAAATAGAAGAGGTGAGAGGTGACCATGTTTCTCCATCCTCTTATAATATCTATGATAAATATAGGTAGAGTTCTAATAATATTCAAAGAATATGTGGGTAATGATGAAATTTATCTTACCACTTGACTGGAGCCATGATGGTCTCTCTTGTCTCTACTGACTAATATCATAATGGGAATCATCATTATCAATATTATGGGAGTAATAATAAACTTGGACCTTGGTGGAAAGTATAGATGCGTTGATGTTTTGGAGGAGTGCCTCAACCTCATAAGGTTATTGTCCAGAAGAGATACCTTTAGGAGCAGTCACTTTACCAAGGCCCTCCAACAATATCTTCACTTTTTGAAACTCTTAATAGGTGCAATATCTAGATATTTTAAAAGTAAAGACTATGCCACATCATTCTTAAATTAACAACTAAATATTATTTTTTGAATTTTATAGCCCAGCCATTAAACATAATTTTTTCACTTCTTTGAATTGAATTTTGAAAAATGGACATACATGGTTGCGATTAGTAAGAGATGTAGCTTATGATAATATCAACTTAATTTTTGGTGCATAGTAACTGTACCCTTAGTAATAGTCATGTTACCCTTAAGAATAGTAATATGAACCTTATGAATGGTAAACCAGCCAAATGAATAGTAACCTCACAAATGAATGTATAAATAAAATTTATCCATCTTCTAAGTGAAAATAAGATATAATTATATCATAATATAAGTAAATAAACATTTTCAAAATTATTAATTAAGAGTTGATATTTTTTTTCATAAATATTTAATTACCATTTTATGATTAATTTAATAATTTAAAATAAAATCTTCTTTCATTAAATTTATTCATAAATTTATATTTTAATGTATTATTATTTTAATATAATTTTATGAGACCTAAAGTAATTTTTTAATGTGTTATAAAATGAGTTATAATTTTAAAATTTGTATTTTTCATGAAAATGATTTTTTTAATTAAAAATTAAATTAATTATATATATAAAATTAATTTTAAAAAAATTGAGTTCATTTTATAATTATACACATAAAAAATTATTTAGGGATAATTTTTTTTTTAATTTTATAAAAAAATTTAATTTTAGGTTAATGGTAAACAATATAGTTTTCTAAAATACTATATTTTTAAAAAAACCATGAATACATAATTGTGATATAAAATTTATTAAATTTATTGAATAATTAAATAATTATATAATAATAGGAATATTGTACATGAATAACTTAGATAATGAAAATTTTATTCTATTCATTATATATGTAAAAATTAATTTCATTGCGGATGTAGTGCCTGTGCAGCATTGACAATGTCACATTTGGTTATTTTTAAATAATAATTGAGGGATGAAAATTATTTTCAAGAATAATTTATTAAATTTTATGTAATATTTATATTTTTTCTATTAATTTGAAATTTTATAATTATATAATATTAATCCCTTGAAAATGCCTCTGCAATGTCAGCATAGGGAAAGAAAAGACAAAATAACAAATTTAAGAAGTTTTCTTAACATATAAATGAGTGAATATACATAATTAATGAATATATAATTTTATTATGAACTTAATTAATTTATTTTTATGATATTAATTTATTTTTAATTTTTATGTATGAAATAATTAACATTAATGCATGTGAAACACTTATCCATTGCTTGTGAAATCATAGGAAAAAATAAATAAAATGTTTTTAATTAAAATTATAAGAATTATTAAATGATCAGTATTTTAGATAAATATTTTATATATGAATTTTTCAACCTTTATCTCTTTTTTATTTGAATTTGGGACTTTTTGGACCCATAAGAATCACTTTAAAGGCTTTGAAATATTTTCTTTCAAAAGGAAGTCTTGTTGTAGTATTATAGTTTTTAATTTGATTAATATTTTAATATGAGGTTTTTCAGAAGTTTTATTCAAAAAAGAATTGTATTTGGAAATATCATAAAACTATAATTAATGTAGAATTTTATTTTTAATTTTTAGAGAACAAATAAATACCATAATGGCTTTCACAAAGATGATGCAGTATTAATTTAATTAATGAATAAATCAAATCAATGATATTAAAAATAATCTAATAAATATAATTTTATATTTTTTAGTTAATTCAAAAATTAACTAGTTGAATATGACATTCCTATGATATAATAAAAAAATTACTATAATTTTAATATTTGATTCTATGTATTTATAATCATAGTTATAGATAGTTTTTATTTTGAAAAACATTATCTTTCATGAATAAAATATTTTATTTAATTATTTAAAAATTCATAAATTGTTGAATAATTGAGAAAATTATGATATTACATCTAACATGAAATAAAATTTATTTTTATTCCATTTTGGACATATTAATCCCTTTAATAAATTTATTATATTTTAATAATTTGATTAATTCCTAAGTTAACCCTCAACTCACTTATAAAAGGAGGCTCCGTCGTTCACAAATATTCATCACCTTTAGCCTTATTACTCAACTATAATATTCCAAATTCCCTTATTATCATACCTTTCCATATTCAAGTGCTCTTATTCTCACAAAATTACCAATTCCAAGAGCCTTGAGGAGGTTCTCAAGGAGGAATTCTGATGTAGTAAGATGGTTTTTTCTTCTCTTTTAAATTATTTTTCACTTATACCTTATCCTAACATCCTATCAAATGATTTATTAAAAATACAATATATATATGTGTTTGTGTGTGATTATTGTTTTTTGTTGATTGTATATGGATCATAAAATCTCTTATTTTTTTGTTTTATTATTAAATAATGAAATTTCCATCTGCGGTGTCTCAATTCACCGCCTTCGTGGATGATGATTTTTCATTTATGTTTTACCAAAATCATGGAATATTTAAAATGGCCTAAATATATTATCACTTATGTATTATTATTTATTTTGACAAGGAATACCATAATAAAAAACCCTTGTAAACCTTCCGAATGGCACAAAGGCCTTCATTTTTTTATTATTTTTGATAATCCACCATTCAAGGGGTGATGTGGAACCCTTACAAGGCTCAAAGGCTCAGAGACAATTACATGACCCGTAGGTCTTAGAGGGAATCACCCAGAAAACACAACTTGGAACTACTCATCCCCAGCATATGTCATGATGATTAACACTCCACGTTCACAGTACTGGTCGGCTAGCCATCCAATGCAATGCTGCACATGCCCAGTACCAATGGCAAAGACATACCCTCTCATTCTTTGAATTCCAGTTAGCTCTGCTATAGTGAATGCGCCTGCCCTAAATCCTCATCTGGAGCCTTGTCCCTTGTAGCCTGACTGGTACATCTGCATAATCATGTGGCCCGAAGGCCTTGGGGTGGCCTTAAGGCCTTAAGGTGGCCTAAAGGCCTTAAGAGACAACTTTCTCAAAGGCCTTGGGTGGACTGAAGGCCTTGCAGGACTCGAGGACCAAATCGGTGTCCTAGAGGCCCAAATGGACGAATAGTTCAGGTTGCTACAGTACCAAGCAGTACCTGCTACAATGCCTGCTACAGTACTCCTACATTACCCCGGAAATATGTCTCCACCCAGATTTGACCTCGAGTCTCTTGGATGCACTTGCCGAGTCCTCACCAACCAGGTCAAGGCTCATGTGCCGGCATTGGAAACCTTGAAAAGAACGCACCCGAAATAATGGAAATATCAAAATATTATTAATAAATGGGTGGATATTTTATAAGAATATTATTTAAAGTATTATAAAAATGAGTTTAGTTCTATAATAAATAAATAACACTATTTAAACCATTATACAGGAGGTTTTAACAGAATTTAATAAAGTCAAACCCTAGGTAAGGGACTCTTTTACAAAAACACTGTTTTAAAATTTTTAATGATTTGTTCTTAAAAAAACATTTATTTTATGTATATATATTCGAAATGGTTTTTATGAATGTACATATATGGTTACCAATGTTTTAATTTAACTTATGTGTTTTGAAAATGGATCTTTTTCATTTTTCATTTAAGAAACATTCTTTTTTAATCCTTTTAAATGTCACTTTTGCGAAAATTCCAAGAGTTTTTATATATATATGGTATGAAAGTTTTCTCCTGATTTCATGAAAATTTATTACTATAATGATTCCTTTGTATGTATTAATAGTTAATTTTAAAAAAACATGATTTCATTATGATGTGATTAGTTCTAATATTTTAAAAGAGATATTTGTGAAAAAGGGTATTATGAAATTTGAATGTGGTTTTCTGAAGGGTTTAAATGAGTTATCAAGATTTTTATTCATGATATGTTCCTTAGACATTGTTTACATTGGGTTGAGCCCATTATTTCTCATGATATGATGGGATGATACCCATTATAGCACAATATATGTTGGGTTGATCCCATTATAGCTCAAGATATGATGAGTGAGCCCCATTATAGCCCTCTAATGCATGGGGTAATCGAGAGATAGTTGTTTACCATAAGGTTTATCCATTTGTAAGTGTGAATGTAAGAGTGACATGGTAATGATGTCCCAAGGTCACTACATGATTTTTCTATACATTCTTATGAGTTTTCAAGAAAATTATTTTTAATGTATTTTCATGTTTTCACTTGACTAACTATTTTATTTGTTTATGTCCCTTACAGAGCTATTATTCTCATAAAATGTTTTTAAAATGTTTTTAATAGGATTACATAGAAGTTTAAAGGACAGTTAAGGTGCTAGTGTAGATGAATCCAATTAGTTGTTTTGTAATTATTTTTTAAAACTCTGATTTCATATATGGTTCGTTTAATCCTCCATACCCTAGACCAAAAAGGTCATCAGTTGAATAATGTACTTCATATTTTTTTTATTTTATTTTATAAAAAACACAAAACATGTTTTAGTAGTGAATTCGTAAGTTTGGGTTCATGAATTTATATTTGGCATCAGAGGAACGACCTATAAAACATTAGAGATTAGATTTTTTTGTTTCTTTAGAAAACTTTTAGCGATAGAATTTCTTTCGAACTTCTAGTTAATTATGTACACATAAGAAAATATTGTTTCATAATTATCAATATATAAATTCATAATTAAAGTACAATTAATTAATTTCAAGGGTGCAATTCATTTAAGGGGGAAGAATGTGACATCATGAAATTTTAAAAGGAAACACTATACAACATCATACTTAAATGAAAAAAATAAATACTATTATATGACCTTTATAGCCTAGCCACTAAACATATATTTCCACTTCTGTGAATTGAATTCTGAAAAATAGAAATACACGATTACAATCAGTAAGATATTTAGAGTTTGATAAGATTAACTTAATTTTTAGTGAATAGTAACATTACCCTTTGGAATAGTAATGTTACCGGTATGAATAATAATATATTCTTTATGAATAGTAAACTATCTTAATGAATAATAACTTCACCAATGAAAGTATAAATAAAATTTAACCATCTTATAAGGGATAATATGATATAATTATATCATAGTATAAGTAAATAAATATTTAAAAAATTATTTATTAAGATATGGTATTTTTTCATAAATGTTAAATTACAATTTTATGATTAATTTGATAATTTAAAATAAATTTGTTGACAAAAAATGTATTAATAAATTTATATTTTAATGTCTTATGATATTAAGGTAATTTGATGAGACATTGAGTAATTTTTTAATGTTTTATAAAATCAATTATAATTTTAAAATCTATATTTTCCATATTAATGATGATTTTAATTAAAAATTAAATTACTCATATTTAAAAAATTATTTTCAAAAAAAGGAGTTCATTTTTTAATTCTTCATGTTGAAAAATTGTTAAGGTATATTTTTTATAATATTCTGTAAAAGATTGATTTTTGGTGAAAAGTAAAAAACATAGTTTTTTAAAATATGATATTTTTTATGACACCATGAAGACATAATTGTGATATATAAATTTATTAAATTTATTTAATAGTTAAATAATGTTATAATAATAGGAATATTATAAATAAGGAACTTAGAACATGAAAATTGTATTCTATTCATGACAAGTATAAAAATTATTGTTAGTACTGACACTGTGCCTACACATTATTGACAATGTAAAATTTGGTTATTTTTAAATAATAATTGGGGGATAATTTTTTTAAGACTCATTTATTAATTTTTATCTATTATTGATATATTTTTCTATTAATTTATAATTTTAGAGTTATATAATATTAGTCTTGAACAAATGTCTGTGCAATGCTAGCACATGGAAAGAAAAGACAAATTAACAAATTTAAGAAGTTTTCTTGACATGTAAATGAGTTAATATAAAAAATGAACGAATATAGAATTTTATTATGAAACTAATTAATTTATTTTTATGATATTAATTTATTTTTAATTTTTATATATGAAATAATTAACATTAATACCTATGAAACGTTTATGTAGGGCTTGTGGAAGTATAGGAAATAAATTAATAAAATGTTTTTAATTAAAATTCTAAGAATTATTAAATGACCCATATTTTGGATAAATATTTTTCTATACGAAATTTTCTACCTTTTTCTCTTTGTGATTCTAGTTTTTGATATTTTATTCCCACATGAATCACTATTAATCCTTAAAAACATTTTATTTCAAAAGGAATTCATGTTGTCACATTATAGTTTTTAATTTGTATAATATTTTAATATGAGGTTTTACAGAATTTTTATTCAAAAAAGAATATTATTTGTAAATATAATAAAATTTTCCTTCTCAAAGAATATTATTTTTAATTTTTATGGAATAAATAAATATCATAAATTCTTTCATAAAGATGATGTCTTATTAATTTAATTAATGAATAATTAAAATAAATGATATTAAAAATAATAAAATAAATATAATTTTATATTTTTAAGTTAATTAAAGGATTATATAG
Organism: Viscum album; assembly: GCA_963277665.1. Taxonomy (NCBI): domain Eukaryota; kingdom Viridiplantae; phylum Streptophyta; class Magnoliopsida; order Santalales; family Viscaceae; genus Viscum; species Viscum album. The sequence goes on along the minus strand of OY728155.1, from coordinate 192,370,315 downwards.
ATGAATATGACATTCCTATGACATAATATTTTTTTGAATTTTAAACTTTGTTTTTATGTGTTTAAATTCATAGTTATGAATAATTCTTATTTTGAAAAAAAATATTTTTCATGAATAAAATATATTATTTAATTATTTAAAAATCAAAAAATTATCAATAATTACAAAAATTATGATCTTCCATCTAAAATGTAATTACACTTAGTTTTTAGGAATTTTTTAAATTCTTAAAACCTATAATAGATTTATTATATTTTAATAATTTCAGAAATTCCTAAGTTACCCCTCACCTCACTTATAAAAGGAGGCTCCTTACATACCAAATATTTATAACCTTGAGAATTATTTCTCTAAAATACTATGAATAATTATATTATCCTCATCAATTTAAACATTATAGTGCTCTTGGTCTCACAAAAATACCACTTCCAAGATCCCTAAGTAGGTTCTCAAAGAGGAATTCTCAAGAAGTAAGATTCTTTTTTTTTCTCTTCTATGTTCTTTTTCACTTTTACCTTATCCTCACCTCATATAAAATTATTAATGAAAACTTAATTATCATATATACACCATATTATTGTTGTTTGGATGGTATATACATCATAAAATCTCTTATTTTCTTCTTTTATTATCAAATAACGAAATTGTTGTCGGTGGTGTGTTAATTCACCACCTTCGTGGACAATGATTCTTCGTTTACCTTTTAACAAAATCATGGAATGTTTAAAATGACATATATATATATATTATCACTTATGTATTATTATTTCTTTTTTACAAGGAATACCAAAATAGACTAACCTTGGAAACCTTGAAAAGAACACACCCGAAATAATGAAAATAACAACATATTGATAATAAATGGGTGAAAAATGTTATAAGAATATTTTTAAGGTATTATAAAACTTATTTTTGTTCTATAATAAATCTATAACACTATTAAAACTATTATACATGAGGTTTTAACACATTTTAAGGAATTCGAACCCTAGGTAAGGGACTCTTTAACTAAAACACTGTTTTAAATGTTTTAAATATTTATTCCTCTAAAAATTTCTATTTTATGTCTATGTCTTCAAAATGGATTGTATGAATTTATCTATATGGCTATTAATAGTTTAATTTCACTTGTTCATTTTGAAAATGGATCTTTTTCATTTTTTATGCGGGTGACATTCTATTGAAATCCTTTTAAATGTCTCTTTTGTGAAAATTCAAAAAGACAATTTTTATATATGTGGTATGATTGATTTCTAATAATTTCATGAAACTTAATTATTGAAAGGATTAATTTATAAACTTTAGTATTCGTTTTAAAAAATATGATTTCGTTATTATGTATGCGGTTTTTATATTTTAAAAGTGATCCTTACAAAAAAAGGTATTCTAAAATCTGAATGTGTTTTACTCAAGTTTTTAAATGAGTTATCAAGAGTTTTATTCATGATGAGTTCCCTATAAATTATTTATGTTGGTTTTAGTACATTATATCCCAAGATATGAGGGTTTAATCTCAATTATAGCTCAAGATATGTTTGGTTGATCCCATTATAGCTCAAGATATGACGAGTGAGCCCCATGATAGCTCTACAATGCATTGGGTACTCCAGAGATGGAAGTTGACCATAAGGTTATTCCATATATAAGTGTGAATGTATGAGTGATATGGTAATGATTCCCTAAGGTGACTACATGATTTTTCTATTCATGCTTATAATTTTTCAAGAAAAGTATTTTAATTGATTTTCATATTTTCACTGGACTAACTATTTTCTTTCTTTATGTCCATTAATACGATTTTGTGTTCACCCCATGTTTTTTAAATGTTTTCATAGGATTCATTATAAGTTTAATGTACAATTACAGTTTTTGTGAATTGAATATAATTATTTGTTTTGTAATTATTTTTTTAAACTCTGATTTAATTTATTATTTTTCTAATCCTCCAAAACCATGACCGGAAAAGGAAGTCAATTGTATAATATACTATATATTTTTGTTGTTGTCTGCTATAAAAAAATACACCACATGTTTTAGTACTAAATCCATATTTTTGGGTTTCAGGCTTTACATAAGGCCTCAGAAACCGGTGCATTCCTACACTATTTTTCCACTGCTTTAACCCAATGGGAAATGAAACCACAACCAGAGTAGGTTTTTTAATGACAGTGACCTTTCTTATAGTCACCATAACTAATATTTTTGTATCTTTAGGAACTCTTCTTGATGAGGGATCTTACTCTAGGAACCTCATTTTCTTCCAAGGCATATCTAGATCTACAGGTCTACTAGAATATTGATGCTTCCTGGGACTTTATCTAATTGATACCAATAGAGCCCCCACAAACTCACCCTCATTCATCATTAGAAGATCTATGGATTTTTTCACAAATGAATATAATGGACCATTTAGAAAAAAAATGACCTAGAAATCAACATATTATTTAGATAGATCAACACCCACACCAACTAGAGGGAAGGTCACCAAATCCGATTTTCCTCCCAGGTAAACATTATCAATATTTGGTAAACCACCATTGGATGCCTTTCTTAATGGATGTGAGGAGGAGAATGGAATTGCACATGGATTCAAAAAAACTACCTACCAATGTGGACCAACATATACCATTCAAAAAATATTTTTCCATTAATCAATGTGGATATGGAACCCTCATAGATGGATATCAAATAAGATCATGCTTTAGGATATCCCTTTCTATTATCAGTGATTTCATTGGTTGGTGCTGTATATGGAATAAATAAAAAATAATCACACAGGTTTATCATGCTATTTATCCCCCAATTTTTTATTATGGTGGTCATAACCCCACTAATAATATAAATAAATAGTCTGAACTATGTTCCAGGAATGTACTAAGTATTGAGGAAAGTCCCCCATGTGGGCCCCCATGCAACCCCAAAACACATGGAAGGGGAAGAATATCCTATACATTACCTTCCCCTATAGTTATTGATAATTTGGCGATATAAATTGGCCAATATAAGAATTAAAAAATTGATATGTACACCACCCACCATTTCCAATTCCATAATTAAGGTGGAGGCCCTCACTCCACAATTTTCTTGAACCGAGAACAAGTACCCACTTAGGTACATCACTTAGAAGATAACCATCTATATGAGGTGATGGTTTTGGTAGGTGATTAACAATAGCCAGTATTTGAATAAAATATATTCAACTATTTTCCAGTAAGAAACCTTTTAACCATATAATGTTTATGATGGGAAATCCTTTGGATTCTTGGTTAAAGAATCGTGTCATGTCATCTTGATGAACAACTTATCCCACTTCATTAAGGGGATGTATTTCACTATATACAAATCATTCCTAAGGGATTGTTTGGATAGATTAATGATATCTCTTATAAAGGAAGGATTTTGTTTTATGTTATCCCAATAATATGATGGAGGGATAAATTCATCATACATATACCATATAATTAGTGCACCAAAAATCTTTTCAATGTCCCAAAGACTGATGGTGACCTCTCCAAGCATCAGATGAAACATTTTTGTATCTAGAGTTTATCATCTAAGAAGGTTTACCCTTATACCTTTTTTTTAAATAATAGAGGGTCACTGAAACCCACACAACCTCATATTAGGTTACTTTCTTCAAATCAACCACAAAATCTATGGCAATATGTCACACTAAAAAATTCCAGCCTCAATCTATCCCAAGGATTCCATATGATTTGATAAACTATGTAGATAACCACCAAAACATTAGATTTGATACATATTTTATCATTATTGATATTAAAAAATGGTTATCAGGCTTGAAATAAATCTAGAGCCTTTAAAAATCCATTAGATTAGGCTTCATAACATAACATTCAGAGGGGTCCTCTTTGGAGATGAAAAAACCACATACGAAATATTTTCCATAAAGCTATTGTGCATCTTGAGAATCTAGGAGGCATGCATGATCCCTAGACGAGGTGGTGATATTAGAGCATCATTATAACAGAAACATATATATAGGGGAAACCAATCAGACAATGGGAACTCAAAGATATTTTTTTTCCTATCAAACTCAAAAGATGATCATGAGTGGACTAAAAGACTATGTGTTGGTCAGCTTCCATACTATCAACCATGGAATACTAATGAGGCACAAATTCCTCAGATTCCTTTATTAAAGACATCTTCTTTATAAATGGAAAATTCAGTTTAATAATGAATGTACAAGAGTTTCAATTAAAAGGGGTATTGAAGAGTTTGGATCACATGACATCATGGAAAGTACATTACCCCTATAAAGTCATGCGATCACATGAACACAAATGGGTTATGTGATTGTATGATCCTTAAAGTTCAAGTGATAAAATGAACATGAAAAAAATACATAATCCCATGGTTAAATTGAATTACCTTAATTTGTTAGGTGATTGGTTTATAGGATTCATTCACATGGTATGATCACTTGATTGGTTCACATAAAAGCATTCATAAGAAGGGGGGCTCAGGAAAAGCATTCTTGAGATTGAATTAAAAAACCAGAGAGTTATTGAACCTCTCAGAAATAAGTGAAGTAGCTATATATCCATCCTACAATTTAGTGGTAGATTCATGTAATAACAAAATTTACTTAGAAGATCAAAATATACACAGGAGAATAAGATTGTTAGGTGGTTATTAGATTATTTAGAACTGATCCCCCATTCTTATTTGAGACTTCATTTTAGTTGGGGGGAATTTTTTAATGTTAGTCAGATGAATGATTTGAAAAATTATGTGGTGAAAATAACCAAAGTATAATTTATATTTTGGTATGAATTAATTCATGTAACACAATCTATTCATAGATATCACAACCACTTGAAGCTCATGTAATCAAGTTATGTGACCTTGTAACCCCCTAGGATTCACCCAATGACCTCATATGACCTTCTCCATGAAACCATGGTCATGCTATGGGTTTGAAAAATTTGTTGATGAAATTCTATTCATGTAGTAACTGTTATTCATGAGATACCCAAGTGGATACATGATATCTTAATCCTAATTAGATCATGTGACCAAGGTCATCAATGATAGGGCCATCTCATAGCTGCCCTTTGTCATGTGATGCCTCCTGGACAAGGGTGAGATCCTAGCTCTAAATAGACCATATGACATAAGTTTTATATGATGGGTAGATATTATGGACACTATTATTTATGAAACACCCCCACAGTAGAGTGATTACCCAACATCAAACAGATCATTTTATTGACTCCCAAGTGAGGCTATCCATGATGGACCCCTTTTGAGATCACTATTTATCATGAGACACACTAGGGGGACCTCATTGATGACTTTCAACTTGGTCACATGAAGCGCATGAGACCGTGTTAACTTATATTTATAGCTTCCACCTCCTTAGACCAATGTAAAAGGCTCGAAAAACTTTTTAAGTGGTGTATATAGAGGATGGATACACTTATAACCCCCCCCCCCAACGAATAAAGAGAGAACTGATAGAGGATAATTGATAAAAGAGTTACAAGACAGAGTAAATAATGGACACACAAGGATAAATAATGAGATATTTTTTTATTTATAAGACTACTATTTCTAAATTCAATGATTATCTTTGAATAATAGAATGGGTGACCCTATCCTAAATTTGTAAACCGTTCACACAAGTTTTGTCTGTATGAATACGGGTGCGAGATTTGACTGTATGATGATTCCTTAGTCATGTGATCACATTATGACCCTAGGTCATGTGATCACATGATGATCTCTCAAACATATGACAACATCACATGATTTCCAAACCTAATTTTTTTCAGGAGACCGTGTGACCCCCTCACCAACATGCGATCCCATATCCCCCCTTTCTCCGTGTGATCACTTGATTCCCATCTCCTTTACATGATCACATTTCCTTATAAACTTATATAACCACCCAACTCCCAATAGCTCCACTTGAACCCTGATAATACTACATTTTATCCCACTCCCATAAGGCTATATCCCTCATGATCATCTACCTTTTTGTATGTACCTAATATTCCAATATTTCTTAAACCTCATCAGGAAATAATCCTTATGGTTTCAATCTTCTTTCCATACCAACAAGCGGTCCAGAAACATACAAACTATGATGAATCTTATTCATATTACAATCAAGATATATTGGATTCATTTTAAGGATAGATCTCCACATCCAATATATTTACATTAGTCTTCTCACATGGAAATAATACTAGGAAATACCATGATTTCATCACATAGCTTGTACGTTAAAATTATCTTCATGAAAGACTAGGTTTTCTCTCATAGAGTTAAATTCTCCTAAATAATATTATCCATTTTTCTTTTTGGGAAGTATATGTTTTTAAGCATCATAAAAATTCATTCTTAATCTCATACACAATATGTTTTATGTTTTTCTATCTCTTGTTCCTCACAATGAGCATGAATCGCACGGGATTAAATATTTGCAATGATCACTCCATTAGCATGATGAAAATACCTCCATTGTGGGCCTCCTCTTTTTGTGTAAATCTTGAATACTTCGTTTTTTACTTAAAAGGTCCATACTCTCAAGGAAGCATCTCAAGGAAACTTCATATGCATAATCCCCACTCAAACCTCTGTTTCCAAACCTCTTACAACATAAAAATATCTATGACAACAAATCTACATGGAATCTAATTATTGTCCACATAGTATATATTGGATGCCTCTTCAAGTCTCAATACCTCATATCTAATATTCAAATATCCCCATATACATTCTAGATTCATGAAATTAAACTTCACAAAAAAAATCCTTACCATATGATGATAAAATTCATGACATGATCCTATCATACAACCTTTTTAAACTAACACATCCTTTTTAGTCCATATTCCCTTGTAGTTCAACCAGAATGGGATTATCATAAGTAAGTCCCACACCAACTATTTTTATGAATCTTTGTCCTATTCATCCTTAACATATGATATTAAGCTGTATGGATTGGTGCTTATCACATCACCTTAAAAGTTTTGACATATAACATCAAGTGGAACCAAACCATATGGGTTCTGATTCAATTCACAAAGATATTAAGGAAGCACCTTTATGTTCCTAATCATGACACCATAAAAAACTATCCTCTTCCAAGATGAAAATTAATTCTAGAGAACCCAGTTGTATAAATTTCAAACATAGAAATCCTCAAACCAGTATCACTATATAATAATGGGAAATAAGATGGGTATCCTAAAATACATACATATGGTTTCATTGATGAAAAAACTCTAATAAATATAGACACTCATATCAATGGGTTACCTATGATATATACAAGTAGTCACATATGCATAAGTCCAAAAATAATTATAAATGTTAGGGTAACCAGTTGTGTATCAGTGTTTGGGAAAGATTGATGAACATAAATTAAATCTATAAGAGATAATTTTATAAAAAAATACCCCCCAATGGGATGTGATGAGACCAACCTCCCATCCCCTCAACTAATGAAAGTTCTTAAGAATCATTAGTAAGGAACTCTACAAACCAACTACCTTTGGAAATAATACTCATGGATCATTACGAATGCAGGAACTATTGAGTGCTTCCTATTTCATGAATAAACCCCATTGGAATCCGTACAAGATTGATAAATGTACTAACTTGAGGATTGTGTTGTCATGATCATCCCATCATTAAACCAAATGCTTGGATACCCCATCACTAGTTGAAATAGGGTTGATTCATAAGAAGGAAGTGATTGATTATAGGATGAGGAAGTTGTGACCCCATGAGCAGAACAATGTAAACCATGACTTGGAGTTAGCAGTAGCACTTGTATGATCCCATATTTTCTTTCAAGGTATAAATCCATTAATTTTTTAAATATTTTGTTTTATCCTTATGTAAATTAATAATGAGGTTATAGTAGGTTCAAGACCATATGGGATTTTTTCGGAGCTCGAAGCTCATGTTTTTTAGAGAAGCCGCTTGAGGAACATGGTTGGTGCATGGTCTATAATAACCATTCATCTCAATCATGAAACATAATATGATAATGTTTAAGATTAGTTTAACCATGAATAAGAGGCTTCATATCCCTATGATAATCCATATATAAATTGTAGAGGACTGTATGGGTTTCACAGAGTTTTCCCAAACCACACACCTAGACCACACAATTAGTTCCACTTAGGCAGTGGAGCCATAGGGTTGGTGCATGGTTTGGCCCAACCAAGCAGCCAAAACATGCATCCCCTTTAAAATGGGAAAAAGTTCCCTTTTCCCCTTGAATCTTTATAACTCTTAACCCCTTTCTCTTCTTTATTCCATGCACGACACTCCTCAATGATTGAGATATATTCCATGGATTAAACCTAGGATTTGATGATTCCCCCTCATCTGAGATCTGATCAAACCTCTGTTCATTACATTGGTTATCCGAAGGTAATTTCTTTGATCCATTACCTTCATTTCAAAATTTATGTTAGTACATTCCGTGTTATTTAAGTGTTAGCTAATATTTCCTATTTTAGCTATTTTTTATATTTCTCCATTTTCTTATATTATATAAAAAATCAGAAGCTGTTATTGGATAAGGGTTTTCAGCTGAAATAATTTTTGTTGTCTAAATCTATACCTCAAGTCTTGTTATTTATACATTTCACCATTATTCCACATGCCATTTTTACCCATGTGTCAGCCTTAAAATATGTAAACCTTTAATTATTTACCTATATTGAAACCTAATTACCCTAATAGACCTCCTTCTATCATTTTAGGTAAATGATATCTATTTGATCCACCCATTGGCTGTTCCACAAATATTACTATATGACTATTTTTATATTATTAACCAAAACACCCTTCAGTGTCTTTGGTTTGTCCTTGAAAAATGGATTTAATTAATTTAAAGAGGTGAACTAGTATATTATCCTATATAAAGTATGTTTCAATTGGATCTAATTTAATTTTAATGATATATTTTGAAGTTATGACACCTCCTATTCGCCTTTTTCATTGTTTAATTAAAATTAAATGGCTAAATTAATTGTAAACAGTAAACTAGCATGATTATTACATATCCTTTGGATATTTTATTAAATGTAATTTTCCTAAAACTACTATATAAATTTTTATTGTTTAAGGATTGGTAAGACTTGGTCAGTTATTATATTCCCAATGGAATTATTTGACCACTTAAGGGATGCCACACCAATTCATTATGTTGGTTACTAAGGGAGATACCCACATTGGAATTCAATCATTTTCTTATTAGTATGTGAATGCCTCGACATAATACCGATGATTCACTCATTTAATACCTAGAAATTATAATGCATTGGATTCACTCATCGGATTAACCTTGATGTCCTAATACATGTGTCACCTTATATTCTCTCCTTGGTCTTGCATTGTACCACGATTGACTATTTAATTTTTACCCTTACACCATTGTATTAAACTGAATTCGCGTTGAAAATTCCAAATAGAATAACAAAATGCACTTCATGTTTGATTCAATTATTTTGTGTTGAAAACTATTAAAAAGGTTAATGTTACTTGTTTTGATAATTTCATTGAAGGTGGAGGGGATTTGAAGTACCCATGATGAAGTCTAAGAAAAATGGGCCAAACTGAATAAGGATACAAGTACACCAGTGGATTAATCCGCACACTAATACATGAACGTGCATTAAAAGGGGATGAACTTTTGTGGGAAGTTACATAATTTAATAGTATACATTTAATCTTAAGAAACAAAATCCATATTCAGCTTCTATGGGTCCCATCTGAGCTGACTTGTCCAAGCCACCGAATCCGCAAAAAGTCAAAATGGCGTTCTATAATATGTCTCTATCTGGAGCTATGATTGTCTAAATGATGCAACAAGTTTAGTGGTGATATTCAAGAAGTGGGGATACATTTCTCCAGTTCTATAAAAATATAGATTCGACTGTCTAGTAGCAAAAAACCACCCTTCAAGTGGTTTTTGTCAAAATATGGGTGCCCAAAACCACTTTCTATTTTGTCTATAAAAAGGAATCTTGGGAACCCCATGTGAATGTTCGTCCAAGGAGTGAAGTGATACTAATTTGGAGTTCTAGAGGTGTCATCTACTCATCCTAGAAGTTCTGGAGGCCCTTATCCTCATAGAGGGTTCAATAATGAAGAAAGTGTTCCACCTGAGATTCATCTTCCTCCTGATGTCGAGATAAATGGTTGATGATCATTTTCAGGGAGCTACACACACTTGGTAGAGAATTCCAGCACTTGTCCTTCTACTGGTTTTTTGTAATTTGTGTGCTAAATATTTCACTTATTTCTTATCTTGACATGATTATCCTCTTATTTTATTTCTATTTTTATAATAAACTGAAATACTTTTTATTTCAACATCGATTGGGTTGAGATTTCAAGTGGGAATCTTGGGTTTTTATGATTGGACAAGACAAGAGTCCTATTTATCTCATAAATAAGTAATATTTAAATATTATTTGGTTGCCTTTATTCTCTATGATTTATACCAAAACCTTGACAACACAATTGTTGTGTTAAGGGGTGGTTCTTTGAGAATCATTTAAGATGCAAGAGAGAAGTTGAGATCCTGGCCACCCTCAACCAAAGGATTCCATTAAACCATGTGTATTTTTCAGAATGATGAACTCACCAAGATTTGTAGTGAAATTGAAATGATCTCCTTATTTCATAATTATAAAACCCCACTTTTATATATCAACTATTAGATACTTTAAATCATGTCATTTTCTTTAAACTATTTTAAAACCACCCATCTTTTAGTACATCTTATTAAAAATTCACACTCTAAACCCACCAACACTCATTGAGAGACGGTCTAGGGTATTTCATAGACTACAAATAAACCTTAAAATCATTATCAATTTTATGTGTCATGACAACACAGTAAAATTTTTGTGTCGTTGTCGATGAGCGCTTTGGTTTTAGTGTGTGTTTTTTATAAGTTTTTTTTATAAATTTTGTGAATATTTAGTTGTTTTATATTATAACTCTACCTATCTTTTTGTATTCTGTTCTATTTTTTGTTTAGGTTTGGTGTCTGACATGTTCTAATATGGGATACTTAACCCCTTTTGTACTCGAACAAGAAAGGATCCTACGTCAGCGACACTGAGACACAGAAGAGAACCCTTTGAAGGAGGACACACAAAACATCAACACTCTTCTTGATCCTTCTTATTCTTCTTCCAGAACTAAAATCAAAACTGAAATAAACTTTCATAACATGGATGAAAATAACCATACATTAAAAGAACTAACATCGCCTAATTTTGATATCCAGTGCCCCTATATTCAAATTCAAGGTGAGGAACCCAACTTTGAACTAAAATCGGGTTAAATTAATTTATTACCAAGATTCCATGGAATTCCTAGAGAAGATCCACACAAGAATTTAAAAGAATTTAATAATGTGTGTTATACATTAAAACCTACAAATGTTGATGTAGAATAATAAAATATAATGAAATTCCCTTTCTCATTATGAAGATACTGCAAAAGATTGGCTATACTATGTTAATTCACCAATTTGAGGTTGGGCGGACATGAAACATATTTTTCATGAAAAATATTTCCCAACCTATCGAACTGAAACTATAAGGAAATAAATTTTTGGGATAAGAAAATATCAATGGGAAAAAATTAATGAATATTGTGAATGATTTAAAATATTATGTTCAAGTTTTCGACACCACCAAATAAGTGACCAACATTTAATATAATATTTTTACGAAGGTTTAAACCCTATTGATAGAAACATGATTGATGCTACTGTAGGTGGTGCACTGGTAGATAAGACCCCAATTGCTTCAAGGACCTTAATTGAGAACATGGTGAAGAATACTCAACAATTTGGTTCAAGGTCTAATGTACCCATTCGAGGTATCCATGAGGTCCAATATAATGAATTCGAGAAAAAGGTGGACAAAATTTTTGAGAAGGTAAGTACTCTTCTATGACAACTTGCTCTCTCCCAAAGGAAATCTCATTCTCCTCCTCCTATACATTTTGGAATCTGCTCTTCTGACACCCATTATTCTTACCAATTCCCCCAATTGAGGGAAAATATTGAGAGTTTTGAGGAAATCTTCCCAAGAATCCCCTATAACCAACCCTTTATGAAGTAAACACTCTATCCATACAAATATAGGTGGAAAGAAAACCATGATTATAAGAAAAGGGGGTTTTGAAACCAGTCTCATCAACAATGGAATAAACAAGGTCAGAGTAGTCATCCACCACCACCACATAGAAATCCTCAACCACCCAAAGGCCTTTCCAACTGCCCCCTCCCAAAAACGATCCCTGCCTAAAATATATGATGAAAAAAATGGAAGCCCACAACCTAAAACCACCCAAGATTCCATACAAGACCTCAAAACCCAATTATGCCAACTAGCTAACTCGGTGGGGGAAATTCAAAACCATGGGTCGGGTAATCTACCCTCTCAACTAGTAGTTGACCCTAGGGATAATGGAAATATTAGTTCCATCACCCTTAGGAGTGGAACTAATATTAAAATCCAAATGACCCCTCCAATAGAGTCATCCCCTCATGTGGAAACCACCATCTCAACCACTACTAAAAATGGTCAAAGGGAAAAAAATCCTTGTCCTAAGAGAAGTCCTTCCAAAGGAAAGAGTGTGTATATCGATGAGTCTCCTATCTCAACAATTCCTATTCCATTTTCCCAAAGTGCCACCCAACCAAGAAAACAAAAGGAAACTGTACATGATAATGAAATATTGGAAACTTTCAAAAAAGTAAAGGTTAACATTCCTTTGATTGATATCATGATGAAAATTCCAAGATATGAAATGTTCTTAAAAGAGATGTGTACACATCAAAGGAGAATTCATGGTGATGAGAAGGTAATATTGGAGAGGAATGTCTTATCATTGATTGAGTCATCACTTCCCACAAAGTGCAATGATCCTCGAACATTCTCAATTCTGTGCACCATAGGGGAGTATTCTTTTTCTAATGCTATGATTTATTTAGGTTCTTCTATAATTGTGATGACTCACTCCATTTACTCTAAATTGCAGGTCGCAGAACTGAAGCCCACTGTAATTATTGTTCAACTAGCTAAATGGAGTACCACACACCCCTATGGTGTGTTAGAGGATGTTCTTGTGAGGGTGAAAATGTTAATTTTTCCTGCTGATTTTTATATGATTAAAATGGAAGATGATAGGATGAATGGACATGCCCTGATTATATTGGGGAGGTCCTTTTTGAAAACCACCAAAACAATAATTAATGTCCATAATGGTACAATATCTATGGATTTTGGTGGTGAAATTGTCCACTTCAACATCCTTTATTCCATGAAGCACCCCTCAGAAGAAAATTCCTCTCTCTCTATTAATCCAATTGTTTTACTTTCTTCCCTTGAACAAACAACATTTATTTCCCCTGATCCACTTTCTATGTTTTATTCATTTATTGAAATTCTAGGTAACGAATCATGCATTTATTGCTTTAGTGCTCAAGAAAAGTGTCATGCATGTTTATTAATTGATAATTTTATGAACACCAAGGATCCAATGACCATTGATGATACTGCCAAGCTTGTAAAAGATCATTCCTCGTTTGAGGATGATACCATTCAGCAGTTAGATGAGATCAGCGACCTCTTACTTTCACATGCACTCCCATAAATCTACAATCCACCTAAATTTGAACTGAAACAACTACCTCAAGATTTATAACATTCTTATCTTCATAATGGAAACAAGTTTCCCGTCATCATTTCTAGTTTACTCCCTCATAAGCATGAATTGATACTGCTTGAACTTTTGAGGGAGTATAAAAAAGCTTTGGGATGGAAACTTTCTGAAATTCCTACTATTATCCCATCAATTTGTACACATCATATTTTATTAAATGATGATGCTAAACTAGTGAGGCATGAACAACATCGAATGAATCTAAAACTCCTTGATGTTTTTAAAAAATAGGTAACAAAATTATTCGTTATTGGAATCATTTACCCCATCTTTGACAGCCAATGGGTCAGACCTATTCATGTAGATCCTAAAAAACTGTCCTTACAGTAATAAAAAATTAAAACAATGAATTGGTTTGAACTTGTGTGCATAATTGTTGGTGTGTCTGTATAGACTATCACTGACTAAACCAACACACTAGAAAGGACCATTTACCTTTTCCATTCATTGACCAAATGCTAGAGAGGCTAGTGGGTAAGTCCCAATACTATTTCATTTATGGGTATCCTGGTTACTTTCAAATCCATATTTCTCTTGAGGATAAAAAAATACAACCTTCACGTTCCCCTTTGGCACATTTTCATATAAGAGGATTCCTTTGGTCTGTGCAATGCTCTGGGTACTTTCGAGCGATGCATGGTTAGAATTTTTTCGGATTACCTAGTGAATAACATGGAAGTTTTCATGGATGATTTCATTGTGTATATATCCTCTTTTGATGAATGTTCGAGTAGTCCGGCTTCAGTCCTATGACATTGTATAGAAAATAATCTCGTATTAAATTATGATAAATTCCATTTCATGGTGCAATAAGGAATATTTTTGGGACATGTCATTTATGGGGATGGTATCCAAATAGATAAATCAAAAGTGGATTTCATTTATTCCCTACCATTCCCATAAAATGTATGGGATTTTTGGTCTTTCCTAGATCATGCAGGATTTTACCATCATTTCATTTGTGGATTTAGTAAAATTGCACTCCCCCTCTTCCGATTACTCCAAAAAGAAGAAGAATTTGTTTTTAATAAAGAATGTGAGGAAGATTTTAATAAGTTAAAATGGAGTCTCATGTGACCCCCAATAATCCAACCACCTCAGTGGGATTTACCATTTGATATCATATGTGAAACCTCTAAAAAATACAGTTGGGGAAGTCTTGTCACAAAGGGTTGATCGAGCTCCACATGTCATTGATTATGCCGCACGTACATTGGACCCTACCCAAGAAAACTACACCACAACTAAAAAATAATTCCTTTCCATTGTGTTTTCCTTGGACAAATTCAGGTCATACCATTTTTTTGTCCAAAGTCATTGTGTTCTCAGACCATACAGCCATCCGATATATCATTAAGAAACCGGAAGCCAAAACATGCCTCATTCTCTAGATTCTCCTCTTTCAAGAATTAAATATAGAAATTAGAGATAAAAGGAGTAGAGAATGTGGTGGCTGACCATATCAGTAGGATTACCCAATAATCAAACATTGACTCATCCACATGTATTACTCTAAATGATATGTTTCATGATGATAAATTGTACCGAGTGAAAGATGGTATTCCTTAGTATGCTGAAATTTTACATTATTTGGTAGCATCTTACATTCCTGCTAATTTCAACATTAACCAGGCTGACCATCTAAAACCTGAATCTCGTTGGTATATTTTGGATGAACCCTACTTTTGGCACACCTGTAGTGATCTTTTCCTTAGGTTTTGTTTTCCCGATAGTGAGTTTTATTCTATCCATAGGTTTTTCCACACTCTTGATTGTGGGGGCCACTTTGGTCCCCAACGGACTTCTCGTAAGGTCCTCGATTATGGTCTCTTTTGGCCCACATTGTTTTGGGATGCACATGACTTCTTTAAATCATGTCCTCCCTATAAATTAATGGGGAATGTATCTAAAAGAAATGAGATTCCACAAAAAAATTTCTCTTCTATGATAGTTTTTATGTTTAGGGAATTGACTTTATGTGACCATTACCCAATTCATTTGGTAACCTGTACATTTTATTGGCGGTGCATTATGTTTCAAAGGAAGTTTTAGATTTAGGAGCTAGAGGAAATGAGAAGAGATGCATATGAGAACTCCAGGATTTATAAGGAGCGAACCAAGGCTTCCCACGACCATATTATCCATCATCGCCAGTTCCACATTTGGCCCATACACTATTACTAATGTCTCTCCATTTGGTGTTGTCCAGGTTCAAAATGTCGAAACCAAGAAAAGCTTAATTGTCAATGGGAAGTGGTTAAAGAACTTCCATGAATCCATTATAGAGTCCTCGATGGAGGAAATCCATGTTCAAGAAGCAATCTAAGAATGAAACTCACCAGGTTTTATCCTTCATTACCACATTCTATTTTATTACAGTGAGGAAACTGCAAACTTTAGGTGTGAGGGGGATGGGTATATTCTACGGTATGTTGGGAATTTTTATCATCTTTCATTTTTTTCTCTTTTTAGCTAGCTGAATTGTATTTTTACTTTCCCCCTTCCCCCCCTCACCTTTATTCCAGAATATCACTTTATTATACCCAATTTATCATATAAATTGATTCTTGTTTAATCATCGAAGTAATTGATAATGCTTGTGAAATTTCCATAATTCATGTACTTTTAACATTCAAAAAAATAAACCGATGAAATGTGCATTTCTGGTTGAATTCAATACTATGGTGTTACTTTCTTTTGAAATTTGGTTGTTTCTTGATGATATAAATGGTTGTATCATTTTAAAACCTTTGAGAAGAATGATGCCCTTTTTGTGAATAGTTTAATGGAAAATTGAGACACTTAATCTCTCCACACATTTTTTCACCCAACCTGAATGTGTGAAAATTTCGTACTTAATAGTAGTTAAATATAAGTTAGGTTTATTTTTATCTACTTTCCTAAATCATTTTTCCAAACATTCATTCATTATCTGATCTATTTCATTACTGTACGAGATTGACCTATGCATTTTTACCTGTTATAAAACTTTTTTATGCCCTCAAAAAGAAAAATAAGAAAACGTTTTGTATAGTGGGAAGGTAAAAAACCACCCTTTCTTGACCTTCGATCTTGTTATAACTATTACAATTAGTGTCACGAGGATATCAAATATGGGTTGGGAGAAGAGTGAGATATTTGTTCTAAGTGAAACTTCTGAAAAAAATAAATAAACGATGGGAGTGATGAAATTTGTAACATATGGGGATATATATGTTAGGAGCTTATGGTTTGACTTATAGGAATTCTTAAATGAGTGGGTCATGAAATTTTGTTGCAAAGGATGTGGGGCCAGTTCAGTGGAAAGGATATTGTAAGTAGAAAATTATTAAAATAACATATATTTACTCAATAAAAAGTGGACAGAATAGAATGAATTAGTTTTCACACACACTTAGAATTAGTGACATGATCAACATTTGAATTATTGTCTTTTATTGGTACCATGCATCTCTTGTAATTTTATTTGGATACAATTTTTGAGACATCTTTTTCAATGATCATTGAGAATAACTCATCGATGTGATTTTTTATTTCAATCACATTTCTATCTAGAATTAAATTTTCTTTGAATGTTAAATATCTATGAAGTTGGAAACATCTACATGCATAATTTTTGGGAATATTACTTTGCTCGGGAGTGCAAATGTTTAGGTGTGGGGGTGTGATCATACCATGATTCACTGTTTCATTTTTACCCTTACACCATTGTATTAAACAGAATTTTTGTTGTAAATTAAAAATATAATAACAAACTTTACTTCCTGTTTTATTCAATTATTTTGTGTTTATCACTATTAAAAAGGGTAATGTTACTTTTTTCTGATAATTTCATTGAAGGTGGAGGTGATTTTGAGGACCTAAGATGAAGTCTAGGAAAAATGGGCCAAACTACACAATGATCCAAGAACACCAGTGGATTAATCTACAAAATCCTACACAATTGTGCATTCAAATGGGCTGAAATTTTGTGGGCTAGTACATCATTTAATAGTATACATTTCATCTCAATAAACCCAATCCATATTTTTATTCTTTGGGGCCCATCCAAACTGATCTGTCCAAGACACTTAATCTTCACAAAGTCAAAAGTGGTGTTCTGTAATATGGCTCTGTATCGAGCTGTGATTGTCCAAATGAAGCCAAAATTTGGGTGGTGATATTTAGGAAGTGGTGATACAACTTTTCAGTTTCGTCAAAATAGATATTAGACTGTCTAGTAGCCGAAAACTATCCTTTAATTGGTTTATCAAAATATGGGTTCCCAAAACCACTTCATATTTTGGCTATAAAAAGGCACCTTGGGAACCCCATTTTCAAGATCGTCCAAGGAGTGAAGTACTGCCAATTTGGAGTTCCAGAAGTGTCTTCTACTCATCCTAGAAGTTTTGGAGTCCCCTATATTCATAGGGGGATCAATAATGAATAAGGAGTTCCACCCGAGCTTCATCTTCCTCCCGATGTTGAGCTAAACGATTGATGATCATTTCGACGGAGCTACACACACTTGGGAGGGAGTTCCCGAACATGTTCTTCTACTGGTTTTGTATAATTTTTATGCTAAATATTTCACTTATTTTTTATCTTAACATGATTATCCTATTATTTAATTTCTATTTTTATAATTAAGTGAAACACGTTTTTATTGCAACACAAATTGGGTTGAGATTTCAAGTGGAAATATTGGTTTATTCCGATTAGACAAGACAGGAGTCCTATTTATCTCATAAATACATAATATTTTAGTATGATTTGGTAGCCATTCCTATCTATCCTTTATATTTAAACCTTGACAACACGATTATTGTTTCAAGGGGTGGTTCTTTGAGCATCGTTTAAGAGGAAAGGGGGAAGTTGAGATCTTTAAAACCCTCAACCAAAGGATTACATTAAACTATGTGTATTTTTCAGAATGATGAACTCACCAAGATGTGTAGTGAACTTGAAATTATCTCCTTATCTCATAATTCTAAAGAACCACTTTTATTTATCAAATTTTAAACACTTTAAATCAAGTCATTTTCATTAAACTGTTTTAAAACCACCCCTATTTTAGTACTTCTTATTAAAAACACACACTATAATCCCACTAACACTCCTTAATATATGACCTAGGGTCTTCCCTAGACAACAAATAATCCTTAAAATTATAATCAATTTGATGTGTTATGACAATGCAGTCAGGCTCAAGTCATTATTATCCTAGGATTTACTGTGGGCGTGCACCATATAATCAACTGGACTATTTTCCAGTGGAATGACTCAAGTGTACCCCTTGGATTACACAAATACCCCTCTAGTTAGGATTCATAGTTTATTGGCTATGAGATGGCTCAACCTTCTATTGTCAAGGATTCCTTGGTTACACCTTGGGTCATTCTTTATTATTGATACTATTGGAAACCTTGGTTATATTATCTAGACATTGAAAATTTATAGTCCAGTTGTTTAGATGCATCCATCTTAGGCCTAATATGGTATGGTCAGTGGAGAATCCTTTGAGGATCCCATGCCTGACATTGTTATTATTTCCCACATTTTATTCCATTTATTATTATTATACTTTCACACTATTACATTTATATTCCTAGATAGTACTTTTTATTAACACCATTGGTGGTCGCCTACTGAGTATATCTCACACCCAATTTGAGCTGCCAATTGATTCTTTGATAGATTTCAAGGATATAGGTAGGGGCAAGGGCAGGCACCTGATCATGAATGCTTGATTTTCTTATAGCATGGGATATTAGATCACATGACTAATCATAGGCTCATGATGCTATAGGATATAGTTTTGTTCTTTTTTCCCTTTTGATATAAATGTATTGTATGTATTTGTACCTCTGTGTATGTACTATTATTTTTTTATAAAATCATGACATTGACATCATTTTGTAGACAATGTTGATTATTATTATTAACTTTATTTATCTTATCTAGATTTTTATCTCTTCTTCTACTCTGGTTGTTTATTATTATTCACTTATGTTGTTTATAAATTTATAGTTATCCCACAATACTGCACACTAATCATGAGGGTATAGTCTCTCCACAGTACCAACTTAGACCCTTGCTACTAGTCGAAAGACTTTGGAAACCGGGAGTTGTACTTGAGGCCATGTGGCCAACCATGTTTGGTTACTTATAAGTGAATCAGTTCTGGGATCTCACAAAGTGATATCCAGTCCATTTTACATTTTTATTATAGTTTGTATTATTGTAAAGGAGATTAGTAAGTATTAGAATTTGGTATTGAGTCTTTGCCTAAGAGTAATTAACCCATGTATGGGAAAAAATACAAATTGATTGGAATTGAATTTAATGTTAAGAATTATTACTGTTACAGTTGTACTAATTTCACCATTAGGTTTCATACATGAATCATAAAATTTATTATTATGGTGGATTTTATCTTTACCCTTGGTCCGACATGGAAATGAGGGAGTTTCTCATAGATCATTATAGGAACTTAAGTATTATCATGTGATATATATGCCATGACATATCTATTTTACTATGTGCATCACCTACAGTATGTTATAGTGCATTGACTATTATATCTCCTATTTGACTGACATTTCTATAGGAGAAATGAGATAAATAGTAGGTTAATTAAAGTTTCTACATCAACCTAAATGGTGTTTCCCCATATATTTTGATGGAAAAACATCAATTAGTCAATTATGATGATTTTTTGATATTTAACATTGGTTACAGAAGCTAATATGTTATTTTTTACAATTACATGGATTCCAATTGAAATTTAAAGGGTGTGTGAGCCTCTATAAATTGGGAATGGTGATCCATTTGATTGAACCATAATAAAATACCAGGTGTAGTTACATATACTACCAATTAACACTTATAAAGAATATGAAACTATAACTTAGTAATGAAAGATGAATCTAATTGTAATATGATATATATATATACACACATATAGACACACTTATGAACTGCTAAGTTCTATGTTTAAATAGAATTTGTTTCCATTAAACAAGGATTACAATTACAACTTAAATAGTGTTTTCCTCATTAACTTGAAATTGAAACTTCGTATAATATAACCTCTATGATGAAAATTTGGAATCTGACCAGCATTCCAAACATAGATATCATGTAATTTGGATAATATGTTTTGTATAGTAAACCCTATTTTCTATCTTTCAGCACAAGAAATTCCTTTCAATTTTATTTAGTTTTGAGGCATGTTATTGGGAATTTAAATATATACCTCCATTATGGCCTTAGGTAAATCACTAGAAAGGTGTAGATGACCATTATGAAGAGTATGTGGGACCTAACATGTTGATAGTTCCACCTGTAGCACCTCCTCTTATGCCTGACTTGGGAACTAATGCCTAGTTTCAAGGAGGTTTATAATAACTAATGTAGACCATTTACAAAGCCCTATGAACTACCACTATGATGGAATAAAAAATACTAGAATTAAAAAATTATAATCCACCTAATTTTTTAGGGGATGGTATCCCATAGGTTTCTGAGACATGGCTATAATCCTTGTTTTCTATCATTGAGAATCTAAAGTTGGCTACAGAGTGGAGATTCAATATCACCACTTTTCTAGCTCATGGTTCTTCCAAGTGTTGGTGGGAAGTTTTGAACCTAGAATACCGTCATTAGAATATCGTTGGGTGATATTTTTAGGCTTTCACCTATGACTATTTCTTTATTGAGACATTGATGGATGATTGATCTAGGTAATTAATACATCAGGAGCAAGGATCCTGATCAATTATGGATTATTCAGATAATTTTATTGAGAATCAAAATTTTCACCATCCTTTTAGGGAGATGAAACTTTAAGAGTGAGATGCTTCAAGTATGGGCTAAGGTATGCAATACAGTCTTAGGTAAATTCATTACATTTGACTACCATTTCCAGGATTGGGAATCAAGCCATAATCATTGAGAAAAATTTGAGGTAATTTTATGGTACAAATAATGGTGGTTCGATACAAAATCATGGAAGTATTTCATCTAGTGGTTGTAAATTTCATCAAGGGGATTCAAAATAGAGTAGTGGAATCTAGAGTATCAACACGAGTAGCTCTATAATATTTTATTAGCAAGGATGAAAAATTCACGTAAAGTCTCTGTGTGATTGAGACATAATTGAGTGCTAATATTATTGAAGAATAATCCATATTTTGAGTTTTTATAGGAATTTCCCATCTAATATTATTAAGATAGTATCCAAACCAACTTGAACTTCCATTGAAGGATCCTTAGCTTCATGCCCATATGGGATCTAGGTTACCACTAGCCATTCATGCAGAGAGGTGGATGTGGTTGATGAGGTAAATATTAGGATACACAACACCAACTAAGAGAACCCACTCTGGGAATTCATTTTATAGCTATGGGTCTTGGATTAAGATAGATATATACAATAAAACCAATACTAGGGGAATAGGGTTCCGTTCCATCTACAGTATGAGGTATAGTTTTAGTATCCTCTACTTTTGAATCTTCCATCTTTTCTACATGAACTTCACATTATTTTATCTCCTTAATTATCATGGAAATACTTGGGCTCAATATTCAGTATTTTTTTGGAGTGATGGATCTAGAAACTCCATTGGGAGTAAATTTAGAAAGTGTACACCAATGTAGAGAGTTCCCCCTTGAAATTGATTGTTGTCATTTCTTATGGGACCTCTTCATTATCAAGATGAAAGACTTCAATATCATTTTTGGGATGGAATGGTGGGTTTCCTATCATGATCATATTGACTATTATCATTGTAGGGTGACTTTTTGATCATTCGAAGGAATTAGATATGTGTATAAGGGTGAATGAGATGTATATGCTAGTTGATATGGACCTGAGCATTATGGGATAAGAGGAATGATAACCCATATTTATTCTCACCTTTTAGATTATTGGGCTACATGATGAACTGAATTCTATCTAGTGGTGGATAAATTTAGGGAAGTCTTCCCTGGTGAATTTTATAGACCACCTCTTGAGATATAGATAGAATTTTCTATTGAGATGGTTCCAAGAGCAGTACCAGTATTTATCCTACCTTATAGGATGATTCCTACAATGTTTTAGGAACTCAAGAAGTAGTTATCAGACCTATAATCCAAGGGGTTTATATGACCCAATACTTATCCTTGAGGTTCCCCCATGATTTTCAACATGAAGGAAGATTGGACTATCATGTTTTGTGTGTATTAATGAAAATTGAATAAGCTTATGGGTAAGAACTAGTATCCCCTACCATGTATAGATGACCACTTTGACTAGCATAGAGGAGATCAAGCTTTCTTGAAGATCAATTTGACATCAGGATATCATCAAGTATGAGTTAAGTCTTTAGACTTAACCCATAAATCATTTTTAAGTAGGTATATAATTTATGTGTATATCATTATTCAATTCAGTTTGATGAATGAACCTACCATTTTTATAGCTCTAATGAATCAGGTTTTCCAACCATATCCAGATTCATTTTTGGTAGTATTTGTGGATGAAATCTTGGTGTGATCACATACTCAACCCAAACATTGGAAACCTCTTGATATCATTTTGAGTACATAGATAGAGAACCAGTTGTTTACAAAGAAAACCAAATTCCACTTTTGGATTGATAAGGTGAACTTCCTAGGTTACATTATCCTATAGGAAGGAATATTTTTTGACCCATAGAAGGTGTGAATTTTGGATTCATGGGAGAATACCAAGAATATTTTTGCGATAAAAAGATTCTTGGGTCTATATGAACATTATATAAAATTTATTTTGGACTTCTAACAGCTAGAAGCACCCCATACATGATATAATAAAAAGGGTGTTATGTTTATATGGTATAAATCCTATGAAATATACTTCAAGGATTTAAAAGTAATATGGATTTCAGTACTGATTTTGATTCTTCTAGAGATGCAACAAAGCTATACAATTTATTGTGATGCACTAGGTATTGGGAAATGATCTATATTGATACATGATAATAATGTTGTGGAATATAGGCCATATTTGCTGAGGCCTCAAAATCAGAATTACCCTATACATAACCTGGAGTTAGCAGTTGTGGTTCACTCCTTGCGTTGTTGGAGACACTATCTACTGGTAGATCAGTTTTTGGTGTATACCGAATAGAAAATTCTCAAATACATATTTACAAAGTGTGACTTAAATATTAGATAGATAAGGTGGGTTGAATACCTATAGTCCATTGATTTGGATCTTTCCAATATGTCTCGGTAGGGTAATTTTGTGATTTTTACTCTAAGCCAGAGGACTCAGATGCAAGCAGTTTAAGAGGTAAATAGTGAGTGATAGTTAATAGACCTATAATCTGAGATTCACTCATAGTTCCAGGGGAATCATGGTCATCCTATCATTGTAGATTTAGTAGTGACCACTTACCTTCTTGATAGAGTGAATATGAAAAAACATTTTGGCCTTGAGGGCTTATTATAAAGGGAGAGTGTTCCAGGAAAGGAACTTCCATTTGGATGGATTATTGATTGTGATGATATATTGTGTATTCATGGATGCTTTTGGGTTCCTTGAGGCTTTTGGGAGAAATTTATATGAAAATAGCATTATTCAAGTTGGGAATTATATCTAGTGATTACATAGATGTAGTTTGAGTTACATTTCTAGTATTGGTGGATTGGGATAAAAATATAGATTGATAGATTTATTACTCATTGTTTTACTTGTTAGCAGGTGAAGGTGGAACACCAGACTAGTAGATATTTTATAGAAATTTCCCTTTCTAGAGTGTAAAGGGTATGATATCAAAATAGATTTTGTGACTGGATTACCATGATCCCCTTGAGGTGGTGATGTGGTATGGGTGATCATAGACAGGATGAAAAAATTCACACACTTTTTACCTATTAGAGAGACCTTTTCAATGTATGATATAAGAAGGATATATTTACAAGAGATCACATGACTTCATGGAGATCCAGATATTATTTTATTAGATAGAGATTCTCATCTAACATCATTGCTCTGGTAGTGGTTGTAGAGGGTGCGGGGTTTAATTGTATTTCTGAGTACAACCTATCACCCACATACCGAAAGATAGATAGAGTGTATGATACAAGTATTAGAGGACATTATTAGAGAATGAATCCTTAATTTTAGAGGTTTTTGGGAAAAGAAAATACCTCTAGATAATTTCAACTATAATAATAGCTTTCAGGTGATAATACAGATTCCTCTATATGAGGCCTTATATCATAGGACATTTCATTCACCCATATGTTGTTTAGATGTGGTAAAGACAATGCTAATGAGATCTCATCTCATTTAGGATAAATGAGAGTAGGTGAAACTTATTAAAAGGTTTTTAGAATCAGATAATTATAGCTATAATTCATATTACAATCATCATTGATGACTTATGGAGTTTTAGGTGTGGGATCAGGTCTTATTACATGTTTCTCCTAGGATCTGGCATCTCCAGATTAAAAAAAGTGAAGCCAACACCTTGAGTTGTCTTGAATTTTAACATGCTAGATATATTTGAGCTGGTAGCCTATCAGTTGTAGTTACCTCATAGGTACTGAGCCATGCATGAAATATTACATTTTTTTATATCTTCACCATTATATTTCAGACCCATATCATATTCTTCATCTTGATGAAGTTAAGTTATACATTAATTCTTCTTTTGAGGATCACTATATTCATATTGTTGATCAGACCACGAAGAATCTCCAAGGTAGTTTGTTTACTTTAGTCTAGGTGATATTATAACACATATGCATTCAAGAAGAGAACATGTAGGGGGACGTTGACCTATGTTCTTAGTTTTTAGAGTTCTTCTTAGACGATATTGTACCACCCTCAAAAGGGAAACCTAGGGACCAGTTTTCATAAGTGGGGGAGGATGTAAGAAAAAAACTTTTATTTCAAGGTATGAATACTTTAAATTTAAATTTTAATATTTAGTTTTATCCTTATGGAAATTACTAATGAGGTAATGTTGGGTTCAAGAGTGTCTAAGTCATGTTCGGATCCTAATAATCAAGTTTCTGGAGAAAAAAATTGAGGATCACAGTTGGGGCACATTTAGTAGTAATTGTGTAGCTCAACCATGTGGTGAATTAAGATGTGGTACAAAGTTATATTAACTTTGAAAAAGAGTCTACATAGTCTTTTGAGAAGCTATAAAGTAATTAAAAAGGGTCACATGTGATTTCATAGTTTTGAAAAATTATGTGTCTATCCTGTACAGTTAGTGCAACTTATAATGTGGAACCACACAATTGGTTAACAATTTGGCCAAACCATGAAGCCAAATCATGTTCCCCCATTAAAATGGGTAAAATCACACTTTTTACCTTGAAACCTTATAATTCCTAAACCCTTTTTTATATTTATTCCATGCACAACACTCCTCCATGCTTGAATGCTCTTCCATGGATTCAACCTTGGATTTAAATATCCACCCTCATCCGAGTTCCAATCAGACCACTGTTATTCATGTTAATTAGCCAATGGTAAGTGAATTGATCTGCTAACTTCTTTTATAGGTTTATCTTTTCATATTCATAATTATTTCTATATGAGATAATATGCCCTTTTTAGGATCTTTTTCTATTTATCCATTTTCTTCCATTCTTACCTAAATCAAAAGATGATACTGGATGGGGGTTTATCAAATGCTATAAGGTAGGTGGTCTATAAATTTCACCCATTTCATGTCATCTATACTTGTCATCCTTGTGGATTATATCTATTTTACTCATGAGTCACCCTTAAAATAAATCTTCCTTTAATTAGTTTCTAATATTGAAACCCAAAAACCCAAATATAACCCCCTTATGTCATGGGAGGTCAATTATCTCATCATGATCCACCCATTGACTCTGCAAAAAATATACCTATATGAACATTTATATATTATGAACCAAAAAACCCTTTAGTGTTTTTGGTTCATCCTTAATAAAGGGATTCAATTAATGTAAATAGATGAACTGGTACATTATCAAAGGGAAAGTATGTTTCACCTTGATCTTATTAAATTATAACGAAATGTTTTAAAGGCCTAACTCCTACTATTAGTATTTATCATTGTTGAATGAAAAGGAAATGGATTGAATTAAATGGAAATTTTAAATTAGCATGGTTATTACATGGAATTTTGAAATTTTATTAAATTTAATGTTCCAAAAACTAATATGGTCCTTTTTATTGTTTAAGTAAAGGTAAGACTTGATCCAGTGTTGTATTCCCAAGGGAATACCTTGAGCACATAGAGGATGCCACCCCATTTCATTTAATATGTTTCCAAGGCAGATAACCACCTTATAATTTAGTATTTTTATTATTATCATTTGAATACCACAACATAGTATTGAAGATTTACACATATCATAATTGGAAAGTATAATTCCTTTGATCCACTTAATGGATTTAACTTGATGTCCTTTGAAATTGGATGCCTTGGATTTTATCCTTGGGTTCCAGTCATTATTAGCCCGAGATTTTCTATGGTCATTCTCTATGGAATCATCTAGAAATACTTTGAGTGGAATACCTCAGGTGTACCCCTTGGATTACAATTTAACCTCTATAGTTGGGATTTATAGTTTATTAGATATGAGTTTTATTGACCTTCTATGGTCAAGGATTCATTGGTTACACCATGGGTCCTACTTTACCATTTCTACCACTAGACACCTTGGATATATTCTATAGACTATGAATATTTACTGGTCACCTATTTTTGACACATATGGATTATGTTGAAGAAGGTATGGTCAGCTACGCATCCTTTGAGGAGCCTGTGCCCTACATGGTTATTATTTCCCACATTTTATTCCATTGATTATTATTATATAGGCACACTGTTATATTTATATTCACAGAATGGGATTTTAAAGAAATTCCTGGGGGTTATCTACTGAGTATACCACACATCATGTTCAAGCCTCTAATTGGTACCCAGATAGACTTCATGAATGTAGGTAGGTACAAGGGAATACACTCGATCATAGATGATTGATTAGCGTATAGTATGGGAGCTTGTATCACAGGATCAAGCATAGGATCAAAATGATACTCAAGATATTTTGGATCCCTTTTTGCTTTTGATATAAATGAATTGTATGTATTCCTACTTCCACCTATACCTGATTCTTTTGTATAGAATCATGTCATTGAATATTAATATTAAATATCTTTTTAAATTATATTACATGGAATATAATTTGGTTATAAAATGTTTATATGAAAATTGTAAGTGTAATTTAAAAAGTTTTATAAAATAAAAAATAAGGCCAAATATAAAATACTTTATATTAAAAAATATTTTGTTTTCATAATATTTAAATTGAATTGTCAAATTAAATTCCATATTTGAGAATTTTTTTGAACCATATCAAAAGGTTTTTATGATAATTGATGTTATCAATATTTAAATGATGTTATGTATGTGGTATTTAGATTATAAAAGTAATTTACGTAGTAGAATTAGAATACTAAATGTTTATATTTCATGTAATATCTTATATTTACTGTAAATTCCATATAAAGTATTATATGAAGGAGTTTATATTGTAAAAAATATAAGGTTCTTCTATTTATTTAATTATGTAATTTCCAATTATAATTTTTTTATAATTGATTTACTTATGAATTATTCATTAATAATTTATCTTATGTTTAAATATATGAATTTTTTATTTTTTTATTACTTGTTATATTAAAGAATATAATTATTATATTATAAATAGATGTATTCTTTATTTAAAAGTGTTAAAATGATTCTATAAATCATCACACATATATTTAAGAAGGTACATGCTAGTTATGATAATTGATTTAGTTTTCTCCTACTTTGACCTTATATTTTATTGGGTTGTGATCCTTTATTTAATGTTTGATTAAATTATGTTAGGTTCTTGGGGGGTACAATTACAATAAAACCCACACACACCACACACATATAGGCTAAAAAGGAAGGTCATATCCCCCCAAAGGATAAACCACCCAAACAAACACTTTATTAAATTGATAATTCATGGAACTAAGTCCCATTGGGCATGAATCCCATTATATATCCAATAGGCACACCATTTTATTTCTTGAAAACCCTACATGCATCAAGCCTGCATCACTGACTTCCCATCATGTATGCATCACCACCCCCTTTGTTGGCCTGAAGTCCCATGTGGCCCTATTGTCCCAAACTGGTGGCTCAAAGGCCCAAAAGATGAATAGTTTCAACTACTATAGTACTACTATAATACCTACTATATTAACAACTATAGTACCTTCTATAATACTATTATAGTAACCCAAAAATATTATTCCACTAAGATTTGATCATTAGTTATATCCAGAATTATGGGGTGCGTTAACCACTTGACTATAACCCGAACAACATTATAGTTTATACATATTAGGTGTTATAATTATAATGTAATTGATTCCTCTCTCAAGTAATGTAGCCTTCGGTAAAGGGACATTGGTCCAGACTTCTCACTTACCTGGAGGCTTATGCCTTGCCTATAAAAGTGGGGGTTATCTATTTATCACTACAAAATTATTTTTTATAGAGATTATTGATTCCATATGATTCTAAGCCTTTATATGAAAAGGTTTCATATACTTTATAAATAGGATGCATTTGGATGTGAATAAATATATGATTCTTTTAATTTGGGTTAGTAACACAAGTTGTGAGTTATGTTGAGTGTTTCACACCAATATGGATTACAAATATTAATTTATCAAGAGAAATAGGATTCCAAACTAAATAATTAGAATAACCAAAAAATGTATAGGGAATACATGGGAGAATATGATGAGATTTAAATCCCATTGAAAATACCAAGTGTTATATTTATTCCTAAGTAGTCACTTGTCAAGATCTCGATCATCCAACTGAGTAGGTCATGCTAAATATGGGTTCCCTAGATTATATTGTATAAGAAATCTAAGTAATGGGTGTCCCTCATAGGATTAGGTTCTTTTTTTGGAATTTGTTTGAGTTAAATTAGTTGGGAGACCCTAATAGGATTAATTTACTTGGGTAAATGTGTTGAGTGAATATATATGATGGATTAGAGAAATGTGTTATCAAATCCATCATAAAAGAGGCACATATGATATAATTGGAATTATAAACTACCTAAATAACTATATGGTGAGATAAATTCCAAAGATGGATTAATTCATAATTAAATAGTGAACATGTCCAACTAATGGATATGATAAAATCTAAAGGTGGTAATCATTTCAGTGCGATAAAATTTAATAAAATCCTCTATTAAATGATTTAAAACCATGATACCATATGATAAAAGATTTTACTGTAAAAAAATGAGATCATTTTCAATTAAACATTGAGATTGATCTCAATAACTGATAATAATAATGTAATATATTTCTTGGATTGGTATGATTCTTACGAATTGTTATTAAGAAAGAAGAAAATTATTTGTGTTTGGGTTATACCTTCCTGGGTCACTGATAATCTGAATTTATAAATATATATTTGATACATTTTTTTAAGTTCAATTCAGGTTTTATTTGAAAATGAATAGGGTTTTGTCTTGTTTTCAGAGGAATCAGATTTTTTGTACGTAATGAAAGAAATCCTAAAAAGTGAACAAATAGTCTTTACATGTAATTTACCACATACACGACCTGCAGTGCTCATTCAAAGAATTCATGTAAAGTAAAAAAACCAACTCGTGGAGACTTTAATTGATGTTAATATCATAAAATATGTGTATATACATTAGACATTGTGAAAATTTCAAAATTAGAATCCTATTAAAAGTGAATTAATAAGTGGTGTGTAGAGTTTACATATTGTGCACTATTCGAGAGTAAACTAAATCAAAGACTAAAAATTATTTTCTAGAAGAAATTGTGAATCTCAAAAATTTTACATGAATCATGATTACACGATGTGAAGATATTGGGACAAAGAGATTTAAATCTAGTACCATATTTGAAGGCTTTACAAGTTATGTAATTTTCCACCCTACTTATTTTCCAGCACCTCCATCGTGATGAGAAGAGGAAAGAACTACATTTTATTTTATTCTTATTTATCCTTTCTCATTTATTTATCCTTGAAACTCATATTTAATTATTTCCTTCCATTTTTTTTGTAAAATAATTTTGAGTTGTTAATTGTTTTACATTTGTTCTCTATCCATTGCGATTCTGCTTTAATTTTAAACTTTTTTTCTAATCCTATTTTCCATGAAACTTTGATTACTATTATGTTCTTTATTGTTTCTTAATAAGTGTTATTATTATTTTTAATGATTTTAAATATGAAATAACATTCTTTCTATCATTTATTTGTGATTCCAATCATGTTTCAATCTATTTTTCTGATTTCATTCAATTTATTCATACATGAGTAATCCACTTAGGCTTAGGTTTTGAGAGTAAGGGTGGTTGAACCTAAAGAATTTTTAAATTGAAAATAGGTATCCCTGTCGATATTAACTAACTTTAAAATAATTTTCAATGTTATTCACCTGCATTATCCCTAACTATAATAGGTGAAAGTTGAATGACCATGACTTAGTTAGAGAAGATTAGGGTATGACCAAAAACTTGTAATTATTTCTGCCTAGAAGCCAAGATTCATGC
Source organism: Viscum album (assembly GCA_963277665.1). Lineage (NCBI taxonomy): Eukaryota > Viridiplantae > Streptophyta > Magnoliopsida > Santalales > Viscaceae > Viscum > Viscum album. The sequence continues at coordinate 192,338,952 of OY728155.1, read as the reverse complement.
ACATAGGCTATCAATTACTATGGACCAAAGGGTCTTTGGAAATTTAGGTTGATCTAATTCGTTGGACCAAGATCTATTAGTGAATTTTAGACCTCTTTTCATTATTTTCCATAGGTATATCCTTAATTAAATTTAGGATTTCTTTTTTTCCTATACCCTAAAATTGACCCTAGAGCCCTTTGTTAATCTACTTAAATACTGAGCTACTTAGTTTTATTCAAACCAAAAGAGTGTGAATAAACGTGAGGAATCCCACAAAAGGTTTTGACTGCTGGTTTTCCTATCTAATGTTATGTCTCTGTGGGTTCAAACCTGGACTAGAACTTTAATACACCATAGTTGTAAGTGTAGTTTGAAAACATAAAATATTTAATCTGATCAATTCACATAGGAATCAATGATAATTTTTGTGTGAATCTAATTTTGGCACTATTGTTGGGGACTAGTTGTTCTTAGGTACAATGAAAAATGGAATGAACCATATATTACCACACCCTCCCCCTTTATTCATTTTTCCTTTAGATTTTCCCCATTATAATTTTCCATTCATGGACTAGAACCTTCATCTGCATTTTTCTAGTTAGTGCATGAAATTGGACGAATTCACTTTCTTAAGGATCCTAGACACACATGAGATACTTCTTTTCAATCCAGATATTGAATGAACAATTGATGTGTACCATCATTTCATAATGTATGAGCATGATCTTACACCCCTACAACATCAGAACCCCCAATATACCCCACCCGACAAACAAGTTGAGTGACCAACACTACAGGATCACACCATAATAGACTATATCATGTTTTCCATTATCATTGATGTTACTAGCATTATGTTCCCACTAATTTAGGGTAAAATTTTTAGATCAAACCTAAACTAATCCACATGATCTAGAACTTGGGTCAATTCAATGGGATTCAAAGTAAAGACCTCCATGAGCACAATTCCATATTTTTAGAGGTTTTTGATACCATTTGCAAACAAGGAGTGTCATTTTATCCAATTATACTCCATTTACTCCCACTCTCCAATAACGATATATCCACGAATTGGAAAAAAAGTAAATATCTTAATTCCCTCATGACTTGGGATGAACTAGCTAAGAAATTTCTTGATAAATAATTCCTTCCAGTCTAAGTGTATAAAATGAGAAATGAAATTCTACATTTGTATCAGGCAGATGGAGAATCATCTTGGGAGGAATGAGAATTATTTAAGGAGATTACCCAAAAGATCCCACATCATGGAATAGATTCTTGGATTCAATTGAAAACATTATCCCAAATAATTTTTTATTCCTCCCATACTATTATAAACACTATTGACAATGGAGGACTCATGTTAATGATACTCGGAGTGGGAAGATCGATTATAGATGAAGTCTCCCCAAATGTTAGTATGTTTAAAAAAATTGAGGAAAAAATAGACATGGAATACACTTATTTTAGGAGAGTACCTACCTCTCTAAATACGTAGAATACCTGACAATGAAGCTTGGTCCTTTCCAGTAAACTACTACACCATCACCCACTCCTAATCCTGTGGTGGAGATAAAATTATGTGAGATGTGAAGATACCCACACCCATACCAAGACTACAGGGTAAGTATATAGGAACCCCAATTCCGATATTTTAATCACATCAATTAATGTCCAAAAAATAAATAGTACCAAAAAAACAATATATTTCAACAAAAAAAATTCAATAAAATCTGGGCAAGTAATCGAAGAAACAAAACATGGGTTATTTTTAGTAGAGGAGTGGATATGTCCCACCAAGAAATCAAGGACCACCTAGGTACCCACCCCAAGGTCTTGATCCTTTACCATAACAAAAAATTTAACACAAGTTTCCTAGATCTCATTATTTTACACAAGCTCAGAATCACCAATTCAAAAACGATTCTCTAAGGCCACTAAAAATTCCAATATCCCCAATCCAAATTTGAAAACCTAATAACTTACTTCTTGTAGAAAGTATGAAAAAGGATGAAAACCCGAGAGACTGAAATGAAAAACCACAAGGTTTCCTTATGAAACCTTGTGCGTTATGTGGGGTAGAAGTATAATACTTTATCTGATTGGATTCAAAGTAATTTTTTTGTAATAAATATGCTCATTATAGGTAAGAGAATAAATTTATAGTTTTTAGAAGTGGAAAGATGTTGTACTTTTAGTATCCATTTAGAGAAAATAATAAGTAGTTATAAGAATATTAAGAAGTTGATCACGAGATAACTCAGGAGATATAGTCAAATAATAATGCTTCAATTGAGGAGAGTCCTAAAAAGGATAGTTTATATGTGGCATGAACACTATACAAGCCACCTATCAGCTTTCATGAAAGGATGAAATAATATATAAAATATGGAAAATATGAAAAATATCCTTAAATGTATTATACAACTTCATATCAACATTCCATAAATTGAGGAAATTGCTCAAGTACCTTCTTATGAAAGATTATTTAAAGAATTTATTTGAATAAAAAATAAAATAAAAGGATTAAGATTTATCTTGATAAATGAAGAATTCTCTATAGTTGTTTAGTGGAAGGTGCCTCAAAAAATGTGATACCCAAGAAGTTTATCAATTACCTACACTATTGGTACATACAATTTTGAAAAATCCATGTGAAATAAAGGCACAAGTATTAATATCATTCCCATGAGTGTTTATAAAAAGATGGGGATCAGAAAACTAAAACCAACAAGGGTGGAACTCTAACTCATTGTTCACTTAGTCAATAATACTCAAGGATTTCTTTTGGAAATCTTATTAAAATTCATAAAATTTATTTTACTAGATGATTTTATTTATCCTGAACATGGATTAAAAAATAGATATTCCCCGCACTATAGGAAGACAATTTATCACAAATGGGAATGTTCTAATTAATTATAACTATTGAAGATTGATATTTTGGGTTGGTGAAGAACATGTTATGTTCTATTTGTTGATGTCCACTAATAAAAGTGATGATTCATTGAATTTTTAAATAGTCTCTCTTATTGATAACAAAGATGATCAGGTGACTAGTAAATATGGAAGTAGTAAACCACCAAATGTTGATAAGGGATTTAGTACTTATAAGAATTGTAATTGCACTGCACCTTTAACAAGGAAGTTCATCCCACATTTCATCGCCTCTATTTTCTAAAATCGTTCTATAAAGGGAATATCCTCACAGTTTTAGTATAATGAATCAAATAATGTCTATCTCTAGATAATAATAAAGTACTTACTAGGTATAAATACATGGTAGGTTCAATAGGAAAAAATAGGTTAGTTTAGTATTTTAGAAATTTTAGAGCTACTAGAGGCTTATTAAGAGGACCTGGCTCAAAAGGGGCATAAAAGGTCAGATACACACTATGTAACCATTATACGACATGTAAATATTCAAGGTTATAAAAATAAAAAAATTTATATTTACACGTCACGTGTAGATTGAACGATGTGTAAGTTTTTAGGGTTTTTAATATCTCATGAACACTAGGTTCACAGCTGCACCCCCTGGTTTTCCTTCTACCCTCACATGCATGACTTCTCCTATCCCGTGAGATCCCTCACCCAATGATTCTGCCAATTACTTCCATCCCCACCACTAGACACCCCATCATCTCCCCTCAACTCACCACACCTATCCACACCCATACCCTGCTCCTTACTCTTACTATAAAATGGAAAGATCCAAAATAGTCCACACCCTTCCCACCAAACACGCGCCTAATAATGATGAGACACCTCTTCCACCCATGAGATTGAAGGATTAAACTTATCCACCAACTGAAGATCCATCCTATATGACCTCTACTTAAAAAATTTCCATGAATTCAGACTCTGAGGGGTCACGATCCTATTTTTGTTGGTTGCAGGTTGCTTCCCACCCACACTTTCATCCCTTATTTCATTTCTCAGTGTTTGGTCACCAGGTTCAGTTAGCCCATATTTGGGAAAAGCCTATGAGGACTAACAAAATGTTGGACTTTTTTGTGACCAAGAACATCCACATTATTCAATAGGTCCATGAACTCATCAACCAAATGTTGCTTCCTCCCATCACCTGGGTGCATTAGGAGACATTCAAGGATATCTTCCTTGAGTTCCTTGTCACCTTTGATCTAAAAAATGATTCAGTCAGATTTAGTCTCATAAGTAGTCCTTGAAAGCTCACCCTTGAAGATTTTTCTATTGGACTCAAACTCTATGCTGATTAATTGTTCACCTCCCTGGTCTTCCCAAAATTACGTCTTGGGCCAAATAAGGTAGATACTAAATTTATTTGGGTGAGGATTACCAGAGATTTAAAGATCCCCTATGATTATCACATGATGAAGAGAACCCAGCTCTGCGGTTCTGCCATGAGGATTCTATACTAGGAATTGGCTCTTTCTTGGTTGGTCAGAGGGGATTCTCATGGTAGTGTGAGCCAGATCAAGTTCATCATTGTTTCCTTATCCATGGATGGCCCAGTAATCAACATGGATAGGCAATTATTCCAATTTTACCAGACACAGACGAGTAGTAATCGAGGTATTTTAATGTATGGAGCCTTCATTACCTATCTGGATAGGAAACTAAGAGCCTTTGATGCTGCTTAGCCCCACACCTATCATTGGATAATTTAGAGAATCAGCCTCCATCTAATCCATAGAATGAGGCTTATAACAATTAGTGGGAGTATTTACTAAGGGGCACTGAGATATCTTGAGTATATTGACAAGGCATCTTCCAAGCATGTAGTTGACCCCATATCACCAAACCATGTTTTAGACTCCACCATTGCTACCCCTTCTACCAACTCCATCTCCACATTTTCCCATGTAACCACCACCACCACCACCACCACCACTAGACCTACCCTTTTTTACCACCACCACCTCCACTGGACCTACCACATCTTTAACCCCTCTCCCATCAGACATATGGAATGCTATCTAGTTTCTTATAGATAACCAACAACAGATTTTCTTGAACCTCCATATTCCCTTCATTACACCATCATACTTTACCGTCCACCCAACAACTAGTACAACCTTTTACTTTCCACCACCGGTTATCCCTTCATCCTCCTACATTTCTAAAACTTCTTCTAGATAGACCAATCTACCCCTTGAGCTGATAGATACTACTTCTTAGTAGGAGTATCTTTCAGAGCATTCCCACCATGGAAAGGGACCCAACCACCTATCTTCTTCAATAGTTCCACTAATAGATCTAGCTTCTAGACACTCGACCTAAATACCGATCAACACCTATCCTCCTCCATCTCGATTAAGCCATCTTCAACAACCATGGAACCCACTTTGACAGTTGATCCAATATCCCCTTCCTCCATTAAGGACATTGATAAGGATGTACAACTACATACACCCACTAATAGGTAAGGGTAGTTTGATATGGATCTCTATGAAATTGATTTTACTATCTAGTTTTGTCCCGGTCCCCTACCCTTTTATAATTTTTTTGGTGTCTAATATTTTACCACTTTTTTTTTATTTTTTTACCTATGGAATCATTTCTTATATATATAGATGGGATAGATCTTTTGGATTCACTTCATTCTGGGTTATATTCATTTCATTATTTAATTACACGAGCCATGTCTAGATATTTCTCCTCCTCTATGGTTATTGATACACCAATCCTACTACCATCATCTCTCCTACATAAAATGTCTCAACATCTTGCAGACATCGAGCAACAGATTTAGGAGATCTCACTTGAGATCCATGTTTAGTAGGGATATTTACCAGGAAGAGAAGAAATACTATTATTACCAAAAAATATTCATTCTTGGTACACTTCTAAGGGGGTTAATCCCACCATGCATCCCCACGAGCTCAATGAAACAACCACCAGTTCCTATAGAAGGCAGTGGACTTCTGAGCTAATGGATGACACTGACTAATTCCCTTGTCCATCCATCTATCTAATGATGAAATTTTTAGTGCCTTATGGGAGGGAACCCATATTTTTTTCATTATTTTAGTCATGTTATTAGGATTTTTTTTTTCGTTTTATTTAGTTTTATCATAGTTCATCCAAAAAACATCACTACACTCACCTTCTTGTATTTGTTTATGTTGATTTTACTTACTATTAACTATGTTCATCTTAAATTTTTATTCTTCTTTAAAGTATTAACTCTTTGGATTAATATTTTATTTAATATAGGTATTTTTTATAACTATTTATACTATTATACAAACTACAATTTACATCCAAAAAGTTTCCCCATGTCATGACATTCACTACAGGGATATCTCAATTATTTAATTTAAATTTAAAATTTATAATGAATTTTTTTCTATGGTTATTTTGGTATCTCTACCATAATTGATTAAATAAATGGTCATCCACTATATCATTTTAAGAGTGGTAGAGAATTTCTTTTGATTTATTGTTGATACACTTGGATTATTGCATGTTTTCACTTATCTAGGATACGTTTTTCATTGAAATCATGATTTAAAATAGAAATATCATTAAATATATTTAAATAAAAAGAAGATCTGAGATGGAGATTATTGTAACCCATTTGTATTCATGTTTAGAATTTATAGCATGATTTTTGAGTTGAGTAATTTAATTCAAATTTAATATTGTTTCAATTTCTTTTGATTAACTTATTACTAGAGTTTATACCATGGGTGATTTCTAGTTAATTTTGATTACTCCCATTTCGAAGAGGATTATGGACTTACACTATCATATTCTTTTCTGAACATATTTATTGAGAGACACATAGGGAATGTAAACCTATCATGACTTTCATTGAGATCTTATTGAGGATATGTTTGAACAAATACATTTTTACCAAATTATTGAGGAAACCCCTTTTTCCTAAGACCCATCTATACATATATCCTTCTTTATCCCATAATATCCATGAATAAACTTATTAAGATTGATCAATTTCAAGATGATTATACCTTCATACATTTATTTTGGAATGATGCATGATTGTCCTTTTAATAAGAGTGGTGGAAGTTTAACCAATTATGGACCTAAGATGTTATCATTGAGGAGATGCATGGTGGAACATGACCAAACTGATATGATGTGGTCCATGATTGATTTTGGAATTGAATTATATTACACAATTCCATTGAAAAAAAATAAATATAGAAGAAGAAAATATAGGTTTATATATTAGGAGGGTAAAAAAACACAATTACTAGAATAATGAATCTGGTGACGGATCATATGTGGTTAGGGGATAGATGTATGACCTAACATATAAATTATTTTTAGAAAATAAAAATAAAACAAAAATAAACGAATAGGATAGATTCTAGATAATTAATTGATATAATTTTAGACCCACATTGATCTGTTGGGGAAAGAACACACCTTTTCTAGGACGAGTCACTTTATTTTAGTATTTAAGAATTTTATTCATTATAATTTAGATATTACCCTCCCACCGTGCATGATTTTTTTACTTTTTACCTGCCTAACCTTATCCTCAAAGACATTTGAACCCTATTGTTGAATCCCTCATGATTGATTTTATATTTTTCTTTTTGATGTGGAAATGTTAGAACCAATGAAATCCTATGGTTAGGAACATGTTTTCAGGGTATGTGTATAACTCCAATTACATTTTAACTTGAGTAATGTGGGAAAATTTATAGCGAGTTAAATTAAAAAATGGTTATAGTATTTAATGAATAATTATGAAATTGTAATTAAAGGAATAAAGAATCTTGATAAAGAGATAAACTATGAGGTATCACTAATATTATATGTAGAATTGATTAAGAATGACTAATGCAAAAAACCAAGTTTTAAGTACATGGAAATTTCATTAATTTTGTGGAATACTTAATACAAGACAAAAAAGTCACTGAAAGACCGTATTAGTTTACTTTCCTTGGAAACTCGAAACATAATCCTCTAATCATGGTGAAAGATATTCAACATTCCCCATAACTATCTTCCCCTTTCATTTTCCAACATAAAACATTCATTTATATCCAATGGAAAAGAAAACATAAAAAGGGTGAGCTTAAATGCTCAATAAGGGTAAACATGGATAACATAAAACAAACAATAAAAATTTGAATGTAAAAACATGAACATAATGTTTAAACATCATAATCTTGTGCCATGAAATAAATCTTGGTAGTACGCAAGGCATAGATCATAAATGAACAATAATAATTTTAAAATAGCAAGGTAATAAAACATGTAATTGTGAAAAACCATTAAGCACATAAAATTATTTCTATAGTAGCCAAGACATTGCTTCCAAGACCATCATAGTGGACGAATTCCATTACTGAACTGGGTTTACTTACTGTTCTAGACCTATATTACTGAACTTTATTTACTTTCCATTCCAGTCATGTCTATCACATGAGATATAAATCATTATCTAATTCATTGGAGGGAGATATAGGTTCCATACATCTCATAATTAAACCATTATTATGTGTGCCAAAAAAATATAAAAACATTTACAATAGCATAACCCTTGCAATAAAATGGGTTTCTTAAACATCATTCCATCATAATTTATATAAAACAAATGGATTTACTAAATAATATTCCATCATAAAAAAATAAAATCATGTTAATAATTGGGATATAAATATAACCATATTTAAATAGTGACATCTCATATGGAAAGTAATTTTGAGAAAACACTTGAAATTATTTCTTGAGGAAAATATCCTTTTTTTCAAAAACATTTTATTTTCTCAAAATGCCCTGAAATTTAAAAAATAATAATTTAGTAAAAAATAATATTGATATAGTTTATAGGTTGATTCATGGAAATAATATTTCATGAAACCATAAATAAATCATTTCTTTCTGTATAATTTAAAAAAACTTTATCCTCATACTTTCGCTAGAAAAGTCAAAAAGTACCTCGTATGGTAAACAAGAGAAATATTCCTTCCAAACCATGTAGTAAAACTCAAAATGAGTAAAAATGAATTTAAACACACAAAAAATAATAGTAAATATTTTTTTAATTTTTTATAAAACATGGGTTCAATTGATAAATATATCCCTAGTAAATACTTACATATAATCAATCTCTGATGAAAATGAGATTGGAAAATTATCCCTTACCTTAGGTCTGATTTCTTTCGTATGTGTCCAAAACTCATGTATAGTAGGTTTAAACATATTATTAACTTGTAATAAAATAGTAATAATATTTATGATATCATATATGATTCACTTACGACTTTATATTACCTATTGATTTGTCAATTCCATTTTAAAGAAACATTTTTGGTAATAATCGTTTCATTTGTCGTACGTGTTTTTAATTGTTATTCTTGATATTATTAATTATATCATGAATTAATTACTTTTATAATTTAAAACATGATTTATATATTATATATTCAGTATATATATATATAATAGATAGATAAAATAAATGGAATACACCGTTCATGGAGATGGTAGGCCATACGTACGCCTGGACACTGTTTTCATTTCCTTATTAAATTGAAGGGATGTAATTAAATAAAATATAAATAAATACATAAATATAGTAGCATTATAATTTCATATATTTAATTATTATTAATTATATATAATTTATAATCATTCTTGAACAGTTAACGTGGAGAATAAATCTCATCGCGTCATGGAGATGGTAAGCCGTACGTACGAACGAGCAACGATCTCCTTTCCATAATTATTGAATGGTATTGAAGTTATTGGTTTATAATTTTTCATAATTAGTATAATGTTATAATAATCATAAATAGTTATTATTTTCACCATTATAACCATCCAATTATGGTGGTGGTGAAAAACAGTTTACACCCCGACATGGAGACGGTAAGTCGCACGCACACACACATAGTGATTTAATTTTTCATAGGATGGATAGAGGGTGAAATAGGGTAGTTTCATATTTATAATAAAATATAATTATATTATTGATACTGATGTTATAAAATTTATAATGTAATAACTAAATTAGAAGAAGTATAAGAAGAAATAATTTTGAAAGAATCATTAGAAGAGATTCACTCTTCCTCGACGTGCCTCCTTTAAATTTCATCTTAGGGCACTAGAGTAGGTATTTTGAGAAAACAATAACCTAAAGAATGTAACTAGGAAAGTTTATAAGAGAAATTAGTAGAGGTGTTCTGAAATTGAAGGCTCAAAATGTAGTGAAGAGGAGATGGAGGTGGTACCCTTTTATAAGAGAAGAGAGGGACACTTTAGGAAAGTCTTAAAATATTAAATTATTTTAAATTAAATTTTGATTTAAAATGGTCCAAAACATATTTAATTAGAATTTAAGATGATTTTTGTTCTAATACCCATTATCCAATAATTTTTAGACAAGTTTTTAATATTTTTGATATCCTTATAGTTTTGGTTTAACCCTTATTTTACCCTTTTTAATCTTACCATGATGTCATGTTATTTACACATTGTGGGTTAATGTAATTTCCATATCATGTCAAAAAAACCCAAGAAAAGTTATTTATGAAATATTTTGACTTATATTAACAATTTTTTATTAATATTAGGTTTTTATAAATTTAATATCATTTAATAAAATATTTTATGTTTTATGTTTTGAATTTTTTCAATTTTGGAAACTATTCATACTTGACTTTTTTAAAAAATTATAAAAACCTTATTACTTAAAAATAAATACTTCAACACATCAATAATATGTAAATTTAATCCATAAATGTCTTGTATGGAATAAAAATGTTCAAATTAAATTTATTTTAATATTTATAAATTTATTTATTTGAATCTTTCATTAATGAGGTAATCACTACATCATAATCATGTCATAAATAAATATATTTATCTAAAATCTAAAAATTATTAATAAAATAAAATGATGTAGGAAATATATTTAAATTTATAATGACTATTTATAGGCATAGATATCAGTTATATAACTCTATATAAAATCGATTTAGCAAAAGATATATGTTTAGGTTATAATTATCTTTACATTAAATTAATTCTCATAAAATGTCATTTTCACATCCATGGGAATCCATGGGGTCCCAAAATCAACCCAAGGATGAACAGGGTCGAAACTATCTCATTCAATAGGATTATAACATCTGTTAGGATAGTTTAAAATGTTTATAATATTATTTTTACCCTTATTTACCGGATTTACCCTTTAACATTGATAAATAAAATAATTATTGAAGTTACTATTCATAATGTCAAAAAATAAGAGGTACCTATTTAAAAAATTTGAACCTTTTGATTCCAAATATTTAATCCATATTTCAAAATTAAAATCACAAAAGTTGAAGTGATTAATTTAAAATTAATTCCCATTGTCAAAACCAAAAAGATGGTTTTTAAGAAGTAATGACTGACAAAAGATTGGCATGTATTTATGTCCAATTTAAAAGTCAAATTAATTCCAATGACCAAAATTGGATTAAATTATAAAAATATAATCCAATTAAATTTTAAAACTAATTAAAAATATAATCTAAATATATAAATTAATTAGATAAATAGGTAGTTTCGAATTAAAATGTAGTATTTCTCATTATTTATTAAAATTTATATTTTAGTATAAAAATAACAAAATTTTAAAATAAAAGTAAAATTTTCTGTTCATATTTAAAAGAAAAAGTTTATTTTGTCATATTTAACTTATAAAATTGTTAAAAACTAGATTTAGAATGGGTGCACCATCAAAAGGCTGTAAAAATGCATTTTTTGAAAAATACTTTTTTTATCCGAAAAAATTGATTTTGTTATCATATCATATTCAATAAAATGTGTAATATGAATTATAATGTTATAAAAAATTAAAAAAAAATTTAATACTTTTCATATTTTTTAGTTTACATCCCATTACATAATAATATTTTGAAAATATATCCTTGCTTAGTGAAACTCGGTATTGCGTACAATTCAAGCTATTGAGGAAGGTCGCTCTTGCTTGTAACACAAGACACGTCAATGAAGTATGTAGTGGAATCTTCATTTTGTTTTTCATAAAACATAATACAAACATATTTCTTTTATACATTGAACAAAATCTATTCTTAGTGCTGCGTAAAATAAATTCTATCAAACTAATGTGAATTTGTGTGTAACAGAAACAAAGAATAGTGTTGTGTATACTGTAAGATAATACGATGTTGCGTATAGAGAAAGATAATGTTGGTATAGCATAAAAAAAGACACTGAAGAAATTTAATATAATCTATCTCATTGATTCTTAGGATGTTACATTCTACCCTCCTTTAGATGAATTTCTCCCTCAAAATTCATCGGGGTTATAAATGGTTTACTACATGAATGTTTATTTCATAGAAACCCAAATCATAAAAAAGAATACTAATACTTCATTTCAAAAAGGAAATTAAGAAAAATAATGGTAACAAAAAGTAACTATTTACTAGGTTTCCATATAAGAGAACATAGACAGGAAGTGAAAACATGAATATGGAAGAGAAATCTAACCATCAAGTTCTGATGGATAGTTATAGAGAATAAGGATTATAGAAATTTAACTACCAAAAATCCAGAAATCTTCGATGATTTAAGGGACCATTTGATTTATTAGAGAATAAGGTACTAGGATAACATTTTTTTCCATATCCTTTTCTTAATTTTGAAGAATTTTTCATGAGAAGAAATACTTACTTGATTTTGGTACAATCTCACTATTTTCCATTCCTTGAACAATTTCCACTTCATCTCTTAAAGAAATGATGTTGAATTTTTTATTTGTGAAGTGTTAGAAGATCATGAGATATAATTATAGTTCATTCCATCTGCCTCAACTAAAAGGTTAGAATATGTTATCAAATAAGAATAATACCACATATAGTGAGATAATACATTAATCTAAAAAAATTAAAATAGAAAATAACATATACTGTTCATAAATGGATAATATTGAAATCCTTCAAAAAACTAAAAATATAAAACTTTTGAAGAAGGTGAACTAAATCTACTTAACATTTATCTCCCATATCTCAAAAGGTAGTTCTTGGTTTTCACATTCCAAACATGTGAATACCTTAATAATGTTTTCTATTAAAACATGAGTTACCATATAACCTTCATGAAAACATGAATGGAGTGAAAAGTTTACTCTTTCCACATACCAAAATCCAAAAAATTCTATTTAATCAAACCATGACATAAATTTTCCCTTATACTAGTCATGAGATCATTAATACTATCAAGCATCTCATTATCTCTTTATCCCATCACTATGTGCATATCATGTGCTTTCAAAAAATATCTGAATAACCTTTCAGGGTTACCAGTACCATTCAACATATACTCTCAAATACATAAGTAAAAACTATAGTGTAAAAATCCTTAGATGTATCTTTATTCTATAGTACCATTAAATTACTTATACATCATTACTCTTGATAAACATGCAATCATTCCAGTACCTTCTTAAAACATTGATCAAGCTTCATTGTTTTAATACTCAACACTTATTTCATCTCATATATCATTTGTAGTCTCTTCATAATCAATAACATAAATACAACCCATACGACCATGATGATTATCTTCATGAGATTTTACCTTAGGGAATCGATTTTCATAATGCCCATACATTCCACAATTAAAAAATTTAACCATTGTTGATATCTTAGTAATACTGTTATCATTGTCCATTGTGTAGATGTAAACTTTTCCTTTGCAATTACTGGATTTGTGCCCTTCTTTTACAAATCCTAAAAATCTTCTAGTTCCTTTGAAACATTATCCTTTATGCCTATTCCCACATTATTTATATGAAAAAAAGTGAATTCATTTCCTATTTGGTCACCATGAAACACCATATTTATCTTCGTAGGTACATCAAGAAACTCACAAAAGTTGATATTATTAATCATATTATGATATTTATGATTAGGCATAATAATGACGTTTCTCCATAAAACTCCCATTTAATTTGGTTTCTCATAAATAATATCATTCTATTTCCATAATATTCTCCATTAACCTGAATCATCCTATTTATGACCATTTTCCTAAAACCCAAAAAGAATAGTGTGAGAGTCTAAAATCAAACTAGGGAAACAAAATAATATAGGGGTATTACTTTAAATCTCTAACATCATAGTTTTAATAATAAGTTATTCATGATCGTTACCATAATTCTAGGACTATAATCTATAGTTCGACTTACCCATAGGGATATCCCTAAACATACATTAGAAATATCTATAGGGATATCACTAAAGGTTTCAAATCTTAGTTTCCAAAGGTTAACTAAAACTTTTCTCTGATACCAACTGTAGAGACCCAAACTTTATGTATATGTAAATTTCATTAATTTTTCGTAATACATAATACAAGACACAAAAGGAATCCTAAATACCGTATTAGTTTAATGTCTTTGGAAATTGGGAACATAATCTTCTAATCAATGGGAAAGATCTTCAACATCTCCCATAAAGATATTACCCTTTATTATTCCAACATAAAACATTTCTTTATATGTTGGGGAAAATAACTCATAAAAATGGTGATCTGAAATGCTCATTAAGGGTAAACATGTAGAATATAAAACAAACCATAAAACATTGAACATAAAAACATGAACCTAAAGTTAAAAAATAAAAATCTTGAGTCATGAAATAAATCTTGGCTGTACGTAAGACATAGATCATAAAGGAATATTAATAATGAGAAAATAGAATTGTAATAAAACATCGAATTGTGAAAAAAAATTAACCACATAATATTATTTCCATAGTAGAAAAGGAATTACTACCAAGACCATCATAGTGGATGAATTCTATTACTGAACTGGGTTTACTTACTATTCCATCCTTGTATTACTGAAATAGATTTACATTACATTCCATCCATTTCAATATCATGAGATATAAATATTTACCCAATTAATTGGAGGGAGATATATGTCCCACCTATCTCATAATGAAACTATTATTACGTGTTCCAGAAAAACATAAGAACATTTACCATAGCATAACCCATGTAATAAAATGGGTTTATTAAATATCATTCCAACATAATTTATATAAAACAAACAGATTTACTAAATAAAATTCCATCTTAAAAAAATCAAATCATGTTAATAATAGGGAGATATATATAACTCTATTTAAAGAGCGACATCTTTGATGGAAAATTATTTTTAGAAAACACTTGAAATTAATTCATGAAGAAAATAAATTTCTTTTTTTTCAAAAATTTTTGTTTTCTCAAAATAAAATTCAATTTAAATGAAAATAATTTTATAGAAAATAATATTGAAATTGTGTAGAGAAAGATTAATAGAAATAAGATATCATGAAACTGTAAAAAATCCATTCATGTTGTATAAGTTCAAAAAACAATCTCCTCATACTTTCTTCTAAAAAGTCAAAAAGTACCTCATATGGTAAACAAGAGAAAGATTCCTTCCAAACCATGTAGTAAAAGTCAAAATAGGTAAAAAATAATTTAGAAATACATAGAAGAATAGTAATAATTTTATGAATTTTTTTTTATAAAACATGAACATGGTTGATAAATATATCCCCAGTAAATACATACATAAAAACAATCTCAGATAAAAATGTGATTGGAAAATTATCCCTTACCGTAGGTCCAATTTCTTCTGTATGTGACCCAAAATACTATATAGCGGGTTTAAAAATATTATTTAATTTTAATAGAACCATAATAATATTTATGATATCATATATGATTCAGTTATGACATTATGTTACCCGTTCATTTTTTAATTCCATGTTAATGCAACGTTTTGGGTAATAATCGTTTTATTTGTCGCACGTGTCTTGAATTGTTATTGTTGGTATTATTACTTATATCATGACTTAATTATTTACATAATGTAAAAAATTATTTATATATTATATATTTAGTATATATATATATAATAGATAGATAAAAGAAATGGAATACATAGTTCATGGAAAAGGTAATCCGCACATACGCATAGACACTATTTTTATTTGCTTATTAAATTGAATGGAAGTAAGTAAATATCATATACATATATACATAAATAAAATATAATTATTATTTAATATATTTCACAATTATTTATTATATATACATTATAATCATTCATGAATGGTTAACGTGGAAAATGAATCTCATCAAGTCATGGAGACGGTAAGTTGTACGCTCGCATGAACGATGATATCATTCTCATAATTATTGAATGGAATTAAAGTGGATGGTGTATAATATTTGAGAATTAGTATCATGTTATAAAAATTATAAATAATTTTTATTTCCACCATTATGCCCATCCAAGTATAGTGGTGGTGAAAAATAGATTACAGCACGACATGGAGACGGTAAGTCGTACGTACGCATACACGGTGATTTTGTTTTTCATACGATGGATAGAAGGTGAAATAGGGTTGTTAAATATTTATAATAAAATATTAGTATATGGGTTATACTTATGTGGTTACTTTATAATGAAACAACTAAATAAGAAGAAGTAGAATAAGAAATAAATTTTAAAGAAACGGTAGAAGAGATTACCTCTTCCTCGATGTGCCACATTTAAATTTACTCTTAGGGCACTAGAGATGGTATTTTGGGAAGATTAGAACCTATAGAATGTAACTAGAGAAGTTTATAAGATAAATTGGAAGGGATTTTCTACAATTAAAGGATCAAAATTGAGTGAATAGATGAGGGAGGAGGTTCCCTTTTATAAGATAGGAGAGGGTCACTTTAGGAATGTCCTAAAATGTTAATTTATTATAAATTTTATCTCAATATAAAATATTCCAAACTTTTTTATTTTACGATAAGATGATTTTGGTTCGAATACCCATAATACAATAGTTTTTAGAAAAGTTTTTAATATTTTTATCCTTATCCTTTTGGTTTAACCCTTATTTAACCTTTTAAATCTTACCGTGATATTATTTTATTTACACATTGTGGGTTAATTTAATTTCCATATCAAGTAAAAAGACCCAAAAAAAAGTTATTTATGACATATTTGTGCTTATATTAACCATTTAGATAAATATTATATTTTTTTGGAATTTAATATCATTTAATAAACTATTTTATGTTTTAAGATATGAATAATGTCAATTTTGGACACTATTCATAGTCTTTTTTTTAAATTCATAAAAACATGATTACTTCGAACCAAAGGTATTAAATCATAATTAATATGTCAATTTCATCTGAAAAAGTCATGTATGAAATAAAAGTTTTCAAATTCAATTAATGTTAATATTTATAAATTCCTTTATTTTAATCTTTCATTAATGAGGTAATCAATACATCAAAATTGTGTCATAAATAAATATATTTATCTAATCTCTAAAAATTATAAATAAAATAACATTATGTAAGGAATATAATTATATTTATAATGACTATTTATAGGCATATATATCAATCATATAACTTTATATTTAAATCGATTTAGTAAAAGATATGTGTTTAAATAATAATTATATTTACTTCAAATTAATTCCCATAAAATATCATTTTCACATCCAAGGGAATACACGGGGTCCAAAAATTGACCAAAGGATTCCCATGGTTGGAAATATCACAACAAATTGGATTAGAAAATGTGTTAGTGTAGTTTAATATTATTATAATATTATTTTTTGACCCTTATTTACCAGATTTACCCATTAACTATGATAAATAAAATAATTACTGGATTTACTATTCATAATGTCCAAAAATAAAATGTTTTCTTTTACCAAATTTGAACCTTCTAATTAAAATTATGGAATCCATTTTTACAAATTCAATTTATATAAGTTTCAGTATTTAATTTAAAATTAATTCCCATTGTCAAAACAAAAAATCGGGTTTTTAAGAAGTAATAACTGTCAAAATATTGACATGTGTTTATGTCCAATTTAAAAGTTAAATTACTTCAAATGATAAAAATTGGATTAAATTATAAAAATATTATTAAATTAAACATTAAAAACAATTAAAAAGATAATCTAACTATATAAATAAATTAGATAAAAAGGAATTTCAAATTAAAATGCAGCATTTTACCTATTAATTAAAAATTTAATTTTATTAGAAAATATTGAAAATTCAACAAAAGTAAATTTTTATGTACCTATTTTAAATAAGAAGTTTATTTTACCAAATTTTACTTATAAAAGTTTCAAAAACTATATTTAAAATGGGTGCACAATTAAAAGGCAGTAAAACTACATTTTAAAAAAATACTTATATTATCAAAAAAATTGATTTTTTATCAAATCATGGTCTATAAAATGCGTAATGTGAATTTTAATGTTATGAAAAATTCAAAATGTGGTTAATAAACATCATAATGGCTAGTTTATATCCCATTAAATAATAATATTTTAATAATATATCGTTGTTTAGTGAAACTTGGTATTGCCTACAATGCAAGCTATCGAGGAAGGTCTCTCTTGCATGTAACACATGAAAAGTCAAAATTTCATGTAGTTCAAGATACCTTTGTTTTTGAATATTACATAATCCAAAAATATTTCTTTTATACATTGAAAATAATCTATACTCAATGTTGTGTAAAATAAATTCTATCAAACAAACTTGAAATTGTGTGTAACAGAAGCTAGGAATAGTGTTCCATATACTACAAGGTAATGTAGTGTTCCATATATAGAAATATACTCTTGGTATAGAATAAAACAAAAGAAATTGATGAAATTAAAAATAAACTATCTCATAAATTCTTAGGCTGTTACATTCTACCCCCCTTAAAATGAATTTCTCCCTCTAAATTCATCAGAGTTACAAATAGTTTACTAATTGAAATTTTCTTTCTTAAAAACCCACATCGTAAAAAGGAATACTAAAACTTCATTTCAAAAAGGATATTTAGAAAAATAATGGTTTCAAAAAGTAACTATTCCCTAGGTTTCCACATAGGAGAACACCTGTAGGATGTGAAAACATGGATATGAAAGAGAAATTTAACCATCATGTTCTGTTAGATACTGATAGATAATAAGGTTTGGAGAATGTTAAATAACAGAAATCTATAAATCTGAGATGATTTAATAGACCATTTGATTCATTGGATAAGAAGGTGCTAGGATAATATTTTTGGTTTTCCAGATCCTTTTCCTAAAGTTGAATAATTTTTAATGAGAATAAATACCTACTTGATTTTGGTACAATATCACCATTGTCCATTACTTGAAATTTTTTTACTTTACCTCTTAATGAAAATAAGTTGAATTTGTCATTCGTGATGTGTTAATAGTTCATGTGATAGAATGGTAGGTCATTCCATCTGTCATAAAATTTTTTTTAGAATAAGTTATCAAATAATCATAAGTACACCTATAGTGAGATAATACATTAATCTTACAAACTTAAAATGGAAAATAACTTATACTATCCATAGATGGTTAACATTACAATCCTTCAAAAAAATATAAAACTTTTGAATGTGGTGAACTAAATGTACTTAACATTTGTCTCCCATATCTCATAAGGTAGTTCTTGGTTGTCACATTCCAAACATGTTAATACCTTAATAATGTAATCTATTGAAACATGAATTAACATATAACCTTAGTGAAAACATGAATTCTATAAAAATTTAACACTATCCACATACCAAAATCCCAAAAATTATATATACTCAAACCATGATATCACTTTGTCCTTATATTAGTCATGATATTATTAATACTATCAAACATCTCATTATCTTTTTATCCTTTCATTGTATGCATATCACGTGCTTTCAAAAAATTTCTAAATAACATTTCATTGTTACCGGTACCATTCAGCATATAATTTCAAATACTTAAAGAAAAAAAATAGTGTAACAATCTTTATAAGTTTCATTATTCCATAGTACCATTAAATTACTTATACAACATTACTCTTGATAAACATGTAATCATTCCACTACCTTTTTAAACCATTGACCGAGCTTCATAGTTTTATTCCTTGACATTTCTTTCATATCATATATAATTTGTAGTCTCTTCATCATCATCATCAGCATAAATACTACCCATACGACCATGTTGATTCTCTTCGTGAGATTTTCCAATTGGGTATCAATTTGCATAATGCCTGTACATTCCACATTTAAAGCATTTAACCCTTGTTGATGTCTTATTAATACCACTATCTTTTTCCATTGGTTTAAGAGAAAAATTTCCTTTGAAATTACTGGATTCGTTTCCTTATTTTCTACAGACAAATATTCATCTAGTTCCTTTGAAACATTCTACATGATGCCTTTTCCCACATGATTTACATAAGGAAAATTGAACTTTATTTTGTCTATGATCACCATGAAACTCTATATTTATCTTAGTATCTTCTTCAAGAAACTCACCAAAGTTGATATTGTTGATCATATTATTAGATTGTTGATTAGGCTTTATAATTATGTTTCTAATTCTAACTCCCATTTCACAAGGTTTCTCATGAATAATATCATTCCATTTTCCATTATATTATCCATTAACATGAATCCTCCTATTTCAGGCCATTTTTCTTAAACCCAAAAAGAATAGTGTGAGAGGAAAAAATCATACATGAAAAAAAAGAACATAATAAAGGGGTTGTACTATAAATCTCTAACATCTTAGGTTTAATCCTAGGCTACTCATGATCGTTAGAATAATTCTAGGACTGTAACCTATAGTTATAATTACCCTCAGGGACATTTATAGACATACCTTAGAAATATCTATAGGGATATGACTAATGTTTTTGCATCTTAGTTTCCAAATTTTTACTAAACCCTTGATCTGATACCAACTTTAGCGACCCAAGCTTGATGTACATGGACATTCCATTAATTTTGAGAAATACTTAATAAAATACAAAAAAAGATTCCCATAGACCATTTTAGTTTAGTGTCTTTGAAAACATAGTACATAATCTTCTAATCAAGGTGAAAGATCTTCAACATCTCCCATAAAGATCTTCCCTATTAGATTTCATACCTAAAACCTTTCTATATATCCTAGGTAAAAGAAAACATAAAAAGGGTGAGCTCAAATTCTCAATAATGGTAATCATTGAGAACATAAAACAAACCATAAACATTTGAACATAAAAGCATGAGCATAATGTTTAAAAATAAAAATCTTGAGTCATGAAATAAGTCTTGGAAGTACGTAAGGCATAGATTATAAAGGAAAATTAATCATGATAAAATAAAATTATAATAAAACATGGAATTGTGAAAAACATTAATCACATAATATTATTTCCAGTGTAGCTAAGACATTACTACCAAGAGCATTATAGTAAAAAAAAGTTCATTGCTGAACCAGGTTTACTTGTCATTCCAACCCTGTATTACTGAACCGAATTTTTTTGACATTCCAGCCATGTCTATCTCATGAGATATAAATATTTACCCAATTAATTGGAGGGATATATAGGTCCCACCCATCTCATAATGAAACTATTATTTTTTGTTCTACAAAAACATAAAAACATTTACCATAGCATAACCCATGTAATAAAATGGGTTTCTTAATCATCATTCTATTATAATTTATATAAAACAAATAGATTTCCTAAATAAAATTCCAACATAAACAAAAGAAATTCATGTTACTAATAGGGATTGAAATATAACCCTATTTAAAGAGTGAAATCTTGGATGTAAAATAATTTTGAGAAAATACTTGAAATTAATTTCTGAGAAAAATAACCTTTATTGTTTTCAAAATTGTTTTCTTTTATCATAATGAAACACAATTTAAAATAAAAGAATTTAGTTCAAAATAATATATAAATAGTGTATATTATGCTTCATGAAAATTATATGTCATGAAATCATTTAAAATCCATTATTTTGTATAAGTTAATAAATATTCTCGTTGTACTTTTACTGAAAAAAGTCAAAAAGTACCTCGTATGGTAAACAAGAGAAAGATTCCTTCCAAACCATATAGTAAAAGTAAAAATGATTAAAAATGATTTTAAACAAAAATAGAATAATAGTGAACATGTTATGAAAATAGTTTTATAAAACACTGTCCTGGATGATAAATATATCCCCAGTAAATACATATGTATATAAAACTCGGATAAAAATGAGATTGCAAAATTATCCCTTACCTTAGGTCAAATTTCATCTGAATGTTTTCAAAACACTAGTATAGTGGGTTTAAAAAAATTATTAACATGTAAAATAACTATAAAAATATTTATGATATTATATATGATTCACTTACAACTTTATATTACCCATTCATTTTTCAATTCCATGTTAAAGCAACGTTTTGGGTAATAATTGTTTTATTTATCGTACGTGTTTTGAATTGTTTTTCTTGATATTATTACTTATATGATGACTTAATTACTTCCATAATTTAAACAATTATTTATATATTATATATTCAGTATTTATATATATATATACACATATACATATATATTTAATAGATAAATAAAAGAAATAGAATACACTGTTCATGGAGATGGTAGGCCGTAAGTACGCATGAACACTGTTTTCATTTCCTTATTAAATTGAATGGAAGAAAGTAAATGACATATAACTATATACCTAAATCCAGTAGAATTATTATTTCATATAATTCTTGATTATTTATTATATATACTTCATAATCATTCTTGAATGGTTAATGTGGAAAATGAATCTCATCGCGTCATGGTGACGGTAAGTCGTATGTACACACGAGCGATGATATCATTCACATAATTGTTGAATGGTATTAAAGTGGATAGTGTATAATATTTTAGAATTAGTATAATGTTATAATAATAATAAAAAGTTATTATTTTCACCATTATACCCATCCAAGTAAGGTGATGGTTAAAAAACAAATTACACCACATCGTGGAGACGGTAAGTTGTACGTACACACGTGCAGTGATTTCATTTTTCATAGGATGGATATAAGGTGAAATACAGTTTTTTCATATTTATAATGAAATATAATTATGTTAATTATACTAATTGAATTACTTTATAATGAAACAAATAAATAATAGGATGTAGAAGAAGAAACAAATATGAAAGAATCAGTAGAATAGATTACCTTCTCCTCGACCTGCCTCTTTTAAATTTACTCTTAGGGCACTAGAGTTAGTATTTTGATAAGAATATAACCTCTAAAATGTAACAAGGAATGTTTAGAAGATAAATGTTTTGGGTATGGTCGATATTGAAGGCTCAATATGGAGTGAAGTGGAGTGGGAGGAGGTTCCCTTTTATAAGAGAGGAGAGGGTCGTTTTAGGAATTTCCTAAAATATTAATTTATTATAATTTAAATTTGGAATTAAAATGGTCCAAAAATTAATGATTTCTAAGATAATATTGTTTTGGTTATAATAAACATAATAAAATATTTTTTATACAAGTTTTGAATATTTTTTTATCCTAATATATTTCTTCTAACCCATATTTTACCTTTTTTAAACTCACTGTGATATCATGTTATTTACACATTATTGTTCAATTTAATTATCATATCATGTCAATCAACACAAAAAAAGTTATTTATGAAATATTTGAAATTATATTAAAAATTTGGATGAATATTAGTTTTTATGGATTTAATATCATTTAATAAAATATTTTATGTTTTATGTTAAGAATTATGTCAATTTTGGACACTATTAATACATGAATTTTTTAAAAATTCATAACAACCTTATTACTTAGAACCAAATGAATTAACTCATACATAATATGTAATTTTCACCCATAAAATTAGTGTATGACATCAAAATGTTCAAATTAAATTTATTTTAATATTTATAAATTCATTTATTTGAATCTTTCATTAATGAGGTAATCACTACATTATAATTGTGTCAAAAATAAATATATTTATATAATGTCTAAAAATTATAAATAAAATACCATGATGTATGAAATCTTATTATATATATAATTAATATTTTTATACATAGATATAAGTTATATAAACCTATATTAAAATCAATTTAGTAAAATAATATATGTCTAGGTTATCATTTTCTTGACCTTAAATTAATTCTCATAAAATGTCATTTTCATATCCAAGTGAATCCATGGGGTCCCAAAAAAAGACCCAAGGATGAAAATTGTAGGAAATATCTCATAAAATAGGATCAGAACATGATTTATGGTAGTTTAATATTATTATAATAGAATTTTACCGTTATTTACCAGATTTATACTTTAACCAAGGTAAATAAAATAATTACTGATGTTACTATTCATAATGTCAAAAAATAAATGGTACCTATTTAAAAAATTTGAACCTTAAGATTCCAAATATGGAATCCATTTTTCCAAATTCAAATTATAGAATTTATAGTAATTAAATTAAAATTAATTCTTGTTGTTAAAACCAAAAAGCGGGTTTTTAAGAAATAATAACTATCAAAAAATTGACATGTGTTCATGTCCAATTTAAAAGTGAAATTGCTTAAAATTACCATAATTTTATTAAATGATAAAAATATAATACCATTAAAATTTAAACCCAATTAAAAAGATAGTCAAACTATATTAATATATTAGATAAAAAGGAAGTTTCGAATTAAAATGCAGTATTTTTCACTATTCACTAAAATTTCAATTTTATTAGAAAAATACAAAAAAATCAAAAAAAGTAAATTTTTATATACGTATTTTAATTAAAAAGTTTATTTTGTCAAATTTAACTTATAAAAGTGTCAAAAAACTAGATTTTAAAAGGGTGCGCCACCAAATGGTGGTAAAACTGCTTTTTTTTTAAAATACATCTTTTATCTGAAAACATTGATTTTATTATCACATCATGTTATAGAAAATGTGTAATATGGATGATAATGTTATAAAATATTCAAAATGTGGTTAATTATTTTTATAATAGCTAGTTTATATCCTATTAAATAATAATATTTTAATAATATATCATTGTTCAGTGAAACTCAGTATTGTGTATTATGCAAGCTATCGAGGAGGGTAGATTTTTCATGCAAGACAAGAAAAATAAATGTTTCATGTATTAAAATATTTCGTTGGTGTTGCACATAACATAATAAAAACATATTTATTTTATACATTGAACAAAATATGTACTCAATGTTGTGTAAAATAAATTCTATCAAACGAACTTGAAATTGTGTGTAAAAGAAGCCAAGAATAGTGTTGTGTATACTAAAATCTAATACATTGTTGCGTATAGAGCAAGATAATAATGGTGTATCATACAAAAAAATACATCAAAAAAAATAAAAAGAATCTATCTCGTAAATTCTTAGGGTGTAACAACTAATTTTTTATGCTTACATTTATTTATATTTTCAAGTCATAATGATTTTTTTCTTATTTTAAATATTATTTCTTTAGGAATCCTTTTTGAGATGATTTTTTCTTAAGGATAATAAATTATTCAGGTGTGGGAGAATTTGATAAACTAAATTTATAAATACATATTATACATGGGAATATAAGTTTTATTCGATAATGCATTGGGTTTTGGTTTGTTTTAATATGAATTAGGAATTTTTGAATTAATGTATGAAATGTAAGAAAGTGGAAAAAATAGGCTTTACACATTGTATAAAATATATATGACATGTATCTTTCAATTTCAGCATGCCTTCAGAGTCACATATTAACCCGTAAATACAATACATGATGTGAATCACATACACAACATGTATATACATTACACATCATACGAATTTCAAAATTAGAATTCCGTTGAAATTGAATTAAATATATGGCATGTAGTGTTTACATGACATGAAAAGTTCAAGATCCAACTCAGTCAAATATATAAATTAATTTTCTGGATAAAATTGTGGATCTACAATACATGAAGTGCACTATGATTACATGGCGTACATATCTCAGTACAATTCCACATAAAGACAGTACATGGCGTGAATAGTTTAACCATTGCATACTTTCCAATCATATTTATTTTTCATCACCTTCATTGCATTGATAAGGGGAATATCTATATTTTCTTTCATTATTTTTTATCAATTTTCATTGTTCTCTTCTAACTTAGTTTTAATTCATTCCTTTCATTATTGTTTCAATTAATTTTGAGTTATTTATCATTCCACATTTGTTCAACATATTTTTTGATTCCTCTTTTGTTTCGACACTCGTTTCCATTCCCATTTACTATGAGACTCCAATTTCCATTGTTTTCATCATTGTTTGTTCATCCAAGTTATTATTTAATTTTCTTTTCTTGATTTCAAATATGAACTTCTCTGAATTCTGGGATTTATTTGTGATGAAAATCATGTTTCTATCTATTTCCCTGATTTTATTAAATCTTCTCATGTGTCGCTAATACACTTAGGGTTAGGGGTCTCGAGTTGGGGTGTTTGAACATAATTAATTTTTAAAATTGAAACTAGGAAACCCTATGTCTAGTAACTGGGTTTGAAATATTTATCAATCTCATTATCTTTCATTATCCCTAACCATTGAAGGTGAATGTTGAGCAACCATGACCTAGTTTGAGAAGATCGAGGTAGTACCAATAGCCTGCAATTTTCACTTCCTATAATAAAAGTTTCTTGTTCAATGGTTGTCAATTAATCTCTACGATGGAGTATTTTACAACTTAGGTTGATCCAATTTGTTGAACCAAGATCAATTAGTTTCTTTTTCACCACTTTTATGGCTTTACCATAGGTCTATCCATAGTTAGGTTGAGGATTAAAATTTTCCCTATACCATTATCTTAATCCATAACCCTTAAATTAATATGTTTAAATCCCCACCTACTTAATTTTCTTCAAACAAAATAAAAGTGAGTTAATGTGAGGAATCCCACAAAAGGTTCTGACTGTTGGGCTTCTTGTCTATTGATTTTTCTAAATGAGATAGACCTCTAATAACAACTTTTTAACACCCTAGACGTAAGTATAGTTTTAGGAATATAATATATTTATTCCGATCAACACCGGGAATAATTAATGAAACCTTTAGTGTGCACCAATCACAAAAAGTTAAAGTAGTTCAACAAGTGAATCAAGATTCTTACGAGAATCATAAAAGAATTAAATTATTCTTTTAAAGGTATTATGTAGAAAATAACCTAAGGGTATTTAGTCTCTTCTCATATACCCAATATGATTAAGCATACTAATGAATTTATGAGATTTAAGATAACCTATAAGTTTTAGTCGAGGTATTGAATTCATTTAGAAATTATTATCAGAAAGGATATGTTAACATGAATGAGTTCATGAAATTGTTTCTCAAAATGTTGAGAATAAATTAGAAAGACATGTGATATTTAGGATATGGTGTTGTTTAGAAATTACAAATGGGTAAAATTTGTAACAAAAAAAATAAAGTTATTTTGAAAGTACAATAATTTTTCTTAAAAATAGTTAGTCAAGGTTATTGAAACGTAAAGTTAAAGTTAGGAAGGAAGGGAATTGTTTCTATGTGATAGAATTTCCTATTATATCTGAAGGGTTTTGGGAAACTCCATGAAAATTACTTGTCAGATATTTGTGTTATAGAAATAAAATATTCATTTTTAAGGGCATATGATACCAAATATATATTGAACTAATTTTGTATGTAAATAGGAATTCATAATCAATGAAATAATTAACTATTATTATAGTTTGAATTTGATTGATAAAAAAAAGGGTTCATAAGTCATTGAATTGAATGTAAAGTAATATATAAAGCTAAGATGAATCTTAGTAACGTATGCATAGAGTTATCTCATATATATTATGTGGTTAGTGATATTTTTTATCAAAGATTTATTATAAACAATATGAGATGATGATTCTATTACATGATATTTATAGTCCATAAAATTCTACAACAAGCCCAGAAAGAATATATATACAAAATGAAATTTATCTGGGATAAAATAGTTTATCCACGACACATATTAAAGTATATTGGATTATATTACACCACTCATAAATAGCATATTTTTAAAAATTAACGTCTCTTTATGAATAATTTTCAAAACATATAGAAAAATATATATGATATGGGTGTTAATAATTACTTGTTAAATACTTCCACTAAAGTAAATAAATTTTATTTTCTAACCTAAAAGGATTTGTTTGTGTCACAAAAATACATTAGAAAGATAATTTAGTGTCTAAGAGACTATTAGATGTATCTTCTTTCCATACCAACATTGTAATTTTTAGAAACAAAATTTATTATTTATTTATTTTTATATTTATTATTTATTTATTGGTCTATTCGTATAAGTTTACTAAATAATTGGGAATCTAGAGAGGTTCAATAGAAATTACATGATTAGTGTTAAATATTCACTAAGACTATGTGAGGTAGAGTGATATTTGAGTGTTGTCCACATGATTGGAACATGATTTCCTAAACAAATGTGTCCCAATGGTGTAGAAAACCCTTATATATGATGGATATCACACAGTTGGTGCATAATTTCATAAACAATATGAAAAAACTATCTATATTACCCTTACATATGGAGGTTCCATTAAATTGGATACCACAAAGTTGGTATAGGGTTTCTTAAATTGTGTGGCTAAATCATATAGCTTTCCTAAGAACATAAAATGTGATTATACTGATTTTTAGCTTCTAAATTTAACTTAACTTAGTCTCACCTATCTTCCCATTTTAAATCTTTAATATTCTCACATGAATAAACTTTCTCCTCTATTCCATTGGATTTATTTTTGGTATTTTCATTAATTTTCTTCAAGAAATCATATAGTAAGTTGATTTCTCAATATTCTTAGTTTTTCCTTTTTTCCATGGTATTATTCCTCTCATAGGGCCAAGGTGGCATATGGTTCATGTTGGCTAATTTTAATGATAATTTTTATAATGTTTTGGGATTTATCTTTCATTCTAAGGAACTTTATTCCACTTTTAGTGTATTTAATCCGTTAACAAATAGTGTCATTGATTAGAGTAGGTGGTTTCATGAGTCACTTTTGTTTGATGAACCATATATGATTTTATTATTTTAAAGGGTGTGTTAAAGAATTTAAAAGAATAATATTTCATTTTTGAGTACTGATTTATTATGATATACTATTTTCACATCTCCTCATGTAATGTAAATATATAAAGTGATTTTGAAAAAACTTTTAATATATGTAATTGATGATTCCCACTATATATATAATAAAATAATTATTTGAATTGAATTAGGTTTGAAATGAGTGTTATAATTATTTTATAATGATTATAATTCATAGGAACCTTGGTTAATTGGGTATAGAAACAAGGACAAGTACTTTCTTTGAATTGGTGTTTCTCTTTATAGAATTTTATTACATTGAGTAGTGGTTCTAAATTAAATAAGACATCACTTTAATAGCTATGAATTGATGATACTCTCCATATAACCATACACACAGATGGATATGATTTATTTGTAGATAATATTGTATGAGGATCCTAGTGTTCCTTTACCTTATATACCTTAGGGTGTATCTCATGATTCTTGTTTTGAAAATTATTGATCACATGGCCTTTATTTTCATGATTATAATTTATATAAATCTTGATATGTGTTACTTGTATTTATAAATTTTAATGACTTTTATCATGAATTTATTTTCACACAGTAATGATTGGATTATCTAAAAAGGTTAAAAATGGAACCCTTGCTGGCATCCTACCAAGACAAATTTTCTCAGACCTTAGAAACAATTTTTGGGTGTTTGTAAGACTTGTTTTAACATATGTATGTAAAGTAATGGAACCTCTTGTTGATGGACGTTATTCATGATAAATAAATTCAAGTTAAAGGTAATGACATGTTGTTAAGATATCCCTCATTTCACATAGATATTTGAAAAGAACCATGTTTTTATTGGTTGTGAAAATTCCAAGAAAATTTAAATATTTAATGATTTTATGGGGTTCATTTTGAGAACCATTATTTGGATCAATCTTCCCTGATTAGAAAAATGTTATGTAGATATTTTTGGATATGAAATGAAGCCTCAGATGTGTTCTCACTACAAAAAAATTCATTAACGGTGGTTTTTTCAGTGACTAGAGGTGATTTATACCACCGCAAAATAATATGGCGGTAGTTATGAAAACTGCAACATATTTCAAGGTCACTAGCCCTTTAGAGGATGTTTTTTAATTTCACGGATGTTTTTTTTGTTTTTTTTTTGATAATTTAGTGGCTGTTCTTTTATTTTAAAAAATATATAGGGGAAATATAAATAAATTGAAAGAAGCCACTCTAAAATATATTAGTGGTTGTTTTTTTGGGTGGAAATTAATAGTAACTTCCATGAAACATATTTTCTTAATGGATTTAGTGGCAGTTACTAAAAACCGCTACTAAATCATATTTTTTTGAAACTATTTAATAAAAAAATTGTAAATATTCAAAATTTCTGGCATCTTCCACCATCAATGAAAACCATACAATTTAAGAAGAAAATGTGAAAGAGAAAAGGCAAAAAATATATTCAGAATACTACACATAAAATTTGTAATTTTGTTAATAAAATAGAAGAAATTTTAAATTTTAAAATATAATATATAAAAAACACTTTGATAACAATAAATTTCCTATGAATGGTAATATTCCACACTTGAAATTGAAAACAGATAAGTAAATATTCTAATTTATTTTTAATGTGATGTGCTGTGGGCTTGAAAATTACATAATATATTTTTATTAAAAGTTGATATCATAACAAGTCTTATATTTCAAAAACAACTCAATGGTGGTTTTTCAGTGATTTCCCATTAATATGAGGTCATTTTCTATGGTTTTGACCATTACATGTATGTTTTAGTGTTTTAAAAAAAATTATAGCCATCTAAAGAAAATCCTAATTTGATATAATGTTCTGTTTATTCCTACATTTCAAAATTCAATCTATGGTCGTTTTGTCTAATTTTCGGGAAATCTGACATCGTTTTCTTAATATTGACCCCTACACTTGTTTTTAAAGGCTTTTGTACCTTTAAGAAGTGTTTACTGAGAACTTCAGACCACAATACCTGTTGTATTGAAGTGTTGTTTTCATGTACACATCAAAAACAACTTAGTAGTGGTTTTCCCATAATTTCACATCTATATGAGGTCGTTCTGCATGGTTTTAACTATTCCACACAAGTTTTAGTGTTTTAAAACACTAAAAATGCATTTAAAAACATCCATGGGAAATTATAATTTGGTATGAAGTTCCATTAGTTATTACATTTCAAAATTAAATCCATAGTCGATGTCCACAGATTTTAGGGAAATCTGAAAATTTTCTAGGTTTTGACCCCCTGACACTTGTTTTTAAAGGATTTTTTATCCTTAAGAAGTGTTTATTGAGTAATTACGACCACACAACACATCGAATTGATGTGATTTCTAAGAATACACATAAAAAACAAAACATTGGTGATTTTAAAATTATTTTATATCAATATTAGGTCATTTTATATGGTTTTGAGTGTTTTAAAACAACAAAAAATGCATTTACGACCATCCAGGGAAAACTATAATTAAAAGTGATGTGAAGTTGATTTATACATGTCATAAATGAATTATTAATCATTTTCCTAATGCATAAAAGCAATAAAAATTCATTTTCATAGTTTTGAAAAGGCCACTTGTCCTTTCTACTAAAATTGATATCAATTATAAATAAAAAGATGCACTTGGAGTCATACCGGTCACACCATATGATATATTGAGATGAAGATAATTATTATCCATCTCAAATGACTTATGGGTCATTTTCCTAAATTATTAATGAATTTTGAAAGCATTTACTCAGTTTTGAGTATGTCACAGGTCCTTTTTACAAAAAGTTTACTTTAAACTGGAAACACACACTTTGACTCAAACAGATCACATCATATATCAGTTTTATTTGAGAATAATTCTTACACATAAAATATTATTTGTTTTTGATGTAGAAAATCATCCAGGAAATCAGATCCCTTTTGTTCAGATTTCAATGAGTGACTCTTTTTTAAATAAAATGTTGATTTTAAACTAATAATTGACACTTTAAGTCATACCGGGAATATCATGTATTAGATTGAGGTGAATATGATTCCTACACCTAAAAAAGGAATTAATAATCATTGTATTAAATTATCCATATAATCAAAATATGTTTTCTTGGTTTTGATCATGTGAGTTGTCTTTTTTACTTAAAGTAATGTCAATTTTAAATAAAAATAAGAACTTAGAGTCATACCTATCACACCATGTGTCAGATTGAGGTTTAGATGTTTCTGACACATCTAAAAATCTAAAAACAATTATCTAACAATGTTACCATGATTTCCATTTCCTTTATTTGTTTAACTTCCAACACTGCAAATTGAGTGAATATTCTTAGCCAAAAAACATTCTTATTGTCAAAAGACAGAAGAGAAGTGGAATCTCATGTGCCCATTATATCATGATAAGTAACAAAAAATGGGCACATGAACATCCTCTACTATTCTTGATTTCAACAGTGAGAGTGGTTTTTCAGCAAAGAACATCAAGACAATTTGCAGTGTAGGTAGTTCAAAAAAGAAAGCCAATGAAAATGGAAATCATGGTAACAATTGCAAAAAGATACATTTTATATCTTTTTTGTATTGTTATAGATACTGTAAATTAGGGTATTAATTCCCAATAGATATATGAAAACAATAAATAATTTTTAGATAAAAATGATAAGGAAATTAACTTACAAATAGTAGATAAAATAATGATAAAATTAATTAAATAAGTAATATGAATTTATCTTTTCACTATGGTTGTACAAATTCTTAATGAATTTTATTGTTTTCATTATCTTAGGTATATTATTAAAGCCCAAACACTCATGAGCATGATCATATTCAAACAAACCACCCCAAATCGAATAAAAGAATCCACTCATATAAGAAAAAAATTATTATATATGTAATACTAATAAGAAATAAATTAAACATAAATAAGAAACAATTATCTTTAGTACAAAATAAACCCATGAAAATTTTTAAAAGATATAAAATATCTCTTCTTATATTGAGAGTTGGAAGATGAAGTTTCTTTTTTGGTAAAGATAAAATTATTTTTTCTTATATATTTATTTTTTTATTTTTTTATTTTTACTATGGTAACATGTTTATATATATATAAATTATGTTTTACTAAACATATAAAATAAACCCTCTAACTAAAATTTTGTGTGTTCATACGTATTTTTTAGGAATTTAATGTAATTTAATTTATAATCCTGATAGAACACACAGTTAAAACAAAACATTTTATATATTAGAAAACTATATTTTTAAGAAAATGACATTTTTACTATTATTTTTATTAATATTATAATGCATTGATCACCAATAAAATACATATTAATATAATAATATATATTTACAAACATCATTATAGTTTCATTATTTTAAATAGATTAATATAATTTATTAGTTAAATGTTACAAAACATTAATAAAATAATTCATCAAAAATAATAATTTTTTCATTATCATGGTTAGAACACTAATCATAGTAATTATTCATTTATTACCCAAATAGAAACTATTATTATTACATAATATGATAATATTGATCTAAAATAATATGTACATTTTATGGATGTAATTTCAATAGGCAAAGAAAACTAATTTTTTAATTTAATATACTAAATCAGTATTTTAATTAAAATATTACATATTTTTGAAAAATTATATAAAATTATATTATAAAAAAGTATATTTTTTGGTTTATTATATATTTATTTTTATAATATAAAATGAATTAAAAAAATTAATCCATTCATTCATTATAGTAATTTAATGAAAGTAAATATTTTAGAAAAAAATGTATTTTTTCCCTCTTTAGATACAAAACAATTATTTATGAAAATTATGAAAAATTATTCATATGATAATATTGACATGTTATAATCAAAAAATGATGTTTATTTTATAAAACTAAAATTAATAATATTTATAAAAAAAAATAATTTATAATGAAATGTTTTTTCATTGGATTATTAATGCTACAAAACTATTCAACTCTATATGAGCTCCTGATATGTCATGCATACCCAAAATATTCAACTCTATATATCTACTGTGGTTATAAAATATAACACACCCCATTCTACCACTATAGAGGATGCACCCTATAGGACACCCTTTTAGGCTATACGTAGTGTTTTTATTTAAAATTTTCAATGTTCCATGGATTAATTAAAATAATTATGATGAAAAAATAATGAGTTATAATTAACATGAAAGGGGTAAATTATATTGGCCCATAAAATATTCACAATTTATTAATACTGTAGTTTTATAATCAAATTTTCTCTCTATCATATTGAAGTATATATAAAATGATATCTATCCAATTAATCTATGGAATGAATAGTCTATAAGTGTGATAACCAAGGCCATACCCATAACACCCTTAACCCCATACCCTATAATTTTTTGAAATAAACTCTATATGAGGGTGATTTCTAGGAGAAACTACAAAACAAAAAAATAGAATTACGTATTCACTAACTAATAAAGTGTAATTTGATACCATGTATACATAAAATCAGAACTTTAGAGAGAAATTACAAGAAAATAACCCCTATTTGAATAATATATTTAGGTTGGTTATGAGGAGGATGAGGAAACCTTTAAGGGGGGTTTTCAATGCAACCTTGGAGGGATTTGAGCTGGGGAGAGGGAGGTTGAGGGGTCTGCATTTACACCGAGGAGTGAAACTAATTTGGCGATAGGGAGTTCAGATGGTGGTTTACATCACTGATAAGGATGGGAATAGATAGGGGTTTTAGGGGCCAAGTTAGCCTCCTAAGAAAGAGGTAGGTTGGAGGGGTGGGGGGAATGGGGGTCACTGATTAGGTGGTGGGGTTGGGGTCACCAATAGGAAGGGGTGTGGAGGAGGTTGGGGGATGAGAATATGGGATTTGGGGTCTCACAGAGGTAGAGGAGGAGAAGGAATTATGGATTTTTTATAACATTTTGTGGCGGTTCAAATTGAAACCACCACTAATTGTTAAAATAAAAAAATTAAAAAGAAGTTTAGTCAGACCGCTACTATATTATATTTTTTACTAGAATTATTTTATAGTAGTTACTATAACCACTTCTAATAAACTACCACTATGTAATGTTTTTATAGTGTTTGGGTGTTGATGGGAGCTAAATAGAGGGATTAGAAGGCTTGGGAGGATTCTTGTTAACCTGGAGGCGCACCACGACATGAAAAATGATATGGTATCAATTTTATTCATGTTTTGATTGACCACGGGAATCCCCACATCATAGATCTCCTTGTGGTTAAATTAGTGGTTAATTCATAAAAAAACTAACCAAAACACTATGTCTAGGAATTTGGTTGACTGTGGAATTGACATGCATGACTGAGGCTACAAAATGGGGACCAACCATGACATGAACCCCTCTCACTAATCATTTCTATTGAGTGGTTCCATGATGAGAAAAAATGAGTATAGAGGTTCCTTTGGCATGAGAATGGGTGTGTCAGGATCTCATGGTCTATCTAGAGTTCACCATAATGTAGAATAATCCATGGTGTAAGATATTTTCTCTAGCATGATTTAAAATTTGGTAGAGATACCCCATTTCCCCTATATATTTTATTACCCCTATCCCCCTTTATTCCTTCTTATAGATGTCTGAGATAAAGGATGACTCTATCTTCCCTTATATACTTACCCCTTTATTAGGGGTGGGTTTTGATGCATTATCATGGAGATTCAAGGTGGGTTTTTCTACTCTTTATTCCATTAATCCTCTTCTTCATTTTTCTCAAATTTTGGGTGACCCAAATTAGATTTTCATTGAAAATTGCACCAAATCATGGTGGAATTTTCCCAACATGATAGGTATTTGGCATGTTATGGATAGAAGATGAATAGAGATGATTATTCCACTACATTTTGATAAAGGTATGTCTTTGTATGAATTTATTCAAGGTATTTTTTTAAATTAAATTAAAATAGTGATTTAATCAATGTTGTTTGTTCAGATTGTTTTTTTGGGAGGTGTAAAGGGGACTCCATAGACCTTTTATAGTGCTTGGTCACAATTTTATTACGACGAGGCTTCACAATTACTTATTAGATGACTATTCATAATAATTTATTTTTAAAAATTAATTACAAATATTTAAATAATTATAAAATATTATATTTAATTAAATTATATTTTTTGGAATGAGATAGGACCACATGTGGATGGAAAATTGATAGTGGGACTTGGATGAGCTAGAGAAATATTGTTCGAGCTATTCATAATAAGGGAATCAACTATATATACTAAAGTTGGGTTCCTTCTTCATACGTGTCACCCATACATTCTTCCACATCACCATAATTTTACAATTCCTTCCTCCAAAACCTTAATCCCACTCCTAGGATCCCATCCCTAATTGGGATTAACCTCGGGTACTCCTAGGGTTACCACTCCCTCCCTAACTCCCCTCTCATGCTCCATGTTAGGAATCTCCTCTCCAGCCCCATCTCTGCCTTCACCTATGCATGCTCCTCATTTGTGTCCTCCACTAATAAATCCTCCTCCTATGCCAGGTCTACCTCTAGCAAGTCCGCCTACGCATTCTCCACAACCAGAAACTCTGTCATCCACTCCACCACCTTCGGGTCCTCCGCTCTACCTATGTTTCTTGGTGAAAAAAACATTGATAATTTAACCCAGTTTCCTTCAAATATATATTCATCTTTAACCACCTTCGACTCCTTCAGTTACCATTTACTTTTGACTACTCCTTATTATGCCTCCTAAAAACCATTAAAGAATGACTATCATAAATCACAGTTTTTCCAAACTGGACATTGACGAGGCCTGAGGTTCCTCAATTTGGCTCTCTCATGTTTCCCCTTCCATGACAATGAATCCTTCCCAAATTCCCCCTTCGGTATATTCCCTTAACCACATATATTTCTTTTCATTTTCTTATTTTTTTCACATGGTTTAGCATTGTTTTAACTATTTGTTATTGGAATGATGAGTATCTATGGTTTTATTTCAAATCTATAATGATATATGAATGTTGAGTTATAGTTTTATTGATATCTAATCATCTATGCAGTTGATGGAGATTGATGGAACTATTGAATGATTTCTGACGAACTGCATTGATCATAGCCCTGATTGAGGTAAATCCTACATAGATCAGAGCCTTGAATGATTAGGAAAATCCTACACTGATCAGAGCCCTAGATATTTATCCCTAATGTTATTATGATGTTGTATATGCCAGTAGTTTCCATAGGATTCTCCATTATTAGGGAGGATAGAGTAATCTAGCTTGCTTAGTTATAGTAACCAACATTACATCTGTTTATATGGGAACCCCATTATATAGAGTACCAATTTGATGATTATTTTTCAAAAATATGATTTTCCCATACTCTACTTTTCTTTTTACTTTTATCTATTTACTATTTCATTTTTTATTAGATATATATTAACCAGCATTACATCTATTTCTATTAGAGCTCCATTATAGAGAGATTCAACAAAAATGGGTGAAGTGCACCACCACATGAAGGTTATTTTTGTTTTATATGCATTTTATTTTTTCTAATAATGATTCCATTAACGTTTTTATTTTCAAAATTTATATATAAGTTTTTCCATCTATCTTTTGTTTTTACAAATTTAGTTATAAATAAATTGTTTCATATTATTCATGCATACACAAATGAATTATTTGTCTCATTAATTATTCATCGGGAAGTAGAGTATTTAGGTAATTATTCCTATTATAAATTACATATTTCGATATGTTTACATATTTAGAATTGTTGTTCATTTATTTTCATGTATTTTTTCTTGAAATGATTTGCATCATCTCTTTAAAATTGATTTCTGTTCTTCTAAACTGATTACATTACTCATTAATGATATCTTTTCTAATTTATGTATTATTTCCTACTAATAATATTTTCATAGGAGTTTTTTGGATTGTTTCCATGTAAAAAAATATATTCAATTTATTAGTGACATGTATTTGATCAAAAATACTCAATTAAAACTAATAATTTCTGTGAAATATAAAAACTTATTGTAATAATTTTATTATAGAAATTTTTCTAACCATATATTGTTTGTTATTTAGGGTTACTGATTTCACTTTGATTACTATATCTTTTTCCGTAGAAACCGACTGATCCAACATGGAGATAGGTTCATTCCAAATCCCTATATACCTAATATTATTTATCTTTATTCCTTATACTATTCTTACCTATTTGTTCAAGATCTGTATAGTTTTTTACATTGCATGATAATTGTAATGGTGCCCAATGTGCTTACATGTATTATTTAATTTAGGTTTCTTTATCCCATCTCTATTTTTTGAATGCAACGATAACAAATATTCATGTTAATTTTGCCTATATGAAATTAATTCATTTATATTTATATTTTCATAAATTTATGAGGTAACTTATATAGAAGTAATACCAATGTTACATTCATATTATCTCCAGTCGATCTTTATACATTTAAATTCATTAAAATTATATGTTGTTTCCTTTATTTTCTATTTGTTTTGGTTTTCTGATTGATTGTTAAATTTTTTGTATTTATGATTATTTGATTACTTAATCTATTATTTTAACTCTTCCTGGTTTGGAATTTTTAATTTTAGATAAAAAATTATAATGATACAATTAATTTGATCAGTTTGTGATTTACAATTAATTGAACTGTATTTTTGAGTTTTCATTTTTTTAGTAAACACCATTAAGATGAAATGAGGATAATATCATCAGGGATGTCATTTTAATGAACTGAAGCCTTGTATAGGAAGTGTAATTATACATTCTCATTTTATTTTGATAATCGATTAATCCATTTAATTTTTTCATTCATTTTTCTGTACTTATGATTTTTTAATAGACTAAACCATATATCATTATATTTTAAATATAATAATTGACTTTAATATTGTTGGTTTATTTATTTCAATTTCATTTCTAAATGATTTATTTGATTTTTGTTCATGACCAGTTTTCAAAATATTAACTTGAATATTGAGGAGGTCTTCTGCATCTTCGACAGATTCACTTTGCTTCACTATTGTATGGGTCTATTTCACCATCCATGTTTTCAGATGTTTTTCTGTAATTCCTTCAAAATATATCTTTAAAAACTTGTGGTAAAATGGTCCTAATAAGCATTTGGTTATTGGATAATTTTTCCTAGATATAGTATGACAGACAGATGGTTCACCATGGGATAATATTTTGACTGATATTGTGTTTTTTCAGTGCATAGATGTTTGTAATGGAGATGATGATGCATTAGAGTCTGTACATAGATAGAAGTAATGTAGGTTGTGTTACTAGGCCATCCAACAGAGGTTAAATTAGCACATATATTATTTCATTTTTCCATTTTTTGTGTTCATTGTCTCCCATTCTAGATTTGTATCACAATGTCGTTGTTTCATTATTTGATACATGTTCAACTAAATACGATGTCATTCTCAATTTTTTACACTGATTGTACATTGCATGATCATTTTAATAGTTCTGAATGTGATTATGTGTCTTCTATAATTTTGGATTATTTATCACTATCTCCAACTTTCCAATGCAAAGGTAAAAAGCATTCAATGAAATTTTTCATTGATGATATTATTTCATTTCGATTTCTATTTTTATAAATTGATGAGGTCTATTTCAAATCAGTGTAATGTTATTATTTGATGAATGTTCTACCAAATTCATTGTTATTCACTATTTTTACATTGATTTCTTATTTCATGATCATTGTAATATTTCATAATATGATTTCATGTCTTCTTTAATTTAGGTTTCTTTATCACCATCTCCAATTTTTTAATAAAAATGTAATAATGATTCAAGGTAATTTTTCATCGATGCAATTATTTCATTCCTATTTATATTTTCAAAAATTAATGGGGCCCCTTTAATCTCAGAATTGTTTCACTATTTGATACATTTTATTTGAAATTCAATGTTATTAATGATTTTCACATTATTGGAATGTTTCATGATAATTGTAATGGTCCCTAATGTGCTTATAGGTCTTCTTTAATTTAGGTTTATTTATCACCATTTCCAGTTTTTGAGTGTATTGGTAATTAAATTTCAAGGTAATTTTTTCTTTAGGAAATTATTTCATTTCTATTATTGTTTTCATAAGTTGATGAGTTTTATTTCATCTCAGGTTTGTTTCATTATTTTATGAATGTTATACCAAATTAGATGTTATTCACAAATTTTAATTTGATTATACATTGCATGATCAATGTAATAGTTCCAAATGTGCTTACATGCATTCTATAATTTTGGTTTCTTTTTCACCATATATTTTTTTTGAATGTAAAGTTAACATACATTCAAGGTAATTTTTCATAGATGTGATTATTTCATTTCTTTTTATGTTTTCATAATTTGATGAGGTCTCTTTAATCTCAATGTTGTTTCACTATTTGATTCATGTTCTACCAAATTTGATTTTATTCATGATTTGTACATTGTTTTTACCTTTCCGGATAATTTAATTAGTTCCCAATATGCATACATGGATTCTTTAATTTAGGATTCTTAATCACATTCAACAGTTTTTAATGTAATGGTTACAAAAATTCAAGGTAGTTTTTCATCTAAGAAATTATTTCATTTCTATTTCTATATTCAGTTATTTATGAGGTTGCTTTCATCTCAGGTTGTTTCATTATTTGATGCATGTTATACCAAATTTGATGTTTTTTCATTATTTATACATTGTAAATTGCATGATCATTGTAATGGTGCCTAATCTGTTGACATGTCTTCTTTAATTTAGGTTTCTATATCACATTCTCTAGTTTTTTAATGTAATGGTAACAAAGATTCAAGAAATTTTTTGATCTATGAAATTATTTCATTTCTATTTTTGTTTTCATAAATTGATGTTTTTTCTTTTATCACAAATACTTTTAATATTTTAAACATTTCTTTTCACAGGGATAAACATACCATTATTTTGGTCATAGATCCAAATATGAGAAAATCATTTTACAATTCTCATAAATTATTTATAAGCATGATCCATGTCTTAAATTTTTTCTTACACCACTAGATGTCATTTTATATTAATTGAAATTTAAAATTTTGTCACTTTTACTTCTTACTCAGGTATGTGACATAAAATCCCCCAAATATTGTGACAAAGAATGAAGGCAATTTTTTATCTATTCAATTATTTCATTTCTATTTCTATTTTCATAAATTTATGAGGTCACTTTTATCAAAAATAGTATTAATATTTCAAACCACTTTTCTTATAGGGATAAATATACCATTATCTTTTCCATTGATGCAATGGTGATAAAATCATTTTACCATTCTCATGATTTTTTATAAGAATTCACCATGTCTTATATTGTTTATTACATCTACTGATATATTTTTGTATTAATTAAAATTTAAATTTTTGTCACTTATGCTTCTTACTCAGGTATGTGTCATTCACTCCCTAAACTATCATGATTTTATCTATTAGTTTTTTATTTTTTTCATATGTAATATGTCTGTACTACACACATTCTAATTTAACCAGTTCTTTTCCTTTTTTATGTATGTTCAACATAAAAGTATTCTAGAATTTCTATGCTCATACAGATGTTTCAATTTTCTGAACAATTATA
The DNA here is from genome assembly GCA_963277665.1 of Viscum album. Taxonomy (NCBI): domain Eukaryota; kingdom Viridiplantae; phylum Streptophyta; class Magnoliopsida; order Santalales; family Viscaceae; genus Viscum; species Viscum album. The sequence goes on along the minus strand of OY728155.1, from coordinate 192,297,394 downwards.
TACCTATTCACTAATTTAAAACTATCAACCCATATGAATTAGATTTACAGATTACTGAAAAAATACACACAATGTTACTTACTATATCATAGTTTCGAAATTGAGCATGAATAAGATGATTCTTTACTATGATTTCATTTTGCAACCACATTTTACTCATTGATCATCCATTTGGGTGTACATTTAGTCACTAATAAATAATAATTTTATCTTTTTATTTAAATACATTCCCATAAACATCATAATTCATGGTGGTAGGATGTTTGGAACATTGGTGTTATCTTCATCAGGTTTTCAGGTCACAAGACTACAATTCTATTTTATACTATAATAATTAGGTGATAAAGACACGCACACACATATATTTGTATGTATATATGTATGTATATTAATGGAAAATTATATTTTCTTAGTTTTTCATGGATGTGATTATGTTTTTTAATTGTTTCCTTTAGTTATTTGAGAAAGTTGTTGTTGATTAACCATTATCCTGTCATTCAACATCTATTTAGAAATATATTTTAGGTTTGAGATAGAAGGCACCTAAGATTATTGAACCACATCTTCTTGATGTGAAGCATCTTTTTTAGGCATCTATAGAGCCCAAAAAGGTGAAGGTAAATAGATTCTAGAGAAGTTTGGTTCTCATTTTTTATATTCTTACCTAGTTATTTAGGTTTATTTTATTTATTTATTAGGATGTGGATGTACTTAGAGGAACAAAGAAAAAGCGATATCATGATGGTAAATCTCCCAATATGTTGAAATTTTAGAGGACTTTAATTTTTCTATGCACTAGGTTTATCATGGTTTATGTATATGATTTTATATAATTAAACAAGAATTTAAATTTTTAGAAAATTAATTTTTTCTACATGCTTCATATTGCTGGAGTTGTGATTCAAATTGAGCATCCTTACAACCCCATCTTATTACAGGATTATGTCTCATTCCAAATGGCTATCCATATTAGTATATTAGAGATCGTAGAAATTATTTTATTAGGTTTTTATAGAAGTATAATTTTTCTAATTTCAAATCCATGTTTTATAATCCTTTACTCTCATTAGATCAACCTGGCCCATATAAGAGTGCTAATTTGATCATGAAACATTATTCTATCCTTGAGGTTGGGAGTCCAACTCTCACTGGTTTTGTTTTGGCATTATAATTTCATATTCAGTGATTTAGTTAGTCTGATAGTGTGGTGCATCGTGATGGTTGACAGTTTTACCTAGGTCAATTTTAAGGTGAATCAGATATCTCCGGTATGGTACACACTTTGGTTGGGGTAAGACTACACTAGGACATTTATATAATTGTAATAAGAGGTCTGTGGTTTCTATTAAAAAATAAATGTCTTTCACATTTAATGGAATCCCTAAGATTTGTACATTAGAGATTTGAATCGTAATATTATATTTATTATGGTCAATTTATACTTAATTAATAGGTCAAAAATTTATTGCATCAAATTTAGTTGCTTTTGTATTGTACTTTCCAAAATTTTTAAATATTCACATCAAAAATTCTTTTTAATTTTATATCAATAACTTGCATTTTTTAAATTTATTTCTAGTATGATCAATGTAACTTTATGATTAAAATTTTTTATGTGCATATTAATATTTATTTTAGTATATACTATGATTGTTTCTAAGAAGTTATCATTATAGGCTTGAGGATGAAAACACTATTTTAAATAAAGTGTTTTTAGCTTCAGATTTCATCTTCTCTGAGATGCCTCTTGAGATCCAAGGTTCGGTTTCTTCAATATCTTTTATGAAACCAGTGTGTTTGACAATAAAGGTATATAATTTAACAATAGAAGAAGTGAGTTTTTTTTTGTGTTTTGTCTTTATGTTTTGTAGTCATAATGTGAAGGCAATAAATTTATAATATATTTGGGCTAGGTTAAGATGCTCTATAATGATTTGTATGTACTAGGAAAGAAAGAAATTAAAAATATTCTAAAGTAAGACACTTTACACTTACCATCCAGTTTTCACAGCCTTCAAATTTTTAATAGGTATTGATAAATTTATTACTGTTAAAACCCATATATTTTTGTGAAACGAAGCCTTATGTTAAAAAACATTTTGTTATATTTTTTATTCAGAAAATCGGTACAATAGAATTATTATTTATTATTTCTAATATATTAACTCTCTGTATATTTGGAGTCCACTTTTATTGCTATATTATGTACCACTAATTTATGTTAACAAGATATTCAATGTAGTCAATATTAGTACATGATTTATTTCCTCTATTCAATGTAATAGGGTTTACTATAAATAGATTTTGGATATATAAAACATCATGGAACATAAAAGCTGTGGGTGAATTCAAAACCAATGGATCATTTTTCTTTTTCTCAGCTATCGGTTTCTTCTACTTATACTATATATCACTTGTGATACATGTATATCAAAACTGGACTATGTAATCCTTATCATTAGTGGATGATGTTTTTAAATTGAGCATTTGATGTTTTTTTGATCATTGGAACATATTATTTATTAGAGTAGTGGATTATGTTTTTTAATTAAGTAGTGGATCATTTTTTATAGAATTAGGTGATATCATTGTGAAAATGCACAAGCGAGTACTAGTTACACTAAAAATTAGGTACGTGGTACTTATGCATTTTACTAATGGTATTATTCATGGTTTTTGTGTCTTGGGATATGTGTGGTCACAACATTGAGTAAAATTAACTATTTAAAATTATATAAATTGCTTAATTTAATTTAAATTCTTATGTATGGAATGGAAAAGGTTCCATGTCTATGAATAACATAGTGAATTGGATAGATGCCTTATCCACTTATGACTGATGAATTATTTATATTTTTATTGCTTGAGATACATGGACCCCAGTCCAGGTGTATATCCAAATAAGTTGGTAATCAGAGTGGCCATTAGCATAGGTTTCATTAGACCCTCCTTGTAGGGGAGGGTGTCAGTTTAGAAATGGTTTGATAGAGTAATCCTTAATGGACCTTTTGATTACTTAGAGCTTTTCGGATAGTCAAGATGACTAAGGGGTGAGTGTTACTACCCAACTGAAATGTTATTACATGGGTGGGTATACCCTATGGACATTGATATATAGGCTGAGTGTGAGGACCAATGTAGGGGGACTTGAGAAGGGGATGGGATTAAGTCTATATCCCTTGTGTGATATGGATACATGATTACCTAGAAGTATAATGGGTACTTATGATGATTATAATGATCTTAGGGGATGTTATGACCTCTGAGTGATGTGTGTTGAACCAAGAGATGAGATTGGGACTAAGGATCCCATGTAGGGTGTCTATATATGAGGTGACCTAGGGGACCCTGGGGGGGGGGGTTCCCCAATGATATGTTGACTCTGTAAAAGGTGTGTATGGGAAGGGGTAGTGATGATTTCAGGTGTCACCTTAGAACCTGAATCATTGATGTGAGCCTATTATGGTTGTTATAGTGATATGTCACATAGTTGGGAGGAAGAAATTTGTTATATGGGATGGGTTGAAGCAGATGAATGAAGCCATTGACATGTGTTATGTGAGATAATATGGGTAAGATACACTTCCCACCATGATGTATTGAGATACATGATATTCCTTGGATATTCTATTTGGATTTGGTATTTGTGTCTACTAACGGTGAGATAACTATAGTGGGATGCACTTCCCATTGATATGTATTGATATATATGGTTCTACTTGAATGATTTCCCTGGATCTGACTTTAATTCATGATAAATGAGATATATAAGAGGGATTCACTACCCCCAATGTGATATATGATATGGTCGAGAGAGACGCACTACCCCTTAATGTGATATTTCAGATGGAAATGGGGGATTAAATTCCTTATATATGATATATTAGATTGATGAGAGGGACACACTATCCCCCATTGAGATACATATGTGTGATGATTTTGGAGTGATACGCTTCCCCTAAGTGATCAATATACCATTGGATGCCTAAGAATTTTCGTTAGGATTAATATTTTGAGCTTTATACTAATATATTTATTTGGAATTTCTCTAAATAATCATCCACAGGCCTGATATTGGTTGGTATAGTTGTGTGAAATTCCCAGAGACACTCTGACACTAGCCAGAATGGGTTTGAGTCAATCTTGGGTGTCATGTTATAACTTGAGGATTTAAAATGGTTATTTTATTTATGATTCTACACTATTTTATTTATTCTATTGAGCTTATTACATGTTTCGAACCTACTTTACTAGTTATGTACATGACTATATTGTTGGTTCCATACTGAGTTGTACTCACTCCCTATTCAAGAATCCTTGACATTTAGTACCAGAATATATCTTATTTATTATAGGTTTAAAGTTGGGAAAAAGATCCATATTTAGAGCTTTCAATCATATAGCTTAGAAAAGGTCATGATGTAAATGAATTATATCTTACAGATTATTAGATCATCAATTTCACTTTATTATTTTATTTATTTTTATATGTGGTTTGCTTAGTGGGTGATCAATCATTGTATACGGGCATGACCGTGGGTCTATATGAAGGTGTGCTTTTAAATTCATTATTATTATTTATGATTATTTTTTATGATTATTTATAATTTTATTTATTAATATGTATGCTTATTATTTATTTTATTATTATTTAACACTTTTATATATTGGAATAGTCTCCCCATGATAACACCCCAGACCCCCATCACGAGTTGACAACCACTGGCATACACAGAGGAAAAACAATGATCAAATAAAGGCACATTTCAGTAACTGTTCAAAGTGAACTAGGATATTTACATCCCAAAGTAGTTTTAGAGATTTTATTTTCCTAATATCACTATTTATTAGTGTTTTTATTTTGACTTACTATCTAGGGAGATTGTAGAAAGGTTGCATAGGAATGTGTCAATGATTATGATGGACATTGGACGAGTGCGATGTGAACACCTTTTCTAATTAGAATTATTGGTTACTAGGTTAATGGGATTGTTATTATTGGATTTTTATTTTATGTTTTGATTATTTTACCTAGTGGGACACACTTTTGTTTTTTGATTTATGATTTTAAGTGATTTTTATATCTTGATCTGTTCAGAAGAGGTTACGTACATGCGTCATATTTAGTATATAAGATTCATATACAATGTTACTAGTTGTGTGTTATTTATATCTATGATAATATAGGGTTTATTTGTTTAAAATTTCAACAAAACTTTATATGGTGTTTTCCCATATAACATTGTTGTGTAATTCTACTGATGTTGACCATAATATATATTTCTTTTGACAATAGTTATTATATATCTTATAGAGAGATACTCATTGATGAAGACTATACATTCCTTCTTGTAATGTATTTATAGTGACCCTCAATGGGTATGTAGTGGCACTTGGTTCCTTGGTACTAGTTCTATAAAGTAAAGGATTTTAGTTATTTAAATTGTCAACAAAAACCTATAAAGTGTTTTCCTATATAGATTCTTGTAAGGTTTTACTTAACCAAACCATATGAATGTGGTATATTTGACATGGATAATTAGAAGTTGATTCAATTATATATGTATATTTTTATGGAAGAAATAGTGACCCTCTAGGGGGTGGCTCCCATATATTGAGGTTTTATGAGGATTATCCTATGATCATAGTTCTTGAGGGGGTAGTTTCGCATTCAGACACCTGATGAAGATAAATGATCATTAGTTGGAAGATGAGTTGAAATGTGATACCTATTATATGTAAGGACTTAGAGTGAGTAGTTTGACATAATATTTCCCTAATGATAATGAAATCATAATGGAGAGGTGTTTCCCATGATCTTCAATTTATTTGAAATATGACTTATGAGTTAGGTTGGAGAGCCTAGTGATATGGGATGTGGCTCAAGATAGGTTTACCGAGTATTATGGATGAGAATATATTTTCTATATGAGGGTATCTTAAGAAAGGTTTTATCCTAGGATATCAATTTTCCTGGGATATAAGAATCATGGGTTGATGTTTTGGGTTTAGATAATTTCACGAGTGTGGTTTCAAGTACTTAGTAATGAAACATGAGTTATTTTGGAATTTCATTGCATAAATCACATTAGGTTCTTCTGGGTATCAAGGTGGGTTTTATATGTTAGGATCTATAGGATGCCTACCCCTAAAGGTTTTATGCATGGATCCATGATGAGATAGTGGAATTAGATTATAGATGGTCAGATCTCAAATGAATAGAGCATGAGTAGATGATTTTTTGGAATGATTCTTGGTTAAATGAGTGATCATTTTATAGACCATACCATGAGGGAAATTCTAGATTTAAAAGAGGATAATTGAGGGGGATTCTAGATAGATGAAATTAACACTATAATGGAGTGTGTTTGGATAATTAGGTAAATGATCCTATGAGCGAGTTGAGACTTGTGAGATAATGAGTTGTATGACTAGGTGTCATGGGATCATATAATTATTTAATTTAAATAATATTGAGGCGGTATACACTAGTTAAACATGGTTACATTTTAGTTGTGAGTCACTAAGTGGTTCTAGATAGGTAGAGGGCTAGTGATTTTGATGAAATGATTGTGGGTATAGTTTCTCAAACCTTTGATTAGAGTGAGGGTGTGTCCTCTATGATGTAATGACAACACCATAGATGGGTGGGGTTAGAATTATTATGATTGGTAAGAGTGGATCTGGATGACTGAAAAAAATTTAATGATGGAACCTTTTGAGGTTGTGCTCATGGAATAGTGTAATGTAAATTATTTTATGGGTAGTGTACTATAGGATGATGTTCGGTGTAACCCTCACTTCATGATGAATTTTGGAGGATTTCCAAGGTTAATGTTACTAGTGATTTGGGTATATGTAACAATTGATATTTTATGTTAATAATCAAGTGTGACTACGATGGGTTTGTCTTTTATTAAATATTGTAATTGAAGAAGTATGGAATGTAGAGATGCAAACTGAAGGTTAGAAGTTTCATGGGTGTAGTGAGATAAGTCAGTGGATGATCGATATGGAACTAGGATTCCAATGTGAAAATAAATCCAATTTTATCAGTTTCCATAGTTGATACCAAATTTATAATTTAGGTGTAGTATTTGATGGTGTTTTTGTATTATCACTGAGTGGTTTTGATGTGATTTGAGGGTGAGTTGGAGTGGAGGTGTTTTGGTGCTCATGGTGAGAGTATTATAGATTATGTGATTATTTGGTTATAAAAATTAGGAATTTTATTAGGATTACATTAGTTTAAGTGTTTGGAATATCTTTTAATGACTTTGTGAATTAAGGAATTGTGGTATGATTTTGATATATCACATTGGTGGGTGTGACACAACATTTAATAGAAAAGTCAAAAGAAGGAGGTATGACATGTGTTTTTATATTTAAATGGGGTAAGGGATATGAAACCACACCAAAGATTATTTTTGTTCATAAAAAATAAATTTTGGTAGGCGAATATAATGGTAGGTAGTACTACGGATTAGAATAATCACTTATTAGTCGAGTCTTATAGTGGGGAGAACCGTGGCTCACAATGAGCCTATATGTGTGAAGAAATGTGGAGTGGATCACTATAATCCTTAGGATGAATCAATTAATGACACCATGTTGTCTTGGGATAGATTAGTGTGGCTAAGAACTATCTCGAGAATTTAGTGATGGAGTTGTGTGGTGGATTGTGTTTCGATAGAGAATGTGCCTTGATTTTGGGAGTTTCACAGTGAAAGATTGTTTGAAATTTTAAAGTATAAAATGATGATTGGATATGAATTAAGGATAAAGAAACATCAGTTTAATGGTTAAGTATTTTTGAGACTTATCATGGATGATCAGTGCTATGGTGGGGAGGTTTTAAAGACCTATGTTTTTAAGGTTGTTTTTTTTAAATTTTATTTTCAGTAAGGGTTTATTTGTTTGAACCATAATTTGGATCCAGATTATTTTCTTTTGAAAATCTTGTAGAGATATTTTTTTATATTTAAAAAATCCCTAAATTTGATTTGGGTGTTTATGAGGTATTAAGAGTGGGTTTTGAAAGTCTTGAGAGGAACCCAGGTAACCTTGAGGCCCACAATGCTCTGGGTTTCCTAAAGGTCCACTATAGCCTGGTCTATGTCATGGTTACTGTGGTCTATCCATTTTATCTAATCACATGGATCTCCATGTTATAGAATTCCCCATGGTTATAGGGTTGGAACCTTTTCAAAATAGATGACCAAACCACATTGGTTTGGAATTTGATCGATTTTGGTGGAAACCTACATGACCAAGGTCATAAAATATGAATTATATACACTATGGTCCCAGATAACTGGGCATTTTTCCTTGGAGGTGTCATAGTGAGAAATAGGGAGTGGTGAGGTACCTTCATTGTAGTTATAGGAATTTCTATGCTCTTACGGTCTGTCTAGATTATATCACAACATATCCATATCCCTTTTCCTACATGTTTTAATGTTTTTGTGAAGTTCTCCCTTTTCCCCACTTAATTTTAATACCCCTATTTCCCCCTTTCTTATTTCACATGCATTCTTAATCCAAGGTTGGTGTAAAGACCCGCAAATTTCAAGGAAATTTTTTTCTTAATTTTCTTTGGAATTTTACAAGAGCGCAGCTTCAGACGGCACCTGATTCCGAGGCCCGGTGTGCCCGGAATCAATTTACGAAGTTTGGCTCGGGTACGTTCAGTGAACGGACGAGCGAGTTTTTCTATCTTTTGAACCGGTGCCCAGAATCGAATTCTGAGGGCACCGATGAAATCGCAGCGCCGGTATTTGCTTAGAAACGCCTCTTCCGGAGTTGCGTTTGCTCAGACGTGGTTTTTAAATTTTGGGGCTTTAAGTCAGAAATAAAATAAAATTTGTGCGACAACTTTATTTTATTTCACTTAAGCTGCTTGGAAGCCACTTGAAGCCACTTAAAGGCGGCTTGATCTGAGCTGAACTGGATAGGATGCTATCCAGAAATATCCTACCCCCTTGGTAGGATATTTGTGAGGTGGGGCCCGCACGAGCCCCGCCGTTTCTTTCGCTAAGTAACGCACCCGCGAAAACCCGTCAAAGTAACTGAAAAGTCAACCGACGCATTTTCTTTAATTCTTAACAGACCATTTAATTGACCGGTTTATTTCGTGAATTAAATGGGCTGTTTTGCTTGTTGAATTAATTCAACGAACTGATGGGTCGTTACTTACGCTTTTGCGTTTGTTGGCATGTTTATAAAATAAGACCAACCTAAAAATCCTTTGAAAGGATTTGAGAGGATCCCTGATTCTTCAGCTCCCCCGCGAAGAATGCGAAGAACGCGAAGAACGCGAAGAACGCGAAGAACGCGAAGAACGCCGGAACCGGAATTCGACGACGCACACCGTGATCTGCGACGTCGACGAGCTCTACCCGCGACGTTCTTCGGCGACGCCTCTTCTTCCGCGGCCGATCCTCGTTCGGCAACAAAGGTGAGAATCGAACCTTCTAATTCTCCCCTTTTTTTTAATTCGATATCAACGGATTTAAATTAATTAAATCCGTTTGATCTTGATCCGGAGATTGGCGACGCGACGCCGGATACCGCGACGACGCGACGATCTCCTTCTTCCGCGACGAGCGATTCCGCGACGACCTCACGTCCGACAGCGACATCGAGGTAAGGGTTGTTGGAATTCTTTTATTCCCCGTGTTTATTCTTTTAAAGTAAAGAACATGATCTCCGACAATTTTAATTTATTTAAAGTTGTTGTTGATTATTATCTTTTCCTCCCGTTGTTAATGACTAACGCGGAGGGTGCGGGTCTAACGAACAAGACCCGGCAACCCTCCGCCGATCTCTTTTGTTTTGCGGATACGGCGGACGACGACGAACCGCGCGGCAGGGGCGATCTGTTGATCCCGCAGTGAAGGTCGGCCCCCGGGAGGAGCAACGGCGCAGACGGGAGGCAAAACGGGCCACCAGAGCAACTCCGGCGGGCGGAGGCGACGGCACCCGGCGCGCCGCCGTGGAGAAATCCGCCGCGGCTGAAGCCGCGGCGGCGGCGGCCGGTTCCGAGGCCGCGCAGAACCGGGGAGGGACGCGGCGGCCCGGCCGCGTCCGCGTGACAGGCGGCCCCCCGCGGGGCCGCATTTCCTTCAAGCCGCGGGTCAAACCCGCGGCAGCTCTTCGGCCGCTCGGCCGAAGCCGAGCCGGCCGGTCCGGTCGGCCGGGCCGCGCCCAGGCCGGACCGGACCCGGCCTAGCCGGGTCGGGCCGACCCGGTTCGGCCGGCCCAGGGGGGGTTCGGGCCGGGTCGCCCCGGGCCCAGAACCCCCGTTTCGGGCCTTCTTCGGTCTTTTTCCCATATCTTGGGCCTGGGACCTCCGATTGACGAACCGTCAGCGGCTACGCGATCCTTGGATCGATACGGTCGTTTCGGTATATTATAATCAAGGTTTCGGAAGACTTTGGGTTCGGCCGGGTTGGTTCATACACGAAACCAACCGGGCCCTCGGAGCGGAAACGCTCATAACTTGAGCTACGGACGTCCGATCGACGTACCGTCATCTGTGGTAGTTTCCTCTAAGTGAGATGGAACTTTTGGCACACTCCGCCCGAGGATCGGACATAGGCGGAGTACGGTCGGGTTGGTTTTTCCCTAAAAACCAACCGGGCCCCTGGGACGAAAATGCCAATAACTCTCAGACCGGGCGTCCGATTGACGCGCCGTCTGTTGCGTTGAGATCCTGTTGTCGATGCGGAACTTTTGGATACATCAACTTCGGACTACGTGTCAGTTGATGTATCAGCCTCTCGGCTCGTGGAGCGGACCCTCCTAAACGAGCTCGCTATGTGCGGGAACCCTAGCGCTGGCTGTGACTTCGACGACAGAGCAGAGATCCTCTGTGGACTGCGAAGACGGCAGAGCAGAGATCCTCTGTGGACTGCGACGACGGCAGAGCAGAGATCCTCCGTGGACTGCGACGACGGCAGAGCAGAGATCCTCCGTGGACTGCGGCGACGACTGTGCAGAGATCCTCAGTGGACTGCGTCGACTACTGCACTCAGCGATCCTACGTGGATCAGTGCTACAGGTTCTGTGTGAGCCTGATCCTATGTGGGTCCTTACTACCGGTTCTGTGTGAGCCACTGCCTACAGGTTCTGTGTGAGCCCGATCCTATGTGGGTCTTTTGCGGGGGTTAGTACCTATCGATCCTTCGTGGGTCCGACGACTTAGATGGATCAGTGATCATCTTTGACGTCATCTGAAAAAGTATACCTGGTTGAGCTGAATCTTATGTTACTCTCCTTTGTGGATTGTGTCGAACTATTCTTTGTGAATTTACCGTTTACTCTCCTTGTGGATTTGAGTCTTGCTTTCCTTTGTGGATTGAGTTGTTCTTGAGCTCGTGAGCAGAGCTAGAATTGGGGACTTAGGTATATGTATGGGCATATACCTAAGTCGAGTCAGATGTTACTTCGTGATTGCATCTTTCTTTTGTGCTATATCCTTTGTGGATTTCGGGAGACCTTCGGGGGTCTCGGGGTCCTTACTGAGTAGATTATACTCACCCCTGCACGGGCTATGCCCGCACCTTGTTGTGTTGGATGCAGACGACGGACAACGCTGATCACGGTTGGGGCGTGGAGCAGGACGGTACCTGGAGGTGGACCACTGGGCGGGACGTGCTCGGAGCGGACGTGGGACCCGAGGAGCCTGGAGGCTATCTGTACCCACCCTTCAGGTGGGATTGCCAGTGGACGACACGAGGCCACCATCTTTTCTTCAGTTTCTGTTCTTTACTTTTTCAGTTGTACTTTACAGTTGGGCTTGTATTTCCGGCCCCCTTTACTTTTCTGCACCTTGTAGTTACTTTCCGCTTGCTGACTCTGTGGTGGTTGTTACTTTTAAAGGCAATTCCTTCCCTGTTTACCGGGATTTTACGCCTTGGTGCTAGTCGCCAGCCCCTGGCCTATGGAAGGCGGGCTTGGGGTAGTCACGACACAGGCCCCGAGGTCGGGTCGTGACAAATTGGTATCAGAGGGGGTCGGTTCTACCGCAGACTCTGATCGTCTTTTCTTTCTATATGAAGCAATAGTGTTTAGTGTATTGAGTGTGGTTATCAGTTCAGGGAGCCCAGTGTTGGTGCGGCGGCCGACGTATCCGTACACCAGGACCCTGACTCCTGATTTCCGACTTAATGCATGAAAACATTGATTGCGTGTGTGTTTCAAGTTTTCTTTGTGATTACTTGTGTCAGCTCACCGGGTATACTGATCTGCTTCATGAAAGTCTCAAGTTTTCCTTGTGATTACTTGTGCCAGCTCACCAGGTATACTGTTCTGACTGTGGTTCTCTTGTTCTCCTTTTCAGGATGGCCCCGCGACGACAGCCAGCTAGGGTTCCGAGTGTAGGGTGCGACGGCAGCCCACCGAGCGACGAGGCCTCGGTGCAGGGCCCTTTGCCAGCAGTGGCACCGGCGGTAGCTTTACCCGCCGAGCCACCGATGCTACCAGTACCAGACGCTGACGATGCACGTCGCCTCAGGGCACTGCATGAGTTTCAGAGCCAGTGACCGCCCAGGTTTCGCAGTGAGGCGGACCCCCAGGCCGCCGAGGACTGGCTAGAGGCGGTGGTACGGATCTTTAGGCTAGTGAGGACACCAGCGGATCTCATGGTGATTCTCGCGGCGAGCCTCCTGCAGGCGGCGGCAGGACGATGGTGGAGCTTGATGCTCCAGGTTCACGATGAGGCATCCTTGCTCTGGACGGACTTCGAGAGCCTCTTCCACTCTGAGTTCGTCCCGGCCACCCTCCGAGCGGTGCGCATCCAGGAGCTTCTCCAGCTGCGCCAGGGCAGCATGACGGTCGCTCAGTACGCGGCGAGGTTCACTGACCTATCTCGCTACTCGACCGACATGGTACGAGACCCCTTCTTCCAGGCCCGGACCTTCGAGCAGGGCTTGCGGCAGGAGATTCGGGCGTCGCTGATCTCCCTCAGCATTCCGACCCAGGTGGGAGTGCTGGAGCGAGCCCTCCTGATCGAGAGCTTCCTGGCAGAGCCTTCTTCAGCGGCGAGACCTAGCGCAGGGCGGCAGGTAGCTGATTCTTCGGCAGCAGGTAGCCGACAGATGACTCTCGGGTCCAGGAAGACCAGACCCCCACGCAGACGGCCTCAGGACACCGGCTCAGCAGTGAGAGGCACACATCGGAGTGCCAGCCTTCCGAGAGGCAGGCTGTGCTACTCCTGCGGCGGGCAGGGTCACATGGCTCGTGACTGCCCGACTCGCCGACCAGAGGAGCAGCAGACGGTGGAGGGGCCACCCAGGCAGAGGCAGAGGGTCGACCGTGGCGGTCCGCAGGGAGGAGGCGGACGAGGCAGAGGAGCTGGCCGAGCAGCGGGTGGTGGGCGACGCTTCCAGGCTCTACCCCCACCACCACCAGGAGGGCCACCTCGACCACAGGGAGCTGGCGGGCAGGGACAGGCCCAGCTCCAGGCAGTGGAGGCCTACGACCCCGACATGCCAGAGATGATTCGAGGTACGATCTGTGTCTATTCCACCCTTACTGCAGTACTTATAGACACAAGAGCGAGTCACTCTTTCATAGCCTCCGCCCTTGTTCGGAGCTCGGAGATTCCGACTGAGCCGTTGGCTCGATCCTTACGGCTAGAGACTCCTACGGGAGCAGACTCGACGATTACGCACTGGTGCCAGCAGTGTGAGCTTACTCTAGGAGGCGAGAGCTTCGGCTGAGATCTCCTTGTAGCGGTGTCGAGGCCTTACGACGTCATCTTGGGCATGGATTGGCTATCCACGGTTCATGCCCAGATCGACTGTTTTAGGTGCAAGGTGCGATGTGTTCGCACCGACGGGAGCAGGTTTACCTTCACCGGCAAGAAGGGAACCTTTGCAGCACAGGATGGACTTCCGCGGAGGAGAGTGCAGCCCATCTCTCATCAGTTGGCTAGCCTCATCCTAGGAGCAGTGGACGTGCGGAGTCCAGTTTTTCCTGCAGTGGTGGACCAGTACGTGGACGTCTTTCCCGACGACGTTCCAGGGCTACCTCCTCGTAGAGAGGTAGACTTTTACATCGACTTGTACCCCGGGACAGCCCCGATATCTACTCTAGCATATCGGATGGCCCCCGCCGAGCTTCGAGAGCTGCGGGTACAGTTGGAGGACTTGCAGAGCAAGGGGTTTATCCGACCCAGTGTTTCACCCTGGGCTTCCCCGATTTTGTTCGCCAAGAAGGCGGACGAGAGCTTGCGACTGTGTGTCGACTACCGTCGCCTGAACCAGGTGACAGTGAGGAACAAGTATCCGCTGCCACGGATTGATGACCTCTTCGATCAGCTCAAGGGAGCGCGGTGGTTCTCGAAAATAGACCTCCGGTCAGGCTATCATCAGCTCAGAGTTCAAGACGAGGACGTGCAGAAGACGGCCTTCAGGTGTCGGTATGGCCCTTATGAGTTCTTGGTTATGCCGTTTGGCGTAACCAATGCTCCAGCAGTGTTCATGAGCCTCATGAACAGGATCTTCCAGCCATACCTCGACCGATTTGTCGTGGTCTTCATTGACGACATTTTGGTATACTCGACGACTGAGGAGGAGCATGCCTACCACCTGCGAGTTGTGCTAGACACACTCCGAGAGCACCAGCTTTATGGAAAGCTCTCAAAATTCCAGTTATGGTTACGTGAGGTCCATTTCTTGGGGAACGTCATCTCTGAGGTGGGAGTTCCAGTGGATCCCGCGAAGATCGAGGCAGTGCTAGCTTGGGAGCCACCCAAGAGCGTGACAGAGGTGCGGAGTTTCTTCGGCTTAGCCGGATACTATCGGAGATTTGTGCCGGACTTCTCCAGAGTTGCGGCACCACTCTCAGCCTTGAAAAATAAGGGGAAACCCTTTGTGTGGTCAGACAGATGTCAGCAGGGCTTCCAGGAGCTGAGACAGAGATTGACCAGCGCACCTATCTTGAGGTTGCCTGAGGAGGGAGTTGGATACGTAGTTTACTGCGATGCATCAGGGACTGGACTTGGGTGCGTCCTGATGAAGGAGCGGGCCGTGATCGCCTACGGATCACGTCAGTTGAGGCCGCATGAGCAGAACTACGCCACTCATGACCTGGAGTTAGCAGCAGTGGTCTTCGCTCTGAAGACTTGGCGGCACTATCTGATGGGCGAGCGCTTCACAGTCTTTTCTGACCACCAGAGTCTCAGGTATATCTTCTCTCAGAAGGACCTGAACCTGAGACAGCGGAGATGGCTTGAGTTCCTCCAGGACTATGACTTTGAGATAGTCTATACTCCTAGGAAGGGGAACGTGGTAGCTGATGCCCTCAGCAGGAGGACGGGCATTCAGCTACTTGAGGAGGCAACAGAGCAGCTAGCCTCCTTGTAGATATCCTTCGTGGATAGAGACGGAGCATCCTTTCTTCAGTATCTCACAGTCTCTCCTCCACTTCTACAGTGGGTCAGAGAGGCTCAGCGTGGGGACGCTGACTGTGAGACCTGGCGTGCACTGATATCCTCAGGTTAGGCGCCTGATGGTTTCTCCCTTGGAGCAGAGCACGACATCCTTTTCAGAGGACGTACCTTCGTACCAGTCGCTTTACGAGAGGAGGTGTTGAGAGAGTTTCACACTTCTCCCTTGGCGGTGCATCCCGGAGTGGGGAAGATGTACCAGGATCTCAGGCGACAGCACTGGTGGCCGGGCATGAAGAAAGCTGTGGCAGAGTTTGTTTCACGATGCCTCACCTTCCAGCAGGTGAAGGCAGAGCATCAGGTACCAGCAGGCTTGGTACAACCCTTGGAGGTCCCGGAGTGGAAGTGGGACGACATATCTATGGACTTCGTGACTGGACTTCCACGCACTTCCAGAGGTCACGACTCCATTTGGGTGATTGTCGACCGACTCACCAAGTCGGCACACTTCTTACCCATCAGAGAGCAGGGCTCAGTGGAAAGCTTGGGACGTCTTTACATCCAGGAGATCGTACGGATTCACGGTGTGCCATCGTCTATCATCTCCGATCGAGATGATCGTTTCACTTCCCGGCTTTGGAAGGGGTTGCAGGAGGCGTTCGGGACGCGGCTCCATCTGAGCACAGCCTTCCACCCTCAGACGGATGGTCAGACGGAGAGGACCATACAGACACTCGAGGACATGCTCCGTGCATGTGTTCTCGACTTTGGTCGCAGCTGGGAGGACCACCTACCCTTGGTGGAGTTCGCGTACAACAGCAGCTACCACTCCACCATCGGGATGGCACCATACGAGGCGTTGTATGGCAGACCCTACAGATCACCGTTGTGCTGGACAGACCCTGGGGAGTCAGCACTCGTGGGACCAGAGATGGTCCGAGCCACGATAGAGAAGGTCCAGATCATCCGGGAGAGGATGAGGACAGCTCAGAGCCGGCAGAAGTCATATGCTGACAGGAGGTGGAGGCCACTGGAGTTCGAGGATGGCGACCACATCTTTTTGCGTGTCTCACCTCGACGTGGTTTACAGAGATTTGGCCGAGGCGGCAAGTTGTCTCCACGCTTCATCGGGCCTTTCCAGGTCCTCAGCAGGATAGGAGAGGTGGCTTATCGCCTGGCTCTACCACCTCAGTTGCATCGGGTGCACGACGTCTTCCACGTGTCTCAGCTGAGGAGATACGTGCACGACCCGACGCACATCATCGACTTTGGGGAGCTGGACGTGGACGATGGGGCGACTTTTGCGGAGGTCCCAGTGGAGATCGAGGATCGACAGGAGCGGGTCCTACGTGGGCGGTCGATTCCTCTTGTGCGCGTCAGATGGCAGCACGGGAACCTCCAGGAGAGCACTTGGGAGCGGGAGGCTCAGATGCGTGCTCAGTACCCCCATTTGTTCCCCTAGTTTTTGATGTATCTTTACGGGGACGTAAAGTCCTGAGGTGGGAGTAATGTAAAGACCCGCAAATTTCAATGAAATTTTTTTCTTAATTTTCTTTGGAATTTTACAAGAGCGCAGCTTCAGACGGCACCTGATTCCGAGGCCCAGTGTGCCCGGAATCAATTTCCGAAGTTTGGCTCGGGTACATTCAGTGAACGGACGAGCGGGTTTTTCTATCTTTTGAACCGGTGCCCGGAATCGAATTCTGAGGGCACTGATGAAATTTCAGTGCCGGTATTTTCTTAGAAACGCCTCTTCCGGAGTTGCGTTTGCTCAGACGTGGTTTTTAAATTTTGGGGCTTTAAGTCAGAAATAAAATAAAATTTGTGCGACAACTTTATTTTATTTCACTTAAGCTGCTTGGAAGCCACATGAAGCCACTTAAAGGCGGCTTGATCTGAGCTGAACTGGATAGGATGCTATCCAGAAATATCCTACCACCTTGGTAGGATATTTGTGAGGTGGGGCCCGCACGATCCCCGCCGTTTCTTTCGCTAAGTAACGCACCCGCGAAAACCCGTCAAAGTAACTGAAAAGTCAACCGACGCATTTTCTTTAATTCTTAACAGACCATTTAATTGACCGGTTTATTTCGTGAATTAAATGGGCTGTTTCGCTTGTTGAATTAATTCAACGAACTGATGGTTCGTTACTTACGCTTTTGCGTTTGTTGGCATGTTTATAAAATAAGACCAACCTAAAAATCCTTTGAAAGGATTTGAGAGGATCCCTGATTCTTCAGCTCCCCCGCGAAGAATGCGAAGAACACGAAGAACGCGAAGAACGCGAAGAACGCGAAGAACGCCGGAACCGGAATTCGACGACGCACACCGTGATCTGCGACGTCGACGAGCTCTACCCGCGACGTTCTTCGGCGACGCCTCTTCTTCCGCGGCCGATCCTCGTTCGGCAACAAAGGTGAGAATCGAACCTTCTAATTCTCCCCTTTTTTTTAATTCGATATCAACGGATTTAAATTAATTAAATCCGTTTGATCTTGATCCGGAGATTGGCGACGCGACGCCGGATACCGCGACGACGCGACGATCTCCTTCTTCCGCGACGAGCGATTCCGCGACGACCTCACGTCCGATGGCGACATCGAGGTAAGGGTTGTTGGAATTCTTTTATTCCCCGTGTTTATTCTTTTAAAGTAAAGAACATGATCTCCGACAATTTTAATTTATTTAAAGTTGTTGTTGATTATTATCTTTTCCTCCCGTTGTTTATGACTAACACGGTGGGTGCGGGTCTAACGAACAAGACCCGGCAACCCTCCGCCGATCTCTTTTGTTGTGCGGATACGGCGGACGAAGACGAACCGCGCGGCAGGGGCGATCTGTTGATCCCGCAGTGAAGGTCGGCCCCCGGGAGGAGCAACGGCGCAGACGGGAGGCAAAACGGGCCACCGGAGCAACTCCGGCGGCCCGCGGAAGGCGGCGGCGGCGCGGGTCGCCGGTGCGGCGGTGCCGGCGGCCGGAGGCGGCGGCACCCGGCGCGCCGCCGTGGAGAAGATCCGCCGCGGCTGAAGCCGCGGCGGCGGCGGCCGGTTCCGCGGCCGCGCGGAACCGGGGAGGGACGCGGCGGCCCGGCCGCGTCCGCGTGACAGGCAGCCCCCCGCGGGGCCGCGTTTCCTTCAAGCCGCGCCCAGGCCGGACCGGACCCGGCCTAGCCGGGTCGGGCCGGGTCGGGCCGACCCGGTTCGGGCCGACCCAGGGGGGGTTCGGGCCGGGTCGCCCCGGGCCCAGAACCCCCGTTTCAGGCCTTCTTCGGTCTTTTGCCCATATCTTGGGCCTGGGACCTCCGATTGACGAACCGTCAGCGGCTACGTGATCCTTGGATCGATACGGTCGTTTCGGTATATTATACTCAAGGTTTCGGAAGACTTTGGGTTCGGCCGAGTTGGTTCGTACACGAAACCAACCGGGCCCTCGGAGCGGAAACGCTCATAACTTGAGCTACGGACGTCCGATCGATGTACCGTCAGCTGTGGTAGTTTCCTCTAAGTGAGATGGAACTTTTGGCACACTCCGCCCGAGGATCGGACATAGGCGGAGTACGGTTGGGTTGGTTTTTCCCTAAAAACCAACCGGGCCCCTGGGACGAAAATGCCAATAACTCTCAGACCAGGCGTCTGATTGACGCGCCGTCTGTTGCGTTGAGATCCTGTTGTCGATGCGGAACTTTTGGATACATCAACATCGGACTACGTGTCAGTTGATGTATCAGCCTCTCGGCTCGTGGAGCAGACCCTCCTAAACGAGCTCGCTATGTGCGGGAACCCTAGCGCTGGCTGTGACTTCGACGACAGAGCAGAGATCCTCCGTGGACTGCGAGGACGGCAGAGCAGAGATCCTCCGTGGACTGCGACGACGGCAGAGCAGAGATCCTCCGTGGACTGCGACGACGGCAGAGCAGAGATCCTCCGTGGACTGCGACGACGGCAGAGCAGAGATCCTCCGTGGACTGCGGCGACGACTGTGCAGAGATTCTCAGTGGACTGCGTCGACTACTGCACTCAGCGATCCTACGTGGATCAGTGCTACAGGTTCTGTGTGAGCCCGATCCTATGTGGGTCCTTACTACCGGTTCTGTGTGAGCCACTGCCTACAGGTTCTGTGTGAGCCCGATCCTATGTGGGTCTTTTGCGGGGGTTAGTACCTATCAATCCTTCGTGGGTCCGACGACTTAGATGGATCAGTGATCATCTTTGACGTCATCTGAAAAAGTATACTTGGTTGAGCTGAATCTTATGTTACTCTCCTTTGTGGATTGTGTCGAACTATTCTTTGTGAATTTACCGTTTACTCTCCTTGTGGATTTGAGTCTTGCTTTCCTTTGTGGATTGAGTTGTTCTTGAGCTCGTGAGCAGAGCTAGAATTGGGGACTTAGGTATATGTATGGGCATATACCTAAGTCGAGTCAGATGTTACTTCGTGATTGCATCTTTCTTTTGTTCTATATCCTTTGTGGATTTCGGGAGACCTTCGGGGGTCTTGGGGTCCTTACTGAGTAGCTTATACTCACCCCTGCACGGGCTATGCCCGTACCTTGTTGTGTTGGATGCAGACGACGGACAGCGCTGATCACGGTTGGGGCGTGGAGCAGGACGGTACCTGGAGGTGGACCACTGGGCGGGACGTGCTCGGAGCGGACGTGGGACCCGAGGAGCCTGGAGGCTATCTGTACCCACCCTTCAGGTGGGATTGCCAGTGGACGACACGAGGCCGCCGTCTTTTCTTCAGTTGCTGTTCTTTACTTTTTCAGTTGTACTTTACAGTTGGGCTTGTATTTCTGGCCCCCTTTACTTTTCTGCACCTTGTAGTTACTTTCCGCTTGCTGACTCTGTGGTGGTTGTTACTTTTAAAGGCAATGCCTTCCCTGTTTACTGGGATTTTACGCCTTGGTGCTAGTCGCCAGCCCCTGGCCTATGGAAGGCGGGCTTGGGGTAGTCACGGCATGGGCCCCGAGGTCGGGTCGTGACAGTTGGACTCACCCCTGTATTATCTCTCAATCTTCTTCAATTAGGGGTGGGTTTGATATGTTTTAATGGAGATTAAGGTTTATTTTTCATAATCCTTTCACTATTTATCATCTTCTTAATTTTTCTCCAATTTTGTGTAGTTTGACTTAGGATTTTGTTGATGATTCCACCAGATTATGGCGAAATCATCCTAATTGGTTGGGGATATAGCATTCAGAAGATAGAGGATGACCTGAGATGATGATTTCATGACATTTCACATTATTGTGATGAAATAAGGATGGAATATATATATATATATATATTCATGGGTTTTTATTAAATTAAATTAAAATGAATATTTAATCGATGGCACATGTTAAGGATTTTTTCTTGAGTGGTTTTGGGAGGAGGCCATGGAGCTTTTGTGAATGGTTGTTCATCATTTTGGTGTAGTGAGGTTGTTTAGTGAGTTATTCCATGATTATGACAAATTATTTTAATTTTTAAAATTAACTATAATTTTTTAATTAATTAAAAAATATTATAATTAATTAATATAGATGTTTTGGAATTGGATATGTCCTTATGTGGATAGATGATGTTTAATAGGAAAAGTATGATCTCAATAATGATTTAATGATAAGAGGTTAAAAAGGGAATAACTTTGAAATTGAATAGGAAATACTTATCAAACTCCATATGGTATTATGAATGGTTTATATAGCCTGTGATATGTATAGTCTCACCATTAGAGGATATTGATCTCTAAAAATTATATAAATTGTTTGTTTAATATAAAATTCATATGTATGTAACTGACAATGTTCCAAGGCAACGATGGAACTTGTGCACTGGATTGATACTTAGGCTAATGATGGAATCAACGTTGTTTATATTTGTATGTATTGTGATACATACACACTAGGAGGGGTTTAGATCCAAATAAATTGGTAAGAATAGTATCCATTATCATAGGTTCCATTAGACCCTCTTTATATGGAAGGGTGTTAGTTTGGAAATGGTAAGCATGAGTAGGCCTTAGTGGACCTTGTGATGCCTTAGATATTTTGGGATAGTCAAGATGACATTGGGGTGAGCATTCCTTCCCCAATGATATGTGGTTACCCTAGAGGGTAAACCCTTTGAGGATTGATGGATAGGTTGGGTGTGATGATTGTCCTAGGGTAACTTGGGAAAGGGATGGTCTTAGAGATGTCTCTCTTGTGTGATATCAATATAGGATTACCTTCAAAGATAATGAGTCCATGTTATTATTACAATGAGATTGAAGGATTTTATACACTCCGAGTGATGGATGTCGACTAGAGATATGATACTAAGACTTAAAATCCCATATAGGTTTCTATATATGAGGTAACCTTGGGGACCATGATGGTCAAACTAGTGAAATTATAACCTTAGAGAGGGTATATATGATAAGGGGTAGTGATGATTGTAGGAGTTAATTTAGAATCATAATTTATGATGTGATCCGATTATTCTTATGAAAGTGATTGGTCATGCTCTTGAGTGGATAACCTCAATTATGTGGGATGGGTTGAGGTAGTTTACCGACCCCACTAAAATGTGTTATATGAGATGTTTTAGGTGAGATGCACTACCCACTGTAATTTATTGAGATACATGGAATTCCTTGGATGTTCTCATTAGATCCGGTGCTCATGACTTCAATTGATGATATGACTCTGGTGGGATGCATTCCCTCCATGATATATTGGGATACATGGTTTTACTTATATTTTTTCTTAATATTTGGACTTCATTACTAATATATGATATAAATTAGGGGGATACACTACCCCTCTATGTGATATATGAGATGTATGAGAGTTATAAAATACCCATCTATGTGATATATTATATGGATAAAAGGGACATACTACCCCCAATGTGATATATGAGATGTAAAAGAGAGAAACACTAATCCAAATGTGATATATAAGATGGAAAAGAGAGAAACACTACTCCAAAATGATACATATGTTTGAGATGATATGGGAGGGATGAACTCCCCCCCCCAAGCGACCAATATACCATTATATACCTAGGTATTGGGATACATGATATTGGTTGATCAGAGAGACTCTAGAATTGACCAATGTAAGTTTCGTTCGACCTCAGGTGTCAAGTCAGAACTAGAGGTTCTATAGTAGTTATTTTATTTATTATTCCACACTATTTTATTTATTATACTAGTAAAATCACAAGTATAAACCTTAATTTACTAGTTATTTATAGGACCACATTGGTGATTTCCTACTGATTTGTACTCACACCTAATCAGGCAACCATGATGCTTTGGTACTTATGTAGTACCCCTAAGTCACAGGTTTAGGTAGAGAAAATCCCTGAGTTTGGATCATTTAGAAGAATATATTAGAATTAGTTAGGTGATATTTGAGGTATGACTCAAGGATTTTGTATATCCTCAATGTATTTTTATTCTTTTATTTATTTGTATATGTCATAATCCTAGTTGGCGATCAGTCATTGTATACTGGTATGACCATGGGTCTGTATGGATGTGTACTTTCACATTCATTATTATTATTGATGATTATCATTTATTGATTTTGAGTAGAATTTGTTTTTATTGTGGATGTTTCTTGGTTATTTTATATCATTTATAACTCTTATATGGGGTTATAGTATCCCTATAGTGGCATTTTAGAACCTCTTCAATTATTGACAACCTATGGCATAGGGGGAGGCACACCTGAGGTCATATGGTGAACCATTCAAGTTATTATTAATATTGAACTGGGATTGATACATTTTAAGATGAGTAATGGTTATTTTGATTTATTTTTTATATTGTATTATCCTATACTTTGTATCACCTAAATTAATTCCCATCCCATTACTCATTTTTATTTTTGTTTTGGGACCCTTCGTATACATTTATGGTTAATCTATGGGTTATGTTTTGATATTGGGGTTTTTGATAATATTTGTTGTTATAGTTTATTTTGGGATTAAATTTATATTATATCATGTTGATGATATATTTTTGGAGATTCAATTATTCATTCAAATGCATTCCTTATGAATAAATAGTGGGGTCATGTTAGGTCCTTAGTTAAGACCCTCTTTTGGTGGATTTGATTTATGTGGAAAACTATTCCCAAAGGCATATCATTGATTCCAATACACTATTTTCCAGCTTGTGGGGATTAGTAATTCCATTAATTTTTTATTTTGGGGTAAAATTGGAACTATGTTAGGTTTTTTATGGGTTGGTTTATAGAAAACACTAAATTCCAGTTTTGATTTTTGTTATTTGAGAAATCATGGTAGACATGAGATAAAATAATTTATACTTGATAGGATGGTTTCAAGTGAGTGTTAACAAAATTTGAATCAGAATGATACTTATGTTTCAATTAAATACTATGAAATGAGTATTTGGTATTTTTTTGGTTTTTTATTTTATTAATTTTGGGTCGAAGAATAGAGGTTTGGAGGGCATTACTGGGGCAGATCGTTATGGCATACAGTTTATAGACTGTGTGATAAAATGTGTGGCCCTACTAGAGTAAATATAGTTGTGACACCCTAATACTTAATGGTATGTATCTTCTTAAATAAATCCAATTTATTCGATATATTACACAATACAAAGCTTAAACGAACCGTGATATATTATTATAAATTTACATGACAATTGGAATAGTAATGTAATAATTAGAAAAACTTATCCGAAGATTAGAATAATATCCTCACCTATGAAATTATAAATAAAATTTATGTATCTCATAAATTAAAAAATGATATATTTATATCATATAATAAGTAAATAAATGTTTTAAAAATGATAAATTATGTGTTGATATTTTTGTGAAACATAAATGTTTATTTACAATTTTATAATTAATATGATGAATTAAATATAAACTTATTTACATTAAATATATTTATAATTTATTTTTCTTTTCATTATAATTAAATGATAATTTCATTACATCATAATTATTTTTTCAAAGTGTCGTTAAATCGATCATAATATTAAAATCGGTATTTTTTAAATAAATTTTTATTTTATTTAAAAAATAAATTTTTCATATTGAGAAAATTATTTTCATAATATGGATTCTATTTTTTAAATATACATATCTAAAAATGGTTAGGGTGAGTTTTTTGGAATTTTTTTAAAATAGTTGAATTTTTGATGAATAGTGAAATTCAGTAATTTACAGTATTTTACATTATAAGTAAATAAATGAATTATTGAGTAATTTTTGATCAATTGATGAGGTGAGAAACCATTAGTTTAACTCAAATTTACTAGTAATTATACTTAGTCCTAATAATCAACACTATTTATAGTCTTGGACCAAAATAATAGATAATTGAATAAACCAATTAAGAAACACCCCTCTCCTCCACTATATATATACCACCCCTTCACCTAATACCTAAAAATCCTTGTATCTTTTCTAGAATCTACCCAATTAAATTTCCAAGACTCTTCTTCACGTCCAATACCTACTGCTCCTACCAAAAGGGAAAATCCAAGTGTCTTTAGGAGGTACTTAAGGAGACGACATTCAAGAGGTAAAATCCTCCTTCTTTATCTTATATATTTTTTATTTTCATATCCACTCCCCACATCCCCTGCACAAAGTGGATTGGTAATTGCATTATCATATAGATACTATAATGTTATTATGATTATTTAACATCCATCATAAAATATCTTCACTTTTATTTTTATTTTAAAAAAAATGAAAACATCATTCGTGATGTTTCGATTCATCGCCTTCGTGGACGACAAGTTTTTTTCTTTTATTGACTTCATGGATGGTATTGAAATAAATATTATGGTTAAATGAAACTTTAATATACATATTATAATATATATCGTGTTCAGGAACCAATATATATATATATATATATATAATATTGAATAAAATGAAACAAGTTCGTGTTCATTGTAAAAAACGCTAACCAAAAGATATATAAGATCATATAAACTATTTATGTTCATTAATAATAAATAAATTTTCTTCTGTACAAGCTATTCTCATTTTAGGATAAATTTAATATTTTATACTCAAGGGAACCAACCATAAAACCCTGAAATAAATGATCCCAAAATGAAAAAATTAAACATCATAACTCATTGAAATGACGATAAATTAACTTAATAAAATTATAATAAATAAAATTTATTTTGAAGAGGTTATAAATTAAGTAATTAATTTACCTAATTTTATTATATAGGACATTAAGCACAAGTGAACAACTCTTTCAAACATAATGTAAGCTTCTTCTCATCTCACATTAATTTTTTTGAGATATTTCATATTCACCACTTATTTCTTATGTGTGGTGTATGCATACATACCTTTAATATATCAAATCATAAATTTATTTATCATCAGGTAATTAAATATTTTATTTGGTTAACATTAATTTTATGGGGAATATGATTCAATTTATTAGAAGTTTTAGGGATTTTTTTTGTCTCTCTTTAATTTTATGAGACATATTCCATATTCATCACTTATTACATTTGTGTAGTGACCCTTTTATTTATGAATCATTATTAATTAAATATTTCAACAAATATACCTATTTATTGTATCATGGATATGATTTTTTTCTATTCCATATACCAATTTTTTATATGGTGTTTAATTTGAATGTTATTTGTTTAACTGGAAAAATAATGTAAAATATGTATATTTAAATCAATATAGATATTTAATGATAAGACAGATTGATTCCTGAATTAAATCAATAATTTTTATATATGAGGAATGAATTTTATTTTTTAGGTTACGTGTGGAGTCCTCTATAGCCCCTCCATGAATTGGTAGGTTTCTTAAGACAAACTATATATGGTTTTGGCAAAGGCCCTACCCATTTATTAGATTCATGGAATGAATCCTAGACAATGTTAGATTATTGGAATGAAACCTTGGTAGTAATATATTTTGGTATTGAATCCTTGATTGTATGTTTTAGATTTACATCGTTACATATTCAATCATTATGAATTTAGTTATTGATATTCCATGTGATTATTTGTTGAGTTAGAATATCCATGGTTAAGTTTCATGCTCATGTTATTGATTACATGAAATGTGTGTCATTTATTTACCTTTATATGTTCAATATGATCATTGATTCATTATTGATTCTATTTTACTTAACCATAATTGATCATTTTAGTTCACCCCTATTTTTTTCCTTTCCCCATGTTTTGAAGAAGAGATTTTTGAATGAGTTTTCAAGGATGCAATTTATTTGATTTTGTTAAGTATTATATTTTATTTTTGATTCTCAATATAAAATAGGTTATATATATATATATATATCTAGTCCATCAGGACTACCAAACTATGTGATCCCCTGGGATTTTAATTTCTAAATCTATGACATGGTAATAAAATAATGAACTGAATATGAGCTACTAGGGTTGGAGTTATTATAGTTTATAGCAAAGAAAGTTTAGTAGAAACCTTGGAACTAGTTTTTTAAAAACATATATTAGATAACATAACCCTATGATAGTCCTTGAGGATATATATAGAATAACATACCAATGAATCCATGTTTATGATTATGAAATTAACTATATATAAATTCTTCAATTAATGTTAAGTGTTACGCCATATTTAGAATTATAAAAATTTCATCATTTTATGAGATAATTGAGTATATCCCAATGTTTAGAAACCTAACTTGGATGGATGAAGGGTATAAATATTCATGAACAATTTTGAGATCGACTTTTTGATGAATCCAATACAACAGTTGATGGAACTGAAAAATTTATCGCTATATTATGGCACCTTAACTAGGTTAGGAAAAGTAACCATTCCTATATGGAGAAACCCATTCCATAGTGAGATTTTCCTATGTTACATCAAATTATGTGAATGAAGTACCCATCATTTAGTGGGATTACTGATCAAATGAAAGATGGAAAACGGATTAAATAACTAGATATGATACTTTTGGCATTGGGTTATGGTGAATAGGAAAAGATTACATTAACAATATATTGTCTTAATGGAGATACTGATCAATGGTGGCCATTTATCAATAATACTAGGGAAGAAGAAGAAATAGAAATCAGGTAATGGAAATATTTTAAGGAAATAATCTTTGATAAATACATCCCTAATGAGAAAAAAATTGAGATGAATATAAATTTCCCAAGTGTGAAATAAAATGATGATGAAAGTTTTGTAGTGTACAAATATACCTTTATTTGGATAGCAAGATTTGCTAAAAAATTCATAAAAAACATGGAATGGAATATTAACTATTTCTTTGAAGTTCTTAAGAGAAGTCTCTAAAGGGAACTGGTGTCTCAAACTATTCCATTGTATAATGAAATAATTTATTGTGTTATGAATAATGAGAAAGAATTATCCAAGTATTATGGCTTCAATGGGAAGCAAGACAAGAAGAGGGAAGTAGAGAAAAAAAAACAGATAAAGGGATGAAGGGACAGAAGGATTTTCTAATATGTGATACTTGTGGAATGAAACACCTTGGTACTTGCTTAAAAAGGAAAGGAGTTTACTTCAATTATGGGGAAAAAGCCCACCATGCTCAGTATTTCAAGGCAATAAAGAATCTTATAATGTTCAATAATTCAAATTTAATGATGTTAGGAACTATGAAAATGAATTCCTTAGGCGATAAGGGAATATATATCAAAATAATTTTGAGATCAAGGATAATATTATGTTATTACTATTGAGGAAGTGGATTGATTAATGATATTGTGTTTGGATTCAAGAAATATGTTATAAGATTATATTAATCCATGATATTCTGGTTTTAATAATTATGATATATATATATATATATATGGATTTTACTACAGTACTTCTTTGTTAAGGATTTGATAGCGTCTGTCTAATAGTACCATCAAAATTGATTTGGTAGAAAGTTGGTGTTTTTTAAAACACATGATTTAGGGGGAATAACCCTTAATATTTTCTTTTTTTTGTCATAATAATGATAAATATATGTTTATACGATAGTATTGGTGACCATGAATGTTGTTGGTGATTTTATGGTTTGTTTTATGATAGAATTATTTGATGTTTATATTTAAGAAATATATTCGACAACATGAGATTTTATTATTAGAAGATTACATGTTTCATAAAGGTTTAAAATATGTTAAGGTATTAATATATTTGGTATGTTAAAAAAAGAGCTACATTGTTTGTAGAAATATTATGTAAAGTTGATTATGGAAAATTTAGTGACCTTCCTTCTAAAATTTCAGACATTGAATTTTTAAAAATTTATTTTGAATGAGTATTAAGGAAACTACTTATGTAATGTATTAATTTCAAATTTAGATATTAATGTTTGAGGTTAAAGTATGATTTATCATAACATGTGTTAACAATTTTTAATTTGGTAAATATTTAATGAAATAGGGAATAACTTTTATATTGTTTGATAAAAGTTGTTCAGGAATAAAAATTCATCTTGAATATCCATTTTTTATTTAAGAAATAAAGTGGAGATAGATCTAAACACAACTAAATGATGAGATTAAGCTTATGAAATGGAAATAAATCATGTAAGTTTATTTTATCAAGTCACTACATGTATAGTATAAGAATATCTCAACTCTTGGAAAATGATTTGGGATCAAAAAATGTTATCCATTTAATTTTATTAATAATAAATCAATGATCTTTTAACCGATATAAAATTTACAGTTTTGTTATGGTAGACATTCTATTGACCATGTTCTCTATCATTATCAATCTAAAATTTATAGTTATATTTATTTTCCATTCCCATGATTTCACTTTCCACTAATGTTATCCTATAGGGAAACCATGATTTATGGTGACCGTCATATTTTCTTTTCCCTCCATTTAAGACGATGTTTTATTAACCCTACTGACGATGTGGGATTTCCAAACAGATATTTTAAAATGAAAACTGCATTTTTTCCAATCATAAGATTAAATTGTGAGGATGCAATTTATTGAAGGAGGGGATAACATAACACCCCAATATTTTATGGTACATATCTTCTTAAATAAATTCAATTTATTTTATAGCTTATGCAACACTGAACTTAAAAAAATTTGATATACTATTAAATATTAACATGACTTTTGGAATAGTAATATGTCTATTAGGAATAGTAATTTTTCCATTAGAATAATAACCACACCAATGAATGTATAAATAAAATTTTGGAATATCATAAATTAAAATTTGATATATTTATATCATAAAATAATAAAATAAATTTTTTAAAAATGATATATCATGTATTGGTATTTTTTGGAAACATAAATATTTATTTAAAATTTTATAAGTAACACAATGATTTAAAATAAAATATATTTTCATAAAATAGATTCATAAATTAATATTTTGTTTCATTATAATTATTAAATAATTTTACAAGGCTGTAATTAAATTTTCAAAGTGTCGTAAAATCATATATAATATTAAAATCAATATTTATTTGAATTAATGATGATTTTATCTAAAAATTAAATTAATCATATTTTGAAAATTATTTTCATAAAATGGAGTCCATTTTTTAGAGATACATTTAAAAAAATGGTTAGTGTGAATTGTGTTCGGTCGGAATATACAATGTAACAAACAAGGGGAGGGGTGGATTGTGTCTTTCCAAATTCTTCTACTATTCTAGCTATTGAAACCCTCTGTAATTTATGTGGATATGTAGTGTTTTTATTCCATATGAAAATATGTAGTGGATAAACAAAAATAAAAGACATAGATTTTATCATAGTTCAGGGAAAAATGATTCCCTTTTCTAGTCTACTAATAATTCTCTTATTGAGCATGGTAAATTTCACTTGAATAGTCCTCTAATAACAAGACTAAGAATCCAAAACTGAGTATAGTCTGTTAACACCTTTAAGAAAAGACTGAGAACAAATACTTATGGTTCTCTAATAGAGAAATAGCTATCCATATATTATATTAAAAAGATTATACTCAACCATAAATGAGTACAAGCAATTGAAACTCCAATAAATTAAAAGATTTTTATTTTGAAAGGTTCAGATTATTCTTTACAGTTGCAACAATAAGAAACTGAAAATTGATGGATCTTTTTCTTATTAAGAAAAATATATCTTCAATAATGAAATGTTATTGAAGTGATCCTCATTGAAATAAAATTTTCAATAAGGTAGAAACTTAAACAGGAGTAGTAATCTTACAATAATAAAATATTTAACATTTATATCTCCAAAGTGTTTCTTTTTTAAGAAACAATCATTTATTGCAGTGGCACTGTAAAAGATAATTTCCATAAAATAGTCACATATGTGAATCTCTTATGACACAATTTTAAAATATAATATGAGAGAATATATTGAATATAAAACATCCTTCAGTATTCCAAATTCAAAAGAATATCCTTATTAATTGTAGTGATTCAAATTCCAATCGACCAGGGGAGTCCTAAGTTACCTTATAAGTAAGAGTGATTTTTTCTGATGAACATGGTTCTTTGAAAAAATAAAAAATATCCTTGAACTGGTCTTTAATTCTCACTCAAATTTTGTAGTAATCTACGATTGAAAACATGGATTGAAGAACTTTTCCATTGAGAACACAATGTAGTGTTGAGTGGTGTGGCGTAGGGATCCTTTGTGTAGCATAGGGTTCCTTTGTGTATCATAGGGTTTCCTTTCATACCATTGGGAACAAATAAGCGTAGATATGATGATCCATACGTTTATCCTTATCATCATAAAATACTGATTGTAGCATTGATTAACCATATCTTAATATTTTCTAAAGGTAGGGTTCCAAACATTAAATATAGTCTCCAATATAGCGTTGTTGATCTATATGTGTGAATTTTCCAAACATAACGATGATGATCTAAACACAAGCTCTTTAGTTTAACTTAGGTTTGATGAACAATACGTTTACTTTCCAAACATATGGTTGAAAACCGGATTTCTAGATTCAATCCCATAATGCTGAATTCTGTAAAATAGAATATAAATTCATGTAGAACATTACTAAAACAACATCGTTAGATTAAAATAATGGTATTTTTGAAGATCAAAATCATCGTAAATTATAGAGTAATGTTGAGATAATAAATTCCCAAATATATGATTCGTAAAACAAAAAAGTAGATATAGAAATTGTTTCAAAATTTTTATTTCATAGAATTATATCAATAAAGACAATTTTTCAAAATAAAATGGTGTGGTTGAAAATAATATCCCCATACCCCCCCAGAGATAGTTTCCATTACATAAACATAAATCTTGTCCCCCATTTTGTGATATAAAAAATAACATTGTGAAAGAATAAATGAAATAAACCACAATTAATATAACACATAACTATAAATGAATAGTTATGAATTCTGACATAAGAAAACAAATCTATGATTTTTAGTGAAGTATTGAACTTAAATAAAATAAAATAAATCTAAATATGTATCAAATTAAGTTAAACCGGCAATAAAATGTTTTTGAAAAGTTAGATTATAATACTTAATAAATAAATCAGTCTTCAAAATGAGTGGCTAAAGTTCAGTTTCGGTAGGGAAAAAGGGTTTTGTAGGGTGAGGAAGGTCTTGAACTGCACTGCTATGATCAATCAGCTTCATCAATAGGCTCTAGAAATTTTTGTTGAACACTTCTGTCCATTGTTGATGTAGCTTCCTAAAATAATTTCCAACCTTCAATATTTCAACCAAATTGACCATTACCAACATATTCATAGCTTCTTATACCATAATGAAAGAGGTCAACTTTTCATTAACTTGATTAATCACTAATCACAGCAAGGATTGATTCAAAGTTAGTTGACTAATCAGATATCCTTGATTGTTTAAAAAACATTTAAAGGAATGCTATAACACTTAAGAGTGTATAGACTACCATTAAATCATCACGTATTAAAGTAATCACTTCACCCTTTCTGAGAAGTTCTGGTGATGTCGGTCGAGAGGAGTTTGATGCTTGATTTCTTGCATTCAAAGACTGAAATTAATTCCCTATCATCAATTTAAACTCATCAAATTTTATTTTAATAACAGATTCATCCTTTAATGAACAAAAATATCTTGAAATTTTTTCCATAAGCTCTTTATGATATCCAATAGAAATGAGATTTTCTTTGAATTGTATTAAATGAATCTTCTAAGCTTCAAGCTCTGATCTCTATAACTTGGGCATTATCTTGTGAATATAAAGATTCAGTAGAATTATGTTTTTCTTAATCAACATGAAGTATTGCTAGGCTTGTCTCACTAGAACCTTCTGGTATGCTTCCCAATTTAGATCCTCCCAAGACACCAATGTAAGTGAGAATTTGATTTCCAGGGTCAAGGATATATTCCCTATGAAGTTCTTGACTTTGAGCCCCCTACTCAACTTTCTCATTCACTTGATCCTCTATCCGAGCACCTCTTTTCTCACCAAGTGGAGTGGAATCCACTCCTCCAAAAGTAGCTTCAACAAAAACCTCTAGAACATCAATTAAGATTATTATTCTTTTTGAACAATATAATCGTATAGACTTAAAGTTCCTTCTTCTTCAAGCCTTTGAAAAACTGACCCAGATGAAGGGATAACCCTTTTCTCCCCCTGAACAGTTGACAAAAACTTTTTTTGTTTCTCTGTACCAACTTGAAGGAAATCGTTGCAGGATTTTCTCCAGAAAAAACCAAAATTATTCATAGTTTCCATCTCTAAAAGTTTTGGAACTAAAGGGATTAAAGTTTTAGGGTTTTCGGTAGATAGGAATCGAAATAGAGAGGTACTCTGTAATCCGAAAGGACATGTAAGAGAAGAGAGAGAGAGGGAGAAGGAAAATGGTTTTATCATTCCGATTAAGAATCCACTTATTACATTTTAATTTTGAAAATAAAAATAAAAAAAATTGAAATAAAATTCATTTCAAAATAAATTAATACTAAATTGAATGAAATATATTAAATAAATATTAATCAAATTAAAATAAAGAACTATAAATAAATTAACAATTAATCACTTCAAATAAAATATTCTTAATCCCCCTTAATAAAATCAAAACAAGCATTGAGAAGTGGTTTAGTAAATATATCAGCTAATTGATATTCAATATTAATAAATTTTGAAGAAATATCCTTTTTAAGGACATGATCTATTAGAAAATGATGTATTATAATAGTATTATTAGTCCTAGAATGACTTATAGAATTATTAGAAATATTATTAAAACTAGTATTATCACATTAAATTGGAATACAATTATTGTTTAGTCCAAAATCTAGTAGAGTGTTTTTCATCCACAATACTTGTTCACAACAATTTCTAGCAGAAACATATTATGCCTTAGTGGTTGATTGGAAAAATGAGTTTTCTTTCGTACTGGACCCTAAAAATAATTATTTTCCTAAAAAGTGATTGGTTCTTGAGATACTTTTTTTTATCAAATCTACAACCTCTAAATTCAGCATCTGAATATAAAATCTAATTAAAATCAGATGTTTTGGGGTAAATAAGTGATTGAAAAATAGTTCCTTTTAAATATATAAAGATTATTTTAATAGTAATAAGATGATTATCTTTTTGATTTTATTGAAATATAGCACAAAGACATACAAAAAATAATAATTTCTGGTCTACTAGCAGTAAGATATAACAAACTACCAATCATACCTCCATATAAATTGGTTTCAACAGGTTTTCCATATTTATCCCAATCAAGTTTCAAATTGGTACACATAGGAGTTGTATATGTCTTGTTGTTCTCAAAAACAAATCTTCAATAAATCAATAATATAGATAATTTTATTTAAAATATTTCAATAATCTTTTTGATAAATCTAAATTCCAAAAAAGAAATTCAGTTCTCCCATCATACTCAATTAAAATTCCTTTTTCATTAGATTTGAAAAATCAAAAAAATATTTTTATTAGTTGAACCAAAAATATCATTATAAACATTAATTAAGACTAATAAAATATTAGAACAAATGATTTTCTAAATTTTTTTTGGATCTTCCACTTTAACAGTAAATTCGTCTTTTAAAATAAAAGAACTTAATATTTCATACAAAGATATAGGTTGTTGTTTAAGTCCATATAGGGCTTTATTATGTTTAGAAATATATTTTAGTTATTGAGAATTTTAAAAACCAAGGGGATATTCAACATGAACTTCCTATATTCAATAAAAATTTTAAAATGCATACTTAGCATTAGTTTTGTATAATTTAAAATTCATCTGAGATACATAATCTTAAAAGATTCAAATGGATTTTAATCTAGATACAGAGGAAAAGGTCTCAGCGTAATCTATAACTTCTTCCTGATTATATCCTTTAGCTACTAATCTGGATATATTTCAGTTTATGATCCCTTGATCATCCCATTTATTTCTAAATACCCACTTGGTTCTTATAACTAAATAATTAGTTGGTCTTTCTACTAGTTCCCAAAATTCATTTCTTCTAAATTGATTTAGTTCTTCCTACATAGACATCATCCAACACTTATTATCTAAGGCTTCATCAATATTTTTAGGTTCTAACTGGGAAAAAAAGTAAAAAAAAATTGGCTTGGTTTCCTACATTTCATCTAGTTATTATTCACGTGTCCAAATATCCTATTATAGTTTCTAAAGGATGGTTCTTTAGGGTTATAGATTGTCTAGCCAAGACACTTTTAGGTTCTTTAGTAAAATGTTATTTTGAACTGGAAAGAATTTAATTAATTCCATTTTCAAAACCATT
The DNA here is from genome assembly GCA_963277665.1 of Viscum album. Taxonomy (NCBI): domain Eukaryota; kingdom Viridiplantae; phylum Streptophyta; class Magnoliopsida; order Santalales; family Viscaceae; genus Viscum; species Viscum album. The sequence continues at coordinate 192,262,287 of OY728155.1, read as the reverse complement.
TTAAGGGTTTCAAGTCTCATGTTATCAAAAGAGTCAGTGACTTCATCAGTTTTATCATTCTTTTTAATGGAAGGGTCAGTTTCAACAAACTTCACATGAACTGATTCTTCAAAAATCCAGGATTTTTTATTAAATACACTATAATATTTAGAGTTAGTAGAATATACCAAAAATATTCCTTCATCATCTTTTGGATTGAACTTACTAAGGTTTTCCTTAGTATTTAACATATACACTTTTCATCAAAAAACATTAAAGTACTTCACTTTGGGTTTTTTATTATTTTAATGTCCATATGGTGTCTTTCTAAAAATATACATTATTAAAAATCTATTCATGATGTAGAAATTTGTGCTTATGGATTCTTCTCAAAGATAGGTAGGAAGACTGTATTCATTTATAATATTCCTTGTCATTAATTGAATAGTCATATTTCTTCTTTCAACAATTCCATTTTATTGAGGTACTCTTGGTGAATACAAGATGTGTTTAATACCTAGATTTGAGCAAGAAGAATTAAATTACTGAATCTAAAATTCTCCACAATGATTACATTTTAAGGAAATTATTTTAAATTCATTCCCATTTTTAAAAATTTTACAAAATCATTCGAAAATATTGAAAACATCACTTTGGAGTTTTAGAAAATAAACCAATGTAAATCTAGAATAATCATCTACTTAAACATAGACATATAATTTACCAGCCAAACTTTCTATCCATGATGGTCCAAAAAAATCCATATGGATATGTTCTAAAGGTTTATATGTAGCAATTTTGTTAATAAATTTAAAAGAATATTTTGGTTTCTTGACAATTTGGCATGCATCACAAAATATTTCATTATCAAACTTAAGACTCAGAAAATCAGAAACTAAAAATTTCATATATAATTTAGGTATAACATATATATTTATATGTCCATGTCTTCTATTCCAAATCCATGATTTATTTGACTTAGTAGTTAAATAATTAACTTTTTTACATAATAAATTTAAATCAAAAGTATAAATATTGTCAGTTTTTGGTTCTATTAACTTAAATAACATATCTTTAAACACATAACACATTTTTTGATAAAAATTAATATAAAAACCATCAAAACAAATTTTATAGATACTTATTATATTGTGCTTTAACCCTTGAAGATATAGTACTTTGTTTATTGAGATAGTTTTTGGATATCCAATAATTCCAAATCAAATTATTTTCCCTTTGGAATTGTCACCAAAAGAGATAAGACCTCCATCTATTTGTGTAAGTGTGAGAAAATTTTATGGATCTCCACTCATATTCCTAGAATATCCACTTTTCGTATACCATATAACATTTTTTATCTAGTGTCTCATTTCCTACAAAAGTATTTAAATAGAAGTATGTTTTGGTACCCATATTTTCTTTGGTCTAGCAGTGTTAGCAAGCAATGATCTCAGAATCCAGATATTCTATTGTTTTCTCATAACTCAAAAAATCTGTTTCATACAATATTTTTTGAAATAATGGTTATTTTAATTCCTCTAATTTGAGGATTTTTTTTATTAAAAATTATTTTTGGAATGGACTTTTGTCTCATAATGATAACAGGCTGCATTTTTAGAATTAGGTATAATATAGTTTTTATAAAATTTGGATTTCTAACCCTTTATTTCTATTCCATATCTTTCCCTTGTAATTAAATTCTTTCCAACAATCTCATTCAAGATATTTTCTCTTTTAGTGAAAAATAGAGCAACACTTTTATAAGGTTCTACTTTATCTTGTAATGTATTTATTTTGTTTCATGATCAACATAGTTTATTGTGGATGAATTGAATTTTTCCATCAACTCTTGATGTTTTTATTCAAGGTATCTCTTTCACATAAAACAAAATTAGGAATATTTTTTAAAGAATTGTGATTTTTTTAATAGAAATTCATATTTTTATTCTAACGTAGAACAATAGAATGATAGTTTATTATTTGATAAATTACTAGTGTCAGAATCGGAATTAGATGACTAAATGGTCTATACCTTATCCTCTTCATCCTTAAATCACATATTGGCCTTTAGGTTTGATTTCTCCTTCTCCCAGTCGAACTTTGAAGGACTACGAGGGTCTTCAGATACACTCAATATATCATTAATTTCTATTTTTATTTTATTCTCATAATCAATATTTTTCTGATATCTCTATTTTGACCTTTTTATTTTATCATTTTATTGAGGACAATCAGGTCTCATATAACTTGATTTCTTTCATTCATAACATCTGACTTCTCTAGAGTATTTCTCATCCTTCTTCAAGAATTTTCTAAATAATATTTTATTCTTATTACACATTCTTAACTTCCTGGATAGTTGATCATGTTCTATTTCAGAATTAGATGAATCTAAATTCTTATCTTCTTTGAATACTTACTTTGATCTTCTGCTATGTTTCTGAGCTATCAATTTTAGAGGATTATTATATTTCTTTACTATAATATTATGATCTTCAATATCATCCTGCATTTATTCTTCATACATCATCAGTTTCCCAATTAGTTATTTCATTTTCAGATATTTTTCAGGTGATGATTGATGAATTGTAGAAGATATGTCATTCCATTTTGAAGGTAGTACGTGGAATACTTTGAAAGCTTGATCAGCTAACTGAAAATTAAATTTTTATTTCCAACAAAACATTTTAAAAAAAAAGTGGGAAACCCAAAATAAAATCATACAAGAAACACATATAAAGACTATAATTAACTGACCCTCCCTAGAAACTACATCATTATGTCAAGTCTCCACCTCAAATGACCACTCAGAAAGCTTTCATGTGAAGGGTTGCATGAGCCTAGTATTGATGGAAAATAAATACCATATCATTCATCCAAATTAGAATGTTCATACTCAGATGGATTCTTCTTTCTATGTATCATAATATGAAATTGATCCTTGAGCATGATAGTTTCTTCCCTATTAAAATTCAGAATAAAACCAAATTCAAAAAAACTTCCTTAAAAAAATCCCATTTCCAATTTCAAAAACCACTAATGAAAATTAACCAAATTTAAAAATAAAAAAGTCAAAAAAAATCCATCAAACTGATAATCGTCATTGATCTCCCTGAACTGGCTACTTGATCTCACGTCCCAATGGACTAAGAAGACCACTACGTTGCTCTATCCAATTTTAGATTAGCTGTAGAATACCTCATTTGTCTCACATTATTTGTTCCTTCATAAGAAACTGCAATAATTTTCAACATCTCATATTAAATTAGACATTGTGATACACAATTGAACTCATCTGGACCAAGACCATATATAATGGAATTTATAGATTTAGAATTAATATCATATTCAGCTTCTATTTCATCATCCCATGTTTCAGGTTTCTCATGAATTTCTTAAGGGGTAATGATCTTTGAGTAAACACTAGATCCAAGATTTTCAAGATAATCATCCTTGATTTCCAACACCCATAATTTTCACCATTGAAGTATGGAGCATGTACCATTGACATTCCTTCTCTTGGATCAGTCAATTCCATCATTATATAGAACTTATACTTTTATGATTTCTATATCATTATCCAAAATCCCTCATTTGATACCAATTGTTAGGTTGGAATATAAAAAGCAACACACAAGAGGGGGGGATGAATTGTGTCTTTTCAGATTCTTCCACAATTCTAGCTTTTGACACCCTCTTTAATTTATGCAGATATGCAGTTTTTTTCTTCTATATGAAAATATATTGTGGATAAACAGAAATAAAGAACACAACTTTTCTATAATGGTTTAGGGCACAAATATCCTCTAGTCCACTCTACCCATCACTCTTTTAGTGATCTTGGAAAATTTCACTAGAACGATCAACTTATCACAAGACCATGAATTCACAACTGAGTCCAAGTAGTTGACACCATTAGAAAAAGAATAATGACAAATTCTTATGGTTTTTTAACATAGAACCGGTTATCCATAGCTTAGATCAAGAAGCTCATACTCTACCACAACTGAGTATGAGCAGTTGAAACTATAATAAATAAAAAGAGTTCTCATTGAAAGGTTTATATTATTATTTATAGTTTTAGCAGCAAGAAAATAAAAATTGATGGATATTCTTCTTCATAAAAGAATATCTTCAAAATGAAATAGTCCTTTAGTGATCCTCATCGAACAAATATCTTCAATAAGGTAGAAACTTAAACCATAATAGTAATATTCGAGTAGTAAAAGTTTGAACACGTATATCTCCAATGTGTAGCTTCTTTCAGAATCAATAATTTGTTACAACATCACTTTAAAAGATAATTTCAATAAAATAGACACATATATGAATCTATTATAAAAAACATATAAAGAGATACTCTGAGAGAATATATAGAACATAAAAGATTTCTTCGGTATTACAAATCCAAAAGAATATCCTGATTGATCATGGTAACTCAAATTCAAATAAACCACAGGAGTCATAAAATACATTAAAATTGGATTTTTTTTATGAGCATGGTTCTTTTAAACAATCAAAACAATCCTTGAATATGTCATTAATTCAAACTCAACCATTGTAGTAATCATTAATTGAAAACACGACTTGAAGAACTTCGACGTTGAGAACACAATGTTGTGTTGAACTACATAGTATAGGGTTACTTAGCATATCATAGGCTTAAATTGTGTATAATTGGTAACAATGAATCACATGGTTGATGATCTAAAATTTATCCTTTTTCTATATAAAATCCTGAACATATAATTGATTAACCATATGTTCAACTTTTTCGAATGTAGGGTTGAAAACAGTAAATCCAGACTTTAATATAGGGTTTCTGATCCATGCACATGTCAATTTTCTAAATGTAAACATGGAAATACAAACACAAAAACTTTAGTGTAATGTAGGGTTGATGAACCATAAATTTACTTTCTGAACGTAGGGTTGAAAACAATGTTTCGCGATTCATTCCCATAACACTAAATTCCTTAAAACAGAATATAAATTCTTGTAGAACATTACTCTTCAATACTTCATTTGAAAACAAACAATGGTATTTGTGAACATAAAAATCACCACAAATTATATATTATTGTTGAGAAAATACATGCCCAATTTCTTTTTTGTATTTTTCTAAAATAAATTAGTTTTTGTGAATAGTAACATACAATAATTTATGATATTTAACATTATAAGTAAATACATTAATTATTGAGTCATGGATGATTTATGGTTGAGGTAATAACCTAGTATTTTGAACTCAAATGAACTATTTACTATACCTAGTCACAAGAATCAACACTATGGTTAGTTTGGGCCAAAATAATAAACAAATTAATAAAATAGTCAGAAACCCCTCATCTTCACTATAAATACTAACCCTAACAACCACTTCTTCTCACAACACCATAGTATTGTATCTCATCAAAATTATACCAAATTACCTTCCAAAGACTCTTACTCACACCCAAGTCCTACTAGTCTTACCAGAAGACCAAATCCAAGTTTTATAAGGAGGCCCTCAAGGAGATGATATCGAAGAGGTAAAATACTCTTTATTTATCTTTTTTTTTCTTATACTCTTCTCACCTACCCTATAAAAAGTGGTATGGTAACTCTAGTATAGTATATATATTGTAGTTTTATTGTTCTAATGAAATATCAATCATCAAATATATTCTCTTCTATTTTTATTTTAAAAAATGGAAACATTGTCTTTGATATGTCGATTCAACACCTTTTTGGATGACGAGTTTATGTTTCCCTTTACTGCCTTCATATAGGGCCATCAAACCATTATTATTGTTAAATAAGATTATAATATACATATTATTGGTTATATATTATTATTAAACTAATATATATAAGTATAATATTAAATAAAATGACACAAGTTCGTGATGATCGTAAAAAATGAAAAACATTTAAAACATTTTCATCAACATTTTATCTAATGAATCATTCTCAAAATATATAACCAAATGATATATGATATCATATAGAATTATTTAATTTCATTAATTCTAAATAATATCACTTCTTTAGAAGTTATTCTCATTAGAATAGAACCTCTATATTTTATACACAATGGATATGACTATAAAACCATGAAACGAACACTCCTAAATTAATAAAATTAAATATTATAACTCATAAAAATGACCATAAATAAACATAATAAAATTAAATTAAATAAAATATATGTTTAAGAAGTTAGGAATTATGTAATTAATGAATATAATTTTATTATATATTAAAATAAGTATAAGATAAAAACACTTTCATACATAAGGTAAGAGGTTTCTCATCTAACTTTTTTTTCTGTGAGATATTCCTTATTCACCCCTTATTTCATATGTGTGGTATATGTATACTACCATTTAATATATAATAACATGAAATATTTATCTTCATGGAATTCAATGTTTCATTTTATTATCATTAATTGTTTTGGGAAATACTCTTCAATTTATTACAAGAGGTAATGGTTTTTCATCTCACTTTAATTTTTGTGGGACATATTACATATTCATCACTTATTATCTATTTGTACAACACCTTTTATTTTGGATGAATTATTAATTAAATATTTAATTATATATATATATATATATTTATTCATCAAGGATATGATTATTTCATAATCCATATACCAATTTTTTATACGATGATTACTTTGAAATTTATTTGTCTAGCTAAGAAATTAATGTTAAATCCATATCTCTTAATAAATATGAATATTTTTTTGATAAGTAAACTTGATTCAAGAGTTAAATCAGTCATTTAAATATATTATGAATTAATTGGATTTAATATGTGATTATAATGTCCCACTATATCTCCTCATGAATTGGTAAGTTTCATGAGACAAACTATATATGGTTTTGGGCAAGACCATACCCATCTATTAGATTCATGACATGAAGCCTTAACAATGTTATAATATTGTAATGAAGCCTTAAAAATAATAGATTAATGACAAAAATACTCGATAGTATGTTTTAGATAACCAACATTATACATTTTATCATTATGAATTTAGCTATTGATATTCTATGTGATTATTTGATTAGTTATAATTTCTATGGTTAAGTTTCATACTCAAGATATTGGTTACATGGAATGTGTTTCAGTTATTTACCTTTCTGTTTCCATTATGCTCATTGATTCATTATTTCTTCCGCTGTACTTAACACTTACCGAGCATTTAATCTCACCCTTATCTTGTTTCTGTTCCGCTGGTTATGAAGGATAGTTTTTTTAATGATTTTCAATGATTTAGTTTATTAGATTTTTTATGTATTATATTTTATTTTCTATTACAAATGTAAAATGGGTTTCATTTATGTATCTAGTTTTTTCAATGATATTAAATTATTCCACTACTAGAATTCAAGGTATATGTGACGAGTTATTTGCGAAGGGATCCCGTCGTCAATAGGCATTAGTGACGGGGCCCCGTCACATATAGCTCGTTGTAGAAAATGCGATCACAAAAAAAATTATTTGCGATGGGCCCATCGCAAATAATATTTTTTTTGCGATGGGAAACTTCACCATCACAAATAATTCTCCGATTATATACTATATATATATAATCTCTTTTGCGATGGGACCATCACAAATATTTTTTTGCAATGGGCCCGTAATCCCGTCGCAAATGTTTTTTGAAAATATTTTTTTAGACTATTTGCGATGGGCCCATCACAAATTGTATTTGTGATAGGCCCGTAATCTCGTCACAAATACCTTTTTTAAGAATAAATTATTTAGACTATTTGCGATGTGATCCCGTCGCAACAAATCGCATCACAAATAATAAATAACTTTTTTAAAAATAAATATAATAAAATTATGATTATTAAAAAATTAATTTTAATATTATTAAAATAATAAAATAATAAAAAAATTAAAATTATCAATATTCACAAAAAATTATAAAATAAATCATAAAATATTATAATTATTATTGAAAAATTAATATTAATATTATTAATATAATAAAAAAATAAAAAATATTAAAATTCTCAATATTCACAAAAAAAATATTAAAAAAAATCATAAATTATTATTATTATTATTATTAATATTAGTAAAATAAACAAATATTAAAAAATTTATTACTAAAAAAATATATTTAATAAAATTATGATTAATGAAACAATAATATTAATATTATTAAAATAATAAAAAAATAAAAAATATTAAAATTCTCAATATTCACAAAAACAAATAATAAAATATTAAAAACTAAATTATGTAATAATCGCACTGATATAAAAGACAGAAACTGTAAGTAGTTCATATTAAAACAAATTTAAATTCAAATGTTTTTTACATAAAAAAATCAATGGGGGGTCGTCTTCTAGAGGAGGTGGAGGAGCTGAAGGAGCTGGTGGTGGAAACTCTATCCCTAAACTACAAGTCAGACGTTGCATGTACTCCATCTACTTGTGATGCTGCTGCTACCATCAAATCATATCCTCCTCGTGCTTCTGCTGCTACTGCCATCGATGCATCTCCTCCTCGTGCTGCTATTGCTGCTGACGTATCTCTTCTCATTGTTTCTGCAAACTCTCTATACAGTCATTCTAAGCTCGGAACTACTCCTGATACAGTGAGCCAGAAGATGATGCCTCTCCATGAGCTCCTCTTGAGTTGGACGCCGACATCGCAGTAGTACCATAATAAGTACCAGGGGTCACATGAGAGACGATACCAACTACTCAGACCTTCTCAAAGCCATATTGAGTCGCTTGCATCCATGTCGGCTCGTCGAAATGGTGGGCACTGGTCTGATCAGTTGCCTCATCCTGACCATCAGCCTATGTCTGAGAAGTCGCAGCCTCATATGACTCCTTCAATTCCAATTTCAAATTAAAATTGGGAAAATATTATAAGAATTTAATTGTCAAACTGAAAAAAATAAGACTAACGACAATTTGATGCTGGCGATCACCTCTAATCTCTCTGGTGGCTGAATCACTATACATCCTCCAATATACATCGTACTCTGTAATATCGGGATGATCGTCTGACTATATGAGTATAAAATAAACAGATTATATTTGAAGTTATATAAAATATTTAAAAGAAATACTTACCAGATTCTCTCTATGAATACTGAATGTACGACTACCAGCTCAATGCTTCACCTCATGTCTCCCCCCGGTTCTGCCGACCCAATGAAGACCTCCTCTGAAATCCACCTCCCAACCAATGTGCACATAATCCATCCCAAACCTGAGATGAAATGTACTATCATCGGTGGGCTATACATGACTCATCAAATATTGTCGCTCCTTCTTTCTTAATGGTCGTCTTTCTCAAATTGTGAAAAAACTGACGCAAACACGCATGCTTAGACACCTCCCATGCAGTATGGATATCGCCACACATGCAATCATTGATGGGATACCATAAAACCTACAAATAATTTATAATATATAGTTATTAATACAATAAATTTCAAAATAAATATTATTTATTAACGTACCGGCCAATGATTGTACATATCGAGATGCACATCAACGGGAATTTGTTCCCATGTTGTCCATGGCTGAGAAAAATAATTGCGCAAGATAGCGCTCCCCTGTCCAATAGCTACATGCGCCAAACTGTGAAAAAGAAGAATAAATAATCAAACAATTAGTATATATATAAATAAATTAATGAAATATAACTAAAATATACAGGTTACCATACCTTTGTGTGCGTGGATCGAAGCCAAGACGTGGACATCACTCGGGGATAGGGTCAGAAATCATCAGGCATGCAAGACCTCGCCCCCTCCATATACCTCCTAAACCACCTGTAGGCTGAAGGTTAGATGATCCCACATCCCCCTCATCCAAAGGTAGCTTAGCTTCCTCTAACTCACACAATAGATTAGAGTCCATCTGAAACACAAAATGATTGTTGTTAGCAGATAGTTGAAAATTACTATTATATATATACATATATATTAGTTATGATCACAACCAGCATTTAACTATGCCAATGTTCACCTTCATCTTCATATTCATATCTAGCAATGTCAATGTCTTCATATTCCTCCTCGACATCATCAATATCTATATGAGTTTCACTTTCATCATCTCCTGTCATTTCAATTTCATTTGTAACATCACTAACATCTTCTTCACCATGGACCCTTAATTGTGGGGTGTCCTAATCGATATTCATGTTTCTTGGTGAAAAATATGGATTTTGAGTAGTCTCTTGAAAAATTTCAATTTCTTCCACTTCAGTGGAACCACATTCAGTTTGAGTAAATTGATTTTCTCATGATTTAATTTTTATTATTCTCCAATAATCACCCAAGTCTCTTGAAGTAGCACAGTGCTTTGCGTAATAAATTTGATGTTCCTGTTGAGCCAGAAAAATGTTTCATTTACTACAAGAATACTTTTATATTTAATATCGACGATTCCATGAGTCAGATGAACATGCAAGCCTCTCCCAGTATCCTACCATCAACATTTAAACATCGTTATGTAATTTTTTCCAAGATAACATAGCTCAATAATTTCATCCAAAATTCCATAAAATTAAACATCAGTTTCTCTATGATGCGATCCTCTCAAAAAAACTCCACTGTTAATTGTTTTTTTTGATTCCCCATATGCATGTTTATGAAATCGAAATCAATTCACCACATATTCATTACAAGATTTAACCATTTTGGATGATGGGTTACTCAATATACATAGTTGCTTATCAATTTTATCAGCATGTTGAGACACCTGAAAATTTGTAAAACAATTATCAATATAATAAATAGTAAACTAAATTGATATTAAACCATCAAGAAATTATGTTACCAGCTTTTGAAACCATTGAGAATTTTTTTGTCTGCATTCTTCTAGAGAAGCTATTGTAATTTGTGGAACTTGTTTCTTGATATGATTATCATATAACCTAAAAATAAAATAAGTTTACATATTGTAACCGAAATTATAGAATAAGTGATAGAAGCACTCATAGTACAAATGCTGTCATTTCTTCACAGTTGAAAAGAACATATGTATGAGATCTATGATGTTCATCATCTAAAATCAATCATTCTTGAACTCCACCGAAGCCAAGATTTGGAATATTAAAAACTAATAAATGATTTTCCATTTCATCATTAACATTTTTCTCGTTTCGTCCCATGCGGTTTGGTTTTTAGTGATATTCAGATTCAAAATACTAAGAGAAAAAAAAAGAAATTTCCTCTTGCAAATAAACTTCAGCAATTGAGCCTTCAACTGATTCTTTGTTACATATTTTTTCTTAAATTTCTTCATGCATCTCTCAAATGAGTAAATCCATCAATCCAGTACTGGACGTCCACATTTAGCTTCATGTGGAAAATTTAATATCAGATGTTCCATTGAGTCAAAGAAAGTAGGTGGGAAGATTTTTTCCAGTTTACATATAATTACAGCGACATCTTCTTACAGTTTACATAGTGCATCGTAGTCAGTTGTCGCTACAAAAATGTCTCAAAAAAATATGATACATATGTTATTGAATCCCAAATCATATAATTCAACAATCCTCCGAATCCAATCGGCATAAGTCTTTCCATTTAACATGACAATCATGACTTTTTAATCCGGTAATATGACCATTCTTAACACAACTTCCCAAATTGGAAGCATAGCCATCTAGAAGTCTCAAATCTGCAATCCACTGAAAAAATAATAAACGACTCTCTTGGGATAGTGTATAAGATGATTTTGGCTTCATTAACTTCTATGATCTGACATTTTCAAATAGTTCAAGTTCTGGTCACCTGCAAATTTGGGAAAGATCTAATCGTGCTTTTACAATATCGTTGGTCTTACCTGGTTTATCCAAAACTGTATGAAATAAATTATCAAAAAATCTCTTCTAAATGTACATGAAATACAACATGTATCCGACCAACAAATCATAATAATATTAGAGATCCTAAAAAATTATTCATTTTATCCAATTATTTTATTTCCCAAATTCATGAATTTTCTGTTGGTTTATTGTTGGCCCAAATGTGATGAGTGGTAATGAAAATACAACTGATTTTAACTCTGTACCTGGGATCATTTTCGGAGGTTCATCCCTTTCAATTATTCCTTTTCTGAAATGAGATTTGTCTCTTCGAAAAGGATGATCGGTTGGAAGAAATATGCGATGACAGTCAAAATAGAAAGGTTTTTTCCATTGAAGAGCATAAAAGCTTTGTTGTCTTTCAAACAGTAAGGACATGATTTCAGACTATGTGTACTCCAGCCAGATAACATGCCATATTCCGAAAAGTCACTAATCATCCACATAAATGCATCTTTTAATGTAAAATTTTGTTTCGCAGTAACATCATATGTACTAACACCATTACTCCACAATGCATTTAACTCATCAATCAATGGTTTCAAATGAAAATAATTTTTTTTTCTGGATGTCCTGGATCTAATAAGGTTAAAAAGATATAGGGCTCCTTCATCAACATCCATGGTGGTAGATTGTACGGAGTTATAAAGATAGACTAACATGAATACTTACTACCATAAGATCCAAATAAACAGAAACCGTCAGTAGAAAGACCCAATCACACGTTTCGGGCTTCTAAAGAAAAAGACGAATGTAGACAATAAAAATGTTTCCATTAATCACCATCATATGGATGAATCAATCTTTTACCAGTTGAAATATTGGTTTTTTGCCATGAAATCATTGACACTGTGTTATGGGACATAAATAAACGTTGCAGCCTAAGTGTAAGGGGGAAATATCTCAACTATTTTACAGGAATCGATCCAGACTTCCCTGGTTGAGCTTCTTTATACCTCAATTGTCCACATGTTGGACAACTATCCAACGACTCATTTTCACCAGAATATAAGATGAAATAATTTTCACATGAATGAATCTTCCGATAACTAAGGCCTAGATTAAGAACCAACCTCTTTCTCTCATATTAATTTGCAGGAAACACATTTCCTTTAGGTAAACGTATTTTAACCAAAGAAAATATCTGATCAAAACAGTTGTTTGAAATTGCATTATCTTATTTAATAGCCATAAATTTTTCAACCGCTTCAAATTTTATTTTCTTGAAACCAGGATATAATGCATCCTCAGCAGACCTCAACAACTCATAAAATTCAGATGGTACCAACTCAGGAGTTAAATCAATATCATCATGAGTTTAATTTTTTTAATAGATGGAACTGCAACATCATGTACTAAATTTTGGAACTGTGATGGATCCAGAATCAAGTTTTTAGTATCTTCTATGGAACTGCGTTCACCATGTTGATGCCAAAAAAGATAATCTGGTTGAAAACCAAACCACAAGAGTTGTCCCCCAACCTTGTCAAATGTGTCAAACGTTATGAGAGCACATTTTTTACAAGGAAACTTAATTATGACTTCTGAAACATATTCTGGTTTTGATGATGAAAATGCTAAGAAAGATTCAACACCCTCAATATATATAAGATTTAAACCAGAACCATTTGGATTTCTGAACTGATTTATATAGGAGCGATCATCTAATAATGACTGATGTCGACATCCTTGTTCCATATTTTTCTACAAAATATAATATCATCACTGTTTTTGAATAATTTTAAATTATAAAAATACTATCTGAAAAAAGAAGATAAATAATTACTACTACTTCTTAATAACTACCATTAATTATAGGCGACACAATTTCCAGTGGATTAACGTCTACTCTTTTGTCCAACGGCTCATTTACATGCATCTTTGTCACAGTGAAATCACAATGAAGAATCTAGGTGGAGGTAGGCATATTCATTCTCGTATGTACGAGAATGAATATACATACCTCCGACCAGATTTGTGATTGTGATTTCAGTGTGAGAAAGATGCAAGAAAATGAGCCTTCCGACAAAAGAGCCCCCTTTTCATTGATGAATCATCTTCTTCTAACTATCACCACCAAAAAACATTATAAAAAATATGATCCTACGAATGCATATCCAATCACGTGTATATGAGATTGAATATACCTATCTAGAAGCACATTTTTCATATTGTTTTGAGTCGGTGAGATTTGAAATGAGAAAAGTCATCGAGCCAAAGGAGTGCCGTCAATCCATTGGAAATCGTTCCAGGTTCTTGGAATTTATTCAAATTTATTAAAATTCCTTTCTAACTATTCCAAACTAATTATTACTATTTATTTCTATTTATTGCTAATTATTACTAATTTAGAAATACTTATAAATACTTAGCAAAATAAAAACTGCTTTAATAATTAAAGGAAATTTGGTAATCATCATTGTGGAGATGATTACAAATTTTCCCTTCATTATCCATGCAGTTTTCATTTACTAATTATAATTATATCTAATTATTACTAATAAAAAAAATTATGTTGTCAATATTTAGGGAAACAAATATTAATATTATTAAAATAATAAAAAAATTATAAAATATTAAAATTATTAGTATTCGCAACAGGATTTACTGCATTCATAACATGTTCAAATCTTAAAGGGTCGCCAATTGTCAGGTAATGTGCAATAAATGGTTTGTGTTAGACATGTCCAACATAAGATCTATAATTGTCCTTGCATGGTTGATCACCATGCAAGTAGTGTTGCAATAGGACAAAAAAATTATTGTCGTTCTCATCTCTAAGAATCATCTCTCTCCCTTTACATAGATCATTCTTCCTTAAAAATTTTAGGGGGCATCAATATCTTTCCCTTAATTTTTCAAGAAAGAATTGTATATGTAAAGGGTCATGTGAGATAATTATTATAGATGAGAAGGGCATGACTTGGATTGTCCTATTGCAACGCTACTTGCATGGTGATCATCCAAGAAATGAAAATTATATCTAATTATATATACTTATTACTAATTATGACTAATTATTACCAATTATTACGAATTATGACCAATTATTTCTAATTATGACTAATTAAGACTAATTATGACAAATTATGACAAATTATGACAAATTATGACTAATTATGTCTAATTATAACTAATTATGACTAATTATTACTAATTATTACTAATTATTACTAATTATTACTAATTATTTGTTGGAAAAAAATCCCTCAAGGTAACATTGCAGTATTTTTGGGTTGATTGTGTTTGTTGACAATGAAGGTTTCCATGGAGAATTGTTGAGTTTTCGAGAAGTTGTTGACAATCCATGTTCACAAAGAATGGTGACAAAGGAATGGATGATCTGGAGGCGGTACAAAAGAGCAGTACAAGGTGGCGCTGTTTCCCAGTGTTTGCAAAATTTTTGGGGTCCAAAATTTGGAGTTTAGTGAGCATCGCAAAAATAGGATATCCATGAAGATCATAATTAAATATAGCAAAGGAATGAATTTCGCGAAGAAAGGATTCATGGTTTGTAATTCGCGAAGACCAGAAGAATGATGGTGGTGATACTTCGCGATTACGTCAAAGCTTCGCGAACAGCAGAGTTGAAGCACATTGCGGTGGTGAAGGGCTTTGTGAAGGAGCTTCATGGCGAAGGCGTGAAGGAATTTTGACAGTGATGCTCCGCGATTATGACGAGCTCCACGATCCGAAAATTGCCGAGGTGCTTCGCGATTTTGACCGAATTCCGGTGGAAACTGCGGAGATTCGGGATTGGCGATGACGTGGCGCTGAATTCGCATGGAAAGTTCGAGGGTCGGTGGAATTGCCTATAAATAGAGGCTGACCCCCTTGAGAGAAGTAGAGAGAATTTTCAGAGAAAATACTTTTCTCTCTGTTCGCGAAGGAAGTTCGTGAAGGCAGTGTGCTTCGTGAAAGAGGAGCTTCACGGCAGCTATTCTAGCTCCACAAAAGTCGTGTGCTCCGCGTTGGCTCAATGAGCTTCGCGAGGGAAGTCTCTTTGCGACGACTTGATCTTCACGACGGTCTAAGCATTACGAAGTCTTGAGCTTTGCGACGGTCCGAGCTCCGCGAAATTGTGAGCTTCACGAAAAGGAAAAAGCTTCGCAAAGGCTTGTTTGAGCTTTGCGAAATTGGGAGCTTCGCGAAGTAGGGTTCTTTGAGAAGGTACTTTCCAAAGGAATTTCCCATTGGTCAGTGGAAAAGGGGTATTCATTAGTGGATGAAATTTGGACTTCATTAGAGAATCTACATACAGTGGAGGATTTATTCATTAGTGATAATTAGGAGACCAACAAGTCTATAAACTGTGAGTGGATCCCTTCCAAGTGCAATGAGCATAGGAAGAGGAAAACGTTGATCCTCTCCACCGGTAGTGAGCCAAAGAGAGAAAAGCAGGGAGTGGCCCTTGGGAAAGCTGTGAGCTGACCCTAAACCTTATAAAGGTAGTGAGCTTGGGACAGAGTGGCTGTTCCCGAATCCTTGTATCCACATCTAGTGAATATTAGTGGAATTTGGTACAACTAGAAACTTGTCAGTGTATGCTCCTTGGATGTAGCCCAGTGAGGGTGAACCATGTAAAAATCTCTGTGTCTTCCTATTTTCTTCCATGCATTGCATTCAAAGCATCATCATTAGATAAAGAAGTAATGAAGTGATTATAGTTTACACACAAGAGAAAACAAAGTGACCCTTGTAATAAAGAGGTCAAGATCTAGTGGGGTAGGAAGAACATTGAAAAATAATATCCATACCCTTATTCACCCCCCCTCTCAGGGTATATAGGCCCCTATTGGTCCTAACAATTGGTATCAAAGGGAAGGTTTCTTTTATCAGATTTGTTTGCTCCGACTTGGTGTAGTTTATCTGTGTGGTTAAAGAATTAGTCTTCTCTTATCTCGGTGAGCCATGGAAAAGGGAAAAACATCAAAGAAGAATCATAAGTCAGGTGGTATTCCTCAGTGTGGAAGTGTGTATGGAAAAAGTGAGATTCAATTAAAAGAATCAAACAGCTTACTGAAAGAAGGCCTGGATGAATCTGATAGGGAAAAGATTGATTCACTCAATCATGATGTAGGAATGAGTGAAGTACTCAAACATCAAAGTAATACCGAAAAACTGATGATGAAGAAGTTGCAAGAATGAGGCCAGTAGTATATGTTGTCAACATGACAAAGATATTGGACCAGAAGTTGGTTGAAGAAGTCAAATCTAAAGATATCCAGATCAAAGTATTGGAGATTGAGGTCAACAAGCTAAGAGGATTAAATCAAAGGCTTATTGATGTAGTTACTAACCTAGAGGAGAAGAATAATTCTCAAGGTGATAAACCACAATAAATGGAAAGAATGAAAGGAAAACAAAAGGCTGGTTGTTGTGAAGAAAATCAAAATTATAATGAAGTTCATAATCAAAAAGCTAGAAATGATGATCTAGCAACATAGTTTTCTGAAGAAGTTCAGAAGAATCAGAGGCTACAAAAAGATAATGAATCTGTCTCTGAATCTGTTTCTGAGGAAAAATTGAAAGTAATGAAACAAGTTGACATGGTGGAAAAGCTCACACAGGAACTAGAAGATGAGTTGAGAAGAGGGAATAATCTCAGAGAAGAACTCAATGCTCAACTTGAATCAATAAATAAGAAGATTAAACAATTGGAGGAAGTAATAGAGAAATCCAAGAACGAAATGGAGATACCGAAGGACAAAGGAAAACCTAAGTTGAAGGATGCACTGCACTTACTATTCAATTGTCATTCGAAAGGTGATGATAAAGTGAAAAGGAAGTTTGATATTTCTGAGAAGAAACAACAAAATATTTTCTCAGCTCAAAGACCCTATAGATTGGGAAAATCCGGAATTTTATTTGATGAATCCCCTCCCGTGCATGATAGAATGCGATCCATGAATAGTTCTAGGAGTGTCGAAAAACATATAGGCACTGAAGATAGGCCTAAGAGGACAGTTACAAAAGGAAGTGATGACATGTGCTTTTTCTGCGGGATGCATGGCCACACATCAAGCTTCTGTTTAGAGGAACAAGAATACATCTCAGGCTGTGAAAATAGAAACATTACTAGATCTGAGAAGAAAAAAATGTGTCATGATAATTCAGAAAGAAGAATCTATGAGAGGAAAGCCTATCATAGATTCTATTACTGTGGAAGAATGGGACACACCATGAGTATGTGTCAGGAAGCTCAAGAGCTCAATGTCAGAGGAAGAACTCAAGGTGCATCAACATCTCAACTAAAAAATATTGAAATGAGGTATGCTTTTGATGGAAGAGGTTTCGTATGTTCCCATTATGGTCATTTTGCAAGACATTGCAGTAAGAAGAAATAATAAAAGGAAAAGGATCCCAGAAAGAGATTCTTGACTCTAGTGATGTATAAAGAGAAATCTTACATTGGGAGACAAAGTGGAAAGTTGGAGAATAGGCTTGGAGCCTCAGGGGAATCACATAGAGCTGAATGAAAGGTGTATCAGTCACCTCCTCTTTCATACTCACAACCGCTCTCAAGGAGAGAATGTGAAAAAACCTGGAAGATTAAGGGGAGATCTACTATAGCTGTGATAAAGAAGAATGAACGTTAAATGGAGGAATCACCACCAGTGAAAAAGGTTGTGGTGACTCAGACATCTGATAAAATAAATATGAACAAATAATGTAATGAAAAATTTGCATGTCGTGTTCCACAGCGAAAAGTGGAGGAAGGTGCAAGATCCTTGCAATGGTGGAAGAAGCAAGGGAAGATGGAAAGAAATGATATTCCTTCTCAGAGTAGGAATCAAGGGAAATGGCATATTGGTAGTACATCAAAGATAGAAGTGTGTACAAGTGGGTTTAAACCCCATATTGTGAAAAATTTCAGGCCTGTAGAATCTTCATATCAGAAAAAGACTCAGCATTTGAGTAATGAATGCTTAGTCATATGGCCAGATAAATTGAAGTTGTCAAGGCAGTTAGAAAAAGAAAAGAAAGAGTGTGACACTCTACAAGAAAGAATCAAAGGGTTGACCCATCAGGATCAACCACCATCCTCATCTCGAGGATTTTAGAAGTGCCCCTCTCCCTATGTATATAAATGGTATTAAATGATGATTCATGTGTTTCAGGTTTTAGGGAGATACGATCCAAGGGGAAGTGGCATATAACGATGAAAATTGGAGAGGTGATATGCTCCAGATATTAAAGTGATTCAAATCAGGTACCCGAGTTGAAGAAGAAAGGGAGCATCATAGCACAATAGTAAGTGATTGTGTTATTAACTTTTTCTCTTGTTTCCTACACTGAGTTCCAACTCATTAGGCTTAGAGATTTTGGTAATGGATCAATTCCAATTGGAATATGAGAATAGATGATGAAGGATAAAAAGAGTGGTTATGGGTCTATACAGTTGGGCCTAACCCTAGGAAGTGTTGCATAACATAGGGGGAGAATTCAATAACAAAATCAGATGCAAGAGCCATCGATGAAATAAATGAATGACTCGAATGATGTGTCGTCTATGGAGGGAAGACACATTGAAGGGGAAGTAGCGATAATCAAGAATTTCATGCTTATTTATTTTTCTCTAACAATGTGGTATCAGATGAATGTTTTTAGGATATGAAGAAGTTGCGAGAGAGTATCAACAATGTTTTAAAAAAAATATGAGAAAAGAAGTTCAAAGAAATGACGTCATTGAACAATGACACAGTGAAAAATTTTCTGTTAAAAGTGAGGAAGTTGTAAGAGACTCAGGGAGATAAAAAGTGTCTGAAGATGATTCAGAAGAAGATACTGATGGTTGAGCCGTAATTCTTTGATGATGCAGTTGAAGATGATAACTGGGTTCATTCCATGAATGAAGAGCTAAATCAGATTGAGAAGAATCAGACATGGGATATTGTTTCGAGGCCAGCAGACAAGAATGTCATCGGGACTAAATGGGTTTATCGCAACAAGATGAATGAATATGGAACAGTGATTCAGAAAAAAGCACGACTAGTGTGTAAGGGATAATCCCTGATAGAGGGAATACATGTTGATGAAAAATTTTCATCGGTTGCAAGGCTAGAAACGAGCAGACTATTTTTGGCCATAGCAGTGCAAAGAAAGTTCAAAGTGTTCCAGATCGATGTCAAATCTGCATTCTTAAATGGAGTTTTGGAAGATGAGGTGTATATTGTGCAGTCAGATGGTTTTCTCATTCATGAGGATTAGAACAAAGTTTACAGGCTGAAGAAGGCATTGTATGGGCTGAAACAAGCACCAAGGGAAGGGTACTCAAGGCTTGATCAGTACTTGAAGAAGCTTGGTTTCCAGCATGGAGGAGTTGATTACAACCTCTATTTTAGCAATGACAGTAATCAAAGGATGATGGTTCTAGTGTATGTCAATGACATAATTTTTGGCGGATCAGATGAAGCTCAGTGCAGACAGTTTTCCGAATTCATGAAAAATGAGTTTGAAATTTCAATGATTGGAGAGCTAATGTTTTTCCTTGGTCTACAGGT
Organism: Viscum album; assembly: GCA_963277665.1. Classification (NCBI taxonomy): domain Eukaryota; kingdom Viridiplantae; phylum Streptophyta; class Magnoliopsida; order Santalales; family Viscaceae; genus Viscum; species Viscum album. Next base: position 192,241,960 of record OY728155.1, on the reverse strand, counting down.
GACACAAGGAAGGAATGTAACATTCATTTCTTAATCTAAATATGCCAAGGAGTTTATGAGAAGTTTTGTAATAGAGAATTCCAAGGATATGAAGACTCTGGTTGCTACCCGGATGAAATTATCAAAATATGAGGATGGCAAGGAAGTTAATATCACAGAATATAGGCAAATTATTGGAAGTCTGTTATACATAACTGCAACAAGGCTTGATATTGTTTTCTCCACATGCCAAGAAGAGATATATCAGAGTAATCCCAAGGAAATCCACATGCTTGTAGTGGAAAGAATACTTCAGTATATCCGAGGCATAGTGGATTTCAGCTTGACATATACTGATAAATCTCAGATAGAGTTATTGGGATATACTAATGCAGGCTGGTCCAGTTCAACGAATGATAGAAAATCAACATCAGGTGGTGCATTCTATCTTGGTGGATTGTGTATTTCTTGGCTAAGCAAGAAGCAAGATTTCATTTCGTTGAGCACTGTGGAAGCTGAGTATATTCTGTCCACTCAAGCATGCACGTAGTTATTGTGGATGAAGCAGCAGCTTAAAGATATGGGAGTTGAAGTGAAGTCTCCGATCAGAATCCAATGCGATAACTCATGTGATATAAATATCAGCAAAAATCCCGTCCATCACTCAAGGACAAAGCACATTGAGATAAAGTATCATTTTATCATGTAGAATGTTGATTAGGGAATCGTGAAGTTGGAGTATGTGCCTACATAGCTACAGGTTGCAGACATTCTGACAAAGGCCTTAACAAAGGAAGCATTTGAAAGGCATCGACCAGCTCTGGGAGTTCAGTCGACTCCCTGCACTTGAAATAGTGTGGATGTGGAACCCCCCCCTCTCCCCGAGGTATGATGTGTTTCCCCCTAATGTGCTAATGTGTTCTATACTCTGTTAGAGACTACAAAGGAGTGACCTTTGGGTTCATTAAAAAAGGGGGAGAAAATAGTGATTGTTCAAAGGAGAGACAATGTAGAGATTTGACTGTTCAAGGGGGAGACAATGTAGAGATTTGATAAATCATGAATGATATGGGGAGAAGCTGACAGGTGGACCAGCCAGATAGGGGGAGAGCAATGAGATATGGGGAGCATTTTAAATTGAACGATGCTAGAAGTGATCAATAAAAGCATAAAATCACAACAGCTGAGGATCGTGATAAAACCTGAACAGTGGTTTTGGAATGGTGAGAGAAGGTTTCCATCTATCACCAATTGGGATCTATGTGGTTCAACAATTGGTATCAATTTAAGAATTGGTATCAGGTTGGAGTCGACAACTGGGGTCTGACATGAAGTTATTCATTGATGAAATTTTCATACTACTCTTGTTTCTCACGCCGATCATTGCTCATGTGGGCTTAGAGTATGTGTTAAGTGAATCCTTGAACACTATCAGAATGGAAAGAGGCGAATGGTGGTAGTGGCTGGAAGAAGACTCAGTGAGGTATCAATGTATAAAAAAACATTTTGAGAAGAGTTATGAAGAGTTGTCAACAAGCCAAAGGGGGAGATTGTTGGGAAAAAATCCCTCAAGGTAACACTGTAGTATTTTGGGGTTGATTGTGTTTGTTGACAAGGCAGGTTTCCATGGAGAATTATGAAGTTCCCGATAAGTTGTTGAAAATCCATGGTGAAAAAGAATGATGACAAAGGAATGGATGATCTGGAGGCGGTACAAAAGAGCGGTACAAGGTGGCACTGTTTCCCAGTGTTTCCCAAATTTTTGGGGTCCAAAATTTGGAGTTTGGTTAGCATCGCGAAAATAGGATATCCATGAATATCATAATTAAATATAGCAAAGGCATGAATTTCGTGAAGAGAGGATTCATGGTTTGTAATTCGCGAAGACCAAAAGAATGATGGCAGTGATACTTCGCGATTACTTCAAAGCTTCACGAACGGCAGAGTTGAAGCGCATCGCGACGGTGAAGGGATTTGCGAGGGAGCCTCACAGCGAAGGCGCGAAGTAATGTTGACGGTGATGCTCCGCGATTACGACGATCTCCGCGATCCGAAAATTGCCGAGGTGCTTCGAGATTTTTACCGAATTCTGGCGGAAACTTCAGAGCTTCGCGATTGGCGATGACGTGGCGCTGACTTCGCGCGGAAAGTTCGAGGGTCAGTGGAATCACCTATAAATATATGCTGACCCCCTCAAGATAAGTAAAGAGAATTTTTAGAGAAAATACTTTTCTCTTGGTTCGTGAAGGAAGTTTGCGAAGGCAGTGTGCTTCGCGATTGAGGAGCTTCGCGGCAGCTATTCTAGCTCCGCAAAAGTCGTGTGCTCCGCATTGGCTCAGTGAGCTTCACGAGGGAAGTCGCTTTGTGACGACTTGAGCTTCGCGATGGCCTAAACATTGTGAAGGCTTGATCTTTGCGACGGTCCGAGCTCTGAGAAATTTTGAGCTTTACGAAAAGAAGGAGCTTCGCGAAGGCTTGTTTGAGCTTCGCGAAGTAGGAAACTTTGCGATGGTACTTTCCAAAGGAATTTCCCATTGGTCAGTGGAAAAGGGGTATTCATTGGTGGATGAAATATGGACTTTATTAGAGTATCTACATACAGTGGAGGATGCATTCATTAGTGATAATGAAGAGACCTACATGTCTATAAACTGTGAGTGGATCCCTTCCAAGTGTAGTGAGCATAGAAAGAGGAAAAAGGTGATCCTCTCCACCGGCAGTGAGCCAGAGAGAGAGAAACAGGGAGTGACCCTTGGGAAAGCAGTGATCTGACCCTAAACCTTGTAAAGGCAGTGATCCTAGGACAGTGTGACTATTCCCGAATGCTTGTATCCACTTCAAGTGAAGATTAGTGGAATTTGGTACGGCCGGAAACTTGTCCACGTGTAGAGACCCGAAGCTTAATGTAGATGGAAATTAAATCAGTTTTGTGGAATACTTAGTATATAACAAAAACACACACACAAGGACCGTAATAGTTTAGTGTCTTTGGAAACTCGGAATATAATCTTCTAATTGTGGTGAAAGATCTTCAACATCTATCATAAAGATCTTCTTTTTTTTAACCTAAAAACTTTCTTTATATCCTGGGGAAAATAAAACATAAAAGGGTGATATCAAATGCTCAGTAAGGGTAAAAAAAAGAAATATCAATCACATCATATTCATAAGAACATAACATTTTGGAAATCTTAACCTGCAAAAGAGATCATAATATCATAACACGGGATAAATCATAGTTGTGAAATGTAATCCCAATAATCATAAATTAAAACATGAAACTTTGTGGTATACACACATAATCATAGAGAATCATTTTTTATTAGTCAAGACTCATTGCCAAGACTATCTTAGTGGACAAAGTCCATTTCTGAACCAAGTTCACTCCTCGTTTCAGTCATGTTTCACTGAACCAGTTTAACCTGCCGTTCCAGCCATGTATATCTCATGAGATATAAAATCTTTACCCAATGCATTGGAGGGAGATATAGGTCCCACCCATCTCATAATTAAATCATTCTTACTTGTGCCACAAAATAAACATACATCATTCATAATAACCCAACGAATAAAATGGGTTTCATAATCATTATCACATCATAACATAATCCATATAAAAGAAATGGATATCATTTCATAATAAAAAGTGAAACCATGTAAATCATAGATACATTATAATTAAAACATACACATTTGAAATAATTTCATTTTAGATGGAAAATGGTTTTGATAAAACATTTGAAATGAATTCTTGAGGAAAATATCCTTTCTTCTTTAAAATCATTTTCTTTTCACAAAATGTCATGAATTTTTAAAAGAATAGGATTTTTCTTGAAAATAGTCACGAAATATTTTTGAGGAAGCTTCATGAAAATCAAGCTTTATAATACCGTAAAAATCCGTTCGTGCCGTATAAGTTAAAAAAACATTCTTCTCGTACTTTTTCCGAAAAAGTCAAAAAGTACCTCGTAGCGTAAACAAAAGAAAGATTCCTTACATACCATGTAGTAAAAGTCAAGAATGGGTAAAAATGATATTAAACATACATGAAACCATTTTTAGGAAACATGGACATGGATGAGAACAATAACACCAGCAAATACTTACGAATAAGCAATCTCGGATAAAAATGAGATTGTGATATTTTCCCTTACGTTAGGTCTGATTTGCTTCGTAAGTGTCCGAACCTTCTGTATAATGATTTAAATAATTTCATTGACTTATTACAGAATCATAATCATTGTTATGAAATCATATATGGTTCACTTATGACTTTATATAACCCATTCTTTTGTAAATTCCATGTTAAAGAGCGTTTTGGGTAAAATCGTTTCATTTGTCGTCTGTGTTTTGACTTGTAATCATTCATATGATTACATAGATCATGATTACTTAATTCCAGAATATAAAACATGATTTATATATAGAATATACATATATATAATATATCAGTAAATGGAAAGAAATACACCGTTCATGGAGACGGTAGGTCGTACGTACGCATGAACGCTATTTTCGTTTCCTTATTGAGTTGAATGGAATTAAGTAGATGAAATACATATATATACACATAAATCCAGTATCATTATTATGTCATATATTTCATGATTACTTATTATATATACTTTATAATCATTCATGAATAGTTAATGTGGAGAATGAATCTCATCGTGTCGCGGTAGTCCGTACGTACGCACGAGCGATGATATCGTTCTTATGATCGTGGAATTGCATTGGAGTGTATGTATACTATTTCAGAGTCAATATCACTTTACAATAATCATATATAGTTATTATTTACTCCATTATACCCATCCAAGTAAGGTGGTGGTGGAAAATAGATTACACCACGGCGTGGAGACGGTATTCCGTACGTACGCACGCGCGGTGATTTCGTTTTCCATAGGATGGATAGATGGTGAAATAGGGTTGTTTCATAATTATAATAACATATCATTATATGAGTGATATTGATGTTATTACTTCATAATGAAGCAACCTAATAAGAAGAAGTGGAAGAAGAAATAAAGTTGAAAGAATCGGTAACGGACATTACCTCTTCTTTGAAGTGCCTCTTTGAGTCCTCCTCTTAGGGAACTGAAATTGGTCTTTGAAGAAGACCAGGACCTCTAGGATGTTTCTAGGGAACTGGAGAAAATAATTTGGCAGGGGTTGGATGAGTTTTAAGGATCAAAGTGGTGTGAGGAGGAGAGGGAGGAGGTGCCCTTTTATAAGGGAGGAGAGGGGCACCTTTGGAATAACTAAAAAATATTATTTTATTATAAGCCAAATTCGGTTTTAAATTGCTCCAAATTGATTTATTTAAAAGATAAGGTGGGGATGGGTCGAAATCTCCTCATCCAATAGAATTTAGACAAGTTTAGGTTCCTATTTTAACCTTATCATTTAGATTTAACATTAAGTTAGATAATTTTACTTTTACCGTGTCTTTTTTGTGTTCTTACAATATAAGGTTAATAAACTTACTATAACAAGCCAAACGAACCCCAAGTTGGTTATTATTAATATATATAACCTTATCTAAGTCATTTGGCCGAACAATAGATTTTTAGAAATAAAATAACAATTAATAATATAATATTTGTTTTAAAAACTATTTTATGTCAATTTTGACAATATTTAGTAATTGATTTTTGTGAAAATCATAACAGAATGATTAATTCGAAAACATTTAACTAAATAAATACTAACATGTCATATTAAACTATAAATTTAGTGTAATTCATAAAAAGTCTCAAATTACATTTATTTAGGTATTTATAACATCAATTATATCAATATTTCATTAATAAGATAATTACTGCATCATCATTGTGTCATAAATAAATTAAATAATTTAATGTCTAAAAATTAAAAATAAAATACCATTATGTAGGAAATATTTTTATCTTTCTAATAAATATTTATAGTCGAATTTATCTTATGCATAAACCTATATTAAAAATTATCTACTTATTAAACAATGATTTTAACTATTTTAACCTTCTTTAAATAAATTAATAATAAATGTCCTAATCTAATCCAAGTGGTCCTCAATGGTAATATTTTATTCCTAAGGTTGTTTTTGGTCGAATTACACTTATCCAATAGAATTATGACATGTGTTAGGGTAATAATAATATCATTTTTACCCTTAACTACCCTATTTACTTTTAACCGTGGTAAAAAAAAGAAAAAAGTTACTATTCACCAAAAATTATTTTCATCCCATTGAACCACATTTTAGTCCTTAATATTAACCGTGTCTCTTGGATTTTCGAAATTCTACTCACAGAAGCGGTAAAATTATGTTTTATGAAAAATTCAGTTTTTTTAACTACTACTTAGTGGTTTCACTATTCATCAAAAAATGAAAGTTTCCAGAAAAATACCAAAAATAAGGCCTAAGCTATATTTGATATTATGAATTCAAAAATGATGTTTATTTTACCAAATTCAAAACATATTAGTTACATTAACTACTTTAAAAATTAATTCCCGTCGTCAAAGCAAATAGCGTGTTTTTATAAGATAATAACTATCAAAAGATTGACACTTGTTTATGTCTGATTTAAATGTGAAATTACATCCAATGAACAACATTGTATTAAATTGTAAAAATATATTCTAAATACACTTTAAAACCACTCAAATTAATAATTTATCACTATTAATTATTTCGATTAAAAAAGTTGTTTTTAATTAAGATTTAGTAATTTTCACTATTCATCAGAAAATGAAAGTTATCCGAAAAGTACCAAAATTTCACCCTAAGCTAATTTCGATATTCTGAATCCAAAAATGAAGTCCATTTTAAAAAATAAAATTTACAAAATTTCAAAAAGTGGTTATTACTATTCATAACGGCTAGTTCTAATAATATTTTAATAGCATATCGTTGTTTAGTGAAACTCGGTATTGCGTACTACACACGCTATCGAGGAAGGTCGTGTTTACTTCTAATGCAAGGCAATTCAAGGATTCATGTTGTGCAAGCTCCTTTTGGTGTAGCATACAACACAAGACATTAATGAAATTAAGAATATTTTTCATAAAATCTCAGGGTGTTACACGATGTATGATCCTTGGATGTAGCCCAGTGAGGGTGAACCAAGTAAAAATATTTGTGTCTTCCTGTTTGCTTCCATTCATTGCATTCAAATCATCTTCATTTGATAAAGAAGTAATTAAGTGATTATAGTTTACACACAAGAGAAAACAAAATGACCCTTATAATAAAGAGGTCAAGATCCAGTGGGGTAGGAAGAACATTGAAAAAGAATATCCATACCCTGATTCACCCCCCTCTTAGGGTATATAGGCACTTATTGGTCCTAACATTATTACTAATTATATCAAATTATAAATAATTATATCTAATTATTACTAATTATATCTAATTATTTCCAATTATATCTAAATATATCTATGTATTACTAATTATATCTAATTATTACTAATTATTACTAATTATATCTAATTATTACTAATTATTACTAATTATATATAATTATTACTAATTATATCTAATTATATCTAATTATTACGAATTATTACGAATTATATCTAATTGTATCTAATTATATCAAATTATTACTAATTATTACTAATTATTACTAATTAGAACTAATTATATCTAATTATATCTAATTATTACTATTTATTTCTAATTATTCCTAATTATTAGTATTATTTAGAAATTATTACTAATTATTTCTAATTATTCTTAATTATTCCTAATTATTCCTAATTATTGCTAATTATTACTAATTATTGCTAATTATTCCTAATTATTGCTAATTATTACAATTTATTCCTATTTATTGCTAATTATTGCTAATTATTGGTAATTATTTCTAATTATTCCTAATTATTTCTAATTATTCCTAATTATTGCTAATTATCAGTATTTATTTGTAATTATTACTAATTATTAGTATTTATTAGTAATTATTACTAATTATAGCTAATTATTACTAATTATTGCTAATTATTCCTAATTATTGCTAATTATTACTAATTATTGCTAAATATTACTAATTATTGCTAAATATTACTGATTATTAGTATTTATTCTTAATTATTAGTAAATATTAGTAAATATTAGTATTTATTCCTAATTATTACTAATTATTCATAATTATTACTAATTATTCCTAATTATTACTAATTATTCCTAATTATTACTAATTATTCCTAATTATTACTAATTATTCCTAATTATTATTATTTATTGTTATTTATTACTAATCATTTCTATTTGTTGCTATTTATTGCTAATTATTGCTAATTATTGCCAATTATTGCTAATTATTGCTAATTATTGCTATTTATTTCTAATTATTGCTAATTATTGCTAAGTATTGCTAATTATTGCTAATTATTTTTAATTATTGCAAATTATTTCTGATTATTGCTAATTATTCCAAATTATTTGCTATTTATTGCTAATTATTAGTATTTATTAGTATTTATTACTAATTATTAGTATTTATTACAAATAATACAATTTAGTACTAATTATTACAATTTATTGCTAATTATTTCAATTTATTACTAATTATAACAATTTATTACTAATTATTATTAATTATTTCTAATTATTGCTAATTGTTACTAATTATTGCTAATTATTACTAATTATTCCTAATTATTCCTAATTATTGCTAATTATTACCAATTATTACTATATATTATTAATTATAAGTATTTATTCTGAATTATTGGTAATTATTCCTAATTATTACTAATTATTCATAATTATTAATAATTATATCTATTTATTAATATATATTTCTATTTATTACTAATTATTGCTATTTATTACTAATTATTGCTAATTATTGGTAATTATTACTAATTATTCTTAATTACTCATAATTATTGGTAATTATTGCTATTTATTTCTATTTATTGATAATTATTTTTAATTATTCTTAATTATGACTAATTATTAGTATTTATTAGTAATGATTAGTAATTATTAGTATTTATTACTAATTATTACAATTTATTACTAATCATTACAATTTATTACTAACTATTACAATTTATTACCAATTATTATTAATTATTCCAAATTATTATTAATTATTCCTAATTATTACTAATTATTCCTATTTATTAATAATTATTCCTACTCATTACTATTTATTGCTATTTATTACTAATTATTTCTATTTAATGCTAATTATTGCTAATTATTTTTAATTATTGCTAATTATTGCTAATTATTCCTAATTATGGCTAATTATTCCTAATTATTGCTAATTAATTTTAATTATTGATAATTATTTCTAATTATTGATAATTCACTTCCACAAAACTGGGCAAGGCAGGCGCTTGCCTTTATTAGTGCTAACGGAAAAGCGCTGATAAAGGGGCAGGACATTATCAGTGCTAAAAAAAGCGCTAATAAATGTACCCTTTATCAGCGCTAAAAAAAGCGCCGATAAAGGTGTACCCTGTATCGGCGCTTTCTTAGTGCTGATAAAGGGTACATTTATCAGCGCTTTAAATATCCCTTTATCCGCGCTTTTCTTAACATTGATAAAAGTTAAATTTATCAACGCTTTTCTTAGCGCTGATAATGTTTATTGAATACATTAAATAAAAAATACATGTTATAACTAAATATATATATATATATATAGTTAAATAATTATAAGATTAATAATAAATACAATAATTATATTTATAAGATTTATAAGATTTATTAATTCATTATATTTATTAGATTTATTAATTCATTATATTTAATATATATTTATTATATTTGTTTTTATTTAATGTATTTGTTTTATTCATAAATATATAATACTTTTTAATATATATGTATAATGTATATAAGATTTGTTTTATTAAATCATTATATTTAATATATATTTATTAGATTTATTAATCCATTATATTCAATGAATTGGGGTCAATGAATATATCATGCATATATATACGTGCATGAATAATGTTCATTTATAGACTATAATTACATAACACGTTGATGTGTTATTGATTTATAATTCATTATGTTACCCATATAATTTATATGTTCAAAAAATGTACACTTATACTTAAAATTACATTATATTTTAAAAATAAATATATATTTTATTATATTTTCAATGATATACATATAAATATTCCTTTCAAATAATTTTATAACTATAAATAAAGATATATTTATTTAGAGTTATAATTATTAATATATATATATATATCATAAATATCATTTTAAATAAATATATAATAATATAAAGAAATTATTAAATTTATACATTTATCAGCGCTTATAAAGTATGTCTTTATCAGCACTACAAAAGCACTGATAAAGAGGGTCTTTATTAGCTCTAAAATGAAAAGTGATGATAAAGTCGCCCTTTTTCAGCGTTACAAAAGCGCTGATAAGGTCCAACCTTTATCAGAGCTAAAAAAGCACTAATAAACGGAGTGTTTATCAGCGCTTTTCATTTTAGCGCTAATAAAGACCCCCTTTATCAGTTTTTTTACTAGCGCTGATAAAGGTCCACACGGGATTTATAAAATCCACTGGATCCTCCTCCTCCTCCCCGCACCCTGTCAAGCTTTCGCGGAAGCCCTACTGATCGTACCACGATTCACTGTTTCATTTTCACCCTTACACCGCTGTGCTAAACATATTTTGTATTAAAACTTATAAAAATATTATCAAATTGGGCTTCATTTTTGATTCAATAATTTTGTGTTTATCACTTTTAAATAGAGCAATGATACTTGTTTTGAAAATTACAATGTAGGTGGATGTGATTTGGAGGGCCTTTGATGAAGTGAAAGAAAACTGGGCCAAAATTGCATGGATCCATGGACATCTGTCCACTGTTTTGCATAGTACACAAAATCCATGCATTCAAATGGGCTGAACTTTTGTGGGCCTGTCCAAAATTCAATAGGCTACATTTCATATGAAGGAACCCAATCCTGATTCGGCTTGTATGGGGTCCATCCGAACTGATCTGTCCAAGCCACCGAATTTGGACCAAGTCAAATACGGTGTTCTGTATTTTATCAATATCTTGAGCTGTGGTTATCCAAACGGTGCCAAACTTTCTCTGGAGATAGTCAAGAGGTAGGGCTAAAACGTTTCTATTTTCGCCAAAGCGAGATAAGACTATATGAAGGCCGAAATGCGTCGTGCAAGTGGATTGATGAAATCTGTGTGCCCAAAACCACCTCCCACATTTCCTATAAAAGGGCACCTTTGGCTCCTCATTTGTATGTTAGGCCAAGAGGCAAGGTGCTGCCATTTTGGAGTCCCCAAGGAGTCTTCTCAACATCCCTAGAGGTTCTAGAGGCTATGGGAAGTTCTACCCCAACATATTTCTCTTCCTCCTCTCAATGGGTTTCTAAACCCCTTGTGATCACCCGGGGAGGAATGTGATGTACATCCCGAGCTTCATGTTTGTAATATTTGAATGATCTTTTAAATTCCAGATTTTTGTGTTGTTTTTCATCATACTCTATTCTTATTTTATTGAGTTATGTACTGGTATGTCATGCTCAACTCAAATGATCATGTTTGGGGGTACCCATTCATGTGTTGTTTCACACACCGTTCACCACTTTCTTTCCCCCTTTCAATTGAGGTGTTTGTGTGGTTTATATTGGTAAATTGAACTCACACAAGTACTGTCAAGGCCATGTAAATTTATGTCATGGTATCACAAATAAATAACATACAAATCTGGACAGTGCATCGAGTTTTTCGTGTGTTTCCTTGGTGAGTTTTGGTTATGAAGTCAAACACAATTCATTCAATCATCGACGGTGTCCGGTGAATCATTGTGTGTTTCTGACTGAACCCTGGGAGGTATCCTAGTATAAACTCAGTAAAATTCTAGTTCTAGGTGTTACAAACCATGGATTAAAAGATCATAACCTTATATCATGAAGCGATGAAGGATAAACATCATATGAGTACCCCGGGTTGATCACGCTTAATTAATTTTGTTAATCTCTACTTTGTTTTATAGCTTCTATTTTCTATTGTCATCTTTAATCATCAAATCCAAGTATAATAAAACCCCAATTACCTTTTTTTTAATTTCATAATCAGAACCACATTTTATAATTAATGATCTAAGGCTCCGTCGAGAGACGACCTAGGGTTGCTGCTATACTGCAGAAATTCTAGTCAAATTAAACAACTAATTTGACGCGTTCGACAACGCGGTCAAATTTTGGCGCCGTTGCCGGGGATACAAGATCATTTTTTTCTTTATTTATTTTTATTGGGTCATTTTACTTCTTGATTAGTACTCCTCTAAATACCCCACCCCCATTTGATTATTTTTGTTTTGGGTTTTGTCTTTATTTTTTGTTGTTTTTGGTGTGTTCTTTCTATCTCTCTCTCTCTCTCTCTCTTCTTCTCAATCTCCCTATCTAATTTTATAGTATAACATTATATTCTTATTTCACCCTTCTTAAGTTTTTTTTATCCAAATAAAAAAAACACAACAAAAAAATCAATCAATCAAACTGGACATCATTGTTGCATGACAAGATCTGGTAAAGGAACACTACTTGAATTTGATCCTGAAATTGAAAAGTCACTTCACACACAAATCAAGGCATCTAGAGAAGGTCAATCAAGTAACATTGTGGAACCCATTGTGGAACCTAAAGTGGTCCTAAACCAATCCAAAATTGAACCAAATCAAACCCCAGAGATCATGGATGCAAATTACAGAACATTAAAAGAACTGACCACCCCGGATGTGGAGTACCAACCTGCGTACATCCAATATCCTGAGGAAGCGGCCAATTTTGAGCTAAGATCAGGCCTCATCCACCTTCTTCCAAAATTCCATGGTCTTCCCGGAGAGGACCCTCACAAACATCTAAAAGAGTTTCACATAGTGTGCTCCACAATGAAACCCCAAAATGTGTCTGAGGACCTCATTAAGTTTAGGGCCTTCCATTTCTCCCTTGATGGTGTAGCCAAAGATTGGCTATACTATTTGCCTTCCACAATTGGGGGCTGGAATGACCTAAAAAGACTTTTTCTAGAGAAGTTCTTCCCTGCCTCCCGAACTGCATCAATTAGGAAAGAAATCTGTGGAATTAGGCAATCACAAGGAGAGACCCTTCATGAATACTGGGAGAGATTTAAGAGACTTTGCTCAAGCTGCCCCCACCACCAGATTAGTGAACAACTATTAATCCAATACTTATATGATGAACTTATCCCCATGGATCGTGGAATGATTGATGCTGCAGCTGGTGGTGCCCTAGTTGACAAAACTCCTTCTGCCGCTCGTGAATTAATAGCCAACATGGCTCAAAATGCACAACAATTTGGTACACGAGCTATTGCACCAACCCGAGGAGTTCATGAGGTAAGTCATTCAGCCCTAGAACAAAAGGTAGATACTAAACTTGATGAGATGCATACCCTTCTAAGGCAATTAGCTCAAGCACAAGGTAACTCACACTCTACTTCTATTCCATTGCATTTTGGTATTTGTTCTGATAACACTCATTTTTCTGACCAGTGCCCACAACTTCAAGATTCATCTGAGTCCTGTGCAGCTGTGTTCCCAGGGCGTCCATTCCAACAAGTGCCTCCCTTCAAGCAAGAACCATTCAGACCAAATCCAAACCCCGGGTGGCAAACACAACCACAGTACCGACAAGGAGGAAACTCAAGCTACCCGAAGCAGAATTGGTATCAACAAGGCCAAGGTATGAAACCTTCTTATACTTCAACTTCGCAAAACAATCATCCTCCTCCTCCTCCCAAATCTGAACCAAGCCTCGAGGACATGGTGAAACAAATGGCAACCCAGAACCTTCAGTTCCAACAGACCACACAGTCGGCAATTCAAGACCTACGAACTCAAGTGGGACAATTGGCGAACACTATCGGTGAGCTTAAGATGCAAGGTTCTGGACAACTACCATCCCAACCCATTGCCAATCCGAAGGATAAAGGTAATGTATGTGCAATTACACTTCGTAGTGGTAAAGAAGCTTCTCCTTCTACCGATCCTATGAAACAGGTATGTCCCCCTCTTGAAAACACTCCTTCCCAACCCTCAAAAATTTCATTTAATGAAAAACAAAACAAAAAGGGAAATCAAATTATCATTGATGATTCAAATGAACAATCAATTCCTCTTCCTTTCCCTCAAAGACTCTAAATCTAAGAAAAACTTTGATAATGAGATTGACAATGAAATAATGGATACATTTAAAAAAGTTCAAGTTAATATTCCATTGTTGGATGTAGTCAAGCAAATTCCCCGTTATGCCAAATTTCTTAAAGAGCTTTGCACCCATAGAAGGAGGTTGAAGGGGAATGAGAGAGTTAACCTGGGGAGGAATGTATCAGCCTTGATTCAACCAGCAATTCCAACCAAATTCAAGGATCCCGACACATTCACCATACCTTGTACCATAGGGAAGACCTTCTTTTCTGATGCTATGATAGATTTAGGTGCTTCCATTAATGTAATACCTCACTCCGTATATACTTCTCTACAGGTTGGAGAGCTTCAACCAATAATAATTATCGTGCAACTTGCCAACCGGAGTACAACACATACAAAAGGAGTGATTGAGGATGTCCTTGTTAGAGTAAAGAATCTCATCTTCCCCGATGATTTCTACATTCTTGAGATGGAAGATACCCGAACCCAAGGACATGCCCCTCTCATACTTGGGAGGCCATTCCTAAAAACAGCAAATACGATCATCAATGTTCACAATGGTACATTGTCCATGGAATTTGGAGGAGAAAAGGTAAGTTTTAACATCCTTGAGGCTATGAAACACCCCGTTGAAGAGCACTCCACTCTTCCTGTCTATTCGATGGAAGTGCTCTCAAACGATGCACACACACACAATTCTCTCCTCAACCCAAACTCTGATTCTTTTTTGTTTTCTTCACCCTTGGATGATTTGAGTTTTGGTTCTTCATTTGAATGTTGTGTGGGTTCAGAAAAATGTAAATTTTGTGCTTTAATTGATGAGTGTGTTTATTCTGAGGTACCCATGACTATCGATGATTCTGCAAATCTCATTTCAATAGATTCTCTTTCTATTGAGAATAAACATGAGCAGATAGATAGTTTCATGGACCTCACTCCCCATAAATCCCCTCCCTCAATCCATAAACAACCAGTGTTTGAACTTAAACAACTTCCTTCTAATTTAAAATATGCATATCTTGAGGGTATTGACCAATTTCCCGTCATTATTGCCAATAACCTCTCTCCACAATAGGAATTGAAACTTCTCAAACTTTTGAGAGAGTGTAAAAAGTCAATAGGATGGACATTGGCTGATATTACCAGGATTAGCCCATCTATTTGTATGCACCATATACTTTTGGATGATGAGGCTAAACCCGTAAGACAATCTCAACGCCGGTTGAATCCCACTCTCCTTGAAGTGGTAAAATTAGAAGTCAGTAAATTACTTGCTGCAGGGATCATTTATCCTATATATGATAGTAAATGGGTCAGCCCAGTGCAAATTGTGCCTAAAAAAACAGGAGTAACAGTTGTGTCAAATGAAAGGAATGAATTGGTTCCAACACGTGTGCAAAACAGTTGGCGAGTCTGTATTGACTACCGTCGACTGAATCAAGCCACGCAAAAGGACCACTTTCCTTTACCTTTCATTGACCAAATGTTAGAACGATTGGCTGGTAAGTCTCATTATTGTTTCCTTGATGGCTATTCGGGTTATTTCCAAATCCATATAGCCCCTGAGGATCAAGAAAAGACAACATTTACCTATCCATTTGGCACATTTGCATACAGAAGGATGCCATTCGGTCTATGTAATGATCCTGGTACTTTTCAGCGATGTATGTTGAGTATTTTTTCTGAGTACCTTGAGAGTTGTATGGAAGTATTTATGGATGATTTCATGGTTTATGGTTCTTCTTTTGATGATTGTTTGGAAAACCTAGGTTCTGTCCTCCACCGCTGCATTGAAAAAGATCTTGTTTTGAATTATGAAAAATGTCATTTCATGGTTGAGCGGGGGATAGTTCTTGGGAATATCATTTCAAATAAGGGAATTCAGGTTGATAAATCTAAAATTGAATTAATTTCATCCCTTCCATTTCCAAAATGTGTTCATGAGGTGCGGTCTTTCTTAGGTCATGCTGGTTTTTATCGACGATTCATTAAAGACTTTAGTAAGATCGCACTTCCCTTATCTCGGTTGTTACAAAAGGATTCTGAATTTGTTTTTGATAAAAATTGTGAGGATGCATTCAATTCACTAAAAAAGAGTCTCACATCACCTCCCATAATCCAACCACCTAGGTGGTATCTCCCCTTCGAGCTTATGTGTGATTCCTCTAACTTTGCAGTTGGGGCAGTTTTATCACAAAGGGTTGAAAAGGCTCCTCATGTCATTGCGTATGCCTCGCGTACCCTTGACCCTGCCCAGGTAAACTACACAACCACAGAAAAAGAACTCCTTTATATTGTTTTTTCCTTGTAAAAATTCCGTTCATATCTTCTTGGGTCAAAAGTGATTGTGTTTTCTGACCATGCTGCCCTTCGTTTCCTCCTAAAGAAGCCTGAAGCCAAGCCCCGCCTCATTCGGTGGTTGCTCCTCCTCCAAGAGTTTGACCTTGAGATTAGAGATAAGAGAGGGGTGTAGAATGTTATAGCTGACCACATTAGTATGATTTCCCCACCATTGGACCATCATGTTGACTCACCCCTACCCATTGGAGAATTCTTCCCTCATGAGAACCTTTGTGATGTTGTGGACCTTACCCCCTGGTATGCGGACATTGTGAATTTTCTAGCAACATCTAGGTTCCCCCATGATTTTAGCACTTCACAATCCCATAGAATTAAGCATGACTCTCGATGGTACATTTGGGATGACCCATACTTGTGGAGAATTTGTAGTGACCAGGTTGTTCGTAGGTGTGTCCCTGACCATGAGTTCACCTTTGTTTTGACCTTCTGCCACACCTTGACATGTGGGGGCCACTTTGGCTCTCAACGTACAGATTGAAAGGTCCTTGACTCAGGATTATATTGGCCAACATTTTATAGAGATTCCCATAGGTTTTGTAAATCATGTACTCGATGTCAATTCACAGGCAATATCTCCAAGAGGAATGAAATGCCCCAACAGCCCATGTTATTTTGTGAGATCTTCCATGCATGGGGCATTGACTTCATGGGGCCTTTTCCAAATTCATTTGGCATTGTTTACATCTTATTGGCGGTTGACTATGTATCTAAATGGGTGGAAGAAAAGGCCACCAGGACCGATGACTCTCGAGTGGTTGTTGATTTTGTGAGGTCCCAGATTTTCAGTAGGTTTGGTCTACCAAGATTCATCATTAGTGATCAGGGTTCACATTTTTGCAATCGTAACATGAAAAACTTGCTTCGTAAGTATGGGGTTGTTCATAAATTCTCCACTTCATATCATCCCCAAACTAACGGACAAGCAGAAATTTCAAATCGGGAAGTTAAGAGAATCTTGGAGAAAACTGTACAACCCAATAGGAATGATTGGAGTTTGCGCTTGGATGATGCACTTTGGGCGTACCGTACTGCTTTTAAAACACCGATCGGAATGTCACCATATAGGATTGTGTTTGGGAAATCTTGTCACCTCCCCGTAGAGGTCGAACACTATGCATATTGGGCTGTTAAACAATGTAATATGAACCTTTCAGATGCAGGTGAGGAAAGAAAGCTGCAGATTCAAGAGTTGGAAGAAATTCGACGTGATGCATATGAAAACTCCCGAGTCTATGAAGAGAAGACAAAGGCTATTCATGATAGCATGATTCACCAGTGGAAGTTCCATATTGGTGAGAAGGTCCTCATGTACAATTCCAGGCTTAAGCTCCACCCAGGTAAGCTTCGTTTCCGATGGCTCGGTCCTTACACTGTTACTAATGTTTACCCTTTTGGTGCAATACAGGTTTTGCATGAGCAGAGTGGACGAAGTCTTACCGTCAATGGGCAGCGACTTAAACACTTCTATGAGGATTTTACAAAGAATCTGGTGGAGGAAATCCACCTTCTCGACGCATCATACCAATAAAACACACCAGGTTTTATCCTTCCTTCTCACATTTTCAATTATTTCAGTGAAGACACTGCACATTCTAGGTGTGGGGGGGTGGATACATTCCTGGGTTAGTTAGTATTTTTCATCTTTTTCTCCTTTTTTTCTCTTTCTGGCCTTCTTTATGGTATTTTTAATTTTCCCCATCAACAATTTCGAAATTCCATGATGTGGCGACCATAAAGTGGGGAAAGTAAAAATACCATAACGAAGGCTAGAAAGAGAAAGTGTATGAGTTTACCATCAAGGAGTGATTTTTAGTGAATTGGTTTTCTGTCAATGATATAAATGGTTGTATCTATGTGAAACCTTTGAGATGATTGATGCCCATTGTGTGAGTAGTTTTTAGGAAAACTGTGTCACTAATATCTCCAAAAACAATTTTGCACCAAACCACAAAGTGTGATTATTTCTTACTTAATATAAGGTAAATATATGTTGGGTTAATATTTTTCAGCTTTAAATGATATTTCTATACGTTCGTTCCTTATCCGATCTGTTTCATTACTGTACCAGATTGACCTATGCGTGTGTACCTAATGTCCGACTGTTGTACTCCCTCAAAAAAAAAATTGTTGTGTCTTAGGCAGGTCAAAAACCACTCCTCCCCAACCTTTGATCTTGTTATAACTATTTCAATTAGTGTTGTGAGGAGATCAAACAAGGGTTGAGAGATGAGTGTGAGATTTGTTCCATTTGCAACTTCAAAAAAAATAATAAATGAGGGGAGTGATGAAATGTGCAACATATGGGTATATCTAGGTCGGGAGCTTATGGTTTGACTTCTGGGAATGCTTAAATGAGTGGAACTTGAAATATGATTGCAAAGGATGTAGGACAGGTTCGGTGACAAAATCATTTAAGCTGAAAAATGTTAAAATAACATATATTTATTAGATATCAAGTGGAAAGAATAGCATGGAATGGTTTTCACACACACACATGGAGATTTAGTGTCATGGTTTACTTCTGAATTCCTTTCTCAATTGGGTATCATGAATCTTTTTGAATTTCACTATTATATGATTTACGAGACATCTTTTTCTATTTTCACTAGGAAGAACTCCTTGGTGTGGTTCGTGCATTGATCACTTTACTTTAAATAAAATTTCCTCAAATGATAAATCTTTAGGATGTTGGAAATATATATATATATGAATCATTGTATTTGGATATGTGACTTTTCCCAGGAGTGCAAATGTTTAGGTGTGGGGGTGAGATCGTACCACGATTCACTGTTTCATTTTCACCCTTACACCGCTGTGCTAAACATATTTTGTATTAAAAATTATAAAAATATTATCAAATTCTGCTTCATGTTTGATTCAATAATTTTGTGTTTATCACTGTTAAATAGAGCAATGATACTTGTTTTGAAAATTACAATGTAGGTGGAGGTGATTTGGAGGGCCCTTGATGAAGTGAAAGAAAACTAGGCCAAAATTGCATGGATCCATGGACATCTGTCCACTGTTTTGAATAGTACACAAAATCCGTGCATCCAAATGGGTTGAAATGTTGTGGGCCTGTCCAAAATTCAATAGGATACATTTCATATTAAGGAACCCAATCCTGATTCGTCTTTAATGGTGTCCATCCGAATTGATCTGTCCAAGCCACCGAATTTGGACCAAGTCAAATGCGGTGTTCTGTATTTTATCAATATCTTGAGCTGTATTTATCCAAACGGTGCCAAACATTCGATGGAGATAGTCAAGAGGTAGGGATACAACGTTTCTATTTTCTCCAAAGCGAGATAAGACTGTCTGAAGGCCGAAACGCGTCGTGAAAGTGGATTGATGAAATCTGTGTGCCCAAAACCACCTCCCACATTTCCTATAAAAGGGCACCTTGGGCTCCTCATTTGTAAGTTCGGCCAAGAGGTAAGGTGCTGCCATTTTGGAGTCCCCAATGAGTCTTCTCAACATCCCTAGAGGTTCTGGAGGCTATGGGAAGTTCTACCCCAACAAATTTCTCTTCCTCCTCTCCCATGGGTTTCTAAACCCCTTGTGATCACCCGGGGAGGAATGTGATGTACATCCCGAGCTTCATGTTTGTAATATTTGAATGATCTTTTAAATTCCAGATTTTTGTGTTGTTTTTCATCATCCTCTATTCTTATTTTATTGATTTATGTACTGGTATGTCATGCTCAACTCAAATGATCATGTTTGGGGGTACCCATTCATGTGATGTTTCACACACCGTTCACCACTTTCTTTCCCCCTTTCAATTGAGGTGTTCGTGTGGTTTATATTGGTAAATTGAACTCACACAAGTAATTTCAAGGCCGTGTACATTTATTTCATGGTATCACAAAGAAATAACATACAAATCTGGACAGTGCATCGAGTTTTTCGTCTGTTGCCTTAGTGAGTTTTGGTTATGAAGTCAAACACAATTCATTCAATCATCGGCGGTGTCTGGTGAATCATTGTGTGTTTTTGACTGAACCCTAGGAGGTATCCTAGTATAAACTCAGTAACATTCTAGTTCTAGGTTTTACAAACCATGGATTAAAAGATCATAACCTTATATCATGAATCGATGAAGGATAAACATCATACGAGTACCCCGGGTTGATCACGCTTAATTAATTTTGTTAATATATACTTTGTTTTATAGCTTCTATTTTCTATTGTCATCTTTAATCATCAAACCCAAGTATTATAAAACCCCAATTCCCTTTTTTTAATTTCATAATCAGAACCACATTTTATAATTAATGATCTAAGGCTCTGTCGAGAGACGACCTAGGGTTGCTGCTATACTGCATAAATTCTATTCAAAATTAAACAACTAATTTGAGGTGTTCGACAACGCGGTCACCTACCCTGCACCGCTGCCTCCTCTTCGCCGCTGCCTCCTCTCCGCCACGGTCACCGCCTCCTACTCCTCCATTGCGGCGGCCGCCGCCACCTCCTCCTCTGAAACCTACTTCTCTTCCTCCTCCTCCACCGCGGCTCCTCCTCCTCCACCACCGCAGCTCCTCGTCCTCCTCCTCCTCCACTGCGGCCTCCTCCTCCTCCTCCACCGGTGCCTCCTCCTCCTCCTCTCTCTACTCCGCTACCTCCACTGCCTCTGCTACCTCCGAACTACCTCTGCTGCCTCCACACTGCCTCCGTGCTGCCTCAGCGCTGCCTTCGCTGCCTCTGATGCCTCCGCTGTCGATGCCCTCTCCTCCTCCGCCACCGGGTCCTCCTCCTTAAGGTGAGTAAAATTGAGTTTTCAATGAAATTGGGTTTTTAGGGTAATATCTAATTTAATCTATTTATCCTTGACATCTGTTCACTAATCTAACATATGGTCAACCATAAATCAATAAATAACACCTCCTTGATAGATTCTGTGATTTATAATGAATGGGGAAGAATTGAGCCTTATTACCATATGGGGAAATTATTTTTTCAATGAGGTAGGTGTTGCCTTTAATATCATTCTATATATTACATTTTTTGATGTATTTATATGTGTGTTTAAGGAGGATTGTCTTAGGGTGACCAAAATTTTGGATTATGGGATTAAAATATTTGAACATGATTAGGCAGAGTCAAATATAACATGAATATATATTATTCTCTATATTTGTTACTTTTTTTATCCGATGCTGAATATTTCATCAAGGGTTGTGGGAAAAAAATAGGTGTTTCAAAACTCAAATAGGTACTTATTCCTAGAAGAAATTATGATTATCCACAGATTTATTCTATTAAGAAATTATAAGGTTTCTCAAATGATTTTTAAATTCAATAATTGATGATATGTTTGAATTTTTCGTGCATTTTCTTGAGAAAAAAAATTAAATGATGATTGGAATGTTTCATATTACGTAGAGTGGGGTATTTCCTCCATATATTATTATAAATTCTATAAGAGTTCCACTTAAGAAATTTGGTTGGTTAATGATAAAAGATAGTTTTGCCACATGGGTTTTATTAATGGATGAGTAATAGTATATGGTTCAAGAGATAGAGGATCCATCTAGAGGTACATCGTATGATCCAAAAGGGATAAGACTTAAGTGAATGACTTATATAGGTCGGTTGAGGGTCCATTGGGATATTTAAGTTCCCTTGATGGTTTGGGGTAATTAATGAGTTTTTTGGTTTGAATATGCCCCTTAATAAGTGAATTGAAAAGGGTGATATTCAATTTGGTCTTAGTAAAGTCATGATCATAGTAGAATTTTTATTACACTAAGAGTAGGAGTATTCCCACCAACCATTCTACAATTTGGTATGGTGAGTGGATGGAGTAAAAATTGGAAACATATTATTACGATCTTCAAAAGGAAATTTATTCATGGGTTTTAGACGTATTTTACCAATATATTTATTGAAAACATTATCATATATGAGATAGAGGATCATTAAAGGTGAGAAAATATGAAAAATTTATGTTTTTTGGGGATAATAAGTGTCCCGGAACAAGGAGGACATGATTACACTTTTATGGGAGTGTTCCAAATAACGATGTTCACTCTAGTGTAAGATATCACACCATAGTAGGGCATGTGTAACTATGAAGGGTTTGAGATGTAGGAGAGACATATTGTAATATGGAACATTTAACTATAACAGATGTCTCTAAGGGAATGAGAAGAGATAATTTCATTGGGATACCTAGCTCATGAAAATAAATGTTTCAGTGGTTTGGGGTTCCAATGGTATCAGTATTTAATGAAAAGGATCATGCTATAATAGTGTTATTTCATACTATAGTATATTGTTCAATAGTAATTGGTGTATCATTGGTTAAAGGGACGTTTCAGACCATGCCACAACTATAAGGGTCACACCATGAATGGTATTATATAGATATTGGTATGTTTGGGTCACAAACTAGATCCATGGTTCCCAATTTTGTGGTATGTTAGGAGACAAGAAAGAATCCATGGTGACTGAGGTGTCTGGATTTTAGGTGTCTAGATAAGATCCATGGTCCTCAAGGTATGGGTTTTTAGATTCCTAAATAATATCCATGGTTCATGTGTATCAATTTCTTATCAGCCCATATGAGATGCATAGTTCCCAAGGTTTGGGTATGTTTGGGTTTCAGGAAATATCTGTGATGTATGTGGTATGGTTTTATTAGGAGATACGATTGTTTTTTGGAACCCATGGTTTAATGTATTGATTCTCACTGAATATAGTGTTATTTTTTTTGTTTTATTAGTTACCATACAACAATCTTAATTTATTTATTTTATAATGTGTGTGGTTTATTTATTTTCATTCATATAGATAAACATAGTATATTATGATCTATATTAGGTTCCCCATTATTGGTGTCCTACTAATATTTTATCATTCAACCTACACAAGATCATTAGTGTAGGTATGGACCTTATATAAGATTAATGATTCTTACCACATATTATAAGTGACCATACAAGAGCAGGTTGATGGTATTATGTATAAAATTCCTAGGTGGGCCTTGGATACCCTATTCTAAGTCATCCAGACTATTACCATGACCCTCACTTATATTGTATCTCCCCTTGGATATCTCTTAATGCACAATCATGCATAAATTGGAACATGGTTTTGTATTATAGGGTCCACCTACATCAAAAAATGGAGTAACCCCCTCACCAAGATCAAATCATCCTCAACCAAGACTATACATGCCTTATCTAATCTTGTACCAATGATTGAGACGCAATCTCAAGGCACAATTCCCAAATAATTAATTATAGAAACTTATAATTAATTATTCACCTTAATATAATTAGGAATAATATTTCAAAAACTCACTGGGAAACAGAACACCACCTAAACCACACAAAACATGGTGCGTTCATCATACGAGGATAACCTCTAGACAATACAAACAAAATCTACATCATGTGAATTGATTTGAAGATGATATAGTGAAATCATCACAAAAATCCTAGTTAAAATAATCCCAAATCATAGGGAAATAAAGGATAATAGTAATGTAGGATGTATGATGGAAGAACTCACTAAAGCACTATAAAAAACTCCCAAGAACCACCCCTCATCAGGGGAGATCGAAGAGAGGAAGAAAATGGACGAATTCCAAGAACCACCCAAGATTTTCTATTAATGAGCACGACCCCACCATTTTTGAAGTATCTAGTTTTTTATCTAAATTTTACTCGTATTCCTTCTCCCCTAACCTATATAACCATCCCATGGATTTCAAATAGAATGAATATAAATAAAGAATGGATGAATTCCAATCGATTGACAAAAGAGTATGAAGAAGGCATGATAGAGATTATCAAGTTTTCAAAAGATCATGAATATGACCCATCTCAAAACCTTTTTCTATGTTTATGCTGTTGTTATTAAAAAAAATTTTCCAGAGGATTTGGATGAACACTTGAATTGTCACGGATTAGATCAGAGTTATACATGTTGGAATAAGCATGGGGAAACAATGAATGTAGGTAGTGGTTGGGATAACACTGCATTTTATGGATCATATGATATGATTACAAGTTTGAACAACGAATATGACCGTATGGAGGATGTGATTACAGATGTAAATGATGATGAAGATCGTATTGAGGAAATGATAAGGACCGTTGAAGATGAACTTTGGGATTTTCCAAAATTTTTTGTGAAGTTAAAAAGTTGTGCAGAGACGCCATTGTATGCTGGGTTCACTAAATATACAGCACTGTCATCTGTACTAAAGCTGTATAATTTGAAAGCAGACAATGGGTGGAGTGATGCCAGTTTTACGGAAATACTTGCTCTCCTAAATGACATGCTTCCAGAATATAATGAGCTCCTGAGCCGAACATACGATGTCAAATGAATGTTACACTTGATGGGTATGACCTCTGAAAGAATACACGCATGCCCGAATGACTGTATACTGTTTCACAAGGACCACAAATCACTTAAAGAATTCCCAAAGTGTGGTGCTTCTCGATATCGGAAAGATTAATCTAGTTCTACTAATGTTCTATGGTACTTTTCAATCATTCCATGGTTTATGTGCCTATATGAAAGTGAGGAGACTATAGGACAATTGACATGGCATACAAATACAATAATGAAATATGGGATACTACGTCAGTCGAGATACTCTCCTCAGTGGAAGAGTTGATCATTAGTATCCTGAATTCATAAACGAGTTGAGAAACCTTCGTCTTGCATTATGTACAGATGGAGTGAATCCTTCTGGTTTTCAAAGCAACAATCACAGTACATGTCTGATTATGTTAGTAAATTATAACTTACCACCATGGTTATGTATAAAATGAAAATACATCATGTTATCTATGCTTATATCCGGACAAAAAAAATAGGTAATGATATTGATGTTTATTTATCTCCATTGATCGAAGATTTGAAATTATTATGGGATTCAAGTGTTATATTGTATGATGCTTACAAAAATGAAGATTTCACATTGAGATCCATGTTGTATAGGATGATAAATGACATCCCTGCTTATGGGAATTTTTCAGGATATATAATTAAAGGAACTCAAGGGTGTCCCGTTTACGAACAAGGTACACAATCAATTATGTTGAAACATTCATCGAAAAAAATGTTTCTAGGACATCACAGATTTCTACCCCGATGACATAAGTACTGATCTTGGACTACATCATTCGATGGAAGTTCAGAAGAATGTACAACACATTATCCACTGATAGGCGATCAATTTTTTGAGAAAGTTAAAAATGTGGACACTACTTTTGGTAAACCATCTTCAAAAAACCTTACAAAAATTGGTTGGAAAAATAGATCAGTTTTTTTGAATTACCATACTAGAATTATCTGTATGTCGAACATTTTCTTGATGTTATGCATGTAGAAAAAAATGTATTTGATAGTGTCATCAGCACGTTTCTAAATACACCTAGAAAAACAAAATGTGGAATTAAGGCTAGGTAGGACATGGTTGAGATGGGAATACGAGAAGGGTTGGCACTAGTGAAGGGTAAAAAATGAACATTTCTCCCTCCTACTTCTTACACTCTTTCCGGGGTGGAGAGATATCTGTTTTGCAAAATCATGAATGACATAACGGTTCCAGAGGGGTATTCTTCAAATATTTGGAACCTTGTGTCAGTGATCGATTTTAAGTTAAAAGGTATGAAATTACATGACTACAATGTTTTGATGCAAGATCTCATTCATATTGCTTTACATTGCATTTTTTCCAAGAATGTCCTCCATACATTAATGAAACTATGTGTCTTCTTTAAAGCTATATGCAGCAAAGTTATAGACCCGACGAAATTTCCAACTATGGAAAGAGAAATTGTTGTCATATTATTTGAATTAGAAATGTTCTTCCCACCTTCATTTTTTGATATGATGGTTAATTTGATGGTCTACTTGGTGAGAGAGATTCAACTATGTGGTCATGTACATTATAGATGTATGTACCCCCATTGAACGGTATATGAAGATTTTGAAAGGGTATGTAAAAAATCGATGTCGGCCAGAGGGTTGTATTGCAGAGCAATATATTGTTGAGGAAGCCGTTGAATTCTGTACTGAATACCTATCTAGTGTGGAAAGCATTGGACTACTGAAATCTTGTCACACTGGGTGGCTTGAGGGTGAAGGAATTTCTGGAAGATAGTTTGTCACAGTCAATATTACAGAACGGGAGGAGGCCCACCTTTATGTTTTGCATAATAATTTTGACGTTGACCCATATGTTGAAACCCATAAAGAAATTCTTAGGCATTTGAATCCATCTAGGACGGAAAAATTGATATCAGATACACATAATCGACAATTTATAGGATGGTTTCAGGACCATATTTTTAAGAAGTCAGATGAAAATCCATATTCAATTTTAGACCAATTTCGATGGCTAGTTGGAGGACCAAGTGTGTATGTATTACCTTACAATGATTATGTAGTTAATGGTTATACATTTTATACTAATGAACATGATGAAGACAATACCATGCAGAATAGTGGGGTTACACTTGTGGCTGAAGCGATGCATGTTTCCCGTGCTAAGGATTGAAATCCAATTTATGCGAATATGTCATACTTTGGCATCATCAAACAAATATGGGAGTTGCATTATACGGAATTCCATGTTACGATTTTTCAATACAAGTGGTTTGATAAGAGGAGTGCTTTTAAAATAGATGAATTGGGATTTATGAAAGTTGATTTCAGTCAGGAAGGGGAGAAAGATGAACAATTTATAATGGCATCACAGGTAGTGGAAGTATTTTGTTTTCCAGATCCCGCACACCGAAACTGGTCAATTGTTCTATTATCGACCAAAACAACTGAAGGGTTAGAGGAAAATTCAACAGAGGATGACCCTTTCATTGGGACTTCATAATCATTTCGCAGTGGTCCCAATGTAGATGACGTTTTGTACGTTAGAGGAGACCACAATGAAGGGATATGGATAGTTGATAGAGGGGTCAAATCCCTTCAGCCTTTAAAAAAAAGAGAGTTCAATAATCAGGTTATTATTTATTGTAATATAGATCGTGTTACATTATGTTAATATCTGTTCCTTGCTGCTTTTATGTGATCTAAATTAAATATTAAACCACTTCTGTAGATAATGACTTCTGCACCTACTGATGCACCCAATCCTGAGACAC
This sequence comes from Viscum album, assembly GCA_963277665.1. Classification (NCBI taxonomy): domain Eukaryota; kingdom Viridiplantae; phylum Streptophyta; class Magnoliopsida; order Santalales; family Viscaceae; genus Viscum; species Viscum album. The sequence continues at coordinate 192,214,311 of OY728155.1, read as the reverse complement.
AACAGGTTTCTCAACCCGTTGCAGCTAGTCCCACTACTGAGGTACAATAGGTCTCTCAAGCAGTTGTAGCTGGTCCCACTACTGAGGTACAACAAGTTTCTCAACCTATTGTTTTTGGTCCCACTGTTGAGGTACAATAGGTTTCTCAACCTGTTGTTGATGGTCCCAGTGCCGATGCTAGCACTTCAGAGGAACATAATGATGATGCAGAAACTGAGGAAATGGTAGGCAATGGAACCCCGGTGGAAAAAGAACATGTGCGCCATAGTTTGACCATTTTAGCCAAAATCCATAAGGCAAAAGAAAAAGGCATCAAATATGAGGTGGGATGGAAAAAGCGAGGTCAGAAAGTAAACCCCAACAAAGCCATGTTTAGTAGCTACATTGGAATCGTCACTCAACAAAGCGTACAGATTGATATAGAGTTGTGGCACCATGTTGTCAGCGGGATGAAAACATTAATGTGGGAAGAGATTATGGTAATATTACGATATCATTTATTTAATTTATTAAAATAAAAAAAATAAAATACTGAAATATTGACTAAATCTACATCATATCTTGTAGAGTGCATTTATAATAGACGTCTCGCACAAAAAATATGTATTAAGACTGGTAGGAAGGGTTCATAAAGGCTTTAGCACCATTTAAATGAAATTTTATCTGAAAGATGCTGAATGGAAAATCAAGCTGCACCCACATCCTCTTTATGCACACTTGATATCCCAAGGAGTGTGGGATGCATTTTGCAACCGTCACGAAGAGAAGACTTTTCAGGTACATTGTGCTTGGAAAAACATTGTTTAGCATTTCTTGTATTCATTACTTTGATTGACTATTTTTTTATGAAATAACAATTGAGTGATTAAAATAAAGAACGGGAAGCAAAACTAGCTTACCCCTACTATAAAGCAAGGCTGCGGCACGCTTCAATAGAAAAATAATTGGTACATATTTTAGAAGTACTATAATACTTTTATGTGACATAAAACAACACTATAACCATGTTTCTCTGTTTATATGCAGATTGATGAATCCAAATCCCAAGCCACTTCCATCCCACACCATGTGCTACATAAGGAGGCTCGTGTTAATAAAGAGGGAAAACTGGTAGATGAAAACACACAAAAAGTGTGGGAAACATGTGTAAGTATAACATAATATAAATTTGTTTTTATTTAAATCACTATTACATAACGATGATTACTTATTTTCCCATATTTTCTACTTGACATATTCACAGGAATCAACAACACCCGCACCAGATGCGAACATACTTTCAGCGGCCTTGAAACAGCCAGAAAAGTATGGCCGTGTCAGATGTGTGGGTTTTGGTGTGACACCCCAGACATATTTTTAGAAAAAATCAAGAGGAGGAACAAACTAAAGAAATGAAAATGATGAGAGATAGACTAGATACCCTTGAAGAAAAATTCCAAAGTCAGGGAGAGTTGCTAGAGACTTTGATGGGGGAGAGGCGAAGAGAAGAAACAACTGAAGAACAACCCACCCCACCCCCTCCATCTTTGAGGTGAGCCATTCCCCTCAAAGACCTTTCTTAACCGAGGTAATCAATTTTCTAATATTTGTTTCTGGGAAATGTGAATCACATAGACACTGATACCTTTCTTGAAATGATATTCTACAGGGTGAAAATGACTGTGATTTATATCTGTCAACTCTCACCCATCGCCTTGTAGTGGGGGCTATGATGTTAAATATATAGAATGACACACTACACTCCAGACCACATCCAACCAGTCATGTCAAAGTGTCGATTAACATAGCTCATGAGCCGAGCGTCGAGCGACCCATGCCAAATGAAGATGATGACATTCATACGGCGGAAAAAGCTGTTGGAAGATTCATTGCATGGACGTCGAATCTTGTAAAAAAAACATGTCGAGCATGAGGTATTCATTTCCAATTCATTATTCAAGTAGAACCATTAACATTTAATTAGGAAAGGGCTGAACTGATGAATGCTATTATATAAAGACAAAAGGAAGGAGTTAAAATGAAATAACGGCTCAAAAGGATCAACCAAGCGATCAAACTGATCTACTAAGGGCACATTAACACCACCCATTCTGTATCCACATTTAATATCATTGCAAGCTCATGTGGATATGAAATTTAAACGCAGAAATAATCACATAATTATTTGTGAAAATGATATGTATGAAGAGGAATCATTATATTTCGTTAGTGCGGATGTTGTAGCTGAAATCATCACATACGACTGGCTAGGCACCTCAGTTATAAATGTATACATGAGGTATGTTTTCATGATTTGATTTTATAGAAGCTGATATACTATGATAATTATGGCTAAATACATTTCATATTTTTTTCAGGCGTATATATGAAAAAAAATTGACGAGATTTTCCCGTGAATAAAAATTTGGGCTCGTTAATCTTCACACCATGTCTACACAACAAAAAGAAATAGATTTCGATTTTCAGGCTAAATTAATGTCAAACCTGCTCAGAACTTTTCAATGAAAAATTATGAATGACAGGCTCTTTTTAATACCAACTTTTCAGGGGTAAAACTCTACATTTTAATAATATCAATTATATTTTCATTTCTATCATTACTTATTCCTTTCTGTGTTTTTAGGAAATATTGTATGCTCATTGCAGTCAATTTGGATACTCCAAAGATTTATTTTTTGGATTCACTGCATGGATATCCAATAAACTGACCACACATGATAGCAATTGTCAATTTGTAATACACTAGATCCAACATTTTATAACTAAATATCTAGTTATAAAATTTGTATTATCTTTTAATTAGGATTCTGTTATGATAGGGTGGTGTATGAATATCGTCTAAAGGCTGGAATGAATCCAGGGTCTAAGGACAACAAGGCGCACGAGATCTAAAAATGGAAAAGTATCAGGGTATATATAATTACACTACACTATCCAAATATATATCAAAACAAATTACTTATTTTTCTCGATATTTCTGTAGTGTCCGAAACAAACAAACGGAAAGGACTGCGGTTATTATGTTTGTAAATTTATGAAAGAGATCAAATTTCAAGAACAAACTAGCATCCCTAAAGAGGTATTTTTGAAAATAATTACTCGTTCATTTAAAATATTTATTAATCGTTTGTGTATTTATATTTTTTCAGTACAATTATGACTATCTCAAAAACATATATTCATAAGATGATATAGATGTGTTTATAACTGAATGGGAAGCGTACCTGATGGAAGAATGTAAACAAATAGGACAATGAAGGATTATTCCTACTAGTTATGTTATCTTTATATAATAATTGATATATCCCTTGTTTACACTTATTGAGAATCTATGATCACCCTTTCTAATGTTTCACATCCTTAGATTATGAAAAATGGTTTTAGAAATGATTTGAGTTTCTAGTGAAGAATAACATAATGAGAGATTCTTATGAACTACTAACATACAAAAAACTGATAAAACGCGTTCAGATTGTTTTGATACTTTAGGAAAACGATCCATGAGTCATTTGTAATGCTTACGAATCAGCTGCACCTCAATCTGACACACTGTGTGACCAGTATGACTAAAAGTGTATGATATCAGTTTGAAATTGACATTAACATTAGAAAACAACACAAGTGACATACAGAAAACCGATCAAATGCGTACAAATTGTTTTGATACATTAGGAAAACGATCCATGAGTCATTTGTGATATTTACGAATCAACTGTACCTCAATCCAACACACAGTGTGACCGATATGGGTAAAAGTGTCTGATATCAGTTTCAAATTGACATAAACTTTAGAAAACAACACAATTGACATACGCAAAACTGAGAAAACACATTCAGATTATTTTGATACTTTATGACAACAATACATGAGTTATTTGTGACATGTAATAATCAACATCACCTCAATCCGATGCACATCATGACCGGTATGGCTAAAAGAGTCTGATATCAGTTTCAAATTGACATAAACTTTAGGAAACAACACTACTGACATACAGAAAACCGAGAAAAAATGTTCATATTATTTTGATACTTTAGGAAAACGATCAATGAGTAATTTTTGATGTGCATGAATCGACTGCACCTCAATCCAACACACAGTGTGACCGGTTTGGATAAAAGTGTCTGATATCAGTTTCAAGTAGACATGAACTTTAGAAAACAACACAAGTGACATACGAAAAACTGAGAAAATTCATTCAGATTGTTTAGATAATTTAGTACAATGATCCATTAGTCATTTGTGACATGTAAGAATCAATCGCACCTCAATTTGATGCACGATGTGACCGGTATGGCTAAAAGTGTCTGATATCAGTTTCAAATTGACATAAACTTTAGAAAACAACACAAGTGACATACGGAAAACCGAGAAAACTCATATGGATTGTTTTGATACTTTATGACAATGATCCATGAGTCATTTGTGACGTGTATGAATCAACCACACCTTAATCCAATGCACGGTGTGATTAGTATGACTAAAATTGTTTGATATCAGTTTGAAATTGACATTAACATTAGAAAACCACAATAATGACATATGAAATTCCAATAAAACACATTCATATTGTTTTGATACTTTATGAATATGATCCATGAGTCATTTTTGACGTGTACAAATTGACCTCACCTCAATCCGACGCACGATGTCACCGGTATGACTAAAAGTGCATGATATCAGTTTGAAATTGACATTAACATTAGAAAATAACATTACTAACATATAGAATAATAAGAAAACGCATTAGTATTGTTTTGATACTTAAGGAAAACGATCCAAGAGTCATTTATGACATGTATGAATCGACCTCACCTTAATCTGATGCACGGTGTGACCGATATGGCTAAAAGTGTCTGATATCAGTTTCAAATTGACATAAAATTTAGAAAAAAACACTAATGACATATGAAATACTGAGAAAATGTGTTTTTAGAGTTTTGTTACTTTAGGAAAACGATCCATGAGTCATTTTTGATGTGTAAAAATCAACCGCACCTCAATCCGATTCACGGTGTGACCTGTATGGCTAAAAGTGTCTGATATCAGTTTCAAATTGACATAAACTTTAGAAAACAACACAAGTGACATACGGAAAACTGAAAAAACACATTCGGATTGTTTTGATACTTTAGTACAACTATTCATGAGTCATTTTTGTTGTGTACGAATCAACCTCACCTCAATCCAATGCACGTTGTGACTTGTATGGATAAAAGTGTCTGATATTTGTTTGAAATTGACATTAACGTTTGAAAACCACACTACTGATATATAGAATACTGAGAAAATGTTTTCAGATTGTTTTGATACTTTAGTAAAACAATCCATGAGTCATTTTTAATGTGTACGAATCAACCACACCTCAATCCGATGCACGGTGTGACCAGTATGGCTAAATTTTTTTGATATCAGTTTGAAATTTACATTAACATAAGAAAACAACACTAATGACATACGAAATACCGAGAAAATGCGTTCAGATTGTTTTGATAATTTATGACAATAATAAATGAGTCATTTGTGACATTTAAAAATCAACCACACCTCAAACCAATGTACGGGGTGACCGGTATGGCTAAAGGTGTCTGATATCAGTTTCAAATTAACATAAACTTTAGAAAACAACACTACTGACATATGGAATAATGAGAAAATACGTTCAGATTGTTTTGATACTTTAGTAAAATGATCCATGAGTCATTTGTGATCTGTAAGAATCGACCACACCTCAATCTAACACCTGGTGTGATCAGTATGACTAAAGTGTCTGATATCATTTTGAAATTGACATTATATTTAGAAAGCAACACTAATGTCATACGGAATACCAAGAAAATGCGTTCGGATGGTTTTGATACTTTATGAAAACGATACATGAGTCATTTTTGACATGTACGAATCGATCTCACCTCAATCCGATGCATGGTTTGACTAGTATGGCTAAAAGAGTATGATATCAGTTTCAAATTGACATAAACTTTAGTAACAACACTACTGACATACGAAATACCTAGAAAACGTGTTCGGATTGTTTTAATACTTTAGTAAAGCAATAAATGAGTCATTTGTGACATGTACGAATTGACCTTACCTCAATCCGATGCACGGTGTGACAGATATGGCTAAAAGTGTCTGATATCAGTTTCAAATTGACATAAACTTTAGAAAACAACACAAGTGACATACAGAAAACTAATCAAACATGATTGGATTGTTTTGATACTTTAGGAAAATGATCCATTAGTCATTTTTAATGTGTACGAATCAACCACACCTCAATCCAATGCACGATGAGACTAGTATAGCTAAAAGTGTCTGATATCAGTTTGAAATGGATATTAACTTTAGAAAACCACACTACTGACATAGAGAATACTAAGAAAAAATGTTCGGATTGTTTAGATACTATAGAAAAATGATCCATGAGTCATTTGTGACGTGTATGAATCAACCACACATCATTCCGACACATGGTGTGACCGGTATGGCTAAAATAGTCTGATATCAGTTTGAAATTGACATTAACTTTAGAAAACAACACTACTGACATATGGAATACTGAGAAAACGCGTTCGGATTATTTTGATACTTTAAGAAAATGATCCATGAGTCATATGTGACGTTTATGAATCAACCACATCTCAATCCAATGCATAGTGTGACCAGTATGGCTAAAAGTGTCTGATATCAGTTTCAAATTGACATAATCTTTAGAAAACAACACAAGTGACATACGGAAAATGAAGAAAACACGTTTAGATTGTTTTGATACATTAGGAAAACTATCCATGAGTCATTTTTGACGTGTACGAATCAACCACACCTCAATCTGACATAAAGTGTGACCGGTATGGCTAAAAGTGTCTGATATCTGTTTGAAATTGACATTAACTTTAGAAAACAACACAAGTGACATACGGAATACCAAGAAAACACATTCATATTGTTTTGATACTTTAGGAAAACGATCCACGAGTTATTAGTGAGGTGTAAGAATCAACCACACCCCAATCCGACGCACGGTGTGACCGATATGGCTAAAAGTATCTGATAACAGTTTCAAATTGACATTAAATTCAGAAAACAACACAAGTCACATATGGAAAACCGAGAAAACACATTCGGATTGTCTTAATAGTTTAGTAAAATGATTTATGAGTAATTTTTGACCTGTAAGAATTGACTACACCTCAATCCAAGGCACGGTGTGTCCAGTATGGTTAAAAGTGTCTAATATGAGTTTCAAATTGACATAAACATTAGAAAACAACACTACTGACATATGGAAGACGAAGAAAATTCATTCATATTGTTTTAATAATTTATGTAAACGGTATATTCATCATTTGTGACGTGTACAAATTGACCGCACCTCAATCGGACACACGGTGTGACCAATATTGAAAAAAGTGTCTGATATCAGTTTCAAATTGACATAAACTTTAGAAAACAACACTAGTGACATACGTCAAACTGAGAAAACGCATTCAGATTTTTTCGATACTTTAGTAAAACGATCCATGAGTCATTTGAGACATGTACGAATTAACCGCACCTTAATCTGACATATGGTGTGACTGGTATGGCTAATAGTGTCTGATATTAGTTTGAAATTGACATTAAATTTAGAAAACCACACTACTAACATATAGAATACCAAGAAAAAACATTTGGATTGTTTTGATACTTTAGGAAAATGATCCAAGAGTCATTTTTGACCTGTAAAAATAAACCACACCTCAATCCGATGCATGGTGTGACCAGTATGGCTAAAAGTGGCTGATATCATTTTGAAATTGAAATCAACTTTAGAAAACAACACTACTGACATACGAAATACCGATAAGATGCATTCAGATTGTTTTGATACTTTATAAAAACAATCCATGAGTCATTTGTGATGTGTACGAATCAACCACACCTCAATCTGATGCATGGTGAGACCAATATGGCTAAAAGTATCTTATATTAGTTTCAAATTGACCCAAACTTTAGAAAACAACACTGCTGACATATGGAATACCAAGAAAACGCATTCGGATTGTTTTGATACTTTAAGAAAATGATCCATGAGTCATTTGTGACGTGTACGAGTCGGCCAAACCTCAATCCGATGCACAGTGTGACCGGTATGGATAAACGTGTCTGATATTTGTTTCAAATTGACTTAAACTTTAGAAAACAACACTACTGACATACAAAATACTGAGAAAAGGCATTCTTATTATATTGATACATTAGGAAAATGATCCATGAGTCATTTGTGACATGTAAGAATTAAACACATCTCAATCCGACGCATGATGTGACCAATATGGCTAAAAGTGTCTGATATCAGTTTGAAATTGACATTAACTTTAGAAAACAACACAAGTGACATACAAAATACCAAGAAAACGCATTCAGATTGTTTCAATACTTTAGTAAAATGATTGTTGAGTCATTTTTAAGGTGTAAGAATTGACCGCACCTAAATCCGACGCATGATGTGACTGGTATGGCTAAAAGTGTCTGATATCACATTCAAATTGACATTAAATTTAGAAAGCAACACAAGTGACATACATAAAACCGAGCAAACACGTTTGGATTGTTTTGATACATTAAGAAAACAATCCAAGAGTCATTTGGGATGTGTATGAATCGACCACACCTCAATCCGATGCATGGTGTGACTGGTATGGCTAAAAGTATCTGATATCAGTTTCAAATTGACATAATTTTTAGAAAACAACACTACTGACATACGAAATACCGAGAAAACACGTTCGGATTGTTTTTATACTTTTGGAAAATGATCCATGAATCATTTGTGATGTGTACTAATCGACCGCACCTCAATCAGACACACTGTTTGACCGGTAAATCTTTTCATTAGATAAAGAATCAGTATTTATTAAATGAGATAAATCATCCAAAAAATATTGATTTTACATTATTCTATTTCATTGTTATCAGAATAAAAACATTTGAGTTTATCATTACCATATTTTAGTTTCACATTTCCATATTAATTTATTCTTTCATATTAATGTTTTAATTTATTTCATTATTGTATTACTAACATAATATTTGTTTTCTTATATAGGTGAATTTTTTTTTTCAGTTCGGATGCTTTGTTTGGCAACAAATACCATGGATGATAATTTTTGAGAGAGGATCACAGATATAAAATGATGTAAAATTAATTTTTATAACTATTGTTGGATAATTGTAATTGTAACCATATAAAAAATTGTTTGAAATGTATATAGCAGTTTTTTTATATTCATGATTTTAAGTGAATGTATATAGAATTGTTTATCAAAATATTATTTGCGGGTTCTATTTTGTACAGGTGTGCAGGTGTTATTTTGTACTAGTGTGCTGCTTTGTACAGGTGTATAGGTGCAGGGGAAGGTGCCTTTATCAGTGCTTTTTTGAGCACTGATAAAGGACACCTTTAACTGCACTAAAAGAGCACTGATAAAGGGCCCTATTATCAGTGGTAGAAAAGCGCTGTTAATGACGACGTAGATAGGGGTCCCCCTATCAGCGCTCCGAAAAGCACTGATAAAGGCGACTTTTATCAGCACTAAAAAAGCACTGATAAAGGGGGTCCTTTATCATCACTTTTTTAGCACTGATAAAAGTCACCTTTATCAGCTCTTTTCGGAGCACTGATAGAGGGGACCCCCTTTATCTACGCCGTCATTAAGAGCCCTTTTCTAGCGCTGTTCATATCAGGTTTTGGCACTAATAAAAGGCCATGTTTTAGTAGTGATTATTCCTAATTATTATTATTTATTGCTAATTATTTGTATTTATTAGTAATTATATGTAATTATTACTAATTATTAAAATTTATTACTAATTATTACAAATTTTTATTAATTATTGCTATTTATTGATATTTATTACTAATTATTGCTAATTATTACTAATTATTTCTAATTATTCCTAATTATTGCTAATTATTCCTAATTTTTACTAATTATTAATATTTATTCCTGATTATTCTTAATTATTACTAATTATTCCTAATTATTCCTAATTATTCTTATTTATTACTGTTTATTGATATTTATTACCAATTATTATTAATTTCTACAAATTAGTTATTTACATTACTAATTATCGTTAATAATTAATAAATACTACTAATTATTAAAAATTAATACAAAAAATTTCAATTTATTCGTACAAATAAATACTAATGAGAAAACAATTTAAATTTAATTTAATTATAACTAATTAATAATAAAAACATTAACATAAAAAATCAAATTAATAAGAAATTAAAAAAACATAAATACCTTTAAGACTGATTTTATATTTTTATAGAGGGATTCACAACTTCTTGATGAATAAAAAAATTAACTTAGAAAAATTCTCTCTCTAAAATCCGAGTTTAGAGAGAAATAGGATCTAAAATTTGGGAGGAATGAGAGGAAAAATAGATGGGGGTATATATAGGTTAGATTATTTGCGATGGGAATATTTGCGAGGGGTATCCCGTCGCAAATTGTATCTTTTGCGATGGGACCCGTCGCAAATACCTACACTCACATTAATTACTATCAACAGTTAAAAAGTTATTTGCAACGGGACCCGTCACAAATAGTCCCTACCAACACACCTTTTGCGACGGGACGACATCCCGTCGCAAAAGGCTATAAAAAACCGTCAGTTATATGCGATCGGCTCCGTCGTAAATGGTTTCCTGTCACAAAAGCTATAAACCGCCGCCAGTTGTTTGCGACGGGCCCCGTCGCAAATATTTAACAATTTGTGACGGTGGGATCTCACCGTCACAAAAAACCTTCGTGCATTTTGGCGTGCTATCCGCACCAAACTATTTGTGATAAGAGACGAAATCCGGTCGCAAATAGTTGGTTATTTGCGACGGGTCCTTACCCCAATCACAAATAACCTCTTGGACGGACCTTTTGCGATGGGATTTATATCCATCGCAAAAGACCCGTCTCAAAAAGCCCTTTTCCCGTAGTGTTGGATCCTTTTGGATTTTCTTCTTTTATCTGTGCCATGGTAAAAAAATGCCCACCAAATATGGGCTATTGAGGTCAGGGTTGTTATAATATTTTTCCCCACAATCTTGATGCATGGTTTGTAAAACTTTGTAGAGAAACTATGTATCTTTTTTTTACTATCTTGCGATACCTATACAAATGTCACTTGTTTTGATAATTCATGAAGCCAAACTACGTACAATGGAAATTTTGATGAATTATTTTATATTCCCCTTTTAAATACCTAATTATGATTCATATATTTTTTATGGTTGTTTTTGGATTTTAACGGTGTTGTATTCCTATTTTATGGATATTAATTTTCCTTATTTGATTTAACATAGAACTAATCCACCATTAAGATCACCTATGAACCCTTCATAAGGGGTACATATAATTTTCTATGATCTCACCCACAAATAGATAAAATACTAATTTAGAGAGTGGTGAGAGATATTTAATCCATGGAATAAGGGGTGGGCCTTTGCCTAGATCATGCTAAATAGGTAAGTTTCGGTTTTAGTGGATATAAGGATTGGTCTATTGAGTTTATTCATAATCAACCTCCATTTTTTCATGGAAGAAACAATCCTAAAGACGTGTAGGATTGGTTAGAAGTGTTTGGAAGTATTTTTTACATCCTTGTGACTCTGAAGGCCATTATGGTAATATGTGTAGTGTTAATGAGGAAAATCAAGTTGAATAAGAATATAATTTAAAATAATTCCATTATTGTAACATTACAGCTCAAAAATACTCAATCAACCCCAGAACCCCAAGGTTTAGTGTCTTTAGAGATTAGGTATATAAAATATTATTTCACATAACTACTTCAAAATTTGTCATAATATCTCCATAAAATACATTAATCTACGCAAACTCTTACATATAATTTCAAATGGAAATGAAAACCAAATGAATGGGTGAGCTCAAATTAAATTTTTAGGAAAAAATATCAACATGTAATTAAGGGTTAGATCATAAACAAGTCATAAATATGAGTATGGGAAAATATATTATTAAAAGAACATGTAATAATAAGAGTTTTATATGATTCATAATATAAGCACATACAATCTCAAATGATTGAACATATACCATAAAATATATTTTTTGGATTCTTGAGACAATAATAATGGATCACGGATCATAAAATAAATATATAACATAGAAATACATCACAAACATAAGAATAAGAAATCAAAAAATCTATAAAGAAAGCTAGATTCATCATATTTATGATAAATATTGAGAACATAGTTATCCACATCATGTACATTATCAATTTTGTGAACATTGTAACACCTTGATTTTTATGATAAATTTTTATTTAAATAAAATGAATTTCTTTAATAGTTTAGGATACACACAAACCTGAGTCTAAATTAACCACAATATATTATACTATTACAACCGAGCCATTATATAGGTTGGATAAATAGGAATAAAAAAATAAAAAAATTATTTATAAAGGATTTTAGTAAATAAAATATATTTATAAATAATTACTCATTTTTTAGTAATGTCCTTATTTTTTTTTACAAAAATACTATTTCCTCAAAATAGATTTTTTATTTTTCTTTGTGACCATTTTTATTTTATTTTATCCAATTTTAGAAAATGTAATTGAAAAAGATAACTTCAATTTTTAAATCATCCTGAAAAAGTTATATTGGAGTGAAATTTTGAGAATTATTGAAAAGATTGATTTCTTGATGAATACTGAAAAATATTAATTTTTGTTGAAAAATTAATTTTCATTTAATGAAATTAAAAGGTTAAATTGTTGTTAAAATTTTATTAAATGTAATTATTAGTTTAATTGTATTGTTAATAATACAATTTAGGTATTTGGTAATAATTTTATGTTGAAGTTTTATTTAAAAACTTTTTATACATTAGATGTTTTTGAAAACTAATTTCTTTCGTGTTTTCTAGTCTTAAATTTAAATTAAATTCTACCAGTTTTTGTAATTGAAATTTATAAATTGTAATCCAAATTTGGAATCATAATACTTAATATTACGTAATAAGTTCAACTTAATTTTTGGAAATAATGAATTTTAAACATTTGTAAATGCGGTTAAGGTTAAAATGCGTTTACCAGGGGTGGGGTAAACCCAGAGATAATGGTATGTTTTACAATTAAACATCTCTAAATCCTATTAAATGAAAATATTTTTACCTAATAATATAACACCTTATAATATATATATACATTTTTTTAAGAATTTTTCTTTATAAAACCCTTATTATATTTTATTCTTTTAGGAAATTCTAAGTGTGTCCTCTCCCCCATTTATAAAATCCCTCCCCTCCTTTCTATTATTTACACCATAATGAGATATCTTTCTCTAATAAATATTCCAAAATTATCTTATAAAAATAACTATACATGAATTATTGGGGTTTATCTTCTTAAATTACCATTATAAGGGTCCTTTAGAAACAATCTAAAGGAGGCATATCGAAGAAGAGATAATCATTTTACCCGACCTCTTTAAATTTCTTTACACTTATACCTTTTGTAAATTTATGTTATTCATCATAAAAAAAAATTAAGTATCATATATATACTAAAACATTATTATTATTATAAAAATACCAATATCTACTATATTTATTATCAAATGATAAGTGAAATTATTTCACGTGTGTATGTGTTGACCACCACCTCCATGTAGCGATACAACTCAATTTCCATCACCATAGTTCAGGGATTGTTATTTTGATCAGTTTAAAGTTTATATATGATATATTTGAATTTATAATTATTATTTAATTATAATATCATATACACATTCTTACTTTTCAATCTATTGGGAAATGTCAACATCACTCATGTGTATGTGTTGACCACTACCTCCACGAAACGATGTGATTAGTTTTCTATTTTTTGCATTACAGGGTTGGTAATAAGGATATATTTCATGAATATATATGATATATATGATATAATAATTATTCTATAAAGGAGAACTATTTTTTAACATCCTTTAATTCCATTTTTTGAAAAGAGAATACAATATTTGTAACACTCTATTTTTTTATGAAAATTTTCTCTTTAAATAATTTGATAGCTTGAGTTGCATGCAACACCAAGTCTAAAAAAAACATGAGAAAAATTAGTAAAAAATGTCCATTATAACCAACCCATTAAATTAGTGGGAATAAATATGAATAAATAATTTATGAAACAAATATAAAGGTCTAACTTAATATGAATTTAGTGGTAAATTCTTAGAAAATAATAATACATTTTTTAATAAAATAATATTATTCTTAAGAAATATGGTTTATTCAAAAATGAGTTTTTATTCTATTTATGATTGAATATTATTTTTTATAAAATTTATTTGAGAAATTTAATTTCATTTTTTAATTCATCACGTAAAAATTATCTTAAATTTTTTTTATAATTTTCTAAAGACATTTTTGTAAGGAATAATGAAAATACTAATTTTTATTTTAAACTATATTTTATTTTAAAGTCTTTATAAAGTAAAATTATTATTATTTTTATTAATTATAAATTTTAATTATATTATTTTTATTTAAAATAATTAAATTATTTTTTTGAAATGTATTTTATCATGAATTTATTATAAAAATAATTTATGTTTTAAAAGAGAATTTTTTTTAAAAACTGTTTTCATGGCGTTTTACCAGTTTTATTTTAAATTAAAGTTTGAAACATATGTATTTTTAATTTTGAAAAATGGAGGCCAAATGTGGATCTATATGGTCCAAATTTAATGAATAAGACTTTTTTTTGGAAAAATATGATTATTAACCGTGGTAAATCTTATGACCATGGTACAGGGTAAATTGGGAAATTTAGATTAAAAATAGAATGATGAAGACAATAAAATGACCCAAACACATGTTGAAATTTTATTTGATGAATATAATTATATCTCTAACACCTAACAATCAAAATTTAGTTGTTTAATCAATACTTTTCCATGAAAATGACCAATATAATATTTAAACCAAAGAAAGTCACAAAATATCTGTTTATTTATATTAGATATCCATTATTTGTATACGTGGGGACAAATATATTTTATAATAATAAAAATTTTAAAATCAGATTATTATATCTATAAAATTTTATTTAATAGAAATTAGAAAATGTTACATTCACATTTTAAATAATATATCATTTTTTAAATAGGGTTACCCAAAATATATATTCAATTGTATATATAATAATGAAATATAGGATATTTATAATCATTATGGTATTTTATTTTTAATTTTTAGTAACGAAATTAGTATATTAAATAATTAAACAACACTGATGCGGTAATTATTTTATTAAAAGAAATATAAAATAAATGTTATTAAATTTTTTAAAATAAGTATTATTTGAGATAATTAATGTGATAAACAAATTTTAAATATTAAATTTCCCTTTTAGGGATATAATAAAATATTTTCTTCAAAGTTCACTTTTTACCTTATTATTTTTTAAATTCCATGTAGTCAATAATATCAATATTTGCACAAATGAATATTTATCCAAACAATATTTTATCAAAATTGTTTAAAAATCATAAAAAATCACTGAAAAATAATAATTAAAATATGGTCTAAAATGTTATTAATTGTTCATTTATTTTCTAATTGAAATCACATAAGTAAAAATTATAACCTTTTAATACTGAAAAAGTTGTTACCATAGTTAATATTAAAATAGGTTAACTAATGGTTAATCAAAATGATAAGATTTAAAATAATAATAAAAATGTATAAAATATATCAATTGATGATATTAAAACTTTATCTCATATTTTATTTGAATTCATGGAATTTTTATGTATTTTGATTGGGATTTAATATATTATAAATTAATATTTTGAGAAATCTAAAAAGTACCCCTCAACTTAATTATAAAAGGACTCCTCCTCCCTCACTTATTCACGTCGCATTGACCCTTCAAGATTGACCATACCATTTTGATTCCCCTTCTTAAATTCCATAGACACATTTTATAGGTTCAAGATTCTTGAAAACACTTACCATAGTGTCCCTAAGAAGAGATATAAAGGAAGTTCACTGAAGAAGAGGTAATCATCTTTACCAACACTTTCATGTTTATTTATTTTTCTACTACCTATTCATGTTTTTTTTCAATTATAGGGAAATAAATTTAGTATCACATGTATTATGAGATTTTATTATGATTATGAGGATACCATATTTCACATTTTATCCATCGTATAAAAAAATAAAAATACCGTATGTGCGTATGTACGACTTACCATCTCAAAGCTGCGGTGTAATACTTTTTTCATCACTAATTTACCTGGATGGGTATAATGGTGGAAATAATATATATATATATATATATATGTAAATTATAACATAATGTTTATTTGGTAAATAAATATCTACCTCCACTTCCTAACCCTTTTACCATTAAGGGAATGATACTGCCACTCATGCGTATGTATGACCAACCATCTCCACAACATGATGAAATTAATTTTCCTTGTTCACCATTAAATAATGATTATATAATATAATATAATGAATAAATATGATATATATTAACTTAATATCATTATGTACATGACGTAACAACATATTATGCACAAGAACTAGGACTTATATGAAAAATCATGCATAAGAAAATGAAGCAGTTAACACCCGCAATATGGGTAATAACGAGATATTATTAAAAAAGGGGATACGATGATATAATAAGATCATATATCATATCATAAATATGAATATGGTGACATTATTAATTAATAACAATATTTAAAAAAATATATATGGGTTTCATATACGTATGAAGGAAATCAGACCTAAGGTATGGGTTAATTTCACAATCTCATTATTATTCAGGATTTTTTATATATAAGTATCTGATGGGAAATATTTATCTTCCCTATCCATGTTTCTTAAAAAAATTCTATTTATTTTAAAATTTATATAAATTTATGTAATGTAATTTTTACATAGTTGTGAAATTGTACTAAATAGCTTGAAATGATTCTTTTTGTCATTTTCCAAATGACATTCTTTTTTAATTTTTTGTAAAAGATTGGAAAGGAATGTTTTTTTAACTTATATGGAATGAAACTATTTTTCTATTTATTGAAACTTTAATGCATTGATGTTTCCATTACATTATTACAAGGTTATTTTCAAATAAAATGTTTTCTTTTGAAATTATGCGACATTAAAAAAATGTTTTCAAAACATAAAGGATATTTTCCTTAAGAATTATTTTTAAGTGATCTCTAATTATTAGTTTCCATCTAATATAACATTATTTCATGTTACATATGGTTTACATGGTATATTTTTCACGAATATTATCTCTATTCTTTCTATTTTTGGTTTATGTTTATAATGGAATAATATTTATGGAACCCATTTATTTTTCATGGCTTATATAATGATTGAATGATGTTTTTCAAACCCATTTCTTTTCATGTCTTTTGAAATAATAAATGAATTATGTTCTTACGAAACACATACACATGGTTTTAATTATGTGATGGGTGGGATATATATCCCCATTCAATTAATTGGGTGATAATTAATATATCATAAGATAACTAGGACTAGAACGTGGAGTGAAGTTGGTTCAGTAATACAGGGCCGAAACTGGGAGTGAACCCTATTCATTAAATAAATTTTCCACTATGATGGGTTGGGAAATGAGATTTGACTAATATGTAAATGATTTTAATTTCTAATTTTGTTCCAAAATTTAATGTCTTATGTTGTAATCTCATATAATATGTTCTTTGATTCTTTTATAAATTCTATGATTTATCCCATGACATGATATCATAATCTTTGACACATAAGATATAATTTTAAAATGTTTTTTTTATGTTCATATGACTTATGATTATAATATGATTGATATCTCCCTTGTTTACCCATATTGATCATCTAATATAACCATTTATTATTATTATTTTCCCCATTATATGAATAAACATATTAATAATGATGTTTCATGAATAGTTATAGTTTTGAAGAAATAATCAAGAGAATATGTAAATGTTTTATTAATCAGTTATTTATGTTTCTAATTTTTTAAAGATACTAAACCTATATGGTTATGGCTTGGTTTGGTTATGTTATGTAATGTATATTATTCCATTTATATGTAACATCAATGTATGAAAAGTATGGCCTGCTATATTGGGTACTAGAGTATTATTTAGTTAACCATTAGAATCTAGGATGAGAAAACCATAATAAAAACTCTATGGGTAATTTTACGTATAGGATATAATCCGAGAGTTTTGGTGATAATCATAAATAACCTAGGATAAAACAAAAGGTATCATGAATTGAAATTTTATAAGTAATTTCCATTGGACATGTGGTTTTACCAATATGATAAGTGTTTCTCACACTATGCTTCTTGGTTTTAGTCAATGGATGGAGCCTGAAGGAACTGCATTAATGCTGAATGAAATGGGAAATGAAATGATTGTACCCTTAGGAAATCCAAAGTTATGTGATATGGAATGGGAAATATTTTTTCTATTCTCACAAAACTTTCTCAAGCTATGAATCATGTAATAATTCGAAATAAAAAAAGAAGGAAACAATATTCTATTGAGTAATTAATGAGAAAACATACACCTTATTTCAGTGGATCTTCTGATCCAGTAGTGGAAAAAAATGGATCAATACCAATACAAATATATTTTAGATTCTCCAAATTTCATAACATGGGAATGTAATTTTGGAAGACTCTTGTTTGGAAGGTGAAGCAGATCAATGGTAGAATCTCATAAAGAACACAAGGAAATTTAGATGAAATTGATTCCATGGGATGAGATAAGTTCAAGAAATTATTTTTCAATAAGTACATTCCTATTATTATTTTTATGAACACAGTGAAGGAGTTCCTTGAGCTTAATCAATAGGATGGTGAATCCATTACTACATATAAAGTATATTTTACAAGTCTTTCAAGGTACATTTCTCGAATTATCATCTACCCTAAAAGTAAGGTTGATCAATTTTTCAGTAGATTAAAGACAAGTATTTAAAGGGAGTTATAGATAAGGGGCTTCAATAAATAAGAATGATTTTTTCTATATTCAATTATGGTTGATATAGATATTGGATTCACCCATCAATATTCTGGGTTAGATAAGAAGAGAAAAATTGAATTCAAAATTTTTTTAAAACCATAGTGAATAGAAGATGATGTTTCCTTTATGCCCAAAGTGTGGAAATAAATATGGATTAAATTTTCTTAATGATACTAGTAAATGTTTTATGTTAGGAGAAGGAGTTATTCATATAATTGACTATTGACATGATGGAAAAAAGTTAACTAATGATGAAAATAGAGAAAATTCTACAAAAAATGCACCTCCCACACTTCAATGCTTCAATTGGGAGGAAAATGATAATTATGATAACCAATGTCCAAATCTAAGGGTTTTTGATGAAAATTTCAACCAACGAACTCTAAAGGAAAAAGAAAAAGGAAAATACCAATCGATTACTATTAGT
Organism: Viscum album; assembly: GCA_963277665.1. Taxonomy (NCBI): domain Eukaryota; kingdom Viridiplantae; phylum Streptophyta; class Magnoliopsida; order Santalales; family Viscaceae; genus Viscum; species Viscum album. The sequence continues at coordinate 192,194,790 of OY728155.1, read as the reverse complement.
GATGTGGAGTATGAAAATGAAGTGATAAAAGTTACACATACCATCCACTCTAAAGAAGCTAATTTTTTAATTGATTATGGACCCAACCACTCTTTTATTTCTAAAAAAAATTCTAAGGGTATCATCATATTACCTCAATAATTATATGTGCAGTTAAATATGAAAACTCATAATGTAACAACGGTAGTATCACAATTTTTTAATTCTTCTTTAGTTGATTTTTTGGGAAAGTGAATCCTTCCAATCTTGTGATCTTTTCTTTAGTTGAATTCAATTTGATTTTTGGAATTTATTTCTATTTCACTATATTAATCTCATATAAATTTAGAAGGGAAGTCACATTTTAAATGCTAAATAAATCTATGAACATTTTTCAATGCAAGGATGAATATAAACTTCCAATAGACATTAATTCTATCTTGTGAGTATTAATTCCTATAAATGAAGGTTATATATCATATAAGGTTTGGTAGAAACTCACTATTAAATATACACCTATTTTACGATAGTTTATTGATGTTTTTCTAGAATAATTAATAGTTCTTCCTCATAATTGTGATGTTGAGTTATCAATAGAACTCATATCGTGTGTTAGTCTTATTTCAAAGACTCCTTATATAATAGAACAAGTTTAGTTGCATGAATTGAAGAAGAAACACTTAGATAATCTTGAAAAGGGATTAATACACCCTATTAAAACACATTGGGGTGAACCTGTTCTATTTTTTAAGAAGAAAGATGGTCAATGAAAATCTAAATTGATTATCAAGAACATAAAAAGATCACTATCATGAAGAAATATCCTCTCCCATGTATTGATGACTTATTTGATCAATTATATGAAGATAAATAATTTTATAAGATTTATCTTCATTTTATATATCATCAATTGAGAGCCACAAATGATGTTATAATGAAGAAAACATTCCATACAAGGTATGTATAGTATAAATTTATATTAATTCTTTTTGGTATAACTAATTCCCCTTTTATCTTTGTGGATTTAATGAATTGAGTCTTTAGAGACTATTTTGATCAGTTTGTGGTAGTCTTTATTGACAATATCCTAGTATATTCAACGATCAAGGAAGAACATGAAGATCACTTGAGGATTATATGAAATAAACTGAGAAAAGAAGATGATTTGTGAAAAATTTACTGAGTATGGATTTTTATTATAAAATTTTCATTTCTCGGTCACACAATCTCAAGAGATTGGATATTTGTTGATCCATGAAAGCCTAAATTTATTGAATATTTTCATATACCAAAAATAGTAACTGAGATCATAATATTTCTTGGTTTGGATGGGTAATATCGATGTTTTGTGAACTTTTTCTCATGATTATCTAATCCACTCACCAAGTTGTCTCATAATGGAATTATGTTCATATTGATGGGGGAATGTGAAGGGGATTTCATGAAGATGAAAATAAGGTTATCCAGGGAACCTATTCTCACACTACCTTGTAGTGGAGAAAGGTCAGTGATCTATTGTGATGCATTAAATAAGGGGTGAGGATGTGTTATTATTAAAAATTACACGGTGATAGCTTATGACTCATGAAAAATGAAAATTCTTTAGAAAATTTACCTAACTAATTATTTATAGTTAATTATTTTATTTTTTCATTAAAGATATGATGGAATCATCTTTATTGAGAAAGGTGTGACATATATACAGATAATAAAAGTATCAAGTATATTTTATCCCAAATGGAGATGAATATGTTCCCAAGAAGATGGTTAGAGTTTATTAACAATTATGACTTCTCAATACATTACCTTCCCGGGGAAGAGAACAATGTGTAATATGCTTTGAGTAGAAAGGACCATTATAGATTATTTATAATGAGGAAAAAAAATATCCAATATTTATGTATTTACAAAGTATGGATCTAAAAAATTTAAAGGAAGGGGATAAATATTATCTTGATTAAATGAATGTTCAATCATCTAAAAAATTAATGATTAAGAAGGCAAAAGAGGAATATGTAGAGCTAAAAAATAAGGTGATAAATGTTTCTGACTTCTACTTTTATTGTGATGGAATAATAATGTTTATGAACTATCTTAGTGTCCCTACCAAAGAATATTTAAAGAAGGATCTATTGGATGAGTCCTGTTGTTCATCATTTTCTATTCATCCTAGAAGCACAAAGATGTATAGGGACATAAAAGAGAGTTTGTGTTAGGATGGTATGAAGAAATATATTATAGAGTATGTTTATTGGTGATTCATTTGTTAGCAAGTTAAGTCTATGAGAAAAAATTATAAGGGGATGTTACAACCATGACCCATACCATAATGAAAATGGTATAACATCATCATATATTATATCATCAAACTACCCAAAAAATCTAAAATACAATATTTTATATGCGTTATAGTAGATCACCTTATAAAGTCAGCAAACTTCATTGTTATTAGATAAAATTTATATCTTCATCTTCTTGACGGAATATATATTAATGAGGCGGTGAGATTTCATAGAGCCCCACTTTCTATTATATCTTATTGAGATTGGAGGAATACCATGAAGTTCTGGTGAAGTCATCAGATTACTCTGGATGCAAATTTAAGTTTCAACACTACTTATCATACTCAAATATATGGTCATTCTGAGAGGAATATTAAAAATCTAGAAGGCATTTTTAGTTATATCTCTATGTAATTCAAATATGATTGGTATCAACACCTAAATTTTGTGGAATTTTATTATTAGATTTACTTTCACTCCAATATTGAGATGGATCCTTATGAAGCCCTATATGGTAAGAAGTGCATAAATCTTAAATGTTTGAATGAAGTTGGGTAAAGAAATATATTAGGAATCAATATAGTATAGGAAATTATAGAGAAGATTATATCTATTCAACATCACATAAGAGTATCTTAGAGAAAACAAAAAAGTTATGGTGAAAATCAAAAAAATACCTAGAGTTTAAAGTGGGTTACAAGGTCTTTCTATGAATATATACATGGAAGAGAGCAAAGAGGTTTAAAAATAAGGTAAATCTAAGCCCTATTTATATCGATCCATTTGAAATCTGGGTCGTGTATGGAAGGCAGCTTATTAGTTGGCACTTCTGTTGAATCTCACTCAATTTAATGATGTGTTCCATGTATCTATCCTAAGAAAGTAAATAAATAACCCATCACATGTACTAAACTCAAAAGTTGTAATATGGGATAAATATCTTTATTATGAGGAATAATAAAAATATATTATATGTTGTAGAGGAAAAGTTGTATGATACAATACAACATTCTTGGTTAAAGTTTTATGGTGAAACCATTTATTTGAGAAGGCTACGTGGGAAAATGAGGATGTGATGAGGTAGAGGTTCCATCATCTAATTTTATTCGAGTGATTAATTTCAAGGAAAAAATTAATTTTAATGGGGGTAGAATGTAACACATAGATATTTTTATGAAAGTTAACTCTTTAAATAAATTGATAGCTTGTGTTGCATGCAACACCAAATTCAAACAAATCCTGAGATACTATTTGTATAAAATGACCATTATAACCTATCCATTAAATTTTAAATAATTAATTTGAATAAATAATTTATTTAAAAAATATAAAGGTCAAAATCAATATTAATCCATTGGTACATTCTTAGAAATAATCAAAACATGTTTAGTAAAATTAGTTTTTTCTTCAGAAACATATTTTATCAAATAATGAGTTTTTATTATTTTTATGAATGAATAATAATATTTAGAAAATGGATTTGAAAAAACTTAATTTCATTTTCCAAATCATCATATAAAATTATCTTAAATTTGTTTTTATAATTTTCTAAATAAATTATTTTTTAATAAATTGTTAAAATATTGATTTTTATAGAAAAATGTAATTTCTTTTAAAGTGTTTAGAAGGTAAAATTATGTTTTGGATTAATTTTAATTTTCAATTATATAATTATGATTTAAAATAATCCAATTATGTTTTTTTAAAATGATTTTATACAGAAATTTATTGTAAAAGAATTTTATACTTTAAATGGTCATTTTTCTAAAAAATGGTTTTTCATGGAATTTTACAGGTTTTATTTTAAATTAAATGTAGAAACTTATAAATTTTTAATTTTAAAAAATGGACTCCAAAATTGGATTCATAGTTTTTAAATTTAGTCAATTATTCCCTTTTATTATTGGAAAATATGAATTATAGTCTTCATAAATCTTATTACCACTATAGAGGGAAAATTGAGTAATTTAGGTGGAAAATAAAATGATAAAGACTATAAAATTACCCAAACACAATAAAAAATTTTATTTGTTGAAGATAATTGGACCCTTAACACTTAAGGATCATAATTAAGTTGTTTAATGGAAAATTTTCTATGGAAATGAATTATAAAATATTTAAATCAAAGAAACTCACAAAATGTCACAATCTTAGTCTTAAATATTTCTTATGTGTCCACATAGATACAAATACATTTTATGGATAAATATAAATGTAATTTTTTAACATAATAAAAATATTTTTCTCCTTTTGGTCCACAAAGATGATATTATAATATTTTTAATAATTATTTTAATAAAAATTCAAAGATATCACATTTATGTTTTATGTTATATGTCATTTTTTAATATAAATGTAGATGAATAAACTATATATAATGCCCAATAACTGGTACTTATACTATAAAACATGTATAGTAAAATGAAACAATTAACACCCAAAACAAGGATAATAATGAAATATTATTAACAAATAGGTGATAAGATGATATAAAAGGATCAGATATGATATCATAAATATGAATAAGTTTTTGGAAAAAATTAATAACATTATTTAAACAATTATGTTATTTTTTCATATACATACAAAGGAAATAAGGCCTAAGGTTGGGGTTAATTTCATAATCTCATTATTATTCGGGATTGTTTATATATAAGTATATGTTGGGAAATATTTATCTTCCATGTCCATGTTTCTTAATTGTTTTTCCGAAAATATTTTTACTATTATTCTAAATGTATTCAATGTCATTTTAAGACATGTGTTCTATTTTACTAAATGGTTTGAAAGGAATCTTTTTGTAGTTTTCCAAATAAGGTTCTTTGAGGATTTTCTAGAGAAAGTACGAAAGAAATATTTTTTAAAATTATACGGCATGAAAATATTATTTCACTTTCATGAAACCTTAATTATTTGAAGCTATAATTTTAATATTAAAAATATATTTTCAATGAATATGTTTTCTTATAAAATTCTGAAGCATTAATTTTTTTTTAAAAAATAGAAAGAGTATTTTTTTCAAGAATTATTTTCAAGTGAGCCCTTAGAATTATTTTCCATATAAGATAAAATTAGTTTATGTTACTTATACTTTAATAGGGATAGTTTTAAAGGATAATATCTCTATTATTTATATGGAGAGTTTATTTTTATAATGGAATGATATTTATGAACCCATTTCATTTACATGGGATATGTTATTATAAAATGATGTTAATGAAACCCATTTATTTTTAGGGTTATGATATGTTAAATGATTTATGTTCTTGTTGAACACATATATATGGTATTAATTATCTGATGGGTGGAACATATATCTCTATAAAATTCATTGGTTAAATATGTATATCTCATGAGATAGATAGGACTAGAATGAGGAGTGAACTCGATTCAATAATAGAGGGTTGGAACGAGGTATAAGCCCAGTTCAGTAAAATATTTTATACTATGATGGTCTTGGAAATGAACCTTGAATATTATAAAAATTGTCTTATATGATTATGTGTATGACAAAATTACATGCCTTATGTTATGATCTAATGGAATATGATATTTTATTCTTTACGAACATCTATGATTTATCCCATGATAGGATATCATGATCTGTGATATGCAAGATATGAATTTCAAATGTTATGTTTATGTTATTATTCCTTGTGATTATGATATGATTGACATATACCTTGTTTAAATTTATAGGGAATTTAATCTCACCCTTTCTTCTGTTTCTTTTTCCTAGGATATGAATAAAAGTATTATGTAAGATGTGTAAAAAATGGGTCTAGTTATGAAAGAATAAGAGGAAGGTGATGTATATGTTTTATGAATCAGCAATTTATGTTACCAAGATTCTGAATCCACTCAACCCATAAGGGATTGGAATGGTTTTCTTATTTTATGTAATTAATATTATTCTATTTTGATTTAATATCTATGTATGAAAAGTATTATCCATTATAGGGTTCATGCTTAAGTATAACATGCCATCTCCATTAATGGTGTAATTCATTTATCTATATCTACCTTTTAAGAATGAATCTTAATATACATATAATGAATTTATATTATATTTATATCATGAATAAAAATATAGATATTATGTAACCATGATCAATGCAACACCCTAATATTTTAAGAAATATTTTTTTCCATATAAATTTAATTTCTTTGATACCATACGTTACACACAACAACGTGTTTATACAAACAATGATATACTATTAAAATATTATGATCACCTGGATATTGGATTGTATGGTATGAATAATAATAACGAAATTATATATATATATATATGGTTTAAACATTTATAAAATTAATTCATTATTTATAAATTAATTAGAAATGAAAAAATCATTTGAATATAAATAATATTTTATTCTTCAGAATATCTATTTGTTCTGTGTAAAATATATATATTTACCATAATAAATTAATTTAATAACTATTTTTGATTGATTTTACTGAAATTTATATATTATATATTCAATTAAAGAATTTAACAATCATCTAATATTTTTTATTATGCATATGATAATAATAAATCATGATTTATGCTTAAAAATGTATTTTTCTATAATAATTTTTCGTCCCATTTATAAAGTTAGTATAAAATTAATTTCCAAAATTTATAGTTATTAAATTAGATAAAATTATTTATATATTTATAATCAAGATGTTTAAATTTGGTATATAGGTCCCATTTATTTTTCATCAATTTGAATAGTAATTGTGGTAAAATTTTTCACCTCACTAAAGGATAAATCGAGTTAATCTATGTTAAAATTATATGTTAAGGCCATATTTTTTCATCATATTTATTATTTAATGGGGGAAATTATAACCTTATCACATTATTATATAAATTTATTAGTTTAATAGATAGTTTTCCATGAAAGTGACACATAAATATTTAAATCAAAGAAAGATAAAAAATGTAACTATCTTTTTTTAATATCTCTTATGTGTCCACATATGGACATAATCAAGTTATGCATGAATCTAAGTGCCTATATTGAGATTAATGATACTATATTCTTTATAGAAATTAATTTTAATTTTTATTAATTATACAATGACCTTAATTTCTTATTTAATACCAAATCAATATTTCTCCATTTAATATAAATATAAATGTTTTTTAAAATATAAAAAGTGATATAAATTGAATGCGTTAATGTGTAATATGAATTATATACGTCTATATGACATATTATAGAGTTTTTTAAAGAATTATATTTTAATTTTCAGTTTTTCATGATGTATTTAATGTTAAATTAAATTAATAGTGTTAAAATGACTATAACGATATTATATAATAAATAATATTTTATTAAATGATATAAAATTCATCAAAATATTTGATTAGGAAAAATGAAATGGATATGGTTTTAAGCATAAATAATTGTCCACTTATGTCTTGTTTTAATTTTATATTATCATTCATAAACCTTTATGTGAATAAAAATTTAATATTATAGTAATTGGTAAAAGTGTTTATGAGAAGTTAAAATTAAAAGAAATGTGTAAAATGTGATCGAAACATGTCTGCTTTTTATTTTTTTGAGATTATTTTTACCGATTTTAACTTTAGATTCAAATAATATCTATTTGGAGACATTTTTAAATCAAAATTAATTTATATTAATTTAATATTTTATGAAATTCCTTGAGTGCCTTTCCCTTCAATTATAAAAGGACACTCCTCCTTTCTCTTCTTCATACCAATTTGAGCCTTCTAGATGTATCGCACTCTACAAATTTATCTTATTAACTAACCAAGATAAATACTAGAGGTTTGGGTATTCCAAACATACATCCCTATAGCCCTTTAGAGGAGATATAAATGAGTCATTCCAAATAATAGGAGGTTAAAAAACATACAAAGGAAGTCAGACCTAAGGTAAGGGGTTTTATGTTATAATCTCATTATTTATTGGGATTGTTTATGACTAACATCCAATGATGAAATTTTAGAATAAAAATGTCAACATTCTCATGAATATTCTTGTCCTCTAGTTAATTCTATGAAATACTTTTTTTATTTTAATTTTCATCTAACGTTTTTAACAAAGAGACTGAAAATATGTCTTTAAAGAAAATTGAATTCATTTCTCCCTTCAATCATATTTTTTTCTTCTATATCTATGTTTTCTAAAAGTTTATAAAATAAGATTTTTAAATTTCTCTTTTTATTTTTTAAATTTTATTTTTTCCCATGTTTTACTTTTAAATAAATGGTTTTAAAGGAATATTGTTTTTATTTCCCAAATGAAATACTTTGTGAATTTTAAAACCAAAGTATGAAAGGAATGTTTTTTTATATTATTAGACATGATATAAATTTCCCACCACCATTTCTACTCAATGTTTCTAATCCTTCATTACAATTTAATTTTTTTTTTCAAATGAAAATGTTTCTAATGTTATTTTGAAATTTTGTAGATTTTAAAAAAATTATTTCAAAATGGAAAGGTTATTTTCCTCAATAATTCTATAATTATCTTCGATTCATCAATGAAAAAAATAAATGTATATGAAACACATTTATTTTCGTGGGTTTTCATATGATGAATGATTTATGATATTTTTTCACACACATATTTTATTTATATTATGTGATGGGTGGACCTATATCTCTCTCTAATGCATGGGTAAAGATTGCCATCTCATTAGATAAACAGGTTTTCAATGGGGAGTAAACCCAGTTCTGTAAAGGACACTATCCACTATGACAGTATTGGGAGTGAAACTTTACTACTAAAATGGTTTTTTTAGTGAACCCATTGCAGAGTTATAGTATTGGAAAAGATACTTTACTATTAATGAAATGATTTTATATAATTATATGGATGCTGAATTTCCATGTATTATGCCTATATTATTCCATCACAGCTCATGTTCCTTGATTTCTTTATGATTTATGTCTTATAAATATTCAATATTATTCCATGGATATATATTATGATCTATTATATGAAGGGTATAGTTTAAATACCCACTTTTCATTTTATTCTTATATTATCATTGATATATCCCTTGTTTCCCTTAATTAGCATCGGAGATAACCCTTTATTATCTTCCCTTTTAGAGGTTATAAAGAATGGTTTTGTGTATAATATGTCTAAGAAGGGTGATTGTCAAAAATATCTAAGTAGGAGATGATTTAGAACTATTATAAACCAGTTTTATATGTTTCCACGTTTCCAAAGATTCTAAACCTATACGATTATTACAAGGATAATTATTTAATGTAAAGAATATATATCCAATTAGATGTAATATTTATATATGAAAAGTTCAGTTTTTTATAGTTAGTATTAGAGAAAGGTTTAGTTTACCATTATAATCTAAGATAAGAAACATTTAGTGAGAACCATGTGGATAATATTAAGTATAGAATAAAATCCAAAGGTTTTGGTAATGATCATAAATGAATTCGGTTAAACCTAAGTTCTCATTGATGGAGTCTTGATTTAGACATACTATAAATTATTTTTCATGATTATGTGGTTTTAAAAAATGATTATTTTGTTTCCAAAAATATGATTTTGGTTTTATTCAATGGTTGAAACCTAAAGGAAATGTGTTAATGGTGAATGTGATGGACAATGAAATGACTGTCAACATAAGAATATGAATTTTATTGGTGCTAGAATAAAAATAATTATTTCTTTCCTCATAAAAATATCTTATGATATGAATCACAACAAAATTAAAAACAATCAAAGGAGTGAATACCAATGTTTTGAGTCCTTTAAGATGAAAATCCACTTTCTTTTAGTGGTTCCACTAATCCTCTAGTCACTGAGTAATGGATTAGTGAAACTAAACATATTTTTTTATTATGCAGTGTTTAAAACATGAGAATATTATTTTTTTATTTATCGTTTTGAAGGGAAAACATATCAATCGTGAAAACTTATAAATAACATGAAGCTTAGAAATAAATTTAATCAATGGATTGGGTTAATTTTAAGAGATTATTTCTTAATAAGTATTTTCCTCATATTTTTTGTATGAAAATAAAGAATGAATTCTTAATTTGATAAAGAGGGATGGTAAATTTATTGGTACCTACGAGGAAAATTTTATACGATTTGTAAGATATGATTAATGTATTATCATCCAATATGGATGAGTGGTTGATTTATTATTTAGTGGATTAAAAAAAGTCTCCTAAGCATGTTATCCATAATGTATTTTTGTAGATATGTTGAAATCATTTGATTTGATATCATGGGGGATATATAGTTCAAATTTAACCATCAATATCATGGTTTTGGGAAAAAAATAAAAAGAAATTGAAAGGAAATTCTAAAAATAGTGGAGATAATAAGACGATCTTTCCATTATGATCAAAATGTACAAGGAAACTTGGGGGAAATTTCCTTAAGGTAACTAATAAAAATTTTAAGTGTAGAAAGGAAGATCATCATGTAATATAATGACAATGTGATGGGAAAAAGTAATCTAATGATGTTAATAGAGAGAAAGAACCCCAAAATGTACCACAAATACTCAAATGTTTTAAATACAAGGATTATGGACATTATGATAACTAGTTCACAAATCCAAAGGTTATTTATGACAATGGACATTAAAAATATATTAATCCTAGAGAAAAAGGTAAATATTAGGAGATAAATATTTCAAATTAGGGGTCTGATAATGATACAGTGAAAGGTAAACTTACTATCCACTGTAGTAATGATAATGCCTTATTTTATTTGGGATTTAACCACTCTTGTATATCCAAAAAAGTTTCTAAGTGTTTTACTATACCACATGAGTGATTAGTTTTAGAATTCGTAGTGAAAACTCTTGATGGTATGGGGATCACATCCCAAGTCCATGATATTTCTATAGTTAAAGTTTGTGAGAATATTTTTCTTGAATATCTTTTCATTCTTCCTCTAGTTGAATTAAATGTTTTTTTGGGAATAGATTTTATTTATTTACATAATTCACACATTAATTTCCATATAAGGGAAGGTAGGTTTTATATTTATAAATTAACCTATGAAAGTCTATCATTATGAACTTTTGATGGAAATTACTTCCATCGTATGGGACATGGTTACTATTCAAAAGGGTTGTTTATCTTAGATTGTTTGGGAGAAACTCAAAATCAAATATATTCATATTTTGAGGGATTTTATTGGTGTCTTTAAGGAAGAATATCTTAGTCTTCCACTGAATCCTGAAGTTGAGTGTCCAATATAAGTCACACATACTTCTACACCTATTTCCATGAATCCATATATAATGACCTTGATTTAGATGCAATAATTGAATAATAAACTCAAGTATAATATTTAAAAAGGATTCATTCGGCCAAATGCATCACCATGGGGGTAATCTTGGTCTATTTGTTAAGAAGAAAGATGAATCTATGTGATACTACATTGATATCAAGAACTTAACAAGACCACTATCAAGAAAAATTATCCTCTACTATATATTTATGACTTGTTCGATCAACTGCACATAGCTCAATACTCTTATAAGATTGATATTTTTTTGGATATCATCAATTTAGGTTTAAGAAGGATGATATAACCAAGACAAAATTCTAATAAAGGTATGGAAAATTTGAATTTATATTGAATCAATTTGTTCTTACTAATTCCCCCTATATCATCATGTATTTAAAGAAGAGATTATTTTGATAATACCGTGATCATTTTGTGGTAGGATTTATTGATTAACTTCTTATATATTTAAAGAGAAATATTGGGAATAAAGATATCTTAATGATTTTATCTATGATACCAAGGAAGGATAATCTTTAGGGAAATTTTTCCAAGTGTTAAGTTTGGAATTTGAAAGTTTCATTATCGTTTCATTTTATCTCATGTAAGGTATATCATAAGAAACATAAAAAAGATGTTATCAAACATTGGACTAGAACAAACAATGTAACTGAGATCTATAGTTTTCATTGATTGGCTAGATATTATCAGTTCGTTGTGGATAATTTTTCACAGTGAATTCACTTACTAAGTTAACTCCAAAGGAATCCATGTTTCTTATAATGGAAAAATGTGTGGAAATTTTTAATGAACTAAAGTGAATCTTATCAGTAAACTTGTGCTTAAACAATCCTAAAACAGAGAAGGTTTTGTAATATATAGTGATTCATCAAATAAGTGACTGGGATTCATCCTCATGAAAATTGATATTGTTATATCTTATTAATCACTATAATTGATGTTATATAAGAAAAAATATCCAACTCATGAATTTTTGTTATCTGCGGTAATTTTTTCATTAAAGACATTGAATAATTATCTCTATAGGGAAATTTGTGACATATATATTTATAAAAAAAGTTTCATGTATATTTTCACTCAAAAATAGATTAATAAGAACCAAATATAATGTTTGGATATGATTAAAGATTATGATTTTCAATACATTACCACCCTAGGAAAGTGAACAAGGTGGAAGATGCTCAGAGTGGAAAGGATCATACTATCTTATATATGACCAGGATCATTAAATATCAAATATTGTTTAATTTTAATGGATGGATCTAGAAATATTTAATTAAGGGGAGAAATATTATCTTTCTCAGATAACTATTCAACCATATATCCAGGTGAATATTAAATGGGTGCAGAAGATAAATGTAGAGATGTATAAGAAGTTTAGAAAGGATATTGAGATCAAACTTGATTGTGATGGAATAAAAACTCATAATATTAATATACATTCCCCTTTAGTAACAAATTTGAAGGAGTTGTTCGATGAAGCTTGTAGTTCTTCATTATATATTCATCATAGAAGTATGGAGATGTATAGAGATTTGAAAGTGTATTTTATGGGGGAAGACATGAATATAGAAATTGAAGAGTAGGTTTCTAAGTGGTTGGTATGTTATCATGTTAATGTGGAGAGAAAAAATTCTAATGAGATGTTACAACCATTACTCATACCAGAATGGAAATTATAAAACGTCCCCATGGATTTTGTGACCAGACTCCCCAAAATATTTAAAGCGCATAATGTTATATGTGTTGTAGTTGATTAACTTATGAAGTTAACACATTTTATTTATATTGTAGAATATTTCTCTCATTATTAAATTAATCATTAAAAAAATAAGTAGGTGGAAAGATTTCATGGTTTACTACTATCAATTTTATCAGATCAGGTTCCAAGGTTTACCTTGAAGTTTTAGAGAAGTAATCACTAGGATCTGGATACATAGTTAATTTCCATCAATGATTATCATATTTAGATAGATATTCAGTCTAATCGGACCATTAAATTTCTATAATATATGTTGAGGGATTTATCAAAGTATTTGAAAGGTATTTGGGATCAAAGTCTTTCTTTGGTGGTATTTTCTTATAATAAAATGTTTTACTCTAGTATTTAGATGGATCCTTATGAATACCTCTACGTTATGAAGTGTATAACTCCAAAATGATGGAATAAATTTATAAATATAAATTTATTAGGACCTATTCAAGATGAGGAAATGATAGAGAAGTCTATATCCATTCAATAACACAAAAGAGCATCTTAGAGTTGACAAAAAAGATATGATGAAAATCATTGGAATGATATAGAGTTTGATGTTGGTGAAAAAGTATTCCAACATATATCTCATTAGAAGAGGGTGATGGGATTTGTAAATAATGTCATGATATGACCTAGTTATATTTTTCCTTTTTAAATTATTATTCATAACAATATGGGGTTTTTTGTGAATTGGTGATCCCACTAAATGTCAAACAAGCTCATGATGTGTTCAATGTATCTTTCTTAAGGAAGAACATACCTAATAGTTAACATGTACTGAATTCAATAGTCATAACACTGGAGTAAGTTCATATTTATGTGGAATAATTAGTGTAGATTCTAGATCATATATAGATTTTTTTATAAAACAAGGCCACTAACTTGGTCAATGTGTTTTTTGGTGAAACCACTAATTTGAGGAAGCTACATGTGAACCAAAGGATACAATAAAAAAATTATACTCAATATTATTTATCAGAGTAATATAAATTTTAGGGATAAAATATTTTAAGGTGGGTAGTTTATAACACCCTAATATTTTAAGTAATATTTTTTCAAATAAATTTAATTTCATTGATAGCTTTCGTTACACATAATAACACATTAGAATAACTGCAATATACTATTAAAATATTAGTATCAAATAGTCATTGGATTAATGAGTATGAATAGGAATAAAAAAATTATGAAAATGTTAGGTTTACACATATATAAATTTAATACACTAGTAATCAATTAATTATAAGTGAAAATAAAAATCATTGAAAAATAAAGAAGATATTTTTTGAAAAAATTCTTTTATGTGAAAAGTAAATTTTTATTCTAATGAGTTAAATTAACCACTATTGGTAATTTATTTTATTTAAATTTTTATATTATATATTCAATAATTTTTTTTAGAATTCATCTAATATTTTGTTATTATGCATAGGATAATAATAAATCCAATTTTCGTTTAAAAATATATTTATCTAAAAAGATGTTTTCGTCTTATTTTCCGTACTTACTGTAAAATTAATTTATTGTATTTATAGTTATTGAATTAGATAAAATGAATTATATATTTTGAATTAATAGTTTCAAAATTGGTAAATATGTCCCTTTTTGTCTAAATGAATAGTAACCATGGTAAAATTTATCACCTTAGTAAAGGGTAAGTTAACGTAATCTAGGTTAAAAATAACTGAAAAAGCCCTAGTTTTTCATCCTAATTATTTTTGTATTAATAATATTTAAACCTGATCATATTATGTTCTAAATTTATGGGTTTATTGGTCACTTCTCCATGGAAATGACCTATAAAATATTTAAATCAGTGAATGTTAAAAAATGACCCCATCTATGTTTTTAATATTTGTTCTATTTCCACATTGGGAAAAAAGAAAGTAATAATTTAATAATAGTTGATATTTATTTCTTAATTAAATTAGTTTACTAATTGATTTTTTTTTAATTTTTATTAATTATATAATGAATTTACTAACTTATGGAACAATAATTTAATATTTCTCATTTTAATAAAAAATATAAAAAATATTAAAAGTGATATAATTTTAATGAGTTAATTTTTCCAATAAATTTGATAGATCTATATGACATATTAGGGTGGTTATAAAGAAATATATTCAAATTCCACCTTTTCATTGGTAAAATTAATGTTAAATTAAATGAATAGTATTAAAAATTAAATCAATGATATTTTATAATAAAGAAAATTTTATTAATTGATATAAAATTCATAAAAATATTATATTCATAAAAAATGAATGGAATTTGGTTTTAAATATCAACCATGTTCCATTTATGAGTATTTTTATTTCAATATTAATAATATGAACTCTTATAGAGTAGAAACCATTAATATTATTATAATTTTCATAAGGGTTAATAGAGGGTTAAAACTAAAATATAATGGTTAAAATGTGATCCCAACTTGTAAACATTTTATCGGAAGAGAGTATTTATACTAATAAGTTACTTAAATTATAATATTTTCAATTTGGATCCTTTTTTACATAAACTTTTATTTATATTAATTTAATACTTTAGGAAATTCCATGAGTGCCCCACCCCTAAATTATAAAAGGGCACCCCTCTCTATTATTCACACCACTTTTAGCCCTCTATCTTGACCAAAATTTACCAATTTCTAATCTTCACTTCTATATACACATCCTAAATGTTGTTTATTCTTAACATACAAACCCATTATCCCGTTATAGGATATATAATGGATCCTTTTAATGAAGAGGATTTTTGAAACTGTATGAAGAAAGTTAAACTAGAGGAAAGGGGTTTTATGTTAGAATATCCTTATTTATTGATATTTTTTAATATTTTGTTATAATGATGAAATAATATTATCAACCTTTCATGATAATCATGAATTTTTTTATCCTATGGTTATTTATTGAAAATACATGTATTCATTTAATTTTCATCACCTTTTGTACTCAAGAGATAAAAAATTTGTTTTTAAGAAAAATCTTCTTTATTTATCTCTTCGGTTGAAAGCCATTTTATCCCATATCCATGTTTTATAAAAATGTTTTAAAGATATTGTTTTGTTTTCTCTTATTATATAGTAAATAAATTTTTATCCATGTAAGAATTTTTATAAAATGTTTTGAATGAAATCTTCTTTTTATTTTCCAAATGTGGTACTTTGTGACTTTTACAAAAAAATGTATAGAAGACATGTTTTTTTAAATTATATGGAATTAATGGAATTTATGACTTTGATGGAAGGTTGATGTTTTGAAGATTACTTTACAATTTACTATTTTATTTAAAATTAATATTTTTTTGAAAATATGTTTGAAATTTTTAGATTTTAAAAAATTGATTTCAAAATGGAATGGTAATTTTCATCAATAATGTATTGATAATTTGATTCATCAACGAAAACAACCGTCAATATTGCTAATAATTTTCTAGGAATATGATTTTCAGATAATATCCTTATTATTTATATTGATGGATTATGTTTATGGTGAAATTATGTTTATGAAACACATTCATTTTCCAAGGGTTATTCTATGATGAAATATTTATGTAACCCATTTCTTTTAATGGGGTTTTATATGATGAATGGGTTATGATATTGTGGCACACATAAGTATGATTTTTATTATGTTTCTTGTGGGACCTATATCTCCTTCCAATGAATAGGGATAATATTTATATCTCATTAGATAAACAAGAATTGAGTGGGGAGTGAACCAATTTCAATAAGGTACTTTCTATACAATGATATTCATAGGAGTGAAATAGAAATACAGTGATGGTTTGGAGAGGGAACCCATTCCACTATGATAGTTATGTAAAAGAGCCTTGACTATTGAGGAAATTATTTTCCATACTTATGTGTATTTAAAAAATCTATGTATTATTTCTATATTATGCTCTCATGGATCATGATATATGATTCCTTTATGATTCATGTTATATAAACCACCATGATTTATTCCATGACTCAATATTATGGACTATGATAATTAGGGTATGGTTTTCAAATGTTAAGCTCGTGTTCTCATACCATTTTTCCATTTTATACTTATATGATCATTGATATACCAATTGTTTTCCCTTACTAAGCATCAAATATCTCCATTTATTATGTTTTATTTCCCAGGTTATGGAGAAATGTTTTTCTTATGATATGTCTATGAAGGGTTATAGTTATTAATATCTATGTGGGTGGGGATTTAGAAGTATTATGAACTTGTTGTTTATGAATCTATGTTTACAAACAAACTAGACCTATACAATTTTGGTGTGAAAAATTATTTTATGTAAATAATATTAATATAATTATATGTAATATTTATATATTAAATATATAGGGTATTATAATAAAATTATGCGGTCTGGAATAACCAAATTGATATTATGGGAAAAAAGTTGTTTAACACCCAAAAAACATTGATTTTAATAAGTAATTATTAAAAATTTTGTGTTTAATTGTTATAAGTGTAAAAAATATGGTATTATAAATATTTAATTGTTTTTATAAGTATAATAAATTTAAATTTATTGTATAGTAGGTTAAAGTTCTTTCAAAGAATGTAAAACTTTAGATAATGGATTTTCATGTCACTTTTATTTCTATGAGACATATGCCATATTCACCAATTGTTTCTTTTATATGGTTTATATAATTACCATGGATATATTTTACGATTATTCTCCAAATAATTATGTGGATTTATATATCAATCAAATTTTCTCTCTTCCATGAGGCTTTTATTCTAAAGTTACCAAAGTGGTAATGGATTTATGATACATTCTAACTATTTATCGAGACTGTTTATGACTATGTTTCTAATGATGAAATTTTAAAAAAAATCAATAATTCCATGATTTTATTAACCTATGGTTATTTCTTGATATTTCATGTTTTCCCATCATTTTACTTTCTCTAAGAACTCATGATACTGAAAGAGTTCTTTTTAGAGAAAGCTGACTTTATTTCTCTCTTTAGTAGAAAATCCTATTTCATCCATATCCATATTTTCTAAAAATATTTTAAAAAATGTTTTTTATATTATAATATTATTGTTTAAATTAATTTTTACCCATAATTGTTTTTTAAAATGTAGTTTAAATTTTTTATTTATTGTTATTTTTCAAACAAGTCATTTTAACTTTTTATTGAAAATGTGAATAGAATTTCAGTTTTGACATGCAAAACTGGAAAATAATTTTCCACTATCATTAATTATAAATACCTTTAGGATTCCTCTAAAATTTACCAAGTTTATTTTTCATGAATCTTTCCCATAATATTTCTATTTTTTAAAGATTTTAAAGAAGTTATTTCAAGTTTAAAATGGTATTTTTTTAAGAAACATTCCAAGTGATCTTTTAAAGAAATCTGTATCTATGATGAAATTATTTGATGTTACTTATTCACTACTGAGGATATGATCCAATGATACCATCCTTATTATTTATTTGGAAGGCTTAAATTATAATGATATGTTTTTTATGAAACCTATTTATTTTCTATAGGTTATGTTATGATAAAATATTGAAATGTTTATGAAGCCCATATCCTCCCCCTAGGTTATGACACATCATGAATGATTTATGATATTATAGAACACATATGAATGTATTGTGATTATTTTAATGGTTTCCCCAAAATTATATAGTCCTCCAATGCATTGGGTAAAGACTAATATCTCATGACATAAAAAGGATGGGAATAATGAGTGAAATTAGTTCAGTTAGAAACTTTCCACTATAATAGTGTTGGAAGTGAACCTTGACTAATGATATGATGTAATTGGGAGTGATCACAATCCAATATGGATGTTTTCATAGTGATAATTTACTTATGAAATTATTTTCAATGAATATGTGTATGCCACAAACTTATGCGTTATGTCAATTCTATTTTCTCATGACTCATGTTCTTTGATTCCTTTATAATTTATGTTTTATAAATTTCCATGATTTATGACATGAATCAAGATTATGATCTTTGATATGAATGGTCTTTATTTCAAATGTTAATATCAATTTCCCATATTCTCAGGATTGTGTTATGTTTAAGGGATCATTTCGATCTCCCTTTTTTACCCTTACCAAGCATCTGATCTTACCCTTTCTTATGTTTCCTTTCCCCATGTTGTGAAGGATTATTTTAAGTATATATGTCTAAGAAACATGATAAATATAAATAAATTAGTGTTATTTTATTTATATCTATTATTAACAAGTTTTTTATGTATAAACTTTTCAAGTAACACTACAATTATACATTTTTTGTGTTGATTTTTATGTTATGTATTCAATATTAATAAAAAAATATGTAATATTTATGTATGAAATGTTTGGATCATTATATTTGGTATTATAAAATGGTTTATTTGGATTTTTAAACTATGATGAGAAAAAATTAGTGATAACCCATAGTATAATCTTATTCCATAATATAACTTCTGGAGTTATAGTAAATAAAGGAGTGTGTATTTCATAGAAATACATCTCGATATAAATACAATAAGTGGGTGTGGTTTTGGAATAGATGAATATTAGGGGTAATAACCCCAAAAAAGTTGGTCGAGTATATGTCAACCATCATTATGGTTCATAGTGAGTGTTCCCTCAGTATAGATCTGGTAGAGTATATATCTTCCTTTATTTCTATTCTTACAAAGAATTATCAAGATATAAATCATTCTGTGCTTCCAAAAATGAAAAGGAGT
The DNA here is from genome assembly GCA_963277665.1 of Viscum album. Classification (NCBI taxonomy): domain Eukaryota; kingdom Viridiplantae; phylum Streptophyta; class Magnoliopsida; order Santalales; family Viscaceae; genus Viscum; species Viscum album. Next base: position 192,174,782 of record OY728155.1, on the reverse strand, counting down.
GAACAACATTTAGTTGAGTCCTTTTTGATGAAACATCCACATAATTTTAATGGGAATTTTGATCCACTAGTTAATGGGAAATGTATCAATACCATTGAAAATATATTTTTCATTCTCTAGTGTTTGAAACATTAAAAAGCCATTTTTGATGTTTATTTTTTGGAAGCAGAAGTAAATCAATGGTAGAATCTTATCAAGAACATGAAGAAAAAAGATAAAATTGACTCCTTGGAGTGGGATAAGTTTAAGAGATTATTTTTTAGAAAATAATCTCCTCATATTCTTCATACAAAAACATAGAAGTATTAATTGGGCTAAATTAGAAGGATGATGAATCCATTAGTACCCATGAGGAAAATTTTACAAGAGATATGAGTTACACTTATGGTATTATCATACAACCCTAAATTAAGGTTGACTTATTATTTAGTGTCTAAAAACCATTATATAAAAGGAATTATAAACAAGTAACTTAAATAGTTATGAAGAAATCATTTTCTTTGCAATAGAGGGGGATATATTTGTTGTAGAAACCCATAAATCTCATGGTTTAGATAAGAAAGTAAAAAATATAATTTAAAAAATTTCTAATAATAAAAATCATGGAGAGAAGATGACGGGACTTCATTTATTCTCAATGTTTTGAAGGAAACATGGAAAAAATTATCTTAAGTGGATTGGTAAATGTTTTAAGTATAGAAAAAATGTCATTGGGTAATCAAATGTCAAAGTGATGAGAAAAAGTTATATAATGATGGAGAAAAGGAAACAAAAAAAGAACACCCCAAAATATAATATTTAAAATGAAAGGAGTATAGTAATTATGTTAACCCTCACAAAAATATAATGGTTAATAATGATAATAGAAATCAGCAACCACTTAAACCTAGATACAAAGGAAATCTCACATGACCATGATTTCTATTGAGGATTATAATAAGGAAGTGGTGAAAGGTACACTTACCATCTACTCTAGAACAAATAATGCCTTATTTGATTATAAATCTACCCATAATTTTATATCTGAAGAATTTTTTAATGGCATAACAATACCTCATGTAGGATTAGATGTTCAATTCAAAATAAAAACTCCTAATGGTATGATGATGATAAATTAAGTCTATCATTCTTCTTAGATTTAATTTTATTGGAATGTGATTCATAAAATATTTGAATTTTTCAACCAGTTGAATTTGAGGTTATCTTAGGAATGGATTGACATTATTTTTATAAATATCAAATCAGTTTTTGATTAAGGGAAGTCACATTTTATATTTCAAACCAACCTATGATGATCCATTAGTGCGATGATAAATATGAAATTCTAATGGAAATTATATGCATTGTATGGATTTTCATTACTATTCAAAAGGGGTGTTTTTTAGATGGTTTTAGAGAAAATAAACATTGAATATATTATTATTATTTTGGATTTTTTAGTGAATTTATGCAAGAGTTTCGTAGTCTTCCACTGAATCATGAATTTGAGTTTTAAATAGAACTTTTAATTGGATCATCACCTTTTTCTAATGAATCCGTATATAATGGTCCTAGTTGAGTTGTATGAATTTGAGAAGCAACTCCAGGTTAATATTAAAAATTTATTCATTTGACTAATTTTGTATCATTAATGTGTATCTATTGTTTTTATGACGAAATATGGATCAATGTGATCCTACATTTATTATCATGAACTTGAAAAGACAATTATCAGTAACAGGTTTTCTCAACCCCATATCGATTACAAGTTTGGTAAACTGCATAAAGTTCAATACTTTTCTATGAATGACCTTTAATATATATATCATCAATTGGGGGTTAATAAGGATGATATAGCCAAGAAAATATTCTATACATGGTATGCGAACATTTAATCTATTGTAATTCTATTTAGTCATAATAATGTCTCCACTATTTTCATGAGTTTAATGAAAAGAGTCTTTAGAGGGTAATTTAATATTTTTTTGGTAGTTTTTAAAGATTATATTATTATATATGCAATGTTTAATGAAGATAATGGAGATTACTTGAGGATTATACTGAAGACCCTGTTGAACAAGGAGATGTTTGTAAAATAAACCAATTTTAAATTATAGCTAAAAAAGATTTATTTTTTGTTCATATAATATTATGTGAGGGTATATATTTGGATCTCTCAAAGAAATATGTTAATGAATGTTTGTCTAAATCAACAATAGTGACTGAGATCCATAGTTTTCTTGGTTTGAATATATATTACTAAAACATTGTGGAAAATACCCCCATGGATATCCAATCCACTCACAATGTTAACTCAGAATATATCCAAGTTCCTTTAGACATATGAATGTAAGGAAATGTTTAAAGAATTGAAGGGAAGGGTAGTCAGTGCACCAATGATTTCACTACATTAATGTACATAAGGGTTTTTTTATCTTTAGTGATACATCAAATAATGGATTGGAGTAATCCCCCATTCAAAATTATATGTTGATAGATTATGACTCATGAAAATTGAAGCTTCATGATAAAATTACCCATATATTTAATTTGAGTTAGCTATGGTAATTTTAACATTAAAAATATGGAGGCATTATATTTATGGTTAAAGGTGTGAAATATATACTGACCATAAGTGTTTAAATTATATATTCTTTTACAAATACTTGAATATGTACTAGAGAAGTTGGTTGGAGTTGATTAAATATTATGACTTCTCAATATATTTCCACCCTATAAATAAGAAAAAAATGGAAGAAGATTTGAGTTGAAAGGACCATGATCAGTTATATATGACTAGGATTGACAACAGTGTCATGAAACATCAAATATATTATGTTTTTAAAGTTTATTTTTGGTCTAGAGTAGACCCTAGGTCATCTCTCAAAGAGTGTTGGTGGGTATAAAGTGTGTATTTTTAATAAAATAGGCTAAAATAGGGGGTGGTTTTGAAAATAAATTTAAAAAATAAAATTACTTAATTAAATAGTTTAATTTTTGAAAAAGGTAGGTGGTACTTTTAGAAATATTAGAGAAGGAAGTCATTACAATTTAACAAAACATATTGGATTGATCATTGTTAAAAAAAATTCACATGTTTTAATGGAATTCTTTGGTTTGGGGATTTCAAGATCTTGATTCCCCTCTAACAACTTAAAATGATTCATAATGAACCAACCATTAACAAAAAAATAATTTTTTGAGTTTTTAACCTCATGAATAGAATAAGGCATGAAAAATAAAAAAAATATCTAATGAATATGAATGTGAAAAAGGATACTTGTATTGTCCAATCGGAACAACCCAAGATTCCCACTTGAAATATCAACCCAATCGGTGTTGATTTAAAAAGAGTTTCATTTGATTGAACAAAAAAATAATTCAAAGACGAAAAATGTTAATAGATAACATAAATGAAATTTCTCACAGAAAAATTACAAAAAACCAATAGCATAAAAAGTATCATAACTCTCTTATAGGTGTGTGTAGCTCCATCAAAATGACCGTCCACCATCTACCTCACCATTGAAAGGAGGAGGAGACCCGAGTGGAAATTTTCCTTCATCCTTGACCCCCTATGAGGATAGGGGCCTCCAAAATTCTTGTATGATTTGATTACTCTTCTAGGACTGCAAAATAGAACTAAATTTCCTTAGGGTTGAACTTTAAAATGCGGTTCCCAAGGTGCCAATTTATTTGGAAATTGGTAGGTGGTTTTGGGGACCCTAATTGTGTGAAACTACTTGGCTGCTAGTTTTAGATGTCCATATAGTATTATATAACATTTGGAAAAAGTAAACTTTTTCCCACATATTAAATAATATCTTTGAAACTTAGGAATAATTTGGAAAACTAAATCCTGAGATATTGATGAAATACAAAACACAGATCTTGACTTTGTGTTAATTCAGTTGCTTGGATAGATCCGTTCGGTTGGGCCACCAGATGGCCGAATTAGGATTAGGAATCTTCTAAAAAGTTGTATCCCACTAAATTTTGTATCAAAAAAATATCTTCCCAATTGGATGCACAAATTTGTAACAGTTTGTGGTTTAGTAAACACATATTCTTGAATTATTTCTCAATTTGGTCAGTTTTCCCCAATTTTTCCTTGATCTTCCAAATCACCTTCACCTACAATGAAATAATACATACAAGTGAATTTAACTTAATTAATAGTGATTAATAGAAAATAATTTAATAAAAAAATGAAGTGTAATTTATTACAAAAATATTAATTTAGGACACAAAATCAGTTAAAAATAATAGTATAACGGTGGGAATGAATAGTGAATCACTACATGATCAAGGATCACAAAAGATATTATATTTTGAAATTTTAAGAGGATTGATATTTAAATTTTAATTAAGGGGAGAAATAGTATTTTTCTCAAATGAGTGTTAAACCATCTATCAAAGTGATGATTAAAATGTGCATAAAGGAGATGTAGAGTCGTATAATAAAGTGACAAATGTTCTTGAGTTCAACATTTATTATGATGGAATGATAATGTTTAAAAACCATTCATGTTTCCAATACAAATGAAACCTTAAGAAATAACTATTTGATGAAGCTCTTAATTCATCATTCTCTATTCATCCTTGAATTTTGAATATGATGATATATTTGAAAGAGTTTTTTTGTTGGATGACATAAAGAGAGATATTTAAGAGTATGTTTCTTGATGCATAGAATATGAAAAGGTTATGTCTAAGAGGAATAAGTATAATTTAATGTTACAACTATTACCCACACTAGAATGGAGATGGGAAAACATCTCTATGGATTTTGTTGTTGAAATCCCCAAAACATTAAAATCCATAATTCTATTTGCGTTGTATTTGACCACCACCCAAATTTATCACACTTCATTACTATCAGAGAGTATTTCTATCTTTATCAAAGTTCCAAACTATAAATTACGGAAGTGTTATGGTTGCATAGAGTACCACATTAGATTGTATTTGATTGGAATATGATGTTTACCTTAAAGTTATATAGAAGTATTCAGAAATATAAAGAATCAAAGTTATATTTTTGTTGTACTTATCATCCTCATATATCTATTCATTATGAGAGAACTATTTAAATTCTAGAGTATATGCTAAGGTCTTGTTCTATGGTTTTCAATGGTAGTTGGGATTTACATTTTTCCCTTGTTGAGTTTTCTTACATCAATAGATTTTACTTGAGAATTAATATGGATTCTTATGGAGCACTCAATGAACATAAGTGTATAATGCCAATATACTAGGATGAAGATAGAGAAATAATGTTATTGGGACCTGATTTTGATGAAAAAATGACAGTGAGAGTCATAATAACTCAGTACCACATTAAGAAAGATAAAAGTAGATAGAAAAGTTATGTTGAAAATCAATAGTGAAATCTATAATTAAAATTTGTTGAGAAGGTATTCATGTAAAATTTTCTATGGAATATTTTTATAAAATTCAAAAAGAAGGGAGAACTGATCCCTAAGTATATTTCTTAGCACTTCCAATGAACCTTTCTCATGTTCAATATGTGGTCAATGTATCTCTCCCAAGGTTGTATATACCTGATCCGTCACATATACTAAACTCAAATTTTGTACAACTAGAGCGTGATATTTCTTATGAATGACAACCATTATAAATCTTGAATCATAGAGATAAAGTTCTATAGAATAAGACTACCCACGTTGTTAAAGTTCCCTGATGGAATCTAAAATTGAAACAAGCCACATAGGAACTTGTGGATGTGATGAAATAGAGCTATAATTAATTTTTTTTACCATAGTGATGGAATTTTTAATATTAAATTCATTTTTATGTGGGGTATAATGTAACTCATTTATATTTTATTTTATATTTCTCTTCAAATAAATTTAATTTCATTGATAGCTTGTGATACATGAAAACCCAAGTAAAGATGGACTATAATATATTATGTTAATACAACCTAGATGATAAATTGAAATAATGAACATGGATAACCAAATTATAAAATAAATTATAATTTTTTATATAAATCAATTGTATTGATAAATAGGTATCCAATTTTTAGTAATGTCTTTAAATGCTTCAAAAATTAATTTTTCCTCAAAAAATATTTTTATTGAATTTTGTTTAAAGAATAAAACTAATTTTCACCAATTTTAGAAAAATTATTTGAAAAAAGGAAATTAAAATTTATATTCTATATTTAAAAATTATCCTAGAGGTAAATTTTGTGACTTTTCTAAAATGATTTATTTTTCAATTAATAGTGAAAAATAATAATTTTTATTGAAAACAGCCTTATCATTTAATAAATTTTAAAAGTTAAATTTTTATGTAAAATGGTTTTAAAATTATAATTTGTCAAATTAAATTATTAATAATCAAATTTAGTTCATTTTATTCAATTTTATATTTATGTATTATATAAAAATATTTCATACATAAGTTTTTTTAGAAAACCACTTTTCATCACGTTTTAGGGGTTTCAATTTAAATTAAATAATATAACTTATACAAATTGAATTTAAAAAAATGTATTCCATATTATTTTTCATCATAATTATTATTATTTAATAAATCAAATTTAATTCTTTTTTATAATGGATTCTAAAAACAATAAAAACATGTTACTGCAGTAAAGGTTAAAACAGTTTTACAGTGGGTAAACCAAGAGATAAGTGTATTTTTTTCAATTAAAGGAGTCTAAATAATATTGTATAGAATTATATAGATGATATAATATCCCAAATTTAAATATCATTATATTTGGAATAATTTTACTTGAGAATTACATTACTATATTTTATTCTTTTAAAAACATTCAAGTGTGTCATCTCCCCCACTTATAAAAGGAAACCCCTTATTTCTATTATTTACACCAAATTTGTGAATTTATCTCAATAAAAACCCACCCAATTATAATTTAAACTTCCATATACATTAATTATATGATTTGGTATTCTTAAAAGACCATTCCTTGGGTCTTTATGAAAGGATCTAAAGGAGGCGTACCAAAGAATATGTAATCATCTTACGATATTTCTTTCAATTTATTTTTTCTTCTACCTCACAAAAATATATGGTATTCATCAAAAAATAATAACTTCATTATCTTAAATATTTTAAAACTTTCTTATAAATATATAACCAACAATATCCACCGACCATTTCAAAAATGGAAAGTGAAAGTATTGCTTGTGTGTATGTGTGGACTACCGTCTCCACATAGCGACACAATTAATTATCCATCACCATATTTAATGGATGGTTATTATCATGGTTTTAAAATTTATATAATACATTCATGGAATAATTTTAATTTTTTAATTATAATATCATATTAATATTCTTACCTTCCAATCTGTTGAAAAATGATAACATCGATCATGCTTACATGTGGACAACCACCTCCATAAAGCGATGTGATTCGTTTTTATTTTCCTCTTTACATTGATGGAAATAAGGATATATATAATTAATATTTATGATATATATGATAAAATAAATATTATATAATGGTTAATTATTATTTATCTTTATTTATTTCTATTCTTCAAAAAGTGAAAACAACATTTATTCTTACATACAACCAAAAGTCTCATTGAACGACATAATTCATTTTTCTATATATAACTTTATGTATGATTATAAATGTACATATAATGAATATATATGATATTTATATAATGATTAAAATTATTTATATAATTGAATCATGATAAAATTATGAGTACCAAAACTACTAAACTGAAATTCTAAAGAAAAACAAATCAACTAACTCCATGAAGTGATGATTTTAATAAATAATTATTAATAAATGGGTGTTGAAATGTTATAATTGGATTATATAATTATTAAAAATATTAAATTATATAATTATAATAAATTTAAATTTAATATATAGGTTTTTGGAGTGCTTTAGAATCAATACGAACTTGAGTACGAGATTTTTTTCACTTTTATTTCTGTGAGACACTTGAAACATTCACTACTGATTTATTTTATGTGTAGTATATACTGATCATGAATGTGTTTTATGATTATTATTATTAAAATTATTTGGATTTACATATCAATATATGATTATATCTTCCATGAGGTTTTTGATTCAAAATTTACCAATGTGGTTTGATATTTATGTCCCAATATCATTGTTTATCAGGATCATTTGTGATTAAGTTTCCAATGATGAAGTTTTATGACATATATTTAAATAATCCCATAAATTTTATTCTTATATATATTTTTTAATATTCAAATATTTCCTTTAATTTTACTCTCTTTAATAATATAGGATACTGATTGGATATTTTTTAAGTAAAAATAACATTATTTCTCTCTTTAGTAGAAATTCATTTTTCTTCAAAATCCATGTTTTCTAAAAACAATTACAAGAAATTATTTTATATTATTTTAGGATTTTATAAAATATTTTTCCCAACATTAAATTTAAAAAAATTATTTTAAATTAATCTTATTTTTGTTTTATGAATGAGTTTGTTTTGACTTTTTATCAAAAAAGTGAAAGGAATCATTTTGTATCATACATGACATGAATGAAATTTAATACTTTCATAGATGCTCAATTCCTTCAACATTATTTAAAAAATTACATGTTTCTTTTCAAATAAAATTATTTCTATAATAATTTATCATTTTTTAGATTTTAAATAATTTATTTCAAATGGAAAAGCATATTTTCTTCAAGAAATATTCCAAGATATCTTTTAAAGGGATTTTCATCTAAAATTAAATCTATTGATGTTAATTTTTCTATATTAGGGATATGATATAATGAGACCACACTTATTATTTCTCTTAAATGTTTATGATTATGATGATAGGATGTTTAGGAAACCCATTTATTTTATATAGGGCATGCTATGATGAAATGTTTAAATTTTTAGAAAACTCATTTCCTCTCCATGGGTTATGATATATGATGAATGATTAATGAACTTGTGGAATACATATGAATGGATTATTGTTATGTTAAAAGTGGTACATGAATTATATATCACTATAATTAATTAGGTATATATGGATATCTCATGAGATAATAATGAATGAAATGAGAAGTGAAAATAGTTCAGTAAGGGACTTTTTTCACTATAATAGTCTTTGGGGTGAACATTGAATAATGATATAATGGAATGGGGAGTGAAAACAATCCAATATGATTGTCTTGGTAGAAATACATTACTAAAGAAATAATTTTCTAGGATTATTTGTATGGCATAAACTTATTTATTGTGCCAATGTTATGCTCTCATGGTTCATGTTCTTTTATTCCTTTACGATTCATGTTTTATGAACTTCCAAGACTTATATCACGACTCATGATTATGAAATATCACATACATGATATGGTTTTAAAGTGTTAATCTCATGTTCTCATTCCATTATGCTCATGTTATGTTTAAGTTATCATTACCATATCCATTTTTTACCCTTACTGAGTATCTGAGCTTAACCCTTTCTTATGTTCCCTTTACCCATATTATGAAGAAATGTTTTATGTATGTTATTTCTAAGAAGGGTTCTAGTTATGATTAAATTAGCAGGAGATGATGTAAATCTCTTATTATTTTTTATGTATCATAATTTCTAAAGACACAAAAGCTATATTATTATGTAATGGATCATTATGTTATGTGTTGAATATTCATATAATAAGATGTAATATTAATTTATAAAAATTATGGGTCACTAAAAACATTATTAACTATTTCACGACCACATTAAATCTAGTGAACATAGTTAACATCTCATGTTCATACAAAACATCATTATCCTATTAGATATAAAATCTTAACCAACGAGTTGGAGTGTGATATATGACTATACCAATCAATATCCATACATATGTGTACCATATAAAATCAAATATATAAAATATAATGGAAAACCCATGTAAAGGAAACAAGTTTATACTATAATAGAATAGGTTACTGGTGGCCTCTTAAACCACCTCCCAATGGTTCTCTGAAAGCTTTCAAAAACTGCTGTTAAAGATGACATTGACATCTAATTAGCGATGTTTTCACCCATTTAGTGGTGTTTTCACCCATTTAGCGGTTGTTTCTAGGTAGCGTCATGATTTAATATTTTTGGAATTTATTTCAATTTTTTGTGGAAGTTTCATGTATTAAAATAGGAGAGGTTTTTGAGGTGGTTTAAACCACTGTTAATGTTTTTCCATATATAGAGGAAGATTAAACTTTCGCTCTTTTTAAAAAAATAAAAGGTGTAGAAACCACAACCCCCCCCCCCCCCCGCCCAAAGACAACATCCATAAAAATAAAATGTATTCGCATAAAAAAATTAAAAAAATGGTAATTAAAAATTAATATAATATCCATAATAAATCATGACGTTAGTGGTTAATACATGAAAAAAATAGAATCATATTTATATACTAAAAAGCATAAGAGGCCAACTTTTCATGGAGATTAAATTAAAACATATTAAAAACATGAGAAAATGTATACCATATTCATATATATACATTTATATATCTGATTATTATCTCTTTTATATAAATAATTATAATAAAAAGTGAGAATCAACTATAACAACAAGAAGAGTGTTAGTATAGGCATAACAAATTCTACGATATTAGTAAAAACAATCCCATGTTTACAAAGATAGAAAACCAATTAAATAATGATATGTTGAAATATAAGAAACTTTCAACAATTATAAGTTTAAGAATAAAATCTTAAATAAATTGATGATAAGTATTATAAAATACAATCAAATAATAATAAATAAATAAACTTATCAAAAGACCAAAATACACCACTAAAATAAATAAAAATGAAGCACTTGTAAAATCAACAAACAATAACCTCATCAAGTTTCCACTTCATCCTTATGTTCATATAACAAAATTCAATAATATTACAACATCAATTCATTCCTACAATTAATCATATAATCTCAAAATATATATAGAACCCTACACTTCATTTCACAACATCACCACCAATGCATAACTAGTACACAACTCTTTTAAATTTCCACCACTCATCCTAATAAAATGTTACCACATCATCACTAAATTACATTAAATACAGAAGAAATAAAAAAATAACATGAAAAAAATTATGACAATAATTTTCCTATAATAATGCTTCCCCAAAAAAAAGACAGCAATGAACTAATCCCCCATAATCTCATCGACCTTTCCTCTGTCAATCCATAAAATCTTTCACACCTCATTATATGATAATAAAATTTCTACCACAAACATAATTTCATTTTGGAAACCACACATCACCACAAATACAACAAGCATAATATTGATAACATGAGAAATAATGGATAAAATCCAAAATTTATATAGCCAAGACATACTTTTAGCCTCCTCATTATATGGGAAAACATAATTCTCCATCATAACATAATCCTACTAAAATCCCTCCTTTAATCAAATTAATATTACACTTTCCTTATCAAATATAATATAATATTTAAGAAAATTATATAAGGATAACACATTCTCATACATCACCCATCACCGGACAAAACCCCAAGATCATAGTAAAATCAATTTAGTAGGATACCAACCGCCCCATATTTGTATATTTTACCAAAAGTTTCCTGAATATTAAGATATAAAAATATCAAATGATTATAATATTATCAAAATAATAAAGGAATAAAAATAACACCATAAAAACCCTAAGTATAGGTACCCAAATCCGTCAACAATTCCACACAAACTCCTAACTTTAAAATACAATTCCTGTCAATTTACTCCACTAAAAGAGAAGAAAAAAGTCATCAAAATATAATGGAGTACTTTACATAGAGTCATTTAAAAAATAACACAAAAGATCCTATGAATGGTGAGTATAAGGAAAACTTAAAAATGTAACTTATAAAAAATACCAAGAATATTAATTTCATGTAATGTAGGAGAAATAAAGATATCCCCTACATCAAACCACAACATGGTTTCTCAATCACTATGTCATTGTGTTAGTCTATCAAGAGTTTACATACACAACACCTACATCAAATATAAGTAATGAATCATCACTAACAGAAGATATAGTATCAACACTATCTCTATCTCCATATTCAATCCCTATTACTAGAACCTATATGAAAATTTTCTTGCAAATTAAATAGTGTTTTATATTTATATTTCAAAATAATGAAATTAAATGTTTGGGCACTAAATGATTTTGAAATTGTATGATTTTCCTGATCACCCAATCCATCCATCGACATAATATCACCAGGGAAACATCTAATCCTATTTTGATATAAATCAACTAATTATTTGTATAGATAATCGATTTTCACATTATACATCTATATATTCGCCCCTTGTTACTTGATTGTGATCCCATATTGATAAATTGTGTTTTACATTGCAATAAACTATCTTTGAGCATATAAAGGTTTTGAATAACTACAAACATAATTAGATGCTAATACAATACTTTGTGTCCTTCCAACAACCAAAAATAATAATGGGCTAGAACCCATCATGTTCACACAACTTGGATTATCCCTCCCAATGACCTAAAATACTGAATCATCCTAGGAGAATGAGAATGGCTGCATTGTATTTTCATCCCACAGTTATTTTTCTTTTAAATAGAAATAAAATTTCATTAAAATTTATATAAATAAATATAAAAAATTAGAAACTGATAATAAGTTATTTTAATGAAAAAGGAATTCATACCCCAATATATTTGGAATTATCATTCACATAAATCCAATCGAATTTTGTATGAACATCCAACAAGAAGTTCATCCCAAGAAACTTGGTTCCCAAAATTATTTATCTACATTAAAAAAGGTAAATCAATAATTTAATATATTAATTGGATAATGTTATCATATAAATATTTATACTAATGAAAATATTACTAATATCTATATGTTTCATGAAAAACTATTCGATCCAGTAGTGTGAGGGATGATTTGTTTCAATTGACTTTCTGGAATATTCCTGAAATAAATAAAATAAAATTTTATATTAATGCTTGAAATTTCATATCATTTTCAAATATATATATATATATATGTATATATGTTAATTGATATTAATATAATAATATATTTTTCCATACCATGTAATTCTTATAGAGATGGCTATCAAAAAACACCTTACACTTCTCTCTAGGTACCGCTTCAGGTACCTTATCATAATACTACTGAGTGGTCAAAGATGTATCATTGAATTCAATCCATAATAACCATTTAAAATCTTTCTATTACTTACTCAAAATTTTCAAAATCAACATTCATTCGATAATATCAAAAACGGTAAATTGCAATAATAAATATACAAAGAGATTCATTTTTTTAATATTATAGTTTAATTACATAATGAAATTAAATTGAGCCAATTTTTTTTAAAATTACCATTATATGGGAATCAAATTCTTCATTCTTCCATGTTTTGGGAAAATTCCTCCAATCATAATACGTAATCGGAAGGGTAATTGTATTAGCTACCAACTGGCCTACAATCTGGACAAATAATCCCACTACATAATCATTGGGTCACCAATAAAATTAAAAGGGGGAAACTATCTTCAATCCATTTAGATTCCATACATATGAACTGTTAATATTTTCATGAATAATAAAATGGTTTTTATATTTTACGAAAAAATAGTTACGAGTGTAAAAAAAGTGAAATCACTATATTCAAATTACAATTTGTACCTATAACTATCACCCACCAATATCCTCATATAGAAATAGGTTTGAACACCTTCTCCCTCAATGTAGATTGACTGCATGATGAAACATATGAATCACGAGGTAGTGTGCTAGATGCTGATGTGAAGGTGATGGAGGGTGTAATAGATGTTGATGGGGGAAGTTGGAGGGCATATCTAATGAAATGGTAAGTGATCCTGAGGGATTAATAGGTAATAATAAAACCTCTATACAGTCAGGGGAAAATCTACTAGGACATGAATGGATTATTGAATCACTTCTTCCTTGGAACTCCTATCATTTAAATAAGTAAAAATCAATTTAGCATATATATTTTTAAGGATTCATACTGAAAAAAATTAGGAATGATAAAAAATTCATATTACTAAAAAATAATAATATAGGTTCTATAATGATTACTACAAATAAAATCAATTATAATTTTTTTTTTCAAAATTAAATAACTGATTCATAAAAAAAATTAAATGTGATAAAAAATCCACAATAATAGAAATGAATAACATATAAATAGGTGGTTGATAATTTAATGGATGAATGCACATACAATCATTATTTTCTTCAATAATGTTTTTATCCTGATCTATTATTACTTAATCTACTTCATCCACCCTTGTAAGAATAATATTTCCAATATCATGATGAAACAATAGGTCAATTCTTTGTTGTTTATGGAATTTAATTTTAGAGGTAAAATTTTCCACTTAATCACCCATATTTTGCCAGTGTCTCTGTTTTATGTGAAAAACTACAATCCACCATTCATCCAAGACCTCTTCCAAATAATATACCATTTTCTATTGTGATGATAAGATATATGGATCATGTAATTCATGATCACCAATATCTACCATGATAGAAAATTTCATTGATATAAATTTCAAGGAATCTCTTTTAATACCCCTAGAAATATCGTCCTACTTTCATTTGATGAAAACATCTAAAAATAACCATGGTATTTTAATTTGATAATATCAGTCAACTTTACATAGTATCTCAATTAAAAAATTATAAATATAACTTTATGTTGTTTTTTAAACCATCTTCTTGATAGACAATATGATATTTGAAGCCATTCACTTTATAAGAATTGAAATTTCTAGCCTATTTTAGAGTACCTCGATCTAGAAGCTTAAAAGATCCTAAAAACTCATCATGAGATTCTATTTTCATCATCTAAAATAATAAACATATATTTTTATATTTACCAAATATATGTGTCATCCTAATATCCATATTTATCGAAACATTTATGAAATTACAAGATATGAAACCCCTAATATAATATCATTATTAATAGATTTTTTTACATCTTTCTTATTTCATGTTTGAATTACCATGCATCTATTTGTTTGTATCTTGAGATATTTAATAAATGAATATAAAATTTCACTATTCACTAGCCCATATATGTGTGCCTATAATAATTTAATTTATTATATTGTAAGTTTTTATATCCTCTCAATTGACTAACAAATAGTGGGAATGATTTTAATTTTATAGTGTAGATGATATTTATTCGATTTGTCATAAACACATCCAACTCGATTGAATCGTGTCTCAATATCTTCCACGTATCTAGAAAAATAGTAGGATAGTCCCGTGATAAATAGATTTCTGAAATAGATTATTTAATTTGAGCTTTATTTTTCATGTATGATTTAAAATGACCAAGGTATCTATGAAATAAAATAAATAAATCATAGTTATATATTAAATGAAGTTCCAATAATGGTTTACTTACGATGAAAAACATATAAAATATTTACTCCCAATTGGATACATCCATCGCTATTTTTCGAGACCTCCTAATTTAGTTTCTTTGACAAAATTTAATGTTAACCACATATTGACAATAAAAATTTATGGGGAGAGATCATATCCATTAAAAAAAGTGTTAGTAATAATATATTCTAAAGGTTGTCAAAATCAGCCTATTATAGAGTTTTCTCACATAGTTTTCTATAGAATGTACATAATTGGAGTACAATTATAAAAAACTTTTTAGGTAAAAATGTACAAAATAGAAGTATTAATAAACGATATAAAAATATATACAGATCATGTCTTTTAAATCCATGTAACCTATGACATAGTTGGGGTTTGGCTTAGTGGTAAGAACCCCTTAATTATTCATGAAAAAATGGGGGTTCAAAACCCATTGGGCGCACGTACTGTAGCATCACTGTAGTTTATTGTAGCATCGGCGGTACTGTAGCAAAGACAGTCACTGTATCGGCAGCAGGTCACTGTAGCGGTGGCAGAGTACTGTAGCAGAGGCAGCTACTGTGCAGTACTATAGTAGCACAGGTACTCTAGCAGGTACTATTCACAGAATGGGCTTTGGGCCAAAAAAATGGGCCTATAGGTCAAGTAATGGGCTAAATGCCCACTAGGCCTTCGGACTATGTAATGGGTCTCCCTCTACCCAGTTAAAGAGGTCTTTACTTTTCTTTAATAATAAATGAGGCTTCTTCCCCAACCTTTAAAAAAAATCCATGTAACTTATGATGATTTAAGATGGCACAATTTTATATGTTACTTGAGTACCCGCCAGATACTTTCACTTGTTTTAAAATTCAATGAAACTTATCTTTATTCCTATTTTTCAGTGGATAATTTACCAGAGCATACTTCCCATTCTCATATGGCCATAGATAACTCTTTATATTGATTTTTTTATAATTACTTATAATCATTGAGAAGGTCCTTAAATTTTCCATGGTTATTAAGTAATATAAAGATAAAATTATCACAACAACTCTTCTCAGTATGCATAAAATCAACACCATGACAAAAAAATTAAATCCACAATATGGAAGTTTGAATAATATAGTTTTTTAATCCATTGTTGAATTCTTATTTAAATTTATAATTCACATAAAAATAATTTACCACTATCATTCAAATTATGTACCTTTACAATTTTCATTTCAACATTAACTAGTTGAGACAATATTTCAGAACCTGTCAACAAATTTGTAAGTGGTCTATGATTGATAGTCTTATTAAATTTTGACTTGTTCAACTGAAGTCTATGATATGCATCTTGAAATATGTTTTGACATAAAATAACCATTTTTTATATGTAGTCATTCAATCTAAAAATAGTACAAGGCAATCCCATGTAGGTGTTCCACACAAATAAGTTAGCAAGTCCAAAAAATTCATTAATGTCCCACATTAGTACAATGGTCCTTTTGAAAATTGCTCCGGATGATGAATCCTATGTATCAACACCGTTGCTCCGTAACTGTGGCAATAATTCAATAAAAGCTATAAGTGTACATCAATATCATTTCTAGGAAATTATTTTCTATGAAAAATCATCTAAATGATAAAAGGAATTTTTTTCTTACACATCCAAAGAGGTAAATTCTATGGGGTCAAAATAACTAGCCAAAAACTATAATAGGTGCAATAAGTCCAAAATGGGTTGAATCAATCAACAACCAATCCCTATTTCACATACCTAGTTTCAGATGAGAAATATATATATAATTAATCAAATGAATTCTATGATTTTTACTATAAAGAATGTCAGAATAACCCATCTTTTTTATTATCTATAAAATTTTCTCAATATTTTTTTATGACATGAATAATCTTTTCAATCAATGTTTTAAAGGTAAGTAACACCAATCCATTGAAGATGTGTTCTTATTCTTATTCTTATTTATAGTAGTATATTGGTTTAGAATTTCAACTTCACCCATTGGAATCCATATATAATAAGAATTTTTTTTCAATCTTGTCTACTTGAATCCTCTCCCCAATAAAGCATACACGCATTGGGAAACAAATGTATTTTGGTATAATTCAGAATAATCTTATTAACAAAATTTTTTATATCCTAAAAAACCCTCATGAATCGTAGCTTCGAAAAATTCATCATGAAGCAATCCTAATATCGTGGACATAACTTTATTTAAAAAAAATTATGGATATTATATATGGTAAAACTTAAGTAGAAAATAGATTTTTGAATATTACAGATATACAACATGGAATTATTGATTTCTATTGACAACTAAATCATGAAAATCAGTTTTATGTTAAGTTAAGTTATCTCTTACATTAGTCTCATCAACATCAAGATGATAATCCTATGATATGTTACAATCGTGATCTACTTTTTCAAATAGTCCTAGAAAAATTATAAATCATGTTACTATTTATAACACCCTCAACTGGTTATTCTGATATGTTTTGTTGCTGATGTTGTATCCTTGTAATGTTGAAATCGTCATTATAAGGTTTTTTATTTCATTGCCTATTTTCAATGATGATAGGAGATCATTCTATTGAATGGAATAAATTATTAAACTTTCTATAATGTTTGATTCTACCTAAAAATTGAACATACATATTGAGTAGGGTATTGCTTTAATTTCAAGTGCCAATAAACTTCATGTCTCTTTGACCTTGTTTTAAACTTACATTTATGGAATTTATATCTTGTTATCCCATTAATAAATTGAGTGTAAATTTAAAAATATAAAAATGTTTTCAAATCCTTAACATACTAATGTGAGTTTTTTATTAATGAGATCCATATCTTATCCATATATCACAAAGTTTCTATACTTCATTATAGAAAATTAAAACACATAATGAATAATATGTCATTTTAAAATAATTACTAATTTATTGAAAATCAAAAATAATAAAAATTATCTATGTGGATATAAGATATTATCATTTTATGGAGATTTATCAAGATTGTTTTCAGGTAATCATTTTCCTTTATTTTAATACTTTTAGTTTGAATTTTATCTTGGGTTCTTTTGGGTGAAATTTTGATGTTTTTTAGGGATTTTGTGTAGTGTATGGTTGGCGCACAGTTTTCCCAAACCGTGACCCCTACCCAACAAACTGTTAAACCCAAGAAAAATAAGGGGTTGCATGGTAAGTCAAATTGTGAACCCCATTAGGGTAATCATGAGACACACCCAGGTGTGGTGCAAAGTAAGGGTAAAAATTTAGTGGAAATCGTGCACCTAGAGAAGTAAACCATACATATGATATTTTAAACCAGAAAAAATAATTAACAAAATTCCAAAACCCCCATATTATACCCCAAAATGACCTAGATCATCACATAATAATTTTCTAACATATTTCGAGGCTCCCTAATGAATTCTATTCCCTTTAGACCTCTGTTCTTAGAGAATCAAAGATCTATTGACAAATCTTCATATCTCTAGGTATGTGGTTTCTTCCTGATTATATATATATATCTCCCACCCCTCTTTCAAGATAAAAGAATGATATTTTATCCACTTTTGGTATTATATTTGGATCTATGGTGGTTGGATATTTCTTTTTTTGATCATGGATTTAGGTTAGGATCTAGATATCATTCTTCATCGTTGTTTTAATTGTTCCACTTCAAATTTGGTATATCTTTTGGTGACCTTTCATCATAAAACTTGAGGTAGGATATCTAAATTCTAATATGACACTCTTGATTTAATTACATGTATGTAATTTTGATAATTTCAATTTCCGGGATTAGGAAATTGTATTTATAACTGAATTGATTTGTTATAATAGTAATGTGTTAACGATTTATGTTAATTGGGGAAATTTAAAGGGGGGAATTAATTAATTCATGAATTAAATAATGGGAAATTAGGATTGTAAAATTGGATTTATTTGGATTAATTAATTCATTAATTAATTAATTTAAATTGTTGTGATTATAAAATTGTAATTAGATTTATGAGTTGTTGAATAAATTAATGAATTATTGTGATTTTGGAAGTGAATGGAATTAATTATTTAATTATTTAATATATTGTTGTGATTGTGTAATTGACTTAATTAATTGGTTAATTAATTAATGAATTGTGGGATTGGTCAATTAATGTGTTTAAGAATTAATTGCCTATGGAAATTATGAGATGGTTGGTTAAACCTTGGTGTTTATGTAAATGTAATAAGAGTGTTAATGTTGATTAAACTTGATTGTTGAGATATTTTTGATATTAGGATGAATGAGATATTGTGAAATATCTTATTTACATGTGCGGGATACAATTTGATGCATCAAAAACCCATAATGATGAATTGATTGATAAATTTGGGTGGTACATAGTCTGATACATCAAAAACCCATAGTGATATATTGATTTATAATCATGTGTGGGATGAGGTCTACCTCACCCAAATCCCATAGAAAGAAATGAAGTATGAGATAGGGAATGAGACTCCAAATACCCACGGGGTGTTAGACATGAAGTTCCACACCCATGAGTTGGCATTAGAAAATGGTTCCAAGTGGTCGTGATATGGTTGAATGAGATTATAAAAGACAACCATGGTATTGTGATCTGGTTCAGACTTAAACACTTGACGAAGAAGACATTGAGGGTTTGGGTGCCCTTAGGAACTCAATGGTTTATTGGGTTTAATTAAATAACAATTGAAATGCGTTAACTATTTATTCATGCATTTTACTTTATTATTTATTCAAATCCATACACAATTATTGATTGGATATTTTTTAGGCATTGCTAGTGGAGGAGTACAAAGTTGTACTCACACCCTACTTGGACTTCTTGATCAGCACCTGAAAATAATTCATGGTTGTATGATAGGATAAGGGAAATATCATTGGGTTGATGACTGAGTCGAGATGGAGCATGAATGGGGGATCCAAACTTGGTGTCAGGACTCTCTTGGGAGTTTACAATTTATATATTTATTTTAGGTTTTAAATAATATAACTTGACATGTATATGAAATTACACATCTACTACTTAGATTTGGATTTTTTATTTTCTATTTCGGTAATCATGTGATATTATTATTGCTCTGGTTATGGTTATATCTTTTGGTTATGTTTTTTATTTCTGTTATTGTGATACTTTGATAAAGATGGTATAGTATCACCATGATTGATAATATAACCTCGCTACTATTTATTAGCCTTTGGTGTGTGGGGAGGCATGCTTCAGGTCATGCAGTAAACCATCTCATGGAATAGGTTTGTAGAACCAAGGTCGAGATGTTACAAAGTGGTATCAAAGAATTTTTTTTATTTTTTATTTTGTATTACTATTTAAGAATGGTATACTTAAGAATAATATGAGGCCGGACTTGTCTAATTTCTCATTCAAGGGAGTAGCTAACCTATGTATGAGGGTTAAATACAATTACCATGGTTGGGATTTTTCATATTGATATGTGTTGTTTTATTTAGTGCTATTTCACCTCAAGTGATTCAATTTTTGTGTGATGCAATTTTTTTCTAAGTTTCTAAGATTTAACTCATGGAAAAAATGGAACAAGGATTGAGTATACATGAATCATTCTAAGAACTCAAGAATTTTTTTCACATGAATCATTTTAGGAATGCACTAGAAAATAAGGTTTTTGGGTAATTTTTTTAATGGTGATATTTTATTTTCTAGTGTGTTTCAAATGAAAAAAATTCCTAATATGAACTTGAAAATTGTAAAATGACAAAAAATAAAAATAATGGGTGTCTAAGGTGAAACTTGAGTAATGATAATTTATTTACACTTTGTTAACCATGACCTAGGTGTAAGATAGTTAAGGGTAGTGATAGTGCATCAATGTTGATCATGTGGTGTAAAAAATGAGGATTGACTTGTTATGTCCTTATGTGGATCCCTATTTTTAATGCGATAATGGGTTGTTTTGTGTCATGAGATTCCCATTTAGAATTATATATATATTCCTCCCCAAAGACTCTTTTTTAGAGGATTAAAGTAGGACATGGATAGAGATGATCCTACTCTAGTGGAACCAGAGGCACTAATATTTCCAGGTGAGGAAGTTAGAGAGTATTTCAGAGGGAACTTTTCTCATTTCATGAAGTTTATATAAAGAGACCTAGGGTGGGTTGTGAAAATTATGTTTGACCTGAAATGAGAGTTTTAGTAGCAACAACCCACGACTTTCATAGGAGAGGGTGGTCCATAGGCAAAAAAGTTATAGGCCGAGTCCATATGGACTATACTGGACCAGCTAGAGACTCTTACTAAGAAAAGGGTCAAGTTGGCTGATTATATTTCATCAATATCACCAAATCACTGGTGGGATGTTCATTCACAGAAATTTCATATAGACAGTATGGAATGCAATGAAATTTTAGAGAAGTTCATAGAACACTTCTATCCAAAGACACTGAGATAGGAGAGATCATCTAAGTTCATGCTGTGGACTCAGGGGAGCATGTCTGTGATGGAATATGCTGGTCACATTATAAACCCGTAGCACATTACTCCAGTGCTGGTAGGAGATGAGATAAATATGATAATTTTTTTTCTAGTATAGTCTTAAATATGAGTTTATTTCTTAGGTTAAAATTATTCAGTTAAATAATATTATGGAGGTTGTGGATTAGGCTCTCATAGTTGAGGGGAGCTTGAAGGAGGATTACAATGTAGGATAGGTGGTTTATGCAAGAAATTTATGAGGTATATATTCCCTGAATCATCGCTACGAAAATGATAGCTAGAGTGATAACAGGAAGTGTTTCCAGAGGTTAAGGATTAGTTACTCAAGATATTACCCATGTTCTTTTCCACCAGTGCGGTTAGATAGGTCACTATTGTAGACACATTCCTTGAACACTAGTAGAGTTCCAATCTTGCAGCATGATGGGATATCTAAAGAAGTTCGGTAAGAACCCACAATAGAAGGGTAATGATGGGGAATCTAGACAGAACCAAAGTGTGGGAGGTATTTCTTTTACACCATATTATAATAGAAGGTAGAGTTCTATTGGATTTGGCGATAGAGGTAGTAGATTTCAAGCTTCTAGGTAAGAGAAATATATCAACAAAGTAGTCTAGCTCAGGGGACTCGAGAAATATCACATGGCATCTGGATAGTATAGTTGCATGTAATTCATCCTATGCTAGTGGATAGTGAGGATGGACCTTCAATGGTTAGATGTACTATTCATGTAGTTTCTACACTTTCTAGTACCATATTTGATACTAATTCCTCTCATTCCTTTACATCTATGAAACTTGTAAATGTTTTGTGCATAATGTTGGGAAAAAATACCTCAAGGTAACATTGCAGCACTTTTGGGTTGATTGTGTTTGTTGAAAAAGCAGGTTTCCATGGTGAATTATCGACTTCCAAGAGAAGTTTTTGATAATCATTGTTGATAAAGAACGATGACAAAGGAACAGACGATCTAGAGGCAGTACAAAAGAGTAGTACAAGGTGGCACCGTTTTCCAGTGTTTTCCAAATTTTTGGGGTCCAAAATTTTGAGGTTGGTGAGCATCGCGAAAAGTGGATATCCTTGACGATCTCATCAAAATATGGAAAAGGCATGAATTTAGTGAAGATATTCTTCATGGTTTGGAATTCCCGATGTCCAGAAGAATGCTGACGGTGTTCTTCGCGATTACGTCAAGCATCACGAATGGAAGAGTTTGAAGTGCATCGCGGTGGTGAAGAGCATTGCAAGGGAAATTCACGGAAAAGGTGCAAAGTAAATGACAGAGTGCTCCGCGATTATGACAAGCTCTATGATAAGAAAATTGTTGTGGTACTTCGCGATTTTGAGAGAATTTTGTCGTGAACTTCGAAGCTTCACGATTTATGATGATGTGGCGTTGAATTCGCATAGAAATTTCGAGGGTCGGTGGAATCGACTATAAATAACCCTAGACCCCTTCAAGACAAGTATAAGAGAAGAGAGGGTTTTAAAGAAAATCTTTTTCTCTCATTTCGCGAAGGTGGTTGGAAAAGGAAGGGTGCTTTGCAAAAGAGAGGTTCTTCGCGGTGACTAATCTAGTTCCATGAAAGGAAGTGCGCTTCGTGAGGCCACGTTCTCTAAGGAGTGTGCTTTGCGAAGAGGCAGGAGCTCCACAACATCCAAATAATTGCGAAGGATTGAGCTTAGCAAGAGTGATTTGCGAAAAGGTAGGAGCTTCACGAAGGCTTGTTTGAGCTTTGTGAAATTGGGAGCCTCGCAAAGTAGGGTTCTTTGAGAAGGTATTTACAAAGGAATTGCCCAGTGTTCAGGAGGCAAAGGGGTATTCATTAGTGGATGAAAGTTGGGCTTTAACATAACATCTATCTACAGTTGAGGATACGTGCTTTCAGGAAAATGAATAGACCTACAGGTCTATAAACTGTGAGTGAATCCCTTCCATGTGCAGTGAGAAAAGGAAGAGGAAGAAGGTAATCCTTTCTACCAGCAGTGATCTAGTGAATGAGAAAAATGGAGTGACCCTTGGGAAATCAGTGAGATGACCGTAAACTTTGTAAAGGCAGTGAGCCTGAGAATAGAAGTGATCTATCCCGAACCTTCTAAACAGCAGTGCACTTTTTGTGGATTCGGTACATCGGCACATCACCGGTGTATGCTCCTTTGACGTAGCCCATTAAGGGTGAAGCAAGTAAAAAACTATGTGTCCTATGCATGCTTTGGTTTCTGCTTATACTTTTCTGCTGGAAAGAGAGAGAAGAAATTCTTTCTTAACAGCGAGACAAGATCAATAGGGGTAGTTGTTTTAATCTATCATACCCTGATTCACCCCCTCCTAGGGTATCTAAAATAGTGGACCTAACACTTAATGGTTTAATTCATGAGTGGGGTGATGATGATAGATTCTATTTTTGGAGTACAGTCGAGAGAAATCTATTTATGAAAAGGATGTTCTCTTGAGGATGGGGTGTCTTATTTCAGTTGGGATATTTACATCCTTGACATGTCTATCTTAGACCTAATTATGGGTATTGACTATTTAGTATAATACCAATAACACGTTGATTGTTTCTAAAGGAGAGTGAGTTTTACATATCCTAAGGGTGAAAATTATGTGTATCGAGGAGAGTGGGACATCTAGTCAGATCGAACAGGTCCAATTCATCCGGAACTGGGGGATCTCACCACCCGGGTTTCTAGTATGCTTCTAGATCATAGAGGTGTAATGCATCATGTATTTCCACCCATAGTGTGTAGTTTCTAGGACGTCTTTCCTAAGGACTTCTCAAGGCTTCCACCTAAGAGATATGTGGAGTTTACAATAGAGATCATTTCAGGGGATGAGAAAGTTACTATTCCACCATATAGAATGGAATCGATAGAGCTTCAAGAGCTTAATGATCGATTATAAGAGTTGATGAATAAGGTTTTTATCCATTTGATTCAATCACCTTGGGGTACACAAAGTGTTTTTTTATAAGAAGGAAGATGAGACTCAATGCTTATGTTTTGATTAAAAGAAGTTTAATGAGATGATTGTGAAGAACCAATATCCTATTTCATACATTGATGATCTTTTTGACTTGTTGATGGGTGCTTGGGTTTTCTCTAATATTTTCTTGAGATATGGGTATCATCAATTGAGTGTTCAACCTTTTGATATAATGATTTCTGCTTTCAAAAGTAGGTATTACCTTTATGAGTTCTTCATAATGTCATTTAGGTTAAAAAATGGACTAGTAATGTTTATGTAATTGGTGAAAATAATATTCCAACCGTACCAAGATCAATTAGTGGTGGTGTCAATTGAAAACATCTTTTTGTACTAAAAGACTCATGACAATCATGCCCAAAATATTGACTTCCTCTTGAGTACATGAGAGAGAATCGAATATATGTCAAGATATCTAAGAATTGGTTTTGGATGGATCACGTACACTTTTTGGGGCACATCATCATGGTGGAAGGTGTGTTAGTGGTCCAAGAGAAAGTACAAGAAATTATTTCTTGGGAGTACCCCGATATTTTTTTCATATCCATTGTTTTTGGGGTTGGAAGGTAATTATCATTGATTCATCTATGATTTTTTTCAATTGGAAGCAGCACATTCGATCTCGAACAAGAAGGGTATAAAGTTTGAATTGTTAGAATTATATTTTAATTCCTTCGAATAGTTTATGTAGGGTTTGACATAAGCACCAATCATGATCCAACAAGAGCAAGGTGAAGAGTATATAGTGTATTATGATGCTTCTTGGATCGGTCTTGGAGTAGTGTTGATGTTGGGATATCGAGTTGTGGCATATTGGTCTCGGTAGTGGAGGCCACATGAATTGAACTATTCTATACACAACCTCAAATTAGCTGTAGTGGTTTATGACTTGAAGAGTTTATATAATTATAGGTTGGGAGACATGTTTTCGATTCTTTATGTAGGAAAAATCAAAATTAGTTATTTCACGAGTCTAGTGCTTAGTTAAATATGATGAATTTTATCACTAAGATGTATGTTATGGCTCAAGATATCCAGGATAAGATAACTATTGTATCAGTTTCAATGGATTCTACACTTTTGAGATGGATTAGGGAAATTAGTATGAGGATATAGAGTTTTTATCCTTGTGGGAAATCATTAAAGGTGGGGAGTCACCTTTGGATTGGACCATATATGAGGACAAGATCATCTATGTTAGAAATAATTTTGTTGTGCCAATGAGTATGTGGGAGGAGTTGATGCATGAATTTCATGCCTTGAAGTGTGTGGTGCATCCCAGTGTGACCAAAATGTATTAGACCTACATCAACAGTTTTTCTCGATAGGTTTACAAAATAAGAAAGCAGTATTTGTGACATGACGCTACACCTGTCAATAGGTGAAGAACAAGCATCAATGGTCAGGTAGTTTAGTACGTCAGTTTTCCATTCTGGAATGAATGTGGGATGATATTACAATGGAATTTATAGTGGGCCTCCCAAAGATTCCTTAGACGAATGATGCTATAGGGGTTATTATTGACACTTTTACAAAGGTAGTTCATTTTTTACCTATATGGTAGACATTATCAGTGGAGAAGTAGGGAGACATATATGATTGGAATATAGTATATCCCTACAAGTTTCCAAGGGTTATTGTTTTAGGCCATGACTCATGCTTTATATCACACTTCTAGCATGCCTTAAAAAATGTTCTTGTTACACAGGTTTTACAGAGTATGAATTTCCACCCACATACAAATGGGCAGTCAGAGCATAATATAAAGGTGCTTGTGGATATTCTTCAGGTGTATTTCCTAGAATTTGGTAGGTCTTATTAGAAGCACCTAGATTTAGTGGATTTTTTCTATTATAATATTTACAAGGAAAATATACAGATGTCACCATATGAGGATAATTATGGTAGGCCATGCAGATCACCTCTACGATGGAAGGAGGCAGATGAGTTAGATCTATTGGGACTGAGTATTGTGTAGGATATGTTAGAGTAGGTAGATTTGATTTAGAAGTGTCGATGGATCGGATTAGAAATATTTCATTTGCTGATATATGTTGATGACCCCTAGAGTCTGTATACGGTGATTGTGTATTACTTTGGATTTTTCCACGATTTGGTCACCAAAAGATACAAAGACAGGACACGTTGGTGTCCCAGTTTATTGGACCATTTGAGGTTGTGATGAGAATTACTCCAGTAGAATATTGATTGGATATTCCATATATATATATATATATATATAGTGGTATTCATTACATGTTTCATCTGTTACAATATTAGAGGTATCACCTTGAACCTTATCATGTGATTTATGCGAAAAATGTGGAATTTGGGAACAATGCATCCTTTAAGGAGCATCTAATACATGTGTTGGATCGTAGTGATAAAGTGTTATGGAGAAAGACTATACTGGCCGCTCATGTATTGTGGAAACATGAATATGTTCATGAGAAACATTGAGAGAGATAAGTGGATATGTAGGCTCAGTGTCCTGATATTTTTACCATAGAATCATAGAGATTTTTGGGAGTAAAACATAATGATGAGCTGTTATATGGTGGGGGAGATTGTAAGATCCTGGCCTTTTTTGAAGATATCTCAATATTTTTTGCAGGTACAATTTTACCTTGTTATGAGTAATTTTGTTTGGGTTTTATCTTCGGTGTGTTTGGGTAAAAATATGATGTTTTTGGAGAGAGTTAGTGCAGGGCATTGTTGGTACATAGTTTTCCAAAACTGTGATCCCTACCCAACAATCCATGAAACCCAAGATTGAGGAGAATTTCATAGTTGGAATAGGGTTAGTCAAACCATGATCCCTCTTAGGAGTAATCATGTGACACCCCAAGGTGTGGTTCATGGTTTGGGAGAACAGATATGGTAAATCATACGCCACGATTAGGAAACCATTTTTTTGTGATTTTTAACCCCTAATAATTATTGAAAAAAAAATCATGAACCCCATCTTATAACCCCAAACACTCTATCTCAACCCATAATCATTTTATATAATTTTGGAGGATTTTTGGTGAATTCCAAGACCTTACTACCTCTGTTCTTGGAAAATCAATGATCCATTAATGAATCAGCACCTCTCAGAGTATGTGGTTTCTTCCAGACTAGAACTCTCTCCCACTCCTCCTTTCGGATAAAAGATGGATGTTTTATCCAATTTTGGTATTAGATCTAGATCAAGGGTTTTATAATCTTGATTTATTTGATAATGGATTTAGGTTATGGATCTAGATCTCAGTCTTCTTCATGTTCATAATCGTTCTACTTTAATTTGGCTATATCCGTTGGTGATCATTTATCTTCAAACATGAGTTAAGTGGTTTAATTCCAATCCCATAGCATTTATTTAACTACATGTATATAATTTCGGTAATTTAAATTTCCTTGGTTGGTCAATTAAATTGATAACTGAATTAATTTTCTATAATTTCCATGAGTTAATGATTTATGTTAATTTGGGAAATTGAATAGTTAAATTAAATTAATTAATTGTTTAATTAATTAACGGTATATTGGGATTGTAAAATTTGATTTAATTGGAGTAATTAATTTTTGAAATAATTAATAGAAACTATAGTGATTATGAAATTCGAATAAGATTAATCAATTCTTGAATTAATTAATGAATTGGTGTGATTGTGGAATTGAATTAATTATCTATTGAATTAAATAATGGATTGTTGTGATTTTGGAATTGAATTAATTAATTATTGGATTATTGTTATTTTGGAATTGAATTCATAAATTTTTTAACTAATTAATGAGTTATGTGATTGGTAAATTAATGTTCTTAAAAATTAATTAACAATTGAAATTATGATATGGTTGGTTAAACCAAGATGTTTATGAAATTGTGATAAGTGAGTTAATGTTGATTAACCTTGATTAATGAGTTATCAGTGATATTGGAATGTAAGTGATATTTTTAAATACGTGACATAAATGTGTGGGACATGGTATGTTGTATCAAAATCCCCTAGTGGTGAACTGATTGATAAATGTGTGTGGGACATGTCCTAGTACATAAAAATCCCATAATAATGTATTGATTGATGAAGTGTTTTGGAACATGGTCTAAAAAATTAAAAAGGACATAGTGGGAAATGAGGCTTGGGATAGGTACTGAGACTCAAAATACTCACGAGGTGTTATACATGACGTTCTACACCCATTATTTGGAATTAGACATTGGATTCAAGTGGTCATGATATGATTGGATGAGATTATGAATGATAACCATTATATTTTGATGTGGTTATGATTTTGACATGGGTTGAAGTAGGTATTGAGGGTTCATGTGACCTTGGGAACCCATAGGTTTATGTGGTTTAATTAAAGAATAATTAAAGTGTGATAAATATTTATTTATTCATTTTACTAAATTATTTATATATCTACATACATTGATATTGACTGGATATTGTTTTAGATACTGTTGGTGGGGGACAAATAATTTATAATCACACTATACATGGGATACTTGATTGGTACCCAAATAGTTTTCAAGGATTTATGATAAGATAAGGGAAAGATCCTTTGTTAAATGGATGATTTGGGATAGAGCATGGATGAGGGAACCATACATAGTGTCCAAACCTACTTGGGAGTTATCATTGACCTTATTTATTTTTTGTTTTTCATATTATCACTTGAAACATATTTCATATTACATATATACTATTTAGTTTTGGATATTTTATTTCTTGTTTTGGTCATCATGTGACCCCGGTATTGTTCTGGTTATGCTAAAATATTTTGGTTATGTTTATTTATTTTTGTGGTTGTGCTACATTTATAAAGAGGGAATTGTCTCCCCAAGATAGATAACAAACCCTCGCAGCTAGTCAGTAGCCTTTGGCTTATGGGGAGACACGCTTGAGGCCACTTAGAGAGCCATAATTGGGCATTGTTGTGTAGAAACCAGGTGGTGATGTGACATAAGATTAATTTTATTACCTTTTAAAACAAAATCATTTTTCTATTCAAATTTATATAATCTATTACATAATTTTATCTTCTCTATATGAATGATTAATGATATGAGAATGTAAAGTTGATTTGATAGTATCACATTAAAAAATTATCAAATAATTCAATAATCATACAATCCACACTCATGTATAATTCTAAAATCATAAGAGTTTTGGATAAAACCAACTTTACATTTTTATAGATTATTCTATATTATTAAAAATGACAGAAATATCCCATAATTATGTTTTTTCATGAAGGAATTATAAGTAGAGAATAGAAACTCCAAAAAATTTGAAATTAAAAAAATATTAAACTAAAATTGTGTTATTTTAAAAATCACCCATGATCAGTGAGAAATGGGGATGATGAAGAAATATTCTAATAGGGAACAAAGGATGAAGAAGGGAAAATAGTAGAAGATGTGACCATGAGGTCGAGGATTAGAGTGAGGGAGAAACAACAAGGGTTCAGAAAAAAGAGATCTATAGTGATGGGTTGTGGATGGTCACAACTCCAGGATAGGGGATTATGGCTCAATGAGGGATAGGGGGACATGGGAGACAATAAGGTTGAGGACAAGGGAAAGGGTGAGAGTAGTACTGGAGATGTCTCAGTGGATTGACATAAGGATTAAAAGAGGAAAGGGGAGAAATTGCGAGAGATCTATGAGGGGTGGTGAGTGCTTGAGGATGGAATGAGGAGGGATTAGGGAGTAGAGTAGGTGAGGTGACCAATAGACCAGGGAGATAGAGAAAGTGATTATGGGGGGGGGGGGATCAGGGATAGACGGTGGTGAGGGATCGGGGAGTGGTGGTGATGTCTCAGTTGGGAAGCAGTGGCAAGGGGGAAAGGGGAGTTGTTAAAAAGTGGAAAAGGGAGTGACAGTGTAGGATCAGGGAAGGCTCAGGGAGGTCTTGGGGAGTGGTGGTAGTGAGGGATTAGGCAGAAGTGGTGGGGGCCCAGTCAGGCAGTGGTGATAAAGGGGAAAGGGGTGGAGTGGTGAGGGGGAATGGTGATTAGTGGCGAGGTCTTAGTCAGGGAATAAAAAAAGGGAAAAATTTGAGTGGTGTTAGGGATTAAGGGAGAAGGTGGTATCGAGAGAGAAGGGAATCAAAGGGTGGGGGTGAAGTTTTTTTATTAAGGTGGGTTCAAGAGCATCTGAGGCTTTCTTAGAGCCAACATCTATGGGTTTTGAAAAAGAAAACTGAGTCACTTGGTTGGTGTACAATTAGTAGTAATGTTGTGGGTCAACCATGTGGCTCAGTAAGAGGTGGTACCTAATTATTCTAACTATGAACATGAGTCCACAAGATTGTGCGAGAAGCTACATAAGAACTGTCAAGGGTCACATGGGTTTTTTTTGTCGTTTTCCCAAACCATTTCCTTTCCTACCTAGTAGTTTTACATAGGTAGTGAATCTATAATTTTAGGGCATGGTTTGTCCTAGAAGTGCACTCCCATTAAAATGGGTAAAATTACCCTTTTGAATCTAGAACCTTATAAGTCTTAATCCTTTTTCTTCTTCATTCCATGCACACCACTCCTCACATTTGGAGAGGCCTTCCATTGCTTCAACCTAGGATTTGAAGCTTCTCCTTCATCTGAGCTTCGTTTGGACCATCGTTCTTCATTTTAGTTATCCCTTGGTATGTACTCATATCCATTACATTACTTTATCGGTTTATCTCATCATCTTCGATGTTATTTATATATAATCTAATATGACCTAATTTTAGGGATTGTCTATTTCTCTATTTTCATTCAATCTAGACCATATGAGAAGCTGACACTGGATGAGTCTGTAAACCACCATAAGGTCAGTGATCTAAAAAGTTCCCTCAACATTCATCATTTACACTTTTATTTATTGTTTAATATGTCAATTTTACTCATGTGTCACCATTAAAATGATTATTTCATTAATTAGTTACCTATCTTTAAACACAAATACCCTAATAGGACCTCATCTAGAATTGGAGGTTAACTATCTCATTGTGATCCACCCCTTGGGTTTACCTCACATATTCCGAAATGAACAATTGTATATTATTAACAGAAACATGCTTCGGTTTGTTTGGTTCATCCTTGAGAAGGGAGTTGATTAATTTAAATAGGTGAGAAGGTAAATTATCCTAGGGAATGTATGTTTGACATGGATCTTATTAAATTTTAATGATATTTTTTAAAGGAATGATACCTTCAATTAGCCTTTTTCATTATTGAATGAAATATAAATGGAATAAGTTAAATGGAAATAGTAAAATGGAATGGTTATTACATGTAATTTATCTATTTTATTAAATAAAATGTCCATACAACTAATATAGACCTTTTTATTTATTAAGGAGTGGTTAAACTTGATCCAGCCTTTGATTCCTTAGGGAATTCCTTATGAACTCAAATGATTCCATCCCAATTTATTGATCTAGTTCTCTGGGAGATATACACCTTCGAGTTCAGTCATTTTCTTATTAGTATGTTAATGACTACATAGTCTACTAAGGATTCACTCATTTAATATCTAGATAGTAGATTGACTTGTATTCACTTCTTGGATTTATCATGATGTCCTCAAACACAAAACACCTTTGATTCATTCCATGGTCGCCAGTCATGATTAATCTAATATTTATTATGGATGAAATCTATAGAGTTGTTTTGAATATTGTCTAGTGGAAAGAATCAGGTGTACCCCTTGGATTACACTTAAACACCTGTAGCTGGGATGCATAGTTTATTGGTTGTGATCTGGATCTACCTTTTATGGTCAAGGAATCCTTGTTTAATCCATTGGTAGTACCTTACTATTAATTCTATTGGAAACCTTTGGTATATTCCACAGACAATGAACATTTATAGGTCACCTATTTAGAAACATTAAATATTGGCCGAAGTAGGTATGGTCGACTGATCATCCTTTTCGGATACCTTTCCCAATATGGTTATTATTTCACCCTTTTTATTCCATCGATTATTCTTATACCTGCACACCATTAAATTTATATTCATAGACTAGAATTTTTATAAAAAAGCATACTAGTGGCATTCTGAGTATATCTCACACCTTGTTTGATCCAAATATTGGTAGCTGGATAGAATTCATTGAGGTAGGTAGGGACAAGGGAAAGTTCCCAGTCATGCAATCTTGATTTTCTTATAGCATGAGATTATAGAGCATATGGGTGAGCTTTGGCTCACGACGCTACTGGAGATAGTTTTGGTCCTCTTTTCTTATTTTTATATACATGTATTGTATATATTCATTAAACCATGTATTCCCTCTTCTTTTTCATAAAATCATCCCATTGACATAATTTTGTAGATAGTGATAATTATTAATGTTAAGTCTTTTTATATTATCTGGATGCATATATATTTCAGTGATATGGGTATTTATTGTTAACCATTTATACTGTAAATTCATTTATCAGTATCTTGGTGTGTAGCACTCTAATCATTATCGTATAATCTTCTCACCATACCCCCTTATACCCTCACTGCTAATCGATATCCTCTAGTGTATGGGGAGGTACTCTTGAGGCCATGTGTTTAACTAGGTTTGGTTTCTTATGAGTGAAATGGTCCTGGGTTGTCACAACGCTCTTCATCTCTAAATACGTAGAGTCTTTACCCCCTCAGTGAGTGTTTATAGTTTTATAATACCCCAAGAGTCTTAGGTATATCATTTTATAGAGAGACCTCAAACTAAAACAGATGCATTCGTGGGAGTTCCTATACGACTATGAATTTAAGATTGTTTATACTCCATGGAAGGTAGACATGGTACATGATTGCCATATTAAGTTATTCCACTCTCAATAGTTGTAAAAGGTGTCAGATTAGTAGGTCTCTTTGAAACTAACCTTGGTGAAGGAGTGAGGGTTAACTTATTTCTAGTCGACAGTAGTGAATCCACAACTTCATTACCATGTGACAGAGTAAAATAAAAGTTACATTAATTATAAAGTTATATACATCTAAATATCATCAGGATACACATGAAATGAATTTTCTAAAGGTGGGGAGAATTAAATCATTTTCCCAAGATGGATAGTGGTTTTGGTCACATTACATGATGAGGTAATTAGGGAGTTTTATATCTCCCTTTACTGGTATATCCTGGAGTGATAAAATGTAACAAGACATTTTCTAAACATTTTGGTGGATAGGAATGTGGTGGAGTATTGTCATGTTAGTTACTCAATGACTCGCTTGTAAATAGACAAAGGAATAGAACTGGGTTCTAGATGGTTTTACTCAACTAACTGAGATCTCAAAGTGGAAATGTGATTTTATATCAATGTATTTTATTTCTGGTCTTCTATGAGAAGTGAGATTTTGTGACACTATCTATATGATTATTTGGAGACTTACCAAGTTTAATCACTACCCTTCCATCAAGGATCAATGTTTGTTGGACATTTTTTGGTGCCTATATATATGGGAGATCATTTGGCTTCATGGAGTACCCATGATGATTTTCTTTGACTATGAGGTTTTGTTCACATAATAGTTTTTAAGGGGCTTGATAGAGGCCTTTATAAAATAGTTACTGAGGATAATGTCATTCCAACAATAGAAATATGTCTAGACTAAGAAAACAATTACAGTTTTGGAGGATATGTTGAGAATATACATTTTAGAATTCAGTTGAAGATGGACATATCACTTACCATTGGTGGAGCTCACTTATAATAACATTCATCACTCTGTGGTTAGTATTTCATTATTCTAGGATCTAATCAAGAGACACTACTAGTAACATTTTTATTGGACATAGAGATGTCATTCATCAATTTTGTGACTAGTATATAGTGAAATAAATGATGGAAAATGTTGAGGTGATCTAGGAGTATATGAGAACTACTCAGAAATGACATGAATATTATTTCGATAGATATTATAGTCATTTGGAGTTAGATCAGCTAGACTATGTATTCATTAAATTTTCCTCACAATGAATTTTTTAGAGGTTTGGTTGGGGTAATAAGTTGTTCCTGAGGATTATCAGTCCATTATAGGAATTGTGTATCATTGGAGATGTTTCATACTAACTTGTTTTATCCTCACAATTAAACTAGGTGAATGGATATATTTTAATAGCATGTCACATGAAGGGTTGGAGATTTTTCTTACTAAGTAGTTTTGTCAAACATTTAGACCAGGTGAATGATGTCTTCAACATGTCAAAGATGAAAATATATTTTCATGAACTTCCATTGTTTATTATTAGAGATGACTTTTAAATTTAGGGAAGAGCCACATATTTGGAGTACCGAGTGGCAACTAAAGATTACCTAAAAAGATTATATGATTCTAGGTGTGGATCAGGGGAGGTATCCAGTTATTGATGTGTGACTTCTTGTATTAGGATGGATGTTTGGTAGAAAATGATAGTGCTAGTTCTTTGGATTCTTGGATAGTTTTTGGTTTTTTTTTAATATTTTTTAAAACATATTGTATCTCCCTAGTTCCATGTATTATTGATCCATTTTATAGAGATATGAATTTTTTTTTCATGGTACTGATTTTAGATTTTATGTTGACTTTTATTGTTTAGATATTTTTAATTATTTCTATTGACTTACACATTATTATTTCTACACTTTATTTATTTATAAATTTCATACCATTGTTCTCTAATCTTATTTTTAGTTTATAGTCTCTCCAATATACCTTTTTAGACCCTCATTTCTAGTCATAATCCTCTGGTGTATAGGGAGGCATTATTGAGAACATGTTCCCAATCTGTTCAGCTATTGTTAAAGGGTGATCCAGGACAAGATTTCACACTGAATGCACTTGTATTTTAGGGTGTGGGATCCTCATTTATTATACAGAAAGTATAAGAAACACCCATACTCACCTCATGGTAGGGGCCTTATATATGTGTATTGGAAATCCTTGATCATTGAGTGTTTTTAAGGGGTGGGTCTACCACCCTCTTGGGGCCAGTAATCCCTCAGCCGTGATGTGCCATCAGTGAGGTGTAAGTCTCCCATAGATGATGTAGTTATTATTTATTTGGATTCCAGAATCAAAAAAACATTGACTATTGGATATGTGAATAGATTCTACTTCTTTTTCATGCTATGAAGACTACTATATTCCTCACTCTCCATTTGGTTAACTGTATGAGGATATCTTTTTTCCAGGATTCTTCTCCCTTATTATAGGTTTATATGATTATTTTTTCGATTTAAAAACTTAATTTTTTAGGTACTATTACTATGTATATATATATTCACCCATGCATGGGACATTACCACACATTTCAAGCCTTATGCTGATGATAGACATATAGATAGTGAGCTTTATTATCTAGTTTTAGTGGATTTTTACAACACTCAGTGGTGGTCGTTTCATGTGGTGGTCAATATTAGAGTTCATGATTGAGGCCTTCCACTAAATTAGCTAAAATGTTGGTACTCACTTTATTTTTGGGATGAAATGTATTTTACCCCTTCATAATTTGAATATATTTATATTACTACAGTCTTCTTGTTCTAGAGGTTGTCACTTGCATTTGTTTCCTCTTGTTTTAGTACAATTTTATTTATCCTACATGGTTGTGATGTTTTTGGAGATGTTCATATGTACATGTTCATGTGGATAAGAATCCCATATGTTTGATAAGCCTACTCAGTGCTAATATTTAGTCCTTAGCTAATCAGAGGCTAGTTTTGGGTGTCACTCTCAGTTTAACACTTATAAGGACCCATACTTAAGACATTATGAAATATTTTGCTTTATACACTAAAATTAATTCCTAAATGATAAGGATCTTTTCAGGATTATAATTTTAGAGAATTAGGACATAAAACATACATAACATCTCAGAACCATACATGAAGATACTACTAAATCGACATCTACTTTTTCCAAAATATAAAACTTTTCAAATAAAACATAAATTATTTGATAACTCTTCATAACATTTAAATTGTTTTCCTTCCTTATCTAACACATCCTTATAACCTGTGAAAAAAATTTAAAAACATGGAATGATCACAAAGATCACATTAATGGATATATTGAAATAAATCATTAGTCAAGTGATAATAAAAAAACCAATTAAACACTCACATAAAAACTTATTAAAATGTATAAAAAAATAATGTAGTAGGATTGGAACATATTTAACATATCACTATTACAATCACCCTTACACATAGAATAATCATTTGGTCATCTTTCTTCTCTGGAGTACCCAAAGCATTGGAGATCCATAATGAGGCTCCCCCATCATATCTTGACCTATTATGGGGATCAAACCATCATATCTTGAGATATAATGGGATCAACCAAACATAACTACATCCAAGGAACATATCATAGTAATAAATCATCATGAAATAAGGATAATTACACATGCCACATATATATATATATATAAACTATCTTTTTGAATTTCATTAAAGAGACTTTAAAAAGTATTTCAAAAGGAAAGCCCCTTACAAATATAATTAGAGTGATAATTAATAGAATTGAATAGATATGTGTATACACTATAAATATTAATAATAAAACATAATTAAACAATATTTCATCAAAAAAAAATATTA
The DNA here is from genome assembly GCA_963277665.1 of Viscum album. Lineage (NCBI taxonomy): Eukaryota > Viridiplantae > Streptophyta > Magnoliopsida > Santalales > Viscaceae > Viscum > Viscum album. Next base: position 192,137,357 of record OY728155.1, on the reverse strand, counting down.
ATACACATAATTAATAGAGTGGAAGGTTAACCCAAATAATTAAAATTTGGTTAAGAATTCCCTTACGAAATTTAGGCATGGTAACAGGTGTAACTTGGGAGGGATTAATGAGAGAGAAAGAGGTATATCATCATTTATATATAATAATTTAAGTATGGGGGAGGTGTGAAAACATAACCCATCACTATGAATTAAAAATAATAGGAAATAACATAGAATCGATTGTTGAATAAAAGTGGGAAAGAGGGTATCTCTTACCTTGGGTTTAAATTCATTCAAATGTGTTTAAACCTACTATATAATTGTTAAAGAAGTGTTATTAAATGTTTATAGAACCATATTCCTTTTTATAAAAACTTATATTATCAATTTAAAATATCATTCAACCAATTAATTAGATATATTTTGTTACTTATATTGTTTCGAGTGCATTCTTTACATGGTTTCCATGGTGGGTTCGTAATGGATATTATTGTCGAATGAATGTGAAACACCAGAAGTGGAAGGAGATGGTATTTTCATTTTTCTAGAACCTTAAATTATAAAATTTATAAAATTTATTTTTTGATTTGTGAATGATTTATTAGCTAAAATAATAATGATATTTGTTTAGATCATTTTTGCGGTTCTTCAATAATCAATAACTTGATTCATCAGATACGTTTAATATTAGGAATATAAGTAAATTTAAAAACTTAAGGTAGTTCACATAATAAAAATTAAAATCTATTACAACCATAAAAATGGGTTTACAACTAGCCATAAAATATTTAATGGAAATTGATGACAAATCATCCAATATATCTGTAAATCGACACATCATAGACGTTGTTTTTATTTTTAGAATTAGAGCAAGAGGAGATGAAGAATGATGATGAATTTTTCCATAAAAATGATAATAATATAGAATATATATAATATTGGTTATTTAATTCTTCTTAGATAAGGTTAGGTGATGATATTAAAAGAAAATAAATATTTGAAAAAAACACAAGAAAAAGAAAGATGATCTTTTCCTCTTGATCTCTTCTCCTTGAGATCCTCTTTAAGGCCTTTGGTATGGGACTTTTGGTGAGACCAATAGGTCTTTGTCTTAGGTAGTAGTTTGGGGAAAGGGTTTGGTATAATTTAGAAAATTCACAAATCTTTACAGGTGTGATAGGAAGAGGGGAGCAAGAGTGGTATTTATAATAGAGGCAAGGAGGGGTTTTTCATTATTTTAATCATTAGTTTATTATTTCTTTCTAAAGACAATGTGTAGTGTTTATCCCTGTGAAAAAATAGTATTGTTCATGTGAGTTGGATCCGAGGGTGATTACCTTAGTATAACATCATCAATGACTCAATAAATCATGTATTTAGCTTATTTTTGTAATTATCATATTTTACTATTCACAAATAAATTATGTATTTCAGAAAAATACCAAAAATTCTCCCCAAAAATTTTACAACATGTATAATTAAAATATGAACTAATTTTTTTTAAAATTATGTTCTATATATAAGAAATTTACTTTTTAAATAAAGTAATAATTTATTCCAAAAATAAGAATTTTAAAACTTTAAATCATTTTATACCACCTTGAAAATTTAATCAAGGTCTCATAAATTATGATAAATAAAATAATTGATGGGGTTAGTATTTATTTGGTCATATTTCTATTAATAATGGTAGGTTAATATTAATAAATCTAGGTTACCATTCAAAAAAAATTATGTTTGTACAATTAGATTCCAAATAATATACTTATCACAACCGTCTATGTTAGATTTTTGAAATTCAAAACACATAACCACAAAAATTATGTTTAATGATTATTTTATAACTGTCTCTATTAAAAAAAGTGTTTCCTCATAGATAATTAGTGTTTCATTCATTAAATTAAATTAATTTTTAAAAACATAGGATGTTATATTCTCCCCACCTTGTGGGAATTGCATCCTCATAATTTTTTTTACTTATTAAACAATAAGGGTACCTATCCCTCATAGATTTTTCATAATTTCATGTTTATTATTCAACCATGTTGTTTCTCCATAAAACCTTTACCTGATGGATTACCTTATTTTGCAATACTTTCTGTCTACGATTAAGAATCAGAATAGGTATCTCTTCATAAAAAGGCTCTCTTCGAGAAGAACTACATTTTGGATCAAAACATAAGATTAATCTTGAACATACATTATCAACATCGAAACATGAAAAAAAATTATATACCTGAGATAAACATGGAGGAAAAGCTACTTAGTAGGTGAATGGTCCAACTTTTTCCAAGGTTTCATATGTTCTAATGAAATGTGGACTTAACTTTTCCATTTTACCAAAATGAATAACACCTTTCCAAGGATATATTTTAAGAAAAATATGATCACCTTCCACAAAAGAAAGGTCTTTCCTCTTGTGATATACATAACTTTCTTGCATACTCTGAGTTTTCCTCATGTGTCGCTGAATATTCTGATCTTTTTCTACCACTTCCTTTACTAATTCTGGTCCCATCTAATTTATTTCCCCGACATCATCCCAAAATTCTGGAGTTCGACACCACTTTCCATAAAATGCATCAAAAGGTGTGATATGTATACTTGAATAAACACTATTATAGTAAGATAACTCAAATAAAGACAGTTTTTGATCCCTACTTCCCCAGTAATCCATTGAACAATGTAGAAGAATATCCTCTAATGTATGAATCATTCATTCCAACATCCCATCTTATTAAGGATGAAAACCTATATTGAAATTTAATTCTATTCCCAAGTACTTTTGAAGGCCCCTCCAAAAGTTAGAAGTAGACCTAAGATCACGGTCAGATACAATGGAATTTGGAAGTCCATATAACCTAAAAATATCTTTAAGGTACGATCAAAAATGTTTATCCAATGGCATTGTATTTATAATAAGAAGGAAATGATCAGATTTAGTCAAACAATCAACAATAGCCCAAATTTTGTTGTTACCTTGAGATTTCTTTGGTAGTCCAACAAAATGTAAATGGATATATTTTCCCATTTCCACTCTGGTATTGGTAAATGTTGAAGAATACCCTTCGGTAACATCTACTCTTATTTAACCTGTTGACATGTCAAACATTTCATGGTAAAATTGGAAATATATCTTTTCATTCTCTCCCACTAGAAATACTCTTAATGGTCTTTGTACATCATTATGATGCCATGAGGAACTAAAAAATGAGAGCTGTGAGCTTCACATAACAATTCATTCTTCAACTGAGAATCATAAGGAACACATAATCTCTTCCCCAACCTCAAAACACAATCCTTATCTATGATAAATTCTAGAAACATACCCATTTTAACCTATTATATATTTTTCTATAAATCTTCATCTTCTTTATGCACTTTCTTAATTCTGTTTGACAGAGACTTCTACACTGAAACCTCATAATTTTGCATTAGAACCCAACCCAATCTCTTCAAAGAAGAATCACTATAGATGGAAAATTTATCACTTCTAGAAGGTAGGGTCAGAACTGATGCATTCAACAATTTTATTTTCATTTCAAGAAAACAATCAACACATTATTTTGTCTAAAAAACTTTATCCCCTTTTTGAGTTAATATTGTCATTAGGCTAGGTAACCATGAAATGTTTTAAAAAAACCTCTATTAATAGCCTTCCAAACCAAGAAAACTATGAATATCGGTTATATTTGTGGTTCTTGTCCATTCTTCAACAAATTTTGTTTTACTAGGATCAACAATTATTCCATATTTAGACACAATGTGTCCAATGAATGAAATTTTTTCCAACCAAAATTCACATTTTCTGAATTTTACATATATTTTCTTTTCATTAATGGTTTGAAAAACAATACTTTGAAGTTTTTCATTATCCAATTAACATTTATAATATACCATAATATCATTAATAAACACAACCATAAACTTAACTAAGAAGTCATGAAATATTCTATTCATAATATCCATTAATAAAAATGGTGAATTAATTAACCCAAATGGCATAACAAAAAATTCCTAATGCCCATATCTAGTATGGAATGAAGTCTTTAGGATGTCTGCATCATTTACTTTTAACTTACAGTACCCTGATCTCAGGTCAACCTTTGAAAAATACTGTGCTACCTAGAGCTAATCAATAGACCATCGATATGAGGAAAAGGATAATTGTTTTTAATAGTGAGGTTATTCAACTTTTTATAATCAATTCAAAGTCTCATTGAACCTTATTTCTTTTTAACAAAAAATATAAGAGCACCCCATAGTGAAGTTATGGGTCTAATGAAGCCTTCATCTAATAATTCATGCAATTGGTTTTTCAATTATAGAAGTTCCATTTGATCCATTCGATAAGGGGTTTAGAAATTGTCTTGGAATTAAGAACTAAGTAAATAGTAAAATCAACCTTTCGACCATGAATAACCCCAGGAAAATCATTAGAAAATAAATCAAGATACACATTTACCACTATGAAATCATAAATCAGAATGGGTCCCTTGTTTTCAAAAATGTGTGTAAGATAAAATTCATTTCCATCTTATAATAGTTTCTTATCTCCTTGATATGTTATCAATGGTATGTGCTAATTCTTATTAACAAACTAAAACTGTTTCTTAAAAACAACTTCTTTTACACTACGATCTATCTTGGCCTGATGAAAAGAAATTATGTCCATACCTAGAATAAAATAAAACTCTACTTGAGGTCAAATAAAATGGTTTTTAGGATAACCCTTTACACTGACCAATATAGGTAAATTAATATTATTTCTTCCCAGCACAGTATTTAATCCATGTATTTTTACCATGAGTTTCAGTTGCATTTCATGAGGAGGAATTCCCAATTTTTTAGATAATTTCTCAGAAATGAAGGAATGTGTAGACCCTGAATCAAAAAACCCATTTGAAAAATATTTAAAAACAAAAATGTTTCAGATACCACCTCATTTGATGGCTTAACATTTTTAAGTGGTTAAAAAGAATTTTTTTTCCACACCCTTATACTTCCAATATTTCTGATTTCCATCCTGAGTGACTAGCTTTGGACACACATTAGAAAAATGACCCAATTATTTATAGTTAAATAATCCCACCATCAACTTCTAAATAAATTTAGGATCATTTTCCATGCACTCAAGGGACATGTGACCAAACATTCCACATCAATAGCATTTTCCAAAATTTAGAAGACATTCAGCAAGATGCTTTTTACCACACTTTTCACAAAAAGGGAAATTGATTTTCTTACCTCCAGATTTATTTGATGAATTATTACCCAATACCGACCAAACCAAACTCTTCTTATTCTTGTCGTCATGAGGCACATACATTTCAATTAACATTATCTCAATTTTTCCAGCACAATGAACACGTTTCTTATAGCTTTTAAACTCTTATGAAGCCAAATCTGTTTGTAAAAAAGTTTTTAAACCAGAGTAAAATTTATTAATTTTACTATCAAAATCCATTATACAATATGATACATACCTGAATATCCTTGTAAAATTGGATTCATATACTACTACAGAATCATCATCTTTCTCATTTAGTTCTATGAACATTTTCTCCATTTTGAGTTAGACAGCTTTAAAAAATATTTCTCTAGAAAAGACTCTTAAAACCTTCCCATTCCAGACTGTCAAGATCATTTCTTTATCTTGTATTCTTAACCAGAGACAACCATTAATATAATTAAACTTCAAAATTATAAATTTCTCGTATTACCTTTTTAAATTCCTAAAAACCCATGACATCAAATATCTTTTCTAGAGCAATGACCCATCCTTTGTCTATCATTGTCTATGTGGTTCCCCTAAATGGTGGAGGTTGTTTCTCATAGAATTCTCCTCAAAAGACATGTTTCTTTATTTTATATCAAGTTCCTCTCTATCATGGATACTTCCACAATTTATCACTTGATTTAATTGATCCATTGCTATCACAAATTTCTTGGTTCTGATTCCCACTATTCTAGGATGTAGATTCGGATAGATATAAGCCTATTGGTTCAATCCTAATTAAGATTCCCTATTTCTATTACAGAAAACCATTTTGAAAAGAAATATCATAGATTATGAAAAATGGTAATATTTAAATTTCTTATAATTTTAAATCAATCAATAAAGGAAAATTCATTTATGGTATTCCATTGACAACATCAAAACCTCTAATGTTATCTAAAACATCTTTTCAGACCAATTATAATAATCTACCATTAAAACATTACATAATCTTGAGTTTTAAATAAGAAATTTTTTTATTATACGTTGATGTTATTTTTCGGTTTGTAGTTTTATAAAATTAGGACAAAAAACATACATAACATCCCATAACCATACACAAGGATACTAACGAAATAGTATCCACTTTTTCCAAAATATAAATCTTTTCAAATAAAACATAAATTCTTTGAAAACTCTGCATAACATTTAAATTGTATTATATCATTATCTTACACATTCTTATAAACCTTAAAAATCATTTAAATTCTTGGGATGAGCACAAAGATCTCAGTAAGGGATATAAAGAAATAAACTGTTAGTCAAGTGATAATATACAAACCAATTAAACCCATCACATAAAAACTTATTAACATGCAAAGAAACACCATGTAGTATACTAGAGACATTTTTACCTTACTAATCATAAAAAAACCCTTAATAATGGAATAACCATTTCATAAACTTCCATCCCCAGAGTTCCCAATGCATTAGACAATTATAATTGGGCTCACTTGTCATATCTTGAGCTATAATGGGCTCAACCCAATATATCTGGAGCTATAATAGGGATCAACCCATCATATCATACACTTTAATTGTATTAACCCAACATTACTATGTCCCAATATCATATCATAGAAATATATAATCATAAAATTAGTATAAGTAAGCATTATATATATATGTAACATTTTTTTTTTGAATTTCATTAAAGAGATTTTAAAAAGGATTTCAAAAGGAAAGTACCTTACAAATATAATTATTTTTAGAATTAATAGAATGTAATGTATATATTTATACAATATAAATACAAATATAAAACATATTATAAACAGAAATTCATCAAACAAATAAACTTAATAGCACATACTAAATAAAGTAAAAGGTGAACCCAAATAATGGAAATCAGGTAAAGAATTCCCCTATGAAATTTAGGAACGGTAATGGGTGTACCTAGGATGGGTTAATAAAAGCAAAAAAGGTATATACTCATTTATATAGAATAAGGGTAGTGTAGGGGAGGTGTGAAAACATACCCTGTCATTATGAATTAAAAATAAAAGGCCATAACATAAAGGAGAGTCTTGATTAAAAGTGGGAAAGGGAGGATCCAATACCTTGGGTTAGACTTCTTTCAAATAGGTTTAAACCTTCTATATAATGGATATAATAGTGTTATTAAATGTTTACAAAAAGATATTCATTTTTATAAAAACTTATATTATCATTTAAAAAATATTTCAACCTATTAATTAGTAATATTTTGTTTTTTACATTGTTTTGGTTGGGTTCTATACATGGTTACAATGGTGGGTTCATAATGAATTTTATTATTGAATGAAATCTAAAATCTAGATGTGGAAATATATGGTATTAAAATGTTTCTAAAACCTTAAATTATTCCATTTATCATTTTTAGTTTTTATTATGTGGATTATTTATTAGTTAAAACATTAATGATATTTGTTTAGATCATTTTGGTGGTTCTTCAATAATCATGAACTTGTTTCATCATATAAATATAATATTATGAATATAAGATAATTTTAGAACATAATAGTGGTCATATAATACACATTAATTTTTTTTTCCAATCATTAAAATGGTTTTAAAACCATCTTTGAAGTAAGTAAAAGAAATTTAAGACACATCATCCACAATGTTGTTAAATTGACACATCACAACCATTGTTTCTGTTTTAAGAATAACAAGAATCAGAGAGAAAGAATGTTTGATGAATATTTACATAAACATTATAAAAATCCAGAATATATATAATAATATATCTTTTATATCTTTGGCATAAGGGGAGGTGAATAGAGTATAAGAAAAGAATGAATTAAAAAGAAAACACAAGGAAAATAAGGAATAACTTTACCTCTTGATCTCTTCTCCTTGAGATCCTGCTTAAGGCCTTTGGTATTGGCCTTTTGGTGAGACCATAAGGTATTGGATGTGGGCAATAGGCTTGGGAAGATGGTTGGGTAGAATTTAGACAATTTATACAGCTTGATTGGTGTGATATGAAGAGGGGGTGAGGGTGGTATTTATAGTGGAGGATAGGTGGGGTTTTAATTATTTTAATTAGTAATTTTTTTTTTCTCAAGATAATAAATATTCTTGATTATTTTGAAAAAATAGTAATTTTTGTATGTGATTTCTAAAAAAGATTACTTACCTCAATAGAACATCGCGAATATCTCAATAAACCATGTATTTATCTTATTTTTTAAATTATCATATTTTACTATTCCCCAAAATTCACGTATTTCAGAAAAAAAAACTAAATATTCACCCCAAACATTTTTAACATGTAGAATTAAAAACATAACTCCATTTTATCAAAATAATTTTCTCAATAAGAGAATGTTAATTTTGTTTAAAAATAATAATATATTCAAAAAATTAAAATTTTAAAACTATAACTCATTTTATAACACCTTGAAAAATTAATCAAGGTCTCATAAACTATTATAAATACATTCCTTGGTGAGGTTAAAATTCATTCAGTCATATTATTATTCAAAAGGGTAGGTTACTATTTTCCATAAATTATGTTTGTCCTATCAGAATCAAAATAACTCACTGATCACAACCATGTATGTCAGAATTCCGAAATTCAAAACAGAAAAGTGAAAAATTTAGGTTTAATGGATAGTTGATAACTATATCCTTAAAAAAAAGTTTTTCTTCAAAGAGAATTATTATTTCATGCATTAAATTAAATTTATTAGTAAAACCTTGGGGTGTTACACACCTGGTCCTGGTGGGGATTATTTGGGTTACGTCAAGACAATTATAATGAATGTATATGGTTTCAATGGTGGTTTGATTGGTAATCGATGAGGATGAAATGTTCAATTTAATATTTGATATATTTATGAAGGGTTATAGTCATTATAAGGTCAGGTTTTATTTTTTTAATTGTAATTTGGTTTAAAGTTAGTTTTAGGTTGATGATTTGAATTCTTTCTTATTTTAGTATTATTATTATCGGTATGTTTTAAATATGATTTCGTTTTCCTTTGGGTAAGGATATATAATATTCTATAATGAGAATGAAGAATTGAATTTGAATAAGGGAAAACTGATTCATGATTTCTTTCCCTAGGTTTTCTTATCATTGTTGTTGGTTGGTTGTTATATGAACACAACTATGATTGACAGAAGGTAACAAAATAAGGTTGTGAAACTGAAATTGGTTATTTTATTTTATTATATAGGGAATGAAATTCTAAATTTATAATGAGATAATAAATAAATTATTTTTATTGTTGTACTATAGTTGTGTGGATAATTTACTGTTGTGATAGACGATATTTTGGTGTGGTTTGTTATTTTGGTAGAAGAATTGATGTTGATAATATCTGAGGTAGATGTGGATTGTTGTGATTGAATTGGCAAAGGAAATGGGGATTATTGAGGATATAGAAGGGTGATAAACTAATGAAAAAATTAAAATTTTAACGGGGACATGTTATGATGAATTAATTATAGTACTAAATTACAAAAAATTATTGCTTAAAGTATTATGTGGTAAATTAATGATATTAGTGAAACAAGTGAAAAGTGGTTGGTGGATCAAGTGAAATAAGTAAATTATAATGTTTATTTAGATAATGATATAAATTTGGTTGGTAAAAGAGTAAATTGAAATTGGTATCAATTTATTAAATGAGAAGTTATGTGTTCATTCTGTAGTTGTGGTGTTGGTTGTTATGTGTTTAGAGGTAGTAGTTGTTATTTGTGTTGTACGATGTTAATAATGGGATATTGGGTTACATTATATAGGAGTTTGGTTAATAATTTGATATTAGGATGATATTTATATTCTTTTATATATCATCTTATATATATTTTTATTTCTTAACAGTCACTACCCAAATTGGGTGACCACAATGATCCCCAAATGAGGTTTTGGGTACTAGGTAAACCCCCAATATCTATTATGTGGGGTGATACAAATGGATAACTAATCCCCTCACTCACTCATCCTTTTGTTCATAGCGTGTCTATGTATTAATGGTATTCGAAGTGGTTATGTGTCATGGTGTACTTTTTTGTTTTATATGAACACATTATATAATATACCATTGTGAGTTATGGTTGTGGTATACACATATCAATTTTAGTTATGGTGTGTGGTTATGGGAAGGGTTAAGAGCACTTGAATATTTCTCATTGGGATATGAGGGGAATTTTATTAGTGGGGATATGGGTGAAAGGTGACTCTTTGATATATTTTCATGTTTACTATACAATAATTTTATGAAAATTTGGGAAATGAGACTTTTTTGAGGTGGGTTATAGTAGACCTAGGACAGGTAATGAGTTGGTTTCATTATTTATTCATTGATGCTTTAGTATTCTTATTCAACATTAATATGATAGTTTATGGGGTGGAATCTACTATGTATACTTATATTCTCACTTCTACTACCATGTGTACTTTTTAAATATTTTAGGAAAACATTGGGTGAGGTTGGAGTTAGTGTCCTAGAAAAAACTATTTGTACTTTGATTACATGTATATTTGATGTATTGAGTATTACTAAATCATATTATTATATATTATTCATTATTCTATGTGAACTAGATATAATAATTTCTTCGAATATACATTGCATTGATAAGGTCATAGGAGTTCCCCGCTATGATGAGAACCTTAAAGTTCTGTGATGGCATTCCTAAATAATGTTATGCGGTTAAATAACATATTATGATGGGACACATAGTAAATTTACTATCACGTGTGATTACTCATAAGTGGATAAGGATTATTCTACTGAAGTTCACACTTGCTAATATCCAAGATGAAAGATTAAGAGAATATACCCACCAGTAGAAATTCCACATGTTTTTGTGTCATTAGATATTCTGATTTTGAAGCGAGTGTAATGACCCTTCGACTTTAATATTATTATTAATGCATGTTATGACTGACATACATAATTATATTTCATAAAACATGATAATATTAGTTCAAAGAAGAGTTGGAAACATTTTGTGCATCATGAGTTTCCTTATATTATTGGATAAGTTGATAAAGGTTTTTTACATGCCATCTTTATGGATGTTCATACCTCGACCCTTTTATTGGAATAGATCTATCACCCTAAATTCCATGGCCATGGTGTAATAACATTTTTTTTCAAATAGTAGAAAGAATAATCAAGTATATAGGTTGGTGACATGGATGTTAAATATTTTTGATGAGATATTGTGATAAAGGTATTATATTACATAGTGAGCGTTCTTATTTGGTTTTTATCATTATGACATTAAGTTCTTTATCCTGGATTCTTTGGATAATTTCTAGAACGTAATCTCAGACTATAATAAAGCCTACCTAATGCTAATGAGAAAGAATCCCAGAGGTTCAGACAAGAAGTTTTAATAGAGATATCAATTAAATATTAAATGAATTTAATTAATATAATATATATTATTCTCATGACTGAGGAATAATTTTATTCACATTTTATCAATTTCAAATGTTTATTAGTGAGTAAAATATATATTTATGAATACAATATGTTTTCATGTATTCAATAAATTATGAAGTGTTTGAATGGACTAAGACCATGTTAGATTATTGATATTTATTTACCAACTGGTAAATAATATTTATCATATTATTGTGTTGAAACGCTTCTTAAAATAATAACAACAATTATATTATTTTATGGAATAGGGTTTATTAAAAATATTTTATTATTTTATGGGTTTAAATTCAATTAAAATATTTATTAATGTAAGATCAATATCTAAAAATATTTTTTCATTTCTAATATGTATTTCAATCTAAAATATAGAATTTTTTTGCACAAATAATTCCCTCTTAACTTCTCTTTCTACCTCCATATCAAGAATGTAAAACACAAGAGAGATTCCTTCAAGACTGAAGGATGGGTGATCAATACAAATAATGAAACCTAATCAATTCACTATGCTAGAACCTGGATTTCGATTGTCATTTCATGAAGATTTAAGGAGCATGTGTGAATCACTACTAGATGTCATTTCATGAAGATTTAAGACAATGCATTTTATTTCTCCTAATCTAAATTAATTTATTTTAAATTTAACGTGAAATATCCCTAATTGGAGTGTCATGAATCAAAATATTAATGTATGTTTTAAAATATTTCCCACCACAACATGCCTTTACTATGCCCAGATCCTTTAGGTGACTAGGATAGACATGCTTTCTTGTGTTGTGATGGTTTGTTGGAGTCAATATTTCTATATTAGGAGTCATTCTTGGAATTTATATGGAGTCATTGTTCCTATTTATATATGAAATTACCTTCATATTACATTATAGATGGGATTATTTTTGGTTTTATTATATATAGTTAGTGTTTATTGGTGGATGCTTATCTTTTCCTCAAACTTAATAGGGTAATGCATCCTATGTTGTGTCTTTATACCCTTAGTGCTAGTATCCATCCTTTTTACTTTTGGAGGTGTAATTTAGGGGTCTTTATGGTCATTAATACCATTATAAAATGGGATATATTGGGGAAGGTTCATGATATAGTGGTATCTGAACTTTGGTTTAGAGTTATGTTAGAGTATGGAGTTAAACACATGTGAGGATTTCATTAGGTGAGTAGGGAATCAATGCCTTAGATTTTATCAATATATATAAGCTGGAGAGAAATAATATGATATATCAAACCCTTAAAATCTGATTCAAGGACATTGGTAGTCCACCAAACATGGTTAGATGTTGTTTTAATAACCACAAGGTTGAAAAATAGGTGTGGTACATTCATCATACTTATTTTCACTTGTGTTTGAACTGAAGAAATTATTTAATGAATTAAAATTAATTTAATTATGAATTTAAATAAATTTATTCTTCCAAGGATTATGAGTAAAGTTTTCCATTTTTGATATGTATGGTAGGCGAAAAATTCATGTAAATCAGGTTGGTAATATAGGAAATGGAGATTATCATGGACGTAGAAGGGAATGTAGGATACTATGAAAGGACTCCAGCATTATAATGAATATATATAATCAAACTTATACTAATTTTATGTTAGAGAATTAGTTATGATATTTTATTGAGATATTCACTAAATACCTATACATTTCATGTGTATTTGGTTTTATTATATTGTATGATATGGGTGTATCATAAGGCATGATATATAGTACCATGCTCTTGATTTTTCTAGTCATAATGTGTGAAATATGAAGTTCTTAAATCTTGTGAAATCGTATCATATGATTCACAACACCCTAAAAGTAGTGAGGCAACCAATTGTTAAACTAATATTTTTAAGATAACCTACATGTTGGATAATATTACATTTCTATATTTGATTTTTATTGAATCTCCCCTTATATAGAAGCTCATTCTCTCCTCCCACCCTTCTTAATGGAGAGGTACTAACATATCAATGTTTTGATGGAGAATATCTCTTGATAATAAAATGAGTCATATCAACCCATGGATACACCATCAAAAAGAGAGTAAGTTAGATGAATCTTAGGGATCTTAATTATGTATACTGATTAAATATATTATTTAAAACATTCAAGAGTGAAAGTTACATGATTTCTTAATTTAAAATAAATGAATGGGTTTAATTTTCATAGCATGGTGATTTTGATAATTTTTGTTTTCTAATGTATTATTATATGTTGAATAGGTTTTTTCAAACCTTAGAAAACTTTTCAGTTGTATTAGATTTTCACCATGCCTCACAAATTCATGAAGTTGTGTTTTAAAAATGAATAAATCATATATTATTTTTGTATAATATTGGATATCATTAAAAGTGATATATAAATTAAACCATTAGTGTAATTAAAATATATGATATCATTGGCTAATATTGTATTATCTTATTCTATATAGCATATCATATCAAGAAATATGGTCCAATCAATTGGAATTTTACATTTAATAAAGGATGACATGGGATGTCATAGCCAATGATAGTACTCACTCACATAGTAAAAAATAGAGTATCATAATGCCTTATAGATTATAATTCCCATAGTAAAATTTGAAATATTAGGACTCAGATGTTTAATTTTATGTTGGACTCTATATTAAGATACGATTTCCAGGTGATGTTGAGTTAATATGACACAACATCATATTTTAAGTGATGGTAAGACATGCACTGATGGGTAAGTCACAACTGATGATTATTAATCATAAAATGAAATTTATAAAGTTAAAAGGTTGTTGAACACCACAACATACCTGTCATGAAATGTTATTTATTGTATTTAATTAAATATGATATATCCTAAAAATATGAATATTCAAAAATTGAGTTACGAATTTATTATTATGGTTTATAAATTACTTATAAACCATATAAAAAGAATTTTAGGATATTTATTTAATTTATAAAGGAGTTATAAAATAATTACATATATCATACTTATAATTAATTATTAAATATTTCTAAAAGGTTTAATTAATAAATATCCATAATATTAAATATTAACATTTAAAACCTTTAAGAATTATATGGCATGAAATATAATTTTGATATAAAATGTTTATATGAAAAATATATATGTAATTTATAAGATTTTTTTAATTAAAAAATCCAAATATACAATAATTTATATTTAAAACTATCGATTTTTAATAGTTGTTAAATTGAGTTTTTCAAATTAAATACCTTATTTGAGAAATTATTAGAAACATATCAACTTTTTTTGATAATTTATGTGAAAAATATTTAATTGATGGTGTGTATATAGTATATAGAGTATGAAAATTTCTTACATAATTTAATTATAATATAAAATGATTATATTTCATGTAATATCATATATTTAATGTATATTACAAATAATGTATTATACGATGGAGTTTACAGTGGATAAAATATAAGGATACTATATGTATTTAATTATAGAATTTACATAATGTATGGATAAATTATAACGTTTTTATAATTAATTTACATATGAAATATTCATAATTAGTTTATCTCATATTTAAATATATTAATTTTTAATTAATTTATTATAATACCTCTTATATCCAAGAATATAATTTTTATATTATAAATAGTTGTATTATTTTGTTTAAAGTGTTAAAATACTTCTATAAATTTTCACACATGTATTTAAGGAGGAACATGTAAGGTATGATAATTGATTTAGTTTTCTTCTACATTTACATTGAATTGTATTAGGTTATGATAATTGATTAAATGTTTTATTATATTATATACATATTAGGTGTTTGAATTATAATGGAATTGAGGACCCAATCAAGTAATATAGCCTTCAGTAAAGGGACTTTGGGTTGGACTACTGACTAACCGAGAGTCTTATGCCTTGTCTAAAAAAGTGGGGGTTGCCTATTTGTCAATGAAATATTACTATTATAGATAATATTGATTTCATATGATTCTAAAACTTTACATGACAAGGTTTCACATACCTCATGCATGGGCTTCATTAGGATGTTCATAAAAATAGTTTTATTTTAATTTGGGTCAGTAAAACAATCTATGAGTTGTGTAACGAGTTTAAAATCAATATGGATTAAACATATTGATTTAGTATAAGAAATAGGGATACAAGATAAATCATTATAATATTTTATACATGTAAAGGTAATACATGAGCTAATATAGAGAGATTTAAATCTGATTTAAAATACTATGTTTTATAATTCATCCATAATAGACACTTGTCGAGACCTCCATCATCCAATTGGGTAGGTCCTTCCAAAGCAGGGTGCCCTTAGATTATTTTATATAAGAAATGTATGTACTTGGTGGACCTAATAAGATTAGTTTCTTTTTTATTTTTATTTTTTGGGTTACAACTAGTCTGGAGACCCTAATTGGATTAGGTTACATTGGGAATGATGTTTAGAGAATCTATATGATGGATTTCGGAAATGGTTTTTCTGATCAACTATAAAAGATAAATATATAATATTATTGTCTTGATGACTTACCTAAAAGACTAATTTGTGAGAGAAATTCCAAATAGTGATAATTTAATAGTCAAATATGGAACTTATCCTACTAAATCATATGATGATATCTAAAAGGAGTTTTCATTTTAGTGAGATAAAATTTAATAAAATTATATATTAAATGAATTCAAATTGTGATACCATATAATAAAATATTTTATTATAGATGACTTTAAATCATTTTCATATAAACATTGAGATCAATCTAGATAAAAAGAGAAGTATAATGTAAGAAACTTATCGGATTTGTATTATTTTAATGATTTGTTATTAATCAAGAAGAAAATTCTTTGTGTTTGGGTTTTACCTTCCCGAGTCAAAAAATGTTGAAGTAGTTTAATAATTGAATCTAGATGTTTATGAGAAGCATAAAACAATTCCATTAAGGTTTAAAATTAATTATATGAAATATAACCTAAGATTATTTAGTCTCTACTCATATTCTAAGTGTGTTTGAGTGTACCAATGACTTGATGTGATTTAATATAACCTTTATGGTTTAGTATAGTTATTGAATTCCTTCAATTGTTATTTTTGGAAAGGATATTATCATATGAATTAGTTAAAGAAATATTTACTCAAAGTGTTGAGAATAAATAATAAAGACATGTAATGTTTAGGATATGATGTTCTGTTGACAATATTAATGGGTAAAATTTATTCTAAAAGTCTAATAGTGTTTATTCAAAATAACTAGTCATGGTAATTGAAACCTAAAGCTAAATTTAGTATATAAGAGAATTATTCCTATATGATTGAATTGTCTAGGATATCTAAAGGGGTTTTAAAAAATCCATGAAAATTCATTTTTATATGTTGGTTTTATAGAAATAATAGCATCATTTTTGAATGCTATATAATACATAATATATTTTGTACAAATGTTTTATGTATTTAGGAGTTCATAATCTAAGAAATAATTGATATTGCTTATAATTTTTAATAAATTAATAAAGAAAAGGGTTTCTAAATCAAGTATTTTAATATAAAGTAATTTATAAAGATATGATGGATCTTAGTAATGGATGTGTACTATTATATCATTTCACTTATATGGTTAGATAATTTTATTAATAAAGAATTATTATAAAAAAATGATATTATTATTATAATATATTTGATTAATAATGGGCCACTATATTCTATAACAACCCTAGAACGATGATAAAGATAAATAGTGTTTATCTAGTATAAAAGATTTTATCCAATATATTTATTAAATTATAAAATATTTAATCCAACCACTCATCAATGTAATAATTTTAAAAAATTAATGGATTCATTTAAGAATAATGATCTAAACGTATAGAAATATGTATATGATATGAGGGTTAATAGTTTATTTCTCAAATATTCCCACTAAAAGAAATAAATTTTAATTTTTTACCCAAAAGATGTTGTGTGTGTTATATAAAGACATCATAAATATAATATATTTTCTAAGAGACTAGTAGGAATACGTTCTTACCACACTAATATTATTTTTATTAGATAAAAAATTATTATTTATTTATTTTTATCTTCATTCTTCATTTATGGGTCTATTCCCTTGAATTTTATAAAAAATTGGCAATCTGTATATGGTTCATGGTCAGTAAATGATCTGTGTTAATTATTGGCTTAGAATGTGTGAGGGGGGGTTAATCTCTTAGTGGGGTGCACATTATTTCATAAATAGTTTGACCAAATTATGTATACCACCAATAAATATGATGTATATCACATGGTTAGTGAATAATTTCCTAAAACATGTGGCCAACCTATGTACATTAATATTATTTATGGGTATTCCCTTATAGTGGATACCACACATTTGGTGGAAGGTTTCCTAAACCATGTGGATAAATGATGTTGCATTACTATGAAATTAAAAATGTGATTTTACTTACATTCACCTACTTAATTTCAACTTATCTAATTCTCCCCTCCCTCTCCATTTGAACCATCTTTGTTTCTCAAATGAAAAACCTCATACCCCCCATTAAATTGGCTTTATTTATTTAATTCTCAAGAAGTGTATTCGAGAAATCATCTAGTAAGAAGTTTTATCCATATTCTTCATTTTGTTCACTTTTTTACCATGTATTATTCCTCCCATAAGTCCAAAGTGGACTAGGTTTTCCGATGGATGAATTTAATAAAAATGGGTTTGATGTTTAGGGTTTTATCTAGAATTCTAATGTACTTTCCTCTTGTAATTTAGTGGTTTTACGCCATTAACTAACTCTTTCATTGATTATGGTAGGTGGTTTCATGATTCAATTTTTTTGAGGAACCATATGTGAATTCATTATTTAAATTGATGTTTTAAATAATTTAAAATAATTATCTTCCATTACTGAGTGCGGATATATTATGGTATTTTTTTTCAAATATCCTCTTAAAATGTGAATTGAAAAAGTGCTTATAAAGTCTTGTTTTTATATGTAATTGATTATTTCCATTACATGTTTGATAAAATGATTCATTGAATTAATATAGTATTTAAATGAGTGTTTAAATTTTTTGATACTAATTATACGTCATAGAAATAGTGGGTAATTGGGTATGGTACCTTGGAAAAGTAATTTCTAAGAATTTATGTTACTCTTCATAGAATTGTATTACATTGATTTGTGGGTTTTCTTTGACTATGACATCAGTTTATCTGCAAAAAATTAATGAAACTCTACCTGGAATACTACTAATAGATGGATTCAAATTTTTTAGAGATAATATAGTATGAGTAGCCTATTGTTCCTTTACCTTTTTTTATTAGGGTGTATCCAATGATGTTTTTTTAAAAATTAGGGATTACATGGCCATTATTTCTATGAATAAAATTATTATATATCTTGATATCTAGTATATATCATTAAAAAATTTAATGATTATTTTCAAAGTATTTATTTTCAAACCATAATGATTATATTATCTAATAAATGTTACAAATGAAACAGTTGGTGGTATCCTACCAGGATATTTATTCTCACACCCTATATACAACTTTTTTATATATGTAAGACATTTTTTAAATGACATTGGTAAAGTAAAAAAAACCTATTATAGGTGGTCGTTATTCATGATATCTAAATTTAGGTTAGAGGTGGGAACATTATGGGGGGATTTCACTTTTTTAAATGGAGTTGTGTAAAGACCCATGGTTTCTTGGTTGTGAAAATTCCAAAATATTTGACCTTTTAAGGTTTTTAAGTAGTTCATTTTGAAATATTGAATTTCAATCAAGATTATAATATTTTAAAAATATGATAGAGATATTTTTGGATGTAAAAAGAGGCCCCAAAAGTGTTTTGGGTGTTTATGGGTGATATGGAGAGGGTTCAAATGGATCAGGAGGCACTGGGGGAACTCAGAGGCCCAAAAAAACAAGGGGTACACTATGGTTCCATGGTTATGGCTATTTGGAATGACCATAGGTTGCCCCAAATCATATTTCTACTTGTGTTTCGAGGAGTTTTGTATGTATAGAACAACCAATCAAAACACTATGGATGGGAATTGGGTTGACCATTACAGTGACATATAGGACTGAGGCTGCAAAATGGGGACCACTATGTTGTGATCCATACTCATTGAGAATTTAATTTGAGATTTACCACATTTTGAAACAATTATGGGAGAGGTTTATTTGGTGTGTCATTATGTGTGTTGGGGATCTCAAGGGCTAGCTGATGTGAACCACAACATAGCATAATTTGTACAATATGTTATTATTCCCTAGGGTATTTTAAAAATTATATAGAGTTACCCCATTTCCCATCTATATTTTATTACCCATCATTACATTATATTCGTTATTATTCATTACATATTGAAGGGAGGAATCCCTATTATATTCTTTCTCTTACACCTTTGATTATATGTGGGTTTGGTTATGTTACTATGGATATTTGAGGTGATGTTTAAAACTCATTCTTATATTAACCTTATTATTCCTTTTTCTCTAATTTTGGGTGAAATGAATAATAGTTTCATTAAAACTTCCACAAGTGTTTGGTGGAATTATCCAATTATGATATAGATTTAACGTTTGATGGATAAAGGATGACATGATAAGATAAGTGCACACTACTGTGATAAAGGTATGTATCTATATGGATTTATTCATGGTATTTTATAAAATAAATTAAAAAGACACTTAATAAATTTTATTTGTTAGGATTCCTTCTGTGGGTTATGTCAATGGGACACCCAAGACCTTTTATAGGTGGTTGGTCACTGTTTTTGTGTGATGAGGATTATCGGTGAGTTATTATATAACTATTCCAAATAATTTAAATTTTAAAATTAATTTTAATAATTTAATTACTTATAAATTATTATAATTAATTAAATTAGCTGTTTTTGAATGATATAGGGCCACTTGTGGATGGAAAATGGCAAGAAGGATTTGGTTGGTATAGAGAGAGAGTTTTCGGTCAATTCTTAAAACGTGAATACCTCTAAAATTTATGTAAGTTATCTTTATTCGTTTTATCTACATTATTAGGCATGATGTTTTTTGTTTTGATTGTTATTTATACTGGGGGAAATTGTCCAGTTAAAATTATATTACTTTTTTAATTAAATTTAAATTCCTATGGGTGGAATGAACAAAGTTCAATGACCATGATATACATTGTTCACTTTCTTGATTTCTCAACCATTGATGAATGAGGAATTATTTTTATTTTTTTGCCTTGAGATACATGGAACCGAAGATCTAAAGTAGTGGGTATGAAGAGTGTTCATTATAATGGGTTTCATTATACTCTCTATATAAGGTAGGGTGTTAGTTTAGAAATATTTTGACCGAATAAGACATAGTGGACCTTGTGATGCCTTATAGCTTTTAGAATAGTCAAGACAACTAAGGGGTGAGTGTTTTTCTACCACAGAAATATGATTATGTGAGTGGGAAGACCTTTTGGTCATTGATGGATATATTGGGTGTAATGACCGATGTAGGGTGACATAGGGAGGGCATAGGCTTGATTCCATATACCATGTGTGATTCTAATATATGATTACCTATAAGGATAACGAGTCCATTGGATTATTTAAATGAGATTTAGGGACTTTAATCTCCCTGAGTGATGGGTGTGGACCCTTCAGATGAGACTTTGACTATGGAACCCATGTAAGGTGTCTATATATGAGGTGACCTAGGGGAAATTAGAGGGTTCCCCTGTGATACATTTACCCTCGAAAAGGTGGGTATATGATGAGGTAGTAATGATTTAAGATGTCTCCTTAGAAATTGAATATGAGATGTGAGACTATTATCGCTATGATAGTGATCAGTCACACACTTTAGAGTATAAAAATAGTGACATGGGATGGGTTGAAGTGGATGAACATCCCCATTGATATGGGTTATGGTAGATGATTTTGTTGGGATGCACATCTAACCATGATGTATTAAGATACATTGTTTGACTTGGATATTTTCCATTGATATGGAAATAGTGTTTTCTAATGATGAGATAAATTGGGAGGGATTAACTTCCCACGTGTATTTATTGATATACAAGGGATTATATGGATGTTTTACTTGGATCCATTCTTAATTCCTAATAAATGAGATGTATGGGAGGGATAGAATACCCCTATGTGATATATGATATGGTTTTGAGAGATTCACTTCCACCTTGATGTGATATTTGTGTTTGAAACTTGGTATTCACTTCCCTCAATGTGATTTATGAGAATGATGGGAGAAAAACACTGACCCATAAGGGTATGTATTCTTGAGATGATCCAGGGGGGATGAGTTCCCCCCATATGATCAGTATACCATTGGATTTCTTGGAAATGATCTTAGGATCAGGATATTTCCCTTGATAATGCTAGATTTATTAGGAAATTCACTTAGGAATCAGCCATGGGCCTGATACTGGTTTTCATAGTTGTTTTACATGCTCAAAGACACGCTGATACTATCCAATATGGGTGTTGGCGCCAAAATTTGGGATGAAGAAAAGGCCCCAAGACGGCCCCGTGGAATGCCTCACGAAGCCCCTTCGCGGAGTCCCCAAGCACCGCGGTTGTCGCGAAGCACAAGAGGCGGGATGCTCCACGAACAAATTTGACGATTGCGAACCCTCTGTGAAGCGCAAAAGGCGGGATGCTCCACGAACCCATTTGACATTCGCGAACCCACCGCGAAGCTACATAGCCCCTCTTCGCACTGCGTGAGCTCCGCTGCACGGTGCCGCTTTTTTATAAATACCAATCTCCCCTTGAGCACTCTGGATAGAGAATCCGACCATTCTGCTTCTCAGCTCCCGAATCACGAAGCATTCTTCTACTCGGTGAACCATGATCTTTGTGAGGTACTTCCACTTTGTGAAGTGCCTCCCCATTGTCTCGTTTTGATCCCCTCTTCCAAGTGGGATGCCTTTCGTGAAGCCTAAGGGATTCTACGAAGGAAGGGGATCCCCAAGGGGACCCGGGTCATTGTGGAGAATTTATGCTTCACGAAGAACCCTTCATGTACACAGGATCCGTTTTTTAAGGCAGGATCACTGTACTTCGCAAAGAATATTTCTTCCTGGCACCTTGCTCCGTGAGGCACCTTTGCTCCGCAAGACTGTGCTCTGCGAATTCCCTTCCACTTCACGAAGCACCTCCCGTTTTCACCTCCGCCCCATGATAAGGCAAAGTATCCCCACTTCACGAAGTACACCCCTTTGAAAGTTCTCTCCGCCACACGGAGCAACACAGATCCACAAGTCGCCTGCCTATGGACTCCTCTGCTTGGCAATTCCTTTTACCGTGCGACCCTCCAAGTTTGCACGATGTGACTTCAAAGTCCCCTGGACAATACTGCCCATAGCGTTGCATCGCCTAATTCTTCTTCGCATAGGCATGCTAATGGATATTTCCTTTTTGCATTGCCATGCTAATGTGGACCCCTCAATGGTTCATCCTGTGGCCCCCCTTCTCCAAGACCTTACCATTGCCTTCCCTACCCCAAGGGGCAGAGGGCACCCGTTATGTAAGTCATAGGGGTGCAGAGCCAACCCACCTCACCCGAGCTACATGACGTTAAACTGCCAAGCACCCACGTCCTCAACACATGATGTTAAACTGCGACATTTCCCCGTGCCCCGCATGCAGGGTCCCCCGCCTTGGGCATTATCCACGCCCCTAGTCTCCATAGATGATGATATCCTCTTTCTGGGAGTGGCTTTTGTCCATGGGGAAAGGGAAGCCACCTTGGCGTAAGCCCCTAGCTTTTCTTGCAGGAGGTAGCACCCCTACCCCTCGTCACTTACTCGGTAACAAGGCTAGCAGAGGGCATAATAGGGAACATGGATCCTCCTTTCTTCAGTCCCAAACCCCTCTCCCGGTCTGATTTTTCGCACTCGGGTCTCAATGCTGGAGTAAGTCCCAACTTCTCTCTCTCTGGGCCACTCCATGTGTAAGCCCCACTCCACATCCCACAGATGCATCTTTCGCGACGTGATCATCAGGTCCCTGCTGCATCTTGTTTCTCACATCGATCACGACTCTGGTGGGCTTAGAGTAAGTATTGACCATGACACCACCCCCATCCCGCATGATGTAAAACTGTACAGCTGAACTATGTGGACATTGATCCATGTCAAGGTATGGTACGTAGGAAGCCTCTAATAGGTTCAAGCCCACCACCCGGTCGTTCCAACCTCCTTTATGTCAGTTCACCAAACTCCACCATGGGCCGCCTCAGAGTATAAGTCCCAGATTCCCTTGTCCTGCATGACATTAAACTACATTCCAATGCAGTGGTAAGCCATTATGATCCACCCGAACTATGATGACTTTGATCAATGTCAAGGCATGTTATGTAGGAAGCCTCCATGAGGTTCAATCCTACTACCAATCAGACCCCCTTTCCATCTTCAAGTTGGTTCACCAACATGCCACCATCTGAACTACTGGTTATTTGATCTATGTCAAGGCATAGTACGTAGGAAGCCTCCACGAGGTTCAAGCCCACCATCTAGTTGTCTTGAAACCCCTTAACATCGGTTCAACAACCTATTTCCATCCTGAACTACGAGGACTTTGATCCTTGTCAAGGAATGGTACGTAGAAAACCTCATGAGGTTCAATAGCAACATCCATCGGTCCAAGGTCCATCTTAACTTCGGTTCTTCGAAACCCACCCTGAACTACGTGGTCTTTGATCCATGTCATGGAGTGGTACGTAAGAAGCCTCCATGAGGTTCAAGACCACCACCCGATCATTCTGATCTCATTAACATAGTTTCAACCACCACCTTGGGCATCCTAGAGTGTAAGCCACACACATCCATCCCAAACTACGAGGACTTTGATCCATGTCAAGGAATGGTACATAGGAAGCCTCCACAAGGTTCTCACCCACCATCTAGTTGTCTTGACACCCCTTCATGATAGTACAACAACCCCTTTCAATCCTGAACTATGAGGACATTGATCTATGTCAAGGCATTGTATGTAGGATGTCTCTTTGAGGCTCAAGTCCAAAAAACCATAGTCCATCCTGATTCTTACCCAGGACGCCACATCCCGGTGAGATCATGCCACCCCATTCCCCTCCACAACATTTACGATGCCACCTACGTGCGGGCCCAATATCACTGTTCCCTAAAGGGGATTCCTCAATCTGATCCACTTTAATCGGTTTTCTAATTAGTCTGATCTGTCTCTACTGGATGTTAAGCTTGCGGAATACCCGGTGTTAAACACAGGATGCTGAGGAAAACCTGAAACACATGCCTATGGCTTATGACTCCCCATGTTCGATGTGGGATGCCTCAGGTTTCTGTGCCCTCAAGAAGACCTATAATAAGGGACAGAAGAAAGAAACACCAATACCCAGCGTCCAGACACGCCAGTGATGCCCAGCATGACTACTCCCCTAACCGAAGGTTGATGCCCTGACCATACCCCTTCGAATGTCTTGACAGAAGCAATGTGATTAACTGGTGTCCATGAAGATATGGCACCAGAAAGAGTTTCACAAACAACTTATTAAATCTATGAGGGAGACTTGGACTAGGTGATGAGTTTCGAGGAGGAATCCACGGAAGGAAGAACCGATATCCAATTATCCCGTTTCAATCAAGGAGAAAATGTCCTTGAATAAGGAACTAATGCCACCCGCCTTTGGAAAGCGGGAATGCGGAGTAACAAAAATCCATGTCCTTTGTCCTCGAATGAGATGGATCTTTGCGCCCCAACGAAAGTATATGAAATAGAAATGGAGAACCCGAAGTGAAGTTCTTCTCCCCAACGTAGAGACTAGTAGCGCTCGGGGAATCCATGGATTTATGTGTCACCAGATCCATCTATCCGGCACCAGGTCCCTCCAAGAAAATAGCAGGCCCCGCGTGAAACTCACCAGAAGTTGGGGCAGTAGAACGTTGGACTTCCCGTTCTGCGATGTTGTCTGCATGGATCCCTTTTACCAGCCACGAAAGACGGAATGACGCTGGGGCACTGGTGGTCTATTTCTTTTCCTCGCA
Source organism: Viscum album (assembly GCA_963277665.1). Lineage (NCBI taxonomy): Eukaryota > Viridiplantae > Streptophyta > Magnoliopsida > Santalales > Viscaceae > Viscum > Viscum album. The sequence continues at coordinate 192,111,700 of OY728155.1, read as the reverse complement.
GTGTTAATGAGTTCATCTCTCTACTTCTCATGAATCAGGTTGCTGCCATGGGAACACGATCACCACCTACCCGCCTATGTAGGGACAAGGGAAATTCCAGCACAGCCGGTCCATGTGGCCCTACTGTATCCGCAACGGCGTCTACGTCTATGAGCATGGGACACCCACGCCCCATCTCCCCATCAGAATTCATCCATCAAAGGGTGATTAATGACCTCGTACGTCATTATGAGGAGGAGGGAATAATCCTAAAACCGGATATGGCCCGCTTGGACCTGGAGGTGTCTGGGCCCCACCGTCAATGCCGCCCCCGAGGGCTGCGCAGGGAGCCGCTGCTCCCCACCCCAACATTCAATCGTTTCGGGAGCCTATCCCCAGAACTCCTTGACGACTCCCTGTCTTACAATGATGAGGTGTGTGACGTCCGACTCAACCTGGTTAGTGTCCAATCCAAGGGCTCCCAGTGAGGGCCCCCACCCATCTGCATCAGCACCGCCATCCGGCCTTCCCAGTAGAGCAGGTAGGCTATGCCCCTGCACCACCAGCACTGGCTCGCCTGACCCGACGCCAGTGTCGGGCTTGACATGAGGACGCCCGCCAAGGGGCATCAACATTGATGACTACTATGGCCCGGGCCACCACCAATGCATATCATCGGGTCCCTACATGCACTGAGCAGGGGCACTTATACGCCCAACCGGTATCGAGGCCCCAACCGCCCCACGTGAAGACTATGTCGACTCTCATGGTCGCAGGCATGAGTGGTGATCGCCGCGAACCAACCCGTAGTGATGACACCCTGTACGGAGGTCCACCCTGTACCACTACTACATAGAGCATGGGCCTTCCCCGCTCTGAAGCTCTCCATGGAGGTATGCCCCGTGCTTCCCCCAACCGGAATGAAGGTCTACCCCGCAGCAGGGACGCTCGGTTCAAAAGCCACTCCCGTGCCCACCACACTGGGTATGGAGTTATTCCTCCGGCCCCCGACCGTCGATGTGGAGACATTGACCATCCGGTCCCTCTTTAACGTGGGGATCCTCCCTACGTCCTCTCCGCAGCTGGCAAAGGTACTCCTCGCCTCGGCAGCCGGAGGGGTGAAGGAAAGCCTTGTTCCACCTGCACCAAGCATGGAGGTCCTCCCCATGCTCCAGCCGGTTCCAGCAGAGGTGTTGCACACTCTAATGCTATTCATAGAGGTCCTCCCCATGTCCCCTTCAACATTTTTCCTAGGGCTCCTCGCACCCCGGCTGTCTCAAGTGGAAGTCCTCTCCGCCCTGGCACCAGCGCAGCTGAAGGACCACATGTCGGGAATCAGCCCTGCACCAAGGAGCCACCCAGGGGAAGGAGGGCAGGTCGTCGCCACCACAAGAAGAATCTTGGGAAGGCCCGGACGGAGATCAAACCGGTCTGCGTCTAATACTCTGAAGAAGAGTGCGGCTCAGCTTAGGAACCCTCCCCCCACTCATCCATGTCAAGGGTCGGGGAAGGGATGAGGCACATCAGCCTGGCACTTCAAGAATGTGAGGTCCACAAGATTCTCGCATCCCTCTGCAGGTTTATCCTGGAGGATGAAGACCCGGTGACCCCGCATGTTACGGTTTTTTAGTCTCCAACATCAGCATCGGAAGTGCTTTCTACCTCTACGGGAGGTCACAGAGAGCTATTCTGGGGACCAATGATATGCGAGAAACATCGCAACCTAGAACTAGCAGCCCTAGCCACTAAGCCAGGAACGACAGCCGTCAACCCCTCCTACCGCGACGTAGCGGCTAGATCACTCCACTCTTCAGATTATAGCCCAAGGATCGGCGGCCAGTCAGCTCATTCGCCACATTCTCCACCCGTCAACATTCTGCCCCAGCGGTCAGCCTCAGTACAACTACTGGTTCCTCAAGCACCCCCAATTGGCTAGTGGGGAAATCAAGGTCTTGTCCCTGAATTTGAGTCGAGGAGATTTTGGTGCATTCTTGCAGCAGACCACATCCCCAAGGAGTTTTGGCCTGCGGTAGCGCAAGATTTCCTCATACCTGAGTCTCTCACCCTAGAGGAAGTTGTGTGCTTCTGCTACACCCTCTGGGTGACGCATTTTAGTCTCCGTCATTAGCATGTGGTTTATCTAAGGATCCAAGCACATTTCAAAGACTTCAGCGAGCAATTCTGTCTAGTCGATCTGGCCGTACTCCCGGTGGCCCAGCACCCCGAGCCACCAGGTCACCGTGAGGCCCTCCAACAGCAATGCGTTCATAGTATTAAGGTACTCCGTAGAATTATTGGGGAAGATACCCCCCACGTGCAAGTCCATTACTGGGGAAAGTATGCCGCCCTCCTCTTCAGTCATATCTGGCATTAACCCAACCCGTTATGCGATATTGAGGACATCCTTCCAAGAAGGGTCACAGTCCATATGGCTGGCATAGTGGACAAGGATGATGATCTTGAGTTTCTCGATGGAGACTTACCCTCTGAGGGTGTGCCACCATTGTTGGACCCATCAGGGAGGATTACCCATTAGCAGAGGAACCTCCTAGGTCTCCCTACACCCACCAAGTCAATGGTGCACAGTCGGAATGTCGGCAAGGGAAAGGAAACTATCGGATCTATCAATCACTCTGACCCGTTCACCTCAGTGTAGAAGGAGGAGGAGGACCGTGAGAAGGCCACGTTGCGCCAACAACTTTATGAGAAAAAGAGGTTGGTCAAAGAACTCTTGTATGAACGCGCGATAGAGCAACAAACCGACTATGGTGATCTTAGGTCGGGGCAGCATGGGCAGGAACAACTTCCCCCCATCAAGATGCCTCCGAGAAACCCTGACCATGCTACTCCCATTGACAGGGTTGAATCCATAACTCACAGATAGAGGGCACGGTATGTCTCACCAAACCCTCCAGAACGGAGTTGAAATCCATGGAATCCTGCCAGAGTTCCCCCAGCCACCCTGCAAGCCGCTCCACCAGCCACTCCATGATCCGTTGAGGCTGTCTACCGTGTTGAAGAACCTGGAAACACACTTGTGGTTAGGGATCCCAATCAAGACAGGGACCCCCACCCGGATGTTCCTATGGCGGTGCTCATCACCCGCCTCGAGGCTTTGGAAACGCGATAGGTGGCTATCCCACATGATGGCAAGCCATACCCGGCATGGGTGGATGATATGCCAGCACCTACAGGTTTCAGGAATCCCACCTTATCCCCATTTAATTGAATGAGGGAACCACCATTGCATTTGGCCCACTTCAACTCATGGTGTGTGCCCATGTTAGCTACTACAGTGCAGCAGAAGGCTGTCAAGATCCGCTGTTTTGTTCAGACGCTGGAGGGGCCGACGTTCGTCTGGAACAACCAGCTCCCCGTCGGATCCGTGAATAGATAGGAGGACCATTCCCAGGAAGATCCTCTACCAGTTCAGCTATACCACCTAGAAGACCAGAATCGCAGAACTCTTCAAGTGCAAGCAAATGCCTATTGAGCGAGTCGCGGACTTTATCGCCCAGTGGAAGGGGCTCACATACTCCCTTGACATTCCACTGAATCAGAAGCTATTACTAACAATGTATGTGGGAAATTTCTAGACAAAACTGGTTCACTCCCTGATTACTCAGAACTATCTCGGAGGGTTCCGAGACTTCTCGGATAAGGCCCAACGCCCCGAAGAAGCCCTGAAACAGGCCATAAAGGCATGTCTGTTTCCCCCTGCAATCCTAGCAAGGAGAGTTTCCAGAGCCGAGCCCACCACAGTAGCCTAGATAGAGGCCCCAAAGTAGTTAGAATTGCTACCAGTAGCACCGACCCCGCAGCCACGCAGAGGCCCTCCGCCTTAGGCGCAGCCTCCGGCTCCACAGCTTCCTCAAAATTAGAAGGCTCCTCCACGTAATGCGCCACCACCACCCAGAAAAGAAAAATCAGAGTCCACCTCCTCAACAGGCCCATCCGGATCCTCGTCATTGCCAGGATCTAAGGGGTCCTTATCCAGAAATAATTCACTAGACTTACTCATTCAACGAGAATCAGGCCCCTGGTTACTTCCGTATTTCCCTAGAGAAGGGGATTGTATGCTTGCCTGAGTGTAGAAGGCCGATAGAGGCGAATCTCACTGAATTCCCCAACTACTTCCCCTATAATCAGATTTTGGGGAACAATATCAAGAAGTTATATGTGGTTAAAGATTGGATCTAGGAACTGGTTGATAACAATATAGTCAGGTTGGCCCCAACCCTGGCCCAAGTTGTGGGTGCCTTCATGAGTTCAGAAAGAGGTAGCGACAGAAAAGGCGAGTGGAAGCAGATTCCTAGACGCAGATCTCAGAAGTATGATGACTGGATGGCTCGTAAAACGGTTTCTTGCACCCATGGAATCATTTGGGCATGCCTGAATCTACTGGAGCCTTCAGAAGCTGCGACCAACACTTCTGCATCATCATCTCAGCCAACCTCTTCCCAGAAGATCATGCATCGGTGGTGAAAAAAACAAGAAACTCACTCCACCATTTTCATTTCCATCTTGCACTCTTGGAGACTTAATACCCTCTGAAATGGGGATCCCTCCCTGAATCCACCCCGTGGTGGATGATTCGTCAAGTGACAGTAAAGGGTACGCTTCGGTTAACACCGTCGAGTTGATAAACCCCTATATGACTCCCGGCGAGGGGGAATTCCAGGAGAATCTCCCCAAATTCCTTAGCCGACGTTAATGTTAGTGGAGCCGAGACTACATGGGTCATCAGGGAACATAAGTTAGAACCACCAACCATGCCGTTTATGCCACTGAGACGAGACAGTAGGGCCAACACATAGCTCAACACACGCATCCTCTCTATCCAGTGTTGTCAGGACCACCTCAACCATCGTTTGTGATACTGGATCAGGCAAATCCACTTCGGCCACACCGTGACCTACTTCGCCCCACTACAAGATGATCTCAGCAGCCCGATCCTCATCTGGTAGCTACTCTCCGAGCTTCGACTAGCAGGCAGCAGGATGTACCCTGTACTAGTCAGCTGCCAGTCCAGCCGGCAAGGGCCGCCATGCCTCCAATTGCAGAGCGACCTTCTGTAAGCAGAGGTTCATTTCTGGAATGAAATTATGATGTCCTCAAGCACCTTGATATCATTCCAGTGAGGCTCTACATCCTTGAAGCCCTTCTCCTGTCGCCAAATATGCACAAAGCCCTCGCTGAGGCTTTAAGAAGCCCCCTGCAGTTTGAGACGGAGGTAGCATCTGCAGAAGCCTTCCATGATGGTTGAGGATGCTGAATGTCATTCCATCATCTTGTTATCAGGAGAATAAAAAGTCTCTCCTATACATGGGAACATCCGCCAGCTATACATCACTGGCCAGTTCAATGGCTTGGAAGTCTGCCGCTATCTTGTTGACACAGGCTCCCGGATCAACCTTATCTCTATGTGGACACTATGAAATCTAGGGTTATCTGAGGATGATTTAACTCCCTCTGACATAAGAATCTAGGGATATGACAGGACAGAGCTGAAGCCAGTTGACAAGATCCATGTAATGACCCAGTTTTGGGGCTTAGATTCCAGTACTGAATTCATGGTTGTTTCCCAGCACACCGCATAGAACGCATTGATGGGCAGTCCATGGCTCCACCTACACGTGGTTGTCCCCTCATCATATCACCAGTACCTCAAGTACTCCCTTAATGGTAGATTAGGCACACTCTATGGTGATGCATCTGTTTTCGCCTCTTGTGAAGCCCGTTATCTAGACACTGACTATTACAAGAGCAAGGATAAAAAGATTTTGGCATGTGAGGATGAACCAGACCTAGTCACAAGTGATCCCTGGGTAGGTCTGGATGACGTCCACATCTTCCCGATCCATCGGTTGGAGGCCATGACCCCCGACATGGGGAAGTGCCTTGTCGTTTCGGGTACAAGAGGAAGGCATAATCCCAAGACCAAGCGACAGAGGAAAATCACATCATACTCCTACACAAACCAGGATCGGGTAATCCTGGAACCTCCTACCCCTGTACAATATCGGGATGTCCGACTCATAGCAATGGCGGTAAGTCATACGTGTCTGTTTCTCTTGGCTGTAATTAACTGGCTCAAGCTGACGCGCCACTACTACTTTGATGTTATCTAGCATGGCCCCATGGGTCGAAGACCAGAGGGGATTGGATCGACTGCCTTCATCCCTATGGTCTTAGTGGCGCATGAGTATCCTGATGTGATGACCACTACCGCTCAAGCCGGCACCAGCCTCCCGTCAGGGTCTGGTGGCTTGGAAGAAACTTACCCCGTAGTAGATTCCTCCATAAGAGGAGAAGCGGATCTAGAGGATGCTCCCCCTACCTTTGAATAAGGCATCTCTACCATGATCGATGACCTGGTATAGGTGAACCTTGGTAGTGAGGCAGATCCGAGACCCACGTTGATTAGTGCTGCCATGTCCCTTGAGGAGTAGCAGCGGTACGTAAACTTCTTTAAAGAGCACCATGATGTGTTCTCCTGGAGTTACGATGAGATTACATTACTAGATCCTTAGGTATTCATCCACCACCTCGGTCTCCTAACAATCCATCGCGGGTTCAAGCAGACTCCCTAAAAGATGCACCCGTCACACGGTGCCATAGTTGAGGCCGAAGTTGACAATCTCATCAGAGCCAACTTTTTCAAGGAAGTCCAATATCTGAAGTGGTTATCCAATGTCGTTCATGTCAGAAATAAGAACATACATATCAGAGTCTGCATCGACTTCCGAGATATAAACTTCCACTATCCGAAGCATGATTTTCCCCTTCTAGTGACAGAATTGTTGATCGACGCTATGACGGGGTTCTATGTCCTCTCCTTCAAGGATGATTACTCTGGATATAATCAGATCCGGTTGGCCCCCAAGGATGAGAAGTCTACTTATTTTAGTGCTCCCCAAGGTTCCTTATGTTACCAGGTAATGCCCTTCAGCCTGAAGAATTCAGGTGCCACATATCACCGGTCCATGCATCGCATATTAAAGCCAATATCAGGGACTTTGGTGGAGTCCTATGTGGATGATCTGGTGGTCAAATCTCTCCAGCTCTAGGACTATCTCATGGACCTTGAGAAAGTATTTGGTTTCCTCCATTCTTGCCACCTGAAGATAAACCCATTGAAGTGTGCCTTCGGGGTCACCTTTGGGATGTTTCTTGGCTTTGTTGTTAGGTATCGAGGCATCAAGATAGACCCGGAGAAGACCAAGGCCATTGGCTGGATGCCTCCCCCATGTAATATTCAGGAGCTTCGAGGTCTCTAAGGCCATTTAGCCTACATATGAAAATTCATTGCAAATATGGCTGGCAAGTGTAAGACCTTTTCGCGACTCATGAAGAAAGGCTCCGTTTATGAGTTGGATGAGGAGTGCCAGACCGCCTTTGAGGAAATCAAGTTGTATCTGCTCCAACCTCCGGTCTTGATGCCACCCGTCTCTAGAAAGCCATGTGTCCTATATGTCACCTCCCTGGACTGATCACTCGTCTCCCTTCTCACCCCGAAGAACAATGAAGGGATAGAGAACCGTCTCTACTACCTCAACCGCATGCTCCTCAATACGGAGACCAAATACTCCCCCATCGAGAAGAGCTACCTGGAACTCGTGCTTTCTATGAAGAAATTTCGGCATTACCTACAACACCATGAGGTACAGCTGGTCTTCTGGGGTAGACCCGCTAAAGTACATTCTGAATCGACCCTTGTTGTCCGGCCGTTTGGCACGGTGGGTGGTGCTTCTCCAGCAGTTCACCATCATGTTCGTGCCTCAGAAGGCCATCAAGGGGAAGGCATTGGTAGAATTTCTAGATGCCCATATAACCCCTACCGACCAGTCCATGGACCTCGATTTTCCTAATGAGGCAATCCTCTCAGCCAATCATTCAATTCCATGTTGGAAAATGCACTTTGACGGTGCCTCTCGGAGCCCCACCGGTAGAAGGCACAATGATCCTAGGCTCAACAGGGTGGGCCTGGGTATCATCTTCATCACCCCGACTCAATCCGTTATGTCGTACTCATTCTTGTTGTCAGAAGGCTGCAACAACAATGAGGCTGAGTATCAGGCCCTCATCACCGGTCTCGAGATGGCCCTTGAGATCGACGTGCCCCATTTTCATGTGAAGGGAGATTCTGAGCTAGTCATCAGGCAATTCAACAGCGACTATGTTGTCATGAAGCCAGAGCTCAGGCCATTTTTGGAGTGAACCCTCCATCTAATGGCTCATTTCCCTTCTGAACCAGAGGTTACCCATGTTCCTCGGTCACAGAATGGTCGAGCGGATGCTTTGACCATCTTAGCTTTATCACTTGCAGAGACCAAGCAGGATGATCTGATTATACATGTGGCACACCGGAGAGTCATTGCCCACATCACCTCATAGGATGACGATGGCCTGCTAGTAAGCCATCTTAATGCCGGATCCTCTATTCCAGGAGCCCCAGGGTCTTCAGATGTAGTGGTTGAAACAACTCCCGACTGGAGAAACCATTTTTTAGAGTATCTCCAAAATGGCTGCCTCCCATTTGACCGGGCCGAACACAAGTGAATCCGATGCCGCGCACTGTATTTTACCCTCCAGAGTTGTCCCAGTCTTGAGAAGATCCTCTATAATAATAGTTTCAATGGTGTTCTCCTCCATGGAATTCAAGGAGTCGGGATTTTTCAGGTCATGCAAGAGGTTCATGCCGGTTCCAGCGGTGCCCATCAGGCTGGGCCAAAGCTATCCCATCATATCCGGAGACTGGGGTACTTCTGGACCTCTATGATCTAGGATTGTATAGAGTTTTCCAAGAGATTTAACATGTGAAAAGTTCATTATAACTTCCTTCATCGGCCACCAGAACCTCTTCACTCCACAAATTACTCATGGAAATTTGCGGTATGGGGACTCAATGTCATGGGACCATATCGTTCAATGACATTTCTCCAGTGCAGGTTCATCCTAACCACCAAAAATTTGTTTACCAAGTGGTCGTAGGAAATTCCACTCAAGTAATTCAAGGATCATTCCATCATTGACTTCATGTGCTCCAATATCATCCACCGGTTTGGAGTTCCTCACGCTATTCTCCCCGATAACGGAACCAACTTCCGAGTAGCCGAGCTGAAGAAATTGTACGCAAAGTACAACATTCGCTCCAACCATACCTCCCACTATCACGTGCAGGGATATGGACAGATCTAAGCTTCCAACAAAACCCCCTCTAACATTTTTCAAAAAAAATGGTTGTCCATAACAAGAAGAGTTGGACGAACAAGCTCCCCAACTCCCTCTAGGCTTATCGGACGACGACTCGCAATTCCACCCAGGTGAATCCATATTCCCTGGTGTCTGGGACTGAGGCCATCCTACCCATCGAGATCCAGCTGCCATCGTTACAGACTATGGTCTATGACCAGCAGGCGCCAGATAAGGTGGCAGAAGTCTATCTAGCTGAATTATTATAACTTGATGAAAATAGGCTCTGTGCCCTGCACAATCTAGAGAGTCATTAGAATAAGATAGCTAGAGCCTTCAATAAGAAGTTTAACCTCCACTCTTTTCTGCGAGGCGGCCTGGTATTGGCCCTCCAAGCGCCAATGATCCCTGGTAGGAAAGAACCCAAGTTGGAGCTCAATTGGGAAGTACCTTACATATTCCATAGGGTTTACCCCAATGGATCATACTCCTTGGTGACTATGGATGGTGAGAACATAAATCCTCCCACCTGTAACGCCCCGACCCCAGTTACCTAGATTCGGTGCATTATTACATATCATAGGCTTGATCACAAGAAAGATCAAGTCTCAAAAGACCGATTAGTTTAGTAGCCTTGGAATAACTAGATACATTCATAAAGTTTACAATACATCATAAAGTGAAAACAACTAAAAAACATCTTGTCTTCATATCCCCGCATATTATCCCTCCAGGTCATTTATAAATTACTTCTTCATATCTTGGGAAAAATAAAACATTTAAAGGGGTGAGCTCAGATTCTCAGTAAGGATAACTATATAGAGGAAACATTCATAAATAAACAGAAACATTTAAGGCAATGTATAGCTAAAACAAAATCCTTTTAAACTTTAACTTCAGAATAATATGGAAAAGATAAAATGAAATAATCCCATTTACTTATTCACATGGATATTCTACTAGTCAAATAATCACATGCAATATCAATAACCACTTTCATAATGATGGAATGCATAATTTCATACTATCATAACCACATAGCCAAGGCCTCGTGCCAAGACTAAAAATAAGATTTTCTCAAGGCCTTGTTCCAAGACACTAGTTTTATCATGAGACCTACTGATGCATCGAGGAGCTATAGCGGGCTCCACCCGTCTCATATTATGTCCAATTCATTCCTCATATGAACAGATTTAAACAATACATAAATATTCGAATTTAAACTAGAATACGAAATGTCAATACTTTCTCCATAAACCATGAATGGTATAAAAATAACTAATCCATAGTCAATCATATCAAAAAACCTTCAATACAATATAGAAGTTTTGTATCATAATAAATAAACTTTCAATAAACTTAAAATCAATCAAAGGATGTTGACATAGATGAAAATCAAAACTATTTGAGAGAAATATATCTTTTTTTAAAATCATTTAAAAGTCACATATTTTTAGAGAAACCTTTATTTTGAAAATATTCTTATAATAATGTAAGGGAAGCTTCAAAGGTGTAAACTGGAGGATAATAACCGCATCCTCTGTATAAGTTAAAAAAAGACATTCTTACCTTAATTCTGTCGAAAAGGTTAAAAAGGACCTTATTTGGAAAACGACAGAAAGATTCCTTTATAAAATTCTTATAAAAAGTCAACAAGGGTATAAATGACTTTATACCATAGTCTTTAAAATACTAAGAATGATTTGAAATACATTTTTAAGAAACATGGATGTGGATGATAAAGAGGTCCCGGTAGATAATTACATATAAACAACATCAGATAATGAAGAGATTGTGAAATAAACCCTTACCTTGTACTTTTCCTTAGTTGATGGTATGTTAACCTCCTGTATAATAGTGAAAACATTGTTATTAAATGATACAATAACCATATACATAATTATGATATCATATATGATCTTTTAACAATGATTTGTTAATAATATATTAGTATTATCATTGTTTCGGGTGATAACTTACTCGTTTTATTTTATATGATTTGTTACATAAGTCATGTTTATTATGGATAGGATGTACCTTATTCATATCCTGAATGATATAAAGTTCTTAAACATTACTTTTAATCATCAAATTAGAATTAGTCTTGAATGGATACGATGGAGAATGAATCTCATTGCGTTCATGGAGACGGTAGTCCGTACGTACGCACGAGCGACAATATCATTCTTTTGATATTAAAATAATATATAATTGGATGGTATATCATATATACATAATAATTATCATGTTACATTTATTATTTACATGAATTACACATCATTGTTATACCCATCAAAATAATAATATATTGAATAACAATTACACCACGACGTGGAGACGGTAAACCGTACGTACGCATGTATGGTGACATATCATTAAAAGGATGGATAGAATATTGAATATGGTTGTACCATATTTATAATAATATCACAGTATATAAGAGATACTGGATTTATTATTATATAATGGTAATAACAAAGAAAGAAGAAGTTGAAGAAGAAATGAATTTGAAAAAGGGTGGTGAAAACATTACCTCTTCTTCGGGTTCTTCCTTTTGATTTGATAAAACGGGCTATTAGGTTGCCTTTCTGATTAAACTAAGGCCTATAGGTTGTAGTGAGGGAAGTTGAGAGAGTATTTGGGCAGAGGTTTGCCGATCCAAGAGGATTTGAATGTGTGAATTACTGAGATGGGGGAGTTCCCTTTTAAAGAGGGGTGAGGGGCACCTTTGGAAAAGCTAGAAATATTATTTTATAATAAATTCATACTCAGTTTATAATGGATAAAAAGTGTATTATTTAAAGTTTAAGGTAGGGATGGGTCTTAAACCACTCAACCAATAGAATTTATACAGGTTTGGGTCATTATATTAACCTTATGTTTTAGATTTAACTCTTAGTTAATTAGTTTGACAATTACCATGTCACTTTGTATTTTTATATTCTATAGTTAATAAACTTACTATATGTAACACCCGAGAGTTTTATGTTATATAAATAATCAAAGGAATCTTTTTCTGCACAACACTTGCTTGGCTTGTTTTACACGCAATCGCGACCTTCCTTGATAGCTTGCGTCGTACGCAATACCGAGTTTCACTAAACAACAATATTCTATTAAAACTAGCCGTTATGAATAGTAATAACCACTTTTTGAAATTTTATAAATTTTATTTTTCAAAATGGACTTCATTTTTGGACTCAGAATATCGAAATTAGCCTAGGGTGAAATTTTGGTATTTTTCTGAAAACTTTCAATTTTTGATGAATAGTGAAACCACTAAGTGGTAGGTTAAAAACTGAATTTTGCATAAAACTTAATTTTACCGCTTCTGTGAATGGAATTTAAAAAATCCGACAGACACGGTTGATATCAGTAAGTAAAATGTGGTTCAATGAGGTAAAAATAATTTTTTGGTGAATAGTAACTTTTTACTTTTTTTACCGCGGTTAATAGTAAATAGGGTAACTAAGGGTAAATATGATATTATTATTACCCTAAAACATGTCCTAATTCTATTGGATAAGTGTAATTCGACCAAAAACAAACTTAGGAATAAAATATGACCATTTAGGCCCACTTGGATTAGATTAGGACATTTATTATTAATTTATTTAAAGAATGGTTAAAATAGTTAAAATCAAAGTTTAATAAGTAAATCATTTTTAATATGGGGTTATACATAAGATAAATTCGATTGTAAATATTCATTAGAAGTATAAAAAGATTTCCTACATGATGGTATTTTATTTGTAATTTTTAGACATCAAATAATTTAATTTATTTATGACACAAAGATGATGCCGTAATTATCTTATTAATGAAATATTGACATAATTGATAATATAAATACCAAAATAAATGTAATTTAAGACTTTTTATGAATTACACTAATTTTATAGGTTACTATGATATATTAGTGTTGATTTAATCAACTTGGTTCGAACATATAATTCTGTTATGACTTTCACAAAAATCATATATCAAATAGTGTCAAAATTGACACAAAATAGTTTTTAAATCAAATATTATATTATTAATTGTTATTTTATTTCTAAAAATCTAAGGTTCGGCCAAATGACTTAGATAAGGAGATATATATATTAATAATAAACAATTTGGGGTTCGTTTGGCATGTTATAGTAAGTGTATTAACCATATAGTGAAAGAAAACAAAAAGACACGGTAAAAGTTAAATTATTTAACTTTGAGTTAAATATAATTGATAAGGTTAAAATAATACCCTAAACTTGTCTAAATCCTATTGGTTGATAGGATTTTGACCCATCCCCACTTTAGCTTCGAAATAAGACCCTTTGGAACCATTATAAACCGATTTTGACTTTAATATAAAATAATATTTTGAGATATTGCTAAGGTGCCCCTCTCCTCCCTTATAAAAGGGCACCTCCTACCCCTCCTCCTCACACCAATTTGAGCACTCAAGCTCGGACAACCCCTGCCATTTTCTCCTCTCCACTTCCCTAGAATAATCCTAGAGGTCCTGGTCTTCTTCAATGACCAATCTTAGTTCCCTAAGTGGAGGATTCAAAGAGGCGTTCCAAAGAAGAGGAGCTTCGGACACGTACAAAGCAAATCAGACCTAAGGTAAGGGAAATATCACAATCTCATTTTTATCCGAGATTGTTTATAGTTTGGTATTTACTGGGGTGTATTTTATCATCCACATCCATGTATCATAAATATGTGATATTATTTCAATCCACCTACAATTTATTTAAATCCATTTTTACCCTTCGGTGAGTTTTTAGTAAAAGATATGAAAGGAATCTTTTGTCGTTTTTCGTACGAGGTACTTTTTGACTTTTCCGACAAAAGTACGAAGAATGTTTTTTTAACTTATACGGCATGAATGGATTTTTAAAACATTATTTCCAAGTAGCTTCCTTTACAAGTTTTCAAGTTTATTTTTAATCAACTTCTTTTATTTTAAAGTTGTATGACATGTTATTAAAGGAAAAATGTTTTTGACGTAGAAAGGATATTTTCCTCAAGAATGGAGTTCAAGTATTTTATCAAAATTATTTTCCATCTAAGATAATAAAATGGTTCTTTTTTTATCCCTATTATTACATGGATTTTATTATGTTGTGATGGAAACATTTTTATTAATTCCTTTATCTTATATGAATTGTTTTATGATGTCATGTTGTTTAAGAATCCCATTTTTATTACATGGGTTACACTATGATGTATGGTTTATGATTATGTGGCACACATAAGAAAGGATTCATTATAAGATGGGTGGGACCTATATCTCCCTCCAATGCATTGGGTAATGATTTTATATCTCATGAGATAGACATGGCTGGAACGGAAGGTTATTTCGGTTCAGTGATACAGGACTGAAACGAGGAGTGAACTCGGTTCAGAAAGGGACTTTGTCCACTAAGATAGTCTTGGCAATGAGTCATGACTAACAAGAAATGATTTTCCATGATTATGTGTGCATGCCATAAAGTTTCAAGTTTTATGTTATGATTATGGGGATCTCATTTTCACTTCTATGATTTATTCCATGTTAAGATATTATGATCTCTTTTGCAGGTTTTGATTTTCAAAAAGATATGATATGATTTTTATTTCCTTTATTTTCCCTTGTTGAGCATTTGAGCTCACCCTTTTATTTTTTCTTTTCCCCAGGTCAGGAAGATGGATATTAAGTAGAATATGCTAAAAGGGACCCTAGATATGATGAAATAAATGGGAGACACTGTAGAAGATTTATGAACCAGTTGTTTATGTTTCCCAGTTTCTAAAGACACTATACATATACGGTCCTTTGTGGTTTTGTCATATGTTGTAATAAGTGTGCTTCAATTGTGAAGTATTAAAAATGTATGTAAAGTATGGGTCGTTATAGTTGGTATCAGAGGAAAGGCATAGTCAACCTTTGGAAACTAGGATGTGAAAGCCTTAGTAAGAACCCTAAGGATAAGTCTAAGCATAGAACACAATCATAGTGTTTTAGAAATGGCCTTGAATAACCTAGGATAAGACCTTAAGCATGAAAATTTTATTCTTGAATTATGTGGTTTCCTATTATAATTAGTGTTTCTCACACTATTCTTCTTGGTTTTAGTCAATGGCTGGAACCCGAAGGAACCGTGTTAATGCAGAATGCGATGGGAAATGCAATGATTGTCCCCCTGAGAAACCAAACGATATGGGAGCTGGAATGAAAAATCTTGTAGCCATGCTCACACAACTTTCTCAAGCTATGAATCATGCAGGACTTCCAAACGAGCAAAGGAAGGAGCAACATTCTGTTGAATCCTTCATGAGGCAGCGTCCACATTCTTTCAGTGGGTCTACTGATCCATTAGTTGCTGAACAATGGATTAGTACTACTGAAAAGATATTTTCAGTTCTTCAATGTTCTGAACATGATAAAGTCATCCTAGCAGTTTATCGTTTGGAAGGAGATGCTGATCAATGGTGGAATCTTATTAAGAATACGAGGCAAAGGGATGAAATTGAGTCTATGGAATGGGACGTGTTCAAGAACTTATTTTTCAATAAGTACTTCCCTCGTATTCTCCGAACAAAGATGGAGAAAGAGTTTCTTGAACTGAAGCAAATGGATGATGAATCTGTTGGTACCTATGAAGCAAATTTTACAAGACTTGCAAGGTACGCTTCTGGTATTATTATCCAACCTGAGAGTAAGATCGATCGATTCTTTAGTGGCTTAAAACCAAGTCTTCGAAGGGCGTTAGCCATAAGGGACTTCAATAGCTACGAGGAAATCGTTCGATGTGCTCTCAAAGTAGAGATGGAGATTGGAATAACCCATCAGTCACATGGGTTTGATAAGAAGAGGAAGATGGAATTCAAAGAAAAATCTAAAGAGCACACGGAAAAGAAGATGAGCTTTTCCTTATGCTCAAAGTGTGGAAAGAAACATGGAGGGAGTTGTCTTAAAGGGACAAGTAAATGTTTTAAATGTGGAAAGGAAGGTCATCGGGCATTTGAATGCCGTGATAATGGGAAGAAGATGTCTAATGACGCAAACAAAGGAAGGGATACACAGAATGAACCTACTACACTTCAATGTCTCAAGTGCAAGGAGATGGGGCATTATGCCAATCAATGCCCAAATCCAAGGGTTGATGATGATGGTCGACGTCAACAAAATCTTAAGGCTAAAGACAAAGGAAAGTCACATGCAATTTCTATCAGCGATGTGGAGTACGATAATGAAGTGGTGAAAGGTACACTTACCATCCACTCTAAAGTAGCAAATGTTTTATTTGATTCTGGATCCACCCACTCTTTTATTTCTAAAGAATTTTCTAAGGGTATCACCGTATTACCTCAACAATTAGATGTTGAGTTAGCTGTGACAACACCTAATGGCACAACAGTCGCATCAAAAGTTTATAATTCTTCTCCGATCGAAGTTTGTGGGAAAGTGCTTCCTGCAAATCTTGTGATCCTTCCTTTAGTGGAATTTGATGTGATTCTTGGCATGGATTGGCTTTCTCTACATGGATCTCATATCAATTTCCAAAGAAGGGAAGTCACATTTCATATTCCAGATCAATCTACGATCGTATATCAATGCAAGGATGAACATAATCTTCCAGTGGTAATTTCTTCCATCTTATGGGTATTGATTCCACTAAATGAAGGTTATTTATCTCAAATGGTTGTTGAGAAACTCACGATTAAGAATATGCCCATTGTACGGGAGTTTGATGATGTCTTTCCAGAGGAATTACCGGGTCTTCCACCAAATCGTGAAGTTGAGTTTTCAATAGAACTCGTACCGGGTACTTTGCCTATTTCAAAGACACCTTATAGAATGGCCCCAATTGAGTTGCAAGAATTGAAGAAGAAACTCCAAGAGAATCTTGATAAGGGATTCATACTCCCTAGTGCGTCACCTTGGGGAGCACCTGTTTTATTTGTTAAGAAGAAAGACGGATCAATGAGACTCTGCATTGATTATCGAGAACTTAACAAGATCACTATCAAGAACAAATATCCTCTCCCACGCATTGATGACTTATTTGACCAACTACGCGGAGCTCAATACTTTTCCAAGATTGATCTTCGTTCAGGGTATCATCAATTAAGGGTCAAAAGGGAGGATATACCAAAGACGGATTTCCGTACAAGGTATGGACACTATGAATTTATAGTGATGCCATTTGGTCTTACTAATGCCCCTGCTATCTTCATGGATCTAATGAATAGAGTCTTTAGAGACTATCTTGATCAATTTGTGGTAGTCTTTATAGACGATATTCTTGTCTATTCAAAGAGCAAGGAAGATCATGAAGATCACTTGAGAATTATATTGAAGACCCTGAGAAAGGAGAAGCTTTATGCCAAATTTACCAAGTGTGAATTTTGGCTTCAAAAAGTTGCATTTTTGGGTCACATAATCTCAAAAGAGGGGATATCTGTGGATCCAGCAAAAACAGAGGTTATCGAAAGATGGTCGAGACCAACAACAATAACTGAGATCCGAAGTTTTCTTGGTTTGGATGGATATTATCGACGTTTTGTAAATGATTTTTCACGATTATCTAATCCACTCACCAAGTTGACTCGGAAAGGAGTTATGTTTTTCTGGACAGAGGAATGTGAAGAGAATTTCAAGGAGTTGAAAATAAGGTTATCCAGTGCACCTGTGCTCACACTACCTTGTAGTGGAGAAAGGTTTGTGATCTACAGTTATGCATACAAGAAGGGATTGGGGTTTGTTCTTATGCAAAATGATATGGTGATAGCTTATACCTCACGACAGTTGAAAATCCATGAGCAAAATTACCCAACACATGATTTGGAGTTGGCTGCGGTAATATTTGCATTAAAGATTTGGAGGAATTACCTCTATGGTGAAAGGTGTGATATTTATACTGATCATAAAAGTTTAAAGTATATTTTCACAGAAAAGGAGTTGAATATGCATCAAATAAGATGGTTGGAACTGATTAAGGATTATGACTGCTCAATCCATTACCACCCTGGGAAAGCAAACAAGGTGGCAGATGCATTAAGTCGACAAGACCATGCTAGTTTATCCATGATGAGGATCACAAAAGATCCAATATTTATGGATTTACAAAGGATGGATCTTGGAATTATAATGGAAGGGGAAAAATCTTATCTTTCTCAAATGAATGTTCAACCATCTATACATGTGAAGATTAAAGAGGCACAGAAAGAAGATGTAGAGTTACAAAAGAAGGTGAGAAATGTTCCTAAATTCAACCTTGATTGTGATGAGATAATAAATTTCAGGAATTGGGTTTGTGTTCCTTCCATCATGGAATTAAAGAAGGAGCTGCTGGATGAGGCTCATAGTTCTTCATTCTCTATTCATCCTTGAAGCACGAAGATGTATAGGGACCTGAAAGAGTACTTCTGGTGGGATGGCATAAAAAGAGATGTTGCTGAATATGTCTCTCGATGCTTGGTTTGTCAACAAGTTAAAGCTGAGAGACAAAAGTCTAAGGGGATGTTACAACCATTACCCAAACCCGAATGGAAATGGGAAAACATCACTATGGACTTTGTCACAGGACTTCCTAAAACATCCAAAGGCAATAATGCTATCTGGGTCATAGTTGATCGTCTTACAAAGTCTGCACACTTCATTCCTATTAGAGAGGATTTCTCTCTAGATCAGCTTGCCAGGATATATGTAAAGGATGTGGTAAGATTGCATGGAGTACCACTTTCTATTATATTTGATCGGGATCTGAGATTTACCTCGAAGTTCTGGTGAAGTCTTCAGCATACTCTAGATACAGAGTTGAGTTTCAGCACTACTTATCATCCCCAGACAGACGGTCAGTCTGAGAGAACAATTCAAACCCTAGAAGATATGTTGAGAGCTTGCTCTATGGATTTCAAAGGAGGTTGGGATCAACACCTACCTTTGGTGGAATTTTCTTATAATAATAGCTTTCAATCAAGTATTCAGATGTCTCCTTTTGAAGCTCTCTATGTGAAGAAATGCAGGACTCCAACTTGCTGGGATGATGTTGGGGAAAGAAAGCTATTAGGACCTGATCTCGTTGATGAAATGGCAGAAAAGGTCAGATCTATTCAACAACACATAAGCGCAGGTCAGAGTCGACAGAAAAGTTATTCCGACAACCGAAGAAAAGACCTAGAGTTTGAAGTGGGTGATAAAGTGTTCTTACGAATATCTCCCTGGAAGAGGGTTATGAGATTTGGAAAGAAGGGGAAGTTGAGCCCTAGATATATCGGTCCTTTCGAAATACTGGATCGTGTTGGGAAGGTAGCTTACCGATTGGTGCTTCCACCGAATCTCTCTCAAGTTCACGATGTGTTCCATGTATCTCTCCTGAGAAAGTACATACCAGATCCTTCACATGTACTCAGCTCAGAAGTTGTACCGCTGGAGCAAGATCTTTCTTATGAAGAACAGCCGATAGAGATTCTGGATCGTAGCGAAAAAGTCCTACGAAACAATACCACTCGATTGGTGAAAGTTTTATGGAGGAACCACCAACTTGAAGAAGCTACATGGGAGCTTGAGGATATGATGAGGGAGAAGTATCCTCATCTGTTTGTTACAAAGTGACGAATTTCGAGGGCGAAATTCTTTTTAAGGGGGGTAGAATGTAACACCCGAGACTTTTATGTTATATAAATCATCAAAGGAATCTTTTTCTGCACAATACTTGCTTGGCTTGTTTTACACGCAATCGCGACCTTCCTCGATAGCTTGCGTCGTACGCAATACCGAGTTTCACTAAACAACAATATTCTATTAAAACTAGCCGTTATGAATAGTAATAACCACTTTTTGAAATTTTATAAATTTTATTTTTCAAAATGGACTTCAGTTTTGGACTCAGAATATCGAAATTAGCCTAGGGTGAAATTTTGGTATTTTTCTGAAAACTTTCAATTTTTGATGAATAGTGAAACCACTAAGTGGTAGGTTAAAAACTGAATTTTGCATAAAACTTAATTTTACCTCTTCTGTGAATGGAATTTCAAAAATCCGACAGACACGGTTGATATCAGTAAGTAAAATTTGGTTCAATGAGATAAAAATAATTTTTTTGGTGAATAGTAACTTTTTACTTTTTTTACCGCGGTTAATAGTAAATAGGGTAACTAAGGGTAAATATGATATTATTATTACCCTAACACATGTCCTAATTCTATTGGATAAGTTTAATTCGACCAAAAACAAACTTAGGAATAAAATATGACCATTTAGGCCCACTTGGATTAGATTAGGACATTTATTATTAATTTATTTAAAGAAGGGTTAAAATAGTTAAAATCAAAGTTTAATAAGTAAATCATTTTTAATATGGGGTTATACATAAGATAAATTCGATTGTAAATATTAATTAGAAAGCTAAAAAGATTTCCTACATGATGGTATTTTATTTGTAATTTTTAGACATCAAATAATTTAATTTATTTATGACACAAAGATGATGTAGTAATTATCTTATTAATGAAATATTGACATAATTGATAATATAAATACCAAAATAAATGTAATTTAAGACTTTTTATGAATTCCACCAATTTTCTAAGTTACTATGATATATTAGTATTGATTTAATCAACTTGGTTCGAACATATAATTCAGTTATGAGTTTCACAAAAATCATATATCAAATAGTTTCAAAATTGACACAAAATAGTTTTTAAATCAAATATTATATTATTAATTGTTATTTTATTCCTAAAAATCTAAGGTTCATCCAAATGACTTAGATAAGGATATATATATTAATAATAAACAATTTGGGGTTCTTTTGTCATGTTATAGTAAGTGTATTAACCATATAGTGAAAGAAAACAAAAAGACACGGTAAAAGTTAAATTATTTATCTTAGAGTTAAATATAATTGATAAGGTTAAAATAATACCCTAAACTTGTCTAAATCCTATTGGTTGATAGGATTTCGACCCATCCCCACTTTAGCTTCGAAATAAGATCTTTTGGAACCATTATAAATCGATTTTGACTTTAATATAAAATAATATTTTGAGATATTTCTAAGGTGCCCCTCTCCTCCCTTATAAAAGGGCACCTCCTCCCCCTCCTCCTCACACCAATTTGAGCACTCAAGCTCGGCCAACCCCTGCCATTTTATCCTCTCCACTTCCCTAGAATAATCCTAGAGGTCCTGGTCTTCTTCAAAGACCAATCTTAGTTCCCTAAGTGGAGGATTCAAAGAGGCGTTCCAAAGAAGAGGAGCTTCGGACACGTACAAAGCAAATCGGACCTAAGGTAAGGGAAATATCACAATCTCATTTTTATCCGAGATTGTTTATACTTTGGTATTTACTGGGGTGTATTTTATCATCCACATCCATGTTTCATAAATATGTGATATTATTTCAATCCACCTACAATTTTTTTAAATCCATTTTTACCCTTCGGTGAGTTTTTAGTAAAAGATATGAAAGGAATCTTTTGTCGTTTTTCGTACGAGGTACTTTTTGACTTTTCCGAAAAAAGTACGAAGAATGTTTTTTTTAACTTATATGGCATGAATGGATTTTTAAAACATTATTTCCAAGTAGCTTCCATTACAAGTTTTCAAGTTTATTTTTAATCACCTTCTTTTATTTTAAAGTCGTATGACATGTTATGAAAGGAAAAATGTTTTTGACGTAGAAAGGATATTTTCCTCAAGAATGGAGTTCAAGTATTTTATCAAAATTATTTTCCATCTAAGATAATAAAAGGGTTCTGTTTTTATCCCTATTATTACATGGATTTGATTATGTTGTGATGGAAACATTTTTATGAATTCCTTTATCTTATATGAATTGTTTTATGATGTCATGTTGTTTAAGAATCCCATTTTTATTACATGGGTTACACTATGATGTATGGTTTATGATTATGTGGAACACATAAGAAAGGATTCATTATAAGATGGGTGGGACCTATATCTCCCTCCAATGCATTGGGTAAAGATTTTATATCTCATGAGATAGACATGGCTGGAACGGAAGGTTATTTCGGTTCAGTGATACAGGACTGAAACGAGGAGTGAACTCGGTTCAGAAAGGGACTTTGTCCACTAAGATAGTCTTGGCAATGAGTCATGACTAACAAGAAATGATTTTCCATGATTATGTGTGCATTCCACAAAGTTTCAAGTTTTATGTTATGATTATGGGGATCTCATTTTCACTTCTATGATTTATTCCATGTTAAGATATTATGATCTCTTTTGCAGGTTTTGATTTTCAAAAAGATATGATATGATTTTTATTTCCTTTATTTGCCCTTGCTGAGCATTTGAGCTCACCCTTTTATGTTTTCTTTTCCCCAGGTCAGGAAGATGGATATTAAGTAGAATATGCTAAAATGGACCCTAGATATGATTAAATAAATGGGAGACACTGTAGAAGATTTATGAACCAGTTGTTTATGTTTCCCAGTTTCTAAAGACACTATACCTATACGGTCATTTGTGGTTTTGTCATATGTTGTAATAAGTGTGCTTCAATTTTGAAGTATTAACAATGTATGTAAAGTATGGGTCGTTATAGTTGGTATCAGAGGAAAGGTATAGTCAACCTTTGGAAGCTAGGATGTGAAAGCCTTAGTAAGAACCCTAAGGATAAGTATAAGCATAGAACACAATCGTAGTGTTTTAGAAATGGCCTTGAATAACCTAGGATAAGACCTTAAGCATGAAAATTTTATTCTTGAATTATGTGGTTTTCCTATTATAATTAGTGTTTCTCACACTATTCTTCTTGGTTTTAGTCAATGGCTAGAACCTGAAGGAACCGTGTTAATGCGGAATGCGATAGGCAATGCAATGATTGTCCCCCTGAGCAACCAAACGATATGGGAGCTGGAATGAAAAATCTTGTAGCCATGCTCACACAACTTTATCAAGCTATGAATCATGCAGGACTTCCAAACGAGCAAAGGAAGGAGCAACATTCTGTTGAATCCTTCATGAGGAAGCGTCCACCTTCTTTCAGTGGGTCTACTGATCCATTAGTTGCTGAACAATGGATTAGTACTACTGAAAAGATATTTTCAGTTCTTCAATGTTATGAACATGATAAAGTCATCCTAGCAGTGTATCGTTTGGAAGGAGATGTTGATCAATGGTGGAATCTTATTAAGAATACGAGGCAAAGGGATGAAATTGAGTCTATGGAATGGGACGAGTTCAAGAACTTATTTTTCAATAAGTACTTCCCTCGTATTCTCCGAACAAAGATGGAGAAATAGTTTCTTGAACTGAAGCAAAGGGATGATGAATCTGTTGGTACCTATGAAGCAAATTTTACAAGACTTGCAAGGTACGCTTCTGGTATTATTATCCAACCTGAGAGTAAGATCGATCGATTCTTTAGTGGATTAAAACCAAGTCTTCGAAGGGCGTTAGCCATAAGGGACTTCAATAGCTATGAGGAAATCGTTTGATGTGATCTCAAAGTCGATATGGAGATTGGAATAACCCATCAGTCACATGGGTTTGATAAGAAGAGGAAGATGGAATTCAAAGAAAAATCTAAAGAGCACACGGAAAAGAAGATGAGCTTTTCCTTATGCTCAAAGTGTGGAAAGAAACATGGAGGGAGTTGTCTTAAAGGGACAAGTAAATGTTTTAAATGTGGAAAGGAAGGTCATCGGGCATTTGAATGCCGTGATAATGGGAAGAAGATGTCTAATGACGCAAACAAAGGAAGGGATACACAGAATGAACCTACTACACTTCAATGTTTCAAGTGAAAGGAGATGGGGCATTATTCCAATCAATGCCCAAATCCAAGGGTTCATGATGATGGTCGACGTCAACAAAATCTTAAGGCTAAAGACAAAGGAAAGTCACATGCAATTTCTATCAGCGATGTGGAGTACGATAACGAAGTGGTGAAAGATACACTTACCATCCACTCTAAAGTAGCAAATGTTTTATTTGATTCTGGATCCACCCACTCTTTTATTTCTAAAGAATTTTCTTAAGGTTATCACCGTATTACCTCAACAATTAGATGTTGAGTTAGCTGTGACAACACCTAATGGCACAACAGTCGCATCAGAAGTTTATAATTCTTCTCCGATCGAAGTTTGTGGGAAAGTGCTTCCTGCAAATCTTGTGATCCTTCCTTTAGTGGAATTTGATGTGATTCTTGGCATGTATTTTCTTTCTCTACATGGATCTCATATCAATTGCCAAAGAAGGGACGTCACATTTCATATTCCAGATCAATCTACGATCGTATATCAATGTAAGGATGAACATAATCTTCCAGTGGAAATGTCTTCCATCTTATGGGTATTGATTCCAATAAATGAAGGTTATTTATCTCAAATGGTTGGTGAGAAACTCACGATTAAGAATATGCCCATTGTACGGGAGTTTGATGATGTCTTTCCGGAGGAATTACCGGGTCTTCCACCAAATCGTGAAGTTGATTTTTCAATAGAACTCGTACCAGGTGCTTTGCCTATTTCAAAGACACCTTATAGAATGGCCCCAATTGAGTTGCAGGAATTGAAGAAGCAACTCCAAGAGAATCTTGATAAGGGATTCATATGCCCTAGTGCGTCACCTTGGGGAGCACCTGTTCTATTTGTTAAGATGAAAGATGGATCAATGAGACTCTGCATTGATTATCGAGAACTTAACAAGATCACTATCAAGAACAAATATCCTCTCCCACGCATTGATGACTTATTTGACCAACTACGCGGAGCTCAATACTTTTCCAAGATTAATCTTCGTTCAGGGTATCATCAATTAAGGGTCAAAAGGGAGGATATACCAAAGACGGCTTTCCGTACAAGGTATGGACACTATGAATTTATAGTGATGCCATTTGGTCTTACTAATGCCCCTGCTATCTTCATGGATCTAATGAATAGAGTCTTTAGAGACTATCTTGATCAATTTGTGGTAGTCTTTATAGACGATATTCTTGTCTATTCAAAGAGCAAGGAAGAGCATGAAGATCACTTGAGAATTATATTGAAGACCCTGAGAAAGGAGAAGCTTTATGCCAAATTTACCAAGTGTGAAATTTGGCTTCAAAAAGTTGCATTTTTGGGTCACATAATCTCAAAAGAGGGGATATCTGTGGATCCAGCAAAAACAGAGGTTATCGAAAGATGGTCGAGACCAACAACAGTAACTGAGATCCGACGTTTTCTTGGTTTGGCTGGATATTATCGACGTTTTGTAAAAGATTTTTCACGATTATCTAATCCACTCACCAAGTTGACTCGGAAAGGAGTTAAGTTTGTCTGGACAGAGGAATGTGAAGAGAATTTCAAGGAGTTGAAAAAAAGGTTATCCAGTGCACCAGTGCTCACACTGTAACGACCCAAAATTTCATTAATGGAAAATCCCTCTTGATCCAGTTAAATGTTTCTTTATGTTTTTATAAGATGTCAACTTCTTTAGTTTTACGTTAAGATTTGTGACCGTTACTTTTATAGCCGTTGAACATTGATCATCTGGGTAGTTTAAATATAAGGCTTTAACGAAACCATTTTTACTCAGACAAAGGAAGCGATGGCCTCATCCAGTAGAATTGCCCCTTACGAAGCCCATTTGTCGGAGCTCGGAAAGGAGGTGGCGTCTTTGGGCTTTGCCCTTGACCAAGCCCAAGCTGAGCTTCATCAAGTCAAGCTCGAACGTGATCGTCTACGGGAAAAATGGAAGTTGATAGAGATCACCACTCGAGCGATGTTATCCGAGCAACCCCAAGAGTCTGTCACCATCGCACACCTTACCCTTAGGTCTTATGCGGCTATTTTAAGGGGTTATGTAACAAATAAGTAGCACCATGTTCATTTACATTATTTTTTTATATAATAATGAATATAATTTCTAGTCATTTTTGATGCATTGTAATTAGTTTTTAAAGTACAAATGATGTTTTTAGTTATTATTTAATTAAGAATTATATTTTATTAAATTAAAGGATTTTTGAATTAAATAATATTTTAATAAAATATTATTATTAATATTAATTTAATTTTTATTAAATATAAATGATCTTATAATTTTATGAATGCAATTAAAATTTTTATTAAGGTTTGAAAGCCATTTCTGTCAAAACCCGTGAATTTTTTATAAATGTCGGTTTTTATTTTAAAAGTGCAAATTCACATATTTAGAAAATTATTTAGATAAAATAAATATTATTTTTGGAATCAGGACGTCGAAATTATCCAACGGTGAATTTTTCATAATTTTCTGAGGCAGTCCAATTTTTGGGTAAAAATTAAATACCTTTTAAATATATAATGTGATTTATGACATCATAATGACCCAATGGTGATGTAATAAAATACCAAAATCCTTAGGTTCGGCCAATATATGTTTTATCATTAAAATAATGAGGTTTTGGGTTTGTTTGAATCACTTTTCAAAGCATTAATGGAGCCCTCAAGACTTATTCAACACTTTGCCTTTTTAAATTAATTTCCATGGGAGTGTGACTCACCTCCACATAAGCAACCCTAATTTTTTAATAAGTTCGGACCTTGGCCTTGTAAAATATTGTTTTCCTCTCTCCTTTTCCAGAAACCATGGGCAAATACCATGGGATGGTTTGTGGTTTGGATTATTTTAATATAAGGGGTCCCAAACCTAAATAATAAAGAATTCTCTCACCTTTCCTATATAAACCCACCCAAGCTCCCACTTCCTCCTCACTCAAAGCCCTTGAAGTTCGTCCAACCTCTACCCTACTCTCTCTAGAATCCTCTCAAGGTGCCCCAAGCTCCCAAGAAGCCTCTCACAAGCCTCTCTCTAGCCTTTGGAAGCACACTTCCAAGTAAGGGTTTTTCTTCCTTTCTCATTTTTGTCAATTTTCTTTAAGTTGTATTGCCCTTTTAATTTCATTTATGAATGTTGGGGTATGGTTTCGCACCTCCCCCATACTGCCCTCTTATTGTTTGAATGATGGGAGAACCCTTTCTCTCTCATTAAATGCCTCCCATGTACACCCGTTACTATGCCGAAATTCCGAAAGGAACTTCTCTCTCTTCTTTTATATTCAAGCAATACTTTTGTATCATGAATCTAAATTCCATTTCTGTTGTTGGGACATGTATATATATGATCTCCTTACTTTCTATTTCATGTAAATATGATGAGGAACCCCTTTCTCTCTCATCAACCTTTTTTATGAATTCTTATGTCACGCCGTTACGCTGCCGAAATCGCACCAATTTTCTAAGCCAATGTCTTTGTGTAGTGAATACCATGCCCATTTCTCCATCA
Source organism: Viscum album (assembly GCA_963277665.1). Taxonomy (NCBI): domain Eukaryota; kingdom Viridiplantae; phylum Streptophyta; class Magnoliopsida; order Santalales; family Viscaceae; genus Viscum; species Viscum album. The sequence continues at coordinate 192,084,272 of OY728155.1, read as the reverse complement.
AGGGTATTCACCTTTATGCACATATACGTATTGATTGTAAAGTTTCATGTATGAATTCCACATTCCTTTATCGTGGAAGAAATGATTATGTTTTATGAATCCATGTTTTATGATCCATGTGGCACACTTATGCATGAAATGAAATGTTTAAGAAGGGTGCGCCCTGATAGCGCTCCAATGCATTGGGTAAAGTATAGTATCATGATACGTCATGTGCAATGAGTGTTGACTCATGCTAATTCAAGTGCAACGAGGGTTTACTCGTGCTTCAAGTTCAATGAGGGTTTACTCATGCTCCATGTGCAATGAGCCTTGGCTCATGCTAATTCAATGTTAAGTGTTGTTGCCACATTTCCATGTTATGATTATCATGCTTTATCATGCCTTTATGTTCATGTCTCTCTTATGCTCTATTGATATGCCTATTGCCTAACATGTATTGTACTCCTCATGTTATTCATTATGTACTCCCTTACTGGGCTTTATAGCTCACCCTTTTCTTATGCATGTCCTCAGGTTATCCCATGCAATGCTAGGTACGAAGGAATGTAGTGGTCATGTAAAGGAAGTTTTCAATAAGGATGTTGTATTTCAAGTTTAAAGTTTTTATGTAATAATCCTAAGCCCCAAAGACACTAAACCTCTCGATCTTCTTTGTTGTATCAAGTGAAGTTTTATGTAATAAAGCATGTTTAAGTTGTAATAAAAAGCAGGGTTGTCATAGTTGGTATCAGAGGATAGGTTTAGTTATTTTTGGGATTAGGAAACCCTAGTAAAGCCTTAGCTACAAGACTAAGCATAATAAAAACATCCCTAAGTTTTGGTAAATACTAAGTAAGTGGTTTATCAAACAAATACATCCCTGTCTGGATACGAGCAGGTAGAGGCGGCTCTGGCACAGATGTATCCTAGGGGTAAAACCCGAAAACACCGCTTTGAGCTAGACTCGAACGGGAACTGGTGCACGACAACGGGCCTTGCTGCACTCTTGGTTACGACACTCCCGGGGGATATGTTTTGATAAATTCACAATCTTAGTATGAACCCTTATTAAGGGAAAAATGCCCCTAAGAATATATGTTAGAAGGAAGATCATGAAAAGCCTAGGTTGAATCCTATAGACTCATGAGTTAAAGAGATTAAAGTTTATTTATAAGTCATCAAATTTTGTCTTTGGATTACCCTTTATGTGTTACCCCTAACTTTCCTTTTATTCCAGCCAATGGCCGGTAATAGGAGAACTCAGGCTAACAACCGTTGTGAAGATCAGTGTGATGATTGTACCAATGAGATGCCCAATCCAATGGGAGCGGGAATCGCGAACTTTGTCACGCTTCTCTCTCAGCTAACTCAAGTTTTGAATAGAAACACTGGTCAAGAGGAACGTTCAACCCCCCCTAAGAAAGAACAAGTCGCTATTGAAAGCTTCATGAGACAAAGGCCTCCTACTTTTAGTGGATCATCTGATCCCACGATCGCTGAACAATGGATCAACTCCATTGAGAAGATATTCTCCATCCTCCAATGCTCTGAAAAAGAGAAGGTTCTCCTGGCGGCTTATCGTATGGAGGGTGAAGCTGATCAATGGTGGACATTGATCAAAAATACGAAGCCTGAGGAGGAGATCGAGGCTTTGGAATGGAAGGTATTCCGGAAGATGTTTTTCGATAAATATTTTCCACGCACCCTCCGTCTTAAGATGGAAAGGGACTTCCTTTCCCTCAAGCAGAAAGATGAAGAATCTGTGGGAGCGTACGAGGCAAACTTCACAAGGCTTGCACGATACGCTTCCGGCTTTGTCGTTACCCCCGAATGCAAAGTTGACCGCTTCTTTGGTGGGCTGAAGCCTAGCTTGCGGAAAGCATTAGCGATCCGTGACTTTGACAGCTATGAGGAGATTGTCCGATGTGCCCTTAAGGTTGAAATGGAGATCGGAGAATCACAGGGGTATCATGGGGACAAGAAGCGGAAGGTGGACTTCAATGCTGGTGGTCCGATGGATAAATCCAACGGCGCTAAGAAATTCCAGTACCCCACTTGCCAAAAGTGTGGAAAGAAGCACCCTGGGAATTGCCTTAGGGGGACAAGAAAATGCTTCAAATGTGGAAGAGAAGGGCACCTGGCTGTTAACTGTCAGCAAGAAGGACCCGCGGCTACAACGGAGGGGAGGAACGCTCCGTTCGAACCTCAACGCGTTGTTCAATGCTTCAAATGCAAAGAACCGGGTCATTTTGCGAATCAGTGCCCTAATCCAAGGGTTATCGGAGGCAATCAACAACCTCCAAGACAGCAAGGAAGAGCTTTTGCCATCACTTCTGCCGAAGTGAACCCCGACAACGAAGTGGTGACAGGTACGCTAGTTATTCATTCAAGAATAGCGAACGTACTTTTTGATTCAGGTTCTACGCATTCTTTTATATCTCAAAAGTTTAGTAGAATAATCCCTGCACCACCACAAATCATGGAAGTAAAGATGTCGGTGAGTACGGCAAATGGGGCAATCATTGCATCCCATGAGTATAAGTCCTCCCCTGTTATAATCTGTGGATTGAATTTCCCGGCGAACCTCGTCATACTCCCTTTGGTGGAATTTGATGCAATTCTTGGCATGGATTGGCTTTCCTTATATAGAGCCAACATAAATTGTCGGGAGAGGGAAATCACACTCCATATGGAGAATCGACCCCCGATTCTTTACAAATGTCAGGAGGAAGATGAATCTCCTTTAGCTCCATCATCTCAAGCATGGATATTACTGCCTTATGAGCACGCATATCTGGCTCAGATGATTGAGTCCAAGGAAGAAACCACCCTTGAAGAAATGCCTATTGTGAGGGAATTCGCTGAAGTATTTCCCGAGGAACTTCCTGGTCTTCCTCCAAGAAGAGATGTTGAGTTCTCAATTGAACTTATACCTGGGGCGCTACCAATATCCAAGACTCCATATAGAATGGTTGTGGTTGAGCTTGAAGAACTGAAGAAACAACTACAGGAGAATCTGGATAAAGGGTTTATACGCCCAAGTGCATCACCATGGGGTGCACCAGTCCTCTTCGTCAAGAAGAAGGATGGGTCAATGCGGCTTTGCATCGATTATCGTGAACTTAACAAAATCACGATAAAGAACAAGTATCCTCTCCCAAGAATCGATGACTTGTTTGATCAGCTGCGTGGAGCTCAATACTTCTCCAAGGTCGACTTGCGGTCGGGATATTATCAAGTAAGGGTGAAGAAGGAAGATATCCCCAAGACTGCTTTTCGTACAAGGTACGGGCACTATGAATTCATAGTAATGCCTTTTGGACTCACCAATGCTCCAGCAATATTCATGGACTTGATGAATAGAGTCTTTAGAGATTACCTAGATAAATTTGTGGTAGTCTTTATAGATGATATTCTAATATACTCCAAAACCAAGGAGGACCATGAGGAGCATTTAAGAACTGTACTGGAGACTTTGCGCAAGGAGAAGCTCTATGCCAAGTACAGCAAGTGTGAGTTCTGGTTGAAGGAGGTCTCATTCTTGGGCCATATCATCACAAGCAATGGGATATCTGTGGACCCCTCCAAAACAGATGCAATTGAGGGATGGCCGAGGCCAACATCGGTAACTGATATCCGTAGCTTCTTGGGGTTAGCTGGATATTATCGACGATTTGTGAGAAACTTCTCACGATTGTCCAACCCTCTTACCAAGCTAACTCGAAAGGGAGTAAAGTTTGCTTGGAGTGATGAATGCGAAGAAAGCTTCAAGGAGTTGAAAAGGAGGCTTATCACTGCACCTGTGCTCACTTTACCCACAAGTGGGGAGCTTTTTGTGGTATTCAGTGATGCTTCAAAGAAGGGCTTAGGATGTGTGCTGATGCAGAATGATAAAGTGATATCCTATGCCTCAAGAAAGTTGAAAATCCATGAGCGAAACTATCCAACGCATGATCTGGAGTTGGCGGCGGTGATCTTTGCCTTGAAAATCTGGCGGCATTATCTCTATGGAGAGAAATGTGAGATATATACGGACCACAAGAGTCTTAAATATATATTCACACAGAAAGAGCTTAATATGCGCCAGAGAAGATGGATAGAGCTCATAAAGGATTATGACTGTTCAATACATTACCACCCTGGGAAGGCGAACAAGGTGGCGGATGCCCTAAGTAGAAAGGATCCAGCAATTCTATCAATGATGAGAATTGAGAAGGATCCAATCTTCTTAGACTTGATGAAGATGGACGTGGGAATCATAAAGAAGGGAACATCATCAATCCTTTCACAAATGATTGCTCAACCATCTCTTTTGGAAAGGTTAAAGGATGCTCAAAAGGATGATGCGAGAATCCAAGAAAAAGTGGAAGCTATCAAAAAGGGAAAATCCTCAGAGTTTAATGTTAATGAAGAAGGAATTGTGTGGTTTGGGAAAAGACTATGTGTCCCATCAAGTTCGGAGCTGAAGAAGGAACTTTTGGATGATGCACATAGTTCAAATTTCTCTATTCACCCAGGGAGCACAAAGATGTATCGAGATCTCCGAGAAAACTTTTGGTGGGATAATATGAAGAAGGAGATCGCCGAATATACATCAAAGTGCCTGGTGTGTCAGAAAGTGAAGGCAGAGAGGCAGAAGTCTAAGGGGATGATGCAACCATTGCCCATACCAGAATGGAAATGGGAGAACATCACCATGGACTTCGTCACTGGACTTCCAAGGACATCCAAAAGCAACAATGCAATCTGGGTTATTGTGGATCGTCTTACAAAGACTGCACACTTCATTGCTATTCGAGAGGACTTCTCTTTGGATCAACTGGCACGGATATATATCAGGGAAGTGGTACGGTTGCATGGAGTACCACTATCTATTGTGTCTGACCGAGATCCAAGATTTACCTCTAAGTTTTAGAAGAGTCTTCAACATGCTCTGAATACTGAACTGAACTTCAGTACGGCCTATCATCCTCAAACTGATGGCCAATCCGAGCGGACTATCCAAACATTTGAGGATATGTTTAGAGCGTGCTCAATGGACTTTAAAGGAGGATGGGATCAGCATCTTCCTCTGGTTGAGTTCTCTTATAATAATAGTTTCCACTCAAGCATCCAAATGGCACCATATGAAGCCCTGTATGGGAAAAGGTGTAGAACACCGGCATGTTGGGATGAGGTCGGTGAACGTAAGCTGCTTGGACCAGAAATGGTCGAAGAAATGGTGGAGAAGGTGAAAACCATTCAGCAGCATATCAAGGCAGCCCAAAGTCGACAGAAGAGTTATGCAGATAATCGTCGACGAGACCTTGAATTTAAAGTCTGAGACATGGTGTTTTTACGCATATCTCCGTGGAAGAAGGTCATGAGGTTTGGAAAGAAAGGGAAGTTAAGTCCAAGGTACATCGGCCCCTTCGAGATTCTTGATCGTGTTGGGGCTGTGGCCTATCGACTAGCACTTCCACCTACTATGGCCAAGGTGCATGATGTCTTCCATGTATCCCTCTTAAGGAAGTACATACCAGACCCTTCACATGTACTCTCTTCTGAGGTGGTACAATTAGAAGACGATCTTTCTTATGAGGAGCAACCAGTGAAGATCTTAGATCGTAGAGAAAAAGTCTACGAAATAAGACAATGCCCCTCGTCAAGGTGTTGTGGAGAAACCACAAGTTTGAAGAAGCAACTTGGGAGTCGGAGGATATGATGAAGCTAAGTTACCCACATTTGTTTTAGTGTGGGAAAAGGAAAATTTCGAGGGCGAAATTTCTTAAGGGGGGAATGTTGTAACGACCCAAAATTTCATTAATGGAAAATCCCTCTTGATCCAGTTAAATGTTTCTTTATGTTTTTATAAGATGTCAACTTCTTTAGTTTTACGTTAAGATTTGTGACCGTTACTTTTATAGCCGTTGAACATTGATCATCTGGGTAGTTTAAATATAAGGCTTTAACGAAACCATTTTTACTCAGACAAAGGAAGCGATGGCCTCATCCAGTAGAATTGCCCCTTACGAAGCCCATTTGTCGGAGCTCGGAAAGGAGGTGGCGTCTTTGGGCTTTGCCCTTGACCAAGCCCAAGCTGAGCTTCATCAAGTCAAGCTCGAACGTGATCGTCTACGGGAAAAATGGAAGTTGATAGAGATCACCACTCGAGCGATGTTATCCGAGCAACCCCAAGAGTCTGTCACCATCGCACACCTTACCCTTAGGTCTTATGCGGCTATTTTAAGGGGTTATGTAACAAATAAGTAGCACCATGTTCATGTACATTATTTTTGTATATAATAATGAATATAATTTCTAGTCATTTTTGATGCATTGTAATTAGTTTTTAAAGTACAAATGATGTTTTTAGTTATTATTTAATTAAGAATTATATTTTATTAAATTAAAGGATTTTTGAATTAAATAATATTTTAATAAAATATTATTATTAATATTAATTTATTTTTTATTAAATATAAATGATCTTATAATTTTATGAATGCAATTAAAATTTTTATTAAGGTTTGAAAGCCATTTCTGTCAAAACCCGTGAATTTTTTATAAATGTCGGTTTTTATTTTAAAAGTGCAAATTCACATATTTAGAAAATTATTTAGATAAAATAAATATTATTTTTGGAATCAGGACGTCGAAATTATCCAACGGTGAATTTTTCATAATTTTCTGAGACAGTCCAATTTTTGGGTAAAAATTAAATACCTTTTAAATATATAATGTGATTTATGACATCATAATGACCCAATGGTGATGTAATAAAATACCATAATCCTTAGGTTCGGCCAATATATGTTTTATCATTAAAATAATGAGGTTTTGGGTTTGTTTGAATCACTTTTCAAAGCATTAATGGAGCCCTCAAGACTTTTTCAACACTTTGCCTTTTTAAATTAATTTCCATGGGAGTGTGACTCACCTCCACATAAGCAACCCTAATTTTTTAATAAGTTCGGACCTTGGCCTTGTAAAATATTGTTTTCCTCTCTCCTTTTCCAGAAACCATGGGCAAATACCATGGGATGGTTTGTGGTTTGGATTATTTTAATATAAGGGGTCCCAAACCTAAATAATAAAGAATTCTCTCACCTTTCCTATATAAACCCACCCAAGCTCCCACTTCCTCCTCACTCAAAGCCCTTGAAGTTCGTCCAAACTCTGCCCTAATCTCTCTAGAATCCTCTCAAGGTGCCCCAAGCTCCCAAGAAGCCTCTCACAAGCCTCTCTCTAGCCTTTGGAAGCACACTTCCAAGTAAGGGTTTTTCTTCCTTTCTCATTTTTGTCAATTTTCTTTAAGTTGTATTGCCCTTTTAATTTCATTTATGAATGTTGGGGTATGGTTTCGCACCTCCCCCATACTTCCCTCTTATTGTTTGAATGATGGGAGAACCCTTTCTCTCTCATTAAATGCCTCCCATGTACACCCGTTACTATGCCGAAATTCCGAAAGGAACTTCTCTCTCTTCTTTTATATTCAAGCAATACTTTTGTATCATGAATCTAAATTCCATTTCTGTTGTTGGGACATGTATATATATGATCTCCTTACTTTCCATTTCATGTAAATATGATGAGGAACCCCTTTCTCTCTCATCAACCTTTTTTATGAATTCTTATGTCACGCCGTTACGCTGCCGAAATCGCACCAATTTTCTAAGCCAATGTCTTTGTGTAGTGAATACCATGCCCATTTCTCCATCAAGGGTATTCACCTTTATGCACATATACGTATTGATTGTAAAGTTTCATGTATGAATTCCACATTCCTTTATCGTGGAAGAAATGATTATGTTTTATGAATCCATGTTTTATGATCCATGTGGCACACTTATGCATGAAATGAAATGTTTAAGAAGGGTGCGCCCTGATAGCGCTCCAATGCATTGGGTAAAGTATAGTATCATGATACGTCATGTGCAATGAGTGTTGACTCATGCTAATTCAAGTGCAACGAGGGTTTACTCGTGCTTCAAGTGCAATGAGGGTTTACTCATGCTCCATGTGCAATGAGCCTTGGCTCATGCTAATTCAATGTTAAGTGTTGTTGCCACATTTCCATGTTATGATTATCATGCTTTATCATGCCTTTATGTTCATGTCTCTCTTATGCTCTATTGATATGCCTATTGCCTAACATGTATTGTACTCCTCATGTTATTCATTATGTACTCCCTTACTGGGCTTTATAGCTCACCCTTTTCTTATGCATGTCCTCAGGTTATCCCATGCAATGCTAGGTATGAAGGAATGTAGTGGTCATGTAAAGGAAGTTTTCAATAAGGATGTTGTATTTCAAGTTTAAAGTTTTTATGTAATAATCCTAAGCCCCAAAGACACTAAACCTCTCGATCTTCTTTGTTGTATCAAGTGAAGTTTTATGTAATAAAGCATGTTTAAGTTGTAATAAAAAGCAGGGTTGTCATACACACTCCCTTGTAGTGGAGAAAGGTTTGTGATCTACAGTGATGCATCCAAGAAGGGATTGGGGTGTGTTCTTATGCAAAATGATATGGTGATAGCTTATGCCTCACGACAGTTGAAAATCCATGAGCAAAATTACCCAACACATGATTTGGAGTTGGCTGCGGTAATCTTTGCATTAATGATTTTTAGGCATTACCTTTATGGTGAAAGGTGTGATATTTATACTGATCATAAGAGTTTAAAGTATATTTTCACACAAAAGGAGTTGAATATGCGTCAAAGAAGATGGTTGGAGCTGATTAAGGATTATGACTGCTCAATCCATTACCACCCTGGGAAAGAAAACAAGGTGGCAGATGCATTAAGTCGAAAAGACCATGCTAGTTTATCCATGATGAGGATCACAAAAGATCCAATATTTATGGATTTACAAAGGATGGATCTTGGAATTATAATGGAAGGGGAAAAATCATATCTTTCTCAAATGAATGTTCAACCATCTATACATGTGAAGATTAAAGAGGCACAGAAAGAAGATGTCAAGTTACAAAAGAAGGTGAGAAATGTTCCTGAATTCAACCTTGATTGTGATGGGATTATAAAGTTCAGGAATCGGGTTTGTGTTCCTTCCATCCCCGAATTAAAGAAGGAGCTGCTAGATGAGGCTCATAGTTCTTCATTCTCTATTCATCCTGGAAGCACGAAGATGTATAGGGACCTGAAAGAGTACTTCTAGTGGGATGGCATGAAAAGAGATGTTGCTGAATATGTCTCTCGATGCTTGGTTTGTCAACAAGTTAAAGCTGAGAGACAAAAGTCTATGGGGATGTTACAACGATTACCCATACCCGAATGGAAATGGGAAAACATCACTATGGACTTTGTCACAGGACTTCCTAAAACATCCAAAGGCAATAATGCTATCTGGGTCATAGTTGATCGTCTTACAAAGTCTGCACACTTCATTCCTATTAGAGAGGATTTATCTAGATCAGCTTGCCAGGATATATGTAAAGGAAGTGGTAAGATTGCATGGAGTACCACTTTCTATTATATCTGATCGGGATCCGAGATTTACCTCGAAGTTCTGGCGAAGTCTTCAGCATACTCTGGATACAGAGTTGAGTTTCAGCACTGCTTATCATCCCCAGACAGACGGTCAGTCTGAGAGAACAATTCAAACCCTAGAAGATATGTTGAGAGCTTGCTCTATGGATTTCAAAGGAGGTTGGGATCAACACCTACCTTTGGTGGAATTTTCTTATAATAATAGCTTTCACTCCAGTATTCATATGGCTCCTTATGAAGCTCTCTATGGAAAGAAATGCAGGACTCCAACTTGCTAGGATGAAGTTGGGGAAAGAAAGCTATTAGGACCTGATCTCGTTGATGAAATGGCAGAAAAGGCCAGATCTATTCAACAACACATAAGCGCAGCTCAGAGTCGACAGAAAAGTTATGCCGACAACCGAAGAAAAGACCTAGAGTTTGAAGTGGGTGATAAAGTGTTCTTACGAATATCTCCCTGGAAGAGGGTTATGAGATTTGGAAAGAAGGGGAAGTTGAGCCCTAGATATATCGGTCCTTTCGAAATACTGGATCGTTTTGGGAAGGTAGCTTACCGATTGGCGCTTCCACCAAATCTCTCTCAAGTTCACGATGTGTTCCATGTATCTCTCCTGAGAAAGTACATACCAGATCCTTCACATGTACTCAGCTCAGAAGTTGTACCACTGGAGCAAGATCTTTCTTATGAAGAACAACCGATAGAGATTCTGGATCGTTGCGAAAAAGTCTTACGAAACAAGACCACTCGATTGGTGAAAGTTTTATGGAGGAACCACCAAATTGAAGAAGCTACATGGGACCTTGAGGATATGATGAGGGAGAAGTATCCTCATCTGTTTGTTACAAAGTGACGAATTTCGAGGGCGAAATTCTTTTTAAGGGGGGTAGAATGTAACACCCGAGACTTTTATGTTATATAAATCATCAAAGGAATCTTTTTCTGCACAACACTTTCTTGGCTTGTTTTACACGCAATCACGACCTTCCTCGATAGCTTGCGTCGTACGCAATACAGAGTTTCACTAAACAACAATATTCTATTAAAACTAGCCGTTATGAATAGTAATAACCACTTTTTGAAATTTTATAAATTTTATTTTTCAAAATGGACTTCATTTTTGGACTCATAATATCGAAATTAGCCTAGGGTGAAATTTTGGTATTTTTCTGAAAACTTTCAATTTTTGATGAATAGTGAAACCACTAAGTGGTAGGTTAAAAACTGAATTTTGCATAAAACTTAATTTTACCGCTTCTGTGAATGGAATTTCAAAAATCCGACAGACACGGTTGATATCAGTAAGTAAAATGTGGTTCAATGAGATAAAAATAATTTTTTGGTGAATAGTAACTTTTTACTTTTTTTACCGCGGTTAATAGTAAATAGGGTAACTAAGGGTAAATATGATATTATTATTACCCTAACACATGTCCTAATTCTATTGGATAAGTGTAATTCAACCAAAAACAAACTTTGGAATAAAATATGACCATTTAGGCCCACTTGGATTAGATTAGGACATTTATTATTAATTTATTTAAAGAAGGGTTAAAATAGTTAAAATCAATGTTTAATAAGTAAATCATTTTTAATATGGGGTTATACATAAGATAAATTCTATTGTAAATATTAATTAGAAATATAATAAGATTTACTACATGATGGTATTTTATTTTTAATTTTTAGACATCAAATAATTTAATTTATTTATGACACAAAGATGATGCAGTAATTATCTTATTAATGAAATATTGACATAATTGATAATATAAATACCAAAATAAATGTAATTTAAGGCTTTTTATGAATTCCACTAATTTTATAGGTTACTATGATATATTATTGTTGATTTAATCAACTTGGTTCGAACATATAATTCTTTTATGACTTTCACAAAAATCATATATCAAATAGTGTCAAAATTGACATAAAATAGTTTTTAAATAAAATATTATATTATTAATTGTTATTTTATTCCTAAAAATCTAAGGATCGGCCAAATGACTTAGATAAGGATATATATATTAATAATAAACAATTTGGGGTTTGTTTGGCATGTTATAGTAAGTGTATTAACCATATAGTGAAAGAAAACAAAAAGACACGGTAAAAGTTAAATTATTTAACTTAGAGTTAAATATAATTGATAAGGTTAAAATAATACCCTAAAATTGTCTAAATCCTATTGGTTGATATGATTTCGACCCATACCCACTTTAGCTTCGAAATAAGACCCTTCGGAACCATTATAAACCGATTTTGACTTTAATATAAAATAATATTTTGAGATATTCCTAAGGTGCCCCTCTCCTCCCTTATAAAAGGGCACCTCCTCCCCCTCCTCCTCACACCAATTTGAGCACTCAACCTCGGCCAACCCCTGCCATTTTTTTCTCTCCACTTCCCTAGAATAATCCTAGAGGTCTTGGTCTTCTTCAAAGACCAATCTTAGTTCCCTAAGTGGAGGATTCAAAGAGGTGTTCCAAAGAAGAGGAGCTTCGGACACGTACAAAGCAAATCGGACCTAAGGTAAGGGAAATATCAAAATCTCATTTTTATCCGAGATTGTTTATACTTTGGTATTTACTGGGGTGTATTTTATCATCCACATCCATGTTTCATAAATATGTGATATTATTTCAATCCACCTACAATTTTTTTAAATCCATTTTTACCCTTCGGTGAGTTTTTAGTAAAAGATATGAAAGGAATCTTTTGTCGTTTTTCGTACGAGGTACTTTTTGACTTTTCCGACAAAAGTACGAAGAATGTTTTTTTAACTTATACGGCATGAATGGATTTTTAAAACATTATTTCCAAGTAGCTTCCTTTACAAGTTTTCAAGTTTATTTGTAATCAACTTCTTTTATTTTAAAGTCGTATGACATGTTATGAAAGGAAAAATGTTTTTGACGTAGAAAGGATATTTTCCTCAAGAATGGAGTTCAAGTATTTTATCAAAATTATTTTCCATCTAAGATAATAAAAGGGTTCTGTTTTTATCCCTATTATTACATGGATTTGATTATGTTGTGATGGAAACATTTTTATGAATTCCTTTATCTTATATGAATTGTTTTATGATGTCATGTTGTTTAAGAATCCCATTTTTATTACATGGGTTACACTATGATGTATGGTTTATGATTATGTGGCACACATAAGAAAGGATTCATTATAAGATGGGTGGGACCTATATCTCCCTCCAATGCATTGGGTAAAGATTTTATATCTCATGAGATAGACATGGCTGGAACGGAAGGTTATTTCGGTTCAGTGATACAGGACTGAAACGAGGAGTGAACTCGGTTCAGAAAGGGACTTTGTCCACTAAGATAGTCTTGGCAATGAGTCATGACTAACAAGAAATGATTTTCCATGATTATGTGTGCATGCCACAAAGTTTCAAGTTTTATGTTATGATTATGGGGATCTCATTTTAACTTCTATGATTTATTCCATGTTAAGATATTATGATCTCTTTTGCAGGTTTTGATTTTCAAAAAGATATGATATGATTTTTATTTCCTTTATTTGCCCTTGCTGAGCATTTGAGCTCACCTTTTTTTGTTTTCTTTTCCCCAGGTCAGGAAGATGGATATTAAGTAGAATATGCTAAAAGGTACCCTAGATATGATGAAATAAATGGGATACACTGTAGAAGATTTATGAACCAGTTGTTTATGTTTCCCAGTTTCTAAAGACACTATACCTATACGGTCCTTTGTGGGTTTGTCATATGTTGTAATAAGTGTGCTTCAATTTTGAAGTATTAACAATGTATGTAAAGTATGGGTCGTTATACTATATACCTCCAAGAGACCCCCCCGTGGTCCATTAATGATACACCTATCATTATATAAGTCTCTTTGCCGAACCATATATTTTTATAAATTTAATATCAATTAATAAAATAGTATTTTTTTAAAACGTTTTTATTTAAATTTTGACACTATTGGGTATTTTGTTTTTGATAATTTCATAAAGGAATTATTACTTCGAAACAAATTTATATAACCAATACTAAAATGTCATAGTAACCTAGATAATTATTTTAATTCATAAAAAGTCTCAAATTAATTTTATTTTGATATTTATAATATCAATTATTTTAATATTCCATTTTTAGGTAATTACTGCATCACCGTTGTGTAATAATTAAATTAAATTATTTAATGTCTAAAAATTATAAATAAAATACCATTATGTAGGAAATAGTTTTATCTTTCGAATGAATATTTACAATCAAATTTAGCTTATGTATAACCCTATATTAAAATGTTCTAGTAAATAAACATTGATTTTAACTCTTTTAACTCTTCTTTGAATTAAATAATAATAAATGTCCTAATCTAATCAAAGTGGACCTAAATGATAATATTTTATTCCTAAGGTTGTTTTTGGTTCAGATAAACTTGTTAAATAGAATTAGGACACGTGTTAGTGTAATATTAATATCATTTTTACCCTTAATTACCCTATTTACTTTTAACCATGGTAAATAAAAGTAAAATGTTACTATTCACCAACAATTATTTTCCTCTCATTGAACCTCATTTTACTCCTTGATATTAACCGTGTCTCTCGGATTTTTTAAATTCCACTCACATAAGTGGTAAAATTAAGTTTTATGTGAATTTGCAAATTCTCTTAGGAGGCGGGTAAAAGACAGTGAAAAGTTCAATAAAATTTTTATATATTTAAATTTTTTCTAAACTAACTACAATAAATTACATTGAACTTACACAGGTATTATGTATCTATTTTGACCTTAATTAAATTTAAATAAAATAAATAATTATTTAAATAAAAATTTGGTATTAAACTATAACTTAGTGTTTTTTCACTATTCATCAAAAATTGAATGTTTTCAGAAAAATACCAAAATTTAACCCTAGGCTAATTTAGATATTTCAAATCAAAAAATGAAGTCCATTTTGAAAGATAAAATTTATAAAATTTCAAAAAGTGGGTATTACTATTAATAACGGCTAGTTTCCTTGGTTGTGGTGTGTGTGTTAGAACTCGAAGTTGCGTACAACACACGCTACTGTATTATTGAAAGGGAAGCATACCGTGGAAGCTTGGGGAGTTAAATTCTTCCCTCCTTAAAATAATTTCATCCTCGAAATTTCTAGAAAATTACTGTATAAAAATACTTGGGTGATTTTCATCATAAGTTCCTCGGGTTCCCACGTTGCCTCTTCCATCTTATGGTTTCTCCATAGAACTTTTACCAGAAGAGTCGTCCGGTTTCTCAGCACTTGTTCTCTTGTATCAAGAATCCTGATGGGCTCTTCGCAATAAGACAGATCAGGTTCCAGTTCTAATTCCTCATAAGTGAGTACATGCGTTGGGTCAGGCATGTATTTCTTCAATAGTGATACGTGGAACCCATCATGAACTTTGGAGAGACTTGGCAGCATTGCCAAACGGTAAGCTACAACCCCAATTCGTTCTAGAATTTCGAAAGGTCTGATGTACCTGGGACTCAATTTACCCTTCTTACCAAAACGTATAATTCCATTTCATAGAGATACCTTCAAGAAAACATGATCTCCTACTTGATATTTCAAATCCTTCCTTCGGTTATCGACATATCTCTTCTGCCTACTTTGAGCTTCTTTGATGTGATTTTGGATTACCTTCACCTTTTCCATCGTTTCCTCCACCAGTTCTAGACATAAAAGTTTTCTTTCACCAATGTCATCCCAACAGGTTGGTGTGCGACATCTCTTTCCGTATAACTCTTCATATGGTGCTATTCGAATACTTGAATGGAAGCTATTGTTATAAGAAAATTCTACCAGAGGTAAATATTGATCCCACATACCCTGAAAGTCATGTGAGAATGATATCAACATGTCTTCTAAGGTTTGAATAGTCCGTTCTGATTGTCCATCTGTTTGAGGGTGGTAGGCAGTTCTCAAATGAAGTTCAGTATCCAAGGCCTTCTGAAGACTCTTCCAGAAGCTTGAATTAAAACAGGGATCACGATCAGAAACAATCGATAGGGGTACTCCATGAAGTCTCACAACCTCATTTATATATAGTCTTGTTAGCTGTTCAAGTGGTAAATCTTACCTTATAGTAAGAAAATGTGCTGACTTGGTAACACGATCAACAATGACCCATATTGCATCGTTCCTTCTAGGAGTCTTTGGTAGACCCATGATGAATACCTTCATAATATTATCCCATTTCCACTCAGGTATAGGAAGAGGTTTCAATACTCCACCAGGCTGTTTCCTTCCAGCTTTCACCTGTTGACAAACCATACATCTTAACACGAAATCAGCAATCTCCCTCTTCATGTTGTCCCACAAAAAATGTTCTTTAAAATCTCTATACATTTTGGTGCTCGCATGGTGTATAGAGAAATTGGAACTATGAGCATCGTCCAACAATTCTCTTTTTAGATCAGGTATTTTGGGAACACAAAGTCTCTTCCCAAATTTCAAAATTCCATCTTCATAGCCAAATTCATTCAATCTCCCATCATTCACAGCTTTAATCTTCTTTTGGAACTCTTCATCACCAGTCTGAGAACTCTTTATCCTTTATAGTAAAGATGGTTTGGCAACCATTTGAAAAAGTATTGATGTTTCACCTTCCATGGTAATTCCCATATCCATCTTCACTAGATCCATGAAAATAGGATCCCTTTCAATTCTCATCATATTCAAAACTCCATGATCTTTTTTTCTCAAAGCATCTGCCACCTTATTTTTCTTCCCCGGGCGGTAGTGTATCGTGCAATCAATATCTTTGAGTAGTTCAAGCCATCTCCTTTTCCTCATGTTGACTTCTTTTTGTGAGAAAATATACATCAAACTCTTGTGATCAGTATAAATATCACATTTTTCACCATAGAGGTAGTGCCTTCATATCTTCAAAGAAAAGATCACAACTGCTAACTCGAAATCACGAGTAGGATAGTTTTTCTTGTAAATTTTCATCTATCGTGATGCATAGGCAATAACCCTATCATTCTACATAAGGACACAACAAAGTCCTTTCTTCGATGCATCACTATAAATAACGAACCCATCATTCTCCGATGGTAGAGTCAATATTGGAGCATTGAATAATATTCTCTTCAGTTCATCGAAATATTATTCACACTCTTTTGTCCAAACAAATTTAACCCCTTTACGTGTGAGCTTTGTTAATGGGTTAGCGAACCTGGAAAAATTCTTGAAGAAACGTCGATAATAACCTGCTAAACCAATAAAACTGCATATCTTATTTATACTCATAGGTGATAGCCATTATTGTATTGCCATGGTATTAGAAGGATCAACAGAGATCCTATCTTGGAAGACAATATGGCCAAGAAAAGAAATCTCCTGAATCCAGAATCCACACATTCTAAACTTCCCATATAATTCATGTCTTCTCAGAGTCTTCAGGATAATGCGCAAGTGATTTTCATGATCTTCGTAGCTTTTGGAGTATACAATGATTTCATTAATAAATACCACCACAAATTCATCTAGATATTCCTTGAAGACTCTTTTCATTAGATCCATGAATACAGATGGCGCATTAGTCATCCCAAAAGGCATTACTGTAAACTCGTAATGCCCATACCTGGTTCGAAATACTGTCTTCGGAATGTCTTCCTTCTTCACACACAATTGATGGTATCCAGATCAAAGGTCAATCTTTGAAAATTATTGATCTCCTTGCAGTTGGTCAAATAAATCATCAATGCGAGGTAGGGGATACTTGTTATTTATTGTTATAACATTGATTTCCCTGTAGTCGATACATAACCTCATAGATCCATCTTTCTTCTTAACAAAAAGGACAGGGGCTCCCCATGGAGAAACACTAGGTCGAATAAATCCTTTATTACTCAATTATTCTAGTTGTTTCTTTAGTTTGACTAATTCCACAGTGTCCATTATATAAGGGGTCTTCGATATAGGCCTTGATCCAGGAATTAAACCAATGGAAAACTCAACTTCTCGTTCTGGAGGATGTCTAGGTAAATCTTCCGAAAACACATATAAATATTCTTTCACAATAAGTACATCCTCTATTTGAACATTCCATTCCTCACCCATAGTCATTTCATTATCTTCCTCCCCAATAATTTAATTTAGTTGAGCTACTATGGGTGGATCTAGATAAGAATTAGGTGGTGATGATTCTTCCCTAAAGATAAGGTGTTCCTTATCATCATCATCAAAAATAGTAACCTCCTTCTTCTTATAATAAAGTTTTTCATCGTGGTCCGAAATCCAATCCATACTAAGGATTATATCAAACTCAACCATAGGTATGACGATGAGATCAGTGGATAAAGAAAATTTACGTGCTCTAATGGGGAATGATTCACAAAAATTTGTTGCAATGATACTTCCCTTAGGAGTTTTAACTGGCAAGTCCTTTGTTAAATCAAATAGGAAATATCTAATTTTCTTAGCAAACTGGGAAGATATGAAACAATGCAATGATACAGAATCAAATAATGAATTTTCTAAACTTGAGGAAACTATTAAATTACCGGCCACCACGTCTTTCGGATCTTCTACCTCAGTAGTAGTGATAGCATAAGCTTGACCTTGATCCCTTGGCCTTTTCTGAGGTAAGTTCCCCTGACCCTTGGGACATTCATTTTCATAATGTCCCATCTCCCTGCAATTGTATCATTGGACATCGGTAGCTTCCTTCTTCCCCTTGCAATCATAAGCTTGGTGTCCTTTTTCACCACACTTGTAACAGACTCCCATTCCTTTTAAGTAAGTACCGGGGTGTTTCTTCCCACATTTACCATAGGATGGATATTCAACCTTTTCCTTCTTCCCCTTATTTCCATTCCCAAATTGATCAGCAAATATCTTCTTCTCTTGCTTTTCTTTAAAGTCATAAGTCATTGAGAATTCCTTTTATGTCTTGATAGCACATGAGACAATGTCTTCGTACGATGAGAAGGATTGTGAGACTAATGCTCGACGGAGAAACGGTTTTAACCCATCAAAGAAATTATCAATCTTACTTCTTGGGTTACGTATATAATCTTCAACATACCTTTCTATCCTTGTAAATTTAGCCTCATACTTTGACATTCTCATCCTCCTTTTGTCTTAGACTCAAAAATTGCCTTTCCATATCTGCTCGATGGTCACGAGGGAAGTATTTTTCTAAAAAAAGATCTTTGAACTCCCTACATTCCATATTTGATACTTCATCATCTTCCTTTTTTGTTTTGAATCAATGACCACCATTGATCAGCATCTCCAGTGAGGTGATAAACTCCCATTACAACTTTTTCCCTTTCACTGCTCCCCAAATCCTGAAATATTTTCTCTAGGGAACTTATCCATTGCTCATATACTAATGGATTTTTACTCCCATTGAATGTTGGTGGTTTCTTCCTCATGAAGTGATATAACATTGATCCTCCACACTGTGGATTAGGGTGCTCCATATGGGTAAGGTGATTATTCATAACCTGAGTGAGTTTTCCCAGTATGGTGATAAGATGATCAGAACCAGTTGTATCATCATCTCCACTATAATTATCTTGAGTTGGCGGGAAATCCCTACATGGAGTGCGTGCATTGATACGGTTTCCATTTATTCCACTAGGCTCCATTTCTAAACAATGGCATAAACTAGATCATTTTATGAATCAAAATACATAATTCCATACTTATAAAACACTTAACATAAATTGAACTATTTATGGATATAATCCATAATCATAAAAATGTTTTATTTGAGGAAGTATATACTCATAAACCCTTCATAATTATTTGTAATGAAAATGAGAGTTATCCTAGGCATATCGCCTGGGATTGTCGTAACCAAGAGTGCTGCAAGGCCCGTTGTCGTGCACTAGTTCCCGTTCAAGTCTAGCTCAAAGGGGTGTTTTCGGGTTTTACCCCTAGGTACATCTGTGCCAGAGCTGCCTCTACCTGATCGTATCCAGACAGGTATGTATTTCTCGGAAAACTCACAAAATCTCTACAATACCAAAATTCTAGGAAGTTCTTCTATAGTAATCCTCAAAGTCCATCTTAGGTCTATGTGCTCTAATCAAGGTTTATCCAAATATAGCTTCCATGGTTTGTACTAAACTTCCTCTGATACCAAATATAACGCCCCGACCCCAGTTACCTAGAGTCGGTAGATTATTACATATCATTGGCATGATCACAAGAAGGATCATGTCTCAAAAGACCGATTAGTTTAGTAGCTTTGGAATAACTAGATACATTCATAAAGTTTACATTACATCATAAAGTGAAAACTACTAAAAAAACATATTGTCTTCATATCCCCTCATATTATCCCTATAGGTCATTCATAAATTACTTCTTCATATCCTGGGAAAAATAAAACATTTAAAGGGGAGAGCTCAGATTCTAATTAAGGATAACAATATAGCGGAAACATTCATAAATAAACAGAATCATTTAAGCCAATATATAGCTAAAAAAATCCTTTTAAACTTGAACTTCAGCATAATATGGAAAAGATAAAATGAAATAATTTCATTTACTTATTCACATGGATATTCTACTAGTTGAATAATCACATGCAATATCAATAACCACTTTCATAATGATCGAATGCATAATGCCGGACTATCATAACCACATAGCCAAGGCCTCGTGTGAAGAGTAGAAATAAGATTTTTGTCAAGGCCTTGTGCCAAGACACTAGTTTGTCTCATGAGAACTATTGATGCATCGAGGAGCTATAGCGGGCTCAACCCGTCACATATTAAGTCCAATGGATTCCTCATATGAACAGGTTTAAACAATATATAAACAGTAGTATTAAAACTAGAATACGAAATGTCAATACTTTCTCCATAAACCATGAATGGTATAAAAATAAAAAATCCATAATAAATCATATCACAAAACCTTGAATACAATATGTAAGTTTTGTATCATAATAAATCAACTTAAAATAAACATAAAATCCATCAAAGGATTTTGACATAGATGAAAATAAAAACTATTTGAGAGAAATATCTCTTTTTTTGAAATCATTTAAAAGTCACATAATTCTACATAAAACCTTTATTTTGAAAATATTATTATAAGATTGTAAGGGAATATTAAAATGTGTAAAATGGTGGAGAATAACCTCATCAGTCGTATAAGTTAAAAAAAGATATTCTTACCTTAATTATGTCGAAAAGGTTAAAAAGGACCTTGTTTGGAAGACGACATAAAGATTCCTTTATAAACTTCTTATAAAAATTCAACAAGGGTATAAATGACTTTATACCATAGTATTTAAAACAGTATGAATTATTTTAAATTCATTTTTAAGAAACATCAATGTGGTTGATAAAGAAGTCCGAGTAGATAATTACGTATAAACAACCTCGGATAATGCAGAGATTGTGAAATAAACCCTTACCTTGTACTTTTACTTAGTCGATGGTATGTTAAACTCGTGTATAATAGTTAAAAATTTGTTATTAAATTAAAAAAGAACCATATACATAATTATGATATCGTATATGATCTTTTAACATTGATTTGTTTATAATATCTTAGTATTATCAATGTTTCGGGTGTTAACTTACTCATTTTGTTTTATATGTTTTGTTACATAAGTTGTGTTTGTTATGGATAGTTTGTACCTTATTCATATCCAGAATGATGTAAAGTTCTAAAACATTACTTTTAATCATCAAATGATAATTAGTCTTGAATGGATACGATGGGGAATGAATCTCATCGCGTTCGTGGAGACGGTAGTCCATAGGTGCGCACAAGCGACAATATCATTCTTTTGATATTAAAATAATATATAATTGGATGGTATATCATATATACAAAATCATAATCATGTTATATTTATTATTGACATGAATTACACATCATTATTGTATTCAACCAAATAATAATATATTGAATAACAATTACACCACGACGTGGAGATGGTAAGCCGTACGTACACACGTATGGTGACATGTCATTCAAAGGATGGATAGAATACTGAATATGGTTGTACCATATTTATAATAATATCACATTATATAGTAGATACTGGATTTATTATTTTATAATGGGAATAACAAAGAAAGAAAACGTTGAAGAAGAAATGAATTTGAAAAAGGGTGGTGAAAACATTACCTCTTCTTCGGGTTCTTCCTTTTGATTTGATCAAAAGGGATCTTTAGGTTCGATTTATGATCAAACTAAGACCTCTAGGTTGTAGTGAGGGAAGTTTAGAGAGTATTTAGACCGGGGTGGCCGAGCCAAGAGTCTTTTAATTTGTGAATTAGTGAGAAGGGGGAGTTCCCTTTTATAAGAGGGGTGAGGGGCACCTTTGGAAAAACTAGAAATATTATTTTATAATAAATTCATATTTTGTTTTAAATGGCTCCAAAGTAGATTATTTAATAGTTAATCTGGGTATGGGTCTAAAAAAACTCAAATAATAGAATATATATAGGTTTTTGTCATTATATTAACCTTATGTTTTAGATTTAACTCTTAGTTAATTAGTTTGACACTTACCATGTCACTTTGTATTTTTATATTCTATAGTTAATAAACATACTATATAACTCTAATAGACCCCCAAGTGGTCCCTTAATGATACAAATATAATGATATAAGTCTCTTGGACTAACCTTATATTTTTAAGAATTTTATATCAATTAATAATATAATATTTTTTTTAAAAACTCATTTATGTCAATTTTGACACTATTGGGTATTTTGTTTTTGATAATTTCATAACAGCATTATTACTTCGAATTTTTTTTTATAACCAATACTAATATGTCATATTAACCTATAAAATTAGTTTAATTCATATAATGTCTCAAATTACATTTATTTTGATATTTATAATATTAATTATATTAATATTTCATTTTTAGGTAATTACTGGATCACCATTGTGTCATAAATAAATTAAATTATTTAATGTCTAAAAATTATAAATAAAATTCCATTATGTATGAAATAGTCTTATCTTCCTAATGAATTTTTATAATATAACTTATCATATGTATAACCCTATATTAAAAATGTTTTAGTAAATAAACTTTGATTTTAACACTTTTAACTCTTCTTTGAATTAAATAATAATAAATGCCCTAATCTAATAAAAGTGGTACTAAATGATAATATTTTATTCCTAAGGTTGTTTTTGGTCGAGATACACTTTTCCAATAGAATTAGGACATGTGTTAGGGTAATATTAATATCATTTTTACCCTTAATTACTGTATTTACTTTTAACCGTGGTAAATAAAAGTAAAAAGTTACTATTCACCAAAAATTATTTTCATCTCATTGAACAATATTTTACTCCTTTATATTAACCATGTCTCTTGAATTTTTGAAATTCCACTCACCGAAGCGGTAAAATTATGTTTTATGTGAATTTGCAAATTCTCCTAGGATGTGGGTAAAAGACAGTAAAAAGTTCAATAAAATTTTTATATATCTAAAATTATTCTAAACTAACTCCAATGAATTACATTGAACTTATATAAGTATTATGTATCTATTTTGACCTTAATTAAATTTAAATAAAATTAATAATTATTTAAATAAAAATTCTGTTTTAAACTATAACTTAGTGTTTTTTCACTATTCATCAAAAATTGAATGTTTTCATAAAAATACCAAAATTTCACCCTAGGCTAATTTCGATATTCCGAATCCAAAAATGAAGTCCATTTAGAAAGATAAAATTTATAAAATTTCAAAAAGTGGGTATTACTATTCATAATGGTTAGTTTGATTGGTTGTGGTGTGTGTGTTAGAACTCGAAGTTACGTACAACACACGCTACTGTATTTTTGAAAGGGAAGCATACCATTGAAGCTTTGGGTGTTACACCACCAATGTCAAGTTCCTCAAGAAATACATTTCCTGATCCGCAAGGGTCCTGCATGACCCTAAACTGCCTGCTGGTCCGGCATGACCTTAAACTGTCCAGTCCTGCATGACTTTAAACTACGCATCATCCTTCATGACGTTAAAATGCATTTGAAGAACTAAGTATGGCTTGATTCCCATCTGCATGGGATATGTAGGAATGCTCAGACGCCTCGACTTGAGCCCAGCCCTGATCTCTCTCTTTGACTATTCCACTTGGGTATAGCTTCCTCGGAGGGTCCTTGCATGATATGAAGTAGGATTCCTTAGCCCCACTCATATGAGGATTATAATGGAAACACCATGTGCCCACCACCGTTCTTCTATCCTCCCACGTCTTCACCGCATGACGTTAAACTGCATGGCCTTCAAGAACTATGTATGGATTGATTCCCAAACTTATGGGATACGTAGGAACACCCAGAAATTTCATCTGTTGGCCCAACACAAAAGCTAGAATCTTCCCCTCGGGTTATGACATATAGCAAGGTTCATACTATTTCCCCAATTCACGTCGATCTAACCTCGATCTAGCTATATGTCCCTCTCTCTGGAGATGTTAGCCTCTTTCATCGATGGGTACAGCTATGCTTCACGCACTCCTTGATAATGATTCCATCACCTTCCCCATCCAGAAGGGCCGCTTAATGGTATGGATGCTAGGCCTAATGGCTCTCTTTCCAATTCTGGCCAACTCCCTTGAGGATGTCGGGCAAAAAATTGATACAAGTCCCGCGTTGCAAATATGGTCAGTGGTCGACGCTCGTTTAAAGAACCCATTTCAAGTCACTATAGGGACGCTATGTTTCGAACATGGTCAACAGTTGTACTGGATCGTTAGGACGTCCCCAAGATGTCCCAAACCTCGAGTGTAGTGGTTCATTTTTCCCCATTGTATCTAAGAGATGGAATCCCCTCGGGCAATGACAGCTATCGAGACCTGTTGGACGGAGATGGCCAGGACCGACTCTTTGTTTCCCACACCGAGCACCGCTCACGTGGTCTTAGGAGGTGTGATGAGGAAATAACCATACAAGAGGGCGTATGAACTTCCATCCGGCCTAGGTTCTCTCTTGTGGAATTGTATGGAGTAATGTGGGATTATGTTCTCATTCACGTCTAGTTACTCGCCAAGCCGTACACATCCCCAGATGAGACCTTCCCCAGACCTGGTCCTCACTGCAAGACATTAAACTACAGACTAGTCAGGCCTTCTTGAACAAGGCCTAGCCTCAGGCCCCTTGGCCTTCTTGGGCCCCCGATCCTCATCCTCACTATAAGATGTTAAACTAAAGACTGGTCAGGCCTTCTTGACCGAGGACCAGCCTCAGGCCCCATGGCCTTCTTGGGCCCCCTACCCTCATCCTCACTACAAAACGTTAAACTAAATACTGGTTAGGCCTTGTTGACCAAGGCCCAGCCTCAGGCCCCTTGGCCTTTATGGTCCCCCAGCCCTCTTCCTCACTACAAGAAGTTAAACTACAGACTGGTCAGGCCTTCTTGACCGAGGCCCAGCCTCAGGCCCCGTGCCCTTCTTGGGCCCCCAACCCTCGTCCTCACTACATGATGTTAAACTACAGACCGGTCAGGCCTTCCTGAACGAGGCCCAACCTCAGGCCCCTTGGCCTTCTCGTGCCCTAGCCCATGTTCTTAGTTGGATTTTATGGTGTGGTGTGGGATTATGTCCTCATTCACGTCGGGTTATTCGCTGTGCCATACACCTACCTTGTCTGAGGGATCATCCTCATCTCTTCGTGCTCACTGCAAGATGTTAAAATGGAAGCTAGTCAGGCCTTCCTGACCGAGGCCAAGCCTCATGAACCTTGGACTTTTCGTGCCCACGGCCTAGGTTCTCTCTTGTGGGATGGTATGGTGTGATGTGGGATTATGTCGTAATTCATGTCGGGTTACCCGTCATGCCGTACACATCCCCGGATGAGATTCCCCCCATCGTCTTACATGACGTTAAAATGCTCTTCTAGAACTACGTGTGGTTTGATTCCTATCCTTATGGGATACATATGAACACCCAAATGTCTAGGAATTAGGTCCAACCCCACCTATTAGAGATCTCCTGATATCCCGGTCACCTAGGCTCCTTGGCCTGTCCCTCTCCACGAGGGGGATATATAGGTGTGGTACAGGGTTTTTGGCGTCATTCCCCCTTCTCCCAGGAATCCTCCATCTCTTGGCCACCCTCAAGTTGAGTCCCTCAACCCCTTATAGTATTTCAACCATGTGTTAAGAGTACTCTGGTCTAGGACCAAGAGTGTTATATTCAACTTAGGTAAGTTCCTTCCACTTGTCAGGCTTCGTGTTCCCTTTCATTTGGGCACCCGTTATCTTTCACACCCAGAGGGACCCCCATGAACGGCCTGGATACCACGCCTAAGGGATCTCCTACCATTATGGGACAACACCCATGAGGGTTTCAGACAAAAAATTTATACAAATCCCATGTTGAGAACATGGTCAGCAGTTGATGATCTCTTGTTTGTCCCCATTTCAGGCAAACGTGACAAGATGTTGTGTTGAAAACATGGTCAGTAGTAATACATTGTCATCACTCCATCCCCTTCAGGCCATGAATGTTGGTTGCATGATTCACATTATGTTCCACCCCATCATTTCCAGGTGGAATCTCGACAGTCTTGGCACTATCCCCCAGTGCACCTATGCACTTCAGTGGGACAAAGCTGCAATACGGCATCCTTAAGGGCTCTTACGGTCTGAGATCTAAGACCATAAACTGATATCTTCATTAAGGGATATGTGAGGCTCGATCCTCATCCCTATGGGATAAGTGGGGTCCCCCAGACATCGTGCATCCAAGTCCAGATCATTTTGGAGCTAGTTTCTTCTCCCCCTTACCCTTTTACCTCTATTTGTTCCCCTTGGCCCGAGGTTCCCTTCTCGGAATGGTGTATGGTGTAATATGTGATCATGTCCCCATTAATATCGGGTGTGTTTTATTGCACCATACACATTCCCTAACTAGCATCATCTCTGCTACGTTTGCACTGCATGATGTTAAAAATGCATGCTTGGTCCTATCACATGACCCTAAACTGTGACATTATCGTCCTGACCGCATGATGAAAAACGACATTGCATTGTGATGTCCTCCCCCAAGGGGAAACCATGTTTAGTATCGGTCTTTTATCATACCATTTGTTAATGCCTACTACAGAATGATTCTTCTAGCAAAGGCCGGGCCTACTACCCTAGGCCTATTGCTTCACAAAAAAAACCACTCTCCTTAAAGGACATACAAGATTTATCAAATACCGCTTCTTTTTGTGCGAGGGCCACACCCGCACACCACTTTTATCCCTGGCACTGGTACCTTACCATGACACCTCAAGAACTACGTTCATCTTGATCCCCATCCTAATGGGGTTTGTAGGAAGACCTGTGCACTTTGCCTCGAGCCCAGATCAACACTCGTTTTTGGTCCATTGACTTAAAACCTCTCTGAGGAACACGTGGTGGTCAGAACCCCCGGTCCCCATTCATGTCGGGTTTTTGTTATTACTCACCACAAGTCTCCTGTATTACTCCCTTCCATGGTCAGAATTCTATGACCATAAACTAAGATCTCCCTATGGAAGGGGACTCGACTCCCTCTATCTAGTACGTCTCAATGTCATATTAAGATGCGTTTTGAAAAAGATCCCGAAGTGTGAAATTTTCATGAGGACATTCCACTCGTTCCATGTCCAAGATTTGTGTGCTCGCTATTTGGATCCTCGTACTATTCCACATCCAAAAGGACCCTCGGACAAGATGGATTCTAGGCTTAAGGGCTCTCCATGGATGTTGGGCCTAAGGGCTATCCTATCGTTTCGGGGAAATGTCCCTAAGGGTCTCGGGCAACATTTGCGACATGTCCCATGTTTCAAACATGTTCAATGGTTAACCCTCATTTGTTTGTCCCCATCCCAGGCTCACGCGATATGGATGCTGCGTTTCCACCACGGTCAAAATTTATCCTCTATTGTCACGTTACCATCATTGTGATTCAAATTTAGAGTGTCATGATTCACACATTTCGACTTCCTCATGTTCAAGTGGAATTCCAATATACCCGGCTTTATCTCTTCATGCGTCTAGGTGTGCTACATAGACAGGTTAGCATCATTGGACCGGTATTTACCAAGAATCCATTTTCCCTACCATGTCCCTTCCTGCGTTGGGAAAGTCCCACCACTACTTCTTGTTTCCCACATCAATAACGACTCATGTGGGCTTAATAGGTTTGTTAGAATGTGTACCAGTGCAAATAGGCTTCTCACCGCCCCACATGAAGTTAAGTTGCACCCCAAGATAAATGTACGACTTGATTTCCATCCTTATGGGATACATAGAGACACCATGGTATTTCACCCAGGGTCCAGCCACATGGATCATACAGTCCTGCTCCTCCATATTTCCGGCCCCTGGCCTGACCCCTAGTAAGGAACCAGGTAACTAAAATTTTTCCATGAACATGTTCGGGATTCCCCTAGATGGCATTGGGAAGCGACAACCCCCCTCGCCAGAGAGGCCCTGTCTGAATGAAGGAATGATTCATGATCAAACCGATGTGCCCATCTAGTATACTTCCACCATGGTGGCATAATTTCTTGAGTGTTTGATTATGTTTGAACAAACCCCCACTCAAAATCCCACACTTCACGTACCCCTTATTCAGACATTCATCATCTTTCACGTCTGGAGGAACCCCATAATAGTATGGATACTCGACCTATGGTACACATGCGGTCCTAGGACAACATTCCGGAAGACTGTTCATGTTTGTAGGGAACCCCTAATAGTATGGATGCTTGACCTATAGTCCACCTATTTTCCTAGTCCAACTACTTAGAAGGCTGATCGACGATATTTGAGTTAGGCCCCATATTGCGAACATGGTCAGCGATCGACCCTCATTTTTTGTCCCCATTTAAGGCTAATTCAATATGGATGATGTGTTTCCCCCATGGTCAACAACTATCCTCCATTGTCACGCCACCCCCATAATTTTCCGAATCCTGGGTATCGTGATTCACACTTCCAATTCCCATATGTTCGGATCAATTTCAGTGCCCCTGGAATTGCACCGTTCGTGCACAAGATCACACTTGAAAAACAGTAATTCGGCTATTCTGAGAACTTCATTCTCTAGTCAGGTCCCTCACATTTCCTAGAAATCCGAAATGGTTGTCCGAACTCTGGATGCCCGAAGCTTGGTTTGCACTCCTATGTTTGGATGGGGTGATGAGGTGGCTATCCCTTAATTCTCACATCGGGTTCGTCCCACATGATCTTAGGGAATGGTCGCTAGATGTTCTTCGAACATCATAAGGATGAAATAAACCAATGAAAACAATGAAACTCGTGCATTCTACGACATTAAAAAAATAAAAGCATGAAAGTATGTTTAAGGGTTTGTAATCATTACAGTACCCGGGGGTCAACTCCCCCCATGGACAGATTTAATTCATCAAAGGAACCTTGATGCTCTGCCACCCTCTAGCTCATGGCGTCCAGGAGTTTTTACCGCTTGTTTTCTTCCAACTCCACCTCGGTGGCGAGAGGGCGCAACTCATTGGCCGCAATCTAGGCCCACTCAACATCGGCCCGAATGGCGATCATCTCCCCAGAATCTCGCCTCAGGCCCTCTTTGGCTTCTGTCAGTTGGGCCTTCAATTGTGATATCAACTTAGATTATGCCTTGAGGGAGCTTAGGTGCTCGTTCGCCCGATTCTACAGCCAGTGGACCTCGTCCTTATCCTTCTGGAGCCTCTTGATGTTTATGGCTTTCCTCCCCTGCCAGCCCATGCCAAGGCCTCAGTCATACTCTCGATTATTTTTCTCCATAAGATCTCAGATGAGAATGTGAGGGCATTGGGCGTCCACTCCCCCAGCGCACAGTTTTCACAGTCCCGAGTGAAGTCTGTCCATCTCATCCAACCATAGCGCTTGGGGGGTGTTATTGATGAAGTGTGTGATTAGATTCCACGATCAACAACAGACTATTTTGTTTTCCTCCTCGTCAGAGGCCGTTTCGTCCCAGTCGGTGCTATTGGCAGGTTTGTATACAGGGAATGCCCCCAGGAACACCTCGGACGGGTCCACATC
Source organism: Viscum album (assembly GCA_963277665.1). Taxonomy (NCBI): domain Eukaryota; kingdom Viridiplantae; phylum Streptophyta; class Magnoliopsida; order Santalales; family Viscaceae; genus Viscum; species Viscum album. The sequence goes on along the minus strand of OY728155.1, from coordinate 192,054,797 downwards.
TAGCATCGGATCGGGCGTGGCAGGGCCTGAATCATCTGGTAGATCCTCATCATTAGATCCCACCTTGATGATCTCAGGCGTAGTCCCACTGGCGCCCCCACCGACGACCAGAAGTGCTACAGTTTGGTCAGGTTGGATGTTCACCTCCATGACCATCGGCATGCCCCTAGAAAGAGCGCTATCAGAAGCCCCCACCAACTTTGCGGCAGCTGCCCATGACAATTAAAGGACTGTAAACACCAAAAAAGGGACATGGATGTCAGTTAATGTGGTTAGGGGATGACTGTTGTGAATGCGGTAGAGAAGAATTATAGAGGTCAAATCCATGGTCTCGCTCTTGGGATGATGTCATCAGAACCCTGAGACACGACCCCTCGTATATAGTCGGTAGGTCTGGAGACTTGAGGGGAGCTACCTCGACTGTCCCAGCCCCGCTAGACACGGACGTTGATGCAGCCATGGGTGAGTATCCTGAAGATCCAGCAACGACACCCGTAGAGGGACGAGAACGAGGTCTATGCACAAGGTTCTCCAGCATAATAGAGTCGCTGATAAAGAATCCAAAGTATCCTAAGGGAAGACTCTGAATAAAAAATGTGGAATTTTACTTTGAGAGCCTCCACGAAATCTTTGAGATCCAAATACTGGTCGTCGACTTCACCCTCCTCCAGTGGACTCTCTCTACCGGCATCTTCCCCCCAAGAGGATTCTTCTGATTCTTATGGTAGGGTAATGCACTCTCTCAGCTCAGTGGTCGATAGCTATGGGGGAACCGTCTGATCTAGCAGTACCCTCACTCGGTTTGTCATTGGGCGAAGGACACCTCTGGAATGCACAAAGTCCTCCATCTCGGTGATGTATTTCTCCACCTCCACCTGAGACACTACAAAATCGGCCCTAATGGGGAAAATTCCTGGAAAGTCCATCCCAAGGCGGTCATGTATCTCCCATAATTCGGATGGGTCATGGAATTTCCGGTTGACTTCCTAGATGTCCCGGGCCACTGAGAAGATAGCATTCTCCGGCATGTCAATATGGCACAACCGTTTTCCCGTGTCCTGTGTAGAAATCCTGCAGAATCCCCTTGGTGGACACCCCTCTGGATGAATCCATTCTCTTAGGACCAACGGCTCTGCTACCACTGCTGTTTTTGCCGCTGTTGCTGCTCCAACCTCAATTGGTGCGGGTGCAACCGCTACAGCAGCCCCACCACTATAGGATTCCCTTGTCGCCATCCAACCTCGGCCCCGAGATCGAGGATGTTCATCCTCGCTGACCAAGACGGTTGGCTACTTCAGCATCTCCCCTGGGTAGGCCGCCTCCCAGCTCTGGGGGTATTCTCTTATCAGCCCATGGACAACGGTCGACAGAGGAAATGCATTCTGCATCTTCCCGTCTTCCTGTGTGAACATGATCCATATCTGCCTCTTCACACACGGGTGCCCGTCGTAGTGCACCCCCAGGTAGACCTACGAGGTCAGTTTCTGTAGGCACTAGAATTTCCAAGCGAACTGGTGTAGGGTGTACGGCTCGCAGAGATGCTCGCGGTCCACCCTGGCCACCAGGACTCCACCTTGAAAGGCCAGGAGGTAGGCTCGGTGCTCTTCCATTCCCTGTACATCATCCATAAAGGACCCCGTCAACAATGGGAAGGGGTGAAAATTAAATTCTTCCACCATCCACACTTGGTTTAGAACTGATGGTGCGGTCATCTTGGTCGGAAAGCTCCCTTTGGCATTCAAAATTGAGGGAATAATGTTCAACCCCGAAGGCGAGATGGGGTTTGGATCTTAGATCCCCCTGATATACGCCGCCATCCACCCGTACAAGAGGTGGAATGGCCCACATATCCTTTGTGGCCTCTTCCCCTCGCTGATGTTCCACAAAACATTGTACAATATGGAGAGCATTGGGATCCCCAGGTTGAATCTCCCTATATTCTCCAAAGTGGATGACATGATGACGGTTCTTGGCCGCACTACCATGTTTGTATCCCTCACCGGTAGGATCCAACCAAAAATAAGGGCTGCGATGAATGCCTCAAGCCTGACTATTGGCCGTTGTTCAGTGCTGACACTAAACCCACAAGTCATCCACTGTCTATTCTCCAGCAGCCACCAGTGCAAGTTTTCCTTACTCTGGGCACCCTTCGTTCATGTTTGAGGTCTCATCGGGAACTGCCTATTTTCTAGGATGTTCAAAAACTTATTGAACCATTTCTTGAAGTGGACATCCCTTACAGCCTCCTTGTCTTCCCCGAGCACGAGCTCCATCAATGCCATCGCTAGATGCGACATCAGCTCCTGATCCTCCCACACACCCATGGCCTGGAGGAATTCGTCATACATTGCCCCCAGAATCGGGACCCTTGAGATCTGATGTATGTCCCACAAGCTGATGCCAACCTCCCCATGATGCAGGTGAAAGGTATTGGTCCCCGGTGACCACCACCTCAACAACACCATCATCATCTGCTTCGGCTAGTAGATATAGAACTAGGAATCTAAAGATGCCTCATACAAGCCCACTCTTCTCAGCTCCACCCCAAAATCCTCACACGAGGCACCTACCCAGTAGACCCAATCCCAATCGTCGGTGAAGTTTTCACCCAGGAGTAGGTCCTATTCCTCGGACAACCCCTTCTTCGGGTTCCCCAGCACCGCCTTAATGATGGTTCTGTACAGGGGAGGGGAGGTCTCCAGATCCAATGCCCTCCTGTCGACGTTTCTCAAGTTATTTTAAAGAATTTCGGTGACGACAGACTTGAAATCCTCCCGGGCATGACCATCGGGCTCCCTAAACCATCGGTGCTGGCACGACGTGCTCCGGAACCAGTAAGATGGATCATCCCGACCCGCTGCGGGGTTGAAAACGTCATCCCACAGCCCGAAGCCATACAAAGGAAACCTCCTGCACATCATGAAATTATTTTGGCTCTCCGACAGCAGCTCCACCAAAGAAATATGGTCCGAGTGGCTCCGGACAAGCTCCCCCAGCCCCAGGCTATTCGCAATTTCGTCCCTCCGGGCGGCATCCTCAAGGACCCCCTGGGAAGCATCTTGGTGAGCCATTTGGTTCCAGAACATGGATGGATTTTTGGGTGATTCGTTAAGATCATTCACAAAGACCGCTCGTGAAGACTGCTCGCGGGAAGGCTGCCTCAGCATTCAAAGTCGGATCGTGGAGTGCAAACGTGGATTCGAAGACTTGTTGTGCACCGTGAAGCCTCGATTCGTAGAGATCACTCATGGAGTATGCAGAGCTTCGCGAATCAAGAGTACAAGAAGACAAGATCATGGAGAACGGAAAAGAAAAAAGAGATGGAATTCCCCCTATTTATATAAGAAGGCCTTCGGAGCTTCGCGGCGCAGCTAGTCCACGTGGAGCTTCGCGGCGCACCCGGCCCATGCGGCCCCTGTCCGCGTCGCGCACCCTCTTCGCAAGTCAGCACCGTGAACGACCGATGATTTTGGTGATTTCCATTAGACTTATACCCTTGATCCCTCCATGGGTCCAAGTCTGAGGGGGGAGCATTTGTTGGAGAGAAAATTTGGGATTAAGAAAAGGCCCCAAGACAGCCCCATGGATTGCCTCGCAAAGCCCCTTCTGAAGTCCCCATGCACCACTACTACCACGAAGCACAGGAGGCGGGATTCTCCATGAACGAATTTGACATTCGTGAACCCGTCGTGAAGCACAGGAGTCGGGACACCCTGTGAACCCATTTAACATTCGTGAACCCTCAATAAAGCTACATAGCCCCTCTTCGTGCCACCTGAGTTCTGCTCCGCGGTGCCTTGTGCCTATAAATACTGAGCACCCCCTGAGCTCTGCGGATGGACAATATGACCTTTTGGTTTCTCAGCTGCCAAATCGCGAAGCATTCTTCCACTCGGTGAACCATGAGCTGCGCAAGGTACTTCCACTTCACGAAGTGCCTCCCCATTGTCTCATTTTGATAACCTCTTCCGAGAGGGATGCCTTTCACAGAGCCTAAGGGATTTCACGAAGGAAGGGGATCCCCAAGGGAACCTGGGACATCATGGAGTGTTTATGTTTTGCGAAGCACCCTTCATGTACACATGATCCATTTGCTAAGGTAGGATCACTATACATCGTGTAACACATTTCTTCCCAGCACCTTGCTCCACGAGGCCCCTTTGCTCTATGAGACTGTGCTCCGAAAATGCCCTTCCACTTCGTGAAGCACCTCCCGTTTTCACCTCCGCCCCATGCTAAGGCTAAGTCACCCCACTTTGCGAAGCACACCCCTTCACAAGTGTTCTCTGCCACGAGGAGCAACAGAGCTCCACAAGGCCACTACCTATGGACCCCTCTACTTGGAAATTCCTTTTCCCGTGAGACCCTTCAGGTTTGCACGATGTGACTTAAAAGTCCCCTGGACAATACTACCTGTAGTGTTGCTTCGCCTAATGCTTCTTCGCATAGGAACACAAATGGCTACTGCTTCTTCGCATAGCCATGCTAATGTGGACCCCTCGATGGTTCGCCCTACGGCCCCCCTTCACCACGACCTTACCGATGCCTTCCCTTCCCCAAGGGGCAGAGGGCTCCGATTATATATGTCATAGGGGTGTGAAGCCAACCCTCCTCATCCGAGCTGTAGGATGTTAAACTGTCAAGAACCCATGTCCTCAACACATGACGTTAAACTGTGACGTCGCCCCATGCCCCGCACGCAGGTTCCCCCGCCTTGAGCATTCTCTTTGCCCCCTGGTCTCCACAGGGGATGATATCCTTCTTCTGGAAGTGGCGTTTGTCTATGGGGAAAGGGAAACCACCTTGGCGTAAGCCCTCTATCTTTCCATGCAGGAGGAAGCACCCCTTCCCCTCCTCACTTCTTCAGTGCCTAGGCCAGCGGAGGGCATGATTGGGAATAAGGATCCTCCTTTCTTCGGTCCCAAACCCCTCTCTTGCTGCAATTTGTTCCCCACGAGCCTCCATCCTAGAGTAAGTCCCAACTTCTCTATCTCTGGTCTCCTCCACACATAAGCCCCACTCCATATCCCACGAACGCATCTTTCACAACGTGATCGTCTGGTCCCTGCTGCCTCTTATTTCTCACACCGAGTATGACTCACATGGACTTAGAGTAAGCATTGACCATGACACCACCACCCATCCCGCATGATGTTAAACTATACATCCAAAATATGTGGACTTTGATCCATTTCAATGCATGGTACTTAAGAAGCCTCCACGTGGTTCAAGCCCACCACCCGATCATTCTGACCTCCTTTACATCGGTTCACCAAACTCCACCATGGGCCGTCTTGGAGTATAAGTCCCAAAAGCCCTCGTCCCTCATGACGTTAAACTGCATTCCAATCCAATGGTAATCCATTTTGATCCACCCAAACTACGAGTAATTTGATCCATGTCAAGGCATGGTATGTAGGAAGCCTCCTTGATGTTCAAGCCTACTACCCATCAGACCCTCGGTCCATCTTCATGTCGGTTCGCCGACACACCACCATCTGAACTATGAGGTCTTTGATCCATTTCAAGTCATGGTACGTATAAAGCCTCCACGAGGTTCAAGCCCACCATCAAGTTGTCCCGAAACTACTTCACGTCGGTTCAAAAACCCCTTTCCATCCTGAACTAGGAGGACTTTAATCCATGTCAAGGCATGGTACATAGGAAACCTCCCGAGGTTCAAGCCCAACATCCATCGGACCAAGGTCCATCTTCCTGCCAGTTCTTCGACACCCACCCTAAACTACAAAGTATTTGGTCCATGTCAAGGTGTGGTACGTTGGAAACCACCACGAGGTTCAAGCCCACCACTCGGTCATTCCGACCTCATTCACGTCGGTTCTCCCACCACCTTGGGTAGCCTACAGTGTAAGCCCCACACATCCATATCGAACTACAAGGACTTTGATCCATGTCATGGAATGATACGTAAGAATCCTCCACGAGGTTCGATCCCACCATACAGTTGTACCGAAACCCCTTCACATTGGTTCAACAACCCTTTTCTATCTAGAACTACGAGGAAAGTGATCCATGTCAAGGCATGGTACGTAGGAAGTCTCTTCGAGGCTCAAGCTCAAAAAACCATCGTCCATCTTGATTCCTACCTGGGCCGCCACATCCCGTTGAGATCATCCCACCGTATTTCCCTCCACATCATTCGGGATGCCGCCTATGAGCTGGCCCCAATATCGGTGTTCCCTCAAGGGGGTTCCTCAATCTGATCCACTTTAATCAGTGTTCTGATCAGTCTGATATGTCTCCGCTGGACATTAAGCTTGCAGCATACCCCATGTTAAACACAGGAATCTGAGGAAAACCTCAGATACATGCCAATGGAATATGACTCCCTAAGTTCGATGTGGGATGCCTAGAGATTTTGTGCCCCCGAGAATCCCTATAATAAGAGACAGAATAAAGACACACCAATCCTGAACGTCTAGACAAGCCAGTGATGCCCAGCGTGACTTCTCCCCTAACCAAAGGTTTCTGCCCTGACCGGACCCCTTGGAAGGTCCTGAAAAAAGCAGTGTAATTAACTAGTGTCCATGAAGATATGGCGCCGGTAAGAATTTCATGAACAGTGTATTAAATCTATGAGGGAGACCCGGACTAGGTGATGAGTTTCGAGGAGGAATCCAGGGAAGGAAGAACCGATATCCCATCATCTTGTTTCGATCAAGGAGAAAATGTCACTAAATAAGGAAAAAATGTCGCCTGCCTTTGGAAAGTGGGAATGCAGGGTAACAAAAAGCCATGTACTTCGTCCCCAAACGAGATGGATGCGCGCGCCCCAGCGAAAGCATCCGAAACAATGGGTTTGATTCAATACAGGGTGTTGTGTTATAACTCAAGGATTAACAATGGTTATTTTATTTTTGATTCTACACTATGTTATTTATTCTATTGAGCTTATAACATGTTTTCACTATACATACTAGTTATGTAATTCCAAATATTGATTGTTCCCTACTAATTTGAAATCACACCTTGTTTAGGAGGACATGAGAGTTGAGCAACATAACTTATCTCATTGATTTTAGTTTCAGGTAGGGAAAAGTCCCATGTATGAATCATTCATCTAGATAAAATAGACATGTTTAGGAAATAATTAAAAATATATATTAGTGATTCATTATATCCTCAACGTCACTTTATTATTCTATTTATTTGTATATGTGAAAAGTTCAGTGGGAAATCCATCATTGTATGCCAGCATGACCATGGGTCTATATGACCATGGGTCTGTATGACCTTGTGATTTTTAATTAATTAGTATTTGTATCACCCGAGACTTTTATGTTATATAAATCATCAAAGGAATCTTTTTCTACACAACACTTGCTTGTCTTGTTTTACACGCAATCGCGACCTTCCTCGATAGCTTGCGTCGTACGCAATACCGAGTTTCACTAAACAACAATATTCTATTAAAACTAGCCGTTATGAATAGTAATAACCACCTTTTGAAATTTTATAAATTTTATTTTTCAAAATGGACTTCATTTTTGGACTCAGAATATCGAAATTAGCCTAGGGTTAAATTTTGGTATTTTTCTGAAAACTTTCAATTTTTGATGAATATTGAAACCACTAAGTGGTAGGTTAAAAACTGAATTTTGCATAAAACTTAATTTTACCGCTTCTGTGAATGGAATTTCAAAAATCCGACAGACACGGTCGATATCAGTAAGTAAAATGTGGTTCAATGAGATAAAAATAATTTTTTTGGTGAATAGTAACTTTTTACTTTTTTTACCGCGGTTAATAGTAAATTGGGTAACTAAGGGTAAATATGATATTATTATTACCCTAACACATGTCCTAATTCTATTGGATAAGTGTAATTCGACCAAAAACAAACTTAGGAATAAAATATGACCATTTAGGCCCACTTGGATTAGATTAGGACATTTATTATTAATTTATTTAAAGAAGGGTTAAAATAGTTAAAATCAAAGTTTAATAAGTAAATTATTTTTAATATGGGGTTATACATAAGATAAATTAGATTGTAAATATTCATTATAAAGATAAAAAGATTTCCTACATTAGGGTATTTTATTTGTAATTTTTAGACATCAAATAATTTAATTTATTTATGACACAAAGATGATGCAGTAATTATCTTATTAATGAAATATTGACATAATTGATAATATAAATACCAAAATAAATGTAATTTAAGACTATTTATGAATTACAATAATTTTCTAGGTTACTATGATAAATTAGTGTTGATTTAATCAACTTGTTTAGAACATATAATTCTGTTATGACTTTCAAAAAAATCATATATCAAATAGTGTCAAAATTGACACAAAATAGTTTTTAAATCAAATATTATATTATTAATTGTTATTTTATTCCTAAAAATATACGGTTCGGCCAAATGACTAAGATAGGGATATATATATTAATAATAAACAATTTGGGGTTCGTTTGGCATGTTATAGTAAGTGTATTAACCATATAGTGAAAGCAAACAAAAAGACACGGTAAAAGTTAAATTATTTAACTCAGAGTTAAATATAATTGATAAGGTTAAAATAATACCCTAAACTTGTCTAAATCCTATTGGTTGATAGGATTTCGACCCATCCCAACTTTAACTTCGAAATAAGACCCTTTGGAACCATTATAAACCGATTTTGACTTTAATATAAAATAATATTTTGAGATATTCCTAAGGTGCCCCTCTCCTCCCTTATAAAAGGGCACCTCCTCCCCCTCCTCCTCACACCAATTTGAGCACTCAAGCTCGGCCAACCCCTGCCATTTTCTCCTCTCCACTTCCCTAGAATAATCCTAGAGGTCCTGGTCTTCTTCAAGGACCAATCTTAGTTCCCTAAGTGGAGGATTCAAAGAGGCGTTCCAAAGAAGAGGTAATATCCATTACCGATCTTTTCAATTTCTTTCTTCTTCAACTTCTTCTTCTTTAGTTGTTTCATGATAAAGTAATAACATCAGTATTACTTACATACTGATATGTTATTATAAATATTAAACAACCCTAATTCACCTTCTATCCATCCTACGGAAAAATGAAATCACCGCGCGTGAGTACGTACGGAATACCGTCTCCACGCCGTGGTGTAATCTATTTTTCCACCATCACTTTACAAGGATGGGTATAATGGTGTAATGAGTAACTATTTATGATTATTATAATGTAATATTGATACTGAAATAATATATATATACTCCAATACAGTTCCACGATCATAGGAACGATATCATCACTCGTGCGTACGTACGGAATACCGTCTCCACGATGTGATGCGACTCGTTCTACATGATCATCATTACATAGTAATTATATAAATTAATTGAATGAATAAATATGATATATGTTACACTAATACCATTCTGGATATAAGGTATCTATAACCTTAAAAGAAAAATAAGAATGTATTCGGCAAAACACGCATAAGAACAAAAGGCAATAAAGACCTGAGTAACAAGTAATAATGAAATATTACTAACAAGAAGCTAAGAATATGACCATATATGATATCATATCAATATGTATGATTCTGGAATAAGTCAATAACATTATTTAAACCATTATACAGGAGATTCGGACACGTACAAAGCAAATCGGACCTAAGGTAAGGGAAATATCACAATCTCATTTTTATCCGAGATTGTTTATTCGTAAGTATTTACTGGGGTGTATTTTATCATCCACATCCATGTTTCATCAATATGTAATATTATTTCCATCCACCTACAATTGTTTAAATCCATTTTTACCCTTCGGTGAGTTTTTAGTAATATCTATGAAAGGAATCTTTTGTTGTACGAGGTACTTTTTGACTTTTCCGACAAAAGTACGAAGAATGTTTTTTTAACTTATATGGCATGAATGGATTTTTAAAACATTATTTCCAAGAAGCTTCATTTACAAGTTTTCAAGTTTATTTTTAATCAACTTCTTTTATTTTAAAGTTGTATGACATGTTATGAAAGGAAAAATGTTTTTGAAGAAAAAAGGATATTTTCCTCAAGAATGGAGTTCAAGTGTTTTATCAAAATTATTTTCCATCTAAGATAATAAAGGGTTCTGTTTTTATCCCTATTATTACATCGATTTGATTATGTTGTGATGGAAACATTTTTATGAATTCCTTTATCTTATATGAATTGTATTATGATGTCATGTTGTTTAAGAATCCCATTTTTTATTACATGGGTTATGCGATGATGTATGATTTATGATTATGTGGCACACATAAGAAAGGATTAATTATAAGATGGGTGGGACCTATATCTGCCTCCAATGCATTGGGTAAAGATTTTATATCTCATGAGATAGACATGGCCGGAATGGAAGGTTATTTCGGTTCAGTGATACAGGACTAAAACGAGGAGTGAACTCGGTTCAGAAAGGGACTTTGTCCACTAAGATAGTCTTGGCAATGAGTCATGACTAACAAGAAATGATTTTCCATGATTATGTGTGCATTCCACAAAGTTTCAAGTTTTATGTTATGATTATGGGGATCTCATTTTCACTTCTATGATTTATTCCATGTTAATATATTATGATCTCTTTTGCAGGTTTTGATTTTCAAAAAGATATGATATGATTTTTATTTCCTTTATTTGCCCTTGCTGAGCATTTGATCTCACCCTTTTATGTTTTCTTTTCCCCAGGTTAGGAAGATGGATATTAAGTAGAATATGCTAAAAGGGACCCTAGATATGATGAAATAAATGGGAGACACTGTAAAAGATTTATGAACCAGTTGTTTATGTTTCCCAGTTTATAAAGACACTATACATATACGGTCCTCTGTGGTTTTGTCATATGTTGTAATAAGTGTGCTTAAATTTTGAAGTATTAACAATGTATGTAAAGTATGGGTCGTTATAGTTGGTATCAGAGGAAAGATATAGTCAACCTTTGGAAACTAGAATGTGAAAGCCTTAGTAAGAACCCTAAGGATAAGTCTAAGCATAGAACACAATCTTAGTGTTTTAGAAATGGCCTTGAATAACCTAGGATAAGACCTTAAGCATGAAAATTTTATTCTTGAATTATGTGGTTTTCCTATTATAATTAGTGTTGCTCACACTATTCTTCTTGGTTTTAGTCAATGGCTGGAACCCGAAGGAACCGTGTTAATGCGGAATGCGATGGGCAATGCAATGATTGTCCCCCTGAGCAACCAAACGATATGGGAGCTGGAATGTAAATTCTTGTAGCCATGCTCACACAACTTTCTCAATCTACGAATCATGCAGGACTTCCAAACGAGCAAAGGAAGGAGCAACATTCTGTTGAATCCTTCATGAGGCAGCGTCCACCTTTTTTCAGTGGGTCTACTGATCCATTAGTTGCTGAACAATGGATTAGTACTACTGAAAAGATATTTTCAGTTCTTCAATGTTCTGAACATGATAAAGTCATCCTAGCAGTGTATCGTTTGGAAGGAGATGCTGATCAATGGTGGAATCTTATTAAGAATACAAGGCAAAGGGATGAAATTGAGTCTATGGAATGGGACGAGTTCAAGAACTTATTTTTCAATAAGTACTTCCCTCGTATTCTCCGAACAAAGATGGAGAAAGATTTTCTTGAACTGAAGCAAAGGGATGATGAATCTGTTGGTACCTATGAAGCAAATTTTACAAGACTTGCAAGGTACGCTTATGGTATTATTATCCAACCTGAGAGTAAGATCGATCGATTCTTTAGTGGCTTAAAACCAAGTCTTCGAAGGGCGTTAGCCATAAGGGACTTCAATAGCTATGAGGAAATCGTTCGATGTGCTCTCAAAGTCGAGATGGAGATTGGAATAACCCATCAGTCACATGGGTTTGATAAGAAGAGGAAGATGGAATTCAAAGAAAAATCTAAAGAGCACACGGAAAAAAAGATGAGCTTTTCCTTATGCTCAAAGTGTGGAAAGAAACATGGAGGGAGTTGTCTTAAAGGGACAAGTAAATGTTTTAAATGTGGAAAGGAAGGTCATCGGGCATTTGAATGCCGTGATAATGGGAAGAAGATGTCTAATGACGCAAACAAAGGAAGGGATACACAGAATGAACCTAATACACTTCAATGTTTCAAGTGCAAGGAGATGGGGCATTATGCCAATCAATGCCCAAATCCAAGGGTTTATGATGATGGTCGACGTCAACAAAATATTAAGGCTAAAGACAAAGGAAAGTCACATGCAATTTCTATCAGCGATGTGGAGTATGATAACGAAGTGGTGAAAGGTACACTTACCATCCACTCTAAAGTAGCAAATATTTTATTTGATTCTGGATCCACCACTCTTTTATTTCTAAAGAATTTTTTAAGGGTATCACCGTATTACCTCAACAATTAGATGTTGAGTTAGCTGTGACAACACCTAATGGCACAACAATCGCATCAAAAGTTTATAATTCTTCTCCGATCGAAGTTTGTGGGAAAGTGCTTCCTGCAAATCTTGTGATCCTTCCTTTAGTGGAATTTGATGTGATTCTTTGCATGGATTGGATTTCTCTACATGGAGCTCATATCAATTGCCAAAGAAGGGAAGTCACATTTCATATTCCAGATCAATCTACGATCGTATATCAATGCAAGGATGAACATAATCTTCCAGTGGAAATTTCTTCCATCTTATGGGTATTGATTCCACTAAATGAAGGTTATTTATCTCAAATGGTTGGTGAGAAACTCACGATTAAGAATATTCCCATTGTACGGGAGTTTGATGATGTCTTTCCGGAGGAATTACCGGGTCTTCCACCAAATCGTGAAGTTGAGTTTTCAATAGAACTCGTACCGGGTGCTTTGCCTATTTCAAAGACACCTTATAGAATGGCCCCAATTGAGTTGCAGGAATTGAAGAAGAAACTCCAAGAGAATCTTGATAAGGGATTTTTACGCCCTAGTGCGTCACCTTGGGGAGCACCTGTTTTATTTGTTATGAAGAAAGATGGATCAATGAGACTCTGCATTGATTATCGAGAACTTAACAAGATCACTATCAAGAACAAATATCCTCTCCCACACATTGATGACTTATTTGACCAACTACGCGGAGCTCAATACTTTTCCAAGATTGATCTTCGTTCAGGGTATCATCAATTAAGGGTCAAAAGGGAGGATATACCAAAGACGGCTTTCCGTACAAGGTATGGACACTATGAATTTATAGTGATGCCATTTGGTCTTACTAATGCCCCTATTATCTTCATGGATCTAATGAATAGAGTCTTTAGAGACTATCTTGATCAATTTGTGGTAGTCTTTATAGACGATATTCTTGTCTATTCAAAGATCAAGGAAGAGCATGAAGATCACTTGAGAATTATATTGAAGACCCTGAGAAAGGAGAAGCTTTATGCCAAATTTACCAAGTGTGAATTTTGGCTTCAAAAAGTTTCATTTTTGGGTCACATAATCTCAAAATAGGGGATATTTGTGGATCCAGCAAAAACAGAGGTTATCGAAAGATGGTCGAGACCAACAACAGTAACTGAGATTCGAAGTTTTCTTGGTTTGGATGGATATTATCGACGTTTTGTAAATGATTTTTCACGATTATCTAATACACTCACCATGTTGACTTGGAAAGGAGTAAAGTTTGTCTGGAAAAAGGAATGTCAAGAGAATTTCAAGGAGTTGAAAAGAAGGTTATCTAGTGCACCTATGCTCACACTACCTTGTAGTGGAGAAAGGTTTGTGATCTACAGTGATGCATCCAAGAAGGGATTGGGGTGTGTTCTTATGCAAAATTATATGGTGATAGCTTATGCCTCACGACAGTTGAAAATCCATGAGCAAAATTACCCAACACATGATTTGGAGTTGGCTACGGTAATCTTTGCATTAAAGATTTGGAGGCATTACCTTTACGGTGAAAGGTGTGATATTTATACTGATCATAAAAGTTTAAAGTATATTTTCACACAAAAGGAGTTGAATATGCGTCAAAGAAGATGGTTGGAACTGATTAAGGATTATGACTGCTCAATCCATTACCACCCTGGGAAAGCAAACAAGGTGGCAGATGCATTAAGTCGACAAGACCATGCTAGTTTATCCATGATGAGGATCAGAAATGATCCAATATTTATGGATTTACAAAGGATGGATCTTGGAATTATAATGGAAGGGGAAAAATCTTATCTTTCTCAAATGAATGTTCAACCATCTATACATGTGAAGATTAAAGAGGCACAGAAAGAAGATGTCGAGTTACAAAAGAAGGTGAGAAATGTTCCTGAATTCAACCTTGATTGTGATGAGATAATAATGTTCAGGAATCGGGTTTGTGTTCCTTCCATCCCCGAATTAAAGAAGGAGCTTCTGGATGAGGCTCATAGTTCTTCATTCTCTATTCATCCTGGAAGCACGAAGATGTATAGGGACCTGAAAGAGTACTTCTGGTGGGATTGCATGAAAAGAGATGTTGCTGAATATGTCTCTCGATGCTTGGTTTGTCAACAAGTTAAAGCTGAGAGACAAAAGTCTAAGGGGATGTTACAACCATTACCCATACCCGAATGGAAATGGGAAAACATCACTATGGACTTTGTCACAGGACTTCCTAAAACATCCAAAGGAAATAATGCTATCTGGGTCATAGTTGATCGTCTTACAAAGTCTGCACACTTCATTCCTATTAGAGAGGATTTCTCTCTAGATCAGCTTGCCAGGATATATGTAAAGGAAGTGGTAAGATTGCATGGAGTACCACTTTCTATTATATCTGATCGGGATCCGAGATTTACCTCGAAGTTCTGGCGAAGTCTTCAGCATACTCTGGATACAGAGTTGAGTTTCAGCACTGCTTATCATCCCCAGACAGACGGTCAGTCTAAGAGAACAATTCAAACCCTAGAAGATATGTTGAGAGCTTGCTCTATGGATTTCAAAGGAGGTTGGGATCAACACCTACCTTTGGTGGAATTTTCTTATAATAATAGCTTTCACTCCAGTATTCAGATGGCTCCTTATGAAGCTCTATATGGAAAGAAATGCAGGACTCCAACTTGCTGGGATGAAGTTGGGGAAAGAAAGCTATTAGGACCTGATCTCGTTGATGAAATGGCAGAAAAGGTCAGATCTATTCATCAACACATAAGCGCAGCTCAGAGTCGACAGAAAAGTTATGCCGACAACCGAAGAAAAGACCTAGAGTTTGAAGTGGGTGATAAAGTGTTCTTACGAATATCTCCCTGGAAGAGGGTTATGAGATTTGGAAAGAAGGGGAAGTTGAGCCCTAGATATATCGGTCCTTTCGAAATACTGGATCGTGTTGGGAAGGTAGCTTACCGATTGGCGCTTCCACCGAATCTCTCTCAATTTCACGATGTGTTCCATGTATCTCTCCTGAGAAAGTACATACCAGATCCTTCACATGTACTCAGCTCAGAAGTTGTACCGCTGGAGCAAGATCTTTATTATGAAGAATAGCCGATAGAGATTCTGGATCGTAGCGAAAAAGTCCTACGAAACAATACCACTCGATTGGTGAAAGTTTTATGGAGGAACCACAAACTTGAAGAAGCTACATGGGAGCTTGAGGATATGATGAGGGAGAAGTATCCTCATCTGTTTGTTACAAAGTGACGAATTTCGAGGGCGAAATTCTTTTTAAGGGGGGTAGAATGTAACACCCGAGACTTTTATGTTATATAAATCATCAAAGGAATCTTTTTCTGCACAACACTTGCTTGGCTTGTTTTACACGCAATCACGACCTTCCTCGATAGCTTGCGTCGTACGCAATACCGAGTTTCACTAAACAACAATATTCTATTAAAACTAGCTGTTATGAATAGTAATAACCACTTTTTGAAATTTTATAAATTTTATTTTTCAAAATGGACTTCATTTTTGGACTCAGAATATCGAAATTAGCCTAGGGTGAAATTTTGTTATTTTTCTGAAAACTTTCAATTTTTGATGAATAGTGAAACCACTAAGTGGTAGGTTAAAAACTGAATTTTGCATAAAACTTAATTTTACCACTTCTGTGAATGGAATTTCAAAAATCCGACAGACACGATTGATATCAGTAAGTAAAATGTGGTTCAATGAGATAAAAATAAATTTTTTTTGGTGAATAGTAACTTTTTACTTTTTTTGCCGCGGTTAATAGTAAATAGGGTAACTAAGGGTAAATATGATATTATATTTACCCTAACACATGTTCTAATTCTATTGGATAAGTGTAATTCGACCAAAAACAAACTTAGGAATAAAATATGACCATTTAGGCCCACTTGGATTAGATTAGGACATTTATTATTAATTTATTTAAAGAAGGGTTAAAATAGTTAAAATCAAAGTTTAATAAGTAAATCATTTTTAATATGGGGTTATACATAAGATAAATTCGATTGTAAATATTCATTAGAAATCTAAAAAGATTTCCTACATGATGGTATTTTATTTTTAATTTTTAGACATCAAATAATTTAATTTATTTATGACACAAAGATGATGCAGTAATTATCTTATTAATGAAATATTGACATAATTGATAATATAAATACCAAAATAAATGTAATTTAAGACTTTTTATGAATTTCACTAATTTTATAGGTTACTATGATATATTAGTGTTGATTTAATCAACTTGGTTCGAACATATAATTCTGTTATGACTTTCACAAAAATCATATATCAAATAGTGTCAAAATTGACACAAAATAGTTTTTAAATCAAATATTATATTATTAATTGTTATTTTATTCCTAAAAATCTAAGGTTCGGCCAAATGACTTAGATACGGATATATATATTAATAATAAACAATTTGGGGTTCGTTTGGCATGTTATAGTAAGTGTATTAACCATATAGTGAAAGAAAACAAAAAGACACGGTAAAAGTTAAATTATTTAACTTAGAGTTAAATATAATTGATAAGGATAAAATAATACCCTAAACTTGTCTAAATCCTATTGGTTGATATTATTTCGACCCATCCCCACTTTAGCTTCGAAATAAGACCCTTTGGAACCATTATAAACCGGTTTTGACTTTAATATAAAATAATATTTTGAGATATTCATAAGGTGCCCCTCTCCTCCCTTATAAAAGGGCACCTCCTCCCCCTCCTCCTTACACCAATTTGAGCACTCAAGCTCGGCCAACCCCTGCCATTTTCTCCTCTCCACTTCCCTATAATAATCCTAGAGTTCCTGGTCTTCTTCAAAGACCAATCTTAGTTCCCTAAGTGGAGGATTCAAAGAGGCGTTCCAAAGAAGAGGTAATATCCATTACCGATCTTTTCAATTTCTTTCTTCTTCAACTTCTTCTTCTTTAGTTGTTTCATGATAAAGTAATAACATCAGTATTACTTAAATACTGATATGTTATTATAAATATGAAACAACCCTAATTCACCTTCTATCCATCCTACGTAAAAATGAAATCACCGCGCGTGCGTACGTACGGAATACCGTCTCCACGCCGTGGTGTAATCTATTTTTCCACCATCACTTTACAAGGATGGGTATAATGGTGTAATGAGTAACTATTTATGATTATTATAAAGTCATATTGATACTGAAATAATATATATATACTCCAATACAGTTCCACGATCATAGGAACGATATCATCACTCGTGCGTACGTACGGAATACCGTCTCCACGATGTGATGCGACTCGTTCTACATGATCATCATTACATAGTAATTATATAAATGAATTGAATGAATAAATATGATATATGTTACACTAATACCATTCTGGATATAAGGTATCTATAACCTTAAAAGAAGAATAAGAATGTATTCGGCAAAACACGCATAAGAACAAAAGGCAATAAAGACCCGAGTAACAAGTAACAATGAAATATTACTAACAAGAAGCTAAGAATATGACCATATATGATATCATATCAATATGTATGATTCCAGAATAAGTCAATAACATTATTTAAACCATTATACAGGAGCTTCGGACACGTACAAAGCAAATCGGACCTACGGTAAGGGAAATATCACAATCTCATTTTTATCCGAGATTGTTTATTCGTAAGTATTTTCTGGGGTGTATTTTATCATCCACATCCATGTTTCATAAATATGTAATATTATTTCCATCCACCTACAATTGTTTAAATCCATTTTTACCCTTCGGTGAGTTTTTAGTAATATCTATGAAAGGAATCTTTTGTTGTACGAGGTACTTTTTGACTTTTCCGACAAAAGTACGAAGAATGTTTTTTTAACTTATACGACATGAATGGATTTTTAAAACATTATTTCCAAGAAGCTTCCTTTACAAGTTTTAAAGTTTATTTTTAATCAACATCTTTTATTTTAAAGTTGTATGACATGTTATGAAAGGAAAAATGTTTTTGAAGAAGAAAGGGTATTTTCCTCAAGAATGGAGTTCAAGTGTTTTATCAAAATTATTTTCCATCTAAGATAATAAAGGGTTCTGTTTTTATCCCTATTATTACATGGATTTGATTATGTTGTGATGGAAACATTTTTATGAATTCCTTTATCTTATATGAATTGTTTTATGATGTCATGTTGTTTAAGAATCCCATTTTTTATTACATGGGTTATGCGATGATGTATGATTTATGATTATGTGGCACACATAAGAAAGGATTCATTATAAGATGGGTGGGACATATATCTCCCTCCAATGCATTGGGTAAAGATTTTATATCTCATGAGATAGACATGGCTGGAACAGAAGGTTATTTCGGTTCAGTGATACAGGACTGAAACGAGGAGTGAACTCGGTTCAGAAAGGGACTTTGTCCACTAAGATAGTCTTGGCAATGAGTCATGACTAACAAGAAATGATTTTCCATGATTATGTGTGCATGCCACAAAGTTTCAAGTTTTATGTTATGATTATGGGGATCTCATTTTCACTTCTATGATTTATTCCATGTTATGATATTATGATCTCTTTTGCAGGTTTTGATTTTCAAAAAGATATGATATGATTTTTATTTCCTTTATTTGCCCTTGCTGAGCATTTGAGCTCACCCTTTTATGTTTTCTTTTCCCCAGGTCATGAAGATGGATATTAAGTAGAATATGCTAAAAGGGACCCTAGATATGATGAAATAAATGGGAGACACTGTAGAAGATTTATGAACCAGTTGTTTATGTTTCCCAGTTTCTAAAGACACTATAGCTATACGGTCCTTTGTGGTTTTGTCATATGTTGTAATAAGTGTGCTTCAATTTTGAAGTATTAACAATGTATGTAAAGTATGGGTCGTTATAGTATTATTGATGATTTTTGGTTATTGATTATGTATACTTTGATTTTTTACAAATTTTTTCTTTATTTTATATTATTTCATACTCTTATTTGTGGGTGGAGTTACCCTATAGTAACACCCACAATCCCTGTCATTGGTCAGAAGCCTCTAGCATATAAAAATGTAGAGCTGAGTTCACATGGAGAAATATGTTGGTTATTATTCAATGTGAACTTGGAGAGGTACATCAAAAAGTGTTAGCAATGATTTTTTATTAAGAATATCAAAACGAATGTTAGAGTTTTTATTTGTCTTACTGTCTCGGGTGATTGTAGAAAGGTGACTTAGGAATGTGTTATGTCTTGTCATTGACCTTGAACTCGTGCATTATTAACAAATTTTATGATGGGAATTTTATGTTACCAGGTAATGGGATTTTTATTCTTCCCCTTTTATTTTATGATTGTTTTATTTCACCATGTGTAACACACTTGAGTTTTTGTATTTCTGATTTTTATAAGATTTTTGGGTCTTGGACCGTCCACTCAAGTTTGTGTACATGCATCATATTTGGAATGTGACCATGAGGCTTGTATTGAACCAAGGATCAATTAATTTATTATTCTCTTAAGATCGTAAAATAGTGTCACAATCTATGGTTGATTGTAACACCCCAAGATTTCATAGTGTGTTATTTCTTCAAAATAATTTAATAACTGGCACTACACGCAACATCGGGTTCAAGCACACCATGACATACCAAACAAGCCGTTTAAAAGAGGTTATGAATAGTATTAACTAAATTTTAAACTTTATATAATCCTTATAATTTTAGAATCCATATTTTCAGTTTCTTAGACATAATGTAAGAACAAATTCATTTTCAGTATTGCACTTTTACCAACTTTTAATAGTGAACCATTTTTAAATACAATATTTTAAACTTTTTGACTAAATGAGTTCATCAAAAATTCAAAATGAAACATCCCATGCTTCCACGGTACGCTTTCCTTTGAATAATACAGTAGCATGTGTGGTACACAACTTCGTGTTTTAACACACACCACAACCGATCAAACTAGCTGTTATGAATAGTAATACCTACTTTTTGAAATTTTATCTCTCAAAATGGACTTCATTTTTGGATTCTTAATATCTAATTTAGCCTAAGGTGAAATTTTGGTACTTTTCGGATAACTTTAATATTTTGATGAATAGTGAAAATTACTAAATTTTAATTAAAAACGAATTTTTTAATCAAAATAATTTATAGTGATAAATTATATTATTGAGTGGTTTTAAAGTATAATTAGAATATATTTTTACCATTTTATCCAATGGTGTTCATTAGAATTAATTTCACTTTGAAATTGGACATAAACAATTATCAATCTTCTGATATATATTGTTTCTTAAAAACACGCTATTTGTTGTGACAGCGGGAATTAATTATAAAATTAATTAATGAAACTTATATGTTGGAATTTTGTAAAATAGACATCATTTTTGAATTCGTAATATCAATTATAGCTTAGGGTGAAATTTTGGCATTGTTCTGAAAAACTTCAATTTTTGATGAATAGTGAAACTACTAAGTGGTAGTTAAAAAACTGAATTTTTCATAAAACTTAATTTTACCGCTTCTGTGAATGGAATTTCGAAAATCTAAGAGACACGGTTAATATCAATAAGTAAAATGTGGTTCAATGTGATGAAAATATTTTTTGGTGAATAGTAACTTTTTACTTTTATTTACCACGGTTAAAAGTAAATAGGGTAATTAAGGGTAAAAATGATATTAATATTACCCTAACACATGTCCTAATTCCATTGTACAAGTGTATCTCGACCAAAACATCCTTATGAATAAAATATTATCATTTAGGTCCACTTGGATTAGATTAGGACATTTGTTATTATTTAATTCAAAGAAGAGTTAAAAGAGTTAAAATAAAAGTTTATTTACTAAAACATTTTTAATATAAGGTTATACATAAGATAAATTCTATTGTAAATATTCATTAGAAAGCTAAAAATATTTCCCACATAAGGATATTTTATTTATAATATTTAGACTTTAAATAATTTAATATACTTATGACACAATGATGATGCAGTAATTACCATAATAGTGAAAAATTAAAACAATTGATATTATAAATACAAAAATAAATACAATTTGAGATTTTTTAGGAATTAAAATAATTTTATAGGTTAATATGACATGTTAAGATTGATTCAATTAACATTGTTCGAAGTAATAATTCTTTTATGATTTTTACAAAAATCAATTATTGAATAGTGTCAAAATTGACATAAAAGAGTATTTAAAACAAATATTATATTATTAATTGATATTAAATTCCTAAAAATCTAAGGTTCGGACAAGAGACTTATATCATGATAGTTTCATCATTAATGAACCACTTGGGGGTCTCTGGGATGTATATGGTAAGTTTATTAACCATATAATATTAAAATACAAAGAGACATTGTAAAAGTGAAACTAATTATCTTAGAGTTAATATTTAATGATAAGGTTAATATAAAGACCCAAACCTATCTAAATTCTATTGGTTGAGTGGTTTGCGACCTATCCCCACATTAACATTTAAATAATCAACTTTGGAGCTATTATAAAATGAATATGAATTTATTATAAATTAATATTTCTAGATTTTTCAAAGGTCCCCTCACCTCTCTTATAAAAGGGCACTCTTCCTTCTCATTTCTTTACACATTAAAAGCCTTTTGGTTCGGCCAAAATCTACCCAAATACTCTACCAACTTCCCTCACTACAACCTAGAGGCCTTAGTTTTATCAGAAAGCCAACCTAAGGAGCCCATTTGATCAAATCAAAAGGAAGAACTCGAAGAAGAGGTAATGTTTTCACCACCCCTTTTCAAGTTCCTTTCTTCTTCCACTTATTCTTTCTTTGTTATTACCATTCTAAAATAATAACTCCAGTATCTTATATATACTGTGATGTTATTATAAATATGGTACAACCATATTCATTATTCTATCCACCCTTTGAATAACATGTCACCATACGTGCGTACGTACGACTTACCGTCTCCACGTTGTGGTGTAATTGTTATTCAATATATAATTATTTGGATGGGTATAATAATGATGTGTAACTCATGAAAATAATAAATATAACATGTTAATGATTCTGTATATATGATATACTATCCATTTATATATTATTTTAGTATCAAAATAATGATATTGTCGCTCGTGCGTACGTACGGACTACCGTCTCCACGAACGCGATGAGATTCATTCTCCATTGTATCCATTCAAGTATAATTATCATTTGATGATTTCAAAATGATGTTTAAGGACTTGATATCATTCTGTATATGAAAAAGATAGAACCTATCCGTAACAAACACGGCTTATGTAACAAAACATATAAAAGAAAATGAGTAAGTTAACACCCGAAATGACGATAATTCTAAGATATTATTAACAAATCAATGTTAAAAGATCATATATGATATCATATTAAAATATATGATTCTTGTATAATTTAATAACTATTATTCCACCATTATACATGAGGTTAACCTACCCCAACCATGAAAAAGTACAAGGTAAGGGTTTATTTCACAATCTCTTCATTATCCGAGGTTGTTTATACGTAATAATCTACTGGGATTTCTTTATCATCCACATCCATGTTTCTTCGAAATGTATTTCAAAACATTTTTTATATTTACAAAGAATATGGGTTAAAGTAATTTATACGATTATTTGTTTTTAAATGAATCTTTCCATTGTTTTCCAAACGAGGTACTTTTAACCTTTCAAATAATTTAAGGTAAGAATGTTTTTTTAACTTATACGGCGGGTGCGGCTATTTACTGCAGTTATAAAATTTTCAAAGTTTCCCTTACAAGATTATAAGAATATTTTCAAATTAAATGTTTTATTTTATAATTATGTTACTTTTAAATGATTTCAAAATGAACATTTTATGAATATTTGAAAGGTACTCTTTATCAAGATCATAATTTTAAATGTTTTAAAGATTTATCTTTCTAAATATTTTTAATTAATGTCCATGTTTTCAAAAAGATTTTATAGATTTATTTATATGGACATGAAGGTTTTTAAATGATATTTCTTTTCAAAAGTTTCAAAGTGGTATGGGACAGTTTGATTCAAAAATCTCTTTTAAATTACATCCTTTATAAATGTGTGACTTTTCAATGATTTCGAGAAAAGAGATATTTCTCTCAAATAGTTTTGATTTCATCTATGTCAACATCCTTTGATGGACTTTAATCTTATTTGAAGTTGATTTATTATAATACAAAACTTTTGTATTGTATTAATGGTTTTGTGATATGTTTTACTATGGATGTGTTATTTTTATACCATTCATGGTTTATGGATAGAGTATTGACATTTCGTATGCTAGTTTTAATACGAATATTTATGTCATGTTTAAAGCTTTTCATATGGGAATGCATTGGACTTAGTAAGTGACGGGTGGAGCCCGCTATAGCTCCTCGATGCATCGGTAGGTCTCATGAGACAAACTAGTGTCTTGGCATAAGGCCTTGGAAAAATCTTATTTGTAGTCTTGGCACGAGGCCTTGGCTATGTAGTTTTGATAGTCTGGCATTATGCATTCCATCGTTATGAAAGTGGTTATTGATATTGCATATGATTATTCGATTAGTAGAATATCCATGTGAATAAGTAAATGGAATTATTTCATTTTACTTTTTCCATACTATGTTGAAGTTAAAGTTTAAAAGGCTTTTGTTTTAGTTATACATTTCCTTAAATGTTTATGCTTATTTATGAAAGTTTCTGCTATATTTTTTTCCTTACTGGGCATTTGAGCTCACCCCTTTTCTATGTTTTATTTTTCCCAGGATGTGAAGAAGTAAGTTATGAATGACCTGTAGGGATGGTATGTGGGGATATGAGTGTGGAATATGGAGACTATGTTGTTGTAGTATTTTTTCACTTTATGATGTAATACTTTATGAATATATCTAGTGTCTCCAAGGCTACTAAACCAATCGGTCTTTCGAGATTTGATCTTTCTTGTGATCATGCCAATGTAATGTATTAATGCACCGACTCTGGGTAACTGGGGTCGGGGCGTTACAGTTGGTATTAGAGGAAGTTTAGTACAAACCTTGGAAGCTAGATTTAGATAAACTCTGATTAGAGCACGTAGACCTAAGATGAAATTTGAGGATTAGAATAGAAGAACTTCCTAGAATTTTGGTATTGTAGAGATTTTATATGTTTTCCACGCAATACATACATATCTGAATACGAGCAGGTAGAGGCGGCTCTGGCACAGATGTACCTAGGGGTAAAACCCAAAAAACACCGCTTTGAGCTAGACTCGAACGGGAACTGGTGCACGACAACGGGCCTTGCTGCACTCTTGGTTACGACACTCCTGGGGGATATGCTTAGGATAACTCTCATTTTCTTTACAAACCATTATGAAGGGTTTATGAGTATATACTTTCTCGAAGGAGACATTTTTATGATTATGGATTATATCCATAAACTATTTAATTTATGTTATGTGTTTTACAAGTTCGGGATTAGGTATTGTTATTCATAAACTAATCTAATGTATGCCATTGTTTAGAAATGGATCCCAGTATAAGTAATGAGAACTCTAGCAATGCACATAATACAAAGAGAAAGAAGGATCATACATTTCATGGTCTTAAGCCAGAATTTATAAGAGAAATAGTTTTGAATGTATTATCATCATATGAAGAAATAATATCATGTGTTGATAAGATAAGTAAAGAGTTTACTGATTCCTACGGCTTTGAAGGGAAGCAAGAGAAGAAAAGGATGGAAGAGAGAAAGATGGATAAAGGGAAGAGGGAAAAGAAGAATTTTCCCATATGTGATAACTGTGGAAGGAAACACCCTGTAACTTTCCTGAAAGGAATGAGAGTTTGTTATAAGTGTGGAGGAAAAGGGCACAAAGTACGTGACTGCAAGGGTAAGAAAATGGTTTCAAATGTACAATGCTTCATTTTCAAATAGTTTGGACACTACGCAAACCTATGTCCCAGTCATCAGAATATGCATCAAATGATGCTATTGGATAATAATCAAGTTATGATACTACCACAAATGAAGAGGAATGATTATAGTTCTTATGTTGATTATGTCATTTGAGTGTTGTATCAACAATGTAATTTTTATGATAATTATGGAGTATATTAGGATTTTACTGTAGTACTATTTTATTAAGGACTTGAGATTGTATGGAAAAAAGAAAAGTGACTCAATAGTAGGTTATATTTTTGGAAAATATATGGTTGAGAGAAAGATAAACCATAATATGGTTCTGATACCGAGGTAGTGATTTTAGAATAATACATGATTGATTTGGATAAATTATATTGGATATTCTTGACTACCTTGAAGCTGATTAATGATTTGTATATTCCATCATTGTTGGGGTTTAAAACATTTTTGGATTGATGAAGCATATCCAGCATTATATATGGAATAAGGGAGCATGAATGTAATCAATAAGGATTATGGTAATTCAGGATGTTTCAGTGTTTTAAAAGAATACATGATGAAGGTATTAATATGCTATTACGGGGTAAAAAGGATCTACATTATGTTTACTTTCCTTATAAATGTTGGACTGTGAGTTTGGACAGATTTGTTTTGGAGAAATTCTAGTTTGATATTAATTTTGATTTGCCATAAAAGGACAACCCGAAGGTCAGGCACCAACCTGTCGCGACCGACAAGGCCGCAAGACTTGAACCTGCAACCAAAGGTCGATAAGGGTGTATCACCTACCACTGGCCCACGATATGTCCTGGATTAAATAATTTAGTTTTTTTTAAAATATCTGGTAGATGAATTATAAATTCATTTATTTTGGAACCCTATATGAATAGTATAAATAGAATTTTTTTAAACATTCTATTATCTTTTAGAGTGAAAGATGGGTTTGTGGTAGAAACTTATTAATGGATGAAACTCTAATTATAAAGTAAGTATATCTCCTTATTATCTTAGACAATCTCATAAATAAATTCCTCAACATTAAGAAAAGGAACTTTGAACAAAAATGTTGTCCTAGATGGTACCTTAGATCATCACTAATTTATGGCTTTGGGATTGTTGGCCTTTTCATAGCCATGTTCTCTACCACTCTTCATCAGATAATTGATGGTTGGATTTCTCTTCCATATCCATATTTTCCTACATAGAACCCTAGTATGTGTTATTTTCGGTAATCTTCATACTTTCTACTCTTTATTTTAAATAGAGGCCTCATTAATTCATTTTTCGATGTGGGATTTCAACTATGATATTTTGAAACGTCAAAAATGAGTTATCCTAATACCCTATGTTTTGTTGAACCGATGGTATTTCAAATTATCATAGATTGATGAATTTAAGGACCTCAATTTTACACTTGTTTGTGATTGATGAACTCAATCACTACCTATAAATATTTACGTTTTTCCTCCAATTATATTTCTCTAATTGCCACCAATGTTCTTCTAATCGAGATCATAATTTGGTGGTGACCCTTTCATTTCTCTTTTCCTCATATTAAGACTAAATTTTAGTAACTCAATTTCCGATGTGGGTTTTCCCACAAATATATTTTCTGTTTTCAACCTTTTATTTTCGAAGAACAATTTCAAATTGAGAGGACGCAATTTATTGAAGGAGGGGAGAGTGTAACACCCTAAGATTTCATAGTGTGTTATTTCTTCAAAATAATTTAATAACTAGCACTACACGCAACATCGGGTTCAAGCACACCATGACTTACCAAACAACCCGTTCAAAAGAGGTTATGAATAGTATTAACTAAATTTTAAACTTTATATAATCCTTATAATTTTAGAATCCATATTATCAGTTTCTTAGACATATGTAAGAACAAATTCATTTTCAGTTTTTCACTTTTACCAACTTTTAATAGTGAACCCTTTTTAAATAAAATATTTTAAACTTTTTGACTAAATGAGGACATCAAAAATTCAAAATGAAACATCCCAAGCTTCCACGATACACTTTCCTTTGAATAATACAGTAGCATGTGTGGTACGCAACTTCGAGTTTTAACACACACCACAACCGATCAAACTAGCCGTTATGAGTAGTAATACCTACTTTTTGAAATTTTATCTCTCAAAATGGACTTAATTTTTGGATTCAGAATATCTAATTTAGCCTAAGGTTAAATTTTGGTACTTTTCGGATAACTTTAATATTTTGATGAATAGTGAAAATTACTAAATTTTAATTAAAAACAACTTTTTTAATCAAAATAATTTATAGTGATAAATTATTTTATTGAGTGGTTTTAAAGTATAATTAGAATATATTTTTACCATTTTATCCAATGGTGTTCATTAGAATTAATTTCACTTTGAAATTGGACATAAACAATTATCAATCTTCTGATATATATTATTTCTTAAAAACACACTATTTGTTGTGACAGCGGGAATTAATTATAAAATTAATTAATGCAACATATATTTTTGGAATTTTTTAAAATAGACATAATTTTTTAATTCGGAATATCAATTATAGCTTAGGGTGAAATTTTGGCAGTGTTCTGAAAAACTTCAATTTTTGATGAATAGTGAAACTACTAAGTGGTAGTTAAAAAACTGGATTTTTCATAAAGCTTAATTTTACCGCTTCTGTGAATGGAATTTCAAAAATCCGAGAGACACGGTTAATATCAAGAAGTAAAATGTGGTTCAATGAGATGAAAATAATTTTTGGTGAATAGTAACTTTTTACTTTTATTTACCACAGTTAAAAGTAAATAGGGTAATTAAGGGTAAAAATGATATTAATATTACCCTAAAACATGTCCAAATTATATTGGACAAGTGTATCTCTACCAAAAAAGCCTTAGGAATAAAATATTATCATTTAGGTCCACTTGGATTAGATTAGGACATTTATTATTATTTAATTCAAAGAAGAGTTAAAAGAGTTAAAATCAAAGTTTATTTACTAAAACATTTTTAATATAGGGTTATAAATAAGATAAATTCGATTGTAAATATTCATTAGAAAGATAAAAATATTTCCTACATAAGGATCTTTTATTTGTAATTTTTAGACTATAAATAATTTAATATAATTATGACACAATGATGATGCAGTAATTACCATAATAGTGAAAAATTAAAATAATTGATATTATAAATACACAAATAAATATAATTTGAGCCTTTTTATGAATTACACTAATTTTATAGGTTAATATGACATGTTAGTATTGATTCAATTAACGTTTTTCGAAGTAATAATTCTGTTATGAGTTTTACAAAAATTAATTATTGAATAGTGTCAAAATTGACATAAAAGAGTTTTTAAAACAAATATTATATTATTAATTGATATTAAATTCCTAAAAATCTTAGGTTCGGCCAAGAGACTTATATCATGATCGGTTCATCATTAATGGACCACTTGGGGGTCGCTTGGATGTATATGGTATGTTTATTAACCATATAATATAAAAATACAAAGAGACATTGTAAAAGTGAAACTAATTATCTTAGAGTTAATACTTAAAGATAAGGTTAATATAATGACCCAAACCTGTCTAAATTCTATTAGTTGAGTGGTTTTCGACCTATACCCACCTTAAAATTTAAATAATCAACTTTGGAGCCATTATAAAACGAATATGAATTTATTATAAATTAATATTTCTAGCTTTTCCAAAGGTGCCCCTCACCCCTCTTATAAAAGGGCACTCCTCCTTCTCATTTCTTCACACATTCAAAGCCTTTTGGTTCGTCCAAGATCTGACGAAATACTCTCCCAACTTCCCTCACTACAACATAGAGGCCTTAGTTTGATCAGAAATCCAACTTAAGGAGCCCTTTTGATCAAATCAAAAGGAAGAACTCGAAAAAGAGGTAATGTTTTCACCACCCCTTTTCAAGTTCCTTTCTTCTTCCACTTATTCTTTATTTGTTATTACCATTATAAAATAATAACTCCAGTATCTTATATATACTGTGATGTTATTATAAATATGGTACAACCATATTCAGTATTCTATCCACCCTTTGAATAACATGTCACCATACGTGCGTACGTACGGCTTACCGTCTCCACGTCGTGGTGTAATTGTTATTCAATATATTATTATTTGGATGGGTATAATAATGATGTTTAAATCATGAAAATAATAAATATAACATGTTAATGATTCTGTATATATGATATAACATCCATTTATATATTATTTTAATATCAAAATAATGATATTGTCGCTCGTGCGTACGTACGGACTACCGTCTCCACGAACGCGATGAGATTAATTCTCCATCATATCCATTCAAGTACAATTATCATTTGATGATTTAAAAATGATGTTTAAGGACTTGATATCATTCTGGATATGTATAAGATAGAACCTATCCATAACAAACCTGGCTTATGTAACAAAACATATAAAAGAAAACGAGTAAGTTAACACCCGAAACGACGATAATTCTAAGATATTATTAACAAATCAATGTTAAAAGATCATATATGATATCATATTAATATATATGATTCTTTTATAATTTAATAACAATTATTTCACCATTATACAGGAGTTTAACCTACCCCAACCAAAGAAAAGTACAAGGTAAGGGTTTATTTCACAATCTCTTCATTATCCGAGGTGGTTTATACGTAATAATCTACTGGGATTTCTTTATCATCCACATCCATGTCTCTTCGAAATGTATTTAAAAACATTTTTACTATTTACAAATAATATGGGTTAAAGTCATTTATACCCTTATGTGTTTTTAAAGGAATGTTTCCGTCGTTTTCCAAACAAGGCACTTTTATCCTTTCAAAAAATTTAAGGTAAGAATGTTTTTTTAACTTATACGGCGGGTGCGGCTATTTACTGCCGTTATAAAATTTTCAAAGCTTCCCTTACAAGCTTGTAAGAATATTTTCAAATTAAATGTTTTATTTTATAATTATGTGGCTTTTAAATAATTTCAAAATGAACATTTTAAGAATATTTGAAAGGTACTCTTTATCAAGATCATAATTTTAAATGTTTTCAAGATTTATCTTTCTAAATATTTTTAATTAATGTCCATGTTTAAAAAAAGATTTTAAGGATTTATTTATATGGACATGAAGGTTTTGAAATGATATTTCTTTTCAAAAGTTTCAAAGTGGTATGGGACACTTTTATTCAAAAATCTCTTTTAAATTACATCCTTTATATATGTGTGACTTTTCAATGATTTCAAGAAAAGAGATATTTCTCTCAAATAGTTTTGATTTCATCTATGTCAACATACTTTGATGGACTTTTAGCTTATTTGAAGTTGATTTATTATGATACAAAACTTTTTTATTTTATTAAAGGTTTTGTGATATGTTTTACTGTGGATGTGTTATTTTTATACCATTCATGGTTTATGGATAAAGTATTGACATTTCGTGTGCTAGTTTAAATCGAATGTTTATGTCATGTTTAAAGCTTTTAATATGGGAATGCATTGGACTTAGTAAGTGATGGGAGGATCCCGAAATAGCTCCTCGATGCATCGGTAGGTCTCATGAGACAAACTAGTGTCTTGGCACAAGGCCTTGGCAAAATCTTATTTGTAGTCTTGGCACGAGGCCTTGGCTATGTGGTTATGATAGTCTGGCATTATGCATTCCATCGTTATGAATGTGGTTATTGACATTGCATGTGATTATTCGATTAGTAGAATATCCATGTGAATAAGTAAATTTAATTATTTCATTTTACTTTTTCCATACTATGTTTAAGTTCAAGTTTAAAAGGCTTTTGTTTTAGTTATACATTGCCTTAAATGTTTATTCTTATTTTTGAAAGTTTATGCTATATTGTTATCCTTACTGGGCATTTGAGCTCACCCCTTTTCTATGTTTTATTTTTCCCAGGATGTGAAGAAGTAAGTTATGAATGACCTGCAGGGATAGTATGTGGGGATATGAGTGTGGAATATGGAGACAATGTTGTTGTAGTATTTTTCCACTTTATGATGTAATACTTTATTAATATATCTAGTGTTTCCAAGGCTACTAAACCAATCAGTCTTTCGAGATTTGATCTTTCTTGTGATCATGCCACTATAATGTAATAATCCACCGACTCTGGGTAACTAGGGTTGGGGCGTTACAATGATCATAAGGAGGCTTATTACCACAAATTATCTTCCAATTTTCACTATTATAAAGAAATTAATATAAAACTACAAAACTAATATAAATATGGGTGTTTTGAAAGATGAATGAAATATAAATATAAATATAAATATATATAAATGAAATGAGAAAAAAAAACAAGTTAGGGTAAATAAGGTAAAAAACTGCTCTTGTGAGGTCATAGTGATTCAAATAATTATTAAAAATTGATATCAATATTCTTCTCAATGAGCTTATCAGGACCTTTCACACTACACCATCTCATTTGAATTTTCATCACCCTATACTAAGAACTATATATACAAGGCAATGATCTTCGATGTGTCAGTTATGATACCTCTTTTTGGACCATCTCAATCTATGTCATGCATGACTATATGCAGGACAAAAATTGTGAAAGGAAGGATGATTGATTAATGAGAATAAATTTTTTGATGATAGATAAAATGGAGTGATCAGTCACCATAAAATTTTTTTGCATCACTAAAATTCCTAGAATTAATTATAGAGAAAAAATTAAATCACATGAAACAAAATCTAACAACCATTACAACCTTGAAAAAAACACCAATTTTATTTATCTATTTTTAATTGGGTTGAGAAGGTGATAAGGTGACAGAAGAACATAAAAGTAAAAAAAAATGAGAAGAAGAATATTTGAATAATAGAGATAAACCAAGATATGTTGAGAATATTAAGAACTATTAAAGCAAAAAATCCACCTTATCCCCATAAAACTGGATATCATTTGCTATGAGAGAGGAGGTATAAGTTTATAGGGAGAAAAGTGATTAATTTATGCTCCATTACATGTTAACTGAAAATTTGTGAATTTTACATATAAATGACCTAAATGGGGAATAGTTTATTTTGGAAATATTTTACTATATCTGATTATCATATTTCCATGAAATTTCACCTCAATAGGCCATATTATGAAGGAACTATTACTAATTTACTTCTAAAATTTAATATGTACAGGATGATTGTTCATATTACAATGCTCCAACATCCAATGTATCTATGGAATTTATTTACGCAGTATATAACATTGTCATAGAAGAATAAAAATGTTCCGAATATTCTTCTTAGTCTTTAGGTAAATATTAGCACATTTTAGCTTGTATTTTGGGGGATATGGTCCCTTCTCAAAAATTCACTAGATATATACCCAGATTTCATGGCTCGACTTGTAAGTTATTTACAGGCCTCTAAATTTTGGATTGACATTAAGGTATTATTAAATTAAATAAATATCAATATATATGTAATCCTAGAAAAATAATCAATTTCATTACTCAAATTAGTGTAGAAAAACCTATGTCTATAACACAAAAATAAATTAAAAAGTTAAAATCCAAAATTAGGCCATTTTTGAAATTAAGTTTATATTACTACTAAGATATAAAAATGTTATAATTGAAAATAATTAAACCATTTTGGGATTAAAAAAAATTAATTACATTATAATTTTTTTGAAAATTTTCTTCATTCTGACATTAAGATCATTCTCTTGGATTATTTGGATAATTTTAAGAAAGTAATCCCAAACTATAGTAAATCCCGCATAATTCCAATGAGAACGAATCTCAGAGGTTCATAAACTAAGTTTTAATAGAGATATCGATAAAATATTAAATAAATTTAATTAATTGAATATATATTATTCTCATGACTAAGGAATAATTTAATTCACATTTTATCAATTTCAAATGTTTATTGGTGAGTAAAATATCTATTTATGAATAAAATATATATTCATCTATACAATAAATGCCGAAGTGTTTGAATAGACCAAGACCATGTTAGATTATGGTTATTTTTTTACCATCTAGTAAATACTATTTATTATATTATAGTGTTGACATGCTCCGTAAAATAATAATAACAACCATATTATTTTAACAAATGAAGTTTATTAAGAATATGTTAATATTTCATGGGTTTAAATGCAATTAAAATTTTTATTACTGTATGATCATGATATGTAAATAGTTCTTCATTAGTAATGTGTATTTAAGTCGAAAATATAGAATTGTTGGGATCAAAAAATTCCCTCTTAAATCCTCCTTCTCTCTCCATCTCAAGACTGAGAAACACAAGCGAGATTCTTTTAAGACTGAAGGATGGGCGATCATTACAAATAATGCAACATAATCAATTCATTATGCTAGAACCTGGATATCGATTTTCATTTCTGGGAGATTTAAGAAGCATGTGTGAATCACAACTAGATATATTATATCCTTGGACCCTCATTGTTCAATGAAGGTGATCCGAAAGGGAATTTTCTAATGATGAAATCCTACATCGAATAAAATTGCTAAGACAATGAATTTTATTTCTCCTAATATAAATTAATTTATTTTAAATTTAACATGAAAGATCCTCTATCGAAGTGTCATGCATCAAAATATTAAAGTACATTTTAAAATATCTCCCACTACAACACTCCTTTATTATGCCCATATCCTTTATGGTTGGTTGGAGTAAATATTTCTATACAAGGAGTTATGCATGGTATTTTATATAGAGCCATTATTCTTATTTATATATGAAATAACATTCATATTACATTATTGTTGGGATTATTGTTTGTATTATTTTATATAGTTAGTGTTGATTAGTGGATGCTTATCATTTCCTTACACTAAATAGGGTAATGCATCCTATGTTGTGTGTTTATACCCTTATTGCTATTAATCAACATTTGGCCTTTTGGAGGTGTAATTTAGGGGTCGCTCTGGTCTTTAATACCATTATAGAATAGGATATATTGGAGAAGGTTCATGATATAGTGGTATCTGATCTTTGGTTGAGCGTTAAGTAAGAGGTTGGAGTTAAATACTTTTGAAGATTTCATTGGGTGAGTATGTAAACAATGAATTAAATATTATCATTATATATAGGATAGAGAGACATAATATAATATATAATCCCCCAAAAATATTATTCAAGGACTTTGGTAGTCCACCAAACATGGTTAAATGTGGTTTTAATAATCACAGGGTTGAAAACTAGGTGTGGTACATTAATCATACATATTTTCACTTGTGTTTTAACTAAGGAAAGTATTTAAAGAATTAAAATTAATTTAATTATGAATTTAAATAAATTTATACATTCGAGGAATATTTGTAAAATTTTCCATTTATGATACGTATGGTAGGTGATAACCTCAAGTAAATCAGGTTGGTAATATAGGTCAGGGAGATTATCTTGGATGTAGAAGGGAACCTAGGATATGATGCAAGGACTCAAGCAGTATAATGAATATATTTAATCAAACTTATACTAATTCTATGTTAGGGACTTAGTTATGATATATTATTGTGATATTCCCAAAATACTTATACATTTCATGTGTATTTGGTTTTATTATATGGTATGAAATGGGTGTTTCAAATGTCATGATATATAGTATCATGCTCTAGATTTTTCTAGACATAATGTGTGAAATAAGAAGTTCATAAATATTGTGGAATCATATAATATGATTCACAACACCATAAAAGTTGTGACGCAACCAAATGTTAATTTTTTGTTATTAAAATAACCTACATGTTGGGTATCATTAATATTACATTTCATAAGCTGAAATACATGAGATGATAGTATTATTATAGGGTTAAAAAGGGGTTTCAACCACATGTATAACTCATAATGTATAAGTTAATGCATAATCACTCAAATAGAATCTATGAGGGATATATTCGAATGCTGATACCATCATGAAGGGGTTTTTCGAATTCTATATATTATTTTTATTGAATCTCCTCTTACATTTAAGCTCATTCTCTCCTCCCAACCTTCTTTCCTAAGAGGTACTAACATATCAACATTGTGATGAAGAATATCTCATGAGAATCAAGTGATTCATATCAACCATTGGATACACTATCGAAAATGGTGTATGTTTGATGCCTTTTAGGGATCTTCATTATGTATACTGATTAAATATAGTAGTGAAAACATTAAATGGTGAAAGGTACATGATTTATTAACGAAAAATTAATGAATGGTTTTAATTTTCTTAGCATGGTGATTTTGATAATTGTTTTTCTAATATATTATTATATGTTGAATAGGTTTTTTCATCCCTTATAAAACCTTTCAGCGGTATTAGAGTTTCTCTATGCCTCAAAAATTCATGAAACAATGTTTTAAAATTGAATTAATCATATTTTATTTTTGTATCATATTGGATATCAACAAAAGTGATATTTAAATCAAACAATTCCTGGTATTACAATATAAGATATCATAGGCTAATATTAAATTATCTTCTTCTATATAGCATGTTAAATCAAGAAATATGGTATAATCCTTGGGTATTTTTAATTTAATAAAGGATGAAATTTGAAGTCATAGCCAATGATAATACTAAATCACATAGTCAAAAATAGAGTTTCATAATTCCTATTGATTACAATACCCATAATAAAATTTGACATATTAGTAATCACATGTTTAATTTTATGGAGGCCTTCGTCTTAAGATATGATTTCTCGGTGATGTTTAGTTAATATGACACAACATCATATTTTAATTGATGTTAAGACATTAACTGATGGGTATGTCACAACCTATGATTATTAATCATAAAATACAATTTAAAATAGTGAAAGGGTTTTCAACACCACAACATACCAATCATGAAATTTGATTTATTGTATTTCATTAAATACGATATATCATAAAAATATGAATGTTAAAAAATTGAGTTAAGAATTTATTTTTATGGTTTATAAATTACTTATAAATCATATAAAAGGAATTTTAGGATATTTTTTTTTATAAAGGAGTTATAAAATAACTCCTTATATAAAATTTATAATTAATTATTAAATATTTTAGAAATTTTTAATAAATAAACATCTATAATATTAAATATGAATATTAAAAACCCTTTAGAATTATATTTCATGAAATATAATTTGGATATGAAATTTTTATATAAAAAATATTATGTAATTTATAAACTTTTGTAAATTACAAAATAAGGCCAAATATATATATCAGTTTATATTTAAAACTAGCAAGTGTTAATAATTTTAAAATTCAATTTTTCTAATTAAAGGCCTGATTTGAGAAATTATTTGACACACATTAAAATGTTTTTTTTGATAATTAATTTGAAAAATATTTAAATTTTGTTGTCTATGTAGTTTATAGATTATAATTATTTTCACATTACTGAATTATAATAGAAAATGTTTATATTTCATGTTATATCATATATTTAATTTAAATTACAAATAAAGGATTATATGAAGGAGTTTATAGTGGATAAAATATAAGGATATTATATTTATTTAATTATACAATGTCCATAATGCATTCATAAATTATAACATGTTTATAATTAATTTACTTATTAAATATTCATAAATAGTTTATCTCATATTTAAAAATAAGAATTTTTCATTTATTTATGTTAATACCTCTTACATCCATGATTATAATTATTATATTATAAATAATTGTATTTTTTAGTTTAAAGTGTTAAAATAATTCTATAATTTTTCACACATGTATTTATGGAGGAACATGCTAGGTATGAAAATTGATTTAGTTTTCTTCTACAAATACTTTGGATTTTATTAGGTTATGATATTTGATTTAATATTTGATTACAGTTTTTACATATTAGGTGTTTGAATTATAATGGAATTGAGGGCCTAATAAAGAAATATAGCCTTGGGTAAAGGGACTTTGGGCTAGACTTCTCCTTGAACTAGGGCTTATGCCTTGTCTAAAAAAGTGGGGGTTGGCTATTGGTTAATGAAATATTATTATTATAGAGAATATTTATTCCATATGAGTATAAACCCTTACATGACAATGATTCATATACATATTGCAATGGATACATTAGGATGTGCATAAATATAGTTTTCTTTTAATTTGGGTTAGTAAAACAAGCTATGAGTTGTGTAACGAGTGAAAAATCAATATGGATTAAACATATTAATTTATTATAATAAAGTGAATTCCAAAATAAATCATTATAATATTTTATACATGTAAAGGTAATACATGAAATGATTTTGAGATTTAAATCCCATTTAGAATACTATGTTTTTTAATTCATCCATAATAGACAATTGTTAAGACCTTGATCATCCAATTTGGTAGGTCAAGCCAAATCAGGTTGCCCCTAGATTATCTTTTATAAGGAATGTATGTAATGGGTGGACCTAATAGGATTAGGTTATTTTTTTTGTAATTCTTTGAGTTACAATTAGTTAGGAGACCCTAATAGTATTAGGTTACATAGGTAATCGTGTTTAGTGAATCTATATAATGGATTTGAGAAATGGGTTATCTGATCAACTTTAAAACATAAATATATGATATTATTGTCCTGATAGACTACATAAAAGGCTAATTTGTGAGAGAAATTATACATATGGATCATTTAATAGTTAAATATGGAAATTTTACTACTAAGTCATATGATGAAATCTAAAAGGGGTTATCATTTTAGTGGGATAAAATTTAATAAAAGTCAATATTAAATGAATTCAAAATGTGATACCATATGATAAAATATTTTATTATAGATGACATGAAATCATTTTTATTTAAACATTGAGATCAATCTAGATAAAAGAGAAGTATAGTGTAAGAAACTTATTGAATTTATATTATTCTTATGATAAGTTATTAATTAAGAAGGAAATTCATTTTGTTTGGTTTTTACCCTCCTGAGTCACAAAATGTCAATGTTGTTCAATATGTGAATCTAGATGCTTATGAGAAGCATAAAACAATTCAATTATGGTTTTAAATTAATTATATGAAATATAATCTCAGGGTATTTAGTCTCTACTCATATTATCAGTGTGTTTGAGAGTACCAATGTCTTGATGGGATTTAATATAACATGTATGGTTTTGTACGGTTATTAAATTCCTTCAATTGTAATTATTGGAAAGGATATGATAATATGAGTTAGTTAAAAAAATATTTCCTCAAAGTGTTGAGAATAAATGAGAAAGGCTTGTAATGTTTATGATCCGATGTTGTGTTGAAAATATAAATGGGTAAAATTTATTTTTAAACTATAATAATGTTTTTTCATAATATCTAGTCAAGGTAATTGAAACCTAAATGTAAATTTAGGATAGAAGGGAATTATTCCTAAATTATGGAATTGTCTCGGATATCTGAAGGGGATTAGAAAAAATACATGAAACTTCATTGTCATATGTTGGTGTTATAGAAATAATATAATCATTTTTGAAGTGTATATAATAAAAAATATATATTTTAAAAATGTTTTAGGTATGTTGGATTTAATAATCAAAGAACAAATTGTTAGAGAATATAGTATTTATTTTATAAATAAAGAAATGTCTTTCTAAATCATGGATTTGAATGTAAAGTAATATAACAAGATAGGATGGAACTTAGTAATGGATTTTTACTGCTATCTCATTTCACTTATACAGTTAGATAAGTTTATTAACAAAGAGTTCTTATATAATACATGATATTATAATTCTAATATATTTGACTTATGGTTCATCATATTCTATAACAACCCTAGAAAGAAGATAAAGATAAAAGGTGTTTTATCTAGTATAAAAGAGTTTATCGAATATATTTATTAAAATATAAGAGATTTTATCTGACCACTCATCAATGAAATATTATTTTAAAAATAATGGATTCTTTTAAGAATAAGAATCTAAACATATAGAAATTTGTATATGATACAGGGGTTAATTGTTTATTAGTCAAATATTCCCAGTAAAAGAAATAAATTTAAAATTTTAACCCAAAAAGAGTTGTTTTTGTTATATTAATACATTATAAAGATAATATAGTTTCTAAGAGACTAGTAGGAATACATTTTTACCAAACCGACATTATTTTCATTAGATAAAAAATTTATTATTCATTTATTTTTATCTTCATTCATCATTTACAGTTCTATTCCATTGAATTTTATAAAAAAATAGGGATTATGTATAAGGTTTATGGTCAGTACATGAT
The DNA here is from genome assembly GCA_963277665.1 of Viscum album. NCBI lineage: Eukaryota > Viridiplantae > Streptophyta > Magnoliopsida > Santalales > Viscaceae > Viscum > Viscum album. The sequence continues at coordinate 192,015,376 of OY728155.1, read as the reverse complement.
CAATGTTAATTATTCACATAGAATGTGTGAGGGGGGATTAAGATCATAATGGGTGCACATGATTTCATAAATTGATTAAACAAATTGTGTATACCACCCATATATATGATATATATCAAATGGTTAGTGAATAATTTCTTAAAACATGTGGCCAAACTATTTACATTAATATTATTTATGGGTATTCCCTTATAGAGGATACCACGCATTTGGTGAAAGGTTTCCTAAACCATGTGGATAAACCATGTAGAATTCCTATAAACATAAAAAATTTATTTTACTGACATTCACCTACTTAATTTTAACTTATCTAATTCTCCCCTCTCTCCCCATTTAAATGCTCTATGTTTCTCACATGACAAACGCCGTTCGCCCCATACATTGGCTTTCTTTATTTATTTTTCATCAAGTTTCTTTGATAAATCATATATTAAGTAGTATTATCTATATCCTTGGGTTTTTTGACTTCTATTCCCTGGTATTAGTCCTCTCATAGGGCCAAAGTGGACTAGCGTTCATGTTGGTTGATTTTAATAGTAATGGTTTTGATGTTTAGGGATTTATCTTGAATTCTAAACAACTTTGCTCCTATTATTTAGCGGTTTTACTCCATTAACAAAATTTTTCATTTATTATGGTAGGTGGTTTAATGGTTCACTTAAAATAATTGTATTTTATTTTTGAGTGCAGATTTATCATGATATACTTTCTTTCAAATCTCCTCTTAAAATGTGAATTTCTAAAGTGCTTATGAAATCATGTTTTTTTATATGGAATTGATTATTCCAATTACATGTTTGATAAAATTATTTTTTGAATTAAAATGTTTTTTAAACGAGTCTTTTAATTATTTGATAATGATTAAAATTCATAGGAACATTGGGTAATTCGGTATGGAACCTTGGAAATCTACTTTATAAGCATCGGTGTTACTCTTCTTAACATTGTATTACATTGAGTTTTGGTTTTTCATTGACTATGATGTTAGTTTATCTACAAATAGTTGATGAAACTCTCTCTAGAATCCTACACATTGATGGAAACAAATTCTTTTTAAATATTATATAGTATGAGTATCCTAGTGTTCATGGACCTTATTTTTATTTGGGTGTATCCTATGTTGTTTTTTAAGAAATTATGGATAACCTGGCCATTATTTACAGGAAAAAAAATTATTATAAATCTAGATATATGTCATATATTATTTAAATGGTTAAAGATTTGTTTTCAGCTGTTTATTTTCATACTAGCATGATTAGATTATCAAATAATGGTTACAAATGGAACACTTGGTGGTATCCTACCATGATATTTATACTCACACCCTACATAAAACTTTTAGATATATATAAGACTAGTTTTAAACAACATAGGTAAATAAAAAAACCTCTTATAGGTGGTGGAAATTCATGATATCTTAATTATGTTAGAGGTGGGGCCATGATGGGAATATATCCACTTTTTTAGATGGATTTGTGTAAAGACCCATGTTTTTATGGGTTGTGAAAATTCCAAAATAATGGACTTTTTAAGGTTTGTAAATGGTTAATTTTAAGAAATAGAATTTTGATCAAGATTATAATATTTATAAAATCTTATAGAGATATTTCTCGATGTAAAACGAGGCCCCAAAAGTGTTTTGGGTGTTCGTGGGTGATAGAGAGAGGGTTCATATAGCTCGGGAGGCACTTGGGAAACTTGGATTCCCACAAAAACATGGGATACACTATGGTTCCCATGTTACGACTGTTTGTAATGACCATGGGATGCTCCAAATCATATATCTACTTGTGGTTCTAGGAGTGGTGTATGTATGAAACAACCAATCAAAACACTATGGCTGGGAATTTGGTTGACCATTGCAGCTACATATAAGACTAAGGCTACAAAACGAGGACCACTATGTTGTGATCCATAATCACTGATCATTTAATTCGAGATTTCCCACATTGGGAAATAATTATGGGAGAGGTTTATTTGGTGTTTCACTTTGTGTTTTGGGGCTCTCACAGGCTAGCTGGAGTGAACCACAACATAGTATAATTTGTATTGTATGTTACTATTACCTACCATGTTTTAAAAGTTTTATAGATTTACACAATTTCCCATCTATATTTTTTACCCTTACTTCCATTTTCTTCCTTATTATTTATTCCATATTCAAGGGAGGACTCCCTATTCTATTCTATCTCTAACACCTTTGATTTGATGTGGGTTTGGTTGTGTTACCATGGATATTTAAGGTGATTTTTAAACTCATTCTTACATTAATCCTATTATTTATTTCTCACTAATTTTGGGTGACATGAATAAGAGTTTCATTAAAACATCCAATAGATTTTAACATAATTATACCATTATGATAGAGATTTAATGTGTGATGGATAGAGGATGACATGATAGTATGAGTGCAAACTGTTGTGATAATGGTATGTCTCTATATGGATTTATTCATGGTATTTTTTAAATGAAATTAAAATGACAACCTAATAAATTCAATTTGTTAGGATTCCTTCCCTGGGTTGTCTCAATGGAACAACATAGACCTTCTATAGGTGGTTGGTTACTGTTTTTGTGCGATGAGGTTTCTCGGTGAGTTATTTGATAACTCTTCCTAATCGTTTAATTTTTAAAATTAATTTTAATTATTTCATAAATTATAAATGATTATAGTTAATTAAAATAGATGTTTTTGAATAATATAGGGACTCATGTGGATGGAAAATGGCGACCAGGACTTGGATGGGATAGAGTGAGAGTTTTCATGCTATGCTTAAAAAGGTAATAGCTCTAAAATTTTAGTAAGTGATCCTTATTCATTTTATCTACAGTATTCGGCATGATTTATTTCATTTTTGATATTCATGTTATATATATACAGAGGGAAATTTTCAATTTAAAATTATAAACTTTTTTTAACTAAATTCAAATTCCTATGGGTGGAATGAACCAAGTTCCATGACCATGATATAAATTATTCACTTTATTGATATCTCAACAATTGATGAACAAGGAATTATTTACATTTGTTTTCCTTGAGATACATGGAACCTAAGATCCAAAGTAGTGGGTAAGAAGAGTTATCCATATAATAGGTTTCATTACACTCTCTATATAGTGGAGGGTGTTAGTTTATAAATGTTTTTCCCTAGAAAGATGTAGTGGACCATGTGATTCCTTATAGCTTTTGGAAGAGTCCAAACAACTGAGGGGTGAGTGTTTCTCTCCCACTGAGATATTATTACATGAGTGGGTAGACCTTTTGGTCATTGATGGATATACTGGATGTGAAGACCGATGTAGGGTGACTTAGGGAGGGCATAAGCTTGATGTAATTTCCCATATGTGATTCTAATACATGATTACCTATAAGGATAATGAGTCCATAGGATGATTAAAATGAGATTTAGGGACTTTAAGCTCTCGGAGTGATGGGTGTTGACCTAATAGATGAGACTGTGACTAAGGATCTCATGTAGGGTGTCTATATATGAGGTGACCTAGGGGACACTAGTGGGTTCCCTGAGGATATATTTTCCATATAAAAGGTGTGTATTTGATGGGGTAGTATTGATGTCCAGTGTCTCCTTAGAACCTGAATTGGAGATGTTAGCCTATTATTTCTTTGATAGTGATAGGTTACACAATTTTCAGGCTAGAAATGGTTATATGGGATGGGTTGAAGTAGATGAACATCCCCATTGAGAGGAGTTATGTGAGATGATTTTGGTGGGATTCACTTCCAACCATGATGTATTAGAATACATTGGTTGACTTGGATATTCTCCTTTGATTTGGAATTAGTGTTTTCTAATGATGAGATAACATTGGTGGGATTAACTTCCCATTGGGATTTATTGATATACATGTGATTTTGTGGATGTTTTACTTTGGATCCATCCATAATTTATAATAAATGAGATTTATGGGAGGGATAGACTACCCCAATGTGATATATGATATGGTTGGGAGGGATGCACTTCCACCTTGATGTGATATTAGTGTTCAAAACTAGGTATTCCCTTCCCCCAATGTGATATATAAGACTTATGGGAGAAAAACACTCACCCCTATTGGTATGTATACTTCAGATGATCTAGGAAGGATGTGTTTCCCCCATATGATCTGTAAACAATTGGATTCTTAGGACTTGCTCTCAGGATCTGGATATTGTGCTTGATACTGATATATTTATTAGGATTTTCTCATAGAAATCAGCCATGGGCCTGATATTGGTTGTCATAGTTTTGTGACCTACTCAAAGACACTCTTATTCTATCCAAAGTGGGTTTGAGTCAATCCTTGGTGTCATGTTATAACTCAAGGACTAACAGTGGTAATTTTATTTATGATTGTACAGTAATTTATTTATTCTATTGATCTTATAACATGTTTTCACCATACTTATTGTTTATGTAATCCACAATGTTTATGGTTCTCTACTGATTAGTACTCACACCCTGTTCATGAGGACATGATAGTTGAGTAACGAAACTGATCTCATTGATTTTAGGTTCAGTTAGGGAAAAGTCCCATATATGGATTATTCATCTAGATAGCTTAGACAAGTTTCGGAAAAAAATTAAGTATATAACCAGGACACAGTATAGCCTCAGCATCACATTATTATTCTAATTTTTTCATTGGTGATCGGTTCAGTTGGCAATCAGACATTTTATGCTAGCATGACCATTGTTCTATATAACAATTGGTCTGTATGACCATGCGATTTTTCATTCATTAGTATTATTGATGATTTATATTTATTAATTATGTATACTATGATTTTTTACGATTATTTTTTTATTATTTTATATTATTTTATACTCAGATATGTGGGTGTAGTCTCCCTACATTAACACCGACAATCCCCATCGTTGGTCGGAAGCCTCTGGCTTATAATGAGGCAGAAATAAGTTCACATGGAGAAATATTTTGGTTACTATTCAATGTGAACTTGGAGAGGTACATCAAAAAGTGGTATCAATTATTTTTTATTACATATATCAAAAAGTGTTTTATAGTTTTTATTTTTCTTACTATCTCAAGAGATGGTAGATGGGTGACATAGGAATGTGTTAAGTCTTGTCATAGACCTTGAAATCGTGCATCATTAACAGTTTTTCTGATGGGAATTTTATGTTTCCAGGTGATGGGATTTTTATTCTTTGACATTTATTTTATAATTGTTTGATTTCACCAAGTGTAACACACTTGAGTTTTTTTATTTATGATTTTATTTAATCTTTGGATCTTAGACCATCCACACGAGTTTGTATATATGAATCATATTTTAAATGTGACCAAGAGGCATGTCTTGAACCACTGATCAATTAATTTATTATACACTTAAGATAGTACCATAGTGGCAAAATCTATAGTTGATAAAAAATGGGCTTATTACCATACACTATCTTGCTACTATCACTATTATAAACTAATTAATATAAAACTACGAAACTAATATAAATATGGGTGTTTTGAAATATGAATGAAATATAAATATAAATATAAATATATATAAATGAAATGAAAAAAAAGAGTTAGAGTAAATAAGGTAGGAAATTTTTCTTGTGAGGTCACAATGATTCAAGTCATTGTTAAAAAGGGATATCAATATTCTTCTCAATGAGTGTATCTGGACCTTTCACAATTAACCATATCATTTTTTTGTCATCACCCCATACTAAAAACTATGTATACGAGACAATGATCTTCTATGCGTTAGATATGATACATCTTTTTGGGCCATCACAATCTATGTCATGCTTGACCATATGTAGGACACAAATTGTGAATGGAAAAATGATTAATAAATGAGAAGAAAAATTTTGATGATAGAGAAAATGGGGTGACTGGTCACCATAATCGATTTTTCCATCACCAAAATTGCTAGAAATAGGTAAAGAGAATTAATTAAATCAAATGAAACTGTATCAAACCAACATTTATCCCTTGAGAAAACTAAAAGGTTACTAATCTATTTTTAATGGGGCTAAGATGGGAAAACAGTGACAGAAGCACATAAAATTAAAAAAAATGTGAGAAATAATATTTGAAGAATAGAGATAAACAAATATATATTAAGAATATTCTGAACTATTAAAGAAAAAAGGCCACCTTATCCCCTTAAAAATGAATTACATTTGGTATGAGGGAGGAGGTATCAATTTATAGGGGGAAAAGTTATAAATTTAGGCTTCAAAATAAGTTCATTGGAAATTTGAGTCACTACGGCAAAAAAGGCATTTAGCGGCGGTTTTTTTCATTTCGCGGCGGTTTTCAAAACCGTCGCAGAACATTTCACGACGGTTTTTTTTATTTTTTTATTTTTTTTTATTTTTTTAATTTTTAATTTTATATATTTACTTATATATTTATTTATATATTTATTTATATATTTATTTATATATTTATTTAAATATTTATTTAAATATTAATTTTTTATATTTATTTTATTTATTTATTTTTCGTATTTACTTATTTATTTATTTTTCATATTTATTTATTTATTTATTTTTCATATTTATTTATTTATTTATTTATTTATTTTATTTATTTTATTTATTTATTTATTTTATTTTATTTATTTATATATTTTATTTATTTATTTATTTTATTTATTTATTTTCAGTATTGATTTATTTTATTTCGTATTTATTTTATTTATTTATTTATTTCGTAATATTTTATTTACTTTATTTATACATGCATGCACATCCCATGCACGTGCACATGCACATCCCATGCAATATAAAGAAATTTTGCGTTTGGTGAGATTTGAACCCCTAACCTCTTGGATATTATCCAAAGACTTGAGCACTCCAGCAAGCTCGCCATGTGGTTAATAAACAGAATTTAATATACTTATATATATTAATTGAAAAAATAAATAATACATAAATAATAGATATAAGCTCAATAATAATAAATAATAAGTAATAAATAATAAGTAATAAATAATAAATAATAAATAATAAATAAATATAAATAACAAATAATAATTAAATATAAATAATAAATAATAAATAATAAATAAGAAATAAGAAATAAATATAAATAACAAATAATAATTAAATATAAATAATAAATAATACATAATAAATAATAAATAATAAATAATAAATAATAAATAATAAATAAGGAATAAGAAATAATTAATAATTAATAATAAATAATAAATAATAAATAAATATAAATAACAAATAATAATTAAATATAAATAATAAATAATAAATAAATAATAAATAATAAATAAAAAATAATAAATAAAAAATAACAAATAATAAATACATAATAGATATAAATAAGAAATACATAATAGATATAAATAAGAAATAAGAAATAATAAATAATAGATATAAATAATAAATATTAAATAATAAATAATAAATAATAAATAATAAATAAATATAAATAAAAAATAATAATTATATATCAATAATAAATAATAAATAATAAATAACAAATAATAAATAAGGAATAATAAATTATAAATAATTAATAATAAATAATAAATAACAAATCAATATAAATAACAAATAATAATTAAATATAAATAATAAATAAATAATAAATCATAAATAATAAATAATAAATAAAGATAACTAATAAATAATAAATAATATATAATAAATAATAAATAATAAATAATAGAAATAAATAATAAATAATAAATAATAAATAATAAATAATAAATAAATATAAATAATAAATAATAAATAATAAATAAATATAAATAATAAATAATAAATAAATATAAATAATAAATAATAAATAAATATAAATAATAAATAAATATAAATAATAAATAATAAATAAATATAAAAAATAAAAAATAAATAAATATAAAAAATAAATAAATAATAAATATAAATAATAAATAATAAAAAATAAAAAATAAATAAAAAATACATATAAATAATAAATAATAAATAATAAATAATAAATAATTACTAATAAATAAATATAAATAAAAAATAAAAAATAAAAAATAAAAAATAAAAAATAAAAAATAAAAAATAAATAAAAAATAAAAAATAAATATAAAAAATAAAAAATAAAAAATAAAAAATAAATAAAAAATAAAAAATAAATATAAATAATAAATAATAAATAATAACTAATAAATAAATATAAATAATAAATAAAAAATAAAATATAAAAAATAAAAAATAAAAATAAAAATAAATAATAAATAATAAATATATATAAATAATAAATAATAAATAATAAATAATAAATAATAAATAATAAATAATAAATAATAACTAATAAATAATAACTAATAAATAAATATAAATAAAAAATAAAAAATAAAAAATAAAAAATAAAAAATAAATATAAAAAATAAATAATAAATAAATAATAAATAAATATAAATAAAAAATAATAAATAATAAATAAATATAAATAATAACTAATAAATAAATATAAATAATAAATAATAAATAATAAATAAATATAAATAATAAATAAATATAAATAATATATAATAAATAAATATAAATAATAAATAATAAATAATAAATAAACAATAAAAAATAATAAATAATAAATAAATATAAATAATAAATAGATATAAATAATAAATAATAAATAATAAATAATAAATAAATATAAATAATAAATAATAAATAATAAATAAATATAAATAATAAATAAATATAAATAATAAATAAATATGAATAATAAATAATAAATAAATATAAATAATAAATAATAAATAAATATAAATAATATATAATATATGATAAATAAGCTTGATTTTGTCGATCTGGTGCGTAGCTCTCTTCGCTGGCTTCGAATTGTTATGTGGTAGAGCCCAAACGGACACTCGGAGCGAAAGTTATGGCCGTTTGAAGTCGGATAACTTTTTTCATCTTTTTTACAACTCTAATATCATTCCCACCTTAGACTGTCTCACGGTTTTGATTTATGTGCCTCTATATCTCTTCATGAGCTTCGATTTGACAGGTCGTGGTGCTTCAATGGACGCCTGGATCAACAGTTATGGTCGTTTAGTGATTTTGGGGATTCTCGTGTTTTTTATTTTTTTCAATTCATTTCACGGAGGTTTTACCGAAACCGCCGCTATTTAGCAGTGGTTTTTTAAAAAACTGCCGCTAATCCTTGAATAAAATTAAAAAAAATTAAAAAAATTAAAAAAAAGAATATTTTTCCGTTTAGCGGCGGTTTTTTCGGGGCGGTTTTAAAAACCGCCGCGAAACGGCGGCCCAAAATGCATTTCGCGGCGGTTTTCTTGTAGTGAGTATTTTTGCATATAAATGATATAAATGGGGAATATTTTATTCTGGAAATATTTTTCTATATCCGATTAAGATGTTTCCTTGAAATTTCACCTCAGTTGGCCATATTATAAAGGAAATATTACTGATTTATTTATGAAATTTAATTTTTACAGGATGATCATTCATATTAAAATGATCCAATTTTCAATGTTTCTATGGAATTTATTTACGTAGTATATCACATGGTCAAAGAAGATAAAAATGATCCCAATTTTCTTCTTAGTCTGTTGGGAAATTTTAGCCCAATTAAGCATGTATTTTGGGGGATATGGGCTCATCTCTAAAATTCATCAGATCTATTCACAGATCTCAAGGCTTGGCTTATGATATATTAATAGGCCTCTAAATCTTGGATTTTCATTTAGGTACTATTAAATTAAATGAATTGCAATATATATGTAATTCTAGAAAAAACATTAAATTAATAACTCAAATTAGTGTAGATAAAGTTATGGATGAAAAACAGAAATAAATTAAAAAGATAAATTCCAGAATTATTCCATTTTTAAAATTAAGTTATTATTACTAATAAAACATAAAAATGTAACAATTGATTAAAAACCCACTTTTGGATTAAAAAAATTAATTAATGTATAAAATTTATAAAAATTTTCATTATTGTGACATTAAGTTCCTTCACTTGGATTATTTGAATCATTTATTGTAAGTAATATTAGACTATAGGAAAACCCACCTAATGCTAATGAGAAATAATTTTAGAGGACCAGACACTATGTTTTAAAAGAGATATCAATTAAATATTAAATGAATTTAATTAATAAAATATATATTATTCTCATGACTGAGGAATAATTTTATCCACATTTTATCAATTTGAAATGTTTATTTGGGGAGTAAAATATCTATTTATGAATAAAATATGTATTTATGTATTCAATAAATTCCGAAGTGTTTGAATAGACCAAGACCATGTCAGATTATTGATATTTATTTACCAGCCAGTAAATAATATTTATTATATTATTGTGTTAACACTCTCTGTAAAATAATAATAACAATCATATTATTTTATTCAATGGGGTTTATTAAGAATATGTTATTATTTTATGGGATTAAATGAAATTAAAATATTTATTAATGTAAGATCGAGATCTATAAGTTTTTCTTCATTACTAATGTGTATTGAAATATAAAATATAGAATTTTTTTTCACAAAAAATTCCCTCTTAACTCCTATTTCTCTCTCCATCTCAAGAATGAGAAACACAAGAGAGATTACTTCTTGATTGAAGGATGGAGAATCAATACAAATAATGCAACATAATCAATTCACTATGCTAGAACCTGGATATCGATTGTCATTTGGTGGAGATTTAAGGATCCTGTGTGAATCACTGCTAGATATATTTTATCCTTGGCCCTTATAGTTCAATGAAGGTGATCCAAAAGGGATTTTTCAAATGATCAACACATAAATAGAAGAAAGATCCTAATATAATGCATTTTATTTCTCCTAATCCAAATTAATTTATTTTAAATTTATTGTTAAATATCTTCTATTGGGGTTCTATGTATTGAAATATTAATGTAAATTTTAATATATCTCCAACCAAAATACGCCATTACTGTGCCCCAATCCATTAGGTGACTAGGATAGACATTCTTTCCAATGTTGTGATGGTTAGTTGGAGTCAATATTTCCATATTAAGAGTTATTCTTGGTATTTTCTATGGATTATATGTTCCTATTAATATATGAAATTACATTCATATTACATTATTGATGGTATTATTTTTGGTTTTATTTTATATAGTTAGTGTTGATTGGTGTATGCTTATCATTTCCTTACACTAAATAGGGTAATGCATCCTATGTTGTGTCTTTATACCCTTAGTTCTAGTATCCATCCATTTTCTTTTTGGTGGTGTAATTTAGGGGTCTCTCTGGTCTTCAATACCATTCTAGAATGGGTTATATTGGGGAAGGTTCATGATATAGTGGCATATGATCTTTGGTTGAGAGTTAAGTTAGTGTTTGGAGTAAAACACTTATGAGTATTTCATTGGGTGAGTTGGGAAACAGTGCATTAGATTTTTTCATTATATATAGGCTAGAGAGACATGATATGATATATAATCCCCCTAAAATCTGATTAAAGGACTTTGGTAGTCTACCAGACATGGTTAAATGTGGTTTTAATAATCAGAGGGTTTAAAACTAGGTGTGGCACATTCATCGTACATATTTTCACTTGTGTTTGAACTAAGGAAAGTATCTAAGAAGATAAAATTAATTTAATTATGAAATTAAATAAATTTATACTTCCTAGGATTATGAGAAATGTTTTATATTTTTGATATGTATGGTAGGCGACAAACCCATGTAATTTAGGTCGGTAATATAGCCTATGGAGATCATCTTGGATGTAGAAGGGAACTTAGGATACGATGCAAGGACTCCAGCAATATAAGGAATATATTTAATAATTCTATTACTAATTTTATGTTAGAGACAAAGTTATGATATATGATTGATATACTCCCTAAATACCGATATCTTTCATGTGTATTTGGTTTTATTATATGGTATGATATGGGTGTATCATAAGGCATGATATATAGCATCATGCTCTTTATTTTTCTAGTCATAATGTGTGAAATAATAAGTTAATATATTTTATACAATCATATCATATGATTCACAACACCCTACAAGTAGTGAGGCAACCAAATGTAAAATTTTTATTGTTAAGATATCCTACATATTGGATATCATTAATATTACATTTCATAAGATGAATTACATGAGATGATAGTATTATATTAGGGTTACAAAGAGTTTTTATCCACAATTATAACTCGTAATGTATAAGTAAATTCATAATCTCTCGAGGAGAATCTATGCGGGGATATATTCGAATGTTGATACCATCAAGAATGGGTTTTTTTGAATTCTAAATTTTATTTTTATTGAATCTACCCTTATATTGAATCTCATTCTCTCCTCCCACCCTTCTTACCTGAGAGGTACAAACATATCACTGTTGTGATGGAGAATATCTCCTAAGAATCAAGTGAGTCATATCAACCTGTGTATACACCATTGAAAAAAGAGTATGTTGGATTCCTCTTAGGGATCATCACTATGTATACTGATTACAGATAGTATTGAAAACATTCAATGGTGAAAGGTACAAGATTTCTTAATTTAAAATTAATGAAAATTTTTAATTTTCATTGCATGGTGATTTTGATAATTTTTGGTTTCTAATGTATTATTATAAGTGAATAGTTTTTTTCAACCCTTAGAAAACCATTTAGTGATATTAGAGTTTCACCATGCCGCACAAATTCATGAGACTGTGTTTTAAAAATGAATAAATAATATATTATTTTTGTATCATATTGGATACCATTAAAATTGAAATATAAATTGAAACATTCCTGATATTACAATATAAGAAATCATAAGCTAATATTGGATTATCTTCTTCCATATAGCATATCAAATCATGAAATATGGTTTAATCCTTTAATATTTTTCATTTAATATAGGATGACATGGGAAGTCATAGCCAATGATAGTACTGACTCACATAGTCAAAAAATAGAGTATCATAATGCCTTATTGATTTTAATACCCATAATAAAATTTTACATATTAAGAATCACATGTTTATTTTTATGTAGGCCTCGGTCATAAGATATGATTTCTAGGTGATGTTGAGTTAATATGACACAACATCATATTTTAAGTGATAGTAAGACATGTACTGATGGGTAAGTCACAACCGATGATTATTAATCGTGATATACAATTTATAATGTTAAAAGTCTTTTTAACACCAAAACATACCAATCATGAAGTGTGATTTATTGTATTTCCTAAAATATGATATATCATAAAAATATGAATTTTCAAAAAATGAGTTAAGAATTTATTTTTATGGTATATAAATTACTTTAAAATCATATGAAATGAATTTTAGGATATTTATTTAATTTATAAAGGAGTTATAAACTAATTACTTATATCATATTTCTAATTAATTATTAAATATTTTTAAAATTTTTAATAAATAAATGTCCATAATATTAAATATTAATATTAAAAACCTCTCAGAATTATATGGCATGAAATAAAATTTGCATATGAAATGTTTATAAGAAAAATATATATGTAATTTTAAAGTTTTTTAAATTAAAAAATAAGGCCAAATATACAAAATATTATATTTGAAACTATTTATTGTTCCTAATTGTTATTTTAAATTTTTTTTAACTTAAAGGCCTTTTTTTGAGAAATTATTTGACACATATAAAAATGTTTTTTTGAAAATTTATTTGAAAAATATTTAAATGATTTTGTGTATGTAGTATATAGATTATTAATTTTTTTACATAATTGAATTATAATACAATTTTTTTATATTTCTTGTAATATCATATATTTAATGTAAATTATAAATAATTTATTATATGATGGAGTTTATAGTGGATAAAATATAAGGATACTGTATTTATTTAATTATAAAATGTCCATAATGAATGGATAAATTTTAACGTGTTTATAATTAATATACTTATTAAATATTCATAAATAGTTTATCTCATATTTAAATATATTAATTTTTCATTTATTTATTTTAATACCTCTTACAACAAAGAATATAATTATTATATTATAAATTGTTGTGTTATTTAGTTTAAAGTGTTAAAATACTTCTATAAATTTTCACACATGTATTTAAGAAGGAACATGCTAGGTATGATAATTGATTTAGATTTCTTCTACATTTACTGTGGATTGTTCTAGGTTATGATTTTGTATTTAATTTTTGATTATAGTTTATACATATTAGTTGTTTGAATTATAATGTAATTGATGACACAATCATGTAATATAGCCCTGTGTAAAGGGACTTTGGGATGGACTACTCACTGTCCTATAGGCTTTTTCCTTGTCTAAAAAAGTGGGGGTTGGCTATTTGTCAATTCAAGATTACTATTATATAAATATTGATTCCATATTATTATAATCCATTACATTATAAGGTTTCATATACCTCATGCCTGGGATTCATTAGGATGTGCATAAATATAGTTTTCTTTTAATTTGGGTTAGTAAAACAAGCTATGAGTTGTGTTATGAGTTTCAAATCAATATGGTTTAAACACAATGATTTAGTATAAGAGAAAGGATTCAAAACTAAATTATTATAATATTTTATACATTTAAAGGAAATACATGAGATAATATGGTGAGATTTAAATCCCATTTAAAATACTAAGTTTTATAATTCATCCCTAATAGACACTTTCCAATACCTCAATCATCCAATCGGGCAGGTCACGCCAAATTTGGGTTCCCCTAGATTATGTTGTATAAGGAATGTATATAATGGGTGGACCTAATAGGATTAAGTTATTATTTTGGTAATTGTTTGAGTTACACTTAGTTGGGAGACCCTAATTGGATTAGGTTACCTAGGGAATTGTGTTTAGTGAATCTATATGATGGATTTGGGAAATGGGTTATCTGATCAACTATAAACGATAAATATATGATATTATTGTCTAGATGACCTACCTAAAAGACTATGTTGTGAGATAAATTCCAAATAGGGATCAATAAATAGTTAAATATTTAACTTTTCCTACAAAATCATATGATGAAATCTAAATGGGGTTATCATTCAAGTGGGATAAAATTTAATAAAAGTCAATATTAAATGAATTCAAAATGTGATACCATATGATAAAATATTTTATTATAGATGACATGAAATCATTTTAATTTAAATATTGAGATCAATCTAGATAAAAGATAATAATTATGTAAAACAAATCATGGATTTGTATTATTTTTAAGATTTGTTATTAATCAAGAAGGGAATTCTTTGTGTTTCGGTTTTACCTTCTTGAGTCAGAAAATGTTGAATTTTCTCAATAAGTGAATCTATATTCTTATGAGAAGCATAAAATAACTAAATTAAGGTTTTAAATTAATTATATGAAATATAACCTAAGAGTATTTAATCTCTAATCATATTCTTAGTTTGTTTGAGTGTACCAATGAATTAATGAGATTTAGTATAAATTGTATGGTTTAATATGGTTATTGAATTCCTTCAATTGTTTTTATGGGAAAAGATATTATCATATGAATTAGTTCATGAAATATTTCCAATAAGTGTTGAGAATAAATGAGAATGACATGTAATTTTTAGGATCTGATGTTGGGTTGATAATATGAATGGGTAAAATTTATTTTGAATGTCTAATAATGTTTATTCAAAATAACTAGTCAATGTAATTGAAACTTAAAGGTAAAGTTAGGATAGAAGATAATTATTCTTATATGATGGAATGTTCTAGGATATATGAATGGGTTTTAAAAACTCCATGAAACTTCATTGTCATATGTTAGTGTTATATTATTAATATCGTCATTTTTTAAGATTATATAATACAAAATGAATATTTTAAAAATGTTTTATACATGTAGGTGATCATAATCAAATAAATAATTGATAGTGCTTATAGTTTTTATTTAATTAATAAAGAAAAGGGTTTCTAAATCATGGATTTAAATGTCAACTAATATATCAAGATAGGATGGATCTTAATAAAGGTTGTGTGCAGTTATCTCATATAACATATAAAATTATATAAGTTTATTAATAAATAGTTCTTATAAAAAACATGATATCATTATTCTAATATATTTTATTTATCGTTCATCATATTCTATTACAACCCTATAATGAAGATAAATATAGAAGTTGTTTTATCTAGTTGTAAAGAGTTTTTCCAATATAGTTATTAAAATATAAGGTATTTGATCCGACCACTCATCAATAGAAAATTGTTAAAAAACTAATGTATTCCTTTAAAAATAATGATCTATAAATATAGAAATATGTATATGTTATAGGGGATAATATTTTATTTTTCAAATATTCCCACAAAAAAAGAAAAATAAATTTTAACCCAAAAGGATTTGTGTTTTTATATAAAGGCATTAGAAAGAAAATATAGTTTCTAAGAGGCTAGTTGGAATACGATCTTACCACAACCAAATTATTTTTATGAGATACAAAGTCATTATTTATTAATTTTTATCTTCCTTATTAATTTATGGGTCTATTACCTTGAATTTTATAAAAAATAGGGAATCTATATAGGGTTCATGGTTAGTACAGGATTAGTGTTCATTATTGGCATAGAATGTGTGAGGGGGGATTAAGCTCTTAGTGGGGTGCACATGATTTCCAAATTTTTTTGACCAAATTGTGTATACCACCCTTATATATGACGGATATCACATGGTTAGTGAATAATATCCTAAAAAAAGTGGCCAAACTACGTAAATTAGTATTATTTATGGGTATTACTTTTTAGTGGATACCACACATTTGGTTTAAGGTCTCATAAACCATGTGGATAAATCATGTAGAATTTCTATGAACATAAAAATGTGAATTTTCTAACATTCATCGACATAATTTTAACATATATAATTCTCCCCTCTCTCCTAATTTGAACCCTCTATGTTTCTCACATGAAAAACCTTGCTCTCCCCTTATATTGGATTTCATTATTTAATTTTCATCAGGTTTCTTTGAGAAATCATCTAGTAAGTATTTTTATCCATATCCTTGGTTTTGTTCTCTTATTTTCCCTGGTATTATTCCTCTCATAGGTCCAATGTGGCCTAGAGTTCTTGTTGTATGATTTTAATATTATTGGTTCAGATGTTAATGGATTTATCTAGAATTCGAAGGAACTTTACTCTAGTTATTTAGTGGTTTTACTCCATTAACTAACTGTTTCATTGATTATGGTAGGTGATTTCATGAGTCACTTTTTTTGAGGAACCTTATGTGATTTCACTATTTAAATGGATGTTTTAAATAATTTAAAATAATTATCTTCCATTATTAAGTGTTTATTTATTATGATATTCTTTTTTCAAATCTCCTCTTAAAATGAGAATTTATAATGTGCTTTTGAAATCATGTTTTTTTATATTGAATTTATTATTCGCATTACAAGCTTGATAAAATGATTCTTTGAATTGAAATGGTTTGCAGATAAATGTTTTAATTATTTGATAATGATTATACTTCATAGGATCATTGGGTAATTGGGTATGGAACCTTGGAAAAGTAATTTCTAAACATTGGTGTTAGTCTTCCTAGCATTGGATTACATCAAGTTATGGTTTTTCTTTGACTATGAAATTGGTTTCTCTGAAAATAATTGATGAAAATATCACTATAATCCTAAACATAGATGGATAATAATTCTTTTTAGAGACAATTTAGTATGAGTATCATAGTATTCCTTGATCTTATTTTCATTAGGGTGTATCCTATGATGTTCTTTTAGACATTATGGATTACATGGACATTATTTCCATGATTAAAATTATTTTAAATCTTGATATCTGTCAACAATCATTAAAATGATTAAAGATTATTTTCCATGTATTATTTTCAAACAAGCATGATTAGATTATCTAATAAAGGTTAAAAACGGAATACTTGGTGGTATCCTACCAGGATATTTATACACACACACCCGACATACAACTTTTGGATATATGTTAGATGTGTTTTAAATGACATAGGTAAAGTAAAAAACATATTATAGTTGGTGGTTATTCAGGATATCTAAATTTAGGTTAGAGTTGGAGAAATTATGGGGTGATATCCCTTTTTTTATATGGAGTTGTGTAAAGACCCATGTTTTTCTGGGTTGTGAAAATTACCAAATAATTGATTTTTATGGTTTTTAAGTGGATCATTTTGGGAAATAGAATTTTTGTCATGATTATAATATTTTTAAAATATTATAGAGATATTTTTGGATGTGAAATAAGGCCCCAAAAGTGTTTTGTGTGTTAATGTGTGAAAAATAGAGGGTTCATGTGGTTCAGGAGGCACTTGGGGAACTTAAGGGCCCAAGAAAACATGGGATGCATTGTGGTTTCTATGTTATGGTTTTATGGAATGACCATGGGATGCCCCAAATCATATATATACTTATGGTTCTAGGAGTGGTGTTTGTATGAAACAACCAATCAAAACACTCTGGTAGGGAATTCTGTTGACCGTTTCAGTGACATATAGGATTGAGGCTGCAAAATGGGGACCACTATGTTGTGATCAATACTCAATGAGCATTTAATTTGATATTTCCCCCATTGGGAAATAAGTATGGGAGAGGTTTATTTGGTATGTCACTATGTGTGTTGGGGCTCTCAAGGGCTATCTGGGGTGAACCACAACATTGTTTAATTTTTAATGTATGTTATTGTTCCCTAACATGTTTTAAAAATAGTATTGAGTTCCCCCATTTCCCATCTATATTTTGTTACCCATCATTATATTTTATTCCTTATTATTCATTACCTATTCATGTGAGGATTCCCTGTTCTATTCTATCTCTAACACCTTTGATTAGATGTGGGTTTTATTGTGTTACCATGGATATTTGAGGTGATTTTTTAAATTCCTTCTAACATTAACCCTATTATTCATTTTTCACTAATTTTATGTGACATGAATAAGTGTTTCATTAAAAATTTCACAAGTTTTTGGTTGAATTATCCTAATATGATAGATATTTAATGTGTGACAGATAGAGGATGACATGATATGATGAGTGCACACTTTTGTGATAAAGGTATGTCTCTATATGGATTTATTCATGGTATTTTTTAATTTAAATTAAAATTACTACTTAATAAATTATATTTGTTAGGATTCTTTCCTTGGGATGTGTCAATGGGACCCCATAGACCATCTATAGGTGGTCGGTCACTGTTTTTGTGTGATGATGTTTCTCGATGAGTTATTTGATAACTATTCCTAATCATTTAAATATTAAAATTATTTTTATTTATTAATTACTTATAAATTATTGTAATTAATTAAATTAGATGTTTTGGAATGATATATGACCTCATGTGGATGGAAAATTTCCATCAGGACTTTTCTGGGATAGATCAAGAGTTTTCCAGCTATGTTTAAAAAGGGAATAACTCTAAAATTTAGCTACGTTATTCTTATTCATTTTAACTACAGTATTAGGAATGATTTATTTCGTTTTTGATATGAATGTTATATATACCGAGGGAAATTTTCCAATAAAAATTATCTATATATATTTTAATAAAATTTGAATTCTTATTGGTGGAATGAACAAAGTTCCTTGACCTTGATATACATTGTGAACCTTCTTGATATCTCATCCATTGATGAACAAGGCCTTATTTATATTTGTTTTCCATGAGATATAAGGATCCTATGATCCAAAGTAGTGGGTAAGAAGAGTGGTCCTTAGGTTTCATTATACTCTCCATATAGGGGAGGTTGTTTGATTATAATTTTTTTGACCGAGAAAGATGTAGTGGACCTTATGAAGACTCATAGCATCTGGAATAGTCCATACAACTAAGGGGTGAGTGTTTCTCTCCCACTGAGATATGATTACATGAGTGGGTAGAAATTTTGGTCATTGATGGATATATTTGGTGTGAGGACCGATGTAGGCTGACTTAGGGAGGGAATATGCTTGATTCCATATTTCGTTTTTGATTCCAATACATTATTACCTATAAGGATAAAGAGTCCATAGGATGATTAAAATGTGATTTATGTAATTTAATCTCTTTGAGTGATGGGTGTAGACCTAAGAGATGAGACTGTGACTAAGGATCCCATGTAGGGTGTCTATATATGAGGTGACCTTGGGTACACTAGTGGGTGCCCTTGTGATATATTTACCCATGAAAAGGTGTGTATAGGATGTGGTAGTAATGATTTCAGGTGTCTCCTTAGAACCTGAATCAGATATGTGAACCTATTATCATTATTATAGTAATAGGTCACACACTTTAGAGGCAACAAATAGTGATATGGGAAGGGTTGAAGCAAATTAACATCCTCATTGAGATGCATTATGTGAGATGATTTTGGTGGGATGCACTTCCAACAATGATGTATTAAGATACATTGGTTGACTTGGATATTATTTTTTTATTTAGAATTTGTGTTTCTAATGATGAGATAACTTGGGTGGGATTAACTTCCCACAGGGATTTATCGATATACATGGGATTCTGTGGATGTCTTCCTTTCATCCGTCCTTAATTCCAAATAAATGAGATGTATGGAAGGGATAGACTACCCAAATGTGATATATGATATTATTGGAAGATATTAACTTCCACCACGACGTGATATTTGTGTAAAAAAATAGGTATTCACTTATCTCAATGTGATATATGAGACTCATGGGAGAAAAACATTGACCCTTAATTCTATGTATACTTGAGATGATCTAGGAGGGATGCGTTTCCCCTATATGATCAGTATACCATTGGATTCCTAGGATTCGCTCTGAGGATCTGGATACTGTGCTGGATACTACTAGATTTATTTTGAGTTTCTCTTAGGAATCACCCATGATTCATATATTAGTTGTCATTGTTTCATGACGTGCTCAGATACACTCTAATACTATCAAAAGTGGGTTTGAGTCAATCTTGGGTGTCGTGTTATAACTCAAGGATTAACAGTGGTTATTTTACTTATGATTCTACAATATTTTATTTATTCTATTGAGCTTATAACCTGTTTTCTCCATACTTATTGGTTAAGTAATAAACAATGTTGATGGTTCACTACTGATTTGTTCTCACACCCTATTTAGGAGAACATGACAGTTGAGTAACAGAACTAATCTCATTGATTTTAGGTTTAGGTAGGTAAATGTCCCATGTATGGATATTTCATCTCGATAGCATGGACATGTTTAGGAAATAAATTAAGAATATATTAGGGATGCAGTATAGCCTCAACATCACTTTATTATTCTATTTATTTGTATATGTGATCAGTTCAGTGGGAAGTCAGTCATCGTATTCTAGCGTGACCATGGTCCTGTGTGACCATGGGTCTGTATGACCATTTTATTTTTCATTAATTAGTATTATTTAAGATTCTTGTTTATTGATTTTTTATACTTTGATTTTTTAAATTATTTTTTTTTATTATATTATATTTTTTATACTCTGATATGTGGGTGTAGTCTCTATATAGTAACACCCACAATCCCAATAATTGGTTTGAATCCCCTGGAATATAAAGAGGCAGAGCTAAGTTGACATGGAGAAATATTTTGGTTACTATTCAATGTGAACATGGAGAGGTAAATAAAAAAGTGGTATCAATTATTTTTTATTACAAATATAAATAATTGTATTATAGTTTTTATTTTTCATGCTGTCTCGGGAGAGAGTAGATATGTGACATAGGAACGTGTTAAGTCTTTTCATTGACCTTGAACTCGTGCATCATTAACACATTTTCTGATTGGAATTTTATGTTACCCGGTGGTGGGATTTTTATTCATGGCCTTTTATTTTTTTATTGTTTAATTTATCACAGTGTAACACACTTTAGTTTTTTTAATTATAATTATTTTTGTGATTTTCGGATCTTGGACCTTCGACACAAGTTTTTGTACATGCATCATATTTGAACTGTGAAAAAGAGGCTTTTCTTGAACCACTCATCAATTAATTTATTATTATCTTAAGAACGTACCATAGTGGCACAATCTATGGTTGATCATAAGGAGTCTTATTACAACACACAATCATCCTATTGTCACTATTATAAACTAAATAATATAAACCCACAAAACTAATATAAATATGAGTGTTTTCAAAGATGAAAGAAATATATATATATATATATATATTAAATGAAAAAAATGAGTTAGAGTAAATAAGGTAGGAAATTTTCTTGGGGAGGTCACAGTGATTAAAATAAATATTAAAAAGGGATATCAATTTTCTGCTCAATGAGCTTATTAGGGCCTTTCACACTTCACCTTCTCGTTTGAATTGTCATCACCTTATACTGAGAACTATGTATACGAGGAAATTCTATTATAAGTGTCAGCTATGATAACACTTTTTGGACCATCACAATCTATGTCATGCTTGACTGTATGCATGACACTATTAGTGAAAGGAAGGATGATTGACAAATGAGAAGAAAAATTTTGATGATAAAGAAAATGGGGTGACCGGTCTCCATAATCGATTTTTCCATCACAAAAATTCCAAGAATTAAGTAAATAGAAATAATTAAATCCTATAAAACTAAATCAAACAACCATTCCTCCCTTAAAAAAACCAAGGTCACTTATCTATTTTTAATGGGGTTGAGAAGGGAATACGATGATATTAGAATATAAAAGCAAAAAAATGTGAGAAAGAATATTTGAAGAATAGAGATAAATTAATATATATTACGAATATTAAGAACTATTAAAGAAAAAAATGCACCTTATCTCCCTAAAAATGGTTATCATTTTGTATAAGAAAAGAGGTATAATATTTATGGGAAAAAGTGATAAATTCAGGCTGCAAAACATGTTCCTAGAAATTTGATTATTTTTACATATAAATGGCCTTAATAAGGAATAATTTATTTCAGAAATATTTAACGATATCTAATTATCATGTTTCCATGAAATTTTACCTCAATTGGCTATATTATGAAATAACTATTACTGATTTACTTCTAACATTTAATTTTTCCAGGATGATTTTTTGTATTATAATGATCCAATTTTTAATGTATCTATGTAATTTATTTACAGAATATGTCACATGGTCATAGAAGACAAAAATATTCCCAATATTATTCTTAGTGTATAGGTAAATGCTAGCTCAATTAAGCATGTATTTTGGGGGATATGGGCCCATATCTAAAAATCATCAGATCTATACATAGATTTCAAGGTTCGACTTGTGAGACGTATCCAGGCCTCTAAATTTTGGATTGAAATTTAGGTACTATTAAATTAAATGAATCTAAATATATATATAATCCTAGAAAAAAAACTAACTTCAAAACTCAAATTAGTATAGAAAAAGTTATGGTTGACACATAGGAATACATTAAAAAGTTAAAATCCAATATTAGTAAATTTTAAAAATTAAGTTCATATTACAACTAAAACATAAAAATGTGACAATTGATAAAAAAAAACTATTTTGGGATTAAAAAAATTAATTACATTATGAATGTTTTGAAAATATTAGATTCAACACTCCATCACACTTAGCCATTTCACTCTCAGATAATCATCATTTATCCTAATAAAAATCTCCACAACAACCAAAAAGATAAAAAATTAATGATATTTTAGAAAATTTAAATCTTTAATTTATCCAAATTTAATTTTAATTCCCTAAATTTATATTTTTTCAACAAAAAAAATCCTTCATTGGACCAATCATAACCTACCTCACCTTGTAATTTTATGTCATTCTTCAGTAATAATAGAATAAATCTAGGATTATGCTCATAATTTGAAAATTAATGTATCACCATAGGTTTTATAAATTTATCATTTCTCCACACTAGGATACATGAAAATATATTCAATAAATATTCCTTTTTAGGTGAATTATGTGGCTTAGGGTTGGAGCGTAATATCACTTATAAATTGAATCCTGAAAAGATGAGGTTTAAATCATTAAAATAATACATGAAAATTTAAGTAAAACCCCAATAAATTACTAATTAAATTCTACTAAAAATTTTAAACCAAACACCATCACCTTTTTATGGCATGGGATTGGAGTTATATAATGATTCAAATGAATTATTTCATCCAAATCATACAAATGTTGTGTTTTTTTATAAAGAATATACTGAAAATAAAATAAAATTAAACAATGAAAATATATTACCTTGATGATTTAGAGGATAATGGGTCAGAAATTAAGAATAATCTATAATTTAAGCTCATCTCCATTTTTTTATTTTTGTATTGTTTTTTAAATTTTTTAAATTTTTTGATGGAGAATGTGATGATATAATTAAAGAAGAATTAAATGATAAGTCATTCCAAGTTATTTCACTCCATCCACTTTCCAAAATGATTAAAGAAACATCACACCACCCAAAAATGAAACACACACAAAATAACACACATTAAAGGAAATTATTCTATACTCAAAATGGAATATCCATGAAATAATATCAAGAGTACGGGAAGGTAAGGATAAATAAACTTGTAATGTGGCTTAAACCTATAAGTCAATTCATGTAATATAGGGGATAAAAAGGTTAGATATAAAGGTGGGTATCAATTTAAAATATGGATAACAAATATTATGTCTCAATAATTTAAAAAACTACCCATGAACTCCAAATATTTGAAAGATAAAAATCATAAGTTATACTTCTAAAACAAAACCAAAGTTTCTCTCAAGAAAGTGTGGGTATTAGGATAAATATTTCAAAATAATTCAGAATAATTCACAAGAATGGGAAAATAATTTGATTCAATGTTTCAAATTCATGGGTTTCAAAAATCAGTCAAACTCGTAAAAATGATTGAAAATCTAATTTAAGTAAAAAAATTCACACAAAAAATCATTTAAAATACATTTTTTAGAAAATTTTTTCCACTATCTAAAAATAAATTAATGTGATAAAAATGATAAGAATATCCATTTATGCTCAATGTTCCTAAAAGAGGAAACATAAAAACAAAAAACAAAAAAATACTACTATGTGGGTTTAAACTCCCCACACATTTAGATTTCTCTACCCCTCATTTTAGATCCACAAAATAATAGTAAGGGATGAATAATAAAGGGAAGGAAAGATACAACATAACCTTGTTTTCTAGTGTTATCCATGAGTTAGTATTCTAGATACTTCTAATTATACATTGAATATAAGAAAAAAAAATTAATATAAGAAAAATAAAAAAATAAAGATTAAGGGAAAGGAGGATAGAACATGGTTTTGACCCCCCATGTAGTTGGTAGGATTTTACTTCCCCAAGTTTGGTAGTAGTAGTTGATTAACCCCAATATGTAGGTAAATAGGATTTTGTGCTCATAAAAACTAGAAATTATTTATTCTAGTTCTCTAAAAATTTCATTAGTCAAAGAGGAACCCATAGATATATTAGATATGATCCTCCCCCTTTTCTATGGGGTACAACATAGAAATTGATGGAAGTAAATATAATGGGTCCTCCTCTTCTTTGGCCATGAATTTTTAGCAACGTCGTTAACATCATCCAGGTCCTACATGGGTTAATAATCTAAATATATAATTTATTATGGAAAAATATGTGGAAATTTCATTATTAATGGAACTAAACCAATTAGAATCAATAAAGGAATATTTCCATTCATATAAAGAAGATTGGATGTTATTTTATTCTAGAAAGACCACTAGAGGCTCGGTCTCAGCATGTTCATCATCATTATTAGATCTAAAAGAACATGATAGGTATAAAGGAGATGATTATTCTTTAAGAAATATGGGAGACACACTTACCTTTTGGTCTCCAAAAAAATATAACCAATGTTATTTATAATCTTATTGTGATCTAAAGTTGCATCAGCTACTATGTTTTCTTCAAAAACCTCTTCAAGTAATGGATGAGATAGGGAGAATGGATTTCCATGTTACATATTTATGGAAAAATAAAACTTTTAAACTTAAAATTAAGGTTGAATAGGAATTTCATTTTCCTCATATTATCTTTGGTTATTTTCTATCAATAAAACACTAACTTCCTTAACATCAATGGTCAATGATTCTACCATCTTTATTTCTTTTTAGAGATTTTTTAATTCCCTTGGATTATCAAGTAATAATGTTTAATTTGAATATTCAATGTATATTAATTAGAATACAAGTTATTATTAAGCCATGAATTTTCAAAATCATTAAATTAATCCATGAACAAAGGAAATAATTAAATGCAATGATGCACCTTTTTAATTTTTTTAATGTTGTTATTTTTTTTTGGAAAACATCTGTCCGAAAGATCTTGGAATGAAAAAAATGACACCAAATTGAAAAAATGGTCTATTATAAAACACTAATAAATTAATTTATAATTTTATATGACTATACATTAATAAAACAACTTATGGTCGATCATAAAGAGGACACTTACAACACACAATCTTCATATTGTCTCTATTATAAACAAACTAACATAAAAATGAAAAAATATTTTAAAGATTGGGATTTTTATAGATGAATGATGTATATATATAAATGAAAATAATAATAAAATTATTTATAAGAAATAATTTAGGAAATGTTTTTTGGGAGGACACCATTATTGAAATCATTATTCAAAATGGATCTCAATATTCAACTCAATGATATGATCAAGACCTGTCACATCTCACCTCCTCATTTGAATTGTAAAGACCCATAATTTCCGTGGAAATTTTTTTTCTTATATACAAGGGAATTTTACGAGCATGAAGTTTCTGACGGTCGTTGATTCCAAGTCCCGGTGTGTCCGGAGTCAATTTATGAAGTTTTTTTCGGGTACTTTCAGTAAACGTACGTATGAGATTATAAATCTTTTGAACCGGTGCCCAGAACCGAAATCTGAGGGCACCGTTGAACTCGCATCATTGGTGATTTCTTAGTGATACCTTCACCACAGTTGCATTCTGACAAGTTTGGAATATAGTCTTGGGGGTTAAAATTAAATTGAATAAAATAAATTATTAACTTTATTTTATTTGGGTGGTTAAAACCTCCAAGGGGTGGTTGGAAGTGGGGGCCACCACACCCTAACCTCCCATGGAAGGTTATGGTGGTGGGTCACACCCGAGCATAACCTCCCTTGGGAGGATGTTATTAAGTGGGGCCCACCCGAGCACTTTAATTCCTCTAACCCCCTTAAACTCCCTGGAACCCCCAATTAAATTGGTGAAACTCTTCCCCTTCCCTCATAAGTGTTCCACTCCACATCAATTATTTAATGCCTCATTAATTAATTATTTGAATCCATTTGAATTCAAGATCATCCATTTAAAATAAAGGTTATGCAATTTCTTTATTTTTATTGGCATAATTATTTAGTGGAGCCTTGGAAGAATTGAGAGAACATCCTCTCAATGAAGTACATGAAGAACCATCGCTATCTTATTCCTTCTTTAACCGGGGCAAGAAAGGGAAGCGACACCCATTAAGAACACCCACGAAATCTCTAATGAACTTCATCCGCATCAAATGAGAAGATGTCTCCCATGAAGAACATCATCAACGATGACGTCACCTCCTTCCACCGCCAATGAAAGACAATCGAGGTTAGGGTTATTTTATGATTGAATATTACCCTACATACACTGTCGTATGTTCTATGATTTGAGAACCGGATGATATCACCATAACGAGGAGGGTTCGGACCGTAAAAACACAACGCGAACCTCCACTATTGTTGGTTCTTGTTTGATGACAACAGAGGTGGTACATGTGATGACCAATAATGAGCTGACCGTGAAAAAAGCCAGCCGCGCAAAGCCGATGGGTCGCCACAAGGGCGCGGCACCGCTATGTCGCGCTGGGAACCGAGCTGCAGCCAGACGGGGCATGGTGATGCCGGAGGGGCACGGTGGCGTCGCACTGTGTCGGGAGGAAGGGTTGTGGCTAGAAGGGCCACGTCGGTCGGATGACGAGTGCGGCGTTGTCACACCGTGCAGAGGAGTGGGAGGCCACAGCCAAGTCGGGCCACGACGGAGGCGGCACGACGCCGTAGAAAGACCGTGGCCTTAGGCTGCGGTGGACAGGGGAGAGCGGTTGGCTAAGCTGGCCGCCGGTCCGCACTACAGGCGGGACCCGAAGGGTCCCGCGGTTACCCGAACCGGTGTTAGGTGCTTGTTCCGTTACCGTTAACAGGGGGCACGACACCCCCCCCCCCCCCACGGTGTGGCCAGTCGGGCCAAGCGGCTGGACAGTCGAGCCACACGTCCAGCCAACACGCGGCTGCCCGGCTGGGCCACATGGCCAGCCGGCCGGGCCACGAGACCAGCCAGTCAGGCTGCCCCCACAGGTCATGCCGTGCCTTCAGGTCGGGCTACCCCTTCGGTCTGGGCCGCGCCTTCGGGTCGGGCCATGCCTTCAGGATAGGCCATGGCTTCGGGCAGGGCCATCCCTTCAGGCCAGGCCAGACTAACAGACTGGGTCGGTCCCTGGTCTAGACCCAAGTCCTACCGGGTCGGTCCGACTGGGCTGGACCGGACTCGGACCCGTCAGACCCGAATACACCTATTTACCCATAACTCGGTCTACGGGTGTCCTAATGACAAAACGTCTACGATGATAGAAATATTAGAGCTAGAAGGTTCCTTTGACATTCCCCACTTGAGGTTTGGACACAGTTGTCGTATGGTCAGGTTGGTTTGAACCTAAAATCCAACCAGTCCCCTAGAACGGAAATGCCAATAACTCACAGAACGGGCGCCCGATTGACGCATCATCTTTTGAATTGAGACCCCTATGAAGTGGAAGTCCATTGAGATTCTTCCACATGAGACTTCTTTTACACTTTGAGTATCTTCCAGTAACATGTGGAGAGAATCCTTTCGGAGATGAGCTTACAGAGTGCAGAGACCTAGTAGCTGACAGACCTAACGACTGCTTGACCAATTTGACTCAGAGTGATTCGACTAGCCCAGTGGGGAGAGCCTGGTAGTTGGCGGCATAACAATGGCGGAGGAGCACCTGGTAGTTGGTAGCAGACCCGCGGTACTCGATAGGAGGAGTACCTATGCAGGCTATTAGAGGGAGTGCCTGGTAGTTGGCGGCAGACCCACAGCGGAGGAGCGCCTGGTAGTTGGCAGCAGACCTGCGGTACTCGACAGGAGGAGTACCTCACCAGTCCAAGGTTAGTGAGAAGCACCTTGGTGTCGCGACCGGCCCACAGTTCACGATAGAGGAGGAGTTCTCAAGCATCTGTGGTTTCGATAATGAAAATCCTAGTTTGAGCTAAGTTAATGACCTTTGTGTTTTCCTCAGGATTGAGATTGTTTACTAGATAACTTAGGAAAATGTATGGGTATATGCCTAAGTAATGGTTATCCGTTGATTCATTCTTTGTGGTTTAGCTTTTTTCGATATAGTGAGACCTTGAGGGTCTCAGGATCCCTACTTAGTATCGTTATACTTACCCCTTCATGGGCTTTGGCCACACCTCATTGTGTTGGATGCAGATGATGGACATCGCTGACCGAGGTAGAGTGTACGAGGACTAGACGGTACCCGGAGGTGGACCTCACGATGAATCGGTACTCGGAGGAGACGGACGTATGTGGAGCACTGAGGAGGCTATCTATACCTACCCTTCATTTAGGATCTCTGGTGGAGGATCCAAGAGCTACAAGGCACCTTCCAGCAGTTTGTCTTTTAGTTGTACTTGTTTTGTATTTTCCTTGAACTTTACTGTTGGGCTTGTATTTCCGCCCCCTTTACTTTCAGCACTACCTTTGTATTCAGTTTTACTTAGTGTTTTTATTCTATTTGTTTACTCTAATTGTGTGTATCTACTTTTTATAAAGGCAATTCCTTCCCAGCTTAGGGATTTACGCCTTTGGTGCTAGTCGCCAACCCCTGGCCTATGGAAGGCAGGCTTGGGGTAGTCACGAGACGGATCCTGAGGACGAGTCATGACAAATTGGTATCAGAGGAGTTGGTTCTACCATGGAACTTAGGACTCTGATATTTATTTTCTATGAAGCAATAGTGCTAAGGGTACTGAGTGTGGTATTCAGTTCCGGGAGTCCAGTGTTGGTACAGCGGCTGACATATCCGTACACCAGGACCATGACTACTGATTTCCGACTTAGTGCATGAAAACACTGATTGCATGTGTGTTTCAAAAGTTTCTTCTTTAAGTCAGATCAACCAGGTAAGCTCAGCTGGTATAATCATTTGACCATGTCACATCTTTTTCTTTCAGGATGCCTCCTCACGGACGACCAGTTAGAGCCCCGAGATTTTTACGCACTGACAAACCACCGAGCGACGTGGCCTCAGTGCAGGTTCCCTTTCTAGTTGAGTCACAAGTGGTACCACCACCCATTGGGCCACCGATTCCACAAGCCCCAGCAGTAGATGATGCGTGCCGCTTGAGTGCACTGCACGAGTTCCAGCACCAGAGGCAACCCAGGTTCCAGGGAGAGACAGACCCACATGCGGGTGAGGATTGGCTAGAGGCTGTGGTGAGAGTCTTCAGGATAGTAGGGACACCAGCTGACTAAATGGTGATCCTTGCTTCCAAACTCTTTCAGGAAGCAGCAGGCAGATGGTGGAGCCTAATTCTCTAGTTCCTCGATGAGGCAGCACTACTCTGGACAGATTTCAAGAGCCTGTTCCAGGCAGAGTTTGTTCCAGCAACCCTATGAGCGGTGTCGATACAGGAGGTAGTTCATCTGCAGCAGAGCAGTATGATAGTAGCTCAGTACTCAGTGAGGTTAACTTACCTCTTTTTCTACTCCACATATATGGTATACGACCCATTTCTCAGGGCCCAGACATTCGATTAAGGGCTTAGGAAAGAGATCAGAGCTCCGATGATCTCCCTCAGCATTCCGATGCATGCATGAGTGTTGGAGCGAGCCCTCCTAGTGGAGAGTTTTCTTTTCTGAGTATTCTCTAACAGTGAGACCCACTACTAGTCAACTTGTAGGAGAGTCTTATGCAGCTTACAGTAGAAAGATGATTCATAGGTCCAAGAGTACCAGACTTATAGGTGGATGACCGCACGACTCAGGATCAGTTGTGCGGGGCACCCAAAGTGGAGACAGAGCCATTCATACCAGGAGAGGGTGGTGTTACTCATGCGGCGGGCAGGATCACATGGAACGTGACTGTCCGACCCTCCGTACGGACGATCAGCAGTCAGTTGAGGGACCTCCCAGGCAAAGTCTAGGATTCGATCGAGGTGGTATGCAGGGCACAAGTGGATGTGGTAGAGGAGCTGGTTGAGCAGCTGGCGGTGGGTGATGTTTCGAGGTGTTGCCACCACCACCACCAGGAGGACCACCTCGACCATAGGGAGCTGACGGACAGGGGAGACCTCAGCTTTAGGTAGCTGAGGCATACGACCATGGCTCTCCGGAGATGATTCAAGGTACTATCTGTGTCTACTCCACCTTAGCTACAGTTCTTATAGACACAGGTGCTAGTCACTTTTTCATATCCACTTCCCTCGTTCAGAGCTCAGAGATTCCGACATAGCTTTTGGCTCGATCCTTATGGCTAGAGACTCTTATGGGAGTGGACTCGATGATTACACACTAGTGTTGGAAGTTTGAGCTTATTCTAGGAGGTGAGAGCTTCGGCAGGGATCTCTTCATAGTGGCGTCGAGGCCTTACGACGTCATCTTGGGTATGGACATGTTATCTACAGTCCATGATCAGATCGAATGTTTTAGGCACAAAGTGAACTGTGTCCGCACGGATGGGACCAGTTTCACCTTCATCAGTGAGAAGGGATCCTTTGTAGTGCCGGAAAGACTTACTCAGATAAGGGTATAGCCGATCACTCACGAGTTGGCTTTCCTTACCCTCAGAGTAGTTGATGTGGAGAGTCTGACTTATCCTGTAGTGGTGCACCAGTACGCGGATGTTTTCAATGACGATGTTCCAGGACTACCTCCTCCCAGAGAGGTAGACTTCTACATTGACATGTACCCCTAAATTACACCGATATCTACTCCAGCATATCGGATGGAACCCGCGGAGTTTTGTGAGTTGCAGGTACAGTTGGAGGACTCGCATGGGAAGGGATTCATCCAACCCAGTGTTTCTCCCTGGGCAGCCCCGATTCTGTTCACCAAGAAAGAGGATGGGAGCTTGAGGCGCTGTGTTGACTACCGTCGCATGAACCAGGTGACCGTGAAGAACCAGTACCCACTCCCAAGGAGTGAAATCCTATTTGATCAGCTCAAGGGAGGTCGATGGTTCTCAAATATAGACCTCAGATCAGGATATCACCGGCTCAGAGTTCTAGACAAGGATGTGCAGAAGACGACCATCAGATGTCGGTACGACCACTATGAGTTCCTTTTTACGCCCTTCGGTGTAACCAACGCACTACCAAAGTTCATGAGTCTCATGAATTGGATCTTCCAGCCTTACCTCGATCTCATTGTCGTGGTCTTCATCGACGACATTTTGATCTACTCGACTACTAAGGAGGAGAATGCCTACCATTTGCAGGCAGTACTAGACACACTCCGAGAGCACCAGATTTATGATAAGCTCTCGAAGTTCCAGTTTTGGATTCGAGAGGTTCAATTCTTGGAACACGTCATCTCAGAGGCTGGAGTTGTAGTGGATCCAGCGAAGATTGAGGTCGTGCTTTCTTGGGAGCCACCCAGGAGTTTGATGGAGGTACGGAGTTTCCTAGTCTTGTCTGGATACTACCGAAGATTCATTCCAGACTTCTCCAAATTTGCAGCAATACTATCAGCCTTGATGAAGAAGGGGAAACCCTTCATGTGGTCGGAGAGATTCTAGCAGAGCTTTCGGGAGCTGAGGAAGAGGTTGAATAGTGCCCCCATTTTGAGGCTTCTGAAGGAAGGCATGTGGTACGTAGTCTACTGTGACACATCAGAGACCAGAATCGAGTGTGTCCTGATGTAGTAGAAATCTGTGATCGCGTATGGTTCTTGGAAGTTGAGACAGCATGAGCATAACTATGCTACCCAAGACTTGTAGTTAGCAGCAGTGGTCTTCACCTTGAAGATGTGGTGACACTATCTGATGGGCGAGCGTTTTACCGTATACTCTGATCACAATAGTCTTAGGTATATCTTATATTAGAAGGAATTGAACCTGAGACAATGGCGATGGCTTGAGTTCCTCTAGGACTATGAATTTTAGATAGTCTATACTCCTGGGAAGGGTAATGTTGTAGCAGATTCTATTAGCAAGAGATCAAGCATTCAACTGTTGGGAGAGGCGACAGAGCCGCTAGCTGCGTTGTTGATATCCTTTGTGGATCAAGATGTATCAGCCTTTCTACAGTCTCTCATAGTCACTCCTCCACATTTTCAGTGAGTCAGGGAGGCACAACATGGAGACACTGACTATGAGATGAGACATGCTCAAATATCCACAGGGCAGGCACCTAATGGATTTTCTAAAGGTGTGGATCATGTCGTCCTCTTTAGAAGATGTACCTTGGTAATAGTTTCACTTCAGGAGAAAGTATTGAGGGAGTTCCATACGTCCCCTCTAGTGGTACATCCAGGAGTGGTGAAGATGTACCAGGACCTCCGACAACAACATTGGTGGCCAGGTATGAAGAAGGAAGTAGTAGAGTTTGTCTCATGATGCCTCACTTGTGAGAAAGTGAAGGTGGAGCACCAGGTACTAGTAGGCCTGGTTCATCCCGTAGAGGTCCCAGAGTAGAAGTGGGATGAGATATCCATGGACTTCGTGATGGGTATTCCACGTACATCAAGGATTCATGATTCAATATGGGTGATCATTTACCGACTCACCAAGTCGGCCCACTTCCTACCGATCAGGAAGCAGGGCTTAGTAGAGAGATTGTGATGCCTCTATGTGCATGAGATTGTGAATTTTCATGGAGTACCTTATTCTATTGTCTTCGAACATGAAACACGGTTTACCTACCGGCTATGGAAGGAGTTGCAGGAGGCTTTTGGGATGCAGCATCTCTTGAGGACCACCTTCCATCCTCAGACGGATGGTCAAACTGAGAGGACCATTCATACACTCGAGGACATGCTCCATGCTTGTGTCCTCGACTTCGGTCGCAGTTGGGAGGACCACCTACCTTTGGTGGAGTTTTCCTACAACAATGGCTATCACTCTGCCAAAGGTATGGAAACTTTTGAGGCCGTGTATGGTCGACCTTGTAGAACGCCACTCTGCTGGATAGACCCAGAGGAGTCAGCACTAGTGGGACTAGAGATGGTTCAAGCTACCACCGAGAAGGTGCAGATCATCCAAGAGAAGATGAAGACTGCACAGAGCAGGAAGAAGTCGTATGCTGACAGGAGATAGAGACCTTTGGAGTTTGAGGATGGCAACCACATCTTTCTATGGGTCTCACCTTGATGAGGTCTATAGATATTTGGCTGAGTTGGCAAGTTATCTTCGCGATTCATAGGACCTTTCCAGGTCCTCAGCAAAGTAGGTGAGGTGGCTTACTGCTTATCTCTTCCACCTCTATTACATTGGGTGCACAACGTCTTCCACGTATCTTAGCCGAGGAGATATGTGCATGAACCATCCCACATCATCGACCATAGGGATATGGACATCGATGACGGGGCAATATTAATGGAGGTTCTAGTGGATATTGGGGATCAAATGAAGCGGGTCCGACGAGGATGGTCGATACCACTGGTGCACATTCGTTGGAAGCACGGGAACCTCCAGAAGAGCACATGGGAGCGGGAGGCTCAGATGCGTGATCATTACCTGCATTATTTCCTTAGTTCGAGTTGTATCTTATAGGGACGGAAAGCCCAGAGGTGGGGAGAATGTAAGGACCTGGAATTTCAGTGAATTTTTATTTCTTAAATACATGGGAATTTTACAAGTCCCCAATTTATGACAGTACTTGATTCCAAGGCCCGGTGTGTCCGGAATAAATTTCTAAAATTTTGTTCAGGTACGTTCAGTAAACGTACATATGAGATTTTATATCTTTTGAACTGGTGCTCGGAACTGAAATCTGAGGGCACCGTTGAACTCATAGCGTCGGTGATTGCTTAGTGAGAGACTCAATGTAGTTGCATTCTGACGAGTTTGGAAGATATATTTTGGAGGTTATTAATTAAATTGAATAAAATAAAGTATTATCATTATTTTATTTGGGTGGTTAAAACCTCTACGGGGAGGTTGGAGGTGGGGCCACCACACCCGAACCTCCCATGGGAGGTTATGGTGGTGGGGCCTAACCGAGAATAAACTCTCTTGGGAGGAAATTATTAGGTGGGGCCTACCTGAGCTCCTTAACTCCACTAACCCCCTTAAACTCCCTGGAACCCCCAATTAAATTGGTGAAACTCTTCACCTTCCCTCATAAGTGTGCCACTCCACATCAATTAATTAATGGTTCATTAATTAATTATTTGAATCCATTTGAATTCATGACCAACCATTTTAAATAAAGGCTATGCTATTACTTTATTTTGGTTGGTATAATTCTTTGGTGGAGCCTTGGAAGAATTGAGAGAACATCCTCTCAATAAAGGGCATGAAGAACCATCGACATCTTCTTCCTTCTTCAACTGGGGAAAGAAAGGGAAGTGACACCCATGAATAATGCCCACAACATCTCCAGTGAACTTCATCTCTATCAAAGGAGAAGACGTTGCCTACGAAGAACGTCGTCAATGACGACGTCACCTACTTCCGCCACAAACGAGAGACAGTCGAGGTATGGTTTATTTTACGATTGAATATTACCCTCCGTACCCTGTCATATGTTGTGTGCTTTGAGAACCAAATGATATCACCGTAATGAGGAGGGTTCGGACCGCACGAACACAGCCTGACCCTCACCTTTTGTTGGTTCTTGTTTGATGACGATGGATGTGGTACACGCGGCGACCGACAACGAGTCGACCGCGAAGAAAGTCAGTGGCGCAAGGCCGTCAGGTCGCCACAAGGGCTCGACACTGCCATGCTGCGCTGAGAACTAAGTCGTGGCTAGGTGGGCCATGGCAGTGCCGGAGGGGCGTGCTACCGTCGCACCGTGCCGATAAAAAGGGATGCGACCAGGAAGGTCGTGGCGGTCGGACGACGAGCGCGACATCGTCGCGCCGTGCAGAAGAGCAGGAGGCCGCGGTGGGGCCAGTCCGCAGAGGAGGTGGCACAACACCATCATGTCGTGCCAGAGAAGGACCATGGCAGACAAGGGAGGGTGGCTGGCTGAGAAGGCCGTCGGTGTGCGCTATAGGCGGGACCCGAAGGGTCCCGAGGTCACCTGAACCAGTGCTAGGCGCGGGTTCCGTTACTATCAACCGGGGGTGAGACAACCCCCCCCCCCCACGACATTTCCATCTAGGCCACGCGGCCAGATGGCCGGGCCCTATGGCTAGCCAACACGTGGCTGACCTACCTGGCCACACGGCCAGTCGGCCAGGCCATGCGGCCTGCCAGCGATGCCACACGGCCAGCCAGCTGGGCCACCCTTTCAGACTAGGTCAGACTCACGGACTAGGTCAGACCTTATTCCAGACCTGGGTCATTTCGGGTCGGTCCGACTGGGTTGGACTGGACACAGACCCGTCAGACCCGAATACACCTATTCACCCATAACTCGGGCAACGCGTGTCCTAACAACAAACCGTCTATGGTGATGGAAAGCTTTGGGTGTGACAGTTACTTTGGCATACCCCACTTGAGGTTTGGACACAGTTGGGGTACGGTCGGGTTGGTTTGAACCTAAAATCCAATTGGGCCGCTGAAATGGAAATGCCAATAACTCACAGACTGGGCGTTAGATTGACACATTGTCTGTTGCTTTGAGAACCCTTGGACGTGGTGGTCCTTTGAGATAATTCCATGTGAGAATCCATGAACCGTAGAGTGTCTACCAGTAGATTGTGGAGAGGATCTTCTAGGAGACGAGCAGATAGAGGGCAGAGACCTAGTAGCTGATAGACCTGACAACTGCTTGATCGATTTGACTTGGAGTGATTCAACTAGCCTAGTGGTGAGAGCCTGGTAGTTGGTCGTAGACCCATGGTGGAGGAGTGCCTGGTAGTTGGCGGCAGACCCATGGTACTCGACAGAAGGAGTACCTCTATAGGCTATTAGAGAGATAACCTGGTATTTGGTGGTAGACCCACAACAGAGGAGCGCCTGGTAGTTGGCAGTAGACCCATAGTACTCGATAAGAGGAGTACCTCAGTAGTCCAAGGTTAATGAGAAGCGCCTTGGTGTCGCAACATACCCACTATTCACGACAGAGGAGGAGTTCTACAACAGTTGTGGTTTCGATAATGAAAATCTTAGTTTGAGCTGAGTTAATGAACATTGTGTTTTCCTCGTGATTGAGATGGGTTACTAGATAATATAGGTATATGTATGGGCATATACCTAAGTAATGGTTATCTGTTGATTCGGACTTTGTGGTTCATACTTGTTGGATATTGTGAGACCTTGAGGGTCTCAGGTTTCCTACTGAGTATCAATATACTCACCCCTACATGGGCTTTGAATTCACCTCATTGTGTTGGATGTAGACGGCAGACAACGCTGACCGAGGCAGAGTGTATGAGGACTGGATGGTACCCGGAGGTTGACCTCACGATGAGTCGGTACCTGGAGAAGACCGACGGACTTGGAGCGTTGATGAGGCTATATGTACCTACCCTTCAGGTAGGATCCATGGTGGACGATCCAGGAGCTGTTAGACACCTTCCAGCATTTTTTCTTTTAGTTTTACTTGTTTTTTCTTTTCCTTGTACTTTACTATTGGGTGTGTATTTCCGGCCCCCTTTACTTTCAGCACTACCTTTGTATTCAGTTTTACATAGTTTTTTTCTTCCATTAATGTACTTTGATTTTGTGTATCTACTTTTTATAAAGGCAATGCCTTCCCAGCTTAGGGATTTATGCCTTTGTTGCTAGTCTCCATCCCCTGGCCTATGGAAGGCGGGCTTGGGGTAGTCATGACACAGGTCCCGAGGACGGGTCGTGACATGATTTTTCATCACCACATACATAGATCTCTACATAATAGGATATTATCTTCTAAAAATAGACAATATACCTCCTTACTAACCATTATAATCAATTCTATGCTCCACCATTTTCATGACATAAATAAGGATGCGATGGATAGATGAAAAATAAGAAGAAAAAGCCGAAAGATAGAGAAAACATGGATACAAAAAAACATAATCGATTTAAAAATAATATAAATTCCAAAATATTTAGTAATGAAAAATAACTAAAGATCATTAAACTCAAAAAAACCAGCATTCCCTCCCTTGAATAGACATTGAGGCTGTTTGTCCATTTTTAGTGGAGTTGAAAAGTGAATACGGTGGGAGAAACACATAAAATTAAAAAATGAGATAAATGATATATGAAGAAGATATATAAACTAATATATATTAGAAATAGTAATAAATATTACTATAATCGAACCCCACATTATTCCTTTGAAATGGCTATACTTTGGCATGGGAGTGGAGGTACAAATTTGTAGAGAAAGAAGTGATAAATTTTGACACCAAAATATATCAACCAAACATTTGAGTATTTTTAACACAATAAGTGGTATAATTGGAAAATAGTGTCTTATTTAAGGATATTAATCTCTTTCTTGAGCATGAATCCACAAAATATTACCTCATTTTCCCTAGGATGAAGGATTTATTACTAATTAACTCACGAAAATTAATCTCTTAAGGATGAATGTCTATATTCCAATGTTCCAACATTACATGTATTGTTTTGACATCATTAAGGACTGATATATCATGATTATATAGTATAAAAATGTTTACCAGATTATTATTTGTCTTTTTAGGAAATTTGAGCTTAGTTGGAACTATATTTTTGGTGATATGGGCCCGTCTCAAAAATTTCCCAGGTCTGTGTATAGATCTAGAGGCCCACAGTACGGGCTATTTTTGGGCATTTAAATATTATTTTAAGAATAAAGTTATGATAAATGAAATAAATTCCAAGAATCATGTCATCATATAATAAAATAATTTCACAATTTCAGATACTTTTGAAAATGTTATGAAAAAATACCAAAATAAGTTAAAATTTAAAGTCCCAAATAGTTCTATTTTAGCAATTAAGATCAAATTACTACTAAAACCTAGAAATGTAAAAATTTACCATAAAATAAAATTGTGGTGGGATTTTAAAATATTAATTATATTATAAAATATAGGAATATATTCTTTTAATAACTCTTCAACACTTAACCACTGCACTCTTGGGAAATCTTCAAATATTTGAATCGAAATCCACACAATAATAAAAAAAGAGAATGTATCAATGATATTTTATAAAATATAATTCCAACATATATAATATATGATAAAAAATACTATTAATTTTCATTCCTCACATTAAAAGTTTATCAACCTCAAAAATACATCCATGGCCCAATCATAACCGACCTCAATGTGATTTTTTTCACAATCTTCAATCAAGATAAAATAAATGTGGATTTATGCTCATACTTGGAAAATTTAAATATCACCATAGGATTATTAAATTCTCATATTTCTACAACATGAGACATTAAAATTAATTCAATCAAGAGTACTTTTCCCAAAATAATTTTTGTTCCTTTGGGTTGGTGGGAAAATAATTTAAAACTTTATGGCGGAAAAGAGGAGGTTGAAATATTAAGTATAATGAATGAATATTCAAGTGAAAACCCTAGAAATTATTAACTTAATTTCCCATAAAACCTGAAATCCAAAACCAACCCCTTTTTATGACATGTTACTTGATTTAGACAATGATTACAATGAATGATTTCATCTAAATTCTCCCCCTTTTTTGTTTTTTAATCATTTTTTCTTTTTTTTCATGGAGGATGTATTGAAAATTTAATAAAATGAATAAATTATAATTAATTTACTTGATTATTTAGAGGTACATGATTCAAAAAACTAATAAAGATGAATAAATCATTCTTATATCCTTTTTTCTGTTTCATTTTTTTCTTTTTTTCGTTGTTTTCGCTTTTTGATGGACTAATGGATGATACAAATAAAGAAAAATTAAATGATGAATCATGCCCAAATATATCTATATATCCATCCCCAAAATATTGAAATTCATCCTAAATGAATTGAAATTAAGCAAGTCCCAAATTGCACACATGAAATTCCCTTTCCTCACACTCAAATATGAAATATCCATGAAAAAATATCAAGAGTACAGGTAGGTAAGCATAAATAGGATTGTAATGTGGATTAAATCTATTAGTATATTCACATAATATAGGGGATAATAAGGGAATATGTAAATTGGGGCCTCATTTTATAATGTGGATAACCAATAAAATCCCTTAATCAAGTCAAAAAAATAATATGAACTCTAATTATTTGATAGAGAAAAATCAAAAGTTCTAGTTCTCCTAAAAATTTCAAGTTTGTTTATCTCATTAAAGTGTGGGTATTCGGTAAAATATGTAAAAATGGTTTATAATACCTCATAAGAGTTGAAAAATATTTTTTGTTAGTATTTTACATGAATTTATTTTAAAAATCATTCAAACTCATAAAACTTATACAAAATCCAATTCAAGGGAAAAAAATTCGCATAAACAATCATTTAAAATCCATTATTTCCAAAATCATGTCAAATCTCTCAAAATAAATCGATGTTTAGAAAAAACTAAGAATTTTTTTTATCTTAATATTCCTAAAAATGGAAAAGGAAAAAAGAAAAAACCTAAAAGAAACAACTCAAAATGTTGAAACTATCCAATACTTAGAGTTTACTACCCCTCAATTAAGAACAAAAAATAAAAGTATGGTAACCAAAATAAAGGGAAGGAATGATACAGCCTAACATTATTTTCTAGCTTTATCTTTGAGTTATGCTCATAGATACTTCCACATAGACATATAAATTAAGAACAAAACATAATATAATGAAAATAATGAAAATAGAGAGAAAGGGAATAGAAGATAGAATATGGTTTTGACCCCCTATGTGGGTGTAAGATTTTTTACTATGCCTAGTCAGGAAGTATTAATTGTTTAATCCTATTATTAAGGATGATGGTGTTTCTTACTCAATAACCACTAGAATTATTTCTTATAGTGTTATTAAAATTGAACTAGTCTAAGAGGAACCCATGGATATAGTATATCATATCCTCCCCCTTGGTAATGTGGTATAACATTGAAGACAATGAGAAGGAATGTGTCCTCTTCTTAGTAAATGAATTTATTGGACACTTTGTTAATTTCATTTAAGGGATACATGGGTAAATATTCAAAATAAAAAATTTTGGAACTGAAAATATAGTCAGAATTTTGTTTTTAGTTGAACTAAACCAAGAAGAATCAATAAAGAAATATCTTCCTTCGTTTAAAGAAGATTTAATATCGATTCATTCAGGAAAGAAAAATGAAAAATCTGTCTTAGTAGGGGAATAATAATTATTTTATTATAAATAAAGAGATAGGTACATAGGAGGTGATTATTCTTTGAAAAAAATTGGATTCAAACATAATTTTTGATATTCAATAAAAGATAACCATTGTTCTTCAGAATCCTATTTTCCTCCCATAGTTATATCATCCCGCATGTATCCTTCAGAAACCTGTTCAAGTAATGGATGAGAGTGGTTGAATGGATCATAATGGTTCATATTTAAGGAATCCCAGAGTTATTAAAAATAAAATATTGGTGTATGAGTCATTTAATCATCCTAATATTTTTTTTGTTATTTCAACTATAGAACTTTTACTTCTTCAAATTTTGTATCCAGTGATGTTACAATGTTCCATTCATTTTAATGAATTTTTAAAATCTCTAGAATATTTAAGAAATATTTTTACTTCTTAATCCTAAATGTATGTTCTTTTCTATACATGTTTTTACTAATACATGAATATTAAATATAATTAATATAATCCATAACTTAATGAAATAAAGATATGTAATGAATATTTCTTTTTTAATTTTTTTAATTTCATAAATTTTCTAATATTTTTTTTAAAATAGCAATTGCACGCTCTTGGAAACGTCAAAAATAGTTCCAAATTAAATAATAAATTTTCAATTACTACTAATAAATGAATTTCAAACTTGTATAAGAGTATACCATAGTGAAAAACAAATGGCCGATAATAAGGATTCCATTTAAAATATAATATATTCATATTATCCCTATTATAAAATAAATAATATAAAACTAATAAACTAATATAAATATGGGGGTATTTAAAGATACATGAAATATAAATATAAATATATATAAATTCAATGTAAAAAAAATAAGTGATTAGAAAGAATTTAGTAAATTTTTATTGGTATTACATGTTGATTGAAGTTATTTTTCAAAAGGGATCTCAATATTCTAATAAATAAGGTGATCAAGACCTGTCACACCTTACCTTCTCATTTTAATTATCATCACCCCTTACTAGTACCTACTAATATGAGTCAAATCTCTTCCAAACATCAAATACGAATCCTATTTAATAAATATCACAATCTATTCTATGCTCCACCATATGAATGACAAAAATAATAAAGGGATGAAAGATTGATAAATTAGAAGATAAATATAGATGATTGAGAAAACATGGAGACTACTCACCATAATAAATTTAACAATAACTAAAATTCATATATTTTAATAAAGATAATGAATTAAATTACATGTAACTCAATAAAACCACCATTACATCCCTCAAACAAACTTTGGGGTCAGTTCTACATTTTTAGTGATGTTGAGAAGGGAATAAGGTGGGAGAAACACAGAAAAGTAAAAAATTGAGATAAATAATATACAAATAAGAGATATAAAATAATATACA
Organism: Viscum album; assembly: GCA_963277665.1. NCBI lineage: Eukaryota > Viridiplantae > Streptophyta > Magnoliopsida > Santalales > Viscaceae > Viscum > Viscum album. The sequence continues at coordinate 191,972,707 of OY728155.1, read as the reverse complement.
TTAAAAATATTAATAACTATTATAAAAAAATCAAAATTATACCTCATAATATGTATATAATTTGATATGGGAGAGGAGGTAAAAATTTATATTGGAAAAAGTGAGAAATCCTGGATCCAAAATATGTCCTTTGAAAAATTGATAATTTTTGACACATTAAATGGACTAATTGAGGCATGGTTTATTCTGGAAAGATTTTTCTATATCTCTTGATTGTATTTTACAAAATTTATCCTTAATTGTACATATTATGTATGATTTGTTTCTGATTTACTCTAAAAAATTAATCTATCAGGGTTTAATGTTTGTATTCCAATGTTCCAAATTCCCATGCATTTATGTTATTGATTAAGGCCAAATATTGCATTATTATAGGAGATAAAAATGATTCCTATATTCTTATAGGTTTCAATGTGAAATTATATCTAATTATTTCCTATAGTTTAGATGATATTTTTCCATCTCCAAAATTCACCAGATCTATGCAGAGATTTTAGGGCATGAGTTGTGATGTAGTTTTTAGACACTAAATATTGGATTGAGAATATTACCTTATTGAATTAAATTAATTCAATGATGTATGTAATTTAAAAAATAATTAATTTTCCAATATAAATTATCTTATAAAAATTTATGGCCAAAATAGTTAAATAAAATAAAAATTTAAAATCCAAAATTTATCCATTTTAGCAATTAAACTCAAATCAATACTAAAACCAAGAAATGTGACAATTTCACATAAAATAAAATAATGGTGGGATTGAAAACATTTAATTATAATATATATATTTTCATAATATTATCTTAATCATTATGTACGATTCATATGAAATTTTCCTATTTGTGTGTTGTTATCACAGATAATAGAGTATTTTTTTCATTAAAATGTGAAAAAAATTATTTGGAGTTTTAGTATAAAACACGGTTGTGGAATTTTACATATTTGGACTAAAATATTTGTTTCATCTAACAAAAATTATTGTGGATCTTATTGAGACACACTAATTGATAAAGACTATACATTCCCTCATGCAAGGGATATATAATGACCCTTAGTGGGTATGAATATAAACACGGTGCCTTGCTACTGGTAATATAAAGGAATCATGTTTAGTTATTTACATTTTCAACAAAAACTTATACCGTGTTTTCCCAAATAAATTATGGTGGTGTTTTACTAAACTGAACCATATGACTATGGTGTATTTGACATGGATCGTTAGAGGATGATTCCATTATATATATATATATATATATATATGATGGAAGAAATAATAATCCATGTGGTGGTGGATCCCATATATAGAGGCCTGATGAAGATTATATTGAGATCATAGTTCTCGATAGGGTATTTCCGTATGTATATAACCGACCAGAATCAGTTCCCATGAGAATGCTAATGCGCTTTCATGTGATTCTTGTTTTATGTAAGACCCTATAGTGTGAAGATTTATCGGTGAGTTTCCCCACGATGACGAAATGAGAATGAGGTGGTGTTTCTTGTGAGTTTCAATTTATGTGAGATATGACCTATGTGTTAGGTTGGAGATCCTAGGCCTTTGAGTTGTGGTCCGAGATACATGGACCAAGTATTATGGATAAAAATAGATTTTCTATATGAGGGTAACCTGAGAGAGGGGTTGGTCAAGGATAGTTATTGTCCATAGATATGAGAAGCACAATTTGATTCTTTGGGCTGAGTTCAGTGAATGACTGTTAAATCATGTATTTGGTATAGGCATATGAGGTGCTTTGTAATTCCATTGCCTAAATCACTATAGGTTATTTTCGACATAAAGGATGGATTTATAGGGTAGGATCTATATGAATTATATCCCTTGTTATTTTAGGCATGGATCCCAAATGAGAAAGTGTAATTCTATATTTGATGTTTAGACCTATGATGAAGAGAACACAAGTAGATGCTTTTGGTTTTGGAAAATTTTTCAAGTCGATATGTAGTCATGTGATAGACCTTAGCATGAGTGAAATGCCTGATTTTGAAATGGATGACTGAGGGAGCTTCAAGATAGATGAAATTGACATAAGAGTGGAGTATTATTCGTTCATTAAGAACATGAGCCTATGTATGATGAAATGAGACATAAAAGATAATGAGTTTTATGACTAAGTTCTATGGGAGCATACAGTAATTTAATTTAAATATGATTGAGGTGGTATAAGATCATTAGACGTGGTCCCATTTTAGTTCTGAATCACTAGGTTTTTCCTGGATAAGTAGAGGGTTTGTGATTTTGTTGAAATGATTATGGGAATAGTTTCTTAGAAATTTCGGGAGAATGAGGGAATATCCTCTGTCATGTGATGAAAAAATCATGTACGGATGGGGTAAAAATTTTCAAGATGCAAAAGCATGGCTCTAGATGATTATAACACATACAGTGATGAAACCTATTGAGGCTGTGATCATGTAATGGTGTAAGGTAGGATATATTATGGGTTGTGTACAATAGGATGAGGGAGGGTGTTTCCATCATATTATGATGAATTTTGGTAGATTAATGAGGATAACATTCCTTGTGATTTATGAATAGGTAATAATGGATATTTTTTGTTAATGATTAGGTGTGAACATGATGATTGTGTCCAATCATTACATATGGTACTAGAAGTAGATTGGGATGTAGAGATACAATCATCAGGATATAAGTGTCATGGGTGTTGTGAGATTAGTCGATGGATGGTATAGATAGATCTAGGATACATTGGTGGAAATAAATCTAATTTTATCATGTTCCTTAGTGAATACCATTTTTTTAATTTAGGTGTAGTTTGGGATGGAGTATGTTAATTAGAACAAGGCTTAGGGTGGTTTTGATGTGATTTTAGGGTGAGGCAGATAAAAGGTGTGTCCATAATTATTGTTATAGTATGATGTATTATGTGAGTAGATGGGGATCCAAATGAGTAATTTTAATAATATTCTGGTTTGTATGTTAGTGTAGGTGTTTGTAAGATCTAAAAATTCCCCTGAGAATTTGGGCATTATGGTCAAATATTGATATATCACATCGGTGGGTATGATATATCATTTTTGAAAAAAGTCAACCAAGAATGGTCTGACAAGTTTTTAATATATAAATGGGGGTATGGAGATGAACCCACACCAGAAGGTTTATTGGACCATGGAAAATGTGTATTGGTTGGTGATTCTGATGATAGGGAGTACCATGTCATGGAATCAACTCTTATGAGGTGATTCTTATATATGGGACCATCATGGCTTGGAATCTACGTTTATAATAGATGAATTATGGTGGGTATCCCCATAAGATTTAGGATAATTTGTCAATGACACCATAGTGTCTCCAGAGAGATGAGTGTGGGTAATTACTATCTTAGAATTTTAGTGATGATGACGAGTTGTGGCTTATGTTTTGATAGATAATGTGCCTTAGTTTTTGAAGATTCACAACAGAAGATTTTTTAACATTCCGAAGTAGTACACGATGAGTAGGATATGAATTATTGATGAAGATAGTAATGGTTAATGGTTAATTTTTTTGGAGAATTCTTGTGGAATGGGAAGTACAATGGGGGTGAAGTTGTAAATAACTATTTTATCTAGTTTGTGAAAATTCTGAAAGAATTTGAATTTTGAATTTTGGTAAGGGTTTCATTTTCTTAAGAGAAATTTGGATCTATATTACAATATTTGTAATATATTGTGGATATATTTTTTGATATGTAAAAAGGACATGGAGGTGTTTTAGGTGGTAATGATGGCTAAAGGGTTGGTTCAAAAGGATTGAATGGCACATATGGAACTATGAGGCCCACCAAATCTTCAGCCACCTCGTGGCCCACTATAGCTTGGAATATGTTGCGGTTCCCATGGTATGGTTTTATATAATCACATTGATCCCCTTTTATAGAGTTCCATATGGCTCATGGGGTAGAAACATTGCAAAATAGCTGACCAAAACACTGTAGTTGGGTGTTTTATTGACTGTGGTGGAAACCTAAGCGACCGAGGCCATGAAACAGGTACTGGAGATACTATGGTCTCTACTTCTTGGACATTTTGTAAATGAGGTATATTAGTGATAAATGGAGAATTGGGAGGTATATTTGACATAATGTTTGACACTTCAGATCTCTTAAGGCATGGATAGAGTACATTACAACGTAGCATGATCCCCTTTTCCCTGCATGTTCTAACTCTTTTATGGAGTTACCCTTTCCCCTTTCAATTTTAATTCCACACTTTACCATTTATTCATTATCATGCATGCTTGAGCCATGAAGGAACCCACCCCTCTATAATCTCTTAGTCCCCTTCCATTAGGGGTGGTTTTTGATATGGTTCCAAAGAGATTCAAGGTTAATTTTCGTCCTTTTTAAACTATCCACACTCTTTTTAATATTTCTTGGGTTTTGGGTATCAAATATTTGGGTTTTATTGAATATAAAATCATATAACGATGTAATAATCTTGATATGATGTGTATTTAGCATGTAATGGATAGAGGATGACCTGATACGATGATTGCTTGCTTTCTCACACTGTTATGATGAAAGAACTCCACTATACTAATTTATTCAGGAATTTTGATTAAATTAAATTCAAATAGAGATGGAATTGTTTTATGGTTTTAGATATTCTTAATGAGGTAGTTTTGTGAGGAATCCATAGATAGTCCATGAGTATTTGGTCACTGTTGGGGTTTGGCTAGGTCACTCATTATGGTTTTTGGTGATTATTCCTAATAATTTTAGTTTTTAAAATTAACTAAATATGTTTAATTGATTATAAATTTTTGTAATTAATTAAAGTAGATATTTTGGAATGAGATATGGCCTAATATGGATAGAAATGGATTTTGGTACTTGGATGATCTTGTTGGAGGGTTTTCAATATGGAATAACAATGAAATTGAGGTATGTAGTACTTATATATATTGTATATGGTATTATTCATTTTTTATATGGATTTTGATTTGTAAATTCTCCCAATTAGGGGTTCTTTATCTATTAAAATGAAATAAATTTTTTAATTTAAACAAAATTATTATGTATGGAATGGGAAAAATGTCATGTATACGATGGACCTTGTGCACTGAATTGATCCCTCGGGCAATGATGGCCTAAACCTTGTTTTTATTTGAATACATTGTGATAAATTGACCCTAGGAGGGGTGTACATAAAAATAACTCGGTAAGAAGAGTATACATTAACCTAGGTTCCATTATAACCTCATTATAGGGGAGGGTGTTGGTTTGGAAATGGTTAGCCTAAGTTGGTCTTAGTTGACCATGTTATGAATTAGATATTTTGGGCTAATCCAGACGTCCTTCAGGTGACTGCTCCTACCCAATTAATATGTGACTATCTTAGTGGGTAAAACGTACTTGTATTAATGGATATGTTGGGTTTGGGGATTGACCTAGGGTAACATGTGAAGGGTATGGTCTTGATTCCATCTCCCTTGTGTGAAATTGATGCATCATTACCTTTAAACACAATGAGGCCATATGATGAATACAATGAGATCAAGGGATATTATACCATATAAGTGAGGGGTGTTGACCCAAGATATCTGACTGAGACAACATTTTCCATATTTTATGTTTATATATGAGGTGATCTAGAGGACTATTATGGGATCTTCAATGAAATTGGGACCCTAGATGAGGTGCATATGAGAAGGGGTCGTGATGATTGTAGGAGTTACATTAGAATCCAAATAGATGATGTGATCTTGTTATTTGGGTGAATGTGACAAGTCGTGCACTTGGGAAGCCTACCTCAGTTATGTTGGACTGATTGTAGTTGTTTATCGACCCCATTGAAATGTGTTATGAGAGATGATTTAGGTGGGACACACTGCACACTGAGATATATTGAGATACATGAGATGACATGGATGTTCTCCTTGGGTCCAACCTTCATGACTACTATTGATGAGATGAGTTAGGTGGGATTCACTACCCATCGAGATATAATAAAATACATGGTATGACTTAGATGTTTTCCTTGGTTTTGGACTTAGTTCATGATATATGAAAAGAATGATAGGGACACATGATCCCTTTATGTGATGTATGATATGGATGAGAGGGACACAATACGCACCGATGTGATATATGTGATGGACCAAAGGTATAGAATACCCCCTATTGTGATATAATATATGGATAGGTGGGATGTACTACTCTCAGATGATATGTATATTTGAGATGATCTAAGAGAGACACACTTCCCCTCAAGTGTCTAGTATACCATTAAATGCCTATGCATTTCTCCTTGGATATGACTATTGATCCAAATTCTAATGGATTTCCTAGGACATGCTCTATATAATTGGAAATGGGCATGATATTGGTTGTCATGTTCATGTTATATCCTCAGAGAAACTCTATAACTAACTAATGTTTGATTTGCTCAATCTTAGGTGTCACACTAGATCTTTATGTTCTATAATAGTTATTTTATTTATTATTACACACTATTTTATTTTTTCTATAGAGAATATCATAAGTGTACACCCTAATTTAAGGATTATGTATAGAACCACATTTGTGGTTCCATACTAAGGTGTACTCACCTTGATCAGGAAACAATGATACATTGGTACCTTAGCATTATCCCTTAGTCACATGTTTAGGTATGTAAGACCCTTGTGTTTAGACCAATCAGCTAAATTGCTTAGATTGTTTCAAGTGATGGATGCGGTAGGTTCTGAGGATGTAGTAGATCTTAAATTTATTTTTATAATTTTATTTATCTGTTTATGTGATCAACCTAGAAAGAAATTAGTCATTTCATGATGTTATGATCATAGGTATGTGTGACTATATACTTTTCATTCATTATCATTATTCAGGATTCTTGTTTTTTCTTTAACATAAAATTATTTATTATTAAGTATGTTTCTTGGTTATTTTATATTATTTAACACATTTATATGGGAGAATATTCTCCCCATAATGACATTTTATAACAATAGTTCTTTTCAGAAGCCTCTAGAATAGGGGGAGGTACACCTCATGTCACAGAGTGACCCATTTGGTTATTATTAAGATTAAACAATAATTTTGATGTTTCGATATTGGTAATGTATATTTTGATTTACTTTGGGTTTAAATTGTTGTATAATATACTCTATATCACTTAAAAATATCTTATCCCATTCCATGTTTTTAATTTATTCTTTGGACCCTTTGTATAAATGTATGATTAAACTCTAAGTTTTGTTTTAATATTATGGGTTTTTATTATATTTGTTATTACAGTTTGTTTTGGGATTAAATTTATACTATATAACATTGATGACTTATTTTTCAGTATTCATTTATTTAAATGATTGACTCACCAATATATAGAGGAGTCATGCTAGGTCCTCAGTTAAGACCCTCTTGTTGGTGGATTTGATTTACTTGAAAAACTATTTCAAAAGATGTATTGTTGATTCCTATACATTGTTTTCTATGATATAGGGATCAGAAACACTATAAAGGCCTTATAATGGGCTAGCTTCAACACCTCGTCAGGGGTCTCGTGAGTTGTTACATGAAAAATTGGAATAAAAGCCTTTTTTTGATTTCTATTATTTGAGAAATGAGGTTAGACAAGATATAGTATAATTGATACTTGAGGGATTGGTTGCAAGTGAGAATCAGAGTAAGAGATAATTATGGAGAAACATGGTTATGTAATTCAATTTGTATAGAATTTGATAAAACATGCGACCCCGTAGAGGAAATATAGTGTAGAATGCATTATTGGTGCATGGTTTGAAAAAATATATAGCTAAACTATGTATATAATCCTAACTATCCTATGAGATCTATATGAATGGTGCATGGTTTGATAATTCATATGGCCAAACCATGCACAAAATAATATTATTTAATTTTTGTATTTCCTATTTTAAATCCATTATCATGATTTTTATATTTTTGTGATGGTTGTTTATCGATTTTGATGGTGTTATATTCTTATTTTAATGGTCCTTATTTTATTTATTTGATTTCACAAATCATTATTCACCCTTTAAGATCACCTAGGAACCATCCAGAGGAAGCTACATATAATTTACCATGAACTCAGCCTTGTGTAGATCTAAAATATATTAATATGGTGGTGGTGAGAAGTGTTTGATTCATTAAATATGTGGTTTCCCTTCACACAGATCATGCTAAAGAGTCAGATCTAGGTTTATTTCAAGACAAGGACTGGGTTGTAGATTATATTCACCCTCAACCTACATACTTTCAAGGAAGAAACAATCCTCAAGAGACCTAGGATTAGATAGAATATATTAGAATGATTTTTTAATTACTCAATATGCCTAAGGACATTACGGTGAAGTGTGTAGTGCTTTGAGGAAACTCAATCTGCAGATGAATATAATTTACAAAAATTCCCTTCTTTGAACATTACAACTCCAAAATACTCACATGACTCAATAACCAAAAAAATTATTGTATTTATAGATTAGCTACATGAAATATTATTTCATATAGTTTCATTAAAATTTCTCAAAGTATCTTTTTGAAAGACATAATTCTATAGATAATTTTGAATATATTTTTCTATGTGAATGGAAAACAAATGAAAGGGTGAGTTGAAATTATTTGTAAATGAAAATCTTATAAACATTTCATCGAAGGTTAGATCATAAATAGTGATAAAACATGAGCATGTGAAAAATATATTATTAAATGAACATGAAACTATAATAATTTTACATGATATATAATAGAAGGAAATGTAATATAAAATGATCGAATATATACGATGACATAAGTTTCCATAATCATGAGATAATAATCAACAAAAATAGATCAAAAAACAAGCACACAAAAAAGAAATATGACCCAAACATAAGAATATAAAATCCAAAAATTTTAAACATAGATAGCCACATCATTTTCATGATCAATACTGTGAATAGATTTAACTGTGTCATATATCTTCTCAATTCTATAAACATTGTAAAACCTTGATATTTTATGAAATATTTCTCTTCAAATAAATTTATTTTTTTTAATGGATCTTGATACACACAAACCTGAGTCTAAATAAACCACAACATACTATACCATGGAAACAAACACATTAAATAAGAAGAATAAATAAGAATATTTTTTTTTGAAAATGATATATACATATTTTTGGTAAATCAAATATTTTTAAAAATAAGTACACATTTTTAGTAAATTATTTATATGCTTAAAAAATAAACTTCTCTCAAAAATTAATTTTTTTTGTTTTTGTGAATAAAAATTGAATTTCAATTTTTACAATTTTATAAACTTTATTCAAAAAATAAGTTTATTTTTGAAATCATCCTGAGAAAAATCTCTTAGAGTAAAATGTTTGTTTTCTTTTTTAAAAGATTAATTTTTCAATGAATAATGAAAAATATTGATTTTTATTTAAGACTCTATTATTATTTAAGGAATTTTAGAAGATAAATATTTTTTTAAAATGGATTTAAAAGTATAATTTGTTCAATTATATTATGAATAATTGAATTTAGGTTATTGGAAGAAAATTTATGTTTAATGTTGATAAAAAAAATTTATACTTAAGATTTTTTTGAAAACCGATCTTCGTCACATTTTTTGGGTTAAAAATTAAATTAATTTTGAGAACATATACAAATTGATTTTGATAAAATGGATTCCATATTTAGAACCAGAATAATTAATATCATGTAATAAGTTCAACATAATATTTGGGTATAATTAATAGTAAAAATGTTTGGCTGTGGTTAATGTTAAAACATGTTTACTAGGGGGTTAAAATAAGATATAAGGGTACTATTTCCAATTATACTTGACTATGTCCTATAATATGGTCATATTTTTACATTATACTATCCCAAGTACAAATATATTTCCATTTTTAAGCATTTTTATTGAGATAACAATATTATATTTTATTCTTTTATGAAAATATAAATGTGTCCTCTTCGCCACTAATAAAAGGGCACCCTCTCTTTATATCCATTACTAAATATTGATACATATTTCTCAAAAAAAGCCTACAAAATATTGTTATAAACTCTCCTAGAAAAGAATTATATATTTTTAGTGTTTTTAAAATACCATTACAAGGGTCCTTATGAATCTAAAAGTGCCCCCTGAAGAAGAGATAATCATCTTACCTCAACTATATTAATTTATGTATTCTTATACCACATATAAATATGTTTTATTCATAATAGAATAATAAATTAGGAATAATAAATTTATTTAAATTTTATTATTATTATGGAACCACAAGTATTCACACTCTATTCATTCTAATGATAAGTCAAAGTATTGCTCGTTTGTATGTGTGGACTACCACCTCTTTGTAGTGATAAAATTAATTTTCCATCACTATCAATCATGTATGGTTACTATGATGTTCTTAAATTTTATATATTATATATATGAATTTTTTATTATTCTATAATTATAATATCATATCTACCTTTTTACCTTCCAATCCTTTGAAAATGATAACGTTGTTCGTGCATACGTTTGGACTACCAACTCTAAGAAATAATGTGATTCAATTTTCATTTACACTATAAATAAATCTTAATAAGAATATATTTAATGAATATTAATGATATTTATGATATAATAATGATTATTTAATGTTAAATTATTATTTAACATTCTTTCATTCTATCCTTCAAAAAGTGGAAACAATATTTATGCATATGTACGGCCTACCTTCTCCATAAATGGTGTAATTCATTTTCTTAATATATACCTTTTAAGGATGAAATTAAATATAAATATAATTAATACCCTTATTTATATGAGGGAACCATGATCAATTTAACACTCTAATATTTTAATAAATATTAAAAAAAAATAATTTCTTCAATAGCTTGAATTACACGCAACAACGAGTTTAGAAAAACTGCAATATACTATTAAAATATTATAGTCACGTAGAAATTGGATTAGAGGGTATTAATAGTAATAAATAAATTATGAAAACTTATGGGTTCCATATTTATAAAATTAATTCATTATTTTTAAATTAATTATAAATGAAAATAAAAATCATTTTAAACATAAGGAAAAGTTTACTTCAAAAACTAATTTTTTTTGTGCATGTTTTATTTTTATCCTAATAAATTAAATTTATCAGTATTGTTGAATTATTTTAATTAAATTTATATATTATATGATGAATCAATTTTTTAAAATTAGTGTCATTTTTTATTACGCATATAAAAATATTAAATCCATTTTTATTAATAAAACTGTATTTTTCTTAAAAGTGAGTGTCATCATATTTTGTGAACTGAAATTGAAATTAATTTCTTATATTTATTGGAATTTAATTAGATAGAATTAATTTAAATTTTAAAATTAATATTTTCAAATTTTAAAAATATAAACCTTTTATTTTTGGTCTATATGAATAGTGATCGTGGTAAAATTTATCAACTTAATAAAGGGTAAATTGAAATAATCTAGGTAAATACTAATGGTAAGGACATAATTTAGAATCCTAATTATTATATTGTAAGAATAATTCAAACCCTCTGTGTCCAAATAGGAAAAAATAAATTTATAAATAAATATAAGTTTCTATCTTGAGATCAATGAAATTATTTTCATTATAAAAAATTATTTTTAATTTTTTGTAATTTTATAATAACCTTAATTGTTGATGAATCGTCAATGCAATATTTCTTTATTTAATAAAAAACTATAATAAATTATTTAAAAAATATTAAAAGAGATATAATTTGAATGAGTTAATGTTTCACAATAATTTTTTAAATCTATATGATATATTAGGGAGGTGTGAATGAAAAATATTCTAATTCACCCTCTATCTATATGTACTTAACGTTAAATTAAATGAATAGTTTTAAAATGTTCAATAATGTTATTTTATAATAAATTATACTTTTCAAATGATTTATAATTAATAAAAATATTATATTTGGCCAAATGAATGTGATATGGTTTTAATTATCAAATATTGTCCATTTTTTGGGACTTTTTTATTTTATAGTACCATTATTAACTTTGAATGATAAGAAAATTTTAATATTAGTGTTATGTTTAATATGTTTAATTGGGGTTAAAATTCAACTATAAGGGTAAACCTGTGATCCAAACTTGTCCAACTTTTATCGGATGAGATAATTTTTAATAATCCTTACCTTATCCTCAAATGTTATAAATTTTGATCTATTTTTATATAAAAATTAATTAATATTAATTTAACATTTTAATAAATTCCATGTGTACCCTTCCCTAAATTATAAAACGGAACCCCTCCTTTTTGTTATTCTCACATCATTGAGCCTTATATCATAACCAACCTCTAATAATTTCTCATATCCACTTCCCAATACATATCCAAAGGGTTTTTTCATCCCAATTCACCAGACCTAGATACCTTTATAGGATATCTAAAGTAGTCGTTTCGAATAAAAAGATGTTAAGAAATGTATGTAGAAAGTCTGAAATGAGGTTAGGGGTTTTATGTTATAATATCATTATTTCCTAATATTATTTATGATTATGTTATGATTATTCAATATTATGGTCAAAATATTAATATACTCATGAATTTTCTTCTCCTAAATTTATTTCATAAAAATACAAGTTTACATTCCTTTTCCTCACATTTTACACTCAAGAGACCAAAAATATGATTTATGGAAAATGAACTTCATTTCTATATTTGGAAGAAAAATGTTTTTAATCAATATTCATGTTTTTTTAAAATGTTTTAAATAAGGGTTTTTACTTTTCTCCTATGATTTTTAAAGCCATTTTTACCCATGTTTTAATTTTTATAAAATGGTTTGAAAGGAATCATCTTGTATTTTTCCTAATGAGGTACTGTGAAATTATTCTGAAAAAATAATTGAAGAATTTTTTTAGATTATACGACATAAACATAATTTCCGTCCATCGGGACCAATCATTATTTTAAATGTTGTATTATAAGTTTAAATCTTCATTTTCAATGATTTTTTCCTCAATATTTTGAATTTTATTTAGATTTCCTTCCACCAGGACCACTCATTATTTAAAATATTATTTTATAACCAAAATTAATAGAATTAAGTAAAGAGAAATAATTAAATCATATGAAACTAAATCAAACCACCATTCCTCCCTTGAAAAAACACCAAGGTTGCTTATATATTTTTAACGGGGTTGAGAAGAGAATATTATGACAGAAGCACATAAAAATAAAAAAAATGTGAGAAATAATATTTAAAGAATAGAGATAAACTAATATATATTAAAAATATTAAGAACTATTAAATAAAAAAATCCACCTTATCCCCCTAAAAATGGTTATCATTTGGTATGAGAGAAGAGGTATAATTTTTTGGGAAAAAGTGATAAATTTATGCTCCAAAACATGTTCCCCTAAATTTGAGCATTTTTACATATAAATGGCCTTAATGGAGAATAATTTATTACAGAAATATTTTACTATATCTGATTATCATGTTTCCCTGAAATTTCACCTCAATTGGCTATATTATGAAAGTACTATAACTGATTTACTTCTGAAATTTAATTGTTCTAGGACGATTGTTTGTATTACAATGATCCAATTTTTAATGTCTCTATGGAATTTATTTACGCAATATGTCACATGGTTATAGAAGACAAAAATGTTCCCAATATTATTCTTAGTCTTTAGGTAAATTCTATATCAATTAAGCCAATATTTTGGGGGATATGGGCCCATATCTAAAATTCATTAGACCTATACATAGATTTCAAGGCTCGAAATGTGAGCAGTATCTAGGCCTATAAATTTTGGATTGAAATTTAGGTACTTTAAAATTAAATTAATCCAAATATATATGTAATCCTAGAAAAAACATAATTTCATAACTCAAATTAGTGTAAAAAAAGTTATGGTTAAAACACAGGAAAACATTAAAAAGTTAAAATCCAATATTAAGAAATTTTAGAAATTAATTTCATATTACTACTAAAACATAAAAATGTTACAATTGATAAAAAGAGAAAACTATTCTAAGATTAAAAAAATCAATTATATTTTAATTTTTTTGAAAATATTATATTCAACACTCCGTGACACTTAGCCATTTCACTCTCAGACAATCATCATATATCCTAATAAAAATCTCCTCAATAATCAAAATGAGAAAACATTAATGATCTTTTCGAAAATTGAAATCTATAATTTATCCTAATTTAATTTTAATCCCCTAAATTCAAATTATTTCAACCTAAAAAATCCTTCAATGGACCAATCGCAACCTACCTCACATTGTAATTTTATGTCACTCTTCAATAATGATAGATTAAATCTAGGATTATGCTCATAATTTAAAAATTAATGTATCACCTTAGGCTTTAGAAATTTATCATTTCAACACACTAGGATACATGGAAATTAATTCAATAATGATTCCTTTTTAGGTGAATTATGTGGCTTAGGGTTGGAGCATAACATCACTTATAAATTGAATCTAGAAAAGATAAAGTTGAAATTATAAGAATAATACATGAAAAATTATGTAAAACCCCAATAAATTACTTATTACATTATCCTAAAAATTTAAAACCAAACACCAACCCCTTTTTATGGCATGGGATTTGAGTTATATAATGATTCAAATGAATGATTTCATCCAAATTATACAAATGTTGTGTATTTTTTATTTTTTTTATTTTTTTCCTAAAGAATATACAGAAAATTTAATAAAATTAAACAATTTAAATATATTCCATTGATTATTTAATGGATAATGGGTCATAAATTAAGAATAATTAATAATTTAAGCTGATCTCCATTTTTTTATTTTTCTACTGTTTTTTTAATTTTTTTAATTTTTTGAAGGAGAACATGATGATTTAATTAAAGAAAAATTAAATGATATGTCATTCCTAGTTATTTCTCTCTATCCACATTCCAAAATTATTAAATAATCTTCACACTACACAAAAATTAAACACACACAAAATAACACACATTAAAGTAAATTCTTCTATACTCAAAATTAAATATCCATGAAATAATATCAAGAGTTTGAGAAGGTAAGGATAAATCAACATGTAATAGGGATTAAACCTATAAGTCAATTCATGTAATATAGGGGATAAAAATGGTTGATATAAAGGTATGTCTCAATTTAAAATATGGATTACCAATATTATGTCTCAATAATTTAAAAAAATACCCATGAACTCCAAATCATTGAAAGATAAAAATAATAAGTTATATTTCTGAAACAAAACCAAATTTTCTCTCAAAAAAGTGTGGGTATTATGATAAATATTTCAAAATGATTCAGAATAATTCACAAGAATGGGAAAATAATTTGATTCAATGTTTCAAATTCTTGGATTTCAAAAATCAGTAAAACTCATAAAAATGATTGAAAATCAAATTTAAGGAAAACAATTCATACCAACAATCATTTAAAATACATTAATTATAAAATCATGTCAAATATCTAAAAATAAATTCATGTGATAAAAATGATAAGACTATCCATTTATGCTCAATGTTCATAAAAGTGTAAAAAGAAAAACAAAAAACAAAAAAAATATTACTATGTGGGTTTAAACTCTCCACAAATTTAGATTTCTCTACCCCTCATTTTAGATCAAAAAAAAATAATAGTAAAGGATGAATAATAAAGGGAATAAAAGATACAACCTGACCTTGTTTTTTAGTGTTATCCATGAGTTACTATTCTAGATACTACCTATTTACATTGAATATAAGAAAAAAAATTAATATAAGATAAATAAAAAAAACAAATATAAAGGGAAAAGAGGATAAAACATGGTTTGGACCCCCCATGCAGTTGGTAGGATTTTACTTCCCCTAGTTAGGCAGTAGTAGTTGATTAACCCCAATTTGTAGGTAAATAGGATTTTGTGCTCATAAAAACTAGAAATTATTTATTCAAGTTCTCTTAAAATTTCACCATTCATAGAGAAAACCATAAATATATTAGATATGATCCTCCCCCTTTTCTATCTACTACAACATTGAAATTGATGGAAGGAGATTGAATGGGTCCTCCTCTTCTTTGGCCCAGAATTTTTAGCCACGTCTTTAACATCATCCTGGTCCTACAAGGGTTAATAATCTAAAAATATAATTTTATTTTGGGAAAAATATGTGAAAATTTCATTATTAAGGGAACTAAACCAATTAGAATCAATAAAGAAATATTCCCATTCATATAAAGCATATTGAATGTTAATTTATTCTAGAAAAACCACTAGAGACTCAGTCTCAGTATGATCATCATCTATATTAGATCTAAAAGAACGTGATAGGAACAAAGGAGATGATTATTCTTTAAAAATTATGGGATACAAACTTACCTTTTGGTCTCCAACAAAATATAACCAATGTTATTTATAATCTTATTGCACTCTAGAGTTGCATCAGCTACTATGTTTTCTTCCAAAACCTCTTCAAGTAATAGATGAGATAGGTATAATGGATTTTTATGTTACATATTTAAGGAAACATTAAACTTTTAAACTTAAAATTATGGTGTAAGAGGAATTTAATTTTCATCATATTATATTTGGTTATATTCCATCTATAAAACACTAACTACTTTAACGTCGATGGCCAATGATTCTTCCAGCTTTCTTTCTTTTTTGAGATTTTTTAATTCCCTTGGATCATCAAGTAATAATGTTTCATTTGAATATTCAATTTATATTAACCATAATACATGTTATTATTAGTCCATGAATTTTCAAAATCAATAAATTAATTCATGAACAAAGGAAATAATTAAATACAATGAAGCACTTTTTAAATTTTTTTAATGTTATTATTTTTTTTGGAAAATAACTATCCGAAAGATCTTGGAATGTCAAAAAATGACACCAAATTGAAACAATAGTCTATTAAAAACCACTAATAAATTAATTTATAATTTTCCTAGAGTATACATTAATAAAACAACTTATGGATGATCATAAAGAGGACACCTACAACACACAATCTTCCTATTTTATCTATTATAAACAAACTAACATAAAACTCAAAAAATATTTTAAAGATTGGGAATTTTATAAATGAATGATATATATATATATATCAATTAAATTAATAATAAAATTATTTATAAGAAATAATATAGGAAATTTTTCTTGGGAGGACACCATTATTGAAATCATTATTCAAAAGGGATCTCAATATTCAACTCAATGATATGATCAAGACCTGTCACATCTCACCTTATCATTTGAAATGTAAAGACCCAGAATTTCCATGGAATTTTTTTTTCTTAAATACATGGGAATTTTACGTGTCCGAAGTTTCTGACAGTGCTTGATTCTGAGGCCCGGTGTGTCCGGAATCAATTTCTGAAGTTTTGTTTGGGTATGTTCAGTAAACGTATATATGGGATCTTATATCTTTTGAACCATTGCGCAGAACTGAAATATGAGGGCACCGTTGAACTCGTAGTGTCGGTGATTGCTTAGTGAGACATTCACGCAAGTGTTTTGACAAGTTTGGAAGATAGTTTTTGGGGGTTTTTAATTAAATTGAATAAAATAAAGTATTGACTTTATTTTCTTTGGGTGGTTAAAACCACCAAGGGGAGGTTAGAGGTGGGGGCCACCACACCTTAACCTCCCATGGGAGGTTATGGTCATGGGGCCCACCTGAGCATAACCTCCCTTGGGAGGATGTTATTAGGTGGGGCCCACCCAAGCTCCTTAACTCCTCTAACCCCTTAAACTCCCTGGAATGACTAATTAAATTGGTGAAACACTTCACCTTCCCTCATAAGTGTGCCACTCCACATAAATTAATTAATGGTTTATTAATTAATTATTTGAATCCATTTGATTTAATGACCATACATTTAAAATAAAGGTTATGCTATTACTTTATTTTGGTTGGCATAATTCTTTGGTGGAGCCTTGGAAGAATTGAGAGAACATCCCCTCAATGAAGGACATGAAGAACCGTATCCATATTCTTCCTTCTTCAACTGGGGTAAGAAAGGGAAGTGACGCCCATGAAGAATGCCCACGACATCTCCAGAGAACTTCATCCGCATCAAAGGAGAATATGCCGCCCACGAAGAACATCGCCAACGACGACATCACCTCCTTCCGCCGCCAATGAGCGTCAATCAAGGTAGGGGTTATTTTATGATTGAATATTTATAACAACCCATACTTTACATACATTGTTAATACTTAAAAATTGAACCATACTTATTACAACATATAACAAAACCAAGAATGGACCGTATAGGTATAGTGTCTTTAGAAACTGGGAAACATAAACAACTGGTTCATAAAGCGTCTACACTGTCTCCCATTTATTTCATCATATCTATAGTCCCTTTTGGCATATCTTACTTAATAACCTTCTTCCCGACCTGGGGAAAGAAAACATACAAAAGGGTGATCTCAAATGCTCAGTAAGGGTAATCAAAAGAAATATCAATCACATCATATACATAAGCACATAACTTTTGGAAATCTTAACCTGCAAAAGAGATCATAATTTCATAACATGGGATAAATCATGACAGTGAAATGTAATCACAATAATCATAACTTAAAACAGGAAACTTTGTGGCATACACACATAATCATAGAGAATCATTTTTTGTTAGTCAAGACTCATTGCAAAAACTATCTTAGTGGAAAAAGTCCATTTCTGAACCGAGTCACCCTCGTTTCAGTCCTGTTTCACTGAACCGGTATAACCTACCGTTCCAGCCATGTCTATCTCATGAGATATAAAATCTTTACCCAATGCATTGGAGGGAGATATAGGTCCCACCCATCTCATA
This sequence comes from Viscum album, assembly GCA_963277665.1. Lineage (NCBI taxonomy): Eukaryota > Viridiplantae > Streptophyta > Magnoliopsida > Santalales > Viscaceae > Viscum > Viscum album. The sequence continues at coordinate 191,953,916 of OY728155.1, read as the reverse complement.
ATGATACCATTCTTATGTGTGACACAAAATCCTAAATCATAAATCATTTCATAACCCATGTAATAAAAATGGGAATCTTAAACATCGTGACATCATAAAACAATTCATATAAGATAAAGGAATTCATAAAAATAATTCCATCACAACATTATCAAATCAATGTAATAATAGGGATAGGAACAGAACCCTTTATTATCTTAGATGGAAAATAATTTTGATAAAAAACACTTGAACACCATTCTTGAGGAAAATATCCTTTCTACTTCAAAATCATTTTTCTTTCTTAACATGTCATAAAATTTTAAACAAAAAGAAGTTGATAAAAAAAACATGAAAACTTGTGAAGGAATATTCTTGGAAATAATGTTTTAAAAATCGATTCATGTCGTATAAGTTAAAAAAAACATTCTTCGTACTTTTGTCGGAAAAGTCAAAAAGTACCTCGTACGAAAAACGACAAAAGATTCCTTTCATATCTTTTAATAAAAACTCACCAAAGGGTAAAATTGGATTTAAAAAATTGTAGGTGGATGGAAATAATATTACATATTGATGAAACATGGATGTGGATGATCAAATACACCCCAGTAAATACTTACGAATAAACAATCTCGGATAAAAATGAGATTGTGATATTTCCCTTACCTTAGGTCTGATTTGCTTTGTATGTGTCCGAAGCTCCTGTATAATGGTTTAAATAATGTTATTGACTTCTTCCAGAATCATACATATTGATATGATATCATATATGGTCATATTCTTAGCTTCTTATTAGTAATATTTCATTGTTACTTGTTACTCGGGTCTTTATTGCCTTTTGTTCTTATGCGTGTTTTGCCGAATAAATTCTTATTCTTCTTTTAAGATTATAGATACCTTATATCCAGAATGGTATTAGTGTAACATATATCATATTTATTCATTCAATTCATTTATATAATTACTATGTAATGATGATCATGTAGAACGAGTCGCATCACATCGTGGAGACGGTATTCCGTACGTACGCACGAGCGATGATATTGTTCCCATGATCGTGGAATTGTATTTAAGTATATTTATACTATTTCAGTATCAATATCACTTTATAATAATCATATATAGTTACTCATTACACCATTATACCCATCCTTGTAAGGTGATGGTGGAAAATAGATTACACCACAGCGTGGAGACGATATTCCGTACGTACGCACGCGCGGTGATTTCATTTTTCCGTAGGATGGATAGAAGGCGAATTAGGGTTGTTTCATATTTATAATAACATATCAGTATGTAAGTAATACTGATGTTATTACTTTATCATGAAACAACTAAAGAAGAAGAAGTTGAAGAATAACGAAATTGAAAAGATCGGTAATGGATATTACCTCTTCTTTGAAACGCCTCTTTGAATCCTCCACTTAGCGAACTAATATTGGTCTTTGAATAAGACCAGGACCTATAGGATTATTATAGGGAAGTTGAGAAGGGAAGTTGGCAAGGGTTGGCCAAGCTTGAGTGCTCAAATTGGTGTGAGGAGGAGGGGGAGGAGGTGCCCTTTTATAAGGGAGGAGAGGGGCACCTTAGGAATATCTCAAAATATTATTTTATATTAAAGTCAAAATAGGTTTATAATGGTTCCAAGGGGTATTATTTCTAAGGTAAAGTGGGGATGGGTCGACATCCTATCAACAAATATGATTTAGACAAGTTTAGGTTATTATTTTACCCTTATCAATTAGATGTAACTCTAAGTTAAATAATTTAACTTTTACCGTGACTTTTTGTTTTCTTACACTATATGGTTAATACACTTACTATAACATGCCAAACGAACCCCAAGTTGTTTATTATTAATATATATATCCTTATATAAGTCATTTTGCCGAACCATAGACTTTTAGGAATAAAATTACAATTAATAATATAATATTTGTTTTAAAAACTATTTTATGTCAATTTTGACACTATTTAGTAATTGATTTTTGTGAAAATCATAACAGAATTATATGTTCTAACCAAGTTGATTAAATCAACACTAATATATCATAGTAACCTATAAAATTAGTTTAATTCATTAAAAGTCTCAAATTACATTTATTTGAGCATTTATAACATCAATTATGTTAACATTTCCTTAAAAGGGTAATTACTGCATCATCGTTGTGTCATAAATAAATTAATTTATTTAAAGTCTAAAAATTATAAATAAAATATCATAATGTAGGAAATCTTTTTATCTTTATAATTAATATTTATAGTCGAATTTATCTTATGTATAACCCCATATTAAAAATTATTTACTTATTAAACTTTGATTTTAACTATTTTAACCCTTCTTTAAATAAATTAATAATAAATGTCCTAATCTAATCCAAGTGGGGATAAATAGTCATATTTTATGCCTAAGTTTGTTTTTGGTCGAATTACACTTATCCAATAGAATTAGGACATGTGTTAGGGTAATAATAAAATCATCTTTACCCTTAATTACCCTATTTACTTTTTACCGTGGTAAAAAAAGTAAAAAGTTACTATTAACCAAAAATTATTTTCATCTCATTGAACCACATTTTAGTCCTTGATATTAAAAATTTCTTTCGGATTTTCGAAATTCCACTCACCGAAGCGGTAAAATTAAGTTTTATGAAAAATTCAGTTTTTTTAACTACCACTTAGTGGTTTCACTATTCATCAAAAATTGAAAGTTTTCAGAAAAATACCAAAATTTCACCCTAGGATAATTTCGATATTCCGAATCCAAAAATGAAGTCCATTTTGAAAAATAAAATTTATAAAATTTCAAAAAGTGGTTATTACTATTCATAACAGCTAGTTTTAATAATATTCTAATAGCATATCGTTGTTTAGTGAAATTCGGTATTGCGTACGACACACGCTATCGAGGAAGGTCGCGATTTCGTGTAAAGTAATTCAAGATAGTGTGTAGTAAAAGATTCCTATAACATAAAAACAAAATATTACTCATAAAAATCTCAGGTGTTACATTCTACCCCCCTTAAAAAGAATTTCTCCCTCAAAATTCGTCACTTTGTAACAAACAGATGAGGATACTTCTCCCTTATCATATCCTCAAGCTCCCATGTAGCTTCTTCAAGTTGGTGGTTCCTCCATAAAACTTTCACCAATCGAGTGGTCTTGTTTCATAGGACTTTTTCGCTACGATACAGAATCTCTATCGGTTGTTCTTCATATGAAAGATCTTGCTCTAGCGGTACAACTTTTGAGCTGAGTACATGTGAAGGATCAGGTATGTACTTTCTCAGGAGAGATACATGGAACACATCTTGAAATTGAGAGAGATTCGGTGGAAGCGCCAATCGGTAAGCTACCTTTCCAACATGATCCAGTATTTCAAAAGGACCGATATATCTAGGGCTCAACTTCCCCTTCTTTCCAAATCTCATAACCCTCTTCCAGGGAGATATTATTAAGAACACTTTATCACCCACTTCAAACTCTAGGTCTTTTCTTCGGTTGTCGGCATAACTTTTCTGTCGACTCTGAGCTGCTCTTATGTGTTGTTGAATAGATCTGACCTTTTTTGCCATTTCATCAACGAGATCAGGTCCTAATAGCTTTCTTTCCCCAACTTCATCCCAGCAAGTTGGAGTCCTGCATTTCTTTCCATAGAGAGCTTCATAAGGAGCCATCTGAATACTGGAGTGAAAGCTATTATTATAAGAAAATTCCACCAAAGGTAGGTGTTGATCCCAACCTCCTTTTAAATCCATAGAGCAAGCTCTCAACATATCTTCTAGGGTTTAAATTGTTCTCTCAGACTGACCATCTGTCTGAGGATGATAAGTAGTGCTGAAACTCAACTCTGTATCCAGAGTATGATGAAGACATCGCCAGAACTTCGAGGTAAATCTCGGATCCCGATCAGATATAATAGAAAGTGGTACTCCATTAAATCTTACCACTTTCTTTACATATATCCTGGCAAGCTGATCTAGAGAGAAATCCTCTCTAATATCAATGAAGTGTGAAGACTTTTTAAGACGATCAACTATAACCCAGATAACATTATTGCCTTTGGATGTTTTAGGAAGTCATGTGACAAAGTCCATAGTGATGTTTTCCCATTTCCATTCGGGTATGGGTAATGGTTGTAACATCCCCTTAGACTTCTGTCTCTCAGCTTTAACTTGTTGAAAAACCAAGCATCGAGAGACATATTCAGCAACATATCTTTTTATGCCATCCCACTAGAAGTACTATTTCAGGTCCCTATACATCTTCGTGCTTCCAGGATGAATAGAGAATAAATAACTATGAGCCTCATCCAGCAGCTCCTTCTTTAATTCGGGGATGGGAGGAACACAAACCTGATTCCTGAACATTATTATCCCATCATAATCAATGTTGAATTCAGGAACATTTCTCACCTTCTTTTGTAACTCGACATCTTCTTTCTGTGCCGCTTTAATCTTCACATGTATATATGGTTGAACATTCATTTGAGAAAGATACGATTTTTCCCCTTCCATTATAATTCCAAGATCCATCCTTTGTAAATCCATAAATATTGGATCTTTTGTGATCCTCATCATGGATAAACTAGCATGGTCTTGTCGACTTAATGCATCTGCCACCTTGTTTGATTTCCCAGGGTGGTAATGGATTGAGCAGTCATAATCCTTAATCAGCTCCAACCATCTTCTTTGACGCATATTCAGCTCCTTTTGTGTGAAAATATACGTTAAACTTTTATGATCAGTATATATATCACACCTTTCAACATAAAGGTAATGCCTCCAAATCTTTAAAGCAAAGATTACCGTAGCTAACTCCAAATCATGTGTTGGGTAATTTTTCTCATGGATTTTCAACTGTCGTGAGGCATAAGCTATCACCATATCATTTTTCATAAGAACACACCCCAATCCCTTCTTGGATGCATCACTGTAGATCACAAACCTTTCTCCACTACAAGGAAGTGTGAGCAGAGGTGCACTGGATAACCTTCTTTTCAACTCCTTGAAATTCTTTTCACATTCCTCTCTCCAAACAAGCTTAACTCCTTTCCGAGTCAACTTGGTGAGTGGGTTAGATAATCGTGAAAAATCTTTTACAAAACGTCGATAATATCCATCCAAACCAAAAAAACTTCGGATCTCAGTTACTGTTGTTGGTCTCAACCATCTTTCGATAACCTCTGTTTTTGCTGGATCCACAGATATCCCCTCTTTTGAGATTATGTGACCCAAAAATGAAACTTTTTGAAGCCAAAATTCACACTTGGTAAATTTGGCATAAAGCTTCTCCTTTCTCAGGGTCTTCAATATAATTCTCAAGTGATCTTCATGCTCTTCCTTTCTCTTTGAATAGACAAGAATATCATCTATAAAGACTACCAAAAATTGATCAAGATAGTCTCTAAAGACTCTATTCATTAGATCCATGAAGATAGCAGGGGAATTAGTAAGACCAAATGGCATCACTATAAATTCATAGTGTCCATACGTTGTATGGAAATCTGTCTTTGGTATATCCTCCCATTTGACCCTTAACTGATGATACCCTGAACGAAGATCAATCTTGGAAAAGTATTGAGCTCTGTATAGTTGGTCAAATAAGTCATCAATGCGTGGGAGAGGATATTTGTTCTTGATAGTGATCTTGTTAAGTTCTCGATAATCAATGCAGAGTCTCATTGATCCATCTTTCTTCTTAACAAATAGAACAAGTGCTCCCCAAGGTGGCGCACTAGGGCGTATGAATCCCTTATCAAGATTCTCTTGGAATTGCTTCTTCAAATCCTGCAACTCAATTGGGGCCATTCTATAAGGTGTCTTTGAAATAGGAAAAGCACCCGGTACAAGTTCTATTGAAAACTCAACTTCACGATTTGGTGGAAGACCTGGTAATTCCTCCGGAAAGACATCATCAAACTCCTGTACGATGGGCATATTCTTAATCGCGAGTTTCTCACCAACCATTTGAGATAAATAACCTTCATTTAGTGGAATCAATACCCATAAAATGGAAGAAATTTCCACTGGAAGGTTATGTTCATCCTTGCATTGATAGACGATCATAGATTGATCTGGAATATGAAATGTGACTTCCCTTCTTTGGCAATTTATATGAGTTCCGTATAAAGAAAGCCAATCCATGCCAAGAATCACATCGAATTCCACTAAAGGAAGGATCACAAGATTTGCAGGAAGCACGTTCCCACAAACGTCAATTGGAGAAGAATTATAAACTTTTGATGCGATTGATGTGCCATTAGGTGTTGTCACAGCTAAGTCAACATATAATTGTTGAGGTAATACGGTGATACCCTTAGAAAATTCTTCAGAAATAGAAGAGTGGGTGGATCCAGAATCAAATAAAACATTTGCTACTTTAGAGTGGATGGTTAGTGTACCTTTCACCACATCGTTATCGTACTCCACATCGCTGATAGAAATTGCATGTGACTTTCCTTTGTCTTTAGCCTTAAGAGTTTGTTGACGTCGACCATCATCATCAACCCTTGGATTTGGGCATTGATTGGCATAATGACCCATCTCCTTGCACTTGAAACATTGAAGTGTAGTAGGTTGATTCTGTGTATCCCTTCCTTTGTTTGCATCATTAGACATCTTCTTCCCATTATCGCGGCATTCAAATGCCCCATGACCTTCCTTTCCACATTTGAAACATTTACTTGTCCCTTTAAGACAACTCCCTCCATGTTTCTTTCCACACTTTGAGCATAAGGGAAAGCTCATCTTCTTTTCAGTGTGCTCTTTTGATTTTCCTTTGAATTCCATTTTCCTCTTCTTATCAAACCCATATGACTGATGGGTTACTCCAATCTCCATCTCGACTTTGAGAGCACATCGAACGATTTCCTCGTAGCTATTGAAGTCCCTTATGGCTAACGCCCTTCGAAGACTTGGTTTTAAGACACTAAAGAATCGATCGATCATACTCTCATGTTGGATAATAATACCAGAAGCGTACCTTGCATGTCTTGTAAAATTTGTTTTATAGGTACCAAAAGATTCAACATCCTTTTGCTTTAGTTGAAGAAACTCTTTCTCCATCTTTGTTCGGAGAATACGAGGGAAGTACTTATTGAAAAATAAGTTCTTGAACTCATCCCATTCCATGGACTCAATTTCATCCCTTTGCCTCGTATTCTTAATAAACTTCCACCATTGATCAGCATCTCCTTCCAAACGATACACTGCTAGGATGACTTTATCATGTTCAGAACATTGAAGAACTGAAAATATCTTTTCAGTAGTACTAATCCATTGTTCAGCAACTAATGGATCAGTAGACCCGTTGAAAGAAGGTGGACACTGCCTCATGAAGGATTCAACAGAATTTTGCTCCTTCCTTTGCTCGTTTGGAAGTCCTGCATGATTCACAGCTTGAGAAAGTTGTGTGAGCATGTCTACAAGATTTTTCATTCCAGCTCCCATAACATTTGGTTGCTCAGGGGTACAATCATTGCATTTCCCGTCGCATTCCACATTAACACGGTTCCTTCGGGTTCCAGCCATTGACTAAAACCAAGAAGAATAGTGTGAGAAACACTAATTATAATAGGAAAACCACATAATAAAGAATAAAATTTCACACTTAGGGTCTTATCCTAGGTTATTCATGGCCATTTATAAAACACTAAGATTATGTTCTATGCTTAGACTTATCCTTAGGGTTCTTACTAAGGCTTTCACATCCTAGTTTCCAAAGGTTGACTATACCTTTCCTCTGATACCAACTATAACGACCCATACTTTACATACATTGTTAATACTTCAAAATTGAAGCATACTTATTACAACATATAACAAAACCACGAAAGGACCGTATAGGTATAGTGTCTTTAGAAACTGGGGAACATAAACAACTGGTTCATAAAGTGTCTACACTGTCTCCCATTTATTTCATCATATCTATAGTCCCTTTTGGCATATCTTACTTGATAACCTTCTTCCTGACCTGGGGAAAGAAAACAGACAAAATGGTGAGCTCAAATACTCAGTAAGGGTAATCAAAAGAAATATCAATCACATCATATACATAAGCACATAACTTTTGGTAATCTTAACCTGCAAAAGAGATCATAATTTCATAACATGGGATAAATCATGGCAGTGAAATGTAATCACAATAATCATATCTTAAAACATGAAACTTTGTGGCATACACACATAATCATAGAGAATCATTTCTTGTTAGTCAAGACTCATTGCCAAGACTATCTTAGTGGACAAAGTCCATTTCTGAACTGAGTCACCCTCGTTTCAGTCCCGTTTCACTGAACCGGTATAACATACCGTTCCAGCCATGTCTATCTCATGAGATATAAAATCTTTACCCAATGCATTGGAGGGAGATATAGGTCCCACCCATCTCATAATGATACCATTCTTATGTGTGCCACAAAATCATAAATCATACATCATTGCATAACCCATGTAATAAAAATGGGAATCTTAAACATCGTGACATCATAAAACAATTCATATAAGATAAAGGAATTCATAAAAATAATTCCATCACAACATTATCAAATCAATGTAATAATAGGTATAGAAACAGAACCCTTTATTATCTTAGATGGAAAATAATTTTGATAAAAAACACTTGAACACCATTCTTGAGGAAAATATCCTTTCTACTTCAAAAACATTTTTCTTTCTTAACATGTCATAAAATTTTAAACTAAAAGAAGTTGATTAAAAATAAACTTGAAAACTTGAGAAGGAAGATTCTTTGAAATAATGTTTTAAAAATCCATTCATGCCGTATAAGTTAAAAAACATTCTTCGTACTTTTGTCGGAAAAGTCAAAAAGTACCTCGTACGAAAAACGACAAAAGATTCCATTCATATATTTTACTAAAAACTCACCAAAGGGTAAAATTGGATTTAAAATATTGTAGGTGGATGGAAATAATATTACATATTGATGAAACATGGATGTGGATGATAAAATACACCCCAGTAAATACATACGAATAAACAATCTCGGATAAAAATGAGATTGTGATATTTCCCTTACCTTAGGTCCTATTTTCTTTGTACGTGTCCGAAGCTCGTGTATAATGGTTTAAATAATGTTATTGACTTATTCCAGAATCATAAATATTTATATGATATCATATATGGTCATATTCTTAGCTTCTTATTAGTAATATTTCATTGTTACTTGTTACTCGGGTCTTTATTGCGTTTTGTTCTTATGCGTGTTTTGCTGAATAAATTCTTATTCTTCTTTTACGATTATAGATACCTTATATAAAGAATGGTATTAGTGTAACATATATCATATTTATTCATTCAATTCATTTATATAATTACTATGTAATGATGATCATGTAGAACGAGTCACATCACATCGTGGAGACGGTATTCCGTACGTACGCACGAGCGATGATATTGTTCCCATGATCATGGAATTGTATTTAAGTGTATTTATACTATTTCAGTATCAATATAACTTTATAATAATCATATATAGTTACTCATTACACCATTATACCCATCCTTGTAAGGTGATTGTGTAAAATAGATTACACCATGGCGTGGAGACGGTATTCCGTACGTACGCACGCGCGGTGATTTCATTTTTCCGTAGGATGGATAGAAGGTGAATTGGGGTTGTTTCATATTTATAATAACATATCAGTATGTAAGTAATACTGATGTAATTACTTTATCATGAAACAACTAAAGAAGAAGAAGTTGAAGAAGAAAGAAATTGAAAAGATCGGTAATGGATATTACCTCTTCTTTGAAACGCCTCTTTGAATCCTCCACTTAGGGAACTAATATTGGTCTTTGAAGAAGACCAGGACCTCTAGAATTATTCTAGGGAAGTGGATAAGAGATTTTGTCAGGGGTTGGCCGAGCTTGAGTGCTCAAATTGGTGTGAGGTGGAGGGGGAGGAGGTTCCCTTTTATAAGGGAGGAGAGGGGCACCTTAGGAATATCTCAAAATATTATTTTATATTAAAGTCAAAATCTGTTTATAATGGTTCCAAAGGGTCTTATTTCTAAGTTAAATTGGGGATGGGTCGAACTCCTATCAACCAATAGGATTTAGACAAGTTTAGGTTATTATTTTAACCTTATCAATTAGATTTAACTCTAAGTTAAATAATTTAACTTTTACCGTGACTTTTTGTTTTCTTACACTATATGGTTAATACACTTACTATAACATGCAAAAAGAACCCCAAGTTGTTTATTATTAATATATATATCCTTATCTAAGTCATTTTACCGAACCTTAGATTTTTAAGAATAAAATAACAATTAATAATATAATATTTTTTAAAAAACTATTTTATGTCAATTTTGACACTATTTAGTAATTGATTTTTGTGAAACTCATAACATAATTATATGTTCTAACCAAGTTGATTAAATCAACACTAATATATCATAGTAACCTAGAAAATTAGTGGAATTCATAAAAAGTCTCAAATTACATTTATTTGAGCATTTATAACATCAATTATGTTAACATTTCCTTAAAAGGGTAATTACTGCATCATCGTTGTGTCATAAATAAATTAATTTATTTAAAGTATAAAAATTATAAATAAAATATCATTATGTAGGAAATATTTTTATATTTCTAATGAATATTTATAGTTGAATTTATCTTATGCATAACCCCATATTAAAAATTATTTACTTATTAAACTTTGATTTTAACTATTTTAACCCTTCTTTAAATAAATTAATAACAAATATCCTAATCTAATCCTAGTGGGGATAAATGGTCATATTTTATTCCTAAGTTTGTTTTTGGTCGAATTACACTTATCCAATAGAATTAGGACATGTGTTAGGGTAATAATAATATCATCTTTACCCTTAATTACCCTATTTACTTTTTACCGTTGTAAAAAAAGTGAAAAGTTACTATTCACCATAAATTATTTTCATCTCATTGAACCAAATTTTAGTCCTTGATATTAACCGTGTCTCTCGGATTTTCGAAATTCCACTCACAGAAGCGGTAAAATTAAGTTTTATGAAAAATTCTGTTTTTTAACTACCACTTAGTGGTTTCACTATTCATCAAAAATTGAAAGTTTTCAGAAAAATACCAAAATTTCACCCTAAGCTAATTTCTATATTCCGAATCAAAAAATGAAGTCTATTTTGAAAAATAAAATTTATAAAATTTCAAAAAGTGGTTATTACTATTTATAACGGCTAGTTTTAATAATATTTTAATAGCATGTCGTTGTTTAGTAAAACTCGGTATTGCGTACGACGCACGCTATCGAGGAAGGTCGCGATTTCGTGTAAAGTAAGTCAAGCTAGTGTGTAGTAAAAGATTCCTATAACATAAAAAAAAATATTACTCATAAAAATCTCGGGTGTTACAATATTACCCTCCGTAGCCCGTCGTATGTTGTGTGCCTTGAGAACCGAATTTTTTAACCTTAACGAGGAGGGTTCGGACTGAACGAACACGGTCCAACCCTCCTCTTTTGTTGATTCTTGTTTGATGACGATGTAGGCGGTACACGCGGCGACGGACAATGAGACTGCCATGAAGAAAGCCAGTGGCGCAAGGCTGCCAGGTCACCACAGGGGTGTGGCACCGCCATGCCGCACTGAGAACTGAGCTGCAGCCAAGCGGGCGGTGGCGGTGTTGGAGGGGCGCGGTGCCGTCACACCGCACCGGGAGGAAGGGCCACGTCCAGAAGGGCCGCATCATTCAGACGGAGAGTGTAGCGCCGTCGCACCATGCAGAGGATTGGGAGGCCTAGGCCAGGATGGGCCGCAGCGGTGGTGGAGCGACGCCGTTGCGCCGCGGTGGACCGGGGAGGGCAGCCGGCTGAGCCGTCCGCCGGTGCGAGCTATAGGTAGGACCCGAAGGGTCCCGTGGTTAACTGAATCGATGCTAGGCGCTGGTTCCATTACAGTCAATTGGGGGGGGGGGCGACACCCCCCCCCCCCATGGCTTGGCCAGTCGGGCCACGCGGCCAGCCGGTCGGGCCATATGTCAAGCCAGTACATGGCCAGCTGTGTGGGCCACACGACTAGCCAGTAGCTGGCCAGCCGGCCAGGCCTCCCCCATGGGTCGGGCCGTGCCTTCAGGTCGGGACGTGCCTTCTATCTGGGACACACCTTCGGGTCGGGCCATTCCTTCGGGCTGGGCCATCCCTTGAGGCTGGGTCAAACTCATGAACTGGGTCAGACCCTAGTCCAGACCTGGGTCAGGTCGGGTCGGTCTGACTGGGTCGGACCGAACCCAGACCCATCAGACCCGAATACACCTATTCGCCCATAACTCGGGCTATGGGTGTTCTAACGACAAACTATCTGCGGGGAAGGAAAGCTTATAGAGAGACAATTCCTTTGGAATAAACCACTTGAGGTTTGGACATAGTTGGGGTACGGTCGGGTTGGTTTGAACCTAAAATCCAACCAAGCCCCGAGAACGAAAATGCCAATAACTCACAGACTGGGCGTCCGATTGACACGATTTATATTGCATTGAGATCCCTATGATGTGGAGGTACTTTGAGATACTTACATGTGAGACTTCATGACACTTGGAGTATCGACCCATAGCTCGTGGAGCGGATCCTCACAGAGACGAGATGACAGAGTGCGGAGACCTAGTAGTTGACATACCGGATGACTGCTTGACTGATTTGACTCAGAGTGATTTGACTAAACTAGTGGGGAGTTCTTGGTAGTTGGCGGAAGACCCGTGGTGGAGGAGTGCCTAGTAGTTTTCTCCAGACTCTTGGTACTCGACATGAGGAGTAGCTCTGCAGGCTATTAAGGGGAGCGCCTGGTATTTGGCGGCAGACCCACAGCGAATGAGTGCCTGGTAGTTGGCAGTAGACTCGCGGTACTCAATAGGAGGAGTACCTCAGCAGTCCAAGGTTAGTGATAAGTGCCTTGGTGTCATGAAAAGCCCACAGTTCACGATAGAGGAGGAGTTCTCCAACAGCTGTGGTTTCGATAATGAAAATCCTGATTTTGAGCTGAGTCAATGACCTTTGTGTTTTCCTCATGATTGAGATGGGTTACTAGATAACTTAGGCATATGTGTGGGAATATACCTAAGTAATGTTTATCCATTGATTCATACTTTTTGGTTTATCCTTGTTGGATATTGTGAGACCTTGAGGGTCTCGGGGTCCCTACTGAGCATCGTTATACTCACCCCTGCACGGGCTTTTCCCACACCTCGTTGTGTTCGATGCAGACGACAGACAATGCTGACTGGTGCAGAGTGTATGAGAACTGGACGGTACTCAGAGATAGACCTCACGATGAGTCGGTACTCAGAGGATACGGACGAACGTGGAGCGCCAAGGAGGCTATCTGTACCTACCCTTCATGTAGGATCTGTGGTGGATGATCCAAGAGCAGTTAGAAACATTCCAGCTGTTTGTCTTTTAGTTGTACTTGTTTGGTATTTTCCTTGTACTTTAATGTTGGTCATGTATTTCCGGCCCCCTTTACTTTCAGCACTACCTTTTTAATCAGTTTTACTTTTTGTTTTTCTTATAGTTTTGAACTCTAATTGTGTGTATCTACTTTTTATAAACGAAATTCCTTCCCAGCATAGGGATTTATGCCTTTGGTGCTAGTCGCAAACCCCTGGCCTATGGAAGGTAGGCTTGGGGTAGTGACAGAATGGGTCCCGAGGACGGGTCATGAAAAATTGGTATCAGATGAGTTGGTTCTACCACAAAACTTGGGACTATGATATTTCTTTTCTATGAAGCAATAGTGTTAAGGGTACTAAGTGTGGTTTTCAGTTCTGGGAGTCCAGTGTTGGTGAAGAGGCCGACTTATCCGTACACCAGGACCCTGACTTCTGATTTCCGACTTAATGCTTGAAAACACTGATTGCGTGTGTGTTTCAAAAGTTTTTTCCTTAAGTCATCTCAACTAGGTCAGCTCACCAAGTATAATCGTTTGACCGTGTCACATCTGTTTCTTTCAGGATGCCTCCCGACAGATGACCAGTTAGAGCCCTGAGAGTTATATGAACTGAGAGCCAGCTGAGCGACGAGGCCTTAGTGCAGGGCCCCTTTCCAGTTGAGGCACCAGCAGAGGCACCAGAGGTACCACCACCTGTTGGGGCACTAATTCCACCAGCCCCAGCAGCAGACAATGCACGCCGCTTGAGCGCGCTGCATGAGTTCTAGCGCCAGAGGCCACCCAGGTTCTAGGGAGAGACGGACCCACAGGCGGCTGAGGATTGGCTGGAGGCTATGGTGAGAGTCTTCAGGCAAGTAGGGACACCAAAAGACTACATGGTGATCCTTGCTTCCAACCTTCTTCAGGTAGTAAGAGGTTGATGGTGGAGCCCGATGCTCTAGGTCCATGTTGAGGCGGCACTACTCTAGACAGACTTCGAGAACCTGTTCCGGGCGGAGTTTGTTCCAGCGATCCTATGAGCAGTGCAGATACAAAAGCTACTTCATCTGCAACAGAGTAGTATGATAGTAGCACAGTACTGAGTGAGTTTCAATGACCTCTCACGCAACCCCACAGATACAGTACGAGACCCATTCTTCAGGGCCCAAACATTCAAGTAGGGGCTCAGGAAAGAGATCAGAGCTTGGATGATCTCCCTCAGCATTGCGATGCAGGCAGGAGTGTTGGAGGGAGCCCTCCTAGTGGAGAGTTTCTTTGCTGAGCAATCTCCGTCTGGGAGACCCACTACTAGTCGACTTGTAGTAGAGTGTTCTACAGCTGGAAGTAGACAGATGAGGTAGAGGTCCAAGAGGACTAGACCTATATGTGGACGACCGCACGACTCAAGATTGGTTGTGTGGGGCACCCGAAGTGGAGACAGAGCCATTCATACCAGGAGCGGGCAATGTTACTCATGCGGTGGGCAGGGTCACATGGCACCTGACTGTCTGAACCGCCATACAAATGATTAGTAGTTAGTTTAAGGACCTCCTAGACCAAGGTAGATATTCTATTGAGGCGGTCTGCAGGGCATAGGCGGACTTGGCAGAGGATTTGGTCGAGCCGCTGGCGGTGGACGACGTTTCGAGGTATTGCCACCACCACCACCAGGAGGACCACCCCGACCGTAGGGAGTTGGCGAAAATGGGAGAGCTCAGCTTCACACAGCTGAGGAATACGACCATGGAACTCCGAAGATGAGTCGACGTACTATCTGTGTCTACTCCAACTTAGCTAAAGTTTATATAGACACTATTTCCAGTCACTCTTTCATAGCCACTGCTCTCGTTCGGAGCTCAGAGATTCCAACAAAGCCGTTTTATCGATCCTTATAGATAGAGACTCCTACGGGAGTAGACTCGATGATTACACACTAGTGCTGGTAGTGTGAGCTTACTCTTGTAGGCGAGAGATTTGGCAGGGATCTCCTCGTAGCGACGTTGAGGCCTTACAAATTTATCTTGGGTATGGACTGGTTATCTACAATCCATGCTTAGATCGACTGTATTAGGAACAAAGTGCAGTGTGTCCACATGGATGGGACCAAGATCACCTTCAATGGAGAGAAGGGAGCCTTTGCAGCACAAGACAGATTTACTTGGAGGTGGGTACAACAGATCACTCACCATTTGGCATGCCTTACCCTCAGAGCAATTGATGTGGAGAGTCTGACTTATCCTGTAGTGGTGGACAAGTACGCAGATGTTTTCTCTGACGATGTTCCAGGACTACTTCCTCGCAGCGAGGTGGACTTCTACATTGACATGTTCCCCAGGAAGACACCGATATCTACTCCATTATATCTGATGGCTCTCACTGAGCTTCCACAACTGTGGGTACAATTGGAGGACTTGCAGTGGAAGGGATTCATCTGGCCCTGTGTTTCTCCATGGGCAGCCCCGATTCTGTTCGCCAAGAAGGCGGAGGATAGCTTGTGGCTCTGTGTTGACTACCATAGCTTGAACCAGGTGACCGTGAACAACAACTACCCACTTCCGAGTATTGAAGACTTCTTTGATCAGCTCAAGGGAGCTCGATAGTTCTCGAAAATAGACCTCAGATCAGGCTATCACTATCTCGGAGTTCAAGGAGAGGATGTGCAGAAGATGACCTTCAGATGTCGGTACGACCACATCAAGTTCTTGGTTATGCCTTTTGGCGTAACCAACACACCAGCAATGTTCATGAGTCTCATGAATATGATCTTCCATCCTTACCTATATCGCATTGTTGTGGTCTTCATCGACAACATTTTGATCTACTCGACGACTAAGGAGGAGCATGCCTACCATTTGCATGTAGTACTAGACACACTTCGAGAGCACCAGCTTTATGGTAAGCTCTCGATGTTCCAGTTTTGGATTTGAGAGGTTCACTTCTTGGGACACGTCATCTCGGAGGCTGGAGTAGCAGTGGATCTAGTGTTGATTGAGGCAGTGCTTGCTTGGGAGCCACCCAGGTGTGTGACAGAGGTACGGAGTTTCATGGGCTTGGCTGGATACTACTGGAGATTCGTTCCAGACTTTTCTAGAGTTACAGCACCACTATCAGCCTTGAAGAAGAAGGGGAAACCCTTCGTGTGGTCAGATAGATGCCAGAAGAGATTTCAACAGATGAGGAAGAGGCTGACCAGTGCCCCCATTTTGAGGCTTCCAGAGGAAGGCATGGGGTACTTAGTCTACTGCGACACATCAAGGACCAGATTTGGGTGAGTCTTGATGCAAGAGTGATCTGTGATCGTGTATGGTTTTCATCATTTGAGACAACATGAGAAAAAATATGCTATCCATGATCTGGAGTTAGCAGCAGTGGTCTTCACCTTTATGATGTGGTGGCACTATTGGATGGGCGAGCGTTTTACCGTATACTCTGATCACAAGAGTCCCAGGTATATCTTCTCTAAGAAGGACCTAAACCTGAGACAAAGGTGATTTCTTGAGTTCTTCCCGGACTATGACTTTGAGATAGTCTATACTCCTTGGAAGGGGTGTAACACCCCGAGCTTCCATGATACGCTTCTCATTCAATAATGCAATAGCTTGCATTGTACGCAACTTCGAGTTCTAAAACACCGTGACTAATCAGAGTAGCCATTATGAATAGTAATAACCACTTTTTAAAATTATATAAATTTTATATTTCAAAATGTAATTCATTTTTGGATTTGGAATATCGAAATTAGCCTATGTTGAATTTTTGGTATTTTTCTGAGAACTTCTAATTTTTTATGAATAGTGAAAAATACTTAAAAAAAACTTTTTTAATCAAAATAATTTATAGTGATAAATTATACTATTTAGTGGTTTTAAATTATAATTAGAATATATTTTTACCATTTTATTCAATAGTGGTCATTATAATTAATTTAACATTGAAGTTGGACATAAACAATTGCCAATCTTTTGATATAAATTGTTTCTTAAAAACACGCTATTTGTTGTGACAGCGGGAATTAATTATAAAATTAATTAATGCAACTTATATGTTTGGAAGTTTTTAAAATAGGCATCATTTTTGAATTCGGAATATCAATTATAGCTTAGGATGAAATTTTGGCATTGTTCTGAAAAACTTCAATTTTTGATGAATAGTGAAACCACTAAGTGGTAGTTAAATAACTGATTTTTTGTTTAAATGAAATATTACCACTTCTGTGTTTTGATTTTCGAAAATACGACATACATGATTGTAATTAAGAAGTAAAATGTGGTTCAATGAGATTAAAATAATTTTTGGTAAATAGTAACTTTTAAGTTCTTAATCGCGATTAGAGGTAATTAGTGTAGTTTAAGGTAAAAATAATGTTTTAATAATATGAGATGAGCTTGACACATGTTCTACCCTCATTGGATGTTCCATGTCCGACCAAGACAATCCATGGGTCAACTTGGGGACCCCATGGAGCCACTTTAGTTGGAAAATGACATAAATACCTTTTATTTAATGTTAAAGTAAAAAATGACACAAACATGAAATATTTTACTAAAACAATTTTTATATGGAGTTATACAAGTCATAGTTTGACTATAAATAGTAATTTAAAATCTAAAAAGATTTCCTACATCATATTATTTTTTTTATAATTTTTAGACATTAAATAAATTAAATTATTTATGACATCATTATGATGCAGCGATGACCTCATTATTTAACGATTTTAATAAAATGAAAAGATAAGGTATAATACAAGAATTAAACTTTTCAAAAACCTATTGGATGAGTAGATTTAGAACCCTTATCACCTTATCCTCGAATTATATAAGTGTGGGACCTCTAAAATCCGAAACTCATTTTATAATAAAGTGACTTTTCTTTACTTTCCAAGAGTGCCCCTCCTCTCCACTTATAAATGGCTCCCACCTCTACCACCTCATTCATACTTTCAAGCCATTTGGATCAGACAAAATCTGCCCAAATACCCTCCCAACTTCCCTCCCTTACTCCTAGAAGCCTCACTTTGGGCTGAACTGTTCTCATGTAAGCCTTTGGCTCAAATCAAAAAGAGTTACCCGATTTTGAGGTAATGTCTTCTCTAATGTTGTTTTGTTTTATTTTTCTTCTCCAACCCCCTAAACTATTTTTATTCATTTCTTTTGTAACAACACCAGTATCCTCAATATACTAGGATTTTGTTATAATAAGGATTCGAGCTACACTTACACACACCTACATCTAATGGTTAAAGAACATACGGTTTCTGTGGATGGAGAATTTCTGCCTCACGAAACGATGATTGTTCAACACTCATATAACACATTCAAATGTGGCCATTAAGATGTCACTATATTTATATAGGATATATAATATGTTTATGTTTTACTTATGCTTCTGTATTTATCATTTATGGCATACTTTATTGTTTCCATTATGGGTAAACACGATATTTTCATTTTAGGATGTGCAGACTACTGCCCCCTCAAAGTGATTTGAATCGTTAATACCATATGTGGGATGTATAAAGGATGGAGTAAATGATATTATATATGATGTTATACTGGAATTATAATATACCTTTATATCATTATGATTTCATTAAATACGAAATAGAAATGAAAGTAGCGTTCATGCGTACGTACGGCTTACCGTCTCCATGAACGGTGCATTTCATTTCTTACCTCTAAACGTTATGGAATATTATAAATGCATGTATATACTGGATATATATTATATATATGATATCTACATCATGAACATAATTCTGGATATAATGGATATATCACCACATGAACAACGTGTAATTATAAGAATTTTATTTTTGACTCAAGTACCTAAGATCGACAAAATGACAGTTATAAACTTAAATAATTACATAATGTTCATAACATGGTAATAAGGGATATAAAAGGAATAATGAACATGAAAAAGGTTCTTATGTAAATAGAAATTAACTCTAGTTTATTATTCAGGAGGTTAAAGAACGGTCGAGTGAGGACAGGACGCAAGGTAAGGGAATTTCTTAACCCAACTTCCATTATTTGGGTTAATCTCCTACTTTCAAATTATGTCATGATATTATTATGTCTTATTTTGTATTTTTACTTTCTTTATGTGTAACTATTGTGAATAAACATAATAGATCTATTTTATTTTAAAAATTATCTGTTTAAGGACTTCGGCTCAATCTCCTTTCATTGAGGCATATTTGGTTTTATACACAACTTTCTTTTATACGGTGTATAAACCCCTTTGACTTTTACGTTTATTCAAAAGGAATCTTTTTTATATGAAGCGTTTAACTAAACGACAAAAAGGGAGTGTTTTTCTTTTCGTACATATGCGGCGACAATGACTTCTCTGCCGCCGTGACCATTATTTGAGTTTCGGCTTCCTCTACAAGCCATCACTTTTTTTTAATGAAAAATAAATACAATGTTTTAACTTTCTTTTATTTTGGTATTGGAAATGGTTTTGAAAGCATTTTTATTATATCAATGTGTTGTATTGATATCTTGTGATTGAAATGTGGAAATTTTATGTTTCCTTTATGCTTGTTTTATGTGATACGATTATGTTATGGTTTATGATATGTTTAAACCTATTCATATGAGGAATGCATTGGACTTAATAAGTGACGGGTGGAGCCCGCTATAGCTCCTCGATGCATCAGTAGGTCTCATGAGACAAACTAGTGTCTTGGCACGAGGCCTTGACAAAATCTTATTTGTGGTCATGGCACGAGGCCTTGGCTACGTGGTTATGATAGTATGTCATTATGCATTCCATCATTATGAAAGTGGTTATTGATATTGAATGTGATTATTCGACAAGTAGAATATCCATGTGAAGAAGTAAATGGAATTATCTCATTTTACTTTTTCCATATTATGTTGATGTTCAAGTTTAAAAGGCTTTTGTTTTAGTTATACATTGCCTTAAATGTTTATGTTTATTTGTGAAAGCTTCCGCAATATTGTTATCCTTACTGAGCATCTGAGCTCACCCCTTTCAATGTTTTAATATTTTCCAGGATGTGAAGAAGTATTTTATGAATGACCTGCAGGGATAGTCAGAAGAGGATATGAGTGTGGACTATGGAGACTTTGTTATTGTAGATTTTCAATTTATGATGTAATGTAACATTTATGAATATATCTTGTGTTTCCAAGGCTGCTAAACTAATCGGTCTTTCGAGACTTGATCTTTTGTGATCATGCCAATGTTACAAAGTAATGCACCGACTCTGGGTAACTGGGGTCGGGGCGTTACAGTTGGTATCAGAGGCAGTTTACCACTAACCTTGGAGGCTAGATTTAGATAAACTCTGATTAGAGCACATAGCCCAAAGATAGACTTTGAGGATTAGTATAGAAGAACTTCCTAGAATTTTGTTATTGTAGAGATTTTGTGAGTTTTCCGAGCAATACATCCCTGTCTGGATACGAGCAGGTTGAGGCGGCTTTGGCACAGATGTACCTATGGGTAAAACCCAAAAACACCACTTTGAGCTAGACTCGAACGGGAACTGGTGCACGACAACGGGCCTTGCTGCACTCTTGGTTACGAAACTCCCGGGGGATATGCTTAGGATAATTCTCATTTTCTTTACAAACCACTATGAAGGGTTATGATTATATACTTCCTCAAAGAAAACATACCTTTTTATGATTATGGATTATATCCATAAATTGATCAATTTATGTAAAGTGTTTTAAAAATATAGAATTATGTATTTTAATTCATAAACTAATCTAGTTTATGCCATTGTTTAGAAATGGCGCCTAGTGGAAGGAATGGAAACTGTATCAATGCACGCACTCCGTGTAGGGATTTCCCTCCTGATCAAGATAATTATTGTGGAGCTGGAGATACAACTGGTGCTGATCAACTTATTACCATACTGGGAAAACTCACTCAGGTTATGAATAATAACCTTACTCGTATGGAGCACCCAGATCCGCAACGTGGAGGATCAATGTTAGACCGCTTCATGAGGAAAAAACCACCAACATTTAATGGGGGTACAAATCCATTAGTAGTTGAGCAATGGATAAACTACTTAGAGAAAATATTCCACGCCTTGGGGAGTAGTGAAAGGGAAAAGGTTATCATGGCAGTTTACCACCTCACTGGAGATGCTGATCAATGGTGGTCATTGATTGAAAACACAAAGGAAGATGATGACATATCGAATATGGAATTGAGGGAGTTCAAAGATCTTTTCTTAGAAAAATACTTTCCTCATGACCATAGAGCAGACATGGAAAGGCAATTTCTGAGTCTAAAACAAAAGGAGGATGAGAATGTCGCAAAGTATGAGGCCAACTTTACAAGGTTAGCAAGGTATGCTGCAGATTATATACGTAACCCAAGAGGTAAGATTGATCGTTTCTTGGATGGGTTAAAACCATTTCTCCGTCAAGCTTTAGTATCACAATCGTTCTCAACATACAAAGATATTGTCTCATGTGCTATCAAGACAGAAAAGGAATTCTCTAAGTCTTATGACAACAAAGTAAAGCAAGAGAAGAAGAGAACGGTGGAACAAGAGACAGATAAAGGGAAAAAGGGAAAGAAGGATTTTCCATTATGTGATAATTGTGGGGAGAATCACTCTGGTACTTGCCTAAAAGGAATGGGAGTTTGTTATAAATGTGGAGAAAAAGGTCACGAGGCGCGTGATTGCAAGGGAAAGAAAGAGTCTATCAATGTTGAATGCTACCATTGTAGGGAAATGGGGCATTATGCAAATGAATTTCCTAAGCATCAGGGAATCTTACCTCAGAAAAGGCCAAGTGATCAAGGAAAATCTTATGCTGTTACTACAGTTGAAGAAGAATAATTAATGTATTGGTGCTTTTGGACTCATGGATTATATTCTGGTTATTAGAATAATGTGATATATATATATATATATAAGGATTGTACTGCAATACTTGTTGATTTCAGTAAGGTTTTAATATGATTAGTATGTGACAATAATAAAAACATTACTTTGTTTGGGGAATCTGATAAATTGATTTTGGAATTAAGAGACCCTTTAGAGAAAGTCTGGGAAGAGGTATTTTGGATAACTATAAAGGTTGGAGTGGATTATGTTGATCTTTGGATAGTATTTTTTAAGGTTAAAAAATTTATAAAGATTAATTTTGGAATATTATAATACTATAGTTTTAGGAAAAGGACAACCTGCTGGGTGGGGCATAACCAATCGCGTCGGACAAAGCTGCAGGAATCGAACCCACAACCATAATGCGACATGCCATTATTTCCTACCACTAGCCTATAGGAAGTCCCTGGTTATTACAAAATAATTTTACTAATCTAAATGGTTTGTGTTAACATTTGGAACCTTATATAATTAGGATAAGTATATAATATTTTTGAGTTCTACTATCTTTTTGAGTGAAAGATGAGTTGAAGGTTGAAACTCTAATTTTCAAGCATAAATATATATATACCTATCTCTTATTCAATGAATAAATTAATTCTTAAACTTTAGTAAAGGGATATTAAAACAAAAAAATGTGTTATCCTAATACCTTATGTCTTGTTGAACTGATGATATTTTAAATCAACATAGATTGAAGGCTTTGAGGACCTCAATTTGACAGTTGATTGTGATTGATGACCTCAATCACTGCCTACAAATATTTACATTTTCCCTCCAATTAAATGTCTCTAATTTCCACCAATGTTCTCATAATCGAGATCATAATTGGGTGGTGACTTTTTCATTTCTCTTTCCCTCTTATTGAGGCTAAATTTTATTAATCTTATTTCCGATGTGGGTTTTCCCCAAAGGTATTTTATATTTTCAACCTTTTATTTTTAAAGAAAAATTTCAAATTGCGAGGAAGCAATTCATTGAAGGAGGGGAGAATGTAACACCCCGAGATTCCATGATACGCTTCTCATTAAATAATGCAATAGCTTGCGTTGTACGCAACTTCGAGTTCTAAAACACCGCGACTAATCAAAGTAGCCGTTATAGATAGTAATAACCACTTTTTGAAATTATATAAATTTTATATTTCAAAATGGACTTCATTTTTGGATTCGGAATATCGA
The DNA here is from genome assembly GCA_963277665.1 of Viscum album. Classification (NCBI taxonomy): domain Eukaryota; kingdom Viridiplantae; phylum Streptophyta; class Magnoliopsida; order Santalales; family Viscaceae; genus Viscum; species Viscum album. The sequence continues at coordinate 191,930,482 of OY728155.1, read as the reverse complement.
AATTAGCCTATGTTGAATTTTTGGTATTTTTCTGAGAACTTCTAATTTTTTATGAATAGTGAAAAATACTTAAAAAAAACTTTTTTAATCAAAATAATTTATAGTGATAAATTATACTATTTAGTGGTTTTAAATTATAATTATAATATATTTTTACCATTTTATCCAATGGTGGTCATTAGAATTAATTTAACATTGAAATTAGAAATAAACAATTGCCAATATTTTTATATAAATTGTTTCTTAAAAACACGCTATTTGTTGTGACAGCGGGAATTAATTATAAAATTAATTAATGAAACTTATATGTTTGGAATTTTTTAAAATAGACATCATTTTTGAATTCGGAATATCAATTATAGCTTAGGGTGAAATTTTGGCATTGTTCTGAAAAACTTCAATTTTTGATGAATAGTGAAACCACTAAGTGGTAGTTAAATAACTGATATTTCGTTTAAATGAAATATTACCACTTCTGTGTTTTGATTTTCAAAAATCCGACATACATGATTTTCATTAAGAAGTAAAATGTGGTTCAATGAGATTAAAATAATTTTTGATGAATAGTAACTTTTAAGTTCGTAATCGCGATTAGAGGTAATTAGTGTAGTTTAAGGTAAAAATAATGTTTTAATAATATGAGATGAGCTTGACACATGTCCTACCCTCATTTGATGTTCCATGTCCGACCAATACAATCCATGGGTCAACTTGGGGACCCAATGGAGCCACTTTAGTTGGAAAATGACATAAATACATTTTATTTAATGTTAAAGTAAAAAATAACACAAACATGAAATGTTTTACTAAAACAATTTTTACATGGGGTTATACAAGTCATATTTTTGACTATAAATAGTCATTTGAAATCTAAAAATATTTCCTACATCATAGTAGTTTTTTTATAATTTTTAGACATTAAATAAATTAAATTATTTATGACATCATTATGATGCAGCGATGACCTCATTATTTAACGATTTTAATAAAATGAAAAAATAATGTACAATCCAAGGCTTACACTTGTCAAAAACCTATTGTATTAGTAGATTTCGAACCCTTATCACCTTATCCTCGAATTATATAAGTTGTGGACCTCTAAAATCCGAAACTCATTTTATAATAAAGTGATTTTTCTTTACTTTCCAAGAGTGCCCCTCCTCTCCACTTATAAAAGGCCCCCACCTCTACCACCTCATTCACACTTTCAAGCCATTTGGTTCGGCCAACCTCTGACCAAATACCCTCCCAACTTCCCTCCCTTACTCCTATAAGCCTCAATTTGGGAAGAACGCTTCCCAAGGAATCCTTTGGCTCAAATCAAAAAGAGTTACCCTATTTTGAGGTAATGTTTTCTCTATTGTTGTTTTGTTTTATTTTTCTTCTCCAACCACCTAAACTCTTTTTATTCATTTCTTTTGTAACAACACCAGTATCCTAAATATACAAGGATGTTGTTATAAGAAGGATTCGAGCTACACTTACACACACCTACATCTAATGGTTAAAGAACATACGGTTTTTGTGGATGGCGAATTTCTGCCTCACGAAACGATAATTGTTCAACACTCATATAACACCTTAAAAGGTGGCCATTAAGATGTCACTATATTTATATAGGATATATAATATGTTTATGTTTTACTTATGCTTCTGTATTTCTCATTTATGGCATACTTTATTGTTTCCATTATGGGTAAACGCGATATTTTCATTTTAGGAAATGCGGACTACCGCCCCCTCAAAGTGATTTGAATCGTTAATACCATATGTGGGATGTATAAAGGATAGGGTAAATGATATTATATATGATGTTATACTGGAATTATAATATACCTTTATATCATTATGATTTCATTAAATACGAATAGAAATTAAAGTAGCGTTCATGCGTACGTACGGCTTACCGTCTCCATGAACGGTGCATTTCATTTCTTACCTCTAAAAGTTATGGAATATTATAAATACATGTATATACTGGATATATATGATATATATGATATCTACATCATGAAAATAATTCTGGATATAATGGATATATCACAACATGAACAACTTGTAATTATAAGAATTTTATTTTTGACTCAAGTAACTAAGATCGACAAAATGACCGTTATAAACTTAAATAATTACATAATGTTCATAACATGGTAATAAGGGATATAAAAGGAATAATTAACATGAAAAAGTTTCTTAAGTAAATAGAAATTAACTCTAGTTTTTTATTCAGGAGGTTAATGAACGGTCGAGTCAGGACATGACGCAAGGTAAGGGATTTTCTTAACCCAACATCCATTCTTTGGGTTAATCTCCTACTTTCAAATTATGTCATGATATTATTATGTCTTATTTTGTATTTTTACTTTCATTTTTTGTACCTATAGTGAATACACATAATAGATCTATTTTATTTTAAAAATGATCTTTTTAAGGACTTCGTCTCAATCTCCTTTCATTGAGGCATATTTGGTTTTATACACAACTTTCTTTTATACGGTGTATAAACCCCTTTGACTTTTACGTTTATTCAAAAGGAATCTTTTTTATACGAAGCGTTTTACTAAACAACAAAAAGGGAATGTTTTTCTTTCCGTACATATGCGGCGACAATGACTTCTCTGCCACAGTGACCATTATTTGAGTTTCGGCTTCCTCTACAAGCCATCACTTTTTTAAATGAAAAATAAATACAAAGTTTTAACATTCTTTTATTTTGGAATTGAAAATGGTTTTGAAAGCGTTTTTATTATATCAATGTGTTTTATTGATATATTGTGATTGAAATGTGGAAATGTTATGTTTCTTTTATGCATGTTTTATGTGATATGATTATGTTATGGTTTATGATATGTTTAAACATATTCATATGAGGAATGCATTGGACTTAATAAGTGATGGGTGGAGCCCGTTATAGCTCCTCGATGCATCGGCAGGTCTCATGAGACAAACTAGTGTCTTGGCACGAGGCCTTGACAAAATCTTATTTGTGGTCTTGGCACGAGGCCTTGCCTACGTGGTTATGATAGTCTGGAATTATGCATTCCATCATTATAAAAGTGGTTATTGATATTGCATGTGATTATTCGACCAGTAGAATATCCATGTGAAGAAGTAAATGGCATTATCTCATTTTACTTTTGCCATATTATGTTGATGTTCAAGTTTAAAAGGCTTTTGTTTTAGTTATACATTGCCTTAAATGTTTATGTTTATTTATGAAAGCTTCCGCAATATTGTTATCCTTACTGAGCATCTGATCTCACCCCTTTCAATGTTTTATTATTTTCCAGGATGTGAAGAAGTATTTTATGAATGACCTGGAGGGATAGTCAGAAGAGGATATGAGTGTGGACTATGGAGACTTTGTTATTGTAGATTTTCAATTTATGATGTAATGTAACATTTATGAATGTATCTAGTGTTTCCAAGGCTGCTAAACTAATCGGTCTTTTGAGACTTGATCTTTTGTGATCATGCCAATGTTACGAAGTAATGCACCGACTCTGGGTAACTAGGGTCGGGGCGTTACAAGGGGAACGTTGTAGCAGATGCTATCAGCAGGAGATCAGGCATTCAACTGATAGGAGAGGCAACATAGTAGCTGGCCGTGTTGCAGATATCCTTTGTGGATTGAGAAGGATCAGCCTTTATACAGTCTATCATATTCAATCCTCCACTTCTTCAGCGAGTTAGGGAGGCACAACACGGAGATTCTGAATGTGAGACGCTATGTCCTCAGATATCCATAGGGTAGGCACCTGATGGATTTTCTAAAGGTGGGGAGCTTGTAATCCTCTTCAGAGGAAGTAGCTTGGTACCAGTTTCACTTTAAGAGGAAGTATTGAGGGAGTTCCACATGTCCCCTCTAGTGGTACATATAGGAGTGGTGAAGATGTACCAGGACCTCCGACGACAGCATTAGTGGCCATGTTTAAAGAAGGAGGTAGTAGATTTTGACTCACGATGCCTCACTTTTCAGCATGTGAAGGTGGAGCACCAGGTACCGGCAGGATTGGTTCAGACCTTAGAGTTACTAGAGTGGAAGTGGGATGGGATATCCACGGACTTCGTGACAGGTCTTCCACGTACATGCAAAAGCCATGATTCGATATGGGTGATCATTGACCGACTCACCAAGCCAATAAACTTCCTACCGATCAAAGAGTAGGGCTCAGTAAAGTACTTGGGATGCCTCTATATTCAGGAAATTGTGAATTTTCATAGAGTAACTTCATCTATTGTCTCCGAACGTGACACACAGTTTACCTCCTAGCTATGGAAGGGGTCGCTGGAGGCTCTCCGGATGAAGCTTCTCTTGAGCACTGCCTTCCATCCTCAGACGGATGGTCAGACTGAGAGGACCATTCAAACTATCGAGGACATACTTCATGATTGTATCCTAGACTTCGGTCATATCTGGGAGAAACACTTTCCTTTGGTGGAGTTTTCCTACCACAACTGCTATCACTCCACCATAGGTATGGCACCTTTTGAGGCCTCGTATGGTCAACATTGCAGATCGCCACTATGCTGGACAGACCCAGGGGAGTCAGCACTAGTGGGACCAGAGATGGTGCTGGCTACCACCAAGAAGGTGAATATCATCATGGAGTGGATGAAGACTGCATAGAGTAGGCAGAAGTCGTATGCTGAAAGGAGACAGAGACCTCTAGAGTTCGAGGATGGTGACCACGTCTTCCTACGGTTGTCACCTTGATGTGGTCTACAAGGATTTTTTCGAGGGGGAAAGTTATCTCCACGATTCATAGGACCTTTCCAGGTCCTCAGTAGTGTAGGAGAGGTGTCTTACTGCTTAGCTCTTCCACCTCAGTTGCATCGGGTGCACGATATCATCTCCGTATCTCAGCTGAGGAGATACGTGCCTGACCCATCCAACATCATTGATCACAGGGAGCTGGACATCGATGATGGGGAAACATTCATGGATATTCTAGTGGAGATTGAGGATCGATAGTAGCGGGTCCTATGTGGAAAATCGATACCTCTGGTGCACGTTCGTCGGTAGCACGGGAACCTCCATGAGATCACATGGGAGCGGGAGGCTTAGATGCGTGCTCAGTACCCCCATTTGTTCCCTTAGTTCGAGTTATAGTTTATGTAGACATAAAGACCTGAGGTGGAGAGAATGTAAAGACCCTGAATATCTGTGGAATTTTTTTTCTAAAATACATGTTAATTTTATGTGTCCGCAGTTTCTAACAACACTTGATTCTGAGATCCGGTGTGTCCGGAATCAATTTCTGAAGTTTTGTTCAGGTACGTTTAGTAAACGTACGTACGAGATTTTATATCTTTTGAACCAGTGCTCAGAAATGAAATTCAAGGGAATCGTTGAACTCAAAGTGTCAGTGAATTATTTGTGAGAGCTTCACTGTAGTTGCGTTCTGATGAGTTTGGAAGATAGTTTTTGGGGGTTTTTAATTAAATTGAATAAAATAAAAGTATTAACTTTATTTTATTTGGGTGGTTAAAACCTCGAAGGGGAGGTTGGATGTGGGGTCCCCCACACCATAACCTTTCATGGGAGGTTATGGTGGTGGGGCCCACCCAAGTATAACCTCCCTTGGAAGGATGTTATTAGGCGGGGCCCAACCAAGATCTTTAACTCCTCTAACCCCCTTGAACTCCCTAGAACCCCCAATTAATTTGGTGAAACTCTTCAGCTTCCCTCATAAGTGTTCCACTCCACATAAATTAATTTATGTTTCATTAATTAATTATTTGAATCCATTTGAATTCATGAACAACCATTTAAATTAAAGGTTATGCTATTACATTATATTGGTTGGCATAATTCTTTGGTGGAGCCTTGGAAGAATTGAGAGAACATCCTCTCAATGAAGGACATGAAGAACTGTCGCCATATTCTTCCTTCTTCAAATGGGGAAAGAAAGGTATGCAACGCCCATGAAGAACGCCCATGACATCTCCAGTGAAATTCATCTGTGTCAAAGGAGAAGATGTCGCCCACGAAGAATTCGGCCAACGATGATGTCAACTCATTTCACTACCAACGAGCGACAATCAGGGTAGGGGTTATTTTACGATTGAATATTACCCTCCGTACCCCGTCGTATGTTGTTTGCTTTGAGAACCGAATGATATCACTATAACAAGGAGGGTTCAGACCACACAAACACGGCCCAACCATCCCCTTTTTTTGGTTCTTGTTTGAGGAGGATGGAGGCGGTACACGCGACGGCCGACAATAAGCCGACCATGAGGAAAGTCGGTGGCGCAAGGCCGCCAGGTCGCCACAAGGGCGTGACACTTCCATGCCGCGCTGAGAACCGAGCCGTGGCCAGGTGGGCTGCGGTGCTACCGGAGGGGCGCGATGTCATCGTACCGTACCAGGATGAAGGGCACGACCAGGAGTTCTATAGGGGACAAATGATGACTGCGGCGCCGCCGCACCGTGCAGAGGTGCAGGAGGCCGCAGCCAGGTCGAGACGTGGAGGAGGGGCGCGATGCCGTCGCGCCCCACTAGAGAAGGACCTAAGACTTAGGCCGCGGTGGACAGGGGAGGGCGGTCGACTGAGTAGGCTGCCGGTGCACGCTACAGGAGGGACCCAAAGGGTCATGCCTTTACCTGAATCGACACTAGTCTCCGGTTCGGTTACAGTCAATTGGGGGCGCGACACCCCCCCACGGGGGGGCCAGCCGAGCAATGCAGCCGCCCGGCCAGGCCCCAAGATGAGCCAACATGCGGCCAGACTTTCAGGCCACATGGCCAGCCAGCACGTGGCCAGCTGATCGGGCCACGTGGCCAGCCCGCCGGGCCACCCCCATGGGTCGGGCAGTGCCTTTGGGCTGGGCTGCGCCTTTGGGAGGGCTCCGCCTTTGGGGCGGGTCACGCCTTCGGGCCGGGCCGTCCCTTCTGGCTGGGCAGCCCTTTCGGACGGGGTCGGACTCACAGACTGGGTCGGACCCTGGTCTAGACCCGGGTCTGGTCGGGTCGGTCCGACTGGGTCTAATCGGACCCAGACCCATCAGACCTAAATACACCTATTCATCCATAACTCGGGCTACGGGTGTCCTAAAGACAAACCGTCTATGGTGACAGAAAGTTAGGGAGATACGTTTCCTTTAGCATACCCCACATGAGGATTGGACACTATTGGGGTACGGTTTGGTTGGTTTGAACCTAAAATCCAACCGGGCCCCTAGAACAGAAATGCCAATAACTCACAGATCGGGCATCTGATTGACGCGTCAACTATTACATTGAGACCCCTATGACATGGAAGTCCTTTGAGATAAATCCACGTGAGACTTCGTGACACTTGGAGTATCGACCCGTAGCTCATGGAGTGGATCCTCCCGAAGACGAGCAGACAGAGTGCAGAGACCTAGTAGCTGACAGACCTGAAAACTGCTTGACCGATTTGACTCGAAGTGATTCGACTAGCCCAGTGGGGAGCGCCTGTTAGTTGGCGATAGACCCATGGAGGAGCATCGCCTGGTAGTTGGCAGTAGAACCATAGTACTCGACAAGAGGAGTTTCTATGCAGACTATTAGGGGGAGCGTTTGGTAGTTGGCAGTAGACCCACAACAGAGGAGAGCCTGGTAGTTTGTAGCAGACCCACAGTACTCGATAGGAGGAGTACTTCAACATTCCAAGGTTAGATAGAAGCGCCTTGGTATCGCGATAGGTCCACTGTTCATGAAAGAGGAGGAGTTATCCAGTAGTCGTGGTTTCGATAATGAAAATACTGGTTTTAGCTGAGTCAATGACCTTTGTGACTTTCTCAATATTGAGATGAGTTACTAGATAACTTAGCTATATGTATGAGAATATACCTAATTAATGATTATCCGTTGATTCATACATTGTGTTTTATCTTTGTTGGATATTGTGAGACCTTGAGGGTCTCAGGTTCCCTACTAAGTATCATTATAATCACCCCTACATGGGCTTTTCCCGCACCTCATTATGTTGGATGTAGATGGCAGACAGCGCTGGCCGAGGCAGAGTGTACAAGGACTGGACGGTACCCGGAGGTGGACCACCCGACGAGTACGTAAATGGAGGAGACAGATGGATGTGGAGTGCTGAGGAGGCTATCCTTACCGACCCTTCAGGTAGGATCCGTGGAGGATGATCCAGGAGCTGCTAGACACCTTCCAGCTGTTTTTCTTTTAGTTGTACTTGTTTTGTCTTTTCATTGTACTTTACTTTTGGGCTCGTATTTCTGTCCCCCTTTACTTTAAGCACTACCTCTGTATTCAGTTATACTTACTGTTTTTCTTCCAGTTATGTACTTTGATTGTGTGTATCTACTTTTTATAAAGGAAATGCATTCCCAGCTTAAGGATTTATGCCTTTGGTGATGCTCGCCAGCTCCAGGCCTATGGAAGGCGGGCTTGGGGAAGTCACGACACGGGTCCCTAGGACAGGTCGTGACATGAATATTCATCACCCCATACCTATATCTCTACATAAAGGATATTATCTTCTAAAAAATAGACAGGATACCTCCTTACTAACCTTTATAATCTATTCAATGCTCCACTATTTTCATGACATAAATAAGGAAGTGAAGGATTGATGAAAAATAAGAAGAAAAGGCTAAAATATAGAGAAAAAATGGATACCAAAAAACATATTTGATTTAAAAATAATATAAATTATAAATAAAATTAGTAAAGAAAAATAATTAAAGATCATTAAACTCAAACAAACCACCATTCCCTCCCTTGAACAAACACTGAGGATGTTTTTCCATTTTTAGTGGAGTTGAAAAGGGAATACGGTGGGAGAAACACATAAAATTAAAAAAAAATGAGATAAATGATATATGAAGAAGATAGATAAACTAATATATATTAAAAATAGTTATAACTATTACTATAATCAAACCCCACCTTATGCCCCTGAAAATGGCTATCCTTTGGCATGGGAGTAAAGGTACAAATTTATAGGGAATGAAGTGATAAATTTTGACACCAAAATATATCAACCAAACATTTGAGTATTTTTAACACATTAAGTTGTATAATTGGAAAATAGTGTCTTGTTTAAGGATATTAATCTCTGTCTTGAGCATGCATCCACAAAATATTACCTCATTCTCCCTAGTATGAAGGATTTATTACTAATTAACTCAAGAAAATAAATCTCTTAAGGATGAATGTCTATATTCCAGAGTTCCAACGTTACAAGTATTTTTTGACATAATTAAGGACTAATATCTCATGATTACATAATATAAAAATGTTTACCGGATTATTATTTTTCTTTTTATGAAATGTGAGCATATTTGGACCTATAGTTTTGGTGATATGGGCCCGTCTCAAAAATTCCCCAGGTATGTGTATTGATTTTGAGGCCCAAAGTGCGAGATATTTTTGGGCATATAAATATTATTTTAAGAATAGAGTTATAATAAATGAAATAAATCCCAATAATCATGTAATCATGTAATAAACTAATTTCACAATTTCAGTTAGTTTTGAAAATTTTATGGAAAAATACCAAAATAAGTTGAAAGTTAAAATCCCAAATAGTTCTATTTTATCAATTAAGATCAAATTACTACTAAAACATATAAATGTAAAAATTTACAATAAAATAAAACTATGTTGGGATTTTAAAATAATAATAATATTATAAAATGTATGAATATATTATATTAATCACTCTTCAACACTTAACCACTGCACTCTTGCGAAATCTTCAAATATTTGTATCGAAATCCACACAACAATAAAAAATGAGAATGGATCAATGATATTTTATAAAATAGAATTCCAACATATATAATATATGATAATTTTTTTTATTAATTTTCATTCTACACATTAAATGTTTTTCAACCTCAAAAATCCATCCATGGCCCAATCATAACTGATCTCAGTTGGATTTTTGTCACAATCTTCACTCAAGATATGTTAAATGTGGATTTATACTCATACTTGGAAAATTTAAATATCACCATATAATTTTGAAATTTTCATATTTCTAAAACATGAGACACTAAAATTAATTCAATCAAGAGTACTTTTCCCAAATTAAAATTGTTCCCTAGGGTTGGTGGGAAATTTTTTTAAAAATTTGTGGCAAAAAAGTGGAGGTTGAAATATTAAGTATAATGACTGAATATTTAAGTAAAAACCGTATAAATTATTCACTTAATTTTCCTTAAAACCTGAAATTCAAAACCAACCCCTTTTTATGACATGTTAATTGTGTCAGACAATGATTACAATGAATGATTTCATCCAAAATCTCCCCCTTTTTTTGTTTTTTTATCATTTTATCATTTTTTTTCATGGAGGATGTATTGAAAATTGAATACAATTAATGAATGATAATTAATTTACTTTATTATTTAGAGTTACATGATTCAAAAAGCTAAAAAAGATAAATAAATCATTCTTATATCCTTTTTTTAGTTTCTCTTTTTTTCTTTTTTTCTTTATTTTCATTTTAGATGGATTAATGGATGATAAAAATAACCAAAAATGAAAGGATGAATCAAGCCCAATTATATCTCTATATCCATCCCCAAAATGTTTAAATACATGCTAAATGACTTGAAATTAATCACATCCAAAATTTCACACATGAAAGGCCCTTTCCTCACACTCAAATATGAAATATCTGTGAAAACATATCCAGAGTATGGGTAGGTAAGGATAAATAGGATTGTAATGTGGATTAAATCTATCAGTATATTCACATAATATAGGGGATAACAAGGGAATATGTAAATTTTGGCCTTATTTAATAATGTGGATAACCAATAAAATCCTTTAATCAAGTCAAAAAAATTATATTGACTCTAAAAATTTGATACAGAAAAATCAAAAGTTCTAGTTCTCATAAAAAAAATCAAGTTTTTTATCTCATGAATGTGTGGGTATTTTGTAGAATATGTAAAAATGGTTTATAATACCTCATAGGATTTGAAAAATATTTTAGTTAGTATTTAACATGCATTTATTTTAAAAATCATTCAAACTCATAAAAATTATTGAAAATCCAATTCAAGGAAAACAAATTCACATTAACAATCATTTAAAATCCATTATTTCCAAAATCATATCAAATATCTCAAAATAAATTGATGTGTAGAAACAAATAAGAATATTATTTTTATCTTAATATCTCTAAAAATGGAAAAGGAAAAAGAAACAACCTAAAATAAAAAACTCATAATGTTGAAACTCCTCAACACTTAGAGTTTACTGCCCCTTAGTTCAGATCAAAAAATAAATGTGTGGTATCAAAAATAAAGAGAAGTAATGATACATCTTAACATTATTTTCTAGTTGTATATTTGTGTTATGCTCATAGAAACTTCTACATAGACATATAAATTAAGAATAAAACATAATATAATAAAAATAATGAAAATAGAGATTAAGGGAAAAGAAGATAGAATATGGTTTTGACCCCCCATGTGAGTGTTAGATTTTTTACTACGCCTAGTCAGGAAGTATTAATTGTTTAAACACAATATTAAGGATGATGGTGTTTCTTACCCAATAACCACTATAATTATTTCTTATAGTGATATTAAAATTGAACTAGTCCAGGAAGATCCCATGGATATATTATATCATCTCCTCCCCCTTGGTAATGTTTTACAACTATGAAGATGGGGGAAAGAGAAAGAATGTGTCCTCTTCTTCATCTATGAATTCATTATACACTTTGTTAATTTCATTTAAGGACTACATGGGTAAGTCTTCTAAGTCAAAAATTTTGGAATTGAAAATATATTAATAATTTTGTTTTTAATTGAATTAAACCAAGAATAATCAATAATGAAATATCTTCCTTCATTTAAAGAATATTTAATATCAATTATTTCCTGAAAGACAACTCAATAATCTGTCTTAGTAGGGGAATAATCATTAATTTATTTGAAATAAAGAGATAGGTATGAGGTGATTATTATTTGAAAAAATTGGATTCAAACATACTTTATGAAATTCAATAAAAGATAACCAATGTTCTTCAGAATCCTATTTTCCTCCCACAGTTATATCATTCCGCATGTATCCTTTAGAAACCTATTCAAGTAATGGATGAGAGAGGTTGAATGGATCATAATGTTTCATATTTAAGGCATCCCCAAGTTATTAAAAATAAAATATTGTTTTTAGAGTCATTTAATCATCCCAATATTTTCTTTTTTGTTATTTATACTATAGAACTTTTACTTATTCAAATTTGGTAGCCAGTGATGTTACCATGTTTCATTCAGTTAAATGTATTTTTAAAATCTCTAGAATCTTGAAGAAATATTGTTCCTTTTGAATCCAAAATGTATCTTATTTTCTATACCTTTATTTACTAATACATGAATATTAAATATAATTAATGTAATCCATGACTTAATGAAAGAAAGATATGTAATGAATCTTTCTTTTTTTAATTTTTTTAATTTCCTAATTTTTTAATCTTTTTTTAAATAGCATGTGCACGCTCTTGCATACTTTGAAAATAGTTCCAAATTAAATAATAAATATTTCAATAACTACTAATAAATTAATTTCATACATGTATAAGAGTATACCATAGTGAAAAAACATATGTCCGATCATAATGATTCCATTTAAAATATATTATATTCATATTATCCCTATTATAAAATAACTAATATAAAAATACTAAACTAATATAAATATAGGGGTATTGAAAGATACATGAAATATAAATATAAATATATATAAATTCAATGAAAAACAAATATGTAATTTTAATGAAGTTAGGGAATTTTTATTTGTATTCCATGGTGATTAAAGTTATTATTAAAAATGGATCTCAATATTCTACTAAATGAGGTGATCAAGTCCTGTCACACCTTAGATTCTCATTTTAATTATCATCACCACATACTAGGACCTAGTAATATTAGTCAAATCTCTTACAAACATCAAATAAGATTACTCTTTAATAAATATCACAATCTATTCTACGCTCCACCATATGAATGACAAAAATAATAAAGGGATGGAAGATTGATAAATTAGAAGATAAATTCATATGATTGATAAAACATGGAGACAAATCACCATAATCTATTTCAGTATCACTAAAATTCCTAAAATTTAATAAATATAATGAATTAAATTACATTTATCTCAATAAAACCACCATTACCTCCCTTAAACAAACATTTGGGCCAGTTCTCTATTTTTAGTGAAGTCAAGAAGGGAATAAGGTGGGAGAAACACATAAATGTATAAAAATGAGATAAATAATATATAAATAAGTGAGATAAAATACTATTTATTACAAATATTAATAGCTCTTATAACAAAAAAAATCAACATTATCCCGCATAATATGTATATCCTTTGATATGGGATAGTAGGTAAACATTTATATTTGAAAAATGTGATAAATCGTGGATCCAAAATATGTCCTTTGAATATTTTATAATTTTTGACACATTAAATGGACTAATTGGGTCATGGTGTATTCTGGAATGTATTTCCTATATCTCTTGAGTGTCTTTTACAAAATTTATCCTTAATTGTACATTGTATGAAAGAATTTTTTTCTGATTTACTCTAAAAAATAAATCTATAAGGGTTTAATGTTTGTATTCCAATGCTCCAAATTCCCATGCATTTATGTTATTGATTAAAACCAAATATCTCTTTATAATAACAGATAAAAAGGATTCCTTTATTCTTATAGGTCTCAATGTGATATTTAACTAATTATTTCCTATAGTGTAGGTGATATTTTACCATCTCTAGAATTCACGAGATCTATATAAAGATTTTAGGGCATGGATTATGAGGTAGGTTTTAGACACTAAATATTTGATTGAGAATTGTATCTTATTGAATTAAATTAATTCCAAAATGTATGTAATTTAAAAAATAATTTAATTTTCAATATCAATTATGTTATAAATATTTATGGCCAAAATACTTAAATAAATTAAAAAATTAAAACCCAAAATTCATCCATTTTAGCAATTAAGATCAAATCAATACTAAAACCAAGAAATGTGACAGTTTCCCATAAAATAAAAAAATGGTGGTATTGAAAACATTTAATTATAATATATTATTTTTTTCAAAATATTATCTTCATCATTATGTAGGATTCATATGAAATTTGACTATTCGTGTGTTATTATCTATGATAATAGAGTATTTTGTTGTTTAAAATGTCAAAAACATTATTTGGAGTTTTCCCATAAAACATGGTGGTGGAATTTTACATATTTGGACTAAAATATATGTTTCATCTAAAAACAATTATTGTGGATCTTATTGAGACACACTTATTGATAAAGACTATAAATTCTCTCATGCATGTGATATATAATGACCCTTAGTGGATATGAATATGAACATGGTGCCTTGCTAATGGTAATATAAAGGAATCATGTTTAGTTATTTACATTTTCAACAAAAACCTATACCATGTTTCCCCATATAAATTTTGGTGGTGTTTTAATAAACTAAACCATATGACTGTAGTGTATTTGACATGGATCGTTAGAGGATGATTCCATTATATATATATATATAAATGATGTATGAAATAATAATCCATGTGGTGGTGGATCCCATATATAGAGGCCTGATGAAGACTATATTGAGATCATGGTTCTCGATAGGGTATTCCCGTATGTGGATAACTGACCAAGATCAGTTCCCATGAGTAGGATAATGAGATTGCATGCAATTATTGTTTTATGTAAGACCCTTGAGTGATAATATTTATTGGAGAGTTTCCTCATGATTGAAAAATTAGAATGAGGTGGTGTTTCTTATGAGTTTCAATTTACACGAAATATGACCTATGTGTTAGGTTGGATATCTTAGGCCTTTGAGTTGTGGTTCGAGATAGGTGGACCAATTATTATGGATGAAAATATATTTTCTATAAGAGGGTAACCTGAGAGAGGGGTTGGTCAAGGATAGTGATTGTCCATAGAGATGAGAAGTATGGGTTGATTCTTTGGGTTTCGTTCAATGAATGAGGGTTAAATCATGTATTCTTTATAGGCATAGAGGTTCTTTGTAATTCCATTGCCTAAATAACTTGAGTTTATTTTCGGTATAATGGTTGGATTTATAGGGTTGGGTCTGTATGAATCATATCCCTTGTGATTTTAGGCATGGATCCCCAATGATAAAGTGTAATTCTAACTTATATGGTTAGACCATTGATGAAGATAACACAAGTAGATGGTTTTGGTTTTGGAAAAATTCTCAAGTCGACAGGCAGTCACATGATAGACCTTAGCATGAGTGAAATGCCTGATTTTGAAAAGTATAACTGAGGGATCTTCAAGATAGATGAAATTGACATAATAGTGGAGTATGATTTGTTGATTAGCAACATGAGACTATGTATGATGAAATGAGACTTAAAAGATAACGAGTTTTATAACTAAGTTCTATGGGAGAATACAATAATTTAATTAAAATATGATTATGGTGGTATAAACTCATTAGACAAGATTCCATTTTAGTTTTGAATCACTAGGTGGTCCTGGATAAGTAGAGGGTTTGTGATTTTGATGAAATGATTATCAGAATAGTTTCGTAGATCATTCGTGAGAATGAGGGAATATCCTATTTCATGTGATGAAAACATCATGGATGGATAGTGTAAAAATTGTCAAGATGCATAATCATGGCTCTAGATGAGTGAAACACATGCAGTGATGAAAACTATTGAGGTTGTGCTCATGTAATGGTGTAACATAGGCTATATGATGGGTTGTGTACAATAGGATGGGGAAGGGTGTTTCCAACATATTATGATGAATTTTGGTGGATTAATGAGGATGAAATTCCTTGTGATTTAGGAATAGGTAAAAATTTATATTTTGTGTTAATGATTAGGTGTGATCATGATGATTGTGTCCAATCATTACATATGGTAATAGAAGGATATTGGGCTGTAGAGATACAATCATCATGATAGAAGTGTCACGGGTGTAATGAGACCAGTTGGTGGATGTTTTAGATATATCTAGGATACAGTGGTGGAAATAAATCTAATTTTATCATGTTCCTTAGTGAATACCAATTTTTTAATTTAGGTGTAGTTTGGGATAGAGTATGTTAATTGGAACTAGTCTTAGGGTGGTTTTGATGTGATTTTAGGGTGAGGCAGATCCAAGGTGTGTCCATAATTATTTTGAGAGTATGATGGATTATGTGAGTAGATGGGGATCCAAATGAGTAATTTTAATAAGATTCTAGTTTGTATGATAGTTTAGGTGTTTGGAAGATCTAAAAATTCCCCTTAGAATTTGGGCATTATGGTCAAATGTTGATATATCACATCGGTGGGTATGATATATCATTTTTAAAAAAATCCAACCAAGAATGGTCTGATAAGTTTTTTATATATAAATGGGGGTATGGAGATGAACCCACAACAGAAGGTTTATTCGACCATGGAAAATGTGTATTGGTCGGTGATTCTGATGATAGGGAGTACCGTGTCATGGAATCAACTCTTATGAGTTGAGTCTTATATATGGGATCATAATGGATTGGAATATGAATTTATAAGTGATGAATTATGGTGGGGATCCCCATAAGATCAAGGATGATTTATTAATGACACCATAATGTCTCTAGAGAGACGAGTGTGGGCAATTACTATCTTATAATTTTAGTGATGATGATGAGTTGAGGCTTGTGTATTGATAGATAATGTTCCTTAGCTTTTGAAGTTTCACAACGAAATATTGTTTAACATTCCGAAGTAGTACACGATGAGTTGGATATGAAATATTGATCAATATAGTACTGGTTAATGGTTAATTTTTTTGGAAAATTATGAGGAATGGGAATTACAGTGGTGGTGAAGTTGTAAATAACTATTTTATCTAGGTTGTGAAAATTCGGAATGAATTTGAATTTTGAATTTTGGAAAGGGGTTCATTTTCATAAGAAGAATTTGGATCTATATTACAATATTTGGAACATTATGTGGATATATTTTTGGATATGTAAAAAGGACGTGGAGGTGTTTTAGGTGCTAATGAGGGATAAACGGTTGGTTCAAAAGGATTAATTGGCACATAGGGCACTATGAGGCCCACAAAATCTTCGGCCACCTCATGGCCCACTATAGCCTAGGATATGTTGCGGTTACCCTAGTATGGTTTTATATAATCACAATGATCCCCTTTATATATATTTCCATATTGTTCCTGGGGTAGAAACTTCGCAAAATAGCTGACCAAAACACCTTAGTTGGGTGTTTTATTGACTGTGGTGGAAACCTTAGCGACCAAGGCCATGAAACAGGTACTGGAGATACTATGGTCTCTACATACTGGTAATTTTGTAAATGAGGTATATTAGTGATAAATGGAGACTTTTGAGGTACCTTTTACATAATGTTGGACACTTTAGATCTCTTGAGCTATGGATAGAGTACATTACAACGTAGCATGAGCCCTTTTCCTTTCGTGTTCTAACTATTTTATGAAGTTACCCTTTTCCCCTATCAATTTAATTCCCAACTTTCCCCTTTACCCATTATCGTGCATGCTTGATCCATGAGAGAACCCAACCCTCTATACTCTCTTAGTCACCTTCTATTAGGGGCAGGTTTTGATATGTTTCCAAAGAGATTCAAGGTTTATTTTAATCCTTTTAAAACTATTCACCCACTTTTTAATTTTTCTTTATTTTGGGTATCAAATATTAGTGTTTTATTGAATATTAAATCATATAATGATGTACTAATATTGATATGATGTGTATTTAGCATTTAATGGATAGAGGATGACCTGATACGATGAGTTCTTGCTTTCGCACATTGTTGTGATGAAAGCACACCACTATATTAATTATTTCAGGGATTTTGATTAAATTAAATTAAAATATAGATTGAATTGTTGTATTGTTTTATATATTTTTAATGAGGTGGTTTTGGGAGGAATCTATAGACATTCCATGAGTAGTTTGTCACTATTTGGGTTTGGCGAGGTCACTCATTATGGTATTTGGTGATTATTCTTCATAATTTTAGTTTTTAAAATTAACTAAAAATGTTTAATTGATTATAAATTATTATAATTAATTAAAATAGATATTTTAGAATGAGATATGGTATAATATGGATAAAAATGGATTGTGGTACCTGGATGTGCTTGATTGAGAGTTTCCAATATGGAATTAAAAAGGGGATAACAATGAAATTGAAGTATGTAGTACTTATATATATTGTCTATTGTATTATGCATTTATTATATGGATTTTTATTTGTACATTCTCTCAATTAGGGGATATTTATCTATTAAAATAAAATAAATTTTAAAATTAAAACACAATTCTTATGTATGGAATGAGAAAAGTGTCATGGATATGATGGACCGTGTGCACTTAATTGATCCCTCGATCAATGATGGCCTAAACCTTGTTTTTATTTGTATAATTTATGATAAATTGACACTAGTATGGGTGTATTTAAAAATAACTCGGTAAGAAGAGTATACAATAACCTAGGTTCTATTATACCCTCATTATAGGGGAGGGTGTTGGTTTAGAAATGGTTAGCCTAAGATGGTCTTAGTGGACCATGTGATGCATTATATATTTTGGGATAATCAAGACGTCCTTCAGGTTAGTGTTCCTACCCAATTAATATGTGACTATCTTAGTGGGTAAACTGTACTTATATTAATGGATTTGTTGGTTGTGAGGATTGACCTAGGGTAACTTGGGAAGGGGGTGGTCTTGAGCCCATCTCCCTTGTGTGATATTGATGCATCATTACCTTTGATGACAATGATTCTATATGAGGAATACAATGAGATCGGGGATATTATACCATATTAGTGATGGGTGTTGACCCAAGATATCTGACTGAGACTAGAGATGAAATATTTGTTTTTCATATTTGAGGTGATCTAGAGGACCATGATGGGATACCCAATGAAATGATGACCCTAGATGAGGTGCGTATGAAAAGGGGTCGTGATGTTTGTAGGAGTTACATTAGATTCCAAATAGATGATGTGATCCTATTATTCAGATGAATGTAACAAGTCAGGCACTTGGGAAGCCGACCTCAGTTATGTTGGATTGATTGTAGTTGATGATCGACCCCATTGAAATGTGTTATGTGAGATTATTCTGGTGGGACACACTGCACACTAAGATGTATTGAGATACATGAGAGGACAAGGATGTTCTCATTGGGTCCAACATTCATGACTACTATTGATGAGATGAGTCAGGTGGGATTCACTATCCATCAAGATATAATAAAATATATGGGATTCCTTAGATGTTTTACTTGGTTTTTTACTTAGTTCATGATATGTGAAATGAATGAGAGGGACACATGATCCCTTTATGTGATGTATGAGATGGATGAGAGGGACACAGTACCCACCGATGTGATATATGGGATGAACCAAAGGTATAGACTACCCCATGTTGTGATATATTATATTGATAGGTGGGATGCACTACTCTCAAATGATATATATATTTGAGATGATATAGGAGAGATGAACTTCCCCAAAAGTGTCTAGTATACCATTAAATGCCTATACATTTCTCCTTGGATATGACTATTGATCCAAATTCTAATGGATTTCCTAGTACTAGCCCTTGGTAATTGGAAAGGGGCATGATATTGGTCGACATGTTTGTGTGATATCCTTAGAGACACTCAAGAACTAACTAATGTTGGATTTGGTCAATCTCATGTGTCACACTAGATCTTTAAGTTCTACAATAGTTATGTTATTTATGATTACACACTATTTTATTTTTTCTAGGTATAATATAAAAAGTGTACACCCTAATTTAATTATTTTGTATAGAACCACAATGGTGGTTCCATACTAAGGTGTACTCACCTTGATCAGAAAACCATGATACTTTGGTACCTGAGAATTATCCCTTAGTGACATGTTTTGGTATGGAAGAGCCCTGAGTTTAGATCAATTAGCTGAATTTCTTAGATTGGTTTAGGTAATGGATGAAGTATGATCTAAGGATGTAGTAGATCCTAAATTTATTTTTATACTTTTATATATTTGTTTATGTGATCATCCTAGTAAGTGATTAGTCATTGTATTCTGTTATGATCATAGGTATGTGTGACTGTATACTTTTCATTCATTATCTTTATTGAGGATTCTTGTTTTTTTATTTTTACATAATATGATAAATTATAAATTATGTTTCTTGCTTATTTTATATTATTTATCACATTTATATGGGGGAATATTATTCCCATAATGAAATTTTATAACAATGGTTCTTTTAAGAAGCCTCTAGCATAGGGGGAGGTACACCTGAGGTCACAGAGTTACCCATTTTGGTTATTATTAAGATTGAACAATAATTTTGATATTTCAATATGGGTAATGTATATTTTGATTTACTTTGGGTTTACATTGTGGTAGAATATACTCGATATCACTTAAAAAAATCTTATCCCATTCCATGTTTTTAATTCATTATTTGGACCCTTTGATTAAATGTATGATTGACCTCTTAGTTTTTTTATTATTATGGGGTTTTTTTATTATAATTGTTATTACAGTTTGTTTTGGTATTACATTTATAGTATATAATATTGATGAATTATTGTTGGGGATGCATTTATTTAAATTATTGACTCACCAATATATAGTGGGGTCATGCCAGGTCCTTAGTAAAGACCCTCTTGTTGGTGGTTTTGATTTACTAGAAAAAACTATTTCAAAAGGTGTATTGTTGATTAATATACATTATTTTCTATGATATAGAGATCAGAAACACTATAAAGGCCTTATAATGGGATAGCTTAAACACATCTTCAAGGGTGTCCTGATTTGATTCATGAAAAATAGGAATCAAAGCCCTTTTTTATTTCAATTATTTAAGAAATTAGGTTAGACAAGATATAATATAATTGATACATGAGGGGTTGGTTCCGAGTGAGAATCAGAGTTAGTGATAATTAGTGAGAAACATGGTTATGTAATACAATTTGTATAGCATGTGATAAAACATGTGACCCCATTGAGGAAATATAATGTAGACTACATTATTGGTGCATGATTTGAAAAAAATATAGCTAAACTATGTAAATATTCCTAACTGTACTGTGAGATCTATATGACTGGTGCATGGTTTGATAATTCATATTGCCAAACCATGCAAAAAATAATTTTAAATAATTTTGTTATTTTCCCCTTTTAAATCCATTTTCATGATTTTTATATTTTTTTGATGGTTTTTTATTGATTTTGATGGTGTTATATACTTATTTTAATGGTCCTTATTTTATATATTTGATTTCAGAAAGAATTATTCCCCCTTTAAGATCACCTGTGAACCCTCTAGAGGAAGCGACATATAATTTACTATGAACTCACCCTTGAGTAGATCAAAAATTTATTAAGATGGGGGTGAGAAGTGTTTGATTCATTCAATAAGTGGTGGTCCTTCACAAAGATCATGCTAAAGAGTTAGATCTAGGGTTATTTCAAGATAAGGATTGGGTTGTAGATTTTATTCACCATCAACCTCCATCATTTAAAGGAAGAAACAATACTCAAGAGACTTAGGATTAGTTAGAAAATATTAGAATGATTTTTGAATTACTCAATATGCCTAAGGCCATTACGGTGAAGTGTGCAGTGATTTGAGGAAACTCGATCTAAAAATGTATATAATTTACAAAAATTCCCTTCTTTGAACATTACAACTCCCAAATACTCACATGCCTCAATAACCAAAAAAATTATTGTATTTATAGATTAGATACATGAAATCTTATTTCATATAGTTTCATTAAAAGTTATCAATATATCTTTTGAAAGAAATAATTCTATAGATAATATTGAATATAATTTTCTAGGTATATGGAAAACAAATGAAAGGGTGAGTTGAAATTCCATGTAAAGGAAAAACTTATCAACATTTCATCGAAGGTTAGATCATAAATAGTGAGAAAACATGATAATGTGAAAAATATATTATTAAATGAACACGGAACAATACTATTTTTACATGATACAAAATAGAAGGAAATGTAATATAAAATGATCAAATATATACCATGACATAAGAGTCTATAATAATGAGATAATAATCAATAATCATAGGAAAAAAAAAGAACATAAAAAAGAAATAAGACCCAAACATAAGAATATTAAATCCAAATATTGTAAACATAGATAACAACATCATGTCCATGATCAATACTATTAATAGAGATAACAATGTCATATATCTTATCAGTTCTATGAACATTGTAACACCTTGGCATTTTATGAAATATTTCTCTTCAAATAAATTTATTTTCTTTAATGGATTATGATATACACAAACTTCAGTCTAAATAAACCACAATATATTACACCATTTCAACCAACACATTATATAAGAAGAATAAACAAGAATAATTTTTTTAAAAATTATATATACATATTCTTTGTAAATCAAATATTTTTATAAATAAGTACAGATTTTTATTAAATTATTTATATGATTAAAAAATTACCTTTTCTCGAAAAAAAATTTGATTTGTTTTTGTGAATAAAAATTAAATTTCAATTTTTAATATTTTATAAACTTTATTCAAAAAATAACTTCATTTTAGAAATCATCTTCAAAAAAATATCTTAGAGTGAAATGTTTATTTTCTTCTTGAAAAGATTCATTTTTCAATGAATAATGAAAAATATTGATTTTTATTTAAGACTCTCTTATAATTTAAAGAATTTTAAAAGATAAATATTATTTCAAAATGGATTTAAAATTATAATTAGATCAATTATATTTTCAAAATTTTAATTTAGGTCATTGGAAGAAAATTTATGTTTAATGTTGATAAAAAAAATTTATACTTAATATTTTTTTGAAAACTGATTTTCATCATGTTTTTTGTGTTCAAAAATAAATTAATTTCTAGAACATATAAAAATTGATTATGATAAAATGGATTCCATATTTATAATTATAAAAATTAATATCATGTAATAAGTTCAACATAATTTTTGGGTATAATTAATTGTAAAAATGTTTGACTGTGGTTAATGTTAAAACATGTTTACTTGGGGGGGGGGGGTTAAAATAGAAATAAGGGTATTATTTCCAATTATACTTGACTATGTACTATAATATGGTCATATTATTACCTTATACTATCCCAAGTAAAAATATATTTCCATTTTTAAGCATTTTAATTGAGATAACTATATTATATTTTATTCTTTTAAGAAATTCCAAATGTGCCCTCTCCCCCACTTATAAAAGGATACCCTATATTTCTATTCATTACTAAATATTGATTCATATTTCTCAAAAAAACCCTACCCATGATTGTTATAAAATCTCCTAGAAGTTAATTATATGTTTTTATTATTTTTAAAATACCATTACAAGGGTCCTAATGAATCTAAAAGTGCCCCCAAAAGAAGAGATAATCATCTTACCTCAACTATATTAATTTATGTATTGTTATACCACCTATAAATATGTTTTATTCATAATAGAATAATGAATTTGGAATCATAAATGTATTGAAATGTTATTATGATTATGAAACCACAAATATTCACACTCTATTCATTCTAATGATAAGTCAAAGTATTGTTCATTTGTATGTGTGGACTACCACCTCCTTGTTGTGATAAAATTCATTTTCCATCACTATCATTCATGTATGGTTACTATGATGTGTTTAAATATTTTTTATTATATATATTAAATTTTAATTATTCTATTATTCTAATATCATATATACATTTTTACCTTCCAATCCTTTGAAAAATGATAACGTTGATCATGCATACGTTTGGACTACCACCCCCAAGAAATAATGTGATTCAATTTTCATTTCTACTTTAAATGAATCTTAATATTGATATATTTAATGAATATTTATGATATATATGATATAATAATGATTATTTAAAGTTAAATTATTATTTAACCTTATTTATTTCTATCCTTCAAAAAGTGGAAACAATATTTATGTATATGTACGACCTACCGTCTCCATAAATGGTGTAATTCCTTTTCGTAATATATACCTTTTAAGGATGAATGTAAATAAAAATATAATGAATACCATTATTTATAAGAGGGAACCATGATCTATGTTACACTCTAATATTTTAAAAAACATTAAAAAAAATTAATTTATTCAACAGCTTGGGTTACACGCAACAACGAGTTTAGACAAACTGCAATATACTTTTAAAATATTATAATCACTTAGAAATTGGATTAGAGTGTATGGATAGTAATCAATAAATTATGAAAACTTATGGGTTCCACTTTTATAAATTGAATTCATTATTTTTAAATTAATTATAAATGACAATAAAAATCATTTTATACATAAGGAAATGTTTACTTCAAAAAGAATTTTTTTGTGCATGATTTATTTTTATCCTAATAAATTAAATTTTTAAATATTTTTGAGGTATTTTAATTAAATTTACATATTATATATTGAATAAATTTTTTAAAATTAATTTCATTTTTATTACACTTATGAAAATATTAAATCCATTTTTATTCATAAAAATGAATTTTTTTAAAAGCGGGTTTCATCAGATTTTGTGAAATGAAATTAAAATTAATTTATCAAATTTATTGGAATTTAATTAGATAGAATTAATTTAAAATTTAAAATTAATATTTTTAAATTTGAAAAATAGTATCCTTTTATTTTTGGTCTATAAGAATAGTGATCGTGGTAAAATTTATCAACTCAATAAAGGGTAAATTGAATTAATCTAGGTAAAGACTAATGGCAAGGACATAATTTGGAATTTTAACTATTATTTTGTAAGGTTAATTCAAACCTTTTGTGTCCACATAGGAAAAAATAAAGTAATAAATAAATATAAGTTTCTATCTTGAGATTAATGAAATTATTTTCATAATAGAATTTTATTTTTAATTTTTAGTAATTATATAATAACTTTAATTGATGATGCAACATCAATGCAGTATTTAATTATTTAAGAAAAAACTATAATAAATTATTCAAAAAATATTAAAATAGATATAATTTCAATGAGTTAATGTTTCACAATAAGTTTTTAGATATATATGACATATTATGGAGCTTTGAAAGAAATATATTCTAATTCACCCTCTATCTTGATGTACTTAATGTTATATTAAAAGAATAGTTTTAAAAAGTTCATTAATGTTATTTTGTAATGAATTATATTTTTCAAATGATATAAAATTAAAAAAATATTATATTTGGCCCAATGAATGTGATATGGTTTTAATTATCAACTATTGTCCATTTTTTGGGACTTTTTTATTTTATTGTAACATTATTAACCTTGAATGATAAGAAAAGTTTAATATTAGAGTAATTTTGAATATGGTTAATGGGGGTTAAAATTCAATTATAAGGGTAAACCTGTGATCCAAACTTGTCCAAATTTTATCGGATGAGATTATTTTGAATAATACTTACCTTATCTTCAAATGTTATAAATTTTGAACTAATTTTATATAAAAATTAATTTATATTAATTTAACATATTAATAAATTCCATGTGTACCCTTCCCTTAATTATAAAAGGGAATCCCTCCTTATTGTTATTCTATCATATTTGAGCCTTATATCTTAACCAACCTCTACTAATTTCTCATATCAACTTCCCAATACACATCTAAATGGTTTTTTCATCCCAAATCAACAGACCTAGATACCGTTAGAGGATATCTAAAGTAGTAATTTCAAAGAAAAGGATGTTAAAAAATGTATGTAGAATGTCAGAAATGATGTAAGGGGTTTTATGTTACAATATCATTATTTATTAATATTATTTATGATTATGTTATTATAATGAAATATTATGGTCAAAATATTAATATACTCGTTGATTTTATTCTAGTATATTTATTTATTAAAAATACATGTTTTCCATTCCTTTCCTCACCTTTTACACTCAAGAGACCAAAAATATGTTTTAAGGAAAATTAACTTCATTTCTATATTTGGACGAAAAATGTTTTTAATCAATTTCCATGTTTTTTTAAAATGTTTTAAATAAGGTTTTTACTTTTCTCCTATGATTTTTAAATCCATTTTTTCCCATGTTTTAATTTTTATGAAATGGTTTGAAATGAATCATCTTGTATTTTTCTTGATGAGGTACTGTGAAATTATTCTGAAAAAATAATAGAATTTTTTTTATTATATGACATAAATGTAATTTCCTTTCATCAGAACCACTCATTATTTTAAATATTATTTTATAAGTTACAATCTTCATTTTAAATGATTTCTTCCCTAATATTTTGAATTTTATTTAAATTTTAATAAAGTGATTTCAAAATAGAATGATTATTTTCCTCAAGAATATTTTAATAATATTCTGATACATCGATGTTAATAACCTTCAGTATTGATTATAATTTATTAGAAAAATGATCCAAGGATACCATAATTCTTCTTTCTCTATATTTTTCTATATTTTAAATGGAATGATGTTTTTTGAAATATAATTATTTATCTCGGTTCATACTATGATGAAAGGTTTATGAAACCCATTTCATTTCATGGATTCAGATATGATGAATGGTTTATGTTCTTATTGAACACCTATATATTATTTTCATTAACTAATGGTTGTTTCCAATATCTCCCTCCAATTCATTGGGTAAATATTGATATCTCATGAGATAAACATGAATGTAATAGAGAGAGAAACCATTCCAGTATGGGTCATTATACACTATGATAGTATTAGAAAAATCATTGAACACTAGGGAAATGGTTTTCTATTCTTATGTGTATGATACAATTCCATGTCTTATTTCGATATTACGCTAGCATGGATCATTTTCTATAATTCCTTTATGATTTATTTCTTATAAACTGTGAATATTTTTCCACAAATCAAGATTTTGATCTCTTATTTGAAGGATAAGGTTTTTATATATTAATATCATGTTCTAATAGACTTGTTTTTGATTTTATTCATATATGATCATTGATATATCCATTTTTCTATACTGATAAAAAAAGATCACCCTTTCTTATGTTTACTTTCCCAGGTTATGATGAAAGTTTTTATGTATCATATGTCTTAAAAGGGTGATTTATATGATGATCTAAGTGGGTGATGATGTAGAACTAATATGAACCATTTTTTATGTAATAAAGTTTCCAATGATACTAGAACTATAAGAATATGGCATATATAGTTATGTTATGTAATGAATATAAATTTATACAGATGTAATATCTATATATAAAAAGTTAGTGTATCTATAATTTGTATTGAAGAATGGTTTAGTTAACCTTTGGAAATAAGGATGAGAAATGTTTAGTGAGATCCCTAAGTATAATTTTATGTAGAGAATAAAATCCTAATGTTTTGGTATTGATCATTTTTGAACCAAGTTAAACCTATGATTTCATAGAAAAATGTGTCATCGTTTCAAAATCCTATAAATTAATTTTCATGATTTTGCGGTTTTCAACTATTTTTACTATTTCTCACACTATAAACTTGGTTTTAGACCATGGATAGAACCAAAAGGTATCATCTCACACTATAAACTTGGTTTTAAACTATTTTTACTATTTCATGATCTAGGTGTTAAATTATACCACCTTAAAATAATTCCTCCCTTGAAAATATATTTCTCTGATACAAAAAATTTAGGACACTTATGCTTTATCATATCCTCAGGTTCCCACAAAGCTTCCCCAAATTGGTGGTATATCCACAAAACATTGGCCAGATGAGTGGTCTTGTTAAATATAAATTTCTCTCTATGATCTAGAATGTCCACTAATTGATCCTAATATGAAAGATATTTCTCTAGTGGCATGACCTCTGAGATTTTTACATATGTGGAATCTGGTGTGTACTTCCTTAGGAGAGATACATGGAACATAACATAAACTTGAGAGAGATTCCATGGGAACACCAATCGATAAGCTACAATTATGATACGATAAATAATTTCAAAAGGACTTATATACCTAGGGGTTAGATTTATCCTATTTCTAAATACCATCAATAGCTTCAAAGGAAATATCTATCAGAATACCTTGTCACCAACTTCAGACTCTTGAAATTTCCAATGAATTTTATTATAATGTTTTTTTGACTATGATATTATCTTATATATTTTTCAATATATCTAACATATTATACCATTTCCTCATCTATATCAGGTCCCAATATTTTTTTCATCTAACTTCATTCTAGATAGTTTTAATTTTCACTTCCTACTATAGAGGGATTCATAAGGATATATATAAATACAATAGTGAATCATATTATTGTAAGAAAATTTTACCAAATGAATGTGTTGATCTTAACCACCTTTATAATCCGAAGATAAATCCATCAACATGACTTATAGAGTTGGGATGGTCTTCTATGACAGATCATCTATCAAAGGATGATACGTAGTTCTGAAAATTAACTATGTATCTAGAGGATGTTGAAGGACTCCCCAAAACATTGAGGTAAACCTTGATTCCTAGAAGTACACCGGGAAATATTACCATTTCCTAAATGCATTACTGAGTAATTTGATCAAGAGAGAAATATTATCTAATGGAAATAAAGTATGTTGAATTCACAATGGGATCAACTGCATCCCACATAGAATTATTCCCATTAGTTTTTTTTGGGGAGTCCGATGAAAATATTTAAAGTGATGTTTTCTTAGTTACATTCTAGTATAGGTAATATTTATAACATCCCCTTATCATTTTTCTCTCAGCCTCAACTTGAAGACATACCAAGCGCCGAGAAACATACACTGAAATATCTCTCTTCATGTCATCAAACCAAAAATACTCTTTCAAATCTCTATATATCTTCATACTTCCAAGATTATTAGAGAATGATGAACTATGTTATTAATTCAATAACTCCTTATTTGATCATAGAACCAAGGGGAGACATAAATAGTTCCTAAACATTATTATTCTATCACAATCAATGTTGAACTCAAGAAAATTTCACAGCTTCTTTTTTAACTCTAAATTTTATTTATGTTCTTGTTTATTCTATGAATGGATAGATGGTTGAACACTCATTTGAAAAAGATAAAATTTATAATATTCCTTTAATATTTCAAGATGCATCCTTTTCTTGTCCGTAAATATAAAATCATTTATAATCCCCTTCTTTGATAAGCTAGCAAGATCATTTCGAATCAGATCATCTTCCACCTTGTTCACTCTTACAGGGTAGTAATGTATTTATCAATAATAATATTTAATCATCTCAAACCATCTTATTTGGTTAATTTTCATCTCCTTTTTATTTAAAATAAACATTTCCATTTTTTATCAATATACAAGTCACACAATTTTCTTTATTAATAATTCATCCCTATTTTAATGAAAAAATTACCACAGTTAAATGCAAATCATGAGTTGGGAAATTTTTCACATGGACCAACAATTATAATAAGGCATAAGGTATAAACATATATTCCTATATGAGAATGCATTTCATTCCCTTATATTATGCATCCATATATATTTCAAATCATTCTTTTCTGTAGGAATGTGTATGCATTGGTGCACTAAATATCATTCTCTTCAGTTAATTAAAAAATTCCTCACATTAATCCATCCAAAAGAATCTGGATTCTTTTTGAGTTAACATGGTGAGTTTATTAAATATACATAAAAAATTATATAAAAATCATTGATAATATACAGCCATACACTGACAACTACAAATCACAGTCATAATGGTAAGTATAAACCAATGTTCAATAACATATGTCTTCGAAGGGTGTACTGATACACCCTCACATGAGAAAATATGACCAACAAATGTCACTTTCAAAATTCAAAATACTCACTTGGTAAATTTTATAGTTGGGTTATCCTTCCTTTGGGTATTTAGTATAACCTTTAATTAATCTTTATGATCTTCATTACTCTTTGAATATATAATAATTCCATCTATAAATACAACCAAAAACTTATCAAGGTAGTATTTTAAATACTCTATCCATTAAATTCATTAAGATATAGGGGGAATTTGTAAGACCAAATTGCATCACTATAAATTCAGAGTGTTCATACCTTGTATGGGATATTGCATGGGTTATATCCACTTTCTTGACCCAAAATTAATGATATCTCGAGAAAAGACCAATATTTGAAAAGTATTGGGATCTATGTAATTAGTCAAGAAATTAATCAACACATGTCTCAGATACTTATTATCGGTAGAGATATTTTTATCTGCTAGATAATGAATATTGAGTCACATTAAATCATCTTTATTCTTAAAAAAATAAAATAGGTGCACCCCAAGATGATACACATGGCTAAAAGAATCAATTTTCAAGATTCTATTTGAGTTTCTTCTTCAATTATTTCAACTCAATCAAAGTCATTTTATGTGGAGTCTTGAAAATAGGTGCTTCCCTAGCATTGAGTTTTATTGAAAACTGAGCTTCAGGATTCAGTGTAAGTCTAATTAATTATTTTATAAATATATCAATAAAGTCAATTATGAAAATCATATATTTGATGTTTAGTTTCTCCCCAACCATTTTAGATAAAAGATAATTTTTAATAATAATAATGTCATATATGGTGGATGTAATATAAATTGAGATTACATACTGATAGACTATCATAGATTGGTCCAGAATATCAAATTTAACTTCCCTTATAAATTAATGTGGTATTTATGAAAATAAATCCAATCCATTCTAAGAGTTAAATTGAATTCAATTGGATAAAGAATGAAAATATCCATAGCAAACACATTCCCAAAAAACTAAACTAGAGAGGAATCTTAAACATTGGATATGATCATCATGCCATTAAGATTTTTCACTACTAATTCAACAACTAATCACTAAGGTGTTACAGTGATACACTTAGAAAATTTCATAGATATAAAGAAGTGGGTATATCTTGAATCAAATAAGACATTGGCAGTTATAAAGTGGATGGTATGTATACCTTTCATGAAATTTTTATTTTACCCATCATCATAAATAGAGATCACATGAGATTTACTTTTTTATCAAGGGTTAAGAGGTTGATTAATTCGATCATAATCATTAAAATTTGGATTTTGGAATTACTTAACATAATTCCCATAATCCTTACATTTAAAACATTAGAGTATGGGGGGTTTATTATATGGTTCCGTATCTCTATTTTCATCATTTTTTAAGTTTTTTTAATTGATTTAGTATTTTATTACCAATTACCTTCCTTTACACACATTATGACTGTGATTTGTAGTTGTCAGTGTATGGCTGTATATTATCAATGATTTTTATATAATTTTTTATGTATATTTAATAAACTCACCATGTTAACTCAAAAAGAATCTAGATTCTTTTGGTTGGATTAATGTGAGGAATTTTTTAATTAACTGAAGAGAATGATATTTAGTGCACCAATGCATACACTTTCCTACAGAAAAGAACGATTTGAAATATATATTGATGCATAATATAAGGGAATGAAATGCATTCTCATATAGAAATATATGTTTATACCTTATTCCTTATTATAATTGTTGGTCCATGTGAAAAATTTCCCAACTCATGATTTGCATTTAACTGTGGTAATTTTTTCATTAAAATAGGGATGAATTATTAATAAAGAAAATTGTGTGACTTGTATATTGATAAAAAATGGAAATGTTTATTTTAAATAAAAAGAAGATGAAAATTAACCAAATAAGATGGTTTGAGATGATTAAATATTATTACTGATAAATACATTACTACCCTGTAAGAGTGAACAAGGTGGAAGATGATCTGATTCGAAATGATATTGCTAGCTTATCAAAGAAGGGGATTATAAATGATTTTATATTTACGGACAAGAAAAGGATGCATCTTGAAATATTAAAGGAATATTAGAAATTTTATCTTTTTCAAATGAGTGTTCAACCATCTATCCATTCATAGATTAAACGAGAACATAAATAAAATTTAGAGTTAAAAAAGAAGCTGTGAAATTTTCTTGAGTTCAACATTGATTGTGATAGAATAATAATGTTTAGGAACTATTTATGTCTCCCCTTGGTTCTATGATCAAATAAGGAGTTATTGAATTAATAACATAGTTCATCATTCTCTAATAATCTTGGAAGTATGAAGATATATAGAGATTTGAAAGAGTATTTTTGGTTTGATGACATGAAGAGAGATATTTCAGTGTATGTTTCTCGGTGCTTGGTATGTCTTCAAGTTGAGTCTGAGAGAAAAATGATAAGGGGATGTTATAAATATTACCTATACTAGAATGTAACTAAGAAAACATCACTTTAAATATTTTCATCGGACTCCCCAAAAAAACTAATGGGAATAATTCTATGTGGGATGCAGTTGATCCCATTGTGAATTCAACATACTTTATTTCCATTAGATAATATTTCGCTCTTGATCAAATTACTCAGTAATGCATTTAGGAAATGGTAATATTTCCCGTTGTACTTCAAGGAATCAAGGTTTACCTCAATGTTTTGGGGAGTCCTTCAACATCCTCTAGATACATAGTTAATTTTCATAACTACGTATCATCCTTTGATAGATGATCTGTCATAGAAGACCATCCCAACTCTATAAGTCATGTTGATGGATTTATCTTTGGATTATAAAGGTGGTTAAGATCAACACATTCATTTGGTAAAATTTTCTTACAATAATATGATTCACTATTGTATTTATATATATCCTTATGAATCCCTCTATAGTAGGAAGTGAAAATTAAAACTATCTAGAATGAAGTTAGATGAAAAAAATATTGGGACCTGATATAGATGAGGAAATGGTATAATATGTTAGATATATTGAAAAATATATAAGATAATATCATAGTCAAAAAAACATTATAATAAAATTCATTGGAAATTTCAAGAGTCTGAAGTTGGTGACAAGGTATTCTGATAGATATTTCCTTTGAAGCTATTGATGGTATTTAGAAATAGGGTAAATCTAACCCCTAGGTATATAAGTCCTTTTGAAATTATTTATCGTATCATAATTGTAGCTTATCGATTGGTGTTCCCATGGAATCTCTCTCAAGTTTATGTTATGTTCCATGTATCTCTCCTAAGGAAGTACACACCAGATTCCACATATGTAAAAATCTCAGAGGTCATGCCACTAGAGAAATATCTTTCATATTAGGATCAATTTGTGGACATTCTAGATCATAGAGAGAAATTTCTATTTAACAAGACCACTCATCTGGCCAATGTTTTGTGGATATACCACCAATTTGGGGAAGCTTTGTGGGAACCTGAGGATATGATAAAGCATAAGTGTCCTAAATTTTTTGTATCAGAGAAATATATTTTCAAGGGAGGAATTATTTTAAGGGGGTATAATTTAACACCTAGAGATTTTATGAATTTTTTTTCAAATAAATTTAATTTCATAGATAGTTTATGTTACCCACAACAGTGAGTTTAGATGAACCCCAATGTACTATTTATATAATATTATCACATAGCCACTTGATTGGTGGGTATGAATTTGAACAACTAAATTGATAAAATACATGGTTTATACAATTATAAAATGAACTCATTAGTAATTAATTAATTGGAAATAAAAAATTGAAAATAAAGGATATATTTCTATGATTTCTTTGGGATCAATATAATTTATCCCAATAAATTAAAATTATTGGTATTGGTGAAGGAATTTAATGAAATGTATAAATTATATATACAAATAATTTTATCTTTCATAAAATATTTATTATTATGCATATTTTATTAAAAATAGGTTTAGCCAAAACTGCATTTAATTATTATAAAAAAGAACACTTTATATCCGGGAGAGGGGGAGAACTATTATATAGACAATAAGTCCAAGGCCAATTATCCCCTGAAAAGTTCTTGAATTCCCTGAGGCTTGAAATCCTAAAATCAAGGCTTAAAAGACAAATTTTTGTCCCAAAAGCCCCTCTGATGAATAGGTTTTCAACAATACTGGGGAGGCAATAATACTACCACCACCATAATCATTTTATATTACCCACTAATACAATAGTGCTACCTATGTTATAGTTCCTCCACTACTATAGTTCCTGCTACTACAATGCAACTACAGTACTTAGGAATTCACCCTTTCTTCATTTTTGAACCTATATCTTTTTCATCATATTTGTAGCACTTACTTACAAATTAATTTTTTCCATTTATAGGTATTGATTTAGATAAAAGGAATTAATTATTTAGATTCAGGATTTTAAAATTTACTAAATAGTCCCCTTTTAATTATAATTATTATAAATAGTACCACAATAAAATATATCATCCAGGTGAAGGGTAAATGAAGTTAATCTTGATTAAAAATAGGTTGTAAGGATATTATTTTCATCATAATTCTTTTTATGACATAAATATGAGACTTATCACATTAGTCTTGAAATTTATATGTTTAATGAAAAATTTGGATGAAAATAACCTATATAATATTAAAATAAATGAATGATACTAAATGTCACTATATTTATTTTTAATATCTCTTATGTGTCCGTATATAAAAAATAATAATGTAATGAATGAATATAAGTGTGTATTTTAAACTTAATGAAATTATTTTACTGATAAAATTTTTTTGTAATAATTTGTATTTATATAATGACCATAATTTCTTATGCAACACTAATGCAATATTTCTCCATTTAATAAAAAATATAATAAATGATTTTAATAATATTTGAATTGATATAATTTGAACGATTAAATGTTTCCCATGAATTTTATAGATCAATATGAAATAGCAGGGAAGATTTAAAGCATTATATTTGAATCCCCCATTTGTATTGAGGCATTAAATGAACGAATATTGATAAAAATGATGTTATATTTTATCAAAAATAATATTGTATTAATTGATATAAAATCTTCAAAAATATTATATTTAGCCAAATGAGTTGGTTATTTCTAATATCTACCATGATCTATTTATGGGTTTTTTTATTTTATAGTAACATTATTAAACATAAAAGGTTATAAAACATTAATATTATGCTAATTGTAAAAATTGTTAATGGGTGGTTAAAACTAAATGAAAAAAGTAAAAATGTGATCCAAACGTGTCCAATTTTTATTGGAGGAGAATATTTTGACTAATAATTACTCAAAATTTTAATTTCATCAATTTTGATCCATTTGGAAATAAAAATTAATTTATATTAATATAATATGATAGGATATTCCAAGAGTGAACCTACCCTCAATTATAATAGGGAACCACTCCTTTATCTTCATCAGAATCATTTTAGGATTCTAGTTCAACAAAAATATATTAATTTATCTTTTCCATAGGCTTATCCATATACTAGAGGTTTTGGTCTTCCAAAAATACCTACCATAGGACCCATTGTAGGAGATCTAAAGGATTTGTTTCAATGAATAAGAGATTCATAAACATACGAGGGATGTCAGACCCGGGGTAAGGGGTTTTGTGATACAATCTCATTATTTATTGGAATTTTTTATGATTATCTTTTTGTAGAGAAATATTATGAAAAAAAACTCATGATAATCATGATATTTATTCTACACTAGTCATATCTTTGAAATATATGTTTTCCATGTATTTTACACACAATCAAATACTTTTATATTTTCAATTAAAAAAGTTTTCTTCCATATCCATATTTTCTAAAACAGTTTTAAAGATGGTTTTTTTACTTTCATCCTATGATTTTATTAAATTAATCTTAAAAATATTTTTATTTTTACAAAACAAGTTAAAATGAATTTTCTCTTCATTTTTAAAGCAATGTATATTGTGAATTTTATGACAAAATTATGGATGAAATATTTTTTTTCATATATAGAATGAAACAATTTTACCACTTTCATCACTAACCAATGTTTTGATGATTCATTTAAAATTTACCAAGGTTATTTATAATGAGAATAGAGTATATAATATTTTGGAAATTTTTAGATGTTTAGAAATTGATTTCAAAATGGAATTTTTTTTCTTGAAGAATGTTTTAATGAAATATTGATTCATAAATGACAAAAACCATAAATGTTTTTATGATTTATAGGGAATATTATATAAGGATACCATCCTAATTATTTTAATAGATGGTTTACATTTATGATGACATGATATTTATTAAATCTATTCCTTTTCTATTGGTTTTGAGGTGATTAAATGTTTATTGATTTTTTTCTTTTCATGGGTCATGATGTGATGAATTGTTTATGATCTTATAGAACACATATGTATGATTTTCATTATGTTATGGTTGGGACCAATATCACCCTCCAATTAATTTAGTAAATATTGATATGTCGTTAGATAAGTATGACTAGAATGGGAAGTTACCCTTGTTTAGTAAGGAAATTTGTCAACTATGGTAATATTGGGAGTGAACCATGACTTCTATGATGATTTGGGGAGTGAACCCACTCTACTAGGATAGTCTTGAAAAATATCCTTGAATAGTAAGGAAATAATTTTCTATGCTTATGTGTATGCCAATATTTAATGTCTTATGCCTATATTATGGTCTCATTTTTCATGTTATTTGATTTCTTTATGATTCATGTGTTGTAAACTACCAATATTTATTCCATGACTCAAGATTATGATCTATTATATTTATGGTATGGTTTTAAAATGTTAATCTCATGTTCTCACACCCCTTTTATCATGTTATAATTATATTATCATAGATATATCCATTGTTTACAATCATTGAGAATCATAGATCACCCTTTATTATATTAACTTTATGAAGTTATAAATAAAGGTTTTATGCATGATATATCTAATAAGAGTGATATTTTTTATGATATAAGTGGGAGATGATTTAAAACTATTATTATCTTGTTAATTATTGTTTCATGTTTCCAAATATTATAAACCTATATGATTTTCTCATGAAAAATTTTGTTATGTAAAGAATATTTATCTAATTTAATGTAATTTCTATGTATAAAAAGTACTAGTTTCTATAATCAAATTATGAGGACTAGAACTACTGAATTGAAATTATCAAGAAAAGAGAAATAGTTAACAATAAAAAACGATGAATTTAATAAGGGATTATTAATAAATGGGTGTTGAATTATTATATGTGGAAAATATATTATATTATAAGTATGAAAATGGTTTTTTATATAAGTATAATAAATTTAAATATATTACACAATAGGTTAGAGTGATTTAAAAGAACATAGAACTTTAGGTAAAGGATTGTTTGTCTCATATTGATTTCTGGGAGACACATTTCATATTCACCACTTATTTCTTTTATATGGAGTATATAATAACCATGATTCTATTTTATGATTATTATCATGAAATTTATTAGGATTTACATATCCATGTAAGGTTCTATATTCCATAATTGTTTGATTGAATGTTACCACAATGAAATGGAATTTATATTATAATATCAATATTTATCAAGATTATTTATGGTTAAGTGTTAAATGATGATATTTTATGAAACATATCTCAAGAATCACATGAATTTTATTATAATATAGTTATTTATTGAGATTATGTTTTTTCATTTACTTTTTCTATCTTTAAGAACTCTAGATAGATAATGAATTATTTTTCAGGAAAACTGATTTGTTTCTCTCTTTGTTTAAAAATATTTATTCTTCCATATCCTTGCTTTCTCAAAACCCTTTCATGAATGTTCTTCATATTATTATATGCTTATTTGATTAATTTTTAAACATAATTTACTTTTTAAATATTGTTTAAATTTATTTTTTATCCATTTCTAAATGGGGAACTTTTGATTTTTTTATCAAAAATGTGAATGTGATATTGGTTTTTAATCTACACAGCTTGAACAGAACTTCCCACAATCATGAAAGATCAATGATTTGAAAATTTCATTAATATTTAACAAGTACTGTTTTGAAAAAAATTATCAATAATATTATTAATGTTTTTTGGATTTCAATGAATTTTTGTTGAATTGAGAATGGTATTTTCCTCAAGAAATATTCTAAGTGATATTTTAGTGGAATTTAAAACTAAGATTACATCATTTAATGTTACAAATGATCTACTCGGGATATGATAAAATGATACCATCCTTAGTCATTATATTAATTTTTTTTTATAATATTGATGAGATGTTTATGAAACCTATATATATTCTATGTGTTATGTTGTGATAAAGAGTTGAAATGTTTATGAAACAAATATCCTTTCCAAAGGTTATGAAATATCCAAAATTATTAATGATTTGTTTCACACATATAAATGGAATATGATTATATGAAGGGTGGTCCTAGGATAATATATCCCTCTAATGTATTTGGTAAATATGTATATATTAGAAGTTAATAAATGAGGCGTGAACCCATTTCAGTAAGGGACATTTTCTATTATAATAGTAAGCTGGGTGAACCATGATTAATGATATGATGGAATGGGGAGTAATCTGAATCCAATATGATAGACTTAATAGTGATCCTTAAATATGGAATTATTTTCTATTATTATGTATATTCCACAAACCTATGTAATATGCCAATGTTATAATCCCAGGGATCATGTTCTTTGATTCATTTATGATTCCTATCTAATGAACATACATGATTTATTTAATGACTCAAAATTATGATCTTTTACATTTAAGGTATTGTTTTGAAATGTTAAGATCATGTTATTATACAATTATGATCATTTTATATTTAAGTGATCATTTAAATATCCCTTTTGTACCTATTATTGAGCACTTGAGCTCACCCTTTCTTACGTTTCCTTTCCATGGTTGTGAAGAATGGTTTTAATTATGATATGTATAA
This sequence comes from Viscum album, assembly GCA_963277665.1. Lineage (NCBI taxonomy): Eukaryota > Viridiplantae > Streptophyta > Magnoliopsida > Santalales > Viscaceae > Viscum > Viscum album. Next base: position 191,891,740 of record OY728155.1, on the reverse strand, counting down.
GAAGGTTTCTAGTTATGAAGAACCTAGTGGGAGATAATATATATATCCTATGAACATGTTTTTTATGTATCCATGTTTCTAAAGACACTACACCTATACATTTTTGGATACAACATTCTGTTATGTATGAAATATTCATCTAATAAGATATAATATTTATGTATAAAAAGTTTGGTTTTCTATATTTGTAATTAGAAAAAGGTTTATCTACCATAAAAAATTATAATGAGAAAAAATTAGAGATAACCATTATTATTATCATATGTATAAGAGAAATTACTTTGTTATGATAAATAACTAAGTGTTTTTTCCTAGAATAACACCTCTATGTAGATACTAAAAGTTGATATGGTTTTGAAATAGAATAATATAGTGGTAATGACCCCAAAAATAGTTGGTTGGGTATATCCCGACCATGATTCTGGTGCCTGGTGTGTGTTCCGTTATTTCACATTGAGTCGAGTATATCTCTACCTTTGTTGCTATTTTTATAATACATTATAAATATTTGAATCATGATGAGATTAAAATGAGAAATTGTGGACACAAAATTCTATTGAGCCATTTGTGAGGAAACATCCACCTTCTTTTTGTGGGAGTACAAATTCTCAAGTTGTTGGGAAATGTATCGGTACCCGTGAAAAAATATTTTCTATTATATAGTGTTTGTAATATGTAAAAGATATTTTAAATTTTTATTTTTTTGAAGGAAATTTTAATCAATGGTGTAATATTATCAATATCATATGGAAAATGAGTGTTCAAACATCTTCAAGGAATGGCTGAGATCTTATCTTTATCAAATGAACATTCAACCATCTATCAATATGATGTATGGAAAGGCGCATAAGGAATATGTAAAGTTATACAAAAGTTTAAATTTTTTCCTAAGTCAATCCTTGATCATTATAGAATAAAAAGGTTCAAGAACTATGCAAGTTTCCCATGCATACTATACTTGAAGACTGACCTACTGGATGAATCTCATAGTTCATCATTATTTATTAACACTATAAGTATGAAAATGTATATATATTTCAAAGATAAATTTTAATGGAAATCATAAAGAGAGATGTTTTATATTATGTTTCTAAATGAATGGTATGTCATCAATTTAACGTTGAGAGGTAAAAGTATAAAGGTATTTTACAATCATTACTAACACTATAATGAAAATAGGTAAACATAACCATGGATTTTATCATTGAACTCCCCAAAACACCAAAATTACAAAAATTATATTTGGATTATATTTGATCAATTTATGAATTTATCACACTTTATTGTTATTAGAGATTATTGATTTGATTTCCATAATATACATTAAGAAAGTTGTAAGGTTTCATGGATTACCAAATTCATTTTTATATGATTGAGATATGACGTTTAGATCAATTTTTTGGATAAGTATTGAACATGATATAAATTCAAATTTGTGTTCCAGTACTAATTATCATCCTAAGAAAAATGTTCAATCTAAGAGAAATATTCAAATCCTAGATGATATGATGAGGTCTTGTTCTATTGATTTTAAATATTGTTCGGATCGACACCTTTCTCTGGTAAAGTTCTTTAAAATAATAACTATCAATCAACTATTTAGATGGATTTTAATGAAGACCTATATACAAATAAGTGTATAATATCAGCATACTAGAATGATGTTATAGAATTAAATCTATTGTGATGTGATGTAGCAATTGAAATTATAGATAATGTTATAACCATTCAGCACCACATCACAACATCTTAGATTCAATAGAAAGGTTATGAAAACAATTATAAGTGAAATCTAGAATTAAAATTTAGTGAGAAGGAATTCATGTCAATTTATCCATCGTATAATTTTATTAGATTCAAAAATAAGGGAAAAATGATCCAAATATATATTATCCCATTCAAGGTTTTGATCGAGTCAGGACAATAACTTATTTCTTAGCACTTCTAATAAACCATTCTTAAATTCATGGTTTGTTTTATGAATCTCTCATGAAGAACTATATATCTAATCATTCATATTCACTAAACTCTAAGGTTTTACCACTAAATAATGATCATTACGATGAAGAAAAAATGGTATAAATCTTGAATCGCAGAGATAAATTGGTAGGGAATGAGGCTACTAACCTAGTTAAAGTTTCTTGTAGGAATTTAAAATTCATAAAACCTAGATTGAAACCTAAAGAATTTATGAAATAGATATATACTCATTTATTTATACTGTTGTTACTTAATATTGAGGTAAAAATCATTTTAAGGGGGGTTGAATGGAACACATTTTCATTTTATAATATATTTCAGTTCAAATAATTTTAAATTCTTGATATCTCGTGATACACACAAACCCGTGTCTAGAAGAACCCTAACATATTATAATATTAAAATCTAGATTTTAGACTGGATAAATGAATAGGGAATTTTTTTTAAAAATTATGTATAAATATTTTATGTAAATCAACTATATTCATAACAAAGTACCCAATTTTAGTAATGTTTTTATATGCTTCAAAAATACATTTTTCTTCAAAAATATTATTTATTGATTTTTGTGAAAAAAATTTTAAAATTAATTTTGAAAACTTTTATAAATTTTATTTGAGAAAATAAAAACCTTTTTTAAAATTAAAATTCCAAAATCATTCTAGAGTGAAATATTTATAATTTTCTAAAATGACTGAATTTTCCATGAATAGTGAAAATACTAATTTTTATAGAAAATAATTTTTTGTTTAAAACATATAAGAAGTTAAATTTTGTTTCAAAATTGGACTAAAAGTAAAAATACTTCAATAATATTATTATTAATCTAATTTAGGCTATTTTAATCAATTTTATGTTGATATTTTTTATAACACGTTTTTATATGTAGGATTTTTTTTGGAAAATTAAGTTTCATCTCATTTTAAAAGATTAATTTTAAATTAAATTATTTTAATTATATGAAATCAATATGATAAAATAGATTCCATATTTTTAATTTAAATAAGAAATATAATGTAATAATGTTAACATAATGTTTGTTCATAGTTAATAATAAAGAAATAAAAAATTGTTACCGTTGTTAGGGTTAAAACATGTATACTTGGGGGAGGTATACCGAGAGATAAGGGTATGTTTTCAAATTAAATTTTCTTAAATAATATTTAATGTTAATATATTGACATTATATTATCTCGAAATTTAAAATTTTTCCATTTTGAATTATTTTAACTGAGAATAAATTTGTTATATTTTATTCTTTAAGAAGTTCCAAGTGTTTCATGTCCCTCACTTATAAAAGGAAATATATTATTTATATTGATTACAAAAAATGTATCCATATAAATAGACCAAAACCTACCCAATTCTCTCATAAAATTCCCTATACACAAATAATATTTTATTCCTTTTTTAAATACAATTCCAAGGGTCCTTAAGAAAGGATCTGATGGATTCCTTCCAAAGAATAGGTAATCATCTTGTGTAACCTCTTTCAATTTTTTTATTGTACTCCACTAAGTCTGTGGTATTCATGAGAAAAAAATTCAATCAGTATCCAAAATATATTAATCGTTATTATTACGATGGAACCACCAATATCCTCCCTATGTTCCATCAAATGGAAAGTGAAAATATCACTCATGTGTACTTGTGGACAATCACCTCCACATCACTATCTAATTCATTTTACATGGATGGTTATTATTATGGGTTTAAATATTATATATTATATTTATTAAATAATTATAATTTCAATTTTAATATCATATCTACAATATTACCTTCCAATCTGTTGTAAAATGATAATGTTGCTCATGCGTATGTCTGGACTACCACCTCCACCAAGTGATGTGACTAGTTGTTTATTTCTAATTTATATTGGTTGTAATAAGGATATATTTAATGAATATATATTACTTATATGATATAAAAATCATTATTTAGATGTTAATGATTATTTAATTTTCTATTGTTCTATCATTTTTAAAGTGAAAACAACGTTTATGCATTTGTATGACCTACAGTCTCTATGAATAGTGAAATTAATTATTTTTTTTATAAATTTTAATTATGACACTAAATATAAACATAATTATTATATATTATATTTATGTCCTTATTAATTTTATATATATTTCTTAACCATGACAAAATTATGAGGATCAGAACTACCGAACTAAAATTATCATGAAAAAATGAATCAATTAACAATCAATATGATGACTATAATAATGAATTATTAATAAATGGTTGTTAACATGTAATGATTTGATCATATAAGACATTATAAGTATGTAAATTAAACTATTAAATAATTATAAAAAAATAAAATTTATTATACAAGATGATATAGTGCTTTTGAATCATGTCGAACTTGAGGTAAGGGATTTTCATCTCACTTTTATTTTTGTGAGACACATTCTATATTCACCACTTGTTTCAATAATGGGATACATATAATTTCCATGAATTTGATTTATGATTATTATCATGAAAATTATTTTGATTTAAATATCCATATAGGTTCAATCATCCATGATGTTTCAATTCTAAAGTTACGAATGTGCTGAAGGATTTTTGTTACAATCTCATTGTTTATAAAGATAATTTATGATTATGTTTTTGATGATGAAATATTATTACATTTAACTCAATATCCCATGAAATTTCTTTTCCTAAAGCTATTTATATTGATTAAATTTTTTTCATTAATTCTTCTCCCATTAATAATTGATGATACTAAAAGGATGTTTTTAAGGAAAACTAACTTTATTTCTCTTTTCAGTAAAAAATCATTTCTCTTCCAAAATCCATGTTTTCAATAAATATTTTCAGGAATGTTATTTTAAAGTTTTCTATGATTATTTAATTTACTTTTTTATTCATGTTTTATTGCGAAAAAATAGTTTAAAATAAATATTCTTTTATTTTTCCGAACAAGTTATTTATGAATTTTTACTGAAAATGTGAAAGGAATTCCTGTTTTGATAGACATGAAATGAATGAAATTTCCCACTATCATGACTGATCAATTATTTGAAGGTTCTTTTAAAATTTACCAAGTTTCATTCCAAATAATTGTTTCCACATTATTTTGGTAGTTTTTATATTTTAGATAATTTATTTCAACGTTAAAAGTGTATTTTCCTTAAGAAATATTCCGTTTTATATTTTAAAAAAAATTCATCTAATATTCCATCCATTGATGTTACTTATTCTCTATTGGGGATATGATCCAATGATACCATCCTTTTTTATTTCTCTAAATATATTATGACTATGATGATGAGATTATTATGAAACCCATTTATTTTCTATGTATTATGTTATGATGAAATATTGAAATTTTTATTAAACTTTTTTCCTCTATTCATGTTAGGATATATGGTCAGAGATTTATGATATTTCGACAGACATATGAATTGATTATTATTATGTGAGGGGTGGGAACAAAATTGTACAGATTTATAATGAATTTGGTATAGATGGATATCTCATGAGATAATAAATACTGAATAGAGATTAAACCCAATTCAGTAATGGAATTTTTACATAATGATAGTCTTTAGAGTGAACCTTGGTTAATGATATGATGCAATGGAGAATGAACCCAATCAAATATAATAGTATTTACTGCGATATTTAAAAAATGGAATAATTTTATATGATTATGTATATGAGAAAAACTTATGTATTATGCCAATATTGTACTCTAATGGACCACGTTATTTGATTACTTTAGGATTCATGTCATATGAACTTCCATACATTATATCATGAGTCAATATTATGATATTCAACATGTAGAGTATGATTTTCAAATGTTAAGCTCATTCTCTCATGCCCCTTTTTCTCATGTTATTTTTAAGTGATCACTGTTGCCTCCCTTGTTTTCCTTTATTGTGCATCTGAGCTCACCCTTTCATATGATTCAATTTCCAATGATATAAATAAAAAAAATTAGTGTATCATTTCAATGAATGGTTATAGTTATGAAGAACATAGTGGGAGATGACATAGATGTCTTTTGAATAAGTTGTTTCTGTATCCTAGTTTCTAAAGACACTAAAACAATAAGATTATGACATTGACCATAAGGTTTTGTATTGAAAATTTATCTAATGAGATGTAATATTTATTTATTAAAAGTTTGGGTCACTATAATAATAGGTAACAATATCGTGTATATGGTCAATCTAGTGAACATAGCTAACTCAGCATGTCTATACTCAACATCATTATTCTTTGAGATATAAATCCTTAACCAATGCATTGGAGTGTGATGTATTAACCTACATATCAATATACATATATATGTGTGCTATATGAAATTAATTATGTATCATATCATAAAAAACCCAGGGAAAGAAAATGAGTTTCCACTATTATAGAATTTGTTAATGGTAGTGTTTTTTAATTTGGCAGTGGTTTAAAAAGATCCTAAATAGTTTTGCATTGACTTTTTAAAACCATTGTTAAATTTGTTGTCGATACCAATCTAGATGAGTTTTCACCGTTTTAGTAGCGGGTTTTGGGAAGTGTCAAGAAATGATATTTAGAAGTGGTTATTTCAATTTTAATTAGTAATGTTTTCTCTCAAAACACGGGATGGTTTCGTGGTAGATTAAACCGTGACTAATTATTTTTGATATATAATAGTGGTTTAAACCGCCATTGATTTTTTTAACATTTATAGAGTTGGTTTAATCCTATGATAAGATTTTTTTACCATATATTTAGGTGGTTTAAACTTCTGCTATAGAGTGTTATTAAAATAAATAAAATATGTAGAAACATAAAATCCCTAGAAAAAATATATAACACCATAGAATGAAATAATATTAAAATAATAAAACATAAAACCTTGTGTTTAAAAATGATTAAAACAATAATGAAAAATCAATAAGGTAGTATATCATACATGAAATCAAAATAGAATCATATTCATATTTTAAAAATAATAAGTAACCAATAGTAAAAAGAGATATAATTAAAAAATATTGTTAACAAGAGAAAAATGTATTCCAGATTAAAATATATACATTTTTTAATTTATGATAAATTATTGTACAAAAATAATTATAATATTAATTTAGAATCAATAATAACATCATGAAGAGGGTTAATATAAGATTAACCAAGTCTTTTATATTAGTAATGTAAGAACTCTGTCTTCCTTGAGGTAAAAAATATTTTTCATTATGTATAATTTTCAAGAAAAAAGATTGTTTATGGCCAAATGTGATAACCCTTTAGGTTAATGGTCTTTATTGGGGGTATTTGAGGCGTGTTTGGAGCCTAGAGCAAATGTTTTTTAAATAATAAGGCATGTCACATGGATAGTAGTAACCATGTAAGATAATCTGCATGGTCCTACTAACCATTCGATCCTTGCGTAGAGGGAAAGGGGATCCCACATGGTTATAGGAAAACCTATGAATGGAGGAAAAAACTCATGTGAGGAATCCATAATTGTTTAGTAGATCCTAATAACATGGTTTACATATACTGTTTCAAACCATTAGTAGTGACTCTTCTGGTGCCCCCTTAGCACAACAAAGGAAAACAATTGGTGTACTACTTGACCAGTCATGTAGCAAAACTACATGACCTAATATTTTTGGGTAAAATAGTTATTGATATCATAAAATGTTTATAACCTTTAACCCTAACTATATTTCTTCCTCTGAATAATATCCTAACATTCGAAGAGATCCCTTGATTTTTTTGGACATATTTTGATCTGAATGGTTTGTTCAAACTCAAAATCAAACAGCATCGGTCTCATTTTATCTATGCCAATGATTTATCATTCCTCCAAATTCTATATCCATTATTCCTTTTGTTAGATTCTGTATTTATATGAAAGATAATATACCATATTTTTTGTATTTTAATATGTTCTTCATTTTTCTCTCAATATGAAATTAATTAGGAGCCACTACTAGATGAGAACTCCATAACAGACCTATGATAGGTAGTCTCATGATTTTATCTTATTGTTGGAGTGTTTATATATATAAGACATTGTGTTTCATGTAATATTTTTCATGCGATGAACTTTAAATGGAATTTAATCCTTCATTAAAATGGATAGGATTAAGCTATATAATAAACAAAACCCACTGATAAGTGGTTAATGGTTAAGAACCACGAATTCAAACAACCCCATGGGTGAGTTGTTTACTTAATTGCACCAACATGGGAGGAATATGAATTTGATTGCCTTTAAGGTGTGTAGTTTACCCACATTCCATGCGATGCTAATATGATTATTTATAGTTTTATTTTTAATTGAAATGAATGGGAATAGAATATCATGTCCCTAGGAGTTTTCCATATATTTTCTTTCTAAATCATGAGTTGATTATTATATTTAAATTACAACATGAGATAATTAAGAGGAAAATATTTCAATGATTATCCCGTATTTTGAGCCACATTCATTGGTGAAGTTTAAATGAAATGATCATGGGGGTGATCTTTGAAAGAATTAAGTGATATTGATTGAATGTTTATTATATTCCTTAGGTGACACATGGGTTTATATATGAACACCATGGATGGAATCATTTAGATACTTCCATACTTTCACCCGAGTGACACTTGGACTCCATAGTGGACTATCAAGGATAGACTCAGGGGAAGACTTTCATATGAAAGAGTGATACATGGAATCATCATGGACTGGCAAGGACAGACTCTGAGGGACAATTTTATATGTGCAAGGAGTGATACATGGGATCCCTTTGTGGTCCATAAAGGATGGACTCAGATGATAGTGATGATAAACCAAACCTAGAGAAATACATGAGTTCTGATGAGGATCTCTATGGATGGGTCTATAGGGTGTTTGATTCATGTTATGCCTAGAGAGACACATGGATTCCAAATAAAGAATTATATAGAAAAGATCACGTTCTTAATTAAATAATCAATGAAATGATTTATACGATGTGTCTACCAAGCCAAAGTATAATCTTGGATTTTTCCAGAGTATTATACATTATTGATGGTGTATAGTATACTATTTATCACTTATAATTTTAGGTGGATGTTGGTATAGGTGCTAGGTTCCAAGACTTATTTATAAAATGAAATTGAATAGACTATTTATTCATAGACTTTCTGGATAAGGTTTAAGAAGGTAGTAGAGGTCAGGGGTTTATGTGAACCTGTACCTTTATGTTTTGTTTACATACAAAATTTCTTTTTCATATTCTATTACTACCTACACACTATTATTATTATATATTCACTAACTAGATGGAATTAGAAACCGTTGGTGGTACTATACTAGGTTATATCTCACATGCTTCTTAGGCCACCTATGGAACACTAGAAGAGTATATGGATACATTTATGGATTTGGAAAATAACCCTCCTACTATTATTTGATTGCTTCATGGAATCAAGAGATCATGGGACTAAGCTAGGCTCATGATTATAGCATGGGGTAGTTTATTTTTGGTATTTTCTATCTAGAAAAATTTATCGTACTACTTCTTACATACATATTTGGCTGTTTTGTAGAGACATGAAATGACAATCATTGTATATGAGATTACTTATGGAATTATTTATATAAATTTTTTTTTTGTTTATGACTTTTATTTTATTTTATTATGCTTATACTATGGTAGATTAGTAGTCTAATGGTCATAGTCTCTAATTCTGATATTTCATCTGTCTGTTTATGCTTCCCCTATTTTTCAATCAGTAGTTTTCAATTATTTTCTACTCTGGTAATGAGGGCATAGTCTCAGCATAGAGACACCCTAGGACCTTTCTACTAATTGAGAGCTTATGGAATTTAGGGATATTCGCTTGAATCCACGTGGTCAACTAGGATCAGGGAACCATTTAGTGGAATCTGGGTCTGGGATGTTACAATGTGGTATTAAGGAAATATTTATCCCTTACTATTTTGTGACAATAGACGGGGGATTTGATAGGAATTTGGGTTTGGTAATGCGCTATGTCTGGGAGTATCTGTCCTAGGTGAAAGAAAACTCCAAATTGTATCAAATTGAAATTGTTGTTTTCTAGATTTTGACTATTACTCTTGATTTTATTCCACCGTTAGGTGATGCACATGAATTGTGATGTGAATATTGATATCAATAGAGATTATATTTTTTCCACATGAAGAGATTAGGATATTCCATCACATGCATCATTTAATACACTTTATAGGATTCACATGATATGAATTACGGAATGCCATATTGGATGCATTGCTCGATTTAAATATTTTGGGATAAGTTCCATGATATATTTATCTAATGTTGGACAAATTATTGTGTATGTAATTGGAAAACATGTTTGGTAAAAAGAGAGGTTGTTGTAACCTAACCAGTTTCTTCTTAATTAGGCTACAACAGATACCCTATGAAGATAATAATGGAACGTTGAGTCATATAATATGAATCAAATGGACTGGAATGTGTTATAGTATGAGTTAGGTGGACACCACATTTCATATCATGAGGTGAATGGGGCCTTATAAATTGAATGTGGTGAACCATTTGGTTCAACAATTTAAAATTTAATGTGAAATAAATATGAATTATAATGGAATTAAATTGTTTGTGGAAAGAACATGACCTAGTGCTAACCATAGTAGTGGGTAGTAAGAAGTATATCTTTCTTTATTATTATTAGTATGTTACCAAGACCTGACTCTAGGAGAATACATAGGGGCGTGATTATTATATATAAAGGATTGTACCTATCGAATTCGAATATTTGTGCTTTTAGCAGTGGTTGAATTTTATTATAAGGAATGCACTTGGAATTTGTAGAGATATTCCATCATGATTCCCACCATTTTCACAGCAGGATGGTAAAAGTGACCATTATTTGGAGGTGGTGGGCCTTGGGCTACCTGTAGATCTTCATGTGGTGAGAGATAGGGCAACAATGATAGTACTAGACACAAGCACCTAGGAAAAGATCCAAGAAAGCATTATGCATGTCATGCGGACATTTTTGGGAACATCATGACTTTCCCCAACCATGATAGAGTTGATAATTGAGTTCCAACAGCAACATACACCCAAAGTTTTAGGGTATGGTAGACCGTAAGAAGTAGATTAATGGTTATGGGCCACACTACCTATCTTGGAGAATCATGAGACACCTCCTGAGAGGAGGGTGAATCTTTTCATTTATATACTGCATGATTTATCCAAGAGAAGGTGGGATTTTATTTCTTAGATGGATTGTTATGGGAAGATGGATTGGAGGGATTTTCATATGACCTTATATGATTAAATCTATCCTTTGAAATTGATTTATGATAAATCCCATGATTTCATATAGTTGGAGCAGTGTGTGTTATCAGTCATGGATTATTCAGCTTATTTTACAAATCTATGATGCTCCAATCCAATTCTGATGGATTATGAGTTATCAAAATATAGGATATTCAATGACGGTTTCAAATATGAAATCCGATCACATATGATTTTATTTAGATGACTACAATTTCTAGAAAAGTGAACCAGGCGCTTATCACAGAGCGTAATCTGAGAAAGGTTGGAGGTAATAGACACGGGGGTTCAACACTAAGATCCGGCCCTACATTGACTAAAAGTCGGAAGCATTGTATGGAGATTACATGTAATCATACTCGTGTCCATATAACATACTCAGATATCTAGGTGAGGTACCACCCATGCAGTAGATAAGGATATATGAGACATCAATTCATGAGGGACCTAGTTCAGTGCCAATCCGATGGCAAGATTACCCTTCTACAATGATTTTTCAGAAATTTTCGTATAGAAACTAGTGAGAGAGGGTCTAAACATATTCCCAATATAAGAGCGGGGTAAACATTTCATTTGAGGTTGAGAGATGAAGTATATAATACTTATCAGGATAAGGCAGTGGTCATGGTTGTGGTAGCTAGATCCCAGATTTGCAATGATAACAGAGCATAACTGTTTAGGGTAGCCAGAGTGTACCATAGGGACATTGATCAAGCTAGATATATGTAGTGAAACAAACACTTGAGAATAAGGATCTAAGACCTTCTATAGTGAGAGTTACTACTATACTATCCTCTACATTATTATATAATCTTTTCGATATATACATGTCTCATAGCTTTATATATGTGCCCAATGTGGGGAGCCTTCATATTAGTGTTCTATGTTCTGATGGTGTTATGATACTTGATACTTCATTTTGGAATCAAATGGAGGATGTATGATGGTAAAGGGAGTTACCCATTGATATCTATGGCTGTCACTTCATTTCATACTTATTTTAATCTAGATGACGGTTTTTGACATCATTATTAGGACTGACTCATTGGTTCGATTTCTTTCTCTTATTGATTTCTATCATTGAAGGGTGACCTAAATAACACTAATGGATGTAGATTTTATTCACAAGGGTGAACTGTATTTCTAAGAGAGATGGGATGGACCCATGAATTGTGGGATAGGTGGAATAATATTCCAGATTGTGAGTTTATATCTAGATTTTAACATCCCACCCCTTCCACATTATCTTGAGAAGGCGGAGAGGTGTTACTTGGACTTAAGAGACTTTCTCAAGGCGTAAATAGATGGAAATAAATGAGGAGGGCTTCCAGAATAAATTGGGGAGGAATTTTCCATTGATATAAACCAACCAACCTAATAATCTATTTCCAAAAAAAAAACTACATGATACATGTACCATAGTAACCTATGTCATATATTACTAAAATACCTCGATGATATTCGATAATAATTCCCAAAAACCAATACAACCAAATCATACCAAACCAATATCATAGTACCAAGTGAAAGACTAAATAACAAGACCACAAGGAATTATGACACCATCTTATGCTCTACACAAAGCTCCAGGCTCCACGAACCACAACATTTCCAACGCATCATGACAAACTTTTAGAAAAATAAGATTCTCTACTCTAACCTGTGTCTCGGAATACAACATCTGCAAAAGTACCAAAGTGAAAAAGTAGGTGAGAGTAATAATACTAAGTAGGATTTACCAAAATGACTTCCCTACACACGCCACAAGGAATGAATTATTAGAAAATTTATATCAAATACTTTATATAATACCACAACTAGTTCATCAACTCCCACAAGTCATACATACACATACCAAGAAGTGTCAAACAATGGAAATACAAAACTATAAAAAAATATCACCATCACACATTAGCACACATAACTTCCATCTTATATAGGATAAATAATAAGTCAATCATCCATGGTGGAACTTACCATCCAAACTCATTTACTATTTTTCCAAACTAGTGGTATTTCCCAACCGCTTATCCATAATGGTGCCCTATCCATCCAATATCCATCACCTTTTATAGTGAAACTTCATTCCCACTTCAACATGATCAACACAAGCCATAATACTTAACCAACCAAAAGAATAAATCCTCTAGTGAACACATTATGCACACAACCATTTCCAACACAGACCAATCACTTTAATAAATCACCAATTTATTGAAAACACCCTTTAACTGATTTCAATGCCTAACTACATTTTAATATACAACATTTTTATTGAAAATTTTTTCCTAAACCATTTTCATAAACCAAACCAAGAAACCAATTTTAAAATCTACATTTGAAAATTACACAACATGCCCTTTTTAGAAATAATATCCCATTTCACCAAAAATCCCCAAATAATCACCAATAGGGTTTCCAACAAGATTTTCACAAAATATTCACAATTTATTTAAAAAAATTAATTGCAATCAAGGCCTCAAGTCCTAACATGGCGGAGTCTAGATATAATACACTTACCTTCCGGGTTCCAATGAAATTTAACAACAAGAAACCACATCACAAATTCGGTAAATGGTCTACTCAAACCACTCTAGATTGTCTTACGTAACACAAACAAGACCTAAACTCATTATTTAGGGAAACAAACCCCTAGATCTACATGAAACTGATGTAGATCTAGAAAAACAATAGAGGGGAAAGAGAATATCTAGATAGAATCACAAAGGAACCATGAGTGAAGACATATCTAATATTAACCACCTTCAAACCACCAATATTTTCTTCCAAAATGGGTGGGAGATACCCTATAGGCATTGATATCATGGAATCCCATGTAGGGTTTATATGGGTGGAGAAAGGAGAGAGTTAGGGAAAATCCAAACTAACACTATTTTAAAAAAAGTAATTTTAATGGGTCGTATGGTCAGGTTTCATAGTTTGAAAAACCTTGATTTAACTATGGATATACCACTATTTGAATATTGACTAATCACAGAGTTACTAGGGATTCGTTCAGTATTTCCCCTGACTATGCACTAATAGTGAAGCCTTAAAAAGGCCTCCAAACTTCTCCAAAACCATTCCAAACACCCCCAAACTTCCCCCAACTACATTAAAAACTACTAAAAGGTATAAAATATGTTTCCTACCTCAAACCAGGGGTGATACATTCTCCACACCATAGGATTTATCATCTTCAGAAAGTAGATAAACGCCAATCTACCAAAAGAGATCAGACCATTTCTTAGATATATGTTTCTCCTGCTCTAAAGTCTCCTCCTATATCTAACCATGGTGCAAAAAAACCTGAAATAAACTGAAGATTTTACTAGGTATTACTTTATTTTTTCTATCCACAATCCTCACCGGTATGTGCACTAAATAAGAATACGGTTCTATCTCAATATGATCCCAAAAAATCACATGGGCACAATCTGACTGATGCATTTCCAACTATGACACATGAAACACATTGGGCACCACACTAAACTGTAGTGGCGATTCCAACCAATTAGAATCCTTTCCAACTCATTCGTGTATCTCAAAAGATCCAATATATCATGGATATAACATACCCCATTTTCTAAAATGACGATGTCCAAGCCAAGGAGAGATTCTCAAAAACACATGATCACCCACATTGAATGACAAAGGCCATTGAAGATGGTCCATATATGATTTATGATGACTCTGTTCTATTTCCATTATCTCCTAGATCATCTTTATCTTCTTTGTAGTCTCCAGGAGAAGGCTCGGTCAGAACACTGATGTTTCACCTGTTCTACCCAACATTGTGGAGGACAACGTGGATGCCCATGAAATGGTTCAAAAAGAGCCATATGTTTCGAGTCTTGATGACTAGTATTGTAGGATTACTCCACCAAAGACATGTGATACTCCCACACACCACTGAAATCCATCACTCAATCCTACAACACCTCTTCTAACGTAAGTATCATCCCCTTAGATTCCCCATTGGTATGAGGATGATACGTCATTCTCATCATCAACTCTGTCCCTAGGGATTGATTCAAGGATTTAAAAAAACAATATGTGAATCTTGGATCTCTATCTAATATAGTTGACACTGGAACACCATGCATCTTTACTACTTCCCAGAAATAGATTTTGGATAGGTCTTCTATCGTAGTAGATTCACTGACCTGGATGAAATAGGCCGATTCTTTTAGATGATTCACAATCACCCATATGGAATCATTCTTCCTAGCCATTCTATGGAGGCCTATCACAAAATCCATTTCTATTAATTCCCACTTCCATAAAAGAATAGGAAAATATTAAAAAATTCTTACTCACTATTGATGTACATCATTGACTTGTTGATAAGTGAAGCATCTAGAAAAAAAAACACGACCACATTCTATTTCATACCAGTCCAAAAAAAATGCTTTCAATTCCATATAAATTTTCCGAATTCATGGATGGAAAACCCACCTATAATGATGATAATCCCTTATATGTTCCTTTGGAAAAGCCACTGGTACCACTATCTGATTCTGAAAACACAAAACTTAATTCCCATTTAGTTCCAAGCCCTTAATGGTCTCCCCACCAATGAGTTTTGACCTTATCACTGTACAATTAGAATCAAATTCGTGATCCTCTTCAACCAACCAAATAAAATCATGAGGCTATTAGACTAGAAATAAAACCACTATATCACTCCACTCCCTATATTACATCCGCATGTTGTCTATGAATGACATAAACTACCATTGATCTCATACAGGTTTCACCACCTGAACATGTGATTTTCTAGTTAATGCATCTGCCACTGAATTAACATTACCTAGTGTGCAGATTAAGTCAAAATCAAACATTTAGAGATACTCCATCCATCTCCTTTTCCTCAAGTTCAAATCTATTTGTGAGAAAATATGATTTAAGCAATCATAATCAGTAGAAATCGTGAATTTTTCACCAAATAGATAATGATGCCACAATTTCAAAGCATGAACCACTATTTCCAACTCCAAATCATGTTTTAGGTAGTTATTCTCATGAAAAATCAATTTTCATGATCCATATGCAACCACATGATACCCTTGTACGATAACAAAATCCAAACCTAATTCTGACATGTCACAATACACCACATAGACTTTCATTAGTTATAGAAAAACCATGAATGGTGTTGATGTATGGAAACCCTATAGCTCTTTAAAAAAATTTCTGACACTACTCATCCCATTGAAATAGAACATTCAACCCTGTCAGATCTATCATCAGTGAGGCCAATCATGAGAAATCATGAAAAAAACATTGATAATAGCCAGCTAGACCATTGAAACTCCATATCTCAAAAATGTTCTTTAGAAGTTACTAGGAGATAACATCTTCTATCCTCTCTGGATAATCAAAAACACCTTCTAAAAAATAACATGGCCAAGGAAATGAACCTATGGTATCCAAAAGTCAAACTTTGACAATTTTTCATATAAATGATGATCCCTCAAAACCCCCTATCACTATCATCGAGTGCTACTCTTTCTCCACCCTTGTCCTCAAATACACCAGTATATCATCAAAAAATACCACAGAAAAAAAATCTAGATATTTATGAAATATGAAATTCATCAATTCCATGAACACCACTGGTGAATTAGTTAGACCTAAGGGCATAACAACATACTCATAATGGACATATCTAATTCTTAATGTTTTTTTGGAATAACCTCATTCTTCACTAGCAATTGATGTTACCCAGACCTCATGTCAATCTTTGAGAACACCTGATCTCCCTTCAACTTTTCAAAAAATTCAACAATTCATGTAAGTGGATATTGGTTCTTTATAATGACCTGATTCATCCTATAATAATCAACACACAACTACAAGGTTACATTCACCTTTTTAACAAACCAAACTCCCACTACCCATAAAGATGTGCTTGGCTGTATAAACCCTTTGTTTTCTAACTTCTCCAACTACACTTTCAGATCCCTCAATTCTACAAGTTCCATCCAGTAAGATGGAAATTATAAAATACATTCCCCTATAAGAAGATTAACCATAATCTCCACTTCCCTCATAGGTGGAAACCTACCGAATTCTTTTGGAAAGACATCCATAAACCGATCCACAACTATCGAAAGAAAACTTTTCTCAACACCTTCAACTGATGCCAATGAAAATTATGCTAACTCATATGAGATCGTTCAAATATATGGTTCCAACAAATCTTTTGCGCCCAAATTTTCATTCTTCTCCCCATTAAGGAGGCGTTCAACACCATCCTCAACCATAAAACTATCCTTTCATTCATAGAAATTTATGTGGGACCTAAACATCACCAACCAATCCATTCCCATGATTATATCATAATAATATATCTCAATAATTGATAAATCTTACCTCAATTCAATTTCATCCACTACTAAGAAACATGCTCTACACAAGAAGGTTCGACACATATTTTGACCTAGAGGAGCATGAAGTTTTGAAAAATAAGGCATCATTTCCATAGTTAAACCCAACAAACTAATAGAACGGGAAGAAATAAAAGAATGTGATGAATCTATAACAAACAAATATTTCATCAATGTGGAATTCAAAAGAACCATAACTTGCACAGTGGATATTCCCGACTGATCATCCATCACAGACTATTCATCTCCCAACAACTTCTTTCTTACCACAATATACTCTTTTTAACCCTACCGAGTCATCTGGGTATTTCAAGAGTCATCATTACTATATTGTCTCTACTGACGAAGAATATGATACTTCCCTCGCACAATCGAGGCCTACGACACCTGAAACCCCTAATGAGTGTCATGAACACCCGATCTCAGAGAATTATGGAAATACCATGGAAGATCCCCCAACTACCTAAAGTTAATAAATGCTCAAGGTTGTGTCACACCACCCCGCTTGAAGTGTCCCATAGAGCCACACTAAACACAACCTCGCTTAATCTGAGGCTTTAGAGGAAGATTCACTAATCTTGTCATTGTATTTTGAGTTGTAATCTCACCATAGAAGTTAGTGTCACTATTTCACATGAACCGAGTGTTAGAGTTACCACTATTTTCATTGGGTACTAACATACTTCACATTCCTGTATTCCAAAAAATATCATGTTCATCTATTGTTTCTCTATACTCCATTTTCATGTAATCATCTATACACAACACCACTATCTTGGAATGAATTTCTAGATTCAACCCATATTCAAAAATTCATTCCTTCAACTATGTACTACACACCACTTTAGGTGAAAACTAAAATAAGTTCATAAACATAGCCACATATTCCTTTACCAAAAGGTTCTCCTTTTTTAAATGGATAAAATCTGTTGAACTCGGAATTCTGAACATAAGAGGGTAGAATTTTTTATTAAACAATTCCTCAAACCCCTCACAGGTCTCATATTGGTCCATCCCATCTTGGACCACAAAATCCCACCAAGGAAGTGAAATATATTCTAGCATGTATGTTTATAACTTCACTTTAATCTCTACTAATGTTCTCAAAAATTAAAATATCGTATTCATTCTGTTCATCCATGCTTCTTCCCATTAATGCTACAAATCACCTAAAAGATCGGTGGATTCATCTTTTGAAACTGAATCAAATGATCCAGATGATTCAGTTAATCCAATTTATTCCCACAGTGCACATCTTGGAAAGAAATCACTAAACTCTACACTAGCTACTGGTTCAGCTT
Organism: Viscum album; assembly: GCA_963277665.1. Taxonomy (NCBI): domain Eukaryota; kingdom Viridiplantae; phylum Streptophyta; class Magnoliopsida; order Santalales; family Viscaceae; genus Viscum; species Viscum album. Next base: position 191,872,792 of record OY728155.1, on the reverse strand, counting down.
AGTTCAAGTGTAATAACATTTTCAGAATCTTCCTTTGGTTGGTCTCTAGGACACCAAATCAGTGCCATTTATATCATTACAAAAACAATCATTAGTCCCACTTCATTAACAAGAAAATTCATACATGTATCAAATTAAATACATTGAAACTCTCTCAACCAGGCTTTCCACAAGTACATATTTCCCTTGTTTCACTATTTTGAAAAAATCCCCATGTCTGGAAAATCGACACATTTTCACAATACCACAAGTTTCCATGTTTGAAATCCTTTCATTTTGAAACTGAATTCAGTTTTTTTTCAAAATCCACACATTTATTTCACACCATAAATAATTATACCCCAATGTTATATACATCCTCGTGGGAAGTAATTTCTTGCATGAATTCCATTAACATATCAATGGATACACACACAACAATGAGATTTACATTTCCTATATGTGACTTCAAAACACTTATGTACCCAAATCCATGTTCACTTGATGTTCAAAATAAAGGGGTTTGGTACGTCATTATATTTTATACATTAAACGTTCCAATAATACTATCCCTTTATACCATACCAACATAAGGAATGAACCAGAAATTCATGTTACCACCAAGACCTACAATCAACACCAAAGGACCAAAAAACTACTCTCACTTGAAAGCCTTGGACCGAAAAAACCTATACCACATGTTACATCCCACCCCTTTCTCACTTGCTTGATATGGAGGTGGGGTGTTACGTGGCCTTAAGAGAAGTTCCCAAGGAACCAAACGATGGGAATAATTTGTGAGGACATCAAGAATAAATTTGAGAATGAAATTATGTTGAGATAAACATCCCAAACAAACCATCCATTAACAAAAAAACTACATGATGTATGTAACATAGTAAATCGAGTCATATATTACTAAAATAACTCTATGACATTCCATAAAAATTCCAAAAAAACAATAAAAAAACTATACCAAACCAATATCAGAGTACCAAGAGAAATATAAAAGAAAAAGTCCCTATGGAACCATGACACCGTCCCTAACTCCACACCATGTTTCATGCTCCAAGAACCACAACACTTCTAAAGCATCATGAAGAACCAATAGCAAAATGAGATGCCTTACTCTTACTTGTGTCCCATAATACAACATCTGAAAAATCACCAAAGTTCCAAAGCATGGGTGAGTAATAATATTCAGTGGAATTTCCCCAAATTACTTCCCTACACACACCACTATGAAAGAACGGTTAACACATTTGTATAAAAAAATTTATATAAAACATTCAATACTTCAAAAAGTACCACAATCCAAACATACCCTTACCAAGACATGTCAAACAAGGGAAGTCTACAACTATTACATAATCCATATCACCATCACACATTATCAGAAAAAATTTCCATCTTGAATATCATACATAACAAGGAAAACAACTATAGTGGAAGCTCCCATCCAGACCTATTTACAACTTTTCCAAACTAGTGGTACATCCCATCCACTTATCCATAATGGTGGACCTTCCATCCACTATCCATCACCATTTATGGTTAGACTTATCAAACACTTCAATAAGATCAACAAAATCTATAATACTTAACCATCCAAGATCATAAATCACCAAGGCCACACATTATGCACACAACCATTTCCAACACATGACAATCACTTCAATAAATTTCCTATTTATTGAAAACACCATTTAACCATTTTATATTCCTAACTACATTTCAATAAACAACATTTTTGTTGAAAATAATTTTATCAAACCATTTTCATAAACCAAGAAAAGAAACCAATTTTAAAATCTACATTTTAAAATCACACAAGAAGACCCTTTTTTCAATAATATCCAATTTCAACCAAAATCCAAAAACCATCCCCAAATAGGTTTCCACCAAGCTTTTCACATCATATTCACAGTTAATTTCATGAAAAAAATAAATTTAAAATGGGGACATGTGTCTTAACAAAGTGGAGTCAAGGGAGAAGTCACTTACCTTTATGGTTCAAGTGGAATTTACCCACAAGAAACTACTCCATAAATCTAGAGAACAGTCCATCGAAACAACTATATATTCTCTTCCCTAACTTAAAAAGGATTTAATATCTTAATTTATGGAAACAACCACCATAGATATACATGAAACAAATTTATATCTAGAAAACTAATAGATATGGAAGATATTATCTTGAGAGAACCACAAAAGAACCATGAGAGAAGACTTACCTGAGATGATTTTCCTTTAAAACACAAATAAAACAATTTGATTTGCTTCCAAAATGGGTGGGAGAGCCCTTATATCCATTCAGATCAAGGAATCCCTTATGGGGTTCATATCAGAGGAGAAATGAGAGAGTTAGGAAAAATCCCGACTAACCCCACATTAAAAAAACTAATTTCGATGGACCGCACAGTTTGACAAAAAAGTGCACTGACCATAAAGATTCAACTGTATGAATAGTGACATATCGCACAATTACTTGGTATTCTTGCATGGTTTCCCCTAACTGTGCACAAATTGTGCAGTCTTAAAATGGCCTCCAAACATATCCAAAACATTTCTAAATACTCCCAAACATCACAAAAAAATAATAAAACCAACTAAAAAGAATAACAAGGGATACATACCTCAAACTGGGGGTGCTACATGAATGAACAAGAAACACATCATCTAGATTTCCCTCCCGTGGTTGATCATTTTAGGGATTTTCCCAAAATTATTTTTCAAAACTAACTCTAGTGAGAGTGGTTGAGTTATATATCAAGATGATTCTAGGAGCTACACCGGTATCTATTCCCCATTACATGATAGATACTATAAAGATGTAAGAGCTCAATAGGAAACTAAAGGATTTAGAGGCGAATGGGTTTTTCTAGCCTAGAACATTACTGTGGGTTTTCTGGTCCTTTTTTCAAAAATTATAGACGAAAATCAAAGGAAATGCATGTATTATCAAGAAATGAACCAATTGATGACGAAGAACTGATATACTACTCCACAAATAGATGATCTCTTCGACTAACTCCAAATATCTCATGTTTTATTGATGTTTTATTTGAGATTCAGTTATCCTAAGGTGTTTGTTAGACCATCAATCATACCCCACATAAAATTTCATAGAATTTATGATCTATATGAATATTCAGTTCTGTCATTCAGTCTCATGAACATGCCAACATTTTTCATGTTATTGATCAACTGAGTTTTCCATCCTTATCTAGATTTGTTTGTGGTGGTTTTCATGGATAATATATTGTTGTCTTATAACACTCAACATGACCATTACAAATATCATGAGAACGTATTGGATACACTAAGTGAGAATATGTTATATTCTTTTCTCACAATGTTCCACTTTTGGATGAATTACATTCAATTTTGGGGTCATGTTATCTTAGAGATAAGAGTACGAGTTGATCCATAGAAGTTGAGATATGTATTTTCATAGGAATAAACTTAAAACATATTGGATATATGACGTTTCTTCAGGATACATGGCTACTAATCATGATTTATACATGTATTATCAGACATAGAAGCTCCTATTACGGGCTTGACTAAGAAGGTTGTGAGGTTTAAATAGTAAAATGCCTATGATAATTCCTTTCAAGATCTGAAAGGGAGATTTACTTCGACGTTGATAATAATTTTTCCATATCCAGGAAGGAGTTACATTTTTTACTATGATGGAATGTGTATCAATATTAGAGATTTTATGATGCAGGAGGAGAGATTCATGGAATATGGGTCTGAACAGTTGAATCCACACAATATGAATTATCTCTCAGATGATCTTGAGTAATATATAGTTGTTTATGCAATTCTTTATTGAGGACACTATTTATTTAGAGAGAGATTTGTTGTGTACATGGGCCAAAAAATCCTTAAATACATATTTACACAAAATGAATTAAATCTGAATCAACAAAGGTGGGTTGAGAACCTACAGACATTTGACATCAAGCTTTCTAATATACATGGTAAAGGCAATGCAGTTGCTAATGCATTGAATAGGGAGTATCAGATAAATACACTTCTTGAGGACAATAGTGAGTGGAAGATTATGCCTTTATTCTCTAAGATGAACATAGAGGTGAAATAAAATTAGGGGAAGGATTATCATTCATTCTTAACTATGACCTCTAACCCACAGGATAGAGTGAGGATATGGTAGCAATCTGATTCCTAAGACCTAGTCCTACGGGAGAGTGTGATATGTAAGGATCCACATCTAGGTTGGATTGTGGGTGAGGATGTGATCTTTGATATTCTTGGTCATGTATGGGTTCCATCATATATACATTCGGAGATATTCCTAGAGTTTCATGCCTTGGTTTGGGAAGCTCATCCTAGTGTTACCATGATTTATAGGAATTTATGATTCCAATATTGGTGCTCTGGTATGAAACAAGAAGTAGGTGGGTTTTTCACTAGTTGTTCCACCTTCTGTAAGTGATAGTGGAGCATCACCAACCAGATAGACTATTAAAATAGGTTTCCATTCTCGAGTAGAAATGGAATGATATCATGATTGATTTTTTGATCGATTTTTTGAGGTTTCTGTAATTTAGTGATGCAGTTTGGATTGTTGTTGAAAATTTGACAACGGTGGATCATTTCCTTCTAATCAAGGAGACCTTCACTGTAGATGTTATTTGATAGCTATCTATCTGTGAGATATTGTAAATCTATAGGGTAGCTTATACTATTGTTCCAGATTGTGGTTCCCGATTCACTTCATGGTTTTAGAAATTATTATAGGGTGCATTGGGTAAATAGTTTCTTCTGAACATGTCATACCACCCTTAGAAAGGTGGATAGTTAGAAAACATGATTTGGATTCTTTAGGATATGCTCAATGCATGTGTCCATAATTTTTGGGGCATGTCGGAGAGGCATATACCCCTGGTAGAGTTCACCTATAAAAATAAATTTCAGGGCACTATTTAGATGGTTCCTTATGAGGATTCTTATGGTAGGACATACTAATCAACCCTTTTTTGGTTAGAGGAAAGAGATAGAGGGATTCTTGTACCTCTTCTTGGTCAAGATACTATGAAGAATGTTCATTTGATTTGGAAGAGGTTGGATACTTCATAATATCAAGTAAAATCTTAGTTATATTTCCATCGATGATCTCCAGGGTTTTGGGGATCATGTGTTTATACATGTCTCACTGAGGATGCGGCATTAGAGGATGAGTTGATAGGGTAAGATTTCTCTATGATTTGTAGTGTAGTTTGAGATTCTATAGAGAGTTGGTGTAACATCCCAAGAATCTGTGTTTCATGTATCAGTAATTTTTATATTTTATGTCACCCTGTAATCGAATACACTAGTTTCTTATGAAAAAGTAATAATGAAATAGAGTAAACACAGAAAATTGATGAAAGGATATTTATAATAATGGGAACACAAAATTAAATAAAATACACAGTGATCAAACGGGATGTTAAGTTAACGAAAGTTACCAATTAAAAACCATATTAAGTTTATAGGAAGACTGCTCAAAACAACGAGAACCCCAAGTAAATGATAAGGGTCTTTATCATCCACCATAAAAAATATAAGAACGGCCAAGGCCACTACGTCCGCAATAAGTGCCAAAGGAATGACTTGAACAATCTTCTCCTTCTTCTTCTTCAATCACCTTGAGATTAAGACACCCGAAGTTTCAGCTTTATAAAGAACCAAAGAAAGTGTTGCCTTCTGACCGTTAGACACCAACAGTTATAATTATAGTCGTTGGATCTCTAATGATTCAATATCTTATAATGTTTTAGTTTCAAAATGAAACATTGGAGATAATATTTGAATACCCCAAGAGGTTCAAAATTGGTAATTATGTTATCTTCTTTATTGTTTAAATGATGATAACAATAATAATTATAATACAACTATTTTTTTTGTTTTCCAAAATGTGAATTATATATGTGTGTATCGGATATGAATTATATGAAAATGGTATTATAAAATTATAATGCATGACATTGAGAATTAATATTATTTTTCCACTATTAATATTCACTTTTTAATTTGAGGAAATAAATATTTAATCTAACAAATGAATGACAATATCAAATTTAGTTTTGTTTTAAATTTTTTGTTACGAAAATATGTCTATAAACTAATGGAATATATATATATTACATAAAACTTTAAGTTAAATATATAATGCATACATTTAAATTAAATATATATAACGATAACACTATAATGATAATGTAAATGTTTTATAATTTGATCTTATAAAATTATAATTAATAGTTTTGAAATATCAATTATGATTATTTTCATTTTTTTATTATGATTTGTGTTTAATGAAATCCTTCTAAAATAATGTGAGTATTTTAATATTAAATTTAAGCCTAAAAGATTTTATATAAACCTTTAAATTGTGTATACAACGGTAACAATATTATAACAGTAATATGTTAACATATAAAATTATATATATGTTTTAAAAATAAAAACTATAAAGTTTATGTTTTGAAATTATGTAAATTATGGGTTAAATAATCAATTATAATAATAAAAACATTAAAAAAAGAAAAGAAAAGAATATGGATCTTTATTTTCTAGATTAAGATAATTGTTTTATATAAATAAGTAAAGAAATAGAAATGATAAGATAATAGTATTATTATTTATACAAAACATTCGTTTAGTTTAAATGTTTTTTCAAGTAGTAATAAGGATATAATAAGTATAATAAAATAATAAAATAATAATAATAATATAATTATAATAATAATAAACCGAGGGCTGTGTTTATTTTAACGCTGAATTTCTTCTGCCGTCCGATCCGGCACACCTCATCGCAGTCGTCCAAGGTCATTTAAAAGGCCACATGAGCTTCTGGCCATCCGATTAGTCCCTGGTTCAATCATGGCCGTCCTTTCCTTTTCAGATCTCTTCTTCCCCACGTTTCTTCTTCTTCTTCTCCCCACTCTGCACCAGTAAACCTATCTCACCATTTTTCTTCACATAGGCCTTCGGTGGACCCATCCTCACCCCCTCTTTCCACAAAGTGGGCACCGACCTTTAATGCTTGGCGTTAGATCCCTCTTTGACGTATCATTATGCTAGGATGGTCTTTTTCTTAAAACATCGAGTTGCACCGAAGTGAGGGCGGTTGTTCCTTCGTGATTCTCTCCAGTGTCTTCTTCAAAGACCTTTGAGATCTCCTTCTCCTTCTCCTCCTCTCCAAGCCAAGGTAAGGTAACTTGGTTTTTCTTGGATTTTTATCTTCTGTTTCGGTTTTGAATATATATATACAACTACGAGCTTGTAGGCAGCGGCAGCAGAACCCATTCTTCCTACAAGTTTTCCCTCATCCTTAAAACTAGATCAAACCAAAGGATTAATGGAATTTTTGTTGTCTGGTTTTATTTCAGTTTCGGTATATATATTTATATATATGTATATATATATATGTATATATGAGCTTATGTAAAACCATACGAACCATTTATTACGTGTTTTTCCTCACGTCACATGTAGGATCGAACCAGAGGAGTAAGGGGATATTTCCACTTTATATTATCACAACCTATATTATATATTCTGTATATATATATATGTAATTCTAATATGTGTATATATATATACACCTCAAGTCATATTTTTAGGCTTCCAAGGGGGTTGTACATGATTTATGTACTCAAGTAAGTTATGTAAGTTTAGTTTTGAAAGGTTTTAATTTAAGAAAATCCCATGACATACCACATGTATATTCGGGTGTATTAGTATATATATATACAATCCAAATCCAGACGGTTTTCTAGACCTCGAAATGATTGAGTATGTTTTATTGGGAATGTATATATTTATAAAGGTTGGATTAAATCTGTTTTATCATGCTAAAACCACTTTGTATAAACATCGCATACACATGTACATATACATACATACATACATATATATATATGTATATAAATTTTCCAATATAATCGTTTATGATATTAAAAGACTTGAATACTAACCCTTAATTAGTATTTTAGATGTGAACTATATTTTATATTCAAGTATAAATCATGTTATAGAATATTACCATAGTTTTTAAATACCTATGTGCATAGGGACACATGGATAATAAATATTAAATGGTTATAGGGACAATCTAATAAATAGACAATGTTTAGAGGTGTTTTTACCCTTAAGGAATTTTAATGGACTTTGTTTATTTTGTGTAAAAACCCATATATATACTTTGTCTATATATGGGTATGTATAAATGCATTTATAAGTTTAATTTCCAAAACCCTGTCTTCATGTATAATTATTTGGACTTAGTTAATTTCTTGACATGTGTAAGGTTTTAGTGTTCTTCCAAGCCTATATGAAATTCAGTATACACCAATGAACTTGCTTAATCTGTGATTCTATTCTAACATGTACCCTCGATGTGATTTATACTTTAAAAGAATGAGCTTATGCATGTTTTAAAGTAAATAACAAAGAATTTAGGGTTTTATATTATTAGGTTGTAACCATTTAATATTTAATGCTAATACTGTTGTAGTGATTATTATTGGTTAATTTAGTTATGGTTAAATTGCAAGTTCAAAGTCATGTTTATCACAATAATTAATGTCTTGTATTTTCATTAAGTGTATCATTTTAATTAATTCATGTAACGGTCTAATCTGATGCATCCATTGTATATAGTTCTTTTACATGTATATAATTAATGTCCAAACCACTAAAACTTTATCAGCATGTTTTGGAGATAATTCATGTGACCCCTTGGAAGTTTTTCCTTATAAATTAGTTGGTGTGTGCATCACAGATATATAACACATTTTATTATGCATGTACCACTTGTCATCAAGCATTTATTTCCTTATTAGTTTCCATACATTATCTTGTGGTTTATACCTGGAATGATGATCACCAAATATTAATTATTGAATATAATAACCCGTTATTTGGAGTGGTATGAGACACCCCAAATAACATCACTTTTTTTATGGGTATCCAAAGCGGTATGGTAGTACTTGGATACATAGGCCCCTAAGACAAAAGTGGATTGTATTGGACTGATTATGTGACGGGTGGGGACCACTATAGCCCCTCGATTCATCGGTAGGTCTCATGAGACAAAAAAGAGTCATTTCACAAGGCCTAACAATAGTTACGGTTCAGGTGAAATTCCTGGACATAGACTGTCTAGGTGAAATTCCTGGACATAGATGATTATGGTCTTGGAATGAGGCCTTGACACAGTCTGGAATTATACCTTCCTCTTAATGTTTTAGTAATTGACCAACCATGGGATTTTCCTACTAGTAGGATATCCCGGGTTCAGAGACTTTTGTATGCACAGAATGAATTAATGGAATGACATGATATGTCACAGAAGTTCTGGACATGATCTATTTAACAGAAGATTTATGTTATTACATGTGAAAAGATATGGATATGGCCATCACGATATGTGAAGCAGTTATGTTCATTATTACAGAATTTTTGATTATGTCTTGTGCACTCAGAACTGCCTTGCTAGTAGTATTCATTACCCATCATGTTGTTAATGGTCTTGGATACATAGCCCCCTAAGACATAAGAGGATTGTATTTCACTAATTATGTGATGGTTGGGGCCTTCTATATCCCCTAGATGCATCAGTGGGTCTCATGAGACAAAACAGATTCATTGCACAAGGCCTGACAATAGTTACGGTTCAGGTGAAATTCCTGGACCTAGACGATCCAGGTGAAATTCCTAGACATAGATGATTATGGTCTTCGCACGAGGCCTTGAAATATTCTGGAAATATAACCTCCTCTTAATGTTTTAGTAATTGAACCACCATGGTATTTTCCAACAAGTAGGATATCCCAGGATCAGAGCCTTTTGTATGCACAAAATGAATTAATGGAATGACATGATATGTCGTAGTAGTTCTGGACTTGATCCATTTAACAACAGCTTTATGTTATTATATGTGAAAAGATATGTATATGACCATCATGATATGTGCACCAGTTATGTTCCTTATTACAGCATTTTTGATTATGTCTTGGGCACTCAGAACTGCCTTGCTAGTAGTATTCATTACCCTGCATGTTGTTAATGACTAGTATTGTAGGATTACTCCACCAAAGACATGTGATAATACCATGGACCACTAAAATTCATCACTTAATCTTGAAACATCTCTTCTAACATAAGTATCATCCCCTCAGATTCCCCATTGGTATGAGGATGATACGTTATGCTCATCATCAACTATGTCCCTAGGGATTGTTTCAAGGATTTAAAAAAATGATATGTGAACATTGAATCTCTATCTAATATATTTGATAGTAGAACACCATGCATCTTTACCACTTCCAAGAAATATATTTTGGACAGGTCTTCTATCGTAGTAGATTCACTGACCTGGATGAAATAGGCTGATTTTTTTAGATGATTCACAATCACCCATATAGAATCGTTCTTCTTAGCCATTCTCTGGAGGCCTATCACAAAATCCATCGCTATTCGTTCCCACTTCCATAATAGAATAGGAAAATATTAAAAAATTCATATTTCCCATTGATGCAATGCATTGACTTTTGGATAAGTAAAGCATCTAGAAACAAACACGCCACATTCTATTTCATACCAGTCCAAAAAAAACAATGTTTTCAATTCCATATAAATTTTCCAAATTCATGGATGGAAAACCCACCTATAATGATTATAATCCCTTATATTTTCCACAGAAAAGTCCACTGTTGCCGCTATCTGATTCTGAAAACACAAAACATAATTCCCATTCAGTTCCAAGACCTTAATAGTCTCCCACCAATGAGTTTTGACCTTTTCACTGTACAATTAGAATCAAATAACTGAGCCTATTTAACCAAACAAAGAAAATCATGAGGATATGAGACCAAAAATAAAACCACTATATCACTCCACTCCCTATATTACATCCTAATGTTGTCTATGAATGACATCAACTACCACTGATCTCATGCAGGTTTCACCACCTGAACATGTGATTTTCTACTTAATGAATTTGCCACTAAATTAACATTACCTAGTGTGTAGATTAAGTCAAAATCAAACATTTGGAGATACTCCATCCATCTCATTTTCCTCATGTTCAAATATCTTTGTGAGAAAATATGATTATGCCATCATAATCAGTAAACATCATGAATTTCTTACCAAAGAGATAATGATTCCACATTTTCAAAGCATGAACCACTATTTCTAACTCCAAATCATGTTTTAGGTAGTTATTCGCATGAAAAATAAATTTTCATGAGCCATATGAAACCACATGATACCCTTACATGATAACAAAATCCAACCCTAATTCTGACGTGTCACAATACACCACATAGAGTTTCATTGGTTATGGAAAACCCAAGAATGGTGTTGATGTAAGGAAACCCTTTATCTCTTTAAAAAATTTATGACACTACTCGTCCCATTGAAATGGAACATTCAACCCTGTTAGATCTATCATTAGTGAGGCCAATCATGAGAAATCATGGAAAAAACATTGATAATAGCCAGCTAGACCATGGAAACTCCGTATCTCAAAACTGTTCATTAGAAGCTTCCAGGAGATAACATCTTCTATCCTCTATGGATAAACAAAAACACCTTCAAAAAAATAACATGGCCCAGGAAATGAACCTCTGGTATCTAAAAGTCACACTTTGACAATTTTTCATATAACTGATGGTCCCTCAAAACCCCCTATCACTATCATCAAGTGCTACTATTTCTCCACCCTTGTCATCAAATACACTAGTATATCATCAAAAAATACCACAAAAAAATAATCTAGATATTTATAAAATATCAAATTCATCAATTCCATGAACACCACTGGTGAATTAGTTAGACCTAAGGGCATAACCACATACTCATAATGGCCATATCTAATTCTAATTTTTTTTTTGGAATATCCTCATTCTTCACCAGAAATTGATTATATCCAGACCTCATGTCAATCTTTGAGAACACCTGGTCTCCCCTCAACTGGTCAAAAAATTCATTAATACATGTAAGTGGATATTGGTTCTTTAAAATAACCTGATTCATCCTATAATAATCAACACACAGTTTCCAGATTCCATTCACCTTTTTAACAAGAAAAACTCCAACTACCCATAAAGATGTGCTTGGATGGATAAACCATGTGTTCTCTAACTTCTCCAACTACACTTTCAGATCCCTCTATTCTACGGGTTCCATCCAGTAAGATGGAAATGATACAAGACTTGCCCCAATAAGAAGATTAATCATAATCTCCACTTCCCTCACAGGTGGAAACCTAAAGAATTCATTTGGAAAGACATCCATAAACCGATCCACAACTATCGGAAGAAATCTCTTCTCAACACCTTCAACTGATGCCAATGAAAAATATTCTAACTGATATGAGATCATTCAAATATATGGTTCCAAAAAATCTTTTGCACCCAAATTTTTATTCCTCTCCCCTTTAAGGAGGTGTTCAACACCATCCTCAACCATAAAACTATCCTTTCATTCATAGAAATTTATGTGGGACTTACACATCACCAACCAATCCATTCCCATGATTATATCATAATAATACATCTCAATAATTGATAAATCTTACCTCAATTCAATTTCATCCACTACTAAGAAAGATTCTCTACACAAGAAGGCTCGACACATATTTTGACCTAGAGGAGCATGAATTTTGGAAAAATAAGGAATCATTTCCATAGTTAAACCCAACAAACTAATAGAATGGGAAGCAATAAAATAATGTGATGAATCTATATCAAACAAATCTTTCATCAATGTGGAATTCAAAAGAACTATACCTTGTACAGTGGATAGTCCCGACTGATCATCCATCACAGACTATTCATCTCCCAACAACTACTTTCTTACCACACCATACTATTTTTTACCCTACTAAGTCATCTGGATATTTCCAGAGTCATCATTACTATATTGGCGCTACTGATGAAGAATATTCTACTACCCTCGCACAATCGAGGCCTACGACACCTGCGACCCCTAACGAGTGTCATGAACACCCGATCTCGGAGCATTATGGAAATACCGTGGAATATTACCCAACTAATTAAAGTTAAGACATGCTCAAGATTGTGCCACACCACCCGCTTGATGTGTCCCATAGAGCCACACTAAACACAACCTAGTGTACTCTGAGGCTTCAGAGGAAGATTCACTGATCTTTTCATTGGATTTTGAGTTGTACTCTCACCCTATAAGTAAGTGTCACTCTTCCACATGAACCCATTGTTAGAGTTACCACTATTTTCGTTGGTTTCTAAAATTCTTCCCATTCCTGTATTCCAAAAAATATCGTGTTCATCTACCATTTCTCTATACACAATTTTCGTTTAATCATCTAGACACAACACCACTATCTTGGATGGAATTTATTGATTCAACCCATCTTCAAAAATTCATTCCTTCAACTATGTACTACACACCACCTTATGTGAAAACTACAATAAGTTCATAAACATATCCACGTATTCCTTTACCAATAGGTTCTCCTTTTTTAAATGGATGAAATCTGTTGTACTCTGAATTCTGAACATAAGATGGTTGAATTGTTTATTAAACAATTCCTCAAAACCCTCACAGGTCTCACATTGGTCCATCCCATCTTGGACCACCAACTCCAACCAATGAAGGGAAATATATTCTATCATGTTTGTTTCAAAATTTAATTTAATCTCTACTAATGTTATCAAAAATTCAAATATCCTATTCATTTTTTTCAGCCATGTTTCTTCCCATTATTCCTACCAATCACCCAAAAGATCAGTGGATTCGTCTTTTGAAACTGAATCGAATGATCCACATGATTCAGTTAATCCACTTTATTCCTACATTCCACATCTTGGAAAGCATTCACTAAACTCTACACCAGAATCCGGTTTAGCTAGGTCTCAAGTGTAATAACATTTTCAGAATCTTCATTTGGTTGGTCTTTAGGACACCAAATCAGTTCCATTTCTATCAATACAAAAACAATCGTTAGTCCCACTCCCTTAACAAGAAAATGCATACATGTATCAAATTCAATACATTGAAACTCTCTTAACTAGGCTTTCCACAAGTACATATTTCCCTTATTTCACTATTTTGAAAAATTCCCCATGTTTGGAAAATCGACACATTTTAAAAAAAACCATAAGTTTCCATGTTTCGAATCCTTACATTTTGAAACTGAATTTAGTTTTTTTTCAAAATCCACACATTCATTTCACACCATAAATCATTATACCCCAATGTTATACACATCCTGGTGGGAAGTATTTTCTTGCATAAATGCCGTTATCATATGGTTGGATACACCCACTACAATGAGATTTCCATTTTTTATATGTGTCTTCAAAACACTTATGTACCCAACTCCCTGTTCTCATGATGTTCAAAATAAAAGGGTTTTCTACATCGTTTTATTTTATACATTAAATGTCCCAATAATCCTATCCCTTGCTACCATACCAACATAAAGAATGAACCAGAAATTCATGTTAGCACCAAAACCTACAATCAACACCAAAGGACCGAACAACTACTCTCACATGAAATCCTAGGACCGAACAAACTTATACCACATGTAACATCCCGCCCCTTCCTCAATGGCTTGATAAGTAAGTGAGGTGTTAATTGGCCTTAAAAGACGTTCCCAAGGCACCAAAGGCTGGGAATAATTTATGAGGGAATCAAGAATAAATTTGAGAATGACATTCCATTGAGATAAACATCCCAAACAAACCATCCTTTAATAAAAAAACTACATGATGTATATAAGTTAGTAAATCATGTCATATATTACTAAAATAACTCTATTATATTCCATAAATATTCCAATAATCCAATAAAAAAACTATACCAATCCAATATCGAAGTACCAAGAGAATACAAAAGAATAAGTCCCTAAGGAACCATGACACCATCCCTAACTCCAAACTATGTTTCATGCTCCAAGCACCACAATAATGCTAAAGCATCATGAAGAACCACAAGAAAAATGAGATGATTTACTCTTACCTGTGTCCCATAATACAACATCTACAAAATCACCGAAGTTCCAAATCATGGGTGAGTAATAATATTCAGTGGGATTTCCCCAAATTACTTCCCTACACACACCACTAGTAAAGAACGATTAGCACATTTGTATAAAAAAATTTACATAAAACATTCAATAGTTCAAAAATTACCACAGTCCAAACATACCCTTACCAAGACATGTCAAACAAGGGAAGTCCACAACTATTACATAATCCATATCACCATCACACATTATCAGAAACAATTTCCATCTTGTATATCATACATAACAAGGAAAACAACTATAATGGAAGTTCCCATCCAGACATATTTACTACTTTTCCAAACTAGTGGTACATCCCATCCACTTATCCATAATGGTGGACCTTCCATCCACTATCCACCACCTTTTATGGTGAGACTTATCAACCACTTCAATAAGATCAACAAAATCTTTAATACTTAACCAACCAAGACCATAAAGCACCGAGGCCACACATTATGCACACAACCATTTCCAACACATGATAATCACTTCAATAAATTACCCATTTATTGAAAACACCATCTATCCATTTTATATTCCTAACTACATTTCAATAAAAAACATTTTTATTGAAAATAATTTTATTAAACCATTTTCAAAAACCAAAAAAAGAATCCAATTTGAAAATCTACATTTTCAAATCACACAAGAATACCCTTTTTCAACAATATCCCATTTCAACCAAAAACCACATATCATCACCAAATAGGTTTCCACTAAGATTTTCACATCATATTCACAATTAATTTGAAGAAAAAAATAAATTTAAAATGGGGTCTTATGTCTTAAAAAAGTGGAGTCAAGGGAGAAGTCACTTACCATTATGGTTCATGTGAAATTTACACACAAGAAACTACACCATAAATCCAGAGAACACTCCATCGAAAAAACTCTATATTCTCTTCCCTAACTTAAAATCCCTTAATTTAAGGAAAAAACCACCCTAAATCCACATGAAACAATTGTAGATCTAGAAAACTAATAGATATGGAAGAGTTGATATTGAGAGAACCACAAAAGAACCATGAGAGAAGACTTACCTGAGAAGATTTTCCTTTAAAAACCCAATAAAACCTTTTGATTTGCTTCCAAATTGGGTGGGAGAGACCATATATCCCTTCCAATCAAGGAATCCCTTGTGGGGTTCATATCAGAGGAGAAATGAGAGTGATAGGGAAAATCCTGACTAACCCCACCTGAAAAAATCTAATTTCAATGGACCCCACAGTTAGCTTGCACGGTTTGACAAAAAGTGCACTGACCGTGAATATTCAACTGTCCGAACAGTGACTTATCGCACAGTTACTAGGGATTCTCACATGGTTTCACCTAACCATGCACAAATTGTGCAGCCTTAAAATTGCCTCCAAACATATCCAAAAAATTTCTAAACACTCCCAAACATCACACAAAAATACTAAACCCAACTAAAAAGCATAACAAGGGATACATACCTCAAATTGGGGGTGCTACATGAATGATCAAGAAACACATCATCTAGATTTCCCTCACGTGGTTGATCATTTTAGGAATGCTTCCACAAATGATTGTTCAAAACTACCTCTAGTGAGAGTGGTTGAGTTATATATCAATATAGTTATAGGAGCGACACCGTTATCTATTCCCCATTACATGATAGATACTATGAAGATGAAAGATCTCAATAGTCAACTAAAGGATTTAGAGGCGAATGGGTTTTTCTAGCCCAGAACATTACTGTGGGTTTTTTGGTCCTTTTTTCAAAAATAGTAGATGAAACTCAAAGGAAATGCATGTATTATCAGAAATTGAACCAATTGATGATGAATAACTGATATAATACTCCACAAATAGATGATCTCTTGGACTAGCTTCAAATATCTCGTGTTTTATTGAAGTTTTATTTGAGATCCAGTTATCCTAACGTGTATGTTAGACCATCAATCATTCCCCACATAAAATTTCATAGAATTTATGATCTCTATGAATATTTGGTTCTGTCATTCAGTCTCATGAACATGCCAACATTTTTCATGTTATTGATCAACTGAGTTTTCCAACCTTATCTAGATTTGTTTTTTGTGGTTTTAATGGATAATATATTGTTGTATTATCACACTCAGCATGACCATGCCAAATATCATGATAACGTATTGTATAAACTAAGTGAGAATTTGTTATATTATTTTCTTGCAATGTTCCACTTGTGGATGGATTACATTTAATTTTGGGGTCATGTTATCTTAGAGATAAGAGTATGAGTTGATCCATAGAAGTTGAGATATGTATTTTCATAGGAAGAAACTTAAAACATATTTGATATATGATGTTTCTTCGGGCTACATGGCTACTAATCGTGATTTACACATGTATTATTAGACATAGAAGCTCTTCTTATAGGCTTGAATAAGAAGGGTGTGAGGTTTATATGGTAAAATGCCTACAGTAATGCCTTTAATGATCTGAAAGGGAGATTTACTTCGATGTTGATAATAATTTTTCCATATCCAGGAAGGAGTTACATTTTTTACTATGATGCATTTGGTATCAATATTAGAGATTTTATGATGCAGGAGGAGAGATTCATGGAATATGGGTCTCAATAGTTGAATACACACAATATGAATTACCTAGCAAATGATCATGAGTAATATATAGTTGTTCATGCATTTTCTATTGAAGACACTATTTATTTAGAGAGAGATTTTTTGTGTACATGGGCTAGAAAATCATTAAATACATATTTACACAAAATGAATTAAATATGAAGAAACAAAGGTGGGTTGAGAACCTACAAACAGTTGACTTCAAGCTTTCCAATATACATGGTAAAGGCAATGCAGTTGCTGATGCATTGAATAGGGAGTATCAGATACATACACTTCATGCGGACAATAGCGAGTGGAAGATTATGCCTTTATTCTCTGAGATGAACATAGAGGTGAAGGAAAATTAGGGGAAGGCTTATCATTCATTATTAACTATGACCTATAACCTACAATATATAGTGAGGATATGGTAGCTATCCGACTCCTAAGGCCTAGTACTACATGAGAGTGTGATAGGTAAGGATCCACATATTGGTTAGATTGTGGGTGAGGATGAGATATTTGATATTCTTTGTCATGTATGGGTTCCATCATACATACATTGGGAGATATTTCTAGAGTTTCATGCCTTGGTTTGGGAAGCTCATCATAGTGTTACCATGATTTATAGGAATTTATGATTCCAATATTGGTGCTCTGGTATGAAATAGGAAGTAGGCGGGGTTTTCACTAGGTGTTCCGCCTTCTGTGGGTGATAGTGGAGCATCACCGACTAGATAGACAACTTCAATAGGTTTCCATTCTCAAGTGGAAATGGGATGATATCATGATTGATTTTTTGATCTATTTTTTGAGGTTTCTGTAATGTAGTGAATGTTGTTTGGGTTGTTGTTGAAAATTTGAAAATGGTGGATCATTTCCTTCTAATCAAGGAGACCTTCACGGTAGATGTTATTTGATAGTTATCTATCCGTGAGATATTTTAAATCCATAGGGTACCTTATACTATTGTTCCAGATTGTGGTTCCTGATTTACTTCATGGTTTTAGAAATTATTATAGGGTGTATTGGGTAAATAGGTTCTTCTGAACATGTCATACCACCCATATAAAGATGGATAGTTATAAAACATGATTCGAGTTCATTTTGGATATTCTTAGTGCATGTGTCCATAAGTTTTGGGGCATGTGGGAGAGGCATATACCCCTGGTAGAGTTCACCTATAAAAATAAATTTTGTGGCACTATTTATATAGTGCCTTATGAGTATTTTTATGGTAGGACATACTAATCAACCCATTTTTGGTTAGAGGTAAGAGAGAGAGGGATGCTTGTACCACTTCTTTTTCAAGATACTATGAAGAATGTTCAGTTGATTTGGAAGAGGATGGATACTTCCTAATATCAAGTAAAATCTTACATAGATTTCCATCGATGATCTCCAGGGTTTTGGGGATCATGTATTTATACATGTCTCACTGAGGATGGGGCACTGGAGGATCAGAAGAAAGGGTAAGATTTCACTATGATTTGTAGTGTAGATTGAGATTCTATAGAGAGTTGGTGTAACATAACTAGATTCTGTGTTTCATCTTTTGATAATTTTTATATTTTATGTCACCCAGTAATCGAATAAACTAGTTTCTTATGAAATAGTAATAATGGAATAGAGTAAACACACAAAATGAACGAAAAGAAGTTTATCCAAATGGGAACAACATAGTAACTACAATACAATGTGATCAAATGGGATGTTAAGCTAACCAAAGATACCAATTAAAAACCTTATTAAGTTTACAGGAATACCACTCAAAATAATGAGAACCCCAAGTAAACAATAGGGGTCTTTAGCATCCTCCATAACAAACATATGAACGGCCAAGGCAACTGGGGCCACACAAAGTGCCAATGGAATGACTTGAACCATCGTCTCATTCTTCTTATTTAATCACCTTGACATTAAGACACCCAAAGTTTTAGCTTTATAAAGAATTGAAGAAAGTGTTTCCTTACAACCGTTAGACACCAACGGTTAGAATTATAGTCGTTGTCTCTCTGATGATTCGATATCTTATAATTTTTTAGTTTCAAACTGAAACATTGGAGATAAGAGTTGAATACCCCAAGAGGTTAAAAATGGATAATTATGTTATCTTCTTTATTGTTTAAATGATGTTAACAACAATAATAATAATACAACTAATTTATTTTTTTGTTTTCCATAATGTGAATTATATATGTGTGTATCTGATTTGAATTATATGAAAATGGTATTATAAAATTATAATGCATGACATTTAGAATTAAAAATATTTTTCCACTATTAATATTCACTTTTTCATTTGAGCAAATAAATATTTAATCTAACACAAGAATGACTATATCAAATTTAGTTGGGTTTTACATTTTTCTTTGCGAAAATATGTTTATAAACTCATTGAATATATATATATATATATTACGTCAAACATTAAGTTAAATATATAATACATACATTTAAATTAAATATATATAATGATATCATTATAATGATAATGTAAATGTTTTATAATTTGATCTTATAAAATTATAATTAATAGTTTTGAAATATCAATTATGATTAGATTCATTTTTTTATTATGATTTGTGTTTAATGAAATCCTTCAAAAATAATATGATTATTTTAGTATTAAATTGAAGCCAAAAAGATTTTATATAAACCATTAAATTGTATATACAATGGTAACAATTTTATAATAGTAATATGTTAACATATAAAATTATATATATATTTTAAAAATGAAAACTATAAAGTTTATGTTTTGAAATTATGTCAATTACAGGTTAAATAATCAATTATATTAAAAAAACATTAAAAAAAGAAATGAATATGGATATTTAATTTTTAGATTAAGATAATTGTTTTATATAAATAAGTAATGAAAGAGAAATGATAAGATAATAGTATTATTATTTATATACAACTTTTGTTTAGTTTAAATGTTTTTTCAAGTAGTAATAAGGATATAATAAGTATAATAAAATAATAAAATAATAATAATAATAATAATATAATGATAATAATAATAAAATGAGGGCCGCGTTTTTTTAACGCCGAATTGCTTCTGTCGGTCCGATCTAGCACACCTTATCACAGCTATCCAAGGTCATTTAAAATGCTACATAAGCTTCGGGTCATCCGATCAGTCCCCGATTCAATCCTGGTCATCCTTTCCTTTTCGGATCTCTTCTTCCCCACGTTTCTTCTTCTTATTCTCCCTGCTCTACACCAGTAAACCTATGTCACCAGTTTTCTTCACCTAGGCCTTCGGTGGAACCATCCTCACCCCCTCTTTCCATGAAGATGGCACCAGCCTTTAATTCTTGGCCTCAGATCCCTCTTTGATGTCTCTTCACGCTAGGTTGGTCTTTTTTTTTAAACCTAGAGTTGCACCGAAGAAAGGGCGGTTGTTCCTTCGTGTTTCTCTCCAGCACCTTCTTCAAAGACCTTCGAGACCTCCTGATCCTTCTCCTCCTCTCTAAGCCAAGGTAAGGGAACTTGGTTTGTCTTGGCTGTTTATCTTCCGTTTTGGTTTTTAATATATATATATATATACGACTACGAGATTGTATGCAGCGGCATCCGAACCCATTATTCCTACAAGTTTTCCCTCGTCCTTCAAAATAGATCAAACCAAAGGATTAATGGCATTTTTGTTGTATGGTTTTATTTCAGTTTCGGTAGATATATATATATATATATATGTATGTATGTATATTTATATATATGAGCTTATGTAAAACCATACGAACAATTTATTACGGGTTTTTCATCACCTCGCATATTGGATCGAACCAGAGGAGTAAAGGGATATTTACACATTATATTATCACAACCTGTATTATACATTCTATATATATATATATGTAATTCTAAAACGTGTATATATATGTACACATCAAGTCCTATTTTTAGGCTTCCAAGGAGGTTATACATGATTTATGTACCCGAGTAAGTTATGTAAGTTTAGTTTTGAAAGGTTGCCATTTAAGAAAATCCCATTATATACCACATGTATATTCGGGTGTATTAGTATATATATATATACAATCCAAATCCAAACTATTTTCCAGACCTCCAAATGATTGAGTATGTTTTATTAAGAATGTATATATTTATAATGGATGGATTAAATATGTTTTATCATGCTAAAACCACTTTGTATAAACTTCGCATACACATGTACATATATATACATATATATATATGTATATATATTTTCCAATACAATCATTTATGATTTTCAAGACTTGAATACTAACCCTTAATTAGTATTTTAGATGCGAACTACATTTTAGATTAAAGTATAAATCTTGTTATAGAATATTACTATAGTTTTTAAATACTTATGTGCATAGGGACACATGGATAATGAATCTTATATGGTTTTGGGGACAATCTAATAAATGGACAATATTTAGAGGTGTTTTTACCCTTAAAGAATTTTAATGGACTTTTTTTATTTTGTGTAAAAACCCATATATCTACTTTGTGTATATATGGGTAAGTATACATGCATTTATAAGTTTAATTTCCAAAACCCTATCTTCATGTATAATTATTAGGACTTAGTTGATGTCTTGACATGTGTATGGTTTTAGTGTTCTTCCAAGCCTATATGATATTCCGTATACACCAATGAACTTGCTTAATCAGTGATGTTATTACAACATGTACCCTCAATGTGAATTATACTTTAAAAGAATGAGATTTTGCTTGTTTTAAAGTAAAGAACTAAGAATTTATGGGTTTACGTTATCAGGTTGTAACCATTTAATATTTGATGCTAATCCTGCTGCAGTGATTATTAGTGGTTACCCTAGTTATGGTTAAATTTCAAGTTCAAAGTAATGTTTATCACAATAATTAATGTCTTGTATTTTCATTAAGTGTATCATTTTAATTCATGCATGTCACAGTCTAATCTGATGAATCCATTGTATATAGTCCTTTTACATGTATATAATTAATGGACAAACCACTGTAACTTTATCAGCTTGTTTTGGAGATAATGCATGTGACCCCTTGGAAGTTTTTCCTTATGAATTAGTTTGTGTGTGCATCACTGATATATAACACATTGTATTATGCATGTACCACTTGTCGTCAAGCATGTATTTCCTTAGTAGTTTCCATATCTTATCTTGTGGATTATACCTGGGATGATGATCACCAAATATTAATTATTGAATCTAATAACCCGTTATTTGGATTGGTATGGGACACCCCAAATAACATCACTTTAAAATGGGTATCCAAAGCGGTATGGGACACGTTGGATATATAGCCCCATAAGACATAAGAGGATTGTATTGGACTGATTATGTGACAGGTGGGGCCCGCTATAGCCCCTCGATGCATCAGTAGGTCTCATGAGACAAAACAGAGTCATTGCACAAGGCCTGACAATAGTTAAGGTTCAGGTGAAATTTCTGGACATAGACGGTCCAGGTGAAATTATTAGACATAGATGATTATGGTCTTGGAACGAGGCCTTGACACAGTCTGGAATTATACCCTCCTCTTAATGTTTTAGTAATTGACCAACCATAGGATTTTCTGACTAGTAGGATATCCCAGGTTTAGAGCCTTTTGTATGCACAGAATGAATTAATGGAATGACATGATATGTAGTAGTAGTTCTGGACATGATCCATTTAATAGCAGCTTTATGTTATTACATGTGAAAAGATATGGATATGGACATCATGATATTTGCACCAGTTATGTTCATTATTAAAAAAATTTTGATTATGTCTTGTGCACTCAGAACTACCTTGCTAGTAGCACTCATTACTTTGTATGTTGTTAATGGTCTTGTATCATACATGCATTTAATTTCCCTAATTGGAACTGTGTACTCTGATCAGGAATAGATGGTATTAGATTTCATTATTTCAAGATAATTTCCCAAGGTTTAAGTTTATTTTCAAGAATAATATTTTTTCTTTTAATTAATGAAAGATTATTTTCAAGTTGTTTTCAAACCCCTTACTGGGCATACTTTACTCACCCTATGTTTTTGTTTTAAAAATTTTTCAGGTGTGGGTTTTTACTAAAGAAGTTTTTCAGAAGTAGCTGGTTTCCCAGAAACTGAACCTCATGATCCTCTGTAATAATGGGACATGATGTAATACTTTGAAATGATTGAAATGTAATTTTGACACATCATGTATCACTGGAACTAGCTCCGGGCACTCGTAGGTCGGGTCCTTATAGTTGGTATCAGAGGATAGGTTCAGATAACTCTGAAAAACTAGGTAGTATAAACATATGAATAAGAATCACTAAGTAATTATATTGTAACTTTCAGAGGGAAGATGAAAACGTACCTACCAATCTTCTGTCACTTCCAACTGAGTCCCTAGAGACCATTGTGTCTCTAACTAGCTGAGAGAACATTCCTAATTATGCCCATATCTGCATGTCATGCAAGTACCTGTACGATGTGTCAAACTCACCTCAGGTGATTAGTCTACCCTGGGGTTTGGGAATGGATGACCTCCTTATGATGATGACCCAATTCCCCTAATATGCACATCGAGGAAGGTACTACGAGGGACTTTTCCAAGTATTCACAGTAGGTGAAGAATTTGGCACTATGATACGTAACCCTTTTCAAGAAGCTGCTTCTGCCGAAGACCTCCGAGCGGCCTACCTTTGTCAGATTTTGAACTACGGCTTTTGGCGCCAATTGTTGGACTTTGGGATGTTAGAAGATGAGTGCACTTGACTGTCTTATAGGAAACAAGTGTATGTTTATGTTTTCCAACTTCATACCCCAAATGCTAAACTTAGGAGACGTCACAGGTGTCTCCATGAATTTAACCCTGAATGCTCAGCCTGTGTCTGGTTTGAGGAGTTAGGGAGTTTTTCTTCTCTATGTGGAGTTCGGGTAGTAAATCATTAAGGAAACTCAGGCACTGATATATAAACTTATGTGTTATTGAAATAATACCATTTTTCCTTACTGTCTCTACTTTATCTACACTATTAAGTGAATTCCCATGAATGTATTTTTCATATGGCCGGACAAACAAACATCTCATTTCTACATGATGAGATAGTAGAGGATATTTTATTCAGAACATGCACTGTGGACTATCCATCTTTCCTCAACCTGTGAGGATCTTTTAAACACTTGCTTGACATGTAAAACATCCCTAAAATCCTTTTTTCATGTCGGTGGAAGGACCATATATTCCATCTCATCTCCACCACCCAACTCCCCTACTATAGGCGAAGGGGGAGATACTACGAAGTCCTTTTTTAGTGTTTTACTCTGGCGTAAAATTGTTCTTCCAGAGTATGTTTCCTTATAGCTACCCAAGATGGCCACCTCAAGGCAACCATTATGTTACAAATCATAAATCATAGTACATTAAACCACATCATCCTTATTGAATATCTCGAGCATGATATAGTCTGGCGGGTCATCAGGGAATTTTTCCATTCGGACATTTCCGATCATTTTACCGATCAAGCCTCCCTATGGAAGCTTGTCTATAGAACACATGAGTAGGAGTTCAAGACATACTGCTCAAGGTGTATCTGGGATAGTAAAGCAGAAGAGCTAAGTACTAACCTGGGTATCCCGTTGACTACACCAAATCTCTCATTTTGGTGATGCTGATCGTCTGGGGGATTTCTTTTTTTTTCAGTTTACGAATAGAATTGCAAGGACACAATTCTTTGAAGGGGGGAATAATGTAACATCCCAAGAATCTGAGTTTCAGGTATCGGTAATTTTTATATTTTAGGTCACCCATTAATCTAACAAGTTGGTTTCTTATGAAAAAGTAATAATGAAATAGAGTAAACACACAAAATGAAAGAAAAGAACTTTATTCAAATTGGAACACCATAGTAACTACAATACACTGTGATCAAACGGGATGTTAAGCTAACCAAATATACCAATTAAAAACCCTATTAAGATTATAGGAAGACTTCTCAAAACAATGAGAACCCAGAGTAAATGATAGGGGTCTTTAGCATCCGCCATAACAAACATAAGAACGCCCAAGGCCACTGCGGCCGCACTAAGCACCTAAGGAATGACTTGAACCATGTTCTCCTTCATCTTCTTCAATCACTTTTATTTTAAGACACCTGATGTTTCATCTTTATAAAGAACCAAATCGAATGTTTCCTTCTGACCATTACACACCATCAACTATAATTATAGATGTTGGCTCTTTGATGATCCAATATCTTATAATGTTTTAGTTTCAAACAGAAACATTGAATATAAGAGTTGAATACCCTAAGAGGTTCAAAATGGTTAATTATGTTATTTGCTTTATTGTTTAAATGATGATAACAATAATAATAATACAACTAATTTAATTTTTTTTGTTTTCCAAAATGAGAATTATATATGTGTGTATCTGATTTGAATTATATTAAAATGCTATTATAAAATTATAATGCATGACATTGTCAATTAATATTATTTTTCCACTATTAATATTAACTTTTTAATTTGAGAAAATAAATATTTAATCTAACACATGAATGACTATATCAAATTTAGTTGGGTTTTACATTTTTCTTTACAAAAATATGTGTATAAACTCATGGAATATATATATATATATATATATATTACATCACACTCTATGTTAAATATATTATACATAAATTTAAATTAAATATATATAATGATTTCACTATAATGATAATATAAACGTTTTATAATTTGATCTTATAAAATTATAATTAACAGTTTTGAAATATCAATTATGATTAGATTCATTTTTTTATGATTTATGTTTAATGAAATCCTCCAAAAATAATATGATTATTTTATTATTAAATTTAAGCATAAAAGATTTTATATAAACCTTAAAATTGTATATACAATGGTAAAAATACTATAATAATAATATGTTAGCATATAAAGTTATATATCTGTTTTAAAAATGAAAACTATAAAGTTTATGTTTTGGAATTATGTCAATTATGGGTTAAATAATTAATTATAATAAAAAACATTAAAAAAGAAAATAAATGAATATGGATCTTAAATTTTTAGATTAAGATAATTATTTTATTTAAATAAGTAAAGAAAGATAAATGATAAGATAATAGTATTATTATTTATATAAAACTTTTGTTTAGTTTAAATGTTTTGTCAAGTAGTAATAAGGATATAATAAGTATAATAAAATAATAATAATAATAATAATAATATAATGATAATAATAATAAACCGAGGGCCGCGTTTTTTTACCGAATCCCTTCTGGTCGTTCGATCCAACACACCTCATCACAGTAGTCCATGGTCATTTAAAATGCCACATCAGCTTCTGGCCGTCCGATCAGTCCCTGGTTCAATCCTAGTTGTCCTTTCCTTTTCAGATCACTTCTTCCCCGCGTTTCTTATTCTTCTTCTCCCCACTCTGCACCAGTAAACATATCTCACCGTTTTTCTTCACCTAGGCCTCAGGTGGACCCATCCTCACCCCCTCTTTCCACGAATTTGGCACCAACCTTTATTTCTTGGACTTAGATCCCTCTTTGACGACTCTTCACGCTAGGTTGGAATTTTTTTTAAACCTCGAGTTCCACCGAATCGAGGGCGGCTCTTCCTTCGTGTTTCTCTCCAGCGCCTTCTTTCAAGACCTTCGAGATCTCCAGCTCTTTATCCTCCTCTCCAAGACAAGGTAAGGGAACTTGGTTTGTCATGGAATTTTATCTTCCATTTCGGTTTTGAATATATATATATATATATATATATATATATATATACGACTACGAGTTAGTATGCAGCGGCATCTGAACCCATTATTCCTACATGTTTTCCCTCGTCCTTCAAACTGGATCAAACCAAAGGATTAATGGCATTTTTGTTGTCTGGTTTTATTTCAGTTTCGGTAGAAATATATATATATATATGTATATATATATATATATTTATATATAAATTTATATATATATGAGCTTATGTAAAACCATACGAACCATTTATTATGTGTTTTTCCTCACCTCGCATGTAGAATCGAACCAGAGGAGTAAGAGGATATTTCCACTTTATTTTATCACAACCTGTATTATACATTCTGTATATATATAATTCTAAAACGTGTATATATATGTTCACCTCAAGTCCTCCTTTTAGGCTTCCAAGGAGGTTTTACATGATTTATGTACTCGATTAAGTTATGTAAGTTTAGTTTTGAGAGGTTTCAATTTATGAAAAGCCCATTATATACCACATGTATATTTGGGTGTACTAGTATATATATATACAATCCAAATCCAAACGGTTTTCCAGACCTCCAAATGATTGAGTATGTTTTATTAGGAATTTATACATTTATAAAGGATGGATTAAATCTATTTTATAATGCTTAAACCCCTTTGTATAAACTTCTCATACACATGTATATATACATACATTCATACATATATATATATATGTATCTATATTTTCCAATACAGTCGTTTATGATTTTCAAGACTTGAATACTAACCCTTAATAAGTATTTTAGATGTGATCTACGTTTTAGATTCATGTATAAATCTTGTTATAGAATATTACCATAGTTTTTAAATAATTATGCACATAGGGATATATGGATAATAAATCTTATATGGTTTCTGGGACAATCTAATAATTGGAAAATGTTTAGAGGTGTTTTTAACCTTAAGGAATTTTAATGGACTTTGTTTATTTTTTGTAAAACCCATATATATACTTTGTGTATATATGGGTGAGTATAAATGCATTTATGAGTTTAATTTCCAAAACCCTGTCTTCATGTATAATCATTAGGACTTAGTTGATGTCTTGACACATGTATGGTTTTAGTGTTCTTCCAAGCCTATATGTGATTTAGTATACACCAATGAAATTGCTTAATCAGTGAAGTTATTCAAATATGTACCCTCGTTGTGATTTATTCTTTAAAAGAATGAGCTTCGACATGTTTTAAAGTAAAGAACTATGAATTTAGGTGTTTATGTTATCAGGTTGTAACCATTTAATATTTGATGCTAATCCTTATGCAGTTATTATTATGGGTTAATCTAATTATGGTTAAATTGCAAGTTCAAAGTCATGTTTATCACAAT
This sequence comes from Viscum album, assembly GCA_963277665.1. Taxonomy (NCBI): domain Eukaryota; kingdom Viridiplantae; phylum Streptophyta; class Magnoliopsida; order Santalales; family Viscaceae; genus Viscum; species Viscum album. The sequence goes on along the minus strand of OY728155.1, from coordinate 191,844,085 downwards.
ACTTAATGTCAATTATTTTCATTAAGTGTATAATTTTAATTCATCAATGTCACGGTCTAATCTGATTCATCCATAGTATATAGTCCTTTTACATGTTTATAATTAATGGCCAAACCACTAGCACTTTATCAGCATGTTTTGGAGATAATGAATGTGGCCCCTTGTATGTTTTTCCTTAATGAATTAGTTGGTTTGAGCAGCACTGATATATAGAAAATTTTATTATGCATGTACCACTTGTCGTTAATCATTTATTTACTTAGTAGATTCCATATCTTATCTTATGTGTTATACCGGTAATGATGATAACCAAATATTAATTAATGAATCTAATAACCCATTATTTGGAGTGGTGTGGGGAACCCCAAATTACATCACATTAAAATGGGTATCTAAAGCATTATGGGACGCCTTGCATACATAGCCCCCCTAATACATAAGAGGATTGTATTGCACTGATTATGTGATGGGTGGGGCCCGCTATAGCCCCCCGATGCATCGGTAGGTCTCATGAGACAAAACAGAGTTATGGAACATGGCCTGACAACAATTACGATTCAGGTGAAATTCCTGGACATAGACGGTCCAAGGGAAATTCCTGGACATAGATGATTATGGTCTTGGCACGAGGCCTTGAAACATTCTGGAATTATACCCTCCTCTTAATGTTTTAGTAATTGGCAAACCATGGGATTTTCTGACTAGAAGGATATCCCTAACTCAGAGCCTTTTGTATGCACACAATGAATTAATGAAATGACATGATATGTCGCAGTAGTTCTGGACTTGATCCATTTAACAGCAGCTTTATGTTATTGCATGTGAAAAGATATCGAAATGTCTATCATGATATGTGCACCAGTTATGATAAGTGTTACCACATTTTTTATTATGTATTGTGCACTCAGAACTGCCTTGCTAGTAGCATTCATTACCCTGCATGTTTTTAATGGTCATGTATCATACAAGAATTTAATTTCTCTAATTGGAACTGCGCACTCTGATGATGAATAGATGTTATTTGTTTTTTTTATTTCAAGATAATTTCCCAAGGTTTTTGTTTATTTTCAAGAATACTATTTTTTCATTTCATTAAAGATAGATTATTTTCAACTTGTTTTCAAACCCCTTACTGGGCATAGTTTGATCACCCTACATTTTTGTTTTAAATTTTTTTCAGGCATGGGTTTTTACTAAAGGAGTTTTTCAAAAGCAGCTGGTTTCCCAGAACCTGAACCTCACGATCCTCTGTAATAATGGGAGATGATGTAATACTTTTAAATGATTGAAATGTAATTTTGATACATTATGCCTCACTGGCACCGGCTCCAGGAACTCGGGGGCCGGGTCATTACAGTTGGCCTAGAATCCTATCTATTGTAGTTACCTCATAGTTACGAGGAAATGTATGATGGATTCCATGTATATCATATATGCCATTATCATTCAAACATGTATCATGATTTTTATCCAAATGAGGCTGATTTATTGGTAGATGTGTCCTTTTAGGGGAGTCTTATCCATATAGTAGATCATAGTATGAAGGTTCTCTATGGTCATATAGTTCAACCAGTACTTGTGATATGGAAGCACAACCATGTAGTGGACAAGACCTATATATGGGAGGCCAACAAATGAGAACCGTTTCCGAATTGTTTTCACATATGATGCTTCTCCACCCTTATCGTGGCCATTCAAGGATGATTTTATTTAATGGGGATGTTTGTAAGAACCTAGTATTCCTTGAGGTGTTAAATAGTTTACTTTTCATTATATTTTGGGTTAAATTCTTGTTTATGGCCTAACATGAGTACTCTTTGGGATCATGGTCTTTACGGAGGTGTATGGGGGTTGTTCAGAGCGCGCAGCTCAAGTTTTTGGAAAACAAGTTAGGCCACATGGTTTATAGTAACCATGTGGGAAACGTTACATGGTATGAAAAACTGTTTTTGACATGGCAAGAGGGAAATTGGATCCCACACAGTTTTATGAAACCACGTGGATGGAGGTGGACACTTGTGTGTGGCGTCTGTAATTTTTAAGTAGGTCCAAATCATATTCTTTCTAGATAGTTTGAAAAACTGTTCATAGTTGCCATGTAAGTGCCCCAATATCACAGTAGAGGGTGCTCATTTTGCACATAGTTTGGCCTAGCCTGCATCCAAAACATGGGCCATAGTGTTTTTGGGTAAAATGATGATTTCATCCATATATTTTTATAACATTTAACCCTAATTCTATTTCTTCCCTTGGATGACTTCCTCACTTTAGAAGAGCTCCATTGATCCATTTGGATTGAGTTTTATCCCAATTCCCCATACGAACTTAGAATTAAAAACTGTTGATCTGATTGTATATGCACTGGTGAGTGCTTTATTCCTATTGATTATTTCTCCGTTATTTTTAGTATCAACTGTGCTATTTAGAAGGAAGCTAATATTCCTTATTTTCTTGATTTCCAACTTTTCTTTATTTTTCTCTCGATCTGGACCGAATCAGTAGCTGATACTAGATGATCACTCCACTAGGGACCTATGGTAGGTGTTTTGGGGAGTTTTCATTAATCATGGAGTGTTTATATATATATATATATATATATTCCATTTGTCATCTGAAAATATTTTCTAAGCGATTACCTTGAAATAGAATTTAACCCTTGATTAAAATGTATAGGTATGATAAATGTAATTAATGAGACCCCTTGATTAATGAATAAAGTTTAAGGAACTCAAATTTAAACCAACTCTTAGGTGAGTTGTTTACTTAATTGGAAAACCACAGATAAGATATGAATTTTATTTTCTTGAAGGTGTGTCATTTACCCCTTTCTACAGGATGTTAACATGAGAATGGTAATTGTATTTGTAATTAAAAAAAAGTATGGAAAACCACAACCCTAGGATTTGGAAAAATATTTTCTTACTAAATCATGAGTTGTTTTTTATATTTAAATTCCCACATGAGATACTTAAGAGGCCAAGACTTATAAGATTAGCCCTTTCCTTGATCCTCCTTGAGAGGTGATTTTTAAATGAAATGGTCATGGTGATGACCTTTGAAATAATTAAATTATATTGACTGAATGTTTATTATATACCTTGGGTGACACATGGGTTTATTTGTTAACACATTGAATGAAATCAATTGGATACTTCCTTTCTTACACTTGAGTGACACTTGGAATCCACAGTCGACACCCAAGAAAGAATCCAATGGCTGACTATCATATGATTGAGTGATTCTTAGACTTATTATAGACTACCAAGGACGGAATCAGAGGGACTATTTATATATATGATAGGAGTGAGTCTTCATCCCCCTTAGTGGACCACCAATGATGGACTCCAATGAAAGTGATGATATACCACACCTAGAGTGATAGTTGGGTTCTGATGAGGATCGCCATCGATGTCCTTTTAGGAATTTCAATTCATGTTAGGCCTAAAGTGATACATGGATTCCAAATAAGTAATTATAATGATTGGCTCATGTTCTTAATTAAATAATTAAGGAAATGATTTATAAGATGCATCTTCTAAGCTAAAGATCATGCTTGGATTCAATTATTGTCTTAAATTTTTTTTGATGGACCAGTTAGGAAACCCCTGATAAAAAATCATTATGGGGGACTTTGGGCTATGTGGCAGGTCCCGAGACCAATTTATAAAATGAGACAAAACTGGTTGTTTATTCAGATAATTTTCAGCTAAGTCCAAAGAATGTACTAGAGGTCGGGCTTCCCTACAAACCCAGAAAATTATGTGATGTTTGATTAAAAATTTTATTTTTAATATTCAATTACAACCTACACACTATTATTATTATATATTCACTAACTAGATGAAATTATAAATGGTCGGTGGTGGTCTATTGGGATTTTATCTCACACCATACTCAGGATTCCATTGGTAGTTGAGAAGATTATATGTTTTCATGTATGAATTCGGGAGAGTGCCCTAATATTGGTTTTTGATTACTGATTATGATTATGAGAGTATTGGAAAGATCTTGGATCATTATGTTAGTTGTGTATAGTTTATATTTGGTCCTTTTGGTTTTTTGATACATGTATTTCACTATATCTTGTATACCAATTTTGGATTATTTTTATAGACATGACATGATTATCATTGTATATTATTCTATTATTATTATATATATGTTTGTGTCTGTGTGTATGTGTTTGTATTTGGATGTTTATCTCTTGGTAAGTTATTAATGGGATTTAGATATAGTGGGTTACTTGTTCAGTGGTCATAATGTCTGATTCTGCTATGCCATCTATTTGTTTATACTTCCACCATTTCTCCATAATTAATTTTCCACTATGTTCTTATCAGGTAACGAGGGAAAAATTTTCCAATGGAAACACACTATTCCATCACTTCTAGTTAGCATCCTCCATTATTTGGGGATAAGCACTTGAGGCCATATGACTAATCTGGCTCGGGGCACAATTTAGTGGATTCCATGTTTGAGACATTACAGGTAAATTAAAATACAGGTTTACAAAGATTGAAACAGAAATAAAATAAAGATACTTATAAATATAAGAAACATTCAAAAATTACAATATTAATAATAAAATATAAAATCAATGGATTAAAAATATAATAATGAAAGATTAATGTATAATTAATTAAAGATCTTATCAAAACATTAAAATACTCAACTAAAATAAAAAAAAAATAAGATCTTATGAAATCAACACACAAGAACCCCATAATTTTCAACATCTTTCATGATTAAATATAACCAAATTATATTATATTACCATATAACCATATAATTCCACATATTCACATTAACACACAATATATATAGAACCCCACATATTATTTCACAACGTCACCACATCTTCATATCCATTTCAAAACTTTTTCACATTACCACCACAAATCCTCATAAACTGTTACCACATCATCATCAAAAAAATAACATGATATTAATCACTATAGTAATTTTCCCATAACAATGATACCACATAATATGAAAAAATTAATAACTCCCCCATAATATCATTGACATTTTGTCCATAAATCCCTAAAATCCTCCACACCACACTAAATTATTATACACTTTCCACCACAACTCCCCTTTAATTATGGAAACCACACAACACACCCAGTCCAACAATAATAAAAATTATAACATGAGAAATAATGGATAAAAGGAAAAATTATACACCCATGACATACTTTCAACCTCATCATTATATAGACCAACCAAACTCTCCCTCAAAAAACAAGCCTAATAAAATCACTACTTCCATAAAATTAATCATAAGATACTGATGTTATTAATATTTTAATAACTTTTTATATAATATCATAACTTATTTAAGACTAAATGATCATAACTTGTGTGAAATATTAATTTTTAAATATTAAATATTATTTTTGAGCACTATTTGAATTCATTCAGATTCAAGTCAGTTAAATGTTTTAATAATAACTATCACCCAACATATAAAAACATTGTGGTTATTGTTTTGTAGGATTCTTTATTCAATTATCCACATATCATTATAAGGATGTATTGGGAAAATATTCCATTTTAAGGGTAATTTAGACGACATAAGAAGGCCAAAAGAATTTGTGAAGAAACTGGACCACCCATGATGATTGAATTACTAGGCTAAATCCCGAATCCCAAATTTTATAAAACACCATAATAAGTTCTTGACTATCCAAAATAATCGTATATAAAAAATGTAATGTCCATCTACAATAGAAAAGGTCCCAACTGATGCATTGATGTCCATCCCACCATTCTAGCCAGGAATTAAAATCAGAACACCATATATTACTTTTCTCCTTATATAGACACCAATTGGAGAAGATATTTTGCAGTGTGAAATACAGGATCTGGTCATAAATCTTTTTTGAATAGTGTTTTCATATTGGAGTTCATATTCCTATTCATAAACCCATTCATATTTTGAACATAAAAAAATTCTGGATTGAAATGGAAAGATTAAAATTGTTTACTCAAACGAACATAATGTTTTATCATTAAGTCTAAATGACTATAAAGTTTGATAGTATACGTAATAAACTATTATATAATAATTTTAAGGAGAATATATCTCTAGATTAATCTTTATGAATGTCCAAACTAGCGAGCCATGTGGAGGGACAGATTTGGATTGCAAACAGTCTAACCCTTTGGGCTATAAATACATCCCCCTCCTCTCCTTGAATGGGGTGGGCATTTAAGAAGAGAGGAGAATACATTATCATGGCCAAATACTTTTCAAAGTCTTATGAGGACCATCCATACTCATGCTATTACTTGATATAACCTTCCTCCTCTCTTTGATTTCATTTACTATTGTGTTTTTCTTCATTTGTAAACATATAATAATTTTTTTGTAATTATGTTCTAATGTAAGTTTCTTCTTCATATTCACTTTTAGAAATACACCATATATTATTAAATATTAAATCTCTTAAAATAGTTTATATAATGTTGAACACCCTTCCATTATTTCAATTTCACATTTAATCTACTGTCCTTTTTTAATTCTCATCATCGTTTGTGTATGTGTGTTTGACGGACAACTCTTTTCTTCAACCATTATTTTTTTCTATTTATAATTAATAACAAAAAAAATTACCAAATTAATAGACATATTAGTTTATGAGTAAATCTACCATTAGGGTGAGTCATTATTTTGGGATGTTATGGGATTGAGAGCTTTTTCTTGAAGAATATTATTTAAATTAACATTGTGTATGTTAAACCTAAAATGTCATGAATTAATGACATGATTTGTTTAATGTGTGGTTTCCATGGATTATTGGAACCATAAATTAACTACCACAAATAGTTTATAATTAATATTATAACCCTATGTTATGTTAAGGCTTGGATTAAAGCCTTAATACTTGGGAATTCTGATCAAAGTGATTTTGTGAAGTTGGTATTAATTTAATGCAATATAAAGAAAAGATCAATGATATCAAATGATTAAATACATAATAATGAACTCACCCTAATATTTATCAAATTATCAAACCCAACACTAACCAGTGATCACTTTATTTATGATTAAAAAAAACCGCTAATAAAAATACAATCAATTAAAAAAAATATACCATACAAATTATCAGTGCCAAGGGTTCGAACCGAGTGCTGCTATACCCATTAGAAGAGCACTAAAACCTTGAATATTCAATAGGAAACAATATATTGTTCTTTAAATGACTCTATTACAAGGGATGGTTCATTAAGTATTCATTAGTTTTTTTTTGATTGTAAGAAAAAAAAATAATCAAAATTTTAAAGAAAAATTGAAAAAACACAAAGAAAAATCCGACTTCTCATAAAAATCATAAATAGAAAAAAAAAATCACAATGAAAAACTCATATTTCTTATCCTTCCATGTTTTTTATAAATTCCCCATAGCCTCCCAAATAATCCCTCATATCTATTTGACACTGAAAAAGAGATGAATCTTCGCCAACTAAGGATAAAAATTAGAGATATTCAAATCAATCAAGATCGAGTTATTGACCATCCAATTGAACTTGATATGGCCAATCCTATGGAACATACACTTAATGAACTTGCTACCCCTAATACGAATTACCAACCCCTTAGTATAGAATATCCAAAAATTGAGCATTATTTCGAACTCAAATCGGGTTTGATTCATCTTCTACCTCATTTCTACGAGCTATCCGGTGAGGATCCTTATCTTCTACTCAAAGAGTTCCAAGTGGTGTGATCTACCATGAATCCTCAAGGGGTTTGTGAGAAAAAAATTCAAAATATAAGCATTCCCCTTCTCCCTAGACGAATCTGCCATATTGTGGCTCTACAACCTCCCTCTTATTTCCATAACCACATGGAATGACATGATTCATATTTTCTTAGAAAATTATGTCATACTTTTCATACTTCTTCTATCTGAAAAGAAAAAGGTTGTATCTGTCAATTGTCAAATGAATCACTCTATGATAATTGGGAGAGGTCAAAAATATTTTTTCAACCTTCCCAAACCTCCCAATCCTTGTCCAACTCTTGATCCAATAATTATATGAGGTTTTAGTGTCTATGTAGAAAACTCTCATTGATGTCGCAAGTGGCAGGGCTCTTGTTGATAAAACTCCCACAACTGCAAGAGGTCTCATAAGAAACATGGCTACCAACACACAACAATTCTATACTCAATCACATGCTCAAGTAAAACAAACTCAAGATAAAAAATCTATAGATCTGAACAAGATGACAGAGTGGATGAGTGAACTTACAGGTCTTGTGCAACAACTAGTTATGGATTCCAAATCCCCATCATCATCTTCTCAACAATCTTTGTTCTCTAGACCTATCAAGAACTATGGAAACTACAGCTCCCCATCTCAACCTACTGACACATGTTCACAAATTCAAGAGGATAAATCTGATTCATCTAGACCAATAGAACTCTAGAAAACATATGCTCAATGGAACCCCAACACTCAACAATCAGGTTAGTTTGATAGAAACATCAACCCACCCCTCTTTGAGCCCTTCTCTTCTACCAGTAACCCTAAATTGAGATATGGGAACCCCATTTCCCATCCCCCTAAATTCCCTCCTCAAAATCCAATCCAATTCCAATATGTAAAAGGTCTTGGTAACTTCCAACAACCATTCCCTTTTGTTCCTAATTCTCCAAGGATCAATCATCATCTTGTTCCTCCATGATTCCACTATCCTAATGATCCTTCCCAGTTACCAAACCAATATAGTATGATTCTATAGAACCAAAATCAAGGCAATCCCAAATTCAGGACTAGACACCTCTTAAAAGAAACCTCGACAAAGTGAAGTGGAAGATCTTTCCTCTTTCACCCATTCCAGCTTTAGAAATATTAAATCCCAAATTGGTCAGCTTGCATCCCGCCTGAGCCAGCAAAAACAACAACCATTACCCAACCCCAATAGTAATGTAAATAAAATTGAACTTATACCAAGAAAGAAAATTTATATGTCTCCAGATTATTCCTCCAAATCCCCTATTAATGTTGACCTAGAAAATGAAAATAAAAATAAATAAGAAATTGAACATGAATCCATTCCCTCACCACCTTCCATTCCTCATAGTAATCCACTTCATTTTCCTCAAGATATTTCAAAGCCAAGTAAGTCCTTTTATTCAGATCCTAAAATGCTCGACATGTTTAGGATTTTTGAAGTCAACAATACCCTCTTATATTCCATAAAACAAATCCCTAAGTTTTACATGTTTTTTAAGGAATTGTGCACCGATAAAAGTCAATATAGGAACTTCGAATTTGTTTCCACAATGTAGTCTATTCCCATAAAGTGAAAAGATCTAGGGACCTTTAATGTTCCATGTAAATTTGGAACTTCAAGCTTTCATGATGAACTCATAGACTTTGTGGCCTCAATAAATGTCATTACTAAATCCATATTATCCAAAATTGGTCTAGGTCCCTTGAACCCAATGAGTTTTTTAATTCAGTTAGCTAACTGAAGCACAACCAGTCCTGAGGGAATAATTAAGGATATCCTTGTCCAGGTTAATTATCTTATCTTCCCAGCTGATTTCTATGTTCTACAAATGAAAGGTGGGAAAAATTCTTTCCAATCTCCTTTGATTCTAGTAATACCTTTCCTCATGACATCTAAAACAAAAAATTATTTCCATTATGGCATCTTATCCATGGATTTTCATTACCAACAAGTCAAGTTCAATATTTTTCAATCCATGCAATACCCATCTGAGAATTAATGTGTATTCTCTATAAATGATTCTGAAAGTCTCTCTGAGAGTGTGTTGAATCCCAATCTATCAGGTTCTTCATGTACTACTGATATATGAGTTTGGGAATATTTCATCCTCATTAACCAAGTCATAAAAAAAGTTGATGTTGATATTACAAATAAACACTCCATTAATCTAAAAAATCTTGAAAAATATTTGGAATACCATCTCACCTATGATATCCACTACTCCAAGTTGGGTGATATTGAGGATAATTAACAAGAATGTTAATTTTTTTTGATTCAGATCAGATTATCCAACATTCATCATTTCCAATCCATAATTCTAAAAATTAGGTTATATTTGAGGTGAACCCTGAACCAATGTGTTTTTATTTTCTTAATGGGAGTGATGTTTGTGATATTTGTTACCAAATTAATAAAGTAATCACTATCGAGGGTGAAATTTACGATTCATTGAAAAAAAACATTGATAAAATGGATATTGAAAATTTTGTTCTGTTTTATGACTCCATTGATCCTCAATACTGTAAATTAGTAAATAATGAAATAAATGCATGTAAAACAACTGGGATATCATACTTTTATTTCATATTATATTGAGATTTCATAAACATACCATCATAATTGAAACATCTTTGTCAACTAAAAAGCATAGAAAACCAATACTCAATGGGAAACATAATACTTCAAGTGGGAGACCAAAGGGAGGATATTCATTATTTCATTCCACAACCATTGAATTTCAAGACCAAAATAAATGTAGGGGATAAATTATTCAATGAAGAATCCGGTATCCCAAAGGTGATGTTTTTCTAGAAGCGCACTAGATTTCAGAAAATATAGTGTCTAAAATCAGATAATGGTCAGTCCACTACAAATTTACAACAATACAAAAAATAAATGCATCAATTCTCAGAAGTAAACGTAAGTTTTATTTTAATTTTATGAAATTTTAATTTCTTTTTATTTTTTATTTAAATGAATAATGATTTATGTTTTTATTTCTATTTTAGAAAATGGTTACTTTCTAAATCATCTCCATGAGAGGACACACATACCGGGAACCACATCGAATCCCATAAGACCCCCAACTTCTATTGTTAACCTACCTCCAGATAGAGAAAATGAACCACCAAATCAAAAAATGGGGGAACCTCTTTCCCTCTCACTCTATCTCTCTCTATCTATTTATGTCTTCTTCCTCCATCTCTCTCTCTCTCTCCCTTTTTCTTCTTCTTCCCATATTTTTCATTTTTTACCACTTTCATCATAAAACATTTTTTTTATTTATTTCTTTCTCTTTTGTGTGGGTGTGTATTTTAAACACACTAAAAAACAAAAACAAATAAAAAATGAAAAAAAACCAAAAGAGTCATATTTACATACTATCCTGTTTTGAAATTTTTTCCAACCATTTTAGGGTGTTAGAAGAAATATTTTCATCTAATTTTTTTTTTCTATTTTCATCATATATTTGGATAAAGAATATTGTTTCAAAACCAACAAATTTTGAATGATCAATTTTTATTTGAAAGACGATTTTCCCCAAACTTGTGGATCAACATAAGCTTTCATGACAAGGCCACATATGGCCATGTTTTAAACATGTATGGTAATTACACCCATTTGTGATTCTTGATTTTGTGGATTTTCAAGCTTAATTTCCTACTTTTTTGAGAATTAATATGTTAGATGCATTTTCTGAACCTCATGAGAATCACAATACCCAAATAGCCTCCCATTACCCTATCATTAATCATACTTTTGAACGACCCTCAGATATTATGAAAAACAATTCATTTATAGCCACATTAAAAGCCTAATACCTTATCCCACACAATATCTACATGGATTTATATTGTATTATTTATTAAAATTAATGTCTGAGGGGAATGGATTTCATTTTTGGGTTCCCTTTTATTGATTTTCAATGTGTTATCATAAGATTGAGAAAAATCATCCGTTTTAGTGTGGGGGATAGGTTTTCATTCAGTGTTTTTTGGGAATGTTTATATGTGTATGTCATCTTTTACAAATTTTATTGAAAAGAGTTCAAAAAAATGAAAAAAAGAATGGTTTGTTTCTTGGGTAGGTCAAAAATCACTCTTCTTCACCATTTGATCTTGTTATAACTATTACAATTATTTTCATGAGGAGATCAGACTTGGGTTTAGAGATGTGTGGATATTTCTTCCATGATCAACTTAAAAAACAAAAAAAGAGAGAAAAAAAGAACACTGATGTCATTGAGAGAAGTTTTGGGTTTTGTAAATATTTAATATTCTCATCCCCTTAATGTTTCCTTCCTCTTTTGTGTCTTTCTAAACACAATAATGACCATGCAAATATGGGTTTCGATTTCCTTTCATGCATCATTTCAAAAAAAAATTCAATCCTTTTTCCATGTTGGTGTTTTAGCCCTTTTCTTATCTTTCAGATATCATTTTCCTACCATCCCATAGCCATAGAAACACCCCAAAAAAGACCCCTTGATTATTTTGAACTTTAGGATAGGGAATAGAACATACATCTCTTTTTCAAAATATATGATTTTCAGTTTTTGTTGGTGAATGAGTGAACCTCCAGAAATAAAATTATATCATCTTGAGAGGAGTAAGTATTGAGTGCCTACGTATTCCATTTATAAACTTGAGCATTAAAAATGGATTGTTTTTGAAACATTTTTTCTGTAATAATTTTTGGTGAAATTCATTATGAATGGGTGAAATGGTCTAAAACTCCACTGATTGGTGAATACAAAATTTTAATATTTTTTTGGCGAGTGAGATTGATTTTTCTATATTTTTAAACTTATTGTACATGCGTACTTGAACAAGACTATGTGTGGGGGATTTGATGTTCTTAATATTTTCATGTATTTTTATATACTCTTTTTACTAATTTTATATGAAATGTGCATAATGTGAGTGAAATATTACATTTTAAATATTAAATATAATTGTTTAGCACTATTTGAATTCATCAAGAATCAAGTTAGTTTAATATTTTAATAATAAATGTCACCCTACTAATCCATATTGTGTGATTATTGTTTTTTAGGATTTAAAATTAAATTTCTCACATATCTTTAGAAGGAATAAATGGCCAATTATTACATTTGTAGGGTCATATGGACCACACAAGAAGGCCCCAAGAATCTCTGAACAAATAGGACCAGCCATTAGGATTGAATTACTAGGATAAATCCTGAAGCCCAAATTTTATGGAACATCATAACATGTTCTGGATTGTCCAAAGGAATCCTGGAGCCCCAAATGAATCTTTGAAGTCCATTCCACCACATTGGATGGGAATTAAAGGCATCAAACAAAATATTACTTTTATCCAGAAATAAACATCAATTTGAGATGATATGTTTTTGTGTGAAATCCAAGATATGTGTGGACAATGTTTCTGAATAATGTTTTATTATTTTAGGGCATATTTCTATTCATTAACCCATTCACATTTGGCCTTCTAAAATGTAAAAATTAAAATGGACATTTTATAATTGTTTACGCAAACCAACCTAACATTTTATCAATAATTTATGTGGGCACCAAAATTTTAGAGTAGACGGAAAACATTATTATCTACAAATATTAAGAAGAATATATCTCAAGATTCATCTGTCTAAGTTTCCAAACTAGCAAGCCAAGTGGACGGCCATATTTGGAATGAAAACAGTCCAACCTCTTGGGCTATAAATACACCCCCTTCTCTCCTTGAAAGGGGTAGGCATTTCAGAATATAGAAGCATAAATTTTCAAGACCAAATCATTTAAAAATTCTTGGAAGGACCTTACATTCTCATGTTTTCACTTAATATACCCTTCCTCTTCTATTTGATTTAATTTAATTTTTTTTCTTCATTTGTAAACTCGTAAGTGTTTGTTTTTGTAATTCTATTTCAATGAAATTTTATTCTCCACATTATCTTCTAATCGTCAAAAATATGTAATTAAATATTAATACAGTGAAATTTGTTTAAATCATGTTTAATCCCCTTCCATTCTTCCACTTTATCATTCAATCTTAGGTTTTTTTTAATTCTCATCATCGTTTGTGTGTGTGTCTGTGTTCGATGCACAAATCATTTCTTCTCCCATTAATTTCATTCTATTTATAATAAATCACTGTAAAAACATATTACCAGATTAATAACCTTCATAATGTGTTAGTAAATTTACCATTTATGTCAGTCATTGTTTGTGGATGTAAAGTGATTGATAAATTTTTCTCTCTGAATATTTTTTAAATTAACATTGTGAATGTTGAATTTAAAATGTCATAGATTAATGACATTATTTTTTTAACATGTTGTTTCCATGGTTTATTGGAACCATAAATACACTAAAATAAAGAATATTCGATTAATATTTTAACCTTAAGATATGTTAAGGCTTGGATTAAAGCCTTAACAATTGGGAAATATGATGAAAGTCATCCTGTGAAGTGGGTGTTAATTTAATGCAATATAAAGAAAATCTGAAGGATATCACAAGCTTAAATCCCTAATAATGAACTCACCAAAATATTTATCAAATTGTTAAATCAATAACCAACCATTTATCACTTTATTTGATCTCTGAAAACAACCCCCCCCCCCCCCATAATAAAAATAAAATCAATTAAAAACAATCGATTATACAAAGTATCATCGCCGAGGATTCGACCCGAGTGCTGCTATACACATTAGTAGATCATCGAAATATTGAATGGTCAGTAGCTGAAAATCGGCCTCACTTCAGCTATCTATCTCATATATAATATAACATTTATGAAAATTCTAAAAATTGTAAACCTTCTTATACATCACCAATCAAAAAACACAACCAAAGACAATGAAAAAATCTTTTTTGTAACATACCAACCACCCTATATTTCTCTATTTTACCATAATTTTCCCCACTATTAAGTTATAACATCTTAAACTACTTGTATTAGTCACAATAAAAAAGGAAAAGAAAAGAACATCCTAGTGAAAGCACCGAAAAAGTGGTACCCACCATCAATCAACAACTCCACGCCAACTCCTCACTTCCCAAGACAATTCATAAACTTTTACTCCACCAAATGAAAATGAAAGAAGTCAAAAAAATATAATGTAATAATTTAAATGTAATAATATAAAAAGCTAACCAAAATGAGCCTAATAACGATGATTGTAATATAAAATTTATAAGAAAACATAGAAAATTAACTGAATATTTATATTTCATGTTATTTAAAAGAAATATATATAACCCATACCTAAAAAAACATTGTTTCTAAATCAACATATAATTATGTTAGTCTTTAATGAGTTGAGATACACAACCTCACCACAAAATCAAAATTCAAACCTCATCACTACCCAATAAACTATGATTATAATTATACATATATTCTCTTCACTCTATGCTATCAATACTTATATGAAAATTTTATTGGATCTTAATAATTGATGTATACTGATATTTTAACTTAAATCCAATAAAATTTAATGTTCTAATTGATTAATAAATTTTGTGATTTACCACCTCAATCAAACTATCCATCAATGTAATATACTAGGGACATGTCCATTAATCTTTTAATATAAATAAATCAATTATTTCATGAGAGTAGTGACCTTCACTTTCCTGCATCTATATATGATCCCCCTATTTATAGATCTTTCTCCCCAATCATTGAACTTTTTTTTCATTGTAATAAATTTCCTATGAGAATATCAATGTATGTAGTAACTAAAACTAAGATTATATGCTTCTAAAATCCCTTATGACCTACCAAAGGCCTTGGATGATAATTATAGTGACCATAGATTTTCATACATTGATATTACATCATTTATATGAATATTTATTACATTATGAAAATAAACAAATGAGGAACATAATAGTTTATGGAATTTGGAAACATGGAAACATAAATAATGGTCCATAAGTATGCTACATCATCTACTATTACATTATTCACAAGTAGAACCCTTTATAGACATATCAAATGTAATACATACCTTCATAACATGGGGAAATGGAACATAATAAAAGGTGAGATCATATGCTTAGTAAGGTTATATAAGGGAGATACATATTCATAACACGAACATAATGGTATGCGAAAATGAGAATAACATTTAAAAAACATACCATGTATATTAAAGATCATAATCATAAATCATGGAATAAATATTGACAGTTCATAAGACATTAATCATAATGGAATCAAATAACATGATCGATAAGAGCATAACATTGGCATAAGATATGTAATTTTTAACATATATATAATCATATAATATCATTTTACTATTATTCAAAGATCACTGGAAATCCCATCATTACAAATAATGTCCTTTAATGAACTGTGATCAATCTCAATTCCATCCTTATCTTACATAAATAGGTTTAATCCACGATCCATCCCTGTATTAATAAACCAGGTTCACTCCCTCTTCCAACCATGTATTAGTGAATCTGGTTAACTCCTTGTTCTATCCTCATTTATCTCAAGATCATTTAACCTTTAACCAATTAATTTGAGTGAGATATAGGTCCCACCCATTACATAATGAAATCAATAATTATGTATGCCAAATGATCTTTAACATTCTTTATATCGTAGACTATACAATAAAATGGGTGTGATAAAAATTTCATAATATCAGAACCTATAGAAGAGAGACAAGTTTCATAATCATTTCAACATAGAATAACCCATAAAAATAAGCTAGTTTCATAATCATTTTCTCACGGTATAACTAATGTATGAGTAATGAGTTTCGTATCCCAATGACATTAAAACATAATCCATTAAAATAAAAAATATTAATGGAATCATTGTAACATATTACTAGTAAGGTATATATTACACCAACAGATGTCATCATTGATAGAAAATTAGTTAAGAGATCATTTAAAACATTTCTAGAGAGAAATATCATTTCCTCTTTGAAATATGTTTTTTAAAACAAAAAACTGAATATATTTTTCATTGAACATAAAATTGAAAAATTAAAATTTAAGTATTTAATAAATGTTTGGTCATGACATTGTAAAATTATTCTCATGATTTAAATGTTAAAACAAACCGATTTTTTCAAATTTTTGTCCAAATCCAAATAGGTATTTTGTTTAAAAAACATATTTATTTCATTAAAAATAATATTAAAAAATTCAAACATGGTAAAAATATCTTCTTAAAATCACAATTGAAGAATAAATAATTTTTGAACATTGTTATTGGTGGCATGTTTTTGGAAGAAAATATGTTGTTGAATGAAGGGAGAAATAAAGTGGTAATTTAATAAAAAACTAGTAATAATTTTAATTACCAAAGAGTGTAAAAAATGTACCATTATTTGATGATATCATGTATAACTAGTGGATATAAAAATTCATTAGAATCATTGAGAGGTAGACCATAATATTTCAACATTGGAGACTTAATCATAAATAATCCAAATAAATGATGATATTGTAACATAAAACATTTCACTCTTTGGTAACTTTAAATAATAATACCCATGATGTAATAACATAAATCAAAACATTATATAACTCCCTGAAAGATGAGACCCATGATTCTGAATCTGGATCAAGAAAAATTATATATTTTTTCAAATATAGATTACAAAATGTATAGTACTTTACAAAATTTTTGATCTTTTCTAATCTATGATTTGGAGTAAAAATTATAAATATTACAAAATATTAATGTTTAAACAATCGAAAATAAATAGAAAATTTAAATTCACTCACAATGAATCCTTATGAATCTAAAATTCTTGAAACATGTAAATGATCCTTAAACACATTTTATAAAAAATTAGGAGAGTATTAAATCTTCAAATAAGTTGTTTTTAAAATTTAATGAAGAAAAGTTTCTTTACTACTTTTTGAAATCTCATTTGGAAAAATATTTCTTCATATCAAAATAAACATTTGATATATACTTTTCAAAACTATAATTTCTAGGGTTTTCAAAATATTACATTGGAAAACAATTTTAGAAGTCCTTTGAAGACACTAATAATTTTAAAAATCATTTACAAAATACAATTTTCCTTTCCAACTTGTAATACTTGGTTGATGTACTTTCTTTTAATTTAATAAATTATCAAAGGACTTGCCTCTAACTAAGATTTTCACTATAATAAGCATTCCAATTTCCCCAATGGTGCAACCTTGGGGTTTCCCCCTATAACGGGTTTTCGAACGGTCTCGGTTTTGAGCCTTCCCATGCAAAAAAATATATAGGGTTTTCCTTTTCCGCCTCCCTTGAACAATGTAAAATAATAATCATAAAAAATAATTTATTATTGAAAACATTATTTTAAAAACTTTTTTAAAAAATATTAAATATTTTTTTTTCAAAATACATATTGCTTCGAAAAAATTATTTTGAAAACACTTTTGTTCTAAATATTTATTGATTTATCCTTTGAGTTTGAAAAAACTTTAATTTTGGAAATAATGTATTATTTATTGAAATATAATGATACATGAAAAACCATATGAAATCCATGTGGCTACTTAGGATATCACTTCTTGGAAAAAGTTCTCTTGAGGTCGTGCGTTCACTCAACATTTACCATGGTCACTTTTGATACCCTAGTGTCGTGTTTTTATAAAATATGTTTTTTGAGAAGGTTGATTTTATCATCTAATTCCCACTAAAACAACATTTTAAAAAAATATAAATTATTTTCAATGGAATATACTTTTATATAAAATATAATTTTTCAAAATAAATCATTTTATAAAACATCATTTTTCACAAAAAACGACAAATCCCTAATTTAGAAATAATACATTGAGAATAATCCATATAAATAAATTATTATTCTTATGAAAATGAATGTATTTATATCCATGAAATTTCATTAGAAAATATCGTGTATGTCCATAACTATGATCATGTATAACATTTAAAATTTTCAAATGAAATTTTTTCACATAAAAAGGTAACTTTCTTATTTCAAAACACCTTCAAACATTTTGAAATGATCATCTTATAAAAAAATATTTATACATATATTTTCAAAATAGGATTTTAAAAATAATAACATTCCTTATCATAAAACAATTTTTTTAGAAAAATGAATTTAGTTAAAAATAACTCCCTTACATGGAAGTGTTTGTTTAAAACAATGAGTTTAAATTCATTTAAAACAAATAAACATTATATAAAAAGGGGAATTAAAAATAATACATTTAATATAACATTTAGAAAATAAAATACCCCTTTCATATTTAGAATATTTAAAAAAAATCATATAGTTTGAAAATAATAAATATCCATTTACCTTAAATTGTTTAACCAAACATATTTTCTATTGAAACCAATCTGAACGTCCTACCCCAATGACTAGACATTCCCGTACACTATCTTCACATCGAGAGAAAATCACATATTTTTCCAAGGGTAATGCTACTGAATCGTTGGGTGCAGAACCTAAGGAAAGAGATTCCATTTATAAGCACCAAAAGTTTTACAAATCATTTCATTATTTATTTCTTATCAAATAATATTTTTAAAGACTTCCAAATATTGGTGATTTTGTTCACTTGTTTTTCTTTTTTATTAATGTTAATAATTTGTTTTCATTGCCTTTTCTTAAAATACTTAACCCTTAAGGAACATGTATATATATACAATAATATATATATAATATATTTATAACATATATTTATGTCAAATATATTTTAATATAACATTGATATCATATATATATATCTATATAACATAATTTTTAACATATATATATATACAACATTTTTTGGGTTTATATGTACAATACTTTTTCCCTTTTGCACCTACACATAACACACTCCAATATATATATATATATTATTTCAGTTTCTTTACTTACTTTCCGCATATATATACTTATATATATGTATATTATATATATATATATATATATATTTATGCAATGCATATATATATATATATTTTACTAGTCTATATAACTTATATTTAAGATAATTATGTTTTAAAAAAACATTAATAATTTTATACAGATACATAACATATAAAATTTAACATATATATATATATGCATTTTATATATAAATATATATATATAGGCAAGATTTTTTTCTTTTTTTTGGATGTATTTTTTTTACAATTCTACCACATCCCACATTCAACCACTTGATCCTTGTTTTTTCTTCATTTTCTTCAATTAACCACCTCACACAAATCACTCATTCCATTTTCTTTTTTTATCTTAGTTCCCTTACACACCACACACTTCATACTTATCATTTATTTTTTATTTCTTTTACTTACCTTACCCACCACACACACATCACATGTCTTTGGTATATTTTATTTATTATTGTGAATTTAATTAATTTATAAGTATATGTATATACATGAACACACAAAAACACACACATATATATTTCTATACATCAGTATATATAAATATATAACACATGTATTTAACCTATATATATTACATATATATGTGTGTGTATATATATATATATATTAACATATTGATATTGTATTTTTAATAAATATTTTAACAAAAAATATTTATATATAACATGTATATATGTTTCAAATGGTTACACACAAAGAAACACACACACACTCAAACACACACACACAAACACATATATATTTAGGTTCCTCACACTTCACATCACTCTACATCTTCCTTTTTATTTATATTTTTTTCTTTATTCATTTTTTAAATTCTTCTATTCATATATCAGATATATATATAATTAAACTCATAAATGTGTGAGTGTGTGTATCTACCAAATATAATTATATAAATTATATAAATTTATACTCTATGCACACACACACACACAAATATATATATTTATTTGTTTTGTTCAAATATATACATATATTTTAAATAAAATGATTATAATTGTTTTATAAACCTGGCCTTAAATTTGATTATAAATTTCACAAATTTATAGATGCACACACACTAACAAATTTATATATATAAGTTGTTATGGAAGATAATAAGGTTATTATATAAGATTTATATAATATTAATTGAATGGTGTATAGGTTGAAATAAAACAAAGACACTCATTAATGAACATTTCCTCTTCTTCGGGTATAATCCATAATGTTTCATCAAAATCAATCATAGGATGAATCTATACCAAAAATAAGGCTTATAGTATGAGGATATTAAAGTTGGGAAGTGATTTGATAAGTTATTGGATGAAATAAAGAGGTTTCAAGGTGTGAATAAGAGAAGAGAGGGGTTTCCCTAATATAAGTGGCGGAGAAGACACACCAGGAATGTTTGAAAAGAATTGAGTAATCCCAAATTTTTCAAATGAAAAAATGATCCAAAATTGCTCAAATTAGAACCTTATAAATGATAATGTTTTAATATGGCCATAAAATACTTTTTGAAATGTTTATTGGTAAATTTAACCCTTATATTTTTAGTTTAACTCATGCTAAAACCTTCTTTACCTTCATAATGGTGAATAATTTTTACTATTATCAGTATTCATTTTTTTCAAAAAATAAGTTGCAAATATTAGAAATAAGAAATTATAATGATTCCAAATATGGAATTTTTTTACAAATTCTATTCATATAAGTTTAAAAAAGTTTTTTAAAAGTAATCACATTGAAGTGATGAGAAAGGGGGTTCTAAAAAGAAATTTTTTAAAAGTTTTCAATGTTTTTATATCAAATTTCGATAATAAATTTATTACTATGAAAATAATTATTCCAATAGATGTATAATTAAACTCATTATACTTTAAAACAAATTTAAAATATAATTTCTCATTATAAATATTAAAAATGTAAAGGCAATATTTAATTATAATTTAGTATTTTTCAATATTTATCAAAAAAGTATATTTTCAGAAAAATCGAAAACTGTTACCCTAATATAACTTTGAAATCATGAATTACAAAATTTTGTTTATTTTATCAATTTAATTTTTCAATAATTTCAATAATTAATTTTATTAGTGATTACAAAATGACATAAAATCATGTTTTTTGAGAAAAAATTATTTCTGAAATATATAAAAAAATTAAAAAAATTGGCGTTTTTTATCAATATATTTTATTTATATAAAAAAATTATAATTAAAATTTAAAAAATTTGTTATTATTATTAATATTTCTATATTTAACTACTAGTTTATAACATTTGGGTTTAAATAACTATAATAATAATATATCATGGGTTTATTAATACTCAATGTTGAATGAAACGTAGGATATTATAGTGTTTCATATATATTAAGCTTAAATAGGGGTTTTTTGTAATTTATTAAATCATAGAAAATTAATTTATTTGAAAATAAATTCAAAAAATATTATTGTTTTATAGTAATGATCTTAAACCCATCTTGTGCGATGAACCTGATGCTCTTTCCCAAAGAACTGACCAACTATATCATCTTGGGAGACTGAGAAGGACTACACGGGAATGGAATCCCATAGTTCAATTATTTTTACCTATAAAAAAAATATAATTAAAATTAAAATTAATACATATTAACTAATTGAAAACTGATAATATGCTATTACAATGAAAAAGGAATTTTTACCCCAACTTCATTGGAAGGATCATCCACATCACTCCCTATTGGATTTCGTATAAAAATCCAACCAATGTTCCATCAAGGACACTCGGTGACCCAAATTATTTGTCTACATTAATAAAAAATAAATCAAAAATTTATTATATTAAATAGATAATGATATCATATAAATATTACATTAATTAAAATATTACCAATGTCTATCTGTTTCATTAAAATCATGTTGAACCAGATGTGTGGGGGATGATTGGTTTCTCCCAAATTGATATGTTTTTTCATGAAACATCCAAAAATAAATAACATGTAATTTAATAGTAATGTATGAAATTTCATCTCATTTCCATTTTCATGTATATATGTAAAATGAAATTAATATAATAATATATTTCTCAATACCATGTTCTAGTCATAGAGATGGATATAAATAATTCATTCCACTTATCTCTAGTTACCACTTTAGATACCTTTGCATATTTCATCCATGTGGTAAATGTATCTTTGAATTCATTCAATAATCACCATTTAAAATCTATCCATTTAATACCCAATTGTTTCAATGTCCTCTTTCATGTGATAATTTCAACAATGGTAAAGTATATTGACATTTAGTTAAAGAGATTCATTTTTTAATATTATAATTTGATTAAATAATGGAAATAAATATATACAATTTTTTTAAAAATAGCCTTTATCTGGGAATTGAAAACTTCATTCATTAAAGATTCAGGTATATGAATACAATCTGAAAATGTAATCATATGGGTTACCAGGTCAACCAAAAACTGGCCTAAAATCTAGCCAAATAATCCATCAACTTATCTTTGGGGGGCCCATAACAATAAAATGGGAAAATTATTATCAATCCATTCAGATTACAGACATATTAACTAAAATTATTTTCCTTGGTAGTAACATTGCTTCCATATTTTAAATAAAAATTTTCAGTTTTACAAAAAAGTGAAATAACTTTATTCACATTAATTTTTTTCGTATAACTGCCACCCTCTAATATCCTAGAGAAGAAATAGGAGGGACCACCTATTCCCTTGGTAATAATTTCCATGTGATTAACCTACTGAATGGGAATATAATGTGATAGATGTTGATTCAATGGGGATTGATGGTGTGGTAGATGATTATGGGAGGGAGACAAAGGGTTTGGTGATTGATGATGGTGAGAAGATGGAGGGTGTCCCGATTGATATAGGGAGAGAGGCCAAGGGATCATTAGGTAACACTGAAGACATCTATATGGTTGAGGGGACATCAAATGGGAGTCTATTGGGATTGTTAAAACACTACTTCCTTGGTATTCCAATTATATAAATAAGAAAAAATAACATTACAATATATATTTTAAAATAATAATGTAGAAAAATAAATTTAGAAATGATAACAGATTCACAGTACTAACAAACATAATATAAATTGGTATAATAATGAATGACTAAACATTCAAAAAAATTATAAAATTTATGTAACACCTCAAGCTTCCACGGTACATTTCTCTTTGATTAATACAGTAGCATGTGTCGTACGCAACTTCAAGATTCTAACACGCCGCGACCAATCAAAGTAGCCGTTATGAATAGTAATACCCACTTTTTGAAATTTTATAAATTTTATCTTTCAAAATGGACTTCATCTTTGGATTCTGAATATTGAAATTATCCTAGGGTGAAATTTTGGTATTTTTCTGAACACTTTCAATTTTTGATGAATAGTGAAAAAACATTAAGTTATAGTTTAAAACCGAATTTTTATTTAAATAATTATTTATTTGTTTAAATTTAATTATGGTCAAAATAGATACATAATACCTATATAAGTTAAATGTAATTCATTGGAGTTAGTTTAGAATAATTTTAGATATATAAAAATTTTGATGAACTTTTCACCGTCTTTTACCCACCTCCTAGGAGAATTTGAAAATTCAAATAAAACTTAATTTTACCTCTTCTTTGAGTGGAATTTCAAATATCCGAGAGACATGGTTCATATCAAGTAGTAAAATGTGATTCAATGAGATGAAAATAATTTTTGGTGAATAGTAACTTTTTACTTTTATTTACCACGGTTAAAAGTAAATATGGTAATTAAGGGTAAAAATGATATTAATATTACCCTAACACATGTCCTAATTCTATTGGACAAGTGTATATCGACCAAAAACAACCTTATGAATAAAATATTATCATTTAGGTCCACTTGGATTAGATTAGGACATTTATTATTATTTAATTCAAAGAAGAGTTAAAAGAGTTAAAATCAATGTTTATTTCCTAAAACATTTATAATATATGGTTATAAATAAGATCAATTCGATTTTAAATATTCATTAGAAATATAAAAATATTTCTTACATAATGGTATTATAGTTATAATTTTTAGCCATTAATTAATTTAATTTATTTATGACACAATGGTGATGGAGTAATTACCTGAAAAATAAAATATTAAAATAATTGATATTATAAATATCAAAATAAATGAAATTTGAGACTCTTTTTGAATTAAACTAATTTTATAGGTTAATATTAAAAATTAGTATTGGTTATATAAATTTGTTTCGAAATAATAATGCTGTTATAAAATTATAAAAAACAAAATACCCAATAGTGTCAAAATTGACATAAAAGAGTTTTTAAAACAAATATTATATTATTAATTGATATTAAATTCCTAAAAATCTAAGTTTCGGCCAAGAGACTTATATCATGATAAGTTTATAATTAATTGACCACTTGGTGGTCTCTTGGAGGAATATAGTATGCTTATTAACTATATAATATAAAAATACAAAGTAACATGGTAAGTGTCAAACAAATTAACTAAGAGTTAAGTCTAAAACATAAGGTTAATATAATGACCCAAACCTATATAAATTCTATTTTAGGAGTGGTTTTGGACCCATACCCACCTTAAACATTAAATAATCCACTTTGGAGCAATTATAAACCGAATATGAATTTATTATAAAATAATATTTCTAGATTTGTTTAAGGTGCCCCTCTCCCCCTATAAAAGGACACCACTTCTAACCAATTTTACACACCTTAAAATCCAATTGGTTCAGCCAAACCCTACCCAAATACTCTCTCAACTTCCGTAACTTCAAAATGGAGGCCATAGTTTGATCATAATGCCAACCTATGGATCCCTTTTGATCAAATCAAAAGGAAGAACCCGAAGAAGACGTAATGTTTTCACCACCCTTTTTCAAGTTCATTTTTCATCCACTTCTTCTTTCTTTGTTATTATAATTCTAAAATAATAACTCCCATATCTTCTATATAATGAGATGTTATTATAAATATGGTACAACCATATTCTGTATTCTATCCATCCTATGAATGACATGTCACCACACGTGCATACATACGGCTTACCGTGTCCACGTCGTGGTGTAATTGTTATTCAATAAATTATTATTTTTATGGGTATAAAAATGATTTTTAATTCATGTAAATAATAAATATAACCTGATAATGATTCTGTATATATTATATAACATCCAATTATATATTATTTTAATATCAAAATAATGATATTATCGCTCTTGCGTACGTACGGACTACCGTCTCCCCGAACGCGATGAGATTCATTCCCCATCGTATCCATTCAAGACTAATTCACATTTGATGATTAAAAGTAATGTTTAAGAAGTTTATATCATTCTGGATATGAATAATGTACAACCTATCCATAAAAAACACGACTTATGTAACAAAACATATAAAAGAAAACGAGTAAGTTAACACCCGAAACAATGATAATACTATGATATTATTAACAAATCAATGTTAAAAGATCATATATTATATAATAATTATGTATATGGTTCTTTTATAATTTAATAAAAAAATTTAACAATTATACAGGAGGTTAACATACCATCGACTAAGGAAAGGTACAAGGTAAGGGTTTATTTCACTATCTCTTCATTATCTGAGGTTGTTTATACATCATTATCTACTGGGACCAATTTATCATCCACATCCATGTATCTTAAAAATGTATTTCAAATAATTCTTACTATTTTAAAGACAATGGAATAAAGTCATTTATAACCTTGTTGACTTTTTATAATATGTTTATAAAATAATCTTTCTGTTGTTTTCCAAACAAGGTCCTTTCTAACATTTTCGACAGAATTAAGGTAAGAATGTGTTTTTTAACTTATACAGCGGAGGTAGTTATTCTCCGTCGTTTTACACCTTTGAAGCTTCCCTTACAATATTATAAGAATATTTTCAAAATAAATTTTTTATTTAGAATTACATGACTTCTAAATAATTTAAAAAAAGATACATTTCTCTCAAATATTTTTGATTTTCATCAATGTCAATATCTTTTGATGGATTTTAAGATTATTTGAAGTTGATTTTTTATGACACAAAACTTCCATATTGTATTGAAGGTTTTGTGATATGATTGACTATGGATTTTTTATTTTTATACCATTCATGGTTTATGGAGAAAGTATTGACATTTCATATTCTAGTTTTAATACGAATGTTTATGTATTGTTTAAACCTATTCATATGAGGAATGAATTGGACTTAATATGTGATGGGTGGAGCCCACTATATCTCCTTGATGCATCGGTAGGTCTCATGAGACAAACTAGTGTCTTGGCACAAGGCCTTGACAAAATATTATTTGTAGTCTTGGCACGAGGCCTTGGTATGAGGTTATTATAGTCAGGCATTATGAATTCCATCATTGTGAAACTGGTTATTTATATTGCATGTGATTATTAGACTAGTAGAATATCCATGTGAGTAAGTAAATCACATTATTTCATTTTATATCTGTCATATTATGATGAAGTTCATGTTTAAAAGGCTTTTGTTTTAGCTATACAATGCCTTAAATGTTTCTGTTTATTTATGAATGTTTCCGCTATATTGTTATCCTTACTGAGAATTTGAGCTCACCCCTTTCAATGTTTTATTTTTTCCAGGATGTGAAAAAGTAATTTATGAATGACCTACAGGGATAATATGAGGCGATATGAAGAAAAGATGTTTTTGTAGTAGTCTTCACTTTATGATGTAATGTAAACTATATGAATGTATCTAGTTATTCCAAGGATACTAAACTAATCAGTCTTTCGAGACTTGATCTTTCTTGTGATCATGCCAATGATATGTAATAATGCACTGACTCTTGGTAACTGGGGTCGGGGCATTACAGTTGGTATCAGAGGAAGTTTAGTACAAACATTGAAAGCTAGATTTAAATAAACTCTTATTAGAACACATAGACCTAAGATGGAAATTGTGTATTTGTATAGAAGAACTTCCTAGAATTTTGGTATTGTAGAGATTTTTTGAGTTTGCAGAGCAATACATCCTTGTCTGGATACGAGCAGGTAGAGGCGGCTCTGGCACAGATGTACCTAGGGGTAAAACCCAAAAACACCACTTCGAGCTAGACTCGAATGGGAACTGGTCCATGACAACGGGCCTTGTTGTACTCTGGGTTACGACACTCCCGGGGGATATGCTTAGGATAACTCTCATTTTATTTACAAATCATTATGAAGGGTTTATGAGTATATACTTACTCAAAGAAAACATTTTTATGATTACGAATTATATCCATAAATAGTTAAATTTATGTTAAGTGTTTTATAAGTATGGAATTATGTATTTTGATTCATAAACTGATCTAGTTTATTCCATTGTATAGAAATGGTGCCTGGTGGAAGAAATGGAAACCGTATCAATTCACACACTCCATGTAGGGATTGCCCACCTGGTCAAGATAATTATAGTGGAGCTGGTGATACAACTGGTTCTAATCAGCTTATCACCATACTGGGACAACTCACTCAGGTTATGAATAATAACCTTACCCGTATGGAGCACCCTGATCCACAACATGGAGAATCAATGTTAGATCGCTTCATGAGGCAGCAACCACCAACATTCAATGGGAGTAAAAATCCATTAGTAGCTGAGCAATGCATAAGTTCTCTAGAGAAAATATTTCCGGCTTTGGGGAGTAGTGAAATGGAAAAAGTTGTCATGGCAGTTTATCGCCTCACTGGAGATGCTGATCAATGGTGGTTATTGATTCAAAACATGAAGGAAGATGATGAAGTATCAAATATGGAATGGAGGGAGTTCAAATATATGTTTTCATAAAAATAATTTCCTCGCGACCATCGAGCAGACATGGAAAGGCAATTTTTGAGTCTGAGACAAAAGGAGGATGAGAATGTCACAAAGTATGAGTCTATCTTTACAAGGTCAGAAAGGTATGCTAGAGATTATATGCATAACCCACGAAGTAATATTGATCATTTCATTGATGGGTTAAAACCATTTCTCCATCGAGCATTAGTGTCACAATCCTTCTCATGGTACGAAGACATTGTCTCATGTGCTATCAAGACAGAAAAGGAATTCTCTAAGTCTTATGAATTTAAAGAAAAGAAAGAGAAGAAGAGATCTGTTGATCAATTTGGGAATGTAAATAAGGGGAATAAGGGATAGGTTTAATATCCGTCCAATGGTAAATGTGGTAAAAAACACCCCAGTACTTGCTTAAAAGGAATGGGAGTCTGTTACAAGTGTGGTCAAAAAGGACACCAAGCTCGTGATTGCAAGGGGAAAAAGGAAGCTACAGATGCCCAATGCTACAATTTCAGGGAGAT
Source organism: Viscum album (assembly GCA_963277665.1). NCBI lineage: Eukaryota > Viridiplantae > Streptophyta > Magnoliopsida > Santalales > Viscaceae > Viscum > Viscum album. The sequence continues at coordinate 191,815,134 of OY728155.1, read as the reverse complement.
GGGACATTATGAAAATGAATTTCCTAAGATTCATGGGAACTTACCTCAGAAAAGGCCAAGGGATCAAGTTGAAGCTTATGCTATCACTACTGCTCATCTAGAAGCTCTGAAAAACGTGGTGGCAGGTAATTTAATGGTTTCCTCAAGTTTAGAAAATGCATTATTTGATTCTAGATCATCGCATTGTTTCAGATCTTCCCTATTTGCTAAGAAAATTAGATATTTCCAATTTTATTTAACAATGGATTTGTCAGTTAAAACTCATAATGGAAGTATCATTGCAAAAAAGTTTTGTGAATCAGTCTCCATTAGAGCACATAAATGATCTTTATCTCCTGATCTCATCATCATACCTATAGTTGAGTTTGATATAATACTCGGTATGGATTGGCTTTAGGACCAAGTTGAAAAAATTTATTATAAGAAGAAAGAGGTTACTATTTTTGATGATGATGATAAGGAACACCTTATCTTTAGGGCGGAATCACCACCACCTAATTCTTATCTAGATCCACCCCTAGTAGCTCAACTAAATTCAATTATTGGGGAGGAATGGAATGAAATGATTGTGGGTGAGGAAAGGAATGTTCAAATAGAGGATGTACTTATTTTGAAATAATATGTAGATGTGTTTCCAGAAGATTTACATGGACATCCTCCAGAACGAGAAGTTGAGTTTTCCATTGATTTAATTCCTGGATCAAAGCCTATATTGAAGACCCCTTATAGAATGGTCACTGTGGAATTAGTCGAACTAAAAAACAACTAGAGGAATTGAGTAATAAGGGATTTATTCGACCTAGTGTTTCTCTATGGGGATCCCCTATCCTTTTTGTTTAGAAGAAAGATGGATATATGAGGTTATGTGTTGACTACAGGGAAATCAATGCTATAACAATAAAGAACAAGTATCCCCTACCTCGCATTGATGATTTATTTGACCAACTGTATGGAGCTCAATACTTTTCAATGATTTACCTTTAATCTGGATTCCATCAGTTGTGTGTGAAGAAGGAAGACATTCCGATGACAGCATTTTGAACCAGGTACGGGCATTACGCGTTTACAGTAATGCATTTTGGATTGACTAATGAACCCTCTGTATTCATGGATCAAATGAATAGAGTTTTCAAAAAATATCTCGATGATTTGTTGGTGGTATTTATTGATGATATCTTGGTATACTCCAAAAGCTATGAAGATCATGAAAATCACTTGCGCGTTATCTTGAAGACTCTCAGAAGACATGAATTATATGGGAAGTTTAGCAAGTGTGAATTATGGCTTCAGAAGATTTCATTTTTTGGCCATATTGTCTCTAAGGATAGAATCTCTGTTGATCCTTCTAAGACCAAGGCAATCCAAGAATAGCCAGCACCGACGAGTATAACTGAGGTACACAATTTTATTGGTTTGGCAGGTTATTATAGACGTTTCATCCAGAATTTTTCCCGATTAGCTAACCCATTAACGAAGCTCACACGTAAAGGGGTTAAATTTGTCTAGACAAAAGAGTGTGAAGAATGTTTTGAATAATTGAAGAGGATATTAGTCAATGATCCTATATTGACTCTACCATCGGGGAATGATGGGCTCGTTATTTATAGTGATTCATTGAAGAAAGGACTTGGTTGTGTCCGTATGTAAAACGATAGGGTTATTTCCTATGCATCACGACAGTTTAAAATTCATGAGAAAAACTATCCTACACATGATCATGAGTTAGCAGCTGTGATATTTTATTTGAAGATATGAAGGCACTAACTCTATGGTGAAAACATGTGATATTTATACTGATCATAAGAGTTTGAAGTATATTTTCTCACAAAAAGAATTCAACATGAGGAAAAGGAGATGGCTTGAACTACTCAAGGATAATGATTGCACGATAAACTACCACCCGGGGAAGGCAAATAAGGTGGTAGATGTTTTGAGAAAAAAGATCATGGAGTTTTGAATATGATGAGAATTGAAAGGGATCCCATTTTCATGGATCTAGTGAAGATGGATATGGGAATTACCATGGAATGTGAAACTTCAATAAATTTTCAAATGGTTTCCAAACCATCTTTATTAGAAAGGATAAAGAGTTCCCAACCCGATGATGAAGCATTTAAAAATATGATTAATGATTTGAATGATGGGAGATTGAGTGACTTTGTGTATGAAGATGGAATTTTGAAAATTTGGAGTAGAATTTGTGTTCCAGATATACCTGATTTAAAAAGGGAATTGTTGTAAGATGCTCATAGTTCAAATTTCTCTATACACCCTGGGAGCACCAAAATGTATAGAGATTTAAAGGAACATTTTTTGTGGGAAAACATGAAGAGGGAGATTTCTGATTTTGTGTCAAGATGTATAGTTTGTCAACAAGTGAAATCTGGGAGGCAACAACCTGGAGAAGTCAGGAAACCTCTTCCCATACCTGAGTGGAAATGGGATAATATCACGATGGACTTTGTCATGGGACTACCAAAGAATCCTATAAGGAATGACGCAATATGGGTCATTGTTGATTGTCTTACCAAGTCAGCACATTTCCTAGATACATTGGAGGATTTACCACTTGAACGTCTATAGAGAATATATATTAATGAAGTTGTGAGACTTCATGGAGTACCCCTATCGATTGTCTCAGATCGTGATCCTCGTTTTACATCAAGATTTTGGAAATGTCTTTAGAAGGCCTTGGATACTGTACTTTGTTTGAGCACTTCTTCACACCCTCAAACAAATGGACAATCAAAACGGACTGTTCAAACCTTAGAAGACATGCTGAGATCATGCTCACTTGACTTTCAGGGTATGTGGGATCAATATTTACCTCTGGTGGAATTTTACTATAACAATAGCTTCCATTCAAGTATTCAGATGGCACCATATGAAGCGTTGTATGGAAAGAGATGTCGCACAATAACCTGTTGGGATGATGTTGGTGAAAGAAAACTTTTTGTCCCGGAACTAGTGGAGGAAACGATGGAAAAGGTAAAGGTAATCCAAAACCACATCAAAGTATCTCAAAGTAGGCAGGAGAGCTATGCCGATAATCGAAGGAAGGATTTGGAATTTCATGTAGGATATCATGTTTTCTTGAAGGTATCTCCATGGGAGGGAGTCATACATTTTGGTAAGAAAGGTAAATTGAGTCCCAGGTACATCTGACCTTTCGAAATTCAAGAATTAATTGGGGATATAGCTTATCGTTTGGAAATGCCGCCAAATCTCTCCAAAGTTCATGATGTGTTCAACATATCACTGTTGAGAAAATACATTCCTGAACCAATTCATGTACTCACCTATGAGGAATTATAATTGGAACCCGATCTCTCTTATTGTGAAGTTCCCATCAGGATTCTTGATATGAGAGAACAAGGGATCAGAAAACGGACGACTCGTCTGGTAAAAGTTCTATGGAGAAACTATAAAATGGAAGAGGCAACGTGGGAACCCGAGGAACTTATGAAGAAGAACCACCTGAGTATTTTTATGCAGTAATATTCTAGACATTTCGAGGACGAAATTATTTGAAGGAGGGAAGAATGTAACACCCAATGCTTCCACAATACGCTTCTCTTTGATTAATACAGTAGCGTGTGTTGTATGCAACATCAAGATTCTAACACGCTGCGACCAATCAAAGTAGCCATTATGAATAGTAATACCCACTTTTTAAAATTTTATAAATTTTATCTTTCAAAATGGAATTCATTTTTGGATTTGGAATATCGAAATTATCCTAGGGTGAAATATTGGTATTTTTCTGAAAACTTTCAATTTTTGATGAATAATGAAAAAACACTAAGTTATAGTTTAAAACTGAATTTTTATTTAAATTTTTATTTATTTTATTTAAATTTAGTTAAGGTCGAAATAGATACATAAAACCTATATAAGTTCAATTTAATTAATTAGAGTTAGTTTAGAATAATTTTAGATATATAAAAATTTTATTGAACTTTTCATCGTCTTTTACCCACCTCCTTGGAGAATTTGCAAATTCACATAAAACTTAATTTTACCGCTTCTATGAGTGGAATTTAAAAAATCCGAGAGAAACGGTTAAAATAAAGGAGTAAAATTTGGTTCAATGAGATGAAAATAATTTTTGGTGAATAGTAACTTTTTACTTTTATTTACCACGGTTAAAAGTAAATAGGGTAATTAAGGGTAAAAATGATATTAATATTACCCTAAAACATGTCCTCATTCTATTGGACAAGTGTATCTCGACCAAAAACAATCTTAGGAATAAAATATTATCATTTAGGTCCACTTGGATTAGATTAGGACATTTATTATTATTTAATTCAAAGAAGAGTTAAAAGTGTTAAAATCAATGTTTATTTACTAAAACATTTTTAATATAGGGTTATACATACGATAAATTCAATTGTAATTATTCATTATAAAGATAAAACGATTTACTACATAATGGTATTTTATTTATAGTTTTTAGACATTGAATAATTTAATTTATGTATGACACAATGGTAATGTAGTAATTACCAAACAAATGAAATATTAAAATAATTGATATTATAAATATCAACATAAATGTAATTTGAGACTTTTATGAATTAAATTAATTTTATAGGTTAATATTACTTATTAGTATTGGTTAGATAAATTTTTTTCGAATTAATAATGCAGTTATGAAATTATAAAAAACAAAATACCCAATTGTGTCAAAATTGACATAAAAGAGTTTTTAAAACAAATATTATATTATTAATTGATATTAAATTACTAAAAATATAATGTTCGGCCAAGAGAATTTTATAATCATAGGTGTATTATTAATGGACCACTTGGGGGTCTATTGGAGGTATATAGTATGTTTATTAAATATAGAATATAAAAATACAAAGTGACATGATAAGTTTCAAACTAATTAACTAAGAGTTAAATATAAAACACAAGGTTAATATAATGACCCAAACCTGTCTAAATTCTATTGGTTGAGTGTTTTTCAACCCATACCATCCTTAAACTTTAAATAATCCACTTTGGAGACATTATAAACAGAATATGAATTTATTATAAAATAATATTTTGATATTTTCCTAAGGTGCCCCTCCTCCCCCTTATAAAAGGACACCACTTCTATCCAATTCTCCACACCTTGAAAGAATTTTGGTTTAGAAAAAACCTTCCCAAATACTCTCTAAAATTCCATCACTTCAACATAGAGGACATAGTTTGATCAGAAATCCAACCTAAGGAGCCCTTTTGATCAAATCCAAAGGAAGAACCCGAAGAAGAGGTAATGTTTTTACCACCCTTTTTCAAGTTCATTTCTTCTTCAACATCTTCTTTCATTTTTATTACAATTCTAAAATAATAACTCCAGTATCGTCTATATACTAAGATGTTATTATAAATATGGTAAAACCATATTCAGTATTCTATCCATCATATGAATGAAATGTCACCATACGTGTGTACGTACAGCTTGCCGTCTCCACGTCGTGGTGTAATTGTTATTCAAAACATTATTTTTTGGATGGTTATAATAATGATGTGTAATTCATGTAAATAATAAATATAACATGATAATGATTCTTTATATATGATATACCATCCAATTATATATTATTTTAATATCAAAAGAATGATATTGTCGCTCGTGCGTACGTACGGACTACCGTCTCCACGAAGGCGATGAGATTCATTCACCATCGTATCCATTCAAGACTAATTCTCATTTGATGATTAAAAGTAATGTTTAAGAACTTTATATCATTCTGGATATGAATATGGAACAACCTATCCCTAAAAAACACGACTTATGTAACAAAACATATAAAATAAAATGAGTAAGTTAACACACGAAACAATGATAATACTAAGATATTATTAAAAAATCGATGTTAAAAGATCATATATGATATAATAATTATTTATATGGTTCTTGTATAAATTAATAAAAATGTTTTAACTATTATACTGGAGGTTAACATACCATTGACTAAGGGAGAGTACAATGAAAGGGTTTATTTCACTATCTCTTCATTATCTGAGGTTGTTTATATGTAATTATCTACTAGGACGTCTTTATAATCCACATACATGTTTCGTAAAAATGTATTTCAAATCATTATTACTATTTTAAAGACTATGGTATAAAGTAATTTATACCCTTTTTGACTTTTTATAAGAAGTTTATAAAGGAATCATTCGGTCATTTTCCAAACAAGGTCCTTTTTAAATTTTTCGACATAATTAAGGTAAGAATGTCTTTTTTTAACTTATATGGTGGATGCGGTTATTCTCTGCCATTTTACACCTTTGAAGATTCCCTTACAAGCTTATAAGAATACTTTAAAAATAAATTTTTTCTGTAGAATTATGTGATTTTTAAATGATTTCAAAAAGGATATATTTCTCTCAAATAGTTTTGATTTCCATCTTTGTCAAAATCCTTTGATGGATTTTTAGTTTATTTGAAGTTGATTTTTTATGATAAAAAAATTCCATATTGTATTGAAGGTTTTGTGATATGATTGACTATGTATTTTTTATTTTTATACCATTCATGGTTTATAGAGGAAGTATTGACATTTTTTATTCTAGTTTTAATATGAATGTTTATGTATTGTTTAAACCTGTTCATATGAGGAATTCATTGGACTTAATATGTGACGGGTGGAGCCCGATATAGCTCTTCGATGCATCAGTAGGTCTCATGAGACAAAATACTGTCTTTCCGCAAGGCTTTGAAAAAATATTATTTGTAGTCTTGGCACGAGGCCTTGTCTATATGGTTATGATAGTATGGCATTATGCATGCCATCATTATGAATGTGGTTATTGATATTGCAGGTGATTATTCGACTAGTAGAATATCCATATGAATAAGTAAATGGAATTATTTCATTTTATCTTTTCCATATTATTCTGAAGTTCAAGTTTAAAAGGCTTTTGTTTTAGCTATACATTGCCTTAAATGTTTCTGTTTATTTATGAATGTTTCCGCTATATTGTTATTCTTATTGAGAATCCGAGCTCACCCATTTCAATGTTTTGTTTTTCCCAGGATGTGAAGAAGTAATTTATGAATGTCCTATAGGGATAATATGAGGGGATATGAAGACAAGATGATTTTGTAGTAGTTTTCACTTTATGATGTAATGTAAACATTATGAATGTATCTATTTATTCCAAGGCTACTAAACTAATCGGTCCTTCGAGACTTGATCATTCTTGTGATCATGCCTATGATATGTAATATGCACCGACTCTAGGTAACTGGGGTCGGGGAGTTACAATTTAATTTTTCAAAATTTAACAACTCATACATATAAATAAATTTAAATATGATAATAGATCAATAGTTCTGTAAATAAATAACATCTCACATAGGAGGTTGATAAGTTAATGAATTGATTCATTTATAATTTTTTCCCCTTTAATAATGACTTTATAATACTCCATTATTACTTCATCTACTTCATCCACCATAGAAAGAATAATATTTTTAATATCATGATGGAAAATAATCCAATTTATTACTATTTATGGTATTCAATGTTAGAGGTGAAATATTCCACTTCATCACCCATATCATAGAAGTCTATATTTTATTTGAAAAAAATACACTCCAAATTTCATCCATGACATATTTCATATAATATACCATTTTCTCTAGTGATGAGAAGATATAAGAATCATTTAATTCATGGTAACCAATATCCATCAAGAGAGATAGTCCCACAAATGTGAATTGCAAGTAATAACCTTCAATACCCCTCGTAATATTGACCCTCTTAAATTTGAATAAATAAACTGAAGAATAATTGTGGTAGTTTAATTTGATTATATCAATCAACATTAAACAGTATCCTAATTCATAAATTTTTAATATACCAATATATTGGGTTTCTAAACATTCATTATGATTGACTTTATACAATTTGAATCTTATAAAATAGTAAGCATCAAACTTCTAGCCTGTTTTAGAGGACCTCACGTGAGAAGCATCAAATCATTTGACTAATCATACCATGTATCGGTATTCATGATCTAAAAAAATTAATATACATTATTAGATTTATAAAATATATATTTTAACATAATATCTACAATATTTAAAATGTTTATAAACCTACACTATTTGAAAACCATTATAAAGTAACTTTGTTAATCTTTTTTTCATATATTTTTTAATTCATGTTCAAATTATCATGAATATCATTTTATATATCATGAGCTCGTCAAAAAATAGATCTAGAATTTCCATATTAAGTATCACATATCTATGTGTCTGCAATAATTGCATTTTTATCTGTGTAATATTTGAGATCCTCCCAACTGATAAACCAATAATAGGAAGGATTTTTAATTTCTGATGTTGTTGAGATTGAGTTGATAAGTTGTAAAAACATCTAAATAAATTATATCATGAATCAAAATCACTTATGGATATAGAACAAAAGTAAGACACTCCTCTTCTAAATAGACTTTAGAGATAGAGCCTTTTGGTTGAGCATTAAGTGTCATTGATAATTTCAAATAACCAAGGTATATGTGAAATAAAATAAATAAATCATAGTTATGTATTTATTGAAGTGTCAAGAATAGATTAATTTTATTGGAAAACAAATAAATAATGTTCTTCTCAATTAGATACCTCCAACTATAATGAAATAGACCCCCTAATCTAATTTTCTCGACCAAATGCATAGTTAAATGCATAATGATAGTAAAAAAAGAAAGAGGAAAAATCATATCCATTAAAAAAAGTTTGAGTAAAAATATATCCTGAAGGTTTTCAAGCTCAGTTGGATGTTGAGTTTTCTTTCATAGTTTTTCAAATAATGAGAAGAATTGGGGTAAAACTACAATAACCTTTTTAGGTAACAATTCATGTAATTCCAATGGTAGTAACTTCTATAATAGAATATGTGAATCATGAATTTCAATACATGTAACCTAAGATTATTTAAGTCAACACACCTCGAGATGTTACTCGAATACCCATTAGATACATTTACATATTCTGTAAATTTATTTAATATAAATTTATCCTTAGTTTTCATTTAAAAAATCTCTAGGGAATATATTCCATTCTTATATTAAAATAGATCAATCGATATATTGATTGTTTTAGTGTTATTCCAAGAATTGATTTGTTTCTTTGATTTTCCATTATCATTATGTAATGTGAATTTCAAATTTTCACCAACAATCTTCTCAACATGTATAACATTAAGATTATGACTTGAAAAATTATACTCTCAATATGGAAGTTTGAAGAATGGTATTTTTTTCTTCCATTTTATTGTTCTGATTAAAACTGAGGATACACATTGAACTCATTTCCCACTATCATTCAAATTATTCACCTTCCCAAATTATATTTCAAAATTTACTAGGTGTGCCAATATTTTAGAACCAGTTGACAACTTTGGAGGTGGTCTATGATCAATAGACTTATTTAATTTTGGCTTATTGTAACACCCGAGAACATTAATATATTTTAATTATTGAATAATTTTTTTATAGGTTTATTTTTATAAAGTGCCATGTTAATCTTTTTCTACTCACAATAATGTGAAGGCCTGCGTTACACGTATGGAAAAGTTTTACCAAAAAACAATATATTATTAAAATATTATAATTTAATATAATAAGATATAACCTAGCTGTTTAGTTGGTGGTTATAAATATTAATTGATAAATTATAAAAATATATGGTTAAATTCATTGGTTGCTAATGAATTATAAATTAATATAGGAACCAACTGAATATATAATAATTTTTTATAAATAACTCTTTTTAAGCTCACAAAGTCCTTTTAAACAAATAAATTAAATTTATTACAATTAATTAAATATATTAATTTAATATATATTGAATAAATTATTTTTGATATTAATCCAATATATTTTATAGTCTTAAGATAATAACAAACTAAATTTTATGCCTAAGAATCTATATTTTTCTAAAGGTGGTTTTAACGCCTTTTATTGACAAACCTATATTAAATCTAATTTTTAAAACTTTTATATATTTTATTTGAAAAAATAAGCATCTTAATTTAAATTAGAATATAAAAATTTATTTTGGCTTAATTTTTTTCAATTTTTCTGATAAGTTTTTGTTTTGAGGAATTGTTGTAAAATTATGCATTGTAAAAGAAAACAATTTTTTCGTCTCAATAATTTAAAGTGATAAATTATATTTTTAATTGGGTTTAAACTTTAATTAGATCAATTATTATAATTTAATATAATTTTGGTAATTGGAATAATTTTCACATTGAATTTTTGTACAAAAATATTTCAATCTTTTGAAAATTTTCACTTCAAATTCCAATTTTCTTATTCCAACAATGGGATTAATTTTTAATTCACTACAACAAAATTGGTATTTTTAATTTATTAAAAATGTATTCTATATTAGGAATTTCTGTGTCTAAAACATCTAAATAGTTTCATTTTAGTTTTTGATAAGATGAATAGTAACTTTAGTAATTTTTATTAACACAGTTAAAGGTAAATCTAGTAATTAAGGGTAAAAATAATATTATAAATACAATAAAAATACTCTAAAACTTGTAGAAATTTTATTTAATGATTTAGTTTCAACAAAAATCCTTGGGTTGATTTTAATACCTTTTGGAGTGACTTGGACATCATTAATCATTTTTAGTATTTTATTCCAAGGGAAGTATAATATGTCACACTAATGTTTTTAAAAAGTAGTACACTTTTTATATATACTTATTATGAAGATATATTCAAATATAAATACTCATTAGAAATATAAATTTTTTATATTAATCATGATAATTTATTTTTTAAATTTTAGTAACGAAAAAATTAAATTAATATCCTAAATAATGATGATGCATTAATTGTTTAAACAATGGACATATCAAATAAAAATACTAAAATAAATATTATATTATATAACTAATATCATATAATAATTTTATATAATACCTAGACATATTATTGATGTATTAAGGGTCTTGGTTTGAAGATATATTGTAACATCCCAGGTAATAAAGAATATGATTTTTTCATATTTATTAATATTTTTGAATTAAATATTAATTTTACATTAAAGGGGATGCTATGTTTGATGTGTACACGACACAAAATAATGAGTTTCTCCAAAGTCTTATATTGCACATGAGGATGAGCCATATTGAAAAAGAATAATGTTATAGTATTTAAAATGGTAGTTAATGCCTTGTCGTTGTATTTGAAGGAATGAAAAAAACTAACTAAAATATGATTTTAAATGTTTATTATATGTATTTAAATTTATCTAATAAATTTTAGAGGCTTAATATAAGAATGGATCAAATTTTAAGCATGAAATACTCTAATATTATTTAAATGGTCAATTTACCACCTTTTGATGACGAACCCATTTTAAATATTGTTTTTTTTAACTTTTATATGTTCTATTTGACAAAATATAATTCTTATTTACACTTGGGACATAAAAATTTACTTTGGATGATATTTTGGAATTTATCTAATAATGTTTATTTTTAATGAATAGTGAAAAATACTGTATTTTAATTCAAAACTGCCTTTTAATATAATTTACTTGTATAGTTAGATTAATATTTTTATTTTTTAAAGTTTAATTGGATTATATTTTTACCATTTAATCCATTTTTCATCATTGGAAGTAATTTCACATTGAAATTTGACAAAAACATTTGTCAATATTTTGATAGTTATTATTTCATAAAAACAAGCTTTCTAATTTTGACAACAGAAATTAATTTTAAATTAATTAATGAAACTTTTATGTTTTTAATTTGGTAAAAATAGACATCATTTTTGAATTATTAATATCAAAATTATCTTTGGGTGAATATTTGATATTTTTCTGAAAACGTTCAATTTTTTATGAATATTGAAAAAACACTACAAAGTAGTTTAAAACCGAATTTTTCATTTAAATGAAATTTTACTTCTTCTATGAATTGAATTTAAAAAATATGACATTAGTGGTTATAATAATTAATTAAAATGTGGTTCAATAAGATAAAAATAATTTTTGGCGAATAATAACTTTTGATTTTTATTTACTGTGGTTAATGGTAAATATGGTAATTCAAGTCAAAAAAATATAATAATAATATGTAATTACCTTAACACTTATCCTAACCATATTTTATGAGTAATTTACTACTAAGAAAATCCTTGGGTGAGACTTTTGGACTTTGAATGTCTCTTGCATAAGATAATGACATTAATAACTTTTTTTAAAAGTAAAACTAAAAATATCGTAAAAATGAATAATTTTACAAAAAAATTTATATGGGGTTATATAACGGATCTATTTGACTATAAATATTATTTGTAAATATATGAATATTTATTATATCATGGTATTTTATTTATAATATTTATACATTAAATAAATAAATTTAATTATGACAGAATGGTGATGTAGTAATTGCTTCATTAATAAAGGATTCAAATAAATGATATTATAAATATTAAAATAAATTCATTTTGAAAATTATTATTCCCTAAACAAATTTTAGGGATTAGGATGACTTATTACAGTTTAATTAATTAATGTTCTTTGAAATAATCAAGCTCGTTTTTATTTTTAAAAAAGTCACGAAATGAATAGTAGTAAAATTGTCAAAAAAACTGTTTTTAAATTTATCAATATTTTATTAAATGATAAAATAGTCCTAAAAATATAAAATTCTGTCAAAATGACATATATGATGTTAAAAATGACATTAATGATCCATTTTGGGTCTCTATATATTTTATGTAAAATATATTAACCATATTGTATTAACATATATGAGGACATGGTAAAAGTTAAATAAGTTAACTAAGGGTTAAATAAGGAATATAAGGATTAAAAAATATAAAAACATATCCAATTCTTATTTTATGATTTTTTTTAGACTTATATGTAACTTATATTATTATTAAATATGTTTTGGACCATTTTTAAACCAAAAATAATTTTTTAATAAAATAATATTTTCAAACATTCCTAAAGAGCCCCTTCTTCCCCTAACAAAAGGTCATCACCTCTAACCCATTAATCACAGCTCTCAATACCATTTTCTCATCCAAACTCGGACCAAATAAGCTTCCAAGATCCATATATTCCTTCTAGAAGACTTACATTAGGCAGTAGGCACTTTAAGGAAGCCTTTTGGTTCAAACCAAAAGGAGTTACCCGATTTAAATGAAACACCTTCCCTCAAGTTCTCTTATTTTATTTTACTTCTTCACACCCTATGCAATTATGATTCTTGGTTTACATAAAACAATAGCTATCCTCAATATGATAGGCTGTTTTCATGAGAATTATTCAAACTACACATACACACACCACCATCAAATGGATACAAACATATTATTTCTCTGTACGACAAATTACTGCATCACGAAACGATGATTGTTCGATTCTCTCCTTCCACCTCTCACGGTGGCTATTATGATAGAACTATGTTTATATGTGATATATATTAGATTTATATTGTCTCTATGCTTCTATATTTTTCTATTTATATCATACCTTTATGGTTTCTATAATGGATAAATACAATAATTTAATTTGAGGAAGTGTGGACTACTACGCCCTCAAATAGATATGACTCATTCATTCCATACATGGAATGTATAATTAACGGAGTAACTAAAATTATATATGATATTATATTTGAATTTTAATATACATATGTATCATTAGGTTTTCATTCCATTAAAGACGAAATAGAATTGAAAGTAGCATTCATGCGTACGTACGAATTACCATATCCATGAACGGTGCATTTCATTTCGTGTCTCTAAATGTTATATACTATTATAAATACATGTATATACTGGATATTTATGATATATACAATATCTAAATCTTGAATATAATTCTGGAGATAATAGAATTTTGACAGAATGTATAACTTGTAATTATAAGAAGTTCATTTTTGACTCAAGTACCAAATATCGACAAAAAGACCGTTATTAACTTAAATTATGATGTAAAGTTTATAACATGGTAATAGGAAATATAAAAGGAATTATAAACATGAAAAAGGTTCTTAAAACAATATAAATTTACATTATTTTATTATTCATGAGATTAAATAATGAACAAGTCAAGTCATACATGAGGTAAGGAATTTTGTCTCAATCTCCTTTCCTTGAAGCATTCTTTGATTTATACACGAATTTCTTTTATATGGAGTATAAAACCCTTTGACATTTAATTTTATTCAAAATTAATCATTTCTCTATGAATTATTTTGGTAAAAAACAAAAATAATGTTTCTTTTTAATGTTTGTGGTGACAACGACCATTTATCCACATCGAGTATTATTTTATCATTGGCTTCCATAACAAGCCGTAGAGTTTTTTTCAAATTATTGGGCGAAAATACCTCAAGGTATAATTGAAGAATTTTTGAGATGATTGTGTTTGTTGAAAAAGAAGGGCTCCATGTTGTGTTTGTGGACAAAGCGAGTCTCAATGACTGAAACTGTTGATAAAGGGAGTTTTCTTAGAGAATGGGGAAAAGTTTTTTTGTCAAAGGGAGTTCTGATCTAATGTTAAGGATGTTTCTAATGTTGTACAACAAGAATTTTTCAAATTTAGAACATCAAAAATTTGGCAAAGGAAAGGTGGTGCGCATGTCCAAAAGTGGCGCGCAGGTTTTTGGCACGCAGGTGTTTGGCACGCAGGTATTCAAAATGCCTATAAATAGACGACTCCCCTCTGCATTTCTCAAAGAACTCAACACTTAGAGAAAATACGAGCTCTGAGCATGCAAGTGGAAGTTTTGGTGTGCAGGTGTTGGCGTGCAGGTGTCGGCGTGTAGGTGTCGGCGCGCAGGTGTCGTCGTTCAGGTGTCGATGCGCAGGTGTCGTCGCGTAGGTGTCGACATGCAGATGTTGGCGAGCAGGTTGTGGCGCCCAGGTTGTGGTGCATAGGTTGTAGTGGATAGGTTTTGGCCAGCAGGTTGTGGCCAGAAGGTTGGGGCCAGCAGGTTTTGGCCAGCAGGTTGTGGCCAGTAGGCCAGCAGGTTTTTGCCAGCAGTTTTTGGCCAGAAGGTTTTGACCCACAGGTTTCAGCCAGCAGGTTTCAGCCAGCAGGTTTCGGCCAGCAGGTTTAGGCTAGCAGTGAGCTGACCCTAAACATTGTAAAGTCAGTTATCCTGGGATAGAGTGACTGTGCCTAAACCTTGTAATCCACAGCATGTGAATTTTAGTGGAATTTTGTACATCTGACAACCTGTTGGCGTATGCTCCCTGGATGTAGCCCTTAGTGGTGAACCAAGTAAAAATTGATGTGTCTTGTGAATGCTTTATTTTCTGTTTATATTGTGCAACAAGAAAAAGGGAGAAGAGTGTTTCTCATAATAATGAAACAAGATCAAAACGGGCGTTAATTTTAAATTATTCACACCCTTATTCACCCCCCTATCAGGGTATTCGTCCTTGTGGTCCTAACACAAAGGAAAATAAATACCACATACTATTTTGTGTATTATGGTTTTCAAAATGGATTGATTATTTCAATATATTGAAATTTTATATTGTGATTACAATATAAGAATTTTATCTCTCTATTATGCTTGTTCATTTGATATGACTATTTTACGGTTCCTGGGCATTGTTTACTTATATGGGTGGTTCCATGATAAACCAAGTGCGGGTGAGCCTGAGATAGATCTCAAATTCATTGTGTATCATGACATAGGTAACTGTTAATTTTTATCCTAATAGATATAGGGAATATACTGTGATGGGTATTCCAAATTTAACTCCCTATGTAGCTGTGAAAGCTACAATTTAAGTATGATATGGATGTCAAAAGTTACCTTTATGATTAATGATTTAAATTTATTATTCATAAATCTTATGATTTTTTGTGGTAAGTTAAATATTGAAAAGTATTATTTCATTGATTATAATGTATTGATTTACTAATGGTTTCCTTCCTAGTTTTATAACACTTACTGAGCTTTTTATACTCATACCATGTTTTTGTAATGTTTTTCATAGGATATAAGGAAGGGTAAGACAAATGATGAATTCAAAAATAATTTTATCAATAAAATAACTATTTTTTTTATTTTAATAGATTTTAGTTTATGAAAAAATGGATACTGTGTAGAAGTTTCTACTTTGTAACAATTAAGATGTAATATAATAGTTATGGCCTAATTCTCTAAAACTCCAAACCTAAAAAGTTCTTCAATGTGAATTATTAGATTCGTTCGACAATACTAAATGTTTATGTTTGGGGCCTTATTGTTGTTATCAAAGGGAGGATTAGATAACATTATGAGTTAAGGTATTGTTAAATTAAAATATATAAATTAATTTATGTTAATACTGAAATGATATTGCATTTACAGATTACAATGTTTCTTCACCTAAGATATTTCTGTGTTCGGAATGGTTTTCCGTAGAGGAAACAGGGCAGCTATGATGGGATAACATCAGGAGGAAAATAACCAACCAAATCAGCAACCTAAAATGGTCAGAATTGGAAATGAACATTTTGTTGTAGTAATGGAAAAATTGACTCAGGCAATGAATGTTGGTGGTATCCATGTGTGAGATCAGCCAGATCAACCACAAAAGAACATGTCAGTTGTGGAGTATTTCATGAGGCAACATCCCCCATCATTCAGAGGAACATCTAACCTTGTTCATGCTCAAGGGTGGATTAAATCACGAGAAAAGATTTTTGATGTATTGGGGTATTTAGAACATCAAAAGTTTAGCCTTTCTATTTACTGTTTTTAAGGTGATGTCGATCAGTGGTGGTCGATGGTGAAAAATATTAGGGGTAGTGAGGAGATTGTTGCTCTTGATTGGAATGAATTAAAAGGTATGTTTCTTGAGAAATATTTTCCTAAGTTGATTCTTCTTAGGATGGAAAAACAATTCTTGGAATTGAGGCCGGAAGATGACTAAGTGGCTTCTTATGACGAAAAATCCACTCGACTGGAAATGTATTCTCCAAATTTCATATGAGATCTTAATAGTAATGTCATCGATTTTTACTTAGTATTAAATCCAAAGTATCAAAGGGATTGAGATTCTCATGAGTTCAAAAGTTATGAAAAACATGTTCGATGTGTGGAGAAGGTGGAAATGGTGCTGACGATGATCAGGTGTTGATTGACAAGAAACAGAATAAGAGGTTGAGATGGAAGATGAAAGGGAATAACTCTTCAAAAAATTCTGTTGGTAATAAACTTAAGTTTAGAGGTTGTGAAAATTGTGTTAAAAAGCACACTAATAAATGACTTTTGAATTCTAGTAAATGCTATCGATGTTGTAAAATGGGGCATAAGGATCATAATGGAACTAAATAAGATCAAGTTAATGGTATGACAAAATCCGATATACAGTTAGTAATATTTTTTAAGTGAAATGAAATGGGTCATTATGTAAATGAGTGTCCAATAAAGAATTCAACTGAGAGAAAGTAGTCAAAATATATGTAGAAAGGGGTTGTGAAATCATTTTCAACTACTTCAGCTGATGTTGGGCCATCGAATTAAGTAGTATAAGGTACACTATCTGTTTATTCAGATTATTCCAATGTATTGTTTGATTCAGGGTCTACACATTCATTCATTTTTGAGATTTTTTCTACTAAATTTTGAATTCCATCTCAAGAAATGAATCTTTAACTTATGGTGAAAACAGTAGGAGGAAATTTTGATACAAAAAAATTTATAAGAACCTTCATGTCCTTGTGTGCAGAATGAATATACCAAAAAACCTTATTTTTTTCCTCTAGTAGAGATTGATGTTTTTTTGGGTATGGATTGGATTTATTTTTATCAGGATAATATTTACGGAAGAGCTAAAGGGGTTTCTTTTCAAAAATAATTTCAGTTTGGGTACAAGATTTAACCCTTACTTTTGATAACATATCAAAAAGATGAAAAACTATTAAAAGTTGGACATGAATGTTACCTTTCAGATATTGTTGAAAATAAAAGAACTATTCATATTAATAACTTTCTAGTGGTAAATGAGTATCCTGGTGTTTTTCCTGATGATTTTTCAAGTATAATACCTGATCATGATGTCGAATTTGGTGTCGACTTAGTTCTTGATGCTAAGCCAATTCCATAACCCCCTTATCAAATGGATCAAATTGAACTTTTAAAGTTAATGATGAAATCTCTAGAGTTATTAGTTAAATTTTTCATTAAACCTAGAACATCATAAATGGATGATTCTATCTTGTTTCTTAATATTAAAGGTAGTTTAATAACACTTTTCATTGATTAAAGAGAATTGAATAACATCAATATTAATGACAAGTATCCTTTGACACATATCGATAATTGTTTTTGATGAACTACCAGGATCTCATTATTTTTTGATGATGGACTTGAGGTTGGGGTACCATCAGTTGAACTCAAAGGAAGCATAAATTCTGAAGACTGCATGTCATATAATATATGGCTATTATGAATTTGTAGTTATGCCATTTGGGTTAACCAATTAACCGTTTGTATTCATTTATCTTATGAATAGAATTTTTGGTGATTTATGGGATAAGACTTTGGTTGTGTTTATTGATGATATTTTTCTTTATTCCAAAATTAAAGAGGAACATGAAAGTCATTTATGGTTTCTCTTGAAAAACATAAAACCAAATAAACTCTATGGGAAATTCAGCAAGTGTTAGTTTTGGTTACAATAAATTTCATTCATTTGTCACATTGTTTCAAAAAATTGAATAATTGTTGATTCTGCTAAAACAAAAGTTGTTGAAGAATGGACAAGACCCACCAATAAAATAGGGATCTTTAGTTTTCATTGTTTAGCAGGTTATTACTAGAGGTTTGTTGAATCTTTTTCACAGTTATCTATCCTAATGACTAAGTTAACTCGAAAAGGTGTTAAGATCATTTGGAAAAAAATAATGTGATGATTTGTTTTAGGATTTTCAAAGAAGATTAATGAATGATCCAATTTTGGAATTGCCTTCCAGAAATAGTTAATTGTTTATCTACAGTGATGCTTCGTTGAAAGTACTTGGTCATGTCATAATGCAGAATGATTAGGTAATTTTTTATGCTTCAAATCAGTTGAAACCTCATGAGTTAAATTACCCTACACATGATTTGAAATTAGTTTCTATTATTTTTTATTTAAAAATTTGGAGGTATCATATGAATGGATTAAAATGTGAAATATACACTGACCACAAATTTTTTATACATATATTTTCTCAGAAATAATTGAACATGAGATAGGGGAGATGGATGGAATTAATCTTGGATTATGATTGCAAGATCCATTTGAATCCATGAAAGGAAATTAATGTGGCTAATGCTTTGAGTTAGAAAGGTAATGCTACATTAACCATGTTATATTTTGAACAAGATACTTTGATTAATGATTTGATGAACTTTGGTATAAAAGTTGTTGGTATAGGAGATTCCCCAATTTTGATTTAGGTGTTAGTGAAATCATCTCCATTAGATAAAATTAAATAAGTGAAGAACGTAGTCAGTGAGTAGCAGAAAATGGTAGAGTTGGTTCAGAAGGGTATGTTTCTAGATTTTAACATTGATAATGATTTTATTTTAAGATTTGGGAAGAGATTATGTGTGCCCTGTGATTCATAGTTGAAGAAAGAGTTACTATGTGAAGATCATAGTCCTCCATTTTCAGATCATCCTGGAAGCAGTAAGATGTATATAGATCAATAGGGGTATAACTGGTGGGATGGAATGAAAAGAGATATTGCTGACTTTACTGTGATGTATTTGACTTGTCTATATGTTAAGTAGACGGAAAGTTACCGAAAGAGATACTTCAGCCTTTACTAGTGCCAAAGTGGAAATGGGAAAATATATCCATGGGATTCAATGTAAGATTACTGAAAACATCTCCAGGTAACAATGAAATCAGGGTTATTATTGATCGATTGACCATATATTCTTATTTTCTTCTTATTCGAGATACTTTTTCTTTAGATCAACTATCTCAGTTGTATGTTAAAGATAATGTAAGGTTGTATGGAGTTCCCCTCTCCACTGTATCTGATCGTGATCTCATGTTCACTTATAACTTTTGTAAAGACCTTCATATGTCTTTGGATACTAAATTAAATTTTTGTAAATCTTTTTATCCTCAATTAGATGTGCAGTAAGAACAAAAAATTCATAAATTGGAGGTTATTCTACGTGCTTTCTCAATGGATTACGAGGGAAGTTGGGACCAACATCTTTCTTTGGTTGAATTTTCAGTATAATAACAATTTTTATTATAGTATAAAGATGGATCCATTTGAAGAATTATATGGAAAATGATGTCGAACACCAGCTTTTTGGGATAAAGTAGATGAATGGTAGTTGATAGGACCAGAATTGATAGAAGTGATGGAAGAAAAAGTTTAGTTGATTCAGAAGCACATGAGAATAGATTAGAGGAGGCCAAAAAAGTTATGTGGATAATCAGAGGAAGGATCTTTCATTCGAGGAGGGTGATCTTGTCATTCTCAAAGTTTCTCCATGGAAAAGTGTGATGAATTTTATAAATAATGGGAATGTTGAGTTTGAGGTTCATTGGACCCTATGAAATCCAGGAGGAAGTTGCATCAGTTGCCTACATGTGGATTTACCACCATTTTTATCATAGGTAAACAATTATTTTCATGTTTTAATGGTGAGAATGTATATGCCAGATCCATCTCATGTTTTTGGTCCAGAGGTAGGTTAGTTTAAAGAGAACCTTTCTTATGAGGAATAACCAGTCCATATTATTCACCTTAGAGATCAAGTGTTACGAAATAAGGTAATTCATAAGGTAATGGTTTTGGGGAAAAACCATATGGTTGAAGAGATAACGTGGGAATCTGAAAATGAAATGAGGGATAGATACCCCCACTTATTTGATAAGTGAATAGAATTTCTAGGAAGCAATTCTCAAAAGGGGGGAAGGATGTAAAATCTCAGGTAAATAAAGAATATGATATTTTCATATTTATTAATATTATTTATTTAAATATTAATTTTAATTTAAAGGGGATTATATGTTCAATGGAATATCTAACACGCAATAATGGGTATTATTGAAGTCTTATCTTGCACACAAGGCAAAGTCGTACTAAAAAATAATAATATAATATTATATTAAATAGAAGTTAAGACCTAACCGTTGTATTGGTGAGAATGATCATAACTAAATTAAATATTATTATACTAGCTTGTTACAATTTTTTAAATTTGTCCAATAAATTTTAGAGGCTTAAAATAAGAATGGATCCAATTTGAAGAATGAAATGCTCTAATATTCTTTGAAAGGTCAATTTACCACCTTTTGATGGAGAAGAATTTTTAAATATATTTTTTCCACTTTTATATGTATTATTTGTCAAAATAAAATTCTTTTTTATACTTGGGACATCAAAATGTACTTTTGATAAAATTTTGGTGTCTTTCTGATAATGTTCATTTTTTATGAATTGTGAAAAATACAACATTTTAATTAAAAACTATCTTTTAATCAAATTTATTTATATAGTTATTTTTTTTTGTTCTATTGGTTTTAAAGTATAATAGGATTATATTTTTACCATTTAATCCAATTTTGGTCATTGTAAGTAATTTCACTTTGAAATTGGACATAAAAAGGGTCAATATTTTGATAATTATTATTTCATAAAAACACGCTTTCTAGTTTTGGAAATCAAAATTAATTTTAAATTAAAAAATGAAAATTACATGTTTTTAATTTGGTAAAATATAATTTATTTTTTAATTTTGAATATCAAAATTAGTTTTGGGTGAAATTTTGGAATTTTTCTGAAAACGTTCAATTTTTTGATGAATATTGAAAAACACTGCAAAGTAGTTAAAAATAGACGTTTTCATTTTAACAAAATATTACCACTTATGTGAATTTAATTTCAAAAATCTATCATACATTATTGTCATCAGTAACTAAAATTGTGTTCAATAAGATCAAAATAATTTTTGGTGAATATTAACTTTTGATTTTTATTTCCCGCGGTTAAAGTTAAATAAGGCAATTCAAGGTAAAAATAACATTATATTAATATGAAATTACTATAAAAATATTCCTAACCTTATTGTATGAGTAATTTTAAAACAGTAAAATCCTTGGGTGAGACTTTTGTCCTATTAAATCCACTTGGTTAAGATAATGACATTAATAATTTTTTTAAAGTAAAAATGAAAATATCATAAACATGAATATTTTTAGTAAAACAAATTTTTATATGGAGTCATATAAGTGATCACTTCAACTACAAATATTATTTGGAAAGATAAATAAATTTCCTACAACATGTTATTTTATTTGTAATTTTTAGACTATTAATAAATAAATTTAATTGTGACACAATGGTGATGTAGTAATATCTTCATTAATAAAGGATTAAAATAATTGATATTATAAATTTTAAAATAAATATATATTGAACTTTTTTATTCTATCCATGAATTTGATATATTAAGATGGCTTTTTATATTTTAACTAATGATGGTTTTTCAAAATAATCATGTTATTTTGGATTTTTTAATATGTCATGATATGAATTGTATTAAAATTGACATAAAAGATTTTTTAAATAAATCAATATTTTATTAAATGATAAAATAGTTTTAAAAATATAAAATTCATCCAAATTGCATGTATGATGTTAAACGTATCATTAATGATTCATTTTTGGTTTCTTGGTGTTTTATTGTAAATATATTAACCATATAGTATGAATATATAAGAGGACATGGTAAGAGCTAAATAAGTTACAAAAGGTTAAATAAGAAAGTTAAGGATTAAAAAATATCCAAAACCTATATGATTCGTATTGGATGATTTTATTTCAAATTATATGTAACATTTTATCAAATTTTATAATGTTTTTTACATTTTTAAAATCTAAAATCTTTTTATAATAAATTAATATTTTCAAACTTTCCTAAGGAGCCCCTCCTATCCCTTATAAAAGGCCGTCACTTCTATCCCATTAAACACACCTCCTAAGCCCCTTGGTCTATCTATCCTCTGCCCAAATAAGCTCCCAATATCTCTCTATTCATCCTAGATGACTTAAATTGTACTGAAAGAACTTCAAGTAAGCCTTTTGGTTCAAACCAATGAGAGTTATCTGATTTAAAGGTAATGTCTTCCTTCAAGTTCTTTTCTTTTAATTTACTTCTTCACTTCCTATTCTCTTCTTATTTTTTGTTTACATAAAAAACAGTATCCTCAATATACTATGTTGTTGTTATGAGAATTATTCAAACTACACTTATACACACCTCCATCTAATGGATACGAACATACTGTTTCTATGTACGACAAACAACTACCTCACGAAATGATGATTGTTCGATTATATCCTACCACCTATCATGGTGGATATTATGATGGAACTATATTTATATGTGATATAAATTATATTTATATTGTCCTTTTGATTCTGTATTTTTCATTTATATCATACAATTATGGTTTCCATAATGGGTAAAAATGATAATTTCATTTGAGGAAGTTTAGACTACTGCCCCCTCAAAATGATATGACCCGTTCATGCCATACATGAAACATATAAAGGATGGTGTTACTGAAATTATATATGATAAAATACGGGATTTATAATATACCTATGTATCATTAAATTTTCATTCATTAAATACAAAATAGAATGAAAGCAGCGTTCATGTGTACGTCAAGGCAGTTGTTGTGGCTGAACAATCCTTCGATCTGATCATGATATTGGAAGAAGAAATGGTGGAACAAGTTTTGTATCTCAATGAAACTAAAGAAGAAGCCTCTTAAATAACGGGGATAACCTTATGGTTGAATATTAATGAAGAAAAATATGCTCGGATAGATAGTCAAGACTCGATATTAGTTGGAGATTTCAACAATGGGAGGATCAATCTTGAGGAGTATATTTAGATATGGGTCAAGATGACCATTCTATTATAGGGTATTCTTACGGATGCACCTACCACTAAAATCACATTATTTTCCTGGAAATGTTTTTGGGATACAGACTTAGTTAATATCAAGTTAATCATTAATGACTTTGGTTAAGTTAGTAGTGTTGGTTTGTTTGGATTAGAAGAATTCATCTGCTTCTGGTTTTCCTTTTTTGTTTGTTGTTGTTGCAATGTGTGATTTTTTTTCTAGAAAACTACTTTGTTCTGCTTCAGAAGAGGATCAGATCATGAATTCTTCACTGATTCTGGCCTATTGTACTTGAATTATTGAAGGGGTATGGATTCACCATCGGTTTCGTTCCTGTGCATTGCTACATGGGACTGCTTGTTGATGGGTCCAACTTGGTGATGTATTTTATAATGGAGAATCAGATAGGGGGTAAGATCATGTAGTTTGTTCTATGTGAGTTTTTTTGTTTCATTCTTGCAGGACTTCATGGTTTCTCATTTTTCCCTTAAAAGTATTTTTTATAATAAGAAAATTAATTTTCAGTCATTCCATGAACAATGTATTTCATTTATTATCTTCAAATGCTATATACTATAATAAATACACATATATATTAGATATATATGATATATATGATATTTAAATCCGGAAAATCTTTCTGGAGATAATGTACTTTTTACCACATGGACAACTTGTAATTATAAGAAGTTAATTTTTGACTCAAGTACAAAATATCAAAAAAAACAAACATTATTAACTTAAATGATTATGCAATGTTAATAACTTGGTAATAAGTAATATGAATGGAATAATAAAATTGAAAAAGGTTATTATGAAAGTAGAAATTGACTTTAGTTTATTATATAGGAGATTAAAGAACGAATGAGTCAAGTCGAACATGAGGTAAGGGATTTCGTCTCTATCTCATTTAATTAAGGCATACTTTGATTTATATATGAAATTGGTTTATATGGCCTATAAACCACATTTATGTTTACATTTATTGAAAAGAAATATTTTCTCTACAAAGAATTTTATAAAATGACAAAAATAATGTTTCTTTTTAAAGTACGCGGTGACAATGACCTTTTCACCACCACGAGTTTTATTTTATCATTGGATTCCTTAACAAACCATAGTGTTTTTATAAAAGTAAAATAAATACCACATACTCTTTTACATATTTTGGTATTGAAAATGGTTTTTAGAATAGATTGATTATATCAATATATTGAAATGTTATATTCTGATTTCTATATGGAAATGTTATCTTTACTTTAAATTTGTTCATGTGTTATGCTTATGTTATGGGTTTTGGGAATTATTTATGTATACGGGTGGTTACAGGATAAACCTTGTGTGGGGGAGCCCGAGATAGCACTTCAATTCATTGTTTAAAGTGACGGTAGTAAACATTAATATTTCGCCTAAGATATTTTGGGAATATATTGTGTTGGGTATTCCAAATGAAACTCCGAATGTAGTTGTGAAAGTTACAATATAAGTATGAAATGGATGAAACAAGTTACCTTAATGAATTATTATTTCCATTTTTTATTCATAAATCTTATGATTTTGAGTTGTAAGTTAAAGATTAAAAAGTATGATTTCATTGATTTGCATGTATTGATGGACTAATGGTTTTTTTCCTTGTTTTATAACCGTTATTGAGATTTTTATACTCATCCCATGTTTTTGAAATGTTTTTCATAGGGTATAAGGAAGGGTAAAAGAAATGAATAATTCATGATGATTTTTATCAGGAAAACAACTCTTGTTTTCTTTTCAGAGCTTTTATTTTATGAAAAAATAGATACTGAGTTATAGTGTCTACTATGTAACAATTGAGATGTAATTTAATAGTTATTGCATAAATCTCAAAAACACTAAATTTGAAATGTTCCTAAATGTGAATTATTCACTTAATTAAATATTATTTAATGTTTAAGGTTTGGGACTTACAAATATTGTGTATAGATATTTAAAAAATTCACGAAATGAAAGATGTCAAGATTGAATTTTATGATATAAATTTTATAAAAATATAACATTCTTCCAAATTATTGGTATAAAGTGTAAAATGGTATGCAAGACACAATAATGGGTTTTTATCATATTTTAGTAACTATATTAACCATTATTGTGTAAACATTCATGTTGTCCTGGTAAGAGTTAAAGAGTTTAACTAAGGGTTAAAGACAAAAGAAAAGGGTAATAATGCTAATAAAAATTTATTAAAATTATTGGATGAGAATATTATCACCCATAAACATCATATATAATAAATAACTCTCTTTTTATCCATTTTTTATTTCAAATTAATTTATATTAATTTAATATTTTGAGAGTATTTAAAATTTCTCCTCACCGAAATTATAAAAGGTCACATCCTCCCTCACTAACTTACACTACTTTGATCCTTATATATTTTCAAAAACATGAATAAATAATATCCAACATCCCTAACCTAATCCTAGAATCCTCACTTTGAGATTAAAGAAAACTAAGGAATTTTTTTGGTATAAACCAAAAAGTGTTACCCAAATAAGAAGCAACGGTCTTCAATGATCACTTTAGGTTTATTTCCTTCCACAATACTAAATTTTTTATTAAATTATTATATAATAAAACCATTATACTCAATATACATATATTTTGATATGTTATGGGTTATACCTACTCCAAAACACAATTCCAAGCGTAGTGAATTTACAGTTCATGTACGACACACAATCACATCACTAAATGATATCATTTTTCCCTTCACCACCTCTCATGGTTGGTCATTTTGTTAGAAACACAATTTTTATATGATATATATGATATTTATTTTTTCTTAATACTTATTTATTTTTTATGTAACACAAAAATTCATGCTTTCAATTTTGTGTAAATAAGATAACATCATTTGTGGAAGTGTGGACTACTGCCTCCATAAAACGATGTGATTCATTCACACTATACATTAAACTTATAAATGATGGTTTTAATAAAAATTTGTCATATATATGAAATAAATAATATAATATAATTTTAATATACACATATATCATTTAATTTTCATTCTTTTAATATTAAAAATAAATGAAGGTAGTTTTCATGCGTACGTATGACCTACCATCTCTATGAACAGTGAATTTCATTTCCTATCTCCAAATTTTATGGATTATTATAAATACATATCTATTATATATATATATGATATTAAAATAATTTTTTTTATTATAGAAATGATAAAATCATAATTTTTTTAATACTATCATTAAGTAACAAGTCAAAACATACTAAAAAAACTAAGTAATTAACACCTGAAATAGTGAAACTAATACAAGATTATTAAAAAATGTGAAATAATATATTATAATAAGAAAATATATGATATTATAAATATGATTATTGTTCTGTTATAATTTTATAACATTCATAAAATCATTATACAAGAGTTTAAAAGATGTTAACCCAAAAGGAAACACAATGTGTGATATTTGTGTCTCAATTTTATTACTATAAGAGACATCATTTACACTACTTGTTTATTTTGTGTTGTTTATATATTTCATATCAATGTATTTAATAGGTACTATTCTGAATATTATGGTATTTTCATATCCAATTAATTTTATTTCATAGGTAATAATTTTATAATGATTATAATGTTTTAAGGGGTTATTTCACAATCTCATCATTATTCAATATTCTTTTTTTTTAATTCTCCATTAAGGAATATTTATCTTACATGTTAGTTTTTTCGAAAAAAGTTTTCAATTTTTTTTACTATTCTAAAATGATTGTTAAAGTCATTTTAACCATTTTTTACTTTTTAAAAATTTATTTAAATGGAAAAATCATGTCATTTTCTAAAATAGGGTACTTTATGACTTTTTTTTAAAAAGTAAAAAGAATGTTTTTAACTTATACAACATGAATGAAATTTTCATCTATAATGATTTCTTAATGTTTTTAATCATCCATTAAAATTTTACTAGGATCATTTAAAAGTAAATATTTTTTTATAAATGAGTGTCCAATTAAATAAATTATTACAAAGTGGTAAGATATTTTCATCTTACTTTTTACATCTATTAGATAATTGTAAAAGTCACCACTTACTTATTTTGTGTGGTGAATCTTCTACCCATTTTGATATATTGTATAATTAATCATTTTATATTCATGGTATTAAAATTATTCAATGTTACATGGTACACATTGATTTAAAATCTTTTAAATCATATATTTGATATATGAAAAATTCTTTGGACTGGTACGACAAGGGTTGGGGACCATTTAAAGTAAGCCCCTCGATGCATCTGTAGTCTCATGAAATAGATCATTTTGAAAAACATATGAGTTTCTACATGATATGATAATTTTTATCATGAAATATCCTGATGTTAAAGGTTCCATGTACCTAGTAAACATGGTATCCAAAAATTAAGCAATTCCTCTATTTAAAATTTAGTAATTATTATTATTATTATGAATGAAATTATTTCTTTGACATTATCTATAGATGTATTTCATTATAATCTTACTAATTAAATGGATTTTGTTTAGATTTTTAACTTTCAATATTTATTATACCTTATCCAGTTATTTGAATGGAATGTGTTTTTAGTTGTTGAAAATTTAATATAGTTTTGTTATCATTGATTTACTATTGTTTCCGATGTACATACCATCGCGGTGCATTTTAGCTCACCGTAATTGTTGTTCCATTACCCAAAAAACCAAGAAGTTTAGTAGGAAAGATATATAAGGATATTCTAGATGAAATAAAGTATCCTCAAATTAAAAAAATTGCAATTATTATATTCATTTATAACTCAAGACTCGTGTATGTTTCTAGTTTAGAGAAACTACTTAAATGATCAGTCATTTGGGATTTTATTCATTCTAATAATGAGAATGAAAAAAAAAAATTCTCCATCTTTGGGTTTTGGGGTTTTGTAGTTATAGTGGGTATCAAAGAAAGTTTAGTAGAAACCATGAGAACTGTATTTCGAAAAACATAAATTAGGGAACACATCCCACTGGTTTCATATGTTTGAAAATGTTAGTGTGGAATAATGGATTTGAATTTTTTTAGACATATGTTTATAGCTATGGATAATCATTAGGGTTTATATGGCCATGTATTTAATGTGATTATGCATATTTATAATATTGGGAATATAAAATTAAATGTATGAGATATACTTTGGGGTTAAACATTTCATTACCATGGAATATATTAAACTCATTTTTAGGATTATTATCACATTTTTGGCTAATATTATTATATTTTTAGGTAACCTATAGGCCCAGTGACAACCCGTCATGTTTGTCATGGCAGCAGGGATTGAACCCACAACTGAAGGGTGACAAGGGTGCACAACCTAATACTGGTCTATGTGAAGTCCATGTTATATTGACATTTTTTATTTAAACTATCTGATGGTTAATGGTTATTCAGATTTTAGGGAAAATTATTTTATCAAATACATTACCTTGGGATTTAAAAATAATTTTATGATTAATTTATTAAAGTTATTTTGGAAGACTCTCAATATTTGGGGAACATTGTATAATTATGGTAAGCCTAATACTATGAGATTTTATTCGAAAAGAGAATGTTGAAATATATTTAGGAATAATATATGATTTTATTATGGAATTACGGTGATTTTGAAAAGTTTTTGAAATAGTTATCATATCTCAAAGATTATGTGATTTAGAAAATTAAATTTTTTATATAAGACAATAAGAGTGAATAATGTTATTTTAAAGATTATATGATCAAATAATTCTTATTTTTGGGTTTTAATATTAGTCTAGAATATTTTTTAGGGAGGATTGTTATTTATGAATGGTCTATTTTAAAATTTGAGCATTACTATTGAATTTTGTAGATTAATTTTTTTTAATCCAAAGAAGATTTATTCTTTTTGGGTAATTATCTTATCTTATCTTATCCATTTTTTTAGTTAATGTATAAACATTTGAGGAATATATAGTTATACATTTTTATATTTTTTGACACATGTATATTCATTAAAATTATTAAAGAATGAAAAAAATTCATCTTAAATACTCATTGTTTGATAAAAAAGATGAGTTTGTGGTGGAAATTGAATAAAGGATGAAACATTACTTGTCATGTATGTATGTTTCCTTATATTCTTAGTCTAGGAATTAAATTAATTATATACCTCTTGGAAAATTATTATTTAATAAAAGCATTGCTCATTTAATTTTTTTTACTTAGAAATAAATTGAATCTTTATCCAATCACAGATTTATGGTCTTGTGATGAGTGACTTTTTGATGACCATGTTCTCAAACATTATCTATAAGAACATGAAAATAAGATTTCTCTTTAATATCCATGTTTGCCCTATTGTTCTCCTCTTTGAAAGACGTGTTTTGTGGTGAAATTCACATTTTATTTTCCCTCTTATTAATAAGATATATTATTGACCCCTTTTTTAAGTGGGTTTTTTCAAAAGTTGTTAATTTTCAAATACCAAACACTATATTATCGATATCATGTTTAAATTATGAGGATATAGATTACTTAATGTGAGGAGAATGTAAAACCCCATGACTTTACCATATTTTTATTTTTGAATAAGTTTAATTTTGTTTATATATTTCTTTATATGAAACATCATTTAAAGATTATGCAACACACAATTATGAGTTGGCTTGCATTACACGTAAGATTGAGTTTTACTAAAAAATAATATAATAATATAATATTATAATTTAAAATTATAAGATATAACATAACTATTAAGTTAGTGGTTATGAATAATATTAGCTAACTTTTGAAAATATATGAATGAATTCATTGGTTAAAAATTTATTAGAAAGTAATATTGGAACAAACAAAATAGATAGGAAATGTTTTTATAATGAACCATTTTTATGTTCAGAATGTCATTTGATGGTAATAAATTAAATTAATTACAATAATTTAATTATATTAATGTAATATATATTAAATAAAATATTTTTTACATTCATACAACATATTTATTATTCATAAGTTAAGAACAACCCCTATTTTATGCATAAAAGCCTATATTTTTCTAAAGGAAATTTTACTATCTTTTAATAGAGAAACTATTTTAAATCTAATTTTTTACAATTTTATATATTTTATTTAATCAAATAAAATTATTAATATAAAAAATAATATATAAAATTTGGTAGAATATTTGGTATTTTTCAGATAATTTTCATGTTTGGATGAATAGTGACAAAATATTGCATTTTAATTGAATTTTTTTATCTAAATAATTTATAGTGATAAATTATATTATTAATTGGTTTTAAATTAAATCAAGAATTATTTTGTTATTTAATATAATTTAGGACATTTAAATCAATTTAACATTTTATTTGGATATAGAAAAATTCAATCTTTTGAATGTTTTCACTTTAAAAACCAATTTTCTCATTCTGTCAATAAGAATAATTTTAAATTAATTACTGAAAATTTGGAATTTTTAATTTTAAAAAATGGATTACATATTTTTAATAAGTGGTTCCATATTATTTGATTCTTTTATTTTTGTTTTGGACCTTATGAACAATAAATTTAGTAATTTTTACTAACACGATTAAAGGTAAATCGAGTAATTAAGGGTAAAGATAATATTATAATATTATAAAACTATCCAAAAACTTGTACTAATTTTCATGTATAAGTTAGTGTCTACCAAAATCATCCTTCATCCAATTTTAATGCCTCTTAGAGAAACTAGGATGTCTGTAATAATTTTCTAGTATTTTATTATAAGGGAAGTCCAATATTCCACACTCATGTTTTTAAAAAGTATTACATTTTATTATATGGTTATTAAAAAACATATTATTATATAAATATTAATTGGTAATATGAAAATTTTATATTTATCCTGATAATTTAATTTTAATTTTTAGGGAAGATATAATTAAATTAATGTGTTGCACATTGATGTTGTAGTAATTGTTTAATTAATGGACATATCAAATACCAATATTAAAATAAATATAATTTTATATAATTACTATCTTAAAATAACTTTATAGATGGACTAAAAATATTAGTGATTTATTAAATGTTTTTTTGAAGTTATGTTGTGTGTGTATATTTTTTAAAAAGTCAATAAGTGAATAGTTTCAAAATTGTCATTAATGATATTTTGAAATAAATAAAATTTATTAAATGATATATAATTAATATAAAATATAATATTCTGAAAATGTATTTTTATAATGTTTTAAAAGTCATACATGACTCATTTATGGTTTTTTTGACATTTTCTAGTAAATATATTAACCCTTAAATAGAAAAATGTCCGGTTGTCAGGGTAAGAGTTGAACGGTTTAACTAAGTGTTAAATCCAAAATATAAGGGTAATAATGTCACCTAAACATGTATAAAAATTAGTTTATGACATTATTTTGTAAATTACTCATATTATATTCTAAATAAAACTTTTTGGAGCCAATTTTAATTGAAAATTAATTTTATTTAATTTAATATTTTTGGTGTTTTCAAAAGTTCAATCACCTCAATTATAAAGGGAACCCACTCCCTCAATTACTCACAAAACATCTACCTTATAAATCATCCAAACCAAGATAAAATAATCTCCCAAAATACCTCCCCAAATCCTAGAATCCTCACATTGTGAATAATGAATAACAAGGAATGATTTTGGTTTAAACTAAAAGTAGTTACCCAAATAAGAGGTTACATTTATCAACAACCACTTTATTTTTATTTCATTACTTAATCCTTAATTTATTAATATTACATGATTATATAAAAAAAAATATAATAAATAAAATGATATGTTTTTATGTTAATGGTTTTACCTATAACTACACACACTTTTATAAAATGGGTAACAAATTTATCGTTCATGTACGGTGAACTACCGCCACACGAAATGATGTCGTTCATTTGTCTTTTACCACCTCTCATGGTTGGTAATTATTATGTGAAAACTTTTTTATATGATATATATTATATTTATTTTTAATTCATAATTATCTAATTTTTATATAACTCATATCTGTATTCTTCCCATTTGATGTGAATATGATAACATCATTGGTGGAAGTGTGGAATGACTCCTCCTCAAAGCGATGTGATTCATTCGCACTACATGGAATATATAAAGGATGGTTTTAATAAATATATGTGATATATATGGAATATGTAATATAATTAAATTTTTAATAAATATAAATATATATATATATATATCAGTTACGTTTTATTTTTTAATATAGAAAGGAAATGAAAGCAGAGTTCATGCATACATACAACCTACCATCTCCATCAACGATGCATTTCATTTCCCATTTCCCATTTTTTTAGAGATTTATAAAATCATATATAATTAATATATATGGTATTAACATCATATTTTTTATTATGGATATAACTAAACCATGATATAATTAATGGGAATAATAAATAACAAGTCAAAACATACTCGAAAAACTAGGCAATTAAAACCTGAAATAGTGAAAGTAATAAAATAATATTAAAAAGTGTAATATGATATTATAATAAGATAATATATGATATTATAAATATTTTTATGGTTCTGTTATAATTTAATAACATACTTAATACAATTATACTTTAGTTTAAAGGTTGTTCTCCAAAAAGAAAACACAAGGTAAGATATTTTTGTCTCACTTTTATTCCTATGAAACACATGTCATTTACACTACTTGTTTAATTTGTGTGGTGTATATAATTCCCATGAATTTATTTTATGAGTGTTGGTAAGAGTGGATACTCCAGAGGGGGGAGGCTAATTGAGTTCCAATTAAAAATTTCAATTAAAAATTATTATATTAAAGAAATCCACCAATTAAAACAATAAGCTAAACTGTAGTGAATTTGCAATACTATAAAGGTTCACTCAGGTTCTCAAGAGATTGATTAGTTCTCATTTAATCTAATATAAAGATTAGATTATCTTTTAAAACTAACCTAGTAATTTATGATAAATACAAACACTTTCTAGTCTAACTGTTAGAGTTACTTTAAAATATATTTGTATTTAAAATACATAGCAGCAGAATATTCAATATAGTTTAAAACAAAATAAATAAGCATAGTAGGTTTTAACCAAGAGTTTTAGTCTCAATCTGAAACTTAGTCCTCTCATAAAAATTTATATAAACATTGATCCACACCCTGGATCAGGGAAAACAACAGTACGTAGACTGTCTAGGTACTCTGACCTCTACCATAATGCTTCATGGGAAAACAAAGACAACAACACACAAGCTGACTAGGTCCTACTTGACCTCTACCACTTTCCACAGTGGGAAATAAGAGTATTGGGAAATAGTAAGTGAGTGTTAAATCCTCCAGTTCAGCATAGGAGTCAGTGTGTGTATGGAATATACGAAGTACACACACTGCTCACAAAAAGTAAATAAAAGAATCACTGAGAGTGAGTAGATATGAGTTTCGAACGATCTAATGATTTGAAGTGCAGCTCTGGACTCCTTTTGACTAAAAAAATGCATCTGATTCTTTCTCTGGTTTTTTCCTTGAAAACAGAGTGTTGTCTGCTCCCTTGATTTTCAGGTTCAGTGTGAGCAGCTTGAGTGCATGAAAAGATCGTTGTAGTTCTTCACTCCTTGAACGTTCAGGTTATGTGGATTCAATATGTGTTCTTCCTTCTTCTTCTTGGAATGTATGTAGTTTTGTATATCCAGAAGATTGTCTCATATGTGCATCGAAGGACTGACTGGTCTCTACCTTTCTTTAGTAGTTCGAGGTTGCCTTATATAGATTTTTTCTCTGGCAATGGAAATGATTAACTTTTTACAGGTATGAGGTATGATTCTTGAAATACCACCCAATACCATTAATTAATAGAATGTGCATTAAAAACATCAAATATGTCCATTTCTAAATAAACAAATAGAAATAGAGTTTAGAGAAACAGTGACGGGTTTCAATCGGTAGCTGTTACTCCTTGTAACAGTAGCTTGCTTGAATCAGTTGCTCCTTCTATCATTAGCTCCTTCTATCAGTAGCTCATTCTATCGATATCTCCTTATATCGGTAGCTCCTTCTATCGATAGATCCTTCTATAGGTAGCTCCTTCTATCAGTATCTACTTCATTCAATCGGTGGCTCATTATACAAGTGAACTTCTATATGTAGATGTAACTCTATTTATCAGTAGCTATATGTGTTGGCAGACTTCGTATTAGTAGACTTGTATCGGTAGACTTTGTCTTTCTACATCAGTGATCTTCCTATCGGTAGCTGTCTGTCTATCTATTTGTATTGGTAGCTTGTATCGGTTACTATGTATAAGTGACATTGTGTCACAAGATGTTTGGTCTATCAGTGACCTTTTCTTATTGATATACAATGTACCGGTAGGTCTGTATCAGTCGATTTGTGCATACCAGTGGACTTATTCTATCGGTAGCTATTATGCATATCGGTGTCCTTATCCATATTGGTAGACTTTTGTACCAGTGTACTTAGTCTTATCAGTAGCTCTATATCTGTTTGTCTGTATCAGTACCTATGTGCTTACCAGTGGACTTATGCATACCAACAGACTTAACACTTATCTGTTCTATAAAAAACATATGTTAAATTTATTTCAAAGTATATATAAACATAGATAAACATTTATTAACATATTTCAATGATTATTTTGATATTCTTGTCAACATAAGATTATAAAAACATATTAAATCATAATTGGGATTATCAAAATAGGTGAGGTCAACAATCTCCCCCTTTTTGATAATCACAACTCATGGTATTATAATCCAAAATAATCATTAAGGTATCAGTATAAAATACAATGGGTCTTAGTTCTCAGTTAGAGTAATGACATTTTTAAATGTGATATTTTAAATGTATCTGAGGATATAGTATTAAATGCACGTGTATCAGAGAAAACAAAGTACTAGAATTATAAAAGTAATGTATTAGAGGTAAATTTATAATGGTTCTTCATATTAGTTTTCCCCTTTTGTATTATTTCTCCCATGTAGTTTGTATCCTCCAATTATATTAATTTTCCCCCTTGGTGACTAGCAAAAACGAGGGAATAAAGGATTAAATTAGTAATAGAAAGTAATAGATAATATCAGCATTGATATATTACTTGAGGAAAAAATACATATAAATACATAAGTGAAACAAAAAGAATAAAGGTGATTCCCATCAAAGGTCCTACCCACTAATCAGTCCACCTTCTGAATGCCCACTTTGGATTTGGATTTGGTTTTAGTGGTTGACTCAGACTAGGTAGCTTCAGAAGAAGGCTTGGGAATCCCAAAAATAACTACTAGAGGTTGAGAAACAAAGACTATTCCCAGCCTGTAGTTGATAGCTCTATGTGTGATCATAAGAGTGAGGCTCTGGATTGCTTGGCCTGGAGTCATCTGAGGAATGCTGCCCAACTGAGTAGAGGCCGGAAGAGCTGGAGGTGCAATGATTGGAGTACTGTCCACATGCAAAAATGGCAGCGAAATATTTCTAAAGTCCATTATGATTCCTCCTCCTCTATCCATAGTAGAAATAAAGTCATCCGTGTTCTCCATGAATTTATCTAAAGCAGGAGTCAACTCCCTGATCTTGCGGACTTGTTCTTTCAAAGCTTAAGTGATAGGGTGTCGCTTCATGTTTTCTAACATAATCTTGAAATGGTTTTTGAGATGATTCTTGGTATAAAACCATTGGATGTATTAATCTACTTTATCTTTGACCTCTTTCTGAGATGTATAAGCCTCTATCAAAAAATTCTGAACAATTTTACCTATATCCCTAGTGGTAGTCACCACTTGGGTCAAGACAGTGGAGTCTACAAAGCCACTTGTTGATGCTGAACCAAGATCCTCTTTCTTAAAAGTTCTAATTTGATCAAACTCTACTGAAGTTCTGGAAGCAAGAGAACCAAGATAAAAAGACACAGTTTCCATAAAAATTCTATTTATCCCACTGATAAAATTTTTCACAAGAGAATCTTGGGTGCTGACATGCTGCTCCAAAGATTTCTTAAATCCCTCAAAAAACAGCCACAAATTGCTTCACTACTCCTTTTATGATATTGATATCAGTACTCATTTGATCTTGAGAACTACACAAGGTAGTTAGAGAGGAAACCGACTGCTTCAAGGCAACAACAGCTCCTGTCTAGCTCTCAATCTGAGAATTACATACTATTATCTCATTAATCATTTCTGTCATAAGTCCTAAAACCATACACCCAAGAGATAGTTCTAAAGATTTTTTTGACTTTTCTCAGTTCTTCAATGAAATATCTCTTTAAATATGCAATAGAAGAAATCCAAGTCTCCTTCAACTCAGCCTTAAAAGACTCAAGATCATCCTTAGTAACCGGATTTTCAGGCACAACTATAGGTGCTCTATCAGATTTAAGACTATACATAGATTCATTCATAATATACTGAATGGATGTTATCAAAGAAGTTTCCAATTTTCTTATCTCTTCCACACAACTGATCTCAAGCTCAATCTTTAACTCCTCTAAGTCAGCTTTTCTCACAAGATCTTCAGGTAATGTCTCAAAGAAGATATTATAATTGACATGAGGTCTATAGACATGTGTCTCATCCTCAGTTTTAGGATAGTACAATCCACAAACTATAAAACATGTGTCTTCTACCCACTCTTCAATCCCATCAGCTATTGAAACTGTACTAAGTCTGATAGGATGCTCCCCCTCAATAGGTGAATTCTCTTGTATATGTATGGAAATAGCACCCTCAGTAGCTTGGTCTTCCTTAGAAGAATATTCAACAATCATATCCATTTCTCTAACAGCATGAGGCTCCTTAGGAATTGGTGCAGGTCTATCTACTTCGATAATCTCCTCAGTAGTGATTGAGGAGTTCCCAATCAGTGGACTGAGACTCAAGCAGGAAGAAGAAGATGCTTCAGTTTCAGATCCTTCTTCTTCTTCAATCTCTGGGGTAGGCTGGTCTTCCTCATCAATAGGTTCCCTTTCATTGCTTTCTTTTAAGACTGTTTCCATTCCATATGACACAACTTCAGTAATAGGACTTGGAGGTAGGTCTGGATCCCTTCCATTAGCTACAGAGGTATCCTATTCATCAGTATCATCACTATACTAAGGATCCTCTTCATCAGGTCCTAGACCTGGATCCCTCACATCCATAGGCCTAGAAGGATGATCCATAGGATTAAACTTATCATACAGCTTCTCATCATCACTGACCCATTCTCTTCTCCACGAATTCCAATTGATCTTTATGTTTTTACAGATAGTTTTGGTAATACAGAAGTTGTATTTCATAACCATTATCTCATATTGATACTTAGCCACTCCTTTTACCTTGATCATCATATACAACAGCTTCGCAAAGAAAAGAGCATTAGTTTTTGACTTTGTCATGGTCATATCCTCAATCTGAATCATTAACAGTATACACAGGTTCACCTTAATACCATACCTCAACAGATTTAGCAAATATATATCATGGTATTTTAGATTTTCAAAGTCCCCACTCCTTGGACTTAGCATATTTTGAATAAACTTGAATAGCAACCGGTTCTCTCCATCCATTTCTCTAGAAACTACCTTTCATGGTGTTCCATCTCGACTTAATTCTTCCAAAGCAGCTTCATACTCTTTGATGTCACTGGTAGGAGAACTGATTTTGAGAAATACCCAAATTCTTCTTTGTGCGGAACATTCAAGCACTCATCCCACTCAATAAAAGAAAAATATATTTTCATTCCATTCACTAATGATATCATCCTGTTCTCAGATTCTAAATTCTCAAAATGAACAAAATCATAAAATTATTTTACTAGCTTCGGATAATAAGGACCATTTTTATTCAATAAACACTCTACCCATTTCTTGTCCTCCAGTACTTCTAGAAATAATGTTCTACTGGACATCAGCCACTATGCACATAGCTCTTTCTCAACTACTATCTCCCTTTGAACGAGTTGCATATTTTAAGGTTTCTTCACTTCACTTCCACCACTAGACTCTCGTTTGAGTCTCTTAGCATTCATATTATCATCCTTTTCGGTGATTGATGGTCTATTCACTCATGCAATTGTATAAATGCTTAGGGTTCAAAGAATTTGAAGCTAATTCATGAAGGTAAAGGGTTTTAGGAGGATCAAGATGAGGTTAGGGCATATGTTTTATCATTTATGAATCAAAGAAAAAATAAACTAAACATAATAAGTATAGAATAAATGATACAAATTCCGGCGGCAGAAGATACAAAAGTTTAAAAACAGTGCAACCTAACGGTAACACAAAACGGTGAGGATTCTTAATGGTGTGGTATTTTAATTGGTGAGGTCCACTAATAGTGAGGTATAGCGGTGAGGTTCATAATGGTGAGGTATAATAGTAAGGTTTCTAAAGGTGAGGTTTCTAACGGTGAGGTTTCTAACGATGAGGGTTCTAATGGGGAGGTTTCTAACGGTTAGGTTTCTAACGTACAAAGAATATCATTCCAAACTCATGTATAATGTAACTTAACCTATCTCAACTTAAAGGATTGGTGAAAACTTCACCAAATTGATGTTCAGTACCTATAAATTCAAGAGTAATATCACCCTTTTGGTAGTGATCTCTCAAAAAGTGGTGCCTTACATCGATGTGTTTGGTCCTAGGGTGTGATACAGGGTTATTAGAGATGTTAATCACACTAGTGTTATCCCAGTTTATAGATAAATTTATAAACTGATGTCTGTAGTCCAATAATGTATGGTTCATCCACAGAATTTATGCACAACAACTACCAGTAGCAATTAACTCTGCTTCAGCAGTAGACATTGCAATATAATTCTGATTTTTTCTATACCATGATACCATGGACGTACATAGAATATGACATGTTCCAGAAGTTCTCTTCCTATATAAATTGCAACCAGAAAAGTCAAAATTT
Organism: Viscum album; assembly: GCA_963277665.1. Taxonomy (NCBI): domain Eukaryota; kingdom Viridiplantae; phylum Streptophyta; class Magnoliopsida; order Santalales; family Viscaceae; genus Viscum; species Viscum album. The sequence continues at coordinate 191,775,279 of OY728155.1, read as the reverse complement.
GAATAACTTATTAAATCGAATGATTTTCCATTTGGATAAAATAATCCAAAGATAGAAGTATGTTTAAAATATTTGAATATTCTTTTAACAGAAAGCAAGTGTTACTCTTTTGGATTATCTTGAAATCTTGCACGCATACACACAGTAAACATAATATCTGATCGACTAGAACTAAGGTAACGTAGGCACCCAATCATACCTCTATAGTTGGTTTGATCTATTGGTTTTCCAGTTTCATTAGTATCTAAATTACAGGTGGTGCTCATAGGTGTGTAACTTTCCTTAATATTATCTAAACCAAAACGTTTGAAAAGATTCTTTGTATATTTATTATGATTTAATATAATACCATTTTCATTTTGAAAGACTTGAAATCCATGAAAATATTTGATTTCTCCCATTAAACTCATTTCAAATTCATTTTTCATACTCTTTGAAAAATAAATACACTAAGTATTTTTAGAAGATCGAAAAGTAATATCATCAACATAGTTTTTTACTATAAAAACAACTTTATAAATTCTTTTTATAAAAAGAGTTGGATCAAAAATCCCTTTATAAAAACCTTTTTAAGTAAGAAAACTACTGAGTCTATCATACCAAGCTCGTGGATCTTGTTTTAAATCCTATAAAGCTTTAGAGAGCTTAAAAGCTCGATTTGGAAAATGAGGATTAGTAAATCCAGGTGGTTGTTCAACAAACACATCTTCAATTATAAAACCAATTAGAAAAAAACTTTTAATATCCATTTGATATAATTTGAAATTCAGATGAGTAGTATAGGGAAGTAGAATCCTAATATCTTCTAATCTAGCTACAGGTGAAAAGGTTTCCACATAGTATATTCTTTCCTCTTGACTATATCCTTGTGCAACTAGCCTTGCTTTGTTTCTAATGATATTTCTTGATTCATCAACTTTATTTCTAAAAACACATTTAGTTCCTATGGTCAAAGTGTCATTAGGTCTATCAACTAATTCCCATAAATTGTTTCTTTCAAATTTATTTAATTCTTCCTGCATAGCCATTACCCAAAATTCATCATTTATTGCATCATTGATATTTTTAGGTTCTAACTGGGAAATAAAGGCTTGATTTTGAACCTGATTTCATAGAGAAGCTCTAGTGTGCGTCCCTCTATCATGATTACCAACAACAGTATATAAAGGATGATTCTTTAGAATCCTTGTTGATCTAGAAATGGTGGGAATAGAAATTTCAGGTTCTTCTCTATGTTCGGGTTCATAAGAAGAAGATTCTGGAAAATTTCCAAAATTGGTTGTCTTTACAATAGGTTCATTTATTTTTTCATTAAGGTCCAGAACAGATATACCTTCTTCAAGGTTTTCAAGAAAAGACTTAGGTTCATGCAGATCAGTTTCATCAAATTTGATGTGAACAGATTCTTCCACACATTTTGTCATTTTGTTAAAGACTCTATAAGACTTACTTGTTATAGAATAACCTATAAATATTCCCTCATGACTTTTAGAAGAAAAATTTTCAGGATTATCCTTATTATTAGGAAAAAATAATTTGCAACCAAAAACTCTGAAGTAACTAACTTTAGGCTTCCAATTATTCCACAGTTCATAAGGGGTCTTCTTAAGAACAGATCTAATCAAAACTCTATTTATAATATAACAAGCTATATTCACAGATTCAGCCCAAAAATAAACAAGTAAATCATATTCATTAAGCATAGTTCTTGCAATTTCTTGAAGGGTTCTATTTCTTCGTTCTACTACACCATTCTATTGAGGTGTCCTAGGGGCAAAAAAGTTGTGACTATAGCCATTGTGTGAGAATTAAGATTCAAAATCATGATTTTCAAACTCACGACCATGGTCACTTCTCAAGGTCTTAATCTTAATCCCACTAAGGTTCTATACATACTTTGAGTATTTAATGAAATAAGAACAAGATTCACTTTTGTGAGCTAGAAATTATACCCAAGTGTATCTGGAAAAGTCATCTACTATGACATAGACATACTGCTTCCCATTTAAACTAGAAACTACAGAAGGTCCAAATAAATCCATATGAACCAACTTGAGAGGTTGAGAAGTTGAAACCTCTTTCTTTAATTTGAATGAAACCTTATGTTTTTTCCCATTTGACAGATATTACAAACTTTATCAGCTGGGAATTTAAGTTGAGGTAGGTCTCTAACTAAGTTCGTCCTAGTCGGTTTTCTAAGTGAATGAACATTGCAGTTTCTTAATCTTTTGTTCCATATCTAGGATTTTTTATGAAAAGCATTTAAACATGTAACCTTTTGTTTGGATAAAGAATTTAAATGTACAACATAAATACTTTCATTTCTTAAGGAAAAAAATACTAAAAAATTTTAAGATTTAAAAAAATTACAAGAATAATTCTCAAATTTAACATTGAAGCCATCATCACACAACTGAGAAATGCTTAACAAAATGTATTTTAATCCATCAACAAATAACACTTTAAAAATTAAAACTGAATCAGAGTTACCAATCTGGCCTAATCCAACGATTGTTCCTTTCAAATTATCACCAAAGGTGACATACCCTCCATCAACTTTGATTAAACTCTTGAAACATGAGTAATCTCCAGTCGTATTCCTTGATCATCCACTTTCCAAGTACCATATATTCTTATGGTAACTCTTCAGGCAGGTCTCTTAAAAAACAAGTTTAGACAGAAAATTATTTTGGTACCCAGATTTTCTTGGGTCCAGATAGGTTAGAAAGTAAATCTTTTGGTACCCAGATTTGTCTAATGGGTCTCATATAATCAATAGATTCAAATGATTTTGAAAAATAAACTTTTTTTGATCTATATCCATGTGAATTACTAGTTAAAGCCTATGAATTTACAGAACTGGAACTAGTAGCATTCTTTCCAGATTTAGGAATAAATCTATTTTTAGTAATCCTTCTCTATCAAGGCTGATATTCTATTCCAGTGGTATATTTTGGTGCCATTTTTTACCTAACATTTGTGTAAGTGTATCTTTTCCATTTTTGAATTTCTCTATGTCCTTCCAAAATTTCTCATTAGACAATTTCAGTTCAGTATTTTCCTTATGTAATTGAGCATTCCTTTCCTTCTCCATATAAAGTGTAGTTTTAACAGAGCTGGTCATAGCATGTTGTTTCTTCTAGGTCTTATACTTGTCCTTTAATTCACTATAGGTTTCTTCCAGCATATTACAACATCCAAATAATTCATCTTTAGACAAATTGTCATCATTAATTTCATTCCCATAATAATAATCATTCAATATAGGGGAAATAGGTACCTTATAAGTATTAGTCATGAAACACATGTTGGCACGATTCCTTTCAAAATCAGAAACATCATATTCACTTGTGCTATCTTCTGATGCACTCCAGGTTGCCTTTATAGATTTCTTATATTTTCTATCCTTGTAGTCAAGTTTCTTCTTGAACTTCAATTTTGGACAGTCAACCTTAATGTTCCCTTTTCTTTTGCATTCATAACACACAATCTCGTCATCCTTATCAGATTTCTTCTTATATTTCTTCCACTAACATTTATTATAATACTTACCCTTATAATTTGGTTTTCTAAAAAATTTCTTCTTCTTGTAGATTTTCATAAATCGCCTAGATATTTGAGCCATATCTTCATCACTATTAGAATTTGAACTTCCACCTGTTGAGCTTTTAGTAGGTATGTGAACGTTCTCCTTGTCATTTTTCTTTGAGGAATTATAATTAATTTCCAATTATATCCTATTTGGTTCATGATCTTCCTCCTTGTTTACCTCGAGTTATTCTTCATACATCATTATCTTACCAATCAGTTCTTTACCAGGAAGATCACTAATGTCACTAGATTCTCTTATTGAAATTGATGTCCCTCTCCATCTATCTGGAATACATCATAGTATCCTCATGATTTTTTCTTCTGTAAAAATAGATTTTCCAAGTGAGCTCATTGTATTTACAATTTCGTTGACCTTGAGATACATGTCAGCAATAGGTTCATCATGCTTTCTTTTAAAATTATCATACTTAATAGTATATGTATTTAGTCTCATTTCATTAACATTGGTTGTTCCCTCATGGGAAACACCCAAGGTATCCCAGATTCCATAAGCAGTTTTACAAGAATATATTCTATTACATTATTCATCCCCTAAAGCACACTACAAAGCATTAATTTCTTTAAAATTATTATTGTAAGCTTGTTTTAGTAGGTTCATACCAAGTAGTTCTTTCTGTTTCTGGAATCTTATACTGCATTTCTATAGAAATCCATGTATCAAATCCCATAATTTCTAAATGAATTTTCATTTCCATTTTCCATTGGGCATAATTAACACCAATAAAGAAAGGTGGCATGTTGGTAGCAGAACCTTCTAGTATATTATTCATATTTTGATTTTATAAAGTATATTTAAAGAGATAAGATTTAGAACTAACAGAAATTTAAGATCATTAAGATACAACTAAAATCACAGTTGAAAAACAGAGTATTTGGAAATCCATTAAGAATAAAAACCTCTGATACCAAATGTTGGTCATAGTGGATACTCAAGAGGGGGGGGGGATAGAGTTCCAATTAAATTTTTTTTCTAAAAATAATTATATTAAAGAAATTCCCCAATTAAAATAATAAGCTAAACTATATTGAATTTGAAATACTATAAAGGTTCAGTTAGGTTCTCAAGAGATTGATTAGTTCTCAGTTAATATAATCTAATGATTACATTAGACTTTGAAACTAACCTACTGATTTAAGATAAATACAAACACTTTCTAGTCTAACTATCATAGTTACTTTTAAATAGATTTGTATTTAAAATACTTGGCATTAGAATATTCAATATAGTTTAAAACGAAATAAATATGCACCGCAGGTTTTAACCAAGAGGTTTAGTCTCAAGTTGAGACTTATTCTTCTCAAAAAAAATTATTAACTTTGATCCACACCCTGGATCAGGGAAAACAACAGTACTTAGACTTTCCAGGTACTTTGACCTCTAACATAGTTCACCATGGGAAATCTAAGACAACAGCACACAAGCTGTCCGACTCCTACTTGACCTCTACCACTATCCAAAGTGGAAAATAAGAGTATATAGAAAGTGTATGTGAGGATTAAATCCTCCAGTTCAGCACATGAGTCATTGTGTGTATGGAATATACAGAGTACACACACACTGCTCAAAAAATGTAAATAAAAGAATCACTGAGAAAGATTAGATATGAGTTTAGAATGCTCTAGTGATTTGAAGTGCACCTCTTGACTCCTTTTGAATAAAAAAAATGCTTCTGAGTCCTTCTATGGTTTTTGCCTTTAAAATAGAGTGTCGTATGATTCCTTGATTTTCAGGTTCAGTTTGATCAGCTTAAGTGCATGAAACGATCATTTTAGTTCTTCACTCCTTGAATGTTCAAGTTCTGTGGATTCAGTATGTGTTATTCTTTGTTCTTCTATGCATGTATGTCTTCTTGTATCTCCAAAATATTTTCTCGTACATGCATTAAAAAAATAAAATATGACCGTTGGTAAATAAACAGATTGAAATCAAGTTTAGAGAAATAGTGATTGGTTTTAATCAGTAGTTGTTACTCCTTCTTACAGTAGCTTTCTTGAATCGGTTGATCCTTATATCAGTAGCTCCTTCAATCGGTATCTCCTTATATTGGTAGCTCATTCTATCAGTATCTCATTCAATCGGAAGCTCCTTCTATCGGTAGCTACTTCTATCGGTAGCTCCTTCTATCAGTATCTTCTTCTATCAGTCAGTGGCTCATTATACCAGTGAACTTTTATCAGTAGCTATAACTATATTTAACAGTAGCTCTATGTGTTAGTAGTCTTTGTATCATCAGACATGTATAAGTAGAATTTATCTTTCTACATCAGTGAAATTCTTATCGATAGCTGTCTATCTGTCTGTTTGTATTGGTAGCTTGTATCAGTAACTATGTACCAATGAAATTGTGTCACTGGACATTTGGTCTATCATTAACCTTTACTTATCGGTAGACAATGTACCAGTTGGTCTGTATCAGTCGACTTGTGCATACAGGTGGACTTATTCTATCTATAGATGTTATGCATATAAGTGTCCTTATCCATATCAGCAAACTTCTGTACCAGTGTACTTACCCTTATTAGTAGTCGTGTATCTGTTTTTCTGTATCAGTAGCTATGAGCATACTGGTGGACTTATTCATACCAGTGGACTTAACAATTATTTGTTCTATGAAAAACATATGTTAAAGTTATTTCAAAGTATGTATAAACATAGATAAACATTTATTACCATATTCCAATGATTATTTTGTAATTCTTGTCAAAATAGGATTATAAATACATATTAAAACATAATTGGGATTATCAAAACAGGTAAGGTCAATAATAAGTATTACTATTTATATTATGGTATTTTGATATAAATATAATTTTTTTTCACGGGGTATATTTTTTTACTGATTATAATGATGTAAGGGTTTATTTCAAAATCCCATCATTATTTTGGATTTTTTTTGTTTAAGTCACCATAGGGTAATATTTTTCTTACATGTAAGTGTTTTTTAAAATGTTTTAAAAAATGTTTATACTATTCTATTTTGAAATTTTTATGTCATTTTACCCATTTTTTACAATTTGAAAAATCATTTAAAAGGAATATTCATGTCGTTTCCCCAAAAAATGTACTTTAAATGTATTCTTCAAAAAGTAAAAGGAATTTTTTTAATAGATATAGAATGAATGAAATTTACAACCATAATAACGCCCAATTCTTTGGAATATTAATTTAAAATTATATAATTTTATTTTTAAATAAAATATTTTATTTTCTATATAAGTGACCTTTCAAATAAAGTATTACCAAGTGGTAAGGGATTTTCATCTCACTTTTTACATATGTGAGATACATTTCATATTCACCACTCACTTATTTTGTTCAGTTTTTATACTACCCCTTTTGATATATTATATCATCAATCCTTTTATCTTATCGGTATTCAAATGATTAAAAGTGGTATGGGACAATTTGATTTAAAATATTTTAAATCAATTATTCAATATAATAAGAATGATTTGAATTTGTATGACAAGGGTTTGGGATGGTTTAAAGTAAGACCTCAATATATCTATAGTCTCATGAGACAAATCAGTTGGCTAAATCCGATGGTTTTATACATGATATGCTAAACCACCACGTGAAAGGTATTTATAGTAATGGTACCATGTACATATCTATCATGGCATCCGATAATTTAGCATTTCCTCTATTGAGAATTCAATTATTATTATTATTATTATCCATGAGATTAATGATTTGAAATTACACACATATGAATTCATTCTCATCTTATTGATTAAATATCACGTGTTTTTCTATTTTCCTTAACATATTGAATACGCCTTATCCAGTTATTTCAATGACATGTATTTTCAGTCATTGAAATTTCTATAAATATTTATTCTCGTTGATTAATTATTAAATCCATAGTACTTACGCTTACTGATCATTTTATTTCACCCTTATTATATTTACATTCCCCATGAATCATTTAAGTGTACTAGGAAATATATAAACAGATATAATAAATGGAAAAAAGTATCCTCGAAAGAAAAAAATATTGTAATTAGTGTCTTCATTTGTTATACAAAACTCATGTATGTATCTGGTTTACTAAGACTAAAAAACTTTTTGGTCCTTTGGGAATTTATTCATTATAATAATTCCAATATAATAAAACAATGCACCATCTTGGGGATTCTGGGGTTGGGTCATCATTCTTATTCAAACCAAATATATTTGATGCATCCAGAAATATGTGATGAAACAAGCAGTTATATTTTTTTAATAAAATATTGTCATTTGGTCCCAAAATCAATGTTAAAAATAGTAAATTCCAAACCCATATATGTGTTCTATCCAGATAATATCTGAAGTCTAGGGAAGTCCCTAATGGTCCCCATTAGAGAAGCATGAATTTTGAACATCGTTCAAGAAGATGCATCATATGTCTCAACTGCATTACGCCGTAACTCCTTCAATTCATCAATTATAGGAAATAAGTATTCATCAGTATCATTTATAGTAATGTTTTTATACTATTAATATTTCAAATGAAAATAGATGTTTATTGTATACACATCCATGTAGGTATATTTTATGAGGTAAAAAACCGGGTAAATGCTATAACCGGTACTCAAAGTCCCAAAAGGGTTGAATTCATCGGTAATAAATTTCAATCATACATTACATGGATTAGATGAGAAAATATGGATATATTTAATAAAATATCATCCATGAATTTGAATCCCCTGAATTCGACATTAACCCTTCCTTTTTATTATCTATATAAGTCCACATCATGTTTTCAAATGTTTTTGATGACATGAATAATATTTGTAATGGTGGTTTTAAAGGGAAGTAACAAATAAACATTTTAGGAATGTCCCGTTTCTTGTTTTTATATTATTATGTTGATCCATACTTAAAAAATCACCCATTTACCTCAATAAAAAAGATGAACATTTTTATAATCTTTTCTACTTGAATCCTCTCCCAAATAAGGCATATAATCATTAAGAAAAGCACATATTTATTTACAATTCATCCCAATATTATTAACAACTTTCCCATATCATAAAAATACACAAGGATATTATCATTTGGAAATGAATCATTAAACAATTCTAATATCATGAATATTGCCTTATTTGTAATTCTTCGTTGACATTTGATATGGTACAACGTCAATAAAAAATAATGTTTCGAAATATTCATATATACACAATAATGCACTTGATTTCCATCATTAACTAAACCATGAAATTCATTTTTCTACTTAGTGAGTTCCCTCTAACATTAGTCCCAGTATTATTAAGAATAGGATCCAATGATATGTTGCAATCGTGATTTGATTTTCTTATAGTCCCAGGAACATCCTTTTTCTAGTTACTATTTATAACACCTTCAATTAGTTGTTTAGGTATGTTTTGTTGTTGATGTTGTTTCCCAAAAATACTAAAAGAATCATTTATAAGGTTTTATATTTCATTTCTCATTATTGATAATTGTGTGAGCTCATTCTATTGTATGAAATTAGTGTTCAAACATTCTATAACATTTTATTCTCAATTCTAAGTCCAACAAAAATATTGATTAGGGAATTGATTTAATATAAAGTTTTCATAAATTTCATTTCTCTTTAATTAGCTTCTAAATTTACATTTTAGGAATGTACATGTTATTGTCCCCTCAACAGATCAATTAGAAATTAAAAAATCTATAAACATGCTAAATAAGTAGCATAATGATGTGTGTTGCTTGGTAATGTGATACAACTTTAATCGATATATCAAAAAGTCCCTACACATAATTAATGAAAATTAAAACACATAAGAAATATTATTTCATTAAAAAATTATCTAATTTACTTTAAATAAAAAATATAAAAATTTATTCATATAGATTAACTTGATTATTTATTTGTACAAAATCATTTCTCTTATATTTTAATTCGAATTTATATAGTATTTTAAAAAATTATAACTTGTATAAAATTATGTTTAATAATTTTTATGTGTAAATGTGTTTCTGATAGTATGATGTTAAAAAATTATCAAATAATTTAATAGCCACACAATCCAAAGTCATGAATAATTATAAAATCAAGAGAGTTCTGTAAAAAACCAACCATAAATTTTTATACATTACAGTATAATATCAAAAATGACTAGAATGTACCATCATTATAGTTTTATAGAAAGCAATTAAAATTATATAATAATGACACAAAAAATCATTGAATGTGAAAAATAGTCAACTAAAATGGAGAGATTGTAAAAATCGCCCATGAATGGTGAAAAAAGGGGATGACAAAGAGGTGAACTAGTAGGGAAATAAGACTAGATAAGTGGATAGGGTAATAAGGGAGATAGTGATCACTTGGATGAGGGCTCAAGAGTATTCGTCAGGGGTTTGTGGCTCGATGATGAGGGCGTGAAAGTGAGGAATTGGGAAAAAATATGAGTAAACAACAAGGGATAGAGGCTTGAAGGGGTAAAGGGGAACAAAGAGGACTGGGAGGATGAGGGTGAGGGAAAGGGTGAGAGTGATGGACGAGAGGGCCTGGTGTCTTGGATGAAAGTGGGGAGAGGGGGGAATTAGTGAGAAATCAAGGATATTTTTCAGGGGCTCGCAGAGGGTGTTTCGAGGTCTTAAGGAGTAATGATGAAGATGGGAACATTTGATCAAGGATGACCAGTGATGGATTATGGTGGGATTGAGGAGTTGTTGTGGTGAGGGATTGAGGAGATATGGAGATGGATCAATTGGGGAGTGGTTACAAGGTGGAAAGGGGAGAATTAGTGAGGGTGGATGGGGAGTGGTGATGAGGGATAGGTCGGGAAAGATGATGAGGGATAGAGCATGGATGAGGGAGAAGTGGTAGCATGGGATCAGTGAGTGGTGGTGAGGGCTCAAACCGGGGGTGTAAGAAAGGGGAAATGGGGAGTATTAGTGACGTGGAATGGGGAGTGACAATGAGGGGGAAATGGGAGTGGTGTAGGGGGCTTGTTCTGGGAGATGATTCAAGGGGTAAAGGGGAGCATTGGTGAGGGATCTTGGTGTAAATAAGGATAAGGGGAGAAGGGGATCAGTGGGAGGGGAGGGGTAAAAGTTCATTTTTTTATTATGAGGTGTTAAAGAGTGTACAAGTAGGGTTTGTAGCCTAAAGCAATAATTTTTAGAGAATCTAACTAAGGTTCAATATTGGTGAATAATTATTAGTAATGATTAAGCTCAACTATTGATCCCAGTTAGCGGAGTTACAAGGTTAGTTTAATAGTTCCCAAGTGCCCACATGACTATGTGAGAAGATGTAGAGAAATTTTAGAGGTCCACATTTACTTTTCATAGTTTTCCTAAACTTTTCACCTAGCATACTCAATTAGTTCGACATAGTAAGTGGATCCATACGATTTGTCCACAGATTGGTCAAATAGTGTGTAAAAACCTTACGTCCCCTTTAGAATGGGTAAAATTATCCTTTTGAAATTGTGACCATATAACTCTTGACACCATTCTATTCTTTATTATATACACAACAATCATCCACACATGAGAGGGATTCCATGGATTCGACTTAATATTTGAATCTTCTCCCTCACCTGAGCCCTAATCGGACCACCATTCATCACATTAGTTAGGCAATGCTCTGTGATTTGATCCATTACCTTAGTTTCTCTATTTATATGAAAATTTTTAGTGTTATTTTTATGAAAGATATTATCCTCCATTTTTAGGTATTTGGATTACTCTTTATTATCTTCAATTCAATCCTAAATCCGAAGCTGATATCTGACAAGGGTTCATTATCTTCCATAAGGTTTGTGGTCTAAAACTTTCCCTTAAGTCTCATCGTTTATACCTGTCATTGTTGTTCCACATGTCATTTTTAGTCACATGTCACCCATAATATCATTATTCCATTAATTATTTTCGTATATTGAAATTCAAATACCCCAATAATCCCCCTTATATCATTTGAGGTCAATGATCTCAATGTGAACCATCCCTTGGGTGTGCCAAAAACATTCCTATATAAATATTTGAATATTACAAAGCAAACCACCCTTTAATGTGTTTGGTTCAACATTGAAAATGGTTTTTAATAAATTTAAAGTGACGAACTAGTGCATTATTCTAGGGAATGTATGTTTCACTTGGCTCTTATTAAATTATAATGAAATTCTATAAAGGTATGAAACCTCCTTTTAGCCTTTTTAATTTTTTAATGAAAATAAAACAGATTGAATTAAATAGAAATAGTAAAATAGAATGGTTATTAAATTTTATAATGATATTTTATTAAATGTAAGGTTCCAACAAATACTATATAAATTTTTATTATTTAAAGAGTGGTTAGACAAGATCCATCCTTGGATTACTGAGGGAGTTCCTTGCGAACATAGAGGAAACCCCCCCCCCCCCTGATTCATTGAGCCGATTACCTTGGGTGATACCCAACTTGGTGTTTGGTATTTTTTTTATTCGTATGTAAATTCCGCATCAAAGTATCAAAAATTAATTTTTTTAACATCTGAAAATTATAATTCCTTGGATTCACTTATTGTATTAATATTTATTTCCTCATACACAGGAAACCTTGGGTTCTCATCTTTAGATATAGTTAGGATTAGATTGGGAACTACAAAGGTTGTGGTCTCTAAATTTAGTTAGATAGCTTTAAAGTGGATTGACTCAGGTGTACCCCTTCGATTACGCTTATAATCCTATAGCAGGCCAACATTGTTTATTAGTTCCGAGTTGGCTCGACCTTCTAAGGTCATGGATTCCTTGTTTAACCATGTTCAAACCTTACTACTTATAATACTAGACACCTTGAATATGATCTTCAGACCATGAAAATTTAATATTAACCTATCCATATGAATATGTATTAAATAAAAATATGTATGGTCAGTCGATAATCCTTTGTGGAGCCTGTGACTAACATGGTTATTATTTCACATATTGTATTCTATTGATTAATATTATATCTAAACATGTTATAATTTATAATAAAAAACTGGACTTTTTATAAATACCATTGCTGGTGCCCTACTGAGTATATTTCACACACTTTTTAGGCCACGGATTGGTACTAAGATAGGATTCATGGATGTAGGTATGGAAAAGGGAAAGCACCCAATAATAGACATTTTATTAAATTATACGAAGGGAGCTTCGAGCATAGGTTCAATAATAAGAAGTTATTCTATGGAAGATAGTTTTGGTCTTCAACCCATTTGATATACATGTATTTCATTTAATTCTGCCTCTATGTATGCTTGATTATTTTTTATATCATCATGACATTGACATAATTTTGTATATTGTGATGATTATTAATGTTGAACCTATTTTTCTTATTTATTTTTTTATCAATTATATATATCTTGGTGTTTATTTTTATCCATTTATACTACTGTTTTGTTTATAGTTATTTTGATGTGTTTCACTGTGATCATTAGGATATAGTCTCCCCATCGTACCACATTAAACCTTCACTTCTAGTCTCTAATCTCTAGTGTATGGGGAGGCACTCTTGAGGGAATGTTTCTAAATAGTTCCAGTTACTTATGAGTAAATAGGATTAAGTAAATCACTATTCTACTCACCTTGAATATCTAGAGGCATTAGCAATTGGGTTGTTAGTTTTTTGTTTACTCAGACTCCCCAGATTTATAGTTACAACTTTTATCAAAGATACCTCAACTTTAGATAGATGAATTCACTAGACTTACTATATAAATATGAATTTAATATAGTCTATAATACATAGAAGGGAAACTTGTTAGAATATTCCCTTAGCAAGGAATTACACTCTCTCTTGGTGGAAATGGTGTCCGAGTAATTTTACTCTTTACAGCTGGCCTTGGTAATGGAGAGAGGGGTATCTTATCTTAAGTGTATGATGGATAATCCACCACTATTATTTAATGTGATAGAGTGAAAAATGGGTTTCATCAATTGGGATGTTCTACACATATAAATATCGAAATGATATGCACCATATAGATTTTATGAAGGCTGGAAGCATGAGATCATTTTTCAAGGATGGAAAATTGGTTTTCCATAGTGGATGAGGAGGTAACGAATGAGATTCATTTATCCCCTTACTATTATATCCTGAAGTGATAAAAATTTTAAAATACTTTTTCAAAAAAAATGTGTGGGCAGGAATGAGGTGGAGAATTGAAAATTTTGTTTCATGATGCCTCACATGTCAACATAAAAATGAGGAGAACTGGGTTCTAGAAGTTTTTAAACAATAAATTCACGTCCAAAAGTATAAATGGGATGGTATGTGGATGGAATTTATGTATGGTCTTCTATAGACACTAAGAGTCCATGGAGAAGGCACAATAAATGATTTGTGATTTGAACCAGAAGGGGATCAATTCTAACATCTCTATAAAACTGGGCATGTATAAATATTATGATCATAAATAATGATCCTTCATCTTAAAGGTAATCACATGTATGGGATTTCTAGTTTATATCATTGAATCAATGTTGATGTGTTTTTTTCTCACTATTCCTCGAAATTTATTTTCTAAAAAAACTATGGATTCTTGAAGTGGGTTAGGGGGATTCACTTAAGAGATCCCCTCTAACCCATGTTTTTTGTATTGATGTAGGAAAAATTTAATAATTTCATTAATAAGTGCCTTAAAAATGTAACAATATCTCAGTTTTGGCGTAGTAATTAGTTTCAAGGCCTATATCACCTCATGTTTGTAGATGACATCATAATATTTATTAAGGGAAATAAATGCTCAATAAGTAGAATCAATAAGATCTTGCAATATTATTTTACTTGGAGAGGTAAATTTTTTTATCATGATAAGATAAGCATTTTTATATCGAATTATTATTTATATATGGGAGTGAGATATTTTGAAGACAGTATAGGAATTAAATAGATTTCCTTCCATATTTGGTATTTTAGTGTCACCTACTCTTTAGGTTGACATCAGTTTCACCACCTTGATAAGGTGGTGGGAAGAATCTCTAGCCACATGCTTATAAGGAATATACATTTTGTTTTTTTAGCGGAAGGATTAAATTGGTCAATAGTGTGTAGTCATCCACCCCCACAAACATGTTTTCAACAATAAAATTTTATAAATCAGTGGTATTGATGTTGGATAAATTAATGGGATCATTCATATGGGATGATCTCTATGAGGGATATAAAAACTATTACTATTGAAGATGAATGGATGAACTTGTGAATGAGGGAGGTGATAATGTTCAAATAGTCTTCAATGTGAATCACGGGATGCATGTGATGATGGATTGTCAATCCATTGAGGGGTGAAGCCTATGTGGAAAATTGACTAGAAAGAAGTATGTGATAGTGATAGAAAAAACAAAGGGGAGAGTTTAGAAGCTACATAGTTTTGTTTATCCCTAAATCATAGAGACAGTGAAGAAAACACACCGGATCATTGGATAAGAAGATATCATTTTCGGGCATCATAACTGGCTCGGTACTGAACTTGGTTTTTCAGGATGCCCCACCCCAAAGAATTTCCTTCAGGAATTCTAGTAACAATAACCCATTCATTAAACCAATGATGGGTGGAGAGTAGTGAAGGGTATATGATTTAGTGTTACTATCTTTAGAAACATATAGATGTGTGTTCACTGGTTCATCTCCAGGAGGTTTCTTAGTTAAGGATTATCATTTGATGGTGAATACGATGGTGTATTAGGTTGGATGGCATGAGAAACTATAGTGAGAGGATATCCCAAAAAAATTTAATTTTATCTTTTGGAGAATAAGGAATAATGAATTACCTACCTTTGATAATATCAAATGAACCGGTATTCCCCTCACCTTTAGGTGTTGTTGTCTTAGAGATCAATTTGGTGGAAACATGCGACATCTATTATTTGAGGGGTAGTGGGCGAGATGGTTGTAGAGTGAAAAGGTCACTTTCACTAGTGTGTCTTCAAACATAAAAAATGGATATAATTTCATTTAAATTTTGTTTCAAGTTGTGGGGGATTATATCCTAGAGATCCAAGAGTGGTCCATTATGCTTTCTGATGGTTTTTGGGGTTAATGGTACGAAAGAAACAAATCATGGTTTGATGGAATCTAGAGTTCGAGGATGACAATTTCATTTATAAATAAGAACTTGTCGATTGATCCGGTTTGGACACTCATGGAATGGGAAGATTCTCCCTCTCTCTGAAAACTAAAAGTCACAAGGATTCCAAATACTTATTTCATTGGCCCTCATGCTCGATGTTGGATTCGTTTGACCCCTCATAGAATAGGGAAGAAGATGAATACTGATGGATCGTGTAGATAAGAAGTAATGTGGGATATATGCCTTGTGTACATCATAAAAGTTTAGGTGGTAATATATTTCATGAAATTATTTGGGAATGGATATTCTCTCTAGTATGAAGAAAACATGGTGATTTCTGGTCTTTATTTGGGCTATAAAGAAAATATTTGTCTCGCTGCATTGGAGTGAGACTCGCTTTAAATGTTTAACTCATTTCATGGATGCTTCCCCACCCCCTAGAAAATATCATATCATATCCAGAAGTGGAATAATATGAGAAATTGAGGTATGGATATCATTCATACCTGAAAATAGGGGAACAATGCGGCTGATAACCCAGATTTTAGGGATCCTCTGGATAATCAATTCTATTTTTCCAAGATTTGGGTTCTTTCCCCAATAGGGAGTTAACATCATAATTAGATATACTATTCGGATGCATTATTATATGTCCCATAAATATATGTAACTCTCCCATGTTTTGGTATTCTAGACTAGGATCCCTTTGGTAATAAAAATAAACAATTTTTTTAGAGTAAAAAAGAGAGTCCATGATGCTATCTAAGTGATTATTGATAGACATTAGAAGTTAACCCACTTCCTCTCCCTTTAGGATCATAGTTTGAAGGATAGTATGGGGTGCTGGTATATATGTGAGATCATTAGATTTCATAGGGTACCCATGAGGAATGACTTTGACCATGATATTAGGTTCATAACATC
Source organism: Viscum album (assembly GCA_963277665.1). Lineage (NCBI taxonomy): Eukaryota > Viridiplantae > Streptophyta > Magnoliopsida > Santalales > Viscaceae > Viscum > Viscum album. The sequence goes on along the minus strand of OY728155.1, from coordinate 191,758,701 downwards.
GATTTGGAGAGGTATTTCGGATGCATTCAAAAACCAATTAGAGATAACAATAACATTCAACCACTAGAAAGATGGATAGAATAAATTAACCATTCTGGTTTTAGAGGGTATGTTGAGAATCTACATTTTATAATTTATTTGGAGCTAGAAGGATCACATACTATTGGTGTATTTATATTATAATAACATCTATCACTATAATATCTGTATTACATCATTCTAGGCTCTATAAAAAAGACCATTTTTGTAACCTATATACTAGAAAATGACATGAAAATCATCACTTATGAGTCCAAAGCCAGTGGAAGCAATGGAAAATAAATTTAAGTTGATCTATGAGTAGATGAAAATTTCTCAGAGTTGATATAAATCTTATTTGGGATTACATTGTAGGAATTTATATTTTTGACTAGGGAGACCATGTATTCTTGAATGCCTCCACATAATTTTGTTTTTAGAGGTTTGTTTTGGGTTAAAAGTTATCCTTAATGTTCATTGGCCCATTCCCGGTCCTAAGTAGGGTTTGAGAGGTTTCTTACATCCTTTTTTTCTTATCACAGTTAGAATATGTGCATGATGTATTTAACATGTGATGGCTAAGGAGATATGGGCACATCCCATATCATGTTATTTTTATAGGTGATTATGACATCGAGGGAAGATCCACCCTTTGAGTGTTCCTAGTGGAAATTGATGATTAGTAGGGGATGATCCTTTATAGGATAACCATTCTACAGGTTTGAGTTCTTTGGTATCACATGAACCTCTTAGAGAGATTGTGGGAGCATGAGATCTAGATGCGAGTTCATCACCCTCTCCTTTTTGTGTAGGGTTTTATTTTCTGGGTGAACATTATTATAGGTGGGGAGTATGTGACAACTCTATTTTCTCATTTGGACCATATGTATATTTTTTTATATTATAATAGAGTTTCCATTATATTTTCTATGATGTTAAATGCATCATAGGGCCCCAGAATTTATATATTAAAAATATTAAACATTTCAAAATACACATGAAAATAATTTTAAAAATAGTGGATTTACCCATTAAAGGAGGCTCAAATGGGAAACAATCGAGGACTTAATTTGATTTAGAACATCAGATGAACCCTAATAATGTTGTAATCTTCATTCACATTGATTCCCAAAACATTTTATCATCATGGGTATATATTAGAAAAATTAAATTAGATAAATTAATTTAATAAGTTTAATGGTCTAAATAGGAATTTAAACCTATAAAAAACCCTTATAAAATATTATATAACAATTATAAAGGGTTATCAAAATAATATTAGAGATTGATAGATCCAACATTGAGATGATATTTGATGAACATACTCAATAGGATAATTGGTTGATGATTATATTCATTGTAACTCATCATCTCCATCGATATAGAACCATTATTCATCAATGATCGATAAAATGATGAAGTATGACTTTGTTTTTTTGTATTATTTCCCCTTTATTTGAATGTTGAATAATGTTCCATTTATCATTATTTAAATTCTATATATACTCGTTTATAGCATGACCCTGTCAATTTAATCTTTGTCTTGGACGCTGAATTTATTCCATTGGTCTATATATTTCCAATTTTATATTTTTCCATGATTACAGTCTATTTATAGGTTCAAAAAGACCATAAATTATCTCTCCATATTGATTTTACCTTTCTACCCATGTTCTTCATGTATTCATTTTTACTCTATTGTACACTGATGATTCAATTGTCAATCCAGTTAGAGATGCATGTGAGACGCAAATTAAGGTATTTTTGTCAAATTGATGATAGAGATGATTATTTTCAGATTCAATGACAAACTATAGAGTAATTAGAAAGAAAAAAATAGGTTGAATACTCATATGATGATGGATCTTAAATGGCCTTTACATTAGACAATATGAATCCCAATTTCTATCCATTAGAGGTTGGAAATCGATGACTAGGGGAGTTTTCTTAAAATTTTGTATCATAGGTAAAACTTTTGTTGATATTTTTAATAGGATTGATGGAAACATGAAGCCTCAGGGAAAAGACATACCTTTTTAAAAAAAAAACATACTATACTTCATGTATTCAGAAAGAACACATACTGAATATTCCATGTGTTTTTTATGGCTAGGGTTTACCGACCAAGTTAAAAATCACATTCCATGTAGTAGGGTCCACATGTTGTGTGGCTCTAATCAGCCGATGAACCATTTACAAGGAGTACACATTCAAGATCACTAGTGGGCCTCAAGATGTGTTCTCTGATAGAGACACTATGTACATGATCATCCACATTCCAAGTGGATTAATAGGAGAAAATAGGCTTAGATATAGGAGTTGAACCCATATACCCCAAGGGACTCATTGTAAACTTTCCTTTGAAAAATCTACCTATCATATATCCTTCTATGAGATTCATATTTATGCCCATGTGTAGTCCATTTTTTTTATAATTACACATAATATGTGATGGTTGAATTTGTTTCATTATTAGTGGAAATCCAGGAGGTGTAATAATAAGATAAATAATTATATAATGGTTTAATAATGATGATATTTGAGTGTGATATTTTCGGTGACCTCAGGGTTGGAAATCCCTAGACGTTAATATTCTATATTTTAGATGAGATTGGGTACCTTTTAATTTTAGTTTTATGAATTATCTTTATCCATACGGTAATTCCTCATTAGGATAAAGAGGTTATGAGGGTGTCTGAGGCTTATTCTGATCAAAATCCCCATGTGTTGGAGGAAACGGGGGGCCACATGGTTAGGATAAACCATTCATCCTAGCCTACATGGTTTTTCTAGACCGTGTGGGGTTATCATATGAACAACATGAGTCTTCACAGTTTCTTATAACCATGATTCATAGACTGCATAACCGTAAAAAACATGTAGGTCTCGTATAAGATGTGATTTGCCCAGGCCATGGTTGGTAAGTCTAACAGTGCACCGTTCCCATGAAAGAGGTTTTCTAGGACAGTTCTTATTACACATTTAGTGATATATTTGGCCAAAATATTTCCAAACTATGAAACCTATTAATTTTTTGTGAAAATAAAAATCTATCCTCTTTTCTTAAAACTATTTTCACCTCTCTTTCCCATCACTACTCATGCTCATCAATCCCACCTGTTGGGATATTCTCATCTACCTCAAGCTAGAATTTTTTGCTTCTCTTCCATCCATGATTTGAATTAACCACCATTATTCATATTGAATTCCAATCTGTAAGTGATTCTATCTATTATCTTTTTTTCTTAGTTTATCTCACTATCTCTTTTGCTATTTTAATGTGAGATAAAATGCCGTATTTTCAATGAATTTATCTATTTTTCTGTTTTCTCTCATTATAATTATAACTGGAAGTTGATAATAGTCAATTACTCTACTATAGTCATAATGTAGGTGGCCAATGACTTTTACATCAATGAATAACCATTTATGAAGTTTTGGTGTTCTTCAACATGACGGGTTTACCGTGTTTTGCATCTAACTTTGATATGTGTTAAATTAAATTGTATAAATTTTAATATAAATCCCTAATGAGACCTATTATGATTGTTAGAGTTTGATACATCAATGATAAGAACCCAATTAGGGGGTTCTATTTTTTTTATTCTTAGGCACTCCTTCCAATATTGGTTAAATATATTTAGGATTACTACTATTTAAAATACTAGGAATCAATCCCTTGTCACTGAAGTCAATTTGAAGAAAGCTAATAGTATTTTTAAAGATGTATTATTCCCAAGTTAGAGTAGTGTTTTCTACAGTGGAAGTAAATTTTGTCATGAGAGTTCTCAGAAATGAATTGGATTTCATTGTTTCTACAATAGTAGTTTCAAATTATTCTATTAGTATTGGAGGAAAGGCTATGTGAAGCCTTAATGTTACAAAAACCCAGTTTGGGTGCAGAGGGTGCAAAAGAAATGGACATACTCATAGATTTCACTATACCTTCCTATACATTACCAATGGGATATGATTATTTCCATCTTCTCCTTCTAGAGATAGGTCAGTAAATCCATGTCATGCAAGGAGATAGAGTAGAAACAACTGATTATGTCAAGTAGGAGGTCATGACAAAGGTAGCCATAATTCTAATTCTCAGCATTAGAAGAGAAAACCTGCTCAGGGTATTTTAGTTGTAGATTAGGGCCATGGATCATGCCAGTTTCAAGTAGTACAACTGAAAACCAAGGATTATAGCCTTAGACCATCTATAGTATGAGGTTATATTCTGGTATCCTCTACAATCATATCTTCCTTATTCAATACAAGTTCCACACACTCGTTTATTTCTATATCAATCATGGATAGGTTTGTCCTTAGAATTTCATTATTCTATGGGGTGATAACCCTAGACACATTGTTGGGAGTATGGTCAGAGAGTATACTCCAATGAAAATAGTGTCCTCTTGAGATTTACGGTTGTAATTTATTGCGAAGTATTTTCATACGTGAGATTAAAAGTCTTGATATCATACTTTGGATAGATTGGGTAGTGTCCTACCATTACCATTTTGAATATAATCATCGAAGGGTGTCTTTCATGTCACTTGAGGATAGTAGATATATATATTAGCGAAAATGGAATGTCCATAATGGGTAACCAGGACAAGAGAATCGAGGGCTGGGAGTGGTGATATCCATGATAACTAGTCATTACATGGATGATAAAATGGTTTGTATGTAATATTTTACTCTAGTGGTGGATCATTTTAGAGATGTATTTCATAGTGATTTCCTAGTAATAACTCCCAAGAGAGTGGTATAATTTATGATAAAGATCATTCATAGATAAGATTTGGTGTCTATTCATTAATCTATGATCACACATACTGAAAATCATGATATCAAGATGTAGTTGGAGAACCTTAAATCTAAGGATTTATTCAGCCTAGTACTTCAACTAGGGGTTCAATCAGGATTTTCCCCATGGAGGATGGAAATGATCGGCTATACATTGATTAATAATGCTGGAACCAACTTAAGGTTAAGATATAACTTCCATTACCTCACATAAAAGATATTTTAGGACTAATATTGAGAAGATGGGGTATTGTCAAAGATTTATTTGATTTAAATCTATATTCATGTACGTGTTATACCATACTATATATCTCATATAGGGTACCAAAGTAGGTTTGGTCTTTATGAGTAATTGGATATACCATTAGGTCTTACAAACACATCCACCATTTTTATATACATGATGAATTAGGTTTTCCACCCACAACTGGATTACTTCGTTGTGGTATTCGTAGATGGTATATTTCTATACTATCAGACACAACACAATCAGGAAAAACACATTTATATCATATTGACTACTAAGAGAGAATAAGTTGTTTTCCAATGTCACCAAATGAAAATTTTGGATAAAAAGATTCCTTTCATAGCTTATATTATATATAAATTATATGTATCTCTTGACATAGAGATGGTGAGGGAAAACTTTTTCTAGGAGAATCCCAAGTGTGTCTTTTTCATATGGACTTTATTGGGGTTGGATGGATATTATATGTAACACCCCGAGCTTTCACAATACGCTTCTCATTCAATAATGCATTAGCTTGCATTGTACGCAACTTCGAGTTCTAAAACACCGCAATTAATCAAAGTAGCCGTTATGAATAGTAATAACCACTTTTTAAAATTATAGAAATTTTATATTTCAAAATGGACTTCATTTTTGGATTCGGAATATCGAAATTAGCCTATGTTGATTTTTTGGTATTTTTCTGAGAACTTCTAATTTTTTATGAATAGTGAAAAATACTTAAAGAAATTTTTTTTAATAAAATTAATTTATAGTTATAAATTATACTATTTAGTGGTTTTAAAGTATAATTAGAATATATTTTTACAATTTTATCCAATGGTGGTCATTAGAATTAATTTAACATTGAAATTGGACATAAACAATTGCCAATCTTTTGATATAAATTGTTTCTTAAAAACACGCTATTTGTTGTGACAACGGGAATTAATTATAAAATTAATTAATGCAACTTATATGTTTGGAATTTTTTAAAATAGACATAATTTTTGAATTCGGAATATCAATTATATCTTAGGGTGAAATTTTGGCATTGTTCTGAAAAACTTCAATTTTTGAAGAATAGTGAAACCACAAAGTGGTAGTTAAATAACTGATTTTTCGTTTAAATGAAATATTACCACTTCTGTGATTTGATTTTCAAAAATCCGACATACATGGTTGTCATTATGAAGTAAAATGTGGTTCAATGAGATTAAAATAATTTTTGGTGAATAGTAACTTTTAAGTTCTTAATCGCGATTAGAGGTAATTAGTGCAGTTTAAGGTAAAAATAATTTTTTTAATATTATAATATGAGCTTGACACATGTCCTACCCTCATTGTATGTTCCATGGCCGACCAAGACAATCCATGGGTCAACTTGGGGACCCCATGGAGCCACTTTAGTTGGAAAATGACATAAATACCTTTTATTTAATGTTAAAGTAAAAAATGACACAAACCTGAAATGTTTTACTAAAACAATTTTTACATGGGGTTATACAAGTCATATATTTTGACTATAAATGTCATTGGAAAGATAAAAAGATTTCCTAAAACATAGTGGTTTTTTTATAATTTTTAGACATTAAATAAATTAAATTATTTATGACATCATTATGATGCAGCGATGACCTCATTATTTAACGATTTCAATAAAATGAAAAGATAATGTACAATACAGGGCTTACACTTGTCCAAAGACTATTGGATGGGTAGATTTCTAATCCTTATCCCCTTATCCATGAATTATATAAGTGTGGGACCTTTAGAATCCGAAAAGCATTGTATAATAATGTAAACTTTCCTCACTTTCCAAGAGTGCCCCTCCTCTCCTCTTATAAAAGGCCCCCACCTCTACCACCTCATTCACACTTTCAAGCAATTTGGCTCGGCCAACCTCTGCCCAAATACTCTCCCAAATTCCCCCTATTACTCCTAGAAGCCTCACTTTGGGCAGAACGTTTCCCAAGGAAGCCTTTGGCTCAAATCAAAAAGAGTTACCCGATTTTGAGGTAATGTCTTCTCTAATGTTTTTTTGTTTTATTTTTCTTCTCCAACCCCCTAAACTCTTTTTATTCATTTCTTTTGTAACAACACCAGTATCCTAAATATACTAGGATGTTTTTATAATAAGGATTCGAGCTACACTTACACACACCTACATCTAATGGTTAATGAACATACGGTTTCTGTGGATGGCGAATTTCTGCCTCACGAAATGATGATTGTTCAACACTCATATAACACCTTCAAAGGTGGACATTAAGATGTCACTATATTTATATATGATATATAATATGTTTATGTTTTACTTATGCTTCTTTATTTCTCATTTATGGCATACTTTATGATTTCCATTATGGGTAAAACGCGATAATTTCATTTTAGGAAGTGCGGACTACCGCCCCCTCAAGGTGATTTGAATCGTTAATGCCATATGTGGGATGTATAAAGGATGGAGTAAATGGTATTATACACCATATTATACTGGAATTATATTATAAATTTATATCATTATTATTTCATTCCATTAAATACGAAATAGAAATGAAAGTAGCGTTCATGCGTACGTACGGCTTACCGTCTCCATGAACGGTGCATTTCATTTCTTACCTCTAAATGTTACGTAATATTATAAATGAATGTATATACTGGATATATATCATATATATGAAATCTAAATAATGAATATAATTCTTGAGATAATGGATATTCTACCACATTAACAACTTGTAATTATAAGAAGTTTTTTGTTGACTCATGTACCGAAGATCGATAAAATGACCGTTATTAACTTAAATAATTACTTAATGTTCATAACATTGTAATAAGTGATATAAAAAATATAATGAAATTTAAAATGGTTCTTAATAAGGTATATATTAACTCTAGTTTATTATTCAGGAGGTTAAATAACGGTTGAGTCAAGTCGGACACAAGGTAAGGGAATTTTTAACCCAATTTCCATTCTTTGGGTTAATCTCCTACTTTCAAATTATGTCATGATATTATTATGTCCTATCTTGTATTTTTACATTATTTATGTGTAATTATAGTGAATACACATTATAGATGTACTTTATTTAAAAAAAATGATCTTTTTAAGGACTTCGCCTCAATCCCTTTCATTGAGGCATATTTGGTTTTATACACAACTTTCTTTTATACAGTGTATAAACCCCTTTGACTTTTACGTTTATTCAAAAAGAATATTTTTTATACGAAGCGTTTTGCTAAACAACAAAAGGGAATGTTTTTCTTTCCATACTTATGCGGTGACAACGACTTCTCCACCACCGTGACCATTATTTGAGTTTCGGCTTCCTCTACAAGCCATCATTTTTTTAATGAAAAATAAATACAAAGTTTTAACTTTCATTTATTTTGGTATTGAAAATGGTTTTGAAAGCGTTTTTATTATAACAATGTGTTGTATTGATATCTTGTGATTGAAATGTGTAAATGTTATGTTTCCTTTATGGATGTTTTATGTGATACGATTATGTTATGGTTTATGATATGTTTAAACCTATTCATATGAGGAATGTATTGGACTTAATAAGTGAAGGGTGGAGCCCGCTATAGCTCCTCGATGCATCGGTAGGTCTCATGAGACAACTAGACGTGGAATTGGACGAGGCCCTTTCCCAATTTTATTTATGGTTTTGGCCAAGGCCTTAATCATTTTAGATGTCTTGGCTGAGGCCTTGACAAAATGTTTCAGAATGTCTGGTATTATACATTCCCTCATTATGAAAGTGGTTATTGATCTTTCATGTGATTATTCGTCTAGTAGAATATCCATGTGAGTATGTAAGTCACATTATTTGATTTTACTTTTTCCATATTATGCCGAAGTTCAAGTTTAATAAGGCTTTTGTTTAGTTATACATTGCCTTAATTGTTAATTTTTATTTATGAAAGCTTCCGCAATATCGTTATCTTTACTGAGCATCTGAGCTCACCCCTTTCAATGTTTTAATGTTTTCCAGGATGTGAAGAAGTATATTATGAATGACCTGCAGGGATAGTGTGAGGGGATATGAAGACAATATGTTGTTGTAGTTTTGTTTTACTTTATGATGTAATGAAAGACTTATGAATGTATCTAGTGTTTCCAAGGCTACTAAACTAATCGGTCATTCGAGACTTGATCTTTTGTGATCATGCCAATGTTACGAAGTAATGCACCGACTCTAGGTAGCTGGGGTCGGGGCGTTATAGTTGGTATCAAAGGCAGTTTAGTACTAACCTTGGAAGCTAGATTTAGATAAACTCTGATTAGAGCACATAGCCCGAAGATAGACTTTAAGGATTAGTATAGAAGAACTTCATATAATTTTGGTATTATAGAGATTTTGTGAGTTTTCCGAGCAATACATCCCTGTCTGGATACGAGCAGGTAGAGGAGGCTCTGGCACAGATGTACCTAGGGGTAAAACCCAAAAACAACACTTTGATGTAGACTCGAATGGGAACTAGTGCACGACAACGGGCCTTACTGCACTCTTGGTTACGACACTCCCGAGGGGTATGCTTAGGATAATTCTCATTTTCTTTACAAACCACTATGAAGGGTTATGAGTATACACTTCCTCAAAGAAAACATTTCTTTTTATGATTATAGATTATATCCATAAATAGTTCAATTTATGTAAAGTGTTTTACAAATATGGAATTATGTATTTTATTTCATAAACTAATCTAGTTTATGCCATTGTTTAGAAATGGCGCCTAGTGGAAGGAATGGAAACCGTATCAATGCACGCACTCCGTGTAGGTATTTCCCTCCTGCTCAAGATAATTATTGTGGATCTGGAGATACAACTGCTGCTGATCAACTTATTACCATACTGGGACAACTCACTCAGGTTATGAAAAATAACCTTACTCGTATGGATAACCCTGATCCAGAAAGTGGAGGATCAATATTAGACCGCTTCATGAGGAAAAAACCGCCAACATTTAATGGGGGTACAAATCCATTAGTAGCTGAGCAATGGATAAACTACTTAGAGAAAATATTCCATGCCTTGGGGAGTAGCGAAAGGGAGAAGGTTGTCATGGCAGTTTACCGCCTCACTGGAGATGTCGATCAGTGGTGGTCGCTGATTCAAAACACAAAGGAAGATGATGACGTATCAAATATGGAATGGAGGGAGTTAAAAGAGCATTTCTTAGAAAAATACTTTCCTCGTGACCATCGAGCAGATATGGAAAGGCAATTTCTGAGTCTGAGGCAGAAGGAGGATGAGAATGTCGCAAAGTATGAGGCTAACTTTACAAGGTTAGCAAGGCATGCTGTCTATTATATATGCAACCCAAGGAGTAAGATTAATCTTTTCTCTGATGGGTTAAAACCATTTCTCCGTTGAGCTTCAGTATCAAAATCCTTCTCATCATACAAAGATATTGTCTTGTGTGCTATCAAGACAGAAAAGGAACTCTCTAAGTCTTATGACAACAAAGTAAAGCAAGAGAAGAAGAGAACGGTGGAGCAAGAGACAGATAAAGGGAAAAAGGGAAAGAAGGATTTTCCATTATGTGATAATTGTGGGAAGAATCACCCTGGTACTTGCCTAAAAGGAATGGGAGTTTGTTATAAATGTGGAGAAAAGGGTCACCAGGCTCGTGATTGCAAGGGAAAGAAAGAGGCTATCAAAGTTGAATGCTACAATTGTAGAGAAATGGGTCATTATGAAAATGAATTTCCTATGCATCAGGGAAACTTACCTCAGAAAAGTCCAAGGGATCAAGGACAATCTTATGCTGCTACTACAGTTGAAGCAGAATAACTAATGTATTGGTGCTTTTGGACTCACGGATTATATTCTGGTTATTAGAATAATGTGATATATATATAAGTATTGTAATGCAGTACTTGTTTATTTCAGTAAGGTTTTAATATGATGAAGGTAATTATATTTTTAGTATGTGACAACAAGAGAAACTTTACTTTGTTTGGGGAATATGATAAATTGATTTTGGAATTAAGAGACCTTTTAGAGAAAGTCTGGACAGAGGTATTTTGGATAACTATAAAGGTTGGAGTGGATTAAGGTTAGAGTGGATTAAGTTGATCTTTGGATAGTATTGTTTAAGGTTAAAAAGTTTATGAAGATTATTTTTGGAATATTATGATACTATAGTTTTAGGAAAAGGACAACCTGCAGGGTGGGGCATAACCCGTCGCGTCGGACAAAGCTGCCGGAATCGAACCCACAATCATAGTGCGACAAGCCTTTATTTCCTTCCACTAGCCTACAGGAAGTCCCCGGTTATTACAAAATAATTTTACTAATCTAAATGGTATGTGTTAACATTTGGAACCTTATAAAATTAGGATAAGTATAATATTTTTGAGTTCTATTATCTTTTTGAGTGAAAGATGATTTGATGATTGAAACTCTAATTATCAAGCATAAATATATATATACCTATCTCTTATTCAATGAATAAATTAATTCTTAAACTTTAGTAAAGAGATATTAAAACAAAAAAATGTGTTATCCTAATACCTTATGTCTTGTTGAACTGATGATATTTTAAATCAACATAGATTGAAGGCTTTGAGGCCCTCAATTTGACAGTTTATTGTGATTGATGACCTCAATCACTCCCTACAAATATTTACGTTTTTCCTCCAATTATATGTCTCTAATTTCCACCAATGTTCTCCTAATCGAGATCATAAATGGGTGGTGACTTTTTCATTTCCCTTTCCCTATTATTAAGGCTAAATTTTATTAATCTTATTTCCGATGTGGGTTTTCCACAAAGGTATTTTCTATTTTCAACCTTTTATTTTCCATGAAAAATTTCAAATTACGAGGACACAATTTATTGAAGGACGGGAGAATGTAACACCCCGAGTTTCCACAATACACTTCTCATTCAATAATGCAATAGCTTGCATTGTACGCAACTTCGAGTTCTAAAACACCGCGGCTAATCAAAGTAGCCATTATGAATAGTAATAACCACTTTTTAAAATTATAGAGATTTTATATTTCAAAATGGAATTCATTTTTGGATTCAGAATATCGAAATTAGCCTATGTTGAATTTTTGGTTTTTTTCTGAGAACTTCTAATTTTTTATGAATAGTGAAAAATACTTAAAAACAACTTTTTTAATCAAAATAATTTATAGTGATAAATTATACTATTTAGTGGTTTTAAAGTATAATTAGAATATATTTTTACAATTTTATCCAATGGTGGTCATTAGAATTAATTTAACATTGAAATTGGACATAAACAATTGCAAATCTTTTGATATAAATTGTTTCTTAAAAACACGCTATTTGTTGTGACAGCAGGAATTAATTATAAAATTAATTAATACAACTTATATGTTTGTAATTTTTTAAAATAGACATCATTTTTGAATTCGGGATATCAATTATAGCTTAGGGTGAAATTTTGGCATTGTTCTGAAAAACTTCATTTTTTGATGAATAGTGAAACCACTAAGTGGTAGTTAAATAACTGATTTTCCGTTTAAATGAAATATTACCACTTCTGTGATTTGATTTTAAAAAATCAGACATACATGGTTGTCATTAATAAGTAAAATGTGGTTCAATGAGATTAAAATAATTTTTGGTGAATAGTAACTTTTAAGTTCTTAATCGCGATTAGAGGTAATTAGTGTAGTTTAAGGTAAAAATAATGTTTTAATAATATTAGATGAGCTTGACACATGTCCTGACCTCATTGGATGTGCCATGGCCGACCAATATAATACATGGGTCAACTTGGGGACCCCATGGAGCCACTTTAGTTGGAAAATGACATAAATACCTTTTATTTAATGTTAAAGTAAAAAATGACACAAACATTAAATGTTTTACTAAAACAATTTTTACATGGGGTTATAAAAGTCATATTTTTTACTATAAATAGTCATTGGAAAGATAAAAAGATTTCCTACATCATAGTATTTTTTTTATAATTTTTATACATTAAATAAATTAAATTATTTATGACATCATTATGATGCAGCGATGACCTCATTATTTAACGATTTCAATAAAATGAAAAGATAATGTACAATACAAGGCTTACACTTGTCCAAAGACTATTGGATGGGTAGATATGGAACCCTTATCCCCTTATACACGAATTATATAAGTGTGGGACCTTTATAATCCGAAAATCATTGTATAATAATGTACAATTTCCTTACATTCCAAGAGTGCCCCTCCTCTCCTCTTATAAAAGGCCCCCACCTCTACCACCTCATTCACACTTTCAAGCCATTTGGCTCGACAAACCTCTGCCCAAATACTCTCCCAACTTCCCACTCTTACTTATATATGCCTCACTTTGGGCAGAACTCTTTCCAACGAAGCCTTTGGCTCAAATCAAAAAGAGTTACCCGATTTTGAGGTAATGTCTTCTCTAATGTTGTTTTGTTTTATTTTTCTTCTCCAACCCCCTAAACTCTTTTTATTAATTTCTTTTGTAACAACACCAGTATACTCAATATACTAGGATGTTGTTATAATAAGTATTCTAGATACACGTACACACACCTACATCTAATGGTTAAAGAACATACGGTTTCTGTGGATGGCGAATTTCTGCCTCACGAAACGATGATTGTTCAACACTCATATAACACCTTCAAAGGTGGCCATTAAGAGTCACTATATTTATATATGATATATAATATTTTTATGTTTTACTTATGCTTCTGTATTTCTCATTTATGTCATACTTTTTGATTTCCATTATGGGTAAAACGCGATAATTTCATTTTAGGAAGTGCGGACTACCGCCCCCTCAAAGTGATTTGAATCGTTAATGCCATATGTGGGATGTATAAAGGATGGAGTAAATGGTATTATACACCATATTATACTGGAATTATATTATAAATTTATATCATTATGATTTCATTCCATTAAATATGAAATAGAAATGAAAGTAGCGTTCATGTGTACGTACGGCTTATCGTCTCCATGAACGGTGCATTTCATTTCTTACCTCTAAATGTTACGTAATATTATAAATGAATGTATATACTGGATATATATGATATATATGACATCTAAATAATGAATATAATTCTGGAGATAATGGATATTCTACAACATAAAAAACTTGTAATTATAAGAAGTTTATTGTTGACTCAAGTACCAAAGATCGACAAAACGACCGTTATTAACTTAAATAATTACATAATGTTCATAACATTGTAATAAGTGATATAAAAAGGATAATGAAATTGAAAATGGTTCTCAATAAAGTATATATTAACTCTAGTTTATTATTCAGGAGTTTAAAGAACAGTTGAGTCAAGTCGGACACAAGGTAAGGGAATTTTTAACCCAATTACCATTCTTTGGGTTAATCTCCTACTTTCAAATTATGTCATGATATTATTATGTCCTATCTTGTATTTTTACATTATTTATGTGTACTTATAGTGAATACACATTATAGATGTACTTTATTTAATAAAAATGATCTTTTTAAGGACTTCGTCTCAATCCCTTTCATTGAGGCATATTTGGTTATATACACAACTTTCTTTTATACGGTGTATAAACCCCTTTGACTTTTACGTTTATTCAAAAGGAATATTTTTTATACGAAGTGTTTTGCTAAATGACAAAAGGGAATGTTTTTCTTTCTGTACTTATGCGGCGACAACGAATTCTCCGCCGCCGTGACCATTATTTGAGTTTCGGCTTCCTCTACAAGCCATCATTTTTTTAATGAAAAATAAGTACAAAGTTTTAACTTTCTTTTATTTTGGTATTGAAAATGGTTTTGAAAGCGTTTTTATTATAAAAATGTGTTGTATTGATATCTTGTGATTGAAATGTGGAAATGTTATGTTTCCTTTATGCATGTTTTATGTGATACGATTATGTTATGGTTTATGATATGTTTAAACCTATTCACATGAGGAATGTATTGGACTTAATAAGTGACGGGTGGAGCCCGCTATAGCTCCTCGATGCATCGGTAGGTCTCATGAGACAACTAGACGTGGAATTGGCCGAGGCCCTTTCCCAATTTGATTTATGGTTTTGGCCGAGGCCTTAATCATTTTAGACGTCTTGGACGAGGCCTTGACAAAATGTTTCAGAATTTCTGGCATTATACATTCCCTCATTATGAAAGTGGTTATTGATCTTTCATGTGATTATTCATCTAGTAGAATATCCATGTGAGTAATTAAGTGTCATTATTTGATTTTACTTTTTCCATATTATGCTAATGTTAAAGTTTAATAAGGATTTTGTTTAGTTATACATTGCCTTAATTGTTAATTTTTATTTATGAAAGCTTCCGCAATATCGTTATCCTTACTGAGCATATGAGCTCACCCCTTTCAATGTTTTAATGTTTTCCAGGATGTGAAGAAGTATATTATGAATGACCTGCAGGGATAGTGTGAGGGGATATGAAGACAATATGTTGTTGTAGTTTTGTTTTACTTTATGATGTAATGAAAGACTTATGAATGTATCTAGTGTTTCCAAGGCTACTAAACTAATCGGTCTTTCGAGACTTGATCTTTTGTGATCATGCCAATGTTACAAAGTAATGCACCGACTCTGGGTAGCTGGGGTCGGGGTGTTACATTATAGGTGTTTTATACAGGATTAATCCCATATTGAAACACCTCTTACATGCTTGACCAATATGGGAGTCAATTTTTTATGGTCTGAAGATTTTCTGAAATCCTTATAGGAGTTGATGGGAACACACAACTTAGCCTCAATCTTGATCTTACATGTTCATATAAGAGGCTAAATAGTGTTTTTTGATGCATCAAGAATTGGGATAGCTGTATTTATGAATCATGGGGGTCTATTTGTTGTGTAAAGGTCTTAATGTTGAGGCCTCATGAGTGTAACTAGCAAACACATGATCTCATTATAGAAGTAGTTGTCCATGCCTTATGTTTTTAGGGATATTATATGATAAGAGTGTAATTTTTGATGTATATGAACGAAAAAAATCCTCAAATATGTATTCACGTAGTTTTAATTGAAAATATTATAGTGAATATGGGTCGAATACCTTCTATCCTTTAACTTCAAGCTTTACTATACACATGTAAAGGGAAACACAACTGTTGATGCTCTGATTTAGATGAATTATATGGAAGATGTTAAAGAAGCAAGTGATGAATGTGGTTTGATGGGTTTTCTTTATGAGATGCATTTGGAAGTTTAGAAGATATACGAACAACCTTTTTTGACAGACTTAGTGGAAGCTTCATCACTTCTGGATGGAGTGAAGAGGATGCACTTCTCAAATCTAGAACTCTTGGTTCCAAGGGAGAGTATTTTAGGTATTAACCCAACACCGATTTGGTTAATCGATATAGACGAATTCCAGTTTATACATGGGAATATTTGGGTTCCTACAAACATGTGAGAGGAACAGGTTCGAGAATCCCAAGATTCATTATAGGTATTGATCACAAGGATTACCTAGATGTACTATGACCTGAGCTATAATATTTGTCTCAATAGATGAAACATTAGATGCTAGGTTTTATCAGTAGTTTTTATACCTTTCAGTGGGTGAAGGAAGAACAAAAGCATTTTGTTGGATTTTTATATATGTCACTAGTCTCAGAATGGAAATGGTATGATGTTACAATGGTTTTTTTGACTATTTTACTGATCTTTCCTTGAGGTGGCGACATAGTTTGGGTGGTCATGGACTAGATGAAAAAGGTTTCCCATGTCATTCTTATCCAAGAGACATTATTAGTGGATAATAATGGAAGATTATATTTTTCCTACATGGAGTCCCTTATACTATCATTTCTAATAGGGGTTTTCATTTCACATCATGGTTCTGGTAGGTGTTATAGAAAAAATGGTTACATGAGTACTTTTGAGTATAGTTTACCACCCATAGACATGTGGCTAGTCATAATAGACAATACAGTTTTTAGCGGACATGATTTGAGCTTGTTTCCATGATTTCAGAGGTTATTGGGAGAAAACAATTCCTCTCATTGAGTTCACCAACAATAATGGCTACCAGGTGACCATACAGATGACTTCATATGAGGAATTATATGGAAGGACATGCCAATCAACTATATACTAGCTAGTGGTAGGAGAGGAAACACAACTAGGAACTTATTTCATACAGGAGACATTATAGTAGGTACAACTTATCAATAAATGTATTATTCCTACTTAGTATAGATAGAAATATTATGCTGATTTCTATAGATGATGTCTACGGTTTGAGGATCATGATCATGTTTTATTCCTTGTTTCACCTTGACTAGGAATATGTGGATACATAGGCATCAGAAGCTGACTCCAATGTTCATTGGAACTTTTGAGATATTGGAGAGAGTTAGTATGGTATCATATTGAAGGACCCTATTCCACCACAAGAGGGGGGTGAATCAGGGTGTCAAACATTTCTCTTCATTATTGGATCTTGTTCCCGTGTTGGTGGGAACTTTTTTAAACCTGTATGGGGGATATGTGATGTAATTAAAACATGCATAAGGAAAACACATCATTTTTTACATAGTTCACCACTAACGGATACGTCCAAGGAGAATATGCCGACATGTTTCTGTTCGTACCAAATTCAACCAATCATTACAAGATATGGATTATAATGGTTTGGCCACTTTCAATCTGTCTTAGGCACACTGCCTTTACAAAGGATCAGGGATAGCCAACTGTATCTCTCAACTCACCTCCGTTGACTCCCCCTAGCTCACTACCATGGGAGATGTCTCACTCAATTTATAGACATGAAGGTTGCTTCAATAGATTGGCATGATATGTCTTTGTCTCTATTAAGAACCAGACACTACTTGCATAAATGTCCCAAATTGATTCCCTTTTATATTATATTTTCTATTTGCATTCAATTTTGGAATGCACTATCAGTTCTTCCATTTCTTTTCACTAGAATCACAAACTATTTTTATGATGTATTTGTTTCTGCGAACTACCCCTGATTCAGTGGACTATTTCTGATCTGCGTACCATGCCTGATCTGTGTACCACACATAGTCTGCACACTAAGCCTATTCCACATACCACCCATGGTCAACATACCACGCCTACTCCACTTACCACATCTGCTCCACCTACCACCTCTACTCCATGTACCACACCTACTCTTCATACCGTGCATTTTTCTCACACCGACCCTAGTCTTCGTACTATACCTGCTTCACGTACGGCCCCTGCTCGACATATCGTGCCTCCTCCGCATATCATACCTGATTCGGGCACTGCACCTTCTCTATATATCGTGCCTCTTCGTACCACCTTTGTGAACTACCTTTGCGTACAACCTCTGTGCACCTCCTCTACATACAATCTATACCTTCAACAGACTCCTTAAAATTCTGTGAATTATTTCATCTACCACATAGCCCTTTTTCTTACAAAAAATATCTTTCGTGGCCTACTCCTTAAAATTCTATGAACCGTTTTGGATTTTTCATACCACTTTATCCTACGCTAAATTTATTCGGCTTACCACTCGTGTACTTATCTGAGTTCTTCCATAGTGATAATAATTTATTATCGAATTTTCTATCCTTTAATAATGGGATTAACACTTCTTATATAGAAAAATTACTCCAAAGATATAGCTAATTCATTTTTACCAAATTTTAAATGTTGGACACACTTCCCCACATATTGAACTCCATCAACATAATGTAAGCCTCAACCACGTACCATGACTATTTGGTGAACCACGGTAATACCACCAACCATCACCACTCTGTGTACTGCATGCCATCACCACGTATTGTTTCTATAAAATGGTTTTGGTTCCACGACCCATTTCACGAACCATTCCACCTTCACCACATCCCATCCAGTGACCCTATTTCGAAATAATTCTGCACACCGAAAAACATACCGTTTCTTCTTCCAGGTACTCGACCACAGACCATTCTCAGAACGTGGAACGGGGTCTATGTTTCGAGTTATGAAGTTTGTTTCATTTTCTGACTTCCTTCACCATTCCTCATCTCGTTCACTCTTATGTAGAAATCCCTCCCTTGACAAAAAAAATCCAATTTTGAGATCTAAAAATTTGGGAAACAGTTTGAAATGAAACCATCTTAACTATCTGATTCAGAAAAAACATCTATGTTAATTCTCCGTCATCTTTCTTCTTCAACAGTTACTAGATTTCATCATGAACTCCTTCCACCATGTAATAAACTCTTTGAACTATTAGTTCCAGCATCATTAGATTCTCGAGGAAAAGTAATGAAACTTACTTGTCTTCTAACAACATCAATCTTACCAGTCATCAACTAATATCACTGGCAACATCTTCTCAACTTTGTATGGACATTCTTAAATTGGAAAATCCCTACATGATACCTCATGAAATAATTCATGTCTCTTCAAGTAGGATCCTTCATGGTCTCTTTGAATAGTGAGATGTTTCCTGGTCACATTTTAACATGAATCCCATAATATCCTTCTTCATTTTGTTCTTCATTAATAACTTTTGAAAAAAATACAACCTTATACACAAAGTGGTTCCAAAAATCTCCCCATTTCTATTTTGTGGTCAATACCGTAATGTCATCCTCAAATGAATGTGTCAATATAAAAATTAGAATCTTTTCACTCCCCTTTATCTTTTTCTTTATTTTTCACCTATCGAATATTAATTTCACATTATCTCCCCCTTATTGACATGAAAGACATATTTCAGGGGAAAAGGGTATCGATCCATTCTTTATAAAGGTTTCCATCAATCATTTCACTCTAAGTCTTCTTGAGAAATTCTCTGTGTAGAAAACAAGAGGATTTATTTTGAAAATAAGGATATCTGTTATTCATTGATCATGATACTTCAAGAGATGAAAACTCATGTGCTTTTTCTTCAAGGGTTTTCTACTTTTATGTAAGGATTATGAAATAGAATTTGATAGGGAATAATCAACATGAAACTCTTTAACTCACGTCAACAAACATATCAAAAACATTCAATTGCAATTGGTAGGATAAGTGGCCTTGGGGGTCTTCCATTATTCTTATGTCACCGATTAATTCAGTTACCCCCCTTTGTAAAATGATATTCATTCCGAGTAATTGAGGATGAGAGATTGAGAAATGAAATACCTTTTCCAATGACATGTTCTTTATGAAATATCTACGGTAATTGTATTTAATACCAATCGATGTTGATACTGAATGAAATAATAATTCTACCGGCTTCATCATTTGTCTCCCAGTTAGGGGAAACAAACCTCATCATCTTCATGAAGGATGTCCCTTCATCATTTTAGTATTTCAATATCAGTTGAATAATTTTATAAGGATGGAAATTTCATCAGATTAGCTATCAAGAGTTGACAACATTCACTACATATCAAGTTCTCACCCCGAGAGCATACTTCACCTTTAATTCCTAATATTATCAGCACAGATAGAATAAAAAAATGATTAAGGGAATAAGATGGTTCCTCATTACTTCATCAATATGACCAACATGGTTGAGAAACTTTTCTCAACCAATATTCTCTATTTACCTCAGTCTTCAAGCTTGCACACCTGAACAACTTTTCTAATCTATGTGGATGTGGCATACATCTCTTCATATTCACTTCTTCATTTCATGGAGAATTGTTCTTCTTCATAGTATACATTATGGATGAGACATTATTAATTATATTAAGGATTGATTATTACTATGGTATTATGGTTTGGAAACCTTTTTCTATGTGACCATATTTCATACATATCTTACACATAACTTCTTTAACACATGTGTTTCTTTACAGTTTCAATTTATCATGTACATTATCTTCATTATGTTAGTGTTTTTATTTTCTTTTACCAACATCCTTGGACTATTAATCTTCATGATTCATCATTCATTTCAAATATTATGTACAAATATCCAAAATTTCATTTGGAACTGTTACATCATGTTTGGATCTTCCACATGGGTTCATCTGAGTGTCATCCCTCATAGTTACTCTTTTTGATGAATTTCCCATCAATTTAATGGATCTAAAATCTAGGGACTTCTCATATTCTCTACATTAGATCTTTTAGGGGAAGTGTGTGTTCATAATTTTCATATAATTTCCTCCCAACGTAGTTACTTCATACTTTTCTGATGATAGAGATATTATCTTCTTATCAATGATGAATTCATGTTGATATGGGCATGTACCTACATTGTGATCACTCCAGTTTTACACATCCCAAATTTTATCAATCATTCCAAATCTATTTTTGGTAAATAGATGCTTCAATATCTATATATTTTTCTTCTTATTATCTATCTTTCTCCCCCATGAGTTAGTCTTCCTTTGTGATTTTACGTTATGAGGATTGTACCAAAAGAATAATGCATAATGCCCAAATATTTTGTAGCACCCACACTGACCCAGAATTCCTGATTTCTTCGAATTATGTTGGTGGGCCTTATTCATGATTTTTTTTATCTTTGTGGAGAATTAACTTTCACATTATTTTTTGATTTTCACCCCAAACATGGTGATAGGTAACTCTTCAACATTCCTCATCCAAACTTATTTTCAATTTTTCTTCTAGTCTACACTACTTATGGAAACTTATTTAAAATCACGAGAAAAAGATGGTTTAGATGGTAGCTTATTCTTATCATCTACTAGTGATAGATCAATGAGTGAAGCCATGATATTATTATCACATGTTTGAGGTATTTTGATAGTAGAATCCTCCACCAATAGTTGAGTAGAAACATGCATTGTTTCTTGAGACTGGTCATCAAGAGTTTCCAAAATCCTCTTGTCTCATGTTAGTGGTATTTTAGATTTAGACTCTTTTAGTGATAATTGAGTACCAGCTGTGACTATTTCATTCATTTATGATGTCTAAATATGTTTCTTCTCATGATTTATCAACTGAGCATCCATTTCTAGACATTGTCTATTTAGAATGACCTTATTATCTTCAATCATATTCATCTTCTCTTCACAAGCCTTCTTCATTCTAACAACATCTTCCTCATGAAACATCATGTTATTCTGAATAAAAGATTAATGTTCCTTGATATTCTTGGATATCCATTCCAATTTTATACCCTTGACATCAGTACAAATTTTTAGTTTCCCTTCAAGAACATGGATTTTTTCTTCCAGAGCATTTATGACTCTCTATTCCTCATCAAATTCATTGAACCATCTTGATGTATTTATTTCAGGTTTACTTCTTATTTATTAAATGGATTAAATCTACCTGAAGAGATTATAACATTCTGATATCCTCTTTATTAAGAATTCCTCCATATTTTCAACTTCTCTTCTCACTCGGGTGATATCAACCTGCATACATTGAAATATTCTACAAATAGGCGAAAGTATTTCTTTAGGAATATCATACAGGTAAGTTATTAATTTATCCTAATAATATGAAAATGATATAGAAGTGTCTTCCTTTCCTCTAGTAGAAATCTAGGCCACCTGATCATTACATTCCAAGACTGATATTTCTTCATTATTAGAAGGGCATGGAGAACCAGACACTGCATCTTCTTTGGACATGAGGTACTTATTCAACTATCTATTCTCTTTATTTTTCCTATTTTTCATGGTCTTAATGGATGCATAATGCTACTTAGATATGACTAAATATTCATTAATACTAAACTTAATTTTTGACATTAGGAAAGAATCTCAAATCCTCTTCTGAATAGAATTACATTAGAGTATCCAACATACATGAAACTTTGTCCTCTGATAACAATTGAAGGACATAGACAACCTTGAGGTGGGGGGGGGAGGTGAACCAGGGTGTCAAATTTTTCTATTCTTTACTAGTTCTTGTTCCCTTGTTGGTTGGAACTTCGTTAAAACTGTATGATGGATATGTGTAGTAATTAAAACATGCAGAAGGACAACAAAACACTTTTTACTTGGTTCACCACTAAGGGATACATCCAAGGAGCATACACTGACAGATTTCCAGTCATACCAAATTCTACTAATCATCACTAGAAATGGATTGAAAGTATTCTAACACAGTCACATTGTCCTTGTCACACTGCCTTTACAATGGTTCATGGATATCCCACTACTTCCATCAGTTCACATCCGTTGACTCCCCCTGGCTCACTACATTGGGAGATGTCTCACTCAGTTTATCAACCTGAATGTTTCTTCCATAGATTGGCATGAAAATTCTTTGTCTCTATTATGAACAAGACAATTCTTGCATCGATGCCCCTAATTGATTCTCTATTATATACAATTTTCTCCTTCAGTGAAATTGCTAAATGAACTCTTACTTCTTACCTTTTCATTCACTAGAATCACAAAATACATTTATGATGTATTAATTTTTGTGAACTGACCATCATTTCGTGAACTCTATATGATCTGCATACAACTCCTTCTCTACGTACCACACCTAGTTTGCATACCACGCCTATTCCTCATACTTCCCCTACTTGGCATACCGCGCCTGCCCGGTATACCGCCTCTGCTCCGTGTACCACCTCTTATCCATGTATCAAGACTACTTTGCATACCACACCTGATCTGTGTACTAACCCTGCTCAGTGTACTACCCCTACTCCATGTACTTCCCCTTCCTGGCTTACCGTGCCTGCTCTGTGTGCTGTCCCTAATCTGTGCACTGCACCTTCTCCATGTACCGATCCTTTTCATACCCCCTTCACGTACTACATTCGCATACGACCTCTTTTTACTACCTCTGTGTACCTCCTAGACCTTCTGTGAATTCCTTAAAATTATGAAAATTATTTCATCTACCGCATAACCCTTTTTCATATGCCAAATCACTTCCGTAGACTACTACTTAAAATTTTGTAAACTATTTGGGATTTTGCGTATCACTTTTTTCTGCTCTCAATTTCTTCATTGTACCACTTTTGGACATAGCTGAGTTCTTTCAAATCAATAATAATTTCTTGTCGAATTCACTATCCTTTAATAATATGATTAACACACATTATATAGGCAAATAACTCCATAAATTTCACTAATCCATTTTACCAAAATTTTCAATGTGGGACAAACTACACCGTATATTAAACTCCACCCACTTACTGCAAGCCTCAATCGCATACAACACCTATTTATCAAATATAAATAGTACCTCCAACCTTTATAACTCCATTTACTACATGCCTTCACCACATAATGTTGCTATGGACTATTTTCAGTTCTATGACTCGTTCCGTGAACTGTTCCTTCTTCACTGCATACAATCCTGCAAACCGTTTTCAGAAAAATTCTACGTACCAAACTCCGTACCTTTTCTATTACCAGGTACACGACTGCAAACCATTCCTAGAACAAGGTACATGTTTCAAGTTCCGAGGTACACAGTTTTCTTCCTTTTCCGATTACCTTCATCATTCCACATTTGGTTCACTTCTATGCATAAATCCTTCCATTTCGAAAAGAAAAATCCTGATTTAGAGGAAAAAAATTTTGAGAAACAAAGGGAAACAACCCCATCTTAAATATTTTCATTGGGAAGAACATCCATGCTAATTTACTGTCATATTTATTCTTCAAGAATTAACAGATTTCATCAAAAAATCCTCCCATTGTAAAATATACTCTTTGAACGGTCAGTTCTAGCAGCATCAGATTCTACAGGGATAGTACTGAAACTACCATATCTTCTAACAACATAAGTCTTTCCAGTCAACACTGAATATGAATGGAACCATATTTTTAGTTTTGTTTGATCATTCTTAAATCATCAAATCTCGAGATGACCCCTCATGCAACAATTCATGTCACTTCAAGTAGGCTCTTTCATGATCTCTTGGAATAGTGAGATGTTGCATGATCACCTTATAACATGAATCCCTTTATATACTTCTTCATTTGGATCTTCATTGACTACTTTTGACAATAGATACATACTTATAATCAAAGTGGTTCCAAAAACTATCAAATTGGTCTTTTATCGAGTTACCAATCTATGCCTAAAATCTTCCATATATCACAATATCAAAGATATCTTATTGAGCCATACCATACATTTTATCATGTAGAAGTTTAATTAGAGGCTGATTCTTATTTTGGGGAATATATTGTTCTAATCATGGATTAGATTTCTCTAAGGAAGGTCTCTTCCTCTTGTACAAGTATGATGTTAGTGAAGCTGTGTACAATAAAAGGCTTGGGAGGTAGAGGCCGACATACATACTAATTTAAGATAGTTATTATCAGAATAAGCTTTACCACTATTAGAAGGGAAAATCATGCATGAGCTGCTTTAGGGAGGGGGGCTGTAAGATCCAAAAAATTATATGAGACAAAAAACCTTTTATTTTCTGTTTAATTACTTAGTTTTGTCCTTTTGGTAATTTTTGTTGTGGCCAAGGAGGTTATGAGGGTGTTTGTGTCTTCTTTGGATCCCAAACCTCCATGTCTGGGAGGAAACATGTGTGCTACATGGATAGTATAAATTTTGTTTCCAAGTGAACAAAAGTTGTTCAAATTTTGTAGGGTGATACAATGCACTATAAAATTCTGGAAAATCTTTTTAAAAAACACATATCATAGGCCTTATGATGTTGAAGATGATATAGGTCTCTTTACTGAGGTGATTTTCACTGGATGCACATAGTTAGTCTTACGATGCACTTAGCCCATGTGAGGGGTCTATTAGGATAGTTCTTTTGCATATTTGGCACATTGTTTGGCCATCTATGTGGCCAAACCATGAGAAATTCTAATTTTGGGTGTAAATAAGATTTTGGCTCACCTTCCATAAAACTATTTTCTCCTCTCATTTCCCTCAATTCCCACAAACAAAAATCCCACCCATTGTGAGCTCATCCTCTACATAAATATAGGAAATCAAGTTTATATTACATTTAGTATTTAAATCAACCACAATTCATATTGTTCGATTCCTCTCAGTAAGAACTTAGATCCATTACATTATTTTCTTGGGTTATCTCTCCATCATCTACACTATTTTGTTGTCATCTAATATAATGTATTTTCATGGAATTGATCTATTTGTCTATTTTATTTCACTATATACCCAATAATAAGTTGATACTATATTAGTTCTCTACTATGGGTATAATGGAGGTGATTAATAACCTTTCCTGCATAGTGTTTCAATTTATGAATTGTTTCCATTGTTCTTAATTTCTGATTTAACCGTGTATTGCCTCTAAAATTCATATTATTCAAATAAAGTTGTCCCAATACTAATATAAATCCCTAATGATACATGTTTACATCAATAATGTTTGAGACCTCAATTCTAACCACCCAATTAAGGTGTGTTCTTTGTTATGCATTATGATGAAAATGTTGTGACTACCCAGAACACCATTTTGTTGTGATTGACTTGACCATTACTATGGAAAGTGCTTCATTTTAATACACGAATATTTAATAATTAAATGGAAGTACTAAATCTATTTCCCTTATAACATATAATTTAATTGTTATGGTTTCATGTCCCTCTTTATCCCTTTTTCAGTATAATGAAATGGTGTTGGAATGAATGTAAGTAAATTGTAATAAGATTGGTTAACAATGGATTATAATGACTTATGAATATATATAAGTATAAGGTTTCTATTGTATATGGACCTTTTTTATCTTAAAAGGATTGGTTAGACTTGAGCGTATGTGGGATTACTAAGAGAATGCCTTGAGTAATCAGAGGACATTATCCTAATTCGTTGGTCGCATTAAAAAGGGAAATAACGACCATAGATTATTCTCCTTAGATTACAGTCATGATTATCCTAGAATTTACCTTAGACATGGTCTATGGAATCGGGTGTACATGTTCCCAATGTAATACCTTGGGATTACCCCTTGGATTACACTTATCTCGTTATTTCATGGATGAATAGTTGTGTACCATGGGACGACCTAACCTTATAAGGTAAAGGATTCAATGGTTTATCCATAGATGCTCATTTATTATTATAATCATTACCAATACATGTTAACTAATATTATATTCTTTAACCCTTGACAAAATGATTATATAAACACTTTATTAGAGATATAAAGTATAAGATGAAGTAGGTGTGGTCAGCCTGGTGTCTCATGAGGAACCTGATCTTGACATGGGATCAATTTATTTTCTATTCTACTTTGATACACATAAACTATTATAATTTATATAAATAGATTGTATTTTTATAGATTCAATTGGTGGTGGCCTAATTATTTTATATCTCATCCTATCCAGGTGAATGTTGGTACTCGATAAGATTATATGTTTGGAGGCATTGATAAAGGGAAGTGTCCAGTTATGGATACATGACTTCTTGTATTAGTATGGTAAATGTGGTTGATTTTTGTGATTTGTGTGGTTATAAAAATTTATCTTCTCAGTGATGGGGAATGGTTAAAGTCTAAAGAAATAATTAAAACATGAATGGGATGTGTTATGATGAATTTAATATAGTATTAATTATATAAATTATTTGTGAAAGTATTGAGTGGTAAATTATTGATATTAATAGAGAACAAGGAAAATAGTTACCAGATAATGTAAATTAAGTAAATTATAATTTAAATGTTTCTAACGATATTAATTTTCTTGATAAATGATTAAATTTTAATTGATATCAAAGTATAAAATTGAAAGAAGATTTAAGGTCATTTCATGGTTGTGGTGTTGGTTGTTATGTATTCAGAGGTAGCAATAGTTAATTATGTTATATGATGTTGATAAGGAGATATCAGGTTATGGTATAAAGTTGTTTGGTTATTTATTAGGCCTTAGGATGTAATTTTTGTAATATTGTATATCATATTATATATTTTATTTCTTAAGCACCACCTTCTGAATTGGGTGACCATATCGATACCAAAATATGGTTTAAGGTACTAGGTGAACCCCAAATATCCTAGATTTGAGTGATACAAATGGATGAATACTCTTTTATATCAATTATCCTTCTAGTAATATTATTTTTTTTAGTAATGTACGTTGATGTGGTTATGAGGAATGGTGGACTTGTTTATGGTATGTAAATCTGATTTACAATATACCATTGTGAATTACTGTTGTGATTTTTTTTTGGACTTTTATTATGGTATGTGGTTATAAGAAGGGTTAGGAGTACCATAATATTTTTCATTGGGATATAATGATAATTTGATCCATGTTTAAGTGGGTGAAATATAATTAATTTGATTTATTTTTATGTTTACTATACTATATTTGTATGTGATGTTGGTGAGTGAGACTTTCATGAGATGGGATACAGCTGAACTAGGATAGGTAATGAATTTGTTTCACTATTTATTTAGTATTCCTCTTCAACATTACTATGAGAGTTTCTGGATATGAAATTAATAATTCAATGTTTATGATCACCACTACATTAATATGTAGATTTTATAAATTATAGGACAAAGTTTGTGTCAAGGCTGGACATACTAGCTCATGGTCTAATGGTCGGTCAGAGTCAATGTTGTTGTCTTATGTATTTTTTTGGATATTATTATGGAGACATTGTTCCTATATATATATATATATATGAAATTATATGTACATTACATTATTAATGGGTTTATTGTTTTTTATTTTGTATATTTTATTTTTATTGGTTGATTCTTATGTTATCTTTATAATAAATAGGGTAATGAATCCTTTGTTGTGTGTTTATATCCTTGGTTCTAGTCACCAACCCTTGGTCTGCTGGATGTAAGATTAAGGGGTCACTATGATCTTTAACACAATTCTAGAAGGTTATATAGTGGAGAAGTTTCTTGAAAGAGTGGTATCAGATATTTGGTTGAGTGTTATGTTCGAGTTAAACATTTGTGAGGATAATATTGGGTTAGTATGGAAAAAAATCATCCTATTTTAGTATGATAGGTAGTCTTGAGAGACCTTATAGGATGTGGATTCCCCCTTGAAGTCTGATGCAAAACTTTGGTAATCTATATGACATGGTTAAATGCAGTTTTTATATTAGTGGGGTAGATACCTTAGTCTGTTACATGCATCATACTTATTTCCACTTCTTTTTGAACTATGAAAAGTATCCCATGAATTAAAATTAATTTAATTATGACATTAAATAAATTTATACGTCCAAGGATTAGGATTATGATTTTCCATTGTTGATATGGATAGTAGGTAACAACCTCAAGCAATTTGAGTTGGTAATGTAGGCTACGGAGATAATCTAGGATGTATAAGGAAACTTATGATCTGATAAATGGACACTAGTAGTATGGTAAATATATTTAAACCAGATTATACTTACTGTAGTTTAAAAACGAAGAAGTGATATACAATTTACATATTAAATAAATCCTTATATATTTGATGTTTATTTTTTTATATCATATTTTATGATATGGATGTATCATAAGAATGATATATAATATTATGAGCTTGCATTTTCCTGTCATAGCATGTGATATAGGAAATAATTAATTCTTTTGAATCATATCATGTGATTCAAAACATCCTACAATTAGTGATGTAACCCAATTTTAATTAGTTATTATTTAGATAACTTACACATTTGATATTATTAATATTACATTTCAGAAGATATAATGCATGAGAGAATAGTATTAGCTGGGGGTTACAAAGGGATTTTCGCTACATGTTTAACTCCTATAGAGCAATATAATGCATAATCATTTGGGTATCATCCCTGATGGATATATTAGAATGCCACTTCCCTCATGATTGGTTTTTTTTAATCCTATATTTTATTCCCATTGAATCTCACCATATACTGGTGATCATTCTCTCCTCACCCCTTTTTTAACAAAGATCTACTAACATATATTGGGTGTGAAGGAGAGTCTCTCTTGAGAAACATGTGATTCAAATAAACTCATGGATACAACACCGATAAGGGAGTATTTCAGATTCCTCTTGGTGATATTTATTTAGAATACATACTGAAGATATTATTAAAAAAATCAAAGGTAAAATGTACGTTTTTTATCATTTAAATTTTATAAATGGTTTTAAATTTCATAGCTTGGTGATTTTGGAAATTTGTGGTTTCAAATGTCTTAATATGTGTTGAATAAGTGTTTGAAATCCTAAGAAAATACTTCAAGGGAATCAATGTATCATTATGACTAAACCATTATGGAATAATATATTATAAATTATGAAATAATATACCATCTTCTTATAATTTTGGATATCGTTAGAAAATATATACAAATTGTATCATTTCTGGTATTACAGTATATGATATCATAGAATGTGATTGGATAATATTTTGTTATAATGAATATCCCATAGAATACCATTGTATAATCCTTTTTAATTTTTCATGTCATTACATATGACATGGGTAATCATAGCCAATGATAGTGCTGAATCGCATAGCTAATAACAGAGTATTGTTCTGCCTAAGTGATTATAATACCCATAATAAAATTTGGTGTCTTATGAATCAAATGATTAAATTTATATAGGCCATCATAATAAATATGATTTCTAGACACCATTGAGTTAATGTTACATAACATCATATTATAGGAGATAATAAGCCAGACACCGATGGTTAATTCACAACTAATTATTATCAATCTTAAAATTGGATTGGTAAAGCTAGTAGGGGTTTGAGCATTTAAAATTATCAATAATGAATTTTGATTCATTTTATTTCATTAAATTTGATATATAATGAAAATATTAATTTTAAAAATTTCAATTAAGGGTTTATTTTTATGGTTTATATATTTCTTATAAACCATGTAAAAGGTATTTTGGGATATTTATTTAATTTATAAAGAATGTACAAATTACTAAATTATTTAATATTTATAATTAACTATTAAATGTTATAATTTTTTTTAATAAATAAATATCCATAATGTAAAATATTAATATTAAATACCTTTTATAATTATATGTCTTGGAATATAATCTAGATATAAAATTTTTATATGAAAATTATAAGTGTAAATTATAATGTTTTATAAATTATATAATAATTCCAAATATATAGTAGTTTTTCTTGAAAACTGTCGATTTTACAAAATTTTTAAATTTAATTGTTAAAATTAAAGGAATTATATGATAATTTATTTGACCCATATAAAATAAGTCTTTCTGAAAATTAATATGACCCATATTAAAATGATTTTGTGTTTGTGACACTTAGATTATGTAAATTTTTTACATAGTATAATTGTACATCAAAATTGTTTATATTTCACTTAATATCTTATATATAAAGTAAATTATAAATAAATTATTATTTCAAGGGTTTTATATTTGATATAATATATGGTTTTTATATTTTTTTTAATTATGGAATGTCCACATTTCATGGAAAAATTATAAAGTGTTTATAATTGATTTACTTATGAATTAGTCATAAATAGTTTCTCTCATGTTTAAATATATGAATTGTTCATTTATTTATTTTATTACATATTATATTCAATAATATAATTATTATATTATAAATATATGTAACCTTTAGTTTAAAGTGTTAAAAGTATCCTATAAATTGTCACATATGTATTTTTGGAGGTACCTATTAGGTATGAAAACTCATTCAGTTTTATTCTACCTAGAATTTGGATTATATTGGGTTAAGGTCTTGGATATAATTTTTTATTAAATTTTATACATATTAGGTGTTAAAATTATAATGTAATTGAGGCCTCTCTTGAATAATGTTTCCTTAGATAGATGGAATTTTGGCGGAATTACTCACTGACATGGAGGCTTCTGCCTTGTCTATAAAAGTGGTGGTTGGATATTTATCACTAAAAGATCCATATATGATACGACTGGATTTAGGGCCTTACTAAATAACTAATTGGTGATAAAAATTACAAATTAGGATCATTTTATCAGGAAATATAGAACTTCTCCTACTAATAGACATGATACAACCAAAAAGGGTTCATGATTTTAGTGGGATAAAATTTAAATAAATTCCCTACTAAATTAATTCAAAATCTGATACCATCTAATAAATATTTTTTAGATGACTTGAAATCATTATCATTTAAACATTGAGATAAATCAATATAAAGGAGACGTATAATGTAATAAACATATAGGGTTGTTATGATTTGTAAAAATGATTCTTAAGTTAGTAGAAAATTCTATATGATTGAGTTATACCTTCATGATTCAAAAAATGTTAATGTAGTTAAATAAGTGAATATAGAAGCTTATAAGAAGCATAAAACATTTCAATTATGGTTTTAAGGTAATTATTTGAAATATAACCAAAGGGTATTTTGTCTCAACTCATATACTCAATGTCTTTGAGTGAAGAAAATAAATAATGTGATTTAAGATAAATTGTAATGTTTATCCTAGTTATTGATATCTCTAAACAATTATAATTAGAAATAATATGAACATATAAATTATTTAAATAATCTTTTTCTCAATGTGTTGATAATAAATAAGAAAGACATTTAATTTTTAGGATTTGGTGTTGTTTTGATGTTATAAATGGGTAAAATTTTAAAATAGAAGAAGAACTGTTATTCTGAATGTCTAATAATGTTTCTTAAAAATATTTAGTTATGGTTATTGAAATTCAAATAAAATTTAGTATGTAAGGGAATGATTTCTATATGATGATATTTTCTAGGATATCTTAAGGGGTTTGAGAAAATACATGAAAAATCATTATTAGGAAGTGGTGGTATAGTAATATAATCTTCATTTTGGATTGGTATATAATACCAAATATATATTTTACTGATTTTTTATGTACATATGAGTTCATAATCAAATAAAAAATTGATATACATTATAGTTTTCATTTAATTGATAAATAAAAGTGTTGGAAAATCATGGATTTGAATGTAAAGTTATATATCATGATAAGATGAATCTTAGTAAAGGTTGTGTATAATTAACTCATATCTCTTATATAGTTAGAAACTTTTATTAACAAAGTGTTATTATGAACAAAATGATATTATTTTTATAATATATTTGATTTATGGTTCTTTAGATGCTATAACAAGTCCATAAAGAAGACAACGATAAAAGGAGTTTTATCTAGGATAAAATAGTTGATCCTAGAGATTTTTTAAACCATAAGGGATTTGATCCCACCTCTCTTTAGTGAAATATTTTTAAAAAATAAATTATTATTTTAATAATAATACTCTAAAAATATATTAAATTATATATGATATTGGAGTTAGTAGTTTATTATTTAAATATTCCCACTTAAGGAAATAATTTCCTTTTCTAACCCAAAAATATTTTTGTGTCATAAGATGATTTATAATGTTAATGAAGTGTCTAAGATATTAGTAGGAGTATGTTCATGTCACACCCACATTGTGTTTTTAGAGAAAAAAGATTTAATTTTTTTATATTAATTCTCTATTTTTATGCCTATTATGTTGATTTTGTTTAAAAAAATGGGATTCTGGATAGTGTTCATGGTTAGTAAAATTTTAATGTTAATTGTGGTCTGTGATTTTGTGAGGGGTAATGAGCTCTTAATGGGTTGCACATGGTTGGAACATTGTTTCCAAAATATTTTGACCAAATTGAGAATATTGTCCTTAAATATGATGGCCACCACATGATTCTTTTATAATTTACTAAACCGTGTGTCCAAACTCTATAAATTACCCATACATATGGGGGTTCCATTTTAGTGGATACCAAATAGTTGGTGCATGGTTTTATAAATCATGTGGATAAAACCTTAAGCCTTCCTAAGAACATAAAAACATGATTTTATGGTTTTTCATATACTCAATTTAACTTACATAAGTCTATCCCATCTTCCCATTTTAACCCTCTAGGATTCTCACACTATGAATCATGTTCCTCCCTTATATTGTATTTTTTATTTGATTTTTATCAAGGTTATATGAGAAATTATATTGTATGTAGATTTATCCTTTTCCTTTTCTTTGTAAACTTTTTTTCCATAAAATTATTCCTCTCATAGAGATAAGGTTCCCATAGGTTCCTGTTAGATGATATTAATGATATTTTTTTATGTTTATGGATTTTTAATTCATTCAAAGGAATTTTACTTCTCTTCTTTAGTGGATTTACTCATTTAAATAATAATTTCATTGATTATAGTTGTTTGTTTCATGAGTCAAATTTATTTGAATAACAGAATCATGTTTAATTATTTTAATGTGTTTTTTATATGATTTTAAATCATTATCTTTCATTATTGAGTACTTATATATTATGATATACTTTTTTTCAAATATCTACTTATAATGATAATGGATAATGTTTTTTTTTGAAATCATGTTTTATAAATGGAATTTATGATTCTAACTAAATGCTTGAAAAAATGCTTATTTGAAATGAAAATGTTTGGAAAATATAGTTTCAATTCCTTGATAATTATTATAAATCATATGAAAGTTGGTTTATTGGTTATGTATCCTTGGTAAAGTATTTTCTAGGCATTGGTGTTACTCTTCCTAGCATTGAACTATATTGATGATATGCTATGTTGTGGAACCCATGGCTTGACAATTTGGGATGACTAAGGGAAGCCCCATATTATTTATATCGTTATGGTTATAGGTGTGGTTCATGCAATATTCAAATAGCTAAAAAATTATGTATGGGATTTTTTTTGGAAAGGGAAGTGGAATGTACGACCCAGGCTATTAAACGGGGAATGGTTATACCATGATCTATGCTCACTATTCAACTCATTCTAGATGTCACATGGTGGGAAATAATGATGGTAAAGATACCTTGGGTGTTGCACTAGGTGTTTTAGTGCTCTCAAGGGATAGTTAGAGTGAATCACAATATAGAATAATATGTGGTGTAATATTTCTCTCCCCGATGTGTTTTAAAAATTTTAAGTACTTTTCCATTTCCCCTATCAATTTTATTACACCTATTTTCCCCTTTAATTATTCATTTTCATGGTTTATCCAAGGGAGACCTCCCTGTTGTCATCTTATTTCTACCCCTTTTCATAGATGTTGGTTTTTATTCATTATCAATGAGATTCAAGGTAAATATTTATACTCCTTCCATTAATATTATTTCTTAAATTTTCTATAATTTTGTGTGACATAACTTAGAGGTTTGTTTAAAATTCCACCTGATCATGGTGTAATTATCCCAATATGATAGGGACATAGTGTGTGATGGTTAGAGGATGACTTTAGATGATGAATTTACATTGGTGTGAAAATGGTATCTCAACGAATTAATTTATTTATGGTAGTTTTTAAATTAAATGAAAATTTTTATTTTATCAATGTTTTTTTTTCGGATTTTTTCTAAGGGTGTTGTTGCGGGTAACCCGTATTCCTTTTTTAGGTGGTTGGTCACTATTTCTATGCAATGAGGTTGATCGGTGTGTTATTCGATGACTATGAAAAAACATTTAAATTATAAAATTAATTATAAAAGATTATAATTATTTAATTTAGATGTTTTGGAGTGAGATAGGGTGTCAGGTGGATGGAAAATGGCTAGAGGGACATGGTTGATATAGAGGGATTGTTTTCATGATAAACATAAAAGGGAAGAAAATTGAAATTTAGTTAGGTGGTACTTATTCCTTTTCCCTATGGTATTATGCATTATTTATGTGTATTTTTTTATGTGTGGTCTCTCTAATGAGGGATGTTTGATGTTTAAAATTATATAAATTGTTTAATTATTATTAAATTTTGATGTATGGAATGAACAATTTACCATTACCATGATTGATATTGTGCACCGACTTGATGTCTTGGCCCATAATGATCGAGGCCTTATTTATATTTGTACACCTTAAGATACATGAAATCTAGGAGGGGTGTAGATCCAAATAAGTGGGGTAAAAAGAGTGGACCTTAACATATGTTTCATAAGGACCTCCTTGTTGCTGAGGGTGTTAGTTTAGTAATATCTAGACCGAGTAAGTCTTAGTGGACCTTACAATGCCTTATAGATTTTGGGATTGTCAAGACGATTGAGGGGTTAGTGTTCCTTCCCCACAGATATGTGATTACCTAGGTGGGAAGACCATGTGAACATTTATGTATAGGATTGGTGTGAGGACTGACATAGGGTGACTTGGGAAGGGGATGGGCTTTTGGAAATCTCCCTTGGGTGATACCAATAAAAGATTTCATACAAGGATAACGATTAAATGTTATTATTAAAATGATTTTTATGGATGTTGTGATATATGAGTGGTGGGTTTTGACCAAA
Organism: Viscum album; assembly: GCA_963277665.1. Lineage (NCBI taxonomy): Eukaryota > Viridiplantae > Streptophyta > Magnoliopsida > Santalales > Viscaceae > Viscum > Viscum album. Next base: position 191,722,517 of record OY728155.1, on the reverse strand, counting down.
GATATGATACTGAGATTAAGGATCCCATGTAGGGTTTCTATATATGAGGTGACCCATGGGACACTGGTGGGTGCCCAGGGATATGTTTACCAGGGAAAAAGTTTGTATGGGAAGAAGTTGTGTTGCTTTATGGTGTCACCATAAAATGTTAATCAATGATGTGAGACTACTGTGGATTTTATAGTGATAGGTCATGCACATGAGAGGCCAAATTTAGTGAAATAGGATGAGATGTATAAGATGGACAACACCATTGAGATGTGTTATTTAAGATTATTTGGGTGGGATGAACATCCCATAATGGTATATTAAGATACATGGAATGCCTAGGATATTCTCTTTATATTTGGTCTTCATTTTTTTAATTATGATATAACATAAGAGGGAAGCACTTCCCAACCTGATGTACTAATATACATGATTCTCCTCATATGTTTTCATTCGATATGACTTTAATTATTGATAAATATGGTCAATTGGATGGATGTACTTCCCCAGTTGAGATATATGAGATAGTCAGGAGAGATTCAATACCCCCTAAATGTGATATATGAGAGTCAAAAGAGGAATAATCTTCCCTTGATGTGATATATGACATTGATGTGAGGGACACACTACTCCCATAGGGTATATATACTTGAGATGATTCGGGGGGGGAGCACTTCCCCCAAGAAATCAATAAACAATTAGATGATTATGAATTACTAACAAGATATACATTTTGAGATTGATACTAATTTATTTATTATTAAATTATCCTAGGAATTGTACATGGGCCTGATATTGGTTATAAAAGATTTGCGACATTCTTAGAGATTCTATAACACTAGACGATGTGGGTTTGAGTCAATCCTAGGTGTCATGTGATAACTCAAGGACTGAAAATTTTTATTTTATTTATTCCAATACACTATTTTATTTATTATATAAATATTATAACATTTTTTCACCCAAAATTACTAGTCATTTATAGAAATATGTTGGTGGTTCCATACTATGTTGTACTCACACCCTATTCAGGAAGCTACGACACTTGATTACATGAACAAATCTCCTTGATAGTAGTTTGAGGTAGGGAAAAGACCAATGATTTTTTCATTCAGCTTGATAACCTAGAAATGGTCTGTATATGAACGAAGTATATATCAGGGATGCAATAGGGCCTTAATTTATCCCTATTCATTTATCAATTTTTATATGTGATCGGCTCATTGGGCGATCAATCATTGTATATAGGCATGGAAGTGGGTCTATATGATTGTGTGATTTAAAATTAATTATTATTTTTGATGATTATTTTTAAATGATTATGTATACCTTTATTTCATATTGTGTATGTTTATTAGTTATTATATACTTTTTTACACTATTATATGTGGGTATAGTCTCCCCATGGTAACACCCATGACCACCATCGTGAGTCGAAAGCCTCTAGAATATGAGGAGGAATAGATGATGTCACATTGATACACATTTTGATTATTATTATGAGTGAAATAGGGGATGGAAATCACAAAGTGATATCATATATTTTATATTAATAATATCATATATGGTATTAGTGTTTTTATTTTGATTGACTATTTGGGGAGATGAGAGAAATGTGACATAAGAATAAGTCAATGATTTATATAGACCTTATTCTAGTGAATTATAAATACCTTTTACAATGAGAAGTACTAGTTACCAGTGGATTGTGACTATTTTATTGTTTTTTTATTTTATTTTTTGATGATTTAACCTAGTGGGACACACTGGAGTTCTTCGTTTTATTATTTTTTGTGATATTTTGATATTGATGGATTTACTAGAGGATATTTACACACATCATATTTAGCATGTAGGATTCATATGAAATATGCCTACTTTTGTGTTATTTATATTACAATAATACAAGTTTTATATTTTCAATGCATAAAAAATGTTATATGGTGTATTCCAATATAATTTGGTTGTGGAATTCTAATCTCTTGGATCACAATATATATTTCTTTTAATAACAGGTCAGGTGAATATTAGAGAGAGATTCTTATTTATGATGAATATATTGTACATCTTGTAATGTATGTCTAGTGACATTTAAAGGGTTTGTATAGTAAAATTGTTGGTTTTTACTGCTTATATTAAGTAAACATGTTTAGTTATCAAAAAATTCAGTAAAATAGTATACAGTTTTTTCACATATAGATTCTGGTAGAGTTTTCCTTAACCCAACCATACAATTATGGTATATTCAAAATGGCTCATCATAGGATGATTCCATTATATAAAGTTGATGGTGGAATGAATAGTGATATTCAAGGGGTCAGATTTCATATATGGAGGCCTGATGAGGATTATCCTGATGTCATGGTTCTCGAGGGGGTTGTTCCATATGTAGAATCACGATGAAGATTAGTGCCCATGAGTAGGTTGATGAGTTGTAATATGATTCATTTTATGTGTAAGACCCTATAATGAGTAGTTTTTTTATAGATTTCCCTCTTGATGAAGAAATGATAATGGATAAGTGTTTCATGTGAGTTGTGATTTATGTGTTATATGACATATGAGTTAGGTTGGAGAGTATAATTCTTTGAGATACAGATCTAAATAGGCAGACCAAGTATTATGAATGATAATATATTTCCAATATGCGTGTAACTTGATCGAGGTTAAATACTAGGATAGTGATTTCCTTTAGATTTGAGAATCATGGGTATATAATTTGGGTTAAGATCAATCCCTGAGGGTGTTATGAGGTATTTTGTATGGGCATATGAGGTGCTTTGTAAGTTCAATTCATAAATGAGTTGAGGTTATTTTGGGTACCATGGTGGGTTTAATAGTGTAGGATCTATAGGATGATTAGCCCTGGGGATTTTAGTCATGGATACACAATGAGATATAAGAATTCAATCCTACATGTTAAGATATAGTATGAGTATACCATAGGTAAACACTTTTGGTTTTGGAATGATGCTCTTGTCGATGGGTGGTCAGGTGATAAACTGTGTCTTGAGTTTAATGATTTATTTTGAAGAGGATAAATAAGTTAGATTATAGATATATTAAATTTACATTAGAGTGGTGTTTATTTGGTTTATTAGGCACATGATCCTAGGTAAAATGATAATAGACTCATGATATCATGAGTTGTATGACCATGTGGCTAGGGAGAATACACTCATTTAATTAAAATTATATTTTCCAGGTATGTTATAGTTACACATGGTTACATAAGTGTTTTGAATCACTATGTGGTCATGGATGGGAAGAGGTAAACTAGTTTTGAAGAAATGATTTGGTGGAAAGCTAACCGGACCTTTGATTAGAATGAGGGAGTCTCCCCCATGATGTTATGGAAACAACATGGATGGATGGTTTCTAAATTTTCATGATGGGTAATCGTGGATTTGGATGACTAAAACATGTGTAATGATGGAATCAATGGATGTTGTTATCATGGAATAGTGTACGGAAAACAATATAATGTGTAGTCTATTATAAAATGATAGAGGTTGTAACCCTCATTTCATGATGAACATTGGAGGATTACTAAGGATAAAATTTATAGTTATTTGGGAATAGGTGAAAGTTGATATTTTATGTAAATGATCACGTTTGAATGAGATTGTTGTATCTAATCATTGCATATGGTAATGGATGTAGAATAGACTGTAGAGATAAAACCCTTAGGATAGAAGTATTAAGTGTGTAGTGAGACCTGTTGGTGGATGATTGAGATGGAACTATGATTTTAGTGAAAAATTATGATGTTATCTTGTTCCTTAGTGATAAGAAAATGTATAATTCAGGTGTATTATTTTATTAAGTCTGTGCACTGGTACTCATCTTAGGGAAATTTTGATGTGATCTAAGGAAGATTTTGATAAGAGGTATGCCATTGATCATCGTGATAGTATGAAATATGATGTGAGTAGATGGTGATCCAAATGAAAAATTTCATAAAGTTTCATGATTTGAAGTTAGCATCGTTTTTTGTAAAATCGATGAATGTCTTTAAGAAGTAATTCATTGCTGAAAGATGTTGACATATCACATCTGTGAGTGTGATAGAGCATTTTTTTAAAAGTTAGTCAAAGTATATCTAACTATTTTTTTTAATGTAAATTGGTATTGGGAGATAAAACCACATGAAAAAGTTTATGGGACAAAGAAAAATTAATTTTCGAAGAATATTATGATGGGAAAAATTGAAATGTCTTGGAATCAACCCTTATGAGTTGAATCATATAGTGGGGAGCACCATGGCTCCCAATAATTTTTTATGAGGGACGAATTGTGGTGGGGATCACCATATTCTCAAGGATGATTAGCTAATGTAACAATGTTGTTTTTTAATAGAAGAGTATTGGTAAGAACTGTCTGGGGAATTCAATGATGGTGATCAGTGATGGAATGTTTTTTTTAGATAATGTGCCTTGGTATTGGAGTTTTAAAATAGAATATTGTTCAACATTCAAATGTACAATGTGATGAGTTGGATATGAATTAATGATTGAGATAGGTAATGTTAATGTCTATGTGTTTCTAAATGTTCATAATGGTGATACGTATTATGGTGGGGAGGTTAAAAAGACCCATGTTTTTCTAGGATGTAGAAATTCGGAAGGAATTTAAAATTTTAATGTTGGTACGGTGTTTATTTTGAGAACCAAAAATTGGATCTATATTTGAATAATTAGATAATCTCGAGAATATGTTCATTGATATATAACAGGGCCTTGAAGGTGTTTTGGGTACTGATGAGGTATAATGTGTGGGTTCAAAAGGCTTGAGAGGCACCTCAGGCACCTTGAGGCCCACCATGGGCAGAGTTACATGGAGTCCCATTAGAGTTGGGATACATTATGGTTCTCATGGTCTATCCATTTTATCTAATCATATGGATCACCATGTACTAGAGTTCCCCATGGTTTTAGGGGTTGAACCTTTGAAAAAACCCAAACCAAAACACCTTTGATTAGCATTTTATTGACATTGGTGAAAACCTATATGAATGAGGTTGTGAAATTTGTACTGGATACAATTTTGTCCCTGATCACAGTGTTTTTTTATAGGAGGTATAATAGCGGGAAATTGGGAGTGGTGAGGCACCATTATAATGGTTCTACGTATTTTAAACCTCAAGAGTCTTAGCTAGAGTATATCCTAACATTGCACTATCCCTTTTTCTCCTATATGTTTTAATTTTTTGAATTTACCCACTTTCCCCTCTTGATTTAATAACACTATTCCCCATTTAATCATTATCATGAATTCTTTATCCAAGGAAGGACTCATACCTATCTTCTCTCTCATTCCCCTTAGATTAGGTGTGTGTTTTGAAAATTCTTCATGGAGACTCAAGGTTAGTTTTTATCGTAATTACATTTGCATTATATTTTTTAATTTATTTTCTAATTTTGGGAAGACCAACATGAGGTTTTTTTAATAATTCCACTAGAGCATGGTGGAATCATCCGTAAATGATGGAAATGTAGTAAGAATTTATTAGAGGATGACCCAAGATTATGAGTTCATGGTGTTTCACGTCGTTGTGATGAAAGCACTCCAATGTATAAATTTATTAATGGATTATGATTAAATTATATTAAAATGGAGATTTAATCAATGTGGTGTATTATGGATTTCTATTTAGGTGGTTTTGAGAGGACTACATGAACATTCTGTGAGTGGTTGGTTGCTTTTTTGGTCTGGTGGGGACATTAAGTGAGTTATTCAGTGATTATGGCTAATCAATCAAAATTTTGAAATTAACTATTTTATAAATTTATTATAAATTTTTATTATTGGTTAACATAAATGTTTTCGGAATGAGATACAGAATTGGGTTGATAGATTATGGCTAGTGGGACTTGGATAATCTCGAGTGAGAGTTTCCAAGGTGGGGATAAATATGGAATAACGTAGAAATTGAGTTAGGCTCTCCAGATATATTTAACCTATGGTGTTAGGCATGTTTTTTTTGACTTTTTTTACATACTAAATCTCAACTAGGAGATATTGAACAATTAAAATTAAAAAAAAGTGTAATTGAAATAAAATCCCTAAGTATAAAAGGGAAAACATGCCAAGGCCATGATGGATGTTGTGCATTGGATTTATGTCCCAGCCAATGGTGGACTCAACCCTGGTTCTATTTGTATACCTTGTAATACATAGACAATAGGTGGGGTTTTGTTATAATGAACATCATAAGAATAGTATCCCTTAGCATTGGTGCTGTTAGACACTCCTTACATGGGGTGGTTTTAGTTTGGAAACGGTTTTCTTGAGTAGGCCTCTGTGGCCCTTGTGATTCCATATATGCTTTGAGCTAGTCCAGATGACCTTTGGGAAAGTTTTACTCCCACCAATGAGATGTAATTACCCTGGTGGATAAAAAATATGGGGATTGATGGACAGGTTGGGTGTGAGGTCTAAACTAGGGTAACTTGGGAAGGATACATGCATAAGTACATCTCCCTTGTGTGATATCGATATAAGATAATTGTTGATGATAATGAGTCCATGTCATAATTATAATGAGATCTAGGGATGTTGTAACTTATAAGAGATGCATGTTTACATGAGATATGAGACTGAAACTAAGGAGTCCATATAGGGTGTCTATATATGAGGTGACCTAGGGAACCATGATGGGAGTCCCCAGAAATTGTGACCTTAGAGAGGGTGCATATGAGAAGGGGTAGTGATGATTGTAGTAATTAATTTAGAATCCAAGTTTATGATTTGATCTCGTTATGGATAGGTATGTTATGGGTCATAAACTTGATAGGATGACCTTAGTTATGTGGGATAGGTTATAATAGATTTTTGACCCCATTGAAATGTGTTACATGTGATGATTCAAGTGGGATGCACTGCCCAAAGAGGTGTATTAAAATACATTGGATGCATTGTATGTTATCATTAGATTTGGCCTTAATGGAAACTATTTATGAGTTGATTTAGGTTAGATGAACTAACCAACTAGATATAAAAGGACACATGGGATTCCTTAGATGTTTTCCTTGGATTTGGTCTTCATGTCTAATATATGAGATGAATGAGAGGGACACATTAAATCAAGATTTTATATATGAGATAGATGAGAGAGACACACTTCCCTATAATGTGATATATTATTTGGATGAAATGGACATGCTACCCCATATTTTTCATATATGAGATGGAAATGAGGCACACACTACTCTTAAATGATATGTATTTGTGATATTATCCAGAATGGATGAAATTACACCTGAGTGACCTGTATAACATTAAATTCCGAGGTCTGGATCATAGGATTCGGCTATTGATCCTAATAATAATTTATTTCTTATGTTTAGATACATATAATTGTAAATGGTAATGATATTGGTTGTCATGGTTGTGTGACATGATCAGAGACAATTCAGAATTGAATGAACTAAGTATGGGTCAATATTTGGTTTCATGTTAGAATATGAGGTTCAACAACGATTATTTTATTTATTCTTCTGAACTATTTTATTTATTCTATTGAGAGCATCACATTTGTAACCCTGATTTATAGGTTAAGTATAATAACATATTGAATGTTCTGTTCCGAGTTATATTCACACACTAATTTGGAAACCATGATACATTATAAATTTAAAATCCCCACATAGTCACATGTTTATGAATGGAAGATCCCTAAGTTTGGATCATTCAACAAAATAACATAGATGAGCTTGGTTGATGAATTTGGTATGACTCATTAATGCAATAGATATTTAATGTATTATTATTATGATTATTATTATTATTTATATTTATATATTTTATCATCCTAAAAGGTGAGAAATTATTGTATGTTGGCATGACAATGGGTTTGTATGAATGTTTACTTATACAATAATTACTATTATTGATTATTATTTTATTTTCTTTTACATAATCTAATTTATTATTGGGGGTTTTTTGGTGATTTTAAATTATTTATCCCTCTGATATGGGGGTATAGATTAACCATTGTGACATTTTATAATAGCACTACTTGTCGGTAGCCTTTGGTAAAATTAGAGGTAACCCTGAGGTCACATTGTGATCCATTATGGTTATTATTATGATTTTTCAGGGATTATGATTTTTAAAGATGTGTAATGGTTATTTGTATTTAATTTTGGTTTATATTTTAGTATCTTATACATTGTATCACCTAACTGGATTCACATCCCATTCCTTGAATTTATTTTAGTTTTTGGACACTATGTATAAATGTATGGTTAACTTCTTGGTTATATTTTGATATTATGGGTGTTTTGTTGATTATATATTATATTATATTTTCTTTTAGGATTAAAATTTTATTATATAATGATAATGAGTTATTTTTGGAGATTCACTTATTCAAAATCATTACTCACCGACATGTGGAGGAGTCATTCTATGTCCTTGGGTAAGACCCTCTTGTGGGTGGATTTGATTTTCCATGGAAAACAATTCACAACACTATATCATTGATTCCTAGAAACCATTTTCCAGCCTACAAGGATTAGAAATTCCATTCATGCCTTATCATGGTCTAGTTTTGGCACCAATTCTAGGGTTTCCTAGGTTGATTTATGAAATCATTCTATCAAATCCATGTTTTTATTTGTGTAATTTAAGAAATTATGGTAGACAAGAGATAGTAAAATTGAAACATGGGGGAATTTAATGAGTAAGAATTATAAAACTAATGATAATATTGATAATTAATTTTCTATGAGATTCTATTAAATGAATATTCAATAGTCTATTTTGATTTGGTTTTTTATTTTGATGAATTTTGGGTCAATGAATGGAGGGATGGAGGGAATTACCGAGGCATAGGGTGATGATATATAGTTTGCAGAACATTTCATGTTAAGTCTAACCTGAATTCTTAGTGCATGGTTTGTAAAAATATGTAGCTAAACTCTATATCAAATCTTAACTATCCAGTTAAACATATACGAATCACACATGGTTTGATAATTCAGGCAGCAAAACCATGCATAGTATAAATTTTTATGATTTATGTTATTTTCATCTTTAAATAAATTTTTAGGATTCTTTTATTTTTTGATTGATGTTTTTGGATTTAAATGGTTCTATATTACTATTTTAATTATCATTATTTTCTTTATTTAAATTCACTTTACATTATTCCCTTGAAGATCACCAGTGAACCCACAAGAGGGGGTTATATATAGTTTTTTACTGAGATCACCCTTGAGTAGATCAAAAACAGATTGATATAGCTATGATAACTGTTAAAGGAAAAGAATAAGGAGTGGTCCTTTTCCCAGATTAGGCTAAAGAGTTTGTTCTAGGAATGAGTCTTGATAATCAAAAGGATTTATAGTTTTTTCAATGTCAACCTGCATCATTTCATGGAAGAAACAATAGTCAAGTGACATAGGATTGGTTATAAAATAATGAATTTATTTTTTAATTTCATGAGACTTCAAAGACCATTATGGAAAAGTTTATAGTGTTTATGAGTACATTCAAGATGAACATGAATATAATTTAAAATATTTCTCTTATTTAAATATCAAATCTAAAAAATACTTGCGATAACCCAGAGTACAATGGTTTAGTGAAATTGGAGAATAGATACCTGAAATATTATTTTACATAATTTCTTTAACTTTTCTCAGAACATCTCTATGAAATACACAATTATATACATAATCCATCAATTAATTTCTTATGGAGAAACAAAAAAATGGGGCAATAGAAAATTCTTAGTAAAGGGAAAACATATGAACATGTTATCAATGGTTAGATTATAAACATGTGAGAAAACATGATCATGGGAAAAATATATTATTAAAAGGAAATGAAACAATAAGAGTTGTCCATGAGGTAAAATTAAAGAATATTAAATCTCAAATGATCAAATATATACCATGACATTTGATGGTGGAATCATGATATAGTAATCATTAATCATTGATCATTAAATTAGCATATAACATAGAAATATGGCACAAACATAATCATAGGAAATAAAAACTTTGTAAAAATAGATATTCACTTCATTTCCATGCATAATATTGTGAACAATCTTAACCACAGTGTGTCCATGATCAATTCTATTAAAATTGTTACAAATTTATATTTTATGATATATTTCTCTTCAATTAAATTTATTTTTTCAATATCTTCTGATAAACAAAAACCTGGGTATAAATAAATAATAATATTGTATAACATTACAACTAAGCCGTTAGATAGGCAGAATAAATATGAATATTTTTTTGAAAATTATGTATAAATGTTTTACATAAATTAGATATATTTAATAATAAATACTTAATTTTTACAAAATTATTTATGGGCTTAAAAGTTGTAAATTTGGGAAAAAATACTTTTTACTGATTTTTGTGATTTTTTTCCAAATTTAGATAATTTATTTGAAAAACATTACTTCATTCATGAAAAGATAATGAAAAAAATAATCTTAGAGTGAAATTTTTAGAATTTTTGAAAACAATAATCTTTCGATGAATAGTGAAAAATATTTTGTTTTACTGAAAATTTCATTTTGGTTTAATGTATTTAAAAATCTATATTTTTCATTAAAGTGATTTTAAAATTATAAATACATAATATATATTATAAATAATCCAATTAACATCATTAGAGAAATTTTTTTTATGAATTATTAAATATAAATTATTTTATATTTTTGAGTTTTTTTGGAAAACCTATTTTCGTCACATTTTGCGTGTTTTACAGTAAATTAAATCGTACCAATTATGTGAATTGAATTTGATAAAATTTATTACATATTTTTATTTTATTTAATTAATAATTTTTTGTAAGTTTATCGTAATGTTTTTGTTCATAATTATAGGTAAAAATTTGTTATCTTGGTTTTGGTTAAAATGGATTTATAGGGTGGGTTATACCCAGAGATTAGTGTATGTTTTCCTATTAAACATTTCTAAATCCTATTGTACAGAAATATTTCAACCTTATACTATCATAAATTAAAATATCTATCTATTTAGAATCATTTTTCATATAAGAAACATTATTATATTTTTTAGTAAATTTCAATGTGTCCTCTCCATCACTTATAAAAGTCCACCCCTCCAATCTATTCTTTACGCCACATTTATCCATCTCTGACAACAAATGTAACACCAAACAAGCTTTAAAAGAGTTACTTTTATCGAATAAAATATATACTCTAATGTAATTCTGGTATATTTAATATTTTAAATAAATTTAACATATCCTATAGATTTCAATGTATTCGATACTGATTTATCTTACATCGCATCGAAAAATGAGTTTATCCAATAGATTACCTTACACCCAAGAAAGAGTTTTACCAAACACCAATATATTATTAAAAAATTTATTTAATATAATAAGATATAACCAAGATGTTATATTATCAATTATAAGTATTTTTAACTAAATTATGAAAATATATGGTTTATAAAAATTTAAAATGAATTCATTGTTAACCAATTAATTTGAAATGAATATAAAACCTGATTTAATGTAATGAATTTTTAATGCTAAAAAATTCTTCTACCCTAATAAGTTAAATTAACTAGAGAATGAAATTAATGAAATATATATATTATATATTCAAGAAAATATTTTTCCTTATTCATTCAATAGATTTGATAATCATAAGATAAGAATAAACCCGGTTTTACACATAAAATTTTTATTTTTAAAAAGATGATTATCCCCATTTTAATGGAGCATCTATTTTAAATCTAAATTTTGACACATTAATAAATTTTTTATGTGAAAATAATATTTATTTTTTAAAGGTGAAAAAAAATCAGCTAAGGGTGATATTTGCTATTTTTCTCTGATGTTTTATTCTGTGATGAATATAAACAAATATTGAATTTTAATTGAAAACTAATTTTTCATATAAATAATTTATTAAGATAAATTATATATTCTATTGGATTTAATGTCTCATTAGATAAATTATATATATATTAATCCAATTTAGGAAATTTTAATCATTTTAATTTTAAAATTCTATATCAAAGCATTACAAACTTTTGAACATTTTTATATTGAAAACCTACTTTGTCGTCCCATCTTTGGGATTAATTTTAAATTAATTTATTACAATTATATGATTTTAATTTAGAAAAATAGCTTACAAATTTATAATTATAATAATTTATAATTTCTAAGGATGTCATATTATTTTTTGACAAAAAGTATTATTGAAAGATATTAAAATAATTTTCAGTAATTAAGAGAAAAAGTTTCTTTACTTGGGACTAAAACGTAAACATAATGGCCCAAATGAACTTAAAAGTTATAAAAATTCTTTTTAAAGGACTTATTCATAGATTATACTCCCCTGTATCAAATTTGGTTCATTATTGGATCCCCATAACATGGAAAAAAGTGTGGAATTTCTTTTTCAAACATTTAATAGAATGCCACTCCTCCTCAACTATAAAAAGGTACTCATCGCTACCACTTATTCAGGCCTCTCAAGAAATTTGGTGTCCTAGAACTAACTATTTATACTATTATTACATGAATATTTTATGTATTAAATATTAAATTATACATCTTATTATATATTGTTCATTTTTCTACATGACTTTAATATAATAATTTCATAGCGTATTTGTCGCATTGATAAGGCCATAGTAGTTCCCCACTGTGAAATGAATCATATAGTACTATAACAATATTCCTAATATAGTTTTTTTGGATAAACTAATATTATGGGACACATAATATATAGATCTCCATGTGTGAGTACTCGTATGTAGATGAGACATCTTCTCATGCAGTTCAAAATTAGTAATCTCCGAGATGGGAGATTTTGAGAACCAACTCACCAGTAGGAACATTTCATGTTTTGGTGTCATTGAATGTTCCAAACTATGATAATGTATAATGTTCCTCAAAATTTATGATTATCATTAATTCAAGTCACAAATCAATTTCATATATTTTCTGAATAAAACCATCATGCCATATGTTGGTGGGAAGTAGGGTACGTTGGGTGGATCATGAATAACAAATTATTGATGGATAAGTCATGGAATAATTTTTCCTTTACATCATTATGGATATTGATATCTCCTAACTTTTGTTAAAATAGAATCATCACTCTATATTCCAGGACCATGGTGTAATTATGAGTTTATTTTAGACAGTTAATGAATTATTTAATAAGTATATAGGTTAATGAAACCCTCATGAATCATGTATGATGATATATTGCAACAAAGGGATTATATTACATAGTGAGCATTCTTATGTGGTTTTCATCATTGTTACATTAAGTTATTTCTCTTGGATGCCTTGATTCTTTTCTAAATAGTAATCTTGGAATTTTTGCAAGCCCACCTAATGCCATAAAGAGAGAATCCTAGAGGGTCTCACACTATGTGTTTCTCTTGTCCTTGATTAAATTCTATTTGAATTTAATTATTGGAATAAATATTATTCTCATGACAAAGGAATAATTTTATTCAAGTTATATTTATATAATAAATTATGTAAATATTTATTCACTCTATTGTGAATAAAATATATTTAATTAATAGTTTTTTAATAAAATATTTATTTAAGTATTAAAGTGTTAAATAAATGTAAGAGGAAATCCAATTAACCAAGTCTATGTCTGGTTATAATATAATTATTTATGAGCGAGTAAATATTATTCATCCATTTTGCACATGTTTCTGCACCATGAAATTATAATAAAAATATTCTTGTTCTGTGGCATGTGATTTCTTTTTTAGTTATTATTATATTTAATGGATATTATAAAATTAAATTTTCTAAATGATATACCAAATATATAAATAGATAACTATGTCTATTATATAAAGAATTCGATACCAGTTCCATGTTTGGGAATAGAGAATTGTTGCACATAATGAATTCTCTCTAAACTCTTCTACCTCTCTCCCTCTAAAGAATGAGGAACTCAAGAGAGAATTTATTCAAAACCATATAACGAGGAATCATGAACCAACAACACAAAACATTCGATACACCATGCTAGAACCTGGAGAACGAGTCGCATTGCTCAAAGATCATTGGAGAATGTGTGGATAACCACTAAGGGGATTCCACCCTTGTATCCTCACAAGAACAAGAAATCCAATATGTAAGGACCTTTTTGAAAATATCATTACTTCCTCCAAAACTGTTGCATCATTAATGGATAATATCAACAATTTAAGCCCCATTATAGAATAGTCCAATGTTCGATTCCTTTAGGTGATGAAAAAATTCCAAACATATGGTTGACAATGTACAGTTGATCAAAAAGTAGGATTTATGTACTATATGTTTTCATCATCAACCATTGGATTGATTCAAAACATTGGGTTCCTAAACCATACTATCCATTTTCTCAAATGTAAGGTTGCTTCCAAATATAGGGTGTCTTAACCATACATTTCTGAAAAGGTTGGGTATATGATCCATACATGTTGATTCTAATGTGGGGTTTCCATTCAATATGTTTTTCTTATAAATGTATGTTATTAAAAATGCTTCAATGATTTTTTAAACATGTTCCAAATACTTCAATGAATATTCCAGTCTAACTAATGAATTAAATATAATTACTAAATAAAAATTATGATGAATAATAACTTCATAATTTTTATTAAAAGAAAATTCATTAGTAACATAAATGTGGGAGTTTTGAGATTCAAAACCAAAACTTAAACTAATGAAATTTGTGAATCGACACATGCTCAATAATATCTCCCTTTTTAATGGTAAAAAATTTATTAAATAGAATTTTAAAAATAAATTTACCATTTTTTTGATATAATATTTATTTAATTTATAAATGAAAACCTATAACTCATTAACCGTTTATATAAACTTCTACCCTATTATAATGATCAAAACTTCTCTCCTATGTCAAGTATATTAATGATAAAAAATTAATGTTGTTAAATAAATCTATAAACTTCTTCCCATAAAACGTTTCCTCTATAACGTTTGAAACTATATACTAGAAACATATATATAAAATTCAACCCCTTTTTTGACATAAAAAGATAAGTGTAGAGTATTTAAAATAAACTTCCCCTAAATTCATGCTAAAAGAATAGATAAGTATGCAAGAAGTGTAATAAAATAAATAAATTGATTATTTTCTTAAAAATCCCCCTCAATCATATCATATATTATATTTAAATAAAAAACACTGTGAATAATGTTTTACAAGTAATAGACTTATTTATGAAATAATTTAATATTTATTACATGCTTATGTAAGATGACTAAAAAAAGAAATTATGAACAAATTAATAGTATATAATATTTTTGCAAAAAAATATATATTGAAACCAATGAATAAAATATTTGTTTTAAAAAAATACCAAGAGATAGAATAAAGAGTTTAGTTCATCCATTAATTCTAAACATCAATCTTTATTACATAAAAAAATTAAAACTACTGAAAGTTCTTCCAATCTATTTTGAACATCTTCTATTATTTGAAATGAATATGATGTTCACTATTCAACTAGAAATAGATTTAGCTTATCAAGATCTAGCATGGTTACAACTTTTCCTTTGAAAAACTCCATTTGTAATATCTTTTCTACTTTTAATGCTTCAATGTATGATTTTTTAGATTAAACTATCTATCATACTATGATAATACATTGTTAACAAATCAAAAATTGTTTACGATATAGATACATTCTTCAGATATTCATATGAATTTTTAGACACATCGAAATCATCTTGCATCATAAACCTGTCTTATTACATATTGTTTACATTAAACATAATTTTTTCATAAGAAATTTGAGAATAAGATCCTTCCAGTTCATCATGAATTTAAACTTCTTCATTTATTTTAGAATATTTTTCTAGTGATTATTCAACATATGAAATAGAAAAACCAGATGGATTATATTTCATCCTTTTACAAGAATGATTTTATTTTTTACACAAATTATTTGATCACTTCATCTTTTTGTGAGAGGTATTATAGAAATATTTTAACAAGATAATTCGAAGTGGATGACTTCATAATTTATAAGTTTAGGAAGAAGCTGGAATGTTAGTTTCTGTCAAAATACTGACAACTTTTCATTTTCATTAGGAATAAATATATAAAAATAAATATGTATTATGTAAGAATTGTATTCCTGTTTTCTTAATCAAATGAATTATCCAGAAAAAATATAAAATATTTTAAATAAATTTTAAAAGAAAAAAAATATGAAAATTTTATGAATTAAATTAAGTACAATATTATTTGGAAATTAAAAAACCATATTTATAGATATATAAATATCTTTTATAATTTTAATATAAATTGATTAAATAATACTATATTTAAAGTGAAAATAATTTTTTATTTTGAGGGATACTTATCCCCCCTTTTATAAATTAGTTAGTACACTAGAAGTATAAAAAATGAAAATGAAAAACATTATGGATCAGTGATTTTAGTAATGTGTTTTTTTAATAAACTTCTTCAGTGTTATTCACTTCAATTCTATATATCAATCTATCAAACCCTAAATATTTTAATGATGAATCCTAGTGATATATTCCTTCAAAACATCATATTCATGTGCTTTTTGGTTTGAATATTCTGTTTGGATCAGTTGTGTTAGAGAATAAATTTTTACTTAACCAAAATTGTTAATTTTGAGTAGGAATTATACTATTAATGTCAAACAATTCTATGGAATCATAATCATCTTTAAAAATATTTTTTTTTGTTTTCTAAAATAGAAATTATTTTCATAATATCCATTAATATAGCAATAAATAAATTAATAAAAAACATTTTTTATTTATTCCCTGAACAAAATAGTTTTTATATAGTTTTGATCATTTTCTATTCCTTCATAATCCATATTTTCTCTTTTGGTATTTTATTTCTTCTAAGAATTTGATTTGAATATTTTTATCCTTTTATCGGCACACTAGATGATTATTTTCAATCCTCAACATTATCCAATAGTCTTTTAATATTATTATCATGAAAATAAAAATATTATTTAGAAGAATAACATTTCAAATCTATAATATATTTCGACAAATTTTATTTATCTAATAGAGAAACATCTTAATATTTATTAATTTTTCTACCTTATTTATTTATCAATTAATATGTTAATTATAGAATAAAGAAATGAAAATTTAAATTATCATAAGGCAGTTTCCAATAACTAGCCTTTTGAGAGTAGAAAGACTCTACCTCATGATCATTATGGGCCATAATACATACCATTTTATTTTTTATGATCAGGCTCATAATATGTAAAAGTTTTATCATGTGAGTAAGATTAATTTCCCTTGGTATCCTTCAAAAATTTCATTCATATTACATTTTAATTTTATTTCCTTTATGATATTAGTAAATGAAAATTATCCTTTTTATGATCTTTTTCCTCACTTTCAAAACATCTACATTCATTATTCCCTTTATTTTTATCTCAATATAGATTTTATAATTTCATTGAAATATATTATAAATAATTATCCAATGGATGATTTGAATTAGATGATTCATTCATAGTAGTTTTGAGAGCTGAATCTTCATTTTTATATGATTTTAATATTTAGACTACATCTCAGCTTCATAAATCATTAAAGTTCCAATCAACTCCTTCATATTCAAAATTTTCTCAGGTTTAGATTGATTTATAAATATATCATTGAATATTTTCAATAATAATGGATATTTCAACTATTATTCACTCTCAGGGAAATAAATTCACTGTTTTCATTCTTGAAAAATGACATACCAGTTTTCCTTGGGATAACATGGATTGGGAATCACCATAATAAATTAGATATTACGTAAATTATGATGGCTACTAAATAATTTTCTATTAATTTATTAATGAGATCCATGATCCTGGGATTAATTCTTCTCTAGGACCACCTTAGTGGTTGTTAATCACCTTCTAATTAGATTTTATGAGATATTAATTTGGGTTTGATCCTTGGTATATCACCAAAACTCCATAAAATAGCATTAATGTTTCTTTTTTGAAGGAAAATCCAATTTTTTTCTTTTTAATATGATAAGTTATTGAAAATGATGATTGGTAATATCTATCATCTCATAAGGTAAACATACATTAAATCATAAGTAGTTTTTTCTACGTAAATGTGTTTTTTGAAAGAAATATGTTAACTACATGTTTAATATTTATAAGTATCAAATACCATATGTATGAGAAATCATATACATATATTCATCATTTATAAAACCATCGAATAAATCATATGTAATCTCATCTTCTAATAGGAAAACATATTCATATTTTTGGGTAATAGTAATTTGAATAAAAACTTTCTCTCCAATTGATAATAATTCAAAAACAATACCTAAAACATTAATAATTTATTTACATTCCTTTTGGGATATTTCATAGAGGAAATGATTTCTTTATAGGTTCCTCATTATGTGTATAATGCTGAAATAAACTATGTTTTCTCATAGATCCATTTTAAGTGTTTGATCATGAATATTAATGATTTATGTGGCTATATTTAATAAAGGACTCCCCAAAGTGATGGGTGAGAGGGATAAAATATAATATTATTTTATGTTCAGTGTATATATTTCATCTGGAAAAAGTAGATCATTGAGTTTTAAAAGTAACATCTTATAAAACTAATTTTCAAAAAAATATTTGGATCTATTTGTATGCTGGACCACCACTCTGGTATGCGTCAATTTTCCTATCTACAATGATGTAAATATAGTGTGAGTCATGAAATTTATTAATTAACCAATATCATAAAAATTATCAATAAAATTAAATATACATTAGTCCGATGAAGAGTGAATGTCCCTGAATATTGATATTTTTTGTGGTATTGTTGGTATGATAATTGCTAAGATGCTTCTTCCTAAGATGAATCACTAATTTTATTTCATGTAATATTATTTTTGTGTAATAACTCTTGATAAATTTTGAATATTTTGGGATTTTTGAGATTACCTTTATGATATGGATGTTGATTTCAACCTTTTGAATTATATATTGAATCTATCAATTATTTTGTAGCTCTTTCATCTTCTATGAATTAATAATATTAGAAGGTAATGGTTTGTGAATGTAATTTCTTTCAAATTGTTGACTTTTTAGGGTATTTTTACATCTCTCATTCACAACCCTCTTCATTTTAAATTCTTGATTATTATCATCTTCTCTTGGATGATAGAGTTGGAATTTATATGTTTTTTTTTCAAATTAACAATCTTACATTCCCACGTTTGACCTTAATTTGGCTTAAGAGGTTGAATCTCTTTCCCATGTCTTGTTGTAATTGCACTAATGTTCTCCTTGAGATTTTGGATTTCTTATGCTGGTAGTTTTCTTTGGTTTTCATATAATACATCCTTGTGACTATCAAACATACTAAACAAATATATTACTTTATTATTTATCTCTTAAATATATTATCCATGATGGTTTTGTTGAGAACTTGTGGAAGGCTATTCGTTAGGTTTCTATTAGAATTTGGATGGTTAAAAGTCTTGATGATGGTATATCGATTTATATTATTATTGAAATAGTGGTCAGTTATTGTAATGTTTCTACTTGAATGGAGGATAGGGTGAATATTGGTTTTTATTGTAGTTTTAGATTGATTTTGTTGGATTGTATATCCAGGATTATATTGTGGTTTCTAGGGCCGATTCTATAGTAATATCCTTTGTTGAGAGGCTACCACACTACTTTTTGTCCCCTTCACTTTAGGAAAATAGTTACTATAATTATTAGATGATTAAAATAATCCATATAACTAAAGAGGGGCCTATTATTCTCTCACATAGTTCATATATTGTTATGCAACAAGATTATTCCATGGAGCATGTACCCAATTTGTAGAGGCTTCTGTATGGCATCTAAAAGACCCAGGATCAAATCCAGGCAGGGGAGGAATTCAGGAGCTACTGTAAAAGTACTTTTGAAATGGTGAAATTGTAGTGGCAGTGGTACTGTAGCAGCATGATTATTGTATCAGTACTATTAACTAACGGGATATTTGGGCGAAAAAATGGGATTTCGTGCCATGTATTCAGACCACTTGGTCTTGGGAATTTGGGCTATGTAATGCATCTCCCTCTACCCAATTAGAAAGAGGTCTCGGTTTTAATAATAAAAATGACGCTTCAACCACAACCTTCAATAAAAGTTATCATACTAACTAGTATGTTAATTGGATTTTATTTCAATTAGAGATGACAAATAATAAGTTCATACCTCATGGATGTCTCATATTCCAATTAATCTTATACCGAATTTTTGTGAATCTAGAATTATATTTTCAATAAAACATATCTCTTCTTCAAGATATTTATTTATCAATTCTCCTCTAGATGAGGTGTTGTAAAAGATTCAGTTATTATCAAGGAGGGCTTGGTAGAATAACATAATGAAGGGATTTTTTCCATAGTTTTTTTTGGGGAGTTGGAACATAGCTTTCGGGACCCCCAAAAATACCATAAGATAGTTTATACAATTGATTGGTATATAAAATATATCAATTTTATTATCACAGTTATTTGGGAGGTGGAAATGAATCTTTTCATGAAGAATAATTTTAGGTCTTCCCATTCATTAACTTCTCTTGGTTATATATTGTTAAACCATTCCTTTTTATCCCTTTCAAGTTAAAAGGGAAATGCCTTCAACATGATTTTCTCTTCCATTACTCCTTGAGGATTGAGGCTATATTATACATAGGTGAAATCTTGGGTGTTTCAAATTTTTTCTTCCCCTACATGGCCTTTAATTTTTTTGTATAACTTTAATCATGTTATTTCTAAATTCGAAATAATTTTCAATGTAAGTACATGTAGTTGGTTTATTGGTTAGAAAACTATGAGGCGAAAAAATATTTGATTGTGTGTTTATGATTTCTATACATTCATTTAGGTATGGAGTGAACACAGAGACTGTCCTTGGAATCATAAACGGTTATCTTCTCAATGTTTTTTTTAAATTATTTTTCATTAATTTTTCTAATCTTCTTTCCATTAGTTGGTAAAAATCAATTAAAAGGTTAGTTGAAATTTTGTTTATTCCATGATAAATTTTTTAGGGGAAAACCTCCCTAGAAATGATTCAAAGATTGATTAACACCATTTTATGAGGTGTGGAAGAAAATTTTTATTTACTGGGTAAAGTATAGTTGTTAACATATGGTTTTATTCTAAAGAAATAATTACACAAAACTGTTTTCAAATTATTATTATTTTATGAAAATTGAATTTTGATTTGGGTTTATAAATTCTGAATTTCTAATGTAGTCTACAATAAATGATTTAAAATTTTGTATGAAAATAGTGATCATGTTGGGCTTGGAACTACTGGAAATTTTATCATTACAATTGTTTAAAACCATTGGTAATGGATGGACAACCATTAGTATTATTTATACCAACGGTTTTCCAAACCATTGGGTATTGAGCCCTATGGTTAGATATATCCCAACAGTTCCATGAGAACCGATGGGATATGTCTGAAAAATTGAGAATATTCTAACAGTTTCAATAAAATGGTGGTATAAATGTTTACCAACGGTTTAAAATTGTTGGTAATAGAAAAAAATAATCTCTATACAAATAGTTTACAAAACTGTTGGTATAGGATTTTACCAATAGTTTCCCACAAACTGTTGGTAAATATCAAGTAAAAATATCAATGCCAATAGTTTACAAACTGTTGGCATGGAATTATACCAATATTTTACATAAAACCGTTGGTATAATTTCTGATTTTACACATTTGACAACTATTGTAAACCGTTGGCATATCATTTTTTACCTACAGTAGCAAGCCGGCTTGTTGGCCTCCCCTTGTGCACCAACAACAATTCAACCTATAGGCCTGCAGAATTCATACACAACCGAATACATACAGGTGTTTGGGGGGTCCATTCTGAATACCAGCACAATACTGGAATAATTCCCAACACCTACATAATACATACATAATTCTGTATGAATTCATACAGATTTCATACAACACATAATTCATAAAAAATTCTGAATACCTCCAATTTTTTATTTAATTACCCTCTACACATATATATAATTAACACATAATTCATAAGGTAATTACAGAAAGTATATAAATATAACAAGTATACCCATAGAAAAATTATGCCCATTCACCATTAACACATAATTCATAAGTAAATTAAATACATGAATAATTCAATTCAGAATCAAGGGGGGTTGTGGGGGATTTTCAGGGTTCTGGGTTGTTGTCTATGGTTGGTAGGGGGTGTTCGGGGGGATGAGGGGTGTCTTGGGGGGATTCCTAGGGATGTGTGTGGGGGGGATATCCATGGGGGTTTCCTAAGGGGTGGGGTGGTGTCCAAGGGGTAGGGGGGATTTCCAGGGGGTGGGGGTGTCCAGGGTGTGGGGTGGTGTCCAGGGGTGGTTGTGGGTCCAATGGGTTGGTAGGGGGACTGTCCAAGTGGGTGGGGTGGTGCCCAGGCAGTGGGGGTGGCTGTCCATGGGGTGAGGGTGTCTAGGGGGTGGGGGTGTCCAGGTGGAGGGGTGGTGTCTAAGAGGGGTGTGGGTTGTCCAGGGGTTTGGGGGTCTCCATGGGCGCGGGGGGGGGGGGGGGGGATTTTTGGGGGGGTGGTTTCCATGGGGGTGTCCAGGGGGTGGGGTGGTGTCCAGGGGGTTATGGGGCATTCCTGGGGTGGGGGTGTCATGAGGGGGTGTCTTGGAGGGTTTTCCAGAGGGGTTTCCAGGGGGTGGGGTGGTGTCCAGTGGGGGTGGGGGTGTCCAAGTGGTGGGGTGGTGTCTAGGAGGGGTGGGGGTTGTCTAAGGGGTTGGGGGTGTCTAGGGGTAGGGGGGCTGTCTAGGGGTGGGGGTGGGGGGGGCTATCCATGGGGGTGGGGTTTCTAGGGGTGGGGGGTCTAGGGGTGGGGGTGTCCAGGTGGTGGGGTGGTGTCTAGGAGGGGTGGGGGATGTAATGGTTTTAATGGAATTAATTTCATGGAATTTAAGATCATCGGTATTTTTAAAATGGTTTTGGAATAGTGTTTATTTCAATAGTATGTGTTTCATTAGGAAAAAATTAATTCTTTTGGTGTGTATTGTAGGAAGGGTGATTTTTTATTAGGAAATTGACAGCATTTTTATAGTGGGACATAAATACTATATGATTTTGGAAATGGAACCTTAAAAGGTATTTTTATAAACCATTAAGGAGTTTTAAATAGAATAATGTTTGTATTATGTGATTTTGAAATGGTATTATGAAGAATTATTTATGATATATCTTTATGGGATTTGTGATTTTGTGTCCCTTATTTTAGAACATCAGATTATTTTATTAAAGGTTTTTTTATAATTCTTTATAATGTTACCACTATAAATGAATCAAAACGTCCATAAGGGGATATCTCAGGTAGTCATTCTTGTGATCCAGAAATTGTCTTCCTATTATAGGTCTCTACTAAAACTCTTGGGGAAGTGGAATAGCCATGTTCTTCTAATATCATTTATTAAGCATGGGAGTTTCTAAAATAACATCCACTATTTTTTATTGGTGATTAAGGATCCTAGGAGGCAACGATGTGGGTATTTATGATTAATGGGATCTTTGAGTTGTTAAAAACCCTATAATCCAAAGGGGTGGGTGGCTGTCCAGGGGGTGGGGCATTCCAGTGGGTGTTGTCCATGGGGGTGGAAGGGTTTTCCAGAGGGTAGGGGTGTCGAGGGGGTGGGAAGTGCTTTCCATGGGGGTGGGGGTTGTCCATGGGGTAGGGGTGTCCAAGGGGGTGGAAAATGATTTCTATTGGGGTAAGGGGTGTCCAGAGAGGTGGGTAGGCTGTCCATGGGTGTGGTATGGCAATTTAGGGGTAGGGGTGTCCAGGGGGTGGGCGAGCTGTCCACGGGGAGTAGGTGTAAGAACCCAGGTATTCTTTTCTGTTATGTTTTCTGTTTCTGGCCATTTTTGAGAAAGAGAGGAATTTCTGGAATTTTTTGAAGTACATGTCATTTACATTATGAGTACATGCCATGTACTCGGTTTCCGTATGAAGTATTGTGCTGGCCACACAGACGACCATGTGGGAGTGACCTGGAGGACGCCTAATGTGGGGTATAGAAACGGAAAGTACATGCCCTGTACTTTCAAATTACACACTGTGTATTATCTTTTTATTTTTTCATTAAACGTACCAGGGTAGCATCTAATCACCAGAAAGGTGTATTTCTCGACCTAGTTTGTCCGAGCACTCCTGTATGATTGTGATCTTCCTCCGAGCCCCTAACTGAGTATCTAATCTCCGATTCGACCACTGTTGATTGCGTTGGAATCGTCTCGGTAATCTCTTCATTCTTCTAGATCTTCATTTCATGATTCCTCTTTCTCAAGTTACCCTCGATTGAACATTTTGAGTGTTATTGTAGATCTAACGTGTCCTTGGGAGATTCAAGGCTTCAGGTTCACTTATATAGATCCCACAACACTGAGGTAGGTGTTTTATGCCTTTCTGTTGAAGGTATTTGTGTTATATGTGCAAATGTTTCCAATACCCTTGAACGGGGTATTGCGTGTTTATTGTTTTTTCCCTGTTAATTTCTTTCCATGCTTGTGTGGTTGAGTAGAGGTTAATTCAATGTGAATGAGTTGAATTTCTATGCATTGGATGTGTTTTCCATGCATGTTTCTTTTTTTGACCTTTTGGTCTAGTTTGACTATTAGGATACTGTTTACTTTCCATGCCTAGTATTTTATGATGGTGTGACTATTTTTATGACATGTTGTTATGTTGTAGACTGTTTAGCCATGTAGTTCGTAAGGTTTACTTTGGCTGATACACGTTGATATGCTTTCTTGACATACAAGGGCCCATGAGAAACTGGTGTATTAGACCTTAGGGATAATTGATGTAAGTTCTTCCTCAATGTGTCTGTAGTTCCTCAACATGGGACACATGGGGAATGTGAGGTATGGGCTTCCCCAGAGCGCCATTAGTTACCGATACGAGACTATATGGGGAATTGATGGTGAGTGCTTCCAAAGAGAGTCTATTCTAAAGTTGAACCACAGGGGTTAGACTGAGTGTATTTCCAAGAAGGTTGCTTGTGATTCTAGGTAAGATCAGAGGGGATAGGTTGTGAGTACATCCCAAAGGGTTACCTGTTGTGTTTAGCAGATTTCTAATGTTTCTAGTTAGGGCTAGATGGGATAGGCTCTGAGTACTTCCTAGAGGGTTACCTATTGATTTTAGAAAATTTATTATGATTCGAGGTAGGACCAGAGGGGATAGGATGTGAGTACTTACCAAGGGGTTACCTATTGTGTTTACATGCATACTTGTGTTTCTAGGTAGGACCATATGGGATAGGTTGTGAGTACATCCTAGAGGGTTACCTATGGTGTCTAGTTGTTTTCTTGTGTTGCAGGGTAAGACTAGATGGGATAGGCTATATGTACTTCCCAGAGGGTTACATGTTGTGTTTTCCTACTAGCTTGTGTTACTAGATATGACTAGAGGGGATGGATTGTGGGTAATTCCCAGAGGGTTACCTTTTTGTGTTTACCTACTTTGGTTAGCTATTGCTTGAAATATGAAATTGAATGCATTGAAACTACGGATTGTTTACTGTTGAGTAATTTTTTGCTCACCACTTCATTTTTCTCATTACCTACCATATATTCACTGACATTTAGGAACATATCTTGTGGTGGATGCCTACTAGGATTTAGTCTTGCACACTGTTTGGGATATGATTTTGGGCCCAAACAGATTATATTAATGCAGGTATAGATATGGTAAAACACCCTTCTACATCAGGTACTTGATTGCTGAGGAGATGGAGAGCATGAGACCATGTTGAGGATTGCGATTCTGAAGAGTTTACATGTTTTCTAATGTACTTGTTTTATTATTGTATTCCATCATTGTGATGTGTTTGGCTACATTCCTAGACATATGTAACATGCATCATTTCTATGTATATGATCCAACTATTTATTTCTTCAGACATCAACTATTTCATAATGATTGATATTATTACTGCTTCAGATATTGTATATCTATTTTACATCCAATGTGTTAAACTGACAATGAGGGCGTAGTTTCCTCACTATCACATCCAAGGCCCTCGCTGCAGGTCGGCAGCCTCTGGCATTAAGGGAAATGCGCTTCAGTCCATGTGACCAACCGGTTACGGGGTGCCTCTGGGTGGCTTCTAGAACCCAGACGTTACAAATTGGTATACGAGGATATTATTTTCTTTGAATTACTATTTGGAGTCTATAGTTAGGGATAGGATGTAATAGGTACTTGGTAATAAGTTATGCTCGGGAGTAGCTAACTTGTTTCTAGGGAAAAGACAATTTACCTTGTATAGCAATTTTTATAGTTTTGCGATTTTAAAGTTTCTTTGATTTTCACCGTAGCGTGACTCACAGGTATTGTGTTGTCATTGTTGATGTTGTGAAGGTTCTATTTCTATTTCAACTCGATGAGATGAGGGTATACCGTCCCATGCATCATACATGCACTTGTTAGAAATCTCATGTAATGCATACTTTCCATTCCATTTAGGGTGCATTAGTGATTTCATGTTGTTCTCATAGGTGTTTTTCTAGATATTAATGTTGTTATGATAAATTCCTTGAAATAAATACCTATAGTTTGATAGGGTATTGTTTGTGTAAGGTTTTATTTAAATGAATTCCCAACTTTGGTTATTGAGGTGTTATGGGAAATCATGGACAGTAATTTGGTGGATCATTGCCCTGTTATCCTTGTTTATAACATGTATACGATACCAAAATTGATTCACGGGGAGTATGGGCCCTCACAGATAGGAATTTGGAACTTTGTTGTTTGTTTTAGTGCTTTTTTTGTGCTCTAGATTAGTTTCTGAGGCATACTGTTCGGAAAAACCCAGAATACATGTCGTGTATTTTTGACTACATGCCATGTGTTCTTATGTTTGGGAAGAAACTATTTTTCTTAAGTACATGCCATGTACTATATGTACCCGCCATGTAGTCTCTAACTATGTCATAGGCTATGTGGACAGAGACACGGGATAGGGAAATTCTTGCGGGAACACACCATGTACCAGTTGTACACGTCGTGTCATGTTGACCCTGTGTCCGCCCGTGTGACAAACAACACAGACAAAAAAATCCTAGGTTATACACGCTGTGTAAATTCTAAACACACTGTGTTGTGTAATCATGGAATCCAGCCATATAACTAACAACATGGGTCAGTGTTATCTTTTCTAGTACACACAGTGTCTGTTTGGATCACATTGTGTAGTGCCATCTGAGTATCAGGCGATGCCATGAATGACATGGTTCAGTGAAGCTCATCTAGTACATGTTGTGTATTGCACAAACATGTTGTGTAATCTTTTTTTATGGAGAACAATGTGTCTTAGCCCTGTAGAAGGACCCAATAAAGGAAACAAAATTCGAGTACATGTCGTGTGTTTGGGGTGTTATGTGACCAGTTCTGGTAGAAGTACACGCCCATGTGACAGGTTTAAGGGAACACGCCATATATTAATTATACACACCGTGTAGTCTACATTTTTTAAAACTTTAATGTTTTATTTCGCTTGTTACCTTCTTACGCTTCCATTTTTTAGTCCTTGATAATTTTGTTCTAAGGTGTGCATTTGACCTTGAAGATTAATGCAACCAAAGATTTCCTCTGGTCATACGCCAGTATCCAGGTGGTGACCAGACACCAGATATGGCTGATCAAGGACTACCAAAAGATCCTCCAGTTGTTCCAATCTTGGCACCAACCGTTATACCTAACACACGTGTTGATGCACAGTTCAGGGAATACTTTATGAGGCTCATGAAGGCCTTCAGTGGGGTACCACATCCTGCCCCACCTATGGAAGAGTTGATGCGGGTCTTTTAGCAATAGTATCCTACGACTTTCATAGGGGAAGGAGGACCCCAAGCTGTAGAGTCATGGCTAAAAACCATGCTTTCTGTCTTCGGGAATCAGGAGATTCCTCCAGAGAGGAGGGTGAATCTCACCACCTATATACTACGTGATTTCTCTAAGATATGGTGGGATGTGATCTCACAGGTTGGATGCCCGCAGGTAGTATCCTGGGATGTGTTTCAGCATTCCTTATACAACTACTTCTACCCAGAGTCCTTGAGGGCCGATCGAGCCTGAGTGTTTATGAGTCTGGAGCAGGGTACTCTTTCAGTTATTTAGTATTCCTCTCTCTTCACTGAGCTGCAGCGCTTCATGCCTATTCCAGGAGGTGATGAGTTATTTCTGGAAAGGAATTTTGAGGTGGGAATGAGTGATATCATACAATCATAGGTGAATATCTTTAGGTTGACTTCTATCACACCAATTTTCAACCAAGACCTAATCTAGAAGCATAATTTGAGGGATTCTAGAGTTGTGAGCAAGGGCTATTTGACATTCAGAGTTAGTATCCCTCCTACTGAAAGCAGGAAGCACTGCACGGAGTCTTAACGCGAAGGTCCAAGGAGGCAAGACACTTATTTTGGTTGAAAATTGGTGTGCTACCAGTGCGGGAAGAGTGGGTATACAAGACCGCATTTCATGAGAGACCGAGTGGAGTTCCGATCTTGCAGCAAGATGGGCCATCTTCAGCGCTTCTGTAACTTCTTTTCACCTGCAGCTGGTGATAGGGGTTATTCTATGACTCCTTGTTCTGGGGAAGCATCGCCAGTTTCTCACCAGTTTGGGAACTGGAGTTCTTCAGGCCATTCAAGCTATGGTATAGGTCATGGTCTTTGTTGTCAGTGGCCCGGTTTTCAGTGACATAAGGGGGGATTAGCTCAGAGTGATCAGGCAGGGTCATAGGGCCATGGTATAGGCCATAATTTTTTCGTGGAGCAGACCCAGCAGGAGTAGGATCCCATACCTTATACAGTTCGAGTTACGATCATAGTTGCCTCAGTTTTAGCTTATTCTCTTTTTGATACAATGGCTTCCCATCAATTTATATTTGTTGCTGTTGTGGAGATTCTTGGGCTCTGTATCTTTTGTTCTACTAATATCTTCACACTGGACACTCCGTTGGGGACTGTAACGGCTAGTGCGTGTTAGTGTACGGAGTGCCCTATAGAGGTTGGTGGGTGTCACTTCTTTTTGGACCACTATGTCCTAGAGATGACAGGCTATGATGTCATTCTCAGAATGGACTGGTTGGATCCCTTTCAGGAAGTCGTCGATTGCTACCGCCGTAGGGTGAGTTTCAAATCACCAGAAGGTGGATTGTTTCTTCATAAGGGATATTGGGACGTCCAGTCATGCAGAGCGAGACCCGAGCATCATGGGTTGGGAGGAGTAACAACCCATATTTCTAGTCTATATCTATATGACCAAGGGAGTTCACATATATACTTTCCTATAGTGGTGGATCATTTTAGGGATTCCTTTCCAAATGACTTTTCATGTTTTCCTCTGAATAGAGAGGTAGACTTTTCGATTAAGCTCATGCCAAGAGCGGACCCAGTGTCCATTCCTCATTATATGATGGCTACACCAGAGTTATAGTATATCAAAAATTAGTTGGAGGATTTATAGGAAAAGGGTTTCATCCGACCCAGTACATCTCTGTGGGGTTCACCTATCTCATTTGTGAAGAATAAAGATGGTAAGCTCAGGCTTTGTGTGGATTATCGGAAGCTGAACTAGTTGATGGTCAAGAACCGATATCCCATACCAAGGATTGATGATTTCTTTGATCAGCTTCGAGGAGCCCGTGTGTTCTCAAAGATTGACTAGAGATCCGGTTATCATCATTTGTACATTAGAAAATTTGATATACCTCTTATAGGCTTTCGATGTAGGTATGGCCTATATGAGTATATGGTTTTTCCGTTCGATCTCACGAATGCCCCTTCAGGTTTCAGGGCACTGATGAACTGAGTGTTCCATCCATACTTGGATTCTTTCATGGTAGTCTTCGTGGATGATATCTTGGTGTACTCTCACACTCGACACGACCATTCTATACATCTTGAGATCATTTTGAGTACACTAAGAGAGCATCAGTTATATGCTAATTTCTCAAAATTCCACTTTTGGATGGACCATATTCAATTCTTGGGTCATGTTATCTCAGAGATAGGAGTATCAGTAGACCCATAGAATGTGAAGGCAATATTTTCCTAGGAGAATCTGAATAATTTCTTTGAGGTACAATTTTTTCTTCTGTACTTTGGTTTAGTACTCTATTCCGGCATTGTGATGTGTTTGGATGATTTCCTAAACATATATACCATGAATAATTTTTATATATATGCTCCAGCTATTTATTTCCTCAGAATTCCGCTATTTCTTATTGCTTGATATTATTACTGCTTTCGCTATTGTATATCTGTTTTAGTTCTTCCATGTTACTCTACTAATGAGGGCATAGTTTACCCACTATCACCACCAAGGCCCTCGCTGCTAGTAGGTATCCTCTCACCTTAGGGGAAATGCTCTTGAGTCCATGTGACCAACTGGGTACGGAGTTCCTCTGGGTGGCTTCCAGAACCGGGACATTACAGTAGGGGTGTCCATGGGTGGGAGGGATATCCACGTGGTGGGGGTGTCCACATGGGGAGGGGGTATTCAGGGGGGAGGACGAACTGTCCATGGTGGTGACAAGGCGGTCGGGGGGGGGGGGAGTGTCCTGGGGGTGGGTGGGTTATCCACAGGGGTGGGCAGGATGTCCATGGGGGAGGGGGGTGTCCAGTGGGGTATGGGTTGTCCAGTGGGGTGGGTGGGTTGTCCACGAAGGTGGTATGGCTATCCAGGGGTGTATGAAGAGTCCAAGGGGGTGGGCGGGTTGTCCAAAGGGGTGGGATGGAAATCCATGATGGTGTGGTGTCTTGGGGGGTGGGGTATCCATGGGGGTGGGGGCTGTCCACTAGGGTGGGACTGTCCATGGGGGGAGGGGATATCTAGGGGGTGAGAGGGTTGTCCACTGTGGTGGAAGGGCTGTCCAGGAGGTAGGGGTGTCCAGGGGTTGGGCGGGGCTGTCCATAGGGGTGGGGGATGTCTAGGGGGTATGGGGTGTCCAGGGGGTGGGCGCGACTATCCATGGGGGTACGAGTGTGTGGGAAGGAAATCCACATAGTTGGCAGGGATGTCTAGGGGGTAGGGGTATCGAGGGGGGCTGTCCACTGGGGTGGCGGGATGTCCATGGGGAGAGGGGGTGTCTATGGGGTGGGTAGGCTGTCCACGTGGGTGGTGGAGCTATCGAGGGGGTAGGGGGTATCCAGGGGGTGGGAGGAATATCTATAGGGGTGGGTAGGCTATCCATAGGGGTGGGGTGGGGGCTTTCCAGGGGTACAGGGTATCTTGTGGGGTGGGTGGGCTGTCCATGAGGTTGGAGGGGCTGTTTAGTGGGTACAATGGTTCCAAGGGGGTGGGCGGGTTGTCCACGGGGGTGGGCGGGCTGTCCAGTGGGTGGGCATTGTTGAAGGGGGTGTCTAGGGGGTGGGAATGGTTTCCAAAGGTGTGGAGGGGCTATCTAAGGGGGGATTCCCATGAGGGTGGGGGCTGTCCAGGGGGAGGGGGTGTCTAGGGGGTGGAAAGGCTGTCCACGGGGTTGGTGGGCCTAACGAGGGGGTAGGGGGTGTCCAGAGGTGTAGGAGGTATGTCCATGGGTGTGGGGTTGTTTTCCATGTGGGATGGGTGTCCATGGGGTGGACGATCAGGCCACTGGGGTGGAAGGGTTGTCGAGGAGGGTAGGGGGTGTCCATGGGGGTGGGTGGGTGTCCACAGGGGTGGGGGGGGGGGCTGTCCACGAGGGTGGGGGGGGGGGGTCCAAGGGGGTACATGGTGTCTAGTGGGGTGGGAGGGTAGTCCACGAGGGAGGTGGGGCTACCCATGGGGGTATGGGGTTTTCGAGGGGGTGGGTGAGCAGTCCATAAGGGTGGGAGGGTTGTTCATGGGGGCGAGACGAATGTCTAGGGGGTAGGGGTTGTATAAGGAGGGGGAGGGGGGGTTATCCAAAGTGGTGGGGGGATATCCACGGGGGTCGGGGCTATCCAGGGGGTGGGGGATACCCACAGGGGATATTTCTAGGGGTGGTGGTGTCTAGAAGAGTGTGCATGGCTCTCTATGGGGGTGGGGGATTTCCACGGGGTACGAGGTGTCCAAGGGGTGGGCGGGGCTGTCCAGGGGTTATGGGGGGGGAGCTATCCAGGGGCTACGTGGTGTTCCCATGGGATGGTTGGGTAGTCCACAAGTGTGGTTGTGCTGTCACGAGGGGTGTGTGGTCTCCAAGGGGGTGGGTGGGCCGTCCACTGGGGTGGTTGGGCTATCCACGGGGGTGGGTGAGATGTCTAGAGGGGTAAGGGTTATCCGGGGGGTTTCCATGAAAGTGGGGGTTGTCTACAAGGGGAGGGGATTTCTAGGGTGGTGACATGGCTTTAAACGGGGTTGGAAGGGCTGTCCAGGGGGTAAGGGGTGCCAGGGGGTGGGCGGGATGCCCATGGGGGTGGGGGCTATCCATGGGAAGGGTGAATCAGTCATAACAAATCATCAAGTCATGTTTTATTTTTTATAGATAGAAAATTAAAGGTAATGTGACCTCCTAATCAGACATATTCAAGGAAAATTGAATTATTTTGGTGTGTATTGTAGGAAGGGGTATTTGGTTATTAGAAAATGGATTACATTTTTACTATCGGACAAAAATACTATATGATTTTTGAAATTGAACCATAAAAGGTATTTTTATAAACCATTGGGGAATTTTAAATAGTAAGAAGTCACTATTATGTGATTTTGATATGGTTTTATGAAGAATTATTTATGATGTATCTTTATGGTATTTTCAATTTCATGTCTCTTATATTAGAACATAAGATTATTTTACTAAAGGTTCTTTTATAATTCTTTAGAATGTTACCACTATAAATGAGTCAAAAAGTCAATAAGGGGATATATCAGGTTGTCACTCCTGTGATCCAGCTATTGTCTCCATAGTCTTGGTCTCTACTCAAAATCTTGGGGAAGTGGAATAGCCATGTTCTTTTTGGATCATTGATTTTTCATGGGAGTCTCTAAAATATAATCCACTATTATGTTTATTGGTGATTAAGGATCCTAAGAGGAAACGAAGTGGGTAGTTATGATTAATGGGATCTTCGAGTAGTTAGAAACCCTATAATACACAGTGGGGATATCTATGAGGGATGGCGGGTTATCCCTGGGGTTGGTGGGGCTGTCCAGGGGGTGGGGTTGTCCAGGGGGTACAGGGTGTCCAGGGGGGGCTGTCCAGGGAGTCCAGGGGGGGGGGGGCTTCCACAGGGAGGCGGGGATGGCCAGGGGGTTGGGGTGTCTAGGGGGTGGTCGGGCTGTCCACGGGGGTGGAAGTGCTATAGAGGGGGTAGGGGTTGTCTAGGGGGTGGGCAGGATATCCACGGTGGTGGGCAGGCTGTCCATAGGGGTGTGGGGGGGGGGGGTGTTCAGATAGGTAAGAGGTGTCCAGGGGTGGGTGGGCATTCCACAAGGCTTGCGGGGCTATCAAGGGGTTACAGGGTGTCCAAGGGTGTGGCCGAGCTGTCCACGATGGTGGTAGGGATGTCCATAGGGGTGGGGGGCTATCCAGGGGAGAACGAGGTGTCCAGGGGGTTGGTGGGGATGTCCGGGGGGGGGGGGTACAGGGAGTCAAGGGGGTGGGCAGGCTGTCCACGAGGGTGGCAGAACTGTCCAGGGGGTACGTGGTGTCTAAGGGGGTGGGTGGGGTATCCATAGGGGTGGAAGGGCTATCCACATGGTGGGGTTGGGGGGGTATCCAGGGGGCACAGGCTGTCCAGGGGGTGGGTGGGGCTGTCCAGGGGTGTGGGGTGTCCAGGGAGGTGGGTTAGCTGTCTACGAGGGTGGCGGGAATGTCCAGGGGTAGGGGGTGTCTAGGGGTTGGGCATGATGTTCATAGGTGGTGGGGGCTGTCCATGTGTGGAGGGGTTTTACAGGGGGGTGGGCATCATATCCACGGTGGTGGCGGGGCTTTCTAGGGGGTCAGGGTGTTTATGGGGGTAGGGGGTGTCCAAGGGGGGTAGGCGGGATGTCCACAAGGGTGGGTGGGGGATGTCCACAGGGGGTGGGGCTGTCTAAGGGGTGGGTGGGATATCTAGGGGTTGGTGGGGCTATCCAGGGGTGGTCGAAGCTTTCCAGGGGGTACATGGTGTCCATAGGGTGGGAGGGCTATCCACGGGGGTGGGGGGCTGTCCACGGGTGGAGGGGTGGGGGGGGCATCCCCTGGGTGATTAGCTATCCAAGTGGGGTGGGCGGGCTGCCCATGGGGGAGGAAGGGCTCTCCAGGGGGTACGAGGTGTCCATGGGGTGGGAAGGCTGGCCACAGGGGTGGGTGGGCTGTCTTGGGGAGGGGTGAATTAGTCACAATAAATCATCAAGTTATGTTTTATTATTTATAGATAATAAAATAAAGATAATGTGACCTATTTAATTACACATATATTCAGGCACAATAAATCAATAAACATCAAAGGTCTGTAATATCAGCAAAAAATGTAATGGATCAATATGTCCCTAATCACCATCACTATCATCATCTTCATCATCAGCCTCACCCTCTTTATGATCGTCATCCCCATCATCATTCCTACCCTCCTCAACACCCTCCTCAACTCACTCGTACTCATCCTCGACATCCTCATCACCCTCCTCCTCCGCCTCGCCCTCCTCTTCACCCTCCTCCTCCACCTCAGCCTCCTCCTCACCCTCCTCCTCCTCTTCCTCAGCCTCTTCCTCACCATTATCTTCACCACCACTAGAACTACCACCTGTTGTACCATATATAGAATGAATCGATGAAATATATTTATCAAAAGTTGTGTTGGCCTCTGGTGGAAGTGTTAGACGTAAAACTTACATCAGTTTAGTAAATTTAGTGTTTGACCTAACAGACTATTATTCCGTCTCTGTGGCGCATTTTTTATCCTGTTCTGCAAGTTCCAAAACATGTTGAAACTCATTGGCACTATAACTCATACTTGAGGATGGAAAATACCTCATTGGTAAAATATTATTTCCAAGTCGGCAGCGTACACTACCATGGTGCTCATCTCCCAACACCTGATGTAATTTATCATTTAGCCCAAAATTGTAAGGTTCATAGGAATAAAGTTCCTCTAAAGCATCATGTTACACATATAAATAGATTATTATGTTTAAAAATAGAAATTAAAATTTTAAATATATAAAGTAAAACTTAAAATCTTATGCTTAGTCGGTTCATTAACCACACTTCCATCTTTCTTCCTTATACTCGAGGAAAAAAGTTTTTATCGAGGCACACATCCTTCTATATTCAATTAATGCCTCTATAATGACATTGAATGTATCAAACCATAATTAAAAATAGGATAGAAATAGTTAATTACATAAATATATTTATATAAAAACCTTTGAAATCAAATAAAATATGGAGGAAGCAATTAAATGTGCAAGTCGTAAAGAAAAATTATAAACTATCATACCTACTGCCTCTCATGATCTGGAATCGTAGTACGTCCCAATGTGTGGAGGTATATTTTAGCATGAATGTATTTTTTCTTCTTCTTCATAAATACTAAATTAAATTCTATAATTATTATTAATTAATAACATGAAATTTTTATTTAAATACCTCTAATGTGATTAATACCTTAAATTGGATAGTCTCTCTATGAGTAATCATCTGTCGATACTATACTAAGGTACTACCATCCATGATAGGGACTTACTCTAACTCTGTACCAACTCTATCATTCCATCCAATGTACAAATCATGCTTATAATCTCTCTAAATCTTTCCTAAATTCTTTATACATGCTGGTCGTGCACCCTCACGTTCAGGGAAATTAAACTGAGGTTGACACTAAAATATAAATATACAAAAATACAAAAATTATATATTGCATTAAATACAACCTATTTTTTACCCATATCTCTGAAAAATCTATATCCTTGACAACATTAGGCAGCTGTCACCCTGAGAGCGGGCTGATAATAATGATGTCAGAGTATTTGGAAAGCATCTTCGAAAAACTCCGAAGTTGTTTCCCTGATTTTTCAATCATTTGACTATCTTCATTGTAGTCCACCATCAACTACATGCGGTGGTTCCGCACCACACGCATGTGGGTATTCCCCCTCCACCGCCTCCAATTAGTAGATGTATCAGTTATGAAATAAAAAATATATTTTATTAATACATGTTATACTAAAAATAAATAATGGTGTAAATTTGTTTATGGTTGTATAAGTATACCTGTGGTAGTCTGATCAATAGGCGCCACTGGATCCGCAGAAACTGAAGGAACACCCTATACAGATGGATTGGGTGGCAGTGCATGCTCTGCAGGGATAGACTCCGGCAGAGCAGTAGTCAAAGATGATGGAATATAAAATCATAGAGAGAAGGAAGTAGAAGTAAAAGGTGGTGACTGGAATCGCCGGCCGAATACTGGATGGGGAGTGGGAATCATCATCGAATATGGTACATACAGTTGAGGAGGCTCAAATGTAAATGGTGGTGAAAACATGGGAGGCATAAATATCCCATTTGTCCCTAATGACACATCGGGATCAGAATGTGAGATTGAAGGTATGTCAGTGGGAGGGGCAGGGTCTAATTGGGTATGCCGACCAGATCGTGTAGCTCTCGTACCATCACCTCGTACGAACACCCTGAGTACTGGGACCACTACTAGGATGCTGATAAAATAACAGTTACCTAATATATAGGTCCTACAAAAATGTTAAAAAAAATCAATCCAATGACATTATATATTATATATATATATTTGAAAATAAATACTCACTACAGGAACTAGGGGTAGAATGCCCATCTCAGTCATGCGACGATTGTTGTCCATCATCTATTTTCATCACCTCTCATCAATTGGTTTCATTTTCTACATTTGAAAACAAATATATAAGTAATTAGAAAAACGATAACTAATGTGAAACCCAAAAATCAAAATAAATGAGCTTGAACAGATATATATTGAAGTCAATAAATCATAATAGATATAATAAAGAAATTTAATTTTTAGTGGGAGGGTTATTTACTAAGTTTCATCAGTCAATTAAAATCATGGAAGAATGATTCTACCAGATTCATAAGGGGTAAAGCAGTTATCAAAAACAAGGAAAAATTTAATTTCATTTCCCCAGGTAGATGATGTAGGATTACATACTTGTTTTGCATAAGAATAAAAACTATTATGTTCATTACAAGGTAAAGTGTTAAATAAAGGTATAAAATTTATACTAATTTTATACAAATAACAGTTGAAGCATTGAAATGTTCCCCATGTTAGAAATATTGGTTTTGTAAGTTTGAATACAGTTTAATTCAAAATTTGAAAATGAAATTCAAATAAAATTGCAACCAATAAACATTGAAAATTTGCATAACTATCAAGTCAGATACTATATATTTGTAATTAATATTAAATCAATTTTAATAGTACAAACCATAACAACCCAAATTGAGGCAAACCAAAAGAAATAATAATGTGAATAGATGATTTTAAATATTTCCAACCACAAATTCAGGTTCACAGTCAAATTTGACAATTGATATATTGGAGGCATCCAAAAATAATAAATGAATCGTTTATAATGTTTGTAGAGATGGTGTCAATTACATCATCGCCATCATCAAAAATATGTCCTGAAATTACTTCAATAATGAAACCAAATTCAGGTCGAAGATGGTTTTTGACATAAAAAATCTATTTCTCCATTGATGCCAATACATATGGTTCATCGGTAGCAAGAGTGCGAGTCATATCAATTAATCAAAATCC
Organism: Viscum album; assembly: GCA_963277665.1. NCBI lineage: Eukaryota > Viridiplantae > Streptophyta > Magnoliopsida > Santalales > Viscaceae > Viscum > Viscum album. The sequence continues at coordinate 191,684,739 of OY728155.1, read as the reverse complement.
AAAATCATCAATAAATGTTCCATGCCTTGTCATTGAATCAAACGACTATCATTTCATCATCGTGACTCATCCATGAGAATAATACTCCAATATTATTATTTTTTCAACGACTCCCTAATAACCTACATTTACCGATAGCAGTATATTATCTGATGCAGTAGCATAGTAGTTTTTTGTGGCAAAACCATAACACCATCATGTTGTTTTATCATGTTATTTTCCCATTCATTGATAATAGATCTTTACCCATTGATATCAATTGATTTACAGTCACGAACTGTTGTATTAGGACTAAAAGCCAATGCTCTTATTTCCTGAGAGACAGAGTCAGCAAGAAAACTCAATACCTAAAATATTAATGAATATTAAACCTATTTAAATATTGTTTTAATTATTTTAATAAGAAATATTGTTATATTCAGTTTTGACCAAGAAAAAAACTCTTTTTTATGGAATGTCTCCCTCGTTCTCAAAGATAAAGAACGATGCTTTCTATTTATCATCGCGTTATTTTCCCTATAGATAAAAATAGGAATATATTAACAAATATATATATATATATAAATAAGATATACATATTGAATTTACATAAAATATTTATTCATCAAACAAATCATAGTTGAACAAAACAGTGAGATGTGCTATCTCCCACTGGTCAAGGCATTAGGTCATCAATATATATGATCTAGGAATTCCTCATATTTGAGGAAGTGATGGAAAACTATGTTTAGTTTTCACATACTATTCTCCTTTTTTTCTCATTGGTCTATTCATTCTTGTATTAATATCAAACAAGTAAATCCATTGATTCTAAATCCATGTAACCGTTCAAGATAGAACCTTGAGGATGATTCCTATTATGGATAGAAGACTTTATTGTGTATATATTTCTTTTATTTGGATACATCCAATGAAAATAAATAGGTCTTCCATGAAGTATTATAGTTGGAATATGGTCAGTCAGGTGCAGCATGCATGTGAAAAATAATAGAGGAAATATTTCCTCAAACTTACACAAAATTAATGGGGAATATTCAAACATTTTATGCAAGAAATACTTGGAAAACATCTTAGAACAAATACCACTAAAAAATGGCCCAAAAAATAACAACAACACAAATCTTATTTGAAAAAATATGATGAATTTCTATTGGAACCTACTATTGTAGATAGATGTGATAATAATGAGTCTTCAATGATTTTTTCTTCAAATATCTTATATTTACACATTTAGATATTTCACTTGAATATCCATCAAGAACATTAATAGTCTCCAGTACTTCTAGAAATTAATTTTTTTCTGTAGGTGTCATCACATAAGAATCACATGGAACTTTACATTTTTTTCACTGATATACACATGATGCAGTTCTGGTATGATGTCCCAATCCACCAAGTCACACCAAGACTGTAAATCAACTTTTGACTTTCCCTTAACATTTATAAGAATAAAAAAAACATTTCAAACAAATTTTTTATTTATTTTCCTTACTTCTAATCAATGAAGTTATAAATTGGATGGCCAATAAAGAATATAAAAGAAGATACTTCCCTACATCCAATTGTAATAGGTTTCAGTGGAAACATTCTATCTCTTTCCATATTTCACTTTACCCTTCTCGAATGAAAAAAAAATCATTAAATTAATTATGAACATCAGTTCCAGATATATATTGAGGTGTATTGTCGGTGTCCATAGTTTTGTCAAATCTTTGACGGTTATTTTTGTAAGGATGTTCCATTGGAATGAATTGACGATGTCCCATAAAATTGAACCTACAACAATGTTTTAGTCTTCTAAATCATGTATTCTTCATAAAAGAAGGACATGATAGTTTTCCATTCGTTCTTAATCCAAACATCATTGCATAAGTGGGAAAATCATTGATCATCCACGTAAGCGTAATGCGCATCTAAAATATGTCTTTCGAACATGCATCGTATGTGCGCACACCCACATCCCAAATAATTTTAAACTATTTTATTAATGGTTGAATGTATACATCTATATCATTGATGGGATCATAAGGGACATATATGAGTATAGTCATTAAAGTGAAATGTCTTTTCATACACAACCATGGGTGAAGATTATAAATGTGTATAAAAACTGGCCATGTGCTGTGCGGTATAAGCATCTACCCAGGCAGATTGAAACCGTCACATGAAAGACCCAACCTCACTTTACGCACATCAGCTTCAAAATCATAAAATCGAGCATCAATTATCAAGAATGAAAATCCATCTGTAGGGTGAACCAACTCATTATTAGTGTTCTTTCTCTTGGTATAAAGCCTTTTCATTTTTATTGATATTTCATCCGACATAAAAAAGATTCTAGAGTCTGGGGACCAATGGAAAGTGCCACATTACTTTCTATGGGACATGGTGTGGTGTTTCATAAAATTTTGGATTCTTGCGGGATGTGGCACATTTATACAATCATTTCATTCAGCATATTCCACCTAGAATAAAAAGAAATATTTCAAGCCAGCATGAATTTTGTTTCTTGAAAATCCATGTTCCTCAACTAACTTCCATTCCATAGAGTGGTTTGAGGAAATATCTACATCTTCTAGAGGTAATTCATTTAAGAAGGTAATAATGTAACAAATGGAATTATTATAAATCCCATACATAGTTTTCACATGAAATAATCATATTTAAAATTACATCTTTTTCATTTTATCATGTTGATGATATACTAGAGTCATGGCGGCATCATTCAATTTTTTCACCCTGAAAACATCTTCATTTTCATTAGATACATCATGTGTGCTCTTATCAAAATATTCATGGTCCAGAATCCATTCTTCTTCACGATGAAAAATAATCAGAAACCAATCATATAACAAATTCTTCAATCCATTCCTCTCATTTAGATCATTATAAAATTGAGATTTCATTTTCTCCCCATTGTGATACCACATATAGTTGTTTTCTTGAAAATCATAGTTGGTTATGTGGTAGATAACGTCTTCACCACTAAATCATGGTCTTCCAACACAATTGTAACAGGGGAAGTATATGTGACCATTGTATGAAGCATCGTGAAATGAAAAATTTAAAAATCTCTCCAAATTGTTCTGAAAATCACTTGAGATCCAATTAGTTTCAGAAATCCAAATTCTATCCATTCTGTAACAAAATTGTTAAAATTCATTTCCTGAAATTAAATTCAATAATATTGAAGTTTCATTGAAAATATATATATGTAACTGATAATTGTTAACTTTATATGATACCATAATTGACACACTACTATATATTTGAATCATAATATAAAAAACAAAAACAATATATTTATAATAAAATATCTTTGAAGAATTATTCATGAGTGTACAGGATCATGTAAACTTGTGGAGGAGAATTATTCAGGAGTTGAGTAAATTTTAGAATGAAAATATTTAATAATTTACTATATTATTTGAGTGATCACTTACACTACCCGAGGGGGTGGGGTGTCCAGGGGCAGGGGGTGTACCTGGGGTGGGGGTTGTCTCGAGGGGTGGGAGATGTCCACAGGGGTGGGGTGCCAAGGGGGGTGGGCATGCTATCCACGGGGGTGGTGGGGCTGTCCATAGGGGTGGAAAGGATTTCCTAGGGTGGGTGTCGAGGGGGTGGGTGGCCTATCAATAGGGGTGGGGGTTGTCCTTGGGGATACAGGGTGTCCAAGGGGTGGGGGTGTCAGGGGGGATGGGGTGTATCTGGGGGGTGGTGGGGGTGTCCATGGCATGTGTGGGCTGTCCATGAGGCTGAGGGTCTGTCCAAAGTGATAGTGGTGTCCATGTGGGTGGGTAGGAAGTCCACAGGGGTGTAGGGACTTTCTACGGGGTATAGGGCGTCAATGGGGGTGGGAAGTCTATCCACGGGGGTGGCGAGGCTATCCAATTGGGTAGGGGGTGTCTCGGGGGGTGGGCGGGCTTTCCATGGGGGTGGGGGGATTTATAGGGGGTTGGGGGTTGTCTAATGGGGTCGGGGGTGTCCAAGGGGTGGGTGTGTCTGGGGGGGTGTCTAGGGGGTGTGGTGTCCAGGGGACGGACGGGCTATCCACGGGGGTGGAGGGCTATCAATGGGTTGAGGGTATATCTTTGGGGGTGTGACTAAAAGCTATTAGATTTAATTGTGGTTTCATTCATTTTATGAAAAACAAACGTTGTGGGATAAGGATCAGATCAATATTTTTTAGTGAATATCCAAATTGTTAGGATTTTTGACTTGATAACATGATGGTATTAAGATTGGAAATAGAAAAATGTTGGGGAATCAGATTCTGGTGTAAGGAATATGGGTTGGTGAATATCAATAGGTAGTTATTAGGAATTATATGATGTGTGGTAAAGAGTTTATAAGGATTTTCCTCATCATGGAATAATGATTAAGGGTGTTTTTCTATGTGAAGTTGTATTGATTCCTTGATATTTTTTTCATCATAACATGAATTAAATTTATTATGTCATTATAAGGTAATATCTTGATAGAATAAATATTAATTTAATACATGGAGAAGTAGGCTTATGAATATGGAATGAGAATATGGTATTGGGTAACTGGTCTAGGTGGATATATATGGTGATTTTCCTCCCCTAGTCTCTATATAAAAAGATTATTAAATGCACCCACCCACTACACATCCCCCCACACCTGCACACCCCTCCCCCCACCCATGCACCCCCACCTACACCCCCCACTTGAAAAGAACCCATCCCCCAACCCCACCTACACAGTCCACCCCCAACTAGCACACTCATCTCCCCCCGACCCACTTGCACACCCCCACCACACCTACACCCCCAATTGCACAGCCCCCTCCCCCACCAACACCAGCATAGTCCACCCCACCCCCACATATATACCCCCACCTCATGCCCAAAAGACTATTTCCCACTACACACCCCCACCAGCACACCCCCTCCACCCACCCACTGCACCACCACCAACTACACCCCCCACTTGCACAACCCCATCACCCACCCCCATTAGCACATCCCACCCTCCCAACCCACCTGTATATCCCACCACCTCACCCTAGAAGACTCCCCCTTCATAGTCCCCCCCCCCTCGACCTGCACACCCCACCTATATATCCAACCCCCACCAGCACAACCCCCCACCTTCATCGGCGTAGCCCCCCCCACTGGTGGGAGAAAATATAGTACCCCTACAATAGTAATATTATTTAACTCTCAAAAATAAATTATTGAAGGTAGTGGTTTGAGAAGGGAAAATCATTATTTATTTCTAGGATAATGATTTTGGTACATGCCAATTTCTTATTCAAGAATAACCAAAAACCCCAAATTATGAGTGATTACATCGAATGAGAAAATAAATTAAACCGGGTTTATAAAAATCAAAAAATAAATTTAGGCCTTAAATGTAACTGCAACTCACCAATTTTAAGTGGAAAAAACTAGGATGGATCTTTATAAGAGGAGGGGTAACCGGATCGGAAGAGAGCACCGCTCTAGTAGAGAAAAAATCAATTGATCAAATCTGGAAAGGGAAGTGGGGGCTTAGGCTTATTTGGGGAAAAACATTCCCCGAAGTTTTAAAAAACCATTTTAAAACATTAGTATATCCTAATGGTTTTAAAAAACCATTGGGAAACATCACTATACCACAATATATAACAAAAATTTAGAAAAACAGTTGGCAAAAATCCTTATAACCCAATGGTTTGCACAAACCACTAGTAAAGACTACACTAAATCAATATATTCCAACAATTTTCAAAATCCATTTGAAAAAAATATCTATCCCAATGGTTTAAAAAAACTGTTTGGAAAATGGAATTGGTATAACTATGATTTCCAATAGTTTTCATTGACAAATTTCAGTTCTATCATAGTTTCATTTTTTTAATATTTTTCCACTAGTTGGAAAGAGAGAGATTCCTCAATAATTTACTTTATATCCCATAACTAGATGGTGATGGTGAAAATATCCCTAACATAAATTTCATATCGTTCTACCAACAATTCTATGTGTTTGAGTGCTATAATGAGTTTTCTGGACTTATTAAAGAAATACGTGGTTGAGTATTATTATTCCATAACAACCAATAATTCCTGACAAAATTTTATATATGTGTTGATGATAATCGAGAACTAGTAACCTTACCCTATAATGTTACATTATATACATACCATAATTAAACAATTTTTTATCCTTTAATAAAATAATAAAATGTCCAAATTTTAGAAAGACTAGTCATTTAAAGTACGCAAAAAATTATTTTATATCAAAATATAAATCCATAAAATGAATCTATTTATATTATTTATATTTTAATATACAATTAATTTGACGATATAATTCTATTTTTTTGAAATATGTCCAAAAATGTTTTGGATATGGTTTCATAATTTATTATTTTTGAAATAATACACGAAAAATGAAACAATATTTATAAGGCTTTAATGTACGTGGGGGATTAATGGATATATTCTCTAAGGCCTTATATGTTTATTGGGTATTTACATAAATAATTAGGTATGATATTAGGGTGTTTTGAGTGATTATATATGATTTTATGATCCTCCCATTTCACATCACTGTGTAAAACATTGGAAGTTTTCATGGCTTATATAATTGTATCATCTGATTAAAAACACCTCATATATAACAAGGAATAATAATGTAAAATGGTTAATATTTGGATCTCATATACATTATCCATCAATACAATAATGGTTTATTGGTTGAAACCCATGTAAAATAGTATTATTTGAGGGTTATAAATTGGTTTCAACCACATACATAACTCAAACTGCATGATAAATTCTTTTTCACATGTAATTCATTCATGAGGAATATATTAGAAGTCTATTTTCATCAAGAAAGGAGAATTAGATGCTTATATTTGATTCCTTTTTATTCTATTGTTATCCAAAATATTTTTTCTCCTCCTCCCTTATCCATATAGTTGTACTAGCATACTGAGGGTATAAATGAGAATCACACTTGAGCATGGGGTGATTCAAAATAGCCCATTAAAATACTATAAAAAAGGAATATTATTAGATACCTCTCAGGGATATTCATCAAGAATAGATTTTAAAGATAGTATATTTAACTTTTAATGGAAAAACGTGGTTTAAATTTACATAGCATGGTGATCTTGGAAATTTTAGTTTTATAATGTCATCTTTTGTACTGAGAAACTGTTGATTGATCCTTATAAAATCATTCATTACATGAGTCATATTTAGGTGAACCTATGTTTGTTATGGGAAAGTATATGGGGAATTAAAATAAATTTAACAAATAATTTATATTTATTTCCTAATCTTATGACTAGAAGTTTTTTTTTGTTTTAGATATGGATAGTAGAATATGAACTCGAGTATATTAGGTTGTTGGAGAATAACAAGATATTCTAAAAGATCTTATGGGAGTTAACCTCAAGGAGGTTGATTCATGTAGAAATTGGTTGCATGTGTTTTATCATCATAGATTAATTAATAATGAGGTGTATGAAATTTACTTGTAGATATTGTTGTGGTTATATAATAATAATATTTTTTTATTGATTTTTTTGAGGAAGGATTATTGATTTTGTTCTGAGGTGAAACGTGAAAGTGGTGGGGCCTCTTTCTAGGAAATCACAATGATTCATAGGTGAAGAGGAGCAGTTCATGGGTTATTTTTATGTTGATTTTCTACCTTAAATATTTATTTTAGTACATTTATATGATTTTATCACTAACTTATATACAGGATTTAGTATAAAAGAGTTTAGATTGAGGTTCATAAACACTATCTATAATTCTTATGAAATATTTTCCAAATAATGGGGAATGGACACATCGTTTTGAGGAGTCGTTATTTCCATAGATATATAACCAGTTTACGCCTATGATAAAATTTGTAAATATTGAGTTACCATTATAGGATGTGGTGTTTAATAAGATGTTATTATTGGAGGTTTTCCTTTGGGATTGAATCCAAAAAAACTTATTAAAGGGAGAATCATCTGAAAAAATGTCACTATTTTTTTAGGAAAATTAATGTTCCAATATATGAGAAGTCACCCTTAAACCTCATCCCATATTCATAGGGAAATTAATTCTTATAATTTTATTGGGAAAACTAGAATGGTTTTTTATTTTTATGATTTCTATAAGAATCAAATGTATTAATGGATAACATTTCACAGTTTTCATAAAATAACTGACAGAGTTATAGTGAACGTTAATATTTTTACCTATGGGTTCCTTCTACACCTTATCAACAACAGTCGAGTCCTTAGTATTTTATATAAAAATGTAGCTATGTGATAATCATAAGATATTCAAGAAATTTTTTTATTATCTAAAACATCTGATATAAGGATTATGAGAATGAGGTGAAGGATATATACAATTTCATGATATAGTGTTTACATTTACAAGAGGCACTGAGTTCATTAGTGGTTTCATTTATTATTATTTTTATTCCTTGGATTATTCTTTGATTGATCTAAAATCATCATAAACCATTAATACACCTTTATTATTTATAGCATTGTAGTTTAAGGTTGATATATTTCTTGTTCCCTTGTAATTTAATACACCCTTTTGAGGTCATTCTAGTTTGATGAAGGTTCATCAGGTGTGTTAGATACCTATGGGGAAACATTGAACAATCAAAGAGTTTTCCTTTATAGTGATATAACCATACTACATTTTAATTCAAATTTATTTTTTGTATTAGATGTACGATATAATTAATTTCTATAAAATAGGGATTTTTGAATCTAACTTGGACGATGCATTGATTAAATATTTGTGTGACTAGAATCATTGGACATATTTAAGACATATTGAGATGATTTGTCCAATTAAATAAGTATTAATGATGTGTTTAGTGGAATTACATGTTTAAGGGTTTCCTAGTGTTGAGAATGAGTTTATGGATCCCTTTCCTAAAGATTTTTTCACACTACCCCAAGATGCAACATCAAGTCTGTGATAGAGTTATAGTTTAGAATCACATTGATTTCTATGATTAATTATCAGATTACTCTCTTGATTCTTTCGTTATTACAGATTAAGGTTGATTATATTATTTAAAAGGTTTTAGTTTGACCTTGTTTTTCTATTTTTGGGAGATTTTGTGTTATTTATAAAGGAAAATGTTTATTGTCAACTGTGTAAAACTAAAAAAGTAAGAAGTATTATTAGTGAGAAGACATTAACCCCTACATAGTATTAATTACACATAAAATCTATTTATGGGATCCAACTAGTTTTTAAAGAGTTATTTAAGTTATGAAAATTATCAAATTAGGGTGAATAAGAAATATACCGTTAAGAGTAACAATAAGTGTCTCTATGGTCACCAAGAGTTTGTGATGATTACTTTTGGAGTCATGAACACACCACCCATTTTCATGTGATTAATGAACTCGGTGAACCTTGAGATTATGAATCTTAATCATTGATCTATAACTAAATTTTTATCATTGAGGAGGACAATTTTGAGCATCAAAGAACTATTTTAGAGATTATTTAATAGCATAAATGTATGATAATCAATAAAAGTTAATTTTTGGGACGTCTATTATGTATTTATATGGGAATTTTATATCTCAGCAAGGTGTGATGGTTGATCCATCAAATAATAATGATTTTCTTCATAAGAATATCCCAAGAATACTATAGAGGTTCTTATATTCCTAAATATTATATGATATTATCATAGGGACGTATAAAAATTAAATAAGATTGGGAGAGATATGAAAACATCAACTATAATGGACTGTAATTTTTAGAGAAATATTATAGCTAGGAAATCATTGATTATCCAAAAATTAAAACAACAAGTTTTCAGATCATTTAATTTCCATAACATGAAGTCGTGAATGTGGTGTATTATGAAACATATTATTTTGGTTTAGGCTATATGTTTATAAATGAGTTTCCACCAAAATCAATGGGTATTGATAATTATATCATCATGAGTTTAATTATTCCACCCATGATATTGAGAAGGTAATGTTCGACCTAAATATGTGGACATAATATCTCGTTAGAGATTATTTTTTGGTTTTAACAAATCATAAGAGTCTTTAGTGTATCTTCTCTCAATGAGATCTATTTTTGTGTTAGTATACGTGGATATATTTTTTGTAAGACTATGCCTTCGAGATCTATGACACTCTAGGAAATGGTAATGTAGTGAGTAATGTGTTGAATAGGAAGATGCAAGTTGATGTTTCACGTGGGGTTGGATTTGAATGGATAATTATGTAGGATCATGTATATTTTCATTTGAAATTGAAGGAAGTTGAAAATGGAGCTCGCTTATATCAAATAATGATGTGATGTACCTTATTTTAATAAATTAAGGAGTATTAACAGAGAGTCCATGAGGTTGAGGTATGGAGAGATTATATCATTCATTGAGATGATTCTAAGAGATGGTGGCCATTAGTAATTTTAAAAAATAATGTTGTCTATTCCATGAATGATTAAAGAGATAGCATTAAATGAGTTTCAAAAATTAACTCTGGAATTACTTTGTGATACCTCTATGATATACCATTAATTGAGTGATTTTTACCATGGGAAATTTATAATGAGGTCAACAATGGATTTTTTGTCTTGTTTTTTTCCTCATGTATGTGTTTCCGACGCTTTCGCCGGGGCGCGCGCGCATCCGTCCGCGAGGGGGGGGGGGACGCGCGGCTCTGTTGCCCCGCATTCCCGCTTTCCAAAGGCGGGCAGCATTCGTTCCTTGTCCAGGTACGTCTGCTCCTTGATCGAAATGGGATGATGGGATGTCGGTTCTTCCTTCCGTGGATTCCTCCTCAGAAGTCGTCACCTAGTCCAGGTCTCCCTCATAGATTTAATACGTAGTTCGTGAAACTCTTCCCAGTGCCATGTTTCCATGGGCGCCGGTTAATTACACTGCTTCTGTCAGGACATTCCAAAGGGTCCAGTCAGGGCAGCAACCTTCGGTCAGGGGAGTAGTCACGTTGAGGCATCAGTAGCGTGTCTGGATGCTGGGGTACCTGGCATGTCTGACTGTTATCCTTGATCACAAGGCTTCTCAAGGGCGTGGAGGCCCGAGGCATCCCACATCGGACGCGGGGAATTATGTATCATAGACACATATCTGAGGTTTTCCTCAGATTCCCGTGTTTAACACAGGGTATGTCGCGAGTTTAACGTCTAGCGGAGACGGAATGAGGGTGATCAGAACGTCCCATAGAGACGGACCAGATTGGTATATCCCTAGGAGGGAACACCTGGGAGGTTTACCAAGGCGATGGATCAGAACGCCCAATGAGGACGGATCCGAGGTGGTGGACTCCCTAGAGGGGAAAAGGGTGATGAATCGGGGTGTACACAGAGGAAAACGACCCAGAGATATGATGGGGCTTACACGTGGAAAGCGTCCCATGCGCCGCTAGGAGCAGCGAGGAGGTAGATGGCATGATCCCACCGGGATGTGGCGGCCCGGTTGAGAATCAAGATGGGTGGTGGATGAATGAATGAAGTGGAGGGGGAATGAAATGGGACCATCGCAGGGGGGCGACAGTGACGTTGGGCTTGAGCCTTGAAGAGGCTTCCTACGTATCCCCGTGGCAGGGAATCAAAGTCCGCATAGTTCGGGATGGTGCCGGTAAACCGACGTGAAGCTGGACCTTGGCCCGATGAATGTTGTCAGCGTACCGACGTGAAAGTAGACCCGTGGGTCCACTAATGGTGGGCTTGATCCTTGGGAAGGTTTCCTACGTACCATGCCTTGACATGGATCAAAGACCTCGTAGTTCAAAAGGGGATGATCGCAATGGCTTACCACTGGACCGGAATGGGACCCGACGTGAATGAGCGGCGGGTGGGCTTGAACCTCGTGGCGGCTTCCTACGTACCATGCCTTGACATGGATCAAAGACCTCGTAGTTCAAATGGGGTGGGTCGCAATGGCTTACCACTGGACCGGAATTGGAGTTTAACGTCGCGCTGGACGGGGGTGAAACCCGACGTGAAAGACGGGTGGGCTTGAACCTCATAGAGGCTTCCTACGTACCATGCCTTGACATGGATCAAAGACCTCGTAGTTCAAATGGGGTTTTGTCGGTGAACCGACGTGAAAGTAGACCTTGGTCCACTATTGGTGGTCTTGAACCTCGTGGAGGCTTCCTACGTACCATGCCTTGACATGGATCAAAGACCTCGTAGTTCAGGTGGTCACAACGGCTTACCGCTGGACTGGAATGGGACCCGACGTGAATTAGCGACGGGTGGGCTTGAACCTCATGGAGGCTTCCTACGTACCATGCCTTGACATGGATCAAAGACCTCGTAGTTCAGGTGGGTTGGTCGCAATGGATTACCACTGGACCGGAATGGGACCCGACGTGAATGAGCGACGGGTGGGCTTGAACCTCGTGGAGGCTTCCTACGTACCATGCCTTGACATGGATCAAAGACCTCGTAGTTCAGGTGGGGTTTTGTCAGGGTCGGTGCTCACTCTAAGCCCACGTGAGTCATGCTCGGTGTGAGAAACAAGAGGTTGCATGGACCTGGCGATCACGTCGCGAAGGGTGCGTCCGTGAGAAGCGAAGAGGGGATTACGCGTTGGGCGGCCCATGGTGTTGGGACTTACTCGAGGATGGAGGCCCATGGCGCGACAAAGCATGGGGAAGATGGACCTTGGTTCGACGATGGGAGGTGCCTCGTTCCCTATCACGTCCTCCACTGACCTTGGTAGTGGGGAAGTACCGAGATGCACGGGTGCAATCATCCGTACCAATGGTTAGGGGCTTACGCTCGGAGGCAGCCCTTCCCCTGCGAACATACACCACTCCGACAAGGAGGATCTCATTCCATGTGCCGAAGAGTTCCATTCCCGTGGAGACGAGTGGTGTAATGAATGTTCGAGCTGGGGGGACCCTTCGTGAGGGAGACGAGGTTGGGTCACAGTTTAACGTCATGTGTTGAGGACGTGGTGCTTGGCAGTTTAATGTCATGCATCTCGGACGAGGTGGGTTCACTCCACACCCCTAGGGCTTACATAACCGGTACCCTCTTGTCCTTGGGGAAGGGAAGTTGTCGGTAAGGCCATGGTAAAGGGGGGTCGTGGGATGAACCATCGAGGGGTCCACGTTAGCGTGGCTATGCGAAGAAGCAATAGCCGTTAGCGTGCCTATGCGAAGAAGCATTAGGCGAAGCAACTCTACGGGAGGTGTTGTCCATGGGACTTTGAAATCACATCGTGCAAACCTGGAGGGTCGCACGGAAAGAGGAATCTCTAAGCAGAGGAGTGTGCTTCACGAAGTGGGGTGCCTTGGCCTTAGCATGGGGCATAGGTGGGAGTGGGAGGTGCTTCGCGAAGTGGAAAAGTGTTCGCGGAGCACTGCCTCGCGAAGAAAGAGTGGTTCGCGAAGCAGGGTCCTGCGAAGCAGTGTACTTCGCGAAGTGGAGCGATCCTGCCTTAGCATAAGGATTACTCGTATGGGTTGGGTGTTTCGCGAAGCACAAGTGCTCCGCGGCTGCCCGGGTTCCTTTGGGAATCCCCTTCCTTTGCGAACGCCCTTGAGCTTCGCGAAGGGCATCCCTCTCGGAAGAGGGCCTCAAAACGAAACAAATCAGAGTCGTCTTGCGAAGTAGAAATACCTCGCGGAGCTCATGATTCCCGGGGCAAAGCGTGCTTCGCGATTCGGGAGAGGAGAAGCCGAAAGCTCGGATTGTCCGTCCCTGGGACTCAAGGGGAGTCGAGTATTTATAGGGAGGGGGCGCCGCGAAGCAGGGCTCGCGCGCCGCCTTCGGGGCTTCGCGGGGGCTCGCGAACGTCAAACGGGTTCGCGGAGGATTACCGCCACCGGTGCTTCGCGAACGTCAAACCGGTTCGCGGAGGATTACCGCCTATGGTGCTTCGCGGCGCTTCGCGAACGTCAAACCGGTTCGCGGAGGATTACCGCCTCCGGAGCTTCGCGGGCGTCAAACCGGTTCACGGAGGATTACCGCCTCCGGTGCTTCGCGGCGGCTCGCGAACGTCAAACCGGTTCGCGGAGGATTACCGCCTCCGGAGCTTCGCGGGGCCGCCAAGGTTGGGACGCTTCGCGGAGGGGCTTCGCGGCTGTGCTTCGCGAGGCAGCGCGCCGGCTGTCTTTGTCGGCCCTTCCTTTCGGGCCACATTTTTGGCGCCAACAAATGCCCCCCCCCCCTCAGACTTGGAGCCGCAGAGGGCGAAGGGTCGAAGTCTGAGGGAAAAATCGCCAAACTTTTCGGTGGTTCGCGATGCAGCATCGCGGAGGGGGGCCCGCGCTGCTCGCCGGGGCCGCAGATCCGGACGCGCCGCGATGCTTCGCGCGGGTGAGGCGCTCCGCGATGCTCCGGGGCCGTCGCCTATAAATAGGGGGTCCGCCCTCTTTTGTCTTCACGTGCCTTGTCTTTTTGTGCGCTCTCGATTTTGCGAAGCTCCGCGTACTCCGCGACGGCACTCCGCGAATCGAGCTTCGCGATTCAACTTCGCGGCCGTGCTTCGCGATCCAGGGGAAAAACTTTTCTGAGGGTCGACATTAAAAATGGCCCATCAAGAGGCTGTGCTGGGAGTGCTTGCAGATGCCGCTCGCCGGGATGAGATGGCCAACCGTCCAGGCTTAGGGGAAATGGTTCGCTTCCATTCGGACCACACTTCCTTGACAGACCTGCTGTCGGAAGGTCAGAGGGAGTACCCGCAGTGCAAGAAACTGCCGTTGTACAGCTTCGGGCTGAGGGATGACGCCTTCATCCCTGAGGCAAGAAGGGATGAACCAGCTTGCTGGTTCAGGAGCACACCATTCCAGCACCAATGGTTCAGGGTGGCCGATGGTCACGCACAAGAGGATTTCACACCTGTCACCGTTGATTGCCTCTACAATCATGTGAACGACATTGACGGGAGGCCACTTCAACCGAAGACGTCCCCTCCTCTCTACCGCACCATGCTGAAGGCGGCTCTGCAGGATCCAATGAAGGGATGGTCCGATGAGTGGGACCTGCGCCAGGGCGGAAACTTCACCGATGACTGGGCCTGGGCCTACTGGGTAGGTGCCTCCTGCGAGGAGTTCGAGGCCGAGCTGAGGAGAGTGGGATTGTATGAGGCGGCATGGGCCTCCCAGTTCCACATTTACCAACCAAAGCAGCTGATGCCGGAACTGCTGAGTAGATGGTCGTCTAGGACCAACACTTTTCACCTACATCACGGGGAGGTGGGCATCAGCCTGTGGGGTGTCCACCAGATTTTCGGGGTCCCGATCTTGGGGGCCATGTATGACGAGTTCCTCCCCGTTGCCAGCGTGTGGGGAGATGCTGAGCAAATGCCACGGCTGGCGTCAGCGCTGATAGCGCTTGTCCCTGGAGAGGACAAGGAAGCGGTGAGGGATGTCCACTTCAGAAGATGGTTCAAATGCTTCCTGAACTTCCCAGTAGATCGAGAGTTCCCTATAAGGCCTCGAACTTGTCCGAGGGCAGCCCAGCGGGGCAAGGGACACTCGTACTGGCATGTCTTGGAGGACAGCCAATGGAAGACTTGGGGTTTCAGCGTCAGCACCGAACAACAGCCAATAGTCAGGCTGGCGGCGTTCATCGCGGCTCTCATCTGTGGGTGGATCCTACCAGTGAGAGATACAAGCATGGGGGTGTGGCCCAGCTCGTTCATCATGGCATCGATGTTGGCCATGGGGCAGCGGATCAACCTGGGGATCCCGATGCTCGCCAAACTATACAGAATGTTGCGGCGTATTAGCGAGGGAAAGAAGCCGCCAAGGATATGCGGGCCCTTCCACCTCCTGTATGGGTGGATCGCGGCGCATATCATGGGGATTTACGAGTATCCAAACCCCATTTCGCCGCCGGGATCAGACTTTCGCCCCTCCATTCTGAACGCAGCTGGGAGCTTCCCATTCAAACTGGCCATTCTGATGGTGCTGAATAGGGTGTGGAGGGCGGACGAGTTCAACTTTCATCCCTTTCCACTACCGACGGGGAGGCTTACTGAGGATGGACGGGGGACGGAAGAACATCGGGCTTACCTCCTGGCCTTCCGAGGCGGAGTTTTGGTGGCTCGGATAGACCGTGTGCCAATCTTTGAACCGTACACCCCGTATCGTTTTGCGAGGTAGTTCTGGTGCCTCCAGCGGCTGACCCCGCAGGTATACTGGGAGGTACGTCACGAGGAGCACCCGTGTGTGATGAGGCAGCTGTGGCTCATGTTCACACGTGAGGATGGAAGGATGCAGATCGCATTGCCTCCGTCCACCGCCTCCTTTGGCATAGTGAAAGAGTACGCTATCAGCTGGGAGGCCGCTTACCCCGGGGAGATGCTGAAGCAGCCAACGATCCGGGTTGGTGACGGTGGGCCTCCTTTATCTCGAGGTCGGGGTCGGCGGGTAGCTAGGGCCGCTCGCGGCAGCGGGGCTCCCATGGCAGAGAGACCCGCACCGGCCGAGGGTATGGTAGCAGCGGCGGATCCGGTGGTTCCGGGAGAGCAGGGTCATCCAGAGGGGCGGCCACCGAGGGGATTCCGTCGGATATCCGCTCAGGCTCCGGGGAAGCGGCTGCGTCACATCGACATGGCAGAATATGCCGTCTTTTCGGAAGCTTGGGACAATTGGGATGTCAACCGGCAATTCCTCAGCCCACCCGAGATGTGGGCCCACTTGAAACACCTCGGGATGAAACTGACGGGCATAGGCCCAGTTCGGTCTGGATTCATGGTGTCTCCGGCGGAGGCGGAGCAATACTTGAACGAGCTGGAGGATTACGTCCACTCCAGTGGTGTCCCTCGCCCAATGACAGACCGGGTGAGGGTACTGTTAAATCAGACGGTGCCCCCGCAGCTATCGGCTGCCGATCTGAGGGAGCGCTTCCCCTTGCCGGAGGAATCAGGGGACTCTTCTCAGGGGGACGAGACTGGAGGAGGGAGCCCGTTGGAGGAGGGCGAGGTCGGAGACTGAAGCTCAGAATCCGACGACTTCGCGGAGGCTCTCGAGGTATCATTCCGAACTTCTCTCCTTACGATCTGTTCTTGAATCCCTATGGACTTCTCACAAATGTTCGAGCCATGCAGGAGGAATTTGTTCGTAGGCCTCGTTCTCGCTCCTTGGCGGGTGATGTCGCGGGACCTTCGGAACCCTCGCCTATGGCTGCGTCTAGTTCTGCATCTGGTGGGACCAGGGGGTCTGAGGTGGCTCCTCTGGACTCTCCAGGCCTTCCAACAGTATACGGGGGGCCTCGTCTCGGAGTCCCATCAGTACCGGCCCAGGAGCAGCGCTTGGAGGTCGATCTTCGTAAGTCTCCTCCACCGGTCTCCTCGTTGTCACATGTGGGCCATGCCAACTAACGTTTATGTCTCTTTCTGTCATACAGTTCCCCGACTGGCATGGGCTGCTGCAGCGAGGCTGGTCAGGATGTCTGGCGGCATCCCTCCCAGGGGCATGCCGGTGATGGTGACGATAGTCCCTTCACCTTCTCAAGCTGCGGCGCACACCATCACTGGCGGGACCACCAGCAGGGCCATACCTGAAGTCATCGAAGTGGACTCTGAGGAAGAGGATCAACCGGTCAGTCCCAGTCCTGTTGTGCCTGCGCCGGCGTCAGGTGTCGTACCAGACTCAACACCAGATGCAGATCCCGCTGAGGAATTCCTGCAGGCATATCCTGCGTATGAGCCTGCCGACCGCGCGGAATGGGACGAAACGGCCTCTGATGAGGAAGACAGCAGCATAGTCCGCCGCCGGTCGTGGAAGCTGATCACGCGCTTTATCAGGGACACTCCCCAAGCGCAATGGCTGGCCGAAATGGATAGGCTCCGCTCGCGGTTGCGCGAACTGTGTGTCGGGGGAGTGGATGCCCAACGCCCTCACGGGCTCATCCGAGACCTCATGGCTGAGAAGATCCGGGAGCATGATCGTGGGCTGAGCGTGGGATGGCAGCGGAGGAAGGCGACCAGCATTAGGAAGCTCCAGGAGGCTGAAGGCGAGGTCCAACAGATGCAGATCCGGGCCAACGAGCTTTCAGCCACTCTCGATGTGCAGTCTGAGCTGGTCTCACGATTGAAGACCCAGCTGGCAGAGGCTGAGGAGCACATGGGGCAGAACTCTGGAAGGATGGCTGCCGTTCGGGCCGAGGTAGAAAGGGCTAGGGCCAGGGTTGACGAATTACGCCCCGCCGCTGCTGAAGAGGAGCGGGAGTTGAATCAGCGGCAACCGGCTTTGGACGGCGCAAGTCAACGGGTGGTGGAGCTACAACGCTCTTTTGACGGAGTCAACCCGTCCATGGGGGAAGTCAACCCCCGAGTATTGTAGCGAACCCGAAAGAAACTTTTATTAACACTTTTGTGCTTCAACTCTTTCTTTCTCCTTTGTTTTGAGTTCCGTGGCACGCACGATTTCCACTGTTGAATTGCCTTGTTACATCCCTACAATGTATGCGGGACGTTTGACGACAATTCCTCAAGCCAGTCCAGATTCCCGAAAGATTGGGAAGGCTTGATCGGAGGAGGAACTTCCAGGATAGCCGAATTACCGTTTCTCCAACGTGCTCTTATGCACGAACGGGGCAACACCAGGGGCGCTGAAATCGGTTCGAACAGATGAAAATGGGAAGTGTGAATCACGATGCCCAAATTCGGAACACTGTGGGGATGGCGTGACAATAAAGGACAACCGCTAACCGTGGCGGACAGACGGTATCCTTACTGCGTTAGCCGGAAATGGGGACAACAAATGAGCATCGACCGCTGACCGTATTCACAACGCGGGATTTTATCAATTTGTTGTCGATCAATATTTCAGGACGTTGGCCCAGTGCAGTTGGTGGACCATAGGTCAGACATCCATACTGTTAGGGGGTCCTTTCAGACATGACTAGTCTTCCGGAACGTTGGCCCAGGACGGTAGGTGAGCCGATGCGGCATAAGACCAGGCCGTTAGGGGGTTCCTTCAGACATGAAAGAGGACGAGGGTCCGAATAAGGGACACTCAAAGCGTGGAACATGGAGTGGTGGTTTGTTCAAAAAGAATCTAACACCTTGGTAGTTGCACCACCATGGAGGGAGTACGCCAAATTGGGCGCATTGGCCTGATCACGGATCATTCTTTCTTCCAGATAGGGCCTCTCTGACGAGGGCTGGAAATGGGGAGGAACAAGATTTCGTGATTCCAGGGGCTGAACCCTAGGTGAAATGCCTGGGTGTCTCTACGTATCCCACATGATGATGGGAATCAAGCCGCACGTAGTTCTGGAAGCGCAGTTTAACGTCATACTGGACGAGGAGCAGCCTAACCGTGTTGGTACACATCCAGCCAAAACTACTAAGCCCACGTGAGTCGTGCTCGGTGTGGGAAACAAGCAGTAGTGGTGGGAATTTTCCGACGCAGAGAGGGGTAGGTTAGGGAAAAGGGATGCTCGGTGACTACCGGCCCGATGACACTAACACGATCATTCAGCGTACCTAGATGCGCGAAGAGAAAGAGCCGAGTATGATGGAGTTCCACTTGAACATGAGGGAGTGGAAATGTGTGAATCATGGTGCTCGAGATTCAGATCAAAATGATGGTGGCGTGGCGATAGAGGATTACTGTTGACCATGTTCGCAACATACAATCCTGTCGCGTTAGCCTGAGGTGGGAACAAACAAATAAGGGTCGACCGTTGACCATGTTCGAAACACGGGACCATGTCACAAATGTTGTCAGAGATCCGTGGGGACGTTGGCCCGAAACGATTGAAGGGCCCTTAGGTCCAGCATTCATGGAGAGACCTTAAGCTTAGTATCCACGTCGTCCGAGGGTCCTTTTGGATGTGGAAGAGGATGAGGATCCAAATAGCGAGCTCACGAAGCTTGGTCATGAGATTAGGGGAATGCCCCTGTGGAAATCCCATGCTTCGGGCTCTTTGTCAAAACACATCTGAATACGGCAACGAAACGTATTAGAGAGAGGGAGAAGATTCCTTTCCCTTGGGGTGATCTTAGTTTATGGTCATAGAATTCGGACCATGGATGGGAAAAGGGGATCAGGGGACGCATGACATCAAAACCTGACGTGAATGAGGACATAGCCCTACTCACCATGCATTCTCTGCGGAAATGCTCGAGTCGAGGGACCGAACACAAGGGTTAGGCTGGGCCCGCGGGGAAGTACCCGGGCACTCCTACGTATCTCATAAGAATGAGAATCAAGCCATACGTAGTTCTAGAAGTGACATGGTAGGATACCAGTTCCAGGGGAAAAGGGGAGTGCGGACATGGCCCTTGCACTGAAAGAAGCGAAATTTGATGTATCTTGTTTGTTCTTTAAGGTGAATGGTTTTTTTTGTGAAGCGACAGGCCTAGAAAAGTAGGTCGTGATGTCGCCACAAGAATCAAGACGTGATGGGCGTTGACAAATGGCATGGCACGTGACCAATACCCAACGTGATGTCCTCTACAACGAGGTCACCACAATGCAGTGCTGTTTTTCGTCGTGCAGCCAGGATGATAATGTCACAGTTTAGGGTCGTATGATAGGACCAAGCATGCATTTTATCGTCATGCAGTGCAGACGTAGCAGAGACGATGCTAGGCGGGAAATGTGCGCAGTGTTATAAAACACAATTGACGGAGACATGATCCCACATCAGATTGTACGCCATCCGGAGAGGGAAACCTTAGGCCGAGGGGCCTATACAGAGGTGAAACAGGGAGAGAGACTGGCTTCCTGAATGGGTTGTACCCAGAGACAGGGCGTCTGGGCGGTCCTACGTGTCCCATGAGGATGGGAATCATGTTGAACGCAGTCCCGAATGGATCTTAGTTTATGGTCTTAGAGCTCGGACCAGGGGAGCCCCAAAGGGCGCCAGATTGCAGCTTTGTCCCCCTAACATGCAAAGGTGCACTGAGGGATAGTGCCAAAAGTGTCGAGATTCCACCTGGACATGATGGGGTGGAAATGTGTGAATCATGCAACCAACATTCAAGGACTGAAGGAGCTGGCGTGACGACAGAGGATTACTGCTGACCATGTTCGCAACACAGCATCCTGTCGCGTTAGCCTGAAATGAGGACTAACAAAACGAGCATCGACCGCTGACCATATTCACAACGCGGGATTTTATCGATTTGTTGTCCGAAACCCTGGAGGGCGTTGGCCTGTATCGGTAGGAGAGCCCTTGGGCGTAGTATCCAGGCCGTTCTTGGGGGACCCTTCGGGTGTGAAAGATGATGGAAGTCCGAATAGAGGGGAACACGAAGCTTGAAAAGTGGAAGGAACTTGATCAAGTTGAATCCGACACTCTTGGTCCTAGACTAGAGTGCTCTTAATACATGGCTGAACCACTGCAGGGAGCCAAGGGACTCAACCTTGAGGGTGATCGAGAGATGGCAGATTCCCAGGGGAAGGGGGCATGGTGCCCAAAACCTTGTATCATACCTACACACCCCCCCGCTGGAGAGGGATGGACCAAGTGGCCTAGGTGACCGGGAAATTAGAAGATCTCCCAAAGGTGGGGCTGGACCCGAATCTTAGACATTCAGGTGGTCCTACGTATCCCATTAGGATGGGAATCAAGCCATACGTAGTTCTGAAGGATGCCTTTTAACATCATGCAGGACAGGGAATAGGAGGACTGAACCTCAGAATGGGGGCGTGCGTGGTGCAGTTGTTGCATACCCGACGTGAATGAGGACGTAGTCCTGCACTGCGTCACGCAGTCCTGTGATCAGGGTCCCGAAAAGAGGATTAGAGAGGTAAATTTGCTGAACTCAAGCTGGGTCTGAAGACAAGGGGTCTTGAACGTAGTCCCAGATGAAGGTCTTAGTTTATGGTCTTTGAGCTCGGACCATGGGTGGTGAAAACTCCCGAGTAAGCCCAGATGTCAACCCAATCCCTAAGCCCACGTGAGATAAACTCAGTGTGGGAAACAAGGGGGGTATCCTCATTGCAGTACCTGGGGCGTCCATCAAAGGGGAGTCAGTAGAGAGTTTCGAAGGACACCTTTGATGTAGCTTCTTCCTCGAACGCGCAGACGTGCACGGGGGAAAAGTACCAAGAGTCCCAAGACTCTACTTGGACATGATGGAGTGATGAAGGGTGTGAATTGTGTACCCGACATTTGGGCTTAATAGGTTGGCGTGACGACAGAGGAAAACTGTTATCCATGACGGAAACACAGCGTCTGTATCGCGTTAGCCTGAGGTGGGAACAACAAACGAGCATCGACCGCTGACCATATTCGCAACGCGGGATTTTATCGATTTGTTGTCCGAAACCCTCGGGGGCGTTGGCCCGTATCGGTAGGAGAGCCCTTGGGCATTGTATCCAGGTCGTTCATGGGGGTCCCTCCGGGTGTGAAAGATGGTGAAAGCCCTGATGCGGGGATACGCAAAGCCTGGAAAGCAAGTGCGGACGTGTCCGAGTAAAGCTTGGCATTCCAGGTAATAAACCAGAGTACACTTAAGCACATTGGTGAACCGCCGAAGAAAAAGGGATTGACGAAACAGCTCAGAGGACATGATCCCACACCACACCATATGGTCCCCTCATGGGGGAAGGATGGGCCAAGGGGCCAAGATGGGATGAGGATTCCCGAGAGATGGGGCTGGACCCAGATCTTGGACATCCAGGTGGTCCTACGTATCCCATTAGGATGGGAATCAAGACACACGTAGTTCTTGAAATGTAGTTTAACGTCATACTGGACGAGGAGGGGAGTAATGTACCCCTAAACAAGGGAGGTGTATGGCATTGTAAAGAAGCCGTCGTGAATGAGGACGTAGTCCTACGTCACACCATACGATCCTATAGGATAGGTCCTAGGACGCGGCCCGAAAAGGCCAAGGGGCCTGGGGCTGAGCCTCGGTCAGGAAGGCCTGACTGGTTTGTAGTTTAACGTCTTACATGAGGACGGGGGTCGGGGACCCGAGGAGGCCAAGGGGCCTGAGGCTGGGCCTCGTAAAGGGAGTTGCACGGCACGGTACATGATCCTGACGTGAATGAGGACGCAGTCCTACACCACACCGTACACTCCAGGTGAGGAATCCCGGGCCGTGGCCCAGAGAAAAGGGGACGTTATCAGTCAGAAAGGCCTGACTGGTTTGTAGTTTAACGTCTTACATGAGGACGAGGGTCAGGGAACCGAGGGGGCCAAGGGGCCTGAGGCTGAGCCTCGTAAAGGGAGGGCGTACGGCATAGTACATGATCCCGACGTGAATGAGGACGCAGTCCTACATCACACCGTACACCCTTATGAGGAATCCTGGGTCGTGGCCCGAATCGCTAGCACCACCTGGGGGAAGTTTGTCACCTTGGGACAGAATCCCAGTCAAGGAGCGGGTGAAGCTCAGTTGCGTTCATCCACGAAAGGGGCAAACACCTCCAGGGGGAATATGCAGCCGGGTCGAGGCTTGCTCGACGTGGGTCGGGGAAAAAGTGTGCACCCTGCCATGTCTTGACCCAAGGGGAAGATTTTGGCTTTTGGGCTGGGCCAACGGACTAAATGTCCGGGCGTTCCTACGTATCTCATAAGGATGAGAATCAAGCCATACGTAGTTTTTGAAGGCCATGCAGTTTAGCGTCATGCGGTGAGGACGTGGGAGGGTAGAAGAACGGGAGTGGGCGCATGGTGAGACCTTTACAATCTTTGCGCGAGTGGAGTTGCATGAGCGGGGCCAAGAAATCCTACTCCCTGTTACACAAAGATCCTCCAAGGAGACTATCCCCAGGGGGAATAGCGGAAGAGAAAGGCTTGGGGCTGGGCTCAAGACGAGGCGTCCGAGCGTTCCTACGTATCCCATGAAGATGGGAATCAAGCCGTACGTAGTTCTTGAAATTCAGTTTAACGTCATGCGGGACGGGGGGCATCTAATTCGGGGATGTGTACAGTATGGTACATGATCCCAACGTGAGGACGTAGACCTACACCGTACCGCGCGATCCCGTGAGAGGGTAAGTCGGAGAGAAACGAGGGGGCCTGGGGCCAGACCGCGGTGAAGACGGGGCCAGGGGCCCAAAGAGGCCGAGGGGCCTGAGGCTGAGCCTCGGTCAGGAAGACCTGACTGGCTTGCAGTTTAACGTCTTGCAGTGAGGACGGATGTAACACCCCAAGATTTCATAGTGTGTTATTTCTTCAAAATAATTCAATAACTTGCACTACACGCAACACCGAGTTCAATTGCACCATGACTTACCCAAAAAAAAGCCATTAAAAGAGGTCATGAATAGCATTAACTACATTTTTAACTTTATATAATCCTTATAATTTTAGAATCCATATTATGAGTTTCTTAGTCATAATGCAAGAACAGATTCATTTTCAGTATTGCACTTTTATCAACTTTTGATAGTGAAACCATTTTAAATACAATATTTTAAGCTTCTTGACTAAATGGAGACATCAAAAAATTTAGAATGAAACATCCCAAGCTTCCACGGTATGCTTTCCTTTGAATAAAACAGTAGCGTGTGTTGTACGCAACGTCGAGTTTTAACACACACCACAACTAATTAAACTAGCCGTTATGAATAGTAATACCTAAATTTTGAAATTATATATATTTTATATTTTAAAATGGACTTCATTTTTGGATTTGGAATATCGAATTTAGTCTAAGGTGAAATTTTGGTACTTTTCGGATAACTTTCATATTTTGATGAATAGTGAAAATTACTAAATTTTAATTAAAAACAACTTTTTTAATCAAAATAATTAATAGTGATAAATTATGAATTTTAGTAGTTTTAAAGTATATTTAGAATATATTTTTACCATTTAATATAATTTTGGTCATTGGACATAATTTTACAATTAAACCGAACGTAAACAAGTGTCAATCTTTTGATAGTTATTATCTCTCAAAAAACACGTTTTTTGTTTTGACAGCGGGAATTAATTTTAAATTAATTTCTGCCACTTCTGTGTTTTGAAATTAGAAAAATGGATTCCATATTTGGAATCAGGATGTCCAAATTGTGTAAATAGGTAACTTTTATTTTTAGTCATTTTGAATAATTACTGTGGTAAATATTTTATTTACCATGGTTAAGGTTAAATCCGGTAAATAAGGGTTAAAAAAATAATATTATAATAATACAAAATTACCCTAAAACGTGTCCTAACCTTATTGGTGGACACATACCCGACCATGAGCATCCTTGGGTCAATTTGGGGACCCCTTGGAGCCACTTGTATGTGGTAGGGACACTTTATATTAATAAAGATAAAATAAAAATAAAAATGGCATAAACTTACATCTTTTAGAAGAACAATTTTTACATAGGGTTATACATGTTGGATTTTCAATTATAAATATTCATTAGAAATCTAAAAAGATTTCCTACATGATGATATTTTATTTATAATTTTTAGACATCAAATAAGTTAAATTATTAATGACACAATAATGATGCAATGTTTACCTCATTAATAAATCATTGAAATAAATAATATTATAATGATTAAAATATTATCTAAAACCTGTCCAATTCTTATTGGTTGATGTTATTTAGAATATTAGTCATCTTATCTTCGACCTCAATGAATTTTGGACCATTATAAACCGAATATAATTATATTATAAAGTAATACTTTCACTCTTTCCTAAAGAGCCCCTCCTCTCCCTTATAAAAGGAGACCACTTCTACTCATTCCTCACACCTCTCAAGCCACTTGGCTCGTCCAAACTCTGCCCAAATAAGCTCCCCACATCCCTCTCCTCCTTCTTTAAGTTTCCCCTTAGGCAGAAAGCATTTCAACAAGTACTTTGGTTCCAACCAAAGTGAGTTACCTAAATTAAAGGAGGTTAACCTACCCCAACCAAGGAAAAGTACAAGGTAAGGGATTTTCTTATCTCACTTTCAATTCCGTGAGATTTCCATTGTTCGCCACTAAATTATTTAAAGTGGTGTATTGTGTACTTCCATATGATATATATTATCATGATTCTATTTATATTCATGTTATTCTGTAAATCATTTGGTGGTTATTAACTTTTGGCCATTCGACTCAGTTGATTAACGTGGTAAGGGGTTTTCATCTCACTCCTTATTCTCATGAGATTCATGCCATATTTCCACCATTACCTTTTGTGTGGTGTATGTACTGCCCATAATTATATTCTTTGTGTAATACACTCTAATTTATGTGTACTTACATATTCATTGTATGATACCTCTTTCATGGGTTGTATGTTTCATAAGTTACCAAACTGGTAAGGGTTATTTCACAATCTCTTCATTATCCGAGGTTGTTTATACGTAATAATATACTGGGATCTCGTTATCATCCACATCCATGTTTCTTCAAAATGTATTTCAAAACATTTTTAATATTTAAAAGAATATGGGTTAAAGTCATTTATACCCTTGTTTGACTTTTTATAAGAGGTTTATAAGGGAATCTTTCCGTCGTTTTCCAAACAAGGTGCTTTTTAACCTTTTCGACAGAATTAAGATAAGAATGTTCTTTTTTAACTTATACGGCGGGTGCGGTTATTTTCCGCCGTTATAAAATCGTCAAAGCTTCCCTTAAAATCTTATAATATTATTTTCAAAGAAAATGTTTGATTTTATATGGATCTTAAATGATTTCAAAATAAAAGGAGATATTTCTTTAAAAAGAATTTTGATTTCATCTATGTCAACATCCATTGATGGGTTTTAAGATTATTTGAAGTCAATTTATTATGATACAAAACTTCTATATTGTTTTGAAGGTTTTGTGATATGTGTGACTGTGGATGTGCTATTTTTATACCATTCATAGTTTATGGTGAAAGTATTGACATTTCGTATGCTAGTTCCAATAAGAATGATTATGTTATATTTCAATCTTTACTTCATATGAATGTGTTGGACAAGTATGTTCTAGGTTGGGGACTGGTTAAAGTAAGCCCTCCAGGTTGGGGACTGGTAAAAGTAAGCCCTCCAGGTTAGGGACTGGTAAAAGTAAGCCCTCCGGGTTGGTGTCCGGTTATTAGAGGCACTCCGGGTTGGTGTCCGGTTATTAGAGGCACTCCAGGTTGGGTTCCGGTTACAGTTAGCCCCAAGGTCTTGGGACGAGGCCTTGAAAAGTAATTAAAGTTTAGCATTTTGCATTCCAACATTATGAAAGTGGTTATTGATTATTGCATGTGATTATTCGATTAGTAGAATATCCATGTGAATAAGTAAATGGCATTATTTCATTTTATTTATGCCATACCATGTTGAAAGTTCATATTTAAAAGGCTTTTGTTTTAGTTATACATTGCCTTAAATGTTTATTCTTATTTATGAAAGTTTCTGCTATATTGTTATCCTTATTGGGCATTTGAGCTCACCCCTTTTCTATGTTTTTATTTTTCCCAGGATGTGAAGAAGTAAGTTATGAATGACCTGCAGGGATTTTATGAGGGGTTAATAGTGTGGATTGTGGAAACATTATGTTGTTGTAGTAGTTTTTCATTTTATGATGTAATGTAAAACTTATGAATATATCTAGTATTTCCAAGGCTACTAAACCAATCGTCCTTTCGAGATTTGATCTTTCTTGTGATCATGCCAATGTTACGAAGTAATGCACCGACTCTGGGTAGCTGGGGTCGGGGCGTTACAGTTGGTATCAGAGGAAGTTTAGTACAAACCTTGGAAGCTAGATTTAGATAAACTCTGATTAGAGCACGTAGACCTAAGATGAACTTTGAGGATTAGTATAGAAGAACTTCCTAGAATTTTGGTATTGTAGAGATTTTGTGAGTTTTCCGAGCAATACATCCCTGTCTGGATACGAGCAGGTAGAGGCGGCTCTGGCACAGATGTACCTAGGGGTAAAACCCGAAAACACCGCTTTGAGCTAGACTCGAGCGGGAACTGGTGCACGACAACGGGCCTTGCTTCACTCTTGGTTACGACACTCCCGGGGGATATGCTTAGGATAATTCTCATTTTCTTTACAAACCATCATGAAGGGTTTATGAGTATATACTTCCTCAAAGAAAACATTTTTATGATTATGGATTATATCCATAAATAGTTCAATTTATGTTAAGTGTTTTATAAGTATGTGATTATGTATTTTGACTCATAAACTAATCTAGTTTATGCCATTGTTTAGAAATGGCGCCCAGTAGAAGGAATGATAACTCCAGAAATGCACATGATTCAAAGAGAAGGAAGGATCATATCTCTCGTGGTCTTAAGCTAGAATTTATAAGAGAAATAGTCTCCCATGTATTATCATCATATGAAGAAATAATATCATGTGTTGATAAGATAAGTAAAGAGTTTACTGAGTCCTATGGCTTTGAAGGGAAGCAAGAGAAGAAAAGGATGGAAGAGAGAAATATGGATAAAGGGAAGAGGGAAAAGAAGAATTTTACCATATGTGGTAACTGTGGAAAGAAACACCCTGGAACTTGCCTGAAAGGAATGGGAGTTTGTTATAAGTGTGGAGGAAAAGGGCACAAAGTACTTGACTGCAAGGGTAAGAAAATGGTTTCAAATGTACAATGCTTCATTTGCAAGGAGTTTGGACACTACGCGAACCTATGTCCCAGTCATCAGACTATGCCACAAATGATTTTATTGGATAATAATCATGTTATGATACTACCACAGATGAAGAGGGATGATTAGAGTTCTTATGTTGATTATGTCAATTGAGTGTTGTATCAACAATGTACTTGTTACAATAATCATGGAGTATATAAGGATTGTACTACAGTACTATTTCATTAAGGACTTGAGATTGTGTGGAACAAAGAAAAGTGACTCAATAGCAGGATAAATTTTTGGAAAATATATGGTTGAGAGAATGATAAATCATAATATAGTTCTGATACTGAGGTAGTGATTTTGGAATAATATGTGATTGTTTTGGATAAATTATATTGGATATTCTTGACTACCCTGGAACTGATTAATGATTTGTATATTCCATCATTGTTGGGGTTTAAAACATTTTTGGATTAATGAAGTATATCCAACTTTTTATATGGAATAAGGGAGCATGAATGTAATCAATAAGGAATATGGTAATTCAGGATGTTTCTGTGTATTAAAAGAATACATGATGAAGGTATTCATATTCTATTACGGGGTAAAAAGGTTCTACATTATGTTTACCTTACTTATAAATGTTGGAATTTGAGTATGGATAGAAGTATTTTGGATAGTTCTAGTTTGGATTATTTTGGATTTCCATAAAAGGACAACCCGGAGGTCGGGCGGCAACCCGTCGCGTCCGGCAAGGCTGCGAGACTTGAACCCGCAACCGAAGGGCGACAAAGGGTGTATCACCTACCACTGGCCTACGAGATGTCCTAGATTAAATAATGTAGTTTTTATTAAAAGATCTTGTAGATGAATTATAAATTCGTTTATTTTGGAACCCTATACGAATAGTGTAAATAGAATTTTTTTTACATTCTATTATCTTTTAGAGTGAAAGATGAGTTTGTGGTAGAAATTTATTAATGGATAAAACTCTAATTATAAAGTAAGTATATCTCCTTATGATCTTAGCCAATATCATAAATAAATTCCTCAATATTAAGAAAAGCAACTTAGAACAAAAATGTTTTCCAAGATGGTACCTTAAATCATCACTAATTTATGGCTTTTGGATTGTTGGCCTTTTCATAGCCATGTTCTCTACCACTCTCCATCAGATAATTGATGGTTAGATTTTTCTTCCATATCCATATTTTCTTACATGGAACCCTAGTATGTGTTATTTTCGGTAATCTTCATACTTTCGACTCTTTATTTTAAATAGAGGCCTCGTTAATTCATTTTTCGATGTGGGATTTCAACTAAGATATTTTGAAACGTCAAAAATGTGTTATCCCAATACCCTATATTTTGTTGAACCGATGGTACTTCAAATCATCATAGATTGATGAGTTTAAGGACCTCAATTATACACTTGTTTGTGATTGATGACCTCAATCACTACCTATAAATATTTACGTTTTTCCTCCGATTATATGTCTCTAATTGCCACCAATGTTCTCCTAATCAAGATCATAATTTGGTGGTGACCCTTTCATTTCTCTTTTCCTCATATTAAGACTAAATTTTAGTAACCCAATTTCCGATGTGGGTTTTCCCACAAATATATTATCTATTTTCAACCTTTTATTTTCGAAGAACAATTTCAAATTGCGAGGACGCAATTTATTGAAGGAGGGGAGAATGTAACACCCCAAGATTTCATAGTGTGTTATTTCTTCAAAATAATTCAATAACTTGCACTACACGCAACACCGAGTTCAATTGCACCATGACTTACCCAAAAAAAAGCCATTAAAAGAGGTCATGAATAGCATTAACTACATTTTTAACTTTATATAATCCTTATAATTTTAGAATCCATATTATGAGTTTCTTAGTCATAATGCAAGAACAGATTCATTTTCAGTATTGCACTTTTATCAACTTTTGATAGTGAAACCTTTTTAAATACAATATTTTAAGCTTTTTGACTAAATGGAGACATCAAAAAATTTAGAATGAAACATCCCAAGCTTCCACGGTACGCTTTCCTTTGAATAAAACAGTAGCGTGTGTTGTACGCAACGTCGAGTTTTAACACACACCACAACTAATTAAACTAGACGTTATGAATAGTAATACCTAAATTTTGAAATTATATATATTTTATATTTTAAAATGGACTTCATTTTTGGATTCGGAATATCGAATTTAGTCTAAGGTGAAATTTTGGTACTTTTCGGATAACTTTCATATTTTGATGAATAGTGAAAATTACTAAATTTTAATTAAAAACAACTTTTTTAATAAAAATAATTAATAGTGATAAATTATGAATTTTAGTAGTTTTAAAGTATATTTAGAATATATATTTACCATTTAATATAATTTTGGTCATTGGACATAATTTTACAATTAAACCGAACATAAACAAGTGTCAATCTTTTGATAGTTATTATCTCTTAAAAAACACGCTTTTTGTTTTGACAGCGGGAATTAATTTTAAATTAATTTCTGCCACTTCTGTGTTTTGAATTTAGAAAAATGGATTCCATATTTGGAATCAGGATGTCCAAATTGTGTAAATAGGTAACTTTTATTTTTAGTCATTTTGAATAATTACTGTGGTAAATATTTTATTTACCATGGTTAAGGTTAAATCCGGTAAATAAGGGTTAAAAAAATAATATTATAATAATACAAAATTACCCTAAAACGTGTCCTAACCTTATTGTTGGACACATACCCGACCATTAGCATCCTTGGGTCAATTTGGGGACCCCTTGGAGCCACTTGTATGTGGTAGGGACACTTTATATTAATAAAGTTAAAATAAAAATAAAAATGGCATAAGCTTACATCTTTTAGAAGAACAATTTTTACATAGGGTTATACATGTTGGATTTTCGATTATAAATATTCATTAGCAAGCTAAAAAGATTTCCTACATGATGATATTTTATTTATAATTTTTAGACATCAAATAAGTTAAATTATTAATGACACAATAATGATGCAATGTTTACCTCATTAATAAATCATTGAAATAAATAATATTATAATGATTAAAATATTATCTAAAACCTGTCCAATTCTTATTGGTTGATGTTATTTAGAATATTAGTCATCTTATCTTCGACCTCAATGATTTTTGGACCATTATAAACCGAATATAATTATATTATAAAGTAATACTTTCACTCTTTCCTAAAGAGCCCCTCCACTCCCTTATAAAAGGAGACCACTTCTACTCATTCCTCACACCTCTCAAGCCACTTGGCTCGTCCAAACTCTGCCCAAATAAGCTCCCCACATCCCTCTCCTCCTCCTTGAAGTTTCCCCTTAGGCAGAAAGCATTTCAACAAGTACTTTGGTTCCAACCAAAGTGAGTTACCTAAATTAAAGGAGGTTAACCTACCCCAACCAAGGAAAAGTACAAGGTAAGGGATTTTCTTATCTCACTTTCAATTCCGTGAGATTTCCATTGTTCGCCACTAAATTATTGAAATTGGTGTATTGTGTACTGCCATATGATATATATTATCATGATTCTATTTATATTCATGTTATTCTGTAAATCATTTGGTGGTTATTAACTTTTGGCCATACGACTCAGTTGATTAACGTGGTAAGGGGTTTTCATCTCACTCCTTATTCTCATGAGATTCATGCCATATTGCCACCATTACCTTTTGTGTGGTGTATGTACTGCCCATAATTATATTCTTTGTGTAATACACTCTAATTTATGTGTACTTACATATTCATTGTATGATACCTCTTTCATGGGTTTTATGTTTCATAAGTTACCAAACTGGTAAGGGTTATTTCACAATCTCTTCATTATCCGAGGTTGTTTATACGTAATAATCTACTGGGATCTCGTTATCATCCACATCCATGTTTCTTCAAAATGTATTTCAAAACATTTTTAATATTTAAAAGAATATGGGTTAAAGTCATTTATACCCTTGTTTGACTTTTTATAAGAGGTTTATAAGGGAATCTTTCCGTCGTTTTCCAAACAAGGTGCTTTTTAACCTTTTCGACAGAATTAAGATAAGAATGTTCTTTTTTAACTTATACGGCAGGTGCGGTTATTTTCCGCCGTTATAAAATCGTCAAATCTTTCCTTAAAATCTTATAAGATTATTTTCAAAGAAAATGTTTGATTTTATATGGATCTTAAATGATTTCAAAATAAAAGGAGATATTTCTTTAAAAAGAATTTTGATTTCATCTATGTCAACATCCTTTGATGGGTTTTAAGATTATTTGAAGTCGATTTATTATGATACAAAACTTCTATATTGTTTTGAAGGTTTTGTGATATGTTTGACTGTGGATGTGCTATTTTTATACCATTCATAGTTTATGGTGAAAGTATTGACATTTCGTATGCTAGTTCCAATAAGAATGTTTATGTTATATTTCAATCTTTACTTCATATGAATGTGTTGGACAAGTATGTTCCAGGTTGGGGACTGGTTAAAGTAAGCCCTCCAGGTTGGGGACTGGTAAAAGTAATCCCTCCAGGTTAGGGACTGGTAAAAGTAAGCCCTCCGGGTTGGTGTCCGGTTATTAGAGGCACTCCGGGTTGGTGTCCGGTTATTAGAGGCACTCCGGGTTGGTGTCCGGTTATTAGAGGCACTCCGGGTTGGGTTCCGGTTACAGTTATCCCCAAGGTCTTGGGATGAGGCCTTGAAAAGTAATTAAAGTTTAGCATTATGCATTCCAACATTATGAAAGTGGTTATTGATTTTTGCATGTGATTATTCGATTAGTAGAATATCCATGTGAATAAGTAAATGGCATTATTTCACTTTATTTATACCATACCATGTTGAAAGTTCATATTTAAAAGGCTTTTGTTTTAGTTATACATTGCCTTAAATGTTTATTCTTATTTATGAAAGTTTCCGCTATATTGTTATCCTTACTGGGCATTTGAGCTCACCCCTTTTCTATGTTTTTATTTTTCCCAGGATGTGAAGAAGTAAGTTATGAATGACCTGCAGGGATTTTATGAGGGGTTAATAGTGTGTATTGTGGAAACATTATGTTGTTGTAGTAGTTTTTCATTTTATGATGTAATGTAAAACTTATGAATATATCTAGTATTTCCAAGGCTACTAAACCAATCGGTCTTTCGAGATTTGATCTTTCTTGTGATCATGCCAATGTTACGAAGTAATGCACCGACTCTGGGTAGCTGGGGTCGGGGCGTTACAGTTGGTATCAGAGGAAGTTTAGTACAAACCTTGGAAGCTAGATTTAGATAAACTCTGATTAGAGCACGTAGACCTAAGATGAACTTTGAAGATTAGTATAGAATAACTTCCTAGAATTTTGGTATTGTAGAGATTTTGTGAGTTTTCCGAGCAATACATCCCTGTCTGGATACGAGCAGGTAGAGGCGGCTCTGGCACAGATGTACCTAGGGGTAAAACCCGAAAACACCGCTTTGAGCTAGACTCGAACGGGAACTGGTGCACGACAACGGGCCTTGCTGCACTCTTGGTTACGACACTCCCGGGGGATATGCTTAGGATAATTCTCATTTTCATTACAAACCATTATGAAGGGTTTATGAGTATATACTTCCTCAAAGAAAACATTTTTATGATTATGGATTATATCCATAAATAGTTCAATTTATGTTAAGTGTTTTATAAGTATGGGATTATGTATTTTGACTCATAAACTAATCTAGTTTATGCCATTGTTTAGAAATGGCGCCCAGTAGAAGGAATGATAACTCCAGAAATGCACATGATTCAAAGAGAAGGAAGGATCATATCTCTCATGGTCTTAAGCTAGAATTTATAAGAGAAATAGTCTCCCATGTATTATCATCATATGAAGAAATAATATCATGTGTTGATAAGATAAGTAAAGAGTTTACTGAGTCCTATGGCTTTGAAGGGAAGCAAGAGAAGAAAAGGATGGAAGAGAGAAATATGGATAAAGGGAAGAGGGAAAA
This sequence comes from Viscum album, assembly GCA_963277665.1. NCBI lineage: Eukaryota > Viridiplantae > Streptophyta > Magnoliopsida > Santalales > Viscaceae > Viscum > Viscum album. Next base: position 191,650,330 of record OY728155.1, on the reverse strand, counting down.
GAAGAATTTTCCCATATGTGGTAACTGTGGAAAGAAACACCCTGGAACTTGCCTGAAAGGAATGGGAGTTTGTTATAAGTGTGGAGGAAAAGGGCACAAAGTACGTGACTGCAAGGGTAAGAAAATGGTTTCAAATGTACAATGCTTCATTTGCAAGGAGTTTGGACACTACGCGAACCTATGTCCCAGTCATCAGACTATGCCACAAATGATGTTATTGTATAATAATCATGTTATGATACTACCACAGATGAAGAGGGATGATTAGAGTTCTTATGTTGATTATGTCAATTGAGTGTTGTATCAACAATGTACTTGTTACAATAATCATGGAGTATATAAGGATTGTACTGCAGTACTATTTCATTAAGGACTTGAGATTGTGTGGAACAAAGAAAAGTGACTCAATAGCGGGATAAATTTTTGGAAAATATATGGTTGAGAGAATGATAAATCATAATATAGTTCTGATACTGAGGTAGTGATTTTGGAATAATATGTTATTGTTTTGGATAAATTATATTGGATATTCTTGACTACCTTGGAACTGATTAATGATTTGTATATTCCATCATTGTTGGGGTTTAAAACATTTTTGGATTAATGAAGTATATCAAACTTTTTATATGGAATAAGGGAGCATGAATGTAATCAATAAGGAATATGGTAATTCAGGATGTTTCGGTGTATTAAAAGAATACATGATGAAGGTATTCATATTCTATTACGGGGTAAAAAGGTTCTACATTATGTTTACCTTACTTATAAATGTTGGACTGTGAGTATGGATAGAAGTATTTTGGATAGTTCTAGTTTGTATTATTTTGGATTTCGATAAAAGGACAACCCGGAGGTCGGGCGGCAACCCGTCGCGTCCGGCAAGGCTGCGAGACTTGAACCCGCAACCGAAGGGCGACAAGGGTGTATCACCTACCACTGGCCCACGAGATGTCCTAGATTAAATAATGTAGTTTTTATTAAAAGATCTTGTAGATGAATTATAAATTCGTTTATTTTGGAACCCTATAAGAATAGTGTAAATAGAATTTTTTTTTACATTCTATTATCTTTTAGAGTGAAAGATGAGTTTGTGGTAGAAATTTATTAATGGATAAAACTCTAATTATAAAGTAAGTATATCTCCTTATGATCTTATCCAATCTCATAAATAAATTCCTCAATATTAAGAAAAGCAACTTAGAACAAAAATGTCTTCATAGATGGTACCTTAAATCATCACTAATTTATGGCTTTTGGATTGTTGGCCTTTTCATAGCCATGTTCTCTACCACTCTCCATCAGATAATTGATGGTTAGATTTTTCTTCCATATCCATATTTTCTTACATGGAACCCTAGTATGTGTTATTTTCGGTAATCTTCATACTTTCGACTCTTTATTTTAAATAGAGGCCTCGTTAATTCATTTTTCGATGTGGGATTTCAACTAAGATATTTTGAAACGTCAAAAATGTGTTATCCCAATACCCTATATTTTGTTGAACCGATGGTACTTCAAATCATCATAGATTGATGAGTTTAAGGACCTCAATTATACACTTGTTTGTGATTGATGACCTCAATCACTACCTATAAATATTTACGTTTTTCCTCCGATTACATGTCTCTAATTGCCACCAATGTTCTCCTAATCAAGATCATAATTTGGTGGTGACCCTTTCATTTCTCTTTTCCCCATATTAAGACTAAATTTTAGTAACCCAATTTCCGATGTGGGTTTTCCCACAAATATATTATCTATTTTCAACCTTTTATTTTCGAAGAACAATTTCAAATTGCGAGGATGCAATTTATTGAAGGAGGGGAGAATGTAACACCCCAAGATTTCATAGTGTGTTATTTCTTCAAAATAATTCAATAACTTGCACTACACGCAACACCGAGTTCAATTGCACCGTGACTTACCCAAAAAAAAGCCATTAAAAGAGGTCATGAATAGAATTAACTACATTTTTAACTTTATATAATCCTTATAATTTTAGAATCCATATTATGAGTTTCTTAGTCATAATGCAAGAACAGATTCATTTTCAGTATTGCACTTTTATCAACTTTTGATAGTGAAAACTTTTTAAATACAATATTTTAAGCTTTTTGACTAAATGGAGACATCAAAAAATTTAGAATGAAACATCCCAAGCTTCCACGGTACGCTTTCCTTTGAATAAAACAGTAGCGTGTGTTGTACGCAACGTCGAGTTTTAACACACACCACAACTAATTAAACTAGCCGTTATGAATAGTAATACCTAAATTTTGAAATTATATATATTTTATATTTTAAAATGGACTTCATTTTTGGATTCGGAATATCGAATTTAGCCTAAGGTGAAATTTTGGTACTTTTCGGATAACTTTCATATTTTGATGAATAGTGAAAATTACTAAATTTTAATTAAAAACAACTTTTTTAATCAAAATAATTAATAGTGATAAATTATGAATTTTAGTAGTTTTAAAGTATATTTAGAATATATTTTTACCATTTAATATAATTTTGGTCATTGGACATAATTTTACAATTAAACCGAACGTAAACAAGTGTCAATCTTTTGATAGTTATTATCTCTTAAAAAACACGCTTTTTGTTTTGACAGCGGGAATTAATTTTAAATTAATTTCTGCCACTTCTATGTTTTGAATTTAGAAAAATGGATTCCATATTTGGAATCAGGATGTCCAAATTGTGTAAATAGGTAACTTTTATTTTTAGTCATTTTGAATAATTACTGTGGTAAATATTTTATTTACCATGGTTAAGGTTAAATCCGGTAAATAAGGGTTAAAAAAATAATATTATAATAATACAAAATTACCCTAAAACGTGTCATAACCTTATTGTTGGACACATACCCGACCATGAGCATACTTGGGTCAATTTGGGGACCCCTTGGAGCCACTTGTATGTGGTAGGGACACTTTATATTAATAAAGTTAAAATAAAAATAAAAATGGCATAAGCTTACATCTTTTAGAAGAACAATTTTTATATAGGGTTATACATGTTGGATATTCGATTATAAATATTCATTAGAAAGCTAAAAAGATTTCCTACATGATGATATTTTATTTATAATTTTTAGACATCAAATATGTTAAATTATTAATGACACAATAATGATGCAATGTTTACCTCATTAATAAATCATTGAAATAAATAATATTATAATGATTAAAATATTATCTAAAACCTGTCCAATTCTTATTGGTTGATGTTATTTATAATATTAGTCATCTTATCTTCGACCTCAATGATTTTTGGACCATTATAAACTGAATATAATTATATTATAAAGTAATACTTTCACTCTTTCCTAAAGAGCCCCTCCTCTCCCTTATAAAAGGAGACCACTTCTACTCATTCCTCACACCTCTCAAGCCACTTGGCTCGTCCAAACTCTGCCCAAATAAGCTCCCCACATCCCTCTCCTCCTCCTTGAAGTTTCCCCTTAGGCATAAAGCATTTCAACAAGTACTTTGGTTCCAACCAAAGTGAGTTACCTAAATTAAAGGAGGTTAACCTACCCCAACCAAGGAAAAATACAAGGTAAGGGATTTTCTTATCTCACTTTCAATTCCGTGAGATTTCCATTGTTCGCCACTAAATTATTGAAAGTGGTGTATTGTGTACTGACATATGATATATATTATCATGATTCTATTTATATTCATGTTATTCTGTAAATCATTTGGTGGTTATTAACTTTTGGCCATACGACTCAGTTGATTATCGTGGTAAGGGGTTTTCATCTCACTCCTTATTCTCATGAGATTCATGCCATATTGCCACCATTACCTTTTGTGTGGTGTATGTACTGCCCATAATTATATTCTTTGTGTAATACACTCTAATTTATGTGTACTTACATATTCATTGTATGATACCTCTTTCATGGGTTGTATGTTTCATAAGTTACCAAACTGGTAAGGGTTATTTCACAATCTCTTCATTATCCGAGGTTGTTTATACGTAATAATCTACTGGGACCTCGTTATCATCCACATCCATGTTTCTTCAAAATGTATTTCAAAACATTTTTAATATTTAAAAGAATATGGGTTAAAGTCATTTATACCCTTGTTTGACTTTTTATAAGAGGTTTATAAGGGAATCTTTCCGTCGTTTTCCAAACAAGGTGCTTTTTAACCTTTTCGACAGAATTAAGATAAGAATGTTCTTTTTTAACTTATACGATGGGTGCCGTTATTTTCCGCCGTTATAAAATCGTCAAAGCTTCCCTTAAAATCTTATAAGATTATTTTCAAAGAAAATGTTTGATTTTATATGGATCTTAAATGATTTCAAAATAAAAGGAGATATTTCTTTAAAAAGAATTTTGATTTCATCTATGTCAACATCCTTTGATGGGTTTTAAGATTATTTGAAGTCAATTTATTATGATACAAAACTTCTATATTGTTTTGAAGGTTTTGTGATATGTTTGACTGTGGATGTGCTATTTTTATACCATTCATAGTTTATGGTGAAAGTATTGACATTTCGTATGCTAGTTCCAATAAGAATGTTTATGTTATATTTCAATCTTTACTTCATATGAATGTGTTGGACAAGTATGTTCCAGGTTGGGGACTGGTTAAAGTAAGCCATCCAGGTTGGGGACTGGTAAAAGTAATCCCTACAGGTTAGGGACTGGTAAAAGTAAGCCCTCCGGGTTGGTGTCCGGTTATTAGAGGCACTCCGGGTTGGTGTCCGGTTATTAGAGGCACTCCGGGTTGGTGTCCGGTTATTAGAGGCACTCCGGGTTGGGTTCCGGTTACAGTTAGCCCCAAGGTCTTGGGACGAGGCCTTGAAAAGTAATTAAAGTTTAGCATTATGCATTCCAACATTATGAAAGTGGTTATTGATTTTTGCATGTGATTATTCGATTAGTAGAATATCAATGTGAATAAGTAAATGGCATTATTTCATTTTATTTATGCCATACCATGTTGAAAGTTCATATTTAAAAGGCTTTTGTTTTAGTTATACATTGCCTTAAATGTTTATTCTTATTTATGAAAGTTTCCGCTATATTGTTATCCTTACTGGGCATTTGAGCTCACCCCTTTTCTATGTTTTTATTTTTCCCAGGATGTGAAGAAGTAAGTTATGAATGACCTGCAGGGATTTTATGAGGGGTTAATAGTGTGGATTTTGGAAACATTATGTTGTTGTAGTAGTTTTTCATTTTATGATGTAATGTAAAACTTATGAATATATCTAGTATTTCCAAGGCTACTAAACCAATCGGTCTTTCGAGATTTGATCTTTCTTGTGATCATGCCAATGTTACGAAGTAATGCACCGACTCTGGGTAGCTAGGGTCGGGGCGTTACAACGGAGAGGCAGTTTAAGGTCATGCGGGACCAAGTCGCAGTTTAGGGTCGTACAGGACCCTCTCGCAGTTTAGGGTCGTGCAGGACCACTGCAGTTTAATGTCGTGCGGGACCCTCTCGCAGTTTAGGGTCGTGCAGGACCACTGTTTTGCCCTAGGCGAAGTATCGCTTGAGGAATTTGGCAATGGTGGGAGGGGTTACACGCTCTCCATCTGTGGTCACCAAGGAGTATGCTCCATTAGGGTAAACCTTATGGATGATATAAGGACCTTCCCATTTGGGTTCTAACTTGGGTGGTTTCCTACCGGGAATCATTGGCGCTCGAAGTGCCAATTCCAGGTCACCCTGTAGAAAAGAGTGGAGACGAACCTTCTTGTCAAAACCTCTCGCTATCTTGTCCTGATGCCTTTCCAGATTGTGCAGGGCACGAAGCCGGTTCTCGTCCAGTGCCTCTAATTCAGCTAGACGGATCTCGGCTACCTCATCTGATGTCTGGTGATCATAAACTGCAGTGCGTAGCGACGGCAGCTGGATCTCAATGGGTAGGACGGCCTCAGCTCCATACACCAGGGAATATGGGGTCACCTGGGTAGAGTTGCGAGTCGTCGTCCGGTAAGCCCAGAGGGAGTTGGGGAGCATGTCCGGCCAACTCTTCTTGTTCTGACCAACCAACTTCTGCAGAATGTTAGAGAGGGTCTTGTTGAACGCCTCGATCTGCCCATTCGCATGCGCGTGGTAGCGGGAGGTATGGTTCGACCGGATGTCGTACTTAGCGTACAATTTCTTCAATTCAGCTGCCCGGAAGTTGGTGCCGTTATCGGTGAGGACAGAGTGAGGGACTCCAAACCAGTGGATAATGTTGGAGCTCACAAAGTCAACGATGGAACGGGCCTTGACCTCATTGAGCGGAACTGCTTCTGCCCACTTGGAGAAGAAATCTGTAGCGGTCAGGATGAACCTACACTGGCGGGCTGTTGCCGGCAGATACGGTCCCACTACATCAAGTCCCCATACCGCAAATGGCCAAGAGTACTTGGTGGGGTGGAGGGGTTCTGGCGGCCGATGCAAGAAGTTGGCGTGTACTTGGCACGCGTGGCATCTCTTGGCGTATCCAATACAATCGTGGATCATGGAGGGCCAGATGTACCCTAACCTCTGGATTTGCTGGGACAGCTTCGGCCCAGATTGATGGGCGCCACAGGAACCGGCGTGAACCTCTTGCATAACTTGAGGTATCTCTACTCCTTGGATGCAACAGAGGAGGATACCATCGAAACTCCGTTTATAGAGGATCTGCTCAAGACTGGGGCCGCTCTGGAGGGTAAATTGCAGCGCGCGGTGTCGGATTCGCTCGTGTTCGTCCCGGTCGTCCGGGAGCTGACCATTTTGGAGATACTCGACAAAAGGTGCTCTCCAGTCGGGGGTGGTTTCAACCACTGCGTCTGACGAACCCAGGACTCCCGACATGGTGGGTCCGGTGGTGAGATGACTTACCCGCAGGCTATCACGGTCCTCTTGGGTGACGGGAGCAATGACTCTCCGGTGGGCCACGTGTATGACCAAATCATCTTGCTCGGGTTCTGCGAGCGACGCGGCTAAGCCAGCCAGGGCGTCCGCTTGTCCGTTCTGCGATCTTGGGACATGGGTAACCTCTGGCCGAGGAGAGAACTGGGCCATTAGGAGGACGGTGTACTCCAGTAACGGTGCAAGCTCTGGCTTCTTGACGACGTAGTCTCCATTAACCTGTTTGATCACCAGCTCAGAATCTCCCTTCATATGTAGATGGGGAACATGGATCTCAAGGTCCAACTCGAGGCCGGTGATGAGAGCCTGGTACTCTGCCTCGTTGTTTGTACAACATTCTGATAGCAGGAACGAGTACGGCAGGACGGCTTGCGCCGGGGTAATGAAAACAATACCCAGACCCACTCTGTTGAGTTTGGGGTCGTTGAGCCTTCTACCGGTGGGGCTCCGGGAGGCGCCGTCGAAATGAATTTTCCAACACAGGACAGCATGATTGACCGAGAGGATCGTCTCGTCAGGGAAATCCAGGTCCAGGGATTGATCCGCGGTGGTTGGATGGGCAGCTAAAAAGTCTTCCAACGCCTGTCCCTTAACGGCCTTCTGAGGCACAAACCTGATGTCAAACTGCTGGATAATCACCGCCCACCGTGCTAGTCGGCCAGTCAGCATGGGGCGGTTCAGGATGTACTTCAGCGGATCTACCCGAGAGATCAATTGTACCTCGTGGTGTTGCAGGTAGTGCCGCAGCTTCTGCACAGCAAAAACGAGCACAATGCATCTCTTTTCGATAGGGGAGTATCTGACCTCCGTATTGAGAAGCATGCGGCTGAGATAGTAGAGACTGTTCTCAGTACCCTCGTTATTCTTCTGGGCGAGCAGCGCACCGAGGGATCTCTCCAGGGCGGTCACATAAAGGACCAGCGGCTTTCCGGAGATGGGTGGCATCAAGACCGGAGGTTGGAGTAGATACTGCTTGATTTCCTCGAAGGCGGCCCGACACTCCTCATCCCATTCGTAGGCAGCGTCTTTCTTCATGAGCCGGGAAAAGGGCTTACACTTACCGGCCAAATTTGCAATAAATCGGCATATATAGGCTAAGTGGCCTTGCAGGCCTCGAAGCTCCCAAATGTTGCTCGGGGGAGGCATTTGGCTGATGGCCTTGATCTTCTCCGGGTCGATCTCGATACCTCGGTATCTGACAACGAAGCCCAGAAACTTCCCGGAGGTGACTCCGAAGGCGCACTTCAGCGGGTTCATCTTCAGGTGACGGGAACGGAGGAAACCGAACACTTTCTCCAGGTCTTTGAGATGGTCCTGGCGCTGGCATGATTTGACTACAAGGTCATCCACGTAGCATTCCACCAATGTCCCGAGGATCGGTTTGAATATGCGATGCATGGCCCTCTGATAAGTGGCACCTGCATTTTTCAAACCGAATGGCATTACCCGGTAGCAAAAGGTACCCTGGGGAGCCCTGAAGGCAGTGGACCTCTCGTCTTCGGGGGCCATCCGGATCTGGTTATACCCGGAATACCCATCCATGAAAGAGAGGGCTTGGAACCCGGCCGTGGCGTCAATCAACAGCTCCGTCACTGGGAGTGGGAAGTCATCCTTTGGGCAGTGGTGATTGAGATCGCGGAAGTCGATGCAGACTCTGATCTGCCCATTCTTCTTCCTGACCGGCACAATGTTGGCGAGCCATTTGGGGTACTGGACCTCTTTGACGAAGTTGGCTTTGATTAGATTATCAACTTCGGCCTAAACCATAGCGCCATGGGAAGGGTGCATTTTCCTGGGAGGCTGCTTGAACCCACGAAGTTTTGCTAGGAGGCCCAGACGGTGGACAACCACTTGGGGATCCAGCCCTGGCATCTCATCGTAACTCCAGGCAAACACATCGCGGTGCTGTTTGAGGAAGTCTACATACTACTGCCGCTCCTCGAGTGACATGGCCGCACTGATCAATGTGGGTCTTGGATCTGCCTCGCTACGAAGGTTCACCTGTACCAGTTCATCGACCGTGGTAGAGACGCCTTCTTCAAAGGCTGGGGGAGCATCCTCCAAGTCTTCCTCCCCAGCCATGGGGGGGCTTCTTGCGACGGAAGATGCTTCTGGGCTCTCAAAACCCGAGGGGCAACTGGTGCCGGCTTGAGCAGCAGTGGTCATCACATCAGGAGACTCACTTGTTGTTGAGACCATAGCAATGAATGCACTTGATCCGATCCCATATGGCCTTCGGCCCAAGGGGCCACGCTTGATGATATCAAAGCAGTGGTGATGTGTCGGCCTGAGTCGGTTAATTCCAGCCCAGCGGAATAGACACATATGACGCACCGCCGTTTTCATGAGCTTGACGTCCCGGTACCGTACAGGGGTAGGAGGTTCCGGGATGACCCGAGCCTGGTTGATGTAGGAGTACGAGGTGATTCTCCACCGTCGTTTGGACACGGGAACATGCCTTCCTTGCGTACACGAAACAACGAAACATTGTCCCATGTCGGGGGTCGTGGCCTCCAACCGGTGGATCGGGAGGATGTAGGCGTCATCTATGCTTGCCCATGGATCACTTGTGATCGGGGCGGGCTCATCCTCGCTGACCAGGATTTTCTTGTCCTTACTTTTGTAATAACCCGCATCCAGATAGCGGGCCTCACAAGAAGCGAAAGGGGACGTGTCTCCTTGGATCACGCCTACTCGACCGTTGAGCGAGTACTTAAGGCACTGGTGATACGACGAGGGGACCGTTGCATGCAGATGGAGCCATGGACTACCCATCAATGCATTGTAGGCGGTGTCCTGAGAAACAACCATAAACTCGGTGATGGAAATTAAGCCACCGAACTGGGTCTTCAGGCGGATCTTGCCGACCGGGGTTTTCTCTGTCCTGTCGTACCCCTGGATCCTGAGGTCAGAGAGAGTCAAATCACCTTCGGACAGACCCAGCTTTCGCAGCGTCTGGGTCGGAATTAGATTGATTCCAGAACCCGTATCAACGAGGCATCGGCGGACTTCCACACCGTTGAAGTGGCCAGTGATATACAGTGGGCGAATGTTCCCTTGTATAGGAGGGTCTTCATCTTCACTGGAGAACGAGATAACCGCCTGTCATTCGGCGTTTTCAATCGTCTCGGTATGGAAGGCTTCCGCGGCTGCCACTTCCGTCTCGAACTGGAGGGGGCTCCTTAGGGCCTCGGCAAGTGCCTCGCGCATTTCAGATGTCAGGCGAAGGGCCTCGAGGATGGAAAGCCTCACTGGGATGCCGGCCAGATGCTTCAGGACATCGTACTTTCATTCCAAACGCGAACCTCTGCTTACAGGAGGTCGTTCGGCATTTGGATGCACAGCGGGTCCGGCTGGCTGAACCGGCGAGTAACTAGTACTGGGCACACCTTGGTGCCTACCAGTAGAATCCTGAAGAGTAGTCGCCGGGCTAAGATCGGACAGCGGAGGCTGGCCCGTCGCCGGGCGAGACTGGCTGTGATACGAACGAGGAGGCTCTCCCCGATCCAGCAACACGAACGGCGGTGGAGGTAGAGCCGAGGGTGCTGGATGGGTCTGCGCGTGCTGAGATAAGCGCTGAGCCTGCTGCCTGGTCTCGGTAGCGTGCACGGCTTGGTCACAAGTGCCTGCTAACGTACCTTGATGACCGGCGCGATTGCGATTCCGCTGACGTTGACATCGGCTGGAAACATTGGGGCGGTCTGCCTGAGGTTCCCCCTCGTCGGGGGTCATATAGGGCTTTACCAGCTCCACGGTGTTAACCGAAGCGTACCCTTGACTGTCGCTCGAAGGGTCATCCACCGCTGGACGGATTCTGGGAGGAATGCCCATTTCGGGAGGCATAAAGTCACCAAGAGTGCGGGATGACGACGACACTGGCAGTACACGTTGCTTCTTCTTGCGTCGCCGCTGCTTGCCCTTTTGGGCAGAGGTCGACTGGGAAGACGATGCTGAGGCACCGGCTACTTCTTCTGAAGGTTCCGACTGCTTCAGGCGTGCCCGGATGATACCCTGGGCACGAACGACGGTTTTTTGAGCCATCCAGTTGTCTTATTTCTGGGACCCGCGGCTAGGGACCTGCTGCCACTCACCCTCGCTGTCACTGCCGATTTCTGATCCCGCAAAGACGCCTGCCACATGTTCTGGCACTGGGCCCAACTTGACTATGTTGTTGTTGACCTGGTCCTGAAGCCATTCTTTAAACACATAGCATCGCTTGAGGGTGTGCCCCAGGATCCGATGATAAGGGAAGTAGTTGGGGTGATCAGTGAGATGCGCCTCTGCCGGCCTCCTGCACTCAGGTAGACGCACAATCCCTTGCTCTAGAGCACTTTGGAAGTAGCCAGGGACCTGATTTTCATTGAACGAATAGGTATGGTACTTTCTTTCCGGGTAAGGAGCCCTGGGGGCCTGGTCCTGTCGAGGGACCGGAGGGGCCTGCCGAGGAGGCGGCGCCTGGTTGTCTCGCCTAGGTGGCGGTGGCGCATTGCGCGGGGGAACCTGTCGGTTCTGAGGCGGTCGCTGCCGGGCAGGAGCCTGCGCTTGAGGTGGAGGACCTCTGCGGGGTTGCGGGGGTGGTGCCGCCGGTAGCAATTCCAGCTGTCTCGGGGCTTCTATTTGAGCCACCGCGGCGGGTTCAGCCCTGGCGGCCCTCCTGGCTGGGATCATAGGGGGTAGCAAACGTGCCTGACTAGCCTGTTGCAGGTCCTCCTCAAGGCGCTGGGCCTTATCCGAGAAATCTCTGAACCCTCCAGGGTAGTTCTGGGTAATCAAGGAGGGTACCAGCTCTGTCTTAACGTTCCCCACAAACATCGTCAGTAATTTCTCCTGAGTCAGTGGCATAACTAGGGAATACGTAAGTCCTTTCCACCGGGCGATGAAGTCTACAACCCACTCATCAGGCCTCTGTTTGCACTTGAAGAGGTCCGCAATGCTGGTCTTTCGCATGGTGGAGCTGAACTGGTATAAGAACTGCTGGCGAAGATCCTCCCAACCGGTCACTGATCCGATAGGGAGCTGGCTGTACCAGACGAATGCCGGACCTTCCAATGTCTGTAAAAAACATCGGAGCTTAGCGGCTTCTTGCTGAGCCGGGGTCCCCAGCATGGGGCCACACCTGGAAGAGAAATGATCCAAGTGCTGGGGTGGGTCCCCTGTCCCGTTAAAAGGCGAGAAGGTGGGGTTCCCAAAACCCGGAGGCGCGGGCATATCATCCACCCACGCGGGATAAGGCTTGCTATCCGGTGGGGCCGCCACCTGCCGTGTTTCCAACGCCTCGAGGCGGGCTGTGAGTGCCGCAATAAGGTCCTCCGGGTGGGGGTCCCTGTCTTGACGGGGATCCCTAACCACAAGCGCATTGCCAGGTTCTTCAACACGGTAGACGGCTTCGGCCGCTCGTGGGTCAACTGGCTGGACGACCTGCTGGGCGACTGGGGGAACCCGGGTTGGATTCTTCAGATTGCCCCGTCGCTCAGGGGGGTTTGGCGAGACATATCGCGCCCTCTTGCCGTATGTTCCAGCTTCCGCCCTGTCTGCGACAATAGCATGATCAAGGTTGCCCGGAGGCATCTCGCCGAGGGGAAGTTGTTCCTTCCCCTGCTGCCCCGTCCTGGGATTACCATAGTCGGGTCGTCGCTCCGCGGCGCGTTCAGCCAAGAGTTCGTCATCCAGCCTCTTCTGCTCAGCGAGCTTCTGGCGCAACGTGGCCTTCTCAGGATCCTCGTCTTTTTTCTGCACAGAGGCGGACGGGTCGGAGTTCTTGACGGTTCCGACGTGCTCTTTACCTTTGCCGGTGTTTCGACTGAGTACCAGCGACTCGGTGGGTACGGGCAGGCCTAGCAGGTTCCTCTGCAGACGGGTGACTCTCCCTGATGGGTCGAGTAGTGGCGGTGCACCGTCTGGGGGGAAGTCTCCATCAAGGAGTTCCAGTTCGTCTTCCCTGTCCACAATGTCGGCCATGTGGACCGCGATTCCTCTCGAGGGCATGTCCTCGATGTCGCAGAGCGAATCGGGTTGTCGTCGAATAGGATCGAACAGAAGGGAAGCATAGTGTCCCCAGCCACGGACTTGCACATGGGGGGTGGCTTCCCTGACGATTCTGCGGAGTGCTTTAAGACTCTGAAAGCATTTTCGTTGAAGGGCGCTCTGGTGGCCTGGCGACTCAGGGTGCTGGAATGCAAGAAGTGTGGCTGCATCGATCAGGCGGCATTGCTCACCGATTTCTTCGAAGTGCTCACGACTTCTGGGGTACTCCACCTGTTAAAAACGGAGGCGATAGTGTGTCGCCAGCAGGGTTCGACAAAGGCATCCCACTTCTTCAGGGGTAACCGACTCGGGTACGTGGAAATTCAGCGCCGCCGTGGGCCAGAACTTCTCCGGGAAATAGTCCGCTGCAAGAATACTCCAGAAGCTCCTGGGTTCGTCCTCGGGGTTCGGCCCTACATTACCCCACTCATCAACCGGGGGCGGCTGAGGGACCGGTAGAGGTACCGAGGCGGACCTCTGGGATAGCAAACTCGGCGGTGGAGAATACGGCGAGCGAGCAGACTGGCCACCGAATTCTGGGCCTTCCTCTGAAGAGCGAGGTGACCTGACCACAATGTCACGATAGGACGGGCTAACAGCCACTGCTTCGGGTACGGGAATCGCCGTTACCGGTGTCCGGTCATGTCGTGGCTCTACCGCCATTGACCCCCAAAACAGCTTCTCGTGATCCCGAGTGGAGGTAGAGGGCGCTTCGGGTGACGATGGCGGAGGCTGCGCGGTCGAAACCTGTGGAATTCCCAGGATTTCTTCCTCCTGGATGTACCTACGGAGAGAGACGGGAATCCGGTGGACCTCAAATTCTGGGAGAACGAGGCTGACGCGCCTGGTTCCTGCCCCAGTCCTTGATACGGAGGAGCTGGGAGAAGGTTCCATCGCTGAATCGCATTCCGCTTCCGAATCGGAGAAGCGGGCAGGTTTGATCTCCGCCTGGGCCTTCCCAGGATTCTTCTTGTGGTGGGGACGACCCGCTCTTCTGCCCCTGGTGGCTCTTCGGGACAGGGTTGACCCCTATCAAGCAGCCTTGGGGCGGTGCTGGCGCCGTAGCGGAGAGGGCCCCCACTCGAGACAGCCGGGGTGCGAGGGGCACCTGGGCAAATGTTAAAGGGTACATGGGGAGGACCTCCATGAACAGTACCCATGTGGGCGGGGCCTCTGTTGGAACTGGCAGGAGCATGGGGAAGGCCTCCTTGGTCGATGCGAGTGGAGAGAGCCTGACCTTCACTCCTCGAGTTGTTGGGGTGAGGAGGACCTTCTCCAGTCGCAGAGAGGACGTAGGGAGGGCCCCCACGTTGGAGAAGGACCGGATGGACGGTGCCTTCAGAAGGATGGACCCCATACCCCGTACAGCGGGCGCGGGAAATGCTTCCGCGCTGAGCGTCACTGCCACGGTGCAGGTCTTCCTGCAGGATGGGGGAAGCACGAGGCATGCCTCCATGACGAACCTCAGAGCGGGGAGGGCCCACGCTCTGTGGAGTAGTGGTACGGGGAGGACCTCTGTATGGGGTGGCATCACCGCGGGTTAGCTCGCGGCGATCGCTACTTGGGCCTGCAACCCGGAGAGTCAACCCAGCCTGTCCGTGGGGAGGTTGGGGTCTCGATCCTGGTTGGGCGAAGGGGTGACCCTGCTCAATGTACGCTGGGGCTTCATAATGTACGTCGGCGGTGGCTCGGGCCACTGTAGCTGTCGATGTGGTCGCGGCTAGGCGAGCGTCCTCAGCCCGGGCCCGACGCTGACGTCGGGTCGGGCGGGCCGGTGCAGGTGGTGCAGGGACGTAGTCTGCCTGCTCTTCCTGCGGGGCCGGACGACGGCGCTGACGTGGCCGGATGGGAGCTCTCGCCTGGGGGCCCTGGGTCGGGGCCCTGAGCGGACTAAGCAGGACAGCGCCCGCCTCTTCAGCGTAAGGCGAAGAGTCGTCAAGGCGTTCCAGAGATAGGCTCCCGAAACGGTTGAATGTCTGGGTGGGGAGCTGGGGCTCCCTGCGCGGCCGGTTAGGGTGGCGTTGATGGCGGGGCCTGGAGGCCTCCAGGTCCAGGCGGGCCATATCCCTAGTCGGGATGACCCCTTCCTCCTCGTACCTGCGCACGAGGTTGTTGATCACCCTTCGTTGGATGACCTCTAATGGGGAAAGGGGACGTGGACATCCCGTATTCCGTGATGTGGCAGCCGTCGTGGCGGTGGTGGCGCCATGTGGAGTGGCCGTCGTGGTGTTGCCCCTGCCCCTACGCGGGCGAGGAGCGGATGGTGACCGCATCTCTGAAATAGAAACCTGGTTCCTGGCAAGCGAAGGGATCAACTCATCAGTGTTGAGAGGAAAAGGATTGACAACCAGTGCCCCAGCGTTCTTCCATCCTCCATTTCTGTGAGAAGGATCCACGCCAACACGCTGCAGAGCGGAGTGCCCCACGTTATACTACCCCGACTACCGGTGAGTTTCACGACAGGCCCGCCATTTGCTTGGCGGGACTAGGCAACGGATATCTGAATCCGGTGACACGTCAATCTACTGGTGTCTCGAACGCTACTAATCTCCATGCTAAGGAGAAGAATTTCACGTCGGGTTCACCATTTCTATTTCCGACGCTTTCGCCGGGGCGCGCGCGCATCCGTCCGTGAGGGGGGGACGCGCGGCTCTATTGCCCCGCATTCCTGCTTTCCAAAGGCGGGCGACATTCGTTCCTTGTTCAGGTACGTCTGCTCCTTGATCGAAACGGGATGATGGGATGTCGGTTCTTCCTTCCGTGGATTCCTCCTCAGAACTCGTCACCTAGTCCGGGTCTCCCTCATAGATTTAATACGTAGTTCGTGAAACTCTTCCCTGTGCCATGTTTCCTTGGGCGCCGGTTAATTACACTGCTTCTGTCGGGACATTCCAAAGGGTCCGGTCAGGGCAGCAACCTTCGGTCAGGGGAGTAGTCACGTTGAGGCATCAGTAGCGTGTCTGGATGCTGGGGTACCTGGCATGTCTGTCTGTTATCCTTGACCACAAGGCTTCTCGAGGGCGTGGAGGCCCGAGGCATCCCACATCGGACGCGGGGAATTATGTATCATAGACACATATCTGAGGTTTTCCTCAGATTCTCGTGTTTAACACAGGGTATGTCGCGAGTTTAACGTCTAGCGGAGACGGAATGAGGGTGATCAGAACGTCCCATAGAGACGGACCAGATTGGTATATCCCTAGTAGGGAACACCTGGGAGGTTTACCAAGGCGATGGATCAGAACGCCCAATGAGGACGGATCCGAGGTGGTGCACTCCCTAGAGGGGAAAAGGGTGATGAATCGGGGTGTACACAGAGGACAACAACCCAGAGATATGATGGGGCTTACACGTGGAAAGCGGCCCATGCGCCGCTAGGAGCAGCGAGGAGGTAGATGGCATGATCCCACCGGGATGTGGCAGCCCGGGTGAGAATCAAGATGGGTGGTGGATGAATGAATGAAGTGGAGGGGGAATGAAATGGGACCATCGCAGGGGGGCGACAGTGACGTTGGACTTGAGCCTTGAAGAGGCTTCATACGTATCCCCGTGGCAGGGAATCAAAGTCCGCGTAGTTCGGGATGGTGCCGGTAAACCGACGTGAAGCTGGACCTTGTCCTGATGAATGTTGTCAGCGTACCGACGTGAAATTAGACCCGTGGGTCCACTAATGGTGGGCTTGAACCTTGGGAAGGTTTCCTACGTACCATGCCTTGACATGGATCAAAGACCTCGTAGTTCAAATGGGGATGATCGCAATGGCTTACCACTGGACCGGAATGGGACCCGACGTGAATGAGCGGCGGGTGGGCTTGAACCTCGTGGAGGCTTCCTACTTACCATGCCTTGACATGGATCAAAGACCTCGTAGTTCAAATGGGGTGGGTCGCAATGGCTTACCACTGGACCGGAATTGGAGTTTAACGTCGCGCTGGACAGGGGTGAAACCCGACGTGAAAGACGGGTGGGCTTGAACCTCATAGAGGCTTCCTACGTACCATGCCTTGACATGGATCAAAGGCCTCGTAGTTCAAATGGGGTTTTGTCGGTGAACCGACGTGAAAGTAGACCTTGGTCCACTATTGGTGGGCTTGAACCTCGTGGAGGCTTCCTACGTACCATGCCTTGACATGGATCAAAGACCTCGTAGTTCAGGTGGTCACAACAGCTTACCGCTAGGCTGGAATGGGACCCGACGTGAATGAGCGACGGGTGGGCTTGAACCTCGTGGAGGCTTCCTACGTACCATTCCTTGACATGGATCAAAGACCTCGTAGTTCATGTGGGTTGGTCGCAATGGATTACCACTGGACCGGAATGGGACCCGACGTGAATGAGCGACGGGTGGGCTTGAACCTCATGGAGGCTTCCTACGTACCATGCCTTGACATGGATCAAAGACCTCGTAGTTCAGGTGGGGTTTTGTCAGGGTCGGTGCTCACTCTAAGCCCACGTGAGTCATGCTCGGTGTGAGAAACAAGAGGTTGCATGGACCTGACGATCACGTCGCGAAGGGTGCGTCCGTGAGAAGCGAAGAGGGGCTTACGCGTTGGGCGGCCCATGGTGTTGGGACTTACTCCAGGATGGAGGCCCATGGCGCGACAAAGGGCGGGGAAGATGGACCTTGGTCCGACAATGGGAGGTGCCTCGTTCCCTATCACGTCCTCCACTGACCTTGGTAGTGGGGAAGTACCGAGATGCACGGGTGCAATCATCCGTACCAAAGGTTAGGGGCTTACGCTCTGAGGCAGCCCTTCCCCTGCGAACATACACCACTCCGACAAGGAGGATCTCATTCCATGTGCGGAAGAGTTCCATTCCCGTGGAGACGAGTGGTGTAATGAATGTTAGAGCTGGGGGGACCCTTCGTGAGGGAGACGAGGTTGGGTCACAGTTTAACGTCATGTGTTGAGGACGTGGTGCTTGGCAGTTTAACGTCCTGTAGCTCGGACGAGGTGGGTTCACTCCACACCCCTAGGGCTTACATAACAGGTACCCTCTGGTCCTTGGGGAAGGGAAGGTGTCGGTAAGGCCATGGTAAAGGGGGGTCGTGGGACGAACCATCGAGGGGTCCACATTAGCGTGGCTATGCGAAGAAGCAATAGCCGTTAGCGTGCCTATGCGAAGAAGCATTAGGCGAAGCAACGCTACGGGAGGTGTTGTCCATGGGACTTTGAAATCACATCGTTCAAACCTGGAGGGTCGCACGGAAAGAGGAATCGCTAAGCAGAGGAGTTTGCTTCGCGAAGTGGGGTGCCTTGGCCTTAGCATGGGGCATAGGTGGGAGTGGGAGGTGCTTCGCGAAGTGGAACAGTGTTCGCGGAGCACTGCCTCGCGAAGAAAGAGTGGTTCGCGAAGCAGGGTCCTGTGAAGCAGTGTACTTCGCGAAGTGGAGCGATCCTGCCTTAGCATAAGGATTACTCGTATGGGTTGGGTGTTTCGCGAAGCACAATTGCTCCGCGGCTGCCCGGGTTCCCTTGGGAATCCCCTTCCTTTGCGAACGCCCTTGAGCTTCGCGAAGGGCATCCCTCTCGGAAGAGGGGCTCAAAACGAAACAAATCAGAGTCGTCTCGTGAAGTAGAAATACCTTACGGAGCTCATGATTCCCGGGGCAAAGCGTGCTTCGCGATTCGGGAGAGGAGAAGCCGAAAGGTCAGATTGTCCGTCCCTGGGACTCAGGGGGAGTCGAGTATTTATAGGGAAGGGGCGCCGCGAAGCAGGGCTCGCGCGCCGCCTTCGGGGCTTCGCGGGGGCTCACGAATGTCAAACGGGTTCGCGGAGGATTACCGCCTTCGGTGCTTCGTGAACGTCAAACCGGTTCGCGGAGGATTACCGCCTCCGGTGCTTCGTGGCGGCTCGCGGACGTCAAACCGGTTTGCGGAGGATTACCGCCTCCGGAGCTTCGCGGGCGTCAAACCGGTTCTCGAAGGATTACCGCCTCCAGTGCTTCGCGGCGGCTCGCGAACGTCAAACCGGTTCGCGGAGGATTACCACCTCCGGAGCTTCGCGGGGCCGCCAAGGTTGGGACGCTTCGCGGCGGGGCTTCGCGGCTGTGCTTCGCGGCTGTGCTTCGCGAGGCAGCGCGCCGGCTGTCTTTTTCGGCCCTTCCTTTCGGGCCACATTTTTGGCGCCAATAGTATGTTAAAGATAATTACCAAGTTCAAGATATTCTATTATTTACTTTTAATGTCCCACTGATGAAACATGAGTATTTTTCAATGGAGTTAATTATGATTATTCCTTTTTCATTGGGATGATGATATTACATTAATGTTTTTAATGAACAATTCATGAAGTTTTTCAATTGTTTTAGAAATTGTGGAGTTATGAAAAGTGGATAACTTGAAAAGGTATATATGGTAAATTTTATAAGGATATATAGGGTTACATGTATTATCATTTCAATTTAATATCCTTGGTTTAAAAAACATGTTTGGAAAATAATTTAATGTAATTTCTTCCCGTAGTTATTAAATTGAAATTATTTTCATCCCTAGATAGTTATAATGATAGAACAGATGATCTGGATACTGGATGACATATAGTGTTCACGTGTTCTTGAATTTAGAGGTTCTTGGGTGAAAATTTATCATAAATTCAGTTTTCTTAAAATAGTAATTTCATCTTTCAATTTTAATGTATCCATTTGAGGCATTTTGTGGTTTACTATATAGATCTATATTTTTCTAGATAAAGGTGGGAGATTTAGTTATTATTGGACTAAATTATGACTAATATTGGACAAATAAAGTTCATGTTGTTTCTACGTCGATTAATCCAAATTTGAATTTTCTTAATACCTATGTAAATTGAAAGAAGATTCTTTTGTGGTTTACAATCGTATCTATTGATTTTTTATATGTTTTATTATATTCTATGAAAAAATATGGTTAAAAAAGTTAGGTATATTTTTTCATATACTCTTGGTATATTCAAGGTGTTGGACTGATTTATCATGGCAGTGTATTAGTTAAAGGTTTCATATTTTATTGTCTTCATTTATGATGTCTTTCTTGTTTCGTATATTTTTTAGTATATTCATGATCACCCACTTTTCATTTTTTTAGTTTATTTAGACATTAAGGAGGATATGATTTCAATTATGTGACCTATTTAGATAATATAATTTCATGAAAAAGTGTTATGAGGATGAAAAATTACTTATTTTCGTGTTTTATGGATGAATTATGGCTTATAAGAATACAGGTGGTTGTGAAATTTATAGATACAAACCTGATATCTGATGTTTATTTTGTTTTAATTCAAATAGTTTCGTTGATATTTTTTTATACTAAATTATTGTATATTTCCCTTCTATTTTATTTTGAAAATTTGTATGATTAGATTCTAGGTTTAGAGGTATCTCATAAGGTTCTTAGTTTTTGAACTTGTTTTTTTAATCTGAGTTTTTTCTTTCTCTAGGATGATAATTTCATGAGAGGAATTTAATGTTGACATATGAATTTTTCTATTCCTATAGTTGTTTTTGACATTATATAGGTCTCATAAGTTAGGTTTAATGATGTTTATAGGTATAGGAATCATAATTTTTGGATTTTAGTAAAACACAGTGAGGATGTTTACCTTCTAGGTCATGGTTAGTAAATTTTCATCATGATTATAGCTCTTGATTTGATGGAGTGTTTTATTTTTCATGGAATGAAGAGTTCAGATGATCCTAGTAAAATTTGGAGTTTTCCACATCACATTGGTGAACCATGAAATGGTATTTTCGATTTTTTATATCATTCCAATGGTTGGATTTTGGAGGAATCCCTATCCAAAATGAAAAGGGGGGAAATTCCTATAGTGGCTCTCATGGTAGTGGAAAAAAACATTTCAAAAATTCCTTTATATTATAGACTCAGGAATTGATGGAATGAATCTGGGTACCAAATCATTGTTCTTTATGTAAAAAATGGGTTTTTAGAATGGTGTGTTAAATATTTTTCATCTTTAGATTCCTGTATCAGGTCAAACTGAGATTTCTTAATTATTGTATTTAAAACTCCATTACCATTTTATAGAGTATATATGATCTCAAAATATTTTGTTTAGATTTACCTCACTTATCTAATATACCAAATATTTAATTCTTTCTGAGAGAATATATTGTTCATGGGCTTATGATCAGTGTACATTATAACTCTCAAACTGAAAAAATATTTTGTTTCAACCCTTGAAGCTGTCACTACTATTTCCAACTCAATATCATAAGTAGGGTAATTATTCGCATCTTTTTAGAGAATTAATGAGTTATATGAAAAAAATTTAAACCCCAAAATTAATAAAATAACCAAACACACATATGATACATCAAAATATACATTATAATGATTAAAAAACTCAAGTAAGATAAGAACAAGTTTTGATGTGAGCATGTTATTCAATAATTATAAAATTAAAGCAAAAAATCAATCTATCAATATTTCATTCCCTTATTAATAAATAATATAATCATAACTTTTAATCTATAAAAATACTACATGAAATATTGATAATAAGTTTTTTGAAATTCCCCTATTTGATTTACCCAAACGATGCCTGATCAAAACCATCACATGATCTCTAGTGTTCTTTCTTATCTACCATATCCATTTGATTAGAAATGAGTTTTTATAAATAATAATGGGAGATTATATTCACTAATATATAATCAAAATTAATCCTGAAATAAAATAAATAATCTTATATAATAAACAAAATAATATGGAATTTATATCTAGAGGCCAATCTTGACAACATATCACTTATTATAACAAAATATAAACCATTGTAAATGTCATACAAGTAATATATTAGATACTGGATTAACTAATAGACGGATTATAAATAATTTATAAACCTAAAATAGAATAATAATGGAGATATAAAAAAACTAGGTCTAAGTCGATGCCAAGTCCCTTCTCAAAAACCATGTCACCCAATTATAGCTCAATAATTGATCATATGGTCCTTTTCTTTTCCAACAACATGGGTCCTGAAATCTAAAGACCCAATAATTAGAATATTTTGGGTGTGATTAATATAATAAACATGCTTCCACCAATGGGGTCCCTAAATAAATCCAATATATAAGTAAATTCATCCAACATATGAGATGAAAGATAAAATAAAATATAAATATAGTACTCATTGCATCATTAAGTGCTCATAAGGCACCAAAATAAACAATTATACTATCATTCTCTAGTGATAATATGAGATAGATAATCCCATGGTCTGGTCACAATAGTCAATGAAGGACCACATAATAGCCAGTCCAAAGGCCTCTTGATAATAAGATGATTTAATCATTTCCAAATCTATGATATAATAAGGGAAGTTGAATGGGGTATTATCAAATAAAATCATATGGTAAATGATTCTACACATCCAAGGTGATTGAAGTATCACTGTATGTATAGTAAATGTGGTTCGACAGGTCATCATCACTCATAATGTAGAGCAAGAGTGAATTAGTTTTCATCACTAGTAAGAATAAATGGGTGAACATGCTATTAAAATATTATACAAAGAATTAATGGATTATTATAGATATAATACAAATCATCATTGAATATATTATAACCAATATAATACCAATATAATATATTAATGATTTATCACTAATATAATACCATTAACATCATTGGACAGATTAGAACCACTACAATACCAAAAAAATGGGAGAATGGGTTATCGCTGATATGATAAAAACAATTAGGGTGAATGAGTTTTAATCTAAAAAGAAAAGATATTTGGTGAATGAATAAACACCACTCAATAAGAATAATGGAAAACATGGATGAATGAGTTATCATCAAACATAAAATTAGGTAGTCACCCACCCCACATATCATATTTTCTAACATAAACCACTCTGTATGATATTCACACCTCTTGCACAGCATACCTAGTTTCACTTTTTTCATTCTTTACCAAACATACCATGAATTAAGATTTAATATAATAACCCATCCCACAAGGATTAATCCATGTCAGCCACTAATTACTCTAATGTCCAACAATGAGGCTAACCCAATACTAATAATTTACATATATAACTTTTTTATCATTTAGTATACTTAAAGGCATCAAAAAAGGTTCACTAAATCAAGTTATTACCATGGACATGACTCACAAGTTCCTATTTCAAAGGAATTTTACAAAATATATACATGGAAACGAAAATATCATCAGTTGAATGCACTTGTATTTCGTCACCACTCAACATGAAAGGAAAACAAAATTGGTTTCACCCTATCTTTTTTGAACAACATCATCAACATCATCATATCATATGGTGCATAAAACACATTTTCAAGAAATAGAAAATCATGGGACTAACTCCCTTATCAAATATGTTTAGTTGATTTGGACTCCATAATAGTCCAATATTTAGGTAAGTTTTATCCATTAAATAAATACTATATTTAATATCGTGTATTACAAAAAACAATGGATTAAATATACTATGAAATATTAAAATATTATAAGTATTAAATATCACCATTATAATATAACTATTTAACTGGAGAGTATATATACATGTAAAAACATTCAAAAATCCATGTAGAAATAATAATATATGGCCTCATGCGGTTTGAATTTTCATTACATGGTTCATTTTTCTTTTTTCAGAAGGAATAAGAATCACCAGGTTTTTCCATAGACCAAAAACAAGTAATTGATTAATAAGTACAAATTTGGTGAGATCATTAATTGGAAAATTTTATGCTCATAGAAATCACTATAATATCTATTCTAGAAAAATCACTACTCATGATGAATAACATTTGTTATCTCCAGATTAGATCTATTGTAGTGGTCCTAAGGGGTTTCATAAGAATAAACCAAGATGATATGAACATTTAATTATTCATATAATACATGTTCTTATTATTTGAAATTTTTATAAAATTTAATTTTAAAATAAATGTAAAAGTATACATTTAATAAACTGTTTTAAATAATTCCTTGTAAATAATTACACAATTTCAAAAAATAAGAATGAAATCATATTCTATTTAAATATCCATATTTTTTAGAACATTAGTTGCCTATATAATATGTGTTTTAATCTTACTGAACTTAATTGACCACTTTTGAATCATTAATTTAATTAATTTTATTGATAATATATATAAACTATCAAATTAACACCCATTTAATGTTTTTACAATGATATTAATAAGAATAAATTTACATTTTTTAGAAAATAAATTTTTCTAAAAGTTATTTTTTTATGTTATGCATTACTATATTTAAATTCAATTTAATAAATATTTTAATATAAATCAAGTAAAATAGATTTCTTATATATATTAAGGATGTCCAAAACTGGTTATATGCTTAATTTTAATTTTTGGTCAATAAAATAAATTTCAAAGGTAAATATTAGTCCCCACAATAAAGGTTAAAATGAGGTAAAAATGCTAAACATAGAGGTAAAGTCTCAAAATATCCAATGAAATAAAGTCTAAATGGTTGAATGAGTGATTTATTGACCATAACTTCTCTTTTCCTCAATAATTATTATTTTTTAATCAACTTGGACTGAATAATGCATCTCATTTTATATTAACAATATTATATTCACAAAAATGCCACCCCTACCACCAATAAAAGAACCCCTTCTAGACCCAACTTCTCCTCACACCTAAATAATCCTAGATGATCCAATGTATAAAATAATACCTCCAAACCTATTTCACATGTTCTATAGGTTTAGGTTTCAAAAAAATACAAATATAAGAATTCCAAAAGAGGGTTCTAAATGTGGATATAAATTGTAGAGGCTGTTGTTTAACTAACATTCTTATGGTTTCTTTATAACATCATGATATTTTAAGAAATATATTATTTAAAATTAATTTAAATTAGTTGATTTATTTAGTTACAGGAAGTGAATATTTTTCCTTTTTTTGTATGCAACACAAAATTTATCTTTCATGTCACACAAAAACTAATTCTTTTGATGACTTGTTGTACATGCAAGGTTGAGTCTTACCGAACAATAATATACTATTGATAAAATAATTTAAGATGGAAGTTATTTCCCTAACATTATATTTTCCTTTGTGAATAATACTAACTATATTATAAAAATTATTTTCTAAAATTCATCAAATATCTTTCGTAGGCTTAAGATAAGAAGGTATATAATTTTAAGCATAATAGCTGTATATTTTTAAGGGATGTTTTACAGCCTTTTAGTGACAAACATATATTAAAATTTATTTTTTTTCAAAATTTTATAATTTTTATATGAAAATATAAATCTTCATTTTTGGAATTGGAATATAATTTTTTTTCAATTAATGGTTGGTATTTTTATAGGATATTTAATATTTTGATAAATAGTGAAGTATACCATATTTTAGTTGTAAACTACCTTTTTGTTTAAATAATTATTAATGTTAAATTATATTTAAAATTGGGTTTCAATTCAAAATACATCAATTATATTTTTATTAATCAAATTTATATCATTGGAATAATTTTTATTTTGAATTTAGATACAAAATATTAATGAACATTTGAATATTTTCACTTTAAAACCCCACTTTCTCACCAAATATATAGGAATATATTTATATTTAATGTTTACACTTCTATGAATTTATCATAGAAAAATGAATATATATGGGTTTAATAAATATAATGTTTATAATATAATAATATGAACATATTTTACCTAAAATATTATTGAATAAAATTAAAATTAAATAAAGAGATTAAGGTAAAAATAAGTTTACTTAGTGGTTCAACATTAATCTAAAGTGAAAAAATGATCTAGAAACTTTTACAAAAGGAATTTTATTCTCATATTTTATTGATATCCCCATTAGGTTATAATTTTATCATTTATTTAGACTAAAGGATATTGACCCATATAATATGTAAATTAAATAAAAAGGCAGTAAATATGCCTTCCTCGCTTTTACATCTTTTAAAGCTTTTAAGTCTGGAAGAAGAGAAATAGTTTTAGTTATAAAAATTATTTGGAATGTTAAATAATTTTTCTATTAAAATTATTCGTCATTCGTTTTTAGAGGTGAATTATTTACTTAAAATTCTTAAGAAACACTAATGTAGTGATTATTCAGTTAATAATAAAATAAAATTAATAATAGTAAAAATATTAAAAGTAAAGAAAATTAAATTAATTATTGAGTTCCTTTATTTTTTACAATAATATGTCACTTCAAAGAGATTTCATTTTAATGTAATTTAATTCTATTATTTTTGTAATATTTTAAAATTTAAACTAAATAAATAATGTCACAATTAACATTAATGTTATTTTATAAAAAATGATATTTTATTAAGAGAATAAAAATTATCAAAAAAATTTACTACATGAAATTGGTTTCTAAAATTTAAAAAATATGAAATATGGTATATTTATGGACCTATTTATCTTTTATAGTGAACATATTGACCCATATATAGAGAAACAATTGTAATAACAGTCCAGATTAAAGATGTTTTTATGTGTTATATGCACTTCTATTTAAATTAATTTCCATCACATAATGGTTTTTTCTTTTTAAATTAAATATAATATTTATAATTTAGTGGGTATTTATTGTCCATTAAATCTAAATTTAATTTAGCATTAATGGTAAAAATAATCATTTTAGAAAACTAGTCACTTATATGAAGAACAAAAAAGAAAAATATATAGAAACATAATGACTAAAGGAAAAAATTATAAAAATTAACTTATTTTTTTATGGTAGTGATTTTAATCGACAATAATTTTACTTTATTCCATTTGTTTTCCATTTTTGAAGCACATTAGGAAAGAGGGACCTCCTAAAAGTGTTTATCTTTTAGTAATTATAAGAATACCACTCCCCCTCCACTATAAAAAGTAACTCACCATCCCCCATTTATTCACACCAATAATGCCCTTTGGCTAATAAAAACATACCCAAATTATATAACAACATACCTCACCTCACCCCTAGTGTAATATGTAACACCCCCAGGTTCCACGGTACATTTCCTTTTGAAAAATGCAATAACTTGCGTTGTATGCAACTTCATGATTCTAACACATCACGACCAATCAAACTAGCCGTTATGAATAGTAATACACACTGTTTAAAATTTTATAAAATTTATATTTCAAAATGGACTTCATATTTGGATTTGGAATATCGAAATTATCTTTGGGTGACGTTTTGATATTTTTTTGAAAACTTCCAATTTTTATTGAATAGTGAAAAACATTGAGTTATTGTTTAAAAACGACATTTTATTTAAATAATTAATTATTTTATTTAAATTTATTTTAGGTCAAAATAGATACATAATACCAATATAAGTTCAATGTAATTCATTGGAGTCAGTTTATAATAATTTTAGATATATACAAATTTTATTGAACTTTTTACCGTATTTTACCCACCTTCTAGGAGCATTTGAAAATTTACATAAGAATTAATTTTACCACTTATGTGAGTTGAATTTCAAACATACAAGAGAAACAGTTGATATCAGTAAGTAAAATGTGGTTTAATAAGATGAAAATAATTTTTTGTGAATAGTATGTTTTTACTTTTGTTTACCACAGTTAAAAGTAAATAGGGTAATTAAGGGTAAAAATGTTATTATTATTACCATAACACATGTCCTAAATCTATTGTATAAGTTTAATTCATTCAAAAACAACCTTTGGAATAAAATATGACTCTTTCAGTCCACTTGGATTAGATTAGGACATTTATTATTATTTAATTCAAAGAAGAGTTAAAAGTATTAAATTCAACATTTAATAACAAACAAATTTTTAATATAGGGTTAGACATAAGATAAATCATACTATAAATATTCATTAGAAAGATAAAATAATTTCCTACATAATGGTAGTTTATTTATATTTTTTAGACATTAAATAAGTAAATTTATTTATGACACAATGATGATGTATTAATTTCTGTATTAATGAATGATTAAATTAATTTATAATATAAATATCCAAATAAATGTAATTTGAGACCTTTTATTAATTAAACTATTTTTATCTATTAATATGACATATTAGTGTTGTTTAGATGCATTTTTTTGAAGTAATAATGTTGTTATAAATTTAGGAAAAAAAATACCAAATAGTGTTATAATTGACAAAAAAGAGTTTTAAATGAAAATATTATATTATTAATTAATATTTTATTACTAAAAATTTATGTTTCGGCCAAATGACATATATAATAACAGGTGTATCATTAATTAAACACTTGGGGTTCTATTTGAATTATATTGTATGTTTATTAACCATATAATATAAAAATACAAAGAGACATGGTAAATGTAAAACAATTTAACTAAGAATTAAATATAAAAGATAAGGTTAATATAGTCACCCAAACCTTTATAAAAACTTTTGGATGAGAGTATTGGACCCATACCCACCTTAGACTTTAAATAATTCATTTTTTTTCCATTACAAACCGAAAATGATTTTATTATAAAATAATATTTATTGCTTTTCCTATGGTTCCCCTCACCCCTCTTATAAAAGGGAACATCCCCTTCTCTCTAATTAACACATTCAAAGCCATTTGGTTCTTTAAAAACCTATCAAAACACTATCTAAAATGTCTTCCCTTCATCTTAGAGGCCTTCATTTCGTTATAAAGACAACATAAAGAGCCCTTTTGATCAAATCAAAAGAAAGAACCCAAAAATGAGGTAAATATTTCATAACCTCTTTCAAGTTTCTTTCTTCTTCCACTTTCTATTTCTTTTTTGTTTCCATTATAAAATAATAAATCCAGTATCATATATATACTGTGATGTTATTATAAAAATGGTACAACCATATTCATTTTTCTATCCATTCTATAAATCACAGTGTCACCATATGTGCGTACGTACGGATTGCCGTCTCCACGTCGTGGTGTGGTTTGTTATTAAAATACTTCATCATTTGGATGGGTATAATAATGAGTATAAAAGATGTAAAAAATAAATTTGACATGATAATTATTCTGCTTATATGATATAACATATAATTATATATGATTTTAATATCAGAAGAATGATATTTCCGCTCGTGCGTACGTATAGATTACCGTCTCCACAAACGCGATGAGATTTATTCCCCATCTTATCCATTCAAGAATAATTATAATTTTATGATTACAAATAATGTATAATGACATAATTTCATTCTTAGTATGAATAATATACATCCTATCCATAAAAATAATAATTACATAACAAAGCATATGACGGAAAACGAATTAGTTGACACATGAAACGATTATACTACTGAAATATCATTAACAAAGCAATATTAGAAGATCATATATGATATCATATTAATGTATATGGTTATTTTAAAATTTAATAATAATTGTTACACCATTATATAGGAGGTTAACATACCCTCGACCAAGTAAAAGTACAATGTAATGGGTTTCTTATCTCACTTTTAATTTCGTGAGATTTCCATTGTTCGCCAATAATTTATTGCATGTGGTATATTGTGTACTGCCATTTGATATATATTATCATGATCTTTTTTATATTCATGTTATTCTGTGAATATTTTGAGGGTTATTAACATTTGGTCAAATGGATTTATTTATTACAACGTGGTAAGGGTTTTTCATCTAAATTTTTATTCCCGTGATATTCATGTTATATTAGAAAATATTTCCTTTTTGTTGTGTATGTACTACCCATGAATTTATTAATTGTGTAATATAATTAAATTTATGGGTATTTACATCTTTATTTTATGATCCTTCTTTCATGGGTTTTATGTTTCGTAAGTTACCAAATTGGTACGAGAACCTTTTAACCCAATTTCAATTCCTTGGGTTAATATTCTAATACATAATTATGTAATGCTATGATTATGTGGGGAATCACTATTTATTTATATATGTTGTAATTTTCACACCCCATTGTGTGGATATACTTTATATACACATAATCACTAGATTGATAAATTATCATGTCATCGATATTAACTTGATAAGAGTAATTTTAACTCAATATCCATTTCTTGAGTTAAACATCCAATTCATGGGTGTTGTTTTTACAGGAATATGTGTGAATATCCTCTGATTTTTTTACACTAAATATCCAATCATATTTATTGTATTTATATTTTTCACACATAATTATGTTGTTGAATTTTCCTTAACCTATGGATACATTCTTTATAAGATATTTCATCTCAATTTACATCCCATTGAGACTTCTTTGTTGTTATACGCTAGTTCACTTTTAAATGGTGTATATAATGTACTTTTACATAGTATATAATGAATCCCTTTATTATCATGATATTATAATTTTTTTATTACCTTAATTATTTGTTATCAAGTGTCTCCCTTTTGGTATGTAACTCTAAGTAAAATATCATTTTAAGTGTTTTAAAGATTTATTATTCTAAAACTTTCCCATTAATATCCATGTTTTAAAAATGGTTTTAATGATTTCTTTATATGGACATTAAAGTTTTAAAATTAAAGATACTTTTATAAGTTTCAAAGTGTTATGGTACACTTTGATTCAAAAATATATTTTAAATGGATTCATGACAAATAGTGTGAATTTTAAATGTTTTCAAGAAAAAGGGGGATATTTTTCTCAATTATTGTTTATTATTATTTTCATCTATGTCAATATCCTTCATTATTCTCGATTGAGGTTAATCTATTACAATAAAATCTTCCATATTGTACTGAATGTGTTATGTTTGACTGTGGATGTGCTATTTTTATACCATTCATGGTTTGTTGACAATGTATTGACACTTCCTATGCTAGTTTTAATACAAATGTTTATGTTATGTTTCAAATATTTCATATAAGGAATGAATTGGACTTAGTATGTGATGGGTTGAGCTATGTATAGCTCCACGATGCATCGGTAGGTCTTAAGAGACAAACTAGTGTCTTAGTACAAGGCCATGACAAAATATTATTTGTAATGTTGGCATGAGGCCTTGACTATGTGGTTATGATGTCCAGCATTATGCATTCCATCATTATAAGATTATCCATTTATATTTCATGTGGTAATTGGACTAGTATAACACCCATGAATCTGTATTATTATGTCTTTATTTACTCAGCTCATATTCTTACCATAAAGTATTCATGTTTATTATTCATTAAGTCATGTGTTTTCAATTATTCACCATGCTTAATATTTACGTTATCTTCCAATGTATTACTTACCCTTATTGAGCGTTTGAGCTCACAGCTTTCTTATGTTTCCTTTTCATAGGATATGATGGATTTAGTTATGAGTGACCTTTAGGCATAATCTAGGAGGATTTGATGTTTCTAATTGAATAAATTAGTGTTGTTTTTGTTTTCAGGTTGTAATGTTGAACTTATGTAGGTATCTTGTTTCCAAGAAAACTAAATTGATCGGTCATTCGGGACATGATTCATTGTATTCATGATAATGTATTAAGATAATTCCCCTACCTTTGGGTAACTGGGTTCGGGGCGTTACATAATAACTTTGGAAATAAACCCAACAAAGGATTCCCTTATGTGAAAACCAAAACGAGTTCATGAAAAAGAGGTAACATTCTTCAATATGAAATTATGTTTTTTTAAAACTCATTAAATTATTATTTTCTCATGATTATATAATAACATAACTATATTAAATATAATTATAGGTTTTTATTTTATGTTTTATTCTTAAACAAACACACACATATATAAAATGGATAACAAAATTATTATTTTTGTATGGTGAACTACGTCTTCGCGAAACGTTGTTGTTTCTAATTCCTTTAACAATTATCTTCATAAGAAATTTGATGTAATCATATTTTTAAATGATATATATAATATTTATGTTTTATTTATACTTTTTTCAATTTTTATTTAATACTTAATTTTATGCATTCCATTCCGTGTAAATAAAAAAACAATGTTTGTGGATGTGTAGACTACCGCCTCCTCAAAGCTATGTGATAAATTCACACGTTGCATGGAATATATTAAGGATAGGTTAAATTAAAAATATCTAAAATAAGAAAATATATATTATATAAAATAAATAATTTACTTTCTGTAAAAATAATATATCAATTTCCTTATTACCCTTTCACACACTAAAAATGTGATAATGTCGTCCATAGATGTGTGAACTACCACCTCCTTGACGTGATGTAAATTATTTTACATCATAAATATTATATATAAGTATATATGATTAACTAATATGGTATATATGATATAATTATCATTATGGAATGATAAATTTAACATAATTTATTTCCGTAAT
Source organism: Viscum album (assembly GCA_963277665.1). Lineage (NCBI taxonomy): Eukaryota > Viridiplantae > Streptophyta > Magnoliopsida > Santalales > Viscaceae > Viscum > Viscum album. The sequence goes on along the minus strand of OY728155.1, from coordinate 191,618,165 downwards.
GATCATTGAAAAATGGGAACATTACTAATGTGTGTGTAAGACCTACAATCTCCATGAATGTAACGTTCATTCATTTTTATTAACCACCATTTATGATTTGTTTTAAAAGTAAAATTATTATATAAATATGATAATTATGTAATTATTATTATTATATAGAATTTTATATAATGACCACTTTATCTTTAGTTGACCAACCAAATTTATTTTTGACACATTAGCTGAAAACGATTAAAACACCCGACAGAAACATAATTGATTACGAATTGGTATAAAAAATTTTAATAAGTGAAATGAAAATAATAATAATCTTTTAACATGTTATGAATAAATAATTTCAATTAAATATTTTTATTATTTAGGAATATAGAGAACATGTATGAAAAACTAGACTCGAGGTATGTGATTCTTCTCTCACAAGTACTTTCGGGAGGCATACATCCTAATCACCACAAATTTATCTTTGTTAGGTCCTTATACTGCAAATTTTTATGTATTATATAATAAATTATTTTATCATAATGGTATCTAAATGTTTAATTTTATTATTTTTACTTTGGGGATTCCAATTCAGAAGTTACTACTATTGTAAGGGGATTTGTAGTCTAACATTTATTTCTATGAGACTTATTCCATATACAACGCTTATTTTTTGTGGTTTATCTACTACGCATGAATTTATTTTATGGTTATTAAAAATAAATTTATAATGATTTAAATATCCCTTTTATAATCCTTATTCAATGGGTTTTATGGTTTCTATGATACCAATGTAGTAATAGACTTTTTTCATAATCAACCTTCTTTGAGACTTATGTTACGTTATACACCTAACTTCCTATACTAGGTCTATATACATATTATTTTACATGATATATATTAAATGTCTTTATTATCATGAAATTTTAATTTAAAAATAATTTAATTTTTTACTTGGTCTTATGATTCAAATGTTTCCAAGTGGTACGAGACACTTTTGAATGGTTGAAGATTAGTTTCCTCGTGAATTTTTGTAATAACCATTTAATGGTATTTCTATTCATCAAATTCCACAACCCTTTTTGATACTTATCTTCCATTAGGGATATTTTGTATTCATGATGTCCTAATTCTTTATTGGGTTGGATTATGATTTTTTGAAATAGATTATTATGGAACCCATTTAATTTATATGGGGTATTAAAGTTTAAATGAGATTGTTATTAATCTCATATCCTTTCCATTGGTTATTTATTTTTTAATGAGATTTTTATAGAACCCAATTCCATTCCAAGGGTTATTTGTGTTATATATATTTTTTTATTTATCCCATTTCATTTACATACGTTATTCATGTCTCAAATTTATTCTTATTAAAACCATTTCCTTTATATAAGATATTTAGGTTTCAATGAGGTTGTTATGGAACCAACTTATTTTCCATTGGTTATTCATGTTTCAAAGAGATTTTTATTGAACCCATTTTCTTTCCATGGTTTATTAATATTTGAATGATATTTTTATTGAATCATTTTATTTTCCATAGGTTAATAATATTAAGAAAGGGGTTATTGGTTATTATATTATGATTAAACTTTTATATATAATGATTCGGAAATGATACTTATAAATTTAACATGTTGTTAAATGATAAACCAATGAATTGTAGTACTATGACAGACCAAGGATGGGTTGGTCCCTGATATCCCTCCAGTGCATTGGGGATGGAAATCAGTTGTATGAATATTCTATTTGTAAGAGTGAAATCAATGTAAGTTGACCTCATGGTTTTTGAAATTATAAGATTGAAAAGTATAATGTTATCCCAAGATACAGTTATGTGTATATTTATGATTTCGATAGTTTATAATGTTTTAGATGACTGAGATTGATATCACATGGCTTAAGATCATTGATTTTGATAAATCAATCATTTTTTATGTTTTCATTTTTTATAGTGTATGTATTGATGTGTATGATTTCATTATGATTCACTCATGTACTTCGAATTTTTCATCATGCCATTATAAACAATTATTATCATTGATGAAGTTCAATTACTAATTTTTACATTTTCCCTTACTAGGAATCTAAGATCACCCTTATTATGTTTCAAAAAAAATGAAATTTTACACCATTATATAAGAGTTTTTCAACATTCTATAAGACTTTAAAAATAAATGTTCATTGAGGTTGTACATGGTCCATGTTTTTCATTTTAAATGTTTTATGTTTTTGATAAAAAATATTTGGTCACGATTATTAACATCAAATATGAAAATATAAATTTATGGATTTTAGAATAGGATCTATGAGTGGGGATTTATGGTCTTATAGTTGGTATCAAGGTTTGGTTTAAATAACATTAGAGATTAGGATGTTTTCATATGAGGTTATATTATGAGTTATGGATACCTTTGTAGTACTATAAGATTAAGGATTACTATACTACCAAAGTATCAGACACCCCTTTGATGTTTTAAGAGATTAGATATTAATGTGATATTTGGAGACATTTTTTGGAATGATCTATTTTAACCCCTATAATCAAAATGAACAGTTTTTTAGGAATTAGGTTTTATGTTTAAAGATAAAAATGGAAAACCCGTATGCTCTGTGACATCCCATCTCATCCTGTAAGACTATGGGTCTTGAACCCATGACTGAAGGATAATAAGGGTTTTACACACCAATAGTGTCCTACCCGATGTTTGAGTTAGCAAGATTGTTTTACAAGTAACAATAATGTTAGAGAAAATTGGGCTTTTATTTTTGGAATAATGATGTATTTATCTAGGTTGAATATATGATCAAATAGTTTTAATATTTAGGTTTTAAACTTAGTTAATAAATGTATGATTAATTATTAAGATATTTATTTATGTAATAAATTATATTTAAATTTGTGTATTAATATTTAATTTCTAATTTTAGTATATCATTAGAGGGGTTACGGCATTTTGAAATTAACATAAATTGTGCTATCTGTTTTGGTTCTGGTTAATGGATAATAATATGTGGAATAGCTTGACTATCTCTTTTATGATTATTTAGTTTTCTAAATTTTTATTTAGTGCTTTAGGAGTGAAAAATTCATATTAAATACTCATAATTTGGATAAGAGATGTGATTTGGGTGAAAATTGTATAAATTATGAATCTCTACTCATCAAGTAAGTATATTTCTATATTCTATTAATATTAATGGTAAAGGTATTCTTCAACTCTAGGAAAATGATCTTAAAATAAAATTCCATCATGTTAATATATTTTCTGATGATATCAATGACCACTTACACACATATTTCTCTTGTGGGTTTTTCTTCATTGAGTTCTTCATGACCATGTTCTGTATCACTCCATATTAGTCCTTCGGAATTAGTTTTTACTTCAAAATTAATCATTTAATTTCCTGCAAAACTTCACTAGTCATTCCTAACTTTCAAGGATATTTATGTTTCCCACATTCCCATTTTAGGAGGATTTTTTATTTAAACTTTGTACGATGTGGGATTCAATAAATTAATTCCATAAATTTTAATCATTTTATAACTAAGATGAATTTTGAGTGTGAAATTCATTTTATTTGGTGGTTGGATGTAACATCCATTAATTTTAAGAAATATTTTCAATTACATTAATTTACATTCTCTAATAGATTTTTTAATGAAATGAATAGTTTCTCTTGATTTAAATGAAAATCCATGTTTATCATTCATTGAACGCAAAATTTAGTTCCTTTGATGACTTGATTTATATGCATGGTCGATTCTTACCAAACAATAATGTATTGTTGAAATTATAATTTGATATGGATGTTATCGTCTGGTTGTTATATTGGTCGATGTGAATAAGAGTAACTACATTATACAATTTTATAATTTTTTTTCATTTTTAAAATATGTTTTATAGGATTAAGATAATAATAAATCCATTTTTTAGTATAAAAGTTGTATATTTTTAAATGGTATTTTTACAGCCTTTTAATGGGGAACCCTGTTTTAAATATAATTTTTAACAATTTCTTAATTTTTATATGAAAAAATGAAAATAAAATTTGACATTTGGTTATTATAATTTACGTTTGGGGATTTTTTTGTATTTCTCTCAGAAGTTTCATTTTTTTTATGAATAGTAAAAAATAATGCTTTTTAGTTGAAAACATACTTTTCATTTAAATAATTATTAATGTTAAATTATATTTTCAATTTTCTTCAAAGTCAAATTAGATCTACTAAAAATATATTAGTTTAATTTATGTCATTTTAATCATCATCATATTGAATTTAGATATAACATATTAAGGAACATGTGCACATTTTCACATTAAAACCCCACTTTCTCAGCAAGTCTGTGGGATTAGATTTAATTTTAAATTTTACACTTCTCTGAATTGAATTAGTAAAAAAAGATATAAATGTTTTTAATAATTATATTAATTATTTTTTAATAATATAATCATAGTTTTTTTCAAAAAAATATCAGTGAATGTAGATAAATTAATTATAGTGATTATTATAAAAATATATTTACTCTGTGGTTTAACATTAAGTTAAAGAATAAAAATAACCTAGAAACTTGTAAATACGACGTTTTATGTCCATATTTAGACCATATTACCCTTTTGGTTTTGTAGTTTATGTGGAATTGGGAATCATTTTCAGGAAAGCACCACATATAATATGTTATCTAATGAAAAAGATAAATAATGTACATTCCTTGCTTTTATGTCCTAAAAATATCTGGAGTAAGGAAAAAGCTTCATATTTTGGGGGTATACAAATTATTTTGAATGATAATGTGTTTTTTATCATAATTAATTTCAATTAGTATTTATATGTGAATTAGTTACTTTAAAAGATTAATAAACACAAACACAATGATTTTTAGTTAATAATTAAATAAAATAAATGATACTATAAATAGTAAAAGTGAAGAAAATAAGAAGAATTATTGTAATAGCGTATTTTTAAGAAAAATATGTCATTTTAAATCTCTATTAAATTAATATGTTTTAATTTCATCATTTTTTATATTTTAATATTTAAATTACGTAAATAATATCAAAATCAACATTAATGTAATTTTACAACAAATGAAATTTTATTAAATGATTAAAAATAATTAAAAATCCTATCTCATTCCAATTGATTTTTAATGTAAAAAATATCAAATATTTTATATTTTTGGACAAATATATATTTTATAATGAATATATTGACCCGTAAATAGTGAACACATTGTTAGCACAATTCCAGTTAATGTAGTTCTTTTGTGCGTTATATGCGATTCTGTTAAAATTAAATTCCAGCAGCCCTAAGATTATCATTTATTAAGTTAGGTATCATATTTAAAAATTGGTTGGTTTATATTGTATAATAAATTTTACTTTAATATATTCTTAATGTTAAAATTATATATGTTAGGAAACAAGTCATAGAAATGAAAAACCAAAATGATAAATATAAGTAAAATTTAAGACGATGAAAACTTTTAGGATAAAGAATATAATCATAAAACTAAACTTATTTTATGGATTCAGGGATATTTTTATGACCACAAACAATATTTAATCCATTAATTTTCCATTTTTGTAGCAAATGAGGAAAGAGATACCTCCTAATAGTGTTTACCTTTTGGTATATACATGAATAATACACCCCCTCCATTAAGAAAAGGCACTCACATTCCACCATTTTTTCACACCTATACATACATTGTTACCATACATACAGTACCCATATTAGTTCCCAAAATCTATCCCTCCACCCATAGTACCTAGTTTGGACATAAATCCAACTAATTATTCCCTTTCGTGAATACTAAATAGTGTTTCCTGAAAGAGAGATAACATACTTCAACATACATTTATGATTTATTAATCTATCCACTTATTTAATTACTCTTATTCCATTTAAATTTAATAATAGTAGTTTCTTAAATATGATGTGAATTTTTTATTTTAAGGTATTTACCTACACATATGTAAACTTCCATAAAATGGGTAAAAAAATTACTATTCATGTACGGCGAACTACCAACTCGTGAAACAATGTCGATCATTTTTCTGTTACCACCTCTCATGGTTAGAAATTGTGATAGAAAGATATTTTTGTATGATATATATGATATTTATCTTGTCTTAATAATTCATGAATTTTTATATAACACTTAAATTTATTCTTTACTTTTTATGTAAATATGATAACATCGTTTGTGGGTGTGTGGACTAACACCTCCTCAACGTGATTTAATACGTTCAGACATTACGTGGAATTTATTGTGGATGAGTTTAATAAAAAATATTTTAAAAATATCATATATGTTATATTCATGATATATTAAAAAAATTATATATAATATACGATTTATTTTTTTAAGCATTGACACACTAAAAAGTGATAATGTCGTTCATAAACGTGGGGCATACCGCCTCTATAATATGATGTGATTAAATTAACATCACAAGAAATATATAATTATAGAAGTATAAATTATTTAATTATATGTTATATATGTTATGATATTTATGGAAATTTAAATCTTAATTACCATCTTTCTATCTATATCATTGAAAAATGGGAATGTTAATCATGCGTACGTATGAGCTACCAGCTCCATGAATGCGATGTTATTTCATTTTTAATAACCATAATATGTGATTTATATTAAAAGTAAAAATTATGTATAAATATTAAAATTATTTCATTATTACTATTATGTATATTTTTATATGATGACCTCTTTGACCTCAGTCAACCAACCAATGTAATTTTTGAAACATAAACCAAAAGGGTCAAAACACCTGATGTAAACATAACTGTTTATGTAGTTGAATAAAATAATGTAATAAGTGAAATTAAAGTAATAATAAACATATAAAATTTATTAAACTAAATATGTAATTTATATAAGTTTATTATTCATGAATTTATAGACCAATCCTTTCAAATAATACTCAAATTAAAGGATTCTTATCTCACTTTTACTTTCATGAGGAAAAAATCATAATCACCACTTATTTCTTTAGTGTGGTCTATATACTACCCAATTTCATATATTATATCAGAAATTACATTATCTTACTGTATTAAAAATGTTTTATTTGATTATTATTACTTTTTTTCTAATTCTGATGTTACTAAAGTTGTATGGGGATTTTTAGTCACACATTTATTTCTGTGAGACTTATTCCTTATTCAACACTTATTTTTGTTGTCTGGTGCATCTACTACCCATTTATTCATTTTATAATTATTTTCATTATTTTTATTGGTATTTAAATATAAATTATAGTATCTTTATTTCAAGAGGTTTATGGTTTTGAAGTTACCAAATAAGTAATGGTCTTTTGTCAAATTTTTCTTCTTTAAGACATTTATTATATTATTGACTTATCTAGATATAATAGTTGTATTTACTTATCCTTTGACATGATATATCATGAAACTATTTATTCTCATGATATAGTAAGTTTCATTTAATGTTATTCCTTTATGTTGTTATGATTCAATTGTTTTAAAGTGGTATGGGACACTTTGGAATGTATAAATATTATTTTAATCATAAATGTTTTTAATGACCATTTAATGGTATTTACATTAATAAATTACCAAAATAATTGTTCTTACTTTTCCTAAACTTAGTATATTTTTTATTGAATTCTAATTTGTTGTCTTTTTGTATGAAATATGATTTTTTCAAATATATTTTTATGGAACCCATTCCCTTCCCATTGGTTATTTAGGTTCCACTTAGACTGTTATTAAACCCATTTACCTTTTCTGGGTTATTAATGTTTCACTAAGATTCCTACTTCTTTTACATGTGTTACTAATTTTTCGTAGATCCCAATTCCTTTATATGGATTATTTATTTCTCAATGAGACTGTTAGGGAATCAATTTTCTTTTCATGGGTTATTCATGATTCAAAGAGATTATCAAGGAACCCATTTTCTTTCCATGGGTTATTCATGTTTAAAAGTGATTTTTATTGAACCCATTTCAATTACATGGGTTATTAATGTTTCAAATAGAATTTTATTAAACCCTTTTCATTTCCATGGGTTAATGAAGTTATGAAATGGTTTATTGGTTGTTATAAACTTCTTATGATAGCTTTTATGATTGATGATTTTGAAATGGTACTTGGAAATTTGACCAGTGGTAAGGTGATAAACAAATTTTGGGTGGTTTCGTGATCGAACACGGATGGGTGGGTCTATGATAACCCTCTAATGAATTGGTTATGAAATTCAACTGCATGACTATTCAATTTATAATAGTGACATGTATGGATGTTGACCACATGGTTATTCCGATTATAAGAGTAAAACGTATAATGATGTTCCATAATAAAATTATATGTTTATTTATGCTTGCTATAGGTTTATAATGTTTCTAATGATTGAAATTGATATCACATGACTAATGAATATTTCTTCGTATCACTATTTACTTTTCTGTATTTTAATATTTAATGGTCCAGGTTTTGATGGGTATGAGTTATTTTATGATTTGCTATTGCAGATTGATTATGTCGTCCTACCCTTATGAACACTTATTCTCATTGACGTCATTTTATTTTTAATGATTATGTTTACCCTTGATGAGAAACTCATATCCCCCTTCCAATGCTTCCTTTTACTCATTATTTAAATAATTATTTGGAACAATATTTGTTTATGAAGGATTTCACAAGGATGATGTTGATGACCTATTATAAAATAAGAAAAGTTAGGCTAAATAGGAGAAATGTACTATTGACGACTTATGAGTCCATGTTGATATGATTTATTTATGTAAGAGTTTTTCTAAATTATTTAAAACTCTAAATCCAATTTTTCTTCATGTTTGTATATGATCAATGTTTTCCATTTGTTTTTATAGGGTTTATATTAAAATTTTGGGTAACAATTATCAACATCAATCCTAGATATGTAAAGTTATGGATTTCATCATAGGATCTAGGAGTGTGGGTTCTAGGATATTATATTATTTCTTCTTACACCTCCTAGAAATTTTTTTAACCAACCTAATGTAATTAAATCAGTGTATTTAATTTAATAAAATATTATCATATTGATGGAAGAAAAATTATGTACCTTCCCGCCATTCAATTAAAAATGAAAATGCTTCGTATGTTATGGTCGTATTACCACCTCTATTAATTGATAGTATTTCATTTTTCATTACCAGCATATATGTATGATTATATAATTATATTTAATGAATAAATATGAAATTTTTGACATTTTAAATCCTTTTCAAAATAAAAAATGTATTATATTAATATTATTAAAAATAATTTTATTTTTTAACTATAACCTCCTAAAACTAGCATACTGTGTATTTTTTATTGATTTAGACATATGTTTGACAACCTATTGAACCATATTTTATTTTTACTATAGGAATTATAAATAACATATATTTCTATGATTCGAGATATTATTAAACTATTTTGTAACTCCTTTGACCATGATCAATGTACTAAAATGATTTTTGGGAAATTGACTTAACAACCTTATGTGGATGATGATAGAATAAACTATAAAATAAATGAATAAAATATTAATACAATTGTACTTAAAAAATTAAATACACATGAACATTTTTCTTAATAAAGAAATTAATAATCCTTTCTTGGTTATTCAAATGGTTAATCACACACAATAAAATTTTAGACTTTAGGTAATGGTTGTTTGGCTCTATATCAATTCCTTGAAATATATTTCTTATTGTGTACCGATTTAATTTTATATGGTTTAAATATTACCCCAGTGATTTATTATATAGTAAATAATTTTATAATTATTTGGATTTTAAATTTAATTTAAGATCTCCCAATTAATTTCCTTTAATTCATATATTACTTAGGTAATAGGGATTCTAGTGGTTTACGTAATTTACATTCATTATGTTAAAAAATTTATTCTTGTAATTCATCCATCTAGGTTTTTAATCTTAAAATATAATATATTATTTTGTTATAATCCTTCTTTATTTTCCAAGGATTATAATTCATATTGGCATTTTACCTCCCTTTGGTTCAAAATTCAACTGAATAATTTCTTTTATGTTGAATCAACCTTATCTCTTCCTTTGGGTTAAGAATATTTCCCTTCATTAAAAATATTATTTATGTTGTTTCAGGAATTATAATTAAATAATATTAAGGTAATTTTATACTATCATTGACATTCCATATAATAGTTTTAAGAAGAATATTTTTATTATATATTTCGTCGTCTATTTTGGACATTAAAAATTTGTGAAAAGAGTCTCATTTTTATCATTTACTACATGAGTAAAACTCTTTAATTTTTTTGTATATTATTTATCATCAATATTCCTTTTCCATGTTTCTAAGGGGTTTTCATGGAAAATATTTTTCACATTATTGTGTGAATTTTTCATTTAAAAAATAATGATGAATATTTTAAAATAAAAAATGTAGGGTTTTTATTCTACTGAGTTGTACTTTTATCTTCCGCCAAATATTTATCATTTATAACAAAATTTCGTTTCAATGTTTTAATAATTATTTTTTTTTAATTATGGTTCTCAATGTGATATTTTCACCCATTCAAATGGTTTTTTAAAAGATAATTAGAAGTTTTTTTGTACTAATATGTTATAAAAGATTAATAAAAATCCTTTTTATAATTTCCCTTAAATGTTACACCAAAATTCTAGTACAACTACTTAATTTGGAAATATTTTTATTATATTAAACTCCAAATTATATTTCTAATTTATATTTATCATCTATCCTTCCTCAAAGGGTTACATTTTATGTCACTTTTTATATCAATATAGACTTTATTTTCTCATTCATATCCATATTCTTTAATTTCATGGATATATTATATATAAATTCCAGTATTTATATATTATGTTTTTTATGATTTTATAATCCATATACCCATTAATCTATACCATCCTAGTCCGAAGGGTGATTACCAAGAATGAAATTGAATTTATTGGTGGAGGAAATATTTAAAATCCATATACTTGTTATCTCAACATGAAAGTTTATTGATTTTTAATGCATGTTGGTTATGTATTATATAATTAATGCATTCCCATAATATAATGAATTCATTAGAATTCATTAGTGATTTCTGGTGAATTTAATAATGTAGAACATCAATTAATTGATTGGTCTCATGGGACATACTAGAATAAATATTTGGTTTAAACCATAACTATTTACATATGATGTCTAGGTATGAATCCTTGAAATTATGTTTATGATGTCTGATATTATTTATTCAATTACAATGAAATTATAAATTCTTATCCATGGGATTATTTAATTTTTTATTTTATATATTCATATAATAAATATACATGTTTTTAGTTATACAACATTATTTGATCATTATTTATTCCGTTACAAACTATTAATTCATTGTTTATTTAATAATAAATTTTATTGTATGTTATGACATAAAAAGATTTTGAGCTCAACATTATCATATTTTCCATTTTAATTGGTTATTATGAAAATTATTAAGAATGATATGTCACGATGTATATCATGTATGGGGAATTTTGTGGTAGATGTTAAAGACATACTATAAAATAAGGAATCATTGGTTAGGAGGGAGAAATTAATGCTGGATAGGAAGGGTATGAGTTTTGTTATTAAAATTTTTTCCCCATATTTCTATAAAACTACAAACCAAAAATGTCTTAGGTGACTACATTAATGATTTTTTATTATTTATATTTTTATTATTGAAGATTAGGTTTGTTTCACATCAGTTGGTTTCAAATCTCATATGTAAATAAAATGTTTTTGTAATAAATTAAGGAGTTCTTGTTTGGGGATAATAATTGGTATCAAAGATGGGTTTAGATAACATTTTATATTTGGATGTTTTTAAATGAAGAATATTTAAGTGTTGTGGATTCAATCTCAGGTTAATAAAATTATGGTTTACCATAAGTATAAAGGGATAAATAACCCTTTTATGTTATTATATTATTGGATTTTATAGTGATTAATAATATTTTGGGGTTCTTTTTGGGGTTTGGGAAGAATACATGATCGAGGTGTTGGAAGCCCATATGGTTCTTATGTAATTTAATATCAAATAAATATTTTTTATTTTGGAAAAATATTAATATCGTTGTAGTGCTTGGAGATTTTTGACCACTTTGGGGGGGATTTGTTGTTTATTTTATGAATTATCTCACTTTTAATTGTACAAAACTAACTTTTAATTGTTTTCAATCCACTTGATATAATTTATCCAACTCACCTCATGCGTAGTAACTATATAATAGAAAGAATCACATTGTATTTAATGGATTTGTTACAATTACCAACTATTTTTAATGTTAGATATACTCCCAATATGGATTCTCCCATAACATAAATAGGATTAGAATGGAACATTCCAAAATTTCTTATATATCCCAGTAATCATTCTTCCATTTGTACATGATTCTACCCATAATGATAAACACTTCAAAAAAAGATGGGTATACTCCTAAACTATCCTCCTTTTCTTCCAATTATTCTCAACTTGTTCACCCCCAGACACAACCCTTTCCATGAAATGGTTTTATCGCCAGTTATAATCTCTTCATTTTAATTTTTTTACTTCAATTTATAAAAATATTATTTTTCATATAGTATTCCTCTACAAGAAATATAAATCTAAATTTCCTATGTATAACTTATTAAGGACATTAAACATCTCTATAAATAGTCTGATAGTCTCAAAATATCTTATTAATATTGAATGACCCTGGTATAATCAAATCTCATACATATTTAAATTTATCTAGACTTATTCCTCTCAAAACTGTAGCTGATAATCCCTTGTCTAGTATATTGTGTTTGGCTCCCCTCAGTTCAGTGTGCATCTGTCCATTGCACCTCTATATGTTACTCTTTATGAAAGCTACATCTGATTATCTTGTCACAATTTATCCTATATCATGTTCTCTATATTTGATACCCATATATCTGGTGCGATTCTTCCTAGTAAACCTCTTATTAAACCACGTTAAATCTTGGTCAGAAATTCACTCTGTAATCTCTAAAAAACATCATCATTTTCACTCCACAATAATAAATATACCTTTGAATGATCTTGGATCTTTTTATCAATAAATATTCCTATGAAACAAATGAAATAAATGGGGGTTCTAAATTTTAACTCCTAGTACAACTCATATTTCATTTGAATGCATTCAATGCCACCAAACTAGTGAGCTTTAACATTATTTTCCAAAACATCCTTAAATACCTGCTTCAGTGAATTATTAAATCCTAAAAAATAGTCTACATTTATTTTTAATGAAATTAAAACTCAACATAATCCCAATTTATGACATTATAATGTTTTTATAATGTTATACAGACCTCTATTTGGTATAAAACAAATCTATTTGAGATCATATATTTATAATAAACCTACATTTATAGTTTTAGTATATAGATCCATCATTCATCCAATGAAATGTATCATGTTTGTAGGTTTCTCATCTTAGATTTCCATATTAACAAAAATCATGGAATATCATCATCCTTTACTCCTAATTATCTTTTTTCTTGTTAAAATTGCGAGTTAAACTCAATCTAGAGAACATTTACATGTTTCTAAGTTCGATGGATTTAAAAATTTTAATCCAATACCCATCCAATGATATATCAAAAGTATTTCTATTATTTTTAATATAATGATAATTTAAAGGCCTACCTGGTGGAAATTTTAAAAAAAATCATCTGATAGATAACATATATTTCTCATTCTAGTACAACGTTGTATTCCTCTCTATCTGGTACCATTTTATCTGATCATTCTATTTCTAATAAAAACCTAATATATTAAACATAATTTGATCATCCTTTAGAGATATAAATTCATGTTTTTCCAAATGTACCATTTTACAAACTCAGTTAAAATCATGAATATATTCTTGATGTCTAGATATTTGATGATTAGCAAAGCATTTCCTGGAACCATTATGTTAAACTAATTTAGGAAAAACATATTTTCTAAAACTTCTCCAAGAAAATTATCCAATAAACACATTTTGATATAGTGACAAAAAATTAAACTAAAATAACTTGCGCAAAAAAATATCTCACTTTGTGTTTATTATCAATATCCCCAGAAATATTTGATCATAAATTCTGTGCACAATTCCTTCTCCCCAATTTTCCCCCATTTGTGTATGCATTTTCTTTCTCCTCATTATTGAAATTCAAATGAAATGGGAAATATAAGATCCCAAATTTTATCATGAGGTACAAATCATTTTAATTTTCATTTAAACAGTTATTTTTATATCCTTAGGGAAATTCCCAAGAAAATGAGAAATGTTTTTAGAGTTTCTAGGGCTTGGTCGGAGCTCGAAATCCGGAATTTTGGAGGAAATAGATTGACCATAATGTTGGTTAAATTGTTCACATGAGGATATATGGTTTGGTCAAACCATGTAGTATTTAGAAGAAGTCTCTATAAGGGTGAACAAGCTATTCAAGATTTGGACAAACTGTGTGCATAGACATCACGTTCAATGAAATTTATTTAGTAGGTGTGGAGAGTTGATGTACAGTTCACCCAAATCATGTGTCCATATCATGATTCCCTTTAGAGAAGGATGAAATTACCCTTTTACCCTTCTTAATTTTTAACATGTATCACTTATTTTTTTCCTTGATCATGAACAACACCACTAGAAACATGAGATATCCATTGCAACATAGCCTAGTATTTTAATCATCTTCTCCATTAGGACTATGATTCCATCATCATCATTGTATTTGATAATTAATAGTATTCCATTTAATTATCTTCTTTCTTTTCTTCATGCATATCGCCCTCATGAATTATAATTCTAGGTCAGATAATATGACCTATTTTTAGGGAATATTTATATTTTTATGATTTCATTCATTGTAAAAAATTGTAAAGGACAATAATGGACAAAGAGAGTACTACCCATTTAAGGTAAGTGGTCTAGTTATTTTCCATAATGTATCAATGATTATATCTCCCACTATTGTTCTACATGCTTGACCTTCCATGTGACACATCCTAAATGTTAAATGACTTAAATTTAATGATCATTCCATTCATAGAGTTTTACTAGTAACATAAAATTATATCATTATAGGGTGTACACTGTGAGGAAATATTCTCCTTAGGGTGATTAAATTTTAAAGACTATGTGGATTTGGAAGTGGAAAAACATTTAACCCTAAATTGAGGATTGTTGAGTTGGAATTCACAAATGAAATGAAATTTCAATAGAACCATGTAGAATGGTAAGACATGTATATAAGTCTATTATTTTATGGTTAATGTTTTATTTACCCTTATTGAATGAATTTTCAATGTTTACATAATTTTATTTCTATAATGGTATGATGTAAACACTATCCAGGACCACCCCACATGTCATGACGGGGGATATACAAGGGTTTGGATCATAATACCTTGGATGGGCACTTGAAGCATAACAATTACAAATATATAAAGGAATTATTAAATTCCTAGACTAATAAAAAGGTTCTTCATAGATTTCCATGGATTTTATCACTGAAAAAGATGCCTTTATATTACCCCATGATTGATACTTGTTTCCATAAGTGAATTTCCTTGTACGATCTCAGAGGTAAATGTTACTATTCCATACCAAGAGTGATACCTAGTTCCGTTTTTGGTATACCATGGATAGGCTCATATGGTTATGCCATTATATCATGCTCTGAGTGATACCAGGGTTATTTATATAAAACTCATTCGAAAGACTCTTACGGTGAGAAGTTTTTATATCTTAACTGGAGTGATACTCGATTTCATTTTTATAGAATACATTGGACGGACACAGGATGCATTTTAATTTAATCAATTGACACATCTACCATTTTAAAACAATTCATGGATTCAGTATACACTTTACATACTTGATAGCCTTATTTGAATCATTTCAATGAAAAAATCCATGAGAATTATGGAACCAATTATGATTCTTCAAGGACACCTAGGATATTCAACTAAGGGCTCGGATATTATTACTTATATATGTAGACACACATATATTATCATATGTATATAGTGTATATAAATACATACATACATACATACATACATAGATACATATATACATAGATACATACAGACATACATACATACATACATACAAACATTCATACATACATACATACATACATACATACATAGATACATACATACATACATACATACATACATACATACATACATACATACATACATACATACATACATACATACATACATACATACATACATACATACATACATACATACATACATACATACATACATACATGCATGCATATATACATACATACATACATACATACATACATATATAAATACATAGATACATACATACATACATACATAGATACAGACATACATACATACCTGAAGACACACACACACACAAAAACATATATACATCATACATACATACATACATACATATATACATACATACATACATACATACATACATACATACATACATACATACATACATACATACATACATACATACATACATACATACATGAAAACATTTATTTTACTATTTTAGATACTTAATACTATTATATACCATTGTGCTACACATTGATTATGAGGGTAAAATCTCTATAACGTACCATCATAGACCCTCACTAATTGTTGGTAGCCTTTATTATTAAGGGAGGAATGCTTGAGGTCATGTGGGCAACCACATTTGATTACTTATGAGTGAACTAGGTTCAAGATGATAAATTGTGGTATCAAAAACGCTTTCCCTTTTTATTACTATTTTGGGATAGTATACATGAGACTTGGAATGATTTATAGTTTTGAAATGAGAATGTGACTGGGTGTTGTTAAACCAAATACAGGGGAAAACATAATTACCTATGTTGGTACTTGATGTACCAGATTACTATTACTAAGTTGTCTTGATTTCATGATTGGGTCAGACACATGATATGTGGAATTTTGACTATTATTAGTGTAGAATTATTTTTCCTTAGGCTAGTAAGGAAAGGGGTATTGATCACAATTCAAATTTGGAACATAAATATTCACATTTCATGAATTTTTCATGTCATATTTATTTTACTACATGTATTTTCTACTTCATATTATAGATACCTTGACTGATATATTTGAAAATGTGCTAACATTTCTTGTAGGGATAGAATAATTAGATTAATTAATGTGTCAACATAAACATAAATTATGTTTCCCATATAATATTTTTTCGGATCCTTAATTGTCCATGTATACCAAGTTGAATCCAAAGAAAAAATGTTACATGGGATAAAACATTATTTGATTTTCATAACATGAATTCCAATTTTAATTTATAATGCATGTACATCCCTAAATTGAGAATGTTCTTTCATTGAATCAAATAATTTTATATGACCTATCACTTCTTGATTCCATATGTAAGGGGAAGTTCGTATTTATATGATGTTCTAATTACAACTTATAAAGATTCACCATTATAACTTGAGAATGAAAATTCATCTAACAGCATTGTGATACATATGTACATACAATTGAGTATGAATATAAATAAATATAAAATTTTAAATTAAATAGTTATCATTAAATGTGGATACATATTTAACCATAAATGGAATTTCCTCTATACCTTAAAACTAAAAGTCCCTTTACCAGGACACCTATTACGTGATGTGAGACATTGGACCTGACCTGACCATAGTAGTGGGTAGTAGGATGTGTCTCTTATGATACTTTATTGTATTTTATATCACCCAAAACATGATTTAGAAGAAATTAGATTGGTTGAGTCTTTTATAAGAATTATATATACCTATAAATATGTTTTATATTAATAATTTTATATTATTTATTTATATTATGAGGTTTGCATTAGGAAATGTAGATATATGTCTACATGATTGCCTCGGGTAACACAATAGGAAGGTGGGATAACCATGATCTGAAAATGGCAGGAACTAAGCCACACCTAATACCTTAGGTAGTGACACATGAGATACCTACGTCCATTCATAATTTGGGAATTGATGAATTTTTTTTATAGTGTTTCATGTGACTAGAAATATTTATAAAGGGATCCCCATGACCAGCCCTAACTCTGGCAGAGTTGATGGCTAAGTTCCAACATCATCCCCCTCTTACAATTTTCGGGTATAGTGGTCCGTAGGCTAATAAATCAATACCGAAGGCCATGATTTTCATCTTAGAGCACTTAAAGGTGACTCCAAAGTGGAGGGTCAAGCTCATTAATTGTATTCTTTGTTATTTTACAAGAGATTATGGGAGATGATTTCCTTGGTAGATCAACATAACAATATGGTTTGGAAAAACATCAAGGTGATCTTATATGATTACTTTTTTCCATATATGATGAGAGAAGATGACACTAAGGAATTTATACACCCATAGTAGGGTTTTATGATTGTTATGGAGTATTCATCTTATTTTACCAAGCTTAAGTTCTATTCATTAACCATTGTTGGTGATGAGTTGATGAAAATGTTACGATTTTAGGATGTGATTGTTAATGCCATATGATCATAGGTGAACATTTTATGGGTGACCTATATGTCATAAATATTGATATGTGACATTATCACTAAGTGGAACCCAAGTGATTCTTGAATTGGAGGCCATAGAGGCTTATCACTGAGATAGGGAGGTGAATCGTTGAGTAGCTAGAAACGTCACTTTGAGTCTGATCATGGGGGAATTGGTACCCAAATGACATGTCTGACTGAAAGTTAACATTTTATTAAAAATCTAAAATAATGTCCAATTTAAAGTGATGATATAAAGGTGATGTCCTAGAGAATATCCTACAATGATAAGCTTACAATAATTTGGAAAAGATGCAGAGGAAGAATATAAAATAGTGCCCTCATCTGGATTACCTTTTCTTGCCAACACATCTGAAACATGATTTCTTTCCCTCCATGTATAAATCACCCATAAATTATGAATGATGGGAATCCTAAATTTTATTTTAAGAAAAGTCACATACCATTGTGGAATAGCACTTCTAAATATAATATTAACTATAATATTGGAATTTTAATCGACCTCTAAAATGTCAATATTATACAAATTACACAATGTTGGTCTTCTAGTCATTACCCTAGTCTCAGTGTTAATGGATTTCACTAGATCACTAATGATAATAAATGAAAATATAACTAATCCTATATTTTCATACACTATAACCCCCTCTCATAGACCTTTCTATGTAGGATCTGTCAACTTTGAACTTGAACCTAGAATTTTGTGGTTTCTAGGAAACCCATCTTCCTTAACTACTAGTATGCCTTCCTTCTATTATGTGAAAAAATCTTGGGATAATACACCATATAAAATGTGAATCCACTACACTAGTATTGATTGACCCTAGTTCAACCACAATCAATTTAACATGAACCTATTGGAAGATATGGGAAGGTTATTTCCCTTTTCATTCCATATTTATGGCCTCCCAAAGAACAAAACCCCAAACAACTAAAATAAAACTTCTAGCTTTAACCTCCACATAACAATGTCCAACCCCAAAATAAGAAGAAAGAATGTAAAATATTTTCTCCCTAGTATGAACAAATCAATTTAATAGAATGAGTTCATTTCAGATGACCTTATATCATTCCTCACTGAGGAAAATATTTCATGTCCATTCACACCTGGGACCACACAACTCCTCCAGCGCAAATCAATTGGTATAACCTTTTTTTTGATAGTATCATCAATATAAAGGGAAAAATTAATAATTCTCCACACCATAAAATTCATTATTGAAGGAATTGTCTTTCACCATAGTTTATCCATCCATTCATTATGGCCACTACTAAAGTGAATCATGATTAGGAAGTCACTACTGCTAAAAATACCAAATTTTGAAGAATAAAAAACACACCTATCTTTATCATTTCTCTAGTTGATGTCATAAACAATTTCCTATTGATGATGATTTAGAATAGAATTAACATAACATGGAAATATTCTATCCTCTCTAAAGAAAATATTGGGTGCCATATATCCTAAAAAACCTGTTCACCAAGGCAATTATCTTTCCAGAAATTAATTTCTTCACATCCCACCACCCATCAAGACTTCTCTTCAGCTTCCCTAAGTGCACAATAATTCATCAAGTCAGTCTGGAAAGTTAATTAGGACAATCATACCACACTATCCATTTGTAACCCATTCTATGTTTCATGAACTATTCTCATAGGGTGGTTCCTTCAATAATTTCCCACACAATTTAGGCCTTCATACCATTCATGGAATAAAAATAACATTGTAGATTTAATCCACCTTCATCCAAAAACTTTTCCATCATTTTCCATGACTCTCGATGTCATATTAAACATTTATTAGAAACCTATATGAAATATTCCATTATTTTTTCAATTCACTGCACTGTGCAATAAGGAGACTTGATAACTGAAATTGTGTGAATTAGTATCAAGGTAATTAATTTTTAATCATATTCATGTTACCACAATAAGAAATTAATAATATCTTCCTGTTTCAAATCTGAACAGTGATCCTCTGAATGATTACCTCAAAAATAACTCTCTATATTCTACCATCTAAATGTGGGTAACTAGGGTAATATATCAAAAGATTTCACCTTTAAATACCGAATATTTTTGGATACTTCTAATATACAAGATAGGAAGTTTTTTGAGAAAAAAACTAATATTCCCCTGGTCGACACACTAACCCCATAGATAACCTTAAATATCAAGGATTTTTTTGAGCCCTTTGATAGATCTAAGCCCACAGTTTCTAAAAAAATGCCTCATCAACCAAAATTATATGAGAGAACTTACTATCCCCAAATATAATCTTGAAAGGAACTATATACCCCTCCTCCAAACTACTTTATATATTCATTTAAATCATATCCTGCCATGGATAACAATTCATGGTGAAATCTGAACACCTTTTCATAATCCCCAAATAGTCTTGAATAAACAAAAACATTTTCCCATAAAAGATATAAAAATACATGGCGATCAAAAGCACCAAAAACATAGTTCATACACCCCATAATTAAAACCAAAACTCTTGATGACTTTGACAAGGAAAATTTATTCAATTCTATCATATTCCTTGTCTATATCAATGTTTAATATAACATAAGACACACAACTCTTTTTTGATACCATCGACCATCTATTGAGCTATTCCAACTACTTCTTGGATGATTATGAATTTAAGAAAATGCATATGATCCTCCAAAATCAGAATTGGGATTAATATACATAGTAAAATATTTAATATACATTCTATAATATTGTAAGAATAATTTTAAAGGAAAATATTCCAGTATTAGTTGATTTCAGTATAGTTATGAATATTTTGTACTAAAACCACCATAGATACTCATACTTCACTTGAAAGATCCATGTCGTTAAAGTAATCTTGAACCCATTCCATGACTTTCGCTATGAAAATATCCCAATATGACTTTAAGAAAGATCCACGAAGACCATATGGGCTAGGAACATCATCATATTTTTTGCTAAACACTACCACCAAAACATTATCCTCCTCTTGAATAAGAAACATATTCTCATTGTGATTGTCTTCCAAAATCATGGGAACACACTGCCTCAAATTTTCCACCCCTTCATTGTGAATAGGCTTGTTACCATTGGACGTTTTTGGTCTAGCAATGTGCCCCTCAAAGTGATTCAGGGACAATTATACTGAAACATCATGGTCCTCTAAATATGAATTATTAGAAGGCCTTTCATTTATTGTCCAGTAGAAAATATTTTTTTTGATACAAGCCTATAAAAAAGGATTGTTGTGGTTCTCCTCTCTTAGCCATGATACTTTTGATTATTCTTTATAGGCCTGCTCAAAATGCAACATTTTTTCATCTAAAAGGCTTTTCTTCTCTTATAGAGTGATAAAGGGGGCCTTGTCACAAAAATTCTTATATACTTTCTTCAATTCATTAAATGTACATTTTAATATGATATTGGACGACACCACTATTCAGTATTCTAGAATTCCACTCCTACAAAGCAGTTCTCAAGTGGTTAAGACATGTCACTAATCCCATCCACGTCGATCCTTCCATTGATTTCATCCGTGAGCACAAAAGAATTTGCAGGAAACCTTAAAACCGAGGCGAATTACAAGAATAAATAAAGTGTTAAGGTATTCTAATTTTTTTATCGAGACACTAAACAAGAGGAGAGTTATCTGACAAGGACCATGTTAGGTGTATAATAGTAGATCTTTTAAAAGAGTCCATAAATTTTTTGTTAGATAAAAAACTATCTATTCTTCTCTAAATACACATGTTACCTCTACGATTTTTACACCAATTGAACCAACTTCTAGAAAATACCAGGTCCATCAAAATGGAGTATTCTATCCAGTTTGAAATGGATTTCCACGAAGTATCTCTATCTATAATATCACATTTATAACATATGAATGATGAAAGAAAAAATAACCCCCTTTATTCACTTTAATAGAGATATGTTGAGGAGAAGCATCTATAAACTTCGTTGTGACATTTTGATTCTAGAATATCAAGATGTGATAATTACATGTGTTAACATGCACGTTCTTAGAAAAACCCATGATCCGTACAATATATTGAAAATAGCCAACTATATTTGGGGTTCTATGATAGCCACAATAGAAAACTATAAATTATGCGATTCAATGAAATGAAATGCATCAATAGATTTTTTTTATCACCACTATGGTATGACATGACATAAGAGGCCCCTGTGTACCAATGAATAGGTTGAGTTTTGAGCTTGTGGGATGATAGGGAATATTTGTTTTTTCAAAACCATCCCATCTATGCCTAGTGGTAGATAATCCATATCATCTACCATTTTATAGGAGGGATTAGTATTTCTTTACCATGTTGTTATCTAGACATCTACAGGTCGATCATGCCAAGGAGGGGGACATGGTCATGGACTGCAGTCGTATAGATTTTAGTGTTCATAGAGTGGTTGTATTTTGGGAAGTTAGGTTGTAGATTAGGGTCAGAGATTAGGCTATTATCATGAAGTATGTCTTATAACATAGGAGTAGAGTGTTGAGCCTTCTATAGTTCATGTCACTATTATCATAGCCTCTACTTTAGTATTTTAATTATTTCATATAGTCACTTCACATTAATTAATATCAACAATAATTATGAAACACTTGGTCCTGGGGATAATGTACTTCTAGGGAATAATGACCAGACACACTATTGGGGATCTAATCCGAGATCATACACCGATGTAAGGAATTTCACATTGAGATAGTGGGTTATTTTATTTTATAAAACCTAATTTTTTCCTCAAGAAGATAGGTTTCAAAATATTACTTAGGATGGATTGGTTGGTATCTTATCATTATCATATTGATTTTTATCACCATAAGTTGTATTTTACACTACTCAAGGGTGGTACTTAAATTCATAAGGGTTAATGTAATGTATAAGAATGTTGAGATAAACTAGAAAATCATGGGTTGGGTAGTGTAAAAACCCATATTTTGAGTCTTTTTATGACAAATCATGTAACATGGTTTAAAGATTTCCATCATATAGATAATTATTTAAGGATTGTGTTCTGGATTACTATTAGAATTACATCATGAGAGATAGTTAGAGTGTACAATTGATCTACATCTTGGAAGAACACTAGTATCGATTTTTCCTTACATGATGACACCAACTATGTTTTAGGAACACAAGAAGTAGATAGAGGAATTTGATGCTAAGGTTTTTATATAACCTTGTACATCACCATGTGGTTTTCCTATCCTTTTATCCAAAAATGTTGATGGTTACCTCAGGGTTTGTGTGGAAAACCAGGTGTTGAATCATCTTGAGGTGACAAACCAATATCCTTTACCTCGTATAGATGGCCTCTTTAGCCAATTGTAATGAAATTGAGTTTCTCATAGATTTATTTGAGTTTAGGCTATCACCAGTGCATGTGTGACCATCAAACATACCAAATACAAAATTCCATAGTAGATATAATCTGTATGATTGTTTAGTTATGCCAATTTTCTCATGAATTAACCCAATATTTTCATTATTCTGAAGAATATAGACTTCCACCCATATCTAGATTAATTTAATATATTCTTCATTGAATACATCTTGGTGTATTCATATAAGCAACATTTCAATGAAATATATATTGAGATCATAATTAATATACTGAGAGAGAACCATCTATACTATATGATCACTAAATTCCACATTTGGATTGATATGGTTCATATCCTTTGTAACATCATCTTAGAGGTAAGGGTATTTATCTAGCTAGAGAAGGTGAGAGTTTTAGTGTCCTGGGAGTATCCTAAGAATGTATTTGATATAAATATTTTATAAGGGATGGTTTGTTGTTATAAGTGATTCATTCTATATTTCTATAGAGTTGAAGAAGATCATATTGAACTGAAAAACAAGGATGTGAAATTGATATGCTGGAATTCATATAAATATAACTTCATGAGTTGACATGATTGTTTAAATTAACTCCTATCCTGATTCTTCCAAAGATGGGAAATAATATATATTGTTTATTGTGATGGGTTATGTATCAGGTTAGGATAAATATTGATGTAGGGTGATAATTTTTTGGAATATGTTCCCTTTCATCTGAGGCTTCACAAAAATAATTATCCAAAAAACAATCTGATGTTGGTTTTTATGGTTACTTCCCTAAGTTTGTGGAGGAAAAATCTACTTGAAGATCATTTTATGATGTTTAAAGATATAAATATCTTAAATGAATCCTTAAACAATATGATTTACACCATAGAAAATGGATTTTTTTGGAATAAATATAATAATTTGATCTTGATCATTCTTATATGAATGTAGAGTGAAATTCCATTGCAAATGATCTAAGCTAGTCGACTCTTGCACAGATAGTTTAAAAGGCTAGTAGTGAGTGTAATTTGATGACTGCATTTTTTTATATTCACATTGAGGTCCGAGAGAATCAGAGGTAGTATGTTAATAAATATTTAGTAGATAACACTTAACTTCGGGATAATGTAAAGATGAGGTAGCTTTCATATCCCTATGGATTGGTCATAATGGAGGGTGCTTCAGGGGAGAAACCACCCCCTTAGTTGGGTCATTCATAAGGATGATATATTATGCATTCATGGGCATATCTGGTTTCCTTAATACATTCAAGATGAATTTATATGAGTGTATCATGCCACTTCTTGTGTTGTACATATTAGTATAACCATGATATACTATGAATTATTCCACCTATATTGGTGGATGAGGAATAATAGATAGATAACTGTTTTTTACTCGAACTTCCACTATTCTATCGGTAAAGGTGGGAAACTAGTGAACGGTAGGGCATCTACATCTATTTCAAATTCTTGAGGCGAAATGGGATGATGTCACCATATAATTCATGATGTTTTCCCCTAGTTCACCTTTAGGTATTGACACTGTACGAGTTATCATTGACTGAAATATGATGGTCACTCACTTTTTACCTAATAAAGATATTTTTTCATTTGATGATCTTGGAAGGATATATATTCAAGAGATCATATAAAATCTTGGAGTTCCATATACAATCATATCTGAGGGATATTCTCATTTCATGTTGTAGTGATGGAAGGGTTTGTAGAAGGATCTTGGTTCATAGCAGTTTTTGAGCATGGTCTATTACACATAGACCGACAGAAAATCAGTTAATATAATTCTGATATTAGTGGACATGATTTGATCATGTTTCCTTGATTTTGTATATTCTTGAGAGAAAAACATACCTCTTTTAAAATTAACTTATAACCACACAATTCAAATAGCTATACTAAAGGAACCTTATGTGGAATTCTATTTTAGGGATTTCTATTCAACTTTGTACTGGTTAGAGGATGGAGAAGAATCCCAAAAGGGGCCTCATCACATTTAGGAGACTTCAGAGTAAGTGAAACATATTAGTAACAGTATGGATGTAGCTCAATCTTGAAAGAAGTCTTATATTGATGGCCATCACTGAGATTTAGAGTCTGAGGCGATACATCAATCCTTCATGATAGTTTCACCAAGATTTGGGCATATACAGATTCTTTGACAAGTCAACCTATCACGATCATTATATTTTCTATTTCAAGATATTGGAAGGATCCAGGCTGGTAGTCTATTGTATATCACTTACTAAGAGGTACTAGGCCATGCATTATATCTTCCATGTATCATAGATTCAACACTACTATTTTAACCCATCTCATATACTTTAGCATGATGCATTTGAATTATATATTGATGATTCTTTTGAGGGACAACTTATTTATATCATTGGATAGAGTAAAAATGATCTATGAGGTAGGAATATTCCTCTAGTATGGGTACTATCACTACACCACAATGCATAAGATGAGAATTGGGAGTGAGAGGCCTATGTATGTGTTCAGTGTCCAAAACTATTCTTAAAAGATACTTTACCACCCTAGAAGGTAAAATAAGGGATGAGTTATTTTATTTAAGAGATATTTTAATATATTAACTTTTCTCATGAGGTCTATTTCCTTTCAATTTTAGTTTAAATTTTTATTCCATTCCCTTATAGAATTGAATAAATGAATGAGGAATGTTTCAGGAGTGTTTGTGGCTTCCTCAGAGCCAAGAACCCCAAATTTTAGAGGACACTAGTTGTAAACATGGTTTGTTTAATATGTAAACTAGAGTTCATAGGATTAGTCAAACTTTTAAGGGAGCTTTGGTGGTCTATAATGGAAACCATAGGATGGGATTTGTTTTTTCAAACTATTCATATTTTCCACACTCATTGTTATATTTTGGAAGTATTTATGAATGGTAGGCACAAGGATTTTCCAAACCATGTTCCCCTTAATAAGGTAAAAATTTTCATTTCCCCCATTACCATTATAAATTTTATCCCATATTTTAATTATTATCCATTCACATCACCTCCATCTTATTGAGAGTTCTTTTGGACCTTAAACTAGGGTTTGAAGCCTCTCCTCCATTTGGACTATGATTAATTTCATGATCTTTGAAATAGAAGATTACAATAATACATTCAATCCTCTTCATTCATTTCTTCATTTATCTATATTGGGACTATGCTCGTGAGATTTTTTTTTGTAAGATGGAAGACGTTTTTGATGAATGTATTTTTTATTTTGTAAATGAAAAAAAAATCAATTTACTTTTAATGTTTTGAGGAATAGATACAAAGGATTAATTTTTTCCTCATAATAAGATGATTAGATGAAAAATTATTAAGAATATTAGATAAATAAATTATAAGAATAAATGACTCAAAATTATTAATAAGATATAATGAAAAATGCATAAGAAATTATATTAGATTGTGATGAATCCTTTAGGGTCAAAAGAATTATTAGACACTAGTTGGGTCCAGAATGAATGTTTTGATCAAAGTGGGAAAAGTAGCAGAGTGTAAATTTATTTAATATAAATATGAAGATACAATGATGATATTATAGTTTTCATTAATCATAATTTTTCAAGGAAGCTTTTGATTAATATATTTTGAAGGAAAGGGA
This sequence comes from Viscum album, assembly GCA_963277665.1. NCBI lineage: Eukaryota > Viridiplantae > Streptophyta > Magnoliopsida > Santalales > Viscaceae > Viscum > Viscum album. The sequence goes on along the minus strand of OY728155.1, from coordinate 191,590,590 downwards.
GAACAATTTGAGGCTAATTAGTTTGAGGTTATATTGGAATGGAAGAAGGAACTGGAAGCATGATAAGAAATAATACTTTAAATTTTAATTCAACTGATTATACACTGATGAAAATGTTCAAATATTCATGTTTAAATCATGATTTGAATATGGTTATTGTAAAATAATAATGTCAACGTTTATCATTCTCAGTTTCTCAGTGTAAGATCATTGGATGTAAAATTGTATGAAGCATGGTAGTTTTATTTTTAACAAGAGAATAAAAAGATGATATTTATAATTAAAACCAATAATAAAATAGATAAAAATATTCATAGAAATAATTTTTTCTCTACCATAATTAGAAAAAAAAATATTTTATGGTACCATTCATTAGATGTAGTGTACCACCGATACCTCAGAGAAATCCTAACACCAATCTATAATATGGAGGGAGGGATTCAAAACGGAATCTATGGATGAAAATATTGTTATAGAAGTTCAGTTAATTTATATTTTTGGGGGTAATGAGAAAGTGATTTTTTTTGGTAATGATGCATGTAAGGAAGTTAGGGAATGATTAATAAGATAAATATCCATAGTGTAGTTAATCTTTTAATTTGGTTGAATTGTCACTCAATTAGGTCTTAATCAAACAAACAACTCTAGGATTCTTCAAATTTGGTCATGTTTCATGGGACATGAATTACTGAAAAATCACTAGAATGGTGTTGATAGGGATTTATAGGAATGAAGTAGATAATGATCTATCAGATGTAGGAAGACACTGATACTTCATTGGATTCATAATCATTATTTTGGGGGTTTTTTATGAAAGAGTGATTTTATTTTATGTCAATGTTGGATGTGTTTTTATAGGGGAGACTATTGGATAAATTTTTATTGAATGAGGAATATATATCTCTTGAATTTTAGACTATGTTTCTGGAATAATGGTTTTAGTGGTTATTTTTATATTAGTTGGTACTAATCATTATAATGAGAATACTTTTTCTTTTTTTTCTATTATTAATTGGTACAAAGTAAAATAATGATGAATATGTTGTTGTATATATGTATTATATATAATGAAGAAATCAGGATGATAATCAAATTGAGGAATGTTTTTAAAGGTTGACTCTATTTGATGGTTCAAAATAATTGATAGGAGTTGATAAGTGAAGAATAAGTCAAATATGGAGCTCAATGAAGGGTAAATTCGTGTTTCAAGAAATCTGGTTCTGTTGGATAACTTTTTATATCCCCACATAAATCATTTTTGGCACCCTTATAATAGGAAGAGAGTAATATTTACTTTATGACAGATCTATACACTGCTCACATTCAAATGATGAGTTATAAGTTTTGATGTTTTAGAGAGAAGAGGATTCCAGATAGATAATTCATGAGGAATTTTTCTAGACAAAATAAGAATGGGAAATATCAATCTCTTTTAGTGGTTATTAGATCAACATGTGTCATCAAATCATGAAATATTACTATGATTTTCGGCCTGAGGAAGAAGTAGTTTTTTATTGTTTCTATAGTATTATAATATAATTATATTTCTATACTGAGCATTCACACTAATGAATCATACTAGGATATCAGACTGAGTATCATTATGATGTCTAGGTTTGTTATTACCAACTGTTGGATAGGAAATTGAAGAATTATTTTTATTGTAATCTAAATTGAATGTTTATAAAGTAACATTGTAATGTGTTTGGATCTAACTGGTGAAATATTAATTACATATTACACAAACACGTATTACATTAGTTGTACTATAATAATCAATTTATTTGTTTTATATATCATAGTTTTACAAAATTGTAAGGGTGAATCCTGCTTGTTTGTGCTCACACAAAATTATTTTTTTTCAAGTTTATTTTATTGTATTGGATTCTTTCGACATAATGATAAGGATATAACTACTCATTTTTAGTTTTTAACCTTGTAAATACTTGGTTTTGTATGAATGTGAGATTTTTTTTCAACAAAGAGAATTTTTTTTAATAAGACTAAAATGATGATTCAAAAGAAAAGATACATAAAATTAAATTAAATCATTGTTTCACCCTTTACCTTCTTAATGATACATTGATCATGGATGAGTAATATCAATTGGTATCAGATACTTGGTTCGGTTTTTTTGTCTTTTCAATGTATTTTTTTGAAGATAGGGTGTTATTGATAATACGAATTATGTAAACAGTAAGGGGATTATAATATTTGATAGTAGGAACTATCATATCATGGATGATATAATGTTTCCTTATCATATGTATATTGTTAATGATATTATGGAAGACACTACATTTAAATTTCTTCCCTTTATTGAAAATACTCCCCTCACAGCTACAAATAATAAGAATAATTAAGAATGTTGGAAGGCATAATAATTCATTACTATCATCACATTATGAAATTGAATTCCTAGGAACCAAGGGTGTCTTCTCTACCAAAGTTTTCTAGGATAAATTGAAGGATATTTATGGGGGGGAAGTACAAAAGAAAAATATTAAAATTTTTAGATTGAAGTAGAAATATATCAATATTTTTCAGTATGAATTAGTTAATGAATTCTTTACAAGGATTAATAAAATTGTTAGCAATATAAGAAGTCATGGTAAAAATATGTTGTATTTTACTGTTTTCAAATATTACTTGATAATTCTTTCTTACATTTTTGATGAAAATTTTCTTTATTAGAAGATTAAGATCCTAAAATAGTATCTATGGATGATTTTTTTAGTATTTCCATCACTTCAGAAATAATAATGGAGAAATTTATGAAATGAAAAACAAAATATGATAGGTAAATTTCTAGGCATGAAAAATAAATTAAGTAATTGAAAAATAAAATCTCTATAGAAAACAATCAAGAGTATTATCCTAAATAGTAGGATAAGTTACTTGAAGAGATTTATGGTTTCCCAAATTATCTTGAGAAAGGAAATAAACATGATAAACATCTAGAAGTTAGGTTGAAGGAAAATGAGGAAGATTTTAAATTTAACCAACAAAAACATTATAAAGAAGTGTAAAGAGTTAAATTTTTTAAAAATTCTATATCTATAGTTGAAAAATGTTCTAGAAAGTTTAAACATTATAAAATTTACCATGAAAGGTTTATAATAAATATGAAATTATTTTTGAGAATAATAAAACATTTAATGTCATGTATGATTCCAAAACCAACAATGTAGAGAATTCATAAGTTTAAAAAAATTTAGAGTCTGAAAATGTACCCACTATTTGTTATTCCAAAAAGGATAGAAGTAAATATATATTTAAAATAAATATTTTTGGTGATAATAAAACGATTGGTGGTTAACAATGTTATGATAAGAACGATGAAGATGTTTTTGAGAAAAATGATCAAAATTATAGAATGTATGGAATTTAAAGAGGTAAATATTATTTCTATTGGCACTACTAGTATTGTGGTGTATTTGTACATATGAAAAATATGTGTTGGTCCAATCAAAAAAATTATAACTATTCCATGAATTATAGAAGGAAAAATGGAGTAGGATTTAATCCTTTCAAAGGAATAAATATAAATGGAATGAAAAGGTAGAGGAAAAATTTATAAACAAACTCATAAATATATGGGAGATCAATATGATGAAATATTCTTAAGAGTTTTGATATGATTAAAATAATTATAATCATATGCATGAAGATGAAGAAAACTCAGATGTTTCTAGGGATGAGGAATAATCATAAAAATCTCATCTCACGAAGAGGATGCAGGTGAAAGATTAAAAAATAGTTGGTGATCAACATCAGAAGTTTCAAAAAATAAGAACATAAAATTCTATTACACATAATTCTTTATATTCAAAAGTTGATAAAAATATGTGAATAATGATTTTGAGAATCTGTAATGGGTTTTTCTATGTATGAATAATTGGATCAAATCATGATGAATGATACTTGGGAACTCATACCTAAGAAAAATGAAAAAATGTTATTGGATAAATTTTTTAGTTATAAGAAAAGGTGAATGAAGATGGTGATGTGATAATAAACCAAGAAAGGTTATTGTGAAAAGGAAACTCATATATTGAAATAATTTATTTTGATAATACATTTTCTATAGTTTAATGCTTAGAAACAATTATAATCTTTCTTTCTATTACTCTATAATGAGGCTATAAAATAATTTACATGGCTGTGAAGTTGGTACTTCTGAATGGATAACATGATGTAAAATTTTATATTGAAAAACCATGTGGGATTTTTTTGGAAGGATGAAAGTTATTATTTAATATTGAATAAATCCTTGTATGATCTTAAGCATGATCCAAGATCATGGAATTCCAAATTTGATTCCTACTAAAAGAAGATGAATCTTAAGAAAGGTAAGGTTGATATTAATTTGTACATCAAATAAAGTCAATATATTTTTCCCATTGTAATTTTTTATATTGATGATATTATCTTTGTTGGGGATGATGAAAAAACATGTTTAAGGTCTAATTAAGAGATTAAAACCTTTTCAAAAAATTTCACTATGGGTGAAATGAAATAATGTCAAGGATTAAAAATATCAAAAAATAATAGGCACACATTTATTTTTCAATGTTAATATATTAAGGAACTTTTTAATAATGTTTGCATGGGATTTTTGAAACTGGTTTCCCCACCAATATTCCATAAGAATCAAATCTTATGATAAATAAGTTTTTTTACCATAGTTAGAAAATAAAATAAATTACTGGTACCATTCATGAGATGTCGTGAGACACCAATTAATCAGAGTAATCCTAACACCAATCCATAAGAGGTAGTGATGAATAAAAAAGGGAATTATAAGCAGAAAAGTTTATTTAAGTAGATTAGTTAGTGGATATTTATTCAAACCAGTGAGAAAGTGGAGTTTGTAGGGATAGATGCATTTAAGGAATTTAGAGACCGATCAACAATATGTAGATAAAAAATTGGACAACATTTTCATGGGTTTTATTGTTTATCAATTACGTCAATATAGAATGAAGAACTATGATATGTTTTCAATTAGGTCAAGTATCATCAGCCATGATGTTGTTTTTAATCATCAAAATGGTGTTGACACTGATTTATTAGAATAAACCAGTGACTGATCCATCAGATTCAGGACGACACCGATACTTTATAAGATCCAGGATCATCAATATTAGGAATTGTGTTAAATAAGGAATGATTTGATTTGATGTCACTATTGTATATGTTTTTAAGGATACATTATTGACCAAAGTGTTTTCAAAGGTGGTGTTGATATCTTTAAAATTTTTTATTATGTTTATGAAATAACGGTTTCATAAGATATTTATCTTTCAGTTGGTGATAAGAATCATAATGAGAAGTCATCCTCTATTTATATAATTAAATTGTATGTATAAACTTAATGAATAATCAGTTTTTGTACATATGTTTACATAGTAATGAATAAATTAGAATGATATTCACACAGAATAATGGTAAGTAAGTTTAAGATAGCTGATTGTTCAAGAAAAATAAAGAAGATTTTAAAAGCATTAGAGATTGTAAATATGGAACTAAAATTAAGGGTGAATTCATGTTTTGGAAATTTCTATTAGGAAAGGAAACCTTTCATATTCCCGGATAAATCATTTTTGGTGAACATGTAAAATGTGGACTCTACTTTGTACATTTGTATTGATCAATTCACTATTAACGTTCAAATGAAGAGAGAGATATTATAATGTTTTGGAGCAAAGAGGATTCTAGATGGAGGATTCATAATTAATTTTTTTAGATAGAAGAAGGATGATCAATCATATTCAGTGGTTATCAAATCAGACTGGGCCATCGAAATGAGAAATAGGATTGATATATCTTTGTAAATACAAAAGTAGTTCAAAATTTATTTAGTAGTATTATTTCAGGTATATATTTCCAGACTGAGCAATATAACTATGGCATTGAATTGGAATACAAGACTGAGTATCGCTATGAATTCCAAATATGTTCTTACCTACATCTGTGTGTGAAAGTCAATAATTGTTTTTATGGCAGTCAAAATTGAAAGTTAATAAAGAAGAATAATAAAATTTTTGGAACTAACTAATTAATGTTTCATTACATATTATAAAAACTAGGATTACATCATTTATTCAAGAATAAACACATGAACTATTTTATTGATCATATTGATACACATGTGTAAGAGTACATTATACTTGTTTGTATCCTAACACAAGGATTGTTTTTTGTGGATTGTGTGGTATTATATTGTTTCAATACCATTCCAAGGACGAAACTGATCTTCTTGAGTAGTAAATCTTGTAAATACTTGTATTCCTATGGATGTGGTACTCTTTTTTTTTTCATAAACGTGACAATTATTTAATAGGATACAAATATTTTTCAAGATAAATTAAACATAAATGAAATGGTATTGATAATGAATCCCTCCCACTCACAATGATACATTGATAATGGTTGGGTAATATCAATCATTTCGTCATGAATTCTATTACCAAGAGAGATAATATTCCATATTTTTGGGTATTTTTCAATTTTTTTATTTCTCGCATTATAGATAGTGTTAATGGATGAAAATATATGAGGATAGTACTACTCTTATAAGGTTGGTGGTTTAGTTATTTTCCATAATTCCATGATGTTTATATCAGGAACCATTGTGTTGCACATCAAATCATCCATGAGACACATTCTAGATGTTAAATGAATTAAATGGAATGATCACGCCTTTATTATAGTAGACCAGACTACCTAAAATTTTATTTTTATTGGATGTATTCTTATATTAAATAAAGAACTTATGGATTGTTTCTTTTAAATTCTATAAGCCTTACGCCATGGAAATATAATGAACCACAAATTGAGGCATGTTGTGTTGGCCATCATAAATGAAATTTAATTTGAATTCAACCAAGGGGGAATGGTAGGCCATGTATATAGGCCCTTGATTATCATGTTATAGATTTTGGAACCCTTACAAAATGATTTTGACAAATTGACTTAAGTGTATTTGTTTAATGGTATTGGCTGAACACTAGCCACGAACACCCCGCATGTAATTCTAAGGTTGATACAGGGGTTACGGTTTAGAATTATTTTGAGGAGATCACTAATCGTAATAATTATATGTTCAAAAATTAATTATAACATATCAGGAGTGATACATGGGTTCTTCATGGAATTCCTTGGATGATCTTGCCGGGAGGATTCCTTTATATTACCCAATGATCAAAGCATGACTCCCTTGGTGGATTTCATTAGATTAGCTTGGAGGGAAATTCTACAGTACTATTATTTGATCGATAACTAGTTTATTTGTGTTATACCATGGATGAACATAGAGGGTTATGATTTTATACCACAATAAGAGTGATACCTAGTTTTTTATGGAACACCATAGAAAGACTCCTATGGTGGTGGGGTTTTTATATCGTACTAGGAGTTATACAATGGATCCATTTTTAAAATAGAATGTATGAGATATATATTCCATTTATTTAAAAAAATTGATTCATCTACCAAGTAAAAACATGCTTGGATTTATTCTACAGTTTACAAACTTGATGACCAAATTATCTTCGCTTTATAAGCACATATACCATGATAATTATGGAACCACTTATTATTTTTCATAGACGCCTTAGAAATACGCCTCAATTATTGAATATTATTATGTATATATATATATCCATATCTATAATAGGAGACATCTATTTAGATACATTCTGGCATAGGCCGAAGTATGTAGTATAATTTGGGTTCCCACAAGGAACCCATTCCAATGTGATATTTTATTTATTGTTATTTTATATATTAATAACTTCAAACAACATATTTTACATGGAAATACTAGATAGTTTTGGGCATCATAGTGGTGGAATAATAAGTTAATCTCACTCCCTATTTGGTACGTCAATTGGTACTCATATTTTATTTATTATTAAAGGTAGGGATAAAGGGAAGAGTCTTGATTTGGATTGCAAATTTTTATACTAGGATGTCTTATGGGTTTCTATGACCGATCCTATTCTCGTGATGTGATCAGATATACAATTTATCATTTTTTCCTTTTTTTATCATATCTTATATTCTTATTTCCCTATATCAATGTATTCCAATTTAGTATAGTGTACACACATGGAATCTTTAATATATGATTTTGGTTTTGCATCAGACTGTTTATTTTATTTGGATGAGTTATGCTATTGTAGTTAATTTATTTTATGATTTTCACTGCTTATTGTTATTGTATACTGCTGATCTACACACTAATCATTACCATATTGTCTCCAAACCATATCATCATAGATCCTCTCTAGTAATTATTATCCATTGGAATATGGTAAAATGAAAATTAGGTCATGTGGTAAACCAGGTTCAGAAACATAATAGTGAATTTGGTCATAGATGTTATATGTAATATAGGGGTCATTTTAACACATCTTATATTATATCAAAATCTTGTAAACATCTCTTGAGAAATGAATTGTATCTCACGATTCTCCAAACCAAGTCTACATGGGGGAACCATATGTATAAAAAAATAGAGTATAATCAAGGTGATCAATTTTGTCAATGAAAAATATTTTATTTAAAACTTTCCACAATTTTATTCCATAGACTTTATATTGTGTTCTATTTGAGTAACATTGTTCAGAAAAATCCTACACCCATCTAAACAAGAACATCAAAATATTTCATATCTATAACCATGAATCCCCCTACATCATAACATTTTCAAAATAATATATTCCATATTCCATATGTTATATATGACCATGAAATGTGTGATAGTCATACCCCATTCTTATATTTTCTCCCCTTGGGGGTAGAACAACATACATCATCATAGTGATCAAAATGATCCGTGATTGAAATACATTCTTTCTATAAAATCACAATAACACTTATCTAACTCATATAATACTTCTCATTAAATTCCCTATAAGTTAGTCCAAATGAACAATAATAATGGGAATAATGAGGAACAACCTAGATTCCATTGCTGTAACACTTAGAATGGGAAATTTTTCATAACATATGATTTTATTACCTTCCAACTTCAATAATTCCATTCTTGTTATACATATTAAAATTTTTATTACTTATCATATTCTCATAAAATACTTTTTTTGTGTAGAAATATTATTATAATCTCCATTTATTTTATGTAAAACTCCTTTTTACACTTTACACATTAGATAACATGAATAATTAGGTTCTATAATTTTATTTTTAGATTGATCCAAAAATCTAGGAATCCATGTAAAACATTTATTGGTTTTATGTTCTGGATTATTAAATCTTATACATAAATCACTATCCATATTTTAGGTTCCATTAGTTGGAATATTTTCATCTTTATTCCGTTTTTTGAGAACATTTAGTGTGGTACTGTTCTTATATTTTCTCCTCATGAAATACTCAAATTTATCTTCTTTCTTATTCTTTTTCTCTATAGGTGATGTACCCGATGTTTTCCAGAATTTATAGTTTGGTTTTATTTATAAATTTAATATATAATATATATTTTGTGTTTTATAATTTATAAATGTTTCATTTAGATGTATTTGTATTAAAGTGATGTAATAAAGTATTAGATCATGTTTTTGAGGTGGTTTGGAGAAAAATAAGCTACATTTTGTTGTTTCACAGTTTGAAAACCATCTTTGGCACCCAATAAACCATGATGGAAACAATATTTTTTGAATATGGGATTTGAAACATTCTACATGGTTTTAAAATCCAAGATTAACCCATTAATCGTGAAAAACCAACTTCTAGATGCTACCACTTGTCCCCTACATTGTTTTCAAACCATGGAACTTAACTAAGAATTAGTTACATTCCCCCAACTACTATTTTAACTCAATTTGGATTCATTTTTATTGTATGGGGAAAGGTATTCAACCTATAACTCAAGGTGGAATCCAAAGGATACAAAAAAGAGGCCATAGAAGGATCCCTACCCAACTCTATCCCAATAAATGTATTTGAGGAAGGATGTTAAGGCATATTGGAGTGCCATTCAAGTGAGGAATGTACTTGACCAAGGAACAGTATATGATTCTCATAGAACATTCGGTTCTATTCTCTATTTTGATGTATTGACCATAAATATAAATAAATATATGTTGCATGTATTCACCATAAATATACATTGATATATGTTGCACGTATTCTTCCTTTTGATGTTGATCACCAATTATGTTTTAATATTTCACTTATATCATCATCGTGTGATGATATTTTTGATATTATTCCTCATTACTAGAAACATATGAGTTTTCTTCTTCTTATTTCATATGATTAAAATTATTTGATTCCTTATCATAACTCTTAACAAAATCTGTCATCATATTTATCTTCCTTATATTTATGTGATTCTAGGAAAAGTTTGTGTTGTTATGTTACAGGCACAAAAAATGTTTTTAATAACTCTTAGATGATGGATTTAATGAAATATAAAGGTAATAAAAAATATATTATTGTAGAAACCAATGAAAATGGTACAAAAGGATAACATAATTGGATATTTTATAGTTTGGGTTCTTCTTATATGAAATTAGACATCAAATATTTGAATAATTTAATATAATTCAATGAAGTTATAGTGACATTTGGGAATAAAGAATCACTTAGAATCAAATGTGTTGGATCTGCTATTATCTATGATGAAAAATAATAGTCCAAGAAATATTTTTTTTGTTGATGGGCCGAAACAAAACTAACTAATTCTTTCAAAACATTTATATAAAGAAAAACATGTTATTTTTAGAAAATATGGATTTATTGGGAAAAGATAGTAAGTTATAAATATAGTTACAAGAGGTCAACATAAAAAAGGAAACTTGTTACAAGTTGCTGAGGTTCAAAAATCAAATTACTGGAGTATGTAAGAAGAGAATCAGTTGTGTCATAACAGGCTGGGACACATGTGTATGTTAAACATGATCATGTTATTGAAGAGATATAATGTTTGTGGAATTCTATATATGTCAAGAATATGATATTGATGTGGAATAATTTTTCATAAAAGAAAGATTATATGCTCTTTTCATAAGAAATCTGACATTTTTATCAAAATAAAAAAAAGAACTTATTAAATACGTTATCTGTGGGCCAAGAGAAAACAATCAACTCATGTATATATGTAATTCATTACATTAATTGATGAATATAGTCACAATAATTGTGTTATGTAGATTAAACATAATTCAAATGCTCTGAAAAAGTTTAAAAGGTTCATGATAAATGATGATAAAGAATGTGAGTATTTAACAAATAAGTTGAGAATAGAAAATAGATGGGAATAGAAACACGAATAGTTTGAATGTTATTTTGAGAATCATGAAATTCAGCATGATTTCGGTACCCCCAAATACACCTCAACAAAATGGTATTTCCAAACCAAACAATAGAATTATGTATGAAATCGGGTGAACTGTGGTACTTGATAATGGACCCCCTCGTTAATTTTAGAGGCAGTCCATGATAAATTCTATTTATATTAAAAAATTAGGTTTTTATAAGCCAGGTTCAGTTATGAATCCATATGAAATTATTTATGAAAAATATATATGTTGAAATATTTAAGAGTTTTTATGAGTCCATGCAACATAATAAGGAAATGAATAATCCTTGAAATGTTTGAGAAGGGAGGTGAAGATGGAATTTTTCTTGTATATTATCTGAAATGAAGAGGATATGGGTGTTTAAACAAAGATATATGAACATTATTTGACTCAATTTTTGTGAAAGATATTGAAAAAGTTGAGGAAAAATTCTAAAAAAATTCATAAATATAAGGAAGATAAATATGATGAATAATATTTTTAAGAAATATGATAAGGATTTAAATAATTTTAATCCGATGCAAGAAGAATAATAAAAATCAGATATGTCTAGTGATGATGAATAATCACAAAATCTCATCTCACTATGAGAATTAAAGTCAAACATTAAAACATAATTGGTGATTAACATCAAAAGGATCTAACAATAATAACATCAAATTCTATTAGACATACTTTTTAATATTCATAGGTTGATAAAAAAGATGTGAATAATGCTTTTGAGAATCAGGAATGGGTTTGTCAATGAATGAATAATTATATCAAATCATGAGGAATTATAATTTGGAACTCATACCTAAGATAAATTGTAACGCCCCGACCCCAGTTACCCATAGTCATTTCATTATTACATAATATTGGCAAGATCACAACAGATCAAGTCTCGAAACACCAATTAGTTTAGTAGCCTTGGAATCACTAGATATATTCATAAGTCTTATAGTACATCATAAAGTAAAAACAACTACAACAACATCTTGTCTTCATATCCCCTCATACAATCCCTTCAAGTCATTCATAAAATACTTCTTCACATCCTGGGAAAAATAAAAAATTGAAAGGGGTGAGATCAGATGCTCAGTAAGGATAAAAATATAGAGAAAACTTTCATAAATAATCATTAAACATTTAAGGAAATGTATAACTAAAACATAATCCTTTTAAACTTGATATTCAACATAATATGGAAAAAATAAAATGAAGAAATTCCATTTACTTATTCACATTTATATTCTACTAGTCGAATAATCACATGCAATATCAATAACCACTTTCATAATGATGGAATGCATAATGCCAGACTATCATAACCACATATCCATGGCCTTGTTCCAAGACTAAAAATAAGATTTTGTCAAGGTCTTGTGCCAAGACACTAGTTTGTCATATGAGACCTATCGATTCATCAAGGAGCAATAGCGGGATCAACCCATCACTTATTAAGTCCAGTGCATTCCTCATATGAACAAGATTAAACATAACATAAAAATTCATATTAAAACTAGCATATGAAATGTCAATACATTCCCCATAAACCATGAATGGTATAAAAATAACACATCCACAGTGAAACATATCACTAAACCTTCAATAAAATATGGATGTTTTGTATCATAATAAATCAACTTCAAATAAGCTTAAAATCCATCAAAGGATGTTGACATAGATAAAATCAAAACTATTTGAAAGAAATATGATTTCTTTTTAAATCATTTAAAAGTTACATAATTATAAAATAAAAAATTCACTTTTAAAATATTCTTATAATCTTGTAAGGGATGCTTCGTGAATTTTATAATGGCAGAAAATAGCCGCACACGCCGTATAAGTTATAAAAGACATTCTTACCTTAATTCTGTCGAAATGGTTAAAAAGGACCTTGTTTGGAAAATGACGGAAATATTCCTTTTTAAATATCTTATAAAAATTCTAACATGGGTATAAATTACTTTAACCCACAGTCTACAAAATAGTAATAATGTTTTTAAATACATTTTGAAGAAACATGGATGTGGATGATCACGATGTCCCAGTAGATACTTACGTAAAAACAACCTCAGATAATAAAGAGATTGTGAAATTAACCCATACTTTATAATGGTGAAATAATTTTTATTAAATTATAAAATAATCATATACATTGATATGATATCATATATTATATTTTAACATTTCTTTATTAATAATATCTTAGTATTATCGTTGTTTCGGGTGTTAACTTACTCATTTTATTTTATATGTATTGTTACATAAGTCATGATTGTTATGGATAAGTTGTATCTTATTAATATCCATAATGATATCAAGTCCTTAAAAATTAGTTTTAATCATCAAATGAGAATTAGACATGAATGGATACGATGGGGAATGGATCTCATCGCGTTCGTGGAGATGGTAGTCCGTACGTACGCACGAGCGAAAATATCATTTTTTTGATATTAAAATAACATATAATTGGATGATATATCATATATACAGAATACATATAATTTTATATATATTATTTACTTCAATTACACATCATTATCATATCCATCCAAATAATAATGTTTTGAATAACAATTACATCACGACGTGGAGATAGTAAGTCGTACGTACGCACATATGGTGACATGTCATTAAAAGGATGGATAAAATACTGAATATGGTTATACCATATTTATAATAACATAATATTATATAGATGATATTGGATTTAATATTTTATAGTGGAAATAACAATGAAAGTAGAAGTTGAATAAGAAAGGAACGTGAAAGAGGGTGGTGAAAACATTACCTCTTCTTCGGGTTCTTCCTTTTGATTTGATCCAAATGGATCCTTAGGGTGGCTTTGTGATCAAAATAAGGCCTCTATAATGAAGTGAGGGAAGTTGGGAGGATATTTTGGTAGGGTTTTTCCAATCCAAAATGCCTTTAAGGTGTTAATTAGAGAGAAGGGGGAGTGAACTTTTATAAGAGGGGTGATGGGAACCTTTGGAAAAGCTAGAAATATTATTTTATAATAAATTCATATTTAGTTTCTAATGGCTCAAAACTTATTTATTTAGAGGATAAGGTGGGGAAGGGTCTAAAAAACTCAAATAATAGGTTTTAAATAGATTTTAATCACTTTATTAACCATATCGTTTAGTTTTAACTCTTAGTTAATTAGTTTGAGATTTACCATGTCTCTTTGTATTTTTATATTATATTGTTAATAAACTTACTATATACATATAAGGGACCCCCCAAGTGGTCCATTAATGATACAAATATCTTGATATAATTCCTTTGGCTGAACCTTATTTTTTTAGGAATATAATATGAATTAATAATATAATATTTGTTTTAAAAACTCTTTTATGTCAATTTTGACACTATTTAATAATTGATTTTTGTTAAATTCATACAAACATTATTAATTCTAGAAAAATTCATTTAACAAATCCTAACATGTCATATTAACCATTAAAATTAGTGTATTCCATCAAAACATTCAAATTATATTTATTTTAACATTTATAATACCAAAAATATGTATTCTTTTATTAATAAGGAAAATAATGCATCATTATTGTGTCGTAAATAAATTTAATAATTAAATTTCTAAAAATCATAGATAAATCACCATTATGTAGGAATTATTTTTATATTTCTAAAGAATATTTATAGCCTAAAATATAAAATATATAACCATATGTAAAAATTGTTTTTCTAAAAGATATATGCTTATGTCATTTTTGTATTTACTTTAACATACTTAATATAAAGTATCCTTATCACTTACAAGTGGCACCATGAGGTCCCAAAATCAACCCAAAGATAACCATGGTCGGAGATGTATCAACCAATAGGGTTAGAACACTTTTAGGGTAAATTAATATTATTATAATATTATTGTTTACCCTTATTTACCGGATTTACCTTTTAACCATGGTAAATAAAATATTTACCGAAGTAATTATTCAAAATGTCTAAAAATAACAGTTTCTTATTTACACAATTTGGACCTCCTGATTCTAAATATGGAATCAATTTTTCTGAATTCAAAACATAGAAGTGGGAGAAATTAAATTAAAATTAATTCTCGTTGTCATAACAAAAACCGTGTTTTTAAGAAATAATAACTATCAAAAGATTGGTAGTTTCTTATGTCCAGTATAAATGTGAAACTATGTCCAATGACCAAAATTGGATTAAATGGTAAAAATATAATCTACGTATACTTTAAAATCACTCAAATTCATAATTTATCACTATTAATTATTTTGATTAAAAAAGTTGTTTTTAATTAAAATTTAGTAATTTTCACTATTCACCCAAATATGAAAGTTATCAGAAAAACAGAAAAAATTTATTGAATCTAAATTCATATGTCCAGATTCTAAAGAAGAAGTTTATTTAGTCAAATTGAATATATAAAAGTTTCAAATATTGGATTTAAAAATTGTTCACCATTAAAAGTAGGTAAAAGTGCATTTTTTGAAAAATAGTTCTTTTATCTGAAAGAAATGAATTTTTTCTTACATTATGCCTAAGAAACTCATAATATTGATTCAAAAATTATAAGGATATTATAAAGTTAAAAATTTAGTTAACACTTTTCTTAACCGCTTTTGAACGACTACTTTGGTAAGTTGTGGGGCACTTGAACTCGGTGTGGCGTGTAGTGCAGGTTATTGAATTATTTTGAAGAAATAACGCACTATAAAATCATGGTGTGTAACATTATCCGCTCCTTAAATAAATTGAATCCTCATAATTTGAAATTGTTATTCTAAAATAAAATTTTGAAAATAGAAAATATCTTTGTGGGAAAACCCACATAAAAAATTGGGTTAATAAAATTTAGTCTTAATAAGAGGAAAAGAGAAATGAAAGGGTCTCCACCAAATTATGATATCAATTAAGAGAACATTGGTGTAAATTAGAGACATATAATTGGAGGGAAAACATAAATATTTCTAGGTAGTGATTGAGGCCATAAATCACAAAAAAGTTTAAAATTTAGGTCCTTAAATTCATCAATCTACGATAATTTAAAATACCATCGGTTCATAAAAAACATAAGGAATTAGGATAACACATTTTTGGATTTAAGATCCCTTAAATAAATTATAAGAATTAATTTATTCAAATAATAAGATAAGAATAAAAATATATAATTGACAAGTAGAGTTCCATCCTTTAACTAATTTCTACCACAAACTCATATTTCACTATAAAAGATAATAGAACTTAAAAAAATATTTTATTTATACTATTCGTTTGGGGTTCAAAAAAATGAATTTATAATTCATCTACTAGACCTTATTAAAAAAACAACATTATTTAAGTAGGTGATACACCATTGTCACCCTTCGGTTGAAGGTTCAAGTCTCGTGGCCTTTCCAGTCGCGACGGGTTGCCACCCGACCTCCTGGTCGTCATTTTATGGCAATAAAAAATAATCTCAAAATAAAGTTATCCAAAATAATTTTGTCCAAACTCACAGTCCAAAATTTGTAAGGATGGTAAACACAATGAAGATCCATTTTTCCACGTAATAACATGTGAACACCTTCATCATGTTTTCTTTTAAAACACTACACATCATAAATTACCACAAAACCTTATTGACTACATTCATGATCCTTTATTCCTTATAGAATACTGGATATACTCCTTCTATCCCAAAATGTTGTAAACTCAAACAATGATGGGATATAGAAATCATTAATCAGTTTTAAGGTTGTCAAGAATATCCAATATAACTTATTCAAATCAACCATCTCTTATTCCAAAATCACTACCTCATTATCTGGAAGATATTAAGGATTAACTATCCTCCAACCATGTATTTTACAAAAAGTATAGCTTACTATTATGTCACTTTTCTTAGAACCATATAATATCAAGTCCTCAATAAAATAGTATTGTATTAAAATCCTTATTTATATCACATTATTCTTATAACCATAATATAGTTCTTGAATCCAAAAACACAAATACAATAATTATTCAACTTTAACTATAGTAACAGCATAATCTTGGACATGCACTTTTCGCCTTTTCTAAGGTAAGATTCCTTGGATCTTTGGAAATTCATTTTCATAATTCCCCATTTCTCTACAATTATAGCATTCAATGTTGACAACAACTTTATTTCCCTTACAATCATGAGCTTGGTGTCCTTTTTCACCACACTTGTAATAGACTCCCATTCCTTTTAGGCAAGTACCAGGGTTTTTCTACCCACAACTATCACATAATGGAAAATCCGTTTCCCCCTTTTCACATTACATGTGTCTTGATCCACCGTTCTCTTCTTCTCTTTATTTACATTATTGTCATAAAATTTAGAGAATTCCATTTCTATCTTGATATCACATGAGACAATATCTTTTTATGATGAGAAGGATTGTGATACTAAAGCTCAATGAAGAAATGGTTTTTATCCATCAATGAAATGATCAATCATACTTCTTAGGTTACGTATATAATTTGTAGCATTCCTCACAAACCTTGTAAAGTTATCCTCATACTTTGCAACATTCTCATCCTCTTTTTCCCTAAGACTCATAAATTGTCTTTCCATATCCACTCGGTGGACACGAGGAAAGTATTTTTCTAAGAAAATATCTTTGAACTCCCTCCATTCTATATTTGATATTTCATCATCTTCCTTTGTGTTTTGAATCAATGACCACCATTGATTAGCATATCCAGTGAGGCGGTAAACTTCGATGATAACTTTTTCCCTTTCACTACTCCCCAAGGAATGTAATATTTTCTTTAAGAATTTATCCATGGCTCAGCTACTAAGGGATTTGTACTCCCATTGAATATTGGTGGTTGTTTCCTCATGAAGAGATCTAACATTTATCCTCCACGATGTGAATCAGGGTGCTCCATACAGGTAAGGTTATTATTCATAACCTGAGTAAGTTGTCCCAGTATGGTGATTAGCTGATCTGCACAAGTTGCATCAACATCTCCACTATAATTATCTTGAGCAGGAGGGAAATCCATACATGGAGTGTGTCCATTGATACTATTTCCATTTCTTCCCCTAGGCATCATTTCTAACCAATGTCATACACTAGATTAGTTTATGAATCGAAATACATAAATCCAAACTTGTAAAATACCTAACATAAATTGAACAGTT
This sequence comes from Viscum album, assembly GCA_963277665.1. NCBI lineage: Eukaryota > Viridiplantae > Streptophyta > Magnoliopsida > Santalales > Viscaceae > Viscum > Viscum album. The sequence goes on along the minus strand of OY728155.1, from coordinate 191,572,128 downwards.
TTTGGATATAATCCATAGTCATAAAAATGTTTTCTTTGAGGAATTATATACTCATAAACCCTTCATAATGGTTTTTAAAGAAAATTATTATTATCCTAAGAATATCCCTCAGGAGTGTCGTAACCAAGAGTGAAGCAAGGCCCGTTGTCATGCACCAGTTCCCGTTCGAGTCTACCTCAAAGCGGTGTTTTCAGGTTTTACCCTAAGGTACATCTGTGCCATAGCCGCCTCTACCTGCTCGTATCCAGATAGGGATATATTACTCGGAAAACTCACAAAATCTATACAATACCAAAATTCTCGGAAGTTCTTCTATACTAACTGTCAAAGTCCATCTTAGGTCTATGTGCTCTAATCAGAGTTTATCTAAATCTAGCTTCCATGGTTTGTTCTAAACTTCCTCTGATACCAACTATAACACCCCGACCCCAGTTACCTAGAGTCGGTGCATTATTACATAACATTCTCATGATCACAAAAGATCAAGTCTCAAAATACCGATTATTTTAGTATCCTTGGAATCACTAGATAGATTCATAAGTCTTACATTACATAACAAAAAAAACTACAACAACATCTTGTCTTCATATCCCCTCATACTATCCCTGGAGGCCATTCATAAAATAATTCTTCACATCTTCGAAAAAATACAACATTTAAAGTGGTGAGCTCAGATGCTCAGTAAGGATACCAATATAGCGGAATCCTTCACAAATAAGCATAAACATTTAAGGCAATGTAAAACTAAAAAAAAGCCTTTTACATTTGAAATTCAGAATAATATGGAAAAAATAAAATGAAGTAATTCCATTTACTTATTCAAATGGATATTCTACTAGTCGAATAATCACATGCAATATCAATAACCACTTTCATAATAATGGAATGCATAATGCCAGACTATCATAGCCACATAGTCAAGGCCTTGTTCCAAGACTACATATATTATTTTGTCAAGGCCTTATGCCAAGACACTATTTTGTATCATGAGACCTACCGATGCATTGAGGTGCTATAGCAGGATCCATCCATCACTTATTATGTCCAATGCATTTATTATATGAACAGGTTTACACATAACATAAACATTTGTATTAAAACTAGCATACAAAATGTCAATACTTTCACCATAAATCATGAATGGTATAAAAATTACACATACACAGTCAAAAATATCACAAAAACATTCAATAAAATATGTATGTTTTGTATCATAATAAATCACCTTCAAATAAGCTTAAAATCCATCAAAGGATGCTGACATAGATGAAATCAAAACTATTTGAGAGAAATATCTCTTTTTTTGAAATCATTTAAAAGTCACATAATTATAAAATAAAAAATTTACTTTGAAAATATTCTTATAATCTTGTAAGGGAAGCTTCAATGATTTTATAATGGCGGAAAATATCCACACACACCGTATAAGATAAAAAAGAAATTCTTACCTTAATTCTGTCGAAAAGGTTAAAAAGGACCTTGTTTGGAAAACGACAGAAATATTCCTTTATAAACATATTATAAAAAATAAAAAAATGGTATAAATGACTTTAACTCATAGTATATAAAATATTAAGAATTTTTTCAAATACATTTTTAAGAAACATGGATGTGGATGTTAATGATGTCCCAGTAGATACTTACGTAAAAACAACCTCGGATAATAAAGTGACTGTGAAATTAATCCTTACCCTGTACTTTTCCTTGGTTGAGGGTAGTTTAACCTCCTATATAATGGTTAAATAATTGTTATTAAATTATAAGAGAATCATATACATTAATATGATATCGTATATGATCTTTTAACATTGCTTTGTTAATAATATCTTAGTATTATCGTTGTTTCGGGAGTTAACTTACTAATTTTGTTTTATATGTTTTGTTACATAATCCATGTTTGTTATGGATTGGTTGTATCTTATTCCTATCCATAATGATATCAAGTCCTTAAACATTATTTTTAATCATCAAATGATAATTAGACTTGAATGGATACGATGGGGAATGAATCTCATTACATTCACGGAGACGGTAGTCCGTACGTACGCACGAGCGATAATATCATTATTTTGATATTGAAATAATATATAATTGGATGGTATATCATATATAAAGGATAATTATAATGTTATATTTATTATTTAATTCATTTTCACATCATTATCATTCCCCTCAAAATAATAATATTTTGAATAACAATTACACCACGACGTGGACACGGTAATCCATACGTACGCACGTATGGTGACATGTGATTCAAAGGATGGATATAATAATGAATATGGTTTTACCATATTTATAATAACATCAAAATATATAGATGATACTGGAGTTATTATTTTACAATTGAAATAACAAAGAAAGAAAAATTTGAAGAAGAAAGGATCTTGAAAGAGGGTGGTGAAAACATTATCTCTTCTTCGAGTTCTTCCTTTTGATTTGATCAAAAGGGCTCCGTAGGAGGGATTTATGATAAAAATAAGTCCAAAAGGTTGATTTGAGGGAAGTTGGGAGGATATTTGGGCAGGTTTTGGCCGAGCCAAAAGGCTTTGAAGGTGTGAATTAGAGAGATGGGGAGTGCCATTTTATAAAAGGGGTGAGGGGCACCTTTGGAAAAGCTAGAAATATTATTTTATAATAAATTCATATTTGGTTTTTAATGGCTCCAAACTGATTTATTTCTAGGATAAGGTGGAGATAGATATAAAACTAAAAAAATAATAGGTTTTATACTTGTTTGAATCACTTAATTAACCTTATCTTTTAGTTTTAACTCTTAGTTAATTAGTTTGACATTTACCATGTCTCTTTGTATTATTATATTATATGGTTAATAAACTTAATATATACATAAAAGCTAACCCAAAGTGGTCAGTTAATGATAAAACTATCATGATATTAGTCCTTCGGCCAAAATGTATATTTTTAGGAATATAATATGAATTAATAATATAATATTTGTTTTAAAAACTCATTTATGTCAATTTTGACACTATTTAATAATTGATTTTTATTAAAGTTTTAACAACATTATTAATTCTAAAAAAATCATTTAATAAATCCTAACATGTCATAGTAACCAATAAAATTAATGTATGTCATCAAAACTTTCAAATTATATTTATTTTAATATTTATAATACCAAAAATATGTATTCTTTTTATTAATAAAAAAATAATGCATCATTATTGTGTCGTAAATAAATTTAATTATTAAATGTCTAAAAATTATATATGAAATACCATTATTTAGGAACACTTTTTATCCCTCTAATGAATATTTATAGTCGAAAATCTAAAATATATAAAACTATGTAAAATGTTTTTTACTAAAAGATATATGCTTATGTAATTTTTGTATATACTTTAACTTAATTAATATAATGTGTCCTTATCACTTACAAGTGGCTCTATGGGGTCCCAAAATCGACCGAAAGATGGCCGTAGTCAGAAATGTATCATCCAATAGGTATAGGACATGGTTTAGGGTAAATTAATATTATTATAATACTATTTTTTACCATTATTTACAGGATTTACCCTTTAACCTTGGTAATTAATATATTTACTGAAGTAATTATTTAATATGTATAAAAATAAAAGTTACCTATTTACAAAATTTGGACCTCCTAATTCTAAATATGGAATCCATTTTTCTAAATTCAAAACATTGAAGTGGAAGAAATAAATTTAAAATTAATTCTCATTGTCAAAAAAAAGTGTGTTTTTAAGAAATAATAATTATCAATAGATTGGTACATGCTTATGTCCAATTTAAATGTGAAATTATGTCCAATGACCAAAATTGGATTAAATTTGAAAAATATAATCTAATTAAACATTAAAATCACTCAATTTATTAATTTATCACTATTAATTATTTCGATTAAAAAAGTTGTTTTTAATTAAAATTTAGTAATTTTCACTATTCACAAAAATATGAAAGTTATCAGAAAAACACCAAAATTTATTGAAACTAAATTCTTATGTCCTGATTCTAAAGAAAAATATTATTTTGAAAAATTGAATATAAAAAAGTTTCGAATAATGTATTTAAAATTGGTTCACCATTGAAAGTTGGTGAAAGTGCATTTTTTGAAAAATACTTCTTTTATCTGAAAAAAATGAATTTATTCTTACATTTTTTCTATGAAACTCATAATATGAATTCTAAAATTATAAGCATTATATAAAGTTCGAAATTCCTTTAATACTATTCATAACTGCTTTTGAATGGCTAGTTTGGTAATTCGTGGTGCGCTTGAACTCGGTGTTGCGTGTAGTGCAGGTTATTGAATTATTTTGAAGAAATAACGCACTATAAAATCTTGTGGTGTTACAAAAATGAAAAATGTTATTGGTTCAATCTTGGTGTTTCTAATCAAGGTTAATTGAGATGGTGATGCGATAAGAAACAAAGACATTTTATTGTGAAAAGGTAACTCATAGATTGAAGCCATTTATTTTGATAATTATTTTTCTTTAGTTGAAAGGTTAAAAACAATTATAATCTATATTTCTAGTACTCTATAATGAGGTTATAAAATATTTTATATGGATGTAAAGTTTGTATTTTTGAATGGATAACATGATGAAGAAGTTTATATTGAACAACCATGTGGGTTTTTTGGGAAGGATTAATGTTATTTGTCAATGTGGAAGAAATCCTTGTATGATCTAAAGAAATCTCCAAGATAATGGAATTTCAAATTTGATTCATACCTAAGGAATATGGATTTTAAGAAAGGTTGGGTTGATTGTAATTTGTACATCAAAGAAACTGAATAGATTTTTTTCATTGTAATTTGTTATATTGATGATGTTATGTTTGATGGGAATGTTGAAACCTATTGTGGAAGGTCTTTTAAAGAGATGAAAATGTTTTCTAAACTTTTTATGATGGGTGAAATGAAATAATTTATATGATTAAAAATATTAAAAATGAATAAACACATATTTCATTCTCGATAAAACTATCTTAAGTAACTTCTTAATAATTTTGGCATGGGATGTTGAAAACCGGTTTCCACACCAATTTCAATGGGAACCAAGTTGACAAATTATGGAGAAGGTAAAAAAGTTTACTATTATGAGTTTTGAAAGATTATTGGAAGTTTATTTCATTTGACTACATCATGAGATGAGATTATATATGTTGTTACCTTATATTTGTGATTTCAATGTACTCTAAAAGATTCAAATCTATTAGTTGGTAGAATAATTTTCAAATATATCAAAGGCACATTAGATTTTAGAATCTGGTATGATATATTAGAAAGTATTGATTTTTTTTTGGCATTTAGTTGTTGTTGGGAATGCAATTTTGATGATATAAGATCCAAATGCAGTGGAGTTTTCTTTCTCAAAAAATGTTGTTTTAGTAAGAATACAATTTAGAGAAATTAGTAAAAATTATCATGACTAAATATGAGTTTATTTCTACAAAAAAATTTGACTACCCAATATTTTTGGATGAAGACTCAGTTGGTAGACATAATTTTTTAATGTGATTTTATCCTTGGTCTTAGTTTGTGACAATGAATGTGACATCAACCATACAAAAAATTTGGTACAAAATTATCATTAAAAACATATTGTTACGAAATATCACTTCATCAAAGTGCATGTGGAGAATAATTTATTGAAGCTAGAGTATATTCCAACATCAGAACTAATTGAGGATATATTCAAAAAACCTTTACTGAAGGAAGAGTTTTTAAAAATGAGCTTGAACATGGGCATCCAAACACATTCTCATCTTGGTGGAGCTATGCTCATCTATACCCTGTATCTTCTATCATTGGATAGTGTTTTCAGGGTGGATAATATTTTCATAAATCCATCCATTGATACATTTTAAACAATTTAAAAAATGATATATATATATATATATATAAGGAATTATAGGTCATTTGTGAAATTAACATGTATGTGTCTGAACTATTATAATATTTTTTAGAGTGGTTTTTATATACATATTTTTATATGTATGTGGAAGACGTAATGAATGTAGTGAATAAATACGTGAAGAAAGTTAGAAGGATGAAGAGGATTCATGAGTCACTACTTCTGGAAAATAGGTTTTTACTATCAATGAATCTTCTTTCCAATAATGATTTTTCACACATAGGATTATAATTAATTGAAAATTAATCCATATCCTAAGTATACAACGATTAATGATTTATAAACCTCATATTACAACAAAATCCAAAGGGAGGAATTATTGGGGCCATGTTGGAAAGAAGTGTTTTTCGGATATGGATGACGTTAGTGCTGAAAGTATTGTGTATTGTTGTCAAAGATAATAAATCTATTCACATTGTATGTTTCTATGCTTAGATGAAAATGATGAAATGTTACGTCATAATTAGAAGATTAGATTTAAAATTCCTTAGAGGAATAGAAAAAAAATTATTAGTAATATTTGAAACAAAATAATTAAGAATATCAGATGGAAAATTCCTTAAAAATACCATGAGATTATGAAAATGTTTTGATGAATAAAAGTTTATCGAACTATCCTTGGTTCCCAACTGAACATTTCAATCATAATGGAAAAACTATTCGATACTTAATGAATAGAATCTAAATCTGTCAATGCTTTGATGATCTTATAGTTCTCATGAATCATATCTTGTATAGGAAAAATGTTATGAAATTCTTATAAAGAAAATGGGGATAAAAAGGTGATTCCAATAGGTTTAGGTTTGGTTGGAAAGGAAGAAGATGATGGAATTAAGGGATATCCTAATACATTCCATTACATTGAAAATGATGTTTTTCCAATACTATTGTTCTCATAGTCATGAATACGTCATTATTATAAGAATAAGTTCATAAATGAAGAATGTCAAAGTTTTCTAATCTCATTTTATTGTTAAATGACAAGTGAATGAAGAATTGATTGATAGTCTGGAGTTTTTTTGTAATAAGAGAAGAAAAATAATATGTTTTTCAGTATGACCAATAAGCCACAAGATTCAAATCTTTGGAGAAATAAGTTGTTTTTTACTGTAGATAGAAAATAAAATAAGTTCCTAGTACCATTTATTAAATATATTGAGACACTGGTTCATCAAATTAATCATAAAAATTATCTAATAGATGTTGTGATGGATAAAAATTGGAAGAAGAGGCATAAAAATTAATTTATGTAGATCAGTTAGTGGATATTTCTTCAACGTTATGAGAAATTGGAGTTTTTAGGGACCGATTAATTTAATGAATTTAGAGTCCCATCAACAAGATGCAGATAAACAATTTAGTAATCAATTTCATCAATTTTAATTGTATATCAATTAAGTCGTGATAGAATTAATAACTCTGATATGTTTTCACTTAGTCCAAGTATTGTCAGGCATGATGTAGTTCTGAATCATCGAACTGGTGTTGACATCGATTTATTAAAATAGAGAAGTGATTGATCTATCAGATATAGGAAGACACTGATTCTTTATATGATCCATTATAATCAAGATAATTAATTATGTTAAAAAATGAATGATTTGTTTTGATGTCAATATTGGACATGTTTTTTATGGATACCTTGTTGACATTAGTGTTTTCAAAGGTGGTGCTGACATCTTTTGAAGTTGCGATTATGTTTAGGAAATATTGGTTTCATAATATTTTTATCTTTCATTTGGTGTTAATAATCGTATTCAGAAGTCATCCACTATTTATATAATTAATTGGAATGAAGAAACATAATTAATAATCAGTTTTTTTTACATATTTTTTCATCATAATGAATAAAGTTGAATGATATTCAGACTAAAAAATGGTTAGAAATATTTAGCTGGTTGAAGGGCCAAGAAGAATCAAGAATAGTTTAGAAGTGTTGGAGAAGGTAAATATAGAGCTTAAATTAATGGTAAAATCATGTTTTGAAAATATAGGGTTATAGAGAAAAAATTTCATATTCCTGGATAAATCATTTTTGGTGCACCTGTAAAAGGTGGATATTACTATTTACATTTTGAATGATCTGTTAACTATTAATGTGAAAATGAAGAGAGAGAGATGTTATGATGTTTTAGAGATAAGAGGATTATAGATAGAGAATTTCATTGTAATGATTTTAGATATAATAATGAAGATCAATAATATTTGGTGGTTATCAAATCAGACTAGGTCGTCGAACTGAGAAATAGGAATAATATATCAATATAGATATAGAAGACGTCCAAAAATGATTTAGTAGTATTGTTTCAGACTTATATTGCCAGACTGATACATCAAACTATGATATTGAACTAGAATATGATACTAAGTATCACTATGAAGTCCAAATAAGTTCTTACCTACTTTTGGGAAGGAAAGTTAATAATTTTTTTAAGGTAATCAAAAGTGAAAGTTAATAAATAAGCATAGTAACATTTTTGGAACTAACTTTTTAAAGATTCATTACATATTAGAAAAAATTGTATAACATCATTTATTTTAGAATAAACACATGCACTATTTTATTGATCATAGTGACTCACATGTGTAAGAGTACATCCTATATGTTTATATCCACACAAAAGGATTGTTTTTGGTGGATTGTACGGTATTAGATTGTTTACAAACCATGCCAAGGATGCTACTACTCTTCCTGAGTAGTAATAATTGTTAATACATGTATTCATATAGATGTTGTATTGTTTTTCCTTCATAAAAGTGATAATTATATAATAGGAGACAAATATTTTTTCAAGAGAAAGGAAACATAAATGAAAAAGGTATCACTAATGCAACCCTCCCCCTTCAATGATACATTGATAATGGTTGGGTAATATCAATCATTCCCTCATGAATTCTAGTACCATGAGAGATTATATACCCTATTTTTAGAGTATTTTTTTTTAATTTTTTTGATTTATCTTATTCTAGATAGATTTAATGGATGAAAATGGATGAGGAAAGTACTACCCTTATAAGGTTGGTGGTTTAGTTATTTTTCCATAATGTCTTGATGTTTATATCACCCACCACTGTGTTCCACATCATAACATCATTGTGAAATATTCTAGATGTTAAATGAATTAAACTAAATGATCCTAAATTTATTAGAGTAGTCCAAACTACCTAAAATATTAATTTTATAGGATGTACACCAATATGAAAGAAAGACCTTAGGGATTGTTTCTTTTAAATCCGATGTGCCTTATGCCATGGAAATATATTGAACCACTAATTGAGGCATGTTGAGTTGTCCTTCATAAATGAAATTTAAATTGAATCCAACCAAGGTAGAATGGTAGACCATATATATAGGACCTTGATTATATTGTTATATATTGAGGAACCCTTAAGAAAATAATTGTACAAATTGAATATACTGTATTTTTTTAATGTTATTGGATGAACACAAGCCATGAAAACCCCACATGTCATTATATGGTTGATACAAGGGTTAAAATTTGGAATTCATTGGATGGTATAATCGATCATAATAATTATATGTTCAAAAGATAATTACAACATATCAAGAGTGATACATGGGTTCTTTATGGATTTCCTTGGTTGAGCTTGCCAAGAGGATTCCTTTATATTACCCAATGATAAAAACATGGTTCCCTATGTGGATTTCTTTTGAAGGGATATGCGGGAAATTATACAGCACCATTATTTGATCAATAACTAGTTCCCTTTTTGGTATACCATCGATGAACTTAGAAGGTTATGATTATATCCATTGTATGAGTGATACCAGGGTTTTTTTAAAGAACACTTTAGATGGACTCCTATGTTGGTTAGTTTTTTATAGTGTACCGGGAGTTATATCTTGGTTCAATTTTTTTAAACAGATTGGTTGATATCAAGATTCCATTTAATTAAAAAAATTGATACATCTACTATGTAAAACCGTGCTTGGATTCATTATACACTTTATATACTTGATGACCCAATTATATTTCCCTTATTAGCACATATACCATGAGAATTATGGAACCACTTATGATTTTTCAGGGACGCCTTGGAAATACACCTCAATTATTGACTACTATTATGTATATATATACACACACACAAATATTTTCAGATATATAAGGTATATATATCATCATAAATACTAATATATATATATATATATCCATATCTATAACATGTGACATCTATTTAGAGACATTCTAACATCAATTGAAGTAGTTAGTATTAGTCAGGTTTCCCTCATGTAACCAATGCCAATGTTATATTTTATTTATTATTATTTATTTATTATTACCTTCACACAATATATTTTATATGAAAAGACTAGATAGTTCTAGAATTCTTAGTGGTGGACTACTAGGTTAATCTCACACCCTATTCAGGCTGTCAATTGGTACTCAGATTAACATTATTATTGAAGGTATGGGTAAAGGAAAGATCCTTGATTTAGATTATTAATTTTTATACTAGGATGTATTAAGAGTTTATATTACAGATCTAATGCTCATGATGCGATCATATATACAATTTATCATTTTTTCCTTTTTTTGATCATATTTTATATTCGTATTTCCATATATCCATGTATTCTGATTTAGTACAGTATACAGGCATGACATCATTTATATATGATTTTGATTCTACTTCAGATAGTTTATATTATCTGGAAGTCTTATGTTATTGTAGTTCATTTATTTTATGATTTTCACTCCTTATTGATATTGTATACTACGGTTCTACATTCTAATCATAAGCATATTGTCTTCTAACAATACCATCCTAGACCCTATCTAGTAATCAGCAGCCTTGGGCATATGGGAATATGGAAATGAGGTCATGTGGTCAACCAGGTTCAGTAACATATAATTGAATTGGGTCTAGGATGTTATATATAATATAGGGGTCATTTTAATACATATTATATCATCCAAAAATCATGAAAACATTTCTCGATAGAATAATTATTTCTCATGATTATCTAAACAAAGTCTACATGGGTGAATCATATGTATAAAAAAAGAGTGTATATTCAAGGTGATCATTGTTTTCCAAAAAAATTATTTTATGTAATAATTTCCCAAATTTTATTCCATATCCATTATATTGTGTTATATTTTTGTAAAATTGTTCAGAAAAAACCTACACTCATCTAAACAAGAACATCAAAACAATTCATGTGTATAACTATGACACCCCCTGTATCATAACTTTATCTAATGTAAAAAATTATATATGAAGATATGCTTGATATGACCATGAAATGTGTGAAATTCATACATCATTAGTATATTTTATACCCTTGGGGGTAGAACAATGTACCTCATCATAGTGATCAAAATGTCCCTTGATTGATATCTATTTTTCAATAAACTCACTATTACACTTGTCTTGCTGATATAATTCTTCTCAACTAATTCCCTATAAGTTAGTTCAAATGAACAATAATAATGGGAATAATGAGGAACCACCTAGATTTAGTTGAATTAACACTTAGGCTGATAGCTTTTTCTTAACATATTATGTTCTTACCTTCTAAATTCAAAAATTCCATTCTTGTTATAAATATTTAATTTTTTCCTACCCATCTTCTTCTTATAAACAACTTATCGGGGTTTAGAAATATTCTTATGATCTGAATTTCAATTATATAAAACTCTTTTTTTTGGATTTACCAATTAGATTACACAAATAATAAGGTTATTTAATATTATTTTTAGATTGAACTGACTGTCTAAGAATCCATGTCAAACATTTATTATTTTTATGTCTTGGATTTTTGAAGCATATACATAAGTCACAATGAATCTGTGAGGTTCTATTAATTGGAATATTTTCATCTTTATTCAACATCTTGAGAACATTTAGTGTGGTACTGCTCATATATTTTATCCCCATGAAATACTCAAATTTCTATTCTTTATTATTCTTTTTCTCTACTGGTGATGTACCCAATGTTTTCAAAAATTTATTGTTTGTTTTTCATGTATAAATTTATTATATACTAAATATTTTGTGTTTTATAATTTATAAATGTTTCTTATAGATGTATTTATATTAAATGGTTGATATAATGGATTAGATCATGTTTTATAGGTGTTCTGAAAAAATAGGCATCATTTTGGTGTTGAATGTTTACAAAACCTTCTTTGGCACCCAAGAAACCATGATGGAAACAATATTTTTTGAAGATTGGATTTGACACATGACACATGGTTTAAAAAAGCAGGATCAAACCATTAATCATGAAAAATGTCTTCCAGATGCTACCTCTTGGCCCCCAAATTATTTACATACCATGACAGATAATTATGAATCACATACCTTTCCCCAAATACTATTTTAACTCAATGTTGATTTATTTTTATAGTATGGGGAAAGGTATTCCACCTATAACTCAAGGGGGATTCCACATGATACTAAAATGATGCCATAGGAGGCTCCCCACCCAACTCTAACCGTATATGAGTATTTGAGGAAGGCTTTTATGGCGGAATAGAGTTCCATTCATGTGAGGAATGTCCCAAACTAAAGAACAATATAGTATCCTCATAGAAACAAGGGTTTTAAAATCTATTTAGATGTATTCACCATAAATATCCATAGATATATGTGGTATGTATTTTCCTTTTATTGATTGTTTGTGTATGATTGATGGATAATGTTTTCTGACATGGTTTTGTTAACTTTATTGTGTTATATTTATTTATTGAGTTTTTATTTTGTTGGGAATGAAATTCGAGTTTTTTTTAATTACTATACTATGTAATTGGGAATGTGAGAACACCAAAAAAATAGGATAAGAATATACCATGAACATTGTATAAATTTTCCTTTTAATTTAGGATTATTAATTCAAGAAATAATAATTAAATAAAACACCAAACCTAGAATTTGATTAAAATAGATTTATTGTGTGAGTGGAATAAAAAGGACTCACTCAAACAATTGAATCCTACAAAAAAAATCATGAATTTAATCCATTTGGGTGATTAGGATCCCAACACACAACTTACATTGGTACATTAGAGTGGACATTGAATTTAAATTCAATCTTATAACCTTATATCTCATATCCCTAACATGGGATATGTTGTGATTTATTTCAATTTTACACTAAAACCTTTTTCTCCATGATAATTGACCAAATAAATATAGCCAAGGAATACCCCAGTTATTTATGGGATAGAACCCTACATACCTTAGAAAAATATTTAGTTAGATAAGGGAAAAATTTGAATTTTTAATTTTGTGTATCTCACAATTGGTGTTCCATATCTTGGAACCATTGTTGAGGAGAAATAGTGTAATATTGAGACATTCGTAGATAAATCAATTTTGGAAATTTTATTCTTATTTTTTTTGTGATTTTATTTTATATTTTTTAAAAAGTGTATTTATTATCCAAAATATTCATGATTTATCTACTTGGTGACATTGAAATTTGGGATACTAGGCCTGAAAGTGGAGAACCCTGCATTATTATTGATCAAATTTGGGTTTCATAAGTTCATATGCTCAAATTTGGGTTTTTTATTATCTTATACAAATTAAATATAATGTTTCGATGTAAAAAATATTTTAACAAACATATATTACATTAATATTTCTCACTTATTGTAATTAAATTAATTTATTTGGATAAAATGAAATTTTGAGGGAGAAAAAAATAGTTCATTATAGAAACATTTCTTATATATTCAGTCGCTTCCTACATTCATTTCTAATTATTTTTAACTAATGAATACAACCATGCATTTTTTTAAGTTAGTTAATATTTTCCATAACCTCCAACTTAACAGCTAAGTTACATCATATTATATTAAATAATAATATTTTAATAATATATTACAATTTGGTAAAACTCAGTATTGCATGTAACACAAGGAAACTAAGTGTTGTGTGTACCGTAATCTAAACATAGTGTTCATAAAAATAAATCTAGAAATGAAATTAAATTTATTCAAAAAGGAAGATATTGTAATGTCTTGAGGTAGTACATCTTCCCCCACCTTAATTAAATTACATCCTCTCAATTTAAACTTGATAACGATGGTCTAGTGTTTGATATTTGAGAATAAGAAATTAATGAAAATTTCACATCGTAAATAGGGTTAATAACACATCTTCTTAACAATATAGAAAATTAAATGTGAATGTAAATACCCGAAAATTCCATGGAATATTTTTTCTTCAATACATGGGAATTTTTCAAGTCTGCTAAAATTTACAGTGCTTGATTCTGAGGCCTGTTGTGCCCGGATTCAATTTTTAAAATTTTGTTGGGGTACGTTCAGTAAACGTACGAGTGTGATTTTATAATTTTTGAACCGGTTCTCAGAACCGAAATCTGAGGGCACTGTTGAACTCGCAGCGCTGGTTTTCTCTTAAGAAGACTTTCACCTCAATGATAGATGGTCAAGAATAAAAGAAAGTTTTTGAATTTTTATAAAAAAAATTATGTCTAAAACACATTATTTTATTTTAAGCTTCCATGTGTGTGATTGTTGTTTAAAACCTCCACTTGGGAGTTGGAGGTGGGACTGCCACACCCTAACCTCCCATGAGAGGTTATAGTGGTGGGGCCCACCCGAATTTAACCTCCCGCAAGAGGTTATGATGTGGGGACCACCCGAGACCATAACCTCTCATTTAAACAATAGGGGTGGGGACCATCCGACCACTATTAATGGGAGGAGAGTATAACCTCTCAACTCTCCGTCATTAATGAGGGAGAACCTCTCCACCTCCCCTAGTTTTTGAATTTGTTCCAACTCCCCAATTAATTTTCCAACCTAATGAATTAAATTAGAGTAGCCCTTTCAATTATTTAAACTTTTTGAATTTTGTGCCAACGATTAAAATAATAGACAAACTATTATTTTGGGCATTATCATTTTGGTGGAAACTTGGGAGAGGAAGGGAACTTGGCGAAACTTATCCTCTCTAATGAAGAACGCTCCTCCCAACTAAGAACACAAAGAATGCCCGCGAAGATTCTTCTTCGACTTTCTTCTACCCGGACACCTACCGACCTACCCTCCGCATTGCCAACGAGCTGACGTAGCTCAGGATTTGAGACGTGCGGCGGACTCGACGAACGCCAAATCTAAGGTAGGGGGTTTATTACTTGTTGAAGTTGTACCCTTTTCTTACCTTCTTCAAAGGATAATAAGAGATTGATGCAGACGTATTATGGACCATATTCTTCTAATGATAAGACAAATGATATCTCCCTAAATGCGGAGGGTGCGATCCAACCAAACATGGTCAGACATCCTCCGTTGATCTCTCTCTTCTTGTGACGTTCTACGACATGGAGATCTATCAACGATACGGTGAAAGAGGAAGCGATGAAAAAGGTCGTGCTACCTGCAGCCTCCGCAAATCGTACCACCGGCCCGTGCCGGCCTGAGCTCCACAGAACTGGCCTGCTCGTGGCCCCCATAGTGTGTTTCTCGGCGCCCAAGCCACCTTCCCAGCACACCCGTGGCCTGCCCAGCACCCTGTCGGTGCCCCAACGGCCTCCCGGCACCCTGTCGCGCCCTTCCCGGCACCCCCGCGTCCTGCCCATCCCCTCTACGGCCTGCCCTGTGCCCATCCAGCACCCCCTGCGACCTCCCGGCGCCCTTTCGCGCCCTACCCGGTGCCCCCACGGCCTGCCCTGTGCCCTACTGCGGACTTCCATGCTGCCCTCGCGCCAACCTCCGCGTGCGCCACCCCGATCTAGCCGCTCTGAGCCAAAAACCTCACGAACCGCACCCTCTCAGCCGAGTCGTTGTCCCAGATCCCTTGCGCCCTCCAGGCCGAGCCGCATCGGGCCATGCCCTCATAATTCTCTAGGCTGAACTGGACTCAAGCCCGGGTCGAACCACCCTCGTTGTTCGCTGGGACGGGCACAACAAACTGGGCCAAACTTAGTGGGCTGACCCACCCAATGGGCAGGGTCAGACCCAACGAGTCTGACCAGGTCGACCTAGACCAGATTTTCCAAGACTGGGTTGGGCTAAGTTAGTCCGACCAGGTCAGACCGGACCTAGGCCCACTACTGACCGCATACCTTTTTGGGCCATATCTTTGTCACCGCACATCCGTTTGACAAACCGTCAATGGTTCCAGTATTCTTGGATGGAAGCGGTCCCTTTGAGAATACCCCCTAGAGTTCAGGGTGTAGTTGAGATATGATCAGGTTGGATCGTGTATGAATCAAACTGGGCCCCTGGGACAGAAAGGCTAATAACTAACAAATCGGGTGTACGATTGACACTCCGTCTACTGCGTTGAGACACTAATGATTTGGCGGAGCTTTGAGATACTTCTTCGTGGAACTTCGTGATAGTTCGAGTATCGAACAGTAGCTCATGATGCGGATCCTTCAGAAGCGAGCAGACAGATTATGGAGACAAAGTAGCTGGCTGAGACCTGACGACTGCTTGACCGATTCGACTCGGTGTGACTCGACTAGCCCAGTTGGGAGTTCCTATGTGTGACGCGATAGACCCACGGTGGGGAGAGCCTCAGTGTGAGAGTGGCAGTCCCATGGTACTAGATAGGAGTGGTACCTCAGCAGGCTACGAGGGGGAGTGCCTCTGTGTGAGCATGGCAGACCAATTGTGGGGAGCGCCTCTGTGTGATGCGACAGACCCATAGTACATGACAGGAGGAGTGCCTCAGCAGTCCAAGGATAGTGGGAAGCGCCTCTATGTGACATGACAGGCCCAATGCACTTGATAGATGAAACTTATGCCACCAGCCATGGTTTCGATGATAAAAATCCTGGTTTGAGCTGATTCAATGACTTTTTTGTTTTCGTCATGATTAATACGGGTTACTAGATAACTTAGGTATATGTATGGTCATATACCTAAGTAATGGTTATCTGTGGATTTTATACGTTTTGGTTTATCGATGTTGGATTTTGTGAGACCTAGAGGGTCTCAGGGTCCCTAGTGAGTATTTTTATACTCACCTCAACATGGGCAATGCCCAACACCTTATTGTGTTGGTTACATATGACAGACAGTGCAGACTGAGGCAGAGAGTAGCAGGACTAGACGATACCTAGAGGTGGACCACTTAGTTTGATGGTACACGAAGGAGACAGATGGACAAGAGTGATGAGGAGGCCATCTGTACCTACCCTTCAAATAGGAACCCCATAGGATGACCCAGTAGGTTCTTTACTTTTCTTCAGTTGTACTTGATTTTTGTTGTACTTGTACATTGTTTTTGGGCTTTTATTTCTGGCTCATTTTATATTCCAATACTTTTTTTGTATACAGTTTTACTGAGTGTTTTGCTTCCAGTTGTGTATTTTGATGTCTATATTTACAGTTATAAAGGCAATTCCTTCTGAGTTTAGGGATTTACTGTAATGACCCAATGTTTCATTAATGGAAAATACCTCTTGATCCAGTTAAATGTTTCTTTATGAAAAATGTTTTTTATAAGATGTCAACTTCTTTAGTTTTACGTTAAGATTTGTGACTGTTACTTTTATAGTCGTTGAACAGTGATCATCTGAGTAGTATAAATATAATTCTTTAACGAAACCATTTCTACTAAGACAAAGGAAGCGATGGCCTCATCCAGTAGAATTGCCCCTTACGAAGCCCATTTGTCGGAGCTCGGAAAAGAGGTGGCGTCTTTGGGATTTGCCCTTGACCAAGCCCAAGCTGAGCTTCATCAAGTCAAGCTCGAACGTGATCGTCTACGGGAAAAATGGAAGTTGATAGAGATTACCACTCGAGTGATGTTATCCGAGCAACCCCAAGAGTCGGTCACCATCGCACACCTTACCCTTAGGTCTTATGCGTCTATTTTAAGGGGTTGTGTAACAAATAAGAAGCACCATGTTCATGTAAATTATTTTTTTATGTAATAATGAATATAATTTCTAGTCATTTTTGATACATTGTAATTAGTTTTTAAAGTACAAATGGTGTTTTTAGTTATTATTTAATTAAGAATTATATTTTATTAAATTAAAGGATTTTTGAATTAAATAATATTTTAATAAAATATTATTATTAATATGAAATTAATTTTTTTAAATATAAATGATCTTATAATTTTATGAATGCAATTAAAATTATTATTATGGTTTGAAAGTCGTTTCTGTCAAAACCCGTAAATTTTTCATAAATGTCGGTTTTTATTTTAAATGTGAAAATTCACATATTTAAAAAATTATTTAGATAAAATAAATATTATTTTTGGAATCAGGACGTCGAAATTATCCAATGGTGAATTTTTCATAATTTTCTGAGACAGTCAAATTTTTGGGTAAAAATTAAATACCATTTAAATATATAATGTGTTTTATGACATCATAATGACCCAATGGTGATGTAATAAAATAACATAATCCTTATGTTCGGCAAATATATGTTTTATCCTTAAAATAATGAGGTTTTGGGTTTGTTTGACTTACTTTTCAAAGCATTAATGGAGCCCTCAAGAC
Source organism: Viscum album (assembly GCA_963277665.1). Classification (NCBI taxonomy): domain Eukaryota; kingdom Viridiplantae; phylum Streptophyta; class Magnoliopsida; order Santalales; family Viscaceae; genus Viscum; species Viscum album. The sequence continues at coordinate 191,553,750 of OY728155.1, read as the reverse complement.
TTATTCAACACTTTGCCTTTTTAAATTAATTTCCATGGGAGTGTGACTCATCTCCACATAAGCAACCCTAATTTTTTAATAAGTTCGGACCTTGGCCTTGTAAAATATTTTTTCCTCTTTCCTTTTCCAGAAACCATGGGAAAATACCATGGTATGGTTTGTGGTTTGGATTATTTTAATATAAGGGGTCCCAAACCTAAATAATAAAGAATTCCCTCACCTTTCCTATATAAACCCACCCAAGCTCCCACTTACTCCTCACTAAAATCTTTTGGAGTTCGTCAAACCTCTGCCATAATCTCTCTAGAATCCTCCCAAGATGCCCCAAGCTCCCAAGAAGCCTCTCACAAGCCTCTCTCTAGCCATTGGAAGCACACTTCCAAGTAAGGGGTTTTTCTTCCTTTCTCATTTTTGTCAATTTTCATTAAGTTGTATTGCCCTTTTAATTTCAATTATGAATGTTGGGGTATGGTTTCGCACCTCCCCCATACTACCCTCTTATTGTTTGAATGATGGGAGAACCCTTTCTCTCTCATTAAATGCTTCCCATGTACACCCGTTAGTATGCCGAAATTCCGAAAGGAACTTCTCTCTCTCCTTTTACATTCAAGCAATACTTTTGTATCATGAATCTAAATTCCATTTAGATTGTTGGGACATGTATATATATGACCTCCTTACTGTCCATTACATGTAAATATGATGAGGAACCCCTTTCTATCTCATCAACCTTTTTTATGAATTCTTATGTCACGCCGTTACGCTGCTGAAATCGCACCGATTTTCTAAGCCAATGTTCTTGTGTAGTGAATACCATGCCCATTTCTCCATCAAGGGTATTCACCTTTATGAACATTTACATATTGATTGTAATGTTTCATGTATGAATTCCACATTCCTTTATCGTGGAAGAAATGATTATGTTTTATGAATCCATGTTTTATGATCCATGTGGCACACTTATGCATGAAATGAAATGTTTAAGAAGGGTGCACCCTTTATAGCGCTCCAATGCATTGGGTAAAGTATAGTATCATGATACGTCATGTGCAATGAGTTTTTACTCATGCTAATTCAAGTGAAACGAGGGTTTACTCGTGCTTCAAGTGCAATGAGGGTTTACTCATGCTCCATGTGCAATGAGCCTTGGCTCATGCTAATTCAATGTTAAGTGTTGTTGCCACATTTCCATGTTATGATTATCATGCTTTATCATGCCTTTATGTTCATGTTTCTCTTATTATCTATTGATATGCCTATTTCCTAACATGTATTGTACTCCTCATGTTATTCATTGTGTACTCCCTTACTGGGCTTTATAGCTCACCCTTTTCTTATGCATGTCCTCAGGTTATCCCATGCAATGCTAAGTATGAAGGAATGTAGTGGTCATGTAAAGGAAGTTTTCAAAAAAGATGTTGTAATTCAAGTTTAATGTTTTTATGTAATGATCCTAAGCCCCAAAGGCACTAAACCTCTTGATCTTCTTTGTTGTATCAAGTTAAGTTTTTTGTAATAAAGCATGTTTAAGTTGTAATAAGAAGCAGGGTTGTCATAGTTGGTATCAGAGGATAGGTTTAGTTATTTTTGGGATTAGGAAACCCTAGTAAAGCCTTAGATACAAGACTAAGCATAATAAAAACATCCCTAAGTTTTGGTAAATACTAAGTAAGTGGTTTATCAAACAAATACATCCATGTCTGGAAACGAGCAGGTAGAGGTGGATCTGGCACAGATGTATCCTAGGGGTAAAACCCGAAAACACCACGTTGAGCTAGACTCGAACGGGAACTGGTGCACGACAACAGGCCTTGCTACACTATTGGTTACGACACTCCTGGGGGATATGTTTTGATAAATTCACAATCTTAGTATGAACCCTTATTAAGGGAAAAAATACCCCTAAGAATATATGTTAGAAGGAAGATCATGAAAAGCATGGATTGAATCCCATAGACTCATGAGTTAACGAGATTAAAGTTTATTTATAAGTCAACAACTTTTGTCTTTGGATTAACCTTTATGTGTTACCCCTAAATTTCATTTTATTCCAGCCAATAGCCGGTAATAGGAGAACTTGGGATAACAACTGTTGTGAAGATCAGTGTGATGATTGTACTTATGAGATGCCCAATCCAATGGGAGCGGGAATCGCGAACTTTGTCACTCTTCTCTCTCAGCTAACTCAAGTTTTGAATAGAAACACTGGTCAAGAGGAACATTCAACCCCCCCCTAAGAAAGAACAATTCGCTATTGAAAGATTCATGAGACAAAGGCCTCCTACTTTTAGTGGATCATCTGATCCCACGATCACTGAAAAATGGATCAACACCATTGAAAAGATATTCTCCATCCTCCAATGCTCTGAAAAAGAGAAGGTTCTCATGGCGGATTATCGTATGGAGGGTGAAGCTGATCAATGGTGGACGTTGATCAAAAATATGAAGCCTGAGGAGGATATCGAGGCTTTGGAATGGAAGGAATTCTGGAAGATGTTTTTCGATAAATATTTTCCGCGCACCCTCCGTCTTAAGATGGAAAGGGACTTCCTTTCCCTCAAATAGAAAGATGAAGAATCTGTGGGAGTGTACGAGGAAAACTTCACAAGGCTTGCACGATATGCTTCCGGCTTTGTCGTTACCCCCGAATGCAAGGTTGACCACTTCTTTGGTGGGCTGAAGCCTAGCTTGCGGAAAGCATTAGCGATCCGTGACTTTGACAGCTATGAGGAAATTGTCCGATGTTCCCTCATGGTTGAAATGGAGATCGGAGAATCATAGGGGTATCATGGGGACAAGAAGCGTAAGGTGGACTTCAATGCTGGTGGTCCGATGGATAAATCCAACGGCGCTAAGAAATTCCAGCACCACACTTGCCAAAAGTGTGGAAAGAAGAACCCTGGAAATTGCCTTAGGGGGACAAGAAAATGCTTCAAGTGTGGAAGAGAAGGGCACCTAGTTGTTAACTGTCAGCAAGAAGGACCCTCGGCTACGGCAGAGGAGAGGAACGCTCCGTTCGAACCTCAACGCGTTGTTCAATGCTTCAAATGAAAAGAACTAGGTCATTTTGAGAATCAGTGCCCTAATCCAAGGGTTATCGGAGGCAATCAACAACCTCCAAGACAGCAAGGAATAGCTTTTGCCATCACTTCTGCTGAAGTGAACCCCGACAACGAAGTGGTGTCAGGTACGCTAGTTATTCATTCAATAATAGCGAACGTACTTTTTGATTCAGGTTCTACGGATTCTTTTATATCTCAAAAGTTTAGTAGAACAATCCCTGCACCACCACAAATCATGGAAGTAAAGATGTCGGTGAGTACAGAAAATGGGGAAATCATTGCATCCCATGAATATAAGTCCTCCCCTGTTATAATCTGTGGATTGAATTTCCCGGCGAACCTAGTCATACTCCCTTTGGTGGAATTTGATGCAATTATTGGCATGGATTGTCTTTCCTTATATAGAGCCAACATAAATTGTCGGGAGAGGGAAATCACACTCCATATGGAGAATCGACCCCCGATTCTTTACAAGTGTCAGGACGAAGATGAATCTCATTTAGCTCCATCATCTCAAGCATGGATATTACTACCTTATGAGCATGCATATTTGGCTCAGATGATTGAGTCCAAGGAAGAAACCACCCTTGAAGAAATTCCTATTGCGAGGGAATTCGCTGAAGTATTTCCCAAGGAACTTCCTGGTCTTCCTCCATGAATAGATGTTGATTTCTCAATTGAACTTATACCTGGGGCGCTAGCAATATCCAAGACTCCATATAGAATGGCTGTTGTTGAGCTTGAAGAGCTGAAGAAACAACTACAGGAGAATCTGGATAAAGGGTTTATACGCCCAAGTGCATCACCATGGGGTGCACCAGTCCTCTTCATCAAGAAGAAGGATGGGTCAATGTGGCTTTGCATCGATTATCATGAACTTAACAAAATCACGATAAAGAAAAAGTATCCTCTCCCATGAATCGATGACTTGTTTGATCAGCTGCGTGGATCACAATAATTCTCCAAGGTCGACTTGCGGTCGGGATATTATCAAGTAAGGGTGAAGAAGGAAGATATCCCCAAGACTGCTTTTCGTACAAGGTACGGGCACTATGAATTCATAGTAATGCCTTTCGGACTCACCAATGCTCCAGAAATATTCATGGACTTGATGAATAGAGTCTTTAGAGATTACCTAGTCGAATTTTTGGTAGTCTTTATAGATGATATTATAATATACTCCAAAACCAAGGAGGACCATGAGGAGCATTTAAAAACTGTACTAGAGACTTTGCGCAAGGAGAATCTCTATGAAAATTACAGCAGTGTGAGTTTTGGTTGAAGGAAGTCTCATTCTTGGGCCATATCATCACAAGCAATGGGATATCTATGGAGCCCTCCAAAACAGATGCAATTGAGGGATGGCCGAGGCCAACATCGGTAACTGATATCCGTAGCTTCTTGGGGTTAGCTGGATATTATCGAAGAATTGTGAGAAATTTCTCACGATTGTCCAACCCTCTTACCAAGCTAACTCGAAAGGGAGTAATGTTTTCATGGATGATGAATGCGAAGAAAGATTCAAAGAGTTGAAAAAGAGGCTTATCACTGCACCCGTTCTCACTTTACCCACAAGTGGGGAGCTTTTTGTGGTATTCAGTGATGCTTCGAAGAAGGGCTTAGGATGTGTGCTGATGCAGAATGATAAAGTGATATCCTATGCCTCAAGGCAGTTGAAAATCCATGAGCGAAACTATCCAACGCATGATCTGGAGTTGGCGGCGGTGATCTTTGCCTTGAAAATCTGGCGGCATTATCTCTATGGAGAGAAATGTGAGATATATACTGACCACAAGAGTCTTAAATATATATTCACACAGAAAGAGCTTAATATGCACCAGAGAAGATGGATAGAGCTAATCAAGAATTATGACTGTTCAATACATTACCACCCTGGGAAGGCGAACAAGGTGGCAGATGCCCTATGTAGAAAGGATCCATCGATTCTATCAATGATGAGAATTGAGAAGGATCCAATCTTCTTAGACTTGATGAAGATGGACGTGGGAATCATAAAGAATGGAACATCATCAATCCTTTCACAAATGATTGCTTAACCATCTCTTTTGGAAAGGTTAAAGGATGCTCAAAAGGATGATGCGAGAATCCAAGAAGAAGTGGAAGCTATCAAAAAGGGAAAATCTTCAGAGTTTAATGTTAATGAAGAAGAGAATGTGTGGTTTGGGAAAATACTATGTGTTCTATCAAGTTCGGAGCTGAAGAAGGAACTTTTGGATGATGCACATAGTTCAAATTTCTCTATTCACCCAGGGAGCACAAAGATGTATCGAGATCTCCGAGAAAACTTTTGGTGGGATAATATGAAGAATGAGATCGCTGAATATACATCAAAGTGCCTGGTGTGTCAGCAAGTGAAGGCAGAGAGGCAGAAGTCTAAGGGGATGATGCCACAATTGCCCATACTAGAATGGAAATTGGAGAACATCAACATGGACTTCGTCACTGGACTTCCAAGGACATCCAAAAGCAACAATGCAATCTGGGTTATTATGGACCGTCTTACAAAGACTGCACACTTCATTGCTATTCGAGAGGATTTCTCTTTGGATCAACTAGCATGGATATATATCAGAAAACGTGGTATGGTTGCATGGAGTACCACTATCTATTGTGTCTGACCGAGATCCAAGATTTACCTCTAAGTTTTGGAAGAGTCTTCAACATGCTCTGAATACTGAACTGAACTTCAGTACGGCCTATCATCCTCAAACTGATGGCCAATCCGAGAGGACTATCCAAACACTTGAGGATATGTTGAGAGCGTGCTCAGTGGACTTTAAAGGAGGATGGGATCAACATCTTCCTCTAGTTGAGTTCTCTTATAATAATAGTTTCCACTCGAGCATCCAAATGGCACCATATGAAGCCCTGTATGGGAAAAGGTGTAGAACACCAGCGTATTGGGATGAGGTCGGTGAACGTAAGCTGCTTGGACCAGAAATGGTCGAAGAAATGGTGGAGAAGGTGAAAACCATTCAGCAGCATATCAAGGCAGCCCAAAGTCGACAGAAGAGTTATGCAGATAATCGTCAATGAGACCTTGACATTAAAGTCGGAGACATGGTGTTTTTATGCATATCTCCATGGAAGAAGGTCATGAGGTTTGGAAAGAAAGGGAAGTTAAGTCCAAGGTACATCAGCCCCTTCGAGATTCTTGATCGTGTTGGGGCTGTGGCCTATCGACTAGCACTTCCACCTACTATGGCCAAGGTGCATGATGTCTTCCATGTATCCTTCTTAAGTAAGTACATACCAGACCCTTCACATGTACTCTCTTCCGAGGTGGTATAATTAGAAGACAATCTTTCTTATGAGGAGCAACCAGTGAAGATCTTAGATCGTAAAGAAAAAGTTCTACGAAATAAGACAATGCCCCTCGTCAAGGTGTTGTGGAGAAACCACAAGTTTGAAGAAGAAACTTGGGAGTCGGAGGATATGATGAATCTAAGTTACCCACATTTGTTTTAGTGTGGGAAAAGGAAAATTTCGAGGGCGAAATTTCTTAAGGGGGGAATGTTGTAACGACCCAATGTTTCATTAATGGAAAATCCCTCTTGATACAGTTAAATGTTTCTTTATGAAAAATGTTTTTTTATAAGATGTCAACTTCTTTAGTTTTACATTAAGATTTGTGACCATTACTTTTATAGCCGTTGAACAGTGATCATCTGAGTAGTATAAATATAAGGCTTTAACGAAACCATTTCTTCTCAGACAAAGGAAGCGATGGCCTCATCTAGTAGAATTGCCCCTTACGAAGCCCATTTGTCGGAGCTCGGAAAAGAGGTGGCGTCTTTGGGCTTTGCCCTTGACCAAGCCCAAGCTGAGCTTCATCAAGTCAAGCTCGAACGTGATCGTCTACGGGAAAAATGGAAGTTGATAGAGATTACCACTCGAGAGATGTTATCCGAGCAACCCCAAGAGTCTGTCACCATCGCACACCTTACACTTAGGTCTTATGCGGCTATTTTAAAGGGTTATGTAACAAATAATTAGCACCATGTTCATGTACATTATTTTTGTATATAATAATGAATATAATTTCTAGTCATTTTTGATACATTGTAATTAGTTTTTAAAGTACAAGTGGTGTTTTTAGTTATTATTTAATTAAGAATTATATTTTATTAAATTAAAGGATTTTTTAATTAAATAATATTTTAATAAAATATTATTATTAATATTAAATTAATTTTTTTTATATATAAATGATCTTATAATTTTATGAATGCAATTAAAATTTTTATTAAGGTTTGAAAGCCGTTTCTGTCAAAACCCGTAAATTTTTTATACATGTCAGTTTTTATTTTAAAAGTGAAAATTCACATATTTAGAAAATTATTTAGATACAATAAATATTATTTTTGGAATCAGGACGTCGAAATTATCCAACGGTGAATTTTTCATAATTTTCTGAGACAGTCAAATTTTTGAGTAAAAATTAAATACCATTTAAATATATAATGTGTTTTATGACATCATAATGACCCAATGGTGATGTAATAAAATAACATAATAATTATGTTCGGACAATATGTGTTTTATAATTAAAATAATGAGGTTTTGGGTTTGTTTGACTTACTTTTCAAAGCATTAATGGAGCCCTCAAGACTTATTCAACACTTTTCCTTTTTAAATTAATTTCCATGGGAGTGTGACTCACCTCCACATAAGAAACCCTACTTTTTTTATAAGTTCAGACCTTGGACTTTTCAAATATTGTTTTCCTCTTTCCATTTCCAGAAACCATGGGCAAATACCATGGTATGGTTTGTGGTTTGGATTATTTTAATATAAGGGGTCCCAAACCTAAAAAATAAAGAATTCCCTCACCTTTCTTATATAAACCCACCCAAGCTCCCACTTCCTCCTCACTAAATCCCTTGGAGTTCGTCCAACCTCTACCCTACTCTCTCTAGAATCCTCCCAAGGTGCCCCAAGCTCCCAAGAAGCCTCTCACAAGCCTCTCTCTAGCCTTTGGAAGCACACTTCCAAGTAAGGGTTTTTTCTTCCTTTCTCATTTTTGTCAATTTTCTTTAAGTTGTATTGACCTTTTAATTTCAATTATGAATGTTGGGGTATGGTTTTGCACCTCCCCCATACCGCCCTCTTATTGTTTTAATGATGGGATAACCCTTTCTCTCTCATTAAATGCCTCCCATGTACACCCATTACTATGCCGAAATTCCGAAAGGAACTTCTCTCTCTCCTTTTACATCCAAGCAATACTTTTGTATCATGAATCTAAATTCCATTTCGATTGTTGGGACATGTATATATATGACCTCCTTACTGTCAATTACATGTAAATATGATGAGGAACCCCTTTCTCTCTCATCAACCTTTTTTATGAATTCTTATGTCACGCCGTTACGCTGCCGAAATCGCACCGATTTTCTAAGCCAATGTCCTTGTGTAGTGAATACCATGCCATTTTCTCCATCAAGGGTGTTCACCTTTATGCATATTTACATATTGATTGTAAAGTTTCATGTATGAACTCCACATTCCTTTATCATGGAAGAAATGATTATGTTTTATGAATCCATGTTTTATGATCCATGTGGCACACTTATGCATGAAATGAAATGTTTAAGAAGGGTGCATCCTTTATAGCGCTCCAATGAATTGGGTAAAGTATAGTATCATGATAAATCATGTGAAATGAGTTTTTACTCATGATAATTCAAGGGAAACGAGGGTTTACTCGTGCTTCAAGTGCAAAGAGGGTTTACTCATGCTTCATGTGTAATGATCCTTGGCTCATGCTAATTCAATGTTAAGTGTTGTTGCCACATTTCCATGTTATGATTATCATGCTTTATCATGCCTTTATGTTCATGTTTCTCTTATGCTCTATTGATATGCCTATTTCCTAACATATATTGTACTCCTCATGTTATTCATTGTGTACTCCCTTACTGGGCTTTATAGCTCACCCTTTTCTTATGCATGTCCTCAGGTTATCCCATGCAATGCTAAGTACGAAGGAATGTAGTGTTCATGTAAAGGAAGTTTTCAATAAAGATGTTGTAATTCAAGTTTAATGTTTTTATGTAATGATCCTAAGCCCCAAAGACACTAAACCTCTCGATCTTCTTTGTTGTATCAAGTGAAGTTTTATGTAATAAAGCATGTTTAAGTTGTAATAAAAAGCTGGGTTGTCATATTTACGCCTTTAGTTCTAGTCGCCAGCCACTGGCCTATGAAATGTGGGTTTGGGGTAGTCACGATATGGGCCCCGGGGGACGGGTCATGACAAATTGGTATCAGAGGAGTCGGTTCTAATGCTGAACATAGAACTCTGATCTTTCTTTTCTATGATGCAACAGTGTTAAGGGTACTAAGTGTGGTTTTTAGTTCAGGGAGTCCAGTGTTGGTGTGGGCAGCCAACATATCCACACACCAGTGGATGTACCAGCAGTACTACTTCTGTTGGGCCACCGATGCTAGTAGAGCTAGCAATAGATGATGCACACCACTTGAGCGCGTTGCACGAATTCCAGCGCTAGAGACCACCCAGGTTCAGCGGAGAGATGGACCCACAGGAGGCTGAGGATTAGCTTGAGGCAGTGGTGAGAGTCTTCAGGCTAGTAGGGACACCAATCGACTTCATGTTGATCCTTGTCGCGAGCCTCCTTCAGGTAGTAGCATGCAGATGGTGGAACCTGATTCACCAAGTGCATGACGAGGCGACACTACTCTGGGCAGAATTTGATATCCTGTTTTGGGCGGTGTTTGTCCCAACCAATCTCTACAGATTGAGGATATAGGAGCTACTGTATCTATAATAGGGTATCATAATGGTGATTCATTACTCATTGAGGTTTACCGACCTCTCTCGCTACTCCACATATATGGTGAGGGACCCATTTTTCAGGGCCCGGACCTTCGGGCAGGGGCTCAGGTGAGGGATCAGAGAAAAAATGATCTCCCTCAGCATCCTGGCACAGTAGGGGGTGTTAAAGAGAGGCCTCAATGTGGGGAGCTTCCTTGCTAAGTAGTCACCAGTAGCAAGACCCACTACTAGCCGACACACAGAAAAGACTTCTGCAGTTGGAAGTAGACAGATGTCACAGTGGTCAAAGAGGACCAGACCTACAGGTGGTCGACCGCATGACTTAGGATTAGTTGTGCCAGGAACACGGATCAAAGAGACACATGACAGTAGTAGGCAGTGTTACTCATGTGGAGGGAAGTATCACATGGCTCGTGACTATCCGACCCACCGTTCAGATGATAACCAGTTACTTGAGGGACCTTCCAGGAAAAGGTATATTTGTGAACGAGGTGGACCACATGGAGGAGGAGGAGGTGGCAGAGGAGATGGATGTACAACTGGAGGTGGATGACGTTACTAGGTGTTACCACCACCACCATCAGGAGGCCCACCCCGACCACAGGGAGCGGGTGGACAGGGGGGATCTCCGCTTCAGGCAGCTGAGGCCTACAATCACGGTGCTCCAGAGATGATTCAAGTTACATTCTGTGTCTTATCCACCTTATCTACAGTTCTTATAAACACAGGTGCCAGTCACTCATTCATTTCCACTTCCCACGTTCAGAGCTTGGAGATTCTGACGAAGCCGTTGGCTCGATCCTTGCGGCTAGATACTCCTACGAGAGCTGATTCGACGATTGCCCACTGGTGTCGGTAGTGCGATATTACTCTTTGAGGCGAGAAATTTGGATGGGATCTCCTAGTAGCAGCGTTGAGGCCTTACGATTTCATCTTGGGTATGGACATGTTATCTACATTCCATGCTCAGATTGATTGTATTAGATGAAAAGTGCGGTGTGTCTGCACGGATGGGACCAGGTTTACCATCACTGGCAAGAAGGGTTATTTTACAGCATAAGACAGACTTATTCGGAGGAGGGTGCAGCCGATCACACATCAGTTGGCCAGCCTTACCTTTGGAGCAGTTGATGTGGAGAGTTCAAGCTATCCTGTAGTGGTGGACCAGTACAAAGACTTTTTCCCTGACGATGTTCAAGGACTACCTCCTCGGAGAGAGGTGGAATTCAACATTGACCTGTACCCCTAGAAGACACTGATATCTACTCCAGCATATCAGATGGCTCCCTTTGAGATTCGTGAGTAGCAGGTACAGCTGGAGGACTTTCAGGGGAAATGATTCATCTGGTCCAATGTTTATCCCTGGGCAGCCCCGATTCTTTTCACCAAGAAGGCAGATGGGAGCTTGAGGCTTTGTGTTGACTACTGATGCCTGAACCAGGTGATTGTGAAAAACAAGTACCCACTCCAAAGGATTGATGACATCTTTGATCAGCTGAAGGGAGCATAGTGGTTCTCGAAGATAGACCTCAGATCAGGTTATCACCAGCTCATCGTTCAAGATGAGGATTTGCAGAAGACGACCTTCAGGTGTCGTTACGGACACTAAGAGTTCTTGGTTATGCCTTTATTTGTGACCAATTCCCAAGAGGTGTTCATGGGACACATGAACAAGATCTTCCATCCATACCTCGTTCTCTTTTTCATAGTCTTCATTGACAACATTCTGATCTACTCGACTACTGAGGAGGAGCATGCCTATCATTTGCGGGTGGTACTGGACACACTCTGAGAGCACCAAATTTATGGTAAGCTCTCGAAGTGCTAGTTCTAGATCCGAGAGGTCCAATTTCTTGGACATCTTATCTTGAATACTGGAGTTGCAGTTGATCCAATGAAGAATGAGGTGGTACTCTCTTGGGAGCCACCCTGGGGTTTGACGGAGGAGTGGAGTTTCCTGGGATTGGATGGACATTACCGGATATTCATACCGGACTTCTCCAGAGTTGTAGCACTGCTATCAGTCTTGACTAAGAATGGGAAACCCTTCATATGGTCGAAGAGATGCCAGTAGAGATTTCAGAAGTTGTGGAAGAGGCTGACTAGTGCCCCCATCTTGAGGCTTCCAGAGGAGGGCGTAGGGTACGTAATTTACTGCGATGCATCAGGGACCGGACATGTGTGTGTCCTAATGCAGGAGAGAGTAGTGATTGAATACGGTTCTTGGTAGCTGACAAAGCAGGAGCATAACTACACTACCCATGAACTAGAGTTAGTAGCAGTGGTCTTCTCCTTGAAGATGCGGCGACACTATCTGATGAGCGAGAATTTTACCATGTACTCTGATTACAAGAGTCTCAGGTATATCTTCTCGTAGAAGGACCTTAACCTGAGACATCAATATTGGATTGAGTTCTTCCAGGACTATGTCTTCGAGATAGTCTATACTAAAAAGAAGGGGAACATTGTTGCAGATGCGCTCAGCTAGAGGACTGGTATAAAACTGCTAGGAGAGGCGACAAAGAAGCTAGATGCTTTACAGACATCCTTTGTGGATAGATATAGATCATCATTCCTACAGTCTCTTATGGTCACTCCCCCACTTCTTCAGTGAGTGAGGGAGGAACAACATGGGGACACTGACTTCAAGACACGATTTGCTCAGATATCTACAGGGCATGCACCTGATGGATTTTCTGATGGATGGCAGGACGACATCCTCTTTAGAGGACAGACCTTGGTACCAGTGGAACTTCAAGAGGAATTGGTGAGGGTGTTCCACACATCCCCTCTAGCGGTACATCAAGGAGTGGAGAAGATATATCAAGAACTTTGACAACAGCACTGGTAACCAAGTATGAAGAAGGCAGTAGAAGATTTTGTCTCACGGTGCAACACTTGTCAGAAAGTGAAGGCAGAGAACCAGGTACTAGCAGGATTTGTTCAACCTTTAGAGGTCCCAAAGTGTATGTGGGATGGGATATACAATTACTTCGTGATAGGTCTTAAACATACATCCAGGGGTCACGACTCGATTTGGGTGATCGTCGACCAACTCACCATGTCGGCCCTCTTTCTACTGATCAGAGAGCAGGGTTAAGTAGAGATATTGGGATGCCTCTATGTGCAGGAGATTGTGAGACTACATGAAGTACCTTCCTCTAGTGTTCTGACCTAGACGAAATATTTACTTCCCAGCTATGGAAGGGGTTGCAGGAGGATTTTGGGACACAACTTCACTAGAGCACCGCCTTCCATCCTTAGACAGATGGTCAGACTGATAAGACCATTCAGACCCTTGAGGACATGCTATGTGCATGTGTACTCGACTTTAGTCACGGCTATGAGGATCACATTCCTTTGGTGGATTTTTCTTACAAAAATAGAAATCAATCCAACTTAGGGATGGAAACTTTTTTGGCCTTGTACGAGTGACCCTGCAAATCACCCTTGTGTTAGACTGACCCTAGGGAGTCAACACTAGTGGGACCGCAGATGGTACAAGCCACTACGAAGAAGGTACAGATCATCCAGGAGTGGATGAAAATGGCACAGAGCAGACAGAATTCATATTCTGATAGGAGATGGAGACCTCTGGAGTTCGAGGATGGAGACCACGTCTTTCTACAGGTCTCACCTCGACCAGGTCAATGGAGATTTGGCCGAGGAGGAAATTTATCTCTGATATTCAATGGACCTTTCCAGGTCCTCAGCAGAGTAGGCGAGGTGGCTTACCACTTATCCCTTCTACCTCAGTTGCACTGCGTGCACGATGTCTTCCATATATCTCAGCTATGGATATACGTGCATAAGCCTTCCCACATCATCAACCATATAGAGACAGACGTCGATGATGGGGAAACTTTTATGGAGGTTCTAGTGGAGGTTGAGGATCGATAGGAGAAGGTCCTACATGGATGGTCGACACATTAGGTTCATGTACAATTGCAGAACGGGAACCTCCAGGAGAGTACATGGGAGTGGGATGCTCAGATGCGTGCTCAGTACCACCATTTGTTCCCATAGTTTGAGTTGTAGCTTACGGGGATGTAAATCCCTGAGGTGGGGAGAATCTAAAGACTCGAAAGTTGCGTGGAAATTTTTTTCTTAAATAAATGGAATTTTTATGAGTCGGTGAAAATTTACAACGCTTGATTTTGAGGTCCGGTGTTCCCGGAATCAATTTTTGATGTTTGGTTCAGGTACATTTAGTAAATGTACCAATGAGATTTTATAATTTTTGAACTGGTGCTAAGAACATAAATCCAAGGCCACCGTTGAACTTGCAGTGCCAATCTTCGCTTAAGAAGACTTTCACCTCGATGACAGATGGTCGAGAATAAAAGTTAGTTTTTGGCTGTTTATAAAAAAATAATAAAATAATGTCTACAACACTTTATTTTATTTTAAGCTTCCATGTGTGTGATTGTTGGTTAAAACTCCACTTGGGAGTTGGTGGTGGGACCGCCACACCCTATCCTCCCATGAGAGGTTATGGTAGTGGGGCCCAACATAATTTAACCTCCTGTGAGAGGTTACCACATGGGGACCACCCGAGACCATAACCTCTCATTTAAATAATATGGGTGGGGAACACCCAACCCCTATTAATGGGAGGAGAGTATAACCTTTCAAATCCCCCTCATTAATGAGGGAGAGCCTCTCCACCTCCCCTAGTTTTCGAATTTGTTCCAACTCCCCAATTAATGTGCCAACCTAATGAATTAAATTGGAGGAGCCTTTTCAATTAATTAAACTTTTTGATTTTTGTGCCAACGATTAAAATAATAGAAAAATATTATTTTGGAAACTTTAATTTGGGTGGAAATTTGGGAGAGGAAGAGAACTTGGTGAAACTTATCCTATCCAAGGAAGAATGCCCCTCCGAACGAAGAACGTGAACAGTGCCGGCGATGATTCTTCTTCGAATTTATTCTACCCTGACACCTACCAACCTACCCTCTGAAACGTAAATGAGCCAACGTAGCTCGAGATTTGAGATGTGTGGCGGACATGATGAACGACGAACAACAAACGATGAATCTAAAGTAAGGGGTTTATTGCCTGTTGAAGTTGTACCTTTTTCTTACCTTCTTCAATGGATAATAAGGGATCGATGCGGACGTATTATTGATGATAATCTTCTCATGATGATCCAAATGATATCTCTTTAAATGTGGAGGGTGCATGACAAACAAACATGGCCTGACATCCTTTGTCGATCTCTCTCTTCTGGTGATGTTCTAAGTCATGTCGACGTATCAACGACCAGACGAAGGAGGGGGCGATGACAAAGGCCGTGCTACCCGCAGCCTCTGCAAATCGCGCCATCGGCCCGCGCCGGCCCGAGCTTTGTTAAACTGGCTTGCCTGCAGCCCTCCCCCCCCCGGCGCGCTGCCCAGTGCCCAGGCTATTTTCCGGTCACCCCCGCGGCCTTCCCGGTGCCCCCGCGGCCTCCCAGTGCCCAATGGTACCATGACCGGTGCCCCCGCATCCATGTAGGGGCCCTACCGGCACCCTCACGGCCTCCTAATGCCCAGTCGCGTTCTGCCTGGTGCCCCACATGGCCTGCCTGGCACCCCCACGATCTCTCCGCACCCTGACACACCCTGCTCGGCGCCCCTGAAGCCTACCCAGATCCCTGCCACGGCCTACCCGGCCGCACCTGAGCCGGCCTTTGTGCGCGCCACCCTGAATCGGCCTCCCCTGAGCCGGCCTTCACGCGCAGCACCTTGTACTAACCACCCCAATCCGACCACCACAAGACACGCGCACCCCCAGCTGAGCCAATTTCATGGATCCCTCGCTCCCTCTGGGCCGAGCCGCGCCGGGCCGCACCCTCCCAATGCCCCATGCCGAACTAGCCCCGAGCCCAAGCCGAACCGCCCCTGCAGTTCATTGGGTCAGGCGCAGTGAACCAGGCCAAACATAGCGGGATGACCCACCCTACGGGCTGGGTCATACCCAGCGAGTCTGACCGGGTCGACCCATAATAGTTGGTCCCAGACTGGGTTAAACCGAGTCGGTCTGACCAGGTCTGATCGGACCTGGGCCCACTAATGAACCCATACATTCTAAACCCATATCATTGGCACTGGGCGTCCATTTGACCAACCATCAGAAGCGATGATATTCTTGGAGTGAATCCATCCCTTTGAGAATACCCCACCAGAGTTCGGGGTATAGTTGAGATACGGTCAAGTTTGATCGTTCACGAATCCAACCGGGCCCCTAAGACAAAAGGCTAATAACTAACAGACCGTGCATCTGATTGACGTTTCGTCTATTTCATTGAGACCCTTATGACGTGGTAGACCATTGAGATTATACTTCATGGCACTTTGTGGAAGTTGGAGTACTGACCAGTAGCTCATGGAGCGTATCCTTCCAGAGGTGAGCGGATAGAGTACGTAGACCTAATATCTAGATGAGACCTGACGACTGCTTGACCGATTCGACTTGGAGTGAATCGACTAGCCTAGTGGGGAGTTCCTTTGTGTGACGCGAAATACCCATGGTGGCGAGTTCCTCTGTGTGAGTGCGAAAGTCCCACGGTACTCGATATTAAGAGTACCTCAGTCGGCTACGAGGTGGAGCACCTCTGTGTGAGCGCAACCGACCCATGGTGGGGAGCACCTCTGTGTGATGTGACAGACCCATAGTAATGGACAGGAAAAGTATCTCAGTAGTCCAAGGATAGTGGGAAGCACATTTGTGTGATGCGGAAGGCCCACTATACTCGATAGAGGAGGACTACGCCACCGGCCATGGTTTCAAAAATAAAAATCCTGGTTTGAGTTGAGTCAATGACTTTTGTGTTTTTCTCATGATTGAGATAGGTTAATGGATAACATAGGTATATGTATGGGATTATACATAAGTAATGGTTATATATAGATTGAATACTTTTTGGTTTATACATGTTAGATTTTGTGAGACCTTGAGGGTCTCGGGGTCCCTACTGAGTATCGTTATACTCACCCCTGCACAGGCTATGCTCGCAAATCGTTGTGTTGGTTGCAGACGACATACAACGCTGACTGAGGAAGAGAGTAGCAGGACTGGACGGTACCCGAAGGTGGACCACTTGGTGTGATGGTACCCAGAGGAGATGGACAGACGAGAGTTTTAAGGAGGCTATATGTACCTACCGTTCAGGTAAGAACCCTGAAGGATGACCCAATATCTGCATTATTTTTCTTCAGTTTTACTTGCTTTCAGTTGTACTTGTTCTTTCCTACTAGGCTTTCATTTCTGGCTCCTTTTATATTCCAGCACTTATTTTGTATACAATTTTACTTAGTGTTTTGCACTCAGTTGTGTTCTCTGATGTTTTTGTTTACAGTTATAAAGGCAATGCCTTCCCAGTTTAGGGATTTACGTCTTTGGTTCTAGTTTCCAGCCCCTAGCCTATGGATGGCGGGATTTGGGTAGTCATGATACGATCCCTGGGGGATGGGTCGTGATAGTGAAGGTCACCACAAAACCAGGCATTTAAATATTATATCATTTGTGATAACATTGATGTGGAAGAGAAATCTAACCATCATTTTCTTATTGTGATTGATAGAGATCATGTTCTTGGGAATGTTTTTGACCAAAAAACCATGAACCATAGGTGTGAATAATGTTCATTGATATCATCAAAAATGATGATAATAGAAAAATTATTTTTTAAGACCATTTTCCTATAGTTTCTAAATTATTTCACTCTTTTATGATATAAGTAAATATACATTTATATAAACACCATCATACATTTTGATTGTACCTTGAACTATTTATACTTCATATATCATTACAGGTTGCATCATATAGTGAATTAATACATTAACCTCTAACACCACATCCATAGTTCAACAAAAACCATTTCATAAATGTTAAAACTTTCTCATAGATCATGACACAAGACTTTATAATCATTTTTATGGTATTTAGTAGTATCTAATTTACTTTATCAATTTCAATCATCTATTTATAAAACATAATTTTCTCATAATCAAGAATATATTATGGTTTATCATTCACTCAACCATTTTTTTCTAAAATGTTTTACTTGCTGCTGAACAATTTTTATCGGTACTTTTCAAAATATGATCTCAATTACTTAATGAAAAAGTACTATTGTACAATAATGATATATTTAATATTTCATATGAGTGTACCATCATCAATAAAATGTATTCACAACATACTTCATAGATACAAATAAAGCTCCACAGTAATCATTCAAATCAGTTGTGTCAATAACATATACTTGACCATGATCTACTAGCTTATTTTAAGGAATATTTTCTTGCCCTTGGGGAAATCGTTTTCACATTTCCCCATCTCCATGAATTCCTAATACTAAATAGTAGTGTTTTACTTATTCTATTCTCATTATTTTAATTTGTGACCTTTCTGTTGTACCTCTCGAACCCCTCGTGGTTTAATTTTCATGATCACAATCACTCTCTTATTTTACTAATCTTGTTTTCAAGTGTTTTTGTTAATAAGCATGATTTCAGGAGAAAGTAGTGGCAAAGGAAGAAGAGTGGACTGTTTTCATGTCCACCGGCCAACCGGTGGCTTCACCACCGGCCAGCCGATGGAACCCAGACAGAAGGCTGAGCCACTGCCTCAGCACCGGCCAACCGGTGGCCTCAGCACCGGCCAGCCGGTGGCACCCAGACAGAACAGTGTTTGCTACTGCCTCAGCACCGGCCAACTGGTGGCCTCCTCACCGGCCAGCCGGTGGCGCCTGAGCCCGAGCCCTCTTCCAGTTTTCAAGCACCGGCCAACCGGTGGCCTTGTACCGGTCAGCCGGTGGAGCCAGTCAAACTAGCCGTTGGGCCTTTGACCAGACCTGTCCACTTGCCTCCCAACGGCTCCGAAGCCTTTTCCAACGGCTCTGAAGACCTCCAAAGGCCATATGAGGGTTCCCCCTCTATAAATAAAGGACTAGGAAGCCCCGGAACTATACCGGAACCATAAGCAAGCCACGGAAGCCCACGGGAACATTTCTCCATCATTTGGCGAACCTCCGGCGGATTGCTTCAAAGAACCTCAATTGCTCCAACTCAATTCCACATCCAAGGAGCACCACCATAGAAGCTTGGGAGCACCCTTCATCAACTCCAATCAATCCTTTGGCGCCCAAGGATTCTCCACATTACGGTTTTTATTGTTTTATCATTTTGAGCATCATTTTGGGTTTGTACCTACAAACCCCATCTCTTTCTCTCATCCTCTCTTTTGGGTTCTCACACCACCTTCAAGGTGTGAAGAGGTTAGTCAAGCCTTACCTTTCAAAAGGCTTGAATCATAGGTGAGCTAGCCTTCACCTGTAAGAAGGCTAGTGGGTTCTTGCTCAACCATTGAAAGCAAGTGGGTTCTTGCATAACCATTTAAAAGAAAGATGTAATAGGTTCTAGAATAACCTTAAAGTCTAGTTGGTTTCTTGCTAAAACCATTAAAAAGCAAGCGGTAGTAAATCTCTCAACGGTTGAGTTGGGAGCGGAGACGTAGGCTTGGGTATAAGCCGAACTCCGTTGTCAATTTTGTGCATTGCCTCATTTATTTCCGCTGCTCTTTTAACTTTGATTTTAAATTGTTAATTAATTTTTAAAAGGCAATTCACCCCCCCTCTTTCCATAACTTCCTTTACTTCTCTGCCCAACCATTGGTATCAGACGAAAATTTGAGTAATACCCTAACCGGTTTCAAATTCAAGATCATTGTGATGGCTTCAACTTCTTTCGCCCCCGAAGGCTATTATTTGGGTCGTGCTCCATTTTTTGATGGAACCGACTACACTTATTGGAAAACCCGCATGACCACTTTTCTTAGAAGTATAGGTTATCCTATTTATAGAATTTTCATGCATGGTTACTCTCTCTCCTCTCCAGATGAATCCAAATGGTCTCAAGCCGACATTAAAAATTTCGAGCTTGATGGAAAAGCCATGAACACTCTTCATTGCGGCCTTGATGGTAATGAATTCAATCAAGTTTCCACATGCACCTCATCACATGAAATCTGGAAACTTTTGGAGGTTACCCATGAGGGGACCGACAAAGTTAAGGATACTCGATTGGACATGTACCGTCAAGATTTTGAATCTTTTACCATGCATCCATATGAAAATATTACTGAAATGTTTACGCGTTTTACTGATGTTTGCAATGGGAGAAAGTCCCTTGGTGATGATGTGTCTGCAGAAACAATGGTCAAGAAGATCCTTTGGATCCTACCAAGCTCATGGGCACCAAAAGTCACGGTAATCCAAGAAGCAAAAGACACCAAGATCATGCCGGTCGAAGAGCTCATCGGATCCCTCATGACCTATGAGATCACCATGAGGAGGCAAGCTGAAAAGGAAGGCAAACCGATCAAAACTCCAAAGAACATCTCCTTCAAAGTTCAACAAGAAGAAAGCTCCTCCTCCTCATCATCTTCCTCTTCAAGCGGCGATTCCGAAATGGAGAATCTTGCCCGCAAGATGCACAAATTCATGAAGAAGCACAAAAAGAAGAAATCCCGCAAGGCTCGAAAGGAAAAACATGACGAAAAATCTGAGCCCGAGGTAACATGCTATGGGTGTGGAAAGAAAGTCCATTACAAGCCCGATTGTCCACTCAACAAGAAAAAGGCCAAGCAAAAGGAAAAGAAGAAGACATTCAAGGCCACATGGAGTGATAGTTCCACATCCTCCTCCTCCTCCTCCTCAAGTGACAATGGTAAAAAATGTATAATGGAATTTCATGAGGTAACATCTTCCGACTCCTCATCCTCTAGTTCTTCAAATTCTTTCAATAATTTATCTTATGAGGATCTCCAACATGCTAGAGATAAATTGGAGGAAGTTTTTCACGAACTTTCTTCCAAATTTGTTTCTTTAAAAAAGAATTTCAAAAAACTTTCTTCCGAAAAGGAACAACTTCTCAAAGAGAAGGAAGAGTTGTCCCTCAAAATCCAAAATCTTCCCGATGTTGAGTCTATGGAATCAACTATCAAGGATTTAAGGGAATCTCTAGCCAAGTTCACCCAAGGGGAACAAAATCTGACCAAACTACTAGGTTCCCAACGCATATCTAGAACCACCCAAGGGCTTGGCTATTCCAAGCAAGCTTCCTCCTCCCATGCTCCAACTATTTTTGTAAGGGGGAGCTCCCAATATAAATTTTGCAATTATTGTAAAAAACCCAGGCACTTAATTTATGAGTGCAATTGCAAAAATGCCCGGTATTGTAGGCCCAAAACCATTTTCTTTAACGATGAATTTCAAAGGAGAAGACCCGCCACTAGACAAGTGTGGATTGAAAAATCCCTTCTAGCGAGTCTCTCCGGGCCAAAATTTGTCTCGGTTTCAAAAACCACTCCCCGGTGATTTGTTGTTTTTATTTAGGGGGAGTTAGGATCGTTTAAATATTTTTGCGTTTTAATTTTCAATTCAAAACTTTCAATTCAATTTTTTTTTTCAAAACTTTAAATTTTCAAATTTTCAAAACTTTCAATTCAAAATTTCAATTCAAAACTTTCAATTCAAAACATTCAATTCAAAATTATCAATTTTCAATTCAAAACTTTCAATTCAAAATTTTCAATTTTCAATTCAAAACTTTCAATTCAAAATTTTCAATTTTCAATTCAAAACTTTCATTTCAAAATTTTCGTTTTTATTTCAAAATTTTCGATTCAAAACTTTCAATTCAAAATTTTATTTCAAAATTTTTCAAATATCAAAAATTTCAATTGGTTTAAAATCTCTATCTTGTTTTTCAAACTTTCCCTCAATCAAGTTTTATGCCCCGTGCTATTTTGATAATCACAAAGGGGGAGAAATTCTTGGTTGATTGGGGGAGAAATATTTCTTTCATGCTTTACTTTACTTTCCCATTTATCCTTTAAAGCATGCCTTTCATTTCATTTTTACATTGTTTGTTTTGGTGATTGTGATCATCAAAATAGGGGGAGATTGTTGTACCTCTCAAACCCCTCGTGGTTTAATTTTCATGATCACAATCACTCTCTTATTTTACTAATCTTGTTTTCAAGTGTTTTTGTTAATAGGCATGATTTCAGGAGCAAGTAGTGGCAAAGGAAGAAAAGTGGACTGTTTTCATGTCCACCGGACAACTGGTGGCTTCACCATCGGCCAGCCGATGGAACCCAGACAGAAGGCTGAGCCACTGCCTCAGCACTGGCCAACCGGTGGCCTCAGCACCAGCCAGCCGGTCGCACCCAGACAGAACAGTGTTTGATACTGCCTCAGCACCGGCCAACCGGTGGCCTCCTCACCGGCCAGCCGGTGGCGCCTGAGCCCGAGCCCTCTTCCAGTTTGCAAGCACCGGCCAACCAGTGGCCTTGTACCGGTCAGCCGGTGGAGCCAGTCAAACTAGCCGTTGGGCCTTTGACCAGACCTGTCCACTTGCCTCCCAACGGCTCTGAAGCCTTTTCAAACGGCTCCGAAGACCTCCAAAGGCCATATGAGGGTTACCCCTCTATAAATAAAGGACTAGGAATCCCCGGAACTATACCGGAACCATAACCAAGCCAAGGAAGCCCACGGGAACATTTCTCCATCATTTGGCGAACCTCCGGCGTATTGCTTCAAAGAACCTCAATTGCTCCAACTCAATTCCACATCCAAGGAGCACCACCATAGAAGCTTGGGAGCGCCCTTCATCGACTCCAATCAATCCTTTGGCGCCCAAGGCTTCTCCACATTACGGTTTTTATTGTTTTATCATTTTGAGCATCATTTTGGGTTTGTGCCTACAAACCCCATCTCTTTCTCTCATCCTCTCTTTTGGGTTCTCACACCACCTTCAAGGTGTGAAGGTGTTAGTCAAGCCTTACCTTTCAAAAGGCTTGAATCATAGGTGAGCTAGCCTTCACCTGTAAGAAGGCTAGTGGGTTCTTGCTCAACCATTGAAAGCAAGTGGGTTCTTGCATAACCATTTAAAAGAAAGCTGTAATATGTTCTAGACTAACCTTAAAGTCTAGTGGGTTTCTTGCTAAAACCATTAAAAAGCAAGCGGTAGTAAATCTCTCAACGGTTGAGTTGGGAGCGGAGATGTAGGCTTGGGTCTAAGCCGAACTCCGTTATCAATTTTGTGTCTTGCCTCATTTATTTCCTCTGCTCTTTTAACTTTGATTTTAAATTGTTAATTAATTTTTAAAAGGCAATTCACCCCCTCTTTCCATCACTTCCTTTACTTCTCCGCCCAACACTTTCTATACAAACTTATAACATACTCTTAATCATTTGAATAATTCCCTTGGGTGATTCTTTCCATAGTTACCACATGGGGGAAAATCCTTCTTTCCCTTCATCCCTTTATCCATTATTTTCTCTTCCTTTATCTTCTTCTCTTACTTCCCTTTGAAAATATAAGGATTGTATAATTATTTAATTTTCTTGGTATCACATAAAACCATTTCATTATAAGAAGAAATAGGGTGAGAGATAAGTACCCTTTTGAGATATTGCTTAGTTACATAAATGAATTAGTTAGTCATTTATTCCATGTTATTTATAAAATCCATAGCATTGCTTGCTAACTTGGTAATGGTAGATTCATAATATGAAATACATTCTTCAATTTTTTACATTAAAATAATGAAAATACTCTTAATCATAGTTTTTTTACGATGATGGAAGTATTTATAAAATAATATATCTTTAAATGTTATCCATTCCATGAGTTTTATCTTCTATTCCCCCTAGTATTCTGGATTAATGACCACCATTGATCAGAATCATCTTTGAGAAAATACAATGAATAAGTAATCTATTCCTTTTTATTGCACCTAAAAGAAATATATATTCTCTAGATAATTAATCTATATCTCAAATATATTTAGATTAGTCATGAATCAAATATGACAGGGGTATCTATCACATAAAGTGGTCAAAATTGGAGGATTCCACTATAGAATAAGTTTTTATATTCAAGAAAGGTTATTTTTCATAACATGATTAATTTCCCCTAATATATCCTTAAATTTCCTTATTTCATTACCATATTTATTGGTTATCTCAATAGGGAAATATCTACGTTGTCCATGAGTAGTGATAACATTCTTCCTTCTAAACACCATTTCTAAAAAATGGCACTTACTGAATTAATTCATAAATTAATGAACTTTGTATAGTTCCAAATATTTTGTTACACATGACATTAATTGAAAAATGTACACATATCTTCACTATTAATAATAAACATGGTTTCTTTGTGTATATACCTACATTAAAATAATGAAAATTGGTTTTAAATAAAATGTGAATAATCCAAGCATATCACTCGAGAGTGTCGAAAGAAGTGCACTGTATGGACTGTTTTTGTGTAGCATGTTATGATCGATTCAAATTCGTAGTATATTTTCAAAGTTGTTACCCTTAGGTGAATATTTTCCAAAACCACATTCAATTATCTTATCTATACTGTGATATGTTTCTTGGAATACCCACATAATCTACACCTTACAAAAATCTTCTACTTTCTTCTATACTTATCCCCAAAGTCCAACTTAGGGTTATGTTCCCTTATATATGTTTTCTAAATCGATTTTATATGTTTCCTGATAAAATTATATTGATACCAACTATGATGCCCCAAACCCAAAATCCCAGAGTTAGTCCATTATTTTGATACACTATAATAATTACAAGGAATCAAATACTAAAGGTCCCATCATTTTAGAAATTTTTGAAAACTTGATTACATAAATTATACCCATTGTAGGTTGGGAATATGAAATATAACATAAAACATAACAAATAGTAATAAATAACTTTTTTGAAACTCATTCCATGAATTAATCTTCATATCCCGGGGAAATTAACAAATTAAATTTGATAGAAAATAAATATTAAATGTATTTAAAGAATAATTAATAATGCATTAATGTCAATAAATCAATATGGAAAGGTAAATAAGAGATAACACATTCCATTAAAATAACTTGATATGGCATAATCAACATGGCTTGGTAAATAAATGAAAACAGATTCCATTTAATAAATAAACTAAGAATGAAATTCAACGATAGATATGTCGAAGAAAAATATCATGTATAAATAATAACTGAAATTAATTAAATGATTAATTATTATACGTCATGTATTTTTCACATGAACCACAACCATCAATACATTTCCCAATATGGTTTAACTCTGTGGGTAGAAATATGTATATTTTTCTTTGAAACAAACTTGAATGTTTTATAACAAACTTATTTAATCCCATAATACTACTAATTGAATGAAGGGATTTCATAAACTAGTCTAATAATCATGTATTACATGTCCAAATCATTCCACTTATATTTAATAATGTATTTCAAAATATTATTTTAAATCCAAGTGTATGATACCACTTTGAAATATTTGAATCATAAGCCCCATAAAAGTGAATAATTATAAAATGAAAAAATTAATACCATGATGATAAATAGATTAATGATATGAAATTTTAAAATGGTAAGTGGATACACCCAAAAATATGTAATTGGTGAATATTACATTTATCTAATAGATGTAAAAAGGGAGATGAAAATCACATACCCCAGAATTACTTTTTAGATGTATATGATTTAAAATCATTTATAATGGTTTAAAGAATGTTATTAATTTATAACAAAACCTTATTCATATTTTTTATATCATAAATGATCTTATTATTGCATTCTATCACATGTTTTTTTAAAAATCAATTATCATTTTCCCTATTTCGGTTGTTAATTGACTAGTTTCACGAGTATGATTGACTTCTTACTTGTTATTACTATTAATTACTAATGATTTAATTTTTTTTAGAATTTATAACATGATTAAAATATCATTTATATTTATTATATATATATTTAGTAAAATACATAATATTTGGAGATATGAAATAAAATGCACCGTCCATAGGGATGGTGAGTCATACATATGCCTAAAAACTACTTCAAATTTTTCATATTAAATGAATGAAATGTAAAGCATATATATATATATATATTAAATCAAGTATAATTTTTATATCATTTATGTAACATATTTTTTATTAAAATCAACAATAATAAATTCCCTGTATAGCAAAAACGAATCACATTGCTTTGAGGTGGTGGTAGTCCATATATCTACAAACGATGTTATCGTATTCCCACTAATGGAGTGCGTAAATATATCTGTTATATAAATTTTACATTATAATAAATAAATGTAAAATACTATTTATATCATATATAAACAATATATTCATCAATATTTAAACCTTTAATGGTGGTAAATAGTATAATGAGTAACATCTGTTTCTGGGGAAATAGTACACCATACACATGAACGATTATTGCTTATCTCATTTGACAGATGTGTGTGAAAGTGTATTATTAAATATTAGCATAAAAATATATCATTATATTTAATATATTGATTTTGTTATATTTTGATGAAATAATAATAATTTAATTCTTTGAGAAATAAATAAAATGACAATGATCATTCAACAATGTTACCTAGTTTCTAGGTAACTCATCATGGTTTATATCAAAATACTTCATTGGTAATATTTATCTCCAATGGGATGATTATTTGATGAGGGGAAGGAATTTGGGAGATTATATTATATGGTTTTTGTGTGTGATAGAATTCTTAATGTGATGTGATTAAGTGATGGAGGAGGTTTCCTTCTATAAATGATGTGTGGGGTACATTTCTAAACTCTCATAATATTAAATTGATAAATATTAATTTTCAATTACAAAAGGCTAAAAAGTGATTTATTTAAAATTAAAGATGATTATGGTTTTAAAGAATCCAAAAATATAATTTTTAGACATGTTTAGGCCCAATTTTTACCCTTATGTCTTGGCTTTAACCCTTAATTATACCCCTTAACTCTTACCATGACAACGTGACTTTTTACTATTTAAGGGTTGATATCATTACTAAAATATGAAAAAATATCAATAAATGAGTCTTGGATGACATTTAAAACCTTATAATAATTTTTTTTAGAATTTTTTATTTTTATTAAATTTATATCATTTAATTAAATATTATGTATTTTAAAATATAATTAATATCTATTTTAACACTATTAATTTAGTGCCTTTTTAAAGAAAACTATACTCAAAATAACTTAAAAACACCGTAAATAAATCAAAAATATTTCTAGTTCATTTTAAAAAGTCTTTTATGAGAATAATTTAATCATATTATATTTATATTAATTTTTTTAACAGTAATTATTTGATATATTTGTGGATTAAAAACATACCGCATCATCATTGTGTAAGACTTTAATTTAAATATTTATTCCGTAAACATTAGAAACAAATTATAATGATTAAGATAAATATTTTGGGAGTCCAATTATTAATTTTAATCTCAAATATCTTTTATATAACCCAATATTAAAAATATTATACTATTTTAAAACAAATTTATGACAAAATTGACTTTTCCTTAAATAAAATACTATAAATGACATAAATTCATCCAAATGACTCTAAGAGGCCATAAAATCATACAAATGATTAATTTGGTCAAAATGTAATCAAAAAATAAATTTAGAAAAATTATTAGGGAAATATTATTATATTGATAATATAACTTTTACCCTTAATTACTCGATTTACCCTTATCTGTGGTCATAATATTTACCAAAGTTTATTATTCATGTTTTTTTTGAAAAAAAATAGTATATTTACTAAATTTTCTACATTATGATTCCAAATATTCAATCAATGTTATAAAATTCAGAACATAAAATTCTAAAAAATATCTTAAAATTAATCTCATTGATGAAATGATCGAACATGTTTTTAATGTGAAAACATTTGAAATATTGGAATGTTTTTATATCCAAGTTCAATGTGAAATTTATTCCAATGAAATAAATTAATTTAAATTATAAAACATAGATCTCATTATACTTAAGACAAATTAATATACAATTTAACATTATAAATTATTTAGATTAAAATTTTTTTTAATTAAAATTCAATATTTTATCACTATTCATCAAAACATTAATAATATCAGAAAAATACCAAACATTCAACCAATGTATTTTTTTTATTACTATTTAAAATAAGAATTTTTTTTCATATAGAATATATAAAGGATTATAAAATTGGATTATAAATTGGTTCACCATTAAAAGGTAGTAACACCGCCTTTAGAAAAAAATAGGTTCTTATGCATTAAATTGGCATTATTCATATCTTATGACAATTAAATATTTTTTATAGATTCCAAAAATATATAATTTAATATATATTACATTAATATCATTCACTAATATTAACAATATTAATTTATTATGATTACATTAAATTAGGTACAAAAAAATATATATATTTAAAAACATTTCACATATATTCAGTTGGATCGTATATTCATTTCTAATTAATTTATAACCAATGAATTAAAAATATATTTTAATAAGGTAATTAATAATATTAATAAACTCCAATATAATAGTTAGGATATATATTATTAAATTATATAATAATATATTAATAATATATTATTTTTTGGAAAACTCAGTCTTTCATGTAATGCAAGACAACTCATTTTCGTGTATATCTAAAGCTTAATAGGGTGTTAGATATAATTTATGCTATAAAGAAATTATCCTTATTAAAAATTTCAAATATTTTAATGTATTGGGGTGTTACAGTGTGAGAAAAAATAATCATAGTGGTAAATTACTTAATCAGGAAAAATAATTTAATGGATTTTTAAATCCGGACACCTTCTTCTCTAACATGTTAGGTTCAACCAAGGTAATAAATGATCACTACTAATAAAATATTATTTTATCCTATACTTGAACATATCCATAAGGTTCTCACTAAAAGATTCTTATCCTAGTTTTCAAAGGTGAAGTAATCCTTTCTCTGATACCAACTATAGAGACCCATACATTTCCTATATATATATATTAAAACTTAATAGATAAATATATATTAAAAATGATAATTATCTATGTAATAATAATAAATTTCTAATGGATTTAGAAAAATTGACACATAAATAACTAGGTCATAAAATATCTACATCTTCTCCCACAATGTTCTTCATTACACATATCCTACATAGTACCATGCTTCATAAATTGGGGAAATGAAACATAAAAAGGGGTGGGATAATATTACTAGTAAGGTTAATAATGTTATATATCAATTACCCATTTTTTATAACATAATCATAATGTTATGATAAAATGAGAATAAAATATGAAAATCATGCCCTATATATCATATATCATAATCTTGGGTCATGACATAAACCTTGGAAGTTATTAAATTTAAATCATACTATAATAATAGAACATGAGACATGAGATAATTACATTGGCATAATAAATAAGTCTTTGGTATTCATATAATCATAGAAAATAATTTACTTAGTAGCAAGGCTCATTCCTGATACTATAACAGTTGAATGGGTTCACTCCCCCAAACCAATGGAGTTGTCAAGGTGTACTACCAAGATAATCATAGTGGAAAAAGTATCTTAATGAACTAGGTACACTCCACAGTCTAGTAATTTTTATATTAAAAGATAGTAATCTTTAACCAATTAATTTGAGGGAGATATTGGTCCCACCCACCATTTGTTATAACATGTCCACCATCCTTGGTTGTAAAATAACCTCCATCCAATGTTATAACATTACCATCATCCGTGGTTATAACATAACCACAATAACATAATTAAAACCATAAATATGTTTTCTATAATATCATAAAATATTGATCATAATATAACCCCCTAAAAACTGAGTTTCATAAACATTTAATCATACCATAACCCAGGGAAAATAATCTAGTTTTATAATTATTTAACCATTTCATCATTGTATAACCCATAGAAAAAGAATGGGTTTCATAGAATTATTGTCATTAGAAACATAAAACTTCTAAATAATGAGTTTGTATTGTACCCTTTGAACTTATCCTGATAAAATAATAAGTAGATTTCGGGAATTTTTTGTTGTTGAATTAAAATTACATTAATAGATCATCAAAAATCATGAGGAAAATAACCTTAACATTTTGAAATAAAATTATTAAAATATATAAATTTATAAAATATTATGAAAAAAAAATTATTTTAAAATAATGATGGAAACATTTAAAATATAAATCAAATCATTGATTGTTTGTGATGAGGATAAATTCTCTTAATACTATATAGGTCAAGAGAAAACATTAATTTTACACTTTTAATGAAAAATAAAAAATATCCATCTTTAGAAAGTGAAAAGAATATTCCTTTTTTCCATATTTTTTAAAATATCAAAAATGGTTAAAAATTATATCAATAAATCATACAATATTAGATAAACCCTTATTTGGAACATTTTTAGGGAACATGGATTTGGAATAAAATATTTTTTTGATTGAAGAGAGAAATATTTTTTTAATTAAACAAATATTATTTGTTTCATGAGAACATAAGGCGAGGAAAATAAAATAAAAACCTTTATTTAAAAGAAATAATAATTCTAGAATCAAATTCATTAGTTCTTGGTAGGTATATAATAATATTTGATCCTTGGAAATGTAATCATAAAAAATCCTAATAAACAATGGGATTGCAACATAAAACCCTTAAAAATTTGGTAACTTTTGAATTATAATACTGAAGTAATAAATAACAATATATTTATATGTATATAATATAATATTAATCATCATAATCAATAAAATAATTACTGATGAAAAAAATTTAGAGAAATAAATGACTGATGAAAATATGTTTCCTTAGATCTGACTTCATTCATGAGCATTAAAAACTTATGAATAATAAATATATATTTAATATGAATATATTAAATAAATATAAACATATATATCAGACCATATATAATTTATTTATAATATTTTATCACCCAATTTTAACACTTCTTTATGAAAATTATTATTCCCAGTGATATATGCATTGTTTTTTATGTCTATTCTTGTTCAAAAGATTTGGCCATTTTATTTTGTTCATGGTTACAATATATATAGAATTTTATTAATGATATAAATATAATATATATTCATTATATATATTTTTTTAGATTCATACATAGATTTAGTTGTCTTAAAACTGTGTTACATCATTCATAGAGGTGTTAGGTTTTACGTACACATGAACATTGTTTCCATTTTTAGAAATATGGAAAGAAATAAAGTTAAATAATAAATAAACATTATAGAATATTTTTTATATCATATAGATGAAATATATTAATTAAAGAAATCCATATTACAATACATGTATAATAGAAATTAAAACTGGATCACATTGCTTCATGGAGGTGGTAGTTTACACATACACACGCGTAACATTATCATTTTAAAATTATTTGGAAGCTAAAAATAAAGATTTTGAATTATACTTCTACAGGAATAATTTTTTCATAAGTATCATATTTAGATTTTACACCCATAATAATACCCATTAATAAAATTTAGTGACTAGAAATGAATTTCACCGCTATAGGGAGATGGTAAATCATACATACACACGGGTGAAATATTCACATCTCTTTTGATGGAAAGAGGATGAATAAATGTTTATTAAAAATATTGTCAAAATTTTAGTATATTAATGAAACTAAATATATTAGTAAAATAGTTCTGGGGATGGGGATATATACAATGAAAATTTTACCCCATTGTAATAGGATATAACTCTGTGAGACACTAACTCGATACCTCACTAAGACCCTGAAAAGTCAACTATCAACAGAGCTAGACCCTGAGGGGTGATACTAAATATATTATATTTTGTACAATATAACAAATTTAGAGTAGATAAAACAATAATAAAAAATAATGTGATTTGTTTAGTTAATTACCTCTTATTTGAAATGACCCCTGTTGATATCCTTATAATGGGTCTATGGTTGGTAAATTTGGAAGGAAAAAAATTCAATAATGTGTCTAGGGTATTTGAGAATATAAATAGTGATTTCTTTCAATATTCAAGGTTCAATGTTTTGTGAAAAATATAAAGGATGGGTGCTCTTTTATAACTGAGGGAATTGGATCTTTTGAAATTTCTTAAAATATTTAATTAATATTAATTGATGTTGATATAAAAATAGATCAAAATTAGTTTTATTTGAAGATAATATGGGTATGAGTTGATGTAATATAATTAAATAAAATGTTCACAATGTTGGATTACATTTTTATGATTATTTATTAGTTTTAACCATTCATTAACCCTTTTTACAATCACCATAATATTAATGTTTTCTACCTTTTTTGGTTTATTAAGGTCAATATAAAAGGAAACAAATACCAAAAAATGAATCATGGTAGGTTTTTAAAACAATATCCCATTCATTTTTAGGAATATAATTGTTTTCTAAATTTTATATCATTTAATAATATATTACTTATTATAATATATCATTGAAATAATTTGTAACACTATTAATTTAATTTGATATTAATTTTTTTAATATAATGATACAATTAGAATCTAATTATTTAAAACACATCTCATATATCATATATATCTAGAATTTTTTTTACTCATTACCTCATTAATATTATACAACATCAAGTATTTTTAAAATCATTTATTTTATTTTCTGGTTAATTAAGTGAATACTTCATTAGAATTGTACAAGAATTTAAGATTATTATTAAATGACTAAATAATAAAAAAACTAAAAATGTGAATAAAAATATTATAGATTTGAAATGTTTATTTATATCAAAACAAAACCTCTTTATATCCCTATGTACAAAATTTAAATATAATAAAACAATTAGAATGATATTTTTGATTATTCAATATATAAAATATTATAATGGTTCAAAATATTCTCCAAATTGAATAGAATGATATATATCCAACTATTAAGTGATTAATTATGAGTTATACTCCTCCAATATAATTTATACAAGTTTTAGGGTCATTTGTTATACTTATCATATTAATTTTCATCTAAATGTCATGATTTATCCTTTATTGTGGTAACAAAATTACTCAACATACTATTCTTAATTACCCAATGAAAAAAGGATCATATTAATAAAATGTTTACATGCCCATTAAAAATATATATTAATTTTTCTAGAATTAAATACCAACAGGGGTAGAAATTGCGTTTAATAAAAATATGTAAAATGCAATAGAAAATACTATTAAAAAAATGAGTTTTTGTTAAAAAATATAATTATAAAAAATAAATTATAATAATGTTTTAAATCAGTTTAATTTGATTATATATAATAATTAAATTTTTTTTCCTTTTATATCAAATTTATAGCATAATTATCTTTTTTATAAAAAGACAATCACAGTTTTACAAAATACAATATTTTCAACTATTCAACGAGAAATCAATGTTTTCGAAAAAATACCAAAATTTAAGTCAATGAAAATTTTGGTATGTCAATTAAAAAAATATATCATTTTTATAAAAATAATATTTCTAAATGTTCAAGAAATTTCATTTAAATGTTTTCGCACAAAAATCAATGAAAACCATTTTAATGGAAACCGATTTTTTACGTGTAATATAACATTGCAAAATATTGAATTAATATTTGGTAATAATTATTCAATAAATTAATATTGAGATGTATTTATATATATATATATATAATAAATAATTTAATCATTTTCATACCCTCTAATTTAACATCTTGGTTATAAGTCTAACAAAAAATTTTAATAATATATCTTAGTTTGTTTAGACTTAGTATTATGTGTAACACAATCTATTGAAAAAATTAAATTTATTTTCAAAAATATTTCTTAAAATATTTATATGATAGAGTATATTATAAATTATTAATCCTTCATCTTGAAATTATGGATGAATCTATGGTGATTTTAGAGACATTTCTATGTTGGTTCTAAATTTATTTCTTATCTTTATTTCCAATGTTGGTATAATAAAAGGAGTTTTTCACCCTTCGACAAAGGAGAACTAATGAGATAGAGTTTGGGGGATATATCATGAAACTTCTAATTTATTATATAGATATTTTTCTAGGCTATGAATATGGGCCATAATATTTTTATTAGGATTTATATCCAGTGCTTTTATGTTATGTTGCCCCTTATTGTTAGTAATCTTATATAAAGGTGAAAACAATAGCTAAAGTGATTGAGAATAAATTGTTTTTTATTGGTTTCCAACAATAATTATGTTACAAAAATAACCCGAGGAGTGAATGTTGATAATGGTTCTAACTTATCCGCACATTTTAGGTTTTGATCCTTAATGTGCTTCTCAAAACCAAAATTTCAAATTTATATAGAGTTAACAGTTCTTTGACTTGCAATATGAAATATTTTGAGGATTTTTTTCAATGTTTTAATGATCATTTTTTGTATCAATGTAAGTAATCCCTTAGTGTTCTGTGTGGATTTTTTAGAATGTATCAGATATATCCATAACAATAGTTTCTTCTTAAGACATTTTCACCAACAACATGATCCATAGGATTTCAAGCCCATGTGGGGTGATAATGTAGTCATAAAATAGCTGAATGATGTTCATTATCCTCAAGGACATTATTTTGAATAAATTTGTGGTAATTTGAAATATCATATAAAGCATGAATGAGGTATAGGACATGAAAAATTTCATGCATTAGAGTTTCCAATTCCAGTAGTTCTTGATATCCTTCTATGTGTTATTTTCTATTTTTTATAATAGTTACTTATTTAATTGATTCAATATATTTACAATTATTCATTTCACTCAATTTAGTTCTATCATTTTTATATGAGTTAAATTGAACACTTATTTCCTTGATTTTTACTATAATAGTTGGATGTTAATAGAGTTTAGTATAGGTGTGTCTGGTGAGTGACGTGGTAATATTTAATCATCAATAAGTTGGAAATTTGTTCTTATTATAATTTAATTAATATGATTTTATAATTGGTATGTATTGGTTTTAATTGTCATATGCTATCATTGATTTCAATTATTGAAGACTTAATTTTAATGATGTGGAAGGAAAATGAGTGATTTTTGTTGGTTAGTGAGATTATTAAATGGATTATATAATTTTAAATCCCTTTTCATCTAAATTATATTTATTAATTTGAATTTCAATAGAAGTGTATTATAAAGGGTTTTTTAGATTTTTGAAGATGATTTTTTATATATTCCTAAAGTTGTTTTTCCACCACCCCTTTAATAAAATATATTGTTTAAGATATATATGGGACCCGGAGTCTCAAAGATTTATATGTCTACATATACTATGGTTTATGGTGAGATATAAGTGTTGTGGATTCAATATAGTGACACATTTGATAAGTGTTACATTCAGACCAATGTTCACCCTTAGATTGTTCCTATATTGTTCACAAAGATGGATGATATTATTTTGTGTCTACATATAAATTATTATTAGTTAAACTGGGAGATGTTGTTGAACTATTCTCTACACCCATGGATAGAAATATTTATCAATTATTTTAATGAATATATTTATATACATATTTATTTATTTATCAATGATTTATTTATGGTCATAATAAGATGATATATAGTGAATGGGGGATATGTTTTGAATACCACTTTTTAGTGTCACTATTTGTACATTTTATTCATTATGATTCCTCTTATAGGATTTAATTCTGAGATATAATTATAATATTAATGAAATAAGTTTTTTTGTGAGTTCTTATTCCAATTTGCGATTGTTTTCAACAATGTTATCCTAGTATATTATAATTTTTAGGAATATCATGTTTAGTATTTTAGGGTTTTCATAAAGATCATTAAATAACATCAGTTGAATAAAAATATGTTCATTTTTTGATTTCTAGATGGTAAATAATAATTTCCTTTATTATTTCACATCTCATATGTGTATGACAGACAATACATAGAGTATTTAAGTATTTTTTTCCTGAATATCACCTATGAATTATTTAGAGGAATTAGACTTCTAAAGTCCTATATGTTATTATCAGTGTTACCTATTCAATTTTCATTATATGACAATAAAATTGATATCCTTTACCAGGATGAATAAGGATTTCCAATGGTATTATTAGTGAAAAAAAATCATTTGAGTGCCCAATGTATATGCTCATAGGTTCATTTATAAAATATTTTTTGAGGAAGGATTTATATTTTGGTTTTTTATAGATATTCTTACTTAGTCTAGACTATCGTTTTATATTGGGTAGAGTGGTGACCTCATAAAAGTATTAATAGTAACATCCTTGAAATTTTAATTATTCTAACCATGATCTGGATTCTAAAGATATAGTGTTTTCATCAAAGAATTAGAGGCATTACATTATTATATAGTTCATTATAGTCTTCATAGATAAAATAATCCAATGATATATATTATCATAATGGTATTTTAATTTTCATCTATGAATGTGGATGGGTTTTTAATATTATTCTAAAATATATTATTCTCAAGGTAAGGTAAATGTACTATATGATAAATTTTGTATCCATACACATTGTTATTTTTATCATTAGACAGTAGATGATAGGAGGGTGATAGGGCAAATTATGACTTTTTATCTTGATATGGAGGAATTTTTTCATGGAGTTTATATTTATCACGTGTTAGTGAAATTTTTCATGAAATAATAAGTTAAAGAGTCTCTAATGGGAGGTATTAAGATGAATGTGTGGAAAGATAATTTCATTCATTGTGATACTCTAGATAGATTGTTAAAGGATTGATTTCGTAAGGATATATTTTATAAGAAGTTTATTTTTCCATCAATGATGTGAGATTAAATTCTATGTGAATTTTTAGCAAAACTCTATGAATTTTCATAGTATATCAATGATATATCTTGATTTAAGAGACCATTTCATGTGAAAAGGTATAAAAAGTTCAATGGTTGAGTTTTTTATGCAATGTTTTATATATGTCTGGGTGAAATTTGTTAATTGAGTCCTAAATACTCTATTATTAGTATGAAATATCTCTCAAGGGAAATTAGAGGTCATATAAATAGATTGTTTACTAATTTTATTTAATATTTAGGAAGATATTAATCTATCAAGTCAGTTTTATAAAAATTCATTATGTTGTCGTATTCCATGTATATTAGGGAGTTAATTTCTATATAAATGTTAGTGTAGCTATATATTTAAGAGAAAATGTTACATTATGGTTTTCCAAGTCTGATTATCACAAATAAAAAACATTATTTAACCACAATGAGAATAGATGATCCTCTAATTATCCATTTTTCATAGTTTTTCCTTTAAAAAAACATTCAAACTCACATATACGGGAAGTTGGAGTTGAAAATATATATTTTATGGTATACATTTCATGAATGTGTTTATGAATTTCAAGGTTCTCAAGTAAATAATTTCCCATTCGATAATTTTTATTATAATAATTGATAACATTTTGTATTGGTATGGTTACATTCAAGGAATTTTGATGGTATTATTTTATGCCTGAATAACTTTTGGTGTTTTGATAATAATGGTAGTATTTTATGCATGATTAACAAGACTACCCTGATCAACTACAACCTAATTATCTATCAGCTGAGGTTTGGATATTACTATATATTATTGATCATAGTGTGGCCTTTGCTGATATTACATGTAAAATAACATGATCATTTGTATGGTCGACTGTAGAGGTATACCTGATATAGGGGATTTGGATGGCCATGGCTATTGAAATCTATAAAACACCTATTTTCTATCATTAGTGCCATGGATGTATTATTTTTAGGAACATCCATGAGAAATCATGTGTCTTACATATCTTTTTCTTTTACTTATACATTGTGGACCAGAGGTACTAGAGATCATTTCTTGGTGTTCCTCATTAACATGTACCATGAAGATATCTACTAGCGTGATAGAAGTCACAATGGCATATTCCTACTCCTCATCCTTATAATAATCTAGAATCACATGTACTCTATATTCATATACACAATCATGATTTATGAATTTTCTGAGAGTACAATATAGATTTGGAACTAGCAGGGGAGTATAGCTTCCCTTCCACTGTCGAAATCATTTTTTCTGGGACATAGAAGATGGAAATGTGGATGTGGAGGCAGGTGATTGAAGATTCTAATCATCCATAATAGGTTCATGATTCCGGAAATGTGGATGGATTATACCATGAGTGTGGGTGACTATATTTCGAGAGATCAAATTGTCATACTTTTTTGACTCATACCTAGAATATTTCTTCAATTAACCAGAACCAACGTTGTTTCTATCAGGGTCAATGGAGACATGTGTCACTTGTTCCATAATTTCACCAAACTAGAAAAAAACATTATCCACTTGGTACTAGAATAAATATTTGGAAAATTTAGTATAATTAGAATGTTTATTCAATGATATCCTGGTATATGAAATTGTCGTGACCATCAGTGGGTTTGGCCTCCTAGGGCCTTCCGTATTCTGTAAATTTTAGAATTCCAATATTAAAAGAAATATATGAAGTGGCATGGGACATGAAAGTCATTGATGGAAGAGGTTTGAGGTCACTTACTAGGATAAGATCTCTATGATCTTATCCTTGTTTGCGATAAAATCTCATTTTCTCATCTGGGCAGTTGTACCTTGTGAGATGGTGATTGATAAGGCTATATCGGGAGAGTTTATCCTTTATAGGGATTCTTCGCTTAGTCAGTCTATTATTGAAAAATGTTATATAACTCTATTGATCTGGAGACCTAAACATATAGAGTGGAGGAAATATCATTTTTGTCGGTCTTCTCACATGAGCATGAAGAGGATAAAATCATGATTTTGGTTAAGTATTTTGTATGAATTCCTCTAGACAAGGATGATTTTAAAATAATTCTCAGAAGCCACAAGAGATGTTATGGGTGATAAGGGCATTGAAATAATCACATTGTTTGTTCTATGAACACATCATTAGAAGTTTTTTCTAGGATAATGGCATGTCAATTGAATATATAAGGCCCTTCCTCTATGGGAAATAGCATGTGAATTTATCATCAATCCTCTAATTTCAGATGAAAAGAGAGAAAAGAATTTTTTCACATAGTGAAGCTGAACATGTAGAGGAATTGACTTGAAAGATCATCGAAATCAGAAATATACTTTATGGTAATCTAGCTATACTAGAAAAACAATGGTCCATCTAGAGTCTAAAAAAATCAGCAGAGTTTACAGACATCCTATTTTTTTGGGGTCTCCAACAAAGGTCTACACCTTCATATCTAGTGATGTAGGTGCTGAATTAATTCATATATTCCATTGAATGGTGTAAAGCTGGTGTTTTCAAACTCCAAAGGTTCTCAAATTTTGTCCTCCAAGGTTGGGTGTGGCTTTTTTCAGGAGGGTTCTACACCTGTTGCATCCCCAGGGGATAAATAAAAGTAGTGAGAGTGAATGTCATGTTATTTTGGTGGGGTTATATGGGAACAAGTTCAATAAAAAGTTCCCC
This sequence comes from Viscum album, assembly GCA_963277665.1. Classification (NCBI taxonomy): domain Eukaryota; kingdom Viridiplantae; phylum Streptophyta; class Magnoliopsida; order Santalales; family Viscaceae; genus Viscum; species Viscum album. The sequence continues at coordinate 191,514,468 of OY728155.1, read as the reverse complement.
AAATCATGGATCAAACTCATCAATCATATAGCATTATGGCCCATTTCCCGAGGAGGATAATCACAGAGTTCAGTTAGATTCAGTGACTCATACATCGATCGTGTTTCGTACCCCCTTCTTATATTTTGAACAGCTATTTGGGGCTACCATGCTTAAACCAAGGTATCTTGAAAAGGAAACGTTTCCCCATAAGAGGAGATAAAAAATGATTTGAGTAATTTGGGTTCTTCTCAATAATGAGATTAGTGATGTGCCATGTATAATATTAAGGATTTCAAAGAAAGAAGGATACCAAATGTTCTATCTTCACCTTCGGTGTAACATCTAATGGATTAGAGGACCTGATATTCCCCTTTTAGAAAATATCTAATTTTTTGGAGTCTACCTCTACTGATGTGTGAGGATACCTTTTTGAGTATTCATCTGGTGTTGAGTAATCCCTTAAAACAAAGTTTCTCTGCCATACCCTATGAATGTTACCCCATTCCTATGGTACTCTTTTAGGTTAGGGATAATCATATTAACTATAAAAGTAGCTGTTGGGGAACGATCATCATTGGAAAATTGGTCAGACTGCCACATGATATGGATGAAATAATGGGGAGGATTTTGTCCCCAGTCTCTGATCTATACATGAAATGATAGATATTCCTTAACCCAGAATTGCACTATGAGGATCATGAAATAGTTTTAATAATGGTTCTATATGTATTCATATCAATAAGGGAATTGAGTCACTAGGAGTTTCAATATGTCTACCCTACTAGACTACGACTTGATCACAAAAAAGTGTTCCTAACTTCTTGGGTATGGAAAATGTTTATCACAGAGGTGGTGAAACGTCATCCAAATAAGGTTCCCAGTCAAGATCCAAGTATCACTGAGAGGGGGAGGGGGTGAATTAGTGATATATTTTTACTTTTTAAGTTTCCCCTTTTTGAAAAAACCTTCGCCTCCTATTAAAGAGATTATTCTCTTCTGAACACACACAACCACAGGAACACAAGATTTACAAGGATCACTACTCATAAAGAGTAGCGACGTCCTTTGTATGGTACAAAAACAATCTAGTAACACACAATCCACTTGAAAACAATCCTTTGATGTGGAATACAACGAGTAGGATATACCCCTACACTCGTGTAGCACTTTTAAAACAATACAATTGTGAATGTGCTACCTCTTAGCACAAATAGGGTAAATCAATGGATCAATTATTCTTAATGAGCTTACAGAAATCAAATCTTTCAAAGCAATTCTTCACTTTCCCACCCAGAAGCTGGCAGGAACTGCTGGAGAAAAACAGCTTGTGCGCCCACTTCCACGTGCATGCCCTATACTTGTGCACCTCTTCTTGCACGCTTCAACTTGCATTCCACAACTTGCGTGACAACACTTGTGCGGTAGACTTGTGCGGAAGACTTGCACGGCAACACTTGCGCGACAGACTTGTGCGGCAACACTTGCATGGCAGACTTGTGTGGAAACACTTGCGCGCCAAATAAATAACTCTCAGCTTGCACGCCCAACTCTCTACTTGCGCGCCCAACTCTCTAATTGCACGCCCAGAGCTCAAAGAAAATCCATAAGTATTGAGCCTTAAGAAATGAGGAGGCTAGTCGTCTATTTATAGGCATTTTGGTGACTTGCACGCCCTGGACTTGTGCACCAAAACATGCATGCCACTCCTTCACTTGTTATCTCCTTCCTCACTTGTGCGCCACTTCATCACTTGTGCGGAACATTCTTTCCTTTTTCATATTTTGGATAGGATGAAGTTGGAATATGACTTGCACGCCAATACTTGTGCACCACCACTTGTGCACCAATACTTGTGCGCCACCACTTGCGCGCCAATACATGCACACCAATAATTGTGTTCCAATACTTGAGCACCAAAACTTGCGCGCCAATACATACGCACCACTTTTTACTTGCGCACCACTCTTGACTTGAACACCAATTTTGACTTGCACGCCACTCTCTTTCCTTTGCGGAAATCACTCCGTTATGTTTTCAGATTTTCAGGGCCAAAAATTTGGCAAACACTGGAAAACGGCGCCACCATAAACTGTTATTTTGTGCCGCATCCAGATGGTCTATTACTTTGTCATTTATCTCTTCACTACTTACCATAACCATTCTTCATCTTTCATCATGAACTCTGCTACTGTGATATATATCCTTTGATATATCATCAATATCATCGCCAGAGTTACAGTGGGAGGTACTAAAACTTCCTTATCTTCCAGCAACATCATTCCTTCCAATAAAATCTGTATATGACTGGAATCATCATTTATCCCCCTTTCCATAAGTCTTGCATCACAAGGTCTCCTAACTTATGATATTTGTGAAATACATATCAGTAAAGCATCGTCTGGTTTATAAGTTCTTTAAAAACTTAATTGATTTAGCTTCTTTGACAAAAAAAGACAACACTCTGTAACAAAAAAACTTTTCTTAATTCATTATCCATCCAAATTGGTCCCAATACCGAATAATGTGGAAGAAATAGACTGCATGTTCCTCTGTTAGGGGCTTCGGGAGCTCGATGATCAGTATTGCTGGTGGCCAGAAAACTACTGACTGATAGTTAGTGGCCAAGTCCTACCACATTCCTTCTTAATCAGAGGAAGGATCTGGTACATCGTCAGCCAAAGACCAAATTGTTGTTGGATGAGATAGGGATGAAAACATTGATGTGGACCAGATATGTTGTTGTTTTAATAGAAGATGGGTCATTGTGTGTTTCAAACATTATGTGAAGGCCTGCACATATATTGGGGGTGGGTTTAACATCATAATCACATACCGGAATACTGATTCATTCACCAATTCTTCATTGTGAGGGGGTTGACATGCACTTGTGCCATGGAGGAGTGATCACCATTTGAGGGTGCCAACCCAAGCACAAAAATATATCCAAATTCTAGTGTGTTGGTGACGATGAGGGAAACTAGAAGTGATGAATACAACCACACTATAATTCCCTAGAAGTCTTCCAAAACATCCTCCACCTTTAAGTACCAATGAAGGGCTCATGGTATCCTGTGGACCTCAGCATCAAGGACCACTAATCTCAACTGATGATCCCCTTCACCAGACTCTAGAAACTAGGTCTAATACACTATTAATTAAACTTTATTTATTTTTAAATATGAGAGTTAAATTATGTCCATTATGACTTAGAATATTCTAGTGTTTCACCTCCAATTGTGAGTGTTTCCCTTCTACACCATGATGGTTCATTGGGGTTGGGTATATCATCAACATGGGGAGGACCCCCAAATTTATCATTGTTTGAGTAGGGAGGACCTCATATTTGATCTGTAGGAGCATTAGGAAGACCTCTATAATAGTTTGTGATTGAATGGGGAGGACTTCTTCTTGGGTTGGTGACAATGTGAGGAATACAACCAAACCGATTAAGTTCATTATGATATGATTACCAGTGGTTGTTGGTGGTGTTAGTGATTTTTATTGTCAATAATAGGTTCATGTGAGTTGGATGGAATCTTGAAACCAATCAAGAAATGATAGATCCATGTCCATGGGCTTTATGGATCTGACATGATGCGCCTGTGGTGGAAGGGGCCATGGGTTTGATAAAATATTCTCTTTATCCAGAATTATCTTGGTTCTTCCCCCTGATATTTGAATCAATTTCCCTAGACTAGGGATGATAGAGTTGGGGTAAATTCCACCTACTCATTGGCCTTTGGTATTGGTCATTTCTGGGAATAATGAGGCCTTGTGGGATCCCTTCTAGGAAGATCTTGGGCTATATTTGCTGCAGACTTTACTTGATCAATCCTTACCTCCTCGACTAAGGGGATAAAATCAACGAATTACTCTTGGTTTAGGATCATGAAGTGGTTAATCATTGATTCAAGGGGGTTGGGTTATGTTACCTGAATGTACTTAAGGAGTGGAGGTTTTGATGAGGATCTGATGCATCTAGGTCTTGGTAGGCCATGCCCCCTATAGTAATAACTCATTCCTACTCATACCGGAGCACGAGGGAGTGAGTCACCATCCTGTTGTTAATATCAAAGGGTGAGATGAGGTGTGGGTTTCTAGTAGAAAAATAATATGGGGAACTATAATAGAGGTGTGGTTGTGTATGTTTTTCATATCTATATTTTTCCCTCCCTCATGCATGTGGGAGATAGGGTTCTCGTTTCTTACTGAATGATACATATAAGAAACGTGGATTCAGAATTTAGTACTTGTATAGGGATATTCATTCTAATTTCCATAATTTTTTTCAATAATCTGAAGTAGTGAAGGATCCATACTGATGTTGTCGCAGACAGAGGGTGGCTAATGATAACTACCCTAATTCACTGGTGAATTCTAGGATGGTACCACTAATTTTTATTGTGGGACTGAGCACCGAATGTTAGAATCCTGTGACATATCAATTTGATGATAAGAAATATGAAACTATTCACCAGGTTTGACAATAATTGTTTCACATCAGGATTACAATTTTTATTTTTGATGTTTTTTTCAGGGCCCACATGCGGGTCCTTATGTACTAGATTTTGTTTCCCTACATTCCCACTTTCCAAAGATTAATGGATTTAATCACTTTTATCAGTGATGTCTAGACCATGCTCAAAAAGGGATGATATGTTGTTGGTTCCTCCTTCCATGTATTCCCCCATAAACATATTTTCTAGAACATGTATCCCCTATATATTTATTTAATATTTGTGGAACTCATCCCTAGTACTATCTTGAGGTGGAAGCTGGTTAATTATGTTGCTTCAATCTCAATAGTGAAGAAATATTTGGTTATAAGATTAATAATTTTTGGAATTCGAGAAATTTCTAGGCATGAAAAATATAAAGAACCTATAGATATCCCTCTATTGAGAAATCTCATATGATGTATCATAGGTGTGGAGACCAACACATCATGTGTCAAAAATGAGGTAATTAAAGCTAATAGTTCTACTCTTCCATGTATTTTTACCATAGGATTCTATGTTTATCACGGTGTATGTGTAATGTGTTAAGGCATGAATTTAACATCCTCTAAAAAATATAATAGTATTAACATCATGGGTAGATAGGATTGGAATAGGTTTGACATATTTTGGGGATAATTTGGGTGAAGGTTTAACATCTTTTGGAGAATATTTTGTTAATCATAATGCCTTGGGAGGGAGTTCAATGAAGAAGTGTCCCAAGGAGGGAGGAGGTTACACAATTGTGGATGGAAAAAACACCCCTTGAGACAAATATATAATAGTTTTATTTGAATCCCCCCTAAGGTGGATCTTGGATGGATGGGTCAAAACACCCCTTAATATGGATCCAGGATCAATGGATTAGAACAACCCTTGAGGATGATCCAAGAGGTGATTCATTAAGAAGAAATATTTCACACCTAGGTGGATAGAATAGAAATAACATTGAGGGGGTCAGGAATGGATAGATCGGGATGACCATTGAGTTAGTTTTAGGAGGTGTGCCCCTATAACAAAAATGTAACACTAGTGTTAGTGGATTAGAGAACCTTATGAGGTGAATCCATAATGGATGATTCAGAACAACCCTTAATGTAGATCCAGAATGGATAGATCAGAACATCCTTTGAGGTGGATCTAGGAGTTGCATCCGTTGGATGGAAGATGATACACCTAAATTGATGGATCATAACTACCCTTAATGATGATCTCAAATAGATAGATCTGAATTATCCTTGATGTAGATCTAGGATGGATGGAATAGATAACCATTTATGTTGGATCTAGGATTGATGTATCAGAACACCCCTTGAGTATGATCTTCCTGGTGCATTCTAATGAGGTAAGATGTCACACTGGGTTTATGGTTTAGAAACACCCTTGATATGGAACCATAAGAGATGGATGATAAATCCCTTTGAGATGGATCTAGAATGGATAGACCAGAACTCCCTTAAGGATGATCTAGAAGGTGCATCTCTATGATGGAAGATGTCACACCTCGGTGGATATATTAGAATTCCCCTTAATGAAGATCAAGAATTGATGGTTTAGAACACCCCTTGAGGAAGATCCAGGGTCTCGCCCCTCTGAGTGGATAATTTATATCAGGGTTGATGGATATGAACTCTTAGAAGGAGTATCCAAAGTTGATGGATAAGAATGAGTATATAAATTTCCTTTTATTTATATTAAAAAGTACATTTATTATTTGAATTTTATATAAAATTATATTTATTGATAACTAGTTATATATAATCAAATGAATTCTATTTCATTCGTTATTATACGTAATTTTTCTATATGTACATTTTTCACTTAAAAATGCATTTCACATGTAAAATGATTTTCACTGTGTTTTGTAGGATTAGTTATAAATTAAATTTTGAAAATTTTAAGGGTTAATTTATAAAAAATGGATTCTTTATTTGGATCCCGAAGGGAAAAATTTATTAAATATGTTCCTTTTATTTTTGGCCAACATGAATATTAACCACTACAATTTTTTCTACCCCTATAAACAGTTATTTGGGTATTTTAGGTTAAAGATAAAATGAAAATAAACATTTAATAATAAAAATACATAACTAAATCTAATTAAATGATTCCATTTTTTCATAATCATTTTGGGATAGTTTTTATGATAAGTTTTGTTTATTTTGATGAGATTATGATGTTTATAACATTTTATTTAATGAAAAGTCAAATATGTCACAATCATGTTTTTAAAAACATAAATGTTTTAAGTATGTTGTTATCCAAAAGATAGATTTTACGAAAAATACTATTAATAAATATAATTTGTTTTATAAATAATGATTTTTTTTTAATTTTTATTAAAGTAATAATTTCCATAAATTATTACATAGTGATGATGGTGTAATTATTCAATTAATAAACAAATAAACTAAATGAAATTAAAAATATTAAAAGTAATATTATTTGAATTAATAAATGATCAAAAAGAACTTTATAGATTCATTTTCCCTGTTAGGGAAACATTAATATAATTTTTTTTAATTTAACTTGTTTAATTGATATTTTTTTATGGCATGATAATTAATAGTGTTAGAATTGAAATTAATGATATATAAATTAAATTAAATTTTATTAAATTATATAAAATTTACTTAAATAAAAAATTTGGATAAGTGATTATGATTTGGTTTTAAATTTCAAACACGATCCATTTAGGGTTCTTTTTTAATTTTATTGTAATAATATTAACTCTTAATGATTAAAATCGATGTTATCATGGTAAACGTTAAATGGGTTAAATAAGGGGTAAAACAGAATGAAAAGGGTAATAATATGACAAAAACTCTACTTTAAATTATTGTATTAAATAATATTGACCCAACATCATCTTATATATGAAATAAATAACTTTTTAACCATTTTTTATTGAAAATTAATATATATTTATTTTTTATTTTGTGATTTTCCAAAAGATGACCTCATTTAAATTACAAAAGGGAACCTCTTTAATCACTTATTTACACCACTTTGTTCCTTCTATCTCAAAATAACATATTCATTTATCTTTCCAACATATTTATACTTCTTTTGGATGTAATGAATTTACAAAAATACCAACCATATATCCGTTATAAAGAGATCTAATGTAATTCCTCCAAAGAAGAGATATTCATCTTTGAGAACTCATTAAATTTTAATTATTCCTATACTCACTCTTAATAATTTTTCTTCATACTAACTTAACATCTCCAGTGTCATATATATACTTATATGTTATTATTTTCATGATACATCCATATTCCACTTTCTTATCCATCCAATGAAAAACAAAATCACCAGGTTTGCGTACACATGACTTACCAACTCCACATAGTGATGTAATTCATTTATCATCACCACATTTCTTGGATGGGTATAATGATGAAACTAATGGATATATATAATACTAATAGAAGTATAATTATTCTATAAAATTATTATATCATCCATTTCCCTCCAAATTTACTATGAATGGAATGATATCGTCACTCGTGCGTACATATTACCAAAGGTTTCCAATAAGTGATCTACCTCATTTTGCATATCCAATTAATCATAATGGTTATGAAAATGTATTTTATGATTAAAAATTATATTTATAACATTTTTATCATTATGGAGATGATGCACCTATATCCTATGTAAGATAATTTTGACTATCGTGGAATAACAACCGTGAGAAAACTAGGAAATTAGTACCCAAAATAATTAAAATAGTGAGGTTTTATAAAAGGATCATATTAGATATTATAAATATTAATATGGCTATGGTAGAGATTAATATCATGTTTAAAACCCTTATATAGGATGTTTGAACACTTTTTTTGATGTCTAACTGGAGGTATATGATTTCTTAACTCAATTTCATTCACTAGGTTAAACTTATACATAATTGATTATATCTATAAAATATTATATTTGAAATACCATTATATTATATTATGTTTTATTTCTACCTCATTAATCTGTATTTAATGAAAATAAAAAAAAAATTATTCATTTTATTAATGATCACTTCAATGATATTATATTTTTAGGGACTTCCTCTCAATTTTATTTCGTTGAGGCATATTTTTATGTTATGAAACAATACTATTTTATGTTTTTTATATAATGACCATTTATTGTATGATACCATGAATATATTTTACTAATGGTATTTTAATCTTCATTTGATGCTATTTCATTCATTATGATTATGATTGATAATATACCCAAGTGGAAAGCGTTTTTTTCACAGTTTGGTCATCATTTAGGATTTTTTATGTTTAAGTCTCCATTTAAGAATATATCTCCACCATTTCCATGTTTTATAAAATATTTCTAAAATATTTTCACTATTTTTTAATTTTTCTAAAGCCATTTTATCCCTTTTTTTACAAATTGTTTTTAAATTAATCTTTCTATAATATTCCAAATAATTTAATTGTGAATTTTCTTACAAAAGTAATAAAACATTTATCTTATAATACCTGAATGGAATTTCCCACCATCAATTCATATTAATGATTTGAATCTTAATTTACTAGTTATCCAAGTTATTTTCAAATAAAATTATTTCCCTATTATGTGGGTTGTTTTTTTATTTTAAAAATTATTTTCAATGTAAAAATGGGTAATTTCATTAAGAAATATTCCAGTAATATATTTGAGCTATATTAATCTATTTGAACATATATTTTTTGTATACTATTTAGAGGATGTTCCCTAATAATTCCATTCAATAAATTCTTTGGGATGGTTTATGGTCAATTTGATTGGGAAAAGAATTGATGTTCCCTATGACTAGTTCTTCCAATACATAATGTTATTGGTTTAATCGAGGCATGACGATTAAATGGGATTATTTATTCATATAAAAAATAATTGTACTTAATCAGTTCATGGAGGGATGCATGATATCCCTTCGATGCATTGACATGTTACATGAGACAAACAAGTTGGCTAAATCAAATGGGTTTCTGTGCATAGATTTAAACTGGCTTGGGGATAGATCTTATAGTAAATGTGTTGAGGATAGATTGTGGTATTGACTATCATTAGGATAGATCTTTATTTTCTTTAAATCATATATTATGCATTAAATCATTATAAATTCATTTTTTACATTCCAAGTTTTTATTTGATTAGTCGAATATATATGGATATGTTTCATTTTCTTGTATTTGATCACCATTTATTCCTTCCATATTATGCTAAGTTTATTGATTAAAAGAAATATATTTTAGTTATTTACATTTAATATTTTTATGCAATTTTTATTCATTGATTCCCCTACATGATTACCATACTCATAATTTGGGATCACCATTTTCTTATATTTTATTATTTCCTCAGGATGCTAGGAAATATTTTCTTCTTTATTTTTCCAGGTTGTGAAAAAATGATAATTAAAATTTCAATGAAAATACATTTTATACATTATTTTTGAAATTTAATTTTAATTTAATATATATATATATATATCAAGTTCTACAAGACTAGTAAACTATTCAGTTATTTTGTATGCGATATCTTGTATCAAGTGACCATGAAATAAAGAAGGCATCCGCTCTAATCTATATTGGTGTTGGGGTCTTTATTATTTGTATTGAAGAAATTTTGGTATAAACCATGGACACACAATTTAAGAAAACAGAAATTAGTTAATGAAACACTACGAAATCTTTTTTGAAATATTTTAAAATAAAATGATCTTATGATTTAGAAATTAGTTATAACAAAAACATTTAATTTATGTTAAGTGTTTTACTGGTTCTGAAACTATATATAATGTTTCAAAATATTATAATCTTATCTAGTGAATTCCATTATTTAAAATTTGATCCATGTTGAAGGAGAAGATAATGTATCAAATAATGTATTCCAAAGATTAATAATGAATGTCTCTTTGATGATCTTAATCAAATTTTTTCGAAGGGCACAACTCTCCCAAACATTTTATTCATGTGAGGACATAGTATCATGTTATAAAAAGAGAGATAAAAATTAAATAATTATTATGGACATGAATGGGGGAAATATAATACGTGAATGACATAGAATACAATGAATAAATGGATTAAGGGAAATAAATGTTTTCCCATATGTGATAATTGAGAAAAGAAACCCCCATGTACTTTCTAAAAAGAAACATAAAAATACTACATGTATATAGAGGGACCACCATGATTTTTATTATATGGAAATGAAATAATGATTCTAATATACAATGATTAAATTATAAGGAGACATGAAACTATGAAAATGAAAGGGTCAACCATCAAAGGAATATAAATCTGAAGCAAAATGATTATACATAATTATATTTTATTACCACAGATGAAAAGAAAAGATCAATTTTCTTGTGTTTGGATTCAATAAGAATGATATAATAGTATTTTATCAATTAAATCCATGTTATAAAAATTATGAAATGTATAATGACTGAAATTCAATAATCTTTCTTTATTTATTTGAGAGCATTTCTTGAATTATACCAATGGTATGAAAAATGGATCAATGGAATGTCAATATTTTTGAAAACACATGATTTAGTGAAGATAAACCTTAAAATTTTACTAATTTTGAGATAATAATTTAGGGGTAAATATATGATTGATATAAATAAATACAATTGGATAGTACTCACTACCTTTTAATTGATTAATAATTTGTTGAAAAAGTGGTTATGATATCATTGTTGGAATTAACAACATTTTTGGATTTAAGGAATTTATATAATAATATGTAAGGAATCATGCATGTTTTCTAAATGGTTTTTTTGTAACTTAGATGAATACCATGTTTCCAGAAAAAAATTATAATGGTATTCACTTGATTAGTATATGACAATTAAGATCCAATTTTTGTTTCCTAGGGGATTAATAAAAAGTTCTTTTTTAAAATTTACATACCGTATTTCTATAGTTATGGATATTAATCTTTTGGAAGGTTCATAAGGTTAACTATTTTTGAAGTGTTTTAAGTTGAACTTTGGATGAGATTTTGAAGATTAATGAGTTACTATACCATATAGATATTTATGTATATTTAATAACTTGTTTTGAACATATTTTTTGGGAAATATTTAGAGATATAAAAAAATACATATAACTCTTTTAAGGACTATACAATCCATTAAAAGTAATTTTCAGGCTTTAAGAAAAACAATCCATTTTTATATATTCATATCCATGACTATGAAATAAAGTGAAAATATACCAATGCACTACTAAAGGTTGAGAATATAATTATGACCTGGAAAGATATCTAGGTGGATTATTTTTTTGATCAATTTATCTAGATAGTAAAATAATTCATTGTCTTTAAAAAAATTCCATTGAAATAAAAAATTTATCTAAATAATATTAATTGTATTTTAACTAATCACATATTTATAGCTTTGTAATTGTTAAATTTATAATGATCATGTTCTATATCATTTTCTATCAGAACATGATTTTTACACTTATACCCCTCATCTATATTTTCAAACCCCCCAATGATCTCCTATTTTTAATCCTAGTTTTTTCCCATATGTTCTCATCTACCTATCACACTTTTTAAAAGGAATATTTATTAAAACATTTTATGAAGTGGGTTTCCCACAAATAAATTTTCAAATACAAACCATTGATTATTGATGTGAAATTTAAAATCGTGACTATAAAATTTATTAAATTTGGTGACAATTTTAACACCCCATTATTTTATTATATGTCTCCTTTTAAATAAATTTAATAACTTTAACGGCTTATATTACAGACAACTACTAACTTAAAAGAACAGAGAAATTTTATTATTTGACCATTATAACCACGTTGTGAAAATAGAGTGAAGGAATAGTATTAAAATCATTATGAAATTCATAAATTTCCCAATCATTTCTAATTTATTAATTAATTCTATATGAATAAGTACATAAGCTATAATTAAGATATTTTAATCATAAAATATATGTTATATTTAAAAAAGCCTTTTTATTGATTTATTTTCCAAAATAAATATAATTAATTTGTTTAACCATAAAAAAAATTAAGGTTTTAAACTGAAATGAATTTCTAGAATCATCATATTAAAATTGACTTATTGTAAATTTTTAGAAATTTTTTTAAAAGACTAATTTTCCAATAAATAGTAAAAAATATAGTTGTTATAAAATAATCATTTTACTTAAATAAGAATGTAACAATATGGTATTAATTTTATGTAAAACTAATTCAATTAATATATATGTAGTTATAATATAATTAATTAAACTTCAATCATAAATATACCTTAATTTTTCATAAGTACATTTTTGGACTTAAAAACATATTTTGCAAGAAAACTATTTTTCATTGCATTTTTCTGGAATATTTTTTAAATAAATTACGTAATTTTTGTGTATTTAATTTTGAAAAATGGATTCCAAAGTTTTATTAATGTGGTATAAATTTATAAAATTTATCCCTTTTGATTTTATCCAATATAAATAGTAATGTTGGTAATTTTTGTTACCATGAAAAATGGAAAACTGTGTAATTTATTTTAAAAATAAAATGATAAGAACCATGTGAACAAAATTATAACCAAATATTATTGGATGAATAAATTTCATCCATAAAAATATAATATTTGGTAATATGATCATTTATGGTTTTTTGGATGACACAATGATGTATATAATAATTTATTTAATGGAATGTAAAAGATGCCACGATCATGTTTTTAAAAACTATAATATTTTTAGTATGTTGTTATCCAGAAGATATTTTTGAATATAAATATTAATCTTTAAAAAAAATTTCTAAATAATGGTAATTTATTTTCAATTTTTAGTGAATAAGTAATTACCTTAAATGATTACAATATGATAATGGATTAATTATTCCGTTACATGAAAAATAAAATATATGATATTAAAAATATTAAAAAGTAATATAATTTGATACAAATTAAATTTATCCTCAAATTTTATAGATTAATTTATCATGTCATTTATGTATTAAAATATTTGGTTCAAATTTAACTTGTTGTATTTATAATTTTTAAATTCAAAGTAATGTATAGGGAACAAATTGACATTAATGATATTTTAAAATAAATTATATTTTATTAAATGATATAAAATTATTAAATATCTTAATTTAATTGAAATTATTTCTATATGGTTTAAAATATAAAATAATCTGGTTACATGTATTTTAACATTTTATATTAACAACATTGACTCTTAATGTTTAAGATCTACGTTGTCCTAGTAAGAGTTAAATGAGTTTAATAATGGTTAAAATTAAGTGATAAGGGTACAAATGTGACCTAAAAATGTCTACAAATTATTTTATGAGATTATATTGACCCCTAATCAAGTTATATTATAAATAACTCAATTTTTATCCATTTTGAATTGAAAATTAATTTGTATTAATTTATTATTTCTAGTGTTTACAAAAGTACCCCTCACTTCAATTATAAAATGGCACAACTTCGTTCAATGGTTTAAACCAAATTGAGACATGTATGTTAATTTTAAACTACCCACATATGTCTAAAACCTCCTTATTCATGTTACGGAGGTCATGGTCTTCAAAAAAGTCTAACCCCATACCCCTTAAGATGAGATCTAAAGGAAGTCCCCTAAAGAAGAGTTTTTCATATTTTCAAACTATTTCATATATATTTATTCTTATACTTACTATTCACAAGTTGTTTACATAAAAATTTAATAACTATAGTATCATATATATAATATGATTTTGTTATGGTAATTATACCACAATATTCCACTTTTGTATCTATTATCTATAAAATGAAATCATTGTGTGTGCCTACGTATAACAAATCGTCTCCATGTAGTGGTGTAATTTAGTTTTTTATCACCACTTAACAAAGACAGTTATAATGATTAAAATGATGGATATATAATATATAAATAGTATGATATTGATTTTATAAAATTAATATACCCTTTATTTCCCTATCCATTCACCATTCATTCCTTGATATAGTTGTTGGTGCTTTTATATGGCATATCTTCTCCATAAAGTGGTGATACTCATTTTACATATGGTACATTAATGAATGGTTATATAAATGTAATTAATGAATAAATTTTATATTTATAACATTAATATAATATGTTATAAATATAAAAAAGATTTTTTTTATAAATTATTAAAAAAATTTATACCATTATAGAGAATATTTTAACGTGTTTGAATGAATTTGAACCTCAAGTAAGGGATTTCATTACTCAATTTCCATTCATTGGGATAAACTTATACATAATTGATTATTTAATTCTTAGAACTTTTTTTAAATTAATTTTTATTATATTATATTATATTTAATATTTTTTTATGTGTATTTACAACTGATACATAATATACTCATTTTATTAATGCTAAATAAAAATATATGAACTTTGTAAGGGACATCATGTGAATTTTCATTCATTGAGTTGTATTTTGATGTTATCTACCACATTATTTTATGTGGTGTATATATTTACCCTTGATATATTATATAATTTCTTTATTTTCATCATTTTATTTATAGTTTCATTTGAAATTATTTATTTCTTGGGGATTATGATTGATAGGATACACAATTGATAAGATTTTATTTCACAATCTATTAATTATTTCATAATATTTATTTATAAGTATATACTATGGAATATTTCTCTTGTTCATCAAGTTTTTCTAATAAATTATGAAAAATATTTTCAATATTCTCCAATTATTGTTTGAATTCATTTTTATAACTTTTTCCCTTTTAAAAAATTGATATAAAATTAATTTTCCCATCATTTTATAAACATGAAACTTTATGAATTTTATGAAAAAGTGTGAAAAAGATGTTTTTAAATTATACAGCATGAAAATAATTTCCATACATAATTTTTACTTTAAATAATTGATGAATAGTTTAAATGTTTACAAAGTTCTTTTCAAATTAAAATTATTTCTTTATTAGGGAGGTGGTTTTTAGATTTTAAAATTTATTTTCAATGTTAAAACTGTATTTTTCTGAAGAAATAATATAGTAATCTATTTAATGTATTTTTATATATATCCTTTATTGAATATTTTGTTGAGGATTTATCTAAAGGATACCATTCAACATATTCCTTTGGATGGTTTATGATTATTTTAACTAGGGAAAGAATTGATATTTTGATTGATTAGTTCTTCAAATACATACAATTACTGAATTTACTAAGGAATAATGATTCATTTGTGTTAAGTATTCATTTTAGGAATGAATTGGACTTATTAATTGGCTCTTGGGGCCCTCTATACCCCTCAATTCATCTATAAGTATCATGAGAAAAACCATTTGGCCATATCAGGTTGGTTTATACCCATATATTTAAACTACCTTGTAGATAGGTATTTAAAGTAACTATCTTGAGAATAGATCTAAATAGTATCTATCTTGAGGATAAATCTTGATAGTTTATATGTTCTGCATTATGTATTCCTTATGATTATTTTATTATTTTAATATTCATGGTTATGATTCATTTTCATGTTATTATTTATATGGAATTATATGATCATAATTTATTCATGCAATAATTTATTGATGTTTTTGATTAAAGTAAATGTGTTTCAATTATTTAACATTACATATTGTTTATGCCTTATTTATTCATATATTTCTCTATAATATTATCTCATTGAGAATATGAGATCACCTCTTTCATTTGTTTTATCATTTCCCCATGACACAAGGAAGTGTACTATGATTGATCAAGTAGGGTTGTGATAAGGGGATAATAGTGATCTCTATTAAAATAAAATATTTCGTTTTTTTGAATTAAAATATATATTTAATGTATATATATTGTTCTTTAAAACTACTAAACTATTTTATACATTGGGATTTGATCACATTTTTAAAGCGATGATTCCTTGGTCTAAAGACCAAAGAAAAACATATATAGATAAAGAAAAAAATTTATAGAAGTCTAAAATATGAAAATTTATAAAAAACATTTTAATGTAATGGGATTATATTAGTAGGGAGTCTATCCATCCACATAATTTCACTACTAACTCCTTTATTAGAAAGACCATCCACCATCTTGTTCGCCATGTGGTAAGCATGAGTGATAATATGATTATGGATTGTTAGTTGTTGGAGGATAATTATCCATATTTTTGTGAGGGGCCATTCTTGGTGAACCACCCCATGTTGGAGGGCTTGAATAATGGTAGTGGAGTCACTTTAAATCATATATTACTCCATCCTTTTTTCTTGATTAAATCGACATCAAATATAACTTTTTTCATCACTACACCTAAAAAGGAGGTAAAACCACATTTTCTGTAGAAAAATCCTAGAATCTTGCATAGGATCTAGGATACTAGGGTAGGGTTCTTTACACATGAGGTATTCTATTCTTGTCGCACAAGGTAAGGCTAATGTTTTATGTCATGTTCTAAGAATGTTTTTATGTGGTATAATGTCGTATGACTAGGACATGGGTATAAGATGTTTTACATCATTTTGTTTGGATGTGGAAGGGATCAAACCTCAAAGGGTACCATGTCATGGTGGGAGTAAGATTATTAATTAGTAATCCTCAATAAGATATGTGCACATTTTCCGTCAATGATTCCAATCCTATTGATTATGTAACCACTGATGACATGAATTTGGGTGGGATATAGAATTAGCACTGCATTAGAGGAGTGATCCATCAGGAGACCAATGTTAGATACCCCCTTCATAAAATAAAAGGGCATTAGGGTGCCAATTCATAGAAGAAACCAGTAGTGAAATAGATTCACTATAGGAAAATGGAATGTTATGTAGAGGACCAAGATGTTTTTTTACACAACATTGTTGTATTGTGTGAATGATATTAACAAAAAGACTGATTTTTCGTAATGATAATTGATGTATTCAAGAGGTATAATTTCACAAAGGATATAAAGTTATGTGTATTACAATATTTCACACATGAAACTTCTCATTTTGTGAACCAATACAACCTCAAGAGGAGTTGGATAAGGGTAAATATACTAAAATAAATGTCATGTTCAGGCCCATAGGAGGTCTATCAAAAAAACTAACTAAATTTTCGGGTATTTAATAACTAGTTTTATGAACATTCATGGAATAATGAGAGTGGATTAAAGATGTGAAGAACTTCATCTTCCAGAGACACTATCCCTGGGCTCAGGGGTGAGCTGCTATTTGTAGCTGAAATCCTCAATTGGTGGCGTGGAACTCCTTGTACATGGAACATGAATTTCATACTTCTCTACCCTTTTCCAATGGGGATTCTATGTACAAAATATATGGTATAAATTCCTATTTTTCATGGAATTGTGATATTTGTGTTCCATGTTTCATGAAAATGAATTCTTTTGTAAGTATTTCTTTTTTCATGCACTAACCTTAAGTATGACATCTACTTTTGAATAATCCATATAACAATATGTTGTTTTTAATGAAAATATATTGCATGCAGAATCACATCTTTGTGTGCACTCGTCAAATGATGCGTGAAACCTATTCCTCATCCCCCAAAATGGTAAATTTGGGTTGTTCGTGTTTTCAGTTAATTCAAAGATGGTTGTTTGAGGTCTAAGGTGAGATTTTGGTTCAAAAATTCTCTTTTATCCCTAAGATTTAAATTATGTATACTATTTAGATTTTGGGGAAATGGAGTATATTTGTGTTTATACCAATGATTTGGTGAAGATGTTGATTTAGGTTATAAGATACCTAATATGGGTTCTTATTTTAATGGTTAGATAAGAATATCCTATTTTGTTTACAAATTCTACTGGAGTTTCTGTATATGGATTAGTCTTAGAATATATGAGTGAAAAAATATTACATCCCATGCATGGCAGAAAACACCATATTTATGGTGGATTAGAGACTTGGATAGTGCTATGAGTGGCATACATTCCTCTAAATGTTGATGAGGTATGCCCGGTGGGTAACCTCTTGGTGATGGGTTGAGATCAATCCCATGATATATGTAGGATGATACCTAATTGAGTTTATTGAGAATTATTTGATGGCTACGAATATGATTTCTAGGTCCTATGCTTTGAGAATAAATTCAAAGGTCCCAAGTTAACAAGTCTAAATTATGATGAAAATGTGATTATGTTTTGGACTATATTACTATGGCTAGGGTTTTATAGAGCCTATGGATTATGAGAATTCCATGGGGAGTTGGATGTGAGTTGGAAAAAAATAATCTTGAACTGAGAAGGGTATGAATGGAACTATTGGATTTTCTTATGGGAATGATATAAATGGAAAGAGGTGTGAAATGTAGAGCTAGTGAGATCTAGTTTTACTTGGGAAAGACAACCAATGAGGCAATATTACTAATGAGATGTGTTTCAAAATTTATATATATGTCTTAATAGATAAGAACAATATTTTAGTTGGTGAGATTATGGGTGGGATGTGTTTCTATTTTATTTTGTATGATATATTTTTAAAGGATGGGGAGTTATTTTCTGTGTAAATATGAAATATTTTTTTGGGGTGGAGAGTTATTGCAATAAATGATACTATACCACTACCTCATTGGTTTAATTCCATTCCCCAAGATGATATTAGACTAATACTTCTTTGGTGTGACATTATTCACCCTAAATTATTTTAAACTACCATTTATTATGGGGGGATTCTACTCCCCCACGTGATATTCAGCTACAGATTATTAGGTGCGGTATTATTCCTCTTAGACTATATTAATTACTATTTTCATGTGGGGTGTAATTTCCCCTGAATGATTTATAATACTAATTTATGGGTAGGGGATATTCATCCTAGTTGATAGGGAGAGATATTAACAGGTGTAGACACTATTCCCCCAAGATGATATATGCTTATTATTTATATGGTGGGGAATTATTTCCCCGTATGATAAGAGATTGTAGATTCTTAGGTGGCATGTTATCCCCCCAGATGATACGAACTATATGTTTTATAGATGAGGAACTATTATCCTAGGAAAAAACTCCTTCCTAGGTGGGTGTATTTACATCCATATGATATATACCTACAAATATCATGATAGAACATGCTTTTGCCTAATGGTTTTGTGATTTGATCAGAGATATATTACAATAACTGAGGAAGGTATGGTTAATCATGTGTTTTACCTTGGAACTCAGGGATTAGAAATCATTATTTTGTTCCACATTGATGATTTATTTATTATTATAATCATATAAAATTCTTCATACACTATATTTATTGGTTATAGTAGGGACACCATTGGTGGATGCCTTTGTAGTCTTACTCACAACTAACTCCACCAAACCTAAATATTTCATACCTGATAAGACCTCATTGTAATAGGTATATGTTTGGTAGAGTAAAAATATTTAATGATAAATATTGAGTTGTTTTTCAGGGTTGTGGGGATGGGATGTTCCCTATTTTTTATTTTTTATATGTGAATGGCCCATAGGATGATCAGTTGGGATGCATGATTTTAACCTTACTTTGAAAAGTGTGGTTCTCTTTATTTTTTATAAATACTCTAATTATGAGTATGTAAGTGTTTTAGTTATTTTCATTGGTTTCTACACTCTTACATGATTTAATACTCTCCATACTATATCACATCATACACATATCTTTATTCGATAAAATTTATCATACATATATGTGATCCTTACATAATGTATCCCTCCATTCTATTTACTTTTGTGTGAACATGGATTCAGAAATCACACTAGATCTAGTGTGGTGATGTGATATATGGATATGGTATATAGTTATGTTATTTAACAATGGTTATATGTTGGTGGATATTGTAACACCCCGTGTTTTCTAAGACATCATCACCATAATCATATTCATTATAATTATTTATGTCTATAATCTTAATGTAAGTTTCTATATTTTTTTAAAAAGTTTGAAACAAGTCTAAAAAATGTTCCCAATAAAATATGAACTTAAAAATTCAATTTATTCATTAATAAGTGTTACATTACAAAAATATATAAATATGTACTATACACTAGGTATTGTTACTCACTATAGATGATATAAAACCATGAAAAGTGCATAAATAAATACGGCACAATAGATAATAAAGAAAAAATTATCATCAATTAGAAAATGAACAAGAAAATATTCATCCATGACGATCACTAATAGGAAATGAAAAACTATAATGAGTAAGGACACTTTGATTGGATAAAAAATTATGCAAAATATATAGTACGAAATAAGAACTCGGCCTTGTGAAGTGAGAGTGGAATATACAAATGATTTAGTAGTCCTTATATAAGAATTAAATGTGAATGTTTAAAATGTGGTCCTGGAAAATAGGTCATTGAAAATATATTCATGTCAAATATTTTCATTGGTCATATATCCAATAGTTATACTTAAATAATTTATTTTTATGTAGTAAATTTCAAATGATAGATCTCACATTGAAATAAAAATTCAAAATTAATCTATTATAAATATACATATTTATGTGTTAAATATAAATATTAATTATTTTATATTTGATATATGATAAATTTTTAAATAAAATAAAATAAATATTTAAATTTCATGGTAGTAGTAAAATTCAATTTTAGAATATAAATAATTAAATTTAATGATATATTTTAAGAGTATTTAGTAGAAATGTAATATTTCTTGTTTTAGTACCATTTTGTTATGTATTGAATAATTTATAATAATAAATATAATTTATTTTTTAAAAATATTATTTTATATGATCTAACATACTAAGATATTTTTAAATAAAAATTTATTTGAAATGATATTAAGAACCCCTAATTCTTAAAAGCACCATCTTTTAATAACAATAACTTATCTTTATATTTTATACTCTCATTCAATTTTTTTTTTAAATTTTAATGTCTATATGAGATAAATATAACTAATGTTTTGGATTTATAATATAAAGTTTATTTTAGAAGATATATTGATATATTTTTTTGATGTTATTTTTAGTTGGATTCTACATTATACAGATATTGAATGATTTATGACATTATTGGTACATTATTATGAATTGGAAATTCATTAAACATTTTTATAAGACTAAATATGTATTTTATTTATGACTTTATAAATTTAAAAAAATTATCTACTTTATAAACCTATATTAGGATCTTTATAATTTAAGTTATATTTTAAAAAAATTAAAAATTAATATTTGGTATTTTAATTTGTTTTATAAATTTAAAAAATTTAATCATCGAAAATGGTTTTCAAATTTATATAAATTATATTTAAATTATATAATAATGTAAAATTTATTTTTGGGGACAAATTATAAATTACATAGGTAAAACTAGTTATCATTGTGAAAAAATGATATAAATGGGTAATCTAAGAGTAAAAGGGAAAAAACATTGAACTATATGTTTTTAATTGAGATTTTAATGGTTTATTGACCTTTAATCTTTTCCTATATATTATTCCCTAATTTTTTATACATTTTTTGATAGGTATTTTCTATTTTTGATGAATTTTATTCAGTTACAAAAATACAAAACCTTTTCACTTATCAAAGTGGACCTCCACACCTCACTCCCTCTCACACCACCCCTACCCTTATTTAAAAACAAAATCTCTCTAATCCTCAATTAAAAAACTCCTAGAAACCATAGTGAGCATGTGTTCATCTTAAAATATCATTCCTAAATGGTTTTTTCTTATTTAAATGGAAATAACCCAAATAGTGAGGTATAGATTTCTAATAATTTATCCTTTCAAAATTCATTTGCATCATCTCAAATAGATATTATTAGTTTCTATATTATACTAGTTTGTTAAGGAAATGATGGTACCTGACTTATCCATAATTCCCATTTTACCTATGTAAATTGAGAACATCATTTTTGTATGTTGGGAATACCACCTTTAAAAATACATAATCTTTTGTTTTACATAATCACTTAACACGACTGGTCTTAATGTAGCATTGGATTAAAAAAGTATAACTTTTATAATATTTTTAAATTCATAAAAGGTAAAACAAATTACTCATTTATATTTAAATAGATACCCCTAAATTCACTAAATATATATTATTATTTCATGGATTTCAGTCATATTACCCTATTCATCAATTTCATCTTTCAAATGAAAGCGTAGAAGGGTGTCTCGTGTGGAGGGTGCAGACTAACCTGTCAAACTGTCAATTTTAAAATTTGGTTTTGTTAATGCTAGAGGAAGAATTATAGATTTAAAAAATTATAAAATTATAAAATAGAAAAAATTAAATTATATTCGTAAATCTACATTAGTGAATAGAAACATGAAAAAAACAGACTAAAAATGAAAAGAAAAATATAGTAGTAGTGGACATGCTTATATCATTAGACAATAAATTTATCATTTCATATAAAATTATTCCTATTAAATTATCCAATGTATCACTAAATATGACAAATCAAACACCTAGATTAACTATATACCATATCAAAAAATAAAATATGTGTAATTATCCCTTTAAGAAAGTGATAAGACTACTCAAATAACACAATGCGTCCAAAATAGATCAAACTCATCATCCTAAAAAGTGAGACCTTGAAAATGTAATTTAAATGATGAAGGTAACCACTTTACATTATTAAGATGAAAATGAAGTAGGAATAAATTAAAAGAAAATAAATTAATAACTAAAGATAACTCTTTTAATCAAACAAATAGTGTCCAGGAAATTCAAAAAGAAAGTGTTTATAGTGAAAAATACAAACTCAAATGGAGAAATGACATTAGATCCTGGCATTCCATTTCCACATGGAGTTTATCACTTCATGGGATTATTATCATTAATGAAACTAATCTTATCAAGATTATCTTCTCTATAGAATCACACTTATTCAATCTAACCATCTTTGAATGAAGTTAAGATAAAAATATATGTAGAAATTGAGTGTAAAATGTTTTGTCTAGTTTCTTTACCCCAAGAGAAAGCTCAAATTTAGAAATATTTTTTTTGTAAATATTTCTTATGATTATTAATAAATATTTTTTCACATAAATATTATATTTTCAACCCCAAATAGTATCTCCTTTTGAATGGCAGTGAAATAGTTATGGATGATTTACTGAAAAAGATTATCTGGATAAAGTGACTCATCCACATCCTCCACATTCATACATACACTTATTATCAATGTGGAAAAAGATAATATTTTTATTTAATTTTCAAATTAATATTTAAATCAACTATTGTTTAAAGGTGGAAGAACATTAATTTTACATGTTTGGGTTGAGTTATGACTTTTTTACTAAATGAGTATCAATTCTGTCCAAAATATGATTATCATAATTGTCTAATTTATTAGGGATTCCAAATGATCGATTCAACATATGGACTTGTTAAAAATGATTAATTACAAAATCTATGTATTCTGAAATAATAATTTAAATTTTTAATTATTATTAAAAATGTTATCTCCAAAACACCAAAGTGATAAGAACTGTTAAAAATACAAAATTATGATATTTTCCATAAATTTCTCAAAACTCATAAAAATTAAAAAATTGATTAGATTTAACATATAATAAAATATAGGTGGGGATTAAATAATTAAAATAAAATTTTAAATTATTTAAATTATTATCTCTTTTAATTCCCTAATACATATAACATGGACACATAGACATGTTCTCTTTCAAAATAATTTTATAATGAAAAATTAGAAGAAATATCAGGGAAATTTACAAACTTAAACTCATAAAAAAATAATTGAAATTCCCCATAAATAAATTAAATTCAAAAATATCTATTTTTTTAATTAAATTAATTCATATTTCATTCATT
Source organism: Viscum album (assembly GCA_963277665.1). Lineage (NCBI taxonomy): Eukaryota > Viridiplantae > Streptophyta > Magnoliopsida > Santalales > Viscaceae > Viscum > Viscum album. The sequence continues at coordinate 191,490,207 of OY728155.1, read as the reverse complement.
ATTTCTTTCATTAGGGTTCCTAAATCTAATTTTTCCCTCTCATCAAATTGTTTTGATTTTAAACAATGTCTTTCTTTGCTAAATAAATATAAGGGTTACCATAGGTGTGATAGTTTTCTAAATATCGACCTAATAATGTCAAAGAATTGAATCCATTATAATAAATTATAATGTTTTTTAGAGTATGAAATTTTAGTGGGTTTCAAATTTAAAAAATTATGATGTAGAAGAAGTTGGATTGGATTGTTATTGAAGAAAAAATTTCACGATTCTAATTTCCACTCAATTATGGTCTTCCACTCACTCCACATAGCTATAAATTCTTCAAGAAGAATATTTAAAAATATAATGTACATCCCACTCCATCAATATTTGTGAAGAAAAATTAAATTTTGTTTTAATTTATATTATCTTCAAATATCTAGATAGGCACAACTTTCTTTCATTGGAAGCTCAAGAACGACACAAATCCCTTTTTAAGAAATCTATAGAATGGAAACAATTTTGGAAGAATAAAATTTTATTTAGAAATAAAAAAATTAAATATTTTATTTTAAACCAAAATTAGTAGCACATGATGTATAACACCACATGTCAGTTTCCCCCTACCCATAAGTTCAACTAGATCATGGATTATCAATTTTAGAGTAGATTCAGCAGTGAAAATTCTCTTGTACAGTGGATAACCTAAAAAGTAGTTTATAGGTGATAAAGGTAAAATAATTTAAATATATATTTAATTCTAAAATAAAAGGTGTTATCTTGAAAAATGGGGATTTCAATCTCAATTGATTTTTTAATAATGTTGGACACAAATTCATTAAATATTTTAGGTTTATAAATAAAAATGGAATGTTTGAGTTAAAAAATCATTATTTGGATAACTCATGAAGTGAGGTTGTTGTGATGAATTTGAAAAAAGTTGTTTCTAATCCAAATAGAAAAGTTAATTTCATATTTTGAAACCATTTAGGGCATGGAATTCAGAAGATAATAGTATTTTCACGAAGTTAAACATTTTTAAATCTACAACGCCACACATTTTAGAAATAATTCATATTTATATATATTAATCAATATGGCTCCTTTAATTGTAAGATGTTTTAAATTAAAAAGGGTAAATATGTTTAAAATAATATTTTTAAGAAATTAAAAATCAAATTTTTAAGAAATATAAAATAAACAAATTGAAAAGAAACACTGATAATTTGAAAGAAAAACTAAAAATATAAATTAGAAGAGAGAAAACAAAAAAGTATAAATATATACAATGATTTCCCTCCCCCACACTAATAATTCATAAAATTTAATCATTTTACATTATTTCAAATTTTAATGTCAAAATCATGAAGATAATACCTGACAAAAACGAATTGAATGGAAAGAGAAAACCTGATTTTATTGAGCTGAAGAAGTCTTGAGCTAGCCTCAATAAATATATAAAATAGAAACCTATAATAAAAAAATCATCAACAATTTTATTTAAATAATGGAATGGAAAATAAAAAATATAGATAATGGAAAAGAGGATTGGTATGAGCCCTTTAGTGGATGCTAGGATTTCACTGCCCGTAGTCTGGAAGTTCTTGCTGATGATCCCCAATCCAAAGGTGGGTGTAGTTTCTTCAACATTAACCCCCATAATGATTTTTTAAAATATTATAAATATCAAAAAAACATATATTGGATAAAAAATAAAATTTATTATGATTCACATCCATGAGATTGAGTTCCAATTAAGTAGTGGAAGAGGGAAAAATATTTGGGGAACATCCAATGACATTATCCTCACAAACGACCTCCAATGACTGTTGGAATTCAATTACAGGATGAATTTTATCATCATTTTTAGAATAAAAAATTACTTCAATAGTGATACCACAATAAATAAGTTTACCTCAAAAAATTCAGTACATCGATTAATATGAGGTTGTCTCATTAGAAGGTTAAAGACTAAGTTTTCAAACTTTAACATTAATAATTTGTGTTTTCGTTGTTAAATTTATTAGTGGGGATTGAAAAGGTTATAAAAAATTTAAAATAAAAAAATAGTTATGAAAATAAATCGATTTGATTGATTAAAAACCATAAAAGAACCATATGAACCAGACTATAAAATAATAGTTAAAGGTAGAAGTAGTGGATAATCATTAATCCTTGGACATTCCATTTATCATTGTATACTAATGTTTCCCAATTAAATTATCCAATATATACCTCAAAAAATAAAACTAACCATGAAAATCAATTATTTACCATATTAATATCACAAATATAGGTTCTATTCCCCTTATTAAAGTGATCCAATTACCTGAAGACATATGAAAAAACAAAATAGATTAAACACATCATGCTCAAAGGATAGATATCACCAATGACATTTAAATAGTGAGATAACCACATTACATTCATAAGATGAATAGAAATATTCCCCAATTTAGAACAAAATGAAATAAATAATGTGATAAAACTCGTTTTTTAAGGAATCAATGTCAATGATAATTCAAATTGAAGTAATTTATAATGAATAGTGAAAACTCAAAAGGGGAAATTACATCGGATCTTCACTGCCCACTGCTACATGGAGTATAGCCCTTTATGGCCTGATTAAAATAAATTCATCTCATATTATCCAGAATATATCGTCTCCCATATCCCAATTCGTTAATCTAACAATATATTTAAATGATGGGAAGATGAACTCATATAGGGAAAGGGGTAAAAATTGTTCAATCTAGTTTCTATCCGCCAAAAGTTGGCTCTAATTTGGATATATTCCCAACCAAATTATGATGAGATGTCTTAATAATGTTTTTTCAAAATAAACATATATTTATTCAAAAAATGTACCCCATTTGAAATTTAGTAGAATTTTATATCCAAAAAACTGAAAAACCATTCTCTACCTGAAGTGACTCTTCAACTTCCTATACTTTTACGGGCCTATTGGACAACTTAACGACTTATTGTAATCATGGAATTTAATTTAGATATAATTTTTCTAATCTTATTTTATTACCATGTATATAAGCTTCAAATTATAAACTTTATACTGAGTTATCTCTCATTTATTGATGGAGTTTAAATTTTATCTGAATAATTATTTTTCTAATTGAGTTATTTTTTGGCCTCCAAATGATTGATTCAAAAAATGGACATGTTAAAAAAGTCAAAGTCTACAATACATGGGTTCCTATAATAAATATTTTCAAAAACTATATCTATAAAAAATATTATGCTCAAAATGCTGAAGTAATAAAAAATTATTAACCTTTCTAAATTAGGGTATTTTCACAATTTAGCTTAAAACTCATCCAAATTAAAAAAATTGATGTAATTTCACTTATATTAAAATATTCTTGGGGATTAAATCATATGTATACTTATTTAAGATATTTAAAATATTATCTATATCATATTAAAATGTATTATTTGAATAATTATTACAAAATATAATAATCGATTCAATAATGAAATAGTTCTAGTATATTTTGAATCTTGAAGATATAAAAAATTGGTTCATAATGGTACTACATCATCTCTCACTATTTTATTCATAACTATCCGAAATAATATAAATATTATACTTAATACCATTCCTTATAACATTGGGAAAGGAAATTGAATATTGGGTGAGCTAAGAAGCTCAATAATGGTAATCATAGAAATATCATTGATCAGCTAAACGAAAAAGAGCATAAGGGTATAAGAACATGAAAATAACATTTTTAAACCATAAATTTCATATCATAGATCAAAATGTTGAGTCATTTTTTAAATCATGGAAATTATAATGATATGATTTATAAAGTAGTCAATGAACCGAATCCATGAGATCATTACATTAGAATAATATATAGATCTGTGACACACACATAAGCATGGAAAAAAATTTCTTGGTATTAAAATTTATTTTAATATACTATCATCACATATTTATTACACTCCCAAAACAATCATAGTACATTTAGTTCACTCTAAACACTTTCATTGTGGAAATATTCCCTTACTGAATTGGTTTTAATCCCCATTAATGTCCTGTTTATCTCATGAGATATCCATTTTACCATATGAATTGGAGGGATATTTATTTATTGGACCACCCCTGAAATATTTGAAATCATACATATGTGTTACATAAGATCATAAATAATTCATCATATCATAATCCCTGAAATGGAAACATGTTTCATACAATTTTCATCATAGCATAACTAATGGAAAATGAACATATTTCATAAATAACTTATCATCATAAACATAAAACATTAATATAAATAATATACATAGTTTCATTTGATAATATCCATATTATTAATTTATTTAAAAACAAAGTATGTTAACATAAATAAACAATAACTTTAAAAGATCCGTTCGAACACATCATATGGAAAATACCATTTTCTCATTGAAATCAATTATTTAAAATTTAAAATTTTCCCAAATATTTTTGAAACATTTTCCTTTGAAAAAGACATGAATAATTTAATATAATATTAATATAATTTACAAGTCATTATTGTGATAAATTATATTCAATATGTGTACGTTAAAAGAATACATTAATTTTACACATTTGTAAAAAAATCAAAATGGTAATTCGTTCAGAAAATGATATGATGATTACTATTAAACAACATTTTAAAAAGAAAATCATGGTGAAATTTAAATATAAAAAATAATAATAGTTTATTCCAAATGTGATTGATAAATGTTTTATAATATTCAGATATGGAATAAATATGATTTTGACCAATGAGGAAAATAAAGACAGATTTCCTTAAATTCAATATTTCGATCTATTGAGTTCATAAATAGAAGAAAAATGAATATACAAATTTTAATATCCAAAAATATAAATAGTATACTAAAATTCAATAATATTTTTTTTCGGGATCATGAAATTTCACCACCACAAAGGTATTCATAATCAATCTCGATAAATAATGAGATTGTAATATAAAAAACCTTACCTCAATTATGAATTCCTTTATACGTGTTTAATGCACCAGCATAATAAATATATATTTATTATACATAAAATATGGAAAAATAATCATATATATCATACCATATATTAAGTAATTATAAAATTTTTCCATCCTTTTATTAATATTTCTTTAATAAAATCATTATTCTATATGATAACTACTTCCTTTTTCCAATATTTTTTGTTTGGTAGTTTGGATCCATACACATTGATCATGATTACATAATCCAAAAATTGCTAACAATGATACAAATATAATATTTATGAATTATATATATATTTTTATTCATCTATAAAATTTTTCTAAGAAAAAAGAATTAAGACTTTTATGGCGATGGTAGGTTGTACATACACAAAAATGTAGATTTCTTCATTTTACAGATGAAGTAAAATAAATATAAAGAATAATTAAACATTATGAAATAATTATTATATCATATATATTTACTAAATATATCTTTATTACCATACATGGTAAAATTAAATGAATTATGACTGACAATGCTTCGTGGAGATGGTAGGGTACACATACGCACGAGCGACATTTTTGTTTTCGAACAGATTGGATTGTATGAAGGTAGAAGAGGTATTATAATTCCATAAATATAATTATTATTAGTTATAATAAATATGTATTTATGATAAATCCATTCCTATATCATTCCATGATAGGTGATTATGGAAACAGAAATACATCAGTTAGTGAGAATGTAGTATGTGGTACATAGTACTGATAGTTTAGTAACCCATTTGAAAGAAGACGGGATGGATATAGGATATTACCATAACATAATAAAATATCATTTTAAAGAATAAAATTATATAATTACTACATCATGGTTGATTAATATTTTATGTATTTATATAAATACATATAATTAAGACACATGGTTAAGAATTATATTCTGCATACAACTTATTTAGGATTATTCCAAAAGCCTTCCTTGGATGGTTCTATTATTAGAAAAGGGACTCTAGGTCATGTGGAGGAATTTAAGGAAGTTTATTTATTTTAATTATCAAAACCAAAAGGTTTTTAAATTATGGAGAGGAGTGAAGAGTGGGTTTTTTTATAAGTGGGGTAGAAGTCCCACATGGGATTTTTAAATGCAATAAAATATATTAGTGTATTATTTACTCTAAATGGATACCTAAAAAATAAAAAATAGACCATTTCCAATTTTTAAATGATATAGATTATATATATTTCCATTCAATATAAATTCGATAATTTTTAGATTATTTGAATCCTTTTCTCTTCAATTTATTTCTTCAAAAAAACAATATTATCATTAACCGTGGGAACAGAATTTTATAGTTTCTACTATTCATTATGACAAAAAATGTTTAACTTTTTATATAATATTATTTTTGATGATTAAAAATTTTAAATCAATTTTATATGACTCAATGAATATATATTTTTATAATAAATTTTAAATTAAACTTGTAAACACGATGAAAAGCTGTTTCCTAATGAAAACATTTTCTTAAGTATAATTTTTTTTAAAAAATAAACCTAAATTGATTCCAATGATATAAATATAAATATTAATAATATAATTTGAATAAAATTATTTTCTAATCATATTTAAAAAAATAGTTTTTAAATTATTTAAATGAAAAGGATTTTTTTATTAAAAATAATTATTTTAACTATTCATTGAAAACATTAAGTATTAAAAGATTCTAAAATATTCATTCAATGAAATTTTTAGCATGTCTATTTCAAAAATTATGTTCAATTTTTCAAAGGGATTTATTAAAATTGGAAAAAAAATTATATTATTTTCTCACAAATAAAAGTAAAAAACTAGTTTAAGGGAAAAAATCCTTTTGAAACATATAGTGATATTATAAAAAAATTATATTTTCATTATCTGAAAAAATTATACATATTTTTAAACTATGGTCATTTATTTTGATATTACTAATTTTATGGCTATGCTTAGAAAATATACTATATTATTTTTCATTTAGACTCAGTATTACGTGTATTAAAATATATCATAGAAATTAAATTTATATATAAATATATATAAAATATAATATTGTGGTGTTTCACCCATTCTATAGAAAATTGAATTACTAGCCATGCGTACACATGGACTTCCACCAAGCTGAGATGATTGATTTCATTTTTCATTTTCCTCACTACCTTATATCATTACAGATCGGGTATTATAAATTTGAGAACCAACAAATGATATGTTTCACAAACTAATATCATTAATTCAATCACTTAAAACAATATTAAAAAAAGGAAAATATATATTTCCAATAATGTAACATTTCCATACCCAATACATCCCCTAAATCCATTAAAATTCTAATATATCACACTAAAAAATAATATATTATATCATTATGCAACTAATGTAATGATATTGAAAATAAATCACCTTATAATTATCAATAATCATGGTATGTTCATGTTTCGGTTTGATTGACCACCTATATGGAGAATAATATGAAATTATATCACGAATGATTATGAAAACATAATTACATATATAAGATGTTATTAATTTTTAAATAATAATTAATTTTTAAAATAGAAACATCAATAGTTTACACAATAATTAAGAAAATTCCCCTTGTATGTTACAAATCATCAAAAAAATGGTTATTATCGATTTTATATTCTAGGATAAAGAATAAAGTTCTCATGAACAGAAACATAAATAGAAAAAATTTATGAAATTCATCTAGTATAGTTACTCCAATGAAATTTTAATGATTAAATATAGAAGATAAATGAATAAGAATACTATTTTTGGAAAAATAGTTCAAAATGATTATGATTACCCCCACCCAACATCAAAAATAGGTTCTAAAAAACTATTATAAATGTAAATAATAATAATAATTAATATTATAAGATTTTATGTTTCTGAAAATGGTTATTAAGATATTTATTTTTAATATATAGGATCTCATATTGCAATCAAATAAGAGAAAAATAAGGTGAGAGGTTCGATGTCTCAAATTTAATTTCATGAGAATTATTTATTATTGTGAACCAGGATATCTTTGATATAGAATAAATTATAGATAATGAAAATATTTTACCATATTCATGGGGCCAAAAGATTCATATCATTTACTTTATTTAAATGTATATAGATTTAATAGATATCTAGTGTAAGATCCCATCATTTTTCTACGTATATATATCTTTGAGTTTTTTGTTAATTCATCTTTCATTTGAGTTTTTCCTCTTATTTAAACCAAGGTTGTTATTTTATAATGATTGATATGTAATTTGAATAGATATAGTATTTGGTTTATAGGAAACATGAGAAAAATTGATAGGATCCATGCAGAGAGCTTTGTTAGGTAAAATGACTTAATGTTTATAGATGTATGTTTATTTGGAATAATGGAGTTCAGGTATAAATTATTCAAGTTTTACCAATGACCTCTTGGTATGTTGAAAATACATAATGGGGTTTCCGACATTTATAAAAAAAATTCTGAAAATAAACTATCAGCATAATAGTTACATGTCATGTAACTATAATACACACAATTTAATTATTTTCAAAAAAAATTCATGATCTGTTATAGGTCATGAACTGATTCAAGGTAGGGAGGATGTAAATATCATGTAATTATATTTCAATTAGTGTAATAATTTATCAAAATAAATAATAATCTTATGAGATGATTTTTTTAGTGTGCCTTATTAAAAATAACTAGACGACGTGTAACTATATAACACACACTATAATTCCAAAAACAAATGTTTTAAATTATGTTGTGTGGAAGAATTATTATTCATCTAAATTACAGTTTCCTCCTCTTGACCCTAGGGAATATTATAGTCAATTTTGGAGTGCCAAACCCCCTTCTATACATCACATTTGTGTATTAAATCCATGGTATGTTGTTTTGGTTAGGCATACCCTTATATCCCCCAGTTCGCAAATCGTTTTGGTGTAATCTCTTAACTATGTTTGTTGTTGGTTTTGATCTTGATTTGTTTTGGTCTTGGAACTTCTTTCTGATCATATTTGGCTCTATAATCATGAGTGTTTTTGTAATATCCCAAGTACATAATGAGTAATATATATTTTTATCTATGTCTATTAAATAATTAGATAGTGTTTTAGAGGCTTAAAATGAAAATAAATACAATCTTATGCATGGAATACACTAATATTCTTAAAAGATTGTTTTACTGCCTTTTGATGGCAAAACATTTTTTAAATATATATTTTGAAAATTTTATAAGATATGTTTTTCAAAATAAACTTATTCTTTATTATTGGGACATCAAAATTTACTTTGTGTGAATTTTTGGTATTTTTCTGACAATGTTCATTTTTTAATGAATAGTGGAAAATACTGCATTTTACATCAAAACTTCTTTTTAATATAATTTATTTATATGATTATATTATCGTTTGAATTGGTTTTAAAGTGAAATTAGAATAAATTTTTACCATTTAATCCAATGTTGGTCATTGGAATCAATTTCACTTTGAAATTGGACTTAAACTAGTGTCAATCTTTTCATAGATATTGTTTCAAAAAACCCCGCTATTTGTCATGACAGCGGGAATTAATTATTAAATTAATTAATGTGACTTATATGTTTGGAATTTTGTAAAATAGACTTCATTTTTGAATTCGGAGTATCAAATATAGCTTAGGGTGAATTGTTGGTAATTTTCTGAAAAACTTCAATTTTTGATGAATAGTGAATCCACTAAGTGGTACTTATAAAAACTGATTTTTCGTTTAAATGAAAATTTTCCATCTTTGTGTTTTGAATTTCAAAAATATGACATACATGGTTGTCATTAATAAGTAAAATGTGGTTCAATGGGATTAAAATAATTTTTTGGTGAATAGTAACTTATTAAGTTCTTAATCGCGATTAGTGGTAATTAGTGTAGTTTAAGGAACAAATAATGTTTTAATAGTATGAGATGAGCTTGAAACATGTACTACCCTCCTTTTATGTGTCATGGCCGACCAAGAAAAGCCATGGGTCAACTTGGGGACCCCATGGAGCCACATTGGTTGGGAAATGACACAAATAACTTTTTATTTAATGTTAAAGTAAAAATGACACAAACATGAGTTATGTTACTAAACAATTTTTTACATGGGGTTATACAAGTCATATTTTTGACTATAAATATTCATTATAAATATAAAATTATTTCCTACATCATAGTAGTTTTTTTATAATTTTTAGACATTAAATAAATTAAATTATTTATGACATCATGATGATGCAGCGATGACATCATTATTTGATGATTTAAATAAAATGGATAGAAAATGTAAAATCGAAGCCCTAAACATGGAAAAAACCAATTGGATGAGTGGATTTCGAACCCTTATCACCTTATACTCGAATTATATCAATGTGGGACCTTTAAAATCCGAAACCCATTTAAAAATAAAGTAACATATCTTTACTTTCCAAGAGTGCCCCTCCTCTCCTCTTATAAAAGGCCCCCACCTCTACCTCCTTACCCACACTCCCAAATCCTTTGTCTCAGCCAACCCCTGCCCATTTTGTCTCTCCACTTCCCTCTCTTACTCCTTGAAGCCTCAATTTGGGCATAAGTCTTCCCAAGGAAGCCTTTGAGCTCAAACCAAAGGGAGTTACCCGATTTTAAGGTAATGTCTTCTTTTGAGTCCTTTTGTTTTATTTTACTTCTCCAACCCCCTAAACTCTTTTTATTATTTTCTTTTGTAACAACTCCAGTATCCTCAATATACTAGGTTGTTGTTATAATAACGATTCGATCTACACTTACACACTCCTACATCTAATGGTTAACGAACATACTGTTTCCGTGGATGGTGAATTTATGCCTCCCGAAATGATGATTGTTCAACATTCTTTTAACACCTTAAAAGGTGGCCATTAAGATGTCACTATATTTATATATGATATATAATATGTTTATGTTTTCCTTAAGCTTCTGTTTTTTTCTTTTTGGTCATACCTTTATGGTTTCCATTATGGGTAAACGTGATATCTTCATTTAAGGAAGTGCGGACTACCGCCCCCTCAAAGTGATTTGATTCATTAAATACCATATGTGGGACGTATAAAGGATGTAACTATGATATTATATATGATATTATACTGTAATTATAATATATCTTTATATCATTATGATTCCATTCTATAAAATACGAAATAGAAATGAAAGTAGTGTTCATGCGTACGTACGGCTTACCGTCTCCATAAACGGTGCATTTCATTTCTTACCTCTAAATGATTATGTAATATTATAAATACATGTATATACTGGATATATATGATATATAAATAATGATTATAATTCTGGATATAATTGATACTTGAACAACTTGTAATTATAAAGGGTTTATTTTTGACTCAAGTACCAATGATCGTTAAAATGACCGTTATTAACTTAAATAATTACATAGTGTTCATGACATGGAAATAAGTGATATAAAAGTAATAATGAACTTGAAAAAGGTTCTTATAGAAGTAGAAATTAACTCAAGTTTATTATTCAGGACATTAAAGAATGATCGAGTCAAGTCGGACCCCCGGTATGGGACTTCGTCTCAATCTCCTTTCATTGAGGCATATTTTGTTTTATACACAACCTTCTTTTATACGGTGTATAAACCCCTTTGACTTCTACGTTTATCCAAAAAGAATATTTTTTTATACGAAGCGTTTTACTAAATGACAAAAGGGAATGTTTTTGTCGTACATATATGGCGACAATGACTTCTCCGCCGCCGTGACCATTATTTGAGTTTCAGCTTCCTCTACAAGCCATACCTTTTTTTAAAAGAAAAATAAATACCATGTTTTACTTTTCTTTTATTTTGGTATTGAAAATGGTTTTCATAATGTTTTTATATCAATGTGTTGTATTGATATCTTGTGATTGGAAGGTGGGAATGTTATGTTTCCTTTATGCATGTTTTATGTGATATGATTATGTTGAGGTTCTTGGGAATTATTATGAAGACGGGTGGTTCCATGATAAAATAAGGGCAGATGAGCCAGATATAGCTCTCCAATGCATTGGGTAACGCGAAGGAGTGAAATATAAAGGTTTCTCCGAAGAGATTTAGGGAATATACTGTGATGGGTATTCCAAACGTAACCAAGAGGTTTACTCCCTACGTAAGAATGTTATGAATGCCTCAAGTTACCTTTATGTCTTATGATTTCTATGATTTATTCATTATTTGATGAGGTATGTTAAAATTCTTATGTGTTATGGGTAAAGTATGATCTCATTCTTATCTATATATGTACCCATCTTTCATTTCCATATTTTTATATTTCCTTTACTGATATTTTTATGCTCATCCCAAGTTTTTTTTGAAATGTTTTTCACAGGTCAAGGGAAAGGTACATGATATGATGATAGTGTCAAGGAAGTGTCAAGAAATAATCCATGTTTTATTCTAAATATGTTTCCATTGATGGGAATGAAGAATACTATCTTTATGTAACCACTTTGTTTATATGTGAAATGTAATGCAAGTTTTAGGATCTAATGCTCTAAAACTCTAAACCCGAAAAGATCCTCAATGTGTAGTCTTGTAATAACTCAGGATTAAGTAACGTTTAAGGTTGGGGCCTTATAGTTGGTATCAAAGGTCAGTTTAGATAACTTTAGGAGTTATAATTCTATTAAATGATGATCCAAAAATATTTTTTTTGAAATGATATAGAATTTGAAGATTACCATGTTGTTTCATCTAAGAAATGTTTGTTCAGAATGGTTTTCCGCAGAGGAAACAGGGAAGCAGTGCTAGGGAGGCATACAGAAGGAAATAACCTTCTGAATCAGCATCCTGAGATGGTCGGAATTGGAACTGAACAGTTTGTTGCAGTAATGGCTGATAGAGCAAATATTTTCAATTAATTTATATTTAATATCATTGTTTATACTCCCAAAAAAAGTGTTATTGTATGGGTAATTGTCATGTTTTTAGGTTTTAGTGTTATTTTGAACCCAAATATGAAAAACGACTATTTCTGGATTTTTGACAGATTTTTAAGTCAGGGGTATTTCGGTCATTTCTGGAAAAATAAAATTCCAAATTTTCTGATTCAATTTTTTTTATAATACTTATTTTATTTCCTTCATTTTTGTCTTCTGGATCAGGAGCTGAGTCGGCCATCTAAAGGGTCTACAAATTCATTGAATTTGGGAATTGTTCCTGGCGGACAGCGTGGACCCACCCAAACTAAAGGACATAAAACGTGGCCTACAATTATCTAAATGATGTGTTTCCACCTGGTCTATGACTAGGACATATATTTCCGACTCTACAAGAAATTTTGGGATTTTTGGAAGTCATTAAGGAGTCCATTAAACGACATACATTTGGAGGAACCATCCTGGAAAATTCGTCCAGAAACAGAAATCGAGAATGAAAAATTCATAACTCCTTCATCCGGTTTTCAAATGAGCTGAAATATTTGGGAGATATGGCCAAGATAATTGTGCACAACATTCATGAAGGGTGGAGCACGTGAATAGGTCATTAATGGGGTCTAAAACGCTCAAACTTTTGGGGGTCGAATTCTTCCTATAAAAGGATGAGAGCTCCTCCCCCTCAATCCATCCCATTCTCCACCCCATTCCTTCCCGGGAACCCAGGAGAAGAACTTCTCAGCTTTTTTCTTTTATTTATTTTATTTTAAAATGTCTCTCCTCTCCCGCATTATCTCGCTTACCCCATCCATGGAGGGGTAATTTCATTTGAGTGATCGGAAAGAGGGGAGGCTGGACCTATGTGTTGTGCTTGAGTTTTTGTGCTTGAAATGAATAAAATTTGTTCTTATTTCTTCTTCTGGTTCCAATTCTTAATTCAGTATTAAATTCCGAATGCGGTTGTGTGAAGGTTTTTATTCTGAAATTAAAAATTGTTTTGGTCGATGATCACATCTCCCTCCACCCAATTCTAATCTGTATACGGTGGAACATGATTAGGGTTGGGTGGTGATTTCTCGACGGTTGTCAAGCACGTGTGTAGGATTGTATGTTGAAATCTTGGTTTATTAAGGAACAACAATTCTAGGTCTGGGATTGCTCTAATTAATCAAGATACCTTCTACAACCCTAAACACATTGGAAGGAGGATAGACCAATTTAAAGTTTTAGAAAGGAAAATTCTCATCACATCTCTCTTACCAGTTTAAGGAAGAAGAAGAAGAGATAAAAATTGGAAACCATGATGGCACACCACTAAGTCTAGCCGAACCCAATCCGATCACTGCCTTTATCATTTGTTAAAATCAATCAATTTCTGTTGTTTGTTTCTTTCATAGTCATTCAAATTAATTAAAACCAACATTTTTACAAAAACCAACAAAAAGTGACAACCTTGTTTTGTGTGCACACCTCTTCGGGAGACTACCTAGGATCAACTGCTATACTATACTTAGGTAAATAAAATATTGTTTTTCCACGCCCCACGACAGGAGTGCATCAAACTTGGCGCCGTTTCCAGGGAGCTAAGTAGTTAATTCAATCACTTTTTTCTAAATTCAAAGTTTTTTTAATATTTTTAATTTTTTTTAAAAAAAATCATAAAAAAAACCATTTCCCATAATGTCTTCAACCTCAAATTCAAATGCATGGAACAATTACTCACAGGTGCCAGAAGAAGAAACTGACTACACTGAGGAATCCTTCCAACGAAGGGCTGATGCTCTAATGATAAGGCTCAAACAAAAGGAAAAAGGATTAGCAACATGGATCTCACTAGAAGATTTGATGAACTTGGCCAATGAACTCCAAACAGACATTCAAAGATTCAAGGCCAACAAGGATGTGCCACTGTTCTTCCCAAATTTCATTGAATAAATCCATGATGTTGAAGAAAAACTCAAGGTGGAGGAGTCTGACAATCTATCTTCGTCTATTAAAGATCAACTCCAAGTGGAATTTTCTATTGAAGAAGATATTCAAGCCAAACCGACTCAGGGAGATGATACAATCTTGAACTCAAACTCTTTTAAATTTATTGAATCTGATTTGAGTATAACTCCCAACTTTTTTGAATTTTCAGAATTGTGTGACTCATATTATGCCTTGGAGGATGATGTGGAAAAAGAAGATGCACCTGTTGAGGAACACCTAGAGCTCCCTGAAGTCATTGAACATCTAATGGAGGAGCCCCATCATGAAGAAAATCTAGTGGCTTTTCCTGATGAACCAGAGACACATGCTGCTTCACATCTGAAGAAACCACTGGAAATAGAAGAAGATGTTGCACAAGAAGCAACAAAGAAGGAGGAGGATCCATACTTCATCCTACCCCCGCCATGCAAGCTATACCCCATTGCAAAGGGGGTGGATCTGGTGTACTCTATACATGGAATCCTCCTCAACAAGGAAAATGAAGCACAATCTAGGAAAAGCCACATGTGGTGGTTCAAATCAAAGAAGCTACATCCACCATCAGACTTTGGATAACAGCTGGTACTGCCCACTGGAGGCAGTAAAAATTCAGGGCCCACTTGGGGGATCGTACCAAGACTTATCCCTTGCTTTATAGGAATTTAGATTTCAATTTCATTTCTTAGAATTAGTTTAGCATTCATCCCTTTCCTCCTTATCATTTTGAGCTTTAATGACATGATACTTGTTCTTAATTTTGAAATTTTCTTTTGTAGGATCATGATGGAAGAAGGAAGCCCCAAAAATTTGTTAAAGGGGACTGAATCTTTATTTCAAAAGGGAGTTCATTTTTAAATTTTAAATTTTAAACTCCTTAATTTTTTTGTCCAAAACATGTTTTATGCTTTAATGATAAGAATTTCATACCCTCACTTGAATTAATGTTTTACTCAACTTATCTAGGAGACATGAGTTTCTTAGGAATCTTGTGATGCCATGTTTTAGAGTTCAATTTTAATGATATTGAATGATTAAAATGGATAATTGGATGATTAAAGTGAAGCAAGGATATTGAAATAAGGACTCATGATTTAAGGGAATTAATTGATTCATGTAAATGAAATTTCCCTTCCATTTTTCATTCTTTGAATTTATGAAATTCATGTGAATTAATTTTTTATTATTAATCATGCCATGAGTGATTGTCCAATATCATATTCTCATTCCTGAGAGGATTTCTAGACCAAATATTTCCTATTTTATATTGAGCATATTTCTTGAGTGATCTTGGGACGTGCCACCTGCTAGAACTTGTATTGAAACTTGTCAAAGCTATGACTGTAAAAAACCACATTTAAAATTATTGAGGCATATCTTTGGCTACCAACATTTTATCCTAAGACCCACCTTTACATTTATCCTTCGTAAGCCCTTAGATTCCATGAATTTCCTTATAGGTTTAAGCCACATTACAATCCAATTTTTCCTTACCAACCTGCACTTTTAGTATTTTTGCATGGTTATTTCAAGTTTGAGTGTGGGGGAAGGGCCTTTCTTGTGCGTTCCTTGGGATATGTATCATTTTTGGGTGGTGTAATGTGTGCGTCATCATTTTGGGCAATGTATTTTTAGAAAATTGGGCATGAGTCATCATTTCATTATGATTCTTTCATTTCATCCGGTTCTCCAGAAAAAAAAAGAAAAATAAAGATGTTCCATTCTGGAGCTTTGCAAAAAAAAGAAAATAAATCTGTTCCTTTCTGGAGCTTTACAAAAAACAGGGAGAACTTGGATGATATCATTCTCTGTAATCATTTATTGACTCATGACCCATGTCATTGAATGGTTAGTGGTGTTGTGATTCACATTTAAAGGGTATTTGAGTGAGGTTCATCTTGTGTTTTCACTTGATTAATCATGCATTGTACTTAAGAGTCAAACCTCATACATCTGGCCTTAAATTATTTCAATCATTTACCCACCAAACCTAAGCCACTGAGTCATTTGAACCTTTATTGCAAGTCCTCATGATTTTATGTGTGTTTTGTCTTTACAAAGTGGAGAATGTAGTTACATTACAAGCCTATGGGTAAGGATCATGTTCTCACAATATGAGCATAACTCCACTATTAATTGTATCATGAGTGATGAGAGAAAATATTCAAAAGTGAGGTAGGTCATGATTTGGCATGTTTAATAATAATAAATTGAGAAGCTTGAATGAATGAAAGGATAATCTTCATTATTTTTCAAAGGGGAAAAGTAAAATGCATGAATTGATTGTTTCTTTGAAAAATGGGAAATTAAATTGGTATTTTTGTTGAACTGGAAAATTAGATTGGACATTGATAATCATTATATTTTATTCCATTCGAAATTTAAATATTGGCGACATTAGTGTCCTTTGAATTCCATGTTGAGATTTTATGCTTGAGGACAATCATAGTTTAAGTGTGGGGGAATTGATAGAGAAAATATTTTCAATTAATTTATATTTAATATCATTGTTTATACTCCCAAAAAAGTGTTATTGGATGGATAATTGTCATGTTTTTAGGTTTTAGTGTTATTTTGAACCCAAATGTGAAAAACGACTATTTCTGGATTTTCGACAGATTTTTATGTCAGGAGTATTTCGGTCATTTATGGAAAAATAAAATTCCAAATTTTCTGATTAAACTTTTTTTATAATTATTATTTTATTTCCTTCATTTTTGTCTTCTGGATCAGGAGTTGATTCGGCCATCTAAAGGGTGTACAAATTCATTGAAGTTGGGAATTTTTCCGGGCGGACAGCGTCGACCCACCCAAAATAAAGGACATCAAACTAGGCCTAAAATTATCTAAATGATGTGTTTCCACCTGGGATATGACTAGGACATATATTGACGACTCTACAAGAAATTTGGGGAAGTTTGGAAGTCATTAAGGAGTCCATTAAATGACATATATTTGGAGGAACCATCCTGGAAACTTCATCCAGAAACAGAAATCAAGAATAACAAATTCATAACTCCTTCATACGGTTTTCAAATGAGCTGAAATGTTGGGTAGAGACGCCCAAGATATTTGTACACAACATTCATGAAGGGTGGAATGCGTGAAAAGGTCATTAATGGAGTCTAAAACGCTCAAACTTTCGGGGGTCGAATTCTGCCTATAAAAGGAGGAGAGCTCCTCCCCCTCAATCCATCCCATTCTCCACACCATTCCTTCCCGGGCACCCAGGAGAAGAACTTATCCACTTTTTTCTTTTATTTCTTTTATTTTAAAATGTCTCTCATCTCCCGCACTATCTCTCTTACCCCATCCATGGAGGGGTAATTTAATTTGAGTGATCGGAAAGAGGGGAGGCTGGACCTATGTGTTGTGCTTGAGTTTTTGTGCTTGAAATGAATAAATTTTGTTCTTATTTCTTCTTCTGGTTCCAATTCTTAATTCAGTAATAAATTCCGAATGCGGTTGTGTTAAGGTTTTTTATTATGAAATTATAAATTGTTTTGGTCGATGATCACATCTCCCTCCACCCAATTCTAATCTGTATACGGTGGAACATGATTAGGGTTGGGTGGTGATTGCTCGACGGTTGTCAAGCACGTGTGTAGGATTGTATGTTGAAATCTTGGTTTATTAAGGAACAACAATTCCAGGTCTGGGATTTCTCTAATTAATCAAGAGACCTTCTACAACCCTAAACACATTGGAAGGAGGATAGACCAATCTAAGGTTTTCAAAAGGAAAATTCTCATCACATCTCTCTTACCAGTTTAAGGAAGAAGAAGAAGAGATAAAAATTGGAAACCATGATGGCACACCACTAAGTCTAGCCGAACCCAATTCGATCACTGCCTTTATTATTTGTTAAAATCAATCAATTTATGTTGTTTGTTTCTTTCATAGTCATTCAAATTAATTAAAACCAATATTTTTACAAAAACCAACAAAAAGTGAAAACCTTGTTTTGTGTGCACACCTCTTCGGGAGACTACCTAGGATCAACTGCTATAATATACTTAGGTAAATAAAATATTGTTTTGCAACGCCCCACGACAGGCGTGTGTCAATGGTGCAGTTGACTCAAGCGATAAATGGCGGTGGAATCCATACACGAGATCATCCCGATCAACTGCAGAGGAACATGTCAGTGGTGGAACATTTCATGAGGCAACACCCCCCATCATTCAGAGGATCATCTGACCCTGTGCTAGCTAAAGGGTGGATTAAAGCACTGGAGAAGATTTTCGATGTCATGGGGTGTTCAGACAATCAAAAGGTTAGTCTTTCTATTTACCATTTGGAGGGTGAAGCAGATCAGTGGTGGTCGATGGTTAAAAATATCAGGGACGCTGATGATATTGATGCTCTCGACTGGGATGAATTCAAAGGTATGTATCTTGAGAAGTATTTTTCTAAGGCTGTTCGACTTAGGATGGAAAATAAATTCTTGGAATTGAGGCAAGAGGAAGACTCAGTGGCTGCCTATGAAGAGAAGTTCACTCGACTGGAAAGGTATGCTTCAAACTTCATACGAGATCTTGATAGTAAAATAAACCATTTTTACTCAGGATTAAGGCCGAAGTATCGAAGGAATTTAGATTCTAGTGAGTTTAAAAGTTATGAAAATCTTTTTCAATGTTCTGAGAAGGTGGAAATGGAGTTTTTCAATGACCAAGTGTTCAATAACAACCAACAGAAGAAGAGGCCGAGGTGGCAGGAGAAAGGTAAGAATTCTCCAAAAAAGTCTGATGGTAAGAAAACTAAGTTTCCAGTTTGTGATAAATGTGGAAAAAGGCATGCTGTGGAATGTCTTCAGAATTATGGGAAGTGCTACCGATGTGGTAAGATGGTACATAAGGCTCGTGATTGCACTGAAAAGGATCAAGGTGAAGGTAAGACCAAATTTGATTTACAGTTAGTGAAATGTTATAAGTGTAATGAGATGGGTCACTATGAAAACGAGTGTCCGACAAAGAGCTTTTGTGATGGGAAGTAGATAGACTACAATCAGAAAGGGGTGGTGAAATCCTTTGAAACTACTTTAGCAGATGTCAGGACATCAAATGAAGTTGTATCAGCTCCAGGGAGATCAGTTTTTTTTCAAAGATTGACCTGAGATCGGGGTACCATCAGCTGAAGGTAAAGGAGGCAGATATTCCGAAGACTGCGT
The DNA here is from genome assembly GCA_963277665.1 of Viscum album. Classification (NCBI taxonomy): domain Eukaryota; kingdom Viridiplantae; phylum Streptophyta; class Magnoliopsida; order Santalales; family Viscaceae; genus Viscum; species Viscum album. The sequence goes on along the minus strand of OY728155.1, from coordinate 191,470,172 downwards.
TCCGTACAAGATATGTCCATTATGAATTTTTATTAATGCCTTTTGAGATAACCAATGCACCTTCTGTATTCATGGACTTAATGAATAGAATTTTCCATGAGTTCTTGGATAAGTTTGTGGTGGTTTTCATTAATGATATTTTGGTTTTTTCTAAAAGTAAAGGGGAGCATGAAAGACATTTGAGGTTATCTTGCAAACCTTAAAAGAAAAGAAATTGTATGGGAAATTCAGCAAGTGTGAGTTTTGGTTGCAACAAATTTCTTTTCTTGGTCACATTGTTTCTAAAGATGGGATAACTGTTGATCCTGCAAAAACCAAAGTTGTAGAAGACTGGCCAAGACCCACAAATGTAATTGAGATTCGTAGCTTCCTTGGTTTGGCAGGCTATTACCAAAAGTTTGTTAGAAATTTTTCACGGTTATCTACTCCAATGACTAAGCTAACTCGGAAGGGTGTTATGTTTATCTGGACAAAAGAATGTGACGATTGTTTTTAGGAATTGAAAAGAAGATCGGTGAATGCTCCAGTTTTGGAACTACCTTCCAGGAATGGTGAGTTTGTTATCTACAGTGATGCTTCATTGAAAGGACTTAGTTGCATCCTAATGCAGAGTGATCAGGTAATTGCTTATGCTTCACGACAGTTGAAAACTCATGAGGTAAATTACCCTACACATTATTTGGAATTATCTATTGTTGTTTTTGCTTTAAAAATATAGAGGCATCATTTGTATGGAGTAAAGTGTGAAATATATACCGATCACAAAAGTTTAAAGTATATATTTACTCAGAAAGAACTGATAATGAGACAAAGGAGATGGCTAGAATTAATCAAGGATTATGATTGTACAATTCATTACCATCCGGGAAAAGCAGATAAAGTGGCTGATGCTTTGAGTTGAAAAAATAATGCTTCATTTTCAATGTTGCATTTGGAACGTGATCCTTTGGTTAAGGATTTGATAAAATTTGGCATAGAAGTTGTTGGTGCAGGAAGTTCTTCTGTTTTGTTTTAGGTATCATTGAGATCATCTCTATCAGATAGATTCAAGAAAGCACAGAAGCAAGACAGTGAGTTGCAGAAAAAGGTAGATCTGGTTCAGAAAGGTAAGTTTCCTGAAATCAACATTGATAGTGATTGTGTTTTGAGATTTGGGAAGAGATTGTGTGTGCCTTGTGATTCACAGTTGAAGAGAGAGTTGTTATGTGAAGATCATAGTTCTCCGTTTTCAGTTCATCCTGGCAATACTAAGATTTACAGAGATCTACGGGAGTATTACTGGTGGGATGGAATGAAAAGAGATATTGCTGATTTTACTGTGAAGTGTTTGACATGTCAACAGGTTAAAGTAGAGCGGAAGTTACCGAAAGGGATGCTTCAGCCTTTACCAGTGCCATAGTGGAAATGGGAGAATATATCCATGGACTTTGTTGTGGGATTACCAAAGACATCTCGAGGTAATAATGCATTCTGTGTTATTGTTGATCGCTTGACCAAATCTGCTCATTTCCTTACTATACGAGATACTTTTTCCCTAGATCAACTTTCCCGTTTGTGTCTTAAAGAGATAGTCAGGTTACATGGAGTTCCTCTCTCCATTGTATCTGATCGTGATCCCAGGTTCACTTCTAACTTTTGGAAAGGCTTTCAGAAGTCGTTGGGTACTGAATTAAATTTTAGTACATCTTTTCGTCCTCAATCAGATGGGCAGTCAGAATGAACAATTCAGACCTTGGAGGATATACTACGAGCTTGTTCTATGGATTATCAGGGAAGTTGGGACCAACATCTTTCTTTGGTTGAATATTCATATAATAACAGTTTTCATTCTAGTATAGAGATGGCACCATTTCAGGCATTATATGGGAAGCGGTGTCGAACTCCAGCTTTCTGGGATGAAGTTGGTGAAAGGAAGTTGATGGGACCAGAATTGGTAGAAGAGATGGCAGAAAAGGTTCAGCTGATTCAGAAACACATGAGAACAGCTCAGAGCAGGCAGAAGAGTTATGCGGACAACAGGATGAAGGATCTATCTTTTGAGGTAGGTGATCATGTTTTTCTCAAGGTTTCCCCATGTAAATGTGTGATGAAATTTGGTAAGAAAGGAAAGATGATTCCAAGGTTCATTGGACCATATGAAATTCTGGAGAGAGTTGGATCAGTTGCATACAGAGTGGCTTTACCTCCGATTTTATCTCAGGTACACAATGTTTTTCACGTATCGATGTTGAGAAAGTATATGCCAGATCCATCTCATGTTTTGAGTCCAGAGGTAGTTCAGCTGGAAGAGAACCAATCTTATGAGGAACAACCGGTCCAGATTATTGACCACATGGATCATGTGTTACGAAATATGGTGATTAATCAGGTAAAGGTTTTGTGGAAAAACCACATGATAGAAGAGGCAACATGGGAATCTGAAAATGCAATGAGGGATAAGTACCCCCATTTATTCGACAAGTAAATAAATTGTGGGGTCGCAATTTTCTAAAGGGGGGAAGGATGTAACATCCCAAGTAAGTAATGAGTAATATATATTTTTATCTACGTCTATTAATGAATTAGATAGTGGTTTAGAGGCTTTAAATGAAAATAAATACAATCTTATGCATGGAATACACTAATATTCTTAAAAGATTGTTTTACTGCCTTTTGATGGTAGACCATTTTTTAAATCTATCTTTTGACAATTTTATAAGTTATATTTTTCAAAATAAACTTATTCTTTATGATTGGGACATCAAAATTTACTTTTTTTGAATTTTTGGTATTTTTCTGACAATGTTCATTTTTTAATGAATAGTGGAAAATACTGCATTTTACATCAAAACTGCTTTTTAATCTAATTTATTTATAATATTAGATTATCTTTTGAGTTGGTTTTACACTGGAAATATAATATATTTTTACCATTTAATCCAATGGTGGTCATTGGAATCAATTTCACTTAGAAATTGGACTTAAACTAGTGTCAATCTTTTCATAGATATTGTTTCAAAAAAACCCGCTATTTGTCATGACAGTGAGAATTTATTATTAAATTAATTAATGTGACTTATATGTTTTGAATTTTGTAAAATAGACTTCATTTTTGAATTCGGAGTATCAAATATAGATTAGGGTGAATTTTTGGTAATTTTCTGAAAAACATCAATTTCTGATGAATAGTGAAACCACTAAGTGGTACTTATAAAAACTGATTTTTCATTTAAATGAAATTTTGCCATCTGTGTGTTTTGAATTTCAAAAATCGGACATACATGGTTGTCATTAAAAAGTAAAATAAGGTTCAATGGGATTAAAATAATTTTTTGGTGAATAGTAACTTATTAAGTTCTTAATCGTGATTAGTGGTAATTAGTGTAGTTTAAGGTAAAAATAATGTTTTAATAGTATGAGATTAGATTGAAACATGTCCTACCCTCATTGTATGTGTCATGGCCGACCAAGAAAAGCCATGTGTCAACTTGGGGACCCCATGGAGCCACTTTGGTTGGGAAATGACATAAATAACTTTTTATTTAATGTTAAAGTAAAAATGACACAAACATGAGTTATGTTACTAAAATACTTTTTACATGGGGTTATACAAGTCAGATTTTTGACTATAAATATTGATTAGAAATCTAAAACGATTTCATACATCATAGTATTTTTTTTATAATTTTTATACATTATATAAATTAAATTATTCATGACATCATGATGATGCATCGATGACCTCATTATTTGATGATTTAAATAAAATGGAAAGATAATGTAAAATATAAGACCTACACATGGCCAAAACCAATTGTATGAGTGGATTTCGAACCCTTATCACCTTATCCTCGAATTATATCAATGTGGGACCTTTACAATCCGAAACCCATTTGAAAATAAAGTAACATATCTTTACTTTCCATGAGTGCCCCTCCTCTCCTCTTATAAAAGGCCCCCACCTCTACCTCCTTACCCACACTCCCAAAGCCTTTGTCTAGTCCCAAAACTGCCCATTTTGTCTCTCCACTTCCCTCTATTACTCCTTGAAGCCTCACTTTGGGAATATGTCTTCCCAAGGAAGCCTTTGAGCTCAAACCAAAGGGAGTTACCCAATTTTAAGGTAATGTCTTCTTTTGAGTCCTTTTGTTTTATTTTACTTCTCCAACCCCCTAAACTCTTTTTATTATTTTCTTTTGTAACAACTTCAGTATCCTAAATATACTAGGATGTTGTTATAATAAGGATTCAGCTACACTTACACAATCCTACATCTAATGGTTAACGAACATACTGTTTCCGTGGATGGTGAATTTATGCCTCCCGAAACGATGATTGTTCAACATTATTTTAACACCTTAAAAGGTGGACATTAAGACGTCACTATATTTATATATGATATATAATATGTTTATGTTTTCCTTAAGCTTCTGTTTTTTTTCTTTTTGGTCATACCTTTATGGTTTCCAATATGGGTAAACGCGATATCTTCATTTAAGGAAATGCGGACTACTGCCCCCTCAAAGTGATTTGATTCATTTAATACCATATGTGGGATGTATAAAGGATGTAACTATGATATTATATATGATATTATATTGGAATTATAGTATACCTTTATATCATTATGATTCCATTTCATAAAATACGAAATAGAAATGAATGTAGTGTTCATGCGTACGTACGGCTTACCGTCTCCATGAACGGTGCATTTCATTTCATACCTCTAAATGATTATGTAATATTATAAATACATGTATATACTGGATATATATGATATATACATAATGATTATAATTCTGGATATAATGGATACATGAACAACATGTAATTATAAAGGGTTTATTTTTGACTCAAGTACCAATGATCTTTAAAACGACCGTTATTAACTTAACTAATTACATAGTGTTCATGACATGGAAATAAGTGATATAAAAGGAATAATGAACATGAAAAAGGTTCTTAAAGAAGTAGAAATTAACTCAAGTTTATTATTCAGGACATTAAAGAACGATTGAGTCAAGTCGGACCTGAGGTATGGGACTTCGTCTCAATCTCCTTTCATTGAGGCATATTCTGTTTTATACACAACCTTCTTTTATATGGTGTATAAACCCCTTTTACTTTTACGTTTATCCAAAAGGAATATTTTTTTATACGAAGTGTTTTTCTAAATGAAAAAAGAGAATGTTTTTGTCATACGTATGCGGCGACAATGACTTCTCCGCCGCCGTGACCATTATTTGAGTTTTGGCTTCCTCTACAAGCCATAACTTATTTTTAAAAGAAAAATAAATACCATGTTTTACTTTTCTTTTATTTTGGTATTGAAAATAGTTTTCATAATGTTTTTATATCAATGTGTTGTGTTGATATCTTGTGATTGAAATGTGGGAATGTTATGTTTCCTTTATGCTTGTTTTATGTGATATGATTATGTTGAGGTTCTTGGGCATTATTATGAAGACGGGTGGTTCCGTGATAAACTAAGGGCGGCTGAGCCCGATATATCTCTCCAATGCATTGGGTAACGTGAAGGAGTGAAACGTTAAGGTTTCTCCGAAGAGATTTATGGAATATACTGTGATGGGTATTCCAAATGTAACCAAGAGGGTTACTCCCTACGTAAGAATGTTATGAATGCCTCAAGTTACCTTTATGTCTTATGATTTCTATGATTTATTCATGATTTGATGAGGTATGTTAAAATGCTTATTTTTTATGGGTAAAGTATGATCTCATTCTTATGTATATATGTACCCATGTTTCCTTTCCATATTTTTATATCCCTTACTGAGCTTTTTATGCTCATCCCATGTTTTTTTTGAAATGTTTTTCATAGGTTAAGGGAAAGGTACATGATATGATGATAGTGTCAAGGAAGTGTCAATAAATAATCCATGTTTTATTCTAAATATGTTTCCATTTATGGGAATGAAGAATACTATCTTTATGTAACCACTTTTTTTATATGTGGAATGTAATGCATGTTTTATGATCTAATTCTCTAAAACTCTAAACCCGAAAAGATCCTCAATGTGTAATATTGTAATAACTCAAGATTAAGTAAGGTTTAAGGTTGGGGCCTTATAGTTTTACAATGAATGTTTCTTCTTTCCATCAGTTAATGTAGGGGCTCTAGATATTAATCCTATAGTTTGATAATTACTGAGTATATTAAGTATTGTGCTTTCAGTAGTGTAACATTTTATGGAATTAATTAAATAATGAATTGGAATATTTTTTGGAGTCTATTGGAGTCAATTTGATATTCACCCGCCTTATGGATACATGTTAGGTGACATAACCTTGAATATTATTTAATTGTATAATGACTTAAAGTGTGTTTAGCATAACATGAAACCTTAAGGGATTTCTTGATATAGAATCCTAAGTTATAGATTACTTCTTATTGTTTTTAATATTGTTTAATTGAGAGATAAATGAATGAGGTAATTGATGGAAAAATGGTAATTCAACTAATGAACCCTAAAGGATTAAGAGGTTATTTTTCATATCATTGATTTTATGAAATTGTTTACGATATAAATTCTAATGATTATAGGTCTTTGACCCAAATGCGATAATGATTAAATGGTTTTTACTGGGATGATGTAATTATTATAGGAAATTGACCAAGATGTTGAAATTCTTATATGTCACGCATGACTCTTAGATGTGTACACTTACATGCTATAATTTTTTTTATTTATGGGGCTCAACCTACTCCCATAATGTAATTCTTATTTGGATTTGATCTAGATGTTCTAATTCTTATAAGTAATTAACCCATATTTTTGGGATTATTCCATATTTATGTTTATGTTTGGAATGGTTGTTATACATGATCAATGATATTATGACATTATGCCGAAGTAGGATATTTTACCAAGAGTATTTGGGTGTGGTTGTCATAGTTATGAGACATGCTCAAATATATTATGGCATAGTGAAGAAATAGGTGTATGTGGTATTAATTAAATTAATTAGTTAATTAATTTTACTTTTTTATCCCATTATTGTGTATTCTTCTTATCAAACTATTTTGTTTATACATTATGGTGTGGACCTAGTGAGTAATATTAATACCCTATTTGGGGGGTCATTTGGTTTCTAAGAATAATATGTGAAAGTAGGTCAGGACACATGAAAAGGACCTTACTACTGATTGTTTTAAAATTTGATGTGCAAGGTTTTGGAGATGATACTTACACGAGATTTGGGATTAGGTACCTCTAAGCATTTATTTGATTCTTCTAGGTATTTTCTTTTATAACTTCTTGTATGAAATTTAATTACATTCCATCATGTCTTTAAATTATTACTTTATTATTTATTGGATTTTTTATTGGATTTTATTATTTCATATTCTTTATGTCTATACTCTTGTTAATTTTATTTATATTCCTTACTTATTCGACTATGATACTTTATAGTAGTGCGAATATAATTTCCATGATACATATAACACCTCTACTCCTATTGATAACGATTAGCTTACAGGGAGGTGTGATTGAGGTCTTGTAACCAAACCCTTTCGCCACATGAGAGAGTGTTGGATTATGTGACAATACAATGTTGTATCAATAGAGGTTCTCATTATGTTTCTTTTTCACTAATATTTGGGAAAGATATAAAGTAGATGAGGATGTGTTGAGACTCGGTATTGAGCTTGTGCTTGAGGAATCAATCCCATGTATGGGGGGAAATCAGAGTTCCCAATTATAGAATTTTTTTAAATAATGAATTCTTATTACGGTTTATGTTATTTCATGTTGGGTGATTCACATGTCGTGTGAGGATATTGTTTTATGATGTTATTAGTTCTTGACATTATATTTTTGGCTCGGTATGACACGAGACGAGTATGCATGAATCGTAATAAAAACATATGGATATATTGACAAGCCTTTTTCATGATAGGGACATATTATTTTTTTCATGAGATACATACATTCTTATTGAACTGTGATATGAGATATTTATTATATATGAGAAATGAAATAAATAAACACTAATGTCATGCTAAAACACTTTTAACCCATGTTTAGTGATACCATGAGTCATTGTTTCTCAATTACAGTCAACTTTTTTTATTTAATTTCTTATGGGATAGTGTCCTAAGGTGTTCATTTTTCTTGTGGAGAAAATGACTCTCCATTTTCATCGACTCAAGAATTAGCAAATTTGAAATCAACACAGTCTTAATATAGCATGACTAAAGCTTTATGTAGTTCTTGAAGATCATATAGATGTTTAGCTTCATGGTAGATTCTTGAGGGTGATGTTATATATATAAAGGGAGGTTTTTTTACTATGACTTCAATCTCTAATATGAAAAGATCTTTATATATGAAGAATCTAAGTACATTCACTAGGGAAGGAGGAACCCGAGTAGCCATGTTCAGGATCGAGTTAGTCCATATGATCTTTAAGAATCTCGAGGCACCCAAATATTGGAGGGTGAAGCATGTTGTGTACATGCCTCGTGGACCTAAAAGGAGTTGGTGAGATATTATATAATAATCTATAAGAGGTATAATGTATCTTATAATGGATATGGGATGGAGATCCACAGCTATTTATATCCCAAGATGTTAAGGGATGAAAAGTCTTTTGAGTTAATGTATTTGACATAAGAGAACATATTAGCACTGGACTATGCTGGACAGTTCTCCAACCTACAACATTTTTTACTATCTTTGGAAGTTGATATGATCTCCTGGGTGAGAGGTTTTCAGGATGGTTTTCACAATATGGTCAGGTTGTAGATGAACATTTTATAAAGGAGATGTTTAGAGGATGTGATAAACCATAAAATCATCACAAAAGGGAGTTTGAGAGATGAATCGAGTGGTGGATATGATATTTTATTATGGAGAACTGGAATCAATTATTTGGGTATCAATAAGATATATTATGATTTCTTTCGCCAATGCAGTAGTGGGATTTTTATTCAAGGTAGTGGATAGCTATCTCAAGACCATGTTTTGTTGCATTTCTGTCAGTGTTGCATGTTTGTTCATAGGTTCCTACAGTGTCCTTACCCTATAGTCGACTGTCATATCAGTGTTAGACTGGGTAAACATCAGATATTCTCTAGGAATATTACACAAAATTCTAATGGAAAGGGATTACGATAGGTACCTAAGTCGAGAATGAGATTAACTACCCTACAGTAAGAAGGTTGCTAGATTTCCACTGTTCATTCAGGCTAAGGAAGAGAATGTGGTACCCCAGTGATGGATCTGAAGTACCAGGAAGGGAAAATAGACCAGGGAAGTCATACTAGAGAACATGATAAGGGATAAGTCATATTCTTGTTATGTAGAGTTCTACGGTTATTTGTGATGAAGGACTGTCTACCATTTAAGGTATTATTCATATATCATCTAATTTATCTCCAATTTTTTTATACTAGAGAATAGAAATATTTTCAATCCTTTTCTTTTGAAAACATTTTGATCTTGGATTTCGAATTCTTATATGGTGCTTTGGCCACCGACACAGCATTTGGAGTGAGGTCAGAAAATATCAAACATTGAAAGGTGTGTTCTATAGAGATTGGTTTTTACAATTCCTTTTTGGAAACATTAATGCTGGAAATGAAAAAAACATATTTATTCATGGTATGAATTTGTTAGTTCTTTACTTGGCTCATATTTACAATTACAAGAAGATATTGAAATTTATATTTCTCTAAGGATTCAGCTATTCTCACCATGGTGAGTTTGATCTTAAGGATTGTCATCCATGTCCAATTTAGTTCATATTGAATTCACTCATGACTCAGATAGCCAGTCCTTCTGTAGATGATGGTGCAATACAACATGATTATTTTTCTCTAATAGTACACTATTTTTAAGAAAAAATTACAGATGAGTTCTATATATTACCACCTAAGGGAGATATTGATTCATGACTGATTTGGTTTTAAGAGTAGTGCTAGATTCTATTTAGTCTTAGATAATAGGACCAGGACTACTTCAGGATTTTAATGTTCAGTTAGAAGATTTAGAATATAATTTCATCCTAAAACCTTGTACATCTCATTGGGGTTCTATAGTTCTCATCACCAAAAATGTTGATGGGTCTCTGCACATATATGTGGATTGTCAAAGGTTGAACTATATTAAGGTCAAGAACTAGAATCATAAATTGTGATTTATGATATTTTAGATCATATGAATGGTTCAATGATCTTATCCAATATTTATTTGACATTAAAATACCATTATTTGAGGGTGAGACAATCTAAAATAACACAAGTTACTTTTAGGATAATGTATGGATTGTATGATCTTCTATTGATTCTTTTTGGATTGAAAAATGAACATATAGTTTTCATGGACATAAAGAATAGGATCTTTCATCCATTTTTGGATCAGTTTGGGTCTATTTTTATTTATGATATATTAGTGTGCTCGTAATCAACAAATGCTTAATCCTGACATCTTGACATCATCTTGAGTATGTTTTGAGAGTATCGTCTTTACAACAAGCTAACCAAATGTAGTTTACAGATAGATAAAGATAATTTCTTGGTCAATGCAATCTCATAGGTTGGAGTTTCATTGGACCCTAAGGAAGTAATATTTGTGGTGTCTTTGGGACATCCGAACAATTTATTCTAGAATTAGATATTTCTCGATTTAGAAGGTTATTATTAGTGCTTTATCTAGGATTTATTCTATTTGGAAGAATCAATGGAAGGGTTGTCCAAGAAAAGGGTAAAGTTGGGTTGGTTTAATGTATGAGAGATAGATTTCCTGAGATGAATGTCTAGTTTACAACTTCACCTATTCACCCATTACCTTTTTCGGGTAAATCATATTCCGGTTACTATGAAACAAGAAAAGTTGGACTCGGAGTAGTTCTGAAGTAGTAGGATTGTTTTTTCACTTATAACTCCATGCAGTTGAGACTGCATGATAGTAATTACAATACTCATGATCTAGAGATTATAGGCATGGAACAAGTACTGATATGATAGAGATAGAATATCATGGGTGATAGGATTGTGGTGTAGAAAAACCACAAGAGCCAATGGTTCATATTTTCTAAAAGGTACCTATACTATTGATAGAGGAGGTGGTTTAAGCTTTTGTAGTATTTCAACATGTATTTATATTATAAACCATGAAAGGGAAACATCATTTTCAATGCATTGAGCTGAATGAAATAGATAGGGGTAGTATGTGAGTCTTTAAATGAGTTTCATATGATGAACCTATTTACAAAAATTCATCTAAATGTCCAATAATCTCTTGGTTTAATATCTAAGACATGGACATCTATTATGCCCATGATTTTGTATGAGATCATGACCAAGTAATTATTTGACCCAAAGGGATGAATTCTCATAGAAAACTAATATAGTGGGGTGATACCATATGAATTGTCTCCTGGTAGCAGAAATTATCTATGTTTCTATGGATGAGTATAGGTTCCAATGGGCTTACATGAGGAGGTGATGAAAGAGTTTCATAATTCTGGAAGGGTGGGTCATCCTACTTTGAAAAAAATGTATCATGATCTCTGTAGATAGTACTATTGGTCATTAATGAAGGACGTATTTTATGGATTTGTGGCTAGATGTTTCACTTTTAATCTAGTGAAATTTGGGAATCGAAGGAAAACTGGGCTTCTCCTGCTATTTCCCATTCTTGAGTGGAAACAAGTTGATTCCACTATATATTTTTTTACTGGGTCACCCTAGACCCCCATATGAATGTTGTTTTATAGATGATTTTGGATAAAATAATGATGGCATAACAATAATTAACTATTAGGGATAATTTCATAGTTGATGATCTATGTAGTCATTATGTGTTAGAGGTTGTTTATATGAACGATGTTCTAAATTGTTTTTTTCCAGATAGAGACCCTCATTTCACATAGTGATTCTAAAAGGGTATTCAAAATGATATGGGTTCACATGTTATTTTTAGAAAAAATTATTATCCATAGACTGGTTTTCAATTTATCTACACTATTTTGGGTTTTGAAGATATATTATGAGCTTGTGTTTTGGATTTTTGTGGTTCATGGGAGAAACATACGGTACTCGTGGAGTTCTCATAAAATAATAGATTCTTGAAATAAATCAATATGGAATCCATTAAGGATTTTTATGCTAGATCAGGTCATTCACCTCTTTGTTGGATAGAGGTAGAAGATTCAACACTCATTGGACCTTCTCTCATATAGAGACATATGGTTAGGTTTAGTTTCTCATATAGTTTTGATGATAGCATAGAGTAGGATGAAATCTTATTATAGCCATTGGTGATGGCCTCTGGAATTCAAGGTTGGTAATAAAATTTTTCTTTGGGTCTCCATTAGAATGGGGCAATGCCATATATAAAAATAGAGAAAGTTAGCACCCATGTTTTAAGGTTTTTAAAGATAGAAGGACAGTTTGGTCCAGTCAAATATCATTTATCCCTTCCACAATGATACAGTTCTATGCATGATGTATTTATCATGTTCTAGATTTGAAGATATCATCCATGTTCTTATCATGTGATAGACGTATGAGATGTCAAGCTTAGTGTTGATGTGTCCATTTGAGAATAATATATAATTGTTTGTGGATCATAGTGAGAGATATCACCAGGGGGATACTATATCATTTATTTGAGTTCTGTGGAAACATAGTTGATTTTAGAAGGAGTCCACGGAGTGGTAGTTTCATATGAGAAGATAGTTGAAATATTTGATCACTGATTCCCCATAGTGATTCATTGAGTTACTCAGGGACATGTTTTTATATAGTGGGAGGTTATTAGATCCCTTCATTTTCAAGTTTCATATCTCTGTATGTTTCCCGTTCATTTTTATCTAGTTTTATATTTACCTTGACATTAAAAATTGGTCGTATTTTTGTCTTGATAAACTAGTTATTTGAATAAATGTCTTATTAGGTTTCTAGGAAACATTATAAAATTGAACAAGATCCATAGGGAGAGCCTTGATGGAAAAAATGACTTAATGTTAAATGATTTATTTTTATTTGAATTAATGTAGACCTGGTATAAAGGGGAAAAGTGTTTCTAATGAGATATTGGTGTGTTAAGAATCCTTTAAAAAGTTTTGGTTTTAATAAGAAGTTCAACAAGAAAAAATAGCCGCATAACATTTACACATTGTGTAACTCTAATACACATCATGTAATTGTTTTGAGACATATGTCGTGATCTATTATGGGTCATGAACTAATTAATGACATGAAGGAAGTATGTTTCATGTGATAAATGATCATAATATATAATAATACATGGTAATTATTTTTTTGGCATATTCCATAAAAAATAACTTCTTGACATGTAACTGTATTGCATGCCATTTAATTTCCCGAAATGATATTTTAATGTTTTTTGTGTGGATGGATTTTATTTCTTCTCCCCTACAATTTTATCTTATCGATCCTAAGAAATATTAAAGGAGTTTTTTTGGGATAACCACCCTTTTAGACATCCAATTTTTCTAATCGATCCATAGTAAGTGGTTTTGGTTATGATTTCCCATATCTTCCTTGGTTATTCAATCATTGTAGTGTAATATCTTGACAATGTGGGTGGTTGGTTTTGATCATGATCAGTTTTTATCTAGGAACCTCTTTGATATCATCAACACCTCCTTATTCATGGTTTTATTCTATTGGATTCTTTGTGTTATATTCTACTTAAGGTTGGGGGTCTAAATCATAACCCAATTTTTTGATATTTTTAAAGTATTTGAAATATTATGGTTTCACCAATGTAACGCGGTCTAGATTTAATTAAATAATTAATTGAATTATAACTCGGTGTATTTTGGCTTTAATTTGTTTTTTATGGATTATGGATACCTTTTGGGTGATTGAACAGTGAATATAATGAATTAGATAATGACTTAAAGTGTGTTAAACATTACAATGAAACTTAGGGTGTTATTGATATATATTTTTAAGGCTTAATTGTTATGGATTTTACTACTAAACCATTGTGAGATAAATGAAGAAATTAATTGATAAAAAATCATAATTTTCATAATTATTAATTGAGGATAGTGAGGTGATATTGTGATATAAATTATCTTATGATATCTCTTGTGATATATTAATTAATTCATATAGTGATTTTACATGGATGTTATAATTCATATTGGGAGTTGACTAGGATATTTTAATTCTTATTGGTATTTGAAATGTATAGTGAAATGCTTATATATTGTGAATGGCCCTATAATGTGCATACTTGCAGGTTGTAATGCTTATATGAGTGGGCTCAACCTGATCCTATGCTATAATGACCTTAGGGCTTTGACCCAGATGTTGTAATGCTAATAGGGATCTGACTCTGATTTTTGGGATTATTCTATGTTTATGGTAATAGATGGAATGGTTTTGAGACAAGATTAAAGATATTCTATCATGATGCATTAGGATGTTATTTTACCTCTTGTATATGGTAGTAGTTGGATATGTTTTGAGAGATGATCAATGATATTTCACCAAGGTGAGGATGTATGTTTATGAGGTATTAATTTAACTATTTAATTAACTTATGCACATGTTTATCCCTTTATTGAATACATTTTTTTATCAGAAAAGTTTGTTTAGAAATGGAGATGTCAACCTACTGAATTATACTCACACCCAAATCAGGTCGTCATTTCATACCCGAGTAGATTATGTGGATATATTTTTGAAAATATTAAAATTACATTGAGTTTGGGAGTTTACTTCCTGGATGGGATTGAAATCCGAGATGGGACCGACATAGGATTTAGGACCATGAAACATTGATTATTTAGTTGTGTTTGCTATAATTTTTATTTTGTTCTATCTAACAAGAAATTTAGTTACATTCTATCTAAAAATTTAATTATTCCTGTATTATTTATTAGACTATATAGTTTGATTTTTTGATTTTTAATGCTATTTTTATACTATGATTGGGTTTTTTATATTTTTTATTTCTACTATAATTGAAATTCTTTCAATGAAATATATTATCCCCACTATAAATTCCATACCCTCACTGCATGTCGACTAACTCATGCATATAGGGTGGCATTCTTGAGTTCCCATAACTAATCCATTTTGGACATGTGATAGAGTTTCAGATCGGGGGACGTCACATCTATCTTGAATGTAGTTTTTATCAAAATTATATAGAAACCAAAAGGGTGTTGTGTCTAATCCATTTTCTAAAATCAATATAATTTTTTAAATGATAATATAGATAGGGATTTTTTATTCATTATAATACCACTAATAATTTCTTTTGAATATTCATGATGTTATATGTATTCCCTTGATAATTCATTTCCCCTAGACTAATATTATTTCTGAAGTCTTCCCTATAAATGAAACTGACAATGAATTATATTTACCCATCAAGAACCTCTCTTTTTCAATGTCCTAATTTATTGGATGTTTTCAAAAAATTTATTATTTATAACTCAATATTATATTTATTTAATTTTTTTCTACATTATCTTTATCAAACTATTTTGAATAATTTTTTAATGTTCTCATTATGAGCCGTTTTCATCAAAAGTGTTAATAGAATCTATTTTAAATGTTTATATGTAAACACATATTTTCAATATATTTTGTTATATAATACTTAGATTATAATAGTTAATAGTTTTCTAAAAGGAAATATTATTCTCATTTTTTATAAAATATTATTATATAAAATGTTTTTAATATATCAGGGATGATTATTATTTACAAAGTGATTTATTAGGGGAGATTATTGGCCAAAGCGTATACAATTTATATATAACATGTAAATATAAAATTATTTAATTACCTTATTAAATGGTATTTATATTTAAGGTTACCCTTTAATAACCAAAAAAATTAATTTAAAATAATAATAAGTTCGATGGTTATCTTAACAAGACCTACTTTTCTCTATAAAAATTGTGATATACTATAAAAATATTTTTTAAATGTGACCATTATAACCAAGCCATTAAATTAGAGGACTTAATAAGAATACAAATATTATAAAAAATATTTATAATGGTTTTATATTATTTATTGATTAATTAATAATAAATAAATAAATACACTATTTTTAGTTAATTAATTTTATGCATAAAAAATATGTTTCCCAAAAAATGGTTTTTATTTACATTTGGTCAAAAAATCTAACTAGTTTTTTAAATGATTTAAAATTTATTATTATCAAATAAATATAATTTTTTAATTAATAATGAAAATATAAGTCGTGGATAATTTTTGGGATTTTTCAAAAAAAAGTGTTTTTAACAAATAGAGATAAATTCTCAATCTCATAAAACTATAATTTATTTTCATTAAATCATACTATTAAAAATTTTCATTATTTTTTGAATTTAGATGAATGTAAAATAATATAAATTTTAATCAATAGAATCCAAATAATATGGTAGTAGTCACTAATATATTTTATATTGGTAATGATTTATATTTTTTTCATAAAAAATCATTTTTTTATAAAAATATCTTTAAATGAATAATGCTTTTCAATTTTAATTAGTTAAAATTATCCCTGATGATGACTGGTTTAGTTGAATTTTAAATATTATATATCTATATATATGAATATAAATTTATATATTTATTTTTACTAGCCAGAGACATAATGTAATATCATCTTATACTTGAAAATTATATCTTCATGAAGAATTGTTTTTCACCATGTTTTATGGTATTATTTTTTAAATTAATTTATTCCACTTCTATGGATGGATTTGGATGAAATGGTTTCCATATAAGGAATAATAATGTAATTTATTTTAGGAGGCCACTTTCATTTTTTGTCCTTATGAACTTTAAAATCATTAAAAATTAGTTATGATGGTTAATGTTAAAACAAGTTTATAGGGGTTAATCTCAACAAAAAATTATTAACATGGAAAAATAACTGGTCTAAATATTATTATTATTGAATTTTTTTAGTCCCTATATTACTTGACTATCTAAATAAACATGATATAGTTCATCATTTCCGTGAATACTTACAATTTAGAGGGCATATAATTTCTAAAATTAAATTGGTATTTGAACAGGATCCCAACATTGACTACAACTACCTTTCTTAAAAATACTATGTGGTTCAATGACGTGAGGCTCTCATGTGGAGCTAACACTGATGATGTTCATACTTGAAAAATTAACTCTTATATAATACATTAATGGCTATGGGTTATCTTGATTTTGATGCTTTAGAAGTGTTGGTGTTTCATGGTGTTCTTTTCAAATCACTCATAACAGTATTAGTATTGATTTTGAGAGGATCTATTACTCTATTGAATTTTTTGTCAGTTTATTTGAAAATTTTCTATCACTAGTTTTTTTTCCATTAATCAAGACTGTGTGATGGTTGGTGTAAAAAAATAGGCCAATCAATTTGATAAATATTACAGCTTGAATGGAGCTATCAATTAGGGAAGGAAGTTGAAGGGGAGTTCATAACATTTAGGTTCGTAAGATATATCTAACTCGGCCTAGATGAACTCTATAATGAATTGGATGTTTTTTGAATGACTTATTACTAGTGGAATCAAATATTACAGAGCTCCAAGGTTGTAATCGGGCTACTTAGATTGTTCTAATATTCCCATGAGGGAATTTGTTTTTCAATTCATCAATGTTGGTTACTATATTCTAGAATCATAGTAATTTTAAATGTGTCACTAAAATTAATGAAACAGATCAGCAATAAGAATATAATTATCAATATATGGTTCTTCTTGAAGGATAATATGTTGTGTTTTTGTGGGAAGATATTTTTCAGAAAATAGTTTTATGAATATTTCATTTTTTCTCATACATGAACTAAATTGAGTATTGAAGATGGGATTGGTCTGGTAATGGATCTAAGACTGTGAAACATCAATAGAATATGATGTAACTATATATTATGAATACTTTTCATGAAGCATTGGATGGGTATTGATTATATGATCTTAATTATTACATGAAATAAAGGGGTTGTGCTAATTGGATGATTGAACCAAATATGACCATAAATTAGATATTAGGCTTTTCATTGACTTGCGATTAGTGGGATGTATGTTTCTCCTCTCAATTAATAGAAACACTAAACTCATTACACCACCATTATTCTATGAAACTTATGTTTCATTTAATAAAATTTTGTGGAATGGGGTAGGGTGACCAACTCATGTCGTCAATCATTTTGGTGTAAAACATTGAGAAATTACATGAATTCCACCAACCCCACTTATAAAAGGAAACCTTCTCCTATCTCATATTCACACATGCTTGGCCATTTATCTTGAAGAAACCTAAATCAATCTCTAACCAATGTACTTAATTTTTTTCCACCACCACCTCACATGGATGTTAATAATGATGAATGTAGTGAATATTATGATACTTGTGAACTATTTATTATTATTAAAATAAAATATATCATCTACTTAAATACCCTTACACCAGTTATAAATGATCATATCAGTCATGCGTATGTGTGTACTACCACCTCTATAATTAGATGTGATTCATTTTTCAAGCCCCATTTTAAAATTTGATTCTAAATATTTATATTGTGAATTTATAGGAATTTTATATCATGATTAAATTAAATGATATTATAGTTCCGCCATCAAGGCATAAGGACCATAACTGTTGAATCCATACATACATGAAAAATGAACTAGGTAACTCTTATAACAATGATAATAATGTATTATTGTTAGAAACCTAGTGATAAAATGTTATAAATGGGTCATGTATGATATTATAAATATTAATTTGGATCCTTTTAGAATTAATAATAAGCTTACAACCGTTATAAATCCGATTAATCAATTTTTTGCTATGTGGAAGTGTTGGGTAAGGGATTTCATTTAAATTTCCAATCTATTTATATATATTTGGTTTTATGAACCTATTTTATTTTATTTATATAAAATTGATATAGATTTATTCATGTTATTTAAATATTTAGTTTAATATTACTATTACAATGGGTTATAATAGAAAATATAGAAAAAGACGTGAGAATTTATTTTACTATATTATTTTTATGATTGTATATATTTTCATTAAAACAATATTATAATATATTGTTCATTAAATCAGTACTGTTTCTTATAATATGGATATTTAAAGACATGATTTTTTTTATTACAACCTTTTCTTTTAATGGATCTTTAATGCATAAAATTAATTTTTAAAATAATTTCTATTCTTATTTATAATTTTTTTGATCAGGTATATCTTTTTCATATCTAAATTTTCAAATAAAAATTATCTTCTAAAATAAATTATTAATGAAATTTTTATAATTCTGTAAAATTTACAAGGTTTTATTGTAATATTTCTAATGTTTTCCAAATGATTCATTTTTTAATTGCAGTAAAAGATTTAAAATGAAAGGGTTTTAAATATATATATAGAATTAATGGATTTTCTTTCAACCATAACCATTATAGGCTATATACCTTATTCTATAAGTTTTAATTTTTTTCCAAAAAATATTATATTGATAATTTCATTTAAATGTTTCCCTTCCATTTTATTCTATTCTTCCAAGGACTTTATTTTACTATAAAATCTACTTTTCTAATGAATTGACTTTCATATATCATTTTCTTATTTATTTTATAGTCACTGAATGTACCATAAAAAAGTAACATCTCTATGAACATATTAAATAAATTCATCTAACATGTCCATATTTTGTTTTACCATAGATATATATATTATCTATACCATCAACTATTTTATTATATCGTGTTTTATTATGAATATCATTTTAGTGAATGGGGAAATATTAAAATTATGTATTTATTACTCAATACCGATATTTATTTGAAAATAATATTGTCTATGAATTAAATTGATCATTTAATATACGAGAAATGAATCATACATGTAATTATGGGTAGGTCCAAGTTATATATAGCCCCTTGATGAATCAACATGTCTAATTATAAATATTAGTTAGCTGGCATTATTAAACGGGAATTTTTTGTATACCTAACCATCGATAAATCAGACCTCAAGAAAGACATTGAATGTAATAAGTCAAGATATGATTAGATTATGAAATACAACATTAATAATTTCCTTCATTAATAATTCAGTTACTATTATCCATGCTATTAATACATTTTATATTATCTATGAATTCATTTCTTGTAAAATATTTTGATTAAATTACATTTTTTTTAGATATTTTTCTGTTCATATTGATTATTCATTATTTACTCAATATAACATCAATTGTATGAAATATTTTCAAATAATTTGATGTCTACCTTATTATTCATTAACTTCCAATGAAATATTAATAAGGAATCATTGAATAAGTATCAACGATGTATCTGATTTACCGTTACTATGTTGTATAATTTAATTCAAAATTTAAAATGGAAACCTTATATGTATTTTTTAGACTAAAAAATGATCAATATATGGTGATTTAATACCCTATATCTTGTTACAATGTAATAATGTAGATATTTTTTCTAGGATACTGTAGTTGGGAAGTTATAATTTGTATAAGGGAATGTTTAGTGGAAACATTGGGGACATGCTTTACGAAAAATTATATTATAGAACACAACTCGACGATTAAATTGGAGGATAAGTCTAAGTATAGGATAATATCATTTTTTTGATTAATAATATATTTTATGGTTTCCCTAGAAAAAAATACCCCTCTATATATTAACAAGTAGGTGCAAAATGAAAAATATGAACTTAAGAGTAACAAATATGAATGGGAATATTGGGTATTTACGTGATCGTCCATGGTGCAAGATGAGTGGACGTATATAGAAACCTATACTTTTAATACATAAATATTAAAACGTAATAAATTATTATTTATTTTATTAAATTATAATATGGTCCAAAACCATTAAGGTTTATTCCATTTAAAAAAGAGGATATATAAAATAACTCATATACAAAATATTTATATCATCTTCAACTTTCTAGAAAACTATGACCCTTCTTAGACACACCATACTAAAAATACTTATTCCTAGAAGGGAGAAAAAGAAACATAACAATGGGTGAGCATAGATGTTCAGTAAAGGTAAACATAGGATATATTATTTTATGATCATATTCAAGCATTAGATGTGCGTCAAGGTATGATAACATGATCATAACTTAAAATAATCACACCCAATCGGACCAGAATACTTAATCATAAATAATTTAATAAGGTTTTCTTAATCAAAATACACTATAAATAATAGTGTGTAACCATAAAAAACCTATTATAAACGATGGAAACATGTCTTAAGAAAAATAAAAAAGTCATTGGCATACAAATAAGAAGAGAAAATCAATACATCAGTTGTGGATCACTATTGAGGCTATCATAGTGGATTGGGTTCACTCTTTATTCCATAATTTTCTTTTTCAATGCTCATTAAGGAGACATTTTTAGTTTACATATAGCCTTACTAAATTGGGTTCACTCCCTATTCTAATCCTTATAATCTCATGATATATCCAACATTAATCAATGAATTAGAGTTATATATAATTTTGGTCCCACATATCATGTAATGATTACCATATATATTTGTTACATAGGATATTAAAACATTCATCATAACATTATATCATCATAAAAAACTCAAATAAAAGAAAAAGGATTCGTAATGTTTTATCAGTTCATCCTAACATAACCTTTGGAAAAATGATTTTTATAACCAACTGATGATAATAGTCATAAACCATCCACAAAAATAACAACGATGATATCATTGAATCATATTCCTATAGAATAATACGTAACATCAGAGGATGTTATC
Organism: Viscum album; assembly: GCA_963277665.1. Taxonomy (NCBI): domain Eukaryota; kingdom Viridiplantae; phylum Streptophyta; class Magnoliopsida; order Santalales; family Viscaceae; genus Viscum; species Viscum album. The sequence goes on along the minus strand of OY728155.1, from coordinate 191,448,404 downwards.
ATAGATGAAAAATTATTTTAAAATATCAATATATATATATTTGATTAAAATTTTATTTTTATTTTAAAATCACATATTTAAAATATAAAAAATTTAAAAATATTATGGGAAATTTTTTATTTGGAAAGAACCAAGGAAAATTGTAAAATAGGGTTTGAAGATGTGAACAATAATGATAGTGGTAAAATCTAAATAAATCATTTCTTTCACACCATGGTAAAAATTCAAAAATGATGTACTCAAAAAAAAGTTCCTTTACAAAACGATTTATTTTTAACATTTGTTGATTATTTCAAAGGTAGTGGAAATTATATTTCTAAAACATTTAATGTAATGCTAAAAAAATTCATAAATCCATTTTGAAGAGTGTGGACAATGAAGAAATAATTTATTAATCAAAGGGAAAAAATGTTAGATTTCTATTAAAAATTTGTGATCATTTTAACTACCAAAGGAGGGAAAATGGCCCAAATACATGAAAAAATAGAAATTAATAGAGTCAAATAAAATATATGGGATTTTAATGAGAACATATATATAATTTTAATAAACGGATACTTAGTATTTACAATCTCAGTAGGATGTTAGATTATAAAATAAACCCTTAATACTTTGGTAACATTTGATTCACAACCCACATGAAACAAATAACAGAAAATGAAACTAAAAATAAGATTAATATAATTGAATTCATGATAAATCATACTAAATGGGTAGTATATACACCACCTGAATGAAACAAGTGGTGAATATAGAATATTCTTCAAGGATATAAATGTGATAAGAGAAAACCTTACCTCAAGTTTTTTATTTCTCTATACGTGTTCAAATATTATTTATAATAAATATATATTTTTTATAAATATATTAAAAATTCATAATAAAATATAATTTACTATATTCCATTCATTTATAAATTTCAATTTACATATTGTTAAAAATTTATTAATTGAAATTTATATTTGGTTGAAAATATTTCCATTTTCCATTCATGTTTTTTCTTGCTGGTTCTAATATAGGCACCATGGCCAAGGTTTTACAATCTCCAGATTTTTAATCATCACATAAATATCATATTTATTCATCATATAATCGTTTATAATTATTTATATAAATCTGTTATAAAATATAAATTTCATCACTTTTTAATGATGTTAATCTATACAGACACATGAGTGATGTTTCCACTTTTTTATGGTTGAATAAAAGAATGGTAAATAATAATCCACATTTCCTAATATATTATTTTATCATAAATATCATATATATTTGTGAAATATTTTTTTATTAAATTCTATGTAATTATAAATTGAAAAATAGTACATCACATTTTGGAGGTGGTAGACCATACCTCTATTGAAACACCCTAGTATCATTTTAATATATTTATTTTTAAACAAATTTTATTTCCTTTTTTGCTTATGATATATGAAATACAAAGCCTAAATGGATAGTAAAATAGTATACTCTTATAATATAACTATTCAATTAGTTTTATGAATTGTAATTAGGAAATTTTGAAAATATATATAATGGTTTTATAAAAATAAAATATATTAAAAATAAGTACATAATTTTTAATAAAATATTTATATGCTTCAAAACTGCGTTTTTCCTAAAAATGGTTATTATTTAATTTTTTGATCAAAAAATATAATATTTTTTTTCACATTCAATAAAATTTATTTTTGAAAATGAAAATAATTTTTGAAATCATCATATTAAATTTAAAATGTGGTAAAACATTATGATTTTTGTAAAATGATCGATTTGTTATTGAGTAGTGAATAATACATAATTTTCGAATACTATCATTTATTTTCATTAAATAATTTTATTTAAAATCCATGTTATATTTTTAATTTTCTATTTAAGTGAAATGTAATACAATTTTAATATTAATCTGATTAATTCTATTTGAATCATCAATATTCAAGGTTTGGATATAAGTTAAATTTTTTACAAAAAATGTATTTTACTAAAAACTATTTTTCATTGCATTTTATGAAATTATATTAAAAATAATTTATTTCAATTATAGATATTTAGTAATGAAAAATAGATACAAATTTTTTAATTAGTAGTGTCGTATTGGGAATATTGGACCCTTTTATTTTTTTGTTATTATGATTAGTAATCGTGGTAAACATTTGTCAGCACAATTATGTTAAAATGAGTGAAACAAGGTTAAAACCATGATATAAGGTCTCTAAATCATCGAAAAGTCACTATTAATTCTCTATATTGATAATATTCTACAATAGGATTACAAAATTCAAATATATGTATTTTTTGTTTCATTTTCCATTGATAATAAAATTTATATTATTTATCGTAAACTAAATTTCAAAATGTATCTCTCTTTAATTTAGTATATAATTTTTTACTGAATTATTCAAGGGGATAATTTCATTTTTAAAATTTTATATGAAATATATATTATTTTCATTATCATTATAATTTATTTTAAATTTTCAGTGATGTAATAATTAAATTAAATTCTTATATAACGTCGGTGTAATGCTTTAATAGGATGTATAAAATTCATGTTTGAGATTTACCAAACTACTAAGGTAATATTTTTTATGTTAGTTATATTTTCTAAAGAATTTTATAAGTATTTATAAAATTATTAACATTTTTAAACAATTTATATTCAAATTCCATTCCTTGCATATTGTATTCAATGTAAAATTATGTGAATTGTTATTCAAATGACATAAATAAAATTTTATGAATACAATATTTTAATAAATTATTTGAAAATAAAAAAAAATAACAGAGGAAACATATAATGATATATGGATAAATATTTCATTCCTTTTTAATTTACGATTAAAATTTTATATTAAAAGTTTAATTATACATCTTTAAATTTTAAAAACTCAATACCATGGCTAAAATTATAACTTGGTACCAAAGGTATTAAAACAAAATAAATGATTTAAAATAACACAAAAAACATGTCTAAATAAAATATGATGCTGATGTTTAGAAATTATAATATTATTATTTATACCTATGGAAATTGGGGAGCATTTGGACGGGGAATTGATTAATTATATTTTAATATTTTTCATAATTCTAACTGTATACTTTCCCTCAATTATAATAGGACACCCTTATGTCTTTTAATTACAAATATTTCTATCATAGATCATAAAAACATTAAAAAAAATCATATAAACATAAAAATACATCTATTAGATGATATTTAATTCTTAAAATACTATTACAATGTTTCAAAAGAAGGGATCTAAAGATGGCCTACTGAAGAAGATTAAATTTTCCTACCCAGCCTCTTTCAATTTATTTATAATTATAACATCTCTAAATAAAATTAATTCAACATAAAATAATAAATTAAATATCCTAAATATACTTAAGAATTATAATTATTATTTAAATGCCATTATCACCCGCGTTTCACATCCAATGCGAAGTGAAAGTATCACATGTGCGTATGTGGGGACTACTACCTCCACATAGAGATACAAGTCATTTTAAATTACCACAATTAATGGATGGATATAATTTGGGTTTTAATGTTTACATATGACATTAATGAAAAAATAATTCTTCTATAATAGTTATATTATATCTACCCTTATATCTGTTTGAAGATGATAACATCGCACATTTGTATGTGTGGAGTAAAACCTCCATGAAGGGATGTGATTCATTTTTCATATTTAATTTACATGGTTTGAAATATGTATATATATATATAATTATATTATGGGTAATTTTTAATTTACAATTTTTGTTTTAAAATCCTTAATTATATCCATCAAAAGTGAAAACAACGCTCATGCATGTGTATGACCTACCGTATCCGTGAGCGATATATTTCATGTTTATATCTCTACATAATATAGTAGAATATAAATATTTATAATATATATATATGTATATGATATTTAAATAATAATTAATATTTATGAAATAATTTGATCATGATTAAATTACAGGGACTATAACTACTGAATATATATTTTCAGAGAAAACAGATACAGTTAACATCATGATACAACAATAAAAATAATGAATTATTAATAAAAGAGTTTTAAAAATATATAATTGGGTAATATATGATATTATAATTATATAAATTAATCTATTAATGATTTATAATTAATTTAAATTTATTATATTTTATGATAGAGAACAATCTAAGCAAGACAAACATGAGGTAATGGATTTATTTTACAATATCCTTATTTTTAGGGATTGTTTATAAATAAGTTTTAAATCATGAAATTTTATGATATATCTATCATGAATCCTGTTAATTTTATCATACTCTAGTTATTTTCTGATATTACATGTTTTCTATTCAGCTTACCCTCTTTAAGGACTCAAGAGACAGAATGTATTTTTTTAAAGAAAGCTAACATTATATCACTTTTTAGAGAAAAAAACATTTTCATCCAAATCCATGTTTTCTAAAAAATATTAAATAATGAATTTTTATTCTCATTTTATTTTGTACAGTAATTTTTTCACATTATTTTATTTTGAAAGAAATGGTTTAAAATATATGTTCAATTCATTTTTAAAAAGTGGTACATTTTTATTTAACTACAAATATAATAGGAAGAGTTATTTAAACATAAAAGAATTGAAAATAATTTTCTGATTCCATGAATGATCAATTATTTAAATTTTCCCAAATAACATTTCATGGTTATTTCCAATGAACATGGTTTCCTTAATATTTTTAAAATTTTTATATTTTAAAGAAGTGATTCCAAAGTAAAAAGGGTATTTTATTCGGGAAATATTCCAAAAGATATTTTAACAGAATTTTCATTTATCATAAAATGATTTTATATTAAATATGATTTACTAGGAAAGTGATATAAGGATACACAATTTACTATTGCAATCAATGTTTTATGATTATGATACTGAAATTTTCATGAATCCCATTTATTTTCCATGACTTATGTTGTGGGATGGAATTTTATGATCTTACATACCTATATTAAATGGATTATGATTATGTGAGAGGTGTAAGAATAATTATATATCCCTCTAATGAATTGGGAAAATATTAATATCTCAAGGTATAACATGGACAATAATGGGGAGTGAACCATGTTCAATAGAATACTCATTCTACTATAACAGTCTTGGAAGTGAACCTTGAATTTGGATGTGGTTATTAGGTTAGTGAATTTAATCCACTATAATAGCATTGGATATTATTGATGAAATATAAGAAATTAATTTCTATGCTAATTTGGACGAATGAATATGATGTATTATGCTAATTTGTTTCTTTCATGGATCATTTTCTTTGATTATTTTATGATTCATACCTCATAGACCACAAATATTTAATCCATTATTCAAGATTATGATATATATTATGCTAAATAATAAGTTAATTTTTCAAGATCATGATCTCATACATTTATTTTAATGTTTTTCTAATGATATAATTGACATGTCATTTTTTTATACATACTAAGTATCTGAGCTCACTATTTTTTTGTTTTCATTTCTTAAAATTCGATGTATGTTGTTAAGTTTGATATGTCTATAATGGTTTATAATTACAATGAAAAAATAAAAATATCATCTATTTCACTTATAAACTCGTATTTATGTATCCATGTTTCCAAATGTATTAAACCTATACGATTAGAGAATGGATTTTAATGTTATGTAATGAATGATAATTTATTAAGAGGCAATATCTATATATGAAACGTACATTTCACTATAGTTGGTATCATATTAAGGTTTATTAACCTTTGGAACCTATGATGAGAAACATTTTTTTAAAAATACATAGGATATTACTATATATATGAGAACCTATTATGTTATTATAAATAAAAGAGATTGTTTTTTAAGAATGATATATATTTCTATATACTTCAAGTAGATTTGGATTTTGAAATAATTTATTTAGGGGTAATAACCCGAAAAAGTGTTGGTTGTATATATATACATAATAATTTTTGTGTATAGTGATTGTTCCCTTACTCTATACCAAGACACACTCTCCCAAGGTATATGCCTGGGTAAAACCACATTTTTATTATGAAACATTGTGAAAGATTATCACTGATGATGGCTATGAATGAACTTTGTTAAATATAAGGCATAATCAACTTTAAAATAAGGTATAATAGTTTAGATTCAATATAAATTGTTTTTTTATTTTTACGTGGTTTCCCACTCTGATAGTTATTTTCATTCAATGATTTCATGTTCTATTTAATGGCTAGAACCCAAAAATAATATTATAAATGTGCAATGTTTTATAAAATTAATTGATTTTCCTCCAAATAAAACAAATTTAATTTGATATGGGATGAAAAATATAATATTAATTCTTAAAAAACATTCTCAATTCATTAATAATTAAAAGATTCTAAATAATAAATTGAGGGAACAAAATTCTATTGATTTCTTCATGAGTAAACAACCACCTTATTTTTGAAGATATAAGGATCCACCACATTATGAAAAATTTATTGCCACCATTTTAAAAATATTATTTCATTTTCGAGTAATCATAGTATGAAAATGTAATGTTATCTATTTATAATTTTGAAGGTGAAAAAGCCCAATTTATGACTCTTATCAAGAACAGAAGGTAATAAGAAAAAGTTGATTCTATGTAGTGGGAAGAGTTTAGGAGGATAATTTTTAACATGTAATTTCCTCATATTATTTTTTCAAAAATGGTGAAAGAATTATATGATCTATTTAAAAAAATATATTATCAATCCATTTGTGCATATGAGGAAAATTATATAATACCAAAGAAGTATGCTTATGGTGTTATCATTAAACTAAAATATATGTTTGATTGATTATTTAGTGGATTAATACCAAATATCTAAATAGAATTAGCCATATGGGACATCAATAGATACAATTAAATCATATGATGTTCTACCATGGTATAAATAAAGATATGAGTTACCCATTGATCTCATTGTTTTGATAAAAAATAAAAATTGCAATTAAAAGTAAATTATGAAATAGAAACCATGGAGGGAATAAGACGAGATTGGGATTATGATAAAAGTCTGGATAGACACATAGAAAAAAATAGTATTAGGGGAATAGTAAATTCATTATGTGTGGAAAGGAAGGTCATCATGAAATTGAATTTAAATTTGGTTAGATAAATTTCACTATAGATGGTGGAGAAGAACAATAGAATGTTCCACCAACACTCTACTAATTAAAATTCATAGATTAATGATGTTATTATGACTAGTACTAAATTACAATGGTTATTGATGACAATTTTTTTTAGTTACTTCTTAATCCTAAAGGTAAATAGAATTGTCATGTGATCACTATTATCAATATGGGGGTATGATAAAAAAGTTGGGAAAGTAAACTAACCATCCACTATTAATATTTATTTGATTCTGGATCTACCTACCATATATGATGAAATTGTTAATTGTATCATTTTACCACCTCATTGATTTGATGTTGAGTTCACAGTGAAAAACCCAAATGGGTTGTGAACACATCTCAATGTCTTTAATTATTATCTAACTGAAATTTGTTTGTACGTTCTTACTATAAATATCTTATTCAACCTCTAGTGGAAGGCAATTTAATTTTATAAATGGATTGGATTTGTTTACATAAATCCCACAACAATATATATGTATGAGAATTCACATTTGAAATTCAGAACCAACCTATGATCTTCTATCATTGTGATGATAAATATAAACACAAAATGGAAATAGCACCCATTATAGGGGTCCTAATTCTATTTAAACGGGGTTTTTTTATCTAAGTTGGTTTGGGAGAAATAAAAAATTTATCCTATACCGATGGTATGAAATTTTTTGGATGTCTTTATTGAATAGTTTCTTAGTAATTCATTAAATCATGAATTTTTGTTTTTAATAGAACTCATACCTAGAACCATACCTATTTCATTGAATCCATATTGAATGGCCCCTATTTAGTAATATAAATTGAAAAAAAAAACCCAAATTAATCTTAAAAAAGGATTCATTGGGCCACGTGTGTTACCTTGTGTCACAATTAGGTATTTTAAGAAGAAATATGCATTCAGGTGAGTCCATATTTGTTATTATTAACATAATAATATCACAATCAAGAATAAGTATCATATACTATGTATTGATTTTTTTTGATCAATTATGTGGATCACATCATCTTTCCATGATTGATATTCAATATGGATACTATTATTTTAGGGTAAAAAGTGACTATATACCCAATAAAACCTCCTATATGATGTGGGTACACTATGAATTTATAATATTTCTATTTTTTATTACTAGTTCCCTCACTCTAATCATATATTCAATGAATATATTCTTTATACGTTAACTATATATATTTTTTTGTGGTCTTTATAAATGATATTATTATATATTCAAAGAGAAATTGTAAACATTTATATCTCTTGAGTTTTAAAATGATGACCCTAAGAGAGGATAATCTATTTGTAAAATTTAGAAATTATAAATTTTGGGAAAAAATGATTAATTTTGGGGTCATAAAATCACAATAAATGGTATATATGTGGATCTATGAAAGCAAAATGTTATTTGAAATAGGACCATAACAACCACAATGACTGAGAGAAACTATTTTTCATGTTTGGATTGATATTATAGACATTTTTTTGAAGAATTTATCATCACCATATAATCAAATCACCATGTTCATCTAGATTGGTGCCATGTAATTATAGACAGTTGTATATGAGTTTATTTCATTGAATTGAAGATAAGGTTACTTAGTACACTATTTCATACTTCACACTACATTAGGGATGATGTTTTGATCTATAGTGATGTATAAAATAAGGCGTTGTGATGAAGAATCTTGAAAAATGATATGGTGATAGCTTATTCCTCATGATAACTGATGGTTCATGATAAAAATTACCCAAATCATGATTTGTAGTTAGTTATGGTAATTTTTACATTAATGATATGAGTAAATTATATCTATGAATAAATATTTAATATATATACTAATAATAAATGTTTAAAGTATATATTTACTCAAAAATAGATGAATATAATATAGAGACGATGGTTGGTGTGGATTAAATATTTTTATGGCTCAAAAAACTATCACCCTCAGAAAGTGATCAAGTTGGACTTTTTTGTGTCAAAGAGATAATACAAAATTATGAATAAATATGATAAAAACATCCAATATATCTGGTTTTTTAGAATATATACTTTGAAATCATGAAGGAAGGGGATAAATATCATCATTATGAAATGATTGTTCAACTATGAATCCATGTTAGGATTAAAGTGGTGAAAAAAAGAAAATGTCGAAATACAAAAGATGCTCATAAATGTTCCTAAGTTAAAACTTTATTATTGTGGAATGATAAGGTAATTGAACCATGTATGTTTCATCTCCATAAAATTATGGAAGAAGGTATTATTGGTTGAATCTCATAGTTAATCACTTTCTATTCATCCTTGAAGTATGAAGAAGTATGGAGTCCTAAAATATTATTTCTAAAGTTAAAAAGAAGATAAATGTTATAGAGATCTTTTCTTGGTTCGTTGTATGTGGGAAAGTTAATGATGAGTGAAAAATGTATAAATAGATTTTATACCAATTACACCCACTGGAATAAAAATGGGAAACCAAGGATTCTATTTTCAGATTCCCCAAAACATAAAAAGTCTATAATGTTATTAGGGTTGTATTCAATCCCCTTATTAAGGTAGAAAAATTCAATTATATTAGGTATTATTTCACTCTTGATATGATTTTTTTAATATACATTAAATTGGCTATTAGGTTTTAGATATTATTATATTCTATTGTATTTGAGATGGATTTGTTGATTACGTCAATGTTTGAAAAGGTCTCCAGTAAGACCTAGATATATATTCATTATCATTAATTCTTATAAAAAATAGATAAATGGATAGTATTTGAAAACCTTTCAAACCCAATAATATTCCATAAGATCGCGTTCCATGGATTTCAAATGCTGTCTGGATTAACACCTTTTTGAAGATGAGTTTTCATAAAAAAGTATCCTTGAATTGATCCTTTAGATGAATTCTTATAAACCCCTTTATGGATAGAACTTTATAAATAAAAATTGACAAGATATAGTTGGATAAAGTAAAATTGTTGGTCGGAGTGGATACTCAAGAGGGGGTGAATTGAGTTCCAATTAAAAATTTCTATTAAAAACATTACGATTAAAATCCCAAAAATTTCATATAAGTTAAACAGTAGTGAATTTGTAAAGGTTCTGAATTTTCAATTAGCTTCTCAAATATTGATTAGTTATCAGCCAATTTAATCTAATGATTAATTTGACTTTTGAAACTAACTTACTGGCTTAAAACAATTACAAACACTTGCTAATTTAACTATTAGAGTTACTTTAAAATAGATTTGAATTTAAATGACTTAGTAGCAGAATATAAAATATAGTTTGAAATAACACAGCATGATTAACCAAGAGGTTCAGTCTCAAGCTAAGACATAGTCCTCTCAAACAGTTTATATATACTTTTGATCCACACCCTGGATCAGGGGTAAACACCAGTACATAGATTGTCCAGGTCCTAAGAACTCTACCATAGTTCTTCATAGGAAAAGCAATAGCACACAGGCTATCCATGGCACACTCGACCTCTACCACAATTCACAGTGGGGGTATGAAAGAGTTTAGATAGTTTGAGAGAGTATTTAGAAATACTTCAGTTACGCTCAGAAGACTGTGTGTGTTTCAAAGAAAGAGAGACATACACACAGTACTCAAGATGTATGTAAATGAATCACAACAGAGTGAATAATATTTGAGATGCATTTAGAATGCTCTGTGTGATAGTAATGCAGCTCTGGACTCCTTTTGGTTTGAGCAAATAAGGTGTTTGAGTCCTTCTGGGATTTGTTGAGAAAATAGAGTGTGTGGTTTCTCTTCCAGACTCCTTCATGAATGAGGTTTGCTCGAGGTTGAAGTAGAATATGTAGCTCAACACTCTGCCACAGCTTCCAGCAATAGTTATTTTTTCCTTTGGCTTGGGCGTACCTTTGTGTATCAACCTTTTACCACTATGTCTCCACCTTTTCACCCACTCTTCTTTGCACTCCCTTTATCCTTATTTTTATTGCACATGTGGTCCGAAAATGGGGATTATTTTCTCTGTACGTACGAGGTACGTTTCCATGATATTCAGCAGACAACATTTAATTAATTGTAGATTCACTAAAAGTATAAATATGACCGTTGTTAGAAAAACAATTATAAGTAGAGTTAAAGAAACAGTGACTGTTATTCATCAGTAGCTCTTTGTATCAGTGTGCTTGCAACAGTGTACTTGTGTCTGTAGGTATGTTGTTGCATCGGTAGCTATCACTCTGTGTAGCAGTAGTCTCTCTGTATCAGTAGAATTTGTTGCGGTAGCTTCCTTGTATTAGTAGCTTCATTGAATCATCAGCTTCCCTGAATCAGTATCTAGGATATGTCAGTAGCACTGTCCATTGGTAACTGGCCTGTATCGGTAGCTGTTTTGTATCGGTGACTCGGTCTGTTTGTATCAGTAGGCTTGTAACAGTAGCTGTCTGTCAGTATCTCTGCCTATATCGGTAACATGATTGTACCTGTAGCTCTTGTTATAAAAATCAGATGATGTCTATATCGGTAGACTTAGTGTATTGGTAGCTCTATACCAGTGACCTTGTGTCATAGAACACTTACTATAATGGTAACCTTTGTCTATCAGTAGTTATCTGTACCGGTGACCTTTGAATATCGGTGAGCTTTGTAATGGTAGACCTCAAGACTTGGTCTATTAGTGACCTAATCACTTAACATTTTTCTGTTCTAGGCAAGATATTTCTAGATTAAGTTAGAACAATTATAAACACATATGAACATTTGAAAAACATATTCCAATGATTATTTTGATATTCTTATTAACTCAATATCATTATGAGATTATAATTAATAGAATAATAGATATTATTTAAGATTATCAAAACATATTAAAGCATAATTAGGATTATAAATACATATTAAAGCGCAATTGGGATTATAAAAATAGGTGAGGTCAACAATCTCCACTTTTTTTATAATCAAAAATTATGATATTATAATCCAAAACAATCAGTAAAGTATCACAGGTGATCCAAAATAATAATTAAGGTATCATTGGAAAATCAGAATAATTAGTGATATATTAGAGGTAATGCACAAAAATAATTGATGATCAGAGGTAAAATATAATAGTTTCTCAGTATGAATAAAGAGGGATTCAAATGTATCAGATAAATAATTAGCAGTATTAGAAAATACAGGTAGCATAGGTAGACTATATATCATAGGTTTATCTCCCTTTGTATCCATATCATAATGAATATCAAGATGATCATTATTACTCTCCCCCTTTGTGATTAGAAGAAAGAGATAAACAATGTATCAGAGATAAATATAAAACATAAAGTGATCTGAGGTAGAAAAGGGTATGTATTACTTGAGTCAAAAAAATTCAATAGGAATACACAAAAAGTTAAAAAAGGAAACATATCAAAAATATAAGCCAAAATCAATCCACATCCTCATCAGTATCTTGGGATTTTTCTTTTAGGATCAAAAGGTTTGGGTTCTGTAGAGGCGGGAGAAGGATTAGGGAATCCAGTGATAACCATAGGTGCCTGAGTTACTAAAATTGTGCATGGATGGTAATTTGTAGGTTTCTAAGGGATCATAGGTGAAAGGCTCTGAATGGATTGGACTGGATCATATGAGGAACTGAAGCATACTGAGCTGAAGCTGGTAAAGCTGGACAAACTATGATAGGTGTAATGTCCACATGCAAAAAGGGTAGCAGCAAATTCTTGATGTCCATGATGATTCCACCTCCCCTCTCTATAGAAGATAAAAAATCATCTTTTTTATCCAAAAATTTATCCAAAGCAGGGGTCAATTCTCTCAGTTTTCTGACCTTCTCCCTGAATTCCTGAGTCACTGGAGGCATCTTCATATTCTCTATCAAAATTTTGAAGTGGTTGGTCATTTTTTTCTTGGTATATATCTTCTCAAAGTATGAATCAACCTTTTTCATAATGGATTCATGAGTAGCAGTATCTGCTCTCAGGTGTTCACGAACATAACTGTTGACTTCCCTTGTGGTAGGAATTACCAGAGAATCAGAGGTTCCACTAGTACTGGCCTTAGCAAGATCTTCTTGGATCACGTTTCTGATCTGGTTAATGTTTACAGAGGTTCTAGATGATGGAAGGGGTTTGAATGAGAAAGCTACTGTCTCTTTGAAAGACTGAGTCAAATTACCAATCACCTTCTGAACAAGTGCATCCTGAATTTTCATATGTTCTTTGACTGATGTCTTAAAAGCCTCAAAAACATCCACAAACTTCTTGACTACATTTTTTATGTATCGAATCACAACATTCACTTGGTTTTGAGAACTTCTCATGGCAGTAAATGAAGCAACTTATTGTCTCAGGGTATCTACAGCTTCAATCCAGCATTCAATTTGAGTGTGGCACACTCTAATCTCATTAAGAATTTTTTTTCTCTAGAATAGACACATCACATCCCTGAGATAGATCCAAGTATTGCTACACACTCTTCATCTCTTCAACAAGGCTATTCTTCAAATCTGCTACTAATTCTCTCAGGGCCTCTTTCTATTCAACCTTTAAGGTCTCAAGGTCCTCCTTGGTTGCCAAATTTTCATCCAAAAATACTGGAATTATTTCAGGTAGGATACCCGAATCCCTCATAGGATGGTCTTCCTCATCAGAATCTTCATAAGTGAGTCCAAGTACCATGTACCTTGGATCTGTTGACTAACCCTCTATGTCATACAACACAGAAACTGCTCCAAGGGAAGCAGGTTTCTCCCCCTCTACTTGAGCTTCTTCTACTCCATCTTGATATTTAGCAATCTAATCTTCCTCAACATCAACTAATACAATAGACACTGCCTCATTCTAATCAACAGCTACCACTTCAGTCACTTCATATTCTGATGAATCATCAATAACATCTTCCATATCAGTTGGAACTGTTTGGGGTATCTGAGAACTAACCACTAGTTTGTCTTTATCAACCAGTTTATCTGGTTTGACTGGCTCAGTAATTTCTCCAAGACTATATTCCTCAACCTTTTCCGCATGCATATCTTCTTTTGGGATCTCCTCTATTGGTATAACAGTATTCTCTATCAACATACTAAGGCTTGGTGAAATCATTTTTTCAGGACTTGCAAAAGATGATCCTCTAGTTTCTGAATCCCCTTCTACTTCACTGCCTTGAGCAGTCTCTTCAGGGTTCAAATTGAGGTGGTCTTCCTCATCACCATCAGTCTTTTCTTGAGAAACTATTAAAGCCTTAGGACTGGGAGGATGTTCTGGATCTCCTCCATCTCTTACAGATCCATTATCCTCATATGAGTAATCAGACTCATCACTATACTCTGGCTCTTCCTCATCAGATCCTAGGCCTGGATCTCTCTTATCTCTTGGACTACTTGGGTGATCCACTGGATTGAATTTATCATATATTTTCAACCATCTTATCTTCTTGTACTTGCAAGTTATGCTAGGAATGAAAATGGTGTCCATAACCACTTCAGTGTCACCCTGAGACTCTGCTGCATCCTTTCCTTTGATCATGACCAAAATCTTCTTAGAATAGAATAGTGCATTTGTCTTTGAGTTTACCCTGGTCATATCTTCCATTTGGATCATAATCGGCCTACACAGGTTGACCTTTACTCCATTCCTCAGTAGATGTAATAGGTAAATGTCCTGATACCTTATTTTTTCAAAATCTCCCCTTCTTGGACTTACAACATGTTGAAGAAATTTGAATAGTATCTTGTTCTCTCCATTCATTTCAGCATCTACCACCTTCTTTTTCTTTCCACTGCCAGTCAGCTCTTCCATAGAAACATCATAGCTAAAAACATCCCTGGAATGAGGAATGGTTTTGGGTGAATAACTATAATCTCCCTCATATGGGACTTTTAAGCTCTCTTCCCACTCAACTGAATAAAAGGCCATCTCATGGCTGTTCACTAAGGATATAAACTTGTTCTCCTCATTAGTTCTTTCATAAAGAACATTGTAATTCAACTCCTTCACTAACATCAGGTAGTAAGGCCCATTATTGTTCAAAAAACAATAAAACCATACTTTCTCCTCCAGTACCTTTGGAACTTGCGACTTACTGTTCATCAGTCACTCTGCACATAACTCTCTTTTGATGACTATTTCTCTATGTCACATATGCGGGTTGACTGTGTCCTTCACGGCTCTTGATCTAAATCCACTGATTCCAGCTTTAGTGGTAGTATTCTACTTCTTAACCTTCAGCTCATCACTGGTATCTCTGACATTAGGAAGATTGGTTTTCGCCATTTCAGGATTGAAGGGTTTAGGGTTTACACGCGGGGATTTGAGGAGTCAGGTTTGAGAGAGGAAGAGGAGTAGAGGGATCGATGGATTGAGAGATGACATAAATCTAGTTTTTATCATTTAGGAATCACAAATAAAAAAATATATATTTAAAATAATAAGATTTTTGTCTTAGGAAATCGAAAATTAAAACAGCATAAAGTCATAACAGTGAGCATTTTATCGGTGAGGTCTACCTATCAGTGAGGTCTATCTATCGGTAAGGTTACTCTACCGGTGAGGATTCCTAATAGTGAGGATTTTACTATCGGTGAGGAATTCCAACATTGGTGATTTCTTAATGTACGGTTTCTCTATCAGTGATGTGTACCTAACGGTGAGAATAGCTAACAGTCAGGTCTCTATAACAGTAGGATCTAGCTAACAGTTAGGTCAGCTAATGGTGAGGATTTCTAACAGTGAGATTGGCTAAAATTGAGGTTTTCCTTAATCAAAATTAATCACTCCAAGTTCATGCCTAATGAAGCTTAGCCTTTCTGAATTCAATGGTTTTTTAAAAATATCTGCCAACTGAAGTTCAGTACATATAAATTCAAGAGTAATATCACCTTTTTGCTAATGATCTCTTAAAAAGTGGTGCCTGACATAAATGTGTTTGTTCCTAGAGTGATATATAGGGTTCTTAGAGATATTAATCGCACTAGTGTTGTCATAGTTTATAGATACATGTCTAAATTGATAAAAATAGTCCAGTAATGTGTGTTTCATCCACAGAATCTGTGCACAGCAACTACCAGCAGAATGTATTTAGCTTCAGTAGTAGATAATGCAACAGAGTTATGCTTTTTACTACATCGTGATACAAGGGAATTACTAATAATGTGAGATGTTTCAAAAGTTCTATTGCTATCTAACTTGCATCCAGCAAAGTCAACATATTAATAACTTATTAATTCAAATGATTGTACTTTTGGATAAAATAATCCAAAATTTGTAGTATGTTTCAGATACTTAGAAATTCTTTTAATAGTAAGAAAGTGTGAATCTTTTGGATTAGCGTGAAATCTAGCACACATTCATACACTAAACATAATTTTTGTTCGACTAGCAGTAAGATAGAGCAGACTCCATATCATACCTCTATAATTGGTTAGATCTACTGGCTTCCCAGTTTCATCAGCATCCAATTTACATGTGGTACTCATGGGAGTTTCATTTCCCTTACTTCTATCCAAACCAAAACATTTTAAAAGATCATTTTTATACTTTATTTGAATTAAGATAGTACCATTTTCCTTATGAAAAACATTAAATTCAAGAAATTATTTATGTGCTCCCATTAAACTCTTTTCTAAATCATTTTTCATACTTTTTGAAAAATCAATACATAAGGAATTTTTAAAAGATCCAAAAATAATATCATCTACACAGATTTGTACTATCAAAACATCGTTTGAAATTCTTTTTATGAATATGGTTGGGTCAACAATTCCTTTTTTAAAACCTTTTGAAATAAGGAAACTACTAAGTCTATCATACCAAGCTCGTATAGCTTGTTTTAAACCATAAAAACATTATAATGTTTAAAAACTCGGTTTGGAAAATGAGGATTTGTGAATCAAGGTGGTTCTTCAGCAAAAACTTATTCAACTGTAAAACCAATTAGAAAAGAACTTTTAACATTCAATTGATATAACATGAAATTCAGATGAGCGGTATAGGAAAATAGAATCCTAATAGCTTCTAGTCTAGCTACAGGTGCAAAGTTTTCCTCATAGTCTATTCCTTACTCTTGACTATATCCTTATGAAACTAGCCTAGCTTTATTTCAAATGATGTTTCCAGATTCATCAACTTTGTTTCTTAAAACCCATTTAGTGACTATGGTTAAAGTGTCCTTAGGTCTGTCAACTAATTCCCAGAATTTGTTTCTTTCAAATTGATTTAATTATTCTTGCATAGCCATTACCCAGAATTCATCATTGATTTCATCATTGATATTTTTAGGTTGAAGCTGTGAAAGAAAAGAATGATGTTCAACCAGATTTTATAGAGAAGCTCTAGTTGTAGTTCCTCTACCAAAATCTCCTACAACAGCATCCAAAGGATTGTTCTTTAGAATCCTAGTTGGTCAGGTCATGGTAGGACTAGAAAAGTCATGTTCTTCTGTGGGTTTGGTTCCAACAGAATCAGGTTCTTGAAATTGTCCATAATTTCTTGGTATCACAGCAGGTCCACTATTTTTGTCATTAAGGTCCAAAACAGACAGGTCTTCTTCAAGATTTTCAATAGAGGTTTTAGGTTCATTTGGATTAGTCTCATCAAACGTGATATGTAATGATTCTTCCCTACATTTGGTCCTATTATTAAATAATCTATAAGATTTTATGGATATGGAATAACCTAGAAAGATTCCCTCACCACTTTTAGAATCAAATTTATCCAAATTATCTTTTGTATTATGAATAAAAACTTTGCAATGATAAACTCTGAAGTAACTAACTTTAGGTTTCCTATTATTCCATAACTCATAAGGGGTATTTTTAAGAACAAGTCTAATTGAGACTCTATTGATAATGTAACAATCTGTATTTACAGGTTCTTCCAAGAAATATAAAGTTAGGTTATACTCATTTAGCATAGTTATAGCAATTACATGAATAGTTTTATTCCTCCTTTCAACTACACCATTCTGTTGAGGTGTCCTAGGGGCATAAAAGTTATTATTGTAGCCGTTATGTGAGAAATAGGTTTCAAAATCTTGATTCTCACACTCACAACCACGATCACTTCTCAGGGTCTTAATCTTAATCCCACTAAAGTTCACTAAAGACTTGGAGTATTTAATAAAGTAAGAATAAGCTTCAATTTTGTGAGCAAGAAATTATACCCAAGTATATCTAGAAAATTCATCTACCAAGATATAAACATAGTGCTTCCCATTCAAAATAGAAATCCTAGATGGTCCAAACAAATCCATGTGAACCAACTATAGAGGTTGAGAAGTTGAAAATTCTTTCTTTAATTTTAATGAAACATTATGTTGCTTTCCCTTTTGACAGGGAGTACAAACATTGTCTGTTGGGAATTTTAGTTGAGGTAGGTCTCTAACTAAAAATTTCTCAGTTAGTTTATAAAGTGAATTAATATTGCAGTGTCCTAATATATTGTTCCATAGTGAAGAATCTTTGTGAAAATCATTTAAACAAGTAACATTTTGTTTGGCTAAAGAGTTCAAATCTACAGCATATACATTTTCATATCTTATAGCAGTAAATACCAAATCATTTTTAGAATTAAATACATTACAAGAATCATTTTCAAATTTAACATTAAATTCATCATCATATAACTGAGAAATGATTAACAGATTATATTTTAACCAATCAAAAAATAATACTTTGGAAATTAAAATTGAATCAGTGTTACCAATCTGGCCTAGGTCGATGATTTTTCCTATTGAGTTATCACCAAAGGAGACATGTACTCCATCAACCTTGATTATTCTTTAGAAGCAGGAGTAATCTCCACTCATAAGCCTTGAACATCCACTTTCTAAGTACCATATCTTCTTGTGAGAACTATTCGAGCAAGA
This sequence comes from Viscum album, assembly GCA_963277665.1. Lineage (NCBI taxonomy): Eukaryota > Viridiplantae > Streptophyta > Magnoliopsida > Santalales > Viscaceae > Viscum > Viscum album. Next base: position 191,429,404 of record OY728155.1, on the reverse strand, counting down.
TTCCTACAAAATAGATTTAGACAGAAAATGATTTTGGTACCCAGATCTTCGTGGGTCCAGACAGGTTATCCAGCAAAACATTAGACATCCTTATTTGTCTAATATGTTTTCCATAATTATTAGGTTCAAAATATTTTTCATAGTGTATTCTTTTTGGTCTAGAAGAATAAGAAAATCTACATTAGGAAATAGAATTTCCAGAACTAGAACTAGCAACATACTGGTCAGACTTTGGAATAAATCTATTTTTAGAAAGTTGTCTTTGTCCATGTTGATAACATAAACCAATAGTATACCTTGGTGCCATTTGTTTTCAAATAATTTGAGTTAAGGTGTTCTTTCCCTTTGTATATTTCTCTAAATCCCTTTTATGTTTCTCATTTGATAGTTTGATTTGAGTGTTCTCTTTCAACAGTTGAGCATTATTTTCTTTTTCTAAAATTAGATCTGTTTTAATAGTACTATTCGAGACATATTGTTTGTTAAAAGATTTATATTTATCTTTTAGTTCATTGCAGGTATCATCCAGCATATTTCAATATTCAAATAGTTTATCCTTAGACATATTTCCATCATTATCTGAATCATTGTTATTTCTAGAATAATAATCATTTAGAACATGGGTAAACAGGTACCTCATATATGTTAGTTATGAAGCACATGTTGGCATGATTCTTTTCAGAATCAGTAGCCTCTAATTCACTTGTGCTGTCTTCCGAACCACTCAAGGTTTCTTTCATTGATTTCTTGTACTTATTGTCCTTATTATCATATTTTTTTTAATTTTAACTTCGGACAGTCAGGCTTGATGTGTCCTTTCCTCTTGCATTCATAGTAGACTATGTCATCTTCCTTATCAGATTTCTTCCAATCCTTCTCCCACTTACCTTGTTGATCATACTTACCCTTTTAGTTTGGTTTTCTGAAAAATATCTTCTTCCTATATAACTTCTTAAATTTCATGGATATTTGTGCCATTTCTTCATCACTGTCTGAATCTAAATCTTCACTGGTTGAACTTTCAGTAGGTACATGTATTTTATCATTATATTTCCTATTTGAAGCAGTAGACATGAATTTCACGGATTTTCTCTTGGTTTTATCATCTTCTTCTTTTTTTACCTTCAGTTCGTCTTCATACATCATTAATTTACCAATCAACTCCTTAACTAGTAGCATGATGATGTCATAGGACTCTAGGATAGACACAGAAGTGCCTATCCATCTGTCTGGAAATCATCTCAATATTCTCATGATCTACTCCTTCTTTGGAACATCATTTACCAGTGAGCTCATGGTGTTGAAACTATCATTAAACCCGAGGTACATGTCAGAAATGGGTTCATCAGGTCTCATCATAAAATTATCATATTTAATAGTATAAGTATTTAATCTTATTTCCATCACGTTGGTTGTTTGTTGAGGAGAAACAGCCAAGGTGTCCCAGATTTCATGAGCTGGTTTACATGCAGAAATTCAGTTAAATTCCTCTTCTCCTAAAGAGAAATAAATGAAATTCATAGATTTATAGTTATTGTTATAGTCAGACTTTGTAGCATCATCCCAAGTAGATCTAGAAGTTTTGGGAATCTAATATTATGATTCTATAGGGGACCAAATATCAAAACCAATACTTTCAAAATGAATTTTCATTTTAATTTTTCCATTGAGCATAATTCACACCATTAAAGAGGGGTGGCATGTTAATAGCATCAACTTCTAGTCTATTGTTCATAACTAGATTTTAAAAAATATATTAAAGAGATAAAATTTAGAACTAACATAAATTTAAGATCTTTAAGATAGAACTAAAATCACATTTTGAAATATAGAGGGTTTGAAAACTTTTTATGAATAAAAATAACCTCCCTCTGATACCTAATGTTGGTCGGAGTGAAAACTCAAGAGGGGGGTGAATTGAGTTCTAATTAAAAATTTATGTTAAAAACTTTAGGATTAAAATCCACTAAATTACATATAAGTTAAACAGTAGTGAATTTGTAAAGGTTATGAATTTTCAATCAGCTTCTCAAAGATTGATTAGTTCTCAGTCAATTTAATCTGAAGATTAATTTTAATTTTGAAACTAACTTACTGGCTTAAAAAAATTAAAACACTTTCTAATTTAAAACAAATTTGAATTTAAAGTACATAGAAGCAGAATATAAAATATAGTTTGAAATAACACAGGAGGATTAACAAATAGGTTCAGTCTCAAGATGAGACTTAGTACTCTCAAACAATTTATATAAACTTTTGATCCACACCCTGGATCGGGGGTAAACACCAGTACAAAGACTGTCCAGGTCTTAAGACCTCTACCACAGTTCTTCGTGGGAAAAACAATAGCACATAGGCTATCCAGGTCACAGTCGACCTCTACCACAATTCACAGTGGGGGTATGAAAGAGTTTAGAGAGTTTGAGAGAGTATTTAGAAATACATCAGTTATGCTCAAGAGAATTTTTGTGTTTCAACGAAATAGAGACTCACACATAGTACTCAAAATGTAAGTAAATTGATCACAACAGAGTGAATAATATTTGAGATGAGTTTAGAATGAATTGTGTGATAGTAATACAGCTCCAGACACCTTCTAGTTTGAGCAGAAGAGGTTTTTGAGTCCTTCTGGGATTTGTTGGGAAAATAGAGTGTCATGGTTTCTCTTCCAAACTCCTTCGTGAATGAGTTTTGCTCGAGGTTGTAGTAAAATATGCATCTTATCACTCTACCTTAAGTTCTAGAAAATGTAATTTTTCTTTTGGCTCAGGTGTACCTTTGTGTATCAACCATTTACCACTATGTCTCCACTTTTTCAAGCACACTTCTATGCACTCCCTTTGTCCTTATTCTCATAGCACATGAGGTCTAAAAAAGAGGATGATTTTCCCTATAGGTACGAGGTACGGTTCCCTGAAATTCAGTAGACAACATTTTATTAATAGACGATTCATTAAAAGCATAAATATGACCGTTGTTAGATAAAAAAATATAAGTAGAGTTAAAGAAATGGTGATTGTTATTCATCAGTAGCTCATTCTGTCAGTGTTCTTACAACGGTGGACTTGTTTCTGTAGGTCTGATGTTGCATTGGTAGCTATCACTCTGTGTAGCAGTAGTCTCTGTGTATCAGTAGAAGTTGTTGTGGTAGCTTCCTTGTATCAGTAGATTCATTGAATCAGCAGCTTCCCTGAATCAGTAGTTAGGATGTCAGTAGCACTGTCCATTGGTAACTGGCTTATACAAGTAGCTATTTTATATCGGTGACTCGGTCTATTTGTATCAGTAGGCTTGTAAAAGTATCTATTTTTCAGTAGCTCTTTCTGTATATGTAACTTTCTTGTACCGGTAGCTTGTGTTATAAAAATCAGACTAAGTCGATATCGGTAGACTTAGTGTATCGGTAGCTCTTTACCGGTGACATTGTGTCACAGAACACTTACTCTAATAGTAAACTTTTTCTATCAGTAGATATCTGTACTGGTGACCTTTTCATATCAGTGAGCTTTGTAATGGTAGACCTGAAGACTTGGTCTATTAGTGACCTAATCACTTAACATTTATCTGTTCTATGCAATATATTTCCAGATTAAGTTAGAACAATTAGAAAAATAGATGAACATTGGAAAAACATATTACAATGATTATTTTTATATTCTTATTAACTCAATATCATTATGAGATTATAATTAATAGAAGAATAGATATTATTTGAGATTATCAAAACATATTAAAGCATAATTGGGATTATCAAAACATTTTAAAGCATAATTGGGATTTTCAAAACATATTATAGAATAATTGGGATTATCAAAACATATTAAAGCATAATTAGGATTATCAAAATAGGTGAGGTCAAAAAATATATTTGGAACTAATCTAGTGACAGAAATTTTAGTGAAAGGCAGAGTAATTTAGTGACACATTAAGGAAACGTAGAGTCAAAAAAATGTTTTACTGAATATCTTATGTGAAATCTATAAAAAAAGTTCAGTGATATTGTATTACATTGAATTTTACCATTGAAAAATTATAATATACAAGAATATAAAGAAAATATAAGCATTTGTTATATTTTCTACTTATATATTCATGATCAAGTAGAGAGGGTATTTATCGCTTCATGCCACCACCGAACCTCTCTCAATTCCACAGTGTGTTCCATGTATCTCTTCTAAAGAAGTATATTCCAATCCTTCACCTAAATTTATCTCAGATTTTGTACTACTAGATAATGATCATTCTTATGTTAAAAAACCAATCAAAATCTTAGATCATAGAAATATTCCACAGAATCGTACTAATAAACTAGTGAATAATTTTAAAGTTTCTATAGAGTACAAAATATCACCCTCAGACAAATGGGTAGTCATAGCGGGGGATCGGGATATTTTAGATCATGATCTAAACGCATAACCATTATTTATAGGTTTATGGGAAAAACAGATACCACTTTTCTAGTTTTACTAAAAACAATTTATGAAATGATTAAATGGATTAGTATGATGCCTTTTACGGTATCCAATTCCATCCACCAATTTTTTATTTAGATGATGAAGAGATATCATTAAGGGTTATTTATCTCATTCTGGATATTTCTGAGAACGTGCAACTGATTTAAATGGGTATGGATATAGCTTTTTCCAGTATGAAATCATATATCGAACATCACCATTAATCAATGTTGTTTGATGTGGGACATCAGATCTTTCAATGTGTATCATCTATATCGATTCATAGATTAATTCTTAGGAAAGGTATGATATTTTTTAAATTTGTTTGGCCTTTTGAGATATCAAAGAGAGTAGGGCTGATAGACAATCAGTTTTGGTTACCTCATAGGTATCGGGCTATGCATGATGTACTCTATATATGGAAACTTTGTCAGTGTCATAAAAAGGGATAATAGAACTTCAATAAAAAGGAATTATGAAACATAATGGTTAACTAAAAAACAAATAATAAGGTTTCTATATAAGGAGAACATTGGAATGAAGTTAAATTATATAAAGGAAGTACAAAAAATAAAATCCAAGGAAAATTTAAGATAGATAGATAACTTGGTCATAAGAATTTTATTTACCACAAAACCATAAATCTATGAGGGATAAAAAGACCATTAATTTATCATAAATAAATACAAGAAAAAGATTTTCATTTTCAAGATCTCATTCCTATAGGATTAGAATTTTCTAACTATCTACAGAGAGAACTTGATGAAATATATTTAAAAGATTTACTTAAATTTGATAATCACAATTTCATCAAAAAAATTTCAACAATCATTTTTCACTTTATCACTTACGTTAATAAATATGTATTCAAGATGAATTTTTTATTACTGAAGAACTAAAATTATCTTTCAATGGATCATATGAATCGTAAAATAATAAAAAGTAATTCCACCCATCTATAGATGTTTAGAAAATAAAAAATAGTTATTAAAGGTTACCAAATATTGATAAATAATCATATGATGAAATTATACAAAAATATTTAAATCCATAACAACAAAACCAAAAAATAATATAAATATATTCTTTAAAAAGATAACATAAATATTCTTAAAAATATTTTTGACAGAATTGAAAACTAAAATATTTATAAATAAGGTCACTAATTTTCTAGAATAAATTTATCTTTAATACAAAAACAACATAACCAACATTCTAATTTTTCACACCAAACATGAGAATACCATAATAATATATTCTTTTAAAACATGAAAATACTTTCTAAAAATATCCTAAACCAATTTAAAATCTCAATGAAAACATAATTTCTTCAAAAAACTAACTCTATCATTAGTCCTGAAGTAAACAATATATACCATTGAATATATTACCTAATTCAAGAAATTCACATAACTTCATCATAAACCATATTTTCATAAAATCAATACCAAATTTCATGGAAACCTATACTATCTAATTAACAATATAAATATCATTCAGATCATTATACTAACTAGACATTATTATCTCAATAATAGGAGCATGTAAGGTTTTCAAGATCCTTGAATAATGTGTTTTTAAAAAATATCACCATCCCACTAAATTGATTTTCTACATTATTGGTAGAATTCCAAATATATTTGGAAATTAACTATAGAAAAATACTATAGAACAATACTTAGTTTTTTCATGATTTTTATAAGAATAATATCATTGCTAAAATTCTACTACAAAATAATTCTCAAATTCCAATACATAAAAACTATAATCATTACCCATCATTCTTTAGTAAATAACTTAACTCTGTAATATTATTCTTTATTTATTCCTTCAATTAATATGTCATTATTATTATCTTCATCATAAATAGTAAATCCATTTCTCATACAACCTCGTTTATCCCCTTTTTTGAGATTTTCCCACAGTATATCAATTTATATTGTTACAATAATTTACCCATTTAAAACATTCAACCCTAGTTGATAGTATATTGTAACCATTATTTCCATCTAATATGTTACATGAAATTTTCATTTTTCCTTAGTATTTTACAAATTTATACCCTTATTTTCCATAGCTAAACCATTTTCTTCTTTGTTTAACACATTATATTAAGTGATTCTTTCAACATTTTAGAGTTGGGGTAAATTTAATCTTGTTTAGTCTATATTATTCATCATATAAACTTTTATATAACACTTTTTTATTTTATTTAGTGTGTTAAAAAAATTCATAGTTTTATATTTTTATTAAAAATAATAATAAATATGATTAGGAATAGAAAAAATATTTTTCATTCCACCTCCCATTTTATTTTTTTTTCTCAGGAGGATAATCACTACATCATCAATCAAATTTAGGGATAACATGATTCTTTCTAATTTTATCCAATGAATAGAGACAAAAGAATAGTATGACAAACAGTGGTCAGAGTGATAAATCATGTAATCCTGAAAAATCATTTATATGATGTCCAATTCATGACACAATATTTTAAATCTATGGTACCTTATGTTTAACTGAGGTCATCTAGTGTCAATATATATTAATATTCTTCGCAATTATTCATAAAGAACATGTGAATTAACTCTATAATATCCCAAAATTGTGTCTATCATATTCTTTAGTCATATACCCACTCATAGATCACTAGTGATGATCGGGTAAATACCCAATCCACAGTATTCAAATATGTTACTCTAGGGTGCATTTGTTCCGCAAGTTCATCCATTTTCTAGTATCCAAATAGTGATGTATTTTATAGAAACAATGACACAATATCTACATTACTAATGATCTAGGATGTCAAAAAAAATTGAATTATCAAAAGAGGTTTGTAAAAATTTATTTAATCCTAATATTTAAAAATAACTAAACCATACATTGATAACAACCATAACAACCCAAACATTCCACACATAAATATTACATCATATTAGATGAATATAAATTATATATCATTATGATCCAAACAATAATTGTAATGGTTTAGTGTTATTTGAAAAACGGATACATAAATAAATAATACAAAAATGGTGTATATCTTCTCCCAAATACGTTCTTCAAAACTGACACTCTTTTTAGACACATCATACTAAAATCCAATTATCATATCCTACTGAAAAAGAAAACATAATAAAACGGGAGCTCAAATGGTAAGTAAGGATAAATATTTGATATATTAATTAAGGGTCATAAAAAATAAAAAGATTTCATAAGGGTATGAGAACATGATTGAAACTTAAAATAATCATACCCAATAAGTATAATATTAATAATTATGGAGCATGTAATAAGAACTTTTTCAATCAAACTACATAGTAAATAAGAATATAAAGTCTTCAATTATCAATAATGACTCATTAGAACATTTCATATAAATAAGACATAAGTTCATGGAATACAGATAAGAATAGACAATTAATTCTTTTTTCAACATTCACTCCCAAGGATATTATAGTGGATCAGGTCCACATCACATTTCATCAATTTCTTACTCATGTTTTACCCCCAATTATATAATAGTTTAAAGAATTTGTTACTGAATTAGCATCACTCCCCATTGAAGTCTTTATTATCTTTTGAGATATCCATCATTACCCAATGAATTCAAGGGATATATAATTTAGGGATCACCAATCACATTATCAAAAGTAAACATATGTGTTCCACACGATCATAAAACCCTCATTACATCATCATATCATGATCTAGGGAACAGATACATGCTTCAGAGATGATTCATCATTTTATCATTGCATAACCTTTGAAAAATAAATTGGTTTTATAAAAATTTCATCATAATAATAATAAAACATATTGATAATAAATAAAGGTGGTATAAATTTATCATATCCAAAATAAATAATTAGTTACATCAAATGATTTTATCATAGATAATAATTCCTCTTAATGATCACTATAATATTTATTGATGAAAATATCCTCTCCCTTTGGAAGTCACTCATTTATAATATAAATATATCCAAATTATTATGGAAACCATATTATTAGAAAATAACCATGGGAACCCGAATTTTAATAATTAAATTAAATAATTTTCATGATGGTTGAAATATCTATTTATTACATATAGATTTCAATAAAACATTCCATTCACACTTTTCTAAAAAGATAAAAACCACTTTTTCGAAAAAATGAATCTTTAAAAAAATATTTCTTTTTGTACCGTTATTGATAAATTAAATGGTACTGAAAAGTATCTTTCTTAAAATTTTGATTATAGGTAAAAAAATCCTAATTTTTTTAGTATTATAAAATTGAAGGAAAATTTTATTGAATATATAGGAAATAATGTAATATTTTCTTAAAAAAAATCATTCATTTTATATACCAAAGATTAAAAATGGTAATTATAGATAAAAATATTTTAATTGACCTATGGATAAAAAAATATATATCTTTACAGGTAAACATGTATATATATTTAATTAATATAAATTTATTGTAGGAAATCATAAGAATAAATGGAATTATAACATAAATTTTTACCTCTCTAAACTATTGAGTCATAACCTCCATGAAAGAAATAAAATATTAAGAAACATAAAATACCAAGAATATAAATTAATTTATAATAAATAAAATTTAACGTTATGTATTTACAACACATGAAAAAATAAACTCAAAAATATGGAATATGTCTCTTGAATATGAAAGTTAGATGAGAAAACAATACCTGTTGTTTCATCATGCTTCAAATGTATTAAAATATAAATTAAAATAAATACATATTTTTTATAAATATATTAAATTAAAATATATATACATAAAATAATTTATATAATTCTTTTACAATATCATGTTATCCTTATATTAATATTTTCTACATTAAAATGAACATTCGAATGAAAACTAGTCCATTTTCCCATATTATTTTTGTTTGATAGTTCGTGTAATCTCGTCAAGGTCTTGGTATCATAATATATAGAAAAAAACTAATTAAATAAGTATAATATTTTCATATAATGTATCATTTTATAATAATTATTTTAAATTTTTGACAAAACTTAATTACATCACTTTAAAGAGATGGTAATTTTTACGTACTCACGAGAGATTTTTATACTTTGCGATGGTTGGAATGAAATAAAGATAAATAATAATTAATAATTACATTATAATTATTTTATAATATATAGAAATATAAATTTTTTAATTTAATATTTCACTGTTACCATCCATGTAAAGGGAAAATGAAAAATTAATCACATCACTTTATGGAGGTGAGAATCCACACATACACATTAGTGATGTCATTGTTTTACAATGGATGGAAAGATAAGAACTTATATAACATCTTATAATTAAATAAAAATAATTATTTAATAAATATCATATATAAATATTAAATCTTTCATAATAACCATCCACGAGTTAGGGTGATATAAAATAAATAATATTACTATTTGGAGATAGTAGTCAACACGTACGCATGAGCGATACTTTCATTTATCATTTATTTAAAAAGAGGGAGGATAATGAAAGTTTCACAAATATAAAAATATTTTAGTATATTATTGACAATTAAAATAATATTTTATGATGAATTTCATAGACTTAGAGGAGATATATGATAAACTAAATTGAAAGACGTTGGGTAGGATGATTACCTATTATTAGGTAGAAAGGCTTTAGTTCCCTTATTCAGTACACTTGGAATAGTCTATTAAGAATAATAGAATCAATAATTTATAATTAAGGAAGAATATAGGGGTAATTATTTAGGGGTTTCTTAAGCTATGTTTCTCAAGTAAGAGTTAATAAAAGATATTAGGGGTGTCTTATTATAAGTGGGTGGAGGGAGATAACTTGAATATTTTAAAGGCATATAATATTTTATGTCATTTTTATGGAAAAGATTCCCCTAAAAATTAAATTAAGAACATAAGGTGATAATGGCCAAATTGAATTAATTAAAAAAATTATTATGATGAATAATTTTGTCCCTTTCAATTTGTTTTAATCTAGGTTATCTCGGTTTACTCCTTTATAGTGGTGACATATTATTATAGTTTTTACTATTCATTACGAAAAAAATTTAAGTGAACTTATTAAAAAATATTAATTTGGAATATTAAAAATATGGAATCAATTATAAAATACATAAATATCTAAATTTTATTAAATTAATTCCAAAATAACATCACAGAAAAACAAATAAAGTTTTTGAAAAATGAATTTTTAAGCATAAAACACCATTAACCTTCAGTCATTTCCTTTTAAAATCTATTACATGAGTGATTTTTTAATTTATTGAATATATAATGGAAAATTTTCATTAAAATAATAAATAATATATATTAATATAATTTATTATGATAAAAAATAATTGTGTGTAGAAATACAGTTTTTAGAAAAAAATTATAAGATAAAAAATGAAATTATACAAAACACAAGTATAATAACGATTAATATGTTATTAATTAGATTATGTATAAATAAATGGTACTTATATAACTTTTTGGTCAATTGTTTTTTTAAATGACTATTTTACTTGCAAGTAAAAGATATTTTCTTCCAAAAAAAACATAAAATTCAATATTCAATCCAACATAAATTTGTTTATTTAAATAATAAAAAAATTACACTAATATAATATTTTCATTATGATTTAAAAAATAATATTAATTTTAACCAATAAAATTTCTTAAAAATAGAGATATGAATTATAATATGAGTTCACATAATTCAAAAAAATCATTTTTGGAGAAATCATATATTTGAAGAACAAAATTCCTTTAATAAAAATTGAGTATTTGTTTATTATGAAAGATAAAGTAAATATTCATTGGTTAAAAATTTATAAATATATTTAACAAAGTTATTATTCTTAATAATACCAAAAATATAATTTGTTCGTTATTACAATCACATTTTGATAAACATATTTTAATAGTATATTGAATATTGTTTAAACTCAGTGTATTATATCAAGAAATCTACCAAAAACATATAGTTTATTTACAAAAAAGTATAATATAAAATTCTGTGGTGTAATTTCCTAAGACAACACACCTAAATGGACAATCCTATGGGATATTTTTCGTTTGACTCATATGATCTTTAAAAACCAATACAGAATATTTTAGAATATTTTTATGATTTGAAGATATTACCAAAGACAATATTATTTTGATTCTGAGATAAACTATTCATAACTTTTGAATTTCTGTAAGGTATTTCCCCAATTTTTGGAATTACAGAATATAATTCATAATGATATGGGTTAATCTAGTGTATAATATCATATAGAAATGATACCTAATTAATGAATTGAAAACCATATCAACACTTTTAATCTGTGTAAGGATTTACCAATGTAGAATGTATATAAGACTAGAGTTATAAGTAATAATACTTTTGAAGTATCAGAAAAAGATTTGACTAATAATATTAGATATATGGTGAATCCTAATTGTTATCTGAATGATACTATGATGTTGAATTTATTCAAATATACGAATCCCAAGTCCTTTAATTGAAATACTGATATGTTATTGGAAAAAAAATGTATTAGGTCACATATAATGATATTTCATGAAATTGAAATAGGTAAAGGGAAAAGGTTATTCTTTTTCTATTTTGATTATTGATAAATTATTATCAATGGAGTGCATTTATTCAAAATAATAAGGAGGTTGAGTAAATAAACGGTAAGAAATATGTATCTTTTCAGGGGATATTATTTTAAAAATACATTTCTCAAGTGAAATGAGTTGATTTAGAATTGTAGATTTTAAATTTGGGACTATGGGAAGCGGAAAATGTTTTTATGTATGAAGAAAACATTAAATTATTAGTAATAAATTCTATGGACTACATACATAATTCATAAAGTGGGATTAATTGTTTCTTTGGTTGTTTAAATCCATGAATTTGAAAGGTGTTACTCTCTCAAAAAAAATTTATCTTATGATTATATGGTATCATGTCCCCCCATGGATGATAAAAAATCCCAATTCATATATTTTATAAGCAAAGGAAGATAAAAAAGAGAACATTTGATCCCTATTTAATTGAAAATGGGTAAATAAAGAAAAATGTAATATTTTCAATCATAACATCTAATAAATATGGAAAAAACACCCAATTACATGTTTAAATGGAATAGATGTTCAATAAAATTGATGATATAATGACCATCAGGTGTGTGAGTGTAAGGGAAATAAATGAGCTGCCAATGTACATAGTTTCAGCTATAACGATATGGGAAACTATTGATATGAATTTTAGAAGTGTCAGGAGGATTTAACTCAAGAAATACTAATGGAGAAAGACTATGAATAAAAAATTAAAATAATGTAATTTTAAATCCCATGATTTGTGATAGTACATTCTTTGGTCATAAACTCAAATTTTGGTAACGATTTATTTGATTTCAGAATAATTGTTTCAGTTTTATCTACCATGAATATTTTATTATGCTCTAAATAATAGAGGAAGTAGTTTATTATAAAAACAACTAGGGGAATTTGATTATGTTGAGAATTTAATTAGTGGTAACTAATTAGATGCATAGATATTTTCTTGTTTCAAATATTATTTTTATTTCTATTTTTTACATTTACATATTTGAAAATATTCCTAAAATTTCAATGTTTTTAATTGAAATTCAAGGATTTAATGTATTACTTATTTAAATTAAGGTTTATTATTCATATTGATTATTATCTAAAATTATTATTATCATTTTTTGAAAGGTGAAATAAGTTTTCATTCATTAATGGATCTTATGATCCATTAATGATTTATTTTTGTGCATCAAAAATAAATAAATACCTCTCAGTCATTAATTTTTTTTAATTTGATAGAAAATTGATACATTTAATGTTTCATGAAATCAAGTATGTATATTTTATTTATTTATCTATTATAATAATAAAAAAACTATCAATCCTGAAAAAAAGTCTTGAAATTCATTTTCCTTCATTTCTAATGAATTCATTTGTCTTCTATATCCCTTATTGATTTATTCTTTTCTGTTCATTATGTTTTCTTGATCATCTACTCTATCTCTCTCTTTTATTACATGGATTTTATTATTCAAACTCTGTATATATATTTTTCTACTTTCACCTAGTTTTATTCTTATCTAGGAACCTGGTTATGAGTTATTTTGTGTAAAGATTGCATTTTAAAAATCCTTATTTCAAAGGATGATTTATTATTCCATTATATAATATGGGTTTAAAAAAAGTATTTTCAAATATTGAATCCTAGATTATTGAATTTATTTTTAAAGGATGTGAATTATTTAAGGTTTATTAATTTAACATCTGAAAATTTTAATTTTTAATAATAATAATTTAAATATATTTCTTAACACACAACACCAAGAATTATGTGAACAATGATATACTATAAAATTATTATTTTAATATGACCATAGTAAAATATCCTTTAAATTAGTGGTGTGGATAAGAATGAAAAAATTATAAAAAATATATATAATGGTTTTATGAAATTTTCATATTAATTCAGAATAAATACGTAATCAATTTTTGTTATAGTCAATTTATTCATAATAAAACTATTTTAATAAAAAAATGGTTTTCATTCCCTTGTGGAATAAACATTATAATAAGAATCATCAATTTTTATAAAGTTTATTTCATGAAATTAATATTTTTTCTTTAAATTTGTATCTTAGTATTCTCTTAGGTGATTATTTTTTCGTTTTCTTAAAAATATTTAGTGTATAAAATTGTAAAATATTTTAATTTTTAAAAAATTACCATTTATTTTTATTAAATAATTTAATTTAAAAGCATCATTATATTTTGAATTTAGTTTTAGAGTAACATAAGGTCCATTTTAATGAACATAATCTAAATAATTCCAATAAATCATCATTATATTATATTTTGGTGTAATTTTATTATTATTATTAAAACATATTTTCCAAAAACTATATTAACATGCCTAATGTTTTTTTAATTTTAATGAATTTAAATAATCTATACTGAAGAATAACTAAAGTGAATTATGTGAAATATATTTATATATTTATTAACTTAAATTCATATAACAATGAGTATTCGTCAAATCGTTGATGTAAGATCGTCTTATAATTAAACATGCATCTTCATGAAAATCGTCTATCATAGTGTTTTATGATATTATTTTTTTAATTAATTTATTTCACTTATAAGAAAAATATTTGATAGTTTTTTTATATATTTTAATTATGAATATACAATTTTTTTAATTATATCACTTTCATTATAGGTAATTATTAATATTAAAATAAGTAATAAATGGTATACATGGTTATGTTTAAAACATGTTTACTAGGGAGTTAATGAAAAATGATAACTGTTAATATAACTTGAAAATTTGTAAAAATATAATTTTTTTATTTATTTATACCCTATATTATCTTATCATAAAAATACTCTAAAATTTTAAACCATGTTTCCATGAAAAGTGATGTAATTATATTTTAATACTTTGAATACTTTTAATTGTGCCACGCACCTCACTTATAAAAAGGAAACCCCTCCTCTATTTTGTTCACACATATTGGTCCATTTATTTGAAAAAACCCAAAAACATATCTCATAAACATCCCTATCCATGTTATATAATTTATTTTCATTCAAAAATATCTACACAAAGTTCCTTTATCTGATATATAAAGGGGATATTTGAATTAATACATAATCATCATTACCGAACACATTCATCTTCCTTCACCTTTTACCACATTCGATTTTTACATACCATTTCAATGTAATTAAACTAGTATATACCATATAGAGATACATAATTATTTATATGTAATAATACTTATCCATCTCATTATCCATAAAATCGGAATGGAAACTGCTGCTTGTGTGTATGGTGGACTACCATCTCATGTACAAATGTAATTTTCTTTCCATCACCTTTTGAAATTTCTAGTCACCGTGATGAAATTAACTAATATATTTATATTTATATAATAATTACAACTCAATTAATTTTATATATCATATAATTCCTTACCGTTCCACCCTTTACAAAATAATAATTTCATTCATGAATACATGTGGGAAAAAACCACCATGATGCGATGTGATTCATTTTTCATGTATGATTTTCAAGGAGGATTATTAATATGTATATAATGAATATATATATATATTATCATTATTAGTTTTATGGATATGATATAATGTTGATCAATACAATAACAGAATAGTGGTCGAATCAAAACATGTATGAAAAATGAATGAGTTAACACCCAAAAAATGATAATAATGAAATTTTGTAACAAAAATAGTGAAATTGTATTATCAATGAATCATATATGATATTATAAATTTTATAATTATTTTTATATAAAATAATAACGTCTTTGAGATCATTATATATGATTATTTAAAATATTATTAGTTTCATCTTCTGATCAAAATATACTGTGAAAACATCAAAGAGCTCTATAGAACTCCTGATTCACGGTATAAATGAAGATGAAGAGCATGGGAAGTGATAATTTTCAAAATGGAAATTTATATCCTTCTATCCTGATGGTTTCTTGTTTATACACGTCCTCTTTGCATCTTATCGAGGATATATCCTTCAAGGATTTGGTGTGTGAATAATCTAAAAATAAGAAAAAGGTAATGGAAACTTCATTTCCATCTTTGGTAGAGGATGAACTAGCCAAATAATTTATGAGGAAAAAATTTATATACATTGTGTATGTTCTACGACATCATCCACATTACATAATCGAGTGTTCATAAACCATGGACTAATGTATTGCTCAAATCCTGAATAACACAAATATGTATTACTTCCTATTAAAGGATGATTCTAATTGGTAATGAATACTACCATATCTTAATGAAAATCTGGGAATATATTAACAATGTCTAGAAGATTAGAATTATAATGTTGAAAATATGATATTTTTGTATTTCTGAATGGGTCTTGGATTTCAATACATTATATCATAGGATTTACACTACCCAAAAGGTTTTAAATCATTCTTGATAATCATAGGTTTTATGGTACATGAAGATAATAAATTATCTAGATTCATTGGTATTTTTTTATAAGTTGATAACTAAAACCTTAATAGATATATGGGCTTATAGTTTAGAAATAATGTTGATTCTTAGTAGGAAGTATAGATTATAGATATCATTATCCTCATTTCCAATGAGAATAATTTTTTTTCTTAAGGTATATTATGAATACATTCCACCCTTCTATTAATATTTCATAATATTAGGATAGTCAAATTCTAATATTTAAATAGTCTATAAGTAGGTTAAACCTGAGAATAATAGAAAATTATAGAAGGAGGTAAATTAAGAATATGAAAAATATAAGTCATGTGTTGGATAAGGGTGTTCCTTAGAAGAAGAATGATTTTATAAAGAGTGTAAAAACCCAGTCCACATGTGATACTATTATAATTTGTTATGATGCCCTAGTTGATGAATAATAAGAATAAAATAATAATTATATCATTACTGAAGAATGATTCAATGGAGATACTCGTAATCTAAATTTCATGGATGACAAATCTCCCATAGAAGATAATAAAATTAGCATGGATTTGGGGATTTATAGAGTGATTAATGATCTGGTAACCATATATTAATTTGAAATTATGTTGGATGAGTTCATTCAAGATGTGTATAACCTGAATAATAAGCCTCCCAATTTTGATTCGAAAAATATGGAACAAGATACAAATATACTGGAAAATATCTTATAAACAAATGAAGAAAAATGATCCACTGACACAATGCCAGGGGAAACCCCTATCACTCCAATAAAGGTCATAAATGTTTTGAAGATTTCTGAGGGTATTCCTTCTCCAACTAATAACAATAATAATGTGGATACCCAAGTTCATAATATTAAGAAAGCTAGATAAACCATAAAATCAAAGAGGAAAAATAAACCATTTGGTCTAAAGGAAGGGGTGTACACCCATATGTCCAAATAAAATTATGCTCATCTTATGGAACTGGCAGGGTATCTAACCTTGAAAAAATTAGTCCTCCCATTTTTTATTCAAAATCTATAAAATATTGGGTTGTCTAAACATAAAAGGTCATTCTCATCCATAATTGGTTCTCTTGAAATTTGGTGATTCCACTTTCTTGGAAAAAAATAAGTATTCATCAGAGTAAAAGAGGATTTGGTTCTTAGAACACTAAATCCCTGAGTGGTTAGCCATTTTTAGTTCCAGCGTGATATTTTTCACTCATAGCTTATAATTGGATGAAATACCAAACTACTAATATTCTTTATATTCTTTCAATTAATATTATATTTTGAGATGTTTATTGTAGAAAATCACCTCTCTATTTGAAATGATGATGAATTCATGGACTCTAAATGGGGATATCAATGCATCCATTAATCCTGATGAGAATATTGGTGATTTAACAATTGTATATCGTCACAACTATAAAACGCATCTTTAACCGCGCCAAATTTTATCAGCTATAGATAAATGCACTAAGAAATTCTATCCTTATCGCTGTTAAAATAAGTACTGATAAAGGGATAGCTTTATCAGAATTTTTAATTTACACTGATAAAAGGTAACCGTTATCCATGATTTATTTTTAGCATTGATAAAAAGTACCTTTTCTGAGCAGTAAAAATAAGGCACTGATAAATGGTAACCATTATGAGTGCTTTATTAGCACTAATAAAGGTCCATAATAAAATTAAATAATAAAAACATAAATAAAAAATTAACAATTTCTTTAATTAAATAATTACTACTAAAAATGAATAATTTGAATATATAAATATATAAAATTTAAAAATTAATAAATAGTATATATTGAATATATACATATGTAAAATGAATAAAATTGAATAACTAAACAAATAAAAATTTAAAATAAATATATTAAGAAAAATATTAAATATTTTATTAATTAAAGAAATATTGATAAAAATGAATAAATTTAATATATGTATATATATTATAAACATTGATAAATAGCATATTTGAAATGTGGATATGTAAATAAATATATAATTAAATAATAATATAAAAAAAGACTAAATTTCAAAATTATTTAAAAATAAAAAAAATTATTAAGGAAACAATTATTAATAAAAATTAAAAGGTAATATATGTATATATATATATAATAATTAGTAATAAATAATATATATTAAGTATAACAATATATATTTAATAAAATGTTAATTAAAAACATATTAATTCCTTATGCATTTTTAATGTTGTTTGATTTTTTAATTTAAAATATATCAATTGTCGTGTGTAACATTGATTTCACTTATACAGACACACACCCACATATATATATATATATATATGTAATTCATGTAGTTTTGTATACAAGTGCACATAGAAATATATTTAACCAACCAACCTGTAGAAACAAAAACACATAATAATTATATAATTTCATTAAATTTTATTATATTTTATAATTTCCTTATAACATGATACATTTAATATATTATTATCTTAATCATTCAATTTTATTTATTTATTTTCAATACTATTATAGTTATGGAATAAATGTTTTATATATATTTTTTTTAATAATATTTTTGAAAATGATCCTTTTCTATTATTATTTATATATAATTATTTACTATATTTTAGTATATTCAATATGTATTCATATTATATCTATATATAAATATATAAATATTTTTAAAAAAAATTATATTTAATTAACAAAACATTTTCATTTTCAACATTTTTAGAGTGTACCCATTTTGAATTATTATATCTCATTCATTATTAAAAAGCACGTATTTATGATTATATATCCACTAATTTTGTTAAAAATATATTTTTATATAATTAATTATAAGTAAATTTATTTTTTAAATGTATGTTTACTATATTCAAAAATTTATATGTTTATTATAAATAATCATTACTATTTTTTAAAATATTTATTTATAAAAATATAAATAAATATATATTTATATTTATTATAAATATAAAATAAAAAAAGTTATTTTAATAAATTCTTTATCATTGCTAAAAAAGTGATGTCAAAATGAATCTTTATCAGTGCTAAAATTTTAGCACTGATAAATTTCTCTTTTATTGGCACTTATCAATTTAACACTCATAAAAGGTATATTTAGCAGCACTTTTTAGAAAGCATAGTTAAAATTGTTCCTATACTTTTTAAAAGAAAACTTAATGGTACATAGTCATCCGTGATTCTTAATATATCGTAAAACTCCTCAACTATCAGTGTGACTCATTGTCTTCCCTCAAATGAATCAATACTAGAATCCAATGTAGGCCATTTTCAAATTTTGTTCTATCACTGTTTGATCTTTTGGGATATGCATTTTTTGTTTTTCATTTTATGATGTTCTAAACCATAATGATCCCTACATGTCATCTTCTATCCACTAACGACACGACTCCTCTATGCTCATTAAAGGATCATAAAGATGTATCATGATAATAGTCAACAATTTTGTGGCATGTAATGATGAAATGAACCATTGTATTTGTTGCTAAATTGTATACCTATAATCTGGTGATAGAAAAATAAAAAAAACCAAAATGTACTCTTTCAAAACATTTTTTCCCTATTATGAAATGCGATAAAATCATGATGGATTTCTTGACCATTTTTTCAAGATAAACTAATGAAAAATAAATATTATGTGTTATAATGGATCAAATAACAATGATGAAAAACTTATTACATATTGAATAGGCTTCCTCAATTGATTAACTCGATTAATTGTATGTCAAGGAGATAATAATGCATCCTAGTTTCCCATGTAGTGTTATATCTGATAAGGATATGATTTTTCTATTGGTTATAGAAAGGAACTTAATTTTCAATGAGTTTATTGGTAAAATTTTTTTAAATTGTTTATTCCATATACTAACGATCATTCTAATCAAACTATCATGATATTTGGGGACATTCATTGTTATTTAAATCTTGACTTCAGTGGCTCCTGTAAGGATAAACTTTCCTTGATGGAATTATCTTATAAATATCATTATCAACCACTTATCCATATGGATACTAATGAAGAATTATATTAAATTCATTTTTATTCTCAATTATATTGTTTAAAGATAGAATAATATATTATCAATATCCCTAGTCTTTTATAAGAAATAATAAATCGAGTGATGTTAATTCAAAAACGTTTTGAAACTACTCAAAGATAAACAATTTCCCCTAATAACAATTTGAGGCATCCCTTTGTAATTTAATGTTAATGATAATATTTTTATTTATGTTTCTTTGAGATTGGTTCACTAATGTATTACAAAGAAGAAGAAATTAATATCGAAATGCATAAATCATTTAAAATTATTTTTGAATTATTATAATTTTCTTAAAAGATAGCCTTACACATATGAACCCCAAATGGTTGAATATATTCCCCATGAATTTGGTTTAATATTACTAAGTTTTAATTTCATGAGGTTGTGTATGTTTTAAATCCCCCCTCGGATCTAACCATATTATCCCCATTAATATTAGTATCTTAGTCTCATTTTGGGTGTATTTTGTGTTGAAAGGGAGTTAAAATAAGGGATAGATGATTTGATAGTATTTTGTGGTGAAGAGATATAGGTTCCATTGTGTGCTATGAAATGATACCTAATATAACGGAACCATGTACATTTTGATAGGAAATTGTATGTAGGTCCACTTTAACCACATCCAAGAACACAATGGGCTAGTATTACGTATATGGTATTACTTTTGATATCTGATTAGTGATGGGGGATGTTGATATTTTTAATCACACTCCCCTCATATACTAAGTAAACTATGGCTCAATACCATGTCATTGGGTTAATCATGACAACTAATTCCATATTCTGATGGTATAACATGAATTATTTATTTTTTTGGTCTTGATTATTATGGTTATGCTTTTAAAATGAAAATTATTTTTAAAATTAAAATGATTTCATTAAATTGTGTTAGAGTAAAAAAAAATATTTTTAATGGAAAATTTATTAGATTGAAAATTTGGTAATTTATTGGGTTGGATGATAATGTGGTAAGTGTGACACTCAATATTCCTTATGAGAATTTTCATAAGTTTGGGTACGTGAGAAATTTATTCTAAACCTGATTTTATGATTTTTTTGTTATTCAGAATATGGCACCCAGAATGGTCCCCGATGTTTCTAGTGGGATTATCCCTATTTTTAGTTCTCCGCAGTCGCTTGACATCATTTTTGGAAATCAAGGATTGTTACAGGTAGTGTATTGTCTTGAGGATGTTGATCATGTCTTTAGATATATTGGAACTCCCATATTTATAAGAGTTTGTGCTATTCCGAGTCGGATAGAGGGTCTAGCGTTGGAAGAATGGGAGTTATTTATCACTCCAACGATACATGTTGGGATGATGTGGGAAGTTTTTATGTCTATCATTATCTGATGGTTTATACATGATGAGGTTAATTATTAGAAAAGGGAAGATGTAATCAATGTCCAGCATGGTCAGTGGTCAATGAAGGCTTGCGTTAAACACTTCATAGAGCTAGTTTTCTTTTCTTTAGAGGTGGTGTCATTTGATTCGTTAAAAGCTTCTCATTCCATTATGTGTCTTCAACCAAGAATTGAGGAGCATGTCCTCTTATCTAAGGATATCAATTTTGATAAGTTGGGGAAGTTAATATTCATCACTGAGTTATTGTGAATCAATTATACAACACATAGGAATAGTTGTTGCATCTCGTGTTGGTGGTTAGATGTTTAGAGTTTCCTCATTTTTTTCTATCTGTTATAAGTTATTATTTCATTATAAAAGTCATAAGAAATCATCATTTTGTATTTTTAATGGTTTTTTATGAATGTGAACATTTTAATGGTTATTCATTCATGAATTAGTTCCCCCTTTCTATCATTCCCATTTAGATATGCAAATTACAACTGAAATAACACTTTGTGCCTTATGTGTAGGTTTATTATTCAGTTTGATATCTTTTGTTTGTTTATTTAGAAAAATTATAGGGTTTTTTATTATTTTAAAGGAGGTATACATAGGCATATACATCTTCCACACATAGGGAAATGACCCGTAATCCATTTAAGATTTTAGAAATTATCCTCACCTCAATTAGATGAATTTTTTGATCGTTGTGACTCAATGTGTCATGCCTTTAAAAGAAGCAACCACACCTCAAAACCTGACAAACACATTCAGATTGTTTTTATAATTTAGTTTAAAATGTTTCACTCAATTAAAACTGATCAAACACACACTGATTTTCTAGATAATTTTGAACAAAGATTCATAAGTCAATTTTAATGTGTATGAATCTGTTTCACGTCAAATAGTTATGTGGTGTGATCAGATGGAGTCCAAAGTGCATGTTTCCTGTTTAAAATAACATTTTAGTGAATAAGTCAACTAATTCACTCAAACCCAAGAAAACCCTTTTACATTGATTTTATACTTTAGGAAAACAAACCAAAAGTCATTTGATACATGTTGGAATTAATCAAAAATCATTCTAAGGTATAGTGTGACAGGTATGACTCCAAGCATGTCTTTTAATTTAAAATTGACATCAATTTTAGTAAAATTCACACTTTTTATTAATTTATTTCAATATATTATTAGTAATATAAGAACTATTATCTTATACAGGTGTGTTCTTTTTCTCCAACAGGGGTGGTTAGTTTGTTAATAGCATGAGACGAGTCATGATTAAATGATAAAGAAAAAAATGATGTTTTTGAATATGTGTAATAGTTTTTATTTATGTAATTGTATATAGGAATGTTTGAAATGTTGATAATATATTTTGTTTTTTTTGTGTTGTAGATATCATTTTATTTAAATACAGTATTGGGACTTGTTTTTTTGATATCTAGTGTGTTTCTGGTGTTGTGGTGTGTTGTAACAGCACACTGCAGAATTTCCCATTATTAGTGTATTTAAAATTGCTGATAAAGGCCACATTGATTTGTTCTTTTTAATGTTCTCATAAATGGTTCCTTTATTGAATATAAATTAATACACTGGTAAATGGTTCCTTTAGAATCTATAAATTAATGAACTCATAAATGGTTCATTTATCATCTCTTCTAAAAGCACTAATAAGGTTCCCATTTATCAGTGATTTTGCAGCACAGATAAAAGTCCAAGGAATTTTACCTCCCTCATGTAGTCATCACTTTTTTAGAGCTAATAAAATCTTTTTCTAGAATTGTTAAGGTCATGTTTTGTAGTAGAGCATCAAGAGAGTTTATAACCTATATTAATGGATACATGATATTTCAGTTAAATCTGTATGGAGCCATGTATACTTGGTATAGAAGGAACCTAAATAAAATTTTTTCTAGTATACATGATAGAGCCTTTGTCAATGATGTTTCTTTGAACACATGGGGATACAATTCTAGTTCCACATTATAATGAAAAAATTCTAATCATTACTGAATCTTAATGAGAATCTCTACTATAAAAATGAATCCACCATTACCCCTGTGATTTAATAATTTTTGGGTACTTCCACCTGACTATAGTAAGATGTTTCATGACACTTTGAACTCAATTGATTACAAGAATTATTATTTGATGTGTATCTTCAAACATTATCTAAATGAAATTAAAATAAAAGAGTGTATATTGGATTATTTAATTGTTTTTGGAATATGAATTTCTTCTCTTAAAATATTACATCATCTAATTCAAGTTAGAAACACTAGCATGTGTTTTTTTCTTGATCTGAAGCATATATCTGACGATTCAACAAAAATAAAAATCATTTCAATGTAAAAGAAGGAATTCAAAGGAAATCCTTCAGAGGCATGTGACTCAAATATGGTAATAAAAACTAAATTTTTTAAAAATATATTTCTTGGGATATAATTATTATTATGCATTTTTCCCTTTCTATGACTGATGAGCATATTTTGAAAGGAAAAAAGAGCACTTACTGATCATATGGAATCCTTCTATATGATTCACTTCAATGGTCTAACCCCTAAATATAATTTATTAGATGATATTATTCTCATTATGGTGAATGATACAGAAAATATCATGTTAAGATCAATTAATCTTGATTCTTAGAAATATGATGATATATATGGTATGAATGCTAGGAGATCTCCTGGGCCTGTTGGACTCAGAAATTATTTTTTTCAAACTTTGTGGGAAGCAATTCTGCCTAATTTAAATAATATGCTTACTCACTTATTTAATGGTTATTCTCTCACAAATGGTATATATTTTCAATTTATAATCCTAATTCAAATATTTTCAAATGGAATATAAATCATTCTATTCAGTTGAGTTTATATTGTTATCCCTATACACAAAAAATGGAAAATTCATTGCTAATAGTCTTTCTAAAATAACTAATAAAATTATATCCTTGAATAAGTTTTTCTACATTAAAGGGAGGAACAAAAAATATTTCCTCAATAAAATATTTTAGTTTAATAATATTATTATAAAATATACTAAGGGTTTTAATAATTCATTTACGATTTATTAAAAAAATTCACATAATGTATTGGGGTTTTATGGGAAATGTTCTAATGATCGTTGGTTTTGATAATATATTTTTTCATAGGGTTAAAATTATTTTATGATCATATCATATTTTTTATATTATTAGTGGATCTATTTAAAGATACATCACATGATCATGAGTTTTAATGAAATCTTATCCCTTCTTCCAATGATTTTTAATTTTATAAGGCTACCTTAGTAGGATCCTTCTTAATATAGTTGTGATTGGGAATATAAGGAACATCATAGATTCCAAATGGATATATACTCTATCTCATTTATTTTATGCTAATAAAATAATTAATATTTTAATCAGGGAGATAATAAGAGTATCATTAATATAAAAAATTCACGACTTTTCCATGAAAGGGTCTATGGATAGGAGATAAGCGGGAAAAAATCATTAATTGATTTTGGAAAACATATGTCATATTCTAGAAAAATGGGTTTCACAAATGAACTAGAAATATTATATGGATTTTTTTATTTACATATCTTAGTAATCCCATGACCTAGAGATGGACCCATTTATTTCACATTAATAATATCCTAGTTCAAATTCGATGGAAAATATCTGTTAATGTCTAATACGGTTTATCTTTTGAAATACATTATTATCCCTAAAACTTTAAATTCCATCATGTTGTAAAACTTTCCTACAACTTTTCTCAATATAATTAACACAGAAAGAAAAAAAATTGGAGTAGAAACATCCCGGATAGTGGAATTATCATAGTCCCTTAGAAATAACGCTAACATCCTCATTCTATTGGAGTTCATAGAATGAAGCGTATTTTTTACATTCAATGATTCTTTATAGGTCAATTTATATTAAGTATTATAAAATATAAAAAGAGTATCTTGGTTATGTTATATAAATATTACAAGGTAAGATAAAACATAAAACCAGAAATTATGTGGATTCCTTAGTTAAGTATATCATTAAATCCAATTTCTCTAGTACCTATTTGAAATAAAATTGGATTGAAAGTAAAAAAATGCTCTCTTAAATTATTTTTTTACAATTGGATAGGTATTAAATTAGTTTATCTACATGATCCCAATAATAAATGATATATATAACGTCATTATAAAAGATCAATTCAATAGTCTTGGGGATCTACCAGATGTGGTGAGATTAGTTGTTAATGATTACAAATTCCTTATCTCGGATGAATTCATGATCTGGTAACCGCATATGAATGAAATTCTCACCTCAAAACTATAATATCAGAAATATAATCCCATCAATGAACATTTATAAATTATAACATTGAAAAATACTATTATTTCCAAATTCATGCTTCATATGAAGGTCGACATACCCAAAACATCCAATTGATTCTTACCTTTAAGCTGTGGGTGTCATATTATTCTTCAGATGTATTTTATGCCAAAAAAATTGGGAATACATTAACCACGTCTTTTTAATGTTTCCCACCACCATGTCATTAAGGAATGTGGTCATTAACATTTTTTCCCAGCATCCATAGTCATATTACAATTAGGATCATCTCAAAACCCATTCATGGATCTATCTCTCTCCCTCGGGAGCTTAAAAACTTGTTTACAGTGAAAAATGAAAAATTAATTCATGTTATATTGAAAATCCTGAAAAGGGGGATAAATTAAATGGCTCCTTTCATTATGTAATATTCCATTGTGTATATCATGGTGAAAATATGTAATTATATCTCCTTAAAACTTGGTCACTATGATAATTCTAAATAATATTTTTCAGTCCTTAAATGACATAATATTACATGTAACTTCTATCCTAGTATAATAACTATTACATTTTAATGTATCTCTCTATTTAATGTATGGATCAGAGAAATCATGGATAGATCTTTCTAAGTGAATACATTTCATACATGATTCAAATAAGTATTTATAAATCATTATGTTGATGTTATGGGGGGTCTTTATGGACCCTGAGGAATAACCTCATCTCATGAGGATGAAAGTCTTGTCTTGATTAATATTTTTCTCATGAAAAAGTAGTAAAATTGAAAAAATTCATTACTATAATTTGATTCCATGACAAATATTTAGGCACTTACAACTAGTAAAATTCAATTATTCAGGAATTTGAATTCTTTGTGGATCAAATTCTTGGATATCATTTCATCTATCAGAAATATTATCATATATGCATACCGTGAAACCAATATTTAGCCGATTTTCTTTTGAACAAAGGGGTTATTTTTTATGATATCATTATGTCCAATTCTCTACTATAGGAGATTATACCTCCGTTCCAAAGATATTTCTATCAAATTCCATCTATCCCACAATGGTAATTTTTTATAATAAAATAGAAATTTTATCCTAGAAAACTTCTCATATTTCATTAAAAAATATTCAACTAGGTGAAGTGTGAGGTAATAAAATTAATGGTTTTGAAATAGATAAGTTACAAAAGTGGTAATAATTTATTTTACAATCTCATTTTTTTACATTTCATATATTTTAATCAATAGATTATTATATTATATAATTAATAAAATATATCTATTATCTAATCCTCATGATATTATGTAGTATATAGTTTTTCATTATTTATTTTCTCTATTTTCCACATGAATAGTTCTGGTAAAGGACTAAATAAAATTTTGAAATTATTTACCTTTTTGATCATGTATATTTTTTTATGTGAAAATATTTTTCAAAAAATGTTAACTGTTATTTTTTTTAATAAAATGGTTTATTAAGTAAATTTTTGGACTTCCTATACATTTTTCAATGTTTGTATGGAATATTTCTAATATTTTGAAAAACGGTACATTTATATGTTCTTTTTAAAAAGTAAAAAGAAATTTTATATTCTAAATATATACTTAAATAAAATTTGTTCACAAAACATTAATTGTTTATGTTTTTTCATTTCTTCTATAAGTTTTAAATAGTTTTACAAGGGAATTTTTCTAATGAAAATTTACATTAAATTATTCACTTCAATTTTATTATATAATCAAAAATACTTTATTTTACATAAACATATATATTCTTATGGATTTGTGGTCAAATACCATATCTAGAATGATTTTTTGGTTATTTAATTTCTCATTAAACATTGGCTTTCGCATGATCCAAATTAATACATTTATCTTTAATATCCATATTCATTGTATATGGATATTGTTAATTCCTAAACCCATATCATTTCAACATATGTTTTTTTGTTATGAAATTGTTTTCATGACGTTAAGAAATTTTTTTCTTTTATATTCATTACAAAATATGGATATTTTTGATAAGGCATAATATTTTTGGGTTCAATTGATCATTCAAAATATGAGTAATTCATTGGACCAACAATCAGTGGGGAGGCATATTTATAGATATTGCATAGATATATCAACCCATCTAATGAGAAAAACATATTGGCTATAATAAATAAATGGTTTTTGGCATATACCTTCATATTGATTATTATTTTAGGGCATAAGGACTTGACAATAAGATTTCACAATTTCTTAGATTATTAATCCAAAACTATTCATTTTCCTCATTGATAATTCAATTATTATTATCCTTGAGATTACTACATTTTATATTATATATAGATGAATTTTTTTTCATGTTATTTATTAAATAGGTTTTTTTTTAATTATTTTACTTTACATATTTATTATTCTTTATTTACTCAGGATGTATTTTTTTGCATTGAACCCTTACTAAGTATTTTAGATCACCATAATTTTTTTTTCTTCCTTAGTATATGAATAAAAAATCATTGAATGAGAATAAAAAAACAAAATATTTAATTTTTATATTTTCTTAATAATTTATTGTCAATATAAAGTAAGAATCATGTATGTGTCTGGTTTATTAAGACTATTAAACTAATTGATCCAAGGGTATGTGATCCTAGTGTCTTAATCCAGTGTAATAAAGTATTCACCCTCTATGAGTAACTCGAGTTGGGGTTGTTATATATTTATTTCAATGGATACCCATTTATTTTCCACGGTTTTACAATGTTATTATTACTGATGAAATTAGTAAATATTTCCTTATATGAACCCATATAAAATCCATTTTCATTCAATGGATTATTTATTTTTTAAAAATAAAATTTTTTAGATAATTTTTTTTGAAACACAATTTATTGTAATAGGTTTTTTATTATGTTATAATTAATTATTTTCTAATTGCACTCAAAAGTATGGATGATAATAGGGGGGACCTATATTTCTATCTAACTCATTGGTTTATGGATTATATCTCAGGAGAAAAAAAATATAAATTTTTGTTCCTCATAATCATTGGCACTAATAGCATGGATCATGGAAGTAATATTCCCCATATTACTTATGAAGACCCATACTCCAGTATCCCAGTGCTTCTAGTTAAATTTATACATTAGTCATAAATAAAATTAATCATATCCCAAATGAAGAAATGCTTTACTAGTCTTGGTAAAATAGATACATACTTGGGTGTCATATTACATTTTAAAATATAAATTATATCACAGTAAATGTAAATATTTTGCATCCTAACTCATTTAAAAACACATTATTAATATCACGATGTAAGAAAAAAAAAGCAAGGGTGAGCTCAAATTCTCAGAAAGGGCTACATAATATAGAAGCTATCATGAATCAATAAGGAATAATCAATTTATAATGGTAAATAACTGAACAAACTTTTCATTTAATCAATAAATCGACTATCATGATTAGATAAAACATAATCAATATATAACGGTAAATAATTTAACACACATTAAATTTAATCAATAACATGAGAAAAATGCGTCCATGGATAATATTAATTACATAATTTCATGGATAATAATAGATGAATTTTTAAGGAAGTAAATATTTAATATTGGATGTCGTGATCTAAAACATTATGATATTTACACCATCAACGCTATCCCCCATGAAATTTTAAAACTTATGTAGGTATACAATAGAAACCTATTTAATTATAGTTTATTGAATCTCCACATAATACTATCGATGCATTGTGGGTAAATATGATTTGAAGATGACTCTTCACATCATTTCCCATTAATT
Organism: Viscum album; assembly: GCA_963277665.1. NCBI lineage: Eukaryota > Viridiplantae > Streptophyta > Magnoliopsida > Santalales > Viscaceae > Viscum > Viscum album. The sequence continues at coordinate 191,399,415 of OY728155.1, read as the reverse complement.
CTTCATATACCAAATGATTGGTTTAATTTATGAATAATAATCTATATATATAAAATTCTGTATTGAGTAAAGAACTCAAATTATCGATAATTATCCATTTAATTAAATAAATCACATTTTAAATAAATCTATTTTTAAATTATATATGATTTATTAAATAAAAATATTCATGAAAAATAATTTTTATGTTTAGAAGAAATGTAATGTCCATGTATCAAAAGAAATAGAATATTTCAATGGAAAGATAATGAATACATAAATTAATCAAGAATGATAATGTCCATAATATCCATAGAAAATCATATAATAAACCATCTATAGAATGAATAAGGATAGTATCATTAATATATATATATATAGTTTAATATAATTTAAATAAATGGGTTTTGATATTTATGAATAGAAATACCATAAAAATATCATTAAAACACTCTTGAGGATATACCCATTTAAAATTTAAAATCACTTCTAAATCCTATAAAGATATGGAAAAATAATAATAAAATTATTTTGAAATAAAAATGTAATATTGTAAGGTAATGTTGAAAATAATTAGTTGCCATGATAGTGGTTAATTCCACACATGATGTATAATTTAGAAAATAATTTTTTTGACTCTATTGTAAAAACCTAAAAAGTAACTCATTTAGAAAATAGAAATATGATTTCTTTTAAAAAGTTTTGAAAAAGTTTAATATAGTACAAAAAAATATATAATAAATCATTTGGATCATATTGAAAATATTTTTGAAAATAATATTAGAAAATATAGATATGGATGAGGAAGGATTTCTTAATGAAGTGAAAAATATAGTGAAATTTTCCTTATAAATTTTAATCAGTAATTTTCAGTACCAAATAATTAAAAATGAATATATTTTGTGAAAAAATCATGAATAACTATATGATAAAAAATTAAATTGTTTTATTAAACAGTGAAAAAATAATTACCTTTATTTTCAATTCAATCATAAACAACCTGTATTAAAATGAGATGAAGAAATAAACTCTTACATAGATCATAATATTAAAATTAGAATTAATCTAAGAAGTGATTATGTGTGTAAAATTTAAAAGTACATAAAATAAGTGGAAATAAAAAATTATATAATTAAATTTCATTGAACACATAATAATAGAGTATCAAATTTAGTGAATAAATTAAATAACCCAATTAAATGAATATGTGTTTAAACAATTCCTTATCACTTGGTAAAGTTCAATTAAAATACTGTTGGATTGAATAATTAAATTGTAATTTTAAAATTACATGAAATATGAAGGATTCATGATATTATATGTAAAATGGATATTATATAATCTATATAACTAAATTATATGCATAAAATTACAATATGCCTCAATGAAAGGAAATTGAGATGTAGTCATTTATAATTTAAGAAACATCACAATAAAACCCACATGTAATAGTGAGTTCATGAATTTAAAGTTCAAATACCCTGAATAACAATAATAAAAGTTGTTAAAAATATATTTTTGAAAAATAAAGATACATTACTAAAACATTAGTCCATATTTAGAAATATATTAGCTTTATTTAAAATATGTATACATGATTTTTAAAAATAGGTTACTCTTATTCATACATCTAATTATTATGATTAGGTTATAATGGTCATGTAAAATAATTTTTTATAATTATATTGTGCTTCATTAAAACTTAGTTCTTCATGTTTTATACACTGTCAAACACGACTCTTTTATTTTAATATATATAGATGTTTCATTCTCAAAAGATTTAAAATTTTTCAATCTGAAAATTTGAACATGAAATTAGAAATCTAGGGTTGGAAATTTGAATATTTCTCCATATAAAATCCTCATCATAAAAGTATTCATAAAACAACATACAATGAAGAGGTTAATGTAATTTTAAAGGTCATATAAAATTAAAAATAAGAAGTTTTCCTTTTAGGTTAACATTAAGATGAATTTAAAATATATACATAGAAGAAAAATGTAATTAATTATGGAGAGTGATAGAGATCACTGGTCATTGTAAAGTGAATGTGTAACACCCTAGGTAAATAAAGAATATGAAATTTTCATATTTATCCATATTTTTGAATAAAATATTAATATTAATTTAAAGGAGACGCTATGCTCGATGGCGTACCCAACACGCAACAACGAGTTTCTTGGGAATCTTACGTTGCACTCTAATAATAAAATAATATTATTTTAAATGGTAGTTAACATGTAGCCATTGTATTGGAAGGAATGGATATAAATAACTACAATATTATTATATATGTTTTTAAATGTTTATACATTTATCCAATAAAAGATAAAGGTATAAAATACGGAAATAATTCAATTTTAGGCGTATATGCCCTAGTTTCCACTAAAAGTTCACTTATCGCCTTTTGATGGAGAACCGTCATTAAATATAGTTTTTTTCACTCTTATAAATCCTTTTGGACCAAATAAAACTCTTCTTAAGAATTGGGACATCAAAATTTACTTTTTGTAAATTTTTGGTATCTTTCTGATAAAGTTCATTTTTTAATGAATAGAGTTAAATGTTGTATTTTAATTCAAAACCTGTTTTTAATCTAATTTATTTATATGATTAAATAATCTTCTGAATTGGGTTTAAAGTGAAATTAGAATATATTTTTACCATTAAATACAATAGTGTTCATTGAAATTAATTTCACTTTGAAAACAGATTTAAACTACTGTCAATCTTTTGATACTTATTGTTTCATAAAAACACGCTTTTTGCTCTGAAAACGGGAATTAATTATTATATTAATTAATGTGACTTATATTTTTTGAATTTTGTAAAATAGACTTCATTTTTGAATTCAGAATATCAAATATAGCATAGGGTGAATTTTTGGGATTTTTCTGAAAAACTTCAATTTTGATGAATAGTGAAACCACTAAGTGGTACTTATAAAAACTGATTTTTCCGTTTAAATGAAATTTTTCCATATTTGTGTTTTTAATTTCAAAAATCCGACATACATGGTTGTCATTAACAAGTAAAATGTGGTTCAATGGGATAAAAATAATTTTTTGGTGAATACTAACTTATTAAGTTTTTAATCGCGATTAGAGGTAATTAGTGTAGTTTAAGGTAAAAATAATGTTTCAATAATATGAATTGAACTTGAACCTTGTCCTAACCACATTGGATGTGTCATGTCCAACCAATAAAACCCATGGGTAAACTTGGGGACCCCATGGAGCCACTTTGGTTGGGAAATGACATAAATAACTTTTTATTTAATGTTAAAGTAAAAAATGACACAAACATGAGTTATTTTACTAAAACAATTTTTACATGGGGTTATACAAGTCTGATTTTTGACTATAAATATTATTTAGAAATATAAAACTATTTCCTACATCATAGTACTTTTTTTATAATTTTTATACATTAAATAAATTAAATTATTTATGACATCATGATGATGCAGCGATGACCTCATTATTTAACGATTTAAATAAAATGGAAAGATAATGTAATATCTTTGACTTAAACATGTCCAAAACCAATTGTATGAGTTTATTTAGAACCCTAATCACCTTATACTAGAAACACATCAATGTGGGACCTCTTAAATCCGAATACCATTTTAAAATAAAGTGACTTTTCTTTACCTTCCAAGAGTGCCCCTCCTCTCCTCTTATAAAAGGCCCCCACTTCTACCACCTTACCCACACTCCCAAAGCCTTTGGCTCGGCCAAACCCTGCCAATTTTGTCTCTCCACTTCCCTATATTACTCCTTGAAGCATTACTTTGGGCAGAAGTCTTCCCAAGTAAGCCTTTGAGCTCAAACCAAAGGGAGTTACCCGATTTTAAGGTAATGTCTTCACTTGAGTCCTTTTGTTTTATTTTGCATCTCCAACCCCCTAAACTCTTTTTATTCATTTCTTTTGTAAAAATTACAGTATCATCAATATACTAGGATGTTGTTATAAGAAGTATTCGAGCTACACTTTCACACACCTACATCTAATGGTTAAAGAACATACTGTTTCTGTGGATGGCGAATTTCTGCCACCCGAAACGATGATTGTTCAACATTCTTCTAACACCTTAAAAGGTGGCCATTAATATGAAACTATATTTATATATGATATATAATATTTTTATGTTTTCCTTAAGCTTCTGTATTTTGCATTTTGGGAATACCTTTATGGTTTCCATTATGGGTAAACGCGATATCTTCATTTAAGGAAGTGCGGACTACCGCCCCCTCAAAGTGATTTGATTCATTAATACCATATGTGGTACGTATAAAGGATATATTTAATGATATTATATATGATACCATACTGGAATTAAAATAATATTATGTATCATTATGTTTTAATTCCATTAAATATGAAATAGAAATGGAAGTAGCGTTCATGTGTACGTACGGCTTACCGTCTCCATGAACGGTACATTTCATTTCTTATCTCAAAATGTTATGTAATATTATAAGTAAAAATATATAATGGATATAAATGTAATATATTACATGAAAATTATGGATATCATTCTGGAATTATAACATATATATATATATATCTCTCTCTTTTTGTTTTAATTCCATTAATATGACAAAAAATGAAAGTAGCGTTCATGCGTAAGTACGACCTACCGTCTCCATGAATGATGCTTTTCGTTTTTATCTCCAAATGATATGGAATAGTATGAAATTAATATTTAATGGATATATATGATATTTTAATCAATAATACTATTCTGGAAATTATTTACTTATAACTACATGGGCAATCTTTTTTCAAACAAGTTCATTTTTGACTCATGTACCAAACATCAGCAAAAACGTCTGATATAAAATAACATTATTAAACAATTATTATAACATTATAATTTGTGATATGAAATGAATAATAATATCTAAAGGAGGTACTTCGGAAATTATTAATTGACCAAAGTTTATTATTCAGGAATATAAAGAAACGAACAAGACAAGTTGGACTTGAGGTAAGAGATCCTACTACACTCTTTCTTTTTAAGTACAATCTTTATGTCATTCCTTTTAAAGCTCATCTTTATTGTTATTGGGATGTTATATTATATTAATCTTACTTTAATTTTTATGTTCATGTGATGAGAGACCCTATTCTCTCTCATCAATCCATTTTGGATGTTTTGAGTGACGTCGTTAGGCTGCTGAATTTTCGTAAGAGATCTAACCTCTCTCTTTCTTTTTAAGTACTCTCCTTTATGTCACATCTTTTAAGCTCCTATTTGTTATGTTGGGGGATGTTATTTTATATTACTCTTTCTATAAACTTTATGTTAATATGATGAGATACCCTATTTGATCTCATCAACCCATTTTTGTATGTTTTATGTGGCGCCGTTAGGCTGCCGAGTTTTCATAAGATATTTTTCATCTCACTTTTATTCCTATGATATTTATGCTACATTTGCCACAATTTCCTTTGAGTGGTGTATGTACTGACCATTATTTTACTTATTGTGTAATATACTTTCTTTTATGAGTATTTACATCAAGTTGTATTTTCCTTCTTTCACGAGGTGTATGTTTCGAAGATACCCATGTCGGTAAGGGAACCTTTCACCCTCCTCTTTTTAAAAGACTTCTTTTGTTGGGTATTTTAATTTACATATTTTTATGTTTGGATATGTTCTCATATATCCTTATTGATGTTAATTTTAGGTCCAAGTGATGAGATACCCATTTTTTATCTCTCATCAACTCATTTTGATGTGACGTCGTTAGGCTGTCAAGGGAACTTCTTAACCCAATTTCGATTTCTTTGGGTTCAATATGTAGTTATTGAATATGTCATCCTTTGAATATGTATGATTGACCTTTAATTATTTTACACTTAATATCCACTTATATTTGGTGTATTCGTTTGTCACACATAATTATGTAATTGATTTATCCTTAATCCAAGGATATCGTCTTTGTAAGGGACTTCGTCTCAATCTCCATTCATTGAGGCATATTTTGTTTTATACACAACCTTCTTTTATACAGTTTATAAACCACTTTTACTTTTACGTTTATCCAAAAAGGAATCTTTTTTATATGAAGAGTTTTACTAAACGACAAAAGGAAATGTTTTTGTCGTACGTATGCGGCGACAACGACTTCTCCGCCTCTGTGACCATTATTTGAGTTTCAGATTCTTCTACAAGCCATACCATCTTTTTAAAAGAAAAATAAATACCATATTTTACTTTTCTTTTATTTTGGTATTGAAAATGGTTTTCATAATGTTTTTTTATCAATGTGTTGTATTGATATCTTGTTATTGAAAGATGGAAATGTTATGTTTCCTTTATGCATGTTTTATGTGATAAGATTATGTTATGGATCTTGGGCATTGTTATGAAGACAGGTGGTTCCATGATAAAATAAGGGAGGGTGAGCCCGATATAGCTCTCCAATGAATTGGGTACCACGAAGGAGTGAAACATTACGGTTTCTCCGAAGATATTTAGGGAATATACTGTGATGGGTATTCCAAAACGTAACCAAGAGGGTTACTCCCTACGTAAGAATGTTATGAATGCCTCAAGTTACCTTTTATGTCTTATGATTTCTATGATTTATTCATGGTTTGATGGGGTATGTTAAAGTTCCTATGTTTTATGGGTAATGTATGATTTCATTCTTATGTATATATGAACTCATGTTTCCTTTCAATATTTTTATAACACTTACTGAGCTTTTTATGCTCATCCCAAGTTTTTGAAATGTTTTTCACAGGTCAAGGGAAAGGTACATGATGTGATGATAGTGTCAAGGATGTGTCAAGAAAGAATTTGTGTTTTATTTTAAATATGTTTCCGTTGATGGGAAAATGAATATTGTCTTTTATGTAACCACTTTTTTTAAATGTGGAATGCAATCGAAGTTTCATGATCAAATTCTCAAAAACTCTAAACCTAAAAAGATCCTCAATGTGTAATCTAGTAATAACTCAAGAATAAGTAAGGTTTAAGGCTGGGGCCTTATAGTTGGTATCAGAGGTCGGTTTAGATAACTTTAGAGGTTATGGTATTCTTTAATCATAAGTTACAATACCATAATGGTTAGGATTTCAGAAAGAGTCCTAGTTTTAGATAAAGTGAATGAGTAAGTATATCTTAGTGGTTATCTTCCTCATTAGTACATGATGGTTTTGTTGATATACTCACACTGACATTTCTTTTTTTAGTGAATGGATGGATCTAGAAGGCACCAAAGAGATAACAGGTTTGAAGGAAACTGTGGTGGTTCTCTGATTAAGATACTAGATAAAATGGGGGATTCAATGAGGAAACTTGTGGTTGTTCTAAACCAACTATCAAGGAGTCATGATCAACCACTTGAACCTTGGTATGTTCTGTAATGCACATGTATGAGATGACCAATCGATGTGGAAGTTCAGGTAATAATTATAAAGGTAACCATTAGAGTTTATATGATTCTTACTTTTGAGGTAATTATGGGTTACTATATGTTATGATTGAAGTGAAAGGCATGAGATAAAATTGAGGTTAAATTATGTTATGGTTATTTTGATGATTTTGTCTCTTTTTGGGGAATTATTTAAGAATTATATAGTTATGGAAAAAGGACAACACGCAGACCGTGTGACAACCCCTCGCATCGGACAATGCTGCGGGAATCGAACCCACAACCAAAGTGCGACTGGTATTTATCGCCTACCAATGGACTACGTGAAGTCCCTGGTTAGTTTGACTGATTCTTGTTAGTTATATGATTATATGGATTAAGAGTAAGTTTATTTTGGTTTATCTATGGAAATTTATTAACCTATCATTGAGGATATGTGATTAGGTTAATTACTTTTCAATATGAGACTTTAAGAGCAACTGATGTTGTTTGGATATAAATGTTGCGATTTAACTTGGAAGACTATGTGACTAAAACCTTCAAATATTTGGGTTTCAATATTATTTTGGTTTACTTTGAAGGATTCTATGGACAAATTGTTTATCTAATGGTCCTCGTTAAACTTTGGGTTTGTTGGAAAAATTTTGGAGGTTAAGAATAGATTTTCTTTTTATAAAGGGTTATCCTTTTCTGGATTTTCTAATCTTGTACTAGCCTTTTTTGGTTTTGGTTTTGGTTAAAGTATAAAGATATGGTAAGTATATAGTTCTCTTTTGTGGATTAGGTGATTCTCTAGAAGTTGATTATAGTACTCTTAACGCGAACAAGTCTCCCTAAATACTCATCTTTTGGAAAAAAATATGAGTTTGATTAAGGAATCTAGTAAAATTTGAAAGTCAACATGATAAGTGATTATGTTTCCTTATGAATAAATTCCACAATAAAAAGTAACTTAAAACAAAAATGTTGTCTATTAACTTTTCCTACTGGGGAATCGAATATCGTTTAACCCATCACAAGTTTGTGATTTTCTTATGGTTAACTTTCTCCTAGACATGTTTACTATAACTCTCCATCAGAACATGACCTTTTGTTTTCACTGCCATATCCATATTTTCACACTTGGAATCCTAGTATGGGTTAACTCGGGTGACATTTGTACTTCTCTCGCATTCTTTTAAAGTGATTGTTTTACTGACTCTTGTTCCGATGTGGGACTTTCAAGGATGTTTCCAAGCTCAATTTTAAAAATTACGAGGACACAATTCCCAAAAGGGGGGAAGGATGTAACACCCCAGGTAAATAAACAATATGAAATTTTCATATTTATCCATATTTGTGAATAAAATATTAATATGACTTTAAAGGGGACGCTATGCTCGATGGCATACCCAACACGCAACAACGAGTTTCTTGGGAATCTTACGTTGCACTCTAATAATAAAATAATATTATTTTAAATGGTAGTTAACATGTAGCCGTTGTATTGGCGGGAATGGATAGAAATAACTAAAATATGATTATATATGTTTTTAAATGTTTTTACATTTATCCAATAAAAGATAAAGGCATAAAATACGGAAATAATTCAATTTTAGGTGTATATGCCCTAGTTTTCACTAAAGGTTCACTTATTGCCTTTTGATGGAGAACCTTCATTAAATATAGTTTTGTTCACTCTTATACATCCTTTTGCACCAAATAAAACTCTTCTTAAGAATTGGGACATCAAAATTTGCTTTATGTAAATTTTTGGTATCTTTCTGATAAAGTTCATTTTTTAATGAATAGTGTAAAATGATGTATTTTAATTCAAAACCCCTTTTTAATCAAATTTATTTATATGATTAGATTATCTTTTGAATTGGGTTTAAAGTGAAATTAGAATATATTTTTACCATTAAATCCAATAGTGTTCATTGGAATTAATTTCACTTTGAAAACAGATTTAAACTAGTGTCAATCTTTTGATACTTATTGTTTCATAAAAACACGCTATTTGCTCTGACAGCAGGAATTAATTATTAAATTAATTAATGTGACTTATATTTTTTGAATTTTTTAAAATATACTTCATTTTTGAATTCGTAATATCAAATATAGCTTAGGGTGAATTTTTGGGATTTTTCTGAAAAACTTCAATTTTTGATGAATAGTGAAACCACTAAGTGGTACTTATAAAAACTGATTTTTCCGTTTAGATGAAATTTTCCATATTTGTTTTTTGAATTTCAAAAATCTGACATACATGGTTGTCATTATGAAGTAAAATGTTGTTCAATGGGATAAAAATAATTTTTTTGTGAATAGTAACTTATTAAGTTTTTATTCGCGATTAGAGGTAATTAGTGTAGTTTAAGGTAAAAATAATGTTTTAATAATATTAATTGAACTTGACACATGTCCTAACCTCATTGGATGTGTCATGGCCGACCAATACAACCCATGGTTCAACTTGGGGACCCCATAGAGCCACTTTGGTTGGGAAATGACATAAATAACTTTTTATTTAATGTTAAAGTAAAAATGACACAAACATGAGTTATTTTACTAAAACAATTTTTACATGGGGTTATACAAGTAAGATTTTTGACTATAAATATTCTTTATAAAGATAAAAATATTTCCTACATCATAGTAGTTTTTTTATAATTTTTATATTTTAAATAAATTAAATTATTTATGACATAATGATGATGCAGCGATGACCTCATTATTTAACGATTTAAATAAAATGGAAAGATAATGTAATATATTTGACCTACACATGTCCAAAACCAATTGGATTAGTGTATTTAGAACCCTTATCACCTTATCCTAGAAACAAATCATTGTGGGACCTCTTAAACCCAAATACCGTTTTAAAATAAAGTGACTTTTCTTTACCTTCCAAGAGTGCCCTCCTCTCCTCTTATAATAGGCCCCCACCTCTACCACCTTACCCACACTCCCAAAGCCATTGGATCGGCCAACCCCTACCCATTTTTTCTCTCCACTTCCCTATCTTACTCCTTGAAGTATCACTTTGGCCATAATTCTTCCCAAGGAATCCTTTGAGCTCAAACCAAAGGGAGTTACCTGATTTTAAGGTAATGCCTTCACTTGAGTCCTTTTGTTTTATTTTGCATCTCCAACCCCCTAAAATCTTTTTATTCATTTCTTTTGTAACAACTCCAGTATCATAAATATACTAGGATGTTGTTATAATAAGTATTCAAGCTACACTTTCACACAACTACATCTAATGGTTAAAGAACATATTATTTATGTGGATGGCGAATTTCTGCCTCCCGACACGATGATTGTTCAACATTCTTCTAACACCTTAAAAGGTGGCCATTAAGATGAAACTATATTTATATATGATATATAATATTTTTAATTTTTCCTTAAGCATCTGTATTTTTCATTTTGGGAATACCTTTATGTTTTCAATTATGGGTAAACGTGATATCTTCATTTAAGGAAGTGCGGACTACCGCCACCTCAAAGTGATTTGATTCGTTAATACCATATGTGGTACGTATAAAGGATATATTTAATGATATAATATATGATAACATACTGGAATTAAAATAATATTATGTATCATTATGTTTTAATTCCATTAAATATGAAATAGAAATGGAAGTAGCGTTCATGCGTACGTACGGCTTACCGTCTCCATGAACGGTACATTTCATTTCTTATCTCAAAATGTTATGTAATATTATAAGTACATATATATAATGGATATATATGTAATATATTACATGAAAATTATGGATATCATTCTGGAATTATAACATATATATATCTCTCTATTTTTGTTTTAATTCCATTAATATGACAAAAAAATGAAAGTAGCGTTCATGCGTACGTACGACCTACCATCTCCATGAAAAGTGCTTTTCATTTTTATCTCCAAATGATATCGAATAGTATGAAATGAATATTTACTGGATATATATATGAAATTTTGATCATTAATAATATTCTGGAAATTATTTACTTATAACTACATGGGAAATCTTTTTTCAAACAAGTTCATTTTTGACTCATGTACCAAACATCGGCAAAAACGTCTGATATGAACTAACATTATTAAACAAATATTATAACATTATAATATGTGATATGAACTGAATAATAATCTCTAAAGGAGGTAATTAGGCAATTATTAATTGACCAAGGTTTATTATTCAGGAATATAAAGAAACGAACAAGACAAGTTGGACTTAAGTTAAGGGAGCCTACTCCACTCTTTCTTTTTAAGTACACTCTTTATGCCATTCCTTTTAAAGCTCATATTTCTTGTTTTTGGGATGTTCTTTTATATTAATAATACTTTAATTTTTATGTTCATGTGATGAGAGACCCTATTCTCTCTCATCAATCCATTTTGGATGTTTTGAGTGGCGCAGTTATGCTGCCGAATTTTCGTAAGAGATCTAACCTCTCTCTTTCTTTTTAAGTACTCTCCTTTATGTCACTTCTTTTAAGCTCCTCTTTGTTATGTTGGGGGATGTTCTTTTATATTAATCTTTATATAAACTTTATGTTAATATGATTATATACCCTATTTTATCTCATCAACCCATTTTTGTAAGTTTTATGTGGCGCCGTTAGGCTGCCGAGTTTTCGTAAGAGATTTTTCATCTCACTTTTATTCCCGTGAGATTTATGCTACATTTTCCACAATTTCCTTTGAGTGGTGTATTTAATTCCCATTTTTTTACTCATTGTGTAATATAATTTCTTTTATGAGTATTTACATCAATGTTGTAATTTCCTTCTTTCACGAGGTGTATGTTTCGAAAGATACCCATGTCGGTAAGGGAACCTTTCACCCTCCTCTTTTTAAAAGACTTCTTTTGTTGGGTCTTTTAATTTAAATATTGTTATGTTGGGATATGTTGTCATATATCCTTATTGATGTAAATTTTATGTCCAAGTGATGAGATACACCTTTTTTTATCTCTCATCAACTCATTTTGATGTGATGCCGTTAGGATGTCAAGGGAACTTCTTAACCCAATTTCGATTTCTTTGGGTTCAATATGTAATTATTGAATATGTCATCCTTTGAATATGTGTGAATGACCTTTGATTATTTTACACTTAATATCCACTTATATTTGGTGTATTCATTTGTAACACATAATTATGTAATTGATTTATCCTTAAACCAAGGACACCGTCTTTGTAAGGGACTTCGTCTCAATCTCCATTCATTGAGGCATATTTTGTTTTATACACAACCTTATTTTATACAGTGTACAAACCCCTTTGACTTTTAAATTTATCCAAAAAGGAATCTTTTTTATATGAAGCATTTTACTAAACGAAAAAAGGGAATGTTTTTGTCATACGTATGCAGCGACAACGACTTCTCCGCCTCCGTGACCATTATTTGAGTTTCATCTTCTTCTACAAGCCATACCTTCTTTTTAAAAGAAAAATAAATACCATGTTTTACTTTTCTTTTATTTTAGTATTGAAAATGGGTTTCATAATGTTTTTGTATCAATGTGTTGTATTGATATCTTGTTATTGAATGATGGAAATGTTATGTTTCTTTTACTCATGTTTTATGTGATAAGATTATGTTATGGTTCTTGGGCATTGTTATGAAGACGGGTGGTTCCGTGATAAACTAAGGGCGGGTGAGCCCGATATAGCTCTCCAATGCATTGGGTAACACGAAGGAGTAAAACGTTAAGGTTTCTCTGAAGAGATTTAGGGAATATACTGTGATGGGTATTCCAAAACGTAACCAAGAGGGTTACTCCCTACGTAAGAATGTTATGAATGCCTCAAGTTACCTTTTATGTCTTCTGATTTCTATGATTTATTCATGGTTTGTTGAGGTATGTTAAAGTGCCTATGTTTTATGGGTAAAGTATGATTTTATTCTTATGTATATATGAACTCATGTTTCATTTCCATATCTTTATAACCCTTACTGAGCTTTTTATGCTCATCCCATGTTTTTGAAATGTTTTTCATAGGTCAAGGGAAAGGTACATGATGTGATGATAGTGTCAAGGATGTGTCAAGAAAGAATCCGTGTTTTATTTTAAATATGTTTCCGTTGATGGGAAGAATGAATATTGTCTTTTATGTAACCACTTTGTTTAAATGTGGAATGTAATGCAAGTTTCATGAACTAATTCTCTAAAACTCTAAACCTAAAAAGATCCTCAATGTGTAATCTTGTAATAACTCAATATTAAGTAAGGTTTAAGGCTGGGGCCTTATAGATTGACCGAAAAAAAGGTAATGAAAAAAGACCATAAAATTTTAATGAGTTAAAAAAACATTAATTATTCATATATGAAGGTAATTTGATTAAATTTTTTTTACATCATTTCATTGGTTCAAGGGTTTATATTACTGTTAGGATAGATAATACCTAATAATAAACTTACTTGATATGTTTTTATTTTTATATGAATAATTTTATTTCATGGGTTGGGTTTAAATCTATTTTGACATTTTTTCCACTCCAATAAATGAATATCCAAGAAGCATTTTTTAAGCCTGAAACACATAAATAATAATTCAATGGATTATATAATCCACAAATGGATAAAAACATATTCCACAAGTCTTTATTAAAATAAAAATCATTATAATAGGTCTTCCAAAATGAATAACTATGATAATGTAATCTCTAAAACAACTATAGTAACACCAAAAATTCAATTTAATTAATTCCATTAAAATTATTATTAGTTAATGTTTTTAAGTAAAAACAATATTGTAAATACTATTACAACACATGGTACACTCGTAAAAGACTCAGCATTTTCATAATTCAGTTGTCCATTCAAGACCCATTTCTTATTGGATCTGACGGGGTATCACGTAACATATGTGTTATAATTTTTATAAAACTATTTTAATATAATTACAATAATTTTCACAATTTGTAAGGACTAATAATTTCCATAATATGAAATATAATATTATCCTTAAATTTTTCCGATAATATAAATATAATTTCCACAAAATATAAATGAATAATTCTATAAATAAAGTTTTCTATAAAACATATACTAAACCAATGGGTAGTTTTCTATAAATGTCTCCCAAACCACCCATAATCTTGATAAAATCTCTATTATATAATACCTCAAAAGGGGTATTTATTACATTAAATTCATGATTAAATTTAGAATCATAATTCCTTGATGGAAGCCATAACTCTTAGAATTATATAACATGATCACATATATGATTCCATAATTAAAACAATCCTTTGTTATTGCACAATTAATGAAAACAAAATATTCAAGGTAAAAATAATTCTAAAATATAAATCTTGAATACCAATACATAAAAAAAATTACACTATTACTTCAATAATGTCCTAAACTATTCTAGGAGTTATCCTTTAAAAGTGGTAATTGACTCGGATAATTCCAAGGTTCCACAAATATAATACATTGAACTGTAAATGGATCTCTAGGATGAAATTTATGTTTCTCCATGGAACTTCTAAATTATCCTTAGTAATTCAATTTCATATGACCTTATATTCCAAATATAAACTATTTCCCCATTCCTTTTATACATTCCTCTAGGTGTCTCTTTCCATATTTCTATCATGAATGAAATTGAGACTTCTTTCCCCATGGTATCTACCACTCAAGATTTTCACATAATCCATCCTCTCTTCTTTGTAGGGTCCAATAGTTAGTTCATCTATAGGTTGTTAAAAATATATAATGATAACTAATTAGGAATTATAATGACATCTATCACTAATATAATCAATCAATTAGGTTACTTATAATCACCATATAGTCCATAAAATTTACGGTTAACGAGATTCGTTTTGTTTCCAGCCATGGAGTAAAACCAAAAATCATATTGTGTGAAATAATAATCATAATGTATAACCATGTAATCATTTATATGGTATCTAAATAATGAAACCCTAAATATAATCCACCTTAGGATTAACCTAGGTTATTTATATTCATCATATTTTCAAATCATTCATAATGGTTTGTAAATAATATGTGAATTATCTAAATCATGTCACTCGGGAGTGTAAAATAAGGGGTGTTGTCAGGCCCCTTTTCATGCATCAGGTGATGATCATTCAAAATCCCAATGCACCCTTTTTTGTGTTATTTCCAATAAGTACTACTATTCTACAACCATTTCAACTTATAGTATCATTATAGGGAACTATTTTTAAGGGAAAACACATAATATCTTCCTTACCAAAGAATTATGAGGGGATTATTAACTTATCCCCCAATTCTAAAGTTTGGTTATATTCCCCAATAAATGTTTTCCTAATTCTTGTTTCCATGGTTTCCATTAAAATTTCTATGATACCAACTGTAAAGACCCCAACTGAAGTAACTTAGAGATTTGTGGTTACTTTATTACGTTATTTCTAGATATATGTTATCGAATCCCTTAGGACCAAATGGTTTTGTAGTATTAGTAAACTAGATATAAACATGATTCTCACATTACATTTTTAAAAAATAAATAATAACCCAATTAATATAAATATTTTATATACTTGGACTCACTTTAATATCTCTTCTTCATATCATGGGGAAATAAGATAAAATATGGTTGAGATCAAATTCTTAGTAAGTTTTATATAAAGTAAAAGATATCATGGATCAATAGGGAATAATCAACATGGAATGGAAATAACTGAAAACACATTCCATTTAATCAATAACTTGAGAAAAAAATGCATCCATATATAATATCAATGAAATAATCTATATAGATAATAATAATTAGATTCTTAATAATAGAAATTCATAATATTGGACACCATGAAATCTAAAATCTTGACCTCTATACCGTTAAGACATTTAACCATTACAGTTTAAAACTATGGGTAGGAATACACCATAAACCCATATCATGATAGTTAACTAATTATCCTCAAATGACTATCGATGTATCATAGAGATATATAATTCTTGTCCCACCCATCACTAAATGTTCAATTTATTCCTCATATAACAAATGACCATTTTAGTTCATAAAAATATGTACATTTAAAACATATAAGAATTGAGTTAATAATATGGATTATCAATAGTTACATTAGTAATCAAATAACATTCTTGGTAAAGCACCGTTTTTATAAATTAAATATGATTTAAAAAATAAGAATATCCATGATAAATAACATTAATATTTATGTGAAATGTAATTTATAACGATAATAAGAAATTGAATGTTTTAATGGGAAATTGATGACAAAAAATATATATCAAGAAACTAAATGTTAATATATTCATCAGTTAAACAGATCATAAACCATCACAGGTAAGATTTAGGATGTCGTCATTTTAAGATAAATTTATTATGGTATAAGTAAGATAAACAATTTATGGAATTAATGGTTATAAATAACATTATAAAGTTAATTAAAATATTTTTTAGTAATATATCATTTAAAGATATAAATGTCAATGTTTTTAATAAAAATTTCCCATAATATTTTTAAAAACATTTCCCTTTAAAATAACCATGTAAATATATAATGGAGGCTTTATAATAATGAGTTTTAATGAAATAAGGATACCTCATACATTTTGTATATGTTTAAAAAATATTTTTTCCATTATTGTAAAAATATAAAAGGTACCTCTTTCGAAAAATAAAAATATGATTCCATTCAAACTTGTTTAAAAAAATTAAATTGGTAAAATGTTTTTTGAAAAATAATTTGGATAATGTGAGAAATAATTTCTGAAAATATATCTAGATAAAAAAATAATTATGAAGAATAATTTTCAACTATAGTAAAAAATTAAATAAAATTCTATTTTAAATAATTTTCTTATTTATTTTAAGTATAAAATAGATGAATATGATAATATTAGGTGAAAACATCAGGGATAAATAGTTAATAACAAAATAATTGGATTTTGTTATAAAATTATCAAATAATTTTCGTCAATGTAAATTCATGCATAAGGAACCATGATTATAATGAGATGTGATGTAAACCCTTACATTGGTCATAACGTTAAAGTGATATTTAATCAAATAAGTGATTGTGTGTATCAAATATAAAACCACAAAAAAGGAGAAAATTTTTAAAATAATCAATCTTAATTAGACACATAATCTTATAACATCAATGATAATGAATAAGTAATATAACAAATGAAAATAAGTTGATTTTGGAAATTCTATACCACTAGGTAAAATTAAAGTCAAATCCCGCTGGATAAAATAAATCAAATTAAAATTTAAAATACCATTAAATTTGATTGATTCATGTAACTAAATTTAATAGAGGATGTGTATAAATCATATAAGATAGATTAGGTTCATAACATTACAATATGCCTCATTTTAATGAAATTGAGATGAATACCCTTAAATTTTAAGGAACAACTTAATAAAATCAAATAAAAAGGGATAGATATTTAATTTAAAGTTAAAATAACATGAATAATTGTAATTAATGTTGTTAAATATTCTATTGGTAGTATATTGACCATTTAAAATGAATTATGTGCATAAAATAGCATGTGTCTCAATGAAGAATTTTTTGAAATGTAATCCATTACCACATGTTAACATTTTGCAGACCATGATTTAACCTCCTCTAATATGGTTTTAAACATGATTTTGAATTGTAACATGAAAATATTCATTTTTATATTATCATATATTTTATTAATATAACATATCATCTCTCTTTTCTTAATAATA
Organism: Viscum album; assembly: GCA_963277665.1. NCBI lineage: Eukaryota > Viridiplantae > Streptophyta > Magnoliopsida > Santalales > Viscaceae > Viscum > Viscum album. The sequence continues at coordinate 191,381,346 of OY728155.1, read as the reverse complement.
TTTAATTATTACAATTATTTATGTTGTAGACTACTTTATTTCTTCATCCATGTGTTGTCATGGATGTTATTGTTATTATGGATAGGATATAGATCCATAAAATACAATATTAAATTCATGTTATAAATATAATATTTTTTCACATGATACATTTCTAAAAAAAACTATTTAATGGTGTAAAACATAAATTAATCACATTGCTACTTGGAGATGGTAGGTTTTACGCAGACACAAGTGGTGATATATTTCCCTTATAGAGTGAAAGGGTGTGGAATTGGATGATATATGTGTTTTATAGAATTAATTTTATTTCATATATATCATATATATATATATATTAATTATTACAATAAATATGACTATACATTAGATTCAGTGATGGAAAAAATAACATACCTACACGAGGGGGTAGTCTTTCGTACACACGAACAACAACATTGATTCCTAGTTTCTATAGGAGGTTATGGATAATTTTATTCCATAAAAAATAATAAAATATTATTATATGGGATATAATGGTGTAATTATATTATATTTTTTAATAGATAATTCAATTTGGAAATATAATAACTAAATATAAGGAACTTAGAGCAGAAAATTATCTTCACATGAAGAACCTCATTTTGACCTCTTATTACTGACCCTGGGGTTTATATTTTGTGTAGAACTATTTCTATAGAATGTGTTTTTGGATTTTGGTTATAAATTTTTGAATGGTTTGTTTGAACCAAATATTTTGAGAGGTCTGATGAAGTGATTGCAGGGAGTTCCCTTTTATAATCAATGAGTGACATTTATTTAAATACTAAAAACTATTCAATATTGAAAGTTAAATCTCACCAAAATATCCCAAAAATTGATAAATAATATATTTTAGTGATGTTAAAGATTAACAACAAAACCCCCCAAAAATTGAAACATTTTTTAAACATGTTATTCCATAGCCTCTATGATTAGATACTTTTTCAATTTTATGTTTCACCGTGGTAATTAGTTTTTTCAGGTAATTCATTCATTAATCATAAAATAAGATGATAGATATTGAATAATATTTACCCACTAACTCTTTATATTAAATATATTTTGTTAAAAAAATCATGTGTGTTTAATTTTAATATGAACACAAGAGCATGAAATGTGAAAAACCCCATTTTAATCTTTATTATGTTAAATATATTGTACTGTTTTGATTAATTATTATGTTAAAAAGATTAAATTAGGCATATTATATAATAATAATAATATTCCTTCAAAATATAGAATATTTTTTTTGATGTTAATTTAAAATAATTGGTAGATTTTAATTTAAAATAATCCATCAAAGCTGTCCAAATGGGTTTTCATGAAAAGAATATTTCAAACATAAGAATAACTTATATAACATATATAACTACTAATAATGATTATATGGATTTAGATTCATAAATTTATATATATAATCTATGAATTTATTTTAATATTTTATCAAATAATATTATTATATTTATTTAAATTGGAAAAATAGTGTTAAATTAAATCAGTTCTCGAAAAGATGTATTTTGAGGCATAAAAATAATCCTATAAGAAATCCTATGAAAAAATAATGAAAAAATAACTAGTTAGATTAAATATAACTAAATAATAATTATTATATTTAAAAAAACATAAATAATAATATAAATTTTAAATTATTTAATTTATTTAAAATAAATGACAATTTTATAAAAATGATATTTTTCAATATTCTTAGAGAAAAAATATCATAAAAATATAAAACAAAACTCCAATATTTAATTATTAGACGATAATTTTAAAGAATATGTTATTTCTATAATATTAAATTTATTAAAATTCATAAAATTAAATATATTATTTTATACCCAGAAGAAACAATACATTTTTGAAGTATATTATATTTTAAATCATGTAAATATGTTACTAAAAATTTAGTCTTTATTTACCAATATATTCACTTTATCAAAAATATTTATGCATAATTTTAAAAAATTTATTATTCATATTAATACCTCAAACATTCAAGATTATTTTATAAAGATCATGTTTAAATAATAATATTTAAATAGTATGTCATAGTTTTTTTATACTCACAGTTGTGTATCATATATGATGTCAAACATTATTTAATTATTTCAAAATATTGAGGTGTTACTCTAATGTTTTTGAAAAATATGAATGTTTTTTTTTGAGTTTTATGCATATTTTCATGGCTATGTTAACCTTTTGTGGCTCATTTGTTTTCTTCATGTTTACATACTCTTTTGATTCATGTCATATGTTATTCCTATTAAAATGACATGATTTTTGATCACTGATATTTTGAGTATGAATTTTCTTATTTTTATTTGTCAGACCCATATTCTCATTTTTACAAATGATATTATAATGTTATCACTTATGTTTACCATCAATAATATTCTAATAATACCCCTTATATTTTCATTTCTAAGGTTATGATATCTAGTATTACTAATGAGATGTATAAAAGATGGTCTATTATGGAAACTTAATGAATATATGATTGAATATTTTTAAAAATAAACATATTATATAGATATTAATCAATGACACTAAACCTTTAATTCTATGATTGTGTTATTATTTGTGAGATATAAGGTTCACCTTAAGGAGATGTTTTGAAGTAAATACATTCCATGCCTATTTCACTATGTTTGGTATAAGAGTATATTTTAGTAATTTAGAAGGATTTGATTAGTTTTGGGGGGTATGATGAGTGAACCTTAGATGAAATAATAGAGACAAGTATATGTCTTTTAGGGTATTCTAAAATATTGGTAATGATTTGAGTAACAAGTTTTCTATTATAAAAATCATTTTATATATATTGAAATATTGATACGTTTGTGGAATTGATGTACCTAGGGGAAATCACCATGAAATGGGTTGGTTGACCATTAAATCGGTAATCCGACTAATTAATTATTAGTGGGTATAAAACTACACAATCGGTAGAAACTCTGGGAACTACTTGAAAAAACACCTATAGTCACAATCATGCTTTTATGTGGATATAACCCACCTATAACCATCTGAAATAAATATTTAGAGTTTTAGTCCCCCTATATCCATGGGAATGAAATATCTATGTCTATGTAAAATATATCACCATTGTCATGATGGACTATTTCCATGGTCAGGATGAGCTATATCCAGGGTTAATAATAGTAGATACAACTAACCAACAACCATGAAAATGAATAGATATTAAAATATTAATTTCCCATATTAATAGACTAGTTCCTAGGTATTTGTTTATCTCTAGGGAAGATTGTTGGAAATTCCTCCACCCACCAACCTAAAATCTGGATGAGAAAACACATATAGAACTTTCCATAGTGAGTTCGTGGCTATAGCCACGAACAAGAAAATTTATAGTTGCAGTTACATTAGGACCATGGTTATAAGTCATTCCACCTAGACCTATATCCATGGTAGAAAGATATTGTGGCTATAAAAAAATATATCTCTATTTATATATTTATATATTTAAATTTTTTATATGTTCCCTAGTCAAATGGTTTAGTTCTCCCTAATATAAATGATGTACCACATTTGAAGCATGAAAATGTTTATTTAATTCATACGAATTTTTATTTTTTAACATAAATATAAGTATGATATTATATCAAACATTAGTATTAGATGAGTGGAATAAGGCATCAAATACTTCCTTTAAAACCTAGGTTTGAATTGCAAGGGGGTTTTTTAATAAATATATATATACACCTATAATTTAATTAAATCAACAAACAACCTGAAATATAGTAATAATTATATGTAATTGATACTAGTGAATCCTACAATCAATTCCCATGGAAAGGTATTTTTTTGAAAACATCCAGTACCTATTGTCTGAATGACCATATAAATAGATAGTTTCATATATAGATGTTGGTCCTAGATAGACTATCAATGTTATGGCTTGTGGCTATAGCTCAATTTTCTTTACTTGTGGTGGATATGCTTTAGTTGATCAAATTATCTTTTCAAACCCCTATAATTGATTTATTTCCTCATTACATTTTCAGATTTGGTTATAAAGTATAACATAACCCAATATAATGTAACCTAGGTTAAATTAATGCCGATATAAGTTTAATTAAACGAACTATATGCCAACATGATAATATAAAATAAAAATAGATTTTATGGTTTAAATTCATCTAATTATTATTATCATTTACCTTCATTGTTAATTTTTTCACTAATATGAGGACTTTTAGTTTTAGTAATGGATGGAACATGAAGAAACCGTTGGTATTTTGGATAATGCATAGATTAACTCAATGAACAACCTATCATAATGGGAGTTGGGATAAGACACTTTATTCTTTTTCCATGCTATCAATCATGAAATATGAAAGAAAACGTTAAATTATTCCAAGTACCAAATCCCATAGAGATAATATTTGTGGAGTCTCATTAAATATCAAGATAATATGATGATTTAGGAACAAACATTCAATTTTCTATATGTCAAAAAATGAGTGAAGAATTGCCAATGTAATTACCTGAAGGATAATGAAATATCAATTAATTGTAGAAGAGGGGTTTATTATCATTAAACTACTATAAGAAATTGAAGAGGTATGTTATCATGATGCGAATTGAAAATTTGAATCCAAAATCACCACTAAAAGTTCAATGTTTTAGGTATCTAAAACTTTTCATTATCCAAGAATATTTCTTAAAACAATTCTAAACCATAACGATGAGAGTCTCCTACTTGAAAGAACAATATAACAATATAATACCTATGCATGGACTAATCCGAATGGGGATCATGATTTTATGTAAAATGTACCCTCTAATCCGATGTTATAAATGAATTGTTGAAATTTCATTATAGGATCTCTAGTATTCCAATAAAGGTTTACCAGATCATTACACCACCACCCTGATGATATGATTATCGAATAAATATTTTTATTATATAATTATTTTATTAGATATTAAATATTATTTTAAAATTCCTTGGGTAAATAAAATTATCTTTTTTTTGATAAATTTAAAATGATTTCAGTAATATATTAACTCCCCTCACTTAGAGGAAAAATAATTACATGTAAGGAAAACACATTTAATATTAATGTATTTTATTCAATTAGTCATAGAATAATATTAAACATCATCTATAAAAAATATATAATATTGGTGTTGATACTAAATAATAGTAGACAATAGGCCCAAATAATTGGTCAGAAAATAAATATTATGGAAAATATTATTCTCAGAAAAGAGATATGATTCCAAAATTGGAATGGTTGATACCTCTCTAGAAATTATATATTGAGTAATTTATATAATTTATATTCCATGAAATATTTCCATGGTTATTTGATGATTAAAATTATAAAGAAAAAATTTATTTAATGGGTGATAATGACACACCTTAGGTTTTGGGAATAATTGTTGTTCTGATTATTATTATTATTTATTCTAATAATATTAATGAAATTTTCAATATTATTTGAAAATTATTGAAATGTGATTAAAAAATTTTATATATAAGATATGAACAAAACTGAAACACAATTTATTCATTTATAAGTGGGATATTAAAAAAACATAAAATACTGAGTACTACACAACATGAATTATTAATCACCATGGATAAAGTAAATCCATTAAAAGTGATTAAATAAATATGGGTCAATAGATAGAAAATAATAAAATAAAAATAACTGGGAAATATCCAAGACAATATTCAACCATAAGGATAACCAATATTTAATATAAACCTATAATGATGAAGTTTATCATGAATGTAATTTTAAAAAAAAATAAAAATTTGAAAAAATAAATGTCTCTTGTGAAAATAGAGTGGAATTAATGAATGATTTAGTAAATGTATATATAGGAAAAAATATATCCCTTATAAATATTGTCACTATAAATATTTCCATTTCAAATATGGTCATTTAAAATATAGTCATTTTCCAAATATCCAATAGGTATACTAAGTTCACTTATTAATAAGTGGAAAGTTTAAAATAATAAAACAAAAAAATTAAATAATAATCTTATTTTAAAACATTATAAATATATAATTTTTGAATTAATTAAACAAGTTAATAATAAAATTATTCAAGTATGATAAGATGTATATATGAAATTAAAATAATTTTTTTAACATAAATTGATTATTAACAATGAATTTTATAATAAAAAAATTAATTCTATAGGTTTTTGTTTATGTACATTTTATTTAATTTTAATATTTCCTCATTTTTTAAAAACCCATTTTGTTACTTATTTAATTTTTTGTTCTAAATTATTAAAAAGAAAATTTTTAAAATATATTTATTTTTAAACATACATAATAACATTTTCGAATTATAAATTTCTATGAAATAATATTATGAATAGTTATTATTATAAAATGTAATTTTTAAATAAAATAATTTTTGTTTATATTTTTTTATTTTCAATTAAAAAAATAATTAAAAAATTTTATAATTTAAATTAGATTAATATTAATTTATGTTATAAATTATAATTTTCACAATAGATTGTCTTAAATTTTATATATTTTTCTAAAAAAATGATTTTTCAGGAGAATAGTTAAATATATTTAAATTGTGAATTTTATGAAATTATTAGTATATATGTAAAACATTAAATTTATTTAATAGGTTTTCTAATAATAAATACATAACCTATAAGTGAATTTACAATTTTAAGAAATTTTTTATTTAAAACCCAATATAATTTATTTTGAAAAATTAGTTGTATTTTTTTAAAAAAAGTTTCCAATATAGTATATATTACCTAATTTAAAACAAAATCTTATCACATTTAAAAAATAAATAATAAATATATTAAAATTTTGGAATCATTATAGAAAAATTATATATTATGTACCATTTTTGTTAGGTCATAATTGGTAAATTACCTAAATAAAAACTAAATATCGTTGTGAAAACCAAAATGTAAAAAATGTGTAACCAAAGAGGTAAAGGGGTACAAATTTGAAAAACATTTTTTAATATAATGGTTAAGTTTAGGGTCAAAATTATATATTTTAATATCTATTATTTCTCTATTTTTATCCATTTTCATTGATAACGACCTTCCATTATTGCAAATCCTTGGGTATTTATAAAAATTTTACTCATTTTCACTAATAAAATAGAAAAAACATTAACCACTTACCCTAACACCACAACCCCCTGAATTCATTAAAAAGTATGCCCATGCCTCTTCTAGAAACTATAAGACACACTAATGATGTCCTGGCCATCTCAAAATATAACCGCTTAATGGTTTACTCCCCTTTTCAAAGGAGATAACCCAAGGGGTGAGGTATAGATTTTTAACCATTTCGTCACATTTTATTTTTCGCTAATTTCTTTTCAAAATGAAAATAGAAAGACATTTTCATTAAAAAACTACATTTCTGTACATAGACCGCCATTTCTACAAAACACCATATTTCATTTCCATTAACTACTACACAAAAATGGCCCTAATGTTGAATTAAATAAATAATTATATTTTTTGTATCATATGCTAGATTTTATAATTATAAAACAAATTATATATTTCTCATATTATCTAGATAATAAAATAAGAAATCGTTCATGTATGTGGGAAACTACCTCAATGGGATGTTCGAACCCAGTTTTTCATTCCATCACTACCTTGCATGGATGGTCATGGTAATAGATTTAATGGATAAATGTAATTAATATTATATAATTAAGGATATGTTATGAAATATTTTAGAAAATATTATTGATATGATTAGAAAAATATTATCATTTATTAAATCATTTAAATAAAGTCTACTAAATGAAAAAAACATTAATTCAAATAATTTAATACATTCATATCCATTATTTCTCCTTCTAAATAATATGGAATTATAATATGTAACATTAAAAAACACTAAATGATATCACTATTCTGTTTGTGTAATTATATTTCTACAAATTCAACACATCATCATCAATAATAATGGTATGTTCATGTTGGGGTCAGGATTACTACTTACTTGAACATTTCTATGAAATTATATCTTGTATGATTTTGAAAACATAATTATTTGAATAATATTATAAAAATATGTGAATAATGATTTTTATATGTTCGGTAAATAATATATCTATATTTAACCCATTAAATATGAAAACACACTTCAAATGTTAAAAATATCTAAAAAGAAATTATTTCGATTTCATATACTAGGATAAAGAATAAATTACTCATAAAAATAAATTTAAATTTTAGAATATATTATAATATATCCATTATGTTAAATTTAATAATATATTAATTATTAAATTTTGGATAATAATGAATAAGAACAAAATTATAATGAAACTAGTTTAAAATAATCAAGATTACCCGCACCAGACATCGAAAATAGGTAATAATATTTTAATATAATTCTCCAAAATAATTATAAATTATTTTTATATAACATTATGGGATAAAACATGTTATTAAGATATTTTTGTTTTTTTATACATGATCATATAGTTCGTTTGAATATGTTTTGAAACAAGGTAACAAGTTCATTATGTAAAATATATTTTATTGATAATTATTTCCTAATACGCCCCATGATGCATTATATATGATGTGCCTAATAACTAATGAATATATTTTATCATATTTATTTAGTTTTAATAGATATATTATTTACTTCAAATAAATTTATACCAAATTAAAATATACCTAACTTCATGTTGGTTTTTATTAAAATGTTTTTTAAACTGTAATGGTTTTGTTTCCAATCTTATTTTCAAATTAGGATTATTTTTTCCAAATTATATTTTCAAATAAGGATTTTTATTATAACAGAATGTATAGGAATAATTATTATCCATTTTAAAACTACCACCACATATTTCTTATATTCATTGGGTTTTAGATATTACTACTATATTTTATTTCCCCTTAAATCATATTTTGCTCTAATTTTTCTTATAAGTGAAACTGACCTCGTTTCTTTTTTCTGGTTAGGAACCACCCAACTTACACGTCCAAATTCATTGGATGTTTTGGAAAATTTCCTAATATATATATATTTAAAAAAATGAGGTCATTTTATACAATTTTAACTTCTTAAAATTATTTAAATTAAATGTTTAACATTTTTCATGTTGGTCATTTTTATCAAAATGTAAAATTAATTTCTTTTTATCATTATCCTTAGGAAAAGTCTTTCTGCCATTTTTTAAATTTTGTATAATACATACATTCGATGATTTAATGGTTCTAAAAAAAATACTATTTTCAATTATTTATAAAATATTTATATATAAAACCATTTAAGAAAATCATGGATGATTTTTATTTCCAAATGATTGATTTATGAACATTATTGACTTAACTATATAAAATTTAACTATATAGTAAAATAGTAAAATAGTATATGATTTATTATATTTATTGATTTTTATTTAACTATAATGTTACATAATTTCATAGGTTAACCATTTATATTTCTTGGGTTTATGGTGTTTTGATAATTAATGGAATTAATTTTCATTTCCATATGTCAATCCATATAAACCCCATTTTATGTCCATGTATTTTTCGTAATGTGTTGAAGAAAATCCAATTTCATTCCATGTGTTCTTTATTATATATAACTGAATGTTTTTCATTTTAATATTCTTTGAAACCTACTTTATTTCCATTGGTTCTTTGTGTTGTGGTAAGTGAAATATTTTTATGTAGAAATCCCAATTAATGATGATTGTATGTGTGGTCTTATATAACCCTCCAATGAATTGGTTTAACAATTATATCTCATGAGATAAGTATTTATTTGATCATTATAGTTTCTCATATTTGTGGGAACAAATGGTGTGGCTTGTGATTTTAATGTTCTCATAATTAATGTTTGTACCAACATTGATATATGTTTCGATCTTTTATGCATATTCTTATGATTGTGTTATGCTCTCATAGATATTAGTTTTTGACTCATGTTTCCACAAACTTTTGATTCATTTTGTATGTTATGATAAATCACATTTCATAACTTATTATCCATGATTTTTTGGGTTGGAATTTTAATATTTATCTTTATGATACCCATATTCTCATTTTCAGTTATGATATTTGATTTCCATTGAGTATGATTTCCCTTTTGTGTATAAGATCTCACTACAGTCTTATGTTTCAATTTCACTATTTATTTAAATAAAAATTACTAATGATATGTCTAAAATAAGTCCTAATATATAGCCTTTAAATTTAAATGATCATGTATTTTTTTTTAAAAAAATTATTATATATATATAATCTTAAAATACAATAATCCTTAAATTCAAGGAATTGTGTGGTTATTTTTAAGGTATAATATTTACCTTATAGAAATTTTGAAAAATAAAGGCATTGGTTACAAGCCTGGGTGACTATAGATATATAGTAAAGGTTTTTTATGTGATATCTTATTGTGGTATATTATAAGTGATTAAGGTTCATGTATATTGTAAACAATTCGTATATGAGGATATATAAGGGTTGGTAGTGATAATATATTTTCAATTGGGATTTGAGGGTGACGAGTTCAGTGGGGAAGCAGTTTTGGGATTGCCCTAATATTTTAATGATTACTAAATAAATAAACTTTAATGAGGATTAGGTAAATTCTCCTTTGGTATTATGGAATATTATTTACCTAAGAATGGTAATGAGTTATCTTCATTCCTTTTGTATTGAGGTTACATTATGATTTATTCAAACTGTTAGGACATTTTCCAAGGTGGAACCTTTAGAGTATACTTAAATGAACACCTATATATTCATATACTATTTTTAGAAAAAATTGTAAAATTGATTGGTTTTGTAATTACTATCTATTGGTGTAGTGATTTTTTATAGTCAAGTTTTGATACATGGGATATTTTCGTAGTATTTACATTGGAGACATTATCTTTTATTTATATATAAAATCCACGCATGCTATCTTATGTTTTGGATTATATATCTTGTTTTATTTATTGATATTGTGTTGATTGGTGAATAGTTAAGTGAATTGGGCCAAAAAAATGTAATGACACATAATTTTCATGTTCTATAACATCAATAATATTCATAAATATAGGTCATTTTAGAGTTTGGATTTATGTCTTACTTCTATATTCAGTACCAACCAAGGGGTAGGTCTATATTAAAGGATGGTTAGGAAAAGAACCTTGACCCTATATACCCATCCACACATCAAGTAAAACCATCTAATATCTACTAATTTATATCAAAATAAACACTCATAGACTCATCAAAATGAGTATATTACCAAGTCATATGACCCTACACTATTTCAACTTTAGAAATAAGGTATTGGTAAATTATATTAGAACATTATATTAGGTGAAACATTTTAAATTTAACTCTTTTGGGCTGTATCAGCATAATGTAAATGTTTTTAATCTTTTTTCTTTCTTCACCTACAAGTATTGATTCAAATTGGGGAAAGTACATAAATATTTTTTCATAATAAATCATTAACATCCCACACTTATTAAGGTACATAAACTCTTATTATATAGTAACCCTCATGATATCAAAGAATAACTACTCAAATAAATACGTTAAAAGTACCTTCCAAACAACCCATAATGTCAACCCACCTTGACCAACCATCTAACTAATACTAGGCTAGTCCCTCAGATATAAAAGGCTTCAGCTTCACCCAAATCTTAGTAAGAGTATCGCTATGATTAAAAATAATATAAATCAAATAAATATAGAATAATGTTTCTTATAGTATTCCATCTTCTAGAAATATGGATGGGTATTGTTTTGAAATATCTATTGTAAGATTATATATAGATAGATTTTCTTGTAGATGTTAATTGAATATTGACTAAATAGATTAGAGTGATATCTCCCTAAGCTTATGGTTTATACATTGTTCCAATGTTTGTACTAGTGGGTAAATCTTGTTTACATCCTCCTCGTGCTCAAATAAATTCTATCATGGTGTCTTATCATTTATATAAAAGACACATAACTTTGATCACTACCATTTTAGTTATTGATATGAAAAATTTAGAAAAATAAATAAAAATAAAAAATTACATTCTAATATTTACTCACCCTACTGAAATAATGATTCCATACAAAAAGGTTTTTATAATCCTGAAAAACTTACTCAAAATTTTTAGTTTATAATACATGTATATTCAGCATAATGAGCCATTTAATAATTATAATAAAAATATTAGAGGTTATAATTTCATTTAATTAATGTGGCCTCAATAAATTATTCTGGAAGTCATTATAAAAACTATTTTAAATTACTTAATCAATTTTAAACAATTTTAAAACCATGTTATCAACCACATATAGTCTTATTCATTTAATATAATCATATGTTCAAAATTTGATTCATGAAAACATACAATATTTTTACCATAATCAATGTATCAAAAAATAAACTGTAAATAAAAAATTATATTCCTTGAAATATTATGATAATAATGCCTATAAATTATGAATTACAATCAAAATCCCAAATAACTTGGAATTTCCACAATAAATGTTTTATCTAACTATTATAATATGGTATATATAATTTTTTGAACAGTTTTTTCTCAAACTACATTGTAATAAAGATAAGAAAAATATTCTGATATGAATTTTTAGTTCCTAACCTAGTTTACCCAAAATGAACCAATGTTGAACCATCACATGATCTCAGAAGTTTCTCTCCATTTATTAGAGGTTAAAAACATATGTAAAGGGTCAAATGATAACATAGAGAGACTATAACATCTATCAAATAACATTCTATAATTATTAAATATAATCAATGATCACCTAAAATAAATATTATAATATGGAATTTATAGTGAATATTAAAACATGGAAAAATATAATATTCAATAAAAATTATTAACCTAGGGATATTTTATACATGTTATATATATGTTATCGGATTACTTATTGGTTTGATTATGCACATTGTACAAAACAAATGTAACAAAATAAAATAAATATAAAATATTTTCTCAAGGTCTTTGCATAGACTTGTTTCTAAATTCTTATAACCTATTTACTTCTCAATCATCAGTTATTGTAAAAATTTAATTTCCTAAAACATTAGTCATGAAATATACACACCCATCAAGTTTTATGTGTAGAGTGAATGTAATAAACCATGAATTATTCCATCTTTGACATCACTAAATAAATCTATCACATTTATTAAACTTCATGATATAAGTAAAATGAAAAATCAATGAGAAGAAAAATAAAATTCCCATTATAAAATGATTATAATCCACATGAATGAGATACCAGAAAAGTTTGGACCTATTTAAAAATTGGATAGTTTAACACCACCGTTTAATTCAGACAATGGTATTCTAACTATAGTGTCACTAGGCATCATCCACAACTATTTATAGGCTAGACCCTATCATCTAATTATGAGGGCATGTGACACTCCATCTTGGATAAAACTAATTGATTTTAGTCAAGTCAATACAATGGTTTATCAGAGAATATTTTTATTCATTATACTATTTGACATATGATATATAGGGAATATGAAGGTATCATATCCTGTGATTTTCCTTATAGGTGAGTCATGAACAAATTTTTCATAGTAAGTCCATGTAACTAGGGTACAATTATTTGATTTTTCTATCATAGTTGATATGTTTGTCCAAGTTTAATGTGCTGATTTGAAATTATTATTATTTTTTGTTCTATATCTTTTATATTAGTAGAAAGAGTTTTTTTATTCATAGATCATTTTCGGAAGGTAGGATTCACATGAAATATGTGTGCTTGTGTGTAGTTATATTTTCATATGATGGAGTGTTCAATTTTTAAATTCTTCAACAATATATTATGTTATGGTCTCCTATATAACATGTTAATGGAATTATACTTACATATATTCCTAATTATATATTACATGGATCTTATGGAGGGATATTCTCTTGGGATGGATATATTGTCCATATATATTAGGGATGTATAGTTACCATTGGTGGGTTGATTTAGGAATTGGATATCTATTCGTGGTTTGGTATATTTGAGGTATTTCTAATAAATGTGGTTTGAGATGGGCCAAGTTTCCTTGAAGATGTGAATACCATTTCTATAATAGAGGAAATGGATATAGAATTCCTTGGATATTCATATTGTAAATCAATTAGAGTACTTTTGGAATTGAGTTTGGTTTTGTAGGGTTGGAATAGATGTATATATATCCACATTTGTTATAGGTATTTTTTTATTAGTGTAGGGGAATCATTGTAGGCCTAGTAATGAGTGAGATTTCTCTAGTTTTTTTGGAATGTGTAACCCCAAATCATATTGTGTATATAATGTAAATATAATAGTAAATTCTGTCTAGTTTTTTTGGAGTGTCATTATAAGTTTAGTGGTGAATGACTCATTGTTTCACGAGTCCAGTTCTATGATTTCGTGACATGATACTTCCCACCTATTGGGTTGGATGGGATTCAGATAGATAGTGATTGAGAATATATGATAAGGCTCTTAGATATTAACACATCCATGATAGCGTATATTTGGTGTTTCTAGGGATTTTAAAGAAAATATTTGACATGTAAGGGAAAGAGTGTTCCAATTGTGTGCATTTCCTCTTTACATTTTTGGATTTGTGAGGATCCATGTGTGGGACTTTGATAGATGGATTTTTTAAGATTATTTTTGTATTGTTGGTCAAGATACCCTATACGAGAACAACCTATTACATTGATTAAAAAATAAATATAAATTATTATCTAATAAAAATTAATATTTCCCTAGGAAAACAAATCTTTAGTTTACATAAATATTATAAGTTAAAAAATATAACTATCAATAAAAACACAATATAATGGACTTATTTTTAATTTATTTTAGAATAATAAATATAAGAAAATTATTTTAAGAAACTTATCAACATTTCTTCATAATTTCTCCAAAATATATTTCTTTTTAGACTTCTTATATATTATACCAATCTTTATTACCCGTGGAATGAAAACATGATAAATGAGTGAGATAAAACACTCAATGAGGTAAAACATATCAGTTTTACCTAACGAGTTAGATCATGAGCACAATATGAAACATCATTAGGAGATAAATATCTTAGTAAAAAAATACTCAATAATAAACTTTTTCTATATTATATGATAGAAGGAAATGTAATATGATATGAACCAGTATATACCAAAAAACAGGTGTTTGTATTCATGAGATAATAAACATGAGCCATGGATCATACTCACATGCACAATTAAAAGAAATTTAACATGTCATTAAAACATAAAATAATAAATAACATGTGAACAAACATAAGGACATGGAATAGTAATACTGGTAGAATATCCAATAAGGCCCAATATTTTATTTTTGATAATATTCAATAATAAACAATGTTTAATTTGTGATCATGTATAATAAAAAATAACCTTTAATATGTTACCATATCAATGAAGGTCTACAATACAATATCCAGTGATATATAAAACCATAAAAAATCATTGGAGGAAGATATTGGATCAAACCCATCATTATCCACACATATTTGTGCAACATGACAATAAGCATTCTTCATATAATAAACTACCCATTAAAATAAAATTGGTTTCATAAAATTTTTATATGGTATCATATAAAATTACTTCGAGAACAATATCGATTGATATAAGAAAATCAATCACCAAAGAATGATTATTTCACATTTTAATTTAAAAGGTGAATCATATATCATAAACCATATGAGTAATAAATTTTAAATAGGAAAGTAGAAACATTATAATGAAAATGTATCATTTAATAAAAATAAAGAATGTAGTAAAGAAAAAATATTATAGAGATCATTCAAAACATCATTTCAAGAAGTAAAAAATATTTTTTTAAAAAAACATTACATTAAAAAAATACATTCAATTGATTTTTGATATAAAATCTATGTTTTTTTCATAGAAAATGTTGAGTGGGAGATAAAAATATGATCACAAAAGGTAAATATTTATTAATATTTTTGAAATACCTTTATTCAAACTCAATACATACAAAGTGTGATTGAAGTTACCTTTGAAATGTTATAAGGAGAATGTTCAAATAACAAATGAAATATCGCATATTAGGATTTTAAAATAATAAAGGATATCATTGGTGGGAAGAGTTAACATGGATATAGATGAAAAATAATCATTTGAATATGATGAATATTATTCGTAACATTATCAAATTTTAGGAAGAAAATTATACATCAATGTAATTATTTATAAAATAATGTCAAAAGGAATTATAATGTCCTCATATAATTTTAAAAAATATAGTACAATAATTTCAAAGAATAATCATTTTGACTTAGGAAATATAAGTTGAGTATCGAAAAACCACTTTACAGCATAAGATATAATTTAAATAAAAACCCATAGAATGTGAGATCTTGAAATTTAAATTCAAATAACATGAATAAATAAAATTCAAGATATTTTATATCCAATTTCTTTAATAGATAAAATTTAAATGAAATTACTTTCTCAAAATAACATGTATCAACTAATGGAAAATGAGACGAAACACCCTTACCTTGTTTTTCAATTTTTTGGAACTCTATCGAACACCCTATAAAAATATAATTCTCTTAATTAATATTTTCATAAAAATATAAATATTTATTTAATTTTTTAATCATAAATTTAAATTATTTATAAAATATTACTAGTTATTATTTTACATTTTCATTATTTGATTTTTGTAAATTTTAATTATTTTTTTACATGTTTCGTAACGTTGATTTTGATTCCCATTCATTGATACCGATTTCATAATTTATTAAAATATTCAAGTGTGCAAAGTAGATGTTTTATAATTATTTATAAATTTATAATTTCATTCCATTATTTTTTTAGTTAAGGATCTTAGAGTTGAAATTGGTTACATTTATGTTTTGGTGATATTTAACAAACCAATGTTGAAAAATTAATAATAATTTAAATATTAATATGATTGTTAAAAACCCATACTAAAAATATTATTTTATCATTTATGTCTATTAATTCCATTATTTAGGATTCTAATTTCATATAGGATAGAAATTTATATCAATTTTCACATAGTTGGTTAAATTGACATGAGCAAGAACTTGTTATAATCGATTGGTGAGTATGGTTAATAAAGTAATTTTTTTGGAATAATATAATTATTATAAAATTATAATGATGATATTTATATTGTTATGTTATAGAATCTTATTTAAAAATAGTTTTATAAATATTAAAACTGTAGAAAAAAAATTAAAATATGTTTACTTATGGAGGTAATATTACGTATATACAAACTTGTGTTATTCCGGTTTTCCATTTCACATAAATAATTTATGAATTTGTTTATATTTTTGGAATTTTAATTATTTTCTAAAATAAATTTTATTTATAAAATATCCCTTCTAAACTATACATTTAATATGGTTATAAAAAATAGATCACGTCAATTATAAAGGTTGTAGTCTTCATGTAACACAAGCACCATTTTCATTTTTTTAATGATTGGGGGGAAGGTAGAAAATTTTTGTCAAAAAAATAATTAAATTTTAATATTAATTTAATATTAATTTATTTATCTCAAAATTGTTTTATTATATCCTTATAAGTTACCAGAATAAATAAAATAAAATAAAGAAAAAATAGTAATTGAATCTATTAACAAGATCCTCAGAAGTTCCCAGTTGAAAATTTATTTAAGGATTTAAAGATATTTGAGAATACCACAAACAATATGAAGTTAATAAAAGTGTTGGGGATTAATGTTTTAAAATATGGGTTAAATATAAGCATCATGGGATGTAAGGATAAGTGAGGTGGTGATGAATCATTTTATAAGAAAGAGAAGTAAGATTTTTGTAATGATATAAAAGGTAAAGTCACAAGTTAATGGTTATGTGGATAAAATAATTGAAAATTATGGATTTGGGGAATATTTATGGTTTCAAATCAAAAAATATATTCAAAATTTTTTTTATGTAATTTACTCTTGATTTTTTAACATTGAACATTTTTTGTTTTTATCGTGGTACTACATTTTTATGAAAACAATTTACTTTTAATACCTAAAATTAAAATTGACATAATCACATGATTTTTAACTAATTAATGAAAATTTTATAAATTTTTTTTAATTAATAAAAATGTGATAAAAATTAATTTTAATATTATAACACATAACTTGTATTTTGTTTTTGAAACATTTTACTTTTCATAATGAATAATAGGGTCATGAGTACCTTATTATTTACATATTTTTTGATTCCCAATATCAAAATTAATGCATCCTAGTGCTTCACCAACTTTATATAATACATATAATCTAAATAATTTTAGATAATATATTATAATACATGGTTGTTTGATCAAGATATCAATTAATGTTTCTCTCAAACCAGTTTTGGGTTCTTCATATCCACAAAAATCCCTACAATTTGACACGTTTTAAATAGAGCTGATACATGGTGTAATAAATATTTGGATTTAGTAATACCAAAAAATAAATAAATTTATTATATAGAATAATCTTTATCTTAATCTTTCCATTGATCTAAATGTTCAGTGATAATGAGTCTAGAAAGCCTTTGAATGTCATTGATGCTCCAGTCTTCAAACTGAAACAATCGTACATGTATTTATTCACAACGAATGGAATGGTTCAGTGTGGTAATTAATAATGGTCTAGTTGGGTATCATTATTGTTTATTTATCCTTTTATATTTTTATATATTCATGGTTTTAGTTGAAACTAATAATGATAATATTGACATGGGTTCTAACATTTCATTTTAAGACCTCTTTTTGTGAATTGAGGAATATTGTAATGATAAAATAATCAATGAAAAACTCAACAGTATCTCTAAAATGAATATCAAGGTGATAAATAAAATATTTTAAATCTCTATACCTAGAAATTTTTTGATGACATATTTTTGTAACACTGGTTTTATTAATGGTTCCCCATTCCACAACATTCAGTCTTTCCACTTGGCCTACTTGATTCCACTACTCTCATGTCATAAATATAAATCATAAAGATATTTTTTGATTGAAATTTTAAAAGGCATGAGAATAATTTGAGATATTTATAGATCTATGGTTTATATTATAGTGCCTATTAGGAATAACTAAACCCTATTATTCCAGAATCAAAAGCTTTAATCAATGGTGATTCTATTTGAAGTGAAAGGAGCATCTTTCCCTTGATGAATGAATCATAAGCTACATTAATTTTCAACGACATTAGTGGTTTTACTATTAAATTTTTTTTATCTCACATTATATTGTAATGGAAAACCCTCCTCTATCACTTTTCAATGATCCATCATACTCATCATGAGGGTATAAAAATGCCTAATAGTTTTGTGGACAATGGGAAAAAATCGTCATGATTTACCATTTAATCTTCACTAGACTATTTACCTCATGTTGTTAATATTTTTTCCTGAGGATATAAAAATATTTCACCATTATAGTTCTTTTAAATTTAATTTTGTATATTTGTTGTTTTTTTAAAAAATAACATATTTTTGACAGTATGCATAAGAATTATGATTAAGAAATTATTAGTTATTTTGTTTTATCTGACATTAATTAGATTATTATTTACCATGTATGATTTGTATAGATTTCATTTTAATCAATAATTGAAATACTCCTTGTAGATATTTAGTTTATAGAGTGTGTCCAAAAATAATTATTATCATTGTAAAATATTAATTAGGTTTCCAAAATTTTAAACATCGATTTTATAAAAAAATAAAGTAATTTTAAATGAATAATTTTACTCTTTAAATAATTTTTTAATAATTAAATATGATTTAAATGTTTTTAATCCATTTTTCTATATATAGTCATAAATGTTATGAGGATGGTAAAATGTGTATTTTTAACTATCAACATAAATATTAATTATTTATGAAAAATCCTAAAAAATAAAACAATTATAATTTTTAAATGATAAATTGAAAAATGAAATTAATTATATCTGATTAAAATACTAAATTACTAGAATTTAGTTTTTAAATTAAAATAACAAAATTAATAAAAATCTATTTTTATTCTGAAATGATATTTTTAAGGGTTCATAATTTTTTTCATATCAACATAGCATTTAAAGGAACATATTTTATTTATTTATATATAATAATATTTAAAATTCATAAAATTAATTTATTAGGATAAATTAATTTTTAATATTAAATATTATCAATCATTTTTCTTATAAAAGTAAACAATTTTAGTTTATTCGTATCAGTTTTTATTTAATCATTATTTTATTATTCGCATAACTTTCAAAATTATATCCATATAAAATATAGTAATTTGTTCTAGTTTTATATATCTGGTAGGGAATGTTATCAAACTCAATAGATATAACTTTGGTATCAACATTTCGCAAAATATTCGGTCATTACATTCTTCCCCTTAAATAAATTCTATTCTCAGAATTATATTTATCGTACACTCATAATTGAATCTAACAGAACCACCAGATACAAAATACATATTTTCTACTGATATTTCAAACTCATTACCCTTTTTAGGACAAGGTTACTCTTGTATTCAGTTATAATAGTTATTTATTGATTTTTTGGACCATTTTTTCAAAATAATCCTCTATAGATAACTATATATCATATGTGTTTTTAGTGACATTCCATTTAGAAAATCATTTTCATGATACTGAATCCAACAAGACAATAAAACCAAAATTGTTATGATAATATCCAATAAAAAAAGGTTAAATTATCATATTAATATGAAATCATTATTTTATGTTGTCTCCTCTAATGACACTATCATTTAATCATATTGTACTTTAAATATAATTATGATATAATTGGATTGAAACATCACTCATTTTGTATAATCTAGGATTTCTATATTCATGTTCTACTAAGGATTGTTTAACATAAATTATTACATGTAACAACCTCAAATTATATTTATAACCATCATAGTGGTTTACAAACTAAAGACTAATGACAAAAGAATACCCCTCGACAATGTCATATCATGTGTATAGTTATGTCTCTTTATCGCGCACTGAGTGAAAATAGAGTAAATACCCAATGCACACCTTTCAGAGTCTCTACCCAAAGGTACATCTATACTGAATCATGAATACACTTATAACATCTAGATAGGTGTGTAATTCCTTGAAAACTGCACAATCTCTACATAATCAAAATTTATGGATGTTATCTTATACTTATAATTATCCTTAGGGTTTTCAAAAAATTAATCTCATTATATTCCCTAAAATAATTAAACTAATCCTAAAAAAACATAAATATTCAATCATAACAACTTGGGGGGCCCCAAACACACACTCTTGATTATGGTTTTAGAAACACATATTTTACACATAGGCTTTAATGAAAAGTTATATAGCCAAACATAAACACATATTAATTTTACACTAAATCCATAAGTTAAATATTACATCTCTCAGTAAACAAAAAATCTGATGAATAGCATTTTTAGTTTCTTTAACAACTAGATACATAAAAATATTATTTTACAACACTTGTGAACAATTTTCCATAATTTTTCCACACTAAACTCCCTTATTGAATTATCATAACTTATACTCATATTCATAAATTGGGGAATGGAAATATAAGAAATTATTTAACTAAAATGATCATTATATAATATATTATCGTTATATATTCAATGTTTAGATCATAATTATATGATAAGACATGATAATGGTAGAAATGAATATATTAGGTTCATGGGGGTAAAATTAAATTCCTACACACACACACCCATAAACACATGTCGTAATGGTAGACCATATCCCCACCCCTAGGGGATATACCACCCATAAATCCTTATATATTTAGTACATGGCATGTAGCCCTAGTTGGCATGAATAACATAACATGGATATAAATCTAAATGCATCATCATGCTTACATCATCCTATCAATATAATATTTTAGCATCATTCCTGCATCACCCTTAGTTGTATCATGTCTATATAACCACCCGCCTCTGTCATCGTTTTCATCATCATATACATAGTATTGTAACAGTACCTGTACCCACCCAAATTTGAACCTAGGTCTGATGTAGAATTACAATGAGCCTCTACCACTCGGGTAAGCCACCAATTGCATCAGGGTATAAATATCTTATTTACAAAAGATATTAAATTTAAATTTGTCTCTAATTCATTATATAAATACTTATAATATCAAGTGAACAAAACGATTTCATGGAAAACAAGTTGGATTCATGAGATAATAAAAATTATCTATAGAGATTAATCATATAAATATGAAAAAATAACAATCCCTTGAAACATAGAATTACAATGGACATTAGCATAAAAATTATCACATGGAATCATCATATTGTTAGCATATCAAAGAAATCACACCCTTTAATTTTTTATTATATCCCAGAAGGATCACACTTTAATTTGTGATTATATCCTAGGATCCCCATGATACATTATCTCTTTAGATATAAAACCGCATCCAATTAACTGGAGGGTTATATATGACCCCACCCATCATCATCCCAACATATTTGTGCCATAATAAATAAACAATTTATTCAATCATAAATAATACATGAGATGAAAATGATTTTCATAAAACATCTGAATGACATTTAAAAAATGAATTTAATAACTTGATCAATTGATTACAAAAACTCAATCACACTACCTAGGCCCGTAGGCATAAGTATTACATGGAGCGTCAGCCTTAGAGGAATTAAATTGCCCATAGGCTTCATACCTTACATACAACCTAGAATAACTACATGGAAGTTCTCCTCCCCAACATCTTCATAGTGAAATCAGCTCTCCACCTTCACATGGCTTTTCGTCTAGGCATTCTCGTGCATGTATAGGCTTGTCCTGATGGAAGATGCCATACCCTCTCATTTTTTCAATCTGCTTAGCTTCTACTATGGTGAAAGCCTCTTGCTCATCCTCCTTGTAGAGCTTTTTCCTTGTCGTTTATATGGTTAGCATCTGCACTTAAGGTGTCCCAAAGGCCTTGAGGTGGCCCGATGGCCTTACTGACCTGAAGGCCTGGGTGGCCTAAAGGCCTTAAAGGTCTCGGGGACCAAATCAGTGGCCTGAAGGCCCAAATGAGGGCATATTCCTAGCTGCTACAGTGAAAAACAGTACCTGCTACAGTTCCCGCTTCAGTACCTTCTACATTACTGCACCATTCCCGCTACAGTTCCTGCTATATAACTACTATAGTACCCGGAAATAATGTTTCCGCCTAGATTTGATCTCAGGTCTCCCGGATGCACTTATGGAGTCCTTACCAACTAGGCTAAGGTTCATGTGCCAATCACCCAAAATTTATAATTTCATAATGAAATTTAGTAGGTTATTAATAAAAAATACCCAAATATGAGTTAGATTTATTAAATAGAAAAATATAAGCGAAACCATGAAACGATATGTTTTAAAAAAATTGATATCTTTTTATTATTGTGAGGAAATTAAGGACAAATTTAAAAATTATTTTTATGAAAGTAATGTAAATTTTAAAAAATCTCTTTTAATGAAATAAAAATTATAGAGCATAAAAATCCTAAACGCATTCCATATGAAATTTATAGTGGAAGATATAAATATATACTTGAAAAGTAAATTAATATTAATATTTGAAAAATTGAGTTATTGAAACCCACATTATCAAAAGGGGGAAAATTACATTTGAAAATATATAATGATAAATTTTTCGGAACACCTATAATAAAACATATTTTGAATTCAAAATAATAAATGAGAACATAGGTTGGAATAGTGAACATCGATATAGATGAAAATGAGTTCATTTGTAGCAGATGGGAATTATTCATAAAAACATCAAATTTTATGAATAAAATTTTGAATTAATGTATATAAAAATAAAAGGGGATTATATTATTTATTGTGTTATTATAGAATAAAATAAATTCATCCTATAAAATTATAATAAAATTGGAATCATTATGATTCAAGAAAAGAAGTTTTGACAAGAAAAACCACATATGGCTTATGAAACATTTTAAATAAAAAATCCATGAAAGAGAGATCATAAAATTAGACTATAAATTTAATGAATAAAATATAATTCATGATGTTATATGTCCAACATGTTGTATAAACAACATTTAAATTAAATTAAGCGCATAAATTATTCAATTCTCATAGAATGTAAATTGAGATTAAAACCCATAAACATTATTCCTATTGAGTTGAACAAACTCCAACTATATATATAAAAGATATTACTCTCTTAATAAGTTACTTAATAAAAGTATTAATATTTTTTCATTTTTTATTCATATATAAAAATTTATTTGTTATAATTCTACTAATTATTTATTGTTTTTTTCATCATCTAATTTTTGTAGTATTAACCTTTTTCATATAATTTCAAATGTTTATGTTGAAACCCATTATTTGATACCAATTTACACATTCATACATTATTTATCGTACTATAATTTATATTTTACCATAATTTATAATGTTATAAATTGATTTGAGGAGATATCTGATTACAGTTATTGGAGATGAAATCTTTAGCATTTTTGGGTAATTTTTAACATACAATGGTTGTTATATTAACAATAAATCAAATTAAAAATAGCTATTCTATGTCCTTATAAAAAATATAATTTTATCATAATTTTCTAATAATTACATTATTTATATTTAAATTTTAATCCATGTAAAAATTTGATGCATTTTTCACATATGAGGATAAGAAGTCCTACACAAGAACTTGTTTTAATTGATGGGTGAGTATCATTTAGAAAGTGATTTTGTTGTTATAATGTAATTGTAACATAAGTATAAAGGTATTATTTTTTTAATGTTATTAATTATATTTTAATATATTTATATAATGAATAAATGTCTAGAAAAAAAATGTGTTACTTCATGGAGGTGGTTGTCCACACGTACACATGGGCACTGCTCTCTTCTTCTATATAACATACTGAAGTTATCCATTTTTTATATTATAAAAATATAAATAATTATTAAAATATCATATCTATTCATTAAAATCCCCCATTTAAATAGCTATGTAAGGTGGTTATGAAAATGGATATCCTCACTTATAGAGGCAATAATCTAAATGTAACACATGTGGAATTTATGTTTATTAAATGATTAAGTGGAAGGTCTAAAATGGTTATCCAAAATATTAAAATTTCATTATATTTATTTTACTGATGTACTTATGTCAATATGGTATTATTATATTTGGAAAAGGTATAAAGATAATGAATGAAAAATGAAAAGAAAAAGGTTTATTTGGGAATTTTACCATACTCCTTGGAAGAGATCTCTTTTAAATTGGATTATGGATTTGTGAGGTGGTATTTTGAAAATACCAAAACAACTATGATGTTTATATGAGTTTTGGTGATTTATTTCTTCAATGGTGGTCCTATAAACCAAGCATTGGGAGCGATTAGAAGTGGGTTCGTGATGTATCTTTTTACAAGGGAGAGGAGTAGTTTTTTTGTTATAATATATTAGTTAATGTGAATATTAATAGGTCATATGTATATAAAAATGGAATATAATATAGTGGGGGAGATTATATATTGTCTAAGTCTCAACCATACAATTTCAAACATGTTGTTAAATTTTTTTAATGTCATTTACTTTTAGATGTTTCATTTTTACAATTTTTGGTATTTATAGTGATATATTATTTTTACCTAAGAAAATTATTTTTAATGCCCAAAAATATAATAGTCTTTATTATGTAATCTAAAAAATAATTATTCCAAATATAAAATCCATTTTATATATAAAATTTCAAATTGTGATAAAAATTAATTTTAATACGATTTAACATAATGTGTAGAAAATATTTCTAGAAAAATGTGTATTTATTTGATTAAAAAATATTACATAAACCAAATTATAAATATTATTTGTTTGTATGAAATTAATTTGTTTATTACTATACAAAAAATATTTTTGTTTTTTTCAATTTAATTCAAAATAAAATTCCACCTTTTAGATATATAGTTTAAAGAAACATACCACAAATAATTTTTGTTAAAGTAAAATATTACTTAGGTTTCTAAACAATTAAACATGTGTCTTATGAATTAAAAATTTTATTTTTAGATTAATTATTTTACTCCTTAAAACTATTTATGTTCAAGAATAATGTTTGAAATTTTTTAGTAACTTTTATTTTTGGATAATTTCATAAATGGTATGATATAAGTGAAAACTATATTATTCCATATTCAAATAAAAATTAACAATTTTTGAAAGATATCAAAAATTAATCCTAAGAAAATATTGAAAAAATTAAATCATAAATAAAATAAATTTCATAAAATGAATTTTATATAAATAATATTCTTAAATTTAGAAAAAAATTTAAAGAATGAAGATAGAAAATAAGAATGAAAAATATTTTAGATGAAAAATGGTGTTTTCATGTTTTCGTAATATTATTATATATAAATTTATAGTTTATTTAATGTTAATATATCAGTTTATATAATATAATATTTTAAAAGTGGTCATTTTAGTTTTCTATGATATAAAATAATAAACTTAAAATATAGTTATTTTAGAATAAACAATCAATTTAAATATAAAATCATATTAATCATTTATGCACTAAATGAAAGTAATTTTTGTTAAGTGATATGTTTTTTATATACTAGAAGATTAATTTTTCTCATGATTTTCTTAATAATACTACATTAATATGTCTTATTCCATTTTAGTTTATTGTTTCATGTATAGGATGCTATCAAAATGAATAAATTTAATAAAAGAAATATATATATTAAAAGTTTACGGTTTATCATTTACCCTTAATTTTTATGAGATTCGACGATGTCCCTCTATTATGATAAGAAAAAACTAAACTAAATTTGAGTGTCATGGTTTGGTATTTCTGATTAAGGGCCTCAAAAGGGTTTGTTATTAGTGGTATAAAAGTTGTTAGAGGGAATAAACATGAGTGTGATGATGGAATTTAGGGGGTGTAATGATTGTAGAGAAGTCCAAGGGAATACATATGGTGGATGGAACACTATTTTATATTATAATGTGTGACCCTTTATTAGGGTGTAGTTTGGTGAATGTTGGGCATAAAATTCCTATTACGTTGATAATGGGCAAGGATGGGTGTTTCATTTCACTAGTTAGAAGAAATTTTGAAAATCATGTCTGATAAATAAATTTAGAATTAGATTTTATATTGGATATAGTGATCATATGTTTTTATTTAGTGGGGTTACAATACAATAATCATATGGTAAGAAGGATCATAAATTTTATGAATATATGACACTCATGTTAGAAGGGCCATGCATGTTGAGAAACTGACTGGTAAATCACAGATATTATAG
Source organism: Viscum album (assembly GCA_963277665.1). NCBI lineage: Eukaryota > Viridiplantae > Streptophyta > Magnoliopsida > Santalales > Viscaceae > Viscum > Viscum album. The sequence continues at coordinate 191,353,972 of OY728155.1, read as the reverse complement.
TTAGTCTAGTTTTGTTTACTTGAATATTACATCATTATAAATATGAACATCATAATAGTGTTACATATCGAAGATCAAATGGTTTAGTGTCTTTGGAAAATTTTGCTTAAAATTAAGTTTTATATAATAAAGCCTAAACATTATTCAATTCATTATTTTATTGATTCTTATTATCTAATGAATTTTCTTAGTACAAGTAATAACCATAGTATATACAATAATGAAAGGGGTGAGCTAAAAGCTCAGTAAGATGATAAATAAGAACATGAATCAAAATAACGTGGGTGAGAATCATCATCATCATCAAGGAATAATATCAACATCAAAATAATATGGTAATCAGTATGATCATGATAGGAATTATTATACAATTTCATGGAATGTGATCATTCATAAAAATGAAACATCATCTCTTTGTGGACAAATACCTCACATAATTGTGAAGAAATCCAACATTATGTCCATGAATAACATATCTAAATAATTATAACACCATCATTGTGAAAAAATATGGTATCACATTCAAGAATATCATACTCTATATCATGAGATACATCACATTACCAAATTCATCAAAGTCATATATAATTATAGGCACACTCGTCACATCATACCATTTACATAATCATCCTTTCCAGAAAACAGGTATATCAATCATAAAATAACCCATGAAAATGAATGTATTTCATAATAATTTCATAAATAAAACATTTTGAAATAAAAATTAAGGTTAACGAATGAATAAGAGAAAAGATAATTTGTATAATAGTCCTCAATCTTCAGTGAAGAAGAAACAATCTCAAGAGAAGTCAATATGTGTTTGGGAAAGAACAGTTCTTCTGGATAATCATTAAATTTATCATCAAACCATGTTAAAAAATTTATATATAATCAAAAAGAAATGGGATTAATGATGACATTATATTTAAGGAAAATTAAATGAATATTCATCCTAATCTTTTTGAGAAAGGGGGAAACACCATGAAGATGTAGTTGGGTTTAAGAATCCACATACCTTAATTCCCACTTAATTTCATTACTTTCCCCTACTAAATTATAAACTTATGTTTATTAAAATAGTGATCTATAAGATAATTATAGTAGTTTGCAAAAATTATTTATCAATTCAAGTCATTGGATTATATCTATTAATTTCCGTTTATGAAATTAAGGTGTTTTTATATCATATTTTATTTAAAAAATTCTCATTTTTCAACGATTTTTCTATTCCTTAAAGTTACTTATACATTATTATAATTAATTATAGAAGTATAGAATATATGAAATTAAATATTTATATATTATATATAATTTAAATTGTCTATCCATGAAAGTGGTTGTAATAATTATCTTGTAAATTTTTCCATTGGTGGTTAGCAGACCATTAATGGGATGTTGTCAAAATAGCGGGAAAGGAAAGTATGACCTTTCTATTTTTTCATAAATATGATAATTAATGTCGGTAAAATTCATTAATATAATATTAAATTATTTTATTATCAATTATTTGTATATGGTTTTTAACTAATGATATTAAAAATAATAAATAAAATATGAAAAGAGGGAAGAGTTATTAGAGACAATGTCTCTCCTCATTGTAGCTTCTCTTGTACGACAATATATATCTTTTGTGATTGTATTTTTATTACTCTATAACTACCCTATGGATTATAAAAGTCTTAATAGGGTATATTTTTCTAGATATTGGGATTTATAATGGATTATAGGAGGGGTTTTTATGGGGCAGGAGAGGAGTTATTTATTAAGTGGAGAGGATAATTTTTAGAATAAAATATTGAATAAAATAATTTATTCAAGATAAAAAATGTAATAGTGAATTTTTTACTTTAGAAATAATATAATAAAATTATATAATGATTTTAAGACTTTAATTCCTCTTTATAAATCCAATTAATTGTTTTATATAAAGGGAAAGTGGAGAGAATGAAAAATTATTGTATTAAGGTATCAAATTTGACTTTAGGTTTTGGGATGTTTTATTTAGGTTTGAAATTTTTTTTCATTTAATTTCATTGATCCATTTATAAAATTAAATATACCATGTCTGATACAAAGTTTCCATAAAGGATATTTTCACCATTATATCATGAATGATGTAATTTGAGTTAAACTGATTATGTATAAATTGTATTTTCTATATTTACTCAAAAATTGAAGTATTTCAAAAAAAACATACAAAAAAATAACCGTTGGATAATTTGAACATTAAATTTTAAAAATTGAAATTAATTTTATCAAAATATATTTCTGAAATATTTTATTTTAAATTTTTTACAAAAAAATGATGAATTTCAAAAAATACATTAAATTATAGTTTATTAAAATGTACTAATATGTTTCTTGAGTTTATAAATCATGATATTAACTTTTTGGAATTATAAAATTTATATTTAAATAATTTAATCATCATTAAAATTATTTTTATTATAATTTATTATTACAGGTAAAATTACTATTTCAATTGTAGTGTTACTATTTCTAATGATTACATTACTATTCCAATGGACACATTAAAATCCAATAGTCACATTACTTCATATATACACTACTCTATTATTTAACTCATTATTCAACTAAATTCCTCCCAATATTCAATATTTTGTAATTTATTTTGGTTTGTTAAAATTTTTCTTCTTCTTTATAGTGTTTATAGTTGAGTGATGATTCTAGTAGATTGGGAGGATCTATATTTTTCCATTTTTGTTTTCTATTCTATGTTTTTTATTGGTTGTAATTTTTGGAATTTGAATTGGTTTTAATGATTATTAATGTTATAGTATTTAATAACGAGATAATTAATTTTTTTGGTTTCTCTATATTTTTTTATGTGTATCATATAATACAAGAAACATTTATTTTTGAAATAAAATATACTAAAACATTGGGTCCTTACAACCTTCCCCCTTTAAAAGTTTCACCCCTTAAATTTCAACTTGTATTCTCGATTAAGAATATGTGAGGGTACTTTTGTTTCATTTTTTTCTTTAGTTCACTAATTTTCATTTTATACTTATGGTTGTTAGGTATAAATATTCAATGTAATATACAAGAGGGGGTGAATTGTGTATTTTAACAATCATTCACAATTCTGGATTTTAACACCAACTATAATTTATGTGAATATGTACTTTTATTTTTCTATATGAAAATATGGAACGGATACATACAAATAAATAACATATATTATTATAGTGTTTTGGGGCACAATTACTCACTATTCCACTCTACCAATCACTCTTTTAACAAGATTGGAAAATTTCATGAGAATTGTCTTCTTATTATAAGACCTAGAATCCACAACTAAGTGTAGTATATTGAAAACTTACAAGAAGACAAACTAAAAATTCTTTTGGTTCGATAATAGAGAACTAGTTATCCACAGCTTAGATTAAGAAGCTAATACTTCACCACAACTGAGTACAAGTAATTGAAACTCAAATAAATCAAATGATAATGATTTGATGAAAATGGAGAAACATCACAATTGCAGTAGTACATAATTGATTCTAAATGGATCTTATTCTTCATAAATATTATTCTTCAAGAGATAATGAGTCTAAATCGATATTTTTTGAAAATAGATCCCTAATTTAAAGCAACCACTAATCATTATAGCCACAAAATTACAATAAAACATGATAAATAATGTATATCTCTAAAATTTATTCCTTTAATATTGTTGTTTGTTTTCTATATAATTGTAAAAATAATTTCAATAAATTAGTCTTTTATGATATTCAATAATTACATAGGTTTTTGAAGAGATATTCTGAAGGATTATATAGAATAGAAAAAACATTCATCCTTGTTCTTGATCCAAAATAGTGTATTAATTGGTTATGGAAAATAAAAATTCAATTGACTAAAAAAATTCTTAAACTCCACTAGAAATATAATATATTCACTCTAATAAACATTGTACTTTGGAACAATAAAAATGATCCTTGAATCAGTCTCTATTTCTATCTTGAACATTGCTGAAATCAAAGATTGAAAAAACGGCTTGAAAAACTTTGTCGTTGAGTACACAACGTAGGGTAGAACTGCATAGTGTAGGGTTACATTTCTTAGAGTGTGGTTCCATTGCGTATCTGGGGTTCGTATATGTAGCGTAGGGTTCCATTGTATATCATAGTTTTCTTTTGTGTACCATAGGGTTCTATTGTATAGAGTAGGGTTCCTTATCCATACGTCTATCATTTTCAGCATAAAATCCCAAACATAGCAATGATTAACCATACATTCGAATTTTTCAAATTCCAAGTTGGAAACATTAAATCCATACTCCAATGTAGGGTTATTGATCAAAATGCTTTTTAATTTTATGAATGTATGGGTGACGATCCATACCCAAACTCTTTAGTGTTTGTAGGGTTTATACCATGCACAAACATTGTTTTACCAGCATAACATAGGGATGGAAACAGGGTTTCTAGAATCATTCACATAATTCTAAATTTCATTAAAATAGAATATAACATCCAATAAAAATTACATAAGAAAAATCTATTAGAAAAAAAACAGGTGTTTTTAGGAACATAAATACCATCAGAAAATATATAGTATTCTTGATACAATACATTACAAAAAATATCCCCCTTTTTATGATAAAAAAACCCATAACATAATACCTATCAAAAATTGAAGTGAATATGGGATTTTTAAAATACAAAAGTAAATATAGAATCTTTTTTAAATTTTTTTATTTCACAGAATTATTTTGATAATGATAAATTTGTAGCAAAAACTTTTTAGGTTTAAGATATTATCTCTATCTCCCCCAGAAACAGTTTTTATAAAAAAAAACTTATCCCCCTTTATTGATATAAAAAATTCAGTTTGAATTAATAAATTAAACAATCCCGAGTATAATATTTCATATAACTATAAATCAATAGTTGTAAATTCAGGAATAAAAATTAAATCTTATATTGGTAGTGAAGTATTGAACAAAAAAACATATCTAAATATAAATAAATTAAAGAAAAAGAGATATTCAAATGTTTTGAAAGTATATACTACAATCCACAATCAATAAGCATCATCAAAATGATTGGTCAAAGTTCTGTTTTGGATGTGACACGAGGTTCATTAGGATGAGGAATTACTTGAAATGCACTGATAAGATCATCAAACATCATAAATATGCTCTAATTTTTTTAATACTTCTATCTAGTCCTGAATTTCTTTCCAAAAATAATTCCAACATTAAAACATTTAACCAAAATGATTTCTACAAAATCCTTTACAACTTCTTTTGACTAGATGAAACAAATCAGCATATCTTTAACATGATTAATCACTGGTCCCAACCAGGATTCAATAGATGTTAGTTGACACACCAGATGCATTTGATTGTGAAATATAACATTTAATGGTTTTCAATCACATTAAATATTGTGTATCGAATCATTAAAATTAACTAGAAAAAGGTTAATTTCTTGAATCCTCTTATGAAATTCTGGCGGTGTCTGTTGAAAAGAAGTGAATTCTTGATTAGTTTTTATGAGAGACTGAAACTCTTTCCCAATCATCAACTTAAATTCATAAAAATCGGCCTTCTGGAAATATTCATCCTTTATTTAAGAAACTTTTCTTGACATCTCGGCCATAAGCTCCTTATGATCTCCAACTAAAATGATATTTTTGTTGATTTCCCTTAAATGAATCTTATGATCTTCAAACTCTGATATTAGTAGTAAAACATCATTCTATTCTTAAAAAAATTCATCTAAACATAAAACTATTCTCTTAAAATTTAATTTTGAGCCTCCAGTAACTATATATTTATAACATGAGAATTAGCCTCTAAATCTAAAGATTATGGAAATTAGATCATGCTTGATCAACATCAATTAGAGTCAGGCTTGGCTCTACAGTTCCATCTGGTGTGTTTCTAAAATCAGATCCTCCCAAAACAATTGGATCTGGTACAATTTGATTGCTTGGGTCAGGGATATCTTCCTTGTAATATTTTTACATTGAGCCTCCTGCTCAACTTTCTCAACCACATAAGCCCCACCTCCAGCTTCTCTTCCCTCACCATGTGAATTTACATCCACTCTTCCAATAGAATCTTCAAAAATAACTTTTGAGAAATTAAATAGATCTCTATTTATTTTTAGAAGAAGAGATTATCTTAGCCTTGAAGTACCATAATCATCAGGAATCTAAAGAACTGAGTCGACTAATGGGATAACAATTTGATCCACCTAAGTAGCTACTAACAACTGTTGTTGTTACTCCACACCAACTAGAGGAAAACTGTTTTTTGGGTTTCACCAGAAAAAATAGGATTCTTTACAGTTTCATCATTCAACGTGTTCTTTTGGTGCTATATTATCGCAAAAAACATATTCACTATCTTTCCAAAAAATACATATTCACTATAATTTATTCACAGAAAGACTAAAATAATCCTACCATAGAGATAATATCGCAGCAATGTATCCTCATGGAAAAATAGTTTAGAAAACTATTCGTAAATTGAGAAAAAATAATCATTACATTATTCAGAAGAAAAACAACCATATACTTGTCTGGAGAGAGAACCTTGTCAAGATCAGTAGTCTTAGGAAAAATCCAAGATTTAATAAACATCATTATCACGCGGTGGTCAGGAGAAAGTAATTTTGTAAAAATGTTGTTAACATTTACTTTAACAAACAAATAAAACATAATTTCCATATAAATATGTATAACATTACCGATATTCCGATAATTGAATTGAAACTCCCTGTAACACGGACAAAAACCAATCTCAACCATTTCCATAGAGGGAAAATAAAAATTATTATTATAAATTATAGAGAAAATAATGTCTTCATCAAAACCATGACAGAAAGTATCATTATTAAAAAACTCAATAACTTCTATTTCATAATGCATTAGCATATTATCTTAAAATAATTCATAAAAAAGACCTTGAAAATTCATCACTTCCTTGAGTGATATATTTTTTGAATCTTGATATCCAAAATCTATTACATTCCATTAAAACACCTTAAATATTTCCATAAGGAACAAACCCTATTATACAACTCTGTATCTATGGATCATCATGTGGTTTCCATCTCAGAAGGTTTTCGATAGAAGGGATTGATGATTTAGGGTTTTTAGTATACATGAACCAAATGAGAGAGGTACTGTATGAGTCGAATGGAGAGGATTACAATGGTGGGAGAAGGAAAACTGTTTTCTCCCTCTAATTGAGGATGTAGTCATTTTGATTTTATTTTTTAGAAAGATAAATAAAATAAAATTGAAATGAAATTATTTTCAAAATAAATTAAAAAAATAAAATAAAACATATAAAATAAAAAATACTAACATAAAATAATAGAAATATAAAATAAATTAATATACAATTACATAAACTCAAATATTCCTGACTCCCCCTTAATAAAATCAAAACTAACTTTAGGAAGTGGTTTAAAAAATATCATCTAATAAGTATTTGGTATTAACAAATTCTAATGAAATATACTTTTTTAAGGATATGATCTCTTAGAAAATGATTCCGTATATCAATGTTTTTTTACTATAATGACTTATAAGAATTTTTTGAATTATCAATCTCACTTGTATTATCACATTAAATCAGAATATTATTAAAATTTTGTCCAACATCTTGTTGAGTGTTTTTCATCCATAATACTTATGCTCATCAACTGCTGGTAGAAGAATGTTCTACATCAGCAGTTGACAGGGGAAATGATTGTTGTTTCATCGTAGACCATAAATCTAAAGATTTTCCAAAAAAGTGATATGTTCCAAAGGTAATTTTCCATTCTAATATACAACCTCTAATGTCAGGATCTGAATATGATATTAAATTAACATCTTCTGTTTTGGGGTGAAGAAGATATTGTAAAATGGTTCCCTTTACAAATCAAAAAATCCTTTTAACAACAGTAAAATTGGATTCTTTTGGAATTGACAAAAAATATATCACAAATACATATAGAAAACATAATTTCTTGTCTACTATGAATATAAAAAATTTCAAAATATACCTCTATATAACTGGCTGTCAACTTGTTTTCCAACTTCAACCAAATAATGTTTTATTTTGGTATGCATAATAGTTGTATATTCCTTTCTTTTTTATCTAGTCTAAATTTTTTCAGTAAATCAAAAATATATCTGCTACAATTGAAAAAATTTCAAAAATCATTTTTTTAATATGAAATCCTAAAAATAAATTAAATTCTCTTATCATACTCATTTCGAATTCTTTTTTACATTACATTTGAAATATCATGACATAATTGTTTTATTTTTTGATCCAAAAAAATAGCATCATCAACATAAATTTGGACAAATAAAATATTAGAAAAAATGGTTTCATAAAAAGTGTTGGATATTCCAAACCAATAGTAAAACCATTTATCAAAATAAAAGAACATAATCTTTCATACCAATGCTCTAGGTGCTTATTTATGGGCATAGAGAGAATTGGTATGTTTAAAAAAAATTGGTTTTTGAGGATTTTCAAATCCATGGGGTTGTTCAACATAATCTTCCTCTATTAAATATCCATTTAAAATTATAGATTTAACATCTATTTGATATAATTTAAAACTCATATGAGATGCATTGTTTAAAATAATTCTAATGGATTTGAATATTTCTATAGGGGAAAATGTTTCATCATACTCTATAGCTTCTTCTTGATTATATCTTTCAGAAAACAATCTGTCTTTACTTTAGGTTATGATACCTTGATCATCCTATTTATTTCTAAATACCCATTTCTTTCCTATAACTAGATAATTGGTTGGTCTTTCTACGAATTCAAAAAAATCATTTATTTTGAAGTGATTTATCACTTCTTAAATGGATAATAACCAAATATCATCATTTAAGGATTATTTGATGGTATTAGGTTCTGATTGAGATAGAAAGGTTAAAAAATATTCTAGGTTTCCTATATTTCATCTGGTTCAAATTTCTATATCTAGATATCCTATTATAGTATCTAAAGGATTGTTCTTTAGGTTTCTATATTTTATATGAAATAAAATTTCAGGTTATTCAGTATCGTGTTCTTCTAAACTATATTAAATTTTATCAATATCCTTTTCTAAATCCTTTTTAATGGTTTTAAGTCTCATGTTATCAAAAGTGTCAGTGGCTTCATTAGTTTGATATTTCTCTTTAATGAAAGGTTTAGTTTTATAAAACTTCACATAAAATGATTCTTCTACAATCTATGAATTTTTATAAAACAATATATAAGCATTAGAGGTAATATAATATCTCAAAAAATATTCCTTTTTCATATTTTGGATCAAACATACCAAGTTCAATCTTAATATTCATGATATACACCTTGCATGTAAAAAAATTAAAATACTTTAATTTTGGTTTTCTATTATTTTAATGTTAATAATATGTATTTTTGAAAATAGGCATAATGATAACTCTATTCATGATATAGCAGGTCGTGTATATAGCTTCTTCCCAAAAATAGGAAAGAAGACTGTATTCACTCAGAATAGTCTTTCCATTTCTGGAATTGTTCTATTTCTTCTTCCAAATATTTCATTTCATTAAGGTGTTCTTGTGGAAGATATGGTGTGTTAAATAATTATATTTGAGTAAAAATAATTAAATTATTTATTCCAAAATTATATACCATGATCACTTCTTAATGCAATTATTTTAAAACTTTTTCCATTTTGAACAATTTTACAAAAAATTTAAAAAACTGTAAAAAATTACTTTTGAGATTTGGAAAATAAACCCAAGTAAATCTAGTACTATAATATATTAAAACATAAACATATAATTTATCGGCTATAATTTCAATCCTTAATGATCCAAAAAATCTATATGGATAAGTTCTGAAGTTTTAGTTGTAGTAATTTTGTTAATAGTTTTGAAAGATGATTTATTCTGGTTTCTAATTTTTCTTGCATCAGAGAACCTTTTTTGTCATAATTATGGCTAGGAATATCCGAAAATTACTATATCCTATATAATTTATTTAAAAATTAAATATTATTGTGTCAAAATCATCTAATCAAAATCCATGACTCAATTTCCTTTATAGTTAAAAAAATCACTTTATGTTTATATAAGGAATTTAAATCCAATTTAAAAACATTTTTAGTGTGAGGTGATCTAAATTTATGTAACTTATCTATAAGAACAACACATCAATTATTAGAAAAATAAATATAAAATCCATCATCACAAAGTCTATAAATTCTTATCATATTAAGCTTTAATCCTTACACAAACAGTACATTGTTGATTGAGATAGTCTTTCGATCTCTAATAGTTCCAACTCCAATTATTTTTCCTTTTGAATCATCACCAAAAGTGACAAGACCTCCATAAATTTGTGTCAGTTTGTGAAAATATGATGGATCTCCACTCATATTCCTTGAATAACCATTGTCCACATATAATATAGAATTTCTATAATTGTGGCATATTTCTTGAAAAAGTATTTAATAATTTCTTTTGGTACCCACACTTTCATGGGTCCATTAGTGTTATCTAGCATAGATCTAGTAACCAAAACCAAATTTTTTTCAATATCACATATCATTAAATTCAGATAAACTATTTGAATTAAAGTCTCTTTTAATTCCATTTATTTGAGGATTTCTCAAATAAAAGTTATTTGTCACAGGGGTTTTAATTCAAGAACAATAACAAGATTCATTTTCTGAATTGGGGAATAAATAAATCCAGTACCATTTAGATTTATCACCCTTACTTCCTATACCAAATATTTTTATTTTAATAAAATTATTTCCAAGGATTTCAGCTAAACTATTTTCTCCTTTATAAAAAAATGATTATCACCCTTATAAGTTTTCACATAATCTTGTAATGCTTTGATCACTTTTTAACGATCCGCAGAGTTTGTTGTGGATGAATTGAATTTTTCATTCAACATTTTATGTTTTTTTAGAAAAGTATATTATTCACCTCAAACAACATTATGAATATTTTTAAATAACATATGGTTCTTTATCAAAGAATCATATTTTTTTTTCTATCATTGAAAAGTAGGAAAATAGTTTATCATTTGAGAAATTATTAGTATCATAATCAAAATAATAATAAGTTTGTATCTTTTTTTTCTTATTCATTGGTCATAAAGAGAATTTTTTCCTTTTGATTCATTTGCTTCATCTCTAAACTAGACTTTTAAGGATTTATAAAGACTTTAGATACACTCCATGGAGTATTCATTTCTCTTTTTTTTCAATTCTAATTATCAATATTTTTCTGATATCTCATTTCTGGCCTCTTTCTTTAATCTTTAATCTGAGGAAAATTAAATCTGATATAAACCTATTTTTTGCATTCATAGCATCTAACATCTGTTGTTTCTTTATCATCCTTACTAAAGTATTTCCTTAATCATCCTTTCTTCTTATAGTAATTTATGAACTTCTAGGCCAGTTTATCCATTTACATTACAAAATTAGATGTATCTATATCATTCTTCTCTTTGACATCATACCTTGATCTTCTACTATGTTTTTGATATGTTACTTTTAGTGAAATATTTTCATTCTTTATAATAATATTATGATCATCATATTCGTCTTTCATTTATTCTTCATACATCATCAGTACCCCAATTATTTTCTTCACATTAACATCTTTAACAAGTAATGATTGTCAAATAATAGCAGATATTCCATTCAATTTAAAAGTTATTACTCTATGTAATTTTAATTATTGATCATATTTTTTAAGGGATTCACCTAAGGATGTAATATTGTGGATAATTTTGGTAATACTTTCATTCATTATTGTGATTATTTATAACTATATCATTCTAAAGGAGTAAAAAATCATCTTTATTGTGGCATACCTCATCTATCTAACACGATGTGTTACATCATAAGACACTGCAATAGTTTTCCACATTTCATAGGCTATAGGAAATTGTGAAACACGATTGAACTCATTTGGTCGAAGACCACAAATAATTGCATTCATATCTTTTATATTCATGTCATATTATAAATTTGTTACAAAATACCATGTTTCATATTTATTAGGAATTTCATATGAGGTAATGATCGTTGTGTAAACTCCGATTCCATGATTTTAATGATAAATAATCATCCTTGATTTCAATGACCTGTAATTTTCACCATTGATTTTTAGAGTTGGAACCATGGTCATCTCTTATCTATGATCAATTATTTCCATCGTTATATAAAGCTCATACTTTTCATATTTCAAATTTTTTATCCAAAATCTCTCCATTAATAACAATTGTTAGGTCAGAATACACAACATAATACACAAGAGGGGGTAAACTGTTTGTTTTCAAAATCTTTCATAATTCTAGATTTTGAAACCCAATAAAATTTATATGAATATTCAATGTTATTAATCTATTTTAAAATATGAAATGGATAAATATAAATAAATAGAACATAAATTTTTTAGTGGTTTGGGGCAGAAAGATAACAAGCCCACTCTATTAATAACTCCCCCAAGGAGATTTCTAAATTTCATAAGAATATAGTCTTCTAATCACATGATCATGAATCCAAAATTGTGTGATGATAGTTTATACCTGAAAAAAAGTGAATATTAAAAAGTATTGTGGTTCTATAATAGAAACCCTATTATCTACAGCTTTGATCAATAAGCTGATACTCCAAAAAAATTGAGTACGAGCTGTTTATACTCAAATAAATAAAGAGTGATTTGTTTGATGAAATAGGTAAAACATCACAATTACACTATAATGAAATTGATATTTGATATTTATTCTTCTTCAAAAATACTATTCCTCAAGAGATAATGAATTTGAATCATTCATTTTTGCAAATAGATCTTAAATTTAAAAGAGGGAACAAAATGGAGTAGTAACAAACTTACAGTAGAATAAGATAAATCGTGTATATCTTCAAAATATTGTAATTTAACGGAGTTTTTCATATGTTGTGATAAAGTTAAAATAATTTCAATAATGTAGTCATGTATGTGAATCAAGAATCATATATGTTTTTAATAGATAATCTGAATTAATATATATAAAAAATATTTTTTTTTGTTCCAGATCCCAAAGAGTGGCCTAATTGGTCACATAAATTCGAGTTTCAATATACTAGAAAAGTTGAAACTTCCCTTAAAATGGATGAGATTTTATCTGATGAACATTTTACTTTAAATAAATGAAATCAAATTTTAGAATCATTAATTAGTTTTATCTTGACCATTGTAGAAATCTCAGACTAAAAATTCGTTTTGAAAAAATTCTATGTTGAGAACACAATGTAGGGTTGACCTCATAGCGTAGGGTTCCTTTGCAGAGTGTAGGGTTATTTTTATTATCATATGGTTCTTTTAAATAGTGTAGGGTTCCTTATCCATAATTTTATCCTTATCACCATAAAATCCTAATTTTATCATTGATTAACCCTACCTTCAATTTTCATAAAAGTATGGTTGAAAATAGTAAATCTAGACTCCAACATAGGGTTGTTGATCCATACGAATGTCAATTTTCCAATCAAATGGATAAAAATATAAACACAAACTATTTAGAATAATGTAGGGTTGATACCATACACAAATGTTAGCTTTGCATCCTAACATAGGTATGGAAGTATTATTTCCAAAAATCATTCCCATAATGCCAAATTCCTTGGCAATATAATATACATTTTGGTAAATCTCACTAAACCAAATATTATTAAAAAAATAGGAGTTTTTGTGAACATCCAAATCATCATAAAATATTGAGTATTATTGATACAATACAATCCAAACAATATTTTCTCTACAACATTTTTAGAAGGTGATATATCTTGTTGTATAGAACTATGTCTCTACAATCGATGATATTCACTAGATTCTCTTAGTAAGTGTCATGACCCGTCCTCGGGGCCCGTGCCGTGACTACCCCAAGCCCGCCTTCCATAGGCCAGGGGATGGCGACTAGCACCAAGGCGTAAATCCTGGTAAAAGGGAAGGCATTGCCTTTGTAAAGTAAACAAGCACCTCAGAGTAAGAAAGCAAAAAAAAGTAAACACTAAGTAAAAATAGAGTACAACTGGAAGTGCGGAAAGTAAGTGGGCCAGAATACAAACCCAAACTGAAAGTAAAGTACAACTCGAAAGGGAAAACAGCAACTGAAAAGTAAAAGCCGCTACGCTGAGCTGTCTACTGGAAATCCCACCTGAAGGGTGGGTACAGATAGCTCCACTGCTCCTCGGGTCCCGCCGTCCGCTCCGAGTACGTCCCGCCCAGTGGTCCTCCTCTAGGTACCGTCCTGCTCTGCAAGCCTCAACCACGATCAACGTTGTCCGTCGTCTGCAACCAACACAACATAGTGTGGGCATAGCCCATGCAGGGGTGAGTATAAGCTATTCAGTAGGGACCCCGAGACCCCCGAAGGTCTCCCAAAATCCACAAAGGATAAACCACAAAGGAAAGATACAATCACGAAGTAACAACCGACACTGCTTAGGTATATGCCCATACATATACCTAAGTCAACAATTCCAGTACGCTCCAACCTCTGAGCCCATGTACAACTCAGTCCACACAGGAAAGTATACGTAATCCACACTGGATAGCAAAACGTAATCCACACAGGATAGCAAATAAGATTCAGCTCACACAGGTATACATCATCGAAAAGGTGAATGAGATGATCAGAAATAGATACTGAATCATCTAAGACGGGACCCACATAGGATACAAGACCAGCCGTCTTCATTGTTTCATCTATGCTGGGACCCACATAGGATACAAGACCAGCACTGAATCATCAAAGATGGGACCCACATAGGATACAAGACCAGCACAGCTAGGACCCACATAGGATACAAGACCAGCTGTCTTCATTGATTCATCTATACTGGGACCCACATAGGATACAGGACCAGTATTGAATCATCTAAGCTGGGACCCACATAGGATACAAGACCAGCACTGTTAGGACCCACATAGGATACAAGACCAGTTGTCTTCATTGATTCATCTATACTGGGACCCACATAGGATACAAGACCAGTATTGAATCATCTAAGGTGGGACCCACATAGGATACAAGACCAGCACAGCTAGGACCCACATAGGATACAAGACCAGCTGTCTTCATTGATTCATCTATACTGGGACCCACATAGGATACAAGACCAGAATTGAATCACCTAAGCTGGGACCCACATAGGATACAATACCAGCACAGCTAGGACCCACATAGGATACAAGGGCAGTTGTCTTCATTGATTCATCTATACTGGGACCCACATAGGATACAAGAACAGTATTGAATCATCTAAGCTGGGACCCACATAGGATACAAGACCAGCACAGATAGGACCCACATAGGATACAAGACCAGCTGTCTTCATTGATTCATTTATACTGGGACCCACATAGGATACAAGAACAGTATTGAGTCATCTAAGCTGTCAGATCCACAAAGGATCGATAGGTACAAATCCCTACAAAGGCCCACACAGGATCGGACCCACACAGGATCTGTAGCACTGATCCCCGTAGGATCGCTGAGTGCTGTATTCGTCGTCGTCGAATCCACTGAGGATCTCTGCACAGTCGTCATCGAAGTCGCAGTCGCAGCCAGCACTAGGGTTCCCGCACACAGCAAGCTCGTTCGGGAGGGTCCGCACCATGAGCCAAGTGGCTGATACATCAACTATCACATAGTCCGAAGTTGATGTATCCAAAAATTCCGTATCATTAACAGGAACTTCACGTCGCAGACGGCGCGTCAATCGGACGCCCGGTCTGAGATTTATTGGCTTTTTCGTCCCAGGGGCCCGGTTGGGTTTTAAGGCAAAACCAACCCGACCGTACTCCACCTGCGTCCAAACCTCGGGCGGAGTATTCCAAAAGTTCCGTCTCACTTAGAGGAATTCAATGAAGTCGACGGCACGTCGATCGGACGTCCGAAGCTCAAGATATGAGTGTTTCCGCTCTGAGGGCCCGGTTGGTTTCGTGTACGAACCAACCCGGCCGAACCCAAAGTATTCTAAAACCTTGAGTGCAGTATACCAAAACGACCATCTCGATCCAAGGATCACGTTTCCGCTGACATCGCGTCATTCGGAGGTCCGTAGCTGAAGTTACGGGCAAAAGACCGAAAACGGTCCGAAGACGGGGGGTCTGGCCCCGGGCCGACCCGGCCCGACCCCCCCTGGGTCGGCCGAACCGGCTCGACCTGAACCAGGTCGACCCGAACCGGTCCGACCCGGCTGTACCTGGTCCGGTCCGGCCATGGTGCGGCCCGACCCGGGTGGCCGGCCCGGCTCGGCTCGGCCGAGTGGCCGAGCAACGCGGGGGGCACGCTACCCCCGCGTGACAATCTCTGCGGCCCCTGCGGGGGGCCGCCCTATTCAACGGATGCGGAAAAGCCACGTCATGTGTGCACCGGACCTGCGTGACCGTGGGTCCGCTGGTGCCGCTGCCGCCGCCCCCCGCCGCCAGTGGCTTCCGCGGGCCACCGGAGTCGCTCCGGTGGTCCGATTCCATTCCCGTCTACGCCGCTGCTCCTCCCGGGTCCCGTTCTTCACTGCGGAAACATCAAATCGCCCTTGCGGAACGTTTTGTCGTCGCCCGCCAAATCCGTACAACAAAGAAGAACTTCGGAGGGTTATTGGGCCGTGTTCGTTTGGCCCGCACACTCCGCGTTAGGCGATAACAATCGGGAAGAATAATCAACACATAGAAAGCATAACAAATAACAATTTTAATAAATTAAAATTGTTCTTATGAAACCGGGTTCTTTATTTTAAAAGAAACAATCACGGGAATAGAAATTGTTTCACAACAAACCCCTACCTCGGTTCAGGAACAGTGCACGTCAACGATCCTCGGAAGACAATCGTCGAGGAAATCGGGCGTTGCGGAAAACGAACGTCGTTTCTGTTAACGTCGAGGTGTGTTTGAAGAGGAAACGTCGTTTGAAGAAGACATCGTGTTCTTCGTCAGAGACGTTCTTTGTTGAAGAACGGTGTTCTTCGCGTTCTTCGTCGAGGTTGAAGAAGAAGAAGACTTGACACTTCCCAAACCTCTCAAGCTGGCAAAAACTCTATCAATAATAAAATAAGACCAAGTCTTAATTTTATTAACACAACTTAACCATTTGAATTTCAAGAGTTTGAAATTAAGTAACTCACCTTATTAATTATAACAAGTTGTCAAAAAATTAATGAAAGTGAGTTAATAGGGAGTTAGGAAGGTGAGGGGTTAAGAGGAATTAAGGGATTTGAAAAGGTGGGTGGGTTCGTGTGGGCCCCAACCTTTCAATTATCCACACATGGGATGTTGAGTGGATGTGGGCCCCACCACCAACTTCCCATGGGAGAAATTAACCACCTTGATATGAAATAAAATTGATCCAACAATTTTATTTACTTTTTTTATTAAACCCCATTAATTAACTTCTTCTCCTGCACAAATGCAACTACGGTAAAGGTTCTCTTAAGCGTTTACTGGCGTTGCGAGTTCATCGGTGCCATCGGATTTCAATTCCGAACACTGGTTCAAAAGAGAGGAATTCCCGCTTGTTCGTTCACTGAACGTACCCGAGCCAAACTTCGGAAATTGATTCCGGGCACTCCGGGCCTCGGAATCAGGCGCCGTCAGAAACTGCGTTCTTGTAAAATTCCAAAGAAAATTAAGATAAAAATTTCCTTAAAATTTTATGGGTCTTTACATTACTCACACCTCAGGGCTTTACGTCATCATAAAGCTTTAACAAAAACTAGGGATACAAAAGCGGTACTGAGCATGCACCTGAGACTTCTGCTCCCATGTGCTCACCTGGAGGTTCTCGTAATGCTAGTGAAAGCGCACCCAAGGAATCGATTGTCCTCATAGTATCTGCTCATGTCAATCCTTAACCTCTACTGGAACACCGCAAAAGTTACTTCATCACCAAATTCCAGTTCCCCATGGTCAATGACATGCATAGGGTCAAGCAAGTATCTCCTCAGTTGAGATAAGTGGAAGTCATCGTGCACCCGGTGTAACTGAGGTGGAGGGGTCAAGCGGTAAACCACCTCTCCTACCCAGCTGAGGACCTTAAAATGTTCGCTGAACCTCGAAGATTACTTTCCGCCTTGGGCACATCTCCATAAACCTCGTCGAGGTGAGACCTGTATAAGGACGTGGTCACCATCCTCAAACTCTAGTGGCCTCCGCCACCTACCAGCGAAAGACTTTTGTCGGCTCTGAGCTGTCTTCATCCGCTCTTGGATGACCTGGACCTTCTCTATAGTGGCATGGACCACCTCTGGTCCCACAAGAGCTTCTATGATTTCTTTTTTTCCGATAAGAGAAATCTGGTCTCATCCCTTGGATGAACCACGTTCTTTTCCTAATACAGTCAATCCCGACATGGATGATACTAATCCATACCAAGGATGACGTCGTAAGGCCTCGACGCTACTACCAAGAGATCCAACTGTTACTCTCGCCTCCAAGGGTTGAGTCACACTGTCGGCATCAGTGTGTGGTAACTGGGTCTCCTCTAGTAGATGTCTCACAAGTGAGGGTCAAGTCAACAGTCAAAACTGGAACCTCTTAGTAACAACACAAAAGAGGATAGGAATGAAAACATTACAAAGGTATGCGTCTTTTATTATTGCAGCTCATAATACAAAGACGCCACACAATAGCAACAAGGAACTAGAAGTACAAAAGATGTATCCACTAGTTCCGCTCCTATCCATTTTCTCCCAGAGCTCCGTGATCGAAGGCCTCAGCTGCCTGAAGCTGAGCTCTCCCATGTCCACCAACTCCCTGCGGTCGGGGCGGACCTCCTGGTGGTGGTGGTGGCAACACCTCGAAGCATCGTCCACCACCTGCTGCTTGACAAGCTCCTCTGCCTCGCCCGCCTGCACCCTTCAGACCTCCATGGCTGAACCTCTATCTGGGAGGTCCCTCTACCACCTGCTGCTCATCTGTAAGCCGAGTCGGGAAGTCTCGAGCCATGTGTCCTTTCCCGTCGCATGCGTAGCAATGCCTACCCCTCGTGTAGATGGATATCCTTCGTGTGCCCCGCACAACCGAATCTTCATCCAGTGACTGCCCATCTGATGGTCTGGCCCGTTTGGACCTCTGTGTCACTTGTCTACTGCCAACTGCAGAAGACCCTGCTACGGTCCGTCCTGCGGAGGGCCCTATCACTGGAGCCTGATCGGCGAGAAAACTCCCTACTAGAAGGGCTCTCTCCAACACCTCTACCTGCGTCAGAATGTTGACGGAGATCAGCGAAGCCCTGATCTCATGCCTCAGTCCCTGCTCGAAGGTCTGGGCCCGGAAGAACGGGTCCCGTACCATATCTGTGGAGTAGCACGAGAGATCAGTAAATCTCGCCGAGTACTGGGCCACTGACAAGTTGCTCTTCTGCAGCTGAAGAAGCTCCTGAATGTGCACTGCACGGAGGGTGGCTGGGACGAACTCGGAGTGGAAGATTCTCTCAAAGTCCTTCCAGAGAAGAGATGTCTCGTTGTGCACCTGGAGCATCAAGCTCCACCATCGGCCCGCTGCTGCGTGCAGTAGGCTGGCTGTGAGGATCACCATGAGGTTTGCTGGTGTCATCGCTTGCCTGAAAACTCGTACGACTTCCTCCAGCCAGTCCTCGACTGCCTGGGGGTCCATCTCCCCACAGAACCTAGGCGGTCGCTGGCACTGGAAATCGTGCAACGCTCTAAGGCGACGTGCATCGTCAGCGGCTGGGGCTGGTAGCATCGGTGGCTCGGCGGGTAAAGGTACCGCCGGTGCCTCTGCTGACAAGGAGCCCTACACCGAGGCCTCATCGCTCGGTGGGCTGTCGTCACGCTCGACTCTCGGAACCCTAGCTGACTGCCGTCGTAGGGCCATCCTAAAAAGGAAACAGGTGCACCACGGTCAAACAGTATACCTGGTGAGCTGACACATGTAATCACAAAGAAAACTTGAAACACACACGCAATCAATGTTTTCATGCATTATGTCGGAAATCAGAAGTCAGGGTCCTGGTGTATGGATACGTCGGCCGCTGCACCAACACTGGACTCCCTGGACTGATAACCACACCCAATACGCTAAACACTATTGCTTCACATAGAAGAAAGATCAGCGTCTGCGGTAGAACCGAACTCCTCTGATACCAATTTGTCATGACCCGTCCTCGGGGCCCATGCCGTGACTACCCCAAGGCCGCCTTCCATAGGCCAGGGGCTGGCAACTAGCACCAAGGCGTAAATCCCAGTAATAGGGAAGACATTGCCATTGTAAAGTAAACAAGCACCTCAGACTAAGCAAGCAGAAAAAAGTAAACACTAAGTAAAAACAGAGTACAACTGCAAGTGAAGAAAGTAAGTGGGCCAGAATACAAACCCAAACTGAAAGTAAAGTACAACTCGAAAGGGAAAACAACAACTGAAAAGTAAAAGCCGCTACGCCGAGCCATCCACTGGAAATCCCACCTAAAGGGTGAGTACAGATAGCTCCACTACTCCTCGGGTCCCGCCGTCCGCTCCGAGTATGTCCCGCCCAGTGGTCTCCTCCAGGTACCGTCCTACTCTACAAGCCTCAACCACGATCAACGTTGTCCGTCGTCTGCAACCAACACAACGTAGTGCGGGAATAGCCTGTGCAGGGGTGAGTATAAGCTATTCAGTGGGGACCCCGAGACCCCCGAAGGTCTCCCAAAATCAACAAAGGAGAAACCATAAAGGAAAGATACAATCACGAAGTAACAATCGACACTGCTTAGATATATGCCCATACGTATACCTAAGTCAAAAATTCCAATACGCTCCAACCTCCGAGCCCATGTACATCTCAGTCCACACAGGAAAGTATACGTAATCCACACAGGATAGCAAAATGTAATCCACACAGGATAGCAAACAGGATTCAGCTCACACAGTTATAAATCATCAAAAAGGTGAAAGAGATGATCAGACATAGATACTGAATCATCTAAGTTGGGACCCACATATAATACAAGACCATCCGTCTTCATTGTTTCATCTACGCTGGGACCCACATAGGATGCAAGACCAGTACTGAATCATCAAAGCCAGGACCCACATAGGATACACGACCAACACAGCTAGGACCCACATAGGATACAAGACCAGCTGTCTTCATTGATTCATCTATACTGGGACCCACATAGGATACAAGACCAGTATTGAATCATCTAAGCTGGGACCCACATAGGATACAAGACCAGCACAACTAGGACCCACATAGGATACAAGACCAGCTGTCTTCATTGATTCATCTATACTGGGACCCACATAGGATACAAGACCAGTATTGAATCATCTAAGTTGGGACCCACATAGGATACAAGACCAGCACAGCTATGAACCACATAGGATACAAGACCAGCTGTCTTCATTGATTCATCTATACTGGGACCCACATAGGATACAAGACTAGTATTGAATCATCTAAGTTGGGACCCACATAGGATACAAGACCAGCACAGCTAGGACCCACATAGGATACAAGACCAGCTGTCTTCATTGATTCATCTATACTGGGACCCACATAGGATACAAGACCAGTATTGAATCATCCAAGCTGGGACCCACATAGGATACAAGACCAGCACAGCTAGGACCCACATAGGATACAAGACCATCTTTCTTCATTGATTCATCTATACTGGGACCCACATATGATACAAGACCAGTATTGAATAATCTAAGCTGTCAGATCCACAAAGGATCGATAGGTACTAATCCCAACAAAGCCCCACACAGGATCAGACCCACATAGGATCTATAGCACTGATCCTCATAGGATCGCTGAGTGATGTAGTCGTCGTCGTCGAATACACTGAGGATCTCTGCATAGTCATCGTCGAAGTCGCAGTCGCAGCCAGCACTAGGGTTCCCGCACAGAGCAAGCTCGTTCGGGAGGGTCCGCTCCACGAGCCGAGAGGCTGATACATCAACTGTCACATAGTCCGAAGTTGATGTATCCAAAAGTTCTGTATCGTTAACATGAACTTCACGTTGCAGATGACGCGTCAATCAGACGCCCAGTCTGAGAGTTATTGGCTTTTTCGTTCTAGGGGCCCGGTTGGTTTTTAAGGAAAAACCAACCCGGCCGTACACCACCTGCGTCCAAACATAGAGTGGAGTATGCCAAAAGTTCCGTCTCACTTAGAGGAATTCAATGAAGTCGACGGCATGTCGATCGGATGTCTGAATCTCATGATATGAGTGTTTTCGCTCCGAGGGCCCGGTTGGTTTCGTGTACGAACCAACCCGGCCGAAACCAAAGTATTCTGAATCCTTGAGTGCAGTATGCCGAAATGACCGTCTCGATCCAAGGATTGTGTTTCCACTGATGGCGCGTCATTCGGAGGTCCGTACCTGATGTTATGGGTAAAAGACAGAAAATGGTCCGAAGATGGGGGGTCTGGGCCTGGGCCGACCCACCCCGACCCCCCTGGGTTGGCCGAATCGGGTCGAACAGACCCAGTCCGACCTGACTGGACCGAGTCCGTTCCGGCCAGGGCACGGCCTGGCCCGGCCGGCCGGCCTGGCTCGGCTCGGCCGAGCGGCCGAGCAACGCGGGGGGCACGCTGCCCCTGCGTGACAATCTCTGCGGGCCCTGCGGGGGGCCGCCCTGTTCAACGGACGCAGCAAAGCCACGTCCTGTGTGCGCCGGACCTGTGCGGACGCGGGTCTCCTGGCGCTGTTGTTGCCTCCGCGGCTTCAGCCGCAACGGCTCCCTCCGGGGGCGCGCCGGGGCGCCGCCGCCCCCGGCCGTCGGCGCCGCCGGTGGCTTCCTCGGGCCACCGGAGTCGCTCCGGTGGTCCGATTCCATTCCCGTCTGCGCCGCTGCTCCTCCCGGGTCCCGTTCTTCACTGCGGAAACATCAAATCGCCCTTGTGGCATGTTTTGTCATCACCCGCCAAATCCGCACAACAATGAAGAACTGCGGAGGGTTATCAGGCCGTGTTCGTTTGGCACACACCCTCCGCGTTAGGCGATAACAATTGGGAAAAATAATCAACACATAGAAATCATAACAAATTACAATTTTAAAAAATTAAAATTGTTCTTATGAAACCGGGTTCTTTATTTTAACAGAAACAATCACTGGAATATAAATTGTTTCAGAACAAACCCCTACCTCAGTTCAGGAACGGTGCACGTCAACGATCCTCGGAAGACAAGCGTCGCGGAAATCATGCGTCACGGAAAACGAACATTTTTTCCGTTAACGTCGAGGTGAGTTCGAAGAGGAAACGTCGTTGGAATAAGACGTCGCGTTCTTCGTCAGAGATGTTCTTCGTTGAAGAACGGTGTTCTTTGCGTTCTTCGTCGAGGTTGAAGAAGAAGAAGACTTCACGCTTCTCAAACCTCTCAAGCTGGCAAAAACTATAACAATAATAATATAAGACCAAGTCTTAATTTTATTAACACAACTTAACCATTTGAATTTCAAGAGTTTGAAATTAAGTAACTAACCTTATTAATTATAACAAGTAGTCAAAAAATTAATGAAGTGAGTTAATGGGGAGTTTGGAAGGTGAGGGGTTAAGATGAGTTAAGGGATTTGAAAAGGTGGGGGGGTTCGTGTGGGCCCCACCCTTTCAATTATCCACACATGGGAAGTTGGGTGGATGTGGGCCCCACCACCAACTTCCCATGGGAGAAATTAACCACCTTGATATGAAATAAAATTGATCCAACAATTTTATTTACTTTTTTTTATTAAACCCCATTAATTAACTTCTTCTCCCGGACAAACGCAACTACGGTAAAGGTTCTCTTAAGCGTTTACCGGCGTTGCGAGTTCATCGGTGCCATCGGATTTCAATTCTGAGCACTGGTTCAAAAGATAGGAATTCCCGCTCGTTCGTTCACTGAACGTACCCGAGCCAAACTTCCGAAATTGATTCTGGGCACTCCGGGCCTCAGAATCATGCGCCGTTAGAAACTGCGTTCTTGTAAAATTCCATAGAAAATTAATAAAAAAATTACCTTGAAATTTTATGGGTCTTTACAGTAAGAGAGGTCATTATCAATTTGTACCACCTCATGATTCAGTAAATGATAGGGATCAAGTATGCACTTCCTCATTAGTGATACATGGAATGCATCATTAACTATATCCGTACTTGATTAAAGTTAAATATTATATTGCATTTGTCCAATGAGATAAAGGATCTTGGAGGGGCCAATGTACCATGAGATAAGCTTTAATTTCTTTCCTAAATGCATGAATTTATTCCATTGTGATACTATAAGGATGGAATCTCCTCCAATGTTGAACACCAAGTCCCATCTACTGTTGTTATCATATCAATTTTTCCAAATCTCATCGACATTTTATTACTGTTGGATGGCTTGAACCTTTTTTTCATATCTTGTACATGGTTAATTCCAATTAACTATCGTTCTCTAACTTCATCCCAATAGGATGGAGTTCTACATCACTTCCCATATAGAGCTTCATACAGATCTATTTGAGTACTCAAGAGGAATATTATTTTATATGAGAACTAAAAAAATGGGAATTTATGATCCCATCCACCTTTTAATTCAATTTAGTGTGATCTTAGCATGTCCTCAAAGATCTGAATTTCCATTCCATATTTTCTATTAGTTTTTGGGTGATAGGGCATGATATAATTCAATTAAGTACTCAAATTATCTTAAATACTTCACTATAATTTAGTGGGGAAACTTGTATCATGGTCATAAATCATCAAAAGTGGTACCCCATGAAACCTGATCACTTCCTTGAAATATATCTTAGGATGTTTTTAATTACTTTTATCATACCAAATATCTAAAAATTGTGCAGTCTTGCTGAGTCCATCCACCACAGACCATATTGTATTTATTCCTTTGTATGACTTCGGGAGACAAGTGATAATGACCATAGTGAAATTCTCCCATTTACACATTGGTATATGAAATGGTTTCCTCGTCCTTTTATACATCTTTTATTCTACTTTATCTTCCTGACATACCAAACACCATGATATGGATTCCATGAACTCCTTCATCATGTTATCTCACCAGAAGTATTCTTGAAGATCACAATATATATTGCTGCTACTATGATGGATGGAGAAAGATGACTTATGTTCATTTTCCAACAAATATTTCTTTATCTCAGTCAATGTAGCCATAGAAATCATCATTCTAAACTGAATCAAACCATCATCAATGATATGAAACTCTTATACCTTCCCATACATCAATTCATTCACCATATTTTTTAACTCTAGATAATCTGTTTGTGCATCCATGATCTTATCTTGGATTGATGGTTTGGTATCATATGGAAAAGTTAGGATGTATTACATAAAATTAGGAATTATATATGCATATTTTGTATTTCCTGGAATATATATCTTTCTCAATCTACATTATGGATAGAGAAGCAAAAAATCTATACTAATAGCATTAGCTTCCTAGTTTGCCTTCCCAGGATGATATTGATTAGAGAAATTGTATTCTTAGATTAACTCTAACCATAAACTTTGATGAATGATTATCTATTTGTTTTTATTATATACTTTAGGCTTTTATGATCGATATATATTTCACACATGTCACTATAGGGATAGTTATAGCAAGCCGACTGCTGTAATCCTAAAGCTGGGGTATACTACCATTACATTGGTATGATTACAAAGAATCAAATCCTGATGGACCAAAGATTTTCATAGTCTTGGTAAACTAGATATATAATTGAGACTTGTATTAAAAATGTACCTACAAACCTCAAAAAAAATACTAAATAACTTCGCGGATAACTTTATTCACTATAGTATATACATGTATATCATTCATATTATGCTTCTTGTATTCTTGGGGAAATAAAACAAAATATGGGTGAGACCAAATTCTCAAAAAGGGAAATGTATAATTAGAGAAATATTGAATCATTGATAATAATAAATATTGAAATGTGATAACTATAAATACATTTCATTCATATTACTATATAAGAAAAAAAAAATATAATGGTAAGAAACTAAATAACATTTCATCTTATCCATAAATAAAAAATGAAATGAATCCATATATATGTTAATTAAAAATATCATTAATTAATAATAAATAAATAAAAATGAATTTAATTCATTATTATTTGATTCCATATCTATGGTACATGGAATCCTATACTCTTAAGATCCATTATCAAGACAGTTTAAAACTACATGTAGACACCAGTTTATTTTTTTGAACCTAATTTTTCACATGGGAACCTATCGATAAATCAATGATCAATATAAAGTAATGTGTACACCCATAATTACATGTCCAAATAATTCCTTGGACAAAATAATCATTTAAATCAATATAAAATACTCCTTATGAACTATTCATATTTAATAAAAGAAACATTTTTATCAATAATTCCCCAATTAATCAAATATTTGTCAAAGTGAACATCATATGAAAAAACAGAATACTACTTTGGAAATAATAATATCCATGACATGATAATATAGATATTTAAATCAATAAAATAAGCTGATTTTATCGAGATAAAGTTAACAAACACATTGAAAGTGATATGGAAATGATAATCATTAAAAATGTTCTTAATGAGATTAATATTTAAGCATTCCAAAATGTCCCATACCACTTTGAAATATTTTAATCATATTATCCATTAATAAATAAAATTAATAGAAATTTATAATATCATTAGAAGAAATAAAATCGTGATATAACATGTTAATGGGTAGTATATATACCATATAAAATAAACTATGTTCATAACAAAAAATAAGTCTTAATGAAATTGAAATTAAAATGAAATTCCTTACCTTCCGTCCAATTTGTTTTGTGTGTCTTTATATTCATGAATAACAAACCCATGATAATTGTTTACTTTCATGTTAACCGTTTTCATTGTTATTGTAACATTCATTTCACTTATTACCTTGATGTATACAACAACATAATCAATTAAACTTATGTCAGGGTGTTTTGACCAAATTTGGATTGTGTGTCAAAAACCACTTTTGTGGGTCACCTATGGTAAAAGGTGTCATTGTATAACATATATGGAATAATTTTCATGAAATAATTATTATATTTATACATAATTTATACTTTTAAAACAAATAATTAAATATGGTTATGAAAAATGAGCCAACGTTACAATCAAGTAGATGGTAGGCCGTATGTAGGCATGTGTTACAATCCCATTTTCAATGATCAATATAGAAAGAAGGTAAGTAACCCTATATCGTTCCAAAATGATAATTATATCACAATAAACATGATATTTAGTCTTATACACACATATATTAAAATATTGTGATGTAAAATGAATCACATCTTGTCGTGGAGGTGGTGGTCCACACGTCCACGACCGACATTATCAATTTTTAGTGTCTGAAAGGGTAATAAAACAAATGATATATGTTATATTTATAGAAAGATAATTATTTAATGAATATAATATATATATTTTTTATTTCATGAATGTTTTAATAAAGCCATCTTCTATATATTCCATGTATCATGTGATCGAATCACAACACTTTTAGGAGGTAATAGTCCACATATCCACAAACGATTTTATCGTATTTACAATAAATGTAATGATTTAGAAAATATGATATAAAAGAATTAAAAAATACATAATAATTATAATATATATCATATATAAACTGTGTGCCCATCATTATTCCCAACCATGAATGGAGGAAAAAGAAAAATGAAGAACATTTTTTGTGAGGCGGTAATTCACCGTACACATAAATGGTAAGTTCATTAATCATTAGATTGAAGTATGTGTAAGTGTATGTAGAAAAATTAGAAATAAACCTTACCAAAATATTGTGGATACTATTTTTTTTATTTAATAGTGGGATAATAATATTTCATGGAGGGTAGAAATAACTAAAACTGTAGATCTTACGAAAAGATGTTACCTCTTCATTAGATAACTGATTTTGGTTTGCACTAATGGGCCTCCTTTGATGGATTTATGACCATTGTGGGGATTATAGGATATGAGTATCTATTTTTGGGATCTACTTGGTTAGATATTGGTTGAATTTTTTTTTTGATATTTTTAACAATGTGGGAGGAGATGACGCCTTTTTAGTGGAGGGGTAGTGGCATTCTCGTAAATTTTAAAAAAGGAACTCCACCCACGTTTTTTCATTGAAAATAGATAAAATAACATTATATATTATATATAAGGATGTATACGGTATATATATCTCTCTAAAAATGGTTTTGGATAAGTTTTTTGGTCATTTAAGGCTTTAGGTTGAATTTTTAGTCTCTTGTTAAGCTTAATTTCACCATAATCATTGTAATTAATTTTAATTACATTTACAAATATTTTGACCAAAAACTATGTCGATAATATTTGATATTGTAAATTAGTATTATTCCAAAAATGGAATCCATTTTTTCAAATTCCAATCACATAGGTGGTAGAAATTAATTTAAATTTAATCCCATAGCCGAGACGACAATGTGGGGTTTTAAAGTAAAAATGTTCACAATTATGATAAGTTTTTATATCCCATTTCACATTGAAATAGATTATAATTACCTGAATTTAATTAATTAATAATAAATTATCCTAATTAAACTTTAAAAACAATCCAAAATTTAATTTAAAATCATAAATAAATCAGATGAAAAATTAGTTTGAATTAAAATGAAGTATTTTTCATTACTCATATAAAAATGAAACTTCACAGAAAAATACAAAAAATTCTCCCAACCTCATTTTCAGGTTTATCCTTAAAATATGAATTTTATTTTTACATATAACGTCTATAAAATTTTAAAAAATTTATTTAATTATTGTTGACCATTAAAATGCTATAATAATGCATTAATAAAATTGTCAAGTTTTATGCATAAAATTGGGTTTGTTCTTATCTTCTGACAATCAAATCTATTTGAGGATTATAAAAAATTAATTACTTTATGAAAGATATTTTTCATTAGTATGACTCACTAATTGTTATTAATTTAATTTATTAGCCTAAAACATCATTTTGTTCAAAAAAATAGAATTCTATAAAAATAAACCCTTTATATTCAATTGGTTATTATATTAATTTATAATTAATTAATAACCAATTAACTGATTTAATATTTGTTAAACCCTATATTTTCATAATCTTTTTATTCATTTTCAAAAGTATTAACTTAACATTTATGTTATATCTTATTATATTAAATAAAAATATATTCATAATATTTTTTTTCAATAAATCTCAGTCTTGAATTTGACACAAGACATTGAAGAAACTCATTATTCCTTGAAATATAAACTAACATAGTTTTACATGCATAGAATGATATAAAATATTCTTAATTTATTGAAAATTGTAAATATATTATAATATCTTGGCATATAATGTTCCCTCACGCGGTTGGTGTTTCATGTCATACAAACTATCAAATACAATGTTCTTAATTTAGATTTTTGAGGTATCACATTCGTCCCAATATACACTATTGGAAATCATACTTTTCCCAACACTTGTATACCAGTGGTTCTTTTGAACCATTGGTATAGGTGATCTTTACCAATAGTTTTCATAAACCATTGTTAAAGATCTGTAACAAGTGACTTTTCCCAACGGTTTGATCAAACTGTTGGGAAATATGGGTAAAAATGACTTTTCCCAACGGTTTGATGAAACTATTGGGAAATATGGGGAAAATTGATTTTTCCCAATGTTTTTATTAAACCTTTGGCAAAGATGTAGTTTTCCAAACGGTTTTTAAAAACCATTGGGAAAAACATGCCCCAAATTCACCTAAATCAGGCATCCCCATCCCCACGATTCTATAAGTATTCTGCTGCTCTCCATAAGCGATTCCTACTCACAGAAGCCCTTGTGAAGCCCAACCTCTTCCATCAGATCAACTACTAGGTTTGACTCCTTCCCCCTTTTCTCAAGGATATCCTTCCACATCTTCTCCAGAATATCCTTCTATTCTCAAGGATATCGTTATTCCTAATATTTAGGGTTTTTGTAAAATTTTATGATTCACTACACCACAAATTGTGTACTCAAATCACTACATCGGTGTACACATTTTCCAATTAATGTTTTCATTACACATATACATTTATAAGGGCATGGTGTCTCTTTATTGTGTTCTAATTTTGATGATTCATAGTTTGTTAATCTCAATGCTTCAAATATTACAGCATCATGTATATGAACTCATAAGAAATTGTTAGTAATATTTATTCATAGTATTTATTGAAAATACCTCCTTTCATTAAGATCATGTCAAACATGAAGATCTTGTTCATCTTAATTTTTTTACACTATTTGTATTACATAAAAATTATGTATCATGTTTCTATCAAATTCTATATATATATATAAAATAACACACTATTCACTTATCCTTCTCACATTAGAACATATGGAGTATCTTCTTGAAATTTTCAAAATAGTATATGGTCCCTAATTACTAATTCTTTCTTCTTCATGAAACTAATTCACATAATGTCAAATTTCCAATATTAGTGAATATTAGTTTTCCTAATATAACCATTAATCATTCTGCCTTCAACATCATACGTGAGTTATTCAATAACCTTTTTCACTGATTTGGGGTTCCTAAAAATGCTTGGGAAAATGAAAAAAACACATGTATTGAATCGTGTTTCTCATATGGTTTCATGGATAAAATTTCATCTCGAAAATCTTGACTGTGTGGTACAAATATCATGAGGACCATGTGATTATTATTCATCACACAAATAATGTTGTTTTCTGCAACTATGTGTTTTTATTTTAACTTTTGATTTGGATGAAAGGGGAGCTCTATGGTCATTAATCATGGTTGTGGGTGTTCATTTAGGATGTAAGATAGTATGACTTGATTTTACTTGATATGTCCAATATTATTATTGATTTATGTTCAATTTGATTATCTTTGACAAGTTATGTATTTTAATAAGTTTTTATTAATGGTTGTAATAATGACGATATGGTATAAGGGTTCATATGGTGTGTATAACGGTTCACATGGTGTGTATAATGGTTCAAATGGTATCAGTGAACTCAAGTCATTAATTCAAGCCTTAATTCTCACTAGCATGTAAGAAATTGAATGATGGAAACCCATCCTCACATGATTTAATACCTTACATAGTATCCAACACATGGAATACAAGCATTTGAATTCATCTTTTAACCAGGATCATATATTCCATTTTCCCCAAGATGAATGTACAAATATAACTTTAGGGTCAATTAAATATGGTTCACATTGTACGTTGTATATTATGTGTTTTTCATGGCCAATACTCACTTTTATTTGGGTGGTGTGCTTTTCACTACCCATGCTGGCATGTGTAGACATCCATAAAATGATAGATAAGTCACAAGTTTAATTCAGTAATGTTGTTATCATTGAGATACTTAATTGTTATCCTAAAATTTAAAAATAAATGTTTTTGTCTACACTTATTGAAATTAAATCTTTTTACAAGCCATGAACAACCTTTTTGTGTAGAAGCCTAAAATTTATTCACCCATGGGGTGCGCTTGACTTTGGGAAGTAATTGGGTAATGAATGGTATGGCCATAGAGGTTACAATAATGAGTTATTGAACATGAGTGAATAATTTGGGATGCCTATAACACATAATTGTACCTAAGTCATGTGCCTCTTATAGACCTAATGAAAATGAATATAAATAAATTTTAATTTAATTTATGAGTACTTGTTCTTTACATTATTTTAATAGTTCACTACATTGACTAGAAACTTCTAACTTTATCGTTTACTTAAATGTATTTTCTATTAAAGCTCAATCCTATTGAATTATTTCTGACAAAATGACTTGTTTAAATTAGTTTTACAAAATAGAAAGATGTTGGTTGTATGAAACCGATCGGATCTCAAATGATTTTCAAAACTATTTGGAGAGCCTTATAGATTTTGCATTTCACAATGCTTCAGATTGTGGTCGCATACACTGCCCATGTCCCAATTGTGTTGGTTGTCCTTGGTTGAGCCTTTAAGAAGTCAGCTACCACATAACAAAAAATAGTTTTCAAGCAAACTACTTTGTGTGGTATCAAAATGGGGAGAAAATAAAATCTCAAATTGGTGATGATCGAAATGAAAGGACTGGAATGGAAAATTTGTTAGATGATCAGTTTCCGTTTATTCTTCATCATGAAAAAGAAAGGATTTTGACTCAAGAAGACTTCTATATGAGGAAATAAGATGCATCTAGTGAAATTAATGATATTGATAGGGTGAAAAAAATGAATGATGCTGCCACAACTCCAGTATATTGACATTGCGATAAAATGAAAAAGCTATAATTTTTAATCCGATGGTTTCATGGTAAAACTATTTATCAGATTTATAATACATCAATCGATTACATTCTTACCCTCTTGAAGTATTTACTTCCAGATGATGCAGATATTACCTCAAACCACTATATGGCATGGATGTTAGTTGAGGAACATGGATTTTCAAGAAACAAAATTCATGCTTTCCTGATAGATTGCAGTTTATTCTAGGAGAAAACCACTGAATGAAATGATTGTATAAAATGTGACACATCCCATTGGAAGTCAAAATCTGATGGAACAGCATCCCGCGTTCCATAGAAAGTAATGTTGCACTTTCAATTGATCCCCAGAATCCAGAATCTTTTTGTGTATGATGACATATCAATACAAATGAGATGTCATGATACCAAGTGAAAGAAGACTAATGATGAGTTGGTTCATCCTGCAGATGGATTTTCATGGAAAAGATTTGATGTTTGATATCCTGATTTTGCAGCTGACGTGCGTAATGTGAGGATGGGTCTTTCATGCAACGGTTTTAATCCGTTTGGACAGATGCTTGCTTCGCACAACACATGGCCATTTTTTATACACATTTATAATCTTCCACCATGGTTCTGTATTAAAAAAACCTTTCACTTTCATGAGTATACTCATATCTGGTCCTTCTGATCCCGACATTGATATTGATGTATACATGCAACCTTTAATAAAAGAGTTGAATATTCTTTTGGATGTGGGTGTGCACACATACGATGCATGTTTGAAAGACATATTTCAGATGCATGCCGCGCTTATGTGGACGATCAATGAATTTTCAGCTTATGCAATGATTTCTGGATGGAGCACGAAGGGAAAACTGTTATGCCCAGTTTGTATGAAGAATACACGATCCCGAAGACAGAAACATTGTTGTAGTTTCAGTTTTATGGGACATCGACGATTCTTTCCAAATGATCATCCATATAAAATGAATCGTCGAAGATTTGATAATACCATAGAGACCAATGATCCAACTCAGTGTATGTATGTAACTGATGTTCTTAATGAATTTAATGATTTCAGTTTTTCATTCGAGAAGGGTCAAATTAAATCTAGAAAGAGAAAGAATGTCTCCACTGAAACTTGTTACAATTGGAGGAAGAGGAGTATCATTTTTGATTTTCCCTATTAGTCAACCAATTTGTTACATCATTGCTTAGACGTAATGAATATTGAAAGGAATATATGTGAAATGTTGCTTTCGGTTCTTCTTAATTTCAATGGGAAGACAAAGGATGATTTACGATCTCATCATGACTTGGTGGATTGGGGAATCAGACCAGAATTGTATCTTGTGCATATCAGTGAAAATAAATGGAAAATTCCATGTGATTCCTATGTGATGAAACCTACTGAAAAAAACAATTTCTGGAAGTATTAGACACTATTAGAGTTCCTGATGGATATTCAAGAAACATATCTAAATGGGTCAACAGAAGAGAGTTGAAGCTAAAATCTTAGAAGACTCATGATTATCACATTCTACTACATGATATGCTTCCAATAGAAATCTGTCATCTTTTGTATAACAATGTAAGGGTGACTGTTATTCGGTTGTGCCATTTTTTTAGAGATATTTGTGCTAAGAAGTTATCCAATAAATTATTGCAAAAAATGTTGACAGATTCCCCATTAATTTTTTGTGAGTTGGAGAAAATATCTCCTCCATCATTTTACACATTCTTTCTGCATATGAATATTCATATTCCCACTGAAATACTTCTCAGAGGACCTATTTATTTTCGTTGGATGTATCCAACTGAATGAAATATGTACACATTAAGGTCTTATGTCCGAAATAGTAATCACCATGAAGGTTCTATCGTGAACGGTTACTTGGCTCAAAATGTATGGATTTCTGCTCAATGTATTTGTCTGATCTTACTACAAGAATGAACAGACCAATGAGAAATGAAAAAGAACAATATGAGAAAATTGAACCCAATTTTCCATGACTTCTTCAAATAGTAGGAATTTCTGGGTCATATACATTGAAGTTATTAAGCCATGAAGAGCGGGAGATGGCACATCACATAGTTTTGTTCAACTGTGATTTTTTTGATGACTATATCAGGTAACTAAATTGAATATGTATATCTTACATATATATCTGTTAAACAATTCATATTTTTTATCTACAGGGAACAAAACATAATGATAAATAGGAAGCATCGTTCTTTATCTTTTAGAAGGAGAGAGACTTTGCATAGCAAAGAGTTTTCTTCGTGGTTAAAATTGAAGGTAAAAATATTACAGTTTAAAATAATTATATAAATATTTAATTAAGTTTAATAGTCATTTATATTGTAGGTATTGAGTTTGTCTACCTATTATGTCTCTAAGGAAATACGAACTTTGTCATTTGGTCCTAATATCGTGGTCCGTGACTGTAAATCAATTGTTATCAATGGGTAGAAATTTATTGTCGTTGAATGAGAAAAGAACATGAGAACACAACATGATGGTGTTATTCTTACTGCCACAACATATTGTTATGCCGGTGCATCAGATAGTAGACCGTGATTTGAAAATGTGGGTTATTATGGGGTCGTTGAGAAAATAATAATATTGGATTATTACTCTCATGGACGAGTCAAAATGATGAAATGCCATTGGTTTGATTCGATGAAGAGACATGTAACATTTATTGATGATTGTGTATTTTGAGTAATTAATATTACTCGCACACTTCCTACCGATGAACCATATGTGTTGGCATCAATGTATAAACAAGTCTTTATGTCAATACCAACTTCAACCTGAATTTTGTGTCATAGTTTAAGTAATTCTAAGGCATATTTTTGATGATGGTCATGATGGAAGTGACATTGTCCCTAGTTCCATTAAAACCAATCCATTTATTTCATTTGATGACGCCAATAGCTCAATTGTCAGAGTTGATTCTAAACCTGAAGTTGTGGTTCAAAATATATAGAATCATTCATCCATGTTCTCAATTCTTTTGGTT
The DNA here is from genome assembly GCA_963277665.1 of Viscum album. NCBI lineage: Eukaryota > Viridiplantae > Streptophyta > Magnoliopsida > Santalales > Viscaceae > Viscum > Viscum album. The sequence continues at coordinate 191,318,666 of OY728155.1, read as the reverse complement.
TACCTATAGTTGGGTTGTTAAGGTTGGTAATATTCAAATTGATTTAGTATTGATCACAAATATGTTTTATCTGACTTGACCATTATGTGGATTTTCAATGTTTATTGGTTGCAGTTTTATTTCAATTGCATTTTCTAATTTGGAATTGAACTATATTCAAAACTAGTCAAACAATATTTCTAACTTGGTGAACAGTACAACTTGTATGATTTATTAAATCCAGTCATGATCTTATAAAACAATTGATAGCTAAATTAACAATGAATCCTCATATTCCCTCATATATTTAGTTTTTTGGGTTACACATTAGTTTCCTTTTTCTAATTAATTACATATTTGTTTTCAAAAGCATGAAATGCAGCCAATTTAAGATAGATGAAGGGAAAAAATGATGGAGAACAATCGTCGAATGGAGGATATGGGAGTTCCACCATTAGTGCCTATAATGAGTACTTTATTTAAAGTATATATATTTAAAGAATATATAATGTCATGTGATTAATTTTTTTGTAAACATTTTAGTAGGATCCACCTATGCGTCGACAGTTATTCGATGGGAAGCCTAGTACTGGTCCTAGTACTCAGGTCGGTGGTACGAGGAGGGTTCGAACCAGAGGTGGACGAGTAGCTTCGCGTACCTGACTAGACCCTGCCCCTCCAACTGACATGTCATCCTTCCCGCATTCTAATCTCGGTGTGTCATTAGGGACTCACATGATATTTAGGCCTCCATGTTTTTTCCACCTTTTGCATCTTCTGGCCCATCATTTTCATATCCCATGATGATTCCCACTCCCCAGTCAGAATTCGGTCATACAGCTATCCCATGTTCTTTTCCTTCTACTTTTGTCTCTCTGAGCTTCTATATTCCATAGTCTTCGACTCCAGTTCCACCACAGGGTGTTCCATCAGTTTCTGTGGATCCATTGGCGCTCAACGATCCGTCTAGCGTAGATATATTTATAGAACCCTAACACATTTTTATAGAAATATTTATTTTCATTATAACATGTATTGAGAAAATATTTGTTTTTCTTTCATGACAGATACGTCTACTGACAGGAGGCAGGGGCGGGGGTGTACATGCATGCATTCGGTGTGGAAACACCTCACACATGTTATGGTGGATTACAATGAAGACAACCAAATGGTTGAGAAAATAGGGCAGCAATGTCGGAGTTTATTGGAGACACTTTCCAAATACTCCAACATCATTCCTGTGAGCCCGCTATCGTGGAGACATTTTCCATATGAGGTTAAGGATAGAGCTTGGGAAGAGATATGGGTAAAAAAATCTTTTGTATTCAATGCCATGAATTATTTTTGTATTTATATGAATTAATATTTTTATGTCATCTTTGATTTAATTTTCCCAATGGTGAGGATGCACGACTGGAACGTCTAAAGGATTTAGAAGAACTTTAGAGAGCCTACAAGCATGAATTGTATATTGGCTGGTGTGCTAGAGTTGGCACCGAGTTAGAGGCGGTACCAATCATGGATGATTGTCCTATAGAGCAGTATCGTTAGATGATTACTCATTAGACAACTACCTAGTTTAAGGAATAAATTACATTTGAGGTATTTAAATAATAACTTCATGTTTTGAATTAATATTATCCTTTTCATTATAGAATTTTATTTAGAAATCATTTGGGAAAAATAAAAAAAAAAGATTGATGCAAAAAAATACTTCCACACACTAGGACGTACTACAATGCCAGATCATGAGAGGAAGCAGGTATGACAATTTTTTATAAGTTTTCATTACAAATTACAGATTCTTTTGTTGCCCCAATTATTTAATTGCTTGCTAAAGTTTTCATATAAATTTATTTTTCAATATCATTATAGAGGCAAATACAGAATATTGAAGGACGTGTGCCTCGAGCAAAACTGTTTTGCTCGAGTAGACGGAAAAAGGATGGAAGTGCTGTCAACGAAGCGACTCAGTAGATGATTGTAAGTTTTAATCTATTGCTTTTATATTTTAATATCTATTTTGTAACTTAATAATATATTTATTTTTGTAACAAGATAAATTAGAGGCCCTCGATGCCCAAGAACCAGATAAGTTTGGGCCCACTGATCACTTACATCAGGTGTTGGGAGAGGCGCATCCTGGCAGAGTATGCTGCTGACCTAGGATAGCCCCAAAGAGGTATTGGACCTCCTCAGGTACAAGTTGTAGTGCCACCAAGCTGTAGAAAGTTAGGACACATGCTCAAAAAGCTAAGAAAAAGGCCATAGAGACGGAATAATAGTCTGCAAGGGAAAATAGTGCATTTGCGAACTTTATTGATGTTCTACTTCCAACACATCCACCAGAGGCCATCCCAGCTTTTGATGAATATATTTCGTCGATACATTCTATATATTGTGCACCAGGTGGAAGTTCTAGTAATGGTAAAGACGTTGTCCATCCTGACGATGATGATGGTGAAGAGTTTGATATAGAAGAGGAGTGAGGGAAGGAGGGCGAGGCGGATGGCAAGGGCGAGGAGGAGGGCGAGGGTAAGGAGGAGGGCGCTGAGGAGGGCGACGATGATGATAGGGATGAGGAAGAGGGTGATGATAATGGTGATGATGGTGATGGTGATGTGAGAAAAATTGATCCGTTACATTTTTGACTAATATTAATGAGATTTTATGTTTAATCTATTCTAGTTGTTGGTCTTATCTAGACCCATTGTATAGTATTGGTGATTAGTTATTTTTATATATTGTCATTTTTCACGGATTTTGTCGCATTTTAGCGGTTGCGGTGTATCTTGAGCATGTTTATAGAGTTTTTTGTGTTTAGGAACTCCAGGGATAGCCCCCCTCCTTCCTGGACCCTACATAACCCCCACCATCCTCCTTGGACCCCGGACATTCCCACAGATAGCCCCCCAGACAGCCCCCCGGACAGCCCCACCACCATCCTCCTTGGTCCCCGGACAGCCCCTCAGACACCCCCCGGACAGCCTCCCAAATAGCCCCCAAAACAGCCCCCGGACAGCCCCCCCCCCCCAACACCCTCATCCTTGGACCCCGAACAACCCCTAAACACCCCCCAAATAGCCCCCCGCATAGCCCCCCCCCCCCCCCCACCCTCCTCCTTGATCCTCAGATATCCCCCGGACAGCCCCGAATAGCCCCCCAGACAACCCCCCACCCTCCTCCCTAGATCCTGGATAGCCCCCCCTGGATAGCACCCCGGATAGCCCCCCCACCCTTCTCCCTAGACCCCCAGACAGCCCCCCCCCCCACCCTCCTTGATTTCACATGTTTTTTTATTTCTCTGATCATGCAATGTTATTTTGGATTATTGAATTTCTGTATGTATTAAATTATATTAATGTCTTGGTATGCTTATTAAGTGAAAACAACAACTATCATATGGAAAAAAGCCTCAATCTGAGGCTCGGTGTGGCCGGCACCACTAAAAGCGTCTCAGGTTAATTTGAAATGGACAACATTTTAAGTGAAAACAAAAACCAGCATACGGAAAACCGACCAAACGGATTTTGATTGTGTTGATACTTTAGCACAATAATACATGGGATTATTTGATTTGTACGAGTCAACTCCGCCTCAATTTGAGGTGCGGTGGGGCCGACACCATTCAATGTGTCTCTCTTTTGTTTAAAATGGACAGGATTTTAAGTGAAAACAACAACTGAAATACGAAAAACTAACCAAATGAATTCAGAATGTGTTGATGCTTTAGGAAAACGTACTATTAGTCATATGTGTCATGTATGAGTCAACCACGTCTCAATCCGAGGCACGGTGTGACCGGCACCATTCGCAGTGTCTCACTTTTGTTTGAAGTGTATTACATTTTAAGTGAAAGGTATAACTAACATACAGAAAACCAACCAAACACATTAGGATTGTGTTTATTCATTAGGAAAATGATCCTTGGGTCATTTTTGAAGTGTATGAGTCAACCACATCTAAATCTGAGGTGCGGTGTGGCCGGTAGCACTCTATCTGTGTCTCTTTTGTTTAAAATGGATGATATTTTAAGTGAAAAGAAAAACTGACATACAAAAAACCAACAAAAAGCATTCAGATTCTGTTGATAATTTATCACAACGATCCATGGGTCATATTTGACATGTAAGATTCAACCCCGGATCAATCTGAGATACTGTGTGGCCAGCACCATTCGAAGTGTCTCTCTTTTGTTTGAAATGGACTTCATTTTAAGTGAAAACAACAACTAGAATACAAAAAAATAGACCAAATGGATTTTTACTGTGTCGATACATTAGCACAACGATCCATGGGTCATATTTGACGTGTACGAGCCAGCTCGGTCTCAATCCGAGTCGCGGTGTGGTCGGGATCACTCTATGTGTCTCTCTTCTGTTTAAAATGAACAACATTTTATGTTCATATGGAAAACTGACCAAACAAATTTGGTTTCCATTGAGACTTTAGTTGAACGGTCCATGGGTCATATGTGACATGTACGAGTCAACCTCGCCTCAATCCGAGGCACAGTGTGGCTGACACCACTCAAAGTGTCTCTCTTTTGTTTAAAATGGACTTCATTTTAAGTGAAAACAATAACTAGCATACAGAAAACTTACCAAACGAATTCTGATTGTGTCAATACTTTATCAAGATCATCCATGGGTCATATGTGATGTGTATGAGTCAACCCCACCTCAATCTGAGGTGCGGTGTGGCCTACATCATTCATAGTGTCTCTCTTTTGTTTAAAATGGACATCATTTTAAGTGAAAACAGCAACTGACATACCAAAAACTGTCCAAACGCATTTTAAATGTGTTGATGCTTTAGTAAAATTATCCATGGGTAATTTGTGACATGTTTGAGTCAACCACGCCTCAATCAGAGGTGCGGTGTGGCCGGCACCACTCTAAGTGTCTCTCTTTTGTTTCAAAAGGATATCATTTTATTTGAAAACATCAACTGGCATACATAAAACCAACCAAACTCATTCATATTGTTTTGATACATTATTAAAATTATCCATGGGTCATTTGAGTCGTGTATGAGTCAACCCCATCTAAATCTGAGGTGCGGTGTGGCCGGTACCACTCTGACTGTGTCTCTTTTGTTTGAAATGGACTTCATTTTAAGTGAAAACAACAACTGGCATACGAAAAATAGACCAAACACATTATTATTTTGTCGATACTTTAGAAAAACAATCCATGGGAAATATGTGACGTGTACGAGCCAACCTGGGCTCAATTAGAGTTGCGGTGTGGTCGGGTCACTCTACGTGTCTCTCTTTTGTTTAAAATGGACATCATTTTAATTTCATATGGAAAACTGACCAAACACATTCGGTGTCTATTGAAACATTAGGATAACGATCCATGGGTCATATGTGACGTGTATGTGTCAACCTCTCCTCAATCTGAGGTGCGGTGTGGCCGAAACCACTCAAAGTGTCTCTCTTTTGTTTAAAATGGAGTTCATTTTAAGAGAGAACAACAACTAACATACAGAAAACCGACCAAAAAGATTCTGATTATGTCAATAATTTATCACAATGATCCATGGGTCATATGTGACGTGTACGAGTCAACCCCGCCTCAATCTGAGGTGCGGTGTGGCCGACACCATTCATAGTTTCTCTCTTTTGTTTAAAATAAACATCATTTTTAGTGAAAAGAACAACTAAAATATGAAAAATTGACCAAACACATTCGAAATGTGTTGATGGTTTAGGAAAACGATCCATGGGTCATATGTGATGTGTACGAGTCAACCCCGCCTCAATCTGAGGTGCGGTGTGGCCAGCACCACTCTAAGTGTCTCTCTTTTGTTTAAAAAGGATATCATTTTAGGTGAAAACATCAACTGGTATATGGAAAACCAACCAAATTCATTCATATTGTGTTGATACTTTAGGAATACGATACATGGGTCATTTTAGACGTGTATGAGTCAACTGTGACTAAATCCGAGATGCGGTGTGGCCGGTACCACTCTAACTGTGTCTCTTTTGTTTGAAATGTACTTCATTTTAAGTGAAAACAACAACTAGCATACAGAAAATAGACCAAACGCATTATTATTGGGTCGATAATTTATCACAATAATCCATTGGTTATATGTGATGTGTACAAGCCATCCCGGGCTCAATCTGAGTCGCAGTGTGTCCGGGATCACTCTAAGTGTCTCTCTTTTGTTTAAAATGGACAACATATTAAGTTCATATGGAAAAACGACAAAACGCTTTTGGTTTCCCTTGAAACATTAAGAGAACAATCTGTGGGTCATATGTGATGTGTACGAGTCAACCTAACCTCAATATGAGGATCGGTGTGGCTGACACCACTCAAAGTTTCTCTCTTCTATTAAAAATGGACTTCATTTTAAGTGAAAAAAACAAGTAATATACAGAAAACTGGCCAAATCGATTTTGATTCTGTCGATACATTAGAAAAAAAATCCATGGGTCATATGCGACGTGTATGAGTCAACCCCGCCTCTATCCGAGGTGCGGTGTGGCTGACACCATTCTTAATTTCTCTCTTTTGTTTAAAATGGACATCATTTTAAGTGAAAGAAACAATTGACATATGGAAAACTAACCAAATGCATTCAAAATGTGTTTATACTTTAAGACAACAATCCATGGGTCATATGTGATGTGTATGAGTCAACCCTGACTCAATACGAGAAGCAGTGTGGCTGGCACCACTATAAGTGTCTCTCCTTTGTTTCAAAAGGATACCATTTTATGTGAAAACATCAACTGGTATACAAAAAACTGACCAAATGCATTCTTATTGTGTTGATACACTAGGACAATGATCCATGGGTCATTTGAGATGTGTATGAGTCATCCCCGTCTAAATCTGAGATGCGGTGTGTCCAGTACCACTCTGACTGTGTCTCTTTTTTTTAAATGGACAAGATTATAAGTGAAAAGAAAAACTAGCATACGGAAAACCGATGAAACGCATCCGTATTCTATTGATAATTTATCACAACGATCCATGGGTCTTAAGTGACATATACGAGCCAACCCGGGCAAAATCCGAGTCATGGTGTGGCTGAGATCACTCTAAGTGTCTCTTTTTTGTTTAAAATTGGAAACATTTTAAGTACATACAGAAAACCAACCAAACGAATTTTGTTTCCATTTAAACTTTAGGAGAACGATCCATGGGTCATATGTGACGTGTATGACTCAACCTCGCTTCAATATGAGGTGCGGTGTGGCCGACACCACTAAAAGTGTCTCTCTTTTGTTTAAAATGGACTTCATTTTATGTGAAAACAACAACTAGCATATGGAAAACTGACCAAGAGGATTCTAATTGTGTCGATACATTAGCAAAATGATCAATGGGTCATATGTGATGTGTACGAGCCAACCCAGCCTCAATCTGAGGCGTGGTGTGGCTGACACCATTCATGGTGTCTTTCTTTTGTTTAAAATGGACATCATTTTAAGTGAAAACAACAACTAACATATGGAAAACTGACCAAACGCATTCAAAATATGTTGATTCTTTAGGAAATCGATCCATGGGTCATATGTGACGTGTAAAAGTCAACCCTGCCTCAATCTGAGGTGCGGTGTGTCCAACACCACTCTAAGTGTCTCTCTTTTGTTTTAGAAGGATATCATTTTACGTGAAATCATCAACTGGCATAAGGAAAACCGAAAAAATGCATTTGGATTATGTTGATAACTTTGGAAAATGATCCATGGGTCATTTGAGATGTTTATGAGTCAACCTCGTCTAAATCTGAGGTGCGGTGTGGCCGATACCACTCTTACTGTGTCTCTTTTGTTTAAAAAGAACAGGATTACAAGTGAAAAGAACAACTGGCATACTGAAAACTGACCAAATGAATTCGTATTCTATTGATAATTTATCACAATGATCCAGGGGTCATATGTGATGTGTAATAACCAACCCAGGCTCAATTTGAGTCACGGTGTGGTCGGGATCACTCTAAGTGTCTTTCTTTTGTTTAAAATGTACAACATTTTAAGTACATAAGGAAAACTAACCAAATGCATTCGGTTTCCATTGAAACTTTAGGAGAACGATCCATGGGTCATATTTGACATGTAAAACTCAACTTCGCCTCAATCTGAGGCATGGTGTGGCCAACACCACTCAAAATGTCTCTCTTTCTTTTAAAATGGAATTCCTTTTAAGTGAAAACAACAACTAGCATACGGAAAACCGACCAAACAAATTCTGATTGTGTCAATAATGTAGCACGACGATCCATGGGTCATATATGACGTGTACGAGTCAACTCAGCCTCAATCCGAGGTGCGGTGTAGCTGACACCATTCATAGTGTCTCTCTTTTGTTTAAAATGGACATCATTTTAAGTGAAAACAACAGCTGACATATGAAAAACTGACCAAACACCTTCTAAAAGTGTTGATTATTTTGGACAACGATCCATGGGTCATATGTGACATGTAAGAGTCAACCCCGCCTAAATCTGCGGTGCGGTGTGGGCAACACCACTCTAAGTGTATCTCTTTTGTTTCAAAAAGATATCATTTAAGTGAAAAGATCAACTAGCCTACGGAAAACTATCCAAACGCATTCGGATTGTGTTGATACTCTAGGAAAATTATCCATGGGTCATTTGAGGTGTGTACGAATCATCCCAATCTAAATTCGAGGCATAGTGTTGTTGGTACCACTCTGACTGTGTCTCTTTTGTTTAAAATGGCGAGGATTATAAGTGAAAAGAACAACTAGCATACGTAAAACAGAACAAACGCATTCCGATTCTTTTGATAATTTATCACAATGATCCATCGGAAATATGTGTTGTGTTAGAGCCAACCTGGGCTCAATCTGATTCTCGGTGTGGCTGGGATCACTCTAAGTGTCTCTCTTTTGTTTAAAATGGACAAAATTTTAGGTACTTATGGAAAACTAACCAAACGCATTGTGTTTTTCTTGAAACCATAGGAGAACGATCCATGAGTCATATGTGACATGTAAGACTTAACCTTGCCTCAATCTGAGGCCTGGTGTGGCTGACACCACTCAAAGTGTCTCTCTTTTGTTTAAAATGGACTTAATTTTAAATGAAAACAACAACTAGCATACAGAAATCCAACCAAACAGATTCTGATTGTGCTGATAATTTATCATAACGATCCATGGGTCATATGTGACGTGTACTAGTCATCCTCGCCTCAATCCGAGGTCCGGTGTGGCCGACACCATTCATATTTTCTCTCTTTTGTTTAAAATGTACATCTTTTTAAGCGAAAACAACAACTGACATATGAAAAACATACCAAACGCATTCGAAATGTGTTGATGCTTTTGGAAAAAGATCCATGGGTCATACGAGATGTGTACAAGTCAACCCTGCCTCAATCTGAGGAGCGGTGTGGCCGGAACCACTCTAACTGTCTCTCTTTTGTTTCAAAAGGAAATCATTTCAAGTGAAAACAACAACTACCATACAGAAAACAGAACAAACACATTCAGATTATGTTGATACTTTAGGAAAAAGATCTATGGGTCATTTGAGACGTGTACGAGTCAACCCCGTCTAAACATTAGGCGTGGTGTGGCCGGTACCACTTTGACTGTGTCTCTTTTGTTTAAAATGGACAAGATTATAAGTGAAAAGAACAGCTGGCATACTGAAAACCAACCAAACGCATTCAAATTCTATTGATAATTTATCACAATGATCCATGGGTCATATGGGATGTGTACGAGCCAAACCGGGATCAATCTGAGTCACGGTGTGGCCGGGATCACTCTAAGTGTCTCTCTTTTGTTTAAAATGGACAAAAATTTAAGTGCATACAGAAAACCGACCAAAAGCATTCGGTTTCCATTGAAACTATAATAGAATGATCCATGGGTCATATGTGACATGTACGAGTCAATCTTGCCTTATTCTAAGGCCCGGTGTGGCTGACACTACTGAAAGTGTGTCTCTTTTGTTTAAAATGGACTACATTTTAAGTGAAAACAACAACTAGCATACGGAAAACCGACCAAACGGATTCTGATTGTGTCGATACTTTAGCACAACGATCCATGAGTCACATTTAACGTGTAAGGGTAAACCCCTCCCAAATATGAGGCACGGTGTAGCCAACACCATTCATATTGTCTCTCTTTTGTTTAAAATGGACATCATTTTAAGTTAAAACAACAACTAACATACGACAAACTAACCAAATGCATTCCAAATGTGTTGATTCTATAGGAAAATGATCCATGGGTCATATGTGACATGTACGTGTCAATCCCACCTCAATCCGAGGTGCAGTGTGGACGGAACCACTCTAACTGTCTCTCTTTTGTTTCAAAAGGATATCATTTTAAGTGAAAACATCAACTTACATACGGAAAACCAACCAAACGCATTCAGATTGTGTTGATACTTTAATAAAATTATCCTTGGGTCATTTGAGACGTGTATGAGTCAACGCCATCAAAATCCAAGGTGTGGTGTCACTGGTACCACTCTCACTGTGTCTCATTTGTTTAAAATGGGAAGGATTATATGTGAAAAGAACACTGGCATACGGAAAACCGACCAAACACATTCGGATTCTGTTGATAATTTATTAAAACGATCTATGGGTCATATGTAACGTGTACGAGCCAACCTGAGATCAATTCGAGTCGAGGTGTGGCCAGTATCACTGTATGTGTCTCTCTTGTGTTTAAAATGGACAACATTTGAAGTAATATGGAAAACTGACCAAACGCATTCGGTTTCCATTGAAACTTTAGGAGAACTCTCCATTGGTAATATGTGACATGTACAGGTCCACCTCACCCTAGTCCGAGGAGCGGTGTAGCCGACACCACTAAAAGTGTCTCTCTATTGTTTAAAATGGACTTCATTTTAAGTGAAAAAAAATAACTAGCATACAAAAAACTGACCAAACGAATTCTGATTGTGTTGATACTTTAGAAAAACGATCCATGGGTCATATTTGAAGTGTAAATGTCAACCCCACCACAATCTAAGGAATGGTGTGGCCTAAACCATTCATAGTGTCTCTCTTTTGTTTAAAATGGACATCATTTTAAGTGAAAACAACAACTGACATGCGAAAAACTGACCAAATGCATTCAAAATGATTTTATGATTTAGGAAAATGATCCATGGTTCATATGTGACGTGTATGAGTCAACACTGCCTCAATCCTAGGCGCGGTGTGTCCGGGATCACTCTAAGTGTCTCTCTTTTGTTTAAAATGGAAAAAAATTAAGTAGATACAGAAAACTGCCCAAACAGATTCTGATTGTGGTGAGACATTTGAAAAATGATCCATGGGTCAAATTTGACATGTACGAATTAACCCCACCTCAATATGAGGCACGGTGTGGCCAGAACCACTCAAAGTGTCTCTCTTTTGTATCTAAAGGACATGATTTTAAGTGAAAACATCAACTGACATTCGGAAATCCAATCAAACACATTCGGATTGTGTTGATACTTTAGTAAAATGATCCATGAGTCATTTGAGACGTGTACGAGTCAACCCAGTCAAAATCAGAGACACAGTGTGGCCGGTACAACTCTAATTGTGTCTCTTTTGTTTAAAATGGACCGGATTATAAGGGAAAAGAACAAATGGCATACGAAAAACCGACCAAACGTATTCAGAATCTATTGAAACTTTGAGAAAACGATCCATGGGTCATATGTTACGTGTACGAGTCAATCGTGTCTCAATCCAAGTCATGGTGTGGCTGGCACCACCAAAAGATTCTCTCTTATGTTTAAAATGGACAACATTTTAAGTACATACAGAAAACCAACCAAACGGATTCTGATTGTGTTGATATTTTAGCACAAAGATCCATGGTTCATTTGTGACAAGTATGAGTCAACCCCACCTCAATCTAAGGAACGGTGTGACCAGCACCACTCAAAGTGTTTCCCTTTTATTTAAAAAACACTTCATTTTAAGTGAAAACAACAACTGACATAGGGAAAACCGACTAAATACTTTCGGAATATGTTGATACTTTAGGAAAATGTTCCATGGGTCATTTGTGACATGTATGAGGTAACCTTGCTTCAATCTGAGTCACGGTGTGGCCGGTATCACTCCATTTGTATGTATTTTGTTTAAAATGGACATCATTTCTAGTAAAATCTTATGGTATACGAAAAACCGATCAAATTATGAATTGAATTTCGAATTCCACATATAATTTTAATCTAAATTTTAAATTTAATTCTATATAAATTATGTATGTTTATAATTACGTTATGAATTCTGATATAATTCTGGATGTGTAAAGTTCCAGGATGCATTATATGAAAAATGTGTATGAATTAGTTCTCTATATGTATGTGTTAGTTGGTTATTACATGTACAATAATTGTAGATGTATGTGTTAGTTTATTGCAGTTACAATAATTGGAAATGATTGAAAATGAGAGGGAATGGACTGGCTACTATGCAAATTGCAGGCTGTTGTGAAATTTACACAGCATATACTATGCCAATGGTTTGAAACGATTGGCATAGAATTATAAGTATTTTTTTACCAACGGTTCATAGAAACGTTGGTAAAAATCCCTTCAAAATGGTTTATAAACCATTGGGATAGCAGTCGGCTTCTTTGGTTTCCCAACGGTTCAAGCCAAACCATTGGGAAAAACTATCCCAATGGTTTGGCACAACCATTGGGATAGGTTAATTTTTTCCAACCTATCCCAACGGTTCAGTGTAAACTGTTGGGAAAAGCTTTCCCAATGGCTTACTTCCCTATGGTTTGCAAAACTGTTGGTATAATATATACCAACGGTTCTGCAGCCTTTCCCAATGGTTCAGAACCATTGGGAAAGCCTGCATTTCCAGTAGTGATATTTAAATTGCATCCTCATAATTTAAACATTATCTTTGAAATTAATTATTTAATTTTTCCAATGATTAAATCCCATATCATGAAAGGCATTTGTAAGAAATACTCTAGAAAAGTCATAATGTGGTGTATAAAGGTCACATGGTATAACATATAACAAGGTCTCTAAGTTGGAGAACATTAGTGGAAAGTAGAGATACATACTTGGAGGAAATGCACAAATATTACAGATAGTGATTAAGATCATCAATCACAAACAAGTGAAAGATCAGTAGAAATTTGAGGGCATCATGGACAAATATAATAGATTATTTAGAAATCCATTGGTCCAATAAAAATTAAGGCATTAGGAAAAAAATTGTTCTCTTTCCCAATGTTGAATAATTTATTTTCTGCCTAAGAATATATGTAATTTTTCATACATGATATATTTTAATTCCATATGAATAGTTCCATCGTTTTGGTGTACTTAAATCAAATTCAAATTCATCCCTTGTGTTATGAAATTGATATCTAAAAATTAACATTGAATCATGAAGATCTAAAATATACAAATAATGGATATTAAGGGCCATAAAAGAGTGAAGTGTATTTACATTTTTCCTTAAATATTGTCCAATTACAATATGTTTGATATAGTTATATCGAAACCTAAATAGGTACACTAATAGTTCAATATAAATATTTATTCTTCTGATTGTTTAACTAAAAACAATAAAATATTTACTAGAACATTGTGTAGGTTATTGGTAAGCATGAAACCCTTATATTCCTTTGTTCATAGGTTCATGACCTATGACCTTTCCAGAAATGATTAGTTGTCTCCTGGAAAACAGTTACTACTTTTATAAAATGATATTAATATAATTTACAAAATACATATGATATAAGTCCTTTAAATATTGTTATTAAATAAACATATAAAATTTGTTTTCATTATAATCATAATAAATAAATACTTCATTCTTTTAAATTATACAATGTTTTTTACTTGGACTTGGCTGTATCCATAATATCATTTATTGGATTTTTAAATAACAAAAACTTATCACCAATCTAAAAAAATTAGGTTTATCCTAGGTCATTTATTTTCAAAATCCCTCACTTTTTGTTTTAAATAAAATGTCTACTATCCTAGGGCCCTCCCCTATGAGTGTCAAACAATGTGTGCAGTAAGGCCCATTTTTGTGTACTAGGTAACACCCAAGGTAACACCGATTTATGCCCAACACACCATATCACAGTTTTTACTCATAGTTAATTCTGTTTAGGAACCACAACCACATATTTTTTTTCCAGACATGGATTTATTTTAGTGAAGAATACATAGTCTATATAAAACTGAAAAATTAGATGTAATTATATACTTATCGTAAAAATATATTTAAGGGATATGTTTTTTATTTATTTTTTTCCTAAATCTATTTTCTGATGTCGATACTAAACATCTCTTGATACTATTTATAGAGACATAAACCCAATAATCCTAGATCCAATGTCTAATATCATTACATGGGAATTATTACAATGAATCAAATCACGAAGGACTTAAGATATTATTTGTCTTGGCAAACTAGATACGTAAATGAGTATTTCATTACAAATAAATAAACTAATTACAATATAATATTTTCTCTAAATAACTTTGACTATTACTTTTTTCATCTATTATATCCCTTCATATATTTCATAGTAATCTTATTGGATTCTTATGGAAATTAAATACAACAAGGGTGAGTTCAAATGCTCAGTAAGGGTCACGTACTATAGAAGAAGTATTGAATCATTGAGAATAATCAATATGAAAAGGTTATATGTTTAAGCACATTCCATTCGAATGACTTGATAGGGACAAATCAATATGGAATGATTATAATTTAAAACACATTCCATTTAATAAATGACCTAAAAATGAAATGTATCTATAGATATATCAATGAAAAAAAATCATGGAAGAATAATAAATTGTCCAAATTTAAGGAAATTCTAATTTTTTGAACATCATGTATAAGGCACATGAAAAAATATACATTCAAGATCTATCCTCTAGATAGTTTTAGAACTATTGTTATAAACCTAAATAATTTACAAAACTAATTTTTCTTATTAGAACCTATCAATTCATTGAGGTGGTATATAAATATTGGGATCCACACTTCATTTCATTTCCACATTATTACTCATATATAACAATCAATTAAATTGATTGAAAACATTCCTTATCAACTACCCCTATTGAATAAAAGATATGGATCTCTCTACAACTCCCAAGTTAATCAAATAACTATCAATGTGAAAGACAAATGAAAAAATATTATATAGTATAGGTAATAATAATAAACATCACCCACGAATGTGGATATTTAATTTATTACAATAAGGTTATTATATCAAGATATAGTAAACAATCATAAGTAATGTGAGATTATAAAGATAATCATTACAAATATTCTTTAGTAGGATAAATGTTAAACATTAAAAAGTGTCTCATACCACTTTTAAACATTTTATTCATATTATCCATGAAGAAATAACATTAAATGAAACATATAATATTAGGAGAATAAATATATTCAAGATATAACATGTTAATAGGTAGTGTATATACCCTATAAAATTATCTATGTGTATAACAATATATAAGTCTAAATTGAATGTAAATTGAGATGATATCCTATACCTTGAATCTAATTTTTCTCTTCTATATTTATATTTAGGAATGAAAAAATTGTGTTAATTATATAATTTTTGGAGAAACATTTTCTTTTTTATCTTATCTTTTATTTCACTTAATATTATTTTTTATATATCTATATATTCAATTAACTTTATGTTAGAGTGTTTTGACCAAATCTGGTTTATGTGTCAAAAAATAACATTTATATGTCAACTATGGTCAAAGGGGACATTATAAAATATCTCCAGAAATATAATATTGATATAATTATTATATTTATACAAATATTATACTTAAAACTAAATATGGTTATAAAAAATGAACCAATGCTACAATCATGGAGGTAGTAGGTTGTACGTACTCTTGAGTAACATTCCCATTTTTCAATGATCGTTATGGAAAGAATGTAATTAAAACTATATAGAACCAAAATGATCATTATATAATAAATATTATGTTATTTAATCATATATACTTATACATGTAAAAGGAATAACACTATGCCGAGATGGTGGTAGTCCACACATCCATGACCGACGTTATCACTTTTTATTCTGTGAAAGGGTAATAAAAAATGATATATATTATATTTATAGAAATTTAATTATGTCATTAATATCATATATATTTTTTATACCATTTATGTTTAATTGAAACCATCCTTTATACATTCCATGTATTTTCTGATTGAATCACATCGGTTTTAGGAAGCGGTAGTCCACACTTCCATGAATGATGTTATTGTGTTTACAAAAAATTGACTGTATAAGGGTATATTTTATAAAATAATTATAGAATAATAAATACATAATAATTTTCATATATATCATATATAAACATCATGTCCATCACATTTCTCAACCATGAAAGGCAGTGAATAAAAAATGAACAACTTCGTTTTGTGAGGTGGAAATTCGCCATACACATATATAATAAGCTCATTACCAATTATATGGATGTGTGTGTATGTGCAGGTAAAACCATTATAATTAAAACATATTAGAATATTTTTTATATTATTTTTGTTATATAATCATGTAATAATATGATTTTAGGGTGTGGATAACGAAATAAAACTAAAGAGCTTAAGGAAATATGTTACCTCTTCTTTGGGTAAATCATTTACATTTCACCAAAGGGATTCATTGGATGAATTTATGCCAATGGGTAGGATTATAGAAAGAGGTTATGGATTTTGAGAAACTATTTTTGTAGATATTGTTGATGAAAAAGTGTATTGTGAGGTGTGATGAAGTTGGAGGAGAGAAGGCCCTTTTTATAATAGAGGGGGAGAGGAACACATATAAATTTGGGAAAATGGGATTCCACACACTTTTTTTATAATTATAGTGGATTGATATTGTTACAAATTATATATAATCAAGGATAATAATGAAATATGAACATCCAATGGATTTTGGACTAGACTATATATCATTTGGCCTTTAAGATTAAGGTTTAGTCCATTTTACGATTAATTTCACCCTAATCGTTGTAATTAATGTTAATTACATTAAATAATAATTTTTTTAAACAAATATGTTAACCATATTACACATTATAAATTATGAAAATTATAAATATTTAATAAATTTTTCAAAATTTTAATTAAAGAATTACTAAAAAATATTTTAAATATAATCCAAAAGATGGGACGACAATACGAGATTTTTAATTAAAAATGATCATAAGTTTACTATGTTTTCTGCCTAATTTCAATGTGAAATTCGTTATGATGACTAATATTGGATTTATTAATAAACAATTTGTATAATTAAAATTATAAAATATAAAATTTAATTTAGTTATATAAAAAATTGTGATGGAAAAGAATTTCTGAATTAAAATTCAGTATTTTACATTACACATTAAAAAATGTACTTCATAGAAAAATAAAAAAATTTCACTATAACCTAATTGTTAGGATTCAATTTCATAAATTATTTTTATTTCCACATATAATTTTATAAAACTTTCATAAATTTTATTAAAAATTGGTCTTCCCTTGAAATGAGGTAAACTTTCCCTAATAAAAATATAGGTTTTTATGTGTAAAATTGGGGTTGTTATTATCTTATTCTAATAAAATCTATTGGATGAATATAAAAAATTATTTTTATTGAATATATAAAATATATATTTTACCACTAATTGGAAATAATATAATTTTTTTAGGATAAAATTTATTTTTCAGCATAAAAATAGTTCTGAATAACAAAATGAATTTATATTCATTTGGTTCTTATATTACTTTCTAATTAATTAATTAATAATTAATTCATTTAATATTTTTGTAAACCATATATTTTCTTTATTTAGTAATTACTTTTCATAAATACTTATTTAGTGGCAATGATGTATCATAATATATTAAATAATAATATTTTAATAATATATTGTTTTCGATAAATCCCAATATTTCGTGTAACACATGTCGTTGAAGAAACCTAGTGTTGTGTGCGACATACACTAACTCATAATCATGAGCATTTCAAGATAAAAAATATATTTAATTTATTTAAAATAGTAAATATATAATAAATTCTTGGTATATTATATTTCTAACTGTGCTTTGTGTTGTGTGTCATAAATGCTATCAAATACAATATTCCTACAATAGATTTTTGGGGTGTTACATAGTGCTGTAAGATATTTATAATGAATATCATAGGTATTAACTCAAGATCCTGTATTTCTTATTTATATTTAATTATCTTCAATTTTCATGTGGCAGAGGCTATAACATCATCATTTTTAATGATTACACACCTCAATCATTTCTTTAAAGCATCATTGTATATCAAAAAACCTTCCATATTTGTTGGTTGTGTAAGTAAAGGTTCATTGAATATCCTATTCAAAGGGTTTTAAAGCATTACTTACATTGTTTAATCAATACATAATTAATCCATTTTCATGTTAACAAAGTTATATAGTAATACCATTGTGATAAATTTCTCACAAAACGCCGATAGTACCCAGCAGATCCCTAATAACAATGTATTTATATTACACTTGTGAGTATGACTCATTCCTAAATTTATTTATCCTTGAAGGGTATAGAAAATGATCTCACATGTTATCATGTGACTTGATACATTCATAATTCACACTTTCTGAACATAGCATACATTTTCTCCTTCCTAAATTCCACCAACACAACCTTTAGATCCTCTTCATGTACCTCGATTCTCTTTGAGTAAATGAGAATATAATCATTAAACACTAACATAAACTTTTCAAGGGAGTATATAAATAATATATTCATTATATCCATGAAGACTTCCAGGGAATTAGTACGTTGGAAGGGAATCACAATGATCTCATAGTAACCATACCTTATACGAAATGAAATATTATTGAATTTCTTACTTCTTTGAATTCAGTTGATGATATCTAGAATGAAGATCCAACATTTAGATGTAATGAGATCCTTTTTGTTGATAGAAAAATAGATAATCCTTTAGAAAGGATACCTATTATTTAAGGTAATCTTGTTGATATCCCAATAATTGATACACATCCGCATTGATCTGTCCTTCTTCATGAAACAATACCACTTGTGTACCCTAAATTGTTGCACTAAAACATACGATCCATATGTCCAAATGACGTTACATCTTCTTCATTAACTATTACCGTTTGATCAGGGGAATCCTATAGGGGAATTTTGAGATAGAATTAGTTTCAATTATGAGATCTATTGAGAACCCTACCTCATGATATGCGGGAAATCTGGGTTACTCTTTAGAAAATACATTAGTGTGTTCCCCCATAATAGGAATTTCCATTGGGTTGATACCTTCTTTTGACACAACCATTTGAGTATGACATGCTTCATTATGGGGTATCAACACTGAACTCATTGAGGGATTTTAAAATGGGGGTTTAGGAGATTCCTTTTATTTTTATTGGAGCGTTGGATGGTTTTGAAAATGAAAATATATTTCATTTTTCCAAAATTTTATGTGTTCTCATTATATTGAGAGTCAATATTTTCCCATTATATAATTTATTTCCACCATAGGTAGTATTAAGAGATTCACTAGAAGAATCTTACCACATATCCCAATAGGATAATTGCCCAATATTTGAGATAAAATGAATGAATCACTTTGTGTTTTTATATGTATCTCTACATCAAGGTTTTAAGGCTTGGATATAGTAGTTCAATAAATCTATTAGGATATAAAGGAATGCATTGAACTATAATCAAATAAAAAATTTACTTTCCTGAGTGATTATGATGTGATCCTTTTAGGAAATCATTTCCTTACTCCACATTAATAGTAGTAATGGAATAAATATTCCATTTCTCATATGGATTTTCTGGATGATGATGCTGATTACCCTCAAAGACTCATGGTTTAGTGTAATAGCTTTCATAGTGTCCTTTATCTCTAAAATTGATTCATTTGAACATGGTTGGTTCATTATGAGTTTCCATCCATTCCTCTATTGTTTTTTCCATCTTCTTTATATTTCTTCAACATTAATGAGCTTGGTGGCATTATCTCCTACACTTTATTAATTTCCCCATTGATTTGAGATAATTCATATGATGCTTCTTCCAAAAATCTTGACATGTGTGTAGTTAGATCTTATTTTCCACTTTTTCATTTATCCCACCATCTTGAAACTCCATTCTTCTCTCCTTATATCCATAACCATGTGATCATTCTTTGAATCCATCTCTACATTTAGAGCAGATCAAACCTCTTTTTCATGAATATGAATGTCTTGATTTAAAAGATACAATTGAATGTGTTCTTTTAAACCACTAAAAAATTTATCTATTTTGATATCATTGTTGATGAAAAACATGTGGAATATCTTTCAAGACTTGTGTGTTTTTTCATATAATCCATGAATGATTCCCCTTCTATTTAATGCATCTCTATTAATTAAATATCCATATTTTTTCAAAGAGTTCAATGGAAATAGTTGGTAGGAAATATTTTATTAATGTCTTACTACACCATATCATATATTTCATCCATTGTCTTGGTGTTATTTACCAATACCCACATTTATCATCCTATAAATCTAAATGATAAACCACAAGAGTCACCTTCTCCAACTTGGAACAATGTGTCATAGAAAAGATATTCCTTATTGAGTTAAACAACTATTATGTGATAAGTGTGTCATAAGTTCCACTTAACATTTTTTTCATTATTACATAAAGGACTAAATAGTGGTTGGTCCTTCTTGGGTGAAGGAATACATTGTACATGATTCAAGTAATTATTCATAGCCTAATATTTCTAGGTAATCATCACATTAAAGTTTTTAACTCCACCGCCCATGGTGTTGGGGATGTCATTTAGAAAATCGTTGAATTGTACCTCACATGGGTTGTTGTCCTTGTTTCTCCCAATTCCTACTATTTTGTAAAAATAGAAATGTTTATACAAAAAATAAGCCAACATTATATGAAAATTTTACTATTTGATGAATTTAAATCTAAAGGCATATCTTATGGGATCCCCATGATTATAAAATTATAAAAATAAATTCATGGATGTTTACATATACATAGTCTTAAACTAAAGGTTTTCACTACTTCTTTATAATCCTAATTCCAAATATAACTAAATCACGATATAATATAAACTATAGTGACCTTGGTTTTTCAAACATGACTATTAAATCATTTTAAAGATAAAAAACATAATAGATTTACTTATCTAAGATCAAATAGTTTAGTTTCATTGAAAAATTCAGATCATTAATAACTTTTACAAAATAAAACATAAACCTTAATTAATTAATTATTCTCTAGATTCTTAGTTTCCCAAGCATTCACCATAGTACAAGTAATCTCCTAAGGATATACAATAATGAATGTTGTGATAAAAAATCCCAATAAGGAGATAAATAAGAACATGAATAAATATAACACGTTTGAGCATAATCATCATCATCATAAGAATAATATCATAATCATAAGAATATTATCATCATAATAATGATTATTGTAATAATTAGCTAAAATCTCTGAATGTTTCAATTCATAAAAATGAATCATAATTTCTTAGTGGTTAAATACCACACATAGTTGTGAACAAATCTCGCATTATGTCTACACATAACATATTTGTATAATAATAACATCATCATTATAAAAACATATATTATCATGTTCACACATATTATTCATTATCTAATGAGATACATCACATTAACCAATAAAATGGAGGGATATATAATTCTAGGCCCACACATCACATCACTATAATTAAATAATCATCTTTTCCAAAAATAATGTATAATAATCTTAAAATAAATCATGGAAATGAATGTGTATAGTAAAAATTTCATAAATAATACATTAATGAAAAAAATTTGGTGTTCAAAAATTAAAAAAACCATAATTACAATAATAACCCTCAGTCTTGAGTGAATAAGTAAGAATCTTAAGAGAAGTTAATATGTGTTTTTTAAAGAATATTTATTTCATACAATCAAAACATTTTTCCATGAAAAAATATTGGAAACATTTATATCCATGAAAATAAAACGAAAGAATATTAATATGATATTTAAGGAAAATTAAATCAATAGCCATAATAAATAGTTGACAAATAGGTGAAGGCCATGGAAATGGATTTGATTTCAAGAATCCCATTAACTTATTTCCCACTTAATTTCGTCACTTTTTTACCTCTAGAATAATACAAATGTTTATTAAAACACTAATTAATAAGTTAATTATAGTAATTTTGTAAAAATATTTAAAATGTATTATAATTCTATTATAGTTATTAATTTTTGTTGATGAAATTGAAGTCTTTTTACATCATAATTTACTTAAAACATTATTATCTTGCAATAATTTCACTATTTTATGGAATGTAATTTAAAAATTATTATAATTTATTATAGAATCATAGAATACATGAAATTACATATTTATATGTTATATATAATTTATACTATGCATAAATTAAGTTTTTTATAATAATTTTTATGGAAATGTCTTTGTGGGTAGTTAACCGACCGTTAACAGTACATTGTCAAAAGAGTTGGAAAGGAAATTATGACATTTCTGAATATAATATATATGATAATTATAGTAGGATGACATAATTAATATAGTATTAAAAAAATTATAATAAATTCTTCAGTATATTCTTTTCAAAGGATGAGGTTAAAAATAAGAATGAGATGATGAAAATGATGGAAAATTAATTTAGGCTTACTCTATCCTCTACATAGATTCTGTTGTATGAAATTATAAATACATAATGATATAAATGGTATTGAACCAAAAAATACCTATTTATTCTAATATGTTTAAGAGGGAGGAATTGGGGACATATTGGGGTTTTTAATATATTTTACGATGGGTTTTCCAAGTGGAGGGTAGGGTGTATTTATACTTGAGGAGATGGGTATTTTTAGAATAAAATATTTAATGAAAAAAATATATAAATGGTAAATCATTTAATAGAGATTTTTTCAATTATAAATCATATATTAATATAATATATTGATTTTAATATATTAAAACCACTTTATAATCCAAATTTATTACATTATTAAAAATGAAAGTGCAATGAAAGAAAAATTATTATTTTAAAGAATATGTTTTGACTTAATGTTTTGGAAAGTTCCTTTTATTTTTGAAAATTGATTTTTTAAAATTTTAATGTTACATATAGGAAATTAAACATACCATGGTAGAATATAATGTTTTACAAATTATTTTTTCTCCATTATATCATAAAATGATATCATTTACAATATACCAGTTATGTGTTAAATTGCATTTTAAAAATTAACCAAAAATTGAAGTATTTCAAAAAATTATCAAAAAATAACACTTGGATAATTTTGATGTTTTTTATTTTAAAATTTATATTCATTTTATAGAAATACATTTATAAAATAGATAAATTATTTTTTAATATAAAAATAATGATTTTCAAAAAATATTGTAAAATATTGTTTATTAAAAATGTAGTTATATTTTCTTTGAGATTATTAATGAATATTTTTACTCCTTAGTATTATAAAATTTATATTTACTTAAATTAATATAGATAACAATTATTTATATTAAAATTTAATATTTTATGTAAGGTTTTTATTCAAACAGTTTGGTTACAATTCCTAAGGTTTACATTACTATTCAAACAGTCACATTGCTATTACTAAGGTTACATTATGTCCTACATATACTACTCTATTATTTCACTCAATATTTAACTCAATTTATCTCAAGGTTATATATATATATAATGTTTTTGGTTTATTATTATATTGATCCTCTATATAGTGATTTCATTGGGGGTGGTGATTAAAGTAGATTAGGGAAAAAATATTTTTGATTTTTATGTTTTAAATTTTCTATTTTTTCTTGTTGTAATTTTTGTAATATTATTTGGTGTTATTTATAATTAATGTAATATTATTTTTTAATGTAAAAAAATTATGGTTTGGTCTCTCTATATTTTTTATCTATATAATACCACATAACACACATTTATTTAGGAAATAAATTTTACTAAATCATTGGGTTGTTACAGAGATTAATATAGAATGTTGATGTGTATGTAGATCTAATTTTATTTGGTTCCTTAGAGAATAAAATATATAGTATTTGTATGTTTTATGACATGGTTTGAAGGTTTCGCCATCAGATTTATGAGGTAATTTGCATTGATCCAAGAATGAATTGGATCAGAGATGCATCGGTGCTCCTGGGTGGAACACTATAAAGTATTTGGTCAGTTCATGATCTAACCATAAAATTAAATCTAATGCTTGTTTTAGATTTAATTTTTGGAATTTAGACAATATCATTATTTCTCATGGAATAAATTCATTGTGATTTGTAGATGTGAGGATGTATTATAGGGTGTGGTCGTGTATAATAGTTGTGTTTTTGTTTTGAAATAGTATTTTTAAGTAAGATAAAGTGAATATTAAATTCATGTATAGATAGTGTAAATGTACCCAATTTATATAGGAATTATGAAGGTTTAGTTATCGGATTTAGATTCATGGATTATAAGTTGAAATAAATTATTTTTTTCCTCTCATGGATGATGATCCTTATTGAGGGGAGTTTGTAATGACATGTGATTTTATAAGTCATTTTTTGGAATGATTTTATATTATAGTCCTATATAATTGGATGATTCAATAATTAGGAATCAAATAAAGATTATAAATCTTGGAACATATCCTATATGTGTTAATTTTTTGTGATTATAGGCTAGGAAGGTGTTCTTTATAAGTAGTTAAGACTTCAAGTGGGGGGAGGTGACCCCATTACTAAGGATTTTCTTTAGGTGAATCATCATACTAGTATAGGTGAGGATCATATCACGATCAGGGGTTGAGGATCATTTCATATCCTAGGTTGGACCATTACATGAAGGCATATTTTCATACTATGACCAATAAGTGTCTGAAAATGGTGTATTTTTTTATGGTGTTTTCTCTATGGAAAATTATTTATGTATGAGGATAATTACATCAAAAACGGGGTCACTCCATGCTGATGACCCTTACATACTGAAATATTTAGAAGGTAATGACCATTATGTATTATTAATCCATGTTAGGAGGGTTCCACACCATGATGGTGAATATTTTGTATGTGGTAGAGGAAAATAAAATCTTCCCTTTTTTTATTTACATTAAGATATCTAACACATAATGAGAAGATGATTATATGACATAAAGAGTTAAACAATTTTTTTTTCTCTTTATAAGGGAGGTGTACCATTCTATGACCCATAGTTTCGTGATTTGAAGGGTTTATTATAGGTTTATTACACATTGATCTCAACATGGAATTTCATGATGAGTTTGTTTTCCCATTTTTCTAAATAGAGGCAACCTAATAGTTTCCCAGTCAACAAATTTTAATTTTATAGGTAAAGGGGGTATTTGGAAGGCCATTTAACGTTCTATTCGACGAAGTTCCCAGTAATGATCCAAGTATCACTGAGATGGGGAGGAGGCGAATTAGTGAAATATTATTCTTTTTATGATTCCTTCTTTTTGAAATAACCTTCGCCTCATGTTAAGAGTATCTTCCCTACTGAACACACACAACCAAATGAACACAATATTTACAAGGTTACCCACTTAACAAGAGTAGCAACGTCCTTGGTATGGTACAAAAACAATTCGGTACCACACAATCCACTAGAAAAAAATCCTTAGATATGGAATAAAATGAGTAGGATACACACTTACACTCATGTATCACTTTTAAAAAAATAAGCAAGTGTGTGTGCACCCTCTTATCACAAATAGGGAATTGTAGTATTTCAGTGCTTCTTTTCAATTGAACAGGTGTATTCTTTGAAGTACAAATCCTTATTTTCTTACCTAAAATCTCGTATGAACTATCTTACGCACAATTGAATATGTGAAAAGGCCCCAAATATTTCGTGAAACCTTTTAGGTTTCTTGTAGGCACCTTTTAGCTCACACACGAAAGATTTAACTTTTATCATGAAACACCTCTTGCATACAACATTCTTCTTGTGCGCAACCCTCTTTATGAGTGAAACATCTACTTCGTGTGCACAACTCAATTTCTATTATGAACTCTAATTTTATTAATAATTTTCCGCACCTCAGAGCTCGGTATTTCAAGATGTTTCGGGAACATAAAATGTGAGGGGTTCACCACTTATTTATAGACCTCATCGACACCTACACGCAAAAACCCCAATGTGAAGCACAAGATTCTGACGCATCATGAAAAACCCCATCTGATGTCACATTGTGTGTGTAAGTCATGCATCACACAAAATCCCATTTCACATCATCTTGGTCACATATGTCACGCATCGCACAAAAATCCATTTTGACATCGCCTTGGGTGCATAATTCATGCATCGCATAAAAACACATTTTACATTTCATTTTGGGTGTAAGTATCCCCCGCGTCAGCCTAATCTTTCGTGCACTTCATGCCTATGCCATTTTTTGAAGTTTGGTCCTCAAAACAATCATTGCCTGAAGATTCCAAACTCCCTTCAATCTAGTGCACAAAAACCATTCTTTTGTGCAAAACCCAATATTTCATGAAATCCTCTCCTTTGCCTAATTTTTATATTCTAATCATGGAACTCCAGATGATCCCAACATATAAAGCCATCTTTAAACTTGGGCGCAACATCATTTGCAAAAAAATACATTTCTTCATCTCCTGATTTTCAGGCCATAAAATTTGGCAAACACTGGAAAATGGCGCCACCTTAAAAAGTTCTTTTATGATGCCTCCAAATTAAATGCTCCTTTTTCATTTTTCTATTCACTATATCCCATAACCATTCTTCATCGTTCGTCACGATTTCCACAATCGTGATATGAATCCATTGATCGAACAACTTTGGCATCATCAGTTTTCAGTGGGAAGCACTGAAACTTCCCAATCATCAAACAACATCATTCCTTCAATGAAAAACTATATATGACTGGAATCATCATTTATCCCCCTTTCCTTAATAATTATTGCATCAAAAGTTCTTCTAAATTATGATATTTGTGAAATTAAAATCAGCAAAGCATCATCTTATTTTACATGTTTTTAAAATGTGGTTTAATTTATCTTCTTTGACAACAAAAGACAACACTCTGCAATAGTAAACTCTTCTTACTTTATTATCCATCCAACTTGGTCCCAAAAATATACTCATACTACCTCTATTTTATTCCCTTGTGATGAGGGGAAGTACTATTTTTATTTTTCAATGTGATTTAGGATATAGATTTCCTCTTATTCCTTTTTTATTATTTCTTTTACATTGAGAAGAATTTTTTTATATATGGGAGAGGGTTTGAATAAAATTCAACAATGGATGTTTGGAAAATTTCATGATGATTGGTATTCTTCTTAGATTTTCTATAGTTTCTAATAGGAGGATGAACACATTGGTGTTTTGGGGCTTTTAGTGGTGTTCATTTTCTCAGTGATATTTTATGCAATTATTCCTCATAAATTAACAAAAATAAATAATTATAAATTATTATGATTATTTTTTTGGAATCTAATTTCTTGATATCATCTGCTATGTGTAGATACAATCTTGTTCAAGTCATGGATAATATTTTTTAATGATGATCGATTCATGGTCTGTATGGTAACTCTATGATATAAGTAGTCGGTCCCTAAAATATTAAACCATATTTTTGTATACGCATTATTATTCATTACATTTTAAAAATATATGTTTTGTTAAATGGGATACGGATCAAGAGATTCCTATATTAGAATATAGGATGAAATTGATCCTCATAGTGTTAGATTAATTTCTCTTCTCAGATTTTTTATATGTCATCTTCCAATGAAAATTTATCGAAGTGTTGAATATTGTGGTTGATGTAATGAGGGACTCAGATAGCTTGGGTTTTTATGAGATATAAAATATCCACATATAGTTTCATTAGGGTAGTTGGGAATGAATGATAATATTAGACCTACTGGTGATGAGTGTGATGGTTATTCATGTAAAACATGATGGGTAGCACCCTCTTGAGGGTTGTGGAGACTTAGCAAATTCCATGAGCATGATTAGTACTTTTAGTCTTTTTGTAGCGTGAAATAGAGGTTTTTCTATGAATAATACTATTGATAAATATCTAAGGGTAGATGTGTCACTAGAACCAATAATGGGTCATGAGATTTTTGTATTGCTTAGTATTGGGTTTCCAGTGTGAATTATTTGATTTCATTACAGTTGTTCCTTGTACAGTGTTGCTAGCTTGCAATGAATAATTAGAAGAGGAATGCCATTTTCTTTTATGTATAGTGTTCTGTTGGGTTAATGGGATTCTAGGAGTCCCTGTAGAGAAATTATATAATGTCGGTTTCAAAGATAAGATGTCATTTTGGGTTCGTAGAACCCAATATATTCCCTTATAGGTGAGATTAGAAGGTGGATATGTTCATCTTGTTGGGATGTGTGATTGAGATAGTTTTGGGGAGAGTATCATGTGATTCAAGATTGAATACATGGAATGTTTCAAGAGAAATGACTAGTTTTTTAGTGATTATCATATAGGTCTTAAGTTGGTAATCTTATAGGATGATATGAGTTTCTTGGTTTGTTAATTAAACCTTGTGATTATATTGTATAAGATGTATTCCAATACTAGATAGATGGACTCACATTGTCTAAAAAATTTAGAATGACCCTACCATGAGATAGAATTTGGTTGTCAACTTTTGATATTTGATGTTGTATAAGATCTGGATGTGTGGCCTACCTTGATAGTGATGCTTCTGGAAATACTATATTTAGTGAAATTTTATGGTTTAGGTTGTGTTTTTTGTTATCCAACAAGGGATAGGGGAAAGGTCTGTGTGATGTGGTTGATATAGAGATTGAATGTGTGGCCCCACCTTAAGTGAGAACCTTTGGGTATTACTTAATTGAGTGAGAAATCATGGATCTAGGATATGAAGTTTAATGTGACATAATGAGTAACCCACCTTGGTAGAGGGTAGTAATTAATGAGATATAGAATGAGACTTGTTGTGTGTCCCAACCATAGTTGATAAGTGTTATTGAACCACCCTAACTGAGAGCTTATCATTAAAGGAATGGTTGTGATGTAGGGTCATATCCTATAAAAGAGAAGAGTGGTAAAGACATTTTATGGTGAATTTAAGGGTTACTATTGAACCTACCTTGAAAAAGTGGGTATAGATTAGGGAATGATAATATAGTCTACATAGATGTTCAAGTATGGGTTGTTTTAAGATCATATACCGTAACATTAATATTCTGGTATGGGTCGAGACATGCTATGGAAACCAATATGGATACATTGAGTAAGGATGGGATTAGTGGCATAAGGTGACTTCTTCTCCAATAATGGATGATTTTGTATCATCGGGTGTCAAGGGGGCCTATTTAGCACAAGATGATCGACCACACATGCTTATGTATAATTATTTTCTATTATTTATTGTCCTCATGCATACAAAAAGGTAAGATATAATATATTAGGCACACATAGTTAGAAAATAGTGAGATTTCTTTATCACACCATACATGGACACTCCAGTGTGCATGTTGATGTTATGGCTATTATACATGTCTGAGCATAGGATGTCCAGTTGATCAAACATGTGTAAATCCGTGAGGATTTTGTTATAGGACGTAGGTTGGATTAGGGCAGTAGTAAAGCCTTATTGGTAATGTTTTATTTACATATTCAATAAAATCAGTGAGTGATCAGTTAATATGTATGAATTAGGCCCCCATTACTAATAAACATCCTCTAGAAAATGTAAAGGTGCACCCAAGGCCCTATGACACACTGGTTGGGAAATACATCAGTTATTTTTGATAGAATGTTACAGAAACTTACTCGCATGGCCTAGTCACAAAATTCATGGAACAATAATACTATGGTTGGTCCAAAGTCAAGTTAATAATTTTGTAACATATTATCTGAATCTAAGGTATAATAATATTGCATCAATGGGTCATCACCAAATAAAATCATAAGGTTTATTATTCTACCATTCCAATTTGAATGAGTTATCATTTAAACTATAATAATTTTGGGTTATTTATTTATAACAAATCATAATTTTGAGTATGGTGAATAGGTTATCAACATTCCTAAAACTTAATGGTTAAATATTTTTCATAGTCAAATAAATAAAATGGTTGCATTTTTTATTAGTGACATAATAAAAAACATGATTTAATGATTTATCACTAATATAATAAAAATAAAATTGATGGATGAGTTGTCATTAATATAATAAAAATAACATGGGAGAATTGTTTATCACCAATATAATTAAAAGAAAATGGTAGAATGCATTATCTCCAATATAATACTAAAAACATTGGTGACTATGTTATCACTAATATAATACCAATTTCAATTATGAACATGCTATCACTATAAATAAATAAGATCATAGGTGAAAATATGATCACCACTCAATAAGTATAATACAATTCATGGATGAATGGGTTATCATCAAACAATGAATGAGGTGATCACTAACCCACCAATCAGGATTGTTAACCCATTGAACTCGTTGGTCTATGCATTCCCCTTGTGTTTCACACGTAGTTACACATATCTTAGGCCCGACCACCATAGCATGTCTGAGGATTCTATATTACCACCCATCCCATGAAGGTGAACCCATATCAGTTATTATATGTTCAAAATTAATATGATAAGAATATTTTACCAATATAAATTCACATTATATCTTTTTTATCATTTAATAATATTTTAGAACACCTAAAAATGTCTACTATAATAAATTATACGAAAAGACAAAATTATTAATTTATTTTTCAAGGAATTTCCCCAAATTACGGAGATGAAATGGTCATAAATGACCATGTGATAAATATAGAAATATAGGATGATAGATAATTTCGTAGAAATCTTTTAGTCTACACTCAATGTGTGGTGAAATAAAATTTGGTTCCATTTTTAGTATTTCACCCTTATATTCTGACATATGTATATCAAACAGTGAATAAAACACATATAAAACAACGTTAAAATATAAGGAACACCGACCTTATACATATATGATACTAGTGTTAAAATATCATTTTATGATTCATCCTTAATTAAAATAAATTATAAAAACATGTCATTAATTCAAAAATTTGGGATTTTAGAAGAACTATTATATAAAAATAAATAAAAAATATATTAATATATTGAGATATATGTTTCTCATTTCTAGAGATCTAACACGATAAATAATGTTTTGTTCTTATCTTAGATAGAGAAAATTATACAATTGTAAGGGAAAAAGATTGAGAGAGGAGGGAGGTTTGTGAAACTATATTTGGATTAAAGGCATGTTAATAATTAATTATATATTACTAAATTAATTTAATTAAAATTTAAAAAACTATGTTTGAATTCACCAGGTTCCCAACACACTACCCTAAAGTACATTATGGCCTCTTGATTCTGAACCTAGGGCCACTGACTATCTGGTTTCCCACCTAGGTAAGAATTACCCCCTCCAATATTTTTCATTGGGAAAAAAATACTAATACACTCAATAAATGTTTATATATGTAGTATTCTATAACATTTTAATAGAGACAATATTTTAATATTTCTACATTTGGCCTCTATTAGCCACTTAATCAATAGAAGACAATAAAATACACACATAATTAATGAAAATTTATCTAATTCATAACATACTATATGTAGTTTATTACACCGTGAGTCCCAAAAAACTATTGATCACAAAACATTCTTGGATGATTTCTAAGATATCACCATTTCAACCAAATGAATATCTATAAATACCAAAGAAATTGCACCTTATGCAAGAGAAATTTCATTCTCTCTAATCCAAAAGTGAAATTTTATAAAAAAATTAGAAATTATACTCTTCTAAAATATTTCAAAGATTATAAAAAAAATAACCACCATGCTTATCATGTGATTTTAAATATATCAACCATGGTTTAAATTCTATTTTCAATATATCAAAATTTCAGAAGTAAACATAAACACAAGAGTCCATATATAGATAAATTACCCAATTTATCAAGGCTATAGATATAGATGGGGAATTTTGAAGTAGAAAGACTCACTAAAAGAATAAACATCACAAAACAGGACCCAAACTTTTTCATCAATAAATCTTCAAATCAAACCCTCAGCTGATGATAGAATACTTTAAGATCAATCATAGATAACCAACAGAAGATCATAACCTAATCTAATAGATCATTAATTTTAGGAAATAAATAACAGTTTTTGAGATTCAGATGATTCAATTTATTGAAATCAACATAAAACCTAAAGATCCCATAGGCTCTCAAGGAAAACTACCCTTGATCTCAAAAAATATATATTATTTTTAATAAATCCCTTTGAATCACAAAATTTCATAAAATATTTTATACTCTGGATTTTAGATAGATCTATATGTCATATTGGAATAATAATAGGCTCTGTAAAAAATACCAAATATATCAACATCTTTACCTCACTCTCCAAAGGTATACCCATAAAATATTCCAAAATCAAATCTTGAAAATTGTAAAATATTAAGGGGAAAACATCACTAATGGTCCAATTAATAAAATCAAGAACTATCCTAACCATATATGAAGTAATTATCCTTAGATACACAAGATCAATCCCACGTAGACTATAATGTCACACACCTTTTTCATTTTATTAAGAAGACATACAGATGCAAAAAAGCCTTTAGTGTCATTCTAAAGGTGCCAAAGGATTTTAATAAATGTCAAGGTCTTTAATAATAAAATGGGGAGTGATTTTCCATTGAGATTATCCAACAAAAAAAGCATCACAAAAAAACTACATGATGCATGTTAACATAGAAACCTGAACCATATGTTACCAAAAAACTATTCCATAACAATTCTCAAAAACCAATTCAAACAAAAATTCCAAACCAATAACAGATTGACTAGAAGATGACTAAAAACAATACTTAAAAGAACTATGACACCATCAATAGGCTCAAACCAAGCTACATGATACAAAAACCACAATACTTCCAAAGAATCATGATGACCATCTTGAAAAATGAGATACTTTACTCATAGCTGTGTTCCAAAAAAACAACATCTACAGAAGCACTAATGTTCCAATGCAGGGGTGAGTAATAATACACTGTAGGATTTCCTCAAATGAATTCTATACACTTTCCACTACAAAGAATCATTTAAGCACAATTTATATAACACAAGTCATTTAAATTCAAAGAAATAGTTCAACAACTGACAACATGACAACCACATCTTTACCCAAATAAATTTACCCAATCTAATGAAAAATAATGGAAAAGAAACATGCCATCACCAATTTAATTTTTCATGACCGCATACATATCTCAAACATACACATAGTTATGTCAAATTAAAAATATCATTCATTCCATTCACACAATCATGGAGATAATTTAATAGTGTGACATTCACGACTAACCCATCTCATCCATGGTATGGGACTTCACACCCATCACCCTCTCTTTTGATGATGGTACATTCACGACCATCACCTTGATGGTGCTACCTTCATGACAACCATCCATCCAACTCACACAAATGAAAATTTACCGAACCACAACAACATTTCCATTTACCAAATCCAAACCATAACAACATGCGAACTGATAACTTCCACATCATATAAACCAACATTTTTCATCAATCTCACCAAGCCCACAATTACCCTAACAGATCTTTTAATCCAAAATCCATTTTAATAAATCCCACATCTTAATGGAAATTTTTTTGGCAATTCCTTTTCTATAACTCAAGCCAACCCAATAATTTTTAAATCCACATTTTAAAATCAAAAAGGAAAAAATTGCACAACAAAACACCATTTTCACCAAATCCATAAAGAAACACAAATTGGGTCCCAAAAAAGCCACACAAATCATAATCACTACAAATTTCATGTAAATCCAATTAATTGAAAACTAAAACCTTCATGTTCATTCAAAATGGAGATGGGAGTGAAGCCAACTACCTTAGGGCTCTAGTGAGATCGACCCACAATAAATCGCACAACAAATCCGGGCATACACTCCACCAAAACCACTCTAGATCTCCTACCCTATCATCAACAAGCCCTAAAATCATCACTTTAGAATACCAAAACCCTCGATCTACATGAAACGGGTTTAGATCTAGAAAACCAAGAGAGATAGAGAGAGATAGAGATGGGAAGATCTATGGAAAACCACAAGAAACTAAGTTGGAAGGATTACCTGAGAATACCCTCCTTCAAACCACCAAGAAACCCCTTTGATTTTCATCCAAAATGGGTAAAAGAGCCCATATAACCCTTGAGAAAAAGGAATACCACGTTTGGATTGAGTGGGGGGAATGAGTGAAATATGGGAAATTCTGAGGGATATTGATTTTTTTAGAAACCCATTATACTGTCGTGCATGGTTAGTTCACATTGTTAGGCAAACCAACACAACAGGAAAATGGTTTTTGGCGATGTGCTTTTTGTGACGGGAATTACTCATGTCGCAAAAAGTCTTTCACGGAGGTTATTTGCGACAGGGGGTTCGACCTGTCGCAAAAGGTAATGCGTGGTTTGGTATGGGGTGTGTGCCAAACTGCGGGAAGGTTATTTGCGATGGGAAAATATCCCCATCGCAAATATCGGCAGCGGTAAACTATTTTTTACGACGAGATCTAGTCCCATCGCAAATACCGGCGGCAGAAAATGGTTTTTTGAGATGGGATCTTGGCCTTTCAAAAAAAGTATGTTGGTAGGACACTTTTTGGGACGATTCTGATAGCAAATACCTTTTTAACCAATGAAGACAATTAATGCGGGAAAATGTATTTGCGATGGGACCTGTCGCAACTAATCTAACCTATATATACCCCCTTCGTTTTTCTTTATCAATCCATCAATTCTTATTTCATCTCTCTCTAAACTCTATTTTTTGAGTGGAAATTTCTCTGATTTAGTTTTTATTTTTACGGAGAACTTGTGAAGTCATTTACATTAATAGAAGATCTAGCTAATAATATTTATATTATATTTAATTTATTATTTATTTCATTTTTTATGATAATTTTAGTTATTGCTCTTACTTGTAATTAGTAATTAGTATTCATTATTTGTAATTAGTAACTTGTAGTTGTAGTTGTGTGTATAATTAATTACTTGTAATTAGTAATTAGTAGTTTTAAATTGTAGTTATTAATACCAATTAATGCTAATTAGTAATAAATATGAATAATTTGTAATAAATAAGAATAATTAGTAATAAATAGAAATAATTAGAAATAAATATGAATAATTAGTAATAAATAAGAATAAATTGTAATAAATAGAAATAATTAAGAATAATTATTAATAAAAAAGCATAATTTGGAGTAATTTGGAATAATTTGGAATAATTACGAATAATTAGTAATAATTAGTAATAATTAGTAATAATTAGTAATAATTAGTAATAAATAAAAATAATTAGTAATTATTAGTAATAACTAGAAATAATTAGTAATAAATATGAATAATTAGTAATAAATAGGAATAATTAGGAATAATTCGAATTAAATAGCTTTAAATAGTATTAAATAGGAAAAATTGGGAATAAATAGATTTATATAGCATTAAATAGGAATAATTAGGAATAATTAGGAATAATTAAGAATAATTAGTAATAATTATGTATAATTAGTAATAATTAGTAATAAATAGGAATAAATAGGAATAATTAGTAATAATATGTAATAATTAGTAATAAAAAATAATAAATATTAATAATTAATAATAATTTGTAATAATTAGTAATATTTAGTAATATTTAGTAATAAATAGGAATAAATAGGAATAATTAGTAATAAAAAGTAATAATTAGGAATAATTAGGAATAATTATTAATAATTAGAAATAATTCATAATAATTAGGAATAATTAGTCATAATTAGGAATAAATAGGAATAATTAGGAATAATTAGGAATAATTAGGAATAATTAAGAATAATTAGTAACAATTAGGAATAAATAGTAAGAATTATGATTAATTAGGAATAATTAAGAATAATTAGGAGTAATTTGGAATTATAAAGAATAATTAGGAATAATTAGGAATAATTTGGAATAAATAAGAATAAAGATAAATAAAAAGAATAAATAGGTATAATTAGTAATAATTAAGAATAATTAGGAATAATTAGGAATAATTAAGAATAATTTGGAATAATTTGGAATAAAATGGAAAAATAAGGTATAATTAGGATTAATTAGGAATAATTAGGAATAAATTGGAATACTTCTGAATTATATTATATAATTAAGAATAATTAAAAATAATTAGGAATAATTACCAATAATTAGCAATAATTAGTAATAAATAGAAATAATTAGCAATAAATAGTAATAAATAGAAATAAATATGAACAAATATGAGTAAATAAAAATAAATAGGAATAAATAATAATACTTTGTAATAATTAGGAATACTTCGTAACAATTAAGAATAATTAGTAACAATTAGGAATACTTAGCAACAATTAAGAAAAATTAGCAACAATTAACAACAATTGAGAAATATTAGCAAAAATTAGAAAAAATTAGCAACAATTATCATCAATTAGGTAGAAAATCAATTGTAATAAATTGTAATAACATCTAATAACATGGCACAATTTCTATTGGATTGATGGCACTCCTTTTTCTTGATGACTCTTCTCCTTTCAACTTTCACCGACTCAAAACATTATTAAAAATATGCTTCTATGTATGCATGTACAATATTATATGCATGCATTTGAATATGAATTTGTAGGCCACATTTTTCATAATGTGTTTAGACAGTGACAGTTTCATGAAGAATATTCCTCGACGAAAAGGGGGATCTTTTTTCTAACTAATTTACTTGCATCTTTCTCACAAAGAAATCACAATGACAAATATTCTCGGAGGTACACATA
Organism: Viscum album; assembly: GCA_963277665.1. Taxonomy (NCBI): domain Eukaryota; kingdom Viridiplantae; phylum Streptophyta; class Magnoliopsida; order Santalales; family Viscaceae; genus Viscum; species Viscum album. The sequence continues at coordinate 191,281,722 of OY728155.1, read as the reverse complement.
TTTATTCTCATATGCATGAGAATGAATATAAGTACCCTTGAGTAGATTTTTCATTTTGATTTCTATGTGAGAATGTTTCATGTAAATGACCCGTCAGATAAAAGAGTAGCCGTCAATCCAATAGAAATTGTGTGTCCATAAATAATGGTAATTATTAATATGTAGTTTTAATTATTTATCCTTTTTTAGATAGTGTTTTTATAATTTTAAATTATTCAAAAATGGTAATGATTTTATATTTTGTAGAAAAATACAGAACAAGGAAGTCGACAATAGTAATTATTAGATTATCGCACTTGGATAAATCAGTGTAGAAATCCAAACATTTCTGGTTTAAATCAATTATATATTGAGGGTGTTGAAGCTTTCATATCATTTGCATCATCAAAACCAGAATATGTTTTAAAAGGAACAATAAAGTGTCTTTGTAAAAAATGTGCTCTGAGAACCTTTAACACATTTGACAAGGATATGGAACATCTCTTGAGATTTGGTTATCAACCAGATTATGTTTTTTGGTATCAACATGGTGAACGCAGTTCTATAGAAGATACTAATAACTTGATTACATATCCTTCACGGTTTCAAAACTTAGTACATGATGTGTCAGGACCATCTGTTCAACAAACTGAAACTCAAGATGATGTTGATTTAAATCCTATGTTGGAACTATCCAAATGTTATGAGTTTTTGAGGTCTGTTGAGGATGCATTATATCCTGGTTGCAAGATAATAAAATTAGAAGTAGTTGAAAAATTTATTGCTATTAAATCAGATAATGAAATGTCAAAAAACTATTTTTATCAGATAAAGTCATTGGTTAAAACACATTTACCTGAAGGAAATGTGTATCCTAAAAATAACTATAACTGTAGGAGGCTAGTTCGTAATCTGGGTCTTAGTTATCAAAAAGATTCATGCATGCCCAAATGATTTCATCTTATATTCTGGTGAAAATGATTTGTTTGATAGTTGTCCCACATGTGGACAATCAAGGTATAAATAAGCTCAACCAGGGAAGTCTGGATCGATTCTAGTAAAATAGTTGAGATATTTCCCCCTCACACCTAGGTTGAAGCATTTATATATGTCTCAGAACACAGCGTCAATGATGTTATGTCACAAAAACATGATTTCAACTGATAAAATCTTGAATCCTCAATCTGATGGTGATTCATGGAAACATTTTGACTGTCTGCATCCGTCGTTTTCTTTAGATTCCTAAAATGTGATTTTGGGTCTTTCTACTAACAGTTTATGTCTATTTGGTTCTTATGTAAGTCAGTATTCATGTTGGCCTGTCATTAAAACTCTGTACAATTTACCTCCATGGATATTGATGAAGGAGCTATATATCTTTTTGTCCTTATTAATCCCAAGACATTCGAAGAAAAATATTGATAATTATTTGACGCCATTGATTGATGAGTTAAATTCCTTGTGGAGTGATGGTGTTAGAACATTTGATGTGGATGCGAACCAAAATTTCATATTAAAAGCTGCATTAATGTGGATGATTAGTGAATTTCCAAAATATGGAATATTATCTGGTTGGAGTACACATGGTCCGAAATCATGTCCTTATAGTATGAAAGACAAAAAAGCCTTTATGATCGTCCATGAAAAAAAACTTTCTATTTTGACTGTCATCGCAGATTTCTTCCAAACAATCACCCATTTTAGAGGAACAAAACTCATTTCAGAAAAGGTTCAATTGAAAAGGATGATCAACCCAATATTATCTCAGGTACTGAGTTCAAATCAGTTGTATTTTCATTTCCTCCAATAAAATTTGGGCCAACGGTAAACCAATAGAAAATTTATGGCTTTGGGAAAAAAAATAATTGGATAAAAAGAAGAATTTTTTGGGATCTTTCATTTTGGTCTGATTTGTTAGTCCCCCACATGTTGGATGTCATGCATATTGAGAAGAACTATTTTGATAATTTATTTCATATAGTTTTTCATACAGCAGGTAAGACCAAATATACTATAAAGGCACGATTAGATCTTGTCCTAATTTGCAGGCGACCAGAAATTCATCTATTTGAAAATGTTAGATCACAGAGGTTAATGAATCCAAAATTATCTTATACACTGTCCAGAAAGAGTATCTTATTATTTTTTCAGTGGATTGCAGATTTGAGACTTTTAGATGGGTATGCTTCCAATTTGGGAGGATGAGTCACGAATGGTTATATTACCGGATTAAAAAGTCATGACTGTCATGTTATAATAGAAATAATTATGCCTATTGAATTTATAGGTTTGTTGAATTCTATGATTTGGGATTGGATAACAGACATATAATTTTATTGAGACATTTGTGCAGCGACAACAGACTACAATGTACTAAGAAAACTGGAAGAATATGTTGTTGTAATTATATATAAAATGGAAAAATAATTCCACCTTCTTTCATTAACTTAACTGAACATCTGATATTACATTTTCCACATTAAGCTCAATGTGTAGGTCCAATATAGTTTTGATTGATGTACCCATTCGAGTGATGGTTTCATAAATTGAATAAAAAAGTACATAACAAAGCATCAGTTGAAGGCTCAATTACTAAAGTTTTTTTGTAATAGGAGATTCCTTTTTTCGGCCCTCATTATTTTGAATCCAAATATCCCTCAAATACAATTGCATGGGACTAATCAAGGGGAATGTATAAGATGAAATGGACAATCAATTATCAGTTTTTATTCAGCCTAATCTTGGCTTCAGGGGAGTTCACGAACGATGGCTTTCAGGTGATGAACATCATAGAGCTCATACATATGTTCCGCTCAACTGTGATGAAATGACAACATTTGTATTGGGAGTTCTTCAATCACTCATTGTATAATTTATGTCACAATATTTAAATTTATTTTATTTTTAGATTATATGATAATCATATCAAAAAAAAGATTCCCCAAACTACAGTAGCTGCTTTTGAAGAACGCAGACAAAAAAATTTTTTAATGGTTTCAAAAGCTGGTAACATAAATTATTGACGGTTTAATATCAATTCCATTTATTATTTGTTATATTGATAATTGATTTTCAAATTTTCAGGTGTCTCAACATGCTGCTAAAATTTATAAGATACTTTGTATATTGATTAACCCACCATCAAAAATGGATAAATCATATAATTCATACATGTTGAATGGATTTCGATTTCATAAACGTGCATATGGAGAATAAAAAAAATGAAAAGTGGTGTTTTCTTGAGAGGATCGCATCACATAGAAACTGAAGTTGACTTTCATGAAATTCTAGATGAAATTATTGAGATGTGTTATCTAGGACAGAATTACATAATGATGTTTAAATGTCGGTGGTTGGATACTTGGAGAGTCTTGCGTGTTCATTTGAATCATGGAATCATCGATATTAAATATAAATGTTTTCTTACATTAAATGAACCATTTTTACTTGCTCAAAAGGAACATAAAATTTATTACACAATGTACTGTGCTACTTCAAGAGACTTGAGTGATTGGTGGAGCATAACAAAAATGAAATTTCTGGAAAATCAGTTTATACAAATTGAATGTGGTTCCACAGAAGTGGAAGGAATTGAAATTTTTCAAGAGACTACTCAAAATCCATCTTTTTCACAAAGAGACGAGAATATCGATGAAGACACCCCATAATTAAGGATCGATGATGACGAAGATGTTAATGATGTTACAAATTAATTTGAAATGATAAGAGATGATGAAATTGAAACTCATATGGATATTGATCATGATGATGAGGAAGATGAAGATATTGATATTGACAGTTATGGAGATGAGAAAGAATATGGAAATTAACATAGTAAAATGCTGGTTATAATCAAAACTAATATATATCAATATATAATAGTTATTTTCAACTATCTACTAAAAACAATAATTTTGTGTTTCAGATGGATCTTGATCTATTTAGTGAGTTGCAGGAGGCTGAGCTACCTTTGGGTGAGGGGGATTTTCGATCATCTGACCCTTAGCCTACTAGCGGTTCAGGGGGTATACAGAGGGGGCACGATCTTGTGCGATTGATGATTCCTGACTCTATCCCCAAGTGGCATCCACATATTGGCTTCGATCCACGCACATAGAGGTATTCTAACCTGTATATTATAGTTATATTTCATTAATTTATTTATATATATATATTAATTGTTTAATTATTTATTCCTTTTTCAAAGTTTTGTGCATGTTTTTGTTGGATATGGGAGCACTATCTTGTGCAATTATTTTTCTCAACCATGGTTCACATGGGAACAGATTTCGGTTGATGTGCTGCTCGACATGATCAATCATTCGCTGGTACGTAAATAAATAATATTTATTTTGAAATTTCATTTATTAATAACTTTATATTATGAATTATTTTTAGGGTTTATGGTATCCTATCTATGATAACATGTGTGACGTTATCCACGTAGCATGGATGGTGTCTATACGTGACTGTTTTTATCAGTTGCTGCACAATTTGAGAAGAACGTCCACTAAGAAAGCATGAGTGATAATATTTAATGAGTCGTGTAGAGCCCACTGACCAGAGTACAGTTCATCTCATGTTTGGGATGGATTAGGTATACACTAGTTGGGGGTGGTGGATTTCAGAGGAGATATTCAGTGGGTCACCCGAATCAGGAGAGACAGGCGGTGACACATCGAGCTGGTAGTCGTAAATTCAGTATTCATAGGGAGCATCTGTTAAGTATATTTTCTAAATATTTTATATAACTATAAATATAAATAGTTTATTTTATATTTCATTAGGTAGTGTAGTATCCCTATATTATGGAGTACGATATTTTATTGGAGGATGTACAATGATCCTGCCACTGGAGAGATTAGAGGACATCTCCAGCATCAGATTGGGGTTAGTATTATTATTATTTTTAGTTTGAAAATTAACAACATATAATACTTTCACAATTTTAATTTCAAATAGGAATTGAAGGAGTCACATGAGGCTACGACCTATCAGACACAGGATGAGAGTCAGGACGAGATGACTGGTCAGACCAGTGGCCACCATTTCGATGAGGTGGTGTGGATGCAGGCGACTCAGTGTGTCTTTGAGAAGGGTCAATAAGTTGGTATCAGCTCTAGTTTGACTCCTGATACTTATTATAGAACTTTTGCGATGTCGGCATCTTGCTCGAGAAGAGATCATAGAGAGACATCATATTTTACCTCACAGTATCAAGGGAAGTTGCGAACTCATACTGACCATATACAAAGTTTGCATAAGAAAAATGAATATATGTGTCGGTGGCAGTAGTAACAGCATCACGAGGAGAAGTTGCACAGATGGAAGTAGCAGCATCACGAGCAGATGGAGTACATGCGCCGTCTGAATCATAGTTTAGGGATGGAGTTTTCCTCCACCATCTTGTATAGCTCCTCCACCTCCTCTAGAAGATGACCCCAATGATTTTTTATGTTACAAACATTTGAATTAAAGATTTTCAGTAATATGAACTATTTACAGTTTAAATCATTTATATTGGTTAAAATATTGCATAATTAAATTTTTTTAAATATTTTTTTATTTATTATTTGTACGGGTTTTTTTTAAGATTTATTTATTTTACTAATAAGAATAATAATAATATTTAATGATTTTTTTATATTTTTTTGTAAATATTGATAATTGTTTATAGTTTTTTATTTTTCATTATCTTAATAATGTTAATATTAATTTTTCATTAATCATAATTTTATTAAATATAATTTTTTAGTATTATATTTTTTAATGTTTGTTTATTTTAATAATAATAATATTATTTGGTGATTTTTTATATTTTATTAAGAATAATTAAAATTTTAATATTTTTTATTATTTTATTATTTAAATAATATTAATATAATTTTTTCATTAATCATAATTTTATTAAATAATTTTTATTTTGTTTTGTATTTTCAAAGAGGCCTTTTGCGACGGGCTCCCTTCGTAAATAGTTTCAATAATTTTGTTTAAAAAGTATTTACGACGGACCCATCGCCAAATTTTTTATATATATAATGTTATTAGAGGCTTATTTGAAATGGGCTTATCACAAATAGTATTTGAGACAGGCCCATCGCAAAAAGGATTAAGTATATATAATTTATATAATCAGAGACTTATTTGCGACTGAGAAGTGCCCCGTCGCATATACTATTTTCCTTGACGGTGCCATCACAAAAAATAGTTTTTTCATAATGGTTTTCTACAACGGGCAATTTGCATTGGGGCCCTGTCGCTAAATTCTATTTGCAACGGGGCCCTATCACTAAAGGCTATTTATGACAGGATCCCTTCCCAAATAGCTCATTTTCCAGTAGTACAAGTGCTAACCATGAGAACAGTACTACCTCGATAATAACCTCACACGACCTCCTCAAATGGTTTGAAAAACTATATAAAAATTGTACAAATACTCACTGTCTTGAGTTGTATTCTTAACTGGGAATTTTTCACAATTTTTCCTATCCATGCTCAAACTATGAATCCCCACAAAAGCATCCATACATTTTCAAATTATTCGAAAACCTTCCCAAACTCACCCAAATTTTACCCAACAACATTAAACACATAAAAACTCTTAAAAATGGTTTCATACATCAAACTAGGGGTGCTATATTCTCCCCACCAATTGAATTTTCTTCCTTGCAAAGTAGAGAAACATTACTTTGTCGAAAGATCTTGGGTCACTGATTGACCATCTCTTTCTCCCACTCCTGAGTCTCCTCCGGAATCTGATAATGCTACCAAAAAACACAAACTAAAATTATTCTTTACCATACAATAATTTATCTTTATGATCTAAAATCTCCACTAGAACATTCCCCAATGAATCATCTAGTTCAAGAGCAAAATGATCCCAAAAAATCACATAGTCACGATTCGGTTGATAATTTTTCAATTGAGATACATGGACTACATTTTGATCTGCACTAAACCATGTTATAAAATACAATGGATAATCCACATCCCCAACCATCTAAAGTGTCTCAAAAGGCCCAATATACCTTGGATATAAATTTCCCTATTTTGTAAATTGATGATGTGCGAGACTTGATGTGTTTCGATAAAACACATGATCACCAACCTCAAGTTACAACAGTCTTCAACGATGGATTTATTATATTTCTAATGACTTTGATCCTTCTCCATTCACTTCATGATAAATACGATCTTTTCTATAGACTCTTGGACAAGGCTCGGCCCAAACATTGACATTTCTCCTCTTTCCACCCAACAAAGTGGAGAATGACAAAGACGCCCATATAGTGCTCAATACAGGCCATTTGTATGGAGGTATGATAACAATTATTATATTTGAACTCCACCTATGGTAATTGATCCTCCCATGAGCCACCAAAATCCATCACCCTAGATCATAAAATATAATATAATGTTTGTATCATTCTCATGGATTTCCCATCCATATGAGGATAGTATTCCGTAATCACTATCAATTGACTCCCAAGGGCCTCCTGTAAGGATTTCTAAAAATGATATGTCATCCTTGGATCTCTATCTTAGACAATTGAAACTAGAACACTATGACTCTTTAAAACTTCATGAATAAAATTTTTGATTAGATCCTCTACTATATGAGAATCAAGAATAATGATGAAATGGGATAACTTTGTGAGCTGATCCACTATCACCAATATGGGATCTTATCTTCTAACCATTCATGAGAAACCTTTAACAAAATCCATCACTATTTCTTCCCACTTTAATATAGGGATATGTAAAGATAGAAAAATTATTTTTCAGCGTTAATGCTCTTCCATGGTTTTCTGAAAAGTCAAGAATCTAGAAAAAAACGCTTCCACTTTCCTTTTCATACTATCCCACCAAAAATTTCATTCCAAGATTTATAAATTTTATGAATTCATGGATGGATAACCCAACTGGAATGATGATAAGCCTAGAAAATCTCATCCTAACATTCCATCGGTACAATCAACCAGTTTCAAAAACACAAAACTAAATTCCCATTTAGTTCCCATCCCTCAATGGACTCCCCAACATTGAGTTTTAACCTTATAGTTATATACTCGGAATTAGACAATATTGCATATTTGACTGAAACAACCTAATTAGAAACTGATGAGACTGGAAGGAAAAATTCTCTATCACCCAGGTCCTTACATTCCTACCATATGTCAGCTACAGTCAACATCAAATACCCCTGACCTAATGATTTTTTCTCCACCCAAGTATGTGATTGTCGTGTTAATTCATCGTCCACTTAATTGCCCATAACCATTGTGTAAATTAAGTCCAAATAAAACATTTTTAGGTACTTTATCCATCTCATTTTCTTCGTGTTCAAATATCTTTAAGTGAAAATATGTTCTAAAGTCTTATGATTCGTAAATACTATAAATTTTTCATTGAATAGAAAATGATGCCACATTTTCCAAGCATTAACCACAACCACTAACACCAAATCATTTGTTGGGTAGTTATTCTCATGAAACCTCAACTATAATTAGCCGTATGAAACCATGTTATCCACTAGAATGAGAACACACCCCAATCTTAATCATGCTATGTCACATACACTACGTACCCATTTCTTGGTTCTAGAAAAACCATGATTGGTGATGATGTAAGGAGACCCTTAAGATCCTCAAATGATTTATGATACTGGTTATTCCATAGAAATGGGACATTTTTCCTTATAAAAGCTATCATTGGTGAGGCCAATCATGAGAAATAATGAAAAAAATGTTGATAATACCTAGCTAGACCATGAAACTCTATATCTAGAACACAATCAATAGAGGTTACCATGAGATAACAACCTCTATCTATTCTCAATCAACTAAAATACCATTATTATAAATAACAAATTCAAGGAAATAAACCTCATGTTTTAAAAGTCACAATTTGAAAATTTTTCATACAACTGATGATCTCTCAAGATCCCCAGCACCATCACCATGTGATTCTCATGATCCACCCTTATCCTTGAATACACTAGTATATCATCCATAAATACCCCCAAAATAATTGAGGTATCTCTAAAATATTTGATTCATCAATGACATGAACATTTATGGTGCATTCTTGAGACCAAAGGGCAAAACCACATACGCTTAATGACCATATCTACTTGTGAAATCTGTTTTAGGAATATCCTCCTTCCTCACCTGCAATTTATGATATCCTCACATTATGTAAATATTATAGAACCACTAAATTCCACTCAACTGGTCTAAAAAATCATCAATGCGAGGAAGTGGGTATCCATTCTATATTATAACCTCATTTAGCCTATGATAATTGTTGGCCCCGGAAAATGCTTCGATTTAATTTCACCAAATGATTCCGAACATGATCTCGGAGCACAAATCATTTTGAATGCTTCTATTTGACTTGTCATTGAGACCTAATAGATTAATAGATCAGAATTTATGGTTGTTCGATGTCAGGATGCTGGAAATGGACATCTAGGAAGATATTGTGGCAAAGTATGTTTTTTCATGCAAGAATTGGAATTTTGCATGAAAGAATGGATGTATTTCAAGCAAGAATGAAATCATTCTCTCAAAAACAAAATCATGCATGAAACATTTCACACAAACCTTTTACATGCCCAATGTGTTGTCATCTTCCATCCAGGCGACCAGAAAAAGGTCTATGGAAGGTGAGTGCAAGATTTGAGATGTGGGCGCAAGATTAGCATCTGCGCCCAAGATTATTACGAGCCCAATGCGACATCAAATTCCCCTTTGCACACACACCTACAGTAGGGTGAACATAAGATGACTTTCATGCCTGTAATCTTATACGTAACTTCTCCCAGGTTTGCCTATATATACTAGTACACCCCCTCCCCTCGAGAGATGGCTCTAGAGGTTGGACACCTCTCTACTACATGTAATATCTCATCTTGAGAGGATACATAGAAGAATGGAACCCTCTATGTGTTTTGACCCTCACACGAACTCTTTTCTGTATAAGTCATGTGCGTGAAAGATTTCATTCTTGTTCTCAAAAATTCTAGTCTTTCGCACAAGACATAAATTTTTGGCACAAAAGTACCATGGTGTCGAATCATGCATACACCTATGCCGTAGAGTCTAAACTTGTGAACATCCCATCCTTCGTGTAACCATTTCTAGGAATTTTATACCTAATAGTCCTCTCTAGATTACTATAAGCTAAAGTATACCCTATATGAAAAATATAGGATTCCTCTTGCTCTAAACAAGACATTCTTTATGCACCATGTATAAGATTCCAATATTCCTCACTACATGACTTTAAATTATAACATACCCTATCATTCAATAATAGGATGCCTCTTGTTCCAAAAAAGAGATGTCTTTTGGGACAAGCATAAGATACATCATTCCATGATTATAGTAGAATAATTTCAATAGCATTGGAAACTTTTCGAGCATTACACCACACCACATCATGCTTCGTGAGTCCTTATTTCAAGTCTTTAGCACTTTCAAGCCTTAATGGACCCCCTACCGGCCTGGTCCCATGCTGCATTGGCTCACCTTCCGTTTTTGGCCAATGCCTCAGATGAGTTTGGATGACACTCTAGGTCAGGTCATGTGTTTCAAACAATTTCAACAATATACCCTCTTTTGTTTTCCCCATTTTAGGCAAATGTGATATGGATGATGTGTTTTGAACATGGTCAATTGTTTCCTCCATCATCATTCCACCATCACTGTGTTCCAAATTTCGGGCATGTGATTCACACTTTCCATCTCCCTTTATTAGGACTGATTCCAATGACCTTGGCATTATCCCGCTTGTGAACTTGTGCATAGGTGTTGGCCCCAATAATATGCCTCAACCCATAAGTTAGTTTGGATGACCTCATGTCTAGACACGAGGAAGACATTACTGGCAGCTCCTGGGCGTAAGTCCCATCCACCTTTTCCTCTCCTTAGTCGCACCTGGGAAACTTTTTTGCATAAACCACATCCAACTTTTCATCTCCTTAGAGGCATCTCGTCATCATCCATATGTTAGACCAATCCACCATTTCCACTTCTTAGTTGAACCAGGGATGCTTCCATGTGTAATCCCCCATCTACCGTTGTTGATCCATATAAGCATGCTAACGTCTTGTTCTTCCTCGCATAGACATACTAACACGGACCCATCAGCAAATGACTCCACAAAAACCCCTTACCATGACATTTCTGATTCCTTAGATTCAACAAGGGTGGGTGGGTTTCATTTATGTTTGTCCAATGGGTGCGCAGAGAACCCGCCTCGTCTGGGCTGCATGATATTAAACTTCCAAGCATCATTGTCCTCAACACATTATGTTAAAATATGTCCTCGCCCTATGAATCACACATGGGGTTACCCATCACAGTCCTTCTCTAGGAATGATCGTCTACACATGAGTGATATCTTCCTCACCTATGGTGAGATCCTCTTTGTTGAAGTGGAATTTTTTTGCGAGGAAGGGAAACAATCATGGTGTTATCCCCCAAGACATTCTTTTAGGAGGTAGCACCCCTGATCTTCCTCTCTTCTTCATTGGAAAATAAAAAGAGCTGATAAGTTCATGGGAAACATCGTTATCCCATCCCTCTCCCTCTAGGATTTGTCTCTGTCGGGCCTCTATCCTGGAGTAAGTTCCAATCTCCATCTTTCTGGTCTGCTAACCACGTGTAATCCCCAGCTTTCTCTTTGGACTACTAACCATGCGTAAACCCCTAATTCCTCTTTGGGATGCTAACCATGAATAATCCCATGTTTCCTCTTTGGGCTTCTAACCAAGAATAATCCCTTATTTCCTCTTTGGGCGGCTAACCATGCGTAAGCCTCTATTTCCTCTTTGGGCCGCTAACCACATGTAAGCCCCACTCCACTTCCCACGGACGCACCTTTCACGATGTGATTGGCAGGTCTATGATACCTCTTGTTTCTCACATAGAGAATGACTCACGTGGGCATAGAGTAAGCATCAACCATGAAATCCTCTCAAGGTCACCTTATGATGTAATCCCTAATAAAATTCTGAACTATGTGGACTTTGATCCTTGCTAAGGAAAGGTGCATAGGAATCCTCCCTACAGATCAAGAACTACACCTACTAGTCCCGAATCCTTCATGTTGGATCACCAAACCTACCTGATCTACATGGACATCGATCCTTTCCAATTCTAGGTACATAGAAAGCCTTTTGGTTCTTCTAGAACAACATCTATGTGTCCTAAACCCCTTCATGTCGGTTCACCAATCCTACCCGAACTATGTGGACATTGATCTTTTCCAAGGCAAGGTATATAGGATGTCTCCCTGAGTTTCATGCCCAATATCTTTTGGTCTCGAACCCCTTCACATCAGTTCACCAAACCTACCCATACTATGTGGACTTTGATCCTTTCCATGGCAAGGTACATAGGATTCCACCCAAAGCTTCAAGCCCAACATCTATTGGTCCCAACCCCCGTCACTTCAGTTCACCAAACCTACCTGAACTACGTAGACTTTGATCCTTTCCAAGGCAAGGTACATAGGAAGCCTCCATGAGGTTCATCCAAAATACCTATCGGTCCTAACCACTTCACGTTGGTTCTCGCTAATCCCACATGATGTTAAACTATAGTCCCATTTTGGTCCCACAAGACTTTAAATTTTACCTATTCAAACAGTGTGGGATTCAATTCTTGTCTCCCAGGAAAGGTATGTTGGAATCCTCTCTAAGGTCCAACCCCAATCAATGGTAATCCATTGTGCCTCTCAATTAGACGGTAATCATTTATGATCCCCCAACTAGTGGTATGCTGTTGGATCCCCAATCAATGGTAAGTCAATAGAAACCCAATCAGTGGTAAGCCATTATCAACCCCAACTAGTGGTATGCCATTATGTTCCCCTACCATCGGTAAGACATTATGTTTCCCATTTGACAGTAAGGCATTGTAGTCCCCTTTGTTGGGACCCTCATCTCTGGTCCACCCAAATTGCGTCAGACCAACCTCGGGCCACTAACAACGGGTAAGACCTAATATGTCATCAGGTTGCTATCTTCTGCATAAACCCTGATTCAATACCCCAATCATGAACTACATAGACTTTGATCATTTCCAAGGAAAGGTACATAGGAAACCTCCCTGAGGATCAATCCCATGACCAATGTCTCATCGTGGTCTCTCTCCCTCAACCCTTTGTGTTTCAGGAAGGTCATGCCCCAACCCATAGGTTCCACTTCCTCCTGGTACCATCCATACGGGTCGCCTCCTCAGGTGTCCCATCCACCCACCTATCTATGTGGACTTTGACTCCCTATCATGGGGTTATGTAAGAAGTCACTTTGAGGCTCAAGACCAATATTATTGTAACCCTTGTGATGGCTTCTTCTCACTCTCCATCCACATTCAACAATCCATATCCATACTCATTCTTAACTAGGCCGCCAAATCCTGTTGAGAACATGTAACCAACTTTTCCACTGCTCCTAACAGTAATCTGGTATGTTAACACATGTTAGACCCTATATCTACGATCCCTCCAGGGGATGCACCCATCTGATCCACTCCCGTCAGTGTTCCGATCAGTCTGATCTGTCTCCTCTAGACATTAAACAAGCGGCATACCCTTTTTAAACATGGGAAGATGAGGAGAACCTCATAGACATGCCTATGGAATAAAATTCTATACACTCAACGTTGGATAACTTGAGCTTCTGCGCCTTTTATAAGCCTTATCATATGTGGATGAGACCCAGATGTGCTTGTGTTCTAGCATCCAAATACGCCAGTGGCGTCCAAAATGACTACTCGCCTGATCAAAAGTTATTTCCCTTGATTACCCCTTGGAATGTCCTGATAGAATCAATATAATTTACCAGAGTCTATAAAGACATGGCTCTAGGAAGATTTTAACAAACAATGTCTTAAGCCTATGAGGGAGACTTGAACTAGGTGACGAGTTCCGAGGAGAAATACATAGAAGGATGAACGAACATCCCAGTATCTTGTTTTGATCAATGAGAAAACATCCCTGAAAAAGTGAAAAATGCTTCCCGCCTTTGGAAAGTGGGAATGCATGGAAATAGTTCATTGTTTCCTCAATAGGTAGATGTATGCCCCAAAAAGGAATTAGAAAAAATAATCTACACACAGACGCAAGGTTCCATATATATTTTTAAAAACCTAAATTGGCTCTGCCCAGAGAGACGTGCTAGGCCGGATGAATCCTTTTTTCTCTAACTCATACAACTGCACTTTCAACTCCATCAATTATATTGTCTCCATCCAGTAATATGGATGTGAGATAATACTAGTCCCTAGAAAGACATAAATCCTAAATTGTTCATCTCTCATGGGAGTCAACCATGAAAATTATTCAAGAAGGACATCCATAAGTTTATCAACCACAATTGGAAGTGTGATTTGTTGCATTCCTTTCATTGATGACAATGAAAAAACTACTAACTGTTATGAGATCATGAAAAAAACTGATGCCAACAAAACTATTGCACCAAACATTCTATTAATCTCCCCTCTAAAGAGATGTTTGATGCCATCATCCATCAAGAAACTAATCTTTCAGGCATAATAGTTGATTTGGTATGTCACCGACAAATTCATTCCCATGATTATATAATAAGAATCTATCTCATGCACTGAGAACTCCCACATCAACTCAACCTCATCCACAAACATACAAAAATATCTACAAAAGGATGCATGACACTCTCGCTAACCCTAAGATGTTTGAAATTTTAAAAAAGGAATCATTTCAATATTTATACCGAGTAGATAAATGATACAATATAAAATAAAATAATAGGAAGAACCCATACCAACAAACACGTGCATAAAGGTAGAAATCAAAAGAATCATACCTTGGACCATGGATGGTCCCAACTAATCTTACATCACAACCTCCTTGGATCAAATTTTTTTCTTGATTGTTGTTTCCTCAGGAATCTGGGATGACGTCATTGATTTAAGGTTAAAACATTCCAATCGGTTTCTAATGGGTTTGTTTGTAGAATCGGAAACCCCCAATTATTCCATATCCATTTGGACCTACTTTCCAAAGGTAGGAGCTCATTAGTTGTGGACCGATGAGGCTTAAGAATTTTCATTTTTCAAGAGGATGGGAGGTCGGACTCATCACGCCTTTTTGAGGTGAATAATTGTCTACTTCATGACTCTCTTTAATGAGTTAAGTTATGTTCGTGAATCCGTATTAAATTACCAATTATAAAATGATATTTCCTTTAGATCTGACAATCAATGATTGATATGTAGGAAATTTAGAGAATATTTTATATGTATTTGGGGTTCTTCATCGATAGAGAATCATTTGTAATTTGATAGAGATTCTTTGTCAATGGTATCCTTTAACACATTATATAAAAGTATCTTGGTCATTTTTATGACCATACTGGTTTTAAAGCCACTCAGTGGGGAACTTGAAGTTTATTGTCATTCAGAAGGACATAGATTATTTCAATGTTGGGATCATACCCGCAGATGGGCTACATACATATCCTTTATTTAAAAAAGGAATCAGAACCCACATAGTTCGAGTATGGGAATATGATTTTTATGTATGAATGATGGCTCAAAGAAAGATTTTATAATTACTTTTACACTCTAAGATCACATGAGTCATGCACGGTGTGAGAAACAAGAGGTATTGGTGAAACCATACAATTGTTCCATGAAAGATGCAATCATAGAAAATGATGTGGGGCATATGTGTATATGACTTCCCAAATAGATAGATATCGGGACTTATTTCAAAGAAGAAGTCCGGGAATAGTTTCCATAAAGGTATATTACTTTATATAGATTTGGATACTCTAACTTGGTTCTTACTCCTGAGGAAGATGCCCAAATTAGGAGGGGACTTATGATTGGGTTTTACTCCTGAGAAGGAAGCCTAGATCAAAAATCCTATTAACACTGGTTAAGAGAAATTAAGACTGGGAATTACTCCTAAGGAGGATTCCCAGGTTAAAGGGATTTGAAAACTGTGGCTTACTCCTGAAGAGGAGGCCCAGGTTAAGAGAATTTTAGAATTAAGGGACATGGGGCTTAATCCTAAAAAGGATGCCCACATTTTTAGATTTGAAACCGGGGCTTATTCCTAAAATGGAAGCCTAGTTTAAAGGAATTATTGTTGGGTCTTACTCCTTTGGAGGATTCCCGGATTTTGGGAACTCTGAGACTGGGGCTTACTACGGAGGAGGATGCCCAGATTAGGGGACTTGGGGCTAACTCTTAAGGAGGATGCCCATATTAGGGGACTTAGGGCTTACTCCTAATGAGGATGACCAAATTAAGGGACTTGGGGCTTACTCCTAAGGATGATTCCCAAATTAGGGGACTTGGGGATTACTCCTAAGGAGGATGCCTAAATTAGGGGACTTGGGGCTTACTCATAAGGAGGATTCCCAAATTATGGGACTTGGGGATTACTCCTAAGGAGGATCCCCAAATTAAGAGAACTTGGACTGGGGATTACTCAAGAAAAGGAGTCCCAGGTTATGGATCCTCTCATCTTGAAGGATGAGGTTGAAATGAATGAAATCTCTTACCTTGGGGACATAAAGATATGTACATCACTAGGTTTTGAGAGATATTCCACAGAATTCCTTTCAGATAAGGAAGCCGATCAAGAAATAATGCCATAAATGGACTTGAAGAGAGTTCTGAGGGCTTAATCTTGAAGAGGGTAGGTGGATAGGCATAAGAGAGGTGAAAATAGGCAGGATAGGCACCCAAAAAGAGTGGGGCGCGCAAGTCCTTGTGGGAGCGCAGGTACTGTGTGGGTGTACAAGTCCTGGTCGTATTGGTATACCTATGCGGCACAAGGGTACTTGCATGAATTTTAACCCTTAGGGTAATATTTGGGAGAGACTTGGCACAAGCCCTTAGTACTATCCCTAGGGGATTCCAGAAGGGTGGAGCACAAATTCTGAAGAAGGAGCAGGACGGCGCACAAGTGTGGCCATTTCCCTTAAGGGCTGGCCACTTAGGCGCGCAAGTGTTGATGATTTTAAACACTTATGCCTTCCTCCCCCTCAGTAGATCTTCCGTTCTAGGTAATAAATTACCTTAGAAGTGTTCGGAAGCATTGAGAAGAGACTAGGGCACCAGGAGCTTGAATCTGAGGTTCTAGAATTTTTCGTCCCTGAAATGGGGGGGTCCACAGGGGTATTTATAGGTTGGAGAAGACCCTGGAAGAATTTCAAAGAGGGCGCGCAAGTCACCTGTGCGACCACTAGGCGGCGCGCATGTGTGCTTGTGCAACTATGATGGAAGTTTCACAGAACATGTGAATTTGAATCCTTGTTCATGCCTTTCTTAATTATTGATGTTCTTGTCAAAAATATGAATCACATTATGTTAAGGCATTTCCCTTTTCATTTTTTAGACTCTATGAAGAAAAGGGGTGTCAGTAAAAGTCCCCCCTCAGAGTTGGAGCCGAAATAAATGAAGATGTAACTCTGAGGAAAGAAGAAAACCAAGGAAACATCGACGCGCAGGTACTGAGTGCTCAGAGGGTGGCGTGCAAGTGTTGATCGTGCTGGCTGTAGAGTGCGTTGGCTTTTGGAGCACATGGGTGTGTCCGGTCCTATCTATATGCGGCCATTTGTCGCACATAGCACCGAAATTCATATTTTCAAGCTCTTGCCACACAGGTTGCTTATATCGCGCATGTTACCCTTTTTTCCACTATTTCTTCGTTGTCGCACTGCTGTTAAGGTATCTGGACTTGCACGGTGATACTTGCGTGCCAAAAACTTGTGCGGCATATCCACACATGCGCGACACATCCATACTTGCGTGCCAAGATTAGAATTACATGCCTTAATGCCATAGCCATTTCTTCGAATTCCTTCACAAATTTTATGAAAAATAAACTTACTTAAGAGTTAATTATTCAGCTTTTGTGCAGATCCAATGGCTCCCAAGAGAATCGGAATGGCTAATGAACTGGAAAGAAAGAGACTTGATGATATGATGAACATCATTGGCCATCATTATTATACTCTCTGTGACAACACTCTCTCGAATTTGGACATGTATTTGAAGAAGTATCATCGTGACTTCCCCCAAAACATTTATCTGCCTTTGTATGGCTATGGTAATATGTGAGAAGTTACAATTCTGGAGGAAAAGAACTATCTTCCAATTTCTTGGTTTCAGAACTACACCAATTTTTCTTCACAAATATCTCATGTGGAGGAGGATTTATAAATGCTGGAACAGTGGATAAGGCCCATATGACGCATCATAGCCCTTGTATGTCAGATCTGAAACCCCATAATCCCAAGCTGCAACCACATTGTTATCCCTAAATCTTCTGAAACTCTCAGATGGATCAATCCAAAGGCTGGAAGAGAAGATGGGACTTTCGTCCTGGAGGAGGTGTGAAGCCAACTTGGATGTGGGCATAATGGGTGCGACAAACCTGTGCAGAGTTTTCCATGGATCTGAAAGGAGTTGCGATATATGCAGCCGTCTAGGTTGGGAAAACAAATGTTTAGACACATGATAACTTCGTGCCGGAGATACTCATCCATTGGATCCCAGAAACCAATTCTTTCCATATGAATCATGGATAAGTAGGCATCACTCTGTGGGATGTTCACAGGATATCAGGGGCTCCAATTTTGGGTGATATGTATGATGAATTCATCCCTCATAAGGTAACTTGGAGTGATTCGGATAAGACTCCATATTTAGCTCGGGAATTATTTAAAATCATCCACAAGATCAAGAGTTCAGAGACCTCCTTAACTTATTCTAGAAAGGATATTCATCCAGAGGAGTGGATGGATATGTTTCTTATTGAGAAGCAAGATAAGGAGCCTAAGGAGAAGGAGCTGAAGGAGAAGGGATCCAAGAAAAAGAAATCCAAGTATAAGAGACCCACTCGTCCTAGCACCTGCCCCAAAATAGAGAAGATGGGTTCTCCTGGCACATTCTGGCCGACTCTAGAAGTAGGAGAATTTGAGAAGTGGGGATATGAGGTGAATCAAAGGATCCCAAAGAAGACTCATCTGGAGGGATTCTTGGCCTTGTGGCTTAGTGTTTATCTCTTTTCAGTCAGGGACTCGAAGGGAGTCATCTGGCCAGGGACCTTCATTATTGCATCCAAGTTGGATGAGGGAAAAATGGCCGGGTTGGCTACCCCCATTTTATCAAATATTCACATAAGTTTACTCCATGTCTTAATGGGTATGTCTCCTTTGAGAATAGTGGGAACATTCCATGTTTTGTGGGGATGGATCGCCACTCACTTTAGGACGTATAATGTATAGAATGGAGTTCATAT
Organism: Viscum album; assembly: GCA_963277665.1. NCBI lineage: Eukaryota > Viridiplantae > Streptophyta > Magnoliopsida > Santalales > Viscaceae > Viscum > Viscum album. The sequence continues at coordinate 191,262,435 of OY728155.1, read as the reverse complement.
TCCTGTAAGTTCTTTCAGGCCATCAGTGTAGGAATTCTCTGGAATTGCTCCATTAGCTCTCAACCCTTATTACATGAAGTTGAGGCTGAGCATGTATACTGAATTTAATTTTCATCCTTATGTAAATCTGCCAACCGTGCGGTTTTTTTATTACGGAACAACCGGATTGGATTTGAGGGAATACATGTTGGACTGTAGAGATGGTGTGCTGGTCGACAGAATTGACAGAGAAATTATATATGAGGCCTATGCTCCATATAGATTTGCATCTAAATTCAAGTGTTTGCAACAGACTGTTGTATCTCCCCCTGTACATGTCAGGTTAGAGCAACATCCGATGGTTGCCCGACAACTATGGTTCCTGACATCTAGGGAGAAAACAGGGGCAGTGTTTGATCTACTAGTTGAAAAAGAGGGAAATAACTTGACTACATGGTATTCCGAGCAATGGATAGAATCATACCCTAATGTGGTGCTGAATCGTCTGTTTTATTAGGTGGGGAAAAGGAAGAGGACTGTAGAGAAAGAAACCCTTCCTCAGGAAGGTGATGCTTCTCCAACTGAAGCCGATTCACCAATTTTCCTCATCAAGGACTGGCTCACCGGATTCCCAAGATGGGGATGATGAGGCACAACAAGCGGCAAAGTTGCCTCATGCCTGATATAATACTCCAGTCAGAATCAAAAGACCCACTCCATCAACTCCTGGTGAGTTACTTCATTGTGGCAATTTAATCGCCATTACTTTATAGAGCAACAAGTCTTATTTTCTTATTCACTATTTGTAGTTGCAGGAGCTGGGAAAATGGTGAAGTCAAATATTGTAGGACCTTCCTCGCAGCCTTCTAGCACACATGCTGAATATCTACAACCAGAGGTTGTCCAAACATGGAAGAGTTTATACTATGGTGCTGAAACTGCCTGGCTGGATTTGAGCGTGGGGCTACATCTCCCAAGAATAGGTAACCTTATGGCTTCTATAGAAATCTCTTTCGAGAATAACCCCAATGAAGCACAGGCTTACATCATAGAGCTGTAAATGCTCATATATTCCACTAAAGATTCCATTCATATCACCAAGAGGGTGAAGGAAATGATAGATCATGGCACCGCTGAGGGGAATAATGATTCCGGAGATGAGGAGAGGCATGATTACATGGCTTCTGAAGATGTAAGTTTTCTTTCCTTATTTTCTTTTCCACTTTATTTCAGTCAAATATTTTTTAGTCAAGGAAATTATTTTATTTATCCTATAGCTTTCAAATAAATTAACTACTGAGGTTCCTTCACCACAATATAGCCCTGGTGGTACTGCTATCGGGGCTGCTGCTGAATCTTCTCACGAGTCGGGCGAGATATCTCTAGGCCAACAGGCCATGGATGAGTAGTTGGACATGGCTTTCCATTCTCCAATTCAGGTACCTATAACAGAGACTAATGACACTCCCAAAAATCCAAAGAAGCAAAAGCAACGAAGGAGGAAGTCCATAGCTAAACGCTTCATTAGTAGTGGTAAGTCCTTTGGGTAATCATGATTTTTAAACCATGCAAATATTTCTCATTTTACTTGGGATTGCAGGGGATTATTAAATTTCTCCTCTGAGGAAGAGGATTGACCTTCCTTTGAGGACCACAGAGGGTATTGGTGAACAATCACAAGTTCAGGCTGACATGGCCACTCCTGGAGGAGGGCCAACATCTGTTCCCAGTATCCCTCCTGCTGATGTTGCAAGAAGAGAAGAACCTACTTCTGGTAAGTTAACAATGCGTCATAAAATGTTGAATGAAACATCGACTAACTTACACTATGTGATACATCAGGTTCAACCCCTACATTAGATCTTTTGGCTTCTATTGCAATGGATGCCACGATTTTATCTGAAGATGTTGTCCAGGGTCAGAGATTGCAGGATGAAGGTCACCAAGAAGACACATCAAATGCTCCCACTGGAGAGATTAACCAGGATTCTCAGATGAAAATAGTTGAAATGATGGAACTTGGCGTTTCTTTCAAAGATTTTATAAATCATGTTAAATTACCATGTAATTTAGAAGATTATGGACATGAGTGGTATCATTCTTCAAATTAAAAATAACTTCTTATTACATGTCTAATCATGATCGGTTCAAATATGCAGTTCTATCTGGGAAAACTATTGAACTTCAAATGCCTGAAGGGGGTATAGAAAACCCAACTATTGCAGAGGCATTAGTGTAAGTGGAGATGAACCCCATAGAGCTTCCTCAAACTCACCCAGAAAATCATGTAGAAGCTGCGAAAGACGGGGAGGAGCCTTCTCAAGTTACTGATCTACCATTGGGTAAGGGATAACAATATTTGCGACTATAATTAATTTTCAAGATAGCCAATTAATTTTTGTTATCCATTGAATCTAACCAAAACTTTCAATTGATTATGCAGGGCCATCAATTTCAATGGTTACATCTGGAGGTGATGCTTTAGCCTATACCCCAATGGGAATTGAAAGTGAAGAAGAACATGTCAGGGGGAAGGAGAATAACAAGGCACTTCCCTAGATGCATTAATCCCAGATTACATTCCCCCTGTGATAGTGACACTGAGTCGGACCTGGAAGTTCAAAAGCCATTCCAATTTTCAAGATGCAAGGCACGATAGAATATAGGGAAAATCATATTTGAAGTGCCTCTAGAGGAGCTTCCATTAAATATTCCCCTGCTTTGATCCCTATTTGTCATATTGGGACTTGGCAATTTCGGATATGAATAGATGCATGCTGCGGTGAAACAGGTCATTTTAAGGAGGGAGCAGGAGCAAAAGTGCCATGAAGATATGACAAGGGTGAAGCTGTCAACCAATATCAGTGAATGTGAGGCTACGTTATCCCAAGTTGAGGCTGATTATGCTGCCAAGATGAAGGAGCTGAAGCATAAGATCAAAGATAAAGTCGTCCAGCAGATGCACCTTCAGCAACAGTCAGGTGTTGTTACTGGGGAACTTGACCAACTCAATAATTCACTGGAGGGAGCTCAAACGAATGGTATGAAAGCCATCGCGAATACCAAGAAATCACTCCATCAGGCTGAAAAGAGTGAAGTTGGTCGAGTGCATGAGCTTCAAGTGGCTGCTGATGAAGCTCGAGATGCTGTACATCAAATGAATACTTATGTTGACAGCCTCTTGTAATTTCTTAGAAAATAGAAGATACTCCAGTGTGTGGATGTCATTCTAACTTTTGTGCATCAAGTGGAATGAACGCTTTTCTCTTCAATCATTTGTGCACATGTTTTTCTGTTACCTTCTTTAAATTTTTACCTAAGCCAATGGTCCTAGTAAGCATAGTTTAATTTTTACTAGGAATATTATAAATAACACTACAAAATTTGAATCTTTTAATTGCTCAATATTACCTAAATCATCCAAAATCTATGTTTAGTGAGCTGGAATTTGACTTTTATTCATAGTTACCTTGTCTTTTTGTGGGCAGTTTAAACTCATGCACGTCGGACAAAAAAAGGATAATGTTTAACATCAAAATAGCATTGACTGAATGAATTAGGATTGACTCAATTCCTTGATAATTTATTTGGAAACATATTACCACACCCATGTATGAGGGAAAAATATAAACTATGACTTAAGAAATTTCGAATCTGAGGAATGATATGAAAAAGGGCTAAAAGGAATTAGAAGAAGTAGTTCCCAAGAATGAAGTTACCATTATTTAACAAACCTGTTAGGGGGTTGAATTATGTTGGGCCCCCTAAGGGCATTGGCTACGTAGTCAAATAATAGAATCCTTTGGCTGACAGGTCTGTTATGTTGATTATGTATGCAAGGACGCCTAAGGGAACGTGCTGCATAGTCAGGAAAAAGAACTCTCAGAAATTTACTTTTCTACTGCTAAAATGCCATTGAAATTTTATGGGGATTCATCTTTTCCAGAGCATTGAGTTTTCTGTATGGAGAGAGGTACTTAAATATGGAGAAGATATTTTAAAACAAAGATTGTCTAAGAACTGGATGAATGTCGCTCCTACGAAGGTCTGACCTAAGCGTAGGGAAGGAAAATATAAACCATAGACTTGAATACTTTCATATTATAAAAAATATTATGAGACAAATATATTAAGGATTGCTATTTTTTCAGATCCATACATATTATCGTTAAGAAAACTAAGGGAAAAAAGTGGTTTTCGTCCTCAGAATTACGTTTCCATTATTTAACAAACCCGTTAGGGGGTTGAATTATGAAGGGATGCCTAAGGGCATTTGCTGCATAGTTAAATAATAGAATCTTTTTGCAGATAGGTCTGTTATATAGACTGTTTGTGCAAGGCCGCCTAAGGGAACATACTGCATGGTTCGGCAAAATAATTCTTAGAATTTGGATATTTTGTGATTAGAAGTCAGGAAAAGAAATAGGGTTATGAAGATCTGAAAATATTTAAGGTTAGGATTATGACATATAGAAAAGTGTATTGTTCAATTTATGAAAAGATACATATATAAATGCTAACCATAATCACGTTGTGGCTGCGTCCTGAATTGAAGTACTGGACTTTACTACGCATCCCATAAGAATGGGAATCAAGCCATATGTAGTTCTTCAAATACAGTTTAATGTCATATGGGACGAAAGTATGGGAGATCTTAGATTATGGTCATAGAGCTCAGGCCATTTTAAGAAATACACAGTGTGTGTTTTCATGGGGACTTTTTCATCCAAGAGACTGAAAGTGGAATTTGGGGTTAGGCCCAAAGACTTGGGGATTGATTCTAGGGACACTCGAACGTTCCTACGTATCCCATAAGGATTGGAATCAAGCCCACGTAGTTCTAGAAATACCCTCTGTACAAATTTGGTTCGTACAAGTGAAGGGTGAAAGGGGACTTTAGTGCAATGATGGTTTGACCCAAGATAAAAGGCTCTGGAATTACCATGTATAAACGTATTCTATGGAATGTTACATGATTGGAAATCAATGTAAATAATGATTCCCTCTCAGGTGAGGGTATCGAAGAATATTGTAGTTTATTGTCATACAAGACAAAAAGTGCAGTACAGTTTAACGTCATATAGCAAGGACGATGGTGAACCAATGTAAAAATATTGGTTATGGTGGCAGCTTCATGAATCAACATCATATGAGATGGAGGTTAACTGATGTGAAGAGATTTATTTTGGGCTTGAACCTCAGGATGTTGCCTACATACCAAGCCTGGAAGGAAAGGATCGAAGTCCGCGTAGTTCAATTAAATAATGAATTAGAGATCAAGTTGTTCTTGGGAACAACGACCTAAAAATGGTGTTGGGACTTACGCATGGTTAGCGACCTAGAGATGGTGTTATGATTGAAGTTTTCTATAAGCTCACATGATTCATACTCGGTGTGAGAAACAAGATGTAGCAACAACCTTAACAATGCACAGTTTAACGTAATATAGGACATATTAAGGGATTCTTGTATAGTTTAGTGTCATGTAGTTTAGACAATGGGGACAATACAGTTTAAATTCATGTTGTAAAAAAGGGGGACTATGCAGTTGAATTTCATGCAGTAAAGACAAAAGAGGACACAATTTAACGTCATTTTGGACATATTAGGTACTTTTTCACAATTTAATGTCATGTTGGACGAAAAGGGACGATTAAGTTTAATGTCATGTTGGACGAAAGTGAGAATAGTTTAAGGTCATATGCATGGACCATTGCTGTATAGTTTAAGGTCATATAGCAAGGACGATGAAAGGGACATAGTTTAATGTCATGTGGGATGAAAGTAATTAAAATAGTTTAAGGTCATATGAATGGACCATAGATGGACTAGTTTAACATCTTTCTAGACATGATGACTTCTGTACAGTTTAGCGTCATGTATCTAGGATGTCACAATTTAACGTCGTGTGGGAAAAGTAATAAAAATAGTTTATGGTCATATACATGGACCGATAGAAATGTTTTTTGTGTTTATAAAAAATATTTCTTCAGAAATCTGGCATTGGTTGGAGTAGTGATGAGTTCTCCATCCATTGAGATTAATGAATATGCTCCATTGGAGTAGACCTTATGTACTGAATAAGGTCCTTCTCATTTTGGCTCCACCTTGACAGGTTTCTTTCCTAGTATCATTGGAGTTCTGAGAACCAATACCAGTTCTCCCTGAATGAATGAATGAATACAAACTTTTTTGTTGAAAGATCATGCTATTCGATTCTGGTAGACTTCCAAGTGGTGCAGTGTGCACAATATTTTCTCATCTAACTGTTCCAATTCATCCAATCACTTTTGAGATTGTTCATCTGTCGATGACTGATCACAAATGGCTACTCTGAGAAATTGTAATTGAACTTCAATGGGAAAGACTTCTTGCATTCCATAAACCAGTGAATATGGAGTTGACCGCGTTGCAGTGCGGGTGGTGGTCCGATAAGTCCATAAACATGAAAGAGTTTACCAGGCCATGACATCTTATCTCTATCCACCATCTTTTGTAGTATGTTTGAAAGAGTCTTGTTGAAGGCTTCTATATGGCCATTGGCCACTACATGATACCAAGATGAATGACTAGATTTGATGTTGTATTCTTGATACAACTTCTTCACCTCGGATGAACAAAATTTGGTGCCATTGTCTGTCAATATGGTATGAGGGACACCAAATATAGTAATGATGTTAGACATGATGAAGCTAACAATGATTTTAGAAATAACTTCTTTGAGAGGTATTGCCTCTGCCCATTTGGAAAAGAAGTCAGTAGTAGTAAGAATATACATAAACAGCTTGGCTGTAGCTGAAGGGTAAGGTCCCACCACATCCATTCCCCATGTGCCAAATGGACATGAGTATTTAGTTGTATGATGCAATTCTAGGGACTGATGAATGAAGTTGGCATGTACTTGGCATGAATGACACTTATTTGTGACATAAACATAATCTTGTATCATTGAAGGCCAAAAGTATCCAAGCCTTCGAATTTGATCAGAGAGTCTATGTACAGACTGATGGGCACCACAGACTCCTTCATGCACTTCTTTCATGACAACCATTATATCTTCACCATCAATGCATCTGAAGAGAACTCCATAAAAACCACATTTGTAGAGAATTTTATCTAGGTGATCTGGGCTATCATAAAGAGTAAAATTGACCACACATCGCCAGATTTGTTCTTTCCCGACTCTATCAGGTGGAAGTGTTCCATTTTGAAGGCATTACCTGATAGGTGTCATCCATACTGTATTACGACCTCACAGTTCAGGAATGGGAGTAATTTCATTGATCTCCTATGTTCTGGTTCAAACATAAGGTGAAATTGTATGACGGTGGGCAATACTGATGGTTGTTTTCTCCCGATTTGGATCGACTAGAGTTGTGTCTATGTAAGCCAATGCATCAGCATGAGCATTCTGTGATCGTAGGACATAAGAAAATGTTGGTTCCATAGGAAATTCTGCCATTAACTCTCTGACGTAATCATACAAAGGGATCAATTCTTCCTTTCTGATTGCATAATACTCATTGACTTGATTGATTAACAGGTCTGAATCACCTTTCAACCTTAAGTGATTCACTTGTGCTTGAAGCGCCATCTCTAATCCTGTGATGAGGGCTTGGTATTCTGCTTCATTATTGGTACCACCTTCCCACAATAAGAAGGAATAAGGTAACACTGCCTTTTCCGGGGAAGTAAGAACAAATCCTAACCTAACATTGATGAATTTAGGATCTTCCATTTTCTTCCCTGTTGGACTTCTGTAATCACCATCAAAATACATTTCCTATACCTGAGGACTATCTTGAATAGAGAAGACTTCCTCATCAGAGAGTTCAATATCTGAAGATGTATCTTCTACTGAAGGATGTTCAGTAAGGAAATCATCCAGAGCTTGGCCCTTTATTGCCTTTTGAGACACATACTGATTGTCAAACTGCTGTAAAATAATTTCCCACCATGCCAGACGTCCTGTAAGCATTGGACGACTATGGATGAATTTGAGCGGGTTATTGCTAGATACCAATTGGACCTCGTGATGTTGTAGGTAGTGTCTCAACTTCTGAAATTGATAGATTAATTCTAGGCAGCACCTATCAGTACTTGAATACTGGGTTTCTGCTTCAAGCATAGTCTGATTGAGATAGTAGAGGCCGCTTTCATTCCCAACATCATTATTCTGAGTAAGAAAGGCACCCAATTATCGCTCCAAAGCTGTCACATAGAGGATATGTGGCCTTCCTTAAATAGGTGGTATAAGTACTGGTGGACTCAAGAGGTATTTCTTGAGAATATCGAATTATTCTTGACATTCGTTAGTCCACTGGTAAGTGACTCCCTTCTTCATAAATTTGGTTAAGGGTAAACTTTTTCCTACCAAATTGGTGATGAAACTCCAAATATAGGCTAAATGTCCTTGAATTCCTCTCAATTATTTCAAATTTCTAGGAGGATACATACCAAAGATTGACTTGGTCTTCTCAGGATCAACTTCGATAACACGACGGCTTACAACAAAGCCGAGAAATTTTCCTAAGGTTACCCTAAAAGCACATTTTAAGGGGTTCATCTTCAAATAATGTTGTCGAAGCTTGCGGAATATGACTTCCAAATCAGACAAGTGATTAGAATGTTGTTTAGATTTGACCAAAAAATCTTCCACATAACATTAAAAAAAACTTCCCTAAAAAGGGTTTGCAGATACGATGCATGGCATGCCGATATGTTGCGCCAGCATTCTTTAATCCAAAGGGCATTACCCGATAGAAAAACACACCCTGAGGGGCTCTGAAGGCTGTGGATTCCTCATCTTAAAGATCCATTTGGATTTAATTATATTCGGAATATCCATCCATGAAGGAAAGTTCTTCATAGCTAGATGTTGCATCGATTAAAAGTTCTGTAATCGGAACTGGAAAATCATCCTTAGGATAATGCTGATTAAGATCTCTGAAATCGATGCAAACTCTAATTTTTCTATTCTTCTACATCACAGGGACAATATTGTCCAACTAATTGGGATATTGAACTTCTCTGATGAAGTTATCCTTGAAAAGCTTATACATTTCAGCTTCAATTTTGGAAGCATAAGTTGGGTGTGTTCTTCTCGCGGCTTGCTTAAATCCTCGATGTTCTTCTAGTAAACCCAAATGATGAGTAGAAACATCAGGATCAAGCCCGGGAATCTCTGTATAGTTCCAAGAAAATATATCTGGATTTTTATTTAAAAAGGAAATATACATATCTTGTTCTTCAAAGTCATGGCCGCACTAATTAAAGTGGGGCGTGGATCTTATTTTGTACCCAGATTTATTTCTCCGAGATCATCCACGGTGGTAGAGATACCCTCTTCAAATGTTGGAGGATAATCTCTAAGATCTTCCTCTTCTTCTTCAACATGTGTTATTTCTTCTGTTTCTAAATGCATAGTATACGATGAAGCATAATTTCCATGATCAGAAGAGATGTTAAAATTTGAACATCTAGAAGAAGAAGCTTCCATTTCTGAATCGATTGATGATGAAGGGTCTTCCTTGGTTAATAAAGAGGAGATGATGGATTGAGAATCGACATAATTTTTCACCTTTGACTTTGCTATCACTTCTTCAGGCCTATTTGGTGAAGTATAGACTTTCTGGATTTCAGCAGATGAAATAAAGACATCTCCATTTGTGCTTTCATCACTGCTGGGTGGGTAACCAATTTCTCCCATGTTGTCTGGCTTGATTTTCATAATTGTCATTATGGATCTTTCCATAAGAGTATTTTGATTTGGGTCTACCTCGTCAATTTGACTGATAGGAAACACATAATCTGAACTCACATGCATAAATGGATTTACTAGAATCTTTTCCACACCATATAGAGCATTAACATTGGTAACCTCCCTTGTTGTGGATTTCTCCACTCCCATCATGTGATAGAATTATGCCTCAATATATTGATATTCACATGTCTTGAATGGGTCCTTATCAACATAAAATGTCCCAACATGACCATCGAAACAATACTTGTGACATTGATGGTATGATGAAGGGATAGTCGCATGTTGATGTTGCCAGGGTCTTCCAAGAAAGATGTTGAAGGCTGGTTCTTGATCAACAACCATCAAATCTGAATTGGATACAAGATTTCCGAACTGAGTTCTGAGTGTAATTTCTCCTAGTGGTTCTTGTTCATTTTTATCATATCATTGTGAAATTATAGTAGATGGAGATAAATCAGATTCTGTGAGGCCCAATCGACGATGTGTATGAATGGGAATGAGGTTGACTCTTGAACCATTATCAATGAAAGACCTTCGGATTTATACATTGTTGACCTTTCTAGATAAGTACAAAGGTCTAACATTCCCATGCACGACATCATCTTCATCATCTTCTATGAAAGAAATCACTGCATGGAATTTCGCAGGATTATTCTCTACGTGGTAGGCTTCTGCTACAGCAATTTCAGTTTCAAACTCCTAACGACTTGACAAAGTCTCAATGAGTGCCTCTCGAAGACCCTTTGATAGATTCAAAGCATCCAGAATTGATAACATGTCCGGTACTTGGGCCAGGTGTTTCAATACATCATTATTTTGATCCAAAGGTCTGCGTTTCCCAATAGGAACATGTGGTTTAGCATGTTCCTTGGAAATTGATGCTTTGGAAGTTGATGAATATTGTATTGGGATAGGAGTTGGAAATACTCCTGGATTTTGAAGATTATACCGAATAAGACTATTTAATTATTGAGAGGAAAAAGATTGAACCTCCAACCAATCCTCCAGAATAACTGTTCCAGGACTGAATCTGCTATTGGTGGAAGAACTTGCTTGTTCTTGTTAAGATCCCTGAAGGGCTCTGCCATGGGTTTCTGCTGCATACATAGTTCTAGCAGGGGTAGAATTGGAATAATGTCTTCTAGGATATCCACATCTTCCTTTGTCTCCCAGACCCCTGGAACTCCCTATAATTCCTCTGTTGGATATAGGGAATTCAGGCTCATAGAAATCAAAACTGCGACTGGCATAAGGATCTATTATGTGAATCATATTAACAGAACCAATGATAAAATCTTCATCTAGTGAATACTCTGCCTGACTAGCCAATTTAGGTTGTGTCATTCGGTGGGGCGGTGCCTGTGATTTTGAAGTGGATGGCATAAAATCTACCAGAGTCATAGACAACTTGGGCTTTGACATATACTCATATTATTCTGATTCTTCTTCCTTCCTTGAATTATGTTTCCCTTTTGAGGATTATTCTTTTGATGAAGGTTTTACTGTAGCATTTACAGCAGAAGAAACAATTGGTTTCATCAATTGCATTCGCAAAATGGCATGAGTTCAGTTGATCGATTTTATGACCATCCAATCATCATATTTTTGTGCATTTTTTCTTTTCACTTATTGCCACTCGCCTCCTTCCTCCGGATATGTAGTAGTAACACAAGCTACCTGAGCTGAAGAACCCTTAAATTTGAATTGTCCTGAGTCAACCATTTTTTTAGGCATTACTTGAAGACAAAACACTCCTGGATGGGATGCCCCAACATCTAATGAAATAGGAAATAATTGGGACTATCTTCATCTCGTTCCTTGTTTGGATTCTTGGGCCTCAACAGCAGAACAAAATTATTCTCTAGGGACAAAATGAAGTAACAAGGAACTTGTTCATTTCAGAAAGAAAAAACTTTTCACTTCAACTCATCAAACTGTTTTCTTCTTTGATCTCTTTGATCGTCTTGATGAAACGACCTTTGTTGCTGACGCTCAGGAGGTGGTGCCCTTCGAGAAGATGAAGGTTTTGAAGTAGAAGCAAGTACATGTGCTTATTTAAGCATGAATGTAGCAGTATCTACTCTACCCATTCTCTTTACTGGAGCTGATGGAATTACACGAGTTTTATCCTTAGTCTTCGTAAGAGAGTCTTCAATCTTCTGAGAAATCGAAGTAAGGTATGGAAACCCTCCTATGTTTTTCACAGGGATCAACGGCGTGCGTAACTCATCACGCAAACATTCCACACATATTGGCTACAATTCTTCTTGAGGGACTACTAATCTTAGAGAATATGTTAATCCCTTCCAGCGAGTAGTGAAATCTGAGACTCTTTCATTATCCCTTTTCTTACAGTTTTTTAGATCGAAAACTTTTGTCTTTGAAAAAGTTGAGCTAAATTGAAGAAGGAATCATTGAGGAAGATCTTCCCATCCTGTAATTGACAGGGATTGCAAGCATCTATACTAGAAAATAACAGGTCCTTGTAATGACTATACAAAACACCTAAGCTTAACTACCTTTTTTTGGTGAGGAGTTCCCATCATGGGATCACAATGAGAAAAAAACGTGTTAAGTGTTTCTCTGGGTCTCCCGAACCATTTAAGATTGGGAATGTGGTACTTAAAAAATTTTATGGGGGAGGAATTGTATCAACCCATTCATGGTAAGCTCTCTTTTCTGGTATAATTTGAACTTGTTTTCCTTCCATAGCTTCCAACCGAGATGTTAATGACTCAATAGTAATTATTAACTTTTGAGAAACATCCAGTTGATCTTGGACCTGAGCAGGTACACTGACTAGAGCTTGGACAGGTATGGCAGCTGGTATTGCAACCGATGTCAGCACTATCGATTGTTGTTGCACTGGACCCATAGGATTAGACATGTGATGGTGTACTAATAGAGGAGGATATTCTTGATCATTCTCATTAGCCACAATAAATTCCCTTGGCTGACTGGCTCCAGCACGTTTAGGAGGGATACTACCCTGAAGTAATTCTGCATTCATCCTCCTTAATTCCTTCATTTCTTCCTCTTGTTGTGCAAATATTTGCCCTATTGAGACAGATTGAACTTCTCCAAAGGAAGGTTATGAAACTTTATTCTTTCCTTTCACCTTGTTTTATCCCTTTTGGAGAGGGGGAAGTGGGTTACTTGAAGGAACACCCAGGTTTTTGGAAAGACTTTGATTTCATGTACGCACACATTCTTAATTCATGTCTGTGTGTACAACTTCTTGGGCAGGAACCTCTTCATCTGATCCCTCTGAGTGAGCCATATCTGGTGGATCAGCAACAATGGAATTAATGAAATTAATTGATGCATAATGCCTTGCATCCCTTCTATCATCATTTCGGCGATATTGTCTTCTTCCATGTACCTTATGAGACATTGCCTTTTGTTGATTTGTTCTTTCAAGAACTTCTTGTCGAACTATAATTGGGAGAGAATCTCCAGATAATTTGTCTCTTCATTCCTCTTTTGGATTTCTCCCTAATGAAGAGAATACCGGATTTCTCTGAGGGAGGGATTGAGGAATTTAAATATTCCCCAGTCTAGTGGACTGGGGCTGTTCCTGCTATTCCCACTGAACTCCTAGAATCCTAAGTGTCGATTCTGAGGGTTGGGTAAAAATAGTCCCCAGTCAGGCAAGTTGGGGTGGCTCTTGAAATGCTATGTATAAGACTTTATTAAACTCTATCTTGATATTAAAGACCTTAATCCGGAAATTAGCTGGATGCATCAATCGACATCCACTTTTATCACCCGGCTCAAAATACCGTTGTATGGTTTCTGAGACTTCTGTCACTTGATGATGTGCTTGCTCCAAATGAGAGGCCTATTCAATATTCTCATTCACTTGATGCAGGAGTAATTCAACAACTTGTTCTCTTTATGATTGATTTTGAGAAGAACTAGTTGAATATTGTTCTTGGGAAAGCCTTTGATTACAAACAAAGCCGACTGACTGTGGCTGGCCATGAGCAATAACATTGCATGAGACCATTTTCATCAGGCTTTGCTGACTGGAGAGTACAGTGAAATGTAATTCTCCATGAACACCCCATCTTCTTATATGAATACCAGATATGGAATTGGCAATTAATTGGAAAAATCATCTTAGTGCACCAAGGCATTATCGTTGAAGGGATATTTGCTGTTTTTCAGCCTTTGGATATCGAGAAACTGAGAGAGATGCCAAATCAATTTGGAGTTGTAACCCTTCTATTATCTTAACATGATTTTCATATTCATCATAAGATAATACTTTCTTTTTAAACTGACAAAGAGGTTTCCTTATGTTGAGACGGATATCATGAATCCCATCTTTCGTCAACATCTTTGGAATGTCATACTTAGAGTCAGCCAAAGGCCAAAACATCACTGGAACTTCACCTTTCACCAGTTGTTTTATCATGTTCATCATTTCCTCATTATCATTAATTGACGATTCTTCTACCTGATTAGACCAGAGATGGTGCTTCTTTGTTGGTTCATCGGATTCAACAAGACTGGCAGAGAATCCACTGATCAAAATAGAAGATGAATGACCCAGGGGTGGTTCGGAGAATGATGTACACCTCGAGCTATCTTCTGATTGATAAAGTATTTTACTTGCTGATGGTAAAGCATCAGACATGACTAGCTTCACATTTGGACGTACCTTAAGATAAGAGGGATTTCTCGTCATATCATTGTTCCTTGAATAATTTTCCAGGCAATGTGAATTACTACTGTGGAGAGAGATTTTGCAGCTAAATTCATCATCATGGGGGGGACCACCATGATGGGTTACAGCAAAAGATGAAATCTCGTGCTCCTTGATCTTCTGGAAACACATAGGGTTATTGTGGCTCTCATATGAAGATGAAACATTGAGAACGATCGAACTGTCATGAAGCAAGGCTTCATGAGGAAGTGTATGATGAAGACCTTAGGAATTAATGTTCCAACTATTTGGAACAGAGAGAGTAGAATCTTGAATTCCAACAGATAATTGTCTGAGGGCTTCAAGAAATCCATCATCAAGTAAGGCCTTATCATAGATAGGCCCTTGATTACTTGACTTTGTTGGGAGGGTCTTCTTCTTAGATGCCTTCTTACTCAATTTGGAAGGTGTGTGTGCCGGCTCAAGAGAAATGATCAGGTTATGCTGATTACCTACACTCAAACCAGGTGTATGTGCCTGATTTGGTTGTCCGTGTGATATAGGGGAGTACGCCCCACAACCCTCTTATACTGGAATAGATGTTTGTGTATTTTTTGGAGTGAATTTTTGATGTGTCACTCCACTAGTAGGGATAGATTTATGTGTCTTTCCCTGAGATGTTGCTGAAGCTGGTATAATATCCTGGCAGGCATCCAGGATATGAGCAGGGATTTGCTTCTGGTCTTTCACCATTGACAGAATGTGCTTGGTGACCTCAGTTGCCGGAATGGGGATGTACGTCCATTCTGTGTTGGGAGTAGGTGTATGTTCATGTTCATGTCCTCCTTTTCCTGTCTGTGAGTCCTGGCAGTACTCAAGTGTGGGGGAAGAGAGTTGAGTCTACCTCCTATTTGTCGCTGGAGCTTTCCGACTAACTTCTCTGAATGCTACCAAACGAGACTATTGGTAGGCTTGATCAATACTAGTAGATGTATGTGCCTTCTGATTGAACTCCACCGAATGTGGTTGACGAGCTTCCTTCAACACTAACAGATGAGGCTACTGACAGGATTGATGAGTGTAAGCAGGTGTATGTTCCTATTTACCAGTTGTCAACACATTGGGTTGGCGGGATCCATCATATGTAGTCAGACGAGCCTGCCGACTAGTTGATGATTTATAAACAGGTGTATGTTCTTGTCTATAGTACTCCGCTTGAATTTCCTAGATAGATTGGCAGGCTGCTGCAAGATGCTTCTACTGGACAGCGGATTTAAAACGGATGGGTGTATGTGCCCGCTTGTTTCTCGCCACCAAGTTAGGTTGGTGGACTTCTCTGGAGATGGAAGAGATGAGAACCTGCTCACTGTTGACCGGATTTTTCCTCTGGCGATTGTTCTTGCCTACTCGGGTTCGAGGAACCTAAGCTGCACGCCTAAAGATGATACCTTCGTCATGTTGAGGGTGCACTACCGCATGAGTCTAGTGGCGATTATTGATGGGAGCCCTTGAGAAGGACTCCTGTCTCCTTGAATTTAGTCCCGGAGGGGCCTGCTCATTCACCTCCACAGAATATGGGAGGGACTGGTGATTGCGTTCCGGGGATAATGACCTGAAACGGTTGAAAATGGTTATTGTCACCAACTGCTTCTTGATCACTGGTCACCGCTATCTGGACGACCAGGGTGAATTATTGACTTGGAGGGCTTGTCAAGCGGTCTCTAGAGTCGGAATAGTACAATTTTAACAGTACTTCTTAACCAGCGCATTTGATACCCAGCGTTGAAGACACTGAGTATGGGATATCGCCCTCAGAGCGGATGATGATCCAGCAGGAGTAGCAGCAGAAGTATTCACAATAGAAGTATTCACAGCTGAAGTATTCACAGATGTAAACTTAAGAGAGGCCATTGTAGAAGATAATGGAAAAGAGTGCCTATTTTATATAACAGATGTAATCAAGATAAGTCTTACCACTACATATTTTGGATAAGCACATATGTTTTTAATTGTCTTGTTGTCCCTCTAATTGAGTTTAAATAGGGGCCTAACAAATAGGTAAAACATCACTTTAACTTGGTTAAGGATTCACGTCGGGTTCACCATTTTTTGTTTCCTCTGGAATTGTGTATGACCTCGTTGATTTAAGGTTCAAACATTCCAATCAGTTTCTAACCGGTTTGTTCGTAGAACCGGAAACATCCAATGATTCCATATTTATTTGGACCTACTTTCCAAAGGTAGACGCACATTAGTTGTGGACCGATGAGGCTTAGGAATTTGCATTGGTCGAGAGGATGGGAGTTCAGACTCATCACTCCTTTTTGAAGGGAATTATTATCTACTCCAAGACTCTCATTATATATTTATGTTATTTTCGTGAATCCTTATTAAATTACCAAGTTTAAAATGATCTTTCCTTTAGATCTGACAATCAATGATTGAAATGTAGGAAATTTACAGAATCTTTTATATTTATTTGGGTTTCTTCATAGATAGAGAATCATTTGTATTTTTTAGAGATTCTTAGTCAATGGTATCCTTTATTACATTATATAAAAGTCTCTTGGTCATTATGATGACCATACTGGTTTTAAATCCACTCAGCGGGACATTTGAAGTTTATTGTCATTCAGAAGGACATAGATTATTTCATAGTTGGGATCGTACCAATAGATGGGCTACCTGTGTATCCTTTATTTTGAAAAGGAATCATAACCCAAGAAGTTAGAGTAAGGTAATATTATTATTATGTATGATTGATGGATTAAAAAAAGATGTCATAATTACTTTTACACTCTATGCTCACTTGATTCATGCTCGGTGTGAGAAACAATAGGTATTGGTGAAACCAGAAAATTGTGCCATGAAAGATGAAATCATTGAAAATGATGTGGGGATTATGTGTATATGACTACCCAAATAGATAGATATTGGTACTTATTTGAAAGAAGATTTTCGGGAACAGGGTCCATAAATGTTTATGTACTTTATGGAGATTTGGATACTCCAACTTGGTGCTTACTCCAGAGGAAGATGCCCAAATTAAGAGGGGACTTATGATTGGGTTTTACTCCTGAGAAGGAAGCCCAGATCAAAAAGTCGATTAAGACTGGTTAAGATAATTTAAGACTGCAGCTTACTCCTAAGGAGGAGGCCCAGGTTAAAGAGATTTGAAAACTGGGGCTTACTCTTGAAGAGGAGGCCCAGGTTAAGGGAATTTTGGAATTAAGGGACTTGGGGCTTACTCCTAAAGAGGATGCCCACATTTTTAGATTTGAAATTGGGGATTCCTCATGAAAAGGAAGCCCACATTATGGGAATTATGGTTGGGGCTTACTCCTGAGGAGGCTGCCCAGATTTTGAGAACATTGAGACGGGGACTTACTCTTTATGAGGATGCCCAGATTAGGGGACTTGGGGCTTACTCCAAGAGAGGATGCCCAAATTAGGGGACATGGGGATTACTTCTAAGGAGGATGCCCAAATTAGGGGACTTGGGGCTTACTCCTAAGGAGGATGCCCATATTAGGGGACTTGGGGCTTACTCCTAAAGCGGATGCCCAAATTAGGGGACTTGGGGCTTACTCCTAAGGAGGATGCCCAAAATAGGGGACATGGGGCTTACTCCTAAGGAGGATGCCCAAATTAAGAGAACATGGACTGGGGAATACTCTTGAAAAGAAGGCCCAGGTTATGGATCCTATCATCTTAAAGGATGAGGTTGAAATCAATGAAATCTCTTACCTTGGTGACATAAAGATATGTACATCACTAGGTTTTGAGAGATATTCCACAGAATTCCTTTCAGATAAGGAAGCCGATCAAGAAATAATGCCATAAATGGCCTTGAAGAGAGTTATGAGGGCTTAATCGTGAAGAGGGTAGGTGGATAGGCATAAAAGATGTGAAAATAGGTAGAATAGGCACCCAAAAAAAGAGGGGCGCACAAGTCTTGGTGGGATCGCAGGTACAGCGTGGGCGCGCAAGTCCTGGGTGCGCATGTATACATGCGCAGAACATGGGTACATGCGTGACATTTAACCCTTCAGGTAATACTTGGGAGAGACTTGGCTCAAGCCCTTAGTACAATCCCTAGGGGCTTCCAGAAGGGTGGAGCTCAAATTTCAGTGAAGGAGCAGGGCGACGTGCAAGTGTGGCCATTTCTCTTAAGGGATGTCCACTCAGGCATGCAAGTGTTGATGAGTTTCAACACTTAGGCCTTCATCCCCCTCGTTATATCTTCTTTTCTAGGTACGAAATTACTTTATAAGTGTTCGGAAGCTTTTAGAAGAGACTAGGGAACCGAGAGCTAGAATATGAGGTTCTAGAATATTTCGTTCCTGAAATGGGGGGGGCAGAGGGGTATTTATAGGCTGTAGAAGACTCTGGGTGAATTTCAAAGAGGGTGTGCAAGTCACCTGTGTGACCACTAGGCGGCGTGCAGGTGTACTTGCGTGACTATGATGGAACTTTCAAGGCACATGTACATTTGAATCCTTGTTCATGCATTTGTTAATTTTTGATGTTTTTGTCAAAAGGATGAATCACTTTATGCTAAAGCATTTCCCTTTGCATTCGTTTAGACGCTGTGAAAAAAAGGAGCGTCAACAATTGCCACACTCTTCTCTTTGTTTCTTTCTTGAGGAGTCGTGTTGTTCCTAGACTCACTCTAACTAAATTTACTTTTCTGACGATGGTTTTGTTGTGGCCCATGTCCCATTGAAGTATAAGATGCATGTGACCCCTGAGGAGTGTCACGAACACTAGACCTCTTATCATCTTGAAAGTACCACTTAATATTCCTTATCTTCTTACATTTATTACAATCTTGAGTTTGTTTCATACAACCTCGGATGATGTGGATCATCAAACCTCACAAAAAACATCCCGAATTACTTTAGGGTCGAGGAGAAAGTTTAAACAATCTAGTGGTCTGATTGTAATGTGATTCATGTCAATGTGAAAATGATAATTTCCTTCTTTTTCTCTCAGTTTTAGGGTTTACACATCCTCTTGTGAAGACAATCGTACTTTATTTACATGGATTTTCGACCATGAAATATATCATAATGAAAGTATCTGGTTGTAGTTCTAACTTAATGGTTTGAAAAGACTCAAGGATTATTTAGAAAATTATTGGTAAAACTAGGGCTTAGGTGATCCCACATTTTTAGTAGATTACTCTCACTGGTCTCTATGATGCCAACCTCATTCCATTTCTATCAACAAAAGAATCACTATAAGCCTCAATCACTTAAAACTATAGGCCTAAAATTTCTAATTCAATTTCAGTTACATTACAACAATCAGAATCATGATTTCCACATTTTCACACTTCTCATGTTCAAGCATTTTGAAAAATCAATTATGTTTTGAAATGAAACCATTTTCAAAATTCAATAAATGTTCTGTTTTCAAAATCTGCACATTTAAAAACCAATTCATATTTTTCCAAAATCAACATATTCTTATCACAACATAAATCATTATTCCCAATGAAATATGAATCCTTGTGGGATGTCATTTCTATCATTCATGTTATGCTCATATCAATGGATAAACCAATGATAATCATACTTCTAATGCCACTTAGTGTCTCCAAAACACTTATGTACCCAACTCCCCATTAAAATGATGTTTCGAATAAAAGGTGTAACTGTGTTCTTTTATGATATACATTTAATGTTCTAACAATCCTATACCTTGCTACCATCTTGACGCAAAGAATAGACCAAGAACGAATGTCACCACCAAGATCAACAATCCATGCCAAAGAATCGAACAACTGCTTTCACATGAATGTCATGGACTGAAAAAAACTAATACCAATTGTAAAATCCATCCCCTTACCCATTATCGTGTTACAAAGGATAGATGATACATGGCCTTAAGTGACATTCCCAAGGTGCCAATGGATGGAAATAAATGTTGAGGGCATCAAGAATAAATGGGGGAAGGATTTTCTCTCGATAAACCCAACCAACCAAAACAACTACATGATTCGGGTTAACATAGCAACCCGACCCATATATTACCAAAAGAAAACCAAATTATTAAATAAAAATTCACCAAAAAACAATACCACAAAGCCATACGAACTCAAAAATAGAGTTCTATGAAGAAGACTAAACAATAGGACCCAAAATAACTATGAAAATATCCATATATCCACACCAAGATTAATAATCCAAGCACCAAAATATGGTCAATTAATCCTTGAGAACCACTAGAAAAATGAGATGCCTTACTCTTACATGTGTCCTGGAAAACAACATCTGGAAAATCACCAATGTGCCGAAGTAAAGGAGAGTAATAATACTCAGTAGGATTTCTTAAAATTAATTCCCTACATACTCCACTAAGATATAACATGTTAGAACTATTTATACAAAACAAATCATATAATGTCAAGGAATAAGTTCATTAACTAACAACAAGCCACCCACATCTTTACCCAAAGAAATGTATCAAATCTAATGTAAAATCAAGGAATTAAACAAACATGACATCACCCATTTCATTTTTCATGACCGACAACATATATCAACCATACAAAAAATTATGTCACAACAAAAATATCATTCATACTATTCAAACAATCATGTTTCCGCTTTAACAATGGAATATTCATGACTAACTCGTCTCTTCCCTGGTGTGGGACATCACGCCCATCACTCTCCCTTTTTATGATGGTACATTCACGACCATCACATTGATGGCTCTACCTTCATGACCACCATCCATCCAACTCATGAAAATGTACAATTAACATTGCACAACAACATTAAAATTTACCCATGAAAAACCATAACAAGATGACAAATGATAATTTATAGATTATATAAACCAACCGTTTTCATCAATCATGCCAAGACAACATTTTCCCACCAACATATCTTGTAATCCCATCCCCATTTTAATAAAACACACATATTATTAAAAATAATTTCTCAAATCATTTTCCACAAAACAAAAAAACCCCACACATTTTAAAATAACCATTTTGAAATCAAACACAAACAAATTGCACAATGAAACCTCATTTTCCCCAAATCCACAAAGAAGCACAAAATGGGTTTGAAACAAGCTTCACATATCATTATCAAAACAAATTTAATGTAAAATCAATTAATTTAAAATGAAATCCTTCTAGTCCTATAAAAATGGAGATGGTATCAAGGCCACCTCATTTATGGCTCTAGTCAAATTGACCCACAAGAAATCGTACCACAAATATTGGTGAACGCTCCACCAAAACCACACTAGATCACCTTATCTAGAATAAAAAATCCCAAAAATCATTACTTTATCCTACCAAAATACTATATCAATGTGAAATGGGTGTAGATCTAGATATCCTATAGGTATATAAGAGAGGATCTAGAGATAATGACATGCAACCAAAAGAGAAGGCTCACCCGAAAATAATTACCTTAAAACCACTAAGAAACCCCTTCTATATGACTCCAAATGGGCGGGAGATACCCTATAAACCTTGAGAACAATTAATACTATGTTAAGCTGAAGTGGGACACTAAATGAGTGAAATAGTGATAATCCAGAGGGATCTGTATTTTTTTTAAAAAAAATCCAATTTTCAATTGTGCGCTTTTTCCTAACAGTACGCTAATCATGTGAAAACTACTGCCTCGAAGGGAACCTTGAATGGAAACCTCACATGGTTATACAACTTGTGAGAAAACCATGTGAAGGCCTGATATCTTATGTTGCTCGGTTACCTGGTTATTTTTCATAGTTTCCCCTAACTGTGGTCAGACCGTGTAGCCCTAGAAAAGCATCCAAACATTTCGAAATCATTCCAAAACATCCCCAAACTCTCCCAAATATTACCCAATAACATAAAACATATAAAAAGTAATAAAAAAATTATTACATACCAAAACCGGGGTGTTCAATATAGACCACAAAAAAAATTCTCCAAAAAAATTATAAAAAAATATTAGTATAAAAAATAAAAGTCACCCGCCTTTTATAATATTTATTTCCTTTCTATAATTATTTTAACCAATAAATCCTCTTCTATCACTATTTGATATATTTTAGAACTATAAATTATTATGATATTCACATATACCATAAAACCAAAATATGAAAATATAGTGATAGATTTTACCCTCTTACATGGGTATCTATCTATATTTAGAGTCCATAATAAAAACTCTACATTCAGATCCAAATTAAAACAGTATGTGTATAAATAAAATATTGTTTGATAGAAAAATTTAAATAGGAACTAGATAAATTTAAATTGAATATTTTCAGAAATATTTCCATTAGTAAAACCTCTCTAGTATCAACTACTACCTCATCAAAAAAATAACTTTTGAATGTAATTAGTGAACTTTTACTCAGGCTTCATGATCACCCAAAACTATACCACACTGCTAATAATACCTTTTCTAAAACCTACCACCCCCTCGAAAAGATATCATAAAATTTATCTAGTTTTTTATCTTTAGAAAAAAACCTCCTCAAGTAATATACCAAAGCATAAGTAGAGATATGTAATTTTAA
This sequence comes from Viscum album, assembly GCA_963277665.1. Lineage (NCBI taxonomy): Eukaryota > Viridiplantae > Streptophyta > Magnoliopsida > Santalales > Viscaceae > Viscum > Viscum album. The sequence goes on along the minus strand of OY728155.1, from coordinate 191,239,504 downwards.
CATGAGACAATTTAGGTGGTTATAATAACTCCAACAATATGATTTTTATTTCTCTCTACATATAGAAAACAGAATGAAATAAAGGATTATATGAGGATATGAAATCCAAATCAAGGTTTACAAGAAGATGAAGAGAAGTTATAAGTGATGGGACTATTGAAATACTTTCACATGGAGGTGATAGAGATGACTGGTTGTGGGATACCTTGATACTTTAAAATAATAAAATTATGTTTGATAGTATATAAAATAAACAACATCAAGCTTAAATCAACAACAAAATATTAATATATAAATATGAACAATATTACATAACCATTGAATTATTGAGTATGGATTAGATTAAACACATTATGAATTATAATTACACTATCCATAATAAATAAAAATTTATTGATTAAATCTTAGGAAATAAGAATTCAATTTTTGGTAAAGTAATTTTATGTTTTAAAAATGGGTTTCCTTCAAAAATGATTATTATGACACATTTAAGGGATAAAAATATAATATTTCCACTCTTAAAAATGGTATTTTAGAATAAGATATAATTTATTAAATCATTATATGATAATTATTGTGGTAATGTTTTTATATATTTATATGAATTTTTATTTTTCATTCAATAGTGGGAAATATTAATATTTAATGACAATTTGATATTATTTTAACATATTTACAATGTAATATTGTATTCTTGATTAGTCCTAAATTTTATATAATTATTATTAATTAAACATAATCAAATTATAGTCATTTTAATGGATTGTATACATGAATTTTAAATTAAAACGTTTTTATACATAGGAGAGATGATTTCATAAAAAACACCTCTTTTAATCACATTTTGCGAGTTAATTCTAAATACAATTATGCTATTTATGATAACTGACTCTTAAAGAATGAATTAAATATTTGTAATTATTTTTAAATTTGGTAAATAAATTTTATTTTTTCCATATGAATAATAATCATCATAAATAATTGCCACCATGGTTAGGGTAAATCTGGTAATTAAGGTTAAAAATAATATGATATGGACTAATCGTTGACCCTATCATATGAATTTGTACAACTAGATGCATTTAGTAAACTAATTTTCATAAAATTATTGAATATAAGTACACATTTTACCATATTTCACTGATTTTGTCCATTAAAATATTTACGTAATTGTGAATGAAAAAAATGTCACCTTATTGATTTTAATAACATCTATATTTTGGGATAGGGATAAAAAATTCATCTATAAATATTAATTTTAAAGATAAATCATTTTTATCATGGTAATTGATTTATAATTTATAATATTGAATTTATTACCTTAAATTATTTTTCCACCATGACACAATATTTATTAAATTAATAATATATTTAAATAAATGATTTCAAAATTACTAAAACTAATATAATTTTATAGGATACTGTGTTAAATTAATTTTCATATTAAAAATAACATTTTATATAGGATTTGATTTATTATATTCTAATTTCCATATTTTCATGTTGTTTTGAATGTGAAATTAAATTAATAGTTCGAAAAATGGCAGTAATGTTATTTTATAATTAATAATTTTTTATTAGATTATTAAAAATTCCTATAAACACTATATTCATACAAGTAATTGGGATATTTTCTAAAATATCAGAAAAATTACATTTACTGGTTAATTCCTTTTTATATTAAGTATCTTGACACCTAAAGTGAAAAAACATCATTATAATTATAATTTCCAAAAACATTTAACTTGACTTAAAATCAAGAGATGATGTTAGATACCTAATCTAGTGTAATAAAAATTTAATTATATGTGAGTATTTAGATATATCCTCATAAAATATTTTATTTATATCCATTTAAATACTTTTTTAATGAAAATTAATTATATTATTTTAATATTTTAAGAAATTCTAAAAGTGCCCATCCCCTCACTTAAAAAAGGGAACCTCTTATCCCCTTTTTTTTACACATAGAAACCATATTATTTGAAATATACCAACCCATATAAATTACTTACATCCATTAACACTTCCTAGGATATTTTTTTATTATAAAAACCTCTCAAGATATTGTTTCATGTAAAATTAAAGAGGTTGTCCATATAAGTGGTATCATTCATAACTGAGAAATTTTTTATTATTTCCTCTTATAGACCCTTAAAATATTATTTAATAATTATGATATAAAAATATGATTGTATTCCAAATATATATATATTAATATAATAACCTATATACATATCCTCTCCCATCAAATGGGATATGAAACCATTGTTCGTGGGTATATCGAACTACTGCCTCACAAACTAATGTAATTCATTTTTTCATCATTTATAATTGATATTTATAATTATGGATTTAATGTATATATATTTTACTCATGAAATAATTATAATTATAAAAAATAACTATATCGAGTATTTTTTTATCGTTTCAATCATTGAATGAGGATAACATCTTTCATGTGTACCTATGGATTACCACCTTCATTAAGGGATGTGATTAATTTCCATTGTAAAATTTCGTGGATAATATATATTTGTGTATATAACGAAAAAATATGATATGTATGATATCATGAAAGTTATATAAAGGTAAAATAATATTTACCTTATTTCAATCAAGATCATTGAAAAATTGAAATGTTACTCTTGCGTACGTATAGACTATGATCTCCATGATTGTAACGTAGTACATTTTTTTAATAACTATCATTCGTGGTTGGTTTTTAGAGTATAATTTATATATAAATATGGTAATTACAACGTGATTACTATTCTGTATGTGAAGAAATAATTAAATAATTGTTCATAGTCAACCTACGAAATTCCTATTTGACATATAAGTTAGATATCATCAAAACAATTGATGAGAAATTAATATATTAAGTAATTTTATATATCATGATAATAATTGAAAAAAATGGAATAATAAACTTGAAAATGATTTTTATGAAATTAAATAATTAACATATTTTTATTATATTTGAAGATAAGGAACACACATGATTTTTGAGGATCTAGGAAAGGTAATTTTGTTTAAAAAATACTCTTTCAACATTTCCCTTTTTAGAGAAGATTGGGGGGATCTATATGTGGGTTTATGTGATGATTTATCCCAATTTTTTATGGCAGTTTCCAAAAGGTAAGCCCCCTCCCACGCTGATAAGGTGGGGATCTCCAGCATTCTTCTAGGGATTGACACCTCATCTATTCTACACTTTATCAAACCCAAACCTTTTACCCTTGTTTCATCAAATATAACTTATCCCTAAAGTCCCAGATATTTTTGACAAATTCCCTAAACATTAAATTTCATACTTAGATTTTAATGAGGCCTCAATAATTCTAAATCTAATGTTGATTTATCTATTTAATCATAGGATAACATCAGTTGGTTTGTTTTATTGAATTATTTTCGAGATTTTGCAATTACATGACCGAGAAACTATGGGTCTTCTTGAAAAAAATCACAATAAGATTCAATTTTCATCAGATGAAGACGTGGTCAAAGCATATTTCAGTTAAACTCATAGCTCCAACGAATCACAGTTCTATATCTTCAAATGTACTTGTGATTTCTATATGATTCATGACTCCCCATTTGTGGTCATTTGTGTACGTTGTCCTAAACTAACTATATCATTACAAAATATATAGATTATGAGAATCTTGGGGAACCTCATTGGTATACATTTCTGTTCTAATAGTAGAAATAGAGATTTTTTCACCCTATTTACCCCCATGTCTATGTAGAAGTTGATTACTCAAGAATTCCTATCGGGTTTTTTGGGATTTATGTGTGTGAAGAGTTATGTTATAGATACTATATATCTTGTGAATCATGGGTTGATTTTTTTCATCATGTAAGAAAATAATAAACACAATAGAAACCAATGGCCCTAAAATGCAGAGAATAGGGGTAATCCAATTTGTGGAAGAAATATTCATTCACTTGAAGATTGATTTGGGTGATCCCAATTCTTCTATGAAAGATCCTTAGAGGAAAGTGAGTTTTGATGTTGTGTTAGAAGATGTGTTTTATAACATTATACCCTAAAAAACTTTTGAGGGACCTCATGGTGGGGATGTGTGACCTGGTAGCAGTCAAATTCTTGATGTGGAGTCACAAATGGTATATGAGGGAGGTTATATGACTCCCACAATTTCATTCTATGCTAAGGTAGTCTGTTCAACGATAGGAACCAGAAGAAGAGTGGGATCTCAGGGGGCCATGTAACTGCTAATACATGCAGTGGTTCCTAATGTGTCATGAGAGGGTGACCCCTCAAGTGGTAAGGATCTAGATCATGACAAACTGGGTGGGTATTTGATAAGGACAAGTACAATAAGGGACATTCATGATATTGATCTTGGAAACCACTTGGATTGATTGGTGAATGTATAATAGGTTCAGAAGTATGTAGCATATCGGGTTGTGCACTGCAAGGATGAGCATGGGTCCCCAGGAATGGGTCTAATGGTGACTCTTTATTTCATCTTTTAGGTGATTTTGCAGATTATTTTCAATGTTGTAGACCTCCCAGACCAAGGATAAGGAAAATTTAGAGAGGTAACTGGAAACGGTGAATTGAACCCTCATACATACCAATACAAATTGAAATATGATCTGCTATGAAGTCTAAGGTCAAAATGATGGAAAATGATACGAAGGATCCTAACATTACTGTTTGATATTTGTTTGTGGATAATGCGGTTTTTTCAACCATGGATTATCTATCTGGAAAGAAATGGGAGATGGTAATAACTCTTGAATGATCTGTAGATCTTCTTATTCATTCGGATGAAGAAATAGTCGAAGCATTTCAGGTGAATAATGCTTTTGAAGAAGAAGTTGACTGGATGATGAAAAGGTCATTAAGGTTAGATACCAACTGTGATAAGAGTATATAGATTGAAAAGAAAGATCTTATACAGATAAGGGAATTCAATGAATTTAATATCAATCAAGATAAGTATATTAATACTTGGTATAAGATTGTGTATCATTTTGAATACCTTTTAATGGATGATCAAGATAATCATGTAAGAACTCTCTCTGGAAAATTGTATAGGAAAAATGATTCTAGCAGGATTATTTTTTTCAATGGACGTTTTATATCCTTTAGTGTTTAAACCTTGTGGTCTCAAAATATTCCATTAAAAGTGTTTTTCATAATAACAAATTAATTTTTAGGTAGTTGGAGTTTTCCTTCATACTCGTTTTCATCCATGTCCATGTCCTTTTAAATGTTTCTAAAAATTAATATTTATTATTTAAAGTCTTTTAAAAGTTATATTTGAACACATTTGAATTTATTTATAAAAAAATTTAAAATATAATCGTTTTATTATTTTATGAAAGTGACACATTAGTCAAAAAACCCATGTTTTAATTATTTTAATGGCTTATTTTGTACATATTTATTTTCTATTTTAATATTATTTAAATTATTTTATTCTGGTTTTTATATGAAAATAAATAAATTGTAAATTATATTTTAGGTCATTTTTGAAATTCATTATAAGGTCTTGAAAATGAATCTTTTTAGGTATTTTATATCGAATGTTTTGACATTCTATAAAAAAGGAAAAATAAATGTTTTATTTTAACATATATAGTGTCAATATATTTTCCCACCACTACTATCATTATTTGATATTTAAATTTAATTGAAAGTATTATTTTTTTTGTTTAATTAAAAACCATCATACCCTTTGATCTATTATTTTAAAAAAGGATATTAAATGGAATGGATAATTTGATATCTAGAATAGTTTTTCTTGTGGGTGTAAAAGATCTCACTAAACCACTCTTTTCATCATGTTATGACCTTTATCTCTCAAACTCAATTTATCTCTATCAATAAAGTAATAAAATGATTTTATTTTCTATATATATATATATATCATAGTGTACTATACTTTCATGGGGTTATTACATGCCTTATGTTCATTTAAATATACCTTATTTATGAAATCTCTTTTGATTATAAAACATGGGAATCTTATGAAGCCCATTTTTTCTATGAGTATTTATTATGTTTATTCCTTATGATTTATTTAATTTTGTGGAAAATTAATCATGAACATATTGTGATTAGTTCAACCAGATTTCATTATAATGAACTTAATAATGTTTTTTTCTCATGAGACGGCATATATGGGATTATACAGTAAACATATTAAATTATGGTAAAATATACACCATGTGATGTTGTCTTGGAAGTTATAGTTAACATATTATTGAGTATTGTTATGTTTTGCTGAAAAATTTCCTATGTTTTCATTATCTTTTCATGTCAAGTTCTTTATATCATTCTCACATGTGACTACACATTATACTTCGTTTAAATGAATGTACATTCTACTTTCTAACGGTCAAATGTATAAATTTATTTTAAAATATTGTTTTCTTATATTTTTGATGATTTCAAATAAATATTTATGTTTTGTATTTTATCTTTATGATTTTTTATGAAACTGTTTTTGGAAATATTTGGAAAGAAAATTATTTCTTGGGTAATAAAATGTTAATTTTAATCTCAAAATTTAATTTTAAAATATATATATATTAAAAAAATTTCAAGATCTCACATGTTTCATTTTTTCTTATTACATATCCCTTGATGGGTTATTATGATTATCCAATATTTTAAAATAGTATTCATAGGGTATTAAATATGATTAGGGATTTGAATAAGTTAAATATGAAACTTTTGAAGATATTTCATGAATAGAAACAAGTAATATGATAATAGTTTAGTTTTTTTTAGAGAGTGGATTAAAAATTGATGTTTATACATTGTAATGTAATATTTATTAATGTAAGGATGAAAAATTAATTCTCTAAAACTCTAAACCATAAAGATCCTAAAATGTAAGAAAAATAATTATTGACTTAAAAATCTATATTATGTTTTTTAAGGGTAAGTCATTATAGTTAATATTAGAAGAATGTTTTAGATAAATTTGGAGATTAGGATGATTTCATTTGAGGTTAAAATTAATTTTATGGATAGGATTATGGATTTTATTTTTATGATTGACAATATGTTTAATGAAAAATCCCACTTTTCAATTTGTATGTGATTGAAATTTATGATGATTAATGACATTTTTGGACATGTTTTATTGGGTTGAGGTATATGTTACACATAGTTTTAATGAGAAGGATTATTTCAAAATATTAAAATTATGTTTTTGGGGATAGTTGGTGAATGTAATCATATAACCATTGAGGTTGAAACATTATTTAATTTTTAATATATTAAGGTAATTTTTTATAGGCATCAAAATTTTGGTAATACTATAAAAATTATATTAATATAGTTCTATAAAAAGAACAACATATATTATTAATGATAAAACATCACATATAGCATCATTGCAGATCATAAACATACAATTCAAGGGTAATAAGGGTGAAACCTATTGCAATGTCTTTCGTAAAGTACAAGTTAATATAAATTTCTGACAGATAAATATTATGATGATTTTCGGAAAATATTATTTATCTTATAGATAACCGTGGTTTAAAATGTGATTTTTTATTCTAACTAATTAAGAATATTTTGGAAGAAGTTCACTATTTTTGGGATCTTATATATTTATAGTAAATAGGGAATTATGGAATTTTATTTGTGGAATAAATGATTAATTATATTTTTGAAAAAATATACTATTTATCATTGATTTATGGTAATAAATATTATTTATAGAAATAATTATAATATTTTAGAGATATCATGATTAGGGAATATGTATTTTTATTATATGAATTTATGATAAACTTATATTGATTGGACATGTATATTAAACTAATCTCAGAAGAATATGTGATTTAATCCTTTTTATTTAAGGTTCGAAACATGGTTAAGAATTTTTTTAAAAAAATTAGTTTTTTTATTTATCGAATGGTATATATTGAACTTTGGGTGTTATTTTTGAGGCATTAGAGAATAATGGTTTATTTATTCATATGCTGGTTTATCCATTTTAGAATTGTCTTAACATGTAATAACCATGTTGGTTTTAGTTAACGTATAAATAAAAAAGGAATATCTTTTAATACACTTTTTGAATTATTTGGCCCATTAGAAGCTAATATTATTTCTTCAAGTATAATATAAATCAACCTTTAATGCTCATCATATGGTTAAAAATATGAGTGTTTTGTAGAAATTTATTGATGAATGATATTATACTTGTCATATAAGTATACAACCTTATGACATTACTATATATGGTAAATTAATAATTTAATTATAGAAAATGGACATTGAAATATAAATTTTATTCTATTACCTTCATTTATGATGATTCTATGGCCTATTTCACACCTCATTTATTTACGATCATTAATTTTCTTAGGAACATTCACTTTCTTGTGATCAATTATCTCTGTTAGTCTCCATCATTATTTGGAAATTATATTTTCTATACATGCCTATATTTTCAAATTCCAATAATTTCACCCTATTTTGAAACCATGTTATGTCTTATTCTTGATTACATTCATATTTATATTTCCTTTTATTAAATAGAATGTTTTATTAACCCATTTTATGACGTCTAATTTGAAAAAAATAATGTTCATATGTGAAAACCATAATTACCATTATCAATTTAAAATTATAAAGATGAAATTATTAAATGAGGATAATGTAACACCATGAAATTTTAAAATAAGAACATTATAATCTATAGAATATTTTTCATGAAACACCAAGAATAAATGAACAACTAAATAATAATATATTAATATGACCGTTATAACCTATCCATTCAATTGGTGGGTATGAATAGTATTAACTGAATTATGAAATATATATATATCTTACTCAAAACAATTTTATCATTTAATTATTCATAAATAAGAACTCAAATTATTATAAAGTCATTTAAGGTTTCCAAAATACATTTCCTTAAAAAATGTTTTTATTTCTTTTTACGAGTTGATAATAATATTATTTTACGCCACTTTTTGAAATAGGTTTTCATAAAAGGTATTTAATTTTTTAATTCATCCGATCAAAATTATCTTATGGTTATGTTTTTATGTTTTTAGGTAATTTTTTAGTTTTTAATGATTTCTTAAAAACAATGTTTTTTATTGAAAATTTTATTTTATTTGAATGTAATTAGAATGTAATATTATATTTTTTATTAGTTTTAAAATTTAACTAATTCCAATCTATTAAATATAATCTAATTATACTTATTGGAATTAATCATTTAATTTACTTATGTAAAAAAATATTTTTATGCTTACAAGTTCTTTTTCCTAAAAAACTACTTTTTGTCACATTTTATAACATCAATTTTAAATTTAAATTTATATTTATATGAAATGAATAGTAAAAATTAAGTAATCATTTACAATCAAGAGGTAAAAATTTATGAAATATATCTATTATATTTTTCATTATGATTAGAAAAAATAGTTAATATTTATCACCACACACTACACCAAATTCTGGTTTTAGCACTAGTTATTTAATGGGATTTGATAAACCACCAATAAATAATATCTAAATATATTTTGGGGGTGTTTTAAAAGTCTCCTATAAATATTTACTATAATAAAGGTAAATTATCTTCTTATGTTGATACCTCTCCCCACTCCCCCTACCCTCATTCTGTTCCCCTCATCGTCGTTGCTCTCACCCTCACCATGACCACTCTTGGTATTCTCATCACCACTCTCAACCTCACTATCAACCTTTTTGTCAACCAACCTCCCCTTTACCTCTATACGGTCATCTTCCCCTACTTTTTGATTTCCCTATCTACCACACTTACCCTTTCATCCCCCTCTCACCCCTCTTTCCCACTTCTGGTGTGCCACTCGCCCCTTTCTATCAACAGAGTGCTCGTCCCCCTCCCATCATGAAGATAATTCACCATCATTTCCCACTGTCATTATTGTGTGCCTCATAGCATCATCATTATAGGATCATTTACTTCTTATGTGAAAAACATTTTCATTTAAAATTCTTCATAACATTTATTGAACAATGTATCCTGATTTTTTTAGTTTTCATGATCCTGACATCATAAGACAAGGAAACTTGGTCAACCAATATTTTTATTCCCTTTATATTCAAAATATTTATTTAAATTTCATAATATTTATAATATATTGAAATTTGAATTAATTATTTATAGGAATTTTATGATATATAGATAAAATACGGGTCACATTACCTTCAAACACACACAAGGGTACTAAGGGTTTAGAGGAGTATTCATACTTTGAATTTATAATAGTTCTGTTCATGGGAAAATGAGATATCATTTCCATAAATGTAAATTTAGATGATGGTTGAAGAGACATGATGTTTATGTAAACATGATATTTAAGAAGTTCATCTCTCTATAAGTTTGTTTAAATTTTCATGCAGAATTGAACATTATAAAAATATTAAACACATGTGTTTATAAATATATTGAGCTCTCAACTTATTCAATAATGGAAAATAAAAATGAAAAACTTCAATACAATGATTTCAACATTGTAAGAAAATACCATCATCATGAAAACCTTTTGTACAACCTATTGAGAGAGTTTTGAATAGTAAATTCAAAATGATGATTCTGGTATAATAGGAAAACTAGATTAGGATTGTTTTATATCAGAGGATCCTACACCAGTTGTTTTAAACACAATTATATGTGATAAATTTATAGAGTAGAAAAATGTGTTTCCTGATTTAGTTATTGAGGGAAATAAAGAGTTATTTGAATTATGATTGAAATATTCAAAATAATATTTTCTACTGAATTTTTACCATATAAAACTCATATAATAATTTATATATAAAGAGAAATTCAGGATATTTTATTTTTTTCATGATTCATATCCTGATGCTAACACCCCTAGTTATTTTATTATACTGAAAAAATCATCATGATTGGTCTAAATTATAAAAAAAAGACATGGTTGTCCAAATGATTGTATTCCATATTGGGGAGAGGATTCAAGTAAATAGGATTGAAGAAAAATGTTTTATTCAAGATGGATGTTATTGAAAAATGATGGATGTTTTAATCAATATAATAATTTTATGAAGATGAAAAATAGCACACCAATAAATGTTTAACAATATATCCCTTTAATATTATTATTACAATAATGAGTTATGTCATTGAAAATTACCATGAATATGAAGTCGAATTAGATTGATAATGAATTTGCTGGGTTTATTCAACATACACGAGATTAAAAATTAATTATTAAATAAGATTAATTACATCCGTATTTATTATACAATCATATTAATGTGGTATTTTTATTGGATTTTTATGGATTCAACCCATTTTGGAATTTTAGTTCCACTTATATAATTTGACTGGTTGTTTTACTTCCTTATAATCTACCTCTGTGGACTTATCTTCAAAAAACATCCATTATCAATCTAAAGATTATTCAATGGAAAAAAAATATAGGAAATGATATTGATGTATACTTATAGCCAAAAATTGAATAATTGCAGAAGATATTTGAAAATAATGTTGATATGTTTGATACATATTCTAAAATAATGTGTAAAATGAAAAGTAGTCTACTTTGTACCCATAGTGACTTCCCTTGACATGGGAACATATATTGTTGGAAAAAATTTATGGTTTTGGATTTTCCTATATCTCAAATTAATTTTGACCATAAAGGACTAACTTATATTAAAAATGGTTCTTCTTGTTTCATCATATATTTATTGACGTAACCCATTTATTTTGGTTGAAAAAGTAAAAATAAAAGGATTCCACTAATTATAGAAAGAATGTGAATTTTTTTAACGTGTTTTCAAATTGTTTCACAACTACTAAATGATAAAATTGAATTTTGGAAGATGAATAATTTGAATGATTGTGGGAAATGATTTTGAAATGAATCATCATATGAGATCCAAACATAATTATGGAGGAGAAAAAGTATATTCTTAAAAATTATGTATTGTGAATTTAAATAATTTCTCCATAATCTTGTTTTTATTCATATAAAGAATAATTTTTGTGAAAATTTAATATTTACATAACATAATGATCATGGAAAATCAAATAATCATCTAATTACTTAGAAGGACAGAAAAATAGTAAATATAAAGTGTGATCTCTGTGTAGATGATGATAAAAAGTTTGCTACAATGATTTTTTAAATGAAAAAAAATGATAAATAAATTTTCCTTCAAATTATAAAACACGTGAAATAATATGATGGGTATTCAAGTAACATCTCATAGTGTGTCAAATTAAATCATCATGGGTTTTATGGATTGGAAAGTCATGATTCACATATTATGTTACAACAATGACCACCATTTTAGTCATATACATTATTACTTGAAAAGGCTAGCATAGTTGTACTCCAATTTAGAAAATTATTTAGATAACCATGTAAGAAAACTCTAAAACAATATAAACATGAAAATCATTAGGTAATATTTGAGCTACCACATTTTTCAATAGAGATGATCATTCATCCATCATTTTTTTACTTTCATGATGTATTTAATTTTTTTAGTCAAGTATTCTAAATTAGGAGCTCTTGTACATTATTGATGGATTTATCGATCATAGAGTTACTTTATTAATATGTTCTTAAAGTTATGTAAACCATTCTGAACACATCATTAAAAATATAACTATGTTTTATTCATTTTATTTCACATGATCCTTGGCCATTTGAAATCATACGTAAAAAGTAAATCTCAACCTGATGGGTTTATTTTTAAATGATATTTAGAAGAGGATTTCCTTACCTTTTATTATAGATACATTAACGGTGTTGAGAAAATATTTTATCATGATGGATTAGTTGACAGAAAATATCAACTCAATTTTAATTATGCAGGATGTTAAAAATAATTCATACCATTAGATGATTATTTGAGAGGATCTCAAATATTAAACTGTGCCAAATTCAATTAATAGAAGAACATATATTTTGTGATTATAAATATTGACATTTTAGATTAATTTATTAGATATATTAATATTTAAATAAAGAGACCCATGAGAAGTTGATCCCAAAATGAGATATATAAAATGAATGATTTTAATAAAGAGATTGTTGGAAGGTTTTTAAATCATGTATCTTCATAAATACTATAATAAAAATTAATATTAGGTTGAAATATTTATTTTCAAAATATAATATGGAACATTAATTTTTTTAGATCATGAATACTGATACATGGGTTTATTTTTTAAAATATTTGATGTTTCGGGCATGCGATCCTCTAAAAATGGTTAGAAATTTTGATACGTGAAATGTGAATGGATTCCAATCTCATATAATAAATAATTAAGTGGGTTTAAAATTATTTAATAGTTTTATATTTATAGTTTCTAAATGGGGATTCTATGGAACGTCAACTAATATTATTTAATTAAAATAAAATGGTCATTTTTCTATTACATTATTAAAATTCAAGTGGGTTATAACGAACCAACCCATTGGGGACTGTATGATCATCAGAAGTCCTAGCCTCAACAACCCTAATCATACCACCCATAGTATAGGGGTTGGTACCAAGAATTGAGAAGCTATAATTGAAATTGGATGACATTTCCTAGAAGATGCGAACATCCATCCATCTCTATGATATATTGAAAAGGAAAACTAAATATTGTGCTAACATATAGAGTTCAATAATTAATGTCACACCCTCTAGAGAATACATCACATTATGATAAAATAAAAGAAAAGTGTATAGGGGGAAAATACATGCCTAATAAAAAATGAAGTCCAAACCTGATAATAATTGTAATAAAGAAAAGATGAGAGATCCTGACCCTTGATCTCCAATCTCGAAAATTGTATATGGCCTATGCACCAAGATATCACTAAGATCCATTATTTTGACCACAAAGAAATTTATCATATACACAAGACATAACATCTATGGGAAAATCCCATGTTAGGATGAGAATATATATACACAATAGGATGACCAAAAAATAAAAGGGAGATCAATATAATATTAAGTAGGCATAGTTCGATAAGATATAATAATGATGGAAATTAAATCAAAAAATGTCTATATATATGCTCATAAAGAAATCCAGGTGAGGTAGAAAGGAGATATCTATCTCATTTCCAATTCTAGGATGATGATTCTTCCTAGAAATCCAAATTTCCATCATTGATGCCCAGTATCTCACATGTCTGTCCTTGGAAGTCATGTGGAGCACCTCAACCTATCCACTACTCTATAGCATGATGGATCATAATTCCCTAAAGAAAAAGTCCCCACACAATATAATTCAAGGTCTATTCTATTTATTAGATAGATGGAGGACCTATTACCTGGTGCATCCAGGGGGTGTCAACATAGTAGATAGATTGAGGACTCACACACTATTATGTCATGGGGATTCAAATAAATGCATGGAGGACATGCACATTATTATTATAGGGGTGAACTGAGTGTATTAGTAGAGGACATGATCCCTAGTGCATCATGTGGGTTCTATTCAATGTATGGTGGACCCATTCCATAGATCTTCAAGGGGGTTCCACTTAGTAGATGTCGATAGACAACCCAAAACATAGTGTGTCAAACTCAAAGTAGTAGAGGAACCATGACGTATTATAACATGGGTTGTAACTCATAGGGGTAGATGAACCATGCCTTAGTACGTTATGGGTGCCACTCAGTTGGTTCAATGAGTTTGGGTGAACAATACCCATGAGAAACAAGTGGTTTCCAACCCCACTACCTTAAATGATTCTTCCTTTTCCCCGCCATCATAAAGAATCACCTAAAGAAGAATCATGATTATATAATTCTATATATTATCTCCAAATCCAATACAAAGAATACTGTCATGTTCTTTGAATAAAACAACTCATGATAGGCTACCTGTGGTACAAAATCTTAGTTCAAAATAATAAGATACAAAAGGTGTAATTTTAATAGAGTGGAAAATGATGTGTATATGGTCAACATGATGAGGGGTCCCACTCGACTTAATGGTTGTGTTCTCCTCAACATTTGGCTCAGAAACCATTTCACCTCGCATGGAATTTAAGGTTCCCAAATTATATGTAACAACCACCCTGAGCATGTTTGTGTGATCCTAGTTGTGCCCTTGTTTGTTAGGTCATGCCTATGTTCATGGCTACGTATTTGGTCATGCATAGGTACGAGCATATGCATGTGTACTCCAAGAGTACCTGACATGTCCCTCCTATATGTTGTGTTACTTGTGTACTGCAGGAACACTATTTATATTCTTAGGGAGGGCCACACGGTGTGTGGGCCTAGCTATATGGTCTGTGATCCTTGACTTCCTTGAAAACTTTACACTGTCAAGGGCTACACGACATGTGTTCTTAGACTAGAATATGCATAGTATGGTTTTCCATAGAAAGTTGATTTCTTTCACATGTCATCACTATGAATCTGATCCCACCAATCATATTTGAAATCACACCACTGATTTTGTGTCCAGATCCACTCGTCCCTGATTTGTCTTCGATGGCTGGAAATAACCACACGTATGCATGTGGGGACCTCCTATCACACTATAAAATTTTCATGACTGGAGGAAATCGAATCCATCCATAGATGTATTCCAACATCCACCACAACCCATTAAACATCCCAATCCATCTTTTAAGCATTAAAACACTTGTCATTCATACTACCACTATGTATCCATGGGCTTGATCATGCATGAACCATATTCAGCAAAGTCGAACAAAGACTCCATGGGACAATGATGAGGAACACAATAAATAGAGAGGATAAAAAAAAGAAAAAAGTGAACCATTATTAGATAATTGTTCTCGGAAATTGATCATATAAATATGGTGATATTAAGGGAAAAAAGGTTTTTAATGTATCAATTAATCAACAATGTAGAAGTGATCATGTGAAAGAATAATTAAATCTTAGATCCAAAGATGATGATTAATCCATGACCATTATTTTAATCCAAAGGTACAAATAAGAAATTGAAAAGACCTTCCTTGATAATAAATTGATAAATAGTAAATAACGAATACAACTATGATAGAGAAGATCCATTGCATTCACTACCTCTTGATCTTCCTTAAATTGATCGCCATTTTTCCTCAGATGCATATTTTCAATTTGAAGATCTATCTCCTCATTGAATCGAATCTTGCACAGGTTATACAAAAAAATGTTGAAAATATTCATAAATACATATTCATAGAGGGAGGGGGTAGGATTGGTTTATTAAAAAATTAAATTTATTATATTAATTAATTCACTTAAATTACCCACAAATGACTACCACATCTATATGTCTAGCACTAACCAACCTTAGGTTAAACCTATGGTAATCCTCACTTTCCATATTAAATTATGGTATTTGATATCTAATAAGAAGTGTATCTTAGTAAATATTTAATTATTTTTTAAAAAAATTCTATTTTAGATATTAATATATTTAAATTTTTATAATAACAATTTTGGGATTACCAAGACTCTGAATCTCCCATTGTGTCAGTTCCAGGATCTGAAAAAAAAATTAAATTTTTTTAAAGTCTTACAATATAATAAATAGGGAATGTAAATATTTCCCATATTAAAGGTATTTTGTCCTATAAAAGAGTATTATTAAAAAATATTTGTGGATACTATGTGTACATATAGCTCTTATAGTACTTGGATCTATCCTGTATGCTCCGCTAGTACCATAACACCCCAACTAAGGGAATGTTGCATCCTCAAAGGATCCTCTCATACTGATCCTAAATCTCCACCACATACTCTATGAAGGTGGATCCATCATTTATGTCTATCTATCCCTAGTCAATAACATGTGTGTGGTGATTCATGTATCTATTCATCTACGATAAATGGAATAATTCATGAACCCAATAAATATATGGGGGTATGGAATTGAAGTAAGAAAACATTCAACCCTCTATAAGATATCTAACAGCCCGATGAACATTTGGGATAGTTTTCTTTCCATGGAAAAGCTCTACAATCCCTATCATGAGGTGACTCTCAAAAAAACATTGCATCTATTCATGAACTACAAGGTCTTATGAAATTTATTTTTATTGTATTTCTATCGGAACTAGGAATTTCTCATACACACATAGATCACCAGATCTTTCCCTGTCATCACCTGCACCATCTCTAACCCAAATAATGACGTTTCACCAATTTCAATTTATCACAATGGGGACCTATAGGGTATCATATAAAAATCCTATAAATATTCTATAATGATCTTCTAGTGATATATATTATTATAAGGGAACTATAAAAAATGAAAAATGGTCCTCCTAGCTTCACAAAAGGTCCAAAGCACAAGCACTCATCATATCCTCTAACACCTAGATAATGTGCTCGGTTTTTCCATTTTTTATGGGCGAAATACTATACGCATCCAATAATGAGTCCGAAATTATTCCTATATGCCTCTCACAACTACGAAATAAATAGAACATCTTGGTTAGAGACAATTTTCATGTGTTCCCTCATGGAGCCGGATGATCTTTCGCACATAAAACTTCCCAAGAATGTAAAAAAACACTTCTTCCAGATGGTAAGGAAGTGTGCTGACTTCAGGAGTCGATCAAAAATCCCCCATATATCATCATTCCATATTACAATATACGTAATCCATATAAAAAATTACATGGATATTTCATTTGATTTCCACTCTGGTATCTTAATAGTCCATGTCAAATATGCTATAAAGAAGTGTTCATCCTTCACCTAATACCATGTGAGACACTGAGATATGAACTCGAATATCCTCTGCCCGATTACAAACCGAAAAAACTAAATTTGAATGTCCTTGTATTTATTTACCAATCTAATATGTGTAGAAAAAGAGGACGTGTTAAGGTCCCTTATCACCTACTATCTCATTGTGACTGGAACTATTATCCTTCCTTGGAAAAGGATGATGTGTTCTTCTACTTCATAAAATATATCTGGTGAATCTGATGAAGATATCTAATCACAAAGGGACTCACAATAGATTTCTCCCAAATGGTCCTCCCTCATATGCAAGATAAACACAAGATTCAACACCATCAACTAAAGGTAACTTTCACCAATATCCTCCACTAGGGTTAGTGATAAAGAATCAAAATTCTCAAATGCCACCTATTCCAAATGGTATCAGTAATTCTTGTTAATGTAATATACAACAATATTTACATTCCTTGGAGTATAGACAATCTTAAATTCATATTATTTCAACAATTACAATAAGAACCTATGTATTATGTTAAGACATCTCTATGTGAATATATATATGATACAATGATATTTTGAGTAAATGAAAAGCTATCTCTTAGAAGACAGTGCCTACACATCTTCAGAGAGTATAATACCTCTGCCAACACAATGTCATGATTCAAATCACTTGTGTTAATGTGTATACAACCACCTTGATTAAGTTATTTAATTCATTTTTCATCACTCCCGTACACATGAATGCACGACTTTTTTCAATGGATAAATGGGGAGAATATAATTTTTATTCCATCAATATAATAAAATATCAATAAATCGGTGATACTTACATAATCATATTGGTATAGATATAATATATTCCTAGGATGTGGAAAAATAAATAAACATTAAAGAACTTGGTTAATTCAATTAACTCTTCATCAGGTTTCCTCTTTGGCTTACACCTTAATTTATCAAATATTTTCCAGTATTAGGTTCACAATGTGTGCAAAGAAGTGAGGAGAAAAGGTTACCTTTTATAACAAGGGGAGTGAAATGATTGTAAATAATCTTAACTTTAAAATAATATAATGTAATGTTTAATGGAAATTGGGAAAAAATAAGCCCAATTATGGTTAAATGTGAATGGAGGTATGAATAGGGACAACCAATCAATTAAATGAATGTTTTTCATATTATAAGTTGTATTCACTAGTTTAACCACATTTATCCCATTTAACCATTACTATTTTGACTTATCATTTACCATGTTAACTATTCATTATGATAAAAAATGTTCATTATATCAAAATATTGATATTAAGATTAAAAATATGGAATCCATTTTATCAAATCCATTTTTAAAGGTATCATAAATTAAATCTAATGTATGTGCACAAAACGCGTAAAACCCATTTTAATACAAGTTTGTCATTAAGCAAAAAAATAAAATTTTCATCATTCCTTGTATGGTAAAAACAATTAGATTCATGTTAATTTACATTATTGAAAAAATATCTAATATTCTATTAAAATAATTTATTCGTTGTATTAAATTTTATTTACTAATATAAAATACATTTCACACATAATAAAAAAATTATGAAAAATATACCATTATTCCTTTAAATTAAATTATCTTAATTTATAACAATTTGATAGTCAATATATTAATGATAATTAATATTAATAAATTTATAAAGAATAATTTACATAATTTTATTACTTAAAATATGATAAATTTATTTTTAATAAAACATATATAATAAAACAATGTTTTTAAATAAAATATTTTTTGTAAATAATGATTTATTATACCAATATTATTAATCAGTTCTTATCCTCTTCCAAGATTTTTTCAATTAAGTTTATTAATTATTAATTATATTTTATCAATAAGTTTTATTTATATCATTCCTCAAAATTAGTAAATTTAACCGAAATTGAGAAATCAATAAAATAGTTCAATACAATCTCTTTAGAATTTAAGGTATTTCCTTAAGTGAATTTTCTATTTTAAGAAAACCATGTAATCTATATTTACCAACCTATTAATTACTTTAATTTTATATCTCATTATGGTATAATTCACTTTTGTTTTAGTTTGTGTGCATGAGAATTTATCAAAAAGATCAAAAAATTTCAACAGAATAGATTATAAAAACATGGTGTGCAATAATAGTATTAATTAAAGAATTGGAGGGAAGTCAGTTCCATATATGTGGGGGAGATAGAGTTTATAGAATTATGAAACAATCATTAGATAATGATGGTAATTCATAACCATTCTTTTACCCCATATCAAATGGGAAATACTTATTTTAAGGGGAAGGGTTCGAGTGTTTTGACAATTGTTCGTTTCTCATTTTCACATTTATGTGATAGTCTCTAGTGATGGAACAATAGAACAATTGTGTTTTAGCTAAGAAGATTCCCACACACTATATTAATGAATTCAAGGTTTACCTAAATTATTATATATTTATTGATATTATCAAAATTGACTATTTTCTACACATAATGGGAGATTTACTATGTTTACTATATTTCAAATTCACCCTCCTTATCTTTTCCCAGGTTTCACATATACATTCAAATTGTGTATAATTTATTGTTTATATGGTATAGTGGAGTAAAGACTGGTTCAAGAGTGATCAAAAGAATTTGGTCACATGGGTAGGCAATACAAGGGAGTGTCATGATTATTTCATTTCTCTGTTTAATCCAAATACATTTATTGAGGGTAATTGGTTATGGTTTTTGTTGATTATTCACATGTATAGAGGGATTAATTGTATAAATAACTATTTAATAGGTAATTTTATGTAATATCTCAGGTAACACCACTATTTAAAAAAAATATAACCAATATTTTATTCCCTTTAAAACCCCACACATAAAATTGATTTATTATTTTCCATCAACACCAAACCCATAACATTAAGAACACACTAAAAATTTTACTTATCGATAGATAACCAAAGTCACACACAACTACATTTATTAAGTATAATTTTTTTATTTCTTGATTCAGTCATGATATCCACATCAGAGACCCATCCTTAAATATTTATAACAGTTATATTAAGAAAATGTATTTTCTAATTATTGATTTATTACAACTATTAATATTTTAATGTTGTGCTATTTATTATTTACATTTATACTTAAATTATGAAGTCACTGGAAAATATGATATTATGTTTCAGTTTTTTAATCCATTTATTCATTCCTAAAAAGGTATCTATCTACAATTTATTTTTAATTTTTTCCCCATTCAATATAAGTGTGTGTTTCAAATTTAAATAACATATATTATTTCAAAACGTCCACCACATGCTCAAAAAATATCATCCACAATTGGACTTTCTTAAAAAATTAGTAAAATGTTCTATGATTCATTTTTTATATAAAAGAGTTAATCTCACATTTTTTTTGAGCTACGGTTTATTCAGAATACGTGGAAGTGTGTGATTTTAAAATATAAATGAAATTTCAATTCAGAACATTCACAAAATGTTCCATACTAAAAAACTCACTCGAATTGTGATGATACATTAGGAAAATTATCAATAACTGATTATTAATATATAGGAATTAATTTTACATTATTCATAAATTTTTTGTGTTGGTATAACTTAAAATACTAATTTTTAATTGAAAAGTGACATTTCAGTTCAAAATATGTGTTAATTGCTAAAAATTGATAAAATAAGACCGTTTTATCTAATAATATTATGAAAATGATTAAGGATTCATTTTGGACCTATAAAAATTTAATAAATATCATTCTATCATGTGGTGTAGTTGGTATGACTAAAAGTTCATGTTTATAATTTAAAATTGACATATTATTTTGAAATTTCCTTCAGATACTAAAACTTGGAAAATGTTATCATGATTTTGGGGAAATTTAATAAAATAATCAATAATTCATTTCTAATCTAGAAAAATTAACCACACATAATTCTAATATGTTATGATTATTGTATGATTGAAAGTGCTTGTTTTAAATTTAAAAGTGGCATTTTAGTCAGTGAAATTCCATATGTACTCAAAACCAAAGAAATCAAGCTCAAATTGTTGTGATACTTTATAATAATGGTTAAAGAATAAATTTTTTACAGATAAAATTTACCATAATGTCATTCTAGAACTCATTGGAATCAAAATGAAAAAAGTGTATTTTTTCATTTTACTCATTAAATAAGTTCAAGAAATTCCGGATATTCTCAAAACCAAAAAAATGTGATCAAATTTTCATGATGCTTTAAGAAAATTATTGTTAGTTCATTTTTGACATGAATGAATTAACTACTTGTCATTCCAATAGGTGTTGTGTTCATTATTTTCGAATCTATGTTTTTTTATTTATAAGTGACATTTTAGTTCAAAACATGTGTCAAATAATCAAAAAAATAAAAGCACACTATAATTTCGATGAGAATTTTGTAAAATTATAATATATTCATATATTTCCTAAAAACATTAACTAAAATTAATTTGAAAACATGGTGTGATAGGTATAATTAAAAGTTATAATTTTTTAATTAAATGTTATGTTTTTGTTCAAAACATCTAACACATGATCAAATACAAGAAAATATTATCTGATAATCATGAAAATTTTTAGAAACAATAAATTATTCATTTTGAGCTATAATTTTTAACCAAAAATAATTTTGACATATGATGCTTCTATTTGCTCTAAATTAAAATTTTTAATTTAATTTTTTCATTTTAGGTTGAAACATGTGTCACGTGCTCAAAATCGAGTATACATGCTCAAATTTTAATGTAACTTTAATAAAATGAAGAAATATTCCCTTATGACATATTGTAATTAACGTAACATCATTATATCATGCAGTGTGGATGGTAATACTGAATGTGTATGTGTTTAATTTAAAAGTGACCTTCTAGTTCAAAATGTTCATCACAAAATCAAAATAGAGTAAATTCACTCTTATTTTTGTAAAACATTAGGAAAATAACAAATGATTCATTTTTTTAATATAGGAACTACTCACACACTATTACCATATTAATTGCAATCTCAATATCCAAAATTTCATTTTTTTCAATTTTAAGTGTTAAAGAATATCAAAACATGCATCACATGCTCAAAACAATGAAAATATATATGTATTATCATTGTACTTCATGAAAATTATTTTCATTGATTTTTAACAAATTTTAATTAATCACACTTTAAAATCATATACGGTGTGCCCAGTTTGACAGAAATAGCATGTTCTTAATTAAAATGAGGTATTTTTGTTCAAAAATTTAGCCCTGTGCTCAAAACTAATAAAATGCACTCAGATTATCATAATGAAAATGGAAATGATTCAATTATTACCAAGATAAATTAACCAAATAACATTATGAGATTTATTTTGTCATGTTTGACTTAAAGTGTGTCTTTTAAATCTACAAGTTATTTTTTTTCCAAATGTGATACATGTGATCAAAATCATATTAAAAATTCTCATATTGTCATAAAAAATATAGTACAATGATCAATGTTTCATTTATGTCCTATATAAATTAACTAAATGTAATTATGATATTTAGTGTGTCTTGCATGATTGAAAGTGTATTTTTTTAATTTATAAGTTATATTTTAGTTCAAAACATGAGTCATATATCCAAAATCAAGAAACCCACTAGTATTGCTGTGAAAATTTATAATAACAATAAATGAAGAAAAATTCCCATAAATTCTACCTTAACATCATTCAAATATGGATTATTTGGAATGAACTAAAGTGTATTTTTTTCATTTTAAGTGTTTAAGATGTTCAAAAGGAGCATTCATTCTCAAAACTAAAAACACACACTTATATTAGCATTATTCATTAAAAAATGATCAAAAATTATTTTTGGTTGTTAGGAATTAAACACACATCATTTTAATATATTGTATTATTGTAATGACAGAAAGTTCCTATTTTTAAATTTAAAGTGACATTTTACATAGAAACAAGTGTCTCATGCTCAAAAATAAGAAAACACAATCATTTTTCCAAGAAAATTTAGGAAAATAATTAATACATTATCTATGATCTATAAGAATTAATCAAACATCTTTTTTAAAATTTCTATTTTTGGAATTATTAATAATGAATTTTTTAATTTAAAAGTGACATTTATTTCAAAATGTCATTGCTTACTCAAAATTGAGAAAGCATGATCATATTTTTGTGATATTTTAGGAAAATTATATTCTTATAATTTGTGACATATCATAAATAATTTATTTTAATTCTAACATGTGGTTTTTCTAGTAGGACTAAAATTGTGTTCTTTTAATTTCCAAGTGTCATTTTAGTTTAAAGAATGTGCCATATGCTCAAAACCGAACAAACATACTCAAATTAGCATGAAATGTTAGAAAAATAATAAATGATTAATTTTTTATCAAAATTAATCAACCAAACAACATGTCAATATATGATGTTTCCAATTTGACAGAAAGTTTTGGTTTTTAATTTAAAATATTCATTTTAGTCTATAACATACGTTACATATTCAAAATCATGAAAACATACTCAAATTATTTTTAATCTTTATGAAAATGTTGAATGATTCATTTTTGAACTATATGAATTAACTGAATTTCATTCTAACACACATTGTCTATGATGTGACTAAAAGTTCATGGTTTTAATTCAGAAGTGATATTTTAGTTCCAAACATGTATCACATACTCAAAAATAAGAAAACAAGATCAGATTGTTATGATTCTTTTTAAAAATGACCAATGATTCATTTATGATCTTTCTGTACAAGCATCGTTTCATTCAAACAGGTATTGGAGCTGGAATAAACTAATGTTTATTTATCCATTTTAAGCATTAAAGAAGTTAAAAATTAGTATCACATACACAAAACCAAGAAAGTTTTCTCATATTATCCTGAAACTCTATGAACACAATAACTTATTTTTGTATGACATATATCAATTAACCATATTTCATTACAATTGAAATTTATCATGAATTATATAAAATTAAAAAGATATTTTTTATTTATTTATATAGTAACAAAAAATAGGAAATATTTTTTATCGGCACACATTTATTTTTTACGAGGACGATTTGATCATTGGATGATGTCTCCTCTAAGAGTTAAATTACTTTTTGTATTAGTTGTAGTTATTTTTTAAGTGAATTGTTCATCAATTTAATTTCACTATACTGAAACAATTTAATGTAAATTAGTTTGTATTGAAAGGGTGTAGTTTAAATATGTTATACATTATATAGAAATATATATGTTTTATAATGTAAAAATATTTTTATGTTTTGTATCATTTTGTTCGTTGTGTTGTTTATGTAAAAAGATAATGTAGAAATTAGGGAGTGCTTTTATCATTGCTATCTATAAAGGTTATAAAAAATCAGCTTTCTCAACCCAAAAAATTGTATTGATAAAGGAGAGATTGAGCGATGATTTTTTAGTGATAAATAATATTAAATCCCTTAATTAATATTTTAAATTTTAGTGATTTAAAAACAATGATGTAGTCAATTTTGTGTTCTAATAAAGGATGAACTTTTAGTGGTGGACCATGTTCTATTAGATCAAACCCTCCCTCCAAGGATAATCTAAAAAATAGATTAGCCATTATTTGTTCATCCCAAAATCCTATTTCAAATTGGCTGACCAAAATATCAATTTATCATCCTCCAAAATTAGTTTTTTTTACCTCCATGGGTTCTTCTAATTTTTATCCCAAACCAAGGCATTCTTAAGTGTCCAATCTTTTCAAGACTGATGTTTTTTCATTCATGAATGTCACATACCATGTAAATAAGGATTCATAACATTCTACATGATATTTTTTTAAATGTTTCATTTTACATTTACAACTTGAATTTTACTTACTGCATGAAGTTCCGCCCTCCCTTGACTGTATGAATACCATGCATCATATGATTGTCATCTCATTCCATACTCATTCGGATCCTAGCTACCCCAACAACCTTGCATAAATGCTTTCATAATTAAATATATTTTTTGTTTTTTTAAAGTAATAACAAAAAGTAGGTATGTGGAGGCTCAATAATAGTCAATCAATTCCATTTATTTATCAATCGTGAGTGTCTAAAGGCCAACTATGTAGAGGAATGAAATTTTTAGAAAACTTTATTATTGATCATGGAATGTGCATTTGGATATTTGTCTCTATTCAGTAGTAAAAATTGTCTAAAACACAAATCGATTGAGAGTATGTGAAGATATAACAAGATACCATGTGAGGTAATCATGTTTTTATAGAGAAATACTAATCCTCCTCAAGTGAAAACCATGTATCATAAATAGGGTTTTTGATCACAATAAAATTATTTCATGTATATTAAAATTATCCAAAACATGAACATAGATCCATATATGAATAAAGAAAACATGAATATGATATATTAAAAATATTTAAAGTGTATATAATTTGGAAACACTCAGAGATCTATTGAAAAAAGTTTATAATGGCTTTTTTTTCATTCTATAACTAGTGAGGATGATTCCAAGTCCTATCATAGTCTTTTTTCAAATAAAACATACAATTTTGTTAAAAACATAGTATTATCAACAACATGTGATGGATTGTTGATTCCTAACTAGTTTTGATATAAGATAATTATGATGTTTTTAAAAAAAATGTCCATTGGTATTTGTAAGGATGGTGATTTACATAAGAACATGCGATCATACACAATAAATATAAGAGTTTCTAATTGATGATTCATGATTCTCACAAATAACAAGAATTGGGTATCCAAAATGTTGTGAATGAGGATATCATGAATTGTGGATTTTGGGGGCCTTATTGGTGGATTAATGTGGGGTCATTCCCAATTAGGAGAGTAATTTTAGAATGATAGTTATTTATATTATAGAGTCTTCTTTGGTTGGTTACGAATGTAGATTGACATAATTGGCGATGAAAAAATTTATTTTGGTGGATGAACTACCAGAACCATCATTAATAAAGATTGTAATTTTATCCTTTTAAAAAACATGAATGAACTATCTTATAATGGTAATTTTTTATCCATTGAAATTTATCCAAATATGAAAAAAAACAATTGAGTACATTTCTACCATAGATGTAGTTACACAACTGTACCACATTAATTCGTCATATTCTTATGTTTTTGCCCTTTCGTTCACATTTGTTTAATTTTGTAAGAGTTATGTTTTCCAAAAATGATATCAGATCCTCTATAATAAATTTACAAATGGGTAAGAAATTTATTCCATTTTCTAGATAATTCAGATTGATTTTAATCAATTTTTTATGTTATCATTTGAAATATCTCAATGAGATGATTCCAAAAGTTCAAACAATTTAAAAAAATGGAGATTAGATGGACTCTATAGAGGCAGAAACAATTTGTGTAATCATTGAGGTTCTATAGTAACACTTATGAGATAATCCAGCATTATTCAAGACAAAGAAAACATTCAAATGGCTTTTCCATCAATTGTATAGGTGAGCTACAATATCACCACATCATCTATCAATCTCAACTGTTAATATAGTTTGGATTATATAATGGTCAATTGGAGTCCGTTTTAAATGATCTAGGAGGTGAGTCCTGCTATTTAGATCACTTCAGAAACATATATATGGGTATATTTTTACTATTATAAATAAATCAATGCGTTAAAATACAGATAACACGATTAAGAATGGTTCTTTTAATTATAATATATGTAGCCCCAAAATAAAAATATTTGGAATTTTATTGATTTTCATAATCCCATTGTATAGAAAACTACGTTCATTATATTACAAGTGGAGGAAACATCTATAGGTGAATAATCCAGTGAGAATATATCTACTAGTACCCTTAAATATTATATTGAGTAGGTCATGATTTGTTAGAAGTGTGTTACTCAATTCAAGCTTCTGATGTTCAAGACTTTATTTAAAAAAATTTATAATAACCAAGATTCTTATTTTTTATGGTAAAAATTATAATATATGTATGTATGAAAAACTTTAAAAAAACAAAAAATACCAAACACTACATCCTATCAACCCAAAGTACAACGATAAGAACAATGTATGAAAACAGATGAGTAATTTACAAGGTATTACTAATAAATTTAATTATATAAAAATGATTGTTGATGTTGAGTGGCAGTCATGGTTGATGTAGAGATCCTTAATAATTTTTTAAGACACATGATGCATGTTAATCAGTAATTATAAATCTAATATAAATCTCACCATGGAAATGGTGAAAGACAAAATGTTGAATAGATATTCTATAAGAAAAAACAAGGGGTGTACATGTCAATTAGAGTATCTTGTCACTAAAAGACTAGGGAAATAGAAATAGTACGGTATATGATTTCAAGGAAAAGAATTCTATGATCGAAATAAAAAAGTTGGAAGAAATCAAAAACCTAATGAAGATAATACATGAAGTGGAACCATTGTGGAAGGAACAGACACTGCATTTGAGAGTATTAAAATCCAATGGCATGGAAAATGAATCAATAAGGTAAAACTCAATACAAATGACACTATGATTTTCAACAAATAGATTAGTGTTTTTTAGTAAGACCATGTAAACCTTCAAATCCATGACTCAACATTGGTGATTAATTTAGGTGCCTCCTACCATATCACTTCGTGAAAATATTTATTCTCACCAAACACTTCAGGGAGATTCAGACACATTAAGATATGGAATTATGGAACAACCAAAATTATTGGTTTCTAGTAATATATTTTTGGATATTAATATTTGATTCATGTGACCGTTGATGTATGTGAGGCATTTTCTTAATAATCCCCTCAATCTGATATTCACTGTAATTATTAATGTTGAGGGGTAAAAAAATTCCTTCAAAGATAGAAAATGAATGTTTACCAAAGGGAATATGGTTATTTATTATTCAAATAAAAATCGATTTACTTACCTCATAGATTCCATACTATGCTAAGAATAAGTTAATACCGCTATAAAAAAAGGTTCAAGAGGATGTGTAGTGTCGACGACTTAGTTTGACTGTAAATTTGAATCATTTTATTATGAAAAGAAATATCGTTATAAGGGAAAATAGAATAATTCAACATTTTAGAGGATGAAAATGATAAATATTGAGGGTTTCACAACATCTAAAATCAAAAGAACCCCATGGGAGAGACCCAACACTTGAACAAATATTAAATGCCTAAACCTGAACTCCATTACATTCCATGTATTTTTCTATGAAATTACCTTCATGAAAGGTTTTAATATTTTCTACACCTTGTTGAATAATGTCTATATAGGCTCTGAAATTATAAGAAATAATATAGCGTGAAATAAAAGATCCTAGATAGGTACTAAATCAACATCATTGAGTCTAATTCTATCATAGAAATCATAATATTCTCTAAAGAGAAAATGGAAGTCTAGATAATAAGGCATGTGATTTAATAGTGCGATAATTATTGTTACCATAGTAATATAAGAAACTAGGAATCACCAATCCTATAGAATACCAAATGAGTCCACCTCTGTGCATGATGAAATGAATAAAAGAAAAATATAATTTGAGTTTATAGACTTGAGAAAGTTTTTCCAAGGAACCTAGTGTCCAAGCCATTCCCTAGATGATTAGGTAGTTTAGAAAAAAAGACATATGAAGACATATCTTGATATAATTTTTTCCTTCTCAATCCCTAATAAGAGATAATAGGGCTACAGTGGTAGGAAAAAATGAATTTAATACCAAATTTTGTTGTCATAGTTCTATTATGTCTGGAATCATTATGAATTTCCTAGATTACTCCATATCCAGGTATAAAAGGAATCAGCCTAGCCTGGTGTCTTGGAGGCTCACTTGCATTAGACTAAAAAATTGTAATATTAGTATTAATAAATGACAATAATATGACTTAATTTCCATTAGACCTATAAGAGAAAACCAAATATACCAAACCCAAATACCTTTTCAAAATAGGTGTAAAATAAGTTCTATATTTTCAATTACCTAATATATACATTTTGATACAATTTTAATACATTTATTTTCACTTATAAATTAATATGAACAACATAATTCTGAATTCACTAAACTAGAAAATTAATCTTCCCTAGAATGGGTTTTAACCATAAATGACCACCCCATGCATCCTCTCTCCCATGCAGGTGAATGATACCATAGAAAGATTAAATTATAAATAAACCATATGTGGATAGATTGAATATGTATATATTATGTTTCTATACTAGATGAATGGTATTGTTCAAGAACCTTTGATCCATATCTAGTACAAGATCAGTAAATATAGAATATAAAATCACCAACATGTAAATGATGTTAGGTACTAAGAACCCGAGGAAGAAGAGAATGTTACCAGTCTAATATTATTTCTGAAATATAACTTCACCCTTTTTAATGATCCATCTCAGGGTTACATGAATAATTTAAATATAGTCACAAATAAAATTACTCAAGTGATATCCATTCATTTCATATTCAAGTCAATATGCATGTGAGGAACCACAATTATTGTGTATAAGTGTAACACCCCAGGTAAATAAAGAATATGAAATTTTCATATTTATGAATATTTGTGAATAAAATGTTAATAATACTTTAAAGGGAATTCTATGCTCGATGGTGTACCTAATACGCAAAAACGAGTTTCTTTAGAATCTTACGTTGCACACTAATAATAAAATAATATTATTTTAAATGGTTGTTAATGACTAGCCATTGTAAGGGCGGTAATGAACAGAAAAAACTAAAAAAATGATTATATATGTTTTTTAAAATATTTTTACATTTATCCAATAAATGTTAGAGGCTTAAAATAAGAAATGAATTCGATTTTAAGCATATGTATTCTAATATTCTTTAAAAGGTCAATTAAATTCCTTTTGATCGAGAACCCTTTCTAAATATACTTTTTTACAATTTTTTGTGTTATATTGACAAAATAAAATCCTTCTTTTGAATCAAGACATCAAAATTTACTTTGTGTAAATTTTTGTTATTTTTCCGATATAGTTCATTTTTTTAATGAATAGTGAAAATGATGTATTTTAATTCATAACCTCATTTTAGTCTAATTTATTTATATGGTAAGATTATATTTTTAATTGGTTTAAAGTTTAATTAAAATATATTTTTACCATTTAATCCAATGGTGGTCATTGGAATTAGTTTCACTTTTAAATTGGACATAAACAAGTATCAATCTTTGGATATATTGTTTCTTAAAAACACGTTATTTGTTTTGACAGCAGGAATTAATTATAAAAATAATTAATCCAAATTTTATTTTATGAATTTGGTAAAATGGATATCATTTTTTAATTAGGAATATCAAATATATCGTAGGATGAATTTTTGGTTTTATTCTGAAAAAAAATCAATTTTTGATGAACAGTGAAACCACTAAGTGGTAGTTAAAAAACTGATTTTTCATTTAAATGAAACACTACCACTTCTGTGAATTGAATTTAAAAATTCCAACATACATGGTTGTAATTAGTAAGTAAAATGTGGTTCAATGGGATGAAAATATTTTTTTTGTGAATAGTAACTTGTACGTTTTATTAATCGCGATTAAAGGTAATTAGTGTAATTTAAGGTAAAAATAATGTTATAATATTATGAAATCACCTTTACACATGTCCTACACTTATTGGATGAGTCATGGACGACCATAAAAATACATTTTTCAACTTTGGGACCCCATGGAGCAACTTGGGTAAGAAAATGACATTAATAACTTTTTATTTAAAGTAAAAATAAAAGTATAACAAACATGTATTGTTTTAATAAAACAATTTTTACATGGGGTTATACAAGTTATATTTTTTACTATAAATATTCATTAGAAAGATAAAAATATTTCCTACATAATGGTAATTTTTTATAATTTTTATACATTAAATAAATTTATTTATTTATAACACCAGGATGATGCAGTGATTACCTCATTAAGGAATGATTTAAATAAAATGAAATGAAAATGTAAAATCAAAGACTTAAACTTGTCTAAAACCTATTGTATGGGTATATTTCGAACCCTTATCACATTAAAATTTAAATATATCATTTTGGAACCTTTAAAATCCGAAAATCATTTCATAATAAAGTAACATGTCATGAGTTTCTAAGATTTCCCCTCATCCCTCTTATAAAAGGCCCCCACCTCTACCCCCTTACTCACACTTCTCAATCCCTTTGTATCATCCAAAATCTACTCAAATAATCTCCCAATATCTGTCTATTCATTCTATAAGCCTTACTTTAGGCAGAAGTCTCTTCAAAAAACCATTTGGTTCAAACCAAGAGGAGTTACCCGATTTAAAGGTAAACGTTTCTCTTATGTTCTTTTGTATAATTTTTATTCTCCAACCCCTAAACTCTTTTTATTCCTTTATTTTATAAACACACTAGTATCGTAAATATACTAGTATTTTTTTATGAGATGTATTCGAGCTAAACATACACAAACCTCCATCTAATGGTTTATGAACATACTGATTCTATGGATGGAGAATTACTACCTCACGAAACGATGATTGTTCAATCTTCTTTTAACACCTTTCATAGTAGAAATTAATATGTCAATATATTTATATATGATATTTATTATGTTTATGTTTTTCTTATTCTTCTTTATTTTTAATTTATAGCATACCATTATGGTTTCCATAATGGATAAATGCGATAATTTCATTTTTGGAAGTGTGGACTACCGCTCCCTCAAAGTGATTTGAATTGTTAATGTCATATGTGGGATGTATAAAGGATGGAGTTAATAATATTATATATAATATTATAATGGAACTATAATTTATCTTAATATCATAATATTCTCATTCCATTAAATGTGAAATAGAAATTAAAGTAGCGTTCATGCATACACACATCTTACCGTCTCCATGAATGATGCATTTCATTTCTTACCTCTAAATGTTATGTAATATTATAAATACATGTATATTCTGGAAATATACGATATCAAAATCATGAATATAATTATGGAATTATAATATATATATCTCTCTCAATTATTTTTAATTCTATTAATATGACAAATAAATGAAAGTAGCGTTCATGAGTACGTATGACCTTCCGTCTTCATGAACGGTGCATTTCATTTTTTATCTCCAAATGTTAAGGAATAGTATAAAATGAATATATAATGGTTATATATGATATTTAAATCATTAATAATATTCTATAGATGATGTACTTATAACTACATGAACATTTCGCATCAAAAAAGTTCATTTTTGACTCATGTACCGAACATCGACAAAAACATCAGATATGAACCAACACACTAATCTAATTTTTATAACATGATAATATGTTATATGAATTGAATAATAAACTTTATAATATTTTCTTATGAAATTATAAATTTACCAATGTTTATTATTCCTGAATATAAAGAAACGAAAAAGACAAGTTGGACCCGAGGTAAGGGATCCTACCACTCTCTTTCTTTTCAAGTATTCTCTTTTATGTCATTTATTTTATGATCCATTTTCTTATGTTAGAGGATGCTATTTTATATTCACCATACTGTTATTTTTATTTTAAAATGATGAGAGATCCCCTCTTACTCTCATCAATTCATTTTAAGTAATTTTAAGTGGCGTCATTACGCTGCAGAATTATCGTAAGGGGTTTCTTATATCACATTTAATTCCGTGATATTTTCATTGGTCACCACTTATTTATGGAATGTGGTGTATTTTATACTAAAAATTTATATATATTATCATTATTCTATTTATATTCATGTTGTTGTGAAATTCATTTGGTGGTTATTATCTTTTGGTCAAACGACTCGATTGGTTAAAACGAGGTAAGGGGTTTTTATCTCATTTTTTATTCCCATGAGATTCATGCTACATTTTCCACTATTTCCTTTTGTGTGGTGTCTGTACTTCCCATTATTCTCCTATTTGTTTAATATACTCTAGTTTATGGGTATTTACATCTTCATTGTATGACCCTTCTTTCATGGGGTGTACGTTTTGAATGTTACCCAAATCGGTAAGGGAACCTTTCACACTCCTATTTTTAAAAGAAATCTTTTTGTTAGGTCTTTTATTTTACATCTTCTTATTTTGGGATATGTTCTTATATATCCTTATTTCATTAAGTGATATGTACAAGTTATGATATACCCTTTTTATCTCCCATCATCTCATTTTCTAAATTTTATAATGAAGATGTTAGGCTGTCCAATTTCTGTAAGGGAACTTCTTAACCCAATTCCAAATATTTGGGTTAAACCTCTACTTCTTGATTTTGTCATACTATGAATATGTGTGGACAACCTCTAATTATTTTAAACATAATATCCTCTTATGTGGGGTGTATTTATATTTGTCACACATAATTATGTAATTGATTATTCTTAATCTAAGGATACCGACTTTGTAAGGGATTTCATCTAAATCTCCTTCTATTGAGGAATATTTTGTTTTCTACACAACTTTATTATATACGGTGTATAAAACCCTTTGAATTTTACTTTTATTCAAAATTAATCTTTCTTCTTCGAATCATTTTATAAAATGAAAAAAAAGAATGAATCTTTTAACGTACTTAGTGACAACGACCTTTCCGCCGCCGTGAGTACTACTTGATCTTTGGCTTCCTTAAAAAGGTGTAATTTTTTTTAAAGAAAATAAATACCATATAATATTTTATGTATTTTGGTATAGAAAATGGTTCTGGTAATGGATTTGTTATGTTAATATATTTGTGTGATATATTGTGATTGAAAAGTGGAAATGTTTTCTTTACTTTATATTTTTTTATGTTTTATGATTTTATAATGGTACATGGACATTTGATGGGTGGTTACGTGATAAACCAGATGATGGATGGTGCCTTGAATACCAGGAAGGGTGGTTATGTTATATCCTCTAATGCATTGGGTGTGGAAGTCGGCCATATGGCTATTCCATTTAGTGATATGTGTGGAAGTTAGCTGTATGGTTATTCCATTTATGTATGTTTATGTCCCAAGTTACCTTTATATGTTATGTGTTATTTATATGGGTTTTATGGTAATATTTTTGTTACAAAAAGGGTATGTAATGATCTCATATTCAATAAAGTGTATTTACTACTTCCTAAAGGTTAAAAGTATTACTTATGATAATGTTTTCTTGATTTAATTATTGTTTTGAAAAACTAACAGTTTTCCTTCTTTTTGTATCCTTTACTGGGATTTTTATGCTCATCCTATGTATTTGAAATGTTTTATGCAGGACTTAAAGATGAATAGGGTCAAGGATGGGATCAAGGAAATACATGTTATCTATAACATGGAACTAGACATGACTCTTTTGTTCAATAGTTTTTATTTTATGAAAAAAATGGAAACTTAGTAGAAGTGTCTACTTTGTAATCTTTTGAGTTGTAATAGTTATGTCCTAATTATCTATTACTCTAAACCTGAAAAGATCCTCTATGTGAATTATTCATTTAATTCATGATTATGTAATGTTTTAAGGCCGGGTCCTTATAGTTGGTATCAAATGTTGGTTTAGATAACTTTAGAGGTTAGAGTGTTGTTTAAGCATAAGTGAAAAGTTGTGTATAACCACAATGGTTATTATATTAGATAGAGTCATTGTTATATTGGAATGTTGGAATGATTTTGAGATAACTTGGATAAGTATATCTTAGTGTTTATCTTCTTATTTAGTACATGATGATTTTTTTGATATAATCACACGGACATTATTGGTTTTAGTAAATGGAAGGACCTAGCAGGCACGAAAGTGATAATGGGAATGAAGGAAACTGTGGTGGTTCTGTGATTAAGAGACTGGATGAAATATAGGATTCAATGAGGAATATTGTGGTTATTCTAAACCAACTATCAAGGAGTCATGATTAACCACTTGATCCTTGGTTAGTTATCTAATTCATCATGTATGGGATAACCAACTCTATGTGGAAGTTCAGGTAATAATTATAAGGGTAACCATTAGGGTTTGTGTTATCCTTACTTTTTAGGTAATTATGGTTTACTATATGTTTTGATGGAAAATGAAAGGCATGAGATAAACTTGATGTTAAATTATGTTATGGTTATTTTTGAATATTTTATCTCTTTTTGGGGATTGTTTTCAGAATTATATTGTTTTGTAAAAATTACAACACGCAGACCGTGTGACAACCTGTCACATCGGACGAAGCGGCGAGAATCAAACCCACAACCAAATTGAGACTATTATTTATCGCCTACCACTGGACTACGTGAAGTACCTGGATAGTTTGACTAAGTATTTTTTGTTAGATGATTTTAAGAATCAGGAATAAGTTGATTTTTGGTTATCTACGGAAATTAGTAACCTATCATGGAGGATATGTGATTATGATAATTACTTTTCAATATGAGACTTTAAGAGTAACTGATGTAATTTGGAGATAAATGTTAATATTTATCTTCGAAGACAATGTTATTAAATCCTTTAGAGATTTGGGTTTAAATCTTATTTTGGATTAATTTGAAGAATTTTATGTATATCTGTTTATGGAATGGTCTTTGATGAACTTTGGGTTTTGTTGGACAAATTTTGGAGATTAAGAGTAGTTTATCTTTTTGTGAAAGATTATACTTTTGGGGGATTATCTGATCTTGTACTAACAATTTTGGTTTGGGTTAAGGTCTAAAGACATGGGAAATATACAATTCATCTTTTATGGATTAGGTTATTCTCTAGAAGTTAATTGTAGCACTCTTAATGTGAATAAGTCATCCTAAATACTCACCTTTTGGAGAAAAAATGACTATGTGTAAGAAATCCAGTAAGAGATGAAAGTCTACATGACAAGTAAGTATGTTTCCTTATGTTTTAATTAAGCTCATAAATAAATTCATCAATGAAATGTAACTTAAACCACAAACATGTGATGTTAACTTTTCCTACTGGGGAATCAAATACCGTTTAACCCATCACAAGTTTGGGACTTTCTTGTGGTTAACTTTCTCCTAAACATGTTTTCTATCACTCTCCATCAGAACATGACCCTTTGTTTTCTCTTCCATATCCATGTTTTCTTACATGGAATCCTAGTATGGGTTAACTCGGGTGACCTTTGTACTTCTCTTTCTTTCTTTTAAAGTGAAATATTAATTGACTCATTTTCTGATGTGGGGATTTCAATGAAGATTCTGAGCCCAATTTTAAAATTGTGAGGACACAATTCCCAAAAGGGGGGAAAGATGTAACACCACAGATAAATAAAGAATATGAAAAGTTCATATTTATCAATATTTGTGAAAAAAATGTTAATATTAATTTAAAGGGAATTCTATGCTCGATAGCGTACCCAATACGCAACAATGAGTTTCTTTGGAATCTTACGTTGCACACTAATAATAAAATAATATTATTTTAAATGGTAGTTAACGCCTAGTCATTGTAATGGCAGGAATGAACAAAACTAACTACAAAATTATTATATATGTTCTTTAAATATTTTTACATTTATCCAATAAAATTTAGAGGCTTAAAATAATAAAAGAATTTGATTTTAAGCATAAACATTCTAATATTCTTTAAAAGGTCGATTAACCGCCTTTTGATGGAGAACCCTTTATAAATTGACTTTTTTACAATTTTATATGTTATATTGACAAAATAAAATCCTTTTTTTGGAATCAAGACATCATAATTTACTTTGTGTAAATTTTTGTTATTTTTCCGATAATGTTCATTTTTTTAATGAATAGTGAAAATGTTGTATTTTAATTCAAAACCTTCTTTTAGTATACTTTATTTATATGGTAAGATAAAATTTTTATTTAGTTTTAAAGTGTAATTAAAATATATTTTTACCATTTAATCCAATGGTGGTCATTCTAATTAATTTCACTTTGAAATTGGACAAAAACAAGAATCAATCTTTTGATAGATATTGTTTCCTAAAAACACGCTATTTGTTTGGACAACGGGAATTAATTATAAAATTAATTAATTCAACTTCTATGTTATTAATTTGATAAAATGGACATCATTTTTTAATTTATAATATCAAATATATCTTAGGATGAATTTTGGATTTTTTTCTGTAAAACTTTAATTTTTGATGAATAGTGAAACCACTAAGTGGTAGTTAAAAAACTGATTTTTTAAATGAAACTTTACCACTTATGTGAATTGAATTTAAAAAATAATACATACATGTTTTTCATTATTATGTAAAATGTGGTTCAATGGGATGAATTTTTTATGCTGAATAGTACCTTTTAAGTTTTATTAATCGCGCTTAAAGGTAATTAGTGTAATTTAAGTTAAAAATAATGTTATAATAATATTAAATCTCCTAGACACGTGTCCTACACTTATTGGATGAGTCATGGCCAACCATGAAAATCCATGGGTCATCTTGGGGACCCCATAGATCATCTTGGGTAAGAAAATGGCATTAATAACATTTTATTTAGTGTCAAAATAAAGGTGTCCCAAACATGTATTGTTTAACTGAAACAATTTTTACATGGGGTTATACAAGTTATATTTTTAACTATAAATATTCATTAGAAAGATAAAAGGATTTCCTACATCATGGTAATTTGTTTATAATTTTTAGACATTAAATAAATAAATTTATTTATGACACCATGATGATGCAGTGATTACCTCAATAATGAATGATTTAAATAAAATGAAAAGATAATGTAAAATAAAAGACTTAAACTTGTCTAAAACATATTGTATGGGTGGATTTAGAACCATTATCACCTTATCCTAGAAATATATCATTGTGGTACCTTTAAAATCCGAAAATAATTTCATAATAAAGTAATATTTCATGACTTTCCAAGAGTGCCCATCCTCCCTCTTATAAAAGGCCCCCACCTCTACCACCTTACTCACACTTATCAATCCCTTTGGATCATCCAAAATCTACTCTAATAATATACCAATATACCTCTATTAATTCTAGATGCCTTACCTTAGGCAGAAGGCTCTATAAAAACCCCTTTTGGTTGAAACCAAGAGGATTTACCCGATTTAAATGTAATGTCTTCCCTTATGTTCTTTTGTTTTATTTTGCTTCTCCAACCCCCTAAACTATTTTTATTCATTTATTTTGTAAAAACACCAGTATCATATATATACTATGATGTTTTTATGAAAATTATTCTAGCTAAACTTACACACTCCACCATCTAATGGTTTAAGAACATAATGTTTCTGTGGATGGTGAATTACTGCCTCCTGAAACGTTGATTGTTCAATCTTCTCTTAACACCATTCATGGTTTACATTAAGATGTCACTATATTTATATAGGATATATATTATGTTTACGTTTTACTTATCCTTCTGTATTTTTAATTTATGGCATACCTTTATGGTTTCCATAATCGATAAATGTGATAATTTCCTTTATGGAAGTGCGGACTACCGCCCCCTCAAAGTCATTTGAATCGTTAATGCCATATGTGGGACAAATAAAGGATGTAGTTAATAATATTAAATATAATATTATACTGGAATTATTATTTACCCTTATATCATATTGTTTTAATTGCATTAAATGTGAAATAGAAATGAAAGTAGCGTTCAAAGTACGTATGGCTTACCATCTCCATTAACGGTGCATTTCAATTCTTACCTCTAAATGTTATGTACTATTATAAATACATGTATATTCTGGATATATATGATATCCAAATCAGGAATATCATTCTGGAATTATAATATATAATATATATATATATATATCTCATTTATTTGTAATTCCATTAATATGACAAAAAATGAAAGTAGCGTTCGTGCGTACGTACGGTCTACCGTCTCCATGAACGGTGCATTTCATTTTTTATCTCCAAATGTTCTGTAATAGTATAAAATGAATATATACTAGTTATATATGATATTTAAATCATTAATACTATTCTGGAGATGATGTACTTATAACTACATGGACATTTCTCTTCAAACAAGTTCATTTTTGACTCATGTACCGAACATCGACAAATACATATGACGTGTTATATAATAATAAAATTATAATAACAATATAATATGTGATATTAATTGAATAATGAACTTTAAAGTATTTCCTTAAGAAATTATAAATTGAACAAATATTATTATTCTGGAATTTAAAGAAACGAACAAGTCAAGTTGGACTCGAGGTAAGGGATCCAACCTCTCTCTTTCTTTTCAAGTACTCTCTTTTATGTCATTTATATTATGATACATGTTCTTATGTTGGAGGATGTTCTTTTTTATTAACCATAATATAATTTTTATTTTCATATGATGAGATTCCCCCTCTTCCTCTCATCAATTCATTTTAATAATTTTTAAGTGGCGTCGTTAGGCTGCTGAATTTTCGTAAGGGATTTCTAATCTCACTTTTAATTCCATGAGATTTCCATTGGTCGCCACTTATTAATGGAATGTGGTTTATTGTGTACTGAAAATTGATATATATTATTATGATTCTATTTATATTCACGTTGTTCTGAAATTCATTTGGTGGTTATTATCTTTTTTTCATATGACTCGATTGGCTACAACGAGGTAAGGGGTTTTTATCTCACTTTTTATTCCCGTGAGATTCATCCTACATTTTCCACTATTTCCTTTTGTGTGGGGTATGTACTGCCCATTATACTACTATTTGTGTAATATACTCTCGTTTATGGGTATTTACATCTTCATTGTATGACCCTTCTTTCATGGGGTGTATGTTTCGAAAGTTACCCAAATCATTAAGGGAAACTTTGACCCTCCTCTTTTTAGAAGACTTATTTTTGTTAGTTCTTTTAATTTACATCTTCTTATGTTGGGATATGTTCTTATATATCCTTATTGTTGTAAATGAAATGTCCAAGAGATGAGATACCCTTTTTATCTCACATCATCTCATTTCCTGAATTTTATAATGATGCAGTTAGGCTGTCGAATTTCTGTAATGGAACTTCTTAACCCAATTTCAATTTTTTTGGGTTAAACCTCTAATTCTTGATTTTATCGTACCATGAATATGTGTGGATGACCTCTAATTGTTTTACACTTAATATCCTCTTATATTGTGTGTGTTTATATTTTTTCACACATAATTATATAATTTATTTATCCTTAATCTAAGGATACCGACTTTATAAGGGACATCCTCTCAATCTCATTTCATTGAGGCATATTTTGTTTTATACACTTCTTTCTTTTATACAGTGTATAAACCCCTTTGAAGTTTACTTTTATTCAAAATGAATCTTTCTTCTGCAAATCGTTTTACTAAACAACAAAAAGGAATGTCTTTTTTAACGTTCATGATGACAACAACCTTTCCACCGCCGCGAGTACTACTTGATCTTTGGCTTCCTTAAAAAGCCACAATGTTTTTAAAAGAAAATAAATAACATATACTCTTTTATGTATTTTGGTATTTAAAATGGTTTTGATAATGGATTTTTTATGTCAATATATTTATTTGATATATTGTGATTGAAATGTGGAAATGTTTTCATTCCTTTATATTTGTTTTATGTCTTATGATTTTATAATGGTACATGGACATTTGACGGGTGGTTACGTGATAAACCAAATGATGGGTGGTGTTGTGAATACCCGGAAAGGCTGTTAGGTTATAACCTTTAATGCATTAGGTATGGATGTCGGCCGTATGGATATTCCATTTAGTGATATGTGTGGAAGTCGACCGTATGGTTATTCCATTTATGTATATTTATGTCCCAATTTACCTTTATATGTTATGTGTTCTTTATATGGGTTTTATGGTAATCTTTTCGTTACAAAAAGGGTAAGTAATAATCTTTTATTCATTGATGAGTATTTACTACTTCATAAAGGTGAAAAGTATTACATATGATAAATTATTCATGATTTACTTATTGTTTTGAAATGATAACAGTTTTCCTTCATTGTGTATCCTTTACTGGGTTTTTTTTGCTCATCCCAAGTTTTTGAAATGTTTTCTACAAGACATACAGATGAATAGGGTCATGGATGGGATCAAGGAAAGGCATGCTATCTAAAACATGGAACTAGACATGACTCTTTTGTTAAAGAGTTTTTATTTTATGAAAAAATGGAAACTTAGTTAACGTGTCTACTTTGTAATCTTTTGAGATGTAATAGTTATATCCTAATTCTCTAAAATGCTAAACCTGAAAAGATCCTCTATGTGAATTATTCATTTAATTCATGATTATGTAATGTTTTAAGGCCGAGTCCTTATAATAAGTCTATCCAAAATAGAAGGCCTATAGTGTAAGATCCTAAACTTTTATGGATTTTATTATGACTTGTTTATAGGAACTATTTAATCCAGTTTTAGTACCTTTTTATTTGGAATGACCTTAGGATGTTTTGGATGGAAATTGAGAAAAATGAAAGAAAATAGGGTTGTGCATGGTTGGAGTACGGTGAGATAAATCCATACACATCAGCCCATGAAACCTTAAAACTCTAGATATTGGGGGTTCATTTTTTTGTCACACAAGTATTTCAAATTATACAACCCTAAACTAATGGTTTCATGGTTGGCATGCAGTTAGGTAAAATCATGTGCCTCTTCTAATGAAACTATGTGTGATATTATATATGGCCCAAAAATTAGTTTTTAATCCACATGATCCCCAAAAACGTCCACCATTTCACCTAAACATTGACCAATAGGGTTTTGATTATTTCACATCATTCCTAAGGGATTCAAAACCCATTCTTCCTCCGTTCTTCATGATTTGAATCTCAGATTGAATATCCTCATCTATCATGGTATGTGGATCCTATCTTGTTTCTTTCCTGTTCATCCTCCTTCCTTATCTTGTTATTTTGGTTGGAATTTATATATATTTGTTCAGGATCGATATCTAAATATGATGAATCTAGATCTTGGAATATCTATATAGATCTATAATTAACATATTTTTTAATTTTTTAATCATGATTTAGGGTTTTAAATTAGGATCCAAATCTTCTTTGTTGTGATGTACAATTTTGGGGATTTCCATTTGGATATTGATTTTCAATGATTATGGTAGGTGTTCTAATATTCAAGTACCATATTCATGATTTTGATACAATTATTCATCTTTTTGTATTTCTCACATTATTTACTATTTCGAATTCCTATATTGGGTAAGATAATGTGGATGCTAGATTAATTGGATTATTATTGAAATTGATGATTAATTATGGAGTTAATTATGAGATATAAGGGGTGTATATTTTGTTAATTAATAAAAGGACTAATTATTATATTTATGTATTTATGATATAGATAATTAATCAGGTTATCATTTATGATGTGTTAACATAATTGGATTGAGATAATTTATTGATGAATTAATTGTGAGATTTTCAGATATATGAAATGAGAAAATTAATGGTAGATTATTTATGAGTTATTGATGCAATGATATAAGATAATTAATGTTAGATTAATTATGTGATATTTAAATTGTGAGTATGAT
Organism: Viscum album; assembly: GCA_963277665.1. NCBI lineage: Eukaryota > Viridiplantae > Streptophyta > Magnoliopsida > Santalales > Viscaceae > Viscum > Viscum album. Next base: position 191,196,357 of record OY728155.1, on the reverse strand, counting down.
TAATTAATTGATTAATTAATTAATGGTGGTTGAGAAATGTGTTATATTGTGATGTTGTTTATTATGTGATGTCAAATAGTAAATAGTATCATAGAAATTTGGCCAAGTATATTGACTGGTAACATGATAATTCAATTAAGTGTTATTATATGTTAAATTGTAACATGGAATTTGACAATGTATTGTGAATAGTAACATGCTCATTCAATTATGTGATATTAAATTGTGAATGGTAACATGATCCATCAATTATGTGATATTAAGTACTGTGAATTATAACATGATCATTCAATTATGTGATATTAAATAGGGAATGGTAACATGGAAATTCATATATGTATTAGGAGGGGTAACATGGAAATTGAAACGTGATATCCCTTGTGGATGGATCAGACACTAGCACTGGCTGAAGTTGGTATTGAGGTTCATGTGTCCTCATGAACATGGGGATTAATGTGGTTTACTAGAGAGTATTTAATAATGTAATAAACAATTTATTTATGCATTATATTTATTTCCCTATATAACTGCATAAAATATTATTTCCTAGATTTATATTAGACCCCATTAGTGATGACCTACTGAGTTTCACTCACACCCTACTCAGGCTGCCAAATCATTACCTAAATAGATATTATTTTTATAGGATAGGTTATTGGAAATGGCCCTGGTTAGATTTCAGATTCTGTATTGATCTTGGGTGATGGAACCTGATGTGGTTCGGGACCCATTTGGGAGACATCAATGCCTTTAGCTTCATTTTTAATATTATACACATGGCACTTACTTTATCAAGGCATGTTTTCTTATTAATTTTGATATTGTATTTTCTTCTTTGATTATCTTGAGATATTGGAATTATTTATGATAATATATTCTTCCTCCATTTTTTATTTATTTATGTTTCTATATTAATTTGTTAAAATAGGGTATAGTATTCCCATGATCAACTTACCAAACCCTTGTTTCTAGTTGGAAGCTTCTAGCGTACGAAGATGCATTCTTGAGGTTATGTAGTGGTCTAGGTTATGGGACGGGTGCATGGAACCCTGGGTGGTATGTTACCATGTAGTAATAGAGACCAATTTTATTTTCCTTTTTCTTTTGTATTACTATTTGGGAATGATAAACTAGTGATTTGGAAGAGTTGGGCCTCAATAATGAGCTTGTGCATGGGAGTTCCAAACCCATGTATGGGGGAAATCCATGTACCCTAGGTGTGATTTTTGTTATTGATGTTATTTGTTACTATTCAATATTATTTAAACTTTAGTGAAACACATGTTTAGATATGGGATTATTGTTTTTGAAATTTAATGAAAATTAAATCATGGTCTACTATGGCTTGAGGGTTGAGTTTTCTTGCATCATTCTAGGCACTAAATTATTTTGTGACAAGCATAATATTTTTTCACACACAATAAAATGTGTTTTGGGTTAGTAATTAAACATGATCTACATTTCCTTGCTTGTGATGCTGAATTGAAAATGATTCTTGATATAAAATTGAGAATGGTAAAATGATGAAAAATGTGAAAAAAGGGGTTCCTAAGGTGAAATCTGAATAATTAGAATGTGAATAGACATTAATAACCAAAACCTATGTGTAGGATTGTTAAGGGAAATGATTATGCCTTGGTTTGAATGCGTGGGAAGATTTGGGGATAAGAATTGTTGTGACTTCTTTTGAGTTTTCCTTTTATGTAATTGTGTAAAAGATATGGTATGTTTCCTCAGATGTATGTTTGTCATTTTAGAGTTATTCTTCCTTGATGATTCTTTTTAATGGGGGTAAAAGAGGATATGACTGAATATTGTATGCTCGTGGTATAACCTGAGTCTCTGATAGTGTCGGGTGAAGAAGCGTGGAGGTAGTTCTTGAGAACATTTCTCGCTTCATTCAATTCATGGAATGATAACTAAGAAAGGTTGTGAATATTGTGTCCGACCTGCTGAGGGAGTTTTGGACGCAACACTCTCTGAATTTTACTATAGTGGTTATAATTTAAGTAGTTGAATTTTTTGTTGTTTTCATCGAGATGATACTTGAACATTTAGATACTCATACTAGGAATAGGGTCTTGTTGTCCACATATATACATTGATTATCAGTGAAGCACTGTTTGGACATTCAGGCATGGAATGGACATGGTGATTTTATGCTATATAAGTATTTTTGGGAGAAGTTCATAGAGAACATCTACCCAGAGATATTCATACATGAGAGAGAAGAATATTTCATGCATTTGACTTAGTGGAGAATGATCACAATGGAAGTTGTTGTGGGGTTCACCAATCTGTAGTTTTTTCTCAAGAATTAGTAGAATATTAGATAGCTACAGTAATAAATTTTCTGGATAGTTTAAGTCAAGATTATGTCTCTTGTTAACATTTATATGTTAATGCTATTTTTTGAGGTGGTGGATCAGACACTCATAGCTGAGAAGAACCTAAAGGATGCTTCCAATGCTGGACAGATTATTTCCACTAGATGATTAGGATGTGTGAATTAATAGAGTATGAAGTGCTATTACGAGGTCATTTTCTAAGGAAGTGTAAAGTAGTGTGCACATACAAGAGGTTCGGTTGCATTGGACCTTACTGGAATGATCTATCATCAATGCGGTAGGATGGTCTATTAATGTATACATTGTCCCTGGCCCCCAATAGAGGGCTTGTCTTGCTACAAGATGGTACCCCTATAGAATTTATGTAGGGCACTATGACATATGGTTAGTGAGGGTTCTTTAGAAAGAGTAAAAGTTTGGGAAGGGGATATTATACACATTACCAGATTGGAATCTGGAGTTATACTATCTGAAGTGGCATAAGAAGAGTACATGGTGATTCTGGGAAAGGGCTCCCATATCACCAGAGTGGTGTAATTCAGGGGAGCCAGACAACATCATATGGGATAGGGGTAGAATAGTTAAATGTGTTGCAGCCTAAATTTTAGGATAACAAGGCTGGACTATAAACATTGAGAGGTACTCTTCATGTATCCTCTATATTGGGAAGTACATTATTTGGTATCGGTGCCTCTCAGTCCTTTAAATCTGTTATTCTTATTATTGGTTTGAATATTTAGGTGGAGTTTGTGAGCAGAGTTATGATTATAGATACACTGTTGGGAGTGTGGTATTAATACATCTATATATGTAAGGGATATTATCTTGAGGATAAGAAGTATCATTTTCTATGGTATCTCTATATTATTGAAATGAAGGATTTGAACTAATCATGGGTTTGGAATATCTAGTCACATACCATGCCCAGATTGATGATTACCACATGATAGTGATGTTTATGTCTCCCATGGGTGACCATTACATTCACTAGGGAGAGTGGGATATCCATGAAGGATGAAAAAGGCCAATTACTCAGCAATTGGGAGAGCTCACTACCTAGGTTTATAGTCTTTTGATGGATGATGGAGTTGTTAAGAAAGGCGTATTTCCACATAGGGTAGAACTATTTTAGGATGAATTTATTGAATACTTCTCAGGGATTCCACCTAAGAGAGAGGTAGAATTCACTATTAAGCTTGTTACAAATTTTGAGCCAATATATATTCCACCTTACTGAATAACAACTACATAGATTCCAGATCTCAAGACTCAGATGGAGGAGTTGGAGGATACAAGGTTTATTAGTCCCAATATTTTTCCTTGGGGATCACCAGTGCTATTTTCAAAGAAGGATAATGAAATTTTATGATTTTTTGTATATTACCAAAAGTTGAACAAGATGAAATTAAAGAACCTATAACCTCTTATATGTATTAATGATTTATTTGACATGTTTATAGGATCAAGTGTTTTTCTCAATGATTGGCTTGAGGTCATGGAATCATCAGCTGATATTTTAGAATTATTATATATCAAGGACTGCGTTCAAAAGTAGGTATGGCCTATATGAGTTTTATATAATATCGTTTGGGTTGTTGAAAACACTTTCAGTGTATATGGCCTGGATGAATTAGATCTTCCATCCATACCTATATTAGTTTGTGGTGGTGTTTGTGGATGGCATCATAGTGTATTATAAGACTCATGATGATCATGCCCAACATCTTGACATTGTCTTCAATACACAAAGATAGCATAATATATAAACCACTATATCTAAGATTCAATTTTGGGTTGATTGGGTACAATTCCTAGGACACATCTTCTTAGAGGAAGGTGTGTCAGTGGAACCAGAAATGTTTTTGGTAGTTATTTTATGGGAGAATCCTAAGAATTTGTTTTATATTCATAGATTTTTGGAGTTGGTAGGATATTATTGGAGGTTCAACCAAGAAGCTTTTTTATTGGATGAACCTTTTTTCAGATTTATCAAAAGTGGATAATGTTTGACTGGTTAAAAGAATGTGATGAGGCCTTGCATGTGTTGAACATGCTCTTAACGTCTACAATGATAATGATATTACCTGATCCATGTGAGTAGGACATGGTGTATTGTGATGTTTTTGTGGTCATTTTCTGGGTAGAGTTGATGCAAGAAGATGAAGTTGTTGCATATGGGTCACAGAAGATGATGCCATAAGAGTACAACTACCCTATGCATGATCTTGAGTTAGAAGTTGTGGTTTATTCCTTAAAGAGTTTACAAAATTATCTGTTTGGTGAAAATTTTACTATGTATATAGACCATAGGAACTTTAATTATATATTTTTGAAATGAGATTTTAATCTTCAATAGAAAATATGGGTTGGGTATATATAGTAGTATTATTTTGAGATATATAATAATCCCAGGAATGGGAACATTTTAGGTGATTATTTAAGCACGGTGACTTGGATGGTTCATGAGCCTAGAAATCAATACAATATGATGACCTTGATAATTGATATTTTTATTGTGTTTCATGAGATTTAGTATAAGATGACTATCATATCAGTTTCAGTGGATTCTACAATTTTTAGATGGATCTTGTATAGAAATTATAAGGATCTATTATTTTTTACATTGAGGGAAAACCTTGATGGTGGGGAGAAGCCTTCACACTAGAGCATAGATGAGGACAAGAAACATTATTTCAAGAATCAGTTTATTGTGTCTATGATTATTTGAGAGGATCAAATGCATGAGTTTCATACCTAAAAGTTGGTGGTACAACCATGGGTTACTAAAATCTACCATGAACTTCAAAGATATTTTTGGTGGTCATGCATGAAAAATAAGATAACGTGGTTCATGACACGATGCTACACCAGTCGGAAGGTGAAGGCCGAGCATCAACCACTATAAGGATTTATATAGCCATTTACCATTCTTTAATGGAAGTGGGATGACATAAAAAATGATTTCATGGTGGTTCTTCCAAATATTTAGAGGAATAATGATGTTATATAGGTTATTTTTGATCGATAGAAAAAAGTGGCACATTTCTTTCCCATATAAGAGACATTCACAATAAATAATTTGGCAAAACTATTTGTTTAGGATATAGTCAATTTGAATGGGGTTCCATGGAATATAGATTCATATCATGAATCACAGTATGCTTCTATAATGGCTTGAAGAATGTGTCATGTACACATGTTTTATTTTTTATGGGTTTTTACCCATAGAAAGATGAGTAGTTAGAGTGTACTATACAAGTGTGTGAGGATATGTTGGGGGTTAATGTATGTGACTTAAATGGGCCTTTGGAGAAGCACTTATATTTAGTGGAGTTTTCGTATCACAATAGTTATAAAGAAACTATATATATGGCACTATACAGGGCTCTTTATGATAGGTCATGCAGATCACCACTCTGTTAGATGGAGGAAGGAATGTTAGAATTATTGGGAGAGAGTCTCCTGTAGGAGACATCTGAGTAGGTGAAGCTAATTCATAAGTGTGTGGATATTGATTAGATTAGATATAATTCATATATTTATAGACTTCAATGACCCATAGATTATATAGAGTGTGATCAGGAATTACATTGGGTGTCTCTTTAATTGGATCACCACATGATATAGAGATTGGGTGAGTTTATACTCGAGTTTATTGGACCATTTGACGTTGCAAATAGAATCAGACCGGTGTAATACCGATTGGCTCTCCCATTAAAATATAATGTTATACATGATTTTTTCCATTTATAAACAATTAAAAAGTATCACCCCATCCCTGATCATGTAATAAACATGGACGATATTGATCATGAGGTAGATGTGTCCATTGAGGACCATCCAATACATGTGTTGGATCAAAGTGAGAAAGTATTTCTAGGAAATATTGTGTTGATAGATCAATTATTATCGAAATATGGTAGTGTTCAAGAGGAGACATGGGAAAGGGAAGTAGATATGTGGGCTCACTGGCCTGAAGTTTTGGAATGGAATCTGAGAGATTCTTAGGAGTGCATCTCGAGCATGAGCTATTATAAGTTAGAGATATTGTAAGATATTGAACTTTTCTAGAGTTTAGCCATAATTTTTTTTATAGGTATTAATTTATTTCCCTTTTTATTTGGAATGTTATTGGGGAGTTTTTTGTGGGAAATTGAGAAAAAATGGAAGAAAATGACTTCTTCACGCTTGGTGCATGGTTAGAGAAAACTATGCACCCTAGCCTTAGAAACCATGAAACCCTAGATAGTGGGAATTCACATGATCGGTGAATTTTTTTTTTAAAACAGTGTTCCCTAAAAAGAGAAAGTGTTAACTCCTAAAATATTGTGTTCTTATTTGGTGCATGGTTATGGAAAACCATGCACCCTTTCTTAGAAAACCCTATTTGAAATTTTTTATGGGCCAAAATTTAGTTTGTAATCCGCCTGAACCCTGAAAACACACCTCATTCAACCCAAACATTGAAGTACATTGTTTTTTATGATATTAGAGATTTCTAGAGGGATTCCATGGTGATCTGACATCCATTCATCCCTATTCGAAGTTGTGATCAAAGATCTGCATCTCTCATGGCATTTAGATCTTATCTTGTTGCTTTAATATTCTTCCTCATCCAATATATTATTCTTTTTTTGGGTAGTTATCTATTTATTTTCTAGATCAAAATCTATATTTAGGGAATCTAGACCAATGATTTTTTATTTATTTCTAGAATTAAGAGTTCTAGAATAGTTTAATATTTATTGAGGGTTTTAGATCTGGATCACAATCAACATCATTATGATGCACAATTTTGGGTCTTTCCATAGGATGATTAATGACTAATTACTAAGGTTGGTGTTCAAATACTCAATTCCCATAGTCATTATTTTCATACATGTATGAATGTGTTCGGATTATTTTCATTCATTAGTAATTTGAATTCATAAATTGGGTTAGTTAATGTGGTTATTCGATTAATTGGGTTATTATTCAAATTGATGATTAATTTGGGAGTTAACTATGGGATTTACGGGATTTTTGGGAATTTCCTACATGAAAATATCTAGGTAATTGACATGAATTCTATCTGTCATCTCATGAGAAGGGGTGGAGTGAAGATTATAAGTGGATTGTTCAATGACTAGACTCATATGGTGATGAAAATTATATACTATGCGAACGTGTGATTCTTTTGGATCATCATTTTTAAATATACAGTGGTGGTTCCAAGATTATGTATGGGAGGGTTTGAGGCTGCATATTTCATGTTCATTTTTGTGTGTTTCCAATGAGCACGCTACATGGATCTTCTTCAAATTTGTTTCAGAGTAGGAATCTTTCATCTGAGCATGCCATTCAGATTTGGATGTTCGAGAAAGTATGGATCATCCAAAGGTACCTGGCCCATCCATCCCTACACGTGACAGCTAGTAGAGTGGCCATGTGATTTTAAAGTCTTTTCATCATGACATAGTCGCTGGGGAGGGGCAGATCCTGCTTCCTGGAGCTGGGTTATCTTCTTTCATGGTTTTATTTGGATTTAGTGTTTAAATCTTGTGGTTTTTCACTTTTCCCCCAAATTATTTTGGATAATAAAAGGTTACTTTTTAGATAGTGGATCTCTATTTTGATAGTCAATTTGAGGATTAATTATGATATTTAATTATTTTTTATTTAGATAATTAAACATGGTATTACTTATGTGTTGTTGAGATAATTGGTTTGAGATAATTAATTAATGAAATAATTATTAGATATCTAGATATATGAGATGAGATAATTAAAGGTAGATTAATTATGAGATATTGATGCCATCAGATTTGATAATTAATGGTATGTTGATTATGGTATATTTAAATTGTGAGTGTGAATATCTCATTGATGATATAATTAAGGGTTGTTGTATATATGATTAATATTTTCATGTAGTTTATTTTATGCTATTAAATAGTAAATGGAAATTTGGGAAATTATTTTAAATGGTAACATGATCATTCAATTATGTTTTATTAAATGGTAAATGGAAACATGCACATTTGACCAAGTATTGTGAATGGTAACATGTTCATTCAATTATGTGATATTGAATTTTTAATGGTAACAAGATCATTAGATTATGTGATATTATGTATTATGAATGGTACCATGATCATTAAATTATGTGATATTAAATAGTGATTGGTAACATGGACATTCAAGAAGGTATTATGAGTGGTAAAATGGATATTAAAATGTGATATCACTTATTGATGGATAAGACTCATGCCCAGGATGAAGCAGGTATTGATGTTCGGGTGTCCTTGAGAACTAGGGGATTTATATGATTAAATAGAGAATATTTAATAATGTGAAATAATAATTATTTGGGCATTATATTTATTTATTTATATAAAAACATATATTAATATTGACTAGATTAGTATTAGACACCATTTGTGGTGTCCTACTAAGTTATACTGACACCCTACTTGTGATGTCTGATCGGTACCCCGATAGACTTTATTGTTGCAGTACAGGTTAAGGTAAAATTCCCTACGTTAGATTAATGATTCGTGATAGAGATTGGTTAAGGGAACCAAATTTTTATTGGGATCCTCTAGGGAGTTTTCGATGTCTTTTTTTTTAGATTATATTTCAGACACTAGACACATACAATAACCTGAAATGTTTTCTACATTGGTTGGATATTCTTATTCTTGTTTTCATTTCCTTGAGATGTTGGAATTTCTTATGACTATAATGTGTCCTATGTGGTTTATTTATTTCTGCTGGTGTATTAATCTTATAAAATAGTGTATATTCTCCCCATGATTGATTTATTAGATAAGAACTACTAGTTTTCAGCCTCTAGAGTGCTGGGAATATCACGTGAGGTTATCTAGTTGTCCCACTTGGGGAACCGGTGAGTGGAACCCAAGCATGGATGTTACATAGATAAAGCATCACATGGAATTTTAGATTTCATAAAATGAATAGTCTCATAAATTCTTTTATGAATAATACCTACCTTTTTATATGGTTTATCAAACCTATACTAACAACCCAATGATGTTTTCCCTCCTTAGAATCCCAAATAATGCTATTGAGAATGGATTCAATTATTTTTATGACATACTTAGGGCCCAATATTTCTATGAGTATATACAATGGAATCTAAGAATAAGAAAACATTGATCAGGGTGAGCATACTAGTGAATGAAAAAAAATGAATATTCGAGTTGATAATTCTGACTATAATTATTTTGATGATAAATTAAAATTATTTTATACTATTTTATTTCATATAAGGGAACCTAAATAATTCAAGGGAGAAACTTTTATATAAATTCAAAGACATTCATCAATGGATTTGGCTTCTGACCCATTAATTTTCATGTTATATAAACACAAATCTTCCCAATATTGATTCCTTTTCATCTCATTATTATAATCTTTTATAAGATAACTTGAGTTGGATTAGTCACATGTGAAATATAAGAATCAAAATTGTGCCTTTGAAGAATACTTTTCCTGAAATCAGAGTTACATGTTTTGATACATGTGTCGATTATATTAGAGGAAAACAACACTGAGTATCTTTCTAAGGTTATTTATCTCCCAGAAGAGATTTTTTTTTTGATTTTATATACACTAATGTCTACATAATGACTACTATGTTAATGGAAATTTATTTTTATTTTATGGTGTTTAATGATGATTATTCTAGAAATTTTTTGTATTTTTCTTTAGAAACTAAATATAAGGTACATGATGGTTTCAAGAATATACATGTGAAGGTTGAAATAAAAATAAATAGATAATTGAGTTTGCACTTGTGTGTGGAAATAATAATGGAGATTACAATGGTACATTTTAAGAATAATGTGGGAGTCTTGGAATTATGTTTTAAAAATTATTATTGAAGATTCATAAGTATAATGGTGTTATTAAGGGGATGAATAAATCTATCCATGAAAGAGTCTGGTGTATGATCTTGAATATAAATATATAAAACATCTTTTTGTGGTGGTGAAATGATCCACAATTGATCTTATAACACATTATCCCTTAGTTCCATTTAAATATGATATACTAAAAAGGGATTTTATAGGTAAATATATTTCATAGGATCACAATACATTATTTGGTTGTAGGTAATTTTTACACATCTTTTGAAATGATAGGGTAAAGATATATTTAAAGGTAAAGATGTGTATATTTTTGGGATATGATCTTGAGGTATTTGGAAATTGACTCTCAGATTCTATCAATAGTATCATCATAATCAAATTTTCGTTATTTCATGAATATTAGACAATTAAAAATTTTGACAAGAAAATCCACTGAATATATAATATGAAGAAATCCTAGCCAATCTAAGACCAGTCACACCACCATTAGTTTCAAATATTGGGGAGATATTCCAAATAGTGGTGATACATCACCACTGGGTTATATATATCCATGTTTTTATATTAATCAGTGAAATAATATTATTTAGAAGAACACACCTAATGAATATTTTTGAAGATCCCCCATATAACTACAACTGAGTTGAAGAAACTGACCACACTATCACGTGAAGATCTAAATTGAGGGATATCCAAATTGTTATGATTATTTGATCAGGAATTTGTAGAATATTGAATAGAAAAATACCATGCAAGAGGATAAGTGATCCTTGCACATAAACCATGCATTTGATTAGGTAAATTTATAATGAGGAAATAAATCACTCCAGAATAATTGGGTATATAAAATCAAATGAGAATATGGATAATTACAATCATTCTATAGACATAGGATGATTGTTAATAGATTTGGTAAAATGTATGTTATTTACATGGATGAATATTTTCATACTGGGGTAAAAATGTCTTCTAATAATGTTATTCTTTTATTAGAGGCTATTATTCACAAGAAGATTTTTAAACATGATTTAAAGACATAATTTTTATATAGTTATATTTAATAAGACATATAAATTTTTAATTCATATATATTTTATGTGAGAGTAAATTAAAACATGGTTTGTAAACTTTAGAAATTTTTATATGGTCTGAAATAGGAACTAATGAAATTGTGCAGTAATTTTGACCCATTTGTGGTGAAAAATGAGTATCATTGAATTATTGATGATCATGGATTTTTCATCAATTGGTTTAATGTTGGTTATTTAATTATTATGTTACATTATATTAATTATATAGTTTTTATTGGCAAGGATATCACTATTATTTATAGGTCTAATGAGTTAAATATGTTTATGAAATAAATGGATTAAGAGTTGTTACTTGTATTCTTAGTATGATGATTACCCATGATTATAGGAATAACAAGATTTGGATATATATAAGAAATGTTACATTGAGAATAATCTTCTATTATTTAATATGAATAATTAAAAAATAAATTAATACTTCATTTTAAATCCATTTTAAGCACCAGACAAGTAAAAGTCCATAAATTGAAGAGGAGAAAGTATAAATGGAATACATTTCTTATCATTCCGTGATTTGTAGTCTTATGTATTCTATGGTTTACACCATATTTGATATTTATCTAGTTATTCATATTAATATAGTTTTTTATAAAATATAGGAAATGATCATTGGACAATTATCAAATGGATATTGAGGTATCAAAAAAGTAAATCTAAAAATTATTTATGTTTTGTAAGTGATAAACCAATTTTTAATGGATATACAAATAAAGATATAGATGGAGATTTATGGAAAGAAAAATCCACATCAGGATACCTAATACCATTTTTAGGGGGATAAGTCTCATTGAAATCAAAAATCCATAAGTGTGTTTCCTTATATAAAAGAAAATCTATTTATATTGTAATCACTAAAGGTTGTAAGGAGATACCATAAATGAATAATTTTTTAAATAATCATGGAAAAATATAAAAGATTAATATTAATTATTTTAATAATCATTTAATTGTTCACCATAACCGGAGCCTGATATTTAATTCTAGTATTAAATACATTATTGTTCAATATCATCAGATTTGTAATGTATTGGAAGAATTTTTTCTGAGAACAGAGAAAATATAGACCAATGATAATGGGGAAGAAATGATGACTATGTTTCTTCTAAAAGAGTAGTTAGAGGAGTTAATTGAGACTATCAGTCTTGATTATACCATAAAATAGTCACAATGGATAGATATTTAGGTGATACCCCCAATTAGGGGAGTAATTTGCAGCTGATAGTGGTGGCTTCTTTGGTTGGAAGCCAATAAGAAGTGATGAATCTGATGTTAGGAAAAATTATTTGGGAATTTGAACAACTCAAACCATAATTAATAAAGATGGTAATTTTATCCTTTTAAAAAATGATATTGAATTATCTTGTAATGGAAAATATTTATAATCTGAATTTAATCCAAATAAGAAACATAAAATATGGTCTTTTCTCTCATGGATATAGGCTCACTTTTGAACCATATTAATACCATTCTTTATATAATTTATTCCTTCTATTCACTTGTATTTCATCTTTTAAGAGTTATGATTCTCCCCAAACATATAATTAAATTTGGTATTTTCACTCATCAAGGCCTTTTTATATTATATCTCATTACTAGTAAGAAAGGAAGAAATAAAAGGTAGTGTATGGAATGATTTTTACCATATGGTGGTGCAAGAGAAACCAACATATACATAGATATGAATAAAAATGATACAAGTAATAATGTCCTTGGTTTAAAACATATTATATCGATGATTTGTGACTTTAAATAGAAAAATAGGTAGGATACATTGTGAAAAATATTTGTTAACTCTATCACATTGATGTTGTCATACATTATTTTTTATAGTAATGAAAACTAAATCTTATTTAATGGAAATTATGGATTCATTTAGTGATATCATGATTAATAACCATTTTTTATTATATCATTTTGAAATGAATTAGATCAATCATACACTAAATATTTGTTTACTAATATTTTTGGTAATTTTTGAAAATAAGGAAGAATTTTGAGGTAGAATTTCTAAAGGATGAGTGAATCATAATCTATATTTAAAATTTTATAGAATGAATTATTATAAAAGGGAACTAATACATAATATTAAAATAACTGGAGTAATTACATGATAAAGAAAAAGTATTCTAAAAATGAAAACGTACATAGAAACATGCATAAAGGTCATTAATACGATCCCCTAAAACCTGTAAAAGTAATTCAGTCAAGGCCCAAAATGTATAAGGTAAACACATTGAATTGTGAGATCCATTTAATTTCTAGTTATATTCATTTTGAGGATGTAAATTATGAACTTTGATAAGTCCTAATTTGAATAAGAATCACATTATATAATATGAAAGTGTTAAATCTTGTTGAATACATGATATGTAATAGTCATACCCTTTGCTACTAGGATGAAACTCTTAATTAATAGGGGAATATTTTTGGTAATTAAATATGAATTAAAATCATAATTGAAATGTATGGGTCTTCTCTTTTTCAATAAAATATTACTTGAGAAATATGATAAGTAAATTTCAGGCACGTGGGATAATTGTTTCTTGGTTTTAGTTGGAGAAATCTGAAAAAATCTTAACATTGTAGATCACCGTCAGTACACATGGTTGATTATGATGGAATCACAAGAATGTGAACTTACAAGTGGAACATTATTGGAGATAAAATATGGAAACTAATGGTATCAAGAGAACATGGATTTTTTTAATTTGAAGGAAGTCTATGCCATATATTTAGGGGTGATAGATCTTCCAGAATATTGTGATGATTATCCATTCTTGAAGGGTGTTCATGAAAATTCATTCACCCCATATTAAATGGAATGAAAATCATTGAAAAGGGTTCACATTCTTTTATTGTTGTTTTTTTCTCATTTTTACATTATTTTAATCTTCTCTAAGGATGGAAAATTATACATATTGAGATTGATTTAATGAGATTATCAAATACCTTATAATGATTTTAATGATTAATTACCTGACACTTTCTACCTCTATTAAACTTTATTTTGTTTTATTATATATTGTAATATATGTTTTGGGTTTATTTAATTTTTAATTTATTTTCCTTCGTTCTTCAAGGTTTTTACAAACATAGGGCCCATGGATCCAATTTATTCCATATATAGTAGAGGGGAGTGAGGAATAGTTAAAAAGTGATCAAAGGTATTTAGTCACTTGGATTGGAAAGATACGGGAGTGTAGTAACTATTTAATATCAATGTTTAAGCTAAATAGATTTATTAAGGATAATTGGATGAATTTTTAGCTAATTAGTGAGAGTGGATGAGATTTTAATTGAAAAAATATTGATTTAAAATGAATTTTAAGGGGGTATCCAAGGTAATACCAATATTCTATAACTAATATCAACACTCTTTTATTCACACTAAATGTACACACAAAATTGGTTTATTGTTTTCCAATTCCAACTGAATCTATAAAATAAAAAACACAAGAGAGTTCTGTGATTATTAAATTTTATTTCTTATTTTTTTATTTTGTAATGTTTTAAATACATGTGTAAAACCAGTTCTAATCACCCCGTTATCTTTATTTCAAATGATTTAGAGTACTTTTTTGGATAGAGGATTAAATGTGGAGATTATTTATAAAATGGATAGAGAGTTTGTCACCATCCCATTGAAATATTCCCCATTTTCTTCTACATTATTTATAGTTCATTTATGTAGGGATACCATGTAAAAAAATATTTCCCTATTAAATTGAACTCTTAGACAACTAGGTGATCCAAATTTCATTTTTTATCATTTTCAATTGTTATAACCTAATAAAAAATTGGGTTTTGAACTTAAATGTGGATTGATTAATCTACTATTTAATTTCCAGTTACTGGTAGGAGAAGAACCAAAACATAAAATGAAATATTTTGAGTTTTTTTTTTGAACAACTTCAAACCAATAGTAGTTTTATAATAATAGATTATGAGTAAAGCATTCCCATTCCCCAAAAAAGAGTTATCAATGTAATCGATTTACATCTGTAAAACTAGATAGGTTATAAGCTTGGATGAGTTCTAAATTTTCTTCCTACAGATGTTTTTTCATTAATAATTATGTACAGAACTATGGAAAGAGATATAAGAGATATGAAATACCAAATGAGTTAATCTGTATTAGTATTTCTTTGTTTTTCAAAAAACCTCATTGAGGTTAACCACTTATTAGTTTTATTCTAGTGAGAAATTCTTGATAAAGATGGTACCTACTTGATATTTTGTTAAGAGGATTCGTAATAGAAAAATTCTGAGTAAATGATAGGTAGTTGATAAAGTTGATCATTAATATCTCTCAATAGATTATTACGAGAACCGATACCATAGGTTTGCATGAGGTAAATAGTATTAAATATTCTTTTCTTTAAGAGATAATTCAAGAGATAACCTCTCTTATGAGACAATTAGAATTATCAAAAGTCAATAAAGATTTATCTTCACATCCTTGAATCTGTCAACTATTCCATTCATTCGAGAACTTCAAATATTTATTTCATCAAATATAAGAAATATAGTTATGTGAAGATATTTACCAATAATGGTTTCAACCACTAGTGAAGATCCCAATATTAACATAATACTCAGCAACCTAATATGGTTCAAGAATACAAAAGCCACATAATCCATCATTCTAGTAAAATGTTCATCAAAACACACTAAATAAAACTATTATAAAGGAAAAAATATTTTCCCACCAACCACTTGGATAGAATCAAGAGACTTAGATAAATGATAAGTTTATAAATTTATCAGAGTACTAAGATAACAGAAAATATAAAATAAAACTCATGGATATGAGTATAATAAGTTTAAAAGTTAGTATAGATAGATTATCTCTACTTTAAACACATAAGTAAATCATGGATTTGGTAAACTTGAAACCCAATAAATTATTATCCCTAAGAGTAATGTAAATCCTATTATATTGAAAATTGGAAGGAGATTATAGAGGAGTGAGGAAATATCATAAAAAGTCAATTTTGGGACTATATAAATAATAGAATATAAATCAAATTATATAATTAAACAAGTATAGGTACCCAATAAGACACAAATAGTAAATATGGGAAAAGGAAAAATGATAATATGGAGGAAAAAATTCAACTACCACCACCTTTTTCTTTTCTAGATGATTATATTAATTAATTCGAGTAAGGCGCATCACAAAAAAGTGTTCGATACCTTCAATAAGAAATATTAAAATATACATATATTGGATTCTATCAATAAAATTCATTTGTATGATAAATTCATTAATGATATTTGAACTCATAGGAAGAGACTTCATGGAGATTAAAGGGCAGGTTTAAATATGAATGTTTATACCATATCACTCCATGGTTATGTAGGAAATTAAAATTCTTTTTATATTTTGTGTCGACATTGAGAGGGAGGGATAAATATTTATAAAACTTTTTAGTAATTTATTTAAAATTAAAACTCCTTTTAAATTTCTAAACCCTTTGTTTTTGTTAAAATGTATAGTCTTTTTTGAATATTCCCAACACACAATCACACCACATGAAATAATAGAAACATAATACAAATAACACATGAAATTTACAAGCCCTTACCCTAGTGTGGTTACATACTCATTACTGTGTTTTATTATTTTCCCAAGAAATAGATATTTACTATATAGAGTAAGCGAATACAAATGATGTAAATAACAAAAATTCCATAAAAATATTTAGCCAAACCAAAGTAATCATTATATTAGAGTGGTTAAGAGACATGTATTCTTAATCCCATAGTCTTAAAAGGTCCTATAGAAACTCCACAAAAATATCTTCCATTAGATTTATTATTTCTTGTCATTATCTATAATATCAAATTCCTCAATACTGGTCTTCGACTTCCACTTAATATTCTACATCGAATTCTTAAAAACCCAGATTGTAATATATCATCTAAAAACATAACATATAATGACCTAAATTATCAATGATTATAAATATTCATATATTATTCAGATTTCTACTTGATTTCAATATTGTTCACAAATTTCTATTTATTTATTTTTTTTAAACCAATTTATGATATCTGGAACATACAATTTCATCTTCTTTATAATTTGAACCTAGTTATGTTTTATAACATATAGGTAAAAAAATATCATTTCACCTATTAATCAGTTTACAGTTCTATTCCCATAATTATCCCATTTATATAATCAAATTCAATACAAAAAATATTGGGGAAAACCAGGTTTAAATTTAAAATTATTGCAAACCTATTTCTTTACTCAAATGCATTCAATTATTTCTCAATATATCAGTATATGACTTCATCAAATATCATACAAAACATTACATAAACATCCTTTAATAATTTAATAAATATCATCTAGAATAATGAATTTTGACTCATGATTTTTTTATCTTTGAATATCTATCTCAAAATCATCACTTTTAAAATTTTCTACTGCATTAACATTCATGAGTCTGACAATTATACATTCTACTGTACATTGTCAATACCTAAACATCACAATTTTATGTGTATTTGTTTTCATGATTGTATATCCTACCTCTATGACCATCTCAACTTTTAGCTTCCTCAAGAAAAATATACAAGTTTCATGTAACACATTATTTACGATCTTCATGACTACTACTTATATGGAAATATTCATCCTTTATATTCACACTAATGAAACTCAAATGATATTATTTTAGCATCATTATATTATATTTTTGGAATCATTACACTTCTGGTAATCACAACTAAGGGATGTTAATTATATTTACTGAAACCTTTTACAGCTATTTTTAAAGTATTTTTAACATAAATATCCAGTAAATAAAACCCAAAGATCATAAGGACTAGCATCATTAGAAGGGTAGGTTCACAACTCATCAAAAGGATATTAAAAAATAAAATACTAATATTATTCTACTTAATAATATATTAAATCTATTAGAGCACCCAAAAATATATAGGATATCTTGATGAATACAAAAAAAATAGATGGGGACCTATTAATAATAGTAAGGGAATAAACATGATATAGAGGTATAATATATGATTAAATAGAAATAAATTTATTTCATAAAAGAGAATTCTCATCAAAAATAACATTGCTAAGTAAAATAAAGAACCTGGTATCATAAGATCATGTAAACATGGAAATTTTAATGAAACATAAATCATAACATCAGCATAATTCAAGGCTAATCGCAAATAAAAAATCACATGGTGGATAGAGTCATAAAATGTATAAGGTTTACTCCCTAATCACATACACGACTTTTCATTAGACAAAACATTACCCAATGAATTGGATAGAAAAATGGCTACACCCATCATAAAATATACATGATTGTTTTCTACACAAAGGAAATCTATCAAAAGGAATAAAACAAAAAAATTGCACATGGAATTAAATGGGTTATATAATATTTCCACATATCATAATCAAAGGATATTTCATAAATAAGGAATTTGTTAAATGAACTAAAGGAGTTTATTAACCCCTAAAATGAAGTAATAATAACCTAGGTATACATGTGAGAGACATATATAATGAATTTATAAGTACACTATAACGTTAAAGAAATATATAATGTGGTTTAGAGAGAGAATGGTCATTACCCAAATGAAGGGGGTCCAGTGAGATCCCTTACCTTATGTCTGGATCCATTCTTTACATCTACTTAACATCTTGGATAATCGAATTATATTAATTAATTATTTATCAAATAAAATATTTTATATATATTTTATTTAATATAATGTTTTTATACTAATTTATAATAATTTTAATGAGATATAATGTTTTATTTTATTGTTTGGAGAGTTTTTGTTTCATGGTTATAAGGTCCAATCATTTGTGGATAGTTATTGATATTTTGTAAAATGGAACTAAAACTCTATAAGAGAAATGAAATGGTATTAATTTACTTAGAAAATTATAATTTTTTCAAATACCCTTGTGTGTTCTTATATAGGGATAATTTACTTAGTGAAAATGTTATTGTTAAGAGGTTAGTTCATTTGTGCGGCTTTATCGACCAACACAGACTAGTTTCATTTTATTTACTGTAATGTTTTTATATTCATTTTATAATATAAAATAAGTTATAATATACATATTATTGTCTTATTTAACCACAATGATATTAGAACCACGACCATTCTATGCAAGAAATGGATTTTGGTTTTTGTTTTCTTTCAATACTCATTATATGTTCAGAATGTTGTCCAGGAAAGGGATCATAATGTTCAAGAAGACAACAATACAAATAGTGGCGTTGTTTTCCATTGTTTGCCAATTTTTTGAGCCTCAAAATAAGAAAATGGAGAGATATGTAGTATGAAAAGGTAGGTGCGTGAAATATTGAAGTGGTACACAAAACATAATGGAATTTGAGCTAAATTTCTTTTGAATTTTGCACGCAAAAGGTGTTTCAGAATAAGAACGTTGAAATTACAAATGCATGAGCTGTATGAAAAATATGGAGTTGTGCATGGAAAACGGTTCCAGCATGAAAATAATTTCATGAAGAATGAGTGGTTTTTCACGACATGGAGGGTTTTATGTGCAGGGCTCAGTGAAGCCTATAAATAATAGGAGACCCCATAATTCAGTATGGATGAAAAGGTAGTGAAGATCTGAGTTCTGATGCACCTAAAAGTTATGAAAAAGGGAGTTGCATAGAAAAGTTGAAGTTCCATGTAAAAGTTCAAGTTGTGTGAAGAAGTTCATGTGGTGAAAAAAAGTTAAATTTTCTTGTAAAGGGTGTAGTTGTGAGAATTATTTTCCATGTGAAAAGTAAATATTCCATGCTAAAGCCAGAACTTACGTGCATAGGGTAGGTATTCCAAGAAATTGTCTGCATAGGCTGAATACATGTTTTTAATATCAGGTTCATTGTTTTAGTTTTTTCATGTGCATCAATTCAAGACATCGACACAAGAAATGTCTCATGATTAATAGAGACAAATATTTAGATGCAAATCTATTGAAGTGACCTTCATATGGATAAACTGAGTTTGACTTCTCTCAAGGTAGTAAGCTATGGGGAGTCGTGGGAAGATATCTGAGGGACGCAGTGAGTTATCCCTAAAACATTGTAAAGGCAGTGTCCTTGGGATAGAGGGACTATACCCAAACCATTAAATCCATAAATTGTGATGTTTAGTGTAATTTGGTATGACCAGAAACCTGTCAGTTCATGCTCCTTGGACATAGCCCTTAGTGGGGAACCAAGTAAAAGTGTAATGTGGTCTCTTTTCTTGTGGATGTTTTCATTCTTCTCCAATCAGTCTTACATGTTAAATGAGTTCCTACCACCATGGGAAAAATATCCTTATTCTAAAATAAAAATTTGAAATCTTGATTCACCCCTCCCCAATCAAGGTTTCTTGGGGTCCTATAAATACAATTTTTATGACCTCTTTTGAAGGTGGTAACAGAAAATGAGAACCCATCATCCCTGGATATGGGGAAATGACATATTACAGAGAACTATTTTTTTAGAATTAAAAATGAACATAAAAGGTTGTATGTTTGATATAACATTATAAATATAGAATAAAATTATATAAATGATATTAAAGTTTTTATTACATGTTTGATTGAATTCATTTTAGAGGATGAGGAGGAAGGAAAATTAAAAGAGGCAGTTGATGGATTTACCTTCTCCTTTGGATGCCTCTTCTTGGGTGCTCCTTGGAATTTTCTTTGCATTTGAATAGAATAACTTGGACATGGGGGAGATCTTTGTGAAGAGAATATGTCATCAATTTTTAAATCTTCAAGGCTTATAAGGTGTAAGGAGAAGGCGTAGTGAGGAAGGTATTTATAAGGGGAGGAGATAGGTGTTTTTGATGATTATATTCATTATATTACTATTTTATATCAAGAATATCAATATTAATTATTATTATTACTATATTGAGTAAATGGTTCATGTTAGTAAAAAATAATCGATGATTACCACATCTATGAATCAACAATTCTTGTATTTATCCTATAATGTTAAAATCTGTATTTCACTGTATTTCACTAGTCATCCAAAAATAAATTATTATTGAAAAATACCAAAAAAACCATAGCTATTTTTTAATTATTAGAATAAAAAATGAAATTATTTTTAGGAAAATAATTTTATAAATATGATAAATTTAATTTTAAAATTAATTCTTCATTTATTTGAAAAATTCCAATTTTAATATTATGATCAATTTTTAGAGATTTTAAAAAATTACATATAGTATCATAAAATTATGTTATCATCATTATAAAAATATATAACTATTTATAAAATAATTTATGAAATTTAAATTTCTTTTAAATCATTATATTTATTCTAAAAATTTAAATTATATATATATATATGTTTTAAAAATGCTTATTTTATAAATTTTTTATATTTTTTACCTGTATTATAAAATAAATATACTGTATTTTAATGGTATAAGATACCTAAAAATTATTTTATACATACATAAGTGAGGATACTATTCTAAATACAAGTTTACTATTTATAATGTTTAGATTATTATTCCAACTGTGAGATTACTATTCCAACAATACTATTACATTAATAATATGGGATTCCTACTTCCTTATTTCATTCTTTATTCACTTATTTTTTATCTCAAGGTTATATATATTTACATTTTAAAGAAGAATATTTCATTACTAATATTCTAATTCATTTCTACAGTTTTTCTCTGTAGTGTGGTTATTCCGGTGGATTGTGAAAATCTGAATTTTCATATTTTAGTTATATTCTTTTATATTTTTATCACCTTGTATTTTTTTTAAATTATTATATACATTTTTATTTTCTAAATATTATATCTATATTATTATAAGAAAATGTTATTATTTTAATCATGTTTTTCATGTGAATTATATTATATTACATTACAAAGTATGAAACAATTATATATTCAGAATGGAAATGTCATTGATAAAATTATGACTCATTACATTCTTCCCCCATATGAAATTTCACCATCAAATTCTGTTTTTAATATTATGGTGAAAGAGGATAGGGTGATTCTTATTAATGTCTTCTAATAGTTTCCATGTCACATCCTCTTACTTATGATTTCTCTATAGTACTTTGACTAGGTGATTTGTCTTGTTGGATAGAACTTTATCACTTCGATCCAAGATCTTCACCAATTTCTCCTCATAAGATAGATCACTTTCCAACTGTAACACAATTGAATTTATTACATATGATGGATCTAGTATGTAATTCTTCATGAGGGGTATATAGAATACGCCATGTACTTAAGAAAGGGTTGGTGTGAGTTCTAGTCGATAATCCATATCTCTGATGAGAATAAGAATCTAAAAGGGTCTGATGTACGTAAGAATTAACTTATCATTTTCCCAAATATCATGACTCTATTCCATAGAGATATGTGGAGGTATACCTTATCCATAACCTAAAACTCTAAGCCTCATCAAATATTGTCAGCATAACACTTATGGTGACTATGAGAAGCCTTAATGTTATGCTTAATTGTTTTGAACTTTTCTGCACTTTCCTCGATCATTTCAGGTCACAATATCTTAGGTTCATTAACTTCATCCCAGTACACAGGTTTTCTACATATCTTCCCATAAAGTACATCATATAGAACCATTTATATTCTTGATTTAATGTAATTATTGTACACAAATTGGATCAGATTAATATGTCGAACCCATCTTCCTCTATTGTCAATCCATCATGCTCCCAACATGTATTCAACTATCTAGATAGTATTATTATATTAGAAAATTGTTTGGGGGTAATAATTCATATTACAGTTTAATTCAGTGTTTAGATCATGTTGTATACTCTTAGATAACATTGAGGTAAATATTTGCATCCTGATTGGATACAATAAAAAATGGAGCTCCAAAAAACATCACCATTTTTCTAATGTATATCCAAAAAAATGATAGAGTGACATGTCCAATATAATTTAAATTAAGTGATAACTTTTTTAGTGGGATCCAAAAAACCCATATATCATTATTTCTTATCGATTACAATGGAAGGACAATGAAAAATTAAATATTTATATTTCCTTATATCCATGTTAGTATGGTCAGTGATTCCATCATCTCATTTTACGTTTTCCTTTAATCTTTCACCTTCTGAAATATGAATAATTTTAGTGAATACTATATGATCTCTATAATTATGTTTTCCCACTAATAGTGCTTTATGAGATCAAAATACATCTTTGTGATCCCTGGGTTGACATATAAGGTCCAACTACGTGAATTAATTTACAAATCCTTTATTTTATGATTTAATTATTAACATAGTGATGAAAAAAATCATTAAACTTTTTCTTCGATAATTTTTAACTATGAGGATTTCACATTTATTATAGATTCTGAATTCTTCTGAATTTACACAACATCTCTTTTAGTATCCAATATCTTCTACAGAAGGAATGGTTGAGAAATAATTTGATAGATGAATGATAATGCTTCTTATTACAAGATCCCCATGTCTATCCATTGTAAGATTAATAAGAATGGATCCTTATTAATTTTTATCATTGACAATCATTTTATATCCTTTCTACTTAGAGCATATTCAACTTTATTTTATTTTCGTGGATGTTAGTGGATTGAGCATTCATAGTTTTTGACCAGATCTATCCATATTTTTTAGTTAATATTACTCTACAAAGATGTGAATATATATTTGGGGCCCTTTTGATATATATATATTTCACACCTCTCCCCATATATATAATTATTCCATATTTTCAACACAAATATCACTACAACAAACTCCAGATCATGCATTGAGTAGTTTAGCTCATGCACTTTCAACTGCCTTGAGGAATAGTTTATTAGTTTATCATTCTATATTAGTACGCATATGAAACCTTTATTTAAACCATAACTATATATCATGAATATTTCCCCACTAGTGGGTAGCATGTGTATTGATATAATGATATGTATATTTTTCAATTCCTTTAATATTAATTATTTTCATCAATTCTGAAAAACTACACTCCCTTCTGAGGGAGCCTAGATAGTGGGTTTGACAATTGCAAGAATTTTCCAACAGATTTTTAGTAATTTCCATATGGTCTAAGGAAACTATATATCCCTATTACATATGTTGTTCTTGGTCACTTCTCAATTTTTTTTCTTAGAAGGTTATATATGTTCAGGGTGCAGTGGAAGCGCGATGTTGGGTGTACCCAATATTAAATTTAGCTTTAACAACGATCAATATGAGATCCTTCAAGATAATAAAATTCCGAATCGTTGGAATATAATGAAGAATTAAAAAGAATGAGTGGAGTCCCAGAACCATATAGGGGATCATCATATGTTGTTCATAATTAATTTAATTAATTGACAATAATTACCTTGATGGAATTCTTTCATTGTTGATGTCTCCAGTCATGATCTGATGTGATCCGTCGTTGTGTTGTAGAATCCAAGTGTAGGATTCCTCTATAAGTGGTCAACATGTGCTCCATGTATATCTGGAAGTCACTGACGGGATCTCCGTCTGCTAGCACATAAGAGCCTTAGATAGTGATGTCCACCTTTGATCGCCTTGATCCGGTGGAGGTGGATCTCTCTCTCGTAGCTTGGGATCATTCATGGTGGAAAAATAATTATCTATTGGCTTGGGAGATTTTCCAAATTCGTTGTTCCCAACCACTCAAAATGGCCAGGATAATGAGAAATATATAATTTGGATTTATAATTACATAGAATAAAAAATGAATTAATAACCCAAAATAATTTATTCATTTCATTTAATACCTATTAATACCCTATTTCTAATAATAACAGTTGACTATTATTATTACTTGACATGTGCCCAATGAATTATACCCAATTTTATTTAATTAAATAACTAATATTATTTCTCATAAATTCTTAGATAAACTACATGGAGTGTATATATTAATATAAACGGAATGTACTTTTATTTTCTATTTTCCTTAATTTCCTCCTCCAAATTTATTAGACATTGAATAAAGACTGTTTATTTCTCAAATAAATTTCCCTAAATTACTCACTAATAAATATAGTACTTCACCCACTATATATTCTCTCAATTAAATAGTGTTGAAATAAATGAAATCTGGTATCCTTTAATAATTATTAAACCATTGTCGGGAATAATCTTTAATCCTCTTGTTAAATTAATATTTAACTAAGATACATGGACACACATAGTGTGTGACTGTCTAGGCCTATTTCTTAGTGGCATTAGGAAATGACTGACTAAAATCTAAGGTTAGAATCTAGCAACACGTCAGGGCACCTATAGAGAAAGAAGTTAATGCTGCAACGATATGTCACCTCCTACGAACACTTACCAGTTAATGTAATCCCATTGTCACGATATCTAGAATCAAGAGGGTTGCATGCTAGTGACATCAACCCATGTTCTTGATTATTCTTTCTTTGAATTTCCAGAATTTATCTTTTTTATTCCTCACCATGGACATGTATTTATTTAGGCTATATCAATTCCATAAAAGGGCATGAGATATCTAATTCCATTATGGAACATGAGGGACAAATCCTTTTTTGGATTATCTACTAATGCAATATCACTCGTGAGACACCCAATGTATCCTACCTAGCAGAAAATACTGTGTCGTCATAGTTTTTATCAATACATCCAAGTGCTGGAGTTGTAATACCCATTAATAATAATCTTAATGTCTAAGGACTAATACACATGTCCTCAGAGATGAACATCCAATGACACTATGTAATGTGGATTTCTTATTGACGGGTCTCGTTGTCATAATATCCTATTTAACATTAACAAGGGCACACACCATGAGAAGTTATCTCAATGTTTTATGAGTCTTCACCCCTAATGGCTTGTATTATTTGTGTCCCCCAAATATCTTAATTCATCCATAGAACATATATTCAAGAATAGTGTTATTGAACTTTTTAGTTCTCATCATAGAAGAGATCCTCTATGACCCTTTAATGAAATAACTATCCTTATGACATTATCAAATGCATTGTCATGTAGAAGAACAATCAAGATGTGATAAGGTATTTATTAATGAATAAATTTCAAAGTAGTTGGTTCTAGGCCACCAAAGCCAATATACTCCCACTTAGACTAGATCCAACTGCTAACAACCTTTATACATCTTGTTCTCACATGATATTCATGATTCTACTGTGATAGGTCTTTAGTCATGGGGTCTGCCACTTTCCATTCTGTGAATAATCTGCTCACAAAAATTTCACCACTTGGAATGAGATCCCTCAAGAGGTGATAAATTCGGAGTATGATCTTTGTCTGTTGATGTTATGTTGGTTCTTTTGAAAGAGCCACCAATGCAGTATTATAACAATATAACGTGATAAGATCATTATTACTAGGCCCCACATCAAGATCGTGGAAAAAGTTATGAATCTATATGGCTTCCTTGGCTGCATTAGAAGTCGCTATATATTCGGACTCCATTATAGAATCGACAAAAATTGGCTGATTTGAACACTTCCAGCTCACAGATCCTCCATTAATACCGAAAACATATCCAGATTGCAACATCAGATTATTCTGATCTGTCTGAAAAACAGCATCAATGTGCCCTCTGATGACAAGATTCTCATCTCCTCCATACACTAGGAACATATCCTTAGTTCTTCTCAGATACCTAAGGATAGTATTTAATGTAGTATAATGTTATTATCCTAGATATTTTTGATATCTTCTTATCATGCTCAGTGCATAGGAATCATCAAGCCTGGTACATAACATACATTATGGATCCTATAGCCTAAGTGTATGGGATCTTACTCATTCTATCATTCTCTTGTTGAATTTGAGGACACATTTTCATTTAATGTTATAGGACATGTGACACTAGAACCAATCCGCTCTTTGATTTTTTCATACTAAATCTTTTTAGTATCTGGTCCATGTATGTACCTTGACTTAGTCCCAGTATCCTCTTGGATCTATCACAAATGATCTTGATCCCTAGAATCTATGTTGCTTCACTGAAGTCCTTCATGGAGAAACACTTGTTCAACCAGTTCTTAACCCACTGTAATACTGGTACATAATTTATAATAAGAAAATTTTCATCCACATATACTACAAGGATAATGATCGTATTCCCATTTAACCTCTTATAAACACAAGGCTCACATTTGTTCTTAATGAAACCAAATATTTTTATTGATTCATCAAATCGAATGTTCCATGACATGGATGCTTTTATTAATCCGTAAATGGATTTTTGTAACTTTCCAACCTGTTTGGCTTCAGCTGGTGTCACAAACCCTTCGAGTTGTGTCATATAGACAACTTCTTGAAGGTTCCTATTATGGAACGCTGTTTTGACATCGATTTTCTAAATCTTGTAGTCATGGTAATCTACTATGGAATGTTTGATTCTTATGCATTAAAACATGGAAACTAGTGATAAGGATTCATCATTGATCATTCCTTGATGTTGTATGAATCGTTTTTCCACTAACATTTCTTTATAGGGGATAAACTGACCTTCCATGTCCGGTTTTCTCTTGAATACCAATTTGCATCCAACAAGATTTACAATAACTGGCTCATTGAACAAAACCTATACATGGTTATGATACATGAAATCCATCTCATAATTCATATCTTCTAACCATCATGTATCTATGGAGCATTCTAATACTTCCTTGTAGGAGAGAGGTTCATCATTGTCCAATAATAATGATTTACTATCCTTGGTGACTAGGAAACCAAATTTCTCTGGTTCTCTAACCACTCTTGAGATCCTACACAGTATTTGTGTTTCTAGAAGCTCTTACACATGGACTTGTGGAACTTTTTCTTGTACCAACTCTTGTGTATATTGAGCATCAACTTAATCATGGTCAATCTTGTTCCCACTATCCTTTTTGAGGATGCACCCACTCTCAAGAAATACGGCTTTTGGGACGTAATCACTTTCTTGTCTGAAGTGTTATATAGGTAATATCGATTCATTTCCTTGGGATATCCTATAACGAAACACTTTATTCACCAAGGTGCTAGTTCGTTTCCTGAGAAGTCATTAAAAAATTCCTCTCATCCCCATACACATGTGTGTGACAAAATTTGTTTCTTTCCATTCCACAACTCATAAGGGAATTCCATTTACCGCCTTAGTTGGTACACATTTTAAATTTTATGCTGCAATTTGTAATTCATATCCCCAATAGGATAATGGAAGATCTACATGACTCATCATCGACCTCACCATGTCCAATAAGGTGCGATTCCTCCTTTCACAAACACCATTCCACTGTGGTGTATAAGGAGGAGTTACTTGAGATAGTATGCCAGACTCCTATAGAAGATTGACGAACTCTTGGTTCGAATATTATCCACCTCGATCCAATCGAAGCTTATTTATCTTATTACAAAGGTAATTCTATACTTCATTCTTGAATTTATTAAATTTCTATAAGGAAACTGACTTATACCTCATTATGTATAGATATCCATATCTACATAAATCATCAATAAAAGTAATGAAGTAAGAATATCCACCCTTAGCTTCTACTGGAAATGGTCCACACCCATCCATGTGCACCAATCCTAGAATCTCTGTAGCCCTTTCACCCTATCCACCAAAAAGTGGCTTGGTCATTTTACCAAGTAATCAAGAGTGACATTTATCAAGTGGTTTTAGGTCCATAGAGTTTAAATATCCATCTTGATAGATCTTTGTCAAAGGCTTCTTATTTACTTGACCGAGACTGTGATGCCACACCTGGGTGATGTATGAGTCATGTGAGTTTATTTCATTGTAGATTTCTAACACTTGGTTATCGTAATTTAATACATACAAACCACTATTTAAATGAACCATACCATAACATAAGTTGTTCTTATAAAAGAATAAACCCTTATTTCCAAACATGAAAGTAAATCCATCCATATCCAAACATGATACATAAATTTTGTTTTTGGTTACACTTATCACATAATAATATTTATGTAAAACCAAAATCATCCCAGTTGGCAATGAGAGGTGGTAATCGCCAGTGGCTAACACAACCATCCTCACACCATTTCACGCTCAAATATCCACCTATCCTCTGGGAATTTTCTAAATCTACTTGGTTCTAGCATTTGAATACAGATTTGATCCCTAGAAGTTATATCTAATACCCAATGTGTACAAATGGAAAGATTTCACTCGATAACGAACACAGCTTTAGAATCCTCGTGCTTCTGGGAGCAGTTCCTCTTCCAGTGGCCATAATTTCCACATGCAAAACATACCGTCTCACATTCCTTGTCATGCCTATGGATCTTACCCTTCTTGGAGGGACGGTGCTCAAGGGCTTCAGACCATTTATAATTCCTTGGCACGTTTTCCTTGTTGGTCCTTTTCTTATTCACTATAAAGACTATGGGATTATCATTCCCCGTGTTATTATCTACCTAGAAAATTATGGGTAGGAGTTATGATGGTCTCTTCTCATTGTTTCTCATGATATAGTTGAAAATAAAGATAGACAAGGTCTTGGGCAGTGATGATAGGCATGGATATGTACGCAACTCATCCAAGAACTTAATCCTCAAGATATCCAGGTGTTCAATGTAGCCAAAAAACATTACCACATGAGGCACATCTGGCGCAGACTCTCCAATAATAATTGTAAATAAATCATTGGAGATCTCATATATCTCATGTCTCGCCTTCTCTTAGTAGATATCCTTAAGGTGAGAATTCATGCTATATGCCTCCATGTTTTCGTGTGGATTCAAGAGCTCATTAGACACAACCAATATAAGGAAACATTGTACATCTGTGGAATCATACAAATTTTTCTTATATAGAGATAGTACCTTATCACTGGCCTCTTTCTCATGTTCTCTTGGAACATGCTCTTCTTGCACATTGAATTTCCTCTCATGGTAGAGGATGACGCGTAAATACAACTGTCAATCATGGAAATTGGTTCTAGTGAGAAGGTTTTCCTTCTCGATTATAGTTCCCAATGATATTTTTGAAGTCATTTTATTCCCATTTCTACAAATTATGATGAGAATGTTTTAGTACATTATTATGATAAAACTGAGACAGATAAATAAATTAATACTTATTAGTCTCCCACTATTTTGTCAAAATCCATTTGCTCTCACCATTGACCTTGGAATATTTTGTTCCCTGAATATTTTAGTGGAAATGATCCATATTTCCAGTAGCATTACCCCAAATAAGGGTTTTCATGAAAGATGAAGGGTTTTAGGTAGGCATTACAAATTCCAACTGCATTAACTCGCATCTCCTTGATCTGTTGAGTGGACTCTCCAATCATGAAATCCTTTTATTTTGGATTTCCTCAACCTTTGCCTCTTGGTCACTCCATGTCCTATTGTAACAACCCGATATTTTATGAGAAATATTCTTTTTAATTTTATTAAGGTCTTGTGTTGTACGCTACACCAAAATTATCTTGTGCTATACGCAACACTATTATTGGCTCGTGTTACACACAATTTCAAGTTCATTTTGTAGAAATTATTCTATGCAACATTAAGTATAGATTTTGTTTAATGTATAAATGAAATAAGTTTTGATTATGTTATAAACAACAAAAAAGGGAGATTTCCCTGTAGAGACCCGAAGCTTAACGTACATGGAAATTACATTACTTTTGCAGAATATTTAGTACATAACAAAAACACACACATAAGGACCGTAATAGTTTAGTGTCTTTGGAAACTCGGAATATAATCTTCTAATCATGGTGAAATATTGTCAACATCTCCCATAAAGATCTTATTTTGTTTACCTAAACCTTTCTTTATATCCTGGGGAAAAGAAAACATAAAAGGGTGAGCTCAAATACTCAGTAAGGGTAAACAAATGAAATATCAATCACATCATATTCATAAGAACATAACATTTTGGAAATCTTAACCTACAAAATAGATCATAATATCATAACATGGGATAAATAATAGTAGTGAAATGTAATCCCAATAATCATAACATAAAACATGAAACTTTGTGGCATACACACATAATCATAGAGAATCATTTCTTATTAGTCAAGACTCATTTCCAAGACTATCTTAGTGGACAAAGTCCATTTCTGAACCTAGTTCACTCCTCGTTTCAGTCCTGTTTCACTGAACCGGTTTAACCTGCCATTCCATCCATGTCTATCTCATGAGATATAAAATCTTTACCCAATGCATTGGAGGGAGATATAGCTACCACCCATATCATA
This sequence comes from Viscum album, assembly GCA_963277665.1. Lineage (NCBI taxonomy): Eukaryota > Viridiplantae > Streptophyta > Magnoliopsida > Santalales > Viscaceae > Viscum > Viscum album. The sequence goes on along the minus strand of OY728155.1, from coordinate 191,164,823 downwards.
ATGATACCATTCTTATGTGTTCCACAAAATCATAAACCATATATCATAGCATAACCCATGTAATAAAAATGGGAATCTTAAACATCATGACATCATAAAAAATTCATATAATATAAAGGAATTCATAAAAATAATTCCATCACAACATAATAAAATCAATGTAATAATAAGGATAGAAACAGATCCCTTTATTATCTTAGATGGAAAATAATTTTGATAAAACACTTGAACTCCATTCTTGAGGAAAATATCCTTTCTACTTCAAAAACACTTTTCCTTTCTTAACATGTCATAAAATTCTAAACTAAAAGAAGTTGATTAAAAATAAACATGAAAACGTGTAGGGGAAGATTCTTGGAAATAATGTTTTAAAAATCCATTTGTGTCGTATAAGTTAAAAAAACATTCTTCTCGTACTTTTGTCAGAAAAGTCAAAAAGTACATCGTACGAAAAAAGACAAAAGATTCCTTTCATATCTTTTACTATAAACTCACCAAAGGGTAAAAATGGATTTAAACAATTGTATGTGGATGCAAACAATATTACATATTGAGGGAACATGGATGTGGATCATAAAAAACACCCCAGTAATACCAAAGTATAAACAATCTCGGATAAAAATGAGATTGTGATATTTCCCTTACCTTAAGTCTGATTTGCTTCGTAAGTGTCTGAACCTCCTATATAATGATTTAAATAATTTCATTGACTTATTCTAGAATCATACTCATTGTTATGATATCATATATGGTTCACTTATGACTTTATATTACCCGTTCTTTTGTAAATTCCATGTTAAAGAGCGTTTTGGGTAAAATCGTTTCATTTGTCGTCTGTTTATTGACTTGTAATTATTCATATGATTACTTAGATCATGATTAATTAATTTCAGAATATAAAACATGATTTATATATAATATATATTCAGAATATACATATATATAATAGATTAGTAGATGTAAAGAAATACACCGTTCATGGAGATGGTAGGCCGTACGTACGCATGAACGCTGTTTTAGTTTTCTTATTGAGTTGAATGGAATTAAGTAGATGACATAAATATATATACACATATATCCAGTACCATTATTATTTCATATACTTCATGATTACTTATTATATATACTTTATAATCATTCATGAATGGTTAACGTGGAGAATGAATCTCATCGCGTCGTCGAAACAGTAGTCCATACATACGCACGAGCGATGATATCATTATCATGATCATGAAATTGTATTGGAGTGTATGTATACTATTTAAGAATCAATATCACTTTACAATAATTATATATAGTTATTATGTACACCATTATACCCATCCAAGTAAGGTGGTGGTGGAAAATAGATTACACCACGGTGTGGAGACGGTATTCCGTACGTATGCACGCGCGGTGATTTCATTTTCCATAGGATGGATATATAGTGAAATATATTTGTTTCATACATATAATAACATATCAGTATATGAGTGATACTGATTTTATTATTTCATAATGAAACAACTAAATAAGAATAATTTGAAGAAGAAAGAAAATTGAAATAATCAGTAATGGATATTACCTCTTCTTTGACACACCTCTTTGAATCCTCCGCTTAGGGTACTAAAATTGGTCTTTGAAGATGAGAAGGACCTCTAGGATGTTTCTAGGGAAGTGGAGAAGTTAATTTGGCAGGGTTCGGTCGAGCTTGAAGGTTCAAAGTGGTGTGAGGAAGAGAGGGATGAGGTGCCCTTTTATAAGGGAGGAGAGGGGCACCTTTGGAATAACTAAAACTATTATTTTATTATAAAGCGAAATTCGGTTTTAAATAGCTCCATTTTGATTTATTTAGAAGCTAAGGTGGGTATGGGTCAAAAAACTCTCATACAATAGAATTTAGACGAGTTTAGGTTCCTATTTTATCCTTATCATTTAGATTTAACATTAAGTTAGATAATTTTACTTTTACCGTGTCTTTTTGTGTTCTTACACTATAAGGTTAATGAACGTACTATAACAAGAAAAACGAACCCCAAGTTGTTTATTATTAATATATATAACCTTATCTAAGTCATTTGGCCGAACCTTATATTTTTAGGAATAAAATAACAATTAATAATATAATATTTGTTTTAAAAACTATTTTAAGTTAATTTTGACACTATTTAGTAATTGATTTTTGTGAAGATCATTAAAGAATGATTAATTCGAAAAAAGTTATTAAATACATACTAACATTTCATATTAACCTATAAAATTAGTTTAATTCATAAAAAGTCTCAAATTACATTTATTTGGGTATTTATAACATCAATTATGTCAATATTTCATTAATAAGATAATTACTTCATCATCATTGTGTCATAAATAAATTAAATTATTTAATGTCTAAAAATTACAAAAAAATACCATTATGTAGGAAATGTTTTTATATTTCTAATTAATATTTATAGTCGAATTTATCTTATGTATAACCCTATAGTAAAATTTATTTACTTATAAAACATTGATTTTAACTATTTTAACCCTTCTTTAAATAAATTAATAATAAATGTCCTAATCTAATCCAAGTGGTCCTAAATGGTCATATTTTATTCCTAACGTTGTTTTTGGTCGAATTACACTTATCCAATAGAATTATGACATGTGTTAGGGTAATAATAATATCCTTTTTACCCTTAACTACCCTATTTACTTTTAATCGTGGTAAAAAAAGAAAAAAGTTACTATTCACCAAAAATTATTTTCATCTCATTGAACCACATTTTAGCCCTTGATATTAACCGTGTCTCTCAGATTTTCGAAATTCTACTCACAGAAGTTGTAAAATTATGTTTTATGAAAAATTCAGTTTTTTTTAACTACCACTTAGTTGTTTCACTATTCATCAAAAAATGAAAGTTTCCAGAAAAATACCAAAAATTAGGCCTAAGCTATATTTGATATTATGAATTCAAAAATGATGTTTATTTTACCAAATTCAAAACATATCAGTTACATTACCTAATTTAAAAATTAATTCTCGTCGTCAAAACAAATAGCGTGTTTTTAAAAGATAATAACTATCAAAAGATTGACACTTGTTTATGTCTGGTTTAAATGTGAAATTACTTTCAATGAATAGCATTGTATTGAATTGTAAAAATATATTCTAAATATACTTTAAAACCACTCAAATAAATAATTTATCACTGATAATTATTTCGATTAAAAAAGTTGTTTTTAATTAAAATTTAGTAATTTTCACTATTCATCAAAATATGAAAGTTATCCGAAAAGTACCAAAATTTCACCCTAATCTAATTTTGATATTCCGAATCAAAAAATGAAGTCCATTTTGAAAAATAAAATTTAAAATATTTCAAAAAGTGGTTATTACTATTTATAACGGCTAGTTTTAATAATATTTTAATAGCATATTGTTGTTTAGTGAAACTCGGTATTGCGTACTACACACGCTATCGAGGAAGGTCGCAATTGAAAATGCAAAGCAATTCAAGGATTCGTGTTGTGAAAGCTCCTTTTGGTGTAGCGTACAACACAAGACATTAATGAAATTAAGAATATTTTTCATAAAATCTCGGGGTGTTACATTCTACCCCCCTTAAAATGAATTTCTCCCTCGAAATTCGTCAGGGTTATAAATGGTTTACTACTCAAAAGTTTATTTAATATAAACCCACATTGTAAAAAAGGAATACCAAAACCAATCTTTAAAAACAAAAGTATGAAATGCAACGGTTACCCAAATAAAATAATCATTGGGTTTCCACAAAGGTGAAAATATAGATATGGAAGAGAAATCTAACCATCATGTTCTGATGGAGAGTGGTAGAGAACATGGCTATGGAAAAGCCAACAATCACAAAGCCATAAATTTGTGATGATCTAAGGTGCCATCTAATTCATCAGATATAAGAGCATTAGGATAACATTTTTGGTTTTCAAAACATTTCCCTATAGTTGATGAAATTGGAATTCGAAGAAATACATTCGTGATTTTGGTATAGTCTCACTATTGGTTGTTCTTTGGAAAATTTCCACTTCATCTCATAAAGAAATGAAGTTGAATTTTTCATTCGTGATGTGTTAGAAGATCATGTGATAGAAAGATGGGTCATTCCATCTGTCTCAAACAAAAGGTTATAAAAGTTATCAAAAAATACATTAGTCCATCTATAGTGAGATTAATCATATATGGTACCTAAAATGGACTTAAATTTCATATATCACACTACTTAATATAATAAAACTAGTTTCTACTAAACAGGGACTTCCTGTATGCTAGTGGTAGGCGATAAAGGCCAGTTTCACTTCAGTTGTGGGTTCAATTCCCACAGCCTTGTCCGACGCGATGGGTTGTCGCCCATCCTGCAGGTTTTCCTTTTTCTAAAACTACATTACTATAACATCCTATAAATAATATCGAAAAAGGATCTATCCTAAAACAATACTAACTTATGTCCAACATATTCCATTCCAATCATTAGGCTTATCAATAATATTGCAGTCCATTGTCATATTATAGTGAAAACAATTACCAGAGATTTCATATAACAATCATGTTAATACCATCGTTGATCCCCATATATCATAAGATATTTCTTGTTGGTCACATTCCAAACGATTGAAGGCCTTAATCATGTATTATCTTGAAAAATGAATACCCATTAAACCTTAGTGAAAACAGGAGTGCTGTCAAAAGATAACTCTTTCCACATACCAAAACCCCAAAATTCTATATACTCAAATCATGATATAACTATTTCCTTATATCAGTCATGATCTCATGAATACTATCAAACATTTTCTCTATATCCCTTCATTATGCGCATATCATCTACTTTCCAATAATATCTGAATAACATTTCATGGTTACTGGAACCATTCATCATACACTTTCAAAACATAAGGAAAGATAACAGTGTATCAATCCTTAGATGTCTCTTTATTCCATAGTACCACAAGATTACTTGTACAACATTACACTTGATAAACATGTAATCATTCCACTACCTTCTTAAACTATTTATTGAGCTTCAACAATTATTTCAACTCACATGTCATTTGTAGTATCTTCATCATCATCAACATAAATACTACTCATACGACCATACTGATTCTCTTCATGAGACTTTCCCTTTGGGAATTGGTTTTCATAATGCCCATACATTCCACATTTAAAACATTTAACCATTTTTGATGTTGTAGCAATACCATTTTCCTCATCCTTGGTGTTAACTGAACCTTTTCCTTTGAACTTACTGGCTTTGTGTCCTTTTCGACACCCAAAGCATCTTCCAGTTCCTTTGAAACATTCTCATTGATGCCTCTTCCCACATGATTTACATAGGGGAAGTTTAACTTTCTTTCCTCTATGATCATCATGAAACTCCATCTTTCTCTTATTAGCCGAGTCAGGAAACTTACCAAATTTGAGTTTATTGATCATGAGATTGCTGATTCGGCATAATAATGATGTTTGGACTTCCAAATCCCATTTCATTTGGTTGATCATGAAGAATATCATTCCATTGTCCATCATATCCTCCATTATCGTGAATCATCTTGTTTCCAGCCATTTTCTTAAACCCAAAAAGAATAGTGTGAGAGTCAAAAATCACATTAGGGAAAATAATATAATAAAGGGGGAGTACCTTCAATATCTAACATCGTGGGTTACCGTAATTATAGTATTATAACCTATAATTATACTTAACCTTAGGGACATCCCTAGACATACCTTAGAAATATCTCTAGGTATCTCACTAAAGTTCTCACATCTTAGTTTCCAAAGGTTGACTAAACCTCCTTCTGATACCAACTGTAGAGACCTGAAGCTTAACTTACATGGTCATTACTTTACTTTTGTGGAATACTTAGTACATAACAAAAACACACACACAAGGACCGTAATAGTTTAGTGTCTTTGGAAACTCGGAATATAATCTTCTAATCATGGTAAAAGATCTTCAACATCTCCCATAAAGATCTTCTTTTTTTACCTAAAACCTTTCTTTATATCTTGGGGAAAAGAAAACATTAAAGGGTGAGCTAAAATTCTCAGTAAGGGTAAACAAAAGAAATATCAATCACATAATATTCATAAGAACATAACATTTTGTAAATCTTAACCTACAAAAGAGATCATAATATCATAACATGGGATAAATCATAGTAGTGAAATGTAATCCCAATAATCATAACTTAAAACATGAAACTTTGTCTCATACACACATAATCATAGATAATCATTTCTTATTAGTCAAGACTCATTGCCAATACTATCTTAGTGGACAAATTCCATTTCTGAACCGAGTTCACTCCTCGTTTCAGTCCTTTTTCACTGAACCAGTTTAACCTGCCATTCCATCCATGTCTATCTCATGAGATATAAAATATTTACCCAATGCATTGAAGGGAGATATAGGTCCCACCCATCTCATAATGATACCATTCTTATGTGTTCCACAAAATCATAAACCATACATCATAGCATAACCCATGTAATAAAAATGGGAATCTTAAACATCGTGACGTCATAAAACAATTCATATAAGATAAAGGAATTCATAAAAATAATTCCATCACAACATAATCAAATCAATGTAATAATAGGGATAGAAATAGAACCCTTTATTATCATAGATGGAAAATAATTTTGATAAAACACATGAACTCCATTCTTGAGAAAAATATCCTTTCTACTTCAAATACACTTTTCCTTTCATAACATGTCATACAATTATAAACTAAAAGAAGTTGATTAAAAATAAACATGAAAACTTGTAAGGGAAGCTTCTTGGAAATAATTTTCTAAAAATCCATTCATGTCGTATAAGTTAAAAAATATTCTTCTCGTACTTTTTTCAGAAAAGTAAAAAAGTAGCTCGAATGAAAAACAACAAAAGATTCCTTTCATATCTTTTACTATAAACTCACCAAAGAGTAAAAATGTATTTAAACAATTGTATGTGGATGGAAACAATATTGAATATTGAGGTAACATGGATGTGGGTGATAAAAAACACCCCAGTAAATACCAAAGTATAAACAATCTCGGATAAAAATGAGATTGTGATATTTCCCTTACCTTAGGTCTGATTTGCTTCGTAAGTGTACAAACCTCCTGTATAATTATTTAAATAATGTCATTGACTTATTCAAGAATCATACTCATTGTTATGATATCATATATGGTTCAATTATGACTTTATATTACCCGTTCTTTTGTAAATTCCATGTTAAAATGCGTTTTGGGTCAAATCGTTTCATTTGTCTTCCTTGTTTTGACTTGTAATTATTCATATGATTACTTAGATCATGATTACTTAATTCCAAAATATAAAAAATTATTTATATATAATATATATTCAGAATATACATATATATAATGGATTAGTAGATGGAAAGAAATACACCGTTCATGGAGACGGTAGGCCGTACGTACGCATGAACGTTGTTTCCGTTTTCTTATTGATTTGAATGGAATTAAGTAGATGTCATACTTATATATAAACATAAATCCAGTATCATTATTACTTCATACATTTAAATATTACTTATTATATATAATTTATAATCATTCATGGAAGGTTAACGTGGAGAATGAATCTCATCGCATCGTGGAGACGGTAGTCTGTACGTACGCACGAGCGATGATATCGTTCTCATGATCGTGGAATTGTATTGGAGTGTGTGTATACTATTTCAGAATCAATATTACTTTACAATAATAATATATAGTTATTATTTACACCATTATACCCATCCAAGTAAGGTGGTGGTGGAAAATAGATTACACCACGGCGTGGAGACGGTATTCCGTACGTACGCATTCGCGGTGATTTCATTTTCCATAGGATGGATAGATTGTGAAATATGGTTGTTACATAATTATAATAACATATCAGTATATTAGTGATACTGATGTTATTACTTAATAATGAAACAACTAAATAAGAAGAATTTGAAGAAGAAAGAAAATTGAAATAATCGGTAACGGATATTACCTCTTCTTTGACATGCCTCTTTGAATCCTCCTCTTAGGTTAATAAAATTGGTCTTTGAAGAATACCAGGACCTCTAGGATGTTTCTAGGGAATTGGATAATAGAATTTTGTAGGGTTTGGTCGATCATGAATGCTCAAAGTGGTGTGAGGAAGAGAGGGAGGAGGTGCCCTTTTATAAGGGAGGAGAGGGGCACCTTTGGAATAACAAAATATATTATTTTATTATAAATCCAAATTAGGTTTTAAATAGCTCCAAATTTATTTATTTCTAAGTTAAGGTGTGGAGGGGTCTAAATCCTCTCATCCAATACAATTTAGACAATTTTAGGTTCCTATTTTAACCTTATCACTTAGATTTAACATTAAGTTAGATAATTTTACTTTTACCCTGTCTTTTTGTTCTCTTACACTATAAGGTTAATAAACTTACTATAACAAGACAAACGAACCAAAAGTTGTTTATTATTAATATATATAACCTTATATAAGTCATTTGACAGATCTTTAGATTTTTAGGAATAAAATAACAATTAATAATATAATATTTCTTTTAAAAACTATTTTTAAGTCAATTTTGACACTATTTAGTAATTGATTTTTGTGAAACTAATAACAGAATTATTAATTCGAAAAAAGTTAATTAAATCCATACTAACATGTCATATTAATCTATAAAATTAGTTTAATTCATAACAAGTCTCAAATTACATTTATTTGGGTATTTATAACATCAATTATCTCAATATTTCATTAATAAGATAATTACTACATCATCATTGTGTCTTAAATAAATTAAATAATTGAATGTCTAAAAATTACAAATAAAATACCATTATGTAGGAAATATGTTTAGCTTTTTAATTAATATTTATTGTCGAATTTAGCTTATGGATAACCCCATATTAAAATTTATCTACTTATTAAACATTGATTTTAACTATTTTAACCCTTCATTAAATAAATTAATAATAAATGTCCTAATCTAATCCAAGTTGTCCTAAATGGTCATATTTTATTCCTATGGTTTTTTTGGTAGAATAAAACTTATCCAATAGAATTAGGACATGTGTTGTGGTAATAATAATATCATTTTTACCCTTAACTACCCTATTTACTTTTAACCGTGGTAAAAAAAGTAAAAAGTTGCTATTCATCAAAAATTATTTTCATCACATTGAACCAAATATTAGTCCTTGATATTAACCATGTCTCTCGAATTTTTTAAATTCTACTCACAGAAGTGGTAAAATTATGTTTTATGAAAAAATCAGTTTTTTTTAACTACCACTTAGTGGTTTCACTATTCATCAAAAAATGAAAGTTTCCAGAAAAATACAAAAAATTAGGCCTAAGATATATTTGCTATTATGAATTCAAAAATGATGTTTATTTTACCAAATTTAAAACATATCAGTTACATTAACTAATTTAAAAATTAATTCTTGTCGTCAAAACAAATAGCTAGTTTTTAAAAGATAATAACTATCAAAAGATTGACACTTGTTTATGTCTGGATTAAACGTGAAATTACATCCAATAAACAACATTGTATTAAATTGTAAAAATATATTCTAAATATACTTTAAAACCAATCAAATTAATAATTTATCACTATTAATTATTTCTATTAAAAAAGTTGTTTTTAATTAAAATTTAGTAATTTTCACTATTCATCAGAATATGAAAGTTATTCGAAAACCAAAATTTTACCCTAAGCTAATTTCGATATTCCGAATCAAAAAATGAATTCCATTTTGAAAAATAAAATTTAAAATTTTTCAAAAAGTGGTTATTACTATTCATAACGGCTAGTTTTAATAATATTTTAATAGAATATCGTTTTTTAGTGAAACTCGGTATTGCGTACTACACACGCTATCGAGGAAGGCCGTGATTGCGTGTAATGCAAGGAAATTCAAGGATGTGTGTTGTGCAAGCTCATTTTGGTTTGGAGTAAAACACAAGACATTAATGAAATTAAGAATATTTTTCATAAAATCTCGGGGTGTTACATTCCCTACACACAGCCTTGACTTGGCTTGCATTACACGCAATCGCGGCCTTCCTTGATAGCGTGTGTAGTACCCAATACAAGGTTTCACTAAAAAATGACATATTATTATAATATTATTATTAACTAGCCATTATGAATAGAATTAAATACATTTTGAATGTTATAACATTATTATTAATCTTACCTCTTCTCTAGAACATCGTGTGAGAACAAAAAAATTCTAGTAAAGTATGTACTTTTCAAAAAATTCAGTTTTGCCGCCTTTTGATAGTGCACCCACTTTAAATCAAGTTTTCGACATATTAATATGTTCAATGTGAAAAAATAATATTCTTCTTTGGAATAAAGATATAAAAATTTACTTTGGATAAAATTTTCATATTATTCTGATAACTTTCATATTTTAATGACTAGTAAAAACACGGTATATTTTATTTAAAAACAAATTTTTTCATTGAAATAATTTATATGGGTAAATTATAATATTTAATGGTTTTAAAGTAAAAATAGAATATATTTTTACCATTTTATATAATTTATGTCATTAGCATTGATTTTACATTGAATTCATAGGTAAAATCATTTCAATCTTTTGCAATGTTTTAACTTCTAAAACTCATTTTCTTAACAATGGGATTAATTTTAAATTAATTTCTGAAACTTCTATGATTTGAATTTGGAAAAAGTGATTCCATATTTGGAATCAGTAGGTCCAAATTATGTTAATAAGCTGCTTTTTATTTTTAGTCATTATTAATAGTAACTAAGGTAAAGTTTATTTTCCATAGTTAATGGTACATCAGGTAATTAAGGGTAAATATGATATTATAAAATTACCCTAACACTTTTCCTAACAGAATTAGATGATTATATTTTACCCTAAATCATACTTGGGTCGAAATGGAATATAATGGAACCCACTTGTATTTGATTAAGACCTTTTATTTAGTTTATTTAAAGGAAAATGAAATGTCTCACTCAAACTTGAATAATTAGATTATTTTTAATATATAGATATAAAGAATATAAATTCCATTATAATTACTCATTTGAAATATAAAATTATTTTCTTTATCATGGTAATTTATTTTTAATTTTTAATAAATATTTCATTAGCATAAAATCTTATACATTAATGATGTAGAAATTATTTATTTAGTGAAAAAATCAATAATATAGTTTTTATTAAAATAATAATACCTATCCAAAGGACCAGAAACATGACCAAACTATATTGGTCGAGTATATAGATACCCTAATAATCCAAGGGTATATTTTTGGACCATTTGGAATCTTATATAACCAATTAGGACATTTATATTATATTATTTTAAATGATGTCAAAGATGTCGCCTTCATAATTTAAAAACTGTAACAATTTAAATGTTGATATTTTAAGGTGATAAATTCGAGTAAAAAATATTATTAGGAAATTTATTATATTTATATTCATCATAGGATTTTATTTTTAATTTTCATGAAAATAATAACTATATTAAATTATTATACAAAAATGATGTAGTAATTGTTTTATTAAGAGATATATCAAATAAACAGTATTATAAATATTCCAATAAACATTATATGAACTAATTAATGTTATAAACATATTTTAGAGATTAATATGACATGTTAGGAATCTATTAAAAAATTTTGTTTCAAATATATCCTATGTGTGGATTTTATATAAATTCTAATAAATGAATAGTTTCAAAATTAACACTATTGTTATTTTATAAAAATAACATATTATTAAATTGTTTAAAAATAACCTAAATTTTTTAAAATTATAAATTTAAATTTATATGGTCTAAAATTTCATTAGTTATCCAATTATGGATAACTCACAACACATAATTAATTATTTATAACAATTTAAAATTTAGAATATTATTACCATAAATAAGATTATAGAAATTAAATAGTGATAAATAAAATTGATAACGTTTAAAATAAATTCCCAAAATGTCTAAATTTTATTGGATGATGAGATTAAAACCCTATATTATCTCCTCTTTGGATTTAAGTCATTTTTGGAGGGTTTTAAATGGTTTTTGAATTTATTATAAATTAATATTTCTTATGTTTCCAATGGTGCCCCTCTCCTCCCTTATAAAAGGGAACCTCATCCCTCTCCTCTTCACAAAACATTGAGCCATCAATCTCGGCCAAACCCTGCCCATTTCTCTTCTCCACATCCCTAGGAACATTCTGGAGGTTTTGGTCTTATCAAAATATGAACTCTAGTGCCTTAAGAGAAAGCATAAAAAAGAGGTGTGTCGAAGAAGAGGTAATCTCTTCTACCGATTCTTTCAACTTTCTTTCTTCTTCATCTTCTTTTTCTTTATCTGTTTCATTATAAAGTAATAACATCAGTGTCAATAATATACTTACATGTTATTATAAATATGAAACAGCCTCATTTCACCTTCTATCCATCCTATGAAAAATGAAATCACCACGTGTGCGTACGTACGGAATACCGTCTCCACGTCGTCGTGTAATATATTTTTCCACCACCACCTTACATGGATGTGTATAATGGTGTAAATGATGACGATATATATGGTAATTATAACATGATACTAATTCTGAGATTTTATATTATCCACTCTAATTTAATTCAATAATTATGGGAATGATATCATCGCTCATGCGTACGTACGGATTACCGTCTCCATGACGCGATGGGATTCAATTTCCAAGTTAACCATTCAAAAATGGCGATAAAGTATATATATTAAATAATCATAAAATATAAGACATATTAATGATACTGGACTTATGTATATGTTATTTACTTACTTTCATTTAATTTAATAAAGAAATGAAAACAACGTTCATGCGTACGTACAGTCTACCGTCTCTATGAACGCTGTATTTCATTCCATTTATCGATCTGTTATATATATGTATGTATATTCTGAAAATATATTATATATATATATCATGTTTTACATTCTAGAAGTAAGTTATCATGATCTAAGTAATCATATTAATAATTACATGTCAAAAGACGGACAATAAATGAAATGATTTTACCCAAAATGCTACATTAACGTGAATTTACAAAAGAATGGGTAATATAAAGTCATAAGTAAACAATATATGATATCATAAAAATGAATATGATTCTGTAATAAGTCAATGAAATTATTTAAATCATTATACAGGAGTTTAGGATATATACGAAAAATATCAGACATAAGGTAAGGGATAATTATTCCAATCTCGTTCTTATCCAAGATTGTTTATTCGTAAGTATTTACTGGGGTTTTATTTTTCAGCCATTTCCATAAATTTTTTTTAATAAGGTGTTTAATATTCTTCCATAAATGTTTAAAGACATGTTTTCCCCTCTTTTACTTTTACATTGTGTTATGGAAGGAATCTTTCTTTTGTTTACCATACGTGGTACTTTTAGACTTTTCCATTAAAAGTACGAGGATAATGTTTTTTAACTTATACGGCATGAATGGATTTTTATGGGTTTATAACACCTTCTTTAAATGAAGATTACTCTACAAGATTTCGTGACTATTTTCAAAAAAATCCTTTACTTTTAAAATTGCATGGAATTTTGTGAAATTAAAATGATTTTGAAGAAGAAATGATATTTTCCTTAAGAATTCATTTTAAGTGTTTTATCAAAACCATTTTCCTTCTAAGATGAAATTATATCATATGTGTATGTTTCATGTATAATGTCTCTATGATTTACATTGTTTCAGTTTTCTTATGTTGAAATGATATCCATTTGTTTTATATAGATTATGTTATGATGGGATGATGTTTATGAAACCCATTTTATTTTTTAGATTATGATGAATGATTTATGTTTATGTTGTGGCACACGTAAGAACGATTTCATTATGATATGTTTGTGAAATATATCTCCCTCTAATGCATTGGTTACAGATTTTTATCTCATGAGATAGACATGGCTGGAATGGCAAGTTAATCCAGTTCAGTGATGCAGGACTGGAACGAGGAGTGAACTCAATTCAGAAAGGGACTTTCTCCACTAAGATGGTCTTGGCAGCAATGCCATGGCTACTATGAAAATCATAACATGTTCTTAATTATTTCCAAAATTACATGTTTTATTCCCATGATATTTTATCATGATTAATGATTCTTTATGATCTATGCCTTACGTACTGCCATGTTTTATGTCATTGCTCATGATTTTGATGTTTAAATATTATTTTCATGTTTTTTTAGTTCAAATGTATATGATTTGTTTTATTTTATCCATGCTTACCCTTATGGAGCATTTGAGCTCACCCTTTATTTGTTTTATTTTCCCCAGTATTTAATTAAAGGTTTTAGGTAAGAAAACAAAAGGTGAAGATCTTTATGGGAGATGTTGAAGATCTTTCACCACGATTAGAAGATTATATTTTGGGTTTCCAAAGACACTAAACTATTACGTTCCTTTTGTATCTGTTTTTTGTTATGTATTAAGTATTCCAAAAAAAGTAATGTAATGTCCATGTACGTCAAACTTTGGGTCTCTATAGTTAGTATCAGAGGAAGGGTTTAGAAAAACTTTGGAAACTATGATGCGAAAACTTTAGTGAGATCCCTATTGATATTTCTAAGGTATGTCTAGGGATGTCCCTAAGGTTAAGTATAAGTATAGGTTATAGTCCTTGAATTATGGTAACAATATTAGAGTTAAACCTAATATGTTAAATATTTAAGGTACTCCCCCTTTATTATGTTGTTTTCCCTAGCGTGATTTTTTCCTCTCACACTATTCATTTTGGGTTTTAGACGATCGCTGGAACCCGAAGGAACCATGATCATCAATGTAATGGACAATGCAATGATTTTCCTTCTAAACAAACCAATGTTATGGGATATGGAGTGCCAATATTATTACAATACTTACACAAGCTATGAATCATTATAGACTTCCAAATGCGTAGAGAAGGGAACAATATTCTATTGAGGCCTTCTAGAGGTAAATTCCACCTTCTTTCTGTGGGTCTTCAAATCCACTTGTTGCTGAACAATCGATCAGTACCATTTAAAAGATATTTTCCATACTTCGCTATTCAGAACATAAAAATTTCATTCTAGTTGTTTATCATTTAGAAGGTGAACCAGACTAGTGGTGGACTCTAATTAAGAATACAAGGCCCCAAGATGAAATTGAATCAATGGAATGGGACGAGTTCAAGAACTTGTTTTTCAATAAGTAATTCCCTTTAATTCTTCGAAAAAAATTGAAAAGGGGTTCCTTAAGCTTAAGAAAAAGGATGATGAATCTGTTGGTATATACAAAGTGAATTTTACAAGTCTTGCAAAGTATGCATCTCGCTTTATCATCCAACCTGAAAGTAAAGTTGATCGATTCTTCAGTGGCTTAAAAACAAGTCTTTGAAGGGCATTAGCTATAAGAGACTTTGGTAGCTATGAAGAAATTGTTCGTTGTTCTATCAAGGTAGAACTGGTAGTTGGTGTTACATATCCATCTCATGGTTTTAACAAAAAACGAACGATGGAGTTCAAGGAGAAATATCATAACAATGGTGAAAAGAAGATGAGTATTTATTTATGATCAATGTGTGGAAAGAAGAATGGTGGAGATTGCATAGAAGGTACTAGAAAATATTTTATGTGTGGAAAATAAGGTCATCGAGAAGTTGAGTGTCAATGTAATTGGAAAAAGGTAGCTAATGAAGTGAGTAGATAAAAGACTATAGAGAACTCTCCACAAACACTTCAATGCTTAATGTGCATGGAAATGGGGAATTATGTTAATCAATGCCCTAATACAAGGGTTAATGGTGATCTACGTGGGAAACCTCTTAATGAAAAGGATAAAGGGATGTCACATGAAATCACTATTTGTGATGTTGAGTATGAAAATTATGTTGTGGAATGATTAAGTGCTTTTGTAATGGGATTTCAAAATAGTATCATGGAATCTCATTTATGGTATCGTGGAATATTGGAATTTCTATGTATTGGTTTTCAATAATTATATGGTACAGGTAACCATGGAAAGTGATTGATATATTTTTGGAAAGAAGATGATATGCACATAATGAAGGGATAAAGAGAAAATTAAATGAGCTCATGATTGATAAAAGGACAAAGTTATATCATGGTTTTGAGTATATATAAATTTTGGGATTTTGGTATGTGGAAAGACTATACTTTTGACAGCATTTATATTTACACTAAGGTTCAATGGGTATTTATTTTTCAAGTGAATACATGATTAAGGTATTCAGATGTTTGGAATGTTACCAACAAGATATATCATATGATATATGGGGGATAAATGATGGTATTCACATGCTCGGTAGATGACATTTCTACTCATTGTTTTCTTTATATTATGATCTTGGATAGAAGTATTTTGGATAAGCCTAAAGATTGGAATGAATTCAGTTAGACATAAGATAGTATTGTTTAAGGCTAGAACTTTTTTCGATATTACTGCAGGAATTTTATAATAATGTAGTTTTAGAAAAAGGGACAACCTGCAGGACGGGCGACAACCCGTCGCGTCGGACAAGACTGAGGGAATCTAACCCACAACCGAAGTGTGATAGGCCTTTATCGCCTACCACTAGTGTATAAGAAGTCCCTGGTTAGTAGATACTTGTTTTATATTATTAAGAGGTATGATAGATGAAGTATAAGTCCATTTAAGGAACCATATATGATTAATATCACCATATATAGACTAATGTATATAACTTTTTCTAACCTTATGTTTGAGACAGATGGAATGACCTATCATTCTATCACATGATCTGCTAACACTTCACAGAAGACAAATTCAACTTCATTTCTTTAAGAGATGAAGTTATAATTGTTCAAGGCACAAACAATAGTGAGATTGTACCAAAATCAAGTAAGTATTTTTTCTTATTCAAAATTTTCAACATTAGGGAAATGATTTTGAAAACCAAAAATGTTTCCCTAGTGCTCTTATATCTGATGAATTAGATGGTTCCTTAGATCATCACAAATTTATGGCATTGTGATTTTTGGTTTTCTCATAGCCATGTTCTCTACCACTCTCCATCAGAATATGATGGTTAGATTTCTCTTCCATATCCATATTTTCACCTATGTTCTCCTACGTGGAAACCCAGTGATGAGTTAATTTGGAAAACCATTATGTTTCATACTTCACTTTTTTAAATTCTGTTTTAGTATTCCTTTTTACAACGTGGGTTTCTATGAAAGGAACTTTTAGGTAGTAAACCATTTAAAACCCTGATGAATTTCGAGGGAAAAATAATTTTTACGGTGGGTAGAATGTAACAATTTGAGATTTTATCAGAATTATTATTTTTAATTTTATTAATGTCTTGTGTTTTACACTACACCCAAATTATTTTGTGTTATACGCAACACCGTATTAGCTGCAAATATACACAACACTATTCCTGGCTCGTGTTACACACAATTTGAAGTTCGTTTTTTATAAATTATTTTACGCAAAATTAATTATAGATTTTGTTTAATGTATAAATGAAATAAGTTTTGATTATTTTATAAGCAACAACAAAGAGATATTTCCATACACACATCCTTGACTTGGCTAGCATTACACGCAATCACAACCTTCCTTGAAAGCGTGTATAGTACCCAATACCGGGTTTCACTAAACAACAACATATTGTAATAATATTATTATGAACTAGCCGTTATAAATAGTATTAACTACATTTTGAATGTTATAACATTATTATTCATCTAACACATTTTCTAGAACAGTGTTTGAGAACAAAATAAATTTGTCAAGTAAAATAAGTATTTTTCAAAATATGTCGTTTTCCGCCTTTCGATGGCGCACCCACTTTAAATCTATTTTTCGACATGTTTATAAGTTCAATTTGACCAAATAAAATTATCCTTTGGAATAAAGATATAAAAATTTACTTTGGTTAAATTTTTCATATTATTATGATAACTTTCATATTTTAACGAACAGTAACAACACGCTATATTTTAATTAAAAAAAATTTCGTCGTAATAATTTATATTGATATATTATTATATTGAATGGTTTTAAAGTATAAACAGAATATATTTTTACCATTTAATATAATTTATTTCATTATCATTGATTTTACATTTAATTCATAGGTAAAATCATTTCAATCATTTGCAATGTTTTAACTTTTAAAACTTGTTTTCTTAACAACAATATTAATTTTAAATTAATTTTTGAAACTTCTGTGATTTGAATTTGAAAAAATGGATTCCATATTTGGAATTTGTAGGTCCAAATTATTTTAATAATCTACTTTTTATTTTTAGTCATTATGAATAGTAACTATGGTAAATTTTATTTACAATAGTTAAAGGTAAATCGGGTAATTAAGGGTAAATATAATATTAAACAATTACCCTAACTGTAACATCCCAAGTAAGTAATTAATAATAGATATTTTTATCTATGTCTATTAATGAATTAGATAGTGTTTTAGAGGCTTAAAATGAAAATAAATCCAATCTTAAGCATGGAATACACTAATATTTTTTAAAAGATTATTTTACTGCCTTTTGATGGAAAACCATTTTTAAATATATCTTTTGACAATTTTATAAGCTATGTTTGTCAAAATAAACTTATTCTTTATGATTGGGACATCAAAATTTACTTTGTGTGAATTTTTGGTATTTTTCTGACAATGTTCATTTTTTATTGAATAGTGTAAAATGTTGTATTTTAATTCAAAACCTCTTTTTAAACTAATTTATTTATATGATTAGATTATCTTTTGAATTGGTTTTAAAGTTAAATTAGAATATATTTTTACCATATAATCCAATGGTGGTTGTTGGAATTAATTTCACTTTGAAGTCGGACTTAAACTAGTGTCAATCTTTTGATACATTTTGTTTCATAAAAACACGCTATTTGTTTTGATAGCATGAATTAATTATTAGATTAATTAATGAAAATTATATGTTTTGAATTTTTCAAAATAGAAAAAAATTTTGAATTCAGAATATCAAATATAGCTTAGGGTGAGGTTTTGGTTTTTTTCTAAAAAACTTCAATTTTTGATGAATAGTGAAACCACTAAGTGGTAGATAAAGAAACTGATTTTTCGTTTAAAAGAAACTTTGTCACTTATATGATTTGATTTTCAAAAATACGACATACATGGTTGTAATTAAGAAGTAAAATGTGGTTCAATGAGATTAAAATAATTTTTTGGTGAGTAGTATATTTTAAGTTCTTAATCACGATTAGAGGTAATTAGTGTAGTTTAAGGTAAAAATAATGTTATAATAATATGAGATGATCTTGACACATGTCCTACCCTTATTGGATGTGTCATGGCTGACAAATAAAATCCATGGGTCAACTTTGGGACCCCATGGAGCCACTTTGGTTGGGAAATGACATAAATATATTTTTATTTAATGATAAAGTAAAAATGACACAAACATGATATGTTTTACTAAATCAATTTTTAAATGGGGATATACAAGTCATATTTTTTATTATAAATAGTCATTGGAAAGATAAAACTATTTCCTACATCATAGTATTTATTTTATAATTTTTATACTTTCAATTTATTAAATTATTTATGATATCATGATGATGCATCGATGACCTCATTATTTAACGATTTAAATAAAATTGAATGATAATGTAAAATCTAAGACCTAAATAAGGCCAAAACCTATTGGATGGGCGGATTTATAACCCTTATCACCTTATCCTCGAAACACATCAATGTGGGACCTCTTAAATCGGAATACCATTTTAAAATAAAGTGACTTTTCTTTACCTTCCTAGAGTGCCCCTCCTCTCCTCTTATAAAAGGCCCCCACCTCTACCTCCTTACCCACACTCCCAAAGCCTTTGGATCGGCCTAACCCTGCCCATTTTGGCTCTCCACATCCCTCTCTTACTCCTTGAATCCTCACTTTGGGCAGAAGTCTTCCCAAGGAATCTTTTGTGCTCAAACCAAAGGGAGTTACCCGATTTTAAGGTAATGTCTTCACTTGAGTCCTTTTGTTTTATTTTGCTTCTCCAACCCCCTAAACTCTTTTTAGTCATTTCTTTTGTAACAAATAAAGTATCTTAAATATTCTAGGATGTTTTTATAATAAGGATTCGAGAAACAATTACACACACCTACATCTAATAGTTAAAGGACATACTGTTTCCGTGGATGGTGAATTTATGCCTCTCGAAACGATGATTGTTCAACATTCATTTAACACCTTCAAAGGTGGCCATTAAGCTGTCACTATATTTATATATGATATATAATATGTTTATGTTTACCTTAAGATTCTGTATTTTTCATTTTGGGCATACCTTTATGGTTTCCATTATGGGTAAACGCGATATCTTCATTTAAGGAAGTGCGGACTGTCACCCCCTCAAAGTGATTTGATTCATTAAATACCATATGTGGGACGTATAAAGGATGGAAATATGATATTATATATGATATTATATTGTAATTATAATATACCTTTATATAATTATTATTCCATTCTATAAAATACAAAATAGAAATGAAATTAGCGTTCATGCGTACGTATGGCTTACCATCTCCATGAACGGTGCATTTCATTTAATACCTCTAAATGATTATGTAATATTATAAATTCTTGTATATACTGTATATATATGATATATACATCATGATTATAATTCTGTACATAATGGATATATGAACAACTTGTAATTATAAAGTGCTTATTTTTTACTCAAGTACCAATGATCGTTAAAACGACCGTTATTAACTTAAATAATTACATAGTGTTCATGACATGGCAATAAGTGATATAAAAGTAATAATGAACTTGAAAAAGGTTCTTAAAGATGTAGAAATTAACTCAAGTTTATTATTCAGGACATTAAAGAATGATCGAGTCAAGTCAGACCCGAGGTATGGGACTTCGTCTCAATCTCCTTTCATTGAGGCATATTTTGTTTTATACACAACCTTCTTTTATACGGTGTATAAAACCCTTTGACTTTTACGTTTATCCAAAAGGAATATTTTTTATACGAAGAGTTTTACTAAAAAACAAAAGGTAATGTTTTTGTCGTACGTATGCAGCGACAACGACTTCTCCGCCGCCGTGACCATTATTTGAGTTTCGGCTTCCTCTACAAGCCATAACTTTTTTTTAAAAGAAAAATAAATACCATGTTTTACTTTTATTTTGTTTTGGTATTGAAAATGGTTTTCATAATGTTTTTATATCAATGTGTTGTATTGATATCTTGTGATTGAAATGTGGAAATGTTATGTTTCCTTTATGCATGTTTTATGTGATACGATTTTGTTGAGGTTCTTGGGCATTATTATGAAGACAGGTGGTTCCGTGATAAACTAAGGGCGGGTGAGCCCGATATAGCTCTCAAATGCATTGGGTAACACGAAGGAGTGAAACGTTAAGGTTTCTCTGAAGAGATTTAGGGAATATACTGTGATGGGTATTCCAAACGTAACCAAGAGGGTTACTCCCTACGTAAGAATGTTATGAATGCCTCAAGTTACCTTTATGTCTTATGATTTCTATGATTTATTCATGATTTGATGAGGTATGTTGAATTGCTTATGTTTTATGGGTAAAGTATGATTTCATTCTTATGTATATATGTACCCATGATTCATTTTCATATATTTTTATATCCCTTACTGAGCTTTTTATGCTCATCCCATGTTTTTTTGAAATGTTTTTCACATGTCAAGGGAAAGGTACATGATATGATGATAGTGTCAAGGAAGTGTCAAGAAAGAATCCATGTTTTATTTTAAATATGTTTCCATTGATGGGAAATAACAATACTATCTTTATGTAACCACTTTGTTTATATGTGGATTGTAATGTAAGTTTTATGATCTAATTCTCTAAAACATTAAACTCGAAAAGATCCTCAGTGTGTAATCTTGTAATAACTCAATATTAAGTAAGGTTTAAGGATGGAGCCTTATACTAACACTTGTTCTAATATAATTGGATGATTATATTTTACCCTAAATCATACTTGGGTTGAAATTGAATCTAATGGGACTCACTGGTATTTGATTAAGACCATTTATTTAGTTTATTTAAAGGAAAGTGAAATTTCTCACCCAAACTTTAATAATTAGATTATTTTTAATATATAGTTATACAAAATATAAATTCGATTATAAATACTCATTTTAAAGATAAAATGTTTTTTATCATGGTAATTTATTTGTAATTTTTAATAAATATTTTATTACCTTAAAATCTTATACATTAATGATGTAGAAATTTTTTATTTAGTGAAAAATCATTAATATAGTTTTTATTAAAATAATAATACCTATCAAAAGGACCAGAAGCTTGAAAAAAATTTATTGGTCGAGTATATATATACCCTAATTATCCAAGGGTCTATTTTTGGAGCATTTGGATTCTTATAAAACCGATTATGACATTTATATTATATTATTTTAAATGATGTGAAATATGTCCCCTTCATATTTTAATATATATAACAATTTAAATGTTATGATTTTAAGATGATAAATTCGAGTAAAAATATTATTAGGAAATTTATTATATATATCTTCATCATAGGAGTTTATTTTTAATTTTTATGCAAATAATAAGTATATTAAATGATTATACAAAAATGATGTAGTAATTGTTTTATTAAGAGAAATATCAAATAAATGGTTTTATAAATATTAAAATAAACATTATATGAACTAATTAATATTCTACACAAATTTTATAGATTAATAGGACATGCTAGGAATCTATTAAACATTTTGGTTAGAATATATCCTCTTTTTGGATTTTATATAAATTCAAATAAATGAATAGTGACTAAATTAACACTATTGTTATTTTATAAAAATAACATATTATTAAATTTTTTAAAAATCACATAATTATTTAAAAAATATAGATTGAAATTTATATGTTCTAAAATTTCATAAAGTAACAAATTATTTATAATTCACAACAGAAAAGTAATAATTTATAACAATTTAAAATTTAGAATATTATTACCAAAAATATGATTAAATAAATTAAATAAGGATAAATCAAATTGGTAAGGTTTAAAATAAATTCCCAACATGTATAAATTTTATTGGATGATGCGATTACAATTATATATTATCTCCTCTTCAGATTTAAGTCATTTTTGGTGGTTTTTAATTGGGGTATGAATTTATTATAAATTAATATTTCTTATGTTTCCAAAGGTTCCCCTCTCCTCCCTTATAAAAGGTCATCTCCTCCCTCTCATCTTCACAACACTTTGAGCCTTAAATCTCGGAAAAACCCTGATCATTTATCTTCTCCACTTCCCTAGTAACAATATGGTGGTTCTGGTCTTCTCAAAAGACCAAATCTAGTGCCTTAAGAGAAAGTTTAAAAGAGGTGCGTCGAAAAAGTGGTAATATCTTCTACTGATTTTCAAGTTTCTTTCTTCTTCAAATTCTTCTTCTATAGTTGTTTCATTATAAAGTAATATCATAAGAATCAATAATATACTGATATTTTATTATAAATATGAAACAACCCCATTTAACCTTCTATCCATCCTATGGAAGACGAAATCACGGCGTGTGCATACGTACGGAATACCGTCTCCACGCCGTGGTGTAATCTATTTTTCCACCACCACCTTACTTGGATTGGTATAATTGTGTAAATAATAACTATATATATGGTAATTATAACATGATAATAATTCTGAGATATTATATCATCCACTCTAATTCTATTCAATAATTATGGGAATGATATCATCATGAATGCGTACGTACGGATTACCGTCTCCTCGACGGGAGGAGATTCATTATCCATGTTAACCATTCAAGAATGATTATAAAGTATATATATTAAATAATCAAAAACAATATGACATATTAATGATACTGGACTTATGTATTTGTTATTTACTTACTTTCATTAAATTTAATAAGGAAACAAAAACAATGTTCATGTGTACGTACGACCTACCGTCTCCATGAATAGTGTATTTATTTCCATTTATAGATCTATTATATATATTTATATTCTGAAAATATATTATATATAAATCATGTTTTACATTCTGGAAGTATGTAAATCATGTTCTAAGAAATCATATGAATATTTACAAGTCAAAACACGGACGATAAAGGAAACAATTTTACCCAAAATGGTACTTTAACATGAATTTACAAAATAACATGTAATATAAAGTCATATTTAAACCATATATGATATAATAACAATGAATATGATTCTTTAATAAGTCAATGACATTATTTAAATTATTATACAGGAGATTCGGATACATACGAAGCATATCAGACATAAGGTAAGAGATAATTATTCCCATCTCATTCTTATCATAGACTGTCTATTTTTATGTATTTACTGGGGTTTTATTTTTCATCATTGTCCATAAAAATGTTTTTAATAAGTTGATTAATATTGTTCCATGTATTTTTAAAGTCATTTTTACCCCTCTTTGACTTTTACTTTGTGTTACTGAAGGAATCTTTCTTTTTTTAACATACGTGGTACTTTTTCACTTTTCCATTAAAAGTACGTGGAGAATGTTTTTTTAACTTAAACGGGATGAACAGAATTTTATGGTTTTATAATGCCTTATTTACATGAAGATTACTCTACTATATTTATTGACTATTTTGAACAAAATATTTTTCTTCTAAAGTTGGATGGTATTTAGTGAAAAGAAAATGATTTTGAAGAAGAAAGGATATTTACCTTAAGAATTCATTTGAAGGGTTTTATCTAAACCATTTTCCATCTAAGATGACATTATTTCATATGTGTATGTTTCAAGTATAATATCTTTATGATTTACATGGTTTCACTTTTCTTATGATGAAATGATATACATTTTTTGTATATAGATTATGTTATTATGGGATGATGTTTATGAAACCAATTTTATTCTTTGGGTTATGATGAATGATTTATGTTTATGTTCTGGCGCACATAATAATGATTTCATTATGGGATGGGTGGGACCTATATCTCCCTCTAATTCATTGGGTAAATATTTATATCTCATGAAATAAAAATGGCTAGAATGGAAATTTAATCCAGATCAGTGATGCAGGACTGGAACGAGGAGTGAACTCAATTCAGAAAGGGACTTTGTCCACTAATATGGTCTTGGAAGCAATGCCACGGCTTCTATGGAAATCATAACATGTTCTTAACAGATTCCACAATTACATGTTTTATTCCGATGAAATTTTATCATGATTAATGTTTCTTTATGATATATTCCTTACGTACTGTCATGTTTTATCTCATTGCTCAAGATTTTGATGTTTAAACTTTATTTCCATGTTTTTTTAAGTTCAAATGTATATGATTTGTTTTATTTTCTCCATGCTTACCCTTACTGAGGATTTTATCTCACCCTTTATATGTTTTCTTTTCCATAGGATTTAAAGAAAGGTTTTAGGTAATAATACAAAATGGGAAGATCTTTATGGGAGATGTTGAAGATCTTTCACCATGATTAGAAGATTATATTTTGAGTTTCAAAGACACTAAACTATTACAGTCCTTGTGTGTATGTTTATGTTAGGTATTAAGTATTCCCCCAAAAGTAATGTAATGTCTATGTACGTCAAGATTTGGGTCTCTACAACTATAATGGATGTTAATCCTTATTGATAACCAAGTCAAGTGAACCCAAAACCTTGAATTAGAATTCCCCAATAATTGAATGCACCCCAACTAGGGTTGGTCTATCACTTTGAACTATGGTTCGATTCAACCTAAGATTATGGAAGGCTATACTAGATTAATATTTCTTTGAAGGATTTTATCCTTAAACAAAAATTTCCATTCTAATATCTTTGATTTCATGATTTTTAATATTAAGTGGGATATACTTAAGTTACTACTCATGTATAAGATAATATTTTATGTATAATCCAGTCTTATATTTGTTCCATATTGCATGCCTGATTAATTTATTAATGGTGGGTTCATGACAACACACCCACAATAAATAAACCATGAAACTGATAAAAATAAAATAAATGGCATGATAATGATCTTGTTCTATTGATTAGATTATATAGCGGTTGATAATCTAACCTAAGACCTTAGGGAGAAACACCTTGAACCTTTTGGATTTGTGTTTACTGCTTTCCACATGTTCACCTTTGTCTCTCCTTGGATTGTTTTCACATAGGATCCAAACTTGAGCTACCTCCATTAGCTTTGGAGATCAATAAATTACATATTATTTTATCTCACACACATGTGAGGGGTAAAATGGGGTTTTACATAAAATAAGCCCTGGGCATGTAGGCCCAACATATTAATGAGGAGAAGGCTCGCAGACCAAAAAATTTAATTTAAATAAATAAATTAAAAGAAACCAATCATATAAAAAGTTTTTGGTCTTTCTCATGATCATCCATGTATGTAGTGATATTTATGTATAAATAAAACTATCATTCAATTTTTAATCGTTCTTATTTAAGATAAACCACGCCTGAATCAATTAATAATCTTTAATTTATCAATCCTTTTATCTTAAACCCTTTTCTGAATTTCCTTGATATTCTCATCCATATTAATTTTAAACAAAAAAATTTATTTAAAATTATCTTTGTATGTAACATGTTATTTGGAGGTAACCTGGTGAATTCCTGTTCATAACTACTCAATGAGTAGGAATGAACATTACACATATGTTAAATTAAACACACATATATAAAAACCAATCACGTGTTCTTCCTCAGCTTTACAACCAGACTATGGTACAAGTCTCAAGGGTTTTAATAATATAATAATAATTTTAATAAATATGCATAATATAGATGAGTACACGTTGTGTAGTTCCTGCTACACGGTGTGTACTTTTGATCACCATCCATCTGAAGTACACGCCCTGGGACATGGCGATTTGATGTACTTAAGAAATTTTAAGAGTACACGTCTTGTTGAAATGGACACATGCCGTGTTGTATCTGGGATACACAGTTTCCAGCCTGGCAAGCCATATATGGGGTACATAGTCCAACCCTAACCCTAATGGACTACACGCTGTGTTCCATGGGGCACATGGCATGTAGTCTATAAACCATGTGCCACCTATTCCTGGTCAACACACGATGTCCTAAAGGCATAGATAGGATTCGTTTACGTAGCCTGATTTGGTAGACCAGTCCAATGCATTGAACCAAGACTACATGATGTGTACTTCAGAAGACATGTCGTGTATTATATTGTTGTACGGCCGAGAATTTTTGGAACCTTCAGATGAGATCATCTACTTTATTTTAATCAAAATTAAAAGGAAAATAGTTTTTGTAAGGTGAACGAGAAACAAGAGAGGAGGACCAGATATCAAGATTTAGATTTAATGAATGATTAACTTGAACTAAAACAACTAAATTATTAAATGAGTAAATCACAAAGGAAAAACTAATTAACTATAATCAAAGATATAACCTCCCTCTAATACCACTTTTAGGTTCCAGGCATAGTGGAAACACATTGGTGGGTGTATCCAAATATAATTTTAGTGTTAACAATGATAAATCCGAGAACCATCATGATAATAAAACACCGAATCATCAGAATAGAACAAAGAATGAAAAAAATAGAGGAGTACCATATCCATACACAAGATCATCATATGTTGGTTATAATTAATTTATTTAATTGAAAAGAATTACCTTGATGTAATTATTTCTTCTCTAATGTCTTCGGTCCTGCTCTGATGTGATCCATCGTTGCATCATAGAATCCAAGTGTTGGATTCATCTAACAATGATTTGCACGAGCTCCATGTATCTATGGACGTCACTGAAGGGATCTCCGGGTTCTAGCACAGAAGAGCCTTCACTTGCGATGTCCTCCTCAATCGCCTTGATCTGGTGGAGGTGGATATATCTCTCTCTCATAGCTTGATATTGTTCTTGGTGGAAAAAGAATTCTCTCATGGCTTGAGATCTTTTCCAAATCAGTTTTTCAAAAACACTCAAAATTTCTGGGCTATTGAGAAATATATAATTGGGATTTTTAATTATATAGAATAAAAAAATGAATTAATTACCTGAAATCATTTATTCATTTCATTTAATTCTTAGTAATACCCCATGTCTAATAATAACAGTTGATTGTTATTATTACTTGACATTTGCCCAGCGAATTAAACCTAATATTATTTAATTAAATAAATATTATTATTTCACATAAATTCCTTGAAAACTATATGGTGTGTATATATTAATATACATAGAATGTACTTTTATTATTCATTTTTCATAATTTCCTCCACCACATTTATTAGAACTTGAATAATGACTATTTATTTCTCAAATAAATATCACTGCATTACTCTCTAATAAATATATTACATCACGCACAATATATTCTCTCGAATAACTAGTGTATAAATAAATGTGATCAGGAATTACTAAATAATTATTAAACCACATTAAGGAATAATATTTTCTCACCTTGTTAAATTAATATTTAACTGATATACATGGACAAAATTAGTGTCTGACCCTCTAGGTCTATTTCTCAGTGGCATTGGGTGGAGCCTGCCTAATGCCCAAGGTCAGCATCAAGCAACATTCCAAAGCACCCATAGATAAAGAAGTTAACGCCATAATGATCTTTCAACTCTTAAAAACACTTACCGTGTATTGTAATACCTTTTTCACGATATCTCAAATCAGGCTGGTTGCATGATAGTGCCATTAACCTATGTTCTCAATTATTCATTCTTTCACTTTATGGAATTTAACATTCCTGATCATCACCATGTCCATGGATTTATTTAGACTACATCAATTCCATCAAAGGCCCTGAGATATCTACTTCTATTAAGGAATAGAAGGGAAAAATCCTTTCTCACATTATCTATTAATGCAATATCTCTCGTGACGCAGACAATGTATCCAAACTCATTGTGAACAATTTGTCATCACAGTTTTCATCAATACATATAAGTGTGAAAGTGGTAATACCCATTAATAATAATCTTAATGTATAAGGAAAAATACACATGTCTTAAGATAGGAACATCCAATGACACTCTGAAATTTGGATTTTCTACTGGCAGGTCACGTTCTCATAATATCCTACTAGACATTACCATTGGCGAATACCATGAGAAGGTGCATCAAAGATTTATGAGTCCTCACCCCTAATGGCCTATATATCTTTGTTCCCCTCAAATAACATCATCATTCCATAGAAATTATAATCATGAACAATGTTATGGTACTTCTGGGTTCTCATCATAGTAGGGATTTGCTATGACCCTCTAATGCAATAGCTATCCTTATAACATTATCACATTCATTGTCCCGCAGAAGAACAATCAACATGTGATAAGGTATTTATTAATGAATAATGTAAGAAGTAGTTAGATATAGGAAACCAACTCTAATAGGGTACATATATATCTATTTTATGGAAACAAAATTCCCGATAGATGATACTTCCCCCATCTGTAACTCATATTAATATACTTTTCATATTTCTTATGCTTTTGAAATGTATTTATCATAGTTTTAAAATTCTCCCCATGCACCTCCTTACTTTTAGAGTATATCAAAATATCATCTATAATGAATACTAAAAAATTATCAACAAAATATATAAATACTTTATTCCTTAATTTCATCATTATTGTTGAAGAATTAGTGAGTCTTAATGGAATCACAATAAACTCATACAGTCTGTAAGTCGTCTGAGAGAATGTTTTGGCGATATCATCATTCTTCACATTTAATTGGTAATATCCTAATAGAAGGTCCATATTAGAGAAATATTGGCACCCACATAATTGGTTGAATAATACATATTTCTTTGGTTGGGGATAATTTTTCTTTATTTGGATTTTATTAATTTCCTGGTAATCAATGAAAATGTGTAACGACACATCCTTATTCTTTACCAATAGGACAGGTGCACCCCACAGGGAAGCACTGCAGAATATAAAAAAATTCTCTATATTCTCCTTTAAATAAATTTTTACTTTTGGTACCTAAAAAATTTCCATTCAATAGGAAGTCATATATACAAGCATAGATCTTGGTATAAGTTCAATTGAAAACTCATCATATCTTTTAAGAGGAATACCCGAAAAAACTTCATGGAATATATCAGTAGAATCCGGAGAAATCAAATATATCTTTAATCACGATTATATATTTGTTTCAATCATCTGAGTAAGATATGATTTCTCATAATGAAATAATATACACACTTAATATGAATCTTCTAAAGGAGATTCATTCTCTAATTTACACTTATACGGAATCCAAGGAAGAATCGATATGTGATGATTGATCTCCATACCCTAATATTTAATGTTTTATTTGAATAAGGACTAACAATCCATGATCAATATAGAGTTAAATACTACTAAGCATGTAGGAATAGTGTTTATAGAAGGTTCAATCCAAAAAACAATTTATTAGAGAGTATTTTTATACTTTGGATGAAAAAATTGATTCTTTTACTATTATCATAGATAGTTTAACCCCAATGTTTTGAGGTGGTGTTTAAATAGTATTACTAAACATAAAAGATATCAAGGAATATATATAACTATAATAATAAATTACAGCTTCTATTGTTGAAAGAATGACAAACATACCTCTCACCACATCATTTTTGGGATCCACCTTGGTGGTAGTGATAGTAACTGATCTTCCTTTCTCTTTAGGTCTTGAAAGTCATTGACATTAATTGTCTCTGACAACCCCTGGCTTTGGGAATTTTTTCATATAATTCCCATGTTCTTTGAATCTAATACACTAAACCATATGTTAAGCATAGATCGAAACCTTTTTCCCCTCAATCACATTTACTGAATTATTTAAATAACGTTAGAATTGATTATCCAGATCCCCGTATATTATAAATTTAAACCAATCTCGTCGTTCCTATTTTTTAGGATGTGTCTTCAAAAACATTTTACAAATGGGATGTTGGGTTTTATTTACAGCATAATATTTATCTATTGATCCCCCAATGTAAAACACTATCTTATTCAATTAATGTCATAGCCCAAGAGACCATTGAGAGTTTCCAATATCAATATCAATCGTGTAGGAAAATAGAAAATATTTTAAAAACTATCAAAATATTAATTTGATAATTAATTTCATAGACTTGAAATAATTCTACTAAATAAATGTTACACCTTATTTTAGGTGTTGATGATGTATTCAGAGGCGTATTATGCCAGCCTTTTGAATATTTTCAAATATTCCGGGATAGAATCACATTCCTTTTACTTTAGTATGATGAACTCCCTTTTTATTTTAGGATGGATATTTCAAATAAAATACTAATTTAAAAATATTTTATTGCATTCATCTCATTCAATGGAATAAATTTCATCTTGGGACATCATTTTCTTGATCAGTGTTCACCACTGACCCCCTTCCCCTTCAATACAATATGAAACGATTGTGGATTTCTCCTCATCTGAGAATTTGAGGATAGAGAATATATTCTCAATGGAGTTAATCAACTATAATGTGATTAGAGGATCAAAAGATCATCAAAAGGTAAGAGGCCTTTGTCTCATAAAAGACTCAATTATAACCTTTTTTCTTAGTAAAAGGATGGTGATGCACATGATCCATGTTATTATTAATAGCATTAGTCAACTGGTCTAGTACATACATTAAGTTCCCGAAACATTCTATAATTTGTTTATACATAACATTATAGGAAGTCATCAAATTTCAATCCATATTGGTTGTTGGCACAGTTCCTACTATTTCTCACCATTAATTAAATAATAATAAAAGGGATAACAATTCTTTTAACTAGTAAATGTATAAATGGAAACTGTGAACATGAAGGAATAATTGATAAATGAAAAGTAAATACAAAATTTTTAGTCTCTAGGTTTAAATCTATCTCATTCATGGATATTTAATTATTATGTTTTCTAACCTAATAATTTATTTAAATCCTTTAAAATGGTTTGTAAATATTTTATGAATTTTTCAAATCATATCAACCAGGAGTGTCAAGCAAGGTGAGCAGTAAGGACTCATTCACCATGTAGTTGGATATTTTCTAGGACCAACCCGACCAAATATTTTCATGGTTATTAGCTTTAGATGAATATGATCCAAAATCATGTCTAATTGTGGTATTCATATTATAATTTATTTTCTAGGAAACCACATTATCTATACCTAATATATTTTTTATATATTTTTCTTATACATATATTTATTCATAGGGTAATTACTAAAATATTATTTTTATTATCATAAAAAAATAAATAATCCATTATCTAATAACATATATAGTGAACCAGTCCTTTACACATAATATTACAAGATTTTTTTATATAAATATCCAATATATACAACCCAAATATCCTATATTCTAGTGTCTTTGGAATAATAGGTTCATATAGAATCAAATAGAAACTAAAAAATAAATTATTTATTTTATTCTCCTTAATTAGAACCTGAAATATTTAGAGGTCGTAAAAATAAATTGGATATCCTAGTGAATAAATAAAATATTTTTTTGGTCTATAAAACTTAGTATGGGAATAAACCTGATATTGAAACTTACTATATAGGTAAAACGGAATAACATGATTTCCTAAAAGTGAAGGATCATAAATAATCACTTGGGTTCAAAACATTAAATCATGGAATCATAAGATAATGAAAAATGGTAATGTGGTAGAAATAAAATACATGAAATTAGAATAAATAAAGTACAACTAGCAAGACAATATCACATGGTCGACATAGTCCCATTATGGATTAGGTTTACTCCCTAATCCCATGCATCATGTCTAATGAGACTAGATATTACCCAATGAATTGAATCTCTATCTGGATGAACCCATAATAAAATGAACATTCTTTTATGTTAAAAAAATTAAATCAATCAAAAGGCATAGATATAAGAAAAACGCATGGAAATAAATGGGTTGCATAATCTTGTATCATATCAAAATCAAAAGATATTTCATAAATAAATAATTTTTGAAATCAACATAAGGCATGTATTACCCCATAAAATCTTTATATATAGAATTTAGAATCACTTCATAACATTAAATAAATATAAAAAGTGATTTATATATATAAATTTTATAACCCAATGGAAAAAAGGGTTTTTTAGAGATATATCTTACCTTGTTCTTGGATATGTTCTATACTTGGACTTAACATCCCAGATAATCATATTAAATTATTTAATTTATTAATTTATAACCTTTTATATCTATATTTTTTTATATTATAATTCTATTATATTCATTGGTATCCATTTAAAGGTGATATAATGTTTGATTTTTTCTGTTCATATAGAAATTGTTTCATGATTCCACGGTCAGATCATTTATGGATAATTATTTATCTTCTTGTTAAAATTGAATAAAAATTTCAAATGAAATGAAATGGTATTAATGTAATTCCATATATTTTAATTTTCCAAAATACTTATATGTTTTCTAGTATAGGAATGATTCACTTGGGGAAAATGTTATTGTTATGTTGTTAGTTCATCTAGGTAGTTTAACTTATTATCAAGAACTAGTTTCATTAAATTTAATGTAATGTATTTATATTCATTCAAAAACATGAAATGAGTTATAATATATTTATTGTCATCTTATTTAACCATAAAAATATATTTATGAGCATAATTTATGTAAAATAAAAACTCACCATCCATGGAGGTGGTGAGCCTTCATGGTATAAACAACAGTTACGTTTTTAGATTAAAAGAAGAGAAGAGGATGGATTGTTGAGATTACATAGGATATTTAAAATTATAGTATATATATGATACTATATTTATTATTCCTTGTTTGAAGTAATTCATTTTTTTGGATGACGAGGAAGGAATATTAAGAGCCATTTGTGGGAATTAGTTTCTCCAGGGAATGTGTCCTCTTGGGATTCCACATAATCAACCTTTTATTGGTATTTGGATGATACCAGAAACACTTGGATATGAAGGATAAGTTTGGGAAGTTATTTTCAAAAAAGTTTGAGATATTCATGGGTTAGAAGGTGTGAGGTTAAGGGGTAGTTAGGGAGGTATTAATAAGGGGAGGAGAGGTCTCTTTTTTAATATTATATTCATTGGATTACTATTGTAGGGAAAAATCCATCAAGGAAGCACTGAATCATTTTTGGGTTGATTCTGTTTATTGACTATGTGGGTTTGTTTTTTGACGAATTGGGTTTCCCTGGTGAGTTTTCAAGTTCCTGATATAATGTTGACAACTTGTGTTGAAAAAGAACCAGGACAATGAAATGGTCGATCTGTAGGTAGTACAAAAATAATAGATATAATGTGGCACCATTTTCTAGTGTTTTTCAAATTTTTGGGCATCAAAATAGGAAAAAAGAGAAATGTGATTTTGTAAAATCAATGTTCACACAATACTTAAATTGGTTTGTAAAATTTCACACAATGCATGTTTTTGGAATAAAACATTAAAAAATGAAAAGGAATGTTGTGCGCGTAAGTCAAGGTTTCACAAATGAAAATGTTGTGCCCAATGAAATTTCAACTAGGGTTTGGTATGCTCGAGGAAGATCTTTTAAAACATGTTGAATCATCCATGTAAGGGTCGGAAATTCCTATAAATAAGAGGTTACCCCTCCCCCCCCATTTAAAACAACTGAAAAAAAATGTGGAGAGATGTGTTTGATTGAGGTTTCTCATGAACCCCTCCCCCCATGGATCACAGAATAATTTTAAGGAAAGGGATTTGCGTGAGAGATGTGGAGTTTCATGAACCCTAAGAAAGATATGTGTATGATTAAAGTTTCTCACAAGGGTTGTTTCTTGAAAAATGTGGAATCTTTCATGCATGGAATTTATGTTTTTCAAAAGACACTATAAGTGTTTAATGAAAGACTTAAGGTTTTCCAGTAATATTGTGGTAAATGTTTATTCATCCATGGAAGAAACTGGGACATCAACCGAGAACCTACATATAGTGGAGGATGCATTCATTAGAGATAACTAATGAACACAAAGGTCTATACACTATGATTTGAAATTCCAAATAATTAGTGAGCACACTTTAGTTGGCCGGGCAGTGAGATTTCAAATTGTGTTTTTCTGTAGACCAGGAAGGAGAGTGAGTCCACTCTAAAAAATATAAATAGTAGTGTGCCTTTATTGGAATTGGTATGACACATTGTTGTTTTATGATCCTTACACATAGCTCAGTGAGGGTGAACCATGTAAATATTGTTGTGTCTCATGTATTCTTTAATTTCTATTTGTAAATTTCTACGGGTAAGTGTTATAATAGATTTTTGTTTAACAGCCAAACAAGATCAAAAATGTAGTTGTTTTAATCTGTGAAACCCTAATTCACCCCCTCTACGTCTATTTTACCTTCTGGACCTAACAATTATTTTGTCTCAAGACTATCAATTATATTGATTCTTATGACTATATATAGTAAATAGTGCATTTAAGATTGAAATAATTGATTCTAAACATATCCATGACTAAAAAAATTATTTATTTATCTTATAATGATAAATAACATATTTCATTGTATTTCACCATAATAAAAAAATCCACTATTTTATAAACATACCAAAAAATAACCCTAATAAATTTTAAATGTTTAGATTCCAAAAAAAAATACAATTTATGATAATAATCTTATAAATATGATAAATTTAACCTTTAAATAATGTCCTTATTTATTTGAAAAATAAAAATTCAAATATTATTTTATACTACCATATGTGAGGGTAATATTCTAATAGTTAGTTTACTATTCATAAAATCCAAATTACTATTTCAATGACCAGATTACTATTCTGAAAATACTATTACAATGGTCATATGGGTTCTCTACTTTCTACAAACACTTATTATTTCACTCATTATTAATTCAAACATATTTTATCTCAAGGTTATATATATTTTAATTTTCAACAATAATATTAAATTAATAATATTCTACATCATTTTTATATTGTTGTTCATGAGTGTAGTTATTCTGGTGGATTGAGATTATCACAATTTTCATTTTTTTATTTTTTTTATTTTCTTGTATTATACCCTTGTAATATTTTCAATTCATATAGACATTTTTTTCTAAATTTAATATTCAATTTATTATAATTACAAATTACTGTTTTTGACGTAGTCTGTTTTCATTATATAATATTATATTTTTTATGTATTCCATAATTATATATTTATAAGGGAAATTCAATTGATTAAATTTTGGGTCATTACAATAACAACACTAATATATTAAAAATTATAATTGATTCAAACTCATATAGTATCACATTCTTCAATTACCGTGCTTGTTTTATATTAATGAAACACAACAATGCGTTGTTAGGTTTTTATCTTGACTAACTCCATGTCCATCTTCTTATTCTCATCCAATCAAGCATCTCACATTACATTGTTTCTGGTTAACTCGTCTATATTACTTATCTTCCTTCAGTTTCATTGGATATTGTATTTGTGACACTATTGTTTCACAAATTTAACTCTATTAACATAAAATGCCTTTAATTTTTTATTTCTCAAATTATTGAAACATTCAGCTCCTCTTTTTCTTATTAAAACACAATGTACTGTATTTATTGCATAATATTCTACATAAATTTCATTTTTTAGCATATGGTGATCTTCACCTAAGAAAATATGCATATACCAATCATCATAACTCCAATAAGAATGACCTTATTTTCATATTCATATCATAGATCATAACAGCATAATGATAGTTGTAATATTAAAAGAAAACTAAATCATATTCATATTAACTATTTGGTCTATCATTTGAACACAATTGACTAGGTATATTTTATTAATATCACACTTATATATAATATTGGGTTTCACCATCAATATATTCTCACATAACTTCTAATAAACAAAAATATCTATCTCAATAATTAAGACATAAGTATATTCTGGTCATGGTGATTAGATCACCTTCTCTAAACTTTTTTCAAGATTAACTCATCTTTTCAATGTCTTAATTTTTTTATTTTTATTCACCATCTATGAGTGTATAGTCTGCTAATATAGTATTTGGAAATTATACTTCAACATAATCTCTCAATGAAATGTACTCGGTTGTTGTATTCATGGTGCAAGATTCCCATTTGAAAACCCTACTTCCCAATAAGGATTAATCAAACAACATTATTTCAATCATACGTTCTTATATTATAAAATAGTGAACGATGTATTTTTGGGAGAGTCCTGTAGTAGACATGGATATTAAAAGTCTACTCATCATTATTATGGACATTGTATATTGTGGAGTTGAATTCACATGACACCACCTCATGGTGTGACCACTAGCTCCATCCCAATATAGTTCCAACCCAATTTAGGCTATCTCACGCCCCATTCATACACCACTCTACACTGCTCTTCCATTCTACTATATTTATACTCAGTATCTTACATTTGAGATTATTTGTTTTCTATAATGGATGGCTTCTTGGGATTTGTGGTCACAAAATATAACTAATTTTTGAATTATATTCTAATTAAACATTATTTGACATAACAATAAAAATCAATAGAATAAAAGGACTTAAGAAAATTCTCACACTCAACCCATAATCTCATCAAATCATTAAATGCATTAGTGAATGCATTTAAATAACTCTATAAATTATCAGTATAATTCCAAACCCCTTTAATATAGTTCTTTTAGTTAGTGCATAAAAAATTTATTAGAACTATAAATTATTCCATGAAATATTAGTTCAATAATCATCAAATTTATTCCACCTAATAAATCCTTGAAATCGCCTATTATATTTTTGGGATAAATCATCCAGCCTCAATCAGGTTGTATAATCTGGTAGTAGATCTATAATCTAATTGTATTCCATCAATAGATGGATTAACATGTAGAGTGTAAAATTTTAGACCACCCTTAGGCATTAGCATCTTTCTCTCTGACCTTCTTTTTCTTAACTTTCAGTACATATTGACTTTATATCTCATTGACCTATGATTGATGAAAAAATAAAATGTTACTATTCACAATCCATTTGTGTTTTTCAACTATCTATTTTTTTCAATAAACATTTTAAATATAAATATACTATCCTTCTCACCATTATTGATAATAAATTAAAAGATTCAATAATATGGGAAAAACAAAACTCATCTCATACTCTATCAATTTTCATCTTCCAAACTTATCCTCAATTATACTAAAATGATACCCTAAATTAATTTATAGAAGGATATCATCTCTACTCAAAATAATGAGCCATACATTAATAAAAAATTATTATATGTGATCCATGCTAACTATAGAAAACAATAGTTACTAACTTATAACTCATGGTTACCCAAATTATATTCCCTAAGTTGTAACACCCCGAGATTTTATGAAAAATATTCTTTTTAATTTGATTAATGTCTTATGTTGTACGCTACACCAAAAGGATCTTGCACAACATGCATCCCTGACTTGGATTTCATTACACGCAATTGTGACCATCCACGATAGCGTGTGTTGTATGCAATATCGAGTTTCACTAAACAAAGATATGTTATATAATCTAGCCGTTATGAATAGTAATACCCAATTTTTGAAATTTTATAAATTTTATCATTCAAAATGGACTTCATTTATGGATTCAGAATATCGAAATTAGCCTAGCGTAAAGTTATGGTATTTTTATGAAAACATTCGATTTTTGAGGAATAATGAAAACACTGGGTTACTATTCAAAAACCGACTTTTTATTTAAATAATTATTTATTTTATTTAAATTTATTTTATGTCAAAATTGATACATAATACCTATACAAGTTCAATTTAATCCATTGGAGTCACTTTATAATAATTTTAGATATATAAAAATTTTATTGAACTTTTCACCGTCTTTTACCCACCTCCTAGGAGAATTTGAAAATTCAAATAAAATATAATTTTACCACTTCTGTGAGTGGAATTTTGAAAATACGAGAGACGCGGTTAATATCAAGGACTAAAATTTGGTTCAATGAGATGAATTTTTTTTGGGCGAATAGTAACTTTTTATTTTTTTTACCACGGTTAAAAGTAAATAGGGTAATTAATGGTACAAATGATATTATTATTACCCTAACACATGTCCTAATTATATTGGATAAGTTTAATTAGACCCAAAAAACCTTAGAAATAAAATATGTCCATTTAGTCCCACTTGGATTATATTAGGACATTTATTATTAATTTATTTAAAGAAGGGTTAAAATAGTTAAAATCAATGTTTAATAACCACATCATTTTTAATATAGGGTTATACATAATATAAATTAGAAATTAAATATTAATTAGAAATCAAAAAATATTTCCTACATAATGGTATTTTATTTGTAATTTTTTGAATTTAAA
Source organism: Viscum album (assembly GCA_963277665.1). NCBI lineage: Eukaryota > Viridiplantae > Streptophyta > Magnoliopsida > Santalales > Viscaceae > Viscum > Viscum album. The sequence continues at coordinate 191,125,447 of OY728155.1, read as the reverse complement.
TAATTTAATTTATTTATGACACAATGATGATGTAGTAATTATATTATTAATGAAATATCGACATAATTTATGTTATTAATACCCAAATAAATGTAATTTGAGACTTTTTATGAATTCTAATAATTTTCTATGTTAATATTACATGTTAGAATTTATTTAATAAACTTGTTTCGAACTAATCTTTCTGTTATAAGTTTCACAAAAATCAATTACCAAATAGTGTCAAAAATGACATAAAATAGTTTTTAAAACAAATATTATATTATTAATTGTTATTTTATTCCTAAAAATATAAGGTTAGTCCAAATGACTTATATAAGGTTATATATATTATTAATAAACAACTTGGGTTTCGTTTGACTTGTTATAATAAGTTTATTAACCTTATAGTGTAAGAAAACAAGAAGACACGATAAAAGTTAAATTATCTAACTTAAAGTTAAATCAAAATGATAAGGTTAAAATAGAAATCTAAACTTGTCTAAATTATATTGTATGAAAGTATTTAGACCCATCCCTACCTTATATTCGAAATAAATCAATTTGGAGATATTAAAAACCGAATATGACTTTATAATAAAATAATATTTTTAGTTTTTTCAAAGGTGCCCCTCTCCTGTCTTATAAAAGGGAACCTCCTCCCTCTCTTCCTCACACCACTTTGAGCATTCAAGCTCGGCCAAACCCTGATGAATTCTCCTTTCCATTACCCTAGAAACATCCTATATGTACTTGTCTTCTTCAAAGTCCAATTTTAGTTCCCTAAAAGGAGGTCTCAAAGAGGCGCTTCAAAGAAGAGGTAATGTCTGTTACCAATTCATTCAACATTATTTCTTCTTCCACTTATTATTATTTAGTTTTTTCATTATTATGTAATAAAATCAGTATCACTCATATATTTATATGTTATTATAAGTATGAAACAACCCTATTTCACCATCTATACATCCTACGGAAAACAAAATCATTGCGCGTGCGTACGTACAGAATACCGTCTCCACGCCATGGTGTTATCTATTTTCCACCACAAACATACTTGGATGGGTATAATGGTGTAAATAATAAATATATATGATTATTGTAAAGTGATATTGATTATGAAATATTATGCATACACTTTTATGATATTCCATGATCATGGGAATGATATCATCGCTCGTGCGTACGTACGGACTACCGTCTCCACAACGCGATGAGATTCATTCTCCATGTTAACCATTCATGAATGATTATAAAGTATATATAATAAGTAATCATGAAATATATGAAATAATAATGATACTGGATTTATGTATATATATATATGTCATCTACTTAATTTCATTCAATTCAATAAGGAAACGAAAACAGCGTTCATGCGTACGTACGACCTACCGTCTCCATGAACGGTGTATTTCATTCCATTTAATCGATCTATCATTTATATATGTATATAATGAAATATATATTATATATCAATCATTTTTTACATTCTGGAATTAATTAAATCAGGAGATAAGTAATAATATCAAGAACAACAAGTCCAAACACGTACGATAAATAAAACGATTTAACCCAAAACGCTGCTTTAACATGGAACTTACAAAAGAACGGGTAATATAAAGTCATAAGTGAACAATATATGATATCATAACAATGAATATGATTCTTTAATAATTCAATGACATTATTTAAATCATTATACAGGAGTTTAGGAAACGTACGAAGCTTATCGGACCTAAGGTAAGGGATAATGTTGCAATCTCAATTGTTTTCTATCCGAGATTGCTTATACGTAAGTATTTACTGGGGTAATATTTATCATCCATATACAAGTTTTATAAAAATGTTTTCATGTATGTTTAAAGTCCTTTTTTCCCATTTTTTACTTTTACTACATGCTATGTAAGGAATCTTTTTTTATTACCATACGAGGTACTTTTTGACTTTCCCACAAAAGTACGAAAAGAATGTTATTTTTATCTTATACAGCATGAACGGATTTTTACAGTTTCATAACGCCTCATTTTCATGAAGCTTACTATACTAGATTTTATGAAAATTTTCAACAAAATACTTTTATTTTAAAAGTGCATGGCATTTTGTGAAAAAAGAATGATTTTAAAGAAGAAATGATATTTTCCTCAAAAATTCATTTCAAATATTTTATCAAAACCATTTTCCATCTAAGATGAAATTATTTCATATGTGTATGTTTCAAGTTTAATTTCTCTAAGATTTATATGGTTTCACTTTTCTTATGATGAAATTTCCATTTGTTTTATATGTATTATGAGATGATGGGATGATGTTTATAAAACCCATTTTATTCTTTGGGTTATGATGAATGTTTTAAGTTTATTTTGTGGCACAAGTAAGAATGATATCATTATGAGATGGGTGGGACCTATATATCCCTCTAATTCATTGGGTAAAGATTTATATCTCATGAGATAGACATGGCTGGAACGGTAATTTATTCTAGTTTCGTGTTATAGGATTGAAACAAGGAGTGAACTCGATTCAGAAAGGGAATTTTTCCACTAAGATGGTCTTGGAAGCAATGCCTTGGTTACTATGGAAATCATAAGATGTGCTTAATGGTTTCCACAATTACATTTTTTATTCCCAAGCTATTTTATCATGATTGATGTTCCCTTATGATATATGCCTTACGTACTTCCACGATTCATGTCTTTTATGAAGATTTTGATGTTTAGATTTTATGTTCATGTTTTTTCATTTAAATGTTTATGGATTGTTTTATGTTCTCTATGTTTACCCTTACTGGGCATTTGAGCTCACCCCCTTTATGTTTTCTTTTCCCCAAGATATAAAGAAAGGTTTTAGGTATGAAAAAAAGGGGAAGATATTTATGGGAGATGTTGAAGATCTTTCACCACGATTAGAAGATTATATTCCGATTTTACAATGACACCAAACTATTACGGTCCTTGTGTGTCTATTTTTGTTATGTACTAAGAATTCCACAAAAGTAATGTAATGTCCATGTACGTCATGCTTTGGGTCTCTACATTTGGTATCAGAGGAAAGGTTTAGTCAACCTTTGGAAACTCGGATGTGAGAACTTTAGTAAGATCCCTAGAGATATTTCTAAGGTATGTCTAGGGATGTTCCTAAGGTTAAATATAAGTATAGGTTATAGTCCTATAATTATGGTAGCGATCTTAGAATTAAACATAAGATGTTATATATTGAAGGTACTCCCCCTTTATTATGTAGTTTTCCCTAGCATTATTTTTTCCTCTCACACTATTCTTTTTGGGTTTTAGACGATGGATGGAACCCAAAGGAACCGTGTTGATCAATGTAATGGACAATGCAATGATTTTCCTCATGAACAAACAAATGTTATGGGAGATGGAGTGAAAAATCTTATTGTTATACTTACACAAGCTATGAATCATTCTGGACTTCCAAATGAGTAGAGAAGGGAACAATATTCTATTGAGTCCTTCATGAGGCAATGTCCACCTTCTTTCAGTGGGTCTTCTGATCAACTTGTTGTTGAACAATAGATCAATACCACTGAAAATATATTTTCAGTTATTCAATGTTCTGAACATGATAAATTCTACTAATCAGTATATTGTTTTGAAGGTGAAGCTGATCAATGGTAGAATCTTATCAAGAATACAAAGCCATGAGATGAAATTGAGTCCATGGAATGGGACGAGTTCAAGAACATATTTTTTAATAAGTACTTCCCTCATATTCTTCAAACAAAGATGGATAAAGAGTTTCTTGAACTAAAGAAAAAGGATGATGAATCTGTTGGTATATGCGAAGCGAATTTTACAAGGCTTGCAAGGTATGCATCTAGCTTTATCATCCAACCTGAAAGTAAAGTTGATCGATTCTTTAGTGGCTTAAAACCAAATCTTCGAATGGAATTAGCTATAAGAGACTTCAGTAGCTATGAAGAAATTGTGTTTTGTGCTATCAAGGTAGAAATGGAAGTTGGTGTTACATATCCATCTCATGGTTTTGAAAAGATATGAAAGATGGAGTTCAAGGAGAAATCTCAGAATAATGGTGAAAAGAAGATGAATGTTTCCTTATGCTCAAAGTGTTGAAAGAATCATGGTGGAGATTGTCTTAAATGGAATAGAAAATTTTTTATGTGTGGAAAAGAAGGTCATCGAGCAGTTGAGTGTCAAAGTAATGGAAAAAGGGTTTATAATGATGTGAATAAAGAAAAGACTGCAGAGAACGCACCACAAACACTTCAATGCTTCAAGTGCAATGAAATGGGGCATTATACTAATCAATGCCCTTATCCAAGGATGATGATCGACATCCACAACCACTTAAGGAAAAGGACAAAGGGAAGTCACATGTGATCACTATTGGCGATGTTGAATATGAGAACAATGTGGTGGAATGATTAAGTGTTTATGTAATGGGATTCCAAAATAATGGTGTATATAGTATCATAGAATATTGGAATATTTATGTATTGGTCTATTGTAATTTTCAATAATTTTATGGTACCGGTAACCATGGATAGTGATTGAGATATTTTTGGAAAGAAGATGGTATGCGCATAATGAAGGGATAAGGAGAAAATGAAATGTTTGACAGTATTCATGAGCTCATGACTGATATAATGAAATAGTTACATCATGGTTTGAGTATATAGAATTTTGGGGTTTTGGAATGTGGAAAGAGTTAACTTTTGACAGCACTCAAGTTTTCACTAAGATTCAATGGGTATTCATTTTTCAAGAGAATACATGATTAAGGCCTTCGAATGTTTGGAATGTGACCAACAATACATATCTTATGATATACGGGGATCAACGATGGTATTAACATTCTTGTTATATGAAATCTCTGGTAATCGTTTTCACCATAATATGAGAGTGGACTAGAGTATTATGGATAAGCCTAAAGATTGGAATGGACTATGTTGGAAATAAGTTAGTATTGTTTAAGGATAAAAGTTTTTTTGATATTATTGATGGTATGTTATAGTAATGTAGTTTTAGAAAAAGGATAACCTGTAGGATGTGCGACAGCCCATCGCATCGGACAAGGCTGTGGGAATCGAACCCACAACCAAAGTGTGAATGGCATTTATCGCATACCACGGGCCTACAGGAAGTCCCTAGTTAGTAGAAACTAGTTTTATTTTATTATGAGGTATGATATATGAAGTATAAGATCATTTTTGGAATCATATACGATTAACCTCACCATAGACGGACTTTTGTATATTTGATAACTTTTGCTAACCTTTTGTTTGAAACAGATGGAATGACCCATCATTCTATCACATGATCTGTTAACACTTCACGAATAACAAATTCAACTTCATTTCTTTAAGAGATGAAGTGGAAATTGTTCAAAGCACTAACAACAGTTAGATTGTACCAAAATAAAGTAAGTATTTATTCTAATTCAAATTCTTCAACTTTAGGGAAATGATCTTGAAAACCAAAAACTTTGTCCTAGTGCCCTTATATCTGATTAATCATATGGTACCCTAGATCATCACATATTTATGGCTTTGTGATTGTTGGATTTTTCATAGCCATGTTCTCTACCACTCTCCATCAGAATATGACGGTTAGATTTCTCTTCCATATCCATATTTTCACCAATGTTCTCCTATGTGGAAACCTAGTTATTAGTTAATTTGGGTAACCATTACATTTCATACCTTAGTTTTTAAAGCCAAGTTTTGGTATTCCTTTTTATGATGTGGGTTTCTATTAAAGAAACTTTCGAGTAGTAAACCATTTATAACCCCAACGAATTTCGAGGGCGAAATTAATTTTAAGGGGGGTAGAATGTAACACCCCGAGATTTTATGAGAAATATTCTTTTTAATTTCATTAATATCTTGTGTTGTACGCTACACCAAAAGTATCTTTCACAACACACATCCCTGACTTGGCTTGCATTACACGCAATCGCGACTTTCCACGATAGCGTGTGATGTATGTAATACCAAGTTTTGCTAAACAACGATATGTTATATAAACTAGCCGTTATGAATAGTAATACCCTATTTTTGAAATTTTATAAATTTTATCATTCAAAATGGACTTCATTTTTGGATTCAAAATATCTAAATTAGCCTAGGGTGAATTTTTGGTATTTTTCTGAAAACATTCGATTTTTGATGAATAGTGAAAACACTATGTTACTATTCAAAAACCGACTTTTTATTTAAATAATTATTTATTTTATTTAAATTTATTTTAGGTCCAAATTGATACATAATACCTATATAAGTTCAATTTAAGTCATTGGAGTCATTTTATAATAATTTTAGATATATAAAATGTTTGTTGAACTTTTCACCATCTTTTACCCACCTCCTAGGAGAATTTGAAAATTCACATAAAACCTAATTTTACCGCTTCTGTGAGTGGAATTTTGAAAATCCAAGAGACACGGTTAATATCAAGGACTAAAATTTGGTTCATTGAGATGAAAATAATTTTTGGTGAATAGTAACTTTTTATTTCTTTCCCCACAGTTAAAAGTAAATAGGGTAATTAAGGGTAAAAATGATATTATTATTACCCTAACACATGTACTAATTCTATTGGATAAGTTTATTTCGACCAAAAACAACCTTAGGAATAAAATATGACCATTTAGGCCCACTTGGATTAGATTAGGACATTGATTATTAATTTATTTAATGAAGGGTTAAAATAGTTAAAATAAATTGTTAATAACTAAATCATTTTTAATATAGGGTTATACATAAGATAAATTAGACTATAAATATTAATTATAAAGATAAAAATATTTCCTACATGATGGAATTTTATTTGTAATTTTTAGACTTTAAATAATTCAATTTATTTATGACACAATGATGATGTAGTAAGTGTATTATTAATGAAATATTGACATAATGGATGTTATAAATACCCAAATAAATGTAATTTCTGACTTTTTATGAATCAAAATTATTTTTTATGTTAATATGACATGTTATTTTTTATTTAATTAACTTTGTTCGAACTAATATTTCTGTTATGATTTTGACAAAAACTAATTACCAAATAGTGTCAAAATTGACATAAAATAGTTTTTAAAACAAATATTATATTATTAATTGTTATGTTATTCCTAAAAATATAAGGATCGGCAGAATGACTTATATAATGTTATATATATTAATAATAAACAACTTGGGGTTTGTTTGTCTTGTTATTGTAAGTTTATTAACCTTATAGTGTAAGAAAACAAGAAGACACGGTAAAAGTTAAATTATCTAACTTAAAGTTAAATATAAATGATAAGGTTAAAATAGAAATCTAAACTTGTATAAATTCTATTGGATGAGATTATATCTACCCATACCCGCCTTAGCTTCGAAATAAATCAATTTGGAGCTATTAAAAACCGAATATTACTTTATAATAAAATAATATTTTTAGTTTTTCCAAAGGTGACCCTCTCGTGTCATATAAAAGGGAACCTCATCCCTCTCTTCCTCACACCACATTGAGCCTTAAAACTCTACCAAACCCTACCAAATTCTCTTTTCCATTTCCCTAGAAACATTCTAGAGGTCTTGTTGTTCTTCAATGACCAATTTTAGTGCCCTAAAAAGAAGGTCTCAAAGAGGCGCTTCAAAGAAGAGGTAATGTGTGTTACTGATTCTTTCAACTTTATTTCTTCTTCCACGTCTTCTTCTTTAGTTGTTTCATTATGAAGTAATAACATCTATATCACTCATATACTGATATGTTATTATAAGTATGAAAAAACCCTATTTCACCATCTATCCATCCTACGGAAAACGAAATCATCGTGCGTGCGTACGTACAGAATGCCGTCTCCACGCCGTGGTGTAATCTATTTTCCACCACCACCTTACTTGGATGGGTATAATGGTGTAAAGAATAAACATATTTTATTATTGTAAAGTGATATTGATTCTGAAATATTATACATACACTTTTATGCAATTCCATGATCATGGGAATGATATCATCGCTCGTGCGTAAGTACGGACTACTATCTCCATGACGCGATGAGATTCATTATCCATGTTAACCATTCATGAATGATTATAAAGTATATATAATAAGTAATCATGAAATATATGACATAATAATGATACTGGATTTATGTGTATATATATCTATGTCATCTACTTAATTTCATTCAATTCAATAAGGAAACGAAAACAACATTCATGCGTACGTACGGCCTACCGTCTCCATGAACGATGTATTTCATTCCATTTAATCAATCTATCATTTATATATGTATATAATGAAATATATATTATATATAAATCATGTTTTAAATTCTGTAATTAAGGAAATCAGGATATAATTAATAATATCAAGAACATAAAGTCCAAACATGTACGATAAATAAAACGATTTAACCCAAAACGCTGGTTTAACATGGAACTTACAAAATAACGGTTAATATAAAGTAATAAGTGAACAATATATGATATCATAAAAATGAATTTGATTCTTTATTAAGTCAATGACAATATTTAAATCATTATACATGAGGTTCGGAAATGTACAATGCATATCGGACCTAAGGTAAGGGATAATGTTTCAATCTCAATTGTTTTCTATCTGAGATTTCTTATACATAAGTATTTAATGGGGTAATATTTATCATCCATGTCCAAATTTTATAAAAATGATTTCATGTATGTTTAAAGTTATTTTTTACCATTTTTAACTTTTACTACATGGTATGTAAGGAATAGGTTTTTTATTACCATACGAGTTACTTTTTGACTTTTACAACAAAAGTACGAAAAAAATGTTATTTTTAACTTATACAGCATGAAAGAATTTTTACGGTTTTATAATGCCTCATTTTCATGAAGCTTACTCTACAAGATTTTATGATAATTTTCAACAAAATAATTTTATTTTAAAAGTGCATGGAATTTTGTTAAAAGAAAATGATTTTGAAGAACAAAGGATATTTTCCTCAAGAATTCATTTCAAATGTTTTATCAAAACCATTTTCCATCAAAGATAACATTATTTCATATGTGTAAGTTTCATGTTTAATGTCTTTATGATTTATATGGTTTCACTTTTTTTATGATGAAATTTCCATTTGTTTTATATGGATTATGATATGATGGGATGAGGTTTATGAAACCCATTTTATTCTTTGGGTTATGATGAATGTTTTAAGTTAATTTTGTGGCACAAGTAAGAATGGTTTCATTATGAGATGGGTGGGACCTATATCTCCCTCCAATGAATTGGGTAAAGATTTATATCTCATGATATATACATTGATAGAATGATAAGTTAATTCGGTTCAGTGTTATAGGACTGAAATGAGGAGTGAAATCGATTCAGAAAGGGACTTTGTCAACTAAGATGGTCTTGGCAGCCATGCCTTGGCTACTATGGAAATCATAACATGTCCACAATTACATGTTTTATTCCCATGCTATTTTATCATGATTGATGTTCCCTTATGATATATGCCTTACTTACTTCCATGATTCATGTCTTTGATCATGATTTTGATGTTTAGATTTTATGTTCAAGTTTTTGAATTCAAATGTTTATGGATTGTTTTATATTCTCTATGTTTACCCTTACTGGGAATTTGAGCTCACCCCTTTTATGTTTTATTTTCCCCAAGATATAAAGAAAGTTTTTAGGTATGAAAAATGGGGAATATTTTTATTGGATATGTTAAAGATCTTTCACCACGATTAGAAGATTATATTCCTAGTTTCCAAAGACACTACACTATTACGGTCCTTGTGTGTCTGTTTTTGTTATGTACTAAGTATTCCGCAAAAGTAATGTAATGTACTTGTACATCAAGATTTGCGTCTCTACATAAGTGAAACCCATTAACATCTTTTTATTTAATGGGTCGTCTAATATAATTTTTCATTGAACTTGTTTTCTGAAACTATCTCAACAAATATATTAAAAAATCAACCTAAAATCTAGTAACACCACTTAAAAACATTTGTCTTACTTTTCTTCAAAGAACCATTTATCTCTTTTTTATTGAAATATGATTTTTATAAGGATATGATAACATATCAATGTAACTTGAGAATGTTATTTTTTATAGAAATTAGAGATACAACATCCATAAAATCCACATCATTAAAAAACATTCTCTTAGAGTACTAATGACTAGAATTATAGTATTCAAACCTTCAACTCCATTGTAGTATATAATTTTTCGTACTCTAAAATTAATCTTCCAAGAGGGAATAATAATTTATGAATTTATAATTGATAATAATATTTTTTAGATCTTTGTGATGATTTATATTGAGTAACTTCTCTATTTCTGAATTTTACATCAAACATTATACACTTTATATTTATAGTTTTTTTCCAATATTTTATAGATTTAACTTTATCTAAAAATTCAGCATTTATCTTCCAGGAAATTTCATCATTCAACTTAATCATATCATATAAATAATGAGGAAGATATTTTACTCCTCTTTTCATGATCTCCAGTTGGGTATTCATGACATCAATGATTTCTTTAGGAGCATCCTCTAGTGATTGGAATTTTTTGGGTACAACTTCCTTAAAAATATTTTTATCACAATAATATTTTTCAATACATTTTAAATCAGTGAAAATTTTCCATGAAAAATTAATATCAATTATTCCTTGTCATCAATTAGTTTTGTGAGGGTGTTTCACATGTGTATCTTTTCATCCAATTAATTATATATTTCATCGACTTCCTTTTCAAGAAGTTTTTTTATTCATATAGATTCTTGATGAAAGTAAAAATATAACTAAAAACCTTAATATGAAATTTCTTTATGTAATAATTAACATAGAAGTAGAGGTACTCGATATTTTCAATGGACTCATACTAGTCACAATTAGATCTACATTCTTTTAGAGGATCAAAATAAAAGGATTTTTATTATGAAAATTTTCTACATTGATTATAATCAAATAGAGGTGTGTCCTTCTCATATTTATTTTGAGTTTTTAACTTCCTTAACTTATTATCCTCCCTATTCTCCCTATTTTTAATTTTCTGGATGAAACCTATATAGTTATAATATCTAGCATAATTTTTTCCTCCAATTAAAGAATTTATATAACTTCTAATTTCAACAGATGATGCATCGATTTTACTTATAAAAATAAAAACATCTAGTAAATACATTAAAATAACAAGTTAAATCATTAGATCCAATAAGTGGGAAGCTTCATCTGATACCAACTGAACTACCCATTGGATCATGCAGTCACACTGAGAGGGGGAGTGAATCAATATACAAAAATTTTCCTAATTTATTTAAACAAAAACAATTACCCCATTTCCAATTTCATTCATCATTTCTATCATTTAAGATGTATGTGTCTTTTTTATTGTTCTTGACACACATTAAAACCACAGACAAAGACATAAAATAAATAGTCGAAAACACATGGTATTTACAAGTTTTGTTCCCAATATGTGTACCTAATTCTTAATATTTTATGATATTATCTTGAGAAATATATATTCAATATATGATACAAGTGAATAAAAATCTAATAACTCCCAAAAATAACTTGTTCCATTTTTATACAACCCTAAATATTATCTATTTTACACAAGTGAAGAGATAATTATACTACATACCATAGACTTCAAAGGTGATCTGCAGACTCCATGAATATGATCTTCCATCTTCTCTATGATATATTTGTATTATATGTAAGATCTTTTTCTTCAGTACTAGTTTCCAACTACCACTGAATATTTTACTTCAATTATAGGAAAATCAATCTTGTACCCTATCATATAGAAACATAACATTATAAGTTATAACTTCAATAACATACAAACCTTATATAGGATTGAACATTTATTTGGTCTTTCTAATAATTTCTAGTTTCCTATTTTCCTGAAACCTATTTTTTATATTTGAAACATACAGTTTTGGATCCTCAAAAATTGAACCTCAATGATTTTCCAAAGCATACTAGTAAGACTCTTATTTTTCATCTATCAATATGTCACTAAATATATACCTTGTATAGAGTCCCCCCATTATATAACCAAACTCTAACCAATAAATTATGGAGAACATGGGAATCTAATTCAATATTCTAATTAACATAATTTTTTTGTCAATGAACATCAATTACATCTAATTATATCATGATATGATTACATCAAAAATCCCAAAATAATTCCTTTTAAAATTCATTGATTCTTCCAAAAATATTAGCTAGAATCACATATCATAACACATATTTTTTTATTTATCATTTTGTTTTGTATCATCACTTGGTATATTTTATGGTGCTTTAACAATTGTGAGTTTCAAAGTGCTTCTTCCTACCAGACATGACTTCTTCCTCAACATCACTCAAACTCCCACAATACAAGGATTACATAAATATCTACATGCATGAGTGAATATGATACCTTTATTCTCTAAAAAACTATGAAATTCCTCAATATGAACTTAAATGTTCCATGAAACACATTATTTACAATCTCCGTAATTTCTATATTCATAAAAATATTTAGCCTGAAACTTCATATTACACAGACTCCCATGGTCGTATTTCTTCAACACACTATTCTATAACCCAAATTGTACCACATTGGACAATCAAAACTATCAAATAATCAAAAAACTCATATATTAAAAATAAAATATCACTTAAACTCATATTAGATCATATTTTTCACGTATAATGACATTTTTACATGAAATAAACACATATCTGTATCGAAATATTTTCTAACTAGAATACCTCCCATAATACCTCTTTATAATAATCCCATGAAAAATAAAACAGTATGTTGTGTCCTGTTATATCATCTATATAACTTAAATTTCATTAGTTTCCTCAACCATTTGTTATGGGGAACCTTAATTTCACAAAAAAATATTGTATTCACATGCACTACATTCAATTTCACTCTACTCCAAATTATCAAAACATGTATCTCCTCTAATTATTATGAAAACACTACATAGATTATCACCAACTTGTACTTCTATATAACATCCATCAACTTAGTTTTTAGTGATATTCACATGAGAACTTATATATCTATGAATATACATATCTTTTATATACGTGTTATTCTTAACTTATGATGATATAGAATTAAAAGAGAATGATGATTTTTGTTTCATTAGAAAATAACATAATAATCATCATACTCATTTTATGTTATATCTTTTTGACACTCATAAATATGAATATTTTCTGGATTTATTCCACTAATATTTAATAATTAACTACATCAAAAAAAATTATAACACAAATTTAGGTAAACAAAAATATCAATCTCAAACATTCAGATGTTGGTAACTTTTAGTCCTGGTGATTCGACCACCTTTCCTGAATGTGTTGTCTGAGTAACACAACATTTTAATATCTTATCAATTACACAAAAATTACACCTTTAATGAGTGTATTTTACAATAATTTAGTCTTAAAAAATCATAAAATATCCCGATCTCCCAAAGAAGAGTGCTCAGTTTTTACATGTGTGGTGCGCTATTACTATATAAAAACCCTATATAGAAATTAATATGACTCATATGACATCATTTTACTCATTAAAAAAATAATTTTAATACAATAAAAATGTATTATTGAGATATTCCTATATCTAACATGATATTAGGATGGAAATCATTTATTTACTAGAATAGAACATAGTAAGATGTTGAATTCCCATAGAACCTCCCCATTCTATGACCACTAATCCTTCCTTATATTGTGTTGACCTGCTTTAAGTGCTCGTAATCCTCATTTTATAATAATCATACACTAGTATACCTCTCATCCATGGAATATCTCACTGGTTTTCCTTTTATGTTTTCTATTTTCTCTAACAGTTGGCTACTTTGGTGGTTCAAGCTTGAGAGTTGTCCAATTTTTTTCTTCTTCTCCAATTATTAGTTTTTCAAAATAATAAAATTCATAGCATAAAATGACTTTATAAAATTACCATACTCAAATAATTATATCATTAAATATTCTTAAGGCATTGGATAATGACTTAAAATAACTATATAAATTATTAGAATAATTCTACTCATTTTCAATATAAATCAAATGTTTTTGTAGTTATTCTATTCAACATCCATTAGATCTAGATATTTTTCTAATGAAGACTAGTTTCAAAATAATTTAATTTTTCCCAACTGAAAATAATCTATTCTATTATATAGAAAAATAATATAGCCACCTTCAGTGTGTATCATCTAGTAATATGTTTGGTATATACTAGTATTTCATCATTTTATATACTATCTTCCAAAGTTTTAAGGTCTGGGATTCCCTTAGGCATAATATTTATCTTCTCCACCATCTTTAATATCTTTCATTGCATATTGAATTTATATATCATTAACGTTTTCTAGAAAATAAATACAACACTTAGCATCACAATCAATTTGGAATCTTAAAACATTTCCAGATACAAGTAATTTATTTATTCTCTATACTATAAGAAAGAAAAAATTCATCAATTATTTATCTGATTTCATAGAATCAATTAATTTAATGACTCAATCAATATATTTGTTCCTTCCGGTGGTAGAGATCAATCCAACTAGAGTGGTTGCAGTATTTTCCAAGAAAGCTACATCCTATACCATGGGAATATTGAGAGATTTAATAGTATGGGAGAAAAGTATGTTGTTCCCTACAAATTTCTACATTCTGAATATAGAAAAAGAAATTGGTACTACTCGTTCTCGTAAAATATTAGGGATGATATTTTTTAATACGGCAAAGGCTATAATCAATTTTTAGGTGTAAACCCCTTTATGTAGATTTGAGTGAATATAATGTGAATTTTAATTACATTGAGTCTATGAAATTTCCTTAATAATCTAATTATATGTTTAATTTTTCTCATTATAAGAATCACTTTTACTTAGATAAATATTGAATAAATTAAAAAATTTAGGGGAATCTCTAAATTCAATAAACCTCATGGATAATAATATTTTTTTTTTGAAAATGAAATGAATCTTGAACCAAAGATGTGTAATGACTTGTTAAATGGGGATCAAGATGGATGTTTTTTGGGTGATATACTTAAAAAAATATCTAAATTCTCTCATTTTCATATACTAGTAGTACATATGAGTAAAACTATGTAAACATCATCATTGAAACAACCACCAAATTCGATATTAAATTTTTTTCCATAAAATATGACATATTCCTAAAAAATGGAACATAAAAAATTTCTATAATAATTTAAAATAACATGAAACATAATCTAGAACACAAAGTGTAAACCATTTTTGATGGAAATTTCTATAATATAGGCTAGACAACATGACATATTGTTGATAATTATCCTACTATTTTATGAACCATATCTTGATAGAGAGTGAATCAAAACCTGTGATGTGGGATTATAGGAGGATAAACCCAACACTATTTAATGTAGTTAAACAGTTATTGAGTGAATTTTATAATATGGTATTATATACCAAATTTCATCTTCCCAAGGGTGATCCCCATCCAAATTGTAATAAATCATTTTTGATTCACCATTGTACAAATAGAAAAAAAATATTCCCACATGGATTCAAAATAGGTAGAGTGTATGTATTTATTATAGAAAACCGAACCATATAACCATATATTACTACTTCATCATTTATTTTGTAAATAATATAATAGATACATTATTTAAAAGGGTTACTATTGTTTCCTTGATGGATTTTTTGGTTAATTTTCGGTTCCTATAAAAATAGAAGATAAAATAAAAACAATATTTACTTTTCTATACTGTGTGTTTTCATATCAAATGATACATTTTGGTTTATGCCATTCCCAAAATACATTCCAAATTTATTTGGTAAGATTCTTTTCAGAACATTTTGAAATATTCATAGTGTCATTTCATGATAAATTTATTGTATATAAAATAAATTTTGATAATTTTTATTAAAATATAGATAACATTTTTAAAAGAAAAGTTGAAAATAATTTTGTTTTAAATTTTGAAAATTGTCACTTTGTAGTGGAAATAATTATTTTACATGGGTATATAATTTCTTAATTATAGATTAATGTGGGCTAGGATAAGGTTTATATCATCTTTACACTATCACACCCCACTACTGTGAAATATGTTAGGTTATTTATTGAAAATGTTGGATTTAAATGATGTTTTGTAAGTGAATATTAAAAAATATATCCTTAAATAAAACTAATATTCTTTAAAAGGACATTAATTTTTGTATTAATAATCATTAAGTAATGATTTTTATAAACTCAATGAAATCCTGGCCATAACTTTTATCAACATATCATAACCATATATTTACCTTTCAAAGTGTTGTGTGATGCCTTTAACCATGTAGTAAGAGAAATGGTATCTCAAAATATAAATAGACACCCAATTGTGATATCCTATGCATAAAAAACCCTAATATCAGCTCAAATTAACTACATAGTGCCCATGATGGAGTTTTTTTCATAGTTTTTTAAGTAGAAAATTTTCATTCATATATACTAGGATGTAATGTAATAATTTTTTTTGACAATGCAGCACCCAGGTACTGGTGAAGAAAGAAAACTCAAAACATAAGGTAGTGAGATGGATGATTAATTTATAAAAATTCAACCTGAAAATCAAGGAAAATGGGGGCTATGAAATCCAGAATATTTACAACATTAGCAGACTTTTCCACACTATTGAAGATGAAATTTCCCCAAAATATCCATTGAATTATGTACTCCCTGTTGAGTATCACTATGAGATCACTAGTAAGGTTCCATGTTTTATGGACATAGTGAATTACACGGTCTCATAAAAGGGACATTTATTCTTTCTTTATCCCAAATTCCTTATTCTAAAGTGTTATTCAAAGTAATATTTTATGGGGACCAGTATTTGTTGAAGTTATATACTGATTATGTGATTATGAGTTATATAATATTATTAAATTATTTCACCCACATTCATGTGGAGTCTATTTTAGACCTCAACACATATCTAGGAAATTGATAGAGGCTATAATATTTTTGGCTACATTTTTTAAATATTCATATAATTTTCATTTAACATGTAAAAACTATCTCTTAAAAAGAGGGACATCTAAGAGATAATAAATACCTATACAACCTTTTTATGTGTGAAATGGTTGTTGTTTGGAGAAAATAATTCATGGGGATATTTTATATTTCATTTGGATTTAAAAATATTATATTATAAGTTTATTATATCTCTATATGGATTGAGGTCAAAGATACTAGTACATATTATTGAGGAGATGTTATAGAATTTCATAGATCACATATTTTTTAGCGGTTTGGAATACCCCAAGTAGTTAGAAGTGATTAAAGAATAAGCATTTGTAAAATGAGAATGCAGAAACTTATGGGAAAGTGTGGAGTGAAACAACAAACATATATGATATACCATCCATAAATAAATTATTAGGATGAGGTATCTAAATGGTAATTGAATAAATATTGGATTACGATGGAAAATGATTCACTTTGGGAATAAAATACTACCTTAAAAACCCCCATGGTATGCATCCTTAAAAATATTTTATGGTATGTATTATCACATGCCTATTGAGATGTTCTGTATGGCCTAAAATGGTATAAAACAAATAATAATGTAATTGTGAAATGATGTAGAAAAAATTATGTTTCAAATGGTATAATATGAGTATCTAAGGGGACAAGATTATGATAACTCATTGTTAAAAATTAATGGACCAGATCTGTCTATAAAAATCATTTGGAGAAAATACTTCCAAGTTGTTAATGTTTTTTATTCTTCTCCAATATAAAACACTTTATACTTAATATTCATTCCAAATATAATGGTCTATTAATAATGATAAATACATTACATTCTATGGAATTATGATAAAAGGGGTAGAATCTCATAATCTCTTCAATGTAAATGGGAATTAGTTGAATAATTTTAATGAATATTCATAAAAGTCACCATTGGGTACTACTATCCTCCCTACTGTATATGGGTAATGTCCATAGGATTATCACTTTCCTCATTACATATTTTAGATATTGGCATGTTTTTTCTATTATTCATTGTTAATTGAATACTAAAATTCAGTATGGATACCTTCTTAGATAAGTATAGGGGAGGGGAAAAATCAACAAAGGATGTGAATAATTCTTTATGATTTTCTTATTTTTGGTGTTTTGGTAAAATTTATCTAAAAAGTAAATCTAATATAATAATATTTTCATTAAAATCACTATAAAATAAATAATTCGCACAAGAAACATAAAAAAGTTTGTTTTAGATTTGGTGAAATGATTATTAAGGTAATAGAATAATAATTGTAACATGAGGAAACTAGAATCATAAACATAAACTTGTGTAACCTATACACTTTATGTATCTAGAACCTAATAGAGTTTCATAAAATGAAATTTGGATATATTATATGAATTTTAGTAAAATAAAAAATATGTGAAATAATCTATAAATATTCTTAAAACAAAAATTTATTGTGTCTGTGAGTTGTCCATTCTATAAGATTTTGAGAATCCTGACATCTAGCTATTAATGAATTCATTATAGTACCCCTCTATTCAAATTATTCTTGTGGGATTCAAAATATCTTCACATGGTTTATTTTTGGGTTTATGTATAATCATCAAATACGTTTTCTACATAAAATATGACTAGAAAAAATTTAATAAGGTCATGTTGGCCAAGGGGGTGGAATGGTTCAAGGAATTATAAATCCAGATGAATATAGGGAAATTATATGTAAAAATATCATAAATAATGTATCAATGAAATATAAAAAGAATATATAGAACAATGATCTTGAGGGGTAGGTATTAATATTAGAACAATGTGTAAATTTTTTTATTCCACTAAATTCTAATTTTTTATAGTCATGGAATTGATAATTAACCTTAAGAAGAAGTGGGACCATTGTGACCCTACGAAAAGATCATTTTCATTTTTTGGGGTGTGATCAAGCCATAATTATTATATATTTTTTATTTTGACTTTATAAAAAATGTAGCATTATTTTCCTTTAAATCTAATAAATATTTTCACTCTTGTATTTTCAAAGAATTTGGGAATTTATTTCAAATTGGATTAACAAACATGATTTTTCCATGATTATATATATATTCCAATTAATTGAATAAATACTATATTAAATATTTTTTTCCAATAATTTAAGGTAATTTTTGAAAATAAAAATGCGGAGGCGGAATTTATGGAAGATGAGTGAAGAAAATGTTAAATTTAAAAAGTTATGAGATGAAGGATTGGAAAATGAATATAATTTGTAAGAATAATATCCTTGGGGTAATTTAATTAAAATGAAAACAATACATTAGATACATAAAATTGACTCCCAAAAAGTGTAAATTTCATTTCTGATCTCCCAAAAAATGAATAAAAAAAATTTTATCGAGGATCTGCATAAGTAAAAGTAAACCATATGATATATAAGAGTCATTTAATCTCATATAATATTCATTAGAAGGTAGTATATTATAAAATTTTCTAATACCTAAAATACATAAGATCAAATTTCATAATATTTAAGAATCTCTCTAGGTAGATAGGAATAAAATTAGATAAGGCTTGACAAGAAATTGGATGCAAATAAGTAGTCCAACCCATTTGTAAGAATTATTTTTCACGATACTTATTATCTTTAAAGGGAATAACCATTTTTGTGGGGATGACGATTTTGATGTGTAAGAGTCTATATTTGGTATATAAAGGTTACTTTTGAGATGCAGTAATATATACGGGTCTTTTGTCAA
Source organism: Viscum album (assembly GCA_963277665.1). Classification (NCBI taxonomy): domain Eukaryota; kingdom Viridiplantae; phylum Streptophyta; class Magnoliopsida; order Santalales; family Viscaceae; genus Viscum; species Viscum album. The sequence continues at coordinate 191,105,705 of OY728155.1, read as the reverse complement.
TACAAGCATTCTCAAGCAAGATGTTCTGTGAATGTCAAGTAATTGGGATAATGTTTTCTCAAATGAAATAAAAAAACTCTAAAATAATCTTGACCATATATATCATCTCCCTTAAGCATGGATTTTTCTAAGGCATAATGAGATCAAATGAATATTTTATGCCAATTGCTTGGCCAAATCAGATAATGATTAAGGTGAACATACATTTGGCACATGACTTTTGAGTGAAGTAGGAGATATCTGATGGAATAATAAGAACATGGAATCCATTATATATTTGGAGGCAAGTATGTGTCATACACATAGGGGGGATGGAGCTTCCATAATTCTACAATAATCACCCAATATTATTGCAAAATCCTGACCATTCATTTTTCCCTTATTAAAGGTAAGATAAATCATTATATGAAGATGTTAGATATTTTGACTATTTTTATTTCTCAATTTAAATTTAATGTGATCTTTTTTAGTGATGGAATAATAGAATAATTTTGGTCGAGCTAGGTAAATTCCCATGTACCATGTTAATGAAATCAATATTCAATTACATGATTCCTTCTTTCTCAATCATACAAACAATCTTTCTTTTTTATCGATAATAAGTGATTTCCTATATTTACTATATTTTCAATTTATCTTACTTCTATGTTATTGGGTTTAACACACACATTCCATGTAACAGCCCAAGATTTTATAAAAAAATATTCTTTTTAATTTTATTAATGTCTTGTGTTGTACGCTACACCAAAAGGAGCTTGCACAACACGCATCCTTGACTTGCCTTGCATTACACGCAATCGCGACCTTCCTCGATAGCGTGTGTAATACGCAATACCGAGTTTCACTAAACAACGATATGCTATTAAAATATTATTAAAACTAGCCGTTATAAATAGTAATAACCACTTTTTGAAATTTTGTAAATTTTATTTTTCAAAATGGAATTCATTTTTAGATTCGGAGTATCGAATTTAGCCTAAGGTGAAATTTTGGTACTTTTCGGATAACTTTCATATTCTGATGAATAGTGAAAATTACTAAATTATAATTAAAAACAACTTTTTTAATCGAAATAATTAATAGTGATAAATCATTAATTTGAGTGGTTGTAAAGTATATTTAGAATATATTTTTACAATTTAATACAATGTTGGTCATTGGATGTAATTGCACATTTAAACCAGACATAAACAAGTGTCAATCTTTTGATAGATATTGTTTCTTAAAAACACGCTATTTGTTTTAACAGCGGGATTTAATTATAAAATTAATTAATGCAACTTTTATGTTATGAATTTGGTAAAATAGACTTCATTTTTGAATTCGGAATATTAAATATAAGCTTGGGATGAAATTTTGGCATTATTCTGAAAAACATCAATTTTTGATGAATAGTGAAACTACTAAGTGGTAGGTTAAAAACTGAATTTTGCATAAAACTTAATTTTACCGCTTCTGTGAATGGAATTTCGAAAATCCGAGAGACACGGTTAATATCAAGGACTAAAATGTGGTTCAATGAGATGAAAATAATTTTTTGGTGAATAGTAACTTTTTACTTTTTTTACCACGGTTAATAGTAAATAAGGTAACTAAGGGTAAATATGATATTAATATTACCCTAACACATGTCCTAATTCTATTGTACAAGTGTAATTCGACCAAAAACAAACTTAGGAATAAAATATGACCATTTAGGCCCACTTGGATTAGATTAGGACATTTATTATTAATTTATTTAAAGAAGGGTTAAAATAGTTAAAATCAAAGTTTAATAAGTAAATTATTTTTAATATGGGGTTATACATAAGATAAATTCGACTATAAATTATCATTAGAAATCTAAAAAGATTTCCTACATGATGGTATTTTATTTGTAATTTTTAGACATCAAATAATTTAATTTATTTATGACACAACGATGATGCAGTAATTATCTTATTAATGAAATATTGACATAATTGATGTTATAAACACCAAAATAAATATAATTTGAAACTTTTTATGAATTCCACTAATTTTCTAGGTTACTATGATATATTATTGTTGATTTAATCAACTTGGTTCGAACATATAATTCTGTTATGACTTTCACAAAAATCATATATCAAATAGTGTCAAAATTGACACAAAATAGTTTTTAAATCAAATATTATATTATTAATTGTTATTTTATTCCTAAAAATCTAAGGTTCGGCCAAATGACTTAGATAAGGATATATATATTAATAATAAACAATTTGGGGTTCGTTTGGCATGTTATAGTAAGTGTATTAACCATATAGTGAAAGAAAACAAAAAGACACGGTAAAAGTTAAATTAATTAACTTAGAGTTAAATCTAATTGATAAGGTTAAAATAATATATTAAACTTGTCTAAATTCTATTGGTTGATAGGATTGCGACCCATCCTTACTTTAGCTTCGAAATAAGACCCTTTGGAACCATTATAAACCGATTTTGACTTTAATATAAAATAATATTTTGAGATATTCCTAAGGTGCCCCTCTCCTCCCCTATAAAAGGACACCTCCTCCCCCTCCTCCTCACACCAATTTGAGCACTCAAGCTCGGCCAACCCCTGCCAAAATCTCTTCTCCACTTCCCTAGCAACATCCTAGAGGTTCTGGTATTCCTCAAAGACCAATTCTAGTGCCCTAAGAAGAGGTCTCAAAGAGGCACTTCAAAGAAGAGGTAATTACCGTTACCAATTCTTTCATCTTTATTTCTTCTTCCACTTCTTCTTCTTAGGTTGTTTCATTATGAAGTAATAACATCAGTATCACTCATATACTGATATGTTATTATAAGTATGAAACAACCCTATTTCACCATCTATCCATCCTACGGAAAAAGAAATCACCGCGCGTGCGTACGTACGGAATACCGTCTCCACGCCGTGGTGTAATCTATTTTCCACCACCACCTTACACGGATGGGTATAATGGTGTAAAGAATAACTATACATAGTTATTATAACATCATATTGATTCTGATATATTGTATAATCCACTCCAATTCAATTCAATATTTATAGAAATGATATCATCGCTCGTGCGTACGTACGGAATACCGTCTCCACGACGCGATGAGATTCATTCTCCATGTTAACCATTTAAGAATGATTATAATGTATATATAAGAAATAATAATGAAATATATGACATTATAAAGCTACTGGATTTATGTATATATATATACATATGTAAGTCATCTACTTACTTCCATTTCAAGACAATAAGGAAAGGAAAACAGCGTTCATGCGTACGTACGGACTACCGTCTCCATGAACGGTGTTTTTCATTTTATTTATCTACCTATTATATATATATATATTTATAATGAATATATATGATATATAAATCATATTTTATATTCTGGAAGTAAGTAAATCATGATATAAGTAATAATGATGTCAAGAACAACAAGTCAAAACACCTACGATAAATGAAACGATTTTACCCAAAACGCTTCTTTAACATGGAATTTACAAAAGAACGGGTAATATAATGTCATAAGTGAACCATATATGATATCATAACAATGAATATGATTCTGTAATAAGTCAATAACATGATTTAAATCATTATACAGGAGGTTCGGACACCTACAAAGCAAGTCGGACCTAAGGTAAGGGAAATATCACAATCTCATTTTTATCCGAGATTGTTTATTCGTAAGTATTTACTGGGGTGTATTTTATCGTCCACATCCATGTTCTTCAACATGTAATATTGTTTCCATCCACTTGCAAACGTTTAAATCCAATTTTACCCTTAGGTGAGTTTTTAGTAAAGAATATGAAAGGAATCTTTTGCCGTTTTTCGTACGAGGTACTTTTTGACTTTTCCGACAAAAGTACAAGAAGAATGTTTTTTTAACTTATACGGCACGAACGGATTTTTACGGTTTTATAAAGCCTTATTTTCATGAAGCTTCCTTCAAAAGATTTCATGACTATTTTCAATAAAATCTCTTTCTTTTAAAATTTCATGACGTTTCGTGAAAAGAAATTGATTTTGAAGAAGAAAGGATATTTTCCTCAAGAATGGAGTTCAAGTGTTTTATCAAAATAATTTTCCATCTAAGATAATAAAGGGTTCTGTTTTTATCCCTATTATTACATTGATTTGATCATGTTGTTATGGAATTATTTTTATGAATTCCTTTATCTTGTATGAATTGTTTTATGATGTCATGATGTTTAAGATTCCCATTTGTATTACATGGGTTATGCAATGATTTATGGTTTATGATTTTGTGGCACACATAAGAAGGGTATCATTAATAGATGGGTGGGACCTATATCTCCCTCCAATGCATTGGGTAAAGATTTAATATCTCATGAGATAGACATGGCTGGAATGGTAGGTTATACCGGTTCAGTGAAACAGGACTGAAACGAGGATTACTCGATTCAGAAAGGGACTTTGTCCACTAAGATAGTCTTGGAAATGAGTCTTGACTAACAAGAAATGATTCTCTATGATTATATGTGTATGCCACAATGAGAAATGTTTTAAGTTATGATTTCATTTCACTACTATGATTTATCCCATGTTATGAAATTATGCTCTCTTTTGCAGGTTAAGATTTCCAAAAATGTTATGTTCTTATGAAAATTATGTGATTGATATTTCCTTTGTTTACCCTTACTGAGCATTTGAGCTCACCCTTTTATGTTTTCTTTTCCCCAGGATATAAAGAAAGGTTTTAGGTATAAAAAGGAAGATCTTTATGGGAGATGTTGAAGATCTTCCACCACAATTAGAAGTTTACGTTCCGAGTTTCCAAAGACACTAAACTATTACGATCCTTGTGTGTTTGTTTTTGTTATGTACTAAGTATTCCGCAAAAGTAATGTAATGTCTATGTACGATAAGCTTCGGGTCTCTACAGTTGGTATCAGAGGAAAGGTTTAGTCAACCTTTTGAAACTAGGACGCGAAAACATTAGTGAGATCCCTAGAGATATTTCTAAGGTATGTCTAGGGATGCCCCTAAGGATAAGTATACGTATAGGATATAGTCCTAGAACTATGGTAACGATATTAGATTAAACCAAAGATGTTAGATATTTAAGTTACTCCCCCTTTATTATGATTTTTGCCTCTCACACTATTCTTTTTGGGGTTTTAGAATATGGCTGGAAACAAGATGATTCACGATAATGGAGGATATGATGGACAATGGAATGATATTCTTCATGAGCAACCAAATGAAATGGGATTTGGATGCCCAAACATCATTATTATGCCGAATCAGCAATCTCACAACATGATCAATAAAGTAAAATTTGGTAAGTTTCCTGACTCTACTAATAAGAGAAAGATGGAGTTCCATGATGATCATAGAGGAAAGAAAGTTCAATTTCCCCTATGTAAATCATGTGGGAAGAGGCATCAAGGAGAATGTTTCAAGGGAACTGGAAGATGCTTTGGGTGTGGAAAAGAAGGACACAAAGCAAGTAAGTGCAAAGGAAAAGGGTCGGTTAACACCATGGATGAGGATAATGGTATTGCTACGACATCAAAAATGGTTAAGTGTTTTAAATGTGGAATGTATGGGCATTATGCAAACAAATGCCCTAAGGGAAAGACTCATGAAGAGAATCAGTATTGTCATATGGGTAGTATTTATGTGGATGATGATGAAGAGACTACAAATGATATGTGAGATGAAAGAATTTTTGAAGCTCGGTCAATGGTTTGAGAATGTAGTGGAATGATTACATGTTTATCATGTGTAATTTTGGAATAAAGAGACATCTATGGATTGTTACACTGTTGTCTTTCCTTGTGTTTTGAAAGTGTATGATTAATGTTACCAGTATCCATGAAAGGTTATTCAGATATTTTTGGAATGTAGATGATATGCGCATAATGAAGGGATAAGGAGAAAATTAAATGTTTGATAGTATTCATGAGATCATGATTGATATAAGGACTAAGTGATATCATGGTTTGAGTATATAGAATTCTGAGGATTTTGGTATGTGGAAAGTGTTAACTTTTAACTGCACTCATGTTTTCACTAAGGTATTCAAGAGAATACACGATTAAGGACTTTGAATGTTTGGAATGTGACCAACAAGACATATCTTATGATATGTGGGGATCAACGACAGTATTAAATCTCTGGTAATCGTTGTCACTATATTATGAGAGTGGACTGCAGTATTATAAGCCTAAAGATTAGACTGGATTATGTTGGACATAAGTTAGTATTGTTTAAAGATAGAAGATTTTCGATATTATTGAAGGGATGTTATAGTAACGTAGTTTTAGAAAAAGGGACAACCTGCAGGACGGGCGACAGCCCATCGCTTCGGACAAGGCTGTAGGAATCGAACCCACAACCGAAGTGAGACTGGCCTTTATTGCCTACCACTGACCTACAGGAAGTCCATGTTTAGTAGAAACCAGTTTTATTATATTAAGAAGTATGATATATGAAGTATAAGTCCATTTTAGGAACGATATATGATTAATCTCACTATAGAATGACTTATGTATATTTAATAACTTTTGCTAACCTTTTGTTTGAGACAGACCGAATGAACAGTCATTCTATCACATGATCTGCTAACACTTCACGAATAACAAATTCAACTTCATTTATTTAAGAAATGAAGTGGAAATTGTTCAAGGCACGAACAACAGTGAGATTGTACCAAAATAAAGTAAGTATTTATTCTAATTCAAATTTTCAACTTTAGGGAGATGATCTTGAAAACCAAAAATGTTGTCCTAGTGATCTTATACCTGATGAATCAGATGGTACCTTAGATCATCACAAATTTATGGATTTGTGATTACTGGCTTTTCCATAGCCATGTTCTCTACCACTCTCCATCAGAACATGATGGTTAGATTTCTCTTCCATATCCATATTTTCACCTATGTGGAAACCCAGTGATTAGTTTATTTGGGTAATCGTTACATTTCATACTTTAGTTTTTAAAGCCAAGTTTTGGTATTCCATTTTACGATGTGGGTTTCTATTAAAGAAACTTTCAAATAGTAAACCATTTTAACCCCGACGAATTTCGAGGGAGAAATTCATTTTAAGGGGGGTAGAATGTAACAGCCCAAGATTTTATAAAAAAATATTCTTTTTAATTTTATTAATGTCTTGTGTTGTACGCTACACCAAAAGGAGCTTGCACAACACGCATCCTTGACTTGCCTTGCATTACACGCAATCGCGACCTTCCTCGATAGTGTGTGTAATACGCAATACCGAGTTTCACTAAACAACGATATGCTATTAAAATATTATAAAAACTAGCCGTTATAAATAGTAATAACCACTTTTTGAAATTTTGTAAATTTTATTTTTCAAAATGGAATTCATTTTTATATTCGGAGTATCGAATTTAGCCTAAGGTGAAATTTTGGTACTTTTCGGATAACTTTCATATTCTGATGAATAGTGAAAATTACTAAATTATAATTAAAAACAACTTTTTTAATCGAAATAATTAATAGTGATAAATCATTAATTTGAGTGGTTGTAAAGTATATTTAGAATATATTTTTACAATTTAATACAATGTTGGTCATTGGATGTAATTGCACATTTAAACCAGACATAAACAAGTGTCAATCTTTTGATAGATATTGTTTCTTAAAAACACGCTATTTGTTTTAACAGCGAGATTTAATTATAAAATTAATTAATGCAACTTTTATGTTATGAATTTGGTAAAATAGACTTCATTTTTGAATTCGGAATATGAAATATAAGCTTGGGATGAAATTTTGGCATTATTCTGAAAAACATCAATTTTTGATGAATAGTGAAACTACTAAGTGGTAGGTTAAAAACTGAATTTTGCATAAAACTTAATTTTACCGCTTCTGTGAATGGAATTTCGAAAATCCGAGAGACACGGTTAATATCAAGGACTAAAATGTGGTTCAATGAGATGAAAATAATTTTTTGGTGAATAGTAACTTTTTACTTTTTTTACCACGGTTAATAGTAAATAAGGTAACTAAGGGTAAATATGATATTAATATTACCCTAACACATGTCCTAATTCTATTGGACAAATGTAATTCGACCAAAAACAAACTTAAGAATAAAATATGACCATTTAGGCCCACTTGGATTAGATTAGGACATTTATTATTAATTTATTTAAAGAAGGGTTAAAATAGTTAAAATCAAAGTTTAATAAGTAAATCATTTTTAATATGGGGTTATACATAAGATAAATTCGACTATAAATATTCATTAGAAAGCTAAAAAGATTTCCTACATGATGGTATTTTATTTGTAATTTTTAGACATCAAATAATTTAATTTATTCATGACACAACGATGATGCAGTAATTATCTTATTAATGAAATATTGACATAATTGATGTTATAAACACCAAAATAAATATAATTTGAAAATTTTTATGAATTCCACTAATTTTATAGGTTACTATGATATATTATTGTGGATTTAATCAACTTGTTTCGAACATATAATTCTGTTATGACTTTCAAAAAAATCATATATCAAATAGTGTCAAAATTGACACAAAATAGTTTTTAAATCAAATATTATATTATTAATTGTTATTTTATTCCTAAAAATCTAAGGTTCGGCCAAATGACTTAGATAAGGATATATATATTAATAATAAACAATTTGGGGTTCGTTTGGCATGTTATAGTAAGTGTATTAACCATATAGTGAAAGAAAACAAAAAGACACGGTAAAAGTTAAATTAATTAACTTAGAGTTAAATCTAATTGATAAGGTTAAAATAATATCTTAAACTTGTCTAAATTCTATTGGTTGATAGGATTTCGACCCATCCTTACTTTAGCTTCGAAATAAGACCCTTTGGAACCATTATAAACCGATTTTGACTTTAATATAAAATAATATTTTGAGATATTCCTAAGGTGCCCCTCTCCTCCCCTATAAAAGGACACCTCCTCCCCCTCCTCCTCACACCAATTTGAGCACTCAAGCTCGGCCAACCCCTGACAAAATCTCTTCTCCACTTCCCTAGCAACATCCTAGAGGTTCTGGTCTTCCTCAAAGACCAATTCTAGTGCCCTAAGAAGAGGTCTCAAAGAGGCACTTCAAAGAAGAGGTAATTACCATTACCAATTCTTTCATCTTTATTTCTTCTTCCACTTCTTCTTCTTAGGTTGTTTCATTATGAAGTAATAACATCAGTATCACTCATATACTGATATGTTATTATAAGTATGAAACAACCCTATTTCACCATCTATCCATCCTACGGAAAAAGAAATCACCGCGTGTGCGTACGTACGGAATACCGTCTCCACGCCGTGGTGTAATCTATTTTCCACCACCACCTTACACGGATGGGTATAATGGTGTAAAGAATAACTATACATAGTTATTATAACATCATATTTATTCTGATATATTGTATAATCCACTCCAATTCAATTCAATATTTATAGAAATGATATCATCGCTCGTGCGTACGTACGGAATACCGTCTCCACGACGCGATGAGATTCATTCTCCATGTTAACCATTTAAGAATGATTATAATGTATATATAAGAAATAATAATGAAATATATGACATTATAAAGCTACTGGATTTATGTATATATATACATATGTAAGTCATCTACTTACTTCCATTTCAAGACAATAAGGAAAGGAAAACAGCGTTCATGCGTACGTACGGACTACCGTCTCCATGAACGGTGTTTTTCATTTTATTTATCTACCTATTATATATATATATATACTGAATATATATGATATATAAATCATATTTTATATTCTGGAAGTAAGTAAATCATGATATAAGTAATAATGATGTCAAGAACAACAAGTCAAAACACCTACGATAAATGAAACGATTTTACCCAAAACGCTTCTTTAACATGGAATTTACAAAAGAACGGGTAATATAATGTCATAAGTGAACCATATATGATATCATAACAATGAATATGATTCTGTAATAAGTCAATAACATGATTTAAATCATTATACAGGAGGTTCGGACACCTACAAAGCAAGTCGGACCTAAGGTAAGGGAAATATCACAATCTCATTTTTATCCGAGATTGTTTATTCGTAAGTATTTACTGGGGTGTATTTTATCGTCCACATCCATGTTCCTTCAATATGTAATATTGTTTCCATCCACTTGCAAACGTTTAAATCCAATTTTACCCTTAGGTGAGTTTTTAGTAAAGAATATGAAAGGAATCTTTTGCCGTTTTTCGTACGAGGTGCTTTTTGACTTTTCCGACAAAAGTACAAGAAGAATGTTTTTTTTAACTTATACGGCACGAACGGATTTTTACGGTTTTATAAAGCCTTATTTTCATGAAGCTTCCTTCAAAAGATTTCATGACTATTTTCAATAAAATCTCTTTCTTTTAAAATTTCATGACGTTTCGTGAAAAGAAATTGATTTTGAAGAAGAAAGGATATTTTCCTCAAGAATGGAGTTCAAGTGTTTTATCAAAATAATTTTCCATCTAAGATAATAAAGGGTTCTGTTTTTATCCCTATTATTACATTGATTTGATCATGTTGTGATGGAATTATTTTTATGAATTCCTTTATCTTGTATGAATTGTTTTATGATGTCATGATGTTTAAGATTCCCATTTGTATTACATGGGTTATGCAATGATTTATGGTTTATGATTTTGTGGCACACATAAGAAGGGTATCATTAAGAGATGGGTGGGACCTATATCTCCCTCCAATGCATTGGGTAAAGATTTAATATCTCATGAGATAGACATGGCTGGAATGGTAGGTTATACCGGTTCAGTGAAACAGGACTGAAATGAGGATTACTCGATTCAGAAAGGGACTTTGTCCACTAAGATAGTCTTGGCAATGAGTCTTGACTAACAAGAAATGATTCTCTATGATTATGTGTGTATGCCACAATGAGAAATGTTTTAAGTTATGATTTCATTTCACTACTATGATTTATCCCATGTTATGAAATTATGCTCTCCTTTGCAGGTTAAGATTTCCAAAAATGTTATGTTCTTATGAAAATTATGTGATTGATATTTCCTTTGTTTACCCTTACTGAGCATTTGAGCTCACCCTTTTATGTTTTCTTTTCCCCAGGATATAAAGAAAGGTTTTAGGTATAAAAAGGAAGATCTTTATGGGAGATGTTGAAGATCTTCCACCACAATTAGAAGTTTACGTTCCGAGTTTCCAAAGACACTAAACTATTACGATCCTTGTGTGTGTGTTTTTGTTATGTACTAAGTATTCCGCAAAAGTAATGTAATGTCTATGTACGATAAGCTTCGGGTCTCTACATTCCACCGGGAGTTATTTAATTCATATGAATTGTATGATAATGATGATTGTTTATAATCTATCCAAGGTATTTAATCACTTGGATAGAAAAGAACAGGAAGGGAAGTGATTATATCATTCCACTATTTAATACACATACACTAAGTAAGGGAAATTGGTATAGGTATTTTTATATTGTTGCGAGATACATCGATTTTAAATAAATTAATCGTGATTTAATTGTTAAGGTGATAAAATAACCCAGGAAATATCACTATTTAAAAACTAATATCAACCGTCTTTTATTTTTCCTTCAATGAACACACAAAATATTGTTTTACTATTTTCCATTATAAACTGAAACCATGAAACAAAGTACACTATAAGAAAACTACCCCTCTTTAGTAAACCTAAGTCACACACTATTTCATTTCTTGGGTTCATTTTTTATATTTCATGACTAACTCTTGAAAAACACTATAGAGACTGCACCATAAATGAATATATTAGGTATATTAAAAAAATTATAATCATTTACGTTCTCTTTATAATACAATTTTTAATGGATTAATTTTTATTCTTTATATTTATAAAATAATTATAGTCACTCGTAAAGATGATATTATGTTTCATATTTGTTAATCACTATATTCATTCTTGAAAAGTTATCTATCTATATTTAATTTTTTTTATTTTAGAATCAAATTTTGAAAGTGTGTGTTTACAATTTAAAAAGTATATTTAAATTCAAAATGTGTAAAACATGTACAAAATTGAGAAAATATACTCATATTTTCATAGAACATAAGTAAAATGAATGAATATTTATCTGTGATATGTGGGAGTCAACCACATGTCATTTCTATATATCGTGCAGCCAGCATGAATGGAAGCGTGTGATATTAATTTAAAAGTATCATTGTAGACAAACATATGCAGCACATGATCAAAAATAAAAAATTCCAAATTATCAAGATGATTTAATAAAATGATCGATGACTAATTTTTGATATATAAATATTAATTTCACATCATACCAACATTCAGTGAGGAAAATATGGTAGAAAATTCATTTTTTAATTAAAAAATTATTTTAGTTAAAAAATTATTTTAAATGATTAAAACTTAGAAAACATGATCATATTATCATCATATTTTTGTTAAATTTTTAGTGATTAATTTTCTTAGCTATAGAAATTCACTAAATATCATTTAGATATGAGATGTGGCTGGTGTTGGTGAATGTGTGGGTTTTAAATTTAAAAGTGGTATTTTATTTTGAAAATTGCATCAGATAGTAAAACATGGAAACCCCACTCATATTTTCATGAAATTTCAGTAAAATGGTCAACGATTAATTTTTTACGTTTATAAATTTGCAACAAATCATCCTATTAAGAAGTGTGGTAGGTAAAACTGAAATTATTTCTTTTTAATTTAAAAGTGATTTTTAGTTGAAAACATGGTTTACATACTGAAAAAAAAATAATTTTTTATAATTAATAAAAATTGTCAAATAATTCATTTTTTGCCTTTAATTATTACCCCCATGTAATGACATCATGTATTGGAATAAAAATAACATAAACTATATTGTGATGTAAATGGAATCACATATTGTTAAGGATGTGGTAGTCCACACATCCCAGACCGACGTTATCATTTTTAGTGAGTGAAAATGGTAATAAAAAAATGTTATATTGCATTTATAGAAATATAATTATGTAATTAATATCATATATATTTCCATTATGTCACATATTTTTAATAAAAAAATCCTTTATACATTACATTTATTGTGTGAATGAATCATATCACTTTTGTGGAGGTGGTAGTCCACACTTCCAGAAACAATATTATCATATTTAAAAAAACTGGAATGCATAAAGGTGTGTTATATATATAAAATTATAGAATCATAAAGACATTATATTTATATATAGTGTACATAATAATTCTCATCTATGAAAAATGGTAAAAGAAAAACGAATGAAATTGTTTTGTGAGGCGGTAGTTCACCTTACACATAAAGGGTAAGTTTGTTACCCATTATATGGAAGTGCGTATAAGTGAAGGTAAAAAACATAGCACAAAAACAAATCATTATATTAAGGATTATGATTTTTTATATAATCAAAGAATAATTAGAATTTAATGATTGGAGAATGAAATAAAACTAAAGAGATTAAGGATAGATGATTCCTCTAATTCGTGTAAATCCTTCTTGATTTCACCAATGGGTTTCCTAGGATGGATTTTCCCACTTTTAGGATATAATTTGAAGTGGATTGAGTTGTAGGAGATATATAATAAGATATTTCTCAACCCATATTTTCTTGATAGGTGTGACCATGTAGTATGGGTGAGTTTATTTTTATAGTGGAAAAGTGTTATTCTAGTAAATTTTTGGAAGGGGAATTCCACCTATGTTTTCCCTTCGGAAATGGGATCCAATAATGTCCTAATTTCGTTAAAAGAGATTATAGGTTTAAAATATGGCTATAAAATGGACATTGGACAATTTTTTATGTCATTGTCCTCTTAATTTTATGGTTTAGTCCCTTATTAAGTTGATTTTACTTTAAATTTTTGTTATTAATTTTAATCTCATTCACTTATATTTTTGGGAAAAAACTATGTAAAACTTATTATTCTTTATAAATTATTCTAATTCTAAATATGAAATGCATTTTTCAAAATTCCAACAACCGAAGGTTAGAAATTAAGTAAAAATTAATCCCGTAGATGGGACAACAATACAGGTTTTAAAATAGAAATGTATAAACGTTTTCTATGTTTTAATATCCAATTTAAATGTGAAATTGATTAAAATATAAAACAATTGTATTAAATAAGATAAAATGGATCTAATTAATCCTAAAAACCAATAAAAATATAATTTAATCTTATAATTAAATTAGACAAAAACAGCTTTGAATTAAAATTTTGTATTTTTCACTTTTAATAAAAAAATGAAACTTCATAGAGAAATACCAAAAAATCAATCAAAGAAAATTTAATATTCCTTTTTCTAATATTAATATTATTTTTACCTTTAATGTTTTTGAAATTATAAATATTTTGTTTTCAAATAAGTTTTTTATTAAAAGGAGGTTTAACCCAGTATTGTGTGTAAGGCAAGACAACTTGGTGTTGTGTGTAGCATAAGCTTAACTTTTTGTATACTGTATGATAACAAGAACAAGGATATTTTATGATGATGGAGAGGATATTCACTCCCTATAAGAGATGACCTCACCCTATATGTTTTAGAACTCTGGTCCCCCCTTTCAATCAGAAGCAGGAATTTTGCAATCTGACTCTAATGGAAAGGCTATCACTTTCATGATGTTCTCGAATCCTGATTATATTCTACCCTTCCCAATAATTTAGCTCTCTCTGAAAGGTTATGACCTCTTCCTGGAATCACCTGAGCTCTCCCTTTTCTCAATGGAGCTCAATAGTGCTACAGACCAATGAAAATTCACTCTAGTGGCTAGGTTTGTTCTTCAACACCCCTCGGTTGATGAGTTCGATTGGTTTTTCTTTAATTATTCATATCATCAAGAGATCACGGTTTTCTGTTTAATTGATTGGAAGAAATTTATGATTCAGTTTGTGTTAGAAGCTAATTTGATTACCGCATTGTCTAGGGACTCTTGTAGACACAATGGCTCTCTTTTTTATCTATTTTGATGGATTCATGATTTCCACATAAGTCGTGATCCATCGACGATGCCGACAAGGGTATGTCTCCCTAGAATTCCCCTTTCCTTTCAAAATCCATCCATTGTGTGTGCTATTGATAATGTAGTAGTCTTATACCTCTACTTTGATCCCCAGACAGAGGTTTTATGCCATCCCATATGCCTACGAATTTGTGTTGAGGTTTATGTTGTGAGGTCACCAGTGAATTGGGTTTGGATCATGGATGGGAAGGATTTGTAGTGGAATCAGGATGTTATATTTGAGTCATAGATTCTCTACTCTGCTTCTTGTGGATAATTTGGTCACATGAAATCTGTAATTCACAGTAAAAGATTGACTAGGACATCACAGAAGGTAATGAAGATGTGTAATGGTGGAAATGGTGATTCAGTTTCATCTTTTCCATGGTTGAGGTATGAACCTGGGAGTATCCCAACTAGAAAAGCATATTTAGAAGACTTCTAATAGCAGGGAGTGTGTGTTGAGGTGAATTCCATTAGACATGCCATGGTTGAAGAGTAACCTCAAGAATATTTGAAGTTGGTAGCAAAGCATATTGATCATTCATGGGTAAATTCTCATGGTAATGCTATCATAGAGGTGCAATTGAAGATCATAGTCGCTACTTGTAACCACTTTGAAGAACTGGAGCATGACGAGATCTCTCATGTGAAGGAAGGTACTCAAATGAATGAAGGTGTCAGTATGAATCTTGATTTACCATATCAAAATGTTATATCTGGGGAAGGTATAATGGGGAAGGAGATGCATGATGACCATGATTTTATAGATCACCCAAAATGTTTATCCATGATTGATACTAACAGTCAATTTCAGTAGGACATGGGAGTGAGTGAAGGTTATCAAGATGTGAATATTACTCTAAAATGGGTCTATATCTCTAATAGTGATAAGAAAAATGATAGGGACGTGAACATACCTTCTTATAGTGAAATTGTTCGGGGTAAGATGAAGAAGGTTTCTGGAAATGAGGAATTTATGACTGTACTATAAAGAAGATGGTTGAGGAAGGACCAATCTTATCTACTGAATCCGGTGTCTACCTGGCCTTATGTTAGGAAGGAAGGTGTAGTTTTCAATGTTTTGAAAAAGGGTATGAAATATTCTAAGGATTTTCTATCATTAGATAAATTGATTCTTAGAAAGAAGTATTCAAAGATTATGAATCACTATGAAATCTCCGAGTAGGAATCTTCTACTATGGAGGAAGAAATCAATCATTGATGTGGTGATAGGTAAGATGAATTTTAGGACCTATAGTTGTATAATTTGGTTTATTGTACTTGCTTGTTGTACTTTTCATTTATTTTAATAAATTGTCAGAGTATTTCCTCTGATTGAGCTTTTCTTGTATGGTATCCAAAAAATTAAATTTATTATAAATGGAAAATATTGTAATGTTTTGGAGTGTTACATTCTCGACACTATAAATAAATTGTTCCCTCACAATTCAAAATTCATCTCTATAATCAAGGGATTGATATTAAAAAATAAACTATTGTTGAAAAACCCACAACATGAATAGGATTAATAATAATTAATCTTAATAAGAGATAAATAGAAGTACAACGGTATGGTAAATAGGTTCCCTAGTAGGAGAACATAGGTGGGAAATGGAAATATGGATATGGTAAAAGAATCTAGCAGTAATTTTATGATGGAGGGTGATAGAGAACATGTTTAGCTAAACTTTGATGACCACAAATCCATAAAACATTATTACTAAATGGATATTGATATAATAACAAATGCTGATAATAGGGAATTGTTTTTCAAGAACATTTTTCGTATAGTCGAGGAATTATTTCAGACTATAATAATATAAGTAAATATATGTTTCTATTTCATAAACCCAACAATATATTTTTGTTGTTCCTTAAACTATTTCTACTTTATTTATTATCATAGGTTTCATCACATTGTAAAGTCATACATTAATATATAAAACATCAACCAAAGATCGGCATAAACCATTTTATATATGGATAAATATTACAAAAGTTTATAATAGAAAACATTAAAAGATAGGTCACTGGATTTCCAAAATGAAAATATCATTATCATTCAATCAACGTGATGTAGCTCTTTAATCATCACATGTAACACCCCAAGCTTCCATGATACACTTTTCTTTGAATAATACAATAGCGTGTGTTGTACGCAACTTTGAGTTCTAACACACCACAACCAATCAAACTCACCGCTATGAATAGTAATACCCACTTTTGAAATTTTATAAATTTTTACATTCAAAATTGACTTCATTTTTGGATTTTGAAGATCGAAATTATCTTACCGTGAATTTTTGGTATTTTTCTGAAAACTTTCAATTTTTGATGAATAGTTAAAAACACAGAGTTATAGTTTAAAACCAAATTTTCATTTAAATAATTATTTGTTTTATTTAAATTTATTTTAGGTAAAAATAGATACATAATACATATACTAGTTTAATATAATTCATTAGAGTTAGTTTATAATAATTTTAGATATATAATAATGTTATTGAACTTTTTACCATCTTTAACTCACCTCCTAGGAGTATTTGAAAATTTACATAAAACATAATTTTACCACTTCTGTAAGTTGAATATCAAAAAATCTGAGAGACACAGTTGATATCAGCATGTAAAATGTGGTTCAATAATATGAAAATAATTTTTGGTGAATAGTAACTTTTTACTTTTATTTACCATGGTTGAAAATAAATAGGGTAATTAAGGTTAAAAATAATATTATTATTACCCTAACACATGTCCTAATTCTATTGGATAAGTATAATTCGACCAAATATAACCCTAGGAATAAAATATGATCCTTTAGGTACACTTGGATTAGATTAGGACAATTATTTTTATTTAATTCAAAGATGAGTTAAAAGTGTTAAATTAAATGCTTGATAACTAAACCATTTTTAATATAAGGGTACACATAAGATAAATTAGACTGTAAATATTAATTATAAATATAAAAATATTTCCTACATAATTTTATTTTATTTATAGTTTTTAGACATTAAATAATTAAATTTATTTATGACACAATGACGATGCAGTAATTACTGTATTAGTGAAAGAAAAAAATAATTGACATTATAAATATCCAAATAAATGTAATTTGAGACTTTTTATAAATTACAATAATTTTAAAGGTTAATATGACATATTAGGGTTTGTTAGATGAATTGTTTTTCATGTAATAATGCTTTTATGAATTTAGAAGAAACAAAATACCAAATAGTGTCAAAATTCACTTAAAAGTGTTTTTAAAACAAATATTATATTATTAATTTATATTCTATTCTTAAAAATCTAAGGATTATCCAAAAGAATTATATAATTATATTTTTATCATTAATCAACCACTTTTGGTTCTCCAGGAAGTATATAGTTATTTTATTAACCATATAATAAAAAAATAGAAAGAGACATGGTAAATGTAAAACTATTTAACTAAGAGTTAAATATAAAAGATAAGGTTAACATTGTGATCAAAACCTATCTTAAACCTATTGGTTGAGTGGTTGTTAACCCATACCAACCATATCCTTTAAATATTTCATTTTTGACCCATTAGAAACCGAAAATTATTTTATTCTAAAATAGTATTTCTTGCTTTTCCTAAGATGTTTCTCACCCCTCTTATAAAAGGGCACTCCCCCTTCTCTCTAATCCATACCTTCAAAGCCATTTTTCTCAGGAAAACCATAAAAAATACCCTATAAAATGTCCTCCCTCAATCTTAGAGGACTTCCTTTAGTCATAAATCCAACCTATGAATCCTTTTTGATCAATTCAAAAGGATGAACCCGAAGAAGAGGTAAATATTTCATCACCTCTTTCAAGTTCTTTTCTTCATCCACTACCTCTTTCTTTGTAATTTACATTATAAAATAATAACTCCAATATATTATATATAATTTGACGTTATTATAAATATATAACAACCATATTCATTATTCTATCCATCCTTTGAATGACATGTCACCATACGTGCGTACGTACGGCTTACCGTCTCCACGTCGTGGTGTAATTGTTATTCAATACATTATTATTTGGATGGGTATAATAATGATATGTAATTGATTTAAATAATCAATATAAAATCATAATAATTATGTATATATGATATACCATCCTATTATATATTATTTTAATATCAAAAGAATGATAAAGTCGCTCATGCGTACGTACGAATTACCGTCTCCATGAACGCGATGAGATGCATTCCCCATCGTATCCATTCGAGACTAATTTTCATTAGATGATTAAAAATAATGTTTAAATAAATAATAGCATTATGAATATTAATAAGATACATCCTATCCATAACAAACATTACTTATGAAACAAATCCTATAATGGAAAACGAATCAGTTAACACCCAAAACAATGATAATACTAATATATTATTAACAAAGCAATGTTAAAAGATTATATGTGATATAATATTAATGTATATGATTCTTTTATAATTTAATAACAATTATTTCACCATTATACATGAGTTTAACCTACCCTCAACCAAGGAAAAGTACATGGTAAGGGTTATTTTCACAATCTCTTTATTATCCGAGGTTGTTTTTACATAAGTATCTACTGGGACATCTTTATCATCCACATCCATGTTTCTTAAAAATCTATTTTAAAACATTTTTACTATTTACTAGACTATGGGTTGAAGTAATGTATACCCTTATTTGACTTTTTAAAAAATGGTTTCAAAGGAATATTTCCGTCATTTTCCAAACAGGGTACTTTATGACCTTTTCGACAAAGTTATGGTAAGAATGTTTTTTTAACTTGTAAGGCGGGTGTGGCTATTTTGCACTTTTATGACATCATAAAATCTTCCCTTACAAGTATATAAAAATATTTTCAAATATAAATGTTTTCTTTTATAATTATGTGACTTTTAAATGATTTCAAAATAGAAATGGATATTTCTCTAAATAGGATTTGATTTTATCTATGTCAACATCCTTTGAGGAATTTTAAGCTTATTTAAAGTTGATATATTATGATACAAAACATCCATATTGTATTGAAGGTTTTTTGATATGTTTGACACAGATTTACCTAGGGGTAAAACCAGAAAACACCGCTTTGAGCTGGACTCGAACGAGAACTGGTGCACGACAACAGGCCATGCTACATTCATGGTTACAAAACTATTGGGGGATATTCATAGAATAATTCTCATTTTCATTAAAAACACTTATGAAGCGGTTATGAGTATATAATTCCTCAAAGAAAACATTTTTTATGATTATGGATTATAACCAAAAAATGTTCAGTTTATGTTAAGTGTTTTACAAGTTGGTATTTATGTATTTCGATTCATAAAAAAATCTATTTTATTCTATTGTTTAGAAATGGAGTCTAGTGGAAGGAATTGAAACTGTATCAATACACACACTCAATATAGGGATTTACCTTCTGCAAAAGATGGTTATAGTGAAGCTGGTGATACAACTGGTGCTGATCATCTTATCACCATAAAAGGACAACTCACTCAGATTATGAATAATAACCTTACCCGTATAGAGCACATTGATCCACAGCATGGAGGATAAATGTTAGATCGCTTAATGAGGCAACACCAACTAACATTCAATGGGAGTACAAATCCATTAGTGGTTGAGTAATGGATAAATTCCTTAGAGAAAATATTCCATGCCTTGGGGAGTAGAGAAAGGGGAAAAGTTGTCATGGTAGTTTATCGCCTCACTGGATATGTTGATCAATAGTGATCATTGATTCAAAACACAAAAGTAGATGATGAAGTATAAAATATCGAATGGATGGAGTTTAAAGATATTTTCGTAGAAAAATACATTCCTCATGGCCATATAGCAAACATGGAAAGATAATTTTTGAGTCTGATGCAAAAGGTGGATGAGAATGGCGCGAAGAATGGGGCTAACATTACAAGGATATCGAGGTATACAACAGATTATATACGTATCCCAAGAAGTAAGGTTGATCATTTATTTGATGGGTTAAAACCATTTCTCCATCAAGAATTAGTCTCATAATCCTTCTCGTCGTGCAAGGATATTGTCTTATTTTCTATCAAGAAAGAAAAATAATTCTCTAAGTATTACGACTTTAAAGCAAAGAAAGAGAAGAAGAGATCTCCTGAACACTCTAAAAAGGGAAATAAGGGGAAGACTGGAAAATTTGAATAACCATCCTAAAGTAAATGTGGGAAGAAACACCTTGGTACTTTCTTGAAGGGAATGTGAGTCTGTTATAAGTGTGTTGAAAAATGCCACCAAGCTCATGATTTCAAGGGGAAGAAATAGGCTGTCAATATAGAATACTACAATTTTAGAGAAAGGGGGAATTATGCGAATGAATGTCCTAAGCGTCATGGGAACATTCCTCAAAAAAGGCAAAGGGATCAAGGCCAAGATTATGCTATCACTACTGCTGATGTTGAAGATTCGAAAGACGTAGTGGAAGGTAATTTAATGGTTTCCAAAAGTTTAGAAAATGATTTATTTGATTCTGGATCATCTCTTTTTTTCATATCTTCCCAGTTTGCTAAGAAAATTAGATATTTCCAATTTGATTTAACAAGGGAGTTGTCAGTCAAAACTCTTAAGGGAAGTATCATTGCTACAATGTTTTTTGAATCATTCCCTAATCGAGCATATAAATGTTCTTTATCTACTGATCTCATCTTCATACCCACTATTGAATTTGATATAATCCTCAGTATGGATTGTCTTTTAGACAATGATGCAAAAATTTATTGTAAGAAGAAAGAGGTCACTATTTCTAATGATGATGATAAAGAACACCTTATCTTTAGAGTAGAAATGTCACCACATGATTCTTATCTATATCTACCCTCAGTATCTCAACTAAATACAATTATTGGGGAGGGAGAGAATGAAATAAATGTGGGTTAGGAAAGGAATGATCAAATAGATTATTTACCTATTGTAAATGAATATGTCAATGTGTTTTCAGAATATTTTCCTGTACATCCTCTAGAACGATAAATTTAGTTTTCCATTGATTTAATAATCGGATCAAGGCCCATATCGAAGACCCATTATATAATGGCCACTATGAAATTAGTGGAACTAAAGAGACAACTAGAGGACTTGAGTTATAAGAGATTTATTTACCCCTAGTGTTTCTCTAGTGGGACCCCCTATATTTTTTGTTAAGAATAAAGATGGAGCTATGAGGTTGTGAATTGACTATAGGGAGATCAATGATATAACAATAAAGATCAAGTATCCCCAACCTCGCATTGATGATTTATTCAACCAACTTCATGGACCAAAATAATTTTCAAAGATTGACCTTCGATCTGGATATCATCAGTAGTGTGTGAAGAAGGAAGACATTCTGAAAACTGCATTTCGAACCAGGTACATGCATTATGAGTTTACAGTAATGCCTTTTGGATTGACTAATTCACCCTCTGTTTTCATGGATCTAATGAATATATTTTTCAGGGAATATCATGATGAATTTCTAGAGGTATTTATTGATGATATCTTGGTATACTCCAAAAGCTACGAAGATCATGAAAATCACTTGTGTGTTATCCTAAAGACTCTTAGAAGACATGAATTATATCATAAGTTTAGCAAGTGTGAATTCTGGCATCAGGAGATTTATTTTCTTGGCCATATTGTCTCTAAGGATGGAATCTCTATTTATCCTTCTAAGACCAAGGAAATCCATGAATGGCCAGCACCGACAAGTATAACTGAGGTACACAGTTTTATTGGTTTAGAAGTTTATTAGCAATGTTTCATCCATAATATTTCCTAGTTGGCTAACCCATTAATAATTCTCACATGTAAAGGCGTTAAATTTGTTTGGACAAAAGAGTATGAAGAATATTTTGATGAACTGAAGAGAAGATCATTCAATGCTCTTATATGGACTATACCATCAGGGAATGATGGGTTTGTTATTTATAGTGATGCATCAAAGAAAGGACATGGTTGTGTCTTTATGAAAAATGATAGGGTTATTACCTGTGCATCATGAAATCTAAAAATTCATGAAAAAAATATCCTACTCTTGATATTGAGTTAGAAAATGTAATCTGTTTTTTGAAGATATGGAGACATTATCTCTATGGTAAAAAATGAGATATATATACCGGTCACAATAGTTTGAAGTACATTTTCTCACAGAATGAACTCAACATAAGGAAAATGCGATGGCTTGAAACACTCAAGGATTTTGATTTCACTATACACCACCACTCGGGGAAAGAAAATAAGGTGGATGATGCTTTGAGTAGAAAGGATCATGGAGTTTTGAACAAGATGAGAGTTGAAAAGGATCTTATATACATGTATATAGTAAAGATTGATATGGGAATGACCATGGATGGTGAAACATCAATACATTTTCAAATGGTTTCCAATCCATCTTTACTAGAAATGATAAAGAGTTCTCATACCGATAATGAAGTGTTTCAAAAAAAGATTAAAGCTGTGAATACAGGGAGATTGAGTGACTGTGTATGAAGAGGGAATTTTGAAATTTGGGAAGAGACATTGCCTTCCCAATATACCTGATCTAAAAAGAGTATTGTTGGATGATGCTCATAGTTCCAATTTCTCTATACACCCTGGTAGCACTATGATGTATAGAGATTTGAAGGAATGTTTTTTGTGGGACAACATGAAGGGGGAGATTGATGATTTTGTGTCAAGAAGTATGGTTTGTCAATAATTGAAAGCTAGAAGGCAACATCTTGGAGGAGTCATTCAACCTCTTCCCATACTTGAGTGGAAATGGGATGATATCATGATGGACTTTTTCATGGGGATACCAAAGACTCCTAGAAGGAATGATGCAATATGGGACATTATTGATTGTCTTACCAAGTCAGCACATTTTCTTTCTATAAGAGAATATTTACTACTTGAATGTTTTGTAAGACTATATATTAATGAATTTGTAAGACTTAATGAAGTAACACTATCGATTTTTTCTGATTGTGATCCTCATTTTACATAAAGATTCTTGAAAATTCGTCAAAAATTCCTGGATACTGAACTTCATTTGAGCACTGCTTACCACCCTCAAACTGATAGACAATCATAACGGACTATTAAAACCTTAGAAGACATGCTGAGATGAATCTCACTTGACTTTCAAGGTAAATGGGATGAATATTTAACTCCTGTAAAATTTTCCTATAATAATAGATTCCATTCAAGTATTCAAATGGCACCATATAAAGTGTTATATGGAAAGAGATGTCGCACACCAAAATATTGGGATGATATTAGTGAATGAAAACTCATAGGCCCAGAACTGGTGGAGGAAATGATGGAAAAGGTAAAGGTAATCTAAAACCACCTCAAAGCAGCAAAAAGTAGGCATAAGAGCTTTGCCGATAACCAAAGGAGGGATTTGGAATTTCAGGTAGGAGATCATATTTTCATGAAGGTATCTGCATGGAAGGGTGTTAGACGTTTTGTTAAGTAGGGTAAATTGAGTCCCAGGTAAATCAGACCTTTCGAAATTCTAGAATGAATTGGGGATGTATCTTACTGTTTGGAAATGCCTCCATGTCTCTCCAAAGTTCATGATGTGTTCCATGTATCACTATTGGGAAAATACAGGCCTGGCCCAATACATGTACTCACCTATGAGGAATTAGAACTAGAACCCGATCTTCTTTATTGCGAAGAGCCTGTCATGTTTAATGATACAAGAGAACAAGTGTTGAGAAACTCAACGACTTTTCTGGTAAATTTTTTTTTGAGAAATGATAAGATGGAAGAGGAAATGTGGGAACCCAAGGAACTTATAATGAAGATCCACCCTACTCTTTTTACACAGTAATATTCTAAAAATTTCAAGGAAGAAATTATTTGAAGAAGGGGAGTATGTAACACCCCTAGCTTCCATGGTATGCTTCTCTTTGAAAAATACAATAGCATTTGTTGTACACAACATTGAGTTCTAACACACAACAACCAATCAAACTAGTTGTTGTGAATAGTAATTCCAGCTTTTTGAAATTTTATAAATTTTATCTTTCAAATTTGTCTTCATTTTTTGATTCAGAATATCGAAATTATCTTAGGGTGAATTTGTGGTATTTTTTTTAAAACATTCAATTTTTGATAAATATAGAAAAACACTGAGTTATAGTTTAAAATAGAATTTTTATTTAACTAATTATTTATTTTATTTAAATTTATTTTAGGTCAAAATAGATACATAATACATATATAATTTCAATGTAATTCATTGGAGTCAGTTTATAATAATTTTAGATATATAAAAATTTTATTGAACTTTTTACCGTCTTTTACCCACATCCTAGGAGCATTTGAAAATTTAAATACAATATAATTTTACTGCTTCTCTCAGTAGAATTTCAAAAATCCAAGAGACACGGTTGATATCAGTATGTAAAAAGTGGTTCAATAAGATGAAAATAATATTTGGTGAATAGTAACTTTTTACTTTTATTTACCACGATTAAAAGTAAATAGGGTAATTGAGGGTAAAAATGATATTATTATTACCCTAACACATGTTCTAATTCTATTGAATAAGTTTAATTAGACCAAAAACCCCTTATAAATAAAATACGATCATTCAGGTCCACTTGGATTAGATTAGGACATTTATTATTATTTAATTCAAAGAAGAGTAAAACGTGTTAAATTCAATGTGTAATAACTAAACCATTTTTAATATAGGGATACACAAAAGATAAATTAGACTATAAATATTAATTATAAAGATAAAAATATTTCCTACATAATTTTATTTTATTTATAGTTTTTAGAACTTAAATAATAAAATTTATTTACGACACAATGATGATGTAGTAATTACTGTGTTAACGAATGATTAAAATAATTGATATTATAAATATAAAAATAAATGTAATTTGAGAATTTTTATGAAATAAAATAATTTTAGAGGTTAATATTACATATTAGTGTTTGGTTATATTATTATTTTTTTAATTTAATAATGCTGTTATGAATTTAGAAAAAACAAAATACCAAATAGTGTCAAAATTGACATAAAAGTGTTTTTAAAACAAATATTATATTATTAATTGATATTATATTCCTAAAAATATAAGGTTCGTCCAAAAAAACATATATAATAATATTTGTATCATTAATCATACACTTGAGGTTCTCTTGGAAAATATAGTATGTTTATTCACCATATAATATAAAAATACAAAGAGACATGGTAAATGTCAAACTACTTAACTAAGAAGTAAATATAAATGATAAGGTTAATATAGTGACCAAAACCTATCTAAAACCTATTGGTTGAGTGGTATTTTACCCATACCCAACTTAACTTTTAAATAATTCATTTTGGAGATATTAGAAACCTAAAATTATTTTATTATAAAATAATATTTCTAGCTTTTCTTAAGGTGACCCTCATCCCTCTTATAAAAGGGCACTCCCTCTTCTCTCTAATTCATACCTTCAAAGCGATTTGTCTCATCCAAACCCAACATAAAAACCCTCTCAAATATCCTCTGTTCATCCTAGAGGCCTTTTATTAGTCATAAATAAAACCTAAGGAGCCCTTTTGATCAAATCAAAATAAAGATCCCGAAGAAGAGATAAATATTTCATCACCTCTTTCAAGTTCGTTTCTTCTTCCACTTCCTCTTTCTTTGTTTTTTCAATTATAAAATAATGACTCCAGTATCATCTGTATATTGTTATGTTATTATAAATATGGAATAACCATATTCATTATTCTATTCATCCTTTGAATGACATGTCACCATACGTGCATACGTATAGCTTACCGTCTCCACGTCGTGGGGTAATTGTTATTCCATACATTATTATTTTGATGGTTATAATAATGATGTGTAATTGATGAAAATAATGAATATAAAATGATAATTATTCTGTATATATGACATTCCATCCAATTATATATTATTTTAATATCAAAAGAATGATATTGTCGCTCGTGCGTACGTACAGATTACCGTCTCCACGAACGCGATGAGATTAATTCCCCATTGTATCCATTCAAGAATAATTTTCATTAGATGATTAAAAATAATGATTAAAGGCATAATATCATTATGAATATTAATAAGATACATCCTATCGATAACAAATATTACTTATGTAATGAATCATATAAAGGAAAACGAATCAGTTAACACACAAAACGATGATAATACTAAGATATTATTAACAATGCAATGTTAATAGATTATATATGATATCATATTAATGTATATGATTATGGTATAATTTAATAACAATTATTTCACCATTATACAGGATATTGACCTACCCTTGACCATGGAAAAGTACAAGTTAAGGATTAATTTCACAATCTCTTTATTATCCGAGGTTGTTTTTACAAAAGTATCTACTGAGACATCTTTATCATCGACATCCATGTTTCTTAAAAATGTATTTTAAAACATTTTTTACTATTTTATAGACTAATGGTTAATGTCATTTATACCCTTATTTTACTTTTTAAAAAACGGTTTTCAAGTAATCTTTCCATTATTTTCCAAACAAGGTACTTCATGACCTTTTCGACAAAATTAATGTAAGAATGATTTTTTAACTTATATGATGTGTGAGACTATTTTCCGCCATTATAACATCTTCAAAGCATCCCTTACAAGATTATAAGAATATTTTCAAATATAAATGTTTTATTTTAAAATAATGTGACTTTTAAATGATTTCAAAATAGAAATATATATTTCTCTAAAAAGGTTTTCATTTAATCCATTGCAACATCCTTTGATGTATTTAAGATTATTTGAAGTTGATTTATTATAATGAAAAAACTTCCATATTGTATTGAAGGTTTTTGGATATGTATGACTATGGATGTGTTATTATTATACCATTCATGGTTTATGGATAAAGTATTGACATTTCTTATGCTAGTTTTAATATGAATGTTTATGTTATGTTTAAACCTTTTCATATGAGGAATTCATTGGACTTAGTAAGTGACGGGAGGAGCCCGCTATAGCTCCTCGATGCATCGGTAGGTCTCATGAGACAAAATAGTGTCATGCCACAAGGCCTTGATAAAATCTTATTGGTAGTCTTGGATCAAGGCTTTGACTATGTGGTTATAACGTCTGGAATTTTTCATTCTATCATTATGAAAGTGGCTATTGATATTGCATGTGATCATTCAACTAGAATAATATCCATTTGAGTAAGTAAATGGAATTATTTTGATTTATTTTTTCTATATTAAGATAAATTTTATGTTGAAAAGGATTTTTTTAGTTTTATGCATTGCCTTAAATGTTTATGCTTATTTATGAAAGTTTCTTCTATATTGTTATACTTACTGAGCATTTGAGCTCACCCCTTACAATGTTTTATTTTTCCCAAGATGTGAATAAGTATATTATAACAAACCTATATGGATAGTCTATGGGATCATAGTGTTGTATATGGAAATAATTTTGTTGTATTTTTCCATTTTATGATGTAATGTAAACCTTATGAATTTATCCAGTACTTCCAAGGCTATTAAACTAATCGATCTTTCGAGACATGATCTTTTGTGATCATGCCAATGTTATGTAATAATTCACCGACTGTAGGTAACTGGGGTCGGGGCGTTACATCACATACTGAAAATGGGAAGAACTTCATCATGTATTTTATTCAGATATGGTTATATGATGAATTAACATAAATATTTATATAAAAAAATAATTTTAACTTATTCTTTAATTAAAACAAAAGTTATTTTCTATATTCCAAAAATAAAAAAATTGTTGTGAACGTTATCAATGATAGAATAAACTAATCTGTCAAAAAATAATTAATCCGTTCTAGGTATTCAAAACTTATCCAAATCAATAATTTCATTATCCAATAATAATTTACATAAAATTATGAACATGTTGAGGCTCATCTTTCCCTTAAGCATGTAGTTTTCAAAAATTTAACTTTCTACTAAATCACTTTTCTTGGTACATTCAACATATGAACTCAAATCTTTGATGAAAAGTTACATAGTGCAATCCATATATGTTTCATAAATCGTATGATGATAACATCATAAATAAAATACATTTAAAATATATTTATTAGATGCCGATCCCTAATTGCATTAATCATTCCACTTAAGTTGTTTTAATAACATAAGTTTGACCATAATCCCCTATCTTCTTTGGAGGTATATTCCCTTGACACTTTTGGAATTCATTTTTATAGATCACCATTTCATTGAAATTATAACATTGAGTAGTATAATTTTCATTCATTCCATTTCATTCTTTTTCTAGATGGCCCTTTTCTCGACACTAATAAAAAACTCCCAATACATTCAACAATTTACTATGGTGATTATTTTCACAATTATCAGATGTAGTAAAATTGTTCATTCCCCTATGCTTATTTGACTCATACCCTTTTTCATGGTTCTCACATAGCCTATTCTTGTTTTGGTTTCCCTTTAATATATTGATTCTAAAAAAACTTCTCCATCATGAAGGTAGATAAAACTATTTCATCATATGATGGAAAAATATGCGAGAATAGTTCCCTTTGAAGATTTTTCGTAATAGCATCAAATAATTTTCCATTACAAAATTCTTTTTTGTGTACACAATCTATAACCTACCTTGCTAACAATGAAATTTTTTATACATAAACCAAAAAATGTTCTTCTTACATTTTATTTAAAGTGAAGATTGTCTTCATCTATGTTTTTATCACAAAGATATTATTTATCAAACAATGCCTCTTTAAATGTTATATATTCCATGAGTTATATTTCTTTTTCATTCCTAGTATTTTGGATCAATTACCACCATTGATTATCATCACTATTGAGAAAGTACAGTGAAATTGTAACCCTTCCCAATTAACTATATCCCAATTAAATTAAAAGTTTCTCCAAATTCTTAATCCATTGCGCATATACCATTTTATCAGTACTTTAACTAAATGATGGGGGACTCTATCACATAAATAGATCCATCATTTGAGAATCTCATTGTGGGACACTTTCCTCCATCCGAGTATGGTTATGTGTCAAAAACTAATTAAACTTCTTTAATAATCAAATAACATTCTTCGTTTCAATTATAGATTTATCAATTTCCTTAGCTGGGAAATGTCTACATTTTCCATGAGTACTGATACCTTTCTTCCATCTTGGTTCCATTTCTAAACAATGTAATATACTTGATTACATCATAAAATTATGTAACATAATGTATAATCCCAAAACTAGTGAATCACTAATCATAAATTACAAATGTTTTCAATAACTAATCTCATAATAATAAACATTATTTATTGGGGGATATCATTACATTCAAATCCATCCTAATGGTTTATAAAGAAAATGAAAAGTATCCTAAGAATATCCCCTTGGAGAGTTAAACCTGCAGCCCCTTATGTATCATTTTTATTTACCAGGTTATTTAATGGAAATCTTGATACTCCTTGTTGGAGTTGTTATCAATAGGTATATTTTTTCCAGAACAATGTTCCCTTGTAATATCCTTATAGGGATTTATTTCTAGAAATAACCACATAAAATCAATAACAAAAAAATTATAGGATGTCCTTCTATAATTATCCTTGAATTATATCTTATGGTTATGTTCTCTGTTATAAGTTTTCTAAACCTAGTTTCTAATATTTATTCTAAACCTGATCTGATACCAACTGTAACGCCGCAACCCTTGAAGCTCAGAGTCAGTGAATTATTTTATTACATCGTCATATATACAAACTTCAAATCCCAAAGGAATGAACAATTTAGCAGTTTTAGAATACCAAATTACACACATCATTCGAATAATACATTTGTAAAATAAAATAAAAATATTATACAAAATAAAATCAAATAAACAACTTCCTTGAATCTCATTCAAAGGAATCTTCTTCAAAACCCGGGGGAAGAAACATAATAAGGTTTAGATGAAATTCACAGTAAGTGTAAGTAAAGATGATGAAATAATGATTTGATGAGATTAATCAACAGGGAATGGTAAATAAATAATAACACATGAAATTAAAATAACTAGATTATGAAATATCTATATGGAAAGTTAAGATACTAAAACACATTCCATTTGATCAATAATTTGTGAATAGAATGCATCCATTGAAATGTAAATGAAAAAATTTCATGGATAAATAATTGTTTAATATATGATAAATAATTGATTAATTATTGGATGCCATTATTACTAGGTATAGGGAATCATTACTGTCATGACCTTTCACAAGACTGTTTAGTATATCGGGTAATAACCCATAAAATTTGGCCAACTAATTACTCTCAGGAGACTACTGATGCATAGTGGGACTATCTATAACTAGGCCCCACCCATGTAATACCTATCCAAAGAATTTTTCATATATCCACTAATTTATTTAACTCATGAAAAATATGCCCTATCAAATATCGATAAATAATAAAAGATATGAATTTATCAAAAATTCTCTAATTAATCAGATAATTATTACAATGAACATCGTAACTAATATGGAATATAATTTAGGAAATAATTATATCCACTTCAGGAGAATCTGGTTAATTAATACAAATGTAATGTGCCATAAAAAGGATAATAATGATGTGATTTTTTCAATAGAAATATTAAAATCACAGAATAAAGTGAGATTTCAAAGGTAATCGTTTAACACATTCATGAAGAAAATAATCTTTAAACATTCCAAAGTGTCACATACCACATTAAAATATTTATAATCATAATAACATTGAATGAATAAAATTCAATGAAATAGAGAATATCATCAGCATTAATATATTCATGATATAACAAATCAAAGGGTAGTATATACATTATATAAAAGAAACTAGGTCATTAACATTACAATATACCTCAATGAAATAAAATTTAGAGAAACTCCATTACCTTGAGTTTGACTGGTCCCATGTGTATTTATCTTTTTGAATAAAAAATTATGTTAATTATTTACTTTCTTCTGAACCTTTACAACTTTACAATTACTTTTTCATCACATATTAAAATGGTGTATACCTCTACTTAAAAAATTAAGTTCACACTGGGTGTTTTGGACCAAATTCAATTCATGTATCAAAAATGAATTTGGTAGGTCGCCTATGGTCTAACAGTTCATTACATAGAATTTCCAGAATAATAATCAATATATATTTATAATATTTATACCTAAATTTTTTTTTTAATACCAATCATGAAATATGGTTATGAAAAAAGATTCAATTTTATAATCCTTGAAACAGTATGTCGTATATACGCGTAAGTAATGTTCCAGTTTTACAATGATCATTATGGAAAGAAGGTATGTAACATTATATATTTATATAATTTAATAATCTAATAAATACAACATTATCTAATTTTATATACTTATATATATAATTATTGGGATGTAAAAGGAATCACAAATGTCCTGGAGACAGTAGTTCACATGTCCACGACCGACGTTATCACTTTTTAGTGTGTGAAAAGGGTAATAAATAAAATGATATATTATATTTAAAGAAAGGTATTTTTGTAATTTATATAATATATTTTTCATTTATGTCACACATGTTTAATTAAAACTATCCTTTATGCATTTTATGTATCACATGAATGTATCACATCACTTTGGAGAGGTGGTAGTCCACACTTTCACGAACGATGTTATCATATTTACACAAAACTGAAAGCATAAATGTTTATTAAATATAAAAAATTAAATAAGAATAAATAAATTATAGATATCATATATATAATATATAAACATTGTTACCATAATAATTCCCAACCATGATAGTTAGTAAAGGAAAAAACGAACGACATTATTTTCTGTGGCAGAAGTTCTCTACACACATAAAAGGTATGTTCATTACCAATTATATGGATTTTTATGTATGTTTAGATATAAAACTAAACCAAAAAAACTAATTAGTTTATTTAGGATACTGTTTTTGTTTTATAATGATGGAATAAGGACAATTTAATGAGTGGAGAAAGAAATAAAAATAAAGTGGTTCAGGAAATATTTTACAATTTATTTGGGTAACTCCTTTTGGTTTTTACCAAATGGATTCCTTGGATGGATTTATTCACAATGTGAGGATTATAAGTTGAGGTAATGGATTTATAGGATATATTTTGGTAGTTATTGGTTGAAACGTAGTGTCTTTATTTTTGTGAGGAAGTGGTAGGGGTGAGTATATTTTCATGGTGTGTGAAAATGGTAATAAAGAAAATTATATATTACATTTATAGAAATTTAATTATGTAATTAATATCATATAAATTTTATTTATGTAACATATTTGTAATAAAAATAATCCTTTACACATTACTTGTATTGCATGAATGAATCCCAACACTTTGAGGAGGAGGTAGTCCACACTTCCACAAATGATGTTATCGTATTTACAAAAAATGGAAATCATAAAGGTATGATCTATATAATAAATTACAGAATCATAAAGACATTATATTATATATATATATATAGTTTATATGGTTTGTAAATCATAATTATCAACCATGATAGGTGGTAAAATCTAAATGAATGACGTCGTTTTGTGAGGTGGTAGTTTTCCATACACATAAATAGTAAGTTTGTTACCCATCAGATAGAAGTGTGTATAAGATAATGTAAAAAATATAAAATAAAAACATATCAATATATTTAGGATTCCATTTTTTTAATATAATTATTCAAAAAAGATAATTTATTGTGTGGATAAAGAAATAAAACTAAACATACCAAGGATAGATGTTACCTATTTTTCAGGTTACTCATTTTGGTTTTCACCAAAGGGATTACTAGGAAGGATTTATGTCCAATGTTAAGATTTAATTTGAAGGGGACATATTTTTAGGAGATATATGAGAAGATATTTCATTACCCTATGTTTCATTAGAGTTGTGACAAAGCGGTACCGGTGAGTGAATTTTTATAGTGGGGGAGGAGTGGTATTCTATTAAATTTTTGGAAGTGGAATTCCAACCATGTTTTTTCATTAAAAAGTGAATCCAATATTGGAAACATGTCAATCCCTGAGAGTATAGGGTTATAATATTTCCATAAAATGGCCTTTTAAAAAATTTCTACATCATTTTTCCTCTTAATTTTTAGGTTTATTCCCTTGTTAAGCTAATTTTTCTCTTAGTTGTTGTAATTAATTTTAATCTAATTCACTTATATTTTTATACAAAAACTATGTTGAACTTATTATACATTATAAATTATTCAAATTATAAATATGGAAGTAATTTTTACAAATTCCAAAAATAGAAGGGGTTTATATTAATTAAAAGTTAACCCTATGGAGGGGACAATAAAGTATGTTTTTAAAGTAAAAATGTACAAAAGGTTGCTACGTTTTAATATCCAATTTTAATGTAAAATTGATTAAAATGTTCAACATTGGATTAAATGATATAAAATGGATCTAATTAAGCTTTAAAACTATGAAAAATATAATTTACACTTATAAAAAATTAAAAAAAAACCTTTTTTGAATTAAAATTTTGTATTTCTCACTATTAATCTGAAAATAAAACCTCCCAGATAAATACCAAAAAATAAAACTACCCAAATTTTTATATTCCAATTTTAAATATTAACATTATTTTTATATATAAAATTTATAAAATCTTCAATATTTAGTTTTAAAATATGTTCTCCATTTAATGGATGTAAAACCAAGTCTTGCATCTTAGAGAAGATAACTCAGTGTTGTGTGTATAAGTAGCCCAAATTTTTGTATAAAGTAAGATAACAAAAAAATGATAATGTCTGAGGAGGGAGAGGTGATGTTATCCCTCGAGGCGATGACCTAACCCTAAATGTTGCAGAGACATGCTCCCCCCTCTCGATCGAAGGGGAAGTTTCACGATCTCACTGTCATTGAAAGGGTATCTTTTTCTAATCATTCTCAAATATTGATTACCTTCTACCCTTCCCCAGGATTCAAAACTCTTTGAAAGTTTCTGATCACTTATGGGAAACACCTCATCTCTATCTTTCCCTGGCGATGATCAATGGTTCCACGAACCTATGAAAATTAACTATGGTGTCTAGGTTTCATCTTCTACGCCCTCATTTGATGAGTTCAATTTATTTGTCTTCAATTATTGGTATCTTAAAGAGAGCATTGTTATCAATTTAATTGATCAGAGGCACTTTATGATTCAGTTTCTGTCGAAAGATAATTTTATTACTGTGTTGCCTAGGGCCCTTGTAGATGAAATAATTCTCTTTTTTATCTATTTTTATGGAGTCTCCATTAAATTATCTAGCATGATCCATCGACGATGGAGATCTGGGAAAGTCTTCCCTGTCTTCCACTTTCCTTTCAAATCCATAATTTTTTTTCTACCATTGGGAATATGGTGGGCCAGTACCTCTACTCTGATAGGCTAATGGAGGTGGAATGTCATCCCATTGACCCACAAATTTTTGTTGGGGTTGATTTTGCAAGTCCACTTGTGAATTGGGTCTGGATCATGGATTGGAAGGAGTTTTTGTGGAAGTATGAGGTTATATTTGAGTCATGGATTCTCTACACTGATACTTTTGGCCAATTTGGTCACATTGAATTGGTATTCCATAGCAAAGGTTTGACTATGAATTCACATGTGGTGATGTAGACGTGTAATAGTGGTTGTGGTGATTCAGTTTCGTCTTTTCCAAGGTTGAGGGATCACCCTAGGAGTATCCTGCAAAAGATAGCTTTTATGAGAGTCTGTCATGAGTAGGGAGTGCATGTTGGGTTGAAATATGTTTCCCATGTCTGGGTTGAGGATCATCCTTAGGAAATTGTAGAGTGGGCATCGAAGAAGATTGATCATGTAGGGGAAAAGTTTCATGGAAATACTCCAAAGTTGGTGTAATGGAAGCCACCAGATCTGACGATTAGTCAAGTTTTTGATCATATAAAGTGTGATCTAGGTATTGAGAAGGCACAACCTGTGGAAATTAAGGTGGGAATCTATTTACCATAACCATAACCTATGAATGAGGAGACCTCAGACTCTCTAGTATGTGAGGATGGTGAAATCTTGGGGATATGGATTTTTGTTGTTATTATATTTGAAGGGTGGGTTGATATTTATGGAGTATTGAAGATCATAGTTTTTACTTGTAACCACATTCAAGAACAAAAGAATGAGGAGATCACTCTTGTGGATGAGGATACTCAAATTTATGAAGGTTTCAGTATGAAGCATGATTTTCCATCTCAGAATGCATTATTTGGAGAAGGTAAAATGAGGAAGGAGATGCATGATGAACATGATTTTTTGAATCAACCACAATTTTTATCCATGATTGATACTAATAAACAATTTTTGTAGGACCGGGGAGTGAGTGATGGTTATAAAGTAGTAAATATTACTAGAAAATGGGGGTATATCTCTGATAGATACAAGGAAAATGATAGTGTCATGTTAAGACATTCTTATAGTGACATCGTTTAGGGTGGGAAGAAGAAGGTGTTCAGAAATGAGGAATTTATGACTTCCCTTGCAGGAAGATGGATAAGGATGGAATATTCTTATACGCCGAAGCTGGTGTCTACCGGGTCTTCTTTCAAGAAGGAAAGCAGTGTTATCCCTGGTTTGAAAACGTTTATGCATTCTTCTAAATGGTTTCTATTTATGGATAAATCGAATCTTAAAAAAAAGTATTCCAAGATTCTGAAGCACTAGGAAAGCTCAGAGTGGGAATCTTATACTACAGTGAAAGAAATCTATCATGGATGTGGTGACAAGTATGATGAATTTTATGATCTATAGTTGTCTTGTCTGGTTTTTTGTACTTGCTTGGTGTATATTTCTTTTCATTTAATAAATGGTCAGATGATTTCCTCTGACTGATCTTTTCTGATATGATAATAAAAATAGATAATTTATTATAAAAGGAAAATATTTTAATGTCTTGAATTGTTACATTTTCCACACCTTAAATAAATTTCGTCCTTGAATTTCAAAATTGATCTCTACAATTAAGGGAATGATATTTGAAAATTAACAATTTTCGAAAAACCCACATCGTGAATATGGTTAATAACAAGTATTCTTAATAATAGAGATATAAAAGAACAATGTTCAAGTAAATAGGTTTGATAGTTGGAGTACATACGTGGGAAATAGAAACATTGATATGGCGAAAAAATATAGCAGTCGTTTTATGATGGAGACTGCTAGAGAACATGTTTAGCCTAAAGTTGATGACCATAATTCAATAAAACAATGTTAAAAATGGTTATATATATAATAAAAAAATAATTATAATAGGACAATGTTTTTGTTTCAAGAAAATTTATCCTATATTTGAGGAATTATTTTAGACTAAAAGACTATAATTAAATATATGTTTCTATTTCATAAACCCAACCTTATCTTTTGGTTGTTCCTTAAACTATTTCGACATTATTTCTTAGAATATGTTTCATCTCATGGTAAAGTAATTCATTAGTATATAAAACCTCATCAAAAGATCGACTTAAACCATTTCATTAATGGATAATTACTAGAAAATGATTATAATAAAAAAAATTAGAAGGAAGGTCACTAGATTTCCAAAATGAACATATAATTATCCTTCAATCATCAAATGTAGATCTTTAATCATATCATATTGAAAAAGGTAACACCATCATCATGTATTTAATTAAAGTATTAAAATATAATGAATTACCATAATACTTTATAAGAAACATTAGTTCTTCCTTATTCCTTAATTAAAACACATGTTATTGGCTATATTCCATAAATCCAAAAATAAAGTGAACTCTATCAAAGATAGAATAAAATACTTTGTCAAAAATTTGTTAATCTGTTCAAGGTAGTCAGAACGTATCCAAATAAACCATTTCTTTATCCAATAATAATTTCTATAACATTATGAACATATTAAGCCTTACCATTCCCTTAACCATGTATTTTCCAAAAAAAATAACTTACTACTAAATCACTTTTCTTGGTACATTCAATATATGATCACAAATATTTGATGAATAGTTACACAATGCAATACATATATATTTCATAAATCATATGATGATAACATCATAAATAAAATTCATTTACAATATATTTCATAAATCTAAATAATTAATTACATAAATCATTCCACTTCACTGTTTTATTAACATATGTTTGACCTTGATCAC
Source organism: Viscum album (assembly GCA_963277665.1). NCBI lineage: Eukaryota > Viridiplantae > Streptophyta > Magnoliopsida > Santalales > Viscaceae > Viscum > Viscum album. The sequence goes on along the minus strand of OY728155.1, from coordinate 191,067,541 downwards.
TCATCTTATTTGTAGGTATATCGCCTTGACTCTTAGGGTATTCTTTTTTATAGTTCCCCATCTCATTGAAATTGTAACATTGAGTTGTAGCATTACCATTATTTTATTTTCAATCATTTTCCTGGTTACCCTTTTCTCCATACTAATAACAAATTCCCAATACATTCAGGAATTTACCAAGGTGATTATTTTCCCAATTATAAGATGTGGTAAAATCATTCTTTCCCATATTATTATTTGAACAATTCCCTATTTCATGGTGCTTTTATAGCCTCTTATTGTATTCATTTCCCTTAAATATATTGATTCTAAAAAATTGCTTCTACATCTTGATGGAACATAAAACTATTTCATCATATGATAGAAAATTTTGAAAGACTAGTTCTCTCTATGGATTCATCTTAAGATCATCAAATAAAAGGTTATTATTAAACTCTGTGTAGTGTAAAGAATCCATAACATACATTTATAATGATGAAAAGGTAGATTCATAAAACAAAAAACCTTCTTTCTAATTTTTATTTAAAAAGAACATCAAATTGATCTCAGTTTTTTCATCATAGATGAATTATTTATCATAGAACGCATCATTGTATGTTATCTATTCCATGAGTTTTATTTCTTCTTCATCCCTAGTATTATAGTTCAATGACCACCATTGATCAAAATATCTATTGAGAAAATACACTGAAATTATAACCATTTAATTTTCACTATATCCCAATTCCATAAATATCTTATCTAAATACATAATCCATTTCTTTTATACCATTTTATTAGAAGTCCAACTAAATGATGTAGGACTCTATCACATAATGTGATCCAATATTAGAGAGTATTTTTGTGGGACACATTTCCCCATCTGGGTGTGGTTATGGGGAATAAAATAATTAAACATTATTAATAATTCAATAGAATATCATTTTCAATTATAGATGTATTAGTTTCCGTAGCAGGGAAATGCCTACATTTTCCATGAGTACTGATATCATTCATCCTTCCAGGTTCAATTTCTAAAAAATGGAATATACTGTATTATATAAAAAAATTATTTTTCATAATTTATAATCCAAAAACTATTGAAACACTTATCATAAATCATAAATGTTTTCCATAACTAATCTCATAATAATAAACATGATTTATTTGAGGATGATAGATTTGTAAAATAAACTTAAAACAAAAAATAAAATAAAATAAAATAAAAAACACCCTTGAAGCTCATTCAATGGAATCTTCTTCTTAAACAGGGGAAAAAAACATAATTAGATGTGATAAAATTCACCGTAAGGGTTTGTAAAGGAAAATAATTAATTAATTAATGAGATTAATCATTAAGGCATGGTAAATAACTAATAACACATGCCATTCAAATAAATATATTAGAAAATATCAATATTGAATGGTAAGAGAATAAAACACATTTCATTTAATTAATAATTTGAGAATAGAATTCATTCTTAGATATGTAAATGAAAAAATATCATAGATAAATAATAGTTGAATATATATGAGGGAAATGATTAATTATTTGATTCCATGTTTCCTAAGTACATGGAATCATTACTATCAAGACCTTTCACGAGATTGTTTAGCATATTGGGTAAAACCCACCAAATTTGGCCAACTAATTCCTCCTATAAGGCTACCTAAGCTTTGAGGGTATATCAATAACTAGGCCCCACCCATGTCATAGTTATACAATGAATTCCTCCTATCTCCATTAATTTATTTAACTCATGAACAACGTGCCTTATTAAATATCTATATTTAATATAACATAGGAATTTATTAATAATTCCCCAATTAATTTATTAATTATCAATTTGAACAATGTATATAAAATGGTATATGACTTAGGAAATCATTATATATATTTCAAAAGAATTTGTATATTTAATAAAAATGTAATGATACATAAAATGATTATAAGGCCCCACCCTCAAACCTTACTTAATCTTGAGTTATTACAAGATTACACATTGAGAATCTTTTCAGGTTTAGAGTTTTAGAGAATTAGATCATAAAACTTGCATTACATTCCACATATAAACAAAGTGGTTACATAAAGATAGTATTCTTCATTCCCATCAATGGAAACCTATTTAAAATAAAACATGGATTCATTCTTGACACTTCCTTGACACTATCATCATATCATGTACCTTTCCCTTGACCTGTGAAAAACATTTCAAAAAAACTTGGGATGAGCATAAAAAGCTCAGTAAGGGATATAAAAATATGGAAAGGAAACATGGGTACAAATATACATAAGTATGAGATCATAATTTACCCAAAAAACATAAGCACTTTAACATACCTCTTCAAATCATGAATAAATCATAGAAATCATAAGACATAAAGGTAACTTGAGGCATTCATAACATTCTTACGTAGGGATTAACCCTCTTGGTTACGTTTGGAATACCCATCATAGTATATTCCCTAAATATCTTCGGAGAAACTGTAATGTTTCACTCCTTCACGTTACCCAATGCATTGGAGAGCTATATCGGGCTCACCCTCCCTTAGTTTATCACGGAACCACTCATCTTCATAATAATGCCCAAGAACCATAACATAATCGTATCACATAAAACATGCATAAAGGAAACATAACATTTCCACATTTCAATCACAAGATATCAATACAACACAAAAAACATTGTGAAAACCATTTTCAATACCAAAATAAAAGAAAAGTAAAACATGGTATTTATTTTTCTTTTAAAAAGAAAGTATGGATTGTAGAGGAAGTCGAAACTCAAATAACGGTCACGATGGCAGAGAAGTCGTTGTCGCCACATACGTAAGACAAAAACATTCCCTTTTGTCGTTTAGTAAAGGCTTTATATAAAAAAGATTCCTTTTGAATAAACGTAAAAGTCAAAGGGGTTTATACACCGTATAAAAGAAAGTTGTGTATAAAATAAAATATGCCTCAATGAAAGGAGATTGAGACGAAGTCCCATACCTCGTATCCGACTTGACCCGAACGTCCTTTAATCTCCTGAATAATAAACTTGAGTTAATCCCTACTTTATTATGAACCTTTTTCAAGTTAATTATTCCTTTTATACCATGTTATGAACATCATGTAATCATTTAAGTTAATAATGTTCATTTTGTCGGTATTTGGTTCTTAAGTCAAAAATAGACTTCTTATGTTGTTAATTTGGTCAAAGGTTTTTTATATCCAGAATGATATTAATGATTTGGATAACATATATATCATATATATTCATCATATACATGTATTTATAATATTACATCACATTTAGAGGTAAGAAATGAAATGCACCGTTCATGGAGACGGTAAGCCGTACGTACGCATGAACGCTACTTCCATTTCTATTTCGTATTTTCTGGAATGGAATCATAATGATATAAGAATATAATATAATTTCAGTATAATAACATATATAATATCATTAACTTTATCCTTTACACATCCCACATATGGTACTAACGAATCAAATCACTTTCAGGGGCGGTAGTCCGCATTTCCTAAAATGAAGATATCGTGTTTACCCATAATGGAAACCATAAAGGTATGCCCAAAATGAAAAAAAAATAGAAGCTTAAGGAAAAAATAAACATATTATATATCATATATAAAAATAGTGACATCATAATGGCCACCTTTGAAGGTGTTAAATGAGTATTGAACAATCATCGTTTCGGGAGGCAGAATTTCGCCATCCACGGAAACCGTATGTTCTTTAACCATTTGATGTAGTTGTGTGAGAGTGTAGCTCAAATAAATATTATAACAACATCCTAGTATATTTAAGATACTTTTTTTGTTACAAAATAAGTAAATAAAAAGAGTCTAGGGGGTTGGAGAAGCAAAATAAAACAAATGAACATGAGAGAATGAATTACCTTTAAAAGTGTAACTCATTTTGATTTGAGCCTAAAGGCTTCCTTTGAAAGGATTCTTCCCAAAGGGAATCCTATAGGATGAGTAGAGGGATGTGGAGAGAGTAAATGGGAAGGTGTTGGCCGAGCCAAAGGCTTGAGGAGTGTGTGAAATGAGGTAGAGGTGGGGGCCTTTTATAAGAGGAGAGGAGGGACACTTTTGGAATGTAAAGATAAGTTACTTTTTTTTAAAAAGAGTTTCGGATTAAAAAGGTCCCACATTGCTATAATTCGAGGATAAGGTGATAGTTCTTCGAAATCCACTCATCCAATTGTTTTTTTCCATGTTTAGGTTTTATAGTTTTAATTATCTTTCCATTTTATTTAAATCATTAAATAATGAGGTCGTCGCTGCATCATCATGATGTCATAAATAATTTAATTTATTTAAAGTCTAAAAATTAAAAAAAAAATATGATGTAGGTAATCTTTTTATCTTTCCAATGAATATTTATAATCAAAAATCAGACTTGTATAACCCCATGTAAAAATTGTTTTAGTAAAACATCTCTTGTTTGTGTCATTTTTACTTTAACATTTAATAAAAAGTTATTTATGTCATTTCCCAACCAAAGTGTCTCCATGGGGTCCCCAAGTTGACCCATGGCTTTTAGTGGTCGGCCATGACACAAAAAATAAGGTTGGGACATGTGTCTAGGTCATTTCATATTATTAAAGCATTATTTATACCTTAAACCACCCTAATTACCACTAATCGCGATTAAAAACTTAATAAGTTACTATTCACCAAAAAAAATTATTTTAATCCCATTGAACCATATTTTACATATTAATGACAACCATGTATGTTTTATTTTTGAAATTCAAAACACAATGATGGAAAAAATTCATTTAAACGGAAAAATCAGTTTTTATAAGTACCACTTAGTGGTTTCACTATTCATCAAAAATTGAAGTTTTTCAGAAAATTACCAAAAATACACCCTAAGCTATATTTGATATTCTGAATTCAAAAATGAATTATATTTTACAAAATTCAAAATATATAAGTCACATTAATTAATTTAATAATTAATTCCCGCTGTCAGAGCAAATAGCGTGTTTTTATAAAACAATAAGTATCAAAAGATTGACACCAGTTTAAATCTAATTTCAAAGTGAAATTGATTCCAATGACCACCATTGGATTAAATTGTAAAAATATATTCTAATTTCACTTCAAAACCAATTCAAAAGATAATATAATCATATAAATAAATTAGATTAAAAAGCAGTTTTGATGTAAAATGCACTATTTTTCACTATTCATTAAAAAAGTGAACATTGTCAGAAAAATACCAAAAATTCACACAAAGTAAATTTTGATGTCCCAATCATAAAGAATAAGTTTATTTTGACAAACATAGTTTATAAAATTGTCAAAAGATAGATTTAAAAAGGGTTTTCCATCATAAGGCAGTAAAACAATCTTTTAAGAATATTAGTGTATTCCATGCTTAAGATTGGATTTATTTTCATTTTAAGCCTCTAAAACACTATCTTAATCATTAATAGACATAGATAAAAATATCTATTATTCATTACTTACTTGGGATGTTACATCCTTCCCCCTTTTGAAAATTGCGCCCCCGCAATTTATTTACTTATTAAATAAATGGGGGTACTTATCCCTCATTGCATTTTCAGATTCCCATGTTGCCTCTTCAATCATGTGGTTTTTCCACAAAACCTTTACCTGGTGAATCACCTTATTCTATAACACTTTCTCCCTATTGTCAAGAATCTAGACCGGTTGTTCCTCATAAGATAGGTTCTCTTCCAGCTGAACTACCTCTGGACTCAAAACATGAGATGGATCTGGCATATACTTTCTCTACATCAAAACGTGAAGAAAATTGTGTGCCTGAGATAAACTCGGAGGTAAAGACACTCGGTATACAACTGATCCAACTCTATCCAAAATTTCATATGGTCCAATAAACCTTGGACTCAGCTTTCCTTTCATACCAAATCTCATCACACTTTTCCAAGGAGAAACCTTGAGAAAAACATGATCACCTACCTCGAAAGATAGATCCTTCCTCTGGTTGTCCGCATAACTCTTCTGCCTGCTCTGAGCTGTTCTCATGTGCTTCTGAATCAGCTGAACTTTTTCTGTCATCTCTTCTACCAATTCTGGTCCCATCAACTTCCTTTCACCCACTTCATCCTAGAAAGCTGGAGCTCGACACTGCTTCCCATATAATTCCTGAAATGGTGCCATCTGTATACTGGAATGAAAACTGTTATTATATGAAAATTAAACCAAAGAAAGATGTTTGTCCCAACTTCCCTGATAATCCATAGAACAAGCTCGTAGCATATCCTCCAATGTCTGAATTGTTCGTTCTGACTGCCCATCCGATTGAGGATGAAAAGCTGTACAAAAATTTAATTCAGTACCCAACGACATCTGAAGGCCTTTCCAAAAGTTAGAAGTAAACCTGGGATCACGATCTGATACAATGGAGAGAGGAACTCCATGTAACCTGACTATCTCTTTAAGATACAAACGGGAAAGTTGATCAAGAGAGAAAGTATCTCGTATAGCATGGAAATGAGCAGATTTGGTCAAGCGATCAAAAATAACCCAGATTGCATTATTACCTCGAGATGTCTTCGGTAATCCAACAACAAAGACCATGGATATATCCTCCCATTTCCACTCTGGCACTGGTAAAGGCTGAAGCATCGCTTTCGGTAACTGCCGCTCTACTTTAACCTGCTGACAAGTCAAACACTTCACAGTAAAATCAGCAATATCTCTTTTCATTCCATCCCACCAGTAATACTCCCGCAGATCTCTATACATCTTAGTACTGCCCGGATGAACTGAAAACGGAGAACTATGAGCTTCACATAACAACTCTCTCTTCAACTGTGAATCACAAGGCACACACAATCTCTTCCCAAATCTCAAAACACAATCATTATCAATGTTGAATTCAGGAAACTTACCTTTCTGAACCATCTCTACCTTTTTCTGCAACTCATTGTCTTGCTTCTGTGATTTCTTGATTCTATCTGATAGAGAAGATCTCACTGATACCTGAAACAAAACAGAAGGACTTCCTGCACCAACAACTTCTATGCCAAAGTTCATCAAATCCTTAACCAAAGGATCACGTTCCAAATGCAACATTGTTAATGAAGCATTACTTTTTCGACTCAAAGCATCAGCCACTTTATTTGCTTTTCCTGGATAGTAATGAATTGTACAATCATAATCCTTGATTAATTCTGGCCATCTCCTCTGTCTCATGTTTAACTCTTTCTGAGTGAATATATACTTTAGAAATTTGTGATCGGTATATATTTCATACTTTACTCCATACAGATGATGCCTCCAAATTTTTAAATCAAAAACAACAGAAGCTAATTCCAAATCATGTGTAGGGTAATTTACCTCATGAGTTTTCAACTGTCGTGAAGCATAAGCAATTACCTGATCATTCTGCATTAGGACGCAACCAAGTCCTTTCAATGAAGCATCACTGTATATAACAAACTCACCATTCCTGGAACGTATTTCCAAAACTGGAGAATTCACCAATCTTCTTTTCAATTCCTAAAAACAATCATCACATTCTTTTGTACAGATAAACATAACACCCTTTCGAGTTAGCTTAGTCATTGGACCAGATAACCGTGAAAAATTTCTAACAAACCTTCTGTAATATCCTGCCAAACCAAGGAATCTACGAATCTCGGTTACATTTGTGGTTCCTGGCCATTCTTCCACAACTTTTGTTTTTGCAGGATCAACAGTTATTCCATCTTTAGAAACAATGTGACCAAGGAAAGAAATTTGTTGCAACCAAAACTCACACTTGCTGAATTTCCCATACAGTTTCTTTTCTTTTAAGGTTTGAAAGATAACCCTTAAATGTCTTTCATGCTCCTATTTACTTTTAGAAAACACCAAAATATCATCAATGAAAACCACCACAAACTTATCCAAGAACTCATGGAAAATTATATTCATTAAGTCCATGAATATAGCAGGTGCATTGGTTAGCCCAAAAGGCATTACTAGAAATTCATAATGGCCATATCTCGTACGGAACGCGGTCTTCGGAATATCTGCCTCCTTTATCTTCAGCTGATGGTACCCCGATCTCATGTCAATCTGTGAAAAAAACTAAGCTCCCTGGAGCTGATCAAACAAATCATCGATATGAGGGAAAGGATATTTGTTCTTAACAGTGATGTTATTCAAGGCTCTGTAATCAATGAAAAGTCTCATAGAACCATCTTTCTTTTTAACAAATAAAACAGGAGCACCCCATGGTGATGTTCTAGGTCTAATGAAACCTTTCTCTAATAAATCTTCCAATTTCTCCTTCAACTCTAAAAGTTCAATTTGTGCCATTCGATAAGGGGGTTTTGAAATTGGTTTAGCATCAGGAACTAAGTCAACAATAAACTCAACTTCCCGATCTGGTATTATTCCAGGCAACTCATCAGGAAAAACATCAAGATACTCATTTACCACTGGCACATCATTAATCTGAACAGTTCCTTTATTTTCAACGACGTGTGCAAGGTAACATTCATTTCCATCTTTTACAAGTTTCTCGGCCTCTTGATATGTTTTCAAAAGTAAGGGTTCATTCTTGTAAACAAATTGAATGTCTTTCTGAAAAGAAACTTCTTTAGCTCTACAGTCAATCTTAGCATGGTAAATAGAGAGCCAATCCATACCCAGGATAACATCAAACTCTACTAGAGGTAGAATAATAAGGTTTGCAAGTAGGTTCTTTCCACAGATAAGGATAGGAATATTCTTATAAATTCTTTTTGCCTCAACATTCCCCCAGCTGTTTTTACCAAAATTTCAGGGGTCATTTCTTGAGATGGTATTCCCATTTTACTAGAAAAGGTTTCAGAAATGAAAGAATGTGTAGACCCCAAATCAAACAACACACTGGCATAATCTGAAAAAACAAACAAAGTACATGATACAACTTCATTTGATGGCCCGACATCTGCTGAAGTAATTGCAAAGGATTTCACCACCCCTTTCTGCTTGTAGTCTAACTTCTTCACATCACTCAAGATCTTTGTCGGACTCTCGTTTGCATAGTGACCCATCTCATTTCACTTATAACATTTCACTAACTGTTAATAAAATTTGTTCTTACCTTCACCTTGATCCTTTTCAGTGCAATCACGAGCCTTATGTCCCATCTTACCACATCGGTAGCACTTTCCAGAATTCAGAAGACATTACCCAGCATGCCTTTTGCCACATTTATCACAAACTGGAAGCTTAGTTCTCTTACCATCATACTTTTTTGAAGAATTCTTACCTTTCTCCTGCCACCTCGGTCTCTTCTTCTGCGGGTTGTTATAGAACACTTGGTCATCGGCAAACTCCATTTCCACCTTCTCAGCACATCGAACAAGATTTTCATAACTTTTAAACTCACTAGAAGCTAATGCCCTTCAATATTTTGGCTTTAATCCTGATTAAAAACGATTGATTTTACTCTCAAGGTCTCGGATAAAATTTGGAGCAAACCTTGCCAATAGAGTGAACCTTTCTTCATAGGCAGCCACTGAGTCTTCATCTTGCCTCAATTCCAAGAATTTTTTTTCCATCCTAAGTCGAACAGCCTTAGGAAAATACTTCTCAAGAAACATACCTTTAAATTCATCCCAGTCAAGAGCATCAATCTCATCGGCGTCCCTGATATTTTTAACCATAGACCACCACTGATCTGCTTCACCCTCCAAAAGGTAAATAGCAAAACTAACCTTTTGATTGTCTGAACACCCCATGACATCAAAAATCTTCTCCAGTGCTTTCATCCACCCTTCAGCTAGCACAGGGTCAGATGATCCTCTGAATGATGGTGGATGTTGCCTCATGAAATGTTCCACCACTGACATGTTCCTCTGCGGTTGGTCTGGCTGATCTCGTGCATGTATACCACCACCATTTATCGCTTGAGTCAACTGTGCCATTAGTGCAACAAACTGTTCAGTTCTAATTCCGACCATTTCTGGATGCTGACTCGGAAGGTTATTTCCTTCTGTATGCCTTCCTAGCACTGCTTCCCTATTTCCTCTACAGAAAACCATTTTGAACAAACATGTCTTAGATGAAGCAACATGGTAATCTTCAAATGCTATATCACTTGAATTTAACCATAAAAAAATATTATTGGATAATCATTTAATATAATTCTAACTCCTAAAGTTATCTAAACCGACCTTTGATACCAACTATAAGGCCCCAGCCTTAAACCTTACTTAATCTTGAGTTATTACAAGATTACACGTTGAGGATCTTTTCAGGTTTAGAGTTTTAGATAATTAGATCATAAAACTTTCATTACATTCCACATATAAACAAAGTGGTTACATAAAGATAGTATTCTTCATTCCCATCAATGGAAACATATTTAAAATAAAACATGGATTCATTCTTGACACTTCCTTGACACTATCATCATATCATGTACCTTTCCCTTGACCTGTGAAAAACATTTCAAAAAAACTTGGGATGAGCATAAAAAGCTCAGTAAGGGATATAAAAATATGGAAAGGAAACATGGGTATATATATACATAAGGATGAGATCATACTTCACCCATAAAACATAAGAACTTTAACATACCTCATCAAATCATGAATAAATCATAGAAATCATAAGACATAAAGGTAACTTGGGGAATTCATAACATTCTTACGCAGGGATTAACCCTCTTGGTTACGTTTGGAATACCCATCACAGTATATTCCCTAAATATCTTCAGAGAAACCTTAATGTTTCACTCCTTAGCATTACCCAATGCATTGGAGAGCTATATCGGGCTCACCCGCCCTTAGTTTATCACGGAACCACCCATCTTCATAATAATGCCCAAGAACCATAACATAATCGTATCACATAAAAAATACATAAAGGAAACATAACATTTCCACATTTCCATCACAAGATATCAATACAACACAAAAAACATTGTGAAAACTATTTTCAATACCAAAATAAAAGAAAAGTAAAACATGGTATTTATTTTTCTTTTAAAAAGAAAGTATGGCTTGTAGAGGAAGCCAAAACTCAAATAACGGTCACGACGGCGGAGAAGTCGTTGTCGCCGCATACGTACGACAAAAACATTCCCATTTGTCATTTAGTAAACGCTTCGTATAAAAAAGATTCCTTTTGAATAAACGTAAAAGTAAAAGTGGTTTATAAACCATATAAAAGAAATTTCTGTATAAAATAAAATATGCCTCAATGAAAGGAGACTGAGACGAAGTCCCATACCTCGTATCCGACATTACCCGACCGTCCTTTAATCTCCAGAATAATAAACTTGAGTTAATCCCTACTTGCTTATGAACCTTTTTCAAGTTCATTATTCCTTTTATACCATGTTATGAACATCATGTAATCATTTAAGTTAATAATGTTCATTTTGTCGGTATTTGGTTCTTAAGTCAAAAATAGACTTCTTATACTTACATGTTGTTAATTTGGTCAAAGGTTCGTTATATCCAGAATGATATTAATGATTTGGATAACATATATATCATATATATTCATCATATACATGTATTTATAATATTACATCACATTTAGAGGTAAGAAATGAAATGCACCGTTCATGGAGACGGTAAGCCGTACGTACGCATGAACGCTACTTCCATTTCTATTTCGTATTTTCTGGAATGGAATCATAATGATATAAGAGTATATTATAATTCTAGTATAATAACATATATAATATCATTAACTTTATCCTTTACACATCCCACATATGGTATTAATGAATCAAATCACTTTCGGGGGCGGTAGTCCACACTTCCTAAAATGAACATATCGTGTTTACCCATAATGGAAACCATAAAGGTATGCCCAAAATGAAAAAAAACAGAAGATTAAAGAAAACATAAACATATTATATATCATATATAAAAATAGTGATATCATAATGGCCACCTTTGAAGGTGTTAATTTATTATTGAACAATCATCGTTTCAGGAGGCAGAATTTCTCCATCCACGGAAATCGTATGTTCTTTAACCATTTGATGTAGTTGTGTGAGAGTGTAGCTCAAATAAATCTTATAACAACATCCTATTATATTGAAGATACTGGTGTTGTTACAAAAGAAGTAAATAAAAAGAGTTTAGGGGGTTGGAGAAGCAAAATAAAACAAATGAACATGAGAGAATGAATTACCTTTAAAAGTGTAACTCCTTTTGATTTGAGACTAAAGGCTTCCTTTCAAAGGATTGTGCCCAAAGGGAATCCTCTAGGATTAGGAGAGGGATGTGGAGAGAGTAAATGGGCAGGGGTTGGCCGAGCCAAAGTCTTGAGGAGTGTGTGAAATGAGGTAGAGGTGGGGTCCTTTTATAAGAGGAGAGGAGGGGCACTTTTGGAAAGTAAAGATAAGTTACTTTATTTTAAAAAGAGTTTCGGATTCAAAAGGTCCCAAATTACTATAATTCGAGGATAAGGTGATAAGGCTTCTAAATCCACTCATCCAATTGGTTTTGGCCATGTGTAGAATTTATATTTTTCATTATCTTTCCATTTTATTTAAATCGTTAAATAATGAGGTCATCGCTGCAACATCATGATGTCATATATAATTTAATTTATTTAAATTATAAAAATTAAAAAACAAATACTATGATGTAGGAAATCTTTTTAGATTTCCAATGAATATTTATAATCAAAAATCTGACTTTTATAACCCCATGTAAAAATTGTTTTAGTAAAACATCTCTTGTTTGTGTCATTTTTACTTTAACATTTAATAAAACGTTATTTATGTCATTTCCCAACCAAAGTGTATCCATGGGGTCCCCAAGTTGACCCATGTCTTGTCTTGGTCGTCCATGACACAACCAATAATGTTGGGACATGTGTCTAGGTCATTTCATATTATTAAAGCATTATTTATACCTTAAACTACCCTAATTACCACTAATCGCGATTAAAAACTTAATAAGTTACTATTCACCAAAAAATTATTTTAATCCCATTGAACCAAATTTTACTTCATAATGACAACCATGTATGTCATATTTTTGAAATTCAAAACACAATGATGGCAAAATTTCATTTAAACGGAAAAATCAGTTTTTATAAGTACCACTTAGTGGTTTCACTATTCATCAAAAATTGAAGTTTTTCATAAAATTACCAAAAATCCACCCTAAGATATATTTGATATTCCGAATTAAAAAATGAAGTCTATTTTACAAAATTCAAAACATATAAGTCACATTAATTAATTTAATAATTAATTCCCGCTGTCAGAGCAAATAGCGTGTTTTTATAAAACAATAAGTATCAAAAGATTGACACCAGTTTAAGTCTAATTTCAAAGTGAAATTGATTCCAATGACCACCATTGGATTAAATGGTAAAAATATATTCTTATTTCACTTCAAAACCAATTAAAAATATAATATAATCATATAAATAAATTAGATTAAAAAGCAGTTTTGATGTAAAATACAGTATTTTTCACTATTCATTAAAAAAGTGAACATTGTCAGAAAAATACCAAAAATTCACACAAAGTAAATTTTGATGTCCCAATCATAAAGAATAAGTTTATTTTGACAAACATAGTTTATAAAATTGTCAAAATATAGATTTAAAAAGGGTTTTCCATCATAAGGCAGTAAAACAATCTTTTAAGAATATTAGTGTATTCTATGCTTAAGATTGGATTTATTTTCATTTTAAGCCTCTAAAACACTATATTAATCATTAATATACATAGATAAAAATATCTATTATTCATTACTTACTTGGGATGTTACAATTTTCCTAAGAAAGTGATTTTTTAAAGAGAAATATTAAAATCACTAAATAAAGTGAGATTTCAAAGGTAATCATTTAATGCATTCCTGAGGAAAAAAATCATTAATCATTCCAAATTGTAACACACAACATTGAAACATTTAGAATCATAATACCCTTAATGGAATAAAATTAAACGGAACATATAATATCATGAGAATTATTATTTTCATGATATAACTTTTCAAATAGTAGTATTTACATAAAAGAAAACAAAATAGTGCATACCATTACTACATACCTCAATGAAATGAAATTAAGGCAAAATCCATTACTTTGAGTTTTATTTTTCTCATGTGTATTTATCTTTCTAAATAAAAAATTATATTAATTATTTAATTTCTTAATAACCTTTTAAATTTTACTATTACTTTTACATCACTTATTAATATATTGTATACCTCTAATTAACTAATTAATTTTACATCAGATGTTTTTGGAACAAATTTGATTCATGTATCAAAAATGACTTTGGCAGGTCACCTATAGTCAAATAGGTCATTACGTAGAAATTTAATGAATAATAATCAGTATATAATTATAATTTTTGAACAGAAATTATTCTTTTATTACCAAACCTGAAATATGGTTATGAAAAACAAACAAATATTATAATCATGGAAACTGTATGTTGTACGAACGCATGAGTAACGCCCCCATTTTACAATGATCATTGTGGAAAGATGGTAAGTAACATTATAAATTTATAAAATGATAATTATAACATAAATAAATAATTATTTAACCATACATACTTATATATATATTACTTGGGATGTAAAAGGAATCACATAATATCTTGGAGGTAGTTTTTCACATGTCCATGACACACGTTATTACTTTTTAGGGTGGGAAAAGGGTAATAATGGATATCATATATTTTATTTTAAAAAATTTATTTATGTTATTTATATCATATATATTTAATTTATGAAACATGTTTTTAATTAAAACTATCCATTAGGCATTCTATGTATCACATGAATGAATCAAATCACTTTGGGGAGGCGGTAGTCCACACTTTCACAAACAATGTTATCATATTTACAAAAAATGAAAAGAATAAAGGTGTGTTCAATATAAAAAATTACGTAAGAAAAAATAAATTATAAATATCATATATATAATATATAAATAGAGTGACCATAATAATTCCCAACCATGATAGGTAGTAAAGGGAAAATGAAAAACATCATTTTCTGAGGCAGTAGTTATCTATACATATAAAATGTAAGTTTGTCACCAATTATATGGGATTTTTTGTAAGTATAGATACAAATTATGACATAAAAACATATTATTTTATTTCGGATACTGGTTTTGTTATATAATAATTGAATAAAGACAATTTAAAGAAGGGAGAAAAAAATTAAAATAAAGATCTTGAGGAAGGATGTTACCTTTTATTTGGGTAAGTCCTTTTGGTTTTTACCTAAGGGATTTTGTGGATGGATTAATTAAAAATGTGAGGATTATAAGTTTTGGTAATGTAATTTTAAGATATATTTTTTTATTTATTGGTCGAGACATAGTGTCTTGATAGTTCTGAATAATTTGGAGGGGTGATTAAATTTTTATAATGTAGGAGTGAAATTATTGTAATATTTTGGAAAGGGAATTCTATTGACATTTTTACTATGAAAAGTCGGTCCAATAATGGGAAATATTTGAGAGAAGTGAATATATGGTATAAATATGGACAAAAAATGTCCTTTTCAAAATTTTATTGGTCTTTTGTCTCTTATGTTTAAGGTTTAGTCTCTTGTTAAGCTAATTTGGCTATTAATCATTGTAATTAATTTTTACAACATTCAATAATAATTTTGGTCAAAAAATAAGGTGATCTTATTATAAATTTTAAATAATGATTATTCCAAATATGGAAACTATTTCACAAATCAAAACCATAGAATTGGCATAAATTAATTTAAAATTAATCTAGTACATGAGGCGACCATGTCGGTTTTTAAAGTAAA
Source organism: Viscum album (assembly GCA_963277665.1). Lineage (NCBI taxonomy): Eukaryota > Viridiplantae > Streptophyta > Magnoliopsida > Santalales > Viscaceae > Viscum > Viscum album. The sequence continues at coordinate 191,051,809 of OY728155.1, read as the reverse complement.
AACGTTCAAAATATTACAATGTTATTATATCCAATTTCAATGTAAAATTGATTCCAATTATATAAATTATATTAAATTATATAATATTTATCTAATTATTCTTTAAAACCAAAAATATATATAATTTAACCCAATAAATAAATTAGAAAAAAATCAGTTTGGAAATAAAATTCAGTATTTTCATTATTTATCAAAAAATGAAACATCATTGAAAAATATTTAAAAAACACCCTAACATAATTTTTAGGTACATATTTCAAATATATAATTTATTTTGACATATATAATTTACTAAACAGTTAAAATTTCAATTTAAAATAGGTGTTCCATTAAAAGTCTGTAAAACTCAGTCTTGTGTGTAACTAAAGCTAAGTTAGTGTTTTTTAGCATAAGACTATGATTATCTATTAATAATGATAAAAAATGTAAAACTATTCTAAAATTAAAATATTATAACGTCTTGGGATGTTAAAATGAATCATATTCTAAAAACCCTAACAACAAACTCAAAATCCATGAGACTGTTGTAATATAATTAAGGATTAATTTCTGGCCTGTTTAAATTAATAAAATAACATTTTGATATTTTGTGTGGCTATTATGACTTAAAGTGAGTTTTTTAAATTAAAATTGACATTTTATTTCAAAAGTTCACTCACTTTCTCAAAAGTGAGGAAACATGATCAAATTATTTTTATACTTTAGGAAAATTATAAATGAATGAATTGTGATATATAATAAAAACTCATTTTATTCTAATTGATGTTGTGTAAAATTTGATATAAAGTGAATATTTTTAATTTGAAATTGTAATTTTAGTTCAAAACATGAATCATATACATAAAATTGAAATAATATATTCAATTTAACATAAATATTTTTTTTAAAAAAATAAATGTTTTATTTTTTAGTGAAAATAAATAACCAAACATAATTATGGTATGGGGGTGGAATTTTTGATTTAAAGTGTATAATTTTAATTCAAAAGTGAAATTTTAGTTGATAATATGTATTATATACTCAAAACCAAGAAAAATCACTCAAAACCTCATAAAACATTCTGTATGAAATGAATGATTTATATTTTTTCTTACATGATTTAATTGAATTTCGTTCTAACTTATGATATGTTTTGTATGAATAAATGTATTTTTTAACTTAAAATTGATATTTTTGACAAAAGATGCATCACGTACTCAAATCCAAGAAAACATGTTCATTTCATTGTGAAATAGTAGAAAAATGATCAATTATTAATTTATGCTCTTTAAGAATAGACTACATGAAATTTCAACGAATATTAGAGATGAAATAACATAAATTTTATTTAGCTGTTTTAAGCATTAATGAAATTCAAAATGTGTGTCAAATACTCAAAATCGTGAAAATGTTCTCATATTATCATGAAACCCTATATAAATAGTCACAGATTTATTTGTAACATGTATTTGTTAACTGCATATCATTCCACTATAAATTTTTAATAAATTATAAACATTAAAAAGATAATTTGTTTTTATATATTTATGTACTGTTGATAAAATTAGGAATTATTTTTATTACAGACACGTGATACTTTTTTATTGGGTTGGGTTGCTCACTAGAGGAGGTCTCCTATGATAGATAATGTTTTTTTATTACTTATAATAATTATTTTTTCTGAATGTAAATTATTCATCAATGTAATTGGATTGTAGTGTCATAATATAATGAAAATGTAATTGTTTTGAAATGGTGAAGTGTAAATATATTATCTATTATATATAAATATAAATTTTCTATAACATAAACAATTTTTTAATCGTTGTATCATCTGGTGTCAACCTTTATTAGTGTTTAAATTATCAATGTTTTAAAAGTATTGACATTTCTTGTTTTGCATTTTAACAAATTTTAGGCATGTGGTAGGGGCCCAATCTAGATATGTTCACCCCCTCCCTCCAAGGTTAATCTCAGAACCATATAAACCATAAATTTTTCACCACAAATTCTTATTTTAAATAGGATATCCCAAAGATCTAGGTTACACCCTTTTAAATAAATTTTTTTTACCTCCATGGTGTTTTTGTATTTTCTACCCAAACAAAGACATTCTTCAGTATCCAATATTTCCAAACCCAGTGATTCAAAATTCATGTGTTTCATATGACATGATTCCAATGTGAAATGACATTAAATATTATACCTTTTAAATGAAACCCTTTCAGGTGATAGTCAAGTTCCACTAGTAACATTAATCCCCTTCTAATATTTATGTTACAAATTCCATGTTTCACACAAAATCTAGCTCATATAATTATGACTTGGATACCATCTACACCAATTACCTAATAGAAGTGTTTTTACATGTGTTTAATCTTCTCCACATCACTGATGAGTTACCTATGAATCATAAATTCACATAATACTGAATAAAATTTGGAATAAATTTTAAGGACTATGTTTTAACCTAGACCCCTACACTAGATAATTAATATTAGAATAGTTTATATTTTATACCATTTTATTTTTACTTTTTTTTTAATTACAAATTTTAATATATTTGTTAGTTTTTAATTCTAATAAATAAGATTAAAGAGGGTTGTGGAGGCTCCAGAATAGTCAACCAATGCTGGAGATCGATTAATCATGAGTTCATATAAGTCTAACGAGTAATGGAATGATTCTATTGATAATGTATTTTCGTTCATCATAGCTTTATCATGTGGGTTGTCATGACTTTTTAGTTGTTGACCGATATAGACAAACCAATTTTTTAGGGTCTGAAAAATGATACCATGATACTATTGAAGGTAACTGTGTTTTTATAGGGTTCCATAGATTGTTTTCATATGAATAACATTTCTAATCAATATCATTATTGACTAAAATAAGGGCATTTCATGGATATTAAAATGATATAAAATGTGAAATGAGAACCATATATAAATTAGAACATGATGAGAATATTTATTACAATTGATGAATGAGTATATCACAAAAAATGGGGGGATGAGATGAAAAGGGATTACAATGGGTTTTCCTCTCTATATCTAGTGAGTTTGATTCCAATTGATTTCATAGTCTTATGTTAAAAAATTTTAAAATTTTATTATATACATATTAGAATCATAAATGAGTGATGGATTGTTTATACTTTCCTATTTATGATTTTAGATAAGTTTCATAAATCTATCAAAACAAGGCCATTAGTAATTGTATAAATTTTGATTCAATTAAGAACATGTGATCTTACGTTGGAAATATAAGAGATTCTCACAAATGGTTTGATCATCTCATAGATTGAATTCTTTGGGTTGTACAACGGTAATGAATGAGGTTCTCATGAATAGTGAATATGGGGGGATTATACGTGTCCTTGTGTGGTAAACACTCCCAATTAGGAGATTAATTTGTGGATGATTATTTTATTGGTTGTGCATTTTTATTTGGTCAATATCCCACATAGAGAGATGCTGTTGGTGATGGGTAAACTTTTCTAGGTGGATGAACCACCCAAAAAATTATGGGTGAAGATGGGTCTTTTATCCTTTTCAAAAATGATATTTAATTATCATCTAATGGTAATTTTGGATCCATTAATTTTTATATATTTCAAATTTATAAAATGAAACCCCATTATCCTATGGATATAAGAACGTACTTCATATAAATTCCTCACATTCTTGTGTTTTTTTCTTTTCTTCACATGTGCTTCATTGTCGAGGAGTTATATAGCCCCAAAAAATTGGTATCAAAGCCACTCAAAAAAATTAAATAATCTTAGTGATGTTTTTACACTGATGATAAAATTTAATTTCATTCTAATCAATTTTTAAATATAGATTCTAATGGATCTCATCAAGATTATTGAAATGATGAAAAAAATAGATCTAAAACAACATTTCTGAGGCCTTCAATGTTAGGGTCAACTATGAGGTTTTATATTACCCTCATTCTAGATAATTCCACACTATTCATGGTAATGGTAACTTTTCAATGAATATTTCATCAACTATTATAGTGAGGCACATCAGTGAAACTTTATCTCTTAATCTTGGCCATTGATATTATTTTGACTATATATTGGTCAACCAAAGTCTATGTTTGATGGTCTAAGAGTCAATTCCCACTATTTCCATAATTTTGGACATGTATGTATAGTTATATTTTCAATATTATCTCAAAATTAATGGATTAAAATACTTGAAACATTTTTAAGCTTACTTATTTTTATCATGCTATCTGAAAACCTAGAATAAAAGAACATTTGTGTATTAAAGATTTATGTAATCCCATTGTGGAAACCATTTGGCTCATTGCATTTCTAGTGGAGAAAGATTTTATAGGTGGAAAATATAGTAATAATACATATACCAATACCCATCTAGTTCATACTAAGTGTGTTGTGATCAATATGAGGTGTGATACTAAAATCAGGTTATAGATCAACGAGGGTATCTTTCAAAATGATTTTAATGAAAAATGATACTTATTTTCTATAGTTAGAACTATAAAGTATATATTCAATGATAATCAACTATAATGAAGAAAATTTGATATTTAATATTTTAAATATGATGTATATGGATTTATACATCTTATGAAAGAACATGAGTGAGTTATAATGTATTATTAATTGATTTAATTATAAGAAAACGATGGATGATGTTGACTTTCATGAACTACTACTATTGGGAATGTTATATATGACATACAAAACATTGGAAATGTCAGTCAGTAATTTAAAAAAATAGAAAATTTTCCTATTTAAATAGTTCAAAACCACGTAAATATTTTATAAAACCATGGTCATAATCTATGACCACAATTTTTCAGTCATGGATTTGTAGGCCATTGTAATTGGTTTTTTCCTAATACCACTATTTTAATTTTTTTGTAGGACCCTATAATGAACTATGGTGGTATGAAAAAAAATATTTCCATGGTTTAAAACAATGGTCGTAGTAAAAAATCTATTTCTATGTATTGAATCCATGGAAATAACATTTAAAATATAAGAAAGCCAGTGTGTTTTGATCCCAAAAAATATTCTGAATTCTAAATACAGCCATAACAATTTCATGTGACTCGTTATATATACCAATACATGGATATATATATATATATATAGTAATAAATATCTTTATTAAAAATTAAAAATGTTGGAATAGGTTATGTATCCCATGACATATATCCATGATTTTGGGAATCTGAGTCTCTATGTATTTAATGTATGATCGATGGAAATTGTTTTAGAAAACCATGGCCATATTTCCTCTCCAAACTATGTTTTTTTAAAAATACATGGTTGTAGGTGATTATCAAAGGACCTATGGCCATGGTTTTAGAAAATGTGTAATAGACCTTTCCTACCAAATTTGGTGTTTCCCACCTCCACCTATAGCAATGTTTTCAGATAACTATGGTCATAGTATATCCTAGATTCATAGTTTCTATAAACCATATATATAAAACGAAAAGGGAATCCATGTGTCTATATATTAAATTAAAATACAATTGTAGGATAACCTACGGTGATGGTTTTTTCATCTATGGAAATAAAACCATGGTCGTAGGTTAGCTATCTAATTATGTCAACACATAATGGAAACATATTTGTGGAATTGGTGAAATAAAAAAATTGTAAATAAATATTTTAGACGGAATGATGATGGGTGTACACCTTAATCTGAGGCTCTTGTCACTAAAATATAAGGGAGGAAAAAAGATAGGTTATAAGTACATGAAAATAACATCATGATCAAAATTAACAAATGAGGAAGAAATCAAAATCATTATTTAGATATAACTAGAAGTTAAACCAATGTGGTAATCCTGGACACTTCATCTATGTGTTTCTGAAGATGATGGAATAGTAGAGGAATTAGGAAGGAAAACCCCAATATAATGATGTTTCAATTGTTAATGAAATGGTCATTATTATTCAAGAATATCATTTAAACCATGAAATATAAGGCTCTTCAATATTGATAGATATAGTTTCATTATATTATGTTACTTCCCCAAGATATTTCCTCTCATCATACACTGTAGTGATCATTTTTCATATATATTTGGGAAATTATGGTGTCTCTAAATTTACAAGTAAGGTTAGTATTTTTATGAGGATTAATATTAGATACATTTCACTATTTAATGACGTGAAGCATGTTCCTGATATCCATGACAATTTGTAATCCATTATAATTCTTAAGGATGATGGATATATCAATTCCTTCAGTGATAGAAAATGGAATCTTACAAAAGGTAATATTGTAAATGTTAAAGGCAAGAAAAATAAATCTCCTAACCTCACAGATGTCATATCAGGTGGAGGAGAAGTCAATGATGCTAAAAAGGAGGTTTCAATTAAATTTCTACATAGATGGTGTTGTTATATGTGCAAGATAGGGTTCATAATATTCTATAGGAATGATATTTTTTCAGGAATCAAAGGTACACATATAGATAATTGTATTTATTTCATCATGGAAAATCCACAATGAGTAGCCTTCCATAACTATTTAACATCCATAAATTTATGTTTTTTTATTTAATACACATTGATGTCCTCCTGAAGAGAACCAAGTATATGGAAGGTGTAATTTATGTTATGACCTTCATAGATCATCATTCTTGTAATGGTTAGAATTTATCTTTCAAAAATAAAGATCAAATACAATATGTTTTCAAGTAGTTCCAAGTGAAATGGAAAATATAAACAAGAATATGATTGATACATGCGTGTAAAAACAAGTGAGGAGAAGATCGTGGATTATTTGAATAATACAATAGGTGTTTCAAAATCAAGATATAAAAATCAATACCGAAGTTGCCTCAATATAATTGTTTTTTTATAGGATAAATAGGACCATATATGAGAGAGTTGGGTGTATTATCTTGAATTAAAAATGTGAAACACCTTTTCGAGGGACATAATATGAACCGAAGTTGATCTTTTCAACCTTTATCCATCAATAAAACTATGAAATACTAGAAAGGTTTTTATAGGTAGATATATTTCATATAATCACTTGAGATTATATAGTGTCATAGAATTTATATATATCTTGAAGTATTAGAGGGTGAAGCTGGATTGAAAGAGAATTCATTGTATCTTTTTTAGATACACTCATGAGATGTTTGGCTAATAACATTGGGATACTATCAGACAGAGGATAATCAAGAGCCGATATGTGGTATTTTCTGAAACATAGTTTATTGATTATTGTTATAATCTTGAATAACTATAGAATCTACAATCTGAGGAAATAATAGTCAATATAAAAATATCTTTTTATAAAAGTGATGAAATGAATTGGTCACCCAATTTAGGCCCAAAAGAACTTTATTAAAAAATAAATAGTAGAGGTACAAATTCATTGTGTAAAGATATTAGACTAGCACTGAATGATGGTAAAACAAGCCTAGAAATCTAGATGTTAAAACATTAAACATTAAAAATTTCCACCATCCATTCAATAAACTCCATATGCATGCTGGGAAATGTCCAAGAGTCAAGAAACAAACTTCAGAACTATAGGAGAACTTGATACTGATACCATGAGTTCCAGACCAATATAGAGATTTCTTCTATATTCAGTTGGATAAGATGACCTTAAAACAAATAAACATTATAATGTTGTTAAATAAGTTATCATATGCCACAAGGGGGGACAACTAAGTTGGATAAACCGATGTAGAGTTAAGCATGTCCATAAAATAAGAAGTAGCTAGAAGCTGGGGTACCATGAAAAATCAACTAAGAGGATACCAAAACAGCAAGGGTAGATCCTTCATGAGTAAAAAACCTAAATATTGGGAAATATGTAAGAAAATAATACTCATGTATCAAATTAAAATACAACCCATCTCCCAAATTAATGGAATGGATTATAATACTAGTAGGAATCAAAAAAAGGAAGCTATTAAAAAAACAAAATGGATGTCAAGAAACCTAAAATCCCTAGTCAGACTGGGACCATCAACATTATAAAATAAATCATTCCAAAGGAATGGATTTAAAGTTAAAGTCTAGTTTCATTTTAAACTCTTCCACCACATTAAGAAAAATCCACTTTTTGAGTTGAAGGTAGATATGATCCAACATTTAAATATTTTTGAAATGATGGAAGAAAACTATATAATTTTCATCAATCCAAGATCATTGTTCCTCAAAAATGTCTAATTTCTCTTCAATTTGGTAAGAATCCCTAAAAATGGTGTCATTTTCAGTATCACTGTCAATGTCATCTGAATCAGTGAATTTTGAGGTGGTAGATGAGTGATCAACAAGCACAAACATCAGTGGAGTATCAACCACCATTTGGAGTGGTGGAGGATCATTGGTTTCATTCCTAAAGTCTTTTTACCACCTTGGTACAATATTTCTATCATGTTTAGAATAGTCTCTATGCATTCTTGTTTTTCTAGGATTTGGGTTGATGTAACCATCAGCATCAACCATTGGGTTTTACCTTCCATGCACTTGAATTTAAGTAGGATTCCTCAATTATATTAGGTTGATCATCATCCTCCCATTATTATTCACTAGAAATATATAAATCATTGTAGCAATTATTTTGTGTATCATGCTTTTCCAAAATCTTCTCATGTTCCTCCTTATGGTGTTTAGTGTCCATAATGAGGCTTTTAGTAGTGAGTAAAGCATCACAAAAGCCTGACATTTCCTTAGATATGATAGGGTACCCTGTATTCTAAAGGTGATAGGAAATGTTTTCATAATTAACTATATTTAAATATTTAATAATCCCTTCTGATGGTACCCTAGCATCTGAGGGGCCCACCTCGATTGTGTTACTCACATTGAGACTAAGTTTCTATTTTCTTTTATCAACCCAGATTTATTTTCTGGCTATAGGTAATTGAGTCTAGTATTAACAATCCATCAAATAATTTCCATGTTTAAGAAAATAATTCCAATAATCTCATAGCATTCCCTAAACTACCTTATGAAAGAATCCATAATTACCATTTTGAATCCATATCTCAAAAAGGAGATCATTGAAAACTTCAATTTCAATACACACTATAGATACTAACGGTGTTGAGAGATTCATTGTCATCGAGTCTAGTTCTAGTGGTTTTCTAATGAGCATAGAAATCTGAAACATGGTAGGATTCTTAAAAAATGTAGTATTAGACTAGGGAAACCAATCCATGTGAGGACTATGGGATATTCAGAGTAAGGGTCAAAATAAGGGGGGTCCATTTAACAACCGTCATAGAACAACCACCAAGTAACCATGAACACTTCAACCAATGTCTACAGTAATCATCGTCGAAAAAAAGTTGAAAAATAACATTTTTTTAATTTAGGAGTTCATTCTGAAAACCCCAAAAATATTATTACTTTAAGAGAGTTTCTCAAGAAATTCAATTATGGTCTATGTTTATAACATTTCCCAATAAGTACAAAGTGTAAATATGATGCTAGATGTCTAACTGCATTTGTTGAGAAAGAAATTGTTGGTTTACCATAGTTAAGAAAATTATTTGGTTTTATGCAATGATTTGGGATTGAATCGATTGCATGAGGATCAATGTTCTCAATGGAACTTCGAACAACAACATCGGTTAAGGATCTTAGGGAAGTGTTTCTTTAGAATTCAAGAGTCAGGTTCATCATCGCCCCCCTAAGAATAGTTATATCGCCATTATTTCTAGATTTTAGGGAAATATTGTAGACACTAGTGATATATTCCCACCATGTCATATGTCTCCATATTCTTATATAACTATATCTATTTATAAAGCTGAGTATATACTAACCAAATAAAATCAAAAAATTTCCATCAAAAAATTAAAAATGATATAGAGATACTCACCACATGAGTATGGGATGCTTACTAAATGAGGAGAGATATATATTTATGATGAAACAATTAATAATCATCATATTATAGAATAGAAATATATTCTGAAATAAGAGATGTGATCGTTGCACAAGAACCATATATTTGAATTGGTAGAGTTTCCACAGGGAAAAAAGGAACTCAAGAACAAGTGGGAGTATAGAATTTAAGGTGAAGATGTAATCTCCAAACCATATTATAGATCTAGGATATTTTTGAAGGGATTTAGTTATAATGAAGGCATTTAATTTAATGAAATGTTTTCTCCAATTTAAATCATGCATTCTATTAATGTTTTTCTTAGATTGGGTGCTATTATCAAATAGGCAGTTTAGTAATTGGATATAAATACTACATTATTACATGGTGATATTGAATAAAAGCTATAAATTTAGTAACTAGAGATATTTTAGGTTAATGGTAAATAATACAAGGTATGTAACTTGGGAAAATTTTATATTCTCTAAAATAAGAATCGAGGAATTAGTTTACGAATATTGATATAATAATAGAGAAATATGTGTGCATGAGAATGACTGTTGATCACTGTGTTTTCATCAAATAGTTTTCTAATAGTGATTTCATTATTCTGCAAAATTAATTTAATAATATGATAATTATTGAAAGATATATAACTTATATTGATAGAAATATGGAGTCAAAGAATTATATTGAAATAAAGGAATTAATAGATGTCACTTATATCAAGATAGGATGATTACCCATGACTAGAGGAATCACAAGATTTATCTATCACTGAAATGAAAAATCGATAAGGTTATTGAATTGTTCATCATGGGAAAGGAAAAACAAGTTATTAATCCACTTCCAAGTCATTCTTGGCTCAGAAAATGTTTGAGTCCATCAACATAATAAGAGAATGTGAAGATGGATTTAATTCCTTAACAAAGAGAAGTTGGAAGTATTATATATTCTATAGTGTGCAATATACTATATATTTTTTAGATTTTTATAATTGTGAGAACATTCTTATCAAATCTATAAAGGGATAATTGGAAAAACAATCAAATAGATATTGATATATCACTAAGGTAAATCTACTCAATTTTTATGATTTGGAAATTATAAACCTATTTTCAATGGATATAGAGATGTAAATTTGATTGGAGATTTAGATATGGGGAAATCTATATTCAGATACCTAATATAATTTGTAGGGGTAGCGATCCCCTGAAAATCATGATTTCATAAGTGTGTTGCCATATATTCCAAAAAATAAGCATATATTTCAATCAATGAATGTTTTAATGAGATAGTATAGATGAATATATTTTTATAGGATTTGGGGAAAACTCAAGTGAATTATATTCTCTATTGTGAGATTGAAATTGTTATTTATCTCAAAAGGAACATGACATTAGATTCTATGTCTAAACTCATCAATGTTAGATATCATGGGATTTTCAATGGGTTGAAAGATAAATAGTTTAAAATAATGAAAATATAGCCCAAATGATAATGAGAAATATATAATGATAAATGTTCCACTGAAAGAGAGGTTATATTTTTTTAAAGATACTATATGATTAGATTTCCCCCTTAATTAGTTGTAAGCGAAGATTTGGGGGTGCCACTCTCAATGATTGGAATAATATATTGATGATTATTCTGCCAAGAGTAGAGTCTAATTTGGGTTCCATCCAATGTGGAGCAACTCAAAGGGCGATGGAAAAAAATTCTTTTGATTTATGAACCACCCAAACCACTATTGATCATGTTGGGACATTTTTCTTTTAAAAAAAGAAATCGAATTCTCATTTTATTGAAATCTTTTATCATTTTATGTTTATCAAGAGAATAAATATAAAATTCTACCCTCTTCTCTTATGGATATTGAAACACTTCCAAAACATGTTTATCCCTATTGTTCTTATTGTTTTATCCTTCTATACATATGAGACAAGGTGGGATTATCCATACTGGATGCGTTCATTCATTTTATCTTATTATTGATAAGTAAGGGTAAAATAATATAATTCTGAATTAAAAAATTAATTGTAGTACATGGAATTATTTTGACCACATTTTTGTACAAGATACTATAACATCGATATAGAGAAGAAAAAATATTGGATATCAAGTCATTGATGTGGAACTATACATATTAATGAGTCATGATATGATTAGTAAATTAGGTTGGATGGATTTTTGTATAGAATGTTTCTGATCTATTACATTATATTTTTCATACTCTATAAGATTATATTAATAAAAAATAAGAGTTACTTGATGAATGTTATAGATACATGTATTTTTGAAATGGGGTAATGAAATGGAATTAAAAATATGCAATGATTTTTACAATATAATGATGTAATAATATGGTAACTTAAGGTTGATATGGATCTCTTTCACCTTTTGGATGAATGTTTAATTTATTGGAATAGAAATTCTAACCACTTTATCTGATCACAGCTAAAAAGTTACATCACTAAAACATGGAACAAAAAAACCTATACATTATTTTTTGAAACAATCATGATATGAGACTTATACAAGAATACCCTATTTATAGAGATCTGAAACACAAAAAAAATCAAATAAAAAATAAATTAATAAATTAGAAGTATTAAAAAAAATATAGAGAGTGTCACCTAATACATAAATATCAAACACCTCAAGTTATCACATTTTAATTCTTCTATTGTCTATTACATGAGGGGCAGTTGGTGTCATCCAAAGGAAAAAAGAGTTATTTTTACAACATCTCCCCACAACATGATTGTCTTATATCCCAAGCATTTTACATATTCTAAAAAAATCATTCTTCAATGATTCCATTAATATATCAACAAATTTATCATTTTATATATAGATGACAAGTTCCAATACTTTATTCTTCACATAATCTTAAATTAATTAATAGATTATATCAATGTGATTGATTCTTTCATGAAAATGTGAAGTTATTTCCAAATAAATCTCTAAAAAATTATAAAAAAATATTTTTAGGTTATTATTATATATAATCAGATAAATAATCATATTTTTAAGTCATATGGAGTGACACACAATTATATCATCCAAAAAATTATCATATTTGAATGTTGATTACATCACAATGGCCAATTTCATATATGACCATGTGAACATTACAACTCCTATAAATAATTTCAATCCAGTGGTAATTTTTTTTCCTCAAATTCTCTTCCCTAGTAACTATATTAATATCCAATATTCTTGAAATATTTACTAAGATTATGAAATATACCTTTATTTGTATTACCATTAATGTTCTTTATAATTATTGATTCATCATTCAAATGTTTCTGAATATATGTTTCAATGTATTTTATGAAAATAAATACTCAATAGAGAATATCAATATGTGTTCATATTGGGTATCTCAATATTCTGAAGATAATATTTAATTAGGTTGGATCATAATATCCAGCATCATTATTTAATAATTTCAATCCTACTTTAACTGAGGTTTTAACATAATTTTTATTTTACATTTTAAACTTCTTAAAAATCAATTTCACATAATTTCCATGGAAAATAAAAAATACTCCACCAAAATGAATGAATTATATTCTAAATAATTCAACCATCAATCAGATATCAATTATTTCGAACTCATTGACCATGATCTCCTTCAAGGATTAGAAAATAGAATAATTATTTGTTGTGAAAATAAGATCATTTATATATAAGATAATCAATAACATGATTCAATCATATTATTCCTTTATATTGATTGAGTTCTCATATAGACACTCCTTAAATACACTATATTTAATATAATCATCAATCTTGGTGTTCAATACAGGTGGTCCCAATTTAAGTCTACGAAGTGCCTTCTTCATCATGTACACCATTACTTATCTATCTCTCTTTATATGGCCTAGTGGTTGATCAATATATATCTCCTCTTCACAAAAATTATTTATTATTTTTTATTTAACATATATCTTATGGAAATTAAATTTATGTTTTAAAGCTACTAATATCAGAAATTTGACCGTCTATATCCTTATGAAGAGTGAAAACACTTTTCCATAGAAAATTTCTTCCTTTTTCATATATAATTTTCTGATGAGTCTATCTTTATTTCGTTGGGATTCTCCATGAAAATTATTCTTGGTTTTATAAAACGTCATTATTCTACTAATTTCCAACAATTTTGGGAGATGTATTAAATTTTATTTTTATTATTTTTAATAAAATGTATTTCTTCATTCATCACATTTCACCATTTATCATTATAAATAGCTTCCTCAAAGCTAATAAGATCAAAATTAATCAATAGGTAATACAAGTTCCCATACTCCTCTATTTATTATGAATTTCTATATATTTTTGAAATACTTTAACATTTTGGGTTCGTATATTAAAAATATATTATTAAATGTTTTTTTATTTAAAAATATCTGGTGATTATGTTATTGGCTCTTCAAACCCTTGTATATATATTTTCATTTGAATATCATTTTATTCTACTTCTAAAGTGAGTTTTTTCTCTCTCAAATCTACATCTTGATTCCATTTTTCCAGACTATGTTTTATAAAATATAACATATATTCCAAAAATACTCTTCTTAGTGATGATATTATACATCTGATATCCCATTACATAATCTTTGTATCCCATAGGGATACACCTCACAGATTTTTTTCCATAAGATTTGTTCATTTTTCATCCAAGATAACAACATTAGTAATAAAACCAAAAACTCAGAGATGAATTAAATTGGTCTTATGAGTAGTCCATGTTTCATATGGAATTTTTTCATCAATATTTTTTGGGGAATTAATTTTTTAGATACTCATAACAGATAGCTTCTTTATCCCAAAAAGTATTGTGGAATCCTTTATCTTTCAACAATATTTATGACATATTTAGAATAGTTTGATTATTTTCTTTAGTTACTCTATAAATTTTAAGCATGAAAGATAGTGTTAATTGGTGTTGAATTATATATTTCATGGGTAAATATAGGAAATTATCATAGGTGCACTCCCCACCTCAATTATATAGAATTGTTTTTATATTCTAGTTTCTTTGATTTTCCACTAGCCTCATGGATTCTAAAAAAACACTTATGAATTAATCATGATAAATTATAGTCATTTTTTTCTACTATAATTATTAATAAGTTTTATAGAGAACATTTTTATATGTTTTTAGATTCAATGGACCATACACATAGGTTTGTACTAACTTGAGTGGTGAAAAAAAATTATAATTTTATTTCATTAAAATTAAGTTTCTATTTTGATTGAATAAAACACAAATTTTGAATATTTAATTTTTGTGTTTGATATTAGGAAGACCATTCACTATTTTCTCACATCATAATAATCATAAACATTAGAAGTTCTGATTTCCAAACAAGATATTCAATAGGTAGTCTTTACAACCATGTACCACCATCAAACATCGTTGTATATCCAGGAGGATCTTAAACTAAAATATGTAGTTATTTTCTTGGGATACTTTTGTGACTATGCATCCTTCACTATAAATAATCATCATTATATTTTTATGTTTTATTATATAAAATAATGACCCCACCATGTTCCTGAGTCTCATGATATTGGTCTTGATAATGATACATAATGGAAATCATATATAAATGAATGATTTCCATCTTTTTGATTGATCGCATAATCTCATATTCCTTGGATATATATCATTAAGATATTTCCAAATGAAATTTCTACTCAAAATTCCCATCTATGTTTTTAAACATATACTTCTGTATTATCTTGTGGTTTCCAAATCTCGAGTCATGAAACCACATACCTTAATTTTTTATTAATGTCTATGAAATCAATATAAGGGACTCTCCAATAACATCCCTAGTTGTAGTGATATTTTTCATGTTAGTAACTTTATATAGGGGTTTCTTTCTCCAACATTCACTACTATAATATCCATAATTTTGATAGTTACAACATTTAATATTTAATTTTCCAATTGACATGTGATTGTTTAATCCTTCCCTTCTTACACATTCTCACCCTTATTGAGTACAATTTTGATATCCATGACCTCCTTGATTTTGGATTCTTCCACTACATCCTCCTCTCCATGGATCAATTTATTATCCATAGAATCATCTACCTCAGACACTTTAAAATTTCCTTCTATGCTTCTTACTATTTATGTTGAGAAACAACATTTATTATAGGTAACACACCATTCCTTTTGTACTACTCTATTAATTCACCATCACATCATGGGATTATAGATATCCCCCAATTTATTAAAAAGAAATTGTCTATAATTATTTAAATTCCTCAAAGACTATATCCATTTAATAATATTTTGTATCTAATGATCAAAAAATTTTATCACATACCATCATTTCATCAACAATTTTTCCATTTATAAATAGTTATCTCCTCACTACCATTACACAAGTATAATACTCAATAGTGGTTTAAAAATATTTCATAAAAATGGATTCAAACTAACCTTATAGATATTGAATTTATATCTACTTCACTTTATCCAAACCTTTAAATTATTTGTGAATACATTAACATATCTACTTTGATGTTTTTGATAAATTATTTTTTCATGAAAATTGATTCCTAAAATCCATGATAAAGGATAAATTTTTAATTTTAGAATCTTTTTAATTAAAAACCTATTTGAACATCATAGAGGCAGAATGTTTTGACCTTAGAAGCTGGATTGGTGTATCCATCCTCTATGATGTCTATTATATATTTTTTACCAAGAATATTTTTGTACTTTTATGTACTAGTTATCATAATAATCCATTATAAATTTTAGGATCAATACTTGTCTTGTCTTTTTGTCCATTGGGTTTCCATAATAGTGTTAGATGGAAATATGAATAAGTAATAGTGGATATAGATTTTTAAAATTGTAGAATACTGGTATATTTTATTTTTCATAATATAAATGAATACAGATGAGTGACAGTACTTATATAATATAGGAGGAATGGAAAAAATGTGTATATATCCTTTATAAAAAACTGGAGATAGGTGTGTGGTAATGGGAGAGAGTGTCATATTAATATAGAGATCAAGTAAGATAATTTAAAAATTTACGACCCCCATTTTTGTAAAAAATAAAAAAGGGGAGGATAAAATTACACAGGTGAGGGAAACTTAATACTTAATTTTTCCAAATTTTTCATATCTTTTTTTTAAATAAGAAATATTAATTTAAAATTCTCGAAATTTTATTAAACAAATATATGTACTTGATGGAATATATTTAAATATTATTTGTATTATTCATTCTACAAATTAAATTGATCTATATATGGAAGTCTATACATATCACATAACATGAAAAAATTTCCATAAAAAGTTATAATACCATTAAAGGTGTAATTTTTAGGATCACAAATGTTGGACACTATAGGAGATCAGGGGTAAAAAGTAGTTTTCTGAAAAGGAACAACACAACATAAATATTATTTTTTATATTTCTAATGATGTCAAGAACATAAATTAACACACTATTTA
This sequence comes from Viscum album, assembly GCA_963277665.1. NCBI lineage: Eukaryota > Viridiplantae > Streptophyta > Magnoliopsida > Santalales > Viscaceae > Viscum > Viscum album. Next base: position 191,034,476 of record OY728155.1, on the reverse strand, counting down.
TAGGGATAAAAAACAAATCAAATAATAAAAAAATAAATATGTAAATTTAATTTCTTTATAATTGTTTAAGTAGGTATCACATAAACATTAATGTAAAACACCTTAAGCCATTTCATTTGAAATATAACATCCATTATTTCCTTAGTGATATTTTGTTTTATCTATAGAAAAATGTATATATATTTTTTAAACACAATAATATAATAACTTTTTCATTATCTAATTATCCAAAATAGATATCATACGAGGCAATAATTAGATAAAGGGTTTGAGGGTTGAAGTTGATGAAACTGCTGTTTTTTGAGATTCAGTCCCCTTTGACCCAACCTTCATTTGTATTCCCAACTACATGTTAATCAATGATCTATGGTCCAATTATATATACATTTTATTATTTCATAATATGGTTTCATCGAATGTAAATTCTGTTATTATTTTTCAATATCATATTTCATGGTTTTCAAATACTTCTTGAGGAATGTGATGTTGTTGTGTACATTACATAGTTGGTTGAAGGGATGATTAATTTTCTGGTTGACTATTTATTTTTCACTGTATAGTAATGTAATGATATAAAGTAAATTGATTATGTAAAACTACCATGAAACTCATTTAATGTAATTTTAGTCTACTCTGCGAACTGATGTAATCAAACAGAATTATGAACCTATAAAATGTGTAAAAACTATTTTCTATTAGGTCAAAGTTGATTCAATATTATATACCTATCACATGTGATATTTTTGGAGGCCATATAATCTATTCAAAAATAGCATCTAATCTATAGAGATTTTTTTTCTTGTAATAGATATATGAATGATCCATGTGATAGAAAGGGTAGTGTAGATAGTGGGAGTTTTTGTAATGCTTTATTCCTATAGAAATAAATTTAGTCAAGTTATTATTTGAGTGGATAATCTATTCTTCTTTGTATCTTCTAATGAGTATTCAAATATCATTTTATATATTATGGTCTATCTACAACTTGTTTGTTTGTATTGGTCTTTAACTGATGACAATGAGATAGCTGTTTATTTGCGTCACTGATTAGTGAAATAATTTGGGTGTCATGATTGTTCAATAAGGCATGTAATTTAATAAAAAATATTCCAAGACATTTGACTACATTTAGTATACACATGAAAGATTAAAGTGGCATAAAAATTCATTGTAATGGTTAGAGAAAGGTAGCGCATGGTGACATGTGGGTTATTTGGATCAAAAGGACATATGGTTTAAAATATTTAGGGCTCCAAATGATAATTTCAAATGGGCCTTTCATGACCAATTAAAAAATTATAATAAAAGGTAAATTTGAGAGGTGGCCTTACTTTTGTGTTGGTGCAGAGAGTGAGGTCAAGTATAATGTTTCTTCATTGGGTTTCTATATATTTTTTCTTTGTAATCCATCAAATTGACCTTATAAATAAAGAATATTTTTCATACCATTTTTATTTCATAGTTACATGAGAATCATAAAAACCGGTTTTTCAGTGTCTTTCGAAGCTTAGAGTAATGGAAATATAGATACTATAAGATTTAAACTTTAGGTTATCTTTATTTTATAGAAGCTCAAATCAGATACCCCTATTATATGGATTGATATATCATATAACAAAGAGTTCAATAATAAAAAATTGTTCACTTATTAGAGATTAGACCAAGTTAAATAATACATATGAATATTTATGATTTGATAGTATAGATCAATTTGTGGGAGATTTAATATGAGTTATCTTCATTTCAATATTAGCAAGACATTATCAAACACTCTACAACAATTCCATGTAATTAGGGTTCCACATTATCTCCAAGTTAGTGGAACATCATTATCTTGTCAAAAAAGATCCATATTAATGATGAAAGTTTTAAAAATTTAAAAAAGGCCCCCGTAGTTTTTGTAAATAATTAATTGATCACCAAACATATAAAATTTTAGAAATCCCATAAAACTATTATATTTTTACTATGTCCTAAATTTCCAATATTAATCTACTTTATTCAATAGATTTTATATGAAAATATAAAAAACTTATTTTGACAAAAAAATAGTCAAATGAATATATTTTTTACTATTCTAGATAGAAATTTATGCAACATTTTTCTAAATTTTAATCCAATATTTTATTAAATATAAATAAAATTGATATACTATTTATATGATGCATGATCATGCTGGATTTCATTAACTATTCCATTTGGAAGTCTGGAATGAAAGATCTTCTTAATTTTATGGATAATCTTGATCCCATTAATTATAATGATGTTAAACCTAATAATACTAAGGATACAATGTAGAATAATCTAAATAAGAATATTATCAATAAAATTATCTAATGGAAGGATCATGGTTTTTAACACAATGTTTCTTGAGATAAAAATTCATAAAAAACATGGATGGAGTTGGAAAACACATACCAATAAAAGATATCATGAAATAAGACACTCTTATTAAATTGGTTGATAAACCTTTTACGTTAAAGAGAAAAATCTATAGCTAAACATGCTAGTGATTTTTGAAAACTATTAAATTAATTAGTGGATACTATCATTACTCTAATTCAAGAATATAAAGTAAGAAACCTAATTAAAAAAATTCCCATGAATTGATATACACCGGTTGTATTCCTCAAAAAATCATTTATTAAAGAAAAAACTACAATATAAATGGTAATGGCTGAAATATTCAATAAGGGGGCCCATAGTAAAAATGTATGTTATAACTAAATGAAATCTAACATCATAGAGAAAATTAAAGAGATATAAAGGAATTTTATGAAGGGATAGAAGTAATGGTTTAAGTAAGAGAAAAGTAAGGTCCATGGATGGATGGATGATAAATACAAATTCTATCATTATGAAATAGAGAGGAATGTGATGAAAACTAGAAAATGCTACCACAATAAAAATTATAATGTAGGGAAAAATAAATAAGAAATTTAGATGTGTATATTATAGTTATTGCATAATTTACACTTTTCTCTAATGATAATGAAAATACAAACCTTTACAGACTAAGATAAAAAATAAAATAGGTCATTGATACTATAACATTGTACCATATCACATCTCATCATGAGTATTTATTAACTTATTATGTAAGTGAATGATTCATATTCAATACGTAAAAACAAAATTTATTAAAGATTTTTATCCTAGGTGATACCTATTCAAGTCAAATTTTAGATATTAAATCACCCTGAAAGAGGATTGACATATTCCAAATCATAGACATAACATGTTATTAGGGATAACCTTCGATATATAAGGATATGAGAAGATATTTAGAAATGGAAAATGAATGATAATTAATAGAGATATAGTAATAAACTGAGGATATATAAATGTTATCTTTTAAAAAAATCAAGTGATAATATATATTAACAAAGTATTCAGGGTGGAAGGTAAGGTATCATCAAATATGTGGCATACGAGACATAGCCACATTAGTGAAAATGGTTATACATCTTGATGAACAAGATTTATTTCAAAGCTGATAAATATGTACCACTAGATACCTGTAATCACATATTATATGGGGAGAAGTACAATGTCTCTTCCAATAATGTTTTAATGATGAGATTAAAGTTATCGAGTTTGGGTAACATTGATCTATGTTGTCCCTTAGAGGTGGCATCATTGGATGGTAAAAAAATTTCATAAACATTATTGATAATGTATCTAGAAAGGTGTGGTAATTATTATTATTAATAAAGGACCTAGTTATAGTATACAATAATAAATACTATACCATAAAATATCATTAAATTGAGAGAAATTTGAAGTTCCGCCATTCATGAATTGGGAGTGAGTACACATCTAGGGATTTTATTTCCTAGTATAGTTTTTAAGGAATTTGGAATGAGATAATGGTCTGACATAACCCACAACATAGTGTAGTTATAAGAACGATGAATAAAACCAGAATAGATCAAGTCAATATCATGATTAGTTAGTATAATATCCCTAATTCATTTTTGGGAGATTCAATTCAAGTAGTATATTTCCTCATGAATAAATCACCTTCAGTCCCTCTAAATTTTGATATTTTAATTCATATATGGTATAGAATACATCCCTATTACTCTATTTAATGAGTATTTTGTTTTTTAAAGTTTTTACATGTATCCAAATAGCCTAGGAATAAGCATGATGAGATATCTTATCCAATAATATTAATCAACTATGCATAAAAGGAGTTAAAATTAAATCTTTCAGTGTTATAGAAAAATATTATGATCAAAAGTAGATATATCATATTATATGAAAACTATATGATCAAGGAAATTAAAAATAAAAAAATCATTAATGTGAAAGTGTTTATGATTCCATTCTTGATCCAACATATATACCAATAAAACCATCCAATTAAAAGAATGATGTAAAATAATACCCATCAATAACCAAATATGAGGATGATATTGAGTATGGGAGACTAAATACTATTCATTATAAGATTTTTAACAATCATAGGATCAAAGGAATTGTGTTTCTAATAAATCTAGCTGTTCACAGGTTCAATGATTTTCAAGATGTAAGAATCCATCAACCAAGTATTTGGAATTGAAGTACTTATTGTTTACAAAATAATTGGTCCATAATGATATCAAAAATAAAAACATTATCCTAATAAACTCAAGTCGAATGACATAATAAAGGATGATATCGAGTCGTTGATAACGAACTGAAAGTATGATTTAGTAAAACCACCCATAGTTATCAAATATGTAATTAAATAAATGAGTTTTCTAGTTAAAAAAGGATGGTAGTGGAAGGAAGGTTAAGAATAAATCTCAATTATTGATCAAATTCTTAATTTTGATGAAATTTGTTGAATTTGAAGATATATATGGTGGATATGTATTCCATATAATTAATTTTTGAATATTTGGATATCATAGACATTGAGCTACCGTTGATGGGTATAATGAACACTTTTATTCATCAATACCTCATTGTGGAGATATATATTAAGAAACCTAAAGGATATTATTTTTTACATGAAATTCTCATGTATAAATTAAATAAGATATTTCAAGGACTTGAAAAGATCTTACATAGAAGTATACGAATTTTGACTCATTCATGGTGAGTTATGGATAGGAGAAGACATGGGTGGGTCCTTTTTATACTTATATGTATTTTAATATGGTGACATAAATGTTATACTACATTATATTTATGACATAATAATCGTTGGGAAAATTGAAGTGATTATCAATTACTTAATGAGGAGGTATTTAAGAATTTTGAAATTAAATAGTTGGAAATAATTTAACAGATTCAATGGATAAAAATTATCATTGATTGAAAAAGGAGGATGTAATGGTTATTTTATATGATTTATGATATATAAATTCGTAAATGTTTCAACATATATAATTAAAATTAAATTATCATTACTCTTCCATGTTATTTAATTTTATGAAAGACTTATAGTTCTTCATTTATGGAATAAATCAAGGTGATTGATATGTTAAAATACTTCTTTAAAGTTGGATGTTTTCTGTATTATATGGTTTGTACAAGGATAGATATTTCTCAAATAGTTTTATTTGGTTATTATTTCTCTCCAATAATGGAAAAAATATTGATATACTATCGACTGAATTATGAGTTATCTTAAAGATACATCAATGTTATATTTGTGTCATAGAGGAGCCAATCCACTATCTATTGCATGTTAAGAGTGGGAAAAAAGAGAAAACTTTATACCCTCTTATAAATGAAGTAAATAAAAATATCTACCCACTTTTCACCTCACTTTTCCCACAATAATTATTTGTATGAATTAAAAATTCATTTTATCAACCTGAGTATCTCTAAATCTATGCATATGGAGAATTTTAGAAGGGGGAAATTATTTTGATTCTTATTCTTGTAATTTTATGCTTCAATATTTATCATAAAATTTTTCATATTTTTTATACTTCCCTAACAGACTCTAAATTTCAAATAAAAATATTTTATTATAATCAATTATTCCACTTCATCGCTTTATTTATATGATTTCATTTGTTCTTATTTGTTAAACTATTTACACAATAGTGGAATGTCCATTATTTTATAATTTTCTATTCTTTAATCTCACTTCCATGAGTTAATTTCAATATTTTTCTATGTGCTATGAATTAATTGAAAGATAAACATTTTATAGGTTTAATTTAAAGAGTTTCACCTCCAAATATATTTTTTTATATTTTATAATTTCCACTTTAAGGGTATGTGGTAACCATACATCAAAAGATCAAAATACTCCACCATAATACAAAGAAACACCACATTCCAAAATCATGAGAAAACCATCATGTCACACTTCTTCACCAAAGTGCTTCTCCATGAACATCAAATTCAAATTTCAAATTCATAATAACTTCTTTCAGACCACCTGAGAACATCATAATTTTGGGTTGAACCGAGAGACACATCGAGTCACGTAATTCACTCACCTGCCTCGATTTGAGCCGATGAAAATCCAATGTCCAGTCAACTCTATCATCATTACTCCCTGGAACCACCACATTCATCGACGCCACTGTCTTCACTAGAGCATACTTTATCACCATCTTCATCCACCACCGTAAGTATCATCCTCATGTCACCAGCCAGGATCCATCATAGCTATAATGTCAAAACACCACCACGAAATGACTTCAACCTTCATGCCTCATCGTCGCTGGCCACTTTGAACCAAACACCAATGACAATCACCCTGAATCTAGACACTCAATTTTATGAACCAAAGGACCATGGAGACCACTGTACTTCTCCTCCAAGGAGAGAATTGAGGTAACCTGGAACCAGAATAGAGAAACGAGATGACAGAGGCATGACGGAATGCTGGAGAGACCACAAAACAGCTCCATCACTTCACCATCTCCAACATCGCATCCACTCGAGCATCACTATCATGTAGATAAAAACAATAGTAAAAAAAGAATCTTCCATCCAAAACTAAATTCAATGAAGATATCCCACAAAAAACAACCACAGTGGGGGCTAACTGAGGGTGCCTTCTAGGACACCGTGACCAAAAAACGCACTTCCCAAAGCTTAATTGCAACCTGCTTAGCTGACTGACTAAGAGAGAAGTGAAAGGAGCATGAATCCATAACATCTAAGGGTACATGAAAGGCTACAACTTATAAACAACCAATAGAATCCCAAACCTCCTAGATCACCAATTTCCAGACCAACCGCACTTCCGAAATCCTATGAGAACCCATCGTTGCTAACCAACTATGAGAGTCGTGCAGGTTCCGAAAGGCAGGACAATGGTTAAATCTGGCTAGGAAAACATAGGTAATTCATGACCTCTACCTGAACACCTACCCTTTATTGATAAGACACCACCGAGCAGAAGCCCCACCTGAAACAAAAATAGAGAAAATCCACTAACAAGAAGAAAACCCCAAATGAGGTAAGGATCGAGGAAGAAAGTAGAAGAAGGAGGGGGGAGGTGAGGCCAAAGAGCAGCTCACCAGCATCCCCCACCACAAAACCACTGAAGAACCCTAGAGGCAAGGAAGCGAGTTCGGGATAGATTTTAGGAGTTTTAGGCCCTAGATTTGATGTTAATTTATGTTTCTAGACTTTTTAATTGCCTTTTTAATATTAGATTTCCATTATATGTGTTATTTTATTCTTCATATTTTCTAAATTTAAAAAAACATCAAATTATAATATGACACATCAATGATTGTTCAGCTTCGGGCCTCATATCCTATTATTTTATGAACATGGTGGTTTTGGAAATTCTGGTATCATGAATTTTCTAAATTTTAGTGTTGGTGGGTTTTTGAAATTCTATGCTTTATATTTGTTTCCACCATGTTTCGAGAACCCTCATTATTTATTTTGTTTTTGTGATCTCTGGGGAGGTGGACACATAGTGAATGATATTTTTTTCGATGTCATGTGGGAGTTAAGGTTTTGGGAAGGCATTGGTTCAGTACATCATAGATTTCCCTTCTATGAATTTGGTGGATATTCATAGGTGCTTGGTGTCAATTGGTTTTGATTCAATACATAAGGATGATTGTGTTCTAGAGGTTTATTGATGTCTTATTTCATAGTTGTGATTGAAGTATTGTTTCTAATTTATTTATACTGTATTTTTTCATACTATTTGGGACCATTTGTTCCTTGTATTCCTGAATTATTATTAAGAATTGGTTCTAGTGTGGATGCATTTGTTGTGGTAGAACATTTTTTAGGTGAAAGAATGTGGGAGACCTCAAATGAGGGATAAGTATATTGACAACCATCATCACCTATAATTCTACTACATAGATAGATTAATTGGAACCCTTACATTGGATTCTAGCACAAAGTGGTCTATTCTTTTCATTGGGTAGACATTGTGGTGAGTTATTTTCCTCCTTTTGTGGACAAATCAAAATATTAATAGTTTTGCTAGCACCTATTATCTGGTTCTCCTCCAACATTTGAGTTTTGTTTAGAGGGGTTCTTTACCACATTATGTTGACCAAAAAAAATTAGACAGGGGTGACACATCACCATTGACATACTTTAATGTTGTATTGTCTAGCAGGGGTTTCCTTTTACATATTCTTGTTTTTATTTTTTGTTTTCCTTCGATAATTTAGGATCATGTTAGACATTCGATTCATGTTTCGTAATGTAATTTGTGCCACTGTATTATTGGGGATCCCTCTTTACTAGGTTTTCAAATAGGGATATATTATTTAATGTTCAATAAAAGGGATTATCCGTCGACCTTTTGAAAAAAAATTGACGTCATTTTATACTTCAAAAATATATTTTCAATTAAAATGAAATCAAATTTTTTTTAAAAATGTCGAAGGATAACCCCTTTTATTGAATATAAAATAATTTATCCCCATTTGAAATGTTTTTTATTTTTTTAAGGGAATATAATATTATTAATTTTTAAAAAATTATAAAAATTTATTTTTAAAAATTACCATAATTTTATAAATCATCATATCAAATTATATTAGAGTGAGTTTTTAGAACTTTCTACAAAGAATGTTATTGTGATGAATAGTGAAAATTACAAGATTTTTTTAAAACCTTTCATTTCATTTCAAAAATTTACAAATTCTCATTTGATTTTAAAATAGGTTAAAAGTAAAATTATTTCATTTATATTATTTATAATCTAATTAGGGTCATCAAAATATATTTTAGGATTTAATTTTTATGAAAACTCTTTATACTTCAGAATACTTTGTTTCTATAAAATTACATTTATTTGTGTTTTGATGGTTTATTTTTAAAATAATTTCAACCAATTATCTAAATTAAATTTTCTATAATAAATTACATGTTTTTAATAATAATAATAATAATAATTTAATTAGTAATACTTTAATTTTTTTCATAAATAATAGTAAAACAAATAAAAATTTTATACCTCGGTTAAAGTTAAAACAGGCTTACGAGAGTGTTAAACAAAAATATAAGGGTGTGACTACCAAAAAAACATATTTAAATTATAGTTTACTTCTATATTTTAATCCTTATAACCATTAAATTAAAATAAAAACATTTATGGGAAATATTTCCAGGAATATGACTTAATAATATTTTAATCCTTTAAAGATGCCTTGGTGTGTCCTTCCCAAAACTCATAAAAGGACACCCCTCATTTCTATTTTTTACACCTCTTTAAGAAAACTAACTCAAAAAAACCTATCTAATTATATTTTAATATTACCTATACAAAAATTATACGTACTAACATTACAAGGGTCCTTAATAATGGATCTAATTGAATTATATTGAAGAAGATGTGGTTATAGTACTTAAGAAGAAAGTAAGATATGAGTTAAGGGTTTCTCATCTTACTTTATTTCTATAATACCTATAAAATACTCAACACTTGTTTTATTTTATTATATATAATTCCCATTTATAAAATTTATGATTATTTTTATGAAAATTATATGTATTTACAAATCCAACTAATTTTATCGCTTTCATGAGGTTTTGATTTGGAGATTACCAAAGTCGTAAGGATTCATTATCCCAACATTATTTCATTGAGACACATTATATTTTATGTGACTGTTTATGTTTATGAGGTGTATATTAATACCCTTTTAAATTTTATATCTTTTATAATTCTTAATTCGTTTTATTTAAAGTTACAATTCAAATTATTTCATCCTAGTGTTTTTATTCATAAATTACCTATGTGGTAATGGTTTCTCATCTCACTGTTGTTTCCCTGATAAGTATTCCATATTAACAACCATTTACCTTCATGTGGAATATAAAACTACCCTATGATATTATATATCCTGATTCTCTATATGTTTATGGTATTTATAGTTTCTTTTTATATTATTTATTTCATGGGGGTTATGATTCAAAATTTAATAAATTGATAAGGTATTTATGATTAAATCTCATTTTATTCGGGATTGTTTATGATTGGATTTAACTTAAGATAGATTATATGGATATTTTAATTTACCCCCATATATTTTCTTCTCCGCTGTTTATTTGTAAATTTTTATCTATTTTTACAATTTTCCACTATTGGGTACCCAAAATGGTTCGGAAAATATTTTTAAGAAAACATGTCCATATTTCTCTTCATTCAGTAACAAATCATTTATCAACCATGTCCATTTCTTCTAAATTGTTTTCAAGATTTTATTTCACCATTATTAAATGATATTTTAAATTTTTTTATATATTTTATTTTTTTTAAATGGTTTTAAAATAATATCATTTATATTTTATAAAAATGGTATTCTTTACCGAAATTTTGAATAGAATATTTATGTCAATGATTATAGTATTAATGGAATATACCACCATGATTACTCAATGATTTAAATATATCTTTAGAATTTTCATTTTTTTTCAAATAAATTTTTCCCTAAATATTTTGAAAGTATTTAGATTTTAAATAAGAGAATTCATAATAAAAAACATTATTTTCTTCAGACAAATATTCCAATGATATTTTTAAGGAATTTTTCATCTATGATAACATCAAATGATGTTTATTATTGTTTAATAAGGATATTATCCAATGATATCATCTTTATTAATTCATTGGATGGTATATTATTATAACGATGAGATTTTTACACAACCAATTTATTTTCCAAAAGATATAGAATGCTCATAATTGAAATTTTTATAATATTATGGAATATGTATGAATCAATTAATATTATGTGATGGTTGGGTCCTTTATATCACTAAAATGAATTTTGGGTAAATATGGATAACTCATGAGATAATTATTTCATATTTGAAATGGATTACCTGTCCAAAATATGATTTGTGTACCAGGTTTCATGTGAATAAGTTAATGGGAGGACCTGGTTATGTGTCTACAGGTTTATGCATGAACCTGATTTCATGTCTAAATTCTTATTAGAGGACATGATTTCATGTACTTAATGAGTGATACATTTACAATTTATAAATGTTCACAATGTATTAATCTTATTTATTTCCATATTACTATGTTTATAGTATACTCTCATGGAACTTTATTGATCATTTTTGATTTTACACTATTATGAATTTTGTGTTTTTTATGATAAATATTTATACCATGAAATATTTTTAATGATATTTAATTTATAATTTATGAATTTTCTATGTTACTATCATTTTGTCAAAAAAATACACTCACATATTTTCATTGATTAATATCTATTTTTTTTACCCGTACTGAGAATCTCAACTCTCCCTTTACTACGTTTCATTATTAACGAGGTTATAAAGAATGGTGGTAAGAAAAAAAATGAAAAATAAGGGTACTATAAGATAATAACCTTATGGGATATGTTAAATATCATTCCTGAAATAATATTATTATGTATATAGCATCTAAAGTCACTAAATATTTATGTTTATAGGGTGTGTATTGTTTTTAAAATAATTGAATATTCTGCTAAAATGATGAAATATTAGTATATAAAAAAATAAGGTAATTATAATTAGTGTTCCAGTGGGATTTATTTAATAATGAGTGATTATTATTAGATAATGTTGGTGAAAACCCTATGGACAAGTCTAAGTATAATATAACATTATGAATCTTTGGTAAAGTATGTATTTTTGAGTTTTTCAAAGAATATATATCCTTGTATGGATACTATAAATTGGATGTGGATGTGATCAAGATGATCATAGGGGTAAAACATCTAGAAGGGGGATATTAAGAATTAAATAAATCACCATCGGTGCATGATGAGTGGGTCTAAGACTGCACACCTAGATAAACACTCATTTGGGATATTCTTTGGTTAATTCATATTTTCATTATGAACCATTATGAAGTATTTGAATAGATGATGATGATGAATGACCTAAACTAATCCTAATGCGTCATATATTGATAATAAGGTGTCACAATTAAGGGATTCATAATGATTATATTTTATAATATATGATTGTTCACTCTGAATTTTTTATATTTATGAATACAACTTATTTTTTGTTTTAGTAGCCCAATGGAATCATGTGAACACTGAATGTGACTGCCAATCAAATGACCATCCAAATTAACTACCAAATGTCTTAGTAGCTCACATGCAATATCTTGTGATTGTGCTTACTCAAATATTTCGATCTACGAGGTATGATGTGGATCATGTTAAAATTCTAAATTCATTAAGGAGGGGAAAACATGCCATTGATTATTTTATGTGACAATGTACACACTATTTATATGTGTATTCTGATCAACTAGTAACCAAGAAATGGATATATGCGTTGGAAAACATCTTTTCCATTTTTCAATTTTTGAACCATGATGAATTTTTCTTATTAGACTATCTCTTTAAAGGAAATCAGATAAATGGTGGACTCTTATCATGAATATTTAGAAAGAATAAGAAATAAACTCCATTTTATTAGATGTTTTTCAAATGGAATTCCTCAATAAGTAATTTTGAAAGACTCATTAAAGAAAAATATATACAAACTTTTTATAGTTAATGAAGAAGGCCAATGAATCCATCAGTATTTATGAAGTAAGTTTTAAAAGAATTGTGAGGTACACTATGGGTTTTATCATTAACCTACAAAAAATATTGATCAATTAATTAGATATTTTAAATATATTCTTAGAAAGGCGTTATGTATAATGATGTCGGGAAGCTATGAAGAATCATTAAATGTGCACTAAAAGTGGAAATGAAAGCTAGAAACACACATGGTTTTGGTGATAATAACTAGAATATGGAGTTTCCTATAAGATCTAGTTTTATGTCTTGTTGAGGGAAGAAGTTTTAACCTCCTCCATGAAAAAATATGGGAATGATCACTCAACTGATTGCATGAAATGAAAAAATGTGTTTCAAGTGTGGGATTTATAGCCATCGTTTGAAAGAATGTAGAAGTTATGTAAATTGGCCAGCCAATGAACTGAATTGAGAGAAATATCTACCAAATAACCTACAACTAATTCAGTTCCTTAGATGTAAGGATTTTTAGAATTATATGAATCAATGACGTATTGCAAAGGTTAATGAGGATAATAAACCTTAACAACATCTAATGTCAATGGAAAAAAGTGAAAGCATATCCAGTCACCAAAGCGAATCACGATAACTAATTCACGCTTATCCTCCATTGTAGAGTTAGTGATTCCATATTTAATTTTATCTAAATTTTCCTTATAAAAATCACACTGTTCATCCTTTAGTGGAATTTGATATGATTTTGAGCATCAATTATCGCTCTCTATATAGATTACATATAAATATATACAATAAATAAATCCCATATGTTATTCTAAATCAATATATGATCATCTATCGGTGCAAGGATGAACCCAAACATCCAATTCATATATTTTTTGATAAGATATGATTTCATTTAATGATTAATGTTTAATTGTATTTTGGGAAGAACATATGATTTTATTATGACTTTTTTGATTGATTAGTATATTTTGGAGAATATATGATGAATCAATATACATTTTTGGAATGAGAATTTATGAGTTATTGTTATTATTTCTTTATAAATGTTGATTTAATCAGGGAAGTATATGAGATTAAATCATTAAAATCATTAGATTTCAATATTGTTCATGAATGTTTTTAATATTTTCAAGGATAACTATTTATGGATTTATTTAACTTGACATTTGGGTATCATTATTAAGATTTTGGATAATAATGAATAAAGGTTTATTCACCTTGAATATAATATTGTGTAATCCATTTGGTTTTGGTTAATTTCTAAATACATGAGGAATAACTTATTATATATTTTTAGACATTTTAAAATTTAATTTTAGTTCTCTAGGAAATAAATGTTTATATTAATAACTCATTTTTTAGATTAATAGTTGAAATAGAAGTTTAAATTTATTTAAGCACAACTAAAGGATGAAATTATTCTTATGAAATAGAAATGAATCATGTATGTATATTTTATTTTGTTCTATATATTAGTATTAAAATAATCCTTCAATTCTAGGAAAATTTTCTTTAAGTAAAATGTTATCCTTTACCCACGTTATTGATTAATATAGGTTCTTCTTTATCCATCTTTGATCTGTGGTTTTGTGGTCATTAAATTTTTCATGTCCACTTTTTCCATCACTATTTATTAGCTCTTGGGTGTTTTTTTTCTCTTATATGTATATATTTTAACATTACTTTAATGTTATCCTTACCTTTTAACTTTATTATGTATTATTTTAGGTAACCTTTAGGTTTTCCCCTTGCCTTTTTAATCGATGTTTTATTATACCTTTGTATGATGTCAGTTTTGGACAATGGTATTTTTAAATAATGAATCTTTTATGTGAGGTATAAAATTGAAAGAATATTACTTATTTAAAGGTTGATAAATTTTCAAAAGAAAAATTAGAATACTTTGCTTAGTTTCATTTTATAAAACTCAACAGCAAGATTTAATCAAACTGTAATACTCTATAAAAAATATTATTTAAATGTAAACAGTATAACCTAGATATTTAATTGGTATGTATGAATAGTACATCAAATCACTTTTTTTAAATTTTATAAAATAAACTTAATGATTTAGTGGTAACTACACAATTCATAATTAATATATAGAAACATTACAAACATAAAATAAAAAATCTTTAGTAGACATAAAAAATAATGATCAGATTCAAACAACAGCCACCTGATCTCACATCATCATCCATTTGTTATGGCCATCAACCCATCACTGTCATCATCACCTCGATAGCATAAATTACATTGAAATCCTGGATCATTGACAATTTTTTTTAAAATTTTATTATCAAAATTAAAATGCCAAATAAACATCATCAATACATCCTCGGTCGACAAACCACCTCACACCGCACACCCTAACCTGAACCGTACACATCGGCCTCATCAAAACATTGATGGGAACCACCAACCAAAATCCCATTCCACCACATAAAAAAACCAGAAAACCACTAAACATTCAAGGACCTCTAGATGAAGAAGATCCACAACCAAAATGAGGATTAACATGACTAAAACCAATGATGGAGAAGAATCCACCATGGGATACACCTCCTGGGATGTCGTTGACCGCTCAAACTCACATACAAATACACTATAAAGGCCACCACATATTTCCAAC
Organism: Viscum album; assembly: GCA_963277665.1. Lineage (NCBI taxonomy): Eukaryota > Viridiplantae > Streptophyta > Magnoliopsida > Santalales > Viscaceae > Viscum > Viscum album. The sequence goes on along the minus strand of OY728155.1, from coordinate 191,018,897 downwards.
TAGGAGATTAGTGGTGGAATCCTAGAGCGATATCAAAGAATAGAGCAGACTCAGGCCTCAACAGAGAGCTCATTGTCATGGCCACCCAACACTGATAGCTAGTACGACATCTAGAAATAAACATCACCAAAACCATAAGCACAAATAAATAACTTCCCAAACAAATCATAAATATAATGATATTTAATAGGAAAAAACAAAAATAAATCACCAATAGATTTGAGGAATAAACCTTAAAAAAGTACTTGTATTAAAAAGATAAAGCCGAATCAGGCCGCATCGGGTCACCATCGATAGTCGAACCTAAGAACAAAAAAACTCAATGTAACAACTGCCCCAGATCTGACATGGAGACCCAATGAAGGAGGAGGGGTCATAAAAGTCTTTTGATCGGCCAAGGGCTTCAAAAAAACCCTTCTGCAGGACAACCAACCTCAATCATTAATATTTTCATCGTCAAAAGGTTGAATCACATAGAACCAGAGAGAAAGAGAAACCTTTGAGAGAAAATAGGAAATGATAGGTTAATATGAGAGTAAAATAGTAAGTGGAGGGGGAGGCCCTAGAAAAGATTCATAATATCACCTCCTCCTAATCATCCCTGAGAAAAACCCTAGGATTAGGGGGAAATATGATAGATTCCACTCATAGGATCTGGGTTCTTGGTATGTACGGATGGTAATTATCACATTATAGAATACATATATATATATATATATATATATATATAATGATTTTTTAGGTTTAAATTTTATTTATTTATTCATAATAAATATTTAGTCTTTTTTTATTCATAAAAATACATTTTTATACCAAAATGGGTATCTTTGCTTTTTGGGATAAAATAATATAATTATGTTTTGAAAATTATATAAAACTCATTTGAAAAAATTAAATTCATTTTTTAAATCATTATGTCAAAATTATCTTAGAGTTAATTTATTTATAATTTTTTGAAAAGTTTGATTTTTGATGAATAGTGAAAAATACTAATGTTTATTTAAAATATTCGTTTTTATTTCAAGAATTTAAAATTTTTCATTTTTTTTCAAAGTAATTTAATAGTAAATTTAGTTAATTTATATTATTATCAATAAAATTATTTTCATTTGAATAAATTTTATTCTTTATTTTTGTGTAAAAACATTTTACCCTTAAAAAGAAATTATTTTTAAAAACCTTAATTTGTCAGGTTTTAGAGGTCTATTTTAAAATTATAATTTTCCACTTCTATAAATAAAATATGATAAAATAGATTAAATTTTTTTATCATCATAATTAATATTAGGTAGTAATTTAAAATTAATTTTTGTTCATAATGAATAGTAAAAGAAGTAAAATTTTGATACAATGGTTATGTTTAAAATGAGTTTACCTGAGGGGTTAAACTAAGAGATAACAATGAGATTTCTACAAAAACATGTCCAAAAACTATTTTATGGACATATTTAAAAACATATCAACTTAGTATATAAATTCAATTATTTATGGTAAAATATTCGATGAATATTACTTATTAATATTTTAAAATTTTAAAATTTTCATGGTTGGTCCGTCCCCCACTTATTGAAGGACACCCTATTATCTCTTATTTAAACCACATTAGGAAACCTTTCTCTACAAAACCCTCCCAAATTATCTTATAAACACCCCTAGACAAAAATTATAGGATTTTGTATTCATAAAAATATCATTTCAATTTTCATTTATAAGGTATCTAAATGAGGCCAACTGAATAAGATGTGGTTAGTGTGCCTACGAAGCAAGTCAGACATGAGGTACGGGTTTCTTGTCCAATTTTTATTTCTATGATACATAAGAACTACTAACTAATTATTTACTTGTTTTGTTTTATATAATTTCCATTAATTTATTTTATGAATATTTTCATGAAAATTATAGGGATTTATAAATTGATTTATTGTTCTCTCTTTTATGAGGTTTTGATTAATTGATAACCAATGCAGTATTTCTTCATCACAATATGTTTCTGTTAACACCATGAAATGTTTTCCATGAACTTCTCTGCGAAATGACCCCAACTGTGCTTGAAAAGTTCATGGTGCGACTCTACATTTTTCATGGGGGTTAGTGATGGTAGTGAAGACACCAGTCCAAAGGGCCTTGACTGTAGCATGACATTGATTTCAAGCCAGGGTGCGGGGGCGCAGGCCCCACGTTATGGAGTAATAAATTTGGTTAAGTCCCGAAAGAGGTTCCCAAGGTTCCTCTGGGGAAACACTTGTGTTCCACCTTACTGAATCTTATTAAAGTGGTTTTTTTTACTATGTCATCAAAGAGGAGCCATAGTCTATCCAAAGATCTGTCAGCGCACAAGATACTTGCGCGCCACAATTTTGGCACGTAGCCTACTTGATTTCCCCTATATGTTGTGAAACCAATATGCATGCCCAAATTACTTCCACCTATGGTCCATTATTTTCTAATAAATAGAGCCTTGTGGACCCCATTTGTAAAAGAAAATTTCCCAAAAGATCAATTGTTGCTCGGGTCTCCCTAGTTTTTCACCCCAGTCTTCTGAAACATTAAATGTAGTTTTTAACACCGTGATCAGATGATCTAAGGGAGGATCATTGGTCTTACATCCTTTTAGTGTTTGAATACAATAACACTTGAGCACCTAATGAAACCAACCTCCCCAAATCATAATTACTTGCTTGTTTCCCATTCCTCCTATAAAAACATGATCTCCCCACTTCTGTGATCACCTATGAATAGTCATGATGTCTTGAGCAAGGTCTCACACAAGTATTATCATACAGGTTTTTCATCTCTTATGTGAACATCAGGTCGCCTAACACTACATTCACACCCATACCTGTGTTCCCTTATCTACATGGGAGCCCCTCCCTGATTCACTTAGTTTCATGACTCTCATTAGTCTATAATCCATCATGCCATTAAAAAATTCATTCATGGAAAGGATTCTTCTTCCTTGGATCTTTTATTTGAAAAGGATTCGGTTGAGACCGCCACGAAAACTTCTTGACTTATCAAACCTTTGAAAAAGGAACATCACCATGTCTCCTATTTGGGTTTGTATTTCCACAGTCAAGGGTTTCCCATATTTATTTCACATTGGGGTTATGATTCATGTAGTGTTTGTGGGTTTTTATATCCACAGTTACATGTACCTTTCTCCCGGAAACAGTGTTGGGAAGTTCTTGGTTTGTAGGAGGGTTGGGTCCTGGCCTCTCCCTTCTCAACGAGGTGACCTGGAACCTCCGGTCTCTAGTAAGGGAAGATATGTTTCATTTCTAATTTTATTTGTACAGATAAAGTAGAAGTCTCTCTCCCCTACTAGGATCAATTTTATGGAAACCATCCTAGTGTAATCCACTATATTTTCTTTCAAGAGGTAGCATCATTAATCCTCCTCTCTTCTTCACTGCCAAAGACCAAAGGGGAGATGGGTACAGGGACTTTCATTGACCTTTCCCTCTCCCTTTGGGCTTTTTCACCATGTGAATCCATCCTATTGTAATCCCCCAACCTCCATCCCTTCCTCATTACATTTAACCCTTGTCCAATGTAAATAGGACATAGGGAAGGCTTTTCGGCCCGCCGTCTTCCATGGTCACATCGACCTCATTCACCTTGGACAGCATAGGTGCGCCCTCATCCACCAGTGGTGGAGGAAAATTTGTAAGTTTGAATGCCTTTGTTGAATATTTTACAACTTCGTGTTTCTCACACTGAGCATGAATCACATGTGCTTAGAGATTTTTCATAGTCACAACTTTTGCACAATCGAATGAACTATGAGAAATCTGATTCTGGTTCAAACCAGAAAACATAGGAAGCCTTTTCAGGGCTTGAGCTCACTTGATATCCTCCTATGGAATTAAACCCTAATTCCTTTAATCTGGGAATCCTCCTTAATAATAAGCCCCAAATTAATCCCCAAAATCATCAAGGAATCCTTTTCAGGAAATAAGCTCAATCTTATTTCTTTCAAAGGATTATACTCTCCAATGAGACTTATCAAACTACATGGGATTTGATTCCAATCCATATGGGATACGTAGGAAGCTTCTTTGAGGTTTAAATCCAAGACTTCAAATCAACCCTGTTCTCTTTGGTCCATATTCCTAACATTGTCTAATCTTACTTTGAAACCCATATCCTTTCCACGTTCCTTGGGTTACTTTAGCATAAGTCCCACTCTATGTTTTTACTAAGCACCTTCTACTTAGATGTCCATACGACATGACATTAAAATTTACGGCTAGGTAATTATCACATTACCTTAAAAGATATGATGTGTCCCATTCATTGGGACCAAACTATGGGCGTTCTGATTCTTTTTACAAGGATACATAAGTAACCCATAATATGGGATTGATCCCAAAATCAAACCAATCCTTCATATCTCTTGATGACAATAAATTCTAGAGTGCCCCACTGAATGGCTTAAAAACCTCTATTATGACTATGATGATTAAAAGAATATATAAGTAGTATATTAGACGATACCATTGATGGAAAACCTCGAATACATACAGATATAATCATTAATGAAGAACCATGAATGCATACTGATGATTCTAAATTTTTCACATTCTAAATAAATGATTGAAAATTCCAAGAGATACATATGATATACATGGTATATTAAGAAGGATTCATGAAAATATCTTAAATTTACAAAGAGAGTCATGGAGAAGATAATAATACCCCCAAAAGTGTGTGATGAGTCTGACCTCGCATCCTCTCGACCAAAGCACGTTCTTATGTATTGTGAAGTTCAAATTTAATAAATTTCTGCCTTTGAAAAGTAGGTCCCCTTTAGATAAAGAACTATTGGATGTTTCCGGTTCCATAAATAAATCCAATGGAAACATCCTGCATGCAGTGATTCTTACAGCTAAAATACACGTTTCAAGGAACTACGAAACAAAAATGGTGAAAACTAAATGAATCATTAACCAAGTTAATAATTCCACCCATCTGTTTGGACCCTATTAATTGATAAATGAAGTCCAGAAAAGGAATCAATCATGCATATATCCATCTAAAAAGATGTTTCATTAATTGATTTTGTTGTTGATTTCATGTTTTTCTTCTCATAATTCCCTTCACTCCAAAATGGCTTTCTTCAAGAAAACATCTGCGAACATCTTGACCTCTTCTCATGTTGGATATCCATACCTAGGAAGGACGTCAAAACCAACCCATCATGTTTAATGTTGGGCCTCTAATGTGATGGTAAATGAATATATCCATCATGGTACAATCCGGACTTTGGAGGCTTCTCGACAGGCCCTCCAGGTCAATAACAATTCTCGATCATCTAGCCAACGATGAGCAATGATCAAGAAGAAGATCATTCCAACCACCATCTTCAACCATTTTGCATCCTTATCCCAAAAATACAGAAATCAATCCCTCCTATATTATAGGTAGGTGGATCAAGTGGTTACTCAAGGCCTCAATTCAAGAATGCAAGAGTCTTTTATGGGGACTCCCACTAGTAATTGCTGCCAGAATCACAAATTTTTGTATCCCCAACCTGGTGGGGGTGTTTCCACAAGATGTTCACCCATGTCTCTTAGACCTAGGAATGCTATATGAACTACCTGGGACAACGTTCGGAAAACAGGGAGTGGATTATAACCTTTCGCCCCCTTTGGAGAAGTTCATCAACTTAAATTGATGACAAACAATGACCGAGCACGTACACCCTCCTGTCCTAATTTTTCTGCCTAGTTGGATCATTTGGAAGCAACCCAACAATCCCACCAGATAAATATGGTGGAGTACCGTGAACATGCACATACACCAGCTTATAATTTATCAACCAGTCAACAGGCTCAACTGATTGCATTTAAAAAATCCTACCAATCTAATGTGGTGGAAACTAGTAAAAAACATACACTTGTTTACAATCATAAATTATGTCAACATTATTTTCTTCTAGTATTGAATGGTGTACTTTAACCATACAAGATGGGAAATAGCCAGCAGGCTCACACATCTGCAAATGTTTATCAAGTCTGCCCACGGTCTTGTTTGGTAGCACACGGAGAAGTCAGTCGGAATGATTCGATGACAAATTTGGGGTAGACCCAATGCTCTTCCCCCATGCATGAGTATTATCAATATCCATTGACAAGAAAAAGAGTATAAGAGCAGACACATACACCTACTCAAAATATTGAATGGATGTATATTTTTGTTCCGACCACTGATGTCACCAAACACATCTTATCAATGGTGAAAGGGCAGACACAAATCCCTTTCCATATTCTAGAAGCATTCCAGGATATTATAACAAATACTTCAGCAGTATCAGGGGAATATACGCATACATTTTTTCCCACACATGAGATGACACATCGACATTCCATCCCGGAGCAGATAGATCATATGTTCTAGTCTAGGAGGACCATGGCACATACTGCCCCATATCATACATAGAACAAGATCGGGAACATACACCCTTTCTAATTAGAGGTAATCGGTCCTTTCTGGTAACCACTCTAAGGCAGGAACATACACATGCCCATGATAACCACTTTTCCTAGAAGGAGGCCCCAAATAAGTATAAGATAACATCCCAGAAAAAATATTTCCAATAATTGTTGGAAAATCAAGAGTCAAATAATGATTTGGCTCCTCTTTATATAGGAGTTCTTGAATCCCTTAGACATTTATCTATTGTAGCTCAAGATTCTACCCTCTCATTACCAAATTTTGGGAGTGGTAGTTTTAATTCATAAGTTCCTCGTGAGAAACTTCATCATGAAGGATTTATTCATGAATCTTTGGTCAATCCAAAGTGCTTATCTCCGGATGAGAGCCATGGTAACCCTCTGTGTCTCTAGAAGACCACAGAAAAGAAGATTTATCCCTTCTTGGATTCCACCATGGTGATCCTCCCCATGATGGAATTTTCTATGAAATTAATATCTACACTAGTATTACACATACATAAGAAAATTTCATAATTGACAATGTACCAACGATAAAGATCTTCTATCTCATAAAACATGCAAACAAAAGGACAGTCATGTCTGATGCCCTGTCATTTATGGGTGAAACACTTTCTCAACCAGAATACATATTAAAGGAATACTCATTCTTTGAAACTTCATTGGGAAATTATTATTCTATGATAGAGTATCCACTTTGGTCAGACCAAGTGGAGAAAAATCTAGTGAAAGACGATGAAAATATGTTAAACATGATAAAACAATTAGCTAAAGGAGAAATACCAGTCATGTTTTGGACTTTGGAAAATTCTCAGTATAACATTCTAGAATTGATGATAGAAGATTGCATTCATGAAATCCACCTCACCTTAGGGAAAAATCATCATCATTTAAAAACCAAAGTATTACCATATGATGAATATCAAAATCATGTAAATGCAATAGAAGTGTTGCAGTGCCAAATTGGCATGGCAACTCTCTTAGTTTCCCAACATCCAAAAGATGAAAAACAGCAGTGAACCTTTCATCGTGCATGTCTTAATGCTCTGTAGAGTATATGCTAGTTAATTTCTAATTCCCCATCTATTTTTTGTATCAAAGGATGGGGTGCATATGTAGCAATGAATTTCAAAGCACTCCAAAATCAGCAATGTCTTCCAAAAGTGGTCTCATGAAATTTTATTTCCCATGATCGGCCATAATCAATAGATTTTGTTTGTAATCAATGTACTCTCAATAACAGGCCTCAAACATTTATCTTTAGAGTGAGTCCCAAAGATTAGAAGTGGTTGTTTTACTTTTACATCAAGTATATGAGAACCTTGAGTAGGAATCCCTCTTAGAGGATGTCAGGCATCATATAATGCAAATTTCTGAAATAGCACAGCAGTCTTCCAAAACCTGTGATTTAAGTTGTTGTCGAATGATGTACCCATCTAATTTCCAAACCAAAATCTATAAAATTAGAAGGTAGTTTCAAAAATTTCATCCATAGTAGTTCAAGAATCACCCACGCTTACAAGGATGGGGGCTTATTTAATTCATTCTTCAAATTCATTCAACAAAATTCAATGATTTGAATAAAAAGAACATGAATTGCCCCATCCTGTAGGGCTGGGAGATTTTGCACATCTACAATCCCCTCCTCAACCAAAGATATATTTCTCCTGATTAAGAAAGAGGAAACAAGGAGAGTGTACAACTGAACTATCTGAGGATTCCCTTTAGGTTACTGTCTGCCAAAAAATTCTAGGGAATTCATCATATATGATAGCGAAGTATCATGGAAGACCCAAATGAAGATGATCTACCAAAAATAGGGAAATAATACCATAGATGCATTATGCGTCAGAAAATTTCATTATCCCCACGGTAGAAGATCCTCCAGAAAATGGTTCTAGTTCAAGGGAATCAAAAGATAATGTTCTTTTCCATAATACAGTACACACCGTAGTAAATGAAGAAGTTGTGTGAACCCAAAATCTAAGGCTTAGCAAGAATCTAGGTATGCCTTCAAATAACCAACTCCCCTCTCTGAAAGTCATCTAACAAAGGGGAAGGAAAAAAGTCATATTGCCTCTCACTATTCCACTAGAGAAGGTCAATCTCTTTATCTTGAAAAAATATTTTCACAGCAAGAAGAGAAAATTAAGGAGTTGAAATGACTCAATTTAGAGTTACTTCAAAACAGTATTTCTACTAGACATACTCCCCAAGAAGGTCCCAAACTTGAACATCCTGTAGCATCTCTTCATCAAAGAGGATTTTTTGTAACTACAGATGCAGATAATGAATTCCCTCCACCAGGTACACAATCAAGACAAGATCAAACACATCCTAATAGTCATGTTCCTATAGGTCATCCAAAGAAGATATCAGCAACACCATCAGTGGTTTGGCCAGTCGTTGCACCAAATCAATCTCCAGCTACTATACCTACACCGAATCCAGCACATTTGGATATTCCCAAAATGCTTATGAACCCAATGGAGCCATTAACGACTCTATTGGAAGCTATGGAGGAATGGTGTGCACTAGTTCAGTAAGAAAGGAGAGATTATCCTGAATTTGCAGATGCAATTCCTCCCCCACAAAATTTTTTGTATTCCAAATTCCAAATCATTTATGGTTCAAGAGATCTAGAACAAAAATTAACACATTTTTTTCTCATTTCCATCCCATTATAGGATCTTCATTAACAATAAGAAGTAGTAAATCTAAGGTGTTTTGTGCAATCATTAAAAGGAAAATTTTTGGTCTGGTAAACTAGTTTACAATCTCGATAAATTATTTGATGGGAATATCTCTATCCTAAATATCTTCTTTAATTTAACTCAACGATACCAAAAACAGCAATTTTTTATCTTAACAATTTTAAACGAAGGGAGAAATAATGAGTTTGATATTTCATTACTCGATTGAAAGGATTAACATATTTCTTAAGTATACCATGCCCTCAAGAAGAGTTTCTTCCAATTTGTGTGGAAAATCTATGTGATAAGTTACGTACACCATTGATACCAGCAAAATGCAGATGAGGGTTTCAAGAACTTACTTCAATCACTCACCAGATAGAAGACAATATTATAGAAACTAAGGCAAAAACTTGTATAATTCCATCAGCTATGGAGAGGAGGATAGGAAAGGTAGAAGATGCTATAGTGACACTCAAGAAAGAACCTATATCTTCTTCTACATCAAGACCTTCATCGTATCGAAGAGATCTGCCTCTTGAGCATCAGCAGCAAAGACCACCTTGTTAAAATGATCATAGAGATCAAATGATGAAATATTTTGAAGAATTAAATACTAAAGTTTATTATTTTCAGAATGAACATGTTATTGGTTACTTCATCTCATCACTGGAAAACAATTTGGATCAGTTTACAAGGCCAAAGAAACCAAATAAATATGGAGATTAAAATCTTCCAAATTATTGTCCCTTTTACCCGATGTTAGGGAATCCCTTCTATGAGTTTTTTGTTTTCATGGACCTCCAACAAAAGATGCTAGACTCTGGACAAGTGAAATTGAAAAAAAATTCAACTCAGGTGGCATGTGTTACTGCTACTGATCCGAAGGAAGAAGTCAAATGGTAAGTGGTCAAAAGTAAAAATGTGCAGAAATATAACGATTGGATGATCAGGAAAATGATCAATCAGACTCATGCCAATTTATGAACATAGTTGAGACAATCGATTGCATATTCTTCCAATCTTTCCCCAACAAAACCATGTTCATCAAAAGGTCATTCCTCAATGAAGAGAATTGATTATAAGGAAAAAGAGTTGTCAGAAGAATATGAGACTGTGTCAAGGACATAGTTTTCCATGACCCTCACAGATTTTATGCCATTTGTTTCAAAAGAATGGGAACCACCCCACCAAATGGCACAACCAGAATTAACCTTGTCAAGAATATTCTTCATCAGATGAAGAATTGATCTTTGGTTTTGTTAATGTTTTCCATTTAACATATTTTTATGCCCATTGGTGATTTGGATTATAATGATCCATAATTCCTTGTACCAAATTGGGGAACTAGAGGAAGAGGCTAAGGTCCAGGATACATGGGAAGACATGGGAATTTTATGACTCACCATTTTAACTCTACCCCTTCTCAAACCATATATGCGGCAGAAACTCATGGAAGAGCCCTTCTGCGAGCTCAACAGGAAGAAAGAGTTTCTTCCAAGCAAGAAAATTTTGGTTCTGACACAATTATTTTGGAAGAACGATTTTGAGATACCCCATATTCTTCACAGAAATTGAATAGACCTAATCATTCTAATCTAAAAAAGACATAAGTATTTTCAACATCATCTCTGACACAGAATACAACTACATCAGAAGAATCATCTTCCAAAGAACCTACAAAACCGCATATCCATGCTGGAAAACACACACATTTGGAATGAATGTATGATGTCTTGAAACAATTGGCCCATGTACTAGAAAAGTTATCAATTATGGATTCTTTGAATCGGTAAAAAGTTCTTCGAGAGGCACTCATTGAGGCTTTGTCAAGTCCTGAAGACATTGAAACTAACATTTCTCCTGCTGAGGTTTACTATATAGAGAATGATCCAACAGAATTTCATGCATTCATATCTTTTACAGAAGAAGACGAAGATGATGTGGTTCATGGGCATATCATACCTTTGATTTTTTCTGGAAAAGTAAATGATATAGACATCTAATGAGCATTCATCGACAATGGAACCGGAGTCAACCAACTTTATGTTCATACAATTCGTTGATTGGGACTGACTAAATCCTACTTATCTTCTTTGACTTTAATGTTGCAAACATATGATAAGAATGGATAGGAACCTATGTGCGATATTACACTCAGAACTCAGTTTGGATATCTTGTGTCTAATGAAGATTTCATGGTTGTTCATCAGGATACAACCATCAATATTTTTCTTATAAGGCCTTGGATGCATCAACATTCAGCCATACTTTAATCATACCACCAATGTATTAAATATTGTTTCAATGGTAAAATCAGAACATTGTATAGTGAAAAGGCTCCATTAAAAACATGTGAATCTCAATACATTGAGGCAGAGTTTTATCACAAAAAGTAACGAAGTCCACGAAAACAAATTACCCGAGTTTTTGATCCGAATGTATTGGAAATGATCCCCAAAAATCCATTCATACATCTAAGTATAGATTATGTGATACCCATAAATCAAATTGAAAGCCTAAACCCAAATCTAGGAACTCATACAACAAATTACATAATTTCAATTATGGAAGTTGAGCCTAACAACATGGGAGAAATTTTTGATCCGCCATGTGGTGACGGAAGCTTAAATGGAGATGTCTTCATTTCATCCAATGAACTACAATGAACCTTTACATCATTAATCAGAGTATAAGAAATTGTAGAAATGATAGAATAAGAGAAATATGTTGATTCTAAATCCATCATTTCCACTTTATTACCACCGGAAAACCCTTAATCTTTTGTAAGGTTAGATACGGTGGCCTCTTCTTCAAGATGTTCAAATACTGACTCCTCTCCAAGCTCTAGAAGTTTTTCACCATCATCTACTTTGATAGTGGAAACAGAAGAGGTAACATGTAATGAAGAAGAAAAGGAAGATCTCAGGGATTCTCTTCCAGCATTTGAAGAAGGTATCTCTACCACCATTGATGATCTCAAGGATATAAATATCAGTACAAAAGAAGATCCACATCCCACTCTTATTAGTGCAGCCAAGATATATGAAGAGAAAGAGGTGTATAGATCATTTCTAAAGCAAAGTAAAGATATATTTTCTTTGGATTATACAGAAATTCCAGTTGTTAATCCTAATTTATCCACCCATCATTTGGGTTTTCTAGAAGAAATTTATGGATTCAAGCAAGCGTCTAGAAGAACACACCCAACTCAGGCCCCAAAAATTGAAGTTTAAGTTGATAAGATTATAATGGATAACATTTTTAGGGAAGTTCAGCATCCGAAATGGTAGCCCAATATTGTCCTAGTGAAAAAAGATATTGGAAAAAATTAGATTATTCATTGATTTTAGAATTCTTAACAGGCACTGTCTTAATGATGATTTTCCAGTTCCGATTACAGAGGTTTTAATTGATGCAACATCTAGCATTAATCTCTTTCCTTTATGGATGAATACTCTGGGTATAATCAAATCCATATGGGCCCATAGGATGAATAATCTACAGCCTTCATATCCCCTAAAGGTGTGTATTTCTATCAGGTAATTCCATTTCTTTTAAAAGAATAAAATTGCAACATACCAATGTGACATGCATTATATCTATAAACCCTTCATAGGGATGTTTTTTGAATGTTATGTGGATTTTTTAGTGGTCAAATACAGACAAAGATCCAATCACATGGATGATTGGAGACTATATTCAATAAACTTCAGCAACATAGTTTGAAGATGATCCCCTTGAAATGTGCTTTTAGGGTAACCTTAGGAATGATTCTTGGATTCGTTGTACACCATCATTGTATAGAAGTGTATCCTAAAAAACAAAATCAATCCTTGGAATGTAAAATCCTCAAAATTTAAAATAATTAAGAGGACTCCAAGGACACTTGGCCTATATTTGGAACTTTATCACCAACATAGAAGGAACGTGTTTACCCTTCACCAGACTAATGAAAAATGGAATCACCAACCAATGGACTGAAGACTACCAAGATGCATTTGATACCCTCATAAAATATCTATTGAGTCCACCAATATTAATTCCATATTTTCTTGGAAGACCACATATTCACTACGTGATAGCTTTAGAGTGATCCTTATGTGCCTTTCTCTCCCAAAATAATGTCATAGGAATTAAAATGGCCTTTACTATCCCAATCGAACTATGATTGATGTAGAAGCTCGATATTAAAGTATTGAAAAGTGCCTCCTGGAATTAATTTTTTATGTTCATAAATTGAGGCACTACCTGCAACATAATGATGTCCAATTGGTGACTCGCAATAATCCGGTCAAATTTACCTTTATTCATCCTCTACTTACATGGAATCTGGCACAATGGGTGGTTATTTTTCAACAGTTTGATATCCAGCTTGTGCATCAATAGAAAATAAAATGCCAAGCTCTAGCTAACATCCTTGTTGAGCATCCATCTATGGAAGATACATCATTTGATACTAATATTCTTAATGAAGAGGTCTTCTCTATTAAGAATAATTCCCAAATATGGGAAATGTATTTTGATGGTGCTTCTAGAAGTCCTACAGGGAAAAGAATGGAAACCCCTAAACTCAAAAAATATGGGTTTTAAATTTTCTTATTTCTCTATAAAAGGTAGTATTTCCATATTCCTTCCTTTTTTCAGAAGTTGGTACCAATAATGAGGTCGAATATCAAGCCCTCATCGCAGATTTGGAGTTGTCCCTTCAGGTGAAAATGGATGATTTAAAGGTGAATGGTGATTCAAAATTTGTAGTCAATCAAATTAATGGGGAATATTCTTTTAGAATATAAGATTTAATCCCTTTATGTGATTTCATTAGAGGGTTAATGGCTTAATTTCTCTCATAGTTTACATTGTCTTATGTCTAGCGATCACAAAATTCTCATGTAGATGCACTGGATAATGCTGCTACAACCTTGGAATATTAAAATAGGGATTAGAGAGTCCTTAGGATAGCCCATATTCATGTGGTTTTACATTTTTTCAAACTAGAATGGAGGAAATTAATGAAATTATCCATATTTCTGAGCCATATGGTTATACCAAGGGATGGAGAACATCCTTCATGGAATATCATCAAAATGGGATACTTCCACCAAATAGTGCTAAAAAAGAATAGATTTGATGACATGAAGCAAATTTCACTCTTTATGATAGTCCATACCACCAAAAGAAAATCTACAAGAGAGGCTTTGATGGAATCCTCTTCAGATGTATTTCTAGAGAAGAGACAACAGTTGTCCTGAAAGAAGTACATTCATGAGTTTTTGCATATTCATCCTCACTGCATGTCGTTAGATTTTATAGTACAATGTCCTTGCTACAAGACATAAAACTACACATCCCCTAGGTCCTAGTGGCAAGAAATTAAATAGCATAACAACCATAAGAGTCTATGTTTCATGACGTTAAAATTTATAACATCTTATTCCTTGTCCCATGATGTTAAACTGCATGAAATCATTTCTACAACTAACATTTTCTCTATTTGACATTATAAGCTTCCATAATAAAACATCATTGAAATAATCAATACTCTTTATTAGTATATGATTCCATCTCTTTCCTATATCTGAGTAAGTTATTCATAGATTCCTTATTTCAATAACTATGTATGTCTTAATTCCCATTTTCCAATAAGACACATTGAAATGCCTAAATCTATAATTTTGGGCCCTTCCATAATCAAAAAATATTCTTATTTTAATTTCATCTCATATATATGAATTAGATCTATACATAGCATTACCTTATGATATATTATTTGGTCCTTATACCATTTTATGTCTTAAGATTTATAGTTCTTTCAAAATGGGTCAAAAGCCTCCATTATTAAGGTCAAACTTGATTGGCGTAAGAAATGATTGTTTAAAGAAATATATATGTATTGAATATCATTTTCAATGAGATATATAGAGAAGAGTAGATACCAAATATTGGTCCCAACAATAGTAAAAACCCCCTTTATTTTTTATAAGAATCAAATCTACATTGGGAATGTTTTAAGAGCTACATGCGACTTTATTCTTTCCCTAACCAAGGCACATAGTGACATTTGGGAATTAGCCATAAGATCAGTTACAATATATCTGTAGAGAACCAAAGCTTGACTTATATGGAAATTACATTAATTTTTTGGAATACTTAATACATAACAAAAACCAACACTCAAGGACCGTAATAGTTTAGTGTCTTTGGAAACTTGGAACATAATCTTATAATCTTGGAGAAAGATCTTCAACATATCCCATAAAGATATTCTCCTTTTTATTCTTACCTAAAACCTTTATTTATATCCTGGGGAAAAGGAAACATATAAAGGGTGAGCTCAAATTCTTAGTAAGGGTAAGCATGGAGAAAATATAACAAACCACATACATTTGAACTTAAAAACATGAACATAATGTTTAAACATCAATATCCTGAGTAATGACAAAAAACATGGAAGTAATAAGGCATATATCATAATGTAAAATAAATCATCATAAAATATAATGGGAATAAAACTTGTAATTGTGGAAAAATATTAAGTAAATGATATGATTTCCATAGTAGCCAAGGCATTGCTGCCAAGACCATCTTAGCGGACAAAGTCCCGTACTGAACTGGGTTTACTTGTCGTTCCATCCCTGTATTAATGAACCGGATTTACATTCCATTCCATCCCTGTCTATCTCATGAGATATAAATATTTACCCAATGCATTGGAGGGAGATATAGGTCCCACCCATCGCATAATGAAATCATTCTTACATGTGCCACAAAATAAACATACATCATTCATAATAACCCAACGAATAAAATGGGTTTCATAAACATCATCCCATCATCAAATACTCTATATAAAAGAAATGGATGTCATTTAATAATAATAAAAGTGAAACCATGTAAATCAAAGATACATTAGACTTGAAACATACACATATGAATTAATTTTGTCTTAGATGGAAAATTGTTTTGATAAGACACTTGAAATTAATTCTTGAAGAAAATATACTTTCTTATTCAAAATCAATTTATTTTCACAAAAATTCATGAAATTTTGAAAGAAAAGGATTTTGTTGAAAATAGTAATGAAATATTTTGGAGGAAGCTTCCTGAAAATAAGACTTAATAAAACCGTAAAAAAAATTTCATGTCGTATAAGTTAAAAAACATTCTTTTTGTACTTTTGCCTGAAAAGTCAAAAAGTACCTTGTAAAAGAAAGATTCGCTACATACCATGTACTAAAATTCAAAATGGGTAAAAAGGAATTTAAACATACATGAAATAATTTTTTTAAAATAGGGACATGGATGATAAATATAACCCCAGTAAATACTTACGAATAAACAATCTCGGATAAAAACGAGATTAGAAAAGTTATCCATTACAAAGATCTTTTTGTAAATAAAATAGATCACTTATGTGTATTACCTATAAGGTAACATAAAGAAAGTATAAATACATGATAATATATAAAAATTCATTTCTCACATAATCAAATAACGACATAAACAAGAAAGAGAAGATCAACCCAAGGAACGGAAATTGGGTTAAGAAGTTCCCTTACCTCGTGTCCGACTTGACTCGATCATTCTTTAATCTCCTGAATAATAAACCAAACTTAATTTATAATTTCTTAAGAACCTTTTTCAATTTTATTATTCCTTTAATAAATTTATTACCATGTTATAAACATTATGTAATCTTTGAAGTTAATAACGTTCGTTTTGTCAATATTTGGTACTTGAGTCAAAATGGACTTCTTGTAATTACATGTTGTTCATGTGGTCAAAGGTTCATTATATACAGAATGATATTCATGATTTATATATAATATATATAATATATATCCAGCGTATATATGTATTTATAATAGTACATAACATGCGGAGGTAAGAAATGAAATGCATCGTTCATGGAGACAGTAAGTTGTACGTATGCATGAACGCTACTTTCATTTCTATTTCTTATTTTAATGGAATTAAAACCTAATGATACCTAGTTATATTATAATTCCAGTATAACATCATATATAATATCATTAAATATGTCCTTTATACATTCCACATAAGGCATTAACAAATCACATCACTTTGAGGGGGCGGTAGTCCGCACTTCCTCAAATGAGATTATCGTATTTACCCACTATGGGAACCATAAAGGCTTGATATAATTGAGAATTAAATAAGAATAAGGAAATAATAAACATAATATATATCATATATAAATACAGTGTCATCATAATGTCCACGATGAGAGGTGGTAGGAGAAAATCGAACAATCATCGTTTCGTGAGGCATTAGTTTTCCATCGACAGAAACATTATGTTCTTCATCCATTAGATGGAGGTGTGTAAAAGTGTAGTTCTAATAAATCTAATAACAACATCCTATTATATTTAGGATACTGTTGTAGTTACAAAATAAATGTTTAAAAAGAGTTTAGGGGTTAGAGATGTAGAATAAAAGAAAACAATTTAAGAGAAACGGTTACCTTTAATTTGTGTAACTTCCATTGGTTTGAACCAAAATGACTTATTGAAGTCCCTTATGCCTAAGTTAAGGCTTCTAGGGGTAGTAGAGGGATGTAGGGGTCTTAATTGGGAAGATTGTGGACGAGAAAAATGGCTTGAGAGGTGTGAGGAATTGGATATAAATGGTCTCCTTTTATAAGGGGGAGGAGGGACTCTTTTGGAATGTGTGAAAATATTATTTTATTATAAACATATCTTTGGTTTCAAAAGGACCAAAAATCATTAAAGATGAAGATAATATGACTCATGGTCTAAATAAAATCATCAAATCATAATTTTAAATGTTTTGGATAATATTTAAATCATTATAATCTTATTTATTTAAATCATTTATTAATGAGGTAAACACTGTATCATTATTGTGTCATAAATAATTTATATTATTTGAGGTCTAAAAATTAAAAAAAAATACCAACATGTAGGAAATAGTTTTATCTTTACAATTAATATTTATAGTATAAAGCATAATTTATATAACCCCTTACAAAAATTAATTACTAAAAGATATTTGGTAATGTCAATTTTGTCTTTACATTAAATTAATTAATCCAAATCGTCATTATCACTACCAAGTGGCTCAATGGGATCCCAAAATCGAACCAAGGATTCCCATGGTTGGATACTACTCATCCAATAATATTAGGAAAAGTGTTAAGCTAATTTTTAATTAATATAATATCCATTTTACCTTGAATTACCCTATTTACCATTAATCGTGGTAAATAAAACTCAAAAGTTACTATTCACCAAAAATTATGTTCATATTATTGAACCACATTGTAATTCTTGATAAAAACCATGTATGTCTTATTTTTGAAATTCAATTCACAGAAGTGGTAAAATTTCATTTAAATGAAAGAGTCTGTTTTTTTAACTACCACTATGTGTTTTCACTATTCATAAAAAATTGGAGTTTTTCAGAAAAATATCAAAACCTAAGCCTAAGGTCTATTTGATATTCCGAATTCAAAAATGATGTCTATTTTTAAAAATTCAAAACATAGAAGTGGAATAAATTAATTTTAAAATTAATTCCCGTTATGAAAAAATAGCGTATTTTTAAGAAATAATAACTATCTAAAGATCGACACCTGTTTATGTCCAATTTCAAAGTGAAGTTAATTCCAATGACCAGCATTGGATTAAATGATAAAAATATATTCTAATTACACATTAAAAACAATTAAAAATATAATCTAAACATATAAATTATTTCAATGAAAAAAGTTGTTTTTAATTAAAATATAGTGTGTTTTTACTATTCATCAAAATATGAAAGTTATCAGAATAATATGAAAAAGTTATCCAAAGTAAATTTTTATATACTGATTCCAAATAAAAATTTTATTTTGTCAAAGTGAACTTATAAACATGTCAAAAACTAGATTTAAAGTGGGTGTGCCATCAAAAGGGAGCAAAACTGCATTTCTTGAACAATACTTATTTTACCTGAAAAATTTATTTTGTTCTCATACCATGTTCTATAAAATGTGTAAGATGAATAATAATGTTACAAAATTCAAAATTTAGTTGATAATATTCATAAAAGCTAGTTGATTATAATATTATAACCATATATCATTGTTTAGTGAAACCTGGTACTATGTACAACACACGTTATCAAGGAAGGTCGTGATTTCGTGTAATGCAAGCCAAGTCAGGGTTGCGTGTTGTGAAAGACCGCTTATTTGTTTCATATAACACAATCCAACCATATTTCATTTATACATTTAATATATATATACAATCAATGTTGCATAGAATGACTATTATCAAACGAACTTGAAATTGTGTGTAACACCATCCAAGAATAGTGTTGCATATACTGCATGCTAATACGGTGTTTCGTATAGCACAAGATAATCTTGGTGTAGCATAAAACACAATACATCAATGAAATTAAAAATAATAATTCTCATAAAATCTAGGGTTGTTACATTCTACCCCCCTTAAAATGAATTTCGCCCTCGAAATTCATCGGGGTTATAAATTCTTTACTACTTAAAAGTTTCTTTCATAGAAACCCACATCGTAAAAGGAATACTAAAACTTAATTTTAAAAAGTAAAGTAATAAATGTAACGGTAACCTAGATTAACTCATCACTAGGTTTCCACATAGGATAACATAGGTAGAAATATTGATATTGGAGAAAAATCTAACAGTCCAGTTCCGATGGAGAGTGGTAGAGAACAGGGATATGAAAAAAATCCCAACAGTCACAATGGCATAAATTTGTGATAATCTAAGGTACCATCTGATTCATCAGAAATTAGAGCACTAGGAAAACACTTTTGGTGTTCAACATCATTTCCCAATTGTTGAATAATTTTTGAATTAAAATAAATACTTACATGATGTTGGTATAACCTCACCATTGTTCGTGCCGTGAACAATTTCCACTTCATCTCTTAAAGAAATGAAGTTGAATTTTTCATTCGTGAAGTATTAGTAGATCATGTGACAGAATGTTAGGTCATTCCATCTGTCTCAAACATAAGGTTAGAAAAAGTTATATAAATAAGTCCATCTATGGTGAGATTAATCATATATGGTTCCTAAAATGGACTTATACTTCATCTATCAAACCTATTAATAATATAAAACTAATTTCTACTAACCAGGGACTTCATGTAGGCCAGTGGTAGGCGATAAAGGCCTGTCACACTTTGGTTGTGGGTTTGATTCCCGCAAGTTTTTCTGACATGAAAGGTTGCCGCCCGTCCTGCAGGTTGTCCCTTTCTCTAAAATTACATCATTATGACATTTCATCAATAATATCGAAAAAAGTTCTATCCTTAAACAATACTAACTTGTGTCCAACATAATATGTTCCAATCTTTAGGCTTATCAAAAATACTTCTATCCTAGCTCATAGTATTAAGAAAACAATTACTATAAATGTCATCTTCCGAGCATGCGAATACCATCATTTAATCCCAATATATCTTGTTGATCACATTCCAAACATGTGAATATCATAATCATGTATTCTCTTGAACAATTAATTCACATTGAAACTTAGTGAAAACATGAATGCTGTCAAAAGTTAACTCTTTCCACCTACCAAAATCCCAAAAGTTTTATATACTCAAACCATGATATAACATTGTCCATATATCAGTCCTGAGCTCATTTCATTTTTTTCATTATCCCTTCATTATGGGCATATCATCTTCTTTCCAAAAATATTTCAATCACTTTTTCATGGTTACCAGTACCATATAATTATTGAAAACCAATACATAGATATTCCAAAATTCCACATGACCATAAATTAGATTCCATGATACTATTTTGAAATCCCATTACATAAACACTTAATCATTACACAAAATCATTTTCATACTCAACATCACAAATAGTGATTGCATGAGACTTCCCTTTATCCTTTTCCTTAAGAGGTTGCTCACGTTGATCATCATTAACTTGTGGATTAGGGAATTTATTAGCATAATTCCCCATTTCCTTGCACGTGAAGCATTGAAGTGTTGGTGGAGCGTTCTCTGTAGTATTTTATCTATTCACATCATTAGCTACCTTTTTCCCATTACTTCGACAATCAACTTCTCGATGACCTTCTTTTCCACACATAAATCATTTTCTAGTAACTTTTAGTCTATCACCACCAGGATTCTTTCCACAAATTGAACATTAAGAAACATTCATCTTCTTTTCACTATTTTTATGAGATTTCTCCTTGAACTCCATATTTCATTTCTTGTAAAAACAATGAGATGGATATGTAACACAAACTTCTAGTTCTACCTTGATTTAACAATGCACAATTTTTTCATAGCTATTGAAGTCTCTTATAGCTGATGCCCTTCGAAGACTTGGTTTTATGCCACTGAAGAGTTGATCAACATTACTTTGAAGTTGGATGATAAATCTAGATGCATACCTTGCAAGCCTTGTTAAATTCACCTCGTATATACCAACAGATTCATCATTCTTTTGATTAAGCTCAAGGAACTCATTTTCCATCTTTGTTCGAAGAATACGAGGGAAGTACTTATTGAATAATATGTTCTTGAACTTGTCCCATTCCATGGATTCAATTTCACCTTGGGGCCTTGTATTCTTAATTAGAGTCCACCACTGGTCTGCTTCACCTTCTAAATGGTAAACAACCAGAATGACTTTTTCATGTTCTGAATAGCGAAGTTTGGAAAATATCTTTTCAATGGTACTGGTCCATTGTTCAGCAACAAGTGGATCAGAAGACCCACTGAAATAAGGTAGAAGTTTCCTCATGAAGGACTCAATAGATTATTGTTCCCTTTTCTGCTCATTTGGAAGTATAGAATGATTCATAGCTTGTGTAAGTATAGAAATAAGATTTTATACTCCATCTCCCATAACATTGGATTGTTTAGGAGGAAAATCACCGTATTTTCCATTACATTGATCGACACGGTTCATTCGGGTTCCATCCATCGTCTAAAACCCATAAAGAATAGTGTGAGAGGAAAAATTCATGCATGAGAAAACAACATAAAAAAGGGAGAGTACGTTCATTATATAACATCTTAGGTTTAATTCTATGATCTTTTCTGTAATCCTAGTACCATAACTTATACTTATACATAACCTTAGGGACATCCCTAGACATACCTTAGAAATATCTATAGGGATCTCACAAAAGTTTTTGCATCATAGTTTCCAAAGTTGACTAAAACATTCCTTTGATACCAACTGTAGAGATCCAAAGCTTGACGTACATGGACATTACATTAATTTTATGGAATACTTAATACATAACAAAAACCAACACTCAAGGACCGTAATAGTTTAGTGTCTTTGGAATCTTGGAACATAATCTTCGAATCTTGGAAATGATCTTCAACATCTCCCATAAAGATCTTCCCCATTTTTTTCTTACCTAAAACCATTCTTTATATCCTGGAGAAAAGAAGACATATAAAGGGTGAGCTCAAATTCTCAGTAAGGGTAAGCATGGAGAAAATAAAACAAACCATATACATTTGAACTTAAAAACATTAACATAATGTTTAAACATCAAGATTATGAGCAATGACATAAAACATTACAGTAATAAGGCATAGATCATAATGGAAAATCAATCATGATAAAATAGAATGGTAATAAAACTTTTAATTGTGGAAAAACATTAAGCACATGATATTATTTCCATAGTATCCCAGGAATTGATGCCAAGACCATCTTAGTGGAAAAAGTCCCTTACTGAACCGGGTTTACATGTTGTTCCATCCCTGTATTACTGAACCAGATTTACTTTCCATTCCATCCATGTCTATATCATGAGATATAAATATCTACCCAATTCATTGGAGGGAGATATATGTCCCACCCATCTCATAATGAAATCATTCTTACTTGTGCCACAAAATAAACATGCATCATTCATAATAACCCAACGAATAAAATGGATTTCATAAACATCATCCCATCATCACATAATCCATATAAAAGAAATGGATATAATTTCATAATAATAAAAGTGAAAACATGTAAATCAAAGAGACATTATACATAAAACATACACATATGAAATAATGTCATATTAGATGGAAAATGGTTTTGATAAAACACTTGAAATGAATTCTGGATGAAAATATCTGTTCTTCTTGAAAATCAATTTCTTTTCACAAAACATCCTACAATTTTAAAAGAAAAGGATTTTTTTGAAAATAGTAATGAAATATTTTGGAATAAGCTTCGTGAAAATGAGGCTTTATAAAATCTTAAAATTCCTTTCATGTCGTATAAGTTAAAAAAACATTCTTCTCATACTTTTGCCGGAAAAGTCAAAAAGTACCTCGTAAAAGAATGATTCTTTACATACCATGTAGTAAAAGTCAAAATGGGTAAAACGGAATTTAAACATACATGAAATCATTTTTGGAAAACAGGGACATGGATGATAAATATAACCCCAGTAAATACTTACGAATAACAATCTCGGATAAAAACGAGATTGGAAAAGTTATCCCTTACAAAGATATTTTTGTACATAAAACAATTCACTTATCTGTATTCACTATATGGTTACAAAAAGAAAGAATAAATACATGATAATATATAAAAATTCATTTCTCTCATATTCAAAGAACGACATAAATAAGAAAGATAATATCAACCCAAAGAACAGAAATTCGGTTAAGAAGTTCCCTTACTTCGTGTCCGACTTGACTCGATTGTTCTTTAATATCCTAAATAATAAACCAAAGTTAATTTATACTTTCATAAGAAACTTTTTAAATTAATATTCCTTTTATATCACTTATTCTTATGTTATAAACATTATGTAATCATTGAAGTTAATAACGTTTGTTTTTTCCATATTTGGTACTTGAGTCAAAAATGGACTTCTTATAATTACATGTTGTTCATGTGGTCAAAGGATCATTATATCTAAAATGTTATTCATGATTTATATATCATATATATCATATATATCCAGCATATAAATGTATTTATAATTGTACATAACATATGGTGGTAAGAAATGAAATGCACCCTTCATGGAGACAGTAAGTTGTACGTACGCATGAACGCTACTTTCATTTCAATTTCTTATTTTAATGGAATTAAAACGTAATGATACATATGAATATTATAATTCCATTATAATATCATATATAATATCATTAATTCCATCCTTTATACATCCCACATAATGCATTATCAAATCACATCACTTTGAGGGGGCGGTAGTCCACACTTCCTCAAATGAGATTATCGTATTTACCCACTATGGAAACCATAAAGTCTTGATATAATTGATAATTAAAGAAGAATAAAGAAATCATAAACATAATATATATCATATATAAATACAGTTCCATCATAATGGCCACCATGAGAGGTGGTAGGATAAAATCGAACAATCATCGTTTTGTGAGGCGTTTGTTTTCCATCCACAGAAACATTATGTTCTTCATCCATTAAATGGAGGTGTGAGTAAGTGTAGTTTGAATCCATCTCATAAAAATATCCTAGTATATTGAGGATACTGGTGTTTTTACAAACGAAAGGATTAAAAAGAGTTTAGGGGTTGGAGAAGTATAATAAAAGAAAACAATTTAAGAGAAACTGTTACATTTAATTGGGGTAACTTCCTTTGATTTGAACCAAAAGGACTTATTGAAGTGCATTATACCTAAGCTAAGGCTTCTGGGGGAGGAGAGGGATGTTGGTATCTTAATTGGGCAGATTTTGGACGAGCCTAATGGCATGAGAGGTGTGAGTAATTGGATAGAAATGGTCTCCTTTTATAAGGGGGAGGAGGGGTTCTTTTGGAAAGTGTGAAAATATTATTTTATTATAAACTTATATTCGGTTTCAAAAGGTCCACAAATCATTAAAGATGAATATAAGATGACTCATGGTCGAACTAAATTCATCCAATCAGAATTTTACATGTTTTGGATAATATTTTAATCATTATAATCTTATTTATTTAAATATTTTATTAATGAGGTAAATACTGCATCATTCTTGTGTCATAAATAATTTACTTTATTTGAGGTCTAAAAATTATAAAACAAATACCACCATGTAGGAAATCGTTTTTTATTTTCAATTAATATTTATAGTTTAAAATATAATTTATATAACCCCTTATAAAAATTAATTACTAAAAGATTTTTGTAAATGTCAATTTTGTCATTACATTAAATTAATTAATTCAAATTGTCATTATCACTACCAAGTGGCTCAATGGGGTCCCCAAATCTACCCAGGGATGCCAATGGTCGGCCACTACTCATACAATAAGTTTAGGACAAGTGTTTAGGTAATTTTGAATTATTATAATATCCTTTTAACCTTGAATTACCCTATTTACCTTTAACCGCGGTAAATAAAAGTCAAAAGTTACTATTCACCAAAAAATTATTTTAATCTTATTGTACCACATTTTACTTCTTTATAACAGCCATTTATGTCAAATTTTTTAAATTCAATTCACAGAGTTGGTAAAATTTCCATTAAATGAAAGAGTCAGTTTTTTTAAGTACCACTAAGTGGTTTCACTATTCATCAAAAATTGAAGTTTTTTAGAAAAATACCAAACATTCAGCCTAAGCTATATTTGATATTAAAAATTCAAAATTTATTTCTACTTTTACATATTAAAAACATATAATTGTCATTAATTAATTTTAAAATTAATTTCTGTTATCAAAAAAATATCGTGTTTTTAAGAAATAATAACTATCAAAAGATCGACACTTGTTTATGTCCAATTTCAAAGTGAAGTTAATTCCAATGAGAAAAATTGGATTAAATGGTAAAACTATATTCTAATTACTCTTTAAAACCAATTAAAAAGATAATCTAAACATATAAATTATTGCGATGAAAAAAGTTGTTTTTATTTAAAATATAGCGTGTTTTTACGATTCATTAAAATATGAGAGTTATCAGAAAAATATGAAAAATTTATCCAAAGTAAATTTTTATATCCTGATTCCAAAGAAGAATTTTTTTGTCAAATTGATCTTATAAACAAGTCAAAAACTATATTTAAAGTGGGTGCACCATCAAAAGGCGTCAACACTGCATTTTCTGAAAAATACTTATTTTACCCAAAAAATTTGTTTTGTTCTCATACCATGTTCTAGAAAATGTGTAAGATTAATAATAATGTTACAAAATTAAAAATGTAGTTGAAACTATTCATAAAGACTAGTTCATAATAATATTATAACCATATATTGTTGTTTAGTGAAACATGGTACTGCGTACAACACACGCTATCGAGGAAGGTCGCGATTTTGTGTAATGCAAGCCAAGTCAGGGTTGCTTGTTATGCAAGACTCATTCGTTGTTTCGTATAACATAATCCAACCAGATTTCATTTATACATTTAATATATATATATATAAACACTCAATGTTGCGTAGAATGACTACTATCAAACGAACTTGAAATTGTGTATAACAGCATCCAAGAATAGTGTTGTGTATACTGCAAGCTAATACGGTGTTGCGTATAGAACAAGATAATAATGGTGTAGCTTACAACACAAGACATCATTGAAATTAAAAATAATAATTATCATAAAATATCAGGTTGTTAAAATATCTTTATTTTCATATCATCTCATTTTCAACCTTACAGCATGATGTTAAACTTCATGGAAATATAGCACCCATATTATTTACCTATGTCACCTTTGTATTATAAAAGAAACCCTTACTACTCCTTGTTATAGAAACCGATCGTAGCTCAAGTGGGCATAGGAATTAGGTAAGAGTATTATTTTTATAAATAAGGAGTCTCAAATTCTTAAAGGGTTATTAATTTTCTCACTGCATGACTAAAAAATGCATAGAATAATGTCTGCATTTCATGATTAAAAACAACAATCACAATATTAATTCAGAGGAAACAAAGAAAGTCTTCATTTTACATGTGAGTCTGATCTATGAAAAGGACATCAAACTCACAACCAATATTGATTCAAATATTTCTCATATGAATTGGGAATAACCCCTCCCATATTTCACACTCTTAATCTTACATGTTTTTAGATCTTCATAATCATTCTTACGGTTTATAGTGACATAGTTTCTAATACATGAAAGCTCTTTTTCCTGACTATGAATCAAATGCCCTTAGGTGGCCTTGCATAAGTTGCCTATATAACGGTCCTATCAATCAAAAGATTCCATTATTTGACTATGCATAATATTTCCTAGTTGACCCTGCATGACACAGCTTCCATAAAGGGTTTTGTCAAATAATGGAAACTACATCATGGTTATAGTATATTTTTCCCCTTCAAACTTTGATGAAAATATGCATGAATTTGTATTTTAAAACATTCATTCGGGTATACTTGTCCACTTATCTGTCTCTCGATCTGAAAGTCTTAATACCATGGTTTACACATTTCCCTCACCATGTGTTCAATGCAATATGAAATAACTTTGTAACCACATGTCTGTATATCATATACCATTTCCATTTCTAGTCCTAGTTGTATGACCTAAAACTATAGATATAATAACATTTATTTTTGGGTCAGACCTTTGTAAAAGAACTATTACTCCTATTCTTTGGAAATTTTGATTGAAAATACCCTTCCCATATTTAGGTACCATTCTCCTCAAACCAAACTCTGTGCCTCGGAAAATATGAATCTATGTAAGTTTTCTTCAACTTTTAGCAATAGAATGTCAAACATCAACGAGCTCTTTTTCATGACTATGCAACATGTTCCCTTAGGTGGGATTGCATAAGTTGCCTACATAATGGGCTTGTCAGCCAAAAGATGCCACTATTTGGATATACAACATATGCCTCAGTTTTCCCTACATAACACAACCCCCATAACAGGTTTTTCAAATAATGGTAACTTCATTCGTGGAAAAAGACTCCCTCTAATTCCATTATATCTTTTTCCATATCATTATTTTGATTTAGAAATTTCCAAATCATATTTTACAACTTTTTTCTTTCATACCTGAATATGACAGTATGTTTCCAAACAAATTATCAAGAAATTGGAAGAGTTTCATAGAATTGGTAAGAGCCACATTCCTTAAATTAAATCCACACAATGTCCTCATTACATGACTTAAAAATGCACAGTACAATGTCTTCACTGCATGACTTAAAAATTATAACACCCGAGACTTTTATGTTATATAAATCATCAAAGGAATCTTTTTCTGCACAACACTTGCTTGGCTTGTTTTACACGCAATCGCGACATTCCTCGATAGCTTGCGTCGTACGCAATACCGAGTTTCACTAAACAACAATATTCTTTTAAAACTAGACGTTATGAATAGTAATAACCACTTTTTGAAATTCTATAAATTTTATTTTTCAAAATGGACTTCATTTTTGGACTCAGAATATCGAAATTAGCCTAGGGTGAAATTTTGGTATTTTTCTGAAAACTTTCAATTTTTGATGAATAGTGAAACCACTAAGTGGTAGGTTAAAAACTGAATTTTGCATAAAACTTAATTTTACCGCTTCTGTGAATGGAATTTCAAAAATCCGACAGACACGGTTGATATCATTAAGTAAAATGTGGTTCAATGAGATAAAAATAATTTTTTTGGTGAATAGTAACTTTTTACTTTTTTTACCGCGATTAATAGTAAATAGGGTAACTAAGGGTAAATATGATATTATTATTACCCTAACACATGTCCTAATTCTATTGGATAAGTGTAATTCGACCAAAAAAAAACTTAGGAATAAAATATGACCATTTAGGCCCACTTGGATTAGATTAGGACATTTATTATTAATTTATTTAAAGAAGGGTTAAAATAGTTAAAATCAAAGTTTAATAATTAAATCATTTTTAATATGGGGTTCTACATAAGATAAATTCGATTGTAAATATTCATTAGAAATCTAAAAAGATTTCCTACATGATGGTATTTTATTTGTAATTTTTAGACATCAAATAATTTAATTTATTTATGACACAAAGATGATGCAGTAATTATCTTATTAATGAAATATTGACATAATTGAAAATATAAATACCAAAATAAATGTAATTTAATACTTTTTATGAATTACAATAATTTTCTAGGTTACTATGATATATTATTGTTGATTTAATCTACTTGGTTCGAACATATAATTCTGTTATGACTTTCAAAAAAATCATATATCAAATAGTGTCAAAATTGACACAAAATAGTTTTTAAATCAAATATTATATTATTAATTGTTATTTTATTCCTAAAAATATAAGGTTCAGCCAAATGACTTAGATAAGGATATATATATTAATAATAAACAATTTGGGGTTCGTTTGGCATGTTATAGTAAGTGTATTAACCATATAGTGAAAGAAAACAAAAAGACACGGTAAAAGTTAAATTATTTAACTTAGAGTTAAATATAATTGATAAGGTTAAAATAATACCCTAAACTTGTCTAAATCCTATTGGTTGATAGTATTTCGACCCATCCCCACTTTATCTTCGAAATAATACCCTTTGGAACCATTATAAACCGATTTTGACTTTAATATAAAATAATATTTTGAGATATTCCTAAGGTGCCCCTCTCCTCCCTTATAAAAGGGCACCTCCTCCCCCTCCTCCTCACACCAATTTGAGCACTCAAGCTAGGCCAATGTAGAGACCCGTAGCCTGACTTACATGGACTTTACATTACTTTTGCGGAATACTTAGTACATAACAAAAACACACACACAAGGATCGTAATAGTTTAGTGTCTTTGGAAACTCGGAACGTAATCTTCTAATCCTGGTGAAAGATCTTCAAAATATCCCACAAAGATCTTCCTTTTTTTTACCTAAAACCTTTCTTTATATCCTGGGGAAAAGAAAACATAAAAGGGTGAGTTCAAATTCTCAGTAAGGGTAAACAAAAGAAATATCAATCACATAATTTTCATAAGAACATAACATTTTTGGAAATCTTAACCTGCAAAAGAGAGCATAATTTCATAACATGGGATAAATCATAGTAGTGAAAATGAAACCATAACTTAAAACATTACTCATTGTGTCATACACACATAATCATAGAGAATCATTTCTTGTTAGTCAAGACTCATTGCCAAGACTATCTTAGTGGACAAAGTCCCTTTCTGAATCGAGTAATCCTCGTTTCAGTCCTGTTTCACTGAACCGGTATAACCTACCATTCCAGCCATGTCTATCTCATGAGATATGAAATCTTTACCCAATGCATTGGAGGGAGATATAGGTCCCACCCATCTCTTAATGAATCCTTTCTTATGTGTGCCACAAAATCATAAATCATACATCATTGCATAACCCATGTAATAAAAATGGGATTCTTAAACAACATGACATCATAAAACCATTCATATAAGATAAAGGAATTCATAAACATAATTTCATCACAACATAGTCAAATCAATGTAAAAATATGGATAGAAACAGAACCCTTTATTATCTTAGATGGAAAATAATTTTGATAAAACACTTGAAATGAATTCTTGAGGAAAATATCCTTTCTTCTTCAAAATCAATTTCTTTTCACAAAACATCATACAATTTTAAAAGAAAGAGATTTTATTAAAAATAGTCATGAAATATTTTGGAGGAAGGTTCATGAAAATAAGGCTTTATAAAACCGTAAAAATCCGTTCGTGCCGTATAAGTTAAAAAAAACATTCTTCGTACTTTTGTCGGAAAAGTCAAAAAGTACCTCGTACGGAAAAACGACAAAAGATTCCTTTCATATTCTTTACTAAAAACTCACCTAAGGGAAAAATTGGATTTAAACTATTGTAAGTGGATGGAAACAATATTACATATTGAGGGAACATGGATGTGGATGATAAAATACACCCCAGTAAATACTTACGAATAAACAATCTCGGATAAAAATGAGATTGTGATATTTCCCTTACCTTAGGTCCGACTTGCTTTGTAAGTGTCCGAACCTCCTGTATAATGATTTAAATCATGTTATTGACTTATTACAGAATCATATTCATTGTTATGATATCATATATGGTTCACTTATGACATTATATTACCCGTTCTTTTGTAAATTCCATGTTAAAGAAGTGTTTTGGGTAAAATCGTTTCATTTATCGTAGGTGTTTTGACTTGTTGTTCTTGACATCATTATTACTTATATCATGATTTACTTACTTCCAGAATATAAAATATGATTTATATATCATATATATTCAGTATATATATATATATATAATAGGTAGATAAATAAAATGAAAAACACCGTTCATGGAGACGGTAGTCCGTACGTACGCATGAACGCTGTTTTCCTTTCCTTATTGTCTTGAAATGGAAGTAAGTAGATGACATACATATGTATATATATACATAAATCCAGTAGCTTTATAATGTCATATATTTCATTATTATTTCTTATATATACATTATAATCATTCTTAAATGGTTAACATGGAGAATGAATCTCATCGCGTCGTGGAGACGGTATTCCGTACGTACGCACGAGCGATGATATCATTTATATAAATATTGAATTGAATTGGAGTGTATTATACAATATATCAGAATCAATATGATGTTGTAATAACTATGTATAGTTATTCTTTACACCATTATACCCATCCATGTAAGGTGGTGGTGGAAAATAGATTACACCACGGCGTGGAGACGGTATTCCGTACGTACGCACGCGCGGTGATTTCTTTTTCCGTAGGATGGATAGATGGTGAAATAGGGTTGTTTCATACTTATAATAACATATCAGTATATGAGTGATACTGATGTTATTACTTCATAATGAAACAACCTAAGAAGAAGAAGTGGAAGAAGAAATAAAGATGAAAGAATTGGTAACGGTAATTACCTCTTCTTTGAAGTGCCTCTTTGGGACCTCCTCTTAGGGCACTAAAATTGGTCTTTGAGGAAGACCAGAACCTCTAGGATGTTGCTAGGGAAGTGGAGAGGAGAAATTGGCAGGGGTTGGCTGAGCTTGAGTGCTCAAATTGGTGTGAGGAGGAGGGGGAGGAGGTGTCCTTTTATAGGGGAGGAGAGGGGCATCTTAGGAATACCTCAAAATATTATTTTATATTAAAGTCAAAATCGGTTTATAATGGTTCCAAAGGGTATTATTTCGAAGCTAAAGTGGGGATGGGTCGAAATCCTATCAACCAATAGAATTTAGACAAGTTTAGGATATTATTTTAACCTTATCAATTAGATTTAACTCTAAGTTAAATAATTTAACATTTACCGTGTCTTTTTGTTTTCTTTCACTATATGGTTAATACACTTACTATAACATGCCAAACGAACCCCAAATTGTTTATTATTAATATATATATCCTTATCTAAGTCATTTGGCCGAACCTTAGATTTTTAGGAATAAAATAACAATTAATAATATAATATTTGATTTAAAAACTATTTTGTGTCAATTTTGACACTATTTGATATATGATTTTTGTGAAAGTCATAACAGAATTAAATGTTCGAACCAAGTTGATTAAATCAACATTAATATATCATGGTAACCTAGAAAATTAGTGGAATTCATAAAAAATTTCAAATTATATTTATTTTGGTGTTTATAACATCAATTATGTCAATATTTCATTAATAAGATAATTACTGCATCATCGTTGTGTCATAAATAAATTAAATTATATGATGTCTAAAAATTACAAATAAAATACCATCATGTCGGAAATCGTTTTATCTTTCTAATGAATATTTACAATCGATTTTATCTTATGTATAACCCCATATTAAAAATTATTTACTTATTAAACTTTGATTTTTGCTATTTTAACCCTTCTTTAAATAAATTAATAATAAATGTCCTAATCTAATCCAAGTGGGCCTAAATGGTCATATTTTATTCCTAAGTTTTTTTTTGGTCGAATTACACTTGTCCAATAGAATTAGGACATGTGTTAGGGTAATAGTGATATCATATTTACCCTTAGTTACCCTATTTACTATTAACCGCGGTAAAAAAAGTAAAAAGTTACTATTCACCAAAAAAATATTTTCATCTCATTGAACCACATTTTAGTCCTTGATATTAACCGTGTCTCTCGGATTTTTGAAATTCCATTCACAGAAGCGGTAAAATTAAGTTTTATGCAAAATTCAGTTTTTAACCTACCACTTAGTAGTTTCACTATTCATCAAAAATTGATGTTTTTCAGAATAATGCCAAAATTTCATCCCAAGCTATATTTCATATTCCGAATTCAAAAATGAAGTCTATTTTACCAAATTCATAACATAAAAGTTGAATTAATTAATTTTATAATTAAATCCAGCTGTTAAAACAAATAGCGTGTTTTTAAGAAACAATATCTATCAAAAGATTGACACTTGTTTATGTCTGGTTTAAATGTGCAATTACATCCAATGACCACCATTGTATTAAATTGTAAAAATATATTCTAAATACACTTTAAAACCACTCAAATTAATGATTTATCACTATTAATTATTTCGATTAAAAAAGTTGTTTTTAATTATAATTTAGTAATTTTCACTATTCATCAGAATATGAAAGTTATCCGAAAAGTACCAAAATTTCACCTTAGGCTAAATTCGATACTCCGAATCCAAAAATGAAGTTCATTTTGAAAAATAAGATTTATAGAATTTTAAAAAGTGGTTATTACTATTCATAACGGCTAGTTTTAATAATATTTTAATAGCATATCGTTGTTTAATGAAACTCAGTATTGCGTATTACACACGCTATCGAGGAAGGTCGCGATTGCGTGTAATGCAAGGCAAGTCAAGGATGTGTGTTGTGCAAGCTCCTTTTGGTGTAGCGTACAACACAAGACATTAATATATTTTTTTTTTAAAAATCTTGGGCTGTTACATTCTACCCCCCTTAAAATGAATTTCGCCCTCGAAATTCGTCGGGGTTATAAATGGTTTACTATTTGAAAGTTTCTTTAATATAAACCCACATCGTAAAAGGGAATACCAAAACTTGTCTTTAAAAACTAAAGTATGAAATGTAACGATTACCCAAATAAACTAATCACTGGGTTTCCACATAGGTGAAAATATGGATAGGGAAGAGAAATCTAACCATCATGTTCTGATCGAGAGTGGTAGAGAACATGGCTATGGAAAAGCCAGTAATCACAAATCCATAGATTTGTGATGATATAAGGTACCATCTGATTCATCAGGTATAAGATCACTAGGACAACATTTTTTTTGGTTTTCAAGATCATTTCCCTAAAGTTGAAAATTTGCTTAGAATAAATACTTACTTTATTTTGGTACAATCTCACTTTTGTTCGTGCCTTGAACAATTTCTAATTCATCTCTTAAATAAATGAAGTTGAATTTGTTATTCGTGAAGTGTTAGCAGATCATGCGATAGAATGACGGGTCATTCCATCTGTCTCAAACAAAATGTTAGCAAAAGTTATTAAATATACATAAGTCATTCTATAGTGAGATTAATCATATATAGTTCCTAAAATGGACTTATACTTCATATATCATACTGCTTAATATAATAAAACTAGTTTCTACTAAACAGGGACTTCCTGTAGGCCAGTGGTAGGCGATAAAGGCCAGTCGCACTTTGGTTGTGGGTTCGATTCCTACAGCCTTGTCCGAAGCGATGGGCTGTCGCCCGTCCTGCAGGTTTTCCTTTTTCTAAAACTACGTCACTATACCATCTCATCAATAATATCGAAAATCTTCTATCCTTAAACAATACTAACTTATGTCCAACATAATTCAGTCTAATCTTTAGGCTTATACATAATACTGCAGTCCACTCTCATAATATAGTGACATCGATTACCAGAGATTTAATACTGTCGTTGATCCCCACATATCATAAGATATGTCTTGTTGGTCACATTCCAAACATTCAATGTCCTTAATCGTGTATTCTCTTGAATACCTTAGTGAAAACATGAGTGCAGTTAAAAGTTAACACTTTCCACATACCAAAATCCTCAAAATTCTATATACTCAAACCATGATATCACTTAGTCCTTATATCAATCATGAGCTCATGAATACTATTAAACATTTCATTTTCTCGTCTTCATTATGCACATATCATCTTATTTCCAAAAAATATCTCAATCACTTTGAATACCACATCAATAAATATTGCAATACTCAATGATACAACATTATTTTGGAATCCGATTACATAAACACTTAATCATTCCACCACATCGTTGTCATATTCAACATTGCCAATAGTGATCGCATGTGATTTCCCTTTGTCCTTTGCCTTCAGTGGTTGCTCATGTTGATCATCACTAACCCTTGGATTAGGGCAATTATTAGCATAATGCCCCATTTCCTTGCACTTGAAGCATTGAAGTGTTGGCGGTGCGTTCTCTGCAGTGTTTGCTTTATTCACATCATTAGAAACCCTTTTTCCATTACTTCGACACTCAGCTGCTCGATGACCTTCTTTTCCACACTTAAAACATTTTCTAGTCCCTTTTAGACAATCTCCACCATGCTTCTTCCCACACTTTGTGCATAAGGAAACATTCATCTTCTTTTCACCATTATTCTGAGATTTCTCCTTGAACTCCATCTTTCGTTTCTTGTCAAAACCATGAGATGGATATGTAACACCAACTTCCATTTCTACCTTGATAGCACAACGCACAATTTCTTCATAGCTACTGAAGTCTCTTATAGCTAATGCCCTTCGAAGACTTGGTTTTAAGCCACAGAAAAATCGATCAACTTTACTTTCAGGTTGGATGATAATTCCAGAAGCATACCTTGAAAGTCTTGTAAAATTTGCTTCATAGGTACCAACAGATTCATCGTCCCTTTGCTTCAGTTCAAGAAATTCGTTCTCCATCTTTGTTCGAAGAATACGAGGGAAGTACTTACTGAAAAACAAGTTCTTGAACTCGTCCCATTCCATGGACTCAATTTCATCTCTTGGCCTCGTATTCTTGATAAGATTCCACCATTGATCAGCTTCACCTTCCAAACGATATACTGCTAAGATGACTTTATCATGTTCAGAACATTGAAGAACTGAAAATATCTTTTCAGTAGTACTGATCCATTGTTCAGCCACAAGTGGATCAGAAGACCCACGGAAAGAAGGTGGACGTTGCCTCATGAAGGACTCAATAGAATATTGTTCCCTTCTCTGCTCATTTGGAAGTCCAGAATGATTCATAGCTTGTGTAAGTATAGCAATAAGATTTTGCACTCCATCTCCCATAACATTTGTTTGTTCAGGAGGGAAATCATTGCATTGTCCGTTGCATTGATCAACACGGTTCCTTCGGGTTCCAGCCATCGTCTAAAACCCAAAAAGAATAGTGTGAGAGGCAAAAATCATGCTAGGGAAAACAACATAATAAAGGGGGAGTACCTTCAATATCCAACATCTTAGGTTTAATTCTATGATCGTTAGCGTAATTCTATTACTATAACCTATACGTATACTTATCCCTAGGGACATCCCTAGACATACCTTAGAAATATCTCTAGGGATCTCACTAACGTTTTCGCATCCTAGTTTCCAAAGGTTGACTAAACCTCCCTCTGATACCAACTGTAGAGACCCGTAGCCTGACTTACATGGACTTTACATTACTTTTGCGGAATACTTAGTACATAACAAAAACACACACACAAGGATCGTAATAGTTTAGTGTCTTTGGAAACTCGGAACGTAATCTTCTAATCCTGGTGAAAGATCTTCAAAATCTCCCACAAAGATCTTCCTTTTTTTTACCTAAAACCTTTCTTTATATCCTGGGGAAAAGAAAACATAAAAGGGTGAGCTCAAATGCTCAGTAAGGGTAAACAAAAGAAATATCAATCACATAATTTTCATAAGAACATAACATTTTTGGAAATCTTAACCTGCAAAAGAGAGCATAATTTCATAACATGGGATAAATCATAGTAGTGAAAATGAAACCATAACTTAAAACATTACTCATTGTGGCATACACACATAATCATAGAGAATCATTTATTGTTAGTCAAGACTCATTGCCAAGACTATCTTAGTGGACAAAGTCCCTTTCTGAATCGAGTAATCCTCGTTTCAGTCTTGTTTCACTGAACCGGTATAACCTACCATTCCAGCCATGTCTATCTCATGAGATATGAAATCTTTACCCAATGCATTGGAGGGAGATATAGGTCCCACCCATCTCTTAATGAATCCTTTCTTATGTGTGCCACAAAATCATAAATCATACATCATTGCATAACCCATGTAATAAAAATGGGATTCTTAAACAACCTGACATCATAAAACCATTCATATAAGATAAAGGAATTCATAAACATAATTTCATCACAACATAGTCAAATCAATGTAAAAATATGGATAGAAACAGAACCCTTTATTATCTTAGATGGAAAATAATTTTGATAAAACACTTGAAATGAATTCTTGAGGAAAATATCCTTTCTTCTTCAAAATCAATTTCTTTTCACAAAACATCATACAATTTTAAAAGAAAGAGATTTTATTAAAAATAGTCATGAAATATTTTGGAGGAAGGTTCATGAAAATAAGGCTTTATAAAACCGTAAAAATCCGTTCGTGCCGTATAAGTTAAAAAAAACATTCTTCGTACTTTTGTCGGAAAAGTCAAAAAGTACCTCGTACGGAAAAACGACAAAAGATTCCTTTCATATTCTTTACTAAAAACTCACCTAAGGGAAAAATTGGATTTAAACTATTGTAAGTGGATGGAAACAATATTACATATTGAGGGAACATGGATGTGGATGATAAAATACACCCCAGTAAATACTTACGAATAAACAATCTCGGATAAAAATGAGATTGTGATATTTCCCTTACCTTAGGTCCGACTTGCTTTGTAAGTGTCCGAACCTCCTGTATAATGATTTAAATCATGTTATTGACTTATTACAGAATCATATTCATTGTTATGATATCATATGTGGTTCACTTATGACATTATATTACCCGTTCTTTTGTAAATTCCATGTTAAAGAAGCGTTTTGGGTAAAATCGTTTCATTTATCGTAGGTGTTTTGACTTGTTGTTCTTGACATCATTATTACTTATATCATGATTTACTTACTTACAGAATATAAAATATGATTTATATATCATATATATTCAGTATATATTTATATATATAATAGGTAGATAAATAAAATGAAAAACACCGTTCATGGAGACGGTAGTCCGTACGTACGCATGAACGTTGTTTTCCTTTCCTTATTGTCTTGAAATGGAAGTAAGTAGATGACATACATATGTATATATATACATAAATCCAGTAGCTTTATAATGTCATATATTTCATTATTATTTCTTATATATACATTATAATCATTCTTAAATGGTTAACATGGAGAATGAATCTCATTGCGTCGTGGAGACGGTATTCCGTACGTACGCACGAGCGATGATATCATTTATATAAATATTGAATTGAATTGGAGTGTATTATACAATATATCAGAATCAATATGATATTGTAATAACTATGTATAGTTATTCTTTACACCATTATACCCATCCATGTAAGGTGGTGGTGGAAAATAGATTACACCACGGCGTGGAGACGGTATTCCGTACCTACGCACGCGCGGTGATTTCTTTTTCCGTAGGATGGATAGATGGTGAAATAGGGTTGTTTCATACTTATAATAACATATCAGTATATGAGTGATACTGATGTTATTACTTCATAATGAAACAACCTAAGAAGAAGAAGTGGAAGAAGAAATAAAGATGAAAGAATTGGTAACGGTAATTACCTCTTCTTTGAAGTGCCTCTTTGAGACCTCCTCTTAGGGCACTAAAATTGGTCTTTGAGGAAGACCAGAACCTCTAGGATGTTTCTAGGGAATTGGAGAGGAGAAATTGGCAGGGGTTGGCCGAGCTTGAGTGCTCAAATTGGTGTGAGGAGGAGGGGGAGGAGGTGTCCTTTTATAGGGGAGGAGAGGGGCATCTTAGGAATACCTCAAAATATTATTTTATATTAAAGTCAAAATCAGTTTATAATGGTTCCAAAGGGTATTATTTCGAAGATAAAGTGGGGATGGGTCGAAATCCTATCAACCAATAGAATTTAGACAAGTTTAGGATATTATTTTAACCTTATCAATTAGATTTAACTCTAAGTTAAATAATTTAACATTTACCGTGTCTTTTTGTTTTCTTTCACTATATGGTTAATACACTTACTATAACATGCCAAACGAACCCCAAATTGTTTATTATTAATATATATATCCTTATCTAAGTCATTTGGCCGAACCTTAGATTTTTAGGAATAAAATAACAATTAATAATATAATATTTGATTTAAAAACTATTTTGTGTCAATTTTGACACTATTTGATATATGATTTTTGTGAAAGTCATAACAGAATTAAATGTTCGAACCAAGTTGATTAAAGCAACATTAATATATCATGGTAACCTAGAAAATTATTTTAATTCATAAAAAATTTCAAATTATATTTATTTTGGTGTTTATAACATCAATTATGTCAATATTTCATTAATAAGATAATTACTGCATCATCGTTGTGTCATAAATAAATTAAATTATTTGATGTCTAAAAATTACAAATAAAATACCATCATGTAGGAAATCTTTTTATCTTTCTAATGAATATTTACAATCGAATTTATCTTATGTATAACCCCATATTAAAAATTATTTACTTATTAAACTTTAATTTTTTCTATTTTAACCATTCTTTAAATAAATTAATAATAAATGTCCTAATCTAATCCAAGTGGGCCTAAATGGTCATATTTTATTCCTAAGTTTGTTTTTGGTCGAATTACACTTGTCCAATAGAATTAGGACATGTGTTAGGGTAATAGTGATATCATATTTACCCTTAGTTACCCTATTTACTATTAACCGCGGTAAAAAAAGTAAAAAGTTACTATTCACCAAAAAAATATTTTCATCTCATTGAACCACATTTTAGTCCTTGATATTAACCGTGTCTCTCGGATTTTTGAAATTCCATTCACAGAAGCGGTAAAATTAAGTTTTATGCAAAATTCAGTTTTTAACCTACCACTTAGTAGTTTCACTATTCATCAAAAATTGATGTTTTTCAGAATAATGCCAAAATTTCATCCCAAGCTATATTTCATATTCCGAATTCAAAAATGAAGTCTATTTTACCAAATTCATAACATAAAAGTTGCATTAATTAATTTTATAATTAAATCCCGCTGTTAAAACAAATAGCGTGTTTTTAAGAAACAATATCTATCAAAAGATTGACACTTGTTTATGTCTGGTTTAATTGTGAAATTACATCCAATGACCAACATTGTATTAAATTGTAAAAATATATTCTAAATACACTTTAAAACCACTCAAATTAATGATTAATCACTATTAATTATTTCGATTAAAAAAGTTGTTTTTAATTATAATTTAGTAATTTTCACTATTCATCAGAATATGAAAGTTATCCGAAAAGTACCAAAATTTCACCTTAGGCTAAATTCGATACTCTGAATCCAAAAATGAAGTTCATTTTGAAAAATAAGATTTATAGAATTTAAAAAAGTGGTTATTACTATTCATAACGGCTAGTTTTAATAATATTTTAATTGCATATCGTTGTTTAATGAAACTCAGTATTGCGTATTACACACGCTATCGAGGAAGGTCGTGATTGCGTGTAATGCAAGGCAAGTCAAGGATGTGTGTTGTGCAAGCTCCTTTTGGTGTAGCGTACAACACAAGACATTAATATATATTTTTTTTTTATAAAATCTTGGGCTGTTACAGCCAACCCCTGCCATTTTCTCCTCTCCACTTCCCTAGAATAATCCTAGAGGTCCTGGTCTTCTTCAAAGACCAATCTTAGTTCCCTAAGTGGAGGATTCAAAGAGGCGTTCCAAAGAAGAGGTAATATCCATTACCGATCTTTTCAATTTCTTTCTTCTTCAACTTCTTCTTATTTAGTTGTTTCATGATAAAGTAATAACATAAGTATTACTTAAATACTGATATATTATTATAAATATGAAACAACCCTAATTCACCTTCTATCCATCCTACGGAAAAAGAAATCACCGCGCGTGTGTACGTACGGAATACCGTCTCCACGCCGTGGTGTAATCTATTTTTCCACCATCACTTTACAAGGATGGGTATAATGGAGTAATGAGTAACTATTTATGATTATTATAAAGTAATATTGATACTGAAATAATATATATATATACTCCAATATAGTTCCACGATCATAGGAACGATATCATCACTCGTGCGTACGTACGGAATACCGTCTCCATGATGTGATGCGACTCGTTCTACATGATCATCATTACATAGTAATTATATAAATGAATTGAATGAATAAATATGATATATGTTACACTAATACCATTCTGGATATAAGGTATCTATAACCTTAAAAGAAGAATAAGAATGTATTCGGCAAAACACGCATAAGAACAAAAGGCAATAAAGACACGAGTAACAAGTAACAATGAAATATTACTAACAAGAAGCTAAGAATATGACCATATATGATATCATATCAATATGTATGATTATTGAATAAGTCAATAACATTATTTAAACCATTATACAGGAGCTTCGGACACGTACAAAGCAAATCGGACCTAAGGTAAGGGAAATATCACAATCTCATTTTTATCCGAGATTGTTTATACTTTAGTATTTAATGGGGTGTATTTTATCATCCACATCCATATTTCCTCAATATGTAATATTATTTCTATCCACCTACAATTGTTTAAATCCAATTTTACCCTTCGGTGAGTTTCTAGTAAAAGATATGAAAGGAATCTTTTGTCGTTTTTCGTACGAGGTATTTTTTTGACTTTTCCGACAAAAGTACAAGAATAATGTTTTTTTAACTTATACGGCATGAATGGATTTTTAAAACATTATTTCCAAGAATCTTCCTTTACAAGTTTTCAATTTTATTTTTAATCAACTTCTTTTAGTTTATAATTGTATGACATGTTAAGAAAAGAAAAGTGTTTTTGAAGTAGAAAGGATATTTTCCTCAAGAATGGAGTTCAAAT
Source organism: Viscum album (assembly GCA_963277665.1). Classification (NCBI taxonomy): domain Eukaryota; kingdom Viridiplantae; phylum Streptophyta; class Magnoliopsida; order Santalales; family Viscaceae; genus Viscum; species Viscum album. The sequence goes on along the minus strand of OY728155.1, from coordinate 190,976,728 downwards.
GTTTTATCAAAATTATTTTCCATCTAAGATAATATAGGGTTCTGTTTTTATCCCTATTATGACATTGATTTGATTATGTTTTGAGGAAATTATTTTTATGGAGTCATTTACCTTATATGATTTGTTTTATGATGTCATGATGTTTCAAGAATCCCATTTTTGTTACATGTGTTATGCGATGATGTATGATTTATGATTATGTGGAACACATAAGAAAGGATTCATTATAATATGGGTGGGACCTATATCTCCCTCCAATGCATTGGGTAAAGATTTTATATCTCATGAGATAGACATGGATGAAACGGTAGGTTATACCGGTTCAGTGAAGCAGGACTGGAACGAGGGTGACTCGGTTCAGAAAGGGACTTTGTCCACTAAGATAGTCTTGGCAATGATTCATGACTAACAAGAAATGATTTTCCATGATTATGTGTGCATGCCACAAAGTTTCAAGTTTTATGTTATGATTATGGGGATCTCATTTTCACTTCTATGATTTATTCCATGTTAAGATATTATGATCTCTTTTGCAGGTTTTGATTTTCAAAAAGATATGATATGAATTTTATTTCCTTTATTTGCCCTTGCTGAGCATTTGAGCTCACCCTTTAATGTTTTCTTTTCCCCAGGTCAGGAAGATGGATATTAAGTAGAATATGCTAAAAGGGACCCTAGATATGATGAAATAAATGGGAGACACTGTAGAAGATTTATGAACCAGTTGTTTATGTTTCCCAGTTTCTAAAGACACTATACCTATACGGTCCTTTGTGGTTTTGTCATATGTTGTAATAAGTGTGCTTCAATTTTGAAGTATTAACAATGTATGTAAAGTATGGGTCGTTATATTTGGTATCAGAGGAAAGGTATAGTCAACCTTTGGAAACTAGGATGTGAAAGCCTTAGTAAGAACCCTAAGGATAAGTCTAAGCATAGAACACATTCTTTGTGTTTTAGAAATGGCCTTGAATAAACTAGGATAAGACCTTAAGCATGAAAATTTTATTCTTGAATTATGTGGTTTTCCTATTATAATTAGTGTTTCTCACACTATTCTTCTTGGTTTTAGTCAATGGCTGGAACCCGAAGGAACCGTGTTAATGCGGAATGCGATGGGCAATGCAATGATTGTCCCCCTGAGCAACCAAACGATATGAGAGCTGGAATGCAAAATCTTGTAGCCATGCTCACACAACTTTCTCAAGCTATGAATCATGCAGGACTTCCAAACGAGCAAAGGAAGGAGAAACATTCTGTTGAATCCTTCATGAGGCAGCGTCCACCTTCTTTCAGTGGGTCTACTGATCCATTAGTTGCTGAACAATGGATTAGTACTACTGAAAAGATATTTTCAGTTCTTCAATGTTCTGAACATGATAAAGTCATCCTAGCAGTGTATCGTTTGGAAGGAGATGCTGATCAATGGTGGAATATTATTAAGAATACGAGGCAAAGGGATGAAATTGAGTCTATGGAATGGGACGAGTTCAAGAACATATTTTTCAATAAGTACTTCCCTCGTATTCTCCGAACAAAGATGGAGAAACAGTTTCTTGAACTGAAGTAAAGGGATGATGAATCTGTTGGTACCTATGAAGCAAATTTTACAAGACTTGCAAGGTACGCTTCTGGTATTATTATCCAACCTGAGAGTAAGATCGATCGATTCTTTAGTGGCTTAAAACCAAGTCTTCGAAGGGCGTTAGCCATAAGGGACTTCAATAGCTACGAGGAAATCGTTCGATGTGCTCTCAAAGTCGAGATGGAGATTGGAATAACCCATCAGTCACATGGGTTTGATAAGAAGAGGAAGATGGAATTCAAAGAAAAATCTAAAGAGCACACGGAAAAGAAGATGAGCTTTTCCTTATGCTCAAAGTGTGGAAAGAAACATGGAGGGAGTTGTCTTAAAGGGACAAGTAAATGTTTTAAATGTGGAAAGGAAGGTCATCGGGCATTTGAATGCTGTGATAATGGGAAGAAGATGTCTAATGACGCAAACAAAGGAAGGGATACACAGAATGAACCTACTACACTTCAATGTTTCAAGTGCAAGGAGATGGGGCATTATGCCAATCAATGCCCAAATACAAGGGTTGATGATGATGGTCGACGTCAACAAAATCTTAAGGCTAAAGACAAAGGAAAGTCACATGAAATTTCTATCAGCGATGTGGAGTACGATAACGAAGTGGTGAAAGGTACACTTACCATCCACTCTAAAGTAGAAAATGTTTTATTTGATTCTGGATCCACCCACTCTTTTATTTCTAAAGAATTTTCTAAGGGTATCACCGTATTACCTCAACAATTAGATGTTGAGTTAGCTGTGACAACACCTAATTGCACAACAGTCGCATCAAAAGGTTATAATTCTTCTCTGATCGAAGTTTGTGGGAAAGTGCTTCCTGCAAATCTTGTGATCCTTCCTTTAGTGGAATTTGATGTGATTCTTGGCATGGATTGGCTTTCTCTACATGGAGCTCATATCAATTTCCAAAGAAGGGAAGTCACATTTCATATTCCAGATCAATCTACGATCGTATATCAATGAAAGGATGAACATAATCTTCCAGTGGAAATTTCTTCCATCTTATGGGTATTGATTCCACTAAATGAAGGTTATTTATCTCAAATGGTTGGTGAGAAACTCACGATTAAGAATATTCCCATTGTACGGGAGTTTGATGATGTCTTTCCGGAGGAATTACCGGGTCTTCCACCAAATCGTGAAGTTGAGTTTTCAATAGAACTCGTACCGGGTGCTTTGGCTATTTCAAAGACACCTTATAGAATGGCCCCAATTGAGTTGCATGAATTGAAGAAGCAACTCCGAGAGAGTCTTGATAAGGGATTCGTACGCCCTAGTGCGTCAACTTGGGGAGCACCTGTTCTATTTGTTAAGAAGAGAGATGGATCAATGAGACTCTGCATTGATTATCGAGAACTTAAGAAGATCACTATCAAGAACAAATATCCTCTCCCACGCATTGATGACTTATTTGAACAACTACGCAGAGCTCAATACTTTTCCAAGATTGATCTTCGTTCAGGGTATCATCAATTAAGGGTCAAAAGGGAGGATATACCAAAGACGGCTTTCCGTACAAGGTATGGACACTATGAATTTATAGTGATTCCATTTGGTCTTACTAATGCCCCTGCTATCTTCATGGATCTAATGAATAGAGTCTTTAGAGACTATCTTGATCAATTTTTGGTAGTCTTTATAGACAATATTCTTGTCTATTCAAAGAGAAAGGAAGAGCATGAAGATCACTTGATAATTATATTGAAGACCCTGAGAAAGGAGAAGCTTTATGCCAAATTTACCAAGTGTGAATTTTGGCTTCAAAAAGTTGCATTTTTGGGTCACATAATCTCAAAAGAGGGGATATCTGTGGATCCAGCAAAAACAGAGGTTATCGAAAGATGGTCGAGACCAACAACAGTAACTGAGATCCGAAGTTTTCTTGGTTTGGCTGGATATTATCGACGTTTTGTAAAAGATTTTTCACGATTATCTAATCCACTCACCAAGTTGACTCGGAAAGGAGTTAAGTTTGTCTGGACAGAGGAATGTGAAGAGAATTTCAAGGAGTTGAAAAGAAGGTTATCCAGTGCACCTGTGCTCACACTACCTTGTAGTGGAGAAAGGTTTGTGATCTACAGTGATGCATCCAAGAAGGGATTGGGGTGTGTTCTTATGAAAAATGATATGGTGATAGCTTATGCCTCACGACAGTTGAAAATCCATGAGCAAAATTACCCAACACATGATTTGGAGTTGGCTGCGGTAATCTTTGCATTAAAGATTTGGAGGCATTACCTTTATGGTGAAAGGTGTGATATTTATACTGATCATAAAAGTTTAAAGTATATTTCCACACAAAAGGAGTTGAATATGTGTCAAAGAATATGGTTGGAGATGATTAAGGATTATAACTGCTCAATCCATTACCACCCTGGGAAAGCAAACAAGGTGGCAGATGCATTAAGTCGACAAGACCATGCTAGTTTATCCATTATGAGGATCACAAAAGATCCAATATTTATGGATTTACAAAGGATGGATCTTGGAATTATAATGGAAGGGGAAAAATCTTATCTTTCTCAAATTAATGTTCAACCATCTATACATGTGAAGATTAAAGAGGCACAGAAAGAAGATGTCGAGTTACAAAAGAAGGTGAGAAATGTTCCTGAATTCAACCTTGATTGTGATGGGATAATAAAGTTCAGGAATCGGGTTTGTGTTCCTTCCATCCCCGAATTAAAGAAGGAGCTGCTGGATGAGGCTCATAGTTCTTCATTCTCTATTCATCCTGGAAGCACGAAGATGTATAGGGACCTGAAAGAGTACTTCTGGAGGGATGGCATGAAAAGAGATGTTGCTGAATATGTCTCTCGATGCTTGGTTTGTCAACAAGTTAAAGCTGAGAGACAAAATTCTAAGGGGATGTTACAACCATTACCCATACCCGAATGGAAATGGGAAAACATCACTATGGACTTTTTCACAGGACTTCCTAAAACATCCAAAGGCAATAATGCTATCTGGGTCATAGTTGATCGTCTTACAAAGTCTGCACACTTCATTCCTATTAGAGAGGATTTCTCCCTAGATCATCTTGCCAGGATATATGTAAAGGAAGTGGTAAGATTGCATGGAGTACCACTTTCTATTATATCTGATCGGGATCCGAGATTTACCTCGAAGTTCTGGCGAAGTCTTCAGCATACTCTGGATACAGAGTTGTGTTTCAGCACTGCTTATCATCCCCATACAGACGGTCAGTCTGAGAGAACAATTCAAACCCTAGAAGATATGTTGAGAGCTTACTCTATGGATTTCAAATGAGGTTGGGATCAACACCTACCTTTGGTGGAATTTTCTTATAATAATAGCTTTCACTCCAGTATTCAGATGGCTCCTTATGAAGCTCTCTATGGAAAGAAATGCAGGACTCCAACTTGCTGGGATGAAGTTGGGGAAAGAAAGCTATTAGGACCTGATCTCGTTGATGAAATGGCAGAAAAGGTCAGATCTATTCAACAACTAATAAGTGCAGCTCAGAGTCGACAGAAAAGTTATGCCGACAACCGAAGAAAAGACCTAGAGTTTGAAGTGGGTGATAAAGTGTTCTTACGAATATCTCCCTGGAAGAGGGTTATGAGATTTGGAAAGAAGGGGAAGTTGAGCCCTAGATATATCGGTCCTTTCGAAATACTGGATCGTGTTGGGAAGGTAGCTTACCGATTGGCGCTTCCACCGAATCTCTCTCAAGTTCACGATGTGTTCCATGTATCTCTCCTGAGAAAGTACATACCAGATCCTTCACATGTACTCATCTCAGAAGTTATACCACTGGAGCAAGATCTTTCATATGAAGAACAGCCGATAGAGATTCTGGATCGTAGCGAAAAAGTCCTACGAAACAAGACCACTCGATTGGTGAAAGTTTTATGGAGGAACCACCAACTTGAAGAAGCTACATGGGAGCTTGAGGATATGATGAGGGAGAAGTATCCTCATCTGTTTGTTACAAAGTGACGAATTTCGAGGGCGAAATTCTTTTTAAGAGGGGTAGAATGTAACACCCGAGACTTTTATGTTATATAAATCATCAAAGGAATCTTTTTCTGCACAACACTTGCTTGGCTTGTTTTACACGCAATCGCGACCTTCCTCGATAGCTTGCGTCGTACGCAATACCGAGTTTCACTAAAAAACAATATTCTATTAAAACTAGCCGTTATGAAAAGTAATAACCACTTTTTGAAATTTTATAAATTTTATTTTTCAAAATGGACTTCATTTTTGGACTCAGAATATCGAAATTAGCCTAGGGTGAAATTTTGGTATTTTTCTGAAAACTTTCAATTTTTGATGAATAGTGAAACCACTAAGTGGTAGGTTAAAAACTGAATTTTGCATAAAACTTAATTTTACCGCTTCTGTGTATGGAATTTAAAAAATCCGACAGACACGGTTGATATCAATAAGTAAAATGTGGTTCAATGAGATAAAAATAATTTTTTTGGTGAAAAGTAACTTTTTACTTTTTTTACCGCGGTTAATAGTAAATAGGGTAACTAAGGGTAAATATGATATTATTATTACCCTAACACATGTCCTAATTCTATTGGATAAGTGTAATTCGACCAAAAACAAACTTAGGAATAAAATATGACCATTTAGGCCCACTTGGATTAGATTAGGAAATTTATTATTAATTTATTTAAAGAAGGGTTAAAATAGTTAAAATCAAAGTTTAATAAGTAAATCATTTTTAATATGGGGTTATACATAAGATAAATTCGATTGTAAATATTCATTAGAAAGATAAAAAGATATCCTACATTATGGTAGTTTATTTGTAATTTTTAGACATCAAATAATTTAATTTATTTATGACACAAAGATGATGCAGTAATTATCTTATTAATGAAATATTGACATAATTGATAATATAAATACCAAAATAAATGTAATTTAAGGATTTTTATGAATTACACTAATTTTCTAGGTTACTATGATATATTATTGTTTATTTAATCAACTTGGTTCGAACATATAATTCTGTTATGACTTTCACAAAAATCATATATCAAATAGTGTCAAAATTGACACAAAATAGTTTTTAAATCAAATATTATATTATTAATTGTTATTTTATTCCTAAAAATCTAAGGTTAGGAAAAATGACTTAGATAAGGATATATATATTAATAATAAACAATTTGGGGTTCTTTTGGCATGTTATAGTAAGTGTATTAACCATATAGTGAAAGGAAACAAAAAGACACGGTAAAAGTTAAATTATTTAACTTAGAGTTAAATATAATTGATAAGGTTAAAATAATACCCTAAACTTGTCTAAATCCTATTGGTTGATAGGATTTAGACCCATACCCACTTTAGCTTCGAAATAAGACCCTTTGAAACCATTATAAACCGATTTTGACTTTAATATAAAATAATATTTTGAGATATTCCTAAGGTGCCCCTCTCCTCCCTTATAAAAGGGCACCTCCTCCCCCTCCTCCTCACACCAATTTGAGCACTCAAGCTCGGCCAACCCCTGCCATTTTCTCCTCTCCACTTCCCTAGAATAATCCTAGAGGTCCTGGTCTTCTTCAAAGACCAATCTTAGTTCCCTAAGTGGAGGATTCAAAGAGGCGTTCCAAAGAAGAGGTAATATCCATTACCGATCTTTTCAATTTCTTTCTTCTTCAACTTCTTCTTCTTTAGTTGTTTCATGATAAAGTAATAACATCAGTATTACTTACATACTGATATGTTATTATAAATATGAAACAACCCTAATTCACCTTCTATCCATCCTACAGAAAAATGAAATCACCGCGCGTGCGTACGTACGGAATACCGTCTCCACGCCGTGGTGTAATATATTTTTCCACCATCACTTTACAAGGATGGGTATAATGGTGTAATGAGTAACTATTTATCATTATTATAAAGTAATATTGATAATTAAATAACATATATATACTCCAATACAGTTCCACGATCATAGGAACGATATCATCACTCATGCGTACGTACGGAATACCGTCTCCACGATGTGATGCGACTCGTTCTACATGATCATCATTACATTGTAATTATATAAATGAATTGAATGAATAAATATGATATATTTTACACTAATACAATTCTGGATATAAGGTATCTATAACCTTAAAATAATAATAAAAATGTATTCGGCAAAACACGCATAAGAACAAAAGGCAATAAAGACCCGAGTAACAAGTAACAATGAAATATTACTAACAAGAAGCTAAGAATATGACCATATATGATATCATATCAATATGTATGATTCTTGAATAAGTCAATAACATTATTTAAACCATTATACAGGAGCTTCGGACACGTACAAAGCAAATCGGACCTAAGGTAAGGGAAATATCACAATCTCATTTTTATCGGAGATTGTTTATACTTTAGTATTTACTTGGGTGTATTTTATAATACACATCCATATTTCCTCAATATGTAATATTATTTCCATCCACCTACAATTGTTTAAATCCAATTTTACCCTTTTGTGAGTTTCTATTAAAAGATATGAAAGGAATCTTTTGTCGTTTTTCGTACGAGGTATTTTTTTGACTTTTCCGACAAAAGTACGAGAAGAATGTTTTTTTAACTTATACGGCATGAATGGATTTTTAAAACATTATTTCCAAGAAGCTTACTTTACAAGTTTTCAAGTTTATTTTTAATCAACTTCTTTTAGTTTATAATTTTATGACATGTTAAGAAAAGAAAAGTGTTTTTGAAGTAGAAAGGATATTTTCCTCAAGAATGGAGTTCAAATGTTATATCAAAATTATTTTCCATCTAAGATAATATAGGGTTATGTTTTTATCCCTATTATGACATTTATTTGATTATGTTTTGAGGAAATTATTTTTATGAAGTCATTTACCTTATATGATTTGTTTTATGATGTCATGATGTTTCAAGAATCCCATTTTTTGTTACATGTATTATGCGATGATGTATGATTTATGATTATGTGGCACACATAAGAAAGGATTCATTATAAGATGGGTGGGACCTATATCTCCCTCCAATGCATTGGGTAAAGATTTTATATCTCATGAGATAGACATGGCTGAAATGGTAGGTTATACCGGTTCAGTGAAACAGGACTGGAACGAGGGTGACTCGGTTCAGAAAGGGACTTTGTCCACTAAGATAGTCTTGGAAATGAGTCATGACTAACAAGAAATGATTTTCCATGATTATGTGTGAATGACACAAAGTTTCAAGTTTTATGTTATGATTATGGGGATCTCATTTTCACTTCTATGATTTATTCCATGTTAAGATATTATGATCTCTTTTGCAGGTTTTGATTTTCAAAAAGATATGATATGATTTTTATTTCCTTTATTTGCCCTTGCAGAGCATTCGAGCTCACCCTTTTATGTTTTCTTTTCCCCAGGTCAGGAAGATGGATATTAAGTAGAATATGCTAAAAGGGACCCTAGATATGATGAAATAAATGGGAGATACTGTAGAAGATTTATGAACCAGTTGTTTATGTTTCCCAGTTTCTAAAGACACTATACCTATACGGTCCTTTGTGGTTTTGTCATATGTTGTAATAAGTGTGCTTCAATTTTGAAGTATTAACAATGTATGTAAAGTATGGTTCGTTATAAAAATACATTGTACAATTTCCTCACTACATGACTTTAAACTGAAAATTACCAATGTCTTTACTACATGACTTGAAACTGCACAATATGATCTCAGAAATTCCCCTTTCTGATAAATATTAACCATTACCCATACATCTAATTTTTATAGAAATGGTTTTCTTATCCATGAAATATGTTGGTGTAAAATAGCCCTTTCATTCTTAAAATTCCTTTCTTTGGCTAAACAACCCACTTTGGTCTTGATTCACCCAAATGTTATTTTCCCCAATCTGTCAACAGGAAAATGTTAATCCTCAAAGATCTATTTTGTTTGACTATTCATCATGTGCCCCTAGGCGGAATATCATAATTTGACTACATAAGAGTCTTGTCAGTCAAAATATTCCACAATTTGGCTATGCAACATATGCCTCATTTTTCCCTGCATAACACATCCCCCATAATGGGTTTTTCAAGTAATGGTAACTTCATTCATAGAAAATAAACCCCTTTTGATGACACAGTTTTTAAATTTGCTGACCATAAAAAATCATTGCTCAAGACTCCCCGTGGAAATATTTAAAGAATATTAAATCAATTATAAGGCACAGATTCTTGTTTGGAATTTAATTTCAATTTTTAGGGTCAAAAATATTTGACCCTAAATATTAGCATATTATTGTCTAACATGAATGACTCTAAACTACCAAAAAAAAAGGCATGGTACTCATTAGATTGAGAACCCGCAAAGGGTACTCTAAATAAAAGTCAAGTCCTCGCTCACTAAATGTGTATTTTTTGTATGGTTTAGGTAATATTGAGAAATAAAAATTCAAAAGATATAAAGTGTGCTGGGTTTTCCATATAACCCTATAAAAAACAATGCTCGTTAAGTCCAATGTCTTAGGAAAAAATTAGATTAATCTTACAAACATAAGGTAGCACCAAATCTAACTAAATGATGTTGGAATGCATAAAAGTGCCCTAATTTTACCTTATAAAAAGATTCTTTTCATTCTAAATGAATCAAATTCTAGGGGGGCTTTTGTAGACACCATGAAATTTTTTTCATGCACTTCTCCGCAATTGAAGTTGTGTTTCCATGTTCCACAACTCAAAATTACCTCAACCAGACTCGAAAAGATTGTTGTATAACTCTGAATTTTTCATGGGGGCCAGTGATGGTAGAAAAGGCACATGCCCCAAGGTCCTAGACTACAGCCCGTCACTAATCCCAAGGAGGGGTGTGGGGGTTCAACCCCTGCAATATGGAGCAATACATTTTTCTAATTCCTGAATGAGGATTATAAGGTACCTTCTTGAAAACACCTTCACGCCACCATGAAGAAGCTGATTGAAGTTATTGTTTTGACTAAGTCCTCAATGCGGCACCCCGGTCTACTAAAAACACCATTAGTGCGCAAGGTGCTTGTGCGCCACAATTTTGGCACATATCCTACTAGTGCGCCACTATCTATCACACAACCTAATTGTGTGCCCAAACTAATTTTTCCCAGGGTTCTATATTTTCCTATAAATAGATCCTTGGGGAATTCATTTGTACGGATGAATTTCCCTAAAACACAACTATTACTCTGGTCACCCTAGAACATCGCCCCAGTCTTCTAAAACTATCAAGGTAGTTTTTCAACACCTTTATCCAAGGATTTAAGGGATAATCATTAGACTTAAGTCCTTTAGGGTTTGAAAACCATAACACGTATGCACCTAAAGCACCCAACCTCCCCAAATTAGAAATACATGCATACCGCCCATTCCTCCTATTAGAACTTGAAATCCCCACATCTGGGATCACCTGTGAATAATTTTAAAGGCTTGAATAAGGTCTCACCCAAGTATTATCATACATATTTTTCATTGCTTAAGTGAATATCGGGTCGCCCAAGTATACTTCTGCACCCATACACGTGTGCCCTTCTCTACTAGGGCGACCCTCTTTGATTCAATTACTTTCTTCACTCTCTTCAATCTACATGACATTAAGCCTTTAACAAAGCCATTTAATAGAAATAATTCTTCTTCCATGGCCCCTCTATCTTAAAAGGATTCTATTCAGACCTCCACAAAAACCGCCTAACTTATCAAACCTTTGAGAAAGGCACATTATCATTTCTCATATTTGAGTTTGTATTTCCATAGTCAGAGGTCTCCCACATTTTTTTCACAATGGTGTTAGGATTCATGGAGTTTCTTTGGGTTTATATATCTATAGTCACATGGTCCTTTCTCCTATAAATAGTGTTGGGACGTTCCTGATTTGGAGGAGGGTTGGGGCATGGCCTCTCCCTTCTCGAAGAGATGACTCAGAACCTCATGTCTCTGGTAGGATAAGATACGTTTCATACCTACTTTTCCTTTTAATGATGAAGGAAAGTCTCCCTCCCCAACGAGGATCAATTTTAGGGAAACTATCCTAGAATAAGCCCCAATATTTTCTTATAGGAGGTGGCGTCATTGCTCCTCCTCTCTTCTTTGGTGCCAAACACCAAAGGGGAGATGGGAATAAGGAATTTAATTTCCCTTTCCCTCTCCCGTTGGGATTTGACACCATGGGAATCCATCCCGGTGAAAGAACCCAACCTTCATCCCTTCCTCCTTACATTGGGACCTTTTCTAATGTAAATAGAAAAAAGGGACAGCTCGTTGCCTCACCATCTTCAATGGTTGCCTCAACCTCGCTCACCTTGGACACCATATGTTCCCCCTCTTCCACCAGTTGAGGAGGAAGATTTTGAAAGTGTTAATGTCTTGGTTTAATTATTGACATCCTCTTGTTTCTCACACCGAGCATGAATCACATGGGCCTAGATATTTCCCATGGTCATAACATTTTCACAATCGAAGGAACTACGAGAAATATGATTCTTATTCAAAACAAGATTCATAGGAAGCATTTTTAGGGCCTGAGCCCAATATATATCCTCCTTAGGAATCAAACCCTATTTCCCTTTAATATGGGAATCCTTTTTAAGAATAAGACCCCAATTAAACCTCAAATCATCGAGGCATCATTTTCAAGAAGTAATCCCAAATTCACCTCTCTCAAAGGACTATAATCTTCTATGAGACTTATCAAACTACATGGGATTTGATTCCCATCCATATGGGATATGTAGGAACACTACTTGACGTTCAAACCCAAAAATTCAAATCAACACTATTCTCCTTGGGCCATATTCCAAATATGGTCTAATATTACTAGGAAACCCATATTTTTTCCACGTTCCTTGGGATGCTTCAGAATAAGTCTCACACTATGTTTTGACTAAGCACCTTCCTCTTAGATGTCTATACCATATGACATTAAACTGTACAGCTAGGTCCTTATCACATGACCTTAAAAGTTATGATGTGTCCCATTCAGTGGAACCAAACTACGGGGGTTCTGATTCCTTTTACGAGGATATGTTGGTATCCCATGTTATGTGCATGATCCCAAAATCAAACAAAACTTTCATCTCCCTGGATGACAATAAATTCCTGAGTGCTCCACTGAGTGGATTAAAAACTAGTATCATCACAACAATGATTAATATAATCTCTAAGTAGTATATTAGAGGATACCATTGATGTGAATCCTTGAATACATATGGATATTTCCATTAATTAAGTACCTTGAATGCATACTGATGATTCTAAACATTCACATGCAAAATAAATGATTGAAAATTCCTAGGGATACTTATTATACACATGGAGAATTAATAAGAATTCATGAAAATATCTTAAATTTACAATGATAAACCTGAAGTAGACAATAATTCCCCCCAAAAGGGTGTGTTGAGTCTGAACTCCCATCTTCTCAACCAATGCATGTTCTTAAGTATCGTGAATTTCAATCATAACAAACACCTACCTTTAGAAAGTAGTTCCCCTTTGGTTAAAGAACTATTTTAAGTTTTCTCTTCCATAAATAAATCCAAAGGAAACCTCCTGGAAACAATGATTATTGAAACTAGAATACATGTTTCAAGGAACTACAAAATAGTTTCATTGTATCATATTTGATTTTATGAACATATTAATGTTTATTAGGTTCGTATAATACTATTTTCTCTTGTTATGTCATTTATACTTATTAATTTATGTTATTTTATAGTACAATTTAAATAATTTTATCCAAGGGGTTCTTTGATTCAAAAGATACGAATTTTGAAAGAGTTTCTCGTCTTACTTTTTTTTCAAGATAAATAATCCATATCAACACTTGTTTATTTAATATAGTTTATATATCTCCCTTATGTTAATGTATATCATTAATCCTTTTATATAATGAAATTTATTGTTTTTTTAACTTTCTTCTTTCATGGGGGTTATGATTCAAATTTTACCAAAGTTGTAAGGGATTTATATTTCAATATAATTTTAATTTGGATTGATTGTGCTTGAATTCCCATTGAAGGAAAATTATATAGATGCTTTCTATTAAGCCCAATATATTTTGTAACCATCTAGTTATTTATGGAGTTTTTATATATTAGATACACTTTCTTCTATTTGGTACAAAAAATGGTTTAGAAAATGTTTTATATAAAATCCAACTTCATGTCTCCTCCTTCAATTGGAAATTCTTTTTCTTCCAAATCTATATTTCTAAAAATATTTTCATGAATTTCGTCGAATTATTTTAAATTGGTTTTTAAATTCATTTTTACCCATGATTTACGTTGATATTTTTTTTTTAAATAGTCCTCATAACGTTTTATGAAAAGGGTAATTTTTACTGATAGTGTAAAAAGAATAATTATTATAAATATTACCACACAGATGGAATTTTCATATCATCATAATCCGTTTAGAATTTAAAATTTTATATATAATTTTACATAGTTATTTTCAAATAAAATTTTTCCCTTAATATTTAGAAAATATTTTTTTAAATAAGTTATTTCAAAATGAATAGTTTAATTTTCATAAGAAATATTCCACTGAACTTTTTAATTAATTTTTAATCCATGATAACTTATTTTTATGTTTATTATGATTTCATATAGATATGATCCAAGGATATCATAATTATTATTTATATTGATGATTTATGATTATTATGATGATATTTTCATACAACCCATTTATTTTCTAGGGGTAATACTATGATGATAAAATGTATATTTTATGATATTGTGGTATACATATCAATGGATTGTGATTACATGATGGTTGGGTCCATTATATCCCTCCAATGCATTCATTAAAGATGAATAACACGTGAGATGATTATGTTATGTGTCAAATAGATTTCATGTTTACAAATAAGATTAATTTACTCAATTTCTTGTCCATAAGTAAATGTGTGGACCTAGTTTCATGCCAATATGTTTATTCATTAACATTGTTTCATATCCATAATTTTATGCAAGGATGTTATTTCATTTACTTAACCTTATGAGTGAACATTTTACTATTTATACATTTTTACAATGTTATAAGATTTTGTTTTCTCCAAATATATATGTTTATGATATTCTCTCATGGATCATGATTGATTATTTATGATTCTAGAATTTAATTATTTTTTTATATGAAAAATACTTATTCCATGAGAAAAGATTAAGAATATTTAATTGATTGGGTATGACTTTATTATGTTATAATAATATTCTCACACAATTATGATCACTTTTGACCATTGATTTTTATCACTTATATTTTCCTTTACTGAGCATATGAGCTCACCATTTCTTATGTTTCCTTATTATATTGGTTATGAATAAATTTATTATGAAAATTATAAAAAGGGTACTATTATATAAGAACCTTGTGGGATATGTTAAATATCATTCACAAAATAATATAATTATGTATCTTTTTTCCAAAGTCACTAAACATTTAGGTTTCTATGTTGTGTTTTTGTGAAATGTATTTAATTTAATCTAAAATGATGTAATATTATTGTATGAAAATATTGTATCATTTTATTTCCACTTTCTGTAAAATTATATCATTAAAATTAATGTTTATTTAGTTTTCTTCATAGTCCCTTATGGAATCAACACTTTAACAGGTAGAGTAAATTTGGGGGAACCAAATTTTGGAACAACCATTAGAGAAACAAATAATTAATCTTATAAACTATATTTATATTCTCACACATATTTCTCTATTATTTTCCCATTTTGGACCATGCATTATACATATATCCAGGACTATTCAATCTAACGTTATAATGTGGATAATCCTAGGGTTGATGAATCAGATGATCCTAGAATTTGATTACACTTAGATCTAAATTTTTCTTACACTCCTAACTATAAAGTAGAGTTCAATTCAATGGAGGGTCATCTAAATATCATCATCTTAAACCTTAGTAGAAATAAAATGTGAGGTCCAAATGAGGTATCCCCTAACATTGGTAATTTCATATATCAAACCATGAATGACTTTTAAAACCATACTATATAAATTCCCCACCATGAATCATACATACTTCCCAATGTGGAGCTAAATATGTCTTCAAAACCATGTACTAAAATAAATTCACACCATTCATTGGAAGGATTTAAGTATTCCTTACCATTATGTCAATCAGTTTAATGATTTCATTGAGACCATGTGATCCCACATCAAATTGAGCCATCTAATATTTAAATCATACATTGTTTCCTAGATTATTGATCCTTTAATTAGTTAAATAAGTATATTCCATCATCCTTCCATTCCTAGGTCCAATTAAAGAAGTGGGGGTTATAAAATATATGCTCCCCACTATGAAATAATTACACATAAAAATAGTATTAAAAATATTGATGAATAAAAGAGAGTCCTTTTTATGAAACTTGGGAAAGAATTAAGGATACCCTATACATGTAACCTCACCATAATTTTTCAATTTTTAAACAAATTTGAATATTTTATGAATTTTTGAGGTTAGAAAAAAAAAATTAAATACCTAGTGTGTAATAAGACCTTAAAAATCCATAAATGATGCTTATAAATATCAAGACGGTGTTTTTGAAAAAAAAAACAAACAAGTGGAACCTCTAACTATTATGAGAACCATCTTAAAAATAGTGATAAACACATTCTTAGGGATAATAAAAACAAAAGGGATGAAAATTTTACCTCTCTATAATGGTTGATAAGATTGAACTTTATAAAGTCCATTAAGTTCAATATGTTGACCCTATTTCAACAATTTGTGACAAACATGAACATAAAATTCATAATTTCCAAATAATTAATTCAACAAATGGTGTAATTTTATGAGGACCACTTATGGAGGTTAATGCTGTAAATTTTCAAAATCCTGAGTATCAAAATAATTTCAATCTAATGTGTAATGAAAATATTGGATTCATTTAAGGGATAATCAACAATAAAATTAACCATAGCATCTGAATCCACAACATATATAAAATTTCCCAATACATAACTAGTTTCAATCCAAATTAATTAAATTCCAACAACTTATATAGAATTTCCAAAAACCAAAGTAACATCCCATTTAATAGCCTTAATATCCTCCCATGATAAACAAACAAACTCAAACTACAATTAAATATGTTCCTCTTCCATTAATTTCAAAAAAATGTACGAAAATGGATAATATGAGATTTCATCCATAAAATATGAATTTGATAAATATTAACACTGGAAAGGAACCCATGCATACTTATGTTTTTCCTTCAATAAAATAAAGGGGAGAATACAATAACCCACATACCTCTAATGAACAATTCAGTGTTTTCAATATCTTTAGGTATGGGAAATACATTATTAAACCTTTATTCAACATTATTTTTTTATTGATAAGGGTAAATGATCAAAAAATTCACAGTGTTCTAAAATAATGGAGTCCAAGAGCATCATTTATCACAATATTTTCCCACTAAAGGGGAAGGAATCACATGGTATTAAAAATTATATATGTATTATTAGGGGATTCCCAAGAGGAGAGTAATTCTGTGACCATATTATTTTTCTTCCATGTGTGTTTAATGTCAATACAGTCAAAGAGTCGGCTCTTGAATCTATGAACATAATAGATGATATCCCATGGTATTGAGATGGTTGTGTTGATGGATCCATGAATAATTCATGTAAATACCCCCCCCCCCCCAATACAGTGATATACCTTGATAAATACACAATTCCATCCCCTTCATCATGGAATAACCCTCAGTAAAGAGTGAGTCGTCATGGATAAATAGAGAGATAAAGGAAAATATGACATTGTCTGATCAGTTGCGAATAAATCCTCTCCCAGCATATTATCAATGATACGTGGCCCATAAATATTTATTTTTTGACTAAAACCATGAGGAATACATCAGATCCATTTTACTGATGTAATTAGATCTATTAACCATTCAATCATAACCATTACCATCAATGAACCATTTAATAGAAGGGGAAAAGTCCCGAATATTAAGCAGAGTGACCAGTTCGGCTACCAGGGAATGATCTCTAACCATAATCACCAACCATGAACTTGGAAGCCCCTCGTGACAAACCCTATTGTTGAAATTCTATATACTCTAGTATTCAACCACAGTTAAAAAATTTATTGATTTTAATTCATGGGATTTGTCACTCGTGTTGTGGAAAAAAGAGTGGATAAAATTTTATCTAGGAAACTCTTGTCTAATATGTCCAATGTAAGCACTAAGTCCATGAAAAATGGAGATCACCCATTACCCTTTGAAGAATATATGTTTGATGGTATCCTCTATGGTTGATGACAATAGTTTTACCATTAGAAAATGGATACACCACCACATCACACCCTATCATTGGTTGGAAAGGCTTGATTGTGAATATAAAAAAATAGGAAGTTGAGTTTAGTGGGAATTTATTTAAACCACAATGGTTATCCCTT
The DNA here is from genome assembly GCA_963277665.1 of Viscum album. NCBI lineage: Eukaryota > Viridiplantae > Streptophyta > Magnoliopsida > Santalales > Viscaceae > Viscum > Viscum album. Next base: position 190,958,706 of record OY728155.1, on the reverse strand, counting down.
TTTAGAACTCATATGTAGACTTTCATCGATATGCTTTTGGATGAGGATATAATCAATACTAGATTTTCTAGAACTAAGCTGATCATTATACTATTATAGACATCCTGTTTCTGCTGGTTGAGTTTGGACTGGATAAAATTAAGGAATCATTTTTCTTGTGGGAAGGTAATATCGGGAATCGAACACCCAGAGAAATCCAAATAATCCCCATCCATTTTAAATCCCAATATTTAATTTATCCACACCCAAAAACCCATATTGACTGGTGTTGGAGGATATGTATGTGGCACCAGATTAAGTCTCATTGCCTAGAGATCCTACCCCTGATCTATCCAGACCTACTCCATAACTTTAAAAAATTATCTTTTCCCGCATTAATTATCCCTACATGAAATACCATGAAAACATTTGTTTAAGATTATTCATGGATTTAGTAATGCCTCTAAGACTATTTCCTTTGTTTCCCATTTCATGAGTCATCTGATGACATGATGCCAAATGATGCCATCCATCAGCATGCACATGCCAAATAAAGTTATTTAAAATATTTTCAATATTATGCATCTCCGATTTAGGAGAAATGATAGTAGAAAAATTCATTCATTGGGATAGAAGAGAGTACAGTATTATCCATTGTGATTTGGCTATCTAATGATAGGAATAAGTTTTTCAAACTCTGAAAATGGTTGTATATTCTATCAACAATACCATCAAAGGGATGAAACTAAACTCCACCTGGGTATATCGGGGCACTTGGATACTCTATAAGACATGATATTTTATAGCATCAGATCCTATCAAAAATATTCTTACCGATATCAATAGAACATGATTTTTTATACTAAAGACCAATTGTTTCCTGTTTAACTTTTTGGCCACTCCATTTTCAATATAAAAATAAAATATGTCCAAGATCCTTGATAGACCATGAATTACCATTAAGGAAGAAAAAATGATCATATGTAAAGAAAGATATGGTAGGGCCATTTGATGTGAGGCTTGCGCCAGAACAGAATCATGCGGCCTTTAAAAATTATATTGTTTAAATATCTAATGAACAATTCATGAACTAGAATTAAAAAACATAGGGAAATTGGATCCCCTGGTGTTAATCTTCAGACTCACATGAATAATATTTAGCTTCTCCCCATAAAATTAATAGATTTATAGTGGAGATAATGCACTCGAAGAGTAGATATCGACCTCTAATAATCATTATGAATAACCAAACATGGAATTTGATAAATATATAGAGAATATAGAAGAAAAACTACATACTAAAATAATATAATAACTATATCAATTTCCATGAATAATTAGATTAAAATCAAAACCTAGGTTGAGTAAAACTGAGGGGGGTAATTGTCATTGTTCAACTCAATATCCACATTACTAATGAAAAGAAAACCATAGAAGCGTTCATTAATTGTCATGATGAATCATGTAATATAAAAATGGAATTCTCCCATAAAAATACACTCCTTTTAGATGATAATGTGAGAACCAAAATTAAGGGAACCATGACTCCAATGTCAAAGGGCATTGGTTTTCCTTAAATTTTTATTGATGATAAAGAGGACAATATTTTCAAATATTTATGTTATATATAATACAATGTTATGATCATTCCATATTTCATGTATTGATAATTAGGGATTGTGGATCTCAAACTCACTTTGGAAATTCTTTAACTCATTATTAATAGTGTAGAATTAACTAAGGGTGTTTTAATGAACTTTTATAGAAGAGTTAAAATTTTCATTTACCTTTCTTAATTCATTATCCTTGAAAATAACCTAAAATTAGGTCCAAGGGGAAAACCCCCCATAATACATGGTTATTCCTTCTTAGAAACAATTAACTTAGTCATATGAGTTAGGAATGGGAATATGACTATAACCTTCAGGAACATATTCTTGGATCTCAACATTTACATTAATTTTAGAACTCTCAATCGATTGGTTCCATTTTCATAGACCACTGTAAATAATCATTGACACTTCCATTCTATTCTCACCTTGGTTATCTATTATCACCCTTGATTATCTTATCTTATCCTCTTTCAACCCATGTATTTCCTATGATATTTGACATCATTCAATAGAACATTTTAGGATGAACAAACCAAGAGGTTAGTAATCAAGATAACCTAGGGATTTTCTATATTAAGATCCAAATCTTCTTGAGACTGTATACTCAAAATTTGACTCCACTCCCATGGAGGTTAATCCAAATATTCCCAAATTAAATCCACATGGTAATAAAATGTAGATTGAAATAAAGAAACCCTAATTTGAGAAATTTCATAGATAAATCCCTCGATAATGACCTCACACCTACCTTGACCAATCCCCCCATCCATCATTCACACTACCTAAAGAGAAGATAATAATTTTTTCAAACCACATCTATAAAACAACTTCTCACCATTAAAGGGATGGATTTAGATATGGGTTACCTTTTTTCAAGTAGTTTAATGAAACTTTGGATACCATGTCACCCCCAATCAAATCAATTCAATCAAGATATATCTCTTCCATTTTTTATTAAAATATATAGATAAAAATTAGTGAAATAGTTTTAGATCAGTATTCTCTAACCAATTATAAAAATATTTTTAGAAACCAATTTCATCCCCAACCATAATCAAATTTTAAATTAAAAATTAATTCAATTTATATTTGAAAATGTGAAAAAATCATTTTATGAAGCCTGAGAAAGTTTTAAGGATAGACAAAAAATGGTATAAAAAAATAGTTTTCAAATCTCATAAATAATTTGAATATTTTATGAATTTTCTTGGATAGGTAAAAAAATAATGTATAGAAATGATGTGTAATATATCCTTATAAAATAAATCCGCCAATTATAATTTTTTGTATCTAAAATGTCTCCCTAAAAAAAGTTGAAAATGTGGAACTTATCCTTATTATGTGAAGCATCCTATTTTGATTGTATGAACACTATTATGGATGATTAAAGACTTAGGGATAATATTATAGACCCTTATAAGATGTTTTAAGAGATGGAACTTCGTAAATTCCATTAAGTTCAATATGTTGACACTGTTTTCAAAATTTTGTGACAAAAATACCTATAAAACTGATAATTTACAAAACCTTCCTTCAATCAAGGAGGCTCTTTTACGAAAACCATATACGAAGGTGAATGATATAAATTTTCAATACCATTAGTATCAAAACAATTTCAATCAATGGTATAATAAACATATTGTATTTCATGGGAGATATAATCAATAACCTAATCAACCATAGGGTCAAAATCTATATCCTTTACATAAATTTCCCAACACATTACTAGTTTCAATCAAAACCTATCCAATTATAACAACCTTAAATGTAGATATAAAAACATATATAATATATCATTAAAAATACAAATCATCCTCATAGTATTATACAACAAGATCAAACCCATATACAATATATTACTCTTCTATTAATTTCCCAACTAAGTACGAAAATAGAGAAAATAGATTCTGATTCCTTATCCCTAAAATTTGAATTGAAAAAAATAAAAATGGGTCATGCACCCATGTGCACTCAGGTTTTCTCTTCTTGAAACATAAGGTTATAAATGAGTATCACACAACCCTCTATCATAATACACAATGTTGTGACTATCTTGAGGAGTTAGAAAGCCTTTGAGAAACCAAAACAAACCATTCCTAAACAATTTGATCATTCTATATAGAATGATAAGGCTGAAGAACCACACTTTAAATATATTAAATATATTAATAATATTGAAGAACATCCATATATATAAATTTTCTAGAAAACGACTTTATTTCCATAACGATTGAGTGGATATCTAAACCTGATATGAGTGAAATATTGGGAGAACATTTCTCTTGTGTTAACTCAATATCCAAATTTTTAAGGAATTATAAACCATATCTATATACTCCATGTACCTTATGTGATTTTATTATTTATAATGGAAATTATCTAAAAAATAAATTCCTATTTGATGTTAATGTGAGTGCCACCATCTAGGAAATCATTACTATAGAGTTAAAAGAACCCAGTTTTCCATACATCAATGATGGACAAAATGATAGAAAAACTATATGACCCAGAATCCAATTTTAACTTCATTGTATATGTATTATATTGTTAATTAGGTATTTATGATCTCTAACATATATATTTATCTTTGAAACTCCCAAAACATAGTGTTTGGGTGGCTAAGGGTATATTAAACGATGTTATGGTAAATATTGAAAATTCCATTTACCCTACCATTTTCATTATCCCTATTAATCATCTAATAATAGGAACTATTGAACAATACCCTATCATCCTTGTTCATATCTTCTTATAAATAATCAAAAAAATCATCCAAGTTAGAAAAAACATCATGAACAGAACCTTGAAGAAATGATTCTTTATATCAATAGATGGTCCTCCAAGAATCAACTCTTTAATTGAAGTAATGGTTAGAAAATTATTGGATTTAGGATCATTTTTTATTAAATTTATGAAAATTGGGATAAAATATTGAACTTCATTGAATTTCATAATGTTAAAATCTGCATCCTTCACCTCGAAGGTTGAAATATTAACCCTTGTGCTTTCATCATCCAAAAATAAAAATGAAACACAGAATAAAGAAAGATAATAAATGATCGAAATAATATGGATAAAAAATCGTGAATGAAATAAATAAATAATTTCAAATAAATAATTATAATATTAATTAGAGGGAGACTAAAAAATATTAAATAAAAAATATAATTATTAAATAATATATATTTAATGTGATACTCATATTATTATTATAGATATAATATAGAAAAATAATATATAAAAAACTATAGATGAAGAGAAGAATTGAATAAATTGGTGATTAGAAAAAAAATATAAATTATAGTGAGATAATAATAATGATAATAAAAATAATAATAATAATAATAATAATAACATGAAATATAATGTTTTCAAAAAATAATATGAAATAAATTATAAAATTTGGTTTATCTAAATATAACATATGGGTAGATGTGGTATATTATAACAGAGTTAGGGTTGTTGATTCCTGAGAGACCTATGAATTGTACTAAACACACAATAATTTTTTGAGGTAATTTTATATAAAGTATCCAACAATATAGAGTGATTGTATTTGAATTATTAAATACAAAAAGATAATAAGTAAAGCATTAAATAAATATGGGTTGGTATTAAGTTCTTTCTAGGGAAAGATTGGGTTGATTTTTTTAGAAGGATTGAAATCATTTGTTCAAGAAGTATCAATTCAATGAGAGAGAAACATACCTAATAATTCAAAATGTTAATCCCATTATAATTATAATTCTAATCACCTAAACACGTATATAATAATTTTTATGATCCCTACAAGGTATAAAATCATATTAGCACTCGAAATCTATTATCTAAATTTGGAGAATATGAAGATGAAAATAAATCATAAAATAAAAAATAAAATTATATAATTAATCATAATATTATATAACATCAAATAAAATCCAATATATACCATAAAACAACAAAAAATGACTGATAACATGGTTATCTATCTGTTGATGCAAATCCCTCAGTAGAAAATGGAAGTTGACTTATTGAAGTGGGATTGAAGAATAGAAAACAAAAAAATAATGAGCAATCCACCATTGTGTAAAGAGTTTCACAGCTAATATAAGATAGTATCATAAACCTAAATATACTGATAAGAAGAATTTAGAATAATGAAATATTTTGAATAGAAATTTAGATTGGTTTTGAACAACTTTCAAATGAACAATGAGATTTCAATAACAAAATGATAGAAAAACATTTTAAGAAGAATAAAAAACATAAATTTAATAAAATATAATTAAAATATTTATTATAGATCCCTTAAACATGAAAAATGTTTTTCAATTCGACTTATTAATTATGGTAAGAAAAATTGATGTGGAACGTGTATGGAGATTTAAATTTCCATCATTCCAAAGATTGCATGAATGAATTCTATATCCCTTATTAATGGGCCTAAAATACAATAAATATGGATAAATTTAGAATTATGGTTCATGTATGAAATCTTTAGATAGATTTATTTTATATTATATTAAAATTTAATCTCAATTTGAGTTCCCATTGAGATGTGATTCTAGAAATTGTAAGATAAAATTTTGGGATAATAAATTTTGAAATGAATTTTATTTGCAACATTGGACAGTTATAATTCCTTAAAAAAGAATAAATTATCTTATAATAAAATTTAATGAAATATTAATCATGATAAAATCAATCCAAAGTAAATATTAATGATTCATTAGAAATACATTTTGGGCTCCACATCCATTTTTGGGGCCGAATGTCTGATTTGTTGTCTAAAAATATCTTGATTAAAGGACCAATATGTCCATATTGTATGGTTAATATTCAATTTATAGAGTGGGAAAAAAATTATCACAAATTGATCAACCTAATACTAAAATCTAATATTATAATAATTAATAGATATTTTTAACAATGTTTTTAAAAATTGTACAAGAATTAATTCATTTTAATCAAGAATTACAAACACGATGAGAAGTAAATATTATGTTATAAAGTGAATTTAACATGGAATTTATGATATTTTAATGAAATTAAAACCCTTAAAGTATTAATTTAAAATTATCCAATTTTAGTGGATAATAATACCCTACAACTTTAATTTTACTAGTCCCTTGAAAATGACTAACTCAAAAATATCAAATTTAAATTCCCCTCAATGAACACTTTTTAAAATGAAATGTTTACCACTAAAAAATTACATTAAAAATAATAAATCCCTTAAAAATATAGTTTAAAATAACATCCAAGGACCAATCCCATTTATTTTTTTAAATTTATTAATTACTTTCATAAAATAGTTCTTAATCAAAAAATGAGTTATGCATCACAATTGATATTAGAGTTTATTTTTATTGAAGTGTAAAAATATAAAATACCCTATTGAGAACCACATTTTAACCATAACATGATCATCATTTTTTTCCTTTTTTATGTTTTTTATCCATGATAGAATGAAAAACCAAACTCTTGGAAAAAAATATTGAATCATTATCTATAAGTGTTGTGGGAAACACATTTGGTCAATACAATTCTATTAAATAAATATTTAAATCATAAATTTTGGTATTAATCCTATGGAGTAACTATAACCATGTTTTTCATGCCACAAATTAGTTCTATCCATTTCATTATACTGTAATTTTATTATTTATCCATTTTATCAATTTTTTAGATAATCAAATTTAACTAAATGTGATACCATAATCTATTTTATTAATGTTTGGACCCCAATAACATAAAATCACACCCCACAATACAAAGGATGTGGATTATAGATTTTTTATTTAATTGATTAAAATTTAGATGGTAAATTTTTACATTGGATAACCATGCATGAAACAATTTATAGACTTAAAATTAAAAACTCTTAAAAAATAGATTCAATGAATTATATATTTGGTTTTTATAGTCACAAAGTATATTATCACATTCATGTATAAGGAAATAGAATTTTCCTAGGATAGTTGAATTGTATTCACATAAATTATCAAATTTTCACCCGTAAAATTATAATTCCACAACCCTCGATGTTAAAATGTGAATAATTGAAAATAGAAAATAAAGTAATGAAAAAAAGTTTTAGAATGAAATTTGAAATGAATTAATGTAAAAGTAACATGGAATAAAGATGAGTAATTAATATCAATAAATTGATCATTTAGTCTCTATTTCATAAAAACATTTCATAGATGATTAAATATTATGTTATAATTATGTAAATTATACAGTTTAATTGAAAATTATACAACATTTTAATTTCTATAATTTCACACATAATGAAATAAGAGAACCATGGAATCCATAAGGGGTTCCTTAAGATAAAAATAAACAAAAACCAAAAGAATATTAAAACGTCTTTTTTCATTATATGGAAAAAAACCAATGAAAAATAGAAAATAAGATATCTAAAAAAAATCCAAATTACTCCCATAAAGAACATAGTTTAAATTAATTATCTTAAAATGGACCCCCCAACTTATCACTAATTATATCTATCGTATGTTGAATTATTTAACTCATCTTAAATTCCTTGTTTATGTAATGGTTCTATAAATAGCTTTATCCTATGACTGTTACACATCAATATGTAAATAATGGTGGGATATTAAATTTAAAAAACCCCATGAGGTTGAAATTTTTCATAATATAGGGCCATGACCACTTATACCTCAACATACCTTGGTTCAAATGAAGGTTTGAAGTTTAAAAAACAATAATATTCTTGGTTTAAAGTGCTTGAATTCATTATTTCATGATATTTAATCTAAACCAAAGATTTATTGATCATTTAATTATCATATCCCTCCATTATATGTTCACCATGTATATGAAGGCCTAATTTTCTCTATTTTGTCCACATAAAAGTCCAAATTCTGAATTTTTATTCCCTAGAAAACATTTTTTTGGTTAATTTAATTTGGAAAATGGAATGATATTCCATAAACCAACTGATATGGTAACATGAATTTGATTTTTTATACATATTTCTATGATTCTAAGGGGAATCAAAAATATTTATAGAATAATATTTCATAAAGGGGATGATAATTTTACAAAGAATCTTTTTTATTTTCATATTTTACAATTGGGATTGAGCATTAGTTTGAGGTTGGAACATCATGGACAATTTGTGAGAGATCTCACGGTTTGAAATTAATGTCTTGAAGGGATGATTACAAAAAAATAATTCCATGGTCACTTAGGAAAGACCTATGAATTCCAAATATCAAAAATATATTCTCTTTTAGAAATATGATCACATCTTGATGATCATTGGAATTAGTGGGAATCGTATCAACCTATCTTGAAATATACTCAACATATAGGGGTTGTAGAAATATCCCTTAATGCTGGTAAAGGGTTATATAATATCAATTTCTTTATAATAATGAAGATAAAAAATATAGAGTGATTTATGGGTATTAATTTTATTTTTTGTGGTGACTCCAAGTTGTTTACATCGAGGAAAAATTTGGAAAATTTTTGAGGAATCCATAATGTGTTTAAGCGTAAATATAAAACTTTTAAAAACATTTTTAGTGGTTATATTTGTATAAAAGTTTCCTCTTCATGCCTATCCTTGACAAAAAGTAAGAACAACCTCTAGATTATCCTTTATACCACATATCCTAATAAAAAAATAAATGGAATCCTATATTGATAGGGATCATAAAAAACAAAGTGTTTGAAATCATAAAATAATTTGAAACTAACTTGAGTTCCTAATAATTTTTTAATGATTTCGGTTACTATGTATTTGATTATATCTGCATTCCATGGGAAACCACTCACAAATATAGTGACTCTCATTATGAATGTAATAAAAAAAAGGTTGGGATGAATTAAATTTTGATTATAACAAATAAAGGTTGTTATATACAACCATTTGAACACTATTTCTATTTTTTTATTATATAAAATTATTATAAGATAAATACCCATGTGGACAATTAGAAATTAACATATGTTTTTTTAAAGTAATTTCAACGTTGAATGATTGGTGAAACAATTATGGGTGATCCTAAGATAGATGGTATGTACTTATATATTGAAATTAAAATAACATGAAATCATTTTTCCGGGTCAGTGTAATAGATTTACATCTCATTCATTGAATTTCTCTTATATTCAATGAAACACTATTTTTTATAAATTTATACTATGAAGTATCCTATTTAAAATTCACACACATCACACATGATTTTCGAAGGAATTTCCCAAATAGGATATTTCATAATCTATGTAGAGATAATACATGTATAAATCGTTAGTAAGGACTCCTCATTGATTTTTGCTTAAATAAAATTACATTCTTCTATATTAAAATAACAATGGGTTCATGGAATAAAGATAAAGATCCTAAGGTAACTTCTACTGAAATTGAAATTTCCAATAAAATAATTTACTTATTTTATAATTTTTATAGATGGAATGTTATTAAAGATATATACCTTGTATTTATAATATTGGATTCATTTACCAAATAAAATTTTCCCAAGGAATAATTGTTATGTTTCCATGAAATGGAATGTTTTCAAATTTAGGATAGAAATTTTACCCTCACATCTTGAAAAACCATCATGATATTTCCTAAACATATCTCAAACATATTACCAAAAACATATAATTCATCCATAAATATAAATAAAACCTCCCCCACCATGCTAGATAACATATTCATTATGCACCACTATATGGTACTCAGAGCCTTACATATCTTGAGAGGGAATATACATAAAGTAAAAGGTTCCAAATATAAAAGAAAATGTTTTTTCTAACTATGATAAAATTTCTATTTTATTACACCCTAAATACCTATCTGATAAGATTTATAAATCATGTCTCGCTCCACACTCAAGGACTTGATCAGTGAAGGGAATAAGAAAATCTTCTTTCTTAATAAAAAATTTTGACTTCCTATAATCTATGAAAACCTTACCTCTATTGATCACCCTTATAGGTGGATGTATTAATACTTATTAGTTATCATAGTAATTTCATCCTTATGAGGAAACAATTGAATTATGATTACCCACTCACTATTATTATGTGGATAGATACTACCGATTCCAATAACTTAAGGATTTAATTTCTCAGTACTTCCATTAGATTGGTATTGTGTATTCATTGGGGTTTATGATAAGGTTTATAATCCAATTTAATTAAAAGTATATCGGTATTCCTAATTGGGTTAATCCTGATAAGAATAGAAATGGTCCATCCAATTAATTTCTTGTGTTTACTCAATGAAACATTAAGCATTATATCTTAGATGGATTCAAGAGAAGAATAAATGAAAACATGAATGGTTTTTTATCCTGTAAGAATGAATAATTAATTGATCATGAAATGAAATTTTGTTTAATATTTAGTTGTTTATATTTATATAATAAAAATTTGGAGTAAGAATGAAAATTTATGGCCTCTTTTATAATTCTAAGGAGAATTAACTCATTTTGAATAGTTGTTTTGGCCTATAAAATGGATTGATTAGTGCTATGAATGGTTATAGACTCAAATTTACAAATTTATCCCAAGTATTGACTGATTTTAGAACCAAAATAATTATTATAGGAGTGATATAGAAGAGATTATATTGATGGAAACAAATTTCCAACTTGTAAATAAACAAAATTGATCTCCTACTGACATAAACATCCCTTAATAATTCCTTGGTTTTGCTATGGGACACTCTCATTTATAACGATCTAATTCACCTCATGAACCTCCTAATCTCTTTTACATGATGCATGAGAGTGATTGAAGGTGTATTTTAAATATTTTACACTCCTTAAATTGGTTCCCCCATTGTAAATGTAGTTTTTTTATTATTGAATCACACTAATGAGATATAGTTTAGTTGATCCTCTTACAAGAAATTATTATGGAAATAAAAATATAATGGAATTAAAACTATTATTCTTCATGGTATACATGAAATAATATTAGGATTCAATTAGAGGAATAAGATTTGTGGTGAATGAAGTTATAGTTACTGATGATTTTAATTAAAAAATTATTGATTTATAATTTAAGTTATAATGTTTTGTATCTGGAACACATAGAATTAAATATTAGTATTTATACTGTAGTTTGTTTTTTAATAGTGAATTTACTTTATAAATTTCAATCTGTCAGATGTTAAATATTCACTAGTGTTGGATCTCAATTGTAAGTTAAATTTTTGAGGAATCTAAAATTTTTAGATATATATATTTCCTAACACGTTTAACCTAGGTTATAAGAAATTTCTAAATAAATCATGGAATGAGGTATATAATTGTAATATATTTGGAGCTACTGTAATCTAACAAAAATATAAACCCATGTAGGAATGATAACATCAATAAGGGTCTTACATGCACCAAGATTCATGTTTATCTAAAATTGATGGAGAGATTGATATGATTTTAGAGTAGTTGTAGAAATATATTCTAACCAATAATATAATTAATTAAGAGTTTCGTATTTAATTCAAATAACAAAAGAAATGTTTCCGAGAGTTGATATAAGGACTGATAAATTGGATCATATAACTCAATAAATTTTCCATTATTTGTGATATAATGTATGATAATTAGTTTAAATAAATATAATCAGTGATAAAGGAAAAATCTCAAGTTCTAATGATGCTAATCTAAAAAAAGGTGTAATAGAAATCATCAAAAGTAGTGGAATGGTTTATAAAGGAATCCCTTTAAGGGATATTAATAGGTTGGGAAGAATTATAATAATATATGGTATATAAATAAGATAAAAAATACAAGACAAAAAAATAAGTAAAGGAGAACAATTCTAGTAGAAAAAAGGAGGAAGAAACAATGTGACATTAACTAATTTAGAGTTGAAAAAAAAATGGGTACTAATTCCATATCCACCAAGATACCCATATCTATAAAAAGATAGGGATAATAATTTATAGATTTTTTAACAATTTTCGAAAAAATGTCAAATTTCAATTCTATTTACAGAGTCTATAAAAAATAAATTCCTATATAAAATCTCATAAGAATATCATTTCTAATAGGAATAAGTTGGAGGAGTATACCATGATTTTTCTTAGTGAGGAATTTAATTTCTTTATTAAGATAAAAATTACTTAAAATTTTAAGGACATATGAGGTTTCAAGATAACTTGTGAATTCTAAGGAAAAATGGTATATTCATGCCTTATAAAAATGGATGAAAGTATCCATCCTATCCCACTTAAATCTTTCAAGGAGATGTAAATTGTTGAGCTAAATAACATTTCTTGGTAACTTTAATTAAAAAATATAAAACTTATACATCCCAATATAGTGATAGAAAATTTATTAATACGAATTAAGAAATGATGTAACCTTCATGAGTTTTAGTATTATACATGGAAGGAATCAAGAGGAACCCATCATTTTAGGACACCATTGTATAGTTATAGGAGGGTCTTTGATTGATATACCTAAGGGGGAAATTCAATTTAGAACTATAGAATACAGGGTGAAATTGAATATATTTCATGTGATCAAATAATTTTATCTCACTAAATACTATTTTAAGGTTGATATTCGTGAAGAAATAGTTATACATGGTTAGAAATTTATATTATTCACAATACCTAATGAAGATTTTTTATCAAGTGAAGATGATAAATTTGAGAATGAAGAGGCTGATGAAAAGGGTTATAAATTAGATGAAAATTTTCATATAATAAAATATTAAAAAATATAGAATATTTGGGACCACTAAAGATACCCCTAAAAAATCATTTGTAGAGACATTAAAATTGATATTACAGCTATGTTATGCACTAAGAGGGGGGTGAATGAGTGAATTATATTTATTTTTCAAAATCTATATACCCAAAATCTTATTTGGAAGAGATATCCCAAAAAAGTAAAAAAAATATTGTATGGCCCCAAAAAAATTGGTAAATACGTTTTCCATTTTATGAATGACTATATCCCCAATTTATCATGGTTTTTATCTCACTCATAAATAAATATTATTTTATTATCAAGGTTAGCCACAAGCAAGGGTATTAACTTCTACAAGATGTAAGATGCAAGCTCTAACATGAAAAGTACACAATTACTTATTAAATAGAAACCACAACAGTCCTCGAGAGATAGCTCAATAATTGAAATTTGAAATAATTTTATAAAATTGAGGGATTGGGAAATTTTTATTATCCTCAAAGTCACTAAAAACTAACCTCATCACTCAGATAAAAGTTCACACCAATTAAAAAATTTTGTAACAACCAACCCTTCACCACTTGTATGTGCTGATTTATTTATTTCTCATGGATGAATATAATTCAAATTGATTCATGGGTTGTAATAAATATTTAATATGGAAGGTTTAAAACTCAAGAGTTTTTTATTGACATTTTAATGACAAAATAAATATCATCAGGACTGAATTGATAATTACAAGTGGTATATTAAATAACTATGACTTCAGTTCTATTAGAAAACCTATAGAAATAATTCATATTTAAATCTATTAGAACTCATATTTGAATTCCTCAAATTGTATATCATGTAAACTTACTTAGTATCTCATATCTTATACTAATATGGATTATTTAAATTCATCATTTTATACATCACTAATCCTGTGTGTGACATACATACATATTTTGAATCAATAAAACTTTTCAACATCATGTTTGTATATATCATTCATATTTTTATAGATGATAAATTTGGATGAGACTTATTCTACACAATTAACATAATGAAATTTCATTAATGGAACATGCATAGTGCTTCTATCCAAGATAATACATTTTCATTTAAAATTATATGTATATTCATGAATATCACATGTGCATTGCATTGTTATTGTAGATTAAAATGATGGAAAATAATAGGACTTGATAAACTCTTAATTATTTTTTATGTGATAAAATAATATGTTGGCTTACCATGTTCTTTACACAACTACATCATGCAATTGATCTTCTATTCTTCATTAATAGGATTACAAGCATATAATGCGAATATAGATACAAGTACCATTACAATCACATTTCCCATCTTCTAAAATATCATAACTATAATTTTATCAATGGAACTATTTCATTAAATGCATAAAATAATTTTTCGCACACTTTTTAATTCATATTATTTACATAAGATGAAAAATGTAAGCTTATTATATCATTCAGTATCTTATTCTTCACTCATAATATATTGATGATAACATGGTTGATTGGAATCTTCATACATTCAGTCTCATTACACTCATTTTTTATTGTATTAACTTATAGAATAACCTTAATATTGATTGATTTCAAGTTTCATAATATATAGATTAACCTACCATAAAACTTTTGGTTGATTCAAACGTGTCCTATAGTGGATCAATAATTTCTTATTCAATCCATACAAAACATATATTTGATAGACATTTAATCTTGTGTTTTCTTTGATGATAGTGAAATTGATCTAA
The DNA here is from genome assembly GCA_963277665.1 of Viscum album. Lineage (NCBI taxonomy): Eukaryota > Viridiplantae > Streptophyta > Magnoliopsida > Santalales > Viscaceae > Viscum > Viscum album. The sequence goes on along the minus strand of OY728155.1, from coordinate 190,943,680 downwards.
ATATCATAAAATTGAATCATCTCAGCCATGTAGTAGATCAATAACTCATACAGTTGGTTTGAACATCATACAGTAGATTTGATCCCCATGTTTAGTTGATTAAACTGGGTATGTTCAATCAAAAATAGGATTTTTGGTTGATCTTATCTCTTTTATTCACTTATTATATGTGAATGTGGTTAGTTCAGAAAATTGCACATAGACATCTCATTAAGAAGATGGTGATGATAGGATGATCAGATGACTCAGATCGTTTTCATCAAATAAACAATAATTTATGTATAGTATTTTAACAAGGATCTATAGTAACTAATTCTACTGTTGTCCTACATCAAAGTTACATTTGGAAACACACCGTATTATAAGAAATTCTATTTATATAGCCGAAAAGTTATGATTGCCAAGGTCCACTCTGACCTTCCTCTCACACCTCACACACTAGGCTCAAGTGCTGGTTCTACCCCACATTGACCCACTAGAACCCATGTTCACTCCCCCTAGTATACCATACTATTTTAATTCTCCCTATGGGATGAATTTAGAAACATATTTTACATGGGTTGACTAGATTAAGCATCCTTCTACATGGTTGACCAACGTCTGACAAGTAAAGTTGTTGTGGTTCCTTAATTGGATCAATTTTTTTAAATTAAGGACAACTAAAAAATAATTATAAAATCCACGTATGATTTCCACCTATTCTCCTCATTTCATATCATTCCAAATAAAACATTTTTTTCATGATCATATCACTTCTCAATCAACTTTTAATTCATCCTCATTTCTATTTCCAAAATATGAAGTAAATAATGTGCAGCTCTTATCTATATATGTATATGGTTAGACATTAAGAATAGCACATAAATCATCACGATTAACTTGTATTAAAAAAAATAAAATTTCATCCATTTATTAGAGTTTAATAACATCCCAATTTGGATTTGTTTTCAATATATATTTATCTAACCCTTATTAATAATAAAACCAATGAAAATAGTCATAGAGTAACAACACAACATACTTAGTGAAAAATAATCATGATTTTATAGTATATAAGTCTATAAGAGAAATATATTTATATAAAATCAATTTTTTCAAATTAATCATAAATTTTATCTACAAAAAAATAATATATTAAATATTTTATGAAAAAATCAACACATATATTAAAATAGTTCACCTAAATGAGAAAATATTTCTCACCCTATAGGTAACATCACATAAATGATAAAAAACAAAATACAGAGGATGATATTTTAAAAGTTATACCTTAGTATATGGGTGTGGGTTGCACTATCATTTTCATCCTTACCTTTTCAAAAGACTCGGTTCTAAGAGGTCCGTTTAAAATATCAGAAATATGTTCTGTTAATGAAATAAACTCAAATTTCAATGTATTGTCTACCAATTTTTCTTTTTGAAAATGATATTTTATATTAATTCTTTGGATCTGGAATGATGTAATAAATTTTAAAAAAAATTAATGGTTATTTTATTATAACATTTGTTAACTAGTGTTTATTCATTATGAACATCCATATTCTCATGTTGTGTTCTCACCCACATCATCTGAGTAGTTTCTTATATGGATTCCACATATTTATCCTCATGTGAAATTAATTACACTATTGTTTATTTCTTTTAATTACATGAAAATCATTTTTTACTAATAATGAAAACTCAAGCTAATGTAAATTGTTTTATCATCAAAATCGCCGCCTAATCAGTATCTGAAAACCCTTTAATAATTAACTATCGTCCCTCATGTACACCTAATGATAATTTATGTTAATATAAATAAATATTAGTGTTATCTTGGTTTCCAATCAATTATATTACTTTTTATTGGATTAGATGCTATCACAAATTGTAACAAATAACACTATGTAATGCATGAATGTGGCTAAATATTATAGACTACCAATGAGTTTTCTGAACATCTTCTCATTCAATGATTTACCATCATCATTTATTAACCTAATTTCAACTTTTTTTAGGTGTAAATACTACTATTTCTAATATCATTCCAATGTTTTTAGTAGTTAATTATCATATTTTACTTTTTGAATGAAACATTTCCATCCACATGGGTTATATGTGTCCCCAAGAAGAATTTAATTTCCCTAAAAAGTGGAATCTATTACATTTTATTAATTTTAGTAGAAAAATATTCAAATATATATCATTCATTACAAGTAACGATAATATCATTGATATGTACAACCACAATTAGTGATTTAGTGCAGATATTCTTTATATATAAATTGTTTTCCATGTTACCTTTATTTAATTATATGCATCTCAAATACTCATCATGCTTGAAGTACCAATAACATGGAGCTTATTTAAAACCATAAAGGTCCTTTTTTGGTTTTCACACCTTACCACCATCATCATCAAACTGAAATCCCTCAGATTGTTCCACATAATCTTTTTTAGTCACCTCGCCATTAAAAAATGATGTACTTTAAATCCATATAAATTATTTTGATATTTATTTGAGTATAAATGATAAGAAAAATGCTTATATTTATAATCCTAGAAACTATAGAAATTTGTTCATAAAATTCAATACCATCAACATGAGAATATATTTTACAAACAAGTCTGTATTTTATTTCTTACAACACTTCCATCTTCAGTTATGTTTTTCTTAAATTCCCATATTGTGACAATGATAATTTTCTCCATTTATCTTGGAATAAGATCCAAATATATGTATTCTCAACTTTTTCTAGATTATCATTCATATCGTGGATCCACTATTTCTTTTTAAAGGCATCTTTAATATTTTAATATTTAATTTTGGATAGCGGGTGGGTGTTACTAGTTCCCATAGATTTTCTTCAGTTTTGGACACCTAGATTTGATCTACTATTATTTTTTTAGTGTTCACATAATTCTTATACCTTGAACCTATATTTTTTAACTTTTTCCTTACTTCTTAATTAATGATATAATTAGGATCTATACCACATTCATGTTTTTGTTTATTGTTTCCTATTTTTTTAAAATTGATCTAATATCAACAACATATTCTGCACTATAAATCATAATATATTTATTCGTATCCCCTTCATTTTTAAAGAAAAAAACATCATCATAGTAAGCATCCATATCAGAATTATTGTTATAAATTTTGAATTTACTTTTATTTGATGTGTGACCAAGGATTATTTATTTAGATGATTTTCATCAAACATGCTTCTAGTTCATCCTTTCCTTTTGATTTATCTTTTACTTCAGAACACTATAATTTTATTATTTTTTATTTCTCTTGAAAAAAATATTTAATAAGATAACATGTTATATTTTTTCCTCAAAGGGAAACTGTTTTGAAAAATACATACATTTTAATAACTTGTATCCCAAAATATATTGATGTGTTATATTCATTAAGAATAGATCTAGACATATAAACAAGGATACAATTAATCCTTTTAGAAACCCCATTTTTTTAGTGTAATTAGAATTATAATCATGTTTATTTACATGTTTGTAATGATAATTTAAGAACTAATGATTAGAATAATCAATATTTTTATATAATCTTAATCATTTAAAAGTAAATCTTTTTGTTTCTAATCCAATGTCCTAAAATTTTTGGATATATAAAAACCATCTAATTTAGGTAAAATAAACATAATGAAATTAATTTAAGAAAAATCATTAATAAAATTAATGACATACAAATCTCAACATGGGTAACTTTATGAAATTGGTCCAAACACATCAGTTTGTACTAGCTATTATAGTTTATCTATTTTAATATTATCTAATTTGTAAGTATTTGTATCATGTTACCTTTCTTTTAGGTCTTTCAAACATTTTAGGTAATTTATTTTAGTGATGGAATGTTTCTCATAATATCTTCATTGAAAAATTTCATAATTTTCTTTGGCCAAGATAATCCAACCTTCTATTTCACAATGTATTTTCATTCTAAACCCTTAAATAATAATCATATTTATTATCTCCAACCTAAAAAATCCTTTAGATCTATCCCCATTGATATAACAAATCCATCTTATATTATTTTAATAAGACATAAATTTCTCTTGAATATAATTTCATTACCATCATCAAAATGTTGTGATACACTTAGTATGTCATGTTTTAATCTATTAGAAAATAATACATTACTATGACTAATTTGGTTATTTTCAATTATTACAATTATAATGCCTTTCAAATTTATAGGGAAATCATTTTCAAAGGATACTAATACTTAATATTATATCTCCACATTCCCCGGGTGGTTTAGATCTCCAGTCATGTGGGATAAGAAACCACTATTCATGATCCATATTTTCTCAGTTTTTATTTAATTAAATAAAAATTCCATTATAGGAGCATATGATTTTTATTATTTCATTTATTTTGATGATTATTATATTGTACTTATGTAAAGGAAATACAATTACTTGAAATTTGACCATCCCCACTATATCTTCTGAATGTTGTTTGTAGACATTTGAAGCTGTAATTCATCTCAATATTCTCTTCTGGATTTTAAGACCTAAAATGATTTTAGATTCTTGTTTTTTAATTTTCCCCCATGATGTACAATCATTACTTAGAATAGGAAGTTACATATTGTATAATAAATTATATGATTTGTGACCATAAACCCAAAAATCTAATAATAACACTAAAATCATATTATTTTGAAGAAGTTATTTAGATTTAAGGGATTCTGTCATTATTATATTTTTATATTAAATTGTGTTTTTTTTACCAACCCTTCTTATGTGACTCTTCTCTCGGTGTTTGTTGCTTGTAAATATATTTTTTGGGAATTTATCTTCCAAAATGATAATATATTTTGAAATTTATTCTTATTTTCTATGTAGAATGTATTGTTTCTTTCTATACTATATTGAGAAATTAGAAGTTTCATATGTGATCTACTGTCACATATTATATTAACTTCATGATCACCAACAAAAATAATAAAATTAATAGATTTATTTGGATTAAAACACTCATATTTGACATTAATGGCATGTTTTAAACTATATATTTTTCTATTATCATTCATTAATGACTAGAAATTATTCCTTTCAATATGTTATCCTCTTTATCTATAATAATAATGATAGTTTTTATATATTTAAAAACCCACTTCTTTTATTCATTCTCATGTTCAATTTTTTTACTTGTTTTACGTGATTCCCCTTCTCCGTTTAACCCTATTTAAGTTATTTATAATCTTTCTTTAGTATTAAATTTCCATTCCACAACATACAATTTTTTTATGACACATCAGAATTCCCATAATTAATGTATATTATTTGATTGAATCTCCTTATTCAACAGAATAATCATTTTTTAGTGTGTCAGTCATCATTTGATAAACTATCACCATCTAATTTTTAAGACTTGAGTACATTATTATAAAGTTTTAAATTGTTTCATCATAATCATCACTAGTCGACAGTCCTTAAAAAATAATGTAGTTTCTTCTAAATAATTTTTTAGTTTCATTTTATTTTCCTTTTCCCTATTATTTTTCATTATATAATGATTTTTGTATTTCTTCATCTTCATATTTATCTTTTAATTTATTTGAATATTAGGTAGAAAAATAACCAAATTTAACACAATTAAAATATTTAAAAGGAAATTTTTTTTATACTTACCTATTATTCCTCTAGTGAATATTATGGACATAAGCTATAGTGTCTCAACATAATCATCTAAATTTAATTCTTCATATGAAGAAGATTGTCCATCTTCAATTCTCATATATTTTAGTGCTTTAAAATCAATTTAAATTTCTATTTCCTTTAATTTTTAGAGGTTATCCACTTATCATTTCATAGTTTATGAAAGTGTTGCGTAATTTATAAATAGTGAATACATAAAGATATTGATATTAAAATGATGATATGTTAGCATAAAAATTATCCAGTAGAATTATTGTATGTTTCTTTTCCACTTTAGTATTATCAAGGGTTTCTTCAAATACTCTAACATAACATAAAATAATGTTAACTATAGTAAAGAATCCACTAATAGATTCAAATTCTTTCATTATTATATCTTCAAATTGTTGTTTTCTAATTTATTATTTTTCTTGCTTCCCATTGTTATTCTCTTCATAGATGCTTTGTATTTTTTTCACTTATCTAATTTTTAATTTTTTTTTCATCCCAATCTTTGGTAAAACCATTCTTGGATAAGGATAAGAGTAAATAATATTTGGTTTTTCCATCATATTTTAAACACCTTTTATCAATAACATTACATATTGAATACTCTTAAAAATAAGATAAACATGAATAATATCATTAAGAATATCCCATACTAATTATAGAGAATAATGATTAATTATATCCTTCAAAAAATTATAACCCTTACCATAGAATATAGGAACCTACTTTTGTTTATATGTTCATTATATTTTTTTCAACACATATATTTCATGTTCTTATTCAATACTGATCTCACAAAAAACGTAAAAAAATAAATTGTGTATAACATTAAGTTTTTTAATGAGGTTGGCCTCCCTATGGATGGGAACATACCTAGTGTATGTTGTTTTTTATCCCACTCACCCTTAGCTATTGTTTTATTATAAAATATAGTCACATGAAATGTTATGACCTTGAACCTACTATAAAATTCCAGATCCAAATAGAAAAGTATATAAATTCTTATTGAATAGAAACCATAGTTGACTTCATAATCTTGATCTGTAATAGAATTAAAAATATTCTTCAAAACATGATAAATCATGATCTATTTCTTTTCCCACTATACTCTAAAAACCATCCTTAGAACCCTGATAAAATTTCACACTAATTCATAAATTTTCAAAAAAACCACTTCATCACCTACATGTGAATATTTATTCACATTTTATGTATGAATATATTTATCATTAATTCATATATATTAATACCCATTTAAAATGAAAGGTTTAAAACTCCTGAGTCATTAATTCTCATTTTCATGAAAAAAATATCTTGAAGATTCAATTGATAATTATACCTGGTATATTAAATGAATATTGACGAAATTATTTTTGGAAGACCAATATAAAAAATTATTATTTAAATATACTAGAAATCACATTTGAATTCATCACCCAATATAGTATACCAATTACCTAAACATAGTATTTTATATCTTCCAGAAATCTGTAGAATTTAAATTCATCAATTTTTTCATCCATAAACCTATTAATGACATACACACCTATTCATGAAAAAAAATCATTGTATCATGTTTTTACACAACATACATACTTTATGAACGATAATTATAAATATATATCATGCTCCACAATTCACACAAAGTAATTGAACGAATGCAACATGCATCTTATTTTTATACATGATAATACATATTCATTTAATAAATTTAGTGTATTCATGGATATCACATGTATTATATGTCTTTACTCTATCATAAATAATTAAAAAATATTGTTCTTTTAAAACTATAACTTATTTTTAAGTTGATAATAATCAAGTGAGATCATTGAATTATTTTCACAACTATATCATTCATCTCCTCTAGATTTCATCATTAATCAATTTACATATATACAATATGATGAAACATGCATGTACTATTTTTATCCCACTTATCTTCTTCTAAAATCCCATTATATGATTTTTATCATGGGAACACATTCATTCCATAAATAAAATCATTCATAAAACACTTTTTAATACATATTATTAACAAAAATGAAAAATATGAGCTTACTATATCATGCGGTAGATTATTATTTACTCACAATAGATTTAAGGTATCATGGTTGATTGGAATATTCTCACAATTGATCTCATTTCACTCATGAATGATTTTATTCCCTTATAGAAGAAAATTTCAGTCAATTGAGATCAAATTTCAAGAATGATCCATTGACATTCCATTAAATTTGTAATTTATTCAAAAATATCATGTGGTGGTTCATTCATTGATTGGTCAATCCATAAAAAGAATATAGTCGACAAAAATTCAAATATTCAGTATCTTGGATGAATGAGTTGTAAACTAAAATTTTACATAGTCACTCCATCTATGGTATATGATAACTCTAGTAAATCATGTTGTTGGTTTGATATTTATACATTCAATTTGATATCAACATGTTGTTGATCAAAATATAGATGTGTGGTTGATTTTATATCATTTTGTCACTTTATATATGTACATTTGTTTGGTTCAAGAGATTTAATACAAACACCATTGTCACGCATACCCCCCATAACAAAATTGATTGAGAAGGATAACTGGAAAACTCATATCATTTTAATTGTATATAAATAATTATTTGTGTAACATTTTAATGCAGAGAAACTACTGTAACATCCTGGTATGAATTACCACTAAATCAGTAGCCATATCGATCAAAAAATTTCTTAAAGTGCGTCTCTCCTTATGCCAGATGCTACCTACTTGTAGAGAGGGTGTAAAGTTTGTGCAGTGGAGAGACTATACAATCATAGTTAAGAGTACACATCATTAAACAGGTAGTAAAACTCTGATACCAGTAGAAGTAATGTAAATAAATAATCAAATAGAAGATGATAGATGCAATATAAACTGAAACCATAATTTGGTCAATGCCAGTTCATAAAATGCATGCATGAAAAAAGATGATTCATAAGATATAGAGTAACTTACATCATGCTTTATATTCAAGTATATAATAAATAAAAGATATAAAATCCCCATGGGTGATCTCTTTGAGAATCTCATGATCCAGCTCAGTCATTTTCTCCCAACATCCAATCAAAATAAATACATCATGAGCAAGGACCAAAGCCTTGAAAACAAGTATATCTACTCAGGTACCCATGGTACTCAAGAAGGGTGTGAGATATAAATCTCAATAGGATGGAAACCACTATGTCATTCCCAATCAAACATGTTCTATAAAATCTAGCAGTGTGAAAGCAGTTATATAACAAATAAAGAAGTACTCAAATGTAAGAAACCTATAATTTACATGCTTCTACATATACTCAAATACATTTAATCAAACTAATTTAAGAAAGAAGTATCAGATTTAATAGTCAGGTCTGTTTCATTTTACCATGTTCAAATGAGGATTTAACTCATTAATTAAATAAGTCTTGAGTCCCAATCCATATCCCAACATCCCGCATATGTATATAATCAAAGATACCTAAATAGTCCATCTATAAAGTATAATCTAGACCAAATACATGATTTTACCTTGTCTTGGAAGATCCTTCATAAACCAATTTAATATCTTTTAAAACATTTAGAACCTGAGTTCATCCTTGACATTCCTGAGTAGGAATTCAAGTATCACTCCATGTATAACATCTACCAACACCCTACAAGCCCATCCCAAGTGAACCTCTCAAGAACATGCCATCTCTCCAGGTGAGGTATAAAGTCCATGTCATCCATATTGGTCTTTTGAGGTCCTATACAGAATTCCCAACAATCTCCCATGACATATAATCATTTCCCCATGATTCTTCCCATGGAATCACTCATATAAATGGATCCAGATATCACTTTGGAAATATGTAACGCCTTAACGAGTTCATCCATGGAATCCCAAAATGATTCTATGTATCATCCATGGCATAAATAATCAATGCTATTTTGGTCTATCCTTGGAATCTTCTATGGGATCCGAGTATCACTTGGTATATAAAAATCAAAAAAACATATGATCCCATCATTGGAAACCAAGTATCACTCATGTATAAAAGTAAAAATCCCCTATTAGTCCATCAAATTCATTATAATATGAATCCATGTATTACCTGTGGATTAGTTTTATTTAACTATTGAGTCTATCCTTGTAATCTATCAAGGGCTCCATGTACCACCCAAGGTATAAAGATTGATTTTTACATGAGTTTGTCCATGAAATTCCAACATGAATTCATGTATCACCCAAGGATATTTACCATTTATCCAGTTCAATGTCATTTAAACAATTAAAATAATATTCTAATGTCAAAACCCAATGAATTTTTAAATATACTCACCTCAAAGAGGTGACTCTAGCATTGGCCGACCTCATAAGTCTTGGCCTTTAATTTATTCATGTGAAAAAAACAAGACAATGAGATTCCCATGCTTAATTAGTTCATTACATAGCATGGTACCAACATAACTCACAAGGGGTAGCAGTTCTAAATCCATTCCAATACTCACATTGGAAATTTCTATATAACAAGCCTAACATGCTTATCATGCTATCAAAAGTCATTGTTATCATTTAACTCTCATGGTAAAATCATCATAACAATCTTCTCAAGATGAATAACCCAATACATAGTGTGGTATTATACATCTCACATGGTCATAGTCATACAATGAAATTCATTCTTAGTCAAGAAATTTCCTAATAATGGTTAAGGGTCTTAGTCACTCATCCCTTCCAAATTATTCCATTTTATTTACGATTTGTTATGAAAATAAATTATACATTTGACATCCAATAACATGAGGTAAAAATCAACACCAATGGGATTCCAATTCCAAATAAATTCAAGTTATATTTAGTAATAATATCCAAGGGGTGATTCAATCATAACAATCTATTGCATGAGGTATAGACTTAACATACTCACACGAGAAACAAGAAATATAACAAGCACTAATTTTTTTAACAAAAATAGCAAGGATAAGTCCCCTATTAACTCTCATGGTAAACATTAATCAATAATATCAAAGGGTTCATGAATTAACGTACCATATATTGACTCCAATAAGAAGGCATATGGAAATATCAAACCAAAAAAAAGCATGTTATAACATATATCACTACTTTTTTATTTTAAAGGAATCCTTCCATAGTTTGAGGGGTTTTATTATAAAAACATGAATTTTTTCATAAAAACATCAATTATCTCTAATAATCTATTCATTCGAGAATTGAAATTCAGCTTATCAAGAAGTATTAAATAAGCAGTTAATGCATTCTTAAACAGATGGTAAGGTTAGGGACCCTTCCTCAAAAAAAGACCAAGCCGACATTCGACACTTGACACATTTTATCTCAAAGTTTCTGTACACTCACATGAACATACATCTACATATATATATATATATATATATATCTCCTTAACAAAATTCATTTATTTACCATTCCATGAGGGAATATGTACATGGAATAAATATATATATCTCTATATATATACATACCTGAGTACATGCGTTTACCACTCCCAAAATTGAAGAAAACCCACTACAAAAATTAATTACACCAAAAGACAATGTAAAACTATCATATAAGGGGTATGAAAACCAACAAAGAGTATAATCCCTTACCTTAGATGTTGGAGAAGAACTAATACAACCCAAACCACTTCACCATTGGCATCGTTTTCCCAATCTTTCACTGACATGACATGGGATACCATTTGCACAACCCAAAAGAAGAATTATGATATCAATGTTATCATTAACAATAGCGTTTTTGTTAGGACCACAGTGGGTGATGAATAGACAAAAAACAGTTGTAAACAAAGAGTAGAATGGATGAGAGAGCTTACCATGATGTATTGATAGAGATTCATGATGAAATCTAGGAAGATCAATGTGGAGAAGAGGAGTCGAGGGGGAGGGGTGCGTTGCACCTCAAAGGGGATCCCCCAGGTCTGTCATGTGAGTTTAGAGAGAGGTGTTATGTTGAGTGTTATGTTTTTATTTTAATTTATTTTTAATTTATAAAAATCCTTAAAATAGATCCATTTGTATGGTTTAACCAGCAAGGTTTTCCAAACCATTCTCAAACTATGTGATGAGAAGTTCTTAGCTACTTCTTGGACCACTAATCCTATGGGATAGGTGCATGGTTTGGAAAATTATGTTCAGCCCATGCAACAGCCTCTATCCACCTAGAATAAGCTACACAGTAACCTTTTATGGGCTGAATGGTTTCAAAAAACTGTAAACCCTATGTATGGCTTTTAAAACCTACCTTTACTGGCCCGACACTCCCAAAACGCATCAAGACACCTGGAAATGTTCTCAGGACTTCACCCAAGTAGAAAAACATCTCTTTGTAACATTTATACACTCAGAATTAATTTCTGATGTTCAATTTTAAAAACAAACTATCCTGTAATGATCAAAATTCAAATTCCCGATGATTTTTTATCTCGTTCGAAAACATGGGTTATTACAAACTCCCCACCTTAGATCTTCTCATCCCCAAGAATATTTTTTGGAAACAATGAAGACATCACCCATCCTACAGGGCCGTGAATCTTCGTTCTTCATCCACGTAGCATATTCAAATTCCCAACGCACATCAAAGTACACTTAAGAACACAAAACTCATACCATAAAACGTGATCCAATGAACTATTTGCAACTAAAACATCAAAGCGGATGACACCCAAGCCTGATTAACCAAAGACACAATCATGTCAACATCCTTTTATGGATCAATCCAAATTTACTCCCCATATTAGGCTTAACACTAGAGGACATTGTTTAATTAGGGATTTTCCCCACAATTATAAATTCTTTTTTAAACACACCCCTAATCATTTTAATAATGATTTTCTCTAGAAACAAATATAGAATAAAATGGTTTCATCCCACTAGAAACAGTAACCTTAAAGCATTACATCTTATCCTGATAACATGTCTGAAATAAACTCAGATCCAACCCACTGGAGTCCATGAAACTATCACTTGTTATTCCATACCCCATACTAAAATTGAGACATTGGTAAAAATATAAAACATCTACATAAGAACATTGAATGAGGACAGTGCGGAATTCTCCTAACATTCACCTCAAAATAAATGGAATGTGTCAAAAATGCTTATCCAAGTTGGTTATACAAGGGAAACCAAGTATCACTTAGGACTAACCAAGACCCTTAAAAAACCATGCATCTGTCAGACAACATGGATTGAGATCTCAAAACATCCCTACATCTTTTAAACATTAGCATGAAATAAGACCATCTCTCTTATAGTGCATCCATGATGACATCAAGTTAGTAGACATTATCATCATATTCCGAAGAGTACTCTAAGATCATACTATGAGAAATAATCAAACAACTAGTGGTTAAATTCTTTAGAATAAACTAATTTTCACCTTCCGAAACATCACCATTTAAATAAAGATAATAACTTTACCCAGAGGAATTTCCATAACCGTTCAAACATAACCACCAAATTCCATCAATGACCAATGGAATTCTCAAGGGTTTCACGGAAAATCAACCTTGTCAATGTCGTACTACCGAGAAAGCACTGACCCAATTCAAAACAAGAAATCCTCAAAAGTGATTTGAAAAAGAAGTAACCATAACAAGGTAATTCCTAAATGTATTCCTTCTACTCAGATTGACACATTTAATTTAACCGACTTGACACTCACCAATAGTGGAGTGTCTAAGTCATTGATATAATGGATTGATCGACTAGCTGCTCATAGTCACACTAGGTCAGATTTTCCTTAAACGCACATGTGATGTTAAACAAACCATGACAACCATGTCCAAGAATTTTTCATGAGAGATGAAACCAAACTGACTGGTGTGTCAAAATACCTGAGTCCACGATAGTCCTTTAGAGTAGTAGGACGAACTAAAATCCCCAAAAACTCAGGCCACTCTACTTCAGAGATGGCCTGAGGGAATACACAACAACTGAATGGTCACAATTTAACCAAACACAAATGAATCGTTTTAACATTTAACACTTGACAGGTTATGTGTATGTCGACACATAGTACCCCATGATTCCAAGAGAAAATGGCACATCATGAGAACTATCTACTAATTTTTATCCATATGAAATCAACTACCATATGAATCACATAAAAACTGGATCAAAATCCCCACATCCCAAACATCCATTTACTCGGATGATGACATGCCAAGTCATCCATCGCTAATGGAAATAGAAGTTCACATGACCTCTTAAGAAGATGACCATGCCTGGGACATGTATAACTTTCTAAATTGAACACTCCTCAATTATCACTCCCATATCAAGGGTCAAGTTGCAATGACAACCCATCTAAACAATGGAATTCTATTAAAAACCAAAAGTATTATTTGGGAAAATGGAACCAGAGTGGAACAAATATCATAAAAACTCATAGTAGTAAGTAATACATAAATATATATGGGTGTTACCTACCACGAGATAGCCCCTTATGAAGCATAAGTGTCCACACTATCTTTCGTTCATGAAACAAAATTTTCACTAGTCTCTGGATCCTTTTTCAATTAATTTAATTCTAAAAGAAACAACCTAGAGAACAACACCCATGTCTCTGTTCCAAGGCATACCACCATAACATTTATACTAACCTTGCATAATAGTATTTGAAAAGGAAACCACTTCAGGTTATAATTTAAATTAATTTCATTATTTCAATTCATCGTTTAATAATTTGAAATAATTTAAAAACAAATCTAATGTACCATTTTATAAATAAGGCACCTTTTATGAACATTATCTAATAACACAAAAAAGGAAATTCTCATAAAATTCCTTTCAAAAACATTTAACATTCATTGGAATTCATTCATTAACAAGAAATTTAGCATAAAAATTATTTTTTAACCGAGTTGGAGACCTTGGAGGGTCCCCCTAGACAAACCTAGATTCGTTACAAAGAAACAAAATAACAGTCATTTAACTACATAAATCATAAATCCAACAATGTTTTATCTTATAAAAGCATGCCCCAACTAGCATACTTGGGTCCAGTTGTGTGTTTTAAAAGTTATCTATCCATTCAAGTTCAAAACATATTCTATTTAAAATTTATAACAATTCCCAAAAATACCATGTTTATAAAAAGGAAAAATCACATGGGTTTCCATCTACCAGTCAATAAAGCACCCATAAACATTTCAATTGGCTTTAGGATCCAATTAATTAAAAACATTCAACAATAATATTTAACTTTAGAATCCATTTTTCAATTAAACAAATTACATGAACTTATATAAAGGTCCAAATGTGGTTCAATTATATGGGTCACACTTTTCCAAATCATAAGGTTCCCATACACCTTATAATTGTAAACTTTCTCCTGCTTAAATCACAACAAATCAAAATAATCCCATTAAACCACATTCCCATTAAAACTAGCATGCTAAAATAATAAATAAAGCATGGGATATATCATATAATCATGTTACACCATAAGAAAGACATGTTGAATAACCAGTCATGCTAATAGATTACCTCAATGGGTACAAAACTAAGCATGGAATCACTCAACGCACATAATAATAATAAGAGGGCAACCTATTAATGCAACTACATGGAATGTATTATGCATGTAATGTGAATTTACATGTGCCTATACTGATTCATGTTAGGAACACTACTTTCCATTCTAGGAAAATGGAGAAATACCATAAATATCCCTAAATCCACAAGCCATGAAAAGTATACCATTCACCCATGGATTAATCACATCAACTGTAACATCAATCGTATATACATCAATTCCCAAACCTAGCCACATGGTTATTTCCCATGTGTGTGGTGATTAATCCCAAGAACAGCTACTTACCAATCACCTACACATTCATAGTCTCCTATCTATAAGCCCAAAATAGTATGATAAAAGGAATAAATACCTCTAATACACCTTTTTAATTCCTTAGATCAAATTACAACTAAACCAATAGTCATATAGGTCACCATATAGCCTAAATAACGTCTCCATGTATGTGATTGTCTATCTACTACCAATGAGGGTGTATAGGTGGTTCAGTGTGGATGCAATACCCTCGTACTCAGAGAACACATCGATAAACATATAGTAAATGTTAGATAACATTGGAAGGAGTATAAAACAATAATCAAATAGTAGAAGATAGATTCCATATCAATTGAAATCAGAATATGTACAATGTTATTTCATAAAATAAATGAATGTTAAAAAATGATGCATAAGATATAGTTTAACGTAATACATTATTTACATTTCAGTATAGAATAAAAAAAGTCAACAAAGCCCCATGGGAGATCTCCAAGAGCATCTGAAGCTCCAGCTTAGTCCTTTTCTCCCAACATCTAGATAAAATCAATACATCAAAACATAGGTCTATATGGTTTCAAACAAGTATGTCTACTCAGGTACCAATGGTACCTAAGAAGGGTATGAGATATAACTATCAGTAGGCCGGCACCCAAAGTTTCCAGCCCAATTCATCATGTGCTAAGATAATATAGCTGTGTGAAAGAAGTTATAAAAAAAATAATGATGTACACAAAAGAAAGAAACCTATAAAGTAAAGTATTCCACATATACTCAAATAAATTGAATGAAACTAATTTATGAGATAATTATATGATTTAATAGTCATGACTATTTAATTTTACCAAGTTTAAATGAGGTTTCAACTTATTAATTAAATACGTATCGGGACCTAGTGTGTATCCCAATGTCCCATGTAAGGATATATTAATGGTGTCTAAATAGGCCATTTATATGGCATAATCTATTCTGAATTAAATCTTCTTATTTGTCTTTGTTGATTCCTCATAATACACTTTAATCTCATTTAAAACATTTAGAACATGAGACTATCCATGACATTCATAATTTTTAATTCATGTAACACTCCATGTATAACATAAACACACACCCTAAAATCATGTCCCTTGAAAACCTCTCAGGAACCTGGTATCGCTCTAGGTGAGGTATAAAGTCCATGTTATCAAATTCTATCCTTTGCAATTCTATACATAAACTTCAAGTATTGCTCATGAAATATAATCATTTCCCCATGAGTCCGTCCATGAAATCCCTCATATAACTGGATCCTTGTATCAATATACAAATTAGTCAACCCTCATTGAGTCTACTCCAGGCATCCATAAATGGTTCCATGTATCACTTGTGGCATAAATATCAATGACCTTTGATTCGATTCTTGGAATCTTCTATGATATCCATGTATCACTCGACATATAACAATTAAAAAACACCTATGAGTCTGCCCTTGGAAAAAAATATTAACTCGAGAATAAAATTTAAAATCACCTATGAGTATTTCCGTGGAATTATTGTATAAATCCATGTATCCCCTACGGATTAATTTTATTTAATAATTTATTCTTTCCCTGTATCTCTCAATATATCCATGTATCTCCCAAGGTATACAAGTTGATAGTGACATCAATCTGTCAATGACATTCCAAGATAAATTCTTGTATCACCCAAGGCTATTTATCATTTCAAAATTTCAATTTAATTTAAGTAATTAATATAACATGGAAATGTCCAAATCGAGAGCATCGTTAAACATATTCACCTAAAAGGGTTGACTCACACATTTTACAACCTCGTAATTCTTGGACATCCAATTACTCATGTGATAAAAACATGATAATGAGCTTACCCTTAATAATTAGTTCATTGCATGGCATGGTCTCAACATAAATCACAAGGGCTAGAAATCCAATGTATATTTCAATAATAACATTTAAAATTTAAATATTACAAGACTAACAAACCTATCAAGCTATCACAAGGAATTTTTATCATTTTACTCACATAAAAAAATATTTATAACAAGATTATCAATATTAGTACCCCACTATATAGAGTGGTAGTATCAATTTCACAAGGGAATAGTCATAGAAGGAAATTCGTTCTTAATTAAGCAATGACCTAATAAGGGCCAAGGTTATTAGTTGCTAATCCTATCCCAATTAAAACATTTAATTTAAAAAATTTAATGAAAATCAATTTTAAGTTTGAGATCCCATGACATGGGGTAAAAAGGCACACTTTAGGGTTTCCAAGGATAAATACATTCATGTTTTCTTTATCGAGAAAACCCAAGGGGTGCTTTAATCCTAATAGTCTATTGTATCAGGCATAGACATAACATACTCACATGGTCTACAACAAATATAACAAGCTCTATTTGATAAAAAACAACTATATGGATAAGTCCCATATTAACTCACATGGGAAACATCATTCAATAATATCAAAGGGGAAATTCATTAACATACCATATATCTACACCACCAGGATAAAATATGGGAATATTAAACAAAAATTAAGTAGCATATAACATCTATCAATACCTTTTGGTTTTAAGGTAGTGCACCCCATTGGAGTTGTTTTATTATAAAAACCTCACTTTGTATATCAATGAAATAATTTATCTCAAATAAGAATTTAATTCTAGAATTTCAATTCAACATATCAATTTTCATTAAATAAGAATAAAATGAATTATTAAACAATGTTTAAGGTTAGGAACACTACCGCAAAAGAAGACCAAACCAACTTTAAGAACAGGACAATTTTTATCATGAAGTTGTTGTCCACTCAAACACACAAACATCCATATATATAAATATATATACCCTTAACCCGATGCAGAATTCCCCACGCCATTTGGGAATATGTATGTGGAACGCACACACACAGACACCTGATTAAATGAATTCCCTCCTCCCAAAATTGATCAAAACCCACTAAAAACAATTCCCATCACAATACAACACCATAAAACACTCAAATACAGGGTGAGAAAACCAAAAATGGGTATTAATTCTTACCACAGATGGTGGCGATGAACTGAATCGACCTGATCCTATTCTCCTTAATTTGTGGATGTTGGAACTCACACCCACATAACCCCAGAAACCATTTTTACATCCCTAAAACAAAAGAAAACAGAAATCTTGGTGATCCCTAACCCTAGGGTGTTCAGCCGAACCACACTAGGTGAAGAATATTCCAAAAAATATCCCAAAACCATGAGTATAAGGGATGAGTGATCTTACCATGATGGATTAATGGATATTCATGAAATCTGGGTGGATCGGTGTGATGAAGAGAAGCTGAGATGGTGGGGTGTGTCACACCTCAAAGGGGTCCCCCTATTCCATTATATGGGTCTAGAGAGAGAGAGGGGTGAGGTTGAGTATTATGTTTTTATTTTAATTTTAATTTATTTTAAATCAATTCTAAAAACAGACCCATCTTCACAGTTTTATGCTCATGGTTTTCCAAACAGTATTCAAACCATGTGATGAACTATGATTAGCTACTACCTGAACCACTAAATGTGTGGGATAGGTGCACATTTTGGAAAACTGTGTGTATCCAATGTAATAGCATCTATCCACCAGAAAGAAACCAAACGATTACCTGCTATATGTTGTATAGTTTCAGAAAAATCATGGACCCTATAGAGGGACTTTAAAACTTTCATTTCCTGATATGGTGATCCCAAAACTAATTGAGCCTCACAAGAAAGTTTTTAGGACCTCACACCAGTCCAAATACATCATGTTGATTCACCCCAAATCTTGGAATTATGTTCTTATGTTCTTTTTGAAAAATGACTCGTCCAGTAATCACCAAAATTAGAATTCTCATAGAATTTTTTCAATTTCCAAAACACGGGTTCTTACAACTATAGTCACCTCTCATGAAATCCTACATTGAACTAACATTCCTTATCACACTCACATATAAGAAATTATATTTCATTAGTCTTCTAGTAGATAGTATCTAGTTCCACTCCATTCTTATTCTCACACCTCACCCACTAGGATCCTTGGCTAGAACTACAATTTGTGGGCCTAGTGGCACCCATGCGTCCATGTCTATGTCTTCCCTTATCTCTTCACACTACCTATAGGAGCTATGCATGAACCTATATGACCTGGGATAGCCAGTTTAAACTACCTACTATGTATTTTATCCCAATACAACATGTGGGGTTGAGGTGTTTTCTAAGCTGGTAAATTTTTATAAATGATTGGAAAACCCAAAATAAATAGAAAACCCAAGTATGATGTCCACTAATTCTCTTCATTTCCTCAAATACTAAATAAATTTTTTTTGTAACGGGTAAATTATAAAGAGTGAAATGGTGCTTCAGATCTAATTTACCCTTTACAAATAACATGTCCATTATTTAGCTACCTATGGTATATAATTATTCATTTAACAAAAACATGTTCTAACTTTTCAAAAACTCAAAAATTTCATCATTATTCAGTTCATCATGACCTATCAATTCCACTTCAAAATGGTATAGTTAACTTCCAATAAAAACATCATCAAACGTTGATAATACTCATCCGTTATTAAAAAACATCACACCATGTGAAATACCATCTATCTTGATCAGTTGAAACCCTTGGATTTATAAATAACACAACATTTATCACCCATAGTTTATAAAAAAATCATCATCTAACATTATCTTCTTAAAATCCTTAGGTTACCACATGAATAACCTTCATTTCAACATCCCCCATTATAGTTTTTTTTTAAATTAAATATATTATGAGTTTAAATGTTGATATTTAAAACCTATCATGCTCTATCCAAACCAAATAGAAAAAGAATAACTCGACAATAAATCTATGTCTACATGGGTAATTCTTAGTATAGAAAACAAATCATCGAGAGAGATTTTTTATAAATCAGTGAATAAATTTCAAATTAAACATTAATAAAACATTTGTAATTCACATTTGACATAGAAAATTCTACATTCTTCTATCACTTTTTGAATGTATTCTCCAAAGATAATATCTTCCCTTGTCAATAATACAAAAAAAATACCCTAAAGGGTAGATTTATCAACATTGATTTGAGAATTATAGCATTAATAACTCCACTTATTTAATATGGTATTATTGATAATATTAATATATAACATCCCTTGTCTATACTTGAATTATTTCACTAATTTCCCTATGATTTGATTGATTTGATCAATATTGACACTTTTTTATACCACATTGATTTTTGTGATTTCCTCCTCTTTTATAATAAACTAAAAGGGTAAGACATACAAATCATTGAAAAAACAGGTTAAATAGAAAGTTTTATTGGGAGTAGGAATTTTATAAACTCCCTCATATCAAGGGAGGTGGTTGAACATCAAGCTCTATCCAATATTTCTCAAATTACTATATGAAATAGGGTTTTAGTGAAATTATATGCAACTTGGTGATTCTTTCTCAAGTGATCCTCCTTAAACAGTCCTTGTTCCACTTTCTCTTTGAAAATGGGGTTCAAAATCTCTATTTTTTCAAAATATATCCTAAACTAGTACCTTTTTTAACATGATAGAACTTTTTTTACAATTGATCAACATAGATTGTTTTACCACTTCTCTTAGTTGAAGAAACCAATTTGTGAATGGAATGTATTTTTTGTCATCAATTTTTCAATGGTGATCAATGAAACATGAAGATATCATTGCAGTCAATATGATGAAGTATTTCTAAAGTTAATGAAGCTAGAATAATTTCCTCAAGTCTAGATAATTCACGAAATATTTTTTTGATGATTTCTTGTTTCAACGTGATTCATTGAGAGTTGTTATAGATTCATAAGACTAAATTTCATATCATAGTTGAATAATTATCCAAGTTAAATTTGATGATGATTTTTTAATTTTTATTTCAAAAATATCATATGTTGTTTTGGGAACATGTGATGCAAACATTATAAAATAACGTGGAAGAAATTTGTTTCCATTTTTATTTAGTTTTGATTGGAAAGAAATATTTTTCTTGAAGATGGGGAAGTTACAATAATTTATTTGGAAAATATAATGATGCTAAAGGTGATTGATCAAAGGTTATATACACAATAAATGGTTTTCATGATGAAATAATTTTATTTGATATGTAATTAAATGATCCATTGATGACATTAGCATAATACTATCATTTCTAACACCAATCATGGATTATATTAGATTAGAGTATGTGTTGAGTAAATATTTGATCACTATCTGAATAATATGTTGTGAATTTTTATTGAATAGGTTTGTAGCTTTAATGACATATCAATTTAATTTTTGATATGTCTAAATTACCAAAGATCAATATATTTGGTGTTTCCTAAGACGATGTTTAAGGTGGTATAGTATTCCAGTGTTTCCCAAATTTTTGGGCCTCAAAATCAAGAGTTTGTTTTATGGAAATGGTTGGTTTTTTGGAATGGAGTTAATGAAACATATTTCATATAACATTAAATATAGTTCACGAACAAAAAATGAAAAATGCATATTAAAAATTGAAATCAGAAAATAATTATTTCTGCATAGCAGTACTATGTAGACCACGAAGCACACTACACAAACCATATAGAGAAAACGGTTTTTAGAAGGCTTTTAGTTTGTGAGAAACTAATATTTCACAAGATTATTTCCATTTTCGGCTAAGATGTTGTGATTTAGGATTCTTGAGTGGGTTTTTAATTTACATAGGACATCAGCTGTTGTAAAGGATAATGGCACTATGAAGAGGGCATTGCAGTTCACAGTGAAGGGTGTAACACATTGAAGTTTCTTGTAATTAATATTAGAAGGGTTTTTAGATCCATTTTCCTATATAAATACACCTAATTATATCATTATGAGTTATAGTGTCTTTTATTATAAAATATAATCCTTGGAAGAAACTCATGGAAGTCAGAAAAAGGTCTTCAGGGATGATTATTTTAATGAGAAGAACTCCAGACAAAAGATTACATATAAGAAGAAATAATCCTGGGGGTCATTTCCATGTAGGATAAGTATTTTATGGGGAAATTTCATATAAGGAGTTTGTTGGCATTGGAACCTGACAAATTAAAATGGACGGAAAATCCCTGATAGTCTGTGAAGCATCATCAGTTTTGCGGAGGCATCAGACATCCATAAAAAAGTGGTAGTCCAATATGTAAGTATTTTATGTGAAGGAAATGTTGTCTATAGAAGAAATGTTTTCCATGAAGAAAATGTTTTCTATGAAGCTATCGTTGAACGTGATTCAAGATAGTATTCAGATAAAGCAAGGAAATATGTGGGGGATACAAGAATATTCACATTTTTCAAAAGAGAAATACCACATAAACATTATATGTGTTTACTCCATAATTATGGATCTTAAAAAGAATGATATGTTTAAACATGACACATGTTTAACTCACATGCTCGTAGTGGTTCCTAAATAATAGTTCTATAAAATAGTGCTTCGTTGTAACATCCCCAATGTGTTTCCCAAAGGTAAACTATTTGTGTTGTCAGTTGATACAAATGAATATATAAAATGAAACACACCCCTGTTTGTGTGAAAAAGCATCAGATGTGCACCTATGTTCATATTTTCAAGACAATGAAGAGAAACATACACTGTTTGAGTTTACATATGAAAGCAAGTGCATGTATGAAAATATTATTGATAAAAACTATTTACAAAAAATAAACATGTATATTATATAAAGAATGAGAGAATGAAGTAAAAAATAATGTGAAGAGGAAGTGAAGACGAAAGAGGATAGTATGAATGTGTTCATGCATATGTGAATTCATGATAAATTTGAAATTATTACATGTCTATGAATAATATAGTGTTCCCACTTAATGATTGATTATTATCCATGGAATAGTAATTATGAAGATTCTAAGCTATGATAATATTCATTTATTTAATAAAAAAATTTAATTTTGTGATTCCAGAATGATGAAGAAGAATAGATATCAGTTAATTTGGTTTTTAATTGAAGAATAATGTGATAAGAAGAGAAGTATATTTTTTCAAAAAATAGATATCGATTTTTTATAATTTATGTCATAGAAAATATAGTTTTCATAATTCCAAAACACATTCATATTGTTGTGACTGATATAAGAAGAAGATTGTGATGCTTTTAGTTTGCTGTTAGGAAGAGGTAAGAAGTGTTTCTTGCATGTTTCTATGAAATCAATAAGGGAAAAGTAGAATATCAAAGTATTAATATGGAATCTAACATGTCTCAAATAGTGGAAGACATTATTGGTGTTACAATACCTTAAAATTATTAGACTATCTTCAGAGGAAATATAAATATCCATCCAAGAGCTATAAAACGTGCACTATCAATTGACATTAGTACATTCCAAGTGAAAGGGTATTTCCTGCTTATTTTATCCACATTCAACTGATTATTTTCTAGTATAAGTGTGGTTTGGATTATTTCCATACTATGAAAAGGAATATATACTCTTATTTAGTATGTAAAATTGTAAAAATATCGTGTGATTTTCATTACTACTTTAATATTATGGCATGTGATAGGGAAAAGAGAATAAGAGAGTCGATATCCTAACATGTCAAAGTGGTAAAAGGACTCATAATTCCCAAATAGTGATCCCCCCCACATCTTAGTGTTAGGAATTATCCAAACTACTCTAAAAATAAGTATCCACTAATAGAATTAACGCCTTTGTAACTAAAATATATTCACATCTAGCTGGGATAAGTAATGTGATTTCATAATTAATCATAATATATCTAATAATTTTTTCTTAAAAAAAACCCATTTTTAGATTTTTTAAACATACCATTGTGGTGAAGAAAACCCACCAGGTTCTAGAATTTCCTCTGAGATACTTAAATTGTGGACCAATGTCAAAATTTATTAGATTGATCAAAACCCATTATCAATTTATGAATAATGAAAATAAAATTCAGCATCACTATCTTAATCACCTTGATCTAAGTAGATATTCTTAATGTAAACCCACATATATAAAAAGAACAAACTCAAACTCCCTTAGAATAATAAGAAGAGAATTTACATGGTCAAGACAGAGTATTACATCATGGTAGAAACACTCTTAGATTTTTAGAAATATAATATAAATATAACTATTACATGATATTGAAATGGTGACCCCACTAAACTATATATAGAACCACTTTTGT
Source organism: Viscum album (assembly GCA_963277665.1). Classification (NCBI taxonomy): domain Eukaryota; kingdom Viridiplantae; phylum Streptophyta; class Magnoliopsida; order Santalales; family Viscaceae; genus Viscum; species Viscum album. The sequence goes on along the minus strand of OY728155.1, from coordinate 190,919,005 downwards.
TTAGTGAAACTTCCTTTTAATTGTCATGGATGACCATTGCTTCTTCAATACCACCACTAGATACTCAGAAAATACACTACCTCAACTTTCCATTCCTAATTTAACAATGATTGAAATTATTTTAATAAAAAAAATTATCTCAATTACCTTATATGGTCTTCGAGAAACTCCAGGTTACTATTAAAAATTTATATATTTTTTCATGAAATATTCAAATTTATTTTTCCACACTTCCATTATCTGTAATCAGTAATCACCAATGTTGTCACCTGGAGTTATGTTATTATCTATTTTCAAGGAAATTCCATCATATAGCTCCATAATTTAAATTTTGGAATATATTATTATAGAATTTGTGTTTACATGGATAGATAATTTTTATCATAACAAAACCCAATAGTCTCTCACTTATGAACATATTTATCAGCTTCACAAAGTCCTCAAGATCACTTAAAACACTATATCCTTCCTTTATTATATAACAATAGTTAATTAATATCCTTCCCATTTTTATTCATAATCAAACACACAATGAGGAAACAAATATTCTATAATTTCCCATACAATGACCATTATTAGCATATCAACCTGATTCTTACTTCCACTAGAATCTCATAGCTACAACACTATATTTTCCAAAGGTTTCTGGATGAAGTCATACCTCTGGTGAATATTTTTTTTACTAGGATTGAAAAATAATATTTTAGGAAAAATGGATTATTTTATTAATATCATAGAACAAAATTCAGTTCCCCAGCTTCATTTTTAGTTACACAAACAAGCCATTCAACCACATCATCCCCTTCCTTATGTTCATTTTCAGAACATAGTATACTTTTTGGAAGGGTGTGTAACTACCAGTTATAGTCTAGACACCCATATTATGATTTTTAATCTATATATGATCACACATTATAGATTTTTTTGTATATCCTCCAAAATCTATATCAATATAACCTTGTAATTGACCATTCATTCCCAAACATAAGGATACTCCTTCTGAACCTTTGAGATACTGGAGTGTCCACTTTACCACTTCTTAGTGCACCTTTCCTAAAACTACATAAACCTAATAACCATTCACAATACCTGAGAAATTTATGGTCTTATAATAACCATGGATTAAATTTGGAATCCAATAGATGATGTATATAAAACCCTATCTATATAAGGATCATATTCTTTAATTTTGCGGAATACTCCTTGGATAAATTTAAATTTTTATCCAAATGGGAAGAGATAGTTTTATACACAGTTATTTTAATCATTTTAACTATCTTCATTATGTACTTTAACTAATAATAAATCAATATTCTATGCTTCCAGTCCCACTGGATTCTCATCTGAATTTTTTTTAACATCCCTGATATCCTTAATCTTGTATCTTCTAGAAAACTATTCCTTTATCCCTTAAATACATTTTCTATTTTTACATATTAAAATAATTTAATTCATGTAGAATATAATTATGATTAATATACCATTATTAAACACTTTACATTGGAAGTGACAATCCAAATTTCATCGAAGAATTATGTTCATCAATGAAGTCCTAAAAGTATCAATTCTATTTATTTGGTTCTTTCATCCACCTATACAAACTATATTTGATCTTTCACCCCATATTAATTCCAAAATTTATTAATCCTACAAGTTTCATCATGGTTATTTCATATTATAAGTCTATATAAATAAAATCTAATTTAACATATAATTATTAAAAATATTGGCTTTTATCTAATACCATTCCAAGAATAATTCATATTTTTATCTGTTTAAAAATTAGAGAAAATATTTTTATGAAATAAATTAATCATATTTATTGAAATCATGTTAAAACCATAATTTCCTTATATAATGTTTTACCATAAACGTCTTCCTTTAACGGCTATACCCATTTTTGTAGTTTCCTTTTCCGAGTAAGAGGTTTTGGTAGCACCCAAGTTTTTGGAAATATATAAGGATATCATGCCATCCTTCAACAATATCAAACACTATATTAATTCATCGATAAGTTCAACCTTTTATAGACTTTCAGATTATCTTCATGATATACAAAGAAGGTATTATATATCAGATATGATCTTCTACACTAATCTTCTAACAATGTAATTCCACCTCAACTCACATGGTTTCAATCCTTCTAGAACTTTTTATTCTAGATGTATTACATAATATTTCATAGTACATGGTCTTTATTATTCATCTATCCTTGTAAACCCTTTTGGAATCAAAAATCCATCTAAAAATTCTTCTCATATACAATATGGGTTTTCTAGAACATTAGTACTTTTTTAACTATCTAGATCTTCTAGAAATCTATTGAAATGAAACTTAGAATGCTATAATAAATATTTGTTGTTATTTAAATCTTCTGGTGTGTTTTTATCCTTCTATATGATCCCTTCATTGAATGGAATATTCCTTCTTTTGATATATTTCTGGAGATCATTGTTCTAGATCTAAAATCAAAATTGATCACCATTATACCCTATAAAGAAACATGTTGGGTATATTGATACTAACTTGTCCCTATCTTTAGAATAAAATAGAACATGGGATAGACATATGAATACGGTGAGGTATCATTGCTATACTGATTTTTTTTTCATATCCCTTCCAAAATCTCTTATCCCAATGGTGTGGAAGGACTTAGATTCATGAGGTATGATACACAGTTCACCCATACGACCCAAAATTCAAACATAACCCTGGTGTGTAACCTCATGCTCTTAAATCTATCATTTAACATATTATTCAAATACTCAAACACACTATATTTTATAGAGTTATAGGTATCATCTTTTTAAAATTAATTTCGTTATTGTAGTAAAATTACTAAAACACTCCACTTCAATACTCTCCACCATTATAAAAACTCAATATTTTAAATGTTATTCCAAAATATTTTTATAATATGGATCTCCATTAAACAGAGTTATAAAAAATTAATACATTTACATGAGAAATAACAACTAGAAATTATATGTTTAGTCATTTATGAATGTGACATGGTATAATGACCCTCTGTGAGAATAAACCAGTCTGAGTCTCCATAAATCCATATGAAATAGCTGTAACTTCCAATTCTTTAATGATTTTTCTTCTGTATTGAAGGATACCTTATATTTCTTCCCAAATACACACATTTCAACTGATATTTATTTCACATTATATAGTTATGGTATTTTGTTATCATCTATAACTTTCATACCTTTCTCACTAATTCTACTTAGATGATCATGCCAAAAATTCACTGTTCAATAATATATTTTTTTTTTGAAATGTATTAAACCTTATAAAATATTTGTGAGGTATAATGATCCATATTTTACTCCTTTATCGAGAATAAAAAATCCTCATTTTAAATTAAACTCTTCATCCATAAATATTTAACAAAATGTAACATAATAATGCTGACTAATTGAGATCAGATTCATTAATAAGCCTAAAATTGTAACTCATAACTCAAAACTCTAGGATTTTTATTCATTTGAATTACATGTTCACATTTTACTTTATAATTAAATTAAATGGTGTATCATTCAAAATATGAGACTTCTAAATCATTTGGATGCAAATTTAATCAAACTACCTCTCTCGGATATTGAGTGAAATAAATCCCTAGAATCATTTATCTAAGAATCAAATTGGCTTGAAACACCTAGAAATAAATTACTTTATATGGTTTTGGTATTTAAGAAATAACTTATTGATGTAAAATTTCAAAAATTTATTCTTACATCTCCATAATCCTTCATAAGGATCCCCTTATATCCATATTTCCAGCATATAGGTCCATGATTTTCTAATTTCTCTCAGCTCATCTCCCTCTTTTACAAAATATTCTTATAAAATTATGGTTATGTGGATAAAAATATATGTTATGTACTAAAAAATATGTATTTTTTCTATACACCGTGTTTTTTATAAAATATTCATTCTACGTGAGATGAAAAATCCTTGAACACAATATCAGCCTTTCCTCTAGAGTTACCACAGGAACTATTGAATCTAAAGATTCTAGAAGATATTTTAAAAGAATCAATGAACATAATTCCCATTCATACATAACTCATACTAATTTTAAAATACATTAAATCCCATTGTAGTCATTAAAATGGTCTATCGCTATTTTTCATTCTACCATTTCTAGGATGAAGAATCTCTACATTAGAAAAACCTTTCTCATTGTGATTGGATTCTCACTCATTTTAGTGAGAATGGATGTTAATGTCATAATAGTTTATTAAACCTACATGATGAAGTAAAGTTTGGGGTAAAAAATCATCCAAACAAACACAAGTGTTTTATAGTAGAATAATTCCCTTTTTTACTTTATCCATTGATTCTAGTTTGGATCTCGTCAAGAGAACACCCTGACCTTTTTCAAATGGATAATCCACAATCTATAACTTTTTGAATCCAAAATATAACCCATCAAAGTTTTTCAAAAACCCATTTCTTTTTCAAATATCATTACATATAAAGCATAAAATCCAATGAAAATAGTTAATGTAATGTACCTAAATAAAATTATTCTTTATATTTGTGATACCAAATTTTGTGTTGAAAACCCACAATGTTTCAAAACATTGTTTTGATCCCCATATTTATTAATAAGGTTTGAAGTTTCAAAAATAATACAAACTCGATTTCAATGTATGGAAAAAGTAATTTCACTTTAATAAATTTTGTATAATCACTATAATCTCATGAAATCTTATAATATAAAACAAACACACAAAATAGAAAAACAATCTCATATACACTCAATAAAACTGAAATATAATTGACATGGTTTGACTTAATACTACTCCATGGGAAAAAATTTATTACATTTATTAGAAATAAAAAAAAATATTAAAATATTTTGAATAAGTGAACCCACTCACAAATATATATTCAATTCTATTCAGTTGATCTAGTTCCACCACCTCATGTTCTCCATTGATGATACCCAATAGATCAAGGACACCACTAACATCATAAAAATGACCTACCTTGACTTTTGATTTTTTCTGAGAAACGAAATTAATTATTCTATTCATTATAATCCCTCTAAAAAATCTTTAACATCCTTTGAAAATATTTTGGTAACTCTTGTGAGTTAAAAAATTTAATCTACCATAAGTCAAATTATTTCCACCACACTTCCTTCATCCTAAATAAGACATCATTAAAACTACCACATTAAGTTATGAACATCCCCAACTCCACTGAATTACTGTCATCTAGCTCAATAATTGATCATTTAGAGTCACTCTGTATGAATGTTATGTTTAATTATCCATTAAACTGTTATTTTGACCATATGCAACAACCAAATTCAACCTAGTATGCATCAAAATTTATTAATATATTTTATTCCTTTCCTATATATAACACTAAATCATAATAAAGGGTACCTTTAATGTACCTTATAGTTAGTTTAATAAATATATAATATGTTCTTATTTGAGGTTAATTTAAAAAAATTCTAACCTAAAAGTAGTGTAAATAATGTCTAGTCAGGTTTCTATCAAATATTAAAAACTTCTAATAATTTTCTAAAAGATATTTTGATCTATATATTTTCCATTCACATTATTCCCATGTTTAGAACCAACAATAATTAGAGTTGAAACTAGTTTTCAACCAAGAATTTCAGAACAATTTCAACAACTCCCTCACAAGTTTACCTTTCGAAATTAATGTGCGTACATTCCAGGGATTTTCTAATATCTTGATAAAATATGTAAGATCATAAATCATTGATATAACATATTTTGATCACACTAATTTAGTGAATTATTTCATTATTTAATCTTTATTAAACAAAATATGATATCCCCAACATATATGAGTACTATAAACTACTCTTTCATGAATGATTTTATGTAGAGATTTTGATCAACACATCAAATTTTATATTTAATATTCCTTAAGTAAAAAATCCAAATGATCATACCATGATTGTGGTGCATGTTTCAAGACATAAATATATTTTTTTCAATATACACCTGTTGTTTTATCATCTCCAATTAGAAAACCCAATAGTTTTTTAATATAGACTTCCTCCTTGAGTATCCCATTTATGAATATTGTCTTCAGATCCAATTGAACAAATTTAAAATCAACCATGAATCACAACCTCCAACAACATTCATATTCACTCTAGTGTATCTAGTGATATAAATATTTATTTTATATATATTACTTCAATGTAATAATATAACTTACCTACTAATCTAGCTTTATTCAAGATCACCTTTCCATACTTTTCTTATTAATTCCTTATTCCTCATTTATTTTATATGATATTATGATAACTTAGCCACTTTTTAAGTGCTGTAGTTTTTTTCTCTATTTGGTACAACTCTCCATTTAGGGAAATAACTGATGGATCATATATATTTCATCATTTTTTTAAATATTTTTGGATATATTTGTGAGAATAGTTTCATATGCTCAACACTCCTCATCCTTTGAGTTTGAGTTTGAGAATTGTTTTCTCTAATAATAGTAGTCTTTAAAATTTAATCTCTTCTACATCTATTGTGAGTTGATAATTTACTTCTTTTATACATAATTATTTCCTCTATTTATTGCAAATAATCCTAATCATTTATTATGTGCTAAAATGCTCTAAAAATTGTTTCAAGATTATCCATTTCTATAAATATATCATTTAAACACAAATTGAGATATTTTTCCAATATTTACCATTAATCTCTTTATCATAATTACTTTATTTTAATTTATTTAACCTCTTTATAAAGAAATTATAGGCTTTACTATTATTTGAGTGGCTTAAGAATATGTATTTGTCAGCTGAATAACCATATTTACCGTTATTACCATCCTTATTTTGGATATATATATTACTCCAAAAAACCATAAAGTTTCACAATATTTTCATTTTAAGTAATATATTTTAGAGTTTTTGATTCAATATACTTAAAAAACATCATTTTGAATGTAAACTATTACTTGAACCACTTCTTCCAATAATGTTGTGAAATAACACATTCAATTAGAAATATTGTCTATTATTGTTCACCATATTGTTACTAAATTATTTGAATCTATTTTGTTATGTATTTTTCATTGATGAAACCTTTATATTAATTACAAATTTCTTAAATAATTTTTCACATCAACTGAGGTATACTTTATATCATTATCCAATAAAATAATTTTGATTGATCTTCTATTTTAATATCTACTCTTATATGGAATATTTTAATGCATTATATCACATCATTTTTTGTTTTCATATTGTGTTAATTAATAAATAATATCAAATACCTTTCATATGATGTTATTAGATGTTCTATTTGACCACACACGTTGGTATAGAAAAAGTAAAACACATATTATGCCCTATTTTTCTTTTTAATATAGGTGTTTCTTTTCATATTTCTTCTTAATCATGCATCTTAAGTATTTCCTTTTTCCCAATTCATATTTGGAAAATCAATTAGAGCCTTTAGCTTTTAAAATAAAATCATTATTTGATAATATATGTTTAGGCCTCCAATTCCAAAAAAGTATTCCCCAATTACATGGTTAGAGGAAAGGTATTCAACTTATTTTTTATATGATAAATTCTTATATTTTATCCATTACATAATGAGTGAATTTTCATATTTAACTTTGATTATGTATCCTATGCAATTGAATGTAACAATGAGTCTCGAGATACAAAATTTAGTTATGATCAAGATATTTATCAAATTCCATCAAAATAAAACAAACATGTGTTCTTCAATCCATCTCCAACATGCCTCTCCATTCTACTTCCTTATATTTTCAATTCTCATTCATTCACAAATCAAATAAGTCCATAAACATGTCCATTAAAATTATTCAACAATTTCGTGTTCCCAATCATATGGGATGGACATAAATTAGAAATAATCCATGTGTTTCTTCTCATTATCACCTTGGGAAAACCATTAGATTGGATAGCCTTCTCTTTATTTCTCTTTTACAAACATGAAAATCTAGATTTAGTTTAGAAAGGTGTGGGACTATTCTCATTTTTTTCAACACTTACACTGTAGTATTATTATTACTCTTCCATCGGGAAAATTTGTTTTTCAATGAAATAATTCTCACTATTTTCATATAAATCATACTTAAATTTCAATAGCAGTTACTTTCACTTTTTATTTTATTATAGTTAATATATTTATAGACAATGTTAAAGTAATAAAAATAGTATCACATAAAATAATTTCTTCTTTGGTATGAAAGATATGTTCCCATTTCCCATTGTTTAATTCTAGGTGCCTATTTTTTAGGTAGCTTTCTACCTCTTCACAGTATGTCATTATTTGACCCATGTATCTGTAAAATTGAAACATAATTAGGGGAAATATTTTCTCACCACTAATCCACATATTTTAATCCTTTGAATAACTCTTTTTTTTAATAAAAACATTCTATTATAGATATTTATATTCAAAACATTTCATTCATTTATCTTCAAAAAAAATTCCACAAATTTTGATGATAAAACTTTAAAACTGATTTTTATTCTATCCGTATTGAATAATAATTGATCATTCAATACCTTTTCATGACTCATTATTCCACTTTATTTCCTTTTATTAAACTATTCTTCATTGTAATTTTTAAACTACAGCTTCTTCTTGGTATCAATTGTTTTTAGTTCATCTTCTTGTTTTTTCAAGGAAACAGGTTATTATTTAAGTGATTCAATCTTGTTTTCAAAATCATTGAAATAAAAATTAATGTCAAAAATTAACTTATCTTTTACATAAATTTTTATATTGAAATACATAATTTATTTTAGATTTTTTTATTCAATTGATTAATCCTCCACTTAAATATCTAATTGAGTGATTTGGGATTTGAGTTAGGTAATATACTCTGAATAATCCTTCAAAATATGAATAAATATAACATTTTATTCCATTTTATTTCAAGATACTAAATCATACATATAATTTATTCCTTTAGACAAATAAAAATATTTATTTTATTTTCTTATTCAACTTGATGCTTCCAATTATCAATCATATCCATCATGAAATCTTCTGAATCTAATTTAAACTACATCTCAACATCCTAAATATAAGTGCCATCATCCTTATTTTCATTTTATACCATGCTCTTTTGTTAGAACATATTATTGTATGTGTTTTCAAACATTAAATTTAATTAAATAAGAAACATATGTTATTGTTTTTATATGATTTCATCCTTACCTACATCGCCCTCAAGACTTTTGAGACGCATTTTGGTATTTTTTTCTTACCTTTCTACATTAAAATCTAGTTAATGTTATCTTTAACTCAAATCTTATTTTTTACTTATTTGGATTTATTTTACATAACTGATAGAAATTCACCATGCATATTCTCTTCTATATATCCACATTCAACAATTTTATGCTTAGCTATGACATTGAATTCAATATCCTTAGATAAATGACTCAAAATTCCTTATATAATCATATTCTTCTCATGTAAAACCAATATACATTACAAATATTCGTTTAAAATATCTGAAAAATTCCATTCCATAAATGTTGATACCATCATATTATGAAATGTTGGAAATATCCTCAAGATTTTATTTACTATAAACACATCCTTTATCTCCTTAGTAAGACCATGGATAGATCTAACAGCCTCAATGACCTTGTTAAAGAAACCATAGAGGATGTAATTTAGGTGCGTCTTCAAATCATCAAAATTATTATGTCGTACATGAAAATTTACCTCCTTGACTTTACTATATCCTTTATAGATGTTGTCCAATTTATCCCAAATTTCATTTTTGGATGTAAAACTCATCACATTCAGGTTGATTTAATTCCAAAAATCATAATATAATTAATTGTGTTCCCTAACATCATTTTTTAGTAAATATTTGTCTCTTTTAGTCAATGAAAATTCTATGCATCACTGACTTCTCTTCCATTAACTACCGTAGATAAAACATCGTGTTTGAGTGAATAAAGATGTGATATAATTTTTTTTATTGATAAATTAATATAACCCATCAAAAATTGTAAATAAATTAATATTCATAGTTTTTTCAATATAAAAAAACATTCTCTTATAGATTCTCCAACTATCATCTTAGATTTGATACCAATTTTTATGACCACAACACCAAAGAAACCCTAAGGGATGGGGATAAATTAAGGTGTCGATTTTCTTCTTCAACCTCAAATGGATCTTATTCCCATGTTCTAAAGAATATATTGAAAATTTCTTAATTAATTTCACATCCAAAGAATCAGAAAATAGAATGTAAAGGAAAAGACACAATGATTTTACTTTCTTTAGTAGATATGGATAATCCAAGGAGCATGCACAGAGGATGTGTTGATATAAGATGGGGATAAATAAACAGTGTATGTGATTAAAACATTTTGGTAAGTCTCACTAAAAATAAAATTTCTTCAATTTAATTCTTCCTACACACATATTTGTTTAAATTAATGGAATAAAATAATAAAGGGAATGCATAAAAACATAATCAAAAGCCTATCATTGAGTATATTTTTTCAATAATATCTAACCTTATTGATAAAACTGGGATCACCAATGATTTGAAGTGGAGAAATGTTCTCCTACCATAATTATAGATATGTATTAAAAACTTTCAATTTATCTCTCTAATATTCCTTTTCGAAATATCATAAATTTTGACACCCCAATTCATCCTTCATCCATTACCACATGCAATACTCTTATTAGACTTTAAATTGATATAAAATAAACATTTTAATGCCACTATAAAAATCCATATCACATAAATTATTTAGATAGAAAAATGTCATTAAAATATTCACATTTTCATCCACCATGGCATGTTCATTCTTCTCCATGGTGTGGTTTGACGCCTACTTATACCTCTATCCCAAAAACCAATGGAATTAATTTCAAAATTCATAATTTTTTTTATCATTATTTCCTTGAAATAAAAATTTATTTTTAATATTCGATGATGTTTTTTAGTTAAAAATTGAATGACTTTGTATTATAAAACTCCAAAAAATCATCAAAATTACAACTTTCTCTACATCCATTAAAAAAATATTTCTAATATTACCTAAAATGGCCACAAAAATACTTGTTTTAATCCATATTACCCAGTTCTAGAATATAACTAAGAATTAAATCAGATTAAAATGACCACCATTATAAAATGGATAAAATAAATTCTTCAATTACATTAAAAAACATGACTACCCTAATCAATTATTATATTATCAACCATGATTTGTTTCCCTAGTTTAATTTCTACCAAAAAAATTCAAAACCAGGACATGTAAAATTGAATGACCCACCTTAAGCATCCTATTTACTATTTAGTTAAATTAGTCACAAAAAAATACATGGGGATTTTTTACTTCCCATGAAAGACAATAATTTTCTGAACAAAAACGAATTCTACCACACACTCAACTCCAAGCCTTCATCATGGTTCTTGTCACCACAACATAATAAATTTAATCAAATCATAGTTCAGTAAAATTCCAAAAAAACATCATCAATCTTTATAAATACTACTCAATTATTATATAAAATTTAAACCATTTTATAAACCATCCATTATGATCAATAATATGCCTAATATTAAAAATATACACTACAGTTAATTTACATTATTTAGAAATCAAATCATCACAATGGAATTAAAATTTTTATGTCCTTATTATTCAATACATATAACATTAGTTATAGTTATTTCTTTCGAATATGTGGAAGGATAAGTTCCACTTTTATTTTATACATAAGATATTAAAAATAATTATAGGTCATGCTTTTTATAACATTTTATATGGGTATTTAGGGTACATATTTATTTATATTTCCTATAATATCAATGTAATATCAAATTCATGATTCAAAATGGAAAATGTTCCTATAATAAGATATTGTTTGGGTTAGGCTAATATTAACCAATAATTTAGATATTTATGATGGATAAATTATTTGTAATGGTATAGATGGTTATATAAATATTTAGTGATAGATTCCCTGTTATAGGTTTTAATTTAAAGGAATTATTAAAGAATCTTTAGTTTGTTCTCCAACGGTGTGATGAAGTTAATTTTATGTTGAAATATAAAATTTCCTCATTAAAATACATGGAATAATTGTTCTATGATATATTTATTTAAATTGTTTGGTAAAGGATAACAATGATAATGTGTAGGTCATAAAAAATATACCACCTCTCATACAAGATAAATAAGTTAAAAGTTTCTTAGGACATGTTGGGTTATAATTGAGCTATATTAATAAATTTTAAAAAATTGAAATATATATTTTATCTCTACTATAGAATAATTCCAAATTCTATTTACATAAATCATGCATGGATGCAATAAATTTTTATATTAAGATGATGATTTTGAAAACTATCATCATTGAACCTGATTAGTATATTTCATTTAATTTTTTTATTATAGTGGTTTTTCATTAAGATATAATACTTGGATAAAGGAATGAGATGAAGTGGTATGTTAACTATTAATTAAGTAAGATGAAAATTAAATCTGTGATAAATTATTAATGTACTAAAACAGAAATTATTATAGTATTTTATTCCATGGATAAATCAAAATCACACCTAATTTTTTTGAAATCCAATGTGTATACTGACCAATTTTTACTAATATAATTAATGTTGGATATTGATGAAAATATAAGGCTAGTTTTCCATGTATTGTTTGGTATGAATTTGACTTTAGATCAAAGATAAAATGGATTTCAAAATTTTGTGAAATATCACATGTTAATGATTTAGGGAACTAAAAAATTTTATTACACTCCCATCAATGTAATATTTATAAATAAACTGTTAATTATAATTAAGATTCATATGATTAACATGCATTTAGGCTCGTAAATCTTTCTTTATATAAGAATCATTAATAATAAATTATTTTATATTAAAATGATGAAGGCTCAGGATGATTAATAAAATTACTACTAGAATGATCCCTTTCTATTTAAAATAGGTGATGATGGAGTTATCAAAAGTAAAATTGACCTCAATATGAAATCATTACCAAACTTTTCCAATTATAGGACCCTATGTAAGTGACATGGAAGTGGAGGTTTTTTCCATTGTGGGTTTTATTATCCCATTAATTTCATGTATTCATGGAATTTTTTCGAAACATGTTAAAAAAATTAAGAATATTAAAAATTGAATATAAATAAAAAGATAATGTAGTTGGGAATATTAGAAGATGAAGTATTTGATGTCGAGGTTCATGATTTCATGGTTCTACTACCCATTTCATATGATAAGGAATTAATATTAATGGTAATAGACTATGTGTTAAAATGTTTTAAGAGTTTACATTACCCAATAATATTAGATCCTGATTTGATCCATAGTTTTAAAAATTTCCAAGGTTTGAAGGAGTTAATATAGAAGTAATTATTGACAATGGATTTAAATTAAAAAATCATCAATTAAAATGATGAATGAATAAATATGGACATGGATAGAAGAATGTTAAAACTTTACACCCAATTCCAATAGTTAATCCATCGTTTCCAATAGTTACATTAAATCCATAATGGATAAAACTGTGAACAATTTAAGGAAGAATTAGCTTCTTAAATTTTCTAATTATTTTTGGGATTATAAGATAGTCTATAATACCTCTATCGATATATAACATTACAGATTAGTGTTTTGGAAGTATTTTCAATTTATAATTGAGATTAAATAAAAAACATACTGGTCTATAATTTGAAAATATGGATTATAAGAGTTTTGTGTAAAATAGGAAATTATTGTTTAGTGGGATATATGAATTAAAAATTAAATCTTATGAGAATTCTATAAAACTCCATAAAATAATTAAAACACTCCATGATAATAACATACAACACAAATAATTCAAATAAGGATAGATATTTCTCTTATTCAATCAGATATTGATGTTGGATTCTAGAAAGATAACATTCAAATAACTATGTATATTTTAGATATTATATGTATTCCATTATATAATTTTATAAATTTTAGAAATAAAAAAAAAAAATTATTTTTAATAGGTTGAGGATGAAACCATACATTTATGTATTCTATCTAGAAGAACCAATCACTTTAACTTTGATAGAGTGAGCTAGTGAAGATGTATAACTGAAGAGAATGAACATACAACTTTTGGGTGGTAACTCAAGAATATAATTTTCCAATTGACATTTGGTGGATTTTTTGTTATTTTTTAATCCCTTTTATCCTAAAAAGAATTTATATTTTTTTTATTTTTATAAAGAGCTTTCATTGAGGGACCGACATGGAATAGAAAAAAGAGACCCACCAGTGCATGAAAATATAATTTCATTCAAATAAAGGAGTATTATATTATTTTAATTATATTTATTATATTCATCCATTATTTTCATATTTAATTAATATAAACTTTCTTGATTGAATAACATTGATACAATATTTTATAAACATGGGAGAGTGGGTGTTAGGTAAATATATAAGATAGATTGTTAGTTATCTTGTATGAGGAGACATGTTCAATTACAAACTATAAAAACCATGCTTTATATAATATAAATGTAAGGGGTAATAATGAATAATCTATTTGGAATTAATAAATTATACTTATAAACTTATAATTATGTTATTTGTAGTTTTAGGTACTATTTTTTAAAATTCCTCCTTAAAATAGAAAATTGATATAAATTTTTAGATTGGAGTAGTATGGACTTGTTTAAAATCTATTTTCATAACATTGGACTGAAATTTTGTAACATTTGGGTTGAATGTAAAAAACAAAAAAATGTGAAATTAAGAAATTAATAAAAGTTATAAAGTTACTGAGAGCTAGTAATTCACATAACAACTGTGCATTATCTATCACAATTAGTATCGTAGGGTCATTATTATTTAATTATTTAGTAACATTGAAATAAAATCTTATTCTTTGTAATGACAGGATGTCACAATAATGGTATTTTATGTATTAACCGAAACACAAAGTCATGGATTGAAATTTGTTGTGGGAACAATGGTTGTGATATATATGACTCTATTGTGTACAAAAAATTAGAAAAAATTAAAAAAATAGTATCGATAAAAAATTATTAAAATAGTGATTTGTGTTTATATTAATATACATTATTAAATAGAGAGGGAGATATAACTATCATGTTCAAATGAATAAGGATACATTTTAAATATAAAGTAATTTTTATATGCGTGGAATTTGGGAAAATATAATCAATTTAACTAATTTATTTATTATAGAGAATTTATTTAGAATGGATTATTTAATGTAAAATGGAAAACACAATAAATCAATAATTATTTAAGACATCATTACATTTATTCTCAATCTAATTAATGATAGTGATTTTTTTGAATTCTTTTTGAAAACATTACTCAAGGAGAATTAAATACTCAAGTGTGTTGGAGAATATTATTATGAAAAAAAAGATTAATATAAATTAATAAATATAATTTATAATAATATATTATTTAATATTTAAATTTTATTTAATTTATTTATATTTTATTGTTTTATTTTTATTATATGGTTATATGGTTTTAAAATTGAAATATGTGACAATAATAATAAAAATAATTGGATATATATATATATATATTCTCAATAGATAGGTGTTTTGAGACATCACATGTGTCAACTATGCAGAACAATGAGGGTTTCAAGTGAAACAAAAACCAATTATGCATAATAAACTAATATACAACTTGAACATGGAGCACAAAATGAATACATGCATGAGAAGATGGTATATTGATATTGTTTCTTAAACTTATCCTTGGATAACCCTTATATATTCACTGAATATGGTGTACAATAATGTTTTAATCTGTACAACTAGTGAGGGTTTTTCTAGGAGCATCTATAGCCTTATTTTAGATGTTGTTAGCTCAAGGCGTATTGCACTTTTTGTTTAAAAATGAATGGAAAGTATCTACTTTTAAATAGAGGCTCAAATAAAGTTTATAACTTTAGTATATGATTATTAAAAGTATTCATGTGTGATGATGTGGTGTTTCATGCATTTTACTAATTAAAATTTATCTTCATATATTATTATAAAGATGGGCTTCAAAATTTTCATGGATGGTTGTTCACATAACACAACTATAAAAGGTATTTAATTGAATTAAAAAAGTTTTTTTCAGCGATAAAAAACATTTAATAAGATATTTTTACATAATGAATCTTTTATCTATACATTTTTAGCACTGATATAGGGATCATTTATTTTGGATTCTCTTATACTAAGGACGAACCCTCTAAACTACTGAAATCACTGTTTAGTGATGTAGTGTTCTAAGTAAAAAGAACAATATATATAAACATTATCACTGGAATTAACATAATGCATATCATAATTGATAGAATGAAAATAATAAATATATTCAATTAATTAAAAACATAATTATATTTTAAAACTATTCGTTATTTTCATAAAAATTAAAAAAATAACTACATAACAAAAACCATGATGAATAATTTCTCAAAAATTCTACAGTTCCTTAACTTCTAACCTCACAAAAAAAATATACCTATAGATAAAATGAGTCTCATATAAGTAATAATAAAAAATATATTTTTATTAATAACACTTAAAAATATTAAGTATAATTACATATATAAAAATAACTTTTTGGTAATTATAGCCACAACACATTAGAATGTCATCTGTAAAGGGTTTTAGAGTGGAAATATCTTGTCGAAACACATCAAAACAATCAATATAAACCTATTTATTCCACAAGAACATTTAATTAATTTGGAAAAGGTTAAAGAATTAATGAATATGAATGTTTTTTATATTGATTCATTCTAGAAATTCCTCTCAATGAAATATTGATAGGTATCACTAATAAGTATCCAATGCAATATTTCTTATTAGGGTATCCATGATCTATGAAAATACCCTAATTCCTAGGAAGGATACAATTTTATTTATTTTTCACTAGAACCTTCAAATAAAATGATGAATAGTGAAATTGAGCAAAAAAAAACCTTTGATTTGAGGACTTTTCATAGTGATCAAATAACAATATCTCATGTGTGCAATTCACAAACCATGAGAATTTTTATGTACCCATAGAAGGATAGTCTTTGGATTAAAAAACAAATCACAATTGTTTGGTTATTAAATGAAACATTTCATAAGTTAAAATTCTATATAACCATTGGTTCATACGTTTTTAAAATTTAAAAAAAAAATTTGGACATTAAAACACCTTAAATCATTATAAAATTATTATCAAACTATATATAATATCTTGTAGTATGAGAAATACATGTTATCTGATAATGTATAATATTTCATGTACTAAAACCCAGTATACCAACCCTCACTACACCGTGGTTTATACCACCATATAAGGCTTTTGACTTTAATATATAATTATAATAGTTATGTGAATTATAACATGTCACAAATGAATCCATTATCATTGTATTATAGTTTAATAATAATTCAATATAATTTTTTGATCTTAAGCATGTGATGAATGTTTTCAATAAAAATTTAAATTTAAAATAAAAAATTCACACTTTTACTAATACTTGTAACACTTCTTATTAAAATGATGCATGGGTTATTCCTCTATTTCAAAAATGAATCAATGATCACTTTCCTATAGATTAATGATTACCCATTTCTATTTTCATAGATTTTATCATCTAGTTTTTGGAGGAAGGAAAATCATTATTGAATCCTTCATACGATAACGGAAACTATACATTAGTAGATGTTCAGATAAATAAATAGTAATATGATGAATTATAAAATAAATAAAAAAATATTTTTTAATTGAATTGAGAATAAAAAAATTAATCTTGTTCATCTATTTTTTTTGAATTATAATTGAATTTGTAGAGGAAACATACCAGGAATAAAAAACCAAAGGATTCAACAATGATTATAGAATCACATGAAATTAATGAAATTTTTTTAACTATTGTTTTTCTCATACACTCTTCTTCAAAATGGTGGTATAATCTCATTAACTCATAAAGATGATGAATCTATTAATTATCATGGTGTAAAAATCACATCACATAAAATATATGCCTTTAGAAACGCATTCACATATATGATTCCTTTTACATACAAAAGATGTATAATCGAATTAATTTGTTTAGACTAAGGAAAACCTCAAAAATTACATTTTATAAGGGAATTTCTATTATAATTTATTCTTACACAAAATATTGAGGTAATTTAATTAGTATAATTTATATTTAGAGTCATTACTATATTAATGGTATCCTTATTGATTTTCATTAGTGAGAGAAAAATAAAAAAATAGGAAAAAAATTATTTTAGGGGAAACAATGTGACATTCCAAATCATAATATACAATTTAAAACATTAAATTATATGTCTATCATTATTAAATGTATTTTTATTTTTTTTCAATATAATTTAACTCATGTATAAAATAAATCATTCCCAATATGAATCTAAAGAATCATTTTTTTACTTATATAAGAGAGTATATAACCTCAAAAAATAAATTGAATATAATTATAGTGGAAATTACAAGAAATTAATATTGAAAAAATAATAAATTTATATGAGGGTAATAATTACAACTAAATACAAAAAAAATTGAGCTTGAATTATCCTTCCACTCAATCTCCCATTAATATCATATCACCAAGTTTAATTGTTGAAATATTAACAAATATTATAAATATGATAGAAATTTTGTGTGATAAGTAATGTAATATGACTAATTATTTTTAGAGATGTATGCAATGTAATCTGTTTTGGTGGAAATGATCAATTACCATAAGTTACACCTTCTGGTTCATTTATCTTCAACTCATCCACATTTGGAACTAGGATTTTTAGGCACCCTAGCCACTGAATTGATCTAATTATTCCTTTGGTTCAATTCACCTCATTCTATACCCTAATATCATTCATACAAAGAAAATGATCAAGTAAGAACAACAAATGACATAAACAAAAAAGGCACAACACATGGAAATTACATGGTTTAAATTTTAATCATACTATATGGGGGGACGCACTGCATGATCTCTTAAGATGAGGAAAATGAGTGATAAGGGAAACCATAAACTCTAAAAACCCTACCCTTCCAATGTTATAAAGGACACATTCAAAAAAGAGTCCTTCTAGACACCCTAATCAATGAACCCCAACAATGCATCTAGTAACTTCTCTTTGTCACAAATCAATATATTTGGATCCCCCCACCCTTAAAATAAGAATGAAATCTCATCATATTAGAAACTCTAACATCCTTTTGAAACTCTACCTTAATCCTATCATCACTCTATTCAGTTATTATTTTGGAATTTATGGTCCTAAGTCTATATTTATTGGAACAAATTACATTAATTAGTCAATAACATTCAATATAATACCCTTCTAATATTTATAGAGATAATTCCAAAAAAACTCTAATCTTAATGGAAATTATTTCTCTCTATCTAAGGAAATATATACCTCAACATTACTATTTTGTGAAAAGTTTTATCTTTCATAAAATTTAAATAAAAACTTATCCACTTCTTATCACCTAGACTCATATACCAATGGATCTCCTTCCACTAGAATAGCTTCTAATGGTCCAATCAACATTCATGTCCTTGGGTACTTTGTGAAGCATCTAGAAAATAACTTCTTTTAGCATCACTCCATTATCTATAATATTGTTTCCTCATATGTGTTTACTTTCATACATCCTTTTATCATCATTCCCACACTCGAACATTTTTTTTAAATGCTAACAATTATTTTCTATTACTAATATAAATTTCACTAATCTACATTGATTTAGATATATTTTATTTATGTATATTCAATAGGTTATTTTTTACATAGAATAGCCATTGGACTGAATCTGGCCTCCCATGGTGAATTTTTAATGTATACAAATGGTTTCACTAATTGAATTATTCTTGAGACTTAAATTCTAGAAATACCAACACTTAACCATAAAATAGTTCACATTGAAACCCTTAACAATCTCTGACTTTAGTTTTGTTTTCATATGTAAAGTCCAAAAATATATAAATTTATGATAATTATAATTATTTCAACATGTCTTTGTGGGAAAATTTCATTATATATTGCTTCATAATGTCACCATGGTTCCCCACCAAGGTTATGAACTTCTAATCTCACTTAATAAAATGTCACCTCAATCTTCTAGATGTTTACCACTCACCAAAATTCCACAATGGAATTTACTCTTTTTAAAATAAACATATGCATCTTTCAATTTCTAAAAGTCGCATGAATAATCCTTTTTCATGTACAGTGTTCATGGAACAACTCCTTCTTGAACCCTATACTTCCATAGACTCTACCAATGTGCTACTGCACATTTGAGATCTAAATGTTAAAATAAACTCTATAAATACATATGAAACCAACCTTAATCCAAAACATTAAACTTTAAAAAATTAGGGTATCAATGAACTAATAAAATCCAACTGAAACAATCCCAAAATAATCTAGTAATATTTCATAGTGAAACCAATGAAATACATGGTGATTTTCTTCTAAAAGAATTCATACTAGTACCACCCCCTTTATAGAGGTCTTTTTGATACTCTTAGTATCCTCTAAAAATCATTTCAAAAAAATAATAATTCTAAAGACTTTATCTTCACTCTTTTATAAAGAATCATGCATTAGACTTGGTTTTTTCACTATACTAACATAAATTATTTAATAGAATCCTTTAAAAAATTGTATGAGGGTAAAAAAGTTCCTAAACATTCATACTCGGAGTATATATGGGAGATACATCCAGAAATTATTTCATCATTAAATTTGTGAAACCTTCCAGTTTTATCGGTTTAGTCTCCTAAAACTAAGGCTCCCCCACTAACATATACTTTATAACTCCCACTTGATTCCTAATATTTTATCATCTAAAAAAGAAACTTCAATCCTATCAATGATAATCTAATAAGGAAAACATCACGTTTATTCTTGATGAGTGTTCTGAATAACCCTCAGACTTGTACTAGTGGAATAAACACCTAATATTTTGTGATATATTGTTAGTTAAGTTATATAGTTCAATGGATCCATGATAACAACCATAAATGGAAATGAAAATTGATCCAATTATCCATATAGTTTCTAATAAATAATTCATATGTCTTCCACAATCCTGTAAATGTTATAAAAATTTCTGAGCCACTATATTCTGGAAAGTTGTTCTCCCACAATGAAATTATCCTTCTAATAATAGAAATATAGAAATAAATAATAATCATCAATAATTATCCATAACCATGAGCCTTCACCATAAAAATCTTTCAACTGATCATCAGAGTCATTTTTTATTTTCTGGGTTTGTGTCTCACTCATTTCTTCATCACTTCCACCCACTATTGCATGCACCTCATAAGTTAATCTTCCAAAACAATTACCTTTTACCCTTCCCATAAATTTAGTAATGATAACCCCATAGTCAAAGACCATCAATCAAGTGGGTTAGTGAATAGTTGTTAGCATAACATGCTACCCCCTTTCAGAAATATAATTTTTGGAACCTCTCAAAGTTAACATTTTGAAACAAAGTTATTGATCCACAAAACCTTACAAAAATATACCTTTTAATTCTCAAATGAAATATTTGAAATATGGGTATTAATTTAATTTCATTGACTCATTCTTCCTTCGCATTAATCATATCATAGTTTTTGTCCTCAACTTTACTGTAAAACCGTCCACCTTCTGGAACATATTCCAATCATTCTAGTCACACCTTCCAAGAAATTGCCTTATGCTTCCCTTTAATAGTTTCCCATTTATCTATCAAAACATACTTCTACATGATACCCCATCCAATAGAACATAAAATCTTATAATTATTAGAAAATTATCATCCATCAATGATCATAGCTTCCACTATTGAAACATCATGTCAGAACTTACCCGTTAAATTTTTATCCATCAGAAACAATGAGGTCCAACTAAATTAAAATAATTTAAGGGAAATTAGATCTTTTTTTGAAGTGGAAAATTCCAAAAAAACCTCAAACATCACATAAATAAATGGAATATTACTTCGTAATCAAATAATCATTGCATACTTTAAATAAATCAAAAACTCTGGAATAAATTCCATATTCACTTATGAAATTCCTCAAGAACATAGTAAATTTCATGATAAGAGATAAAAAATAGTATTGATAAATTTATCACTATACTCTCTATAATAAATATTTGATATTACAAGTAATTTGAAAACTATAACATCAACTACTGAATGAAACACCTTCTAATTGATACACACATCATGGTTCAATATCCAGAACTAAGAAGTCTAAACACACCAACCACTACACCAATATTCTCATTCATATGGTTTAATTCACATAATGATCTTAAATAAGAACTTCCATCATATTATAATGAATAATAACGAATAAAACATGATAAATATTGAAATTCACAACACATAAAAATTATGTGGTTCGGTCATTAATCTTACTCTATGGGGGAACTCATTACATCTTCCATTAATGTGAAAAGAAATTGATTTATAAGGGAATATATATACTCTAGTAACCTTGCCTAGCCTAAGTTACAAGGAAAACGTTCCAAATAACTCCTTCCATAAACCCAATTTGAATAACTCTAGTAACACATTTATTGATTTCTTTTGGTTAAAATCTCTCCATGGGAAAGTCCCCACCCCCATGGGGATGGATGTAATCTCATCCTCCATTATAATCCACTAGCCTTTAGTAAAACCTAATTTATATTTTATTCAATCTAATTAGTTCTCAATAAGGATATTTTGATCCTTATTAAATATTTATTTATGAACATTGTGGTAGTCATTTTATAACTCAAAAGAGTAATGACATTTAATATTCGTAGAGAGAATTCAAAACATATCCAATATTCATAAACATCCTTAAAAATTTTCAAATAAAACCTTTACATTAACTATTCCTTCTATTTCTCTGTGATATCATCATAATAATTAAGATAAATACTCCCAGCACTTCCCATCACCCAAACTCTTATTTCAATGCATACCCTTCTATTGGACCTGATTTTGATGTTTTATAGTTGGTGGTTCTCCAAAATAAAATTACCTTGTACAATCAATATCATCATATATTAATGGTGTTTGAATATAATAAAATTTCATATCACATCTTAATATTTCATTTTGAAGATAATTTATGTGATAATTTCTAAAAGATACATTCACATCAAATGTACATAGTAGTTCTTTAATAAGATGAGATACATTAGATGCTATGATGGTATTCAATAAAACCAATTTCAATAGTCTAAGGACATTTTTTATGGGAAAATGATATTTTTTTTCTAGTTATGGAAGCTCATAATACATAGATACACCATCATATTGTGTTATCCCTTCATAATCTACAAGAAAGGAGGTTATGGGAACAGACCCAACCATAAGAATTCCACATGATTCATGTTTCATTGGATATTCCTATCTACAGAACATTGTAATTATCATTCAATTCTAATATAAATATTAATGTTATTAATGACTCACATGATTAGATTTATTATGTAAACCATGATAAAAACAGTTCATGGTGAAATTGGATACATTGGGTGTGTCGCGATTGACATAACATTAATGTATAATGTGTGGAAGGATTTATACCTCCCATTGGAAGTTAATATATTAATCCCTTTAATATAATAGAAAATAAAAATTAAGACCTTGTCCATGGAATTTTGTCAATGTGTTTAATTATAAAAATTCAATGAAATAGAGTCTAACAAACAGGTTGATGACACGAGTTATGAAACCTATTTTATGGGAGATATCAAGAGAATGGTATTATATTATACGATAAGGGTACATACTAGATTTAATGTAATGTTGGAATTAATTAACTTCTATATGGTTTTCATGGCCTGTTACTAGATGGTAACCTAAGACTTTATCTTATTTATCCTAATGTCTCCAAGAAAAAGGGACTTCAGGGTCAGACGCTAAATGCATCTAAGAAGCCTGGTAAAATTATACTTGAGTTTAACAAGTAGATTAGAATATTATTCTCATGTTCATTGACAAATATTGAATTGAGTTTATCATTTTTCCCCAATTTTTATTTATCAGTGAATAATGTGGTTATATTTATTTATTTATTTGAATAAATATATGTTATACTTGGTCCAGTAAATAATGAGAAGGATGAGTGGACCAATTTGTGGTTTGGTGAAAATGGAATATTATTTGAATTAATATTCATTTATTTATGAAATTTAATTTTTAATTAGTCCTCAGGATATGTTCAGGTTAAGAAATTATATTATTATTATTAGTAGTAGTAGTATTAGTATTTATACTTGGGGTATGATAAGGGTTAAGATAATATTAAATTGGATTTATCAAGATAATATTCCAACCCAATATCTATAAATAACTTATTATTGATTTATCATTATGTGGGTGATGTCCTAAGATTTTTTTTACATCATTTGGAAGCGTAAATAACTCTCTCATCCTAGAGATATTCATAAGAATGATCCATGTTAATTGAGTGTAAGTGACCCTCCTCCTTCCTCTTGAACTTTGATAGAACTAGGAGAATGCGACAAGCCTCATTGGGATTCAAAGGTGTGATAAAAAAACGATGCATGTAATATGGACATCTACACTATAATTATGATAAACCTACCATGATATTCAGATACCCTTGGTGCATGTGAAGATCACGGTTAGAGGATATCTACCCTTGATTCCTCAATAGCAATGATGGTTTGACAAGAAGGTTCAACCACCTTCAACAACAAATAAATAATTACAAGATGAGTTAATTCATGATAAATCTAAATTAATTATAAATTTCTTCTGATATCTTATCTTTTTCAATTTTGGGAATACTATTCTGTATAGTTATAATGATAAATCTGAATAAGTTGATGGATTTTTTTTGGTATTGATCTCAACAACTTATGTTGCACCTCGTAACATTAAATTGGTATCAACATGGTCATATACTTATTTTTATTATTTACTTTCTTTTATTTTTGTATGATTTTTTTTCACATTCATTTATATGTTTATTTGTTCTTAATCAGATTATGATTATTTTAATTGTTCACCTTTTTTAACTGAAAATAGATTTATGATCGATGAATCACGATTCCAAGGATTCTCCAATGAAGTGTTAGAGAATCAGGGTGAGGTCCATGGATACACAACATGTATGTAGTGGTATATATCATTTTCCAAGGTTCACCACACCAGGACTCCATGTGGGAAACACAAGACTACCAGTGATTGTGCTGTAATTTTTATACCTCATCTTCACCAGCTAGCAGGAAAATGAATTTTCATATTACACATTATGTATGTTATTGTTAAAATCATGTTTTCTACACTATCTTGCATTGTAAATTGTGCACTTCATGTGGTTATTAATCCATTGAATTTATTTTGAGGCATGGGACTAGAAATGTGAGAGGAATACAGGGTGTTTGGCTATAGTATTCATCGTATACCCTATAAATATTTCCATAAGGGATTCTTATTTTGTCCCTCGACATGTGACTCATACTTAACAATAGTTAAGAACACATATTTTATCCCATGTACATGTCATGTATCTTAGTATTACATTGTGAAATTAATAACAAAAAAATTAATTATGAGTTAATACCAAAAATCATGGAATATAAATGGCCATACACACGTTTTTAAAGGTTAGTAAATGTTAATTAATTACCTAATAATTAATGGAACACCATCTTTTGGAACTGAAAAATAGGTTAATATAATTCAAAAAATTATGAGACACAAGATCTCAGTGAAAATGTAGTTTTGATGGCTTCTATTTGACTTGTCGTAGATCTCGAACAGAGTTACAGATTAGATGTTATGGCCATTTGAAGTTAGATTGCTAGGAACTGCCATCTAAGAAGATTTTGTGGCTATGAATGGTTTTACGTGTAAAAATGGAATCATATGTGAAAAAATGGAATCTTGATCCCAAAATGGTTTTTCACAAAAAATTGGAACATAATTTTACACGCACTAATATTCTAGGTTTTGACTATAAATACAAGTTCACCCCCTTCTTCCGTGAGAAACCCTCAGAGGTTGGCCACCACTCTAATGCTCGTAAGTCCTCATATTCCACACCATCACACAAAACCCCCCATTTTGCATAAAAAACAACACATTTTCACGTAAATGTTTTAATGTGACCCATTTTTCACACAAAATATCATTTTTGTGCACAACACTTCTATAGTGCCCAATTTTGTGTGCACTAGTGTTGTACCTATTTAATTGCTAGCACAACTCCCCTATTGAGTGCAGTCTATCCCTATTGCTTTCTAGCATTCCCTATTTCATGAAGTCCCTCCCAATTGCATGAAAAACTTCCATTTTTCATGGAAAACTTCTAGTCTTGTGTGAAACCATTCCTGGGAAACCAATTTTGCACGCACCTATGTCGCACAGTGAAATCTTGGGCACAAAATAACATGCATGTAGCGCATTTAACATGAAATAGTATCCAGGCATATGCCTACCGATCCATACTGCGGGGCATGTTCCCCCACATCCCTGCTTAGGATTAGTGTTGGGCTACAGTCCCAGACATCCGGGACGATCCCATCACTTCCTTCATTGACCCCCATGAAAAATGGAGTCGCACCGCAAAATTTTCAGGCCGATACATCCGCATTTTCCAACGTTCCCTTATGCACTGTAAGAACCCAATTCTTATTCTTGAGTTACGGGTTTTTTATTTTCATTTCCCTTTAATATTTTTGAGAAAATAAGAAAAATGAGGGGGGGATCCCAATTTTATGGGTACATGCCTTGTACATTTTCCACACGTCTTGTACTTTGGCCGTGTGGGATTAGTATACCGGTCTTGTTGGCCTGTCGGTGATGAAGGGTCTAAAAAATGACTACACGTTGGGTATATAGTATATACAGGTCGTGTAATTAGTCGGTAGTAGAACAGTAAGGCGGTGGGAGTAGCCTCCTGCGGAACGATAGTACACGCTGTGTACTTTGAAATACAAGCCGTGTAACAAACTCGTTACATGAAAAATGAGGTGGTGGAAAGAGGCCTAAAGAGGAACAATTAAAATATAACACTCGAAGCTTCCACAGTATGCTTCCCTTTAAATAATACAGTAGCGTGTGTTGTACACAACTTCGAGATCTAACACACACCACATCCAATCAAACTAGCCATTATAAATAGTAATATCCACTTTTGAAAATTTTATAAATTTTATCCTTCTAAATGGACATCATTTTTGGATTTATAATATCAAAATTGGCTTAGGGTGAATTTTTGGTATTTTTTAGAAAACATTCAAATTTTGATGAATAGAGAAAAATACTAAACATTATATAAAAACAACTTTCTTAATCCAAATATATTATAATGATAAATTATAAAATTGAGAGGTTTAAAAGTATAATTAGAATATATTTTAACCATTTAATCATATATTGGTAATTGTATTTAATTTCATATTTAATCTAGACATAAACAAGTGTCAATCATTTGATAGTTATTTCTTAAAAAACACGCTCTTTGTTTTGACAACGGGAATTAATTTTAAATTAATTTATGGAACTTAAATGTTTTAAATTTAAAAAAAAGGATTCAATATTTATATTCCTACGGTCCAAATTGTGTAAATATGTAACTTTTATTTTTAGACATTTTGAATAATTACTTCGTTAAATATTTTATTTACCATGGTAAAATGTTAAATCCGGTAAATAAGGGTAAAAAATAATATTATAATAATATTAAATTACCCTAAAACGTGTCCTAACTATCTTGGTTGATACATTTCTGACCATGGGAATCCTTAGGTCGATTTTGGGACCCCATGGAGCCACTTATAACTGATAATGACACTTTATATTAATTAAGTTAAAGTAAATACAAAAATTACATAAGCATATATCTTTTAGAAAAAAAATTATATTGGGATATATATGTTATATTTTCAACTATAAATATTCCTTAGAAAGCTAAAATTATTTCCTACATAATGGTATTTTATTCATAATTTTTAGACATTTAATAATTAAATTTATTTATGACCCAATAATGATGCAGTATTTTCCTTATTAAGGAATGAATCAAATAATTGGTATTATAAATGTTAAAATAAATATAATTTGAAAGTTTTGATGACATAAACGAATTTTATTGGTTAATATGACATTTTATTATTGCTTAAATGAGTTTTTTTAGATTTAATAATGTTTCTATGACTTTAACAAATATTGATTATTAAATAGTGTCAAAATTGACATAAATGAGTTATTAAAAAATATATTTTATTATTAATTGATATTCGATTACTAAAAATCTAATTTTCGACCAAAGTACTTATATAATGATAGTTGTATCATTTATGGACCACTTGGGGGTATATTGGAAGTATATAGTATGTTTATTAACTATATAATATAAAAATACTAAGAGACATGGTAAATGTCAAACTATTTAACTAAGAGTTAAATCAAAAAGATAAAGTTAATATAGTGACCCAAACCTATTTAAAACCTATTGGTTGTGTGTTTTTCGACCTACCCCCATATTAGCCTTTAAATAATTTTCTTTGGAGCCATTAGACAACCATTTAAAGAAGAACATGGCCTTGTCGATTGTATGTGTGTTTGCATACGATGTAAGAAGGTGACACATTATGTATTAGTACATGTCATGTGATAATTATACATGAGTTAAGAGCTTATAGTATGTGGTATATTTATGTAAAAACCATGTGTAATTAAATTAAACAGTGTATACATATTTAATTTTAATATATTTAAAATGATGGAATGATAACATCAGTGGAACAGTTTAAATGGAAATTAATGACAAACAATAGTTAAATTTATTAGTTTAAATTAATTAATATTATCATGATTTATCTTAATAATAAATTCCATATAAATGAATGTTATTTAGTTATCAAATGTAATTTCAATACATGTTGTGGATGATCACAATCATAGGAAAACCTGTGTCTGATTATTTACTTTTAATTAATTTTATTTCATAGTTTATTAAACTATTATTATTAATCAATTAAAATTATGGTATTTGTTTCTTCTAATCCTATTTATTATATATGATCCAAATTTTGTGAATTTTATTTTATATAAGTCCCTTTAACCAATCCTTGGGTTACCCTCACCTACATGTGACTAAATAAATATATAATGGATCGAGCTCCCAAGCGAGTGGATTCAGTTCATATTTCGAGATGAGGTAAAACAAATCAAGGATATACATAAGTGAATTGGTGGAATGATGGATCCCAATCCAATAAATTTCTTGAGTTGGATTTCCCCCAAGGCTCTATAGTTAGTTTTACATATTCTTAACAAACCAAATGTTAGATAATTCCCACGATCATTCGAATTTATTAATTTATTTATATCAATTTCAGGATTAATTATTTAACATTAGTATATGGATATCTCATTTAATAAATTAATTAACAATCATGGAATACAAAATTAAATAAATCATATTATGTATAAATTTTATCTGGGAATGTTTATTCACTTAAGTGAAATTGGTTTAATATTAATAGGCATGTGGTTTGGTAAAATGTGATTATTTTATACATAAGAAAAAAAATTAAAAAATCCCTTGAATATAATATTAAGTTGGTATGGTATTCCATTACATAATTTAGAGTGGAATCAATAGTTTCAATGTTCTTGAACAACCCTCTTTAGGGTGATTTTAAAATAATGGGGTGTTCTGATGATAGTTTTGGGTTATCTGAAAAACTTTTATATAAGTTTGTTATAACCCTTTCTATGCTTGGTTTAAATTTGGAGTCAATTATTATCGATATAAGAGTGTGAGAGTTTGGGATTGGGGAGTCAACTCAACAGATCAATATGTTGAAAGTCTGTGGTTGGAAAAAGATTACCTACCTAAATTCCTTCAAGTATCACATCCAACCCTCATTTGGGTAACAATAAGAGAGAGATATATCTCTTCTACTAGATTATACATGTCATAGAATAATCAATTTTTGATGGTGAGTGTTATTGTGACCTGATAAAATAGTGGGAGACTGATAATAAAATTTATTACACCAGCCTATTAGAATTAAAGTAAAGTAATAAAATCTACTCAATTTATTATAGAAATTGAAAATCAATCATCATAAAAATTATCATTGTGATATTTCCATGAGAAGGAAAACCATGACACTAGAACTAGTATCCAATAATGGTATTGATGTTTGTGTATTATATTATGCTAAGAGAGGAAATAGTATATGTTGGAATCTTCAGTTCTTGATCAACCTTGTAAATAGGCTCGTGAGGAGAAATTATCTCTATATATAAAATACATAGATGATTATATATATGTCTAGTTTTTTATTCTATCAATTATGTCTTGTGATATTCATAAGCTTCATGAATGAATGGATTCATTAATAATTCATTCTTATCTCTAAGACTTCCAAGAGGATATTGTGATACAATAAATATTTGAGATCAACAAAGAACTATTTATGTAAATATTTTGATAGTATGTTCTATCTAGGCCTCATGGGGTCAAGATGATAGTCTACATGGATCACTTGGACATCCTAGTCTATATCCAATAAAATTAGTTGCACATAGATCTCATTTTGGCCTCACTACATCTTTTATTCTATAGTTTCATTATTAAATATATTATGAGTAATCTTGATCAGTGTCTTTTGGAACTCCCCATTCTTATTTTCCAAATTTATAAGGACATGGGTCATAAAAAACCTGTGTTCATTATTGTGAATTAAATTATCTTCTAAGAAAATTTAATAAAAACTCACTCCAATTTTATATCTTATTAGAAGTGACCATCCAAGAAGAGGGAATTCAAAAGTTAGGAAATGGAAAAAATCGAAATTTTTTCATGTCGTGATATAAAACATTAGAAAAACCATTGAACATATAATAAGTAAGGAGAATATTCGGGTACATTTTATATTTAGTGAAAAATATCATTATCTACTAGTTAGGAATTATATACTTCTAATGATGTTCACATATTTATCCAAATAAAAGAACCAATTAGATTTTGGATCATTTAATTTAGTGAGATGAATCTTTGAGGTGATAATGGATCTTGGATAACTTCCATTTATATTGGATACTACAACCTCACAATAACAAAAAGACTTATCTTTTTTTATAGAATTTTTAAAATTTTATTAGTGTTACCAAAAACAACATATTAGATTTTTGTTCTGGTATTAATGGTTTTGTTTTCATGTTTAAAAATAATGAATGTTTTTTTTACAAATATCACATTTGTTATGGTATGGAATAGATTAATAAATGTATTTATTTATTAGATTATAAATACTAAGTGTAGGTAATTAATAATTAATAAGTTTGTATTACACATATAACACCTAGTTATGGAATCGCCATCTTGGTCATGTAAACCAAAAACACTTGAAAAATATCTATAAAGAAGGATATTTAGACTCAATTGATATAAAACCACTTAACGAATGTCTCACTTGTTTATAAGGAAATATAACCAACCACCTTTTAGTGGTATTTATGAAAGGGCTATAGAGCTTCTATAATTGGTACACACTACTATCAGAGGATCATTTCCAGTATAATTGGTTTGTGAATTCTCATACTTCCTTAATTTTACCAATGAATTTAGTAGAAATGGATGCATCTAACTAAGGATTTATAAGCCAAAATCCTTAAAGAAATTCATGGAACTCGAAATGAAGTAGAGAATAATCTTTGAAAGAAGATAAATAATAATTGATTAGATCAATGTGGATAATATATAAGACAATACTTTATCATCATTTTATAGGATTGTGGTATTATATCCTCACTCAATCCTTCTTGTACAATATATTTGAATGGTGTAAGTGAAAGTATGAACCACACCTAATCAATTTGAATGGATATCCCCACACCACCTCCCCCTCCTCTGATGACCTAGGTGATAGTTGCATCATCATCTCCCCTCTTCATCCCTTCTCAGTAGGGGGAGGATCCTAAATTAATTCCATCACCTAATATCCCTTCACCCTTAATTCTATTTATGGATCCTTCTTCTCGACTAGCTTCCCTTCTATTGAGGTTATCCCTAATTTCCAATCATGCATTAATGGTGTTCCTACAGTTCCAATTTCCTCTGGAGTTCACAAAGGCCTCCAAAATGCTGGATAATTCACTTGTATCCCAGTTCAGTAAGATACTTCCTTCCATCGACGTTTCAATGGATTCATCTCTTACAAGTGATAATTGAAAGACCAGTTTCCCATAAGGATTTTTTATTTCATACAATTCTTGGTTAGTTTCTTGCAAGAAAAATACATTATAATAGCTTGGGTGAATTATCCCAACCTTATCATTGGTTCATATTTTTTTCTTTTTATGGTCGTTCAATTTTCACTTGAATTGTGATCCCCCCTTCATAATGATATGGTTCTTGCTTCCTAGTCTTCCAATATCATTTCAAAACCTGTATATTCTTTTTTTAATTGTAAATCTGGTGGGTCACTTCCTTTGCATGGACCAGCAATCCCATTTCATATGACATCTTATTTCTCAAAGATTTTTTGTTTATGTTTACATTTACAAAAAACATTTGGACACTATCAGTATTGATATTTAAGGTGATTTGTGGTGGTATCAAAAGGTTTTCTATGTATAGTGGGTCCAATTTTTCACGTATTGTTGACAACATGGAAA
Organism: Viscum album; assembly: GCA_963277665.1. NCBI lineage: Eukaryota > Viridiplantae > Streptophyta > Magnoliopsida > Santalales > Viscaceae > Viscum > Viscum album. Next base: position 190,886,266 of record OY728155.1, on the reverse strand, counting down.
TTATGTCCTTAATTTAAGGGATGGGTATCTTTATATTTCTCCATCTCACCTTCCATTGAATACCTTGTCTGAGGGATATATTCTAAAGGCCATGGGGTTGTGTGGAATGCAACCTTCATCTACTTCCATAAAGTAAAAAAAATCTTGAGGTTTAGAATCTCATATCCTGTGAGGTAACTCCTCATCCTTCCCCCCATAAATATGTACGATCCCTGATTTTAGAACCTAATGTAGTTTAGGTATTTGTGTATTTGAGAAATGATTTGGGGGGAAATGTGGAAAGGGTGTATTGAGGGACATTTGAGCAAGAACTCATCTCCCTCCTCATATGAAGAGGATGTGATTCCAATTGGTAATGATACTTTGATAAAGGAGTTGTATGAGGGTGGTGATAATATTTTCAACTAGAAGATGGAAGTGTAGAGAACATCAAATGTTCAACGGGATGAGTTAAATATTGTTATTCAAATGGGTTCAATATATAACAACGGCTCTATTAAATTTTGGAACTATTTTGGAGGGATAGAAGTTGAGTTCTAGGTAGAAGAACAACAGGATCTAGAGAAAGAGAAACATACCAATGGGGATCAATAATCACAATGGTAGGAGTAAAATGGAGAGAGTCGTTACCACTTCTCAAGGAGATAGTATAGAGGGATGATATAATATATGAATTCATTTCCCCATAAGGTTAAATGATCATATACAGAACTAGGACTCTGTCAGTTTCATCTTGACTAAATGGAATAAGTTCAAAAGAAAGAAGTACTACTCCTATTTTCTTAAAACGATGAATACTAGGTATTCAAATAAATTGAAAATCAAGTCAATTGTGTTAGAGATATATAACTATGGAATGGAATGAGACCTAATCATTCATGCTAAGGAAAAATGGTAGAGGAGGCCATACTGGTTAAGCCCCCCAGAGGATGTAGAGAGAATAGTTGATATAATGTTACCAATGGATGATAATAACATGCATAGGGGTGTTTCAAGAAAAACTATACTCAATATGACTATAGTTTTCAATGAAAATAAAATAAACATGGAAGATTTTATTTATACTTGGGAAGATTTGGTTGACCGCCTCAATTACATCATCAAGGAGAACCTGGGAATAAAGGTAAGTACACTACAATGGAAATTATTTAGTTAACAAAATTCTATTATACTAGTTTTAGAATTTAATGGTTTTCCAATCCTTAATGTTGTGTTAAACATATGGCATAGGTTTATAGTAATTTTTATGGATTCATTTTGTGATGGTTCCCACTTACCCCTCTAAATTGGATTTTTGAAACTAAAATAAATCAATTTAGATTTGATTTGAATAAAAAAAGGATGAACATCACATTGTGGGACAAGGTGATGATAATGATGAGTTGTGGTGATCTTTAGTTATCCTTTTGGGGATATTTATTATATATTGTATATTATACACTAAAACAAGTTCCAATTAATGTGAAAACAGAATACTATATGCGTTAATGTTTGGAAAGTAGTTTTTTATCAAACTTAAGTGCATCAGGTTGGGAGGTGTTTTTCTAGACCACTTTAGAAAAACAAATTGTCATACAAGGGTAATAATTTCATATTTATAGATTTTCCTAAGGAAATAGAAGGTTCATTACCTATATAAAACGTTATATAAAGGTTATAATGTCTCAAAAGGATATATTCATAGAGAGAGAGAACATCCAAAAAATGATTGTGGGAGCAAGATTGAATTTGATGATGTCAATGCCCTGGATACACAGGGATTTGTAGAGGAATAGATTCTAGTATTCCCAAATGAAGAATATGTTTCCATGGAATAAGTACAATATAAAATGACTTGAGAGGTTATAGAACTAGTAAATTATGGATTTATCACCAATGAGTATTGTTACTCCGTATTGTTTGATAATAATGATCATATTTCCAATAAGGAGGAAGTAGGGAGCTCAAAAGCTACTAAATGGGAAGAATCCATGAATTATGAGATGGATTACAGGTAGTAGAACCAATTATATGATCTTTTCAATACTCTGGTTTATGTAAATCAAATTTTTGTGAAAATCAGTATTCTTGATAATACTAGACGTGGAAGGTAAAGTGGGTACCTATAAAGCAAGGCTAAAGGCTAAAGGGTTTTAACAACATCAAGGAATTGAATATAAAGGATCATTTTGTTCATTTTTCCATATTTATATCTCTAAAATTTACACATTATATTGAATTATTACATGAATATGAGATTTCTAATTGGAATGTCAAAATAGCATTCTTTAATGAGAACTGTTTGGAAGATGTCTCTATGACACAACAAGAAGGGTTTGTGACTCCAAGTATTTCCAGAATGGTATGAAAGTTATATAAATTAATTTATGGATTAAATTAAGAATCTATTTCATGGAATATTCATTTTTATGAAGCCATACGAGAGTTTGGTTTCATAAATAATGAATGTGAGCCACGATTCTATCGACAGTTAAATGGTAGTGCATCGATTTTTTTGGTAGTACATTGTAATGAAATATTTCATTTTGGGAATGAGAAACTAGTCTTATTGTCAATTTAAGACTATTTGAAAAACTTTTTCTCTATTAAAGATATAGGTGAAGTAGTCTTCATCCTTGATATAAATATTATTTAGAATATATCCAAGAGGTTTATTGCACTATGTCAGGATTCGTACATTGAATAGATAATTAAAAGATTTAGTATTGATTAATATAAGAGTGTTTTGGTTCTAGTGTCGCATGGAATTCATTTCTCTATAAATATGTTTCTTCATAAACAATAGAAAAGATATAGGATGAGTAGTATCCCTTATAATTCTATGATAGAATTGGTTATATATGCCATGTTATGTATGTGGCTTAATGTTTCTTATTATCTAAGCATTGAAATTAGATATCAGGAAGATCAAGAAGAATAGAATTAGGTTACTATTAATACAATACATAAGTATTTGAGGCATAATATGAATATAATATTTTTATATTGATGAGATAAAGAGTTATTCCTCATGGGATACACATTACATAGTTTCTAGACTAATCAGAATGATATGAGATCATAATCAAAAAAAATCTCCACACTCAATAGATGAGCAATGAACTAGAGAGCTCAAAAAAACTTGTTGTTTCCAATTCTAAAGTGATTTTCATGTATATTGCAGCATTTGATGATTCAATGGACGAATTTTGGTTAATAACATTGTCCAATAGCATGGTGTGGTTCCTACTAGTATAGACCATATAATAGTGTATTGTGATAACATTACAGTGGTGGATCTCACAAAGTATTCAAGGTATCACTAAAGGATAAGTCACATACCATAGAAGTTTTATCTCTTGATGTTTTTTTCGTAAAGAGGTGAACTCGTGGTGGGAATAGTATACATAGTGAAGAACATGGATGATCCCTTGAAAAAGGTCTTATATGAGTAGAATAATGAATATCATGTGAGAGATAGAAGACATAAAATTGTTGGTATATGGATTTACTACAAGTAGAAGTATGTTGAAGTTAGTGGTTCTTTAAGACCAAAATTCCTTATATGTTCAATTACAATGTATATTCATGTTTTTTAACATATTATATTTTTTATCAAATCATAACTATTATTTTATTTCATTGTTTATGTGATGCTTTCTTAAGGATAATAACCATGTCAAAAGTACATATCATTTCCCTAAAATAATGATAAACATTAGATTCATTGACAGTACTCCTTAAACCCATATTCTGTGGTTAGATGATATTTCTTGATTGGAAAAAATATTATAGGGATATCAGGGGAAGGAATCTTATAATAAACTGAGATACCTTCTCATGTTGTTCTCCCTTGTAAATCTCCAAGAAAGGATGCTTTGAGTATAAGGACCCGACCTTAAAATATTACATAATATTTAATTAAATGAATAATTCACATTGAGAATCTTTTCAGGTTTAGAGTTTTATAGATTTAGGACACAACTATTGCATATCAACATAAATATTACAAAGTAGACACTTTATCTATAACTGATTTTTTTTCAAATACTTAAATAAAACAAGAGTTATTTTCTTAATATAAATCTTCATAAATCCTTCCTTTCTCTTACCCTTCCATAAAACCTGTGAAAAACATTTCAAAAACATGGGATGATCATAAAAAGATTAATAAGGGATATAAAAATACGGAAATAAAACATTAGTCCATGTATACCTAAGAATCGTTGAAATCATACTTTACTCATAAAACATAAGCACTTTAACATACCTCAAGAAATCATATGATTTATGAATAACTCATAGAAGTCATTAGACATAAATGTAACTTGAGGAATTCATAACATTCTTACGTAGGGAGTAACCCTTATGCTTACTTTTGAAATACACATCACTGTATATTCCATAAATCTCTGCCGAGAAACCTTAGCATTTAACTCCATCGCGTTACCCAATGCATTGGAGAGCTATCTCGGGCACACCCACCCTTAGTTTTTCATGTAACCACCCAACTTCATAAACAATGCCCAAGAACCATAACATAATCGTATCACATAAAACATGCATAAAGGAAACATAACCTTTCCACATTTCAATCACAAGATATGAATACAACATATTTATATAATCAAAACATTATAAAAATCATTTTCAATACCCAAATAATTGAAAAGTAAAACATGGAATTTATTTATAATTTTGAAAAAATTTGTGGTTTGTAGATGAAGCTGAAACTCAAATAATGGTCACGGCGGCGGTGAAGTCATTGTTGCCGCATATGTAAGACAAAAACATTCATTTTTTTAGTAAAAATCGTCATGTAAAAATATTAATTTTGAATGAAATTAAAATTCAAAATGTTTTTATACACCATATAAAATAATGTCACGTAGAAATCAAAAGATGCCTCAATTAAATAATATTGAGAGGAAGTCCCGTACAAAGACGGTATCCTTAGATTAAGGATAAATCAATTACATAATTATGTGTAACAAATATAAATACAATCAATATAAGCGGATATTAACTGTAAAACAATCAGAGGTCATCCACACATATTCATAGCATGACATAATCGATAAGTAGAGGTTTAACCCAAAGAAATGAAATTAGGTTAAGAAGTTCCATTAAAGAAATTCGACAGCCTAACGACGTCACTTTAAAATTCTGAAAATGAGTTGATGAGAGATAAAAATGGTATCTCATCACTTGGACATAAAATTTACAGCGATAAAGATATATAAGAACATATCCCAACATAATAAGATGTAAGTTAAAATACCTAACAAAAAGAAGTCTTTTAAAAAGAGTAGGGTGAAAGGTTCCCTTACTGATTTGGGTAACATTTGAAACGTGCACCCCATGAAAGAAGGTTCATACAATGAAGATGTAAATAGCCATAAATTAATGTATATTACACAAATAATACAATCATGGTCAGTACATACAACACACAAAAGGAAACAGTGGCAAATGTAGCATGAATCTCACGGGAATAAAAAGTGAGATAAAAAACTCTTACCTCGTTGTAATCAATCAAGTCATATGACCAAAAGATATTAAGAACCAAATAAATCACAAAATATCATGAATATAAATAGAATCATGATAATATATATCAAATGGCGGTACACAATACACCACATGCAATAAATAATTGGTGAACAATAGAAATATTACGGAATTAAAAGTGAGATAAGAAATCCCCTTACCTCAAGTCCGACTTGTCTTGTTCATTTATTTATATTCCTGAATAATAAACCTTGGTAAATTTATAATTTATTAAGGAATTCCATTAAAGTTTATTATTAAATTCATATAACATTTTATCATGTTATAATAATTAGTTAATTATGTGAGTTCATATCATACGTTTTGTCGATGTTCGGTACATGAGTCAAAAATAAACTTGTTTGAAGGAAATTTTCCATGTAGTTATGAGTATATAATCTTCAGAATGTTGTTTAAATATCATATACATCCAGTATATATGTATTCCATAATGTTTAGAGATAATAAATGAAATGTACCGTTCATGGAGACAGTAGGTTTTACGTACGTATGAACGCTACTTTCATTTTTTGTCATATTAATGGACTTTAAAACTAAATGAGACATAGATATATTATAATTCAAGTATAATATATATCTTATATAGGTAAAATAATTTCATTAATTACATTTTTGATAAATTCCATGTTTGGCATGAACGAGTCACATCACTTGAAGGGGCGGTGGTCCACACTTCCTCATTTGAAATTATCGAATTTGCACGACATGCAAAGCATAATGGTATGTTTAAAATATAAAATACAGAAGCATTAAGAGGACATAGATATAATATATATAATATATAAATATATTTTCATCATAATGGACACCATTAGAAGTGTTAAAAGAATATTTAACAATCATCGTTTCGTGATCCAGTAATTCGCCACCCATAGAAACAGTATGTTCTTTAACAATTAGACGGAGGTGTGTGTAAGTGTAGGTGGAATCCTTATCATAACAACATCCTAGTATATTGAGGATAGTGGTGTTATTATGGGGTCAAAAAATAAGATGATATTGGTGAGTAAAAAAGGAAAAGAATAGAATCTCGAGAGAAGACATTACCTCTAAATTGGGTAACTCTTTTTGATTTGAGCCCAAGGATTCCATGGAAAGACTTCGGCCCAAAGTGAGGCTTCTAGGAGTTATAGAGAGATTTGGAGAAATATTATGAGCAGAGGTTGGATGAGCCAAGGGCTTGAGAGGTGTGGGTAAGGGGGTAGAGGTGGGGGCCTTTTATAAGAGGGATGTGGGTCACTTTGGGAAAGTCTTGAAATGTTACATTATTATAAAATGATTTTCTGATTTTAAAGGTCCCACAATGATATATTTCGAGGATAAGGTGATAAGGGTTTAAAATACACCCATCCGATAGGTTTTCGATAGGTGTATATTTTATATTTTACCTTTTCTTTTCATTTTATTGAAATAGTTCATTAATTAGGTAATCACTGCATCATCATGGTGTCATACATAAATTTATTTATTTAATATCTAAAAATTATAAAAAAATTATCATGATGTATGAAATATTTTTTTCTTTCCAATGACTATTTATATTCTAATATATCATTTATGTAAACAAAATTAAAATTTTTTTACTTAGGACATACAAACCTTTGTTATATTTCTCTTCTTTTTTAAAAAAAATAATGTCATAAATGTCACTATCACACCCATGTGACTCCATGGGCCCTCAAGTATGATAAAAATATTCCCATGGACGGACATGACTCAAAAAAGAGTATTTGGACACATGTTGGGGTCATTTTAAATTATTTTGATATTATTTTATTACCCTTAACTACCCAATTACTAGTTAATCAAGATAATTAAAGATAATTGTCGTCGTTACTATTCATAATTCCCAAAAACAAAAGAGTCTTAATTGAAAAATTCCGACCATCAGTTTAGAAATATGGAATCAATTTCACCAAATTTCAAACACAGAAATTTCTGTAATTAATTTAAAAATAATTCCCGTTGTCAAAACCAAAAACGAGTTTTTAAAGAAGTAAAAGTTATAAACAGATTGACTTGTTTTTACATCCAATTGAAAAGTAAAATTACTTCCAACGAATAAAATTTTATTAATTGATAAAATCATTATTCAATTACTCTTTAAAACCAATTAAATGGACAATCTAACTATATAATTGAATTAGATGAAAAAGAAGTTTTGAAGTAAAATGTAGTATTTTTCACAATTCATTAAAAATGAACATTTGTCAGAAAAATACCAAAAATTTATCCAAAGTAAATTTTATATTCCAAATAAAAAAATGATTTCCATTTTACTAAATTCAAAACATAGAAGTTAAAATAATTAATTTTATAATTAATTCCTGTTGTTAGAACAAATAGCGTGTTTTTAAGAAACAATATCAATCAAAAGATTGACACTTGTTTATGTAAAATTTAAAAGTGAGATTAATTCCAATGAACACCATTGAATTAAATGGTAAAAATATATTATAATTATACTTTAAAACCAATTAAATAGATAATATAAACATATTAATAAATTAGATTAAAATGGGGATTTGAATTAAAATACAGTATTTTTCATTATTCATTGAAAATCAACTATATCGGAAAAATAACAAAAAATTATAAAAAGTACATTTTGATGTCCCGATTTTAAATAAGGATTATATTTTGTCAAATATAACTTATAAAATTGACAACAAATAGTTCTAAAAAAAGAGTTCGCCTTCAAAAGGCGGTTAATCGACCTTTTAAAGAATATTAGAATATTTATTCTTGAAATTGGATTCATTTTCATTTTAAGCCTCTATCATTTATTGGGTAATTGTTAAAATATTTAACAAACATATATAATAATTTTGTAGTTAGTTCTGTTCACTCCCTCCATTAAAACATCTAGGCATTAACTACCATTTAAAATAATATTATTATATTATTAATGTGCAACGTAAGATTTCAAAGAAAGTAATTGTTGTGTATTGGGTACGCCAACGAACATAGAATTCCATTTAAAGTAATAATAACATTTTATTCACAAATATTAATATATTTGAACATTTCATATTAATTATTTACCTACGATGTTACATCCTTTCCCCCTTTTGGGAATTGTGTCCTCACAATTTTAAAATTGAGCTCGGAAACATTATTGAAATCCCCACATCGGAAAAGGAGTAAACAAAATTATCACTTTAAAAGAAATAACAAGAAGTACAATAGTCACCTAAAATAACCCATACTACGATTCTATGAAATCATGGATATGGAGGAGAAAAAAAAGGGTCATGTTCTGATGGAGAGTGATAGAAAATGTTATTAAGAGAAAGTTAACCACAAGAATTTCACAAACATATGATTTGTGTAAATGGTCTTTGATTACCTAGTAGGAAACATAAACCAACAACATTTTTGTTTTTCATTACTTTTCATAATTTTGAGGAATTCAATTACTAAATAGAATAAAAACATAAGGAAATATACTTACCTTCAAGAAGAGTTTCATCCTTTAATAAGTTTCTATCAAAACTAATCATTTCTCCAAACGATGAGCATTAAAAAAGGATTAGTCACATAAAAATCACAAGAATAATCTTCTAGAGAATCACATAATACAAAAAAGGAGAACTATATATTTCCCTTGTATTTAGACATCAACTAAACCAAAAATGGTTAGTAAAAGATCTGATAATCCCCAAAAAGGATAATTTATCACCAAAAGAAAAACAACTCTTAATCTCAAAAAAAAATCCAACAAAACCCAAAGTTCATCAATGACCATTCAATAAATAGATATCCATAAAATTATTCAAAGTAAACCAAAGTAATATTGAAACCCAAATCTCTAAAGGATTTAATCACATCGTATTCCAAGGTAAATAAAAACATTTATCTACAAATAACATCAGTTACTCTTAATGTCTCATACTGAAAATTAATTAACCTAATCAAATATCTTCCATGATAGGTTAATAATTTCAATAGATAACCCAAAATAAACTTATTCCTAATTCATAAGATCATATAACTAAAAATAATTAGTCATACTAACTTGCGACATCACGTAGTCCAGTGGTAGGCGATAAATACCAGCTGCACTTTGGTTGTGGGTTCAATTCTCACAGCTTTGTCTGACGCGACGGGTTGTCACACGGTCCACGTGTTGTCCTTTTTCAAAAACTATATAATTTTATAACAATCCAAAAAAGAGATAAATTCATCAAAAATAACCATAACATAAATTAATGATGATGGTTATCTAATAACTTTGATTTTGCATCCCAAAATGTATTAACCTGTAATTTCCTCAAATTCAAGTATTATATAAACCAAAATGGTTCTTTATAACTATATCCACAAAAGAAAAGATAATTATTCCTTGAATAAAATTTTCATATATCAAACATCAGGGTTACACATACTATAAAAAGTCTCTAATGTAATCCCATCATCAAAAGAGCCTTAATAATTTTAAAAAATTCACCATCCTAAAATCATCCATAACTCATGAATCCCTTATATGTTAACTTCATACTCATTCAACATTATTCTTGATCCATTAACCATTCTTTTCCAACTTATTCTGAAATACTTCTTTCGTACAAACCAAATCATGAATCATATCCTAAGATTCAATAATAGGAAAACTTATTTTAATAAATAATCCATACCTTTAATTGGTCATTGTCAGTTTCCTCATCCTCAATCGGAATGGCATTAGGTATTGGTAAACTAATATTTGTACGATCTTGGTGATTCCATTCCTGAAACTTCTTCGTAAGGCATGTGTTTTCATAATGACCATGCACACCACATTTAAAACATTCAATTTATCCTTCAGAAAGAACTTCTTTCCCTTTCCTAGAGTCAACTAGATGATTCCTCTTTCCATTGTAGGTTCTTTCATTATGGCCTTCATTTCCACATCTATAACATCTTTTTATCCCTTTGAAACATTTTTCTATATGTTTCTTTCAACATCTTTGACACATAGGTTTTTGAACATACTTACCTTTATTATTATTCCCTTAACATCCATAGGGATTTTTTTTCTCACATATATGATGCCTTATATAAATCACTAAGGTTCAGGTGGTCAATCATGACTCCAGATAATTGGTTGAGAATAACCACAAGAGATATCATTGCAGCTCCCATAACATTCAGTTGCTCGTTTAGAAAACCGTCACAGTTTTCTTCACATCTACTGTTACATTGGTTCCTGCTAGACCCAGCCATTTACTAAAACCAAAAAGGATAGGGTGAGAATATTTGTAAAATAATAATATAATACTAAGATATAATTATTCATGTTATCTTAAACTCATTCACTTTGTCTACAAAAACTATGACTCTTTCTGAAATCCTAACCATTATGGTAATGTCACTTAAGCTTATAGAATAACCTTACCTCTAAAGTTATCTAAACTGACCTATAATACCAACTATAAGGACCTGAATTTAAAACATTACATAATATTGAATTAAATGAATAATTCAAATTGAGTATCTTTCCAATTTTATAGTTTTAGAGATTTCGGACATAACAGTTACATATCAACTTGAATATTACAAAGTAGACACTTCTACTATAACTAATTTGTTTTCAAGTCCTTAAATAAAAAAAAAGTTATTTTCTTCATATAAATCTTCTTGAATACTTACTTTCTCTTACCCTTCCTTAAAACCTGCGAAAAATATTTCAAAAACTTGAGATGAGCATAAAATACTCAGTAAGGGATATAAAAATATGTAATGAAAAAATTAGTCCATGTACACATAAGAATCAATGAAATCATACTTTACTCATAAAACATAAGCACTTTAACATAATTCATTAAGTCATAATATTAATGAATAACTCAAAGATTTCATAAGACATAAAGGTAACTTGAGGCATTCATAACATTCTTATGTAGGGAGTAACCCTCGTGGTTATGTTTGGAATACCCATCATAGTATATTCCCTAAATCTCTTTAGAGAAACCTTAGAGTTTAACACCTTCACGTTAACCAATGCATTGGAGATCTATCTCGGGCTAACCCTCCCTTAGTTTATCATGGAACCACAAGAATTCATAAACAATTCCCAAGAATCTTTAAATAATCATATCACATAAAACATGCATAATGGAAACATAACATTTCCACATTTCAATAACAAGATATCAATACATCACATTGATATAATCAAAACATTATCAAAAACCATTTTCAATACCAAAATAATATAAAATTAAAACATGGCTTTTATTTATCATTAAAAAAAAGTTATGGCCTGTAGAGGAAACTGAAGCTCAAATAATGGTCACGACGGCGGAGAAATTGTTGTCGTCGCATACGTAAGACAAAAAAATTCCTTTTGCCTTTTAGTAAAACACTTCATTTAAAAGGATTTATTTTTAATGAAATTAAAATTCAAAAGGTTTTTATACACCATATAAAATAAAGTCATGTAGAAATCAAAAGATGCCTCAATGAAAGGAGATTGAGATGAAGTCTCGTACAAAGATGGTATCCTTAGATCAAGGATAAATCAATTACATAATTATGTGTGACAAATATAAATACACTCAATATAAGTGGATATTAAGTGTAATACCATCAGAGTTCATCCACACCTATTAATAGAATGAAAAAATAAAGAAGTATAGGTTTAACCCAAATAATTGAAATTGGATTAAGAAGTTCCCTTACAGAAATTCAACAGCCTAACGACGTCACTTTAAAATTCAGAAAATGAGTTGATGATAGATAAAAAGGGTATCTCATCACATGGAAATACAATTTACATAAAAAAGGATAAATAATAACATATCCCAACATAAGAATATGTAAACTAAAAGATCTAACAAAAAGAAGTCTTTTAAAAAGAGGAGGGTGAAAGGGTCTGTTACCGATTTGGGTAACTTTCGAAATGTACACCCCATAAAAGAAGGGTCATACAAGGAATATGTAAATACTCATAAATTAAAGTATATTACACAAAGAATACAATCATGGGAACTAAATACACCACACAAAAGTAAATAGTGGCAAATGTAGCCTAAATCTCACAGGAATAATAAGTGACATAGAAACCCCTTACCTCGTTGTAATCAATCAAGTTGTATGACCAAAAGATAATAAGAACCAAATTAATCACAGAATAAAATGAATATAAATAGAATCATGATAATATATATCAAATGTCAGTACACAATACACCACATGAAATAAATAATTGGCGAACAATTGAAATATTATGGAATTAAAAGTAAGATAAGAAATCCCCTTACCTCAAGTCCGACTTGTCTTGTTCATTTCTTTATATTCCTGAATAATAAACCTTGGTCAATTTATAATTTCTTAAGGAATTTATTTAAATTTTATTATTCAATTCATATCACATATTATCATGTTATAATAATTAGTTAATTATGTGAGTTCATATCATACGTTTTGTCAATGTTCGGTACGTGAGTCAAAAATAAACTTGTTTAAAAAGAATTGACCATGTAGTTATAAGTAGATAATCTCCAGAATGATGTTTAAATATCATATATATCCAGTATATATGTATTAAATAATTTTTTGGAGATTATAAATGAAATGTATCATTCATTGAGACGGTAGGTCGTACATACGCATGAACTCTACTTTCATTTTTTTTTCATATTAAGTGATTTAAAACTAAATGAGACATAGATATATTATAATTACTGTATAATATATATGTTATATAGGAAACGTAAGTTCATTAATTACATTATATATAAATTTCATGTCTGGCATGAATGAGTCACATCACTTGAGGGGGCGGTTGTCCACACTTACTCATTTGAAATTATCTCATTTGCACAACATGAAAAGCATAAAGGTATGTTTTAAATAAAAAATACAGAATAATTCAGAGGACATAAATATAATATATATCATATATAAATATATTTCCATCATAATGGCCACCATGAGAGGTGTTAAAAGATGATTGAACAATCATCGTTTTGTGAGGCAGCAATTCGCCAGCCACAGAAACAGTATGTTCTTTAACCATTAGAAGGTGGTGTGTGTAAGTGTAGGTAGAATACTTATCATAACAAAATACTAGTATATTTAGGATACTGTTGTTATTATGGGATCAAATAATAATAAGATAGTGGTGAGTGAAGATTGAAAATAAAATAAAGAAACTCGAGAGAAGACATTACCTCTAAATCGGTTAACTCTTTTTGATTTGATCCAAAGGCTTCCTTGGAAGGACTTCTGTGTGACGTGAGGCTTATATGAGTTAGAGAGGGATGTGGAGAGATAATATGAGCATAGGTTGGACTATCCAGGGGCTTGAGTGGTGTGGGTAAGGGGGTAGAGGTGGGGTCCATTTATAAGAGGGAGGAGGGTCAATTTGGGAATGTCTTGAAGTGATACCTTATTATAAAATGATTTTCAGATTTTAAAAGTCCCACAATGATGTATTTCGAGGATAAGGTGATAAGGGTTCGAAATACACCCATAAAATATGTTTTCAACAGGTTTTGGTTTTATATTTTACCTTATCTTTTCATTTTATTTAAATCGTTCATTAATGAGGTAATCACTGCATCATCATGGTGTCATAAATAAATTTATTTATTTAATGTCTAAAAATTATAAAAAAATATCATGATGTAGGAAATATTTTTATCTTTCCAATGAATATTTATAGTATAATATATCATTTATTTAAACAAAATGAAATTTTTTTAGTTAGGATATACAAACCTTTTTTATATTTCTCTTCTTTTTTAAAAAAATAATGTCATAAATGTCACTATCACACCCATGTGACTCCATGGGACCTCACGTTTGGTAAAAAGATTCCCATGGTCGGCCATGACTAAAAAAAAAGAAGATTTGGTCAAATTTTGGTGTCATTTTATATTATTATGATATTATTTTATTACTCTTAACTTCCCGATTACTAATTAATCATGATAATTAAAGATAATTTTCATCATTACTATTCATAATGTCCAAAACAAGATTCATGATTACATAATTTGGACCTTCTAATTCGAAATATGGAATCAATTTCACCAAATTTCAAACACAGAAATTGTAGTAATTAATTTAAAAATAACTCTTGTTTTTATAACCAAAGACGGGTTTCTTAAGAAGTAAAATGTATCAAACGATTGACTTGTTTTTACATCCAATTGAAAAGTGAAATTACTTTCAATGAAAAAAATTGTAGTAAGTGATAAAAACCTAATTCAATTACACTTTAATACCAATTAAATCGACAGTCTGACTATATAATTAAATTAGATGAAAAATCATTTTTGAAGTAAAATGCAGTATTTCTCACTATTCATTAAAAATGAACATTTGTCAGAAAATTACCAAAAATTTATCCAAAGTAAATTTGATATTCCAATTTAAAAAATTATTTCCATTTTACCAAATTCAAAACATATAATTTGAATTAATTAATTTTATAATTAATTCCCGCAGTCAAAATAAATAGCGTGTTTTTAAGAAACAATATCTATCAAAAGATTGAAATTTGTTTATGTCCAATTTCATAGTGAAATTAATTCCAATGAACACCATTGAATTAAATGGTAAAAATATATTTTCATTATACTTTAAAATCAAATAAAAATATAATCTATCCATATAAATAAATTAGAATAAATGGATATTTTTAATTAAAATAGAGTATTTTTCACTATTAATTAAAAATGAATTTTATTGGAAAAATAAAAAAATTTACACAAAGTACATTTTGATGTCCTGATTTTAAAGAAGGATTTTATTTTTTCAAATATAACATATAAATTTGACAAAAAATAGTTTTAAAAAAGGGTTTCTCCATTAAAAGGCAGTAAATCGACCTTTTAAAGAATATTAGAATATTTATTCTTGAAATTGGATTCATTTGCATTTAAAGACTCTATCATTTATTGTGTAATTGTTAAAATATTTAACAAACATATATATTCATTTTATAGTTAGTTCAGTTTATTCCCTCCATTACAACAGTTAGGCGTTAACTACCATTTAAAATAATATTATTATATTATTAGTGTGCAACGTAAGATTTCAAACAAACTCATTGTTGCATATTGGGTATGCCATCGAACATAGAATTACATTTAAAGTAATATTAACATTTTATTCACAAATATTAATATATATGAAAATTTCATATTCATTATTTACCTTGGATGTTACATCGATAATGGACCCACAAATAGGAATTCCAGACGCTTCATGTGTAATTGGATATTCCAATCTGTGGTATTGTGTAATGATACTTTGAATATAATATTATTACTAATTTTTTTTGTGAATTTCATGCTTAAAATTATTTCATAAACCCTAATTATAAGATTTTAGAGTGGATTTGGATATGCTAGGCTTGTCATGAGTGGAATAGAATTCATGAATAATATCAGAGAGGATTTTTCTCTTCTATTGAAAGTGAATATATCAAGCCACTTGATGGAATATAATAGCCAGATTATGTTCATGTTGATGATATTTTACCAGTGTTTTTAGTTTTTTAAATTCAATGATATAGAGTCAAATATATAGGTTTATTTCACAAACTACACCATTTTTTTAGCAATAGATATCACGAGAAATGGATTGTATTACATGGTAAGTGTTCAAATGCGGTTGACTATAGTTGTGAGATTAAATATTCTGTATATAGATTCCGTGGAATGTTTCTAGTTTCAAACCATGGTCTTTATATGATTTATCATAGGTCTACTGAGAAAAAGGGCCTATATTTTCTCACACTATGTGTATCCAAGAACCTTGATTAAATTATATATAATTTTAAAAAGTAGATAAGAATATTGATCTAAATTATAGAAAATAATATATAATTAATTTTATTGGTAGATCACATGTATTAATTTATTGGTTTATATCACATTTTTATTTATTTAATTATTTGTATAAATAGATGTTATACTTGTTCTGGTAAATAATGAGCAGATTAACAAAAAGAGTTGTAGTCCTATGATAGTGAAATATTCTTTAAAAAAATATTAGTATTTGGTAGATAAATAATATTTAACTATTCTTCAGGTTATGTTCATGTAATGTAAATAATATTATTAGTATTAGTAATAGTCAGATTGAGGTATTCTAAGGGTTAAAATAATTTTAAATGGGATTTGTAAAAATAATATTCTAACGCTAGCTCTATAGTTACCTTACTATAAAATTCTCTTAATTGGGGTGATTGCCTAAGAAGTATTGTACGCAACATTTTCCACATTAGGTATTAACTCATAAAAATTATTTTCTCAAGAATGATCTATGTTCCGTGAGTGTTGTTGGTCCTCATTTTTACTCTTTAACTATGATATAACCAGGTGAATCTAATATGGATCGTTGGGATTCACAAGTGTGATAATGAAATAATGAAATGATGTATAAGTACATAATCACTATCCTCTGGATAACTCTACCATGACATTCAAATATTCTTCTTTCATGTTATAATCACTACTAGTAGAAATCTACCCTTTATTCCTCCACTGTAATGATAGTTTAATGTAATGTTCAATAGAATTCAACAATGAAGAAATAATTACAAGGTGTGTTAATTATTTATCTATATAAACTATTTATAAATTATATGTGAGATATTATCTCTATATATTTTGAGAATTTTATTCTATCTAATAATTAGAAGAACCACAAAAATGTTAATGGAAACATTTTATTGAGAATGGGCCTGAATAATTTTGTTAAACCCTTGAACCTCCAGGGTGGGCTGGCCGATATTCACCTCCTTTGGTACTTTCGTGATGAATTTAGAAACTTCCTTCAATATATATCACATAAAACTCTATAATGATGTTTTCCATCTTGTGAGTTCTTTTTTATATCCTTTTTTATAATTCCAGTACTCAAAAATTGTTTTCCCCACCAATGATACCACTACTACTGTCGTTGAGCTAACTTCTACTCAGAATAATCTATTTATTTATATTCCACTAAACTGAATTTGTCGATCTATATTCCACCCAATGAAATTATTATCCTAAAACCATACTCCGATGTTGAAGGTGTATTATCTCCATCTAATTTCACAAAGTTTATATTCTAGATACTACTATTTTGGAATCCCCCACACTTGATTAGAAAATAGTTCAAACACTAATACCTATAAATATCCAACATGACATGTTTTTTTGTAGGACAAGTTGTCCTTATTAACATATTAGGGAAAAGGTGGAACATTTATATTGGAATTTATACCTTCTCATTGATACATCCATCACAGTTTAACATCTGAAATTGAAAATTCTAGGCACTCAATCCACCATATTGATCAGTTCCTTATCCACTTTCTAGTCCCCTAATCGTCTTCAATAAGAGCTAAAATTTGAATCCAATGATATGTAATAATAATAAATATCATAAAATTAAAGGTTCAACACAATGTTATTATGTGGTTTGGACATTATTATTTTTCCAGGGGGTCACACACAACATCTTCCATTATGGTTTGAAAATTGGGTATAAATGGAAAATCAAAACTCAGGTAACCCTAACAAGCCTTAGTTATAAGGGACACCTTATTGAGGACTCCTTATATGCACCTTACTTGAAGAACTATATATTTTCATCCAATGAATTCTTTTGGTTTCAAATACTCTATGATAAAGTCTCCCCATGGGGATTGATACAATACTGACCTCATGTAAGCACTACTAACCTTCAAAAACAACAACACCTTCAGCTTGAATTCACTTTTTTCAATTCCCACTTTGTAACATATGATTTTAATCCCATCTTTATATATGAACTTTATTTTAGTTAAATAGTAACTCTCTTTAGAACCACCTTATGACCTCCATGAAGATAATCCCACACAAATAATATCTTCATGGAAATCCTTCTATTAAGTCAATGGAAATCACCACGACAACTATTCCTTTTAGTGTATAGTTCTATCATTCAGATACTTTGTAGAGAAAATTTCAAAATATCCCATAAACCTTAAACATCATTTGAAAGATTTCCTTTCACTGGACTAGCTTCTGATGGGAAATCCTACATTCACTTCCTCCAGTACTTTCATTCAATATTTGAAATATACATTTCATTTGTATCACTCCATTCTCTGGAATGTGGTTTCCCCTCAAGTGTATGATTCCATATTTACATCCATCTATATTTCTATACAAGATCATTTTATATTAAACCACTATTATCATTATTTCTTATGTTAATATAATTTATTCATATCTATATCTGTTTAGCTATATTTTTGTGAACTTCATTCTTTGCGTTTTCATACATTCAACACCACCATTATCCCAAAACCAGAGTCCCATGGAAAAGTATTATTGTCACTGTCTAGTTTCAATAAGTGTATTTTATAGAGAATTCACATCCCAATATAAAAATTCTTTAACAAAATATTTTTCACACACCAAAACTTATCAAACATATAATAATGTAAAATGATAAAATTATTGTTAAATAGTCATGGGATATATATATATAGCCTATAGATATATTAAAGTTGTTATAATGTTTATATAATCCTTATCTGAATTTGAATAATTTATTATATATTATATATTTGATATGTATTAACATTCATAATATAACTAATTAACGATAAAAAAATAAAAATATAACCATTCATTGAAAAGAAATAGTGTTTAGTATAAAAAATTACTTTTATATATATTATATGTTTTAATTTAATATATTCTTTCATTTATTTGTTTTAAAATTAATAAAACATAATCAATATTTGGAAGATGATATAAAAATTAAGTTAGAGGGACAATATTGGTTTTTGAAAAGGAAACAATTACCAACGTGAATAGTGAAATGCATTGGTAAATAGTAGGCATGCTAAATATGATAAAAAGGATTTATAAATAGATTAAAAATTCCTAAAAATTATCTTGAACTCTTTTCTATATTGAATTCATGAACATATTTCTTTTCCCACATTTATGATACAATTAACACCAAAAATTACAATCCATGACCTTTAAAGAATTAGTTATTATAGAAATATCCCTCAATATTTTCTATAAAACAACTCATCCTCCAATTCCAATTCCCAGAAAAAGTTATTTTTTTCTCTCCAAACTCTAATAAACTTACCCCTTGTAATAATTACTCATGTTTTGTATCCCTTGGTCACAACGATTCCTAGATCCTTCATTACAATGGAAACTCTAATGTAAAAAATCATATTTATTCTTAGTAAGTAACACCTTATTTTAAATTTGTTTATTTTATATTATCATTATAACCATTATTAAATCTTATCAAAAAATTAATAACATTTAATTTATATCATTATAATTACGTAATAATTATAGAGTAAAAAAATAATAATCTACCCATTGTAATGTTTTTCATTTGAAATATGTTTGGGTCGATTCAACTACCTAAAAAATGATGCTGCCCTATTTTCATCATTATCATAATGGAGGGATATGAAAACATAATTTACGTTTAAATATTAAATTTATTATCTTTATCTCTCAATAATGGTAATATACAAAAGAATATTATTAAAACTACTATATAATTAAAGAAATCAAATAGAATGAGTGATTCTTTAAATGTTATTAATATACAGCACCAATAAATTCTATAGAAAATAGATGGAATATCATAAATAATTATGAAAATAATATTATAATACCTTATTTATTATAGTATTTTTAAACTAATTAACATGTAATTATAATTGACACCATAAATTATAATAAATCATGGAATATCGAAACTACTAAAATCTGATGGTCGATATGAACTATGAGTGTCAAATAAATAAGTAAAAAATGAATATAAATGAAAAAATAAATAAATAATATAATTACGGATAATAAATGGATTAATAATAATATAATTATAATTATATAGGTATATATAGCACATTTTGGCATGTTGGGAGTTAAGGTGAGGATTTTAATTTGGATCTCTCATCCAATTTGAGATTTTCTTTGTCTTATATTTTATTAGAGGTCATTTATCCAAATTCCATAAAAATATATTATTTACTCTCTTTTTCCATTTCAATACATTTATATACCAATCTATATTTAAAATTTATTTATTCTTAATCCATAATATAAAATTTTCATAAGGTATTTTCACTCTCGAACTTCTCTCTTATGATTGAAATTACATACTATTTATCTATATACATTTATGTATTGTACATTCTATATTTTATATGTATGTTATTCAATTTTACTCTTCTTTTGTTTGATATATTTTCCATTTACTATCATGTCATTTATTAACTATGATATTTTAATTAGACCGAAATTTCTTATTCATTATAAAAATTACCCACTTCGAACTCTCTAGTTATTGTCTATATTACATGTGTAGTTTCATATATCACAAAATACAAATATCTTACATGTTATCTTTTATATATATAATTTCTTTTTCCAATTTATTCCAATATACTTTTTTTATATTATGTACATTTCACTCTTTAATAAATTTTATGAAATATTTATTCATGTATTGTCTTCAATTCCCTCTCATCAACTCAAATATTTCTCTTATTTGTATATACTATCTTATTTGATGTTATTAGAACCACAAGGACCAAAATAACCTAGTGTTTAATTAGGTTATCAGTTTTTTATCATTATGTATATATTGTTCTTGGGTTGGAAGGAACATCTTAAACCTATAAACCCATGGATTTTTTTTGCTTTGCCCAAAATGGATAAGTCTAAGAAGTATACACGAATTGATGTTTCTGTGTACAAAATAATATCACTGAAAAATACTTTTATTATAATAATTAGTTAATTATAACTATCATAATTAGTACCACTCCCTTATTCTACATATCCACTAAGAGTTTCAGTATATAGAGTATAAAACAAGTCAACACACAAGGGTATTATAATGAGTATCAAAAAAATATTCAAAACATATTATTAATAAATAGTAATTATATTTATAAATATCCCCTCAAAAAACATTAATATTAAATTATATTATTCATTGTAGGTCATACAAGAATATAAAATTTTTACAATTTTATATCCTCTACCAAACATAAGTTCTGTATTCTCTAAAAAAGCTCTAATCATCTTCTTGAATATTTCCTAATTCATTTCTAAAACTAGTCTCTATCAAAATTCATATATCAAGACAACAATGGTCTCAAAAAATATCTTATATAAATGATTCAATGCTCTCATAAAGAACCATATCTCTCTATAAATTAAAATTGAATCAAATCTGTCATATTTTCAAAAATAATTAAAAACCATGGTTTGAAAATATCCAACATAGCATTCTTTTTTCAATTAGGTAGTTGAATCCCAAAAACCACAAAATCTAAATTATCATCACACAAAAAATACAATAATATAAATATTTAAATATCTATTACTTGAAATACCATGATATGTTTCTCTTTTAGTTGATGTGTTTATACCCTATTTGAGTCCAATATCCTCGAGATATCAGGTCTATAAAAACATTTAGAATAATGACATGAACCATGACCAGTTAACTATTTTATGAAAAACAATCCTCAAATAACTTGTAGTTATTTTTATTAGTCGTTTTCACAAAATCTCAAAAGTTCAAAATAAATCAAAGCCCATAACATCATGTTTTGGTATTCCCACCACTATATGTTTTTCCATAAATAAGAACCATGATCAGCTCCTTCGACTAAGAGAGTGACCAAGACCTTGTTTAACACTAAACCGTGTCCTAAAACAAGACATGATTTAATATACCATTTATGATTAGATGGGAAAAAACTTGTATAAACATAGTGGATACAATCAACTATGATTAAAGAATGACATATAATATTTCCAATCATTTGGACTAAATAAAATAAATAAATAGATCATACTTTTTCTTTATTGATCTGGCTTATCCAAGCTTCTCTACATTATTATGATAAGAATTTCTGAGACAAATCCATCATTTTCTTTCATATTATAGTTTACATGGGATATATGAATCTCACAATGCTTCAAAAGGATTCACTTTTATCCCTAATCTACTAAAACCTTTGTATTAAAGGATGAAGAGAAAAGAGTTCTAAAGATATATTTAATTCATGGATTTTTCATTGTGATAAAATAAAACTATCTAATGTATCCAAAATATATAACATGTTCTTGTTTATATTGACATCCAAGTAAATTTCATGGATTCCAAACATTTCTTAATGGTCAATTTTTAAGAATAACATTTCCACAAAAAATTGAATCCAAAACTCCTTGTTAAATTTAGGTCATAAATTTTTAATGTTTAATCATTTTTTGGACATTCAATATCCTAAAATATTCAAAATATGGTCAATAAAAATATTATAGAGAATAAAATGAGAAATACATGTTATCTCATAATGTATAAACTATCATGAACTAAACAATGTGATAGTAACCCTTAGTTTTTCATAGTTTATACCGATTAATACCATGAAATATTTTATACCACCATACCATGTTTTGAATTTAATTTATATTTTAAATAATATCCAACTTTCTTTAAATCATTATATAATTAGCATAATTTAAAATTATTTCACACCATATGTAACAATTTCTAAAACCATAACAAAAAATCATGTTGAAAAATCAATCATTCATTTCAATCCTATGTTATATCATATGTAAAAACTTGTGAAAATATGTCCAAAACTTATTTTTTTATCCTGAGAAACATTTTGTGAAAGATATCAAATTAATGTATAGAAATATTTTTAAAAAAATTTAATCATCATTATCATATCTAAAAAATTTTCCGTGATAAGACATTATTCCATTGAAAGAAATTAAGAATTACCATATCCATAATTTTATGTAATGAGTGGCCACTATTAAAATATAAATTCTAGTAAATATACAAATGGATATAATGTGATATATATCAAACATATATATATACACATGTACAAAAACCTTATTAAATATAAATATGAATCATAATATACTCCCTTTGTTCAATACATTGACTGATCACAAGACATGGAGCATGTCAATCTCGTATGTCCTACTCACATGTCCTTGATTACTTAAGTATAAACTATCCAAATAGATGAATTTGTAACATTTTATTCAGCCAGATTAATGATTACATAAAATTACCCTCACATAATTAGATTAGTGCATCACATATACCTTATCTTAGTATGACTATACACTTTATTGCTATTTCTCAATTATGGATTCACTTATCGTACTCCTCACATGAGAGGAAAATATCTATTTAACCCACATAAAGATAATTTTTTATTTGAATTCAATACAAAATTTTTTGCTTTTGATAAATTCTATGGAATGAATTTTTAGTTGTTATGATTTTTTTGGAGAAGTTTCAAGAATGTTTTAGAAGCTGGAGGATGAATCTATAAATTTTGGTTTTATGATGTTGGAAATCAAAGTATTTGATATGTAATATATATTTTCATAGAATCTCTAGAGTTTGGAAAAGGTATGGATGAGCATACCAATATATATAAGTTTATCATATCATTTATGGAATAATATATCAATTAGAATAAAATTAAAACATCTAATATCATACTAAGAAACATAAGAAGTACCCATTAACTAGAATCATATGAAGTTGAAAATTTCAAAAGTCCCTAGATGTCTTATTATATGACATGTGATACGTAGTATTCTAATATGAGTCATAAAATGGTAAATGAAGAAGATTCATTATATTGTTTAGTATATTTACTATATTTGGAAACATAAATGATCAAAGGGATTTTGATACAGGAAAATCCATGTGTTTCATAATTGTTTTCTAATGATACGTAACATATTTTATTATATGTGATTTTTTTACATTTCAAAAGTAAAAATTTGTCAATGTAAAGAACCTTATATATTAAATTATTTTTAAAAAAATTATTTATGTATCCACATTTAATGAAATTGATTAAAGGGAAGATATATAATGAGATACATATATATGTAACATATTATGTATGATTTATCAGTTTATATAAATTTGAGGAGATTAAATTTTTTAGAAGATAATTTTGGAAGATTTGTAAAATGAATCTGGGATATCCATGAAATTTTAAATATCATGATTCATTGAATTAATTTAGTGTTCAGGTTTAGTATCAAGGAGAAATAATGAAGATGAATTTGTTTTGAGCCAAGAGGAAAAAATTCACACCAAAAAGTTGTTTGAACAAAAAACCTAATAAATGATTGTTCTATAATTTGATAGGTTTTCATTTAGTTGGGAGAGTTACACATCATACGGTGTGATGAGAGGAATATTATAAAAAGATTATTGTTGTAACACCCCGGATAAATAAAGAATATGACATTTTCATTTTTATCCATATTTGTGAATAAAATATTAATATTACATTAAAGGGGACGCTATGCTCGATGGCATACCCAATACGCAACAACGAGTTTCTTGGGAATCTTACGTTGCACCCAAATAATAAAATAATATTATTTTAAATGGTAGTTAACGTCTAGTAATTATAATGGCAGGAATGAACAGAACTAACTAAAAAATTATTATATATGTTTGTCAAATATTTTTACTTTTTAAAATAAATGTTAAAATGTCAATGAATCCAATTTTAATCGTAAATATTCTAATATTCTTTAAAAGATCGATTAACCTCCTTTTGATGGAGAACCCCTCTTAAATACTTTTTTTGAGAATTTTATATGTTATATTTGACAAAATAAAATTCCTTTTAGAATCGGGACATCAAAATTTACTTTGTATAAATTTTTGGTATTTTTCCAATAAAGATCATTTTTTAATAAATAGTGTAAAATGTTGTATTTTAATTCAAAACCTCATTATAATATAATTTATTTAAATGATTATATTATCCTTTTAATTTTTTTTAATGTGAAATTAGATTATATTTTTACCATTTAATCCAATGGTGGTCATTGGAATTAATTTCACTTTGAAATTGGACTTAAACTAGTGTCAATCTTTTAAAAGATCTTGTTTCTTAAAAACACGCTATTTGTTTTGACAACGGGAATTAAATATTAAATTAATTAATGAAACTTATATGTTTGTAATTTTGTAAAATAGACATCATTTTTTAATTCAGAATATCAAAAATATCTTATGGTGAATTTTTGGTATTTTTCTGAAAAACTTCAATTTTTGATGAATAGTGAAACTACTAAGTGGTAGTTAAAGAAACTGATTTTTCGTTTAAATGAAACATTACCACTTCTATGATTTGATTTTCAAAAATTAGACAAACATGGTTGTCATTAGGAATTAAAATGTGGTTCAATGAGATTAAAATAATTTTTTGGTGAATAGTAACTTTTAAGTTTTAATCACGATTTGAGGTAATTAGTGTAATTTAAGGTAAAAATAATGATTTAATAATATTAAATGGAATTGATACATGTCCTAACCTCATTGGATGTGTCATGGCCAACCCATAAAATCCATGGGTCATCTTGGGGACCCCAAGGAGCCACATTGGTAGGATAATGACATGAAAAACTTTTTATTTAATGTTAAAATAAAAATGTCACAAACAGGTGTTGTTTTAATAATACAATTTTTAAATGGGGTTATACAAGTCATATTTTTTACTATAAATATTAATTAAAAATATAAAAATATTTCCTACAACATGATATTTTTTTTATAATTTTTAGACATTAAATAAATAAATTATTTATGACATCATGATGATGCAGTGATTAACTCATTATTTAAAGATTTAAATAAAATGGAAGGATAATGTACAATCTAAGACCTAAACTTGACAAAAACCTATTTTATATGGTCATTTCGAACTATTACCACCTTATCCTCGAAATATATAATTTTGGGCCCTTTAAAATCCGAAAATCATTTTATAATAATGTTACTTTTCAAGACTTTCCAAGAGTGCCCCTCCTCTCCTCTTATAAAAGGCCCCCACCTCTACCACTTTACCCACACCTCTCAATCCTTTGGCTCAGCCAAACCCTGCAAATTTTGTATCTCCACATCCCTCTCTTAATCTTAGAATCCTCACTTTGGGAAGAAGTCTTTCCAAGGAAGCCTTTGAGCCCAAATCAAAAAGAGTTACCCGATTTAAAGGTAGTGTCTTCTCTTGTGTTCTTATGTTTTATTTTGCTTCTCCAAACCCCTAAACTCTTTTTATTCCTTTATATTGTAACAACAACAGTATCTTCAATATAATAGGATGTTATTATAAGTATTATAGCTACACCCACACACACCTACATCTAATGGTTAAAGAACATACTGTTTCTGTGGTTAGCGATTTTCTGCCACACGAAACGATGATTGTTCATTATTCTTTTAACACCTTTAAAGGTGGCCATTATGATGTCACTGTATTTTATATATGATATATATGGTATTTATGTTTACTATATGCTTCTTTATTTTATATTTAAAACATACCTTTATTCTTTTCAAGTTGTGCAAATGCGATAATTTCATATGAGGAAGTGTGGACTACCGCCCCCTCAAGTGATGTGACTCACTCATGCAATACATGGAATGTATAAATAATGAAATTAATGAACATATTTGACCTATATAACATATATATTATACTGTAATTATAATATATATGTATATCTCATTTATTTTTAATTCCATTAATATGACAAAAAAATGAAAGTATTGTTCATGCGTACGTACGGCATACTGTCTCCGTGAACGGTGCTTTTCATTTTTTATCTCCAAATGTTATGGAATAGTATAAAATGAATATTTACTGTATATATATGATATTTTAATCAATAATAATATTCTTTAAATTATTTACTTATAACTACATGGGCAATCATTTTCAAACAAGTTCATTTTTTACTCATGTACCAAACATCAGCAAAAACGTATGATATGAACTAACATTATTAAACAATTATTATAACATTATAATATGTGGTATGAACTGAATAATAATCCTTAAATTAGGTCCTTAATAAATTCTAAATTGACCAACATTTATTATTTAGGAATATAAAGAAACGAACAAGTCAAGTCGGACTTGAGGTAAGGGAACATACCCCTCTCTTTCTTTTTAAGTACACTCTTTTATGTCATTCTTTTAAGCTCATCTTTCTTGTGATTGGGATGTTATTTCATATTAATCTTACTGTAATTTTTTTTTATATGATGAGAGACCCTATTTTCTCTCATCAATCAATTTTCGAATATTTTATTGGCGATGTTAGGCTGCCGAATTTTCGTAATAGATCTAACCTCTCTCTTTCTTTTTAAGTACTCGCATTTATGTTACTTATTTTAAGCTCCTCTTTGTTATGTTGGGGGATGTTATTTTATATTCCTATAGATTTAAATTTTATGTTAATATTATGAGAGACCCTATTTAATCTCATCAATCCATTTTTGGAAGTTTTAAGTGGCGCTGTTAGGCTGCCGAGTTTTCGTAAGGGATTTTTAATCTCACTTTTATTCTCGTGATATTTATGCTACATTTGACACAATTTCCTTTGAGTGGTATATGTACTTCCTATTATTATACTATTTTTGTAATATAATTTCTTTTATGAGTATTTACATCAATGTTGTATTTTCCTTCTTTCATGGGGTGTATGTTTCGAAAGATACCCAAGTCGGTAAGGGAACTTTTCACCCTCCTCTTTTTAAAAGACTTATTTTGTTGGGTCTTTTAATTTACATATTGTGGTGTTGGGATATGTTCTTCTATATCTTTATTGATGTAAATTTTATGTCCAAGTGATTATATACCCTTTTTATCTCTTATCAACTCATTTTCTGAAGCTTGAAGTGACGCCGTTAGGCTGTCCAATTTTTCCAAGTGAACTTCTTAACCCAATTTTGATTCTTTGGGATAAACTTTTACTCATTGAATATGTCGTTATATGAATATGTGTGAATTATATCTGATTGTTTCACACTTAATATCCACTTATATTTGGTGTATTCATTTGTCACACATAATTATGTAATTGATTTATCCTTAATCCAAGGATATCGTCTTTGTAAGGGACTTCGTCTCAATATCCTTTCATTGAGGCATATTTTGTTTTATACACAACTTTATTTTATATGGTGTATAAAACCCTTTGGGTTTTATGTTTATTGAAAAGGAATCTTTTTTATATGAAGCGTTTACTAAATGACAAAGGTAATGTTTTTATTTTTCATACGTATGCGGTGACAATGACTTCTCCGCCGCCATGACCATTATTTCAGTTTTGGCTTCCTCTACAAGCCATAAACTTTTTTTAATGGAAATTAAATACCATGTTTTAATTTTCTTTTATTTTGGTATTGAAAATGGTTTTCATAATGTTTTTATTATATCAATATGTTGTATTGATATCTTATGATTGAAATGTGAAAATTTTATGTTTCCTTTATGGATGTTTTATGTGATACGATTATGTTATGGTTCTTGGGCATTGTTATGAAGACAGGTGGTTCCATGATAAACTAAGGTCGGGTGAGCCCGATATATCTCTCCAGTGCATTGGGTAACGTGAAGGAATTAAACGTTAAGTTTTCTTCAAAGAGATTTAGGGAATATACTGTGATGGGTATTCCAAACGTAACCAAGAGGGTTACTCCCTACGTAAGAATGTTATGAATGCCTCAAGTTACTTTTATGTCTTATGATTTCTATGATTGATTCATGATTTGATGAGGTATGTTAAAGTGATTATGTTTTATGAGTAAAGTATGATTTCATACATGGACTAATGTTTTCATTTCATACTTTTATATCCCTTACTGAGCTTTTTATGATCATCCCAAGTTTTTTAAATGTTTTTCACAGGTCAAGGGAAAGGTACATGATGTGATGATAGGGTCAAGGAAGTTTCATGAAAGAATACATGTTTTTTTTAAATATGTTTTCGTTGATGGGAAAAAAATGAATATTATCTTTTATGTAACCACTTTGTTTAAATGTGGAATGTAATGACTGTTTTATGATGTAATTATCTAAAACTCTAAACCTGAAAAGATCCTCAATGTGTAATCTTGTAATAACTCAAGATTAAGTAATGTTTAAGGTCGGGTCCTTATAGTTGGTATCAAAGGTCGGTTTAGACAAATTTAGGGATTAGAAGTTTTTGTTAGACCCATGGTTAGTCCCTATATCAATTATTTCAGTTAAATCCTTGTTTTATAACTTTTTTTTCAGGTCATGTAAAGTCAGTTATGAATGGAAGGAGGAGGATCTCAAATGACATTCTTATCTCTTCCTGATGACTTGCTTGCAATAATTATTGCAAAGTCATGTTCGGATGATTGTGAAACTTTTTCTAGCATACAATTCACTTGCAAGTAGTTGTTTGAGATATAAAACACCTCCACAATACCTCGTTATCATCGTGGATCATGGGTTGTATTTTAGACAAATACTATTTTCACAATATTCTCATATTTTCATGAAACGTAAATATTGTCAAGGAGTTTTCAAATATTTTACCTTATCACAAGAATTTGAAGCATATTATGATTTTAAAAATGGTGTTGAGGAAAGAGCACCTTGCACAACCTATTTATATTTGCTTTTAAAATACAGCCTCTCAGCACATACTTATGTTATTTTAAAAGGACCAATAATAGAAATTTTAAACTCAAATTCTATCTGACTATTTTATAGAAATCATGTTTTATCAGATGTTTTGGAATTATATGTCATACATGATTATTTTCCAAAATTGTTTTTCTGTGAACACCCATATGACCCATGTTGTACAAGGTGTATTTGGATGGAGGAAGAAAATGATTTTGAAGGATCTCTAAATCATTGTTGTAATGCATGGGACTTATACCTACGTGAGCAAGATGACGATGAAACCAAGTGGACGCCATGATCAAGGTATGATGTTATTCATTTTGGGAATCTTTTTATTTTTTCTTATGGTGGTGAAATAAGACTTCAAGAATTAAGATGTTGAGATCGTAACGAATTTGGATGAAAATGAGAGTTATAAGGTAACTATTGAGGTTAAAACATGTTAGGGTTATTTTTGGAGTTTTATAAAAAGGACAACATGCAGACCGTGTGACAACCCGTCGCGTCGGACAAAGCTGCGGGAATCGAACCCACAACCAAAGTGCGACTGGTATTTATCGCCTACCAGTAGACTACGTGAAGTCCCTGGTTAGTATGACTTATTCTTTTTTTAGATAGATGATTTTATGAATTAATAGTAAGTTGATTTTGGGTTATCTATGGAAATTATTAACCTATCATGGAGGATATGTGATTAGGTTAATTACTTTTCAATATGAGACTTTTAGAGCAACTGATTTTATTTGGAGATAAGTGTTAACTTGTACCTTGGAAGACAATGTGACTAAATCCTTCAAATATTTGGGTTTCAATCTTAGTTTGGTTTACTTTGAAGAATTTTATGGACAAATTGTTTATCGAATGGTCCTCGTTGAACTTTGGGTTTTGATGGACAAATTTTGGAGATTAAGAATAGATTTTCTTTTTATAAAGGGTTATACTTTTCTAGATTATTTGATATTGTTCTAACAATTTTGGTTTCGTAAGGGTCTAAAGAAATGGGAAATATATAGTTCTCTTTTGTGGATTAGGTGATTCTCAAGAAGTTGATTATAGTACACTTAATGTGAACACATCTTCCTAAATACTCATCATTTGGGGAAAGTATGAGTTTGTGTAAGAAATATAGTAAAAGTTGAAAGTCAACATGACAAGTAAGTATATTTCCTTAAGTTCAAAAATAAATTCCTCAATGAAAAGTAACATAAAAAAAATGTTTTCTATTAACTTTTCCTACTATGGAATCGAATACCGTTTAACCCACCACAAGTTTGTGATTTTCTTGTGGTTAATTGTCTCAAAAACATGTTTTCTATCACTCTCCCTCAGAACATGACCCTTTTCTTTTTCTTCCATGTCCATATTTTCCTACATGGAATCCTAGTACGGGTTAATTCGGGTGACCTTTGTTCTTCACTTTATTTTTTTTTAAAGTGATATTTTTACTAACTCTTATTTCGATGTGGGATTTTCAATGAAGTTTCCAAGCGCAATTTTAAAATTGCAGGGACACAATTCCCAAAAGGGGGGAAGGATGTAACACCCCGGGTAAATAAAGAATATGACATTTTCATTTTTATCCATATTTGTGAATCAAATATTAATATTACTTTAAAGGGGACGCTATGTTCGATGGCATACCCAATACGCAACAACGAGTTTCTTGGGAATCTTACGTTGCACTCTAATAATAAAATAATATTATTTTAAATGGTAGTTAAAGTCTAGTCATTGTAATGGCGGGAATGAACATAACTAACTACAAAATTATTATATATGTTTGTAAAATATTTTAACTTTTTAAATTAAATGTTAAAATGTGAATGAATCCAATTTTAAGCGTAAATATTCTAATATTCTTTAAAAGGTTGATTAACCGCCTTTTAATGGAGAACCCCTCTTAAATCGTATTTTTGACAATTTTATATGTTATATTTGACAAAATAAAATTCTTTTTAGAATCGGGACATCAAAATTTACTTTGTATAAATTTTTGGTATTTTTCCGATAAAGTTCATTTTTTTAATAAATAGTGTAAAATGCTGTATTTTAATTCAAAACCTCATTTTAATATAATTTATTTATATGATTAGATTATATTTTTAATTTGTTTTAATGAGAAATTAGATTATATTTTTACCATTTGATCCAATGGTGATCATTGGAATTAATTTCACTTTGAAATTGGACTTAAACTAGTGTCAATCTTTTAATAGATATTGTTTCTTAAAAACACGCTATTTGTTTTGACAGCGGGAATTAAATATTAAATTAATTAATGAAACTTATATGTTTGGAATTTTTTAAAATATAAATCATTTTTGAATTCGGAATATCAAAAATATCTTAGGGTGAATTTTTGTATTTTTCTGAAAAACTTCAAATTTTGATGAATAGTGAAACCACTAAGTGGTAGTTAAAGAAACTGATTTTTTGTTTAAATGAAACATTACCACTTCTGTGATTTGATTTTCAAAAATCCGACATACATGGTTTTCATTAGGATGCAAAATTTTGTTCAATGAGATTAAAATAATTTTTTGGTGAATAGTAACTTTTAAGTTTTAATCGCGATTAGAGGTAATTAGTGTAATTTAAGGTAAAAATAATGTTTTAATAATATGAAATGACCTCGACACATGTACTAACCTTATTTGATGTGTCATGGACGACCATGAAAATCCATGGGTCAACTTGGGGACCCCATGGAGCCTCTTTGGTCGGAAAATGACATTAAAAACCTTTTATTTAATGTTAAAATGAAAATGTCACAAACATGTGTTGTTTTACTAAACCAATTTTTAAATGGGGTTATACAAGTCATATTTTTGACTATAAATATTCATTAGAAATATACAAATACTTCCTACATCATGATAGTTTTTTTATAATTTTTGGACATTATATTAATTAAATTATTTATGACATCATGATGATGCAATGATTACCTCATTATTTAACGATTTAAATAAAATGAAAAGATAATGTAAAATATAAGCCCTAAACTTGTCAAAAACATATTGGATGTGTGTATTTAAAAATATTATCACTATATCCTCAAAATATATAATTTTTGTCCCTTTAAAATCCTAAAATCATTTTATAATAATGTTACTTTTCAAGACTTTCCAAGAGTGCCCCTCCTCTCCTCTTATAAAAGGACCCCACCTCTACCACATTACCCACACCTCTCAAGCCTTTGGCTCATCCAAACCCTGCCCATTTTGTATCTCCACATCCCTATCTTACTCCTAGAAGCCTCACTTTGGGCATAAGTCTTTCCAAGGAAGTCTTTGAGCTCAAATCAAAAAGAGTTACCCGATTTAAAGGTAGTGTCTTCTCTTGTGTTCTTATGTTTTATTTTGCTTCTCCAACCCCCTAAACTCTTTTTATTCCATTCTATTGTAAAACCACAATTATATTCAATATAATAGGATTTTATTAGAAGGATTAGAGCTACACCCACACACACCTTCATCTAATGGTTAAAGAACATACTGTTTCTGTGGTTGGCGATTTTCTGCCTCACGAAACGATGATTGTTCAATATTATTTTAACACCTTTAAAGGTGGACATTATGATGTCATTTTATTTTATATATGATATATATGGTATTTATGTTTACTATATTCCTCTTTATTTTATATTTAAAACATACCTTTATTCTTTTCATGTTGTGCAAATGCGATAATTTCATATGAGGAAGTGTGGACTACCGCCCCCTCAAGTGATGTGACTCATTCATAAAATACATGGAATGTATAAAGAATGAAATTAATGAACATATGTGACCTATATAACATATATATTATAATGGAATTATAATATATATATCTCATTTATTTTTAATTCCATTAATATGACAAAAAAATGAAAGTAACGTTCATGCGTACGTACGGGCTACCGTCTCCATGAACGGTGCTTTTCTTTTTTTATCTCCAAATGTTATTTAATAGTATAAAATGAATATGTAATGGATATATATGATATTTAAATCA
This sequence comes from Viscum album, assembly GCA_963277665.1. Taxonomy (NCBI): domain Eukaryota; kingdom Viridiplantae; phylum Streptophyta; class Magnoliopsida; order Santalales; family Viscaceae; genus Viscum; species Viscum album. The sequence continues at coordinate 190,852,227 of OY728155.1, read as the reverse complement.
TTAATACTATTTTGGAAATGATTTACTTATAACTACATGGGCAATCATTATCAAACAAGTTCATTTTTTACTCATGTACTGAACATCAGCAAAAACGTATGATATGAACTAACATTATTAAACAATTATTATAACATTATAATATGTGATATTAACTGAATAATAATCCTTAAAGGAGGTCCTTAAGCAATTAAAAATTGACCAAAGTTTATTATTCAGGAATATAAAGAAACGAACAAGTCAAGTCGGACTTGAGGTAAGGGAACCTACCCCTCTCTTTCTTTTTAAGTACACTCTTTTATTTAATTCCTTTTAAGCTCATCTTTCTTATGATTTGGATGTTATTTTATATTAATATTACTTTAATATTTTTTTTAATATGATGAGAGACCCTATTTTCTCTCATCAATCCATTTTGGAAGATTTTATTAGCGCTGTTAGGCTGCCGAATTTTCGTAAAAGATCCAACCTCTCTCTTTCTTTTTAAGTACTATCCTTTATGTCACTTCTTTTAAGATCCTATTTGTTATGTTGGGGGATGTTCTTTTATATTACTCTAGATATATATTTTATTTTAATATGATGAGAGACCCTATTTGATCTCATCAATCCATTTTTTGGAATTTTTAAGTGGCGTCGTTAGGCTGCCGAGTTTTCGTAAGGGATTTTTCATCTCACTTTTATTCCCGTGAGATTTATGCTACATTTGACACCATTTATATTGAGTGGTATATGTACTGCCCATTATTATACTATTTGTGTAATATAATTTAGTTTATGATTATTTACATCAATGTTGTATTTTTCTTCTTTCAAGGGGTGTATGTTTCGAAAGATACCCAAGTCGGTAAGGGAACTTTTCACCCTCCTCTTTTTAAAAGACTAATTTTGTTGGGTCTTTTAATTTACATATTGTAATGTTGGGATATGTTATTCTATATCCTTATTTGTGTAAATTTTATGTCCATGTGATGAGATACCCTTTTATCTCTCATCAACTCATTTTCTAAAGTTTGAAGTGACGTCGTTAGGCTGTCAAGTTTTTGCAACTAAACTTCTTAACCCAATTTTGATTCTTTGTGATAAACTTGTAGTCCTTGAATATGTCGTTCTATGAATATGTGTTAATGATATCTGATTGTTTTACACTTAATATCCACTTACATTTTGTGTATTTTATTTTCACACATAATTATGTAATTGATTTATCCTTAATCCAAGGATAGCGTCTTTGTAAGGGACTTCATCTCAATATCCTTTCATTGAGGCGTATTTTGTTTTATACACAAATTTATTTGATACGGTGTATAAACCCCTTTTACTTTTACGTTTATTCAAAAGGAATATATTTTATATGAATCGTTTACTAAATGACAAAAGGGAATGTTTTTATTTGTCGTACGTATGCGGCGACAATGACTTCTCCACCGCCATGACCATTATTTCAGTTTCGTCTTCCTCTACAAGCCATAACCTTTTTTTATTAGAAATTAAATACCATGTTTTACTTTTCTTTTATTTTGGTATTGAAAATGGTTTTCATAATGTTTTTATCATATAAATGTGTTGTATTGATATCTTATGATTGAAATGTGGAAATGTTATGTTTCCTTTATGCATGTTTTATGTGATACGACTATGTTATGGTTCTTGGGAATTGTTATGAAGACGGGTGGTTCTGTGATAAAATAAAGGCGTGTGAGCCCGATATAGCTCTCCAATGCATTGGTTAATGCGAAGGAGTTAAAAATTAAGGTTTCTCCGAAGAGATTTAGGGAATATACTGTGATGGGTATTCCAAACGTAACCAGGAGGGTTACTCCCTATGTAAGAATGTTATGAATGCCTCAAGTTACCATTATGTCTTATGATTTCTATGATTTATTCATGATTTGAAGAGGTATGTTAAAGTGATTATGTTTTATTAGTAAATTATTATTTCATACATGGACTAATGTTTTCATTTCGAACTTTTATATCCCTTACTGAGATTTTTATGCTCATCCCATGTTTTTGAAATCTATTTCACAGGTCAAGGGAACGGTACTTGCTATGATGATAGGGTCAAGGAATTGTCATGAAAGAATCCATGTTTTGTTTTAAATATATTTCCGTTGATGGGGAAAAATGAATACTATCTTTTATGTAACCACTTTGTTTAAATGTAGAATGTAATGCATGTTTTATGATCTAATTCTCTAAAACTCTAAACCTGAAAAGATCCTCAATGTGTAATCTTGTAATAACTCAAGATTAAGAAATGTTTAAGGCCGGGTCCTTAAAATTGTTCTTCAATAGTTGATTTCATGACCATGATAGAAACATTGCATGTCTTCAAGCAACTGTTGACTTTTAACACATACAATTTTTTTGGATACGTAAATACGTAATAAGGCTGTGAGATTTTTAGTATTAAATTAAACATTAAATACTATATATTTGGGTGGAATAAATGAGATATTATTTGTGATTAATTTAAATGTGATTAAAATTTTAAATACAAGTCATTTTAAGCATTGGTAATTATGGATATAATATTCATATGGTTTATTTAATATATGAGAAGTAATACAGAAAAGAAAAACATGTTTCAAATTACTGAAACAATTTAAATAATATTATATGCGTGGATTACATCAAATGATGATTTCTTTTTTTAGATGAGGAATATGATCAGAATCAAATTTTCCCATCTGTATCTCACATATTCAATGGTGTTCTAACTTAAACAAATTGTTTTCATTTCTTATGTATTGGTTATTTTATAAGTCTTGTTGGTGTTGGTATTTTGTAATAGATTTCAGAGAATTTACTTTCCTATTGATATTTCATAATAATAAGAGAATAGTTGTGTGCTCATGATATAAAATCCACAATACATTGGATATGTGGTTGTACTTTAATGAGACAATCCTCAGTAACAAATGTGTTGTGTCTCATTCTTTTAATGCATTATTGTGATTTAGTGTTACTTTTTTTAAGAATCCCAAGACTAGTAGGGTTTGAATATATAAAATATTTAGGTACTGATTGACCCCTAGTGTTTTTCACATTCCAAGTGATACTTTTAAATTCCCATTTTTGTTAAACCTAAAACAACAAAATGATGAAGAATCATCGATTCAGACTCATTATTTGACCCATTACAGAACCCCCATGTCTTTTTTGAATTTTAATTAGTTTTATTCGTTTTATTTTTTTAATGATTGATTTTTTCCAACATAATGTATAATTTTAATGGTGGACTACTATTTTTAATTGTTTTTGGTTTTTATCTAATAAATATGTTCTTAACATCCCTTTGTAAATATATTTAAGACATAATAATAGAATTATCTGAGTGTAATCTCTCAGTTTTTTGGGTTATGAATTTGTTTTTTCAGAGTACCTCATTTCAGGACTCATTATTCCACACTGAAGATACATCATTTGGAATGAATGTGAGGTCATTCCTCACCACCATCCAATTATGTGGTTCCATACCAATGGTTTTAGCCTTTCTGGAATCCGATGACAGAACCCCACTCGTGCCTCTACCAGATGAAACTCATCACCAAGCATTGAGTTCCTGCTATACACGGTACCTATACCCCATTGACCATTTTCAAGGAGTAACCCTTTTGTGTAAGGTTTATTAGTGGTGTTCATCACAACATATCCGACTCCCTAGAGTTTCTCTTATAGGTTTTATGATTAAAAAACAAAAAGAGGGGAAGATTTCATTATATTTTAAAAACAGTTCGAATGGGGCGTGAAATCTGTTAACACCTCCACTACTGCCGTATAAGCATAAATGGGGTTTATGATTCCATGGGGGTGGCAAGGAAATGTAAACCTCATTCATGCTTCCTTTATAAAATTTTCAAAGGAGACGTGAATGGGGTTCACACCTCCCTTGGATAAATATTATATATGGAGCCCTCCCTAACAATTCATTTACTCCCACCCAATAATTTGAAGCTAATCCATATCAAATATGAATCAGAACATATATCGTTAGCTTTTCAGAAGCCAAAATTTATATTTAAAAAGATTAATTTTATGATTCCTTTATTTATTTTATTTTTATGATTTATTTATTTTAAATTTATGGTTGTATAAATATATAAATTTATTTTCATTGTATGATTTAATTTTTATATGAATTAAAGTAATTTTTATGATTTATTTTATACTGAATGGTTTATAAAATTTAAATGTGTTGTTTTCATAATTAAAATTGCATAAAATAATATAATTTATATTGTGGGAAATATTATTATTTAGAAAATCTATATATTTTTAATTTAAATTTTTAATAATTATATTTGAATATATTTGTATATTTATATTATATTAAATATTTTATTTAAAGTAAAGTATATTTAGAATATAATATTGTAAACAGGTAGATAACTAAAGTCCATCTCCCTAAATATTCTATAAATATTATTATTATTAAATATCTATAAAAACTGTTATTAAATTAATTTGAATAAAAATATATATATGATTTCATGCATTATATTATGTAATATATTAAGATTTATTTAAATATATAAAATTTTATTCAGTATATGTATATAAATAATAATATATTTTTTAATAGTACTTAAAAGGTTTTTTATTAATAATAATTTTTTAATTATATAAATTTTAAATAATGTTTATTCTATGTAATAATGTTTAATATATAATTATTGAAATTTGAGAAAGTTTATTTGCATCAAAAAAATGTATATACACTTACATTAATTTTTATATTGAAATTTAGAAAAATTTACAATATTTTAATGGTTATTTATGTGTAGTTTATATTACTTTTGTTATTTAAATTTAACAAAATTTACTATTAATAATATTTCAGATAGTTATGTTAAAATTAATAATATTTTTTTAGAAAGCTATATTTGTTTACAAAAATATACATAATTATATTTTAATATATCTATAAAAACAGTTGAATATATTTAAATGTATACGTATATAGTAGATTGAAAATAAAATAAATGTATAATATTTTAATCAGTGATTAGATAAATAAAATTATTAAGGTTAATTATTTTTTACAAATATAATAGTAATAAAAATTACTTAAAAATAGGTATATCATAAACTAATTAAAAAAATTATATCATTTTTGAGATAATATATAATATATTATATAAATATAACATTTGAAAAATAATATTATGCATATTTAAAAGACATCATTAATTATACCCAGAAATCATGTCAGCATTAATATACTTCTATACAATTGTTGTTTTTATCGATTAAGGTTTTAGTTATAGTTTTTCACCTACATGAGTGAAATATTTTCACGAAAGTTAAAATATAAATAGTTGTATATAAATAATATACATATATATATATATATTATTTATTAGATATATTTTTAAGAAATTTTAAAATATACATAATATAATAATTATACCAAGAAATCATGTAATTAGTATTGTATGATGACTGGTCTTGAGATGTCTTCTCAATGTATAATTGAAATTTCCTATCATATTTTTTCCATCTAATTTTTTAATTTGTACTGAACAAATGATCTTGATATGACTAACAAATATATTATTGAAAATACTTTGTGGTGTTTTTTATTTTGTTATTAATTTTTAATAATTTCATTTTATTTTCCTTGTTTATAACCTATATTTCAACCCTCTCTCTATGTATGTAAGGACCTGAATGTCAACATGTATCCCAAACCCCATGACCACCTCTCTTTTACGTGAGTAAAATTATAATAAAAGGTCATTCAATAAGAGGTGTTTTTGTTTGAAGCTATATTTTTACACAATTATAGAAATGACCCTACGATTATGAAAATTTGTGATAATAGATGCTCCAAGATTTCCCATAGGTTTCGGTTGGCTTATACAAAAAAATTATAAACTAGTCCAAAGAAAAAGGCACAATATCAATTTTTAGTTATTTAATCATAACCAATAAAATCATGTTAAATATCTCATGATGTAGTATATAACATTATAATAAGAAAATTAGGTAATCATGTATATGTAAATATACTGTAATAGTGAGGTAATTTATACTAATCATGGTTTTAGTTATAATTTAACATTTACAAGATTGGAAAATAATCATGAATGTGTGACATTGGATAATGTTAATAGTACATTTCATTGTAACTTAAAACAGATGTCAAATCAACCAATTAATTCAATTACATATTGACATTTTCAATGTCAAGAATGTTTGTGGAACATTGAGTATCCTTCTCTAGATGATGAGGTTTGGGTGAGTGAATCATCATTTTTCACGAAATTGTCTAGTAATTGTTTAATATAAATATATGTGGTTATTTTTAATATTGATGAGGTGGGACCTACTACTATAGAACCATGTTTTTGGAGATTTTTTAAAGCTGGTCCTTTACAACATTCTCATTCATTTTCTTCGCATATGACACTGATAATATAATAAATTATAAATAATATTATCATAATATAAAAAGAACTATATGGGAAATCCCCATTGATACTCTTGATTTAACAAATGAAAATTTATATGATGAGAAATTATCTGATGATGAAACATGAGATAATATAGGTGATGAAGATATATTGAATGGAACTTTTCATGTTCCTTTGATAGATAAGAATCAACAAGTTAGTGGTAATAATACTACATTATTGACATTCTTAGTCGAAGGAATGTCATGTGCACACTATTTTTATTAGGATGTCATTACACCAAAAATGAATTCCCTTGCATTATAAGTAACATATATGCATCAACCGATAAAACCATGTATGTTGTAAATGATTTTGAATGTAAATAATAATTGGAAATATGATAAAGAAATACCAGAAAGAGAAACATTTTGATGATTTCAAAAAGAAAAATACTTCAAATGGTGAGAAAAATACAGGCCATAATGTAAATTTCAAATGCGGGAAATAAAAGATAATTTTTTTCTATTTTGAAGATAAAAAAGTCGGAAGGCCCATAAACTTGTGTGCATCTAATATTTTCACAAGGTCTCTCTTCACATGCTAAATATTTTATATCGACTATTAGTGTAGAGATGATACTAACGTGTTAGGATGTTCTTATATCCCTTGTCCAGGAATGAGTACACACATTGCTCAAATACTAGATATCATATGTAAATTCTTGGATGAAAAACAAAAGTCAATTGAGAATGTCTATGGTGATTTGGATAAATCATATGTTGTGTTTAAATAGCTAATTCGATTGTTGTATCTGAAAAATCTAGTTATTTATAATTTAGACATTGTAAAGTATGTCCTTCATATCACTGAGTTGATCAGTAAAAGGGGAGGTTTCATAAGATTTTTTGAGAATTTGGGCCATTTATCACAAATTTTACTTATTGTAAATAATTCATTAAATTAAAAGAAAATTTTATTTTTAGAATGTATATAGGTTGTTTACATATTATTGCCACAGAATATGGTAATCATGCTTCTCTACCACTTGAATTTTTTATTGCTGAGAATGAGATTTTTGAATCATGAAGTTGGTTTTGGCCTATATACACATTCATGTGACAAAAATCCCAGATTTTCATTTGATAGTGGTCGTTAATATTGATGGTGTTTCATGGTGATAATTGAATGATTATCATCAATATTACATTGACAAATTTCCAGTAATTTTCATAATAACATCAGATTTGTGAAAATAAATAAGAAATTCATTAAGTTGTGTGTGTTTTATTAAAATTATATTTTTTTGGAAAAAAATCATAATATACTTTTATATACATTATTATCATCTGCTTTTTGCTTATAAGCCCCAACAATGAATGTTTGATTGATGAATTGTTGAAAATTTTAGGGCTAATCAAGAAGTATATGATTTTACGTTGTGTATTTAAATGAAAAAAATTTCACTATCATATGATGGTGGAAGGAGATATGAACATATGAACACAAATATTGTTGACTGTATAAATGGGAATTTAAAGGGTGTTTGTATACTACCAATCATAGGATTTATATAGGAGATATTCTGTAGATGTGTGGAGTACTTTCCTGAATTCTCTCATTATGCCTATCTGAGAATGCAACATGGAATGCATTTTTCTTAGAATTTACATAGATACATTGATAATATATTTCAATATTAATTATCATTTTGTGTTTGAACATTTAACTAGGTGGTATTTACTATTAGGTAATAGAGTTCCACAACCCTCTCACTAGAAATAGTTGTTGAGTGCAAGTGGTCTTACTTGAATGTAGGTACTGTGAATGTGGTTCATTCCAAGAATTGAGATATCCATATGCACATGTTGTTGAAGCTTTAACCTAAGTGAACATATCATGGGAACTCTATATTGACTTGGGGTTCCACATGAACACTCTGGTTTACTGTTATAATGCCCTGTGGATACATGTAGGTGATTTTTATACAATTACATTGATTTTTGACTAGTTGAATGTGATACCAAATATTATCAGGGTTCATATTTTGGATTTTGAATTTTTGGATTATTTCATTTTTTCTTTAATTTGATTTATTTAGTGTTATTGTGGTGCTTAATATTACAAATGTTATCCCTTGATAATGTATAAAGTCTACTTGTTTCAAAAATGACATATATTAGCCTATAGAAAATGGGAGTGGGACTAAGAAGTTGATTTTCTCACACATAAGGGAATAATCATAAGAGATATCCTCAATTTGTAGTAATTGGATCCACTTCACATCATTTTTGATAGAAATTTTGTATTTTATCAAGTCTGTATACATTTTTTTTATTTTTAAATATTTTTCATTTATATATCATTTTATTTATAGATTGTTTCTTTTCATGCATGTTTTATCTCTAACATGTTTCATTTATGGTTTCAATGATAATTAATTTTGTAATATCTCAACTATTAGTAAATTAAACACACAGGGGGATTAAATAACATGTGGTTCAACCTCTAATTCAATTTTCATTAGATATATCCTTGAAATCACATGGTTAGTTTAAAATATAATGTAAGTCCTTGTACTATGTGGTATTTTTACCATAGTTCATATACATGTAAATGTATAAAGATAAATTAAACATTATTGTAGATCATTAAAATAAAAAATTGATAGAAAAACACAACAAGTTAGAGCTATTTTGTTCTTCATTTTTCATCATAATCCTTATTTTTTAATTCTTAATGTCTAACAAATATTTCTTCTTGTAGTTTTTGAAAGAATATATTAATAATTATATAGAATTAAATATAAAACTAATGGTAATATCAAATTTAGAGATAAGTGACCCTCCATTTCACATATTCTAGGATAGGTACATTCCACCCCTAGTCATAGAAGTGTTTATGGTTCCTACTTTGAGTGTAAAGAGGTATAATAATTTCCATCATGTTTCACCACCTAATTTTATCATCACTCAACTTTTTCATGTTGGGTTCTATGGTGTAGTGATGTGCACCTTCATATTCATTGATAACCAGTTCATTATTTCCATAGTATAGAGATGGAGTCTCAAGACACATACATTTCATTTTACAGAGGGAGAGATGATTATTACACTTGAGGATGTGTCCATTATGTTGGGTCTCCCCATCAAGTGTGTGTCTCTTATGGGATGAGTTAGCAAGAATTAGATTGAAATTGTTCACATACTACAGGGCATTGAAGTCTGGGACAATAGTTGGTCCTTTTTCATGAGTCGATTAATCTTTCTATGGATAGACAGTCATTTTGCCTATTTATTTTTAAATGTTGATGAGATCAACATGTTTAGATTTTCGTGCCAATACATTATGATACATAATGGTAGGAAATTTTCCATTGATCATTAGGTTATATTTTTCAACATGATGTATTTACCATTACTAGAGGATTTAGACCAGGATGGGAGGTTAAACTAAGAGTCTACATATCTTGAATATACGAACAAAGCATTATGTGGTTCTTGTCACATCGATAAGATTCAGATTATAGGATATGTTATTCATATCCTAATGTGGATATGGGATCCCATCCCTCACTGAGCTCCACAATCTTGTGGTCCATTACCTACAAATATTTTACCAGAGTCTCTGAATGGATAATGGTTTGTTTTTTCATCCATCTTATGGAAAAATCATATTTATAACTTTATATTATCATATATTATTATCAAAATGCTATCTAAATGTGGATCCCGGTGCATCAATATTCAGATATTATTAAAACTGATTCCTATTCTTACAGACATGTATTAGACAGCCTTCAACTAAATAGAATACGTGATTATTAATTATATAGATAAATTGTTTTTTGGTACATCACATGAATTAATATTTTAATTTCTTATTAATTTTGCTATATTTAATGTTTCATGGATGCCATATATTGATCCTATCATCCAAAGTATCTCACATTACTTTACGGTGATCCTTGTTCATGACTAAAGTGTCGTACCTACGATTCATTTTTATATTATTGAGAGACATCCTCCAAATAGAGTTATGTGGTAGTTCATCTTTTATTAACCCATCCCTATGTCACTCAGTCAATTTCATTTAAACAATTCCCTCAAGATTTAAAGGAAACATGACATCAATTGGAGGTATTTTCATGCACACTATCTTTAGATATAGGAAAGAGGACATAAGACTTGATTACGATAGGCGGGAGTTGTACATATGCATCTGTCATATCGTCTAAATTATGGGCCATGGAAATGATTTTTCCCAATCAGATATGTTATTCAAAATAGATAGTGCTATCTTAATTTTGTAACATTTCTTCCTTCTACTATTAAATTTTTTTTATAAACATTATTTAACTGTATTTTTTACTAGATTATTATACCACCCAGCTTGTTCAAAAATCTAATCCCATAGAGGGATTAAAATTTGACTAGGACTATTTTTATAGAGAATTGACCAAGTTTCTTATTCCAATGGATGAGGTTTATCATGGTATTTTCTCTGAGGTGTCATGAGATGCTAAGGATTATAAACCATGATATCCTTTTATTGGTGTGTACCTCAGTCAGAGGTAGAGGGTGTGGACTGGCATGTGAAAGAGTGTAGCCAAGTTAATCTCACAATGTCTCACATGTTGGTTGGTGATGGCTATGAAATAGGTTCCAGTAGGCTTTTCAAAGATTCATGAGATCCTAGAGTACAAATGGGTTTTCATATCCAAGTTTGTTTCCAATGAATATTATATAGACAACAAGTGGGCCTAGTTATATGTTTTTTATCACTGAATGACTAAAAATATTTGCAAAGTTCCTTTATATTAGGGATTTGAGTTTTTTTGGATGTTTTGGGGTATTTTTGTCTCGAACCAACCCGGGTCGACCCTGAATCGATCACCCAAGCGGGTCCGCGACATGGCCCGAGAGGTGTTCCTGATCCTCCCGGGCTGGCGACAAGCACCAGGGCATCAATAGAGGACAATTGGGGATGATTTGGCCCATAAATGAAAGACAAGTAAAGAAGAGAAAAAAGTAGAATAGCACAAGGAAAATAAATGACATGAAAACGGAGGAAGAACCGACAACATAAAAATAACCTAACCACGACCAAAACTCCTCGCGAGTATGAGAGTCGCTCACCAGTCCAGAACCAACTCTCACCCACAGCGAGAAAGCTCAAGTCAAACCTACAACAAATCTAAAAAAAGGAAAACAATATATGTGTGAGTATTAAAACTCAGTAAGTGTTCCCAACAAAGTATTCCCAATGCACTAACTTTAAACAAAGAAACTTACTAAATCTAGGTTTGAACTAAATTATACAAAATATGGGTTTCCACACATACACTTTCATTTTTAATATGAGTAATAGTCCATTTACCTTTTTAATTTAAAAAAAGAATGTTTAGTGTTTGAAGTAAATAGATGCAATACATATTAAAACATTTTTTGCGAACAATTTAGAAATACAAATTTTAGTTGTTGGTTAAATGGAAAACCACACACAACACACACAATAAGGGTAATGGAAGAAGTGGCACACCGGGCCAGCAACAAAACTAGACCTCTGGATCATCCACCAAATTCAAATAAACACTAAAAGAAAACATGGGTCAAACCTAGGATCTCGTGAACAATCCAGAACGTACAATACATGTTACTCATCCCAAATGCATGCATACTCTTGATGACTTCAAAACGCCCTAACACCCGGTGTTTCCCTACACGGCCTAACCGAGGGGCCCAATCCCCTAGAAGAGTGTAATCCATACAAAGTTCCACTAGATAGTGTGTATGATAAACTAGTGTAGCAACCGTTCTTAGAAGATTCACTAACTATGCCAGGTTCCCATGTCAACACATATAATAAACAGGAAAGGGGTGAGTCAACAAAGTACATTAAGAAGTAAAAACATCACACACAAATCATGCAGTCAATGTACACCAAATATCACATCTGAGTCACCTCAAATAGAGTTTTCCAAAATAATTTATTTTATTATAATGCCAAACGGTCCTTCACCAATTTTAAGGAAAATCCTCATTTCTCATGAGAACCAGAACACTTGTTTGCGCTTCAAAATAAATCATTTTTCAACAAACAAGAACTATGTTTAAAATTACATGAATTATATTTAAAGGAAAATTGGGCATTATTTCACTACTGGGTGTCCGTTCATAAAGAAATTTTTCAAGTGTTGTGTATAAAATAAACTGCTCTTTTTACACCAAATAACCATTAAAAATTAATTATCTTATATTATTGCCCATTTATTAAAATGAATAAAATATAAAGAAATTAATAAATTCAAAATTTAATGGTGAGTGCAGTGGGGGACCTACCTCAGCTCTCAGTCCAAACACAATGGCACATCACGCCTCACAAAGTCACACAAACACACGCACGCCGAAGACCATAGTATCGCAGGTCTTCCTCACCAACACGCTGCAACAACCGCACAACTAAAACGCATAAACACATACTCAAAACAATTCAAACGAACAAAAGGTGAAAACACCACCTCGACATGCTTTCAAACCACAACTTGCACCACACCAAATTTGAATGCACACCACTTCCACAATTAAAATAACAAATTACACAACTTAAAAAAAATACTCACATGCCAAAAATCCATTTTTAAACCTACCGCACCTCAAAAAAATTTCTGAAACATAATTCACACAACATTTAATATTTAATAAACCAGTTAAAAGTTTATAATACATTTTTAAATAACACTTCAATGTTTTTACGTCAAAACTCACCCAAAATCCACATTTTAAATTAAGCGCACCCCCAAAACATACCAAAACAAAAAATGTAACAATCTAATTAATCACTAAAAAGATAAAATAAATGTTCAATATTCAAGGAATAAAAAACGTAACAAATCAGTATAATTCAAAATTTAAAGGGGAAAAATAAAAGGCACCCTACCTCAATGGAAGAAGAACCACCACAAACCGGTGTGAAATACCGGTTGTGCCTCAAACACACCCGCATGATGAAAAATAAAACCTCATGCAACAAAAATGAACCCTAAAATTAGGAATTGACACTATGAATTGAATCTGTAGCCATAGAAAACCCTCAAACTGAAAGGAGGATGAAGACATCTACTGGAGGGGCTGTGCATGTTTGAAGAGGGGGTTGTGGGGCATTTTATGGCTGAGTAGGGAAAACAAGGGACTGAGCAGGACGATGGGTCAGTGCAAGGCGACTGGGGCAAGAAGTGATGTCCGGGATTGGATTGGGGTGTAGTTGCAGAAGAGGGTAAGGGCATGGATGAGCTCGACAAGGATGGGGGGTCGGGTGTAGCGTGGAGTGAGGCTAGCGGGGTGTGCTAAGGGGGTGAGGGCGACAACCTGGGCAATGGAGGATAGGGAACGAGGGTCGGCGCAGGGTGATAGAAGTAGATGTGTTTGCTTGGCGTGGCGAGGGTTTAGGGAGGGCGAACCGGAGGAGGGGAGAGGTGCGACTCTAGGAGGGCAAGGGAACATGGGGTTGGCGGCTCACGGGTATGAGGAAGGGGGACGAGTAAAATTAGGGTTAGGCTTAGTTTTTGTTCATTTTAAAAAAATAACCATAATAATAAAACTAATAATAATAATAACAATAATAGTAACAATAAAACAAATAATAATGATAATAATAATAAAATTAACAATAACAAAGATAATAATAATTAAAATTACCAACAATAAAAATAATAATTATTTCGATAATTATAAAAATAACAATGATGATGAGAAAACAATTATAATAGCTTTAATATAATAGTGGTAATAATAATAATAATTTTAATCATTTAAAAAAACAATAAAAATAATAATAATAAAATAATAATCAATTTCACGACACTTGGGCCAGCTATGTGGCGACCGCCAACCATGTGGTGGTCGCACATGGGTCCTAACCCCACTACAAACATTAAACGCCAACAATTTTGACATGGGACCTCGCTTGGAACTTGGAGAGAGTACTCAAGGCCAAGAATTACATAAATAAAAATGAATTAAATGTTGGGGTGTGACAATTCTCCCCACCAAAGAAACTTTCTGACCCATAAAGACACCCGACCAAAAAATAGACAAAACAAGAGTCCATGCCTGACTGAGACCAAAAGAACCCACAATATGAGAGAACAGGAGAATGCGAGAGGGTTCTCCCCACCACAAGAGCTCAACTAAAGTGAAAATTTTAACACCCCAACATACCACCCAGGGAAGGGGGGTCGATGCGGGAACTCCCAAACAATCTAAACTAAGTTCTATAGCACGAGAAAACAACACCTCCACTAAAACCTGGAACTCTTGACCACAATCAAACACTACCAACACTAGGGGAAAATCGTCGAGCAGACATTACCCCAAGTAGTGAACCCGAGCACATCCAAAAACATCGTCTCTTTCATAGGCACTTACATCTCCAAACGAACACAGCTAAACCAAAATCAATCCTCACAATGGACAAACACACTTTTATGAAATGCACACGATTCCGAAAACCATGATCATACAAACAAAACTATTTGGACTACAATGGAACATGTCCATAATAACCCCATTATAAAACAATGAACATATAATGACTTAAAAACATTAACAATAGAAAAACAAGAACATTAAGGAATTAAATGTTCCACATCCAACACAGAACACAAAACCCAAACTGAGGCTTCACACCGCCGACAACTCCTAA
Organism: Viscum album; assembly: GCA_963277665.1. NCBI lineage: Eukaryota > Viridiplantae > Streptophyta > Magnoliopsida > Santalales > Viscaceae > Viscum > Viscum album. Next base: position 190,837,123 of record OY728155.1, on the reverse strand, counting down.
CTACACGCGAGCTTCACCCCAAGACCTGTGGTTGGGCTTATGATGGTTGAAGAATCTCTTGCCTCACAGTCAGGCACTAGAATCCTTTTGTCATAGCATTTTCTTTAGGTGACGCTCCCTGTATAACTTCTCTAGATGACCTAGACATCTGCAATGATGACACGTTTTCGGAGGGATGCGACATGACGACTTCATGTGCCCGAACCGGCCACACTGGTGGCACACCAATGAATGGTCCGATGAAGTGGAAAACAGAACCACTATAGACGAATCTTTAGAAACGGGTTCCTCTGGCATGCCCTGCTCGCTCGATGGGGAACCTTTTCAAGCAAACAAATATGCTGGATTTATAACAATCTGCGCTCCAGATACCAACTCCGCTAAAAATGCCTCATCCACCAACTTCTAAAAACAATGTTCCCTTGAAGGGACGACATGCACCTTGATCTCTGGATGAATACACCAGATGAAGTGAGTAGTCTTCATCAAATCATGCGACGCTAGCCCTGGAGAAAAGGACACAAGCTCCTTGAAATGAAAAACATAAGTCTTCACCGTCTGTTGTCCTTGATGAATATGCAGGAGATCTTCCCTTTTTTCTTCATCTTCACTTCTTTGGGAATAAACCATCAGACGAAGATGGATTTAAAGACAACCCATGTCATCATAACTTGTATTAATAATGGGGGTGAGATACTCTCATTCATCCAAAGTAAAACACTCAAATAATACCAGGAAAAATTGAACTCTAACAGACTGGAGTTCCCAACAACCTAAAACCACACTCGATCTCTTCAAACCTCATAACTACCTTTAACGGACCTCAATAACCGTTAAGTACAGACAATATTAGAGAAGGACCAAAAACTGGGCATGACTCATCAGAAACCTTAATGTCATTTTTGGGCGACATTTTCTGAACAACATATAAATTGTAGATCGAAAACGGATATCAATCTGAAGAAACACCAAATAAAATGCCTTCATCCAAAACAACCAGCTCAAAATAAACAAGAAAATACAAACACAACTCAAAAATTCCTCTTCCAAAATCCCCTTTCCGTTTTTTGATTTCAAAACAGCCTCCTTCAAGGACACTTTCCAAATTCACAAACCCACTTTTCAAACCAAATTCAATTTTCAAAATTCATTTCCCTTTTTAAAATAACTTTTGAAAAACAAGGTCAAGCCTTTAATTCCAAGTTCACACCCCATTAATCCAATAAACCTTTTCCCACGTCTTTATATGCTTTCATCCATATGCACAAACATGCACTTCCCATTCATTCCCTCACATGTGAAAATATTCATAAAGAGTACCTGAGGTTGCACCCAAACCATATCTCTACCAGTTCCAAGCAAATGCCAGATTTTTTTACCAAGATATTTTAGCTTTAAAATCCATTTCTCGAATTTAAGACCTTTAAATGAAATCATTCTCATTTCAAAAACCCTTTTTCATCTTCAAAAGATCACTTACACTAGTCAGAACAAAGAAGACACTCAACTTCCTTCAAACTACCTGATGGAAGTAATAGAAGTTATGCTTAACATGGTGACATGGTAGTGGGACATGCTCCAAGTAAGCAAAAAAAACTTAAAGGAACTTAAACCATGTACTCGGACTCCACAAGGGTCACAACTCCATGTGAAATCTCGAGGTAACATCGACTTGCATCCGTTGTCATCCATCAATCTAAAACGAACCAGAACGAGTCACAGATGAAATTCTTGAACAACCCCTGGCTACTCGAGGTTCGGAATGGGTGAGGTTTCATGAAATCCTTCCCATACCTACCTATTGAGACCCAAAAATCCTAATCTCCATATACCAGACACCCCAAATAAAAAGAAACTCCTTTGATTCAATTTTGTCATGAACCAAACCAGGTCTACCCGGAACTGGTCACCCGAGCAGGTCCGCAACATGGCCCGAGAGGCGTTCCCGATCCTCTAGGGCTGGTGACATGTGTAAGGCCATCAATAGAGGAAAATTGGGAACGATTTGGCCCATAAATGAAATACAAGTAAAGAAGTGGAAAAAGTAGAATATCGCAAGGAAAATAAATGAGACGAAAAAGGAGGAACAACCAAGAAATGCAAACTATCTGGACCACGACCAAAACTCCTCGCGAGTCTGAGAGTCACTCACCAGTCACAACCAACTATCACCCACATCGAGAATGCTCAATTCAAACCTGCTACAAAACTAAAAAAAGGAAAAAACAATAGGCTTGAGTATTAAAACTCAATAGGCGTACCCAACAAACTATTCCCAATGCACTGCCTTTAAACAAAGAAATTTACCAATTACAGGTTTGAACTAAATTATACAAAATATGGGTTTCCACACATACACTTTTATTTCTAAGTCAAGTAGAAGTCCATTTCCCTTCTTAATTAAAAAAACAAGTTTAGTGTTTGAAAGAAATAGATGAATTTCATTTTAAATCATTTTTTTGTGAAAAATTTAGAAATCCAAATTTTAGGTGTGGGTCAAATGGAAAAACACAAACAACACACAACACACACACTAAGGGAAATGAAAGAAGTGGCACATGGGTCCAGTAATTGAAGTAGACCTCTCGATCGTCCGCCAAATAAAAATAAACACTAAAAGAAAACATGTGTCGAACCTAGGATCTCGTGAAAAATCCATAATGTACAATACATGTGACTCGTCCCGAAGGCATGTCTACTCTCGATGACGTCATAATGCCCTAACGCTTGGTGTTTCCCTACATGGACTAACCGAGGGGCCCAATACCCTAGAAGAGTGTAATCCATACTAAGGGCCACTAGCCAGTGTGTAATCTAAATTAGTGCATCAATCGTTCTCAGAAGATTCACTTACTATGTCTGGTTCTCATGTCAACACTTATAATAAACAGGAAAGGGGTGAGTCAACAAAGTCAATCATACAATACTAACATCACACACAAATCATGCAGTCAATGTACACCAAATATCCCCCCTGAGTCACCCAAAATAGATTTTTCCAAAATGATTTATTTTATTAAAGTGCCAAATGGGCCTTCACCAATTTTAAGGAAAATCATCATTTCTCAAGAGAACCAAAACACATGATTGCGCTTCAGAATAAATCATTTATCAATAAACCGGAACTACCTTTAAAATTACGTGAATTATGTTTAAAGGAAAAAAATGTATTCTTTCACAACTGGGTGTTTGTTCATCAAGAAAATATCTCAAGTGCCGTGTATAAAATAAATGGATATTTTTACACCAAATAACCATTTAAATATTAATTATATTATATTATTTCCCATTTATTAAAATTAATAAAATATCAATCAATTAATAAATTTCAAATTTAAAGGCGAGTTTAGTGGGGGACCTACATCAGCTCATAGTCCAAATACAATGGCACGTCACACCTCATACAGACGCACAAACACGTGCAAGACGACGACCACAGTATCGCGGGTCTGCCTTGTCGACACGCTACAACAACCGCACAACTAAAACACATAAACACATGATCAAAACAATTAAAAAAACAAACATTGCAAACAACACCTCGAAATTCTTTCAAAACACAACTCATACCACACCAAATCAGAATTCACATCACTTTAATAGTGAAAATAACAAATTACACAACTTAACAAAATTCCCACATGTCAAAAATCCATTTTTAAACCCATCACACCTCAAAAATATTTCTGAAACATAATTCACACCATATATAATATTTAATAAACCATTTAAAAGTTTATAATACAATTTTAAATAATACTACAAGGCTTTTACGTCAAAACTGGCCCAAAATCCCCATTTTGAATTAAACACACACACAAAACATACCAAAAAATAAAACTTACCAATCTAATTAATCACCAGAAAAAGATAAACTAAATGTTCAATATTCAAGGAATGAAAAACGTAAGAAATTAGTATATTTCAAACATTAAAGGGGAAAAAGAAAATGGACCCTACCTAAGTGGAAGAAGAACCACCCAAAACCGATGTGAAATACCGATTGTGCCTCAAACACCCCCTTAGTATGAAAAATCAAACCCTGTGCAACAAAAATGAATGAAAAAATTAGGACATGACACTCATAATTGAAATCGTAGCCGTGGAAAACCCTCAAAGTGAATGGAGGATGAAAACATCTATCTGAGGGGCTACGCAAGCTAGAAGAGGGGGTTGCGGGGAATTTTATGGCCGAGAAGAAGGTTTGTTGGGTGTCGCGTGATGAGCCGGAGGTGCGCTAAGATGGGAGTGCATGCAGCAGTCAGACTAGGGATTCGAGGGATGCACAAACTGGCTAAAAGGGTGCCAAAATAGGGAAGGCCACTGGGAATCTAGCTGGAGAAGTGGGGTCATTGGAGGGGGCCTCGGCTGGTGGAGCTCGCATTGCCAATGGGTGCGCAGGGAAGCCAGAAAATTGGAGGTCGCGACTAGAGTGGATGGGGGAGCTAGGTGTGCGCCAGAAGGAGTAGTCCGACTGGGCAGGGAAAACCAGGGAGCGAGAAGGTTGGGGGGTTGGCACAAGGCGGCAGTGGAAAAGCGGCGACGCTAGGGATTGGTGTGGGGTACAATTGCAGTGGAGGGAAATGGCCTAGACAAGCTTGATAAGGCTGGGGGGTCGGGTGTAGCATAGAGTGAGGCTGGTGGGGGTGCTAAGGGGGTGAGGTCGATGACCTGAGCGATGACGGACAGGGAACGAGGGCCGGTGCGGGGTGACATAAGAAGAGGTGGTTTATTAGCACGATGAGGGATTAGGGGGGATGAATAGGAGGAGGGGAGCAGTGCGACTGTATGAGGGTAAGGGAGAAAGGGGGTGGCAGATCGCGTGTATAGGGAAGGGGGGCCGGGGAAAATTGGGGTTAGGCTTAGTTTTTTTCATTTTAATAAAATAACAACAATAATAATTAAACTAATAATAATAATAGTAACAATAAAACAAATAATAATGATAATAATAATAAAATTAACAATACCAATGATAATAATAATTGAAATTACCAAAAATAAAAATAATAATTATTTCGATAATAATAAAAATAACAATGACGATGAGAGAATAATTATATTAGCTTTAATACAATAGTAATTATAATAATAATAATTTTAATCATTTGAAAAAACAATAACAATAATAGTAATAAAATAATGAGCAATTGCACAACACTTGGGCCAACTACGTGGCTACCGCCAACCGTGCGGTTACTGTGCACGGGTCTGAACCCCACTAAAAACGTTAAATGCCATCTATTTTGACCTGGGACCCCGCTCAGATCTTGGCGAGGGAAATCAAGGACAAGAATTTAATAAATAAAAATGAATTAAATGTCCGGGTGTGACAATTTTTACATGAGGGAGATTGCCCAGATTCATGGGGTACCCTCGATAATTGACTCTGACCAAGATGCTCAGTTAATGTCATGGTTGTGGAGAGGCGTGGAGGATGCCTTAGTACAATCTCAATGATCATATCCATATTCATGTTTTTCACCTACTGATTTCATCATTCAACTACTCCATTCTACTATAAAATTATCACTGAGGATACACAGTCTATAATGATATGTTTCCCAATAGATATTTCATATTCAAGGGACTCAAACATGATTGTATTATCATATCACAATGTCACTATGTTATGAAAATTTTCATTCTTCAATCATATCCTATAAACCTTTGTTTTTTCTATCACTGCCCCCAATCTCTTCTTGAATATCACACATTCCATTATTCTATATTCATCCAATAAAATAATTCTTCTTTCATGAATATCATGCATTCCCTAAATTTGTTCACGAATATCGCACATTCCCTTATTCTATCACTTCCCTCAATGTGTGGACGAATATCTCACTTGAAACTATTTATATGCATATATCCGATCAGGTAAATTATGGGCTCTGGTACCGCATTTCCACAGTGATATATATTATGAAACATATATAGTGGTATCATAGGTCGACAATAATTCTTCGATCTACTATTGAACTATTGTTTTATAAACATTAGTTGACTGTATTTTTTTCATTATACTTGTACAACCTAGCTTATTTACATCTTGATCCCAAAAGGGTGGTGAATTTAACTAGGCCTATTTTAATAGAGTAGTGACAAAAAAGTATATTACTATGGATGAGATTTATCATGACATTTTCATTGAGGTTTCAAGTGATGTTGAGGGTGCTGAGCCATGTATAGATGTGTTATGTGGTGAGGACCATGTTATGGATATAGATGTGGCATAGGAGGATGTCGTTCATAATTATTAGTCTAATGCTTCTATAGATATTATTGCATGCAAAGAACATAAATAACCAGAGGCATACAAAAATTCATAGACACAGCCACAACCATAGGTTGGTTATTCATCTATAGGAATCCAGCACTACACAGTCTGTTAGTGTCGCATTTTTTTATAGAATGAAAGATGATGACTGGTATATGTTGCAGTATTAATTATCCTATGATACATAGTTATTTTATGCACAATAATTTTCATCTCTAAATGTAGGGGATTGTTCCAGTCTGGGAGGAACCTTCTTTGCAGCTTGGACAGGGTGCGGGTGGGGAGATTTTAAATCCACCGCTTGTCACAGAAGAAGATGTGAAGGTATGTGTTGATGGAGTAATATAGGATGTACACATGCCAGTGCATAGACATCGAAATACATGGCCTAGACGCATTAGTTGTACACTAGGTTGTGACACAGAGGAGCACATATGTCATCAGAGTATATCAGACTGATACATGTTATAGGTTTTTTAAATTGTTACTTGTAAATTATTTAAAAACCTACTAATATATTATATTTTGTTACATAAAACAAAAAAATGACATCATTATAAATTAATAAAAAAAATTATATAATGATTAGAAGACATTAATATTAATAACAACATTGGTATTAATAAAAATTTCACGTTGTTATTTATTATACTACTTCTTTTTTTAATTATCCATATTATTTATGATAAATAATCATTTCAAATTTATTATTATATATTAATAATATTTTTATTTTGAATTCTATAATTATTATTATTAATAATGATATGTATTATATTATTAATTATATATGTAAAAAATTATTAATACATACAATAATATATTAAAAATAATAATTATTACTAAATATATTACATATTAATAAATTATATAAAATTATATCAATAAAAAATTTACAAATATTAATAAATTAAACTTTATAAATACTATTTATTATATTATTATTTTATTAATAACATAATAATATATTATTAATTAATTATAATAATACAATTGATTATTAATTATTATTTTACTTATTAATAATGTACTAATAATTATATCAATAAAAATTTCACAAAGATTCTTAAATAATTTTTTTTAAATATTATGATTAAAAAACATTAATATTAATAACTATATTGATAATAATAATAATCAATATTTTTAATTTATATTAATACTTCTTAGTGATATCATTCATATTATATATAATAAATAATCGTATTAAATTAATAATTGAATATTAATCATAATTTTATTTCTAATTTTATAATTATTATTAAAATTAATATTAAATTTTATATTTATAATTATATAAATAATTAATTACTAGTACACCAAAATATATTTTAAATAACAGAATTATTAACCAGTAAATATATGTTTAGTACAAATATATTCATTCATATTAGTGTACAGTAAAGATTAGTTATAATACTACTAATTCTAGTAATAACCTGATAATAATTTTTTAATTAATAATACATAATAAAACAGATAATTAATAAATATATTATCTATTAATAAATTACTAATAATTATATTTAAAAATCACACATATTTATAAATATAAATTGAAAAATATAATTAATTAACTAGTATTGTAAAATAAATTAATATTATTTAGAGGCGAGAACCGTAATCATGCCTCCTATACAATAATTATACAGGAGGCATGAGCGCGGTTGACGTATCCTTTCTGGGGTCGAGATGCGTGAACCATGTTCACGTTCTTAGTAAAATTATGTAAACATCTATTTAGATTCAATTTTTAACATATAGATAACTTTATAAATTTTTTCCATAATGTAAAACCGATTAAAAAACTATAATATCCCTTTTACAAAAAAGAGAGAGAGAGAGAGAGAGAATTAAAATAATGTAAACCGTTCAAAAAATATTACGAATAACCCCATTAGCTTTCAGTTATGCATCAATATGTAAATCATGTTATTTGATGCCACAATTCGCGATGAAAATCTAGCAGGAGCCCAATTCTTGTGTGCTCACAATCTGCTGTTAGCCCGTAACGCAAACTCTATCATGACCAATATATATGTTCCCCTAGCTGGGTTTTTATTGGATTTTTAAATTCATTTATAAAATAGACAGGAAAGAGTTCAAGAAATTTTATAAAAAGGGTCTTGATATTTGCGAACCCCAATCACCCATCTCCCCTCACCAGGAAGCATGATCCTTGTTCACGCTTCCTATGTGAATTTTATGAAGGAAGCGTGAATGCGGTTTATGCTTCCTATAAAATTTTTAATTAAAAATATTTAATAGTTATAAATACTAATTAAATATAAATAGATATTAATTAAAATATATTCAACATTTATAAATTATCATTATATATTAATAAATATTAATAAATATTAAATAAATAATCAAACATATTAATAATAGTGCTCATGGACATTTTGATCAACTGGCCTGATTCTTATTGCACTGCTCGATTGCCAATAGTGTTAGCTCATCCATTATTTTAGTAGATCCAGAAATCAAAATTTCATTCCATATAAATATGTTAATATTTTAATATATCCACTTTAAATTACCCAAATTTATTTCCACTTTCTATCCTTTATATTACCAGGAAGTAAAAAAAGTTAATGTAAAGAGGGTATCAGTTCATTCTTAAGATATGTGTCATCCATTATATCACTCTATGTATATATCAACCCTACTTTATCTAGAAAATAATAGGATTGGATTTGGGAGGCAACGTTATCCTCTACCAAATGATCATGATACCACATGAAATGAGAACTCAAGTACTTATCATCAAGGGAAATCTAATTTTTTTTATGATGAAGATATTAAATGATATATGATGCTTTAATTAGAAAAATCATCATAAAACTCATGCACTCACTTTAACAAATAGATAAAAAAACATTCATGTGTAATAAGAAGGATAATAGGACTTTGAGATCATCCATACATCATCTGTTATTATTTCATTAATTAATTCAATTACAACCCCTTTATATTGAGTTTTATTGTTAACAAAGGAAGATTGATTTAAAAAAATATACCTCTTTCAAAAACATGATCTTCTTAAACATTCTACAGTAAATAGATTTTATTTGAATTGATATACTAATTATAGAATTTTTTTTCATATTTCATTATTTAATTCCCCTTAAGGGAAACACTCATAAACATATTTTAATAGTGGATCTCTTCAATAATGGTTTTGAATATGTTCCAATGTTGATAGTACCCTAGAATTCATCATCTTTATAATTTTTTTCTTATATATGATAACACATTATCAAAATTCATCAATGATGACCCTATTTTTTATTTATATTTGAAACCCGGTTTATGAATCATTATAGGATGATATCATCTTCATAATTGTTATCATGAAATGATAGAAATCTTTGTTTATCACATTCTCCCTCTAAGAAGTAGGTTCACTATAAATTCCTTACATCATAAGAATAGATAAAATAAACAATGATTAATGAAATATGGTGGATCTTCCTTAATTCATAATGTGAATAGGATGTTTGGGTTTTTTTCTCAATGATGTTGGTCCAATTCTTCTATTATTCATGATTTCACATCTAAATATATGTTCTGATTTATATTTCTATAGCAGGTATCACTTCTCATTACATTTTGATTTTTTGGGTGATTTATTTCCTTATTATCCATCATGTATAATGTAATATTGACCCTCTTAAGTATTTTTTCTTATTCTAGAAAAAAAAATCAATATTTTTCATAATTTTCATAATTTTATCACATGATGGAGGTAATTTAACTTAAAAATCATCTAGTGTAAATTTTTTACCAAAATAGACTATGTCGTTTTAAATATTCAGAATTTTTATCTTCACAAAATTGGCCAAATGAACCTCTAATCCAACACATCTCATATTATGGTTTTTCTAATCATCAATCACAATCACCTACTCTTCACAAATATCCATTATTCATTCAAATTAATCTTTATGCAACATAATTTATTTAACAAGGATTCTTTTTCCATGATCTTCTACGATTTTACATACAATTTAAAATAATTGAGATCAATACTATTTTTTAAAATTTATTCAAGTTCATAGATATTATCATCTAGGGTATTTTTAAATTAAAAATAATTAATATTATTAAAATACGTTAATAAATTTATGAATATAATATATTATAAATATATAAATAATGATACTGAGTATTAATTTGAATATAAAATAGTAATTATTGATTTCTTAGATAATTTGATATTCGTGAGGTACTTAATAAAAAACTAATAGAACACTATAAATGATAATAGTAAGTAACATACAAAATGTATCCTAAATTTAATAGCAACATCATCTATGCATCTTACCTGGATGATTCTCTGTCTCATAGTAATTCGTATACGGGATACGTCCATGACATGTATGCCTTTGTCTTCGCTCTGGCATACACTGCTCTTGTATATCACTATCAGCAGCCACCTTAATATCCTCTTATGTGACAGCTAGTGGATGTACTGTCTTGCTTCCAGTACCATGTCCTGACTCTAAGGATAATGGATGTTGGGAAGAACTCTCACCCACATATGAAGAATATGGTTATCATTCTGTGAATGTCTTCATAGTAGTGAGTAATAAAGAATCTATATCAATCTATTCAAGGCTAATATCTACCTTTGGCTGTGACTGAGAATATAGAGGAGCATCTGACTGATCATGATGATCACCCTCCTCTTGTGGAACATCAGTATACATAATAGGGGTTTCACCACATATTACATCTATATCAGGCTCCGAAACCTCAATATCATATGGTGGATAAAATAAAATGTCTTGATAAATAGAATACATCGAAGGAATCAACTATTAAACAACACTGTGTAAATATGTATTTTCAAATGATCCTCCCTCTATAGGATTAGACATGTGACATTGATGTTTGATACGATCATCCTTGAAAAGAAAATTCCATTGTTAAGTAATTTGAAGAAAAAATCTATTCAACAGTGGAAGGAATAATGAATACCAACTAATGAAATCCATATCTGTGTCATGTCAGAAATATGACTAGGGACATTTAGTACCAAGATACATAATCTAGCATATCCAATAAATGAAAATGTACTATCCCCACCCCTCATAAACGAGACTCATGTCATCTTTCCCATAGATAAATATATATGGAATAGTATCTCCTCCAATCAAATTCTCTTATCCATGAAATCATTAGTGAATGTAATAAAGGTAAATTAATCGGTGGGTTGGGAGTGGGATAAATAAATCTGAACTGCCTCATAACATTGTATTTTTGGTTCCACTAGACAATATGTAAATGAATCAATGGAACCATGCAAGATCCAGTAGCAAGAATCACCATTCAATACACTGGAAGTCCTTAGAAGATATCATCAGTATATTTAATCCATATTATCTAAAGGAAAAAAATAAAAATAAATAAATAAGGGAAGAGATATACAGTAAATAAAAAATATTTAATAATATAAATAATAATCCCTTACATCATCTGGTTGAAGGCTATTTAACATAAGTCTATCGGCATAGACGTCGTATCCGGAGGTATCTGATTACGGATGTGGCTGACTCCACCTATAGATAACATTATTATAGTTATATTTCATAATATAACAATATAAAATTGTATTAGAAATTATAAAGAAAAAATAACCTAACTTCTTCCATGAAGAGACTCTTATAAAATATCTGCAGGAAATGTCACACGATAATGTGGAGGTAAGCGAGGGATGTGTTCCCATACCCATATCTGTAGAAGAATAATTAATCTTGGGATCTTCATCTTATCTATCTGACATGCGTTGTATAGAAACCTGTATGTATATGCAGGATAAGTATTTATATCAGCCTTCCTGATCTAAATCATCTTGAAAAGGATACAAAATCATATGTATAAATGTAATTGAGTGATCAATAAAAATTGTGCCACCGATCTGCCTCCAAATATAAGAACATGAAAATCACAATGCATTGATCTTGTCAACATATTCTACTAGAAGCGTGAAGTGATGGTTTGACCAGGGTATTCATAATATACCATTGATGACATACCTTCCATCTATGTGGGCCTATATTCCCAATATTCAATGAACATGCTCAAACCGATCTACTCCAAACCGGTATTTCACAGTTGTACCGTCAATGGTGAGGCCTTACATAATGGACACATCCGTTAGGGTAATAGTCATCACCCCTATATAAAATGGAATGTATGTGACTTTGGACTCCATCTCTATATGAGTGCAGCAATGAGTTGATGGTTGGAAAATGTGAATTTGTACATCATAATGCCATAAAACATAACGCGATGAAGATGTGGAATGATAGTGATAGGTGGTGTGACACGATGGAAATGATGAGATCAATATACACTTAAAGGAGGCACATGACATCCCTATAAAACTAGATATGAAACATGATCATCTTTGGATATGAACAATGGAGGATCTTCCATCCAGAAAACATTTATCATCGTTACTTTTTTTTATAGTGAATTCAATAAAAATTATAATTGTTTTTAAAAAAATACAAAATGAAAAATATGGTAGACTAATATATGGGAGAGGAGTTTTTTGTTTAGTTTATTAATTTTTTGTTTTATTGATCTCTAATAAAGTTTAATTTATTCAATTTTTTATATAAACTAGATGTGATAAGAAGCCTTCATTGAAAATTTTTATGCATGATATATTCATTTCTGTTGTATGTTTATTTTTTTAAAAGTTATAGTATTATAATATTCATTATAATAGAATCCAAAAATGTATCAAACCAAAATGGAAAATTTTCTGAAATGGATAAAGTCTAAATTAAAGGATTCATTACTGAGATGTCCACATATGAAAAAATATATACACAGTTAGGATAAAATAAAAAAACTCAATCATCAGTGATTGGATATGGAGCTTTGTACTACCACATAGCGACATTTCATACTAGTATGTATTTCTACATGACAAATAATGCGTCATAGTCCCCATACTCATTTCTATGTCCAATCCATCTCATTTTGAATTTGTGTCGACTTTGTCCTTTCTCAGGGGAGAAACCTGGTAGTATGAAGCAAATAATTTAAAAAAAATTAAATTGAAAAAAACAGAAATGAAAAGAAAACTAAGTAACAAAACATAAATATATTTGGGGTGATAGTTGGCTAATCAGTATGTCATGTGATAGAATGAAAGTCACCAATAGTAATACAAGATGCACTATAGAAGCTAACCAAAGTGCTCATATGATACACTAGGTCAACATAAGGATCCCATGATATATTTACCAATTCAAAGGCTTCAACAAAATGTGCACATGAATATCTGAATGCTTTAAATTTGTTCCAATCAAAGTACATGTTATCCAACATGACCACAAGCACTCGATCACTGGTCCGTGTAGCCTATTAATTGTCCTCTTATACCTGAAATATCGCCATTTCTTGGTCAAACGTTAGAACAATCCATATTTAAGCCCCATTCAGTATTGAATCAATGTCACATTTGGAATGTTGAGTAAAATTAACAGTATGTTCCATCCTTTGATTGTCCTGTTGGGACAGGTCATCAAAGTAGTGGAAGCATATATAAAATTTCTCTTGCACTAAACTTGTTATCGAGAGTTTTTGGACACCCTTGAGGACTTCATTTATGCATTCCACTATATTAGTGGTCATGTGGTCATATCCCCTACCAACATAATATGATAATGACCATTTTAGATTTTAATTATGAATAATATATTCATACGCATCTTCATTAGACCATCAAATATCTTCATGACGTTGATCAAACCTTTCTTATTGTGGATCATATGATGAAACCATAAGAAAATAAGGTATTAAAAAATGATATTAAATTTTCATTAAAAAGGTAATTTTTGAACGACATTCCCAACTTGAGGATTCCTTATTTGTTTCCTCATATATGAAATACTTATATATATTACATGCAATATGTATAATTAAATATCTATAATAATCATCCATCTCTTTCCATGAAACCACATAATAATTTATAGCCCCTATAATCACTCGATGGTGATCAGATATCATACACACTCCCTAGTTTTGTGTGAAATGAATGCATACACACACAAAAAACAAGATCTAGGATTCAAAATTTTACTTTTCAATAATAGGAAATGAATGTGGTAGATGATCATGATTACCATCCTATGAGGATGAAATGAGTAGAACACCTATATACTTTCCAAAAGGGAATGTGACATAGGCCTGAATGAGTTGTTTATAATATGGAAAATCCAAAATTCATTGCCAGAATGCCCAAAAATTTCTATTGATCTTCACCATTGATTGATCAACTAAGCGATTAGGGGACACATACTCAATAGTGACCAAATGATAAATAATATGATTTTTGGGAGAAAAAAAAATCAATATGTTGTTGCAACATTGCATAAGATTCATCTCAATCACCATAAACTTTTATAATTTTCTTATGTTTTACATTCCAAGCTCTGTTGTAGTATATCTTTGAGATAAACAACTGTTGAATTCTTTCTTGAACAAGGGAAACATGACCATCTTAACATGTTCGTGTCATCTCAACAATAATAGTTGTTATAATCACTACATCAAGTGAAGAGTGATACTTTGACAAGATTGAATACACACAAGTGTGTGGGCCTTCTAATATGGGTATCTACTAGGATGCAAAAAAGTTATCATATATTTCCCGTAATCATAATTTTTACTCTAGGCCATCTTTTTCTCATCGAATGAGATATTTTTCCTTCTTTGACTCATAAATAAAAAAATGTGAAATGCCACTTTATGTTGTAATGTGTTATCTCATTTTTATGGAATGTTTACTTTAGAACTCTTTCCCAACATAGATGGTGTAATAGTTTGATAATGATTTATTCCATGTAATGCCATGGAATACAGAATCCAAGGTAATGACATCCCAATCAAAATACTATTCACGCAACATTCCTTCAACTAAGGAATCAATAGTGAAAGATGATTACCACTAACTTGTGGATTTAATGGATGAATGTCTTTTATAGAAACCTCATAAGATTAAATCCCCACATAACCCTACCATGGATGCATGTCTCTCATAGGAAACTCAGAAGGTTCATTCCCCACACCCCCCTCACCCGCATCATCTCCTATTGCTTCAACTCATTCTTCTTTATCAGATAAACATCCATTCACTATATCAACAGTACCCAATGGGATTTCATCTACATTTCCTTCCAAATTTTTATCTTCTTCTCCATAATTTGGTTCTATAATAAGATTCATATAAGGAGGAGGAAATGAATAAAATTGTTGTGAAGGAACGACTTTTATAGAGCTCACTAAACATGTTCCTGTAGTAATCGGTTTCACCATATCAATATCAAAAATCAGCACATACAATTCAATCATAGCATTACTACATTGTAGCCTGGATAATAATAATGCATAAATCTAATCCTCATCATCTACCAGAGGGTACTCAATATGACATAAAAGTGTAGGATATTGAAGATGTTGATATGTTATTGAAGTAATTGATTGATAACCCCATAGTTTTAACCGACTATAAATATTATTGAGAACTTCATCCAATGACAAGTAAACAGGATGATTTTCCACTTCTGTAGGTTGAAAAATATAGCTAAAACCCTACTTAGTATAAATTACCTCACTATTCCAATATATTGTGGAGACATGATTACCTAGAAAAAAAAATAATTAATAAAATATTATATATTACATGAAAATTTTAAATTATTTTAATTGGTTATCATTGAATAATTGACTTGATCATGAGACTTTTTCTATGGATAGTTTATAAATATTGACATATATTTATGGTCATATTATAACCAAAGAAAATTTAATAAAATGATATTTATTTTTATACCGCATCGTCAAATATTTTTAAAATTTTAATTACATCAGAGTAAATTACCATGACGTGGTCTTGAGATTTAATATGGATTAATTTATCATTATATGATAAAATAACGAAAACATATGAGTGAAAAAACTCCTAGAATATCTATTATAAAATATTTCTACAACCACCAATATCATTTTAAACAGAAATGCCTCGGGTCTAATGCCTCTTGTTGAACACATGTTCTCAAATGCCTCATCGGGAATTCCTCTTATGAATAACCTATTTAATATATATTTACCCACATGAATGTGAGGATGTATAGGGGTATAAAATACATATCATTTTTTAAAAAGACACATTGGTCCTTAAATACGTAGTGAGGGATGAATCGTATCTCATCAATGTGAAAAAGAAAATGCAGTTATTACAAATTATATAACCACATACAAAAAATGATATGAAACAAAAATAATCATTGGTCAGTCATCTCATGTCCACTCATCACACCATACTCTTAACTATTTTTCAGTATGCTTGTTATATTCTATATATTATATAACATTACCTATTACTCTATGAAATATATATTAAATATGTAGACCTGTTTTCCAAAATTTTATTTTTTTCAATGTTCACCCACACACACACACAGACACACACACACACACACACACACATATATATATATATATATATATATTTAATATTAAAGTTTAATAAATTTAATTATAATTAACATAATTTAAACTTACATAACAAGAATTACAATACTGAACACTTAGGTTATTTTCTATTTTATAAAATTGCATATGTATATATAATATGTTCTGTCATTCTACTAATTTCTAAAATATAAGTAATTATATTTTATACTTTATTACATGAAATAATAATTAGTTATACTTAATATAATTTAAATTTATTGATTAAAATTATTAGTAGTAGTAAATAAATGTAATATAATTTACACTTACATAAAAACTATTAAAATAATTTAAACTTATGTTATTTTCAATTTAATAAAATTAAATATATATATATATATATATATATATATATATATTGTTATTTTTATACTTTTCAATATTTAATTAATTATATATCTTACTTTATTGCTTCAAATAATAATTATTTACACTTAATATAATTTAAAATTATTATTTTTTGAAAAAAAATTTACCGTAAAAAAAATTTCTATTTAATTTTTATTAAATTTAAATATGATACATAATATAACTAATATTTTTTTTAATAAACTATATTACTACTTTATACATTATTGTAATCTAAATTTATATTACATTAAAAATAACATATTTTATATACATATAAATATATTCAAATCAACATTTAAATTAAAATTAAATACACTATTAAAGGAAAATTTATTTCCCTAAATAAAAATTACATTTTAGTCCCCCATAATTAAATTTCCAAAACACCCAATAAGAATTATATCATATGAAAAATAATAACTTTTTAAGAAATGAAATCATACAAAAGACACTACTTTATACACTTATACACACATCAATACATATTAATAAAATAAACCATACAAAACAACACTAATTTATACATCCATACAGCCATGCATAACATATTAAGTAAATAAATGATACAAACCAAATAAGTCAACACAGTTATTCCATTCAAATTTCAAATAGAAATTTTAACCACTTAAAAGATAAAAATATATTCTAAGAAAGATTTTATGTAAGGTTTCGAATGAAAATTCAGAGGAGAGCAATTTAATTTGGGGATGGGGGATCCTTTTATAAATTTCGATTGATCGGATGTGTGAACGGGGTTCGTGCTTATCTGGTAGAAAAAAGAGAAACGTGAACCTCTTTCATAATTCTTCCTTTTATTTGAGAAGCCTAAATTAAGTTCACTCTTATGGAGATTCTTTTTAAAAAATACCTTAAAATTTTTTTATAAACCAAGTAAAAAACCCCCTACTCTCTATGCTTTCTTTGGTACGGTGCGCTCAGTCACCCCAAGATTTACACCCGTGGTTCGCATGCACTACCCTCTTCCACTAGCAACTACATAGACGACTCCCTTGTCCAGTGTCTGACTCCTCCAATACTGTGGACCATCACATTTTTGTGGGATCCATCAATGTGCACCCGCCGCTGCTGCACTCACTAGGCCATGCATCCCTTTGTCTATCAATAATGCCTATGTGAGTCCAAATGATGAATGCCCAGTCTTTATGCTCACCCACTCAATGTGCACCCAAACTCCACCTCACAACCCTAATCGTAGGCTCTAGTGTGTTCCTGACCCCCCCCCCCCCACCCGAATTCTTCCATCTCTTTATGTGTGTATGACCAAAGATCAAAATGGAGAAAAATAAGACATAAATAAAAGATCTAAAATTGTAAAAGGAAATATTTTATAAAATGTGAGATAAAAAAGAAGAAAAATAAGGGGAAATGAGGGGAATAGGTATAGCCTCCCCTAGACACACCTGTGAACCCTGGTTGTGTTATCCTACCCTTCGGGTCAGACCAGGAGACTAAACCTTTTCCTATAGACCTGGTCAATAACATGGTGAACAATTCTTCATCCATGTCATCATGGGCAACAACAATGAAATTAAATAATATCTATTGAACCAACCCTTGAAAATTATGCAGGAACAATTCCTCCATTACTCTCATTACCAAACAGGACTCAAGGACAAGTCATTTTCTTTGTTAATGACTTTCCCCCCAAATTAATGTTTTATTTTACGGGTATAGTTTTTTAATTTTTTTACGGTGTTATCTTATAAATAGGTCATTTTTAATAATTTTTAATTATATTTTGATCATATTAATAGAATTCTCTAATATTGACCTCTCTATTTTGGGTGTTATCTTGATGTTACACAAGATTTTTTTTTGTAACGCCAAGTACCTCATTAGTTCCTTGTGAAAGGAATAATTTATTCCCATTACACTAAAACACCAGATCGATAACATGATCAATCAATAACATCCATTATTTAAAAAGAGTATTTTTATGAAATTGTTCTTTTAAACTGTATAAGTAAAATTAATTTTTCATTTTATTTGTTATGTCGTAAATATATAATTTATGTACATAACTATTTAAACAATAAGTAGTAAAGAAATTGTATATATTAAATAATATTAAATTCTTTATCTCTTACCATTAAATCATTATAATATACTTTTTTATATTTTTCATAAAATTCATCTTATATCTGTTAGAAAAAATACTCATGGATTACTGTTGGGGTTATGTTTGTTGAAAAAGAATTTGAAGATATTAGAAGACCTCGGATGGAGCTTACTAGGTCAAGAGAAAGTCTGAAGATGTTTTTGAAGTATTTTAAAGTGGTTCTATCTATGGGACAAAATACATTCCATTACACCTCAGGTTATGTCATGAGATCTTTTGTCATGCCCTGAGTGGAGACGTAGATGGAAATATGGAATCACCCCTATGTAGATAAGTGTAGTTATGTTGATTAGGATTATACGTAAATATATCATGTTGTAGAAATTATTAAAGTGGTGGAGTCATTCATGTTTTCATATTAATGTCCACAATGTGATGTGGCTTAGAAAACATTGGTGGCCCTGCTATTCTAGATAAGTACACGCTTTGATCTATGGTCACACTCATGATGATTTTGTTTGTATAATTTTATGTTCTTATAGGTTAGGTGACCATATTGCGATAAAAGCGTGGAAAGATGTAAATCGATGAATGTGAAAACAAAATCAAAGTGAATGCGCATCAGAATTTAATTCTTTACCTCCAAACAAAAGCAGAAAAGTAGTGACACAAAAATAAATGTATAAAAATATAAATGTGGACATCATAAATTTTTTTGTGGAAAACCCAAATTGGAAAAACCACCAATCCTAATCCAGAAAGAGGGATCCACTAAAAATGGAGTTCTAAACGGAAGAGACTCTACAAAAATAAAAGGATCTCAAAATTATAAACAATCCAATGCAAATGAAAAAATGACCATCGATGAAAGGTTATGGTAATATTCACTCTTCTCCTCAAATTTTTTGTGTTCCTTGAAACCACGCGCAACCTCCCATTTTGTAGGAAAAAATGTCCTCCTAAAGATGTGTCTATGCATGAAGTTGTCTTTCTACGGACCTGACCCACTTTTCTAATGTTTCAAGAGATGTGTGGGAGCACGAGTTGAAAAGATGCCCCAAAATACTCCCCCTCCTACTCAAGTGGATATCACCACCAACTATTTAATCAATTGGAAAGTCCTCAATTTACCTCTGGGAAAACTCTTGGTCTACATGTTAGACCCATTTTCATCAGAGTTGATCTTCTTAAGTTCTAACTATCTCGAATAATCTACATTGAAGATCCAATGATACCGAACATATATATGTTTCGAACTGCCATGAAAACTGGAATTCATTCCAAAACAAATAGAACTCTAACTATCACAAAATAAAACATTCCTATAATTGTTAATATTTGATATCACGAATAAATGTTTTCATCAAGAACAATTCTTTTCACCCTTCTGTAGCTTCAATAAACTACGACATAGTGGTAGATAAAGAGACAAATCTCTGAAACCTAGACAACCAAATAATATCTACCCTTGAAAAAAGTGATCAAATATCCTAAAGTAGAATTTCATTAATCAATATTTCATGTCATATTAGAATCTCAAAACCAAAAAAGCATATGTTCCCCTATTCTAAAACACAATCTCAGATCATAAGTACCATGAAGATAACTGAATGTATACATAGTTACTCTCAAATTGTCTCAACCTAAATTTTATAGAAAATGACTAGCCACACTAACTACCTGAGCTATATCAGGTGTAGTACATACCATTACATACATCAAATAGCCAATGACAGATGAAAAAGGAATGTGTTGTGTTTCCTCTCTCTCTCCTCATCAGTAGAAGGTGATTGACTGGTAGAGATCTTAACAAGTAAATTAAGAGGAGTAATTAAAACTATATCCCTATCCATATAAAATCAGTGAAGAAATTTATCAATATATCTCTCCTATGGTAATTACAATTTCATGGACTTCCTGTCACAAGAGATCATCATGCCAAGAATCAGTTGTGTTGCATCCAACTCTCTCATCGTAAATGTTTGAAAAATATCCTTCTTCCATTTTTCAATTCTAGATGCATTATGTCTAAAAATGAGCATTTCATCAACATAAACTAAACTATATGATAAAATCATTATCATAAAATCTCTAAATAGAAAAATAATGATCAAAAGATATATTCCTAAAACCCTGATGAGAAATGACTAATTTAATCTTCTTATACCACTGTCTTAGAGCTTTATTTAAACCTTAAAAAAACTTCATCAACCTGAAGACATGATCTTTTTACTTGCTTCAAAAAAACCATATGGATGATCCATTTCAATCTCCTATGATAAATTTATATAGAGTAAAGTTGTCTTCACATCTATCTTCTCAATTTGAAGATCCAAACTAGTATCCAAATCAAGAAAAATGTGAATGGAAGATATTTTGACAACATGTAATTAAATATCATCAAAATCAATAACTTTATTCGGATGGAATCATTTAAAAACTATCCATTCCTTGTATTATAGAATATAATTGTATTCTTCATTTTTAATCTGATAAATCCACTGATTTTGCAATGGTCTATTACCTGTCGGTAAATTCACTAGCTCAGAAGTATTGTTGGAGTGAAATGTTGTCATCACTTCATCCATTGTTGCAAATGATAAGTCCTTTTATTCACTTTACACCACCTAATTAAAATATTCTAGTACCCCTCCCCCTTCATCTAAGAGTACGTAATCATCAGGTGGATACTGAGTAGAAATGGTACCATGTTGAGATGACCTTCGAAGTGGAACCACGAGTTCATTAATAACCCATGGAACCAACTTATCATAAATAAAAGGTGAATTGGAAACATCAACTCGAACCTATTCACCCTAAAATCATTTATCACATTAACAAGATCATAAAAATCATCAATATGAGGTAATTATGAATCAGAACCTGGATCTCGACTAACAAAACCATCAGAAGTTGGAGAAGTATATTTTTATTCCTTATCAATATCTACAATAGTTTGATCTACTTTAAAAACTACATCATGGTTCCTAAAAATTTTCTTCCAAGATGGATCATAAAACCTATACCCAAAATCATCATGTCCATAGACAATAAAAATACACAGGAATGTATTACCATCTATCATGGATCACTCATCTCTAGGAACATGAACAAATCCCATGTATCAAAAAACACACATGATCATACTTGATCTCTGTTCCATACCAAAACATGCTGGGAGTGTCTCTCTATAATAAAAATAAAAGTGATAAATTGATAATAAAGTAATAGAAAGTAAAGAATCGCCCCAAAAATGAATAGGTAAGTTTTCTTCCGAAAGAAAACAATGAACTCTTTTGAATAAAGACATATTCATCTTCTGAAATACACCATTCAACTGAGGTGTCTTCGGAATCATCTTATGAAGCTGAATATTTTTCTATTTGAAATAATTATCAAAAAGACTACAATATTCTTCTCCATTATCAATGTGATTGCATTTCAATTTCTTACTAGATTCCCTCTTAGGAAAAGCCTCCAATTTCTTAAAAACACTAAACACCTGGCTTTTTGCATTCAAAACATAAACCCAAAGATTACATGAGTATTAATCAATAAATTTCATGAAATCCATACCACCACTAATGGTATTATATTTTTAAAGTAGCACAATAATTAGAATGTACTAATTTAAGTACTTGTGACTGCATGTGTAGGGGATGACTTCAAAAACTCATTCTGCTCTATTATCCATCCACACAATGATCAAACATGCCCAATTTGACACTATTAAAATATAGAATAAGATTTATCTTAGTCTAAAATCCAATCCATTTCATAAAAATGTGACTGAGTTTTTTATTCCATAAAATTGAAGAAACACTAAACTCAATAATTCCAACTGTATCACAAAAAAATGGAAGCTCTAGTATAGTACAAACCTGACTACTTCTTCCATCGAGACATAATCAATGAACTCTTTCAAATGTTCCATTGGAAGTCACTAAAAGTATTTATAAACACTTCATAATATGTAACACTAGTAGAAATAAGATTCAAGAGAACCTCAAATGCATATCAAACATTCCTTAAAATCATCTTACTTCTTGTACTGGTCTCCAAGCATATTTCCCCGATACCTACAACATCATCATGACCATCATTACACATCATCAAAATCCAAAAATTACTTGGTCTATAAGATGTAAATAACTCCTTCTTCAATGTCACATAAAAATATACACCACTATCAAAAACCCGACAAGAATCATTAAAATAAATATTAATGTATTCATAAACAATAACAAGATCACCCCTTGTAGTAGCGGTGAAACAATAATCTCTATCAACATTTCTATTCTATGAATTTTCCTTTATTCGAATATTTATTTTCATCTGATATACAAAATTCTTAACATGACCTTTATTACCACAATGATGACATTCAAATTATCTCTATTTCGGCCTAGATTTTCTTCTACCATTGTTCTTGCCATGACATCTTTGTCCTTGATCATGGATTCTCTCCCAATTATCTGTGAATAACATCTATTATGAAGACTTATAATGAGTGTGTCTCCAGACCTCACCATTCAAAATAGCTGAGTTAACAAAACTGAATGTCACAGCACCATTAGGGGCATAACTTGTTAGAGTACTGAGTAAATTCTCCCAAAAATATGGTAAACTGTTATGAAATAAAAGAGTTAAGACACATCATCAAAATTGTTACCCATGCTATGAAGGAGATAAAAAAAATCCTTAATATCCACTCTAATATTTCTATATTGACATACAATCTTTGTACCTCAAATTCATCATTTTTTGAGAAGAAACAAATTATTATTTCTTATATTTGGAGAGTAAGTCATCTCAATTTTCTCCCAAAGAGTTTAGGTGTGATATACGTTAAATATATGGTTCATCATGTTGTCTTTGACCCATTAGAAAGTGAAACTCCAAACCATCCCATGCTTGAATTCCCATTATTCTTCTGAAATCCTTTCTGAATTATGGGTACTATACACCAGAAGATGATTTCGCTTGAAAATATAATGTCCTTCATTTTTAGTCGCCACATATGATAGTTGGTACCATTCAATAAAATTATCCTACTATAATTGGATTCTATAATAAATATGAAATAAAAACAAAACCCTCTCATACCAGTTTTTGGGAAAGATGGGAAGCGATGAACGTGCAAACCAAATCAATGTGAATGCATAGACAAATTAAATTGTTTCCCTCCAAACAAAAGGGGATTTTCAACGACAAAAAAATAAATGTTCGGAAAAATAAATGTTGAGATAATAAATTTTTACATGGAAAACCCTAATGGGAAAAACCATGGGACGTAGTCCAGAAAAAGAGATCCATTAAAAATGAATAAGTACATAGTAGAGACTCCAAAAAAAGAAAGTGGTCTCAAAATTATAACTCCCTATGAAATGTAAAAATGATCTATGGTGAAAGTTGATCATTAAATTGGCAGTACTCAGTATATTTTCATTGTGCCTTGAAACCAAGCATTGCCTCTCCTTTTTATAGGCCAAAAAACAACAGCATGAATTTGTGTCTTTGCAGCCATGACTGTAATACCCTGATATTTTATGATATATATATATTATTTATGTCTTATGTTATACTCAACATCAAAGGAATCTTTCATTACACACAACACTAGCTTGGCTTGCGTTATACACAAGAGCAACCTTCCTCAATAGCGTGTGTTGTACGCAATATCGAGTTTCACTAAACAATAATATATTGTTATAATATTATTATAAAATAGCCATTATGAATAGTATTAACTACATTTTGAATTTTATAACATTATTATTCATCTTACACATTTTCTAAAACATGGTATGTGAACAGAATAAATTTTTCGTGTAAAATAATTATTTAAAAAAAATGAATTTTTGTCGCCTTTTGATGGAACACCAACTTTAAATCTAGTTTTTGACAAGTTTATAAGTTAAATTTGACAAAATAAAATTCTTCATTGAAATCAGGATATAAAAATTTACTTTGGATAAATTTTTCATATTATTCTGATAACATTTATATTTTAATGAATAGTAAAAACACGCTATATTTTAATTAAAAAAATTTTTTATCACAATAGTTTATATGGTTAAATTATAATATTTAATGGTTTAAAAGTATAAATTGAATATATTTTTACCATTTAATATAATTTATTTCATTAGAATTGATTTTACATTGAATTAATAGGAAAAATAATTTCAATCTTTGACAGTGTTTTAACCTTTAAAACATGTTTTCTTAACAATGTGATTAATATTAAATTAATTACTGCAAATTCTGTGTTTTGAATTTTGAAAAATGGATTTAATATTTGGACTCAGTGGATCCAAATTATGTTAATAGGTTAATTTTATTTATTTTTACATTATTAATAGTAACTACGGTAATTTTTATTTACTACAGTTAAAGGTAAATCGGGTAATTAAGGGTAAAAATAAGATTATAAAATTACCCTAACACCTGCCAAAATCCTATTGGATGACTAAATGTAGACCCATGACACCTATGAATCGGATTAGATTCATTTTATTGACTTTTTTCCATGAAATCTATTTAATTATTATTAAAACCAATGAAAGTGACAACATGTCACTCTCTTAAATCTTATAAGTATAATAAGTTTACTTTAGTGATAAACTTCATGAAAATTAGAAAATGAATCGTATAAACAAATATAATAACATTATCTACATCATGTGAATTTATTTATAATTTTTAGGGTTTAAATAAGTATCATTAAATGTGACACAATAGTGATGTTGAAATTATTTTATTGATTGAAATATCAAATAAATGGTTTTAAAAATATTAAAATAAATATTATATGAACTATTAAATGTGATAAACTAATTTTCTAGATACATATGACATGTTATTAATCTATTAATGATTTTATTTCGAGCATATCTTCTTTGAAGATTTTATTAAAATTCAAATAAATGAATAGTGTCAAAATTGACACTATTGTTATTTTCTAAAAATATCATAATATAAAAATGTTTAAAAATCAAAAAAAATATTTAAAATTTATAAATTAAAATTTATATGGTCAAAAATGTCATAACATATCCAATTTTGGACAATTTACAACACATAAGTAATTATTTATAACAATTTAAAATTTAGAATCTTATTACCACCAATAAAATTAAATAGAATAAATAAGGATAAATCAAGTTGATAAGGTTTAAAATAAATTTTCAACATGTATAAATTTTATTGGTTGATGAGATTAGAACCCTATCGCATATAATCATCGAATATGAGTCATTTTTTGGATGTTTTTAAGTGGGGTTTGATTTATTATAAATTAATATTTCTTATAATTCCAAAGGTGCCCCTCTCCTCCCTTATAAAAGGGCACCACCTCCCCTTCCTCCTCACACCACTTTGAGCCTTAATGATCTGCCAACCCATGAAAATTTCTATTCTCCACTTCCCTAGAAACATCCTACAGGTCCTGGTCTTCTTCAAAGACCAACTTTAGTTCCCTAAGTGGAAGTTAAGAAGAGACGCGTCAAAGAAGAGGTAATATACATTACCGATTCTTTCCAATTTATTTCTTCTTCTACTTATTCTAAATTATTTTTTTCATAATAAATTAATAAAATCATTATCACTCATATATGGATATGTTATTATAAATATGAAACAACCCTATTTCACTTTCTATCCATCCTACGGAAAATGAAATCACCGCGCGTGCGTACGTACGGAATATCGTCTCCATGCCGTGGTGTAATCCGTTTTCCACCACCACCTTACTTGGATGGGTATAATGGTGTACAGAATAACTATATATGATTATTATAACATGATACTAATTCTAAGAAATTACATCATTCAATATCATACCATTAAATAATTATGGGAACGATATCATCGCTCGTGCGTACGTACGACTTACTGTATCCACGGTGTGATGTGATTCGTTCTACCTGATCTTCATTAAACCATGATTATATAAATTAATTGAATGAATAAATATGATATATATTACACTAATACCGTTCTGTAAAATAGGAATCTATAACATAAAAATAGGAATAAGCATTTATTCGATAAAACAAGCATAAGAACATAAAGCAATGAACACCCGAATAACAAGTAGCAATGAACTATTACTAATAAGAATATAAGATTATGAACTTATATGATATCATAACAATTATTATGATTCTAGGATAAGTCAATAACATTATTTAAATCATTATAAAGGAGGTTTGGACACATACAAAGCTTATCGTACATAAGGTAAGGGAAAATCTCACAATCTCATTTTTTTATCCGAGATTGTCTATACTTCAGAATTTACTGGGGCATATTTATCATCCAAATCGATGTTCCTCAATATATAATAATATTTATATCCTCCTACAATTGTTTAAATCCAATTTTAGCCATTGGAGAGTTTTTAGTAAAAGATATTAAAGGAATATTTTTTCATTTTTAGTACGAGGTACTTTTTGACTTTTCTGGCCAAAGTACTAGAAGAATGTTTCTTTTAACTTATATGACATGAATGGATTTTTATGATTTCGTAAAAAATTATTTCCATGAAGCTTCCTTCACAATTTTTCAAGTTTATTTTTAATTAACATCTTTTAGTTTAAAATTCTAAGACATGTTAAGAAAGGAAAATTGTTTTTTAAGTAGAAAAGATATTTTCTTCAAGAATGGAGTTCAAGTATTTTATCAAAATTATTTTCCATATAAGATGATATAGGGTTCTATTTATATCCCTATTTTTACATTGATTTGATTATGTTAGGATGGAATTATTTTTAGGAAGTCCTTTTATCTTACATGGATTATGTTATGATGGCATGAAATTTAAGAATCCCATTTTTATTACATGAGTTATGCTATGATATATGATTTTTTATTTTTTGGAACACATAATAATGGTTTTATTTTGAGATGGGTGGGACCTATATATCCATCTAATGAATTGGGTAAAGATTTATATCTCCTGAGATAGACATGGCTGGAACGGAAAGTTAAACCGGTTCAGTCATACAGGACTAGAACGAGGAGTGAACTCTGTTCAGAAATGGACTTTGTCCGCTAAGATAGTATTTGCAAAGAGTCTTGACTAATATGAAATGATTTTATATGATTATGTGTGTATTCTACAATGTTCCATGTTTTATGTTATGATTATTGGGATTTCATTTTCACTACTATGATTTATCCCATGTTATGATATTTTGATCTCTTTTGAAGGATAAGATTTCCAAAATGTTATGTTTTTATGAATATGATATGATTTATATTTCCTTTATTTACCCTTAATGAGAATTTGAGCTCACCATTTTGTATGTTTTCTTTTCCCCAGGTCAGGAAGAAGGATATTAAGTAGGATATGCTAAAAGGGACTCTAGATATGATGAAATAAATGGGAGACAATGTAGATTCTTTATGCACCAGTTGTTTATGTTTCAGAGTTTCTAATTAAACTATACCTATACGGTCCTATCATGGTTTTTTTATATGTTGTAATAGGTATACTTGAATTTTTATGTAATAATAATGTATGTAACGTATGGGTTGTTATAGTTGGTATTATAGGAAAGGTATAGTCAACCTTTGGAAACTAGGATGTGAAAAACATAGCAAGAACCCTAAGGATATTTCTAAGCATAGAACACAATGTTAGTGATTTAGAAATTTCCATGAATAACCTATGATAATACCTAAGGTGTGAAATTTTATTCTTGATTGTGTGGTTTTCCTATTATGATTAGTGTTTCTCACACTATTCTTAATGGTTTTAGTCAGTGGCTGGAACCCGAAGGAACCGTGTTAATGCTGAGTGTGATGGGAAATGCAATGATTTTCCCCCTAAGCAACCAGATGTTATGGTAGCTGGAATGAAAAATCATGTATCCATGCTCACACAACTTTCTCAATCTATGAATCATGCAGGACTTCCAAACGAGAAAAGGAAGGAGAAACATTCTGTTGAATCCTTCATGAGGCAGCATCCACCTTCATTCAGTGGGGCTTCTGATCCATTAGTGGCTGAAAAATAGATCATTACCACTGAAAGGATATTTTCAGTCCTTCAATGTTCTGAGCATGATAAAGTCATCTTAGAAGTATATCGTTTGGAAGGTGAAGATTATCAATGGTGGAATCTTATCAAGAATACGAGGCAAAGAGATGAAATTGAGTCCTTGGAATGGGACGAGTTCAAGAACTTATTCTTCAATAAGTACTTCCCTCATATTCTTCAAATAATGATGGAGAAAGAGTTTCTTGAACTGAAGAAAAAGGATGATGAACCTGTTGGTACCTACGAAGCAAATTTTACAAGACATGCAAGGTATAATTCTGGAAATATTATCCAACTTGTGATTAAAATCAATCGATTCTTTAGTGGAATAAAACCAAGTCTTCGAAGGGTGTTAGCCATAATGGACTTCAATAGCTACGAAGAAATTTTTCAATGTGATCTCAAGGTTGAGATGGATATTGGAGTAATCCATTAGTCATATGGGTTGATAAGATGATGAAAATGGAATTCAAAGGAAAATCTAAAGACCACACTGAAAAGAATATGAGTTTTCCTTTATGCTCAAATTGTGGAAAAAACATGGAGGTAATTGTCTTAAAGGGACAAGGAAATGTTTTGATTGTGGAAAAGATGGTCATCGAGCAATTGAATGTCGAAATAATGGGAAGAAGATGTCTAATTATGTGAACAAAGAAAGGGATACACAGAATGCACCTCCAACACTTCAATGTTTCAAGTGCATGGAGATGGGTCATTATGCCAATCAATGCCCAAATATAAGGGTTATTGATGATTATTGACATCAAAAAACTCTTAAGTCCAAAGAAAAAATAAAGTCACATGAAATTACAATCGGTGATGTGTAGTACGATAACGAAGTGTTGAAAGGTACACTTACCATCCACTATAAAGTAGAAAATGTTTTATTTGATTCTTGATCCACCCACTTGTTTATTTCGGAAGAATTTTCTAGGGGTATCGTTGTATTAACTCACCAATTATATGTTGAGTTAGATGTGACAACTCTTAATGGCACAACGGTCGCATCAAAAGTTTACAATTCTTCTTCGATTGAAGTTTGTGGGAAATTGCTTCTTGAAAATCCTGTGATCCTTCATATAGTGGAAATTGATGTGATTCTTGTCATGGATTGGATTTCTTTATACGGAGCTCATATCAATTTCTA
The DNA here is from genome assembly GCA_963277665.1 of Viscum album. Taxonomy (NCBI): domain Eukaryota; kingdom Viridiplantae; phylum Streptophyta; class Magnoliopsida; order Santalales; family Viscaceae; genus Viscum; species Viscum album. The sequence goes on along the minus strand of OY728155.1, from coordinate 190,806,672 downwards.
AAGAAGGTAAATCACATTTAATATTCCCAATCAATCTATGACCATCTATCCATTCAAGGATGAACATAACCATCCAGTGGAAATTTCTTCCATCTCATGGGTCTTGATTCCACTAAATGAAGGTTATTTATCTCAAATGTTTGGTGAGAAAATCATGATTAAGAATATGACCATTGTACGGGAGTTTGATGATGTCTTTCCTGAAGAATTTCCAGGTCTTCCACCAAATCGTGAAGTTGAGTTTTCAATAGAACTCATAGCATGTGCTATGCCTATTTCAAAGAGACCTTATAGAATATCCCCAATTGAGTTTTAGGAATTGAATAAGCAACTCCACGAGAATCTTGATAAGGGATTCATACACCCTAGTGTGTCACCTTGGGGAGACCCTGATTTGACTGTTAAGAAGAAAGATGGATCAATGAGACTCTGCATTGATTATTTAGAACTTAACAAGATCACTATAAAGAACAAATATCCTCTCCCACGCATTGATGACTTATTTTACCAACTACACAGAGATCAATACTTTTCCAAGATTATCATCATTCCGAGAATCATCAATTAAGGGTCAAAAGGAGGATATACCAAAGACGGTGTTTCGTACAAGTTATGGACACTATGAATTTATAGTGATTCCATTTGGTCTTACAAATTTCCCTGATATCTTCATGGATATAATGAATAGAGTCTTTAGAGACAATCTTGATCAGTTTGTGGTAGTCTTTATAGATGATATTCTTGTCTATTCAAAGAGAAAGGAAGAAGATGAAGATCACTTGACAGTTGTATTAAAGACCCTAAGAAAGCAGAATCTTTTTTCCAAATTTACCAAGTGTGAATTTTGGATTCAAAAGGTTTCATTTTTGGGTCACATAATCTCAAAAGAGAAGATATCTTTGGATCCAGCAAAAACAGAGGTTATCGAAAGATGGTCGAGACCAACAATAGAAACTGAGATCCGAAGTTCTCTTGGATTGGATGGATATTATCGACATTTTGTGAATGATTTTTCACTATTATCTAATCTACTCACCAGGTTAACTTGAAAAGGAGTTATGTTCTTTGGGACGGAAGAATGTGAAGAGAATTTCAAGGAGTTAAAAAGAATGTTATCCAGTGCACCTGCGCTCACACTGCCCTATAGTGGAGAAAGGTTTGTGATCTACAGTGATGCATCCAAGAAGGTATTGGGGTGTATTCTCTTGCAAAATGATATGGTGACAGCTTTTTCCTCACAACAGTTGAAAATCCACGAGCAAAATTACCCGACTCATGATTTAGAGTTAGCTACAGTAATATTTGCATTAAATATTTGGAGGTATTATCTTTATGGTGAAAGGTCTGATATTTATATTGATCATAAAAGTTTGAAGTATATTTTCACACAAAAGGAGCTAATATGCACCAAAGAATGTGGTTGGAGCTGATTAAGGATTACGACTGCTCAATTCATTACCACCCATGGAAAATGAACATGGTGGCAGATGCATTAAGTCAAAAAGACCATGCTAGCTTATCCATGATGAGGATCACAAAAGATCCAATATTTATGGATTTGCAAAGTATGGATCTTGGAAATTCTAATGAAAGGGGAGATATATTATCTTTCTCAAATTAATGTTCAACCATCTATATATGTGAGGATTAAAGAGGCACAAAAAGAAGATGTAGAGTTACAAAATAAGGTGAGAAATGTTCCTGAATTTCACCTTGATTATGATGGGATAATAAGGTTCAGGAATCGGGTTTGTGTTCCTCCCATCCCAAAATTAAAGATGGAGCTGCTGGATGAGGCTCATAGTTCTTCATTCTATATTCATCCTGGAAGCACGAGGATGTATCGGGACATGAAAGAGTACTTCTGGTGGGATGTCATGAAAAGAGATGTTGTTGAATAAGTCTCTCGATGCTTGGTTTTTCAGCAAGTTAAAGCTGAGAGACAGAAGTCTAAGGGGTTGTTACAACCATTATCCATACTAGAACGGAAATGGGAAAACATCACCATGGAATTTTTCACTATAATTTCTAAAACATCTAAATGCAATAATGCTATCTGGGTTATAGGTGATCATCTTATGAAGTCGTCACACTTCATTGCTATTAGAGAATATTTCACATTGGATCATATTTCTAGGATATATGTAAAGGAAGTGGTAAGATTGCATGGAGTACCACTTTCCATTATATCTAATCGGGATCTGAGGTTTACTTCTATGTTTTGGCAAAGTCTTCAGCATACTCTAGATACAGAGTTGAGTTTCAGCACTGCTTATCATCCTCAGACAGACGGTCAGTCTGAGAGGACAATTCAAACATTGGAAGACATGTTGAGAGATTTATCTATGGATTTGAAAGGTGGTTGGGATCAACACCTACCTTTGGTGTAATTTTCTTATAATAATATCTTTCACTCCAGTATTCAGTTGGCTCCTTATGAATCTCTCTGTGGAAAGAAATGTAGAACTCCGACTTACTGGGATGAAGTTGGGGAAAGAAAGCTATTAGGACCATATCTTATTGAGGAGATGGAAGAAAAGTTCTGATCTATTCAACAACACATAAGAGCAGCTGAGAGTCAACAAAACATTTATGCCGACAACCGAAGAAAAGACCTAGAGTTTGAAGTGGATGATAAAGTGTTCTTTAGAATATCTCCGTGGAAGAGAGTAATGAGATTTGGGAAGAAGGGAAAGCTGAGCCCTAGGTATATCCGTCCTTTCGAACTGGATCGTGTTGGGAAGGTTGCTTACTGATTGGAACTTCCACCGAATCTCTCTCATGTTCATGATGTGTTCCATGTATCTCTCTCGAGAAAGCACATACCTGATCCTTCACATGTACTAAGCTCAGAAGTTGTACCACTAGAGTAAGATCTTTCTTATTAAGAACAACCGATAGAGATTCTGGATTGTAGCAAAAAATTTCTACACAACAAGACCACCCTCTTGGTGAATGTTTTATGGAGTAACCAGCAATTAGAAAAAGCTACATGGGAGATTGGGGATGTGATGAAGGAGATGTATCCTCATCTGTTTGTTATAAAGTGATGAATTTCGAGGGAGAAATTCATTTTAAGGGGGGTAGAATGTAACACCCTGATATTTTATGATATATATTGTTTTATGTCTTATGTTATACGCAACATCAAATCAATCTTTCAATACACACAACACTAGCATGGCTTGCGTTATACGCAAGAGCAACCTTCCCCGATAGCGTGTGTTGTACGCAATATCGAGTTTCACTAAATAAAGATATATTGATTTAATATTATTATGAACTAGCCATTATGAATAGTATTAACTACATTTTTAATTTTATAACATTATTATTTATCTTACACAGATTTCTAAAACATGGTATGTGAACAGAATAAATTTTTCGGGTAAAATAAGTATTTTTCAAAAAATGAAGTTTTTCTGCCTTTTGATGGCGCACCAACTTTAAATATAGTTTTTCACATGTTTATAAGTTAAATTTGACAAATTAAAATTCTTTTTTGGAATCAGGATATAAAAATTTACTTTGGATAAATTTTTCATATTATTCTGATAACTTTCATATTTTAATGAATAGTAAAAACACGCTATATGTTAATTAAAAACAACTTTTTTCATCGCAATAGTTTATATGGTTAAATTATAATATTTAATGGTTTTAAAGTATAAATATAATATATTTTTACTATTTAATATAATTTATGTCATTATCATTGATTTTACATTGAATTCATAGGTAAAATCATTTCAATCTATGACAATGTTTTAACATTTAAACCCCGTTTTCTTAACAATGGGGTTAATTTTAAATTAATTACTGCAACTTCTGTGTTTTGAATTTGGAAAAATGGATTCCATATTTGGACTCAGTGGGTCCTAATTATGTTAATAGGTTACTTTTATTTTTTTGACAATATGAGTAGTAACTACGGTAATTTTTATTTACTACGGTTAAAGGTAAATCTGGTTATTAAGGGTACATATAAGATTATAAAATTACCCTAAAACCTGCAAAAATCTTATTGGATGAATAAAAGTCGACCCATACCACCTAAGGGTCGGATGAGATTCATTTTTTGGACTTTGTTCCCTGAAAATAATTTTATTATTATTAAAACCCAAGAAAGTGAAAACATGTCACTCTCTTAAATCTTATAAGTATAATAATTTTATGTTAGTGGTATACTTCATGAAACATCAAACATGAATATTCTCCAGAAATATAATAAATGTATCTACATCATGTGAATTTATTTATAATTTTTAGGGGTTAAATAATTATCATTAATGTGGCACAATAGTGATGTTGAAATTATTTTATTGATTGAAATATCAAATAAATGGTTTTACAAATATTAAAATAAATATTATAGGAACTATTTAATGTTCTCCACTAATTTTATAGATAAATATTACATTTTTTTAGTCCATTAAAGCTTTTATTTAGAACATATCTTCTGTGAGGATTTTATTTAAAATCAAATAAATGAATAGTGTCAAAATTGACACTATTGTTATTTTATAAAAATAACATAATATAAAATTGTTTATAAATCACAAAAATATTTAACAATTATAAATTAAAATTTATATGGTCGAAAATTTCATAAATTATCTAATTTTGGACAATTCACAACACATAAGTAAATATTTATAACAAATTAAAATTTAGAATCTTATTACCATAAATAAAATTAAATAGATTAAATAAGGATAATTCAAGTTGATAAGGTTTAAAATAAAATTTCAACATGTCTAAATCTTTCATATTGATGAGATTACAACCCTAACTCATCTAATATTCGAATGTGAGTAATATTTGGATGTTTTTAAGTGGGTTTTGGTTTATTATAATTTAATATTTCTTATAATTCCAAAGGTACCCCTCTCCTCCCTTATAAAAGGACACCTCCTCCCTCTCCTCCTCACACCACTTTGAGCCTTCATGCTCAGACATACCCTACCAATTACTCTTCTCCACTTCTATAGAAACATCCTAGAGGTCCTGGTATTCTTCAAAGTCAAACTTTAGTGACCTAAGACAAAGTTAATAAGAGACGCGTCAAAGAAGAGGTAATATACTTTACCGATTATTTCCAATTTATTTCTTCTTCTACTTCATATTCTTTATTATTTTCATCATAAATTAATAACATCAGTATCACTCATATACTTATATTTTATTATAAATATGAAACAACCCTATTTCACCAACTATCCATCCTACGGAAAATGAAATCACTGTGCATGCGTACGTATGGAATACCGTCTCCACGCCGTGGTGTAATCTATTTTCCACCACCACCTTACTTGGATGGGTTTAATGGTGTAAGGAATAACTATATATAATTATTATAACATTATACTAATTCTGATACATTCCATCATTCAATACCGTACCATTAAATTATTATGGGAACGATATCATTGCTCATGCGTACGTACGGATTACCGTCTCCACGGTGCGATGTGATTCGTTCTACATGATCTTCATTAAACCATGATTATATAAATGAACTGAATGAATAAATATGATATATATTACACTAATACAATTCTGTAAAACAGGCATCTATAACATAAAAAGAGGAATAAAAATTTATTTGACAAAACAAGCATAAGAACATAAAGCAATAAACAACTGAATAACAAGTAGCAATGAAATATTACTAATAAGAATGTACGAATATTACCATATATGATATCATAACAATGATTATGATTCTAGGATAAGACAATAACATTATTTAAATCATGATACAGGAGGTTCAGACATGTACAATGCTTATCGGACCTAAGGTAAGGGAAAATATCACAATCTCATTTTTTTATCCGACATTGTCTATACTTCAGAAATTACTGGGTTATATTTATCATCCACATCCATGTTCCTCAATATTTAATACTCTTTCTATCCTCATACAATTTTTTAAATCCAATTTTACCCATTGGTGATTTTTTAGTAAAAGATATGAAAGGAATCTTTTGTTGCTTTTAGTACGAGGTACTTTTTGACTTTTCCTGCCAAAGTATGAGAAGAATGTTTCTTTTAACTTATACAGCATGAATGGGTTTTTATGATTTTGAAAAACGTTATTTACATGAAGCTTCCTTCACAAGTTTTCAAGTTTATTTTTAATTAACTTATTTTACTTTAAAATTTTATGCCATGTTAAGAAAGGAAAATTGTTTTTTTGAAGTAGAAAGGATATTTTCCTCAATAATGGAGTTCAAGTGTTTTATCAAAATTATTTTCCATCTAAGATGATATAGGGTTCCATTTCTATACCTATTTTTACATTGATTTGATTGTGTTATTCTGGAATTATTTTTACAAAGTCCTTTTATCTTTCATGGATTATGTTATGATGGCATGAAGTTTAAGAATCCCATTTTTATTACATGGGTTTATCTATGATATATGATTTAGGATTTTGTGGCACACATAAGAATGGTTTCATTATGAGATGGGTGGGATATATATCTCCCTCCAATGCATTGGGTAAATATTTATATCTCATGAGATAGACATGGATGGAACGTCAAGTTAAACCGGTTCAGTGATACAGGACTGGAACGACGGGTGAACTCGGTTCAGAAATAGACTTTGTCCACTAAGATAGTCTTGGAAATGAGTCTTGACTAATAAGAAATGATTTTCTATGATAATGTGTGTATTCCACAAAGTTTCATGTTTCATGTTATCATTATTGGGATTTCATTTTCACTACTATGATTTATCCCATGTTATGATATTTTTATCTCTTTTGCAGCCAAAATGTTATGTTCTTATGAATATGATATGATTGATATTTCCTTTATTTACCATTACTGAGCATTTGATCTCACCCTTTTGTATGTTTTCTTTTCTTCAGGCCAGGAAGGAGGATATTTAGTAGGATATTCTATAAGGGACTCCAAATATGATGAAATAAATGGGAGACAATTTAGATGCTTTATGAACTAGTTGTTTATGTTTCCCTGTTTCTAATGGCACTATACCTATACGTTCCTATCATGTTTTTGTGATATGTTGTGACAAGTATACTTCAATTATGAAGTAATAACTATGTATTTAATGTATGGGTCGTTATAACGACCCACATTTATCTTTTTCCAAATACACGTGAATGAACCAGTTGAGGTGGTTCCTTAAACACAAGAGTGCCTCACCATGGTGTGTAAGTCATAGGAGAATCCTAAAATAGATTCCAAAATGTTAGTTATGTATGTGGTCCATAGAAATTTGAGATTTAAGATAAATAATGTGATCAAATATGTCATGCTATAGAGGTACCTATGGATGTAGAAATCACATTGCACTACCACAGATCACGTGATATATAGCACTGGATTTTATCATCATTATATAGAAAGCACCAATAAAAGTGGAACATTTATCAGTGCTAAATAATGGGACAATAAATTTATACTTTTGGTTAGTGTATTTTTAGAATTAATAATGGTTCCACTTTATGAGTGCTTTTCCAGAGATGATACAATTTTTTATAACTTTTTATAAAAAAGATTATCATTATATATAATTTTTTATATTTATATTCAAAAAATAATTTTGAATTAAATATATTAATTAAAAATGTTTTTAAGTAATATAAATATGATTTTTAATATATAGTTTAATAATTTAAACAATTATATAAATATTAATGAATATGTATTTTTAATATCTGATATTTGAATTTATATATTTATATCTATGTGTATATGTGGCATTTGCATATATGCATGTTTATGTGTATATATAAGACATGTGTTTATGTGTATGTTTGAAAAGTACTATTTATATTTTTAATATTATTTTATATTTAATGTATATACAAATTTTTTTAAATAATATTTATGGAATTTATTCAACATTTAAAATTTATAAATATTTATTTACTAAGTATTATTTATTATATAATTTTAATTTATGTGATTAGTATTTATTCAATTTTAATTAATTTTGTTGTAATATTTTTAAAATGTTTGAAATTTATATAACTAAGTCATTTATATTCATTAATTAAAATTTCCTTCTCATTTTTACTTGTTTATAACTCTTATAGTTAATTTTATGAATTATTTACTAAAAGAGTTTTGTATATTAAATTTTATTTATTCACTTTTAATATTCTTTACTATGAATGTTTAGGTACCGACTGTACTGACCCCTAAAAATTATTAATGAAATATAAAATTCAGTGAGAGCATTATAAAAATGTGTGGCATAAAAAACAACACCATTTAGAGAAAGTGAAAAAACAACATCACTGAAATTCACAACAAACTGGTCTAAATGCCCATTATAAATGTCTCTTAGAACCGTTTTAGGCCCAAAATCCCACATCAAAGACCCAAGGCCTAGTGGGATGCCAACTGACACCCATCAACAAGAATCACCAACATCACACCATTGGACAATGTGAGACCATTTGGGAAAGATAACAAGCAACAAACCTGCAAACAATCGCAAAGTGAACATGCAATGTAAATAAATTCATTCCATCCAAAAAAAGTGGATGCAGATTGCAGAAAAAATATATATGTTCATAATATAAATGTTGACATCAAAAATTTTTACGATTCGAAACCTAAAAGGAAAAATCCATGGGGCCTTGTCCATAAAGATGGATCCAAAAAAATCATTGAGTACATGGTAGAGACTCTCTAATAATGGAAGGGATCTGAAAATTATAACTCTCTGATGCAAGAAGAATAAAAATGATCATTGATCAAAGATGATCATAAAAATATATCTGCTCCTCGTATTATGGGTGTGTCCAAAAGGTATTTCACTACCTCCTTTGATAAGGAAAATCCATCCTCATGAAGAATTGTAACCCCCTTAAAAACTCATTTTTACCCACATTAAAGAAAATCATCTACATTTCTCTTTTTGAAAGTAGTGTTCCCACCATTTAAGGAGCCACACAACAAACTCGCCACATCACTCAAGTGGGGATCACCACCAAACCTAAAATCAGTGGGAAGCTCTCAAATTTACCATTGGGTAAACTCTTGCAAAAAAATATCGGACATATTGTAGCATCCATAAACTATTCACCTTGGGCCACTGGTTTGGTCTTGGAGGCCTTCAGGCCTTCAGGCCACACATTCCTTCGTGTCAATAGGGCTTCTAGGCCACCTTTATGGATTTTGGGCCACCTAAAGGCCTTTGTACCTCATGTAGTTTCCCCAGACAGACTCTACAAAAAAGGAGCATCCTCAGAGGAGGATTCAGAGCATGCGCACTCACCAGAGTAGAACCAAATGGATTGGGAATGAATGAGAGGGTATTACTACACCATCGAGACCATCTTATACTTGCACGAGATGCTTTTCCAGACATCCATGTGAAGGTGGAGAGCTACCAACATGTTGTAGATGCTAGGAAGGGGAAGTTTCATATAGTTATAGTCTGGTTGAATTCCCTAAAACCTTCGGGTCATGTAATGTCTCTCAAGACTACTAGAAATGTAATCACATAATCATGCATTCCCTGTAAGGGTTCCCTCTCATCCCTTGAATGCGGGTTATCAAAAATCAATAAAAAAGAGGCCTTTGGGCTTCAGGCATAACTTTGACTATCATTAAATAAAACATACCTATATTGATTAAAATTGATCTCTCGAATAAAAGTTTTCATCTACCTGAAATTCATTGCATTCCTTTGTCGCTCAAATAAACTCTATCTCGGTGGTATATAAAGAAACACATATCTTCAATATAGACAACCACGATACAACTCCCCCTATAAAAGTGATCAACTATCCAGAAGTAGAATTCCTCAAATTGATATCTCTTTCCATATCTGAATCTATAAAGCCACCGATCATAGGTTTTCCACTACCAAAACAAAATTTTAGATCATAAGAACCATAAAAATAATGAAATATATACATAACTTCTCTCCAATTTTATATACCTTGATTATATAGAAAAAACCACAGCAACTACATGATTGATATCAGGTCTATTACATATCATTGAATACATAAACAATATAAAGACATACAAATAAAGAATGTGTTCAATCTCTTATATCGCTTCATCAATATAATGTGACTTACTGATTCTGAGCATAGATTTTTTTTTCAAGAGTAATACTAACCACATTCCCTCTATCCATAAAAATTTTGTTAAGAACCTTACCAATATATCTCTCTTTAGATAACCATAATTTCCTGGATTTTATGTCATGGGAGATAGTCAGACCAATAATCTATCATGATTTCCCCATTTCATTCTTCACAAAAGGCTGACAAAGATCCTCATTAAATCTTTCAATTCTGGAAGCATCACGACCAACAATTATCATATCATCAACATAAATATATTGTATAATAAAAACATCATCATAAAATCTCTTAATAAAAACCAAATGAACCGAATATATCTTTTTGAATCCAAAATAATAAATCATAGATTCAAACAACTTATACCACTACCTCGTAGCTTACTTCAAACCATACTAACAATACTTTTACCTAAAAAATGACCTGTTTCAAAAAATAATTTTGGTTTCACAATATTAATATTCTCCTCTAAATATCCATGGAGGAAATCACTCTTCACATCCATCTACTCAATATGCAGCGCCAAAATAGCATTCAACGCATGAAAAACACGAATGAAAGAAATTTGGACAAAATGTGAGAAAATCTCATCAAAATAAATACATTTGTTCATATGTAAGACATTAAAAACAAACTTTTCCTTGTGTCATGGATCATAATTGGATTCTTTATTTTTAATCTGATAAATCCACAAATTTTGGAAAGCTCTATTCCCTGTGGGTAATTTCACGAACTCAAATGTCTGGTTTATGTGCACTGATGTCGTCATAGCATCCATTAATACAACCCATCGGTCCTTATATTTACTTTATATCTCCTTGTCAAATGATTCTCGTTCTCCTCTATTAATGAGGAGAACATAATTATTAGGTGAATACTGAGTAAAAACATTATCATGCCATGATGACCTCCAGAGTGGAAAAGTGGGTTCATTAATAACCCATCAAACCGGATCATCAAAAACAAAAGGTGTATTAGAAACATCAACTCCAACCTGTTCACCTTGATCATCATTGTGTACGTCAATATGATCCTAAAAATAAACAATATGAGGAAAATTTCAATCAGAACCTTGCTCAATACTATCAAACCCATCAGAATTCAAAGAAGTATATATTTACCCCTAATAAATATATGCATTAGAATAATCCTCAATAGACACTACATCAAAAAATCTGAAAAGTTTCTTCAAATAATGATCATAGAATATGTACCCCAAATCATCATATCCATATCCAATAAAAATACAATGTCGTGACATACCATCCAGCTAGGATGTATCATATATAAGAACATTAACAAAATCCATGCAACCAAAAACATGCAAGTGATCGAACATGATCTCGTTTCCATACCAAAACATATCGAGCGTATATATCTTTAAAGAAACCGTAGGTGATAAATTGATAATATAAGAAGAACTTTGTAATGACTCACCCCAAAAATGACCAGGTAACTTTTCTTCTAAAAGAAAAAAAAATCATTCAAATAAATTCCTGATCCTCTTCTCAACATCAAAATTTAGTTGAGGTTCCCTAAGAGGCATCTTATAATGTTCAATACCTTCCTACCTACAATACTAATCAAAAAGACCACAACACTCTCCCCTTTGTTAGTGGGAATATATTTTAACTTTTTACTAGATTACCACTCAGCAGAAACATAAAATTGCTTAAAAACACTGAGCACATAACTTTTGGAATTCAAAAAAGAAACACAAGTCATAAGTGGGTATTCATAAAAAAATCATAAAATAAATACCACCACAAATTTTATTATATTTTAAATGACAAAAAAAGTTGTAATTAACTAATTCAAGTACCCATGACTTCCAATTCAAAGGATGACAGCTGAAACAAACCCTTCTATGTTTTCTATCCTAACAATAATAACACATGTCAAATTTGATACTATTAAAATAAGGAATAATATTATTCTCGTCCTAAAAACCAATCCCTCCCTCACTAATGTGACTAATCCTTTTAATACATAACATTAATGAAACACTGCAATTAGAAACTCAAGATGTATCAAAAGATATAGAAGCTCTAGTCCAGTGCAAACCATACAACTTTTTACCTCAATCTACAATCAAACAACCCTTGTAAATATTACATTAGAAATCACCAAAAGTACTGATAAACCCTTCCGCATAAATAATTATGGTAGAAAAATGATTTAATCAAACCTTAGGCACATGTAGAACATTCTTAAAAATCAAGTTAATTATATTGATGGTCTCAAACCAAAAAAAACTTGATACCTAAAACTTCAGTATGACAATCATTACTCATCATCAAAATCCTAAAATTATCTGGTTTGTATGATGTAAAGACCTCCTTCGATGTAACATGAAAACATCAACCACTGTCAACATCCCAACAAGAATCACCAGAAGTAGTATTAATGGAATGATAAACAATAATAATATCACCCATGTAGAGACAACAACTTGATCATCAAAATCACCATTTTTATTCTACTAATTTTCCAAAATACTATTTTATCCTTTTTACTAATAACAATACTTCTTAACATGCACTTTCTTACCACAATTGTGACATTGAAATTATCTATGATTCAACCTTGATTTTCTTTTGTCTGTTCTCTAACCTTGATTGATATGTACCAGATCTCAACTTCTCCCACTATTTTCTATGATAAAAGGCTCTAAAGATGATTTCTGCTAAGTAAGTCTCCTTATCAACTAATTTAAAAAAACATAATTAAAAAATAAAAATGTCAAAGCACCATTTGGAGTAGAACAAGTTAGAGTAACACATAATTCTCCCATGAATTGGGAATTGTTTTGAGAAAAAAAATTCCTAAAAAATTATCTTAAAACCAATATAAATTTCATATAATTGATCAAAAAATACCTAATATTCACTGAAATATTTATAAATAGATGTACCTTCATTGTACCTCAAATTCAACATTTTTTGGTAAGATACAATTTATTATTTCCTCTATTGGAACCATAGGTTGTCTCAACCTTCTCCCAAAATGTTATGGAATGAGAGATGTTGAAAATATGGTTCGTCACATTATCTTAGACTCACTAGGGAATGAAACCACATACCATCTCATGCTCAAATTCCCATTATTCATATGACATCCTTTTTGCCTTCTGGGTACTAAACATCCGAATGTGAATTCACTTTTCAAAAAGTACATCCTTTATTTTTAGTTTCCACATATTGTAGTTGGTTCCATTCAATAAAATCACATGACTATAATTAAATTACGTCATAAATATAAAATAAAAACCAAACCCTTTGATACCATATGTTGGGAAATATGACAAGCGACAAACGCACAAACAACAACAAAGTGAATGTGTAGTGGAAATAAATTATTTCCCTTAAAAAAGAAGATGTGAAGAAATGAAAAAATATTTGTGATAAATATAAATATTGAAATAAGAAAATTCTTAAATGGAAAACCCAAAATGGATAAACAAAGGTACCTAGTCCCGAAAGAGGTATCCACTAAAATAAATCTACACAAGGTAGAGACTCCCCAAAAATAGAAGAAATCTCAAAAGTATAACCCTATGATGATATAAGAATAAAAATGATTGTCAATAAATGAATATCACCAAAATGAATCTACTACCCACATTAAAGGTTTGTCCAAAAGGTTTGAGCATCCTCCATTTAGAAGAAAAATCTATCCATGTGAATAATTGTAACCCCCTCAAAAACACTTCCTTGACCCACGTTAAATGAAATTATCTATGGTTCTCTTTTTCAATGTCACGTGGACACCATTTGAGACTAGCCCAATGTCCCTAAAAAATAATACAATTAATGGACCAACTCCCTCTTGTTATATGGGTTGAAAAACCACCATCACGATTTTCCATTGCACATGTTCAAAAGGGAAGCTAACAGTCTGTCTCCAACCTATCCCATTGTCACTCCCAAGGCCATCCCACCCTACATTTTGAGGTCAACACCCCTACCACATCCTAAGGTCCCTCAGCCATTGAAACTAACCAGGGAACCTTTCCAGTTGACACCAAAACTCTTACCTCATAATATGATGGGCTCCCAACCATCGTGGGTCACATCGATAAATTTATGCCTCCCGTTACATCTGTTGGGATCCCATAACCTCATCACCAACACAACCTCTTTAACTCTCTAGAAACATATAGTTGTGCTTATTAAGGAAATGTCCACTAGTTCCAAGGAAGTTTCCATCCACCCATCACCAACATGTGCAAGAATAATATGCATGGATTTCCCACATTTAAGTTTTCTATCAGTAAAACATGGGGATTTTTTATTAATCATAAAGAAGGGAGACAAACTGGAAAAACTAGAGAGCCACAATCAAGGGGGGCTGAAAAATGTAATCCAAGGGCTTCCGCCCAAAAACAATCCAAACACTCATGGGGTAATGATCACAAGGAGAAATAAATAATAGAAGGATCACAAAGGTTTACTTGGGAAGCGAGGAAATCTGCAAGAACATTACCCTCACGCCACGAGTGGGTCAACCGAGCTCGACCGATGAAGTTCAAGCATCATCTGAACACCCCATGCCCAGTGGCCGCTACTGCCACATGAATCATCTAAATAGAACCTCACCATCCATTATTGACACCAAATCACCATCAGCCCACCCCTATAAACCCCCACATTGTAGAGACCCTCCATGTGGGTTTAGAAAGAGGGCATGACTTTCCACCCTTCCAAGACATAAACTACCCTACTTTGTCATGTGATGTCAAATCTGTATGATTCTCCAAACAATCACTTCCATCTGATTCCAAAACACTGTTAGCTTGAAGGCACCCACCCCCACATGTTGTAGACATTTCAATATGACCAAAAATTTCATCATCACCTACACATCATTTGAGCAGCAGATCGCCTTAGCAATGCTTAATTTTACGATCATTAGGTGTAATTTTCTTTCATTTAATAATATTTATGCATTTTAACATTTTTTTATTTTTATATTTGTTGTAATTTATTCATTTTAAAATATTTATCTATACATACATTTATTTAGTACGTACGATTTTCAATATTCTTGTAATTTAGAGGAATAATATTTTTTTCATTTTTTTATTATGTTTTAACATTTTAAATAAGTGTGAAATTTATAATACTAATCTATTTAAAAGATGTATTTAATAATTATATAATTTTATTAGTTAATATTTTTATAATTTTTATAATTTTACTTATTCATTTATAACATTATTTTATTTATTATTGTTTTTTCATTTGTTAAATTTTATAATTTTTTTAAATTTTAACAACTCTTCAAATTTAAACATATTTGTTTAATAAGTTTTAATAATTTTAATACATTTATAATTTATAATATAAATATTTATTTGTCTATATTTATTGAGTTTTAATATTTATAAGATATTTGAAATTTGTATAATTGATTCTTATGAAGGATTTTTAATTTTAATATTTTTTGTAGTCAATATTATATTTATTTTTAATAATTTATTTATTTATATGCATTATAATATCTATTTATTCGTCTTCAGGTTTTTGTAATTAACATAGTTACTGTTGTGAATTTACTTTGGTAAATATTTTTTTTAACTTATTCAATTTTATTTATACCTTTTTTAAATTATTTTAGTTAATATTATTTATTCATTTATTATGTTAATTAATTTTTAATAATTTTTGTATTTATTCATCTTTAATATTTTTTTATATAGATTTATTTAATATGTATTAATATTATAAATATTTTTAAAATTTTTGAAATTTATATAGTTATTTTATATAAATGAATTTTCTTATATTTTCTTCAATTTTGTACGTGTTTAAAACATGTTTAGTTAATCTTATGAACTATACATAATTATTGAATTTTTTTTAATACTCTTAGTATTTTTTTTATTTATATGATTTGAATTCTTTCAATTTTATATATTATGTTACAATATTTTTAAAATGTTTGAAATCTAAATACATAATACATTTAAATGAAATTATTATATATTCTTTAATAATTTAAATTATTCATTACTTTTTTTAAAATTCATACATATTTAATATACATTCATTTATTATATTTTATTTTATTTATAAAATCTTATAAATTTTTTTTACACTGCTAAAAAACATTGATAAAACATATCTTTATTGGTGCAATAATTAATGTACAGATAATGATTTTTTATCAATATTTTTTTAGCGCTTGTAAACATACATCTTTATCGACGATAAAAAAATGGTGAAAAAATAGATTTTTTAGCATCACACAATTTTTTTAGCACTATTAAAACTCAACTTTATCAATGCTTTTTGGAAAACACTAATAAAAACCTCTTTAGTCTTATACCTTCAATCATACCATATCATTCTTCTTCACGTCGTTCAAGCTCTCTCAATAGCCGACATCTATCGTTTATCCCCTAGTTTATCTCAAAAAATCTATCCTCACAAAACATAAGGTATGGGATTATTTATACTCCACCTTAATCAATATTACATCACCTGATTTGTATACTCATCACCTTTTCACCATTCAAGACCCTCTTTAAATGATCTTCATAATTTCCCTACATCAATCACCTTCAAAATGGATTTATTTTCCTAGCTAGACCGCAACAGGAATGAGAACATCATGGTGTGATCTAAACACCATGAGAAATTTGATGCCACTACCTTAACAACTCATTTGGAAGGGTCAATTTGGTGTTAAAGGAAATGAAATGGATCGATTCAAACTAATTTCCACTATTTGGTGAGGTTATGTTGGATGGAGAGAAAACCTTCGGGGAGAAACCTGTAGAAATCGGTTTTCCCCAATTGAATATTTAAAATCACCACAAAATTGAAGTGTTTTGGATGGATAAAAATGAAACTATGCTAATTTTTTGAAATTTTCTATTTAAACCCTATTCATATTTTATTTTATTGAACCACTACCCTTATCCTTCACCAATTTTATATGAAAAAATTATTTGTGTCTTTTAACATCAATTGTTAATGTGCGGACCTTTGTTTTCATTTTGTTCTTACTCTTGACCCCCACTTTCATTCATTTCAATCACCAATGGATTTATTTAAGTCAAAATTTTGATCATTTTTTCTAGTTGAATATATTAGTTAAGTTCTTTGAGACATTCCACACATTTATTCATCATTGGTAAATAGGTTAATTGAACAAATTTTCTATTTGTATTAACCTAGTTATGTAAATTTTCAATCAAAATAGTTTCTTCCCCCAAAAAATCCATTGAGGTATCATTCCACTTCCATTTCAACATAAAAATATAAAATAATAGTTCTTTAGATGTGGTTTAATCCACTGCCTAATAGTCTAGTGACGCTTCTTAAAACCACCATGTATTTCACATTACATAGTCAATTAGCAGTGGTTTATTTTATTTCAAGGTGGTTTTTCAAGTGTTTTTTGGAGAATTTAGTGGTAGTTTTTTTGTTTAATTAGTGGTGTTTATTTAATAAGAAAAATATCTGCTGGGAAAGTTAATAAAATAAAATTAACCACCTCAAAGAAATTAAAAGAGGTTAAGATGAACCTCCAATAAAAACATGCAATATGATATGTTTAGAGGCGATTACTACAAACTGCCACTAAATATGTTTTTCATTTATTTATAAATATTTAATAAAATACTATAAATATAAAAAAACTAACATGATATAAACTAAAACATAAATATATTATGAACCCATCATTTATACATCACACATCTTTAGTCATATACAAACATCCTCAATCATCATAACCTAATTCTCAGTCCCCCATACATCAAACAATACCTTGGTCATCAATATATACAAATAATATATGTCAAAAAACACATTACCAATATACATCCATGTCACAACATCCACTGAATCTGTCTTCCTCCATATCATCTCATCAACTGAAACAAACCATGTTATTTTTTCAATTGTAATAAATAATGAATCAAAAATTAAAAAATATATAATAAATCAGAATTATAGTCGAATAATAAAAAAACATTTAATATATCATAGAAACTATGAACATTCATGTGTACCATCTAAAAAATTTAAGGGATCAGAACATTCAACATCCTACCTACTACTGGCATTTTCCACCTATAAATTGAAAACTAGAATATTTAGGAAAAGAATTGAGAAAGAGAAATGATACATAATATATTCAGAATTCTGCATCTAAAATTTATTATATTTTTATCAAAAATATTCATTTTAATATAAAACAAAAAATATATAATTCATAAAACATTAAAAATATAAAAAAACTTATTTATGATAACATTCAACACCTGAAACTGAAAAGGGAGAAGTAAATATTCTAATTTTCTTAAAGCGGCGTGCAATGTGCTTGAAATTTATTTAATAAAATGATATTTATGGATTTTGATATCACAACATGTGATATATTTCCAAAAATACTATGTGGTGGTTGTATCATGAATTCACATAAATCTGAGGTCATTTTAAATGGTATTTATCATTCTATGCACGTTTTAGTGTTTTAAAACCCTAAAAAACATATTTATGGTCACAACTAGAAAACCATATTTCCGAATGATGTCCCATAGGTTTCTACATGTAACAATTTAATTCATTGTTATTCTCCTCTAATTTCAGGATAATCTTATGTATTTTTTCTAATGTTGATTGTTTCACACATATTTTAGTGTTTTTAAACACTAAAAACACATTTACAACCATAAAAGGAAAACCATTATTTCGAATGATGTTCCATCAATTCATACATTTCAAAATTTAATCTATGATGGTTTTACCCAAATTTCAAGACAATTGAACGTCATTTTTATGGTTTTGATCGTTCGAGACATGTTTTTGTGTTTTAAAGCTCTAAAAATATGTTTACGACCATAGCGGGAAAACTGTCATTTGAATTGGAATTCCATTTTTTCTTTCATTATATATTTAATGAGACATTCATTGTACGCCTATTTCTGGAAAATAAAATGACGTTTTCTAGGTTTTGAACATTCAATGTAGGTTTTAGTGTTTTTTAACATTAATACGCGATTACAACCATAAAGAGGAAACCCTGATTTGGAATGACATGTTGTTGGTTCCAATATTTTTCAATTAAATATTTAATGGGTTTCTAATGTTTTCAGAACAATATGATATTATTTTTTTTGGTTTTGACCATTCTATGCACATATTCGTGTTTTAAAACACAAAAAATGAATTTAGAACCATAATTGGAAAACTGTCTTTTGGAATGACGTCTCCCCAGTTCCGACATTTATATATTAAATCTATGGTTGTTGTATCTTGATTTCATAACAATTTTACATCGTTTTCCATGTTTTTACAATTACATAGACGTTATTTTGTTTTAAAATATTAAAAATGAATTTATTGTCATAATGGGAAAATTGTCATTCATAATGTTGCGATGTTGGTTCCTAAATTTCAAAATTAGATCTATGATTGTTTCCTCCTAATTTCAGAGAAATAAAACATAATTTTCCTAGTTTTGACCATTCCACTCATGTTTTAGTGTTTTAAAACAGTAAAAACCCATTTACAACCATTAGAGGAAAAATATCATTTGAAATGACATTCCTTCAATTCTAAAATTTCACAATTAAATATATAATGTTTTCCTCCTAATCTAAGGATAATAAGAAATTTATTTTCTAGTTTTAAATATTCCTTGCACATTTAAGTGTAATAAGACACTAAAAACGTATTTATTTCCATAATAGAAAAACATAAGTTAGAATGATGTTTCATCAGTTGCTACATTTCAAAATTATATATGTGGCTATTATCCCAAAATTTCAAGACTATCTGACTTCGTTTACAATGATTTTATCTTTCCACATACATTTTATAATTTTAATACAGTAAAAATGTGTTTTGGAGTATACTAGAAAAACCATCATTAGGAATGACATTTCATTGGTAGACACACTTCAAAATTAAATCTAAAGTCTCTTTACCCTAATCTTCGAGCAATCTAATATCATTTTCATAGTCTTGACCTTTCCGAGCACGTTTTAGCATTTGAAACCACTAAAATAGGATTACATACATAACATCAAAACTGTCATTAGAAATGACTTGGAATTATTTATTTTATTTCTAAGTTAAATCTTTAGTGGATTTAACATTATTTTAGGAAAACATAACATCATTTTTATGGTTTTGACTATTCTGTTCATGCTTTAGTGTTTTAATAAACTAAAAATTCCATAATAGGAAAACTATAATTTAGAATGACGTTTCATTGGTTCATAAATTTCACAATTAAATCACTAGTCATTATTATCTAATTTTAGGTTAATGTTTCATCGTTTTATTATTTTTTAGAATTCCATGCACATTTTGTAATTTTCCAACACTAAAAATGTGTTTACGACCCTAACAAGAAAACTATCAATCAGAATGACATGTCATCAGTTCTTATGTTTCAAAATTAAATCTATGATCATTTTCACCAGATTTCAGAGAAATAAAACTTTATTTTCTTAGTTTTGACCAACCAAAACCTATTTTTAAAAGCTTTTATACCTTTCTTAAGAGTTTATTGAGTCAAAACCAAGAAAATGGGCTTGTATTGTTTTAAAAAATATGGATAAAGATCTATAATTTATTTTTGATGTGTAAGAATCAACCACACATCAATCTAGAAGAATATGCCATAGGTATAACACGAAACATGTGTTTTCAATATAAAAGTTTCATTTTAGTTTTTTTATTATTGTTGTATGTGTTCTTTGCAAAGTCCATTGGTGTGAAACGGAGTCAGGGACATCAAGATGAAAAAACATCAAGAAATAAAAAACATAACACTTTATTAGTATATTTTAAAAAACAACTCATGTATTTTAAATTAGTTATCAAGAAATATTAAATTAATATTACCTTTACTTGAGTATCAAATAACTCATTTTTATAAAATGTTTGAATATATCTGTAATCATTCTAATGAAAGGGAAAGCTCGCTATCTCATAAGAATGATTATCAGGAATTTGCCAATATATTCTGACTGCGTCACTGGTAGTCACCCTAAAATCCTCAAATAAAATTATAATATTGAATTCCTTTAGGTCTGATATATCGGTTGTGTTCATATTTTTATCCCTTATATGATTATAGTTATCAGTTTGACAAATTTATTAAAAATCAATAAAAAAAATTAAAAAAATAACAGAGATGATAGTAACGGTAACTCAGTAGTATCCCCTAGAAGGATGGGTGACCAACTCCTCCATCATTGGAGGTGAATCATGCGGTGAGCTACCATCGACATCTAGGTAAATGGTTGGCCCTCTTGTAGTCTCATGTATAACATAATCACTAGGATCCATAAAAGATGATAGTATTGGTGGTGTGCTATAAGATATTGATCGGTTAGAATCTTGTAATTTTTGTGTTCTCTGTATTCCTTCATTTTAAATGAGTAAATTATATTGAATTTAAAATAAAATCAAAACTAAATGATTTAAAAAAAATATAGAACACTGTTTATATATATGAAACAGTTTTCAATATTAAATTGTAATATAATTTCATTAAAAATTTATAAATTCAATTATCTTCATCTTCATTATCTTCATTTTTATTGACCTCCATTATAAAAATTCCTTTATTTTAACCCTCTCTTAAATGTTACATTGTTTTAATGTTTTCCAGAAAAAATTGTTCAATATTCTTTGGTTGATGAGTTTCATAATAAAAAAGTACCAATTAATCTTATTCACCCATATCAGATAAGTCTCTAAACATTATGTGTAAAAAACACTACAACCTTCATTTATATAATCATCCACATAATAAAAAATCTTATCTTGTGAATCCAAGTAAAATGGATCGTGATCTACATGCTCATTGGTATACATCAAGTGATAGAATTTTATAGAGCTAAAAAATAAAAAATCATTCATTATACTGCTATTAATGTTACCCACTTGAATTAGAATAATACAATTTACAACATACCATGTTATTTTAATTCAATTATATCAATCATATTCTCATAGTATCCCAACTCTAAAGTGTAAATAAATCTCTATTTTGAGTTTTCAAGTCTTCTACATGATAAATTGTATGAAACCTAAATGAATGAATATTATAGGCATCAAATATATTAGCCATACTTAGAGTTACTCATTCCAAAAACATCAAATCATTCAATATTTCATCTCAATTATAAAAATTCATTATCTAAAAAAAGTTATAGTTTGTTAATTTTAACATAGAAAAAATAAATACACATCAATAATATGAATATAAGTATATATATACATGATGGGAGGACCATTTGAAAAGCTATTTATTAACATCTTTTGTTGATTTTTTCTCATTTTGAGCTCCACTCCTTAGTCACCACTTGGTTTAAAGTCGCAATTCTTCAATAAATAGATCTAAAATAACACTATTGAGTAGCACATATTTTTGTTCATGTAGAAAATCCAATTTAATCAATGTAATATTTAACCCTTTCCCAATTGCTTACCCAAAATTTGGAAATAATGATGGATTAATTTTAGAACTAAAGATAGTAGAGATGCCATCATCACACATAAAATTATATAATTTAATGTAAATCCCATACAAATTCTAAGAAAAGAAGGTCATTCATTATTCAGCTATGTAACCTTCAAAAATAGAGCCATATGGTTCAGATTTATTCCGTACATTGGATTTAAAATGACCTAAGTACCTAATGAAAATAATAAGAAACATATGAAAAACAATGATGTAATGATTTGATATAATCAAATTAACCAATGAAAATAAAAAAATATCAACGTACCTCTCAATTGGATACATCCGTCGATCGTGTACCAGTCCACCAAATATAGCTTCTAAAACTGAATAAATAGTAAAATGAATCATGATTGTGAAGAATGAAGGGGTAAATAACATCTCCAAATGAAATAGTGTCAAAACAATTCATTCTTAAAGTTTATCAAGTTCGATTTAATTTATATTTTTTCCAAATATCCCTCAAAAAAAGGTAAAAAACTCAACTAGAACAACATTTACATTTTTAGGAAAAGTACACCAAATTAATGATGATAACAACTTTCCCATCAAAATATGTGATTCATGGCTTTATAATCCATGTAATTTTAATTTTTTAAGTCAACACACCTTGGTATGTTACTTGATTATCGATATGGCATTTTACATTCTCTAAAGTTAAAAGGAATACATCATTATTAAGATTTTCAATGTAAAAATAGTCAAAGGATACTTACCATTCCCATTTTACCACAAACCATGATTTATATTCATTGGATCCAAATCATAATGTGCATTAAGGTGATCCTTAAATATAGCTTTCTCATTAAGCACTGCAAAAAATATATTATCAAAGTCCTTGTTTATATGGATTATGTCATGATTATGACATATCTAATTAAACTCCAAATATGGAAGTTTGAAGAATATACTATTTTTTCATCCATTATTATGTTCCATATTCTTCAGATACTCTTCCTCATACTCTTTCCCCCTTCTTTAAACTGATGAAATTTTTAAAATTTGTTAGTGAAATTCATTAATTTTCCCTTGATTTCTATACTAGATAAAAAATTTAATGACATTCTCATTTCATTATTTCTGTTGAATAATGTCTTTTTTAACCAGAATTTTTGAGAATCATCATGAAATCTACGATGACACATTAAACACCGTTTTCTTCTATGAGGTAACCATTGAGGTTCAAAATCCAAATTACAAATAGGAAAATCCAAATATGTATGAGTGTTCCAACTAGATAAATTTCCTAGTCTAGTAAAGTCACTAATTTTCCACATTAAAGTAGTATGAATTTTGAATATTTGTCTCATTGAATAATCATATATTTCCATTCCATCCTCCCATAATTCTCCCAATTCATTTATTAGAGTTTAAAGGTATACATCAACGTCATTTACTAGAATTTTATTTCCAGGAATAATAATCAAAATAATCAAAGAGGTTTTGTTCATAACCATTTATGGAGGTAGATTATAAGGGATAAAAATAATTTCCCAAATTCAATAATTAACACTTATAGTACAAAATGTTTTAGAACCATGAGAAGCTAATCCCAAAGTATATTCCTAGGATTCGAATAAAAATTTAGATATAATGAATAAAAGATATTCCATGTTGTTGAGCCTTTTGGATGCCTTATAAATCCATCATTACTATCATGAGCATTCCACTTCATGTATTCTGCAGTCTTATATGACATGAATAATCTTTGTAATATTGGTTTTAGAGGAAAGAAACACAACTCCTTTATATTGGTTTTATTCTTATATTTCTCCATAGGGTTGCATTGATTTACACTCTCATTGTTGTTCATTGACTTCAATATTCTTGTTTGAAATCATTCACATTCATCTTTATCAGATGCTTGTCCCCAATACAACATGCAATAATTATGATATGCATGTGTCTTTGTATAATTAAGTATATGCTTTATGATGAATATATTTTTCTTATTGAATGATGTGGTTATATTAACTTTAGTAAATTCATAATGAAGAAACTATAAAATCATGGAATTTTCTTTTTCAAAATTCCACATAGACACTCGATATGGTATACATAAGTAAAAAAAACATTGAATACTTATAACACCCTTCATATAGTTCTTGTTGTCTGCCTTCAAATAATTCTTAAAAATAAATTTTTTGTCAATATAATTATGAGAAACGTTTACCTGCTCAGGATCAACTGAAGGTTCTATTGATCTATTGAAATCTTGGACATTGTATTCAATAAAACCAAATGAGACATTTAACAAATTTTCAACTGAATTATCCTCTTCCTGGTCACATTTTATTTCTTTGATAGTATTTCCATTATTTTGAAATTCCATAACATTTTGTTCACCATGAAAAATCCAACACACATATCAAGAACATAACTATTTAAATATAAAATTCTCATGTAATTTGATTTTATTCAACCATCATTTGAATTTACAATCAAGAAAATATATTTTATTATACCATCCACTAATCAGTTTTCAATTGAATAGTATAAAAATTATTCCAAACCCTTGGCATATCGAGGTGTGTTTTGAGGTAAATTAATCCAACTTTAATCTATATATATAAAATTTTATTCTCCCTATAAATTAAAATATAAATTTTTAAATTTTTAATAAAAAAAGTAAAATCAATATTAAATATCCCCCAACTTCTCCATTGAACCTTTCATAACTACTATAATGGAAAATAGAATGAATGAAATAATGAACTTTTCATTATTAATATTATAATATAAAAACAAGAATCAAATAAGTTATTTTTCTTCACAAACCTAGATGAATGGGGTGAATCAAATAAAAGATAATGGTGTATTCTACCCAATTTTTGTAACAAAGGAGGGAACATTCCATTGAAAAATTAACTACATTGATCAATGACTGAACCATTTTCCATGATTCTACTAAGATAAAGACCACCCATTTAAAAATATGATTGAAAAGTATAATTTATTTTGATACCATGGTATTTAATGAACTCCAAAAATATTCAACTCTATATTTCTATAATCTATTAAACTGGTTTAGTATGATTTCATGTTTTTCCTTAAATCATATAAATCAACACAATTCAAATAACATCAAATTAGATATTCCTTCAATTTTATTTAAACAAAATAATAATTATGTTAACATAAATTTGTATAATGCATATTGTGTTTTTCAAATAAAATGTCAAAAAATTTGTCGTTTGACTCAGCAAAAAACAAACTACCTATAATAATTATTTTTTAAAAAAACATTTTAGTTAAAATAAAATCAATGAAAATATTTTGTTTTTTCTAGTTACCATAATAAATAATTGAGTATCTTGTATGTAAAACGTAACCTTATATACTATATTATGATTTGATAGATTTTATTTAACCAAATGATCAATAACATATTAATAAAACATGAAGCATTCTTATAAATGTAAAAAGGCAATAATGTATCCTTTTTAAGGCCATTATCTTTATAGACCATTACAGGGTTGGTGATGAAACCATCTACGACCCCAAAAACTACCACCAATTCCTCATGAGTTGAAAATGGCCTCAATTATGTATCTGTCAAAAATTAGGGTCTTAAACATATATCAAACAAAGTATAATTCCTTAATATCAAATAAAATCAATGAGATTAAGATCTATCAAGGTTACACAATAGAAAAATATAATAAATGAATTAATTTTTTAATTTAATACAAATAATTGAAATTAATGATTATTATAACTCCAAAAAAAACTAACTAAAAAAATCCCAATAACAAATTATTAACAAAAAACTACATATATAATTACTCTCTAATGAATAAAAAACAAATTATATTTTGTTTTTATCTCTAATTATTGTCTATATAATGTTACTCAATAAAAATATCAGGGAGAAGATGATGATACATTTAAGGGTTCCAATATTTCTACTAAGGAGGGGATCTAAGTTAGGTAGAGGGAGCTTGAAGGGGGGGTTGGCATCACCTCTAAAGAGGGGAACCGAGTCAGGGTGAGGAATGTAAGAGGGGGGGGTCTTGTCATCAAAGACCTTGAAATAGAGAAGGTCGAAGGGGGGGGAGGCTCATGGGGGCTGGTGTCAAAGGGGTGATGGAGGTCATTAGGGTTGGGTTCTCGGGGTAGGTGCTAGGGATAATAGAGGAGGATGGGGGTAATGGGGGCTTTCATCTTGTGGTTGTCTTCGGGGATAGAAGTAGAAGAGGTTGGGGGAAGAGGGGGGGGTCGAGGTCACACAGAGAGAGTTAGGGAGGGGAAGGGATTAGGGTTTTTTATAACGTTAATAAGTGGTTTAATTGAAATATCTTCTAGTTGAAAACATAAATAAATCCTGGTAGTTTTGTGAAACCACCGTTATATTATATTTTTTAGATGGATTTATTTGAAAGTGGTTACTAGAACCACTCTGAATAATAAACCACTAACCGTCCCTTTTTTGTATTGTCGGTTCAAATTATCTAGTGGGTATTTTTTTACATTTTTTTTATCTTTTACCCACTTGAATTCATTCTGATCACCATTTAATTTCTATAAGTTATCAATATTTTAATATATTTTTTCCATTTTACTTTATCGGTTCGTCCCATTTAGTCAGACCAAATTTTTTGATTAAACTATGGTCACAGTTATGGGGACTCCCAAAATTCTCTTTAAAGATTTACTTAGAGTAACTTTCTCCCCATTAATTCATGGGAACTGTTTAAATTTGAAGATATTCTTCAAATTATGGGTTCTCATGACAATGTGATTTGTCCCAATCAACATTTTGGTCATTTGAAAAAAGATCAAATTTTGATCCTAAGAATCATATCATTGAATCACCACCTAGACCACCATGTACCATGTGAGGAAACAACGAAACAACAACTCCTCCCTCTTGTTCTAATCCCTCAATGAAAGTTATAAAAACCATCTTTGATCTCTTTGTTTTAAAATAGTTAAAAAATTAAATAGTTTCTTTGAAACATTATCGATATCACACATTCCTTACATTCAATGATTTCAACCCCTAAAAAACAATATTAATACACATCATTTGTCTCTTATTATCATAGAATAATATCATTATAAATCTTAAATGATTCTTTAAGAATGACCTTTTGTGGGTTATAAGCTTATACTTTTTTTGTATTTATTTGTTATATTAAATATTTATATTACTGAATCAAATAGAAAAGATATAAATAAAAAATGGATGGTTTCCAATTGTTTGGAAAAATTGTCAGAAAATAAGGTGAATGATT
Source organism: Viscum album (assembly GCA_963277665.1). Taxonomy (NCBI): domain Eukaryota; kingdom Viridiplantae; phylum Streptophyta; class Magnoliopsida; order Santalales; family Viscaceae; genus Viscum; species Viscum album. The sequence continues at coordinate 190,778,859 of OY728155.1, read as the reverse complement.
TCATCATGTTTTCAAAAGATCATGCATATGACACTTCTCAAACACTTTATCTTTGTTTAAACTATTTTTATTCAATACTAATTAGTCCAGAGGAGTTGGAAGAACACTTGATATTTCATGGAATATATTGATGTCATAATAGTGGGATTAAACCTGGGAAAATAAAAATATACATAGTGAATTGGATAAAACATTATTTTATGGATCATCTAATATAATTATAAGTGTGAAAAATGAAGAATACTTTATCGAGGATATGACAATAGGTGTAAAAAAATATTGAAGATTGTATTGAAGAAATGAAAATAACAGTTGAAGATGAACTTATTTGTTGTCCAAAATTGTTTGAGAAGTTAAATAATTTTACAATATTGTCATTGCATAATATTTTTAATAAAAATAATGTATTTTCAGCCATACTGAAGCTATATTATATTGTTGTTGGTAATAGATGGATTGACACCAGCTTTACTGAACTACTTTCTCTTTTGAATGATATACTCTGAGATGATAAGGATCTTCTTTTCTAAACATATGATTCTAAATGAATGATAAATTCAATGGATAGGATCTCTAAAAGAATACATGTCTGTCCAAATAACTGTATATTATTTTGTAAGGACTAAGAAACACTTAAAAAATTCTTAATGTGTATGTGTCTTGATAAAAGAATGATAAATCACATACTATGAAAGTTATATAGTACTTTACAATCATTCCAATGTTTAGGAACCTATATATAAGTTATAAGACTATAAGTAAATTATTATGGTAAAAATACAAAATAAATAAATATTGGAAACATTATCACTCAATAAACTCTATTAAATGGATGAATTTTTATCAAGAGTATCCTGAATTTGGAAATGAGTTGAGAAACCACTATGTTCTGATATCTATAGATACAGTGAATCCTTTTGGTTTTCAAATAAGAACTAACATTACATGAATAGTTATGTTATTAAATTAAAACCGTTCAATGTAGTAATAAATGAAATGAAAATACATTATGTAATCTCTGCTACAGGGTAATGAAATTGATTTTTTGGTTACATTGACTGAAGATTCGAAATTATTGTGATATTTAGGTGTTACATTAGATGATGATTATATAAGTGAATATTTGACTTTGAGATCTACGTTTCATAGGATGGTAAATCAATTTCATTATAATGAAAAATTTTCTAGATATAGTATTAATGTAAGTCAAGGGTGAATCATATGTGAATAAGATACATAGTCAACTAGGTTGAAACATTCATCAAAGACTATAGTTCAAAGAAATCTCATATTTCTATCCCAATAACAAAAATTACAATCTTAGATGACATTTTACAATGGGAGTTTAGAATAAGACACAAAACTATCCCAATTAATAGGTGATTAACTATTTTAGAACGTAAAATATATGGAAAATACTTTTGGTAAACCTTTTCAAAAAAAACTAACAAAAACTAGTTGGAAAACGGGATATGTTTTTCTTGATTTACCATACTATAATTTTTTATAAGAAAAGTATTTCATTGATGTTAGGAATGTGTATAAAATGTCTGTGATAGTGTCCTTGAAGCATCACTAAATGCACTAGCAATAAAAAGGAAGGAATTAAGGATAGGTTAGACATGTTTGACATGATGATATGGGAAGATTTGGTGAAGGTAAATAGTGTAAAATGGAATTTTCTTCCTCCAACTTCATACCCTCTTTCTGGGAAAGAGATATCTGAATTTTATAACATCTTGAATGGTTTAATGGTTCCCTAGGGGTATTTATAAAATATCAATAATATTGTTTCGATGAGTGATTTAAAGTTAAAGGCCCTAAAATTAAATGAATTTATTGTTTTGATGTGAGAACTAATGCATATATCTTGAAGTTGCATTTTTCTAAGAATTTCCATCTTAAATTGACCAAGAATTTTTTTGAAACCTATATGAAAAAAAATTATAGAACCATTTAAAATTCCATCTATTGAAAAACAATTTTTATAATATTATGTGAATTAGAGATGTTATTCCCATCATCGTTCTTTGACATGATGGTTCACTTGGTTAAAGAGATTCAATTGTGTGGACTGATGTGTTATATTTTTATATACCCCATGATATATGAATATTTTGATAGGGTTTGTGAAACATTGATGTTGGATAGATGATTGAATTATTAAGTTACATGTTGTTGAAGAAGCTGCTGAATTCTGTACTGACTATATGTCCAATATAGAAAGGAATGGTCTAAAAAGATATGATCACATCAAGTGGATTGTGGGTGATGTAAATTTTATAATAGATGTTGTCAAAATTACTATTATAGAGATGGAGTAGGCTCACCCTTATTTTTTCATAACATCATATAAACTACACCATATTTTGAAACCCACAAAGTAATTCTTAGGCATTTGAATTTATCAATGGATGAATTATGGATATCATGTACACATAATAAATAGTTTGTTGGTTGGTTTTGAGACCACATTTTTTAGGATTAAAATGGAAATCAAAAATTAAATTTAGTATGGATTTGATGGCTATGTAGAGGACCAAGTGTGCATGTATTATAATACAATTCTTATATAATTAATGGTTACACGTTCAATACAAAATGAACATGATGAACACATTACCATTAAAAATTGTGGAGTTATACTTTGGCTAAAGCGTTTCATGTATGTGGTTGTAATGACACAAATCCAATTTATAAGAATATTTCATACATTTACATCATCAAAAAATATTGGATTTTTATTATAAAAATTCCATGTATAAATTCTTAATGCAAGTAGGTTAATAACATGAGTGAAATTTAAATAGATGAATTGAGATTTGTAAAATTTGATTTCAGTAAGGAATGGTTCAAAGATGAATGATTTATAATGGAGTCAAAGGAATTACATGTATTTTATGTTCTAGATCCTACAAACTGAATGTGGTCAATTGTTCTGTTATCGCCCAAAAACACTAATTGTTGATATTTCAATTAAAATGAGTATGACCCTTTAATTGGGACATCTCAATCATTTGTTAGTGGTTCCAATGTATATGGGGTCATTTATTTCAGAGGAGACCACAATGAGGGGATTCAAATACATTATGTAGAATTCAAATCCCTTCAGCATTTTAAAAAACTTTAAAATAATAATGTTAATTTTTTTTAATTTACATTTCATTTCATAATATTATTATATGTTCACTATTGTATTAAAAAACGTGATTTTACAAAAGCGGTAGATGTTTCTGATTGGTATCCAAAAGATTAGGGATTAATTCTAGGAAGTGAAGGAATTACAAAGTACTATATGACCTCTATAGTAGGTAATACAACTGGTACTCTAGTAGTGGTGGCACTGTAGCGATGAAAGTACTGTAGTAGGAACTATAGTGGTGGCGGTACTGTGCCAAGTATTGTAGTAGTTCGAGTACTATAGTAGTACTATTCACTAAATGCCCCTTTGGGCCAAAAATGGGAAACCAATCATTGTATTTAGGCCACTTGGCCTTGGGCCTTTAGGATCTGTATTGGGTCTCCCTATACCTAGAAAAAAAGGGGACTTTGATTTAATAATAAAAATGAGGTTTCATCCCATCCTTTTAAAAAAATGGTCACTATTGTTTTTATATAATTTAAATTAAATGTTCAACCAATTCTATAGATAATGTATTCTGTACAGGTCAATGCTAATAATCCTGAGCAACAACATGTTTCTCATTGTCATGATGATCCCAATATATAAGAACAAAAACAATATTCACATGTTGATTCTACTAATCCATGTGAACAACATATTGAGGATGTTGAAGTTGAATAAATGGTAGAGGATGAAAAACCCTTTTCCAATAAAAAAATAGAAGTGTCGTAGCATTATAGTGTTAATAAAAATTATTAAGATAAGTGGAAAAGGATTCAAATTTATGGTAGGATTGAATACACACAATAAACCAGTTAACACCAACAAGGCCATGTTCAGTAGTTACATTACGATCACCACTCATATATGTATTCTGGTTGATGTAGTTTCATTGTACAATGTTTTTCCCATGCTTAAGGGATAACATTTAGAAGATATTATAGTAAAATTTTTATATAATTTATTTATAATAATAAAAAATTAATTAATGAAATGTTTATTTCCTCTTCAGTATCCCTTTTAGAGTGCATTTATAGTATATGACTTCCCAATGAAATTTGTATAAAATATTGCTTGAAAATATCATAGATGATTTTATACTATTATTACAAAGTATAAACTCATTGATGATGAAGGGAAAATAATCCTACACCCACTATAAATGTATGCACACTGAATAAACCAACAAACATTGAATGTGTTTATTGATCACCTTGAGGTGACAAATTTTCAAGTACATTATGATTGATAATACATTCCATGAAAATAAATGTATTAATCACTTTGATTAAGAATTGTTAATTTATAAAATAGAAAATGTGTGTTGAGAATAAGTAACATGAAACAAAACCAGCCTAACCCTATCCTAATGCAATGATGGAATACACTTGAATTAAAAAGGTGATATGTGTTTTAATATAATAGTAATAATTTTATGTGACATAAAAAATTATATTACATTATTTATATAAAGATTAATTAATAAAAAACTAAATCCACTTCTATCCCATGTCATTTTATATGGATGGATTCACTTATAAATTATGATTAGATACCAATTGTTGAAATCACACAAAAAGTGTGGGAAAAATTTGTATGTCTGAAATAAAATAATTCTTCAATTCAGAATTACATAACACTGATTACTTATTTTCTAATATTTTTTGTCTATATTAAACATAGGAATCATCAACAATTTTTTCCAATAAAAAACTATTATCATTGGCCTTGAAGTTTTCATAAAAAATTTTCCATGTTAGAGGTGTAGTTTTTTTTTGGGGGGGGGGGGTTACTGCAAATATATTTTGGGAAAATAAATTAAATGGGGGATAAAGTTTAGAAAATGAGATATATGTAAGAATGATAAGGTGGCATAGAGGAAGAAATTAATTGGCAGTCTATGTTATTTGAAAATGTTATGGGAATGATCAAATAGAAGAAACAACACAACAACAACCACTATGTAATGATCCCCCACCCCACCCCCACTAGTATTGAGGCACTCCAAACCCCTCAAATGGATTTCATAGAAGTGATAGTAAATTGTGTTACAATTATTTATGTGAAATGTGAATCATGAATACATGGATACCTTTCTTGTACTGATATTATACATGGTTTAAATGATTATGATTTGTATCTATTAACACCCACCCATCACCTTTTTGTGAGAGTTACCATGTACAATATCCAATGAGATATTATAAAAAATATGTAATATGTCATTTGAGAGTCTGGATTCACATAGTCCATGAGATGAACATTGAGATATCTATTCCACTTGATAATCTGAATGTACATATGGTCAATTTTGTTATTGTAGCAATCTTAGAAATTTTGGTTGATCCATTAAAAAATCATTTCAAAAAATAGTTATTCCTTTCCAATTTATTTTTATGGAAAAACATTAACAATTAATGAAAAAGGCCTGAATTGTGAGTATTATTATAAATGGATAATTGGGAGGGGTGGAATGGAAGGTCAAATTAATATGATCTAAAAGATCAAACAACCAATTAAAAATATCTTCAGAAAGTACCTTTACCCATCACATTCAACTTCTACATTTATAAAAATTTAAAAGTTCATGAAGATACAATGTTAAAAAGTGATAATAAAAACATAATTGATTTTGAAGAAAACATGTACGTAGTGGCCATTATAGACTATTCTGGGCTTGATTATGTTAATGAAATATTCATGTATGAATATCTCGCAGTCAAATTTGTTAGTGTACACATGATGTGTGTTTTTATGATATTTTCCAATAGCTGAACCATTATGTTAATTTTGACTAAATACTATTCATACGTTTGATAAGAATATTTATCAATAATATTTGAATAGAAAACCCAATGAATTTAAATTTGGACTCATTAGTCCATAATTCACATCTACACAACTATTCTCATTAGAACCAACAACATATAATGAAATAGTGGACAAATTGGCTTCATATTTTGAACGAAAAATTATAGACAAATAACTTTTCTGAATACCCATGAGAAAGGGGAAAAATATACAATTTAATAACTTCAAATATATTTTAATTAAATTTATTCCATTTTTTTGTTTTTTAGGGACTATTAGTAACTCATTCCTATAAATTTATATACTTCATAGATTTATTTTCGGGATCAATGGATAGATACCCTACACAGTAACCACATGTGATATCATTTATCAATTTGCAATTCACTAAATGAAACATTTTAAAAATAAAATTAAACTTATACATTTTCTATTATTTTTCAATAATTTTTTTTATAATTGGGTGGTATTTAAACATCATCAAAATAATGGAATGTGGACAGTCTATCGGCACATAATGCCTATATACTTCTATAACTTGATAAGTATCAGATTATATATAAAAATATTTTACTATCAAAACCTATATATAAAAAATATTTTTATTAATGTTTCTATAGCGCATGAAACAAACTAATGGGAATGATTATGGTCATTAGGTTTTCAAATTTATGAAAGATATCATATTCCACAGAAAACTATCATCCTTGAAGTGGTATTTCCAATAATAAATACTATTAAATTTAAGATATTTATTAATAATTTATTTATATTTTTTCAGTACTACCAGGGTTATTGAAAGTCCTCATATTCAAGAAGAAATAGATTTGTTTTGAAAAGAATGGTTAGAATACATTATTTTAAAATTTATATAGACATCATGAATATATGACTTAATATTACTTATATAGTTAATTTTCACATCATTTTGTATACTTTATTTAGATAATTTATATAAAAATTTTTATATAAAAGTTATTATGCTAATTTTCATAGAGGTCAAGAACAAATTAAATTTTCTACAATTTTTTTTCTTAGACTATTTTTTCCTTTATTAATAGCACAAAATGATTATAGAAAAAACAATAATAGAAAATATATTCCACAATGATGATGCACTCATGTAATGTGATCATGAACTCAAAAATGATGATGCAGTAATGATAATGAACTTTGGTTTTTATTCTACAATTCATTCAATATTATTGGTTATCAAATAATAATATTGTTGGATAACCTTTAATGTTGAATGCATTACATAACAAAAAAGACATTCTATGATTGGCTGGGATCAACCGAACCTAAATTTGATACATGATATTCCCAATACGACTAGAAGTGTATGTTTTAATTTTAAAATTCACATTTTAGTTCAAAACAAATATTACATACTCAAAATAGGGAAAACACATTCATTTTATTTTGTTACATTAGGAAATTTATTCATAAGTTATTTATAACAAGTGGGAAATAGCCACACCAAAATACAATAAACGGTGTTCTATGGTATGACTTTATTTATAGTCTATAATTTACACATTAATGTAAAAAATCACATGATCAAAACATATCAAAAAACTCAAATTTTCTTTACACATTAGTAAAATGATCAATAGGTCATTTTTTTGAGTTAGATTTAGTTGTACCTCAATTCGAAACATTGTGTGCTCGGTATAATTAAATGTGTATGTAATTAGTTTAAAATTGACATATTAGATAAAAAAATTTCTCAATCACTGAAATATGATAATATATTCATGGACTTTCTTGTAAATTAGAAAAAAAAATCATTATTCATTGTTAACTTTTCGAAATAAGCCTCATGTTAAAATGGTGCAAAACATGATCTGTATGACTCATAACGTCATCAATATTTAAATTGACATTTTAGTAAAAAAGGCACATAACATACTAAAAATGGAGAAAAACATTCATAATGTTTTGATACTTTAGTAAAAATATAGTTATCAATTTTTTTATGTGTCTGCATGTCAATATATAGCACGGTGTGACCAACATTTATCTAAGTGTGTCATTTTACATAACATTGACATTTTAGTTCAAAACACACATCGAACACTCAAAATTGATCAAATAAATTCAAAATGTTTTTATACTTTAAGAAAATTATACATAAGTCATTTTTGATATGTACGAAATAGCCTCACCTCAATCTGATACATGGTGTGCCCAGTATGACTCAAAGTGTATGTTATCAGTTTATTACTGATGTTTTACAAAAAAACATGTGTCACTCATAGGAAAATGATAAAACATGCTTTAATTGTCTTGATATTTCACGATAACTATTCATAAGTCATTTAGATGTGTATAAACCAACCACACATCAATATGATTCATGATTTGGCTGGTATGACTCAAAGTGTGTTCTTTCTATTTAATTTGACATTTTAGTAAAAAATACACATGAAATACTCTTACGAAAAAAAATTCATTCCTATTATTTTGATACATTAAGAAAATTATTAATATGTCATATTTGATATATTGTAATAAACCAAATTTTAGTATGATGCACGATGTGGTCATTATGAATCCAAGTTTTTCTTATTATTTAAAATTAAAATTTTAGTTCAAAACATCAATCACATACTCAAAACCAACATAAGAATTCATCTTATATGGATACTTTAGATATATGATCCATAAGTAATTTTTTTTGTTTTGAAATCAATCAAAACACAATATGATGCAAGGTGTTCCAAACATGACTCAAAGAATTTTTTCATTTTAAAATTGACATCTTTGTTCAAAATGTGTGTCACTCAATAAAATTTTAGAAAACATGATTACATTGTATGGATACTTGAAAAAAGAATTTATAAGTAATTTTTGAAGTGTGGGAATAATTTTTAAATCAAATCAACACACGATGTGACCTTTATAACTCAAATTTCATGATTTTAGATTAAATTTACATTTTAGTAAATCATACACACAAAATAAAAAAAACTATGAAAAAGAATTAGGATTTTTTTAATAATTTTTTTAAATGATACTTATTTAATTTGTGACATGTAAGAATCAAAAACATGTCAATGTTATGTACAGAGTGACCAGTATGACTAAAAGTGGGTCTTTTGACAAAAATTAAACATTTAATTCTAAACACATTTGTTATAGTCAAAACTGAGAAAATTAATACATATTTTTTTGATACTATAGAAAAATTATCTTTATGTCATTTGTAACCTATAATAATTAGTCATACCTCTATTGAGTACATTGTGTACTGAATATGACTCAAAGTGATTGTTATCAGTTTAAAATTTACATTTTAGTTCAAAATGTGTTTCACTCACAGATAAATTAGAAAACAAGATCATATTATATTAATAATTTATTAAAATGATTCAAAAATAATTTTTGATATCTATGAATTAGTCTCACATCAAACTGACATACAATGTGACCAGTATGGTCCAACGTTAGTGTTCCCAATTTAAATTGATATTTTAGTAAAAACGATATGTGTCATACTCAAAACTGAGAAAATTCTTTCAGGTTATTCCGTTACTTTAGGAAAACATTATTTAGTTCATTTTTATGTGAATTAATCATCCATCTAATAATCTAATACATTGTGTGGCCAAAATTACTCTATCTGAATATTTTTTATTTAAATGTAACATTTTAGTTCAAAACACACATCACAACCCCAAACCAAGAAAAAACAATTATATTGTTTTTATTTTTTAGGAAAAAATATATAAGTTATTTTTTGACATGTAGGAATAATCCACAACATAATATGATTCACAGTGTGCAGTATGACTCAATGTGTGTGTGTTATCAGTTTAAAATTTATATTTTAGTTCAAAACATGTGTCAGTCACTGAAAACTGAAGAAACATTATCTAATTTTATTTATAATTTAAAAATAATAATAATTCATTTTTTGATGTGTAGGAATTAGTCTCAAATCAAGCTAACACATGATGGTATTGTTATGACTCAAATATCATGTTTTGAGATTAAATTGAAATTTTAGTAAAGAAGACACATAACACACTCACAACTTACAAAATACTTTTGTATAGTTTTGATTCATTGTGAAATTGATCATTATGTCATTTTATATGTGTAGGAATCAATCACACATCAATCTAATAAACTGCATGACCGATATGACTTCATGTTTTTTTTATTTAAAATTGACATTTTAGTTCAAAACACATGTCACAAACTCAAATTTGAGAAAAAACATTGGATTTATTTTGATAATTTATAAAACTTATCTCTATGTAATTTGTGATGTGTAAGAATCTGCCTCACCTCAATCTGATACATAGTATTTTTGGTATTAGTCAATGTGCATGTTATCAATTTAAAATTGACATTTTATTTCAAAGCATGTGTAACTCACTGAATACCCAAAAAAAAATTCTCGTATTATCATGTTAATTTAGTTTAAGGATTAATAATTTATTTATGACATGTAGGAATCGATATAAAATCAATATAAAATAAAATTTGACTAGTATTACTAAAATTTTGATTTTTCCATTTAAAATAATATTTTATTAACAAAATATGACATACTTTAAACTAATAAAACATATTTAGATTGTTTTTATACTTCCAAAAAATGATCCTTAATCCATTTTTGACATGAATAAATTAACTACAAGTCAATCCGACCCACTATGTGATCAATATGACTCAAAGTGTGACTTTTTATTTAAAATTTAAATTTTCGTTCAAAAAACATGTCACATACTCAAAACTAGGAAACAAATTCATATTATTTGATAAATTAGGAAAAATATCCATAATCCCTTGTGATTTATAAGAATATGTTTCACTTAAATTTGATAGACAGTGTGACCTGTATGACTCAAAGTGTCTGTTGTCAGTTTAAAATTGACATTTAATTTCAAAATTTGTGTCACTCATTAAAAACAAGAAAAAAGTCTTAAATTGTATTGATAAGTTATTAAAACATTTCATAAGTAATTTTTAATGAATATAAATTAGTCTCCCATCAAACTAACATATGATGTGACTAGTATAACTCAAAGTGTGTGTTTTCAATTTAAATAGATAGTTTATTAATGTATTGTTCCATATTTATGTTTAATTTATTTTTTTATACTATTACTATCATAAGAATGTTTTTATATAGATATACTCTTTTTCTTGAGATGAAGTAGTTGGTTTGACATCTGATCACATGATCAGGCCCTTTTGAGAGGGGTTCAGGGGCCAAAGATAATGAGATATTGATATTTTGAATTTTTCTGTGATAAATTGTACTTACCGATGTAATTTTATATACCAGTACGTTTGTAATGTATACGATATAGTTTTTTATTGTATTTTTTATTTAATTTTAATTTTAATTAAATTATCTATTTAATTATATAGTAAAATGTAATTTTAGCAACACACTATAGAAGCATCACCTTTAGAATTACTAAATATGAACTAATAAAGGACCTCCCTTTTCAGTGATATTTGTAGTGCTGATATAATCTATAGGCTTTTAATAAATCTTATAAAAAAATTTTCCAGCACTGATAAATCCATTTTGACACACTATTAAAGGGAAGATCCTCCATAGTATTGTAATGTTGATACTCGCATCCTAAAAAAGGTGAGTAAGTTGTTATATATATTTTTATGTCATCTTTTTTAATATGGAATTTAGGGAATTAAATTGGCGGTCTTGAATCATTTTTAAATATGGTATTTGAAAAAAATTATACACCATCCAAATATGAATTTATTAACGATTAAGAGGGAAATCTAGTGATTTTATGGTGGTTGAAATGAGTTATACATCTCATTAAAGAAGAAGAAAAAGGATCACATAAGATCAGAGTGGGAAAATAGAGAATAAAGTAAGGTGTTCTAGACGTCTTCTAGAGTGTTAGATGAAGATGATCCAGGATGTTATCTCACTAGAGGTTTTAGGAGTTCATCAATATAGATTAATGTGAAGGATATTTGATATTCTATTATTGGGGAAAACTCACTATGGGTTTTTTCATATCAATACAACTACACTCATAGTATCAACGAGTTTTTTTGAGTGGTTGAGAGTAATGAGTTCATTATATTGTAAGGGCTATAAACCTATGGGATTAGTGCTGCCACTATAAATTATGTTTAACAAGCAACATACTTAGTGTTTCAAGTACATGGAACATTATCATTTCATGATCAATGGTTTATACCATTTTTGAAGAGAGAAATAATATTATTGGTATTACATTATTATTTACATTATCACTTCAAACAATTTTTGTGGGATAGGAATGTTCCTAATAACAGTGGAATAAGATCATTGGTAAGGGGTTGTTTGAAAAATATTGAAAAAAACTAATTCACCCCCTTATGGTATTTACCTTTCATAGGACCAATAAGTTATATCAAGGAAAAAATTTCTTAGTGGAGTATTATCTTTATGAAGTCATTGTAATGGTCATCAACCAAATAATAATTCTATTCATCGATTGAAAAAACATCCAATTATAATATAATGGGATGAAAGAAAATTTATAATCATCGAGAATAGATAACTACACAACTACCATACATGGGAACTGGGTCATCATAGAGAGTATAGGTTTATCAATAAAATACTTTATGGATATTTTTATCAATTCCGAAGGATTCAAAATTTCAAGAGATGATTTTTACAATGCAATATACATGAAAGTGGTGTTATTCAAAATCCTAACTTGCTATGGGGGAAAAACTTCACAACATTAATGAAGGTGATTCCATGGTAAATGGAGATTAATTTCAGGTATTATAGAAGATGTATGAGGATATGAGTACGTACTTAAATGATTCCATTAATGCATTCTTGTATGAGGTGAATGGTATTTGAGAGGACATGTGCCAACTCAGGTAAAATTGAAATAATGTAAAATTTAGAAAGATGATACTGAGAATATTACCACCTTGTTTCATCATAAAATTCATGTTTCTCAATGAAAAATACATAAGGTAGTGATACTATATAGTAATAATTGAACTCTCAATGAATATGATATGAGGAACAATGAAATTAAGTCCCTAAAAAGAGAATTATCAATAAAAGGAATTCAAAGAGATAAAGAAACTTAGATTGGGGGATGATCCTAATGAAAGGGATATTGATGAGGAGGTGTATTTTATTTCTGAAAAACTAAAATTGAGAAAAGGAATCATCAAATAAAATATTCCACTTTCCTTATTTTGATGTGTAAAATTTTTTAATATCATTATAAATAACCAAAAGATATTATACGATAATTATGAATATGAATAACTCAAAAAAATAATATAATAATTTTAAAGGAAAGATAAACTTATCATAGAAATTATTCAAAAGAATAAAACTATTTCATAATAGGATTTATTATCATAAGAATAAACATGAAATAAGTTTAGGTTTTCAAATACCTCTGGGAGAGAGTTCATAAGGATATCATAGATGGAATTCAATAAGAGGGAAATTTTTATAAAAGCACTAAATTCAATAAAAGGGAAGATCTCAAGGTTAAAATGGATGTGGATATTGAATTAATTTATATTTAGAGGGATAAAATGAAGAAACCCAATATATTGGTGCATGATTCCAAACTATATAGGTATAAATAAGAAGAATATAAATCAATATTAATGTGTTGACCTCAACTGTTTTGATAATCCCAATTATGTGTTCATATATTATGCTACTCTCAATTACTGATGATCTACATTTTAATTCTTTCAAATCGCTGATCAAGTTAATAATAATGTTTAAATAATCTCTGATTTATGTTAATCTCGATTATCCTTGTTTTTCTTTGAAACAATTCTATGTCACTCAGATTTGGTTTGCATAAGAGCTACCGATAGCCAGAGCTACCGATAGCCAGAGCTACCGATAGCCCGAGCTACCGATGCACACCGAGCTACCGATGCACACAGAGCTACCGATGCACACAGAGCTACCGATGCACACAGAGCTACCGATGCACATGGAGCTACCGATGCACACAGAGCTACCGATGCACACAGAGCTACCGATGCACACAGAGCTACCGATGCACACAGAGCTACCGATGCACCTAGAGCTACCGATGCACACAGAGCTACCGATGCACACGGAGATACCGATTTGAAGAGCTACCGATGGAAGATCCCTACACCGAGTAAAATATACACGTCTACAAACAAAAGGCTACCTATAATGAACTGTGGAGTCAAATCCTATATCCTCGACACTATTTGTTTATTATAAGACACAAATTGTTTATTATACTAACGGTTACATTTGTTACTTTTGATGCATTTAATGTTATTAAATGATTTATGTTGCCATTTCAGGAAACCGTACCAAGTACGATCAAAAAATCATAATCATTCCTTCTTGTCAGAAAAACAAAAAGGGAGAACTTACACTCACGAGACTACTACTACCAGCCTCCAGAACATAGAGAATACAAGAATGTGGTGGTGAAAAAGTGGGTGAAAAAGAAAACAAGAAGAGATCAAGCAAAAAGAACACATTGGTGATCAAGCTCAAAACGTGCCAAGATCAACTGGAGAACTTGCACTCACGAGACTACTACTACCAGCCTCCAGAACATAGAGCATACATCGAGCAATCTATGTTAAAGAAGAACCACACAAAACTCATCATTCTTTTGAGCCGATAAGCAAGCTGAACCTCGAAGTCAAGGAAGCAGATGGTACTCTGTTTTCCAGACAAAAACCAGAAGAAGACTCAGAAGGAATTCTAGTCAACAAAAGAAGTCAAGAGATGCACAAAGATCACTAGATCCATTTATAATCTCTAAATCTTTATCTCTGTGATTTTCTTTTTACATTACGAGTAGTGTGTGTTATCTGTTGTATTTTACACACACACTGTCTCCTGAACCATAACTGGAGGATTTTTAAATCCTCACTCATTATCTTTTCATTCCTTTTCCCACTGTGGATAGTGGTAGAGGTCGTGTGTAACCTGGAGAGTTGGTTGTTGTTGTTTTGTTTCCCACGACTAACAGTGGTAGAGGTCTTGGACCTGGACAGTTGTAAACTGTTGAACCCTGATCCAGGGTGTGGATCATCATTATATAAAACTTTTGAGAGGACTAAGTCTCGGCTTGAGACTGAGCCTCTTGGTTAACTCCTCTGTGTTTTTAGTTAAAGTTTATATCCATACAATACTTTTATTTCATATTCCGCTGCTATTACTTTGAAATATAATTTATCTTCAAAGCTACTTTGATAGTTAAACTCGCAAGTGTTTATATTTATTGTAAACCAGTAAGTTAGTTTCAAAAGTTAAATTAATCATTAGATTAAGTTAACTAAGAACTAATCAATCTTTGAGAAACTAATTTAACCTTTATA
Organism: Viscum album; assembly: GCA_963277665.1. NCBI lineage: Eukaryota > Viridiplantae > Streptophyta > Magnoliopsida > Santalales > Viscaceae > Viscum > Viscum album. The sequence goes on along the minus strand of OY728155.1, from coordinate 190,763,567 downwards.
ATCTGTATAAATTCACTACAGTTTAATCTGTTTTTGAAATTGGGGGATTTTAATAGAAATTGTTTTTAGCAGAAATTTTAATTGGAACTCAATTCACCCCCCTCTTGAGTGTCCACTCCGACCAACATTTGGTATCAGAGGTTGGTTAATATTTTCTAAAAGTACTCTGTTTTTCAACTGTGATTTTAGTTGTATTTTAAAGTTCTTAAAATTTCTGTTATTTCTAAATTTTTATCTCTTTAAAATTATTTTTGTAATATCATGGATAATAGACTTGAGGGTGCTGCTACTAACCGGCCACCTTTCTTTAATGGAAATAACTATGCACAGTGGAAACTTAAAATGAAAATTCATCTAGAAAGCATGAGTTTTGATATTTGGACTGCTATTGAATCTGAATATAAAGTTCCCACTACAGATAGATCTACTTGGGATGAACCTACAAAGACTGCTTACAATAATAATTGTAAAGCTATGAATTCTCTGTACTGTGCTCTAGGAGATGAAGAATTTAATAGAATTTCTGCATGTAAAACTGCTTTTGAAATTTGGGATACCTTGGCTGTTTCTCACGAAGGAACAACCAATGTTAAAGAAATGAGATTAAACACTTATACTATTAAATATGATAATTTCAAAATGAAGGCTGATGAACCTATTTCTGACATGTATCTCAGGTTCAATGAGATAGTGAACACAATGAGCTCACTCGGAAAGATTGTTCCTGCAAAAGAACAAATTATGAGAATACTGAGATGTTTACCAGATAGATGGAGAGGTACATCCGTTTCAATTAGAGAATCCTGTGACATTGGAACACTGCCAGTCAAGGAGTTAATTGGTAAGCTGATGATGTATGAAGAAGAGCTTAAAGTAGATAAAGAAGAAGATGAGGAACCCAAAAGGAAATCCGTGGCATTTAAGACTACTGCATCAAAGAGTAAAGACAAGGAGAAAATACATGTGCCTACTGAAAGCTCGTCTAGTGAAGATTCAGATTCTGACAATGATGAAGAGATGGCTCAAATAGCCAGGAGATTCAAAAAGTTTTATAGGAAAAAGAAATTCTTTAGGAAACCAAATTACAAGGGAAAGTATGATCAATAAGGCAAATGGAAAAAGGATTGGAAGAAGGCTGACAGGACTGATGAAGTTTTCTGCTATGAATGTAAGCGAAAAGGACATATCAAAGCAGACTGTCCAAAGCTAAAATTCAAAAAGAAATATGATTACAAAGACAAGAAGTACAAGAAAGCCATGAAAGCTACCTAGAGTGCTTTAGAAGACAGCACTAGTGAAGCAGAATCTTCGGACTCTGAAAGAAATCGAGCCAACATGTGTTTCATGACAAATACTTCTGAGGTAACATCTAACACTCCTATTTTAAATTCATATTATTCTGGAGATGATTCTGATTCAGAAAACATGTCAAAATCTGAACTATTTGAGTACTGTGATATGTTGGAAGAAACTTGTAATGAGCTTAAAGACAAATACAAAGATTTAAAGAAACATTATGCTTTAAGTGTTAAGCATAAATCTGATCTTGATATAGAAAAGGAAAAGAATGCTCAACTACTAAAGGAAAATACAGAACTGAAATTGTCAAATGAACAACTTAGAAAGGACTTAGAAAAATTCACAAATGGAAAGGATGTGTTAACTCAAATGCTAGGAAAGCAAGTTGCACCTAGATATGCTACTGGTTTGGGATACCAACCTAGACAGAGACAGTTCACTAGAACCCGATTTATTCCTAAGTCTGAAAAAAATTCTGCTAGTTCCAGTTTTGGAAATTCATATGCCTCAACAGGTTGTTCACATGATTATAGACCAAATAAAGTTTATCTTTCAAAATCTGTTGTTTCTATTAATTGTATGGGACCCATAAAACAAATCTGGGTACCTAAGGCCCTGATTGCTAACCTATCTGGACCCAAGAAAATCTGGGTACCAAAGTCATTTCCTGTTTAAATCTGTTTTATAGGAGACCTGCTTGAAGAGCTGTCACAAGAAGATATGGTATTTAGACAGTGGGTGCTCAAGACACATGACTGGAGATTATTCTTGCTTCAAGAGCTTAATAAAGGTTGATGGAGGTCATGTCACCTTTGGTGACAACTCTAAAGGAAAAATCATCGGCCTAGGCCAGATTGGTAACACTGACTCAGTATTGATTTCTAAAGTTTTATTCGTTGATGGAATTAAATATAACTTGCTTAGTATATCTCAATTATGTGACGATGGTTTCAATGTAATGTTTGAAAATAACTCGTGTGATGTTTTTAACTCTAAAAATTCTTTAGTATTTTCTGCTCTAAGGAATGAAAATGTTTATGTTGTTGATTTAAACTCTTTAGCTAAACAAAATATTTCTTTTTTAAATGCTTTTCATAAAGAGTCTTGGCTATGGCACAGAAGATTAGGACACTGCAACATTCACTCACTTAGAAAACTTTCTAGGAAGAACTTAGTTAGAGACTTACCAAAGTTAGAATTCCCAAATGACAAAGTGTGTAATCCCTGTCAAAAGGGAAAACAACACAAAGTTTCTTTTAAATCAAAGAAAGAAGTCTCAACTTCTCAACCACTTGAGTTGGTTCACATGGATTTTTTTGGACCATCAAGAGTTTCTAGTTTAAATGGGAAGCACTATGTCTATGTTCTTGTAGATGACTTTTCTAGATATACTTGGGTATACTTTCTAGCCCACAAAAGTGAAGCTTGTTCCTACTTTATTAAATATTCCATGTCTGTAGAGAACCTTAGTGGACTTAAGATTAAGACCTTGAGAAGTGATCATGGTCGTGAGTTTGAAAATCATGAGTTTGAATCTTATTGCTCACACAATGGATATAGTCACAATTTCTCTTCCCCTAGGACACCCCAACAAAATGGTGTAGTAGATAGGAGAAACCGAACCCTTCAAGAAATAGCTAGAACTATGCTAAATGAATATGAATTGCCTATTTACTTTTGGGCTGAAGCTGTTAATACAGCTTGCTATGTTATTAATAGAGTCTTGATCAGACCTGTTCTTTAGAAAACCCCATATGAATTATGGAACAATAAAAAGCCTAAGGTTAATTACTTCAGAGTTTTTGGTTGCAAAGTCTTTGTACTTAATACTAAAGATAATCTGGATAAGTTTGCTCCCAAAAGCGATGAAGGAATTTTTCTGGGCTATTCTATTTCAAGTAAAGCTTATAGAGTTTTCAATAAGATAACCAAATGTGTGGAAGAATCTGTTCACACCAAATTCGATGAAACTGATCCACATGAGCCTAAAACCTCTCTTGAGAATCTTGAAGAAGATTTGTCTATTCTGGACCTTAATGATAAATCTAAATAACCTGTTATAAAAACATCCAGTTCTGGACTTTCTCCAGAATCTGCTTCTGTTGAACCCGAACCTATAGATGAACCTGAAGTTTCTAGTCCAACCTTTACCAAATCGACTAAGATTATAAAGAATCATCCTTTAGATGTTGTTGTTAGTAATTTTGATAGAGGAACACAAACTAGATATTCTCTAAGGAACCAGGTTGAACATCAAGCTTTTCTGTCACAGCTAGAACCCAAAAATATCAATGATGCTATCAATGATGAATTCTGGGTAATAGCCATGCAAGAAGAGTTGAATCAATTTGAAAGAAACAAAGTCTGGGAATTAGTTGACAGACCCAAGGACACCTTGACAATAGGCACAAAATGGGTTTTTAGAAATAAAGTTGATGAATCAGGAAACATAGTTAGAAAAAAAGCTAGACTAGTTGCACAGGGATATAGTCAAGAAGAGGGTATAGACTATGGAGAAACTTTTGCACCTGTAGCTCGACTAGAAGCAATTAGGATCTTACTTGCATATGCATCACATTTGAATTTCAAGTTATATCAAATGGATGTCAAAAGTGAATTTCTAAATGGTTTTATAATTGAAGATGTTTTTGTGGAACAACCACCTGGATTTACAAACCTTCATTTTCAAAATCAAGTTTTTAAACTTTCTAAAGATTTATATGGTTTAAAACAAGCTCCAAGAGCTTGGTATGATAGACTCATCAATTTTCTTATTTCAAAAGGTTTTACTAAAGGGATCGCTGATCCAACTCTTTTTATTAAAAGAATTTCTAAAGATGTTTTAGTTGTACAAATCTATGTTGATGATATTATATTTGGATCTTCTAAACACTCTCTATGTACTGATTTTTCAAAAAGTATGAAAAATGAATTTGAAATGAGCTTAATGGGAGAGCTTAAGTATTTTCTTGGTTTTCAAATTTTTCAAACTAGAGATGGAATTATTTTAAATCAAAGTAAATATACCAAATATCTTTTAAAAAGTTTTGGTCTGGACAGTATTAAGGAAAGTGAAACTCCTATGAGTACAATCTGTAAATTGGATACAGATGAAACTGGGAAACCAGTGGATCAAACCAATTACAGAGGTATGATCGGTAGTTTACTTTATCTTAATGCTAGTCGACCAGACATTATGTTCAGTGTATGTATGTGTGCTAGATTTCAAGCTAATCCTAAAGAATCACACTTACTGGCTGTTAAAAGGATTTTTAAATATCTTAAGCATACTGTAAACTTAGGTTTATTTTATCCAAAAGGACAATCATTTGACCTAACCAGCTATTCAGATGCTGACTTTGCTGGATGTAAGTTAGAATGGAAGAGCACATCTGGAACATTTCATTTACTCGGTAAATCCCTAGTGTCATGGTGTAGTAAGAAACAGAACTCAGTTGCATTGTCTACTGCCAAGGCAGAGTATATAGCTGCTGGTAGTTGCTGTGCACAAATTTTGTGGATGAAACACACTTTATTGGACTATGGATTTGAGTTTAAACATGTTTCAATCAACTGTGACAACACTAGTGCAATAAACATATCTAAGAACCCTGTATCTCACTCTAGAACCAAACACATAGATGTAAGACATCATTTTCTGAGAGATCATTATCAAAAAGGTGACATTACTATTGAATTTATTGGCACTGACCATCAATTGGCCGATATTTTCACTAAACCTTTATGTTCTGATAGGTTATGTTACATTAGGCACGAGCTGGGGATGATCAATTCTCACCGATGTTAAAATTCTCACTGATGTTGAAATTCTCACCGATGTTGAAATTCTCACCGATGTGAAATTCTCACCGATGTTGAAATTCTCACCGATGTTGAAATTCTCACCGATGTTGAAATTCTCACCGATGTGAAATTCTCACCGATGTTGAAATTCTCACCGATGTGAAATTCTCACCGATGTTGAAATTCTCACCGATGTGAAATTCTCACCGATGTTGAAATTCTCACCGATGTGAACTTCTCACCGATGATCAATTCTCACCGATGCTTTTTTTAAAACTTCTGTCTGCCGCCAAGAATATGAATCGTTTTTTTATGTTATTTTACTTTATTCGTTTATTTATGATTCCTGCGTGATAAAACTAAGCCTAAACCACTTCTCACTCCACCAGACCCAAAACTTTTCACCTTTGAATCCTAGCTCCCTAATCAACTGAGAACCCTAATTCCGCGATGGCCAAAACCAAGATTCCTGCCAGTAGAGATGACAATGTAGAGCCTAAAACAAAGAAACAGAAAGTGCAGCAAGAAGCTCGTGGAAGTAATGTCAGAACTAGGTCAGGAAAGCGACCAGTAAACCCTCATTTGCAGAATAGAGATATTGTGATTGAAAAGGAACTATGCGTAGATTGGTTGCTACCAATCAAGTCGTTGGTGCTTGCAATTCTGGAAAATCAGAGATGGGTAGATTGTTTTTCAAATAACAATGGTCCATACTACCCGAAGTTAGTGAAACAGTTCTACGAATTCGTAATCTTCGAGAAGTATGAAAATGAGAATCAGGTAAGTTCTTTTTTAAATGGAAAAGAAATGTTGTTTTCTTCAGTAGAGTGGGCAGAATGTCTCAAAGTCCCACATGAAGGTGTATCCGGGTATGTCGCAAGAGCAATTCCACCTACCAGTAACATCTTTGACTATGAGACAGCTTTAAAAGAGCTAACGGGTAATGGAAGTCAAAGGCAAGTGGTTGCTACTGAATTGGATGGAGAGAACAGACTGCTTTTCAAATTTGTTCAACATGTTTTGATACCGAGGAGAGGAGACTTTTCTAATCTGAGATATCAAGATATTTATCTTCTACATATATTAAGACATGGTGTGAAAGTTAATCTGTGCAGACTGTTGTTGAATCAAATGGAAGATATTATTAGGCCAAAATAAAAGACTAATGCTTTATTCTTTGCCAAAATGATCTTTGTGATGATAAAAGTGAAAGGTATAGCTGAGTCTCAGGATGAGACATTTGTAGTTAAGAATAACTTCTGTATCACTACTACAGTTTGTAAGTACATGAAAATCAATTGGAACCCACGGAAAGGAGAATGGGTCAGTGATGACCAGAGGATGTATGATAAGTTTAATCCTGTGGATTATCCTTCAAGGCCAAAGGATAAAAGAGATCCAGGTTTAGGATCTGATGAAGAGGAGCCCGAGTACAGTGATGAGTCAGAAGAAGAAGAAGAAGAAGAAGAAGAAGAGGAAGAAACTCCTATAGATATTGGAGGAGATCCAAACTTGCCCCCAAGTCCTGTTACTGAGTTTGTATACTCAAGAAAAGGAAAGGTAGAGGAAGTGTTATCTACTCATGAGGAAGACCAGCCAGTTCCTCAGCAAGAAGGAGGAAAAGAGAATGTATCTGAATCATCTGATTCTGCTAGGTTGAGTCTGAGTCCATTGATTAAAAACTTAGTTGTGCCTACTGTTGAAGTAGAAAAATAAAGAGAAGAAGTTGTACCTGTTTCAGAAAATCTCCTTACTGCTGCTGAGATAGAAGCTGTTGTGGAAGACTCTGATGAAGAAAGACCAGCAGAAAATGTAGTTGTTGTACATTGGAATGCACCCATTGAGGGGGAGCATCATTCCAATCTTGGAAATGTTACAGTGGCTGTTGAGATTGAAGACTGGGTAGAAGACCCAGGTTTCATAGTCTGTGGTTTGGATTATCCTGATTCGGATAATGAAGTATCCTTGAATAGACCAAAGATCAGCTATGACATCAATTCTGAGTTATTGCCTGATGATGTGGTCCGAGTACATGATTTAGATGTGCTGAAAGAAAATATCAAAGTCAGTTTTGTAGAAGAAGTAAAGACAATGGAATCTTTTTTAGTCTCCTCGATTCAATCAGTCATGAATGATTCAGTAGTCAGCTTAGCTTCTGCACGAGTATCTACTACAGTTGCACCTACTGATTTTGTTACAAAGTCTGATCTTGAATCTCTGAAGCATGAGCTGAAATAATCCTTCACTTCCTCAGTTACTGAGATGAAGCACTGTTTTCGTGAAGAAATGAAGTTGTTTGAACAATCTTTTGAGATTTATCTTGGTTTCAATCTGTCAACTTTTATGGGTGAGCTGATGGAAGCATTTAAAGAGTGCCAGACCCAATCTTATAGAATAGAAGCAGATCTTGAAGCATTACAGAAGTCTGTTACTGCTTTAGATTCTTACATGAGCTCAAAGCCTCAAGTTGATAAGGATTTAGCCTATGTAAAAAGTGTTGTAAGACAAATGGTCTCAGTATTTGAAGATTTCAAATCTTCTATAAAGGATCATGTTAAAAATCAGGACTCTCAACTGCAAACTCTGATTAGTGGCTTGACCAAAAGTTTCAAAGAAACTGTATCCTTCTCGGTTGGTCCTCTAGCTTCAAAAACAACACTTGATTTGAATCAAATACGAGCTATGATGAAGGAGGATCTTGGTTCTATTTCAACCAGTGGCTCTGGGGACACATCAGACCTAAGTCGGGTAGTGCTTTCTACAAGAGATTCAGTAAGGGAAATAATGAAAATTGTCCATGACACTATGAAAGAGGCCTCTGCCTCTCTGGAGGAAATCAAGAACAAGGTAGATTATTATTTCCAAAGGATTTTTACCAAGCAAAAACTCACCCACCATTTCAAGATGATGTTGGAAAACATGAAGTTACCCCCTGTAACTCAAGCCTTCCGAGAACAAATGAGCAAGCTAAGAGAGTTGACTCCTGCCTTAGAAAAATTTATGGAGAACAAAGATGATTTTATATCTGCTATGGAAAGAGGAGGAGGAATTATTATGGATTTTAGAAATCTGTTGCTGCCCTTCTTGCATGTTGATGCCAGACCTGTTATTGTCCCTCCTGCCTTGCCTGCCTCTGCCTCTACCGAGTCTCCACTCCAGATGACTCCTGCTCAGGCCATCCGAAGCCTCACACCTATGATCACTCAAAAAACCTCCCAATACAGGCCAGGAACTGTGTCAGTGGCTCAGCCTCCTGTGATCATTTCTGGGATTCCAAAGCCCTCACTCACATCCTCACCTCCTGCCTCCTCTTCTGATCCAAAGGGAAAATCTCATGTTGAAGATCTGGATTGCTGAAGTGTCCAGGCTGTTTGGTAGGAAATGTTTTTTTTTCTTTTCTTCTTTCTCTTCTATTTTGTTTATGTAAGCTTTGTCTGGTCTAATACAAATGCTTTTCTTTACACTATCTCTGTTTCTCAATTTTCTCTGTCTGCTTTCCCACTTTTTGATTATCACAAAGGGGGATAAAATAATAAGGGGCGAAAATATAGATAGAAAGGGGGTAATATCCAAGGGAAGAAATTTTGAGCCTTTTCTGCTATTCTTATACTATTTTTTTCTGTCCTATCATAAGTTGTGATTATCAAAAAGGGGGAGATTTTTGACCTCACCTATTTTGATAATCCCAATTATGTGTTCAAATATTATGCTACTCTCAATTACTGATGATATACATTTTAATTCTTTCAAATCGCTGATCAAGTTAATAATAATGTTTAAATAATCTCTGATTTATGTTAATCTCGATTATCCCAATTTTTCTTTGAAACAATTATAAGTCACTCAGATTTGGTTTGCATAAGAGCTACTGATAGCCAGAGCTACCGATAGCCAGAGCTACCGATAGCCCGAGCTACCGATGCACACCGAGCTACCGATGCACACCGAGCTACCGATGCACACAGAGCTACCGATGCACACAGAGCTACCGATGTACACAGAGCTACCGATGCACACAGAGCTACCGATGCACACAGAGCTACCGATGCACACAGAGCTACCGATGCACACAGAGCTACCGATGCACACAGAGCTACCGATGCACACAGAGCTACGGATTCACACAGAGCTACCGATGCACACGGAGCTACCGATTTGAAGAGCTACCGATGGAAGATCCCTACACCGAGTCAACTATACACGTATACAAACAAACTGCTACCTATAATGAACTGTGGAGTCAAATATTATATCCTCGACACTATTTGTTTATTATACGACACTAATTGTTTATTATACAAACGGTTACATTTGTTACTTTTGATGCATTTAATGTTATTAAATAATTTATGTTGCCATTTCAGGAAACTGTACCAAGTACGATCAAAAAATCATAATCATTCCTTCTTGTCAGAAAAAAAAAAGGGAGAACTTGCACTCATGAGACTACTACTACCAGCCTCCAAAACATAGAGCATAGAAGAATTTGGTGGTGAAAAGTGGGTGAAAAAGAAAACAAGAAGAGATCAAGCAAAAAGAACACATTGGCGATCAAGCTCAAAACGTGCCAAGATCAACTGGAGAACTTGCACTCACGAGACTACTACTACCAGCCTCCAGAACATAGAGCATACATCGAGCAGTCTATGTTAAAGAAGAACCTCACAAAACTCATCATTCTTTTGAGACGATAAGCAAGATGAACCTCGAAGTCAAGGAAGCAGATGGTACTCTGTTTTCCAGAAAAAACCAGAAAAAGACTCAGAAGGAATTCTAGTCAACAAAAGAAGTCAAGAGCTGCACAAAGATCACTAGAGCCATTTCTAATCTCTAAATCTTTATCTCTGTGATTTACTTTTTACATTATGAGCAGTGTGTGTTATCTGTTGTATTTTACACACACACTGTCTCCTGAACCATAACTGGAGGATTTGTAAATCCTCACTCATTATCTTTTCATTCCTTTTCCCACTGTGGATAGTGGTAGAGGTCGTGTGTGACCTGGACAGATGGTTGTTGTTGTTTTGTTTCCCACGACTAACAGTGGTAGAGGTCTTGGACCTTGACAGTTGTAAACTGTTGAACCCCGATCCAGGGTGTGGATCATCCTTATATAAAACTTTTGAGAGGACTAAGTCTCATCTTGAGACTGAACCTCTTGGTTAACTCCTCTGTGTTTTTAGTTAAATTTTATATCCATACAATTCTTTTATTTCATATTCCGCTTCTATTACTTTGAAATATAATTTATCTTCAAAGCTACTTTGATAGTTAAACTCGCAAGTGTTTATATTTATTGTAAACCAGTAAGTTAGTTTCAAAAGTTAAATTAATCATTAGATTAGGTTAACTGAGAACTAATCAATCTTTGAGAAACTAATTGAACCTTTATAATCTGTATAAATTCACTACAGTTTAATCTGTTTTTGAAATTGGGGGATTTTAATAGAAATTGTTTTTAGCAGAAATTTTAATTGGAACTCAATTCACCCCCCTCTTGAGTGTCCACTCCGACCAACATAATGGTTTAGATTTAATGTCTTAAATATTTAAATTATAGAAGCATAGAAATTAAAATTGATCACATGTTTAAAATCAAAGAGATTCACCAAATCATTGATAGATTGACCAATTATATGAAATATCATGCCAATTGGATTGAGGATATCAATAGAAAAAAAATTGATTGTATGAAATCATGATTATCAAGAAATACTTCTAACTCCCACAATGACATTCAGAAGTATTAGTGCTTGTGTTGTCGAAAAAAAAGACGATGATCATGGGGAGTCCACCAAAAAGTTATATGATTTACCATAAGTGTATTGGTTCAATGATAAATGAAAATATGTTTAGAAGATTGATAAAAATATAAAATTAGTGTTATATGATATAAAAAAACCAGAACCAACACCTCAAAAGAAGGTTGGTTAGTGTGACTTAAAAAAGATCCAAATTTCCACAAGCGGAGTAATGAGGACAGAATATAATACACCATGAATTCAGATTTATTATTATGGAATTCTGTGGCATAAAAAATATATGTGTTCCATTGAAAAAATAATTTCAAGGATAAATAGAAACAAAAACTTATCATTAAAAATTCCTTTTCATGATATATTTTTAATGACATGCATGTGTGAAGGTTATGGTCAAAAATATATAAATTTATCATCAAGGTTATAAAAAATTATACTAATGGAGACCCTTAAGAAATAATTTAAAAGCTATAAGGTTCATCATGTGGGATGAAATCTCATAATAATTTTGTAGGAATTAAAAATTAGGATGATCTAATAGAGTGATAGTTTGAACAATTTAATTTATAATCCAAGAAAGGAAATCAACAAACATAGATCCAAAAAAATTTGATAAGGTGGATATTAATGATATTTATTTAAAAGTGAAAAATTGAGATGAAGTGTGGATCTTTGAAAGTGGTCTCACTTCATATAAAATTGGAAACCCAAATCATATCATGGGAATCAAATAAAAACATGTGTCTTTCATTTCTGTAATATTGATGTTTTGAAGATCGTTATATCCATAAAAGGACAATATGGGAGGTAAAGACTCTAGGAACACAAATGTATTGGGGGTTGAAGACCATGATCATAATTTACTATGTGTTTTTCAACTATATAAATCAGTGCATTCATTCCACTTCAATAAGAATACATACATCTTCAAAGGATAATATAGTGAAATTATGATGTAAGGCAATCATATAAAAGAGAATATTAACCTCATCATTGTCGAAGAAGAAAGAAGTTTTCTATCCATGGAAGAATAGAATAATCAATGGAATAAGTTTCTATGCAACTTGAGCTAAAAGTCCTTAGAATACTTGGTAAAGAATTAATGTGAGCATGACATCCCTAAAACTTTATGTGATCACACTCAAATTTATTATACTTGTTGAAAATAGAAAATCATTCACAATAATTACAAGATAATGGACATTAAGTTTATGATATTTATGGAATTGGTGTACATTGTTTTTTATATTGTAATATCACCCAATTACATGAATATAAATAATTATTATGCCTTATTCATCAATTACAACAATAAGATGGAATATAGGATGGAAATATGTCAAAAATATGTTTTATTTTTGTGCATTATAGGATATAAAATCTAGGTGTAGAAGATGAATGGGATAAAAATTCAAAAGTTATGTAATAATAATAGTGTGGAATTAACTATAAACTAGGTTGTACAATGTATCATGATGTGTGGGATAAGGAATTTCGTTTTAGTACTAGGGAATCCTAAAAAAATTGTATTAGTAAGAGATGGAACTAGATTGTTAATAACATGGCTTGAAAAATTATCATTGAAAAAAATATACCCGATACATATCAGAAGGAAGTGGTTAATAATATATTTTATATCTCAAATAGTGCTATTATATTCAAATGAAGTGAAGACACCATACGGGATGTGGTATGGGAATAATCACACTCTAAATTACTTTCAAATATTTAGATGTAAATGATTTATTCTCAATTTGGATAATAACCACAAGATTTAATCTCATGTGGATGAAATTATTTTATAAGGACAGTCATCCCAAAGAATGGTTCACAAAATATAAAACAAAAAACATGGGATAAATTTTGAAAATAAAGACATAATAGTTGTGGTAAATGAGATCATTTAACAATTTAGTGGGATGTTTATTACAATAGAACAATGATGAAATATTACATAAGAGTGATGCTTAATTGAGTAACATGGGAGTTGTACATGGGGTTATATAAAATATATAAGAACACAGAAATTATAATAAAATCATAGAAGGTTATATAGATATATAAAAATAATGAAACTAGGGTAAAATCATTGAATGAAATATTTTTCTTTACGATAATGCTCTAGTGTAAACACGGAGGACAAATAGTCTATAACAAAAAAATTTCTTATCTTAATAAAACAATATCTATTTTTAAGAGGCTTCCTAAATTAACAATTGGGTCATAAAAATGCTTGAAGATATCGAAAAAATTTATAAGAATGAAATTTGTGAAATTGTACTGAGGTTGGAAGATAAATATGTAATTTGAACCAATTCGGTATTCTAAAAAAACTAATTAAAGATGGAAAGATAACTATAATTAAAGTATATTTGGAATACAAAGGGTATTTCCAAATCAAGAAAATGTATGTTGATGATAGATTTACACATGTATCCCAAATAGAAACTATCCAAATTTTCATGGGTATTTTTGTGAAAATAGTTTTTAAGGTGTACCAAATGGAAGTAAAACCAATATTCCTTAACAGTATTATTGAGGATAAAGTTATCATTGAGATACCATATGAATTTCTTATAAATAATGATGAAACTAAACATTTTTGGTTGAAGAGGTATTTTATGGGATTAACATATACTAAGATCATAGTATTCTAGGATTGACCATTAATTGATAAATCTTGGATTCTAGTGAGGCAATGTTGAAAACAATCTTCACATCAGGAAGTATAAAGATCAAAGTATTTTAATGCTCATTTGTGTTGGTATAATAATATTTAGAGGACATGAAGAAGCAAAATTACATGTAGTGTAGGATTTTAAGAGTATCTTGTGATGGCTAAACTTACAAGAGGGGGTAAATTTTAGTTTTAAAATGTAGATTAAAAACATTAAACTAAAAAAAATAGAAAGACTCTTAAACTATCTTTATATGACTCATCCATAGTTAGATTACCATAGAAACAAAATCCAAACCCATAAAGCTTCCGATTATAAAGAAAACAATCATAATAAAAATAAATATGAATAATATCAATGTATTTTATCTATCATAATCATAGTGACAATGATAAAATCAATTGTATTGAAATATATGTACGATGACTATCATTCTATTCTATGTAGAATAGAACAGAAAAATTTTAAAAACAAGACAACAATAGCTAATAATAATAAAAATGACTTAAAATATATATTAAAAGACCTTAATAATATAACCTTAAGAGTAAGGTAATCAATAAACATGACTAAAGGTATCCAAAATTTTATGCTTACTAAAATGTCTTTCTTTCCATACAATGAATTCCCTCGATATGATGATTAGAATAGATCTATCTTATTATCCCTAAAATCCTTTGATATGGCCATCAACATATACCTTCATAGAATCGGAATCCCTCAATCATATAGATTAGATTCACTGTTTTCCAATCAATGGAATCCTCCCCATCGTAACAATGATTAGATGTGATTAGAAAAGAAAATTTTCTTATGGAAACAACCTAGAAAACGATTCCTTATAACTAACAACTCTTTAAATTATTTCAATTAATTTGGAATGAGAAATTACTATAGAGAAATAATTAGAAGAATTGATTTTTGATTGAAATAAACTATCAACAAACTCGTCAAATGACTCTCTATTTATAGATGAAGCTCCAATAGACATGTTTCTAGGTTTATTGCAATGGCCATAGACAAATGGAATGTGACATCTCATTTGTAACTAAATTTCTGATGTAATATTAATTAAGACCATTATTGTTTTAAATATATTCCTTATGATAAATAAAGTATTTTTATTCTGATTATTATTTTAGGAAAGTTTGATGGACTTACTTATCAATTGTAAAAAAAGATAATTCTTTTGAGTGTTAGTCTGATTTATCAGTACCAGAATCAGTGTGATGGTCATGAATTTTTTTAGCGTGAAAGATAAAAAAATTATAACTCCTATTCGAATTAAAGGTATGTCCAATAATTATAAGAATACTAAATTCAATGATTGTAATGAAGAATAGTAATTTTATATTCACAATTCATTAGAAATTTTTCTATGTATGGTAAATGATGACGTTTTCTAAGATAACATACTAAAACAATTGGGACATAAAATGTTATTAAAAATGTTTTAATAAAGTGTTTGTAATTTCCAAAACTAATGGAATAGAAACTAAAAAGTACCACTTATGACTCAACAATCTCTCCCATTTTGGAAATCAAAAACCAAAAACATAAATGAAAAATAACTTTAAAAACCTACAAACCTTCTTTTATTTAATAACTTCATATTCAGAGATATTATTTGAAACATAACCCCCATGTGTTTTTAACTCTTATGAACATAATATTGAATAAGATGATTGAATACGATGGGAAGTATTATAACAGTTCTTGTATATCTCGGATCTTTTATTTTAGAACATTCAAATCCTTATTATACTCATCAATTGAATATCTAAAATATTAAACAAACATAACTTTATCAACCTTTCATGATGAAAAATTGATAAATAATTAATTCAATTATAACACAAGTTTTTTTAATTTATTAAACTGCTCATCATGAATATGAATATCATATTCAACGTGGGTAGACTACTTCAACATTTAATTATCTGATATTTTTTGATTCTATTAATTTTCTCGAAAATTATTCAATTCATATTCAATACAAATCACTAATTAAATTTTAACTTTTATTGACTTTGAATTCTCACTTAGACTATTCTAAAATGTTATAATATTTCTTTGGGATTTGAAAAGTATAAAATTTTTCCTTCAAATATCCTTAAATAATATAAAATATAATCAAAACATTTCTGTGATATAGTTTCCTTCATGATTGAATGATCGAGATCAACCTCAAGTTGTTTTTTGAAAGTTATAAAATAAAATTACATTCCTTTGTTATCATTTTCCTTTTCAAATCAATTATCATCTGATTGTTCATGAATTTCAACATCGTTATCAGATTTGACCTTGTTAGATACTTTTGTTTTAGAGTGTTGATATTCTTCTTGTTCCTTTGACAGTGATTCTTCTTCCTTTTATAAATATGATCCATCGTTTTGAGAACTTATTGATTTTCATCCTTATTATCCTTGTATGGTAAACATGATGAGGATTATGATAACTCGAATGATTCCTTATGAGACTTGGTTTCTTCACTATCATCATCTTTATTGTCTTACTATTCCCCATATTCATATTCTTATATATTAACCTATACATCTTCATATTCCTATGTTTTTTATTCTTTTTCTTGCATTTATTCTCCTTCAACGTCTTTATCATCTTCCTTATTAAGATCTTATTCTAACCTGCTTGCGGTTCGAGGAGCTACATTTCTAGATGGCTCAGGTTTCGATTATTTCTTTGGATGATTTGGGACCGATTCATCCTCAAAAACGTTTTTCTTTCCCTTATCATCAAAATAATTGATTCAAACTGGAATAACTGATATTTCTTTTAATACTAACCATAATTATAGAATTATCTAATCAGTATGGGAAGTGGTAAGGAAAAAATTATCAGAAGCACCTTCTACTCCTTTCATCAATGTTTCCAAAATTTGATCTTTTTACAACAATTAATTTTGATTATTTATTTATTTTTTATTATTCAATCTATTAATCAATATGAATCATTAAATATTTAGATTTTTCGGGTCAATTACGTAATCTATACCCCTTTATTTTTCTGAACCTTATGTGTCATCATTTACTCAAAAAATTCAAGAGGCGTATTATTTTGATTCTTTTACCTAATATATAGATATTTCACTGACTTAATCTTCTTTTTAATAACATCCTATGGTTTTATTGATGGATGTCCCTCTTAAACAAAACCATAATCCTTTTCAATAAACTCCATTGATTTTGAATCAAACACTAACATCATCCTGGACATCATATCATCACTAATAAAGGAAATATTTTCCCTAATAGGATATAATGTGTTAGCTAATTTGAAAATATACATACATTTTACAACCATTTTTCTGATAAAATATTGAAAAAATAATAATTATTTACTTGATTGAAGAAGTTTTGATATTATCTGTCCTTATTAAGATGAACATGAAAATATAAATCTTTGTCATATTCAATAAATAATTAGAAAAAAAAACTTCAAATTCATTCAACATATCTCCATATAACTTTATCATAATTTTTTACCCTTACATTCATAGGGAAAAAAATGTGTTGTCCAAATTCAAGTGGAATACTTTTATAACTTTTTCATACTCTGAAAAATGAATCTTCATCTATATTCATATTAAATGTTACAATATTATTATGAAACTTATAAGAAGGGGTAGTATTATCCTTCCTATAGTACTTCAACTAAATATTCAAATATATTATAAGATAATTTATACCTTTTATAAAACATATTGAATTTTATCTTATCCTCACCATCCTCTTTCAATAACTTTACAGAAGAATATAGCTCAGAAACTACCTCTAAAAAGTATAAATAAAAATATTTGTTAGGATTTTCAACACATTATGATTCTCATACTTGGAATGAAATTATATTATTATATATAGAATTATATTTTTTATACCATGAAATTTCAACAACCACTCTCTAAATATAAACAACTTAGTATTATATTCCTTGGTCAGCTTCAAATTTGTATTTTGAAATTGGATAATGAATGAAATGAAAAACTTATCGAACTACGGACATTGAAGGGTGTAACAACATGGGTAGAAAAACACTGATGACCTGATGTGCGATATAGGGTGACCCACCCTTATATAGGAGATAGGGTTGAATATTAAATTTTATAAGAAAACCAATATTTGATATGGAAACCCTTTATGATATGATGACCTTGATTCATCTGAAGAAAGTTTTTAATGTATTATTTTAACAATTGATGTTTAAAATCCATTATCAGAGTGGGGGTCATTCCATTTATTAAATTTTTTAAAACTATTGAAAAAGAAACAAATGTTTTTTAAATATAAGATTATAACAATAACAATCATAATGTAATGTAAAGAAATAGTGAAAAAACAAAAGAAAATAGAAGAGTAACTTTAAGAGTAGAAATTTTATTGGTTTTATTAACTTGTTATTCTTAGATTTTTAAAAATAAAAATATTATGGTAGTTTTAATATAAAATTTTATAAAAATATAATATGATTATAACTTTTTTTAACAAAATATAATTATAATAATTTTGAATTATAATCATATTAACAAATATTTTTAAACTGAAATTTTTTTCAGTAATTTTTAATTCCAGAATATTTTTAACACATTCAGAGTTTGGAAAACTATTTGGAAATTATTACATGAAAATTTATATAAAAATTTTTATTCCAAAGAAATTATGATAAATATTTTGGAAAACCATTAATTTATAAAACTAAAATAATTTAAGAAAAAATATGTACTACCCCAATAAAAAGAAGTATATTAATGTAAAGAGATGTGAAAAAAGAATTAGATATGGATAATTACTTTATGATGATAATTCCTAGATTCTTATTAACATATTCAAATCAATCAGAACTAATATATTTTTGTGATAATATTAGGAAATTGTTCATGCATTCTGATTAATTGTAAAATTATAGCTCCTTTAAGTGTATGATCTTGATGGAAATTATGTCTTATATCTATGTCCATAACATTTTACTGATGTTATGGGTTTTTACTTAATTAAACTGAATCTGTTTTATCACAATATATTTTATTATTAGTAAAAATCATTCCGTAGTCAATGACTGTGTGTTTCATCCACAACACTTGAGTACAATAACTTCTAGTGGCCACATATTTATCTTGAGTAGTGGAAAGTTATAATAAGTGTTTTTTCTAATATAAAAAAGAAACTAAAGAATATACTATGAAATGAAAATTTCTATATGTTCTTTTACTATCCATTCTATAACCAACAATGTTAACATCTGAAAAACCTTTCAATTTAAAATCATTTCTAGAAAAATACAAAAGGCATAAATTCATAGTCACATTAAGATAATGAAAGATTCATTTTACATCCTTAATATGTGATTTTATTGGATTATATTGATATATTTATCATAATAATATTGAATATATTAAATATGTATACCAAAAATTTAAGTATTGTAAAAATCCTATCATAGCTCTAAAAATATTTTGATCAACTAGTTTCCCAGCCACATCATGTTCTAAAGTATTAGATGTACTAATATGATTACTAATACTATTTTTATTTTTTGTATTAAAATTTCTTATGATTATATGTTATATACTTATTTTGAGATATAAAAGTTAATTATAATTTTGTGATATTTTAAAACTATGAAAATATCTTAACTCACCCATAATACTCATTTCAAACTCAAACATCATAAGATCTATAAAGGAACCTCCTAAATATTTTTGAGTTGAACCAAATATAATGTCAGAAACAAAAAATTGTACAATCAAAATAGTTTTTTAAAATTATTTTATAAAATGGTTGGATTTATATCTCCCTTAATAAAAACTTTTTGTAACAAAAAATCAATTAATCTATTATACTGATATCTAGGGGATTTTTTTGTTCATATAAATATTTACTAACTTTGAAAACATATTATGGATATTTTTTATTTTCAAAACCATGTGGGTTTTCAATATAAAATTCCTCATGGAAATTTCCTTCAAGAATATCATACATCACATCCATTTGAAAATGTTTGAAATTAAAAAATGCTATAAATTATAAAAGTACATGAATATATTCATATCCTTCTACTAGAGCATAAGTTTCTTCATAATCAATTACCTATTTTCTATTATATCCCTTATCAACATGTCTCGTTTTATTTCAAAACATTATTCTATTTTCATCACACTTATTCTGTAAAAACCCATTTTTCTCCAATTATAGAATTTTATATAGGCTATTCTACTAAATACCTTTCTTCCTACCTCTCAAACTCACCGAGTTCATCTTGAATTTCCTTAATTAAATCCTTATCACTTAAAGCATCATCAGGATTCTTAAGTTCAAAATGGGATAATAAATATTGATGTTCAATTGCATTTATTAAAGAACATCTTAAATTAGCTAGTTTATCTACATCACCAATGATACATTCACTAATATTATTCTTAATAAATGACCAAATTATGGGGTTTTCAAAATTATATTTTTCAAAAATATGTATAAATTATTTCGATGGAATAACATCAGAAAATAATTCTTCAGTTATTTTCTTATGCGAAAACAATTCTAACAACGGTTGAAAATAAGTTTTAGAAATGACATCCTAGGATGTATGTAGATGTTGTTTGAAAACAAAATTATCAGTTTCATTAAAAATAACATGTACTATTTCTTCAAAAGTAAAAGAAAATTTATTAAAAACACTATAATCCTTAGAAGTATTGGAATAACTTAAAAATATTCATTTATAAAATTTGGGTAAAAATCTATGTAAGTTATATCTAGTATTCAGGGTGAATATATTGCAACTGCAAACATTTAAGTAAGAAACATTTTGTTTTCTTCTAGTCCACATCTCATATGAATTTTTATTAAGAAAATGTCTAATTAAAACTCAATATTTTGTATTTTAGGAATTACTAACCAATTCATCCAAAAAAATGTTTATCAACTAAGTATTAACTAATCAGTGTTCTAGTTATTTCATTAATAGTTCTATTTCTTCTTTCAACTACACCATTTTACATGGGGGAGGGGGGGTTCAAAGTGAAAAAAGTTATGTTAAATACTTTTGATACTAAAAAATTTTCTAAATTAGAATTTTAAATTCACCATCATGATCACTTTGAATTTTTTTAAGTAGAGGTTTTTCTCATATTTATCTTTGGTTATAAAAGTTTTAAAAAAACCAAAGTCTTCAAATTTAATTTTAATAAAATGGACCCAAGTATATCTAGTGTAATAATAAACTAAAACATAAACATAATATTTTATACAAATAATTCTAGATTACGTAGGACCAAATAATTCCATGTGAAATAACTGTAAAGAATTAGATGTTGAGACTTCACTAATATATTAAGGACTTTACATATATTCCTTACTATATCGAAAAGGGTCAGAGAATTTTGAAGTATCAAACCTATATTTTGAAAGATCCTTAAAAAGATCTTTCTTAGTAAAATTAGATATTTTTATATGGTAATAGTGTCCTAACCTTCTATGTCATAACCATGAATCACATTCCATTGTAGTATGGCAATGAATATATTGGCTCATAATTCCATCTAAGTTAAGGGTATAAACATTCTCACACCGATTGTGAGAAAGAATAAATTCATACATGGAAATATGTAAAAAACATATATCATTCCTAAAGATATCAAGTTAACCTTCATCACACAATTTACTCATGATTATAAGGTTTTTCATTAGACCTATGATATGTAAAATATTTGAAATAATAGATTTTACAAGATGAACAATGTTACCTATTATGATAATCTATCCTTGAGAATTATCTTTGAAACAT
The DNA here is from genome assembly GCA_963277665.1 of Viscum album. Taxonomy (NCBI): domain Eukaryota; kingdom Viridiplantae; phylum Streptophyta; class Magnoliopsida; order Santalales; family Viscaceae; genus Viscum; species Viscum album. The sequence continues at coordinate 190,742,230 of OY728155.1, read as the reverse complement.
ACTTTTCCACCTTTCATATTGATTATTTTATTGAATAAATATTCATTTCTAGTCCTATTCATAGAACATCCACTATCCATTTACTAAATTTTTTTTTCCTATTATTATATTTTTTTTAAAAAAATATTACTTTTTTGGATCCCCAATACTCTTGGGCCTTGTGATTTAAGAAAATAAAATTTTTTGTAACTGTATTTTTCATAAAAAATTATCATTATAAAAACCTAATGATTGTACTGTGTTTAAATAAAAAAATTTCTCTTAGATTCCACCAGATTGAAACTTAGTGAAAAATGGTTAAATTTTAGGAATAATGTAGTCTCTACTAAAAATAGTTTTATTTTATATATAACTCATTCCAGTATTATCACTATAAGGATGAATTTGTTTATACATTATATTAAAATTTTCATTACCATTGGTAAACATCGATCAAATATTCTTCAAATAATAAATTTATGATTTTATTTTTACAACTATATTCTTATCCTTATTTGTAATATTTTTTAACTACATTTTTAAAATTTTGTTTTTAAACTATTTTTCTCTTAAACGAATTTTTTAAAATTACTTAATGTATAATCTTTTTCGAAATGGTTTGATCAATATCTTTAGAAAAATCTGATATTTCAATTATTAATATAGTGATTCTTTAATATTACATATTAATTTTATCTTTAGCATTATCATGTTTTTTACAAATCTTGAAATTTTAATTTTCTAAACATTTCTCAATTATGGAAACTTCAACCAAACATGGTAAATAATTATCTATTGTTGAGAAAGATTCTTCATTTGATGATGTAAAATTGTTATCATCAGGGTTATTATCATTAAATGATGTATTTTTATTGGATTTAGCTATATGTACCTTATCCATGAGACAATGGTTTAGAGTGGTTACATTTTAAAAAATACCTATGTTCCTCTTTCAAGAAGTTTCATTATTGGATGATATTTTAGTTGAATCACCACCACTACCAACCCATGTGTCATAAGATTTCAAAACATTCATGACATTAGACTTGTTTAATTTTTGTCATTTAATTATAAATTATTTTCTACCACATCTTTTCTTTTCAGTTTTGGACAATCTGATCGGATGTGTCTAGCTTTCTTACACACAAAAAAGTGAATTCTAAATCTTTATTATCAACCTTATCAAGATGAAATTTATTTATATCAGTATTGGGAATATTTCTTTCCAAATATCTATTTTATCTTTATATATTGATTAGATAAATTATTTTATAAATTTTAAGAAATAATAGAATCTTAGAAAACAATATCCTTCTTATTCCTAGAATATATTACAACATTCTTAGATGAATTTACATTAGAAGGTATTGTGGATGTTTTATCCAAAGAAAACCATATGCATTTATTTTTAACTTTTTCGACATCTAATTTATTTCTACCCTCATACTATATAAGGTTTCTAATAATATCATCCATATTAATATTAATTGACTACCTTTTATCGTCCAAAATTATTCTTTTTTATTTCCACTCATTGAAAATTATATCAATAGTATTTTCCATAATAATTTCAACATCAATTCCTTTTCAACCAAGATATAGTAAAATATTTATAATAGTTGTGAACCTTTGGTGCATTGTGGAAATTGACTATCCAAGAAAAAATTCAAAGTCTTGGTAAATGGATCAAAGTATATCACTTCAAGTTTCTATATCCCTGGTTGTAAACAAATGAGTAACTTCCAATTTACTCCAAATATTATTTATAGCTTCACAAGATGATATTTCAATGTTGATATTTATTATCATAGAACATAGTAAATTATTATCGATTTTGTAATTCAAGTGATATTACAATTTTTCAACATTTTTAAAAGTAGAACATTCATTATTATAAATGTTATATTTACCAGTAATCATCAAAAAGTTATCAACTCCAGTGATGAAAAAATGGTCTCCATTTTTTCTCTCCAATATTCTTGTTCATTATAATCAAAGATAGGTGGTGAACGGGGATTGAAATTATCAAGATATCCAAAATTTATTCCCTACATCTATAAAACATTATATATTACTTTCTATAAAATACATGTTAGTGTAACAATTTTTATAATATAAAAGTTCATATTAAAAATTAAACAACTTGTAATATGTAAAGAAAGTAAAAAACATAGCAATTATATAATTGTAGAAACCACCTTTGATTAAAATTATATATTCCCAAGAGTATATTAAGTTGTCTATAATAACAAAAGGGGTTAACTATAGTTTAAAAGCAATAAACAAAACAAAAATTATATTAAATTAACTTAACGAATATAGGCTTAGTTTTATTATCATAGTAAAAAAATTGAAACAATAAATATTCGAATTATATCTGAGTAAAATAATCCTAATCTTAATGGATATAATTAGAAACAAATTTTTGTTTTCATAATAATCATAGTATCACCGATAAAATCAATTATATAAATACCTATGAATGATCACTATATTTTTATTATATGAACAGAGGAATAGAAACTTGTAAAAACAAGAAAATATTGTATAGTAATAGTAAGAATTACTTACAATCTATATTAGAAGATTTACTTCTATTTACCATAAGAGTAAGTTATTAAATCAACTTGAATAAATGTATACAATTTTTTATACATAATGCAATGTTTTCCATTCCGTACTAGGAAATCCCTCGATATTATGATTGGAATAACACTATCATCCTATCCTTTGAATCCCATGATAAGATGATTAATGTCTATTATCTATCCTAAAAATCCCTTAATCAGAGGGATCAGATTCACCATATTTCTATCCTCAGAGTCCCTCGATTGTAACAATGATTGGACACGATTTCAAATGGAAATGTTCTTAAGGAAAAAACCGTAATAAGGTTTCCTTAGAACTACCAACTCTCTAAATTTATTCAAAGAAATTGGTATGCGAAATTCCAATAGAGAAAAATTTAGAAGACTTTAGTTGAAATTTAAATATACTATACCAAAATCTATAAATGACTATCTATTTATAGATGAATATCCAATGATCATATTTTTGAGTTTTTTGTAACGACCTCAGATATTAGGTGCATGGAATCGCATTTGTAATTGAATGTATGCCATCATATTTATTAACACCATTATAGTGTAAAATGTATTGTTTATGATAGAATAAAATCTATAAATTTGGATTATAAACTTATGTTATTCTATTTTATTTCCATAACAATTGTCAATATGATAATATTTATTAGGGTCAGTCTGATTTATCAATACCAGAATCATTTTGATGGTCCTGAATTTTTTCAGTATAAAATATTGGGCAAAATTCAGAATCCTCATATGATGATAGGTATGTCTAAAAATTGAATGAATAAAAAATCTAAGGAACATAATGCATAATAGTAAGTTTTTATTCATAATTTAACAAAAGTTTTTCTATGTATGTTAAAAGATAATTTTTTCTAAAATAACATACTAAAAAAATTTGTACATAAAAAGTTAGTAAACATTTTTTAAGAAAGTTTTTGTGATTTTTAAAATTGAAGGATTTGAAAAGTAATAAGAACTAATTCTAACTCAACATGTTGTTCATAGAATACATGAGGAGAGAGTTCAAAATGTTTATTTTTTAAGAATCAACTTTTTACCTTGGTTAACAGGTGACTCAAGGAAGGCATAAAACATTTATTTATTAATAAAATAAACTAGATAAATTCTCAAAATAGTTTTAATGGAGGATTCTAGTTTGATGAAAACACCAAAAACTTCCTAGATGAAGCTGTCAAGAGATAATTACAATAAAGAGGGTGGTGTGATATAAAATAAAAAATCATATGAATTATATTATACCAAATACAAATATATCCTTCCATTTTATTTTACATATTTCAAGATGCACAATAACAAATTTATACCATGTAAAAATGTATGATATAGGTAAAGAGTATTCTTCATTACATTATTGGCATGGTTTATTTTAGATTTTTTTTGTAAAACATAACAATATGAGTTTTTAAAATACATTGATACTGATTATCATCGTTCATGGGATGATATTAGGTTAACATCATGTGGTTCTTTCTATCAAGTAGGTTTTTCTTATTCTTTGGCTAAGAAAAAATAAATATGGAATTTCACTTATTACAAAAAATGATGTATATATATCAGTTCTTCATGAATTTATACAACTACTATGGATGAATAAAAAACATGAGGATATTGGATTTATTTTGAAATATTATAATATATTCATGTGTGATAAGATGAGTGTGATTAATCTTAGAAAAAATAGCATCTTTCATTCAAGTATAAAGAACATGTAGATAAAGTATCATTTCATCAAGGAGAATGTTTAATATGGGTTGTCATAGTTGGAGTATATTCTATGATAGAATTAGATTACATATATCAAGATGAGGAAACTACCATGTGCTGGGTTTGAGAGGCATAGATTGAATCTTGTATTCCAACCATCTTCATCTGAATAGATTTGATACAGAAGATACCCTCACTCCCCCAAGATATTTTCTATTTATAAAAATCTATAATAATTCTATTAAATTAAATGTCTGGGTTTCTAAGTCATTCTTTTTAACTATCATAAAAGTTCTATTAGGGTACATTTTCAAAGGGTGGTATATAGTGCATGAGATACATGGTAGAAGTTATCCTTGAGATTCTTGGGAGAAAAATTTATGGTTGAAAATGAAGCCATATGAGAGTTTCATTTCATGGTGATAAAGTAAAATCGATCACATGATAGTGTTTCTCAAGGAAGATAGAATTTCAATATCCATTCAGGGTGAATATCATGGTATAAAGGTATTGAAGATCATGAATATTAAATAATTCATTATAATGAGTAACTTTTCAATTTACTCTCATTAATCACAATGATTTTGAATCCTGTGAGATTATAGTTTGTGATTAAAGAATCATTAATACACAATATAAATTAAAAAATGTTTAGACTATGTAACTGGTCAGTTTTGATGGTTTTGGACTGAAATTTTCTAAATCAGATGAAAAGTAGTGATCCAAAAATTCAAAGGGTGAGATTGTAAGAAAACACAACCTTAGATAATTTTTTTTGGGGGGGTGTTTATTGAAAAGGCTATTTAAAGACCTTAAAATGAGTTTTTCATGTCATGATGATTGATTAAAGAGTTTTTTGGGTAGGTTTAAGTGGATATGAATGTAGTAATTAGTTATGAATTGATACCTAAGGCTACCTCATGAAGGAGTTCCTATGTGAATGAAAAATTTAACAAAGATCCTTGTATGTGTAAGAGTATTTAATATTATATATAAGGTTATTTGGAATCATGTTTGGGGTTTTTCACATTTTCCCATGAAGATGAATTGACTTCCAACTCTATCACAATAGGTAAATCCATTACTTAACTATGGAAGTGGATCCAGTTATGAAGGATGGAAAGATAGGGAAGAGGCATGTCATGAAAATACCCCATGAGATTAATGATCCATGCTATTTGGATCTATCTAAGTAGTTCATTCCATCAAATCCAAAACACACCATGAATGGAGTTGTAGATATAATTGTATAAAATTCATTGTTTACATAAGAGTAGTTGATCCACGGTGGATGATGCGTAAATGTAAAATCATGAAGACATTGTTAAAGTTGAAGAAAAATTAATGTTATGGGATCAATGACAACTTCATGATGGGTATTGGTAAATTTTGGTGGCTATATTGTCAAAATATATTCATGTCATAGTTGAGGGAAATACCCATGAAGACTCCATTTTTAGAAGTTTATATTCCTAATGTCTAGGGGGCCATGTCATGATTATTAGTTCCATGATGTGGTGTTTAGGTCAATAGAGAATTAAAAATGGTGTACATGACATGATTTGTGGATACATGCCATTATGTTTTCATATTGAAGATATGAACTCTCCTTGAATATGTGACAACCTAAAAATTTTAATGGTGGCCAAAATCACAATGCGTTTGTGATTCTCACATAATGAAAAAGTTTTGTTTGCAAAAAATCATTTTTTATTTATTATCCTTTAAGAGTGAATACAAGGAATTAAGTCGGTGATCTTGAATTGTTTTTAAAGACTGTGTTTGGATGATTTTTCCCTACCGACAAAAAGTGAATTGATGAAAAATTAAGAGGGAAATCATGTGATTATATAACGAAAATGTAGAGATCTATTTATCTATCAAAATGTAAAATATTGTTCATGAAAGATCAAAGAGAAAAGGAGAGAATATAAGAAGTTTTTAAAAATATTGTTGTAAATAAAGAAAAAGAAGACTAATGAGGTTGTCTTGATATAGGTTCAAGGAGTTCTTCAAAGTGTGTTAAATTGGAGTATATTTGATACAACACTAATGGTAAAAATAAATTCAGTATTCATGATGATCAAGTAAGAAACACTCATAGAAGCTATAAGAATTTTGAGAGGATGAGAGCAGTGAGTTATTTATATTTCTAGGGTTATAAAGCTACAGGTTCAGTGTGACCAATCCGAATTATATTAAACAATCATTGTTCATAGTGTTTCAATTTTCCAACACAACATCGTTTCAGGATCCTTAGTTTATCCAGGTCTATGTAAAGCAAGTAAAATTTATCATGTCCCTATTCTATTTCATTATCTATTTATACTGACTGTAAGGTAGAAGAGTCTTCCAAATAATAATTCAACTGGATCATTGGAATGGGTTCATTTGTGAAAGATTAACATACCCCTATTCACCCCCTCTAATAAGGATTTACCTTTCATAGGACCAATAATCTCCCTTAGTAATATTTTATTTAATAATAATAAATAATTTTTTTTAATTCATATATCATAGTTATATTTTACGAATAATAATTTATTAAATTGGGTTTTAAAAAATCTATTTTATTTTATTCATGATTCTTTTTGGACTTTTAGTTTTATGTGATAAGTAATTTAATCTTATTTGTATTATTACTTTCATAGTGATATTTAGATAGTAATTAATTCATTCAAATATAATTTTTAACAAAGTATAGTGCATTTTTTAATAGCTACATAATTGTAACATATAACCATTTAATGTAATGAAACAATTTGTAATTTAATATAAAATTTCAAGTGTGTTATATGATAAAATAAATGGTAAAATTATATTAAAATATTATTTTATTATTTATTAATAATTTTATAAAAAAACCCTATTTTTTGAATTATTTTTATCATATTCTATTTGTAATGAGCCAAACCGAGTTAACTAGACATGCCACTCAATCCATCGCGATATGGTGGTGTATTGAAACAAGATTAAAAAATCATAAGTATAGAAAACAATAAAAAAACAAAAGTACAATGTGGAAGAAAGAGAGACATAAAATACCCATAGAACCTATGAAAAATAATCTGAACCAAAAAATTATAACCAAATGTATCCAAAAAGACTCCATGTGACTAGTTGTCATCTCCAAACATTCCCACAATGAAGGAAACAGAAAAAGAGAAGTTAGTAAGAAAATAGATTATGTTCCCTTTACCTGGATCCTAAAAAACATCTAAAAACTTCTAAAGGAAATAGTAGGATGTTATCACAATTCCTAGTAGGATACCACCATATAGTCTATAAAAGTTCTAAAAACAAGAATTCATCAGTTCTATTATTTAATAGAAAAGTAGTTTTACAAAGAATTTTCAGAAATATAGAGCCAATTATAGATTGGTTCCTCATGATCCTAGATCCATAGGAAACACATAAATACTCTTTCAAACCGCAAATATCCATCATACATTTCCTCTTCATGTTCTACAAGATGTAAGGAGAATAGATCCAATTAATATCTAAAAAAAATGGAAAACACTTTTAAAAAATGAAGTTTACCTTGAGTAGATCCATCTAGAACGAAGTTAATGAAGCTAGAATCCCAATATATAAGCCTCTATACCATTGAGTAAGGATTATGTATAGAAAATATTAGGTTATAAGGTCAGTATATGTTAAAATGAGTTCTTGTGGATTTTTAATTAAAAATTCATATTTTTTAAAATTAGTGTGCAAGATTTTCTGGAGATGCAGCTCTACAATGAGTAATTATTTTCCCTATATAAAGTTTCAGTTTGGGGTTCATGGTTTTTTTGTATAGTTATTATACCATGTTCCAGTTTTGAATAACACCTCTACATAGGGTTTCATGGTTTTCACTGGGTGGTCACACAATTGGGATAAACCTTATGCCTACTTCTAGTGGTTCAACCCAAGCTACCCGGTTTTTTATTCCAAATTGTATTATTTTAAGAACCATACAGCAACCATACACTTCCCTATGGGCCTCCTTTTTTAAAAAAAACTCATAAAATGACCCAAAAGTAAGATGTATCCAAAGCATGGTCAAAATAGGGGTTTGGATGTACCAGTAAGAATGTAACATAATGTTACAATATCCCTACCTTAAATGATTTACATACCCATAAGGAAATCATGATTCAAGACTCGAAAAAAGAGAAGGACATTGTTTCCTCATCAATAATTCCTACTCACATGTCTCATGGTTGTCCCATCTGCACTGACACAGTAAACGGACCAAAGAAATCATTTTACCAGGAAGTACCTTATCCAAGTGACTCATAATATGAACTGGTTTCTCAATATATGTGGCTTCATGCTCAAGATCAACATCCTCCCATTCAACTATAGGGTACCCCAGATGATCTGGTGGGTTGAATGGGTGAAATTGTTAGGTATAGTCCATGGTAGAACCTTTTTCAGTGGGCTCAAGGAATATCATGGGATAATGAGATGGTGTATGCAGTCCTGAAGTACAGTTTGAGGAACTCCCCCTCATATGATGATGATTTGAGGTCTCTAAGAGAGGCCAAAAACATCAGGCCTCAATTGGGGTGGGTTCTCAGAGCCATTTTACGGTGTTGGGTGAGGGTGAATCCACCCCATCTGATGAAGGGATTAATGAGTAGGAATTGTGTGAAGAGATTCATATATTCTGAGTCTGTTTGGATGTCAAAGTAGTGGATAATGATTCTTCATATAAATATTGGTCCTCTAAATCCAAGGATGTTGTAATTGTAGAAGAATACATTTAGTTCTATTCAAATTAAGGAAATAACACAATTGTGGATTTATATGGGTATATTCTGCATAGGTGGAGTCTGTGGTGATAGAAGAACTATTCATATTTACCTAGTCCTTATTTACATGGTCAAAAAGAAAAGTTAAACACCCCCCCCCCCAATGAGATTTACTACGGATGTAGACATCCTAAAAGTAAAACTCAAGGGGTCCAGTATGAATTAACAATAAAATTAAGATGATATGATTGACTCACAATCATATAAACCAAATTTAATTGATTTAGGGAATTCTGATAAGGAATATGGTGAAATAGATAACTCACAGGATCTCCTCATGCATTCTAATTAGGATTGTTTAGTAGATTATTTCCAAATCATGGTCTCAAAGGAGGATGAACACTAGATTTCTAAAACACTGATGTGAGTCAACATGAATGAAGGTCGAACCTCTTAGATTGTTAAATGTGACAATATTTTGATACAAGGTTTCAATGAGGGGAAAACATATAACGACCCATACTTTACATACATTGTTAATACTTCAAAATTGAAGCATACTTATTACAACATATAACAAAACCACGAAAGGACCGTATAGGTATAGTGTCTTTAGAAACTGGGAAACATAAACAACTGGTTCATAAAGCGTCTACACTGTCTCCCATTTATTTCATCATATCTATAGTCCCTTTTGGCATATATTACTTAATAACCTTCTTCCTGACCTGGGGAAAGAAAACATACAAAAGGGTGATCTCAAATGCTCTGTAAGGGTAATCAAAAGAAATATCAATCACATCATATACATAAGCACATAACTTTTGGAAATCTTAACCTGCAAAAGAGATCATAATTTCATAACATGGGATAAATCATGGCAGTGAAATGTAATCACAATAATCATAACTTAAAACATGAAACTTTGTGTAATACACACATAATCATAGAGAATCATTTCTTGTTAGTCAAGACTCGTTTCCAAGACTATCTTAGTGGGCAAAGTCCATTTCTGAACCGAGTCACCCTCGTTTCAGTCCTGTTTCACTGAACCGGTAGAACCTACCGTTCCATCCATGTCTATCTCATGAGATATAAAATCTTTACCCCATGCATTGGAGGGAGATATAGGTCCCACCCATCTCATAATTATACCATTCTTATGTGTGCCACAAAATCATAAATCATACATCATTGCATAACCCATGTAATAAAAATGGGAATCTTAAATATCGTGACATCATAAAACAATTCATATAAGATAAAGGAATTCATAAAAATAATTCCATCACAACATTATCAAATCAATGTAATAATAGGGATAGAAACAGAACCCTTTATTATCTTAGATGGAAAATAATTTTGATAAAAAACACTTGAACACCATTCTTGAGGAAAATATCCTTTCTACTTCAAAAACATTTTTCTTTCTTAACATGTCATAAAATTTTAAACTAAAAGAAGTTGATTAAAAATAAACTTGAAAACTTGTGAAGGAAGATTCTTGGAAATAATGTTTTAAAAATCCATTCATGCCGTATAAGTTAAAAAAACATTCTTCGTACTTTTTTCGGAAAAGTCAAAAAGTACCTCGTACGAAAAACGACAAAATATTCCTTTCATATCTTTTACTAAAAACTCACCAAAGGGTAAAATTGGATTTAAACAATTTTAGGTGGATGGAAATAATATTACATATTGATGAAACATGGATGTGGATGATAAAATACACCCCAGTAAATACTTACGAATAAACAATCTCGGATAAAAATGAGATTGTGATATTTTCCTTACCTTAGGTCCGATTTGCTTTGTATGTGTCCGAAGCTCCTGTATAATGGTTTAAATAATGTTATTGACTTATTCCATAATCATACATATTTATATGATATCATATATGGTCATATTCTTAGCTTCTTATTAGTAATATTTCATTGTTACTTGTTACTCGGGTCTTTATTGCCTTTTGTTCTTATGTGTGTTTTGCCGAATAAATTCTTATTCTTCTTTTAAGATTATAGATACCTTATATCCAGAATGGTATTAGTGTAACATATATCATATTTATTCATTCAATTCATTTATATAATTACTATGTAATGATTACCATGTAGAACGAGTCGCATCACATCGTGGAGACGGTATTCCGTACGTACGCACGAGCGATGATATTGTTCCCATGATCGTGGAATTGTATTTAAGTGTATTTATACTATTTAAGTATCAATATCAATTTATAATAATCATATATAGTTACTCATTACACCATTATACCCATCCTTGTAAGGTGATGGTGGAAAATAGATTACACCACGGCGTGGAGACGGTATTCCGTACGTACGCACGCGCGGTGATTTCATTTTTCCATAGGATGGATAGAAGGTGAATTAGGGTTGTTTCATATTTATAATAACATATAAGTATGTAAGTAATACTGATGTTATTACTTTATCATGAAACAACTAATGAAGAATAAGTTGAAGAAGAAAGAAATTGAAAAGATCAGTAATGGATATTACCTCTTCTTTGAAACGCCTCTTTGAATCCTCCACTTAGGGAACTAAGATTGGTCTTTGAAGAAGACCAGGACCTCTAGGATTATTCTAGGGAAGTTTATAAGGTATTTTGGCAGGGGTTGGCCGATCTTGAGTGCTCAAATTGGTGTGAGGAGGAGGGGGAGGAGGTGCCCTTTTATAAGGGAGGAGAGGGGCACCTTAGGAATATCTCAAAATATTATTTTATATTAAAGTCAAAATCGGTTTATAATGGTTCCAAAGGGTCTTATTTCGAAGGTAAAGTGGGGATGGGTCGAAATCCTAACAACCAATAGGATTTAGACATGTTTAGGTTATTATTTTAACCTTATCAATTAGATTTAACTCTAAGTTAAATAATTTAACTTTTACCGTGACTTTTTGTTTTCTTACACTATATGGTTAATACACTTACTATAACATGCCAAACGAACCCCAAGTTGTTTATTATTAATATATATATCCTTACCTAAGTCATTTGGCCTAACCTTAGATTTTTAGGAATAAAATAACAATTAATAATATAATATTTGTTTTAAAAACTATTTTATGTCAATTTTGACACTATTTAGTAATTGATTTTTTTGAAAATCATAACAGAATTATATGTTCGAACCAAGTTGATTAAATCAACACTAATATATCATAGTAACCTATAAAATTAGTGGAATTCATAAAAAGTCTCAAATTACATTTATTTGAGCATTTATAACATCAATTATGTTAACATTTCCTTAAAAGGGTAATTACTGCATCATCGTTGTGTCATTAATAAATTAAAAAATAAAATATCATTATGTAGGAAATCTTTTTATCTTTATAATGAATATTTATAGTCGAATTTATCTTATGTATAACCCCATATTAAAAATTATTTACATATTAAACTTTGATTTTAACTATTTTAACCCTTCTTTAAATAAATTAATAATAAATGTCCTAATCTAATCCAAGTGGGGCTAAATGGTCATATTTTATTCCTAAGTTTGTTTTTGGTAGAATTACACTTGTCCAATAGAATTAGGACATGTGTTAGGGTAATAATAATATCATCTTTACCCTTAATTACCCTATTTACTTTTTACCGTGGTAAAAAAAAGTAAAAAGTTACTATTCACCAAAAATTATTTTCATCTCATTGAACCACATTTTAGTCCTTGATATTAAACGTGTCTCTCGGATTTTTGAAATTCCACTCACAAAAGAGGTAAAATTAAGTTTTATGAAAAATTCAGTTTTTTAACTACCACTTAGTGGTTTCACTATTCATCAAAAATTGAATGTTTTTAGAAAAATACCAAAATTTTACCCTAGGCTAATTTCGATATTCCGAATCCAAAAATGAAGTCCATTTTGAAAAATAAAATTTATAAAATTTCAAAAAGTGGTTATTACTATTCATAACGGCTAGTTTTAATAATATTTTAATAGTATATCATTGTTTAGTGAAACTCGGTATTGCGTACGACGCACACTATCGAGGAAGGTCGTGATTTCGTGTAAAGTAAGTCAAGCTAGTGTGTAGTAAAAGATTCCTATAACATAAAAACAAAATATTACTCATAAAAATCTCGGGTGTTACATTCTACCCCCCTTAAAAAGAATTTCTCCCTCAAAATTCGTCACTTTGTAACAAACAGATGAGGATACTTCTCCCTTATCATATCCTCAAGCTCCAATGTAGCTTCTTCAAGTTGGTGGTTCCTCCATAAAACTTTCACCAATCGAGTGGTCTTGTTTTGTAGGACTTTTTTGCTACGATCCAGAATCTCTATCGGTTGTTCTTCATAAGAAAGATCTTGCTCCAGCGGTACAACTTCTGAGCTGAGTACATGTGAAGGATCAGGTATGTACTTTCTCAGGAGAGAAACATGGAACACATCGTGAACTTGAGAGAGATTCGGTGGAAGCACCAATCGGTAAGCTACCTTTCCAACACGATCCAGTATTTCTAAAGGACCGATATATCTAGGGCTCAACTTCCCCTTCTTTCCAAATCTCATAACCCTCTTCCAAGGAGATATTCGTATGAACACTTTATCACCCACTTCAAACTCTAGGTCTTTTCTTCTGTTGTCGGCATAACTTTTTTGTCGACTCTAAGATGCTCTTATGTGTTGTTGAATAGATCTGACCTTTTCTGCCATTTCATCAATGAGATCAGGTCCTAATAGCTTTCTTTCCCCAACTTTATCCCAGAAAGTTGGAGTCCTGCATTTATTTCCATAGAGAGCTTCATAATGAGCCATCTGAATACTGGAGTGAAAGCTATTATTATAAGAAAATTCCACCAAAGGTAGTTGTTGATCCCAACCTCCTTTGAAATCCATAGAGCAAGCTCTCAACATATCTTCTAGGGTTTGAATTGTTCTCTCAGACTGACCGTCTGTCTGGGGATGATAAGCAGTGCTGAAACTCAACTCTGTATCCAGAGTATGCTGAAGACTTCGCCAGAACTTCGAGGTAAATCTCGGATCTCGATCAGATATAATGGAAAGTGGTACTCCATGCAATCTTACCACTTCATTTACATATATCCTGGCAAGCTGATCTAGAGAGAAATCCTCTCTAATAGCAATGAAGTGTGAAGACTTTGTAAGACGATCAACTATGACCCAGATAGAATTATTGCCTTTGGATGTTAAAGGAAGTCCTGTGACAAAGTCCATAGTGATGTTTTCCCATTTCCATTCGGGTATGGGTAATGGTTGTAACATCCCCTTAGACTTCTGTCTCTCAGCTTTAACTTGTTGAAAAACCAAGCATCGAGAGACATATTCAGCAACATCTCTTTTTATGCCATCCCATCAGAAGTACTCTTTCAGGTCCCTATACATCTTCGTGCTTCCAGGATTAATAGAGAATGAAGAACTATGAGCCTCATCCAGCAGCTCCTTCTTTAATTCGGGGATGGGAGGAACAAAAACCCGATTCCTGAACTTTATTATCCCATCACAATCAAGGTTGAATTCAGGAACATTTCTCACCTTCTTTTCTAACTCGACATCTTCTTTATGTGCCTCTTTAATCTTCACATGTATAGATGGTTGAACATTCATTTGAGAAAGATAAGATTTTTCCCCTTCCATTATAATTCCAAGATCCATCCTTTGTAAATCCATAAATATTGGATCTTTTGTGATCCTCATCATGGATAAACTATCATGGTCTTGTCAACTTAATGCATCTGCCACCTTGTTTGCTTTCCCAGGGTGGTAATGGATTGAGCAGTCATAATCCTTAATCAGCTCCAACCATCTTCTTTGATGCATATTCAGCTCCTTTTGTGTGAAAATATAATTTAAACTTTTATGATCAGTATAAATATCACACCTTTCACCATAAAGGTAATGCCTCCAAATCTTTAATGCAAATATTACCGCAGCTAACTCCAAATCATGTGTTGGGTAATTTTGCTCATGGATTTTCAACTGTCGTGAGGCATAAGCTATCACCATATCATTTTGCATAAGAACACACCCCAATCCCTTCTTGGATGCATCACTGTAGATCAAAAACCTTTCTCCACTACAAGGCAGTGTGAGAACAGGTGCACTGGATAACCTTCTTTTCAACTCCTTGAAATTCTCTTCACATTCCTCTGTCCAAACAAACTTAACTCCTTTCCGAGTCAACTTGGTGAGTGGGTTAGATAATTGTGAAAAATCATTTACAAAACGTCGATAATATCCAGCCAAACCAAGAAAACTTCATATCTCAGTTACTGTTGTTGGTATCGACCATCTTTCGATAACCTCTGTTTTTGCTGGATCCACAGATATCCCCTATTTTGAGATTATGTGACCCAAAAATGCAACTTTTTGAAGCCAAAATTCACACTTGGTAAATTTGGAATAAAGCTTCTCCTTTCTCAGGGTCTTCAATATAATTCTCAAGTGATCTTCATGCTCTTCTTTTCTCTTTGAATAGACAAGAATATCGTCTATAAAGACTACCACAAATTGATCAAGATAGTCTATAAAGACTTTATTCATTAGATACATGAAGATAGCAGGGGCATTAGTAAGACCAAATGGCATCACAATAAATTCATAGTGTCCATACCTTGTACGGAAAGCTGTCTTTGGTATATCCTCCCTTTTGACCCTTAACTGATGATACCCTGAACGAAGATCAATCTTGGAAAAGTATTGAGCTCCGCGTAGTTGGTCAAATAAGTCATCAATGCGTGGGAGAGGATATTTGTTCTTGATAGTGATCTTGTTAAGTTCTCGATAATCAATGCAGAGTCTCATTGATCCATCTTTCTTCTTAACAAATAGAACAGGTGCTCCCCAAGGTGACGCACTAGGGCGTATGAATCCCTTATCAAGATTCTCTTGGAGTTGCTTCTTCAATTCCTGCAACTCAATTGGGGTCATTCTATAAGGTGTATTTGAAATAGGCAAAGCACCCGGTACAAGTTCTATTGAAAACTCAACTTCATGATTTGGTGGAAGACCCAGTAATTCCTCCGGAAAGACATCATCAAACTCCCATACGATGGGCATATTCTTAATCGCGAGTTTATCACCAACCATTTGAGATAAATAACCTTCATTTAGTGGAATCAATACCCATAAAATGGAAGAAATTTCCACTGGAAGGTTATGTTCATCCTTGCATTGACAGATGATCATAGATTGATCTGGAATATGAAATGTGACTTCCCTTCTTTGGCAATTTATATGAGCTCCGTATAAATAAATCCAATCCATGCCAAGAATCACATCGAATTCCACTAAAGGAAGGATCACAAGATTTGTAGGAAGAACTTTCCCACAAACGTCAATTGGAGAAGAATTATAAACTTTTGATGCGATTGATGTGCCATTAGGTGTTGTCACAGCTAACTCAACATCTAATTGTTGAGGTAATACGGTGATACCCTTAGAAAATTCTTCAGAAATAAAAGAGTAGGTGGATCCAGAATCAAATAAAACATTTGCTACTTTAGAGTGGATGGTAAGTGTACCTTTCACCACATCATTATCGTACTCCACATCGCTGATAGAAATTGCATGTGACTTTCCTTTGTCTTTATCCTTAAGAGTTTGTTGACGTCGACCATCATCATCAACCCTTGGATTTGGGCATTGATTGTCATAATGCCCCATCTCCTTTCACTTGAAACATTGAAGTGTAGTCGGTTTATTCTGTGTATCCCTTCCTTTGTTTGCATCATTAGACATCTTCTTCCCATTATCGTGGCATTCAAATGCCTGATGACCTTCCTTTCCACATTTGAAACATTTACTTGTCCCTTTAAGAAAACTCCCTCCATGTTTCTTTCAACACTTTGAGCATAAGGGAAAGATCGTCTTCTTTTCAGTGTGCTCTTTAGATTTTCCTTTGAATTCCATTTTCCTCTTCTTATCAAACCCATATGACTGATGGGTTACTCCAATCTCCATCTCGACTTTGAGAGCACATTGAACGATTTCCTCGTAGCTATTGAAGTCCCTTATGGATAATGCCCTTCGAAGACATGGTTTTACGCCACTAAAGAATTGATCGATCTTACTCTCAGGTTGGATAATAATACCAGAAGCATACCTTGCAAGTCTTGTAAAATTTGCTTCATAGGTACCAACAGATTCATCATCCTTTTGCTTTAGTTCAAGAAACTCTTTCTCCATATTTGTTTGGATAATACGAGGGAAGTACTTATTGAAAAATAAGTTCTTGAACTCGTCCCATTCCATGGACTCAATTTCATCCCTTTGCCTCGTATTCTTAATAAGATTCCACCATTGATCAGCATCTCCTTCCAAACGATACACTGCTAGGATGACTTTATCATGTTTAGAACATTGAAGAACTGAAAATATCTTTTCAGTAGTACTAATCCATTGTTCAGCAACTAATGGATCAGTAGACCCGCTAAAAGAAGGTGGACGCTGCCTCATGAAGGATTCAATAGAATGTTGCTCCTTCCTTTGCTTGTTTGGAAGTCTTGCATGATTCATAGCTTGAGAAAGTTGTGTGAGCATGGCTACAAGATTTTGCATTCCAGCTCCCATAACGTTTGGTTGCTCAGAGGGACAATCATTTCATTGCCCGTCGCATTCCGCATTAACACGGTTCCTTCGGGTTCCAGCCATTGACTAAAACCAAGAAGAATAGTGTGAGCAACACTATTTATAATAGGAAAACCACATAATCAAGAATAAAATTTCACACTTAAGGTCTTATCCTAGGTTATTCATGGCCATTTCTAAAACACTAAGATTGTGTTCTATGCTTAGACTTATCCTTAGGGTTCTTACTAAGGCTTTCACATCCTAGTTTCCAAAGGTTGACTATACCTTTCCTCTGATACCAACTATAACGACCCATACTTTACATAATTTGTTAATACTTAAAAATTGAAGAATACTTATTACAACATATAACAAAACCACGAAAGGACCGTATAGGTATAGTGTCTTTAGAAACTGGGAAACATAAACAACTGGTTCATAAAGCGTCTATATTGTCTCCCATTTATTTCATCATATCTATAGTCCCTTTTGGCATATCTTACTTAATAACCTTCTTCCTGACCTGGGGAAAGAAAACATACAAAAGGGTGAGCTCAAATGCTCAGTAAGGGTAATCAAAAGAAATATCAATCACATCATATACATAAGCACATAACTTTTGGAAATCTTAACCTGCAAAAGAGATCATAATTTCATAACATGGGATAAATCATGGCAGTGAAAAGTAATCACAATAATCATAACTTAAAACATGAAACTTTGTGGCATACACACATAATCATAGAGAATCATTTCTTGTTAGTCAAGACTCATTGCCAAGACTATCTTAGTGGACAAAGTCCATTTCTGAACCGAGTCACCCTCGTTTCAGTCGTGTTTCACTGAACCGGTATAACCTACCGTTCCAGCCATGTCTATCTCATGAGATATAAAATCTTTACCCAATTCATTGGAGGGAGATATAGGTCCCACCCATCTCATAATGATACCATTCTTATGTGTTCCACAAAATCATAAATCATACATCATTGCATAACCCATGTAATAAAAATGGGAATCTTAAACATCGTGACATCATAAAACAATTCATATAAGATAAAGGAATTCATAAAAATAATTCCATCACAACATTATCAAATCAATGTAATAATAGGGATAGAAACAGAACCCTTTATTATCTTAGATGGAAAATAATTTTGATAAAAAACACTTGAACACCATTCTTGAGGAAAATATCCTTTCTACTTCAAAAACATTTTTCTTTCTTAACATGTCATAAAATTTTAAACTAAAAGAAGTTGATTAAAAATAAACTTGAAAACTTGTGAAGGAAGATTCTTGGAAATAATGTTTTAAAAATCCATTCATGCCGTATAAGTTAAAAAAAACATTCTTCGTAATTTTGTCGGAAAAGTCAAAAAGTACCTCGTATGAAAAACGACAAAAGATTCCTTTCATATCTTTTACTAAAAACTCACCAAAGGGTAAAATTGGATTTAAACAATTGTAGGTGGATGGAAATAATATTACATATTGATGAAACATGGATGTGGATGATAAAATACACCCCAGTAAAAACTTACGAATAAACAATCTCGGATAAAAATGAGATTGTGATATTTCCCTTACCTTAGGTCCGATTTGCTTTGTATGTGTCCGAATCTCCTGTATAATGGTTTAAATAATGTTATTGACTTATTCCAGAATCATACATATTGATATGATATCATATATGGTCATATTCTTAGCTTCTTATTAGTAATATTTCATTGTTACTTGTTACTCGGGTCTTTATTGCCTTTTGTTCTTATGCGTGTTTTGCCGAATAAATTCTTATTCTTCTTTTAAGATTATAGATACCTTATATCCAGAATGGTATTAGTGTAATATATATCATATTTATTCATTAAATTAATTTATATAATTACTATGTAATGATGATCATGTAGAATGAGTCGCATCACATCGTGGAGACGGTATTCCGTACGTACGCACGAGCGATGATATTGTTCCCATGATCGTGGAATTGTATTTAAGTGTATTTATACTATTTCAGTATCAATATCACTTTATAATAATCATATATAGTTACTCATTACACCATTATACCCATCTTTTTAAGGTGATGGTGGAAAATAGATTACACCACGGCGTGGAGACGGTATTCCGTACGTACGCACGCGCGGTGATTTCATTTTTCCGTAGGATGGATAGAAGGTGAATTAGGGTTGTTTCATATTTATAATAACATATCAGTATGTAAGTAATACTGATGTTATTACTTTATCATGAAACAACTAATGAAGAAGAAGTTGAAGAAGAATGGAATTGAAAAGATCGGTAATGGATATTACCTCTTCTTTGAAACGCCTCTTTGAATCCTCCACTTAGGGAACTAATATTGGTCTTTGAAGAAGACCAGGACCTCTAGGATTATTCTAGGGAAGTGGAGAAGGGATTTTTTCAGGGGTTGGCCGATCTTGAGTACTCAAATTGGTGTGAGGAGGAGGGGGAGGAGGTGCCCTTTTATAAGGGAGGAGAGGGGCACCTTAGGAATATCTCAAAATATTATTTTATATTAAAATCAAAATCGGTTTATAATGGTTCCAAAGGGTATTATTTCAAAGTTAAAGTGGGTAGGGGTCTAAATCCTATCAACCAATAGGATTTAGACAAGTTTAGGTTATTATTTTAACCTTATCAATTAGATTTAACTCTAAGTTAAATAATTTAACTTTTACCGTGACTTTTTGTTTTCTTACACTATATGGTTAATACACTTACTATAACATGCCAAATGAACCCCAAGTTGTTTATTATTAATATATATATCCTTATCTAAGTCATTTGGCCGAACCTTAGATTTTTAGGAATAAAATAACAATTAATAATATAATATTTGTTTTAAAAACTATTTTATGTCAATTTTGACACTATTTAGTAATTCATTTTTGTGAAAATCATAACAGAATTATATGTTCAAACCAAGTTGATTAAATCAACACTAATATATCATAGTAACCTATAAAATTAGTGGAATTCATAAAAAGTCTCAAATTACATTTATTTGAGCATTTATAACATCAATTATGTTAACATTTCCTTAAAAGGGTAATTACTGCATCATCGTTGTGTCATAAATAAATTAAAAAATAAATTATCATTATGTAGGAAATCTTTTTATCTTTATAATGAATATTTATAGTCGAATTTATCTTATGTATATCCCCATATTAAAAATTATTTACTTATTAAACTTTGATTTTAACTATTTTAACCATTCTTTAAATAAATTAATAATAAATGTCCTAATCTAATCCAAGTGGGGCTAAATGGTCATATTTTATTACTAAGTTTGTTTTTGGTCGAATTACACTTATCCAATAGAATTAGGACATGTGTTAGGGTAATAATAATATCATCTTTACCCTTAATTACCCTATTTACTTTTTACCATGGTAAAAAAAGTAAAAAGTTATTATTCACCAAAAATTATTTTTATCTCATTGAACCACATTTTAGTCCTTGATATTAACCGTGTCTCTCGGATTTTCGAAATTCCACTCACAGAAGCAGTAAAATTAAGTTTTATGAAAAATTCAGTTTTTTAACTACCACTTAGTGGTTTCACTATTCATCAAAAATTGAAAGTTTTCAGAAAAATACCAAAATTTTACCCTAGGCTAATTTCGATATTCCGAATCCAAAAATGAAGTCCATTTTGAAAAATAAAATTTATAAAATTTCAAAAAGTGGTTATTACTATTCATAACGGCTAGTTTTAATAATATTTTAATAGCATATCGTTGTTTAGTGAAACTCGGTATTGCGTACGACGCACGCTATCGAGGAAGGTCGCGATTTCGTGTAAAGTAAGTCAAGCTAGTGTGTAGTAAAAGATTCCTATAACATAAAAACAAAATATTACTCATAAAAATCTCGGGTGTTACAAAACAAGACCGTAGGATCATGTGAAAACATGGGATAAGATTATATATCACTTTGAGGATCTCATTAAGTAAAATCCATTTATGGAGGTTACCTCTATCAAATGGAGATTTTTAAAGGTAAATAATTTCAACCACATTAAATTTTATCTAGAATGAGATATTTATTTCTTATGAAGTTAGATTTTCAATACTATTTATTTTTTTAGATTCCCACTTTTTCTATAAAAGTGGTCCTAAAATAAAATTATTTAATTTGGAAGAAATGGGGAAACAAAATTTATTAACAACATACCCTTCTTACCCAACTGATGATGTCCCAAATGAGGTGAAACTCTGAGAAAAACATGATCACAAAAATTAAAATATAGCGACTAATGATGATGATATACATAATATTTATAATGTATTTGTTCTATGACCAACCACTTTTAGATCAACTACACCTTTTTAATCTCTTGAATGAGACTCATCCAAAACCAGGACCACTCTCCCAACATATCCTAGCATAAAGGAATATCTATATGGAAACCCATACAACAACTAAAAGGGATAAATATTTATTATATCCTGATAACTATTGTTATAGGAAAATTCAAATATAGGTAAATTATTTTCTTAAGATCCACCAAAATCAAGCATGTAATCCTAGATCAGATCATTATGATCCTAGATAGATCTATCTTTCTGTCCATTCACCTGAAAATAATGGAGTATTATCAATTTCTAATGGGAACAAGTCGCCACTTACAAACCTCTATAGATCCTAGATGTAAACCTTGGGTCCATGATAGAAACAATCCTAGAGTTAACCCCATAATTTTTCAGAATCACTTAGACGTACAAGTCTATGAGCTATTTCACTTTCAACATCTTCTTTATTGGTATGAAATTTGATGGTTTTTAACTTCAATAAATAACAACCCAAATCAAATCCTTCCAACTATGAGTCTATGGAAAACAAATAATGAAGTCCATGAAAATATCATTTCACATTCATACGAGAATGGGAAAAGTAATCAATAAACTAGTAGGTCTCTTGTGCTACACCTTAATTTTTTGTTAAGTGAGACACCATGAAATTGATTATGTAATAAAACACTTTATCCCTTCCCATACATACAAATGTATAAAGTCATAATACATCCTGGTATCCCCTGTGTGTATGTACTAATACGACAAGTATCCAATATCCATAAACTCCTACCTTATAAAAAATGGAACAACCAACCTGTAACATATACACAAGGATCCAATGGGAGACCAAGACAAGTCACTTGAGGTATCCCGACAATAATGGATTTTACTAATTCATAGGAACTCAATGTCTATCACTTGTTCAAGACAAAATATATCATCAAAATGCAAGTTAGTTTTCATTAAATTCATGAAAACCTATCCAACATTCTCTTCCACTCCCAATATAAACTTAGTATACAAACTCATCAGATACAACTCCTCAACCTATTCCATCATCTCTTATGTTGATATGTTTTTCCATAATGGACTGAAAACCACATTCTATTTCCCAATAGTTTATACAATATCGAAATGAAAAGTTTTATGATACTCTATCCAGTGTCTCCATTTCATGTTCACACCCCTTTGGGTAAGAATATATTTCTGGATTTTATGATCCAAATATACTATAAACCACTCTCTAGATAGATAGTGATGCCGCATTTGGTGTTTATGAATAACTTCTTCAATCTTTGGATCATGGGTAGAGTAGTAATTATCATGAGGGTTTGACTAATGAGATCCATATGACACCACTTGTTTACCATGAATCAGGACATATCCTAAACCCATTAAAAACCATCATCGAAAAAATCATAACCCAAAACTGGTTCTAGAAGAATAAAATATAGTGCTAAAGTCAACCTAAACTTTGGTTCCTCAAAACATCTCTTCAAATTTTCATTCCATTAAAAATTTAGACCCTTAAGGGTTATATTTTACATCGAATATATAATCCTAGAGAAACTGTGAACAAATTTGATATAGTAACCAACCAAACCCAAGAAGCTCTAGATCTAAAACACATTTATGGGCTTCTCCGAGGACATAACAACTTGTATTTTCTTTGTATCCACTAATAAACCCCTATCATAAATGACATTCCCTAAAAATTTCATTTCCGAGTTCCAAAACTCACATTTGGAAAGATTACTGCACATAATATATTCCTTTACTGCTCTAATAATGATATTCAAATGGCCAATATTTTAATCCCATGCCTTTTAGTATACTAAAATATCATCCACGATAACAATAACAAAATATTACAAGTATCGATGAATGATTTAGTTTATCAATTTAAAAATACCATTAGATTATTAATGAGACCAAATATCATAACCATTAACTCAAAATTTCTATACTGACTCTAAAATATTGCCTTTGGTATATCCGCTTCTCATAATCTCAAATGGTGGTACCCTGAATGAATTTTAATCTTGGATGACCAATATTCCCCTCTATGTTATTCAAAAATATAATCAATACTGGGAAAATTATATTTTTTAATAGTACCCCAATTCAAATTTTGATAGTCCTTGTAAAGTCTAAGACAACTGGCTATCTTCTTAATAAATAGGATAGGAAAAGCCCATGGTGATATTATAGGATGAATAAATCCTTTAGCCTCCACGTAAAAATGGTAAATATTACGTTACACCAACATAGTAGGTACCATTTGATATGATGACATAGATATGGGATTATTACCAGGGAGTAGGTCAATTGTAAACATGAAATCTCTTTATAATGGTAAATGAGAAAAAAAATCATCTAGAAATTCTTCAAGGACTAGACTCACCAATTTATGAAGAATTATTCTCAAACAAGGGTCGAATACATTCTGGAAAATATCTGACAATTTTCATGACATTAACATGTCAAATAAAACAATAGGCCCTACCCTTTCTGATATTATGTCCCACTAACCCTAAATGACATGAGTCACCCCATCGAAAGATAAAATTCAAACCTGATAATGATAACATTTCATCTAAAACATAACATTGATCATGCAATCCATGAAAAGTATTGGGTTGAATATGTTAATATAAAAAAAACTAATAATTCACATGTCACCTCATCTTATTCTATCACCAACAACATGCGGGACATAAGAATCCTAGTTTAGACCTCTTTTACAAATTTATGGAAAGATCTAATAAGTATAGAATAAGTTTCCAATGTAATCACAACATGTCAAATAACTTTGAAAATAAAAAAGAGTGAGAAATAGTTGTATAAAACAAATCTAAAACCATAGAGGATGAAATATCCACCATACCTATAACATTGGTTGTCCCTATTTCAGATTTTTTTGGTGCATACTCTTCTGCATAATGATATCTGGTTGTAGTCACATGAACGCCCCCATGGCCCGATGATTAGAACCAACACCATTAGAAACATTAGTATGAACCTAAACTCACATGAGGAGTGTTGAATTTACCTTACTTCCCCATGTTATTCTGTCGAAAAACACTTTAAGTGGACATTTTATCCACAATGATGATAAGTCTTAGGAACCTATATACAGTAAGGCCTGGTATGACCATGCCATCAAAACTAGAAGTTGAAAACTAGTTGATGCGCTTTCTAATCGCCTATAACTAGTACTAAAGGAATCACAACACCCTTTCACTTTCTTTTATGTCTAGAAAGTACACACTGGATAATAAAAACACCAAATCAAGTTCCACCAAATCTTATCTTTGAAGCTATGATATCCTCAACCAAAGATGATTTTTCGAATACCTTCACAAAGGTTAGAAAACACATGAGACTCAACATCCACTGAAAATCCAGCTTCTATCCCAACCGAAAACATTATCCCATTATAAACTCATTTTTGAAAATCATTGGTTAAGGATGAAAATGATTAGTAAAATAGGTGGAATACTCCAGATTGGCATGATACCTTTTTTACAATGTCATAAACTCTCAAGTCTTCGCAACATGCAACGTCTTAGGGTAAAAATGTCGATTGAATATTTATTGGAATTATTTCCACATAAGTTACTCATACAAATTATCATGTACTATAGAGACCATTCATCTCCTTCTTGGTCCTTAAAGCATGTACGTGGAAAAAACCACCATAGAGTGTTTGGGAGTCTTAAAAAAGATGATGATAATATCAATTCACTCAAGCCACTCCTTAGGTTCATGGGTTAATTTTTCTCCATGGAAAGGGTGGATGTTTCTTAGTGAATTCCAAGTCTTTATTAACTACTCATCAGGGGTTCCCGACAACTGCTTGACCCAAAGTCTGAATTATATGGATTACAATTTTTACCAAAGAGGACTGCACTAAAGGATTCACCAAATTATCATGTCTCATGGATTCCTTTCTCATATTTGGAAGATATCTTCCTGGAGTAATTGTCTATTAATAAAAATATAATGACCCATAATAATTAGAGAATATTCTATAATCCTAATAACAACTTCATGAATTTTTATCAATCCTTTTAAATATCAGTAATTTAAATCACTCATTTATTCTGAAAATGAAATTCAATGCTTCAAGAAGGAAAAATTTCATGTTAATAAACATCCCATTCAATTCAATCAAATGACCTCAAAATCCACATCTCATACATATTAAAACTTTTATGGCATCCATTGGTAACTAATTTTCAGACACAATTGTGAGGTGTCTATGCCTCATCCTACACTTACTAGCCAAATTTTGATAGTCATAAATCCTATATACAAAAGACATATAATCACACATGGGTAGTTTTTACTCACTTCAAGATGAGTATCTCTATGATACCATTATACAAAAAACCAAACTAAGTCTACTAGGAAATTCACTTAAGCTAACCCATCATGAAGGTGAGTTGTAACAGGATAACAGAAAGAATTTTTTAGTATAGAAAAAACAAGATAAATAACTAGATTGCAATAAAAATAATGAGATACATCCAATATCTATAAAATCCAATCCAAATATGATAAATTGTAAAAGTATAACCAAATGATACTAACAAGTCTCCATGCAACCAATGGTCACCTACAAACTATATCCAAATGAAGGAGATAAAAAATATACTAACATGTAATAAGATGCTCTTAACTTAACCAGTATATTTCATAACAACGTCTACAACTGACCAAATAAAAAATATGGGTGTGAGAAAAAATACCAATAGGAATCACCAAATAAACTATAAAATGTCTAAAAACTGTAATACAATAGTTATATCTTTAAAAACAAAATTATTTTTACCAATCATTTTCCTAAATTCAAACCCATTAGTAAATCATTTTCCTTTGTTTTTCATAAAACCATTTCATATTCACAACGATTGAAATATAGAAAGTATAAGTGATAAAATAAGAAATCATATCTACAAACCATAAAATAATAATGTAAACACATATCCATCTCACAATCCATCATGTGATGACATGTGATACAACCCCATGTAAAAACATGTAAGCAACAATCCATGAAAAAATCTATCATGTAATAAATAAACCATAAATGAAAAATAACACCATATTGGGACCTATAATAAAGGAATAAAAACTAGAAATAAAAAATTTTAAACTCGGAATATGTTGGTATCAACCGATATTGACTCCTACCATAGTCTTACGATATTGAAAAGGTAACCCCTAGTGGTGCCACACAAAATAAGGTCACATATATCCGTTTTCAGGATGCACCCATACATGAAAATGATATAAGTTTGTTAAATTCAATTTCAAAACCATGATAAAAATTTATAAAAAAATTTAAAATCCAAGTCTGTATGTTTTATTTTCTGAAAATTCATTTTCAAACCAAAACCACCATTCAAGAATTTAATGTAACACTTTTTGTGAAGAAGTTATTTTTAAAGAAAACCCCATTAAAACATGTAACATTCCATGAAATCCATTTAAAAAACAAATAAATTAATTTTAATTAATTAGTTAATTAATTTTACAATAATGATAATAAATTCAAATAATTAAACCATTGTATAAAAACACTTAACTCGAGAATAGTAGTAGAACTAATCTCAATTGACAATGGTGACCACGGATAATTAGATTGGGTCCTCAGGATCATAGATATATAATAAACACATAAATCCTTAAAAACCCTTTATATTTGTCATACATAGACCATTAATGTTCCAAAATATTATATGATAAGATATCCAATGAGTATCTAAGAAGAAAATGAAAAAATGTATAAAATGCAACATGCATTGGGGTGATCCATTTAGAACAAAGGGAATCCACCTAGAATCCAAATAGTGAATCCTCTAGATAACTATGGAAGGTTTAATTTTTTCCAATATGAGGTTATGGGTGTTATTATAGGTTAAAATAGTGTCCCAAGGATATTTAACTATTAATTAAGAGCATTTAAACCCCACGTGCATAGTTTGCTGGAGAGGCCACATGGTTATGGGTATTTGTTTGACTTAACATTGTTCCCTATAAAATGATCCTTTTTGGGGAGATTGGTTTGGCCACATGGTTAATATAAACACAAACCAATAACTAGTAACTCCATTTACTAGGGGTGAAAAAAATTTAATGGGTTGCCACATGGTTTGGAGAAACTATGAGGCCCCTTTCAGTGGCTCAACACAGGACGCACGAATTTAATCTCAATCTTAACAACCTATTAAAATTTTGGTTATAACATTCATATTAAAATAATAATATTTCATGGAAATTTAGTATCTATGTTATGTATATTGTATGATATCAAACATAATATTCTATTAAATTTTTGGTGAGTTACATTATCACAACATTTAATAAATAGTTTTTTTTATTTGACCTTGTTCTCATTAATCAATCATTTTATATTTTCAAATTAATTTTTTTAAATCTACATTGTAAAAATACTTAATAAAAATCCCAATTTTGAAAATGGATGGAAAAATATTAAGGTCTACTTCAATGAGACATAACAATTTTTCCATATAAGATAATAATAGTTGGATGTGTAAACTGTAAAATGAAATAGATAATTAATTCTCATGGACTAATAGTGAGTGATAGATAACATTCAAATAAGAATGATAAAAATCACAAAAACATGAATTTTTTAGGGTTTAAAAGCCAATCATTTCATTATATTTAATAGTTATTAGAGAAACGTTTTGTCATAAGATCATTTTCTAAGAGTTCAGAAATTTTTTAAACATGTAGACTAAGAATATATTGAAATATCATTATATGACACTTATAATTTCTTCATTTAATCTATTTATACAATGATCTAATCAATTTATATAAATTATGTGTATTAAAGATGATTTCTTCATTCTGGATGCACTAAATTCAAATTCTAATGGATAAAAATCTATAAAGGTATATTCCTCCTTCCATTAAGAAAATATATCATAAATTGTTCAAACATGGTAATATAATTCCCTTAGTGAATAATCCATGAAATAATATATTATGCCTAATATATATATAATTAATAAACATTATTTCACATATATCATTTCCTATATATCTCTACATCCCTAATGACCTCAACATTAAAGAATATTTAATACTCAAAGGTTACATTATACCTTTCTACATATATATACAAAAATATAATTTTATTATTCCTAATTATTTTTTTAATGATATACCAAAAGGTTACATATACCTCATCCTAGTTAAAAGCGTCTCAAAATACCATCAGTCACCCGAATAAATCACTATATTATCTTGGTAATTTCTTCAATAACATTTAGATTCTAATATTAAATGCAATCCTTAAGCTAAAAATAACTATATTATTAAATATTACCTTCTTAATGATTCACTTTTCAATAATTATCATTATATATGTCATTATTTGATGTACAGTAATTAACTTTTCATCAAATAAAATTCTATATAAACGTGTTTTTATTACTCAATAGTGTAATCTTCTTAAAACATTGTAACAATTTAAAATAATCTCAAAATATCATCAACTAATACTCAAAATTAAGTGTCCATTCAATTACACATTTGATCAACCTTAATACCATGTTGGTATCCATGATTCTTATGTTAGTCTCAAATAAAAAAAATGTTTCTAAATATTAACATAATAATTATTCCTCAAATAACTTAAAATAATATTGAATATATTAAATAAATACAAAAATTAAATAAACTCCATAAATGACGACCTAAATAATTTCATCACAAAAATAATCTATTTTGAGGTCATAAATATTATTCCATCAATATCAATTATCTCTTTATCCAAACTAGTAATTTTTACAATTATTGTTTATTTTTACTATTCAAAATATGTTCTCAAATCAATAAGTAAAATAATTTTTGAAAATGGATAATATATTTATTGATTCTTATATCCAAAATTTCACTGAAAGAATTCATGAAACCCAATATATAAACACTCCAATCTATTAACCTCAAATAGTTTCATAACATAGGTTATTATTTTTTCAAGGAGCTAATGCTTAGGTTAGGGAATTCCTCAGATGATGACCATATTCTTCACACATGATATGTTGGCCTATAAATTCTACGTTAGGATGTACTAAATTTTACTACATCAAAATAATCATTTTTTATTTGGAAATTAGATTCCATATTCCCTTAATACCCTTGTAATAAACATCTTCATGTTTCATGAAGATATTTACCAATTCTCTTCTTCCCACATTCAGAAAATATAGGAAGCTAAACATTCTTTCAATTTTGTTCTTCATGATAATCCTTTCTCTTATTAGGTTTGTTAAGAAAATACCTAATATAGAGGCTTATAATTATATAACATGATATTTAATGCGGCAGGATCATATGTTTTCTCATTCCATCACCCATTTAAATTGGTATCGCAATAGGACAATCATTCCTTTGTTCTCCCAGATTAACATGAATCCATTGGGTTGTAACCTTTGAATAAAATAATTATAGTTTTAGAAACAATTTTCAAAGTGATGAATCAGGAAAATTAATTTATTATGTTTCTAAATCAGAACACTTATCTTTCAATATATCCCCCTTAGTTTATAAATTAAGAAAACCAATGATAATTACAAAACAACACGTTGTTATCCTATAATATGATATATCTATTAGGTTCTATCTAGTGTTTTGTCATTGTATCTTCCAAAGGATAACTAAATCATTCTCTGATATCATCTATACTAGCCAAAAAAATTCTATACATAGATATTAAATTTTAATAGATTTCTATTCATTTGATAAAATAATGATCCATTACAAACTTATATAGGTTTAGTATCAATAGAATCATGGACAAATAAAAAATCATTCATAAAATAAATAAATTTTCTTCAAATTAGTTATTGATAACTAGAAACATTCTTAGACATATCGAACCTAAGATAATTATTCACATCTAGTGGAAAGTAGACATAAAAATGGGTTATCTCACATGCTCAATAAGGTTGAACAAGGGACATATCCATGATCACAAAAGAATAAAATGGGTATAAATTAATGATCAATTGAGAATAACATTATAAATCCATGCTTGAAAAATCATGTATCTCAATCTTGATTCACAGTATAAATCTTGGTAGTTCATGATACATGAATCATAATGGAATAAAAAAATGATCCATTAGATCATTTCATTGGAATATGACTTATATTTGTGGGTTACACATAGGAATAGAAAATAATTTTCCAAATTATAAAGGCTCACTTCCAAGAAAATCTTAGATGAATGGATTTATTTCCCTATCCATCACTGTAGTCAGGATTCACTCCCAAGACAGTCATAGTTGATGGAGTTCCTTACATAATTAGGTTCACTCAACATTCTATTAGTATTTATCTCATGAGATATCAATATATACCCAATGAATTAGAGTATTATATAATTCTGGTACCACCCATTACATAATATAAATAAAACATATTTTTTTAAAAACCCATAAAATATTCAGGATAATTTAACTCATGAAAATAAATTTGTTATATAAACATCTCATCATATCATAACCTATAGAAAAGGAACTTGTTTTATAAATATTTTTTCATTTCATCATAGTTAAACCCATTAAAATAAACAACATTCATAAAAATCTTGTTAATATTAGCATAAAACATATAGAAAAATAAAAATGATGGTAACCACTGATCATGTACCTATTAAATCATAAGTGAAATCAAGGGTCTCAAACATTGATAAATATAAAAACCATTAAATTATAATTAAAACATTCATTATTAAAATACCAATTAAACTTTAAGAATCACTATACAAAAACTGGAAATTTACAAAATAATATGACAATAATTTTATTTTGAAATATATTTAGAAAAATATAATAAAAACATTATATTAATGAGTGGTAAAGATTGTAGAAAATTTAGTTCATTTATATTAGTTAAAAAACATTCCTTTAATTTGTTTTATAAAAATTAAACAAATAAATGGATGGAAAAAAGGATGAATATTTTATTGAAATAATTTATAAAAAAGTATAACATGGATAAAAAATTATTTTAATAAAATAATAGTAAAACTATAACAAAGTTCTTTAAAACGTTTTTTTAAAACTTTTATATGGATTAAATGGGGTTTCGACCGAAGAGGAAAATAATGTTTATCTTCCATAATGGACAATTTTCAAAATCTTGAGTCAATATGGTGTGGATAAAAGAATTGATATCAAGTGTTCTGGTGAAATAACTAGAGGATAATATATTTAAAGATTTTTTATATATATTTGTACATATATTAATATTTCATCATTAGAAACATAATATTTAACAATCTCGATAAACAATGTGACTTAAAAAATATAAACCATTATGATTTGGAAATATTTTAATACTAAGCCTCTCTAAATAAAGAACCATACATTGATATTTATATTATATAATTTTATTCCAAATATTAATAAAATATATTCATGGTATGTATATAAATAATGGAGAAGAAAGATGTTTTGAAAATGGAAACTTCCCCAAAAATAAAAGTGTGGTGAAAACCCATTACCTCAGTCCGGACATCCTTCATACACATTAAATAATAATTTATCATAAAAATGATTTATTATGAACATATTACACAACATTAATAATATATATCATACCATATATGATTTTCTAATCACCTTTTTTACCATTTTATTAAAAAAAATCATTAATTACACTATTTTGAATGATATCTTCTTCATTTTTATTATAAGTTTTGGATTGGTAATTTTGGTAAATGTACATTGATAATTATAAAATAATATCCATAATTTTAATAATGATATTAATATTATATATACAAAATATATAAATATATATATTCATCAATAAAAGTACAGATAAAAGAAGGATTAGATGAATCATGGAGACGGTAGGCCATACATTAATAGATTCACTATTTTCACTTTTCAATAGATCTAATGATAGAAAGATAAATAATAATTTATTTTTGGATAATCATTATTATATATTATATGTCTCATATATTCATCATATATATCTTTATAACAATCTTTGTTGGATGAAAATAAAAAACAAATCACATCAGTAGGTAGGGATTCTTTTTCACATGTTCACATGAGTGTGGTTGTCATTTTCAAATGTATTGTAAGGTCAGAATGTAGATGTAATATTATAATTATATAAATATTATTATATATTTATTATAATATATAAGCACTAAACCACACATAATAATAGTATATTAATTATGGGGGTGTAAAATAAACTATATCGGTATAAGGAGATGGTACGAAATACATACTTATGATATATACTTTCCAATACAACTTAATAGTGATAGGTTCAATTAAAGAGGTTTTATAACCATAAATATATTTTAGTATATTTTGGTTATATAATATATTATTATTTGAATTATATTTTAGATTTAAATAAGGTAATTTGATAATAAATCTGAAAGTGATCGGTATAGGTGATTACCTCTGCTTTTACACAACTCCTTTAGATATCATCTTAAAGGATATAAGGGTTAGTATTTTACTAACAACATGAAATCTAAAATGTTTAAAGGATTGTTTATAAAATAATATTTTAGGGATCATTTGATATTGAAGGCTCAATGTGGTTTGATGAAGTAAAAGCAGGGGTTCCTTTTTATAAGTGAGGGGAGGAGGATTATTTGAATTTATTAAAAGGATAAAATATGATATGATCCCTATCTATCCATATTACTACAAACATTATAATTCTTTAATGGCAACATATGATATATTATAAATATAATAATCTAATAATATTCTACACATTTATGTGATGTTTCAAAATGTGTATTTTAGATTAACTCTTTAGTTAACATATTTCAACATTAAACACTAAAACCACTTTTCACTATTAATGTGTTATAGTTTAACATATAAGGGTCATATTGAATCATAAATGGTCAAATGATGAAACTTTATACCCAAAAAATATCCTATTTTTTCACTTCTAATATATTTATAATTATTTACAAATTATTAAAATATTATTTTCATAAAATATCCATAATGTCAATTTTGAAACTGTAAATTTTATTTGACAAAAATGGAGAAAAGAAAAAATTTTAATTTAAATATAATCCCCTAAAATATCAATAATATATAATAATAGTCCTTAAAATCTGTGTAACACATTATATCACTAAAATTATATTACTAATAATATTTTTGAGTCATTCATTTTATTTTTCTAATAAGTGAATAAATATTACTTCTATGTGGTATTAGTATTTATGGTAATTATATAATTTCTAAAATTTAAACAAACAGTTTTAACATGAAAATAATTTAAGTAATCAAAAAAAAATATTTATATTTTTACATAATTATATTTTACCCCCATTTGGACACATAAGTTATGTTTAAAACTAAAAGGGCGACATTTTATTACTTTATTTTTTTAATAGTTTATATGAGATTTTAATTTATATGTGTACATTAATAAATTAAATATCAATAATATGGTGACAAGGGTTGAATACCATTCATGAAAAAATAATTTAGATGTAAAATTATGGCATTATCACTTAGTTCATACTTTAATTATCCTCATTTACAATTTCCATTTCAAATATAGATATTACATCATATAAGA
Organism: Viscum album; assembly: GCA_963277665.1. Lineage (NCBI taxonomy): Eukaryota > Viridiplantae > Streptophyta > Magnoliopsida > Santalales > Viscaceae > Viscum > Viscum album. The sequence goes on along the minus strand of OY728155.1, from coordinate 190,707,684 downwards.
TGAATATTCAATACATAAAATAATAATAAATGATATAATTATATAGGCCTTGTATGTTTTTAACATGAATATATAAAAAAAGGTTCATAATCAAGCTGCATCATCTTTAATATATTTCATTATAACAAGAACCCTTATCAGATATATCATTCTTAAAAAATGATCAATATAATCTATGGAAGATAATAATATGAAAGGGTGAGCACGTATACTCATAAATTGTAAAAAATATAGATATAAATGATCACATAAGCATAACATGAGCATATGGGTGTAACAATATAAGCTTTAGATTTGGAATCCATACCCTAAATTTCATATATCATAATCATTTTTCATGGAATAAATCTTCAAAGTTCATAATATATGAATCATAAAGGAATAAAAGAACATGTTTTATTGAATCATAACATTGGCATAATATATATATTTTCTACATACACATAATCATTGAAAATAATTTCATTTATTGTCATAGTTCACTTCTAATACTATCATGGTCGATTGGTTTCACTCCCCAACCCATCAGAGTAGTCATGATTCACACACTAGTCTATATCTGTAGATATATTCCCTTGCTAAAATTGGTCCATTCTCAAATATTTTTTTATTTATCTCATGTGATATCTATATTTACCCAATAAAATGGAGGGATATATAATTTTAGGCCCCTTTCAGAAAATGAAAATCATATATATATATATATATATATATATATATATTAGAGTGTGTGTGTGTGTAAAATGATAATAAAATACTCATCATAACAAAACCCATGAAATTAAATGGTTTTTATAATCATTCTCTCATAACATAACCCTTTTAAAGGAAACAGTTTTGAAAAAAAATCTATCATAGAATAACTCCTGGAATGAAAAGGGATTTACAATACATTTTTTAATATATAAATAACGCATCCAAATAATTAATGAGTACGGTAGCATTGTATCATATCCTCATAATTGAATATGTGAATTATAGGGTTGTTTTATTTGATGAATAGAATAAAATTTTGTGATCATTAAAAATTTTATGTCAAAATATACCTTACATTTTAAAAATACCATTTCAAAAATTCAAAAATCCCAAAATATTATGAAAATTAATTTATTTAAAATAGAAATTTTTAAAATATAATAAATTTTTTAATTTATTAAGTAGTAATTGAATAATTAAATTCATTTCATTCCATAAAAATTAAAATAACACATTAATTTAAGTGTAAAATAACAATATTTGTAAAATTAATTGATTATTACATTTAATTAATTTTATAAAAATTATGACATGGATAAAAATTACATTAATAAATAATATCACAATATCTAAATACTTTTTTAAAACATTTTTTATGACTGTGATATAAGAGATAAAAATCGTCTGAAGAGATAAATAATGTACATTTTGGTTAAAACCGTATTTTTAGACTCTTATCGTGTTAATGTGAGTAAAATTAAAATATTTCATTTATATTCCATAATTAATTAATTATAATTTAATAAATATGTTTCTTGAGAGATATAAAATATGGTTTCATCATAAAAAATATAATCAATAACATTCCACATAAACAATTAGATTATAACATGAAATACATACCACATTGGTAAAATCTGAATCATATTCCCCATGAATTAAATAATAAATTATTCTATTATATATTGAAAAATTGTTATAATATGAGTCTTAAAATTACAACATTATTAGTATATACACCACAAAATATGAAATAAGTGGTGAAATTGGAAGTTGACTGATAAAAATAAAAGTATGATGAAAATCCCTTACCACGGGTTTGACACCCTTCACATACATTAAAAATATAGTATAAAAAATAAATATATATAACAAATAGTTTTTAAAAAATAAACATCTATATAATTCCATATATTATTTAATTATAATCATTTTTACCCTTTATTTAAGATTTTATCAGGAAAATATCTTTTTAAAGGGATATCTTCATCTTTTTTCTCATTTGTTTTGGTTTATTAGTTTTCATCTATGTAAATTGATCAATTATCCATATTATATATAATTTTTATAGTGGTATTATAAACTATAAATATATATATTCATTATATTCATAATTATTAAAATATCCCAGAAAACTTCAGTCCATTCCTTTACTGAAATCTGATGTTTATGGTATTCTGGGAGGTCAAGTTGACTTATCCCCAACACTTATCCAAATTTCCAGCTCTATGAATAGTGTTTCTAGTTTTTTGAACAGTTTCATCAGTGAGGGATTTGTACTATTGGTTTCAGGGAGTCATTTGTACTATCGACATCGGTGAGTCATTTGTATTGTCAGTGTCAGTGAGGGATTTTTAATATCAGCTTCAGTGAGTCATTTGAATTATCTGAATCAATGAGACATTTTTACTGTCGGTGTCAGTGATTCATTTCTATTGTTAGACTCGGGGAGTCATTTTTACTATCGGTGTTAGTGATTCATTTGTACTATCAGTGTCGGTGAGACATTTTTTTAATGGGCGTCATTTGGTCACTTTTATTGTCGGTTTCGGTGAGTCCTTTGTACTATCGGCATCAGTGAGTCATTTGTATTATCGGCCACACCAAGTCATTTGTACTATCGGTGTCGGTGAGTCATTTGTATTTCCAAAGTCAGTGATTCATTTTTAATGTTTGTGTCGGTGATTCATTTGTACTTTTGTTGTTGGTGAGTCACTTGTACTCTCATCATTGGTGAGTCACTTATATTGTCGTCGTTAGTGAGTCCTTTTTTCTGTCAATGTCTGTGAATCATTTGTATCGTTAGCATCAGTGAGTCGTTTTTACTATTGTCATTGGTGATTCATTTGTACTATCGGCATCAATGAGTCATTTTTATTGTCGGTGTCAGTGAGTCATTTGTAAAAAACGTTTCCAAAAGTGTTTTATTTCCTTTTTTGAATTTCCATATTTTACCAGTTTCACCCATTTAACATTTTTTGATGAAAAACTCGTTCTGGACCCTTTTTTATGGAATGTGTGGATGATTCAAAGCCCATAACACCTATATTAATTTTCTAAAGGCTTTGGACACCTTTACATGGTCAAACCACGTGGATAAATGTGGCCCTCTTTTAATGGAAAATCAAGCGTATCTTGAATAGCTATTCTGTTCAATATTTTAATGGGACGAGATATCTTCCACCCTTGTTTTAAATTCTTATTACCTTGTGAGATACTCTCTAACCTTTCCTTCTTCCCATATGAGTTTTGTGATTGTACCTTAATCCTTGGATCATTTCCCCTTAAACTTTTTTCCTATTGCATGCACACCCCCTATTTTGGTGCAAGCAGCAAGTGTCGATCCTTCATCGATAGATGTTGGGGATTGGAAGGTGATTGTGATTTGTTGTGTGGATTATTATCATTTAATGAACTTCATGAACCTTTTTAGGTGGGGTATTTGTAGCTTTTCAATTATTTTACGTTATATCATGGATTTTTCATGATTTATCCCATTGTATCACAATTTAATGGACATAATAAATAGATAAACCTGAAATATAACTGGTATTGATTGTATGTTATTACCACTTGTTTTTCTACATAGTGTGATATCTATAATTTATTTTTTTGTCATTTCATTTTGAATGAAATTAGTAAAGAAGATAAATAAAGGATTAATTGAAATTTTTGTCAAAGATAAAGAGGCATGTAAATGAATCTGTTTGATATTGCAGTTAGCATGTTTGATTGAACTAATTGATGAGAAAGAGGCATGTTTATTCGGGTTGATAATGAATTAAAATCATGTCAATTAAATATTTAGTTAATTTTTGATATCTTACTATTTAGGTTGCCTATAATTAGAACCTACAAATAATAAATCAATTAACTCAAGATAGAATAAATAATCAGTTGTTTGATAACTGATAATGCCTGGTAGGGTTCTGAGTTACCCTATTGATTGTAAGGAAGAGTGCCTTGTTATTTGGATCCATGAGTGCTCGTTATTTATGATAGATGGGTTCCATAATTAAGAGATATGAGCCCAATTGGTATAATGTTGGTTTCCTACTTCTTGTGTTGTGATGTTATCATGGATGGTTGTTGTGATATTTGGGGGTAGGAAGGGTCGTTGATTTTGGAAGTAATTGATGCCTACAGTGGATAGATGCATTGATATATGCACATGGGTGTCCAAGAGGACACTAGATATGACGAAACTGGAAGGATGTGAATGATATTATGCTCGATTAATATTGTTGGTTATTTAGTTTCTTTACTTTCCCCACAACTCAATGAAAATAGTCATTCTTACCCACCATCCAAAATGGGAAAAGACGTGCGGCATAGGCCATGTGATTTCCATGTTTTGATTATCAAGGGAGGATGGGTCTACACACTTTTTATATGTGGAAAAGACTTGAAGAGTAGTTCACCTACTCATTGTGTTGACCCCCCCTATGCTTGGTATGTAAGAATGGTTCTAGAATTCCATAGTATATAGGATTTAATAATTCTATTAATAAATGAATGAATAAATGATGTTAACACATGGGGTTGGAGTATAGTAGGGCGTAATGATGAGATTACAATTTAAAGGAACAATGGACTTTGGGTGTGATGCTAATGAAATATAATGTGTAATTGATAACAGTTAATCGATGGTTAAAGAATTAATTAATATAACATGCAACTGACAAAAAGGAATAAACTAATCTAATGTAGCTATTTTAATGGTAGTGTGATTATAGGATACCTAGTCATAGTGGTAGTATCCAACAGTCCAAGAGACATTAGTTGCAGTTGATTATAATACTATGTTATTCCCATAGTTTGGTTATGAGCTATAATATATTATTTAAATTTTGTGTTCTATATGATACTCCACATTGTCGGTTATGGAAACTAACACCCCATAGATTCTGATCCTTGGGGGGTGCATTTCCCAACAATCTAGTGAGAGGATGGATGAATGACTACCCCCTTTGGCTCTGCTCTCTTCTCTTGGTATCTACTTGTTATGGTAGGAACATCAGTTAGTTTTCCCCATATATGTGTATAGAGGGGTGTAATGTCTTGTGGTTATACATACACATATATTTTAGATATATTTTCATATAGAATACTATAGGTGCAATGTGTATAGATATGATGGAATGATGATCCCTACTTAGTGTATGGATTGTAATGTCTTGAGGTATAATTACTGGCCTATGATACACATTATGCGAGCTATGGTGGGTCTCAAAAACTACCTAGTTACATTGGTTACATGGATTTAGTGGTTGTGCTCCACAAGGAGCATGTTGGGGTGTTTCTCCCATGTTTCTATGGTTAGGACCTTTTTGACAGAGATTCATAGTACGTGCGACGTTGGGGAAAAGTGGGAAAACAATGGGGATGTGTTAGTGGGGTGCCCTAGATATTTATTATTATCTTATATACTATTGTATGAAATACTTTGTGAGAGTATCCATTATGAGTTTGGGAACTTATTATACATGTTTAGCTAATGAATTAGTTTCACATGTTGTTCACTATGATTTAGCCTGCTTTCATTACATTTTCATGAAAGGATACAGGGAGGATCCAACTGAGTATACTGTTATAATCACCCTATGTATATATATAAACTATTTTTCATGTCACTTTGAGAGGGTTGGACTTCAGGCTGGCCACTACTGTCTTGGGGTTTCCGGATCTATATAGGCTTTGGGGTCACGGTTATTTTTACTTTTCATGGTACTTGCAATTTCCCTTTTAGTTGTAGTAGTTTCTTCCTGACATTACATATGTGAAATTGGGATTTCTCTTATATTACAGTCTTACTTGTTGTTGGTTGGTGTAATTATTATCTCTATTATTATCATGTGTTCTCTTAGAGGTTCAAGCCTCCCATTTGTGTGTTTACTATACCCTTAGTGCAAGTTGCCAACCTGGGGCCTACATGAGGTGGTACTCAGGGGGTGTCACTCTATATCATCTCATATTTCTAGCCCAAGAGGGGTACACATTGTAGGAAGGGGTCATGACAAAGTGGTTCAAAGTTCAGGTTGAGGTATAAGATGGGGTTTAGTGTTTGGAATTTGTGTGGTGGCATGGGTTGGCAGGGAAACGGTGTCAGAAATGTTTTGCAAGTGATGTAAAAACTAGAGACTGGATGAGACATAGGAATTTAGTGCCCCATGTGATATGATGAATGGCCCTTTTAGTTTATAATATCTACTAAAGAAGGTGATAATAGTTTTAGGGTAGAGACCTAATAAATGATTATGCATCATTCTTCTTTGTGCATGTGTTTGAATGGGTAGACCTTGGGATAGCTTGACCAAAAATGAAAAAAAAAGTTAATTAATTAATGTTGATTCTTCAATACTCTAGGTGTAGGATATATAACTATTATTTATTTTTTAGGATTGGATCTAGGTCAATGTTCTCATCAGGTTTTCATAGAATATGTCCAACAGGCTGTGCTAGTAGATCACTGTACAGTAGAGGTTAACGATGATGCCATGTGTAAGAGAAAACTATGAGAGTTTCAGTGCGGGAGTCTATAGAAGTACAATCTCTCAATTTCTGATGTAGTCACAAAATAATAGTTAGAGGAGGTTGAGATAGATTTCATTTCTATCCATGCTTGGAAAGATAACTGGGTTTTTATGGTTGAGATGATGTTGTGTGGGCAACAAGGTAGTGCTGGTTCTTTCTCCTCGAGTATCACAAGGAGTTGTTGATCTCATGGGATGAGTTCCAAGACAAGTTCAGAGTTGAGTTTCTTTCTTCGACCATGAAGGCATCCATTTTCTAAGAGATACTTACCCTTTGACATTAGATCCCTAATGTGAGAGAGATTGGAATCTGTTTTAGGATCCTTTTAGGATATGATTTGGACCTGTTTCCAAATGTGGAGGCTAGGGAGAGGCAATTCAGGGAGGCTTTACATCCATAGATCTAGCAGTAGGTCCCCAAATTAAGGATGAAGACATATATTGAGGTGATGGAGAGGGAATAGGCCTTTAATAGGAATTTAGCTAGAACCGGATCATCATGATAGGACAGTTGTCAAGATTCCTCACATAGTAGAGATGTTGTTTGGGGTTCTCATATTTCATGGAAGAAGTGTTTCTTTTCTGTCAGGGGTAGGTCCCTACCCTTAGTGTCTCGTTTCTCAGGTGGCGGAATCTAACAGAAAAATGACAAGAGATAGTTAACTTGTTTTAATTTTGGAGGAAAATTTTATTATCATCAAGAGTTTCTGAACTTTCAAAGAAACCATTTTGCATTAGATGTTCCACCTTAGGTCTCTCCGTTGAGGCAGTTCTAGTCAAGGGAGCTGTAGTTTGTTGCACCATCTTTGGATCAACAGAGAGTATATGGGGAAAGTATAGGAAACCCCCATAATTGTCCCTGTTCTTAGAGAGTTGAGCATGACCATGGTGGTGGTCTTCATTAGGGTCAATGAGGTCATGGAGTATGTCATGGTCTGCTTCAGGCTTTAGCATTACTAGCGCCTGGCATGAAAGACATTGTTTGAGTTACCCTTTACTTATTTTCTACACTGGTGTATGCCTTGTTTGATTCATGATTTATGAACTCCTTTATATCACCTCCCCTTTTCCATTACTTGGGACTTGCGGTAGAGAGGCTTCTAGTGCCCTAGGCATTGACTACGCCATTTGGTGGTCGATCTGACTTGTTTGAAGTATGTTGAGACTGTAATCTAGTTTTGGGGAAGCACCACTCTTGGGGTGATTTTCTATGTTTACAGATACAACCATATACTATCATCCTCGGAATGGATTGGTTATATTTGGTAAAGGATATCATGGATTTATTCTGGAGGCAGGTAGTGTTCTTCGATGCTGATTGAGAACTAGTGGTGGTTGTTGGTGTGAGAGACCCTTAGATGGGTCAGAGGCATGTTCTTTCCTTGTCATCCTTGATGGCAGAACTGCTATTTATTTCATTTGAGGTTCATCTATTAATGTTTCCTAGGGTTGGAGAAGAGTAGCCCGATGTCCTTCTAGAATACGATGTAGCATTACTTCCTCGATGAGAGATCGATTTTGGGATTGAGCTACATCCAGGAACATCTCTTATCTCTATGTATCCATATAGGATTTCTACATCTGAGTTATAGGAACTATGCATATAGAATTATGGTCTATTATAGTGTTGTTTTGTTTATCCAAGTGTGTTACCATGGGGCACACCTGTTTTTTTTCATGAAGAAGGATGATGGTTGTTTGTAGTTTTGTATCGATTATCACCGCATAAAAAAGGATAGAGTTAAGCAAAACAATCTTATATTGTGGATTGATGATTTATTCGATCAACTGAAGAGTGAAAGTTTTTTATTTAATATCGACTTGCCTTTATGATATCAATTAGATGTGTGTGAAGGATGAGGATAACCTAAATAATTCATTCCGTTTTCATCATAGAGATTATGAGTTCGTTGTAATGATGTTTACTGTGAGGAATCCTCCAGCTAGGTTCAGGTGGTTGATGAATGTTCTGTTTCATGATTTCCTAGATAAGTTTGTGGTGGTTTTCATTGATGACATCCTTATGTACTTCGCATCTGAGGAGGAAAATGTAGAGCATCTGCACACTATTTTGGGAGTTCTTCATCAATAACTGCTATTTGGGAAGTTTCTGAAGTGTGAGTTTTGGGATCGAGAAGTCTATTTCATGGGGAATGTTTTATCCCAGCAGAGGTTTGTAGTGTATTTGTCGAAAAAATAAGTAGTTGTTTCTTGTGAAGTCTCTAAAATAGTGGCATAGGTGCAAAGTTTCCTTGGTCTCAGAGGCTGTTATAGGTGGTTCATATCCAATTTCTCTCATTTTGAGACTCCGATAACAATTTTAACCATAAAAGATCATTTTTTAATGTGTACTAATTAGTGTTAGAAATTATTCATGTATCTGAATGAGAAATTGGTAAGTGATTTAGTTCTATTTTTCCAACAAAGGGAGTTCAATTTGAGGCTTTTATACGATTCTTTGAATTTGGGTTTTGGTTGTGTTATTATGCAGCAAAGATCATTCATTTCTTATGGGTATTAGCAGTTTAATCTCCATGAACATAATTAAGACACCCATGATCTTGAGTTGGCAGTATTGGTGATTGTTAAGTAGTTGTGGAGACATTACCTCATTGGTGAATGCTTTGTGGTTTTCACTGATCATAAGAGCCTGATGTATGTTTTCTCCCAGCATGAGTTGAACTTGCGGTAGCATTATTTGATGGATTTCTTACCGGAACACTTTATCGGAATCTCATATATACCTAGAATGGTAAATGTTGTAGCTGATTCACTGAGTAGGAAGTCACGTAGAAATTCTGTGCGTGAATCTATTGATTCCTTGAGAGTAATGGGAGAACATTTAGCATTACAACATGATATGGGAGATGTTGGGGCAGAGGTAGTCTATTTCAGATGACTTTGCATTCATCTCTGGTTTCGTATGTGAAAGAGTCCTAGTAGGGGAATCTAGAGGTAGAGGTCTAGAGAGACCGATTTGTCTATGGAGAGCACCATAATGGTTGTTCTGAGGATGGAAAACACTGGGTGTTATATCAGGGAAGGCTTCTCATTTTTTTAGCAATGTGTGAGATGGTACATAGTGAGTTCCATAGTTATCACATAGCAGTACATCCTGGTGTAACAAAAATGTATTGAGCCTTGAAAATTTAGTTTTGGTGTCCTGGATTGAAGCGTTCTATGGTGGAGCTTGTGTCTTGATGTTTGGTCTACCAAAAGGTGATGTTCGATCACTATGTTCCCAGTGGTTTTCTCTAACCATTAGATGTTCCTCAATGGAAGTGGGAGTACATCTGGATGGACTTTGTTACTAGCATTCATCATGCTCAGGGAGTCTAGGATAATATTTTATTAGTAGTGTATCATTTAAAAAAATCATCCCACATCGTAGCGATCAAGGAGTCGATCTCAATGGATGTTTTATTGAGGTAGTATTTGGGGGAGGTGGTGATACTTAATGGATTTTCGAGGATGATCATTTACAATCTAGATCATAATTTTACCACATGGGTGTTGTTAGGTCTCAAGCCTGCTTTCGGTTCTTATCGATAGGTTAACACTACTTTTCATCCGTAGATGGATGATCAGTCATATTAGACCATCCAGAATCCCACAGACATATTGTGCTCTTGTTTCTGGAATGTTGGAGGTTTGTGGATGAGGAACTTACCCTTGTTGAAGATCTCTTACAACAATTTTTTCTACTCCACAATCAGTATAGCTCTATTTTTAGCCTAGTATGGCCAACTATTCCGTTCTCTATTATGTTGGATTGGGGTTGGAGATTTGGAAATTCTTGGGCTAGAACCAGTAAAAACATGATATAGATTGTTCAAATGAATTGTGATAGGATTAAGGAAATTAAGTATCATAATAAATCATATGTAGATCATAGGAGAAGACATTTGGAGTTTTATTTTGGGGATTACATGTTTTTAAAGGTGACCCCCTTCCGTATGAAGCGATGGCTTGGTCGTGGTTGTATTATTTCTCCTCGGTTTGTTGGGCCTTTCATGGTGTTAGATAATCATAGATTTTTTCCATATCGGGTATCACTTACCATATAAATGATCCAAATACCCGTTATTTTTCATGGGTCACAACTAAATAATTTTGTACATGATAATTATCATGCCATCGATTAAGGTGAGATCGATGTTGAGGATGATGCTACCTTCATGCAGCAGCTTGTGGAGATCCAATACTGCAAATAAAAGGTGATGTGTTGGCATTCAATTCACTTGGATCATGTCTTGTGGTGACACAATGGTGTGGAAGAGAGTAGTTGGGAATTTGAGTCACAGATACATGTTCAGTATCCCAATTTGTTTGATGTATAACTTGTTTAATGAAACTTTGTTCATTTGTGACTGGAGACCTTACATTTTATGGGACGACTTTTTTGTGTTTCTTTTGTGGCTTGATCTATTTGAGAGGTATCTCCCCTGTGAGAGTTTTTAGTAGCTGGGTATGGTTTCTATGTTTTTTCTATTTGATCCTTGGAGGAATTTGTTTTTATCTTCTTTGTAGTGAAAGCCTTGAGAGGTATCTTGATGGGTTATTGTTCAGACCCTTTCTATGGTTCCTATCAGGGTTTTTTTTGGGATTCTCGAGCTCAATAATGTTTGACAGGTATCTGATGTAATGGAATGGACCTCTCTGGTCTGTTATTTTGCTAAAATCTAATGTTTGGGGTGTTCTGGGAGGTCAAGGTGACTTATCCCCAAATTTTTTCAAATATCCAATTTTGTGAATAGTGTCATCAATGAGTCGTTATACTGTAAATTTCATTTAGTCATTTGTACTATCGGTTTTAGTGATTCATTTGTAATATAGATGTTGCTGAGTCATTTGTACTGTTGGTATCAGTGAGTCATTTGTACAGTCAACATCAGTGAGTCATTTGTACTATCAGCATCGGTGATTCATTTGTACTATCAGTGTTGGTGATTCAATTGTACTATCATATTCGGTGATTCACTTGTACTCTCATCATCTGTGAGTCACGTGTACAATTGGTGTAAGTGATTCATTTGTACTATCAGGATCGGTGAGTCATTTGTACTCTCAGTATCGGTGAGTCATTTGTACCATCAGCGTGAGTGATTCATTTTTACTATCGGCATTGGTGAGTCATTTTTACTATTAGATTGGGTGATTCATTTGTGAACATTGTTTTCATAACTATTTCATTTCCTTTCTCAAATTTCAAGATTTTTCCAGTTTCACCATTTTAACATTTTCAATGACAGAAAACAGATTGAAGGCATTTTTAGGGATTTAAGGCCGATTCAAATCCCATAACCCCTATATAAATTTTACAAAGGCTAGGAATGAATTAACTTTTTCAAACCTTGAGGTTTAATGTTATCCCTTTTTAATGGAAAATCCATCATATATTGAACCGCTGCTCCGTTAAATCTACTAAAGGGATGGGATATCTTCATCCCTTGTTCTACCTTATTGTTCCATAGCGACATACACTCAATACATTCCTTCATCCCATAGGATTTGTGTGATCAAACCATAATCCTTGGATCATTTCCCCTTGAAGTTTCTTCTTGCTCCATGTGTACCCGCTATTTTGAGACAATCATCAAGTGTATATCCTTCATCGATAGAAATTGTGGCGAAGGAGGTGATAGTGATCCACTGTGTGGATAATTATCAAGTAAAGAATGTAAAGAACCTTTTGAGGTGGGGGGTTTGTTTTTCCTCTATTCTTTTACGAGAAATTGTAGAGTTGGTATGAGTTATCCCACATTATAACAATGGAATTTGTATAATAATTATTTAAACATTATAAATAAATTCGTATCGATCGTATGTTATTTCATATCATTTTTCTAGATAGTGTGATATGTATTCTTTATTTTTTTAGCATTTCGTTCTTGATGGAAATTGGTAAAAAAGTTATATTAGTATTAATTGTTATTTTTTTCATAGATAAAGAGGCATGTAAAATAATCTAGTTTTTGTTGATATAAGTATGATTGAATGAACTAATTTATAAGCTAGATGCATTTTGATGCTTGTTGATAATGAATAAAAATAATTTTAATTAAATGTTTAGTTATTCTTTGATATATTACTATTTTTTTCTCTATATAGAACCAACAAATAATAAATCTTTTAATTCTAGATGGATTAATGAACCGGATTCTTGATAAAAGATAATGTGTTGTAGCGTTTAGAGATTCTCTCTTTCTTATAAGGTTGGGTGACTTGTGCTTTAGATCCATTAGTGCTCATTATGTGTGAGAGATGGATGCCTTGTTTAAGGGCACAAAGCCCGGTTGATATGATGTTTTTTTCCTACTATGTGTGTTGGAATGTTAGCCTGGATGGATGTTGTGGTATGTGGGGTAAGGTAGGCCCATTAGTTGTGGCAGCAATTGATGGATAGTGTGGCAAGATGCATCGATATAAGTATGTGGGTGTCAGGGAGGAAACTAGAGATGATGTAATGGGTTGGATATGAATGATTATATTCTAACTGAATCTTATTTGTTCTTTATTTTCTTTACATTACCCACTGCTCAAGGAAGATGATCTTACATACCGTCCATCCAAAAGGGGAAAATATGCAAAGGGTATGCGATGTTCTTTCCATATTTAGATTCTTGAGGGAGGATGGGTCTATGATCTTACTATAGGTGACAAAGACTCTATGAGTAGTTCACCTTCTCACCATGTTTATCCCCCTTATTCATGGAATCTTAGAATATTTCTATAATTCCTGGGAATAATAGAAATTAATAATTCTATTAATAAATTATTGAATAAATGATGTTAACCCATGAGTTTAGAGCTTGCAGGGACACAATGTTGTGGTTACAGTTTAAATGAACAGTGGACTTTGGGTGTGATTATAATGAAATATAATGTGTAATTGATAAAAGTAAATTAATGGTTAAAGAATTTATTAACATTAAGTGAAACTGACAAAAAGGAACAAAGTAATATAATGTATCTCTTTAAATGGTTGTGTGCTTCTAGAATACCTAGTCTTAGTAGTTGCAGCTGGGATACCGAGAGAATTTGGATGCAGTTGAGTCTAATACTAGGTTGTGCCCGTAGTTTGGTTTCCATCTATAGTATATTCATTACTTTTTGTGTTCTATATGCTACTCCCCCTATTAGTTAAGGAATCTAACAGCTAGAGGATTCTGATCCCTAGGGGGTGTTTTCCCCAATATTCTGGTGGGAGGATGGATGGCAGAGTACCCCCCTTTGGCCCACCTTTTGATCTCTTGGTAGTTACTTGTGATTCTAGGCACAATGGTTATATTTCCCTATATATGTGTATAGTGTGATGTAATGGATTGTGGTTATTCACGCACATATATTCTGAATATTGTATCCTATGGACTACTATAGGTGTAACATGTATATGATATGATGTATTGAGGATTCTTACTCAGTGTATGAATTGTAATGGCTTGAGGTATAATGATCAACATATGATACACGTTATGAAAGCTGTGGTGGGTCCTAGAAACTAATGGGATTCTTTGGTTAAATTAAAGTGGTGGTTGTGATGCATGAGGTGCATGTTGTGGTGCTTTGACTAGGTGTATGTGGGCATGACTTTTTATAGACATGATGTTAGGACGTGCGATGTTGGGGAAAAGCAGCAAACCAATGGGGAAGTGGTTGCAGGGTACCCTGGATATTCTTGATCATGCTATATACTATTGTATGTGATACATGGTAAGAGTATACAAGGTGAGGTTGGGAGAATAGTATAAATGATTAGTTAATGAGTTAGTTTCACTTGTTGTTCACTGTTCTTTAGTATACTACCTTTACTTCTTTACGAGTGGCTCTGGGGAGGATCCTACTAAGTATAATATTATAGAAACCCTATTTATATATATAAATGGTATTTTAGGTCACATGGAGAAGGTTTAAGGTTAGGATTACTACTATTAGATTGGGGTTTCAGGAGCAGTTCGGGCATCAGGGTTGCTGATGTTTGTACATTCTTTTGATACATGCAGTTTTCCCTTTTAGTTGTAGTAGTTTTAGCTTGACATTACATATGTGAAATTCAGATTTATATTAGATCATATTATAACATTGAGTTTGTTGGTGTGTTTCTTATTTCTCTCTTCCACATGTGTTCTCTTATAGGTTATAGCCTCTAATTTATGTGTTTACTATACCCTCAGTGCTAGTCACCAACCTTACGCCTACAAGAGGCGGGACTTGGGGGTCGCTATATCACTTCTCACATTTCTGACCAATGATGGGTATACCTTACTGGGAGGGGGTTGTCCGATATAGGCTCAACTATAAAATAGAGAAAACAATTACTCCATTCCTAGAGATGGTAGGCCGTACGTATGAGTAAAAGGAATTTTCACTTCTTGATGGATTGTTTGAAAGAATTTAAAATAATAAATCGCATATACAGGTAATTATAGTGTCATATATAAAATATATATTCATTAATTATTTTTATTAATATAAAAAAATAATTTAAATGAAAAACTAATCACATCACTTCATGGTGGTAGAAGTCCACACGTGTGCACAAGCGACATTGTCGTTTACCAATTGATTGTAAGGTAAAATGTAGATGTTATATTATAATTAAAAACATATAATAATTTTTATTTTATTATATATTGAATTAAACCAAATATAAAAAACATAAATTAAATATGGTTTCTGAACATGATTTGAATCACTGTGGGGATATAATAAGTCGTATGTAAGGACGATTGCTACAATCGCATACCATTTGACGGAAACTGATGGGATTATGTTGGTATCATAATAATAACAACATTTTAGAAAATTGAGGAAACTAAATTTATTATTTTATGAAATTTATATTTTATTGATAGGAATTAAATATATAATTAAAAACAAAGTGATTGATTAATGTGATTACGTCAATATTGAAACAGCTCCTTTAGATATCTTACTAAGGGAACTATGTATACTATTTTATAGACAAAAAATATCACGAATGTGTATAAGGTATTTTGGAAAGAGAATTTGGCCGTGGAAGATTTATATAGAAGGATCATGATGTTTTAAAGAAGGAAAAGGGTGTGATACCTTTTATAAGTGAGGGGAGAGGTGTGCTTGGAATTTATTAAGAGATCAAAAAATAAAATGGTTATCACTATTCCAAAAGCCTCTAAATCGATAATTATTTGATGATATGATTCATTTAGTTTCAAAAACCATTAATAAATTTAATTTGGATATGTTTATGAGGTATATAAAACATAAATTTTGGGTTATCCCATTAATTTGTCTATATAAAACATTTCCTTGAATATATAGTATGTAAATTTATCTATAGTCATTTAATAATACTGATTAATTTTATGTTTTAATTTAAAAATAAATAGACTGCATATTTTTTTTTGAAAAATTATTTTTTGATTTATATAATTATTTTATATTAAATTCACACATAATATTTATTATAAGGATGTTAATATGATTATTTAAAACATAAGGTATATATTTTTACTTGGAAACAATTTAAAAAATATAACTCCTTACATTTAAAAGAAAATACATTTTTACATAATTAGTATTTTTATTATTGATTTTAAAATAATAATTTCCTAAAAATAACAAAAAATTAATACAAAGATAATTTTCATATGATGAATTAAAAAATGATATCTTTTTTCAAATATAATTTATAATTGTTCCATAAATTAATTTTAATTTTTCTCTGAAATATAAAAAAACCGTTTCTGAAGAAAAAATTTCCTCAAAGTATTAAATAGAGTTAATAAAAATTGAATTATTGTTTAATAAGAAATTTTCAATGCATTTTTATTGAGTAGGTTATTTATATATATTTAATTGAAAAGTTTTTCATATTTTTAATTTCAATTTTAATGGATATGTTTTGGAGGTTATATGTAAATAATAAAATTTAATGGTTTGTTTAGGTTGGGTGTTTCATATCTTGTAGGCCATCTAATATAGTGTTATCTTGATATCATGAGGTGTTACACATAGCTATTTATAGTGATTATATTCTCATATGAATCATAGGGGGCTCCATAAAAAGGCTTAATACTAGACTAATGATATATTGAAATCATATTTGTTGATTCCCTTTTGGTAAATCAATTTTGTTTATAATTAAAAGGAGGCTTTACCTTTTCATTTTTATATACTCCAAAATGTGATATGTGGAGGGAAATCATGGGGTAATAATTAATGGTATTTTCTAATAAACATATGAAAAATAAAGATGATCCACTCAATGGTAGAGATTATAAAAGCCTAAAAATGAGACTTCCCCCAGTCTAGAGAATTTGGACTTCTATAGGGGATAAATATGATGAGATATAAGTTTCCCAAAACTACACACAAATGTTTTATTGAATCTTACAACATTACATTTTGGACACCATGTGTATTTTATAATACCACAATGTATTTTGGTGGTAATAATCCCACTAACCCAGCAGGTTGTGTGTTCCATTGTATTATAGCGGTGATGACTAATGCTACATCCATAATGATTTCATGGGAATTATGGTAAGAATGGAATTAATGAAAAATATTTTATTTTCCTGAGACTCTCACATATGATGGAAGTGCTGAACACAAAGGTTTTTATATCCTCAATAGATAATTCAATTTGTTCTTTTTAAATTCTAGATGTATGAACCTGTGTACGGATCAATCCCATCATGGTTTCAAATTTTTATCATTAAAGATGAAAGGATTTTCTAGCATTGAATAATCATTTTATGAATATATTAATGCAAAAACATTAAAATATATATTGTAACAACCCCTAATTTCTGTGAATATTCCATAAAAATTTAACATTATGTAAAATATCTGGTTTCACACACAACACTGAACAAAAATGATCACTAACACATTTTATTAATATTAGTACAACAAATATAAAGTTTATATTAAATTAGAGAGTATATATATAGTTAAGAATATTTTTAAAATTTTTATAATGATAACAAAGGTCTCCATTAGTATTAATTACTATGAAATTTAATTTAGTAAAGAGAAAAAATATATAAGGTATTTTAATGCATAAAATTGAATTTTATCAAAAATAAGAAGTTTATAGTATTTTAATTTTTTATGAAAATATGTATATAATATTAATATGATGTTAAAATTATAATCAGTATGAATAATGTATTAACAATAATTTAATTATAATTTAATTACAAGTATGATTAATAATAGTTAATATTTTTAGAGGATATTTTCCTAAGAATATTGATTTTATTATATTTTGTTGTTCTATTTTACAGTATAATTCATAAATTTTATAATTTTTATTTCCTAAATAAATAATTTTTATATTCATAATGACATTATCAATTTATGAAATAATTTTTAAAATATTTTTGAAATGATTTATTTCATATCAATAGTGAAAAAAACTTTTTTACAAATTATGTACCTTTTATGATGCCAATCAGATATAAGCTTAACATAAATATTATAAAACTCATTTTTTTAAAAATAATTATATAATAAGTGAATTTACATATATATACATATATATATTACATTTAATTAAAAAACAAATATTTTTCATTTCAAAATTCACCATATATTTTTCATAAAATAATTTTTTAATACATTAAAAAATTATTAATTCAGATATATATTTTATCACTTTTAAAATTTATAAAAAATAAATTTGAATAAATATTTTCAATGAGTATATACAAAAAAATTACTATGGTTTATATTAATTTTAGATATAAATATAAATTTCATACATAAAAATTTGGTAACTTGGTAAGTGACAAAATCATAAAATGTTTATAATGAATGGTAAAAGAAATAAATCATGGTAAAATAATGTAAAAAATATTTTTTTGACGGATGTATAAGAAAAAACTTATACCATATCCATTATTGAACATATTGAAATCCACATCCCATGAATAGTTCCCCTTGGATTACAAAAATATCACTCATAAGACTTATAAAATGATACCATCAAATCCCAACTTCTCCTCATAAGATATTACAATTAGATTCAATAAAAAAATTTAATATACCTCTCTAACAACTATTGTTATAAAATATAATCTTTTCCCCCAAAATTACCACACATCAAATTCATAAGCCAAACTCAAAAGGTGTTATTAAAAAGATTAAGGTAAACTTAAGAAATATTTCCTTTTCATTTGTATTTAATTATGTATCCTTATTCTATATAAAAGAATTATATACCATAAAAACATAGTAATATCATAACCATTACTAATATGATGTATTATTATATTTATTTAACATATGTGATCAATATTCGTCAATTAATTTTAAAAAAATTATTACAGTGTGGATATATATGTGTTAACTATAGAAACCATGAAATAATAATATATTTTCAATCACCCCCATACATGTATGTTTTAAAAGATGTATTTAATGGATGAATATCATATTTATAAATAGATTAATATTCCTAAAAAATTAATCAATCTATAACATTATCCCACGACATAGAAGATAACGAAAACTTTATCCATTAGTACTTGTGGACTACCATTTACAAGGAACAATGTTTTCCATTTAATATCACAAACATATGGGGAGATTTTATGAATTCATTTGATAAATCAATTTTATATTTATTAAATTTTTAGGGTTATGGAAATGTAATTTTAATAGTAAAATTTTTATTAATATACAAATTATTTTCTAAAAAACATAAATTAAAACGATACTGTTATCGATTAAAATATTTAAAAAAATGAATAACAGTACAATGAAATTAAATTAAAACAATATAATTTATTATAAATTATATAATAAATTATATGTATAATATTGGAATTATATACTTTTTACAATGTAATGGAAATCAAAATCTGTATTTTGAATGATGTGTGAAACAATAAATCTCTCTAAAACCAAATAATTAAAATTAATATAAATCAATAATAAATGTATAATAAAATCATATAATTAATGATTATAAATGTAACTATATATTAATAAGGTTGTGATGTATGTAATTCATTTTGTTTTGTTTATTTAAAATTATTTTATAGAGTTTTTTTGGATGTCAGTTGTAAAATATAATACGATTTCTCCTCTATATTTATTTTTTGAGACATATTTCTGATTAATAATTTGTTTAATTTTTTGTGGAGTATATAAATCCATTTGAAGGAATATTATAATAAATTTAATTAAATTTATGTTATTTTAAAATGAAATTCATGTCATCTTCTTCAATGAATTTTGGATAAAAAAAGATACCAAAACTGTCAGGTATATTGATAACTCAAATATCCTTTCTTTGAGATTTAATGTTTTTAATATTAATTTTTCCTTAAATTATTGGGTTATTACGAACTAATACATTATTATATGTATAATTTATTACAATCTGGGTATAATTAAAATTTTAAAATCAAATCCCCTTTCAAGATGAATTTTGTTTTAAAAAAAGTATAACAATGTTAAGAATGATATTCATACTCTTTAAATAGAATTTTTCTTCTATATAGATATTAATTTTTCATAAAACTATTATTCTACGTTATTATTAAATATACACATTTATTAATTATTATGATCATAATATATAACTATATAGTTTTTAATATAATTATTTATTATAGTTTTTTTCAAATTTGTATTCAATACAGAATTTTTTGTAAATGTGGAAAAGGATTTTCCTTTCCTGATCCAGAATTCTATCATTTACTAGAAATATCCTCTAAAAATAATATATTTCATTTT
Organism: Viscum album; assembly: GCA_963277665.1. NCBI lineage: Eukaryota > Viridiplantae > Streptophyta > Magnoliopsida > Santalales > Viscaceae > Viscum > Viscum album. The sequence goes on along the minus strand of OY728155.1, from coordinate 190,687,441 downwards.
GAAGGATATATTAATTTGATACCATTATAAATATTTTTTAAAAAATCATGGGAATTTCTCTAAATAATTTTTTGAAAGGTACCAGTAACTTCATTTTTTTATGATACATTGAATAATGTTTTATGAAATATAATTCCATGATTCCAATTCTATTTTCCTATATGTCTTATAAATATAAATCTCCTTTGGAATAATGTTTCATAAATTACAACATAAATTCAATTCTAAAATTATACTTTTGAATGACTATATTATGTTGACCAATTGTTGTAAATTTTTAAAAGATATTATGTGACACTAGATGAACATTTAATGAAACCCATTTTAAATCAATGGGATATTATGATATGATGAATGATATCTCCTGTAATTATTTTGGATGATTTCTATGTGATAGGTGGGGTCCTTTACCACTCAACAATGAATTGGTTAAGGTTATATATCACATGAAAAAATAAGTTCTATGATTTTTCATTCTTAAGTTGATTATAGGTCATGAGATATGGTTACCTAGTCTCTAATTGGAAGGATGAGGTAATTCATAGGGAAAAAATAGTACGTCAAAATATTTAATTTTTTTAAAACCCAATGTAAATTTTTACGAAGACTATTTTTGTTCTGTAGTTCATTTTTTTTATATGAATCCAAAACATACTTTAATTGTTTTATCTTATAAATCTAATGATGCTTCAGGGATAATTTCTATTATCTCATGATTAAAGAGTGATATTTTATTCTATGTGATTGTTAGTTTCATATTATATATCATTATGTGATTATTTTTTAAATACTTATATTTTTTCATGTATAATTTAATAATATATTACTATGATGATCACATTTTCTAAAAATATTATAATCTAATCATTGATGAAATGTTGATAAGTTTTTATTTACCAATAATTTGATCCCACCCCTCCCTTATATTTACATTTTATATGTTATGATTATGAGTATAAAATATAATAATATCATAAGGATTTTTAGTGTTGTTATATTATAGATTAATGATCATAAGTATTGTAAAATATGCTTATTGGGATGGAAATTCTAAAATAAACATAAAAATATTTTCTTGGGATTCTGAAATCATTTGTGAAATGTAATGTATATTATATTGAAATGATTTAAAATAATTATATTTTTAGGTTGGGTCGCCTCCATTGGAATCATATAGTGGGTTCGTTTTTTGTAATTAATATTTTAGTTATCTTTTGGAAATTATCATAAATGAGAATTATCAAAAACACAAGAAATATATCTTAGTTAAGGTTAATATCCAAATTTGATGGTATAAAAGATATTTTGTGGTTTAAATTAATTTAAATCCATCATGGGATTAAAATAAAATTATTTAATATCTAGAATAGATTCACATGGGGGTAATAAACCTGAAAAGACTTTTTGGTTATATTATCCTGGAGCATGGATAAGAGGATTGATAATATAACTAGTTTGAAACCCCCGTGTAATATGTATTAGTGATTCAAATAATATTCATGATTAAATAATGAGAATTTTATAACATTTATATTGTATGGATACAAAACCTACTAGGTCAGATGCAATTAATAACCTAGATTGAAACTGATAAATTTATAGGTTTGGATTTTTTTATAATTTATAAAGTAATAATTTTTAGTTGGTAGAATTTATTTTTAAAATATTATTGAATTATATTCATTAAATTTTCATTATATCTGTAATGGATGTATCAAATTGAAACTTAAATTATGGTGTTTGTGAGGGGAATTAAGATGATTTCCCTATTGAAACAGCAAACATGGTTGGTGAAAGAGTATATGATATTGTGGTTATTCTCACTGTAGCCTTCCAAACTATAAATTTTAACTCAACCCAACTTGAGAGAACATGTAAAAGCCCCAGGATCAAATATAGACTGGTTCTAATTTCTGGGTTTTGTAGCAGCACTATAGCAGGGAACCGTAGTAGTAATGTAGCAGCTTTGTAATTGAAACAGTTGAGGCACTGTAGCAGGTAGTGTAGTGGTGGCGTTACTATAGCAGGTACTATAGCAGCATGGGTACTATAATATTACTATTCACTAATAAAACACATTTTTATTGAATATTTTATTGATAATAAATGATATAATTTCCTCACATTGTGTTAAATATGTTCAATTAGAATGTATTTGTGATTAGACCATTCATTTGAATATTTGATGAAAATTCCAGTTTTACCCTTTCAAAATCACTGTATTATTTTGATCATATATATTTTTATTTTAATTAGGTGAAATTACTATTTTGTGACTCTATTCCTTACTTCATGGGATATATCTTTTATTGAGGACACCAGAACAAAAGAATGCATTTGGATGGAGTAATTGGGCCATAAAATCAAAGGTGGGCTGGACACGGTAGAATGGATAAGCTTCTATAGTTGGGTCATAACTCATACATCTGGGATTCGATGGAGACCATAATTTGAGAGGGGATAGAGGACCATATCCGCACATATTATCCTTATAGAATAAGAGATGAATCAATCGTTTCGGTGGTCAAATGGGCAGTTAAAGTTGGATTAAAATATTTGGCTGAATTTCCACATTTACACTTGAAACCACTTGTAACCTCTCCTCCCCTCCCCTCTATAAATTAGAGTTTTTATCATTTTTAAGGGTTTTAACGTGCATTGGAAAGTCTAGGGCCAATTATAATTTTATCCACTCTAATTATTCAACCATTTAAATAAGGGTATCTCTTGAAGCATGGATATGTTCGACGAAGCCTTCTTCTTCTCCTTCGTGTTGTAATGCTTTTGTTTGTCTAATAAATTTCTTTGTAATTATTTTATTTCATCTATTTTCTTCTATTTTATTCAAATTTCTTCTTCTATTAATCTTTCTCTTTGGTCTGGAATTCTTGAGTAGAAACGTGATTGGGTTCTACCCTTTCTAAACCTTTGCACATAAAAAACGTTTCTACGATGACTACACCACCCATGGAAGAGTAGTTCTTTTTAGTAATTGATCGACCTCTATCCTTCTTCATTAAGTTATTTTCAATCAATGAGATACTATAATTCACATATTATGATCTATTAATGGAGTTTTTAATTTAAATGAAACTAATCAAGCAATTGAATAGTTAACACAAAACACACGAGGTCGGGAATTGTGTGAACCGTGAGAGCACAACCTTAACCTGTAATTCAAAACCACAAGGGATTAATTTGTAGATTTCAAACGTCATCCGTAAACATAATTAGTCCTCATTTATAGAATTGATATGTGCCTTAATTTACCACTGACCATAATTTATCCTTAGAACATCAATCTAAGCAGGGTACTACGATTACATGTTCCGAAGATAACCTAGGGTTTAATACACTTCATCTTTGTGGTAAGGTTAATTCTCATAGGGTTTGAGGGTTAACAAGTTAAGGGATCATAATTAAGTGGATGTTAATTTAAATTATAATGATAAATAATTGATTGAATAGGTATAGTTAGATATATTACATCTTTTAAATATTGTCTAAAAAACATCTTCTTTGTGTGTCATTTTAATCGAATTTCATTTCAAAACTAAAAACTAAAAAATACAATATTCTTCTAAAATTTTTTTCTAGATTTATAAACTATAACCAACCCCCATAAATTCATGTAGTGTTTTTATTCTCTTTTACTCTATTTTTAGAATACCCATAAAAAATTTTTTAAATTCACTTCCTCCTATGAGAGACGACCTTGGTCAGCCACTCCAATGAAACTAAGTACCCCAAAATCACACTATTCATTTGAGGGCACCCACAACAATGCCTTTTAAACTGAAGATGTTTCCAGGGAGGTAAGTAATTATTTCAACCAATTAGATGTATTTATTTTATTTTACATTTTATTCTCTTCCTCTCTTCTTTCTTCCTTCTTTACCCATTCTGATTTTTCTTCTTTTTCTTTTATTTTCTTCTACTTCTTTCTGGACCATCAAATCAAACTTATTATTTTTATTTTACTATGGTACAATTTCTTTCTTTTCATTTTTATTTGATTTATGACACGAATTAATCCCGAATATCTCTTAGATCTTGACCCTGAGATTGAACTTAGCTTTCGAGCTCGAATCAGACAGTCTCAGTCTATGGGAAGTTTCAATATTCAACCAGTTGGTGAATTCCGCTCTTCTGCAAACATTGATATTGGAAGAAATTAAAATTCAAAAAAAATAACCAATTGTTGGAAATAATAACAATTAGATAAATAGAACCATTTGATAATTGTCTACACCTGATATTAATTATCAACCAAATTTTATTGCATAGCCAAATCTTGAATCGGACTTTTAACTAAAATCTGGGTTAATTCACTTACTTCCAAAGTTTCTTGGCCTCTCTGATGAGGATCCCAATAAACATTTGAAATAATTTAATGTGGTTTTCTCAACCCTAAAACATAAAATGTCTCTGAAGATCAAATCAAATTAAGAGCATTCTCATTTTCACTTGATGGAGCTGTAAAGGATTGGATTAAGTATTTACAACCTGAAGATGTAACATGTTGGAACGATTTGAAATGACTTTTCTTGAAGATATTTTTCCAGAATCGAGGACCACTTCCTTTTTTAGGAGATCTCTAGGATCAAGAAAGTACAAGGGGAATCGATGTATGAGTACTCAGAGCAATTCAAGAAGTTGTGTGCAAGATTTTCACCTCACCAAATTAGTGAGCAACTCCTCATTCAGTAATTCTATGAAGGACTCACACCTATGGAGAGGAGTATGGTGGATTCCACAGTAGTAGGACATTGGTGGACAAGACACCAGTAGTCACACATGCATTTATCGACAAGATGGCCCAAAACCCCCCAAAAATTCGATGATAGAGGTACACCACATGTCAAGGGAGTACATCAGGTTAGTCCTTCTTCTCTTGAAAGTCATATTATTGATACCAATTTGGAAGAATTTACCACTATGGTGAGGAAGATTACTTTGGCTCAAAAGACATCACAAGACACTCTTTCAAGGCCCTATGGAAATTTCACTAAGACAAGCCACCCAACTGACTGTTTCCCCCAACTACAAGAAATAGAATATTGTGCAGTAGTATTCTCTGGGAGACCATATCAGCTGCAACAACAACCACATCCTCAAAATAAGTATGATTCCTTTTCACTAACATTCAACTAAGGGTGGAAGGATCAATTATACATAAGGTATGGATCAGGAAAACAACAATGGACCCCTTTTTAACAAAATTTCTAGCAGCATCTGCCTTTCCAATAGAGTTTCCAACAACCCCAATGGAGATTTGAAGCTCAAGCATCAACAAGTCAACAACAAGGAAATCTCCAACCAAAGGTAGATTCTAATACTGATGACCTTTTCTAACAATTTGTACTTAATCAACAGAATTAGTTGAATAGTCAAGGTTCGGAGTTGAGGGAGTCGAAGACACAAATGAGCCATATTTCCACTGCCCTCCATGAACCGGTAAGTAAGAACTCCAGAAATCTTACTTCCTAACCTACTCCAAATCCTAAGGGGAATGTAAGTTCCATCACATTGAGAAGTGGGAAGCAAACAAATGATATGTCTGGAACTTCCATTCCACTGTGGTTCACCTCAACTCTAGAGAAGCCCCATTCCATACCAACTAATGAGAAGCCCAAGGAGAAAGATAAAGGTAAGAAAAAGATTGATGATGTTCTTCCTAAACCTCTTCCCTTTCCAAATAGGGTTGTTCAAACCAAGAAGATGGCTGAAGAGGCGATGAGAAAAGAGGTTTTGGACACAATCAAGCATATTGAGATCAACATCCCTCTACTTGAAGCCATCAAACAAATCCCATGGTATGAAAAATTCTTAAAAGAACTCTGCACCAATCGAAGAAGGATCGAGGTAAATGAGATGATCAACCTTGGAAGGAATGTCTTAGAACTCATTACACCAACTCTAGCAATTCCATCAAAGTGAAAGGATCCTGGGACATTCACCATCCAATGTACCATAGGGTAGTTTCACTTCTCTGATGCTCTTTGTGATTTAAGAGCTTCAATAAATGTGATGCCTCACTCTATATTCTCTTCTTTACAGTTTGGTGAGTTGAAGTCGATGAGAGTAGTGGTGCAATTAAAGAATAGAGCTAAAACATATATAGCGAGAGTCCTTGAGGATGTACTTGTCCAGGTAAGATACATGATCTTTCTAGCAGACTTCTATGTGCTCAAAATGGATGATGATCAGGTAAGTTCGCATGCTCCCATTATCTTAGGTAGACCCTTCCTGAAAATAGAAAAAACTATCATAAATGTTCATGAGGGTACACTTTCCATGGAGTTTGGAGATTAAGTTGTAATTTTTAATGTTATGGACCCTAGGAAGTACCCCTATGAGGACCATTATACTTTTTTTATCCCCCATTTTAACCACCATGTAAAAAATCCATGGATTTTGATTGTCCTATACTTTGGGAGATTATGAATATTGGTTCTAGTTTGATGTCTAAGAGTACTTAAAAACATGTTTTTTATGGGAAAACCTTTATTCGATTTTATTTTGATGTGGATTGAAATTATGATCATATAAACTCTGATTATGGCATGGCTGTTGAGTATGCTGATGAATTTGATGCATTATTTTCTAATTTTGATGATTATTATTCTGATATTGATGTTCATTGTTCAGATATGTATGTTTCATCAATTTCTCAATTCATACATAACCCCCCCCCTAAATTAGAACTCAATCCATTGCCCCCAAATCTTAAATATTCATACTTTTTGAGTGGTGATAGATTACCTATTATCATTTCTAACAGTCTCTCTTTTGAACATAAAGAAAAACATTTGAATCTTTTGAGAGATAACATTAGGGCAATTGGTTGGATAGTGTTAAACATATCAGGTATTAGCCCCTCCATTTTCATGCATAGGATTATCTTGGAGGATGGGGCTATATCGATTAGGCAGCCACAAAGGAGACTTAATCCAACACTTTTGGAAGTTGTTAAGAAAGAAGTTGAAAAATTACATGAGGCAGGTATCATTTACCCTATTTTAGACTCACAATGGGTTAGACCTGTCTAGGTTATACCAAAGAAAACTGATTAAACTATTATAAAAAATGAAAATGATGAGTTAGTTCTTGTGAGAGTACAAAACAGTTGGTGAGTGTGTATTTATTATAGGAAACTAAATCAATCCACTTGTAAAGACCATTTCCCAATTCCATTCATTGACATGATGCTTGAGAGACTTGTAGGTAGGACACATTATTTCTTCTTGGATGTTTTATTTGGCTATTTTCAGGTTCCCGTTACAGAAGAGGACCAGGAGAAGACAACATTCACCTGCCCATTCAGTACCTTTTCTTACAGAAGTATGCCATTTCGACTTAGAAATTCCCCAGGTACCTTCCAGCGATTCAAGGTGAGTATTTTCTCATATTTCATTGAGACTTTCATGGAGGTATTAAAGGATGATTTCATAGTTTATGTATCCTCTTTTTATGAATGTCTCTCTAGTTTGGGTGATTTGTTGCATCGTTTTATTGAGAAAAATCTGGTCTTGAATTTTAAAAAATTTCATTTCATTGTCGAAAAGGGAATTGTCTTAGGTCATATATTCTCACAACATGGCATTAAAGATGATAAATCTAAGGTAGACATTATTTCATCCCTGACATATCCTATATGTGTGTGTGATGTTCGATCCTTTCTTGTACATGCTTGATTTTATTGATGCTTCATCAGATATTTTAGTAAGATATCTCTACCCTTATCGCGATTGCTTTAAAAAGAAATTTACTTAAATTTTGATGATTCATGTAGGGTATCATTTGATGAGCTAACGAAGTTTTTGACCACTCCACCGATCATACAGCCCCCATGGTGGGACCTTCCATTTGATCTTATGTGTGATGCATCCAACTTCATAGTTGGGGTTTTCTTATCTCAGAGGGTGGAGGGACATTCACATGTGATCTCATATGCATCGAGGACGTTGGACTCTGCCCAATAAAACTACACCACAACAGAAAAGGGGTTTGTTGCTGTTATATTTGCATTAGATAAATTTAATTCATATTTATTAGGCTCTAAAGTAGTTTTTTTTCTGACCATGCAGCTCTGAGGTACCTATTGAAGAAGCCAGATGTAAAGCCAAGGCTGATCTTATGGATACTTCTTCTTCAAGAATTTGATGTTGAGATAAAGGAAAAAAATGGGTCATAAAACATGGTGGTGGACGACATGAGTAGTCTTACGTACACACTAGAGGATGACACCTTTGATCAAGTACCACTTAGAGACACTTTCCCTGATGAGAATCTTTATTCCATCTATGGTATGCATCCTTGGTATGCAGATTTAGTTAACTACATTGTTTACTCTGAAATCCCTGCAAATTTAAAGAAACATCAAGTCCAAAAATTAAAATGTGAGTCTAGGTTTTATGTGTGGGATGATCCTTACCTTTGGCGCATGTATAGTGACCAAGTCATTAAGAGGTGTGTTCCCGATCATGATTTTGAGTCTGTTTTTCATTTATGATTTATGTCATACACTTGCTTGTAGTGTACAGTTTGGACCCCAACATACTGCTAGAAAAGTCTTAGACTCCGGATTATAATGACCTAGCTTATTCTTTTATTCCCATGTGTTTTGTAAGACATGCTCTTATTGCCAACAAACTGTAAACATTTCAAGGATACACGAGATTCCCCAACAAACCATTTTATTCTATGAGATTTGTGATGTTTGGGGAATTGATTTTATGGGCCCTTTTCCTAGTTCATTTGGTTTCTTTTATATCCTTGTTTTTGTCAATTATGTGAGTAAATGGGTGGAGGCCAAGGCCACCAGGACTGACGATTCTCATGTTGTAGTGGATTTTGTCAAGGCTCAAATTTTTTGCAGGTTTGGAGTACCAAAGCCTGTCATCAGTGACCAAGGGACACACTTTTTCAATAAGAATTTTTCTTCCCTCCATCAAAAGTATGGGGTGACACACAAAACATCAACACCATACCACCCCCAAACAAATGGCCAGGTTGAGGTTTCAAATCGTGAGTTGAAACAAATCATGGAGAAAACTATACATCCAAATAGGAAGGATTGGAGGAAGCACTTCGATGATACATTGTGGGCTTATAGGATAGCATAAAAGACCCCCATTGTTATGTCCCCATTTCGGATTGTTTTTGGGAAAGCATGTCATCTCCCAGTGGAAGCTGAACATCAGGAATATTGGGCTATAAAGAAATGCAACATGGATTTGGCCCAAGCTGGAATTCAAAGGAAGTTGCAAGTTCCATAGCGTGAGGAAATTAGATGGTCACCATATGAGAACTCAAGTCTCTTCAAGGAAAGATCAAAAGCATTTCATGATAAAATGATCCAGAAAAGGGAGTTTCATGTTGGAGAGAAAGTCCAAATCTACAGTTCATGACTATAGTTGATTCCTGGTAAGTAGCGTTCCATATGGTTTGGACCTTATGTTGTTTCTAATGATTTTCCTTATGGTGCAGTGGATACCACACAAGAGGACACTGGAAGGAGCTTTGCATTCAATGGGAAACGTTTAAGGAAATACATCGAGGGACTTCCTACCGATGCAGTTGATTTCATCAAACTGGATGACCCCATCATCACTTGAGAATATCAGGATGTTCTTAACCATTTCACTTTTATATTACTTTTCCTAAATAAAATTATGCATTTCATGTGCACATATCATCTCATGGGTTCATATTGAGGAAAATTCAATATTTTAATTGTGGGGGAGGGAACCATTATTGTTTAATATTTTCATTTGTTGTTTGTTTAAAAAATGGGGTGTTTTAAAAAAATTTGTGTGTTTCTTTATCATTTTTTCTGTGTTTTTTTAAAAAAAAAATTGAGAAGAAATGATTATCATTTCCATTTCTGAAACTTGTGTCAGTGAGTAAGCCAATTTATTCCATGAATCTAAGCTTAAATAAATGCTGAAAATGACTTTGTTTCAAGTTCAATTCTTTGGGAATTTTATAACCAGTACTCTGATTGTTGAATCCCATACCACATCTCACTATCTATATCTTTGAAATTACTTTCCTGTGAGGCTTCAGAACCATTTTTTGTCATATTCTTTTCATTCACCTAACTTCTTGAGAGAACCAAATGATGATTGATTTAAATAGAATTTGATTTATTCTTGTCCAAACTTGAGGGTTTGAGATACATGTGTTTTTAAATGATTGAGGAATTTCTTTGGATTTAAATCCCCATTTTTAAGATAATTATTTTTATTTTTCCTTACCTTGTACATTTAATCCTTGTAACCCGTAGAACCCATGAACAACCTGTTCAATTAGCCATATTATAAGCCATGTTTCTCTATCCAACCTGCTCTTGAAGTGAAATTGCATAATCTAGTTAAACTTATGTGTGGGGGAAGGTGTCTTTTTGTTGTGATACCTCAATTGGTGATACTTTGGGAGGAACATAAAATTATGAATAGATAATATTTCATTGAAAAGAAACATTCTTTTGAAAGTTGTACATTTTATGGAGCATTCATGATTATTGAAGCTGTATATTTTCTAGAGCTTTCATGATTAGTGAAGCTGTGCCTTTTCTGGAGCTTTTATGATTAGTGAAGTTGTGCCTTTCTGGATCTTCTAATGGGGGAAGAAAGTTAAACATTTTCTAGAGCTTCCAAGAAAAATATTGTTTGAGAAGATTCAAATTTTTGTTGCTGAAATAATGATGGGTAAAACATTTCATTGAATTTTCATACTGATGTATATGACTTTCTACTATGATGAGTGATCAGGAGACTATACTTGAGTGAAAACTAGAATAATGTTATTTCACTTCAAAAAGACTCAATCCATCCTCATTCGGCCTCAGAATTTTTTAACATCTAAATCCTACCAACCGAAAGCCACAGAACAACCCTGAAAAGTCATCATTATAAAAATATTTCCTTGACTCGAATCGGATGGATATGTAGGAATTTATCCAGCCTATGGTGACCCTTGAATGAGTTTGGATGAGAAATACATTTCTAAAAAAAATTACAGTTATGTGATGAGTGAAAATGAAAGTTAGGTAAGTGTTTTGTGTGCATGGGAGGATGAATTAAGAGGAAATATATTGAATGATCTTAAAGTAAGAACTTTAAATAATAGTTTATAGATTAGGCATGATATCTTTTTTTTCTTGGTATGAAATTGGTGGATCTCATTGATATGTGTTTTAAATTTTCTTTAATTTTCTTTGGATGTTTACTTGTCCAGGAGTCCAAGTGCCAAGTGAGGGGGAGTTGATATTACACATTTTCATTGAATATTTTATTGATGATAAATGATATAATTTCCTCACATTGGGTTAAATATTTTCAATTAGAATTTATTTGGGATTAGATCATTCATTTGAATATTTGATGAAAATTCCAGTTTTACTCTTTCAAAAGAACTGTAGTATTTCGATCATAAATTTTTTTATTTGAATTAGTTGAAATTAATATTTTTAAATTGTTTTCCTTACTTCATGGGATACAACTTTTATTCAGGACACTGGATCAAAAGAATTCATTTGGATGGAATAATTGTGCCATAAATTCAAAGGTGGGCTGGACACGCCAGAATGGATAAACTTCTGTATTTAAGCCATAACCCCTTCATCTGGGCTTTCATGGAGGCCAAATTTTGATAGGGGATAGAGGACCCATATCCATATATATGAGACTTCTGGGAGAAGAGCTGATCCACACGTATCGGTGGTCAAATTTGTGGTTCAAGTTGGATTAAAATATTTGTTCGAATTTCCACATTCACACTTGAAACCATTTGTAACCTCTCCTCCCCTCCCCTCTATAAATTAGAGTTTTTATCATTTGTAAGGGTTGTAACGTGAATTTGAAAGTTTAGGTCAGAGGATAAGTGTATCCACTCCAATTATCCAACAATTTCAATAAGGGTAGCTCTTGAAGAAAGGATCCCTTCGATGAATCCTTCTTCTTCTACTTCATGTTGTAATGCTTTTGTTTGTGTAATAAATTTCTTTTTACATCTTTTATTTCTTCTATTTTCTTATGTTTTATTCAAATTATATCTTCTCTCAATCTTCCTATTTGGGATGGAATTATTGTGTAGAAACTTTATTGGGTTCTACCCTTTCCAAACCTTTGCACATGCAAAACATTTCTACGATGATTACACCGCCCATGGAAGAGTAGTTATTTTTAGTAATCGATAGACCTCTATCCTTCTTCATTCATTTATTTTGAATAAATTAGCTACTGTAATTCGTATATTATGATCTATTATTTGAGTTTTAAAATTAAATGAAACTATGAAAGAAATTGAATAGTTAACACATGACATGTGAGGTCCGGAATTGTGTGAACTGTGAGAGCGCAACCATAACTAGTAATTCAAAACCACAAGGGATTAATTTGTAGAGTTCAAATGTAATACCTAAACTCAATTAGTCTTAATTTACAGAATTTATATGTTCTTTAATTTTCCAAAGAACATAATTAATCCTTAAAACATCAATCTAAGCAAGGTGCTGCGATTACATGTTCCGAAGATAACTTAGGGTTTAATTCACTTCTTCTTTGTGGTAAGGTTAATTCTCGCAGGGTTCGGGGGTTAACATGTTAAGGGATAATAATGAAGTGGATTTGAATTTAAATGATAGTGATAAATAATTGATTTAATTGGTAGAGTTAGATCGATTATGTCTTTTATATATTGTCTAAAAAACATCTTCTTTGTGTTTCATTTTAATCGAATTTCATTTCAAAACTAAAAACAAAAAAATACAATATTCCTCCAACAAACTTCTTCTAGATTTATAACATTTAATCAGCTACAATACTTTCATGTAGTGTTTTTGTTATGTTTTATTTTATTTTTATAATATCCTTAACACGTTGTTTTAATTCACTTCCTTCTTTGAGAGACGAATTTGGTCAGCCACTCTACTAAACCTAAGTAACCCAAAATCACACTAATCATTTGAGGGTGCCCACGACAACGCCTTCCATTCACCGAGGGTCCATTAGGTCCAAAATATGGTCTTCCAAGCCTAGTATTCAGGACACCTGGCCTTGGGCCTTCAGGCTAATTAATGGGTCTCCCTCTACCAAGTCTAAAGAGGTCTTTGCTTTAAATTATAAAATAAGGCTTCGGCCCCAACCTTTTAATAAAATTTAAAAGAAAAACATGATTTTGAGTCCTTTATAAAGAAACATATAAACAACATAATTGGGTATTTAACCCACTAATTTTTGGGAAAAGGATCAATTATATTGTTAATAAATTTTCCCTTCTATATTTCTCAGACCATGATAGTGTTGTCTGAAATATTTGTAATCTAGAAGGAGAGTCATACCAATGGTGTAACCACTATAAGAACACAAAAAAGAATTATATTGTAAACTAAATATATTGGAAATATTTTAATCATTCCTTCTTCAAAAAGTATTTTCCTTGAACTCTTCAAATGAAAATAGAGAAAAAATTTCTAGGGATAAAACAAATGTAGTGTTAGCCAATTTGACGTTAAGAGGCTTAATTAATAAGACATGAAATTTATGTCTCTAGATTTATTAAATACCCCAATATTGTGATTAAATGATTATTTAGTGTTTAGAAATATTTTATTTTAAACTAACTATCTTAATGTAATTTTTTAGCTATGATTAATTTTTTTGATACACACATATGTTGAAAATATAAATTTAGGTCTTTTTTATATAAAATATATGAAAATAAAAATTTATAATCATGGGACCTCATAATAACATCACATGGGGTAATGAAAATCTTTCTATATACACACTAAACATGTTGAAGCAATAATAAGGAAATTACCTCAAATAAAAAAGTAAGATGTTTTAACTATGAAATAGTAGGCCATCTTGAATGTAATTTCAGAATGGTGGAAATCCAAGTGAAAATTATTATTAAAGAATATATTTTCCAATTTAATAATCTTACAATGTTAGAATTCTCCAATTTGAATGATTTTGTACATTTAACTAATTGATACCTCAACCCCATGGTTGATAGAAGTACATTACATCCAAAACCTCATAAGAAAATGAATTAAGGGAAATCCATTGTTATCAATACTATATGAACTTGACAATTACTCAATCCAAAATATAAATTTTATATAAGAATTAAACTTATCCTATTCCAAAATATCATTTAGGGTTTATATTTTTAGATTATTATGTCATAACTCTTAAATAGAAAACCAATGCATTACCAGCTAACAAATTCCTCCTGGTGTAGATTTTATCACACTATACCAAAATTAAATAAACACTATATTTTGATGACAAAACATTAATATTTTTAGAATTAATATTTCATTGTTTATACTAATCTAAAAAAACATATGAAAATAATTTGAAAACTTGTTTTGGAAGAAATATTAGAAAGGGACTTAATAAAGAAGATGGAAACCCATTAGTCTATTTTAATACTATGACACCATAAATGATATTTCTCATATTTAATAATAAAATTTGAGTGAAAAATAATTTATTTAAACATGAAATAATTATTTCTACCCAAATTGTTTCTTAAAACACATATTTAGAAAACATAATATTAAATCATAATTATGATGGTTTTAGAGAGACCTTGAGAACCCATGAGAAACATTTTCTAAAAAATATAATTTTTTACCCTGATAGGACAACCCTTCTCTTAAAATAAATTATCATTAGTTTAACATTTCTAATGAAATTTTTTTATGATAAATCATTAGAATGCATAGATAAATAATTCAGGTTTCTGGGTACATCATTATAATAGAAGCCATAAAATAACCCTTATAAAAGGAATAAAAAATATAGTCAACTTCAAATATAATTATAAAGAGAACATAATCATTAGACAAGTAACTAGAGAGCTATATCAAGCTCACTACTAATCATGAGATATATTGGGCTCACCCATCATTAGGAGATATATTAGTCTCACCCATCAATAATATATGTGGAGCATAAATTTTATTAAAACCGAAAAAACCTTTATTTTTATCATCATACTCATAATTATATTCTTTTTATCCCATAAGTAAATCAATTTTCTATTTTGGTATATCAATTTTCTTTAAAATACTATTTTCAAAACTAAAATTCATTTAATAAAGGGTTAAAATGTTTTTCAATATACAAACATAGTTTAATGAGGTTGAAAAAATAAAATAACAATAGTTCTAGTTGGAAAATATAATGACACATTTTGGTTAAAATAGAATATTACATTTTAATTTATCAATAGTAGAAATGGATTTTTTCCCAATGTTTTTATGAAAACTGTTTGAAAATAACATTGGTATAAGGGTTTTAGATCAACCTTTACCATCGATTTGTTGAAACTGTTGGTATTATGATTTTAGAATGAAAATTTACAAACAGTTTTCTCAAACTATTGAGAAATATTCGATTTCTATAATATATACCAAATGTTTTTTTGAAACCATTGGTAATTAATATATTTCCCCTAAATACATAGCACATCCATCACCCTCGTCCGCATGATTATAGCCTTAATCCAAAGCTCTCCAGAAGCTCTCTCTTTACCATAGGATGCAAAAATCCTTCCACCCAATAGATCCATCTTCAATCATGAATTTGTTTATGTATATACTTTATATTAGTAAGTGGTACCATAGTTTAAATTTTATGGATCTATTTTTTTTTTGTTTATATTTGGCCTAAACTAGAGTTATGTGCGGTTTATGGGATGGAATACCGAACACATTGATTTGTTTTGTGTTTTTATCTTACACATCAAGTTTCATTATTGTGTGAATCACTTTTATTTGAAGTCTTTATAGACACTACCTCTCTGTAGAGTTTTTGAACCATATGAACTAATGGGTGTTATTGAGATATGTCCCCACTCAAAGATGGTAATGTTTTTGACTAGTCATATGGTCTCGAGGTGGGTAATGGATATAAGGATGGTCCATGAGATGGGATTAGGGACAGTTTGTGTAGTAGGGTAGGTGGTTTTCCATTTTTTTAGTGGGGTGATATGGTTGTTTCTATGGAGTTTAGTTTAGTTGAAAATTTGATTTGAAATTTGTATTTATTGTTTTTGTTTAAGGAATAATGAAAAGAGTAGTGATATTTAGGATGAATTGGTTATTTTTTGGGTGATGGATTGTAATGTTGATATTGGATGGATTGAGTATTGGTAATTTTCAAGGTATTATATGGGTATTTACTCCCTTGAACACCCCCACCCCGAGGACCCCCCCCCCCCCATTTGGCATCCCCTACACACCCCCACCCCCTTGGATAACCCCACCCCCTGGACACCTCACCACCTAGAACATCCCCCCACACCTGAACACCCCCACCCACAGGATACCCCTAAACCTCCATGGACATCCCCCTCCCCCACCCCCTGGACACCCCCACCCTCTGGAAACCCACTGGACATCCCCCACCCCTGGACACCCCACCCCATGGGACACCCTCACCCCCCTAGACACCCCCACCACTCGGACACCCCTACCCCCTAGACACCCGCACGACCCTAGACACCCTTCACCCCCCTTGGACTGCCCCCACTCCATTTTAAAACGCCCATGGACACCACCCCACCTCCTGGACACCACCCCACCATCTGGGCACGACCCCAACACCTAGTGATTGACTCGGTTTTTAAATTGGAATTAACCATTTAGGATATTTCCTCTTTCCCCCAATGGCATTTCCTGCATGACCCATATAGCCTTATAAATTGAATTTGGTGTGTTTGGATAAATTTAATGGGTTGTTTAGAATGAAATGGATCAGGCATGATAATTTTTCTTTATTAATTGATAAAATAGTTTTAAATATAATTACCCTAAGGGGCTGTAGGGGGGTAGGGGGTTGTCCAGGTTGGGGGCGATGTCCCGGTGGGGGTGGTTTTTCCAGGGGGTTGGGGGGATGCAGGCAGGTATGTGGATATAGGGGTGTGGGAGAGGGGTGTGGGCATTCAATGGAATGGTATGGGATGTCCAGGAGGTCAAGGTGGGCTGTCAAGGTGGGGAAGTGGGTGTGGGTTGTCTAGGAAGGTGGGTTGTCCAGGGGGTGGGGGAGGGGGTGTGGGTTTTCCAGGGGTTGGGTGGGTTATCTAGGTGGGGAGGGGGTGTAGTCTGTCCAGGGAGGGGGGTCAAGTCTATGTGGGGGGGATGTCTGGTTGTGGGTGGGTGGGTGGGGTGTCCATGTTTGGGGTGGGCTGTCCTGGGGGATGCATGGGGTATGGGGGCTATAGGCATGCGGGGGAGGGGTGTGGGAATTCTAGGGAGGGGGTTGTATAGGGGGGTTGGGGTGGGATGTCCAGCTGGGGAGGGGGTATGGGCTATCCAGGTCGGTGGGCTTTCCAAGGGGGTGGTGGTGGGTTGTCCAGGTGGGGTAGGGGTGCGTGTTTTCCAGGGAGGAGTGGGATATTTCTATGTGGGGGTGGGGGTGGGCTGTCCGGGGGGGAGATATAGGGTGGTGGCTGTGGGGTTGTGTGTGTGTGGGGGGGGTTGTCCAAGGAGGGGGTGGGAGGTCTACTCCGATACACAAAAAAAATAGGAATCAGAAATAACCAATGTATAGTTGCTTTCACACGTTAATACTTTTCTAGAAGTTCTATACTAACGCTCACTCTAACTCTTCTTAGAAGAAGTGATATCTATAATGAAATATCACTCAGGTTATTATCCACTATCTATATTGATCTCATAAAAATTTAATATTATTAGAACTCCATATCACTTAATGATAAAACAAGGATCATTATCCAATGAGTAGTGTCACATCGAAACATGGATTATATTCTTAAACAACACAGGATCATATTTGACACACACACACACAATTTTGTGAACATAGAAAATACTATATTTCCACCTTGTATCACAAACTCAAATTAGCTCTCAACTAGCCTCTCAAGGCATTAATAAACCATATACCTAGCTTAAAATTTGGTTGTGTGTTTACAATTAGGTGTGTTTTTTAGAATTTTGAATTATATTTAGAGTTGAAGATAAAATATTATCCACATATGATATTTGGTGGTGTGTTTACAATTAGGTGTGTTTTGATTTATATGTATGATATTCATGGTATACACCAAATATCTTCGAAATCATCTATAATAGTCTTGAAGTCAAGCTATAGTAGGATTGATATTGGATTCCTCAACCCTAATTTGGGGGTTGACACCCCCACCACCTTAGAAATCCCCTCCACCCCCACCCCCACCCACCCCTGAAAACCCACCCCCACCCCTGAAAACCCACCCCCACCCCTGGACACCCACACCCCCCTGGACACCCCCACCCCACTAGATAACCCCTCACCCTTGGAAAGGCCCCCCTCCCCCCAAACACCACACCACCACCTGGATACCCCACCCCCTGAACAGCCCCACCACTAGACACCCAACCCCCTGTATAGCCCCACCACCTAGGATAGACCCCCTGGACAGCCCCCACCCCCTGGGCACCCCCACCCCCTTGTACATCGCCCCCCTATACACCACCCCATCCCATGGACACCCCCATCCAAATGGACACCCCCACCCCCGGGACAACCACCACCCCCCTGGACACCCCCACCCCCAGGACACCCCCGCCCCCTTGGGCAGTGTATGTGATCACTCCAATAATCTACTTAAATAAACAATTTCTCCAATCCAACATTTACTCAAATCCTGAATAATTCTCCTCCAAAAGTCTACATGATTTTGTAAACTCATTTATATTTCTTTATAGATTTTTTGATATAAATATTGTATTTTTTTTCTTTTATATTATGATTATCATATTGAGTACTGTGTCAGTTATGAAAGTTAGTTGAGGACTTAGATTTTCAATAAAAAAAATTGATGCTTTCCCGAAAGACTGCAGTTTATTCTTGGATGAAACTATTGAACAAAATGATTGTATAAAATTTTTAACAACCCAGTGGAAGCCAAAATATTATGGAATACCAGTTCTTCTGCCATATAAAGTAATGTGGAACATTCCATTGATCCCAAGAATCTAGAATCTTTTTATGTCAGAATAAATATCAATAAAAATGTGATGGAATGATACTTAGAGAAAGAAGTATACAGATGAGTTGGTTCACCCTTTAGATGTATTTTCATGGTGGATTTTGATGCTCGATATCCTTATTGTTTAGATGATGTGCATAATGTGAGGATGGGTCTTTCATGTGACGGCTATAATTCGTTTGGGAAGATGATAACTTCGAACAACACATGGATAGTTTTTATACAGATTATTAACCTTCCCCCATGGTTGTGTATGAAAAAACCATTCACTTTCTTGAGTATACTCATATTCGTCCCTTATGATCCAGGCAATGATATAAACATATACATTCAACCATTAATAAAATATTTTAAAATTTTTCGGTATGTGGGTGTACGCACTTACGCTGCATGTTTGAAAGACATATTTCAGATGCATGATGGGATTATTTGGAAGATAAATGATTTTCTAGCTTATGAAATGATTTATGAATATAGAATGAATGGAAAACTATCATGTCCTCTTTTTATGAAGAATAAATGATCCAGAAGACGGAAACATCGTTGTAGTTTCAGTTTTATAGGGAAATAAATATTCTTAGCAATGGACCATCCATATAAAAATAATCGTCGTAGATTTGTAAATACCATGGAGACGGATGATCCACCTCAACGAATGTCTAGAACAGACATGCTTAATGAATAGTATGATTTCAGTTTTTCATTTGGGAAGGGTCAAATGATATCTGGAAAGAGAAAGAATGTTTCCACAGAAACATATTACAATTGGAAGAAGAGAAGTATCCTATTTAATTTACCTTATTGGTAAACCAATTTGTTATGTCACTTATTAGACATAATATTAATTAAATGAAATATTTTTTAAGTGTTGATTTTGATTATTATAAATTTTAAGGGAATGATCAAAATATGATTTACATTCTTGGCGTGACATGTTGGATTGGGGAATCAGACAAGAATTGTATACTATGTGTATCAGTGAAAATAAATAGCATGTTCTATGTGCTTCTTATGTGATAAAACCTACAGAAAAAAGAAATTTGTGTAAGTACAAGTGACTATTAAATTTTTTAGATGGCTATTAAATCAACATATCTAAAAGGGTCAAAAAAAGAGATATGGACCTAAAATATTTTATGACTCATGATTATCACATCCTTCTTCATGAGTTTATTCCGATATAAATCCGTCATCTTTTGGCCAATAATGTAAAGGTGGATTTGATTCGGTTGTTCTATTTTTTATATATATTTGAGCTATGAATTTATCCATGTATTTTATGCAAAAAAAATTGGCAGATGCCCCGTTAATTTTGTGTGAGTTAGTGAAAATATTTCCTCCATCATTTTTTACATGCATGCTGCATCTGATTGTCCATATTCAAACTAAAATAATTCTCACTGGACCTATTTCATTTTTTTGGATGTGTCCAACTAAAAGAATCATTTTCACATTAAATTATTATGTCCTAAACAGGAATCATCCTGAAGGTTCTATCATGAATAGTTACTTGGATCAAGAATTCATGGATTTATGCACTATGTATTTGTCTAATATTACTATTGGAATTAATATACAAATGATTAATGAAGAAGAAAGGTGTGAGAAAATTTAACCTATTTTTCCATCACTTCCTCAAATCGGATGAATTCCTGGATCATATACATTGACAACATTTATCATTGAAGAGTGGGAGATAGCACATCGAACAGTTTTGTTCAAATGTGATTTGTTCGATGACTACATCAGGTATGTAAATTGAATATATGTAAATATTATATATATATTTGTTAAAATATTCCAATTTTTATCTACAGGGAACATAAAGCAATGATAAATATAATGCATCATTCTTTATCATTGATTTGGATAAAGACTCTGCATAGAAAATTCTTTTCTGCTTGGTTAAAATTGAGGGTAAAAATATTAAAGTTTAAAATAATTAAATAAATATTTAATTAAGTTTAATATTCATTTATATTTCAATTATTGAGTTTTCCTATGGACTTTTTCTCTAAAAAAATAAGATATTTGTATTTTGGTCCTAATACTGTGGTTCATGACTGTACATCAATTTTTATCAAGGGGTACGTATTTATTTTCATTGAACGAGAAAAGGACATGAGAACACAACATGATGAAGTTATAGTTACTTCCAAAACTGAATTTTATGCAAGTACATCAGATATTAGACCACGATTTAGAAATGTTGGTTGTTTTGGAGCCATTGAAAATAATAATAATATTGGACTATTATTCTCATTAATGAGTCACGATGATGAAATTACAGTGGGTTGATTCGATGACAAGGCAAGGCACATTTATTGATTAATATGGTTTTCAAGTAAATTATATGACTCAAACTCTTGCTACTGATGAACCATATGTATTGGCGTGAATGGGAAAACATGTTTTTATGTCAAAGACCATCTTTAACTTGAATTTGGTGTCATTATTGAAGTAATTCCAAGACATATTTTGGAGGATGGTGATGATGGAATTTACAACATCCCTACTTACATTGGAAATGATCCATTTATTACTTTTGATGACTCCAATAGATCAATTTTCAGAGTTGACTGTGAACCTAAAGTTGTGGGGTGAAATATATAAAATCATCTATCTATTTCCTCAATTATTTTGGTTTAGCTCAACTTGGGTTGTTAAGGTTGGTACTATTTAAATTGATTTAATATTGATTACCAATATGTTTTATTTGACATGAATGATTTGTGAATTTTCAATTTTTATAACAAGTAATTTTATTTGAATTTTATTTTCTAATTTTGAATTGAACTGTATTCAAACCTACAAAACAAAAAATTTTAATTTGGGGAACATTTAAATGCTTTATAGACCATGTATAAAATTAGTATAACTCTAAGACCTCCATTTAACATTTCACTAGATAATGAACATGATGGTTTTTCTTCTTCTGCAAAACATGTAAAGAAACCTCTATCATCTACCATGGCTAAAAAAAATTAAATTTTTCCTTAATTAATCTGGTAGATATATTGTCCTTGTTTATTTGATTATATCATCATTTCTAACTATCATTAAGGGTTTAATATTTCATAATATATACCTAATGGTATTTTTAGATGCATAATTTAGTATTCTCTCTTTCTTGGTTGTTGAGTGAAATATATCTACAGAATCAATGTTTCATGATTTTAATAGACTGATGACACTTAGTAAATAACCCTCATAATAAAAAATAAATTTCTTTATTACATCTTTTACGATTTATTGAATTCATTATATATCTATTCAAGCCACTAAAAACAATGGATAGATAAATTATCCATAAATCTCCATATTCCCTCTGATCTATTTTGTTTTTTGGGATAAACATTATTTATCCTTTTCTAATTACTTTTATGTTTGTTTTAAAATGAAGGAAATGCAACCAAATGAAGAGAGGTGGTGGAAAAAGATGATGGACAAAAATTGTCGAATGGATGAGATAGGCATTCCACCACTACATCCTTTAGTGAGTATTTTATTTCAAATATATATATTTATATAACATATAATTTCATGTGATTAATTTTGGTTTAAACATTTTTATTGGATCCACCTATTAGGTGAAAATTATTTGATGAGCATTCTAGTAGTGATCCTAGTAACTAGGGTGTTCGTACGAAGGGGGGTGGTATGATATCTAGGTGATCTTTTCATCGTACACAATTAGACCACGCCCCTCCCACTGACAAACCAATTATCCCAAATTCTATTCCTGGTGTGTTGTTATGGACACACATGATATTTAAACCCTCCATGTTTTCACCACCCATTACATATGAGTCTCATTACCCATCATTACCATATTCGATGATGATTCCCACTCCCTATCCAGCATTTGGCCATCCATCTATTCCATCTTCATTTACTTCTACCTCCTTCTCTACGAGCTTCTATATTTCATCTTCTTTGACTCCTACTCGGACAGAGTATGTCTCTACAGAGCTTACATTGGGACCCACTCCATTTGTACAGGGTGTTATTGCAGTTTCTGAAGATCCAGTGGCGCCCGTTGATCATACTTCCAAAGGTATATTTATATAACCCTAACAAATTTTTATACCAATATTTATTTTTATTATAACATGTATTCATAAAATAATTCCTTTTATTTCATAACATATACATACACTGATTGGAGGCAGGGGAGGGGGTGTACACGCATGTATACGGTGTGGAACTGCCTCACACTATTGATGGATGGACTAAAATGAAGATAGTCAAATGATTGAAAAAATATGGTAGCAACGTTGGTGTTTTTTGGTTATTCTTTCAAAATACTCTGACATCATTCATGTCATCCCACTCTCATGGAGACAGTTTTCAAATGTAGTCAATGATAATGCTTGGGAAAAGATATGGGAAAAAATATATTTTTTATTTAATGCACTATATATTTTTTTGTATTTATATGATTCAATATTTTGGTGTCATATTTGGTTTAAGTTCCCCGATGGTGAGGGTACACGACCAATACATCTAAAAGATTTAGGTGAGCTTTAGAGATCCTATAAGAACTTTTTGTATATTATAATGTGTTCTTGTGTTGGAACAGAGTTAGTGGTAGTTCCTGTCGTGGATGATAGTCTAATAGAACAATATTGCAAAATGATCACTCATTGGACGCCTAACTGATTTAAGGTATTAATCACATTTGAGGTATTTAAATGAAAATTTTCATGTTTTTTATTAATAATATATTTTGAATTATTGAATATTTTTTATTAATCAGCTAGAAAAAATAAAAAAAACAATGATACTTGTAGACGCCGGAAAAGTCCGTTGTTCCCAAACGAAGCTCCGGATGCGGAAAGCGAGGTCATATTTGGAGTCGGAAGGATGTTTCGGAGGGCCCGGAGGCCTTGCGCGGAATTTCAGAGGTCCGCGCGCAAAGGTGATGTTCCGCGCGCAAACCCCCCGGGATGCGCGCAATGCGCCGGTCCGGCGCGCAATTTTGCGCGCCGCGGGTCCGCGCGACTCCCTTGCGCGCCGCGCCCGATTCCGCGCCCGCGGGGGGAATTTCGCGCTCGCACCCTGGATTCCGCGCCCGGGGTTGCCTATAAATACAAGGCGACCCCCAACGTTTCAAAGGTTGCTGGAAGTCGAAACGTCTCCCGTGCGCGCAATTCAACCCCTTCCGCGCGCAATGACGAACTTCAGGTAACCTCCTTTCTTTCGCGCAAGAAAGCCTCGGGGTCCGCCTTCGCGCGCAATCCCCGCTGGCTCCTTTCATTTGAATAAAAACTCACCCTAAGGCCTTTGCGCGCAAAAGAACCCGCTTGCGCGCAATTGCCCCCGGGGTGCGCGCAATCCGGCCTGATTGCGCGCACCCCCCCCCCTTCTTTCAAGTGGCCATTCGTTAAAGAATGAGCCGTTGCCCCCGCGCGCTATCCGAAGCCCGGTGTGAGCAATCTCAAGCATCCGCGCGCAAGGCGCTGGCCCAATTGCGCGCCAGCCGCCCCGATTGCGCGCCGGCCCGCAGTATTGCGCGCAAAGCTTCCTTTTTGCGCGCAATCTGCCAGGGTCGTCCCCGTTGACCTCCTAAGGGTACCCGCCTGTGTGGCACCCGATGATTCTCATCCCGGGTGCCCGCACCGTGCGTTGTCTTCCCGTGCGGCCCTCCAGGCTTGCGCGAAGTGACACGCACCTATGTCCAGCATGACGTTAAACTGCATACTCGTCCAGCATGACGTTAAACTGCATATACGTCCTGCACGACGTTAAACTGTACATCGTCCGCGCTGCAAGACGTTAAACTGCCAAGTGCTTCGTCCGGCAACCTATGCCCAGCATGACGTTAAACTGCACACCCGTCCAAGCTGCACGACATTAAACTGCCTAGCCCCCATCGTCCGTGCTGCAAGACGTTAAACTGCCAAGTGCCTCGTCCTTAACACATGACGTTAAACTGTACTTCGTCCGGCAAGACGTTAAACCGTCCGCTTCGTCCTCAACACATGACGTTAAACTGTACTTCGTCTGGCAAGACGCTAAACCGTCCGCAACCTGATCCCGTGCTCCGCACGCAGGGTCTCCCCCGGTTTGGACGTGGCCCCCACCCGCTCGTCTCTGCAGGGATGTCGGGATTGTCCCCCTTTTGGGACGATTTAATGGGAGTGGCTTTTCCCTACGGGGGCAGGGTATTACAAACCCCTAGTTTCTCGTGGGAGGCTGCACATGTGTATCTCCATTGCACCTCCCCACTGCCGAAGCCAGTAGAGGGTCTGACTGGGATCGAGGTGTCTTTTGCTTTCGGTCCAAGTCCCTTCCAACTGAGTTTTGCAGTATCCGGGCTGCCCCAAGTGCGTAAGTCCTGACAGAATGAACTACGTGGACTTTGATCCCTGTCTTCTATACAGGGTACGTAGGAAGCCTCCCTGAGGCCCAAGCCCACCACCTGGTCGTTCCGGTCGTATTTACGTCCGTTCGTCCATCAGTGGACCCCTCCAGGGTTCACGCTTGCGTTGATTCACCTATGAATCCGCCCCTGTGGAAGACTGCCCGTGTGTATCTCCACGGTGCCTCCCCACAGCCCCCCTTTTCCATTTCCCCTTTTATCGTCCAGCATGACGTGAAACTGTGATCCACCCGGCCGTTCCATCCCCCCTCCGTGCGAGGTGGTTCGGTTCAATCCTCCGCCCGGCGGCCTCGACCTCTTCGTGAGTCGGCTTGCCGACGTCCAGCATGACGTTAAACTGTATGCCCGAACTACGTTGACTTTGATCCGTGTTAACGCGCGGTACGTAGGAAGCCCCTCTGGGGTCCAAGCTCTTTACTCCATCATCCACCCTGATCCTTACCCGGGCCGCCACATCCCGGTGGGGTCATGCCACTTCACTTCACTCCACGTTACTTGGGAAGCCGCCCATGTGCTGGCCCCAGCGTCGGAGGTTCCCCGCAAAGGGGTTCCGTCATCTGATCCACTTTTCGTGTTGATCGGTCCGATGCCGTCCCCGCTGGACGTTAAACTCGCGGCATACCCCGTGTTAAACACGGGAAGCTGAGGAAAACCTCAGGTGACACAGTTCCCCGCACCTAGTACGGGATGCCTCAGGCCATCGTGCCTTCGAGAAGCCCTATTAGGGACGGAAGACAGACGTGCAGAGCCGCAGTGTTACGACACGCCCCCAGCACCCGGAGCCACCCGGCCTTCTCACCGCAGGTTGCTGCCCCGCCCAGACTCCTTGGAACGTCCGGGCGGAAGCAGCGTAATTAACCGGTGTCCATGAAGATATGGCGCCGGGAACGAGATTCACGAACATTCTTAAGTCTATGAGGGAGACCCGGATTAGGCGACAAGTTCCGAGGAGACGTCCAAGGAAGGAGAAGCCGACATCCCATCATCCCGGTTTCGATCAAGGAGCAGACGCCCCTGAATAAGGGACGGATGCCGCCCGCCCTTGGAAAGCGGGACTGCGGGACCACAAGCCGCGCGCCCATCCCCTCGAGTTGACGGGTGCACGCGCGAACGCGTCCTGGCGGAACAGCGTAACCCGACGCACATCCGCACCGAAACAGAAAAATGGTGAACCCGACGTGAATCTCTTCTCCTCGACACGAAGACCGATGGCTTTCAGAGGTGTTGGAAGACCGGCGTGTTGCCCGGCCAAGCATTCAGTCTTACCCGCCAGGGGCTGGGGAAGGGACATCGGGCACTCCGTCTCGCAACGTCGAGGGCCTGGGTTCCCCCCACGGAAGGCGTCGTGGCGCTAATGGTTGGTTGTCGATTCCTTTTTCCTGTCAGTATTAATGGGTCATTCTCCCTGCTTGCAGAAATCAGGTCGCCCGATCTAGTGCCCGAACGCCACCCGCCCACTGGCGCAGGGACAGGGGAGACACCGACGCGGCTGCTCCGCGCGGTCCCGCCCGTTCCGCAGCCGTCCCAGCAGCCGCAATTGCGGGACGACCACGCCCTCTCTCCCCCTCGGAGGTCATCCAGAGAAGGGTGATCAACACCCTGGTGCGGAGATACGAGGAAGAGGGAGTCATCCCCACTAGGGAAATGGCTCGCGTGGACCTTGAGGAGGCTGCGCCTCGCCACCACCGCCGCCCCCGAGGGCCGCGCAGGGAGGCACCGCTGCCTACCTCAACGTCCAATCGCTTCGGGAGTTTATCCCCGGAGCGCTCTGACAGTTCCCTTCCTTATGCGGATGAGGTGGGAGATGCCCAGGATCACCCTATCCGAGGTCCGCTCCAGGGATCCACGATAAGGGCTCCCGCCAGGCCACGGCGACATCGCCGCCAGGCCCCTCAAGTCGAGGAACAGGCTCTCCACCTGCCCGCGCCGCTCATCCCGGCTCGTCTGTCTCGACGCCAACGTCGGGCACGAGCGGAAGAGGATGCCCACCTTGGGGCTCTAGCAACAGCGGCCGCATTGGCCCAAGCCACTGCTGGCTCCAGTCGCCAGGCCTCTGTGCATCCTGAGCGGGGGAACTCCTATGCCCGACCCGGATCGAGGCCCCGACCGCCCCAAAGGCAGGTTGGGTTGACTCTCCCGGTTGCTGGCACTGGCAGTAGCCACCGCGGACCACCTCGCGGCAGCGCTATTCACCGGCAGGATCTACTCTGTGTGGCCGATCCAGGAGGCGTGGGTCATCCCACCTTCCGATCCCGACCCGGAGGCCTGCCCGGAATCATCTCTCCCCGCGTCCCCTTTGATATCTGTCCCGGTGCCCCTCGCACCTTGGTTCCCAGTCCTCTCGGCCCCAGCACCAGTGCGGCCGGAGGACGCCAGGACAGAGATCAGCCCTGCCCCGAAGAACCACCCAGGGGCAGGAAGGCAAGGCGTCGACGCCGAGGGAAGAATGTTGCGGAGTTCCAGACAGAGATCCGACCGGTTTGCTTCTCTGACTCAGAGGCAGAGTACGATTCGGCGACAGAGCCCCTTCCCCAATCCCGCCAGTCAAGGGCAGGGGTAGGAATGCGGCACGTCAGCCTCGTGCTCCCCGAGAGCGAGATCGATGTGATCCCCGCGTCTCTCCGAAGGTATATCCGGAGTAACGAGGGCCTGGTAGACCCCCAAGGATCAAACTTGCGGTTTGTACCGGCCCCTCCGGAAGTGCCTTCCGTCTCGATCAGAGAAGCCGGAGACTTTTTCTGGGGACCGACGGTCGAACCACGATCTGGTGCGCCCTCGGCGAGCACCGATGCTACGGCAGGATGTTCGCTCGCCGGCCCGTCCTATCGTGATGTGGTAGCTGGGGCACCTCCACCCTCAGGGGGAGGCCCGGGATATGGAGGCCAATCGGCCTGCTCGCCGTATTCACCGCCGGCCAGCCCGTCGGCCCGACGGCCCGCCTCGGCACCACTACCAGTTCCCCGTCCGTTCCCAGCCATGGAAGAGGACCGAGGAGATCTGGGTCCCGAGTTTGAGTCGTGGAGCTTCTGGACCGTCCTTGCAGAGGGCCACTTCCCTGAGAAGTTTTGGCCAGTCGCAGGACCGGGCTTTGATGCACCCGAATCGCTCACCCCGGATGAGTTCGAGTGCTTCCGCCGAACTCTCCGGGAGACTCACTCCCGTCTTCACTGCCTACAAATGCCATACCCCGGGAGTCAACTACACCTGGAGGATATTGGTGAGCAGTGCCGTCAAATTGACCTGGCCATGCTCCCCGCGGTTCGGCACCCCGGGTCATTTGGGCACCACGAGGCCCTCCAACAACGATGCGTTGAGTGCTTTCAAGTACTCCGCAAAGTTATCGAGGAAGCCACTCCCCACGTGTATATCCGTGGATGGGGGCAGTACGCTGCCCTACGCTTCAGTGTGATTCGCCGACAGCCCGATTCGTTGGGTGGCCCTGAGGGTATATCCCCAGGGACAGGAACAGTCAATATGGCTGACCTGTCGGGAGAGGGGAACGACTTGGAACTTCTCGACGGGGGCTTCCCCCCCGAAGACAAGCCGTCGTCAGACCCATCAGTGAGAGTTACTCGTCATCAGAGGAACCTCCTGGGGCTCCCCGCACCCACTGAAGCACTGACGTTGAGCCGAAACGTCAGCAAAGGAAAAGAGCACAGCGAGGCTATAAGGCCCGCCGACCCATCTGCCTCCATGCGGAAGGCAGAGGAGGATCCCGAGAAGGCTACGCTACGTCAGCAGCTCGCCGAACAGAAGAGGCTGGTTGACCAGCTCCTCGCCGAGCGCGCTGCAGAACGGCGGCCTGACTACGGTGATCCCAGGCCAGGGCAGCAGGGACCGGAACAACCACCCCTCGATGAGACTCTCCCGGGCAACCGTGATTACGCCGTGTTCGCCGACAGGAGAGAGGCCATTGCCTACGGCAAGAGGGCGCGGTATGTTTCGCCACACCCTCCCGAGCGGCGCGACTACCCGAGAGATCCCGCTCGGATTCCTCCCGCTGCCCCAAGGGCCGCTCCGCCAGCCATCCCACGAGCTGCCGAGTTCGACGATCCGGTCGACGACCCGATTGAAGGGCCATGCAATGCGCTCGTGGTTAGAGATCCTCGCCAGGACTGGAACCCATGTCCGGACGATCCGATGGCGGCACTCATTGCCCGCTTGGAAGCCTTGGAGACTCGGCAGGTGGCGATCCCACCGGACGGCAAGCCATACCCAGCATGGGTGGATGACATGCCGGCGCCTCCGGGATTCGGGAATCCCACTTTCGCCCCCTTCAACGGGACCGGAGATCCGCCACAACATTTGGCCCATTTCAACTCGAGGTGCGGGCCTATGTTGGGGACTCCGGCGCAGCAAGAGGCCGCTAAGCTTCGCTGCTTTGTCCAGACACTGGAAGGGCCAGCATTTGTCTGGTACAGCCAGCTCCCCGTCGGGTCGGTAACCAGCTGGGAGGACCTCCGTAGACAGTTCCTCTACCAGTTCAGTTCCACGACCCGGAAGACGAGTATCGCAGACCTCTTCAAGTGCAAGCAGAGGCCTGATGAGCGAGTCGCGGACTTCGTCGCCCGATGGAAGGGTCTCACGTATTCCCTTGACATGCCATTGACTCAGGAGCAGTTGCTGACAATGTGCGTCGGGAACGTCAAGACCGAGCTGGTCCCTTCCCTGATCACTCAGAATTACCCCGGAGGGTTCAGGGACTTCTCAGACAAAGCTCAACGTCTTGAGGAAGCCCTGCAACAGGCCAGCCAGGCACACCCGCTGCCTCCTATGATTCCTGCAAGGAGAGCCAGCAGGGCTGAGCCCGCTGCTGTGGCCCAGATAGAGGCTCCCAGGCCGTTGGAGCTGCTGCCGGTGAGGCCAGCTCCGCAGCCTCACAGGAATCCGCCTCCACGGGCTCAGTTCCCGGCCCAGCAACGGCAGCCTCAGAACCGGCCGGCCCCTCCGCGTAATGTACCACCGCAACCCAGGCGAGATAATCAGGGTCCACCTCCTCGGCAGGCCCCTCCAGCCCCTCGTCAAGACCGCGCTCCCAGGGGCCCGCGACACCTGACGTACTCATTCCATGAGGATCAGGTCCCCGGTTATTTCCAGAGCGCCCTGGAGCAGAGGATTGTGCGATTGCCTGAGTGCTGGAGGCCAGAGGAGGCACATCTCACGGATAACCCCCGCTACTGCCCCTACCATCGGGCCCTGGGGCACACCATCCAGCGGTGCTATGTGTTCAAGGACTGGCTCCAAGACCAGATTAACAACAATGTAATCAGGTTGGGCCCAGCTCCAGCACAGGTAGCGGGCGTGTTCGTGGGATCAGATGACGATAGTGGCAACGAGGACGAATGGCAGCTGGTCTCCGACCGCGGGTCCCAGAAGTATAATAACTGGATGGCCCGCAAGACGACCATTCGCGCCCAGGGAATCATCCGTGCGCTCTTGAATCAGCCTGAGCCCCCAGAACCTGCGGGTGCTGCTTCGGCATCGTCGTCCCAGTCTGCCTCCTCCAAGAGGAGCAAACGGCGGCAGCGCAAGAAGGAAGAGCGCGCCCCGCCAGTTCCACCACTATCCCGTACTCTCGGCGATTTCATGCCCCCGGAGATGGGGGTCCCTCCTCGGATCCGCCCGGTGATGGATGATTCGTCCGACGACGGTATTGGGTACGCTTCGGTTAACACCGTCGAGCTGGTAAATCCCTTTTCGGTTCCCGACGTTGAAGAACACCAGGTGGACCTCCCTGGTGTCCCCGGTCGTCGCCACCGTCGGAAGAACCGCAGCAGCAGGAGTCGCCGGGGCACAGCCGTCGGTACCTCCGGCCAGGCCGTGCACGCCACTGAGACTAGGCGGCAGGCTCAAGATCGAGCTCAACGTGCGCAGGCTCCCCATCCGGGGATGACGGATTCGCCTCCGCCACTGTTTGTGGTATGGGACCAGGCAGAACCGCCTCAGCCGCGTCACGACCAGCTCCGCCCTGCCACAAGTCCATCCCGGCCTCCTGACTCCAGTACGGTGACCATTTCCCGGACTGCGACCAGTGAACAGCGAGATGCGCCAAGTACCAGTCGGCCGCCGATCCAACTGGTAAGGCCCGTCATGCCACCAACCGCAGAGCAATCTCCTGCAACCAGGAGCTCGCGCTTGGCCAAAAAGTATGATGTCCTGAAGCACTTGGCCGACATCCCAGCAAGGCTCTCCATCCTTGAGGCTCTGCGCATGTCATCTGAGATGCGCGAGGCACTCGCTGAAGCCCTGAAGAGCCCCCTCCAGTTCGAGACAGAGGTTGCGGCTGCAGAGGCCTTCCACGCCGAAACGATCGAGGACGCCGAATGTCAGGCAGTTATCTCGTTCTCTGGTAAGGATGAGGACCCTCCTATACAGGGACACATCCGTCCGCTGTATGTCACTGGCCAGTTCAATGGCCTTGAAGTCTGGCGTTGTCTTGTCGACACGGGGTCTGGGATTAATCTGATTCCAACTCGGACGCTCCGGAGATTGGGGTTGTCTGAGGATGACTTGATTCCCTCCGACCTCAGGATCCAGGGGTACGACCGCACCGAGCAAACCCCGGTCGGCAAGATACGTTTGAAGACCCAGTTCGGTGACTTGGTTGCCAACACCGAATTCATGGTAGTCTCTCAGGACACTGCGTATAACGCATTGATGGGCAGGCCATGGCTTCACCTTCATGCGGCGGTTCCCTCGTCATACCACCAATGCCTCAAATACTCCCTTAATGGTCGAGTAGGCGTGCTTCAAGGAGATGCCTCTCCTTTTGCCTCATGTGAAGCCCGTTATCTGGACGCGGACTATTACAAGAGCAAGGATAAGCAGATCCTGGCAGGTGAGGTTGAGCCTGTCGCTGTTGCAAGCGATCCCTGGGCAAGTCTGGATGACGCTTACGTCCTCCCGATTCACCGGTTGGACGTCGCCATGGTCTTGACGGTCCGCGAGTCTCCTGATGAGACGGCCGCGACCGCCCGCGCCAGCACCAGTGGCCCAGCAGGATCTGGTAGCCCCAATGCAGTTTCCAACGCAGTCTCTCCCGTGGATGATCCCTCCCCGAGTGGAGAGGGTATGGAAGACGCACCCCCAGCCTTTGAGGAGGGCGTCCCCGCCACGGTCGATGAGTTAA
The DNA here is from genome assembly GCA_963277665.1 of Viscum album. Classification (NCBI taxonomy): domain Eukaryota; kingdom Viridiplantae; phylum Streptophyta; class Magnoliopsida; order Santalales; family Viscaceae; genus Viscum; species Viscum album. The sequence continues at coordinate 190,654,907 of OY728155.1, read as the reverse complement.
TACAGGTGAACCTTGGAACCGAGGCCGATCCAAGACCCACGTTGGTTAGTGCCGCCATTCCCTCTGAGGAGCGGCAGCAGTACGTGGACTTTCTCAGGCAGCACCGTGATGTGTTCGCTTGGGGCTATGACGAGATGCCGGGGCTAGATCCTCAGGTAGCCGTCCACCGCCTTGGTCTCCCGGCGAACCATCGCGGGTTCAAGCAGCCTCCCAGGAAAATGCACCCATCCCATGGTGCCATGGTTGAGGCCGAAGTTGACAAGCTTATCAAAGCCAACTTCGTGAGGGAAGTTCAGTACCCCAAATGGCTGGCCAACATTGTGCCGGTCAGGAAGAAGAACGGGCAGATTAGAGTCTGCATCGACTTCCGCGATCTCAACCGCCACTGTCCGAAGGATGATTTTCCCCTTCCAGTGACAGAGCTGTTGATTGATGCCACAGCAGGGTTCCAAGCCCTCTCCTTCATGGATGGATACTCCGGATACAACCAAATTCGGATGGCCCCTGAGGATGAGGAGTTCACTGCCTTCAGGGCCCCCCAAGGTACCTTTTGCTACCGGGTCATGCCCTTCGGCCTGAAGAATGCAGGTGCCACCTACCAACGGGCGATGCACCGCATATTCAAGCCAATCCTCGGCACACTGGTGGAATGCTACGTCGACGACTTGGTTGTCAAATCGCGCCAGCGTCAGGACCATCTCAAAGATCTTGAGAAAGTGTTCAGCTTCCTCCGGTCTCGCTGCCTGAAGATGAACCCGTTGAAGTGTGCCTTTGGGGTCACCTCCGGAAAGTTCCTTGGATTTGTGGTAAGATACCGGGGTATTGAGATTGACCCAGAGAAAATCAGGGCGATTAGCCAGATGCCTCCCCCGGGTACCGTCCGGGAACTGCAAGGGTTCCAAGGCCACTTAGCCTATATACGCCGATTCATCGCGAATCTGGCCGGCAAGTGTAAGCCCTTTTCTCGGCTTATGAAGAAGGGTGCCACCTATGTATGGGATAAAGAGTGTCAGACCGCTTTCGAGGAAATCAAGCAGTACCTGCTTCAACCTCCGGTCCTGATGCCGCCCGTATCCGGAAAGCCGCTGGTCCTTTATGTGACCGCCCTGGAACGGTCCCTGGGTGCCCTTCTCGCCCAGAAGAACAACGAGGGAACAGAGAATAGCCTCTATTACCTCAGTCGCATGCTCCTCGATGCGGAGGTTAGGTATTCCCCCATCGAGAAGAGCTGCCTGGCGCTCGTATTTGCCGTACAGAAATTACGGCACTACTTGCAGCACCATGAGGTACAGTTGGTTTCTCGGGTAGACCCGTTGAAATATATCCTGAGCCGACCTATGTTGACTGGCCGTCTAGCGCGGTGGGCTGTGATTCTCCAGCAGTTCGACATCAGGTATGTGTCTCAGAAGGCCATCAAAGGGCAAGCGTTGGCAGACTTTCTGGCCGCTCACCCGACCTCCGCGGATCAGCCGCTGGATCTAGGCTTTCCTGATGAGACCATTCTCTCGGTTGATCGAGCCGATCCATGCTGGCAGATGCACTTTGACGGTGCCTCCCGGAGCCCCACCGGTAGAAGACTCGATAATCCTAAGCTCAATAGAGTGGGCTTGGGCATCGTCTTCATTACCCCGGAGCGAGCCGTGCTGCCATACTCTTTCCTGTTGTCAGAGGGCTGTACCAACAATGAGGCGGAATACCATGCCCTCATCACCGGCCTCGAGTTGGCTCTCGAGATCGACGTGCCCCGTCTGTGCGTGAAAGGGGACTCCGAGCTGGTCGTTAAGCAGATCAATGGCGACTACGTTGTCAGGAAGCCGGAACTTGTGCCATTGTTGGAGTGCACCCTCCTTCTGATGGCCCGGTTCCCTTCTCGGCCAGAAATTGTCCATATTCCCCGGTCGCAGAACGGTCGAGCAGATGCTTTGGCCAGCCTGGCTGCGTCACTTGCGGAACCTGAACAGGACAACCTGATCGTCCGTGTGACGTGCCGCAGGCTCATCGCTCCCGTTATCCCGGAAGAAGATCGCGGCCCGTTGGTAAGTAATCTCACCACGGTTGCCCCTATGCCCGGAGCCCCGAGTACCCCGGATATAGCAGTCGAATCAGCCCGTGATTGGAGGGCGCCTTTGGTTGAGTACCTCCAACATGGCATTCTTCCGTCAGATCGGGCCGAGCGCGAGCGAGTTCGACGCCGCGCATCGCAGTTCGTCCTCCAGAGCAGTCCCGGCCTGGAGCAGATCCTCTACAAACGCGGATTTGATGGTGTTCTCCTCCGTTGCCTTCAGGGAGTTGAGATCCCACGAGTCATGCAAGAGGTTCATGCTGGTTCATGCGGCGCCCACCAAACTGGGCCGAAGCTGTCCCACCAGATTCGGAGGTTGGGATACTTCTGGCCCTCTATGATCCATGACTGCATCGAGTACGCCAGAAGGTGCCATGCGTGCCAGGTTCATGCGAACTTTGTGCATCGGCCGCCGGAGCCTCTCCATACCACAAGGTATTCCTGGCCCTTTGCAGTCTGGGGACTGGACGTCGTGGGACCTTACCCGCCGGCGACAGCTCGCCAGTGCCGGTTCATTCTGACCGCCACGGACTTCTTCTCCAAATGGGCAGAAGCGATTCCGCTCAGAGAGGTCAAATCCTGTTCGATCGCTGACTTCGTGACCTCCAACATCATCTATCGATTTGGAGTGCCTCACGCTATCCTCACGGATAACGGAACCAATTTCCGAGCAGCCGAGTTGAAGAAGTTGTACTCCAAGTATAACATCCGCTCGAACCATACATCTCGCTATCATGCGCAGGCGAATGGACAGATCGAGGCGTTTAACAAAACCCTCTCTAACATTCTGCAAAAGATGGTTGGTCAGAACAAGAAGAGTTGGCCGGACAAGCTCCCCAACGCCCTCTGGGCTTATCGGACGACGACTCGCAATTCCACCCAGATGACCCCTTATTCCCTGGTGTATGGAGCTGAGGCCGTCCTGCCCATCGAGATCCAGTTACCGTCCTTGCGCACTGCGGTCTACGACCAGCAAGCGCCGGACAGAGTTGCTGAAGCCCGTCTAGTCGAGTTGGAAGCATTGGATGAGAATAGACTTCGCGCTTTGCACAACTTGGAGAGGCACCAAAGCAGGATGGCTCGAGCTTTCAATAAGAAGGTTCGCCTCCGCTCCTTCCTGCAGGGTGATCTAGTGCTAGCCCTAAGAGCACCAATGATCCCCGGCAGGAAGCCGCCCAAGTTGGAGCCCAAGTGGGAGGGACCTTTTGTTGTCCACAAGGTCTATCCCAATGGCGCGTACTCCCTAGCGACTATGGATGGTGAGCGTGTCACTCCTCCCACCAACGCTAGGTTCCTCAAGCAATACTTTGCCTGAGTGTCACCACGTCCTGCACGACGTTAAACTGCATTCGTCCAGGCTACAAGACATTAAACTGTTCAGCATTCGTCCGCGCTGCAAGACGTTAAACTGCCAAGTGCTTCGTCCCGCATGACGCTAAACTGCACTACGTCCGAGCTACAAGACGTTAAACTGTTCAGCATTCGTCCTGCATGACGTAAAACTGCCACTCAAGAACTACGTGCGGCTTGATTCCCATCCTTATGGGATACGTAGGACCGCCTGAACCCTCGTGTTTCAGGCCCAGCCCCATCCTTCGGGAATTTCCATCCCATCTCGGGCCCTTGGCCCAGTTGCCCCGGGGTGTGCGGCGTATGGTGTGAGTGCGGGGCTATGCCCTCATTCACGACGGTTTGCTCGTCACGCTGTACGCCCCCCTCCACGTTTGGGGATGCCTTCTGCTCCCCCCTTCTTTTTTCCTCATCGTCCTGCATGACGTTAAACTGCACTTCAAGAACTACGTATGGCTTGATTCCCATCCTTGTGGGATACGTAGGACCGCCTGGACATTCATGTTTCAGGCCCAGCCCCATTTCCCGGGAATCTCTATCCCGCGTTGGGCCTCTGGCCCCAGTTCCCCTCCTTTTTGTGCGAGGCGTATCGCGTGAGCAGGGGATTATGTCCTCATTCACGTCGGTCTACTGGCCGCGCCGTACGCCTCCCCCGTGTGTGGGACTACCTCACACCCCTCATCGTCCTGCATGACGTTAAACTGCCTTTCCAGAACTACGTATGGCTTGATTCCCATCCTTATGGGATACGTAGGACCGCCTGGACGCTTGTGTCTCAGGTCCAGCCCCGTCTCTTGGTTGATCGCGGGGATCTGCCCCCCTTCGGTTGCTCTCAGGGTGAGTCCTCCGACCCTTTCCGGAGATCTGTTAACATGTTTTGGGGTGCTTCGGTCTATGACTCGTAGTGTCAGATTCAATCCCGACAAGTCCTGTGTTGCTTGTCAGGCCTCGCGCTTCCTCTTGTTCGAGCCTTCACTCAAAGGGATCCTCGTTAGCGGTTTGGGTACGATGCCTCAGTGCTCTCCCACCGCTCCGGGTCGATTTACCGGTGGGTCTTGGGCCGCAAATCGATATGAATCCTGCGATTGAGCGGTTGATGCTCGTTTGCTTGCCCCGTCTTAGGCTGACGCGATCGGATGTTGTGTTGCGAATGCGTCAGCAACGTCCTTGATCGCCATGTCAGCTCTCTCGGGCTCTGAACATTGGTTGCGCAGTCCTCATCACACTCCGCCTTTGTGCGTTGTAGTGGGATCTTGACACTCTCTTCATACCGACCTCCGGTACGCCTCTACACGTTAGGCAGACCAACCAGGGTAATGATGTCGTTCGAGGCTCCCATGATCTGAGCACCAAGGATATATGCAGATATCCTCCCTAAGGGCCATGCGTATCTGGACCCTCGTCCCCATAAGGAGGAGGGAGTCGCCCGAACAATTGCGTTCTGGGCCCAGTATATCTGGAGGCTAGCATCTCTGCCCCTCGGGTGATGGACATACGCAGACCCCTATCCCAAGACTCTTTTCCTGGAATCGTGCGTGACCGCAGGGCTGGGTATGTTCCCACCTCCGCCGTGTCCGCCGTACCGCGATAAGCGGGTTCCTCCATGGTCCGAACCACACGACCTTAAACTGTGTTGTCTGGTCCTACCACACGACCGTAAACTGTGATCGTCTTGGCCGCCCGACGAGAAACGGCACTGCATCGTGATGTCCTCCTCAGGGGACACTCATGTTGGGCGCTGGTTAATGACCACGCCATTCATCAATGCCTTCCATGGCTTGATTATTGTGGCGACGCCAGAGATTTCTCAATCACGGGCATGTCGCCGCACAAAGAAAAACCATTCATCTTTAAGGACAAACAAGAAATATCAAATGCCGCTCCTTTTGTGTGCGAGGGTCAGACCCGCACTCTTCCCCGCGCTGGTGCCCGATTGTGTTGCACCGCGCTTCAAGAACTACGTGCGGCTTGATTCCCATCCTTATGGGATACGTAGGAACGCCCGGATGTTTGAAACTTCGGGTCCAGCCCCCCACCTCTTAGAGATTCCCCCTTCTCTGGGGAATCCGCCGCCTTCAGGTCACCCTCAAGGCGTGTTCCCCGACCCCTTGCCGTGGTCCACCGGTGTCAAGAGTACTCTGGTTTATTGCCAGGAGGGTCAGGATCCGCTTGGTCAGGTTTCCTCCACTTTTCAGGCTTCGTGCTCCCTTTCATTCGGACCCATCGTCTACGCCCTGGGTGGAGCCCCCGTGAACGGTTCGGACACAATGCCTCAGTGCTCTCCCACCGACTCGGGCCGGTACCCCCAATGGCCTCGGGCAGCAAATCGATATAAATCCTGCGATTGAGCGGTCGATGCTCGTTTGCTGCCTCATTCCACCAACGGTTGGTGCGATGTTGATGCTGCTTTTCCGCCACGGTCGGCAGTATTCTCATATCGTCACGCCGGTGCTCCCGGTCCTCGAGTGAATGGCCGCATGATTCACATTTTCCACCTCCCATTCTGACCAGGCGAAACCTCGACACTCTTGACACTATCCCTCAGTGCATCTTCGCATATCCAGGGGATATGACCACGATGTGGCGTGCTTTGAGCCCTTATGGTCCGAGCTCTAAGACCTTAAACTAAGATCCCCCCTTTATGGTCCGAGCTCTAAGACCTTAAACTAAGATCCCCCCTTTATGGTCCGAGCTCTAAGACCTTAAACTAAGATCTCCCCTTTATGGTCCGAGCTCTAAGACCTTAAACTAAGATCCCCCCCTTTCTGGTCCGAGCTCTAAGACCTTAAACTAAGATCTCTCCTTATGGTCCGAGCTCTAAGACCTTAAACTAAGATCCCCCCTTTATGGTCCGAGCTCTAAGACCTTAAACTAAGATCTCCCCTTCTGGTCCGAGCTCTAAGACCTTAAACTAAGATCTAGCCCTTATGGTCCGAGCTCTAAGACCTTAAACTAAGATCCTCTAGCCCTTATGGTCCGAGCTCTAAGACCTTAAACTAAGATCCTCTAGCCCTTATGGTCCGAGCTCTAAGACCTTAAACTAAGATCCTCTAGCCCTATGGTCCAAGCTCTAAGACCTTAAACTAAGATCCTCCACCTTTATGGTCCGAGCTCTAAGACCTTAAACTAAGATCCAGCCCTTATGGTCCGAGCTCTAAGACCCTAAACTAAGATCTACCCCAAATGGGGTCCTACGTCCTGCATGACGTTAAACTGCACTCACAGAACTACGTGTGGCTTGATCTCCAGCCTGATGGAGTACGTAGGAACGCCCGGGCATTTCGACTCGGGTCCAGCCTCAGGGATCGATAAGTCCTGCCCCTCCTCGTCGCCGGCCGTCTGGCCTGACTTCGGGTAGAGTGGTGAAGTTGTGATATTCTCCCCGATTCAGCTCGGGATGCCCCATCGCAATGATGGGAAGCGACAGTTTCCTCGTCAGAGAGGTGCTGTCTGAGAATTGAGGTGACTCACGGCCAGATTAGTGCATCCGCCCAATACGCTTTCCCCACGGTGGCGCAATTTTGAGAGCGTTGGATTCTGTCCGAACAAATCGTCACTTCGCCCCACGCTTCGCATGCCCTGTTGATCTGGATTTTCCACCCTTGTGTCTGAAGGAACCCCAAAGCGGTATTCATGATGACATGTGGTCCGCCTCCTGCAATATGAATGATGGCCTTTTTCGGTCCGTCTATTGCAGTTGTTATGGTCGATCCACTGTCCGCCTACCGTCTTGGGCATTTCCTGGAAGGCCGATCGTTGTGGATGTCTGGATTCGGGACACGCGATTCACCTTTTCTCATTTCCCTATGTTCGGATAAAATCTCAACGCCCCTAGCGTTGTCCCGCTCGTGTGTTGGAACAAGTTGGGGGATGATACATTGGTTAGGTCTGAGGTCTCCTTTCCTAGGAATGACCTCCCTCTTTTCTCCAGAAACCCAGCGCCCCTATTTATAGGCGAGGCCGGGCCCGCGCTGCGCGGAAAGCGCTTTGCGCGACCGCAGCGGCGAATTTCGCGACCGGCGCCCCTTTTTGCGCGCCTAAGTCCCGCGCCGCCCAGGACTTCGGCATTCCGGCGTCTCCCTCGGAACCCGATCGTTGCGACCTCTCGCCGATCAGATTCCGAGGGGGGGCTTTTGTAGACGCCGGAAAAGTCCGTTGTTCCCAAACGAAGCTCCGGATGCGGAAAGCGAGGTCATATTTGGAGTCGGAAGGATGTTTCGGAGGGCCCGGAGGCCTTGCGCGGAATTTCAGAGGTCCGCGCGCAAAGGTGATGTTCCGCGCGCAAACCCCCCGGGATGCGCGCAATGCGCCGGTCCGGCGCGCAATTTTGCGCGCCGCGGGTCCGCGCGACTCCCTTGCGCGCCGCGCCCGATTCCGCGCCCGCGGGGGGAATTTCGCGCTCGCACCCTGGATTCCGCGCCCGGGGTTGCCTATAAATACAAGGCGACCCCCAACGTTTCAAAGGTTGCTGGAAGTCGAAACGTCTCCCGTGCGCGCAATTCAACCCCTTCCGCGCGCAATGACGAACTTCAGGTAACCTCCTTTCTTTCGCGCAAGAAAGCCTCGGGGTCCGCCTTCGCGCGCAATCCCCGCTGGCTCCTTTCATTTGAATAAAAACTCACCCTAAGGCCTTTGCGCGCAAAAGAACCCGCTTGCGCGCAATTGCCCCCGGGGTGCGCGCAATCCGGCCTGATTGCGCGCACCCCCCCTTCTTTCAAGTGGCCATTCGTTAAAGAATGAGCCGTTGCCCCCGCGCGCTATCCGAAGCCCGGTGTGAGCAATCTCAAGCATCCGCGCGCAAGGCGCTGGCCCAATTGCGCGCCAGCCGCCCCGATTGCGCGCCGGCCCGCAGTATTGCGCGCAAAGCTTCCTTTTTGCGCGCAATCTGCCAGGGTCGTCCCCGTTGACCTCCTAAGGGTACCCGCCTGTGTGGCACCCGATGATTCTCATCCCGGGTGCCCGCACCGTGCGTTGTCTTCCCGTGCGGCCCTCCAGGCTTGCGCGAAGTGACACGCACCTATGTCCAGCATGACGTTAAACTGCATACTCGTCCAGCATGACGTTAAACTGCATATATGTCCTGCACGACGTTAAACTGTACATCGTCCGCGCTGCAAGACGTTAAACTGCCAAGTGCTTCGTCCGGCAACCTATGCCCAGCATGACGTTAAACTGCACACCCGTCCAAGCTGCACGACATTAAACTGCCTAGCCCCCATCGTCCGTGCTGCAAGACGTTAAACTGCCAAGTGCCTCGTCCTTAACACATGACGTTAAACTGTACTTCGTCCGGCAAGACGTTAAACCGTCCGCTTCGTCCTCAACACATGACGTTAAACTGTACTTCGTCTGGCAAGACGCTAAACCGTCCGCAACCTGATCCCGTGCTCCGCACGCAGGGTCTCCCCCGGTTTGGACGTGGCCCCCACCCGCTCGTCTCTGCAGGGATGTCGGGATTGTCCCCCTTTTGGGACGATTTAATGGGAGTGGCTTTTCCCTACGGGGGCAGGGTATTACAAACCCCTAGTTTCTCGTGGGAGGCTGCACATGTGTATCTCCATTGCACCTCCCCACTGCCGAAGCCAGTAGAGGGTCTGACTGGGATCGAGGTGTCTTTTGCTTTCGGTCCAAGTCCCTTCCAACTGAGTTTTGCAGTATCCGGGCTGCCCCAAGTGCGTAAGTCCTGACAGAATGAACTACGTGGACTTTGATCCCTGTCTTCTATACAGGGTACGTAGGAAGCCTCCCTGAGGCCCAAGCCCACCACCTGGTCGTTCCGGTCGTATTTACGTCCGTTCGTCCATCAGTGGACCCCTCCAGGGTTCACGCTTGCGTTGATTCACCTATGAATCCGCCCCTGTGGAAGACTGCCCGTGTGTATCTCCACGGTGCCTCCCCACAGCCCCCCTTTTCCATTTCCCCTTTTATCGTCCAGCATGACGTGAAACTGTGATCCACCCGGCCGTTCCATCCCCCCTCCGTGCGAGGTGGTTCGGTTCAATCCTCCGCCCGGCGGCCTCGACCTCTTCGTGAGTCGGCTTGCCGACGTCCAGCATGACGTTAAACTGTATGCCCGAACTACGTTGACTTTGATCCGTGTTAACGCGCGGTACGTAGGAAGCCCCTCTGGGGTCCAAGCTCTTTACTCCATCATCCACCCTGATCCTTACCCGGGCCGCCACATCCCGGTGGGGTCATGCCACTTCACTTCACTCCACGTTACTTGGGAAGCCGTCCATGTGCTGGCCCCAGCGTCGGAGGTTCCCCGCAAAGGGGTTCCGTCATCTGATCCACTTTTCGTGTTGATCGGTCCGATGCCGTCCCCGCTGGACGTTAAACTCGCGGCATACCCCGTGTTAAACACGGGAAGCTGAGGAAAACCTCAGGTGACACAGTTCCCCGCACCTAGTACGGGATGCCTCAGGCCATCGTGCCTTCGAGAAGCCCTATTAGGGACGGAAGACAGACGTGCAGAGCCGCAGTGTTACGACACGCCCCCAGCACCCGGAGCCACCCGGCCTTCTCACCGCAGGTTGCTGCCCCGCCCAGACTCCTTGGAACGTCCGGGCGGAAGCAGCGTAATTAACCGGTGTCCATGAAGATATGGCGCCGGGAACGAGATTCACGAACATTCTTAAGTCTATGAGGGAGACCCGGATTAGGCGACAAGTTCCGAGGAGACGTCCAAGGAAGGAGAAGCCGACATCCCATCATCCCGGTTTCGATCAAGGAGCAGACGCCCCTGAATAAGGGACGGATGCCGCCCGCCCTTGGAAAGCGGGACTGCGGGACCACAAGCCGCGCGCCCATCCCCTCGGGTTGACGGGTGCACGCGCGAACGCGTCCTGGCGGAACAGCGTAACCCGACGCACATCCGCACCGAAACAATACTAAAAAATAAATCCATACATTGGGACATACTACGATGCCAGATCATGAGAGTAAGCAGGTATGAAAATTGTTTATAATTTTTCTGTATGACTTGTACTTTCTATTATTTCCTCCATAATTTATTCAATTTATAAATTTTTTATATAATTTTATATATGAAATTAATTATTGGTAACCTATTTTAAATTATGGTTTTCTACATTCAATATCATTGTAGAAGAAAACATTGAATATTGAAGGATGTGTTCCTCGAGAAAAACAGTTTTTCTCGAGTCAAATGAATAAATATGGAAGTGCGGTTATTGAACCGACTCAATAGAAGATTACATGTTTTAATCTGTTTATTTAAAATATTAATATCTATTTTGTCACTTAATAATCTGTTTATATTTGTAACAAGCTAATTAGAGGCCTTTGATGCCCATGAACCTGACAATTTTGGGCCTAATAATAACATACATCAGATGTTGGGAGATGAGAACCCCTGGACACCCCTACCCCCATGGACAGCCCCTAACCCCCTTGACAGCCCCACCCCCCATAGACACCACCCCACCCCCTAGACACCCCAACCCCCTTGGACTTCCTGACCCCCATGGACAACCCCACCTAGACACCACCCCACCCCCTGGACACCCCCATCCCCAGGACACCCCTACACCCTTGGACATACCCCAACCCCCAGAACATCCCCCACCCTTTGGACACACCCCCACCCCTAGACACCACCCAATACCCTGGACACCCCCACCCCCAAGACACCCCACACCCTTGGATAGCCCCCCATCCCCCCTGGACAATCCCCCACCCCCTGGACAGCCCCAACCCCCCTTGGACATCCTCCAACCCCCTGGACACCCCCCAAACCAAAAAAATGACTCCCTCCCACAACATGGACTCCCCGCTACCTGGACAATGCCAACCCCATGGACAACCTCCCACCCCCTAGACAGCCCCAGCCCATGGACACCCCAACCCCCTGGACACCCCCTACCGCCTTAGACAGCCACAACCCCCTGGACAACCCCCACCCCCGGGATATCCCCCAGCCCCCCTGGACACCCCCACCCCCTAGAAACCAACATCCCCTAGACAACCCTAACCCCTTGGATATCCCCCAACCACCTGGATAGCCCTCACCCTCTGTAAACCACACCCCCATGGACATCCCCCACCCCTAGACACCCCATTGGAGTCCCCCTGCCCCTAGACACCCCCTACCCCCTTAGAAATCCCCCCAACCCCTGGACATCCCCCCCACAACCACCACCTCCACCACTATAGACACCACTTCACCAACTGGACACCCCACCCCCTAGACACCCCCACCCCTGGACACCAACCCCCCTAGACAACCCCCACCCCCTAGACACCCCCACCCCTCCGGACAACCCCACCCCCTTAGACAGACCCCCAACCCCCTAGATAGCCCCCACCCTTATAGACAACCCCATCCCCTGGCCACCCCCACCCACTGGACACCCCCCACCCCCATAGACAACCCCCACAGATAGCCCCCCCTCCTTGGACAACCACTTTGTTTTACTCCATCATGAAAAATGGGGGAGTTTAAAACTAAAATGGTTATTCTTCTCCCACTAAAAGAACTATTTGCATGCATAAGGCAGAGTGAATCTATGTGTCATGGAGAAATACTTGCAAGTAATTGAAGTGTGTGTATTAATTCTCTACGAATTTATATAGAATTATACATGTATTATGAAGGTATTCATAATTGTGTATGAATTATATATGTGTGTTTGTTTATCTACAGGTGCACAGGTATAATTGTTTTTTAATTTTGTATGTTTGTTTGGTTTTCTTCATGTGCATTGGGGGTAGGTAGGGCTGCTGGTGGAATTGAATTGCTACAGGTGCGCAATAGGGAGGCAGGCATACTGTTGTAGGTGCATAAAGCCTATACCAACGGTTTACAACTGTTGGCATATGTGTGAAAAGATAACATATACCAACAGTTTCATGTAAACAGTTTGTAAAAGTATATACCAATGGTATAAAAATCATTGGTATAGATCCTTTACATGAATCTTCCCAACTATTTGTGAGGAAAATTTGGTAAAAGTCTATACCAATGGTTTGGAAACTCTTGTTATATACATGAATTTTGATATTTCCAACAATTCTTAACTATTGGTAAATATTTATACCAATAGTTACAAGAAACCGTTGGTATATAATCCATTCAGAAGCCATAAAAAATGTTTCTCATAGAACTGTAGGGATATATCTATCCACACGGCTCCACATCCAATGGTTTGGAGTACCATTGGTAATGTATATGTTTCCAGTAGTGTTTTGTTGAATTTAAAAACATCATATAAAATGATTTTAATTAAAACAAATTGAAGAAAAAATGATATATAAAATATGTTCTTAAATTAATTTTTAACAATATAAATAAATAAATAATATAAATTTAAGAATATGGATATGGATGTAAAAGTTTTATAAAACAAATAACTAAAACATATAAAGGTAAGTTCTATGTTAATTTTTCATTTACCTCATGTCAAACTCACTTAAAATATTTATTATCATATTAAATAATAAACATTGATAAATTATATAGTTTTTTAAGAAAAATTATAATTTTTATTATTTAAGTTATATTATTTTATACCATGTAATATATAACAGATTTTTAAATTAAGTTCAAATTGGCTATTTTGATGATATTCAATTTGTATTTCCCAAATGAATTTTCTAGGTGTATTATGTAAAAAGTGAACATAATTACATCATATAAAAAATAATAATATTTAAAAATTTAACATTTTGTAATTCTATTATATTTTGAAACCCAACTTTGACATATGTTTATGAAAATTGATTCTTGTTAAAATCATAATGATGGTGGGTTTTATGTAAGCATTAGTAAAGTTTCAATTTTTCAAAGTAATCATTGGAATGAGTGTATGTATAATTATATAATTCAAAAATGATTATTATATGATAAATGAAATAGTTCTTCTTAAAAGAATCTTATATGTAGACACACTATTTTTTTCCATGAAAAACTAATAACATTGATTTAGGGTTGTGATGATCAATATGTACACACTAATGATGATATCAATTTTTAATGGATATAACGTAATGATAAAAAAGGACCTATTAACATTAAATAATGATAAATATTCCATTATTATCATAACTATATATTAAATATATCATTATAACAATACTTGAGAGGTAGTGATTGAAGATTAATTACATCAGTTCGTGAGGTGAGAGTCCTCCAAACACCCAAATAATGATTTGATTTCACATGTTATAGAATAAGTCGATATATATAGGTTGTAATTTAATAAATAATATATTAATTTATTAGAGACAATATATATACGAATATGATTTTAATGAGGTAGAAAAAGAAAAAAAATTATCGATTCAAAATTATACCACTTCATCGTAAAATCTCTTTATCATTATGCTTACATTCATTATTGATTAAGTTTTTTTATAAAACTAGGTCCTATATAAAATTAATAAGGACTTAGTAAAGGATGTTGGTTAGGGAATATCTAAAAAATAAGTCCATTTAATTATGTATATGAAAGGAGAGGGGTTTTTTTATAAGTGGGTGATAAGAAACACATGGAATTTCTAAAATACATAATATACATACACATGGAAAATGCCTAATACATTTTCTATTTAAAAATAATAGATTTTCTAGAGTCTAAAAATTCCCTTAAAATTTTATTTAGTCATGTTTTCATTCAATTTTAATCTTTATCAAATTTTTTTATCCCCCAATAATACTATATTAACATTAACCATAGAAACAAGATTCAATTAGGATTACTATTTATTAGTAGCAATATGAATAAAAGCCTTATTATATAATAAAAATAATAGTATTCCAAAATATAAAATCTATTTTATAAAATTAAATTAATATATTGTGAATAATTTTATATAAAATTAACCCCATAAAACTCAATGAGAAGAGGATTTTAAAAATGCCTTCTATGTAGAAATATGATTTAATACCAAATTCTAGTATAATTTTAATTCTAATTAAATTTATCATAATATTTTAACTATAAATAGAGTAATAAATATATTACACTAATAAAAACATGAATGTGAATTTTTTAATAGTTAACAAGAAATTAGAGTAACAAATTAACCTCAGTTTTTCACTATTCATTGAAAAATAAATCCATTTATAAAAATATTATAAATTCATCTTCAGATAATATTTCAAAGATAAAATCTAAAAATAATTTAATTTTTGGTACTAAAATTATATAATTATAAAATTAAATAAAAACATATAATATATGAAAAACCATTTTGGTTAGAAATAAATCTTTTTTCATACTCTTAGAAAAATAACCTAAGAATTTTATAATTAATATAAATACAATATACATATTTATTTAATTTAATTTAGACTTGAAAATGACCTATTCTATAAATTATAATGTTTTTTACATTATTCAAGACATTTGTAAATTGGTTCCAGTACCTTGTTATATTTTAACTATATTCAGAGATCATTCCCTCATAATTTTTTTTGATTCCTAGAATTATTCTTCAAAAATATGGGTTTTCTATAAAAAAACATAGCATATTGGATCACCTTAACCTATAAAACCTTCTATATATAGTTAATAATATTAATAATAACATCCTTATGTTAAATTTTACCTTCCAACTAAACTATATTATGGATGAAAATCAGATATGCATCTGGAATATATTTGTTTCATATAAAAACATGAAATACATTATGTACCTAAGATAAATGTGTTTATAGGAAAATAAGTATGAAATTGAGCCAAATTTATAATGGATTTCATATTTCTAATGAAACACTTTCTTAGAATCCATTTTATACCAATATATATTTAACTTCTCTATTGATATACTTTACGAAAATATGATCACATACCACAAATAAAATATTACCTCTTAATAATTTTGATGCATTTTATAGAACTTTACTCCACCCTCAAGCTTTATTAAATATTCATCATTATCTCAACCATTTAATCTACTAATTTTAGTCCTAGAAACAATATTTTTTCAACATTATTTTAACAAAATGGAGTATAATATTACTTTTAATATAATAACATAAAATCTACCATCTGTATAATTGAATGAAAAATAATATTTTAATAAAATAAAACAAATGAAAGGTGTAGATTCTGAATTCACTGTTACTATGTCAGAAAATAAAAAATAACATCTTTAATTATATGAATTTTTTACTCATACAATTCATCATATTGATATTGAAATGTTGTGATGAATTTTAAGTCATCATTGTACGACTATTGATGGCCTATAAAAAAGTATATATATAATTGGGATCATATTCAGATACAATAGAGTGGTGACCTCTATATATCCTGACTATCTAATTGAGCTACAATTGTTAATTTTGACATATAGACACATTATCTCAAATGGGACTGAATGTTTTTGTTTAGTTATCTGATCATCAATAACCCATAAAATAGTATTAACTAGATTTTTATTTGTAAAACCCACCATGAATTCCATGAATATTTTCTACAATTTTAATCATGTCATTTTAAAAGGATAAATAATCCCCTTTGTTAATTATAATTATGATTAAACTTATTAAAAGGAAAAATATTCCTGGTAAATTCAATATTATCACACTTTATTCCATCAAAAAAATAAATCTCTTGAAGGGATCAATACATTATATAGGTTCATGGATAAATAAAATATGGGTAAATATAAACATCACTCAATAATTCTCTCTAAAAAATTAAATTATATGTAACTTATAATCATTTTTTCACATCAAATAACACATTCTACATCATCATTAACCTCTTCAAATTAACTAATCATAATGTATTCGACCACTTCTAGTAAAACATGCTTCCCCTTTTAAGTTTTCTTAATACATTCTACCAGAGATGGTTGTATAGATAACTAAATAAAAATAGAGGATGTTTCTAAATGATTAATTTCGAGGTCAACATACATACAAATTTTAACTGAATTGTTATGTTCCAAGATTAGCTTTGTTAATTTACAAATCCATGTGAAAGTCCAATACCTTTTAAATCATGGAAGCTTCCATGCATAAGCCCCAAAATCCCTTTATAGGATGCATTATTTTTGACTAATATCAAATGATATTCTCCTCACCTATAATGACATCCTCCCCGAGAATCAACTTTTTTTAAGCCCACACTATCCCTCATTGGAAAATCTTTGACTACATGAGTACTAGGTCCATTGTTTCCTCTTGTGTTTCACACAAAGAAAGCATCAAGTAAACATAGAGGTTATAAGAAAACATGAAACCCTTCCACCTTAATCTATGGTATTATCCTATGTGTATTCCCCAACCATATCATGCCCCTCATATGGTTTGCATGAATGTTAAATCCCCAACCATATGTTCCAATTTTAGGGTCCTCCCCTACTGGTGTAAGATGGAACCCATTCTAAACAATGTGGACTTTAATTCCCAACTAATTAGGATACGTATGAAGCTTCAATGAAGTCCAAACACATCACTCCATCAACTCCATGCACCCAAAATTCCATCCACTTAATTATCACAACACTCCATCCACATCCATATATATTTTAATTGACCTACCATATCTTGGTAAAATAATTCCCCCACCCAGAGGCTACATCTCTACCAAGTCTATTTAGAAATATTACTTTTTTTTTGACCCATCCACTTCATCTATTCTTCTAGTATCTCCTGTGAATCATCCATATGTAAAAACCACATCAACTCCAACAAACATAATACCACTTGTGATTACCATATTACATGCATAAGCCCTACATCATCCCTCACTGCTGCAACATTCATGATGTGAGAATACTTACAAAATTATTTAATATTTCAGGGACTTGAATTGTAAGATTACATTAAAATATAACATCAAAGTATGTTGGTTTTGAAACATTCTTTCTAATCAAGGTACATAGGATGCCTCCCTGAGGTTCAAACCCATCCAATGGTAATCCTCGATGCCCCATTTTATGGATGAACAACCTCGATCATCCTCTATGGGCGTTCTGATAAATTTTATTCAATATTCGCAAGATTTTAAACACATGACCAGTCTCACACTACTAAAACATTATAAAAATGGAATGACTATGGAGATTAAATTATTATAACATTTCAAATTAGTTCCCTCATGTTAATCATGATATGTTTGTGGTTAATTCCTTGTAGAATATTCCTTTGGAATCAAATACAATGTGAAAAACATGGGATTTCCTAGTTTCATCTTATAATGATACCTCTATGATATTCCCTTATAAGTGGAACATTGCAAGAGACCAGTATTACTAGAATCCATACATGATAGTGATTTCCTATGTGACTACTCTCCAAACCAAATGCTATTTCCCTATCAATACCCCTTGGAATGTCTATATAATTGAAGAATAATCATGAAGAATCCATAAATATATGGAATTTTGAATGAGTTCCATGAACATGAATTAACACTTTGAGGGAGGTCCGAACTATGTGAAACATTTTAAGGAGTAATAAATGGAAGTAGGAGAAAAAAACCATCATCCCATTTCGATCATGGATAAAACATTCATAAAGAATGTGATAAAAGACACATATCTTAGGAAATAGAAAATACCGAAAATAACCATGACACAAACATGTGTTCAAACACATGAGACGGTGGTGCCTTTGTGAATGAATTAGAAACAGTTCACTAAAAAATTTAATTTAAAAAAACAAATCATCTAGTTCTAGATCAATTTTAGGATAATTTTACACATTTTGTTTTCATTGACATGATGCATACATAATTATTTTATGATTATGCATCATAGTGTATCCAAGTACATTTAATGAAGAATTGGTGTTGAAGAAAAATTCACCATTTCTAGAGGTTTTGAAAAAATCGTATTATTCTATAATATTTATTCATATTCCTAGAAACAACCATAAAACAATTGTTTCTTTATAAATTTTAATCATTTTGAAGCTAACATAGTCAATGATCTAGATATTTGGTATAATATTTGACAAACTATTGGTGGTTTCTTGATAATCCATGAAAAATATGAGTCTACATTAATTTTTTCGAGTTTTTACATTATTCAAAAAATTATATTTAGTAGTTTTAATTATTATTCTATCATTAGAAACAAGAGTTTCCTATAAATAAATATGTTATAGGAAAGAATCATACTTACTAAATTATCAATATATCTTAATTTTCTTATAGGTTTCAAGAAAAATTCATATGTGATTATAATGGAATTGATAAAAAATTAATAAACAAAAAATTCATCAATAAAGATAAAATATGTTTACCCAAATATTAGTTGAAAATTTATTTATTTGGATCCACTTATACAACTCCAACATTATAAAAACCAAATTATATTACTAAAAACTCATAAGTCCCATATCTATTCAAAAATTCTATCATTGAAATATTTCCCTCCTTAAACTTCAACTTCAACTGATTTCACCCTAACATGAGATAAATATTTTAAAAATATTATGCTCATTGAATCATTTTATAATATTCTATAATATGATGAAAAATAAACTAGTTTCCACCATTTATGTTATTCAATGTTATTCATTCAATTAATTATCTCCTTAAAACATATTTATTTGAAAAATATATAAACATGAGTATATCATGGTGAATAATAAAGAAGATTGAAACAATTATGTGGAAGAACTTCTGATATAAATTTCAATTCCAAATGTTCTACTTGATATTTTTTATAAGAGGGATAATAATTTGAATAACATTAAAAAATAATTCGACTATAAAATTAATATATGGAATAGTTATAATACCTGAAAACTCATGTAGAAATACATCTATATAATCATTCATATAAGGGATGTAACCTATATATATAATATTCATCTTCATGGAAATATATAGATAATAAAAATAATTTCTACTTATTAATATTCTCTCACCATCATGATATATTTTTAAAGGTATCAAAAAATTCATTTATATTGACTAAAAATCGTCCAAAAAAATTTATTATAAATCTATATAATCTATTGTATCATGAAAAATTGAAATCCAATTCATACTAAAAATAATATAAAATTCTATATGGCGAAAGATATCATAGATTGTAGGTAGAAAATTGCTTATAAGAAAAAAATTATAAATTTTATATTTTCAGTTTTACTCAGTACATACCCAAATGTTTTTACCACATGTTAAGGTATGGATTCGTATAGAGAAAATTCCAATTTACTAGAATATTTTGTAGAAATTTATTAATTTTGTAGGCTCCAAATTAAAAGGAACTAGAATAATATTATTAAACATGAAATATAATTGAAAACATATCGTTGGATGGTTCAACTTCTATTGAAGTAGTCACAAATTATTTAACAACACCCTTATATTTTTGATCCAACCAATTTCGATCCATCATTCTTATATTTGGATATGTTGTCCCATAATGACGTGTCTTTTTATAATTGAAGCATGTTATCATTATATTTTCATAATTTTCCAACTTCTTTTCTTTGTATTCAAGAGCCATATGTTCTGAATTTCAATATTAGAATGAAATCCCATGTTTCATATTTTATTATCTAATTAATTTTTACCAACCTTATCACAATAGAGAAACATTATTTTCATACCATTATATTTTATTTATGGATTCTTCCATAATTACTGATATCTATTGCGATTCTAAATTTTTCTTTTATAGAATTCATCAAAATTATAAAATTCATTTTATTATTTATCAACACATTGAATTTTTTTCACTATCATTGTATTATTATGAATATAAATCCATTTGATATATTAGCTTCAATAATAAGTGACCTTCTTAATTTTATTATCATAATCCCATAAAAAATGTGGAGCATTGATTGCTAATCATGTAATTATGATTTATACCTGTAAAATAAATCTTCATCCAGGTACCACAATTCCATGAATTCCACTTCCATCAAATTTATAAAAAATCTAATGAAGATACTTCTCAAGGAAAGTATCCTTAGTTATATCCCATTTCATGGTATTGAACTCTTATAATTATGTTTTACTCAAAATTATTATCCGCCATTAGTCAGTTTCAACTTAATAATGGGAATTTAAAATATGTACCATTAGATGATGCAAAAAACACCATATAATAAAATATCTAGGAAAATTGTTTAAACCATCCTTCAGTTATCATAGGATTAAATTATTCATGGAAAACTAGTGGGTTTTATTTCACAAAATTCACAAATGTATATATGTTTTAATGTGGTGAAAATATTATATCTATATCATGGATACCACCACAATTTATATATATTATAAATAGTTATATAATAGAAACAAATCATTATATTCCAATTCCAAAAATTCTATGTTACTTATTTTCAATGATATTTTTATCTGGGTGACTTCCTGCTTCAGAATCCATATTTCCACAACAGAAAACAATTCTGAACATACAGAGTTTTCATGTAGCTACATGGTAATATTCAAATGAAAAATAATGATAAAAAACAATTATAATTTGTTATAGTTATTTACTTCTATTATCCAAACCTATAAAATTATGCAATCCTATTCAATAATTCCAACTATATGGATCTAACATTTATTTAATCCATAATTTAATTTTTTTTCAAATAGGATTTAATTTTCTTGAATTTGATCCCATATTTTCAGGTTTAGAGTTTTAGGGGAACATTCCATAACACATATAAGAAAAACCATATATTACATGTTTTACACTTCATCATAGTTAAGAATTAAAAAAACCATTTATTATCAAACACGGTTTATTTTTCATGAAAAATAATTATTATATTCAATATAATGTTTTTATCATTCTTACTCATCATTAAATAATAAATATACTTTAATGCATGGGATGAGAAATAAAATCTCATTAAGGGATATAAAAATGATGTAAATAAACCACTCTTTACATTTTAAAACAATAAGATAATAAAATATAGTCTTTTATTAACATAAGAAACAATGAGCTCAAATAATAATTTACATTCACATGAAATAAACTTTACTCTCAATATATTTGACTGAAAATTTTTATAAGAAAAAATAAGGGAAAATTATAATAATGGATGTTTTATATAAAATAAGAATAATTTAATTTTCAAAAATATACTTTTGTACCCTAAAAAGGTTTAAACTACCATTAAAAACAATATATCATTATCTTACCTATTAAAAAAAACAATATCTATGAATACTCATTATTCAGAATAGAAAATTCATATAGGTTTCATGATACATCATTATCATAGAATCCATAAATGAAAACATACAATTTGAACAAGAAATACAATTAACGGTCAACTCTATTATCGAGAGAACATTATAATTACAAAATTCATTAGAGATATATATCAGGATAACTCATTAAAATGAGCTATATCAATATCACGCATCATCTTGTTCTATATCGGTCAGTCATATTTTTGTAAAAATTTTACAAGACCGTTATATGAATAAAAAAATAAAATATAAATTTTAAAAAATCACACTAATAAATATATGTTCTTTAAAAAATTGGAAAAACATTTTAAAAAATATATATATCTCTCTCTATTAAATCACAAATTTCAAACATAAAATTCCTAGACCAATTGGAAAGAGAATTTTTTTTAAATGAATCATAGAAGATTATAAATGGGTTGAAAAAATAAAATAGAATTTTTGGTAGATGGAAAATCTATTGAAATTACATAAATGAAAAATACTACATACCTTTTTCCATTTTTAACAAACATAAAAACATTCCATAAATTTTTTTCATTGAAAATTTATTTGAAATAATTTTAAAATAAATTTATATTTTCATTCCTAATTAATTAATTTCCATAAAAATAAACCCATTAAATAATTTCATGAATACGTTTAAGGAAGACATAAATTTATTAAATACTTCGTTAAGATATTTAAATGAGGTTTTATGTAAATTTTCCTTTACCTAACATATGTCTCATCACGTACTTTCTTTACCTCATTAAATAATAATATAATATAAATTATTTAATTTATTTAAAACAGTTTCCACGCATATAATTTAATTTATTTAATTTCATATAATATTATATTTAATTCCTTATTCAATTAAGTTCATGTCCGACGTTTTGATGATATTCATCTTATATGTCTCTAATTACATCAATCGGTTAACTAAGGTCAAAGATTAATTTATTCCATAATATATATAAATATAATAATAAAAAAAATGTCATTTTTATAGATAAGTTATACATTTAAAATGATCTATTATTTATGGTTATGAAAAATGAATTATTTTACCATCATATATAAGATACCTCGTATGTAATCATGAGAAATATTTCCATATTCGAAGAATGTGCGGAATTGAAGGTAAGTATTATTTTTTTTGTTAATAAAAAATTATTATATCATAAAAATAACATTATATATAAATACTATTAAATATAGAATCCATGTGACATGGTCATGAAAATTGAATCACATTTCTTCGTATAAGTGGTAATCCACACACACACACACAAACAACATTATAAATTTTTAGTCGATGGAATATTATTAAAATATGTGATATTTTTGATTTAATGAATGATAAATATTAAATTATTATCATATAAATATATATTAAATTATTTATAATAACTTTTTGTGAGATACTTTGATGAAAATAAAATTACATCAGTTCCCAAGCGGGGGTTGTGCAATACACCCAAATACTGGATTTATTTCCAAGTTCATTAAAGAAGGAAATGAATATTTGTTATAATATTAACAAAAAAAATATAACTATATTTAACATAGTGGTTTTTTTATGTCATCATTTTTTAATTTTATTTAAATTAGGAATGTGATGAAAAAAATTAAAACACTCAATTATGTACTATACCTCTTCTCCAAAAAACCACTTTACATTTATAAAAAAATAATTTCTAGGATGATTTAATCATGACACCAAGGCCTCTAGGATATGGGGAGATATTTATAGAAGGTAATTTTTTTATCTTAATACCTAATCATAATTTCAATTGAAGTGTTGAGAGGATATAAGTGGTGGTGTCGTTTTATAATTACGTGAAAAGATGCACATAGTATTCTTATACGGAATAAAAGAAATTAATATATAACTTTTAAAAAATTGCTCCAAAAGTTTTCCTTAGTGATGATTCCATAATAGATTGTATAAATATGGCTATAAAAGTGGATTTATATCCCATTTTTTGTCATTTCCATCATTATCACTTTAGTTGAGAACCCTTGTAAATCTATTTTCACCATAATCATGATAACATACTTTTACGATTTTAATTATTACTTATTAAAAATAATTGATTAAAATATAATAAATAATATTATTTTTTTATTTTATATATGGAATATGATTCATAAAATTCTGTTTATAGAATTGGTATAATTAAACATAAAATTGACCCTAAAAATCATTGGGGGAAAACTGTTTTTCAAAAAAATTCCATTTAGCTATAAACAATTTTTGTAAAAAGAAATAAAATAAAATTATTATTAAAGTTATAATTATTAGTTCATGTATAATCAAAATAAAAAAATTAATATTTTTTAAAAAATTACAAAATAAAATTTTCCTTTTTAAATATTTGAAATGAAAAAGACAGTATTCAATAAAAATTAGTATTTTTTAATATTTATTGAAAAAAAATTAAAAAAAATATCGAAAATCATCTTAATATAATTTTTATATGATTAATGAAAAAATAAACCTAATTTTTTAAAATTTTAAATCTATATTATAAAAATAATTCTTTTAAATAAAATTCAGTAATGTATAAAGACCACTTCTGGTTAAAAATAAATGATTTTTTATATTTAACTAAAAATTTACCTGAGATTATTATAATAAATATAAATATATAAATGAATATAAATTAATAAAACTTTTCTTCATAATTAATCATATTAAAATTACCAATTATTTCACATCAAATAGTGATGAGATTCATGAAAATTAAGTTAGAAAATATAATCAAATTAGACAGCTCAGAACTGTTAATGTTTTACTATATTATTGTTCTAACTAGTAATTTTTATTTATAATATATTTTAATAACATAAAATACCAATACAAATAAATTTATGATTTTTTATCAGTGACAAATCCTAGATGTTTGGTAAATTAATCTTAAGTTAACCAATCCTTACAAAATATTTTTGTGGAAAACTGTTTCCTAAAAATCACATAATAATTCTTTTATTTTAATTTTTTTGATTTAAAGAATAGAATTAATATCATTATATAGAATCTAAAATAATTTTTAGGATAGATAATTCCCAATTAACAAACTATAATATCCTATATTTATCTTTATGTTAAATCTTAACTATAAAAATCATATGGAAACTAATTATATTATATGGGTATTAATACAAATTCATGGTGGGTATTTAGCTGAAATATTTTTGGTTGAACTCATCATTTGTGAAATTCCTATTGTGTTGGATTATATATATTTATTTCCTAATGAATTTTCAATTCTTTTTTTATATTGTGATGTTGAGTTTTTATTTAAAATCAATATAGATTCAATGATATTATCATTGTGTTTCAACATTAACCATCATGAATTAATCATGATCAGTACCAAAAAAAATAACCACTACTCCATATTGATGAAACGTTCAATTAACCACTGGGATGTCAATATTTCTTAGTGATTGAACTTTTATATGTATATCATTATTTAAGGTTCAAAGGGAGTATATTTCTAAGATAACATTCTGAATGAGGTATGGACACTATAAATTTATAGGTATTTTTTTTGGACATATATATTATCCCTCCAAGTTCATTGATCTATAGAATAATGTTTTTATATTCTACTCTTATTAATGTTTTTTTATTTTTAGGATATTATTATATATTACAGGATAATGGAAGAGAAAAAATATTACTTTTATCTTGTGTTGAATACCTAAAGACTAATAAAATTATATACTAGATTTTTTTAATTATAAATTTTGGGTACATAATTTTTCATTCATTGGTTCTGTAATGAGATAGTGCATATATATATGGATGTATCAAATACTAATTTGATCAAATAATGGGAGAGACCATCCATAACAATTGAAATCCAACAATTCCTTATAATAGTTGGATTCTACTAATGATTTATGAGAAATTTTTGATAATTTCACCATCCTTTACAAATATTAAAAAGAAAGGGAGTGTTATATCCCTGGATAGATGAATGTAAGGAATTATTCAAGTTGATTAAGATAATATTGGTCACCACGCTCATTCTTAAAATACCCTATAGTGTATAATGGGTTTTAATATTTAATAATTATTAAAAATTAATTATAGGGATGAATGTTGTAAAATGATATAATAATTCATTATACCTCAATTAAATTAAATATAAAGAGAAATATTACCCAACATGCGATTTTGATGAAGATACAATGAAATTTTCATTAATTATAGGGAATAATTTTCTCTAAGGTGTGATTTATGATATCTATGTTAATAATTGAGATTTAGAAACATAAATAAAAATATTTATAAATACATTAAAAGAGATGGTTAGAATTGAACAATATAATCAATATTCAATTAAATACCATCAAATGAAGACCATCATGGGGGGTAATTACATGATCTAGAAATATTATGTTTACATATCACAATTAAGGGTTGAAAAACACCCAATACTTATTTATTTGAAATAGATGAATTTTTATTTTATATGGGAAGTGTGTAAATCAAATAACTCTAAAATTTATTGAAAACTATCGATCCATATCAATATAATTGAAATCAATAAGGAAAATATGGAATTATGGAAAGGTAGTTCATATTCAAATTTTCCACATTAGAAAAGATATATTTTTAATCTTGTAACCTAGATACGTTTCCTAAAAAAGAAGGCACTAAAGAGGTTTATTTTGGATGATTCATAAATATTAACTTTATTGATTCATCTATGAATAACAAAAATATATAGGGATCTAATGTAAATAATCTTCTTGGATAACAAGTAGAGGAAGATAGAAACCCATGTATCCGGATGCTTGGTATTCCATAAAGATAAGGGTGAATAAGAGAATTCAAAAGAGGTAATTCAACCAGTACCCACACTATTATGGAAATTTGAAAACACCCATTGTACTATTTCATAGAACTAATATAGAAAACTATAGTCCATAATTCTATTTGGGTAATATTTGACTTCATTACAATGACAATTTATTTTATTGTCATCCAAAAATATCTCTAGCTTGAAACAAACACAATTATATATATAATTGAAGTGGTACATATTGATAAGGTAAAACTCCTATTTGTTTATAATCAATATATGTGGTCTACCTTTATGTTTTAAAGAATTATTCTTTTTCAATTATATATTATGAAAAACATCATCAATGGTTTTCATCATTAAAAAGGTGTTTGGCATAAAGGTATTATTCAAACTATTATGGATATAGTTAGATAATATAAATTTAATATACATGAGTGATTGGATTAGTAATACCACCTACTAGGGTTCTCATATATGAATTATTTCAATTGAAGTATTAAAAGAAACCATATTAGGATATAGATTTCAAGATATATAGGACTTAGATACATAAAAATGATATTGGAGATAGGACTTTGATAGAAATTAACAGTTTTTAGGAAATTTTATAGAATGTTAAACCTATTCTTTTGAATATGAAACTCAACTAATGTTGAGAGACATGTTATATAGATAATAATTTCTGAGATCTAGTTTTTCAAGTTGGGGAAATGGTGGTTCTCTTGATATCTCCTTAGAATCGGGTTATGATATTTTGTATGAAGGGGATGTTCATAATTATATTTAATACACCCATAAGAACATTGGGTTTTTCTAGAACATATAATATAATATAGTACTGCCTTAATACCTCACTGAAGTAATGATGTGTTCCTAGTAATTATTTTGAGGAAGTACATGAGATACCATTCACTTGTGAAAAATTCAGCATCCATGAAAATGAAACATTATCAGTATTATCTAGAGAATAGAATGGAAATAATTGATTAAAGAAATATAGTTTTTTGGGAAATATAACACATATGATCAATGAAATATGGTTGAATCCTATGTTTAAGGAACCTATGTGGGAACCTAATGATGTAATTGGATATGAATATCCCCAGTTTTTTTCATCCTAATAATAAACTCTATAAGAAAAAATTATTTTGAATTTAATAGAATGTAATGACCTATTATTTTGTTGAGGATTTATACTAAAAAAGTATTATTTTAAATTTATTGTTTCACATATGACATAGAATGAAAATAAACAATGGAAAAATTTATTTGGTTAAAAATAACCATCATAGGGTATAAATTGAATTGGATGTTGTAATTAAGAGTAATTATATTGTTATATATATATAATTTAATATAAAGTTCACAATTAATTCTAATAAATTGATTAAACTCAATTAGTTAAACTAAAAACTAATAAGTTCATTTTATCCTTTAAATGAATTTATTTTTGAAATTAATTTTTTATACCCAATGTATTTTTACTTCAAAATACTTATGTTAATGTAATGATAAAAACTATTATTGATAAAAATAAAATAATGAAATTATTTTAATTATAATTTGATATGAAATAAAATTAAAATTATTTAATATTTAGAAAAAATAAATTTTCTATGAAGATATATTTTATTATTTTATTTATTTTCCATTTAAAATTAAATATCTTAAATTTTAAAATACTAATTAAATTTTTAGATTTTTTAAAAAATATTGTTATTGGAAAAATATTTGGGATTTTTATGAAATGATTGATTTTTTAATTGAACAATGTAAAATTCTATTTTTGAGAAGGACCATAACATTTTTGTAATAAATATTATATAATAATAAAATAATAGTTATGTAAAAAATTTCATGACCATAATAGTATATTATAATTGATATTGTATATTAAATAAAATTATTCTTCATCACCAAACATGTTTTTAACATTTTTCAACTCATGATGTATTTTTTCTTTATACCATTTAAAACACCTTATAAAATTACCTTCTTAGAAATATTTTTTATGACACATATAAATTATATGAAATAAAATCTACTTAATATTTTTAATTAGAAGGTATTATTTTTTTAATAAGTACTATTTAATTTTTAGGTTCAAAAGTAAATTAAATGGAAAACAATTTTGTTTCCATGGTAAAATCCATAATGGTAATGGGTTAAAAAAATTCATAAAAGATTTAAATCATGTTTAATATGTATTCAAATATGTATTTGAAGGATTTAATAACCAACACACACTCGTTTTCCATTATTTAACATTTTTTGTTCCA
The DNA here is from genome assembly GCA_963277665.1 of Viscum album. Lineage (NCBI taxonomy): Eukaryota > Viridiplantae > Streptophyta > Magnoliopsida > Santalales > Viscaceae > Viscum > Viscum album. The sequence continues at coordinate 190,626,259 of OY728155.1, read as the reverse complement.
TTATTCTTATAAACATAACCATTTATTACAAAAATTTCATCTCCTATCAATTATAAAAGGATCCCTTTATCACCTCACCTACCCTTACAACACATATCCCTTGTCTGAAAATCCGTTCAAATTCACTCTCTAACACTCATATAGATATCCTACATGTTCAATTATTCTCAAATAACTACTTCTTTAAGAAGAAATTCAATTTTCAATAGAGTTATTATATTTATTAATGAACAAATTCATGAATTCCTACTTTTTATTTATATATCATTATATATTTTAATTTTATATGAATTTCTATTAATCCATTTAAAAATATTAATATCTAATATATATGTAATGTAATGTATTATTATATTTATGGAACAATTATTATCTGCCTTCAACCCTTGATATTCAAAAAATTAATATGTTAACTTTTATCAATTATATAAAACCTAATCCATGAACATTTTTTTATTCTAAAACATAGAGGTATGGTTAAAATTGTATTTAATTGACAATCATGTTAGATATAAAAAACATATAATATGAAAAAATTTAGAAACATCCACCATCTTCCTATTCTTTGGAAAATGAAAAATGTGTTTCTGTATACGTATGGACAACATCCCCATTAAAATGACACAATTCATTTTTCATCACCACTATACAATTCTGATTATATAAATGTATGTAATAATGTAAAATATGTTTTATTAATGTATTACTATTCGACATAGGTTTTATTAATATTTTACTTCTTTTTAATTTACCCATTGTTTTAAAAAACAAATCATTGAAAGATGATCTTCAGTGATTTTATCCTTAAAAATAATGAAAAATGATTTTAAAAAAATTATACTTATTTATAAATAATCTATTTAAAAATGTTGGATACCAAATGAGTGGTGATATTCAAATTAAATAATCTATATTGACATCGACATTCTAAATCATGTGTGAATAATGTAGATTTCCAACATATGTTTTAGAATATAAACAATAAAATACCAATAAATTTAAAAAATGATTATAATTAAAATAGAATTTGGTTATGGATATAAATAATATTTTGAAAGGGTTATTCTGATGGTTATGTTTAATATACATGTTGTTAAATAGTATTCATGGATGTTGGGGGTAATATGTTAGGGGTTTTCTTGCATTAAATTTTCTTCATTGAGACACATTCCTTTTCCCCACTTCATTAATTTTAAAAGGTATATATAAATCCCTCAACATAAATATTGTAATATATTTCCAGAAAACAATTTTATTTCAAAGTTCATTTCATTATCTATCCTTAAATATAATTTTTATTTAAAATATAAAAAATCCATAACGGATATTAATAACAAAAATCTAATTTTTTGAGATATTATTTCTATAATTGTAATTAATTCTTCTACACCATGGTTCGTCAACCCTAAAATATTAAAATATACTAAATTATATATTTATCTATGGAAATTTTCTTTTTAATTAAAACATCATTCAATGATTAATTTATCCCCCACAAGGGTATGAAGTTTTTAAAAAAAATTATTATCTTTTATGAACACTATTTTCCATCTAAATAAATATTTTTATCCCATAAATGTTCCAGTTTGTTATTTTTAAATATAAATATGAATTATTTTTTAAGATATTATATATATATATTTGAATAATAATTTATTACCCATTTTAAGATATGGAAATCAATAATTGTTTTAATTAAAATCCCATGTGGAATGTTTTCACTTTCTTGAGATTACATTTTAACATCCACTCCAAACATCCTCTAAGAGGTAATTTTTGATTATTCAATTAATTATTATTTAGTCACTTCCTAAATAGTTTTTAAATATATTTTCATTTCATGTTATTAAATGATTCTTTTTTAAGTAACACTTAACTTTTAATTTTTATGAAAAATTTAAAAATGTTTTATGAAATCATTATCCATGATTTTGATTCCATTTTCTACTTAATCATGAAAATGAATATATCCATTAGAGTAATTCATCATTAATTTCTATTTGGATTTTGTTTTAAATAATTTTTTTTGGTGATTTATGTTTGTGTGTCATAAGATTTAAATTTTGAGGTCATATTTTTTGAAACCACCTGAAAATATAACAGCAATAATTTTCATTCAATGGTATTTTTAAAATGGATTTTGATTTACTATTACACAGTTATGGATGATTGTTATGTAACGGTCTTGGTTCTGTATCACCATCAAGATTATTTTTTATGGTTTTATATATCATGAGATAAAAATTTTCTGATACTTATTATACATAATTCACCAATAGTTCATGTGTTATGATGCCTGAGTCATTAATGAGTATTAAAAGGTAATGCATAATATACCATATACTCGGTAAATATAGTTTGATGCATGAATAAAAATTTTAATACTTATAGATGAATATTAATTTGGATATAGTTCTTTATTATGCTATGTTCAATGACATACATCATTATTTTTAATTCATATTCTAATGATTATACACAATGGATCATATTTATTATCTCAAGTTTATACAAACTTATTAAATGTTATATTTATTCTCAATTTACATAACATGTCCATCTATCATGACATATGGACACCATTTATTGTTCCATAATTTTTTTAATAAAATTATTCTATCATTCTCATGTTTTATCAAAATTTAATATTATTACCCTTTATTAGATGCTAATTTTGTTTCCATATTGAGCACTTGATCTCAAAATTTTTCTGTATTTCCATTCTAAATATTATAATGAGGATTTTATCTTATTATATTTATAGAATTTGTTTTATTTTTATTCTATTATTATGATGTGTTCTCATGTGTTGTGAAATACATATCTTATGTTTATAATCTTGAAAGAAACTAAACCATTTTATTATGGAATTCATTGAATATTTGGGTGATGTAACATTTCAATTATATAATTTATTTTTAATAAAAATATATTTAACATGGTTTGTCTATGTGAGTGACATTTAAATTCTCTTTTCTAAGATGGATTATTTGGATAGAGAAATGAGTAAAAATAAAGTCCCTTCCCCCACCCCAATAACTAGCATTCACATTAGATAGGGAATCAATAATTAAGTACCTTAAATAGTTCAATAAATTTGGGAGTATATATTACATGAATATAGAATATTTTCCCAACATCAGGTTTCAATCATCTTAAATGGTATCCGGATCAAATTGGAAATATAATTTCCCCATTATCATGACATTGATTTTACATTTCCCAAAAATATAAAAGACTATCACTACTAGAAAAACAGCCTACAACCACGCACCTATAGCCACGGTTTTAAAACCGTGGCTATAGGTGGCTATGACGACAATTATGTGGGCTATAACCATGATTTTAAAACTGTGTCTATCGGTTTTTTTCATGGGCTATAGCCACGGCTTTCAAACCCGTGTCTATAGCCCATACCTATAGCCACGGTTATGTGGCCTATAGCCACGGTTATGTGGCCTATAGCCACGGTTTTGAAAACTGTGGCTATAGGTCTCCCTCGCTTGCGTGAGAGAAAAAATTTCCCGAAAACAAAATTGCCAGAAGAAATATTTCCACAGTTTTCAGGATATTTCCATGGTTCTTAAAAATATATATAACATATTATATATATATATATACACACAAAAGCCTTTTTGGTGTAGTGGTTAGGGCGCTCCAATGTAAAGGGAAGGTGCTGGGATAAAATCTGGGTAGAGACATTTTATTTTTATGATACTGCCATGGTTTTCAAGGGCTATAGCCACGGTTAAAATGGTGGAAATAGGCCCTTATTGCCACGGTTTAAACTATGGCCATAGGTCAACTGCCACAGTGGCAGATTTTATGACCTATGGCCACAATTTTCAAAACTGTGTCCATAGGAAGATATTTCTATGGTTAAAACTGTGGCACTAGGTTGGGACCTACTACCATGGTGATAGCGGCCACGGTTGTCCAAAACTGTGGTTGTAGCCTATGGCCACAGTTTTGGGGCCTATTTCAACGGTTTTGAACCGCGGCAATAGGTCATTTTTCTAGTTTTGTATCCTTGAGATACTGATGAGTAGTCCACATATTCAATTAATTATACTGTATGAAAAATAACATTAATTTATCATGAATATTATACTAGAATTTTGAAATTTGATATAACATGACTACTATATTTTCTTCAACCAAATCACTTTTAGTGATCAAATCATTCCATTAATCTTCTATGTGAGATTATATTACCAGATATAATAATGTTGGATGCTTCATGGTTGTCTTATCATAAGGGGATATAGATTCAAAATATCCTCCATTATGTATGGAAATATAAATTTTATGGGTGGTTTAGATGACAATGGTATCCTTGAGCGATCTATTATAAGGGATGAGATATTTCAAGTCAATGATGAGGTTCTCAATGTAGTTGGAAATAATAACTTACTTACCTCTCTATATGAGGGAATCATCAATATTTTTTATTTATATAGATTTCTTTTTTATCATGGTGATATTAGACTCTATGTAGTACCTTAGTAGTTGATACCAAGGGGGATAACCTCCATGGATCCATCAAAATATTGTTTGTCGGAAATATTTTAATTATAAATGATACTCAATTTTTTTGGATGTCCATTGTAAAATATTCCCCGAGGAGCGATTTTAGGTTGGATGATTTGGCTTCCATTTGGATGAAATTCATGTTTACTAATGCATGATATTCATTATAGGGGATAACATCTATCATGTTGATCTTCCACTAGTGAAGAGGAATCACAATACTCTCATAATGGGAGAAGTTTCCATTGTTAGTATTTTTATTTTCATTGAGAAAAGAATCATGTGTATTCCTTAGGGAGGAACATCTAATCAACTAATAATAGAAACAATATGAGGTTATTAAATAAAATTCCATCTTTATTCTAATAACAATTCAATATATTCTTGGGTTACTATCAAAATATGTTTAAGGGACTCACGGAAACAATACTTAATAAAATAATAGAACCCACTCTTAAGTTTTATTATATTATTATTGAGATATCAATTCTCATTTTATTCATCATCTATAAGTGTTTCAGTGTTCAGCATAACGATCATCACTATATTGAGTCCTCCAAGTAATATCTATTGAGTCCTTTAAAATATTTCAATGAAACTCATATGATTAGGAAGAAGATAGTCCATCCATTTCATCATAACCAGAATATAATGATTAAGTTATATATAAATTGTAGAAATATGTGCATTCCATTTCAATAATATTAGGATATGGGGAAATTTTATCTTGATATCAATAGTGAAATGGGAATAACTTGAAGAAATTACATGGATAAATTATTATGTTTCAATCAAAATAGGGATGTGAGAATAATCTTATTTTCCATAATAAATTTGAACTTTTGAAATATCCTCCTAAATATGTTTTAGAATATATTCTATCTACTATGTATCTCTTCATGTATAATTTTTAGAATAACTAGAAATGGGGGAGAAATTTTTTTTTATCTCTGTTGATAGTCTAGAAATATCCATGTTGGGTCTTATAGAAACACCTAGATTATGATAACAATTTTTTAATTTAATTGGATGGAATATATTCCATCACTATAATTGTCTTATGAATTTTATAATAGGATTCATCAATGAAGATAAAAATATAATTATTCTTATCAATATATAAAGATATATGAGCTCACTCTATAACTATGTAATCTGTATTGGATTTTCTAATTGGCATCGTGTGTCGGGGTAATTATATTGGCATTCACATAGTTGTATTTTGGATAAACTAACATTCTCCTCCGGATCCCACCAAAGTGAAATGGTGGAAATGCTGTTTAGGATATGGCTTATAGAAATACTCATCCACAATGATATGCTGATGGTGTTCATTTCAAATTACTTGATAAATGGATAGTTGCTAATATTTGTAGGTCAATTTCCACTAATAATATCACCTTCTAGGTGGATGATCTAGAATGGACAAGGAATGTTTCTACAATGCCACCTCTTTAGTAGCATCTTAATGAGTTTAGGACAAATACATTTTTAGTTGTGGTGGTTAGTGTCTAGAGAAATTTTATTTTAATCAAATAGAGTAGTGAATCTATACTCATCATCTTAATCTTCTTACCTTTAAAAGGGATGTTCAATTTTTTTTATTTGGATAGTATCCTGAAGTAGTTTGAGGTAGAGATAGGTTCCACCATCTCCTTCACAATCCATTAGTTTACAATGAAGTTCTTTGTATTCTAGAAACATATGACTCATTTCCTTACTATAAAATTTTTAGTTGATATAGACATTCATTGAAACATCATGTGTTAGTTCGTAATTTACAATAAATACATAGGAATGTACATTGGAAAATAGGATGAGAGGTTTTTCTTATTCAGACCATAAATGATGAATTATATCCCACCCAATGAATCTTGTATAGATTCATTTTATATGATTGAATCCTACATAAATATACATATATGACTATCTACACTAGTTCTAGTGAAGGATAAAACTACATATTAATGTGTGAATTTGTGTATATTAGTGGTTCTACATACATAATTTATTAATTATTGATGATTTGTTTTAATTCAATGGAGATTTTAAATAAAGAGTTTACCATTTTTTGAAAATGTAATTTTTAATATTGATTTTGGATAGGACCATGAATGGGTCAAACCACATATCAGTATGAGTGGAATTTAAACCCACATTGTTTGGTACTACTTAATGGTTCCTGTCATAGTTTTTTAGTTAATTTGAAAAATAATATGCATTTAAATTATTGTCATGAAACTATGATTTTTTTTGAGTAGCTTAAATTCATATTGAGTTTAATTCCTGGTGAAACATTTTTTGTAGTGGTTATTATAAGGATTACACAAGGAAATCCTTTGCATTTTATTTAAAATTGATATATCCCGACAGAGATGGATATTTTTCATATTGATTTTTTATAAGATGTTTGGATTATATTTATATAATATTTCCTTCTATAAAGGATATAGAAATTTTTTGAATACGACCCTAAGAGAAGGGGTTTCTTGGGAATATTATCCTTGTTAATGGATGTCTAGGATTTTAGAGTTTATGGGTAGTCATGTATTCTTTTAAATTTCATCATATGGAATATAGTTCCATTGGGATAGATATTTAACGTTTATGATTTTTGGCATAAACCTTTAAGAGGCATCCTATAAATCAATTTTAATAGCATTAAAATCCAATATAAATAAAATTTCTAATTTTATAGTCATGCATCTAGACTATACTCTGGGGTTTATCATCATCTGGTAATGATGTTTTCTAATATTTTATCAAATATAATGGAGATAGATATTTATATTGTATCTTTTTATAATCCGAATGTTTTCATAATGTTTTAATGTATGTTACCATAATAAAGGTGTCATAAAGGAGGTGAGAAATTATGATTTAGAAAGGATTTTCCCTAAGGTACATATAATACCAACTTCGATGGTAATACGTACCTTTGAAGGAATATGTTTCATACTGATTATGGATCTTATTGGATTATTTCATGTAGAATTGGGGAACATAAATTTGAGTTGTTACTTATACATGGGATACCTAGATACGCCTTACTAATTAATGATTTGGATAATATTGTTAATGAGATAATTATATATTTAGGAATAAGCCAATGAAGGTGATACATGGTTTGTAGACCCACTTACTATCAATTTATTGATGCTGAAGGAATAGTGGACTCGTGGTGAATATTAACCATTGTGGATATCATTTTGGGGCTTATACAAACCCACCCATGATGCTACATGGTAACTTAGAGACATTGAGTAGGGTTTATACATGATTTTTTACAATCATGATGTTATATTTCATGAATTATTAATGAATAATGGTGATGAAATAATCAATGGGGGTCATAAAAGAGTTATTCCCCTCAAATAAAGGAATATATGATCACAACTCACTGAGTGGACATGTACATCCACCATGACACTTGAGATCAATCATAGAGTATTAAGGTTGCAATGTATGTTCCATTAGTTGATTCACCAATGTCCCTAAAACGGTAACTATTATTATAATATGGATTTCTTATTTTAAATACCCTGAGTGTCGACTTAGTTATAGAGGATAATCAAGAGTTCCAATTATCATAGAACTGAAATTTCAAAGGAGTTCATGTTGGTGTCCATGCCCTTATCATGTAAATCAGTTGGTATTAGAAGAATCCATAATAATTATGTTCCTTGGTAGGAGATTTTGGAGAATGGATGATTCATCATCAGCAGCAGGTTTTTCATATTAAGTTGGTGTTCGATTACCAAGTTTCATTTCCCTAGTTATGTTATACCAAATGTGTATCACCCTGATTAAGGATCCATAAAGCGGGGTTTCCCATACAAGGGAATAAATAAGAAATATCTCAAATAGAGGCTCAAAAAAATGTTACTACTTAGTGGGTTATTGAATTTGAATTCTCCATATTGAAGGATTTCTAATGATGTTGCAACCCAGTACGTTATATAAGAGACAATCCTACTTCCCATATGTTTCAAATTAGGGTGATTTTTGATCTTTTCTACAACCATTAGAATTAGGGTGAGATTTCTTCTCTCCATTATTGAAGACTAATATTTTTCCACTAATTACACAATGATGTTTTTTATACCTCTAATATAATATATTTTAGTGAGATATATAGATCTCCAATGAAATATATTTTTGATGTGCCTACTATGGAATGGTAACCTGGGTGAGGCATGATCTAAGGTGATAAGGTATCTATTAATGCATTATGATAAATTGAACTATATTTTTACCAATAAGATTGCCCCTCCACCCCTATTATTTGAATATATATATTATAAAAGAGGTTTCTTATAAATAATTTAACATTTTTAACCAATATTTGACGCAAATATCATCAAAAGTATGTTAATAACCCTAGGTTTTAAGGATAAAATGTAGCACGAACAGGGTCCAAATACAAGAATATAGAGCTCTATGCATTACATAATCTTATAAAAAAAACCTAAATAAGTTATTACTGGTTCATATCTAGATTATACTATTAAAACTCATGAATATGGTACATATGATAAAGATAATAATGTATTAATACTTTGAACTAGTGAATCGATGAATGATAAGGTAGGTGTGAAATAGAGTAAAGAATAAAAGCGTGAAAGATACATAGGGCATGGTATGGTTGTAGTGTGGACATATAGAGATACTTATGGCAGGCTACACATAAATACATTAGTGAATGAAACAAATTCCTCTTGGAACCCGTTATTTTACATTCATTGTGATTTTGTTGTCATAGATTAGTGAAAATAATATCCACCACTAAAATGGGATTGATCACAATTTAGAGGAAGAAATTATTAGGTCTCGCCACACTAGATATGTGTATGGGATTGCAGTTGTGCACACAAAAAATGGTCCATCAAAATAGTTTTTTAAATATTTTCACATTAATAGATTAAGAAATCGATAGCGGTGACCACTGAATTTTTTAACACTTTTTAGACTATGGTGAACCCAAAATATTATATCTTGTCGATTTTCCAATGTAATATGTGATTTTAAAGGTATGTTAAAAAATTTCACAATTCTTACCAATATATCACATGTTAGGAACTCACTCATTTATGAGAGGTTAGTGGTTACTGAAAAGGCTCCATGATTATTTGTTTCTGTGAGAAAACCTATGTGTGAGAATAATGGAAAAGATAAAAATTTCTATAGGCTTGTGTGAAATTATTCCTTTGTAAAACATTATCTTTATAGAATACATGGATAACTTCTTCATGACATATTACCCAACATTTTAATCATCTCATATCATTATTCTCATTTTTTGGGGCATAATTAATCACACACACCCACTCTATTTGATGATTTTAGTGTGCCTCCAACCGAGTAAATGACCATGAATATCATTCCAAATTTTCTAAATATAATAACTACATGAATTGAAGATCACTAAAACATTCAAAAAAATATCTTTAATCCGCAAAAAACTATTGAATTGACCTTCATTTTTTTAAATTCATCATTCCATTCAACACTCCAATACCAAAAATTGATCCATTAACCATTTATATTTAACCAACATAGTGAATTGTTATAAAAAAATATTTATATCAATGAACATATAATTTTTGGAATCCATCCACAAAATTTCATATTTCCATGTTTTTTATAATGTTTAAATAAATTAAATTCTATATTAATATTAATCTAAGAATGAATTTTATATAAATATTCATAGATAAGAATGTAGATTTCAGTGGAAACCCTATAATAGAGGGAACTTCAACAATGAAATGTTATATAACTATTGGGTGGAAAAATATGTAATGAAAAATGAGACCATGTTTGGTCTATCAAGACTTTATGGGGTTTTTTGGATTTAAAAATTCTTATTCAATCGTTATCCTTGACACATACCTAATCCAGTTAGTTGATGGTATTTAATTTCCAAAATTCATTATCTTCATCTTAGGGAGGTCACTGATAGTCACTATGATATCTTCATGGTCATGGAGTCTCCATTGTTGGGGATAAGAATTATTAATTATATCCTCATAGAATTTGGTAAGATAAAATGTTAACAAGTAATATAATAAGGTATATTCGGGCATTGATTGGAAGAGTAATGAAAAATGTAGTTCATAATCCCTTTAATATTCCCATTAGTGAATTGGTCAAAATTTTCCTTCTTCCTCCTAGATTAAGACCTATGTTTAAAATATGTAATACTTTCCCTACCCAATATTCTAGAATGTTTTTAATTACATATTGTTTCATTCTTGATGATGGTAATTATTTAACTTGGTGTGATAAAAACTATCCATTGATGAGATCCAATCTTCAAATGGAAGGTTTTTTATCCATATTTTGTATTGGGTGGTTATTAACATCCCATTAGGCACGTACTGGGGAAACAAAAATTATTTATTAATTCCTACTCAGATGACATATAACATTCTAATTAACTTTTTAAATATGTTTTAGGAGAATTAATAATGTTGTGGGACATTTTCAATGGGATGAATCTCATCATAAGACATTCAATCTAAATTAAATCTTACATGGATAGATATTAGTGAACCATGGAATTTATCACCCCATGAACAAAATATTATCTCCTAATTTTTCTAGTTGGATACCATAGAAATTTATTTTTGTCCTAATATATATATCCATGAATTATTAGAATATTTATCACCTATAGGAAATGATTCATGATTTTCCTTCACCGCATAAATAGATCTCCTTAGAAAATTATAGACTAAGAACAAAAACCACATAGATATTGAATATAATGGAATAATGTGCACGAAAATGTTACAATTAATATGGTATATGCAGTTTGAATTAGGGAATAGATCTTCTATATGTTATTGAGTTCTAGTTTTGGTGTGTTCATAATGTCATAATGGAATCATTTAGTGGGTAATGCGATGTGAAATAGAAAATATCCAAAAATATATTATAGATAATTATAATTAAAAATTAAAAAAAACCAATATATCTACCACTAGATGAGATTATTAGAGGAAATTCCTAGGATTATGGTCAATAATAAGTCTAATGCTACAACTAAATGTTCTTAATGGTGGTTCCCTTTATTAATAAATAGACTACCATTTCAAAATAAAGTGGAATCCCAGGATGAAGTATTATAGGTTGATAATTTCATTGATTTAGATTCTGTTTAAGATGATAGAATGGACCTCAATCATAGATTTTTTCTAATGATATTCAACTCTCTAGGTGAATGTATTCATTCAACAACTCTATAGTTACATGTTATTGTGATTTCAATTATTATTCTATAGGCCAAGCTTCCCAGGGAAATCCTCTATTATAAGAGAAATTGTACCTCCCATTCTAAATGTATAATCATCGACATTAGGGAAAAAAATACATAAATATATATCAAATAATATATTAGTTTTCCTACGGATAAAGTCATTTTTTTATGGGTCTTTTCCATGATTTCCTAACTCATGAAATGGAATTCCTAAATTTATATGACTTTATCATCTAGAATATAAATTTTGAGATGAGGTAGAAATATGACCACTTTCAAAATATACTCAAGAGTCATAAAAAAAATATATTTTATTATAAATAAAGATACATAATTTTATATGTAATCATGAATATTCACGACTGAAGACTAACTCAAAATAATGATATCTGAAGGTTTAAATCTGTGAACAATGAGGATAAATTAACCAAGGTTCACTAAATAATTTACTCAAAATAATACTATAGAATGAAAAATAATATTAAATGTGACTAACATTAAAACATTATTAATGAAATATAAATTTCTAATATTGAATGTAATATCCAAGGTTTTAGGGTGATTAAAATGGGTTGAGGTAATCAGGATAAATAACATTTATCTGACTAAGTTGGTAGAGGTGAATTATCACATATATATGAAATTGGTCTCCCAAAACACCAATCATAAATAGGGAATTGATACTTCTAATGAAGTGTTTAATAGACATTGAAATTAGGTCAATTGGTTCCTAAATTTTCAATTTTCACTTGATTCTTATTTTCTATAATGACTGAGGTAATATTAATTAATTATTTCAAAACTATTAGCGGAATGTTATTTGTATAAAATAGTGTCATTGAGATATACTCTAAATTATGTATATTGAATTTATTTTTACTGAATTAATGAATAAATATTCTATTTTTTGACACTTTTACATTGATAAATTCTGATCATCACATCATAATAAACATTTAAATGTTATAGTGTCTTATTAAGGTAAGAAAATACACATTATCGCTAAATTAGAATGAAAAAATTAAATCATTATTCTTAAAAACTAGATTCAGAATTATTAATTTATTGAAGTTTCTCAGGAACATGTATAGGAAATGGTTTCATCACTATTCAAAAGGGTTATTAAAATTTGATATGGAACATTTCATCCAGGGTGAGTCTCATGTATGGGTATTGACATAGTTTTCATCATTATATACTGTAGTTCATACCCATAGATATGGGTGATTTCCTCTTAGGTGTGGGTTACAAACACATATTGGAATATGTTACAACACCATTTTTTAGATTTAGTCTAATTAGATATGGATGTTTTTATTCAATTGAATGTGGATAATGATAGATAATTTCAAATGAGTATTTAAATTATCCAAATGTCATAGGATATCCAAATTCAAAATTCAATGAATATTGTATCAAGGATTGAACATGTATGATTGGATGAAAGTAGTTTACTAATTATTTATAGAGTTAATTATTCATAGAGAGCATGTATCATAAAATTCTAAAGTTATATATTGGATAACATGATCTTTTTTTTCTCTTATTGATAATCATAAATTTTTAAATTGTCACAAATGATGGAAATATATCATTTTTTGAGATACAGTTTTTTAAAGGACAACCGTTACCATTTTTTCCATAACATAATTTCAGGTAATTATTCATTTAACAAACTTAATTTTTCCTATATTATATAGAATATATTATCAACTTATGACCAATTAACTTTTTCCCATGCCACCCTTTAGGTGTTTTCAACCTATGGAGAATGATATCTATTACTTTATTTAATTTATGTTCATGAATTTGGAACTAATTTTATAGATGTATAATATTAAAAAGACTTGATAAATAGTGAGATGGTGGAATAAAGTAATAATGGTGAGTAAAACCTGACATGAATCATAAGAATAATATAATATATGACGTCAACATTGTGAAATTATATATATAATTTTACATGATGGTTCATACACCATTTTAAGTAGATGATTATGTCAAAATACTTTTACTACATTGAGACAGTCTGTAAAGAAACACTAGTGAAGAAAAATATATTTCAATTAAAAGTCCATTGTCATTAATACAGAAAACTTCCAAAAAAATACACACACATATTAGGGTAATAATTCAAAGATCATTATGTTCTGATGATTAATGTTACAAAACATTGACCATGTATCGCTTTAGTTTAGTTTCTTATAACATTCAAAAAACATAATAAAGATCGGCTATATGTTGACGATAAATAAAACACAATGTAAAAGGAAATAAATTATACTATGAAGCTCATCATGAAGTGGGTAATTCAATTTTTATTCTGGAAAATGAAAATATATTGTTTAATTATTTAGTTTCATTAGTGGAAGACTATATATGGTTTCACAAATGAGATGCATTATTCATTATTAGAAAATTAATACAATGCACGAGGTTTACCGTTGAGGTAATTTAATACAATTAAATGGATAGATTACGGGATGTTTAAATTAAAATAAAAGGTCTTTTTTGGGAGGATGATGATATGAAAAAACATATTGGGTATAACCACTTCCTATATTTAAATTATGTCTTTTGTGGAATAATTATATGGTCAATGAAATTTTTCAATGGATGAAAATATTATTTAGATATAATACCATATTAGGGGAACATATATATATTCATATTTGTGAATTAATGAATATCCGAACATAGGTGTCACATAGATAAATATGCATTCCTAATAAAAATCAGTGGATGGATTATAGATATTCATAAATTGGGGATATAAAATAGGATCCTTAAAAATTGTGGGAGAAATGAGTAATAATATGTCATTTATCTATGATTCTTTTAACTTGTGTGTCTAAAGAGATCATATTGTATTTTGGTAGATTCCTATATTCATTACCACAAGATTTTGAACCATGAAAATTATATTCTAATTCCTCCATAACCATTGAATATGGAAATATTTACGGGTGGATTGTTTACATTTTTTCTAGATGGATTTTTGGGGTTTTTATCTAGTCAAGTTTTATATCTCTTTCACTAGTAGTTTTTGGTCATTGTATTTTCACTGTTGGGGATTTAAATTAATTTTCATGGAATATTGACCATCAGGTGTGGAATTTAAAGTTGTACAATATTGAACCATAGTTGGGGTAGTTTGTTAATTTCCTACTGTGATGATAACATGATTTGAATGAAAACATGGTGCCACTAAAATATAGTACATCAATGGAAGGTTCACAAAGTTTAATTTATTATTTCATGGTAAAATAATTTCAATTTATAAAAATTAGAAAATTTACACAACATAATAGAGAGTTTATCCATAAAAAATTTCATGACTATACCTGAATGAGAGGCTCGTTATTAGTGAAAACTGTATTGGGCTCTAGGATTACATCATTAATGGTCATCATGCATGTATGATTGATTGATGAAGTTTAATTCCAAAAAAAATTGTTATATTTTTTTTCATAAGGTCATACACCTTAAATAATAATATATTAAGAAAGTATTTCAAATATTTAGGATAACATAGACTCTATTTTTATGGAACCCATTTATTATTATAATTTTAAATCTCAATTGGTGGTGTGTACACGTTGTCAAGTGTCATGATTCATGAAACACTGTATTAAGGTGAAGTTTAATATGATTACCTAATTGGATTTCATGGTCTAGAAAAAAACTAACACCTATTGGAAAGTTAATGATTATTTTATAAAACATGACATGATATTTCATTGATCATGATTGATGATATGTGATATGCGAACAATAATTGATCCCTGACTACATTAAAAATATAATAACTATTGAAATAATGTTTTGGAATAATATAATTAGAGGAAAAATATTTGTGCATTAAAAAATACCCCTTTGTGGAATGGTATCTCAGGGGATCTTAAGAAATTCCATATTAGTGGAATGTATTAATTTATAAAAATAAGGTCCCATGAAGCTGGATTCACTCATTACTAATAGAAAAGAAAGGATAATGTATTTTTGAGTGATTCAACACTTGAATTATGATTTTTAGTATTGGGATTTTAAAAAAAATTTGATTGAGGTATTTAGGATCAAGGCTAACACTGGTTAGGACATTTCAATCATTTATAAAGGATTGTAATTGTTTGATGGTATTCGGATTAGTCCATATAATATGGTTTATAAATTAATCTGTGTCTTAGAATGAAATGAATAAAGGGAGAAAACGTTTTTAGGTATGTAATTCATTCTTACATGTATCTGGCTCTCATGTAGGATAGTTGGGTTATATTGAGTGGGTCAATCTATGATGTTTTCATTAACATAGTATAAACCATATGTAATGTACATTATTTCCATGTGATATAAAGTTATATATAATGTAATTTATTAAATGTTTTCAAATAAATGGGATTCATTTACTTTTAAATAATTCTATAATGAATTGGATGTGGTGTATTTTATCATTATGTGACATTGACAAGGATTGCATATAGTTGAACATTATTCAATGAACTTATATAACATTTAGATTAAAATAAATATCCAAGGGACAAGATTTCATATTTTTTAGTTTCATTTGATGTGGATACGGATGTAATTGTTTTTATATTCATATGATATAGACATGGATATTTTTTAGTTTGATATCATGCCATAAGGACTCTATTGTAAAACAATTTAATTTCATGAAATAATGACATATATTGTGTGTGTTTTAACATCAGGTTATAATGGATTTGGCATTCATTGTTAAAATTTATTATGATGATACTTAATATATTTTTTTTAATGTAATTTAATAAGTATATATATGTCATGATGATTTATTTAATGTATTGAGGTCTTATGTATATGTTTTTTCCATAGACAAAACTCAATAGTCAAACTAGATGGCCATATATCTATGACGGATTATAGGGGACTAGAATAAGAATAAACCATTTATAAATGGGAAATATATTTTTTGGGAATTTTTTTCTTATAACTAAAAATATTATAGAATCTTTTACTTTGGTTTCCCTTTTTTACCAAACACTACTTTTGTACCTAAATTTCAATATCATGATAAATTTAGGTTTTATTAGAACTTATAAAAAGTCCTAAGAAAGAGTACCTATGTGTCACTATGAATCCTATAAAAATTAGTATCAAGGCACAAGAAGTTTTTGAAATGAATTTATATATATTTGTCTCATTTGAAACAAAAAGGGTTGGGTGGTCTTACATTAGTGTCACATTATTATAAGAAATCCTATGTGAGTGTGGGGAAATATAATCATTAATAACAATAGTGATGGGTTTTGTGGCTAGTCATAACAATATATATATAGGTCTCCCTCTAAATATAATGATTATATATATCATTCCACATGTAGTTATCAATTAAAGGAAGAATTATTTTTGTATCACATATTTGGAATTCAATGATGATGGTCATTAGGTAGAACTAGATCATATATTGGATGGGTAATTTCTATGGATCAGATTTTTGGCTGGTCCAATGATAAATGATCTAGGTTTCACTACATATTTCTTAATAATATGAATCAAGGAACACATAATTCCTAAATTCTATTTTTTCTAAATATAGATCGATACAACAAAGGATCTCACGTATATGTGGATATAATGTATGTGAATGAGTCTTAAAAATATAACACATCATGTTTTTTTTATAATTCTCATAAATTGGATCTCGGGTAATTAAATTTAATTTCCTAAATAGAATCTAGATTATCATTATTTTAATATATCACATCTCAATCAAGATATTTTTTACAATTCTCAAGAACCACTAAGATCATGTAAATCATGTTTTTTTGTGAGAAACTAGATATATATGTGATATCATTTGAATCACTCAAGATTGCACAATGTGTAGTATATGGGGAATATATTAATATTGATCCAAGAATGCCTTTTTACATGTATTTGGATCTCACATTTCGATTCCATATCCTAAGTATTTCTTCATGCATCTAGATCCCATATAATGGTGTTAATAAATAAACTTTTGGTTTCTCTAATTAGATTAAAGGTCCTTTATGATTTTCCTGCATGACATAATGTCAAATTTCATTCATCAAAAATTAAAGTAGGTACTTTTCCTTTAGGTTAGATAAAAAAAATTTAAAAAGTCTTCAAGGCTCCAACATGAATCAAGAACTCATACTAAGAATAAGGCCGTGAGGGTTTTCTATTTAGAGTATTAAAAAGTTGTGGAACATGGAATCAACACCATGTTTTTAAATTTCAAGTCACATTGACTAATTATTAGTAATTTATTGACATAAATAATAATCTCTTTGGTGATATGTATTATGTTCACTATGCACGAAAAAATGTTTCATGAATTTTAGAGAATTTCAATGACTGATATCACAATGTATTTAACATTATAAAAAAAGAAAATTGTTTTCCAATTTAATGTCATGAAAAATGAATAATGTCATTGAATTTTATTCCTTATAACTATGATGTTAGTACTCTACTATTTATTGTATTATAATATATACCTCTTCTTTATATTCAATGATCCTTCATAATATAACTAAACTATGAATATTAATATCTTATACTGAGGATGGTGTAAACCAATGTGAAATAATAAAATATTTAGTGAGAATTTCTGTGTCGGTTACAATGTGATGTCATCCCTCACTACTTCCACTATAGACCAAGCTCAATTAAATTATTCCATTTTTATATTTTGAATTCCCCTAAAAACAATTTCATGAATTTGAGGGTTTTTCTCAAGGATTAATGGAATTCAAATATATAATTTACAAACTATTTAATAAATTCAATGGATATGTAATCTATTATTTAATGTTCTCTCAAATCAATTGTTTCAAAATTCTATGATGTACAAAATACCAATAATTTTATCATAATTTCATTATAATTTATAAAATGACTTTTATACTTCACTATTTTATACAATTGATTTAAAAATATTTCCTTTAAGTGAGTATATATAGAAATAAATTTTTAAAACTATCTATTTACCATATACATGATAGGATGGAATTTTTAATAGGAAAATATGGATTCTGTTGTAATAAGACCATAGTTCATTTTTAAATTAATATGCATAGGATTTTTTTTCTTACCATATTCTGAGAGATAGTTATAAAATTATAGATGAATGACTATATTTAACCAATTAATGCCATATAATATTTGGAAGAGTTGTTGTAATAGATATTTTATTCATAGTACATCATTTTATACCCATAAGTACAAAATATTATGTTATTATTCATCAATATTATTTAAGGGATACCAAAAATGGGGATTAATATAGAATTATAATTTTTTTATAATTTACATTTCCCAGCCTCCCTTATGGGGTTTTTGCCTCATCTAATTTGAAGAAGAATTCATTGGTATTATGGGTATACTAGAATATCATGGATGTAACTGGGGGGTATAACCACATGAATTACATTTCCCAAGATATAAAATAACCAATAATATATGGTTGTATGTATCAATTGTATAGATATATTATTCAAACTAGAACTGTTTTAGTAGAAATGTTATATCTAAATAAAAACTATGCAGTCTTATATCATTGATGTCCACTAGTACCCATGAAAATTGATTTGACGAGAGAGCTTGATTCAAATGTAATGGGAATCATAAGAATCTACATGGATATCCAACATAATAAAAATGGTCTCCACTCCATTAATAAATATTATAAGATTCTGATCGAATCCCATATTAATGAAGATTTATTATTTTAATTTTTTCCATCTAAAAAGATGATTCTTACTACCAAGTGTTATATTTTATCATTTTAATATCATCCAATGAAAGTATTACTTTTTGGATATAGTCTTTTATGGGATACATCTATCAATCTTTATTATCTATTAGTGACTATATAATCTCACCTTATTCCAAAGTAACATTGATTTTAATGATCTCCCTCATGTAAATTAGAATACATAGATAAACCACATGGTTACATTTAATATGGATAAATGTTTATATCTAGTTTGGATCATCCATTAATATTGTTTCATTAAACATATAATAAACACAGAAATTTTTTGACTAAAAAATATGAGAGAACTCTTTTTTATGGGAATTATACCACAAGTCTATGAATTTAAAAAATAAAATGATTCAAATATTCAACCTTTATGTTAGTGTTTCCATTTAAGCCCTTAATTACCAAATATGAGTCACCATTAAAACCTATAATATTCTATGTCTAATGTAGTTATTTCATTATACCTATTATGTGGGAATGTAATTATAAATCATTATTACCACACCCTTTGTTCAACATGAAGAAATATTGAAAAACACCCTTTGTTTTGGAGACAATCATGATTACCCATACTTCCCTATTAAGAATTGGATTCTCTATTATATTCCCAGTCAGTCTCCTAGATGTTCCAAAAATATATATCTCTCATATATGGAGAGTTTCAAGAATGATGTTTACTTCATTTGTTGGATGATCAATTTTTATAAAAAATGTTTCTAGGGAATGATATGCTATGAGTAAATCCTTATTTTCCATTCCTTGAACTACAGTTTGTGAAAAAAAAACTTTTATATGATAACTTTCCATAATTGATGATATTTACATATTAATGGATGAATTGGGATTTTCTTGAGTTATCTTACATAGTTGAATAAGTGAACCATATAATGATGTTAGAATTGGTCTAGATTTTTCACTACAAAAAAATAATACAAGACCATTTTTCTTGATCTTGGATTACCAGTCCCTTTATCTGGCATAGTTTATCTCATTCATATAAATAATATTTTTTTTCACATGAAATTTTTCTACATATGAAGAAAAGATATTGATAATTAAGTGGTGTCCATATATATGATTATCACTTTTATTTTGACAAGTATTATTTGTATAGCCGGGTGAATGAGATATCAGTTGAAACTTTTGAAATCATTTTTTAATCTTCATCCCATGGATATAATAATTCCATCATTATCAATCCAGTGATGGGTATAATTTAAAATAAATTTTATAAATTAATCACCTAATAAAAATGATATTCCTCTTTAGTCCTCATAGCTCATTGAGAAATCTCTTAGTTGACATTTTGAGGATTACCAATTTCATTTCAAGGAAATCCTTGGTGCCACAATTATACACAAAAAAACCAAAATATTTTATTGATATCACCCAAAATTAACATTTGAATGGTTTTATTTTAATTATATTCTATTATAGTTTTTTGAATAATATTCTTTGACTATAAATAATATCACCAAATTGATAGGAGTTAATAATTATATCAACAATTTGAAATTCTATGATATTACCTAAGTAGGAATTAGATATTTTGTTCATTGAAAATTGATATGTGGTGAGTGATTTTTTAATTAAAAAGATAATTCCTTAAGAATAAAATGCCTCATTGGATTATATGAATGTCGTGGATTTATTACCGTTAGGGTCCACTTTGATCTGATTGTAACCTAAGTATTCCTCAATGATGTAGAGGTCATGTATTCCTTGTATAACATCAACATTCAATTATTTAAAATGGAATTGGAAATCATACATTGTATAATTCCAATTTAAGCCACATAAGTACATATATTCTTGAATTATGTACATTCATTGTAAAAAAACATTCCCATTGAATGGTTACATGAGGTATTTATATCTAGATAAAGGAAAAATCACATTCATATGAAGACGCACCTTACCTAGTATGGTATTGAATGGAATATTATAGTGCTTAATAATAAATTTAGAGTTGGAGATTTGTTTTTTGAATAATGCATTGTATTGGATCCGGCCATCCTATTAATTATCAACCTTATCAAACATATAACATTTCTAATTAGAGGGGATTAAGTCTGATTCATTGTTACCTAGTCATCAGAGTGATTAATGGATATGATATATATATATATACATTATTAAATAGGTCTTAGTGGATGTTTATCATTATAGTTTGTAAAATCAGACAATGCTATTAGGTTACACTATATAGTAGTCTATAATGAATATTGTATTAAAGAGTACCATCATGACCCAAATGCCACAAAACCGGTGCTCTGGGCTAGTGGGTAATGAGGTATCATGTTTTCCTCCCCACATGAAAGAGGATTATGAATATTACTAAGGAACTAAGGTTTGATAGTGGGGACACTATTCGATTATATATGAATTAACAACAACAGAAATATCTATGTTCCATACAAAGCTGAAAGTAAAAAAGATTGTGAAATTAGTAAATAGGATGAAATAAAACATGATGTAATAATAATTGAAAAGCTATAAAATCATGAACAACTATGTCATTCAAAAAATACTTTTCACCAACTGGTCCAACCATATAAATATTGGAGTAATAAATGAAATTGAGAAAAATGTAAATGGATCTACTAGTAACTATGATCTAGACAACATAACCGGTCTCTTATACACTATTGAACTACACCATCCTGATCATAAGAACCATATGATCATCTCCGCTCAACCATGAAACTCTTGTAATCATCCCTATACATAATGAAACATGTTACAAACATTAAAACATACATAAATTATGAACATAAACCAAAGAGAACATGTAGAGGTGAGAATGAATTTCATTAGGCCACCCTGATAAGCAACCTAAAATTGTGCCCCGATTAGTGTATGAAAAAGATACATGCTCAACCTAGATGAAACCGAAAAAAAATTGTATAAACCCCATAATTAGAAACCACACTCAATTCCAAGGATCATGCTACCATTCATCTAGAAATGTTCCACCATGGATGTCCATATCTATATATATATACCTATATAGTCCCACGCCTTTACACATATGCATAAATATGTGTACTCGCTATAATTTGAAATCAAATAACACAAATCCAAAAATAATAGTTGATACTTTGGTCTATAATACCGATATATTTTGCATTATATTCTAGGTGATTGAGATATATATAATTCCATTCAATCCAAGTATCATTAAGTTTATTTATGGGTCTGTAATTATAATTGTCATATACCTACTTTGGCTAGTTCCGAATTGTGTGACAGAACATGATATTTCACCATAGGGGTATACACATCCTACAACTAGGATCATTTGTTCTTTATTTCAATCAATAACAATGAAATAGTACACTTATGATCAATCCTATGAATAAGGAAACCGTATACTAACATTAAATCATATTAATAGGGATTCTATGGAGTATATCCAAACATCCTGTAATGGACACTAATTCAGTCACCATGATTCCTATGCCTTTATATCTAGCCAATTTTCTAAGACCTATGTCTCTATCCATAGGTTTTCAAGACATTATAATGTCATATGAACCCTAATTTTCTAACCCGTAGGCAGTATGTAAATAGAAATCACCGGTGAGATTCCATGAAACACCCCTTATGTCTTGTAACTGTTCATAGAGAGTAAAATCACCCCAATTATAGGAAGAAGAGATTATAATCATCCCCACCACTCTAGAGAGTGTAATATTCCAATAGTCTTCTCTACCCAAGACCATATATATTGAACTCATCAATGATACTCCATGTTATACCCCTTGAGTATATAGAAAGGGATTCCATAATCAGACCTTCTTCATGAAGATAATCCCCATTCTCAGTAAAAACTGGTTGATGGGGTGTAATCATCCCTAATTATAGGCTAAGAAGAGAATAATGATCCCTAACAAATCTCAACGGATGTGTACAGAATAATCATTTCTACCACATATCAACGTATAAAGTGACTGTAATCATCTCTACCACATATCAATATCTCTATGAGTCTTCCTAAGGAATTACTACATTCTGAATCCAAGTATCACTCAAGGCATACATGTTAATAAACCAAATGAATCTATTAATGGAATTAAGAAAATTAGAATCAATGTAACACTCAATTCATAAAATTCAATAGGATCCAAGGAGTGAGAAATTTCTAAGGCATCCTATATACATCATAAATGGCTCTACAGTTTGATTCCCAGAAACACCTATGGACATCCTAATAATATAATAGTAAAATATATAAACATGCTCAACTACTAGATACCACATAGTACCTAGAGGTATAATAGTAGACATCATATGTACCATGGATTAGAAGCTAGATCCTAGGAAATCACTACTGGCCATCCGAAAAGAAATAATGACACTATGTGTCAAGCTCAACAACCACTAACCAAGAAGAACCTCTTGTAAACATCACTGAATCAACATTAACTGTGTACAATATATAAATAAAATGTTGAGCCTCGATAAAACACCTAAAAAACTATACATCCACATATAAAAGGTATTTGAGTTTTGGAAGAGGATCTAAGGATGCACCCACTACCATCTCTACCTAAACATGATCTAATAACTTAACGTCAGTCTGACAACAGGAACCCATTTGGTACCTCATGAAAAACCTTGAAAGGTATCTTTAAAGGGATCACCCGTGTCTAAAAACAAGAAATAGTATTCTAACTGGGTTCTTTAGAATGATATATAGGTAGGTATCTTATAAGGTTCTATTTATAATATATTGAAAAAAATGAATCCTAGAGGGGATCCTCGGAAGAAACTGGTCTCGTGGACTCATTGGACAAAATGGAATGTCTCATAATGGGAAAACCATAAAAAGAATAGGTCCTGGGAGATATCTCATAGTTCATATCATATCATGGTATAAAACAAGGTTGGTCTGAGATCCCATCCTATAATTCATGTTCAAGTCTCTCTCTTAATAGATAAATGCATTCGATTCCTTGAGGAGGATCCTCTCTATTTAGATAGATGACCCAAAACACCCAATAGAATTAATGAGAACACACAATGAGTTTCACCATCATCATCTACCTGGAAAACCACTTAGAACAAACAACTCCTTCATCTAAAACTATGTACAAGGAATAAAACAAAAAAAAGACCCTCAAAGGGTACCAAAGGAAGAGTACACAACTTTTAGAGAACATACACGGCGTGTTCCCTCAAAGAAACACATGGGAATCTACCCCCACTTTCCTTGGAATGTAAATTTTTCATTTACATGGCTTGTAAGGAGGGAACATGAAATGCAACCTAAATTGGGATCCTACCTCTAACCAGAATATAGCCTCGTCGAATACTCATCCAGGCCAAGTACTCCGACACATCATGTTTTCTACATAGGGTCTGGCCTTGTACTGTACACGAACATTTACTCCTAGTTGGGAATCCTTGGCTGGATACCCAAAAACATAGACGGGTATCAGTACAAGACATATATACCCCATACACAATGTTTTCTAATTAAAACATAATCTTCCCCCAAATTAGAGGAACAAATGTTGTGTTCCTCTAAACCACAATCCATGTTATCATGTTTTTCTAAATGGAAAACGCTCTAGATTTTCTAAAACCCCCATATTAATCCCTACACCAACATATCTATCATCAAGAGGACACAAGAAAGTAAAAAAGGGATCTAGATCTAGAAAAAACAAATTTAATGTGGTTTTATGTTAAATATAAATATGACCTACCATTGGGCGGAAACTATCGAAGATTCATTTGATTTCACGATCCATGATTTCGGCATGTTGATCCATTACATCGATAAATCCATGATGGAACCCCTCTTCCCTCAACAATCTATCTCTTTCTCCCCTATTTTCCCTCTTAGTCGAGCAGTGTAGGAGGATACACATGTGAGGTTTTCTTGATAATTATGAGGAAATGAGATCAAATAAAAATAAAAGAAATAAAACATAAGAAAAGAAAAAGAAAAGAAAATGGGGCCCCATCCAGCCCTGGTGCCTAGCTCGAGTTTATCACTTTCTGAGGAAAAAATCAGCATTTTGCACTCAAATTTGGATTCAAAATTATAATTTGAAACTCCATAAATAAGTTATGGCTGAACAAACCTGGATAAATAATTTAATATTTAATTTATTAAATATTTTTTCATTATTTATTCTGTAAAAATTGGAACAACACAAGATTGCGTTCAAACGCTTATCCTAGGGTAAACACACTAATATGGGGAAAAAGTGGTTAAGAAAAACTTATCTGAGGTCATATTCAAATGTAAAATTATCATTTTAACCTGTTAGATGTATATGAAAGAAAAAATTTAAATTTATTCCCAAAATTTCAGTACAAAAAAATAGGTTTTCTTAATAAAATATCATCATAAACCTTCTCATCCTAGAGAAGCCAAGTGAAAATACTAGTAACCATGATCTAAATTGAATAATATACATAGAAAAGCTATATGGGACATATAATGAACATCCTCATAGAATCAATAAGAATATTATACATGGAGTACATTTAATAGTGATCGATATGGTACTCTGCACCATAAAAATACCCATATCACCTTCTCAAAACAAAATTCCATGCTCAAAAACCCATGGAAGCTCCTATGATCAATAGAAAATGAGGGTAAAAACCCTAAAAAACCAAGGTTTCACTCCCCACCAAATGGATTACCTTACACCACTCCTCAAGCACACCCTCAATTGGTTTATTTCTATTCTAGGGAAGAACATTTAGAAATAAAAATGATATCTTTGTAGGGATGAATCTCTATAAACAAACTCACGATGATTCCATTATAAACATGATTATATCTAATATGAGTACACTAATATTCTACCAATGATGTGTATATCTCTCTCTGATCCATGATCACCATGAAAAGGGGTACATTTACTTTAACAAACATTTCACACCATGTCTCTTTTCAATGAATGTCCACGTTCCAACATGATTCCTCCTCAATAATCAGGGGGACATTATTAATTTAACTAGAAATCCTAGTAATTAAATTATTCAAAATTTCTTGAAATCATCGGTACTCATATCGCACCCAACCACTCCCCATTTATGATTCAAATGATTCCATATTCAACCAACATGTACCTTTATCACCCGACTGCGGCTCTAGAAAGTCCTCCATTATAATTTTATGTTGAGCGTGTTGCATGACATGTCAGTCTCATTAAGACAGAAGCTCCCTTGGAAGTCCCCTACAAAATCAGGAACCTCACTAATTCCATGATCAATGTCATGACCAACTACCACCCTTATAACACCCTAAGATTTATAAAATATTTTTTTCTAAATAATTTATCCTTTTGTATTTTTCTTTTCATGTGACATTGGAAATAGTTATATAAACACATAGACACACAAACACACACATAGATATATATATATATATATATATATATTAAAACACTTAGTGAAATACTTTTTCACAAGGAACCAATATATATTGTGCTACATGCAACTCTGACTTGGATTGCACTACATGAAACACCAACCTGGAATTAGTTATACGCAATACTGAGTTTCTACAAAACATCCTTTAATTCTTATAATTATTTAAATGAGTTAGTTATAACATATCCATTAAAAATGATTAATATTAATATTAATAACTAATTTTAAAATATTTTTATAATTTTTTATATAAACAAAACAAATATATAATGAAAAATGTATTTTTCATTATGTTTTTACATGTTTAAAAATACAATTTTCTTTAATTAACTATTGTTTATGTCCTTCTATGAATAAAAAAATTAATTTTAAATATATATATATATGTATATGTATAATTAATTTGAAAAATACACTAAAATTTTGGAATTTAAAATTCAAAAATTATATTAGGGAAATTTTGTCAGATTTTTCTATGAAACGTCATTTTTGTGAATAGTGAAAATACTATATTTTAGTTAACAATTTCCTTCCCATTTAAATAATTATTACAGTTTAATTATAATTTAAATTTATGTAACATCAAATTATATAAATTATAAATCTATTAATACAATTAAACTCATTATAACAAATTCTCTATGAAATTGAATATAAAAACAAAACAAACCTTTGAAAATCTTCCACATTACAATCTGATTATTTTGTCCCATCATTGTGATTAACATTAATATTAATTTTTAAACTTTTGTGAATTTAATTTCAAAAAATATACATACAAAATTTTAATAATTATAATATTTAGAGTCGAATTAGGTCATGTTAAATTTTGAACCAAAATATTAGTAAATGTGATTAAGGTAAAATTAAGCATAATTACGGACTAAAACATAATCTTAGGGTCTATATTTTCATTATAGATGTCCAACACCCAGTTTTAGGATATATAGTATCCATAAACAATCCATTATTTATTTCTTTATGTTTTTTATGAGTTTTTTAGGTAATAACATGTGTACACCTAACATATTTTCAAAAATTACATGTAAGTCCTTTTCTTTTCCTATAAAGGCAACAAACTATCCCTATTCCTCAGAAAAATAAATCCTATTAGGGTTGGAAAAGATCTACTCAATTCACTTCTCACCACCCCTTCCTTCCTCTTAGAATCCTCCCCTTGGGTAGAGATAAAAACAAGGAAGCCTTTTCGCACAATCCAAAAGGAGTTACCTGAAAAGGAGGTAACCTCTTCTCTAATGCCCTTTCATTTTATTTTCCTTCTCCACACCACCACTCTATTTATTACTTTTTTATATAAAATAAAAAGTATCATCAATATACTGTGATGATTTTTTCTACAGTTTCAACTTACACATACTCACACATCCATCTAATGGGTAATGATCGTACTGATTATATGTACGGCAAACTACCGCCTCCCTAAAAAATGATTGTTTATTTTTTCCATTACCACCTTTCATTGTATAAATTATGATGGAAAATATCTTTATATATATGTCATATATTATATTTATTATTAATTTGATCTCTTTTATTCCATTTTCAACACATATATTGTTACCTCAATTTTATTTAAAGTTGATAATTTTGTTTGAGGATGTGTAGACTACTGCCCCAAAAAGCAATGTGATTCATTCACAAACTACATGGATTGTATTAAATATTGGTTTAGTGAAAATATATAACACCAATGAAATATTATTTCTACTATAATAATTATATATATATATATACTTTTTATTTTCTCTATGAATATGACAATATGAAAAGGAAATAATGTTCTTGCGTACGTACGACTTACCATCTCCATGAATGGTGTATTACATTTCATACATGTAAATTATATAGACTACTATTATACAATTATAATGAATATAAATGAAATTTATATAATGTTTCACATTATATGTATCATTATATAAGTATAAGGTTCAATTATTTAACAAATTTAGACACAAGTGGAAAATACAGTGAATAGTACCCAATGTATAACCATAACAAGAAATTTTAATCAAAAGGGTAATATAATGTAATTATAAATAAATATTTGTTATTAGATATTTGAATATGGTAATTTAATATATTTATAGTTTATTTATATATATTATTATGTAGTTTTGAATTAGTACGATGATAGTAGAGACACAAGGTAATATAATTTCAACTCACTTTTTATTTCTGTGAGATACATTATTTATTAACCAGCCATTCCTTTTGGGTGGTGTGTATACTTAAAATGGATTTATAATATGATTCCTAAAATTAAATTTTTGGGTATTTAAATATACATTTATTATATTTCATTCATGTGGGATGTGATCCAAAAGATACTAAATCAGTAAAAATGATTTTGTGTCAATTTACGA
Organism: Viscum album; assembly: GCA_963277665.1. NCBI lineage: Eukaryota > Viridiplantae > Streptophyta > Magnoliopsida > Santalales > Viscaceae > Viscum > Viscum album. The sequence continues at coordinate 190,596,909 of OY728155.1, read as the reverse complement.
TCATTGAGACACATGTCATGTTATCCACCTATATTTTTCCTTAAAGTTTATATACAGCCTCTAAAATTTTATATAAAAAATCTCTTTATTTTTATGAAATTTTATGATGCTCTTATTTTATTTTTCTGACAAGTGCTGTATGATTAAATGTAACCATGTTGTAAGAGTTTATTAAAAAAATAGCATCGATTATCGAGACTTTTTATGTTTATGCTTCCTTTTGATAAAATATTATTATCCATATCTCAAGAAAATTAATGATGTTTCCTCTACTAAATATATTCAATATATATTCATGTATTAGTACCATTTCTCCACTCTTTGGTACATACTATAGTTAAAATTATTTTTTTATGAAATCTAGACTTTACCCTCACTTCAGTCGGAAATTAATGTTTCATCAAAATCTTGTATTATAAAAAGGGTTTATAAGAATATTATAATAATTTCCTATGATAATTAAAGTAAATTATTTCCCATTTATCATTTTCTATTGGTTTCAAATGAATCTTTTTTTCTCCTTTCAAACCTGGAAATTTTCTAACTATGTTACCTTACTAAAGGAATGTTCTTTTTACCTCATATGACCTGTAGGTATTTACCCACGATCAATTAATTTAATATTTATTATAATGAATAAAATATTATTTTTTATATTAAAATACTTTAAAAAATATATTTTCAAATAAATTTTTTTAAAAATAGTTTAAAGTTTACTTTATAATTATTCAAGGAAAACTGTTTTCAATAATTTTTTCAATCATCTGTTATATGTTTTCCAGGAAAATGGTTTTCAAAATGATATAATGATTATTCTAAAAGTTTTTGAGGAAAATTATTTTCAAAAATGTTTTCAAACATCCTTAAAAAATTTCAAGGAATTTTTTTTAAAATTATTTTTTAGATTCTTTTATATGTTTCAAAAGTATTTTCAAAAAAAATTCTATCTCTCTTTATATGTTTTAAAAGAAAAAGGTTTCCAAATTTTTTTCAATTATTTCCTAATAAGTATTCTATTTTATATTCAATAAAATGGTTTTCAGAAATTCATTGTGTTATCAAGATCTTGTTTCAAAGAGTAACATATATTTTACTCAAAAAATGTTTTCAAAATATTATTCCATGATATTTATTATCTAAGATGAAATATCTGGATGTTACTCATATGCTTATAAGAAATTAAAAATATTATCTAATCAAAATAATTCTTAAATGGTTTATGTTTTTATGTAATGATTCTAATGACACTAGTTTCTTTTTGGAGGGTCACATGATTTTGAAACACACTTCTTTTCTTTAGTTATGACTCTCCAAAATGATTATGAAACCTACCATATTCCATTGGATAATATATGTGTAGATTTTTATGAATCCAACTTTATTTCATTGGTTATGAGATGATTTTTTATGATTTTTTGGCACTTGTATATATGATTTCATTACGATATGGGTGGAACCTATATCTCCCTCCAATAAATTGGGTATTGATAAATGTTTTATAATCTCATAGGGTATACGAGAGGATATCAAAAGCTTGAAATAAAAAGGTGCATGGGAGGGAATCAAAAGACCAAAATATGAGGGTAATATAGAAGAAATCCATTTCATGAAATAGGAGGTTAATTGAGAGGAAATACCTTGACCAAAAGAAGAGGGTAAACAGGAGGACATCCCAAGCCCGAAACAACGGGGTACTTGGGAGTACATCCCAATCCCGAAACCAGATGGTATATGGAAGGGAATCTAATACCTAAAGTAGATACATGGTTGATTAACCCAATACTAACATGATATAAAGGAATTAGTAATCCACCATGACATTGGTATTTATTATGATTATTTTTTACCCATAATTCCATTTTTTATTCCTATATTAATATTTCATAGATCATTATCATTATTTTCATATAATTCATGTGTGATGAATTACCAATATTTTTTATGATATATCATACGAATTGTGTGATCTTTAAATGTTATGGTCAAGTTCAACTCCCTTTTTCATTTTTAGTTTACTCATTTCCATAATTTACTGTTACTGATCATCTATGCCCACCCCTTTCTTATGATTCCTTTTCCTAGCTTATAAAAAATTGTATTTGGTAGAAGTAAAATGGTAGTAATCATTATAGTAAGTGTTAAATATATTTCACTAGGACATAACATTTTTTTTAATTTTTTAAATATACTAAACTATTATAGTCCTCGGGCATGTGTATTTTTAATGTACTAAATATTAATCGAAAACAATGTAATATATATGTATGTTAAGCTTGAGTCTCTATAGTTGGTATCAATGGAAAGTGTTTGTCAGCCTTTGGAAACTGGGATAAATAAACATTAGTGGTATAACCATGTATATTTATAATGATATGTCTTGGGATGTATCTATGTATAAGTATATGGATGATTAAACATTTAGGAGGTTGTCCAATAATTTTGGAAAAAGGGTAGTGTAAGTGGTTTCCTCGAAATATATCCCTGTCAGGATAATACAAGTGCATCTATCTCTAGAATATATTTACCTAACAATAAAAAATTCAAAAAGATATTTTGAGCCCAACTTGGTGTAATCTAGTACACAAAAATGATTTTTACTATACACCTTGTTTCCCACTCCTGAGGGATGTGATTGGAGAATTCACACACTTTTCATGAACCATTATAAAGGATTTGAAAACTAATATAACTATGAATAACCAATGATAAAATGAAGGTGTCATTGATTAAAAGGTAGGTGTCATGATTTAGACTTCCTATATGTAATTTTTATGGTTATGTATTTTCTTATTTGATATTTTTTTCTCACCCCATGATATTTGGTTTTATTTAAAAGATAAAACCAAAATAAACTAGGTTAGAATTGAGTTTGATGGAAAATATGGTGATTATGAGAATATAAATTAGATGATGATTGGGGGTAAAGCTATAGTGATTTTTCTGAATTCTATATCACAATATATGAATAACAATGCTAACTTTGTAGATATTCCTATCACATCCCATAATTGGAAGATGGAATTTTATAAATGGTCAAATAATAAGGAGAATAGTGGAAAGAAGATTTTTCTTCCTACATGAGAAAAAGAAGGGAAAAGGAACCTTGATGAATACCTAAAATGGATGGGAAGATGTTATCTCTGTATGAAAAGGTGTTATAGAGTGATAAATTTTCATGGATTTAAATGTATGATCTCAGGAAAACACAAGCATTACACAGCTCAATTCCCATATATATGAATTTACTTCTAAATAAATGGGGGCCTACTCAATACCAACTATCAAAGTGGAATGATTGAAGTATATATGTATTTGAATAAATGAATTTTCACTACTGGATTACATAAGGATTATTTAGTTTATGTATTTTCCCTATAGATTTTCAATAATATTTTAAATAGTTATAATAGACAAGAAAGTTGATTTACTAAAAAGGTGATATTCATAGGAAACACAAGATTAAGGTAATGATAACCCTTAATGTGTTCCTAATGTTAATAAAATAATTTTTGGATAAGAGAAAATTGGATATAATTAAGTGAATTAGATGGTATTTACTACACTATATCTAGTTACTGATTGGTTGATAATGTTTTCTAATTTACAATATATGAAATTTAGAACATCTTGGTATTAATTAAATTATCCAAAAATCAATGGAATAAGTAATAATGAATGTTTTTAAAAGTATTTATGTCAATTCATGTTATTACAATGATTCAAGTGAATATGTGATTTGGGCATTCAAATGTTTTGAATGTGACAACCAAAATATTATTTTTCTTTTATGTTGGATCAATGTTATACTAATTTAGTCACATTCTTCTTAATGTTTTGGAATTTAATATTTTTTAAGGGTTATATAGTTAACCATTTATGTAAGGATTAAGTTAGAATTAAAATGAAGTGTGCGATATTAAGTTGATATCTCACCATATAGTGATTTATGTTTATTGGATAACATGTCCTAACTATTTCACTGAGATTTTATGTGAAGATATATGGAATAAATTATAATTCTATTTATGGATCTCATGAATTGTTGGTTCTTCAGGAATGAAAAATTCAACATCATTCAATGGAATAAGAGATGAAGTGGGAATTGATCAAGGCCAAACTAAAGTGTGAGATTGTATAGATGAAACATAAGAAAATCAAGTAAGTAGGTTTACTTAGGTTCCTTTATTGTAAAATAATGACAAAAATCATGGAAAGGATACTGAAAAAGATTTAACCTATAACCATTATTTCGTATAAAATCGATGTCCCCTTAGATAATACAAAAATTATTGTTTTATTCTCACCCATTCTTATGATCAATGTTATCTATTAATCTCCATCAAAAAATGATTCTTATATTTTTATTCCATGTGTATTTTTATATATTCCACCTATGTTCTATAATGTGGAAGCCTAGTTATATATTTTTTTAGGTAATAGATATGTTTCCATCATTCTTCTTTAATAGGATGATTTAATATTAATTTTTAGAATGTGGGTTTAAATGAAATTAAAATTCAAGTATCAAAACTGTTCATAACCCAAATGAATTTCTAGAGATAAAATAATTTTAAGGGGGTATATTTTAACACCTCCAGGTTCTGTAGAATATATTTTTTTCAAATTAATTTATCTTTTTTATATTTTTCATTTCAGAAAAAATTCGAAATAGATTTATGTATTTTTATATATTAAAATATATATTAAAACATTCCATTCGAGTGAAACCAACTTGTATTGTGATACATTCAATGCTAATATGACCATCACTACACACTAAACAGCATGTTCTATGTTAAACACAATACCGAGTTCCTATAAAACATCATATTGTTGTTGTAATTATTGAAACGAGTTAATCATAACCTAGAAATTAAAATATAGTAATTTGAGTATAAATAACTATATATATAATATTTTTATTATTGTTTAATATAAGTAATATATATTTATAATGAAAAATACAATTTTTTAAAGTCTCTATATGTTGAATAAAACTATTTTCTTGAATAACTGCTTTTCATTTCCATCTTTGAAGAAACAAAAAATTAATTTTAGACAAATTTTAAATTTACATTTGATAAAATAAATTTCAATTTTTTATTTAGAATTCTGATATTATCTTAAGGTCAGCTTTCGGTATTTTTCTATGCAATTAATTTTTTGATGAATTGAAAAAAATATTGCATTTTAGTTAGTAAAAACCATTTTGTTTAAATAATTTTTAATGTTAAATATCACTTTATATTTTTTTAAGGTCAAATTAGATCAATTATAAATAAATAGATAAAATTTAGTTCATCGTAATAAATTTCACTTTATAATTTAACATACTAACTTAACAATCTTTGGAACATTTTTCTACTTTAAAAATCCATTATATCTCCCCATATGTGGTATTAAAATTAATCTTAATTTTTCCACTTTTGTGAATTAAATTTTGAAAATTGGAAATAATATATATTCATCAGTATAATATTTAAATTCTAATTATATCATCTAAATATTTTTACCACAAATATTACTAAATGTGATTAAAATTAATCACAGGGATTAAGGTCTAATTATGCTTAATTAGGGACTAAACCTCAATATTAAGTGTCCAAATGACCTAAAATATTTTCCAAAACACATTATATCGAAATATTTTGTCCATAAACTATCCATTATCTATTTATTATGGTTTTTTATTAATTTTTTTTAGGTAAGAACATGTGTACACCTATCTTATTTTCAAAAATTCCAGGTGAGTAATTTTCCTTCCCTATAAAAGGCTATCACCACTACCTCTTCTTAACACCTATCAAAACTATTAGGATCTTTAAATATCATCCCAATACACTTCTCAGAATACCTATCTTACTCACTTAATCCTATCCTTGGGTATATATAAATCTATGAAATTATTTTTTTTCAAACCAAAAGAGTTACCTGATTAAGCGACAACCTCATCTATGAAGATCATTTCGATTATTTTCCTTATCCACCACATACCCTCTAATTTTTCCAATATTTTAAAAAAATCCATTATATTAAATATAATAATTTTTTTAATGATAATTTTTTGTCCTAATAATACACACACTTCCATCTAATGGGTTTCGAATGTACTATTTTGGTGAATGGTGAACTACTACCTCACTAAAAAATGATTGTTCATTATTTATTTACTACCGCTCATGGTGGAAATTATGATTGATGATGTTTTTATATATTTATATATTTTATTTATTATGTCTTTAATTTTATGTATTAATTTTAAATTACATGTTTTTGTTTGCATTTTATTTGGTGTAAATATGATATATTTGTTTCAAGAAGTGTGGACTACCGCCCCCTCAAAGATGTGATTCATTCACACACTACATGGAATTTATTATAGTTGGGATTATTTAACTTATATGATATAATAATTATACTAGAATGTATATATATATATCTCTTAGGATCTCTATTTCGTTCAATATGATAATAAAAACAGAAATAACAATCATGCATACATAAAACATATTGTCTCCATGAATGATGTATTCTATTTCATACTTAAATATTCTATAGTTTATTATAATAAAAATATAATGACTATAAATCATATTTATATCATGATTTTATTACTTGGATTCATAATATATATATAAAGAATAATGATGTAACAAATTAAGATATAAGATAAAAACAAACCGAATACTAACTAAAGTGTACCTTAAGATGAAATTTATAATAGTAGGGAAATATAATGTCCTAATAAATCCATATATGATATTTTATATAATAATATGGTTCTATAGAAGATTTAAAATAAAATTATATTTATAATACAGGAGGTATGAATGAGTACGATGAGATTAAAGACACAATGTATGTGAATTTCACTTCACATTTTATTTCTATGAGATACATTCTTTATTCACCACCCATTAATTTTTGGTGGTGTGTTTACTAAAAATGGATATATTCCATGAATTTTATAATTAAATTTTCAGGAATTTAAATATTCATTTTATTATATTTTTTTCATGGAGACTATTTTTTATAAGACACAAAATCAGTAAAAATGATTTTGTCTCTATTTTCCTTCTTTTAGAAACATTCCATGTAATGCACCTATATTTTCCAATAATTTGTGTATAATTCCTTTGAAAATTTATATCATTAATCTTCTTATTTTCATGATATTTTATGATTAACATTGTTTAATTTTCTTACCTAGGCAGTATAGTTCAGTGTTACCAATTGGAAAGAGTTTATTGAAACAATCTAAACATTTATCGAGGATATTTTTTTTATGTATACATTTATGAAATATTATGATACATATATCAGGAAAATTCATTAATTTTATTATCCTATATATATTCTTGATATATTGATGTATTGGTACAATTACTATAATGTTTTGTACGTATTATTATTAATAAAATCATTTAAGAAAGCCCAACATTACCCTCTATTAGATCGGAAATCTATGTTCATTCAAACACTTTCTTTCTAAAATGGGATTCGAAGAAGCTTCTAGTAATATAAAATGGTCATTAAAACACATTTTTACACTTTTTCATAATTTTTTTTCAATGGAATATTTATGGAGCTTTTTTAATGAGTCCTTTTTCTAACATCTTTTTCGTGAAAAATAAATGTTCTTTTTACCTTATACAACATGAATGGATTTACCCACCATAAATTCCATGATGTTTTTTTTCATATATAAAATGTTTATTTTTTTGATATTTCTTTTCAAATATTTTTCAATAATATTTTATATATTTCGAAGGAATTTATATTCAAAATTATTCATAAACATCCTTTAAATGTTTTTATGAAAATTTTATTTTAAAAAGTTTTCAATATTTTATTATATGTTTCTATGGAAAAATGTTTTTAAATATTTTTTTCAAACATACTTTATATGTTTTGAAGGAAAATTTTATTCAAAATTATTTTATGATTTTTTACATGTTTTCAAGGACTGTTTTTCAAAAAGTGTTTAGGATCTCTTCATATATTTTAAATGAAAAAGGCTTAAAAATTTTCAATGTTTTCTTTATAAGTATTCAATTTTATTTTCTATAAAATAGTTTTAAAAAGGATAGTGTGTTTTAAAAATCCTGTTTCAAAAAAGAATGATTATTTTTAAAAATAAAAATAAAAATATCGTTCCAAATTTTTTCATATCTAAGATGAAATCTTTTTAGGTTACTCATTCCCTTATAAGAAATGGTCCAAGGGATACATTCATAATACTTAATTAATGGTTATTGTTTTTATGGAATGATACTTATGACACTCATTTCTCTTCCATAGATTATATACTTTTAAAACCCTCTTCTTTTCACAGTTTAGTTTTTAGATGAAATAATAATGAAACGTGTATTTTTTTCATTGGTTAAGTTATGATTACATAATTATGACACACATTTCATTCCATGGGTTATTATAATATTGTTTATATTTTTGTGTCACATGTATGAATGATTTCATTATAATAAGGGTGGGACCTAAATCTCCCCCCAATCTATTGGGTAATGATAAATGTTATATTTGAATATATGGTATATGGGAGGAAATCCCAAGACTGAAATAAGAGGGTACATAGGAGGGAATATCATGACCAAAATAAGAGGGTATATGTGAGAAAATCCCAAGACTTAAACTAGTGTGTAAAGGGGAAGGGAATCCCATTCATGAATCAATAGAGTAAAGGATAGGACCTCCAAAGATAGAAAATATGGGGTAAAAGGGGGAAATCCCAATCCTAGAAAAATAGGGGACACGAGAGGTCATCCCAAGATAGAATTAGATACAGAGATGATTAAATAAATCATAACATGTTACAAAGGCCTTGGTAGGCCAACATGATATAGGGTATTTATATGCTAATTTATTTTCGACAATTCCATGTTCTATTCATATATTATGCTTTAATGGTTTATGTACATTATTCCCATATGATTCATGTCATATGAAATACCAATATTTATTATGATCTCTAATATCTAGGGTGTTATCTTAAAATCTTATGCTCAAGTTCCATACCATTTTTATCATTTTATTTTTACACATTTCCTTTATTTACCATTATTGAGAATCTCATCTCACCCCTTTTTATTGTTTCCTTTCCCTATGTTATGAATATATTATTTAGATAAAAGTAATAATGGTGTATATATTTATGGGATATGTTGATGATCATTCATTAGGATCAAAGATTTGGTTTTAATGATTCCAAAGAAACTAATTTATTACATCACTCATGCATATATTTTTTGTAATGAAAGGAATATTCATCTAAAATTATGGAATATCCATGTATGGTAAGAATGGGTCTCTATTACCTGGTTTTGTTCCAGTCCTGAGTGTTTACCTACACAATGACTAAATTTGGAATAGTTAAAACAAAGATCGTCTAGGCTAGGAACCCGAATAGTCATGTACGTAGAATCTAATCTTGAAATACATGATAACTATAGGTTCCTACCAAAATCATAATTCATATGAATTCAAATAATGTAAAAAATTGATCACCTTCCATGCCTCGATCTCAAAATGAGCATAAAAGCAATATCATTTACAAAAAATTCATCTGAGAACACATGCCAACCTCTCACATTGGTTCCCCCTGAAGAAAATGTTCTTCAACCTAAAAGGGTCTTAGTAAAATTAAGGGCATCCATGTGTCCCACCATGCCCAAAATATCAATGTACCCATGATGGTTAAGTCTGAAAAGAACATCATAAAAGGCCCCTATCCTCTTAGATATTCCTAACAAGGAACTAATTCATAGAGTTCACAATACCAACATAGAAGAGAGACTGAACTGACACTCATCGAGAATCCATATATGGAAATACGCCCTATTGGTCCAATTCATAAGAAACGTACTAGAATCCATCAGCATCGTACTTAGACTTCTAACAATATAACCACATACCTAATAAAAAAACACCCTACAAGGGCTACAACCAAGGGAATCACATGCCATATCGACCAACTAGGGCCACAGAACCTCTCGTTTAGGAGGAATGTGTCTTCAATGTATAACTATAATGCCTTTACATTGATCCACAAAAAATAAAATTAGAAATATATATATATATATATAAGATCATATAATACTCCTCAGTTGTCAAAAATATTCACATACTAGAATACCTATATGATGTGAATCCTATATACCAAATATGATGCATGAGATGCCTCTTCCCTTTTTCGGGAAAGAGTCAAAATACATCAATGTACGTTTCCAATGGAAAAGATCCATAGATCCACAATAATTCATAAAACCCATACAACATGTTCATTTCTCATGGTGAAAATCAAAAAAAATTAAAACATCACAGATTAATAAAAAAATAACATACAATAGAAACCAAGACATCAAACCGGAACAAGAGTTCACGGTGCACCAGTCTGATATCTATCACAGCATCTAACGCATTCTTAAAAATTATATATACTATATCCAAAATAGTAAAGACTGTTAAAATAACACCTCTGATACAAATTTTTTAAAATCCCTTCCTATATTACAATAAATCTGTGCTCCGAGCTGGTTGGTTATGATCCCACAAGCGCTCTTCCCTGTATGCAAGAGGCTGCCAACATGCAGCAAATTCCTAGGGTGTGAGTGTGGGGAGATTGTTTTCTCATATAATAGTAATCCTTAGTGGAAATATCTATGTGTCATACACAAAATAATGTAATCTTATTTTGGAATTAATAAACAAATTTAAATAGAACATGCAGTAATAGTAAATGACATGCTAAACAATCCAAATCATCTATGACAATCAAACAGCACTGCTCACCCACTTGGATGACCATATAGATACATGAATAAAAAAAATATAAAAATAAATTTATAGGTCTCTACTAATAACTTTGATCCAATCCACTTTCCTGGTCTCTAAAACACTGTCGAACTACACCAACCCGATCAAAAGAACCACACAAGATATTCTACTTGATCATGCAACTCTAGACCTCAGCCTCATCCACCCTGCAACTCAATATTATCAGGAAAAGTATAACTAAATTCTACAAATACACCAATGTGGATGTGTAGGGGGGAGAATAAATCTTATTTGGACACCATGAAAAGAAACCTATTAATGTAATAGTATAAGTGTATGCAAAATAAACATGCTCAACCTTTCTGAAAAAATACTATTAAGATATCAACATATACCTACTTAGTCCAATTCATGATTTATATCTCTGAGAATGAAACATCACTATTGAGAGATACTCATCCTACACTTAGGAGCACCCGTAATTGCCTCCTGTCAATAAAAAATTATACAATATACTGGTGGTAATTTTTTTGAACAAGGATAACGTATACCAATAGTCAATCATACAAAGAGGCATTCGAGGGAGTACATCTAAGAATCATGTAAAGTCCACTAAGCCAGTCACCATGTTCTTTAGGCCTATAAATGCATTCCACCATCTAATCCCTTAGACTTAGTTTCTATTTGGTCATGATATTCATAAATCGGATAATCCCTAAGGGTTATAACCGTAGGTGATCTCTAAAGAGAACTCACTAGTGAGATACCATACAACACCCCTCAAGTCTCATAACTGATCTAGGAGAGAATAATCAACCTGATCATAGGATGATGATATCATGATCATCCCCACCACCCGGTATAGCATAATTTTCCATGATTATTGGGCTAGTATTCCTCTATAAAGTGAATGCACTAATGAAATTCCATGAAAAACCCCTCGAGTCTGTAGCAATAGATATCATAATCAATCATTATTTCTAAGAGTTTCCCCATTTTGGGTATAAATTGATTGAAGAGAGTGTATTTATCCACAATCATAGGTTGAGGAGAGAATAATCATCCCAACAACATATCAATGGACAAGGAAATAAGTATCATCTTTAGGGTTATGAGAGATAAATTATCCCCACGACATATAGACTATCAAATTAGTATGTACAAGGAATTTATACAATGGTAACACAAGTATCACTCATTGAATACATGTTCATTATCCATATGAATATTTCCAAGGAATTTCTATAACTCAAATCCAAGTATCACTGAAGGTGTTCATGTAAACAATATTCTAGGATCAAGAAATATCAAAGGCATCCTATATACATTTAGTAAGGCTCAATATTAGGTTAAAGGAAATAACTATTAACATATCAACAATATAATAATCAAACAGATAAACAACTCACCTTCCAAATCATAGTTAGTACCTTTGGTTGTACCAGTAAAAATAAGAAATAACCTAGATTAGAATTCAGATCCATGGAAATCACATCTAGGTATCCCAAAATAAATAAATACACCTCGTGTAAGGATCAACATTAACCAACTGGGAAGAACCTCTAGAATACATTGATCATTAGAAAAAAAATATTTCAAAGAAATAAAAAAAAGATTTAGGGTGGACTAGATTTCAAACCCTACACTACTTCTATAGCTCGAAGGGATTACAAGTTCGGCTAGGGTCTAAGATGTCGCCCACTACCATCTCTACCAAAACCTGATGTACTAACAAGATTAGTCAAATTATAGGCTCTTGTTGGGTCCCTCAAGAAAAACATTGAGAGGAATCCTAGATTGGATCCTATGGGTCTAATTTCAAGTGATGTCATCCTACATGGGATCATTGGAACAATATACAGACAAGGGGTACTAAAAGGGACTCTATAGAATATCTTGTAATCAAATTCATCCCTTAGGGGATCTTTGGAAGAAACTAGTATCATGACCTCATAGGCCAGAAGGACATATCTCACAAGGGGGACACCCTAGAAATCATAGGGCATGTGAGATAGCTAATAGATCATCTCAGATCACAGTATCAAACTAGGTTATTTCAAAAACCCAACCTACCATTAACAATAAATTATCTCTCTCAGGAGATGACTAAATTCATTTACTAGAGTGAAAACCCCTCTATTTAGAGAAAATCCCCCAAAAAACCAATTAGGCGTCCTCATAAAACTCCAAAAGTTTCACCATAAGGAAAACAACTATTAGTGGTCTACTCTTGCTTCCAAAGTTTAGTTTGGGAATAAAACTATAAAATACCCTCAAAAGTTTACTGAAGATTGAGTACACAATGTGTATAGACCATACATAGCATGAACACTCAAACCCACACAAGTGCGTGTACCCCCACCATCTTGGGCATGAAAATTCCACAATTACAATGTGTGTAAGGAGGTAGCATGGAATGTACCCTACACATGGTATCATCCCATATACCTCATATGGCCTGGTGAGATACTCTGCTAGACCTTGTACTCGTACATGGTATGTTCTCTACACAGTTTCTAGTCATGTACTCTATATGACTAGGTACCCCTAAAATAATATCCTTGGACGAATACTCAGCTACATAGCTGAATATTAGTACACAGCAGGTAAACCCCATACATGGTGTGTACTCATTAAAACCTCATCTTCCCATAAAAATAAGGACACAAAACATGTTCCCATAAACCACATGTTGTGTCATCTAGTTTTCTTAAATGGAAAACCCTCTAGATGGTCCAAAACACCTATTTAATCCCCCTTATCAACAGATCATTCCTCTAGAGGACACAAGAAAACAAAAAAGAAATAAATAAAGGAAAAAAATAAAGGGATTTTTTGTTAAATCCTAAATTTAATACCTTTGGGAGTAAACCAGAAAATCTTAATTCTATTTTTCCATCGAGGAATGTTTCATGTCGATCTAGAATATCGATAGTTTAATTATGGTACCCCTAATCTCTTACCCCTATCTCTATATCCTTTTCTCCCATACCTTTTTTTCTCTTGGTTGAGTTTCATAGTAGGAGAATCAATATAGTCTTGCATGAGTAGAAGGATGAAGAGAAAAAGGAAAGAAATTAAAAAAATATATGGAAGAAAATAAAAGAAAAAGGAGCCCTACCTGTCCCTGGTGACTAGCTTGAGTTTATACCTTTACAAGGTAAAAATATTCATTTAGGATTCAATAGCTAAGAATGAAATCACAATCCAACACTCTATTCAAATATTATGGCTCAGATAACCTTTGGGAACAATTTAATATTTAATTTATTCAATGTTTAATATTATTTAATCATCTCAATTTCAAACAACTTGTAGTTTTAAAAAAACAATAATCCTAGAGAAATAACTCTATTATTTGACAAATGGAGGGGTCAAAAAATTATTTGAGGTAATATTCAAGAGTTTAATTACCATTTTACCCATTTACAAATATCTAATAGAAAAAATTCAAATTGCGGCTCAAAATTTTGGTCCTGAAAAACATGGGTCTTTATATAAAGAGATTTGTATATGAAATTATAAAGAACTGTAATCATAAAAATATTCTTTTACTATAAATACATTGATCATAAATTCCATAGTACTAGAATAGGATTTAGTGAGTTTCTCATGGATGGATGATAAATGGAATCTTAAATTGAGATTATTCTTAAAATAATTTAAATTATATATTAAGTTGTAATATTTATGGGAAGGTGTCCAATTCATATAATCATGAGGATACATATTAGATTGGGGTTTTTTGTTTGATGTAGATTATTTTAATGAATCCCATCCCTATCAATGGTTTTTGGAAATCATCATTATTTCCTGAATAGATGAAGTCATCTATCATAAATTACGATATAACAACTATAAATTTTCAAATTGATCCCAAAATATGATTATATTTGAATATGTCTAATGGGATTATATAACTAAATGATGTTCCTAGAAATCCTGTTGGATTTAAATTATCCAAATATCAATGTCATATATTATTTCATCTTATAAATTATTGGGATAGAGAATCACCATATAACTTCATCTTTTTTGATATCATCAAAACAAATGTCATTGTCCCATGATAGTTTTGTGGGTTCATGGTCTATAAACATATTCCTTGGTATTGTAGTTATCAATGAATTGAAATATATATATGGATATACAATGTGAATCCATATATGATAAAACATCCATTTGGTAGGATGTTTTATTTGATCTTGTTTAGAGGGATTCTTATCATCTCCATGTACTGGGAGAAAATATCTTTGATTGTATAAAACAGATTTTGAACATGGGAATGATATTTCCATGGCATCGTTTAATTTTGTGATGTTTTAATTGGACATTAGTCAGTGATGAATCAGGAGTTTATTCTATTTTTTATAGGTAATTGAATTATAAAATGGTTTATTCTGTTTTCCCATGATTATATCATGATCTAGGTTGATTTATTTCTTAGCCATATATGGATGAAACATTAATGAATATCAATCATGGGAATATTGTTGATATCCCTTAACATCTAATATATTTGTAGAGACATAGGATAGGTTTTTGGGAGGTGTTTCCAATTTATTTCTCCCTACATCAAACATTTTTTTGATTGTCATTAAAGACATAATAGCTCATGATTTGATTCCCTAACACCAATGGTTGGTGAATTAATCAAGTCAATCAGTGAAAAAAATATCAGTGTTCCTCCTTGGTTCTATATTACTGATAAATTTGATCAAAAATTTGAAATGATGCATCCATATATATTCTTATTTATGAAAAAATATATCTTGTTCATTATATCATCATTTAGAAGAAAATGTCTTACTTATCTCTTTTTTGATGGAGGTCATTCTATTTTTTTAATTCATGGTAAGACAAACCACTTTATATCATATTTTCATGATGGGAAGGGTGGGTGTTGATTCTTTTTTAAGTGTGATAGAATCTACATACACTCAAACTAGTTTAATTATTTTTTCATGATAGAATTATATGATATTTTTTCTTCATATGTTTAATAACGCGGTCAAAGAAATGTGGGACTATGTAAAAAAATCTAAAACCTCTTGTACTAGTCTTGGGGTATGCAACAGATCATGGATATTTTCTATTCATATATCCAATAACATCTTTAGGGGGGAGTTTCATATTATAGGATTATTATATGTTTACATTTTGTGAATAATATTTTTGGCCCCCCATTATCATATAATTATCAATTTAAGAGATTAATGATTTTTTTCTTTAGTCTTGTGGAGTTCAATTGATTGTGAAACATAGAAAAAAGATCATCCATAATGATATCATGCATGAATGGTAGGTTTCTAGACAATAAATATTATTTTCATTCATCTTATTCATGAAAACTCATTTATTAACTGATTCTTTATTATCATAATCTCTGATCATGGGCCCACCTCAAGAAATGAAGTTGATAAAATGATATTTTGGGATTCCATCTGTATTGTAACCATGGAAAATTGGATTTTTGATGATGGGAGTAGGTGGAGGGGATAGGTACAACCCTATTAGGATATGACGTTATCTATGATTAGTCTAATGAATGATGAAATTACATGGCTTCCATTAATACCTTCATAGAATCAATGAAAACAAGAATCTCTACCAGAACTGTCTACTAGGTAGACACTAATGTATGGGTAAAAAGTGATGTATGATATAGTTATCCCACCTATGTTTAGTGTAGATATTATATATCACATTGTTTGTGAAATCTTACCTGACATGCATATTGATGTTACCCCAATGAATATAAATCATGATAGTCTTCTTATAGTGACCCACACTATTCAAACATGTATATCACATCTTAATAAAAGAATATTAATTATAGAACATAACTATCCAAGGAATAATTGTATATTTATAAAATATTTATAGAAATGGACACACAAATATCAAGAACATAAGTGATATACATAATCTCCTACTAAGTTATTCATAACTATAAACCATTATAAGATTACTATAAATAATAAAATTATTCAAAATCTAGGGAAAGGAAACATAATAATTTTTGAATGAAGATTCTAATTAAGGGTACAAAATCACAATATCAATATAAAATTAGTAAAAGTGTATGGTAACATGTGATGAAAAATTGGAATCCATACCTTGAATATCATAGATCATAAACATTTTTCTGGAAACAATTCATGGAAATTCATAATATGTGAATCATAATGGAATCAAATTACATGATACATGATAATATTACATTGTCAAAAAAAATATTTTCTTAACTATGAATAAAAAAGAATTAATTTCATTTGTAGTTAATGAATAAATCCAAATCTATCATTGTATAATGGATTTAGTCCCCAACCAATCATAGTATGAAAGGTTTACTCCCCATAAAATTATAGTGAATATATTCCCTTAATAATCATAGGTGACACCCCATTGAAATCCTATTTATCTCGTGAGATATCAATTATTACTCAATAAAATTGGAGGGTGATATGGGTCCCACCCATAACATAGTGGAAGTCATAAAAATGAGTTCCTTAAGATTATGAAATAGTCTCCTATAATATCATATTAATAGTAAATGGATTAAATTAACATTTAATCATAAAACCCCCATTTAAATGAATCATTTTTCATAATAATTTATCACTTCATCTTCTCATAACCCATTGAAATTAAACATGATTCATATGTATAAACCATGGAAAAAAAGTAGATTCCATAATCAAATTTTCATCATAATCATTAACCATCCATAGAAAGTATAATGTTGGTATCATTTAATCGTATCCCAATATATTCAAATGTAACATCAAGGGATTTTATCATAGAAGGAAAATTCTTTTAATAGATCACGTAGAATATTTATTGAGGAAAATATCCATTGCACTATAAAATCACATATTTAAAATCTAAAAAGTTTCCAAATAATAAAAAATAAATTTCTTCTAAAATTTTCTTGTAAACAAGAAATGAATTATTTATATCATTTAGTGGTCATGATGGTGAGATATACTGTGAATGTTTTACTTGTTAATGAGATGATTTCTTTCATACGTTCATTAATCAGTTAATAGAGAAATGTTTGGAAAATTTAATTATACATATATTAAAAAATTTCATAAAAATATAAATCAAGGGTAAAAATATATTTAAAAATCCATAGTGGATAGTAAATATGTTCTTTAAATTTTTTTTAGAATACTTAGATTTTTAATAAATCATATTTTTCAATAATGAGAGAAATAAATATAAATTTCCTTAAAAATAATTTCAATCTATGGAGTACATAGAGAGAGGAAAATGAATAAAAAATATAATATTCATAAATATAAATTGGATAATAAAATAAATTATTTTTTTAGATATATATCATAATATATTATCATTGGATATTAATCATAAAAAAACCATGTCAACCAATGAGGTTGTTATGTAATTCTACTACAACTTTGGAATCTTTTGAATCATATGACCCCTAAAGCAATAATGTAAAATTAAATATTATATATCCTGAAAATAATTATATACTTGATATAAAATTTCAAATGGGACTATATATACAACACAAATGATACGAGGGTGAATAATTAATATGTCTCTTAGAAATAGACAACTGTCTTGAAATTCCTAATGTTATGTCTCAAATTCATTAATACACATTAAACCCTATTTTATAATAAATATTGCATTATTATAAAAATAATATATAACAATACTCATATATTTCATTATATTAATTATTTAATTATGACCATTTATTAACTGGTTATTATTATTAAATTGTTGAAATCATGTTTCGGGTAATAACTACTTTTTCATATATATTTTGGTTTGGTATTTTTAGTATTTTTTGTTCATGGTTCAATAATATTTGTAATTTTAAACAATATATTAATATATATATATATGTATATTAATTTTATATATTTATATATATTATTCGATAAATTTTAATGATATAAAATAAATAACATCATTCTTGGTGATG
The DNA here is from genome assembly GCA_963277665.1 of Viscum album. Taxonomy (NCBI): domain Eukaryota; kingdom Viridiplantae; phylum Streptophyta; class Magnoliopsida; order Santalales; family Viscaceae; genus Viscum; species Viscum album. The sequence goes on along the minus strand of OY728155.1, from coordinate 190,578,152 downwards.
GTATACCATACGTTTGCATGAACATTGTTCCCATGTTCTATACAAAATAATGAAAATAATTGTAAACAGTATATCAACATTATAGAAAATTTTTTATCTAATATTTATCACACATATTCATTAAATATATTCTTTTTACCATCCATCTTAAAAAAATATTAAAAATGAATTGCATCGTTTCATTGAGGAGGGTGTCCACATATATGCACTGGCCACTTTATCAATTTCTAATGGGTTAAAAGGTAAGATGTTAGATATGATATTGTAATTAAAAATTTATAATTAAATAATTAATAACATATATACCCTTAAACTCTATCATTATATCCATCTATGAGAGGCGGTGATGAAAAATGAATTACATTAGTTCACGAAGTGATAGTCCATATACACACAATCGATGATTGTGTTTACAATTTAATGGGATATGTTATGGATATAGGTCTTTAAATTAACATAATAAAATATATTTATATGGGGGATATAAATTTTCTTACATACTAATTGTTGGAAAATACATTAATAATTTAGAAAATAAAATTGAATGAAATGATATATGTAAGGACTATATGGCTTTTTTAGATAAAATTTTTATATTTAAACCTAAAGCCTTCATATAAGGGATTCCTAGTTAAAATAAGACATAAAAGTTAGAGGGATGGAATTAATTAAGTGATTTGATCATCTCATTTCAATTCTAGAAGTATTTGGGACTATAACATGGAGAGTATGGGTGTTATCTTTTATAATAGGGGGAGAAGTCATACTTGAAGATTTGAAATGAAAATGTTACGAACACATTTCTCATATTCCACAAGGAATATATATTTTACACTAATAATTTTTATATGAGATAGAATATTTATGTATCCATAAAATAAGAACTTGATATATAAGGATTGTTCCTTAAAACATTAAATAATCTTGAGTTAAGTTGGTATTTTTACATTATTTCACATTTTGGATCTTTTTAGGTTTAGAGAATTAGAGAAATATTCCATAACTCATAAATAAAAAAACCTTAAAAGTAAAAATTAGACACTTTCAAATAGTATACATTTCTTTCATAAAACAAAATCATTAAAAACAGAAACATGGGTTCTTTTCATGTTCATGCATCACAATTTTCCTATAATCCCATCCCAATCTCTATTCTCCCTTAAATCCTATAAAATACATTTAAAAAGACAATATTTTTGTAAAATTATTAGTAAGGGATACCCAAAGAAAGAAAAAACCTTAGTCTGGTGAAAAAATGTAAACCATGAATACTATATCATAAAGTAATATTTTCTCCTTTGAGAAGTAATTTATATATTTCATGAAAAAACTTATTACATTCCGTTTTTGTAATCATAATATTTAAATTAAAACCACAACAATCATATATAACACATAATGGTATCTTGGGACAGAACAATACTAATATTAAATAACAATGTGGTCGATTTCCATACATGTAACTCTTAAAAAATGGAATAACCATTTAGTCGATTTCCATACCCAATTAATTATAGGTTATAAGGTTTATCACAGAACTACCCATCCTTATATTATCATGTAAAAATCCTTCAAATTTCCATGTACCATTATACAATCATAACACATAAAATATTGAAATTATTAGCATTACACTCATAAACTATCATTTGAAATTGACATAAATCATTTAATGTAATTGAAATAATCATTCCATTTCCAATACAATTTTCAATAAAGATATACCTAGAAAATGGAATAAGTGAATAATTTTTCAGTTAGTAATGTTAAGGACTATATAGGAAGCCAAAAGTCAAATAACCGTCATGGTGGTGGAGAATTCCTTGTCGCCTTATACATTAGAAAAATTAACATTACTTTATTCATTTTTAATGAATATCAATTTCTCCATATATTAGGCATATAAAATTATGTTTTTTAAACCATTGAATAGAATCAAAATTTAAATGGGGTTGTGTATACACCTTATAAAATAAACTAGTTTATAACATCAAAATAGGTGTCAATGAATGAATATTGAGATGAGGTCCCTTACCTCGAGTCCAATTCAACATGTTCATTATTGTTTTCATGAATAATAACATTAGATTATTATTTACCAGTTTGAGAATCTTGATGATGTTTAAAAGTAATCGTATATCACTTATCACCATGTTATAACAATTACATAATTATTTATGATCATGTTGGACATTTTGTTGATATTCAGTACTTGAGTGAAAAATTAACATGGTATAAAGTCCATAGTCCATATAGTCATAAGACCATCATCTCTAGAATAAAATTCCTGACAATATTATAAATTTTATACATAAATTATACATTTAAATAAAACCATTCATTAGGGTTACGAAAAATGAACAACATTATAATCATGGAGACAGTAGGTCGTATGTACGCATGAGTAACATTAAACATTTTTCAATGATAATTTTGGAAAAAAGGTATGTAATATGTTATATTTTTATAATGATAATAACATAATTAATTTAATTTTAATCATTAAATATACTTATATATAATATTCAATTGATGTGGTTAATGAAAATGAATCAAATCTATTCATTGAGATAATAGTTCACACATACGCACGAACGATGTTATCACGCTTATATAGATGAAACGAATAAAAATAAATGATATATTATTATCCTATAATGATTAATATTTCATTAATATCACATGTAAATTTTAATTCAATCATTATAACAATTATTGAGAGACATAATAAAAATGATTTATATCAGTTTGTGGAGGTTATAGTTTACACGTACGCACGAATAAAAAATACCATTACCATTTTATGGAATTGGAGGAGAATTTAGTTGATTATAATAATATTATATAATATTATTATATTGGGGATACTGGATTTATTATTTAATCTTTTATGAAGAAAAAATTTAATGTAGTGGGTGAATAAATAGAATAGAAACACATAAAAAATGATACCTCTTTTTTGAAAGGTCTCCTTTAATTACCACCATAACACCTATAAGGACTATGATATTCCTAATGTAAGTCCTCTATAATGAGGGGAGAGATCCTAGTAAGGGGTTTTGGAATACCTTAGTCGTTCCAAATGGTTTCTAATGTTTAATTAACAAAGAATGATGGATGCCTTTTTTATAAGATAGGGGTGGGGCACCCTTGGAAACACATAAAATTTTAAATTAATATAATTTTAATTTTTAACTCCAAATGACTCAAAATTGTGATATGTAAAAGGTAAAATAAGGATGGTTCTAAACATCTTAAAAAATAATTTTTAGACATATTTTGATTTCGCTCTAAACTAGATCATTTCATTTTACCTTAATTATTCTATTTTAATTTTATTTATAGTTACAAAATTTTATATATTTATAGTCACTAAATTTAACATATATAGGTAAATTTACCATAAATTTGATATTAAAGAACCATTGGAACCTATAATATCAAAATTTAAATTGGAAGATGGAAATGGATCTGTACTCCCCTGGTATTCGATGATCTCGTGTCTTCTTCTCCCTCTCCTAGGGTTTCTTCTACATCACCGTAGTTTATCCCTCTTTTCCCCATGCTTTTGGCACTCTCACGTCTCCTCCTCCCTCTTCTAGGGTTCCTCTGTTAGATTTGGTTCCCCCTCTCTTCCCCCTACCGTTCGGCACTTTCGTGTCTCCCCCAATCTCTTCAAGGGTTTATCCACCTTTAAGCACTGGTTACCTTGTATGTTGATGTGGCTCTCCATGTTTTCTTCCACCTTCATTTCAATTTCACTCTGGTGAAGGTGTTATTGTCCTTTTTGTTGTGACGGTGATTTTACTACAAGGAGTTCATGGGGTTCTTGTGGATGCCTTTAGTCGAAATTTTAACGGCTCTCACCTCCTTTTCCTCTGTGCCACTCCAGGTTAGTTATGGAGCGGTGGTTCTAGGTGGTTTTGAGTTTATGGGATATGGCGGTTAACGGATCTCAAGGTGTTACTAGGCCGTTATCCCCTATTTTGTTTGTTCCAGGTTTTTATCCTCATTGTCAATGTTGTAATTTGGTTCTCTCGGCCACTCAATGACTGCTCTAACCGATTGTTCTTCTTATCCTCTCCTGGTCAAAGTTGGAGCGTTGGTAACAACCAGGTTTTGGGAGGTGTTTTTTTGGTATTCTCCACTGTTCCAGACATTTCTCTTCAATGCTAGTTTATTTTTTTGGTTTTATTCCTCAGGTTTTAGTAGATTGTTTGTTTGTTTTGTTCTCGATGGTGGAATATCGATGGAATGTGCTTTTCTATATAGTGTTCTTTCTTGTCTCAGCTTTGGTGATTTGTTTGTTACTAGATGGATGGGTCACAATGCCATGGTGAGATGTTTTCATCATAACCAGTGGCCTCTAACGGTCTCCAATGTCTAGTGTGGTGGTAGGATGGAAAAGACAATGTGGTGCGATGATGGTTACAGAAATGGTGTTCGTTGTGGTTGGTGACGATGTGATGATGACTACAGAAGATGATGACACCATCGATTACTTCGTGCTTTCCTCAATGTAGTGGTTGCACAATTTTTTGGATTTGTTGCTAATACGACGGTTCCCTCTGTGTTGAATCTCATTTAAATTTTTGAATATGTTGACAATTTTGGATGTGTAAGGTTGTGTTTTTTGTAATGTGTGGTTCCTAATTTATCCTCAGAGTGGTTATTTTGAAAATGATAAAAATGATTTGGAGGTTCAAAATTGTATATTTGAAATATTTTTTTTTCTAAATAATTTAATAAACTATTATTTTTTATAAAATATGAATTTTATCAATTTTGACACTATTCAATTCGTTGACATTAAATAAAATCCTATCTGAGAGATAAATTTGAAAAAAACTATTGAATTAAATTGAAATACGTCATATCACATTGAAAATTTAGAGAGTACCCTAATTAATTAAATTTATATTTATTTTAATATTTTTTATATCATTTATTTGATATATCTATTAATAAAATAATTACTATATCCATGTTGTGTCATCACTTATGATAATTATTTAATATCTAAATTTTTTCAATCAATTCCAATGATTTATATAATACCATTATGATTTTGTAGAATATTTATGATCAAAGTTATATCATTATTATCTCTACATTAAAATTATGATACTTATAAGATATAATAGGGTGACATTTTGTCACGTCAATTTATTTTAATAATATTTAAATCCTTTTCAAGGAAAAAGATTTAGTAGATGAGTCAATTACAATCATTATGAGTTCATGTTATTGTTTTATTCATCAAATATTATTTTTTATGTGTTAGGGTAATTTTATTATCCATATAATGTTATTTTTTACACAAATTTAACTAATTTTCCTTTAACTATGTTAAATAAAATAATTACCAAAGTTAGTATTAATAAAATATAAAAACAATAAAGGGAACTATTTAGATAATTTCTACCAACTAATTCGAATTATTGAATCAATTTTTAGAAATTTAAATCATAAAAGATTCATTATTAAAATTTATAAAAAAAATATCATTGACAAAAGGGGAAATAAATTAAGTTCAAACCATCAAAAGTTTGGAATGTGTTTATATCCAATTTCAATGTGAAATTATCTAAAGATCCGAAATTTCCATGTAATGTTTTTAATTAAATGGTAATTTTATGAGTCCGAAAAAATTTACGGCACATGATTCTGAGGCCTATAGTTCCCAGAATGAATTTATGAACTTTATTTCATGTACTTTCAATAAACGTCCGAGCGGGATTTTATATCATTTGAACCGATGCTAGGAATTGAAATATGAGGGCACCATTGAACTCATAGCACCAGTTTTCACTTAAGGAGACCTTCACCTCGATCGCAGTAGGTCGAGGGTGGAAGTTAGATTTTCACATATTCATGAAAAAATAAAATAAAATAAAATGGTGTAACATTTTTTTTATTTTCATTTGAAACTCCCATGTTGATTTTTCACTAAAGGGGACCAATGAACTAAAAACCTCTCATGAGAGGTTATGGAGGTGGGGACCACCGAACCTAAACCTCCCATCAGAGGTTATGGTGGTGGGGACCACCCGAGGCAAAACTCCTTTGAACTCCATCTTAAGTGTGGGGAAGCCTTTTAAACTTCCCCCACTTAAATGGTGCCACCCCCCTTTAATTAATTTTGTTAAAACTTCATAAATTAATTAAGTGGAGAAAACTTAAATTATGTCAATAATTAAATTGAGGAAACATATCAGAAGTTGGCTACATTGCAATTTGGTGGAATTGGTAGTGGAGAAATATTAGGAAAAAAGCTCTCCAACGAAGAACGCTACACCTTCGACGAATTATTCTCCAAACTCCGTTGAAGGATATCCAACGAGGAACATCTCCAATGACGATCGAGGCGACACCGACGTCACCAACATCCGTCAATCCCAGCATCGTCATCTACTTCCTCGTGACCTCTGTCGACAAATCAAACGAACGAGGTAGGGAGGGTGTTTGAATTATTTTCCCTTACCCGTTCTTGTTATTCATATGGTTCAAGTAATATAGACGCTTGCTACAACTCTAATGCCGAGAGTGTGGGACAAAAAAACATATCCCGTCCTCTACGAATTTCTTGGGATAATTCATGTGTTCTTCACGATAGAGGAGGACAAATATCAACTGCGACGAAGGGGACGACGACATCGGCGCCACCCCGCAGGCACCACCGCCGACGGCCTCTGTGCCCCGCGGCGCTCCACCACTCACGGCCTTCGTGACCCCCTGTGCTTCGCTGCCCACATCCACCCTGCCCCCCAGCGCTCCGCCGCATGTGGCCTCTGCACCCCGTGGCGCTCCGCCGCCGTAGCCTAGTGCCTCACCGCGTGGCCTGCTACACCGCCACGCGCCCAGCCGTGCCGCCCCGCGGCCCTCTTAGCCGCCTTGCGGCCTCCACCCTCCATATCGAGCCGCCCCACGTCCCAACACCCTCTCATCACCCTCTGCGGCTTTGCCGCCCCGTGCCCTTGTGTCACCCTCCACGCTCGAGCTGCCCCATAGCCTCGCGCCACCCGTGGCTGAGCCGCCTCGCAGCCCTGGTAGCCTGCCAGACCAACCAGCGGGCCGGTCCGCCCCGTACGGGTTGGGCCGGACCTAGTGGGCTAGACCACCCAGTGGGCCGATTCGACCAAGACTGGGTCAGGCCAGGTCGGGTCGGGGTGAGTTGGACCAAACCCGGACCCACTTCGACCCATTTACGCAATTTCGGCCATATCATTGGCACTGAGCGTTCGCTTGAAGAACTGCCAACAACGATGGAAACCTTGGAGCGAAGCGGTCCCTTTGGTATACCCCACTGGAGAATTGGATAATGTTGGGAAACGGTCTAGTTGGATCGAACACAAATCCAACCGGGCCCTTGGGACTAAAAGTATAATAACTTATAGACCAAGTGTCCGCTTGATGCATCGTCTATTGCATTGAGATACCTATGACGTGGTGGTCCTTTGGGATACTTCTTCATGAGACATAATGGTAGATGGAGTATCAAATAGTATCTTGTGGAGTGAATCCCCCCAGAGAAGAGCGAGCATAGTGTGGGAACCGAGTAGCTGGCTGTGATGTGAAGAATGTAGAGCGATCCTTTGTGGGTGACCACATATAGAAATCCTATGTGGGTCAGCACATTGAGATCCTATTTTAGTCAGCACCTAGCAATCTTGTGTGGGTCAGCTCTTAGCGATCCTGTGTAAGACAACACCTTGTGATCTTGTGTGGGTCAGCACTAAGCGATCCTCTGTGGTTATGTCTCTTAACAGAGTAAGATGATTCAGTAGTTACATTGAATCATCTCTACTACTGTACTTAATTTATATGTGGTGTGAGATGATTTTGTACCTTTGTGGTAATTTTCTTCGTGGTAATACCTCGGTGGTATTCTTCTATGTGCAATACGTGTGTGGTGCTTACCTTTGTGGTTTTCCTTCATTTGTGGAATAGTTGTTCTTTGGGATTTTGGGTTCGACCCTGTGTTTTATCATGATTGAAATGTGTATACCTGATAACTTAGGTATATTTATGGGCATATACCTAAGTAGGGTTGACAGTTGACTTCATGCATTGTGATTTATCCTTTGTGTATTTTGTGAGACCTTGAGGATCTCGGGGTCCCTACTGAGTATCGTTATACTCAACCCTGCATGAGCTATGCCCACACTTCATTGTGTTTGGTGCAGTTGATGAATAATGCTGACCGAGGACCAGGGTACCAGGATTGGAGGTAGATCGGAGGTGGATTTTAGACAAGGTGAACCGCAGAGACGACTACTCGTGGTCTTTTCTTACCCTTCAGGTAGGATCCATGGTGGACGATCCAGGTGCTACTTTTAAACTATCAGAAGTATTGTACTTTCAAGTTTTCCTTGTACTTTCCATTTGGTCATGTATTCTGGCCACTTTTACATACTACACTTACTCTGATTAATTTTTAGTTTAATTTATTTCATATCTTTTTGTGTGCTTGGTTGCATATGCTTACAGGTTATAATGGAAATTCCCTCCTAGTTATAGGGAATACTCCTTCGGTGCTAGTCGTTAGCCCCTTGCCTATGGAATGCGGGCTTGGGGTAGTCACGGAACGGGCCCCAGGGGATGGGTCATGACAAATTGGAATCCAAGGAGTCGGTTCTACCATAGAACATAAGACTCTGATCTTTCTTTTAATGGACATAGTGTTAATTGTAGTCAGGGTGGTTATCAGTTTAGGGAATCCAGTGTTGGTGCGGCGGCTGACGTATTCATACACCAGGACCCTGCTCTCTGATTTCCGACTCAATGCATGAAAACACTGATTGTGTGTGTGTTTTGAATAGTTTTTTTTTTGTAATCTCTTTGATTCATCTCACCAAGTATAACTTTTTGACTGTGGCACACCTGTTTCTTTTCAGGATGCCTCCATGAAGATATCCAGCTAGGGTTTCAAGAGTTGTACACACTGATAGCCCCCCCAACGATGAGACCTTGGTGCATGGACCTCTTCCAGTAGAGGCACCAATGGTACCATGACCCGTTGGGCCACCGATGCCACCAGCCCCAGCAGCAGAGAGTGCATGCATCTTGAGCGCGTTGCACGAGTTCCAGTGACAAAGTCCACACAGGTTCAGGGAAGAGACATACACATAGGAGGCTGAGGATTGGTTGGAGGCTGTAGTGAGAGTCTTCTGACTGGTAGGGACACTAGCTGATCTCATGGGGATCCTTTTCGCTGGCCTTGGATGCAGTAGGTAGACGGTGGAGCTTGATGCTCCAGGCTCACGACGAGGTGATGCTTCTCTAGGAAGACGTCGAGAGCCTGTTTCGGACAGACTTTGTCCTAGCGACTCTCCGCGTTGTGCGCATTCAAGAGATACTTCATCTATCCTATGGAAACTTGACTATGGCCTTGTACTCATCTAGGTTCACTAATATCTCACACTACTTCACAAATATGGTGAGGGACCCATTCTTCAGGGCCTGGACCTTCGAGTAGGGACTCAGGCAGGAGATCAGGGATTGGATGATCTCAATCAACATCTAGACGCATGAAGGGGTGTTAGATACAACCCTCTTAGTGGAGTGTTTTCTTAATGAGAAGTGACCAGCTGTGAAACCCACAACCGCATGTCACGTTGCAGAGTATTTCCTAGCTAGCAACAGACAGATATCATAGAGGTCCAAGAGGACCAAACCTACAGGTGGACGACCGCATGATTCAGAGTCGGTTGTGCAGGGAAAATGAGGTAGAGTCGGTCATGCCAGGAGTGGACAATGTTGCGCATGCAGAAGGCAGGGTCATATGGCTCATGACTGTCCGACCCTCCATACGGATGATCAGAAGATGGTCGAAGGACCTCCTAGGAAGAGATAGAGGTTCGACCGAGGAGGTCCTCAGGGAAAAGGTGGACGTGGAAGAGGAGTTGGCCGTGCAGTTGGCGGTGGTCGATAATTCGTGATGTTACTGCCACCGCCATCAGGAGGTCCACCCCGACTACAGGGAGCAGGAGGAAATGGGTGAGCTCAGCTCTATGCAGCTGAGGCCTACAACCATGGTGCTCTGGAGAAGATACGAGGTACGATCTATGTCTACTCTACCTTATATGCAGTACTTATAGACAAAGGTGCATGTCATTCTTTTATTTCCACTACCCTCGTTCGGAGCACGGAAATTCAGACAAAGTCGTTGGATCTATCATTATGGCTAGAGTCTCCTATGGCAGTAGAATCGAAGATTACGCACTCGTGCCAGCAGTGTGAGCTTACTCTAGGAGGTGAGAGCTTTGGCTGGGATCTCCTAGTAGCACCGTCGAGGACTTATGACGTCATCTTGGGTATGGACTGGTTATCTACAGTCCATGCTTAGATAGACTGTATTAGGCGCAAAGTGTGGTGTGTTCGTGATCGTACCACGATTCACTATTTCATTTTCACCCTTACACCGCTGTGCTAAACATATTTTGTATTAAAAATTATAAAAAATATTATCAAATTGTGCTTCATGTTTGATTCAATAATTTTGTGTTTATCACTGTTAAATAGAGCAATGATACTTGTTTTGAAAATTACAATGTAGGTGGAGGTGATTTGGAGGGCCCTTGATGAAGTGAAAGAAAACTGGGCTAAAATTGCATGGATCCATGGACATCTGTCCACTGTTTTGAATAGTACACAAATTCCGTGCATCCAAATGGGCTGAACGTTTGTGGTCCTGTCCAAAATTCAATAAGCTACATTTCATATGAAGTAACCCAATCCTGCTTCGGCTTGTATGGGGTCCATCGGAACTGATCTTTCCAAGCCACTGAATTTGGACCAAGTCAAATGCGGTGTTCTGTATTTTATCAATATCTTGAGCTGTAGTTATCCAAACGGTGCCAAACTTTCAGTGGAGATATTCAAAAGGTCGGGATACAACTTTTATATTTTCTCCAAAGCGAGATAAGACTGTCTGAAGGCCAAAACGCGTCGTGCAAGTGGATTGATGAAATCTGTGTGCCCAAAACCACCTCCCACATTTCCTATAAAAGGGCACCTTGGGCTCCTCATTTGTAAGTTCGGCCAAGAGGCAAGGTGCTGCCATTTTGGAGTCCCCAAGGAGTCTTATCAACATCCCTAGAGGTTCTGGAGGCTATGGGAAGTTCTACCCCAACATATTTCTCTTCCTCCTCTCCCATGGGTTTCTAAACCCCTTGTGATCACCCGGGGAGGAATGTGATGTACATCCCGAGCTTCATGTTTGTAATATTTGAATGATCTTTTAAATTCCAGATTTTTGTATTGTTTTTCATCATCATCTATTCTTATTTTATTGAGTTATGTACTGGTATGTCATGCTCAACTCAAATGATCATGTTTGGGGGTACCCATTCATGTGATGTTTCACACACCGTTCACCACTTTCTTTCCCCCTTTCAATTGAGGTGTTTGTGTGGTTTATATTGGTAAATTGAACTCACACAAGTACTGTCAAGGCCGTGTACATTTATTTCATGGTATCACAAAGAAATAACATACAAATCTGGACAGTGCATCGAGTTTTTCGTGTGTTGCCTTGGTGAGTTTTGGTTTTGAAGTCAAACACAATTCATTCAATCATCGGCGGTGTCCGGTGAATCATTGTGTGTTTTTGACTGAACCCTAGGAGGTATCCTAGTATAAACTCAGTAAAATTATAGTTCTAGGTGTTAAAAACCATGGATTAAAAGATCATAACCTTATATCATGAAGCGATGAAGGATAAACATCATACGAGTACCCCGGGTTGATCACGCTTAATTGATTTTGTTAATCTCTACTTTGTTTTATAGCTTCTATTTTCTATTGTCATCTTTAATCATCAAACCCAAGTATTATAAAATCACAATTCCCTTTTTTTTAATTTCATAATCAGAACCACATTTTATAATTAATGATATAAGGCTCCGTCGAGAGACGACCTAGGGTTGCTGCTATACTGCAGAAATTCTAGTCAAAATTAAACAACTAATTTGACGCGTTCGACAACGCGGTCAAATTTTGGCGCCGTTGCCGGGGATCCAAGATCATTTTTTTCTTTATTTATTTTTATTGGGTCATTTTACTTCTTGATTAGTACTCCTCTAAATACCCCACCCCCATTTGATTATTTTTGTTTTGGGTTTTGTCTTTATTTTTTGTTGTTTTTGGTGTGTTCTTTCTATCTCTCTCTCTCTCTCTCTTCTTCTCAATCTCCCTCTCTAATTTTATAGTATAACATTATATTCTTCTTTCACCCTTCTTAAGTTTTTTTTATCCAAATCAAAAAAAACACAACAAAAAAATCAATCAATCAAACTGGACATCATTGTTGCATGACAAGATCTGGTAAAGAAACACTACTTGAATTTGATCCTGAAATTGAAAAGTCACTTCACACACAAATCAAGGAATCTAGAGAAGGTCAATCAAGTAACATTTCGGAACCCCTTGTGGAACCTAAAGTGGTCCTAAACCAATCCAAAATTGAACCAAATCAAACCCCAGAGATCATGGCTGCAAATAACAGAACATTAAAAGAACTGACCACCCCGGATGTGGAGTACCAACCTGCGTACATCCAATATCCTGAGGAAGCGGCCAATTTTGAGATAAGGTCAGGCCTCATCCACCTTCTTCCAAAATTCCATGGTCTTCCCGAAGAGGACCCTCACAAACATCTAAAAGAGTTTCACATAGTGTGCTCCACCATGAAACCCCAAAATGTGTCTGAGGACCTCATTAAGTTTAGGGCCTTCCCTTTCTCCCTTGATGGTGTAGCCAAAGATTGGATATACTATTTGCCTTCCACAATTGGGGGCTGGAATGACCTAAAAAGACTTTTTCTAGAGAAGTTCTTCCCTGCCTCCTGAACTGCATCAATTAGGAAAGAAATCTGTGGAATTAGGCAATCACAAGGAGAGACCCTTCATGAATACTGGGAGAGATTTAAGATACTTTACTCAAGCTGCACCCACCACCAGATTAGTGAACAACTATTAATCCAATACTTCTATGAGGGACTTATCCCCATGGATCATGGAATGATTGATATTGCAGCTGGTGGTTCCCTAGTTGACAAAACTCCTTCTGCCGCTCGTGACTTAACAGCCAACATGGCTCAAAATGCACAATAATTTGGTACACGAGCTATTGCACCAACCCGAGGAGTTCATGAGGTAAGTCATTCAGCCCTATAACAAAAGGTAGATACTAAAATTGATGAGATGCATACCCTTCTAAGTCAATTAGCTCAATCACAAGGTAACTCACACTCTACTTCTATTCCATTGCATTGTGGTATTTGTTCTGATAACACTCATTTTTCTGACCAGTGCCCACAACTTCAAGATTCATCTGAGCCCTGTGCAGCTGTGTTCCCTGGGCGTCCATTCCAACAAGTGCCTCCCTTCAATCAAGAACCATTCAGGCCAAATCCAAACCCCGGGTGGCAAGCACAACCACAATACCGACAAGGAGGAAACTCAAGCTACCCGAAGTAGAATTGGTATCAACAAGGCCAAGGTATGAAACCTTCTTATCCTTCAACTTCGCAAAACAATCATCCTCCTCCTCCTCCCAAATCTGAACCAAGCCTCGAGGACATGGTGAAACAAATGGCAACCCAGAACCTTCAGTTCCAACAGACCACACAATCGGCAATTCAAGACCTACGAACTCAAGTGGGACAATTGGCGAACACCATCGGTGAGCTTAAGATGCAAGGTTCTGGACAACTAATATCCCAACCCATTGCCAATCCGAAGGATAAAGGTAATGTATGTGCAATTACACTTCGTAGTGGTAAAGAAGCTTCTCCTTCTACTGATCCTATGAAACAGGTATGTCCCCCTCTTGAAAACACTCCTTCCCAACCCTCAAAAATTTCATTTAATGAAAAAAAAAACAAAAAGGGCAATCAAATTATCATTGATGATTCAAATGAAAAATCAATTCCTCTTCCTTTCCCTCAAAAACTCTCTAAATCTAAGAAAAACTTTGATAATGAGATTGACAATGAAATAATGGATACATTTAAAAAAGTTCAAGTTAATATTCCATTGTTGGATGCAGTCAAGAAAATTCCCCGTTATGCCAAATTTCTTAAAAAGCTTTGCACCCATAGAAGGAGGTTGAAGGGGAATGAGAGAGTCAACCTGGGGAGGAATGTATCAGCCTTGATTCAACCAGCAATTCCAACCAAATGCAAGGCTCCCGGCACATTCACCATACCTTGTACCATAGGGGAGACCTTCTTTTCTGATGCTATGCTAGATTTAGGTGCTTCTATTAATGTAATGCCTCACTCCGTATATACTTCTCTACAGGTTGGAGAGCTTCAACCAACAGGAATTATCGTGCAACTTTCCAACTGGAGTACAACAAATCCAAAAGGAGTGATTGAGGATGTCCTTGTTAGAGTAAATAATCTCATCTTCCCCGCTGATTTCTACATTCTTGAGATGGAAGATACCCGACCCAAAGGACATGCCCCTCTCATACTTGGGAGGCCATTCCTAAAAACAGCAAAGACGATCATCAAAGTTCACAATGGTACATTGTCCATGGAATTCGGAGGAGAAAAGGTAAGTTTTAACATCCTTGAGGCTATGAAACACCCCATTGAAGAGCACTCCACTCTTCCTGTCTATTCGATGGAAGTGCTCTCAAACGATGCACACACACACAATTCTCTCCTCAACCCAAACTCTGATTCTTTTTTGTTTTCTTCACCCTTGGATGATTTGAGTTTTGGTTCTCCATTTGAATGTTGTGTGGGTTCAGAAAAATGTAAATTTTGTGCTTTAATTGATGAGTGTGTTTATTCTGAGGTACCCATGACTATCGATGATTCTGCAAATCTCATTTCAATAGATTCTCTTTCCTTTGAGAATAAACATGAGCAGATAGATAGTTTCATGGACCTCACTCCCCATAAATCCCCTCCCTCAATCCAGAAACAACCGGTGTTTGAACTTAAACAACTTCCTTCTAATTTAAAATATGCATATCTTGAGGGTATTGACCAATTTCCCGTCATTATTGCCAATAACCTCTCTCCACAACAGGAATTGAAACTTCTCAAACTTTTGAGAGAGTGTAAAAAGGCAATAGGATGGAAATTGGATGATATTCCCGGTATTATCCCATCTATTTGTATGCACCATATACTTTTGGATGATGAGGATAAACCCGTAAGACAATCTCAACGCCGGTTGAATCCCACTCTCCTTGAAGTGGTAAAATTGGAAGTCAGTAAATTACTTGCTGCAGGGATCATTTATCCTATATCTGATAGTAAATGGGTCAGCCCAGTGCAAATTGTGCCTAAAAAAATAGGAGTAACAGTTGTGTCAAATGAAAGGAATGAATTGGTTCCAACACGTGTGCAAAACAGTTGGCGAGTCTGTATTGACTACCGTCGACTGAATCAAGCCACGCGGAAGGACCACTTTCCTTTACCTTTCATTGACCAAATGTTAGAACGATTGGCTGGTAAGTCTCATTATTGTTTCCTTGATGGCTATTCGGGTTATTTCCAAATCCATATAGCCCCTGAGGATCAAGAAAAGACAACATTTACCTGTCCATTTGGCACATTTGCATACAGAAGGATTCCATTCGGTCTATGTAATGCTCCTGGTACTTTTCAGCGATGTATGTTGAGTATTTTTTCTGAGTACCTTGAGAGTTGTATGGAAGTATTTATGGATGATTTCACGGTTTATGGTTCTTATTTTGATGATTGTTTGGAAAACCTAGGTTCTGTCCTCCACCGCTGCATTGAAAAAGATCTTGTTTTGAATTATGAAAATTGTCATTTCATGGTTGAGTGGGGGATAGTTCTTGGGAATATCATTTCAAATAAGGTAATTCAGGTTGATAAATCTAAAATTGAATTAATTTCATCCCTTCCATTTCCAAAATGTGTTCGTGAGGTGCGGTCTTTCTTGGGTCATGCTGGTTTTTATCGACGATTCATTAAAGACTTTAGTAAGATCGCACTTCCCTTATCTCAGTTGTTACAAAAGGATTCTGAATTTGTTTTTGATAAAAATTGTGAGGATGCATTCAATTCACTAAAAAGGGTCTCACATCACCTCCCATAATCCAACCACCTAGGTGGTATCTCCCCTTCGACATTATGTGTGATGCCTCTAACTTTGCAGTTGGGGCAGTTTTATCACAAAGGGTTGAAAAGGCTCCTCATGTCATTGTGTATGCCTCGTGTACCCTTGACCCTGCCCAGGTAAACTACACAACCACAGAAAAAGAACTCCTTTCTATTGTGTTTGCCTTGGAAAAATTCCGTTCATATCTTCTTGGGTCAAAAGTGATTGTGTTTTCTGACCATGCTGCCCTTCGTTTCCTCCTAAAGAAACCTGAAGCCAAGCCCCGCCTCATTCAGTGGATGCTCCTCCTCTAAGAGTTTGACCTTGAGATTAGAGATAAGAGAGGGGTGGAGAATGTTGTAGCTGACCACATTAGTAGGATTTCTCCACCATTGGACCATCATGTTTACTCACCCCTACCTATTGGAGAATTCTTCCCTCATGAGAACCTTTGTGATGTTGTGGACCTTACCCCCTGGTATGCGGACATTGTGAATTTTCTTACAACATCTAGGTTCCCCCCTGATTTTAGCACTTCAAAATCCCATAGACTTAAGCATGACTCTCGTTGGTACATTTGGGATAACCCATACTTGTGGAGAATTTGTAGTGACCAGGTTGTTCGTAGGTGTGTCCCTGACCATGAGTTCACCTCTGTTTTGACCTTCTGCCACACCTTGGCATGTGGGGGCCACTTTGGCTCTCAACGTATAGCTTGAAAGGTCCTTGACTTAGGATTATATTGGCCAACATTTTATAGAGATTCCCATAGGTTTTGTAAATCATGTACTCGATGTCAATTCATAGGGAATATCTCCAAGAGGAATGAAATGCCCCAACAGCCCATGTTATTTTGTGAGATCTTCGATGCATGGGGCATTGACTTCATGGGGCCTTTTCCAAATTCATTTGGCTTTGTGTACATCTTATTAGCGGTTTACTATGTATCTAAATGGGTGGAAGCAAAGGCCACCAGGACCGATGACTCTCGAGTGGTTGTTGATTTTGTGAGGTCCCAGATTTTCAGTAGGTTTGGTCTACCAAGATTCATCATTAGTGATCAGGGTTCACATTTTGCCAATCGTAACATGAAAAACTTGCTTCGTAAGTATGGGGTTGTTCATAAAGTCTCCACTTCATATCATCCCCAAACTAATGGACAAGCAGAAATTTCAAATCGGGAAGTTAAGCGAATCTTGGAGAAAACTGTACAACCCAATAGGAAAGATTGGAGTTTGCGCTTGGATGATGCACTTTGGGCATACCGTACTGCTTTTAAAACACCGATCGGAATGTCACCATATAGGATTGTGTTTGGGAAATCTTGTCACCTCCCCGTGGAGGTCGAACACCGTGCATATTGGGCTGTTAAACAATGTAATATGAACCTTTCAGATGCAGGTGAGGAAAGAAAGCTGCAGATTCAAGAGTTGGAAGAAATTCGACGTGATGCTTATGAAAACTCCCGAATCTATAAAGTGAAGACAAAGGCTATTCATGATAGCATGATTCACCAGCGGAAGTTCCATATTGGTGAGAAGGTCCTCATGTACAATTCCAGGCTTAAGCTCCACCCAGGTAAGCTTCGTTCCCGATGGCTCGGTCCTTACATTGTTACTAATGTTTACCCTTTTGGTGCAATATAGGTTTTGCATGAGCAGAGTGGACGAAGTCTTACCGTCAATGGGCAGCGACTTAAACACTTCTATGAGGATTTTCCAAAGAATCCAATGGAGGAAATCCACCTTCTCGACGCATCATACCAACAAAACACACCAGGTTTTATCCTTCCTTCTCACATTTTCAATTATTTTAGTGAGGACACTGCACATTCTAGGTGTGGGGGGGTGGATACATTCCTGGGTTAGTTAAGATTTTTCATCTTTTTCTCCTTTTGTTTTCTCTTTCTGGCCTTCTTTATGGTATTTTTATTTTTCCCCATCAACAATTTCGAAATTCCATGATGTGGCGACCATAAAGTGGGGAAAGTAAAAATACCATAACGAAGGCTAGAAAGAGAAAGTGTATGAGTTTACCATCAAGGAGTGATTTTTAGTGAATTGGTTTTCTGTCAATGATATAAATGGTTGTATCTATGTGAAACCTTTGAGATGATTGATATCCATTGTGTGAGTAGTTTTTAGGAAAATTGTGTCACTAATATCTCCAAAAACAATTTTGCACCAAACCACAAAGTGTGATTATTTCTTACTTAATATAAGGTAAATATATGTTGGGTTAATATTTTTTAGCTTTAAATGATATTTCCATACGTTCGTTCCTTATCCGATCTGTTTCATTACTGTACCAGATTGACCTATGCGTGTGTACCTAATGTCTGACTGTTGTATGCCCTCAAAAAAAAAATTTGTGTCTTAGGCAGGTCAAAAACCACTCCTCCTCAACCTTTGATCTTGTTATAACTATTGCAATTAGTGTCGTGAGGAGATCAAACAAGGGTTGAGAGATGAGTGTGAGATTTTTTCCAATTGCAACTTCAAAAAAAATAATAAATGAGGGGAGTGATGAAATGTGAAACATATGGGGATATCTAGGTCGGGAGATTATGGTTTGACTTCTGGGAATGCTTAAATGAGTGGGTCTTGAAATATGATTGCAAAGGATGTAGGACAGGTTCGGTGACAAAATCATTTAAGCTGAAAAATGTTAAAATAAAATATATTTATTAGATATCAAGTGGAAAGAATAGCATGGAATGGTTTTCACACACACACATGTATATTTAGTGTCATGGTTTACTTCTTAATTCCTTTCTCAATTGGGTATCATGAATCTTTTTGAATTTCACTATGATATGATTTATGAGACATCTTTGTCTATTTTCACTAGGAAGAACTCCTTGGTGTGGTTCGTGCATTGATCACTTTACTTTAAATAAAATTTCCTCAAATGATAAATCTTTAGGATGTTGGAAATATATATATATATGAATCATTGTATTTGGATATGTGACTTTGCCCAGGAGTGCAAATGTTTAGGTGTGGGGGTGTGATCGTACCACGATTCACTGTTTCATTTTCACCCTTACACCGTTGTGCTAAACATATTTTGTATTAAAAATTATAAAAATATTATCAAATTGTGCTTCATGTTTGATTCAATAATTTTTTGTTTATCACTGTTAAATATAGCAATGATACTTGTTTTGAAAATTACAATGTAGGTGGAGGTGATTTGGAGGGCCCTTGATGAAGTGAAAGAAAACTGGGCCAAAATTGCATGGATCCATGGACATCTGTCCACTGTTTTAAATAGTACACAAAATCCGTGCTTCCAAATGGGCTGAACTTTTTTGTGCCTGTCCAAAATTTAATAGGCTACATTTCATATGAAGGAACCCAATCCTGATTCGGCTTGTATGGGGTCCATCCGAACTGATCTGTCCAAGCCACCGAATTTGGACCAAGTCAAATGTGGTGTTCTGTATTTTATCAATATCTTGATCTGTATTTATCCAAACGGTGCCAAACGTTCGGTGGAGATAGTCAAGAGGTAGGGCTACAACTTTTTTATTTTCTCCAAATCGAGATAAGACTGTATGAAGGCCGAAAAGCGTCGTACAAGTGGATTGATGAAATCTGTGTGCCCAAAACCACCTCCCACATTTCCTATAAATGGGCACCTTGGGCTCCTCATTTGTAAGTTCGGCCAAGAGGCAAGGTGATGACATTTTGGAGTCCCCAAGGAGTCTTCTCAACATCCCTAGAGGTTCTGGAGGCTATGGGAAGTTCTACCCCAACATATTTCTCTTCCTCCTCTCCCATGGGTTTCTAAACCCCTTGTGATCACCCAGGGAGGAATGTGATGTACATCCCGAGCTTCATGTTTGTAATATTTGAATGATATTTTAAAGTCCATATTGTTGTTTTGTTTTCATCATCCTCTATTCTTATTTTATTGAGTTATGTACTGGTATGTCATGCTCAACTCAAATGATCATGTTTGGGGGTACCCATTCATGTGATGTTTCACACACCGTTCACCACTTTATTTCCCCCTTTCAATTAGGGTGTTTGTGTGGTTTATATTGGTAAATTGAACTCACACAAGTACTGTCAAGGCCGTGTACATTTATGTCATGGTATCACAAAGAAATAACATACAAATCTGGACAGTGCATTGAGTTTTTCGTGTGTTGCCTTGGTGAGTTTTGGTTATGAAGTCAAACACAATTCATTCAATCATCGGCGGTGTCCGGTGAATCATTGTGTGTTTTTGACTGAACCCTAGGAGGTATCCTAGTATAAACTCAGTAACATTCTAGTTCTAGGTGTTACAAACCATGGATTAAAATATCATAACCTTATATCATGAAGCGATGAAGGATAAACATCATACGAGTACCCTGGGTTGATCACGCTTAATTAATTTTGTTAATCTCTACTTTATTTTATAGCTTCTATTTTCTATTGTCATCTTTAATCATCAATCCCAAGTATTATAAAACCCCAATTCCCTTTTTTTTAATTTCATAATCAGAACCACATTTTATAATTAATGATCTAAGGATCCATCGAGAGACGACCTAGGTTTGCTTCTATACTGCAGAAATTCTAGTCAAAATTAAACAACTAATTTGACGTGTTCGACAACGCGGTCAGTTCGCATGGATGGGACCAGGTTTACCTTCACTGGTGAGAAGGGATCCTTTGCAGCACAGGATGGACTTACCCAGAGGAGATTGCAGCTGATTACTCATTAGTTGGCTAGCCTTACCCTCGAAGCGGTTGATGTAGAGAGTCCGAGTTATCCTGTAGTGGTGGACCAGTACACGAATGTCTTCCCTGATGATGTTTCGGGTCAACCTACTTGCAGAGAGGTGGACTTTTACATTTACTTGTACCCAGGGATGACACTGATATATACACCAATATATAGTATGGCTCCTGCAGATCTCTGTGAGTTGCAGGTACAGCTAGAGGACTTACAAAGGAAGGGATTCATTCAGCCCAGTTTTTCTCCATGGGAAGCCCCGATTTTGTTTACCAAGAAGGCAGATGGTAGCTTGAGGATTTGTGTTAACTATCGGCACATGAACCAGGTGACTATGAAGAGAAAGTACCCACTCTAGAGGATTGATGACCTCTTTGTTCACCTGAAGGGAGCACGATGGATTTCAAAGATAGACCTCGGATCAGACTATCACTAGCTTAGAGTATGAGACGAGGATGGGAAGAAGATGGATTTTAGATGTCGGTATGACCACTAAGAGTTCTTGGTTATTCCACTAGGCATAAACAATGCTCCAGCAGTGTTCATGGGACTCATGAACATGATCTTTCTGCCATACATTGATCACTTGGTAGTAGTCTTCATCGACGACATTCTGATCTACTCGACTATTGAGGAGGAGCATGCCTTTCATTTGCAGGTAGTATTGGACACACTCCAAGAGCACAAGCTTTATTGAAATCTCTCTATATGCTAGTTCTAGATCTGAGAGGTTCACTTTATTGGACATATCTTATTGTAGGCTGGAGTTGCAGTGGATCCAGCAAAGATTGAGGCGGTACTTGATTGGGAGCCACCCATGTGTGTGACAGAGGTATGAAGTTTCCTAGGTCTGGCTGGATACAACCGGAGGATTGTGCTAGATTTCTCCAGAGTTGCAACACCACTTTCAGCATTGACAATGAAGAGGAAACCCTTCGTGTGGTTGAAGAAATGCCAGTAGAGTTTTTAGGAGATGAGGTAGAGGCTAACTAGTTCCCCCATCTTGAGGCTTCCAGATGATGGTGTAGGGTACATAGTACACTGCGACACATCAGGGATTAGGCTCGTATGTGTCCTGATGTAGGTGTGAGAAGTGATCGCATATGGTTCTCGGCAGCTGAGACATCATGAGAAAAACTACTCTACCCATGACATGGACTTAGTAGTAGTGGTATTTTCCTTGAGGATGTGGTGGCACTATTTGATGGGTGAACATTTTATAGTCTACTTGGATCACAAGAGTCTCAGGTATATCTTCTCTCAGAAGGACCTGAACTTGAGACGGTGACATTGTCTTGAGTTCCTCCAAGACTATGACTTCAAGATAGTATATACTTTTGGGAAGGAAAATGTTGTAGCAGATGCACTCTACGGGAGGAATGAAATACAACTTATAGGCGAGGCGATGAAGAAACTGGCCGCTTTATAGATATCCTCTGTAGATAGAGATGGAGTATCTTTTTTCAGTCTCTCACAGTCACTCCCCCATTTCTTCAGCGAGTCAGGGAGGCGTAGTGAGGGGACACTGACTGCGAGACACGACGTGCTCAGATATCCATAGGACATGCACCAGATGAATTTTATGAAGGTGGGGAGCACTTCAACCTCTTCAGAGGATGTACCACGGTACCTGTGTCTCTTCGAGAGGAATTGATGAGGGAGTTCCACACATCCCCTCTATTTTTACATCCAAGAGTGGCGGAGATGTTCTAGGATCTCTAATGACATCACTGGTGGTCGGGAATGATGAAATCAGTAGCAGAGTTTGTTTCTCAGTGCTTCACCTGTTAGCATCTGAATGCAAACCATCAGGTACCAGCTAGCTTGGTTCAACAATTAGAGGTCCCAGAGTGGAAGTGGGATGGGATATCTATATACTTCATGATATGACTTTCACGTACATCCAGGGGACATGACTCAATTTGGGTGATCATCGACAAACTCACCAAGTCATCCCACTTCATAATGATTAGAGAGTAGGGTTCAGTAGAGAGCATGGAATGACTCTATGTGCAGGATATTATGCGGACTCATGGAGTACCGTCGACGATTGTCTCTAATCATGACGCATGATTTATTTCCCAACTATGGAAGGGGATACAGGAGGCTTTTTGGAAACAGCTTCATTTGAGCACCACCTTATATCCTCAGATGGATGGTCAGACTGAGTGGACCATTCAGACCCTCGAGGACATGCTATGAGCTTGCGTCCTCGACTTCGGTCATAGTAGGGAGGATCACTTGCCTTTTATGGTGTTTGAATATAACAACAACTATCACTCTACCATTGGTATGGTGCCTTTTGAGGCATTGTATGGGTGACCCCACAGATCACTTTTGTGCTGGACTGACCCATGGGAGTTAACACTAGTGAGACCAGAGATGGTATGGGCTACCACATAGAAATTATAGATCATCTAGGAGAGGATGAAGACTACACAGAGTAGGTAGATTTCATATGCTGATAGATGACGAAGACCTCTAGAGTTTAAGGATGGAAACCTTGTCTTTCTACGGGTCACACATTTACATGGTTTGCAGAGATTTTGCAGAGCCAGCAAGTTATTTTCGAGGTTCATTGGACCTTTTCAGGTCCTCAGCAGAGTTTTCGAGGTGTCTTACTGCTTATCTCTTCCACCTCAGTTGCACTGGGTGCTTTAAATCTTCCACATATCCAATCTTAGAAGATACGTGCATGACCCTTCTCACATCATCGACCATGGTGAGCTGGACGCTGATGATGGGGCGACTTTTACAGAGGTTCTATTAGATATTGGGGATCGACAGGAGAAGGTCCTTCGTGGATGGTCGATACCTCTAGTGTGTGTTTGATGGTAGCACAGGAACCTCCATGAGTGCACATGGGAGCGGGAGGATCAGATGTGTGCTCTGTATCCCCACTTGTTCCCTTAGTTTGAGTTGTAGCTTATTGAAACGTAAGTCCCTAAGGTGGGGAGAATGTAAAAACCCAGAATTTCCATGTAATTTTTTAATTAAAGGGGAATTTTATAAGTTCGTCAAAATTGACGACACATGATTCCGAGGCCTGGAGTGCCCAGAATGAATTTCTGAACTTTATTTCGGGGACGTTCAGTAAACTTTCAAGAAGGATTTTCTAACTTTTGAACCGGTGCTCGAAATTGAAATCTTAGGGCACCATTGAACTCATAGTCTCGGTTTTCTCTTAAGGAGACCTTCACATCGACTGCAGTAGGTTGAGGGTGGAAGTTAGCTTTTCACATATCCGTGAAATAATAAAATAAAATAAAATAGTGTAACATATTTTTTATTTTCTTTTGAATCTTCCATGTGGTTATTTCACAGGTGGGAACCACTGATATAAAAACCTCCTATAAGAGGTTATGGAGCTAGGGACCACCGAACTTAAACCTCCCATGAGAGGTTATGGTGGTGGGGACCACCCGAGGCTAAACTCCCTTGAACACCCTCTTAAGTGTGGCGAAGTCTTTTAAACATCCCCCACTTTAATGGTTCCACCCACCTTTAATTTACATTGTGCCAACTTCATCAATTTATTTAGTGGATCCAACTTAAATTATGTCAATAGTTAAATTGGGGAAACATATTTGAAGTTGGCTACATTGCAATTTGTTGGAATTGGGAGAGGATAAATATTGGGAGAAAATCTCTCCAATTAAGAATGCTTCTCCTTTGATTAATTCTTCTCCAAACTCCGTCGAAGGATCACCAACAAGGAACATCTCCATCGATGATTGAGGAGAAGCTGATGTCAATGACATCCGTCTATCCCTATTGACGATGTCTCCTTCCTTGGGACCTCCATCGACAAATCAAACGAATGAGGTAGAGAGGGAATTTGAATTATTTTACTTTACCCATTCTTGTTATTATTGTGGTTCAAGTAATATTGCCGCTTGCTACTTGTCTAATGCGGAGAGTGCGGGCCAAACAAACATGTACTGTCCTCTCCAAATTTATTGGGATAATTATTGTGTTCTTCGCGATGGAGGAGGATGGCTATTAATTACGATGAAGGCGACGAAGGAATTGGCGCTGCCCCGTGACCCCTGCCACCTGCGGCCTCTGCGCCCCACAGCCCTTCGTTGCCCGCGGCCTCTACGACCTGCGTCCCTCCACTGTCCACGGCCTCTGCCCCATGGATCTCCGCCGCGGCCGGCCTTGCCCCCCCCCCCCCCCACGCCGCACCGCCACCCCACCCCGCGCCGCCACCCCACCGCGATGCCCCACCCTGCCGCACTGTCGCCCCGTCGTGCCACCCAGATGCCTCGTTGCGCCGCCTGCAGCACTCCGAGCCGCCCAGCGCCCTCCGCCCTCCTGGAAGATCTGCCATGTGGCCTCCTCCCTCGCGACACACTCTGCGGCTGAGCTGTCCCATGATCTCACACCGCCCATGACCGAGCTTCCCCGCGCCCTCACGACACCCTCTGCGGCCGAGTCGCCCCGTGGCCTTGCGCCGCTCACGGCAGAGCCGCCTTGCGACCTGTCGGACCGCCCAGCAGGACGAGCCACACTCAATGGGCCAGAATACCTAGCATCCTGGACCGAACCCATTGGGTCATGCTAGGTCAGGCCTATGCAGTCTCACCGGGTCGGACCAGACCCATACCCACTTCCACCCATTTACTCATTTTTGGCTATTTCTTTGGAACTAGGCATCTGATTGACGAACCACCAGCGGTGATGGAAACCTTGGAGTGAGATGGTCCCTTTCGTATACCCCACAGGAGATTTTGGATAATTATGGGAAATGTTCGAGTTGGATTGAGTAAAAATCCAACTGGGCCATCGGGACTAAAAGGCTAATAACATACAAACCGGGTGTCTAATCGATGCACCGTCTATTGTGTTGAGACCCCTATAATGTGGTTGTCCTTTGGGATACTTCTTCCTGAGACATCATTGAAGTTGGAGGATCAACCAGTAGCTTGTGGACCGGATCCTCTTGGAGAAGATCAAGCATATTGTGGGAACCTAGTAGCTGGTTGTGACGTGAATAATGTAGAGCGATCCTGTGTGGATCTGCACTTAGAGCGATCCTGTGTGGATCAGCACCTTTCGATCCTATGTGGGTCACCACCTAGAGATCCTGTGTGGGTCATCTCTTAGAGATATTGTGTGGGTCCGCACCTTGTGATCCTGTGTGGGTCACCACCTAGCGATCCTGTGTGGGTCAGCACCTTGCAATCCTGTGTGGGTCAGCATCATGCGATCCTTTGTGGGT
The DNA here is from genome assembly GCA_963277665.1 of Viscum album. Taxonomy (NCBI): domain Eukaryota; kingdom Viridiplantae; phylum Streptophyta; class Magnoliopsida; order Santalales; family Viscaceae; genus Viscum; species Viscum album. Next base: position 190,552,103 of record OY728155.1, on the reverse strand, counting down.
TAGAACTGAGAAATCCTATGTGGTTCTTCCTCTTAATAGAGTAAGATGATTCATTAGTTACGTCTAATCATCTCTACTACTGTACTTATGTTATACTTGGTGTGAGCTGAGTTCATACCTATGTGGTACATTCCTTCATGGTAATACCTTGGTGGTATTCCTCTGTATAGAATACCTATGTGGTACTTGCCTTTGTTGTTTTCAATTCTTTGTGGAATAGTTGAGCTTTGGGCTTTTGGGTTTGACCCTATGTTTCCTCATGATTTAAATGGGTATACTTGATAACTTATTTATATGTATGGGAATATACCTAAGTAGGGTTGATAGTTGACTTCATGCTTTGAGATTTATCTTTTGTGGATTTTGTGAGACCTTGAGGGTCTGGGGGACCCTACTGAGTATCGTTATACTCACCCCTATATGGGCTATGCTCGCACTTCGTTGTGTTTGGTGCAGACAAGGAACAACACTGTCTAAGGACGAGGGTACTAGGATTGGAGGTAGCTCAGAGGTGGATGTTAGATGAGGTGAAGCGTAGAGATGACCATTCATGAGCTTTACCTACCCTTCAAGTTGGATCTGTGGTGGCTGATCTAGGAGCTATTTCAAACTATCAGCGGTCTTGTACTTTCTAGTTTTTCTTATACATTCTAGTTGGGCTTGTATTTTGGCCCATTTTACTTTCTGCATTTAATCTGATTACTTTTCAATTTATATGAGTTCATATCTTGATATGTGCATGGTTGCATGTGCTTACAGTTTATAAAGGCAATTCCTTCCCAGTTATAGGGAATACGCCTTCAGTGCTTGTCGCAAGCCCCTGGCCTATGGGAAGTGGGCTTGGGGTAGTCACGACACGAGCCCCAGTGGATGGGTCGTGAAAAATTACATCTAATAGTATAAATTGGAATAAATTATACAAAGGTTATCTAATTATACTTTAAAACTATTAAATGGTTCATTGAATAAAATAAATAAATTAAACAAAAGATATGTTTTGAATTAAAATTATGTATTATTCACTATTCATTAAAATATAAAATTTATCAAGAAAATGCTAAAATTTCAACCTATCTAACTTTTTATGTCCTACATCAAAATAATAGGTCTATATTTCAAAATATAACTTATAAAATTTTAAAAACTACTTTTAAAATGGGTTTACCATCAAAATTGGGTAATACTATATTTTTTTGAAAAAATCATTTTTTATGTATAAAGAATTATTTTTTACTTATATTATGTCTTTAATATATATTTTATGAAGTAAAAACACATTTTTTCAAAACCTGGGATGTTAAATTCTTCCCCCCTTTGGAAATTACATTGTCTATATATTTTTCACTTATTAAATAAGTGGTGGTATTTTTCCATCCCAGCATTTTCATATTCCCATGTCACCTCTTAAACAATATTATTTTTCCACAAAATCATAACATGATGAATATATTTATTCATCAACACTTACTCTTTATAGTAAATAATATGTAGTAGTTATTCCGTATAGTAAAGACTTTCTTCCAACTAAATTACTTATGGACTCAAAAAATGAGATGAATTCAACATATAATTTCATAACATTGAAACTTGAAAAACATATTTTACATATAATAAATATGAAGGTAAATCCACATGGTAGTCATATGATCCTCCTTTATCAAGGATTTCATAGTATCCAACGAATCTTGGACTTATCTTCCACTTCATGGAAAAATGGATCACACTTTTCCATGTATAAAATTTTATAATGACATTATCACCTACATTAAAAGAAATATCCTTCATCCTGTTATCCATATAAATTTTATACCTACTCTAGGTGGACATCATATGTTACTAAATTAACATAAATGTCCCTAATATTTCATTTAGTAATTATACTCCCATAAAATTCAATTCACCTAATTCATCCAAATATTATAGAGTTCGACATGAGTTTCTAGATAATTCCTCAAATGGTGTTATCAGTATATTAGAATGAAAACTATTATTATAAGAAAACTCATTAAAATGGTTAATTTTATTCCCACCATGAGTGGTAATCCATTGAACAAGCATGTAACACATCCTCCTTCCTTTGAATTGTTCCTTTTGACTCCCCAGATATTTGAGGATGACAAGCTATACTGAAATTTAGTTTAATAACCAATGACTTATAAAGTCATTTCTGAAAGATAGATTCGAATTTGGCACCAGGATCAGATAAAATAGAGATATAAATATATATAACAAGAATATCTATTTAATATAAAAGTGAGATAGTTGACCTAGAGACAATATATCATTAATAGGAATAAAATTTGAATATTTAGTCAATCAATCAATAATAACCCATGCCTCATTGTTACATTGAGAAGTCATCAGTAATGACACTAATAAATCCATAGATTTATTTTCCCGTTTCAACTCTCGCATAAGAAAAGAATAAACTATCCATTTCAAAAAAAAATCTTCTACTTTAACATGTTGACTAGTAAAAAATTTAAGGGTAAATCTCGAAATACATTTTTTTCATACATCCCACCAATAACACTATCGAATATCTCTTTACATCATAGTGCTACTCAGATAAACTGAAAAGAAAGAACTATGATCTTCAAATAATTACTCTTCCTTAAAATTTGAATCACAGTGAATGCATAATATCATCCCAAATACCTCCAATGGCCCGAAGGCCTTCATTTTTATTAATTTTTGATAATCCTCCATTCAAAGGGTGAGGTGGAACCCTTACAATACCCGAAGACATATGTATTACATGGCCCATAGACCTTAGAAGAATTCATTTCCCATAGGATTCAAAAATTACATACAACCCAGACTAACTACTTAGAACTGCTCCTCCCCAGTATCTTCATTGTGAAATCAGCTCTCCACCTTAGCATGGCTGTTTGTCTAGGCATTCCTGTGCATGCACAGGCTTGTCCCAATGGTAGGTTTCATACCCTCTCATTCTTGCAATCCGTTTAGCTTCTGCTATGGTGAAAGCTCCTTGCTCATCCTCCTTGTAGAGCTTGTACCTTGTAGGTTGTCTGGTTTTCATCTGCACTTAAGGTGTCCCAAAGGCCTTGAGGTGGCCCAAAGGCCTTACTGACCCAATGGCCTAGGTGGCCCGAAGGCCTTACAGGACTAAGGGACCAAATTGGTGGCCTGAAGGCCCAAACGGGGGCATATTCCTGACTGCAACAATGCCAAACAATGCCTGCTACAGTTCCCACTATAGTACCTGCTACAGTACTGCACAGTTACTACTACAGTACCTACTACAGTAATTCTACAGTAATGCTATAGTGTTTCTACAGTGTTGCTACAGTGCCTCGGAAATTCTGCCTCCGCCTAGATTTGATCCTTGGTTGCTTAGATGCACTTACGGAGTCCTTACCAACCGGGCTAAGGCTCATGTGCTCATCCAAAATACAAAAAAACAATATTTACCAATTTTAAATTCATTTAACTTACCTTTTGGACCAATTATAACTTTTTATTAACTCATTGTCTTCAAACTATGCTTGCTTAATTTGGTCCGATAGAGATGGTTTCACTGAAACCAAAAACAAAACTGAGAAATTTCATACACTAAAAACATCCAGGTGAAAATTTATCATATCATTAACCAATGTATCACATTAAAAATATAGCATGGTTGATGTAGCAATACTTTTTCAAGTCAGATCATTGTTCTCTATTTTATATTTACCAAAATTGTAATGAGTCAATAAATCATAATTCTTGAGTAGTTCTATAACTTTACACTATCTCATGTTATATTATTTTTAATATAATATATACTTCATTGATTTTTAATCAGTATATATTTCACACTTTAAGACATAAAAATTCTACCTCTAAATTTTTAATTAAAAAAAATATTGGATGACTCTGAATCATGTGTAGTGTAGTTTAACTCATGAGGTTTTAAGTGTTGTGAAGCACAAGAAATTTGCTGATCATTTTAAATTATGTAACAACCTGGCCCTTTCTATAAAGCATCACATTAGATAAAAAATCACCATTTCTGGAAGAAATATATAAAATGGGAGCATTTACAAATCATCTTTTTTGTTCCTAAAAATAATAATCACATTATTTTGTACAGATGAAATTAACTCCATTACATGTTAACTTAGTTAGTGGGTTAGATAATGGAAAAATTCATTCAAAAATCATCAGGTATAACTCTCAAATTCATGAAAACTAAAAATATCTATTACATTGGTAGGAATCAGTTACTCTTCAATAACTTTTATTTTATAGGGGAAAAAATTATGCCATTGTTAGAAACAATATGACCATGGAACAAAAAAAATCAACAAAAAATCACACGTACAAAAATTTATATATGTTTTTTTATCTATTTTGGTTTGGAAAACAACCCTTAAATACTTTTCATGTTCATCAATACATTCATAATATACCAAAATATCATATATAAACACAACCAAAAACTGATCCAAAAACTGATGAAAGAGTCTGTTCATGAGATTCATAAGTACAGTTGGTACATTATATAACCCAAAGGGAATAAACAAAGACTTATAATGCCCATACCTCATCCAAAAATAATTCTTTGGAATGTCATCCCCCTTCACCTTTGGATGATGTTACCCAGACCACAAATTAATATTTCAAAAAATAATGAGCTCCCTGAAGCTGATCAAACAAATCATAAATATGTGGAAAAGGTTATTTATACTTAACTGTGATGTTATAAACTGCTCTATAACTAATACAATGTCTCATTCAACCATTGTTATTTTTCCCAAATAATATAATGGCACCCCACGGTGAAGTGGTTGGTTGAATGAAACCATTATTAAGTAATTCTTACAAATATTTTTTCAATTACATCAGTTCTACTTGATCCATTTGATATGGTGGTTTATTAATAGGCTTAGGATCATGAAATAAATTGATAGTAAATTTAACCTCCCTATGAGGAACAATACTAGAAAATTCATTAGGTAGAACATCCATAAATCCATTCACTACTAGAATTTCACTAATCTAAATTGTTTTATTCTTTTCAAAATCATGTTCTCGATATCATTCACTACTATATTTAATCGACCACTAAAATTATTTTTATGTTATCTATGGTATTAATTCATTGAATAAAATATTATTGGATTTGTAATCTATTTTAGAATGATAATGTAAAGTACATCCATTACTAAACTAGGGGATGTTAAAAATAATTTTCTAGGAATAACATTCCACCATTGATAAGAGGAAGATTATTATAAATCTAGGTTTATTTAATACTTCCACCTAGAGGTTTTACCAAATATTCTATATCACATTCTTGAGGTGATATTTTCAATTAACATAGAAAACTCTCACTAATAAAAGAATGTGAAGATACAAAGTCTAAGAGAGTATTTCAATTTTGTGAAAAAAACTATAACATAATTTTCATAACGTCATTATATCAACCCATATCAACTTTTTTAGTAGCAAAAAAAAATTTCTATGAACTTCTGCTTCTTTTCTTGAGGGTTACCATCCAGGTTAATAAACTTTATATTTATATTGTCATAATTCCTGAACTCATTGAAACTAAAACATCTTCACACTAGATTATCATTTATTACATGATCGTCTCCCTTGAAGTGATAAGTAATATAAAAATTATAAACACATCGGAAGCAATTTATAGACATTGAATGGTATTTTACCAGACGCTTTTCACCACACTTTTCAAAAGATGGTAATTTTGTTTTCTTAACTCCAAAATTCTTTCATGAATGCTTTCCCTTTTCTTAATAACTAGACCTCTTGTTTTTCTTGGTCTAATGGGAAATATGATAAAAAAACTCCATTACTGCATTATCAAAATATCATATAAGTTTCTCATAGCCTTAGAACTCATGAGAAGAAAATCCCCTTTGATATATCAGCTTAAATCATTAATAAAAATACTTATCTTTCTGTCAATATCCCAGAGAAATTTTGTTATGTACCTTACCAAACTATTGAATGTCTCTTCATAGGAATCCGCCAAATATTCCACCGATTATCTCAATTCAAATAATTAATTTTCTATCCTAATTCAAATAGTATTAGGAAAATATTTTTCAAGGAATATATTCTAAAATTCATCCAATTCCATGGTATAAATCTTTTCACGTCCTCTGATATTTTTAAAAATTTTCCAACAATGATTAGTTTCACCTTCAAAAAATAAATTGTAATAGTTACCTTTTAGTGATTCAAACAAACCATGAACTTGAATATATTTTCTATAAATTAAATTCATCCTTAAACATACAAGGTTTCACATGCTGCTTTCAATGATGGTGGAAATTGTCTCATAAAAGGATCCACTATTTTCATTTTACTACATAGTAGATCAGGATTCTTTCATTTATGGAAGCCACCACCATTTCATTCCCGAGTCGACTGATCCATCACCACAACAAACTACTCAGTTTCAATTTAATCCCTGTTAGGATGCTGATTTGGATGTTTGTTTTCATGTTGATTCCTTCCCAACACAGCAATCCTATTTTATATATGGAGAAATATTATGAACATATGTATCGTATAGGAAGAAACATGTTAATATTAAAATTCTATAACTTTTTTGAATTTACCATAAGGTAAACTCTTTCAAGGGTAATTTATTAACATTTCCCAACCCACTAAAGTTATCTAAATCAGCCTCTGATACAAACTATAATGACCTAACATTAAACCATTACATAATCGTGTGTTAAATCAGTAATTATACTTTATATCACAATGAGGATCTTTTTAGGTTTATATGTTTAGATTATTAGGCCATAACTCACATACAACAAAACCATAAAAATAAAAAGTGGAAACTTCCGAATAGTATCCATTTCTATCACAAAACAAACTCTTTTTTGGAAAAAGAAACATGGTTTATTTTCATGTTCAGTTATCATGATTTTCCTTGATTCAATTCCCATATCTCGTATCCCAAAAATCATGTGTAAAATATTTTTTATTGTGGGATTATCATAAAAATATCAGTAAGCGATTATAAAATAAGTAAAATTTTTATTCCGGTCAAAAAATGTAAACTATGAATACTTTATCATAATGAAATATTTTTCACCTTTATTTAGTAGTAAATAATTTCCTTAAAAAACTCATTATATACCCTTTTGTGGAATCATGTGATTACCGTTAAACACATAAAAATAATATATAACACATAAAGCTAACTTGAGACATAAGTATACATGAATTGAATTACTAAGCAGTCAACTTCTATACATGTCACACTTACAAAATGGAATAACTATACAGTCAACATTGATATCTAATGAAATGAATGTTATAATGTAACCACCCACCCCTAGTTTATCATAGAACCACTAATTTATGGTTTATCATGTAACTACCCATCATTTTTTCAAGTTCCATTATAGAATCATAACACATTAAATTTTGCAATTATAATCATTTCACTCATAAAATTTCATTTTCTATAATAAGAAATCAGTTCAATGCATTGAAATAATCAATCCATTAAAAAAATTCAATACCAAAATACCATGAAACATAAAAAATATATTTCTTTTTCTTCTAAAAACACTAAGGCCAGTAGATGAAGAAAATTGTAAAATAATAGTCACAATGGCCGAGAAGTCATTGTCACTATATACATTAAAAAGCAAAATTAGTTTTATTGTTTCTATTGAAAATAAAAATCACTATATAGAACACATAAAAATATTCCCTTTTAAAAAAATTAATAGAATTAAAATTGAAAAGAGTTTTTTATACACCTCATAAAATAAGGTGGTGTATAAAATCAAAATATGCATCAATGAAAGGATATTGAGTTGAAGTCCCTTACCTTGAGATAGATTGATCACATATGTTCTTTATCTTCATGAATAACAAACCTAGATTAATTATTTAATTTCACGAGAACATTTTCATGTTTATTATCCATTTAAGATCAGTTAACACTCAATTATAACAATTATATATTTATTTATGTTCATGTTGGAGATTTTGTTGATATTAAGTACTTATGTCAAAATTGAACATGGTATGATGTCCACAGTCCATGTGGTCATTAGACCATCATCACCAGAATAATATTCCTAACATTATTATTATTTTTATAAATAAATTTTACTTTTAAATGATACCATTAAGTATGTTTATTAAAAGTGAATAATTTTATAATCATATAGATGGTAGGCCTTACATACTCATGGGTAACATTTTCTATTTTCACTAATCATTATAGAAATATGGAATGTATTATTATTTCATTATAGAATTAGAATAACATCATTAACTTCATTTTAATAATTTAAATAAACTTGTATATATTATACAATTTATGTGTTGAATAAAAACGAATCCCATAATATTGTGGAGTTGATAGTCCACATGTTTGCATGAACGACGTTATCATTTTTATCTGAATGAAAATTAAGAACATAATTGTCATAAAATTATCTTATAATTTTTAATTTTTCATGAATATCATATATGAATATTAATCCCAACATTATAACCATTTCTTGATAGATTGTTATGGAAAATTAATTATATCATTTTGTAGAGTTGATAGTGTACACATACACATTCACATTTGATAGAAGTAGAGATGGTTTGGGTGATGATATCAAAAAAATAATATCTCTATATAGTAATGATACACGGTTTATTATTCAATCAATGATGAAAGAGATTTTAATGAATTGGAAGGATTAATAAAATATAATCACATAAAACATGATACCTCTTCTTCAAATAGTCTCCTTTGATTACCACATTAACACCTCTAATCAGGGTCTTATGCATAAACTAAGCCCTATAAAATGTGGGAAAATATTGTAGAAAGGGTTCTGGGTAGATATTTTTGTAATCAAATGGGTTTTTAATTGTAAGTAAGAGAGAATAATTGGATCATTTTTATATGAGAGGTGAAGGGTCGTCTTTAAAAAAATTAAAATATTAAATTAATATAAATTACTTTTTATCTCAGAATGAATCCAAATTGTGATTTGTAGAATATAATATGATTATGATTTTAAATCCTAAAATCCAATATTTTTTAGATATGTTTTGATTTCATTTCAAACCTTCTAATTTCATTTCACACTTAATTATTCTATTTTAAATTTAATTATAGTAACGACATTTTAAATATTAATATTCTATAAATTTTACATATATGGGTTAAATATCCAATAAATGAATTATATATGAATTATTAGAACTTATCATATAAAATTTCTAATTTTTAAGAGTTTTCATGATTTTAAAATCATTTATTAATTTAATATTTTATAAAATATCTATAGTGTCATTTTTGGCACTATTAAATTCATTGAATTTAAATAAAATAAAAACAGAGAGATAAATTAAAAAATAATAATTTAACTTACTTATATTATGTCATAGCCCTCTATAAAATGTTTCGAGTACCATAGTTAGTTAAAAATATAATTATTTTCATATGTTTCATATCATTTATTTTATATTCTATTAATAAAATAATTATTGTATCACCATTGTGTCTTCATTTATGGAAATTATAAAATGTCTAAAATCAATAAATGAATTCCCCTGATATAGATAATTTTATTATATTTTTGGATACTATTTATGATCCAAGTTATACAATTTTTATCCATATATTAAAATTATTAATCTTATGAAAAATAAAAGAGGGTGACATTTTCTAACTTCCTTTTATTTTAATAAAATTTATATCATTTTCATGGAAAAAGGTAAATTAAATGAGTCAATTCTAATCCGTATATTTAGAGGGTCGATTATTAGTTCTAGAATTGTATTTTTAATGTATTTAGGGTTATTTAATTGTCCTTAGAAAATTATATTTTTACCTTAATTTACCCGATTTACATTTAACCGTGTTAAATAATAAAATAAAAAATGTTACAATTCATAAAATCTAAAAAATAAAAGGAAATTATTTTCATAATTTATATATTATTATTCTAACTATGGAATCAAAATTTCAAAATTTAAAACCAAAATTTTTTATAAATTTTATTAAAATTATTCCCATTGAAGAAATGATAAAAAAAAATTTAAGTGAAAACCATCAATAGATTAACATGTGCTTATATCGAATTTAAATATGAAATTGAATACAATGACATAAATTGGATGAAATGAAAAAAAAGATAATCTAATTATACTTTAATACCAATTTAAAGTAAAATCTATAAAAATAAATAAATAAGATGAATGAATAGTTTTGAATTAAAATGTAATATTTTCACTATTCATTAAAATCTGAAATTTATTCGAAAAAACCAAAAAATTCATCCAAAATAAATATTGGTGTCCTTATTAAAAAGGGATGTTTATTTTTCCAAATATAACTTTTAAATATGTGAAAAACTATATTTAAAATTTGTTATCTAATAAAAGAATGTGAAATTATTTTTTAATTCATTTTTTAACTTAAATAATGATTTATACTTATATTATTTTTGTAAAATATATTATATAAATTTTAAAACATATTCTATCCCTACCTCGGTTGTTATAGAATCAGTTTTTATTTTATTTGAACCCACATATAGTTTCTTCAACACCATGTAAACCTGTTTTTAACATTAACCCAAAAATATATTTTTTGGTTATAGCCATGGACAAAAACTGTGGGTATTGGGGTTAGAACCATGGATAAAAGATAAAACAATAGTTGTAGATATCATTGGAATGAATTGGAAAAACTATATCCAAAATCTATAATGAAGGTTCTATATGATACTTCCATTTTTTCCACTATGAAAATAGCCCCATAGTATTCAACCATGGTAGTTAGGCTATATCCATGATTTTCCACATTGGAAATAGTTCTTTTTTGATGGTGAAAAACTGTGGCTATATGACAAGTAAACAATGGATATAGACCAACAAATATATTTTCCTAGCCAGTTTTGATCTTTATACCTCCTCTATATGCACCATCCACCTAAACACTACACTATGGATGATTTTGTGTATATATATTTTGTTATATATATAATTAAAAAATGTGGGTATATCATGTAAAGGGTGGATATATCACTTCTCTCTCTTTTTTAAGAGGTTAATTTTTTCCCACAAAAGGGAGGCAGATTTGTATCCATGGGTTTGAGAAACCCTGGATACAGAAAATAGAAATGATAATCTATTGAAACATTTTAAAAAATCATTCCTATATCCCTAGAAAATATTCTTTAGCGATGGTTTTACATAATACTTGGATATATCCCTAAAAATCTATAGCCACCAGTTTACACAAACTGTGGATATAGCCCTTGCTAAAAGACTCTATAGAAACCATTTTACAAAATAAATCAGGGCTATTTCCATTGGGAAAAAGACTCTATAGACACATGTTTACCCAAACTATGGCTATAGCCCTAAAAACACTCTATAGACTTTATTTAACACTACCACGTCTATATATATCAGAAAAAACAGTATATCCATAGTTTCATTGAACCATATCTATAGTCATTGAAATATTACCCTATATCTATTTTTTATATTAAACCATATCTATATCGTTGCTATAAATACATGTATCCATGGTTTTTGAAACCCGTGGCTATAGGTCTGTGGCTATAGACCAACATTCTAGTAGTGACCGATGTAATCCTTTTTTATTTTATTTAATATTCATTATAACCAACAAGTAATTTGAACTTATTTTATAATATTAATTATTAAGATTCCAAAAATTGAGTCTGTTGGTCTAAATTAATTTCATAGAATTTGTATAAATTAATTTTAAAGTTATCCTAAAAATTTTACAAAAATATATTTCATAAAGAAAATGTTCTCAAAATTTAATGAGGTTGTTATATGTAAATTCAACATAAAAATTATTCAAAATTATATTCCTAGATTAATAATAATATAGTTGATCATATGATACTTAATAACATTATTAATACAAAATAGCACCAAGAAAATCTATAAACAAAAAGTATGATAAAAATAAGAATTATTATTTTCTTTATTCATAAAAAATAATTCTTCTTAGAATATTCTAAAAAATTAACTCAAGGATGATATTTTTACATTGATTTCAAAAATTATGTTTCATAAAAAAACTTTAAAGAATCATAAAATTTGTTTTTTTCTTATAAATAATAATAAATAAATAAATAATTATAAAATAGTTTTTTTCGAAGGACATAAAAACAATACTAAAATTGAATTACTTGTAATCAATATGATTTATTAATATAAAAAAATTATACCAATTTTATAATTTTTTTTCTTCCTATCCTAAAACCAAATTTAATTTATAGGTCATAATAGTCTTGATTATTTAAAAAATTTAATATTATAAGATTGGTTGTTAAAACTTGGTGTTGCATGTAAGAAAATATATCTGAATTAAATGAATTTGAAAAAAAAATTATAAAATCATGGGGTGATACTTCCTATCCCTATTAAAATGAATATTGTCTGAAAAATTTCATCACTCTGATACAAAAAACTAAGGATAAATCTTCCTCATCAAATCCTCAGGTTCCCATAAAGCTTCTTCAAGTTCATGGATTTTCCATGAAACATTTACCAGGTGATTGGTCTTTTTTTATCTTTATCACTATGATATGGAATCTCCCTAGGTTTTTCGTCATATAAAATATCATGATCTTGTGGTATGAAATCAGAGAATAGTACAAGTGGTTGATCAGGTGTGTACTTCCTCAAGAGAGATACATGGAACACATTGTGGACTGAAATGTGGTTCGGTGGAAGCAGCAAGATATATGAATCTGTCCATACGTGATCATGAATATCTAATAGGACAGTATACATAGGGATGAAATATACATTATTCCAAAACCATATATTTTTATTCCATGTATAAATTAATTGTAAAACATTGAAAATAACTTTAAAATTCATATCTTGTCAATGATTTTCAGCATAATGTTTCTATAGACATTTAGATTCATTGATGTACAATTGAATGGATTTGATGTTCTCTTCTATTTCCTCAGATATAATATGTAGAAATAGATTTATATTTATATTTTCATCGCATTAGGTTGGTGTTCTACAATATAAATTCCATATATAAATCCATATGAATCCTTCAAAATGTTTTAGTGAAATATATATTTGTATGAAAAGACCCAACTAGATGAAGGTGTTGAACCTAACAACCATTGAAATCCATAGAAAAAGATCATAGCATATACTATAAGGTATAAAATGTACTCTTAGACTTAACATCTATTTGAGGATGATATATAATAATGAAACTCAACTCCTTATATAAATTTGGATAAAGACTTCCATAAAACATTGAGGTATTCTTTGTATCCAGATATGATATTATAGAATGTGGTTCCCATGAAGCCTCAACACTTAAAAAAATGTATATCATGGATAGCTAATTCAGAGGAAAATATAATCTTATAGAATTGAATATGGCATACTTCACTAGGATATAAAATACAATCCAAACAAAATTTTTCCATTTATATGTTGTATAGAGTGAGAGGAAAAAAATACATGGTTACACTTCACATTTCCATTATAGTATGGGTAATGGTTTTGAAATTCAGAAAGGATTTTGTCTCTCATCCTTAACCTACTAACATACCAAGCACTGTGATTAATATTCTTGAATATATATTTATATATATATATCCATTCCATCCCAGTATAAATAATCTTCCAAATCACTATAATCTATTTACATATATGTTTAATGAAGAATAAATAATTGTGAGATTCCTCTAATAGGTCCATCAAAACTGTTATGGATGGAAAACATAAATATTTACAAAACTATTTAATTATATTGTAATCATGTTTAAACCTAAGAACATTTATCACATAATTCTGTAGATCTAAATTTACAATTTTCACCACATTATTCTTTATATGTATAGATAGAAGAAAACTCATTTAGGAAGGACAAGATTTTTTTGGAAAAATCTATTCACCTTCTGCTCAAATGTATGAACCACACGATAGGGAAAAAATTAAAAATGTTTTGGTTGTTGATGATTTGGAATCCAACTTCCCCCCATCCCAAGGCCTAATTGTAGTTAGATCATGACAATCTATCATGGAACTCTATTCTCATGTATGGTGACTCATCCCCCTCATAACTTCTCTTAGGACCATTCCTACACAGTTCTGTTTCCAACCTCTCTTGATTATATAACAATGACCTCCATCTGTCTTCCTTGACCGCATAGATTTGCTTTACCAAGACATCTATGAATATCCCAATTGTTTCACCCACCGATAGTGGTCCAGTATAGGGTGTCCCATACACATTCATTAAAGTAGCTTCTGATATGATATAGTGGGCCTTGAAAGTGATATTTGTATTTGAAAAAACATTGATCCCTCTTTTCAGTTGTTTTCTAGGTTCTTGGGGCCTTAATGCTTTTTTATGGATTTCATCCCTAAAACTGAAATATTTTTTCTTTGTGTTAGATTATAGGTAATATTTTTTATATATCTACTATTTTACTCCCAAGTTTATTGGTAGTAATCACTTCACCGTTCACTGGTGGAAAATTGAGAATCACATTGTAAGGGGTTCCCCAAAAATGCATGTATAGATCAATCTCATAATCCACCCTCTCTCTTTTCAAATACGATAAATGATGCATGCAATTACTGCTTTTAATGGGGTTATTTCACTATGTGTTGGAGTGAACAAGTTTCTTATAGGAACCTTCACTTGCTTGGATTTTTGTGGATATTTATATTTCTAAACTTCTTTCCAATAAGATCTTTTGTTGTTTTCTAGATTCAGGGTATTGGTCCCAAATATTTTATTCCTTTTTACCCCATGTTTTTTTTATTTCTATCACTAAAAATGGAAATTTTTCCTAGTTTTTTAGGATACATTATTAAGCTAGGACCAGTTCGGGCATGTAGGGTGGAACATGTAAGGGTGTGGTGTCCTCGACAGATGATGGTCTCTCAGGTCATTTCTTATGGGTTCATATGAACACGACTAAAGGTGGTGTATTAGTGTATGGTCCTGATCTTCCCTCTTCGACTGTCTTAGGATCCCATGAGCTTAATTAACCTTTCTTAGTAGAAGGTTATGTGGATGATTTTCTAGCTCAGGTTCCATAAAATCCACAGGAATTGTGGTCATCTTCTATTGGGCCTCCATGGGAACATTTTTTCTAGGAATCTCAATTACATGGTTAGGAAATTTCATGTATCCCAGCCCTTCCAATGCTTGTCTTCTCTAATGATCTTGGTCTGTATGATATTGAACTAGATTCCCCTCCAATGAGTAACAATTTATTATCACATGTATAGTAGGGTGTGTTCTCCTTAGCTAGGTTTCATCTGAAGATAATAGCTAAAGATTTTCTAAAGTATAATGACCCTTTAGATTTCCTCCTGTATTCGTGAACTCATGATCACCTTCCATGAATTCTTGAGATCATATTTCTACCATTCCTTACTAAATGGTATAGGGGAGCATCTTACACTAAGTCCCAGATCTTCATCCTTCCACTGATTTTTCTCCCTTTTCTGTCTCAAATTAAACATGTATAAGGTCATAGAATAAGATATCTTCAACACTTTCATCCTCTCAATATGATATTTCCATGTCTCTTGGAGATATTACTAGGTGCATCATGTTTACATGATTCTTTGCTAATATGAAATACCCTAGGTCCGGGTGCCCATGTCATGATGGAATTTATTGATAACGATGTTCAAACTTCAAATGTCTCTCTACATGAAGTTCTCGATCACATGAAAGGATCCTATAAAATATATAATCACATACATCGATCATTGATTCACAATTATCTGCATCTCAACCCAAAAATCAAAAAAAATGATCTTCTATAATTCTAATGTACCAGTTTAACCGATCGGTCCCTCATATCAGTATATCTATAAAAAATAACCTCTAGTGACAAAATGATTCATTTTCACATTTATCTACAGTAAATGTGACTCTTAGGTAAGGGAGAATAGGTGGAATGAACATGAATAATTGAATATGGATGAGTCCCTGTGGTTTTTAGGTAGGTGATTATATGATAGATAATAATGGGAGGAGAGTATATTGGAAAGAAAACATGCAACGTGGTCATGTCCTTCATATCCTGATGTAGGATGCTCGGCATGGGATATAATGGTGATTGATTTATGAAGTGAAACAACCAAATAGGTGAACTCTGATCATATTTTTTCCTAGAATAATTCCATTAAAATTTATGATCCATTTCATATTACATAGATTCTAAGGTAACCTTACACATGTGATGTCTTTCTAACCATTCTCGGCATTTCCCCTTTTTTTACCAGGAATGATTGTGGTGATGGTATCTCATCCGCTAAGAAATGGATCAAAATCCATGGTTACCATGATGTTGTGTGTGTAACATGGAATACTCTAACTTATATCAATGAATTTATTGGGATCCATAGAATACAATAAAGGCTCAAAACAAAACATTAGTCCTGCATTGTTAACCAACACACCCCTGGTCAAATGAATTTTAGATGGTTAAGAATAAGTCGATTAGTTGGATACTAGTTTGGAAAGATGTTGGGATGAGACTTTGTTCTGTGATATAAATATAAAAAAAATTATTTTTGAATCTCTTCTAATAAAAAAGTGTTTGAAATGTTATCAGTTGTGGGTTAAATAGATTTGGGAAGGGAATCAGAAAATGTAATTATTTTATGCATGTATTAGAGAGAAGAAGAGGTTCATTAGACAAAATATGACATTGTATGAGGGTACATATACTGATGAGATAAGTGGGGTTGGACATATGGAAGAGTCCAATTTTTAATCAATTCTTGTAGGACTCAAACTGTGAATGAAAAGTGTATTATTGAGGAGCTATGATGACAATCTCAAAGTAGCTCTTCTAGTGGTTTCGTCTTATAATTTTTTTTATTGGAAACTGAAAATTATGAAGAGGTGATTTATGATGCAATGAGAGAGATCAAACTAGAGAGTGCACTAGGAATAGAATGTTTCCTGAGGAACTTTTACAAGGACTCATTGGAGTTGATCAAGTGTGTTATGGTGAATGAATTTTAGGACTTCTTAGTGGGGATTCCCCCCTCAAGTCTCATGTGTTACCACACCTGAGCTCATTCCAAATATTAAGGACCCCCCATCTCTCCAACATTATATTTTGGTAAACATGATAAATTTTCAATACTATGTTCATGTAGGGGTTATAAAAATGAATTTTATTAACGCATATCCCAAGATGGATATCAGATGTAAAATATGGGTTTGTAAAATGAAGGACTGTTAAAGGAGAAATATCTTTAGCTCATGAAGTGATTATTGAAACCAACCAAATGTTCCTCAGTTCAAAAATGGAAATCAAGATGTATATAGAAATTACATTGATTGGGTTGAGCGAAATTTTATCATCGAGATGATAGAAAAAATAGGAATCTCATATTTGTTCACATATCTTATGTTCAGATTCTCAATATCCTATTGACTCTCAACCTCCATCACGGTGGAAAACTATTGTTTTTTCAAGGGTATTTGACGTTTAAGACAAAGAAGCAACATATCACCAAACATATTCCTTATTTCCCAAGATGTCCTCGTTATCCATTTCAAAATGAATAAAATAAGGGGCAGGTGACACCTTATTAATGAATTTAGTGCTTCCATACCTTCTCCTACATCAGGTGTGTAGATGAAACCATAATTATTACTAAATATACAGTAAGATATCAGTTTTACAGGCCAACCAATTACATGTTGAATATTGTAAATTCAATGGATAAATTATCTATCAAACTAAAAGAAACTTATATATATCTAGGTGATGCTCAAATAGGAGGATTTCCATGCTCATTAATGATATTTACAAGAATAGTAGAACCTTCCCTATGCATTACTTGGGTGCAACCATTTTTTCATTACGTACCCAAATACATCACTATGATAAATGTTTTGCAATGATTACTAGGAGAATGTTGAATTGGACAAATAGATACCTCTTATTTGGTGGAAGAATTACTCTAGTGAATATCATTCTTTCATCCAAGATGATCCATTCCCTCTAACGTACTACGGTTCCAAGGGCATTCATTTCATACATTTTCAATATTTATGAATCGTTTATATGGTATACTTATAAGGAAGTTATGAAACATTTGATATCATGTAGTAAAATGTCCATAAATATGAATGAGGGATGATTTAATCTAAAAAACCTAGTGTAAATGATCCATTGTATGCATGAAAAATTCTCATGGGAGGTCCTTGAAGAATTATCACATTGGAGAATATTCATGGAAATGAAATTTAGTACTGACATGGTCATGGAGAGAGGTGGACCATACTCCCAATTGTATACCATTCACCATCATATTCTATCTATTCTAAACCATACCTGATGGATTTTGATAATGCTAGATATTTCTTATTTGCATCAAAACTGAGATAGTTACATTCTTAGCTTCCCCAGCTACCTAGTTCTGAAAATTACCTTCATGATAGAATGTATAAACCAGAACATCATCAATGAAACCCTGTACAATAATAAATGGGAATTATTTTACTTCATTGAGAGGAATAAATAACTAGATAGGTGTGTTTTTATTATATATTCAGTAGGATAATTCTGGGTGAAGGGTTCTAGGAGGTAATATATGGAATGTAATCTCAAGGATAGGTTTCTTGAGGTGTTGTGGAAGAATCCTATGATGTATAACCTTATTTTATGTTGTATCATGAATAGGTATCTACCAACTAATGAATATATCAAATGTACAAGAATTTATATTGTTTCTAGGTTCTCATGGTTCATGGATCTATGAGATCAGAGCTCCATGAATTTTTTCTCCAAAGGGTATTGGGATCATACAATGTGGAATGCGTTTGGGGGATTCATTGGTTTATCTTTTGAGAATGAACTTGGCTTAAACTATCTGGATTTCAAGTTCCTAGGAGTGAAAACTGAGGGGTTAGTGGTTTAAATGGATTTTATTACAATAAAAAAATTATTAATGGTTTAGGTACTATTACTCTATCAATTTACTATATTATTAGAAGTTGAAGAGGGCATATCAAAAATCTGATAAATGTACTTCATGCATGGAGGGAGGGAAAAAAGTTGAGGACATCCTTGCTTCAATATCAAGAAAACAAGATTACATAAATTTATTACCTAGAATGATCCCTCGTATAACTAAGGGTGTTAGTCTCATGCTAGAAGATTCACTTGGGCTTCAATAGTTTAGGCCCCCTAATTCTTGGGTGTCTTTTTTCATTTTATCATTCTTTCTAGCATTGTATTAAAGATGCATTTCATTGACAATAAAAATTGTTGATTGTAGTAAAATGTTAAGATGAAACAATACATGTATTTGTTATATATATTTTTTATATATTCATTAGTTAATTATAAAATAGTATCCATTTTTTCTATCAAAAGAAAAAAATATTTTCCTCTATGAAAATTGGATTTTTTATTTATAACGTAATATTTCATAATATTTATTTCTAAATCATAGAAGATTAATTTTAAATAATTAATTACAATTTTTATTTTACATTTCAAAATTTTATTATGATATTTTTTTAAAAAAAATTAAAACATTTTATTTTTAAAATAATTTTCTAAAATAATGTTTTTTATTGAAAAATGATTTTCATTTAGTGAATTTAAAATGAAAAATTATATTTTATATTAGATTTTATTTTTTTGTTAATTTTGATTATAAATAATCTAATTATTGTTATTGAAATTAATTTTATACTTGAATTTAGTAAAACAATTATTGATAAAATTGTATTTTATGAAAAAAAATCATTTCTCATTAAGTTTTGAGAGTTTAATTTTAAATTAAATTATACATATTTAATGTTTTTAATAATGGTAAATGGATTCAATATTAGGAATTATTGGGACAACTTTTTTTAAAATAGGGACCTTTTATTTATTTCAATGTTAATAGGAACCGTATTAATAATTGTTACCATGGTAAATGGTTGATAAGATAATTAGGTAATAAAGAAAATGGTAAGGAGTAAATAATGGCCCTAAAACATTAAATAATTTTATTGGGTCAATATATCTCTTTCATAATCATTTAATGGTTTAATATACATAATTTTTCATCCATTTGGATGGGATTATAACATTTATAATATTTCATGTAATGAAAAGTAAAAAATGTCACTTTCTTATTTTTAATAACTATGATATTTTAAAAATGTGGATGACCAGGGGATATGTTTTGTTATAAATTTTAATTTTAATTCTAAACTACTTATCATAATTAGGGTAATTAGTTTTGAACTTTATTCAATAAATAATTTCCTTAAATTCATTGACAACACTACCTCAATAATTACTCAACAATTGGAATATAAAATAATTAATATAGTAAAATATTTATGTAGTATATTTTGAGAGAATAAATATTACCCCATAATATCATAGAAACAAATGAGATATTATTTTTTGTTGGATTCATTTTATTATAATTTATTTATATTCATGATGTTATTGAAGTCATTATGACAGAATAGTTCAAAAATTTACATTATTGATATTTTATAATAGATAATATTTTATTAAAAAATTTAAAATTAAAAAAAATAATTGATTCAAAAAAATGATTGTATGATGGTAAATATCATCAACCATGGTTTAGTTATGGTTCATTTTCATATTATAGTGACATTAGTAGAAAACAATAATATTGATCTTATTATAAAAAGGGTCAATTAAGGGTTAAATATATATAATCATACAAATCTGATATAAAATATTAAAAAAATATTGGATTCGATTATTTTGACTCATCCAGATCCAAACGCGAGGAAGGTTGCTGATTCTTTGCCTGCTGATGATTTGTCGGTCGGTAAGAATTTTGATTGTGTTGGCCATAATGAGATGTTCCGATGTGTGCCTGCGAAGAAATCCTTGGCGGCCTCCACCTCTGAAGCGCCTGGGTTAAGAGTTTTGCGGATGTTTTGAAATCAGCAAGTATGTTCCCGGAATTCGACTACCCTCCACCTAGAAGGATCATCAGAAAGGGTCGTGTTTCCCATGTTGTTGCGGATCAACTGGCTGTTGAAGAATGAGTCAACCTGTGCTGATTCTCGATCATCGCTTGGGTTCTTCTTCCGAAGGGAGGGTCACTTTGGAAATTCAATGATCTCTCTCAGAGGATCTCGCAAATCTTGGGGTTTGACGATTGAAGGATGATCTCTATGGGGCGTGGCTATTACCATATTCTTTTCTCATCTGAGGAAGCGAAGCGGAGAGCTTGGAGTTTTGGGTCCGTCTCATTGAAGCCCGGTGTTCTTTGAATTCAGGAATGGGATAGAAACTTCGATCCCGAGAATGTCAATGATACACATGCACAGGTTTGGATTCGCATTCGAAGGCTAAACTGGCTGTATTGGCATCCTAGGATCATATGGGATATTGCTTCCTCGTTTGGCAATCCAATCCGGATGGATAAGCACACAAAGGATCTGAAGTTTGTCCATTTTGTGAGGGTGTTGGTTGAGGTTGACATGGCATCAACGCTGGTTGAAGAGGTTGTATTGACAACCAGAGATGATCATTTTAATTTGGAAATTCAGTATGAGAGAAGACCTAAGTTCTGTCTCTCTTGTCATTTTTTTGGTCACATGGAATTCAAATGCAACAGGAACAAAGTATGTGGCCTGTGCAAGATGAAGGGGCATACTGAGGATTTCTGTAGGAAGGGCAGGGCAACACCTCAGTCTGATCATGTTGATGAGCCGAATCCCAGCTCTGTGCAGACCTCTCGTGAGGCTTCTATTCCCAGCATGGAGCCTGTTCTTTAGAATTCTGTGCAGGGAGTTGTTACTGTTGAGTAGTGTTCTGTACAGGAGGATGTGAATCTGAATGTTTCTGTTAATGGAGTTGATGGTCAGGGTGTTGGGGAGGTTCAATCTGTGATCTCTTATTCAGGTAAAGTTGATCCCTCTTGTAACATTGCACAGGAATGTGATGACACTGATTCCATGGTGGCAGCAAAGGGACAATTGGTGGCCTCTCCTTCACATTTAATGGATGCTTCTCGAGAGTCTGTGCAGGTCCCCTCACATGTCCAGAGTCTTCAGGTTTAGAATGCATTGCAGGGCTTCATTCAGGGGCAGAAGGTCTGTGCCCCTCCTGTTTCACAGCAGGTCCTCATGCAGGGGCAGAATTCATGCCTTGATCATTCTGTTCAGCGCACAGTTCAGGAGGCAAGTGTTGATGAACCTGCTGCAGTCTCTGATATGGCATTGCCAGCAAAATTGGTACTAAATTCTGGTGGAATTTCTGAACAGCAGGAGAGTGTTCTGCCTTCTGCATCTGTCATGCAGGGGAAGCTGCATGACCTGTCTGAACCGGGTGGGATGGAGTTGGTTCCTCAGATTATTGATAAAGATAAAACTTGTGATAAAAATGCTGATGGGTCTTTCTCTCAGGTCCCAGTATCCAAGGCTGCGAGGAAGCCTGTGATCCAGAATATTCAGGATCCAGTTGGTACATTGAATAAATTCACTCCTTTGAGTGGTGTTTTCTGTTCTGATGACAAGGAGGACCCTGTTAGTGATGATCAACCTCAGTCTTTGGAAGTTTCAGCCCACACTACTTCATCTCTGGAAGGATGTAGGGGGAAAAAGAAGAATGGTGAGAATCCAGGAAAGTCTGTGAAAATGCAACGGGATGGAGGGCCAAATACCAGGTCCAAGTCCTCTTTATCATGAAGATTTTCTTTTGGAATTTCCAGGGGCATGGGAATTCTCCCACGGTCACAACCCTCAGGAATTTTATTGTGACCAACAAACCTATTCTCATTGGAATTGCTGAGCCTCGCATGTCTTTCTATAAATGGAAAGCCTTCCGATGGTCAACCCTTGGGTACTCTTTGGTGTCTCATAATGCTGGTCAGAATTCCTCTAAATCTCTTTGGGTCTTGAAACATGATAGTGTATCCTTGATTTCCTCTTTTTATGAGCAGCAGTCGATTACTCTATCTATTGAGATAAGTTGCTATGGTATGTCATTCAATTTTGTGTATGCTTTAAATAAATATATTGGGAGACGTGCGTTGTGGTCATCTTTGGAGAACATTGCTCTTGAAATGAGACAAAGCTGTGTCATTATTGGTGATTTTAATTCAGTGCTTCGACCTGAGGACAAGACAGGAAATTGCTTTAACAGGTTGGATGCCAGTTAGTTCTCTACCTGTATTGATGTTTGCAATCTGATTGAGATTCCAATTCTTGGGTCTGATTTCACATGGCGAAGATACACCTTGAATGGCCTATAGGCCAGTAATATTGATAGGTGTTTTTGTAATGTGAATGCGGGTGCTCAGGATTTCTCTGTCTAGCATAACTCTTCCACGAGCTAATTCTGATCATAATCCCCTTTTATTGGATTTGAGTTTTCATAGCATGAGGTCCTCCCCGTTACCTTTTAGGTTTAATAATGCCTGGTTGTCTATTAATGGTTGTAGACAGGTTGTCAGTGAAGCTTGGGAAACCCCCTTTATTGGAAGTCCCTTCCATATAATGGTTATGAAGTTAAAGGCTGTGAAGGCAAAGCTCAAAGAGTTGAGTAAGCAACCATTCTCATGTCTGGATCATGATATTCAATGTGATGAGGATAATCTTTGGCATTTTCAAGGGCTTAATTAGGGCCAGGAAGTGATCTCTAGGGATGAGTTGCATGCTCTTTCTAAATTTAATGAGCTACTGGATTTGAAGGAAAGTCCCCCCAGGACTAAATATAATGTCAGATTGCTTAAATATGGGGATAGAAATACAAAAACAATTCATTGCTTGCACAGAGAAAAGAAGGTGAAAAGTGGGACAAATGCCCTCATGGTTGATGGAGTTATTTTCAATTCTGAAAATGAGATTTCTGATGCTACTTGTAGATACATAGAAAGACTGTATACTAATTCAGGGCATGATAATACTCAAAATATGTTCAGGAATGTCACCTCATCAGTTAGGGTCTCCCAGAATGATATGATCACTAGCATTCCTTCAGAGGAGGAAATCAGGAAGGCGGTTTTTTTATGAATGTTGATAGTGTGGTAGGGCTAGATGGGTTTTCTAACAGATTTTTTTATGGATTTCTGGGATATTATTCACACAGATTTTGTTAATGCTGTTAGGGATTTCTTTTATCACTCTTATTTCCCCTTTGGTTCCAATGCTAACTTCATTGCTCTGATTCCAGTAAAGGCGAATGCTCTTGATATTCGGGATTTCAGACCCGTGGCCATAGGGAATACTATTCCTAAAGTGATGAGAAAGGTCCGGGCAAATAGATTGGGAAGTATTTCCAAGGATTTTGTTTCCACAAATCAATTGGGGTTTGTGCCTGGAAGGAATATTCAAAATTGTCTGTATACGGCATCTGAATGTGTTAATGATATGATAAAAAAGGTGAAGTATGGAAATATGGATTTGAAAGTTGACATTTCAAAGGCCTTTGATACGATGAAATGGAGCTTCATTTTTGAGGTGTTAAGAATGCATGGATTTTCCAGTGATTGCATCAAGTTGATTGGTTGTATTCTCCAGAGTTCTATGCTATCTGTCCTTGTTAATGGCTCCCCTAGAGGTTTCATTAAAAGCTCTAGGGGGTGAGGCAAGGAGATCCCTTATCTGGCCTTCTTTTTGCAATTGCTGAGGCCTATTTGAGCACATGTCTCTCAGATTTGGTTCATGCTGGTATGTATCAAGAAATTTCTGCTGGAAGATGTATATTTTCTCCTTCACATCAATTTTATGCGGATGATATTCTGTTTTTTGGTAAGGCTGACAGGGTCACTATTCGTTATATTAAAGCAGCCTTTGAGCATTATGAGGCTGTTTCTGGTCAAGTTATCAGTTGGGAGAAATCCTCTGTGTTTTTTGGGGAAGGTGTTATTGTTTCAAAGAAAAACAGAGTGTCCCGTAGGCTTCGGGTGAAGAGAGGGTCTCTACCTTTCATTTATCTTGGGGTCCCTCTTTTTTGGGATGCTGTTAAAAGGTGTCATCTAGAGAATATATATCTCATAATTCTTAATGAAATGGCTACATGGAAAGGTAAATCAATGTCTCAGGCTGGACGGGTATGTCTTGTTAACTCTATGATCACTTCCATGTGTGTATATGTATTTTCCTTATACAGATGGCCTCGAACTCTTCTTAAGGATCTCGAAAGATTTATTCAGAATTTTATTTTGACTTGCTCAATTCATGAAAGGAAGCTTGTTACTGTTGCCTGGAGTGATTGCATTCGGCCTGTTGACATGAGTGGTATGGGGCTTAAAGATTTGAGGAGTTTTAATGAGTCTCTTATTAAAAAGTCCACTTGGTCACTTTTGACCTCCATTGATTTCTCCTTGGAGTTTCTGTGTAACATATTTGGATCCATGCTGGTTAATGGGTACTCTCTTTAAGTACCTTCCTCGATATGGTCCTCAATCAAGCATGCTTATTGTAGTCTCTCACAATCCTTTAAATGGGTTGTGTGTCGAAATTCCTCATTGAACTGATGGAACACTATTTGGCTATCATGTGCAATTGCCGAGGATATTGAGATTCCTTCTTCTTTGTGGGATCTTTCTATTGCTGAATTTCATGATAATGTCATGGCTCAGGGGTTGCTTTCTGATTCTTTGAATGAGGAGGTGGGGCGTTATCATTACTCTGCGATGGATACCTTGATTTGGATGCCCAGTCTTACTGGAAATTTCAGCACTAGAGTGGATTATAGATCCATGTGTGCTGAGCCATTGTTGGTTCCTTCTTGGCTGCTTATTTTCCATTCTTATTTTATTCCTCCGATTCAATATTTGCTTATATGGAGGATTTGGAAGTATATACTTCTGTTGCAACGAATGATACAACGAGCTGGATTCTCTCTTTCACCTGTTTGCTTTCGTTGCCTTGCTGCTGATGAAACTGTTGATCATCTCTTTATATCCTGTTGCTATTCATCTGTTTTATGGGACTATTTGCAGGGTGTCTTTGGATGCCATCTGAATTTGGGGAGTTTTGGAAAGCTGATGGATTCTATTTCTCGATCTAAATGCATCTCTCAGGTAAAACCACTGCTTCTTTCTGCAATCTCCATGGTGATTTCCTTTATCTGGAAGGCTCGAAATGCAATTATCTTTGAGAGAAAAAATATACCTATTTCTGTTGGTATTCGAGAGCTTCATATTGGTGTTCTTTCTGCTGCGCGGGCTCGTGTTGGGGCCATGCGGAATAATGTTTCAGATTTGGTTCGTTTGCGAAGTTTGGGTGTCTCTGGCAGGTGTAAGAAGCTGACTATGATAAAGTACATCTGGTGGATCCCCCCGATATTTCGATGTTTGAAAGTTAATGTGGATGGAGCAGCTTCAGGTGCACCAGGACCTTCGGGCTATGGTGGTGTTTTTCACACCTCTAGAGGCTTTGTTAAGGGTTTCTTTTTCCATTTTTTAGGAAATGGTTTGGTGATTGAGGAGGAATTATGGGAAATGGTTAAGGCTATCTGGTATGCTTCTTTTCATGGTTGGATGACCTTATGGATGGAGTTGGATTCAATATTGGTGGTTGATATCCTTAGAACTCGTTCAAGGAATGTCCCTTGGAGGATGCTTGTAGTCTAGGATGACTGTCTCAAGCTTGTGGAGAGTATTTGATTAGTTGTCACTCATGTATATAGAGAGGCAAATCAGGTTGCTGATACTTTGTCCAAGTGTGCGATTGAGGAGGTTTTCTCGTCATGGTCCTTTGTTACAGCTACCTTTTACTGTGGTTTGGTTGATACTGATGCGCGTGGTGATGTGTACACGCGTCTTTGTTGACCCTCTGCTTCTCCTCTTTTGTTGTCTTTACTTTTTTATTAATAAAATTTTCTGGGAGTGGGCTTTGCTTGCTCCTAAGTCTTCTGGTTATACAAGGGAACCATGTCCTCACATTCCTTCCCACATGAAATCCATTTGGAATTACCATTCCCTAAAAAACACTTCCTAGAATCCCTACCCACATTCAAGCGTACTAATTTTTTAAACAAATACCAATCTTAGAGAGATTAATGTTTTATAAAAATGAAGTATTCCAATGAAAGGGTACACTTTTTAACCACTTATTTAGTTTTATTTATTCATCCACTTCGTTCAAATATACATCATCCATGAGAAAATAATATCACTATTATATTAAATAAAATAATATTTTATTATGTTAATTTCATAACATATATGTATCTCAAACACTCATCAATTGGGAAAGGAAATCATCATTCATGTGTACGGAGGACAACCGACTTGTTGATCGATGTAATTTATTTTCCATCACCACCTATTACAGATGATAATAATAATGGAATTAATTTTCATAATATATGTTCATAAAATATTAATCATTCTTAAAGGATGAAATATCATATAATTTCTCACATATCGATTCACTGAAAAAATGATTCTATTGTTCATGTTTACATGTGAACTACCACATCCATGAACATATGTTATTTTTTTAAACCCCAAATCATTGCAATTAAATATATAAGTATAATTAAAGATAAAATATTATATTTATTATATTATAATCATAATAGAATGATGAAATTATACTTACCTACTTTCTATATTTCTCTTTGAAAAATAGAAACATTTCTCATGCATATATATGACCTATTATCTCTATTATTATAACAAAGACCATTTTTCCTAGACATCACTCATTATTTTATTTTAATGTATTATTTTTTTTATAATCGTTATAATTATATCATGATTTATATTTCTTATATGAATAAAAAGTATCCTCTTTTATTATAGCCAACATAATGAAGTCATTTTGGACATATTAATCAAATATCATTATAACTTGGGATGTGTACATAAAGTAATATGTAATTGTTATAACATGGTAATAAGTGGGATAAAATGAATAATAAAATTGAAAATGGTTCAAAAATAAATAAATAATCAACTTACTATTATTATCCAAGAAGACAAATAACAAATTTTACAAGTAAAACTCATAGTGAGCGAGTTTAATTTTAAAAATATATTTTCATAATTATTTCCATAAAATAATATTTTCTTTCCATGTATTTTTGTATTATTCTTTGGATGTATTTAAATTGTCATGAATGAATTATAAAAGAAAAGTTATGTTTGTTTTTACTTTTTCCAATTGTTCTTTAAATGGATCATTTTAATAAATGTTTTTACTTTCATTACAAAAGATGAAAGGATTGTTCTTTTTTATCATATATGGCGATAATTACTTTTTTCACCAAAAAAAATGTTATTTTATGTCTATACTCTATTATATGTTTTCATTTTTTATTAAATGTAAAATTATACATTATTCAATTTGGAGAATTTTAGTTTTCCAAAATGGGTTTTAGCATAATGTGATATATCTCTATCCTAAAACGGTTTCTTATGGGTGAAAATACCATTTTATGATACATGATTTTGTGTATACAATTGTGGTTCTTAGGTAGTTCTTATGAGGATTAATTATTCTATTATAAATCAATGTTTCATGATCATGTTATAGCTCACCAATTCCTTAGGTAATAGGATAAATTTATTATCTAAGGTTTCTTCTAAGAGATTACGGGAATATAATGTGATGGTTCTTTCAAATAGGGGAAGGGGTTAATCAATCAGTTTACTCATAAGAGACTAATAGAATATATTGTTGTGGTTATTCCAAGAAAAATCATGATGGTTATATCAATTATAACTGTGATGTTTACTCCACGTATATCCACGATGGTTATTATCTTTTCAACCATGAGGGATAATCCATTTTTAAGTGGGATATAAAAATGATTCCTCTTATTTTTACATGGTTTATCTATTTATTCTATGGTTTTTAAAATTTAACTTTGAGAGAAAAATATAATATTTTTAAATGGAATTGACTTAATTTAGATAATTAAATTAGAATGTGATAATGTTAAGTATTTTATGGATTTTCATGATTTCATTGGATCAATAGATTTATTTAATTTCTGTGTCCCTTACAAAGATTTTTATTCTAATAAAATGTTTTAATATTTTTTTCCTTTGTTTTAATGATGGATAAGGGAAATGAAGAATTTAGGTTTAATTTCATCATGATTTATCATGACATGAAAACATGTTTGTTTTTAAAAAAAATTGTTGGAAAAATGGATAATCTATACACGTTTACCCATTGTATTATATGGGTTTTTAATGTTATAGTTTAGACCTACCTATGTAATCATATAAATATAAAAAATCATTTGAAATGCTTTAAATAGATTTATACTACAATTTCACTAGAATGTGCAATATTTAAGAAAGGTTGTGTACAGTTTCTGTCAGAGAAATGATTGTATAACATTGGAGGATAGATGAATTTTAATATAATACCCTTATATTTTATACCTAATGGACATGTTGAAATTAAATAGAATTTTATGACTATCATTCATTAAAAACTAAACTATTTCTATTATGAATGGTTTTTATGTATGGGAAATTCCAAAGTTGATATAGGAAGGATCCAAGGGAATGATAGCCTTTTGAATCAGTAACCCAAACTGGTTGGAATTGTAAGTTTTCTATTTTATATAGTTATTATTTAATTATCACATGCTATAAATTTTTTTGTATTCCTGAAATAGAGAATCTATTACTTTCATAGAGGAACATGATTATATTGGAGTATTTATTGGTACAAAATCTACAATCATTCAAGGGACAATCTGAAAAAAATGAATCTAAAGGATTGATTGAATATTTGTTAATGATATTTGATGTCATGGGATGTTTGGATCTTCATAATAATGTATTAATATTTATGTTTTTAAACGAGTGGTCTTTCGGTGATATACAATGCTGAAGAAATTCATGGAAGGAGTAGAAATACATTCCTTTGAATGAGATTAATTTAAGAATATTTTCCATATGAAATACTTTCCTAAGTTTGTTTGACAAAGGATTTAAAAGTAAGTCTTGGAATTTAAATAATGGTGATGATTTATGGGACATTTTTTATTAAATATCACATGATTATAAAGGTTCTAAAAATATTTATCCAATGATCCTGATAGAAAAATCAACCTATTTTTCTCAGGATTGATGCCATGACATTGAATGACATTGGATTCCAATGGATTCATTTTTTTTGAGAAAAATATTTTACGATCTGACAAGGTGGAAATGGAAATTAAATATAATAATATGTACATCAATATCTTAAAAAACATTTGTACAAGTGTAAAGAATATGAGTTAAAAGGATCAAAAAAATATATTATTATAAAAATAATATTTTTATTTTTTGATAGTTTCGGAAAAAACCTTGGGGAATTCCATACTAATACATCTAAGAGGTTACAATGTATAATGTTTTGACAAATTGGTAACAATTGAAATGGAAAGGGTGTTTCTATTAGTGTGGACATTTTTTGATAGACAAACACTAATTTTTTTTAAAATATAATATTATGGGTAATTATTCACATGCACATCTAAATTAAAACCAAGACAAATAGAATCAGACAGAATAAAAAGAGAATGGCTTGATAAAATCTTTTGCAACAACTTCATTATATGATGGTCCACTTAAGGATGTGTTATTATGTATTTTTCTTTTTATTCATATTATAATAATGGATTGTTTTTCTTGGTCTACACATTATTTAATTTTAATTATATTTTATAGTTATTTTTAAATTACACCCTATGAAATTAATACATAACTTATGGTAAAAACTCATTGGGGAAGTATTTTGGAAGATGTAATGTATAATAATATACATGTCATTTGACTTACAATTTTTTAGTAGAAACATGTATTTCTATCCATATTTGAGTATTATGTTATTCTATGTATGGATTGGTAATCTATTTACCATGCTATAATGGTTTGAAGAGATAATGAATTTGATTTTCAAAAAGTTTTTTACTTTTTATACGAGAATTATCACAATAATTTAATATCATATCAATAAGTCGTGAATATATTAAAATATGGAAATGAATTTTTGTTCATATATTGTGGAAAATAATGTAACTTTTTAGGTCAATGATGATCCAGATGTAAAATAATACATGGGTTTTGTTTTCTAAAGAGTTTCATAGTGTTATAATTGATCAAGAAGTTGAATTTACTATTGAAATAATTACTAACATGAATCCAATTTCAAATCCACCTAATCAAAAGGATAATTTATAACTAATGGAATTGATAATGAAGCATCAGGAGTTACTCGATAAAGGATCCATTCGTCCTATCACATCACCATTGGGTACCACTATTTTTTTTTGTAAAAAATTGTTCCAATAGTCTTCGCATTGATTATAAAGAAAGGAGTAATATTAAAAATAAGGATAATTATAAAATGAATGATGTTTTTGAATTGTATAATAAACTCAAGGGAGATCAATATTTTTAAAAGGGTTACCTATATTCTAGATATTATAAGTTGATGTTGCGGGAAGATGAAATTTTAAAAAACTATTCAAGACTAGATATTGGAATTGTGAGTTTTTAATTATCCCATTTGGATAAAAAATACCACAAATATATTTTTAGAATTTATGAATTGATTATTCAATGAATATTTCAATACATTTGTGTTTTTTATTTGTTATATCATTATTTATTCAAAATTTTATAGGATCATAAAAACCATCTTGGGATTTTTATACACATAACTAGAGAAATTAAATTATATTGAATATTTTTAAAATTATATTTTCTATTTAATAAATTTTCAATCCATATATACATATAAATAAAGGAAGTATAAAAGTTGATCCCATGGAAAGTAAAATATTTTATGAAAGGATAGGACCAACCAATAGTAGTGATATTTTTAGTTTTATTTAATGATTAGTATATTAATTTTTTTTTGAAAACAAATCATTGTTAACATCCCCACTAAGATAAATTGAATGAGATTAAGGTTAATCTAGGTAATAGAATATGAAGTGTATTTCTAGGAACTAAAAAAATTGGGTGATTTCCCTGGTTGTGGATATTTCCTTCTAAATTATGGAATTTTACATATACAATGATGCTTTATTAAATGGAATTTGTTGATTCCCAAAGCAGAATGATTAGGTAATTTCTTATACTTCATGAAAAAATGAAACCTCTTTAGTAACATTAACCTACACATGATGTATAAAAAGCTACTGTGGTTTTTTATTTAAAACATAGGGTAATTATTTACAAGGAATAATGTGTGAATAATATATTGGTAAACTTATATATATATATACTCATTATGAGGTTGGGAATATTGTTAAAAATAATTAAATATTGTGATTTCAAAATAAACTACCATCATAAAAAATCATATAAATTAAATGACTATTTGAGTAAATAAAATATGTTTCCATTATCCGTGTTTCACTTTAAACATCACCCCTTCATTAATTATTTGATTAAATATTTCCAGGAATTTTTTGAATAATGAAGTTCCTCTATTTTTTATGGTTTCAGTACAATTTTCACTATTTTAAATAATTATGATAGGTCATAAGGACAACAATGGGTTATTAGAAAATGAAAAATTGGTTTTTAAGAGTAGTCTATGATTTGGAATAAGATTATGGGTTCCTTGAGATTCCCAGTTGAAGAGAGAATTGTTGAGTGGATTTCATAGTTTCTATTTTTCTATTATTCCTTGTTGTACTATGATATATAAAGACATTCTAGGGTATTATTGGTGGGATTTAATGAAAAATAATATTAATGATTTTACTATGAGATGGTTTACTAATAAATAGATTATGGTAGAATATGAATTTCGGAATGGGAAACATTGTACTTTTGAATTTCTAGAGTGGAAATGGTATCATAGATCCAATGAATTGTTAAAGTGATTAATAAATACATCTCAAGGTAGTAATTTAATTTATATAATTTTTGGTTGATTAACAAAATATATTTATTTTCTTCCCATTGAAGATAATATGTCTTTATATCAGATTTCACTAATGGATCATAATGATATGGTCAGGTTACATGGATTTTATCACTCCATTATATTTGACTTTGATCCCATGTTCATTTCATCCTTTTGGAAATGACTTTAGAAATTATTTAGAACTGAATTAAATTTTAATTAAACATTTTATCCAATATATGATGGATAGTATGAATGAATATTTCATTTAAATTAATACCTGATTTTTGCTTGTTCAATATATTAACGTGAATTTTTGGATAAATATATTTTGTTTAGTTGAGATTTCTTTATAATAAATGTGTTCATCAAAGTATATAGATGGAAAATTTTGAGATATTATCTTGAAAAATGTGTCAAACGATAGCTTTTTAGGATCAATTAAGTGAAAGGGATTTTTTGGAATAGATTCTGTGGAGGAAATGATTGTGAATTTAAGAATCATACATTAATATTTTATTACCCATAGAGAAGGTAGAACATTAAGTTAGATAACTAGAAAATATTAATTTTTTATATAGGTTATCATGTCTTTATTAAAGTATCTACATGGTAGAGTGTTATGAGTTTTTATAAAATTTGGATGGTAAATTTTTAGTTAATTGGATCCTATTAAATTCTGGATAATGTTGTATAATCTTCATACCAATTTTTCTTACCTCTGAGTTTATCCTAGCTACATAATATAATTAATGTTCCAATATAATGATTTTATCTACAAGATTCATCTCATGTATTGAGACCTAATGTAGTACAGTTGGAATATATCATTTCTTAAGAGGAAAATATTATTTAGATTCTTGACCATATAAATCATATATTACAGTTCAAGTTAATTCACTATTAAAATGTTTTGTGGAACACTCATTTGGTTGAAGAAGTAACTAGAGATTATGAAAATTCTATACACGAAAGGTATACCAACATGTTAAAAAAGTGAATAAAATTTTGTGCATGAAATTTTCAAATGTGTGAAAGAATTTAAAATCCAATGTGATTTTTATATGAATAATTTTTAGATATTTATTAGTAAATTCTAAAATAGTAGTCATATTTCTATTTAACAGAAAAAAATTATTTATAACCGAATTTGAATTTTAAGAAAATTAATGTTTTATATAAAATTAAGGGCTTCCAAATAATTAATATATTATTTAAAAAAATTAATTTTTTTCATTATGAAATTCAAAATTATCTTAAAATTAATATTTGAATATTTTTTAGAATGGTTTGCATTTTCAAAGTGTATGGAAAATGAATTTCTTTATTAAAAATAATAACTAACCTAAAACTATTAATAAATTAATTTGTTTATATATTAATTAGTTTAATTAGTTCATTTTTATTTAAAATAATTAAATTGTTATAAATTAATTTTATAATTTAATTTATTATGAATATTTTTATATTAAAAAGTTATTTTTCTATGAAACTTTTATTTTTATTTTTTTTGAACAATTTTAAATGAAATTATGAAACATATGTATTTTAAATTAGTAAAAACATATTTAATATTTAGAATAAGTGAGCCCTAATTATTTTAATATTTAAATTCTTTTCTCAATGTAAATAGTATCCATTGTTTGAATTCTTACCAAAGAACATGTCAAATAGTTTAATTAAGGAAATGAATAAAATTTGATAGACTAAAGAATGACCCCAATTCTTAAATTTGTTATATTAGTTGATTATATATGATATATAATCAAAACAAGGAAAAAAATATAATTTTAATTCCATTTGGATGTGATTATAACATTTATATTTTTTTAAAGTAGATATACAGTAGAAAGGCCCAATCCAATTTTTTAAAATGAAAGTAATTTTTTTTAATAGATTTATAAATTCATAGAAGTCCATATCAAATGAAAAAAATAAAAATTCCCCATACATAAAAACTAAAAAAATAGTTGAATATTGTAAAAACCCACAACATGAGTGAGGATTGGTCCATATATATCTTCTACCACATCCATGGGGATCTCTCCCACTTTCACGACGACCATGTTTCTTATTCTCTCATATATTATGACAAGGATCATGAACATCATAAGGATTAATCATAATAAACTCCTCCCTATGTATATCCTCCCAATTAAAAATTCTATAACCCCGAATGTATGTTTTAACAGTCTCAATATAGGAAATGATACAAGTATTAAATTTTTCCATCAAATTTAAATCAAATTTGTTTCTATCATGTCAAGAAGTAGCATATACAAGAACTGAAGTTCCATATTCTACACATTAGAGCTTCATTCATATCATCTAAATTTATCACAAAATTAAAATTATTAATATAAAGTAGATTAGAATCCATATAATCAACTTTTTTGGATATATATCAGTATCCATTATATTTAAAACAACATCTTGTACAAACTGTTGATCCATATTAAGACTCATGCTGAAGGATAAATGAGAAGAATGTATTTTTGAGAATACATCCTTCCCATCAAAAGAATCTATAACCAATTTTTTAATCAAATGTAAAAAAGTTGACATCTTATTTATTCAACCCATCCCTAAAATTATGCATCTGGGGTATTTTGGCCAGATTATAGGCAACATGTTCCATTTTAACATGTGTATTCACATCATGTATAGCTTGTTGAACCACACCAATATTTCTACTGATAGATATATCAGATGAATTCAATGGAGTCTGATGTAAAGAATCATCCATAGTGTATTTGTTTATTTATCTTAAACAACACCATTATCTTTTAAAATAATATCCTTTGGATTTTATAGATCAACAAGCTATGAAATTAAATATTTCTCAACCAAACTATTTCTGTAATTATAAACATCATTCATTTTACAGTACCAGAGGCTAGAAATTTTAACGTACAGTTACCAACACACATGAATAAACTTATTTCAATAGTTGCATTTCATGAATTTCAAGTATTTATCAATATAATATCCCACATTAAATAATTTATGACAAAATTAAAATAATTTCTCATGGTCAATGTATAATTAAAATAAGAAATCATCATCAACTAGAACTACAGTATCAATAATAGTTTAGCACATATTAATATTAAGCAAAATACGATAAAACTGACCAAATATATCTCTTTTAGTTTCCTTATCAAATTTGATTGTCATAACTACAGTGTTTGTAACGTTCCATATGATTTTATGATTCCAAAGGTACCAAATAGAACCAAATATTTGGATCCATTCCTAAGCAGTAGTGTTTCTATCCAATGATGGATTGAAATTTGGCTCAAAATATTGAATTCTTAAGAAACTATGATTGTGTAAAATTAATCACATACCCCAGACTCTTACATTCAAGATCGATGAGTCAAAAATTACATGAAGGAATAAATTTCTGTGAGATCACATTTTCCATTCACTAAATCCCCCAAAATCAGTAATAATACTATAAATTTTTTAAAATTTCAATGAAATATATTTCAATGAAAATAAAAATGATATAATTAAATTATTACACCCAATGATTATTTAGGAAATCAGAATTTTATTTGATTAAAAAAAAGAAAATTGTTCTTCGTTATTCTACCAGAAGTAGATATATTGAGACACTCCTCATAAAAGAGTTTGGAAGAGGGAACCCTTTTGTCTTTGAAATTACTTATCATAGGAGGACTATCTTTCACCGTAATAATATCACATTTTCAACAATAATTATCATCATCATTAATGTTTATGGTAGAATATCTTATATTAGAAGATGTACCAGAAATAAAATCCTCGAATGATGGAATTTTGACCCCATCCTTAATCAATGGAAGAGAAGAAACATCAATAAGAGTAGTAGTGTTCATCGACTCCAAGAAATCTGAAATGATGAGTCAAATAATGTTTCATCGGTTGCTCTAATTTTTTTTTCACAATTCAACCTCCCTATTTAGTCTCCTTTTATAACCATGATAATATTTTATCTAATAAAAATTAAATAATGTCACACTCTTATTTTTAATAATTACATTATTTTTATTTTGGAAATAAACATAGGATAGTTTTAGTTATAAATAATCATAAGTAATTTAAATGATATAATTTCAATGGGGTAATTGTTTTTTAATATTTCACAAAATGATCGTTAAATTCTTACACAACTTAAATGCAATTATTATTTAATTAATGGAAACATTTAATATAAGATATTAAAAATATTATGCATTGTGTAATATGAATTATTTCATGTGACCCATTAATTATATAAATATATATATATAATATATTATAAAGTTTTTATGAATTTTATTAAAATTAATTTGTTTCATATATGTTATTAAAGTCAATGAAAATTAATAGTTCTAATATTAAAATTAATGATATTTAGTAATAAATAATAATTCATTAAAAGATTTGAAATTCATAAATATATTCTATTCAGAGAAATGATTTTTATATGGTTAATTATATAATGTATGGTCCATTTATGAGTGTTTTTCTAATTTTTTAGTTAAATTAATCTCCCATAAATTATATACAATATTAATATTATTGTAATATTTAGAATGGTTAACTGAAAATTATATCAAAAATTATATGGATAGAATAGTTATAAAAATATTTAAAAAATATTTTAATTATAGTATATAGACACATACATATCATAACTTGTCAAATAATCAATTTTGGTCCATTTGGGAATAAAAATTAATTTATGTTAAATTAATTTTTTTTTAAATTCCATGAGTTACCTTCCCCTACCTTATTAAATGGAACCACTAATTCTAATTACATCACAAATAAAATACTTTTTTATGATCCATTTCTGACCCAACAACTCAAAATAATCCAAACATACTTTTTAGGGGCCTTATTTTGGTCATAATACAATAGATAGAGGTCCTAATGTATTATACGATGGAGTATTTAAAAACATGAATAGTTTTTGACCACATGTTATTGTATTGTTTCATCTTCCATATCCTTAAAATATTCATCAAACATTAAAAAATAATAATAAATATACTATATATAATTAAATTCTGTTATGTTAATTTCATAACATATATCAATATCCAACATCCAATAA
Organism: Viscum album; assembly: GCA_963277665.1. Taxonomy (NCBI): domain Eukaryota; kingdom Viridiplantae; phylum Streptophyta; class Magnoliopsida; order Santalales; family Viscaceae; genus Viscum; species Viscum album. Next base: position 190,514,172 of record OY728155.1, on the reverse strand, counting down.
TTGGGAACAAAATTTATTCTTCGAATATAAAGTGAATTACCCCGTCACAGATTAATTTATATCATTTTTAATTATAATCATTAATGAATAGTTATAATGATGGAATAAAGGTTTTTAAATATCATTGAGGACATATTGGTCATTATTAAAGTATAATATATCATTTAATTTCATTATATTCCACTTACATAAAAATGAAAATGTAATTCAAGCGTACATGTGGACTACCAAATCCACGAACTAGCTTGATTCATTTTTCATCATCGAATCACATTGATAATATATATTTAATTACATTTAAAGACCTAATATTGTAGTTATGATATTAATAACATTTAGGAAAAAATAATACTTAACTTCTTTCCATAATGATCATTGAAAAATGGAAACGTTTCTCATGCATACATACGATATACCGTCTCAATGATTATAAAGTAGTTAATTTTTTAGAAACAATTTTCATGATAGTTTTTAAAAGTATCATTGAGTTATAAAAAAATATAATTATTTAATTATTAATATCATTTATATGTTTGTAGAATGAACTATATGAGTATAGTCAACATACCGATTTTATTTTGGACATATGATCCAAATATCCTAAAAATTGCCACGCTGAATATTAATGATTATGTAATTTTTATGACATTGTTATAACTAGGAAAACATGAATAATAATTTAAAAAATATATATAACTAAATTAAAATTTTAACATAATAATTTTATTAAGAAATATAAATAACTTATGTGATGACTCATACTTAATATATGGAAATTTTGTTTTTAAATCACATTTTAATGTATCCCAAAAAACATGATTATTTTATCATGTACATATTGTTTAAAAATATATTATGGATGTATTTATATGGAAAAAATTATTATAAAAAATTATGTATAATTTTACATTCATTCAACAATAATAAAAATAAATATTTTTATAGAATTTTTAGATATTATTTTTAGAAGATAAATGGAATGTTCTCTTTTAACATATATAGAGACAAATACTTTGACCATTTCCACAACCATTATTTTATGTTTTGATTACCATAGAATCAATCATTTTTTATTAAATAAAAAACATTATACCATGGTTTTGGAACATTTATTTATAAAAAACGTGTTTTAAAGTAAGGTAATATATTAATATTGGAAATGTTTTATTATGGGTGAAATGAAGATTTTACGATGCAAGCTATTATTTATTTTGTTATTGTTTATGATAACTATTTAGGATGATGGGTGGTTTCTTTATAATACAAGGGTGGGTGATTACATTATCACTCTATGATTTGTTGGGAAAATGTATGGATTAAACTCATTGGATTATCCCAATAGAATATGATAATATACAAAAATGGTTATTTAAAATATGGTATGGAGTTAACGTAGAGGGTTTCTCCCAAAAGATTATTCAAATATAATGAAATTGTTATTAAAATTATAACTACAATGGTTATTTCAGGTATAACTGTTGTGGTTACTCAAAGAATAATTATGATTTTTATTCGATGCATAATTGTGAGTGTTACTCTATCTTTAAGAGTGATATACAAATGAATCCCAAGATTCCTTCATGTTTTATCTATCTATTCTATGGATTATAAATGTTTCATTAGTGAAAAAATTGTTTTTATGAGGAAATTATTTATTTCATAATCCTAAATAAGAATGTTATTATGATATATATTTTATGGGTTTTTTGTTTTTAAATATACATAAATATATATTTATTTTTATGTTTCATACTGATATTTTTTGGCCATCCAATAATTTAAATTTTTTTAAGAAGGATTAATAATGGGTATAGTAAAATAAGAAGTTATATTTAATGTCATGAATATTATTCATGAAAATAAAACATGATTCTTTTTAAAAGATTTTTTTGTGTGGGAAAAGTGTAAACTAAATAGATATGTAAGAATTATAATATATGTGTTAAAAATTTAATAGTTTAGACCTAACACACTATTACTCTAAACTTAAAAGATCTTTCATAAAGTAAGATAGTGAAATATTATTTTAAGTCATAAGAATATGAAATTTTTAAGGATAGTATCGATGATTGGATTCCCCCCCATCAATCAATATTTTTAGATACATCCTTTTAAAATCAATAAATATGGGATATTTTTTTATCCTCATTATATATAATCTAGAATGATCCTCATCAATTTTGATAACTTATATGCTATCTTTATATTATTTTTAAATCCTATGGTTATCTCTTTGATGGAAAATATTTTCCCTGAATGATAATATTCTTATTTTTTCACATCATTTAATATAAATGACATAATAAACAAGAAATTACATAGGCTTGTATTAATATTTTTACCCTTATCTCCTTTAAGTCTTGGGTTCAGGGCATATTTCCTTGTATGATGTAATTGGTTCCCCATTATTTAAAAAATAAATTAATTTATTTCTTATAACTTCTCTAGAAAATTTCAAAACATAATTAGAATAAGGATAATCATCCATGGTCATATAAACCAGTATCATCATCAATATCATTAATATTATGAAAATTTCATTCTTCCTGAAATAGTACATTATCTTGAACCTAAAAACTACATAAGCCTTTATCCAATAAACAAATATCCCACCATTTTCATCAAATACACTAAATTACCATCCCATTGATCCTAGAAGGGGTTTCTAAGCCTTTATTGTTTGATAATCATTATACTAAAAACCCTAATGAAATTTATAACTCATAAACCGATTTTCTGTGAAGACATATATGATTTCAAAAGAAACAAAATCCATAGATGTTTCATGACTCATATAAAAAATATATCATTGTTAAAAATAATTCTACCATGACATTCTTGAATCACAATACATAAATACTAAAAAACTTTTACTTTATATATTTGGTATAACATATTTCCTTTCTTGGTTTGAGGGATAATCTATAGTTTATAGAATTTACTCGGATAATTACTGAGTTCCGAAAATATAAATCATTGAATTACATGGAAATTCATTGCTCCATGTCCATCATTTACACATAAAAAAAATATTACCGGCGATTTTAGATAATCTCCTATAATTTAATTCCCATATTCTAGACATGAATTAAGTTGCATATTCTATCATCTATGCTCATCTCCACATGAATTTTCATAAAATTATATCTTATTCATATTTAATTTGTTAGTAATATCACCAATGTTGAAATTTTTAATAATATTTTGTGATATCAAATTATACATAATCAGAATATAATTATTTTCAGTCATCATTCAATTTGGTACCTTATAATAATCAAATAATACTACACATTCAGTGTTAACATGATTTCTCTTGGTTCCAGTAATTTATATACCCCTGCAGATGACTATTTGCAGCAATAATCATAATGGGGAAAATAACCATTTTTAGTATTTATTAAGCATGAAAAATTATTTTCAGTAGAGAACACCTTATGACTAACTTTGTTTATTCCCGATAATCAACTATTGAAATCCATTAGTATAGTTATTAAAGAGTATGTGAATTTCCATTATATATCCCATGGTAGTTTCAAACTTATTGCGAAGCATGTAATATTTCCATAAACCATTTAATGATCCATTCAAGGAAAAATGATTCCTTTTAAAAGGAATTACACCATTTTACATCTATCCCACAATCACATCCACTTGTAGTATCTATAAAGGGGCATAATTTATTGTAAACGAATCTCTCGATCCTTGGCCAAATATCGAACACATATCACAATACTTTGATTTAACTTCAGAAATATCTTTAGACATATCCATTGAATTAAAATTAAATATATCCTTAAATATATTCCTATGGATCTAAACAATTTTATCATATTGTAGTTTCATAGGGTGACTAAAAAATTCTATGATACAAACTATAGATACCCTAACATTCCATATGTAGATATCAAATCTTAATATATGCATATTTATTACATGACATAACATCCCACACTAGAATTGTATAGGTCTAGTTAATTTAGATACATGAAAAAAACCTATTGGTTCAATAGTAAAATACATCATCTCTTACCATGTTCATTGTGACATGAAACCTTCTTAGACATATCATTAATAATACCTTTTTTTATAACTTTGGGAAAGGAATATTTATAAATAGTGAGATAAAAATATCAATATTTGTAAACAAGGGACATATCATCCTAACATTAGAATAAGATTATGATAACATGATAACAACATCTTAAAATCATGTTTTGCATTTCATTTATCATACAAATGATTCATGTAAGAAATCTTGTAATTTTATTAGAAATGAATTATAATGCAATCAAATAACATGATATTTGAAATCAAAACATTTCCACAACACATAAATTTTTGGATTACTTATAGTCATTGAAAATCCTTTACTTATTAGTCAATGATTAATAGAAATTATTTCATATTGGAATGGGTTCACACCCAAAATCAATATACAAATACGGGTTCACTCCCTAAACTACAAAAAGTAAAAATTAATTTAATAAAAATTGTTCAATACCTATTCATTTTTTTATACATTACGTGATATCAATCATTTTATAATTCATTGAATATAAATATAGGTCCCAACGATCACATAATGAAACACATAAAAATGTGTGACACTAGATTTTAAATCATTCAAAGAATAATAATTGATAGAATGAAATGACAATCACAACAGTTTCACTATAATAATACTTATTGAAAATAAAAGTATTCAAGAAAACATTCATCATTATATAGAGGGATAACCTGTGGAAAATGTATGGGTTTCTTAAATTTTACCCATTAAAAAATAATTTGGTTTTATTAACAAACTTTAATCATATTCATAAACCACCCAATGAAAACATAATGATGGTATCTGTGGATTATATCCTAAAAATAATCATTAATATCATTTTATGTCACTTTATATGGAATATAATTTTAAAAGATCACATATAACATTTCATGTGGAAAATTTTTATCCAATTTTTAATCACTTATTTAGAATATAATAATATCAAAAATATTAATGAAATATTTTTTTTAAATTACCATTGGAAATTTTTAGCAAAATATTTAAAAAATTATGTCTTCATGATGGTCAGTAGTATAGTTCAAAAATTATATGGTAAAATAGTGATTCATGTTGCATTTTTTGTAAAAACATCAAATTAAATAATTTGTAAAATGAAAAGATTATTTTTAAACCATTTTGTACAAAATTCATTACTAGGTGAAAATATTTTTATGATAAAATTTCAAAATAGAAAACAAAATTCTTTTACAATTTTTTTAAAACACGTAAATCGATGAAATTGGATTTTCAACTGAAGAGAGAAATAAATATTATTTTGGGCATAAAATTAATATTTTGATATCATTAAAACAAAAAGGTGATAAAAATATAGGGATAATACAATTTCAAGAAATAACTATAGGATATAAAATTTATGATTTTTTTCAGGGATATAAATTTATATTTTATCATTGGAACATAATCATAAACAATCCAAATAAAAAATGAGGTTGTAGAATAATTCCCTTACCACTTTAGAATGTTTTGAATCATAATCCTTGAGAATTAATAAAATCAATTAGAAAAATAAATATCATGAAAAAGAGATATATGATTTAACATATAAGATTGGAACTATATACACCATAGAAAATAAATGAGTGATAAATATGGCATATGTATCCCAAAAAATAGATACTACAAATAATATACATCAAATCATGGTATTATTTTAATATGTTAGAACCTCAAATATAATAAAAATATAATTATCAAACTTTTATTTCAATATCATAGTTATATTTATATCAAACCATATATTACATACCAATAAATCTTTATTATAAATTTATTAACAATTATTTTTTAAAATATGTTGGAACCAAGGATGTTCTTTGCTTTAAATAGAGTACAGCTTGTTTATGTGGTCAATCCCCTCATGTATAATCTGGAAGATTTCAAGGAAAGGTATAATATAGTTCAACTAAAATCTGTATTGAAGGTGGCATCATTTCCCAGTGTTTTCCTAATTTTTTGGATCCAAAATATGTAGATTAGAATTTTTTGCAAAAAGTGCATTTTCATTACAGCCTTATAAAAATATGAAAAATGGAAGAGATTTGAAATTATGGAAACCCAATCTTGTTTTTTTTCAATGTTTCAATGAATTCTGATTGTTTTCTATATTCTTAGGATGAGCAGTGTGAACGACTAGAGGATTTAATGAATTTTTTCATCTTGAAGGGATTGATGGAGAGCATCATGACATTGTCAAATTTTATTGGTGCTTTGTAAAGGGAGGAACATCGCAAAGATGTTTTTAACTAATCCAAATAATGAACTGGTGGTGTTGGAGCTTCTTGATTGGTCATGCCTATAAAGATTAGGCTTCCCAAATTCATTTGTTATGAAAATTTTCCAGGAAAATCTGGAATCACTCTAATTTCTCAATAAAAGAGGTTCTCTGCAAAATTGGTTGTCTATGTGAGCTTGAGCTTTGTAAAAAGACTATTTTAGTCATGACTAAATTCAATCCCTCTAAGTATTGAGTGCTTCATGAATATGGGATGTTCCACGTTGACTCAATGAGATTCACAAATGAAGGTTATTCCATTAAGGTTGTATGATTCACGATGTGAGTTTCTTCCACAATGGTGGAGGAGATTTGGAGATGTAGTGAGCATTTCTATGGAGTGAGATTGGCGAGGGAGTGAGCTTTACAATGGATCTTCTCCAAGGAGCTTCACAAAAGGATGTTTTTTAATATCATGATTAAGTTGATAAGCCTTTCAGTGTGCGTCAACTCAGGTCTATTTTGCATGAAGAGTCTCATTTTATGTTAGGGACAAAGGCATTAATAAAATATCATTAAAGAGAAATTATAGTCGATAAACTAAGCTTGACTTCTCTCAGAGTAGTGAGTTAGGGGGATTTTGCAGAAGTGTTTTGAATGAGGCAGTGTTCTATCGATGATATCATGTAAAGGAAATGAGTCTTTCATAGAGTGACTATTATAAATCCTCTATATTACACACCTAGTGAATATTGTTGTATTTTGGTATGATAGAAGGAATGTTAGTGTATTCTCCTAGGACGTATCCCTTAATGGAGATCCAAGTCAAAGTGTTGTGTGGTATCTATATATTGGATTGTTTTTATCTTTTCTTATAGGTAATATAGTTTTTATGAGTTCCTACCAATGGGGGAGAAAGATCCATCACATTAAAAGAGAAATTTGACACCCTAATTCACCCCTCCCCTCTCAGGGTGTCCCACGGAGCAAAAAAATCATGTTTCAGGTAAAGTGTGAATCATTATTCAAAAGTGTTTTTGTAACACCCCATGTAAATAAATAATATGATATTTTAATATTTATCCCTATTTGTGAATAAAATGTTAATAATAATTTAAAGGGAATTCTATGATCGATGGCTTACCCAATACGCAACAACGAGTTCCTTTGAATTCTTATGTTGCACTCTAATAATAAAATAATTTTATTTTAAATGGTAGTTAACACCTAGCCATTGTAATGAAGGGAATGAATAGAACTAACTACAAAATGATTATATATGTTTTTCAAATATTTATACTTTTTACAATAAATGTTAGAGGATTAAAAATGTGAATGAATCCAATTTTAAGCGTAAACATTCTAATATTCTTTAAAAGGTCAATTAACCTCTTTTTGATGGCGAACCTCTTTTAAATACACTTTTTGAAAATTTTATGTGTTATATTTGACAAAATAAAATTCTTCTTTAGAATAGGGACATCAAAATTTACATTGTGTAAATTTTTGGTATTTTTCCGATAAATTTCATTTTTAAAATGAATAGTGAAAAATGTTGTATTTTAATTCAAAACCTCTTTTTAATCTTATTTATTTATATGATTATATTGTATTTTGAATTCGTTTTAAAGTTAAATTAGAATATATTTTTAACATTTAATCCAATGGTGGACATTTCAATTAATATCACATTGAGATTGGACATAAACGAGTGTCAATCTTTTGATAGATATTGTTTCTTAAAAACAGGCTATTTGATTTGACAGTGGGATTTAATTATAAAATTAATTAATGCAACTTCTATGTTATGAATTTGGTAAAATAGAAATCATTTTTTAATTCAGAATATCAAATATAGCTTAGGGTAAATTTTTGGTATTTTTCTGAAAAACTTTCATTTTTGATGAATAGTGAAACCACAAAGTGGTAGTTACAAAAACTGATTTTTCGTTTAAATGAAACTTTACCACTTCTGTGATTTGAATTTAAAAAATTCAATATAAATTATTTTCATTATTAAGTAAAATGTGGTTCAATGGGATGAAAATAATTTTTGATGAAAATTAACTTTTAAGTTTTATTAATCGCGATTAAAGGTAATTAGTGTGATTTAAGGTAAAAATGATATTATAATAAAATGAAAAATATCTTGAAACTTGTCCTAACCCTATTTTCTGAGTCAGGGACGACCAAGAAAACCCATGGGTCGATTTTGGGGACCCCATGGAGCCACTTGGGTAAGATAAAGACATTTATGCCTTTTATTTAAAGTAAAAGTAAAAATGACACAAACATGTATTGTTTTACTAAAACAATTTTTACATGGGGTTATACAAGTCAGAATTTTGACTATAAATAGTCATTGGAAAGATGAAAAACTTTCCTACATCATAGAATTTATTTTATAATTTTTTCACATTAAATAAAAAAAATTAATTATGACATAATGATGATGTAGTGATTACCTCATTATTTAACGATTTAAATAAAATGAAAAGATAATATAAAATATAAGACCTAAACATTTAAAACACCTATTTTATGGGTGGATTTTGAACTCTTATCACCTTATCCTCGAAATAAATCAATGTGGGACCTTTAAAATTCGAAACACATTTGGAAATAAAGTAACATTTTATACTTTTCCAAGAGTGCCCCTCCTCTCCTCTTATAAAAGGCCCCCACCTCTACCTCCTTACGCACACCTCTCAAGCCTTTGGATCGGCCAATATCTGATCATTTAGTCTCTAAAAATCCCTCTCCTCATCCTAGAAGCCTTAAATTAGGAAGGAAGCTCTTCAAGAAACCCTTTTGGTTCAAACCAAAGAGAGTTACCCGATTTTAAGGTAACGTCTTCACTTGTGCTCTTTTGTTTTATTTTGCTTCTCAAACCCCCTAAACTCTTTTTATTCATTTCTTTTGAAACAAAACCATTATCTTCCATATACTAGGATGTTGGTATAAGAAGTATTCTAGATACACTTACACACACCTATATATAATGCTTAAAGAACATACTGTTTCTGTGGATGGTGAATTTCTGCCTCACGAAACGATGATTGTTCAATATTCTTTTACCACCTTCAAAGGTGGCCATTAATATGTCACTATATTTATATATGATATATAATATGTTTATGTTTTTCTTAATCTTCTGTATTTTTCATTTATGTCATACCTTTATGGTTTCCATTATGGGTAAACGCGATATCTTCATTTTAGGAAGTGTGGACTACTGCCCCCTCAAAGTGATTTGATTCGTCAATACCATATGTGGTACGTATAAAGGATAGATTTAATGATATTATATATGATAAAATACTGTAATTATAATACTATTATGTATCATTATGTTTTAATTCCATTAAATATGAAATATAAATGGAAGTAACGTTCATGCGTACATACGGCTTACCGTCTCAATGAACGGTGAATTTCATTTCCTACCTCTAAATGTTATGTAATATTATAAATGCATGTATATAATGGATATATATGATATCTATGATATATATATATAATGAATATAATTATGGATATAATGGATATTTTACCCCATGAACAAACTTGTAATTATAAAGAGTTTATTTTTGACTCAAGTAGCAATGATCGTTAAAACGACCGTTATTAACTTAAATAATTACATAGTGTTCATGACATGGTAATAAGTGATAAAAAAGGAATAATGAAATTGAAAAAGGTTCTTAATCAAGTAGAAATTAACTCAAGTTTCTTATTCAGGAGATTAAAGAACGATAGAGTCACGTCGGATACGAGGTAAGGGAACCTACCCCTCTCTTTCTTTTTAAGTACACTCTTTTATGTCATTCCTTTTAAGCTAATCTTTCTTATGATTGGGATGTTATTTTATATTACTATTACTGTACTTGTTATTTTCATATGATGAGAGACTCTATTTTCTGTCATCAATCCATTTTGGAAGTTTTGATTGGCTCTGTTAGGCTGCCGAATTTTCGTAAGAGATCCAACCTCTCTCCTTCTTTTTAAGTACTATCCTTTATGTCACTTCTTTTAAGCTCCTATTTTTTATGTTGGGGGATGTTATTTTATATTAATATTGATTTAAATTTTATGTTAATATGACGAGAGACCCTATTTGATCTCATCAATACATTTTTGGAAGTTTTAAGTGGCGACGTTAGGCTGCCGAGTTTTCATAAGGGATTTTTCATCTCACTTTTAGTCACGTGAGAATTATGCTACCTTTTCCACCATTTCCTTTTAGTGGTGTATGCACTGCCCATTATTATACTCTTTGTGTAATATAATTTCATTTATGGTTATTTACATATTCATTGTATGACCCTTATTCAATGGGGTGTACGTTTCGAAAGTTACCCAAGTCGGTAAGGGAACCTTTCACCCTCCTCTTTTTAAAAGACTTCTTTTGTTATGTATTTTAATTCACATACTATTATGTTGGGATATGTTCTTATATATCCTTATTGATGTAAATTTTATTTCCAAGTGATTAGATACCCTTTTTATCTCTCATCAACTCATTTTCTGAATTTTGAAGTGACGCCGTTAGGCTGTCGATTTTTTGCAAGGGAACTTCTTAACCCAATTTTGATTATTTGGGATAAACTTATACTCCTTGAATATGTCGTTCTATGAATATGTGTGAATAACCTCTGATTGTTTTAAACTTAATATCCACTTATATTTGGTGTATTCGTTTGTCACACATAATTATGTAATTGATTTATCCTTAATCCAAGGATACCGTCTTTGTATGGGACTTCATCTCAATATCATTTCATTGAGGCATATTTTGTTCTAATACAAGGCTTTATTTTATACGGTGTATAAACCCCTTTGAATTTTAATTTTATACAAAAGGAATCTTTTTCTATGATGGGTTTTACAAAATGAAAAAAAGGAATGTTTCTTTTTACGTACGCGGTGACAATGACCTTTTCCACCGCCGTGAGTATTATTTGGTCATTGGCTTCCTCAACAAGCCGTAATGTTTTTAAAATGAAATAAATACCATATAATATTTTATTTATTTGTTATGTAAATATATTTTTGTGATATATTGTGATCAAAGTGTGGAAATGTTTTCTTTCCATTATATTTGTTTTATGTCTTATGATTTTATAATGGTACTTGGACATTTGACGGGTGGTTACGTGATAAACCATATGAAGGGTGGTGCCGTGAATACCAGGAAGGGTGGTTACGTTATAACCTCCAATGCATTGGGTATGGAAGTCGTCCGTATGGCTATTCCATTAAGTGATATGTGTGGAAGTCGACCATATGGTTATTCCACTTAAGTATGTTTATGTCCCAAGTTACCTTTATATGTTATTCTTTCTTTATATGGGTTTTATGGTAATATTTTGCTTACAAAATGGTAAGTAATGATCTTTTATTCAGTGAAGAGTTTTTAATACTTCATAAAGGTGAAAAGTATTACTTTGATAATGTATACATGGTTTACTTTTTGTTTTGAAAAACTAACAGTTTTCATGCTTTATGTATCCCTTACTGAGATTTTTATGCTCATCCCATGTTTTTAAAATGTTTTTCACAGGTCAAGGGAAAGGTACATGATGTGATGATAGTGTCAAGGAAGTGTCAAGAAAGAATCCATGTTTTATTTTAAACATGTTTTTGTTGATGGGAAAAACGAGTACTATCTTTTATGTAACCACTTTTTTTAAATTTGGAATGTAATGCATGTTTTATGATCTAATTCTATAAAACTCTAAACCTGTAAAGATACTCAACGTGTATTCTTGAAGTAACTCAAGATTAAGTAAGGTTTAAGGCTGGGGTCTTATAGTCGGTATCAAAGGTCGGTTTAGACAACTTTAGGGATTATGAGTTTTTGTTAGACACATGGTTATTCCCTATATCTATTATTTCAGTTAAATCCTTGTTTTATAACTTTTTTCAGGTCAAGTAAAGTCAGTTATGAATGGAAGGAGTATGATCTCAAACGACATTCCTATCTTTTCCTGATGACATGCTTGCAATAATTATTTCAAAGTCATGTTCGGATGATTGTGAAACTTTTTCTAGCATAAAACTCACTTGCAAGCAGTTGTTTGAGATATCAAACACCTCCACTATACCTCGTTATCATCATGGATCATGGGTTGTATTTATACAAATACTATTTTCACAATATTATCATATTTCCAAGAAAGGTAAATATTATCAAGGTATTTTCAAATATTTTACCTTATCACAAGAATTTGAAGCATATTATGATTTTAAAAATGGTGTTGAGGAAGGAGACCCTTGCGTAACCTATTTATATTTGCTTTTAAAATATAGTCTCTCAGTACATACTTATGGTATTTTAAAAGGAACAATAATAGAAAGTTTCAACTCAAATTATGTCTGACTATTTTATAGAAATCATGTTTTATCAGATGTTTTGGAATTATATGTCATACATGATTATTTTCAAAAACTGTTTTTCTGTGAACACCCATATGACCCATGTTGTACAAGGTGTATTTGGATGGAGGAAGCAAATGATTTTGAAGGATCTCTAAATCATTGTTGTAATTCATGGGACTTCTACCTACGTGAACAAGATGACGATGAAACCGAGTGGACTCCATGATCAAGGTATGCTGTTATTCATTTTGGGAATCGTTTTATTTTATCTTATGGTGGTGAAATAAGAATTAAAGAATTAAGATATTGAGATCGTAATGAATTTGGATGAAAATGAGAGGTATAAGGAAACTATTGAGGATAAAACATGTTAGGGTTACTTTTGGAGTTTTATAAAGAAGACAACACGCAGACCATGTGACAACCCTTCGCGTCGGACAAAGCTGCGGGAATCGAACCCACAACCAAAGTGCGACTGGTATTTATCACCTACCACTGGACTATGTGAAGTCCCTGGTTAGTATGAATTATTCTTTTTAGTTAGATTATTTTATAAATTAAGATTAAGTTTATTTTGGGATATCTATGGAAATTATTAGCCTATCACAGAGGATATGTGATTAGGTTCACTACTTTTCAATATTGACTTTTATAGGAACTGATGTTATTTGGAGATAAGTGTTAATTTTTACCTTGGAAGACTATGTGACTAAATCCTTCAAATATTTGGGTTTCGATCTTCGTTGGGTTTACTTTGAAGAATTTTGTAGATAGATTTTTATTGAATGGTCTTTTTTAAACTTTGGGTTTTGTTTGAAAATTTTTGGAGATTAGGAGTAGTTTTTCTTTTTGTAAAAAAATATCCTTTTTGGGCATTATCTGATCTCGTACTAAAATTTTTGTTTTGGTTTTGGTTGAGATATAAAGACATGGGAAATATATAGTTCTCTTTTGTGGATTAGGTGATTCTCTAGAAGTCGATTATAGTACTCTTAATGTGAATAAGACTTCCTAAATACTCATCATTTTGGGAATGTATGAGTTTGTGTAAGAAAACTAGTAAAAGCTGAAAGTCAACATGACAAGTAAGTATGTTTCCTTAAGATCAAAAATAAATTCCTCAATGAAAAGTAACTTAAAACAAAAATGTTTTCTATTAACTTTCCTACTGGGGAATTGAATACCGTTGAACCCACCACAAGTTTGTGATTTTCTTGTGGTTAACTTTATCCTAAACATGTTTTCAGTCACTCTCCATCAGAACACGACCCTTTGATTTTTCTTCCATATCCATGTTTTCCTACATGGAATCCTAGTATGGGTTAACTTGGGTGACCATTGTACTTCTATTTCTTTATTTTAAAGTGATGGTTTTACAGACTCTTGTTCCGATGTGGGATTTTCAATGAAGTTTACAAGCCCAATTTTAAAATTGCGAGGACGCAATTCCCAAAAGGGGGGAAGGATGTGACACCCCAGGTAAATAAAGAATATGACATTTTTATATTTATACGTATTTTTGAATAAAATTTTAATATTAATTTAAAGGGAACGCTATGCTCGATGGCTTACCCAATACGCAACAATGAGTTCCTTTGAAATCTTACGTTGCACTCTAATAATAAAATAATTTTATTTTAAATGGTAGTTAACACCTAGTCATTGTAATGATGGGAATAAACAGAAATAACTACAAAATGATTATATATGTTTTTCAAATATTTATACTTTTTACACTAAATGTTAGAGGATTAAAAATGTGAAGGAATCCAATTTTAAGCGTAAACATTCTAATATTCTTTAAAAGGTCAATTAACCGCCTTTTGATGGAGAACCTCTTTTAAATCCACTTTTTGACAATTTTATATGTTATATTTGACAAAATAAAATTATTCTTTATAATCAGGACATCAAAATTTACTTTGTGTTAATGTTTGGTATTTTTCCGATAAAGTTCATTTTTTTAATGAATAGTGAAAAATGTTGTATTTTAATTCAAAACCTCTTTTTAATATAATTTATTTATTTGATTAGACCATCTTTTGAATTGGTTTTAAAGTGAAATTAGAATATATTTTTACCATTTAATCCAATGTTGGACATTGTAATTAATATCACTTTGGGATTGGACATAAACGAGTGTCAATCTTTTGATAGATATTGTTTCTTAAAAACTGGCTATTTGATTTGACAGTGGGATTTAATTATAAAATTAATTAATGAAACTTCTATGATATGAATTTGGTAAAATAGACATCATTTTTTAATTCGGAATATCAAATATATCTTATGGTGAATTTTTTGTATTTTTCTGAAAAACCTTAATTTTTGATGAATAGTGAAACGACAAAGTGGTAGTTGCAAAAACTGATTTTTCGTTTAAATGGAACTTTACCAATTCTATGATTTGAATTTCAAAAATAAAATATAAATTATATTCATTATTAAGTAAAATGTGGTTCAATGGGATGAAAATAATTTTTGATGAAAAGTAACTTTTAAGTTTTTTTAATCGTGATTAAAGGTAATTAGTGTGATTTAAGGTAAAAATGATATTATAATAAAATGAAAATATCTTGACACTTATCCTAACCCTATTGGATGAGTCATGGACGACCATGAAAACCCATGGGTTGATTTTTGGGACCCCATGGAGCCACTTGGGTAAGATAATGACATTTATGCCTTTTATTTAAAGTAAAAGTAAAAATTACACAAACATGTATTGTTTTACTAAAACAATTTTTATATGGAGTTATACAAGTCAGAGTTTTTACTATAAATAATAATTGGAAAGATAAAAAGATTTCCTACATCATAGTATTTTTTTATAATTTTTGGACATTAACAAAATTAAATTATTTATGACATAATGATGATGCAGCGATTACCTCATTATTTAACGATTTAAATAAAATGAAAAGATAATTTAAAATATAAGACATAAAAATGTCAAAAAACTATTGTATGGGTGGATTTAAAACTCGTATTACCTTATCCTCTAAATAAATCAATGTGGGACCTTTAAAATCCGAAACACATTTGAAGATAAAGTAACATTTTATACTTTTCCAAGAGTGCCCCTCCTCTCCTCTTATAAAAGGCCCCCACCTCTACCTCCTTAACCAAACCTCTCAATCCTTTGGCTAGGACATGTTCTGATCATTTTGTCTCTCCAAATCCCTCTCCTCATCCTAGAAGCCTTAACTTAGGCAGCAAGCTCTTCAAGAAACCCTTTTGGTTCAAACCAAAGGGATTTACCCGATTTTAAGGTAACGTCTTCACTTGTGCTCTTTTGTTTTATTTTGCTTCTCCAACCCACTAGAATCTTTTTATTAATTTGTTTTGTAACAAAACCAATATAATACATATACTAGGATTTTTTTATAAGAAGTATTCAAGCTACACTTACACACACCAACATCTAATGGTTAAAGAACATACTGTTTATGTGGATGGTGAATTTCTGCCTCACGAAACGATGGTTGTTCAATATTCTTTTAACCCCTTAAAAGGTGGACATTAAGATGTCACTATATTTATATTTGATATATAATATTTTTAAGTTTTCCTTAATCTTATGTATTTTTCATTTATGGCATACCTTTATGGTTTCCATTATGGGTAAACGTGATATCTTCATTTTAAGAAGTGCGGACTACTGCCCCCTCAAAGTGATTTGATTCGTTAATACCATATGTGGTTCGTATAAAGGATATATTTAATGATATTATATATGATACCATACTGTAATTATAATACTATTATGTATCATTATGTTTTAATTCCATTAAATATGAAATAGAAATGGAAGTAGCGTTCATGCGTACGTACGGCTTACCGTCTCCATGAATGGTGCATTTCATTTCTTACCTTTAAATGTTATGTAATATTATAAATGAATGTATATAATGGATATATATTATATATATGATATCTATATAATGAATATAATTATGGATATAATGGATATTTTAACCCATGAACAAACTTGTAATTATAAAGAGTTTATTTTTGACTCAAGTAGCAATGATCGTTAAAATGACCGTTATTAACTTAAATAATTGCATAGTGTTCATGACATGGTAATAAGTGATATAAAATGAATAATGAAATTGAAAAAGTTTCTTAAGCAATTATAAATTTTCTCAAGTTTATTATTCAGGAGATTAAAGAACGATCGAGTCAAGTCGGATACGAGGTAAGGGAACCTACCGCTCTCTTTCTTTTTAACTACACTCTTTTATGTCATTCCTTTTAAGCTCATATTTATTATTATTGGGATGTTATTTTATATTAATCTTACTGTAATTTTTATGTTCATATGATGAGAGAACCTATTTTCTCTCATCAATCCATTTTGGAATTTTTGATTGGCGTCGTTAGGCTGTCGAATTTTCGTAAGAGATTCAACCTCTCTCCTTCTTTTTAAGTACTCTCCTTTATGTCACTTCTTTTAAGTTCCTATTTGTTATGTTGAGGGATGTTATTTTATATTCCTATTTATGTAAATTTTATGTTAATATTACGAGAGACCCTATTTGATCTCATCAATCCATTTTTGGAAGTTTTAAGTGGCGTCGTTAGGCTGCCGAGTTTTCATAAGGGATTTTTCATCTCACTTTTAGTCCCGTGAGATTTATGATACATTTTCCACCATATCCTTTTATTGGTGTATGTACTTCCCATTATTATACTCTTTGTGTAATATAAATTCATTTATGGGTATTTATATTCATTTTATGACTCTTCTTCAATGGGGTGTTCGTTTCGAAAGTTACCCAAGTCGGTAAGGGAACCTTTCACCCTCCTCTTTTTAAAAGACATCTTTTGTTATGTCTTTTAATTCACATAATATTATGTTGGGATATGTTCTTCTATATCCTTATTGATGTAAATTTTATGTCCAAGTGATGAGATACCCTTTTTATCTCTCATCAACTCATTTTCTGAATTTTGAAGTGACGTCGTTAGGCTGTTGAATTTTTGCAATGGAACTTCTTAACCCAATTTTGATTCTTTGGGATAAACTTTTATTCCTTGAATATGTAGTTCTATGAATATGTGTGAATAATCTCTGATTGTTTTACACTTAATATCCACTTATATTTGGTGTATTCGTTTGTCACACATAATTATGTAATTGATTTATCCTTAATCCAAGGATACCGTCTTTGTATAGAACATCGTCTCAATCTTCTTTAATTGAGGCCTATTTTGTTCTAATACAAGGATTTATTTTATACGGTGTATAAACCCCTTTGAATTTTAATTTTATACAAAAGGAATCTTTTTCTACGATGCATTTTACAAAATGAAAAAAAGGAATGTTTCTTTTTACATATGCGGTGACAACGAACTTTTCTGCCGCCTCAAGTATTATTTGGTCTTTGGATTCCTCAACAAGCCGTAATGTTTTTAAAATGAAATAAATACCATATACTCTATTATGTATTTTTTATGTCAATATGTTTTAGTGATATATTGTGATCAAAGTGTGTAAATGTTTTGTTTCCATTATATTTGTTTTATGTCTTATGATTTTATAATGGTACTTGGACATTTGACTAGTGGTTACGTGATAAACTATATGACGGGTGGTGCTGTGAATACAGGATGGGTGGTTACGTTATAACCTCCAATGCATTGGGTATGGAAGTCGGCCGTATGGCTATTCCATTAAGTGATATGTGTGGAAGTCGACCGTAGGGTTATTCTATTTAAGTATGTTTATGTCCCATGTTACCTTTATATGTTATGTGTTCCTTATATGAGTTTTATGGTAATATTTTGGTTACAAAAGGGTAAGTAATTATCTTTTATTCAGTGAAGAGTTTTTAATACTTCATAAAGGTGAAAAGTATTACTTTGATAAAGTATACATGGTTTACTTGTTTTTTTGAAAGACTAATAGTTTTCATGCTTTATGTATCCCTTACTGAGCTTTTTATGCTCATCCCAATTTTTTGAAATGTTTTTCATAGGTCAAGGGAAAGGTACATGATGTGATTAGAGTCTCAAGGAAGTTTCAAGAAAGAATCCATGTTTTATTTTAAATATGTTTTTGTTGATGGGAAAAACGAGTACTATATTTTATGTAACCACTTTGTTTAAATGTGGAATGTAATGCATGTTTTATGATCTAATTCTCTAAAACTCTGAACCTGAAAAGATCCTCACGTGTATTCTTGAAGTAACTCAAGATTAAGTAAGGTTTAAGGATGGGGCCTTATGGTTGGTATCATAGGTCGGTTTAGACAACTTTAGGGATTAGGAGTATTTGTTAGACACATGGTTAGTCCCTATATCTATTATTTCAGTTAAATCCTTGTTTTATAACTTTTTTCAGGTCAAGTAAAGTCAGTTATGAATGGAAGGAGGAGGATCTCAAACTACATTCCTATCTATTCCTGATGTCATGCTTGCAATAATTATTGCAAAGTCATCTTCGGATGATTGTGAAACTTTTTCTAGCATACAACTCACTCACAAGCAGTTGTTTGAGATATCAAACACCTCCACTATACCTCGTTATCATCATGGATCATGAGTTGTATTTAGAAAAACACTATTTTCACAATATTCTCATATTTTCAAGAAAGGTAAATATTATCAAGGTATTTTCAAATATTTTACCTTATCACAAGAATTTGAAGCATATTATGAATTTAAAAATGGTGCTGAGGAAGGAGACCCTTGCACAACCTATTTATATTTTCTTTTAAGATATAGCCACTCAGTACATACTTATGGTATTTTAAAAGGACCAATAATAGAAAGTTTCAACAGAAATTCTATCCGACTATTTTATAGATATCATGTTTTATCAGATGTTTTGGAATTATATGTCATACATGATTATTTTCCAAAATTGTTTTTTTGTGAACACCCATATAACCCATGTTGTACAAGGTGTATTTAGATGGAGGAAGAAAATGATTTTGAAGGATCTCTAAATCATTGTTGTAATGCATGGGACTTCTACCTATGTGAACAAGATGATGATGAAACCGAGTGGACGCCATGATCAAGGTATGGTATTATTCATTTTGGGAATCGTTTTATTTTATCTTATGGTGGTGAAATAAGAATTAAAGAATTAAGATGTTGATATCATAATGAATTTGGATGAAAATTAGAGGTATAAGGAAACTATTGAGGTTAAAACATATTAGGGTTATTTTTGGAGTTTTATAAAAAGGACAACACGCAGACCGTGTGACAACCCGTCGTGTCGGACAAAGCTGTGGGAATCGAACCCACAACCAAAGTGCGACTGGTATTTATCACCTACCACTGGACTATGTGAAGTCCCTGGTTAGTATGAATTATTCTTTTTCGTTAGACAATTTTATGAATTAAGAGTAAGTTGATTTTGGGTTATCTATGGAAATTACTAACCTATCATGGAGGATATGTGATTAGGTTCATTACTTTTCAATATGAGACTTTTAGAGCAACAGATGTTATTTGAAGATAAGTGTTAATTTGTACCTTGGAAGACTATGTGACGAAATCCTTCAAATATTTGGGTTTCGATATTAGTTGGGTTTAATTTGAATAATTTTATGGATAGATGTTTATTGAATGGTCTTTGTTGAACTTTGGGTTTTGTTTGAAAATTTTTGGAGATTAGGAGTAGTTTTTCTTTTTGTAAAAAAAATATCCTTTTTGGGTATTATCTGATCTCGTACTAAACTTTTTGGTTTGGTTTTGGTTGAGATCTAAAGACATGGGAAATATATAGTTCTCTTTTGTGGATTAGGTGATTCTATAGAAGTTGATTATAGTACTCTTATTGTGAGTAAGAATTCCTAAATACTCATCATTTTGGGAAAGTATGAGTTTGTGTAAGAAATCTAGTAAAAGTAGATAGTCAACATGACAAGTATGTACGTTTCCTTAAGATCAAAAACAATTCCTCAATGAAAAGTAACTTAAAACAAAAATGTTTTCTATTAACTTTTCCTACTGGGGAATCGAATACCGTTTAACCCACCATAAGTTTGTGAGTTTCTTGTGGTTAACTTTCTCCTAAACATGTTTTCTGTCACTCTCTATCAGAACATGACCCTTTGTTTTTTCTTCCATATCCATGTTTTCCTACATGGAATCCTAGTATGGGTTAACTCGGGTGAATTTTTTACTTCTCTTTCTTTATTTTAAAGTGATGGTTTTACAGACTCTTGTTCCGATGTGGGATTTTCAATGAAGTTTCCAAGCCCAATTTTAAAATTGTGAGGACGCAATTCCCAAAAGGGGGGAAGGACGTAACACCCCAGGTAAATAAAGAATATGACATTTTTATATTTATCCCTATTTGTGAATAAAATTTTAATATTAATTTAAAGGCAATTCTATGCTCGATGGCTTACCCAATACGCAACAACGAGTTCCTTTGAAATCATACGTTGCACTCTAATAATAAAATAATTTTATTTTAAATGGTAGTTAACACCTAGCCGTTGTAATGACGGGAATGAACATAACTAACTAAAAAATGATTATATATGTTTTTCAAATATTTATACTTTTTACAATAAATGTTAGAGGATTAAAAATGTGAATGAATCCAATTTTAAGCGTAAACATTCTAATATTCTTTAAAAGGTCGATTAACCACCTTTTGATGGTGAACCTCTTTTAAATCCACTTTTTGACAATTTTATGTGTTATATTTGACAAAATAAAATTCTTATTTAGAATCGGGACATCAAAATTTACTTTGTGTAAATTTTTGGTATTTTTCTGATAAAGTTAATTTTTTTAATGAATACTTAAAAATGTTGTATTTTAATTCAAAACCTCTTTTTAATCTAATTTATTTATATGATTAGATTGTATTTTGAATTTGTTTTAAAGTGAAATTAGAATATATTTTTACCATTTAATCCAATGGTGGACATTTCAATTAATATCACTTTGAGATTGGACATAAATGAGTGTCAATCTTTTGATAGATATTGTTTCTTAAAAACACGCTATTTGATTTGACAGTGAGATTTAATTATAAAATTAATTAATGCAACTTCTATGTTATTAATTTGGTAAAATAGAAATCATTTTTGAATTCATAATATCAAATATATCTTAGGGTGAAGTTTTGGTATTTTTCTGAAAAACCTTAATTTTTGATGAATAGTGAAACCACAAAGTGGTAGTTACAAAAACTGATTTTTCGTTTAAATGGAAATTTACCACTTCTGTAATTTAAATATCAAAAATCCAATTTAAATGATTTTCATTATTAAGTAAAATGTGGTTCAATGGGATGAAAATAATTTTTGATGAAAAGTAACTTTTATGTTTTATTAATCGCGATTAAAGGTAATTAGTGTGATTTAAGGTAAAAATGATATTATAAAAAAATGAAAATATCTTTACACTTGTCCTAACCCTATTGGATGAGTCATGGCCGACCAATACAACCCATGGGTCGATTTTTGGGACCCTATGGAGCCACTTGGGTAAGATAATAACATTTATGCCTTTTATTTAAAGTAAAAGTAAAAATGACACAAACATGTATTGTTTTACTAAAACAATTTTTACATGGGGTTATACAAGTCAGAGTTTTGACTATAAATAGTAATTTGAAATCTAAAAATATTTCCTACATCATAGTATTTTTTTTATATTTTTTGGACATTAAATAAATTAAATTATTTATGACATAATGATGATGCAGCGATTACCTCATTATTTAACGATTTAAATAAAAGGAAAAGATAATGTAAAATCTAAGACCTACACATGTCAAAAACCTATTGGATGGGTGTATTTCGAACTCTTATCACCTTATCCTAGAAATAAATCAACGTGGGACCTTTAAAATCCGAAACACATTTGAGAATAAAGTAACATTTTATATATTTCCAAGAGTGCCCCTCCTCTCCTCTTATAAAAGGCCCCCACCTCTACCTCCTTACCCACACCTCTCAAGCCTTTGGATCGGCCAAGATTTGATAATTTTGTCTCTCCATATCCCTCTACTCATCCTAGAAGCCTTACCTTAGGTAGGAAGCACTTTAAATAACCCTTTTGGTTCAAACCAAAGGGATTTATCCGATTTTAAGGTAACGTCTTCACTTGTGCTCTTTTGTTCTATTTTGCTTCTCCAACCACGTAACTCTTTTTATTGATTTATTTTGTAACAAAACCAGGATCTTCCATATACTATTATGTTTATATAAGAAGTATTCGAGCTACACTTACACACATGTACATCTAATGGTTAAAGAACATACTGTTTCTGTGGATGGTGAATTTCTGCCTCACGAAACGATGATTGTTCAATATTCTTTTAACACCTTCAAAGGTGGCCATTAAGATGTCACTATATTTATATATGATACATAATATGTTTATGTTTTCCTTAAGCTTCTGTATTTTTCATTTATGGCATACCTTTATGATTTCCATTATGGGTAAACGCGATATCTTCATTTTAGGAAGTGCAGACTACCACCCCCTCAAAGTGATTTGATTCGTTAATAAAATATGTGGTACGTATAAAGGATAGATTTAATGATATTATATATTATACCATACTGAAATTATAATACTATTATGTATCCTTATGTTTTAATTCCATTAAATATGAAATAGAAATAGAAGTAGCGTTCATGCGTACGTACGGCTTACCGTCTCCATGAACGGTGCATTTCATTTCTTACCTCTAAATGTTATGTAATATTATAAATTCATGTATATAATGTATATATATGATATATATGATATCTATATAATGAATATAATTCTGGATATAATGGATATTTTACCCCATGAACAAACTTGTAATTATAAAGAGTTTATTTTTGACTCAAGTAGCAATGATCGTTAAAACGACCGTTATTAACTTAAATAATTACATAGTGTTCAGGACATGAAAATAAGTGATATAAAAGGAATAATGAACTTGAAAAAGGTTCTTAAGAAATTAGAAATTAACTAAAGTTTATTATTCAGGAGATTAAAGAACGATCGAGTCAATTCGGATACGAGGTAAGGGAACCTACCCCTCTCTTTCTTTTTAAGTACACTCTTTTATGTCATTCCTTTTAAGCTCATATTTCTTATGATTGGGATGTTCTTTTATATTAATATTACTATAATTTTTATTTTCATATGATGATATACCCTATTTTCTCTAATCAATCCATTTTGGAAGTTTTGATTGGCGCCGTTAGGCTGCCGAATTTTCGTAAGAGATCCAACCTCTCTCCTTCTTTTTAAGTACTCTCCTTTATGTCACTTCTTTTAAGCTCCTCTTTGTTATGTTGAGGGATGTTATTTTATATTCCTATTGATTTAAATTTTATGTTAATATGACTAGAGACCCTATTTGATCTCATCAATCCATTTTTGGAAGTTTTAAGAGTGGTCGTTAGGCTGCCGAGTTTTCATAAGGGATTTTTCATCTCACTTTTAGTCCCGTGAGATTTATGCTACATTTGCCTCCATTTCCTTTGAGTGGTGTATGTACTGACCATTATTATACTATTTGTGTAATATAATTTCATTTATGGGTATTTACATATTCATTGTATGACCCTTCTTCAATGGGGTGTACGTTTCGAAGGTTACCCAAGTCGGTAAGGGAACCTTTCAACCTCCTCTTTTTAAAAGACTTCTTTTGTTATGTATTTTAATTCACATAATATTATGTTGGGATATGTTTTTATATATCCTTATTGATGTAAATTTTATGTCCAAGTGATGAGATACCATTTTTATCTCTCATCAACACATTTTCTGAATTTTGAAGTGATGCCGTTAGGATGTCGAATTTTTGGAAGGGAACTTCTTAACCCAATTTTGATTCTTTGGGATAAACTTTTACTCCTTGAATATGTCATTCTATGAATATGTGTGAATAACCTCTGATTGTTTTACACTTAATATCCACTTATATTTGGCGTATTCGTTTGTCACATATAATTATGTAATTGATTTATCCTTAATCCAAGGATACCGTCTTTGTATGGGACTTCGTCTCAATCTCCTTTCATTGAGGCATATTTTGTTCTAATACAAGTCTTTATTTTATACGGTGTATAAACCCCTTTTGACTTTTAATTTTATACAAAAGGAATCCTTTTCTACGATTCGTTTTACAAAACGACAAATAGAATGTTTCTTTTTACGTATGCAGTGACAACGACCTTTTCCGCCGCCACGGGTATTATTTGGTCTTTGGCTTCCTCAACATTCTGTAATGTTTTTAAAATGAAATAAATACCATATAATCTTTTATGTATTTGTTATGTCAGTATATTTTAGTGATATATTGTGATCAAAGTGTGGAAATGTTTTCTTTCCATTATATTTGTTTTATGTCTTATGATTTTATAATGGTACTTAGACATTTGACGGGTGGTTATGTGATAAACCATATAACGGGTGGTGCCGTGAATACCAGGACGGGTGGTTACGTTATAACCTCCAATGCATTAGGTATGGAAGTCGGCCGTATGGCTATTCCATTAAGTGATATGTGAGGAAGTCGACCGTATGGTTATTCCATTTAAGTATGTTTATGTCCCAAGTTACCTTTATATTTTTGTGTTCTTTATATGGGTTTTATGGTAATCTTTTGGTTACAAAAGGGTAAGTAATGATCTTTTATTCAGTGAAGAGTTTTTAATACTTCATAACGGTGAAAAGTATTACTTCGATAAAGTATACATGGTTTACTTGTTTTTTTTGAAAAACTAACCATTTTCATGCTTTATGTATCCCTTAATGAGCTTTTTATGCTCATCCCATGTTTTTGAAATATTTTTCACAGGTCAAGGGAAAGGTACATAATGTGATGATAGTGTCAAAGAAGTGTCAATAAAGAATCCATGTTTTATTTTAAATATGTTTATGTTGATGGGGAAAATGAGTACTATCTTTTATGTAACCACTTTGTTTAAATGTGGAATGTAATGCATGTTTTATGATATAATTCTCTAAAACTCTAAACCTGAAAAGATTCTCAACGTGTATTCTTGAAGTAACTCAAGATTAAGTAAGGTTTAAGGCTGAGGCCTTATAGTTGGTATCAAAGGTCGGTTTAGACAACTTTAGGGATTATGATTTTTTGTTAGACACATGGTTAGTCCCTATATCTATAATTTCATTTAAATCCTTGTTTTGTAAATTTTATCAGGTCAAGTAAAGTCAGTTACGAATGGAAGGAGGAGGATCTCAAATGACATTCCTATCTCTTCCTGATGACATGCTTGCAATAATTATTTCAAATTCATGTTCGGTTGATTGTGAAACTTTTTCTAGCATACAACTAACTTGCAAGCAGTTGTTTGAGATATCAAACACCTCCACTATACCTCGTTATCATCATGGATCATGGGTTGTATTTAGACAAATAGTATTTTTACAATATTCTCATATTTTCAAGAAAGGTAAATATTATCAAATTATTTTCAAATATTTTACCTTATCACAAGAATTTGAAGCATATTTTGATTTTAAAAACGGTGTTGAGGAAGGAGACCCTTGCACAACCTATTTATATTTTATTTTAAAATAAAGTCTCTCAGCACATACTTATGGTATTTTAAAAGGACCAATAATATAAATTTTCAACTCAAATTCTGTCCGACTATTTTATTGAAATCATGTTTTGTCAGATGTTTTAGAATTATATGTCATACATGATTATTTTCCAATACTATTTTTCTGTGAACACCCATATGACCCATGTTGTACAAGGTGTATTTGGATGGAGGAAACAAATGATTTTGAAGGATCTCTAAATCATTGTTGTAATGCATGGGACTTCTACTTACGTGAACAAGATGATGATGAAACCGAGAGGACGCCATGATCAAGGTATGATGTTATTCATTTTGGGAATCATTTTATTTTATCTTATGGTGGTGAAATAAGACTTCAAGAATTACGATGTTGAGATCGTAATGAATTTTGATGAAAATGAGAGGTATAAGGAAACTATTGAGGTTAAAATATTATAGGGTTATTTTTGGAGTTTTATAAAAAGGACAACACGCAGACCGTGTGACAACCCATCGGGTCGGACAAAGCTATGGGAATCGAACCCACAACCAAAGTGCGACTGGTATTTATCGCCTACCACTGGACTACGTGAAGTCCCTAGTTAGAATGACTTATTATTTTTAGTTAGATGATTTTATGAATTAAGAGTAAGTTGATTTTGGGTTATCTATGGAAATTATTAACTATCATGGAGGATATGTGATTAGGTTCATTACTTTTCAATATGAGACTTTTAGAGCAACTGATGTTATTTGGAGATAAGTGTTAATTGGTACCATGGAAGACTATGTGACTAAATCCTTCAAATATTTGGGTTTAGATCTTAGTTGGGTTTACGTTGAATAATTTTATGGATAGATGTTTATTGAATGGTCTTTGTTGAACTTTGGGTTTTGTTTGACAAATTTTGGAGATTAGGAGTAGTTTTTATTTTTGTAAAAAAATATCCTTTTTGGGTATTATATGATCTCGTACTAAACTTTTTGGTTTGGTTTTGGTTGAGATCTAAAGACACGGAAAATATATAGTTATCTTTTTTGGATTAGTTTATTCTCTAGAAGTTGATTATAGTACTCTTAATTTGAATAAGACTTCCTAAATACTCATCATTTTGGGAAAGTATGAGTTTTTGTAAGAAATCTAGTAAAAGTTTAAAGTCAACATGACAAGTAAGTATGTTTCCTGAAGATCAAAAATAAATTCCTCAATGAAAAGTAACTTAAAACAAAATTTTTGTCTATTAACTTTTCCTACTGGGGAATCGAATACCGTTTAACCCACCACAAGTTTGTGATTTTCTTGTGGTTAACTTTCTCCTAAACATGTTTTCTGTCACTCTCCACCAGAACACGACCCTTTGATTTTTCTTCCATATCCATGTTTTCCTACATGGAATCCTAGTATGGGTTAACTTGGGTGACCTTTTTACTTCTCTTTCTTTATTTTAAAGTGATGGTTTTACTGAATCTTGTTCTGATGTGGGATTTTCAATGAAGTTTCCAAGCCCAATTTTGAAATTGTGAGGACGCAATTCCCAAAAGGGGGGAAGGATGTAACACCCTAGGTAAATAAAGAATATGACATTTTTATATTTATCCCTATTTGTGAATAAAATGTTAATATTAATTTAAAGGTAACACTATGCTCGATGGCTTACCCAATACGCAACAACGAGTTCCTTTGAAATCTTACGTTGCACTCTAATAATAAAATAATTTTATTTTAAATGGTAGTTAACACCTAACTGTTGTAATGATGGGAATGAAAAAACTAACTACAAAATGATTATATATATTTTTCAAATATTTATACTTTTTACAATAAATTTTAGAGGATTAAAAATGTGAATGAATCCAATTTGAAGCGTAAACATTCTAATATTATTTAAAAGGTCGATTAACCGCCTTTTGATGGTGAAACTCTTTTAAATCCACTTTTTGACAATTTTATGTGATATATTTGACAAAAAAAATTATTCTTTAGAATCGGGACATCAAAATTTACTTTGTGTAAATTTTTGGTATTTTTCCAATAAAGTTCATTTTTTAATGAATAGTGAAAAATGTTGTATTTTAATTCAAAACCTTTTTTTAATATAATTAATTTATATGATTAGATTGTCTTTTGAATTGGTTTTAAAGTGAAATTATAATATATTTTTACCATTTAATCCAATGGTGGACATTACAATTAATATTACTTTGAGATTGGACATAAACGAGTGTCAATCTTTTGATAGATATTGTTTCTTAAAAACACGCCTTTTGATTTGACAGCGGGATTTAATTATAAAATTAATTAATGAAACTTCTATGTTATGAATTTGGTAAAATAGACATCATTTTTGAATTCGGAATTTCAAATATAGCTTAGGGTGAATGTTTGGTATTTTTCTGAGAAACCTTAATTTTTGATGAATAGTGAAACCACAAAGTGGTAGTTACAAAAACTATTTTTTTGTTTAAATGGAACATTACCACTTCTGTGATTTGAATTTAAAAATCAAATATAAATGATTTTCATTATTAAGTAAAATTTGGTTCAATGGGATGAAAATAATTTTTGATGAAAAGTAACTTTTAAGTTTTATTAATCGCGATTAAAGGTAACTAGTGTGATTTAAGGTAAAAATGATATTATAATAAAATGAAAATATCTTGAAACTTGTCTTACCACTATTGTATGATTCATGGCCGACCAAGAAAACCCATGGGTCTATTTTTGGGACCCCATGGAGCCACTTGGGTAAGATAATGACAATTATGCCTTTTATTTAAAGTAAAAGTAAAAAATGACACAAACATGTATTATTTTACTAAAAAAAATTTTACATGGGGTTATACAAGTCAGAGTTTTGACTATAAATATTAATTTGAAATATAAAAATATTTCCTAAATCATAGTATTTTTTTTATAATTTTTGGACATTAAATAAATTAAATTATTTATGACATAATGATGATGCATCGATTACCTCATTATTTAACGATTTAAATAAAATGAAAGGATAATGTAAATTATAATCCCTACACATGTCAAAAACCAATTGGATGGGTGGATTTCGAACTATTATCACCTTATTCTAGAAATAAATCAATGTGGGACCTTTAAAATCTGAAATACATTTGAAAATAAAGTAACATTTTATAATTTTCCAAGAGCGCCCCTCCTCTCCTCTTATAAAACGCCCCACCTCTACCTCCTTACCCACACCTCTCAAGCCTTTGTCTCAGCCAATATCTGATAATTTTGTCTCTTCACATCCCTCTCCTAATCCTAGAAGCCTTAACTTAGGTAGGAATATCTTCAAGAAACCCTTTTGGTTCAAGCCAAAGGGACTTACCCGATTTTAAGGTAACGTCTTCACTTGTTCTCTTTTATTTTATTTTGCTTCTCCAACCCCCTAAACTCTTTTTATTTATTTATTTTGTAACAAAATCAGTATATTACATATAATAGGATGTTTTTATAATAATTATTCGAGATACACTTACACACACCTACATCTAATGGTTAAAGAACATACTGTTTCTGTGGATGGTGAATTTCTGCCTCACGAAACGATGATTGTTCAATATTATTTTAACACCATAAAAGGTTGACATTAATATGTCACTATATTTATTTATGATATATAATATTTTTATGTTTTCCTTAATCTTATGTATTTTTCATTTATGTCATACCTTTATGGTTTGCATTATGGGTAAATGCGATATCTTCATTTTAGGAAGTGCGGACTACCGCCCCCTCAAGGTGATTTGATTCGTTAATACCATATGTGGTATGTATAAAGTCTATATATAATGATATTATATATGATACCATACTTTAATTATAATACTATTATGTATAATTATGTTTTAAATCTATTAAATATGAAATAGAAATGGAAGTAGCGTTCATGCGTACGTACGGCTTACCGTCTCCATGAACGGTGCATTTCATTTCTTACCTCTAAATGTTATGTAATATTATTAATTCATGTATATAATGGATATATATGATATATATGATATCTATATAATGAATATAATTCTGTATATAATGGATATTTTACCCCATGAACAAACTTGTAATTATAAAGAGTTTATTTTTGACTCAAGTAGCAATGATCATTAAACGACCGTTATTAACTTAAATAATTACGTAGTGTTAATGACATGGTAATAAGTGATATAAAAGGAATAATGAACTTAAAAAAGTTTCTTAAGAAAGTATAAATTAACTCAATTTTATTATTCAGGAGATTAAAGAACGATCGAGTCAAGTCAGATACGAGGTAAGGGAACCTACCCCTCTCTTTCTTTTTAAGTACTCTCTTTTATGTCATTCCTTTTAAGCTCATCTTTCTTATGATTGGGATGTTATTTTATATTAATATTACTGTAATTTTTATGTTCATATGATGAGAGACCCTATTTTCTCTCATCAATCCATTTTGGAAGTTTTGATTGGCGCCGTTAGGCTGCAGAATTTTCGTAAGAGATCCAACCTCTCTCCTTCTTTTTAAGTACTCTACTTTATGTCACTTATTTTAAGACCCTCTTGATTATGTTGGGGGATATTATTTTATATTCCTATTGATTTAAATTTTATTTTAATATGAATAGAGAACCTATTTGATCTCATCAATCCATTTTTGGAAGTTTTAAGTGGCGCTGTTAGGATGCCGAGTTTTCATAAGGGATTTTTCATCTCACTTTTAGTCTCGTGAGATTTATGCTACATTTGACACCATTTACTTTGAGTGGTTTATGTACTTCCAATTATTATACTCTTTGTGTAATATAATTTCATTTATGTGTATTTACATATTCATTGTATGACCCTTCTTCAATGGGGTGTACGTTTCGAAAGTTACCCAAGTCGGTAAGGGAACCTTTCACCCTCATCTTTTTAAAAGACTTCTTTTGTTATGTCTTTTAATTCACATAATATTATATTGGGATATGTTATTCTACATCATTATTGATGTAAATTTTATGTCCAAGTGATGAGATACCCTTTTTATCTCTCATCAACTCATTTTTTGAATTTTGAAGTGACGCTGTTAGGCTGTCGAATTTTTGCAAGGGAACTTCTTAACCCAATTTTGATTCTTTGGTATAAACTTGTACTCCTTGAATATGTCGTTCTATGAATATGTGTGAAAAACATATGATTGTTTTAAAATTAATATCTACTTATATTTTGTGTATTTCTTTGTCACACATAATTATGTAATTGATTTATCCTTAATCTAAGGATACCTTCTTTGTATGGGACTTCATCTCAATCTCCTTTCATTGAGGCATATTTTGTTCTAATACAAGGATTTCTTTTATATAGTGTATAAACCCCTTTAACTTTTAATTTTATACAAAATGAATCTTTTTCTACGATGCGTTTTACAAAACGATAAAAAGGAATGTTTCTTTTTACGTACGCAGTGACAACGACCTTTTCCGCCGCCGTGAGTATTATTTGGTCTTTGGCTTCTTCAACAATCCGTAATGTTTTTAAAATGAAATAAATACCATATAATCTTTTATGTATTTTTTATGTCAGTATATTTTAGTGATATATTGTGATCAAAGTGTGGAAATGTTTTCTTTCCATTATATTTGTTTTATGTCTTATGATTTTATAATGGTACTTGGACATTTGATGGGTGGTTACGTGATAAACCATATGACGGGTGGTGCCGTGAATACCAGGATGGGTGGTTACGTTATAACTGTTGTACCCCACACTCTTTGATTTTCATGATCACAATCACTTTCATATGTGTTTAACATTGTTTTAAGTGTTTTTGTTTTATAGGCAAAAGATTGCCAAGGAAATGGGCCATGAAGCACATCAAGTGGACTGAAATTCAGTCCACCGGCCAACCGGTGTGATAGCACCGGCCAGCCGGTGGACCTGGCAGAGGCATTGCCCACTGCCAGGCTCCACCGGTCAGCCGATGGCCTGACCACCGGCCAGCCGGTGGCACCCAGACAACAGTGGTAGCTACTGTCTGCCCACCGGCCAGCCGGTGGCTCTGGCACCGGTCAGCCGGTGGTGCCTGGAAAAGAAGATCAGCTACTGCCAAGCCACCGGCCAACCGGTGGATCCTCCACCGGCCAGCCGGTGCAGCCTGCACTCAAAGCATCTCCAAATTCTCAAACACCGGCCAGCCGGTGGAGCTGTACCGGCCAGCCGGTAGGCCTGGTCAAACTAGCCGTTGGTTTTGACCAGTCAACTCCAAAAAGCCTCCCAACGGCTCCGAGGCCTTTTCCAACGGCTCCAAAGCCCTCCAACGGATACTTGAAGGTTCCTAGCCTATAAATAAAGGCCTAGGAAGCCCCGGAACTTAACACAAGCCACCGGACACATTGTTGATCATTTTGGAGAACCTCCGGCGGATTTCCTCAAGGAACCCAACGTGCTCCAATCCAATTCCACATCCAAGAGCACCATCAAAGAAGCTTGGAAGCGGCCTTCAACATCTCCAATCAATCAAAGGCGCCCAAGGCTTCTCCCAATCACGGTTTTTAGTGTTTTATTTATTTTAAGCTTAAAATTGGGTTTGTGCCTACAAACCCCAACTCCTTTTCTATTCCTCTCTCTTTTGGGTTTCACATCACCACTAAGGTGTGAATAGGTTTCTTCAAGCCTTTCCTTTTAAAAGGCTTGTGTCATAGGTGAGCTATCCTTCACCTGTAAGAAGGATAGTGGGTTCTTGCTAAACCATTAAAAGCAAGTGGGTTCTTGCTCAACCACCAAAAGCAAGCTGTAATAGGTTCTAGTGCTACCTCAAAGCCTAGTGGGTTTCTTGCTAAAACCATTGAAAAGCAAGCGGTAGAATCTCTCAACGGTTGAGTTGGGAGCGGAGACGTAGGCCGGGTTTTTGGCCGAACTCCGTTATCAATTTCTTGTGTCTTGCCTTATTTATTTCCGCTGCATTTCAACTTTAATTTTAATTTGTTAATCTTTTTTAAAAGGCAATTCACCCCCCCTCTTGCCATCACTTCCCGTCTTTGTTCCGAACCAACAATTGGTATCAAAGGCATAATTTGAGTAATACCTTAACCGGTTTCAAATTAAAGATCCTTTTTGATGGCTTCTACCGCTTCTTCTTCTCAAACCCTCAAAGGTCATTCATTGGGTCGTGCTCCATTGTTTGATGGAACCGACTATACTTTTTGGAAAACCCACATGACCACTTTTTTAAAAAGCATTGGCTATCCAATTTATAAAATTGTTATGCAAGGATTTTCCCTCTCCTCTCCCGATGAGTCTAAATGGACCCCCAACGACATTGCAAATTTCGAGCTTGATGGCAAATCCATGAACGCTCTTCATTGTGGTCTTGACCGTAATATATTTAATTGTATTTCTTCTTGCTCTACTTCACATGATATTTGGAAATATTTAGAGCTAACCCATGAAGGTACTAGCAAGGCTCAAAAGCAAGAACCCGATGCAAAATCTGTACCCGCTTGCCCACTTCACAAGAAAAGGGCCAAGAAGAAGGGAACGAAGAAGGCTTCAAAGGCATCTTGGAGTGATAGCTCCTCCTGCTCCTCCTTCTCCTCCTTCTCCTCGAGCGACCAAGGTAAAAAATGCCTAATGGAAAATCATGAGGTATCATCTTCCGACTCTTCTTCCTCGTCTTCTAGTTCTTCAAATTCTTTCAATCATTTGTCTTATGAGGAACTCTCCCTAAAAATCCAAAATTTCCCAAATGTTGATTCTTTGGAATCAACCATCAAGGACCTTAGAGAATCCCTAGCCAAATTCACCCAAGGGGAACAAAATCTTTCAAAATTTCTTGGTTCCCAACGAATTTCAAGAACCACCCAAGGGCTAGGATATACCAACCAAGCTTCCTCCTCCCATGCTTCAACTGTTTTTGTAAGGGGGAGCTCTTGTTTTAAATTTTGTAATTATTGCAAAAAACCCGGGCACCTAATTTATGAATGCGATTGCAAAAAAGCCCGTTATGGTATGCCTAAATCTATTTACTTTTCGGACGAATTTTATAGGAGAAGACCCGCTACAAGGCAAGTGTGGATTGAAAAATCCCTCTTAGTGAGTCTCTCCAGGCCTAAAATTGTCTCTTTTCAAAATCCCTCTCCCCGGTGACTTTTTGTTTTTATTTAGGGGGAGTTAGGTTTGTTTAAGCTTTTTGTTTCAATTCAAACTTTCAATTTCAAATTAAGCCCTTTTGATTTCAATTTCAAAATTTTCGATTCCAACTTTCAATTTCAACACTTGGTATCAAATTTTTTTCAAAACTCTCAATTTCAAAAATTTCATTTGGTTTCAAATTTCAAATTTCAATTGGTTTTTGATTCAAAACTTTCAATTCAAACTGTTATTCAAATTTTCATTCCAATCTCAATTGATTTTCAAATCTCAATCTTGTTTTTCAAATCTTTTCCCTCAATCAAGTTTTATGCCCCATTCTATTTTGATAATCACAAAGGGGGAGAAATTTCTTGATTGATTGGGGGAGAATCTTTTCTCTCATGCTTAGTATTTATTTTCAATTTATCATTTAAAGCATGCCTTTCATTTAAGTTTTTACATTGCTTAGATAAGTGATTGTGATCATCAAAATAGGGGGAGATTGTTGTACCCCACACTCTTTGATTTTCATGATCACAATCACTTTCATATGTGTTTAACATTGTTTTAAGTGTTTTTGTTTTATAGGCAAAAGATTGCCAAGGAAATGGGCCATGAAGCACATCAAGTGGACTGAAATTCAGTCCACCGGCCAACCGGTGTGATAGCACCGGCCAGCCGGTGGACCTGGTAGAGGCATTGCCCACTGCCAGGCTCCACCGGTCAGCCGATGGCCTGACCACCGGCCAGCCGGTGGCACCCAGACAACAGTGGTAGCTACTGTCTACCCACCGGCCAGCCGGTGGCTCTGGCACCGGTCAGCCGGTGGTGCCTGGAAAAGAAGATCAGCTACTGCCAAGCCACCGGCCAGCCGGTGCAGCCTGCACTCAAAGCATCTCCAAATTCTCAAACACCGGCCAGCCGGTGGAGCTGTACCGGCCAGCCGGTAGGCCTGGTCAAACTAGCCGTTGGTTTTGACCAATCAACTCCAAAAAGCCTCCCAACGGCTCCGAGGCCTTTTCCAATGGCTCCAAAGCCCTCCAACGGATACTTGAAGGTTCCTAGCCTATAAATAAAGGCCTAGGAAGCCCCGGAACTTAACACAAGCCACCGGACACATTGTTGATCATTTTGGTGAACCTCCGGCGGATTTCCTCAAGGAACCCAACGTGCTCCAATCCAATTCCACATCCAAGAGCACCATCAAAGAAGATTGGAAGCGGCCTTCAACATCTCCAATCAATCAAAGGCGCCCAAGGCTTCTCCCAATCACGGATTTTAGTGTTTTATTTATTTTAATCTTAAAATTGGGTTTGTGCCTACAAACCCCAACTCCTTTTCTATTCCTCTCTCTTTTGGGTTTCACATCACCACTAAGGTGTGAATAGGTTTCTTCAAGCCTTTCCTTTTAAAAGGCTTGTGTCATAGGTGAGCTATCCTTCACCTGTAAGAAGGATAGTGGGTTCTTGCTAAACCATTAAAAGCAAGTGGGTTCTTGCTCAACCACCAAAAGCAAGCTGTAATAGGTTCTAGTGCTAACTCAAAGCCTAGTGGGTTTCTTGCTAAAACCATTGAAAAGCAAGCGGTAGAATCTCTCAACGGTTGAGTTGGGAGCGGAGACGTAGGCCGGGTTTTTGGCCGAACTCCGTTATCAATTTCTTGTGTCTTGCCTTATTTATTTCCGCTGCATTTCAACTTTGATTTTAATTTGTTAATATTTTTTAAAAGGCAATTCACCCCCCTCTTGCCATCATTCCGTTTTATTCCGACCCAACAAATCTCTCAACGGTTGAGTTGGGAGCGGAGACGTAGGCCGGGTTTTTGGCCGAACTCCGTTATCAATTTCTTGTGTCTTGGCTTATTTATTTCCGCTGCATTTCAACTTTGATTTTAATTTGTTAATCTTTTTTAAAAGGCAATTCACCCCCCTCTTGCCATCATTCCGTTTTATTCCGACCCAACAATAACCTCCAATGCATTGGGTATGGAAGTCGGTCGTATGACTATTCTATTAAGTGATATGTGTGGAAGTTGACCATATGGTTATTCCATTTATGTATGTTTATGTCCCAAGTTACCTTTATATGTTATGAGTTCTTTATATGGGTTTTATGGTAATCTTTTGGTTACAAAAGGGTAAGTAATGATCTTTTATTCAGTGAAGAGTTTTTAATACTTTATAAAGGTGAAAACTATTACTTTGATAAAGTATACATGGTTTACTTGTTGTTTTTAAAAACTAACAGTTTTCATGATTTTTGTATCCCTTACTGATCTTTTTATGCTCATCCCAAGTTTTGAAATGTTTTTCACAGGTCTAGCGAAAGGTACATGATGTGATGATAGTGTCAAGGAAGTGTCAAGAAAGAATCCATGTTTTATTTTAAATATGTTTCTGTTGATGGAAAAAATGAGTACTATCTTTTATGTAACCATGTTGTTTAAATGTGGAATGTAATGCATGTTTTATGATCTAATTCTCTAAAACTCTAAACCTGAAAATATCCTCAACGTGTATTCTTGAAGTTACTCAAGATTAAGTAAGGTTTAAGGCTGGGGCCTTATAGTTTTGTTTTTTTATTTTTAGTCTATTTATTATATTAGTAGTTAAATCATATAAATATGGGTAAAAATTGTATAAATAACACATAGATTCATTATATATGTATTTTAATTAATATATATCATTTATAGATTGAAAATTTATTACACCCTTAATTAGGATGGTCGAACTTTTGTATGAGTGAACTTTGATTCCAATTTCTCGAAAGATGTATTGAATTTTTTTTAAATAATACATCAATTTACCTAATTATTTTTTATCTATTATATATGAAATATATTTTTTTATATGCATTTATTACCATTAATGTCAATATAAAATGAAAAAGTAAACATAGTGCTTCATAGAGGCGATAGTCCCCACAGACTCATGAGAGACATTATCATTTTGCAATGGATGGGAGGGAAAGAAGTTATATATGATATTATAATTATATAAATATAATGTTTTCCTATATATCATATATACACTATAAATCGTTCAATATATCCATCCATAAATTGTGGGGATAGAAAAAAATTACATCGGTTCCTGAGGCGGTGGTCCACTATACACATGATTGACGGTTTCATTGACCATTTGATAGAGAGGATATGGATATAAGTCATTATATTAGCTTAATAACATATACTTATATGGAAAATTCTTATTATATAATATTATTACGTTTTAATATGTTTTTAATCAGTAATAATAAAATATAAAATTAAAACACATTGTTATGAAATATATATATTCTTATGAAAACCTCTTTAGGTTTATAAATTACGCTTTATTATTAAGGCTTCATAAAAAAAATAGAATCTATGACATGGGGAGGGATGAATTAAAGTAATTTGGGAATGTTTTGTATGAATAAATTATCTTGGGAAGAGGTAAGAGGTGATGAGAAGGGTGGATTTTATAATTGGGGGAGAGAATAAACATGGATTATTTAAAAGGAAATGATTATTTAAAAATTTTCAACTAGAAAATAGGATCCAAAAAAGTTAATTTTGGAACCAGAGAAGACAAAATGTGGTAATATTTATGTGGCCTTAAAAAAACATGTTTTGCCACATCTTTTTAATTAGTTTTTATCGATTTAATTATTTATTCGAACACATTTTAAAAAACAAAGGCTCTTTTTTATTTTTATTATTATTTTTAATAAGTTAATTAATTTTTATAATAAATTGTGTATTATAAGATTTAAAATAACTAATTTATTTCATACTTTAATTTTATAGACTAATTATATTTTATTTAGACTATTTTTTTGTTCTGCATAGTTAATAATTTAACTTTAATTAGATAAATAATTAATTTTTCTTTTTCATCTGGTTAATGAAGCTTTTATTTAACATTGCAAGTACTAAATATTAATTAATATAACATAACTTTAATTTTAATTGACTTTTAACAATTCATTTTTTTATAAATATAAGTTTTCAAACTCACTATATGTCTTTAATTTGATTTCATTAATTAACCTAAATTGATTAATAAAATAATAGTTATCTAATTTCTATAATTAATTTAATTTGAAATGGAAGTCTTTTAAAAATAATTAAACATTATTTTATAATTTTTTTAATTTTATATTGACTATTAATAATTTATTTGCTTCTTTATTTTTAGTTATAATATGTAAAAATTTTAGTTTTATAAATTAAAATTAAAATTAATTTAACTTTAGTCCATTTGGTTTTATTAGTTTATTTAATTTTATGAGTACTTATATATTCAATTGTTTTAATTATTATTTTTAATTTTAATAAATTATTTCGTTCATTTCTTATTTCATTATCCATGTTTCAATTTATTTTTCTCTCTTTATTATGTAGGTTACCAGTGGCACTGTAAATGCTTAATATGGTCACACTGTTTTAGTCACAGTGCCACTGGTTCATTTTATTGTCTTAGCGTAATCCTTTTACATTGACACAAGAATTGTAACCGCTTAATACGGTCACACCGGTTTGACTCATTGTCTCACCTTGACACCCCTTTCATAGACGCAGCATAAACCTACCACTATTTTCCCCTTTCTCACACAGTAAACTCATTCGACTTTTTTTTCACTGCCTCCATTTCCTCCTGCAACACTACCTTGCGTTTTCACTACACTGCCACAACAACACCCAACCGAGGGGAGTCCGACGTGTTAAAGACCTGTTCGCCGCATCTGATTTACCTCTCACCGTTGTAGCCGAAGGATATATATCTGTAGCCACCCAAACCTATTGTGTGTCATGCTATCACCGATGGAGCTTGAGAATGAGTGAGGAGGAGCCATGTTTTGCCACTGTAAGGGCTCGGGTCATCGATTCCTTGTCATTGAGGCTGATTTGAGGGAGTGGCGTGCTGCATGCGGGACCGAGGGAGACACTGCAGGATCTGAGTTCATCTCTCCGCACCACTCACTGTAGACAAGGTCGACGCCACTGAAGCAGGAGGCCAAGTTGATGAGATGTTCTGCTGTTTCGAGGAGTCTAAGCCACACTATACCTGCTGAACTGAGGATAAACCAAGGCCGACGCTGCGCTGGGTTGAAGTTGTAGTGAGGAGAAGAGGACGCTATGTTTCTTGAGGAGGAGGGTGAGCCGCTGAAGGAGGCTGAAAAAAACAGATCCAGAATTTCCCTACTATGGCGCGATGAAGAAGAACACACGGGGGGAAGTAAAAAATATAATAAAAATAATAAAGTAAAAGTAAAATATATAATAATAAATTATATAAATAAAATACATAATATTTTATTTATATATAACTATAATTCTAATAATAAGTCAATAAGTTATAAAATATGATATTATAAAAACTAATAAGAATTTAAAGAATTAAAATATAAACAATAATAATTTTTAAATAAATTTAAATATTAATTAATATAAATATATTAACGCTTTAATTTTATTTCTAACATAATAATTATATTAATAAATTAATTTAATTTAAGTAATCTAATTAAGTTTTACTTTCTAAATTTCCTAATTATTTATAAAAATTTAATAACTTTATTAAAGATTTTATAATAAATTAATAATCATAATATTTAATAATAACCATCTTCTATGTTATATATTTATTAACTTTAAGAGTAAGCTAAAAAATAAATATAAAATTTTAATTAATTTTATTTGTGTTTGAATTGTTTTATTTTTCTTTAATAACATTGCAGGTTCATATGAGAAGTGAGTTCCCATCCAAATTCACTTAACTAACACAGTGGGAGTTAGTTACGTGAGGAAAATTAGTGCGACGTGCCTGTCGTGAAAAAACGCACGTGTGCGGAGCGCATTTAAAAAACAGACTATGTCGGTTGAAGATAGTGGGTGACAACCAGTAGATGGTGGAGGGTATTAAAATAGATAGGCAACAGAATTTAGTCAGGAGACTCATGGGGGATACTCAATCATTCGACGAACACACCAGACGTGGGATCATAGCAAGAACCTTGGAGGAGAATCCTATAACAACTCTCGGAGAACCTTTCCTCAGAGACCCGAGGGTCAGAAGCAGCAACAATTCATGAAAACAGAGGGATTTTCCTTCCTCTTTTTTTCTTCCAATTATTTTGATCTGTAATTGAATAACTTTAGTATTCTAGATAGAGATGATGATAGGCTAAATACTTCTAGTTATGGGTAAAAATCGATTCTACTGTTTATCGTCCTTATCTTTTCTCACTATGATTTTTTATGGGATCTGAATTGATTGGCAAGATCAGTTCTGACTGCATTCAATTGCAATGTAGCACGTTCACATAATCATGTAATTCTATATTAATATGGTAAGTTTGAATGTGGATTAATTTCATTATTATTTTGAATTTAAATTAAATACTACAGAACATACGATGAGTTTGTTCTGTAATCTTTTCAAACCATAATTTCCATGTTAATTAATCTAAGAGAGGAGAACTCTAAAATTGGTCGTCTTGAGTGATTTATCTTCTAGAGAGGGAAAGAAATCACTCATTTTCAGTGGTATTATTTGTAATCAATTTTGTGAGAAGGAATGTTTTCAAAATCAGTAGACTTGATGTTTTCCCCGAACGTATTACTCTAGATTGTTCAATCTTCATCATTTTGTTTCTTTGTTACAATTTTTAGTTTGTTCCTTGTTTTTATACAGTTTAGAAAAAAAACTAAAAAATATATTGTTTCATTTGTGATTTATAATAAAAAAAAATTTAAAAAAATTTTATAAACAATAGAACTCAATCCCACTGCTAACAACAGGGGGTCTTCAGTTAGTTTTTAAAACATTGGTGGTCAAAATAGCCTTCCCTATGGGTTCGACCCTGCTTGCCACATATATAGTAGTTATTAGGAATATAAATTTTAAACTATGACCGATTTCAACGACATTACAAGTCAAATATTCCCATAAAATAGGTATTATATAAGTCTTTACTTCTTTTTAACTGATATCAGTATAGTTTACCCAACGTAAACATGTTCTAACCCTATCCATTTTAAATATTTTTTTTAATATTTTAAATATTAACTATTTAAAATAGATAAGTTGAAATTGTTATAAAATAATAATAACAATTTTAATTCAAAATATAGTATCTATTTTTTTACAAATTTATTAATAAAAGTTAGAAGATATAATTTAGAACAAAACCCAAAGACATAC
Source organism: Viscum album (assembly GCA_963277665.1). Lineage (NCBI taxonomy): Eukaryota > Viridiplantae > Streptophyta > Magnoliopsida > Santalales > Viscaceae > Viscum > Viscum album. Next base: position 190,472,694 of record OY728155.1, on the reverse strand, counting down.
ATATAATTTGCTTTTCCAATGAATGAGTTTTCCTAAGAATAAGATGTTTTTAGATCAAAATTTATCCTGAAACAGATTTCAATGAAAAATATTTGATAAAGAGAAACATAAGTTAAATTGTTTTTATTTTATGGTTATGATAAAACATAATATTACTTTTAAATAAATTGAATTAAATATTACATGTCCAATATTAATTAGTGTATGTCACAATTTATCAAAAAATTAATCTTCTCCAAAAATCATAAACAATTTACCCTTGTATAATTTTGGAATTTTTTATTTTTCAAATAAGGATTATTAATTTTAAATAAATTTTATTTAATTTGATAAAATCAAAATTTTAAATTATTTACAATAATAAATAAAAACATTCTTCTCAGAAAACATTGTTTTCTCAGAAAATAATGAATTTTATAAAAAAATATCATTTTAAGCAATATATTTTCATTATATATAACCTTTATAAGTAGTCATAGAAATTTGGGTATTCTTATTCATAACCTCATATTTAATTTCATGTTTATAAAAACCATTTTTAAACAATAATAGTAATATTATAATGTTATTCATTCGATACCGATGTTGCGTGTAACACAAGATATCATAATTAAATCAATTTGAAAAAAAATATAAAATATATTATTGTTACAAATAGTTTTTCAACCATAACAATCATGGTTCTCAAGGTATAGAGATTTATTAATTAATATCCTCTACCTATATAAGTTGGGAAACTTTCACTTGCCTAGCCTTCACTAGAGAGTAAATATTAATATCCACCTAGTATTTTTACTCAACATGAATATTTTCCATCACAAATTCATAATAGAATTATTTTTCTCACTACATATTGGATTTATATAGAATGATTGTTTCCATGGTTGTGATACCTTTAGTCACATTGGGAGGTGGGTAGGATGTGAAAAGAACCTCACCTTATTCTTTACATGAAGCACACTAATTGGTGTGCAGATAAACATTTTAGGGATCTCCATGATTATAGAAAATCCTTTGGTGTTGGGTATTCCTCATCTTCATGATTCTCATTGAATAAAATGTATTAGACAATGGATTATTACTTATGCTCCTTTAATTAAAAATAAAAATATATGTTATCTCTGGGGTGAAACTAATGACATTTATTGATGTGTAATACTGAATACTGATTATATATTTAAATAATGAAAAAGATATCATTATTCATTGGGTATTTATTGAGGGATGTATTTTTGTTTCCATGGTATTATTATTCTTGATAGATTACATTTTCTTAAGACCCCTATGAGGAATGTACTTTTATTCCTTCAACAAAACAATTGACTTTTTTGTTGTGATCCTAAGGTTGGTAAAATATTATACCTTCACCACATTCCTTATGGAAGGAAAATTGATTAATTTTCCATTTTAGTTTCCCCAAATATTAAGAAGAAAAAATTCAATGGAGAAGGAGTGATTTTTGTAATAAATTACTCATTCGCTTTTTAGCTAGTTCCGACATGATTCTCCTATAATAAAATCCTATATCCACTTTGGTTTTTATGATCCCAAGTGTGGTGGTGGTAGGAGTGATGATATTACCATTTCCTTGTGTGTAGATAAAACACTCTTACTATTGTTGTGATGGATATGAGAGATTCCATATATATGATTCTATATTTAGTTCCAATAATTACAAAAAATGAAATACATTTTATGATGCTGAATTGTTGGTCCCCAATTCACATTATGGAGTAAACAATTTTTTCACCCCCAAATGTGTTTCTTTCTTCACATTTCTAATATTATACATAAAAACCTTATAAATTTATCTTTCTAATCAAATACACTATTTTTATATATTATAGATATTAGGTAAAAGGGGAAAATAACAAATGGAATGTAAAAAAATAGGGTTTAAAACTTTTAAATATATATGATATTTCTTAGTTCTTTTACAAATGGAATTTGTGGATTATTGAGAAAAGTAAAATATAGTGCCTAATGTTCCACCAAACCACTGATTTGTACATGAAAATGTTAACCAATGATAAATTATGATAGATTATTAAATTTAATAAGTCATTCATGTTTTAGGATTCCATTATTAAATCCAAAAATTTGATTCTATGCTATAAAAAGTAATCCATGTTTATTTCTTGGGATTGGAGGAAATTTGTTTTTGCATTATTTTTATAATCTTAGTAAGGATAATTTATTTATCATTATATGAAAATGAGTAATTTATAAGATTATATTAAGTTAATATAATCATTTAATATTTAACATCTTTATAATGTTGTTCTTATGGGTTGTTACCACCTAGATCACAACCAATAAATTTTATTCTTATAGTTCATTCCTCATAGTCATGTAATTTTCTTTATCTACAGGGAATGATTTCACCAATTTATTTAACAAGAATGGTCATTTCGTGGTCACCTTGGTGATTTTTAGTCAATCCCTAGAGTTCCATTAATTATTACATAATTCTTAATGGAGCATCGATAATGGTAGGAATTTTTTAGATATTAATCATTATGTTCTTATGGATACTATTTTTATCAAGATTCATGATAAAATAGAAAGTGATTATTCTTCATACATCCATTATGAATGCCTTTGAGATTGATACTTCAGGAAGAAATTATATATATGCTGATCAAAGTGGCATGATGACGAAATATTTTATCACAACCATATTCTCATTATGAGGACAAACTAGTAGATTCCATGGATTCCATCAAATAGTGTTGATGGGTCGAGGAAAATTAAAATATATTTGTCTTATGATATATATTTTATTATTTATTTATTTCATTGGTTAGAATATTTAGATTATTGTGTTTTGGGACTGGGTTTTGGATCATATCCTTTATGATGTTTGATCAATACTAGAAAGAACCATCATGGGATTAATCCTTATTAGGTGAAATATTTCTTTTCATCAGAATGTATTGATAAATTATTTGGAAGATATCGGGAATATCCATCTCACATAACATATATCAGAAGTCATGAAAATATGATCCCATTGTTGATATTTATCTCCCCTCAGTTATTATAATTTGGCTAGTTTCTGGGGGTTGGAGAATGATCATACCCCTTAGAAGGTTCTTTTGAGATATCTAGATAATATGAGCCTTCTCTTATATTGTATATAGATCATACTATCATTACACTGTAGTGGGATCAAGGACAAGAGCCTAATCTTAAGAGATATCTACAATTTTGTTAATGATATTCTATGACATCGATCATGATAGGATCATTTTAAATTGTTATTTGTTCAATATTCTAGCGTACAATATATGTAATGGGGATATGAGAATAAACTGATTATTCATTATTCAATAGATTATACATATGGTACACCTAAATTATAATGAGAATATCATACTTCTCATAGTAGTCTCCCACAAAAGTTTATGGAGTGTCTCAACTAGTGGGGATAAGAATATTGGCCTCCCCTATAGCTATTAGAATATACTGAAATATCCTTCTTCTGATGTATCTTGGATATGCATCCAAAAATATAGGGAATGGGTAAAAAATGAGTATATCCTTACATATAACCAAGATATTCTAACGATATTATTTATTGAGAATTAGTAAATTATTCCATTCCTTGGTGAGAGTTTAAATATGAGACCACATTGCTATTTCATTCAGTATTGGGTTTTTTTTGGTGAGCTTCAGGTTTGAGGTTTGAGATATGAACCTGACCTCGGGTGGATTCCATGATATGGTGACTTGTTCCTCTTTATGTTTCCTACATGTTCTTGGATACTTGTTCCAAAAATTCATGTGTTTAATCCTTCTCCACCAACTTTCTTAGGGTATAATGATGATATTTTTCACTTGGAACATAAATATGATCTTTGATGTGGTGTTGGTAGATTGTATGTCCCATGTGTGGCATCCTTATAGATCCTTAGGGTATTGTTGGATATTTTTGTGTCCTGTGATGCCTTTTTTGTATAGGCATACGGAGTTTAGTCTTCGTGACATTATCCATAGTAGTCGATGATGGAAGAAGAATTATTGGATGGTTTCTTATTGATTGTAAATTCATAAGAATCCTCTTCATCTACCTCCATACAATATTGAAGGTAAGTATTTTTTCACTCTAGGATATGGATATAAATGTGACATGGAAATAAACACCACTAGAATTTCCATAAAAATATTCCTTTTTCTAGAGGGAGACTCATGTGGCTTTATCTTTATGAGGAATTGTTTTTCTGCCTCATAGATATATATAATACTATTTTGGTGATAATAGTTTACTAGTTAATGCATAACATATTGTTAAAGACATTAAATAAGTGACAATATTATCATATTCCTAATAGATATATATTTAAAAGTATCCATGGAATATGTTTGATTCCATGATAATGTCATGAAAATTTAATATAAGGGTTTTATTTCATGAAATGTGCATGAATTATTAAAAATAACTTAAAGGAAAAATGTATATTTAACACCAAATTTAAGATATTGTTCCATTTATAACATTCATAGTTGAAGGATTTTGGTATGTTTTACCATTTTTTTTGAATGAGTTATATTTTTGTGGTAAATTTCTAATTTATTTCACATAATTAATAAAATTAGTCCATGCAGAACTTATATCCAAAATTAATTGTTGTATGATACATTAATGAATAATTATTGGAAATGATTCTAGAAATATTGACCATTTAGGTTCAATCTAACCTTCTGAAGAAGAATTATTTATTTATGTTAGACTATTTAATTTATGTAATTAAAATTCATGAATATTTACAAAATACATATATATGAATTCATACCCTCACATATGTGATTGATTAAAATAATCTAGGGTTTTGAACATCATTTTAAATCAATGGTTTACTAACATTAATTTTTTAATTTTTGTTTCTTATTTTATGTCCTTATGGTTTAATGAAGGATAGTAGGGAATTCCGTAGATTATCATAGTTCATTATGGATTCTCTTATTATGTAATTTGGATTTAACCTAGGAAATCATCTTCCAAAGTATCCTTTAGTGAAAAATCAGAATCCATATAGGTCTGTGTCAATTAATGAAAAACATCATTACATTTCTAGTCTTATGAGAATAATCATTCTTGTTCCTTTTAAGGACATATAGCTATTTCATCTACCAGGATGTTGATATTTAATTGGAGTGGAATCTATAAAGAGGTTCAATGTGATGGTTATTTTAGGGAATATGCATGAGTGAAACTTTCTATCTAATTTCAAAGGGGAAATAGACCAAAGATGTTAGAATTAATTCATAAGGAATATATATCTATGAGATGGTCTAATGTGGACCTAGGGATTTGGATCACCATATATGATATAGACCCATAAAAAATATAGACTAAAGTTTATGATTTACATATGAATAACTCTATTGAGAAATAATATCCAAAAATATAGGGAATATAACATAGTAAGGAAGGATGTAAATGGGTTAATGAAGAATTTGAAAGCATGAATGTGGATAACAAAGAATAATTATTTTAGTTTTTATCCTCGAATTTTTTACCTTAAAATCATGGTTAGAAGATATTAAATCACATAAATTATTAGATTCACAATTTAATGGCATGTGGTAGCATGATTTCATTCAATTTAACATCATGCACTATAAATGTTTTTACATAGTCTTCTATTATCAAACAAGGACATCATCTTGTAGATTATTTTCATGCATATAATACTTTACCTCATAGATTATATTTATGTTATATAGGAATATGTGGTGAAAAGGAAGTTAGAATAGATGATTAATTATGGTTTTTTATGGGATTCCCTAGATATGTACTAAACTATGGATATACAACAATAAAGGGTAATGTATCATTTAGAATATATCACAATGAGGAGTTATTCTTGGATTAATTTCCCCGTGATTATGATTACTGGAATACATTTAGGTTATCCAGAAGTGTCTCATTAATGAACCATGTTGATGATATGATTAACGAGGGTATGATGTATTGGGGATTATGCCTATGGGAGAAGATCGGGATATGTATTCCCACCTCTTATGAATTAGTGAGTTATGATGTTTGGATTTACCCAAGGGGAATATATCTTTATTATAACGACCCATTAGGTATTATAAATTATATATATATTTGAAATTTTCACGCAAAAATATTTTGACATATTAGAAGAATATTCATTATATAACATTTTAGTAATCACTATAACAATACAAGTTTAGTGTACCTAGATTTATATATATATATTAAAATGGTATATTAAGGTTGAAATTTTTTTACCACTACATTTTTATAACCATATCCCTTCATATATATATTATACAAAAAACCATTATTCACAATATGGGTAGATGAGAATTAAAAAGGGAGAACTTTGTTTTCTATAATGATTAAATAGAAGTTATATTAGTAAATGATCATAAGATAAGTGTATGTATATCTTAAATTGGTCATAAAATATTATCACTCTTCCAAATATTTCAATGATCAACATTCATAAATCATGACACAAGGATTCGTTATACAATATATATAATTTATAAGTTTATGGAATCAAAATTAATTATTCATGATCTCTATGAACATATGATAATATTAATACATATATTTTTAACATATACATGATCATATAAAATAACATCGGTAGAAAATGTTCACTACTAGGACTATCATTTCCGAAAGATATCCTTTAATTAAAATGAAAACCCGATAATTTCCAACATTCTCTTTTGATTAATTCCACTCTAATAATCTTCATAATTTCTCAGTTGATTAATATATATCTCATATCTTAAGAGTTTCTCTACTCTTATAACATAAACTATTTCATTGTATAAATATAACCGAACCACCTATCATGATGAGCTATAATTATCCCACCCATTACATAATTTCAATTCATATATATTAATGTAACATATCAATAATATCATCATTTTGTGATAGACTATCCCAAAGAAACATACAATTTCATAAATAATTCCGAATCATAATCATAAATCATTTAGATAAACAATAATGATTGTAAAATATGATCATATCCTTTGTATGAAAATACCATTAACAGATCACTAGATCATTTCATGTGTGAAATAACCTTTGAAAATTATTTATTTAAAATATAAAAAAGTACGAACTATGAATGAAATTTTTTTCACTTAAATTAACATGGAAACGTGAAAATGATGTTTCAAAGAAATAATTAGTTATGACGGTAGGAAAATCCATTCATATCGTGTACTTTGAAAAACAAATTCTGACTCATATTCAATAAAAAGAAAATAATACCTCATTTAGAAACCTAATGTAACAATCCTTATAAGATAATTTATATATTATTAAAAATTGAATTAAATGAATTTATTCAACTCTTATGTAATTTTAAAATATCTTGATTTAATTTTATATAAAATATATATATTGATGAAAAATATTCCTGGACAAAGATAAAAATTAAATTAGTTTTCTGTAAAATAAGTTCTTTTGGTCAATTGAGTACTTAAAGGGATGAGAATTAATGAAAAGCATTTAATATAATGAAATAAATATGGAAAAGAAAATTATATTTGATTTTTGAGAGATAGGTCATATAAATTCTTTGTAAAAAATTATGTAAAACCTTTCTTAGTTCAAATGAGATTGTAACATAAAAAACTTACTGATTTTGTAAATTTTCATTTATTAATCTCGTGAATCAAATAATATCAAATGAAAAATTAAACACCATGATCATAAGAAAATTCTTGATGAATAATATCAAAATGGAAATACATACAACTCATAAAAATAAAATTATATAACCTGAAATATATATCAAAAACTACAATTTTAGGGAGTAACACCTTACCACATTGGTAACATTTGAATAAAATCACTTTGGATAACCTAATTTTAATTTGGATATTAATTAAAATTAATTAATAATAATAAATTATATAATATGACAATTTATAATAATATATACCTTAAACCACATTATAGGTTCCAAACATCATTCTCATTTTAATGAAAAATTAATTGAGGTGATGAACCCTTACTACTGAATCATCGAGTGAATGGCCGGTGAGAAAATAAATATGGAATAACAAAATTTACACCATAAACTATAAGGTAAATGTGATAAAAAATATATGTATTTTTTATTTTTTCCATGAAAAATAAAACTTTTTTAATAACAAAAACAAGTCTCAAGTAATTAAAATTTGAGTTAAACAACCACTTACCTCATGTGTTACTTAGGTCATTAACACAATAAAAAATTATATATTTCTTTTAATTTATTTTATATTTATTCCAAAACTATAATAGTAATTTTAACATCATATATGGTCCATATATATGATTCGAATAGATTTTTACTAATAATTATTTCTCATAATCCTTGTTTCTTGGTTATAACTATTTCATTCTTTATAAATGTATTGGTTCTTATGATATGGTTCTTCATCTTTTATAACTGTTTAATAATCATTAGAATATTAACCATGTCCTTAGAATAATATTTAATCATTTTATATACTTTTATAACTTGTCATATAATTTGATGATGGAAAATTAATTACATCCATTCATGTAGATGGTAATTTGAAATACAAAGGATTGGTGTTTCCTATTTTGATAGCAGGAAAAAAGTAAAGGTAAATGATAATTTATATTTATAGTATCTTTTTTATATCATTTATTTCATATATATTAATTAAATCTTTCCAACATTATCATCCATGTAAATAAAAAACTAATAAATGGAACACATTGCTTTGTATAGCCGATAATACACACATACACACATCATAAACTATGCCTTCTCAATAGATGGGAAGGTGTGAATTTAAGTAATATCATATAATTTCATAAGAATAATTATTTCATAAATATCATATATAAACATTAACAAAAACATAAAAACTCATATTTAATCATGGTGATGGAAAATGAATCATATCACTATTCATAGGTGGTAATCCACTGGTACACACTAGTGATAGATTAATTTCACATTTGATAGAGAATGGGTTGGAAATGGTTTTAAAAATATCAAAAAAATATATTATTATTTTAAGAGACTTTATTGATTCTATTTTTTTGGTATATATATTGATATCAATTTTTTTGATTTATTTGAGGTCAATATATTAGAGGATAATCATAATTGAAATGGATAACTTCTTTGAAGCAAAAGGATGTTCCACGTAATTTTTTCTCAATAATAAAGTGATTCACTGATGAAAAAATGTCCATTAATTTTTGAGTCACTTATCAAAGATCAAAATATTGATTAATGAATCTTTGATCTCTTTTGATGATGGTAATGAATATTCATATAAGATCATTATATATTTGGAAATTAAAATTTTAAAGTGGATAAATGCATTGAAGGATATCCAACCATGAGATGTTCAAAGTTCATATTATATTTTGGATAATGTGGTGACTCACATTGAATTTTTATGGGTTTATTTTATACAATTGGATTTCCTATTTTGGTTATTTTCCTTGTAACTATAATAATAAATTAAATGGTCTTAATTAGTTTAAGAACATGTGGTAATGTGTTGAACATTTTTTAAGACATCATAAGAATGGAAAGTAAATTATCAATTGTTTATTTCATATATATAATTATTCCATTAATTATTAATGATGGTGGATGATCGTGAAAATAATTTTTTTATGAATGAAATTTTTATAGTAATGAAAAAAGAGTTAGTAAACATACATTTTTCATTATGGATAATTTGGATAAAGGAATATTTATTTCTATACAATAATACAGTTGGTAAATTAATTAGTACAATTGATTAAACCATACTAGATAAAATTGGGGTATAGCCTATAGCCAACCAAGGATTCCCTCAACTATAAATGTGGGACACAAGTGGTTAAGCATGTATGAGAGGATAAAAATAACCATATGTGGGTGGAAGTCATGAGAAAGTACATTAATAGAACCCATAAGGATATTAAAATGGTGTTTACATGGTGAGTTTTAGGTTCCCATAGAAATCCCAATTGACTAGCATGACTTCTATAGGTAGCGTGTTAAGTGTTGCTGGTGCTGAACTTCACTATCAACTCAATCGACTGATGAAATTGTGTTTAATATTAAAGTGATATCAATAATGTTACTCTCTTATATGGGAAAAAGGATACATTATTCACCCAGAAAATATATACACATAAAAGTAGCATCTAAATAAAATAATTCTCATTCACAAGATAATTTAATTTGATAGGCTGAAGCCATCAATTGATGATATTTCTGCAAGTGGGATAATCATTGACACTGAATACTACACAATAATAATATAAACTCACAATAGTATAATGGGGATTTTAATAGACTTTTAATATAATCACTTTGTGTCATATAATGTATATTTTTACAATAAGTGAAGATATTCAGGAACACCCATCTAAATGGAGGTTAAATTGTAATACATGTGCTTTCATCAAAATATAATTGCATAGATTTTTCCATGGTATTTGAAAATATATTATTGTTTTGATGTGAATATTATGTCCATAAAGTGAAATAAATGCATGTATAAAAAGTGGAAAAAATAAAAAATACTATACTATAGAAGAGTTTTGTAACATAATCTTTTTAAATATGTTTATGGGGGTATTTAGCCACTCAATAGATAATTTCATGCAATATAGATATTTTATTCATTGGTGGGATAAAATTATCTCTTTCACATTATTCTAAGTATTTGATGAAATAATCCATGAGGAATAGATATTTCATAGCATATTTTGATATAAAAAGATTATGATAGACACCATTATTGGGATTAAACTATAAATATATTTGGTTAAATTATTTCCTGAACAATGAATCCACATTTTGTGGATTTTTATACAGTTCATGATTCTATACTAATTATGGATTAGAAATAAAAATTGATGTTGTAGCCCAAATTAAAATAATTATATTTTAATTGATCCGGACATTGAGGAGAAAATGAAAATAAAGTGAAGATAAAATAGGTGTTGAAAGAGAATAATGGTGGTGTTAAACACTATAATTTAAAAGCATTAAAATATTATTTCAATAATGAGACCTCATAAAAATAATCTATATTATATTTTGATATATAGTAGAGGGAGATAGAAATAGAATCCATCACTGCATAAAGAGGAATCATTCAATGCACATAACATAGAGAACATAATATAAAATTCTAGAACCTAATATATTACTATATTGTGTATGTATGAATAATTATGAGAAAAACCTTTTAATTACTATGAGTTATATGTTACTATTTTATTTATACATTTCAATTGTTTTAATCTAAATATTTAGTTCTCGTTCAAGAACATATTTCCTAAACATCATATCACTTAAAGTGTAAAATTCTATCAACTTGTACTTCTTCATGAATGACATTAATTGTTCTGAGTTTGTGCATGTAATACTAGTAGATGTTAATACACATTAACAAGTTTTTATTGATATAAAAAAAAGGAATTTATGCATATTAGATACAAACCAACATACACTATGAGATTTTTATTAATGGTTTGAACCCCATTAAAAACCTCAATGTCAATTTATCTTTGGTATTTTTTATGCATTCTTCATAAAAAAGGCCATGAATATAAAATAAATTTTCACTAAATTAGTGCCAATGGTAAATAAAGGGGAAAATTTATAAAATTTTCAATAGGAATCCCCCATTAATTACCCCTCCATCATAACGTGGTAATCAAAATGTGATTATAACTATTATTATAAGAGGGAGGTTTCATCTTTGATTAGATACTCATATTTTAAATATATTAAACATATAAAATATTATCTCTTATTTTAGAATGTTGTGATATCAGTGACAAGTTTAATCTACAAAAAATCATAATTCTATCATATCCAAGACAATGAAAAATATTTGAGATAAATACTTGATGATGATGTAGGTGACACTTCCATGATATAAAGATGATTATATTTCATTTTCCCATTTCATTGTTCTTGAATAATACTTTTCTTGTATAAGATTAAATGATCATGTAGTTTATTCGAGTATCATGGAGATGGATAAAATTTATATCAAAAACAACTATGAAGTTATATTTGATATATTTTTCCAATATTATATAACAAAACAACCTTGAACAATTTTTTAGGATCATTCCTCATATATTGACAGTTAGACATTTTGGAGGAAGACCTTACCGGATGTTATCACCCATCTATAAGAAGAAGCCGATGAAAGAGGGTGTTCATTGATACAAAGGGTGATGGTATGTGTTATTCTAATGAAAAAATTTAATATAAATGGGTTAATAACCAATGTTCTTTTATAATAATGTTATTTACATAGGAGGGTTTTAAATGGATAAATCGTGAAAAAATCCAGCAATTGAGAGTCATAAAGAAAATTACCATGAATTTGATGAAAATAAGGAGACTTCATTGATGTAAATAATCATCATCATGATATAAAATATAATAACATATAGTGTAATTAATATTCTGATAATGTGGATAAAAATATTACACTATGTTGATGTTTTTAATTTTCAGTATTTTTTAAAAAGATATTTTATAGTTAGTTTTGGATGGGATTTTCAAAAAAAAATATAAAATTTATAGAATTTTGATGGAAACTTGAAAAGTTTTTAAAATTTTTAGATAATTCATAATAATAATCTAAAGGAAGATATATTATTTCTAGAGATACAACCATAAAACATCTAATGGAGGGTAATAGAAACAAAAGATTTTTTCATGCTGGTATTAAAGAGAGGAATAGAACTATAAAACCAAACATTCTTCTGGATGATGGATCTTACACAGATGACAGGGATTCCATGAGAGGTATGTCCCTCTCCTATGTTAAGGATTCTTTGGTTGGTCCCAATAGTTCAATCCCCACTGGTTATACAACAAATAATAAAGGTATTTTTGATGTCATTCCCCGATGTGCCTAGGACCACAACAATGAAGGGTTTATCTCTCTTCCAGATGAAAATAAGATTTATAATGTCACACGGCACCATCACCTGAATTTTTCCCTGGGAATAGATGGGTTCCCAGTCTCCTTCTATAGAGCATTATGGGATGTGGTGATGGTGAACCTTCTTTTGGACATCCAGGACATCTTTAAGGGTGGTAGTCTGCCACGGATTGCATGCACCACTTCTATGATTCTCATTCCACAAAATAAGGACCCCTAATCTGTCATGAACTATAGTATAGTGTCTATGGGATAATTTCCATATAATGTGCATGAAAGTGTTATTAATTCCAAGATTTTCATTAATCTTCCAAGGTGGATCTTCATGGAACAACTTCGTTTTGTGAGGGGTCATTCTATCCAAGGTTCTACTTTTCTAGCCCATGAAATGATTAGTGATATGAACTAAAAAACATGGTGATCTAGTGTGAATATCATTCTAGACATGGATAATTATTATGACCAGGTGGAGTGGGGTATAATAATAAAGGTGATGGAGGGTATGAGTTTTTCATCTTGGACTATTGACCTTGTTTCCAGATGTTTCAGCTCCCCATGGATTGCAGTCTCATTAATGGGAAAGTCTTTTGGGTTATTCAAAGCCATTTTTGGCCTATGATAGAGTGAAACTTTCCCCTAAACATTTTAATCATAACCCAAGAGTTTCTCAGACGGTTCATTCATAGGAGAATCAATAATAGATAAATTCATCCCTATCATAGGAGCATGAGGGACAACCATTTCTCACTTAATGTTTAATAATGACACCCTTGTCTTTATAAGTGGGGGAAAAATTCTACTCAAGGATTGAACAACCTTATGAAATTTTACTGCCACTGGTGTAACTAGCTTATCAATAAAGAGAAGAGCATGTACTTCATCCCCAACAACTGCTCTCCCAGAATGTCTTTAGATGTTCATCTAACTCTTTCTATGCAAAGAGGATTATTTGTTATTAAATATCTTGGTGAACCCATCACCCCTAGAATAATGTGGATTCAGGACAATGACTTTCTTTCTATAAAGATCACATAACGCATCCAGAACTGGAAAATAGGTTTCTGTCCTTTGGAGGTCTCATTACTATCATCAATAGTGTTCTGTTCCAGACATCAATCCATTCTCTCTCGTCTATTAAGGCTCTGAAGGGTTTCATTTATAGTATTGAGAATCACCTAGATGGTTTCATCTAGGATCCTCTTGCAGAAACAAAAAAATCAATTAAAATCATCGCATAAGGTGGCAAGGCCTATTAGGGAGGGAGGAATTAACATGCACAACTTGGATGACACTCTTAGTTTCATTCATAAAAGGTTGGATTGTGAAGAGATGGAATAGAGTAGTCTGTGTGAGAAAATAATGGACCCTCTATTTTGTAATCATTCCCTAATGGAAGGACTATTTTCTTCATTATGACCAAATATATATAACCTATTTTCAGAGCTTCATTTGCACTCTCAATGGATCGTTATGAGGGGGGAATTTTATTTTTGGGCACCTCAAATGGGCTAGAACTATTCTCGACTTTAGGGAATCCAATAAGTACCCGACCTTAATTAAGGAAGTGCAGGATGTGGAGCAACATGCATTCTTCATTCTCATTGTTTTGACGTAGAAACCTGATCATTGTGTTTTCACTCTATCTTCCTCAGGGGCTTTCACCACTCGTGATTATAATCTATCTCAGGTATTCATAGAGGATAAATATAGATGGAATTAAATTCTTTGGACCAAGGTGATTCCTTCGAAATACAACTTCCTATTATGGAGGATCAGGTATCGGGCCATCCCCATGGATGAGAATATCAAATGATGTAGTATCCCTATTGTTTATCGTTGTCCCTACTATAAAAAATCAAGAAGGAAAGTGCAGATCACCTATTATTTAAGGGTGGATGGATTTGTGATGTGTGGTGTTCCTTTGGTGAGTTTTTATGCCTCTGTGACAATAACCTGGTACTATTCCTAGAGAGGTGGTTCTATGGTTCGTGAGATAGAGGACCAGAGAATTTGCAAGGCATGGTGATTATTCTGGCGGGGTGTTGGTGTATATGGAAATCCATGAATAAGCTTAGATATAAGGGGGTCTATTTTTCTAGCAAGTCTATCATCATTAGGAAAAAGAAAACCCTCCTTGATTTAGATCAGCTCATAGCCAACTAGTGGGATGCCCCATCATTTCGTTGGATGTTTTCCGGTTCACACGATGCCCAGGTAGTTGACAGTAGCATCGGTGGCCTCTAGGTGCGATGGAATCCTCCCCTTGGGCCTTAAACTCAACATTGATGGGTCTTGTAGGATGAGAGTATTGTGTGTGTGTGTGTGGGGGGGGGGGGGTTGTCCCAGAATCAGGGGCTGGTTTCAGATGGAATTCTCCTCCAGCTTGGGCCACAATTCCTCTCTTCAAGCCAAAGCCAAGGCTATGCTCATGGGTATCAATCTTTTCCACCAGAAGGTTTTATCCTTATAATAAGATGAAATGGACTCAAATATCCTCCATGATGTCAGGAATGATATTATCCTTCCTCCTTGGTTTATCATCTATATTAATAGAATTTGAAAATCAATAATACACAAAATCATCTATGTTATGCATTCCATGCATGAGGGTAACAAAGTGGCGGATTACCGGACGTCAATGGAGATCCCAGGTAACGATCTGGTTCAGCTACATGATATAATCTCTTTAAAACTCGAAGGTTTCACTTTTATTAGAAGGGATTCCCTCATCCTTCACCATTTCAGACCTCTTTAGACTTCTTGGATTATATTATTGTTTTAGATGTCTTGTCTCTTTCTTAATAAAAAAGTAACCTTGATGATAATGGAAGAAATATTACGTAATAATAAGGAATACCAGTCAAAGAACATTTGAAATGGAATGAAGTGGATGATATCACACTAATGAATCCATATGGATATACCTAGAATTATTTGTATATTAAAAATTATATACTTGTTTTCTCAACTAAGTTAGATAGTGCATGAATATTAGAAGAATAACAGATATTGATATATGCGAATAGAAATTAAAAGAGTCCATATGATGATGTATAATATTGAGGGATGTTTCCAATTTAGGATAGTTAAATTCTTAAAGAATTATTATGTGGAAGATGAAAATGAGATGGAAATATATCATGCTACTTTTTTCATAACTCTATCTCACCAAATAATTCTAAAAATGTTTTACAAAAAACATGGGTATAAATTCAAATGATGGATTGTATATATAAGAATATTCAACAAAAATAAATCGATTAGATAAATTATTACTTAAATCTCAATATTTTCAAAAAATATAAAAAGAAAAAATTTAAACATTACAAAGATCAGAAATGAAAAACTTATTATTGTATAGAAACTATTCTTAGAATTATTCTATGCTTTGAATATAATTGAGCATCCACATTATTCCCAAAATAAAATTTTTTTTGTTTTTATTCTAATAATTTATAGAATTGAAGATAATTATAGATCTAAATTGTATCTCTAACGAAAAGTATTCTAGATAAAATATTCCCAATCTGAAATTTTTCAATCTAAGCATGATTTATCAATTGTTATATTATAGAATACTAGAATAAACATATTTTACTTAATTATGTGGGGGTTTCATGAGAATATTCCTTAAGTTATTATTCAATAAAAAATAGTTTTTGGAATGTGCCTAAGAGCCTGTAATGAAAATTTGGAACACCCATTTTGATCTTTTTGTTTTACATTATTTACAAAAAACATATTATGTGAAGGTAAATCATATATTAATGATTTATTATAAATTATGGTTGTTTTTATGAATTAAGAATATGAAATATCCTACAATATTTTATTTTCATTATGAAATTTCAATTCAATTTAAAATGGGAGAGTGAAAATCTATTTTTTTGTGATGGATAATTTGGAAGTATGAAACATTGATGGATTAACAATTATTCACCAGGTAATAAACTTGGTACATTTAAGTGGTACTTACTAAAAAAATTTGGGTCAACCTACAACATACAATGGATCTCATCAACCACATATATTAGACCTAATGTGTAGACAAAGTATGATAACATTAACCCAGAAAACAGTCTATGGAATAAATTTGAATGGAATTTCATAATACATGTATATTGAACATGTGGTGTCCACATGTTGCACTGTAGTTACAAATGGGATATGCAATGGTGTTCTGTAGCTTGTTTGGAAAATGTGTGAATTTATGTAGGTGTCGAACATCCCTTCCATCACAAGTGACTAGTGGAATATTGTTTTTTATTATGATATGGTTAAATAAATGAATGTCTAATATGGAACCAAAATAGAGCGAATAATTTTCACGTCTTAAAAATGTTACAAAAATAATAGCATCCAATTGATCGAATTATTGTTAGCTTCCTAATCATTTGAAGAAAAAATATTCAACCTCCATATGATGGGATTTCAATATCAAATTTCCCCAATCCATTATATATAACACCATACGAAGATCAAATCATCATAGTCTCATTTTCACCTAAAGGGATATAAAAAATATTTATGTTATATTGTGTAATATATATTTTTAACAAAATTGAAAATTTTGAGAAGTCTCATCCAAAAATACAATATGATATAATGAATTAGTTTTCATCATTAAAAGTTCATCAGTTATATTAATGGTTATGAAAAATATATGTATGTGTTTTGTGGATTTGACATATATATCATAGTATATATACTATATTAAAATTTTAATCCAAATATAACCTGAAACACAAGATAAAACAATGAAATGATGCAATCCAGTGGAAGTAGGTTTTAGGAGTGATCTCCCCATGTTGAAGATAATTGAACTAAAACATAGAGTTTTAATTCACACATTACAAAAAATGTCCACATGTATGTGAGATTGAGTAGATGATGGATGACGTTGTGAATACAACTTATTTATCATCGTTTGATTGTATAAATAATTTAAAAAAAGTACAATGTTTAAAATAAAAATATAATTTATTTAATAATTTTTAATGCCAGGCCTCCACAAATTTTCGAGTTTATTGAATTCATCAAAGTACCATATAAAGTGTTGTTCAAATGTGGAAATTGGATGTTATAGACTGCATTAAAATATGATTCGTTATTTGGATCCATGTATTGGGGAGAAAATCGATATATAAAGAAGATATGATAGGTGAATAATGGGAATTATAGATATTCTTGACAGTGTAATCTAGTAGATACAAAATACATGTGAAAATAAGGATACCAAATATACACCATCAAATGAATATTATTCTAAATCAATGATAGGTAGAGAAAATGAATGCATTTCATCATAAAGAATAAAAATTTTATTAATTGATAAAGAATAAAATAATCTGAGTATCCAACTAATAAAATATTACTATATTGTATAATTCTATAGAATTCTGAGAGATCTGATTTTATTATAGTAAATTAGACATAGCGTTTGGATTTATTCCCTTAAAAAAACATAATAATAAAATTTTTTGTTCATTAAATTATATTTTTTTGAAAGTTATAATCAATTTAAGAGGGTATGATTGATATCTTATACATGTTCTATAATTAGTACCTATCCTCAAGAATCATTAGTTCCAAGAAAATGAGTACATGTTTGTACGCATGATAATGCTTTAATTCGTAATAAAAGAAAGTTGTGGACATGGGATAACAACCATAGTACAGAAGTGAATTTTATTTAAATAACATTAAACTCAATGATGAACCTTGAGGTGAATTTTTCATTACTATTTTATGTACATTTTTTATGACCATTGGAGAATATGATAATAGAATTATTCATTTAATAACTGAAAGAGGTAATGAAATGAATAAATGATAGAAAGCATTAAACCAGAATCCCACACTGATTCACCCCCACAACTATTTTTTAATCAAAATGTTATCATAAAAATACAATAGGATTGTATAGGGATAAATAATAATTATAATTGGATGTTCTCTATTGGGATTTATAACTCTTCTTTGAGAGGTATCCTTTTGATTACACCATTTTCCTTGAAGGATTTTTCATAGGATAAGAGTATAAGATATATGATTAAGGAGAGGGAAAAGTAATAATATTTTATTGGGATTAGATGATTTTGAATGCAAAAATTTTGTGAATGCAGAGGCTAAGAGTTTCCATTTTATAAGATGGGGGAGGGAACCCCATGTAATTTCATAAAAGAAATCAATTATATAAGATCAATTTACTATGAATGTGGGTCAAAATTGTTGGGAATTAAAATGAAGGATACTATATTTTTTCTTATCTTAACCAAAAAAATTTGAAATGCGTGGGTGGTATTCAAAACCATATTTATAGGTATAACCCACTATGTAATCCCCTTTTAACCATAATTGTGGTTAAAAAACATCATTGTTTTTAATATAAACAATGTCTTGCAAAAGTTGACTATATTTCATAATAAAATTTATGATTATTTAAAATATGGAAACCATTTTACCTAATTCTTCTTCTATATGTTATATTATTTAATTTTAAATATGCATTAAAAATTAAATGAAAACATGATTTGGAAATATTCATTTTTAAGAGTAAATATTTCATTACATGAATTATGTAACATTTACAAACATAAAATGAAAGTAAAAAATTACTTATGAAATATATTGTCTATAAAATTTCTTAAAACCAATAATTATTATAAATTAATTTTACTTCTTAATATAAAACAAATTCTTCCTATAAAAAAACTTTTACCAAACTATTTTTCAACAGAAAACAATATCTTATATGAAAATAAACAGTAATTATATTTCATATATAAATAGTTATATTATAAAAAATTAATGAGTAATTTTTGCCTTTTAACGTTAAATGAAAATCAAAACTCAAATTCTATATCAAATAAAATGAATATTTTAGAAAAATTGGTATTTTTTACTATTCATTAAGAAATAAATTATTTTAGAAAAATCATAAATATTTATCAAAAGATAGAATTTACTTGATGATTTAAAAATTTATATTCATTATTCCAAATGATATTTGTAAATATTTATTTAATTGAACATAATATCTACAAACAAAATTAAATGATGGTTATATTTGAAAAAATATATATTTTCAAGTCATGAAATAACAATATAGAAAATTGAGTTCATTTTTACTATTATGAAACCAATATATTTTAGTTATTTAAATATATTATATTTAATTTTTCTTAAAATTAAAATTTATATTAATTTATTAAAATTTAATGGATCGATTTAAATGGTCAAATTTAAAAAATATTATTCTTATAATATATCACATTTTTCATAAAGTGCAATTATTCATAGGTTGGTTCAGGGATAAGATGCAGTTTTGTGTTAGGAACTAGTGAGGTTGCATGGGTTGGTAGGGGAAAAATGTCAATGATGTTTAGCAAGTGATCTAAAAACATGATACTAGGTGAGGCATAGGTGTTTAGGGCCCCATGTGATTTGATGCATGAACCTTTATGTTTGAAGTGTCTACTAAATGAGGTGATACTGGTTTCAGGGTAGAGACCTAGGAAAGGATCATGAATCTTTCTTGATTGTGGGTGTGTTTGAATGGGAAGACCATGGAATAGGTTGACCTAAAATTAATAAAAGAAAAAAATTAATTAATCTATGTTTATTCTTCGATATTCCAGGTTTAGGAGGTCCAACTGTTTCTTATTTTGTAGGTAAAGATCAAGGTAGACATCCATGTTATGTTCACATAGAAGATATCCAGCAGGATATGAAAGTAGATCTATATAGGGAATATGTTGGATATGATGACACATAGAGGAGGAAACTCTAAGATTCACAACACCAGAGTCTATAGAAGTATGAGGGATCCATTCAATATGCAGTCACAAAAGACTGGTTGGAAGAGGTTGAGATAGACTTCAGTTCAATTTGCACTCAAAATGATCACTAGGTGTATTTGTTTGTGATGGTTCTACATGGGGTAGTGAGTTAGTGGTGGTTTCTATTATGAAGGGATCACGAGTGTTCGACTATCTCATGAGAGGAGTTCTGAGAGAAGGTTAGAGATGAGTTTATTTCTTTGACCATGAAGGCATCCAGTCGCGAAGAGATATTTACCCTTTGATAGGGGAGCTCCGGTTTGTGATTGTTTGGAATAAATTCAATGAACCATTTTAGATATGTTATAGAACTATTTCCAGATGAGGAGGCCATGGAAAAGAATTTCGAGGAGGCTTTGCATCTAGAGATCCAGTTCTAGGTCACCCTGTTTATGAAGAAGTCATGTCTCAAGGTGTTGGCAAGGGATAAGGTCTTTGAGATGTCATTTTCTAGAACATTTTCATCATGAGATAGGAGTCGTCATGATTCTTCACAAACCAAATATATGGTTTGGGGTTCCTGTTTTTTAAGACATAAGAGTTTTTGTTCTGTCGGGTGTAGGTCTCAGCCCTTAGTGTCTCATTTCTCTATGGGTGGAATCTATTAGGCATATGAAAAGGGACCAAGAGATTGTTCCTCATGTAGCGGGTGTGGTCATCAGCAGCAAGATTGATCGACCTTTCAGAGTAGTCAGAGTATGGCGGGTGTTCAGCGTTAGGTTCCTCCATTATGGTAGTTCTAGAAGAGGCAGCGATAGAAGCTTTCACCATCTTTGGATCAGTAGAGAGTGGATGGGTCAGGTAGAGGATAGCCACATGATGCCCCACATCCTTAGAGAGTAGAGCATGCCCATGGTGTTTGTCTTCATTTTGGTTTGATAGTCCATGGAGTAGGTTGTGGTTAGATTTATGCATTATCTTGGTCAGCGCTAGGCGATCCAAGTTTCATTTGTGGTTCCCTTTTCTTGTATCTCAGCTGGGTGTAAGACATTTTTGATTTAGTACTTACAACCTCCCTCATGTCGCCTTCCCTTTTCCATTATTTGGGACTTGAGGTAGAGATGCTTCCAATGCCTTTGGAGTGGACTATGCCTATTGGAGGTCGAACTGACTTGTTTGAAGTATGTAGAAACTGTGAGCTTTTGATGAGGAGGAACCAATCTTGGGGAGATTCCTTATGTTTACATATTCAACCATATGATTTCATCCTTGGCAAGGATTGGTTGTATAAAGTGCATTCTATCATTGATTTCATCATAAGGTGGGTGGTGTTCTTCAATGTTGATGGAGAGACTGTAGTGTCTGTTGGTATGTTAGACACTTGGATGGGTCAGAGGCATGTTCTATCCTTGTCATCCTTGAATGTTTAGCTAATGATATGTTCTTATGAGTTTCAATAGTTAGTGTTTACCAGGGTCATTGAAGAGTAACCTGGATTCTTTCTAGAAGCTGTTGTAATGTTACCCCCTCAAGGAGAGATCATGTTGTGGATCAAGCTACATTCTTGAGTGTCTCCCATCTCAATGTATCCATATAGGAAATACCCTTATGAGTTATAGGAGCTATGTATACTGGTCGATAGTCTGTTACAGTCCGATTTTGTTCAGTCGAGCCTGTCACCGTGAGCTGCACCAATTTTGTTCATGAATAAGGCTGATGACAGTTTGTTATTTTGTATCGATTATCATATCATAAACAATGTGGCAGTGGATAATTTCTATCCTCTTTTTTGGATTGATGATCTATTCAATAAACTAAAAAGTGAATGTTGGTTCTTGATGTTTGAATTGTAGTCAGGATATCATTATATGTGTGTGAATGATGAGGATATGCAAAAGATTTCATTTTGTTATCGTAATGGTCATTAAAAGTTCATTGTAATGTTTTTTGGTGTGTAAAATTCTTCAGCTATGTTCATGGTGTTGATAAACTACATGTTTTTTGAGTTCCTGGATATGTTCGTAGTGATTTTCATCAAGGAAATCATTGTGTACTCTGTGCCTGAAGAGGATCATGCAAAGCATCTTCATGCCATTTTGGGAGTTATTTCACATAATTAGGTGTTTGGAATGTTTTCTAAGTTTGTGTTTGGTGCTCAAAAAGTCAGTTTATCCGGGCTTGTTGTATCCCATTAGGGGGTAGCTATGAATCTGTCGAAGATAGAAGTAGTTGTGTCATTGGAATCCTTGAAGACAGTTGAATAAGTGTGAGGTTTTCTTGGTCTCGCGGGCAATTATAGGTGGTTTATAGCCGATTTATCTCTTGTGGAGACACCATTGACAGCATTGACTAGGAAGGAATAGATGTTCTTGTAGACTAATCAGTGTTAGGAATATTTTGTGTATATTAAGGGGAAGTTAGGAAATGCTTCAGTTCTTTATCTTCTAGCAGAGGGAGTTCAGTTTCCTGTTATCTTCGATGCTTCGTGTCTGGGGTTAGGCTGCATTTTAATGCATCCTTTATCATTTTTTTCTTATGTGTCCCGAAATTTGAATCTCCAGAAATGTAATTATTCCACCCATTATCTTGATATGGCAGTGGTGGTGTTTTCTCTGAAGTTGTGTAGACATTACCTCATTGGAAAGTGTAATGTGATTTTCACCGATTATAAGAGCCTTAGGGATTTTTTCTCCCAGCATGACTTGAACTAGTGGAAGAGTTGGTGGATGGAGTTCTTATACAAATATAAATTCAAAATATTTTATACACATGGAAAGTGGAATTTTGTAGCTGATGCGCTGATCAGGAATTTTTGTAGTGATGTAGTGCATGAATCAGGTGATTCCTATAGAGTAATGGAAGAACATTCAGCATTGCATCTTGATATGGGAGATTTCAGAGGAAGAGGTTTTTTTAGTGACTATGCAGTCATATTTGGTGAATCAGGTAGAAGATTCCGAGTTGGCATATCCAAAGGTGGAGGTATGGAGAAAAATATTTGTTTTTGGTGAGGCCCATGATGGTTGGTCTGAGGACGAACAACACGAAGTGTTGTATCAGGGAAGTATTTTTTTTCCTTTAGCGATAGAGGAGATAATTCTCCGGGAATTCCATAGTTCTCCCTTAGTAGTACATAATGTCATAAAAATGATGTACTGATCTTTATGGAGTCAGTTTTGGTGGCTTTGGTTGACGCATGCAGTTGCAGAGTTTGTGTCTTGATGTTTGTTCAGCCAGAAGATGAAGGCCGAGCACCGTATTCCTCGTAGTTTTCTACAGTCATCAGATGTTCCTTAGTGAAAGTGGGGGGAAATATTAATGGACTTTATTACAGGTTTACCTTGAGCCCAGGGGCAATGATGATATATGAGTGTTAGTGGATCATTTAACAAAATTAGCACACTTTATAGTGATCAAAGAGTCGATCTTAGTGGAGTTTTTTTCGAGGCAGTATCTATAGAGGTTGTGAGCCTTCATGATTTCCTGAGGATGATCATTTCTGACCAAAATCCTAGTTTTTCCTATAGGGTGTGAAGAGGTCTCCAATATATTTTCGGTTCTCGACTATGACTTAACACCACTTTTCATCTGCATAAAGATAGTCAAATAGAGAAAACAATCCTTGATCTTGAAGTCATGTTGCACTCTTTTATCCTAGATTTTGGAGGTTCATGGATGAACAACTTTACCTAGTTGGAGTTCTATTATATTAATAGTTTTCACTCCACCATCAGTATGAAACTATTTGAATCTTTATATGGCTGACCATGCCGTTATCAATTGTGTTGGACTGGGGTCTGAGAGTTAGTGATTCTTGGACCAGAAGTGGTACTATACACAACAGAGATGGTTTAGGTGATTTGTGAGAGGATGAAGGTAGCGCAAGATCATCAGAAGTCCAAGAATGACCATAGGAGGAGACCTATGAAGTTTGATATTGGAAATCATGTGTTTCTGAAGGTGACTCTTCGATGTGGGAAATGAATGTTTGGTCATGGGAGTACGATTTTTCCCAGGTTTTTGGACCTTTTGAGGTGATGTCTCATGTTCGAGTCTTGGAATATTGGGTAGAAAATCCCTCGCAGATGAGTTGGATACATGATTTTTTTCATGTGTCGTAGATCCATTGTAATATTCATGACCTCTCTCATGTCATTGAATATGGAGAAATTGACATTGATGAAGACAGGACCTTTGAGGAGCGGCCTATATAGATCTAGGACTGAAATGGGATGGTCTTTTGTGGGTGTGCTACCCCCTTTGTCTGTGTCTTATAGTGACACGGTGCTGTGGAGGAGAGTATATGGGAAAGTGAAATGTAGATTTGTGGTGAGTACCCTGAGTTTTTTAATGTTGAGATCTTTTCTTCTAAGGGTGTTCATTTGTATTATCATACCTTTCATGTTTATGAGATTGATTTCTTTTGCATCTTTTTGTGGATTCTCTCTTTTGAGAGGTATCTCGATGGGAGGTTGTTTGAGACCATTTTTGGTTTCCATTTAGGTTGGTTTTGAATTCTCTAGGACGATATTGTATGAAGAGGTATCTAATATAATGGAATGTACCTCTCTGGTCCAATACTTTTTTTTAAATCATGTGTTTAAGGTGTTCTAGGAGGTCAAGGTGACTTATCCCCAACACATTTCTAAATTTCTAGTTTTTTTATTAGTGTTTCTAGTTTTGTGTATAGTTCTTACAACCTTTGGTAGGTGTACATTGTTTCTAGCCATCATTAGGTGTACAATATTTCTAGTCATCGACAGTTATAAAATGTTTCTAGATGTTTTTAGGTGTACATTTTTTCCAAACGTCTGTAGGTGTAATATATTTCTAGATTTCGGTAGGTGTGCAGTGTTTCTAGTCGTCGGTAGGTTTATTGTATTTCCAAATATCAGAAGGTGTATAGTGTTTTCATATTTCAGTATGTGTAAAATGTTTCTACATTTCAATAGGTGTATAGTGTTTCCAAACATCAGTTGTAGTACATTGTTTCTAGACATTGGTATCTGTACATGTTTTCCAGTCATCTATGGGAGTACAATGTTTCCAGACGTCGTCTGGTGTACAATGTATCTAGCTTCCTATAGTTTCTCCCCATTATCATTTTCCTTGACTAAAACTGCATTCAAAGCCTTGTTTTAAGGAATTTAAGGCTGATTCAAATCCAATAATTCCTATATTATTTTTCCTAGGGACCGGCATTCCATTAAATGGTAAACCTCTGTGGATTAATGAGATCCACATTAATGGAAATTCTAAACCATTTCAAATCCCATTATTCTCAGATCTAATAATTCAATCTTGGCCACATTATCTTCCTTAATTCCCTCTATTTTCTCTCAGTGTTAAGCCCTCCTGATAAATTCTTCCAATATTATTGGTGTTATCAAACCTTAATCATTAGATCGTTCCCTTTGATGTTTCTTCCTTCTGCATGCACACCTTCTGTTTTACTGAAAGTATCAAGTGTTGAGCCATCAATGATAGAAGTTATAATCTACATCCATTATTTTTTTGGGATCCTTCTTCTCCCCTTTATCATTTCCATGATTTGGCATTTGATCCTCATTTTTTTGATGGATTTTTCTTGGGTTTCGATTGGTGTGTTCATGCCACAACTTCCTCGTGTGGATGAAATTGTCGCAGGGGGATACAATCATGATCCATTTCATGGACCGTTCTCATGTAAAAACATAATAAAAAATTTGAGGTAGAGTATTGTTGTATTATCTATTCATTTATGTGCAACTGTAGAGTCCTCATGCTTTATAAATAGCATCCATCCTTTTTGTCACATAAACTTTCATTACATTATACAAAACTGAGGATCTTTAAGGTTTAGTGTCTTGGAAACTAGGAACTTAATAAATTAAACAAAAAAAAAATCTTCTTAAACACTTGAAAGGCTTATCCTTATGTTCATCCTAGGTTCATTACTACATTTCATAACCTGGGGACATACATCAAAAGAAAGGGTGAGCAGAAGGCCCAGTAAGGGGAACAAGGGGAAACATTTAACATGTGAACTTGTGATACATCAACAATGTCATGAAAAAGAACTTTAAGGAATGAGAAAGAAATCATGAGGCATATCATAGTAAAAATAAAGTTTTTCATAACATGAATATGTGGCTACAACATTTAACAAAGGCAATCATTTCCGTTTCACCAAGGTCCATCCCCAAGGAATCAATAAAAATTACCAAGGTTATTCACCAAGGTATCAGTCAAAATTGTCATCTCTAGAGATTAAGTCTTTACCCAATGCATTGGAGTGCTATCAGGGCGCACCCTTGAAATGTCTTTATTATCATGTGAGCCACATATATCATCATCAAGCATTTCATAAACAACCCATATGGCATAAAAAAATGGGTTTCGTTTTATAATCATAACATTTTAAAAACATCTTTAAAGACATGATCTTTACGTCACTTTAAACCCACGGAAAGGGAAAGCGGGTCTCATGTTTGTAAATCCAAAAATTTAAAATAGAAAATTTTGTTATATATGTGAATACCCATTTAGAATAAAGTGCTTTGAGTATTCACTAAATAAAATAAATGAATTTTAGAATAAGAGAGAGTCATTTTGAGACGGAAATTCTGCAACATAACGACTATGTTTCGGGGTTTTAGAAAATATTGAAAAGAGAGGGGACATGGGTAGAACAATCATAAATGACCCATAAAATAGTATAGGGACATAATATGAAGGATATATGAACATGGTAATGAAATTTGAAAGACATACCATATGAAATGAATAACATGAAAGGAAGACAAAAATAATATTTCTCTTATGAAAATTCGGCAGCCTAACGGCATCACTTAAACTTCAAAAAATGAATTGATGAGATCAAATAGGTTCTCTCATCATATGAACATAAATGATCAGTATGATAGATATAGAGATCATACCCAAACATAATAAAAAGTAACTTGAAATACTTGACATTAAAGTAGAACTTTGAAAAATGAGAAAGGTGAACAAATCCCTTAAAAATTCGGCAGCCTAACGGTACCACTTAAAACATAAAAATACTGAATTGAAGAGATAAAATAGGGTATCTCATAATATGAACATAAAAGATCATTATGATAGATTTATAGATCATACCCCAACAAAATAAAAAGGAACTTGAAATACTTGACATGAAAGTAGAACTTTGAAAAATGATAAAGGTGAACGAATCCCTTAAAAAATTCGGGTTGTTACAATCTTCCCCCCTTAAGAAATTACATCCTCGCAATTTTTAAAATTGGGTTTTAAAATTTCATTGAAAGTCCCACAGCATAAAAAGAGTCAGTAACACTATTACTTTAAAAGAAAGAAAAGGAAGTACAAAGGCCACCTGAGTTAACCCATACTAGGATTCCATGTAAGAAAACATGGATATGGAAGAAAAAAAACAAAGGGTCTAGTTCTGAGGGAGAGTGATAGAAAAAATGATTAGGAGAAAGTTAACAATAAGAAAATCACAAACATATGATGTGTATAAATGGTCTTTGATTACCTAGTAGGAAACATTAACAGACAACATTTTTTTTATGTTCCTTTCCATAGTTTTGAGGAATTCATTTACTACATAGAATAAAAACATAAGGAAATATATCTACCTTCAAGTAGAGTTTCATCCTTTAATATGTTTCTACCAAAACTAATCTTTTCTTCAAATGATGAGAATTTAAAACTACTTGGTCTCATCAAAGCACAAGAATCCTCTTATAGAGAATCACATAATCCACCAAAGATTAACTATTGATTTCTTCTATCTTTAAACATTATCCCAAAAATAGAAAGGGTAAGATAAAACAAATCTTCAAAAATAAAAAACCCCAGAGGAAGGGAAACTACTTTAAATATTCAAAGTTCCACGGTACTACCCAAAGTTTAGCATAGACCATTCCATAAATAACTATCCTTAAAAATCTTCAAAATAAACCAAACTAAGATTGAAACCCAAATACAAGAAGGATTTGATAACATAGTCTTCCAAGGTAAACTTTACCATTAATCTCCAAACAACATCAACCACTCCAAACATCTTATAACAAAAGTACCTAACCTAAACATATTTACCCCAAGATAGGTTAATCATTTACATAAGTAACCTAAATTACTATAAGTCCGCCTTAAATTCATCGATTCTTAAAAATATAAGTCAAACATTACTCCTCAAATAAAATACCATAGTAATCTATTTACCTCGATCAAATAGGGTTCCTAAAATAGTGAACGTATTCCAAAATAATAATCATCTTTTAATCCACTAATCATCTATGTCATATTAATATGGAAATCATCACATTTCCTATCACATTGGTTGTTGGGACATGTTCTTACATTTCCTGCCATTAACTAAGAAAATAAAGTACAATTAGGGGCTTAAATACTTAGCCAATAATCATGAAAAGGAACTTAAAGCATTGAAGGATAACTTGTAGAAGAAAAGTATACCCTAACTTGTGATCCCCTAGGTTCCAATCTACGTTATCCATGATCATATATTCTTATGTGAATCTTTATTTTATTTTATCTTTGTTCCTTTAATAATGGTTCATACTAAGCTTATGAATTTACCAAAGCATATCCCCGAGGAGTGTCGTAACCAAGAGTGAAGCAAGGCCCGTTGTCATGTACCAGTTCCCGTTCGAGTCTAGCTCAAAGCGGGGTTTTCGGGTTTTAACCCTATGTACATCTATGCCAGATCCACCTCTACCTACTCGTATCCAGTCAAGGATGTATTTTCTTGGCAACCCCTTACTCAATACTCACCAAAATACTAGGAATATTTCCTATATTTAAACTTTTCTATAGGGTTCTTCCTAAAGTTTTCATATCCTAATTTCCACAAATAACTAAACCATCCCTTGATACCAACTATAGCATCTCGCCTTTTTTCACATAAACTTTCATTACATTATACAAAACTGAGGATCTTTAAGGTTTAGTGTCTTGGAAACCAGGAACTTAATACACGAAAAAAAAACATTCTTCTTAAACACTTGAAAGGATTCTCCTTATGTTCATACTAGGTTCATTACTGCATCTCATAACCTGGGGACATACATCAAATGAAAGGGTAAGCAGAAGGCCCAGTAAGGGAAACAAGGGGAAACATTTAACATGTGAACTTGAGATACATCAAAAATATCAAGAAAAAGAACTTTAAGGAATGAGAAAGAAATCATGAGACATATCATAATAAAAATAACGTTTTTCATAACTTGAAGATGTGGCTACAACATTTAACAAAGAAAATCATTTCCGTTTCACCAAGGTCCATCCCCAAGGTGTCAATAAAAATTACCAAGGTTATTCACCAAGGTATCAGTCAAAATTTTCATCTCTAGAGATTAAGTCATTACCCAATGAATTGGAGCGCTATCAGGGTTCACCCTTGACATGTCTTTATTATCATGTGAGCCACATATATCATCATAAATCATTTCATAAAAAACCCATATAGAATAAAATAAATGGGTTTCATTTCATAATCATAACGTTTTAAAAACTTCTTTAAAGACATGATCTTTACATCACTTTAAACCCACAGAAAGGGAAAGAGGGTCTCATGTATGTAAATAAAAAAATTTAAAATACAAAATTTTGTTATATATGTGAATACCCGTTTAGAATAAAGTGCTTTGAGTATTCACTAAATAAAATAAATGAATTTTAGAATAAGAGAGAGACATTTTGAGACGGAAATTCTGCAGCATAATGGCTATGATTCGGGGTTTTAGAAAATATTGAAAAGAGAGGGGACATGGGTCAAACCATCATAAATGACCCATAAAATAGTAGAGGGACAGAATATTAAGGATATATGACCATGGTAATGAAATTTTAAATATATACCATATGAAATGAATAACATGAAAGGAAGACAAAAATAAGATTTCTCTTATGAAAATTCAGCAGCCTAACGGCGTCACTTAAACTTCAAAAACTGAATTGAAGAGATCAAATAGGGTCTCTCATCATATGAACATAAAATATCAGAATGATAGATATAGATATCATACTCCAACATAATAAAAAGGAACTTGAAAGAAATGACATGAAAGTAGAACTTTGAAAAATGAGAATGGTGAACGAATCCCTTAAAAATTCGGCAGCCTAACGGCGCCACTTAAACTTAAAAATACTAAATTGAAGAGATAAAATAGGGTCTATCATCATATGAACATAAAATATAAGTATGATATATTTATATATCATACCCCAAAAATATAAAAAGGAACTTTAAATACTTGACATGAAATTAGAACTTTGAAAAATGAGAAAGGTGAACGAATCCCTTAAAATATTTGGCAGCCAAACGGCGCCACTTAAAACATAAAAATACTGAATTGAAGAGATAAAATAGGGTCTCTCATCATATGAAAATAAAATATCAGTATGATAGATTTAGAGATCATACCCCAACAAAATAAAAAGTAACTTGAAATACTTTACATGAAAGTAGAACTTTGAAAAATGAGAAAGGTGAATGAATCCCTTAAAAATTTGGCAGCCTAACGGCGCCACTTAAAACTTAAAAAATACTGAATTAAAGAGATAAAATAGGGTCTCTCATCATATGAAAATAAAAGATCAGTATGATAGATTTATAGATCATACCCCAACAAAATAAAAAGAAACTTGAAATACATGACATGAAAGTAGAACTTTGAAAAATGAGAAAGGTGAACAAATCCCTTAAAAATTCGGCAGCCTAACGGTGCCACTTAAAACTTAAAAAAACTGAATTGAATAGATAAAATAGTTTCTCTAATCATATGAACATAAAAGATCAGTATGATAGATTTATAGATCATACCCCAACAAAATAAAAAGGAACTTTAAATACTTGACATGAAAGTATACCTTTGAAAAATGAGAAAGGTGAACGAATCCCTTAAAAATTTGGCAACCTAACGGTGCCACTTAAAAATTAAAAATAATGAATTTAGGAGATCAAATAGGGTCTCTAATCATATGAATATAAAAAATCAGTATGATAGATTTAGAGATCATACCCCAACAAAATAAAAAGGAACTTGAAATACTTGACATGAAAGTAGAACTTTGAAGAATGAGAAAGGTGAACGAATACCTTAAAAAATTCGGGTAGTTACATTATCCAACTTGACCAAAATGAAATTCACAAAATAAATATTTGAACTGGATAAATAAATTTTTATTGATCGTATTTTGTTGCCTCGTGTTTTTCTAGATAGAGTGATATCAATTATTTCCTTTTTTATCATTTAGTTCATTATGGAAATTGTTAATAAATATAAAATTGGATTATCTATAAATTATTTTGAAAAAGATATGGAGGTATGTAAGAGAATTAGGTTGTAGTTTTTGTAAATTGATGATAATTAAATTGATGCGGTAAGCATGTTTAATTAATTTTTGACAGCTATGATAACTTTTTATTGGGTTGACCAAAGTTGGATCCTAATAATAATGTACTAGTTAATTCAATATGGATTAAAGAACTAATTATTTGATAAAAGATATTTCCTTTTAGGGTTATGAGTTACCCACATTCTTATATGGCTGAGTAACTTTGGATTTGGATCCAAGAGAGTTTGTTTCCTGTGAAGGAAAAATGCCTTATTTAGGGCTAAGAGCCTTATTTCTTTTTTTCCACTAATTATTGTGATGTGTAATGAGCCTTGAAAGATGTTATGAGTTGTGGGAATATGGAGGCCAAATGGTTGTGGAAGTAGTTGATGCATTGAGTGGTGAGGTGCATTGGTTTATACATGTGAGTGTCAGGGAGGACACCAGAGAGGATGAAATGGGTGGGATGTGAATGATAGGATATTTGATGAATATTTTTCGTTGTTTATTAGATTTATATTACCTATTTATCATGGTAGGTAGTATTCTTTACCCTCCATTCAAAAGGGGAAAATATGCATGAGTTATTACACATGCTTTTTGTGTTTAGCTTCTCGGGGGAGGATGGGTCTACACTACTGCTATAGGTGGAAAGCACTTGACGGGTAGTACCACAACTCACCGAATGGATCCCCTTGTGTTTGGTAGAATAGAATAATTTTCTAGAAATCCTAAAAATATGGGAATGTAATAAAGCTGTTAATAAATTATTGAATAAATGATGTTAATGTATACGGTTGTAACTTGCTGTAAGGCACAGATTAGGTTAAAATTTAAAGGAATTATGGAACTTGGTTGGAAAACAAATAAAATGAAATGTGGAAATAATAATGAATAAATAATGGCTAAGTAATTAATTAAACAAAAATTGAAAATGATAAAAAGACATAAAGTAATCTAATGTAGCACTTTGATTGGGTATATGCTTATAGAATACTTATTCTTAGCAGTGTTAGCATGGAGTCCGAGAAACATTATCAACAGTTTTTTCTAAGACTAGTTTATGACCATAGTGTGGTTGTGAGCTATAGTAGATTCTGTAATTTTTTTTGTCTCTATATGCAACTCTACTCCATCAGTTAGAGAAACTTACACCCCAAGGATTCTAATCACTTAGAGTGTGTTTTCCCCAATATCCTGATGGGTGGATAGATGGATAACAACCCCCTTTTCCCATTCTATCTTCTCTTTGTAGTTACTTGTGATTGTAGGAATAATGCGTTGTTTCCCCATATATGTTTGTAGTGGTATGTAATGGCTTGTGGTTATTCACACACATAAATTTTGGATATAGTTTCCTATGGACAACAATAGGTGTAATGTGTATAGGTAGTGATGGATTGAGGATCCTTACTCGGTGCATGAAATACAATGGCTTGAGGTTTAATACATGGAATATGATACATTTTATGCATGTTGTGGTGGCTCCCAAAAAATACCTAGTTATTTTGGTAACATGGACGTAGTGGTTGTGTTACATGTGGTGAAGATGTATCATTTTTAAAAGAGTGTTTTAATTTTATTTCTTCCTCAAAATCCTTAAAATATTGTTATACTTTTTTGGATTTAATTAAAAAAGTATAAATAATATACAGAAATGTTATTCTAAAAATTTTATAACCTAAATCTATCTCATCACCCATAAAATGGGATATGAAACCATCATTCATGGATACGGAAGACTTCCACCTCATGAACTGATATCATTAATTTTCCATCATCTCATCCCATATATTATTATAAGGTAGATTCAATGTACATATATTTATATATCATACTTTTAAAATATTAATATTTCTAGTTTTATTCTATGAATATACGTTCTTATTTTTTATTTTATGAATGATACAAAAACATCACTCCTATGTACGGTGGGTAACCTTTTATTGAAGTGATGTGATTAGTTTTTCACTAACAATTTACAAGTAAGTTAATAAGGATAAAGTTATTAATATATATTATATAAATGAATAATTTTAGATATTCCTAAGAAAAATTTAATTATTATTAATAATATAATTTTTTTTGTTATATTGAAAAATTATAATGTTTCTCATGTGAACGCATGGACTGCTAACTCCATGATGCAATGTGATTTTTTCACCATCACTACCCATGAATTATACATATACGTATAATTAATGAAATTATATCACATTTATTATTTTATGATAATTATATAATGTTAAAATAAGACTTTCCTTACATCCATAATGAACATTGAAAAATGTAAACGTTACTCATACATACATGCAACCTACCATCTCCATGATTGTAACATAATTAATATTGAGTAGCCATGTTTATTATAAGTTTTAAAAGTATAATTGATATATAAATATGATAAATATTCCATGGATATTATTCTGGATATTTTTAACTAATGATTTCATTGACCACAGTGTACGCACTATAGTAGTTTGGAAATAAAGAATTGTACGTCCTCAAAACACCCGACGTTGAGTTCACTAATTTTTTATTTCAAAATTCCATTAAAATAAATAAAAATATTTATTTAGGTTTAATTTATTAAAAATGGAAATTTTTATTTAAAAATAAAATAATTTATATAATCTTATTATAAAGGAGTTAAAAAACACACATGTAATATCTATTCTCATGGTAAGGTATTTCTCATCTCGCTTTTAATTCTATTAGATAATGTCCATATTCACCACTTATTTTTATTTAGTGGTTTATATAGTCCCCATGAATGTATATTATTATTTTCATGAGTAATTTGTGGATTTATAACTCCAAAGGAGGTTCTCACTATTATGATGATTTGATTCTCTAATTACTAATGCAGTGAGGGACTTCATGTAAATTTAATTTCATTATGGTATATTGTAATCTTATTCCCCTAAATTTATTTATATGGTGAATCTAATATCCCTGTTACATGTAATATCATGAATCCCTCATAATTAATGGTATTTAAAATTTTAATTTGTATTATTCCATCCATGGGGATTTGACATGAATGGCACCATGTGGAAAATAACTCCATAACTCAATTAATTCAATAGATTATATTACTCCATAAATGTATTTTTTATTATTGGATTATGTGTGAAATTAATTTTATTTTTTATATTTTTAATTTAAACTAATTTAATAGTTATTTCTAATTGATATCGATAAGATATTAATTTATTAATTCTCACTTCAACATTATGATTTTTGTAGGGCTTTCATGTCCCAAATTATCATCTTTGGGACATATGTTATGTTATAAACCTATATAATTTTAGGAGGTGTATATACATACATAATGATATATTATATAAACAAAGTCATTATTTTCATTATACCAAAAGTATCATTTGATGTTATTATTCCATGGGGCATACAATTGGAGAGTACCAAACTAGAAGAGGCTAAAATTTATAACCACATACCCTTTGGGATTGATTATATTCAATGTTAATTTGGGCGATATAATATGATATTATTTACATGAACAAAAACTCATTCAAATCAACTATTTTTGAATGTGGTTATGATGTCTGATTTCCATTTCCTTTGTTATTAATTAATGAAACATCAATATATTCATTTGTAAATGATAACCATCTTTTACTTTCTTTTATATTGAGAATATATATCTTCTATACATTTTTTTTATTAAATGTTTTTTGAAAAATAATTTTAAAACAATTATTTCATAATGAAATTTTACATGATCATTGACATTATTTTAAAAGGAATTAAAATTAAATTTCATAACATTTTCTAAATGTGTAACATCTGAATCAAATTACAAAATTATTCCAAATAATGATTATATTTTACATTTACATTAGAAATGTATTATCCTACCACAATGTACAATATTTTCTTTTAAAATCCATTTACTTGTTCCCAAGGTTATTTTTGAAGAAAAATATTTTCACAATATTTTGTGGATTTTTAGTTCATAAAGTAATGTTTTAAAGACAATCTTGTATTATCCTCAAAAACGTTTTTAAAGAACCTTTAATAGTATTAATATTATTCAATATCATCGAATATTTATTTTATTTTCACTAAATTAGGGATACGTGTTATTAATTTATTCATTAATATTTTTCTAGATTGATTTTGATATTTAAAGAGATCTTGATTCTTTTCCACAGTTGAAGCATGCAATGATTATTAATTTTTTGAAATGTGAAAGATTATAAATTTTATAATCATGATAGGGTTCATGAATATTGTTTATGATTATTTATGGATCCATTATAAACTAAGGATGGGTGGTTATATTATTTACCAGGGATAGATGGTTTTGTGATAATCCAATGACATGTAGTTACAATGTTAAATATTGATTGATGGTTCGATGGTAAACCAATAATGGGTTCATCATTAATATAAATCTAATTAATTAGGTAATCATAAAATTTAAGTCAACCATACTAGTTAATCCATTTGTAGGAGTGATATGAAGTAAATGTTCCAAGATAGAAATACCTTTTATTTAAATTTTTTATAAGCTTTTATTGATTAAGTTATGGAAGAGTGATATCCAAATTATCATTATAATAGATTTTCTGTAATCATTCCCTTGTTAAAGCCTTATTCTATGTTTTAGGTTTGGTGATTCTAATCTTGACATTTATTATTTATCTTATTTTTTAATCTTTCTCTTTTAAAATGTCATCCTAGACATATTCTCTTATTATGTTCATTGATTAAATTTGGTTTTTAATGATTATATTTACCCTTATAGATCATTTGATCTCTCCCTAATTATATATTATTTTCTATAAGATATAATTAAATTGTTAATTTATTTGATTCTATAAAGGTTTCATAGGTGGTGAATATTTGGCACATTTTGAATAGTTAATATGGAATTTGAAAAGCATTTTATATTGGTAATATAATACCTATGATTCATTGGTATTTTTTGTAAGAGATATACATAATTATTTAAAACACTAAAATTAAATTTCATTGAGTATAAAATTTATCCAATAGTTCATTTTTTGTTATAATATTTTGATGGTGAAAATTGGCCCACCTTCATCTTTAAAAAATATATACAAGTATTTTTTATGTATTTAGAATCCAATGAATGAGTTTGGGTTTGGTTATGTTATATGTATCACACATTTTTGTCCAAGAGGAACATTGTTTGTACCCCATAATGCTGGATGATCTCTCAAACACACAACTACTCTACACTCAAAAAAAATAGTACTCCTGGAGGTTAATAAGGTGTGATGACATGGTACGTTGGCCAAAATTAAATGATATTTTTTTATTGGACTCTCATTTTATGTATATTATCCATAAAAAATACATATATATTCTATCCAACATCAATTTAGTGAACAGAAGAGGTCAAGGTAAACCTACTGAAACCTGATATCCAGCCAAGAACAGTTGATATGGGGGACACCAAGAAACAAAATATAGAGTGTTCTACCTTGGTTTATTCCACAAAAAATACCACCAAAACACATTTTACATCATTTAAACATACATATGTACATCTAATGGAGATGTTTGAAACATTATGATCACCTCCACATGAAATGTGACCAGAACTTCCAACCATCACTGGAGAAAGGATAACATTTCCCCCTCATTAGAAAAATTAATCTTGTGAATATTATGATTATATCTGGTAACACAAAAATTCATAGTGAACATCCCCTAACTGAGTATCTGTCACATGATGATTAAACAATGGTTTCACTACATCAAGATAAATACAATATTCACCCCACTACTCTACCAAGGTAAATGATAATGAATCCAATAACCCAAACACCTCATCATTAAGAGAGAGTGTTATTTACTTCTGATGGAATCATATATGATCCTCTAATAGCACCATTCCAACCCAATAATATTCCACACTTATGACATGTTATTGTTTGGTTTACATGGAAAAATGACATCACTCTTACCAGTAATATAGATCGACCATGATTTATGAATGAATTACCAAAAAACATATTGATACAATACTGAATCTTTGAGATCCCATAATAATGTTAGTAATCTAATGTAAGTCCATGAAAATTATCAAGGGCTTGTCATGATCATCGTATATAACTTATTAAATGATAATATCATAAATGAATAAAACTAGGAATCAACCAAATTATGGATGGAATATAATTTTCAAAATATCAAAAAAAATATAAAGGGTATTAGTTACACCTATGTAGATTCATTAGGAACTCATAGTGTCTTTAGTGACATCATGATTGATTCTTTATAATATCATTGTCTCAGAACATTAATTAAAGGTAGTTGGACATGTTATAGATCATTGGAGACTCCCTTCCACATTCCAACTAGTTTTCCCTGAAAAAGTATTGCACTTACACATCATAATAACTTAAAAGAACTAATACATACCAATGAACCAAACCTGATCATAAAACCATTACACTATCCTTTATGGGTGGCATTTTCAGGCATATAGGGTTATAAATTGTAAAAAAATAATATTTCTTGAGGGGATAAGTCTATCCCTTACTTTCATTCTTGAAGATAAATTAAAAAATTGTAACATGATATTAAAACAAAAAATGGTAAGACAATAATAAAATATAATAGAATAAAAAAATTAAAAATAGTAATAGATCATAACATTCAATATTTTTGGGGTCACTATGTTACATGATTTAGCTTCTTATGCTTTAGCATGATGGACCCTGAATTCATGGGAAATATTCCCTTCCATGTCTCATGCATTGCAATTCCTATTCCTATGAAATATGAGTATCCTATAAGGAATTAATTCTGAAAAACATTCATGATGACTTATACCAACAATTGGTTTCAACTCTATAAACCAACATGTCTAATTATGAGAAAGATTGTTCCTACTTTATCATAGTCCTAATGACTAGAACCTTCTAGATTATATAGTGGTCTCAACGCCACAATTTCCACTTCCATCTCTATCTTTTCAAACCTTCCTTACCATAAATAACTGTTTAGCCCAATCCTTCTCAGTATTCTTCAATACCTGTAATGTTTGTCCATTATAGGGATAAAACTCAACAAAAAATAGGAAATTAACATCCTAATAGAAAAGTGTCACCTCGATATACACATCAGAAAGAAAACACCAGCTACTCTTTATAATCCCACGAATGATGTGGGTTGAAAAGGCCACAGTTATATTATGTGATTTAATCAAATAGAAAATGAAATAAAATAATCCCATACAAACATCTACTGCCAAAGGGTTTGAATCTATTTAGAATATAAGTGACCCGTACTCCTAGAACTCAAATATATTTATTAGATTGTAGGAATCTTCATATGAAATAGTAGGAATTAATTTTTTCAATATCTGATGTTAAATATTATGGTGACCCACTGGGGGAGATTCCTCTCACTTTCAAATGGAAAAAAAATTTAATCATTTCCCATTTGGAAAAAAACCTCATGAATTGGATCCTAAACATTAGCCTTTATAATATACAATATGTCATTGAATACCGTCACTGGGGAATTCTAACTCATTTTTTTCATAATCAAAACACAATATTCATATTCAATATAAAAATAATCATTGATATGTCCTAAATTTTAGCATATATACTAAATATATATGATCATATATGGGAGGTGACATAAGAATTAATTGAATGACTATATTCAAAATACTATATGATGAATTACCACTTGATTTCCTACAACTAGTGCATTGGAATATTTTATTGAAAAGAAGGTACTCATAGTACTTGTATATGGATACTTTGGAGGCCATAATATAACAAAGTTCCTTAAACAAAGATCGAAAATTAGATACTCCAAAATATTTTCCCTAATTTTCCAAACCAACACTCACAACAATTATAACTCCAAAAAGTATATTGAATGAAGAAACTCCACTTATAAAACTCTATCATGACACACCCACTAAGGCATTTTTTTTCTAGAGTGTCTCGCAGCGCATGACAGGGTCGTGGGGAAGAAACGTGCGCTACCCGACGATTGATTATAGATGATTGGGTTCTGCTTAATCACTCATATCAGGTGCACCGTTTTCTACCTCGAAATTTCCAACTGTTCCATATCCAATAATACATGGACCTGCTTTCCAAAGGTATCCATTCACGAGGTTGTTTGACCAGTGATGCTTAAGAACTCACATTGGTCAAGAGAATGAGAAGTCGGGATCATCTCACCCTTTTGGGGGAAATTATTTCCTATTCCGGGACTCTCTTATAGATTTAAGACATATTCATATGTTCATAAATCTTTGATTTATACCCAAGCATATTATCCAAGGATTACTCATAGTTGGAAATTGTCAGCTGGACGCATGGGTTCAGAGTAATTTATGCCCATGGTTTACCATCACTCATTGGATTAATGACCCCGAGGAGTCTAGACTCATTGAGACTACACTGTCTTAAAGCCTCGTGAGCGGGCACTTTGGAGTATCCACGATGAACTGATGTGAAGATGGTCGGATCGACTGGGTGTTGGGCTTGAACCTCAGGGAGGCTTCCTACGTACCCTTCCTAGGAGACAGGCATCAAAGTCTGCATAGTTAGAATTAGTGTGGGGCTTACGCTCAGAGGCAGCCCAAGATGTGGGTAAAACGATGTAAAGGGGGTTGTAATGACCGAATGTTGGGCTTGAACATCGGGGAGTCTTTTTACATACCCTTCCTAGAAGATAGGGATAAAAGTCCGTATAGTTCGAATGAGTGGGGATTACCCTCTAAGGTATCCCAAGGCAAGGGTAATTCGACGTAAAGCGGGTCGGGATAACCGATTTCTGGGCTTGAACCTCGGGGAGGCTTCCTACGTACCCTGCCTAGGAGACAGGGATCAAAGTCCACGTAGTTCGGATGAGTGGGGCTTATGCTCTGAGGCATCCCAAGGCAAAGATTTCATGGTCGATGCTTACCCTAAGCCCATGTGAGTCATGCTCGGAGTGAGAAATAAGAGCAGTAGGGACCATACGATCACGTCGCGAAAGGTGCGTCCGTGGGAAGTGCGATGGGGCTTACGCATGAGGGTGGACCATGGTGTCGGGACTTACTTCAGGATGGAGGACCAGGGAAACAAAGCATAGTAGGAGAGGGACATGACCCCAAATAAGGACAGAGAATCGCCCTTCCCCTACTACGCCCTTCCTTGGCCATGGCCATGGGGAAGTACAGAGGTACGTGGGGGCTTCCTTTTGATGGGTATTTTACTCCCCTAGAGGAGGGGAGAAGTTCCCTAGTCCCAATAAGTGGAGGGGTGGAAAGGGGACTCCTAACCTTAGACTCCGCATTACCGTGGGAATTTGAACCCATGAATGCATTGGAAATCCGCTCAAGGGTCGGGGAAACCCCTTCACCCCCGCTTACCGTGGGTATGTGAACACAAAATGGCACGCTAATGTACCTGAAGGTTACATCACATGGGTCTGGTGGCTCTGATGGAGGCCTCGGCTCGGGGCCGATGAGTAGGCCAATGAGGGGGTTGCGAAGGATCATGCTGGATTGGAATGATCTTATCTGGCTTGGGGAATGGGAAATCTGAAGGATTTGGTGGGCCAAATGGGTGTATGGGTGGTGGTGACATTCACGTAGGGAGGTGCTACATGGCTGGAGAAGCTGTCTACAAACCAGGGTGGTCCGTAGACTGATGGGCATCCCGCGAACCAGGGTGGTCCGCGAAGTGGTGGGCATCCCGCGAACTAGGGTGGTTCATGGAACGGTGAGAATCCCGTTAACCAAGGTGGTTCGCAGCTCCGGGTTTGGTCTGTGTACCAGATTGGTATGCAGAGGGGTCCACGCGAGCAGTGGTGGCCGAGGGTAACAACGGTCAGAGGATCATCGGTCGGGGCTTCGCCCGTGTTGGAGGGTAATACGGTGCGACGTATTGGGAAAGGGGCATAAACTCTCTGGTCCATGGGGAGTGCATCCACGGAGGGGCCATGGTTTGTGGTCTTATTTTCTTTGTTATTTTATGTTCGACATTCACCAAGTTGTTATGCCTTTTCCAATTCCTTATTAATCAGTTTCCAGCTTCATACTTGCTCTGGTTCGCGAACTAGAACTTTGTTTTTTACGAAATTATAAGATCCTTCTTTTGAAATCCTTCCACCCTAATCTGATCGATCTCACCCAAAATCCTCCCAACCTCTTCCCCTCGATCTCCTTTTATAGAGTGGTAAAGAGATGTATATGTGGTCATGCATCACCTTTTGAAGAGGCGCACGACCGAAAACCCGGTTCATGGATGACTTGGTCAATCTGCAACTTGCGGGGGGGAGGGGGGGCATTGAACACACATCCCCCATGAACCAAACCAACTCAGGGAGTGCTTCTCGGTCACGTAGGGTTCCCCCTCCATTCCTCAAACGATAGCGGATGCGGTCCGGGCTGGTCGACGCAGTTCGCGGTTGGGGTCGGTTCGTGATGGTGGATCAGCTTGGAGCCC
This sequence comes from Viscum album, assembly GCA_963277665.1. Taxonomy (NCBI): domain Eukaryota; kingdom Viridiplantae; phylum Streptophyta; class Magnoliopsida; order Santalales; family Viscaceae; genus Viscum; species Viscum album. Next base: position 190,430,159 of record OY728155.1, on the reverse strand, counting down.
ATCCTGCTTCGTGCTCGTTGAAGATCTCTGCTTCCATTCCGCGACTGACAGTGGTCCGTGGAGGGGGGTGCTTCGCGGAACCGGCTACACATTGTCATCATTGGACCATTCTGTGGACCGGTTCAACTTGTTCTTTTCCTTGAGTTTTCTCTATACCTTCCTCCAATTCCTTTAGGGTAAATTGGGTAGAATATCCTTTCCGGATTTTTCAGGACCCTACAAATTCCTCCCATCGGAATGGGGTCCAATCGAAATAAAGAGGAGGCCATTCTGATGCAGAGTGGTCCTGAAACTTGTATGGTTTGCAGTAGAGGAGTGGACTCGGTAGGGGACCACTCCTATAAATACGGGGGGCCCTTCCTTTGTCTTTTACCGGATTTTACGCGAAACCAGAGCCCTCTCACTTTTTGTCTCAGCGTGCTCGTTCCTTCGCAAAACGTCTCACTCGCAAACTAGCTGCCACTTCCATGAAGCATTCCTCATTCACGCCGTACTTCACCTATAGACCAATTTCCAAACCGCGAACCAATACATTTAATTAATTAAAAAGTAAGTCACGAAGGGCCTCGAAGGAACTTTCTTCACAGTTTTGATGGTCCATGGACCGAAATCTTCCTGACATTGAAAACTTCTTCAGTCTTCTGAACTTAACTATTTAAATCCAGGATTAGGATTCCACGGAGCAACTTGGTTTGCAGTTTCCTGGCCAATGCTTCGCGGGCCAGAGTACTGTGAACCCCTTTCACGTAGGGTTGGTTTGCGAGATACAGTCATCGCGAACTACCTTATGAGGCCTTCTTGAGAACCTCATCATGAAGGATTTCTTGACTCCTTTTCCATATTCTTTGGTATTTTTGTCCAGATTTTATTGTTCCAGACTAACCATTTTCTGGTTTTTATAATGCTGGGAGAAAACATGGCTCCCCCTCGCCCTGCACACAGGCCTGCCACCGAGCCTTTCCCAATTGGTTCAGGGAGACGTCTAGCTATGATTCTTAGAGCGTAGAACATCAAAGAGGACCCTTATATATCCATCATTCCCAGTGACAACATCTTGAAGGACATGCTCTCCCCTGAACTCTTGGGCTATCCACTATCAAATCGACTTCCTCTTTACTGCTTCAGTCTTCAAGACGACGTCCCTATCCCACCTATATTCTCAGGTATTTCGTCTCCTTGCTTGGAATCATCACTAAAGTGCATTTAGGTGAACCTTACCTCATTGGGGGAGATGATCTATGATATTGATCCGAAAGAAATTTTCATTTTGACAGGCTCTGTTTGGACCCAAAGTTACCAATGCACCCAATACTTCTCTCAAGAAGTTGTCCTCAAGAGTTATCCCTCTATTATCATCCTTGCTTGAGTGGATCCTGACGCGGGGTGGATTCTTAGGTGGGATCTCCGGTCTGGCGGGCTTTTCTCAAATGACTGGGCCTGGGCCTTCCGGGTCCATCATCATTGCTGGGAATATCCCAATTCACTGGAAGCACACAATCTGTACTCCATAGTGTGGGCCTCCCAATTTTTTGTTTACCCACCATCTCTGATCCAGTCTGACCTACTCAGCCGCTGGTGTTCAAGCACTAATATTTTCCACCTTGCCCATGGCGAAGTTGGCATTAGTCTGTGGGACATCTATCAATTTGGAGGGATTACGATTATTGTTGAGATGTATGATGAGTTTCTGCCCACCCCTGACGCATGGGATGACGTCAAACAAGTGCCTTCGCTGGTGAGGGATCTACTTGTTATGGCAGAGCGGTAACTTGGTCAGGCCTTGCGTGCCTTCTCTCTTATTACCGATAACACCTAGATAGGGTTGTTTTTAAACAATACTGGTCATGTGCCGAAGATCAAGTTCCCCAGGACTCATCCTTCTCAATATCCGTGAACCATCCCAGGTTCCTAATGGGCGGTTATGGAAGTGGGAGACTACCTTTTATGGGGTTATGAGGTGTTCCCCGGTGTGTCGCCTATGCTCAGGTTGGCGGGTCTATTTTCTATGTTTTTGAGAGGCTGGCTATTTTTTTCTCAGGATATTAACCCAGGTGTTAGGGCATGTACCTTGATGATTGAAGTTGAGTTGGCAGAGGGCCGCTCGGTGAATTTGGTTGTGCCTACTTTGGATCGTATTTATGAACTACTGAGCCATATGTAGGAGGGTGGGTCACCCTACCGCCTGAGTGGGCCCTTTCAATTATTATACGGCTGGATAGCGAATCATTGCCTCTTTTATGAGTATTTTCATAAAACAGTCATCCTGCTTCCCACCTTTTGGCCTACCCTACTCGATATAGCTGGGGTTCTCTTAAAATCCCTAAGTTCTGATGAAGTAATCGAGCTTCTGAGCGACTTCTCCCATTTTTCTTTCACTCCCTACCCCACCCCTTTCGGCGTCATGATTGACAACCGCATGGGGATCCTAGAAGATCGTTCTTACATGTTTTCACTATGGGATGGGTTTCTATCCGCGCAGATTGATGGGGTTTCCTAGTGCGAGTTGTATGCCCCACATCATTTTTCCTGCCAGTTTGGGTGTGTGCATCTCCATGTTTCCCTTCCTCATCCTCAGGCTCGAGGACTACACCCATCCACTCTCCGTCAATGGTGGTTGATACTGATGCGGGAGGGATCTGATACAGGCATTCCCTTGCCTAGCATAGGAGCAGTTGCCAACCTATCCTTGGATTGTGCAAGAATGTGGGTTAAACATTATCCAAATGGGATACTGGGGGAAGATGTCCAGCAGGTTCCCAAATCAGAAGTCATTGAGTCTGTTGTGCCTCCCGTACAATCCTCATCGATTATGAGGGAGGACCAACTGATGGCTCATCGATCAAAGTGACTCAAGGGATTTTCCTCTCCCAGCCCCTCTGTGGTCGAGGTTCAGACGGACCCAACCTTCTTGGATGTGGATGAGGATGACCCTGTGGCTTCGGGTCCTATTGAGAGAATTCCTGAAGTTTTTTTGGCTGATACCGGAATTAGAAACTTGATTCCCAATCCCCAACCGGGGTTAGAAGCTTCAGAACATACAGATTCGGAACCATCATCTAGCATGCACTTTTCTGCGCTGGTTGCAATGCCAGACTTTGTTCCTATTCCATCTATTGAGGATACCAAAGATCCTCATGTCATGGAGGACCACAGAGCAGTGCGTAGGTGGTCCTGGCCCCGGAGTTTTGATATTGTCACCAAAACACCTCTGGATAAAATGGAAACCAAAAATGAAGCTCTTTGACAACTCTTCCTAGGTTTGGGGTCAGGTGGCTTTGAGAATCAGTAGCTTCATTTTCTCTCTTTCCAGGTTGTCATTGCCCATGGGGAAGTTTCTGATAGTGAGAACAAACTTTCTCACATCTCCGCCTCTCATTGCGGGACCTGAGTCTTTGAGGAGGCCATGATGAAACTCCATCAGCAGATAGCACATGAGGCGAGCTCTCAGGATAAGGCGATCGACCTATCTACCGAGCTATGTGAATATGAAGCTCGAGCAGCGGTGCTGAGGGATCAGTGGTCAACTCTGACTAATAATCATGAAGCCACCAGGAAAGGGATTAATGACCTCCAAACAACAGTGAGGCATACTCATTCAGTGGCCGAAGTTGAGGTCAGGGAGAAGGTCATGCTAGAGAAAACTTGCAACAATCTCCGCCGCACGGTTGCTAATCTGATGGAGAGAGAAAATCAGGCTCTTTTGTGACTTCCAAATCCATTCATGTACATTCTTTTTTTTTCTCTTTTTTCGTCGTGTGGAAAAGGCCCTAACTTGTGGATGTCCTCCCTTGTTGTCTGAACAGAATTCAATTTGTATCGATATTTCCTTGTTGTTAATTTTTATTTTTACTAGAACAATTATGGCTTAAATTACCGCTCACTAAATCAAAATTGATCATAATTCACGAAAATGATAAAATATGAAAACAGGCTCTGACTTTTTTCCGGACCATGGGATCCCACGAGCATAGTTTGACTATTTCTAGGGATTTGTAGAAAAGTCCCAATTTTTTTTTGTATTTTCTTTTAATACCCTACTTTTTCCTGGGCCCATTTGGTGTGGACCCATTGGGTATGGACCAACTTTTTCTTAGGACGCCCTTTTCAAGTTTTCAGCCTAACAGGATTTGTGCCTATTTTTGTGAGCGTTTTAAAGTCTTGCCAGCAAGACTATTGTTACTGATGTTTTAGGTCAAACAACTTTGAACAGATATGGTGGGGAAAGGGCCCCAATGAGTTTTGGATGATTAAAAGATGTCCCAATATCCTTCAGACACATGTGGAGGGATTGTGTTTAGATCTAAACGACATGCAGGGCATGTATCAAGGCATGGGGGCCATATTGGCGTGCAAAGGTAGGAAGAGCATAGCCTAAGGAAATCTTACCTTTGGTAGATGGGCCATGGGTGATCAATATGAAGAGCTGCTGAGGGCATGGTTTGCATAGTCGTTCAAAGGTGTCCTTAAGTCAATGATTGTCCATTTCTGATGGCCATAGGACCTCATGGAAGTCCGGCTTATGGAAAACACCATGGTAGGATTGGAGATATATGAAAACCACCGGTTGTGGCTTGGAAAGGGTATATGACATCTGAAAGGTTTTGAGAACATCTGTATCAATCAGGAGTGTGGAAGCAAGGTTCCTGTCCTACGCATTTATCTAGCATAAAAGATGGTTGGAGCTTGGCGCGGTTTAAAGTCATTCAGTTGGGACATTGTATAGAATGGAACAGATTCTCCTGGTTCTCGGTAATCTCGTCAGATACATGCCACCATATTAAGGCAGGGTCGTGAAAGAGGCTGGTAAACTGTATCTCATAGGGTTTCCAAATCCCGGGATGGACATGGGGTCTTAGGGGCCAAGAGGCGTATCGAGGGAAGCATTCCCTGAGGAAATCTTTCCTTTGGTAGACGAGCCAGGGGTGATCAATATGCAGAGCCGCTGAGGGAATTGTATGCATAGTCATTCAAAGGTGTCCTTTGTTCAATGATTGCATTCTTCCGATAGCCATGCAACATCATGGAAGTTTGAGATTCGGGACCCCTATGGGTGGTTCATGAGAGTTTGGACTTTTCTGAGTGCACAATATGGATTATGAGGATAGGTCACCTGGATACGGGAGAAACATATATGCTAAATTTCCCGAGAATGGGTGAAGTCATTCCTGCTCACGCTGGTGTGAGCCGATGGTTTGTGCAGGTCAGACACGTGCACAGAGGGATAGATAAAAGCCTATGTTCTTTACTAAACCCATGATGGGTTTGACTATGCAGTTTACCGTCATGCGGCAAAGACAGAGAGCATTATTCAAGGATATTGTGCAGTTTAACGTCATGCAGCGAGGATGAGGGAATTTTTAAATTTCGTGTAGTTTAACGTCATGCGACAAGGACAGGGATCATTTTAAATGGTTTTTGTGCTGTTTTACGTCATGCAGGGAGAACGGGGGGAATTTTTAAACTAGTCAAAATTCTTATAGTTGGAGGCATTTACCTAGATGGTTAAATCTTGGTCTTTGCAGCTCTATTCCAAGTGTCCAAGATGTTCTGTGCAGTTTAACGTCGTGCGGTAAGGACGTAGTTGCAAAGCCCACTCTTGATTAGAATTTAACTAGGCTTGAACATCTCAGCATTCTCAAGACATGGAGAGGGGTTTATTGGTGTAAATTGTGGTTATGGGGCTTCTTGGATCTGGAGAAATGATATGGGGCTCTGAGGCCGGTGAGCGTACGGAGCTAGGAAAAGTGTTGGTTGTGGAAATCTTGTGTTTGGTAGATGGGCCAGGGGATATCAATATGTAGAGATCCTGAGGGAATGGTATGCATAGTCATGAAAAGGTGTCCACAGGTCGATAAATTTCCACTTCCGATGGCTGTGAATGGTTATGAGGATCCACAATTGTCCGGTCCACAAAGTCTGTCATTTGGTAAGAAAACATCTAGAAATGTCAGGCACATTCGGCCCTGGTTGCTGTTAAATCTTAGAGAGATCCCTGTGCTAATTTATCTTGTGTGCGGGGTTATACCTTTACTCCATTAAGTTTAGCATCGTGTGGTAAGAATGAAGTACTTCTAGTTTAACGATCATAGAGCTCAGACCATCGGGTGACTATTGCTGAAGTCACTCGAAGGATAACTGAGTTAACATGCTCTGATATACTCTAAACAGGGCAGGGGATAAAGGTTATAAATTGAAACTCTGAGGTTTCACAAATCTGGAGATGGGGTATGGGGGCTCTGAGACCAGTAAGCGTATGGAGATAGGAAGATTTTCACCTGTGGAAATATTGCATTTGGTAGATGGGCAAGGGAAAATCAATATGCAGAGCCGCTGAGGGCATGGTATGAATAGTCATGCAAAGGTGTCCATGGGTCGATAACTTTCCACATCCGATGGCCATGAATGATTGTGAAAATCTATGATTTCTCACAGTACAGAGTTCGGGATGCGGGGATAATGGTGTTTGAGAATACAAGAAACATCTTCACTGTAATTTTCCATTGAGTCGAAGTAGCCTAGTCTTGACATGATGATTGTAGATGTAGGTCTTCATGTGAACCACAAGCATATACACATGCTAACCAGGTAAGGATACCCTGGCAACATTTGGATGTGAAAAGGGGACGAACTTTTAAACCACTACACCATAAATTTCTGGATCAGGAGGTATGGTATGGGGGATCTAAGGTCGGTAGGCGTACGGAGCTAGGAAGAGTGTCACCTGATGAAATATTACCTTTGGTAGACGGTCCAGGGGCTATCAATATGCAGAGCCGCTGAGGGAATGGTATGCATAGTCATTCCAAGGTGTCCACGGGTCGATAACTTTCCACTTACGATGGCCATGAACGGTTATGAAGATCCATAATTATCTGGGTCGTGGAGTCTAATGTATGGGGAGGATGCATCCAAATGCGCAAGGAGTATTTCCATCTCGTTTCTCCATATATATTAGGTGGTTTGCAATGATGTCCGTGCAGTTTAACATCTTGTGGTGAAGATGCGGTCTGTGTAGTTTAACGTCGTGTGGTAAGGACGTAGTCTATGCAGTTTAATGTCATGTGGTAAGGAAAAAGAATACACCCCGTGCAGGTCTGGTCCTCACATGGGGGAAGGGGAATTTTTAACTTCTTATCTGTGAAGTTTAACATCGTGCGGTAAGGATGAGGTATATATTAATGTGTTTTCTTTTCACGACAACTCGGCTAGGAGATAAGACCTTAGAGTTGCTGCGTATCCTGCGATGCCAGGAATTAGATTATACGTAGTTCTTTCCAAAATACACCCCGTGTAGGTCTTTTCCTAACACAGGGGGAAAGGGAATTTTTTGACTTCTATTGTCCGTACAGTTTAACGTCCTATGGTAAGGACGAGGAGTACACCCCGTGCCAGTCTGGTCCGTACACGGGGGAAAGGGATATTTTTGACTTCTATTGTCCGTGCAGTTTAACGTCATGCGGTAAGGATGAGGGGTACACCTCGTGCAAGTCTGGTCCGTACATGGGGGAAAATGGCATTTTTATCTTTCACTATCCAAGAATTTTAATGTCATGCGGTAAGGATGAAAAATAAACCCTGTGAAGGTCTGGTCCAAACACGGTGGAAAGGGAGCATTTTTGAAATCTTATCCGTGGAATGTAACGTCGTGTGGTGAGGACGAAAAGAAAAACAACGCGTGTAGATCTGGTCCTTACACGAGGGAAAAAGAATTTTTAATTTCTACTTGGGGATGGCTGAGCCAGGATGAGGGACCCTGGGGTCACCACGTATCCTGTGAGAGTAGAAATCCAGCCCCAGGTAGTCTTTTGATGTCCGTGCAGTTTAACGCCGTGCAGTAAGGATGAGGAATACACCTCGTGCAGATCTAGTCTGTACATGGGGAAAATTGAATTTTTTTAATGGATGGGCCAGGATACAGAACCCATGCATCACTACGTATCCCGTGAGGGCAGAAATCAATCCTTACATAGTTCTTTAAAGGAAAATATACCCTGTTCTCTGAAATAAAATACACCCTGTGCAGGTTTAGATTGTACGCGGGGGAGAAGGGGCATTTTTTTTCTTTTATCCTTATCCGTGCAGTTTAACGTCATGCGGTAAGGACGAGGAATACACCCCGTGCATGGATGTTCCATACACGGATGGAAGAGGTAATTTTTTTAACGTCTATTCGGGGGTGGATGTGCCAGGATGTGGAACCCTGGCATCACTACATATCCTACGAGGGCATGAATCAAGCTGCACGTAGTTCTCTAAAAGAATTACACCCCGTGTAGGTCTGGTCCGTACATGAGGGAATGAGACATTGTTAACTTTTATTTTATTCCATTCGGGAGTGTCTGGGCCAGGATAGGGGATCCTGGCGTCGCTACGTATCCTGCGAAGGCAGGAATCAAGCCGTACGTAGTTCTCTACTAAATACAACCCGTGCAGTTCTGGTCCATACACGGGGGAAGGGGGCATCTTTCTAAATATTATTTGAGGGGTGGATGGGCCAGGGTGTGTAATTATGGAGTCGATACGTATCCTGTGAAGGCAGGAATCAAGCTGTACGTAGTTCTCTGAAATCCATGCTGTTTAACGTCATGTGGTGAGGGCGAAGAATACACCTCATGCAGGTCTGGTCCATACATGGGGGGAGGGAGCATTTTTATCATTCCTTATTTTGTGTTCGTTTTTTTATTCAGGGTTGGATAGGCTAGTATGGGGGGTCCTAGCGTTACTACGTATCTTGAGAAGGTAGGAATCATGTCGTACGTAGTTCTCTGAAATCCGTGCAGTTTAACGTCATGTGGTGAGGATGAAATACTCTTAGTTTAAGGTCATAGAGTTTGGACCGATGGGTGCTTGGTAGTTTAACGTCCTATAGCTCAGACGATAGCTACTTTTAGTTATGCCGGTGCAGATGTAATACTCTTAGTTTAGGGTCATAGAGTTTGGGTCGCTGGGTGCTTGGTAGTTTAACGTCCTGCAGCTCAGACGATAACTACTTTTTTACTTCTAGGCGAAGTACTTATTCTAGAATCTCACATTTGTAAAGGTGGTGGTGAATTGCCCGTCCATGGAGATCAGGGCATATGCTCCATTGGAATAGACCATGTGTATAAAAAATGGTCCCTCCCACTTGGGCTCCAACTTTGGAGGTTTCTTTTCGGGTATCATTGGGGTCCGGAGGACCAACACCAATTCTCTTTCCAGGAAAGACCGAAGGCAGACCTTTTTATTGAAGGCTCGTGCAATCCAGTTCTGATACGCTTCCAGATGGTGAAAATTGTGCAACCGCTTCTCATCTAGCTGTTATGATTCCCCTAACCGCTTTTCTGATGGCTCATCATTGGATAATTGATCACAAAAGGCAAAACAAAGAGAGGTCAATTGGAGCTCAATGGGCAGGACCGCTTCTGTTCCGTATACTAATGAGTACAGAGTGGTCCGAGTAGTGGTGCAGATTGTGGTTCAGTAGGCCCACAATGCATGGAGGAGTTTATCCGGCCATGACTTCTTGACTTTGTCCACCATTTTCGGGATAATTTTGGACAAGGTCTTGTTGAAAGCCTCTATCTGTCCGTTGTCCGCCACATGGTAGTGGGATGAGTGGTTAAACTTGATACCATATTATTGGTATAGTTTCTCCAATTCAGCAGAGCAAAAATTGGTGTCATTATCCGTCAATATGGTATGAGGGACACAAAATCTGGTGATGATATTTGTTTTCAAGAAGCTGACAATGCTTCTTGCCCCGTCTTCCTTAAGGGATACAACTTCTGCCCATTTGGGAAATAATTTGGTTGCTGTGAGGATATACTTCAGCTGTTTGGCTGTGGCGGGAGGATATTGTCCCATGAAGTCCATTCCTCAGATGGTAAATGGCCAGGAGTACTTGTCCTTATGAGGTAACTTCGTGGGTTGGTGTATGAATTTGGCATGAATTTGGCATGTATGTCATTTTGTGGTAAAGCGCTCGCATTCTTGTTCCACTGTGTTCCAATAGTACCCCAGTCTTCGAACCTGACAGGAATGCTTGGACCCCGGCTGATATGCTCCACATACCCCGATATGTACTTCAGTCATGACGGCAGATATTTCCTCTCCATCAATGCATCTGGGGAGAATTCTGTCAATGCCTCATTTATAGAGGACCTCTTGCAGACCTACACCGCCATATAGGAAAAATTTGATTGCACTTCTCCGTATTTTCTCTCGTTTAGCCATGTCTGATAGAAGTTCTCCCTGTTGATGATAATTTACAATGGGGGTCGTCCAGGCGGTGGCAGGAGCATATGGCTTGGGGGCAGAACTGACTTTGTTGATTTCCTCCATCTTGGTCTGGACAAATGGCAAGACCATTCGACGATGACCAATACCGATGACTGTTTCATCCCGGTCTGGGTCAGCCAGGGCTGTTGCCGCGTTGGATAATGCATCGTCCTGAGAATTCTAAGACCAGGGGATATATGTCAATGTTGGTTCTGTAGAGAATTATTCCATTAACCCACAGACATGGTCAAATAGGGGAATAATCTCCTCCTTTTTGATAGCATAGTCACCATTGACTTGCTTGATGACTAGTTCCGAGTCACCTTTTACCTTAAGGTGCTGTACTTGTGCCTGGAGTGCGAGCTCCAGGCCTAAAATGAGGGCTTGGTACTCCGCTTCATTGTTCATACATCCTTCTCACAGGAGGAAGGAATATGGAAAGACTTCCTTTTCCGGAGACATGAATATTATCCACAAGCCCACCTTGTTAAATTTGGGGTCTTCCATCCATTTCCCAGTTGGGGTTCGTGATGCGCCGTCGAAGTATAGTTCCCATGTAGGGAGCTCCTCTAGAACTACGAAGATGTCTTCATGAGGTAGCTCGATGTTCGGTGTGGTGGTCCCTGTTGAAGGGTGCTCCGCTAGAAAATCTGCTAATGCCTAGACTTTGACGGCTTTCTAAGGCACAAACCAGATGTCGAACTGTAGCAGGAAGACTGTCCATCGTGATAGGTGCCCGGACATCATTGGTTGGCTAAGGATGTACTTGAGCGGGTTATTACGCGAGACCAAATGGACTTCATGATGCTACAGATAATGTCGCAAATTTTGAACTATGAAGAACAAGACCAAAAAACTCTTCCCAATATTGGAGTATTGAGTCTCAGCATCAATCATGGTTCGACTGAGGTAATAGAGACTATTTTCACTGCCAGCATTGTTCTTTTGTGTGAGGAAGGCTCCTAGTGACCGCTCTAGGGTCATCACATATAGGATGAGAGGTCTTCCTTCAACAAGTGTCATGAGCACCGACGAGCTCAATAGGTACTACTTTAGGATTTCAAATGCCTCTTGTCAATCATCTGTCCATTGGTACGTGACTCCCTTCTTTATCAACCTAGTAAAGGGCAAACATTTTCCTGCCAAGTTGGCTATGAAATTTCTGATATAGGCCAGGTGCCCCTGGACTGCTCTCAACTAAGTGAGATTGCGGGGGGGGGGGGGGCAGACCAAGGATAGCCTTTGTCTTTTTAGGGTCGACTTTGATGGCATGATGGAATACGACGAAGCCAAGGAATTTCCATGAGGTAACCCTGAAGGCGCACATCAAGGGGTTTATCTTCGGGCTATGTTGTCGAAGTTTGTTCAATACTTCTTCAAGGTCTTATAGGTCATCTGAGCGCTGTCTTGATTTGACCACCAAGTCATCTAAATATTATTCGACGAATCTCCCAAGAAATGGTTTAAAGATACGATACATGACACGTTGATATGTGGAGCCAGCGTTATTGATACCAAAGGGCATGAACCTATAATAGAATATTGCTTGAGGGGCTCTGAAGGCATTGTCTTATTCGTCTTCTCGGGCCATCCTGATTTGATTATACCCAGAATAGTCATCCATGAAGGATATCACCACATACCCGGCCATTGCATCAATTAATAACTCGGTGATCGGGGCTAGGAAGTCATATTTCAGGAAATTCCGATTGATATCCCTAAAATCAATGAAAACGTGGATCTGTCCGTTCTTTTTCATGACAGGGACGATGTTGGCCAACTAGATGGAGTACTGGATGTCCCAAATGAAGCTTTATTTAATGATCTTATCGACTTTAGCCTCTATTTTGGTAGCATGTGAGGGATGCATTCTTTTGGAAGCCTTTTTATAGCCTCGGTGGTCTTTTGGTAGACCCAGGTGATGCGTCATCACTTCAGGATCGAGTCCTGGGATTTATGTGTAATTCCAGGCAAAGACATCTTGATGTTGCCTCAGGAAGGAGGTATACACCTTGTGCTCCTCAAGAGACATGACCGTACTAATGAGAGTGGGCCTTGGGTCTTCCTCGATACCCAGGTTTATTTCCTTGAGCTCATCCATAGTGGTGGAGATACCTTCCTCAAATGCGGGAGGTGCATCCCTGAGATCTTCCTCCTCTTATTCTCCCAAATCATCATCTTCTTGATCTGAAGGGGGGAGAGCTCTTGAATCAGGATCCTGGGAGTCCGGAGGTGAGGCATTGTGGGCATCCTCGCTCAAGTATTCTCCCCCAAATTGAGGGCTGGTGGACGTTCCCGCATTGTCATGCTCAACCGTTATGGCTGAAGTCAGGAAGACAGCTAAGCGTGTGTACGAACTTGAACCCATGCTCTCAGCATGGTTGATGAGCAGTATGTAGTATCTATAATGTGGTCTGAGGGGGTCGCCAGGAACCATCTCAAGACAATTTGGAGTGTGGATCCAGTAAACACCATCAGCCAAAGGCTACTTCTTCTTTTTCTCATAAAAACCAGCGTCAATGTAGTGTGACTCTGAGAGCTCAAAAGGGGCCTTGTCGGCATGCAATTTCCCAATTTTCCCATTGATGCAGTACATAATACACTGGTGGTAGGATGAAGGAACGACCATGTGCTTATGGAGCCACGACCTTCCCAGCAGGTCATTGAATGTTGTGTTCTGTCGGACCACTAGGAATTACGAATATGCCACAAGGTCACCAAAATGGGACTTTAGCTTGATTTGTCCCATTGGCTTCTGCTCACTCTTGTCGTAAGTTACCATAGTTGTGGCTAAGGGTACTAGGTCATTCTCATTGTAGCCCAGATTACGGAGTGTCCGTAGGGGAATGAGGTTAACTCTAGAGCCGTTGTCGATAAAGACTTTACGGATCTCAACATCGTTAAGTGTGCCAGACACATACAGTGGTTTGATATGTCATTTCATGATGGCATCTTCATCTTGATCGGTAATGGAAATCAACACATTGCATTCAGACGAGACATTACCTGTTCGGTAAATCTCGGTGGCAGCTACCTCAGCTTGAAAATCCTGGGGGCTGAGCAAGGCTTCAATAAGCGCCTCCCTGAGGTCGGTTGACAAACTCAGGGCATCCAAGATGGACAGTTTGGCGGGTACTGAGGCCAGCTTCATAAGGATGTCATATTTTTGATCCAACAGCCAACGCTTCTCCGCTGGAGGGAGAGTTCTAGCAGGTGGCTTGGGAGCTGGGGTACTTGATGAAGAGGGACCGACTGCAGGGTCAGATGTCGATGATGTCCCCACATTCTGGGGACTTAGCCCGGCTAGACTGTTTGTGCGCACTAGGCGGCTAGACGCTTGTTCCTCCTCTGATGGGTACCGTAGAACAACGGGGCCTGAGTGGACCCGTGTGCAGGTGGGGGGATATTCCTTATCATGTTGATTTTGTTGTAGGGATCTTCCATGGTTTTCCGCGATATTGACAGTTTGGGTCGAGGTCCTACCATAGGGTTGGTTTCGGCCGCGACTGCGCCTCCCTTGGTATCCCCCGCCTCTGCGATTCCTCATACTAGCTACTCATGTCTGGAACATGGGTTCATAACCATACCCTTCGTCAGGGGAAGATTCCATAAGATGGATAACGTTGATGGAACCAGAGATTGGCTCCTCATCCTCTGACAAGACAACCTGGTCGGTCGTCCCTGATGGTGCAGTTTGGTGGGTCGTTGTCTGTGGTACTAAGTTTGAGGGCATGAAATCTGATAGCGTTGGGGACATCTTCGGCCTTATTCCAGATTTCTTCTATTGCGATTGTCTCCTCCCATTTTTATTACGTCTAGATGACCGGCTTGTGTAGGGTTTTGAGGCAGATAATGTCGACTGTGTGACATCAGGGGCTGTTGGCAGCAACACTGGCTGTTGTAGCTGATCTCGGAGTATGAAATGGGCTCAGTTGATAGTCTTCCGAGTCATCCAGTTATCAAATTTGTTCCCCTTATTGCTGGTGACTTCCTGCCACCCCTCCCCCTTGTCGGAGTCAGTGGTAGAAATATGTCACATGGGCTGGGGTTGGTCCCAGCTCGAGCTACCCGGAGTCTACCCTCCTTTGCAGGAGGTCTTTGAAGACGAAGCATTCCCGAATATTGTGCCCCAACATTCGATGGTAAGGAAAATAGTTTGGCCTATCATCTTGGATGACTTCTTTATGTTTCCTCAGCTTCAGGAGGCGGAGCAAGTTGCAATTCATGGCGGCGATGAAGTAGCCGAGGACTTGGTCCTCTCGTAATGAGTATAATTTGTGTCTTAGTTCCTCAAAGTGGTTCCGCTTCGATCCTCTCTGATCGTCCCAATTAAGCAGAGGTGGTCGTCGGTATACAGGGGGCCCTTGATGATTTGGTGGAGTCCTGGGCGGTGGAGCAGGCACAAGGGCTGGCTTGAGCGTGACAGAGGATGATTCAGCTCTGGCTGCTCTCATTGTGGGAGCCTGCGAGGCTATTTAGGACATCAAATTGGTCCACTGCAGAGAGTCCATAATTCTCTGGGCAATAGCCGAGAGATGGTGGAAGCTAGTGGTGCACTATACTAGTATGAGAATTGTTTGCAGCTCATCTCAGAGATTATCGATGCATATATCAAGCAGATCATCTTGAGGCATTGTCCTGTTCAGAGAGTAGGTAAGACGTTTCCATCTAGCGATGAAATCCGAGACCCTCTCATTCTCCCTCTGCTTGCATTTCATGACATCACTGACTGTTTTTTTAGGCAACATTGAGATGAAGAAGAACATGAACTACTGCCAAATGTCTTCCTAGATTTTTGTTTACTGGGCTGGCAGACTCATTTACCAGACGAAGGCGGATCCTTGCATGGTTCGTACGAAGCATCTAAGTTTCACTGCTTCCTGTTGTTCCGAAGTTCCCATCACAGGGTTGCAATAGTATGCGTAGTGCATCAAGTGCTATTCTGGATCGGATGATCCATTGAAAATATGGAATACAGGGCTCCCAAAATTGAGTGGGGGAGGCGTGTTGCTCACTCAATCTGGGTAGGGCTTCTGCTCTGGCTGTATAGGAGCGCGTAAAACTTCCATCACTTCCAACCGAGCTTTCAGTGCCTCGATGGTGTTGGTGAGACCCGGTTTTACATCCTGTTTAGACCATTCTTGGGAAGGTGCAGCCCAAGGAATTGCTTGAGGATCCGACTCAGCCGGCACCAAAGGTGCATAAGCTGTCCGGGACACCCTCGGAGGGTTCGGGCGTACATGCTCCTGTTGCTTCCTGAGTGTGGGGAAGTCTTGGTATTCACCCGAATCAAAGTTCAGGTAGTTGGACGGACTGGGTGCCTCATTAGGTGGGGTAAACCTGGGTCCTTCAGGTGCACTTACTAAGAGTGCAAGATGTGGATCCTCTTGGGACATGCTTTCAATAAGACGGTTCCTCTGGAGCAGCTCGACGTTAAGACGCCTCAATTCTTTCATTTACTCTTCCAGTCGAGCGAACCTCTCTTCAAGCATGAGTGGATCGTTTTTATCGAGAGAAGGGGACGAGTTAAGGGTAACCGGTCCTTTGTTCTTATCCTTGTTGGATTCTTGCAAGGTAAGTGGAGGGAGGTTAGCTGGAGGAGCGGGCATATTTATAATGGCCCTCTGGTTCCAGGTGTGCACACCTAGTGGTTCGTTGTGAGTCACAGCCTGACCAGAACCATCGTCTCCCGATCCATCCATATTTGCAACATTTCGGTATTACCTGTGGGGTTAACCCTTATGGAATTGATGAGTACATATCATTGGGCGGAGAAGATGTTATCTTCCAAAAAAAGGGAATCCCCCGCATCTTTTATTGGCCTTTCTTTTCATGTACTGGGATTTCCCTCAGACTCCTTGATGAAGGGTGCCCCAGAGAGTTCATTGATGCGACCTTACGGTACGCCTCCCTCTTAGAGGGGAAGATGATTCAAATGACAGGATAGGATGAGAACTTCCTCTTTTTACTATCCTCCCTAGAGAAGATAATACCGACTCTCATGGGGGAGGTTGTTTTTGAGGTGTAAATAATGCCTCCAACCCTGAGGGCTGGGGTTGGATCCACTCCTTGGACATTGAGTCTCTTCCTGTTTTTATTGGTCTTATAGGGGTATTTGTTGTTAAAAATCCCCCCAGCCCTATAGGCTGGGGTTGACCCTAGATTGTGGTAGTGGATACTGTTATCGCTACCTGCCTAATCTCACGTGCCCCCATTCAGGGGTGAACTGGGTTTGGTGCCGAGTTCTTCTGTGAATCAATCCCTTATGGGGAGGTAGGAAATGACCGCCGATTGGACTCTCTTAGGCGAGAGGCCTATTGTATGCTCTCGGTGGCCTGATTTATGAGTTCTTGAATGGATTATTCCCGTTGGGCCTGATGATTCTGAGACTTACTCAAGGCTAGACTCTGATGGGTGTGTTGCCTTTCACGAACAAGGAAACCACTCGATTGCCATCTTGACGTGATGAAGTTGCAAGACACCATGCCGAACGGGTTCTTCTGGGTGGGGAGAAGAGTGAAATGTAGAGCTCCATGTTCCCCTATCCCCTGATATGGACTCCCGTCGGAGCGTCACTGATGAGGTAGTGCAGCTGGTGTAGTGGACTTAGGCAGGCAGTCTCCATGTTTCCTTCGCGCCTCTCGGCTCGCTGTTGTCACGCCGAAGGAAGATCTTCTAGGCCAATGTGATGCAGGAGGTCTCCTATTATCATGACATGGTATACATACCCGTTGTAGGGAAGGAATCTTGATTTCAGCTGGCAGAGGGTTGTCTATATATTATAGCGGATATTGTGCATGCATTCTTCCGACAAATCTCTGGTTATGGAAAATTGAGAGTTGGTTGTGGGCCAAAACATAACTGGTATATCATCCCTAGCCAGTTGTTTCCTCAGGTGCAACATGTCGGCATACTTCTCTATTAGTGACTCCTCTACCTGGAAGGTCCAACTGAGATGCCCGCCAATAGTTTGGTCAGAGGCAGTGGGACTGGTAGGTGCTGATTCATCCCATGGGCGATTCCGAGGTGGTTTAGAAGATGAAAGTGGCCTAGGAACGTCTCTCGATTGATGAAGGGTGTTGTTGGAAAATAACTGGGAATCAAACATGCTTGATCCCATCTTTCTGAGTGCCTCAGAATACGATGGCTTTTCTATGCTTGATTCGGCTAGGGGAGGACCTTCCTATTGATATGATATGTCATTTTAGGGAGTACCTTCACAATGGAGGCTGCAATGACGAGGACTACTATCACAGCTTGATGCCTCACTGCATAGAGGAGTTTTACATTTCATACCCTAGGGAGGTCCTCCAAGGCTTGTCGCAGCAAGGGGAGGACCTTCTGGCTATGTAGCATTGTTATGGGGAGGTCCTTTGCAATAACATCCATCATGGTGAGGATGAACATCATGGTTTTATGTTCAATGTGTATCCGGGGAGGACCTTCAAGACACACTGCGACAAGGGGAGGAACTTCTTGTTGCTTGGGGCCACTGTTGGGAGGACCTTCACAATGGCGGTCGTGGTGGTGAGGACTACCATCACAGCTACTGAAATGGTGAGGAATACCATTACAACTGTCGTTGGGAGAATATTTGTGGGATACACCCTAGGGAGGGCCTTCAGAATGTACCGCAATGAGGGGAGTTCCTTCTCGTTTCTTGGTGTCTCTATGGGGAGGACCTCCGTTATTAGGGTGGCAAGGACTACCACCGTGATCTGATGCCTGGATGCACAGAGTGTCATTGCAACGTAACTCCTGGGGAGGACCTTCAGGGCAGGCCACAACAAGGGTAGGGCCTTCTTGACGTGATGAGACGTCACTATGGGGAGGGCCTCCGTAGTTGTGACTATGATGGAATGGACTACTATCATAATCTGTGGTCCCACTGCATGGAGAGTGTTTGCAGTGTATACCCCGGGGAGGACCTTAAGGGTGGACTTCAACAAGTGGAGGGCCTTCTTGCTGCTCAATCTTCTAGTCACGTGGAGTGTTTCTATGACTCGCGTCAAAAGAGGCTCTCTCATGACCGATCGTTATATTCCCACGGGGGAGGCCCCCATCGATGCTCTGGGGAGGACCTTCAGAGCTGCTGGTAGCGACATTGTAGGGAGGAAATTCGAAACTACTACTTCCACTCCCATAACATGGTAATGGGTGGGAAGGGTTTTGATCCTTAGATGTGTGATTAGCAGCACTCAGAACCCCAACTTCTAGCAGAGCAGAGTCATGAACCCACTCTTTATTTTCCGACGGCCTTCCGCGCGTTCGGGGCACTTCCATGCAGGAAGATGGGACCATCTTATATTGAAAATGGCCTTCACATTTGGTTCCCTGTCTAATTGGGTCCCATGATGCAGCCAGAATATGCCAACAAACATATTGACTTTTTGCAGGAATATATGCCTGCTCTAGAGCATCCACCGTGATGGACGGGTGTCCCCCAGTTGGAACGAGTGAAGATGCTCGATCCGGTTTCCCTTTCATCATGGAATATAGCTGGAAACCCTCCTGGGTAGAAGCATGGATGTAGATCTTCTCTGAGGCGGCTATCTCATCTCTTAGATGAGTCACCACAATTGGGGTGACGAGCTCATGGGACTGAGTCCTTGCTCTTTCCCCTGATGCAATCACACTCTGGAAAGTCTGCAAAATATGATCTGGGATCAATACCTACTCCTCCATCATTTCCAGGATATGCAGAGAGACATATTTGGATAGAACGGGTATGAATTCCCATTCCGGCATCAGAGTAAAAATATCCTACTTCTGTCCTCCAATGGTCAGTGGGTACTGAAAATTATCTTGTGTCGGGGTAGATGAACGTATCTGCCCCTATGCCGGGATATGCCGGTTTATCTCTCCATTTTTTTCCACATCGGGATGGTGGAATTTTCTTGCATCTTCATGGAGATGGCTCTGCATATGTTGGTTTCCCACCGTATCGGGTTGGTGGCCTATGTTGGAAAGGATACGTGCCCGCCAATTATTCGCCACCACATCTGGATGGCGGACTTTGTCGACCGCCACCATGATGGGATGGTAGGAATCAAGAGAATATGTTAGGATCTGGTCTTGAAGGTGTTGGGTCGCCACCACGTCGGGTTGGTGCGCTTCACGACCCTGGGCAGGGAGAGATGTGTGCCGGGTAGGTGCCATCCTTTGTGAGCGACGAGATTGATGGAGCTAGGCAGGGATGTGCGCCTGCTCGTATGATGCTTCCATGTATCTATGGTGGGCTTTGGAAGAGCGAACAGGTTCATGTGCCTGCTCATGATACATCTTTGTGACTGGGCAACAGAGCTCCTCCTCAGGGACCAGGGTGATAACTGGTCCCTGGTTGTATGTTTTTCGCCCTCGTCGGGTGGTCTGAGGGGCTGGAGCTCAGCGAGTGTGGGCCTGAATCCTTGGGGCGAATCCCCCCTTGGTGAGAGGATTCTGAGTCGCACCGTAACCACGACGATGTCTTCTGGCAGGGGCCTTGGAGAAGAACCCCCATTCAGCGGGGATGGGGTCCTCAACGTCGACCTCATCTGCCTCCCTAAGATAAGGGAGGCAGACATTGTCTTGTTCTGGTGATAGAATCCCGAAACGGTTTGATACGGCTACAGGAGCTGTCTAGATCTACCTTTGTGGCTGCTGTCAGGCAGGCGACCGGCGAGTCCTAGCGGATTGCTGGGCATGCATGGCCACCTCCACCATCGGAAGATTACCGTTCACGTGGTACTCTCGGATTAATGCATCTAAGACCCAGCGTTGAAGACGCTGGGTAGGTGAAGGGGTCCTCGAATGGTGAGGACGTCCGGTCATTGTATTGATGGAAGCACACACCTGTGAGTTCCTTTGTTATGCCATTGGATCTAAGGGAGTTCGGTGTGGTACTTGTAAAATATTTTAACAAATACAAACAACAAACCCATCAAAGTAGCATCTCTTGATCCCATGCGTACTTAACGACCTTTCTTGGCCCTCCTTGTGAGTATAAAGTGGGAATAGAGTGGAATTAGGATAAACCCGTCATGCTTGGTTAAAGATTCACGTCAGGTTCACCATTATTTGTCTCGCAGCACACAACGGGGTCATGGGGAAGGAACATGTGCTACCTGACAGTTGATTAGAGAAGTTTGGGTTCTGCTTAATCACTCATATCGGGTGCACCGTTTTCCACCTCAAAATGACCAATGGTTCCATATACAGTAATACATGGACCTGCTTTCCAAAGGCAGGCGTTCAGTGGGTGGTTTGACTAGCGATGCTTAAGAACTCACATTGGTCGAGGGGATGGAAAATCGGGCTCATCGCACCCTTTTAGGGGGAATTATTGCATGTTTTGTGACTCTATTATAGATTTAAGATATATTCATATGTTCGTGAATCATTGGTTTATACCCAAGCATAGTATCCACTGATTACTCCTCGTTGGCAATGGTCAGCTGGACGCAGGGGTTCAGATTCATTTATGCCCAAGGTTTACCATACCTCGTGGGATTAATGACCCCTAGGAGTCTCGAATCATTGATATGGAACTTGATTAAAGACTTTTTACCTGGCACTCTGGAGTTTTCATAAGGAACTGACGTGAAGATGGTCAGATCGACCGGGTGTTGGGCTTGAACCTCAGGGAGGCTTCCTATGTACCCTGCCTAGGAGACAGGGATCAAAGTCCACATAGATCGAATTAGTGTGGGGATTAGGATCTGAGGCAGCCCAAGGTGTGGGTAAACTAACATAAAGGGGTTCGGAATGACCGGTTGTTGGGCTTGGACCTCGGGGAGGCTTCCTACGTACCCTGCCTAGGAGACAGGGATTAATGTCCACGTAGTTCGAATGAGTGGGGCTTACGCTCTGAGGCATCACAAGGCATGGGTAATCCGACTTAAAGGGGTAGGGATGACCGATTGCTGGGCTTGAACCTCGGGGAGGCTTCCTACGTACCCTGCCTTGGAGACAGGGATCAAAGTCCACGTAGTTCGGATGAGTAGGGCTTACGCTCTGAGGCAGCCCAAGGAAAGGATGTCGTGGTCGATGCTTACCCTAAGCCCACGTGAGTCATTATCGGTGTGAAAAACAAGAGAAGCCGGGACCAGACGATCACATCGCGAAAGGTGCGTCCATGGGAATTGCGATGGGGTTTATGCATGTGGGCGGCCCATGGTGCCGGGACTAACTCCAGGATGGAGGCCTGAGGCGAAAATGCGCAGCAGGAGTGGGACTTGACCCCAAAGAAGGACAGAGCATCGTCCTTACCCTGCTACACCCTTCCTTGTCCATGGCCGTGGGGAAGTACAGAGGTGTGTGGGGGATTCCTTCTGATGGGTATTTTACTCCCCCCGAGGAGGGGAGAAGTTCCCCAGTCCCAACTAGGGGAGGGGCAGAAAGGGGACTCCTGAGCTTAGACTCCGCAAAACTGTGGGAATGTGAACCCAGGAATTCTTCAGAAATACGCTCAAGGGTCAGGGAAACCACTTCTCCCCCACTTACCATGGGTATGTGAACTAAAAACGGCGTGCTGATGTGCCTGAAGGTTACATCACACGGGTCCGGTTGCAATAGTGGAGGCCTCGGCTCGGGGCCGATGAGTAGGACAATGAGGGGGTTGCGGAGGATCATGCCGGATTGGAAGGATCTTATCCAGCTCGGGGAATGGGAACTCTGAAAGATTTTGCGGGCCACACATTTGTATGGGTGGTGGAGCCCTTTGTATAGAGAGGTGCTATGTGGCTGGATAAGCTGTCCGCGAACAAGGGTGGTCCGCGGACTGATGGGCATCCCACGAACCAGGGTGGTCCGCGGAGTGGTGGGCATCCCGCGAACCAAGGTGGTTCTCGGAACGGTGAGCATCCCACGAACCAAGGTGGTTCGCTGCTTCGGGTTCAGTCCGCGTACCAGATTGGTACGTGAAGGGGTCCACGCAAGCAGTGGTGGCCGAGGTCGACGTCGGTATGAGGTTCGTCGGTCGGGGCTTCGCCCGTGTAGGAGGGTGCTACGCGGTGTGACGGATCAAGAAAGGGGCATAAACTCCATGGTCTGCGAGGAGTGCATCTGTGGAGGGGCCATGGTTTTCGGTCGTCTTTTCTTTGTTATTTTAGGTTCGTGATTCACCAAGTTGTTATGCATTTTCCGGTTCCTTATTAATCCGTTTCTAGCTTCATACCTACTATGGTTCGTGAACTGGAACTTCGCTGTTTGCGAAATCCTAAGCTCCTTCCTTCGAAATCCTTCCACCCGAATCTGATCGATCTCATCCAAAATCCTCCCTTCCTCTTCCCCTCGATCTCCTTTTATAGAGTGGGGAAAGAGATGTATATGTGGTCATGCGACACCTTTTGCGGAGGGCCATGACTGGAAACCCAGTTCACAGATGACTTGGTCAATCTGCAACTCGTGGGGGGCATTGAACACACCTCCCCCATGAACCAAACTGACTCAGGGAGTGCTTTGCGACCGCGCATGGTTCCGCCTCCATTCCATGAACGACAGTGGATGTGGTCCGGGCCGGTCGACGTGGTTCATGGTTGGGGGCGGTTCATGATGGTGGAATGGCTTGGCGCCCATCCTACTTCATGCCCGCGGAGGATCTCCGCCTCCATTCTGCGAACGACAGCGGTCCGCGGAGGGGAGTGCTTCATGGCACCAGCCGCGAATTGTCATCATTGGATCGGTATGCGGACGGGTTTGGCTTATGCCTTTCTTTGATTTTTCTCCAAACCATACTTCAATTCCTTTGGGGTAAATTGGGTAGAATCTCCTTTGCAGATGTTTCAGGACCCTACATAGAGTTAATCGAATTGTGACACCCAAAGATTAACACTCATTTGTTAGAAGATGGTGAAAAGAATCCATAATTTTTATTACTAAAATGGGTTGTGTTTGATTATTTACATGTACCTATATTCAAAACTTGATCAATTAGATAGTAAATAGGTCTAATAAAAAATATAGAAACATATATAGTGTTAACCATGAATACTAAAACCTATAGGAAAGCATTAAGTAAAAAATTACTATGAAATTTTAAATGGTGAAAAATGCTTGGCCAATAAAAAATTAGGTCCCAACCTAAAAAAAGAAAACATGAATTCTAAAGAGAGAACATGTTCAATATCTAAGGATAACCCCCAAAAAATGGATAGAGCCTTCATGTAACCCTATTAACCTCTAATAAAAGTTCCATTGATGCCACCAAAAATATTTCGGAAAACTGAACAAGAAACAACAAGTACGGAAAAATCCCATGTAGTGGTCAATACATACATACCAAGTAAGATGCCCTTGAAACCATGCATAGGAAGAAAAAATGGTCATTTAAGCTTATAATGAAATAGATATTGAGATACACAGTAGGTACACTTTAATTACCAAATATAATAGAGGTAAGTTGATATCCATCATCCCAAAAATCTATGAATTAAGATATTTCCTGTATATATAAATGTCAAAAATAATAGACATGATCCATGCACAACCATAAGATAAACTGGGTGGAGGGAAAACTATTCAACACTATTTCATACCCGATGGAGGACTATCAATTCCAACAAATATCTTGTAAAAAATGAAGAATGAGTATGGAGGTACTTAACTTCACCAATACATAACACATTTATGGTATAAATCTCTCCAATAGATGATCATCTCCCAATCAGAACTCGATGATGGGGACTCCACTTCACAGATATAGGACATTCATCATCTGCAATGAACTAGTGTTCTAGATCTAAATTTATATATTTTTTGGGGGACCCATATAATACATATAGTGAGGTGTAATGACCCCCATAACACTCTAAAGATCACTACTTATCACAACCACAAGATAAGTTCCTTGAAAGAAGAATACCACTTGGATCACATCATATATTATATCTTCTTTCAAAGTGAATATTATAATCAAAAAACAAGGGGAAGTATAAAAAAGTTTGGATACTCATGGGACCAAAAAAAATTCAATGTAATGAGACATAAACCTTATAGTGTTTTTGAAAAACAACATGGAATATAAAATGGGTCATGGTATATGTTCCCTCTCTAAATCACTTGGGAATTTCCTGGCATGGATAAAGCTTAAGAATCTATCTCAGACAACATAGAGTATATTTTAGGTCACATAACATGTAACATCACCTAGGGTCATGGGGCTATTCACATGATATATTGATAATATAGCCATGTAGATACACATGACCTATCATCAGAGTACGTGGCATGCATGACCAAATGGGGTCCTAGATGTATGCATCCAACATATGGTTTTCATTCACGAGTTGGATCACATGGAATGTGGTTATGATAACATGGTGTCTATTATTTATAATGTACAAACCATACACTATATAGAAACGTAGACTACATGGCATGTTTTCTTATAATATATATGGTAGATCTACAATAATTTCACAAAAAGTGATGTATTCTGTCACCTTGATTCTAGACATTTGAATGCTTCCAATTTTTTCACTATTTACCTATATTTATATCATTATTGATAATGTTTACCTCACTTTTCATAATTTTCATGCCTTAAGTATAAATTTCATAGAAATCTAATTACCTAATAATATTTTTCAATACTATCTATCACCAATAAGATTCTACACCCTTGAAGTTGTCACATGAAGCCAGAAAAACACCAAAATGAATCTACAGAACATTTGTTCTAAGCTTATTCATAGATCATCCAAGAATCATGGGGTTCTCTAAAAATTAATTACGACTTAGTAATGTATAATAGTTACCATATTGGCCAAGAATGATCTATTCAAAGAAATGTGGGAGGGATACACACGAAAAAGGATAAAAAATAACTAGCTAAATAGATATCAAACAATGATAATATAATTTAAAATGAGGGTTAAAGGGGGGGAAATGATCAATAGATGAAAGAATAATTAAAAAAAATTATGGATCATGAAAATAATGAAAATAATGAAAATTTATGAAATGTATATAGATTATAAATCAATTTATAAAAAGTTTAACTGATTGTGGAAATAACATACATAATATCTCTACCACATGAATGGATCCATGATTTTTGAATAATTTTTTATCTATCAATATCATTATAGAACTCAATTCATTTACCAATAATCCTATGAATCACTTGGATTCACTCATCGATGATCCATGATCTGATTTCTTCAATGCTTAAAGGGGGATTCCACTATGTCTTTAATCAGCCTAAGGTATATGGCTAACCCTCAGTATTTTCCATAATTAAGAATATATAGATGGAATTAGGGTATCTAGAATTAATGTAACTAAAATATAATATAATATTTTATTTATGTATTACTCCCACCAATGGTTTCACTCAACTGAACTCCCAATATAGACCAATATTATGTCATTCTTAATGAAATCCCCACAATGTGTAAAAATTGTTGTGTCAGATTTACCATATAAGGTCCAAATCAAAGGAAAACCCATTTGATATCCCCAAGGGCATCATTATTTCTCATTCAGTTATCGAATTTAGAAATTTAAAATAAGAAATAGATGATGTGATAAACTATAGGGTAATATAGGAAATTAAAGTCTATGGTCAAACACATAGAGACAAGGTTAGATAAAATATTAAATTAATAAAATAAACAAAAAATAAATTTCATTTTCTAAAATAATAACTATACAATTGAGTTTATGATTTGGTGAAGAAAATGGAAGAATAAATTATAAAAATGGTGTTGGGTAGTAATAAATTGTGGTTCATTGGTTGAGAAGGTTTAAAATAATCATTTAACAATTATGAAGTAATTCTAGTTGAGTCATAGAAAATACAATGATCATGTAAAATGCTCTCCATCCTATGTTCTCTTTCTCTCATGGTTAGGTACTTCGGATTGTAAAATATGCATAAAACAAAAAATTATTTAATCGTAGGGAAAGATAAAACCCAATGGCCATAGTGGATATCTAAACCCCATATCTCACATTAAAAAAATTTATTCAATCTACTTAGGAAATATTAATGCTAAAAAAATAAATTAAATCAATTCATTAACAATGCTCACAATGGTCATTAAAGAAGAACTGAGAAGTAGATAGAAATAAACAATTAAAAAGGAAGAACACCATGTATTGAAATAAATATATAATAGCTCATACATTAAATCCTTATTTATCACGAACACCATGATATAATGAAATCACCCTTTATTTATAACCATTACTGTGTGAAGAAAAGTAATAAAAATCATATATAAAACTGGTGAAGGAGGTGGCTTCGAGGTAGTACATGTCCTAGGTAGTAATCCATTGTCGCAGTTCAGTCCAGAATTCCACCAAATGTGCAGAAAATGCCTCTTCATATAGGATATGTATGTTCTCATCTTAACTATTTTAAAAATGTGTAATATGATTAAATACTGTGTAATATATATCGATATTTCCTCCAAGATTTTTGAATCAATGTGAATCTCGCACAAATATCGTTCGATGATTTTGAACATTGACTCTTTTCACGATGTGAAATTGGGACTCATGATGTTTAATTGGTTTTTAGAAAGTGAAATTTTTTCATGAATAGTTCTTCATTGGATCTTATTTTTGAAAAATTCAGGATGTTTAAATGTATTACATGGTGTGTAATCAGTATTTGTCTAGTTTCCCAAATTTCTTTATAAAAAATTTATGTCATGCCGTGAGATAATTAAGCTCATAATTTCACTTAATTTTATTCACTTTTCACATATCTACCGTTTCTTACCAAAAATCACAAAAAAAAAATAAACTGGACATATTAATTATTGAAATTAAAAAATAAAACATAAATATTTTTAATATTTTATTTTTGAGGTCCTGGGGTATGAAACATTTAAACACTAAAAAATATTTGTCTGATATAAAATTATCACCATTCAATATGAAAATATTCATGTACCTTCAATAATATATATTAATATTTTTAAAATTTTATTTTGAGGTCCTACGGTACTGAAACACAATGCTGACACACAATAGAATTCAAGATATATATTTATAAATATTCATATTTTCAAACTACTTAAAGTAGAATCATTATAGGATAAAATATAATTTAAAGCATATATAAATTAAATTTCAAAAAATAAATTTGGAAATGGAGAGATCTTTTCTACCATAGGCTGAATTAGATATTAGAAGAAAATTAAGAAGTATAAATAATCAACAAAATCAAGAGAAAATACACTGAACCTTCTTATACACATTAATTAGAATATAAATCCACCATGTTCTCTTTACACACATATATTTTATTCTTACTTATAATTTAGGTAATTGAAGGTATTGTTTAGAATCACGATGGAAACCATTGAGTGTCAATATGAAATCAATTATGGTCCCCAATGATGAAAAAGTCATCACCCATGTATTATTTATCAATTAATTCTAAAATAAAAAATATTCCATTTAATAATCATTTATGATATTAAATAATATTATATTATCACTGAAAAAAAGAATGATTATCCAATCCTAATGTTATACCATAATTCGGCATACTGAAGAGATGTTTTTAAAGAAAATCATCATTGATGATGATGTGGAAGCTGTTAGAATTACAAAACATCATGAATAATTTCATATTTTTGTTTCTCGTCATAGGAAAAATTAACAAATATATTCAACAACATGAAGATGTTGGAGACTTTATACCTCGTGGAGGATACAAGTTAAGAAATATGATGTAGAATTATTTGTCTCATCTAAATCTATAAAAATTTGAAGTTGATTTCATAAATACATTATTTTAATTTAGGTATTAGTTTTCATCCATCCATCATAAAAAATTATATTATAAATTAAAGTGGGAGAAAATAATTTTTTATAAATGATATGAAAAATGAAAATTTTAATAAATTTCAAGGATGTTATCAATTCCCACTTTTTTACATGGTGGGTTTTAATTAGATTTTCTTGTAACATAATATGTTTTAGTTTTATTTTTTATTAGTGTCTCTCACTTTTCTAATAATAAAAAATATTTACATTGTACATGATAAAATAATTTGGGTTTTATTGTGTTTTGTATCAAATTATTAATTGATAATGGAAAACATTTTTTTTCAAATTAGACCCTCATGTTAAATACACTAGTTTACCCCAAGATGACAAATAGTGGAATAATTGAAAAATAATTTATAAAAGATGAACTGATTCAATATTCACTCATGTATTTTTCATTTTCTATCCATAAAGGGGACATAAAAAATTAAAATATTTAAAGGAATGTGGAGGAGGGAAGAAAGTCAAACTTGAAAATTGATAACAATATTGAAATGATATATTCTATTAGCATCTATAAAAAATCAAGGTAGAGATAGATAATATTACATTTTTTTAAATTTATTTTAATCCATGTACTGAAATTATTTTAAATCAATATGTTAAATTATAATCATTATAGAAAATAAGAATAACATTGATGTTGAGTGAACCTCCCAAGAAGCAATGTGAATTATGTCGTGAATCAATTATTTATGATGAAAGGTTTATTAATGAAAATTTAACATGTTTTTATAAAAACATCAAATATTAATAGAATATATTTTTATACATTGAAATGAAATATTATAAGTATCTGAAATTTTGGAAGGAGTTCCATCCATGTAATTCTTAAAGGTTATGTCATATTTTTGAAAACATTTTAATTCTTAGGGAATTTTTATGAATTCATTTTATGGTATATGATTTCATAATCAAGAAATTATCCATATATGTTTGGTGATTGATGAACTAGTTTTCATTTATTTTAGAACATGTTTTATAGTTTTCACATGTTTAAAACATCATAATAAGTGATGGTAAATCATTTATAGATGGTTCCATAATATGAATGATTAAGTTATATATTTGAGTAGGTTGATGATCTGGAAAATGTTTTTTGGAATATGGAAATATGAACGTATTGAGAAATTATAGATTAAAATAATTTCATGAAGGATCATTGAGGTAATGGAATCTTGTATGACATAAAATTTCTAGACTGGGTTAAACACATGGTACATGTGATTGGGACTTTATAAAATTAATATGGGAAATCTTATAGCCCTACATGGTTCCCCTAAACAACACATAAGAGAACCAATGGGTCAACCACCTTAGGGATGATTTAATTGTCCAAATATGGGTAGTTTTCATGTGAATGTTATTGTATAGATCCTATATGGTGCACACTTGAGTGTTCCCATTGGTGGGAAACACACATGGAGGTGCTTGACTGGACCATGCAATGTTGTGGTGTGCCCCATGGGGGTTGGTTTGTGAATTTTTTTTGGATTCGAATGCTCCTACTGATATGTAGGGATGATGTAATGGGAATTTTTATTAAGTGTAAATTAATTCAACTAATTTATGATGTGGGACTTCAGATGTTAAGGATCTATTTTCTAGTTTAAATGACATATAGATAAGATATTTTGTTCTATTAGTTTAATATAGATCATGTGATCATGTAAGATATTGTTTTCAACCTCATGTTACCCTACTAACATTTACACATATTATCCTACACCATAGAAATGAATGTTCTACCATAATTTCATAAAATTTTTCATTCCCAAAAAATTGGTTTTCTCTACATTGAAGATGGTTTTAAATTTACATAGGTAAGGTTTTCATGCAATAACGAACTATGTCTTTTATATGAGTTTACACCATAAAATGAATTTAAATATTTTTTATTGTTTGTGGAAAGTTTGAGATTTATATATGATGGATACAAGGGGTAATCTATTGTGTCAATATATGATTAATTATTGGAAATTGAGAGAATCTCTTGAATTCCGAAGATCATGTAACTATAAAATCTGTTTGAAGTCAATTCATTGAGAGTTTTTCCTTATAATGAAAATTCATGCATTTCACTATGAAATCATGTTTTATTTTATGGGATGATATTCTCACTTTCACATGATCCATATCACATAAATAAATAAGATGAAAAGAATACCCAATTCTTGGGGACAAGTGATATGAATGAATTAAAAGGAATCCCACATTCAAATTATTGATATAATGTTGACATTTTCCTCTATTTGAATGAGTATTAGTGTAACATAAAATGTGTCTATTTTATATAAATGTACAGATAGTTTTTATTTAACATTTCTATTAAAGTATAATAAACCATGTACCACAAAATATATAATCATGATTAATACAGATTCACCAGATGAGGTGCATTTACACAATGTATTCAAATATTTATAATAAATATTTACCTAAAGTGTATATAAATAAGAACTGAGTTCGATTGAGAATATATTGTTTTCCATAATCATTTTAAAGGGAAAAAATATATGTTACCATTCAGTGATCAAATATATATAACCTAAAAAATATTTTAATAAAAAATATGTGAGAAATAATTGATGAACTGGTGAAAAATTAGAGGAATCATACATTGCATTGAAGAAGATGAAGAGAATAAGAAATATATTTTGGCATAAAATATTTGATTAAAAATATACAGATACCAGAGTTTAAAGATTATAATAAATTAATTACTGAATAATTATAATGGACATTGTGGCTGAACATGGTTTTTATAGGTCTAAGATAATTCTCATAATTATTGTTTTAGAGTTTGCCCTTTGGATTGCTACAGTGTGAGAAAAATGATCATAATTATTTATGTTTATTATAAAGGAAATTTTTTACATTATATGATCACTTCGACATGACCATATTGATATATTTTATCTATTATGCAATGAATGACATGAGTTGTACCCAGATGGTTTTAGGAGAAAAAGTTCAAGACAATTCCACAACTCGTTTATATCTTAGTAATAAAAGGGAAGCTAATTTATTATTGGATAATAGCCACTATAAACCTAGGATATAGTCATCCACACTAGATGATAAAATAATAAAAAAATATAAGAATCCATTTTGACTTTATATTAATTTGAATTATTTATAATTTTAGGTAAAAACAATAATAGTTCCATTTACGGAATAAGTAAGAAAGGTGTTGGCACCAAAATCCACTTGAAGTTGAAAATGGAAAATGTTTGGAAAATCCATGAAATAATCCAACTCAAAAATTAATTATAAGAACACTTAATAAGGAATACACATGTTTTGACCCATGTTAACAAGTGAGGAATACCCACACATGATCCTTACAAACAAGATTCTGGTATTTACATAGATCCTTATGTCAAGAGTCCCCAAACGGTGTGGGAACTAAAGTTCAATTTTTCTTTGTTGTGTGCAAGGCACCGATCGACATCAAAATATATTTTTTCACTAAATATTATTCTTAAATGACACCTTGTATGATTGTTGGTTACGAATAAGGATGATGTTTATCTTCAAAAATCTTCAATTAAATAAGTCATGCATTTCCATCAACAATTTTTTTTTCTATAAGTAGAAATCCACCCCTCTCCATTAAAGAGTTCCAATAAAATATGAACTATCCATCTATTGTGAATTTGATATATATTCCATGAAATCATATATAATTGGAAACATAATGTGTAAGATCATACGTGATAGGTTCCCTATGATTCATCCCATGAGTGGGGCCATAGTTTTATAACCCCCACCCAAACAATTTCGTCATAATTCAGGTGTGCAGATGGGACCCACCTGGATGAAATGTTGAACATTCCTATAGAACTTAGGCATTTTATACACCCCTTATTTTAAGATTCATTATAATCCCTTATGTTAATGAACAAATTTCTAACACATGTTTCACACAACTCCCATTCCTTGTGATTTGTTTTCACCGAACCCTCAATTTTAAAGCACATCAATTTCATGCTCACTCATGATGTGTCCCCTATGCCTCTAGTTCATACATTTCCATACATTTTTCTATTCAGAAAATGTAAAAAAATTATTTATTCTTCTCATCATTGGCACTCTAATAGGGTCCTCATGAAGGATCACTCATACATCATGCTAAATCCATGAATTTTTTAGCCATTCCCCTCTAATATGTGCTTTTGTTCATATTTAAGTCCCACGGGTCTATAGTGAGTCACCAAAGTCCACATTGCATGATGTAAAATTGCATATAACCAATGGCCTTAGAACATAATTTCAAACATTAGTTTAACCATATGTGATACACATATGATTCCCCATGTATGATCATAATGGGATACCCCCTATTCCACCATTGTAAATAAGTCTCCATTTCCGGGTAGTTTCCATGTGTAAGCCCAACACCCCTTATGCGACAAACACATGATGAACTATGTGTGACTAATGGGTAATGAGATCTTCCTCAAATTGAATGAGATACTCCTCACATGTAATGAATTACTCCTTGGAAAGTTTCTATTAGTAACCACCAAACAATCCCTTGTCGGAACTAATTTTTTTACAAGAACGTTGAATCTACTACTAACTTTTGTTTGTCACACTAATAATTACTCAAGTGAGATTATAGTTTATTAAGGATAATGAATCCCATCAAACTCTTCATGGGAATCTTGGTGAGTGTAATAAAAACAATAATATTCACCTCATTTTCCTACACCTTTGGTGTAAGCCCCAACCATATTGTACAACATGATATTTGATTACCATCCAATTAAGATACTTAGGAAGCATCCCAGAGGTCCAAAACCAACATCCACTTACATATGGATCTCATATAGGTCACAAAACTTGAAATATAATGTGATTCTCCTAGGATACCACATGTCTTTTAGATACCTTGGGAAACATTCATGCATAAGGCCCCCACCATCCCTCATCAGAACAACATTTGTGATGTGAACATCCTTACCACATGATGTCAATATGCATGGATTGGTCCTACCACTATACTTCAAATTGTGACATGGAACTACATGGGTTATGATACCTCTCTTCTTAATAGGGTACTTAAACTGACTCCATAAGGTTTAGTCATAAACAATGGTAACCAAAGGTGCTCCCTCTTATGTTTTTACCTCCCTGATCCACCTCCATGGGTATTTCGATCAACCTTCATGGTGTTACATAATCCATTTATAAAAAATTACACTTGGATCTTCTTCTACATGGCTTAACGATCCACCCCCAAGGGTTTATCCAAATGGTAAATTTTCATCAACCTTAATAGTGTGACCTCTTCTATTTATGGAAACACCCCCTAAATCCTCTCATATAAAGAAAGTTGATCTATCCTCCTTCATGGTGTGACATCCTACCTTTATGGGATACACCTTTCGGATATTTCTCCACCTGGAGTTTTGATCCATCCCCTAGTAAAGCATTCAAATGTTTCCTACGTGGTACATAGATCAATAATCCTCCTCTATAAGTAATTATAATCAATCAACTACATCTCTAAAAGAAGTTAAACTTTTGACCCCAAGAACACAACCTATAAAAAACATGGGATTCATGAGGTGAATGCACTTAAAGATATTCACCTATATAGTCTTCTTAATCATGTTATTCATGGTATTACTAATGTGAATGACTTGGAACATACATTATCTCAGTGTTAGACATCTCATAATCGACACAAAATTCTACCTATTTCATTCCAACGATTCCTCTATGTGATTACCTCGTTTGAGGAAGAATACAATTGACTAATGTTCCTAGATCCTAGAGATGCCAATGATGCCCTATGTGAATACTCTAAAAACCCATGTTTTCTACCCTATCTAAACCCACTTTAATTTCTAGATAAAAGTATTGTAATTAACCAACATCCACTAAGTGATAGTAGATGGAATTAATTCCATGAACATGAATTAACTCTACGAGGGAGACCCAGACCAGGTGAAAAATTACAAGGAGGAATCCATGGAAGGAGGAATCAATATCCCTTCATCCCATTTCACTCAAGGAGTATAAATCACTATTTAAATTGATAAAATATTCCCACCGTTTGAATGTAAAATGTGGGGAAACATATGTTACACCTAATGACATCAACATGAAAGGAAGAATGCCCTAAAAAGGGCTGAAAATAGAAATGGTGAACCTGATGTGAAACCATTATCTTAAACGTGGGTATTTTTAGCATTCAAGACATAAAAAAATAGATTTTCACTCGATCCAGTTATCCAATTCTAGGTCCCACAAAGTGAATATTTGGTCATGCATGGACAAAATCTGAAATTTGGGCAGTTAGATGTGGAAAATTCTAGACTATGACATTGTCTGTGAAAATTTCACTCTCTAACCATGAAGGATTGAATGAATATTGGGAATTGGTAATTTCATTCCATGAATTCATCCTGATAGCTGAATCCTCTTTCATTATTGGACCAAAACTATATGAAACCATCCACCTGATGCCTAAAAATTTAGGGGCATAACAAATGTTAATTTTTAAATCCCCCACAACATTGTGTTTGTCGTGACATCTACTATAAACTCAGCTATGAATAACCCAATGCCCATTTCATTATCAAAATGTTTTCATAAGAGGTTGATAGACACCCTCATATGGTCTTATGAGTATTATTTGGTTATCCAAAAAGAGATATGGCCCAATAAGAATAGGATTCTCAAATACCTCACCTAATCTGCATCTTCTAAGGGCCGAACTAGGAGCCACTAATCCCCACTGAAGTTTTCGGGTGCAGGGGAAGCGTGGTTCATACAAGACCCAGCTTTAATTTTTCCCATGATCAATGATTATTCCGAGATCAATATGACGATGAACGCCAGTCTCCATAGAATACAATCAATGATTTGGATAAAGAAAAATAGACCTGAAATCTTTAGAGAGGATCTTGCACATCATGTTTATAATTAATTTATTTAATTTCATAAAGAAAAGAATAATACCTGTGTCTTTGGTATTTTTCATTGTTGATGATGTTGATTGTCTGGATTGTCCTATCTAGATTATCTCATAGTGGTTGTAAGGATCCAAACTAGAATCCCTCAAGCGGTGATCCACTCGTGCTCTGATGGCCTCCGATTGACACTGCTCGTTCTCCGGGTGCTAGCGCAATGAATCTAGTGTCTTGTGTCAGTTGTTCTTGATCACTTGTTCTTTAGCCTTGAATAATGTTTCTCATTCTTGAGAGGGGAGAGAAGAGTGTTCGAGAGAGAAATTTATTGGATCAAAAATTCTCAATTCACCATGCATGTGGTGTGGTGTATGGAACAATAGGGGTACTTTCTTATTTATATACCTGGAATTTCAGTTACAATATTTAATTGCATAGAAACAATTAAATACATTCATGAACTTAGTGAAAACCCATGCATTTTATAATAATACCGCATCATTATTTATAGTGTGTCAACTTTCATAAAATGGAATTATAAATAAAATTCCACGTCACAAAATAATAGCAGAGTTATTTTAATTTGTGCCAACTAGTTAATTAATTATTTACCGTCTTGCAAATAATTATTTTTCTACTAGACCGACCTTGGTCCACTCGAACTCCACTTCCATTTATTGAACACCTGAATAAATAAATAAATAATTTATTCACTTAAATAAATATTTTATTTAAAAACTAGTAAATAAATATTTATCAAATGTTTAATAAAATAAATAAATATATTTTATTTAATTTACGCAATCATCATAACATGAATAAAATTATTCCATGGTCTTGAGAATAGTTTTTATTTAATTAATTTAATTCAAATAAAATTTAATCGAGACCACAAAAAACACTTAGTGTGGGACCCTCTAGTATTATATTTTGTTGGCATTAGGCGAGCTTACATAAAGTCCAAGAGTACTGTCTAGAAACTAGTCAAGGAACCCAAGAGAAAGAACGTAATGTCACAACAACAAAACCCACATACAAATGCTTGCTGTTTAATATAATCCCTTTGTATCAATATCTCATCAAGTCAGTTTCATGATTATTTCATCAAATTTTATGCCTGATACGTCCTTCTTTGACTACCTGAAATATACTCATTGTTACACAATGGACATGGAATTTTGCGCAATGGTTCTATTTAAATCAAAGGGTTGAGATATCAACTTTCATAAATGTATGGGGAAAATCCTACCTTGACTTATCCATTAATAACATTCCACTCATGATGCACCCAACATACCCTACTTCCCTCCAACTGTCTGTGTGAAGATTTTTGTTAGTAAATCAAAGTTCGTAAGTCATGAAACATATTAATGATAATCCTAAAGTCTAAATATCATTACAAATGCTCTCAGATAGAAATATATGATGAAACCAAAACATGCGGAATTTATACTAGCGGGTCTATTCTTTTAATCACCTATATTGGAGATTACCAAGTGCAAACTTAAGGAGAGGAAGTATCATCTACATACGAGTACTAGCACCTGATAGTCTGAATTCTATGAGTCCCATCATAGCATTTCATCCAACAACAAAACTATATTTAGTAATATTTATATAGAATTTCAAGGATCTCATCATAGAGTGGAACTGCCATGACTTATATATGTAACAAATACTATAGGACATTATTACATGTTAATCATACAGAACAATGAACAATATGTAATAATAAATTAAATATCCATGTAATAAAAGTAAAACCAGTTCGTTCTAGGACACCAAATCCTACAAACTCCCACTTGGACTAGAGCCAACTGCCTATGACTTTCATTCCACTAGACCTAACATGATGATTATGTTTCTGCTAAGTCAATCATTTAATCAAGGGGTCTACCACGTTGTCTTTTGTGGAAATACTACTCACTGCTACTTCACATCTCTGAGAAAAATCCCTCAAGAGATGATACTTCTGAAGTATGTAATTCATCCACTGATGTGACCTAGGATCTTTTGTGATATCCACCGCTGTAGTATTATCACAGTACTATGTGATGGGATCTTTACTGCTAGATATCACATCTAGCTCCTAAACAAAGATTCGTTTCCAAACTGCTTCATTAGCTACCTCAGAAGCTGTGATATACCTAGAATTTTCTATAGAATCCATGACCACACTCTTATTTGAGCTCTTACAGCTCATTGTAACTCCATTTAATGTGAAGATGTATCCCATTTGATACATTATGTCATCTTGATCAGTCTAGAAACTAGCATATGCATATCCTATTATGACTAGTTTTTCATCACCTCCATAAACTAGGAACATAATCTTAGTACACCTCAGATACTTTAGGATAGTCTTGACTACCATCGAATGGTGGTCACTTGGTTTAGCTTGATATCTGCCTACCACACTCAATGTGTAGGTGACATCCATCCTAGTACATATCATGGCATACATGACTAACCCAATCACTGATGCGTATGGATTACAAGCCATTATCATTCATTCCTCATGTGTTGTAGGACACATTTTCAAGGAAAGATGAATGCCATGTGACACTAGAAACAATCCCCTCTTAGATTGTTCCATACTGAATCTCTTAAGTATCTTATCATTGTATGTACTTTTACTTAGGCCCAGAAATCTCTTAGATATATCACGATGTATATTGATCCAAAGAATATATACTGCCTCACCCAGGTATTTCATGGAGAAGAATTGTTTCAACCATGCCTTAATAGACTGTAAGACAGGTATCTCATTTCCAATGAGTAATATGTCATCAACATATACTATTAGGAAAACTACTGCACTACCACTAAACCATTTGTAGACACAAGTCTCACATTCATTTTTGATAAAACCATATTCTTTTAGGTCTTCATAAAAACGAATGTTCCATGACTTGGATGCTTTCTTTAATCCATTAATGGACTTGTGAAACTTGCATACCTTATTGGCATCCTTTGGAGTCACAAACCCTTCAGGTTGTGTCATATAGACATATTTTTAAAGGTTTTAGAAGGAATGATGTTCTGAAATCCATTTTCCAAATTTCATAGTCATGGTAAGCCATAATAGAAAGTAGAAGTCTGATAGATTTCAGTATTTCAAATGGTGTGAAGGTTTCATTGTAGTCAATTACTTTCGCTGTTTAAAATTTTTTGCATTCAGTCGTGGCTCATAGGTACTGACTTGTCATTAAATTTCTAGTTTCTTCATGAATACCCATTTGCAACCAACATTATTTACATCAATTGGATGATATACCAAAATCCAGACATGGTTTTGGTACATGGAATCCATTTCATAATTCATGGCTTCTTTCCACATGGAAACGTATGTGCCACTTACTGCTTCCTTGTAGGTTAGAGGATAATTATTATCAACTTATAAGGAGTCACCATCCTTGGTAACTATAAAAAGTTTTTTTATGGT
This sequence comes from Viscum album, assembly GCA_963277665.1. Lineage (NCBI taxonomy): Eukaryota > Viridiplantae > Streptophyta > Magnoliopsida > Santalales > Viscaceae > Viscum > Viscum album. The sequence continues at coordinate 190,391,768 of OY728155.1, read as the reverse complement.
TCTCTAACCTATCTTTTACTGCTAATCAGTACTTGTGTCTCTGGAATAGATTCTTCTTCCATGGGGCTTTGTGAAATCTGTTTCTGTACCAACTCTTGTGCACCTTGAGCCTTATCTTCATTGAAGTCTATCTCGCTCCCACTATCTCTTTTGAATATGTGCTCCCTCTCAAGGAATATGGAATGTCTTTCCACTAAAACCATCTTTTTTAAGGGTTTGAATATTTAATATCCCCTTATTTCCTTGGGGTATCCTATAAAGGTAAACTTTTTGCATTAGGGTGCGAGTTTATTACCTGAAGAGGCCTTAACTAATGCTTCGCTATCCCACACATGTAAATTCGATAACAAGGCTTTTCTTCCACTCCAAAACTCATATGAAATGCCATTTATCGATTTAGTTGGTACTTGGTTTAGTAAGTGTTCCTCTGTTTGTAACTCATATCGCCAAAAGGATAATGGAAGAATCACATGACTCATCATTGATCTCACCATATCCAACAATGTGTGGTTTCTCCTTTTACTCACACCATTCCACTTGGTCATTTTTGGAGCCGTGAGTTGGGATAGAATCCCAAACTACCATATGCAATCAATTATGTCATGATTAAGATATTCTCCACCTCATCCTGAGTGGTGGTTCTTAATCTTCTTACCAAGCGGGTTCTCAAATTCATTCTTTAATTCATTGAACTTATCAAAAGAATCCAGCTTATACCTCATTAATTATGTATATCCATATCTACTGAAATCATCAGTAAAAGTTATGAAGTATGATTAACCTCCCCTTTATTAAAATGTAAATGGTCCAAACACATATGTATGAACCAATTCAAGAAGTTTTTTTGCTCTTTCACCTTTTCCCACTAAATGGGGATTTGGTCATATTTCTTTATAAACATGCATGACATACGCCAAGTGGTTTTAGTTCGAAAGAATATAAATATCCATCTTGATGTAAATTTGTCAAGAATTTATTGTTTACATGACCTAGCTGGTGATGCCAAATATGGGTGTGGTATGAGTCATGTGAAGTATCTTTTTCATCGATTGCAATTAATTAGTTTGTGCAAAACAACACGTAAAGTCTGTTATATAAATGTTCCCTACCATAATGAATGTTATCTTTGTAAAAGAAGCAACATTCATTTATAAACACAAAAATAAATCCATCTGGATCTAATATGGATACAGAAATAATGTTTTTAGTAACAAAAGGCACATAATGACAACCCTTTAACTCTAAGATCATCCCAGTTGGAAACGTGAGGTGGTAGTTCCTGATAGCTACAGCAACAACTCTGGCTCTATTGGCTGCTCATAGATCTACCTCCACTTGATCAATCTTTCTAAATCTACTTGGTTCCTATATTTGGATACATATGTGATCACCACAAGCTGTATCTAATACCCAATATTTAGAAACAGATAGATTGCATTCGATAACAAACGCACCTGAAGCTTCCCCTTGCTTCTTAGACTGGGTGAAGTTCTTCTTCTAGTGGCCCATCTTGCCACATGTGAAACAAATAGCCTCCTGTTCTCTTGCCTCCCCATTGATATTCCTTTTCATAGAATGCCTTGAAGAATCTTTGGGCTTCAATATCTTCACATTCACATTCCTCTTATTAACCATAAGGGCAGATATCTTTTCTTTCTTCATATCTTTTTCCACTTGGAGAATTGGGATAAAAAGATCAGATAGGGACTTCTCAATGTTGTTAATATTAAAACTGACAACAAAGTTAGAGAAGCTTCGAGGGAGTGATGCGAGAATGAGATCGGTGCCCAGTTCATTGGGGAGTTTAAACCCTAGAACCTAAACACACTCAATGTATTCAATCAGCTTGACTACATGATGCCCTACTGGGGAACCTTCTCCAAGCATACACTGAAAGAGTGTCTTAGAGATCTCAATATTTTCCTATCTTGATCCCCCCTGGTAAAGACCATGGATGTGCTCGAGCATGTTATAAGCATCCATGAATTCTTGAGACATAAAGAGCTCACTAGACATTGATGATTTCATCAAACAATGAATGTCGACCATGTCATTCATTTGTTTCTCATAGACCAGGAAATCCTCATCACTTGCCTCTTTGGCAGGCAGATTAGGTAATGCTGACTCCAGCACGTAAGACTTCCGTTGATGGACTAGGATAAACTGAAGGCATCTAAACCATTCCTAGAAGTTACTGTCTGTGAGGATGTTGTCTTTATCCAGAATTGATCATAGGGATAGTGTGGTTGACGAGTTTGTCATTTTTATTATACAATTAAAATATTAGATCATTATTACTTTATTGATTAAAATTTATGAGAAATAATAAATTTTATTAAGTCTCACACTATTTTATAAAGTCCCAATAGCCCTCACCATTGAACTTGGAATGTCCAGTTTCCATGACATTCTAGTGACAAGGATCCATATTCCCCTTCGCATAACCCCAAAAAGGGTTCTTCAATCTATTTAGACGGTATTTAGGTAGGCATGCCTTTTCCAACTATAGGCTTGCAGCTCCTTGATATGTTGAGTGGACACCCCAATCCTGAAATCATGTCTTTGGATTTCCTCAACTATTGCCTCCAATATTACACCAAGACTAGCAAGGGATACTCCTCTTGATGTAATTTGGTAAATTCAACCTAAAACCTTTCATAAGGGATTCCTGTATAAATCTATGTGTCCCAACAAGGGTTGCTCAAACACATTTATTTTCTCCCTTGATCAAGTAACGAAAGTCTTGTTCTGGAAGAATATTTTATTTGAGGTATTTTTATCACTTATGTGTGAATTGCTTATTATTATTATCACATGCTTGTTAATATTAAGTGGAATTTACATAAGTGGTTAACCATTTCTTGATAATATTTATGCATAAATTTGGTTTATTTTAGTTCCATCTTGCATGCTTGTTTAATTCATTAATTATGTGATCATGACAACACATTCATAATGATAAACCATGAAACTGGAAAAAATAAAATAATGTAAATGACATGATCATGAGATATTCTAATGGTTAGTTTATATAGTGGTTGATAAACTAACCCTAAACTAGGGGAGAAACACCTTGAACCTTATGGGTTTGTATTTACAGCTTCCACATGTCCACCTCTGTATATCCTGAGATTGGTTTCGTCTCAGCTCTAGCTTGAACCTCCTCCACTAGCTTGGGAGTTCAATCCATTACATGTGCATTTTTTTTAACTCACATGTAGGTGAGGGGTAAAAATGGGTTTTACATAAAAGAAACCTTGGGAACACAAACCCTACATATTAATGTGGAGAAGGCTCATAGGCCATAAAATTAAATTCAAATAAATAAATTTAAAGAAACCATCAACATAAAAATGTCTTGGTCTATCTCATGATCATACACACATGAAATGATATTTATGCATAAATAAAAATAGAATTCAATTCTTTAATCGTTCTTGTTTAAGATACATCACACTCGAATCAATTAATTATCTTTAATTAATCAATCTTTTATCTTAAAACCTTTTTTGAATTTCCTTGAGATACTCATCCATCATAATTGTAAAAAAATAAATTTATTTCAAATTATCTTTGTAAGTAACTTGTACCTTGGTGGAAACCTGGTGAATTCCAGTTCATAACTACCCAATGTGTATAAATGAACATTACGTAGATGTTAAATTAAATATATTTATATATAAAACACCTGTCACGTGTTGTGCCTCATCTTTACACCTGCACTATGGTACACGTCTCAAGGGTTTGTATAATATAATAATAAATTTTAATAAATCTTCATAATTTGGATGTGTACACGACATGTTGTTCTGACTACACAACGTGTATTTTTGTTCTCCATCCATCTGAAATAAATGCCTAGGGACATGGCGTGTAGATGTACTTCAGAAATTTTTGGAGTACATGGCATGTTCAAGGGTACACACATCTTGTAGTATCCGCGTTACATAGTTTCCAGTCATGCAAGCCATGCACGGGGTACACAGACTAACCCTAACACGAAAGGAATACACACCGTGTTGCATGGGCCACACGGCATGTAATCTGGAAACCGTATGTCACCTATTCATGTTCAACACCCAAAGTATTAAGGACTTAGATATGATCCATTTACACGGCCTGATTTGGAGGACTAGTCTGATGCATTGAACCTAGACTACATGATGTGTACTTCCGAATACACGCTGTGTATTCTTGTGTTGTATGAACAAGAATGTTTGGTAACTTCGGATAAGATCCTATATTTTATTTTAATCAAAACTAAAATAATGATTCATTTCTGTAAGGAGAACGGGAAACGAAAGAGGAGGAATAGATCTCGAGATTCATATTTTCAGAACGATTATCAAGAATTGAATCAACTAAATTATTAAATGCGTAATTCCTCAATGAAATATTAAAATAATTATAAACTATGATGTAACCCCACTGATACAAATTGAAGGTTCCGACCGTAGCGGAAGCGTGGTTGGGACGGGACCCAGCTTTGATTTTTACCATGATCAATGATTATTCTGGGATCAATACGATGATGAATATCAGTCTCCATGATATATAATCAAAGATTTTTATAACGAAAAAGAGGCACGAAACCTTTATAGAGGATCTTTCACATAATGTTTTTAAATTAATTTAATTAATTTCATAATGAAAAAAATACTATATGTGTCTTCGATATTTTTCTATGTTGATGATGTTGATAGTCTTGATTAACCCTTCCAGATTATCTTGTTGCAGTTGTAAGGATCCAAACTAGAATCCCTCTAGTGGTGACCCAAACGTGGTCAGATGGACTCCGATCGACACCTATCATTCTTCTGGTGCTAGCGCGGTGAAGCGAGTGTTTTTATGTCGGTCGTTCTTGATTGCTTGATCTTCAGCCTTGAAGAACATCTCTCATTCTTGAGAGGGGAGATAAGAGGATTTGAGAGGGAAATTTTTTGGCTCAACAATTCTCAATTCACCAGGTGTGTGGTGTGATGTATGACACAATAGAGGTACTTTCCTATTTATATACATGGAATTTTAGTTACAATATTTATTTGCATAGCAACAATTAAATACATTCATGAACATAGATAAAAACCATGCATTTAATAATAATACTGTGTCATTATTTATAGTGAATGAACTTATGCAAAATGGAATTATAAATAAAATTCCACATCACAAAATAATAGCAGCATTATTTTAATTTGTCCCAACTAGTTAAATAATTATTTATCATCGTGGAAATAATTATATTACTTCCATACTGAACTTGGTCCACTCGAACTCCACTTATATTTCTTGAACACTCGAATAAAAAAATATTAAATTATTATCTTAAATAAATATTTTATTTATAAACTAGTAAATAAATATTTATTAAATGTTCAATAAAATAAATAATTTTATTTCATTTAATTTATTAAATCATCTTAACTTGAATAAAATTATTCCATGTTCTTGAAAATAATATTTATTTCATTATTTAAATTTAAATAGAATTTAACCAAGACCACCAAAAACACTTAGTGTGTGGTCCTCTTGGATTCTCTATCATTGGAATTTGGTAGGCATACTTAATGTCCAAGATTATTTTCTAGCAACAGGTCATGAAACCCAAGAGAAAGAATACAAATATGCAACAATGAAATCCAAATACGAATGCATACTGTGTAATGTAATCTATTTGTCGCAATATCTCATCAAGCATGTTTCATGATTGTACCATCAACTTTTAGGCTTGACATGTCGTTCTTTGACTACCTAAAATAAACTCATCGTTACACCATGGTCATGGAATTTTACTCGACAGTTCTATTTCAATCAAAAGGTCGTGATATCAACTTCCATAAATAGAATTGAAAAATACTTCCTCGACTTATCCATTAATATCATGCCACTCGTGATGCACCTAACATACCCTACATCCCACCAACTGTCTGCATGACGGTTTTCGCCAGAAAATCAAAGTTCATAAGTAATTACATGTATTAATGATAATCTTAAAGTCTAAGGAAAATTACACACGCTCGCAAATAGAAATATCTGATGACACCAAAACAAGCGGAATTTCTACTAGTGGGTCTGTTCTCATAATCTCCTATCATGGAGATTACCATGTGTGAACTTCAGGTGAGGAATTCAAATCTACTTACGAGTACTCACACCTTATGGTCTTCATGATATATGTCCCATCATAGCATGTCATCCAACAACAGAAATATATTTATGAATATTGTTATAGAAATTCAAGGTTCTCATCATAGTGGGGAACTACCATGACCTTATCAATGCCACAAATACTCTAGGACATTATTACATCATAATCATGTAGAACAATGAACAATATATAATAATACATTAAATATCCATGTAATCAATGTAAAACCAGTTGGTTCTTGGACACCAACTCTTACACCCACTCAAATATTAAAAAAATTCTCAATCCTCTCCCCATAGTGATCCTATGACGTGTTCCTCTACTTCAAGGAGGTTGGGGATACTTGAGTCACCACAGACATGACTACCACCCAAAACCAAATAAAAGTCGCTCGTATCATATGTTGTCTTTGTCAATAATGACCAATCATTTAAGATGAATAATTTTTAAACTATAAACCTAATCCACTTGCCACAATATGAGCCAGACAATGTCAATATAGGGATTAATCTTAGGTGGATGACCATCAAGGGGAATCATTCTCTATAGTTCTAGTGGACTCTTCCCCCACATGTGCATTCCTTCAGATTCATGTGATAGATGAAAAGGATTCCATCTTCACCAAATTGAGATTCAGACCATAGAAAACCCATAGTTAGGATTGGTTGAAGTCGTAAATAATCTGAATCACCAACATCTATTATGTGCAATTCTATAAAGATGAGATTCAATATGGAGGCCTTCCTTAGAATATTTTCAACCAAAGTGGAGGCCCTCTGTACTCTCACAATCAATGTGGAGGTCCCTCACCATGTTACTAGAATCATTCCAATTGGTGGTCCTACACACTTTAGCAAAATCACATATGAATTTTCTCTCTTCACTTATGGTTCCTAAAATACCGATATTCCCTATATCATAGAACATCAACATGATGTTCCTCCACGTGTCGTTCCCAGCACAAGAGGAGGCCCTCCCCACCTCAGCATTAGTCAAAGAAGTGTTAATCCTCACACCGTATCCAATAAGTATTGGGGTCCTCCCCATTACATTGAAATCCAAAGTGTATTTCATACACACTCCATTCACAAACAACATGGGTTCCCTGCACATGTTTCCACCAGTTCAAGTAGAGGTCCTCCCTTCGATATCATGGATTATTGTGAAGATATTTTTCATGATTTAGTAAATCATTAAATAGGACCACCCCATTCAATTACCATCATTCTCCACGGAGTTCCTCCACATTTACCCACTAATTGAAGCATAGGTCCCCCAATATTCTTCAGCAACTACATTGGAGGTCATCGAAACTCCTACAATAGTATAAGCATTGGTCTTCCTCATTCTGGCAAGAACTGATAACATTTCCTCCCTTGTATCCTATCTAATCAAAGTAGATGTACTTCAAACGATACTTGCAAAGACCCAAAAATTTCAAGGAATTTTTTTTCTTTATTTTTTTGGAATTTTACGAGTGCAAATTTTCTAACGGAACCTGATTCTGAGGCCCGGTGTGCCTGGAATAAATTTTCTAAGTTTAGCTCGGGTACGTTCAGTTAACGAATGAGCGGGTTTTTCTATCTTTTGAAATAGTGCTCGGAATTGAAATCCGAGGGAACCGATGAACTCGCAGCACCGGTAATTGCTTAAGGGGACCTTTACCATAGTTTCGTTTTAAGCAGGTTGAGTTTTATTATTTTTGGGGACTTGGTTTAAAGTAAATAAAATTTTAGACCAATTTTATTTTCTTACCTTGGAAGTTAAACTCTTTCAAGTGTGGATAAATGAGAGGTGGGGCACACACGAGCCCCAACCTCTCAACTTCCTTAACTCTCTTTTAACCACCAATTAATCTCCCCTTCTTTAACTCTTGAACAACTGCCACTTATTAAGGAGAACTCTTCACATTCCACTCCCCCTCTTAAGTTCATGCCAACACATTTTAATTAATGAGGTCAACCTCTTAAATTAATTTAGTTATTTGAATTTTGAATGGCATGTGTGAATAAAAATAATGGATTTGCTATTATTTTTGGGGGTTTTGGTTGTGTTGAGAGGTTTGGGTGGGAGAGCTTTAGAATTTAGTGTATGGTGTTCTTATCTCAATGAAGAAAACCAACCTTCCAATGAAAAACGTTCTCTCTCGACGAAGAACGACCATCTGCTCTTCTCTTCCTTCGCGTCAAGGGAGAAGACTCAGACCATGGAGACCGATGCAAACGACAACGTTCTTCTTCCTCTGACATCAAGGGAATCGGCCTTGGTCTTCTACAACGTCTGATCATCGCGACGATTGCTTCTTTCTGCGGCTCGACAACGTGCAACGTTATTGCGTGGTAGGGGTTAAAATTTGAGAATGTTAATTTTCCCATGGTTGTTTCCTTCTAAAATAATGAAAGCGGATCAACTCATCATTAAGTTGATCCGCGAATGATTTTTTTATTTTGAATGTTGGGAATAAATATATGATGGGGAACTGATGGGAATTAAGTTCAATTTAAATTAATTAAAATTGTGCCTCGTCTGTTGTTTTACATCATTGTTGGTTTGAGCTTTTGCTATCGACTAACGCGGAGGGCGCGGGCCGAAAAAACATGTCCCGACGACCCTCCGAAGACTAATTGTCTATGCGAGGATTGACGGGCAATGACGAAATGGGCCGCAATGGCGATTTGAAGCCTCCGCAGTGAAGTTCGGGTCCCGAGAAGACCATCGGCATAGGCGCCCAGAGGCGGCAGCCAGAGCCATCCGGCCGCCTGGAGGCGGCGACGACCTAGCGCGCCGCTGGAGAAATCCCGCCGCGACAACAACCGCGGCGGCGGTCCATCGGATCCCGCTGCCGCACGGGATCCCGGGACGGCAGGGTGGTGCTAGCTGGCACTTCCGGAACCAATTAACGGTGGGGGGGCCGCGACCCCTACTCCGCGGCTTCCGCTCGGCCACGCTGGCCGAGCCGTGGCCGGCCAAGCGGCTGGGCCACGCCGGTCGGGTCGGACCGTGCCGGCCGGGACAGGCCGCACCGGCCAGGCCAGGCCGTGCCCAATTGGGCCGGACCCGGACTCGGGTCGGGTCGACCCGGTTCGGGCTGACCCATGGGGTATTGGTCCGGGTCGGACCAGGCCCGAACGCCCTATTTTCGGACTAGGTTCGTTCAAACACCCATATCATGGGATACAGACCCCCGATCGACACAACGTCAGTTGCTTAGGGATCCTTGGATCAAGAAGGTCATTTTGGCATATTACACTCAAGATTTCGGTAATGTTTGGGTATGGCCGAGTTGGTTCAAACCCGAAACCAACCAGGCCCTCGGAGCGGAAACAGTTATAACTTGAGCTCCGGACGTCCGATTGACGTGCCATAAAATTTGTTGGATTCCTTTTAATGAGACGGGTCTTTTGGAATGCTTCACATGATGTTTGGATGATGTTGTAGTATGGCCGCATTGGATTGTACCCGAAATCCAACCGAACCCCTGGAATGGAAAAACCGATAACTTTCAGACCGGATGTCCGTTTGACAAACCGTCAGTGGTGTTGGTAATATCATTGATAAAAGGTCCCCTTGAGTATACCCCATGAGAGTTCGGGGTATAGTTGAGATACGGTCGGTTTGGATCGTACACGAAACCAAACGGGCCCTTGGGATGAAAAGGCTAATAACTCAAAGACCGGGCGTCCGATGGACGCCCCGTCTGTTGTGTTGATACCCCTATGATGAGGCGGTTCTTTGAGATAATTCTTAGTTGGACTTCAAGACACTTGGAGTTTCAACCAGTAGCTCGTAGAGCAGATCCTCCCAAAGATGAGCGTATGGAGTACAGAGACCTTGTAGCTGGCTGAGACCTGATGACTGCTTGTCTGATATGAGTTGGTGTGACTTGACTAGCCCAGTGGGGAGAAATACTGTGTTTGGGTGGCGGACCCATAGCAGGGAGCATTATTGTGTTTGGGTGGCAGACCTGCGGTACTCGACAGTAGGAGTACCTCTGTAGGCTATGAGGGGGAGCACTTCTGTGTGAGGTGGCAAACCCAAGGCGGGGAGCACTACTTTGTGAGGTGGAAGAACGACAGTAATTGATAGGAGGGGTACCTCATCCGTCTAAGGTTAGTGATCAGCGCCCTGGAGTCATGACAAGATCACTGTACTTGACAGAGGAGGATCTCTTCAACAGTTGTAGTTTCGATATCATTAAGAAAAATCCTGGTTTGAGCTGAGTCAATGGCCTTTGTGATTTCCTCATGATTGAGATGGGTTACTTGATAACTTAGGTATATGTATGGGCATATACCTAAGTAGTGGTTATCCGTTGATTATATATCGGTGTGATACCACATGATTGAGATGGGATACTTCATAACTGAGGTATAAGTATGTGCTTATACCTAAGTAAGTATTATCTGTTGAGATCCTTCTTTGTGGTTATCCTTGATGGATATAGTGATACCTTGAGGGTCTCAGGGTCCCTACTGAGTATCTTTATACTCACCCCTACACGGGATATGCCCGCACCTTGTTGAGTTGGATACAAACGACATACAACGCTAATAGAGATTGAGTATACGAGGACTGGACGGTACCCAGAGCTAGACTTCACGATGAGTCAGTACCCAGAGGTGGACCTCATGACGAGTCAGTACTCGGAGGTGGACTTCACGAAGAGATGGTACTCAGAGGAGGTTGGGAGGTGAGTGTGTTGAGGAGGATATCTGTACCTACCCTTCATGTAGGATCCGAGGTGGATGACCCCGAAGCTTCTTCTATCTTCTAGCTGTTTGTCTTTTCTGTTGTACTTTAGTTCAGTTGTAGTTGTACTTATTAGTTGGGTTTGTATTCTGGCCCATTTACTTTTCATCACTTTCTTTTGTACTTAGTGCATTAATTCCTCTTGTACTCTGGTTGGATGTGTTTATGTTTTATAAGGGAAATGTCTTCCCAGATATCGGGATTTATGCCTTTGGTGATAGTCACCAGCCCCTGGGCTATGGAAGGTGGGCTTGAGGTAGTCACGACACGGGCCCCGAGGACGGGTCGTGACAAATTGGTATCAGAGGAGTCGGTTCTACTGCAGAACTCATGACTCTGATCATTCCTTTCTGTGAAGAAATAGTGTTAAGGGTACTGAGTGTGGTCATCAGTTCAGGGAGTCCAGTGTTGGTGCGGCGGCCGACGTATCCATACACCAGGACCCTGACTACTGATTTATGACTTAGTGCACAAAAACACCGATTACATGTGTGTTTCAAGAAGTTTTCTTTAAGTTAGCTCAAACCTGGTCAGCTCACCAGGTTGAAAACATTTGACCATGTCGCATTTGTTCAGGATGCCTCCACGCAGACAGTTAGATAGAGTTTCAGCAGAGTACTCGATGACGGCCCACAGAGTGATGATACTCCAGTGCAGGGTCCTCCTTCTATGTTGGCACCTTTGGGTAGTGTACCAGTAGCACCACCACCCGTTAGGCAGCATATCTCACCAGCCGTACTAGTAGATAGTGCACGCTGATATAGCGCGTTGTACAAGTTCCAGCAGTAGAGGCCTCTGAGGTTATGAGGCGAGATCGATTCCCAGGCCGCAGAGGACAGGATAGAGGAGATTTCTAGATTTTTCCGCCTAATCGAGACACAAGTAGAGTGGTTGGTGATCTTAGCTACTAGTGTTTTCCCAGTGAATGACCATGAGGATGGTCTGCATAGTGATGAGGCTTCGATACGTGAACTGATGCCTGAGATAGTACCTTTGGGTACTGTGTTAGCTACACATCACTACCTGTTGGTCAGCAGTTACAACCGGTGGTACCGGTAGGTGACACATGTAGGCTTACTGCCTTACATGTGTTTCAAAATCAGATACCCTCAAGTTCCGAGGCAAACCCGACACACAGGCAGCTGAGGACTAGCTTGAGGAGATGGCCAGGAGTTTTCTAGAGCTTATACATCTATGGCAGAATGACATGTCGGTAGTTGACTATTCATCGAGGCGTACCAAACATTCCGGGTACTCGATGAATACGATTCAATCAGTGCTATAGAGCTCGGACTTTTGAGCATGGTGTGTTTAAGGATATATGAGCCAACACCTTATCCTCTATGCATTCCTACCTATGTTAGGATTCTAGAATGAACCTTTGTGGTTGAATGTTCTTTGGATGGTCGGTTACAGCTAGAGAATGTTAGCAGTGGAAGAGAAGGAAACCAGTGCCATACTCAGAGACTTGGGCATGTAAAATGTTTCAAGAAGAAGAGGTGTTAAGGACAGATGAATCTGCAGAGAAACAGACATGGAAGCATAGCTCGGAGAGCATCATGAGGTGGTGAACATTTCGACATGTTACGACCACCCGCCTTTGAAGTCCTCGCTAGGCTCATGGAGCAGGAGGGCAGGGGAAGAGAGTAGCTACATGCGGTCAAGGAGTGTGACCCAAGGGATCTAGGAATGATTCGAGGTATGGTCTGTGTCTAATATGAGTTTTCATATCAATAGACATAGGTACCTATCATTCTTTCCTTCCACGAATCTTGTACCAGACCAAGAGTTTCCGGTTAAACCGTTGACTTGATCCTCACGTCTGGAGATACCTTTGGGAGGAGACTCGATAATCACACTTACGCCGATGGTGTGATCTGACCCTTGAGGTGAGAGTTTTGGTTGGAACATCTTAGTGGAAGCGTCGAGGCCTTAAGACGTTAGTTTGAGTATGGAATGGGCAACCACAGTTCATACACAAATAGACGGTATTAGGAAAAAAGGTTGTTGTTTATCTACAATTTTGGCATAGGGTTATTCCCAGGCTGGTGAAAAGGGAAACCCAGGAAGCACAAGATAAACTCATGCTTAGGAGGGTACGACCGATCACTCTTGAGTCAGCCAACCTTACCCTCGAGACAATAAGAGTTTTGAGTTGTCAGTTCCTCCAGGACTATGACTTTGAGATAGTCAATACTCCTGGGAAGGGGAACGTTGTTGTAGAAGCACCCAACAGGAGGACTAATATTCAGCTGTTAGGAGTGGCGAGACATTAGCTGGCCATGTTTCTGGTATCCTTTGTGGATAGTGATGGAGTCAGCATGTGTAGAACCAGAGATGGTTCAGGCTACAATGGAGAAGGTGCAGATCATCCAGGAGCGGATGAAGACTACATAGAGCAGACAAAAATCCTATACTTATAGGAGACGAGACCGCTTGAGTTCGAGGGTGACGACCATGTCTTCATATGGGTCTCACTTCGATAGGATCAATGGAGATTTGGCCAAGGTGGCAAGTTATCTCCACGTTTCTTCGGACCTTTCCAGGTCCCCAGCAGAGTAGGTAGGGTGGCTTACCACTTGTCCTTTCCACCTCAAATGCACTTGGTGCATGATTTCATCCACATATCTCAGCTGAGGAGATGTGTGCACGACCTATCCATCATCATCGACCGCGGGGAGATGAACATCGATGACTGGGTGATTTCATGGAGGTTCCAGTGGAGATTGGGGATCGACAGGAGCAGTCCTATGTGGACGGTCGATTCCTCTGGTGCGCATTCGCTGGCAGCATAGGAACCTCTGGGAGTTCACATTGGAGTGGAAGGCTCAGATGCGTGCTCAGTACCCCCTTTAGATTTCCTAGTGTGTGTTGTAGGTTTATAGGGACATAGAGCCCTGAGGTGGGGGTAATGTAATGACTCGGAAATTTCAAGGAATTTTTTTTCTTAATTCTTTGGAATTTTTCGAGTGCGCAGTTTCTGATGGCACTTGATTCCGAGGCCATGTGTGCCCAGAATCAATTTCTAAAGTTTAGCTCGGGTACGTTTAGTGAACGAACACGCGGGTTTTTTTATCTTTTGAACAGGTGCTCAGAATTGAAATCTGAGGGCACCGATGAACTCACATCGCCGATAATTGCTTAAGGGGACCTTTACCGTAGTTGTGTTTTAAGGGGGTTGAGTTTTATTATTTTGGGGGACTTGGTTTAAAGTAAATAAAATTTTAGACCAATTTTATTTTCATACCTTGGAAGTTAAACTCTTTCAAGTGTGGATAAATGAGTGGTGGGGCCCACACGAGCCCCAACCTCTCAACTTCCTTAACTCTCTTTTAACCCCCAATTAATCTCCCCTTATTTAAATCTTGAACAACACCCACTTATTAAGGAGAACTCTTCAAATTCCACTCCCCCTCTAAAGTGCATGCCAACACATTTTAATTAATGAGTTCAACCTCTTAAATTAATTTAGTTATTTGAATTTTGAATGGAATGTGGGAATAAAAATAATGGGTTTGCAATTATTTTTGGGGGTTTCAGTTGTGTTGAGAGGTTTGGGTCGGAGAGCTTTGGAAAGTAGTGTAGGGTGTTCTTCTCTCAACGAAGAACACCAACCATCAAACGAAGAATGTTCTCTCACGACGAAGAACGACCATATTCTCTTCTATTCCTCCGTGTCATGGGAGAAGACGGAGACCGTGGAGACCGACGCCAATGATAATGTTAATCTTCCTCCGACATCAAGGGAATCGACACCGATCTTCCGCGACGTCCAATCATCGCGACAATTGCTTCTTTCTGCGGATCGACGACATGCGACGTCTTTGCGAGGTAGGGGTTTAAATTTGAGAATGTTATTTTTTCCAGGGTTGTTTCCTTCTAAAACAAAGCATGTGGATCAACTCATCATTAAGTTGATCCGCAAATGTTTTTTTTATTTTTTGGGTTGGGAATAAATATATGTGGGGGAATTGTTGGGAATTAAGTTCAATTTTAATTAATTAAAATTGTTCCTCATCTTTTGTTTTACATCATTGTTGGTTTCATCTTTTTATATCGACTAACGCGGAGGGCGTGGGCCGAACAAACATGGCCCGATGACCCTCTGCAGACTGCTTATCTGTGCCTGGATTAACGGGAGATGACAAAACGGGCCGCAATGGCTATTTGAATCCTCCACAGTGAAGTTCGGGTCCCGAGAAGACCGTCAGCGCAGACAGAAGCTAAAACGGACCACCAGAGCAACTCCGGTGGCCCGTGGAAATTCCTAGCGGCACGGGCTGCTGGTGCGGTGGCACCGGCGACCGGAGGCGGTGGCAGGAGCCATCCAGCCGCCTGGAGGCGGCGACGCCCCACCACGCCGCCGGAGAAATCCCGCCCCGGTAACAGCCGCGACGGCGGTCTGTCGGAACCCGCGGCCTTGCGAGATCCCGAGACGATAGGTCAGCGCCAGCTGGTGCCACCAACATCAATTAATGGCCAGGGGGTGCCCCCCACTCCACGGCTTCCGCGCGACCACGCAGGCCGAGCCACGGCCGGCCACGCGGCCGGGCCGCGCCGGTCGGGCCTGACCGCGCCGGCCGGGCCAGGCCGCACCTGCCGGACCGGGCCGCACCAGCCAGGAAGGGCGGTTCCCAACTGGGCTGGACCTAGATCCGGGTCGGGTCGACCTGGTTCGGGCCGACCCAGGGGGTATTGGGTCGGGTCGTATTGGGCCCGAACCCCCTATTTTCAGACCCGGTTTGTTAAAACACTCATATCATGGGCTACAGACCTCTGAGCGACACACTTTCAGTTGCGTATGGATCCTTGGATAGATATGGTCGTTTTGGTATATTACACTCAAGCTTTCGGTAAAGTTTGGGTACAACCGGGTTTGTTCGAACCCGAAACCAACCGGGCCCTCGGAGCGGAAACTGTTATAACTTGAGCTCCAGACGTCCGATAGATGTTCCGTCGACATTGTTGGATTCCTTTTGATGAGACTGATCTTTTGGGATACTGTACCTGAGGTTTGGCTGCATTTGGAGTATTTCCGGGTTGGATTGTATCTGAAATCCAACTGGGCCCCTGGAACGGTAAAGCCAATAACTTTCAGACCGGATTTCCATTTGAAGAACCATCAGCAGCGTTGGTAATCTCGTTGAGAAACGGTCCCCTTGATTATACCCTCTGAGAGTTCGGGGTACAGTTGAGATACGGTCCGGTTGGTTCGTACACGAAACCAACCGGCCCCCCTGGACGAAAATGCTAATAACTCACAGACCCGGCGTCCGATTGACGCGCCGTCTATTGCATTGAGACCCCTATGACGATGCGGTTCTTTGATATATTTCTTTATGATACTTTGAGATACTTAGAGTGTCAACCAGTAGCTCGTGGAATGGATCCTCCCACAGACGAGCGTACATAGTATGGAGACCTTGTAGCTGGCTGAAACCTGATGACTGCTTGTCCGATTTGAGTCAGAGTGACTTGACTTGCCCAGTGGGGAGCACTACTGTGTTTGGGTGGTGGACCCATGGTCGAGAGCACTACTGTGTTTGGGTGGCAGACTCGTGGTACTCAATAGGAGTACCCCTGTAGGCTATGAGGGGAAGCACTACTGTGTGAGGTGGAAGAACCATGGCGGGGAGCACTACTTTGGGAGGTGGTAGACCCGCAATACTCGACAGGAGGGGTACCTCAGCAGTCTAAGGTTATTGAGAAGTGCCTCAGAGTTGTTACAGGATCACTGTACTCGACATAGGAGGAGCTCTTCAGCAGTTGTGGTTTCGATATCATCAAATAAAACCCTGGTTTGAGCTGAGTTAATGACCTTTGTGATTTCCTCATGGTTGAGGTGGGTTACTTGATAACTTATGTATAAGTTTTGTAATATACCTAAGTAGTGGTTATCCGTTGATTTCATATCTTTGTGATACCTCATGATTGAGGTGGGTTACTTGATAACTTAGGTATAAGTATGGGATTATACCTAAGTAAGGATTATCTGTTGAGATCATTCATTGTGGTTATACTTGATGGATTTAGTGATACCTTGAGGGTCTTGGGGACCCTAATGAGTATTGTTATACTCACCCCTGCATGGGCTATGCCCGAACCTCATTGTGTTGGATACATACGACGAAAAGCACTGACGGAGATCGAGTATACGAGGACTGGACGGTATCCATAGGTGGACCTCACGATGAGTTAGTACCCAGAGGTGGACCTCACGACGAGTCAGTACTAAGAGGGGAACTTCACGATGAGATTGTACTAGGAGGAGGATGGTGGGAGAGAGCATTGAGGAGGATATCTGTACCTACCCTTCAGGTAGGATTTGAGGTGGACGACCCAGGAGCTGCTTCTATATTCCAGCTGTTTGTCTTTTCTGTTGTACTTTCATTTAGTTGTAGCTTTACTTCTCAGTTGGGTTTGTATTATGGACCATTTAATTTTCCGCACATTATTTTTTAATTAGTGTATTACTTCCGCTTGTACTCTGGTTGGATGTGTTTATTTTTTATAATGGAAATTCCTTCCCAGATATCGGGATTTACGCCTTTGGTGCTAGTCACCAGCCCCTGACCTATGGAAGGCGGGCTTGGGGTAGTCACGGAACGGGCCCCGAGGATGGGTCATGACAATACTACCCATAGTTATGGAGGACCTACCCCTGCTAATGGATTTCCCTTACCAGAAGAACCATCCCTGTTTAGAAGGGAAAATCACTATTGTTGAGTGGAAAATTTCAGGAAGCGCCAAGTCATTTTGAATCACGTTCACTTCATATATTATGAGGAATATTTTTATTAAATTATAAAAACCTCACCCCATTCATCATCATCAGGGTCTAGTGAAATATGCTAGTAGGTGGTGTTTATCATCCTAAATAGTGAGATCCCCAGAATCCACAAATCTATCTATATGTTCATGCATATGGAGAAAGATTTTCCTCTCTTACATGTGAAAAATTACATAAATATCAACCATATTAGATTTTTATTTTTATATATACCCAATATTATGGTGATATATTGTGAAATGTGATTGATAATGAGGATTTAGTTGAGTCAGTGAAGGTAATTAATACCCTTTCACATGAAGATTTAATGAGAACCCATTACTAAAATGACGTGATGTTGCAGTTGGTATTGATCTTGAGAGAAAAACTAGTATGTAACGAACAAATAACCCATGTAGGAAATTCTATTCAATCACGAAATATCCCACATCAATACATATAATTTACACCACTGATATCTCAAACAGAACTGATTGAATCGTAGGCCAACCAAGGGAAGAGCTTTACTTATAAACGAGGAATCTTATTGGAGAATTTGGATTTTCATAAATTTTCAGTGGTATTTTGGGAGAATTAAACTTCGAAAATTGATATCACATAGTGCCTTACTATGATATAATATTCATTATTTTGTAATACCCCTTAGGTGATGACTAATTTCATTCACAAACATTAATCTGTCTACCTAGGATGCTTGGAGATCCTCAAAAAAGTTGATTAGCATTACCACATATGTGACTTAGTGACACTCTTAGTGGCTCATCACCCCATCTCACTGATATATGACTAGACCCTATAATAAAAGAGATGCATTAAGAGATTCAAATTTATTTAAAAATGAACTTGTTCATAATATGATAGGAATATGAGATGAGTGAATATTTCCATAACAAAACATAATCATTGGTATTATACTAGCCAAATAAACTCATGAACTTTGAAATTATATCTTAATAACGAGTGAAATTCACATGTCGATCATTTTAAAACATACTATGAATGAATCAGCCACAACATCAAATAATGATTAAGGCCTTGACCAAAACCATATCTAAAAATGGGAAAGGGCTTTGCCAAGTCAATATCTGTTTGTCTCACTAGACCTACTGATGCATCAAGGGGATATAGTTGGCCCCAAACATAACATAATAAGTGAAATTAATTCATCATATTAATGGTGAAAGACATAACAACATATAAATTAATATCGAAACTAATATATGATGCATAAATAACATTCCTCGAACATTAATCATAAACACTAACCATTCGAGGTAAATTTGTGAATAGGTATAATAAAGATCATCCACAACAAAACTAATCATAAAAAATTCAATTAAATATAGTAGATTATATTATAAATATTAATCCCAAAATTACATAATAATATACTAGATTTTGGAAACAGATGAAGAGACTTTTATAAAATCATTGAGTAAATCACGAGATAAACACTATTGTACTTTGAAAAGAAGTGTTATTTTGGTAAAGTTTTTGAATCAAACCTGAAAATATGTAAGATATTATTTTCATAATAAAATTATTAACTTTATAAATATAATGGTTTCTAATAACATATTATAGAGTTCCTGTGAAAATAGGTATGAAATTTAGAAATTTCCTTCAGCCAGGCTCGTACGTCAGGAAGAATTTTTAAAAGATCATTTTAAAACATATAATTCCCCATAAATGAAGGTAGGAATATGGTTGGTAAAAATATATAGAAAATTAACACATAATCTATGATGATTAGATATTAATTAATATGAAATTAATTGATGTATGTAGACAATTAATGTAACCTGAATGAAAATGGAGGTTCAGGTGGAAATCCCTTATCTTAAGTCGGAGGTGTTCCTCACGTGATATTAATGACCTAAATAAACAAATTTAGGTTTAGAAATTAATAATTAAAGATAAAAATAAAAATTAAATTGATTTAGTATATCCTTATTAGGTTCATTCATGTCCTTTTGATGGGTTGAGAGATTCAATTTCATTGTTTGGGATCGTTTTCTTCCATGGGTTTCATGCTCTTTTTACTTATATTCATGTATGGATAAACATGTAGAATTAAAATGGTTGTCCAGAATAGAATTTGTATTTTATTAGTTAAAATCTAGAAGATTAAATGGTCTTAAAATTTTGTTTTTTATTGGAAGTGATAATGAATCATTATATAAAACATTAATGACAATTGTTTGTGTTAATTAGCGGGTTTTGGTCACAACAAACTCATTTGTATTAATAAATTAATATCTCATTTAAAAAAGTATTAAAGAACCTTAAATAAGTTATAATACAAGTATTATAGTCTATTTCAACCATAAAATTTGTTTCATGACCCGAATTGATGATAATAATTGTAATTGAAACCCTATCTTCCTTGAATGTGATAAATTAACACATCGCAGAAGGTGTTTTCGTTTCTAGTATAAACAAATATGAAAGGAGAGATGATGAAGAATTATTTTGTTATCATAACAAAATTTTAGTAAATTTAAGGTACTCTAGTCATCACAAAATTTGGATGAAATATTGTGAGGAATGAAAAATAAAAGAATTGAACTTTCAATAAAATAAATGAAGAGCGGAATTTGCCTCTTGAAGTAATCTTCTTTGAGAACCTCTTTAGGGGAGAGGTTTTGGACATTTTAGGAGACTATGTGATTCTAGGTGTGAGGGAAGATCTTGGGAGGATATTTGGGCATAATTTAAACAAGTAAAAAGTATTGATAGGAGTTAATAGAATATGGAGTGAGTTGGGTTTTTATAGTGGATGAGAGGATGGTTTTCCCAATATTTTACTCATTATTTAATTATTTTGACCAAGAAATCCTATAGTATTTATTCTTGTTACCAATAATATTAATATGTGAGTTTGATTTTGAACCAAGTGTGATTACATAATACAGGATTCTAGGAATATTAAATTTAAATGATAATTTATATATAAGGTAAATTAACATATTTTACTATTCATAAAAAATTCGAGTATTTCTGAAAAATCCCAAAACTTTTCCATAACCGTTTTTCAAAATGTCAAATTCAATAATGAACTCCATTTTTTAAAAATAATATTAAAAATAATATTAATTTAATTTTTAAATAAAATCATAATACTACTAGAAAAGTTTGGGGTGAACCCCTTTATTAGAAAGAAAAAAACACACAAACCCTTTTAAGGGAAAAGGGAGAACCCGAATGCCCATAGAAAACCTGTAGGTTTGTCACAGACTTAAAATAAAGTTGCTCAAGAGACCAGTGGGACATAAACAATTACAAAACCAAAGGCCGATCTAAATTCAAATCCTATGCAATGAAGTCAAGAAAAAAAGTCCAAAGTCTACCAACTCAAGTCTCCCCCAGCGACCACCAAAGGCCCTACATCTAGATCCGCTGAAGCCAGATCTTCAACGACACCACCATCACCTGTTGATAGCAACCGCATCGAATCTCCCACCCCATTGCCACTGTCATGCGTTTCCACCGCCCGTTACACTCCGAAAGAGCCACCACTGACCCCCAAAACCAGATCTGAAAATACAGATCAGAAAAAATCAACCCTAAAGCCACCGCCTGTTATGAGATGACGCCGCCGCTAGGAACCTGCACAACTGCTCTGAAGCACCGCTGCAAGCAACCATCAAGCCTCCACTGCGAGATGAAGGCTTCCGGAGCATCCGTCCTCTCCGATCGGAGCCATGGAGATCTGCTTCAGTCGCGACTCTCTCTCTCTCAACGGATCCTGCTTCTAGGGTTTGTTTACTATCTCAGAATGTCAATTTAAAAATATTAATTAGTTTTATATCTCCTTGAAAAATTAATCAAGGCCACATTATCTTATAACATGAAGATAATAAAATAATAATACGATATACTATTTATAAGGGTAATGTTACTATTCATATTACTATTCATAAGGGCATATTAATATTCACCAGAAATTACGTTTTTCATATCCAAATAGAAAAATATTACTGGACACTACTGTGTAAGTTAGTTTTTCAAAATTCCTAACATAGAGGTAGAAAAGTTATGATTACTGTCTAGGTTATAACAATGATTTTGTTTTTAAAGACTCAGTGATTCACACATTCATTATTAAATTTATTTTCAAAATCATGATGTGTTACATTATGTCATCCTTAAAAAAAATTTGTCTTTGAAATTATCAAAATGTTTCCTCACAAAAAGATTTTGGTACTTCATCATCATAAGATCCTCAGGCATCCATGTTACCTCTTTGATATTATGATTTTTTTCAAAGTATCTTTACCATTTGTGTTACCTGATCCCCCAACACATGTTCTTTACTGTCTAGAATCCAGATAGTTTATTCACAATAAGATAAGCCCGATTCCAATTCTATACCTTCAAAAATGAGGACATTAATTGGGTCTAGAATGTAGTTTCATAGCAATGGGAGATGGAACACAATGTGTACTTTAGATAGAATAGGGGCATAACTAAATGATTTGAAACAACTCTGATTCTCTCTAAAATTTCAAAAATGGAATATGTATCTAGGGATCAGTTTCCCTTTCTTCCCAAATCATATAACACCCTTCCATGGATATTCTTTTAAAAAAACATGATCCCCAAATTGATATTCCAAATCATTCCTTCAATTATCAGCATATATTTTTTATCTGCTTTAATCTGATTTGATATGACATTGAATAGCCTTTACCTTCACTATTGTTTCCTCTACAAGCTCTAGGCCCAAAAGATCCTTTTTGCAACCTCATCCCAAAACGTTGGTGTATGATATCTCTTTCCATACAATGATTCATATGGTGCCATTTGAATACCAGAATGGAAACTATTATTGTAGGAAAACTCCACTAAAGGAAAATATTAATCCCACATACTTATAAATTTATGTTAACAAGATCTTAACAATTCCTCTAAGGTTTGGATCGTCCTATTTGATTTCCCTTCAGTTAGTGGGTGCTAAGAAGTACTCAATCGAATCTCAATATCCAAATCATTAAAAACCTATGTCTATAATTTCGATATAAATCATGGATCTCAATCCAAAAAAAATTGAGATAGGTGCTCCATAAAGTCTTAAATCATCATTGATATAGAGTTGTGTTAGTCGCTCCAATGAAAAATCCTCCCTTATAGAGAGGAAATGTATAGATTTCATATGTTGATCAATAATTACCAAATTAACATCATTATTCCGTGCAATTTTGTGAAATATAGTGACAAAATCCATGGTTATGTCATCCCATTTCCATGTATGAATAGGTAGAGGTTGCAATATTATTCTAGGATTTTTTTGTTTCACATTTACATGTTGATTGATTGGACATCTTGATAAATAATCAGAAATTTCCCACATTATGATGGCCCACCAGAAACATTCCTTCGAAAATCTATTCATATTTTAGACACTAGGGTGTATAGAGAAATTTGAGCGAAGAGAAACATCCAATAACTCCCTTTTCAGCTCAGGTAAAGAGGGAACACATAGCCTCTTCCCAAATTTCAAAATTCCATCTTCTCAAATGAAGTCAGCCAACTTCCCATAATTGAAAGAATTAATTTTCTTTTGAAGATTCTCATCATCATACATTGATGATTTAATTATTTCGAATAACGATTGTTATTCAACCATTTGAAACATAAGTTATATTTCATATAAGTTTATAATTCTGATATACATCCTCACTAGATCCATGTACAAATGGTCCTTGTCAATCCTCATTTTGTTTATAACTCCATGGTCCTTCCTTCTCAATGCATCAGATACCTTATTTTCATTCCTGGGTGGTAGTGTATGGTACAATCATAATCCTTGTATAGTTTGATCCATCGCCATTACCTCATGTTGAGTTCTTTCTGAAAAAAGAATTTATAATAGACTCTTATGATCCGTATATATTTAACATTTTTTCCATATAGAACATTTATCCTTATCTTAATATAAAAGATTATGGCTGCTAACTCAAGATCACGAGTAATATTGATTTTCAATGAATTATTAACTGCCTGGATTCAGATGCAATAACTCTATCATTATGCATAACGAAACAACCAAGTCCTTTCTTTGGTGCATCAATAGAGATCACAAACCCATCATTCCCTGGTGGTAGGGTGAGTATTAGTGAATTCTCCCATCTCTTCATAAATTCATCGAAAAAGTCATCACTTTCTTTTTTCCATATGAACATAACCCCTTTATGTGTAAGCTTTGTCATTGGGTTGGCTAAATAGACAATGTTTTAAATGAAATACTGATAATCACCTTCTAAACCAATAAAACTAGATACCAAATTAATGTTCATTGGAGCATGAAATTATTTCACAATATTTTTCCTCATAGGATCAATAGATATTCCATCCATAAGGACAATGATAAAAAGAATGAAAACTGAATGAAGCCCAAATTAACACATGATAAACATCCCATATAATTCATTTCAACTAAGAGTCTTTAGCATAGTGCATAAGATATTTTCATGAACTTTGTAGCTTTTGGAGTATACCAAGATATCATCAATAAATACCACCAAATATTCATCAGGATATTCCTTAAAAATTTTATTAATTTGATCCATCATAATAGAGGGTTAATTAGTCATTCCAAAAGGAAAAATGATAAACTCATAATACCCATACATGGTTCAAAATTATTTTTTTGGAATATTTTCTTTCCCCACATGTAACTGATGATATATAGATAAAATATCAATATTCAAAAAATATTGGGCTCTATGAATTTTATAAAATAAATCATAAATCCTAGTTAGGGGATACATGTTTTGTTTTTTATAGAATTTATCTCCTTATAATCAGTGCACAACCTCAAAGATCTATCTTTCTTCTTAATGAAATGAACATGGGATTTCCATGGGGAAACACTACGGTGAATAAATCCTTTATCACTCAAATCCTATAGTTTTTTTCTTTAGATCCACTAATTCTGTAATGGTAATTCGATAAGGGGTTAATGAAATGGGCCATGAATTAAGAATTAAGTAAATGTAAGACTCAATTATTTTCTCTGGAGGATGTCCAGGTAAATCCCCTAGAAATATATCATCATATTCTTGCAACATAGGTACGTCCTCTATTTGAACATTCCTTTCCTCCCCATAGTTATTAAATTTCCCACCTCCCAAATATATGAATTCAATAGAGCTATAGGGAGTGGATCTATATGATAATCATATGGTGATGTTTCTTCTCAAAAGAAATGGGATTCCACATCTTCCTCAAAAATTGTAACCTCCTTCTTCTTGCAAAAAAAAATTCATATCATGGTTTGAAAGCCAATCCATATTGAGGATTATATAAAATTCAATCATGGATATGATACTAAAATTAGTAGATAAAGCACATTTATATTCCATAATGAGGACTTCCTAACATAACCTTGTTGTAATGATACTTCCCATAGTAATTTTGACTAACAATTCTCATATTAAATTGAATTATAAATATCGATTTTTCAGGGAAAACTGGGAAGATATGATTGAATGAGATTATCTAGAATCAAATAAAGCATTGGATATGTTTGAGGAAATAATTAAATAACCTTCCACCACATCATTACGAACATCAATATCATCATTTTTTATCACATAAGGTTGTCCCTACTCTCTTGGCCTTTTATGAGGCATTTTTCCTTGATGATTTGGAAAATCATTAGCATAGTGTAACATCTCCCTACAAATATAGCATTGAACATTAATAACTTCTTTCTTCCCCTTGAAAACACTATCATTATAGCCTTTCTTTACACACTTGTAGCACAACCCTTTTCCTTTTAAACAGTCACCAGGGTGTTTCCTTCCACAATTATCATATGGAGGAAAGTGAAATCTTCCCAAATTTCACATTTCATTATTTCCTTTCTAGATTTTTCACCAACAATATTCTTCTCTTTCTTTCCTTTAAAGTCATAAGATGTAAATAACTCCATTTTTTTCTTGATATAACATGAGGCTATATCATCGTATGATGAGAAAGTTTTCCATACCAGCTCCCACTGGAGGAATGGATTTTGGCCATCAAAGAATTGATCAATCTTACTCATTGGATTAAGTATATTGTCCAAAATATGCCTTTATAAACCTGTGAATTTAGCTTCATACTTTACAACATTCTCATTTTCCATTTTCATCAAATATAAAAACTGCCTTTCCATATCTACTCGTTGTTCATGAAGAAATTATTTCTCTGTGAATATTTCTTTAAATTATCTCCATTTCTTGTTTTATATCAATTCATACTCCTTTTAGTTTTGAATTAGTGACCACCATTGATCTATATATCCTAAAAGATGATAAATTTCGTTCACAAATTTCTCCATTTTGTTGCTTCCCACTGGAAGAAAAATATTCTATAAGGAACATATCCAATTCTCTACTAGGAATGTGTTTGAAGTCTAATTATATGATGGAGGTTGTTGTTGCATAATGAAATATAAATATATCCTCAATTTTGTGGATCTAGATTCTCCATTCGGGTAAGGATATTGTTTATAACCTGAGTATGTTGTTCCAATATTGTTATAAGATGGTCCGTACCGGTCGCCGCTCATGATCCAAAGCCATTATCTTTCACATGAGGGAAATCCCCACATGGGATACTTATGTCCATATAGTTTCCATTCCTTCCAATAGGTTCCATTTATAAATAATGGTATAAACTAGAATGGGTTATGAATCATAATGTAAAACTCAACTTAGAAAAATACATGGCATAAATTGAAATCATATGCATGGATAATCCTATAATCATAATCATGGTTTCTTTGGGGAAAAATTTACATTTAAATCCTTCAGAATGGATTGTAAATAAAATGTGAAATATCTAAAGAATATCCCCCTACCATGTCAAACTAGTTGCACATTAAGGCCTATTGTTGTGTACAAGGATACCCCAGGTCAACCTCAAAAATCCTTTTCAATGTTTTCACCCAAGGCACATCTGTGCTAGAACCACATCCACTTGTTGTATCCATACAGAGATGTATTTTCTAGAAAGATACACATAATCTATTCCTTAACAAAATACATGGATGTTCTTGTAATTTTATCCTCAAATACTATATTATGTGTTTTTTCTCTAATATATGATTTCTAAATATAGTCTCCATGTTTTTACAAAACCTCGTATAATATAAACTATAAATACCCTACCCTAGTTTCCTAGAGCTAGTGCCTAATTAAATTAGATTACCATGATTACAAGAAAATCATATCCTGAAGGAATGAATAGTTTAGGAGATCTAGAATTCCAGATACATACATAAGTTTAACATTATGACTTGAAATGAAAAACAATAGATATGTTCCATTGGGAACATCAACCACTCTTATTTTATACCTATAAGACAAACATAATATACCTCTTCATGTTCACGGAAAAATGAAACATAAGAATGGGTGAGATCATATGCTCAGTAAGGTTAAACATTATAATGGAAGATAAACTAAAAATAATGCATGGTGAATATTTGTAAACACATTCATTTAAAAATAAACTTGAAAATAATAATGCAGGAAGATGAGCTGAGTAAAAATTAACTTAATAAAACATAATCATGGGTACTGTACTAGTCGAATATTCTCATGAAATGTGAATTTCTATCTTCATAATGAGTAAAATGAATATTCTGAAAATTATAAAACATACCATCAAGGTCTCTTCCATGACATCTAAAAATGATTAAGTTTTCAGCCAAAACCATATCTAAATTTGGGCAAGGCCTCTGCCAAGCCCATATCAATTTGTTTCATGAGACCTACCAATGCGTCATGGGGATATTGAAGGCCCCACCCATCACATAATAAGTCAAATGCATTAATCATATAAATGGGGATAAATATTAATAACATATACATTAATATTTAATCTAACACATGAAATGTAAGTACCTTTCCTCGAACATTAAGCATAAACACTAACCATTCAGAGTAAATTGGAGAATGGTTTTAAGATAGAACATCCCCAGTAAAACTAATCATAAAAAATTAAATTAAATATGGTAGATGGTATCCTAAATATTAATCCCAATAATACATAATAATAAATAGTAGTATTGAAATAGATGAAGATACACTTATAAAATCATCAAGTAAATCTTGAGATAAATAGTCTTTTACATTGAAAAGAAGAGTTCTTTCAGAAAAGTGTTTGTATAAAACCAATAAATAAGTGATATATTATTTTAATAATTATATGAGTGATTTTATAAATATAATGGTTTCTAAATACCGATTATATTGTTCCCTTGAATATAGGTATGAATTTGAGAAATTCCCCTGTGTTAGGGTTGCATCTCGGGAATAATTTTTGAAATATCCTTTTAAAACATATAATTCCCCATACATAAAGGTAAAATTATGGTTGGTAAACCGATATAGAACATTAAAAACATTATTATGAGTACATATTAGTGAATAATAATTTAATTGATGCGATTAGATAATAAAAGTAACCTGAATTTAAAGGGACGTTTGAGTGGAAAACCCATACCTTAAGTCTGAAGGTGTTCCACACTTGGTCTTAATGAGCTGAATAATAGAATTTATGTTCATAAATTGAAATTTACAGAACCTAATATACATGTAATTAATTTATTATAACCTTATTATGTTCATTTGTGGCCTTTTATATGTTAATAGATTCAATTTCATTGTGAGGGAATGTTTTCATCCTTGGTTTCATGATCTGTAAACTTATATTCATGCATGGATAAACATGTAGAATGAAAATGGCTGTACAGAAAAGAAGTTTTATGTTATTATTGAAAAAAATAATGTTACATTTTTATAAAAAAATTTGTTATTGGTTGTGATGATGAATTATTATATAAAACTTTAATGACAGTTGTTTAGGTTAATTGGAAGGATTTGATCACAATGAACTCATTCCGATTTATAAATTTAAATCATGTGTACAAAATAATTAAAAAAACATAAATAAGTTATAATACAGATATTATATTTTTATTCAACCATAAAAAGGGTTTCATGAATGTAATCTAAGATTGTAATAGAAATTAAAAACGCATCTCCTTGAATGTGATAAATTAACACATCTCAGATGGTGTTTTCATTTCTTTTATAAAAGAAGATAAAATGAGAGATGATGAAGAATTATTCATTTAGCATAAATAAATTCCAGTACATTTATGGTATTGTAATCATCAAAATTTTTTATGAAAGGTGGTGAGGATGTAAAAAGAAAATAATTTAACTTGAAATAAAAGAAATGAAAAGAGGAATTTACCTCTTTAAGTAATCTTCCTTGAGAGCCTCTTTAGGGGAGAATTTTTTGTCTCTTTATTAGAAAAAGGGATAATAGAAAATAAGAAGGATCCTAATAAGATATTTGGGAAGAATTTAGACAAGGCTCAAGATTTGAGAAGAGTGAATATAAGAGGGAGTGGGGGGGGGGGCGTAATAGTGGAGGAGAAGAGGGTTTTCCCATTATTTTATTATTTTTAAAAAGGCAACCAATAGTATTGATTATTGTGACCAAGAATAGTAATATATTCATGTGAGTTCAAAAAAAGTGTGCTTATATCATTCATGATGTTAAGAATAGTGATTTTAACTGATAATGTATATATATTGTAAATTACATTATTTTACTATTCATAAAAATTCAAGTATTTCAGAAAAATCCCAAAAATTCACCCTAAACATTTTTCAACCTGGAGAATTGAAAAATTAACTCCATTTTGTGAAAATAATTTTCTAAATATTTTTAATTTATTTTTAATATAAAATCATAATTTATTCAAAAAATAACAATTTTAAAACTATAATTCATTTTATATCACAATGTAAAATTAATCAAGATATCATTATCTTATAAAATAAAGAAAAAAATTAATAATATGATTTACTATTCATAAGGGTAATATTAATATTCATATTATTATTCATAAAGGTATGTTACTATTCACTAAAAATTATGTCTATCTTATCAGACTCTAATTATCTTACCGAACGCAACTGTGTATGTGAGAATTTTTAAATTCAAAACATAGAGGTGAAAAAATTATGTTTACTAGATAGGTTATAATAATGTGATGATATTAGAGACTTTGTGTTTCATGCATCTAATAATAAATTTAATTTCAAAATCTTGGGGTGTTACACTCTTCGACGGTGGAAGACACAAATCCACCTTGGGCTATGGTTACAAGTATAGCTTGGTGATCCCATGCATCCCAATAGGGAATAGTTAGTGGTATATGGAACAATTTCATGATACGAGTCCCTGAATCTATTAGAGAAGCATGATAACCTTCCTTGGGACCCAAATCAAGCTTCTTCACGAGCCTTTTGTCCTAACAACCCTATTCATGGGATTTCTAACAAATGGATCATTATGGATGCTTATCAAGATAGAGACCCCCGACAAGATAATTTGATAGCCTATCTCAATACTCCCCTTGAGACCTTGAGACGTGACATGTGATGATCCCACCTAACGGAAATATGTATCTGTCATGGGTGGATGATATATGTGAAATCCCAAATATTGGGAACCATAGTTTCACCATGTTTAGATGGTATGGGTGAACTTATGTATCATCTAGCTCACATTAGCTCATGTTTCAGGCCTATGTTCTAAACCTATGTGCACCAGAAGGCCATTGAGATCTAATTTTTTCTAGAAATTGGACGGTCCTTCATTTATCTGGTTTAATGAGTTTCCCATAAGGTTCATTACTGGTTGTGAAATCTTCACAAGAAGTATATATAGTAGGTGATCTCTACCACACACAAGATATTCTTTAGTTTCCTCTTCAAGATAATGTAACTCCCTAATGAATGTGTCAAAAACATTGTCACCTGGTGGAAGGGCCTCATGTATTCCCTCAATATTTCACATAATAAAATAGAAGCCACTAAAAGTGTGTGGGGGTTAAAATATAGAATGATTTGGTGACTGTCCTCATCACTCAAAATATCCCAAGTAGATTCATAGATTTTTCTATCCAAACCCATAACCTAGATGATTCCTTAGATAAATCTAAGAAGACACATCCATTTCCTCTCCCAGCTCATTCAATAAAAAATTACAATGAAAGAACTATCATCATTGTGCCTATAAAGGACCCAGAAATAGAAGATTAGTTTACCCCATTGACTAAAAATCTAGGTATAGTGTAGCTACCACATCAATCTCACCCTAACCTGGTGTATATTCAATAGGCATTGCCTCGGTAGGAGCACATTCCAAGATAGTAGAATGTTGTTTTAGCCCCTATTTATGATCAATCCCCTCGTCAAGTCTATAATCCCAGTGTTCCCTTATGATAGAGGAATAGATGGATCTATTCCATTAAGGATTCATTGGTTTTTTTGTTATTTCCATAGTAACTTGGAACAAGAGATTCTGAAGATTCCATAGTGCAAGAATCCCCATAAAGTCGAGCGTACTGGTTTCACATAACATTGAACTTTCCATTGGGTCAATGGACATACAATCAATCAATGCCATGTGTTTAAGGATTGGATCCATTACTATGTTGATAATTGTTTGGTATTTTTGTGAAATTTCCCATCATTTTTTGAACACATATCCATTGATACTTTCATAGATAATGAGGGTGAGTGGATGTAGGTTTCCAACTACATGAATCTGAAGTATGGTGACTTTTTGGCTCATTGAGTAGTCCCCCACACCCAAATTGTCATTAATTCACTATTAATTTGCACCAAAAATATTTATTTTTACACACCCTCATCGTTGGACACTTCAGCATCCACCTCACATCCATCCATGTCATAGAAGAGTAGGCACTATTGTTACAATTAAATAAAAGTCCCCAGTAAGTACTATATACATCCCATAAAATCATTGAATTCATGAATCCGATGTTAGGAATCACCCCAGGTTTATCACAACATTAGAATATTTGAAAGATTATGAATAGGATTATTCCTCCATTATTATTGTAATATTAGTCGATTTGTTCCGAGTACCCAATGATGTGGACTATTAAACAATCTCTCTATGTTCCTTGGGATGATGTTTTCAAAGAAATCGAGGACATGAAAACCACCAGAATTATCAATATAGTGCTTCAAGACATTTCATACATTATAAAGAGACAGGATATTAGGTATATAATAGATCTAAATAGGCATAGTCCTATCAGTTCGCTCCATGAGAGACATTGTCAAAACTGAACGTACTAACTAATCATATATAATAGTCGCAACCCCATCATGATCAGCAACATCTATCTAATTGGATGACTCATCTGGATGATAGTTGAACAATAGTTATTCTATATGGGTTATCTATTGTGAAACATGATGCTTCTATAAAAATCCATAACCCATGGGTTTTACTAATATTTCATATCACGCCTCCAGTCAAAGAATGACCCCTTAAGCCATAATTTGTTTTTGGGGTGTATGTATGATGTGTTGAAGGACCTATAAATCATACCTACATGGCTCCCAATCATTCCGAACATTCACCTATTCTAATAGATGTTTGAATCCCTTGTAGAATCCATAAAAA
Source organism: Viscum album (assembly GCA_963277665.1). Lineage (NCBI taxonomy): Eukaryota > Viridiplantae > Streptophyta > Magnoliopsida > Santalales > Viscaceae > Viscum > Viscum album. The sequence continues at coordinate 190,359,564 of OY728155.1, read as the reverse complement.
TCCCCCTCTAGTTTTATATAGAGGTAGAAACTGCAAAGACATTCTATGCTAGGGTTTTTGAGCCAAAATAATTTCAATCCATCATCTCATTCGTTGAAGAAGATGAGGGTTCCCTCAAACATGGGTTAATTTTCATATAGTAAAATACATTCCAATTAAATGATGTGTAAATATAGTTTTACATAATAGACACAAGTTCTATAATTATTCTCCTTAGTACATGGAGGTCTACATGTTAGGGAACACTATAGTGGATTTGAGTCTCTATAGCCAAAGGAATGTGGGTTTTGAAAGGAAAAAGTAGAGTCTGTGTAGAAAAAGTTGGTTTAAGACACATTCCGATGGATTGATTGAAAAAATTGATTACACAATCACCTCATGTGATATATCCTACAATGGGTTGATAGGTTATCCCTAGATTCATCTTCATGTATTCATACACTCATTTTATCCCCAATTTCTCAAATACTATCTCAAAGGTCGAGTAGAAACACTTTAAGGTGATTCATATACCTTTGAAACATATATATTGGGATATATGGATGCCAAATATTACTCAATAAAGTAAAATCTATCCCAAACTAATGATGTTTCCCAAACCCCCATTATGGATATTCCATGTGTATATTTGGATGAAACATTCATCCTCCCAATCCACCAGTTTTATAACATGATGGAAGAATAGGGAAATTAATTTGTTGTTTCCTGTAAAATGGGGTGTCATGTCCCTAAGTAAAAGGAACATGAGAGTATTAAATTATACTTCTATACTATGTAGGCATGCATGATTCAAGAATACCCAACCCCTTTAAAATATCAAGAGGTAAACCCGATGGCCACTATTATATTTCATACACACATATTCGGTAGATCTTCATTGAAACATCAAAATCTGACCCTCCACCACATCTTTTAGATCAAGAATAATCCCTATAGTTTAAATAATGATGTAATGTGAATGAAAACCATGGTATTCATGGTTTCGAAAGATTATGAGATTTCTATAAATGATTCTATATCCTCCGATGTAGGAACAAGTGCTCACCAAGAATTTGTCTGCCCTGATGAACTATCACCTCTCATCCATTCAAAAAACACATATGATTGAGAGGTTTTTGGAGATGTTCCTTTTTAATTTTAAGAGGGTTAATCTTAAATAATTGATAATTTGATTTAGTTGAACCTTGGTATGATGTTTGATCTTGGGTAAAATGCTAATTAGTGTGTCTATACTTCAAGAGGAACAATAGCAGTATATGGATTTCTTTTTGAAGCACGATGATATCCTTTGATGGAGACATGAAGTGAAGATATTTCTATACCCTTAGGTTAAGTTACCCCCATAATGGTCTCTAAATGAGTCATCACGAGTTTATTCAGCCTTCCTAGAAAATACACCCCACGAATGGTGCATAGTTGAGGTCGATGTTGATATGATTATCAAATCCACCATCATCATGGAAGATCAGTACACCATGGGGCCAGAAAATATCATCCAAATTAGGGATAATAAAGGGAATATGAGACTATTTACTGACTTCTAGGATCTAAGCCATTATTTCATGAAGGATGATTTTCCCCTTCTAGTGATAGAACTACTCATTGATTCCACAGATGGGTTCCAGGATCTCTCCATCATTGATTAAAACTCTATGTACAATCAGATCCAGATATCCTGTGAAAATGAGAATTCAAACATCTTCAAAGCACCATAGGTCACCTTCCAAAATCATTAATTCCATTCTATAAGACGAATTTAAGAGACACTTATTATTGATTCATGAAGAACATCTACAAAACAATCCTCGAGATGTGAGTTAAATTCTACATGGAAGATTTTGTTGTAAAATTCCGCTAGCCCAAGGACCCTATTAAATATATTGAGAAAGTGATTGCCTTCCTCCACTCCTAGAATTTGAAGAGAAACCTCATGAAGTGTGTTCTAGGGGTTACCCCAGGGAAGTTTCTGGGATTCTTCATTAAATAGATAAGCACTAAAATTTTCCAATATATGATCAAGACCATCATCTTGCTGCCTCCTCTGAGAAACCTCTATGATATTTTAAGTCCTCCCAGGCCACTGATCCATCATACTCAAACATAATGTGATTCTAGAAAATTTTTGTTATAACTTTTTAAGGATCATGAAGGAAGGTATTGTCTACTAGTTGGATTAGTAGTGATAGAACACCTTTGAGTAAATCATGTAGTATGCCCTACATCTTCTAGTCCCGATGCCACCTATTATTGGGATGCCTTTGTCTCACTATGTGACTACCTAAAAATTATCCCTTAGTGAACTCATTTCTTAGAAGAATAATGAGGAATGTGGGAACAATTTATACTTTCCCAATAATATGCTACTTGATATAGAGTAAATATACTCCCATATCGATAATATCTACCATGATCAGGTTTTCATTGTACAGAAGTTGTGGAAGTAATTTTGTCATCCTGAGATACATTTGGTGTCTCGAGTAAAATTCATAATGTATATCCTAAATCGTTCCATTTGATAGTATGATTAGCTTGTTCAATATTGATCCTTCAGTTTTTTAACATCAATATCACCTCACATAATACCATCAATGGCCAGCCATTGGAAGACATTATATCTACACATGAAACCAAAAAATAATTACCTTTAGATGTTGATATCCTAGAGGTGGTCATCATATTAGTGGATCATTCCATACTATGATGGTGGATTCATTTAGATGGTTCCTCAAAGGTCCCAACTAGTAAAAGTTTCAATGATCCCATGATTTATAGTTTGGGTGTGGGGATATTCTTCAACACCAAAACATAGGATATCTATACTACTCCTTCCTACTATCATACGACTGAACCAACAATGAGGAATATTTCATGAAAATTTTATTGGTATTAAGTTAGACCGTGATATGTATATCACATTGTTTCATGTGATGGGTGACTCGACATTATTCATAAATAGGTCAATGTTGACGACATCATAATAAGGACATAACTTTTTCCACTACTAGAGTTCACGTTCCAGCTAATGACATGGTTCCCCTCTCATTAAGATGTAACTTAGTTTCAATGTTGTAGAATGGTTGAGATTATGAATATTTGGTCTTGAAACCTATCTTGAATAGACATAACATGATGATATTTTCATTTATGTGGCACAATTGAGGGACATCACTGTCATCATCAAAGAAGATGATGAATTCTAATGTGTAAACCAGTTGATAGTGGGTGCTTCTACAGAAGGATATCTAATATTCCTCATAACGGAAGAAGCCTCTGATTTATCAACCCCTTTTTTCAATTATCTTTATATTCGTTCCATATCACTATATCAAGATGAACATGATATAATCCATCAACATGAAACACAATTCACCCTCCAGAGTGGGCCCACCCTCTAGAAAACTGTCTACAAACATGGAATCGATGGAATTATAAAACATTTTATACAAGGAGAATTGATTCACTAGGTTATGTAGAAATTTCATGCTGGTTCATATGGTTCTCATCTTGATGGGTTGATGATTTTATCCCATATTCAATGGTTAGGATACTTTTTGACCACCATGGTCCATGACTGCCTCGGGTTTACCAAAATTTGTTATGTGTGTAAGATTCTTGTGATTTTTTTACATAAAATGTTGAAGCCACACCATACTACCATGAACACTTAACCCTTTCCAGTTTGGGGAATTGATGTTGTGGGGCCCTCTCAGCCCAAAACATCTAAAAAATGTAGGTTCATTCTAACTAAGAAATTCTTCTCCAAATAGAGAGAAGTGATTACTCAAAAAGAAGTACATTCTAGATTACTGGTCAAAATCATGATCTCCTACATTATCAATCGATTTAGGGTCTAGAATTCAATTATCACTGATAATGGTACCACCTTCTGTGTGGTTGAGTTGAAGAGTTCTTATGCCAACTACAACATCTCGTCCAACCATACATAAAATTATTACACATAGGAAAAATGACAGATCAAGGGGGTTGAAAAACCTCTGTAAAATTTTATAAATTATAGTGGAAAAAAATAATAGTTTGTTGGAAAATATCCCCAATAATCTCTAGGTGTATAGGATGAGGACTCAAAATTCAACCTATGTGACTCTATATTCTATAGTGTATGGAACATAGGTAGTACTTACCATATAGATTCACCAATCATCATTCTGAGTTTTTATCTATGATGAAAAGATTCCATATATAATATAATATGTTTGTCGAGATAAACTAGAATAACTGGATGAGTGTAGGATCACAGACATATATATATTGTAGATAGGAATTAAAATTTGATATCAAGAGTGTTTAATAAGAATGTTCTTCTCCTACTCTTCTTCTAGGGTGATAATGTACTAGATCCTTGAATGCCAATGATACCTAGAATAAATTCACTATATATGAAAATAAAATGGGATGGACATTACATAATTCATAAGGTATATACCACTGGTGCATACTCTTTGATCACCATGGATGGTGAATGTATCACTCCTCCACCCAGGGCCACATTTTTAAAATATTACAATAAATGAGGGGATATTTTCTTCCCCATATCATGATATTAAACTGTACTGCTACCATCCTTGTGACACGTCATTGTTTCATGATGTTAAAATGTATAAATATTATCATCCAAGATTCATGATGAAAAAAATGCACAACCCCATAATCTTATCACCAGAGTGGACATCACCCATGAACCAGTTTTCCTCCTTATCATGTTATAGGACTATGTTTGTAAATATTATCATACTTATTGGATATGTTGCGATGCACATAAATTTTTATTTTTTGTCTAGCAGTAAGTTCGCAAATACTTAGGCCCCTTGGCCTCTGGTTAGTATATTCATCAAAACAGTTAATTTTATACAATCCTCTTTGAAAATTCTCTATGGTTTGTGGGCCTCCATAGACCTCATTAAAATATAGTTTTTGTGCCTCTACATTACACATATCTATTTTGTATGGTTCACCCCTTGGTCCAAGATTCATGACCTCAAACTAGTTGGAACCCATTCGTCAGTACAAGATATGTTTAAAATATATATGGGAGTCTCCCCAAGAATTTTGATGTATGGATTAGGTGTCCAGTATCCTCATTCATGATGGGTTACTCCTTCCATGCCCCACATATAATTTTTTGGTCAGATGTTCCCCTTATTGTGTTATGATGGATTTTCTCTAGGATGTGTCATGTGGCGTTGTCCCTCTATAGTCATCATTTTCATCCCCACTCTAAACTATCCCCTTTTAATACATTCCACCATTTTGTTGGAGCTCTATGACCTTAAAATAAGAGTTAACATAAACCAAAAATGTCATTAAATTATGATAATACCTTAAAGAAGTCCATGAAACATCATGATAATCATCTGATAATCTTGTTCCCACAGAAGATAGTATTAACCCCCCCAAAGTTTTCCTATCACCACACTATGTTTATGAACTACATGTTTCCTGACTCCCATCCTTATGGGGTACCTAGAGATGTGCATACATTTCTTATATGGGCCCATCCAAAAATCTACCAATAATTCACCCCCTTTAATAGTCATGGTCTAGGAATCATGATCATAAACTTTATTTAGTCAATTTTAGGGTGTGTATGTAGCATGAAAGCCTCTTTGACTTCATTCACATTGGGTTATGCCTCTCATGTACCATAATGATTCCCTAAAAATTTTACTTTCTTTTTCTATATTGTTTAACTCTAAAAATTGAAGAATCATTGACAAGAATGCTCCATGTGGTTAAAATCCTCCTTGTGTCATTCATTTAAGGTTTTAACTCTTACCCTGCATGAACATCCTCAAATTCCTCATTTTTCCATGGTCCAGGGAACATATCCATAGGCTATTTACAATTAGTCCAAGATTCAATTATTTTAAATATACATGATCTATAAATGAATTATTTGGTTGTGTAGGACTACTTGGCCCTCATTCACGTCAGGTTTATCATGAAACCACCCTACAAATTCCACTTAATATGCTCCACCATTGGTAAGAACTCAACAACCATAAATTAGGAGCCTATAGTCCAAGAATCACAACTCTAAATTATATGTGAGTTATCTTTAGAATATGAAATGTGGTGTGGGGACCCCATGGAAAATAATTTATATTGGGATCACCAATCGATCACACTAATCATATCCATTTTAGATTTTCCCACTCATTGGTTTGAAAAATATGACCATATAAATTTAACTGCAAACTGAGCATCATGACATTAAACTATATGTAGGTCTGGTTGGGAGAGTGTGTTATGGTTTGGGTCCCGTCAGGGCATCATTCACAATGTGATTGTTAATCTATTGCATCACTATACACATTTTATGAATCTACTTTAGAAATGGTACCAACAATATGACCTTACACTATTTGCAAAACCTAGTTTTGAATCCCACATTCCAACATGCCCAATTCAAAAAACAAAGTCTTTCATGGTTTTGTTTTATATCATAGTTAAAATACAGATTGAATCCCTAATGGTGATGGTGTTTTGACATGGTTCCATCATATCATGGGATAACACCATGATGTATATGTAGTAAAAATGTATGATCTAGTGTTTCAAGGATGTCCAATAGTCAATCTTTCATTTTCTCTCCCACTTCATGACTAGTGTTGTTGGGATCCCAATGTTTCAAAAAATGGTCAAAATTCAATCCATAACCTTTAGTCACCCTTGATCCATAACTCAAAGTATCAACTTACCCCCTTTTTTCTTCCATGTATCATAGTGGAATTATAATACCCTTAGTTTCAACCATGATGTGTGGTTCCAATGAAACCCCTGGTCCGAAACTGTAACCTAAAACTAGAGATTTGAGTTCCGACATCAGCAAATTAAGATATGTGTGGCATTTCCTCCCCAGGATATGTTTTGAGGAATTTTGGACTCCATATCCTCATTTATGATGGGTGTTTCTCTCTTCCACATTACACATGTCTTTATGTGATATTAATTACAATTTGGTCCAAATTTATTACATTAAACTATGTTAAAAATCCTGGTCAAATGGTGTTAAACTACGAGACGAATCTTTATCAGATGATGTTCAATTTTACAATGTCCCACACTTACCATATGACATGAAATTAAACATCCAATTTCCCAATAATAAATTATAAAACTACATATATTCATCATTTTTGCATGACATAATACTATAGATTATCTTAGGTGATCTCATGGGATACCTTCCTTCAGTGTCATTCATCTACTATATCACTCATTCTCTTTTATCCCTCTCTTGTAAATCGAAATAGTTTTACACTATAAGATGTGTTATATCGTTTTACCAAAATTCTTATAGTAATGTGTTCTAAACAATGTTGGTGTAGTTATAAGAGTTTTGGAGTCCATTTAATCATCCTATCACTATATTTCTTTCCTTCATGTTCCCATTATTTGGATCCTCATCATCTTCCATGTCTGAAGGTATTCCCTAACATCTTGGTATCATCCAATTATGGTTCACCTAACATATTGGGAAAATTCCCTAGATGACTATTTATGAAAATATGGGATATGATCCATGTTTGGAATATTTTTAGTGTTCGACCCTTGTTTGTTTTCATTATCCAAGAAAAAGGGATATGTATTTTATTTTTCGGGCATATTGATTAGTTATCCTTCATCACCATGCCCATATCCATCAATTATAGATTTTGGGCACAATTATTAACAATTATCTAAACTCTTTTTAAGATATAATTAAACCCTGCAGTATTATCCCATTAATGAAATAACACATATTGAAAAATACATATTATTCTTATAGGGGATGTTTTCTCTAGCCACAACCTCTATCTTCTCAATCATTCTCGATGTTGAATAAAAAATTAAAGACCCTATGTATTTAGTGAATATATAAAACACTCATAAAAATGGGTATTCATGTGTTCGTCTATTGTTTCTCACACCAATAATTACTGACATGAGCTTAGGGAGTTTCTAGTTGTTCTTTAACATGTATTAGTATGGTACAATAATTGATGTATCAAAAGAAATTTTTCTTTGTGTATGGATAAAAGTTTCAAAATAAAATAAGAAATTTTATGTAGTTTCAAGTGTCATAAACATATTGGATCCTCTCCTGAGTCTTGAAACAAATAAATCATACTTTCCTACTCAGGTGATTGAGTGATGCATCTCTGCTAACCTCTAGAATGTTGCATCAAATGACTGATGCTTTCTACTAAACTCTTCTTGATCATCATTAAAATCTGGATAAAGATTTTTTACCCCGATATGTGATTGGTCATGAAAAACTTGAGATTAGTTAATTTATTAGTCACCTACCTCATATAATTCTCAACCTATTCTAGTTGGTCCATCAGTCTACTGACAATATCTTACTGAGTTTTGAAGAAATTAGTTTCATCACACGCATGTTACTAAACATACTAGATATCCTGGTTGACATCATTGAACATTAGAATATTGAAGGAATTGTCATAAAACCATGACTTGTCCAGTTTTTGTTTACCTTAATGATCACTCTCAGCGAGAAGGCCATGGACTAGCAAGTGAATGCCAAAATCATCTACGCCTCCAGATCATAGATTTAATATTCAATGGAAAACCCATATTTCCCATTATCTGTGGTTTCAAAAGTTTTTTTATAAAGAGTAGTATGAACTTCTAGGCCCTCAGCTGGATGATGTTGTTCTCTTTGAACCCTTTGAGAAAAGAGTCTTCCAATTTTTCAGTTGGTATATCATCATACATAGTGAAATCCATAAGAATGTCTGTATCCAAATATTTCTTCAGCATATTCCATGAAAAGAAGAACTGTAGATCACATTATTGGTCATGCCCACTTGGATCTTCCATTGTAGTGTCACCCCCATCATCCTTTAGTTCCTTCCCACCAATGGTGTTAGTCGCAACCATGGAAGACTATTCACATGGGATCAAGACTTCTTTAGCATGGACGATCAGCTCCACATGAATATATTAAGCCATTTGAGAAAGGTTTTGGGATATCCAAACCTCATTATGTCATTGGGAATGAAATATTTCAGGAATATCTAGAAATTGAAACATATCAGTCATTATGACCATGAAATGACAGGTATGAATATGTAAACACGAAGGAAGTACATGAGATTCTCATCAGTAGATTGAGCTCCTAAGACTTGGATTGGACATATACCATAGGAAACCATTTAGAACTGGATATTTTAATGACTGTTAATGGTTCATATTATGATGGTCGAATAGGATATGCATGGAATGAACAAAGAATTTGATGTAAAGGCTTTACGAAATTTGATCAAAGATGAATTACTCAAGATATGTCCATACCTTGTGGTGGAGGAATTTCAATTATGGTCAACCTTCAGAACACTAAATGTACAATAGTGGGTGCCACCATAAGGATTCCAAGAAATTTCCCTATTATATAATATGGAAGACCTAAGGATATGAAATATATACCCTGACCTCCTTAGTCGGCTGAACACTAGCCACTACGACCCCAGGTGTAATCCATGAAATGTTATCATTTTCACCCATTAGTTCATTGTTTCCTCATTCATCATGGCACCCTTTCACAATATCAAGATGAACGAAAAAATGATAATTTTCATTTAGATAAGAACAATAGTGAAAAAGGAAGAATCAATGAAGGGTGCCATTGGGTGAAGGTTTACCTCAAGTTAACCATCAAACTCTTCTTCTTCAAAGTCCAAAATCACACCAAATTCATGGGGACTCATTTAATGGGAAGTCATTCCCTAGGATTTTCCATCACTAGATTCCTTATCCTATTTTTCTATGGGTTCCTCTTACGATGGTGGGACATCAATAGTTGGTTCCTTTTTATGATCATTTTCTTCATCAAAAATCACCTTTACTGGGATGAAAGTTTATTCATACCCCCCCAGCGCTGAATTTTCTATGTTTCTATAGTATTTAGATATACATGACTCTGGTGGAAGCTCCCTCTACGATTTGAATGAGATAAACATCTGGAAGTTCAATCCACTATAAAATCATCATTTTCCACAAATGTTCTTTCTATTGTGTCATTTGGAGTGACCCCCAATTCATCTAGATGGAGGGAAAAATTAAATCCTTGGATGGTTGTTGCATGATCATTTAATTTTCCTAGAATCCACCATTTTTAGTCCTCGATTTTTATTTTGAGACCAGTCCACTCCATAAGGTGGAAATGTGGTTGTGCATTGTGATATTACTTCCAATAGAGTTCCATGATGAGTTCCCCAGATGCCTGGCTCGCCCCTTGAGGGGCATCCCACCTGATTCCTCACTACCATGGATCCTCACTCTCCTACTCAAACATATGTATGCTCTTTAATTTCATTTTATTTGGATATTCTAAAACCTATATGTTATTATATTCTATCAAAATCCCATATAAAATTTGGTTGTTGGTAGCGCAAATGTCTCACCAAAGCCTATATTCACTAACATGTACCATATTTGTCAAAGGATACATGGATTCCATTCATCACAGAACCCCATGAAGACTATCTTCATTTCTGGTTTACAAAATCCAATCAAACTAGTGAAATGCGATGGTGTATACAAATTCATAATGATATGTCTTCCATTATGTCCCATCATCACTCCACCTATAAAACCATGTAGTTACTCCCTCTGTTCTCATGTACCTAGATTTTTTTCCACCATATAACCATCTTGAGTTTATAAGGGGTGGTAGTTGAAATTTTTCTGGTTTCAAAACCAATATATGATCCTGGACTTGTTAAGTGCCAGCAGTCTTATCCCAGCAATGTTCAACAAAGAAGGCTAGAGAACACAGTTTGGAAGACTTATAGTGATCAGAAAATCATAACCCTAAAGCGGTGTTATGATCTTGTCTTGCATGAACTGGAATGTCTAGTAGATCCTTCTTGACATGTTCCACCCTCATAGCATGACACAATATTCCATTGGACCAGACCAACAAAGGCACCCTAAAATGGATTGTATTTTTTCCACTAGAATCTCTGATATCCCAAAAATCCATGGATGTATTTCTATTTTTGTATCCCTAAAATGTACTATCCAACAACTCATGAATGTGGAATGAAATGTAGTGTATGAGACTAGTGGGTCACACCCTCCCACTAGTATTTTCTCCCATTTTGGATATTTTCCTTCTCTAGGATCAACTAGTATGATCCTGAATTCCTCCTTTATGGCTCTTTTGGGCACTGTATTCCACAAATAGATCTTCTAAAAACCAGTTACATCATGTGGAACATATCAAACAATACATTGAATAGGATTTACTTATATATGATTAAGCATGACCTGATCTTTTCTTCACTTTCTCCATGAGATGTTGCTCTAGTATTGAGGTTCACCACATATCATTCCTTGTAATCTCTGATGGATGTCAAAAATTGTACTTGAATCCCCTCTAGAAGAATTCCATCGATATCATGGATGTACCAAAAAATGATGTAGAATTCCCCATGATGATGATAGGACGTGTTCATATTTGGGGACCACCATCTATGAAGCTTTGAAATATCACCAATTGATGGTAAAAATGTAACTTGATTTCTAAATTGCATCATACTATCCAATATGGAGGAATTTTTCTTTGTAATCTAGGAATGTGTAGTACACCCAATATGCCCGTGCCAATTCACTTTCGAATTTTTCACCAGACCCTAGGTCCTAATATTTGTGTGGTCCACAACTATTCTACCTCATAAAAATTTTCATGATGGGGGAATAGTGGGTAGGGATTTCTTATAGCACATAATGATCCATTGCAACCATCAGGGTCCGCTCATTCAACACATAAATAGTTTTCCACCCATGATATTTGGATTACTAGCCATTAATAGTGATTGAAATCTTCATCATGTGTGAACCATGATTTTAGTGAGTCAACTCTAATTTCTGGAAATATCATCTAATCTAGGAGCCCAAAATTCCATAGCAGAAGATGAGAATTCAGTGGATATCTATCTATATCATTTTCTACATGACTAGAAGCATTTGATTATCTGAAACATCCCTCTTAGGAAGAGGGAAATATGGATTTCCAATTATTTTATTTACTTGAGAAGAAGAAGTGGCTTCGTTCTCCAAGGTATTCAGTTGGTGGTCCATTTTCGAAGATTATAAAAAGACTAATTCTTGAAAAAATGAAGAATCAGTACACAAGAGTTGATTTTTCATGTAGGTCTTCATGATAGTGTGGAAAAAATACACAATTATCACAATGTAAGAAGTTAAAAAAGAAAAATAATCTACAAAAAAAGTGGACACAGATCCATTTTCCATGTAGAAAGGCAGAACTTATGAATAGAAGAGTGATAGAGCTTATCACATGAAAAACTCAAAGGTGTTATACATGGTCACCCTTAGTTTATTTATTAGTGGGAACCTCATCTTCGATGATCAAATACGTATCATACATTAAAAATATAATATATAGAACAAACCCATAGGAATCAACCACTTTAATTTTTGTTCCCCTCTTAAACTAAATTTTAAGTCCTATTTCATCTCATATTCTCTAGGGGGGATGTTTTTAGTGTTGAGTTCCACATGTAGCCACAAATGACCAATTTTGGTCAAAGTGAAGCCATAACTGACTCAACGAAGAATTCCAAGAGAACTAATGAAGGCTTACCAAAGTTTTTAACCTATTTGAATGAGTATAATATTTGTGCAAGAGCCATGTATTCCAAATATAATGATTTTCCTGGAACCTTCCATGATGTGTTCCCCAACGGAGAAGGAGATGGCTTGATAACTGCCAATATTGCATGAAAGGAATGCAATCAACACACGATCCCCTCACACAAAAAAATAGTTTCAAACCATCCACATTCATGATTTTTGGCCATATATAATGTTGAATTTGCACAAAATATGTCTTCCTTGACTGTAATATTTCACTCTTATAATTTAAGATTATATTTATAAGTATATGTTCACATCCCTTCTTTAGGGTGGTCCTTTGGAAGATGAACCACTTCTCTATTTCTCATCTATCTAATCTTCTCAGATATCATTATATCATGGAATCCTCAAGGTATATAGTCTTTCACGATAGGTTCCCTGTGGTTCCTCTGTTGAGTTATACCACATATGTGTAACCCTCGCCCAACCACTTTCAACCTAAATCGTGTTCACGAAAGGGATACACCTATTTACAACCTCAACCTAATGTTCCAGCCTCCAATATTATATTCACCACTTAATTATAGCTCCATGAGAAGCCCATATGTAACATCACCACTTTTTACCACATTTTGTGGGAAACACCCATTCTTTTCATGCACCACTTATCTGAAACCCCCCCAAAATTGTGTGAAATAATTTCATGGTCCCTCTCAAGATGTAACACCCAGAGATTATATGAAAAATATTCTTTTTAATTTCATTAATGTCTTGTGTTGTACGCTACACCAAAAGAAGCTTGCACAACACACATCCTTTACTTGGCTTTCATTACATGCAATCACGACCTTCCACGATAGCGTGTGTTGTACGCAATACCGAGTTTCGCTAAACAATGATATGTTATATAAACTAGCCGTTATGAATAGTAATACCCAATTTTTGAAATCTTATAAATTTTATTTTTCAAAATGGACTTCATTTTTGGAATCGGAATATCGAAATTATCCTAGGGTGAAAATTTGGTATTTTTCTGAAAACTTTCAATTTTTGATGAATAGTGAAAACACTGGGTTACTATTTAAAAACCGACTTTTTATTTAAAGAATTATTTATTTTATTTTAATTTATTTTTGGTCAAAATTGATACATAATACCTATATAAGTTCAATTCAATTCATTGGAGTCATTTTATAATAATTTTAGATATATACAAATTTTATAGAACTTTTCACCGTCTTTTACCCACCTCCTGGGAGAATTTCCAAATTCACATAAAACTTAATTTTACCTCTTCTGTGAGTGGAATTTAGAAAATCCTAAAGACACGGTTAATATCAAGGACTAAAATGTAGTTCAATGAGATGAAAATAATTTTTGGTGAATAGTAACTTTTTACTTTTTTTTACCACGATTAAAAGTAAATAGGGTAATTAAGAGTAAAAAATGATATTATTATTACCCTAAAACATGTCCTAATTATATTGGATAAGTGTAATTAGACCACAAACAACCTTAGGAATTAAATATGACCATTTAGGCCCACTTGGATTAGATTAGGACATTTAATATTAATTTATTTAAAGAAAAGTTAAAATAGTTAAAATCAAAGTTTAATAAGTAAATCATTTTTAATATAGGGTTATACATAAGATAAATTAGACTATAAATATTCATTAGAAATATAAAATGATTTCCTACATAATGGTGTTTTATTTTTAATTTTTATACATTAAATAATTTAATTTATTAATGACACAATGATGATGAAGTAATTATATTATTAATGAAATATTGACATAACTGATGTTATAAATACCCAAATAAATGTAATTTGAGACTTTTTATGAATTACAATAATTTTATTTGTTAATATGACATGTTAGTATTTATTTAAGTAACTTGTTTCGAACTAATATTTCTTTTATAATTTTCACAAAAATAAATTACCAAATAGTGTCAAAATTGACAAAAAATAGTTTTTAAAAAAATTATTATATTATTAATTGTTAATTTATTCCTAAAAATATAAGGTTCGTCCAAATGACTTATATAAGTTTTATATATTAATAATAAACATCTTGAGGTTCTTTTGGCTTGTTATAGTAAGTTTATTAACATTATAGTGTAAGAAAACAAGAAGACACGGTAAAAGTTAAATTATCTAACTTAAAGTTAAATCTAAATGATAAGGTTAAAATAGATACCAAAACTTGTCTAAATTCTATTGGATGAGAGGAGTTCTAACCATCCCAAACTTAGATTCGAAATAAATCAATTTGGAGCTATTAAAAACCCAATATGACTTTATAATAAAATAATATTTTTGTTTTTCCAAAGGTTCCCCTCTCCTCCCTTATAAAAGGGAACCTCCTCCCTCTCTTCCTCACACCACATTGAGCCTTAAATCTTGGAAAAACCCCACATAATTCTCTTCTCCACTTCCCTTGAAACATCCTAGTGGTCCTGGTCTTCTTCAACGACCAATTTTAGTGCCCTAAGAGGAGGTCTCAAAGAGGCGCTTCAAAGAAGAGGTAATGTCCGTTACCAATTCTTTCAACTTTATTTCTTCTTCCACTTATTATTATTTAGTTGTTCCATTATGAAGTAATAACATCAGTATCACTCATATACTTATATGTTATTATAAGTATCAAACAAACCTATTTAACAATCTATCCATCCTACGGAAAACGAAATCACTGCGCGCGCGCACGTACGAAATACCGTCTACACACCGTGGTGGAGTCTATTTTCCACCACCACATTACTTGGATGGATATAATGGTGTAAATAATAACTATATATTATTATTGTAAAGTGAATTTGATTATGAAATAGTATACATATACTCCAATACAATTCCACGATCATGGGAATGATATCATCGCTCGTGCGTACGTACGGAATACCGTCTCCACGATGTGATGTGACTCGTTCTACATGATTTTAATTGCATAATGATTACATAAATGAATTGAGTGAATAAATATTCTATGTATTACACTAATAAAATTCTGGAAATGAGTTTTCTATAACCTAAAAAGAAGAATAAGAATTTATTCGACAAAAGCATAAGAACAAAAAGCAATAAACACCCGAATAAAAAAGTAACAATGAAATATTACTAATAAGAAGCTAAGAATATGACCATATATGATGTAATAAAAATAATTATGATTCTGGAATAAGTAAATGGAATTATTTAAATCATTATACAGGAGGTTCAGACACTTACGAAGCAAATCAGACCTAAGGTAAGGGAAAATCTCACAATCTCATTTTTATCCAAGATTGTTTATACTTCAGAATTTACTGGGGAATATTTATCATCCACATCCATGTATCCTCAATATTTAATATTATTTCCATACACATACAAATTTTTAAATCCAATTTTACCCTTCGGTGAGTTTTTAGTAAAATATAGGAAAGGAATCTTTTGTCGTTTTTCGTACGAGGTAATTTTTGACTTTTCCAACAAAAGTACAAGAAGAATGTTATTTTTAATTTATACGGCATGAATGGATTTTTACGGTTTCATAACGCCTCATTTTCATGAAGCTTAATCTACAAGATTTTAGGAAAATTTTCAACAAAATGATTTAATTTTAAAAGTGCATGGCATTTTGTGAAAAGAAAATTATTTTGAAGAAGAAATGATATTTTCCTCAAGAATTCATTTCAAATGTTTTATCAAAACCATTTTCCATATAAGATGACATTATTTCATATGTGTATGTTTCAAGTTTAACGTCTCTATGATTTATATGGTTTCACTTTTCTTATGATGAAATGTCCATATATGGATTATGAGATGATGGGATGATGTTTATGAAACCCATTTTATTCTTTGGTTTATGATGAATGTTTTAAGTTTATTTTGTGGAAAAAGTAAGAATGATTTCATTATGAGATGGGTGGGACCTATATCTCCCTCCAATTCATTGGGTAAGAATTTATATCTCATGGGATAGACATGGATGGAACGGTAAGTTAATCCGGTTCAGTGTTACAGGACTAAAATGAGGAGTGAACTCGATTCAGAAAGGGACTTTGTCCACTAAGATAGTTTTGGAACCTATGCCTTGGGTACTATGGAAATCATAACATGTGCTTAATGATTTCCACAATTACATGTTTTATTCCCACACTATTTTATCATGATTTATGTTCCCTTATGATATATGCCTTACGTACATCCAAGATTCATGTCTTTTCTCAAGATTTTGATGTTTATATTTTATGTTCATGCTTTTACATTCAAATGTCTATGGATTGTTTTATGTTCTCTATGTTTACCCTTACTGGGCATTTGAGCTCACCCCTTTTATGTTTTCTTTTCCCCAGGATAAAAAGAAAGGTTGTAGGCAAGAAAAAAAGGGGGAGATCTTTATGGAAGATGTTAAAGATCATTCACCATGATTAGAAGATTATATTTCGAGTGTCAAAAGACACTAAACTATTACGGTCTGTTGGTGTCTATTTTTGTTATGTATTAAGTATTCCACAAAAGTAATGTAATTTCCATGTACTTCAAGCTTGGTACCTCTACAGTTGGTATCAGAGGAAAGGTTTAGTTAACCTTTGGAAACTAGGATGCGAAAACTTAAGTGGAATCCCTAGAGATATTTCTAAGGTATGTCTAGGGATGTCCCTAAGGTTAAGTATAAGTATAGGTTATAGTCCTAGAATTATGGCAACGATCATAGAATTAAACCTAAGATGTTAGATATTTAAGTTACTCCCCCATTATTATGTTTTTTCCCTAGCATGATTTTTTCCTCTCACACTATTCTTTTTGGGTTTTAGACGATGGATGGAACCCGAAGGAACCATGTTGATCAATGTAATGGACAATGAAATGATTGTCCTCCTGAACAAACAAATGTTATGGGAGATGGAGTGCAAAATATTATTGCTATACTTACAGAAGCTATGAATCATTCTGGACTTCCAAATGAGCAGAGAAGGGAACAATATTCTTTTGAATCCTTCATGAGGCAACGTCCACCTTCTTTCAGTGGGTCTTATGATCCACTTGTTACTGAACAATGGATCAGTACCACTGAAAAGATATTTTCAGTTCTTCAATGTTCTGAACATGATAAAGTCATCTTAGCAGTATATCGTTTGGAAGGTTAAGCTGATCAATGGTGGACTCTTATCAAGAATATGATACCAAGAGATGAAATTGAGTCCATGGAATGGGACGAGTTCAAGAACTTATTTTTTAGTAAGTACTTACCTCGTATTCTTCGAACAAAGATGTGGAAGGAGTTTCTTGAACTAAAGCAGAAGGATGACGAATCTGTTGGTATATACGAAGCGAATTTTATAAGGCTTAAAAGGTATGCATCTGGCTTTATCATCCAACATGAAAGTAAAGTTGATCGATTCTTCAGTGGCTTAAAACTAAATATTCGAAGGGTATTAGCTATAAGAGACTTCAGTAGCTATGAAGAAATTGTGCGTTGTGCTATCAAGGTAGAAATGGAAGTTGGTGTTACATATCCATCTCATGGTTTTGACAAGAAATGAAAGATGGAGTTCAAGGAGAAATCTCAGAATAATGGTGAAAAGAAGATGAATGTTTCTTAATGCTCAAAGTGTGGAAAAAAGCATGGTGGAGATTTTCTTAAAGGGACTAGAAAATGTTTTAAGTATGGAAAAGGAGGTCATCGAGCAGCTGAGTGTCAAAGTAATGGAAAAAGGGTTGCTAATGATGTGAATATAGAAAAGACTACATAAAACGCACCACCAACACTTCAATGCTTCAAGTGAAATGAAATGGGGGATTATGCTAATCAATGCCCTAATCCAAGGGTTAATGATGATCAACATGAGCAACCACTTAAGGAAAAGGACAAAGGGAAGCCACATGCGATCACTATTGGCGATGTTGAATATGACAAAGATGTGGTGGAATAATTAAGTGTTTATGTAATGGGATTCCAAAATAATGTTGTACATAGTATCGTGGAATATTGGAATATTTATGTATTGGTATATTGTGGTTTTCAATAATTTTATGGTACCGGTAACCATGGAAAGTGATTGAAATATTTTTGGAAAGAAGATGATATGCGCATAATGAAGGGATAAGGAGAAAATGAAATGTTTTATAGTATTCATGAGCTCATGACTGATATAAGGAAATAGATATATCATGGTTCGAGTATATAGAATTTTGGGGTTTTGGTATGTGGAAAGAGTTAACTTTTGACAGCACTCATGTTTTCACAAATATTCAATGGGTATTTATTTTTCAAGAGAATACATGATTAAGGCCTTCAAATTTTCGGAATGTGACCAACAAGACATATCTTATGATATATGGGGATCAATGATGGTATTAATATGCTTGTTATATGAAATATCTGGTAATGTTTTCACTATAATATGAGATTGGACAACAGTATTTTGGATAAGCTTAAAGATTGGAATGGATTATGTTATACATAAGTTATTATTTTTTAAGGCTAGAAAATTTTTGTTATTATTGATGGAAAGTTATAAAAATGTAGTTTTAGAAAAAGGACAACCTGCATGATGGGCGACAACCCGTCGCGTCAGATAAGGCTGTGGGAATCGAACCCACAACTGAAGTGCGACTAGCCTTTATCGCATACCACTGGCCTACAGGAAGTCCCTGATTAGTAGAAACTAGTTTTATTTCATTAAACGATATGATATATGAAGTATAAGATCATTTTTGGAATCATATACGATTAACCTCACCATATATGGATTTATGTATATTTGATAACTTTTGCTAACCTTTTGTTTGAAATAGATGGAATGACCCATCATTATATCACATGATCTGTTAACACTTCACGAATAACAAATTCAACTTTATTTCTTTAAGATATGAAGTGAAAATTTTTCAAAGCACGAACAACAGTGAGATTGTACAAAAATAAAGTAAGTTTTTATTCTAATTCAAATTCTTCAACTTTAGGGAAATGATCTTGAAAACCAAAAATTTTGTCCTAATGCCCTTATATCTGATGAATCGGATGGAACCCTAGATCATCACAAATTTATGGCTTTGTGATTGTTGGATTTTTCATAGCCATGTTCTCTACCACTCTCCATCAGAACATAACTGTTAGATTTCTCTTCCAAATCCATATTTTCACCTATGTTCTCCTATGTGGAAACCCAGTGATTAGTTGATTTGGGTTACATTTCATACTTTAGTTTTTTAAGACATGTTTTTGTATTCCTTTTTAGGATGTGGGTTTCTATTAAAGAAACCTTCGAGTAGTAAACCATTTATAACCCTGACGAATTTCGAGGGAGAAATTCATTTTAAGGGGGGTAGAATGTAACACCCTGAGATTCTATGAAAAATATTCTTTTTAATTTCATTAATGTCTTATGTTTTACGCTACACAAAAAGGAGCTTTCACAACACACATCCTTGAGTTGGCTTGCATTACACGCAATCACGACCTTCCATGATAGCGTGTGTTGTACACAATACCGAGTTTCGCTAAACAACGATATGTTATATAAACTAGCCGTTATGAATAGTAATACCCAATTTTTTGAAATTTTATAAATTTTATTTTTTAAAATGGACTTCATTTTTGGATTCGGAATATAATAATTATCCTAGGGTGAAATTTTGGTATTTTTCTGAAAATTTTCAATTTTTGATGAATAGTGAAAACACTGGGTTACTATTTAAAAACTGACTTTTTATTTAAAGAATTATTTATTTTATATAAATTAATTTTAGGTCAAAATTGATACATAATACCTATATAAGTTCAATGCAATTCATTGGAGTCATTTTATAATTATTTTATATATATATAAATTTTATTGAACTTTTCACCATCTTTTACCCACCTCCTAAGAGAATTTCCAAATTCACATAAAACATAATTTTACTTCTTCTGTGAGTGGAATTTGCAAAATCCGAGAGACACAGTTAATATCAAGGACTATAATGCGGTTCAATGAGATGAAAATAATTTTTTGTGAATATTAACTTTTTACTTTTTTTACCACGGTTAAAAGTAAATAGGGTAATTAAGGGTAAAAATGATATTATTATTACCATAACAAATGTCCTAATTCTATTTGATAAGTTTAATTCGACCAAAAACAACCTTATGAATAAAATATGACCATTTAGGCCCACTTGGATTAGATTAGGACGTTTAATATTAATTTTTTTAAAGAAGGGTTACAATAGTTAAAATCAAAGTTTAATAAGTAAATCATTTTTAATATAGGGTTATACATAAGATAAATTCGACTATAAATATTCATTACAAATATAAAACGATTTTATACAGAATGGTATTTTATTTGTAATTTTTATACTTTAAATAATTTAATTTATTTATGACACAATGATAATGCAGTAATTATATTATTAATGAAATATTGACATAATTGATGTTATAAATACCCAAATAATTGTAATTTGAGACTTTTTATGAATTAGAATAATTTTCTATGTTAATAAGACATGTTAGTATTGATTTAATTAACTTTTTTTGAACTAATATTTCTATTATGAGTTTCAAAAAAATCAATTACCAAATAGTTTCAAAATTGACATAAAATAGTTTTTAAAAAAATATTATATTATTAATTGTTATTTTATTCCTAAAAATCTAAGGTTCAGAAAAATGAATTAGATAAGGTTATATATATTAACAATAAACAACTTGGGGTTTTTTTGGCTTTTTATAGTAATTTTATTAAACTTATAGTGTAAGAAAACAAGAAGACACGGTAAAAGTTAAATTATCTAACTTAAAGTTAAATCTAAATGATAAGGTTAAAATAGATACCAAAACTTGTCTAAATTCTATTGGATGAGAGTATTTAGACCCATCCCAACCTTAGATTCGAAATAAATCAATTTGGAGCTATTAAAAACCGAACATGACATTATAATAAAATAATATATTTAGTTTTTCCAAAGGTTCCCCTCTCATCCCTTATAAAAGGGCACCTCCTCCCTCTCTTCCTCACACCACTTTGAGCCTTCAAGCTCGGCCAAACCCTGAAAAATTCTCTTCTCCAATTCCCTAGAAACATCCTAGAGGTCCTGGTATTCTTTAAAGACCAATTTTAGTGCGCTAAGAGGAGGTATCAAAGAGGAGCTTCAAAGAAGAGGTAATGTCTGTTACCGATTCTTTCAACTTTATTTATTCTTCCACTTATTCTTATTTAGTTGTTTCATTTTGAAGTAATAACCTCAGTATCACTCATATAATGATATGTTATTATATGTATTAAACAATCCTATTTCACCATCTATCCATCCTACGGAAAACAAAATCACCGCGCGTGCGTACGTACGGAATACAGTCTCCACACCGTGGTGTAATCTATTTTCCACCACCACCTTACTTGGATAGGTATAATGGTGCGAATAATAACTATATATGATTATTGTAAAGTTAATTTGATTCTTAAATAGTATACATACACTCCAATACAATTCCACGATCATGGGAACGATATCATCGCTCGTGCGTACATACAGAATACCGTCTCCACGATGTGATGCGACTCGTTCTACATGATTTTCATTGCATAATGATTACATAAACGAATTGAGTGAATAAATATGATATTTATTACACTAATACCATTATGTAAATGAGGTATCTAGAACCTAAAAATAATAATAAGAATTTATTCGACAAAACACGCATAAGAACAAAAATAAATAAACACTCGAAGAACAACTAACATTGAAATATTACTAATAAGAAGCTAAGAATATAACCATATATGATATCATAAAAATAAGTATGATTCTGGAATAAGTCAATGACATTATTTAAATCATTATACAATAGTTTCGGACACTTACGAAGCAAATCAGACCTAAGGTAAGGGAAAATCTCACAATCTCATTTTTATCCGAGATTGTTTATACTTCAGAATTTACTGGGGAATATTTGTCATCCACATCCATGTTTCCTCAATATGTAATATTACTTCTATCCATCTACAATTTTTTAAATCCAATTTTACCCTTCGGGGGGTTTTTAGTAAAATATATGAAAGGAATCTTTTTTCGTTTTTCGTACGTGGTACTTTTTGAATTTTCCAACAAAAGTACGAGAAGAATGTTATTTTTAACTTATACGGCATGAACAGATTTTTACGGTTTCATAACGCCTCATTTTCATGAATCTTACTCTACAAGATTTTATGACAATTTTCAACAAAATACTTTTTTTTTAAAAGTGCATGGCATTTTGTGAAAAGAAAATGATTTTAAAGAAGAAAGGATATTTTCTTTAAGAATTTATTTCAAATGTTTTATCAAAACCATTTTCCATCCAAGATGAAATTATTTCATATGTGAATGTTTCAAGTTTAATGTCTCTATGATTTATATGGTATCACTTTTATTATGATGAAATTTCAATTTGTTTTATATGGATTATAAGATGATGGGATGATGTTTATGAAACCCATTTTATTCTTTGGGTTATGATGAATGTTTTAAGTTTATTTTGTGGCACAAGTAAGAATGATTTCATTATGAGATGGGTAGGACCTATAACTCCCTCCAATGCATTGGGTAAATATTTATATCTCATGAGATAGACATGGCTGGAACAATAAGTTAATCCGGTTCAGTGTTACAGGACTGAAATGAGGAGTGAAATCGATTCAGAAAGGGACTTTGTCCACTAAGATGGTCTTGGCAGCAATGCCTTGGCTACTATAGAAATCATAACATGTGATTAATGGTTTTCACAATTACGTGTTTTATTCCCATGCTATTGTATCATGATTGATGTTCCCTTATGATATATGCCTTATGTACTTCCAAGATTCATGTCTTTGCTGAAGATTTTGATGTTTAGATTTTATGTTCAAGTTTTTACATTCAAATGTTTATGGATTGTTTTATGTTCTCTATGTTTACCCTTAATAGGAATTTGAGATCACCCCTTTTATGTTTTCTTTTCCCCAGGATATAAATAAAGGTTTTAGGTAAGAAAAAAATTGGGAAGATCTTTATGGGAGATCTTGAAGATCTTTCACCATGATTAGAAGATTATATTCCGAGTTTCCAAAGACACTGAACTATTACGGTCCTTTGGTGTCTGTTTTTGTTATATATTAAGTATTACATAAAATTAATGTAATGTCCATGTACGTCAAGATTTGGAACTCTACACAAGATGTCCACAATTCCTATATTGCATGTGTTTCTATGCCATTTTCTTCCATAATAAGTATGATAATGCCTCATTCATCTTCTAATATTAATGCTAACAAGGACCTTGTGATTGTTTACTCATCCATGTCATATTAACCTATAGTTAATAAATCCATCCCCATTCTAGTGGTGCATGATTTATGGAAATGTGATTCCTAGGGGTAAGGATAGGGTCCCCCACATTAGCATTGGATGACATTAAACTAGCTAAAAATAAATTCTTTAGAAAATTACATAAAACTATAGTCATACCCAATGATGTAATAATAGGATTCCACATGTATGATCGTCATGGGATGTGAACCTCTCCCACCATAGTGATAAATCCTTCCATTCCAAGAATTTTTCATAGGTAAGACCCACACCCCATGTTCCACAAATATATAATTATCTATTTTTTACCTATAGTTCATGAAATATTCTTCACGTTGAATGAGATCCACCTCATAAGGAATTAATATATACATAGGTAGTTCCAAGGTGTAATCCCCATACCATATTTCACGGGAACTACTTTCACAACACGAATTTTAGGTATACCACTTCCTATAGTTTCTCACATAGAGATGGACTCATCTGAACTCATAGGATCATAACGACCATCACAATCATCCACCTCCTCATGCGAATCTTCCAAAGTGCAATGAATAACATCCATATTCACCTGAAGGTACTATTCTTATTGATTAATCCCCAACCTTTCTGAAAAATATGGTATTTCATTTTTATCTAATTCTGGTAGTAGGAAGCATCCCTATGTCCCAAACCAAGCATCCACATCCATAATAGTCTCTTCTAGGTCACACCCCTTATAGAATTCCATTAAACTAGGAGGCCACATCTACTCCATGTCCCACATGAAGATTTCATGCCTATTCCACCCCACCATCCCTCACTAGAGAACCATTTATGATGCGAATGTCTTTGCCACATGATGTTAATCTTACAGGAATAGTCATATAACACAACCTTAAACATTGACAACTAAATACAAGGATTTTGATACCTATATTATAAATATGGTACATATGATACCTTTATGAGGTTTAATCTAGACCAATGGTAATAACATATATTGTGTCCAAGTAATGTACCTTTCTAATCCACCTCAATGGGTGTTCCCATTAGGCTTCTTGGTGTGACATATTCCCATTATTGGATACACCACCTGAATCCTCTCCTATAGATAATACTGATGATTCCATGAAGGATATTCCTACATGATAAAATCTTATCAACCGTCACAGTGTGACATCTTCTCTTTAAGATATATACCCTCCCAATCTTCTCCCATAGAGTGTTACGATCCATCCCCATTTATAGTGTGACATATTCCCATTATGGGACACACCTATTGAATTCTCCTCCATAAGTAATTTTAATCCACCCACCAGTATACCTTTCAGTTATTACATCCCCAGGATTTACCTCCTCGATATGACTCTATAAGGTGTTATGAACAATCAAATCCATCTCTACAAGTTTTAATCTAGTTACCCCAACTTCATACCATTTTCAAAACATGGGATGCCCAAATTTTATGATTTGGAAGAAATCATCCTTTTGAGTTAACTACCAAATGTTAAACATGGGATTCCTAATGTAAAATACATGGATGATAAACACCCTCGCCTTAGATACCACATGATTGACACAAGATTCCTTGGGTTTCTTTTCCAAGATTTCCCACAAGAATCATTCTTATGGGGAAGATTATAGGTGACCAATGTACCTAGCGCCTATAAATTCCAGTGATGCACTACATTAATAGTATCGTAAATGTAGGTTGATTACCTTTCAAGACACATTATAATGTTCAGGTAGAAGAAGTGTTATTAACTAGTTCCCACAAAGAGATGGAATAGGGTAGGATTTCCATGACCATTACATAACTCTATGTGGGAGACTCGGACTACGAGACGAAATCTATTGAAGAATCCTTTGAAGTAGAAACTGATATCCAATCATATCATTTTGATCAAAGAGTATAAATCATCATTGAAAGTGATAAAATTCACTGACCTATGGAAAGGGGGAATGCATGAAACCAAATTCACTAAATGTTCACATCAACTTGTGGGGCAAGGTGACGCAAAGAAAACATTTTAGACAAACATTATTGATTCTGATAAAAGTCTCAAAGTGATAAATATCCATCCTACATAGAATCACCCTTTATTATCTATGGTTATTAAAATTGCATCCTATCAATGTCTTATAAAAATGGATTCTCCCTAATGAAGCCTCACAATTGCGGATTTAAATTTTAGGTTTTGAAAATGGATTCAACTTAGTGATGTCTCCCCAAATATTTTTTGATCTTGTGGGGTCTTTATTGTTGAATTTATATAATGAGATCTCTCCAATGATGTAACGACCTAGTAAAGTCAAATAAAGATGATTAAAAATTACAATAGTCTTGATTATGGAGAATTGGTTATGTACCTTTAAATTTTGGGATTTGGGTGAGTTGGTTATGCTTCATCCAAAGCGGGGCACTCTTCTTTATCCTATTTATAGATGATGGATGCCTGTATAATTACCCCTAGCTGATTGTGATGTGCATGATCTAGTGAACTGTAAAATTTATTTGAATCATTGGTTACTAAATAAATTAATTTTTAGAGTACCAATCATGTATAGGTCCCACCATTGATTACCTTTTTCAAATAAAACTATACTATTGCACCCAACAAGGGACCTTCTATAATTTTTCATAACTAGGGGTGATGTGGTCATCTATAAAGGAATATATGTTTTAAATCCTCATGTGACTCAATTTCAATTATAATATATTTATTTCCCTTAATTTTCAATTACAATAGGTTACTCAAGGGGGGGGGGGGGGTCAAAGACTTGAGTGAAGGGGATCCATTTATCTCTTCATATTCTATTAAATATCAAAATGAGGACCCCCCCAATATCCAATTTATTCATGTTTACTATAAAATGGGTTCATGGGAATGTGAAGTAGATATTTTCGATATTTTCACTTTTAATTTCAAAGAATTATTCACAAAAATGTGTTATTAAACGTTTTTTATAATTTTGTTTTATTTTAGTAGAAAATTGATATTAATTGGAAAGCAATACTTTTATTAGATTTTCAAATATTTTTATTTACACTTAAATTTAATCCTTATAATTTTCTATATATGTATCATAAATTGAAAATTAAATTTTCATTTGAATCAATTTTCAATGGGATTTAGTTCTTTTTATAAGTCCATGTGTTGAATCCATACATTTGAATCCTAAAATGATCTCACAATGTTGTCTTTGAAATATATACACTATTATAAAGAATCTAAATATTGGATTATATCTATAAAAATATAAAATAAATGAATATTAATGTTTTTAATGGATGACAATATGATGAGGATAATTTTCTCCAACAATTTTTTGTTTGATTCATTATCTATGATGTTATTAAAATAATTGGGAAATTAGTGATGGGGAATATAAAGAACCTCTAGGGAATAAATTCCTGCACTAGTAGTTCATATATAATGACTGTAAAACATGGATAATATATCTATTTCATTGTGGTTGAACTCCCAAGGCATTTTCACTCAACATTTATGAATAATAAATTTCAAAATTTATCCCCTACATTGGGTTACCACATTAAAAATTATAGATGATATTTTTTGTGGACAAAATTTTCACCCCTCTTTGTTATAAATTTGTACCTTATATTCAAAATATAAATACAATTAAGTTATCCATTTAATTTTAAATTTTATAAAAATGATGGAGGTAAAATTGTTTAAACTGTATTATTTATTTTAAATATATTAGTCATCTTCTTCTCCCATTTTTTATTTTCACTTTTTTGTTCTTATAGAAAACATCCCTAATATTCACTATGATGAGTAAATAAACTAGAACCTATAATTTATAAAGGTTTCATAGAGTTCTTGATTTTTTTTCATTTATTCTCAATTATTATATTCTATTTTTTTATTGATGTAGAGATATTTTCTCTAGTTTTTTTTTGATTTTCCACGACTCCTTCACATAAGTATCAATCAAAAATTGTTCTCTACCAAATATCATATCCATCCCATATTATGGGTATTCTATTCAAAATAGGGAGTTGATATTAGTTTAAGGATTAAATGAAATATTATGGATTTGGGTCTTGTAAGGATGTACACTCTTGATTGAGGTGTTTTAATCATATTTACTATTAGAGGTATTGAGGTTTGTTGTGTCGAAGTTAGCTAGTGGGTATGATACATTTATCAATTAAGGTACTGAGTAATAGTCTATGTATGATGGATTTAAATTACCAAAATAATTTTTTAAATAAAAATAAATAATTAAGAATCCCATTTGTTTCAACATAGAGTATATAAATGACATTTTTTCCTTAAAATGAATGTGTATTTTATTATATTATATAATATTATTCCCATAAAACATGTATATAAAAAATTACATTATTTCATTAATGAAGATAATTAAATTAGTCATCAATTAATTCCATTAAAATTACAAAGTTTAGAAGTGGAAAAGAAATAGAATATGGAGAAAATATAGTGGGAAAATATGGATCACCCTAATGGGATAGTATCATTCCTTCTAGATAAGTCACTATAGAAATGAAATAGAATATTAGCAAACAACACAATACACTAAAAAATATAAATATATAACATTGGGAGGAATTGTATTGAATATTGAATTTTATTTTTATTTATTTATTGTATTAAATGTGAAAATTGTAATAGTATCTGAAATTTGGAATAACAATCTGTCCATTGGGAATACTAATATGGACATTGGTAATAGTAACCTGACCATTGGGAATAGTAAAATAACCATTGGAATAATAATTTTATCTCAAAATAAAAAAATTAATATAAATAATATTTATTATGATTAATTTATGTAAATATTATAATTACATAAAAAATATATGATTAAGAACTCAAAAAATATATAAAATATTTTTAACGTATTGAATTTTAAGATATTTCATAAATAATAATATTGTATAGATTAAAAAATAAAATAAAATCTTTTATAAAATTAATTTTTTAAAATTAATTTCATTTTTTGAAATTATAAACTCATAATTATACAGGGGAAATTTTTATTATTATTTTTTAAATACATTAATTTTCCTGAGAATAGTTTAAATACAGTTTTTTCCTTTACAATTATATCTTAAATTAGATTATTCATGCGATAATAATTACCTAACCATTTATATAGATTTTTTATTGAGAAAAACATATTTTATTTGAAAAAAAGTAATTAAAAAATAAAACACATGTCTTCCAAACCTAAAAATAACTTTCCAATGTTTATAGTCACATGTATTCCATTAAAAAATTCAATTTATTCCTCATTTTTAGTAAATAAATTACATTGTAGCCTATAATGGTATTTAATGACATAAAATGTCTTCTTTTACTAATTTATGAATCATTATGTAAAAATATCACTATTATACGGTTTACAGTGGATTGGCCATTATATTAAATATTGTGACTCAAAAAAACCCCTTCTATGAGTATTAATTACCCCTCTCCCAATCCATTCCAAAAAAATACTCCTTCACATACCAAAGACAATGAATAACCCAAATTCCTCTATTTTATTCCACTTATAAACTATAGGGACATTCTTGAGTTTCCAAAACCATACTTCAAGGGGATTTTGTGCTATATAAGAGAACCAATATCGGGAAGAGGGTATGTTTTAATCATCTCTTTCTTATGTTTTCATTTTCCCTTCATATTATTCTTTTTCCATTCAAAAATAAAATATTCTCAGAAAAATTAATTAGTGTGTAAAAATTATATTAATTATTTCATCAAACAAAAACTATCATATCTACAATGTAATTATATTTCATAATTCGTATGCCCCCTCTTTTATAATTGTTCTGTTAACTGTCGAATAACCACAAATGAGGATGTTTCCTATTCTTTTAATATAACCAAACATATGTACGGTTATAAAAAATTATTTATCATATATAAATTTCTTTTTAGCTTCTATAAAAAATTCTTCTAATTCATTAATTTACTATAATAAAATAGATAAATCGAAGAAAAACTGGAAATTTTAAGTGAAAAAATGATATCAAAACACTTATATATCTACAATGAAAATAATGAAAAATAATAAATTTTATATAATTAATAAATAATGAAATAAATTAACATCATTATATTATGTATCATTGTCTTAATAAAACTATTTTTTTATTGAGGTGGTGTAAATGTGAAGAAATAAAGAAGGATTTAAGGTTAGTGGATTCTCAAACCCAACACCTCTTTCTCTTGTTTATCAATATTTGTCTTCATTTTTAGAATGAACATTCCTATAATATTCCATAAATATTGAATAACTAATATTATGTTATAATTTCATGGATATACATGGTTTCCCCTTTATGAAATTATTTTTAAGAAAATTATATTGATTCTTCAAAAACAAATTTCATCCCAAAAAACATGAATGACTCATATTGAGTTATTTATTATTATCTCAATTATTCACAGTAATATGTCAAATATTTCTTCATAATTAATTTAGAAACACTAATGTTTATTTAATAAGTTATTCTATATTAAATTCATATGAAAACATTCCATTTCAATAGTTTATTTCATTACAATTATTTCTATATGATTTATGTGGCATTCTTGATTATGATTTTTTAAAATGTGATGGATGTACTCAAAATTATATATCCCTAAAAATCATTAGGTAATGTAATATATCTAATGAATTTATGTTTATTATGGACGAAATAACAGTTAGATTTTTACCTAAGGATTATGATATGATTTATTCATATATGTTATAGGTGGATATGATGATATCATTTTTTCAACTATTTGTGGTTCTTGAACACATTGACATGATGATTCAAATTTATTAATATTCCACATTTCATACCTTTATCAAATGTTTCCCTCCCGATTTTTAAAATGATATTATTCTTTTTGCATGACAATGTTTATTATTATCATACATTTACAATTGATTCATTCTCATCATCCCTTCTATTAATAGGCTTTTGTATCAGACCATTAATTGACATATATTCTCAGGGGAATATGTTTAATAAATATATCTTATATGAATTATAATGTTAAAGAAAAAAAACTCAATAAATGATGGTTTTTTATTTTTTAAAAGTTATGTATATATCAATTGTTCTCATGATACTAAAACATTGGATTCTTGATCACAACTCTATTATGAATATTATTTTACAAATTGTGAAATAGGTTTTAAAGAAAAATTATGGTGTCTATATTTAGTAGTACAACAACAGTTTAGTTAATTTGGGGACTACGATTAAATAAATTTTGTGACCACCCTTATGAGTAGTCCAAGTACAGGTTAACTATCCAAGAATATAATTTTTTGAAGAAAGATAAATATAAGGGTCACATAAGATATATTTAATAGTTAATTTGTGAATAATAATAAATTATTAGTATGTTATATGTTGAATTGTTTTTAAAAAACATTATATAAAAACAAATTGTGGGAACTAGGAGAAACTAGGACTCCAACTTGTGTATTGGAAAATAAAACAAATCATACCAGTATACAAATTATCTTGGTTGGTGGAGTTCAAAACCTCATGGTGATTCTTACCTAGTTCATTTAGGAAATTAAATATAAACTAAACCATATTTAATGTACAACAATTCTTAGGAAAGGGAAACTATTAATAAATTCATTTATACAAAAATAAACTATAATGTTAAGTGTAGATTCTGATCCATATTTCAGGGAATATTTGGTTAACTCAATGTAAAATATCATTTCTGTAATCAATTATTCTAAGACAAAGAAGGTTTCTATTATTATTTATAAATTAGATTGAGATTCCAATTAATTGGGGAATTTATAATGAATATTAATCTTAAGGATAAAATGAATGAAATGGAATGGTAAGATTTTAATAA
Source organism: Viscum album (assembly GCA_963277665.1). Lineage (NCBI taxonomy): Eukaryota > Viridiplantae > Streptophyta > Magnoliopsida > Santalales > Viscaceae > Viscum > Viscum album. The sequence goes on along the minus strand of OY728155.1, from coordinate 190,327,767 downwards.
GTTGTTCCTTAAAAAGAATTTAAAATAAATATAGAGATATAATTAATATGTTTCATGAAATGGATTCCCAATATATCCTTTCTTATGTTGAATCATTCATGATGATTTGAAGATAAACCTCTAGTTAGGTTATTAACAAATATTGAAAAAATATATTGAATCTTTATGGGCTTAATACTACACCTTTAAAAGGATTTTATTATATGAGACTATAGGAATTAAAAATAAGTTGTTCTATATGCTCTCAAAATGGATAAATAGTATGGATAATGTCCCCATGGATACATAGATATGAAGAGAAAAATAGAGTTTCATGTAGGTGCGTCAAATGAAAATATAGCAAAGAGGACCCAACCACAAAAATCAAAAATATTTGGAATAAGTATCATAGGAATATCCTCAATAGGATGGGTAAATTCATTTGGTATGAGAGAGAATAACATAGATATCATGAATGTCAAAGGGTCATAAATAATCAAGCCAATATAATGAAGAAAAGGAATTAACATCCTGATGCACCACCCTTGGTACGATTCTTCAACTGAAGGGACAAGGCAGCCTATTTTTTCTTGTTTACTAAACCTTGTGTCAATGAGATTAATCTATGTCACTGACCACCAAATCCAATAGATGAATGGAAATCTTATTTCACTAGTACTGGTGAAGTGGAACATAAAAATCTTGTCATATAATATAATATTCATAGTCACTAATTAATAGAAAATGTTTAATTTGATTATAGTTCTATACATTCCATTATATCTTATAGGTTATATATAACAACTGAATTGAATCCTTAATACCTTGAATTAATGATATCTATAACAACACCTACTGTTGTGATCTTTAAAACCTATTTGTTTGAATATATTCATATTATAAAACATGGTAATATTATTCCATTGAATCATGCAATACTTTCCATTATAGAATTTGATGATATATCGTGTTTTTATTGGATATCATTATATAGATCATACATAGACTATTGAGAAAATAATATTTCTATATTCTAAACTATCCCATGATCCATTACAAGTCAATGGATGATCAAAAATATACTTTTAAGAGTCCATTAATATTATAGAAAATAATAATATATGGAGTGCATCAACATTCCCATATCATTGAGTCAAAGGAAAGTATGAAACATATTGAAACTACCATTATGAGGGAATACATTGAAAAATTTCCTAATGAGTTACTGGGAAATCCCCTAGATCATTAGGTATAGTTATCAATTGAGGTCATTCCTTAAGATAATATTATCTCACAATTCTCAGACACGATGTCCCTGATCAAATATGAGGAGTTAAAGAATACGTTATAATAGAATTTGGAAAATGGGTTGATATGCTCTAGTTCATCACCATGGGGTTCAAGAATCCTATTTGTAATGAAAAATTATGGGTTAGTGAGGTTTTTTATAGATTACTAAGAGCATAAAAAGATTACCATAAATAAAAATTATCCATTTCAAGGGATTTATGACATGAATGATCAACTATGAGTAGTTTTGTACTTTTCAATGGTGTATCTTAATTATGGATATAATAATCCAAATAACATAGTGTATGTAGTTAGAGGGAAATTATGTTCTTATGAATGAATGGGAGGAGCGATTTAAGTATCATAATAAGAGTTTAATCATTGGACATGTATTGAAAATAAAATAATGTGGAGAATGTTATTTTATATTTAGTTACTATTCAATGACTATATTAGGTTATTTAAGAATTGAGAAATAAAATTTGATTTCCTACATATCGTGGAAATTAATGATCTTGGGGTCCAACTACCTAATGCCTGATCATGAGATAGTAGGTATTATATTATCTATGAATATATTAAAAACGTACCGATCGTGGGGGATGTGTGAAATATATTCCAATCACAATTTTCTAAAGTATATATTCACAAAAAATGATATCATCATTCATCCAAGAGATAGTCATATAATATTATGGACTACAATTTATATATTCAATACTATCCTATAATGGAAAACATAGTATCTAATTCTATTAACAAAAAAATTCTAAACTATCTATGATGCATATTGAGAAAGTCTCTATCTTCCTGGACAAGAAATAAATACATCTAAATATCATAATAGAAAAGAATAATTTCCACCCTTCCCAAATTATTTCCCAATTATCTATCCCTGGGGATATCAATGAGAAACAAAGGAATGATTTTGTGTTTCAAAAAAGGATGAAATTATAAAAGTAAGGAATTCTTCATGACATCTAAATCAATGAAGATGGTGTCATTCCTTTGGAACATGTATTTTCATTCCTTAGTTACCTAAAATATAGAAGGTTCTATTATATAATGTTCATAACTCACATTTCTCAATCAGTCCATGAACCACCCAGACATGCCAGTATCTCTGAGACAACATCTAGTGGGGAAAATGTAGAAAGATACAGTTGAGTACACATTAATGACCTTGGTATTACGTGATGTTAAATCAGAATATATGATGTATAAGGGGGTGATGAAATTATTTCATAAAACCTCATATAAATTATACAACATCCCTATGGAATTTTACATTGTTCCCTTGAAGACATATAATAGAAAAAACAACATCTGTGTTGATTAGGATTTACTCACCTAGACACACCAATTAATCATTATTATGTAGTATTTCACACTCAGTTTTTTTAAATATTTTAATTTTATTTCTATTTATACATGGGGTACTATTTTTTATCACATTTTTTCATAACCAAACATTCACTTCTATATTCTAAAGAAGTAATCATGATTTTTTGAAAGTTAAATTGAATTTCAGTAAGTAAAATCACTCCAAAACACATGGAAAATCTCAAGAGGTTATATGAAATCATAAGGGAGTGATGAAATAATTTTCAATGTAATTTAAAGTATGATTGGATTAATGTCTACCATTAGCTAGTTTTAATAAAAAATAGTTTGCACTTAAGTATTCAAATTTGTCCTAGGGAAGCTCTATATGGGATGTGATGTAGAACTCTGCCATGTTAGGATGATGTTTGTGAAAAAAATATACATAGACCTGAACATTGTCTAGCGATTAGGGGGAATTTTCAAGACATAGAACATCATATAATGTTTTCTCAGTGCCAATAGAATATCTATGAAAATAACCATTGATGGGTATTGGTATTTAAAGTTAGAGATAATGTTTCTAATTTGAATGTCAATATGGAAGTGATTAATGAGGTGAAAAATGAAATGGAATCATGTTCCAAGGTATAATATCCTCTTTAAGGAGAAACAAACTATCATCTAGAACCTCCACCAAATATGGATGATGTTCATAATATGTTCCATGTATTTCACTTAATAGTTTGCATACCTGACCACTCAAATATGTTATATCTGAATGTGGTATAACTGGAAAATTATATCTGTTTCGAGATATAGTCAATGAAAAACATTGATAGTAGTGACGATGTCCTAGGAAACAAGGAAACTACCCATTTAAATTATCTATGGTAAAACTATATATATGAAGAGTTAAATTGGTAACTATAGGAAACAATAAAATTGAAGAACACTAACCTATTATCTATAGAGAATATGAGTTGAAATTTGAAGGATAAAATTTATAAAGGGGGAAGAATGTTAAATAATGAAACTATTAGAGAAGGGAAATTTATAACCTTGAGATTAATGGATGTTAATAATGAATTATAGTATAATGATGTATTTATAGGTTTATATTTGAATTTTGTAATATTAATGTGACCATTGGAATATAAACATGACCATTTTGAATATTAATATGACCATTGGGAATGATAACATGACCGTTCAAAAAAAATTTGTCCTAAAAATAAAAAAACTAATATTTATTATTTTTAATTCAAGTTAATATAAATTTTATAAAAACATAATGTAAATATAACAATTAAAAATTTATCAAAAATATATGCACATTTATATAAAAATAGTATTTTGAGGAATTTAATAAAAATAAAAAAAAATTATAATTAAAATTAAAATTACATGTATTATAAAATTAATTTGATAAAGTAACTTTCATATTATATATCATCACATAGAATTTTCCCAAAATTGGTTTTTAATATTTTTTGAAATAAATCGATTTTTGGATGAATAATACAAATAATGTTTTTCTAAAACTGATGTATCTGTAATTCCATTATTAATGATGTTATAATGACTTAATAATTTTTTAGAAAAGGTGGATAAATTAAAATATGTTTTATTTTATAAATTATTCATTAATATACAATTATATTTTATTCAAAACCTAAAAATAACTTTCTAATGACTAAAGTGAAAAGTATTTAATAAAAATCAATTTCCATTTATTCCAATATCCATTATAATAAATTATTGATATCAGATTATAAAGTATTTTTATGTCATAGACCCATTTTATTTTTATTTATTAATTATTCATTATTTTAAAAAACAATATTATAAGGGTTTCCTTGAAAATATAATTTTCTTTAATATTTTTACTCAAAACTCCACTCTCTTTAAGTATAAATAACCCCCTCCCTCCCCTTTCCAAACCACTCATCCATTACCTTAATAATATATAAATATTTTGAAATCCTCTCCCTTAATCCAATAATCATCGATATAGAATTTATTGTGTAACCAACTCCAACTATAGGGGGAGTTTATGCCATAAAAGAGAAGAAACTCTGAGAATAGTGTATGATTTCATCAACTATTCTTTGTGTTAGCCTATTTGATTCCTATTTTAATTTTTCCATGACCAAAAACTAATAATTTATGAGTAATTAATTAATATATTAAAATTAAAATAACAATTTTATTATAATTAAAAAATAATAAATACTATGTAATTGTATTTCACAATTCTCATACCTTTACATTGAAAAATCCCCACTAACTATCGATTAACAAACAATGAGGATGTTTCCAATTATTTTATTACCACACACCTGATGTCTCATTAAAATAAATTATTTGTGATGTATTAATATATAAATATATTTATTTTAATTTTAGGCAATTAATTATATTTTTTTATAAATTACATTGAAAGAAATAGAAAAATAAACGAAAAAAAAGAAAATTTCAAGGAAAAATTTATATCAAAATGATTCCACTTAAACGGAAAATATAACATTATAATGGATAAATAAGAATTTAAATTAAAAAAAATTCACAAATAGTTAATTTTTTAATTAATCGGTTTTTCTCATTTATGTGGTTTAAAATCAATGAAGTAATGCACGATTTATGGTATGTGGAATCTCAAACCCAACACATTTAGTTTCTATTATCAATATATCAAATCATTTCTAGAATAGATATTACCCTAATATTCTATAAGTATTGTTAAACTATTTTTTCTGTTTTATTTTATGGGATATACATATTTTCCTCCTTTCCAACAATTTTTTAAGAAAAATAAAATTATTTTTCAAAAATATATTTCCTTCAAAAACAAATCACAAAAAAATATTAAGTTTTTCCTCCACCACTCAATAATAATGTGGTGAATTCCAAAATATTTTTTCACTTATTAATTTGTAAACCCCAATGATTACTCATTAATGTTTTATATTTTAAATCCTTATGAAACCTATTCCTTTATATAGGTTATTTGATGACTTTGATTCTTATACATTTTATGTATGATTATCAGTGTTTATGATTTGATGGGCGGGAATAAAATTATATATCCTACCAATTAATTATGTAAACTATAATATCTCAGGATATTATGTGTATTAATATTGAAAATGATTCTATAATTTTTTAAAATTTTAATTTTATTATTTATTCACATATGGTATTCAAGGACATGATTTTATCTTTGTTCATAATTATGTGTGGTATTTGACCACTATGTCGTGATGTTTCATTTAGGTATATGTCCCATTCAATGAAATTATGAAATGTTCCCCTACTGATGTTTATTATTATCTTATACATATTATACGATAATGATGAATATGGTCACACATATAATATTGGTTCATGTTATTTAATGCTTTCTTTAATGGGCATTTAGCTCAACCATTTCATTGATATGTATCCTTAAGTGAATAAATGAACTAATTATATTGTGAAAGATATATAATGATGAATAAAGTGAATTTAAATAAAATTTTAATTATTTTCTAAAGATAAGTTTTTACAAATTTTCCCATGATACTCGATCATTGGATACTAAAACTATAACAAAATTATATTTTTTATCATAAAGTCATATAATATCCTTTTAAGAAAAATCTTGGTTATTGTACCATGTAACCAAACCAAAGACCATGTCTATTCATTCTAACTGAATATATTCAATATTAATTTTATCTTCCTATTTATTATAAATTTTACATTTCATAATCAATATTTGATATTTATTTTCCTTTTATAATAAGAAAACATAATAATTAAACTAAGTATAGTTTTGTATTTTTGTAAAACCATTATTAAGTGAGATGAACATGGTCTTAAATTCTTTTTTATTAGTAAAAAATATTATATTTTATACCACTATATTACATGTTTGTTACAACCACAAAATATTTCATCATTGAAGGAGATTCATGCGATCTTCTACACAGTATTCCATGCAATTTTGTGAATAAATTAATACATTAAATTAAAAATTAAATAAATTTATTTCCCTGATATTTTAAAATTAAAATTGTAATTTAAGGTATTAAAAAAATTATGCTCCCACAAGAAGAATAAAATAATTTTTTTAAAGATCACAATTTAGAGTATATAGAGATTAAATAAAGGATGTGTAGAGAAAAATAAAATGTGTATCAAAATATATTCACACATATCAAGAGAATAAAATGGGGAATGAATCAAAACAAGTATAAGAAAACTTTTCCCCAATAAATATTAAAATTGATGAGCTAGAGGTTAATGAGAATGAATTTAATGATGATATTTTATAATACCTCACTCAACCATTGTTGGAGGAGGTTATTAAATAAACCTTCCAACTGATGTACTTGTGGGATATCCTGAATATTTTATGAGTTTTAGTCATACTATATTGAAATTAAAAAGATAAGTGATTATATAATCTATAGTAAAGAAACATAATAACCTATATATCTATGTCTTTACTTGGAATATGTTTATGTAGATTCAATTGATGAGTCAAATTTTTAATTATTCTTTTAGGAAGAGATCTATTTGAATCTTAACTTACATGAATGGGATAACTTTTATAATTATTATTCATTTTCCAATATTATCTAGGGTTATTTTTTAGTAGTACTTTTAAAAAATTTATAACACAATAGACAAGGATTCATTTTTGGATGTTCTTGACGAGGAATATTTTATAATCGTAGAGTTGAAATAGGATAAGCCCATGGAGCTATTAGTGGTGTAACTACATCCTCAACATTAAACCAAATAATTAATTGAATACGACACCATGAAAATAAATAATATTCACATATTAATTTCCATCCCAACACCTTTAAACATCAATATCAATTTGTCATCTTTAATGGGGATTTGGTAAAAATAATTATTTCTGAGTTTCCATTGGTGGAATTCACTAAATGATATAGAGAGGATTTATACTTAATTATTATTAATCATGAAACAACACCCATATTTAGATTTTAGATAACCCATAAGAACTACCTATCTTGGGGAAATAAATATATAGTACTTACTTTTATGTCTAAACCAAGTATTATAAATCATCATATCTTGTTTTATTTATTTTTATATATATTTAATTAAATAAAATTATCATATTTTGAACTACATTCTTATGTATTATGAGGAAACATCTAAGATCAAAACTAAATGTTTACATTAGAAAAATGTTGTTATATTTTTCTCATTAACAATTGTTTTTTCTACCATTATATTTTTAGTTTTTTATTTGAAATGAGGGGTAGTAAAATTTAGGTGTTTGTGGAGTTTCAACAGTCATAGTATTTATTTGTTCATTATTTTCTATTATTTACTCTTTCTAAAAATATTGGGATAGAAGGAATGTATTTTCAATGAATATTCACACTAAAAATGATTTTGATATAGTTTTCTATTTTGTTTGAAGAAATGAATTTTGATAATGTTTTTTGATGCCCGAAAATTTCCTACAATTTGAATTTCTAACATGTTTATGAGTTTGATGGATTTTTGAAGTCTGTAGGCACAGAAAAAAGAATAACATTATTTTTTACATCATATGAGGTATTGTAAAAAAACATTTTGATACTATTACTATCTACCAATGTTTTTTAGAGAAAATGTACATTTTATATGATCCAAAACATGTTATTTTTCTCTTTATATGTAATGTAATTCATATATATTTTTTAAACTTTTTCAAGATTTCATTGGATAGAAATATTTCAACTTGATATATACTTTTACATGAAACCTTTGTAGTGTATAAAATCCATGAATTTTTATATTGGTTTAAGTTATATTAGAAGCCTATTTTTCCTTAATTACAAGAACACATTATTTGTTTCCATAATAAATCATGATTTATAGTAGAAGAGGGGCCTTTATGTGTATTATTCAAGTAAAAATCTATTCCATGTTTGTTTTATGTTTATATAAATATAATATTTTCTTGATGAATGGAAATGAATCATTAATTTTTTACATTTTTATTATAATAGGATCCTTAAGAAATAAAAAATAAATAAAAATTGAGAAATGAAATAATGGCATTGATATTGACATTTTCACAATGCATACATTTTTTTTATTAATATCCATTTATGTATTTATGGTAATTCATTGTAATTCATTTATTCAATATGATTTATATCTCATACGCCATGAATATAAAGTAATATAAACAAAAAACAAGTTTTACATATATAATTATTATAAAATAAATCATAGTAATCACCCTTTTCACTAATTTCTCATGTCAACAAGTGTTTAGTGTACATTATTTATTCTGAATTGAGTGAGTATATATCATTTTTTTACTTGAATATTAACATAGGAGAAATAATATTTAGTCCTTATCTATTTGGTAGTTTAATGTTATATATGTTTTCCCACCAACGCTTAGCCAATGAATAATATAAGAATTCTTTATGAATAAAAAAATGTTTTCATGTATTTCAATTAACATATATTATAATTTTCACACGAATATAGTTACCGATGTATTTTTCAGTTATCTTAAAATATCTTGATTTTATTTCTATTTAATGAAGTGTTTCATAAAATATCATGTTCCATAAATTATTAATAATACATGGAATTATTTTTGAGGAAAAATGAATTTCATTTTGAGATATTAAAAATAATGTGAATTGTTTTTCATATATGAGACATGATGAAATTTTATTTTGGAATTATTTTTATAAATTCTGTAGATATTTAATTTTCAACCTATTTGAGTAAAATAGAAGATAACTTCTTATATGAGAAATATTTGTGTATGATATAATTCATATAACTAATATATTTTTTTTATTACCATTAATTTCAATGATTTAATACCACACATATTTTTTCATACTTTTTATCATTATTATAATTTAGTTTTAAATTGATGTGAATTAAAAATGTTAACAAATTTATATTCATAATTTTTTTATTTACCTTAATATTTTAGCCACAATGTTTTCTACAAAACTAAAAATTACACAATTAATGTTTTATTATTCAATGTTCGTTGGGATAAATTTCAGTTAACAAAAACATGTAGTAAATTCAAACATTCATGGTTAAAAATGATCTTAAAATTAATGATCAATTTATATGCATAGTTAAAGAGTCTTCCAAATATGGGAACATATCTCATTAATAATGGCACTATAAGAGAATATGTTTTTACCAATACATGCTTTATGGGGTCTTGTTGTTCAATTATAGTTGTGTGTGATTCTACTTCCATAATGTTCATGAATTCATAGTAAATTTGTAGTTGATAATATATTGTTTCTCCAGGATATAAACTATTTAATTTTTATTTTTACTATATGATTGGTAAAAAAATGTCCCAAAGAGCTCAAATATTGTGTTTCCACATCAGAGATAAATGAAAAAAACTTTTAATTATGCAAAATAATTAATTATGACTATTAAATGGGGATACCACATAAATAATATCATAGGATGAATTTAGATAGAAAATGATCCACCTTAATAGTTACAAATCCATAAATCTATTCCATTCAATAGGTTTTTAAATTCGGGTTCTATTTTTTAGACATAATGTTTCTATAGTAGTAGATGTGTTATGATACTTTAATTTAATTATACATTTTAATTAAATTATTCTTCTTCTTTACTTGTTATTTACTTTTAATTCAAGGGTTTTCCACTCTACCCCTATAATATTCACATGGGTGACTGACTAACACTATTATTTTCCATAGAACGGATTATAGGGGGTATGGAAGTCATGGTCATTTAATCTTAATGTAACACCTTTATGTTTTAATATAATAACATTTTATTAGATAATATATATTACAAACAAAACAAATATTAGAAAAAAATATAACACTCTATTATATAATGATATATTAATTAAATTAAATTATATATAATTAATATAATTCATTACATGAAACAATTATATTTTCTTATGTTACATTCAATTATTATTTTCTTTTATTGCTTTCATTACATGAAACTCCACGTTTTACCAAACACTAATATACTATTAGTATTATTATTTTATATTATAGTTATCACCTACCCATTGGAATGGATGGTATGAATATGATTAAAAAAACTTTTAAACATATATATTTAATATGTTAGTATTGGTTATCTATTAAATAGTAATATAATAAAATTCATTATAAATAATAATAAATTTTTATGAAAAATCTATATTTTTAAAGATTATTTAATCATGAATTGTAAAACAAATTAAGATTATTTATTACCATTTTTATAAAATAAATATGTAAAAAATAATTTAGGTTTTACATTATAATACTAATATTATCATAGGGTAATTATTTGGGATTATTTGAACTATTTCGGTGTGTGATGAATAGTGAAAAATATTGAATTTTTTTTGAAAACTAAAATATCTTTAAAAATATTTATAAAAATAAATTATATTTTAAATTTTTTATGGTAATACTAATTCAAATAAATTTAAATTAATCAGACACAGTTCAATGGAAACATATTTATAAAAAAATTTGATATAAAACTATTGAAATCTTAAGAACATTTCCCCATTAAAAGTCTACTTTCTCATCCCGTCTCCAAGATTAATAGTAAATAACATTTATCAAAAAGGTATAAAATTAATTATTAAAAAATTTATTACAAATTTATAATAATAGTAATTAATAATTTATCATAATGTCAACCTAATTTTTTTTCTATAAGGAATAGTGAAAACTGTAAAAATTAATTATCGATTTTAAGTTAAAAATGAATTTATTGGTGTTTGAACTATGGTGATAAGTGTTAAAAATGGATTTCCAAATGTTCAAATATCTATTTAATAAACATATGTGATCCTTAGATTTTATTGTATCTTTAATGGACCATATTTGAAAAAAATTCCATGATCAAAATTTATTCATCATTGAATTGTTTTAATCAATTACATGTGTGCCACTCACCTCAATTATAAAAGGCCACCTACTCTCTGAACACATCACACATTCATACCTATTTGATTCTTACAATACCTTACCAAAAAACATAAAAAATTCTATCCCATAATCCTAAAATCCTAATTTTTTGTATAAATCGAAAATATGAAGGACTTAGTTGAAACATATGTAGGATACACAAATAGCGGGGAATATTCTTCAATGAGATTCATTATTAAATTTCTCTTTACACTTATTCTTTTTTTATTAAAAAATGGATATAATATGACCTAAATATCCTTTTTATATTGATATTTTTAAATAATATAGACATGAACTAAAACCATTTCAACATCCATGAAATGGGTAATAAAATCATCATTCGTTTGTATAAGGTACTACCACCTCGGAACCAGATGACATTAATTCTTCAATTACACCCATTCACGGTAGGGTATTATTATGGATATAAAGAATATATAAATATATATATAATATTTATAAATAAATTGTACCTATAGATTAATTATATCATATATATATTACATTCAATTCCATAAGGGATATGATAATATCACTCTTGTGTATGGTGGGATACCACCTCATGAAGTAATATGATTCATCATTCACTAATTATTTTCATATAATGGGATAAGTTTAATATAAATAAATATATTTAATTTAAAGGTCATAATTATGATATTAATTACATATTTATAATTATGTAATGATAATTTATATCATTTCATTTTTTACTATTTCACTCACTTAGATGATCGCATAATTCCTGTACATATAGACTGCCGCCTTCATGATGGAATGTGTATCTATTTTCATCACAAAAACAAATGGATGGTATATATAAATATTTTTTTTTGGTATATATGATATTTTTATCATTATTTAAATATAATATATTACTTCGATTGTTATTATAATTATAATTGAAAAATAGAATCTTCAGAAATGCGTACGCTCGACCTACCATCTCCATGATCGTAACGTACATCATTTTTCATAACCTTCATTCATGATTTATTTTAAAAGTAAAATTGATGAAAAAATATGATGAATATTTAATTATTAATATTTTAGAGATGATGAAACTATGAAATATGTGTGGGAACAATGTCCTTAAGGAAAAAACACGCATAAGAAAACAAGGAAAGTAATGCCAGATACCATGAAAATAATGAAAAATTATTACTGAAAAAGTGATAATATATTGTAAAAGGATAAAATATAATATAATAAAAATTAATAAGGTTATTTTTTAAATAATAAAAATTTTAAAACCACAATATTTGAGGATAAATAATGTTCAATCAAAAGGAAGTGTGATGAAAGATTTTAACTCAATTTTTGTTCATTAGGTTAAAATTACAATTAATTTATTATGATATTATATCATTATTTTTATAATTAAGTTTAATTACATTATGATTTATTTAAACATGTTTTATGTTGATTTATTTTTGATATAAAAAATTTATTCATTGCATATTTCTCACTTAAATTATATGTTTATTCGAATAGTTTATTTCAAAATCTCCTTCTAACTGAGAGAGTTTTTCATAAATCTTAGTTGAAGGAAATTATTTTAAAATTTTATTATAATAAAATTTATTTTCTTCTCCTCATATAATTATTGATATCTACATCTAATAGTACAATTTTACAACTATATTTTACTTAAAATGTTTTAGAATCTATTTTATGGAAAATATGACTTCAATAATCTCTGCAAAAGAAAATATAATTTCATTCAAAACCTTGTTTTCTAAAAATATTTTAAAATTATTTTCATAAATTTATAATTTATTAATCAATTAACTTTTTAATCATTATTTATTGTTATCAAATGTTTCCAATGGAATCTTATTTTTGTTTTTCAGACAAAGAAATTTTTCTATCATTCTTTTCTATATAAAAGGGATGTTATTTTTAACATGTTCATAATGTATGGTATCAACCTCCCTCATGAATGAAATCTATTTTAAACATATATTAATGTTTTCAACATTTATTTTTAAAGAATTTATTTTCAAAATGTTTCAGAAATTCTATCTTTTTAAGAGTGATTTTCAATGAATCGACTTTTCAAATTTTTTTCTATTTTAAAAAGTAATATTCAAAATGAAGAATATATTCTCTTCAGGAATGATATTATTAATTTTCTGTGGTATTTATAGTCATCAATGAAAAATTACCATTTTTCTTAATTTAATGTGGATATTTTTTATATATACCATCCACATTATTATTTTGGATGGTTTATACATATTTTTAACAATGATAGTATTTACATTCATATCCTTTTTTCAATTTTATATTCATTAACATCCCATTTATATATTTACATTCCAATGATTATTGGAAATTTAATTTCACAAAAATATTTATATATATTATTAATACAAAATATTCATATTTTTAAACCATTTTTAATTTCTACATATGATGTCTTATCTTGAATGTTATTATATTGACTAAGTAAATATCGATAAATATGTATTGTTTACTAAATATAGGTAATTTATGTTAAGTTATATTTATTAATCAATAAAATATATTATTTAATATACAAGGAATGATTTTGACCTTCAGTGACTGGTAGGTCCTGATACTATATATCCCCTTGATTCATTTGTAGGTATCATGTCCAAATAGTATAAATCTATAATTAAATTGATTTTATACCTGTAGTTAAAACTACTATATTAATTCTCATTAAGGATGAAGGATCTTGATTCATAGTATCATTTCATCCAATAATTAATCATTTTCGGTATTAATTATTCAGTTTTTATTATCAATGAAATTTTCACATTGATATTATCTCTAGATGCATTTCATTATCATTTTATTGACTAAATATCATGTGTTTTAAATTATTTACCATTCCATTTTGATTATGTATTATCAAGTTATTTATATGGAATATGCGTTAAATTTCATACCATGAAATATTTATTATTCCATATCTAGTTATTTAAATGGTTTGTTTTTCTTGTTATTATCCGAGTATTATTTATTATTCATTATCCATATATTTTTATAGAAAGTGCATTTTGTTATTTACCTTTCTATGATTATTATGGTTATTTATCCATAATAGTTTTAGATATACTCACCCTATGAAAACCATTTTATCTCTCCCTTTTTCCCTTCCCAAGAATCCATGAAGTATACTACAAAAGATTTGAATGAATTTATTATGGGGAATAATGTTAAACTCACAAAATTATGACATTATTTTGTATGAAATATTAATATGGGAATCATGTACATATCTATTTTAATAAGTTGAAGAAACTTTTTAGTCCTTTAGGATGTGATTCCTTAGGTCTTATGGTAATATAAGAAAGCAGGCATCATCTATAGGCTACTGAGGGCCGAGGTCACTATAGTTGGTATCAGAGAATGGTGGGTAGATATTTTAGTGAATAGATTTAAGAGAACATAGCATATGCCTCATAAATCAATTATATACATTGAGAATAAATATATAAGTACAAAATAATGCCTCATTAAGGTAATGCTATTATGTGATTTCTTCAATATTCCTCATAATCTGGATACTACAGGTTGAAGTTGTTTGGGAAAAGTAGTACATGGGAGTTATAAATCTAAAAATGGATCATTAGGCTTGCCCTTATCATCACCTAGTTCATTAAAACAACCTTACTATTTTCTGAGTTTGACACTCATAGTGTATATTATTAGGATAATTAATATTTTATTTAAAAATAATTATAACGTATTTAAGGAAGTGATATCCACAAAGAAACCATGTTTTTGATTATGAGTTTAGATATGCATAAAATTTTTAGTATAAATTACATATATTTAACTAGTTTTGGGATTATACATTATCTTTCATAATGATTTGATCTAATATAGTGTATGAAATCATTTAGTAATTGATTATTTAAATAGTAATGAGAACTTCATCAATCCATGTAATCCAATGAGTAAAAATAATTATTTATATTTTAGGCTTTAGTAATTGAATTAAACTATTCTCCCCTAAATTCTTATCATATGAGGATATAGTACCACAATCTAAAAATATAGAGTCAATTATATATTCACTATCGATTTGAAGAGAAGGAATGGAAGAAGATAATGTTATAAAAGAAGATAAAAAATGGAAGGTAAAGAATTATTTTTCCTGTACTTGATAATTTTAGATGGAAACATTATGTTACATGATTAATAAGAAAATGATTTTCTTTATCTATGGGGAAAAATGTTACCATGGTCATGGCTGAAAGGGATTTTTTTTAAATATTCAATTATTCAACTATAAGAATATAGGAAACAAAGAAAATGAATTCCCCAAGTATTAAGATAATATACCTTAAAAGAAGATAATATATCTAGGTTAAACATATGATACTAAAACAGATTAAGTAAAATAATTAATGAAACTATTTTTGGATTCAATAGTTATGTTTTTCTTTAAATTATCAATTGTTAATAGTTTGTACGTTTTATGAAATAAATAATGATTATAATGTATTACTTTTTCCTAAGGATTTAAAAGCATATATTGAATGTAAATGATGGAAAAAATGAAAATTTTGAATGTTGAAAATACTCAAAAACATGGTTAATAAAAATATAACCTTTAGTATGTTTGTAATGTTGTGATAATTATTCTTCAATGATTATATTATTTTTATAAATAATGTAAATTGAAACTAATATATTCTAGGGAACTGATAAATGATTTTTTGACAAATTGGTTTATCCAACCATTGATGGAGTTATAAAAAATTACTGATTAAATGAATATATCCAATAATCCTTATGTGATTTATGCAATAAGGAAGAATTCGGGATTTTATAAGGCTTTTTAAAAATTCAAGTAATTAAAATATTTCAATAGAATAAAAAGTTATGGAACTCATATATTTGGAATATGATGATTTAGAGCTACGTCATGTTTATTTGATTAATGATAAGTTCATTTTGGAAATTCATTGACTTTAAATATAATATTTTGGATCATAATATTTTGGAAGGGGAATAAGGTTAACAGGTTATGAAATGGTTTATATTGATCATTCGATAAGATTTTGGTGATTAATTTTTTACTTCACCAAAGAGTAATTTATGCATATAAAAAAACTTGATGTAACCACTTTCTCATTATAATACCTAGATATTTATTAAATGACTTATAATTCTAATATGTGGTTCAGGATGTTTTCAAATTAAATTTTTTTTATTTAAGCATACAAAATTCAATTTTAGATATTAATTTCGTGGAGTAATCAATAAATTATAAATTGATAAAGAAACAACCAAATGATGAGATTGTGCATATGAACTGGAATGATATTTTGAAAGTACATGTTCTTATAAAATTTAATCAATATGAGGAAAATAATCTTGAAATAAAATATTTTTCTATTACTATGATTTCATATGATATCAATGACCCTTTTCACACCTTTTTGGTTTATAGTTTTTATTCATTAACCTGCTTGAGATCGCATACATTCTTTTGACTAATGATATCAATCATTGTCTACTACTAATTTTTTTCTAGAGTTCACTTCCATGATAATATTTTCATTTCCAACCATATTTGTCCTATTTTAAAACCTATAATGTGTTATTCCAAATGATAAATATACTCTCCTTTGCCTATTATTCTGGGGATATTTAAATACCCTTTTGACGATGTGTATTTTTCAAAAATGGTGTCTCCAAATATTAAACTTTTAATTTTTGAGATCAAGATTAAATATTAAGGAAGAAATTTATTTATTATGGGAGGAATTTAACATTGTGAAATTCTAATATATGAACATAGTATTCTAAAATATATATGACATGAAACCCCAAGATTATAAGAAAATATAACACCCTAATACATACTGATATATTTATTTTTATATAAATTTAATCACTTAAATATCCTTTAGTATAAACAAACTATGTTTTTATTAGTTTATTAATATAAATAACTCTTTCAATAGCTTTCATTACGTGCAATACCAAGTCTTATGAATCAAAAATATATTATTAATATTACCATTTATTGTAATAGTTATCACCAAGATGTATGAATTAATTCTATGAATAGAATTATACTACTTCTGTATATATATATATATATATATATTAAACATGTATATTAGTTATCTATTTATTGGAAATAAAATAAAAATCATTTAAATGAGAAAGAAATGTTTTCTGAAAAATAATATTTTTCTAAAAGACATCTATTCATGCTTTTAGCACATAATTGAAAATTAATTCCAAAAATATTAAGTAAATTTATTTTAAAAAATAATAATTTATCAAATTGGATTACCAAAATTTTCATATGGTGAATATTTTGTATTTTTCTTAAAAGATTCCTTTTTTGATTAATAGTTAAAAATAATGAATGTTAATTGAAAATAAATTTTTTATTTTATTTATTTTAAAGTTAAATTAAATTCTAAATTGGTTATAATGTATAATTATTTAAACTAAATTTCCATTAATAAAGTCTAGTTCTATGGAATAATTTTCATATATAATTTTGATATACAATTACTGTAAAATTTTGAACATTTTCTTATTAAAATCACACATTCTCACCATGTATGTGAGATTAAATTTAAATTAAAAATTTATAATTATTATAATTTAATTTTAAAAATATAGATTCAATATATTAAATTATATTAGTTTATAATATCTATTAATTTCAACAGAATTTTTTACCCAAATTAATATTGAAAAAATAATGAAAAATTAATTACAACGACTAAAGTAAACATGGACATACCAAGGGATAAGCTAAGAGGATAAGAATTAGAAATGTCATAATAACCAGTAAAAAACGTATTTTATGGACATATTTAGATATTAGATATTATATTTTTTATAATGGATCATATTTGGAAGCTTTTTTCTAGAAAAAAAAGAGGGTATGATTGAATCTTTTCAAAACATTACACATCTCCCCCTCATATAACTTATAAAATTACACCCACTCATATCTCTTATTCACACTTGAAAACCTCTTAGGACCAGCCAATATATACCTAAATACATTAAAATATTCTATCCCATATTCTTCTAATCATTATTATGAAATAAAATCAAATAAGTATTTAGTGAATACCAATAGAGGTTACTTGAAGAAGGTGTAATTTTCTTCCATGAGTGACTTTATTTTATTTCAATCTCCAACTCCTTAAATTTTTTTAAACCATGATGAGATAATAACATCAGAATATTCCATATTCAATGATATTTTTATAATAATGGTATGTTGTAAAACCATCTCCACTTCCATCAGTTGGGTTACGAAAGCATCATTTGTGTCAACGGTTGATTATCACTTTGTGAACCGATGTCTTTCATTTTTCTAGTATTGCCTTTAAAGTTTGGTTATAGTGATGTAAATATAATAAATATATGATATTTATAAAATATTTATACCTCTATATTCATTATATCACACACACAAAGACAAAAACAGAAACACACACATACATAATTTTACATTCTATTCTGTAGGGGATTCGATAACATCTCTCATTTTTATAGAGGACTACCGCCACACGAAGCGATGTGGTTCTTCTTTCAATATCACTTAAAATAGAATTTAATAAGGTTAAATTTAATAAATATATGTGATATTAATGAAATAATTATGATAATTATGATATATTTATCATTTTATAATGATAAAATATATCATTTAAATTCTATCTATTTCACTTACTTAAAGATGAAAATATATTTGGTGTATGCGAAGACTTCTGCATTCATAAAGTGATGTGACTCCATTAAAATTACCAAAAAACATATATGATATATATAATTATATAATATGGTATTTATTTTATTATGGTCATTATGTAATTATTATATATTATATACCTAATTTCCATAACGATCATTAGAAAATTGAAACATTAATTATGTTTATGTAAGAACTATCATTTATATGATAAAAAAATATGATAATTTTTAGAAAAATAATTAATGATTGGTTTCAAAAGAAACTTTTTGGTAAAATTATATTAATTATTCAATTATTAAATTTATTATGTTGACGAAACTATGTAATATGTGAAAGATCTGAGACTTTGTTTAAAAAATAGAAATAACAAAATAAGGTAATTATCTCCCTAATAAAATTAAAATAAAGAGTGATTATTAATGATAGGTTGATAAGATCTTATTGAAGGATCATATATGATACTATAAATATTATTGTGTTTCTAGTACTTGTAAATGAAATGTTTAAAAACAATATAATGGTGGTTAAATAATTCTCAATTAGAAGGAAAAGTGAGGTAAGCGATTTATTTACTCAATTTATATTCATTAGGTTAATATTATACATAATTTATTATGAACTTATATGATTATGATTATAATTAATTTTTATAACCTTACGTTTTATTTAGAAAATTTTTATGTGGATATATATTTGAAACACACAATAAATATTTTTCACTTGTGCTTTATGATCATTCAAATGGTTTATTTTACAATATCATTATAATCAAGATTATTTATCATTAAATTTAAGTTGAAAGAATTTAATTGGATATTTCATATTAAAACCATTAAATTATCAAATCATATGTTTATTCATTAATTTTACATGTAGTATTACCATTTTTCACTCTTTGGTACATAAAATGTTTTATAAGTTGTTTTATAAAAATCCGACTTCATTTATCTCTTCAATCAGAAATATATTTTCTTCAAAATGACATGTTTTCTAAAAATTGATTTCAAATATTTTTGTTCTTCAAGAAAAGATTTATTAAATATATTATTTACCATATTATTTTTCTATTATTTTTTTTAAAAATCATTTAGTTGTTTTTTTGGATAATGTGCCATTTTATATTTTTTACAACATAAAAGGAATGTTTTTTTACTTTTATAGAATGTGTGTAATTAATTATTTCCATTACTGTCATTTCATTAATGTGTCATTTTCATGTTTCAAGGTTAATTTTTTCACGAAAAATTATGTCCTAAATTTATAGAAATTCATATTTTTTAATACTTATTTTCAATAAAAAAGATTTCTAAAATGATTTTCATTATGTAAATTTAATTTAAAAATGTAAAGTATGTTTTCCCCTATAATTTATTTTAATGATCCTTATATTGTATTTATATTCCTAAATGATAAAAACAATTGTTCTTCATTTAACGAGGATATGTTTTTTTGATACCTTCATTGTTATTTATTTAAATATATTATGATTATTCTGACTAAGGATAATATTTACATTCTCTTATTTGTTTCATTTTTGTATTTATTAACATCCAATTGAAAAATTACCATTCATGTTATTCTTAAAAATTATTTAACCACAAATATTGAAATTTTTTATCATGGAATTCATAATTATTAAATCATATATCAATTCTACATATGGTGTCTTGCATTCAATTATATATGATCGATTGGGGAAATATTGATAATTTTATATCCTTAACTGAACACCGGTATTTTATTTTAAGGCATATTGATTCATGAATTAAATAGATTATTTTATATATGAGGAATTATTATTTTTTCTTCAGAGATAGGTGGGCCCGGTTATTATATATCCCCTCGAGGAATCAGTAGGTCTAATGAGAAAATCATTTTAAGATTACATTAAATTAGTTTTCAATGAATATTTTAAACTATTTTATGAATGTTCATGATGGTATAGATATCATTAAGATTGATATAAAATAAATAATTATAAATGTTTTATATTACGAATTTAATTACAATTCTACATGATATTTTCAGAGTGTTATTATCTCTTGATTAGTTTAATTTTCATTTTAACGATTAAAGGTCTTGTGTTTTAAGTTATTTACCTTTAAGTATTGATTATGACATATCCATTTATTTATATGGAATGTGTGTATAGTTATTTACCTTCCCATTTATATTTTTTCATATCCAGATATTTAAATGTAATGTGTGTTCAGTGAGTTACCTTTCCATACAGAATTCTCTTTATCTTGTTATTCAAATGGAATTTGATGTTATTTATTTACCTTGCCATAATGATTAATAATATTTAATTTTGATAGATTCCTACTTATTAAAACCAAATTTTAATTTTATCCCACCCTTAGTTTTATAATTTAACAAGAATGCATGATGTATTCAACTATTGATAAGAAATTATATTATAGAGAGAATAATGATATTCCTGAAGGATACTTCTATTTTAGTTTTGGTATTTAATTGTAATATGAGAATCATTATAGTATCTAATTTAACATGACTGCTATATTAACTTTTAATTCAGAATGGGCTACCTTGTAACATTTTCCAATGTTGTAAATTAGGAATTGCCTCTAGGATACATGGGTTGGGGATGCTAAAAATAATGTTTTAATTTTTAGTTTTGAGAGGTATAGCTGAGTTCTATTAGTTTGGGAAATGATCACTTACCACTCATGTGAATGAATATCATATAATTAAAATCTATTCCAAACCACTATTCCCTTTAATTTATCAATAATTCTCTTCATATATGGTTTTTGGGTCTATTAATGGGATGAAATGATATATTATAGGTTGAGTATTAGAAGTAGTAATTATCTTAATTGAGGTAAATTAAAAATTATTAAAAATTAGGGTATTTGAAGATGTGAGTAAAAAATTGATCTCATAGGGATATTAAAAATCAATATGTTAATATTGGGCATAAATCCATGTATTATGGGATTTATTAGGAAATTAAATTTGTAAAATAGTAATGAATAAGGAAGTAATCTGGGTAGCCAACCTTATGACCATGTTCATTATTTTGAAAAACACGTATTCTATCTATATTTCATCAACATGTTTATTTTACATTTTTTATTCCAAAATGAATCCCCCATATGTCTTATTTATTAATAAATAAAAAACATAAAATATATTAATTAAATTATTTTTTTTGAGAAATTGGATGAAATAAATTCTCAAGGGATATTACCATTGTATTCCACTATGTTACATTAGGGAAAAATAGAATTTTTTGTAACAACCCATGAAATGTTTATTATTTGAATGAAAAAGGTAATATCACACTAATTCTTCATCATAGTGTATTTTGGGGTGACAAACATGGTATAGTGGATTGAGGTGATATAGAGAGTTTTGTGCATTAGTAAACACCACTATATATTTTATATTAAACATTTTATGATATATAAATATATTATACACGCTTTATATGTATCTTATTTATAAGTGATTCTTTGTTTTAAGGCTATATACTTGAGCGATATTGAATTTAGGGCCATCTATGAAGGGTTTTGAGGTTAATGATGTCAAGATCAGGCCCTTGATAAAGGATTATCTTATTTTCCTATGTAGTGAATCATAACCCACATATTAATTCACCTAATAGAAGACTTCTTACACTTTATGTTTTCTGTGACATGGACCTTAGCAGTTATTTTTACGGAATATAACCATAATTATTTCTTATAAGGTCAATTTAATAAGAAAAAAACATTGATAAAACATATTCCTAGAAATGTTTTGTGTTGACTCACATATGTGATAACAATTCTGATCGACATATTATGAAAAATGTCCCAAATGAATATGGTTTTTCTCATAGTGAATATTACCTGAATGGAAATATGGTTGGTCTTGATAATGTGAATATGGTCCACTAGAAAAGATATAAAATCATACAAAAATGAATAATAATGAAGGATTCCAAATGAATTCATCCTCATTGGATTAGGTTTGTAAGGACCCTTTAGAATATAGTATACTGAAGAATGGTGTGGATCAAAAGAAATTTAACATAGTGAGGATGGGTTTCTTGAGAAATATAGCCCTATAAATAAGGATAATTTCATGCATGTGAAATATATTCCACTTAGGACATGATATATGATATTATTGGGGATGAGAATTAAATAGAAACCTTATATATTCTTGATAACAAGAATATTTTTCTACATAGTTATACATGCTTTGTCCATGTGACTGGGCCAATCATTTCTATTAAACATCCTACGGAAATGATTTCTACATTTATTTTTACATCATGGGACCATGATTTATCATTAATTAAAGAGATAAAAACATGTAATTGAGTGTGGATTACACATGGTTATCACATACAATTGATTTTATGGGAATATGGAACTTTTATGGAATATAATACAAAATGAATATCGATATCTGAATAATACATCATGGGAAATATAACACTATGAAGATGGGTTGGGGATTCCACATTGGGTAAAACCAGATGATAATCATTAATGAATTTGCAACATGAGATCAATTAAAATTTATTGATTTATTAGGGAATTAATAAATGGATGAGGGACGTCATTAGGGTATAATTCATTTAATCTTATATTTTGGATTTGAAAGATGACTATAATCATGTGGTATATAGTACTGTAAAGACCTGTAAATTTAAAGGAAGTTTTTTCTTTAAATTATTTGGGATTTTATGAGTACACAGTTTTTGACGACACCTGATTTCGAGACCCGGTGTGCCCAGAATCAATTTCCGATGTTTAGCTCAAGTACGTTCAGTGAACGAGCGAGCGTGTTTTTCTATCTTTTGAACTGGTGCTTCAAATCGAAATATAAGGGCACCAATGAAAGTGCAGCGGAAGTATTTTCTTAATAGGACCTTTTCCGAAGGTGTGTTTTCTCGGGAGGAGATGTTAAAAAATTGAGGAATAATTGTGAAGTAAATAAAATTTGTGGTACAAATTTTACTTCTAACCTAAGTGGTTTTATCCTAAGTATGGGAGTTGGGGTGGGACACACTAGACCCTAACTACCCCTGTTAGGATATTTTTGATGTGGGGCCCACACAAGCCCCACCCCTTCAAATTCCTTTAGATCTTTTAACTCCTCTTAAAGTTGGAAACTCCCCATTTAATAATAACTCTCCCATGTCTCCTCTTTATTCATGCCAACACACTTAATCAATAAAGTGAGTTGAGTTTGAATTTTAAAATTGAAAATACATGGCTTGAAGAAATAAAATAAGATAAGTCTTATTTTATTTTTTGGGTTAGTTGTTGTGTGATGATATTGTGGAGAGAGATCTTTTCTCTTGAAGAACTTCATCTTCCTCATCGAAGAACTCCAAGAACGATGGTGCCATCCTCAGCTTCTTTCTTCTCGACTTTGACGAAGCAACACTGTCATTCCGCGGCAACGTCAACAGAATAATGAAAGAATGTCCATCCTTCATCAAGTGATAAACTTTCTTGATTTTATGTAGGGGTTAAGTTCAATTCTATTTAATTAAAATTGAGCTTTGTTTGTCATTGAGAATTCTCGTTCTTTTGGCTGCTTGTTATCAACATAATAGGAGGAGGTCGGACCGCACAAACACAGCCGATTCTCCTCCCCTTCTCTTGTTGTTTATCATTGAAGCTTGAAGACGATGGTGGCGCGGTGCCATTGCACCGCGTGAGAAAGAAAAGGGGTCAAAACCGAAGAAGGTCATGGTAACGGTGTGTGGCGCCGTCACATCGTTTCGGTGAGGCTGAAGGAGGCCAAAGGAAGCCACTGCCATGTTCGGGCCGCGGCGGAGGGGCGCGGCGCCGTCGCGCTGTGCCAGAGCACCAAGGGGACCGCGGCCAGGGTGGGCCTCGACAGCGGGAAGCTGCGCCGGCGTGCCATGCCTGTCATACAGGAGCCGAGGCCTAAGGCTGCGGCAGTTTCAGGGGAGGCGGCCGGGCTCAGCTGGCCGTCGACACACCAGGAGGCGGGACCCCGCGGGTCCCGCGGCAGCCACACCAGCCGGCTATAATGGCTGGACGTTTCTAGGAAGACAGGGGGTTTGAAACCTCCAGCCATCCCACTATAGTGGACCCCATGGGTCCGCCATTTCGAGACAAGGGGGCGGCACCCCCTTCTCACCCCGATCGGCCACAAGCCGACTGCCCAGCCTCGGGCTGGACCGCCCGTGCGGGGCGGGACTGCCCGCACCGGGCCAGACCGCCCGTGCCAGGCCGGGCTGCGCCAAACGGGCTTGGAAGCACCCAACTGGTCCGGACCCAGACCCAGGTCGGGTCGACATAGTTCTGTCCGACCCAGGGGGTATTGGGCCGGGTCAGACCGGGCCCAAACCCCCTATTCGCGGACAGATTCGTTCAAACGCCCATAACATGGGATACAGACCTCCGATCGACGCACTGTTAGTTGTATTGGGATCCTAGGATCGAGCTGATTGTTTAGGTATATTGTAATCAAGGTTTTCAAGAACTTTGGGTTTGGCCGGGTTGGTTCAAACATGAAACAAACCGGGCCCTCGGAGCGGAAACACTTATAACCTGAGCTCCGGATGTCCGATTGACGTTTCGTCAACTTTGTTCGATTCCTCGTAGTGAGACGGTTCTTTTGGATTACTACTCTCAAGGTTTGGACGCAGCTAGAGTACGGTTGGGTTGGTTTTAGCTTAAAAACCAATATGGCCCCTAGGACGGAAAATCCGATATCTCTCAGAACGGGCGTCTGATTGACGCGCCGTCAGTCGCGTTGAGTTCCAATTGACGAGAAGAAGATTTTTGTTACATCAACTATGGACTTTGTGACAGTTTATGTATCGAACCCTTGGCTCGTGGAGGGGACCCTCCCTGAATCGAGCATGCAATGTGCGGGAACCCTAGAGCTGGCTGCGATTGCGATGACGATGGCAACTGTACTTGGATCCTCCGTGGGTTCGGCAACGATGACGACTGTACTTGGATCCTACGTGGGTTCGGCAGTAAGGATGACTGTACTTGGATCCTACATGGTTTCAGCAGCAATGGTTACTGTACTTGGATCCTACGTGGGTTCGGCAACGACGACATTTGTACTTGGATCCTACGTGGGTTCGGCAGAGGAGATGATTCAGAGGCTACAACAATCATCTCCACCCCTCTTTGTGAATAGTATTCCTATGTGGGCCGAGTCTTGAATTTCAATCATTATCTTTGATATGATTGTCATGCTATCTTGTGTGGATTGTGTTATTCTTTCCTGTGTGGATTGAGATTACGCTTTTCTGTGTGGACCGGGATGAACATGGGCTCAGAAGTTGGAGCCGAACGGGAATTGTTGACTTAGGTATATATATCAGTATATACCTAAGTAGTGTTGGTTGATACTCCGTTTTGTATCTTTCCTTTGTGGTTTATCCATTGTGGATTATGGGAGACCTTCAGGAGTCTTGGGGTCCCTACCGAGTATCGTGTACTCACCCCTGCATGGTCCATGCCTGCACTACGTTGTGTTGGATGCAGACGACGGACGACGCTGATTGTAGTTGAGACCTATGGAGCGGGACGGTACCTGGAGGTGGACTATCAGGAGGGAAGTACACAGTGCGTATGGACGGATTCGAGGAGAAGAGGAGACCATCTGTACCCACCCTTCAGGTGGGGTTTTCGGAGGACGTTTCAGTGGAGGCTGCTTTACTTTTCAGCTGTTGTACTTTACATTTCTCTGTTGTACTGTACTTTCATTTTGGTTTGTATACTGGCCCGTTAACTTTCCAGCACTTAATATTGTACTCAGTTTACCTAGTGTTTACTTCGGCCTACGTACTCTGTGGTGTTTGTTTTCTTATATAAAGTAAATGTCTTCACTTTTATCGGGATTTACGCCTTTGATGCTAGTTTCCAGCCCCTGGCCTATGGAAGGCGGGCTTGGGGTACTCACGGAATGGGCCCCGAGGATGGGTCGTGACAAATTGGTATCAAAGTAGTTCAGTTCTATCGCAAAACTCAGGAATCTGATCTTTCGTCTATGTGAAGAAATATTGTTAAGGGCATTGAGTGTAGTTATCAGTCCAGGGATTCCAGTGTTGGTGCGGCGGCCGACGTATCCATACAATAGGACCCTGACTTCTGATTTCCGACTTAGTACACGAAAACGTTGATTGCATGTGTGTTTCAAAAGTTTTCTTTGTGATTACTTTGTGTCACCTCAATAGGTGTACTGTATTGACCGTGGAACACCTGCTTCTTTTCAGGATGGCCCCATGACGGCAGCCAGCTAGAGTTCCAAGATTTTTGCGAGATGGAATCCCACCAAGCGACGAGGCCTCGATGTAGAGCCCCATTACAACGGAGGCACCGGCGGTGCCTCTACCCGCTGATCCACCGATGCCACCAGCCCCAGCAGCTGAGAGTGCAGGTCACCTTAGTGCACTGCATGAGTTTCAGCGTCAGAGGCTGCCCAGTTTCCATGGAGAGACGAACCCTTAGGCAGCCGAGGATTGGCTGGAGGCTGTTGTTTGAGTTTTCAGATTAGTAGGGACACCAGCTAACCTCATGGCGATCCATGCGGCGAGTCTCCTACACGCAGAAGCAGGTAGATGGTGGAGCCTGATTCTCCAGGTGCACGATGAGGTATCTCTTTTTTGGATGGAATTCGAGAGCCTCTTCCGCTCGGAGTTTGTTCCAGCCACCCTCTATGCGGTGCACATTCAGGAGTTACTACAGCTGTGGCAGGGCAGCATGATAGTAGCCCAGTACTTGGTGAGGTTTACTGATCTCTTGCGCTACTCTACAGACATGGTATGGGACCCATTCTCCCGGGCCCGGACCTTCGAGCAGGGACTGAGGCATGAGATCAGGGCTTCCACTACTGGAAAAGTAGGCTATACCAACGGTTTAAAACCATTGTTATATGCTGGAAAACCGTTGGTATAGACTATACCAACGATTTTCCAAACCGTTGGCTAGTAAGCCATGAGAAAATCCCTATACCAACGGTTGCACTTAAACCATTGGTATTGGTGTTCCAGAATTCTGGAAATGTCTATACCAACGGTTCTGAACCGTTGGTATAAGCTTTCCAGAATTCTGAAAAAACTTATACCAACGGTTCAGAACTGTTGGTATATCTTTTTCCAGAATTCTGGAGAAGGCTATACCAACGGTTCTAAACCGTTGGTATAAGGTTTTCCAGAAAAAAGATATCCCAACAGTTCAAAACCGTTGGTATATCCTTTTCCAGAATTCTGGAAAGCTTATACCAACGGTTCAGAACCGTTGGTATTGCTTTTTCCAGAATTCTGGAAATCTTATACCAATAGTTATCAACCGTTGGGATAGCTTTTTTCTGGAAAATTTTATACCAACGGTTCTGAACCGTTGGTATAGCCTTTTCCAGAATTCTGGAAAAAGATATACCAACGGTTTTAAACCGTTGGTATAACCTTTGCCAGAGCTGCTGCACAGCAGCCCCCCAAAAGCCCTCCAGTAGCCCTACCATCCACCTGCATAAAAAAACATTGCACAACAGCCCACAATATACCCTCCACTATACACCTATATAAAAAATATCACAAAAACCACATACATATTTCAAACAGTATAAAAAACACCGAAAATAGCCCAAAAAACACATATGACAACAATCATCCGGTGGTAATTCACCTCACCCATGCACAACCCCCCAACCAGCACACCTCCCCATCAAATTCTAATAGGCAGAATAGTTTGATAAATATCTATTAGAGTTGAATAATAATTTCAAATAGGCTAAAATCCTTTTTTTTGTGATCCTAGGTTTGGGTATGTAATGATTTGTGATGAATTTTGCATTGAACTTTTATTGTTTATAATATATGGTGAAAAGGTATTTTCTTAGGAGTCTCATCACTTATGAACCCATTAGTGAAACTACCCAACTCATGAAAAATAGTTTGCGACTATCGTTGATGAGGGTAAATTTTAGTTGTATTCACTTAAAATGATTTCCTTTTGAAATAAAAGAGAGAATTTGAGTGGTGTCGTCCACACCGTGCCTCAGATTGAGGCAAAGTTGACTCGTACACATCACAAATGACCCATGGATCATTTTACTAAAGTATCAACACAATTCAAATGAGTTTGGTTGGTTTCCCGTATGCCGGTTGTTTTTACATAAAATCATATCCATTTTAAACAAAAGAAATACACTTTTAGTGATACCGACCACACCATGCCTCAGATTGAGGCAGGGTTGACTCGTACATGTCACAAATGACCCATAGATCATTGTCCTAAAGTATCAACATTATCTGAATGTGTTTGGTCTGTTTTCCGTATGTGTGTTGTTGTTTTTACTTAAACTATTGTCCATTTCAAGAAATAGTTAGACACTTTTAGTGGTGCCGCCCACACCTCGCCTCGGATTGAGGCAGGGTTGATTCTTACACGTCACAAATGACCCATGGATCGTTTTACTAAAGTTTCAACAGAATCCAAATGCGTTTGGTTGGTTTTCCATATGTGGTTTTTTTACTTAAAAGCGCATCCATTTTAAACAAAAGAAAGGCATTTCGAGTGGTACCGGCCACACCGGCCCTCGGATTGAGGCGGGGTTGACTCCTACAAGTCACAAATGACCCATGGATACATGTCCTTAAGTATAAACAGTATCTGAATGCCTTTGGTTCATTTTCCGTATGGCAGTTGCTTTTTTAACTTAAATTGTTGTCCATTTCAAAGACAAGTGACACACTTTGAGTGGTTCCGGCCACACTGGCCCTCAGATTGAGGAAGGATTGATTCGTACACGTCACATATGACGAATGGATCGTTTTCCTAAAGTTTCAACAGAATCTAAATGCCTTTTGTTGGTTTTCCGTATGTTAGTTGTTGTTTTTACTTAAACTGTTGTCCATTTCAAAGAAACGTTAGACACTTTGAGTGGGGTCGGCCACACCGCACCTCAGATTGTGGCGGGGTTGACTCGTACAAGTCAAAAATGACACATGGATCATTGTCCTACAGTTTCAATAGAATCCGAATGGGTTTGGTCGGTTTTCCGTATGTCAGTTGTTGTTTTTACTTAAACTGTTGTCCATTTCAAAGAAAAGTTAGACACTTTGAGTGGTATCGGCCACACCGCGCCTCAGATTGAGGCGGGGTTGACTCGTACACGTCACAAATGACCCATGGATACATGTACAAATGTATCAACAATATCCGAATGCCTTTGGTCCGTTTTCCGTATGTGGTTTTTTTACTTAAAAGCGCATCCATTTTAAACAAAAGAAAGACACTTTGAGTGGTACCGGCCACACTGGCCCTCAGATTGAGGCGGGGTTGACTCATACACGTCAAATATGACCCATGGATCCTTTTCCTATAGTTTAAACAGAATCCGAATGCGTTTGATCTATTTTCCATATGCCAGTTGTTGTTTTCACTTAAAATCCTGTCCATTTCAAATAAAAGTTACACTTTGAGTGGTGCCGGCCACACCGGCCCTCGGATTGAGGTGGGGTTGACTCCTACACGTCACAAATGACCCATGGATACATGTCCTTAAGTATCAATAGTATCTGAATTCCTTTGGTCCGTTTTTCATATGGAGGTTGTTTTTTTAACTTAAACTGTTGTCCATTTCAAAGAAAAGTGACACACTTTGAGTGGTTCCGGCCACACTGGCCCTCGGATTGAGGCAGTATTGACTCGTACACGTCAAATATGAAGCATGGATCGTTTTCCTTAATGTTTCAACAGAATCTGAATGCCTTTGGTCGGTTTTCCGTATGTTAGTTGGTGTTTTTACTTAAACTGTTGTCCATTTCAAAGAAAAGTTAGACACTTTGAGTGGTGTCGGCCACACCGCACCTCAGATTGTGGCAGGGTTGACTCATACAAGTAAAAAAGGACACATGGATCATTTTCCTATAGTTTCAACAGAATCCGAATGGGTCTGGTCGGTTTTCTGTATGTCAGTTGTTGTTTTTACTTAAACTGTTGTCCATTTCAAAGAAAAGTTAGACACTTTGAGTGGTGTCAGCCACACCGCGCCTCAGATTGAGGCAGGGTTGACTCGTACACGTCAAAAATGACCCATGGATACATGTCCTAATGTATCAACAATATCCGAATGCCTTTGGTCCGTTTTCCGTATG
The DNA here is from genome assembly GCA_963277665.1 of Viscum album. Taxonomy (NCBI): domain Eukaryota; kingdom Viridiplantae; phylum Streptophyta; class Magnoliopsida; order Santalales; family Viscaceae; genus Viscum; species Viscum album. The sequence continues at coordinate 190,296,365 of OY728155.1, read as the reverse complement.
TGGTTTTTTTACTTAAAAGCGCATCCATTTTAAACAAAAGAAAGACACTTTGAGTGGTACCGGACACACCGACCCTCGGATTGAGGTGGGGTTGACTCGTACACATCAAATATTACCCATGGATCGTTTTCCTATAGTTTAAATAGAATCTGAATGCGTTTGATCTATTTTCTGTATGCCAGTTGTTGTTTTCACTTAAAATCCTGTCCATTTCAAATAAAAGTTAGACACTTTGGGTGGTGCCAGCCACACCGCGCCTCGGATTGAGGCAGGGTTGACTTCTACACGCAAAAAATGACCCATGAATACATGTCCAAAAGTATAAACAGTATCTGAATGCCTTTGGTCCGTTTTCCGTATGTGGTTTTTTTACTTAAAAGCGCATCCATTTTAAACAAAAGAAAGACCCTTTGAGTGGTACCGGCCACACCGGCCCTCGAATTGAGGCGGGGTTGACTTGTACACGTCAAATATGACCCATGGATCATTTTCCTATAGTTTAAACAGAATCTGAATGCGTTTGGTCTGTTTTCCGTATGCCAGTTGTTGTTTTCACTTAAAATCCTGTCCATTTCAAATAAAAGTTAGACACTTTGAGTGGTGCCGGCCACACCGTGCCTCGGATTGAGGCGGAGCTGACTCGTACACGTCACATATGACCCATGGATACATGTCCTAAAGTATCAACAATATATGAATGCCTTTGGTCCATTTTCCATTTGTGGTTTTTTACTTAAAAGCACATCCATTTTAAACAAAAGAAAGACACTTTGAGTGGTACCGGCCACAACGGCCCTCGGATTGAGGCGTGGTTGACTCTCACACGTAACATATGACCCATGGATCATTGTCCTATAGTTTAAACAGAATCCAAATGCATTTGTTCTATTTTTCGTTTTCCAGTTGCTGTTTTCACTTAAAATCCTATCCATTTCAAATAAAAGTTAGACACTTTGAGTGGTGCCGGCCACACCGTGCCTCGGATTGAGGCGAGTTTGACTCGTAAACGTCACATATGACCAATGGATACATGTACTAAAGTATCAATAATATCCGAATGCGTTTGGTCCTTTTTCTGTATGTGGTTTTTTTTACTTAAAAGTGCATCCATTTTAAACAATAGAAAGACGCTTTGAGTGGTACCGGCCACACCAGCCCTCAGATTGAGGCGGGGTTGACTCGTACGCATCACATTTGACCCATGGATACATTTCCGAAAGTATCAACAATATCTAAATGCCTTTGGTCCGTTTTCTGTATGTGGTTTTTTTACTTAAAAGCGCATCCATTTTAAACAAAAGAAAGACACTTTGAGTGGTACCGGCCACACCGGCCCTCGGATTGAGGCGAGTTTGACTCGTACACGTCACATATGACCCATGGATCATTGTCCTATAGTTTAAACAGAATCCGAATGTGTTTGGTCTGTTTTCCGTATGCCAGTTGTTGTTTTCACTTAAAATCATGTCCATTTCAAATAAAAGATAGACACTTTGAGTGGTGTCGGCCACTACTTCAAAGCACATTTTCCATATCATTTTCCACATGCATAAACATGAAATACATGGCTAACTAAGAAATCTAAGTAAAAAAAATAGAAAAATGAGTATCACAGTACCAAGGAATACTAAAGGTCTAGGTAGTAGACTAATCATACAATAAGAATCAAGTGCAAAAAACAGAATCCGAATGCAACGTCCCTATGAAGCATAGGAAAACCCCAAAGTGGAAAACCATGTTAAAAAATAAAGAGTTATACAGAATTCAAAAATGTAATGGATCAATCTGCCTCTGATCACCATCACCATCACCACTATCATCATCAGCCTCATCCTTGCCGCCATCTCTGTCCTCGTCGTCATCCTCGTCATCGTCCCCATGCTTATCGTCAGCCTCATCCTCATCCTCGGCATCATCCTCGCCCTCATCCCCATCCTCGCCCTCGGCCCCATCCTCTCCCTCGTCCACATCCTCATCTTCGCCCTCTTCCTCTTCAGCATCCTCGTCATCACCAGGAACGTCATCATCTTGATCGCCACTAGAGCTGCCGCCTGGTGCATTGGATGATGCACCCATCGACAATATACATGTCTGACAAGCCGCACTAGCCTCTGGTGTAAGTGATGAAGATAATGCTTTCACCAGTTTCATAAATTCTCTGTCTCTTTTTTGAACTTGTACTTCCAACTCTGTGACCCTTTCATTAGACTATCTTGCATGCTCCTTGACCTTTTCCAACTTGGTGGTACTAGAATGGATACCTAGAGATGACCAATACCTCGTCGGGACTATATTCTTACCAGGTTGGCAGCGTACTCGACCAGAGTGCTCATCTCCCAAAACCTAATATAAATGATTGTGTGGCCCAAAATTGTCAGGATCCTGGGCATCGAGAGCCTCTAAATCATCCTGTAAAAAATATTAATAGATTATTAAATTTCAAATTAGATATTAAACTTTTAAATAAACAAATTAAAACTTACAATCTTCTCTTGGGTCGGTTCATTTACCGCAGTCCCATCTTTTTTTTCTTCTACTCGAGAAAAACAATTTTCCTCGAGGGATACATCCTTCAATATTCATTTTGTGCTTCTGTAATGACATTGAAACAATATAAAGTGAAAGTATAATCATATATTCATTAATCAATAAATCACATAATTTATGTAGGATCCACTAAAAAGGGAAATTCCTAAAGAAAAATTATAAACAACTATATTGTACCTGCTGCCTCTCATGATCTGCCATAGTTGTGTGCCCCAAAGTGTGGAGGTATTGCTTTGAATCAATGTTTTTTTTGTTTTTTTAGAAGATTCCTAAATAATGATTAATAATTAATGAGATTATATTAATACAAAATATGAAAACTCTCATTTAAATAACTCAAATGAGATTAATACCTTAAATTTGGCAGTCGCCCAATGGGTAATCATTTGGAGATATTGCTCTATCGGGCAGTCATCCATGATAGGTAATGTCTCTAACTCCATGCCCACTCTACCACACCAGCCAACATACAGCTCATGCTTATAATCTCTCCAAATATCTCCTAGCTCTTTTAAACGCACTGGTCGTACACCTTCGCCATCAGGGAAGTTAAACCAAAGCTGAAACCAAATTGATTAGTTCATTTAAATACAAAAATATACTACATTAAATCGAATATATTTTTTACCCATATTTTTGCCCACGCGTTATCCTTGACTTCGGGTGGCAGATGTCTCCAAGAGAAAGGGATGACCAGAATGATATCGGAGTATTTGGCTAGCATCGCCAAAAAACCCCGACATTGCTGCCCAGATTTCTCAATCATTTGTCCATCAACATTGTATTCAACCATCAACTGTGTCTGGCGGTTCCATACCGCACGCAAGCGAGTACGCCCCCTCCCCCGCCTCCTATCTGTAGATGAATCTGTTATTAAAGAAAAATAATATCAATACAAGTTATAATAAAAATAAATTTTGGTATAAAAATTTGATAGAGTTATATAAATATACCTGTGGTAGTCGGATCAATGGGTGCAGAAGCTGAAGGAATATCTTGTACAGGTGGAGTGTCCCTAAGTGTATGCTCCGTAGCCACATACTGTGTCGCAGCAGGAGTCAAAGAAGGTGGAATATAATAGCCCGGAGATAATGAACCAGAAGCAAAAGATGATGGCATAGACGTCTGGCCAGCTGGTAGTGTAAACATCGGAGGTCTAAATATCTCATATGTCCCTGAAGACACGCCAGGATCAAAATAGAGCGTAGAAGATACGTTTGTGGTAGTGGGTCGTCTAACTCTCGCCCCACGAGCCCTCGTACCCCCGACCTCAGTACCGGGACCACTAGATAATCATCCATCTCTGACACCCCCCCCCCTCCTACCACCAACCTCTCTACTGGGAGCAATATCAGGCTCCTCGTCATATATCTGTCGTCTAGGGGGTGGATCCCGAAAAAAAGTTTGACAGAAAAGTAAACACATGATATTATAAGTTATTGAAATATTTATATTTGAAATAAAATACTCACAACAGGGATGAGTGGAGGAACAACCATTTGTACCATGCGACGATTATTATCTGTCATCTTTTTCCACCGCCTCTCTTCAATGGTTGTCATTTCCTACAATGAAAACAAATATGGAAGTAATTATAAATAGATAACTAATGTGTAACCCAAAAAACAAAATATAGAAAAACCATTATGATAAAAAGAACATAATAAAACAGAATATTTATGGTGTTATGAATGTAAGTACTAGGATACACACTCTGAATGATGTAGGTGAAACATGTAGGTGAGAACACGACTGTATGATTCTATATATTTCCCACCACAACTTCGGGTTCACAATCAACTCTGATAATTGAGATGTTGGGTTCATCATAAGTAATAAACGGATTGCTTCCAATTTAAGTAGGGATAATGTCAACTTCATCATCACCATCATCAAAAACATGTCTGGGATTTACTTCAATAATTACACCGAATTTAGGATGACGATGATCTTTGACATAAAAAAATTGTTTCACCATTGATGCCAATACATATGGTTCATCGGTGGCAAGAGTGTGAGTCATGTCAATAACTCGAAATCCATAATCATCAATAAAGGTGCCTTGCCTCGTCATTGAATCAAACCATTGACATTTCATCATCGTGACTCGACCATGCGAGTAATAATCCAAAATTATTATTTTCTCCATGACACCATAATAAGTAACATTTTCAGAACGAGGTCTAGTGTCTGATGAACTGGCATAACAGTATATTGTGGCATTTATCATAACACCATTATGCTGTGTTCTCATTTTTCTTGCTCGTTCAGTGATAATAAATTTGTATCCATTGATCACAAGTGATTTACAAGCACGAACCATGGTATTAGGACCAAAATCCAAAGCTCTTATTTCCTCAGAAACAGAGTCTGTAGGCAAACTCGATACCTGAAATATAAACAAATAGTAAACTTAATTAAATATTTTTTATTTAGTTATTACAGAAATATTTTTACCTTCAATTTCAACCAAGCAGAAAACCCTTTTCTATGAAAACTCTCCTTCTTTCTCAAAGATAAAGAACGATGCTTTCTATATATCAATTCTTTATGTTCCCTATAGATAAAAATAATAATAGTATAACAAATATTTAAAATTACAAGAGATAAGATAAGAGATACATGTACAATTAACTTACTTGATATACTCATCGAACAAATCACAATTGAACAACACTGTGCGATGTGCCATCTCTCGCTCTTCAGGGCTTAATGTTGTCAATGTATATGATCCCGGAATTCCTTCTGTCTGATGAAGTGATGGAAAACTGGGTTCAAATTTCCCATACTGTTCTTCTTCATTTCTCATTGGTCTTTTTATTCTCGTAGTATGATCAGAAAAATACATTGAGCAGAAATCCATACATTCTTGAGCCAAGTAACCGTTCAAAATAGAACCTTCAGGATAATTCCTGTTCCGAACATATGATTCCAATGTGCACATGTTTCTTTTAGTTGGATACATCCAATGGAAAGCAACGGGTCCTCCAAGAAGTATTTCGGTCGGAAGATGGATAGTCAGATGCAACATGCATGTAAAAAATGATGGAGGGAATATTTTCTCTAACTCACACAAAATTAATGGTGTCTTCCAACAATTTTTGCACGAGGGATTTGGACAACCTCTTAGAACAAAGATCTCTAAACAAATATCACAACCGAATAACTGAGACTCTAACATTATTGGACAAGAGATGACGGATTTCTATTGGAATCAACTCATGCAAAAGGACATGATAATCATGAGTCTTTAAAGATTTCAACTTCAACTCTTTTCTGTTGACCCGTTTTGATATATTTCTTAAATAGCCATCGAGAACTTCAATAGTCTCTAGCACTTCCAGAAATTGATTTTTTTCAGCAGGAGTCATCACATAAGAAGCACATGGAACTTGCCATTTATTTTCACTGATACAGACAGGATGCAATTCTGGTCTGATCCCCCAATATACCAAGTCGCGCCGAGATCGTAAATCATCTTTTGTCTTCCCATTGACATTTAGAAGAATCAAAAGCAACATTTCACATATATTCTTTTCAATGTGCATTACGTCTAAGCAATGACATAACAAGTTGGTTGACCAATATGACAACTCAAAGAATATACTCTTCTTCTTCCAATTGTAACAGGTATCATTGGAAACATTTTTCCTCTTTCTAGATTTCATTACACTCTTCCCAAATGAATAACTGAAATCTTTCAATTCATTAAGCACATCAGTTCCAGACATATACTGTGGTGGATCGTCATTCTCCATGGTATTGTCAAATCTTCGACGATTGTTTCTATATGGATGGTTCATTGGCAAGAATCGTTGATGTCCCATAAAACTAAAACTACGACGATATTTCAGTCTTCTCGATCGATTATTATTCATAAAAACAGGACATGACAATTTTCCTTTTGTGCTCCATCCAGACATCATTGCATAAGCAGGAAAATCATTGATAGTCTACATAAGTACAACACGCATCTGAAATATGTCTTTCGAACATGCATCGTATATGGTCACACCCACATCCCAAAGAAGTTTCAACTCTTTTATTAAAGGTTGCATGTATACATCTATATCATTGCCGGGATCAGAAGGGCCATATATCAGTATACTCAAGAAAGTGTAAGGATTTTTCATACACAACCAAGGGGGAAGGTTATAAATCTGTATGAAAACCGTCCATGTGCTGTGCGAAGTAAGCATCTGCCCAAATGGATTAAAACCGTCACATGAAAGACCCAGTCTCACATTACGCATGTTGGCTACAAATTCAGGATATCGAGCATCAAATATCTGCCATGCAAATCCATCTGCAGGGTGAACCAAATCTTAATTATTCTTTTTTCTCTCTGTATCATGCCATCACATTTTTACGGATATTTAATCAGACATGAAAAGGTTCTGTAATCTGGGGATCAATGGAAAGTGCCACATTACTTTTTTTGGCACATGAGATGGTGTTCCATCATCTTTTGGCTTCCATCGGGAGGTTCCGCATTTTATACAATCATTTCTTTCAGCAGTTTCCTCCCCAAATAAGCTGCAATCATTCGGGCAAGCATGATTTTATTTTGAGAATCGAAGTTCATCAACCAACATCCATGCCATATAGTGGTTTGAGGGAATATCTGCATCATCTGGAAGTAAGTCCTTCAAGAAGGAAAGAATGTAATCAATTGCAGTATTTGAAATCCCATACATAGTTTTCCCATGAAACAATCGGATTAAAAATTCCAACTTTTTCATTTTATCACATTGCCGATATACTGGAGTCGTCGCAGCATCATTCAATTTTTTCACCCTATCAACATCATCATTTTCATTGGACGCATCATGTGTGCTTGTATCGAAATCTTGTTGGCTAGACATCCTTTCCTTCTCATGATGTCGAATAAATGGAAACCGATCATATATCAAACTCTCCAATTCAGTCCTATCATTTGGATCATCAACATTTTGACATTCTATTTTCTCTCCATTGTGATACCACACATAATAGTTTGTTTGGAAACCATATTTGGTTATATGATAGTTAACTGCTTCACGGATAACCAAGGTCTTCCAACACAATTAAAACATGGGCAGTGTATGCGACCACTATCTGAAGCCTTTTTAAATGCAAAATCTAGAAAGCTGTTCAAATTATTTTGAAAATCAGTTGAAATCCGATCAGTTTCGTACATCCAACTTCTATCCGTTCTGTAAAAAAATCGCAATAAGTCATTTCAAAGCAATTCAGTAATATTAAAGTTTAATCAAAAAAATATTTACGTAAATGACAATTGTTTACTCTATATAAAAGTATAACTAACACATTACTATATATGAGAATCATATTAAGAAATACAACAAAATACAGTGTATATAAGAAAATAAGATACAAAATTTCTAATGCCTATATTCAAGGATTGACCAGTAAGATATTGGAAGTGGATCAAGGAATACATAATCCTTAAGGGTCTTTTTGGGAGTATATGAGTTTTATACTTTAACTTCTTCAATTAGATCAGGATGAGGAGTAGGATGGGGATCATGGGAGTGGCGGGACTGTCCAAGGGGGGTATGGCGTGTCCAGGGGGTGTGGGGTGTCTAGGGGGTGGTGGGGCCGTCCGGGGGGTCGGAGGTGTCCAGAGGGTGGGGGGCTGTCTAGGGGGGTCGGGGTGTCCAGGTGGGCGGGCTGTCCGTGGGGGTGGCCAGGTTGTCCAAGGGGGTCGGGGTGTATAGGTATATTTATATGAAAAGAATACCCTCACAATAATCATGCAGCCCTGTCATTAGTTTAAACCCCTAGAACACATAAAAGAAGCTAGTATGGACATTTGCTAAAATATTTAACACCATACGAATGAAAATACACTCTAAATATAGTTTGAGAGGATATAATGGTGTGTGTGAAAAAAATGATATTAAATCAATTTAAATGAATATGGAACAAATGAGGGTTTATAATACACTAAGAATACCTCAAACAATCCAAAACCACTATAGCACCACATATTCAACTTCATGAAACAGGACTTGGAAATATTACCTACGACTTTACTGATGACCACCTAATTGGAACACTCTATTTATGGTTCTTGAACACAAGGAACAAACAATGTTTGGTCTCTACCAACTCAATCACCCCCTTGTAGATCATAACCTGGTTTCCCCTTATACTAAAATGGTCTCACTCAAAGCTACTATTAATACCAGACCTAAACCATTCATTCTCTATAAAACAATGATCGAAGAACCATCAGAGGTATCTCTCATATAACCACAACCATTTTATCTATGATGTAACGAAATTCACAAGAATAACTTTTATTCAATAACCTTTTGGTATATAATTTGCATCATCAATGGTTCAATTATATGGTTCATCACATTCCAATTTATTAATCACCCATACATGATAAAAATTGAACATTGAATTTCATTTAATTACAACTATCATATTTCATTTAATTCTTAACAAGAATAGAAGCATGGAAATTGAAATCTAATAACTTTAATTAGTCCCCAAAACTCTTTAATAAATTTAACATGAAAAATAAAACACTTTGAAATCTAAATAATCACTATGAAGTAACATGAGCAAGGAATTCTATTGCACAAGTAAAAACACTCAACGATGGAATATATGAAAATATTATTAATATAAATTATTGAGACAAGATAATAAATTAACTATGAATGTTAAAACTAAACATGTGATTGAATTTTATAACATATAATAAAAATTTATTGGTAATGAAACATGAAGGGCACATCAAAAAATTAGACAATTGTCTAATGCAATCTATATGGGCTGGAATATGCATGGAATTTAATAAAGAACCGAAACATAAATAGGGCTGGAACATAAATTGGGTGGGAATATGAGAATAGGAATTGGTCTCATCCTAAAGAGAAACATATACACATCAAAATCGAAAATAAAAACTGAAAGTTAAAGAAAATAACTCACCTTGGATGGGATGGAGGAAGAGAACCGGAAGCACCTCCAAAATCGATGATAGCTCCCGTTTAGGGCTCTGGATCACGAATGGGGGAGAGGACGGGCTACTGCCAATTTGGGGGAAATTTTTACCAACAGTTTTTAAAAACCATTGGTATATACATTCAGCCCAAACCTTTACCAATAGTTCAATGAGAACCGTTGGTAAAAGGTCACTGAAATCCAACTTTTACCAACGGTTCTCATTGAACCGTTGGTAAAAACTCCTCTATACCAACTGTTCATTACAACCGTTGGTAAAAGTGTCTGTAAAACCATCTATACCAACGGTTTCCGAGAACTGTTGGTATAGATGGCTATTCCCAACGGTTTAGTAAACCGTTGGGATATAACCGTTGGTAAAACTAGGATTTCCAGTAGTGTTCGATGATCTCCCTCAGAATACCGACACATGAAAGAGTACCGAAGAAATCCCTTCTTGTAGAGAGCTTTCTTACTAAGCCTACACTAGTAGCGAGACCTACCGCATGGCGGCACGTGGAAGAGTCTTCTGTAGCTGGCATTCGACGGATGTCATAGGGGTCCAAGCGGACCAGACCATTAGGTGGGAAACCTCAGGATACTAGCTTGGAGGTACCGGGAACACGCAGCAGAGCCAGTCATACGAGAGGCAGACAGTGCTATGCATGCGGCGGGCAGGGCCACATGGCTCGTGACTGCCCGACCCGCCATGCAGATGAGCAGCAGACGGTTGAGGGACCACCCAGACAGAGGCAGAGGTTCAAATGTGGCGGTCCGCAGGGAGAATGCGGATGAGGCAGAGGAGCTGGCCAAGAGGCAGGTGGTGGATGACGTTTCGAGGCTCTACCACCACCACCACCACCAGGAGGTCCACCCCGACCACAGGGAGCCGCCGGACAGAGGTAGGCTTAGTTTTAGGCAGTGGAGACCTATGACCACGGCACACCTGAGATGATTATAGGTACTATCTTTGTCCACTACACCCTTTATGTAGTTCTTATAGACACAGGAGCGAGTCATTATTTCATTTCCACTGACCTTGTTCGGAGCTCAGAGATTCTGACGGAGCCGTTGGCTCGATCCTTATGGCTAGAGACTCCTACAGGAGCAGGCTCAATGATTACGCACTGGTAGTGTGTCCGCACAGATGGGAGCAGGTTCACCTTCACCGGTGAGAAGGGAGCCTTTGCAGCGCAGGATGGACTCATGAAGAGGAGAGGACATCCAATCACTCATCAGTTGGCTAGCCTCATCCTAGGAGCAGTTGACGTGCGGAGTCCGAGTTTCATAGTTGTGGTGGATCAGTATGCGGACGTTTTTACTGATGACGTTCTAGGACAACATCCTCGCAGAGAGGTAGACTTCTACATTGACCTGTACACCATAACAACCCTAATATATAAAACAGCATATCGGATGGCTCCCGCTGAGCTTCGTGAGCTATAGGTACAGCTGGAGGACTTGCTGGGCAAGGGATTCATTCGACCCAGTGTTTCACCCTGGGCTTCCCCGATTTTGTTCGCCAAGAAGGTGGATGGGAGCTTGCGACTGTGTGTCGACTACCGTCGCCTGAATCATGTGACCGTGAAGAAAAAGTATCCACTTCCGAGGATTGATGACCTCTTCGATCAGCTCATGTGAGCATGGTGGTTGTCGAAGATAGACCTCAGGTTAGGCAATCATCAGCTCTGAGTTTGAGATGAGGATGTGAAGAAGACGACTTTCAAGAGTCGGTATGGCCACTTTGAGTTCTTGTTAATTCCTTTAGGCATGACCAATGCTCCAGCAGTGTTCACGAGTCTCATGAACAGGATCTTCCAGCCTTACCTCGATCTATTTGTCGTAGTATTCATTGATGATAGATCGATTTACTTGACCACTGAGGAGGAGCATGCCTACCACTTACGGGTTGTACTAGACACACTCTGAGAGAACCTGCTTTATGTTAAGCTCTAGAAGTGTTAGTTCTGGATTCGAGAGGTCCACTTCTTGGGGCACATCATCTCTGAGGCAGGATTTTTGGTGGATCCTACGAAGATCGAGGCAGTGCTAGCTTGGGATCTACTCAGGAGTGTGATGGAGGTGCGGAGTTTCCTAGGTCAGGCTGGGTACTATCGGAGGTTTGTGCCAGACTTATCTAGAGTTGCACCACCACTTTCAGCTTTGACGAAGAAGGGGAAAACCTTCATGTGGTCAGATAGATGTTAGCAGAGATTCCATGAGCCGAGACAGAGATTGGCCAGTACACCCATCATGAGGCTACTATAGGAGGGCGTAGGGTACGTAGATTACTACGACGCATCAGGGACTGAAATCGGGTGTGTCCTGATGTAGGAGCGGGAAGTGATCGCTTACGTATCACGACAGTTGAGGCAGAACGAGCAGAACTACGCTACCCATGACCTGGATTTATCGGCAGTGGTCTTCTCCTTGAAGATGCTGCGACACTATCAGATGGGCGAGTGATTTACAGTCTACTATGACCACCAGAGTCTCAGGTACATATTCTCGTAGAAAGACCTGAACCTGAGACAGCGGAGATGGATCGAGATCCTCCTGGACTATGACTTTAAGATAGTCTATACTAATGGGAAAGGGATTGTAGTAGCTGATGCTCTCAGCTGGAGGTCAGGCATTCAGCTACTTGGAGAGGCAACAGAGCAGTTAGCCGCTTTGCATATATCCTTCATGGATAGAGATGGGGAAGCCTTCCTACAGTCCCACACAGTCACTCCTCCACTACTTCAGTGGGTCAGAGAGGAACAGCGTGGGGACGTTGACTGTGAGACGCATCATGAAAAGATATCCTCTGGACAGGCACCTGATGGATTCTATGTAGGATGAGAGCACGTCGTCCTTTTCAGAGGACATAACATGGTACCAGCTTCTTTGTAGGAGGAGGTGATGAGGGAGTTTCACACTTCCCCTTTAACGATACATCCAGGAGTAGCGAAGATGTACCCGAATCTCAGACAACAGCACTGGTGGCTGGGTATGAAAAAGGTTATGGTAGAGTTTGTTTCACGATGCCTCACCTCCCAGCAGGTGAAGGCGGAGAACCAGGTACCAGCAGGCTTGGTACAACCCTTGGAGGTCCCGGAGTGGAAGTGGGACGAGATATATATGGATTTCGTGACTGGGGTTCCACATACTTCCAGAGTACACGACTCCGTGTGGGTGATTGTCGACCGACTCACCAAGTCGTCCCACATTCTACCTATCAGAGATACGGGATCAGTGGAGAGCTTGGGACGCCTCTACATTCAGGAGATCGTACGGATTCATGGTGTTCCATCATCTATTGTCTCTGATTAAGATGCTCGCTTTACTTCCCAACTTCAGGAGGGGTTGTAGGAGGCATTTGGGACGCAGCTACGCCTGAGCATCGCCTTTCACCCTTAGACGGATGGTCAGACGCAGAGGACCATTCATACTCTCGAGGACATTCTCCATGAATGTATCCTCGACCTTGTTCGTTGCTGGGAGGATCACGTACCCTTGGTGAAGTTTACATACAACAACAGCTACCACTCCACCATCGGGATGGAACCATACGAGGCATTGCATGACCGACCTTGCAGATAACCTCTTTGTTGGATAGACCCTGGGGAGTCAGCACTTGTGGGACCAGAGATTGTCCAGGCCATGACAGAGAAGGTTCAGATCATCCAGGAAAGAATGAGGACTGCTCAGAGCCGACAGAAGTCTTATGCTGACAGGAGGCGGAGACCACTAGAGTTCGAGGATGGCGACCACGTTTTCTTACATGTATCACCTCGGTGTGGATTACAGAGATTTGGTTGGGGTGGAAAGTTATCTTCGCACTTTATCAGATCATTCCAGGTTCTCAGCAGGATAGGCGAGGTGGCTTATCACCTTGATCTTTTACTTCAGTTGCACCGTGTGCATGAATTCTTCCACGTATCTCAGCTGAGGAGATACGTGCATGACCCGACGCATATCATCGACCATGGGGAGCTGGACATCGATGAAAGAGCGACTTTTGTAGAGGTCCCGGTGGAGATCAAGGATCGACAGGAGTGGATCCTACGTGGATGGTTGATTCCTCTAGTGCGCATCAGGTGGTAGCACAGGAACCTCTAAGAGATCACATGGGAGCGGGAGGCTCAGATGTGTGCACAATACCCTCATTTGTTTCCCTGGTTTGTGATATATCTTTACAGGGACATAAATTCCTGAGGTGGGAGTAATGTAAAGACCAGTAAATTTCAAGGAAATTTTTTTCTTAAATTCTTTTGGATTTTACGAGTACGCAGTTTCTAATGACACCAAATTCCAAGGCCCGGTGTGCCCGGAGTCAATTTCTGAAGTTTATCTCGGGTACATTCAGTGAACGAATGAGCTAGTTTTTCTATCTTTTGAACTGGTGATCGGAATCAAAATCTGAGGGCACCGATGAAACCGCAGTGGCAGTATTTGCTTAAGAGGACCTTTTCTGAAGATGCGTTTTCCCGGGAGGTGATGTTAAAAAATTGAGGAATAATTGTGAAGTAAATAAAATTTGTGGTACAAAATTTTATTTCTAACCTAAGTGGTTTTATCCTGAGTATGGGAGTTGGGGTGGGACCCACTAGACCCTAACTACCCGTGTTAGGATATTTGTGAGGTGGATCCCACACAAGACCAACCCCTTCAAATTCCTTTAACCCCTCTAACTCCTCTTAATGTTGGATACTCCCCATTTAATTGTAACTCTCCCCTCTCTCCTCTTTATTCATGCCAACACACTTAATCAATTGAGTGAGTTGTGTTTGAATTTTAAAATTGAAAATGCATGGCTTGAAGTAATAAAATAAGATAAGACTTATTTTATTTTGGTGGATAGTTGTTTTGTGAAGATATTGGGGGAGAGAGTCTTTTCTCTTGAAAAACATCATCTTCCTCATAGAAGAACACCAAGAATGCCAGTGCCATCCTCGAATTCTTTCTTCTCGACGTTGACGAAGCGACGAAGTCATTCCGCGACAATGTCAACGGAACAACGAAAGCATCTCCATCCTTCGTCAAGAGATCAATCTTCTTGATTTGAGGTAGGGGTTAAGTTCAATTTTATTTATTTAAAATTGTTCTTTGTTTGTCGTTGAGAATTCTAATTCTTTTGGCTGCTTGTTATCAACATAACGAAAAGGTGGTCGGACCGCAAAAACATGGCCAATTATCCTCCCCTTATCTGGTTGTTTATCATTGAAGCTTAAAGACGATGGTGGCGCGGTGCCGTTGCACCACGCGGGATTGCAAAGGAGCCGCATCCGAAGCGGGCCGCAGCGAATGTGCATGGTGCCGTCGCGCCGCGCCATTGAGGCCGAGGGAGGCCACGACTAAGAGCAGGTTGTGGCGGAGGGGTAGGGCGCTGTCGCGCCACGCTGGTCAGATAGGATTCACAGCCTAAGGTCGCGGCGGTTTCAACAGAGGCGGCCGGGCTCGGCCGGCCGTCGGCACACCAGGAGGCGGGACCCCGCAGGTCCCGCGGCAGCCACACCGGCCGGCCATAATGGCCGGCCATTTCCAGGAAGACTGGGGGATTGAAACCCCCGGCCAGCCCACTAGGGCGAACCCCACGGGTCTGCCATTTCGAGACAAGGGGGTGGCACCCCCTTCGCGCCCCGCTCGGCCACGAGCCGAGCACCCTGCCACGGATTGGACCACCCGCGTTGGGCCGGACCGCCAGCGCCGGGCCGGGCCACCCGCGCTGGCCCGGGATGCCAGCGCTAGGCCGGGCCGCGCCAGCCGAGCCGGGCCGCGCCAAACTGGGCCAGACCAGGACCCGGGTCGGGTCCACCCGGTTCGGGCCAACCCAGGGGTATTGGGCCGGGTCGGACCGGGCCCAAACCCACTATTCTCGGACAGATCCATTCAAACACCCATACCTTGGGCTATTGACCTCTGATCGACGCACCGTCAGTTGCGTTGGGATATTTGGATTGAAGCGGTCGTTTCGGTATATTAGACTCAAGGTTTTGGAGAACTTTGGGTACAACTAGGTGGGATTGAACATGAAACCAACCGGGCCCTCGGAGCGGAAACACTTATAACTTGAGCTCCGGATGTCCGATTGACATGCTGTCAACTTTGTTGGATTCCTTATAGTAAGATGGTTCTTTTGGCTTACTTCGATCGATGTTTGGACGTAGATGGAGTATGGTCGGGTTAGTTTTAGCTTAAAAACCAACCGGGCCCCTCGGACGGAAAAGCCGATATCTCTCAGATCGGGCGTCCGATTGACGCGCCGTCAGTCACGTTGAGTTCCTATTGACGATACGTAACTTTTTGATACATCAAATCTGTACTTTGTGATAGTTGATGTATCGACCCCTTGGATCGTAGAGCAGACCCTCCCGGAATTGAGTGTGTTGTGTCCGGGAACCTTAGAGCTGGCTGCGACTACGACGACAATGGCGACTGTACTTGGATCCTCCGTGGGTTCAGCAGCGATGACGACTGTACTTGGATCATACGTGCGTTCGTCAGTGAGGATGACCGTACATGGATCCTACATGGGTTTTGAAGTGATGGTTACTGTACTTGGATCCTACGTGCGTTCGGCTTCCACGACATCTGTACTTGGATACTACGTGGGTTCGGCAGATGAGATGATTCAGAGGCAACATCAATCATCTCCACCCCTCTTCATGAATAGTATACCTGTGTGAGATGAGTCTTGACTTTAAATAATTATCTTTGATATGATATTCATGCTATCTTGTGTGGATTGGTTTATGCTTTCCTATATGGATTGAGATTACAGTTTCCTGTGTGGACCGGGTTGAACAAGGGCTCAGAAGTTGAAGCCGAACGGGAATTGTTGACTTAGGTATATGTATGGGAATATAACTAAGTAGTGTTGGTTGATACTGCATTTTGTATCTTTCCTTTGTGGTTTATCCTTTGTGGATTCTGGGAGACCTTCGAGAGTCTCAGGGTCCCAACTGAGTATCGTATACTCACCCCTGCACGGGCCATGCCCGCACTAAGTTGTGTTGGATGCAGATGACGGACGATGCTGATTGTAGTTGAGACCTGTGGAGCGGGATGGTACCCAGAGGTGGACTATCAGGCGGGACGTACACGGTGCGAACGGACTGATTAGAGGAGTATAGGAGACCATCTGTACCCACCCTTCAGGTGGGGTTTCTGGAGGACGTTTCAGTGGAGGCTGCTTTACATTTCAGGTTTTGCACTTTACATTTCTCAGTTGTACTGTACATTCTGTTGGGTTTGTATACTGGCCCGTTTACTTTCCAACACTTACTATTGTACTCAGTTTACTTAGTGTTTACTTCATCTTACGTACTCTGTGGTGTTTATTTTCTTATATATAAGCAATTCCTTCCCATTTATTGGGATTTACACCTTTGGTGCTAGTCGCCAGCCCCTGGCCTACGGAAGGCGGGATTGGGGTAGTCACGGCACGGGCCCCAAGGACGGGTCGCGACAAGTTGGTATCAGAGGAGTTCAGTTCTACCGCAGAACTCAAGACTCTGATCTTTCTTCTATATGAAGAAATAGTGTTAAGGGTATTGAGTGTGGTTATCAGTCCAGTGAGTCCAGTGTTTGTGCGGCGACCGACGTATCCATACACCAGGATGCTGACTTCTGATTTCCGACTCAGTAAACGAAAACATTGATTGCATGTGTGTTTCAAAAGTTTTCTTTGTGATTACTTTGTGTTAGATCACTAGGAATACTGTATTGACCGTGGAGTACCTATTTATTTTTAGGATGTCCCCATGATGGAAGCTAGCTAGGGTTCCGAGCTTTGTGCGAGATGGCAGCCCACCGAGCGACGAGGCCTCGGTGCAGGGCCCCATTACAACGGAGGCACCAGCGGTACCACTACCCGCCGAGACACCGATGCCACCAGCCCCAGCAGCTGAGAGTGCACGTCACCTTAGTGCATTGCACGAGTTTCAGTGTCTGAGGCCACCCAGGTTCGACAGAGAGACAGACCCTCAGGCATCCAAGGATTGGCTAGAGGCTGTTGTTTGAGTTTTCAGATTAGTAGGGACACTAGCTGACCTCATGGTGATCCTTGCGGTGAGTCTCCTACTTGCAGCATCAGGTAGATGGTGGAGCATGATGCTCCAGGTTCACGACGAGGCATCTCTTCTTTGGATGGACTTCGAGAGACTCTTCCACTCAGAGTTCATTCCAGCCACCCTCCATGCGGTACGCATTTAAGAGTTACTATAGATGCGACATGGAAACATGACAGTAGCCTAGTACACGACGATGTTTACTGATCTATCGCGCTACTCCACATACATGGTATGTGACCCATTATTCCGGGCTGAGACCTTCGAGCGGGGACTGAGGCATGAGATCAGGGCTTCGATGATCTCCCTTAGCATACTGACGCATGCAGGAGTACTGAGTGGTCCCTTCTTGTAGAGAGATTTCTTGCTGAGCCTACACCAGCAGCGAGACCTATCGTAGGGCGGAACGTGGTGGAGTCTTCTGCAGTAGGCAGTCGACGGATGTCACAAGGGTCCAAGTAGACTAGACCATCATGTGGGTGACCTCAAGATACTGGCTCGGAGGTATGGGCCACATGCAGCAGAGCTAGTCATACGAGAGGAAGATAGTGCTATGCATGCGGCGGGCAAGGCCACATGGCTCGTGACTGCCCGACCCGCCATGCAGAGGAGCATCAGACGGTTGCGGGACCACCCAGGCAAAGGCAGAGGTTTGACCGTGGTGGTCCGTAGGGAGTAGGCGGATGAGGCATAGGAGATGGCCGAGCAGTGGGTGGTGGATGACGTTTCGAGGCTCTACCACCACCACCACCACCAGGAGGTCCACCCCGACCACAGGGAGCTGGCGGACAGAGACAGGCTCAGCTTTAGGTAGTGGAGGCCTACGACCACGTTGCTCCTGAGATGATTCGAGGTACTATCTGTGTCTTATCCACCCTTGATGCAATTCTTATAGACATAGGATTGAGTCATTCTTTCATTGCCACTACCCTTGTTCGAATCTCAGAGATTCCGACGGATCAGTTGGCTCAATCCTTACGGCTAGAGACTCCTACGGGAGCAGACTCAATGATTACGCACTCATGCCGGCAGTTTGAGATTACTCTAGGAGGTGAGAGTTTCGGCTGGGATCTTCTTGTAGTGGCGTAAAGGCCTTACGACGTCATCTTGGGCATTGATTGGTTATCTACAGCTCATGCTCAGATCGACTGTAATAGGAGAAAGGTGCGGTGTGTCCGCACAGATGGGAGAAGATTCACCTTCACCGGTGAGAAGGTAGCCTTTGTAGTGCAGGATGGACTCCCGTAGAGGAGAGGATAGCCGATCACTAATTAGTCGGATTGCCTCATCCTAGGAGCAGTTTACATGCAGAGTCTTAGTTTTCTTATTGCGGTGGACCAATATGAAGACGTTTTTCCGGACGACATTCCAGGACTACCTCCTCGAAGAGAGGTAGACTTCTACATTGACCTGTACCCCGAAACAACCCCGATATCTAAACCAGCATATCAGATAGCTCCCGCTGAGCTTCGTGAGCTACGGGTACAGCTGGAGGACTTGCAGGGCAAGATATTCATTCGACCCTGTGTTTCACCCTGGGCTTCCCTGATTTTGTTCCCCAAGAAGGCGGACGAGAGCTTGCGACTGTGTGTCAACTACCGTCGCCTGAATCAGGTGACTGTGAAGAACAAGTATCTACATCCGAGGATTGACGACCTCTTCAATCACTTCAAGTGAGAACGGTGGTTCTCTATGATAGACCTCAGGCTAGGCTATCATCAGCTCATAATTTGAGAGGATGATGCGTAGAAGACGACTTTCAGGTGTCGGTATGGACACTATGAGTTCTTGGTTATGCCTTTCGTCATAACCAACACTCCAGCAGTGTTCACTAGTCTCATGAACATGATCTTCCAGCCATACCTCAATAGATTTTACATATTCTTCATCAATGACATATTGATTTACTCGACCACTGAGGAGGAGCACACCTACCACTTGCGGGTTGTACTAGACACTCTCCGAGAGCACCAGATTTATGGTAAGCTCTCGAAGTGTCAGTTCTAGATTTGAGAGGTCCACTTATTGGGGAACGTCATCTCTGAGGTGGGAGTTGTGGTGGATCCTGCGAAGATCGAGGCAGTGCTAGCTTGGGAGCCACCCAGGAGCGTGACAGAGGTGCAGAGTTTCCTGGGTCTGGCAGGGTACTATCAGAGGTTTGTGCCAGACTTCTCCATAGTTGAAGCACCACTTTTATCTTTGAAGAAGAAGGAGAATCCCTTCATGTGGTCAGATAGATGTCAGTATAGCTTCCAGGAGCTGGGACAAATATTGACCAGTGCACCCATCTTGAGGCTACCAGAGGAGGGCGTAGGGTACGTAGTTTACTGGGACACATCAAGGACCAGACTCAGGTGTGTCCTGATATAGGAGTGGGAAGTGATTGCTTACAGATCATGATAGTTGAGGTAGCACAAGCAGAACTATGATACCCATGACGTAGAGTTAGCAGTAGTAGTCTTCGCCTTGAAGATGTGGCGGAACTATCTGATGGGCGAGCGGTTTACAGTCTACTCTGACCACCAGAGTCTCAGGTACATCTTCTCGCAGAAGGACCTGAACCTGAGATAGCGGCGATGGATCAAGTTCCTCTAGGACTATGACTTTGATATAGTCTATACTCCTGGGAAGGGGAACGTAGTAGCTCATGATATCAGCAGGAGGTCAGGAATTCAGCTACTTGGAGAGGCGACAGAGCAGTTATCTGCTTTGCAGATATCCTTCGTGGATAAAGATGGGTCAGCCTTCCTAAATTCCATCACAGTCACTCCTCCACTACTTCAGCGGGTCAGGGAGGCGCAGCATGGGGATGTTGATTGTGAGATGCATCGTGCATAGATACCCTCAGGACATGCACCTGATGGATTATCTATAGGAGGGGAGCACATCATCTTTTTAAAAGGACGTACTATGGTACCAGCTGCTTTGCAGGAGGAGGTGCTGAGGGAGTTTCATACTTCCCCTTTAGCGGTACATCCAGGAGTAGCGAAGATGTACCAAGATCTCAGACGACAACACTGGTGGCCGGGTATGAAGAAGGTTGTGGCAGAGTTCATTTCACGAAGCCTCACCTTCCAGCAAGTGAAGGCGGAGCACCAGGTACCAGTAGGCTTGTTACAACACTTGGAGGTCCCAGAGTAGAAGAGGGATGGGATATCTATGGATTTCGTGACTAGGCTTCCACGTACTTCTAGAGGACACGACTCCAGTTGGGTGATTGTCGACCGACTCACCAAGTCGGACCACTTTCTACCTATCAGAGAGTAGCACTCAGTGGAGAGCTTGGGACTCCTCTACATTCAGGAGATCGTATGGATTCGTGGTGTGCCATCGTCTATCGTCTCTGATCGAGATGCTCGCTATACTTCCAGGCTTTAGAAGGGGTTGCAGGAGGCATTTGGGACGCACCTACGCCTGAGCACTAACTTTCACCCTCAGAAGGATGGTCAGATGGAGAGGACCATTCAGACTCTTGAGGAAATGCTCCGTGCATGTATCCTCGACTTTGGTCATAGCTGGGAGGACCACTTACCCTTGGTGGAGTTTGCGTACAACAAAAAGTTCCACTCCACCATCGGGATGGAACCAAATGAGGTATTGTACGACCGACTTTGCATATCACCTCTTTGCTGGAAAAAGCCTGGGGAGTCAGCACTTGTGGGACCAGAGATGGTCCATGCCACGACAGAGAAGGTGCAGATCATCCAGTTGTGGATGAGGACTGCTCAGAGCTGACAGAAATATTAGGTTGATAGGAGGCGGAGACCACTAGAGTTCGAGGATGGCGACCACGTTTTATTATGGGTCTCACCTCGGCGTGGATTACGGAGATTTGGCCGTGGCGGCAAGTTATCTCCTCACTTCATTAGACCATTACAGGTTCTCAGCAGGATAGGAGAGGTGGCTTATCACCTGGCTCTTCCACCTCAGTTGTACTGGGTGCATGACGTCTTCCACGTATCTCAGCTGAGGAGATACGTGCACGACCCAACACATATCATCGACCATGGGGAGCTAGACATCAATGATGAGGAGACTTTTGCGTAGGTCCCAGTGGAGATTGAGGATCGACAGGAGTGGGTCCTATGTGGATGGTCGATTCCTCTAGTGCGCATCAGGTGGCAGCACATGAGCCTCCAGGAGAGCACATGGGAACGAGAGGCTCAGATGTGTGCAAAGTACCCCCATTTGTTTCCCTAGTTTGTGATGTATCTTTACGGGGAGGTAAATCCCTGAGATGGGACTAATGTAAAGACCCGTAAATTTCAAGAAAAAGTTTTTCATAATTTATTTGGGATTGTACGAGTACGCAATTTCTGACGACACCTGATTCTGAGGCCCGGTGTGCCCAGAATCAATTTCCGAAGTTTAGCTCAGGTAAGTTCATTGAACGAATGAGCGGGTATTTCTATCTTTTGAACCGGTGCTTAGAATCGAAATTTGAGGGCACCGATGAAACCGCAGTAGCGGTTTTTGCTTAAGAGGACCTTTTCCGAAGGTGTGTTTTCTTAGGAGGAGATGTTAAAAAATTGAGGAATAATTCTGAAGTAAATAAAATTTTTGGTACAAATTTTACTTCTAACAAAAGTGGTTTTATCCTAATTATGGAAGTTGGGGTGGGACCCAATAGACCCTAAATACCCATGTTAGGATATTTTTGAGGTGGGGACCACATGAGCCCCACCCCTTCAAATTCCTTTAACGCCTCTAACTCCTCTTAAAGTTGGAAACTCCCCATTTAATTGTAACTCTCCCCTCTCTCGTCTTTATTCATGCCAAAACACCTAATCAATTAAGTGAGTTGTGTTTAAATTTTAAAATTTAAAATGATTGGATTGAATTAATAAAATGAGATAAGTCTTATTTTATTTTTGGGCTTAGTTGTTGTGTGAAGATATTGGGGGAGAGAGCTATTTTCTCTGGAAGAACTTAATTATCCTCATTGAAGAACACCAAGAACGCCGGTGCCAACCTCGACTTCTTTCTTCTCGATGTTGATGAAGCGACGCCGTCATTCCATGGAAACATCAACGGGACAACGAAATCATTTCCATCCTTCATCAAGTGATCAACCTTCTTGATTTGAGGTAGGGGTTAAGTTCAATTTTATTTAATTAATATTGCGTTTTTTTTGTCGTTGAGAATTCTCGTTCTTTTGGCTTCTTGTTATCAACATAATGGGAGGAGGTCAGACCACACAAACACGGCCTATTCTCCTCCCCTTCTCTTGTTGTTTATCGTTGAATCCTGAAGACGATGGTGGTGCGATACCATTGCACTGTGCTGGAATGAAAAGGGGCCGCAACCAATGTGGGCCGCTGTGACGGTGCGCGGCGCCGTCACGCCGTGCCGGTGAGGCTGCAACCAAGAGCGGGCCACGGTGGAGGGGCGCGACGCCGTCGTGCCGTGCTAGTCAGATAGGAGCCGCCGTCTAAGGCCGCGACGGTTTCAGAGGAGGCGGCTGGGCTCAGCCGGTAGTCGGCACACCAAGAGGCGGGACCCTGCGGGTTCCACAGCAGCCACACCGGCCGACCATAATGGCCGGCCATTTCCAGGAAGACTGGGGGTTTGAAACCCCCGACCAACCCACTAGGTCGGAACCCACGGGTCCATCGTTTCAAGACAAGGGGGCGACGCCCCCTTCATACCCCGCTCGACCACGAGCCGAGCGCCTAGCCACGGGCTGGACCTCCCGCATCGGGCCGGACCGCCCGCGCCGGCTCGTGGCCGAGCGGGGTGCAAAGGGGGCTCCACCAGCTTGACCGGGACGCACCCAACTGGGCTGGACTAGGACCCGGGTCGGTTCGACTCGGTTCGGGCCGACCCAGGGGGTATTGGGCCGGGTCGGACCGGGCCCAAACCCCCTATTCTCAAACACATCCGTTCAAACGCCCATACTTTGGGATACAGACCTCCGATAAATTCACCTTCAGTTTAGTTGGGATCTTTGGATCGAGACGGTCATTTCAGTATATTACACTCAAGGTTTTGAAGATCTTTGGATATGGCTGGGTTGGTTCGAACATGAAACCAACCGGGCCCTCGGAGCGGAAACACTTATAACTTGAGCTCCAGATGTCCGATTGACATGCCGTTGACTTTTTTGGATTCATCTTAGTGAGAAGGTTCTTTTGGATTACTTAGCTCATGGTTTGGACACTTCTGGAGAATGGTTGGGTTGGTTTTAGCTTAAAAACCAACCGGGCCCCTTGGACGGAAAACCCGATATCTCTCAGTCCAGGCGTCCGATTGACGCGCCGTCAGTCACGTTGAGATCCTATTGACAAGAACAAACTTTGTGATACATCAACACTAGAGTTTATGACAGTTGAAGATAGACCCCTTGGCTCGTGAAGCAGACCCTCCCGGAATCGAGCGTGCTGTGTGCGGGGATTATAGAGTTGGTTGCGACTGCGACGACGATGGCGACTGTACTTGGATACTCCGTGGGTTCGGCAGTGAGGATGGCTGTACTTGGATCCTACGTGGGATTGGTAGCGATGATTAGTGTACTTGGATCCTATGTGGGTTCGGAAGCGAATACATCTGTACTTGGATCCTACGTGGGTTCGACAGAGGATATGATTCAGAGGCTACATCAATCATCTCCACCCTCTTCGTGAATAGTATACCTGTGTGAGATGAGTCTTGACTTTCAATAATTATATTTGATATGATTTTCATGCTATCCTATGTGGATTTGGTTATTATTTCCTGTGTGGATTGGGATTACGCTTTCCTGTGTGGACCGGGTTGAACTTGGGCTCAGAAGTTGGAGTCGAACGAGATTTGTTGACTTAGGTATATGTATGAGCATATACCTAAGTAGTGTTGGTTGATACTACATTTTGTATAATTCCTTTTTTTTATACTTTGTGGATTCTGGGAGACCTTCGGGATTCTTGGGGTCCCTACTGAGTATCATATACTCAACCCTGCACGGTCCATGCCCGCACTATGTTGTGTTGGATGTAGATGACAGACGACATTGATTGTAGTTGAGACCTGTGGAGCGGGACGGTACCCGGAGGTGGACTATCAGGCGGGATGTACACGGTGCGGATGAACAGATTCAAGGATCAGAGGAGACCATCTGTACCCACCCTTCAGGTGGGGTTTCAGGAGGATGTTTTAGTAGAGGCTACTTTACTTTTCAATTGTTGCACATTTCTTTTCTCATTTGTACTGTACTTTCAGTTTGGGTTTGTATACTGGCCCGTTTACTTTCCAGCACTTACTATTGTACTCATTTTAATTAGTGTTTACTTCAGATTGAGTACTCTATGGTGTTTTTTCATATATAAAGGCAATGCCTTCCCTTTTATCGGGATTTACACCTTTGGTGCTACTTGTCAGCCCCTGGCCTATGGAAGGTGGGCTTGGGGTAGTCACGGAACGGGCCCCAAGGACGGGTCATGACAAGTACTATATGAAATATTTATTTGGGATTATGCATGCTATATCCATGAGTGTTCCTAGGGGATTGAAAGGGAATATGTTGGGGTGAAACATGGATATGTCCCATACAGATGTGGGTTTTCCAATCTCATTAATGCTTCATTTGTATGAAATCATTAATGGTAACATGGATAGGCTATACACCTGTAAAAAAATTTCATGTGTACATGGATCATTAATTGGAATTGAAATCTATGATGTGCATATTGATTATGGGGAGAACAATATATTATATTCAATAGAGTGTCACTAAATATCATGTTAATTAATGATTATGATCTCAAATTGTATTTTAACAATCTAGTATAAAAATTATCAAATCTCCATTAAACACTAAATCATATGTTTTATGTAATTCACACTTTTTTTGTTTCCTAATCTTGTTTACATAGTTGTTTTGAGGAGTCTTAGAAGTGTAGGTACCAATATAGAATATTGGATAAAAAACTAGTTCTATAATTATAACAACCATTATCTTTTTTTACACACTTAAATATGATTTATTACATAAACACACACTTAAGAAAACTACAAGGATAGAAAGGCCTAGTATCATGGGAAATTGGGAACATTACATAATAAAATAATACATTAAATACAAAATCTTTATATCAAAAGTTTTTGACATGACCAACTCATTCCTTCGTACTTAACACCGCATGGGATAACATGAGGACATACATAAAAATGGGTGACCTTTAAATCCCAAAAAGGGGTTAAAAAGAAATAACATGAAGAATATAATACATGTTATGAAATAATCATATCAACTGATCATAATAGAAACAAGATCATAATTCCATGATATAGAACATTTATCATTACATGGAAATGTGGAAACTACATAAAACATGTTATTAGCCTCAGACAAGGCTCATAACACATAGATTAGAAAGATTAAAAAATCATTGAATATGAATTATCATGAGTAAATCCTCATTTAAAATGGTGTATCATGATACAAAATATTACCCAATTCATTGAAGCACTGTCAGGGTGCACCTTTCTTAATCATTACAATATCATTCTTAAGTGTGCCACATAGATAATATAACAAGGATTCATTCAACAACATCATTTATTCCATGAAAAAATGAATTTGAAATAAATAAAATAATGTACCATTCAATGAGTATATGTGCATAAAGGTCAATACCCTTTATAGAGAAATGGGTATTGTATTCACCACATGATGATTTTGTCATGGAAAATCCTAGTGAAAATTCAGCAGTATAACGACATCATATGGAAATCATAAATTGGGATAATGAGAGATAAATGGGTCTCTACGAATTTATAAATGAAATAAATAAGAATGGTATCATTTTACATAATATCTTGACATATTAAATTAAATTTAGATACATAATATAGATGAATATCTTTATTGAAAATAAGAAGAGAGAAACCCCTTACGGAATTTTGACTTGGTAACGGGTGTACACAGAATGCATTAATGGAAGATAAAGGGGTCTCTCATCATTAAAATATAAATAGGGGGGTATAGGGGAGGTTTGAAAACGTACCCCAACATTTATAATTGAAAATAAAAAGCTATAACAATATAAATAAACTTGGAAAAAATTGGAAAGTGAGGGAAGTAACGATCCATTACTAGAGTGTGTCACTTAAAAAGCTTGAAGATGGGATTATTTAAAAATTAGGGATCCGTGAAATAATTATATAGAGCGGGGGGAGTGTAAGGAAATTTTTCAAGTATTTTTAATGAAGCGAAGTGGGAGCTTTGGTGGGTTTATATAAGTAATGAGGGGAATTATTTAAAATTTAACTAACATATGTTTTGGAATCTATATAATTAAATAATAAAAACCACAAACCATACCATGTTTTTTCCCATTTTATTTTCCAAATAAAAATATAAAACAATATTTTATATGGGAAATGGCTGAACATAATAAAATATTTTCCTTTTTTATGTCGATTTGTGTCACACTCCCAAGAAAATGAATTTTAAATAATAAATTATATTCTAAATTTTAGAGGATTCACTAATGCACTATAAAATAAGTAAAATAAATCTAAAATTAAATTATTTTAATGTGAAACATATATGGGTCTGAGAACACCCATTATAGAATTTAGTACATCATTTTGGGGTCATTATGATGTCATAAACCACATATTTTATTTTTACAATATTTAATTTTTACCCAAAATTTTGATTTTCTCATAAAATTATGAAAAGTTCACCATTGGATAATTTAAATGTCCAAATTCAAAAAATAATATCCATTTTATATAAATATTTTTCTAAATATTTTAATTTTCACCTTTAAAATCTAAAAAGATATTTTTTGAAAATTCATGGTTATGAACAAAAATAGTTTTCAAACATTACCAAAAATTACATTTGACTGCATAAAAATTATATATTAATTTATTATTCATCCAATTTATTTGATAATAGTATTTTAATAAAATTTTAATTAATTTAAAAATTCATTAATTCCTTAAAATAAATTCATTAGTAATATATTTTTTGTTTTACCGTATAAAAAATGTAACTCTTATCAAACTGATTACCTAATCATTTACATATGAGTAATTGATATAATGAACATTAATAAGAATTTTTTTTATAATATTATTAATAAAAACATTATTTTAATATAATAAAGTATATATTTCTCAAATTTCCTATTTTTACAGGAAAAATGAACTTATCAAATTCATCATTTTTAAAAAAAGCATATTCTTATAAAGGAATTTATGGAACAAGACTTTTATTTATAAAAATGTATTACACAATAAGTAGCTAATACCTTATTACATAACCCTTTATAACACCCGTATAATACCTAAGGGTATGGTGTGGTATGATAAAAAACTCTTGGGGTAGCTCAGATAACATCGCTCAGGTGGTAATCTCTATTTACTTGAACATATATTGTTGGATATTCCATTCAAGATTAATGTATTTAAGCTCATCTTGTGCTTGGTTAAGAGAGAAGCCCAATGATGAAACCTCATTTTCATGCTCTGAAAGATGAGATTCGTATGGCCCAAGTATATTTTATGTGGCTATTATCTCCTTTTATGTGTCGAATGAATTTCTTTACAACAAATATTTATATCAGTCATGTGATCACTATTAAATGGCTATGTTATCAATGGTAATGATACATAACAGTCATTTAAACCCTATAAGAAAAGAGTTCTTATGTTTTCTATATCCATAATACATTAAAAGAAAAATAATTTTATTCATAACTAATCGGGTCCACAATGAAATAGGTGAGGGTAACTCTGGATCATCATTTCCCTAGCTTCCCTCACTACTTCATAAAACATGAAGTATTTCTACAACACCTTGATGAGGGGAATCATCTTATTTGTTTGAACATTTTCACTATGATCTAATATATTCAGTGGTGTCTTTTCATAGAAGAGGTCATTCCTAAACTGTACTACCTCTATATTGAGTACATGCGATGGGTCAAGTATGTACTTCCTCCAGAGTGATACAAGGAGTACATCATGTATGTGAGGGGGATTTGGTGGGAGTGCTAGTTGATAGGCCACTTATTTAATGTGATAAAGTATTTCAAAAGGGTTGCTATACCTTGGACTATGTTTTCCCTTCGTCCTAGATCTAATTACTCTCTTCCATGGAGATATGTGGAGGAAAACCATATCTCTGACATTAAACTCTAGGTTTCATTGATGGGTTTCCACATAGATCTTATGTCATCTTTGAGCATCTTTGATGTGATACTGGATGGTCTTAACCTTCTCCACCATTTTTTTGACCATTTCTAGACCTATAAGCTTTCACTCCCCAACATTATCAAAACATGATGGTGTTCTTCACCTCTTCCCATAAAGGGATTCATAAGGAGCCATTTAGATACTTGATTGGAAACCTTTTTACTAAGAGAACTTAAATAGAGGAATACGATGATCTTATACCCCTTTGAGGTCCATTGAGAATGCTATCAATATATCCTAAAGTGTTTAGATAGTACACTCAGATTGGTCATCAGTTTGATGATGATAAGCCATAACAATGTTTAGTTTAGTATTCAGAGCATGTTGAAGAATCTTCGAGAATATAGAGGAGAATCTTGGATCTCGATCAGATACAATCGGTAATGGTACTCCATGAAACCTTACCACTTATCTGATGTGTATCTATGTTATCTGATCCAATGAGAAATCCTCAATAATTACAATGAAGTGTGCAGTATTTGTAAGATGATCTAGTAACCCCAAAATATCATTGTTTTCTTTGGATGTCTTCGGATGTCCAGGGAAAAAGTCCATCATGATGTTTTCCCATTTGCATGTTGGTATGGGTAATGGTTGCATCATCCTCTCATACTTCGACCTCTCAGCCTTCACTTGAGGAAATACCAGACACTTTGATGTATACTCAATGATCTCCTCCTTCATAGTATCCCACCAATAATTCTCTCGAAGATCTTGATACATCATTTTGTTTCCTATGTTAATGGAGAAATTCATACTATGTGAAACATCCAGAAGTTCTTTAATTCCCACTGTATTTTATAGAATACATAGTTTTGAACAAAATATCCATATTCTATATTAATTTACCTAGAACTAAGATGATTTACCTTTTTAAATAGTTTCTACTTTCTTCGAAATTCCCACTTCATCCTTTTGACATCGTTTATCCTTTCCAAATGTAAAGGTTGATAAATCTTTCATAAAAGGATTGATTATGTTCCCTTATTTATGATTCCCATGTACATCTTCATTAAATCTAAAAATATTGTATCCTTTTCAATTTTCATAAATGATATAATTGTTGGTTTCTTTCTACATAGAATATCCTCCAACTTGTTCACTTTCCTAGGGTGGTAAAGGATTTTTCTATTATGGTCATTGAATAGATCTAACCATCATCATTTTTCCATATTCCACTCTTCATATGTGAAAATATAATTGAGGATTTTTGATCCATATATATTTCACACTTCTCCCCAAATAGGTAATGTTTATAATTTTCCAAAGTTAAGATTACTAAATTCAACTCCAGATCATGTGTTTGATAGTTCTACACATGAACATTCAATTTCCAGGAATGATAGGAAAATAATTTTTCATTTTTTATCAACACACAACCCATTACCTTATTCAATGAATCCCTGAATACCATTAAAAGTTATCCACTTTTGGGTAGTGTGAGAACGTGTGTTGTGGTAAGATTCCTTTTCAACTCCATGATGCTCCAGTTGCATTCAACATTTCAAAAAAAACATGACTCCCATTTGAGTTATCTTGGTATGAGGGTTTGACAATTATGAGAAATATTTCTCACAAATCGGTGATAATATCTAGCTAACCCAAGGAAGAAATGGATATCCACCAGAGGTGTTGGCCATGGCCTTCCCTCAATTACATTTGTCTTGGGGGGATCCATAGATATCCCATTTCTTGTGATGATATGACCCAAGAAGGAGAATTCCTTCTACCAAAACTAACAATTATAGTACATTGCATAGAGCTTCTCCATTATCAATGTCTCTAGTATAGTACTTAGATACCACTCATGCTCATCCATGGTTTTAGAGTATATTAGAATATCTTCTATAAAGAATACCAAATTTTTTTTGATGTAATATATAAAGACTCTATTCGTCAATTCAATAAATATTCCTGGATCATTAGTGAGTCCGAATGGAATTACTATAAATTCATTGTGCATGTACCTTGTTCAAAAAGCAGTCTTGGGGATATCCTCCTTCTTCACCCTTACATAGTAAAATCCCATCCACAGATCCACCTCAGAGAAGTATTGTGCACCACGTAGCTATTAAAACAAGTCATCAATTCATGGAATAAGATACTTGTTCTTTATCAAGACTATTTTGATCTCACAATAATCAATGAAAAGGCACATTGACCCATCCCGCTTCTTGACTAAGAGGATTGGTGCACCCCTTGGGAAATCACTTGGTCGTATAAAACCTTTATCCAGATTATCCTATAGTTATTTTTTTATCTCCTCAAGGTCCACAAACACTATTCGGTTTTGAGTTTTGGATATTAACAATTCCCCAGGTATAAAATCATTCGATAATTAAACACCTCTTTTAGGAGGATGATCAAACAATTCCTCAGGAACACATCAGTGAATTCCCTTACAAAAGGCATGTCTTATATGATGGTTCCTTCCCTAGACTCAATCATCTAAGAAAGATAAGCATGATCATATGGAAATAATATCCATTCATGAGATGTTGGTACAAAATAATATTCATCCTCATCCTTGCACTTGTACAGAATCAGGGTTTGATTATCCACAAGGAGAGTGATTTCCCTCTCATGTAAATTTATGTTGGCTCAATATAAGGAAAGTCAATCAATTCCAATAATTGTATCAAATTCCACCAAAGAGAGTGTGACCAGGTTTTCTAATAATTTAAATCCATAAATTGTGATAGAGGAGGAGTTATATTTCTGGGATGAAATAATTTCCCCATTTTTCATTCTCACTAACATCTATACTTCCATGATTTGTTTCGGTGTGTGGATTTTTCTACAAAACATTCATGATATAAAAGAACGCATAATATAATAGAAGATAACACAACCTTTCACATTTTGATTATATTTATTCTTTATCCAACATAGACATCAAGAATAGTACTTTTAAACTATTAAATAGATAAAGGGGAATTCAATGAAAAAAAGGGATAAAATATAAATTACATTTACTTCCTTAATGTATTAATTTATAATATTCAATATTTTTTATCCATGTTCTACATCCCATCATATAATATTAGTGGAATTTTTTATTCCCTTAGTAATGGTTAATACAACGATTATGAATTTACCGAAGCATATCGCATGGTATTGTTGAACCAATAGTGCCGTAAGTATCTTTGTCATGAGCCAGTTCACATTCGATTCTATCTTAATGAAATGTTTTCGGGTTTTACCCCTAGTTAAATTTGTTCCAAATCCACCTATACATTTTCAAATCCAGATAGGGATGTATTTTCTTGATAAACCACTTACTCTATACTGACCAAAATTTAGGGATTTTTTTTATTATATGCAGTATTATCCCCATGGCTTTCATCTAGGTTTTCTAATTCTAATCCCAGAAAGAAATAATCATATCCTCTATGACCAACTATAAAAACCATTCTCTTTATTACACACTTAAACATGATTTATTACACAAACATGCACTTATGAAAACTCCTAGGATCGAGAGGTCTAGTTTCTTGGAAAATTAGAAACATTACATAACAACTTAAAACATGAAATCCAACATCTTAATTTCAAACGTCTTTTACATGACCAACTCTTTCCTTCATAAATAATACTGCATGTGATAACCTGAGGATATACATAATAAAGGGGTGATCTATAAATACAAGTAATGAATAAAACAAGGAATAACATAAAGAATAAAATAAATTTTTGGAAATAGTAATATCAATGGATCACAAGAGAAAAATGAACATTAATGCATGATATATCATGGTTAGAATTACCTAGAAATTTCGAAACAACATAGAATATTGTATTATCATAATCCAAAGATCGTTAAACATATTTTATCATGAGTTGACACTAATTTAAAATTTATTAGAATGAGTAAATCTTAATTTCAAATGTATTATCATGATACTAAACATTACCCAATGCATTGGATTGCTATTAGGGCACACCCTTCATAATCATTTCAATCTCATTCTTAAGCGTGCCACATTGATCATATAAAATGGATTAATTCAATGTCATATTTTATTACAAAATAAAATAATTTGGAATACATAAATTTTATTACAATTCAATTAGTATATGTGAATAATTTTTAGTACCCTTGATAGTGAAATGAGAATGGTATTAACCACATGATGATTTTGGCTTGGATATTCATAGTGCAATTTTGGCATCATAACAACATCATATGGAAATTAATAAATTGGTTTAATGAGAGATAAAAGGTCCTATAATAATATATACATGTAGTAGAATGTAATGGGATCATGGAACATAATATCCCAACATATTAAATGCAATTTAGATACATAATATAGAATAAATTCTTGAATGGAAATAAGAAGACTGAAATCCCTTAAGGAATTTTGGCATGGTAACAGCTGTAAAAATAAGGTATTAATGAGAGGAAAATAGGTATGTCATAATCATAAAAAGTAGGTAAGTATAAGGGATTTGATAATTCATACCCTAATTTTTTTACTGAAAATAGAATGTTATAAAAACCCATAGAAACATGGATAAAATTGAGAAAATAAGGAAAGTAAGGATCCATAACTTGAGTGAGTTACTATAAAAGCATGAAGATGGGATTATTGAGAACTTCGGGAGCCTTAGGAGGATAATAGATAGGTGAGGGAATATTATGGACGTTATCCAAGTATTTTTAGTGAATATAAGTTGGTGATTGGCTGGGTTTATATAGGAAATGAGATGGGGATTCTTTAATATTTTACAAATTAGGTTTTGGAATATATATAATTAAATATTCAAAAACATATAACATAACATGGTTAATTAAAATGGTTTTTTTCAAATATAAGTGGAAAAAATTTCTGTATAATTAAAATGGCTGAACATAATAAAATATTTCCCTGCAATATATGGAGGTGAGTCACACTCCCAATGATATGAAGTTAAAATCATAAAATATATTATACATATTAGAGGACTCACTAATGCTATATAAAATAAGTAAAACAAATATAAAATCACATTATCTTAATGTTACAAAATATATTGAGAATAAACCACCCTTTATAGTATTTATGATCACATTTTTGGGTCATCATGATGTCATAAAACACATCTTTTATTTATACGGTATTTAATATTTTCTGAAAAATCTGACTGTCTTAGAAAATTTTGAAAAATTCACCATTTGATAATTTATAAATCATGATTACAAAAATAATATTCATTTTATCTAAATAATATTTTAAATATGTTAATTTTTCTTTTAAAATATATATTGTCATTGAAAATTCAAGAGTTTGGACAAAAACAGTTTTTAATCCTTAATAAAAATTACATTTGACTTCGTAAAAATTATTAGATCATTTATTATTCATAAAATTAATGTGATAATAATATTTTAATTAAATATTAATTATTTTAAAAATTAATTAATTCCTTAAAATAAATTAGATAAAAATACTCGTACTATTTTATTGTATAAAAAATGTAACTTTTATCAAACTGATTACCTATTAATTTAAAGATATAGAACTGGTATAATCATAATTTAAAAGAATTTTTTTAATAATATTATTAATAAAAACGTATGGTTAATATAAAAATGTATTTATTTCTCTAAAGTACCAATTTTACATGAAAATTCAAATTTTCAAATTCATCATTTTTTATGAAAGACTCATAATATAAAGGTATTGATGGAATACAAATTTTATCCATAAAAAGAGATCACAAAATAAGTAAACAATTAATTATTATATAACCCCTTATAAAACCCACATAAGTCCAAAATATATGGTGTGCGATAGTGATAGACTCTTGAGAATGATCAGATAACATTGTTGGGTGGTAATCTATTTTAACATGAATTTCTCCCTTCAGATATTCTGTTTAAGATTAATGTGTTGAAGCATGTCTGGGGATAGGTAAAGAGTGACTCCCAATGACACTAACTCCTTTATAAGTTCTAATGGATGATCTTGGTATAGACCGAGTGTACTGGATGAGGCTATCCTCTCCTTTGTCTATGTCTAAAGGATTTCATTAAAAACCATATATTTATATAAGTCATGTGATCACGTTAAATGGTTATATTATCAACGGTAATGATACTTAATGGTAATTTAAACCCAATAAAAATTAAAAGAGTGCTTGTGTTTTCTATATCTATAGGACATAAAAATCAAGATAATTTTATTCATAAATAATTGGGTCATTACAATAATATTGAATCACATTATTTTATTTAGTGAATATTATGTCTCCCATGTTTATATGTTAGTGATAATTGGATCCTTATTTTTGATGATAGGGTGAGGTGCACATCGATTACATTATATTGTGAAGTGGTTACCAAATTGGATTTTATGGATAATTTCCACTCTAAATGGATTCTTGGGTGGAGTATCACCCTAATTAAATTCTATGGTAACATGGTCCCTTAATTTTATGCAATGGAAAAGTGGTCACCCTAAATATAGTATTGGGAAATAATTTTACCCTAGTTGAGTTCTGGAAAATTATGGTATCCCTAGTTGAATGATAGGTCAATGTGTTATGTCATAGGGTGGGGTTCCCCGAAGGGGTTTGGGGGAATCATGTACTAGTGTGGATCTATACAATGGGGATGGAATTAGTTTAAAAGAAAGTTGTGGCTATGGTGATATATCATTATTGAGTATGAACACTAGGTAAAATGTGGTGTTAATCGAATTTCAAACATTTAGATGACTCAGTCACCCATCCCCTATGTTAATTATTTGAATATTTATTCTTCCTTTGTTATATATAGTGTATATGTAGATCATGATGATGGGAGATCATTTTTTTCTTCATCTAAAAAAATTTAGAAAATGGTGCCCCTATGGGTCAATTTATTATAAAAAATCTAGGAATATGTAATATGTTAGTTTAGTGTATGAAGATGTCTGTATAATAGTAATTTATAATGATAGTCTCAGCACTGGACCATGGAAACACATTCTAGGTGATTGATCCTAAAAACAAATATTGTTTAGTGGGATTTGAGTCTAAAATCGTGGTTATTATGGTTAGAGCCACATGTATTTTGATTGATATTTTCTATGGTTTCTAGAAATCATGTTTCCCAATCCTTGAAATCCTAATAGATAGGACCAACAACACTGTTACACTATGATGGTGTGTAATAGGTTTCTCCATACATGATTTTTCATTTTAAATTACTTCAGTTAACCACCATAGTGTAATGATAATATGATCACCTGCCACACAAACCACAATGAATTTATTAAGACTGAATTCTATTTATTTAATAATAGTGTTAACATGGTTTAAGTTTCATCTATTAGGAACAATTTATAAAATTTAAATTTAATTAATTAGACATTGAGTATAACTATAGATAAATCATAGTATATAATTTATATACATCTAATGAATTTATTACAATTATAATTTTTTTATAAAATAAAATTTTTAAATAGTTGTGTATATTTTGTAGCTTTGTTATTCTAAATATAGTTTCTATGTTTTATACGAGACATTATCTATCACCAACTATAACACCCTAACATCAGCAACTCAAAGCTAGTTGTTAAATTTTTGGAAAAATGTATAATACACAAATCTTAATGAACATGATCCAAAAATTTTGTAGAGATAAGAAACTAGGAACATAAATGATTATTCCACTACATAGAACACCTTAGTCACATAAACTAATTACCAAAATATTTAACTTTTTCCCTAAAAATTCAAAAGCAAAACTTTCAAATATACGTTTTTTCTATATTAAATGGGAGAAAATATAATTTGGCCATCTTGCATACTAACTATGGGTCACTGTGTTGATGAATATATCATAGAATATGAATGGAATAAATAATATTTAATGAAATAAACAAATATAATAAAACCATAACAATTGAATTTATGAGTATAATCTCTAATTTTAGATAGCATAAACAAATCTTCAAAGCATCATGCCAATAAATAATCCAAAAATGGGTAAGAAATACGCAAGACACTCAATATAATTTCTCTAGTATGAAAAACATATGTATTGAGGGGATATATAGTTCTGGTAACCACCCCTCACCTAATATGTCCAATGCATCCATCATATGAATTGAATATTAAAAAATATGGATCATAATGCTCTCCAAGGTTTCTTTAAAATAGTCTTTACTATGTTATAAATGGGTTTCCATATAAAAATAATGGATGTATGTATTAATAATATTTCCCAAATATATATATCACGATTAATATCAATGTATTAACATAGAAACAAAAATATATAGACAATTAAATTAAAATTAGCCTTATTAAAGGAATAATGAATAGGAAATATTAATGTTTACCCTAATGGTATTGGTATATCAATAGGAATTAATCCTTGATTATTTTTCATAATAATAATGTGAATTATCAAAATCATAGGCTCAAGAGTGTCCAAGTAGGTGTGAATTTATACCCCTGAGTTGTGTACTAAGTGAAAATTGAGTTAAAAATCAACAATACTTTTTTCAAGTAGTTTACCATAGTTTTATCACATCCAGATCTTCTATCCATTTTTTATCCTCAGTAGTATGTCTTTTTATGGAAATCACACAATAATTAATTTAAAAAACTTCTGGAATATTTTATGGATATAAGAATGATTGACTATAATAATGTCCTATGGATGTTTTATAATGAAATAGAGAAGTCAAATTAAATTGATAATATGATATGAAATTTAATACAATGAGGCATATAAACAATTCTCCTTGAATAATAATGAATCTTGAATGAATAATAATATGTAGGAACATGTGTTTTCATGAATATGTGCCATATACAACCCTTTATAAATCTTGATGAAAATACCATAAGAGAAAAAAACTCATTAGAGATCCTCCTAACAATTATAATTAGAGGTATTAAATGATAAATGACAATGTAGTGCTGACCAATCAAATATTGGGTGGTAATTTATAAAAAAATAGGGGGATCTATTTATCATTTTATAAACATATGACATAGAAAGATAGATTGTGTAAAATTAAATACCCTTGGATAAAAAATGATTTCAGCTCATTGTTTTTAAATTTAATACATGGTTATTGATAATTTACTTTTATTATCACATAACTATAATAGTCTATATTAATTTTTTCATGGAAACATAATTCAATAAAAAAATTTGGCTTATAAAATGTTAATATCAATTCTAAATTCTGGACAATTATTTATAGATATAGAAAACCATTAAAATATTTTTTAACTAAAAATAAGAGTATTTTTGTTATTAGAATCATATATATTAATTATTATATTATATTCACCTCTTTATTTGATTATATTACATATCATATATGCTAACACTTTATAACAATTAGTGAAAAAATTTAGTAGCATAAAAAAATTAAATCTCAATATTTTATAATTTAAATTTTTTGGATTCACATTTAAAGACCATTAAATGAAATTTTCTCTTATATTTTATTTTTAGGTCAAAATAATAATACTATTTTGTCTGAAAATATTTTTTTGGCATAAAAAGCTTAAAAGTATTTCTTCTAGTAAATATCTTTGTTATGTTTTAAACTCATATGTATATAAATTAATTAAAATTTGTTTTTTTATAAATTTTAATAATTTATAATAATTTATTTAATAAATGAATATAATATTTTTATTTGAAACTTAAATGAATAAACCTTATATTACTATTACAAAAAATGATACCTATTTCACATATTCACACATCCACATTCTAACAGTCATATTAACCCTCATATATGTGCTTCATTCTGTAATAATATAAATGAATTGTATTTTTCCATTAGTTTTTATACCATTTGAACTCAATTATATATTACTTTAATAAAACTAATAATGAGAAATATTTATTTTTTATTCAATTTTGAGTTTTATATTACACGATTCAATGTGGTGGTTTATCTAGATGTTTTTATGTGTTGTATCACAATACGTGCAACTAATATTTTAAATTAAATTTTAATGTTTTGTCTAGTACTATGTGATCTACCATTATGAAAAAATTATAAAATGTGAATTTGTTTATTGTTTTAGTGATGGACTATATTTATACTACAGTCCAATATCATGTATTCATTATACACTATACTCAAAAGGTGGTTCAACATGGTTCCATACCTTAAAAGTGTATATGGCTTCCATTTCAGATTCTAATTCCCTATAAAATTTATAATATTAATAAATAATTATGGCCTTTTTGTTAGAAATTTTCCTATCTTATATGAGAATTACATCATCATCATTGTAAATTAGAAATCTACTTCCTATATATTAATGAATAATCCACCTAACCATATTTGGACCTATATATAATAGGTTTGTTTATTTTCAAAACCCATTTATGATTCAACCTTGTCTATCATAGGATCAATACCATTTTTATTATAATAAAAATCATCAAGGTCAAATATAAAAGAAATTTTTATTTTAGAGATATTTTTTTTTCTAGAGAGATAATATGTTTAAAAAAAGATCTCTTTATGTTTTAAAGTAATATAAAATATAATTACCCACGTTCTAATATTTATAAACAAAAACAATTTAATTTTAATTTATTTAGGCTCTTATTTCAATGATGAAATATGATATATAGATTATTTTCCACCATAAATATTTAGGAAAATTTAATGGTGATTCCTCGGAACATACATATTATGTTGTTTATTTTGAATAATATTTTATGGAGCACCATTTACTCTATGGGTGGATGTTTCTTGATCATGACGTAAAAAATAAATAGGTTGTCTAGTAAGAATCATTTTATAAAAAACCATTAATAATATTGTATTATTTATCTTATAAGATACACTATTAAATTATGAAATTTTAGGTAGAGTGTGTGGTGATTCTATAATATAATTTTCCTGATAATTTATGGTTCCTCATTTTAATACATGTATTATAAATAGTTTATATGATATTTTTATGATTTAGTAGTCAATATTTAAATCAAATAATAGATAAATGGATTTTATTCATTTTGAGTTGAGATTTTACTTATTTGAATATTTTAATGATTTTTTTGACTATATGATTGATTACTGGATCCTTGGATTAATTTTCATATTTATATAGCTCTAAATATTTTTAAAATATTTGAAGCATGTTTAATGAAAATATCATTATGAAAAAAAATTAATGTAATTTTTATTTGTGATACATTATTTTTAGGTATCTTGTATTTAGTTTTTATATTCCTTATTGAAAACACTTTTATTCATCTTTGGCTATGTAAAATTTAATATATTTAAATTTTTATCTTTAATAGGATAATTTTATAATGTTGGATTCCTATTTTTTTAATGATTTTGTATGGCAAGCTACATAATGATGAACAATGTAAAGGGAACCATAACATTCAAAAATATTTGTAAAGGTATATTAGACATTTTATAATGGAACATCCATGATTTTAAATTTTTTCTAATTTTATCTTATGGGATATCATAATGGTACAACTCTTGTTGAGATTTCATGTAATATAACTCTATGTTTTCAAGGCCTTCGACAAGGTATTTATCCTTAAAACACCCATATCTATAGGTTATTAAAAATTATTTGATGTAATGTATATATAGTAAAAAACTATTGGTTTGTGTTAATGTTGATGGGAAATAATTTCTAGGTATATGGTGGTTATTTGAGGCTATGTAATGGTATCTAAGGTGAACTCTATAAATTTCCACATCACTATTTCTTACACATGTTAAGATCTCTTGGTTTTAACACTGGATATTTAAACATAGTTATAAGTACTATGTCAGTTTAATGGGTTGTGGTCAAAGATAATTAAGGGTAATAAATTCATTTAAAATAAAATATCTATGTGAGATAATATATTTTATTCATAGGTGAACTAAATTACAAACTATTTAATTAAATAAAACAAATTTAGACCTTAGATTGATGAGGAAGTGAGTTATAGAAGATTATTTGGATTTTCAGTGGACCTAATGATTTATAGATCGATAATAGATTTTTATAAAATAACATCTTATATTAGGATAAGATAACCTACATGTTTAAAAAATACTTATGTAGTTGTATTTTTTGGACTCTACATGGGGAAGGTAACAAAAAGTTACTAATAGAAACATGGAGTGTTGATATTAAACAAGCTCAGTTAGTAGCAATGAGAAAAGAGGTAGAAATTCCTATTTTAATAAAGGAATTGATTAAATATAGAAAAAATTAACCCTTAAGGAAAATACACTATGATAAATTCATTGAAGTCATACTATCACATAGAGGAGAGCATGATAATTACTGAGGAGTATATGCAGTTACATCAATAATGGGATGAGTTTTGAAGATGCGGAGGGGATATATAGTCCTTAAATAAAAAGAGAAGAATTTTTTAATCTCCTAAACTATTCTTTATTCTATTTCAGAATTTATAATGAAATTTTATTTCATTATTGTAATCATGAAATATGCATCAATACATGAGGGATTTTGGATTGATTAAGATTGATAAT
Organism: Viscum album; assembly: GCA_963277665.1. NCBI lineage: Eukaryota > Viridiplantae > Streptophyta > Magnoliopsida > Santalales > Viscaceae > Viscum > Viscum album. The sequence continues at coordinate 190,255,138 of OY728155.1, read as the reverse complement.
TCATTTAGTGCCCTAAACACATAATTTCCCAACATAAATTCTCCCATATTTTCCATCATGCATCAATTTTGAATTTTTTATTGATGTCATTATTATTGAAAATATATATCAATGATAATTTGAATCCATTTTTCAGAGAAATATGATTGACATATATAGTTAATAGAACATGGAAAAATGAACATTTAATGTTTTACTATACTGAATTCTATGAATGACTCTCAATCACATAATTTTTTAACTATTATATAAAAATATATCTAATAAGATATTTTTATTATATTAAATAATATTTTATCTCAAAAAATAAAATCTCCATTATTTTAGATATTTACTTTGTAGTTGTGGTGTACAATTTTACTTCAACTAAAAACTTCAAACAATTTATTTGAGTAAGATTTCCCCCATTTGATTTTGGAATGCCTCCAAATACCCAAAAAAGTCTTTGTTATAAAACTTTTAATAACTATAATTAATTAAATCTTCAATTCTCTATTATATTCATACATATTCAAGTCCTTATTCTTAGTATACTAGGATAAAATTAATATTGTATACTGATCAACCTTATTTACATGAAACTGACCCTGCCTACCACTATTATAGAGTAAGTAGGATATTATTAATTTTATTTTATTATTATTAATGATGAGTAAGAAAAATGAGATTTTTTGGGATGGAATGTTCTAGGGGTATTATGTTTATTTTAGAAATAAAAAAAATATAAAAGTCATTATATTTGTTTCTGGTCAAAACTCAAGAATATTGGTAATAACACTCTTTGTATATGATAGTTCACATATAAATTTGGTTCCAATTTTTTTACTTGTTCAGTTGATTTGGATGATCCTTTGTGAAATGGAAATAGTTGTGGGTGTTGGTGAACATACTCAATAATTATATTGAAGTATATTCAGGAATAACTTTTATAGATCCTCTAAAAGTGACATGAATAGATTAAAATGAAATCTGTTTTACTATTTTCTTAATTAATGGGTTTTTGTAAACTCAAAATTTCCTTCAAATTTTTTTATTTAAATAAATTATATAATTAATTTCTTGTTTCACATGAAACATCCAAAAAATGAATCTATGATATATTAAATTATAATAATATTATATATATTAAATTTGAAAATTATAATATAGTTAATGATTTTTTGGTTAAAAAATGATGTAAAATTATATTCGAATAAATATATAAATTCAAAAAGATAATTGGTATTAATAATTCATTGAGAAAATATTATTAGTAAATCTAAACAACTCATAAAATTATTCTATATATAAAAATTTATTTTTTCCTAAAATAGTATTTTTATGTCCCATGATTTTATATAACAACATAAATATATTATTATAAAATTTTTATAAACTAAATTTTTGATATGAATATTATATTAACACAAATTTCTTATTTAATTTATATGAAATAAGAAATGAAGAGTAAATATTTTTACAAAATTTCATTGAAAAAATAATTTTTAATTTCATTATTTTTAAGAGTAGAATTAATAAATTTTTTATTATTAATTATGAAAAATGAACAAACATTTTTTATTTATCATTAAAATATATTCTTAATATATATTAATGGTATTTTCCTAAAATATTAATTTTCAGGTGAATAGTATAATGTAACATATTTACTAATAATGAGAAATTTATGAAAACATGACGATATAAACACTCCTATAAATTTATGAAACCATAATCATAATATAATATATTTTTTATTTTTGAAATTATGTATTTAAAATATTATATATAATTTTAAAATTGATGAATGATCTTATTTATGTTATGTAATATTTTTTTCAATAGAAACTATTTCATAAAATAATTATATATATATATTTATTAAAATGATTGATATTGTTTTGGAATTTATTTTAGAATCATATAAATCATATTTATCTATTATTAAAATAATTAATGTTTTGAAAATCAACAAAATTTGTAAATTTATCATTGGAATTATTTTTATTCATAAATGTACACTTTGTAAAAACCTGTTTTTTATACGTTATGAGAACTAAAATGAAAATCACTTTTTCTAACACTATAGAATCCAAAAAAGTGAGAATTGAAAAATTTATATCAGAATAAATACCGGATGTATGGGTATTATTTTGTCTACATATCAATGAAAGAGAAGTTGGTCAAAAACACGTGGATCGTGAAACCTTCAAAAGGACACACGATCGCATGAACTTTGGAAGGTCCTATGAATCGGTAATGTGTATATTAAAACATACTAAAGATCACATGGATACCCATGGAAAATAATTTTATTTTCATAAAGGCATCTGAGAAAATCACTAATCAGGCAGAGTTTGATGTACAAGTTACTTTATTCCATGTGAATTTTTATCTGGAAGGCATCTGACAATCATCCAATACCCTAGTAAAATAATCAAACAAAAAAATGATTAAAGAAGTGACCTTATGTTTTCATAGATCTTCATAAGACATAATCATATGATTCTCAAGACATTGTAGAACCTTGGTGAAATTTCTACCTTATCATGAAAAAAAATATTAGAATGACAATGTCATCCTGCTAGGGGACTGGGACATGTCCACTCGATTCTACGCTTCACCATTGTCTCCATATACAATATAAGGGTGTCCACAACAGTGATCATAACACATCACATGAAAAAAATATTAATTTTCATTAAAAATGTCACAAAACATCACGAGGTTTCTATACCATGTAAAATAAAGATAGAATTTTATGGCGAAAATATAGATGATTCTTGTGAAGTGTGGATACGATAGGCTACACGCAAAATAGGTCATATTCCCTAGTTAATAAAAATTGATCATATTATGACCTCTTAATAAAATAAAATTGTTTAATAAAGTCCCTTATACATTAAAAAATGATTTTAAAATTTCTCCACTAATGATCTAACAAGATCTCATGAGGCCCCTAGACATGTCAGCATGATCCTATATAATCCTTCTTAAAAAGATGCCTTTTCCACATCGATGTCCCCATATAAGTCATCTTTAATAATGTGATAACCTTCCTCTATTCATATTGATCTCAAAGTATCTCTTATACATTTCATCCTAACCTTATAAAGTCATCTCGACATGTCAAATTGGTTAGGTGGAATCTCTTTGATCATACATGTTCCAATAAAAATGGTAAAAATAGAATATTAATGTAGATGTAGAATATCATGTGAATCCATGGATGACCCATAGAAGGATCATACAAAAATATTCCCCCAAAACCATCCACCAAATCTTATTCAAATCCATTATATACGCACCAATAATGACGAAATAAAAATACCGAAGATGGGCTAATAAACCCCCCCCCCCCTCATTACATAAAATAAAACTAGATCGATCATGCATGAGCGCATAGAATCATAATTTGTTGAGAAGTAATTAATGTGATAATAAATTTATTCTTCTAGTTAAAAATTGAGGACAATCAAAAAGGCCCCATAAGGTGAAAATGGGTATTGTCTCACCACTCTATAGATCACCTGATAGAATTCTATTATACCATCCAAATTATGGAATGCATGCCCCACAATTTGGATATGTCACCAAAAACATAAAATAAATTTACATTGGAAAAACTGATTCTCATATGCAATAAAGTATGGAAGGAAGAATAAAATAAGGGATGATTCATTGATTAAATATTAATTTATCATCATGTGATTCACATGACTCACTATGATTATACAACAACACTTGCACATGTCGCCTGAATCATGTGATGATCCCTTGACATGCTATTTGGATCATGAGATTTCCCTTGTACATGTCTTGTAAGTCACATGATTCCCTCTAGGAATTTCATATAAGTCATGATAAGTCATCTCTACAATCCATCCTTGATCATCCAAATACAATCAGAAATGTCTCTTGTGTAATGTTGTGATAGTAAAACAAGTCACGTCACTATAACCAGTTGACATGAAACTCTTTTTCTCACAATGTCCCCCATACATGTCATCACTGATCTCATGATGTTCTTTGTAAATGCTTACCAGATCATAATCACAATCAAAATATTATAACCATTGATCTTTTGATGGTCTACAAACTGCCATTTTGATTATGTGGTTTCTACAAGATAAGTCAAAATGGATAATTATAATATCCTTGAACACTTTGAGACACCCTCAGACATGTAACACTGACACCGAAAACATTTTATGAAGATAATACCAAAATTTCAATACGAAACCTTGGGATATAATAGACCTGCTTGGTGGACATATTAGAAAAACCTCATTTATAATTACCCAATCATACTAAACTATGAAAACAGAAAATCCTTTAATATCTTGGATACATAGGATTCCTTCATAGGGATAATACATGAATTGGAATATACTTTGGTTTATGTCCCTCATTTCTTTGGAATTCAAACCATTGAGGCCCGATCTCTTGAAATGTCTAATCATTCATCCTCATCCACCAACATACTAAGAGGGAAACCTTAGTTTGTGATCCATAATCACACTGATATATGAGAAATATGATTCCTACTATAACCAGGATATGTAGGAAGATTGCATATATTATGATCTTTATATTAAAATATCCAACAAGAATTTCCCCACACATTAATCTTACAACTATTTTTCTTGAGAACGATTGACCATTTTTCCATGTCTATCAAACCTATAATGGATCACATGGGATTAGGTATTTGAAATTTTTATATCATTCAATTTTGTAATCTTAAATAGATTGTTAAGCTTCAGTCTGTATACCCCAATAAGTGGAATGATATGAATAATCAACCTCAGAGTAAGTTCCAAGGGTATGGTCCATGTATTATGACACTGATTCCATCCATAACCATGATATCATTGATAGCTCCCTCAGGCTTGAGCTCAATACTCGGTTTAGGAGTTCCCCAATTTATGTCCTTTACACATGATATTAAACTATGTGGGTTTAATGAACTACATGTTTTTTATTCTACATACAAGTATGATAACACATAAAAATCATTACTTTTCAATCACACCCATTAAATATTAATCACTTACTTGTATAGAAATAAACCCCAGAGTTGAATGTTATTTTTAATAAAAATATAAATAGCTACTAGTTGATTGGAAATTAATGAATAACCTCATTTACATACATATGTGATCATTGATATTACCCCATTTTCAAATAGAATAGTTCAACACATGATTATTTTATTTAGGAATAAGGTCATGTATTGGTATTAGGAAGATATTCACAAACAAATCATAAACAAAGAGAGTCCAGTAGTAGGAAATAATTTAACCAAAATCAATGTGGTGAGACCAAGCACCCATACTCTTGACCAATGTGAGTTACTAAGTTTCATTGGGTATAAAAACTCAGTTGAATGACCTTCTATGGAAAGAAGGTCCATACTCAGTTGTGGATGTGGGAACTATTGGGTGTTTCTATGGAAGAAAAATATTGTAAACCAAACATGAATGATTTTACAATTATCCATCCACACAAAATCAACTACAAGGAATATGATATGTCATCTTTCTCTATGAAACTAAAATGGTGAAACCTATGTGAATATCTAAAAAAAATTGATTGGATTACCATGTGTTAAGAAATATTATTGAATAGCCTATGAAAACCAAAAAAATTGAGCATAATATGTATCTTTTATATGATAAAAATTATGGGATACTCCTCTATAACTAAGGATCCCTTTAAATACGTCTATCCTCACTGTGAAAATTATAAAAGAGCAGAATCACCAGACTGGGAATAAGAAAGTGATATTTTTTTACCATTCAATATTTGATTGAGAATTTATGATGAATTGATGATGCACTAATTAGTTTCCATGTTAATTTTTATCTTCATGACTCTAGAAACTACAATCTATAAAAATGATATCCTAAGACCATGTATCCATCCTTCAACCGTTTGGGAAAATTAGATCCAAATTTAATCCATGTGAGTCATAGAATGAACATTCCTTTCCTAGAACATCAACTACAATTCAAAAATTAAATGCTATAGTAATTCCATCAATGTTGAATGATCCCAACCCTAGAGGGTGAATGAAAGTGTCCCCAAACTCCAAACAATGAGTGTTCATTGTACATGTAATGATGTAATATATAGAGTTACGCTTAATTTTTACGGTCAATTACAATAGAAGATTGTCCATAGAGCATTAAAAGAACCACCTTTAGTATATAATGATGGTTAATAAAGGATTCTACTATGGATCACTTTTGATTCAAGAGAATCCATGGAGGGAACCTTTCAACCGACATCACCTATGGTATCCTTTTAGTTCCCCTCATTCACCTACTAAGGGAACCAAAAAACAAATTTCCACATCATATACCCATTTAGAGGAAACGAGGTTGAAACATCAGGTGTATAAATATTTTCATACCCATGAGTGGGATCATATCCCCACACCATTAGATGAAATAATAAAAATATTCTAGTGGTATCTTGCAAGAAGAATCATTTCCATTCTCAATTGGAATTATACTGTGTGAATATTCTTAGTAGAATATTGGGGGAGGACCATATCAATTTCCCATCCATGAATACCAATGGTATATTCTGATGGCATGTGGATAATATATGTTAGATCATATCCCCATGTGAATTAATTATATCTTCTTGTTTATAGTGGAAAAAAAGTGAAGTCTTACATTCCTATACAAACATTACTATAGTGTCACTACATCTTAGCTACGGTTTAAGAACAATGCTAGAATATTCTCTCACTTATAAAAACATTGAGATAGGTAAATTTTCTATCCCTATATCTATTGTAACCAAACACTTTGATCTGTATGAACAAGTGGTTTCTTTAGAGAAATTTCACATTCTACCTCCAAAACAGTAGGCTTATCTATATATTATTATAAAGGAAGAGGCATCAAACAAGGATCATATTCTCATTTGAACGGGGAATCAACTTGTTTTAAATTAACATGCCTCAGAATATGAAAGAATTATTGTCAAAAAAATACCATTATAAATCACCAATTGAATCAGTTCAAGCTCATATTTTCATTCAAACCGGGTCTCAACAAGTGAGAGAGGTACATACCTTGGGATTGGTTCATACTCCACTCCTAAAAGACCAAAAACATACTCCATTGGATTAGGATAGATGTCATATAACTATTCTGGTTGTGGCCAACCAGGTGGTTATATCACACACATCATGAGGGTCTAGTATTTCTATCAGTGAGCAACATGTCATATTCTAGAACCTCAAAGATTCTTGGATCATATCCTTACTTTTTCTAATCAAAAACTGCACTGTCATCCTCTAGTGTGTAAATAGGGGATCCCCATATCCCTTCTCCCATTTCGGATGTCTAGTGGTATATTCCAATAGGGAATGTATATATGGACAGGAATCATATCCACACTTCAGCCATGGTCGACTGAAATATTTTAGAAAAAACCCATAGGTATGCTTATATTCATTCAAATAATGAATAATCTCAATTAAATATTCCAATATCTTCTTAGTAGTAGGATTATATCCTCACAATGTCATACAATGATAAAAGAATTATAATTCATCATACAATATGATAATATACCATCATAACCCCAAATAGAAGGTCTGCATATTTTAAACCAAATTTAGAATAATGCTAATTGGTTAAATACATGAATGATAGTGTACTAGAGGCTATTCATGAAAAATGATCAATTACCAAAGGGTCTCACAACTCTTCAATCAAAATAGAAGGTGATCATTACCAAAATAGTGATCCTCATGGTAGTGTGGTGATTGATCGTAGAGACTCAACTTCTAATATCAGCTGTCATCAACCTACCCATGGTAATATATCTTATAGATATGATAATACTACACTTTCCATGATGCCTCCATCTATATAGGTTAACAAAACATTGATACCATCATATAAATAGGTGTTGAAAACATAGTTATAAGTCTTATATAGTTCGTGACCAGCTACCATCGACCCTTAAACATGGACATCATGCAACCTAGAGAGATGACCATGGTTATCTGATCATGTGGAATCGTGTATGTATAATGAATATTAATAGAAACCTGACATATACATAGAGTTACCTTAAATAACCTCCCCTCCACATTCTTTCTCCTTTCTACTTCTGACTATGCGGTATATTATGAGCTATAGAATATGTTAATGCCATATCAATGAAAAAACATGTGAAACAAATCAACAAATAATAAAGGGTATACTCTTTTATTATCCAAGATATGAGTTTAACCATCATACCATCAGGATACTCTATTTTTAGTATCACCTAGCTACTATCTTCATGTCATGGGACTAAAGAATAGAAAGGATCTTCACAAATCTATTGTATGCTTTCCTCAATTTCATCACAAATCTTTGAAAACTAATATACTAATCCTTTTTGTGTGACCGTATTAGAGTGTGAGGAATATAGGGAGCATTTAACATCACCTCACACAAGGAACATTCAAACAACCATTATATGATTTCCCATAATATCTCATCCTCTGACAATATCAGTGGATCATGTAACCCACATTCTAGTTGGTCACTAAAAGGGAATTCCCCTGTTAAAAAGATACCAATACATCATGAATGGATGGAAATGGTATCTAACATATCTTTGAACATGAAAGATCTGAGAAGTAGGATTACATTTTTTATATGAAAGATAATGTTTTATCGGCCTAAAAAATTATTATATAGGATGAATCCTATCATGGGATTCCATTTCATCAAAAACATACTTGAGCACAACTATGACAAATAAAAAATGTTGTAGTAGTAGCTACCATAATATATTTTTGGGAGAATAAACATCCCACCAGGCATAGGGGAATATTTACCATCACCTCCACTACTCGGATCATCGATCTCTGAGATGATTTCCAAAAAATTGGTAGTAGCTTCCAATAATATCTATCTCACTGAAATGGTATAATTTTTATATAAATATCCATCATCAGGTTCATGAACCCTTAAGAGGGCTATATAGAAATCCAATTTAGTTCTAGATCAATATAATCCTCTTAGAAAATAATAATTTATATTTTAATGCACATACCAATAGATGTCAAATTATTTTCCATAATCAATAAATCCTTAAAAACATGATCCAAAAATCCTATCACAGCCCCAAATACTTCATATTGGAGAAGTTTTGGGAACTTTCCATCATCATGTTAAAATGTTAGAGAGACATTCTTATCTATGTTCGGAGTTAAATATCTATGGTTGGTACCCCATCCAATCATCATGTTTCATGACAAACCTCTTCCATTTGGAAGACATTCGATAATCATAACATGATACTAGCTCAGGATCACTATTCACATAGAAAAAATGGATGACTATATGATGAAGGGAATCAAACAATTTCATGTTAATAATCTAAAACAACTTAACATGGACAAGGGTTTAAGAAACAACACTTACTAAATAATTGAAGATCGGACTTTTATAGTGAGGGTAATGGGACAACTATCATTTCTAAATACACCTTTTTGAATGCCATCTCCATCAATAAAAATACTAATATGGATCATGTAACAAATGAAGATGCAGATGATATGGAAACAATACATTGAGATGAGGACCTATATAAACCCACTAAGGCAATATGTACCCATCCCCAGGGAAAAGTAAAAAACATATAACATCTGAATATTTTGATTCTACTTATATGGTAGTTCACTACCTAGGATAAAAGTAAAAATGTTGTTATACCACATACATCACACAGATCATCCAATATTCCTTCCATATAGAAGAAAATGTCACATTTTGAGGATGAGATAAAAATTCTAGACACCTCATGAAGTATATAATTAAGTGATACATTCTTATTAAGTATCATCTCTAATGAGATATCGATATTCATACACCAAAAATATCTAATCCTTCTAATGGAGATGTCTATAAGTATTGAAATAACACTATATATAGGATGTAATTATATATTAATGAGGATTTCATATATGATCATTATTTTTATCAATTTTGGAGATAACATTTTCCATTATAGGGATATTATTTAGGCTTCACACAGACCAAGAATTAAAAGTGAATGAATATGAGGTAGCTCGTCAGTCCTTCCCTGCTCTATATAGATTATAGAAGAATTCGATAGTAGTATATATGAAAATTATCAATTCCATTTAATACTTATATTCTAGAATTAAATCCATGGAAGGGTGACACCCAAATTTGATGTCTGATAAAATTTAATATCTTGAGTGGGTGGATGACACTTTTATTCCAACCATTTAGGAAATACTACCTTATCAACATTTGAAGGCCTATGAGATCAATAACATCATCTCACTCACTTCATGTCTAAATGATATCCAATGATGGTCCCTGATGATCAATTAGAGGAATCCAATCTTAGTTGATTAGTACAGAATCTGATAGAGCCATCATTTTTTTGGTACAAATTTCATCCGAATGAATCAATTGATGGGTGGGAAATCCTTGGTCGTCAATTCCATTGCCATTTTATCTCTACACTAAGGAAAATGAAAAAAATTAATATAAAAAACTACATGTGTAATAAAAATGGGAGTGTGTATGAAATCATAGAATGATGGAATAGATTAACCAATTCAATCAACATCCCTCTCTTGAAAGATTAATTTCTCAAACTCTATGATGGAAATATCTGAGATGACCCGTAGACACCTATTATCCTAATTAAATATCAATATAAAGAGGCTATTATTTTCATGTTTCTACAAAAACACAACTCCTATGTCTACTTCATCCTAGGAATCTAGATGATTTAAAATTCATTAATCATCCCAAATATTTTCCACTTTATAGATGGATGGGTTAAAAAATCAATGATTTCAACATATTTTAAGATATCATTTAAGGCTATTTTGATTCTAGACAGTGATTATGGAAAACTCTATGACCCGGGTGACCTGAGTAATCATTTCCCAGCCAATATAAGAATATTATTGGACGAAATATTTCATCCATATGTGGACATAATATGAATAAAATGATGAATTAGAGATATTTAACTAGATCATTCCACTCTTAGAGAACAACTTCACAATCCCACAGTACTTCTATCACCCATAGTGGAGAAATAAAATATTCCTCCAGAATTTGGATATGACTATTACACATAAGAAGATACATAATATGATTAATCTTATTTATATCTATTGAAATATCTAACACTTGTAGAATTATTCCCTTCAATATGTGAAGCAGAGGAACCGCCCTACCAAATTGAACCCTCATATGGATACAATATCATATTGGTTTTGTTAATGTGATTCACAAGGTATACCCCTTATCAAGTATTCAATATTTTTCAAATTTTGTGTTCTATATACCTAATAATGCAATAGTGTGACACAAGCACAGGAACCGATGATATAGGGGATCGTGTGGGCATGGTCATACCCAATATCTTAGTTACATCCCCACTGAGGACATACATAACACCATGAAATATGTTAAATAATTCTAAAAAAAATCGATATAAAAATGGAGGTTCCTTAGTTCCTTCTAATGGTCTCCCCATCCTAGTCATCTTGCAAGACCATCTACTAAGAATCTGATTATCTAATCAACCCAGAAAATGGGTAAGGTTGACATTAACAACAACACTAATAGAATAATCTATCTCAACCTCTACCCATGAATCAATATCATCTATCTAAAATTTTTCTTCCCAAAATATATATAATGTGGAAAAAAACCAACATGGGATGTGTTGACCTTTGAGACAGTAGTTATTCATTGTGAAATAGCTTAGGGTTTTCCTGACCAACATCTCAATCCTACATGTTATCCATCATTGAAAAGAACATATTGAAGCACACATTATTTTAACTTAGATCCTACTTTATTTATATATTAATGTATCTACTACCATGGTTTATTGACTAGGGACTATGCCATATGAATTCTATGTCTCCATCATATTTTTAAATAAGGATACAAAATAGGCTATCATGGGACACATCATAACCCTATAAGTATTAGGTAGAGACAATAATGATCATATCAGGATAGATAATACTGTAAATGTTTTATGATTAATATCATCTCAATATATACCCCATGATGTTTGGGATCTAGTGAAGGTGAATTACCTTTCAAAAATTAGTCCATTCTAGAGTGTTATAAATGAGATAAATGTCATGTCAGGAAAACCATTGTTAAAACTCATTTTGGGGGATCTCACATCTGACAATGTGTTCATTGTTATCTTATAAGACACTGTGTATAATAACTTTCTTGTAATCTCATGGCTTCATAACCATATAGAGGAACCAATAAAATTTCATTATTTATTGAAATAAATCATAGATATTAAGGTCAATATACTACATGGTAAAAATTATCCCATTGATTCTTGTGAATCTATATATGCTGAGGAATGTTTCTATCAGATGGGAGACACCTAATTAATGGTGTATGAAAATATTAAGGTTGTATCTCCCAATGCATTAGGTATCCCTCATATGAATCATTATAGTATAGTATAAAATAATTATTTTCTACCCATTAATCTAAATGTGGTAAGAGAATCAATAATAGATTCCAAATATTATCATCTCCTCATCTGTGTTTTAAAAGAAAAAAAAATAACTCTAGAATCATTATGCATCAATTAATGAAAAATAAAATGAATATTTCTTTTACTGTGGTCTTCCTAAAACCAAATGTAAAATATATTCACTCAGATTTATAAATTCATCATAAAATTCATGTACAAACATAGATATGTAATAAGAGGAGGAAGAATTCAGTAATATAAATCCTAATTTTGAGGAAGGAATGTCTACTTCCATAGATGGTCTCGTGAATATAAATCTACCAATTGAAGAAGATCTACATCCTACAAAGATTATTTCCATTATGCCTCTCACATAGAAAGAGATAGAATCACATTTCTAAAGCTACATCAACATGTTATTTAAATTGACATAAACTCATGGACTGAACCCCGTTGTGGCTATGCACGACATAGGATTTCATGATGACCATCAATGTTTCATGTATGCATCCAAGAAGATCCACCCCTCTCATGTAGCTAATGTAGATTCAGAGGTTGATTATTTGAATAATTAAAATTTCTTAGGGGTGGGTAAATACACAATATGGATGGTCAATATCATCCATATCAATATATATAATGGGTAGATTAGTGTATTCATGTATTTTAGAGTGATTAATCCACACAATTTAAAGGATTAATTCGTGTTTCCTATCCCAATATTGTCAATCAATGAAACTAATAGATTCCATAACATTTCCTTCAAAGATTTATACTAAGAGTATAAATATATAATCACGTCCTCTAAGGCTGAGGATGTCACTACCTTTAGAGAACCCAAGGGGATGTGTCATTATAATTTGATTCCATTTTCATTAAAGAACACTATCATAACAAATCAAAATGATATTTATCACATCATTATGACATTGTTTTGATGAATAACTGAATAATGTGTCTATAACCTAGGTTTCAAATCTGGAATGTGATCCCATAATTTCATGGATCACCAAAAAAATCCTCAAAAAGTTGTGACAACAATGTATTATGATGAACATGTTGAAATTTTCATTCTGGTTGATGTTTGGAAATATCCATGTCTTTTTCCCACTATTACTTCCAGGTATACCAAGGTAGCAATAGTGAAATAATGGAAATTTAACCGCCTTAGAATATCAATGAACTAAGGGGGATTCAAAGACATCTCACATATTTAGGAATTTTATATCCAACATTTATAAAAAATATATCCAATTAATCATGTTAATGAAGAAGGGAATCACATATCGATTAATGGTGATAGCCAAGAAGACATCGAGTGTCTCAAAAAGTGCATATTGTATCCACTGATCTTGAAGCCACTGGTGGATGTAAATCCACTCATGTTATATTTGGACTGTATAGAGTGATCACATGGCACTCTCTTAACTCAAAAGAATAATATAGGGAATGAGAACAATATTTACTATATCATTCAAATGTTGATAGAAACATATAAACATTCTTCTAATGTAGAGATGAACTTCCTAACAATCATCTTCATTATAAAAATATGATATCACACATTTCGTACCACAAAGTCCAAATGGTGTATCGTATTGAAAAACTCAAGTACATCCAAGTCATTCTCAAACTGACCATGCATTTTCCCTGGTCAGTGTTCATTCTGAAACAGTATAACATCCATATTATGTCATATAATTCATTGAATTGGAAGTACATATAAGATTTTCTCATAGAATATCTCACTGATTCTCGCTCAAATTTACCCAGGAGAAGAAGTTAAGACGGTCCTTGTAGTTTATCTTGGGTTGTCGAATCCTCAGATACCTAAAAAGTAACCTACAGACACGTACATTCTATAGACTATTTTTGGCTAGGAAGTGGCCAAATTTGGTTGATTTTTGATGGGTTTAAATGAACTCTAAGATACTTAAGTGAATTCAATTTAAAAGAATGAGTTGATCATAGGTTATCGCTCGGGGTGGATTGGACGTATTTCCTTTTTAACGATTTCAATTTCTTATATTTGAGATGAGTTCATTTAAGGAGATAAAACAACGTCATCACTTACTGGTTTAATGGATACACCCTTTAATACTAATCTCCTATACACTTGAAGGATCAAAGTTTTGATCACTTCATGGTAAAGCTTCGTATTAGCACTTGAAGTGTGTGGCCTTAAATTCAACAAGAACGATGGAGTTTAAAAATCATCAAATAAAAATCTCAATTAAAGAAGTGATTATACATTAATGAGGTGATAAATAACATCCAATCAATACCCTTTATACTCACTTGGATCAACCCATAAGTGGGTTATCCCTCCATTGATCTCATGGTTTCAATGGATGCGTAAAATAGACTCATGAGGGAGGAAATGGAGAAGTTAAGAAAACAACAAAAATAAAATGATCACTCCACCGTTGTGTGAATAATTTCACAAGGTTTGGTGTGAATAAATTCACATCTTGATACAACGGTATCAAAGTGATATGAAGAAAAACATAATAAGAGTAGAATAAGAACTTTTATTAAGAAACTAAAGTGAATTGAACAACTTACATGTGAAAGAAAAATTTGAGACAACAAAATTACAGCATAACATTACAATTTAACAAAGAATCCAAGATTCAAAACTCCTTCACCACCAATGCCTTAAATAGTAATTTTGGGAGATTTGGGTCGAGACTACAACAGTAAAAGTCATCCCACTTGAGTATGGTAGGTCTAGGGTGGTGGAAAGTTTGTGGAAATAATACTTTCCATCATTGACCCGAAAAGGCATCCAGCTTGCATCCACCAAACAGAGGCGCCTGAAAAACCTACTATATTGCTGAAGTTGGGTGGGACATAGAAGACTTAAATTAATAGTCGGATGTCCCCTAACATCCTGTAAAATATCAGACTACACGGAGTTATGGTTTTCTAGATATGGTTTAATTAGTGGGATGTTTTTCTGGGCCACAGAATCTGGCCCATAATTTTATCTCTAACATGGGCGCCTAAATGGACACAATGGAGGCCGAATTAGCATTGGATCCTGATGAGGGATTTGTTCCTATACATGTCTTCTAGAATCCCACGAAATATGGGATTAATTGGGCCTGTATGATGGGCCCCAATGTCTCATCAGTGGGATGGTGTCCAATCTGTCTTCTCCTGAATTGCTTCCTTTCATTTCCAAATATCTCCATCATCCTCTATTAATTATCCATTGATCCCTGAATCAAACATGTTCATATTTAAGTGTAGATAAATTTCCAAAAATATAAAATTAAAATATGTATAATTAGATTCCTTAAAATCAGATGAATCATTGGGTACTTTAAATGATGTTAAAAAATGTACCACATAATAGTGCTTTTTAAGAAGGCATTACAATCATAATGTGAAATGATGTTCAAAGTGTAAAATGAACTAAAATGGTGTTTATGAATAATAAAGAACACGAATATTATATATATTAACAATGAATATTATCCTCATTTAGTGGCTAATCACATCCCCCAACTTGAGTTTTGCTAGTCCCGAACAAAATATATCTCAACAATATGAAATTTGTATTCCCTTTTCCAAAAACATTTTAATACACAATGATCACCAAAAAACCTTATACCAAACAATCATGAAACCCATCAAAATATTTTAATACAAGATAGTTTCATAAGAATATACCAATCCCAAACCCATTCCTTTATTCAAATTCATTGCCATATTTCATCCAATATCAATTAAGTATGAGGATGTGTTGTGCATCAAAATAGACATGGGGGTTCATCTTTATTCAAGGGGGAAATTACGAAAGAGCTAGGTGGAATAAAATTTCAATATTAAGATGATTATTCATTTTTTTGTATAATTTTTGTTTTTTTTTGTTTTTGCAATTGTTCCATGGTAATTGAAGTTGCACTCAAAATAGTCAACCCCTGTAGCGAGACTTTGCCGATGACTCCTAGGCTCAAAGACCTTAGGGCACCAAGTGAAGCCCACATACTCGGGCATCATATCGAGTTAACTTAGTCAAAAACAAATTCATATTACCAAAAATAGAGATAAAATTACTAACTCTGTTCCAGACAACTATAGAGTCACGATCCCCAATGCCGAAAGCCACGCATTAGGTCATTTCATTGCTCTACGCGCAAAGTTTTTTTTTATTTTTTTTTGAATACTCATATTAAACTAAAATGATCACCAAACCTATGATATTTATTTAGGTGACCCCATGAACTCAAAATAATACACCACTATCCAAAGGACGTGCACTGTGATCTTTTTTTTATTTGGATGAAAATATAAACGATGAAATATGACATTGGACAACCACACTTTCCAAAATCTATGCTCATGAAATTATACAAGGATTAAAATCAGAATTAGGGTATGCTAAATTATTTGATATACAGTTTCAAAGTGTGCAATTTGTATTACCATGTTCAAAGTTAATGGAATTTTTCCTTCCATTTTCACAAAAAAAAATTGTTTCAAATCATTTATCATTTTTTTTGACACAAAATCATTTTTTATTTTATCTCCGCCGCACAACTTAAAATAACATTGTCCCCAGTGTTTAAAGAAAAGAAAATTTAGAATGGGTAGAGGTAGAGAATGAAAGTTCAAAAAGGAAATTGAAAATGAGGGTCATGGAATGAAGTCACATAGTGGATGATTTTGAAATTCTTGTTTATTCCTTTCAATCCTTTGATATCCATGTCACTTGTAGAGTTCCCTTGTAGAAAAAGGTAAAACAAAAACAACAAAAAAAAACAATATATATATATATATAATAAAGTAAGTAAAATATAAGTATATATATATAAATTATAGAATAAGGAAGCACAAGAAGCCGTAGGTCAGTGGTAAGTGCGTGCCCCTGTCTCCCTTCGGTCCTGGGTTCGAATCCCCATGGCTTTGCCGGTTGTGACGGGGTTTGCCCCACGACCTATGATGTGGGAATTTTTTATTATTATATTTTTATTTATTTTTTTGTATTTTTATTTTTTTAACTTACAAACACATAAAAATAAAGTAAATTAAACTGATGATACATTGTCTTCGTTTAAAATTTCTGGGTAAGGTATAACTCCAGGATCACACTACGTGACACAGATGGATATGGTGTTCCCCTTTCGTACCCATCTATACTCATTATAGAAGAACATGTCAACAGTTTATTTTTTTTTTATTTCGAAATATCAAAATGTCTCATTAAACCTATTTAAAAATAAAAAGTTGATTAAATCAATGAAATTATTTGAAACGTGAAAACCATGGGTTGCCTCCCATTCAGCGCTTTGTTTAACGTCGTTAGCCAGACATGGACACTAAATCTATTAATTTTTTCCTGGTTCATAGGTTGGCTCAGTTAACTCAACCTCTATTTCTTGTTTATTGAATGATTCAATGAATGGTTTTAACCTTTGACCATTGACCTTGAAAATTTAACCACTTGTGGGATCTTGACACTCTACTGCCCCATGGGGGAATACATGATACACTATGAAAGGTCCTAACCATCTAGACCTTAACTTTATTGGATGTAAATGAAGTTTTGAACTATACAAGAGCACAAGTTTTCCTGGTTCAAAATGTTTGACCTTGATATTCCTAGATTGGTAGGCTTGAACTCTAGCTTTATTGATCCTCGAATTTTCATAAGCCTCCATCCTTAGTTCCTCCAGTTCATTGATATCTAATTTCCTTTTTGTTCCGGCCAATGAGAGATCATAATCCATTTTCTTAATTGCCCAAAAGGCCTTATGTTCAATCTCCACTGGAAAATGACATGCTTTACCATAAACCAACCTATATGGGGACATTTCTAAAATGGTTTTATATGCGGTTCTATAGGCCCAATGAGAATCTAGGAGTTTCTCAGACCAATATTTCCTAGAGGGGTTGACAGTTTTTTCGAGAATTTGCTTAATCTCCCTATTCGCTAACACAGCTTGACCATTGGTTTAAGGATGTTATGCAGTGGACACTTTATGAGAAATACCATACTTAGACATGAGTGAAGAGAATGGGTGGTTGAAGAAATGGGTTCCTCGATCAATGATTATAGCCCTAGGAATTCCAAATCGAGAAAATATGTTCTCTTTCAGAAATCGAATCAAAACTTGAGGATCATTGGACTTAGTGGGAATGACCTCAACCCATGTTGAGACATAATCAACAACTAAGAGTATGTAGAGGTATCCGTGAGAGTTTGGGAAGGGACCCATGAAATCAATTCCCCAACAGTCAAATATTTCAACCACTAATATGGGAGTGAGTGGAATTTCATTACTTTTTGTGATGGACCCTACTTGTTGACACCTAGGGAAGCTTTGAAAAAATGTGTAGGAGTCCCTTGAGAGGGTGGGCCAGAAAAGACCACATTGAAGAATCTTAGAAGATGTTTTCTTAGAGGAAAAGTGACCTCCACATGCCTCACTATGACAGAATTTAAGGATGGACTCTTGTTCAGATTCTGGAACACACCTCCTAATGACTTGGTCAGGGCAGAACATATAGAGGTATGGATCATCAAACACATAGTGTCTAACATCAGAAAAGAATTTCCTTCAAGCTTGAGTCCCTAAGAATTTTGGAATGACTCTTGTAACTAAGAAAATTTCTATGTCAGCATACCAAGGGAAGTCACTCACAGAGTATAGGTTTTCACCAGGAAATGAATCAGACACAGAAAGATGATTGGAGTTATATATGATTTCCATTCTAGAGAGGTGATCAGCTACAACATTTTCAACACCCTTTTAATCCTTGATTGTGAGGTCAAATTTTTGTAAGAGAATGACCCACCTAATTATTCTAGCCTTAGCATCTTGTTTTTGGAAGAGGTATTTTAGTGTAGAATGGTCAGTGAACACAGTGATGGGGGATCCAAAGAGGTATGACCTAAACTTCACTAAAGAAAACACAATTTTTCAGTAGTGGTGTACTTTATATGGGCATAATTTAAGGATTTTCTTTCATAAGCAATGCCATAAGGAGTTTTATCACAATGTTGTCCTAACACATCTCCTATAGAAAAGTCACTGGCATCACACATAAGTTCGAAAGGAAGGTTCCAATTTGGAGATTTCATGATGGGGGGAGAGGTGAGAGAGGATTTGAGGGTTAAGAATGAACCCTCACAGCTTTCTGTCCAATCTAATGGAGCATCCTTTACTAGGAGAGCATAAAGGGGGCAGGATATTGAACTAAAGTCCTTGATGAATCTTCTATAGAAACCATCATGTCTTAAGAAAGACCTTACTTCCTTGATAGTTTTGGGTGATGAAAGGTGACGAATGATGTCAACCTTGGCTTTATCAACATCAATCCCCCTACCTGAGACCAGATGGCCTAGAACTAGTCCCTCTTTAACCCTGAAATGGCATTTTTTCTAGTTTTGGACTAGATTCTTTTCTTCACATCTTGACAAGACTCTCTCTACATTCCTCATACATCCCTCAAATGTATCCCCAAACACAGAGAATTCATCCATGAAGACCTCTAGAAAATCCCCTACCATGTCTAAGAAGATTCCCATCATGCACTGCTAGAATGTTCCAGGGGCATTGCATAACCCAAAGGGCATGCGTTTGAAGGCAAAGGTACTGAAAGGACATGTGAATGTAGTCTTCCCTTGATCCTCTAGGGAGACCTCAATTTGATTGTACCCCGAGTACCCATATAAGAAACAGTAGAAGGCATGACCTGCCACTCTCTCAAGGACTTGGTCAATGAATGGTAAGGGGAAATTGTCCTTCTTGGTGAATGAGTTTAGCTTCCTATAGTCAATGCATACCCTCCATCCACTACTCACCCTTGTTGGAAGAATATCTCCATCCTCATTGGTTATCACTGTGACTCCAGCCTTCTTTGGAACCACTTGGATTGGGCTCACCCATTCACTCTTAGCTATGGGATATATGATACCATCTTTTAACAATTTCAGTAGTTCTTTCCTTACTACCTCCATGGGATTAGGATTGAGTCATCTTTGAGGTTGACGACATGGCTTTGAATTAGATTCTAGAACAATCCTATGAGTCCCGATAAGTGGGCTAATCCCAGGAATATTAGAAAGGGTCCAACCAATGTCTTTCTTATGATTCCTAAGGACATCTAGACGCATCCTCTCATGATTGGCTTCAATTGAAGAAGAAATGACAATAGGATGTGTTTGATTGTCCCCTAGAAAGGCATAATTTAGTGCAGCAGGAAGTTCCTTCAATTCAAGATCATGTTGGTTCAGAATTTCAACAGAAGATTGGGACATTGGATCAAGTTCAATTTCTTTTTTTAGAGTTTCAGATAGGATTGATTCCCCACATGTAGACGTTTTAGCTACTAGATTGGCTTGATCAGATTTAGGGAAGGAAATTGGAGTGTCCTCCATGAAAGTGTTTTCTTGAAAGGTTTCACTGATTTTTGGACCTAAGACTTCATCATAAGAGAAATTTGAAAATGATTCAAGCCAAGGAGACAAACTTATTTGATATGAACAAAGGAAATCAATCTCATCCTGACTTAAACCTTCATCAAATATTCCTTGATGTTACATGGATTCATTATCAATGCTTCCTATCATGTTTACTTCATGAATGTCCACGTCATCCCCTATTTGTGAGCTGGAATTATAGATGTTAAGGTCAAGACTCATGTTCCCAAAGGTAATGGTCATGTTCCCATTTCTATCTCGAATAACAGAGTTGATTGTTGCAAGGAAAGGATGACCAAGGATGATTGGGGTTTGTTCCTTATTTCCTAAGTTTGGATGGTTGTCAAGGACAATGAAATCAGTAGGGTAGATGAAGTTTTCAACCTTTACCAGAACTTCCTTCAAAATCCCCTTTGGAACCCTAATGCTACGATCAGTAGGCTGAAGTGTGACAGATGTGGGTTGGAGTTCTTCTAGGCCTAACTGGAAGTACACAACATATGGGATGAGATTGACACTAGAACCTAGGTCGCACAAGGCCTTGACAACATCGCTCTCTCCTAGTTCAACATTGATGTAAGGGAAACCCAGGTCTTTCAACTTAGGAGTAATGGTCCCTTGAATGGTGGTACCCACATTAGCAGCCAAAAGGAATTGGTTTTTATGTGAAAATTTTCTTTTAAAAGTGCACATGTTTTTAAGGTACTTTGAATAGGCAGGTATGGTTTGGATTGCATCGAGAAGGGGTATTCTAAACTTGACTTGTGAAAATATTTCCCTCATTGTTTCACTCATTTTAGGCTTGGGTTTCCCCCTCATGCATTGAGGAAATGGTGCAGGTTGTGGGGTTGTTTGTTGAAGAGTTGTTTCTTTCACATTGTTATCAGTTTCCTCAGTTTGATCTTGTGGTTCATTTGAATTTTCATCCATGTTTGAATCTTCAAGTGGGTTCTAAATTAGTTGTTTAGGTTTCTCAATTGATTTATAACTTCTTAAAATAGTCACAGCCTTTAGTTGTTCATGAGTTGTTTGAGCACAACTTGAATCTCCACTTGAAGTTGAGGATGGAACCGTCTGAGTAGGCATGGGTGCCTTTCCAGTTTTGATGGTTTGAATTTCTTGTTTTAGGGAAGATACCCCCAAGTTCATCCTCTCCATTTGTTTTCATAGTTGTTCTAGTAGGCTTTGTGGAACAATTTGGGTTGGTGCTTGAGAAGATTGGTTTATCCTCGGGGATATTTTGGAAGTGGGATGGTTTGTTGAAAATGGACCGGTGGCTGTTGGTATTGGATAGGTTGTGTTTAGAACTGGTTATGGGATTGGTAGTTCTGATGGGGCTAAGGATATTTTCCCTGTGGTTGGCTAGGTTGTTGGTTATCTTTCCAGCGGAAGCCTGGGTGGTCGTTATACCTTGGGTTGAAGGTGTTTTGGTATTAAGGATTTTGAAAGTTCAAAGCATTTACTTCTGCTGGGGTTACTCCTAAGAGAACATCCTTGATGGATGGAATGTTTGGGAAGTTGTCTGTCTTATAGTCATGTTTGTCACAAATTGTGCAAACAGGGTCAACAGTTTGGATTTCATGGACATTCCTAAGGTCTATCTCCTCAACCCTCCTAGAGAGTGCTACGAGTTTATCCCTAAGGATTTCCTCTTCTCTAAGTGTATGAATTCCAGTAGTTCTTTGTTTCTTTTCAGAATAAGGTGAAGTTCACCATGTCTGGGTTTGTTCAGAACGGTTTTCTAGATACTCATAAGCATCATTTAGGGCTTTGTTTTTAGAGGTTTCATTACACATCATGTCAATGAATTGTTTATTCACCGGACCCAACCCTTCATAGAAAATTCTCACTTGTTCATGAATAGAAAAACCATGGTGTGGAACCATGTTTAGAGTGTCTTTGAACCTCTCCCAGGTTTCATAGAATGACTCTCCCTCTTTTTCAAAAAAGTTTTGGATACTCTTTTTAAGTGAAATTGTTTTGTGGTGGGGAAAGTATTTTTTGTAGAATTCTATTTGTAGTTCGTCCCAAGAATTTATGGATGATGGTCTCAAATTGTTTAGCCAATTTTTAGCTCGATCCTTTAAAGAAAAAGGAAATAGCCTCATCTTAGCTGATTCTATTTGATGTGGGGGACACATGGTTTCTACAATGTCATTGAACTCTTTAATGTGCAGGTATGGCATCTCGGACTCCATTCCATGGAATGTGGGAAGGTGGTTTAGGACATGGGGTTTAATGATGTAGTTGGTATCTCCTAGGAAATTGTGTATAATGCATGAGGGGTCATTGGTCCAGGAAGGTTTGAGGTAGTCATTCATGGTTTGATCAGTTACATTCCCCAAGTTTGGGGCTGCCTCATTTGGGTTTCCATTTTGGTTCCCACCCGGGTTTATGAGTTGGTTTCTTTGAATACCTTCCATTGAAATGGGATCAATTTTAGACTCTAGAGTATTAGGAATATTAGGATCTAATGGAATGAGTTCCCTTGGTGTACTTGACTCCCCAACCCCAGGACTATCCACCCTAACTAAACGGTTTGATTGATCGCGGGTGTAGGCGGACATGCACCAAAAGGAAAAAAAATGGGAATGGGAAAAGATAAGAGAATTTGTATGAGAAAAGAAGAAATGGGGGAGAATATAATGGGTGTTTAGATGAATCACTTGGGTCCCCAACAACGATGCCAAAATTTGATTCTCGCTCAAATTTACCCAGGAGAAGAAGGTAAGACGGTCCTTGTAGTTTAGCTTGGTTTGTTGAATCCTCAGAGACCTAAGAAGTAAACTATAGACACGTACATTCTATGGAAAATTTTTGGCTATGAAGTGGCTAACCTGGGTTTATTTTATATGGGTTTAAAGGAACTCTAATAGACATAAGTGAATTCAATTTAAAAGAATGAGTTGATCATAGGTTATTGCTCAGGGTGGATTGGACGTATTTCCTTTTTAATGATTTCAATTTCTTATATTTGAGATGGGTTCATTTAAGGAGATAAAACAACATCATCACTAACTGGTTTAATGCCTAAAACCTTTAATACTAATCACCTATACACTTTAAGGATAAAAGTTTTGATCACTTCAAGGTAAAGGTTCGTATTATCACTTGAAGTGTGTGGCCTTAAATTCAACAAGGACGATGGAGTTTAGAAATCATAAAATAAAAATATCAATTAAAGAAGTGATTATACATTAATGAGGTGATAAATAATATCTAATAAAGCCCCTTGATAATCCCTTGGATCAAACCATATGTGGGTTATCCCTCCATTTATCCCATGGTTTCAATGGAAGTGGAAAGTAGACTCATGAGGGAGGAAATGGAGAAGTAAAGAAAACAATAAAAATAAAATGATCACTCCATCGTTGTGTGAATAATTTCACAAGGTTTGGTGTGAATAAATTCACACCATTATCCAACGGTATCAAAGTGATATTAAGAACAATAGAATAAGAGTATAAGAATAACTTTTATTAACAAACTAAATTGAATTGAACAACTTACATGTGAAAGACAAATTTGAGACAACAAAATTGTAGCATAACATTACAATTGAACAAAGCATACAAGATTTAAAAATCCTTCACCACCACTGCCTTAAATAGTAATTTTGGGAGCCTTGGGTCGAGCCTCAAATATTACAAGTCATCACACTTGAGTATGGTAGGTCTAGGGTGGTGGAACGTTTGTGGAAAGAAGACTTTCCATCCTTGACCCGAAAAGGCATCCAGCTTGCATCCACCAAACACTGGCACCTGAAACACCTTATAGATTGCCGAATTTGGGTGGGCCATATAAGACTTAAATTAATCTACGGATATCCCCTAACAGCCTGTAAATTTGCAGCCCAAAAGGTGATACGGTTTTCGAGATATGGTTTAATTGGTGGGCTGTATTTCTGGGCCGCAGAATCTGGCCCAGAATTTTATCTCTAACTTGGGCTGCCTAAATGGACACAATGGAGGCCGAATTAGCATTGGATCCTGAATAGGTATTTGTTCCAATACCTGTCGTATATCATTCCACGATATTTTGGATTAATTGGGCATGTATGTTGGGCCCCACAGTCTCATCAGTGGACTGGTGTCCAATCTGCCTTCTCCAGAATTGCTTCCTTTCATTTCCAAATATCTACATCATCCTCCATGAATTATCCATTTATCCCTAAATAAAACATGTTCATATTTAAGTGTAGATCAATTTAAAAAAATATAAAATTAAAATATGTATAATTAGATTTTTTAAAATCATATAAATCATTGGGTACTTTAAATGTTGTTCAAAAATGTACCACATAGTAGTGCATTTTAAGAAGGTATTACAATCATAATGTGATATGATGTTCAAAGTGTAAAATGCACTAAAATGGTGTTTATGAATAATAAATAACATGAATATTATATATATGACCAATGAATATTAGCCTCATTTAGTGGCTAATCACTCACCCAAGAAGGTAAACTAGTGGAAACCTAACTTCAATATGAGAATGATTACTAAGATTATGAAACTTATTAAACAAGAGAAATATTTTTTTATGGTTCCTTTTAATGTCTTATATGGATGAGACTAAGAAACCAAAACTCAATTATGTGAGATTAGATATTTTATTCTCTAAAAACTAAAATTATATATACTCGTTCACAATATTATAAGGATGGAAAAATAATTAGTTCAAATAAAAAGCTTTTATCAATGGATTGGAAAAAGTCCTACAACTATAAATATCACACCAAAATATCAAATTGGATTCAAATTTATTGATTAAGTTGGTAAATGGTGAATATTCCATCAAAATTGATGAATTGGTCCCTTGCATTGGCTATGTTAGAGGACTGATATTAGAGTTCCCTATCAAGCCAATATTGAAACATTTCCCATGATCATTTAAAGCTTCTATCACTACACTAGATAATGTAGCCATAGTTCTGGCCAACCCTGATCAGGACGTAGTAATCTTCCACATCATGTAACAAAGGTTGGTCTCATCAATAATGGTCTTTAAAAGAAATCAATTAGGTCAACACAACACTAGATCCTTATAAAATAAAATCTAATAAATAATTTTTGGAACACATAATTGATTATCTCTAAAATGGGAACCTACTATAATCGTGATCTTGAATAGAATAGATTCAGTTCTGAGAAGTGAATTTTCCCCTTCAAGAAGGGGTAAATGAGAAAAAATACTTCTGCAAACAATAATTCGATGGAATTCACTATAGATTCAAATGAAGAATTGATATTCAAAACATAATTAATGTAGTCCATATAGCTTCCCACAACACTCATAAAAATGGGAATAGGAAATAAAATCAAATTAAGAGACTTGGTTATCACATGAAAATAATGTTACAATATATCCATGAATTCAAAATTAAATGAAATACATTATATTTTCATGAAAACTTCATCCATGTGCCCATATAATTTCTAAATAAACCTAGATATTAATTTCCATTTTTTGTATGGGGAATGGGTGTTGTGGGGCCATACCCCCAAGCCATAGTTGAGAAATTTACACATATCTTTACTATTACTAACATATTTTACAAATGGGATAAGAAAATACCCCTAATGAAATATGAGAAAAAAAATATTTTCAACATCATGAAGTCTAATATAATAACTATATTTAGAGTCTCTCACATTATATTAATGGAAAATGGAAAAATATTCTATTCTATTGAGGTTAAGAAATTATACTATGAGTACAACATGGAGTCTAATAATTTATCCATCTATCATGTAGTTGAAAATGGAAAAATAAAAAACTATAATAAGTATCTGTCAAATATAATCCGGAATATAGTAAATAAGGGGAGTAACTCTTAGATGGACAACCTCCTCTAGGATTTATGGGCCTATCATACTACCATACATAATAAATTATAAGAAACTATGTATTCATTAGTGTATAAAACTGAGGAAATATCTAAACAAAGAATTATAGTATCCCTTTCTTTGAATAACCATCTATCGAAAACACTTAGATGATGATAAATCAAAAAAGAGGTTGTATGAGTTAGATATACATTACAATAAAAGGATTGGTAAACCTTGCAACATTTAATTTCATAAGAATCATATTGTAAAATCCATAAATAAATTTTTTTCCCTCCACTCACCTGGATCTCATAATGATTAGAATTCATGGAATAGAGACTCCTATGATGGATCCCAAATGGGAGGGGTCTTATATAAAACAAAAGTTCTATGATAATTAATAATACTATACAGAAAAAATGGATGTAGAGAATGTCACACCACCAGTAGAGTAAGGTTTCTTCTGAAATACATATCAAAGCCAATGTCCAATCCTACCACATCCTGATAATTTCATTTAAAAATATATGGACCATGAAATAGTCAGAAGAATTAAAACTTCAAAAAACATCACTTCTATATGACGTTAAACTATAGGTGCCTCATCTTAATTTCACGATGTTTAAGTGGAAAAATTTAACTTGGCCACATGATGCTAAATTGTTTTTAATAAGTCTTAACTACATGATGTTAAACTCTACCCATAAATTCGTGGTTATTTTATGTAAAACAACATATATTAGTTCAGACTACATGATGATAAATTGTATTGAACACATCCTCAGCACATGATGTCGAACTAAATAGGAAGAATTATCACACTGATGGTTTACCTCACACAATCAAGATATGTTAAATAGACAAATTCCCCTTATATATGTGAGTGAGACCCACATATGGAATATTCCATTCTTGAACTATGGTTTGCTTGATTACTGCTATAAAAAGATATATATTGATGCCAATATCTCTTTTCATGGGCCAAGAAACAATTTCACTATTCTATCATGACAATTTATATTCTTCCTTACCAAATGTTCTTAAAATGAACTGATGAAGTCATAGCCACATGACACAGAACTAAATGATTTTATAGAACTATGAAAGAATTGATTCTGATTCTAATGGGATATGTAAGCATACTGATATCTTTTATTTTGTAACAACTTCTATATAATTCAACATTCCCTTGACCATTCTCTAATTGTTACATGTCATGAAATAATACATTACCATTCCTTGTTTCTTGCACCCATAAGGGATCACGTGGGCATAAAAGTATTTCAAAGGGCTTCCTTACATGCCTAAAAATTATTGGGTCATGACATGGATAATATAAGTTTAGATATAAGACCATAAATGAAAGTCCATGAGTTTACTCCACATGATGATAAACTGTATAGTTGATGTCTTTTAGATGAAAAAAAACAACACATTACTACAGATCTTGACCGAGTGAACCACTATAATTTTTTCGGTCTCCCACCACACTGCCATCCTCTAAATACATTTTTATTGATTATTTCTATCAAAGGATATGTAGTGATGGAAATACCTCCATTCATGGGACCATTCTTAATATTCAATTATCTTAAATGAGATAATTCTTAAATTTAACAAGATTTAAAAATACATAGATCCTTAGGAAAAATATTTGGAATGATTCATATCATCACCTGACATGTAAAAACACCTGAATCTCCAATCCCCAGGATCCATTGAAACACTGTAGAGGAAATCTATAGATTCAGGTGTTTTAAGTGATCCCAAGTTAATTTTCTGTATCCCATATATTTTGTCTCAATCATTTGGGTTTTTTATTACTAAATAAGTACTCCAACTCTCAAGGAGGGGGTGGTTACACTAATATTTGACCGACATATAATTCATCCAATAGAAATCATCAACTTCCATTAGAAAGCAATGGGGATCCTCTTTTATTGACCATGATATCATTGAAAAAGTGCATTAACCTACCAACTATTGGTATCTCCACCTCATAAGAGGGGATCTCCAATCATTGTGAACCCTAACATCACAATGTCATGACCCATAAACATAGGGTGATTTGTGTCATCCCTAGAATTTCTACCATATACTATATATTTATTAAAAAAATTATCATTGGTCGTTAAACTACATTAGAAATGTATATACCATATCAAAATAATCTACCTAGAAAATTTCCTTACAACATGAAATTAAACTACATTTCATATATCCTTTCCACATTACGGTAAAATACTTAATAGAAATCATAATCAGATAAATGAAATTGAAAAGATAACATTACATAACAAAATAGACACTCCCAATAATGGATAATCAATGCCAAATGATCCTAAACTACACAAATATAATTTCCTACCTATAATATCAATAACTATAGTATAATAATGGTTTAGGTTTCACGAAAAAAAAATAGAAAAAAATCAAGAATGGTCCTATCAACTTAGAGAATAATATTAAATAGGTAAAGAAAATTATTAAAGTTAAACCCACACCTGTAAAATTGAAATAATATAGAAATATATCTATTTAAGTATTATGTATGAATGTGATTTGAGATGGATATCTATAATTATTATTATATGAAAAAATCCCATTGAATACATGGTTACGTGAGAGATACTTTTCGGAAAAAAATAAATTATATGGAGAATTGAAATTATTTTCATAGACTAATAAACTGTTTAAAAATAAACTAGAATTGAATCTTACTGGAAAAAAATTAAAAAAAAAATAAATCAATGGAATTTTTTTTGTAATATAGAGTTCTTGACTATATGGGTATTTACGAACCATGCTTAAATAGAAGAAAAAATAATTCTAAAACCATTTTATTATGGAGATGTTAAATTTCTCAATTCTTGAAAAATATAGAAGATGATAATAATCTATTTATATTTCTTAATAGTTGATTAATAGTATTTTATTTCATTTTTTAGATATTAAATTTTTCTATATTTTATTTAAAATACATTAAAAATCAATTAACTCTTAAAAAAATTGTCTATCAAAATTCCAAGGTTCCTTTTAAGGAAAAAATATCCTCTAACTGTGTGTGGTTTGATTACTAGGAGATTCAAGCTCGATACATTAATCATAAAGCTGTATAGGTGGGGGGAACAAAATTTTATGTATCATTTTATTGTATTTTATTCTTCTAAAACAATGTTCATCACCATGTTTTCCAAAACACTTATTGTTATTCATGAAACCCATTGAAAATTAATAAATTAATTATCTCCAATTACATTATTGAATCACCTATCCTTTTCTTAGAATCATTTCAGTAATTATTTATATGTTTTTTATGTTAACGTTGTTTAATTTTTTAGTAATTGAAATAGTGTAATAACTTGAGATTTAAAAACGAAATAATATGTTTGATAACATAAAAGATACACGAAAGTTTGTTTAAATGAAAATTGAATTAGTATTATTTAACTGTGATTATTATAAACTAGTTTTTAAATTCATGTAAATTTATAATATAAACTAAATTATGAATTATATAATTTCACTAATCAATTATAAGGAGTAAATTAATTCTTTGTTAATATTTTCATTATTTTGTTAAGGTTATTTCAATCTTAATAAATATGTTTTCTTGAAAACGGGTTTTCTTTCATTTTAGGATTGAGTTAAATAATTAATGTCTTGAAATATTAAAAAATTTATTTGAGAAATTAATTTTGTATTTTAATTAATTATGAAAAATTAACATTGGTTGTTTTTTTATAATTTAATTAAAATAATAAAAATTTAATGAATTTTTAAAAATGAAAATTATTATTGAAAATTTCATTTACCTTATATATATATATAGATTAAAATTAGATATCAGATTAATTTTAGAATAAAATAATATCAATTTGTTTAAAATAATAAAATTATAGTCTCTTAAAAAATTATATTATAATCTAGTAAAAAAATTTATTATTAAAAAATATCATTTTCTATAAAAAAAATTTTTCATCGCATTATGGCAGTTTGATTTAAAAATATATTCTTCAACATATGTGTTTTGAATTTTAAAAAATTGTTTCAATATTTGAATTCATTGTATGGTTTGTTAAAATTTCCCCCCTCTATTTATTTATAATATAAATAGTAACCATAAAAATTATTATTTCCATGGTAAAGTGTATACATGGTAATTATGGGTAACAAATGATATGATAAGGTCTATAAATGATTCTAAAACATTTCAAAAATTTATTAGATGGTCCAATTCATCCATAATGATCCATGATTTTGTTATATTATATTTGTTTCCATTTTTATGTGGTTACAAACCTAATAATATTTTATTCATGAATTTTAAAATATCTCACTGTCATTTTTTAGTAATAATAGAATTTTTAATATTGGGTTTACATAAGGCATTGTTCTGTTATTAACATTTTCCTAAAATATTAATTCTAAATCTTTAACATGGTAATTTATTATAAAATCTTTAAATAAATAATTACCTTTATAACTTAATAATTGCAAATGTAGTTATTATTGAATTAATGGAAAATCAAATAATGATATAAAAAATATTATATGTCAAAAAAATTTAGATGATTAATGTGATTCAACAATTTTATTATTGAATATAACAATACAGGGATGTAATATAATATGTGATTTAAATATCCGTTTTTAGGTTATTAATGTCAATGAAAGGGATAGTTCTAAAAATTAAAATAATGATATATTATATTAATTTTTTAATGATATAAAATTTAAGAAAATCATAGATTCTAATAAAAAATTATGATATAGTTGGTATTATCAATCATTTCCCATTTTTGGATATTTTCTACATTTATAATAACTATATTGACTTTCAATGAGTAAAAAATATTATTTTCACTGTAAAAGTGAAAAGGGTTTTGAAAGATATAAATTTACTACTTATTTATAATTTATTAATTAATTAAATTTAAATAAGACCACAATTTCTCATAAATCAAATTTATTCTTCAAGAACACTTTTTTGAAAATGGGTTTCCATTCCTTTTATGACTGAATATTATAATTAATTTTAGAAACTTTTATAAACATTGGTTGAAAAGGATTATTTTATTTTTGGATTCAGAATATAAAAACTATCCTAGGATGTATATGTGTGAATTTCTAAAAAATTGATTTATAAATTAATAGTGAAAAATGATGATTTTTATTTAAAATTTTATTATATTTTTATGTATACAGTGATACAAAATCTATTTTTATTATTTGTATTATTTAATTAGTTTCTATTGATTTAAAAAGACCAATTATATTCTATAAAATGAATTTTATTCATTTTTAGTATAAATTTAATTTATTTTTAAAAGAAACATTTTCTTTAAAAACCATTTTACATCTGACTTTTGTAATTGTATTTTAAAATAAATTCTTCAATAGTCATTTTTTGAGTTGTTTAAAGTTGATTTAATTTTACATTGAGTGGGATAGAATTTAAAAAATATTTCCATTTTATTTTTTTGAATATGAATCTTAACCTTAGTAATTTATCTATAACAATTAATCAAAAATATTATAATTATGGGTAGATAAATGAATTGATAGAGAATATAAGGGAACCCCAAAACCCGATTAATTTATTTTAAGGAATAAATTTAATCCATAATAATTTAGGTTTCATTTAAATAGATTTCTTCCTTCATCTTGATATGATTATAACCATTGTACTATTTTTGAAAGAAAAGTAAAAAAACACGAAAGTATTTTTTTTAATAAATTTAATAATTTTAGCATACTATTGATATAAGGATATGTTCAGTCATAAATATTTATTTGAAATAAATATTATTAATATTAAATTGGATAAATTATTTTTTTTCTAATGAAATAACACCATTAATGTAACGTACCGGTTTTGGAAGCCACCTAGGGGCACCCCGTACCCAGTTTGTCACATGGCCTCAAGCGCATTTCCCCGAATGCCCGAGGGTGCCTACAAGCAGTGAGGGCCTTGGGTGTGATAATGGGGAAACTATGACCTCATTCACAGAGTACACAATGGATAAACACAAGTACATATAATAGAGGAAGCAGCAAATATCCAACAACAGTACCGAGCAGAAGACTGATAAATAAACAATTAGAGAAAATATATATAAATATGGAATGATGTATGGTACATTAGTCTATGAAAGCAGACAAACAAGTAACAATGTTGATTACAGTACTAAACCAAATTACAAAACAAAAACAGATAATTAACTCTTCAGCATCACAAGCCTCGTCTTGGTCCCATGCTCTCCTACTCTAATGCAATCAAGTACCTAAATTAGAAGGGCGTTTTCCATTATCTATACATTCAACAACATAACCTATTTGGGCCCAAAATCATGACCCAAACAAGGTGTGAGATAAAAATCCTAGTAAGAAACCACTCGGAGATCTGTGCCTAATAGTCAGTGAGTATATGGCAGGTAAAGGTACAATAAGCAGTAAACATGATAACACACAGCTATAAACAATCGAAATCTCTATCATATAATCTACCAACAAGAAACAACCACTCAAGAAAGTATAACAAAAAGGTAACCTCTGGGTAGTTCTCACAACCTAATCCCTAAGGTTCAACCTACAAGTACTACCAACCCTCTGGGAGGCACACACCGTCTCAACCCTCTGGTTCATCTAAAGAAAGAATAGACCTTCTGGGGAAGCACTCACCATCAATTCCGCCTATAATCTCGTTTCTTACTAAAGGAACTCTGGGGAAGCACTCAACATCTCATTCCCCCTGTAGCCCACGTCGAGGAACTATAGACACTCTAAGGAAGCACTCAACGTCAATTCCCCCTGTGGTCTCGCATCGTAAATTAAAGACACTCTAGAGAAGCCCTTACATTCATTCTCTATATGGTCTACTACACTAGGTTATCATAGCCCTATGTAAAGTTATCAAGTATCGAATCGCGTAATGAACAAAGTGATCCTCAAGAACTACTTGGCTGGAAGTCTATAACATAACAACATGGACGAATGATAGTCACACCACACTACATACTAGGCATGGAACTGAAAAAAGACTAACATGAAAAACTGGACCAAACAGTCATAAATAGGAAACCATGCAAGGGAAAAACATCCAAAGCACAATAAATTACACTATTCACAAACAAAATCCTTTACTTAGTCATATAAGAAAATCACGCAAACAAAAAAAACTAGAGACACAAAATACACTGTTCTAGGGTATTGTTGGAATTTACACAAAATACTCAAGGACATTCTACAGAAAGGAACAAAATACCTATCTCGATGTTAGAAGATAGATATACATGATCCATGGGGTTCGAATCTCATTAGAACATCGTAGATCTACAAAAACGCACAAACGTTCAACCCACGATAACCCATAAAAGAAAAATAATTGGAAAAAAAGGTTCCAGCAGAAGAGAGAAATCACTGATGCGGTTCCAAAACAATCGACGATGGTTGATTGGAAGAAAGGATGGAGGCTCGGGGGATAGTCAAAGATTCGTGGCTGCTCGGCTCTCTTGGATGAAGAACACATAGAAGAAGATGGTTCTGTCTTTCAGACGCGACCCCAGAGCGTTTAATGAAAAAAAACAATGTACATGGCATGTACTAAGATTTTCTGTACTCCGCTTTAAGCAGCCGCCACATCAAAACTACATGGTCGTGTGTTTGGACATGACACGACCAACACATGGCCTCGAGCGGCATCAAAGTACATGGCGTGTAATTAAAAAATTTCCAGATTTACCTATTTTTAACAAAAACTCAAGAAAAAGAAAAAACATACCAGAAAACAATTTCTGGGTTCTTAGAAACTCCCCCCCCCCACGCTTAAAGAAATTCATCCCTGAATTTCCCTAGCAAGGCATAGAGACAGAAACCCTGAATAGCTCTGGCCACTTAGATCGTACATCTACCTCCCTCTACTAAGTCTTATCCTATACTTGCCCGTGCTACCATAGCACCCGTACTAGAGGAATAGACCGTCCACAAAGAATCTTATGGTCTGCGATCGACAATCCGGATAGGATTCCCCTTAAACGATGAATCTACTTCGAGCTCATCCTCCTCGGGGTGAATGACATGAGATGGGTCTAAAAAGTATCATCGGAGCTAAGAAATGTGGCAAACGTCATGCATAGCCATGTACCTTTGATGAAACTGCAACCTATAGGCCACTTGCCCAACTCTCTCCAACACCTCAAACGGCCCGACGTACCTCGGTGAAAGCATACCCTATATCTGAATCCTCTTGTGTACCAACCTCAGTGTGACACGCAAGAAAACCCGATCCCTAACCTCGAACTCCAGAGGTTATCTCCGCCGATCAGCATAAGACTTCTGTCAAGACTATGTTGTATCCATCCTCTTCCAAATCAATTCTATCTTCTCTTAGGTCTCCTGAAAAGACGAGGTCCCAACAATGCTACCTCTCCTACCTCCATCCAACATATGTGTTATCGACATGGCCTACTGTAAAAAGCCTCATAAGGTTCCATCTAAATAGTTTCTTGAAAACTATTAATGTAGGAAAACACCACAAGAGGTATATGCTTCTCCCAAGAACCTCCAAATTCCAGAATTCAAGCACAGAGCATATCCCCAGGAACCTGAATTGTACGCTCGGGTTGGACATCTTTCTGGGGATATTATGATGTACTCAAAAGTACATGTGTACCCAAATCCTTCTGAAGTCCTTGCCCGAACTGAGAAGTAAAACATGCATCCATGTCTGAAACTATGGAGTGCGGAACTCCATGCAGACGTATAATCTCTCGGATGTGAAACCACCCAAATCATCAATGCTGAAGGTGTCCTTAATCAAAAAAATGTGATCCAACTTTGTGAGTCTTTCTATGACAACCCATACTGTGTCGTTCCTTCGAGGCGACCTCGGCAAACCAGTCACAAAGTCCATCGCGACGTCGTTCCACTTCCACTCAGGAAAGGGTAACTGCTGTAAAATCCCTTCTGGTCGTTGGTGCTCCGCCTTCACCTGCTGAAAAATTGAACACCTCATGAAAAAACCATCAACCTCCCTCTTCATACCACGCCACCAATTCTGATGGTGAATATCGTGATACATCTTTGTTACGTTAGGATGAACTGCCCAAACTGAGGAATGAAAGTCCCACATCAGCTCCTCACATATGTCTGTGGGAAACCATGCGCGTCCCTAGAAATGAAAGATATCATCCCCCCTTATTGTCCACCTAGGAATAGGGTCCTATCCTGACATGATTTCCTATAAGACTAGGCCTTCGGAATCTGAATGTTTCCTCATTTGTACCCGATCAAGAAGAGTAGTGGTAACAGCCATAGAAGAATGAAACATCTACCCCTGAATTTCATGCACCTCCAAATGCATCTCATAGAACAGAGCCATAAGCTTCCACTCACTACTGGCCTCCTGAAAGGCCTGTATCTGAGTCCTCCTGCTCAGTACATCATCCACGACATTTCCTTTCTCAAGCGTATAGGCAAGCTCAATGTCAAAAGACTGAAGATACTCGACCCACCTGCACTATCTCAGATTCAGATCACGCTGAGTGAAGATGTATTTAAGACTTTTGTGGTCATTGAAAACCACAAAATGCACTCCCAAGAAGATAATGTCTCCAACAGCGCAAATCATGAACAAAATCTGCCAACTCCACATCGTGCGTCGGGTAATTCCTCTCATGTGGCCTCAACTGCAGAGACCCATATGCAACGACTCCATCTCAAGGAATAATAACAGCTCCCCACCCGACACTTGATGAATCATAGTATATAGTGTAGCTCTTGCTCGACTCTGGAAAGGCTAGTATTCGGGATGATGTCAACCTCCCTTTCAGCTCCTGAAAGGCTGACTCACAAGAATCTGACCATAAGAACTTCACCCCTTTCTTGGTCAGACCTGTCAGTGGTGCTGCTAGATGTGAAAAGTCCTGTTAGAATTTTCTGTAGTATTCATCCATCCCTATAAATCTCTACACCTCAAATACGTTCTTCGGCTTCTCCCTGGAAGCTACTGCTCTCACTTTCTCTGGATCCACTAATACTCCTGTCTCTGAGATAACATGACCCAAAATTGAAATTGATCTATCCAAAAGTGGCATTTCGAGAGCTTAGCATATAATTGATGAACCCTTAGTGTACTCAGAATAATCTCAAGATGGGTAGAATGGTCGTGTCGAGTGTGAGAGTACATCTAGATATCATCCACGAAGACCACCACGAAAGAGTCTAAGAATGGATGGAATACTCAGTTCATCAATTCCATGAAAACTGCAGGTGCTTTCATGAGACCGAATGACATAACCATATACACGTATAGACCATGCCTTCTCTTGAAGGCTGTAAGTGGTATATCAGATGGCCTAACATACAAATGATGATAACCAGACCACAAATCAATCTTCCAGAACAATCGGGATCCTCGAAGCTGATCAAAGAGGTCATCAATCCTAGGCAAGGGATATCTGTTCTTGACCATCAACTGGTTCTACTTATGATAATCCACAAAAATCCTAAGGGTGTCATCTTCCTTCTTTGCAAACAAGACAAGAGAAACCCAAAGAGAAGTACTGGGTCAGATAAAACCCTTCACAAATAACTCCTCCAACTACTTCTTGATCTCCTACAACTCAGGTGTAGCCATCCTATAAGGATGAATGGACACCGGTGCCGCTCCTGGCACAAGCTCAATCGAGAAGTCTACCTCACGCTCCGGAGGTAACCCCAAAAAGTCCTCTGGAAAGACATCTCTGAAACAATCCACCACTGGAGGAAAGTCCAAATGTGAGGTCCACTGGTCATCCAGATAAAGACTAGAAATTTGGCTATAATTGATACCAACCCATGATACTCTGGACCCGCTCTACTCACCCGGACATCCCACATGCCCTTTTGTAAAAAAGATCCACCCTCTGGTGATACGAAGCTCACTCTACGATGATAAAAGTCGATGACTGCCTAGAAGGGGATGAGCCAGTCCATTCTGAGAATGAAATCATACCCTGTCATCTCTAGGACATATAGATCCCATAGGAAGTGATACCCAGCCACCTCAACAGGGAATTACTTGAACTGACGTACACTAGCCGTCCTAGTCCCCAACGGTGTGTTTAGAGTCTAGGTATCAGTGAAGGAAATGATATAGATCCCATGGATCTCCACAACAGCAATAGAGATAATGCTATGG
This sequence comes from Viscum album, assembly GCA_963277665.1. NCBI lineage: Eukaryota > Viridiplantae > Streptophyta > Magnoliopsida > Santalales > Viscaceae > Viscum > Viscum album. The sequence continues at coordinate 190,217,180 of OY728155.1, read as the reverse complement.
GAACCCCCTGTATCAAAATGAACATAAGATAAAACTTAGGGTACTAAGATCGTACCTCAAACTGTAAAGGGTTCGGGATCCTACTCATGCTGGGTCTACTCCACTGCAAAAGTCTGACCTGTACCACAGACTTATGACCCTGCATGACCATTTTAGCTAATCCCCCCTACTGTCACTGAATGACTGGTGATTGACCTCCATGGCCTCGACCTCCACCTTGGCCCGAACAGCCGAAAGAACTCCAGTTCCCAGATTGGTGAGAAACTAGTGGCACTGCTCCTGAATGAGAAGTTATTGAAGAACCCCTATCACTAGCTACTAGTGAGAAAACCTGATAGAAAAGTTGGAGGTAACCCATATTTCTCCATGATCGGCACTCCACTGGGTCACTCTGGAACTATTACCTCGTATGCCCAGCCCTTCCACACTGGTAACATACCACCTAGCAACCTGAAGATGTGTCTCGTCTCTCGGGATCACCGCGCATAGACTCCCTACGATTCATCCTTCTGTCAGCTGGTGAAGCACTAGCTCTGGAAGTGGAACTTCCTTGGCTCTCTTCTCCAAAATCTCTCAGGTTGCGCTCTACAATCAGTTCCTGGTTGACAATAGATGCAATTGAAGTCAGCCTGAATATATTCACCTATGAGCGGATCTCCCATCTGAGACCATCCTCAAAATTCCTTGCCAAGAACAACCCATATCATCCCTGGAGGGGTGTGAAACACGGAATCTCAATGAAATGAGAGGAATACTCCATGAAAAAAATAGTAACCTACTCTAGGCTCTTGAACTCTTGGGCTCGATCAGCCCTCAGGGTCTCTGGATAGAAGTAGTCGTAAAAGACTCACAGAAACCCATCCCATGCCATAACCTGCTAATTACCCGCTTGTGAGATCACGCCCCACCACCTCATGGCAGAGACTCATAGCATGTAGGTAGAAATATTTACCCACCATTCTTGTGGAGTATCTAGATGCTCAAAGATTTTCATCATGGCTTCTATCCATGACTCTACAGCCTGAGGTCCTTCTTCCCCTGAGAAGGTGGGAGGATGCTGCTGCTAGAAAACCCACGTCAAATCTTCTATAGTCGAGGACGGAGATGGTGCTCCCTGAATGGTCTGCATCATCCTCAGAAAGCCTTCCCTAAACTGCACATCGGTGGTGGTAACCAGTATCACTGCTGGTTCCAAAGCTGGCACAACAGGAGGATCTGTGGGAAGTCCATGATCAGCCGTATCCGGCGTCTGATCACCACCTAAAAGCTGGCGTGCAACTAGAGGAAGTCTCAATGCCATGGCTCTGAAAGGTCAAACACACACTTTATATCATATTAACAAAGACTGAACACAGGAGTACAAGAGGGGAACAAGATAAGGAAACATTCAAGTTTTACAAAACATGACTACAAGTTGTGTATAAAAACTACATAGCGTGTTCTCATAAGCCATTCACCAGGGCATGTAATTCTTCCAGAACTGGTCGTGCCACGCCCAAACCACATAGAGTGGTGTCCCCATACATGGCGTGTAATTAAACTCCATTCGCCTACCTGAGTCACATTACACGGCTAACCAATGCGGTCCTCTAAATCCTAGACTACACGGCGTGTTAAATAAGGACACAAATTGTGTTAAACATGCCTTACCTGGCCTGTGTTGTTAGCGACATGGCCTAACAAATGGCTGACACTACACGGCATGTTCCAGGTGGACACGGCGTGTATAATAAAGGATGACACTATCCCATGTTTCTAGTTACACGACCGGCTATACGGCTCAATCTACATGGTGTGCTCCATGAAAACATGGTGTGTACTTGAAGGAATTTCCCTGACCCATGTTGTTAGTGACACGGCCGGGTACTTAGATTACAAGGCACGACGTGTACAAATAGGACACGGTGTGTAAGGTCAATTTTTATCCCACTGTGTCGTTAGTCACATGGGTAGACACACAGTCACTACAAAACGGCTTGTACTTACCGTACACAATGTGTTCTTGAATATTTTTCCACGACCCCATGTTTCCACCCACATAGTCAGCAACACGGTTTGAAAACTACGCAGTGTGTATTAATAAATCACGCACCGTGTATTCTGGGTTTTTCCGGGCAGTAGCTCAGAAAGTACTTCGAAGCCCAGAAAGCACAGAAAACACAAGTTAAGGTTCCAAATTCCGATCTGTGAGGGCCCATACTCCCCACGAATCAAATTTTGTAATCTCATACATATCATATCAAAGGAATAGGTCAATGATCCACCAAGTTCCAATTTATAAGGGTCCATAACACCTCAAGAATCAAAATTTGGCATTCATTCCAATAAATCTCTATATAAACAATTTCCTATCAAACATCAGGTATTTCTATCAAGGAAACTATCACAGCAGCATGAATATTTTATACATCATCTATCACAACAACATGAAATCACTAATGCATCCTAGATGGCATGGAAAAAATGAATGACATGTGATTTGTAGCAAGTGCCAATATGATGCATGAGATGGAATACCCTCATATCATTAGGTTGCAATAGAAATAAAACCTCAATAACATCAACAGTGACAACACACATTACGTGAGTCACTCAAGGTAAAATCAAATCAACTATAAACTTGCAAACCAATAAAATTGCAACAAACGAGGTAGTATGGATTTTCCCTGTACTTGGGTTAGCTACTCCTGGGAACAACTTATTACTAAGTACCTATTCCATCCTATCCCTGGATATAGGATCCAAACAGTAAATCAAGAGAAAATAATATTTTGATACCACTTTGTAATGTCCCGATTCCGGAAGCCACCCAGGGGCACCCCATACCTGGTTGGTCACATGGACTCAAGTGTATTTCCATGAACTCCAGAGGCTGCGGACTAGCAGCGAGGGCCTTAGGTGTGATAATGGGGAAACTATGCCCTCATTGGTAGAGAACACAGTGGAAGTACACAAGTACATACAATAGCGGAAATAGTAAATATCCAACAACATTACGCAGCAGAAGACTGATAGATAAAAAACAGGAGAAAATATATATAAAAATGAAATGATGGATGGTACATAAGTCTTGTAAAGCATCCAAAAAAGTCACAATGTCGAATATAGTACTAAACCAAGGTACAAAATAAAAATAGATAAGCAAATCCTCAGTATCGCAAGCCTCGACTTGGTCTCTTGCTCTCATACCCCAATGCAATCAAGAACCTGAAGTAGAAGGGTGCTTTACCTTATCTATACCTGAAACAAAATAATCTGTTTTGGCCCAAAAGCATGACCCAAACAATGTGTGAGATAAAAATCCCAGTAGGAAACCACCCAATGATCTGTTCCTAACAGTTAGTGAGCATATAGTAGGTAAAGGTACTGTATGCAGCAAACAGGACAACACACAACTGTAAACAATCCACAGTTCTAGCATATAATATACAAACATGAAACAACCACTAAAATAAGTAGGAAAAAAGTTAACCTCTGGGTAGTTCTCACAGCCTTACCCCTATGGTTCAACCTACAAGTACTAGCAACCCTATGGGAGGCACACATAGTCTCACCCCTCTGGTTCATCTAAAGAAAGAATAGACTCTCTGGGGAAGCACTCACTGTTAGTTCCCCCTATAGTCTCGTATCGTACTTTAGGTGCTCTGGGGAAGCACTCAACGTCTCATTCCACCTGTGGCCCGCGTCGAGGAACTATAGACACTCTGAGGAAGCACTCAACTTCAATTCCTTCTCTGGTCTCGAATCGTAAATTAAAGATACTTTGGATAATCCCTTTCATCCATTCTCCCTATGGTCTACTACACTAGGTTCTCAGATCCCTGTGTAATATTAGAAAGTATCACATCAAGTAATGGCCAATGTGATCATCAAGAACTAATTGGCTGACATACTACAACATAACAATATGGAAGAATGATAGTTACACCACCCTAAAAACTAGGCATGGAACTGGCAAAAGTATAATAGAAAAAACTAGACCAAACGGACATAGATAGGAAAAAATGCAAGAGAAAAACATCCAAAGAACAGTAAATTACCCAATTCAAAAACAAAATCCTTTACTCAGGCATATCTGCAATGAACAAAAACATCAAGGGAAAATCATGAAACACAAAATACCACGTTCAAGGGTATTAATGTAATTTTCACAAAATACTCAAGGACTTTCTACAAAAATGCACAAACCACCTACCTTGATGTTAGGAGATCAATATACTTGGGCCAAAGGTCTTGAATCTCGTTAGAACATCATATATCTAAAATAACGCACAAAGGTTCAACACACGATAACCTAGAAAAGACATGGAATTGGCAAACAAGTTTCCAACAGAAGAGAGAAATCATCAATGCGGTTCCAATGCAATCGACAGAGTTTGATTCGGAGAACGTACAGAGGCTCGGGGGCTAGTTGAAGATTTGTGGCTGCTCGGCGCTCTTGGATGAAGAACACCTAGAAGAAGACGGTTCTGTCTGTCAGATGCGACCCTAGAGAATTTAATGAAAAAAAAGGTACACGGTGTGTACTAGGCTTTTCCGTACTCCTCTTTAAGCGGCATCCACATCACCCCTACATGGTCGTGTGGGTGGCCATGACACAACCAGCACACGGCCTCAGGCGGCATCAAATTACATGTCGTGTACTTATAAAGTACACGACTTGTACTTAAAAATTTCCAGATTTTCCACTTTTTCCCAAAAACTCCAGAAAAAGGAAAACACACCTTAAAAAATGTCCGGCTTCTTACAATTATAAAACTAAAAAATGGCGATGAAATAATAATTCAATTAATGAAAAAAATAAAATAAATGATATAGAAAGTAATTAAATAATATAATTTTAGATAATTAATGTGATCCAAGAATTTTTTATAAGAATATTACTTGTTAGTGATGTATTTTAAAAAATGTATACAATATTGTTATTGATTTTATTGATAACAATTTAATGAATAGTACTAGAAATAGACCATAATGATATATTATAAGAAATAATAATTTAATACATAATATAAAATTCATAAGAAACATATAATTTGGACTAGATATTTGGATATGGTTTCAAATTTAAAACATGGTCCATTTATAGGAAATTTTAATATTACTAATAACCAACATGGCCCTCTAAAATTAAAATTCATAGTGCTTATAGTAATTTTAAATTGAGTATTAGAAAGGTTATAACTAATTAATAAAGATCAAATATTTTCAAAACATGTCTATTTTTTATTTCATGTGACAATTGAATCCTATAAACATTCTATATTTTAATTAAATTAGCTTGACTTGATTTGAAATTTAAAATTAAAAAATATTAGTTTATTATTTCTAGAATTCCAAATGTGCCCTTCCCCCAATCGTATAAAAGGAAATCTTATATTATTTTTACTTAACACTTAAATAACCTTTATTCATATCCAATAAAAAACAAAATCCATTCCATGGATCCCTTCCTTCAATTCAGATGTTTTTAGGATTAATCCCTACCATATAGTGATTATGTTGAAAATAAAAATAGGAATTCGAAAGAAGATGTATTATTTTAACAACATGTTTTTTGTTTTATATCACATTTCACCACCTTAAAATATTAATAAAAAAATGAATTAATAAAAACCATATCCCCTATATATTGATATGTTATTATGTTAATGGGATGTCCTATATCTCTCTTTTATTCTTTTAAATGTTATTCAAAGTAATTTTTCATTTGTATAGCGGACTAACCCCTCCCAAACCGATGTAATTCGTTTTCTATATCAATATCTCATGGATGGATCATAAATATTAATTTTAGTTATATATATATATATATTATCATGTAAAATTAATCATTTTGAAGGATAATACATAACATATTTTTCTGATTGTTCCATACACTAAAAAAATGATAACATTGTTTATGAGTATGTGTCAACTGCCGCCTCCATGAAGTGATGTGATTCATTTTTCATTAAAAAAATACCATAGATATATATATATATATAAGTTTAGATAATGATATCACATGATATTTATGATTTTATTATAATTAATGAAATTTAACATGATATATACCTTCACTGATAATTTTTATCGAGAAATGTAAATGTTACTCAAGATTACACATGACTTACCATCTCCATCACTGTAAATTAGTTCATTTTTCATAACCATCTTTCCTGAAATGATTAAAAGGTATTATTTATGAATAAATGATAATTATTTCATGAATATTATTACTAATATTATGTATAAGTGACCTATTTGAGAATAATTGACTTACCAATGAATTTTTGGACTTGTAAAACAAATATTGTCAAAACATACTATGTGAATTCAATTAATGGATTAATTAAATATAGTATGGTTATAGAATGATGAAAAAGAATAATAAAAATTAAAAGGGTTATTATAAATTTAAATAATTAATATATGTTTATTATCTTTTCATATAAAAAATGAAAGTGTCGAGTCAGACTAATTGGAAGGCACATTATTTTAAAAATCACCATTCAAATACTATATTAAAACACTATTTTTGATATATATCTATATTTTTTAATGAAAATTAGAATATGTTTTGTGAAAATTCAGTGATGTAAAATGGTAAAAAAAATTATTTTCATTATATAAATTTAATTAAAAAGAAAACATTTTAATAAATATTTCAGCATTCCTTTCTAAAATATAATATGAATGTTGCATTATATTGTACATGCTGAAAATGACCTATAATACCTCATTAAGAATTATATGATATTTTGATTCATCAAAAATGTTTTTTTTCTGCCATAATATATAAAATTTCCACATTTTTTGGATATTTTAAAAGTGGTTCCTAACTGGAATAGATATTTCATTATCCCAAAATATATTTATTTGGTTGCAAATATCATTTTAAAGATGCAAGATTTAATGTATTGTGTTATTGTTATTGATAATTTCTTATGAGAATATGTGGTTCTATTATATACTAATGTATAGTGATTCTATAATAGTTTTAAAATGATTTGGTTAAAGGTGGGTTTACAAATTGGTTTTCTCTTAAGAGTATATAAGAATATAATGTGATGGTTTCTCTAAGTATAATTGTGATTATTATTTCAATAATATCTATGATGGTTACTAAAAGTATATCTATGATGGTATATAAATATATATAAGCAACAATTTTATGAAAATTATTCCTCAAATTAGTTATACGACTTATATATTTTTTCTATTTTTTCAACGAAATTGTTTTACTTCAAAATTTAAGAGAAATAATATTCTTGTTTTTTCTCTTTAAAAGTATAATTTTATGTAATAAAATTTTTACAAGTTTTAATTAATTAAAATAAACCAATATGTTTTTTATTTTTACCCTAATAATTATTATAAAACATTTTTTGAAAATATTTGGAATGAAAATTTTATTTTAGGTTTAAAAAATTGATTGTTAGACCCTAAAAGGTCATTTTTCTAAAAATGAAAGTTTTTAAGTATTTGCGGGCTCACCGTTTCATTCATTATTTTTATATCCCTTTATGAGCTCTTTTTTCTTACCCATTGTTTTAAAATGAATATCATAGGTTTTATGGATGAGTAATGTAATGGAAGAATTCATTTTTATCATCATAAATTTTTTTCATTCAATTAAATCAATTTTTATTTTAAATATTTTATATTTTGAAAAATGGATTCTACCCATAATTATAATATTATGAAAATATGGTCATATTATTTAGGAGTTATGACCTAATTATCATAAACAATAAAATTTCATGATTTTTAGGAATGTTATAATTTTATTTATAGTCTATTATTACAAGAATATAAAACTATTAAGCCATAAACTATAAAAATAAAGTCCATGGGTAGATATTTTATTTAAGATCCAATCATATTTTGTCAATTAAAAAATGGAGGACTAAAATTCTAGGGAGTCATTTTGATAATAATTTTTTTTAAAAAAATACTTTTTAAATTAATTTATATTTACTATTAAATGAATTAAAACTGTTCATAGTCAGTTTTGTAGTTCTCTTTTAAATACGATTGATGCTAAAAAATATATATCATAGGATTTTGAGGTGAATTATTGAAATATTTTTATGAGATTAACATATTTTAAAATATTGTGTAATAATTTTTTAATTTCTGGTATTTTTGACATATTCTTTTAAAATAAAATAAAAACCATTCTAACCACCAAAAAATATCAATTCAGAAAAATTAATGCTAAATATCGGTCAACATGACACATTTTGAGATGTTTTGAAAATCCATGTTTTTAATTGATGAAAAATATATGAACCCTAGATTTTATGTTTAAAAATATTAATTTTCTGTTTGAATTTAAACATAATTATTTTTTAAAAGTACTATGGATAGTTTCTCGCTAAAAAAATACTAAATCCCACATATTTTAAATGAATATCTAGTTGTATTGTTGTCAGAAAATTAAATTCGAGAATCAATTGATAGTCTGTGAAAACATATAGGTGAATAAAACTTAGTATAAAATAATCATTTTATGAAAATTAAATTCATGAAGTATTTTGAATTTACATAAATTAATAAATTATCCACTATCATTGGTGTTACTTTTCAAAATTATATTGATCAAATTCTGATTATATATTATAAAATTTTAATTATAGAATTTTTATATTTAATGTAAAAAACTATTTAGGAATATATTTAATATATTATAAAATAAATTTAAAAAAACTTCTATTTATTTTTTCCATTTTAGTTTTTATTATTTATTGATTAATTAGTTTGAATGATGTATTTATATGTCAAATTGAAAAACCATTTTGATGGTCAAGATAGTGAATGGATTATAAAATATTTATAATGTTAAATAGGAATATTGAAGAAGTATCCGAGAGTAATAGTCATTGCCGGATAAATTTTTTTACCAGATTTGTTTGTGGATAATCTGAAATTGAACTATATTCTCACATATAAATATTTCTCACTATTAAATTGAAAACAATATTAAAAAAAATTTATGCTTTATTTTTTCACCTTTAATTAATAAATTTTATTTTGTTGTTGTTTTTATGTGTTGGTAAGTGTTAATCAATGATTTTGAATTATATTTTTCTAAATTTCGCATAAATAATTCCCAATTTTCTGAAAATTATCTCTCTTGAATCATCACTTTTAATTTTGTGTGGTAGTGATATTTTTCCATGATATATGTAGTCATTTTTACATTTATTGATTAATATTTTAAATTCTACTATGGTATCGATCATGTAATATATTTTAAATTTCATTCCTTATGATACTTCCATTAATCAATCAGCAGTGGCAATATTTTCACTATTCTTTTGTTATAAAGATATTTTTAGGATTTAAAACCATATGATTCAAATTTAAATTAAAAATTAAATTAAAATATAATAATTTGAAAACTTTTATTGATTTACCTAAGGCTTTTTTCTTATTTTATAACATTTAATTCGTTGTTTTACCATAATCATCTACTAGTTGTGTCAAATTATATTATGTGAAACATTTATGAGATTGTTCACCTTTAAGAAAATTCATAGTTAAAAAGAATAATTAATTGGAGTGTGATGTTATTTTTAAGTCTTTTATGTGTATTCAAATTCCATAATTTGTTTAAAAATATAATCCAATTATTATTCAATCTAATTTTTTGAACTATAATAATTCATTCATACATGATAGATTTCATTTTGGAACTATCTTTTTAAATAACATTCACATTAGAAATGAAAATATATCATTTTTAAGATGAACATGAATCCCCTAAATATAATTGTTGTATTTGTTAATAGAAAATAAATATTTTGATTTTGGTTGAATTGGATATTTCCAAATTTCCATACATGTTTTACACATTATTTATAATATATTTATATGATATAATATTCGAAATGTTATTTAAATAATTAATATTTTATTTTGAATTTTTTTTTGAAAAATAGTTAGTTTTTAATATTTTATTTGAAGTCCATATTTTTAGAATATAATTGTTTAAATGACGATGGGTTTTATTTTCCTATATTTATTGGATAAAATATTTTTTATAATTTTTCTAAAAATTTAATTTAAACATCCCTCTGAAAATGGTATTAATGAAATATGGATTATTTATTTTATCTATTTAGGGTCCAAGTGTTCATTGTAATATTTTTTAAAAAAACTCATAATTCAAGTAACTCTATAAAGGCACATAAACTTGTAATTTGGTATAACATTGCGATTATAAGAATTTTTTTAGATAATATTAATTCATTCCAAATATTTCATTACATGAAAAACCAAGTTTTAACAAACAATAATATAGTATAATATTATAATGATGCCATTAAATTGAATGGTATGAAAATTAATAAGTAAAGTTTGGAAATTATATTGTTTAAACATTTTTATAGTAAATTAATTTGTTAATAGATAATATCAAATGAAAATAAAAATAATTTGAAAGTAAAATATTTTTTTTTGAAAATTATTTTTTTATGTGTGCAATGTGTTTTTATCATAATAAATTAAATTACTCACTATGGGAAAACTAATTTATGAAAATATATATTATGTATTTATTAAATATTTTTCCATCCATCTAATGTTTTCATACACATTTGATAAGAATAATTTATTTTTAATTCTTCAAAATAATACTTTTTAAAAAAATGGTATCATCCCATTTCGAAAACATTTTTTAATGTTATTTTTCCCAATTTTATATCAATTTAATTGAAAAATTTATTTCATTGAAATAAATATATCATAAATTTATTAGTTAGTTTGTCTGAAAATTTCATGAAAAGGTATAGATTTGATGAATAGTGATATGTATGTGAATTTATTGAGAACTACTAATTCTTTTATAGTATTTAAAAAATAATATTTTTTTAAATGGTATTAAAATATAGATTAGTTTAGTTATATAATTATTAAACCAATTTATGTAATTCGAATTAAATTAATATTTGATTTTCATATAAAATCCTTTTAAAATAAAAAAAAAATTCTTTGGAAAATAATTTTTCATCATGGTTGAAGGTTCACTTTTATATGAAATTCTCCCCATTAAATGAATTGAATTTTAAAAATAGATTCCATATTTTTTAGTTTCAAAAATTATTTATATGGAATAAATAAAACATTTTTTATATAGTTAATATTAAAAACAGAAAAATTTATTTACATTAGTTAATGATAAAACAAAGTATTTTGTGTTACATGCACTTATGTTAAAATTAATTTTCAATACAAAAAAAATACATTTTTGTTATGTAGGATTTATTATTTATAATAATTGGTTCCATATTTTTTCATGCGAATAATTTTATTTTTAGTATTAATGGATTCAATACATAGATAAAAAATGTTATCATGGTGAAAAGTAAAATGGTAAAATTAATTCAACTCAGTGTTTAAGATAATTACATGTTTAAAACATATTTATTTATTATAGTGGAGATATTTATAGATCATATAGTTAATAAAATACATTATTTACCGTTTTTAGAATGTGACTTGAGAGTTACTTCACATTATATAATTGTTTTGAGTATTTACAAAAGTTCCACCCTTTATCAATTATAAAATGGAACACCATGTCTTCCTTTACACACACATAAAAATAATTTTAGTTCATACAATACCTTCACCAATACATTATTTAATTCCTTTACCTTACCCTAGAGTTATAGGTTATATGTTAAATCCCCACAAGGATTGTTTTTGGAGAATACCAAAAGTTATTTCCCTAAGAAGAGGTATCATTCTTAACCCCATATTTTTTTTTATATTTCTTTTCACAATTAATTAAAATACTATTATTCAATGATAATAATTCTTTAGTAGTATCTATGTTATACTAATATTTTATTTGGTTAATTTTTTATCTGATATCATTCTCATCTCTCATCAAATGGGAAACGAAACTATCAATCTTATATAGGGTGGATAACCACCTTGTAAACCGATGCAATTTTTTTCCATCACAACATCTCATAAATATATATATATATATATATATATATTAAATATATCTGTGATATAATTAGATAATATTTATTTTTTAATTACCATATAACATGTTCCTACTTAATGTCCAATGAGTTGGAAAACTAAATCACCACTTATTCGTATGTGTGGATTACTGACTCCACAAAGCGATGTAGAATAATTTTTATTATATATTAACATGTTGGTTAATAATGATATATATAATATATATATGATATATATATTATAAATTTTTAAAATTGTGAATTTAAAATTTTGTTTCTTTCTTTCTATCCATCGAGGAAATATCAATGAATAGTGTATTTCATATTTTTATCCCTAAATATTATGTGTGACCATAAATATTAATATAATTAACATATATATGAATATTACATTATTTTTTTAAATTATATATTTTATGTAAAAATAACCAATTTACAAGGTCCAATAGTATCGAACCAAAATAAACACAAAAAAGAAAGCAATTATTAAATAAAATAATGATTTTAACATAGAAATGTTAATAGATAGTTGATTCATGATTATAAGTAATTCAATTATGGTATGATATATATTAATATTTTTATGTAATATATTTATAATATACATATAATTATTATATAGGAGGATCAAATGATTATGAAAGAGAATGCTATATGAGTTAATGGATTGTCATCTCACTTTAATTTCTATGAAACACATTCCATATTCACCACATGTATCTTATTTTGGTATATATAATTATCATGAAATCTTTTTAAAATTATTGTTATTAGTGTTGTTGGATATAATTATAAATACATAGTTCCTACATTCAAGGGAATGAGAATTCAAAAGTTACTAATGTTGTAAAGGTTTTACATCACAATATCATTATCTCTTGGTATTGTAATTGACCTAGTTTTCAAATTTTCAATATTATAATATATCTCTAACGAAACTAATGAATTTTATTATCAAATAGTTTTCTATATAAAATAAATTTTCCCTTTCAATTTCCTCTCTTTATCTAATAATGATCCCAAAATATGGATTTTTGGAAAAGAATAATTTGTCTCTATGTATGGTCAAAATTCATTTATCTTAAATATACAAAATATTAAAATAAATATTTATTGTTGTTATTATCATCCAATTATTGAATAAATTCATTTCATCAAATATTTGAATATTTTAGATGATTATATAAAATGAGTTTCAAGTTGTTTTCTAAATCATGCCCATATTTTTAACGTATGCTACATGAATGTTATTTTCCATCATCATGACTAATCAATTAAATAAATATTTATCTATATTATTTGATGTTTATTTAAAATGAATTTTTTTATAATATGTTGTAAATTATTTAGATTCTAAAAAGTGAGTTTTCAAAGTGGAAATATTGTTTTTTTCAATAATTTTTTCAATTTACATTTTATTTAATTTCTATTCATAAATGAAAAAAAACATTGAATACACCTATTATAAAATATGGATATAATCCAATTATACTATACCTATTATTATTTATGATTTATTGTTATAATGGAATGAGATTTTTGAACACTATTTATTTTCAATTTGTTTTTCTACGTTAAAATGTTAATCAAACTTGTATCCTTTCAGTGGGTAATGATATGATAGGTGTTTTAAAGTATTTATATATATATGATTTTTGTTATTTTATGATTGTGTTCTGAATTATATATCCCTTAAATTAATTAGGTAATTTTGGATATCTCAATAGGTAAACCCAACTTGTATGGGGAGTAATCCAAGTTGAGTAAGGGAATTTGTGAAATATGATTGTCGTCAATGTAAAATGTAGAAACTATGTTATTTTAGTAGAGGGATCCCATTATAATATGATATTTTGGGAAATTATCCATAACTTCTAAGAAAATTATTTTCTTCACTTAAGTAAATTCCTAAATTCAATTTCTTATTTCAATGCAATACTTAAATGGATTATACTTTTGATTGGAAAAGGGTTTGGAACTTATGCCTTCAATTATTTCACCCAAGGCTCATGATTTTTATCTATTAAATAAATATTGTAGTTTTTAAATGTAATTATCATTTTCTTATACCCTTATAGTCATGTAATGTTGATATCTCCATTTTTTACCCTAACTGGGCGTATAAACCCACCCATTTCATATATTTTCAAATGTTATGAAGAGTGGTGTTAAGTATGATATTCCTATGAAGGGTTATATATATTAGGTACATAGTGTCAGAGGTTTTAGCTCACTTGTTACATAGCTTTCTATGTAACCAAATATCATAAGCCACTAGACCTATAGTATTCTAGAATTTATCAATATGTTTGGTAATGAATATTCATATATTAAGATGTGATATCTATTTATGAAAATTAGGTTTCACTATATTTGGTATCATATCAACTTCTAGTTAATGTTTTTCAATGAGGATGATAAAATCCTTAGTGAGAACCATTTGGATAATTCTATTTATATGATAACCTTCTGCATTTTGGTAAATATAGGTTGTTGGTTTCAAAGGAAACAAATCCTTATCTAGAAACAATAAGATGATATAGATCTGTAACTATTGTAACTAGGGGTAATAATCCCAAAAGGGTGCATTTGGAATGGAATTTATCATCACCTAGTGACTGAAAAATGGGAATTATCACACCCATTTTTACACTCTTAACAGATATTCTTGTTCAAATTCACATTTTATTAAAATTTCTTTATGAATTATCATGGTTAAACATAATTATTAATATATTTAAATGATGGTATCCTGATTTTGACAATAAATTATTTAATTTTCATGTTTAATAACATTAATTAATTATGGTTGATAGTTATGCAAACCACAATGGGTTTAACAAGGCATTGGTGATTGAATAATTATGTTTGGTTGGTGATAGGTATTCAAAAATATTGATATACCATATTTGTTATTTTTTATATTAACTACATTATTTTATGAAATTATTTCAGAATAAAAATTCATATCTCCAACAATTAGATTTTGAAATATCTATAAAAACCTATAATGGAATGATGTTAACAAATCATTATATAATTGTTACCTAGTTGAAGATTATTCAAATGTACTTCATTCAAATCCTTCTATTGTACATATTATTGAATTTGATGTGTCTTAGTCTTGGATTGGATTTTCTATATAAATCCTATATAACGTTTTGAGGATGAATGGTCACATTTAATATTTAGAACCAATATATGATAATCATTGAGTGCTATTATAAATATTATATTTTTGGGGAAATCATATCCATTGTAGGAGTATAGATTACTATTCAATTTTTTTATCTTAGGAGGTTGGGGAGATACTCAACATAGATGATATTACTATTTCATGGGAGTTTATTCATGTAGTTAAAAATTATTTACACAATTATTTTCTCTATTATGAATTTATTTTCTCAATTTAATCCACAGGTCAGGCCACACATATTTCAACAAGTCAAGATAAAATGAAACTTATTTTGTTATTGTATTCGAAGAAATAACTCAAGGAGATTCTTAACAAGGGATTTATTTATAAACTTTTTAAACCTTTGGGTGCACCCATTCTTTATGTTAGGGGAAAATGTATTTCAATATAGCTCTATATTTCTTATTTGGAATATTATAATATTAAAATCATGAAAAAATATCACCTACCTCATACTGAATACTTGTTTAATAATCTACAAAGAGTTCAGTACATTTCCAAAATTAACCTTAATGCATGAAGTCATCAATTTTTTCTGAACAAAGTGGATATATGCATAAAGAATTTCAATAAATGGAATGAAAAATATGAATATACACTGATCTGATTTGGTCTTATTAATTACCCACCAATCATTAGATATTTGATAAATAAAAATAGTATAGATTTCTTTGATAATTTTTTGGTCGTCTTTATAGATGATATTATGTTCAATTCCAAGAGAAATGAAGAAAATAGTGATCACTTGAGGATTATACTAAAACCAAATATAAAGGAGAATATATTATAAAATTTTACCATGTGTGATTTGTTTGTAAAAAGAATCATTGTTTGTCACATAATCGAATTTTAGAGTATATTAGTGGTTCCATCAAATATAGAGTTCATTGAACATTTGACCATACTATCCACTATGACTAAGATGCTGATATTTTTGGTTATTTTATGATTTAATCTAAAATTTGTTGAACGTTTCTCAAAATTCTCCAATCCACTTAGCAAGATAACCATAAACAGATCCATGTTCCTTTACATAGATGAATATGAGGAAAATATAAATTAACTGAAAAGGAGAATAGTTAGAGAACATATATATACATTACCTTATTATGGATATGGTATTGTAATATATAACAATTAATTAATGAACTAACTATAATTCATTCTCATGAATAATGATATGTTTATAGATTATACCACATTGAGATTGATGTTTCATGAGAACAATTACCTAAATCAATATTTTCTGTTGGTTGTGGTAATTTATACTTTTATGATATGTTGGAACTATAATTTCATAGAATTGTGTGATATATATTCTAATCCAAAAAAATTTAAGTATATTTCAAATAAAAATATTTAAATATGAACCAGAGAAGTTGTTTGGAGCTGATTAATGATTATTACTCATCAATACATTAAATAATGTAAAAGAAAACAATGTGACTGATTCTTTAAGTCAAAATGGTGATTCTAGATTATTTATAATGACGATCATGAAATAAAAAATATTTATAGACTTGAAAAGAAATGATATCAAAAATAATAATGATGGGGATAAATATTATATTTGATAAATAAGTGTTCAACCATCTATCCATGTGATGATTAATGAAGAATAAGATAATGACATAGAGATGCAAATGTAGTTGGTAATTTTTCCTGAGATCATCTTTGATTTTTAAGGAATGTTATGTTTCTAAAATCTGGTATGTGTTCTATCCATACAAAATTTAACGGAGTAATTGGATGAGGCTCGTAGTTACTCATTCTATATTCACCATGGAGTTATGAAAATACATAGAGATATGAATGAGTATTTCTCCTTGGATAACATGAAGAGATAAAAAATTATGAACATATATTCGTTCTTGGTATATCAATATGTTTGGGATGAATGAAAATAGTCTCTAGGTATTTTTCACCAAATACCCATACCATAGTGGAATTGTAAAGAAAAATCCTCATGGATTTTATCTTGGGACTCCCCAATGCATCAAAAATCGATAATGCTACTTGGGTTGTTGTCAATCACATTATAAAGTTGGAAAAAATAATTTCTATCTGAGTGGATTTCTAATTTTATAATCATTATAGAATGTACATTAAGAAATTTTTATAGTATCATATAGGACCACATCTTATTATATGTGATTGGGATTCAATAATTACCATGGTGATCTAGCAATGTATTTTGTAGTATCTGAATATAATGTAACGTTTTATTACTATATTTCATCCTTAAATAGATAGAATAACTAAGAGAACCGTTTAAACGATATAAGATATTCATATATACTGTTATTTAGATTTGAAATGTGGTTGGTATAAAAACCTTCCCCAATTCTAGTTTTCATACAAAAAAACATTCCCTCAAGCATTCTGATGGATCAAGATAAAGACCTTTATGGAAACATTTTTATAAATATAATATTCTAAAATGATTTAGGATAAATAATGTTTTTTCATCTCATTAATATGATTAATTGGTTGAGAAATTAATTACCATTCAATACCACATCAAGGAAGCATAGAGCCAATACAAATGTTTTACAGACAATCATCAGAAAGATCTAGATTTCGATGTGGATGTGGAGGTTTTTATCAAATATTTTATATTGAAAAAGGTTTTTTAATAATGAAATTTGGGGAATCTGATCCACCTATATATTTTCCCTTTAGATATTCCTATTTGGGGGGGGGGGGTGGGTTTATATCTCAAGGAACTTTCACCAAACCTCTCTCAAGATGATGATGTTTTCAATGAATCAATCTAGAAGTATTACATAATAACAACGTAAAATGTAATAAAATTTGAGGATGTATCACTTCACCAAGATTACTGTAATGAGTAAAAACTATTTTTTGTTCAATATCAAAGAGAGAAAGTGAAATTAAACAATACAACTCTTAATAATATTTATATTTTTATATCAGAGTAAGATAAATTCAATGGGGAAAAATAATTTTATGGGGTTAGAATGTAACACCTTGATATTTTATGGTTTTTGTTAAAGTTAATGTAATTTCATTAAAATATGTGTTACATGCGAAACCAAATTCGAAAAGAACATAATATTTTACAATGGAATAAACTATAAATTAAATTAGAAATTGTGAAAATAAGTAACTCAATTATAAAACATATATAGTTTACAAATTTATACAATAAAATCATTGGATATAAATTGGGTAGACATGACAAAATAATAATTTGAATGTAAATGAAATATATCTCTTAATTTTTTTTATAGATGGTAAATATTTTAAATTTAATATATTATATTTTTCATCATTGTGGAATTATTTTAATTAAATTTATATTTTATTCATTTACTTAAATTTTGTTATCATTCATGTAATAGTTTATAAATTCATGGTTTATGAGTAATTGTTTTTTATTCTCATAAACAGTTTTGAAATAATATCATAATATTTTGGATATATCATTAAAAAATAATTTTCTCCACTTTTAGGAAATTTATTTCATAAAATAAAATATAATTTTTAATAAAAAAGTCACATTTATCATAGAGTTATTTTTTGTTCATTTTCTAAAAATATTAACCTTTCAAAGGTTATTGAAAATAATGATTTTTTTAAATGTAATTTGGTTTAATGAATTTTCAATGATTGATTGTGTTTTAAAATATATTTATAAGTAAAAATAGTTCGATTTAGTTATTATAATAAAATTTTGATTATTTGAATCCACCCAACACTTAAGGTTTGATATAATGATAGTTCTAATTAATATATGTGATATTTTGGAAAAAATAGAGTTCTAGAATTATGATATGACACATTTCTTCTTATCTTCTAATTTGTTGGAAAGATATAACGTCAATCATGCATATATGTAGACTACCACCTCCTCAAAATTATATGATTAATATTTTTATTTTAATTTTTACATAAATGGAAATAAGGATAGATTTAATTAAAATAAATGATAATTTTTATTTTGGAATTTTTCTTTAATGTTGAAAAAATATTTACCATTATTTTTTTAAATCTTCCTAGAAAATGGAGACATCACTGATGCATATATACTTTGTACAATCTCTAGGAATGTTGTAATTTATTTTTTTATATCTTCATTTTAGACATAAATATAAATTTTTATATAATTCCTAATTATTATATTTATTTAATGATTAAAATTTAGTAGATGATGGAAAAATATAACAATTATAAAGACCAAAACTTCCAAACAAAAGGATATATGAAAAATAAAGAAATTGTTAGCCAAATATTTGATTCTAATAATGAATTATTAATTAGTGGAAAATAAATTGTCATAAGTAATTTATATAAGGAATGATATATTTGAGTATGGTTATATAATTTATTTATAATAAAACAATATTCATGATATAGTAGGTTATAATTCATATGAATGAATTAGAGACTTGAGGAATGAGATTTGTCCCTCACTTTTATTTATATGGGATATATTCTGTATTCAACACTTATTTCTTTGGTGTGATCTATATAATACACATGAAAGTATTTTAGTATTATTATAATAAATATTAAGGGATATAAATATCCATTTATTGTTCTTTAATTTCTCTAGATTTTAATTGAAAAGGTAACACATTGGTAAGGGGTTCACGTTACAATGTCACTGTTTGTTGGTATTATTTATGATAATGTTTCCTGTATTGAAATAAAATAAATTATATCTCATGAAAAATGGGAATATTATTTTCCTCTAATTATTTCTATAATATTTATGTTTCATTTCATTTCGTCTCTTTTTGTTATCATGAATATAAAAAATTTGATGAAAAAATGATATTATCTGTCTCTCTCTAGTAGAAAATCATTTCTCTTCCAAGTCCATGTTTTTAAGAAATAATTCAATGATTTTATTAAAATTCACCAACAATTTATTAATTTCATTTTTATCACTATTTTAATTTTTATAAAATGTTTTTAATTGATATTATTTTTATTTTCTCAACAAGGTACCATTTAATTTCTTACAAAATGTAAAATTATTCATTATTTAATCATGTATGAAATGAAGAGTTATCCCCACCATAATAACCTATCAATTATTTTAGGCATAATTTACAATTATCCAATGTAATTTAAAACTAAATTGTTATGTTCAATATTTATAAAAATTTTATATTTTAAAAATATATTCTCAAAATAGAAATGGGGTTTTCTTCACGAATTGTTTCCATAAATTATTAATATGGAATGTGTTCATAATTGAGAAAAACTGTTATGGTATATGTTATCTAACTTTAATATGATCCAATGATACCATCCTTATTATATCTCTAGATTCTTTGTGATTATGATTACCAGTTGTTTCATTAACCCATTTCTTTTCCACATGTTATTCTATGGCCAAATTGTTATAAAACCCATTTACATTCAATGAGATATTATATGTTGAATTTTTTATGATCTTGTGGAACACATATGTATTATTTTCCATATATTAATAGTGGGTATGAAATTATATTACTATCCAATGGATTTTTTAATGATTGATATCTCATAAGATAAATAGAATTCGAATGATGGGTGATCCATGTTCATAAAGGGACTCAATTCACAATGATGGTATGGGGAGTGATCCTTGAATACTATGATGGTTTGGGGATTGAAACCATTCCACAATGTAATTATTTTCTATAATAAATTACTTCTAATAAAATATTTCTTTCTTATGTTCATGAAAATATCTATGATGTATTCTACTATAGTGATCTCATTGATTATTTTCTTTGATTCCATTTTGATTCATATTTTATAAAATACCATGGTATAATACAAGAATTTTTTTTATAATTCATGATATTAATTTTATCTATTTACAATATTATTCAAATTTTATTGAACACTTATTCTTGTGTTATGTTGACATCTCCCCTATTCTCCATTTCTGAGTATCTGAGCTCACATTTTTCTTATGAATCCCTTCCCTTGGTAATGTATAAATTTATTATATATATTATTTCTATATATGGTTCTATATATTAATAACTATGTGGGGGGTGATACAGTTCAATTATGAACTTGTTTACTATGTATCAAAAATTCTAAAGGAAATATGTAAATATAATTCTATTGTGGATTGTTTGTTTATTTAAATAATATTCATCTATAATTATGTGATATATATTTATAAAAACTGTTTCTATTTATAAATATAGGATACCTATAATATTTATAATATAATGGAATGCTAACATAGTATCTCATTTGAGGGTACCAATAAGGATTTGATCCCAATTAATGGTAACTCTACACTTTTAAAGGCTTCAATCAAGCTTACAACTAACCAACCACACATGTTCAAATGTATTTTAGGATTATAAAAATATATTTTAGTGTAATATATTAATAAATCATATAATAAATCTATATTTATAAATTAATCATAGTAAATCCCTATTACAAAGATATTTATAAGGGTAGTCATGTTGACCTTTGTAAAGGTCCACCGTACAGAGTTTAGACTACATAATGATTAGGTAGTTTTAATCTAACAAGCATCATGATAGATGAAATTTCAATATATAGGTAATTCTATCCTAGTCCAAGCTATCAAATGGTAATAACCACTTTATAAAGTCTACATCCTTGTGCATGGATTGATTTTATACATAGGTTCCATAAATTCTAAAATTGGATACTAAAGAAAAGATAGAAAGAAAAATATTGATGATGAACTCCTTTTTAGAAGCTTATATACATTTTTAATTGAATCCAATTGTTATTAAAAAGGATTGATTCATTTCACATTTCATCTTATTATGACCTAAACACAGTGCCTGTGGATAAAGATCACTTTTAGTTTTATTTTTTGGAGTCACTCTAAGGAAGATAATGAATAGTATGAAATCATTATGGTGTGATATTATTTAAAATAATGAGTTAGTGTCTATGAGAAAGGATTGTAAGATTCCTATATTGTTAAAGGAAATATTTTAGTATAAGATAAATGAAATATTGATGGACCACTATTCATAAAATTCCATGAATCTAGTTCTGACATAGAGGAGAGATGGATATTTATTTTGGGGCATGATAAGGAGATAGAATAAATGAAATAGTATTAATGAAAATGTGGGGAGATATGATCAATTAATTTATTGAGAATATTTTATATTTCCCATACACATTTACTTTTTCTATTTTCATTTAATAGTGAATGTGCTTTCTTTTTTTATATAAATTCATTATATTTGAATTAGCATAGATTTTTTTATACATTCTATTTGAAATTTCAAATAACATCCATGTTTGTTTATATATTGACTATATTTAACACTTATTAGAAATATTAATTCATTTTAGACATGTTCATTATTAATATAATTATGATTAAATTAGTTTCAATATTGATTTGAAATAACTTTTCCATACAAAATTCATTGACATATTGAGTCGATGGAATGTGAATAACTTATCAATTATGGTTTCACAATAGATAATTATATGAATCAATCCTACAAACCTTATTTTCTCACTTTCAAATAAAATGATAAATAAAAATATATTTTTTAGATATTACATAGTTTCATTATTTTTTATAATTTATCATACAATTTAGTGATCTGGATTATAGTTGTGGTGAACAATGTTTAATGATCCTAACATTTCCAATACTTTTTTTGTGGGAATCCCCCTTTTTATATTTAGAATTCCTCCTACTCAGTAACATAATATTGGTTTATCACATTCAACACATCTCCTTAATTATACAGTAATTTTACTCTTATATATTGTAAAATTATATTATGCAATTTTTGTTGATTAGGATTAAATATAGTCTTTTGTCATCTTACCCAATTCAATTAGTTACAAAAACTATTTCTTATATTATATTTAAATTAAGAGAATATTAAATATATTTTTTTAGTCTTAATAATTAATTTCAACATTCATTGAAATCATGAATCAAATATTTTCCACCTTGATGATATCAATGATTTCCAATTAATTGACTAACCATATTATATAAATAATTTTTCAACACATTGAACTATTCCTAATACTCAGAATTGTGTTTGAAAATATTAATATACACATACCTATAGAGAAAATGAGTTAATGTAATGATACACCTAAATATACATAAAGATACATTAATTTTTTAATTACATATATCAATATATATGTTTTGTAATTAATAATTACTTCATTTACTTTTCCATAAGGAACTATCATTTTACTTAATAAATAAAATTCAAAAATTTCAAATGATTCATAATTTTTTGAATCAAATAATCCCTTATTATACAATAATTTTATATAAGACATAGGAAAACATTCCAAATATATATTGAATTAAAAAATATTTAAATTATTACGTAATTTATAGAATTTATTTTCATAATAGAATAGTTAATGTGATATTGAGTTGGTTTGAGGTTGAGTTATTTTCTATTTCAAAGGGAATCATGAATAAAATTTTTATGAATGGATATGTTCTTATCCTAGAGATAATGATGTATATTTCATTATTAATACATTTCATGGGAATGTGCAGGTAATTCTGAATTGAAATGTAGAATAGGTTCATAAGGAGTGTGAGATGGGGGGATTTAATGACTCATTCATGAATGAGTTCTCTCGACCACTAAGATTTTATTGGTTAACTCATTGTTTTTTCATGGAAAATTATTATATATTAACTCAATTAAGTGATCCCAAATTTTTTATGGAGGATTTCTATTAATATTTTAATGTTCATCAACCATTATCTTTATTCTATAGAGAAAGATCCATTTTCCTTTAGTTAATATCATATGATGTATTTTTTCAATTTTTACTACATGGTATAAACTAATAATTTTATCTAAAATATTTACCAGATGGTACACAATATGATTTTTTAATAGAAACATTGGTTTTTTAATAATACCTCCATGTATGTAGCCATTGGTATAGAAAATGAGATAGTGTGGGAGCTTACCTGGAAAATGATTTTTTAACATCATTTTGAAGTTTGACATGGAAAAAACCTATGATTGCGTTAAGTTTATCATAATTTTAATAATGGTGAGTTGCATGTGTCTTTCAAAAAGAGTCCCCCCCCCATTCAAATGATTATTTTCTCCATGTATTTCTATTTATACTAATGGATGTTTCACTTATTCATATCTACCCATGGGCTCTGTCAATGGGATCCCCTTCACCAAACCTTTTATAAATTACCCATGAAGCCCTTATTTGTAATTAAAATATATTGATCAAGGTTTGTATGTATATTCCATTTATATTAGTGTTTTTATTTATAATGCTTTATCACCATTTTCCCAAAGCATACTCTTTTTCATCAATTAAAAAATGGACATTCAGGGGTCAATAAAATCTAGGAGTACTAATGGATGTTTCATGGACAATAATAAAATTTAAATGGATTACATTTGATAAATTATATCTCTATGTAGGGAAATGATCCTCCAATTAAGGGTATATTAAACTAAATGGATTAATTAATTATAAATCATAAGTGAATATTTCTCTCGTTTATATGCCAAAAAACTCTAGTTAATAGTTGAATTTAATTGGTCGATATGTAAGTCATGTCTCTACTGTATTATCTTAATATTATTATCTAGAATATTTACTGAATCCCGAATCCCTTTACATGGTACTGTAGTCAATAGGAGAGTCAACATTATAAAATTTAGAGTCATATGGGAAGATCCATTCAGGTTGAGTGGTTTTAATATTTGGAAAGGAATGTATGTATATCCATAAAGAGATACATTCCTTCGATATTATTATTAGTGGTAAACATTAGTCTAGAGTTATGAGAAAACATTAATGGATGAAGGACATGAAATCTCCTTTGATTCCATACTAAAGTATCAGAACACTAGAATTAGATATAACGATATTTACAAATCTTATATAATTTGGTGAGTATGGTTATGAGGAAGGGAGATATTAATATCTTTCAAAACTTCTATTTGAGGTGGGTGAAATTTTTTTGTTGGTTCAACCTCCAAAAATGACTTTTGAGGATGTTAAAGGGAAACAAGGTTTATTTCATACTATTCTCAATAAATGATAGACAACCTTATTTGATGATATACAATGTACTAAGTTGGTGGACTAGTGAGTTTACATTGGTTTTGGATCATTATATTTTATAAAGAGAGAGATTTTGTACGAAATTCACTATCAATATGTCGATGGAGCATGTAAATTAATAATATTGGGAAATTATATTCGTCTAAAAATATATTCTTATTCTGTTATATATAAAACCATGTCACCCATATAAAATATTAGATCTTGAATATTGGTATTAATATAGACTTCAAATATAGTTTTTTAGGACAGCTAAATTAAAACAATGTCCTAATTTTTTTTGGGATTGAATGGACATCCTTTAGATGGAATTTGGACAGTTTTTTGGGGGACGTTTTGTTCAATTGGATGACATGAATGACTCCCATGGATAATTTATTATAAAATATTACTAATAAATCATTTAATCTATTGTATGGTGATTGATCATGGTTACATAATGTTGGATTTTATGGTTCTCCATGAATTCTTCTTTGATATATGTTTAAATTATATCACTTATTATCTTGATGGATATAGTGTGTAATTTGATTGTTGAATTGTGTGGTAAGTTTAAATGGAAGGATAGTATTCAATCTCTTTGAAATATATCTTCCCATCATGTGTAGGGGTTTCATGATAGGTTTAATGGGGGTAAATTAGATTGTTGGTGAATCTCTAGTATTGGAATAATGGTTATTTCTAGGGATTCACGGGAACTAGAAATCATGATGGGAGTGGGATTGGTTTGAAATAAATTATTATCATTATATTTGGAATATCTTGTGATTTATAGTCTTAGGAACTCCCTTTTAGTCTATGATTAATCATTTCTAGTTTGGAACCTTCTATATAAGATGTATGACATTCATCTAGTTGGGGTGGAAATTTATACTTATCATGATGATAGATATCTATGATGCCATTGATTTCCCCATTTTTCTTTTCTTTTCTAAATTTTTTCATGAATTATTTTACTTAATTAAATAATTAATATTTATCCTATGTAGATATTGGGATATCGAGAGTCATAAAAGCTTTCTTTTTAGGTAACCCTTGATGAACCTCTTATTATTTACTTCTTTGTTTGGAATATTCCCCTTGATTTACTGAATATATTAAATGATGGTCACTTAAGGCTACAATATTTCATTCCGCCATTCATATTTGGGTTGAATTACTATCTTAAAAAAATATTCTATTTTCAGTTAATATTTAATATGAATTAAAAAAAACTAATTGATATATAATACATAGTATGCATATTAAAAAAATCAAGGCTACATATATAGTATCCTTTTATAGGAATGATATAATAAATTATGTTTTCTAATGGTACATAATTAATGAATTAAAGAAATAATGAAATTTCATTTGAATTAAAAAAATTATTTATTCATTAATGATAATTCAATAACTCTTTCTACATTATTTATTCATAGGTAAAGCTCTCCCATAATAAAATTTCCCTCATCATTTATAAGTTTCTAATTACTTCAAATATATGATAACCCTATAATATATAATGCCCATATTTTAGAGTATGATAAATTGATCTATATTACATATTGTTCTTCACACCAATTATACATTGATTTTTACAACATCCACTAAATCAAATTTAATGATTCCACATCTTTATATATAATTTTAATCATGGAAGTGATTGTTTATAGAAAATTTTATTAATATATTATTCTACATTATAATATTGTTCATAAGCATATTGTCCAATTTTTAAGGTAGAAAATATATATTTTGTTGTGTTTTGATCTATAATTTATTACCTATCTTCTTATTTGAGTATATTTACCATGTTATTATTCCCATTAATGAAATTATTTAAATTTATTATTTTCATTATCATGGTTTATCATAATGGAATATTTGAGTTTTCATTTTAATCCATGAATATCAAAAAAAAATTATCAATATTAGTATCATGATAATTATTATTTAATATGTTTTTAATGAATACAATCCTAATAAAACAATATAAATTTATATTATATAATTACTAGTCTGTAGTCCATATTTTTTACATTTCATAACATTTCTAATATCATATCTTAACCTTTCATAACAAACATAAATATTTCAACATTTTAGTTGAGTTTTCAATGACTTTCACGATAAATAATTCAAAAACCCATAATTGGTTTCTATTTTTTGAAATTGTATAAATAATTAAGATATATTATGGAGGATCTTAGATATATCCCAGAAATTGATTCCTACATTGTAACATTTTTAAACATATCATACTAAATATATATTTCATTTACTACTGAAAAGGAACACATGAGGAAGGTTGAGATCAGAATCCCAATAAATGTAAATATGATAGGTATCAATTGGAGATCATATGAAAGAATAAAAATAAAATAAGAGTGTGATAGATTGAAAATAACTTCAAAAGTTTGAACCATATCAATCATATATCTCATATCTTGATTCATGACATAAACATTATGTATTTCGAAATACCTCATTCATAAGAGTGAGGAATCATTGTTAATCAATAATGATACATAAAATGATTACATATTCATATGAACATGTAATAAGATTTTGGGAATAATAAAAATCATATAGAATCATGTTATTATTATTAATTCACTTATAGGATTATTTTATTTGAGAAACTCCAATAATGTAATGGGTTTAGTAATAGTCCCATTATTTCCTTAGTCAAGGTTAACTCCAAAGACTATAATATTGGAAGGATAACCACTCTAAACTAGGTTTACTCCCTAATCATATTACATATTTTATAAATAGATATAATTCATCACGTAATTAATTGATGGTATTTTATGTACCAAATAATCATTCTTTAAAAACCATACATAAATGTGCCACAAGATTGAAGAATCATTAACCAATTAGTTATAGAATAACATGTGGAACTAAAAAATGTTTCAAATATATTTAATTATCACGTAGTGATACACTATTTTGAGAACAAATAGGGGTGAAAATATTATATCATATCCCTAGTGATGTATGATAAATATTTAAGGATGTTTCTTTTGAAGTAAAATTACTTTAAAGGATAATTTATTTTTAAAAAAAATAGAGAAAAACATTCTTTCTTATTAGGTATCATTAATACTAAAAATATCTAAAATATTGATGAAAATTTTTAATTTCAAAATTAACATAGAAACATTTAAAGTAATAATAAATGAAATAGTCTGTATTGTGGTGGGAGAATCCATTAATTTTGTAAATGTTAAAATAAACATTCCTTCTACAAATTTCCTAACAATACCAAGGGTACCTTATTCCGAAAATGAAATTATTATTCATTTTATAAAAATTAAAATAATATAAAATATGGTTAAAAATGACTTTAACTAGTCATTTTATAATAGAGTATAATATTATTGATATTTTTTTAATGAAAATCAATATAGGATAAAAAGTTCATCGACAGTAACTAAAATAAATCTATCCTTTCTAAAAATATCAACAATGATATTAAGTAGTAAAAAGATTTAAATTGAAATATTACATGAAAATTATAGAAAAAAAGATTATAAGATTATATATTTGGTGAAAAGAATAAGTATTAAATTATTTCATTTATTGTAAATTTAACATAGATAATCCTGAAAAGAAAAGTTATTATAAAATAAACCTTTACCTCAGGCCATTTATTTCTTTGGACACATTCATAATCTAATATAAATTAAATTTAAATAATATATATATATTTATAGAACAAACATACTAAAAATTTTCATACTATATGACATCCTTTTATATTTTCTAGTGTCCTATTAATTAAAAATGATTAATTAAAATCAATATTCATAAGAAAATCGGTATGTTTTCCCGGAATATTGTAGTTCGGTGGTTCGAGACCCCAAACCATAGTCATAGTAACATCATCTATATATTATTAAAATTTTATTATGATAATACTTATTTATTATATAATATTTTCAAATAATTCATAAAAGTTGAATCTGAAAAATTTATTACATCACTTCATAGATATGTATGTACATATGTAAGAATGGTTAATGCTTTCATTTAATAAAAATTGGATTGAAATAAAGATAGATAATAATTTAAATCTAAATTGTAATATTATTATCATAAATATAAAATTTATTAATTTAATTAATCTATATTAGCATTTATTTATGGAATACATGAAAAAAATCAAATCACTTCATGGAGGTAGTATTCCACATGTACACAAGAACAACATTATCATTTCCAATAGGACGTAAATGATGTAGAAAATAGATTTAATTTTATAGAAAATTTTTCTCTATAGTTATTTCATTTAATTAACCTTTTAAATATGATTATTGGATATATATAGAGTATTAATGAAGAAATAAACTCAATAAAGACTGATAATGACAATTACATCTTATTTAGGAAACCTCCTTTGTCTTACAACTTTATCCAAAAATGTTTTGTCATTGGGAAACACAAAAACCTCTTGGTTATTTGAACATATATTATGATAGTTTTGTGTTAGATATAGATGATATATAGTGCCCAAATATTGAGAATAAGTTATGAGGATATGATATACTATTTGATAACTGATTTGATTTATGTTTATCATGCTTTCTCAAGTGACATATCCAACATAATTTACATTGATCTTATATAATTCCCTCAATTATGGTTGAAAATATCTTAATCTCTTATGGGAATCAATATATGGGTATCTCATGCCATGATTTTTGAAGTGATTCTGATTAAGAAAAGGATGGGTCACCCAGTTTCTCTCCCATTTTTGGGCCACCATGTGATGAATTCATAGTTCCAAAGCCATCTATGGTTTCTTAGGTTAACCCAATAGTATCTGAAAGTTTTCATCAGCAGAAGTGTGATTTGGGTGTGGAATGATCTTCCAAGGCTATCTATGTACCTCTATTTAAAAATGAGAGGTAGTTCCGCTTGGATGGTACAGTGGAGATGTAATTAAAATTAATGGGATGAGTCTTTGAACATGTAGGAGTCTCAGATATACCAATGCAAGATATGCGGGATAGACATTCTTATGTTGGGAATGATAAATATGGGGGATCAAATTTGAACTCTAAAATCTAGTTTTCTATATTAGGAGAATGGGACTCAAATTATAATGGTGAAATACATGTGGTGGAGGTTATACATAGAAGGGAATCCTTGGTTGATTTTGAAGCCTCTCAAGAAGAAATGGACAACAATTCAGAATCTCCTACTAAATACATGGAAGTGGTCATTGCAGAGTACTATCTCAGATACTCTTCATAGAAGGGTAAAAAAATTATTATGGATTCTGACAACCATATTAAGAACAACCAGATTACGCAATAGTTGAAGGATTACTCTAATATACTTAGTCATCCTATTAATAGATCTTCATGTAAGGGATGCTACCTATGAATGAGCCTATTACTATAGGAAACACCCCCATGAGAAAGTGAAAAGGTTGTGACAAGAATGTGGTGGCCGACACCTCCAATGACCTGGTGTCTGTAATATGTGAGGTCGCTGACCCTACCACTCCGCCTAGTGGTATTGAGATGATGGATCCTAGGAATCCATGTGAGAGATGCTCCAATGAATACCCTCAATGAAATATAGACTTGGTACTCAAATACGTGGATCTAATTATGCACTTAGATGAACAAATGGTAGAATAATTTTTTAATATGAAAGCATTGAAGAAGATGGGATGTTCTATTTGTATGACCACTACTAAGGAGCAAAGCGATTGGATTGATATGCATGCCCACATTTTGTTTAGAGGCTTCAATAGTGGTAAGATTAACATTAAGGATGGGACAACATGGCACATCATTATGAAGGAATCTTAATGGGATAGTGTGACTGTCTGGTAAATTCAATTCCTTGTATATCATTTAGGGAGATTTATTCTAATTGTATCAAAATTTTCATCAACAAATATGTAGTATCTTTTGGTGTATATACTAGTATGTTGTCTGGGTTCTCACATTCCCCTAATTTGTTTTTGAAAATAACAAAGTTAAGCTGACTGTGGACATTTTTAAATATTTTGACATTGTGATTCAAAATAAATATAAAATTAAATTTTATTCACATGATTAGTATATATAATTTTTAATATAATTCTAAAATATTCAATGAAAACATTTTATAATAAATATTTTTTAAAAAATATATTTCAAAATATTCCAACACATTTCTCTATAATACTACAAAATTCATTTAAAAAATTATTTAATATATTATATACATATTTAATTAAATTCATTCATATGTTATTATAAATTTGTTTTATTATGATAATACTCACTTTCTACATCAAAGCATCTTTTCTGAAAAGAATATATGGTTAACATAAAATTCTTTTATATTCATTTATAAACCATCGATAACAAAATAATTCATTTTATTACTTTTGTAAATAATATTTTTTTATTATATTAATACTATTAAATTTAATTAAAACTTTTCTTAAAAAATAAATTAAATCAAATAATACAAAATAAGTCATTAAATAAATATTAATTACTAAATGAATTTCAAATAGTTTTCCACAGTGATATTTCATTTAAAATTAATATAATGATCTTAATTTGATAAAGAATATAAATTATTTAGAAAAGTTAAATGTCGCATAATTCAAATTCATTCAAAAACATGTATTAATTACTATAGAATATAATAAAAATGTTGAGATGATAAATTCTACGCCCTAATAATAATTTCTAACCTACAATTTGTCCACTTCAATATAACTGATTCAGAATACATCTACCTCATAAAATACAAATGTTACAACATATATTACACAAATTTATTATCCATGCATAAAAAATTTACGATTTGAGTATTTTTAAATAGCAATGTACCTTTATGATTCTATATTACTACCTATTATTATTTATATGAATTTTTATTCTTTGATGGTATAACCTCTATGTTCAATACTTTTGAATGATATGGCATTGAATTTCTCAAAATAGATACATGAAACACAACATAAATTTAAGAGAATCTTGTAGTATGTTTAAACTGAAAAGAGACTATCATGATATGATCAAGAATTACTTATGAAATTAAATATTTTTGGATTAACATTCCCTTATTTATTAATCTCTTACAAATATTTCAATGATACATTTGAAGGAATAAACTATCACTAACTTTTAACATTGTATCTAACCAAGGATTGTTGTCATATCTTTTATGTCAAATTTGAGATGTACATATGTATTGTTAAATTGATTTAAGATTCCTGAAACTTTCTTCTATTGGATTAGGTTATACTAGATTATGCTTCCGAATTTCATCCCAATGTGTTGAATTTATGAAATTCATTCCATAGAGGTATCCTAAATTATCCACTTTAATAATCATGTTAATACTACCATTGTAATAAAATTATAATAAATTATGTTCTTGATCCCAACTTCCTTTAAAATACATAGATAAATCTCTCAACCTATTACTATGGGTTTTAGTTATCCTCTCTCACTAACCCTCACTCTATGGATAATATGTATTTCTAAAGAACATGTCCATATTCAAGAATTTCAAAAGACTTATATAGAAATTGGACTGTTTTATTTTGTTTTTTTTTTCATTCCAATTCCAAGTAATGGTTATAAAATTTACTTATACTTATATAACTAAACCATTAATGGGTGACATGAAAATAATTTAGATAAATACTATAAAATATATTTCTATAGGTTTTCCAACCATAAATTCTCTTTAAAATCTCAATATATTTTCATTCTTCTTAGATGAATATAAAATTTTGAAATATGATCTTGGTATGAGAACTCTATTATTTTTAGTATTGAGTGAACACATTATCTATTTATGATCCATGTCATTATACAACATTCAATACTAAACATCATAAAACTAAATACTCTATATTATAACTACATATATTATTTTTGGGACTCTTTAATCTTCACATGACACAAAAAAGGAAACAACTCTACCTATTGAAATAAATCTCTATAGGATAATATCATATGAAAAAAACCCAACGTTAAAAAAAATCATGTACCTATAGTTTTATATGATATATAAAAAATCAAAATAAAATCACACTATAAGACATATATTTTATTCCAATTTAATTATTATAATTTTTTCCTCGAATCCCAATATTTCCAAGAACAATCATGGAAGGAATGGTCTAAAACAAATTCCTTAAATAAGAATGGTCTCTTATTTTTTTAATTTAAACATGATCCAATACCAAATATATCTCCATCAAGATGGTGATTTTCCTGAAAGAATGATATAAAACCAGAAATGATTCACATAATTATGTATATACTTTTTCAACAAGAGCATCTCTTATTGGAGAACATCACTCCTTACCTTTAATATGAATCATGTAGGTGATCAGAAAAGGTCCATTATCAACCATTTACTTATATAAAGTTTGAATCCATTATAATTCCTTAGTTCACTATAAAGAGCTATAGTATTTCAGGATCTTCATGGTTTTTTTCAACTACACAAATTCACCTAATGAAAAAATATAGAAATATCTCTTACACTAAACACAACAACAACACATGATCTTAGAAAAATATTTCTTCTAATACTAGTCAAAAACTAAATTCCAACACTATAGAAAAAAATCACATCATCTTACAAATATACCTAGTTTGGGATTCAGTCACTCCAAATGAAATATGCTATATTTAACAACATGTAAAGACACCAAAACCTATTAAAACCCATGAAATCGACCCTTACATCATTAATGACCCCTTGTATAATAATCTAATGTGCTTGATAGTGATTAATTTTAAAACCCCTCTTTTAATTTCTCCCTAAAATATTATAATCCAACCAAAATACAAGAGACCAAAAATATAATCATATGGAGAAACATCCTAAAAAAAGTAGCTATAATTTCAACACAATGACTATTAATGATTATGAAAACCTATATAACCTAGGTATCATTCAACATTAGAATACATAGATAAAATAATTACTATAAAAACAAAAATGATATAAATATATGTAAACAATTATCAATTATAGGAATAGTATGATTTAATCCCCATAATTAATGTAATATATCAGGTTGACTACAAGTGAAAATATTTTCACACAAGTTCTAGCAATAATTTCTACCGAATATAACCTTGTGGGTTTTTTGTTGTTTGAGGGACATGAAAACTTATGAAATATAGACCATGTATCCCTCTTTAACTAAGAACAACTATAACAATGCTAAATTCTCTCACATCCATTCACCATCTATTGAGCATGAAATTTTTCACTAAGGGTGAAATATATAACACTCACATTGTTCTACTCTAAAAATTGAAAAATTATCTCCTTATCATTTTTTTAATTAAATTAATGCATTAATATTTCATAAAACTCACCCAAAAGGGTTTAGTCTCTAAAATCTAGAACCCTCACTTAATGACATTACAAAGGAACTATTATTTTAAAATAAATAAAATGCACACCCCAAATTATTATTCTACTCAAACAAAAATTCTACTCAAACATGGTTTTCATGAATTGACATTACAAAAAATGATCTACATGTCATAAAAATATTATAGGGGTATTAATTTATTAGAAAGACATGATAATAATTTCAATATATCCATAGTGATTCTTGAACACTATAAACATAATTTTTCCCACCTAAAATCATAGATGAGTTGAATTATTGATAAATTTGACCAAGATAAACCCACTCTTATCCACTAGATTAAAATAATACATCAGTAAAAATTAAATGATTCCATAATAGGTTTACCAACTACAACATAATATCCATGAGTCCAAGTGAATTATTTGATAAATATTATAACAAATCATTAGTGTCATGATCCCAACCTCTAATGGTACCACTCCTGGGTGAGAAATGATAAAAGGGGGATTATAAACTCCCTGATTCCCACCCCTAGTAGGCCCCATGTTCGTGAATATAACCAATGATATACAATATCAAAAAATGGGAGTCATTTCCCTTTTATGAAAACATGATGAGGGGATAAGATGGTCCATCACAAAAAAACATAAAGATATATATATATATATATATATATATATATATATAAGAAAAATAAAACCCATACCACATGCATGTTGAAAATAAAATTGTTACAAGCATAATAAAACTCTAAATAATTACCATGAGAAATCTAAAGCAGTGATTCAACAACGTTAAATATAACATCCCTTATCTTTATTAAACACCTAAACATGATTTATTACATAAGAATGCACTTAAGGAAATTCTAGTGGTCAAGAGATCTAATGTATTGGGAAACTAGGAACATTAAATAACATCCTAAAACATGAAATACTACATATGTATTTCAAACTTCTTTGACATTACCAACTCTTTATTTTGTACTTAACACTGCATTGGATAACCTGAAGACATACATAATAAAGGGGTGAGCTATAAAGCCCAATAAGAGAGTAAAAAAAGAATAACATGAAGAATAAAAAACATTTTAGGCAATAGGTATATCAATGGAGATAAAAATAAACATGAACATAAAGGAATGATATAGAATAATAATCATAACATGGAAATGTTTCAACAACATTCAATATGATCTTAGTATGATCCAAGGGTCATTACACATGGATTCGCATGAGTAAACCATAACTGCACAAGAATTAGCCTGAGAAAAACCTCATTGCACATGAATTTACATGAGTAAACCCTAATTTCACATGGATTATCATGATACTAATCATTACCCAATTAATCGGAGTGCTATTAGGGAGCACCCTCCATAATCATTTTGTTTTAATGTATAAGTTTTCTACATAGATCATACAACATTGATTTATCAAACATAATAATTAATTACACAAACTAGTAAAGTCAAAGAAATAAATCAAAGTCTTAAAATAAGTGTATGATAATAATGTTGAATACCCTTTATAGAGAAATGAGTATGATATTCACTATATTATGATTTTGGCATTGAAAATCCCAGTGCAATTTTGGTAGCATAACAACTTCATTTAGAAATGCATAAAATGTTTTGATAAGAGAAGAATGTGTATCTCATCATTTAAACATGGAATGGATAGTAAAGGGATCATGCAACATAATATCCCCAAATATGAAATAAAATTTATATTCATAATATAAAATAAATGTGTGAATGAAAACGAGAAGAGAGAAATACCTTATAGAATTTCAACAAGAAAACAGGGGTAGAAAAAAAGAATTAATTAGAGAGAAAGGGGTCTCTAATCATTAAAACATAATAAGGTCATTATGGGGGAGGTGTGAAAACAAGGAATAACTTTTTTATTGAAAATTAAAGGGTAAAACAATATAAGGAAACATGGGGAAAATGAAAATAAAAGTAAAGTGAGGATCCCATACATGGGTTTTTGACTTAAAAATCTTGAAGTAGAGATTAATGAGACATTGGGGAGCCTTGGTAGGATTATAGAGAGGGTTGGAAAAATTAGGGACATGACAAAAGGATTTTGAGTGAATAGAAGTTGAATCTTGGGTGGGTTTATAAAGGAAATGAGAGGATAATTCTTTAATATTTCCCAAACTTTGGTTATGGAATCTATATAATTAAATATTGAAAACCCAAAAGTATACCATGGTTTTTTAAATTATTTTTGGAAAAGTGGAGTGGAAAATTTTATTTTATAATTCCAATGGCCAAACATATAAAAATATTATCTCTGTTAATGTGTATGTGTCTCAAATTTTTAATGAATTGAATTTAAAATCATAAAATACATTATACATTGTGGAAGATTCACTAAGGCTTTGTAAAGAAAGTAAAAAAAATTAAATATCACATTATTTTAATAGAAAATAATATATTGGGACGTTAATAACCAATATAGAATTTATTACATCATTTTGAGGATATTATGATGTCATAAAAAATGTTTTGTTTATATGGTATTTAATTTTTACCCAAAAAATCGAATGTCTCATAAAATTTGGAAAACTTCAACGTTCGATAATTTTGACGTCCTGATTCAAAAAATATTATTCATTTATTCTAAGTAGTTTTATAAATATATAAATTTTTTTAAAATGAAAATTGACATTTATAGAAAATTTACAGGATTTAAAAAATAGTCTTAAAACCTTAATAAAAATTACATTTGACTTCATAAAACTTATATACTCATCTATTATTCATAAAATTAATTTGATAATAATATTTTATTAAAATATTAAATATTTAAAAAATTAATTAATTATTTAAAATACATTCTTTAAAAATATACTTTATGTTTTATCGTATAAAAAATTAACCCTTATTAAACTAATTAGCTTATCATTTACAGATACGAAACTGAAATAAACAACATTTATTATAATTTTTTTTGATTATATTATTAATAAAAACCATAGTTTAAATAAATAATGTATATATTTATCAAAATTACTATTTATACCTAATGAATAAATTTATCAAATTCATCATTTTTTAATAAAAACTGTTCTCATAAAAGAATTGATGGAAAAAGAATTTTAGTTTTAGAAAGGGATTACATAATAAGAAACTAATACATTGTTACATAACATCTTATAACTCCCACATAAGACCTAAGGATAAGGTGTTTGATGGTGAAAGACTCTTTGGCTGGATCGAATAACATCACTCAGGTGGTAATCTCTTTTAACATTAAATTCTCTCATAGGAGATTTCATTCAATAATAATGTATTGATGATCGGCTTGGTCTTGGTCAAGAGAGAACTTGTGTGATGCTACATCCTTTTTGAGCTCTGAAAAATGATCTTTGTATGGCCCGAGTCTACTAGATGAGGCCATCCTCTCCTTTGTTCAGGTTGAAATGATTCTTAAAAAACACCTCGTATTTATATCATTCATGTGATCACTACTTAATATATAAATTATTACTGATAATGATACATAACAGTCAATTAAACCCAATAGTAAAAACTAGAGTGCATTTATTTTCTATATCCAGAATACATAAAAAATGGTATTTTATTCATAAATGATTAGCTTGTTACAACATTCCCCCTTTATGTATTTTCTCCCTTGAAATTTCTATTTCCCACACTAAAATATATGAGGGCAACTCTACCTCATCACATCCCTTGATTCCCACATTTCGTTTTTCAATCTTATGGTTTTTCTACAACACCTTGATGAGAAGAATCATCTTATTCTGTAGACCTTTATATCTATGGTTGAATATCTTCACTGGGTTATCTTCATAGGATATGTCATTCTCCAATTCTAACACCTCTGGATTGAGAAAATGTGATGGATCAGGAATGTACTTTTTCAAGAGTGATACATAGAATACATTATGTAGGTGAGACATGTTTGGTGGGAGTACTAGTCGATAGGCCACTACTACAATGTGATCAAGTATCTCAAAATGGACAATGTACCTTATACTAAGCTTTAACTTCCTCCCAAATCCCATAACTATTTTCAATGGTTATATGCAGAGGAATACTACATCTCAAACATCAAACCCTGGGTCTCATCGATGATTGTCATCATTGATCTTTTTTTGACTCTATGAAGATATAATGTTCTATTGGATGGTCTTAACCTTCTCCACAAATTTTCGACCATTTTTAACCTATAAAAGTTTCTCCCCAACTTCAACCCAACATGTTGGTATTCTGCACCTCATCCCATTAAGGGATTCATAAGGATCCATTTGGATTCTTGATTATAAAATGTTGTTGTAAGAGAACTCAACAAGAGGAAGATATTGATCGCATACTCCTTTGAAGTCCATTGATAATTCTCCCAAAATTTCCTCATATGTTTAGATATTCCACTCATATTAGCTATAAATTTGAGGATGATAAGTTGTACTGATGTTCCTCTCAATATTCAGATCATGTTGGAGACTCTTCCAGAATGTAGAGGTGATTCTTGGATCTCTATTGATAGTGGTACACTATGTAACCTTACCACTTCTCTAATGTATATCTTTGCCAATTGATCCAATGAGATATTATCTCAAATTGTAATAAACTGTTCAGTTTTGTAAGTCAATCCACAATAACCTAGATATCATTTTTTCCTCTAGATGTATTCGGATATCTGAGGACATTGTCCACGATGATGTTTTCTTATTTCCATGATGATATGGATAATGAAAACATCATCCCCTTAGACTTCTTCCTCTTATCCTTTACTTGTTGACATACCAGACACTTTGAGGTATACTACACAATCTCCAAATTTGTGTTATCCCACCAATAATTCTCTCAATGATCCTGAGACATCTGTGTGTTTCCTTGGTGAATGGAGAAATTTGAACTATGTGCATCATCTAAAAGATCATCATTTAACTCTGGAATTTTTGGAAAACATAGTATTGACACAAATGTAACAATCCCTCTTTCTTTAACATTTAACTATGAGGATATCCCATTTAGGATTGTTTTCACTTACTTTTTAATTCCCACATAATCCTATTGAGCATCATTTAAGTATTCAAAAATATATGGTTGAGAAATCATTTGTGAAAGGATTGATGTCATTCAATTATTTATGGTTCCCATGTCCATATTTATAAAATCTTCGAAAATTAGATTCTTTTCAATTATCATCAATTAAAGAGTTTCTGGATCCTTTCTACATAGGGTGTTTTCCACTTTATTTGCTTTCCCAGGGTGGTAATGGATTGACCAGTCATAATCCATGATGATCTCTAACCATAATTGTTGGTTCATGTTCATCTCTTTATGTGTAAATATATATTTCAGAATTTTTTGATCTGTTAATATTTCAAAATTTTCCACAAAGAGATAATACCGCTAAATTTTCAAAGATAATATTACTACAACTAACTCCATATCATGTGTTGGATAGTTCTTTTCATGAACAATCATTTTCCATGAAGCATAAGAAATGACATTGTCATTTTGAATCAACACATAGCTCAGGACCTTCTTCAAAGTATCACTGAACACCACAAAAATATATCCACTCTTAGTTATTGTGAGAATGGGTGTAGTGATAGGCCTCTTCTCTAACTCCATTAGTAATTCTTCACATTCATCATTCAAAGAAAACTTGGCTCGCTTCCAAGTCATCATGGTAAGAGGGTTTGACAATCGTGGAAAATTTCTCACAAATTGGTGATAAAATCTAGCTTACCCAATGAAGCTATGGATATCCTTTATAGATGTTTTCCTCATCCATCCCTTAATTTATTTCATTTTGTAAATATCCATAGATATCCCATATTTTGGGATGATATTACTCAAGAATGAGACTTCCATAAACCAGAACACGCACATGATGTACTCTTTATAAATATTCTTCTTTCAAAAGGCCTCTATTACAGTACTTATATGCTCATCATGCTCCTCCTTGGGTAGAATTAATTCTTTTATAGAGGAAACTCCTTGAATATATTTATAAATTTAGGAATTCATTGTTTTTTTCAACGCTACAAAATCATGTGTGGTTACAAATTATGGTTGTGGGAATGAGGATAACAATTTTGAAACATTCAAAGTTACCCCAAAAGTATTTTAGATGATATTGAGAAGATGTTCTGGATAACGTTTCCCATGTTTTTACTTATTATGTAACATGTCATGAATATATAAGATATAATTTCCATAATGTTTTTTTGAAATATCCAAAAATTATTTATCAGTATGTTTTTGTGAACTGTTTTATATGATATGACATAGGGTGAAAATGTTCCATGTATATGAGGATTTAGGGAAATTGAGATTTTGATGGATTTTTGAACTAAAGAAACTACTAAAACATGGTTATTCATAACACACCATGGTTTATCCCTATATACACGATGACATAGTGTATGAAACTATTCCATGGTGGGTTTTTATGGTATTTTTCATCATATAAAAATGTGTGGGAATTGACCATAGTAATTTTATTTTAGCTAAAATTATTGGCAATACATCATTTGATGATGATTATGATGAGTAAGAACATCTTGCATGAATTTTTTATGTTAATAAATTAAATAAGTAATTTTATAAAGAATTTCAAAGTGTTGGAATGTATAGAATGCTTATAAAACATTAAAATCAATATTACATGACCATTTGTGTTTGTATAAGTCCTATATAAATCAGTTCATTTATCATACAAGTTGTTTGATTCCATAATGATGATACTCCTATTAAAAATCCAAAAATTTTGAGAAATATGAATATCTCCCTTATCTATATTCCTTAAACACAAGTTTCTAGAAGACCATGAATAGAGATATATCCTTCCTGAGCATCGGTGGATTCATATGATCTATGGATACTTCAGATGAAGGAGTCTTTTAGCTAATTTTATATCACTACCCACCCAAATGGAGCTCGTTCCGTAACTACCCATGCACACCTCTAATAGGCTAGGGGATAGATACTAGCACCGAGTAGGCATATAACATAAATGTGATGCCTTTTACTAATGTACCTACACACACACCCACACAAACACCTCGATGCAGTATTATAGAGATACAAAAATATGGAAAACTAAATGAAAGCATAAAATTATCCCATACTAAAGTAAAAAAGATGTACTAAAAGAAGAAAACTTTAAAAAAAATCCCACCTAAAGAAAACTATAAATGACTCCAACGTACTCAGAAAGAGGTTATTACAATCAAACACAACTATCATAAAGCTCCCTAGACCAGATCAAGTAAACACCCCGATCAGTCTATCTTTCTATGATATGTCTCCCTCAGGTCCTTCATTGACTCAATATAAAGTCAAGTGCTCAACACAAGACAAAACACATGTGGTCAAATCTTTTTCAAGGGTGAGTTAAAAATAATTAGTAGGTGTCCCAAAAAAACAAATGAAAAGGGATCACCTAAAAGTCACAGTCTGCTTGGCATATCCAGAGGGAACACAATCGAGATAGAAACTCCATCTTAAACCATACATGGATATATGATAGTTAAACTTATTACCCAAAGGGGTGTCAACCCATTCATGTGAAAAAACTGCAAGGAATCCAAGAAAACACCTATATATATTGTTCTTAGACTTCATGCCTCATAATATTCCAACATCTTGCCTTTCAAAAAGGTTGTACTCGAGGCTCTAAGGATTACACAAAACTAGAAGAACATGCACCATGAGCTCATCCATCATAGAGGGAACCCTCCCATGAGATACACCCATCGAAAAAAACACAATAGGTCCATCTCTAGTGCTCAGAACCAGAGATCCTCCCTTTGTTAACTTGCACCCCGCACAAGACTGCAATAATCCCAAGTGGAGAGGCCCGCCCCTCAACACCGCTCATAGTTTAGGGATCAATTCTTTATACTACGTACTTCATTAATAATATTTAACTAGAGATAATGGAGGTACCCACATGTTTCCACTGCCCTGTATTCAAGAGAGTACTAGCTCCTAGGTAACCCACAACACCTATGTTTCTCCTATAAGGAGTAGCCCACACCTCAGTCTGTCAAGGGAGCACTAACTCTTAATGAGGTATCACACATACAAATAGAGGGAACTGATCTTTATTACATTACTCAACAAAAGATGGTGTACAACACCAATGGAGAACCTTAAACCCTCTACTACTCATATATGTGGGAATACTTCACCATAGGTGAGTAACAACACCCTATCACGATAGGGGACTGAAACTCAAAGGATAGTGGGCTCGCGCCCATGATGTGGGGAGTACCTCTCTATGGTTATAGAACCTGCACCCTGTAATGACAAGGGAGTACCACTATGATTACTATAGGGGACCTACACCCTGACACAATAGGGGACTACCGACTCTAGGATAGAGAAACCGATCTCCGATATGACATGGGATACCGACTTTGCCGAAATAATGGGTTTGGAGGACCCGCACCATGGAATGATAGGTGAGTACTGACTATAATGATATATTAACCTCATGATAAAAAATAGGGGAGTACGCAATCTATCTATACATCATTTGTGGAGTACCAACACCCTGACACGAAAGGGGAGTACCGACTCCATGGGTAGAGAACCTGCACCCTGTAACGATATGGGAGTATCGACTTTATCTAGCAACAGAGTGTGGAGGGGTCATTCACTAACAGTTAAGGGGAGAACTAACTTTAAATAATTAAAAAATAAATGGAAATTTTACCCTACTCCAATAGGCGAGTTATAGTCCCATCATCTCTCATAGAACCACATCGATCTGACACATAATTTAAGCACACTACACCATCATTGTGATTGGATTACACCACCTCTTATCTCCTTGGTTGAAACTAAGTCCACCATCATATTCTACATGGAGAACCACTCTGGAAAGGATACTCATAGGTCGGAATATGAGTTCAATAAAAGAATATATGGATGGAATAAGGTCTCAAGAAGATCCTTAAGGAGTACACAACATGGACTAGGGTCCACATGACATGTGAACCATCCAAAGCACATGGATGTGTATCCTTTCGAAATATTTTTCAAAAACATTTTGTGGTACATTTCATGGATAGTTGATATGCATCGTGTCCTACTTCACTCATCCCCAAGCTAAGTTCCTCTTCCATATGGATGGACAACTGTGTCCCTCACATACCGTGTATCCTATAAAACATGACGTGTTCTAGATAAACTCCCACTTAGCTGTGTTGTTAGCCTATAGACCCCAAAAATAATCTTACCTAAATTGGAAGGTCTAAATGTCATGTATCTCTAGAATACACACCATGTAGATAGTAATTCTAGTCAGGAATAACCTCAAAAAACATGTGATTCTCCCTAGTTTACACTGAAACCTAAAATCTACATAGGAGGGATCTTTAGCAATTTAAATTGCTATCTAAAACCTTATAATAATGAAAAAATATAATCAAGACCAAAAATAAAAATTTCATACCTCAAAGGTGAAATACCAAAGATTCAGGTGTACAATGACACCCAAATCATGCTACTCTTTGATCTGATGGTGATCGGTGTTAGAAACATAGATCAGCAGCTCTTAGTTACTTCGATTATGAATCATTTAAATGCATCTTGCTATAAGATATAGGATGAGGGTTCTATCATCATGTTTCATTTGAACCAAGGGTTGGACGGGATTTATTTTAATCAATTAAAATCAATTAACTCTAATTTTAATGCCACGGCACCAAAACACCCCCAAGTGAAACTCCCAATGCAGACAAATTTAGGTCACACTTAGGGTAAACACAACATTCTGAACTCAACCACAATCTCAAAAATCTGATCGATACGACTCTTGGGATTTATTCATGTATCAAGAGATAACATGTGTACATGTAAAAATATGTTCAATATTTTTAAAATCATTGCACCGAGGCTCCTTAAGCCTTAGAATCACACACAGACTCAACAGATGACATCATGATTATTCTTAATAATATTCCAAAGTCATATGGTTCAATACTAAGTCACTACATTTTTCCCACCTTCAAGTATTTTTTCCAAAAAAAATAAAAATCCCAAGATAGAGGGTTTAAATTGATCTCTCCATAAGGACTCCCATTCCAGTGAGTTCACCAGAGGTTCCCATGCTGCATATAATAATTCACTTAGATAAACTATTGAGGCTAAACCACAATCATTTACAACTCCATCCATGAAAACATTGTGCAACATAGAGTCACATATATCCTCAGCTATGATAGAAGAAACATCACCAAGAACCATTGTCCAATTGTAATCATA
Source organism: Viscum album (assembly GCA_963277665.1). NCBI lineage: Eukaryota > Viridiplantae > Streptophyta > Magnoliopsida > Santalales > Viscaceae > Viscum > Viscum album. Next base: position 190,172,325 of record OY728155.1, on the reverse strand, counting down.
TGGTCTATAGGTACTCCACTTTGCTAACCTGATGCAGATACTGACGAAATTCCAAACTTCACATCCACCCCTGGATGAACTACACCATAACCTCCTCAATCATCTTGAATTCAATGTTGACAGTAATCACCTGTCGGTATAAACATTCAATATAGGAGAAAATACACATTAATCCATGAGAATCTAGACATATAAATCACATGGAATACCCTGCACATCTTGGACTCTCCTGGAAGGAGAGTACTCCCAAAATAGAAACACTATGACATCCACTAGAGCTATCCCATCTAAGTATGGATGATTGGAAAGAAATACACAAATTTGAAACATCAGTGGGTCCAAATAGACCACTATATAATGGTTTTAAGCTAGGATATCCCTCCATTAAGACTTCCAAGAATAAAGCGCCAAGTAGGAAAAATCCACTGTCCATGCCATGACCTTCACTAAAACTCCATCACATAACCTCACCCATAACAAACAAGTCTAAGGAACTCATTCCCCACACCTATAAATTTTTATCTTTGGTCATTAGTGAGTCACCAATACTTTTTTATTCTCATCACAAAAACATATATCGGTGGGTAAGACAACCTTATTCCTCATGAGTCCAAAGCTACGTCAAACAATGATACATCCTTATCGAGCATCTTTCATTTATATCTAACACCAAGCACATGAGGGTACTAATGAAAAACAAAGGGTTTCAAAAATGTACATTTGGTCTTATTAGGGCTTATATAAAAAATGACAAATATGATACCTGGACTTGAACACACAATTCAAAGTGATTATTCCACCACACCACGATACTATCCTATTTGGGTGGAACTGACTCACCCATATGGTTTTTCTCAGATAAAAAATGTATCTTGGCAGGGGAAGGACATATCTTAATTTTTCACTCAATTTTATTTCAAACAACTCACACATAGTTTTCACTGACTCCCCTGTGTCACCCCAAACGAACCACGAGCAAGATGCGGAAAGAAACAAGCACCTATTAACAGTGTCAATTAATTTCTACTATAGAATGTAGAAAGGGCATTGAGGGAATATCTATTCATCCAAAGAGATTCTAGGACTATGGACATTATGACTTTTAGTTGTCCTTTCCTGTGTACTCTAGCTCCCTCAACCTGGCATGGACCACCTGGGGGTTGTGGCAGCAACAACTAAAACCACATTACACCTTTTGGGGATATCTGAGCTCCTCTGACATGTCTTCTATGTTGTAGAAGTTACTTCTCCAAACACTTCCTCTGTCATGGAGCACTATTGACTAGCTGCCACCCATAAGAACAATGAGTTGTAAAGTCTTTAGAAACAGTCCCTAACCATCACAAGCAGTAGACTGCCTCTCCTATGGCTGACTTGATCCCCAGTGTTGTTCCAGTACTATATCCCCACGGGCATGATCCTAGGCATGGGTATGCCTCCTATTCCATTATCCATTCATCTATTATCTTCCATCTTCTATAGACTCTTCAGCCTTGAAACCACCACTGCAAGCCACATTCAATTATCCCTCATCTAGGAATCTCCCTACGACCAGATCTCATTCCAGTACCTCTCATAATATTGAAGGCATAAGGAGACCACACATGATCTGAAGTCTCTATGGTGGACGTGGTCAAAGGTATAAGCTCTAGATAATGGGTCTCACACCATATCCATGGAGTATCATGTATGGTCTGTGGACTGTGTTAAATACTTTTCCATATTCATGCTAGTGTGTCAAAGCTACAGAAGCTCCTAGAAATACACTGACCTCAACATGGCTGGGTATAACTCTTCTCTTGAAGATTTTCTCAAACTCTACCCAATTGAGTGTCACCTCTTAATGTTACTACATCACTAAGCTCCATCATCACCTGGACAATAAATATGTAAGGATCTCCTCTAGGACCACCATTTGATCAGGAGGTTTCCTCACTATGAAAAAAACTCACATGACGACCTTCATACAGTTGATCATACCACGATTCACTATTTTATTTCACCCTTATACCAATGTATTAAGCTGGTTTTGTATTAAAAATTAAAAATATAATAACAAATTTGAATCCATGTTGGATTCAATTAAATTATTTTTAACACTATTAAAAAGGGAAATTTTACTTGTTTTGATAATTATATTGTTGGTGGAGGTGATTTGGACAACCCATGATGAAGTCAATGAAAAATGGGCCAATATTCACATGATCCAAGCACACTGGTTGTCTAAAACACCTGCTTCTTCTAAACTGAGAATTCAAATTAGCTAAAACTGTTTGGACCGGTCCTAAGTTTAATGACCTACATTTCATCTGAAAGAACTGAAATCCAATTCTACCATTAAGAGGCCGATACATACTAATCTATACAATAAATTGGATCTTCAAGTGGTTAAAACATTGCCTTTGTATTTTGGAAATATCACTAATTATATTAAATATTTGGCCTCCAAAGATGACATGGATATAGAAAAGGTTTCCTGATACAACTTTGTAGATTTGTCTAAATTTATGTATTAATGTCTGACCACCCAAAACCATGGACCAAGAGGATTCATGAAATCATGGTTCCCAAAACCACTTCCCACATTTCCTATAAATAGGCACCATGGGCACCCCATTTGGGAGTACGAACCAAAGGTAAATTGCTTCCATTTTGGAGTCCTAATGGATTTCTCCCACCAATTTTTGATGTTATGGAGGCTATGTGAAGTTCAACCTCAACATAATTCTTTTCCTCCTCTCATGTGGATTTCTAAACCCCTTGTGATAACCTAGGGGGGAATGTGAAGTATTTTCGAGCTTCATGTTTGTATTATTTTGAATGATATTTTTAATTCCAGGTTTTATGATTTTTATATTCATCCTCTATATTAATTTAACTATGTTATATACTATTATTTTATACTCAAACTCAAATGATCATGTTTTGGGGTACCATTTCATGCGATGTTTCACACACTTTCTTCCTTTTCTTCCCTCATTCATTTGTGGTGTTTGTGTGGTTCATATTGGTCTATTGAACTCACAGAAGCACTGTCAAGGCCATGTACATTTAGGTCATGTTATCAAATAGAAATAACATATAAATCTTGAAATCACATCAATTTATTCATGTGTTTCCTTGGTGAGTTTCGGTTATGAAGTCGAACATAAATCTCCCAGTCATTAGCGGTGTCTGGTGAATCATTTTGTGTTTTCAACTGAACCCTCGGATGTATCCTAGTATAAACTCAGTAACATTCTACTTCTAGGTGTTAAAACTAGATATTAATATATCATAACCCAATATCATGAAGCGATAAAGTATAAACATCATGGGGTACCCTGAGTTGATCACGCTTAATTAATTATGTTAATTTCTATTTTGTTTTATCATTTTCATTTTCTATTTTCATATTCAATCATCAAACCCAAAGTTTTAAAAAACCAAATTCCCCTTATAATATCATAATAAATCCCCCAGTTTTAAATTAATGATCTGAGGATTTTTCGAGAGGCAACCAAGGGTTACTGCGATACTGCAAAAAATTATAGTTAAAAATAAACATCTATTTTGATGCACTCGACAACGTGATCAAATTTTGGCACCATTTCAGGGGAGCTAAGATCATTTAATTTATTTATTTACTATTATTTATTTATTTTACTTCTTAATTATTATTCCTTTCATCACCCCACCAGATTTTATTATTTTTTGGGTTTTTAACTATTTTCGGTTGTTTTTGGGTGTTCTTCATCTCTCTCTATCTCCCTCTCTCTCTTTCTTCTTCTTATTCTCCATCTCTCTCTCTAATTTTGTAGTATAACATTCCCTTTTATTTTTCTCCTTTAAGTTATTAAGTATCTTTAGTGGATTCATCATTCATAAAAAAACTAAAAAAATTAAAAAAAAACAAAAAACAATCAATCAATCAAACTGGACATCATTGTTGCGTGAAAATATCTGGTAAAGAATTATTGCTTAAATTCAACCCTGAAATTGAAAAATAACTCCCTTAAAAAATCAAGGAATCAAAAGAAGAAAAATAAAGTAACACTAAGGAACCCCTTTTGGAACCTCAAGTGTCCATAATCCAATCAAAAATTGAACCCAATAAAACCCAAGAAAACATTTCTTCAAATAATAGAACCATAAAAGAACTGACCACTCTAGATCTAGAGTACCAACTTGTGTACATCCAATATCACGAGGAAGTAGCCCACATTGAGATAAGATAAATCCTCATCCAACTTCTTCCTAAATTCTATTTTTTTCACAATAAGGACCCTCATTAACACCTTAAAGAATTTTACATATTGTGCTTCACCATGAAACCCCAAAATCTGTCTGAGGACTTAATTAAGTTTAGGGCCTTCCATTTATCCCCTGATGGTGTATCCAATGATGGGATATACTATTTTCCTACCACAATTGGGGACTGGAATGACCTTAAATGACTCTTTTTAGGAAGTTCTTCCCTGCTTCCTGAACTACATCAATTAGGAATGAAATCTGTGGAATTAGAAAATCACAAGGAGAGACTCTCCATCAATACTGGGAGAGATTCAAAAGACTTTTCCCAAGCAGTCCCAATGCCAAATTAGTGAACAACTATTAATCCAATACTTCTATGAGGGACTTATCCTCATGGTTCCTAGAATGATTGATGCTTCAGCAGGTGGTTCCTTAGTTGATAAAACACCTTCCGCCACTCGTGACTTAATAGCCAACATGGCTCCAAATGCACAAAAATTTGGTACACAAGAAATTTCACTAAACCGAGGAGTTAATGTTGCATGTCATTCATCTCTAGAAAAAATGGTAGATAACAAGCCCGATGAGATGCATACTCTTCTGAGGCAATTGGGTCAATAAGAAGGTAGCTCATAATATCCTCATATTCCATTACATTATGGTATTTGTTCTGAAAATACTCATTTTTTACTAGTGACCACAACTTCAAGATTCACCTAATTCTTATGTCACCGTGTTCCCAGAGCATCCATTCCAACTAAAACATCCCTTAAAGTAAGAACTATTTAGACCAAATCCAAACCTTGGGTGGCAAGAACAACCCCAGTACAAACAAGGAGGAAACTCAAACTACCCCAATCAGAATTGGTATCAACATGGACAAGGTATGAAACATTCTTATCCTTCAAATTCTAAAAACAATCATCCTCCTCCTCCCAAATATAAACCAAACCTTGAGTACAAGGGGAATCAAATGGAAACCCAGAACCACCAATTCTAACAGACCACACAATCTTCAATTCAAGACCTACAAACTCAAGTGGGACAATTATCAAACACCATCGGTGAGCAAAAGATGCAAGGTTCTGGATAACTACCATCCCAACCCGTTGCCAATCTGAAGGAAAAAGGTAACATATGTGAATTTACACCTCATATTGGTAAGGATATTTCTCCTTCTACTAATTCTACGCAATGGGTATGTCCGCCTCTTGAAAACACTCTTTCTCCAACCATAAAATATCCCAATGAATAAAAATATAAAAAGAGTAATTAGATTAACATTGATGGTTAAAATGAACAATCCATTCCTCTTCCCTTTCCACAAAGACTCTCTAAATAAAAGAAAATTCTAATAATGATATTGATACTAAAATAATGTATACATTTAAAAAAGTTCAAGTTAATATTCCTTTACTAGATGCAGTCAAGAAAATTCCCCGTTATGTCAAATTTCTCAAAGTACATTGCACCCATAGAAGGAGGATGAAAGGGAATGAGAGAGTCAACATGAGATGGAATTTCTCATCTTATATTCAACCATTAATGCCACCCAAATTCAAGGATCTGGTCACATTCACAATACCATGTACCATAGGGGATTCATTCTTTTTAGATGATATGTTAAATTTATGTGCTTCCATTAATGTAATTCTCACTCCGTGTATACTTCTCTATAGGTTAGAAAGCTTCAACCAACAGGAATTATCATGCTTCTTAACAATCTAATTACAACCCATCCAACATGAGGGATGAGGATGTACTTGTCTGAGTGAATAATGTCATCTTCCACGCTGATTTATACGTTCTTAAGATAGAAGATACCTGATCCCAAGGACATTCCCCTCTCCTACGTGGGATTCCATTCCTTAAAACAACAAAGACTATAATCAATGTTCTCAATGATATGTTGTCCATGGAGTTTGGTGTAGAAAAGGTAAGTTTTAACATCCTTGAGGCTATAAAACACCCTATTGAAAAGAACTACACGCTTCCTGTCTATTTGATGTAAGTTCTCTCAAACGATGAACACACACACACACTTCTCTCCTCAACCCATACTCAAGTTCATTTTCCTATTCTTCACACATGGATTATTTAAGTTTTGATTCATGTTTTGACTGTTGTGTGTGTTTTTAAAAGTGTAAATTTTGAGATTTAATTGATGAGTGTGTTCATTCTATGGTACCCATGAACGTTGATAATTCTGAAAATCTCATTTCAATAGATTCTATATATTTAGATAATAAACATGAGTCTAAAGATAGTTTAATAGACCTCACTCCCCCTAAATCCCATCCATTAGTCCAAAAACCCCTAGTGTTGTAATTAAAACCACTTCTGTTGAATTTAAAATATGCCTATCTTGAGGGTATTGAACAATTTCCCATCATTATTGCCAATAACCTCCCTCAACAAAAGGAATCAAAATTGTTTAATCTTTTAAGAGAGTGTAAAAAGGAAATAGGATGGACATTGAAGGATATTACTAGGATTAGACCATCTATTTGTATGCACCATATAATTTTTTATGATGAGGCTAACCCTGTAAGACAATCTCATGGACGGTTGAATCCCGCTCTCCTTGAAGTGGTAAAATTGGAAATTAGTAAATTACATACTGTAAGGATCATCAATTATATATCTGATAGTAGATGGGTTAGCCTAGTGAAATCTATGCCTAAAAAACAATAATAATAGTTGTTTCAAATGAAAGGAAAAAATTGGTTCCTACACGTGTGCAAAAAAGTTGGCAAGTTTGTATTGAATATCATTGACTGAATCAAGCCACACAGAAGTACCACATTCCTCTACCATTCATAGACCAAATGTTATAATGATTGGATGGTATGTCCCATTACTGTTTCCTTGATGGCTATTCGGGTTATTTCCAAATCCATAAAGCCATTGAGGATCAAGAAAAGACAACATTAAATTGTCCATTCATCACATTTTCATACATAAGGTTTCCTTTTGGTTTATGTAATGATCCCAGTACTTTTCAATGATGTATAGTGAGTATTTTTTATGTACCTATAGAATTTCATGGAAGTTTTTATGGATGGTTTTAGGGTTTATGGAACTTTATTTGATGATAGATTGGATCACCTAGGTTTTATCCTTCATTGTTTCATAGAAATGATATTGTTTTAAATTATGAGAATTATGATTTCATAGTTGAACGGGGGATAGTTCTAGGGAATGTTATTTCAAAATAAGTAATTCAAGTGGATAAATCAAAAATTGAACTAATTTTAACCCAATAATATCCTAAATGTGTCTGTGAGGTGCAATATTTCTAGGGTCATGCTGGTTTTTACTGTTGATTCATTAAACACTTCAGTAAGATCACAATTCCCTTAACCCAGTTCTTGAAAATGGATTCTGAATTTGTTTTTGATTAAAAATGTGAGGATGATTTCAATTCACTAAAAAGGAGTCTCGCATCACCCCCCATCATCCAACCACCAAGGTGGGATCTCCCCTTCAAACTTATGTTTGATGCCTCTAAATTTTCCATTGGGGTAGTTTTATCACCAAGGGTTTAGAAGGCTCCTCATGTCATTTCATATGCTTCATGTACCCTTGACCCGACCCAGGCAAACTACACAACCACTGAAATATAACTTCTTTCTATTGTGTTTTCCTTGGAAAATTTTTGTTCATATATTATTGGGTCAAAAACATTGTTTTCTATGATCATTTTTCCCATCGTTTACTTTTAAATAATCCTAAAGCCAAGCCCCACCTCATTCAGTGGATGCTCCTCCTCCACAAGTTTGAACTTGAGATTTGTGACAAGAGAGGAGTGGAAAATGTGTTAGCTAACCCCATTAGTTGTATTTCCCAACCATTGGACCATCATGTTGACTCACCCCTCCCCATTGGAAAATTATTCCCCCATGAGAACCTTTGTGATGTTGTGGACCTTACCCATTGGTATTTGTACATTGTGAATTTTCTAGCAACATCTAGGGTCCCCACTGATTTCAAATCTTCAAAATCCCAGAAACTTAACCATAATTATTGGTGGTACATTTGGGATGACCCATATTTTTAGAGAATGTTTGGTGACCAAGTAGTTCGTCGGTGTGTCCTTGACCATGATTTCACCTCTGTTTTGAAATTATGCCACACTTTTTACTATAGGGGCTACTTTGTCTCTCAACATACAACTTGAAAGGTCCATGACTCAAGACTTTATTGGCCAGAATTTTATAGAGATTACCATCAATTTTGTAAGTCATGTAGTCATTGTCATTTCATAGGGAATATCTCCAAGAGGAATGAAATTCCCCAACAACCCATGTTATTCTTTGAAATTTTTGATGCATGGATAATGGAATTTTTGTGGCCTTTTCCAAATTCATTTGTCTTTTTGTACATATTATTGGTTGTTGACTATGTATGTAAATTGGTGGAAGCAAAGGCCACTAGGACGGATGAATCTCAAGTGATTGTTGACTTTGTGAGGTCCCAAATTTTCATTAGGTTTGGTTTAATGAGATTCATCATTAGTGATCAGGTTTAACATTTTTGCAATCTCAACATGAGAAATTATCATCATAATTATAGGGTTGATCATAAAGTCTCCACTACATATCACCCCCAAACTAATGGACAAGAAGAAATCCTAAATCATGATGTTAAGAAAATCATGGAAAGAATGGTACAACCCAATAGGAATGATTGGAGTTGATGATTGGATGATGCACTTTGGGCATACCGTATTGCTTTAAAAACACAAATCAGAATGTCACCATACAAAATTGTGTTTGGAAAGGCTAGTCACCTCCTAGTGGAGGTAGAACACCATGCATATTGGGCTATTAAACAATGTAATATAAATCTTTCAGATGCAGGTGAGCATAGAAAGCTATAGATTCAAGAGTTGGAAGAAATTCAATGTGATGCATATGAGAAGTCCCAGATCTATAAAGAGAAGACAAAGGCTATCCATGATAGTATGATTCATCAGTAGAAGTTTCATATTGGTGAGAAGGATCTCATGTACAATTCCAAGCCAAAGCTCCACCCATGTATGCATCATTCTCGATGGAACAGTCCTTATATTGTTACTGATGTTTACCATTTTGGTGCAATACAAGTTTTACATGAGAAGATTGGATAGAGGATTATAGTTAATGGGAAGAGGCTTAAACACTTATATGAGAATTTTCCAAAGAATCTCATGGAGGAAATCCAATTGATAGATTCCACATATGACACAACTTAGTAGGCTGTAACTTCTCCCTACTTTTATTTACATGTCTATTTATTTAAAATAATTTCATTTGTGACAATTTAGATTATAGGTATGGGGGTGGTGACATTTCATAGTTAGTATTAAAGAAAAAAACCAAACCAAAACAAAACAAAACAAAAATGTGTTTTCATTTTTGATTTCTTTTTTCTTATTTTGTGTTTTTAGATAAAAATTGATCATAAAAAAAATATCCAAAATCATTTTTCTTGCTTGAGTCGATTTTGTGTGAAATTCAATTTTTTTTCGGAAAAAATGTTTTCCAATTGAATGTTGATATGTCATATTTCTATATAATTTGTATTTTAAAATCATTCTCAGTTGATTAATGGATTTTGAATCCCATGCCTCATTCGCACTGACCAATATTTTAATCTCTTATCCGAGAGACATTCTATTCCCTTTATTGCATATTCATCCTTCTAATCACTTTCATGAGAGTATCGAGTCATGTAGAGAAACTATAACTTTCCTTGATTCTATTTGAATATATAAGATTCAAGTATGCTACTGTCATGATAGAGGCAATCATTCCTTGAAAATCATTGTACAATTATCTTCTATTTTCGGCCACCATTACATTTTATCCTTCTTAAGCCTTAGAGACCATGAAATGCCTATTAGGTATCCATATTACAAGATAAATTATCCCTACTGACCCATCTCTTGTGTATATTCTTATTTATTTTCAGCAAGTGTGGGTGAGCGGCTGATTCGATGGGAATTCTGGGGAGAGAATCATTATTATGGGTTGATATAAAGGGTGCCTACAAATTCCTTCGGCAATGGGTTCACAAGCCATATTAAATCATTGTTTTATACATGTTTCCCTCTTTATCAACAAATAAAACTAAAAGAATATTGTTCTGTACATCTGAAAAAACACAGAACAAAAAAGGGGAAAAATGGATGTTTACTCATTATTATTCCTCGCTTGGTAGTGACCCACACAAATAGACAATAGGGATAGTTAGTGGGAGGTAATATTCATTGTGAGGTATTGATTGTGTACATTCATTGTGAACACTTACTATATTTTGACATGTTTTTTACATAAGATATTAAACACTCCTCTTCAGCCTCATATTTTTAAACATGAAATCCCACCAGCCCTCGAACCTTAGAACAACCAGTTAGAGCTCCTCATGAGTAGCACACTAGTATCTACCGATAAAGAACTTAGAATCATATAAAGCATATGGTAATATTGCATGAACTCTAAAAAAGAGCATAACTCCACTTTTATATGTTCCTTAAGTAAAGAGGTAAAAAGTTTAGGTAAGGAAGGTTGGGACATGTTTCATGGGTTAAAAAATGAAGTTGAACAAATTTGAATGTGAGAAAAGAAAATTGATAGGAAAATTAATTCCCTAAAAGATACATGATGAATTTCATTTCAAAAGAATAATGGATGTTTTCACACCATTGATTTAATAATGGGATAATATTATTATATTATACTTTTCCTAGTGTGAAAATGTTTAGGTGTGGGGGTGTGATCGTACCACGATTCACTATTTTATTTCACCCTTATACAAATGTATTAAACTGTAGTGTATTGAAAATTAAAAATATAATAACAAATTTTAGTCCATTTTGTATTCAATTATTTGGTGTTTAACACTTTTATAAAGTGAAATGTTACATGTTTTGATAATTATATTGTAGGGGGGTGATTTGGAGGACCCCTGATGAAGTCCAAGAAAAATAGGTCAATATGCACATGATCCAAGTACACTAGTCGGCTAAAATGTATGCTGATTATAAACCATAGAGCTTTGTGGGCTGAGGATTTGTGGTCTGGTCCATAATTTAATGAGATAAAATTTAATTTATGGAACTTAATCCCAATTCTTCCATTAAGAGTCCCGTATATACTGATCTCTCCAATAAAGTGGATCTTCATGGGGTCAAAATAATGCCTCTTTATTTTGGAAATACATCTTATTATATTTCATATCTTGCCACCAAATGCGACATTGAGGTAGAAATGGTGTCCAGAAAAAACTTTTTAGTTTCGACCAAAGTGATTTATGACACTATGACCAGCCAAAACAATGGACCAAGATGATTCATGAAATCTGGGTGCCCAAAACCACTTCCCACTTTGCCTATAAATTGGCACATTGGGCACCCCATTTGGGTGTTCAAACCAGAGGCAAGGGGCTGCCATTTTGGAGACCCAAAGTATTACTCCCACCAATATTTGATGTTATGGAAGATATGTGATGTTCTACCTCAACATCATTCTATTTCATCTCTCCCATGGGTTTTTAAACCCCTTGTGATCACTTGGGGAGGAAATTGATGTATTCTCGTGCTTCATGTTTGTATTTTTTTGAATGATCATTTTAATTCCTGGTTGTATGTTTTTTATTAATCCTCTATTTTAATTTAATGGATTTTTATACTATTATGTTATACTCAAACTGAAATGATCATGTTTGGGGGTACCCTTTCATGTGATGTTTCACACATCGTTCATCCCTTTTTCTTCCATCATTCAATTGTGGTGTTTGTGTGGTTCATATTGGTCAATTGAACTCACCGAATCACTATCAAGGACATGTAAATTTATTTCATGGCCTCACAAAAAAATAACATACAAACCTTGAAAGTACATCGAGTTATTCATGTGTTGCGTTGGTGAGTTTCGGTTATGAAGTCGAACACAAATCACCCAATCATCGGCGGTGTCCGGTGAATCATTGTGTGTTTTTGATAGAACCATAGGAGGTATCCTAGTATAAAATCAGTAACATTATTGGTCTAGGTGTTATAAACAAGGAATTAAAAGATAATAACCCTATATCATGAAGCTATGAAGGATAAACATCATGAGAGTACCTCGGGTTGACCACGCTTAATTTATTCTGTTAATTTCTATTTTTTTATCACTTTCATTTTCTATTTTCATATTCAATAATCAAAACCCCATGTTATACAATACCTAATTCCCCTTATAATTTTATAATCAAACCCACTTTTTAAATTAATTATCTAAGGCTCCACTGAGAGACGACTTAGGGTTGTTGCGATACTGTATAAATTCTAGTTTAAAATAAACAACTAATTTAACACGCTCGACAACATGATTACCAGTCATCAACTACCTATGGGTCAGGATCACCCCAGTTCCATAGAGGTCACTACCTATGGAAATAGTTTTGTTCACTCATCATATACATACCCCCAGCCTTCACTTTCGGAATAACCTACCACCCAATGGGTGGTTTCTCAACTTGTTGACCACTCGAAGGTTCAATCTGAGAACTATGTCCCTACACAGAAGCCTCTTCATGTGGTTCATTTTCACTATAATACTTTTGTATGAACCTATCTATTTGTAATCGTTGATTAATCCTTAAATAAAATCAGTACGACCCATGTTCAAAGGGTATATATGGGGAGCTAAATCAAGAAGGAAAAGGAAAAACCAGAAGCCTGTATTATATAATGCATGTTCCTTTATTTACCTATAACCAGTGTCCTAATGTAATAATTCAAAAATCATGTTATCATAGTCCCAGGGAATTGATACGTCAGCCATCAAACCATCCCTGGAACCTCTTTCTATATATCTATACTTGAAACCCCCTAACACTATCTCTATGCTACCCAAACCATCATCACGATACTACTCTCCCAAAGTGGAATCCTCTTTGAAACCACTATGTCATGACTTGAACCAATGAGGCCTGTGTCAAAAATCCCCAGTCACACCTTCAATAGGACAGGGGCTAGTGACTATCACAAAGTAAGCATATCACACAAATGGGATGTCTTTTCAACATTTACATGTACATAATCACCCATAAACACCACGATGAAATAGTGAAAGGATATAAAAAGTTGGAAAAATAAGTGAATGCATACTATTATCTCATACCAGAGTATAACATAAGCACTCAAAGCATAAAAGGTAAAAATAGTTCCCACTAAAAGGAAATTGTAAAATCATGAAACCTACTCGGATAGAGGAGATTTCATTTAAATTCGACTACTAGAGATCTCCTCAACCCAGATCCAGTAAACACCTCGTTCGGTTTGTCTCCCTATGCTCCACCAGCATTGGGTACTTCGTGGACACTGTCGATAGTTGTGTGGTTTGTAAAAAAACACATAATGCATGGGAAAAATGTGCTGGGATGGGAATAAAAATAATTAGTAGGATCCCCCAAAACCCAAAAGAAATGGGATGAACTAAATGGAAATAGTCCCTAGACCGATCCAGAGGGAACCCAATCGAGAGAGAAACTCCTTTTCCCAAAAACATCATCTAAACATTAAAAATAATCTTAGTAAACAAAGAGGTGTCAACTCATACATGTGACAACACAGCATGGACTCAAAGAAAACAAAAAGTTATACTCATCTCAGACTCCAAACCTCATGAGGTTCAGACCTCATGGCCAACAATAGGGTTATACTCGAGGCTCTAAAGATAACAAAACAAACAGGTGAACACACTCCACAAGCCCAGCCATCCCAGATGGCACCCATTAAAGATATACGCTCCATCAAGAACAACTCACTAGGTGCAGATTCGGTTCCTAGCACCACAGGTCCTACCAACACTATCTTGTGCATTGCGCAAGGCCGTATGAAATCCAAGTGGAGAGGCACACCCATCACCACTTATGATAGTTTAGGGAGCACTAATCCAATCTATTCACCATGTTCACCATCTCTAACTAGAGAAAATGGAGGGACCCTAACCACACCACTACCATGCTATCACGGGAGTACGTTCTCCTAGGAAACCCATGACACCTCTGTCACTCTTGTATGGAGTGGACCAAAGTTTAGTCCATCAAGGGAGAAATAACATCAAACCAGGAATCAACAAAACTAATTTAGGGGGCCTCTCATTCTGAATATACTAAATATATAAGGGAGAAGAAATTCATTGTAGGACCCTCTCACTATTACTACTCAGATATGGGGGAGTATTACTCCATAGGTGAGGAAATGAACCCTAGAATGACAGGGGATTATAAATCAGAGGATAGAGGACTCATTCCCATGATTTGAGGGGTACCACCCTATGGTTAGAGGACCGACACCTTATAATGATAGGGGAGTACCACTATGATTACTGTGGGGGACCCACACCCTGACACAAGAGGGGATTACAAACTGTATGATTAAGGACCTTTTCCTTGGTACGACAAACAAGTATCAACTATTATAGAAGAACACATATAGAGGAACCATGCACTGAAATGACTGGGGAGTACCAAATACAATGATATAAAACCCACACCCTAACACGATAGGGGATTACCCACTCTATCTATACGTCATGTCTGGAGGACCCACTCCCTGACACGATAGGGGAGTACCGACTCCACGGATGGAGGACCCGTACCCTGGAATGATAGTGGATTACTGAATGTATCTGACCACCGTGTGTGGAGGGATTGTACCCTAAACAACATGAGAGTTATAACCCCAACTAATCGAATGATATGGGTAACCTTTGACCTACTCAAATAGGGGAGTACTAGTCCCATTGTCTCTTTTATAATCACACTAATCTACATCATAGTTAGGAACTGCTACACCATATTCATGCATGAATTGTGCCACCTCATATCTATTAGGCCGAAATAGAGGACACCATCATGTTCTACAAGGAAAAACACTCATTATTTTCTACTTGAAAGAGTAAATATATGTTCTGGTGATGAATATCTGGAAGGTGTAAGATCTCAAGATGATCTTCAAGGAGTAGACAATGTTCACTGTGGGCCACATGACATGTAAACCCACCTAAGAACCTGGTCATGTAGCATATCTACATGGTTTCCCAAACCATGTTGGGGAACATGGTATATAGAGACGATTCATGTCATTTTCCACTTCACTTATCCCATGGCTATGTTCTTCTTCCACACCATTGGCCAATAGTGTCCCTCACACATCTTGTATCCCATATTACGCAGCGTGTTCATGCAAAATGACTAGTCAGACATGTGGTTTTCCCATTTGTGTGTATCATACTTTAATTCCATGCATGTTGGCCATGTAGTTGAACACATCCATATACTTTCCACATGTCTTCCCTTGCCATGTCCTTGGGTCACAAGAATTGGGGTATGACATGATGTGTAACCCCGTACACAATGTGTAGACAAAAAAACTCATCTTCCATAAATATGAAGGTCTACACAACATGTCTCTATGGACTAGAGACCTTTTAAAAAGTAATTATATTTAGTAATTACCTCAAAAAGGCCCAATTCTCCCTAGTTTAACCCGAAACATGATGATCTACCTAGGAGGGATCTCTATAAATTACAATCAAGATTTAAGCCCTTAGAACATTAAAAAATGAAGAGGATCGAGACAAAAACTCAAAATATCCTACATCAAGGGTAAAACATGAAATATTTGGGTGTAGAACGACGCCTAAATCATCCTTCTCCTTGTTCTGAAGATGATCAGTGCCAGAAAAAGAGATCAAAAGTGCTTTGTAACTTTGATTTTTGCTCATTTTTGTCTGTTACCCATAGAGGTAGAGGTGGGGTGTTCCTCCTGCTTATGTAACGCACACCAAGGGTTTGGGGGAAGAATTAATTTTAATCCATTAAAATTAATTAAATCCCACTTTCACGTCACGACACCAAAACACCCCCGAATGAAACTTTGAGCATGGATGAATTTCGATCATGCCTTATGTAAAAAACAATGTTTTGAACTGAACCATGGTCTTATAAATCCAATCTGAGAATCCCCTAAGGATTTATTCACATTTCATGTGAAACTTCATGCATGTGAAAAAATATATTTAATATTTTTAAAATCACCCCATCGGGGCTCTTCAAACCTCAAAAACCCACGATGACTCTACCCCTTGCATCATAAATATTCTTAATAATATTAAAAAGTCTTAGAGGTCAAACTCTAGTCACTACATTTTCAATGATATCAATAAAAATCTTGTGAAAGAACTCAAAATATCAGATCTATTGGGGTATGATATGTTCCTATTGTTCTTTATTTAAATTTATTCAAATATTATAGATATAGTTTGGGTTAGTAATGGTTTTGAGTTGTTTTTTCATTGCATTCTAGATGTTATATTTTCCTCCCAAACCCTTAAAAAGTTAATACATATCATAGAAGAGTTTAGGGTATGTTGGTAAATAATGGTGTCAATATAAATTGTTATATTAAAATTAATTACCAAATGTTATAATAAAAAATATTGAGTGGAATTATTCCATGACAATCATGATGGTCTTCAAAAGAGATCTAAGTTGACAAAAAAGTTATTAACATCATAAACTTTGATGTAGTAATGTAAAAAAGTTTGAATACTATATTTATGGAGCTGGACATGGGGGTTATGAATATTTACCTCAACATGATTACTATATTATTTCTTCATCTATTTTACCCATTAAAGATGTTTAATAGGTGGATTTTACATATGATTTCTTAAAGACGTGGCAAGAATTATATAGCAATGATGTGAGTTTAAAAAACCATAAAAGTATAATAAAAACAAGGCCTCTCAAACTGTTTATTAAATGGGATATGATTTGTTAGGTGGTTATATAAAGATTTATGAATATTATTAAATGATTTTAATAATGTAAAATATTTTTTATATAAAATATAGTCACTACTTCATCAATATTTCATGGGGGTTTTATATATTAATGAAGTGAAATGATTATTGACCTATTAAAGTATTAATTTGAGTTATGCCTAATCGATGGTCACTATAGATTATTATTAGATGTGATAACATGTAATGATTATCATGTGCTGAGTTTTTATAAAGACATGAAATTCAATCCTGTGGTATAAAAGGAGTTTTGTGTGAAATATGACCAACTATGTATACCATATAAAGTGTTATAGACAATGTCTATGGTATAATATGGGTGTATATTAAATATTAAATTCCCACACCTGAGCTTGAAAAGATACCTACATAAGAAACTTCTTACTTTGATACCTTTTTATACCAACATTGATACTAATCTAATCAGAGGGTGGTTGGGAAGTTTCATAGAACCATAATACTAGATCTCAGGTTAAACAAGCATACATTACACAAAACATAAAATTACAACAAAATAATAGAATATAAAGTTGGGTGTCTTTGGGAACTAAGAATATATTACATCATCAACCTATATAATTTAATAAAATCCTTTATTGTATACCCCTTATAAATTGATTGTATCCCATTAAAACCTGTGTTCACCTGGGAAAATGAGGAAACCTAAGAAAAAAGAATAATTTAATTCTCAGTATGGCGTGAAACATAATCAATGTGAAATAAATTTTTTTCCAATAGATCATTAAAAGGGTTAGAAACATGATCATGGGGTAAATATCATGATTAATGTAATAATATACAGAAATAAATAGAAGTGATCATAATGCATGAGATAATCATCATATATCATGAAATAAAATGTATAAAATAATGATCATAAATTTATAAAATATTCCAATCAGAGAAATCCATGGGAGGATTCATCTCCTATGTCGGACTCTTACCACCAAACCTAGTGGCATCCCTTTCCTAATGAAATAAGAATTTGTAATTGTATAGTAATATGACACATAAAAATCATAAAAAATCATATTATATTCCAAATATTTCTACTAATACCATCATAACACAATGGAAAAATCTATCCACATTGATATAGATGACATTTTAAATTTATTATATTTTAATTTAGTTGAATTAAACCCCACTAATTTGTAATTTTATTTAATATTGTGTCATTTTAGGAATTTTGAAGTGCTTTGATCTTAATTGTGATTATGCCCTAATTTTGGAATTTTAACAATTTTCGCCAAATTTTGGATTTGGAAATATCATTTTCTATAATGAATCAATTATTGAAATATTTTTTTTGGAATCCTTTTATCATTTTTGTATATTTTACAACTAGATGATGTTCGGAATCATCCATCTGCAGTTCCACAAAATCATTCAATTTGGAGAATCAGTTTTCATATAGAATTGAATATCCTTAAAAAAATATGTGAAATCACACAGCCCACAGGTGTCCAAATGAGATGATTATAACTAAATAATAAAGATGACTGGAAGATTTATCTTCATGCTAAATAAAAGTCCCAAATTCATTCATTTACATGGTATTTGTTTATGTAAAATTAGAGGAAGTTGACGAGTCACTTTAGATACAAATAGATCACCTAAAAAATAAATTCATAAAATTTTCTCCAAGTTTATAAATATTATGATATTTTATAGGGAGAAATATGAATCACGTGCACACAACATTTATTATGAATAATCATCATTATTAGACTGAGAAGGGGTTCAAATTTTAGAAATGTTTTGGGATACACATTCTGTAATACACCATAACCACCCCTTATCCTTTTTATTTTCTAATTCTCTTTCATTTCAAGGATGGTTGTATTGAGGGAGGTTGGTGTGTTGATGAAGATATGATAGATAATAGGATTTATATTTAATATAATCAATTAACAAATGTATAATCTCTATGTGGTGGTGGGAAGTGGAGATCTGGGTATTCATCCCTTTTGAGTTTACGTTCTTCATTGTGAACATTTCTCTTTTGAATTGATATGGAAATGGGTTTTGTGATTGAAATATGTCTATTTATTTATTATTTCACATTATTCTATATTTTTACAATATTTTTAACTATATTACTAAAGTAAACATATTGTTTTATTATTTAATAATCATTGGGATAGGTCTCCCCATTGAGAAAAATAATTTCAATTAGGATTGATTGATGGGTGGTCTTTGGGTAGTCAAACCACTTTTATAAGAGGACCAACACCCATTATTGAGGTATAATTATGGTTTATGATCAATATTTATGTATACCATTAGGTATTTATGTATAAATTGTATAATGAAATTGTAAATAAATTGTTTTAAATGAAAAATGGAGTGCCCGAGGGTCAATGTTTTCCAACTAATACCTTCTTTAGTTTGTTTAATTCAGATTGGTTTTCTTCTGATTTGAAATCAATAATGTATATTTTTAATTTTAATCCGTTTTGGTGTCATTTAACATAGATTAAATCATTTAAATCCCCCATATTAGTTTTATCATTACCTAAAATAAATTAACATTGTGACAATTTGAAGGCTTATTCTACAACCTCCTCATGAGACAAAACTATGGTAACTATTGTGAAAAAATTTAAAGTGAAAAATACTAACATTGATAATAAAGAAAAAACAAATCCAATGCCAATTTTGAACCATTTCTAGATAGTTTTCCTATTTTTTATTTTTTTACTTTCTAGGAATATGACCACAAATTTTGAGTCATAAAAAACCCAAAAAATAGATTTTCACACTGTCACTTTTACACATGGAATGGTTATGAATAATATGTGTAGCCTAGTCATGATGAATTTTTTAAATTTAAATTCCAACAAAATATTATTAAACTAAACAATGGAATTTTGTGATTCAATAAAATATTCCAGAAGTAATCAAACAAATTTTAAGTCATTCCAATGAATTAATAGAATTGAATGAACTGAATGCTTAAAAAGATGATCAAGCAAAGGAAAAGTGTGTCACAACCATATTTGATATTGATTAACCCATTTTTTAAGTGTTTAAAACTGATTTTGAATCTCTTTTTTCATATTTTAATGATGAAATTGTCATTGATTCTCCAATTGAAATGTATTTTAGAAATCAAACATCTTTGGAAAATAATTTTTCTCAATTTTTTAAAATGAAATTTTAATTGAATCCCCAACTTTTGAAATTGAAAATTCTGAAACTATAATTGAATATTTTGATAAAGTGGAAGATAAACATGATTCATTCATTTTTGATGAACTTTTGGAGTAACCTTAGATACTTCCCACTTTGAATACCATTATTTATGAATCGTCGTCAGAGTTAGAAACTGAGAAGAAATTGTAAGATGTCTCATATTTTGATCTATATATTCTTTATTATTTTGATAATAATTTTATAACTTATTCTACCAATGAAAAATTCATTCTCATTTCATCGGAGTGGATTTATATTTCATATGATGAGGATCCCAAGGGTGGAATTAATTGCACAATTGTGTGACCTTATGAGTACATTGAAACACGTGACGATGGTGGTATCTAAATTACTTTCAGTGAAGAAATAATTATTGAATATGAAATTAAATATGAAATACTTCATGGAAATACATTTCATCAACTAGTAGAGGTGGTTTATGAGGATAAGTTTTTGGTAAGTTTTTTTTACATTTTTCCCACTCCCAATACAATATTTGATTAATAATTTTATGAAGGAGAACCTAACTAAAAAGGTTTTTGGGAGTTTTTACATGTTGTGTGAGATAAATAAGATAGAAGAAATTTATTTTTGGTGGTTCTTGGGGATGAAACTGCAACCACATTCATATTAGGGAAAATTAGATATAATATCCTGAATAGGGGCTATTAAAATCATATATCCCACTTGGGGGTTAAAACTAAGAATATTTTACCTTATCATAATTTTTCTCATTAAATTATTTCGACAAATAATTGATTCTTTATTATTGTTTTTTTCATACAAGTTTCCATGTTGCATATTTTATTAGGTGAGCTCAAGGTTCCTTCTACTCAATAAAAACTAGGATATGTCATTCATCCCCACTTGTTTGTTTCATGTATTATGTTTTCTATTTTTATTTCTCATATAATATATGAAAAATGATAACATTGTAAAAAATAAGTGAGGGGGGAGGAACATGCAGCGTATATTGGGATTTTGTGAGTTTTGGATTTTTCGTTTTTTCATTCCAAAATTTCTATTTTCAATTTTTCATTCAAATTTTATGTGTTTTATTAAAATTTATATGTAAAAAATCATGTGATATTGAAATTAATATTATTTAGAAATTTAAAATTAAATGGAAGGAACTGACTTGTTTCATGGAACTGAACTTAAATTATTGTTAAAATGTTCTTTATTCTGGATTCATGTAGTATTAATTCATGAAAATACCATTTAATTATGAATTGCATACCATGAATACAGACCAATAATAAGAAAAACTTTTCTAGGAGGCTTCTAAACCCATTATCCATTTTCTTCACATTCACACCCTTATTTAGTGAACCAAACAATGATTTTTTTAAATATTAATTTCCCTTTTTCTTTAAAAAAATGATCATTAAATAATTTGTGGTTAAAATGATTGCGGAAAATAGGTTGTTATTATAATCCCATTTTTTCATGATAATCTTTATTATTCTATCCTATGCTATGAATTTTATCTTTATGATCCCTTAATATCTATTTAGAGCCTATTATTTTAGAAACATTGTAATCCATTTTACCTTTACAACCTACTATAGAAGAATAAATGCATAACAAAGTTGAACATAAGCATATGGGGGGAGATGACTTAGGGTAGCATACATAATTTGGAAATGTTTTGGTTGGAAAATAATATTCCAAAAAGATATATTTTTTTGATGAAAATATTTATCTAATATTTGTTTCTATCAAGGTCTTTCAAGGAAAAGGGAGTTGTGTTTTTTTGAAGATACCAAAGAAATAAATTTCTTCATGTTTGGAGCTTAAAAATTTATCGATGTTTTAAAAATAAATTAGCATGATTTTTTTTCTGAATTATATATATTTTGGAATAATTATGGAATATATTTGGAAGCTGTTTTGGATATTATTTTATTCCATGAATAAATATTAAAAGACAACACTCATGTGGAAACTAGAATCATGCAATTTTGCTTCAACAAAGAGCCAAGTCATCTCTTTTTGCCTCAGAATTTTTCTCATTTGAAAACCCAAAAACTAAAAGAACTCAGAACATGCCATTATAAGTCTTCATGATAAATATAATTAATTTACTCAATTTGGTGTATATTTATAAAATTTTCATGTATATGGTGACCATTGCATTTATTTTAATGAGAAAATATCTGCTCGAAATAAAAATCATGTGTTGAGAGAAAAAAAATGAGGTAAGAATATTTGTGCATAGAGTAACGAATAAAATGGGAATATTTTTAATAAACATAATAAATAATTTTTAATTTAAGAAATTTAAGAGGAATGATGATTTTGGTGCCTTAATTTTGAGTTTGATATTTCCATTGACATGTTTTGAATTTTCATTAGCAGTTTATTTTTTGTTCTCACTTGTCCAAGACTCCAAGTTCTAAGTGTGTGGGAAGTAATAAAGATGAAATTTTAAATATATTTTATTTTAATTTAAATTATTTAATCCCCACTATTTTTTAACTTTATGTGAAACTAAATCATTTTAGGAAATATTAAGTGTTTTGAGCGGAATTGTCAAAATACACTAATTTTGGAATTTCAACTACTTTCACCAGTTTTTTATTTTGTGAATATATTTTTATATAATAATATAATTGTAATAATATTTTTCAGGAAACCTTTTATCATATTTTTATATATTTCCAATGTAAGAAGTAATGTATTGTCCATCTAGAGGCCCTTAAAAATCATTCAAATTGGAAAATAAGATTTCATATAGAATTGAATATCTTTCAATAAATAATGAATCATGAATCCAATAGGTGTAAAAATGAATATATCAATCCTATACAAGATATTTTAATGTAATCCTAATATACATAATACATACGAGTCTAACATTCGTTCCTTAACATGGTCTTTGTGTGCATGAAATTAGATGAATTTAACGAGTCACTTCAAATATAAACAGTTCACCTGAGCAATAAATTCATAATTTTTTCTCCACATGTCCAAAGAATCTTATAATTTTTAGAGAGAAAGAGGACTCACATACACACATCATATATGAATAAACTGTAGAACGATTTTTATTGGAATATTTCCCAATTAAAAATAAATAGTTTTGGATACACATTTTGGACATCACCCTAGCCACCCCTTCCCCTTTATATTTTTTACATCACATTCATTTCAAGTATGGTTGGATTGAATGAGAGTGATATTTTGATGAATATGTACTGGATAAGTTTAGTTATATTTTATCTAATAAAGGCATGAAGGTCTAATCTCTAATAAGTGGTGGGCATGGGATATCCGAGGATTCTTCCCTTTGAGTTTGTGTACTTCATTGTGAAGATTTCACTTTTGATTTATTATAGAAAATTTTTACTTGATTGAAGGAGGTATCATTAATTATTATTTTCAATTTAATATATATATATATATATATATATCATGATTTTTTTTATCATCTTATGACTGTAAAATGATTGTCTATTGGTTTAAAAATCTTTGGGTGATGTGTCCCCATTGATCACAACAAGTTCAATTATGATTGATTGCTCAGAGGTATTAGGGTAATTAAATCACTTTAATATATGGATAAACATCTATAATTGAGGTATACTTTTTTTTCGGTAAATATAGGTGTATAACATGAGTTATCTAGGAAAAATTTGATAATTAAATTAGAAACCAATTAATGGAGATGACAATGGGAGTGTCTGAGGGATAAAGTTTTTCCACCACTGCCTTTTTACTTTTCTTTCATCAGTTAGGTTTTATTCTTATTTATAATCACTAACAAATATTTCTAGTTTTAATCTATTTTGGTGTCATTTAACATAGTTTAACATATTTAAAATCCCCCATATTATTTTTAACATTAATAAATACAAATTAACGAACTGACAATTTGACAGTATAGTCTACAACCTCCTAAAGAGACAACACCTTGGTCACTATTATGATACATTTTAAAGGGGATTTTTTTTTTGGGATAACATGATTGAAAACCCCAATGTCCTTCATAACTCCACATCTTCAAACCACTCCATGGTTAGCTTCACCTCCTGGGTGGGACTCTTACCACCATCCTTAGAGGCATCCCTTTCCCCATGATATATGAATGTGGAATTGTATAGAAATATCAAAAATACATAAAAATAGAAAATTATATCATATGCCAAAAATTTGTACCAATACCATCATAACATAATGGAAAAATCTAACCACATCATTCCCATGAATAAAATTATGGGTAAATCTATAACGATCCAACCTAGAATACTGTACAAACCAATATCTTAGCTAATTCTCCACTAATCCAAACAACATTCTCAATATACATGGGATGGAGACAAGCACATTGGAATTAATAATTAACCATTAGGAATTTTATACCACAAATTATTACAATAATTGTTTACAATAGAGGAAAATAATCATATATATTTCAATAAATACATAGATATCAATGTATAAGGAGACTGTAAGAAAAAAGAAAGCGGAACATAATAACCAAAACCCACATCCTGATGGTCCATGACCGCACACCATCTCCCAATTCACCCACTTTTGGTCATCCAAGCATGATCCTTTGAAGGATGAATGAAATCATGAAAACATTCTATAATACAATTAAGGGTTGAAGAAAACCAAAAGGTATAAGAAGGGTGTGATCTAAAGACCCAAGTTGGATTCCACCAAATATTCATGGTAGTCACTTGATAACGTAATTAAAATATTAAAAAATAGTGGTACAAGTAAGAGAGTATGAGGATTAGTTTAAAAATCATGTTTTAAACATTTAAAATAATTTATTAAACAAAATAAATAAAATATGAAATTTCTCAATTTAAAAACTTATTATTTTCTTGAAAATCATTGAAACTTGTCTATAAAGATAATGTTAGATAATAAATAAAATATGAGAATATGCACCTAATATAGAATAACGAACAAGTGTCAATACAATAGATTCAAGGAGCATAAAAAGAATAAATGAAACTAGAAAGGAAACTCTAGTGAGAAATGGTGACAAAGAATTTTTTAATGTATCATGTATCAAGTATATGGATGTCATGGGTGGAACCTAGGTATGATAGTGATTCCACCTTAGAATAGCTAATCCAATGACAAATTTTTAGGCTTACATCTAGTCTCACAGGTATAAAGAAAACTAGGTCCATGCACACACACTTTCTTACATTCACATCCATATATTGAAACTTTCATGTTCCCTATGCATCTACGAGAAGGGTGTGAGTCCACTAGTTTAGCATATATATTGGTCATCCCATCTAACTGTCATATTTCCCTTGACTAGTTAAAAGAAGGTGCGAGATAAATAAGTTATGGGGATCTCATGGGGATCCTTATTGAAAACATATCACTCTAATCCCCAAACACACTCAACATAAATTATCCCTTTTCCAACAAACAACATTGGGATGCACATTAATCAAGAATGTTGCATTAAGGTATTCTAACAAGAGAGGATAATCATATAGTGCCAACTAGGCCGTCATGAATCATCAATTCAATTCATGTCTTTTAAATAATTTCAACATTCAAAAAGGATGCCCAATTCCTTTTCCAATTCATCATTATAATGCCAAAAATTCCGATTAAAAACTATTTACTTCATAGAATCTGAAAATAAATTAATGGAATTTTTACGATTTTCAAAAAATGAATACATTTCGAAACACGGGTTTACACGCTTTTTCTATGTGAGTAAATAATTTATTTCTAATAAACCATGATAAAACATTTTAAAAAAGGTAAAATCAATCAAAGAGGGTTCCTAGACATTTAAATAATTCAGGAATTCGAAATTAATTTGAAAACCTTTAATAGTTCATGTAATTTAATTAAAATCATGGATGTTGATTTTATAAATCAAAACCCAGGAAAAAACCATTATTTCCACAAAAAAACCTCTTAAAATCTCATTAAAAAATAAATCCAAAACAACCAGGCATTTAAACAATTCCTAAAAATTATATATATATCAAGATTATATCGATTCAATTAATTCCATTTTTAATTAAAAGAGAATAGGGTTAAAAAAGATTTTATAAGGAATTAAATGAACGAATTTCATAGAACATGTTTTATAAAATAGGAAACATGCATATAGAAATTACCATATGAGGGAGTGGTTCCTCACCTATGGAGTAGTACTCACCCACCTCCATGTAGTAGTTTGGAGTGGGTTTTCTTCTATTTTTATTTCTCCATCACCTTCTGAGTATAGTTATGAGGACCGGGACCCTCCACTAGTTATGTGTGAAACCATTTCACGATATCGTGCACCCTTGATGGACTAAGGTGCATGCCACTCCATAAAAGAACAATAGAAGATTCACATATTTTTTGGGAGCCAGTACTCCATCAAATACATGGAAGTGATGTGGTGTGGATCCCTCTCTTATCTCTTTTCAGAGAGGGTGCATATAGTTCATAGTTTAGAGTAGTTTTCCATCATGTATCTGCAATGGTGAGGGGTGGGACTCTCCACTTGGGTTCTTATAGCCTTATATAGGCCACATGTTAGTGATGGTAGTATCTCTAGTTCTAGGAACGATAGTTGAACCTAGTTAGTTGTTCCCAGTGGAGGGTATTTATTTTACGGATTCCATATGAGATGGATGAGCTCAGGGAGTGTTTTCTTAGGGTTTTTTTACTGTTAGAGACTTTGAGTAGTATCCTATCACTTTCTATGAGGTCAGAAACTCATGATACATGGAGTTAGAAATGAGTATATATGGGTTATTTATAGGATTCTGTGTTTTGTTGTCATTTGTATGGGTTGAAACTCCGTACGGACTAAGTTAACTTGTCCAGTATAGCCGGGGATGGTTTGAGATGTAGTTCATCTCTTATTTAGGTTCCCTATGGCTAGGATGGGTGGACTATTTCCATTTAGTTGAGTCTTTTTCTTTTGGTATTTATTCAGGGGACTACTTTTTATTTTAATACTCACCACTGCATGGGATTATCCCACATGTGTTGTGTCTTTTACAGACTGCTGACCCTTAAACGGAGTCCCGAGAGGACTTGAGGAAGGCAGAGCATAGTGAGAAAGACTGAATGAGGGGTTTACGAGAGAAGGGATACAGATCATTCTGGAAATTGTTCCCAACAACAATCCCATACTTATGATAATGTTGGATTATTTCATAGTTTCCTTTATGTGGGCATGTGTTTTACCCTTTCATGCTTTTAGTATTTCCTTTTAGTCTTGTTTGGGATACATGTATGCATACATTTCAATTTCTAGATTTTTATATCTCGGAAATGTTTCATAAAGGTTTTCTGCATGCGTGCATACAGGACCTCTAGGTAAAGGCCACCAATTGTGGTGATGTTGCAACTCAGCACTAGTCGCTAGTCCCTAGCCTATTAGAGGAGAGCATGGGGAGTTGTTGCTCGGGCCTCGTCGGGTCAGGTAATTTGAAATAAATGTTTTCTTAATATTGAAATATGGTGTAAACTCATGTTTTTAAATTTATTCTATACTTTTAAAACTTTAATACTTCCTTTAAATTCATTAGATATTATTTGAAATAAATTATTATTTTAAGGGAATGTTGTTCATTATAATGATTATTTGGTAAATAAAGTGGGTATAATTAACCTTTATTAATGATAAAATTATTTAAAAGGATTTGAATTGAATAGAAGGTTCATGTCACCTCAGTTTTCATTTTATGATGATCCTCTCTTATAAAAATAGCTTAATTTATCTTTCTTGATTATTTTACTACCCAATGTTGGGTTTTGAAAAAAAATATATTATTTACATTGAGAGCGTTTTGGGGTGGGACTGAGATTTTTTTATAAGGATCCCTATGTGATATTTATAACTTATTTATCTCACCCTGTATTTTGACAAGTCATGGGAACCTAAATAGTTAGATGTGATGACCTAGATATATTCTTCACTAGAAGACACACACTATTATAGTAGATATATAGGGAATAGGAAAGATTTAGGATATAGACATGCGGTCTGGAAAGTAGGTGTTCATGGATATTGTTTTATTTAGACCTGTGAGACTTGATATAACTCAACAATTAATCATTTGATTATTTATTTAGAGGTGGACTCACTATAGTACCTTGGTTGTACTCATGACATCCATATACTTGATACTAGATACATGACAACATTCATTAATACCATTTGGCACCATAGTTTCTGTTCTGGTTTCATTTATTGTTATTATGAACCACGACTCTATTGTATGAACTCTTTTTCATCCGTCTATATCAGGTGAATATTCACATCTTTTCTTGATTATACGACTTTATCTTGTGAAATGATTTTTAAGAAAATTCATAGTTCATAAATGATGAAATAGTATGTTTTATAGGTTTAGTTTAATAAATGATTTCAAATGTTGAAAACTATATTTCTCAAAATAATCCACATATCCCATTATTTTTACTCCTATTTTAGCATATTTAAATTACCTTATAATGTCACTACAAATAATCATTGGTGGAATCCTACCAGACTCTTTAGATCACACCTTTATTATACTTTTTTCTGTTTTCATCCCTTTATTATCATATTGTAGGTTTTCATTCTTTCTTTTTCCATAATAGGGTAATACTTGGGAGACCAAAAGTGGGTGACATAGAAAATGGTGGGTGGCCATGGACCACCGGGATGTGGGTTTTGGTTATTATGTTTCGCTTTCTGTTTTCTTACTTTCTCCTTATAACTTGATATATATGTATTGATTCATATATATATATATATCTGATTATGTGTCTGTATTGTTCCCTTCTATTTTAATACTTTGAGGTTGAAATCATTCCTAGTGGTTATTTATTGATTCCCAGGTTCTTGTCTCCATCTCGTGGATATCGGGAATTCTATTCAGGTTAGTGGCTAATTTGCATGCATATTGGTTTAGATGGTATTCGAGGTTGGTCCATTATAAGTGGAATTTGAGAGGCTCTTTCTTTAAAGGTAAATACACTACATTCAAAAACATATTTTACTTGGTGTGATTCATGGTAGAAAGATGATTAAGGATGTATCAAGAATCAAGAGGTAGTTTGTGATAGGTTTCTTGATCACCACCCCTTTATGGAGAGACTTGAGTTACTAGGTATATTGGGATTTGAGTATCGATTTTGAGTTATTTTTTCTGATGATGAAATAAATTTATATTCTCAATGAGACTATATTTGATTTGGGGAATCTCTTGTGAGTTTTTAAACTAGAATGGAAGGATGACCACGGTCACATCATCTTTTCGCGGTCTCGAAATCATTGAGGAATCAATGTGGCTGTTATGACTCCACCCATAAATAATTGTGTGGTTGGTGTGTGGTTTACCATCCCATACAACCAATCCTTTTATAGTTCTAACTTCGTTCTATAATGAAAACTTTATCCATTATTGTATAAGTGACTTCACTTATGTGAGGCTGGTTATGTTGGTTATGGATGTGTGTTGTTTCATAATATTGTGTGGTAGTTTCAACTTTAATCCCTTGTTAATAATTTTATGTCCCCTGAAAAAGATTAATTCTTACTTAAAACAAGTTTGTTAAGTTCTTTGGCAAATGATTTCTGTTACTAAAAAGTGAGTTTTATGAAATTTTTGGTTTGTAAAACAAATTATCAAAAACACTTATGTGGTGTGCCAAAACAATGTTTTACGAAGGAATTTTGGCTTGACATGTATTTTAATGGAAATTGTTTTGATAATTGAAAAATATGATAAACTATTTTGAAACCATAAGATAATTTACATGTTCTGGTAAAGTGGTTTTGAAACTATGATTGATTTATAGCTATGTTAATCATTTTTAAAGGGAAGAGTAATGTCTTAATAAATGGTGAAATATTTTCTGTTATGAACTCAATTATGGTTTTATTAAAGTGGATTTTGCATTTTTTTAGAAACATTTGTTCTATTACTGAGTGTTCTTTGATGTTTGTGTTGATATGCCTATGTTTTTTGGTGTTCAGAAATTTATCCAAGAATGTATTCCAGAAAGATAGTATGTTTTTCCAGTGGTTCAGTCCTTATAGTAGTCCATAAAGTTTTCTAAAAGTTGAATCCCTTGTCAACAACTCTACCTATACTCTATATCAAGTTGTGGATATAGAGTCCTTCCATCCTTTTAACCCCATCCTTTAATTCTTGAATTAGCATTTAGTTGGTTATAAAGGAAAATAATGTTCTCTTGAAGTAGTAAAATGGATTGAAGATGTTTATGTGATCTTTAATTCTCTCAAGACTCCAGATTCTCTAAAGGTTATGTCTATAGAATCCTTATTTTAGGGACACATAATAGAGTGTTGGGAAGTTGTGTTTCCCAATTGAAGGAAATAAATAATATATTTGGAATGCTTTAAGTAATTCTTCCTTTAGTGGAAGTATCCTAAGTATGTGAAAAGGGGAAAGTTATAGAGTTCTTGGGTTTTGTCCAAGATGAGATGTGTATTGTGATGTATTATTTTAAATTCTCATGTTTGGAATGTTTCATACTTGGACTTTTTGGTGATGATTTCTATAAGGAAATATCTTTTAGAAAATGTCTTCACCCGGAACTTGTAACCTTTTTGACCATGGTAGGGTTGATTTATTATTAAGAGATGCTTGATAGGGCTTTCTCAAATATAGTGGATCTAAAAAAATAAAATGAATTGATAAATTTTTGATTCTAAATTCTAGATTATGGAAGTCTAGTCTCCTCTAGAAAAGAAGAGGACTACCATTTGTTTCCATTATATAGAATGTGGTCATTCTAAGAAGTTGTGTTTGAAAGCTCAGAGAGTTAGTAAATGGTGTGTCCACTTAGGTCACTTTATGATGTGTGGTATGTTGGGAAACCAATAAGGGAAATTTTGGATAGGAATATCATCTCCAAACTATGGGGAATAAGATGTTTCTGGAAAATGGGGCTCAATCCATAAGCCTTGGAGAGAAGATTTTCTCACAGTAGAGGAGCCTCCAATTGTCAATGGTAAAAGTTAATCAAGATTTTTGTTTCTGATATTGTAATGGATACCCTTTCATTTTTTCATTCTTATAGATTATATCTTTTTAGAAACCGTTTGTTTCATGATATTTTTGGATTAAATTCTATATACCTTGTATTGGTTCATTTTGGGATTGTTAATGTAATGATTTTTTATTTTCTTAAGATCCTGATTGTTGTTCCTTGGTGTTCCTCTTGTTTCGACCTGATGGTTTGAGATCATTTTTTTATATTGGATGATCCCACTTGTGAGAGTGTAGTTTCATATTGTTCACTAACCTAGTTTTGTTGGTTATTTCTGATTTTACTTGGATTGACCAAGTGAATTTTATTAGCTAACTTCGATGATATGGGTTTTTGATAGACTAGGAACCTAGTGGTGTTGGCAATTTATTTGATGAGCTCATTGAGGGATGTGGATTATTTTTCAAATTCAAATATCACCATAGTATACTTATCCATGGTAGAAATCTTTTTTATTTTTTTAAATTTATTTTGGATGTTATACATTATATTTTTCTTCTTAGAAAACTATTGAAGTCTATTCTATGGGTCGAAGGGATGTTCTTTTTTTATGTTTCAACATTTTAGTGAATCTTTAAATAGTCGGGAGACATATGCTGGGTATCCAGAATTTCTCTAGTTCAGAGATGTGTGATGACCATGGTGTATTGATATTGTAGTTTTGTGTGTCGATATCATTTGGGTGAGTCTCACTTCTGAAAGATAAACCATTCACCATACAAGATAAGTACAAAATTTCATGTTGTGTCATCGTGTTCTATATTTCAAAAAAAATCATTATGGGGACAAAAAGTCCTATGGTTTGAATTTGTGACATCTTGTTACTTATTTTTATGTTCTTGGACCCATTTATTTGATCACCCTATGTTTGGGTATATTTAAATTTTTTAAAGGTTTTTGGGGATTTACATGTGTTTTGCATGGTTAGACCAAGTGTGCAACCACTGTTTCATAGTTTTCAAATGGTTATGAATTTAGAAACATTTTGTATGGTTTGAGAATGGTTTACACATCATAAAAAAATATTTTCAACCTATTTCATAGTTTGAAAATTATTTTTGCACTATTCAAACCAAGTGCGCAACCTAGGAAGAAGGGGTTTCATGGGTTGCGCTTGGTAAGTACTAACCGTGCAACTTAGCCTAGGAAACCATGAAAAAAGTAATAAATGTTATGAAGATTGAAATTAAATTCTTAAAACCTACCTAATTAACTATAAACTCCTCCTAATCGAAGAAAATCCAGTCCTTAGGGTTTTAGGATCCCTCCATAGTAATTTTTTCTCCCCATACATCTTATTTTGGAGGATTGAAGCACCAATAGAAGCAAAGATCTTTTATTTTGGTGAGTTATTTCTTTCTTAATCTTGAATCTACCTTATTTTCATGATTCATTATTTGCAATGGTTATGATGGCCTTGTTTTTTGTTGGATCACGGTTGATTTATGTAGAATTTTTGATCTAGTACATCTTCTTTCTTCTTTCAAGATCTAACTTTTTTGATCTGGTGGTCACCATAGATGAAAACACATCTCATATTTTTTGTGGTTTTATTCCATAATTTCCAAGTATTTTTTCTATGATTTTCCTTCATAATGTAATTCAAATATGGTAAAAATTAATGTAAATAAATGAGTATGATTATTTGATTCAAAATAGAGTATTGAAAAATTCAAATTATTTATTAAACTAAACTTGTAAGACATGACAATTCACCATTTGAAAACTAAAAATTTTCTTGAAAATAATAGAAAATCATTTCACAAGATATATTTAGGTAATTAAGAAAATATAATAATATGAACCTAATATGGAAATATGAACAAGAGTCAATACAATAGATTATGGGTTCATAATAACAATAAATGAAACAAATGAGGAAAATATCTTTCCAAATAGTGACAATGAACGTTGTTATGCATCAAGTATAATGTATATGGATATCAGGGGTACTACCAAGGTATGATATTGATTCTACATCAGAATAGCTAATCAAAAGACTAATTTTTGTTCTTATATCTATTCTAATGGGCCTGAAGCAAACACGTTCCATGAAAACCTGCTTTATTAGATGCACATCCATAGCCCAAACCTTTAATATTCTATATGAATCCACTAAAAGGGTAATAGTAAACTTATAAATAATATATCTAGTTCATCCCATTTAACTATACTGGTTCCCTTGACTAGTCAAAAGAAGGCATGAGATAAACATGTTATGAAGATCACATGGGTATCATTATCGAAATCATCTCACTCTCATCCCAAAAATGCTCTCAAATTAAATAATACCGTTTCAACACCCAACATTTGGAAGTGAAAAAATAAATAAAGTTACATTAAGGGATTATTATAAGAGTGTATCATCATAAAATTCCAATCAGGTCATAATGAATCACTAATTCAATTCAAATCGTTTTAAAAAAACATAACATTCAAAAAGGGTAACAATACCTGCATCATTTTCAAATAATTATTATAATGCCAAATGTGACATTAAAAAATAATTAATTTCAATGAATCCCAAAATAATTTAAATCAAGTACTAAAATTTTGAAAGGATATAATACATTTCAAAACAAGGGTTTACAACTTTTTTCCATATGAACAAATCATTTATTTCAAATAAACCAAGTGAACCCATTTCAAAACAAAGGTAAAATTAATAAAATAGGGTTATTTTAAATTTAATAAATTAAAGAATTTGAATCTATTTTGAAGAAATCAGGTAGTTCAATTCATTTAATTCGAATTATGGAAGTCAATTTTTTAAATCAAAACCTGGTCCAAATAACTTAATGCCACAAAACATACTTTTAAATCCTATTTAAAAAACAAATCCAAATAAACATGTAATTAAAAAAATCTAAAAAGGTTTTAGATATCATTTTTATAGCCATTAAATTAATACCATATTCAATTTAACGAGAAATGTTTCAAATAATCTATTATAAAGAATTAAATTTACAAATTTCATAGAACATGTGTTTTAAATGATGAAACATATATCATTGAATTATCAAGAAACAATGAATCAAAAATTTAAGGAAGAAATTCCAAAAACCTAATTGAAAAATAATTAATCCAACTACAAAAAATTTGAGATGCATTACCTCTGATGTTGATCACCATATCTAGAAAGATAGTTATTTAAAATAGAGTAAGATATTCTAGATCCCCAGTTCCACATAAATCTAACAAGATCCAACAAAACGCAAGTCCATCATCACCATTGGGAAGAAGGAATCAACAGAATAATTTAGATAAATGATTAATATGAAAATGACTCTCCAAAATAGAATATCTTCACTTTAATTACTGCTTCGATCTGCCTAGAGATGACGTTTGAAGCGTAAAAATGGATTTGGAGGGCTCCCAAAAGCCTAAGGATCAGATTTTGTTTGAGTGGGAGGAATTTTGGGTAAATTAGTTGGGTTTAAGTAATTTCATTACAATTTTCATAACCTTAATTACCATTCATGGGGTTTCCAGGGAAGTTTTTCACGATTAATACTAACTATGTGCAAAATATGCAACCCCTTCTCCCAAGGTTCCTCACTTTGTTTAATCCATGTGAAAACCATAAAAAACCGTGGAACTAGTTGCACAAATTTTTTAAACATGTGCAAACCATGAGACACCTTCAACACTTTGTTTAACTAAGTAAAAACCATGAAATAGTGGTTTCAAACTTTATTTAACCATGCTAAAACCATGAAAAGTCCGAGAAACCATCAAAAATGGTCTGATAAAATACTGAAAACAACCCTAAAAAAGATCCAAACATTGGGTACTCAAATAAATGAGTAAAAAAACATAAAAAAGTAATGTGATTTTAAAAATATAACTGCATCTATCCCACACATAATATTGTGGACAAAGCTAACTCCATTTATCCCATGAATAATGATCACATGGGATATAGAGAATTAGCCAACTGATTCGGGGTTTATATAATTTCAATACCACCAATAGTCATAATTATATATCCATACATATTTTTTCTAAATGAATATGAAAATAATCACAAATCTATCAAAATATTTTCATGATTAACCTATGGAAACAGAATGGGGATCCAGATAAATAAATACATATCTAGAAAAATTCCTTTCCATTAAGATAATGAAGAATATGGTATTTAGACCACATATAATAATGGTTATATGATCAAGTAAATAATTTTCCTAGTCAATTGAATGTATATGTATAAAGTGGGTTCCCTTGAATTTGAAAAATAGAGTGCAAGGTATTCACAAAGGAAATAAATTGGTACAATGTTTGTATTCATTTATTTTTTTTAAATTAAAGCAATAAAATGGTATTTATAGATCAATCCACACATCAAAATTTATTTTTCATAATTTCATGCATACATAAGAATTTGTATAATGAATAAAGAAGCTATATTACCACTGTAAAACTTGTAGAAGGGTATAATAAGAGAGAAAATAAAATATGAAACTTTTAAATATTTAATATTTAAAATGGGTATTTACATAGAAGAAATATATATTAAAATAATATATGAAATTGAAGAAAATTTTAAAAAAAATTACTCCATTTTTGTACAATATCTAAATAAGGAAAATGTATTTTTTAAGAGAGGATATAAATATAAGATATTTTATAAAAAATATATTTTAATAAAAATAATAACTAAAACCTAAAATATAAATAATGAATTTGAAAATGGATCTTGATAAGATTAGTTTTGAAAATTTAAGAGGAAATTTGAAAAGAGTATTCATAACATTGGGTGATTTTTTCACAAAAAAACGAGAAATAAGTCATATAAAAAACTCATTTTGAAACATTGAGACCAAGGTTTTTTAAACGTAATTTTAATAATACAATCTCAAAAATATGGGGCCTTACAATGTAAGTATTTTAATGTATAAGAAACGTATACAGGAATACAGTATTTAAGAAATCTTTCCTTATAATGTTTTTTGGGTTTGATTTTAAGAAATAATAGTAAGGGTACCATAGAGACTTGAATATCAATAGAAAAAGGAAGAATAAAGAATCAAAAAACACATAAAAGAATAATATGATAAATATTTAAATATTAATTGAAGGAGGCATGTGATGATATTGAACATGACCTTAAGAATGAAAAAGGACATGAAAGAACCAATATGAACCATATAAGGTACAATGAATTAAAAATGGAAATAGATGATACGAGACCATAAATACATAAAAAAGTGAAATGTTATATTATATGATAACTTATTTAGACATGAGGTGTAGAAGAGAATAGTGGTAATAAAAACATAATAGTTGAAAAAATCGATATTTAGAATTAAAACCCTCACTTAAAGTCTCAAACTGCTTATTATTCCTGATAAATTCATAAATAGTCAAAATATTTTAATTATTTAATATATTTAAAACCATTTTCAAGTTTATTTCATCATTACGTTTATTTTATGCAGTTAATATCTTGTATTATTCATTTATTATTGTAATTTTTCATGCATCGATCATTTTGAGGTTATTAAATTCATAATCCCTAAAATTGGATTGGTGAAACTATAATTATAAATAGTCAATATAAAATTATCTATAATACATATAATTTTCAAGGTATAATTTTCATGTCATTCATAATGTTTAAAAGTATAATAGTATAATATAGTCAATATAAGGGTTCCAAATGAACAACTATTTCTTCACTAGATTGTTTTAAATAGTTAAAATGAAATAGATTTTTTAATTTTAATATCATTCTAGTCATGAATATATTATAACTCTATAATAATTAATATTATATTATTTGAAAATTAAATTTATATTCAATTGTGAAATCAATTTTTAGGAATACCTTGAAATACCTAAGTGAAAAATAAAACATTATCATTCACTTATGTAATGAAAACCAGCCTTGGGTGAATGATGTTTTTTAATAGATTTAAAAAAAAATTTATGAAAATATTGGATTATAATTAAACTATTTTTTATAGATAATTTTAATGGTCACTTTATTAATGAATAGGTAATCTTATAATTGAAATTTAAATACATGGGTTTTGAAACATGTATTTCGACATAATAAAATATTATAAAAAGGGTTATGTGAGAATTAATGGGTCATATATCATCAATAATAGATAAAAAATGAAAATGAAATGGTAATAAAATGATAGAATAAAATAACTGGAGTTTTAAAAGATTTTTATGGTAGAAGAATGATAGATTTTGGAAAACAAACTTTGACATAGTTATAACTTATGAAATGGGTTCAATGAGAGGGAATGGGTGATCTATCATCTATAATAAGTAAAAATTATGATAATACTATGTAATTATAAGAATTTTGATATATAAATAATATTTTATAAGATATTTTAATAGAATATTTGTAAAAGAAAGGGGGAGGACAAGGAACTGTTACCATCTTATTCAAGTAACCTTCTTTGAATTGAGTCTAAGGCCTTCAAATAAGGGACTTTTGGCTTGAATAAAGACTTAAGAACATACATAGGTATGTTTATATGGGTATTTAGGTGAATCCTTGAGAAATGAAATACTTTTTAAGTGATTATAAATGGGTGTAGGAGGGGTTGTTATATATATGAGGAGGAGAGGTGTCTTTAAATAAAATCATGATTATTTTATTATTAGGGCTCAAAACTATGAATAATGCTTATTATTATGAATTCTACAAGTCATTGATTAATAAATATAGGTTTATTTAACAATTAAATATTCATAAAACCAAAATAAATTATAGAGATATTTTATTCAAAGATAAGAATTTTGAATATTTTTTATTAGAATAAAATAAAACTTGGTTTTGGAAAATATATTTCTAGGTTCAGAAATTAAGCATATTTGTTTAAATGAATTATTTTTGTCATTAAAAAAATTAAGTCATGAAAATTTAATACAAATTTTATGTCATATTTATATCATTATGATGTCATTAAACTTATTGTATTCATAAAAACCATATTTTTTATTATTCTATAAAAATAATCTTTTAAAAAAAATACCACAAAGTCACCATAAGATATTTTCCAAATAATGATTCCAAAAATTAATTATATTTTATTAAATAAAAAATAAATATCATATATATTTAATTCTTTAATATATTCATATAATACATGGAAAACAATTGTGTCTCAAATAAAGACTCTTTCTTTTCTATGAGTGATTTCATTTCAACATTTTATTATTTATTAATTATTAAATGAATAATAATTAATTATTTGTACATATAATGCATATAAATTTCATAAAATTTAATTTTCATTAAGATAAGATTATATTTTTAGTACATACTTAAGAAAATAGTTTTGGTAGGATGAACCTTATTCATTATACAACACTCTTGACCCCACCACCTTTCAAGAAACATTATTATAAAAATCTAATAACTAATTTGTGATAATAATAAACTATAAATATGAGAAATTATATTTCCAAATAAAAATAAGGAACAATACATATTTTTAACAACCCATAGTTGTTTCATGATTTTAATATATAAAATACCCTTTTTCAAAAATACATCATTAATATAATTATTAAATCCCAATACATTAATTGCTAAATGAGTCTATTTTGACATAGGTTCTCCATTATCATGGTAAACCTTTTGAAGGGGGAATTGATTTGAATAATTCATAGGTTCACCACATTTAAATCAATGAACTATAAATGGTTTCCTCTGATGAAATTGATTTCCTTCCATTATACTCTTACATTTTATACATTAAATCATTACATTATGAACTTATTTTCATCACATAAATCATATTCCAACTCCACAAAAAACATTAGTGGGATTGTCTTTTCAAATTTCTAAGATAATATAAATTGAGCCTCTATTCCTCCATGGTCTCTACCGCTCGAGCTATTAGAAAAATCCAACATTCACTTATATGGTTTTCCCAAGAGTTGGTTAATATATATGCAATTAATAATATTTCTAGATAACTTATTAAGAATAATCATGATTTATTTCACTCATATAATCACCCAATTGTGTTTCTTTTAGACAAAAAATCTTTCATCATATTAAATGATATCATTATTCTTTTAGATCATAGACTTTTCAAAAAAAAACAATACTTTGAGAAACAATAATCAGAGTAGGAAATGAATATATTAATTTATTGTATATCTAAATAATGAAATCATTTTTTCAATATACGACACCATATTCTTAACCTAGGTAATTATCTATTTTAATATATTCAAAACCATCATAATGGTTTCTATTTAACATGTGAATTATCATATGATTATCCCCATGGACTGTCAAAACATGTCTATTGTAAAGCCTATTCTCATGTATAAGGTAACACTAAATTCAAGATGAACATTCCTTTTTCTATGTTATTACCCCCTAGATACATATGTTCTAGAACCACATCCATAGTTAGTATCTATATTGGTAAGTATTTCAAGGAAAAAACACATAATATATAAAATACCAAAACATTATGATGCTCTTCTATACTAGTCCTCAAATCCAATTATATATTTATGTTTCTAAATATTATTTTCCAAAATATAGTTCACAATATTTCTAATAAAATTACTGTGGTATCAAATATAATTACCCCAACACAAATAGCTTGAAGATAGTGTCTAAATTATTTAATTCGAACTTAATACAAGTGATCGCATCCCAATGAAACAAATAGATTAGTATTCCTACTAAAATAGATACATATATTATTCCAATATTATATATGATTAAAAAAATTATAATAATAATAGATAATACCTTAATTACATCTAGAATATCTAATCATATAATTCATAGTAAACTTCGTAAGTTCCTTTGAAAGGAAATAAAATAACGGTGATCACAAATACTAATAATGAGTTACATAAATAAGAAGCTATCATGAATAAAAAAATAATCTGGAAGGAAAAAAAATATGGTAAGGAAACTAATTAAACACAATTTCATTTAAAAAAAATTATTTCATGGTTATATAATATATATTTTATATAGGAAGGTAAATATTATAAAACACTTTACATACAATCAATAGACTAATAATGAAATTCATCCATATATAATAAGATTTTTAAAATCTCATACATAATAATAATTGAATTCTTAGTTATTGAAATTATAAATTATTAGATGTCATTATCATAGAAATTACAATTACTCTACATTCAATTCCTTTATGATAATGATTAAATATTATGGCTAGGTATACACCAGAAACCCGTTTAACTATGTCTAGTAAGTTGATTCATCTTATGAGAATGAAAATGCATCTAGAGTATATATATATATTACTAGTCCATACCCATATCTGCATGTATAAATCATTTCTCATTTATCTAATAATGTATTTAATTCATAAACAACACGCCTTATCAACAATGTTTTATATTGAGTAAGAGATATATATTAACAATAATTTACCTAATCAATAAAATAACATTAATTGTTTAGTACCATGTTTAGAAATGTAATAAGTTTTATGTAATAAATATATCCATGATGAAGAATTTTTATTTTTAGGGGGAATGCAATGTTTAATGATGACAAGAATGTGAGTATTTTATGGGAAAGATAATTATTTTAAAATAAATCAAGAATGAGAATTTTAATACTTTTCATTCTTTGAATAATAAAAAACCATTTAGGGAAATAATAATAATTGTATCAATACCACATATATACATTGGATCATAATTAAAATAAAGTGAATATGTTATTTATTAATAGAAATAAAATAAAACATTCCATAAAAACATTCTTAATGAGGATAAACATTTCCCATGGGTAATTTTTTTATAATAAAATTTATAAAATATATTGAAAATAAATTTCATTTAAAAAAATCTTTGAATCATTTAATGTAACATTAAAAAAATTGAGTGGTCACAATAGCTATAAATTCCGTACAAGTCATACATGTTAGAACATATATTCTTTTCACGTTTTTCGTAAAACCCAAACAAGCCTTATTTGGAAAACGATGTGAAGTGTAATTTAAAATCATTGTTTAGACGTTCAAAAATGGTTAAAAAGTATTTAATAAATCAATTGATGAATTTTTAAAAAATAATTAAATATTTTTTTGAATACATCAGTTTAGAAGTAAACAAGTTTTTTACCGAAGAGAGAACTGATATCGTGTTTTATTAAAAATATTTTCTCAATATTGTTTTTGCATAAAAGATTGTAATATTGAAAAAATACATGAAAAAATCATTAATAGACAATGTATAATAAAACTAAATCGTAAAATTATATATCTATCAAATAATTACCATCATTGCAATATCAGGAATACAAAATCATTATTAAAATGATATTAAGACATAAACCCTTTTAGATATCATAATGTTGA
This sequence comes from Viscum album, assembly GCA_963277665.1. Classification (NCBI taxonomy): domain Eukaryota; kingdom Viridiplantae; phylum Streptophyta; class Magnoliopsida; order Santalales; family Viscaceae; genus Viscum; species Viscum album. Next base: position 190,130,711 of record OY728155.1, on the reverse strand, counting down.
AGTGAGAATTAATAAATGAATAAATTATGAATATAAAATTTAAATACAAAAAAATATGTTTAAAATAAACATTTTATAGTAAAAAGTTTTTATAAAAATAATCTTATAATGATAAATAAAATAAAATATTACAACCCAATGAAATGTTGTAGACTTATAAAATTCATTAATATATGGTAATTTTAAATTGAAATCCCAATAGATTAAATAACATAAAATAAAACATAATATGCCCTGATGTATTATGTATTTATTAATTTAAATTAAAAAGTTTCAATATATACAATATATAAATGAATGTAGGTGCATAACCTTACAATATACTTCAATGAAGTGAAATTGAGACGATGCCTCTTACCACATGCATTCTTTTAGTATAACATAATTTATCATCATGTATAACTACTTTATGCATGTTATTAATTTATACTAGAAACCTTTATGTATTTATAATAACATATATAATACGGTTATATCATTTTAACATTGATTGTTTAATAATATTCTAATATTTTAAATTTTTCTAGTGTCAATTTCCTTTTTTTTTCTCATGCATATTTAATCTTTAATGTTTCATTTATTGCATTTATTATATAGATAAACCATCTAAAAATTATATTAAAATCATAAATATTATTTAATTTCATTAGATACAATTTTATAATCATTATTTAACTTTGAACATGGAGAATAGATCACATCTCTTCATGGATACGGTAGGTCGTACGTACAGGTGTCCGATGTTATCATTTTCATAATGGGTGAAATATTAAGAAAGTGGATTTTATATTAATTTTCACAAATACATATAATTTCTTATATGTCATATATATTCTAAAAATTAATCCTTTATACCTTCCAGGTATCTCGTTAGAGAAAAGAAAATCACATCGCTTCAAAAGGCAGTAATCTATTGTACAAACGAGAGATGTTATCATTTATTAAAAGGAATAGAATGTATGGATTTATATGTGATATTGAAATTAAATAAGTATTAATAATATAATTATTATGATATTAATGTTTTAATATTTTCATTTTATACATCCTTTAATGGTGGTGATGAAAAACGAATTACTTCAGTTCGGGAGGCGGTAGTCCGTCGTACAGACGATCAATAGTTTTTTTCCCAATTGAGGAATTAAGAGATTTATAATATTCAATATCTTCACATGATAAAATATTAATTTATTTAATTTACTAATGTTATTATATAATAGTTTTTTAATGAGTTTTTAATGAGGTGTAAAAAGAAACCAAATAAAAAATCTCATTTAAGAATGTTGCATCTTCTTCGAACAACTCCTTTAATTTTAAACCTAATGTATTATGAGGTTATATTTATGATAAAAGAAATGGATATAAGTTTCTTTGAGAGGAATAAGTATTTTATTTTTTATTCTTAATTAATAAAATGAATTCCTGGGATGTTTGAATGGGGGAGGGGAGGGGTATCCTCTTATAAATGGGGAAGAGGTCAAACATTGAATTTTTTTAAAACAATCAATTACACCCATTGTTTTATCATTAAAAAAGCCTATAAAATGTGTAATTATATATCATTAAAGTTGAAAAAACTAAATATGTCTATATAGGTTTTATGTGTTACTTTTGATGTAATTTTAACATTAACCATTTTATTTTAACCTCTCAGTAAACCCGTTTTTAAGTTAATTATGTTAATTTATTTTCAATTCAGACATTATTCATAATGGTCAAAACCTAAGTTGAAAATTTAATATTGTATGAATAAAATATATAAAATATTAATTACATTGTTTCAAATAAATTAATAGATTTTATAGAATCCTATTTAAAATTATACTTTCAGACACTACTAAAAATCTGGTTTCCCCTAAGAAAATATTCATAAGTATATGAGGTTTTAATATAAAAATACAATATAAAATAGATTAAAAAGAAATAAACTAGTTCACATGTGATATTATTAAACTTGTTATACAAATAAAACAACTTATGAAACAATTTTTAATTTTAATTTATTTAAATGAAATGGAAATTTTTGATAATAAATATTTATATTTCTCTATTCATTAAAAAACATAATCAATTTAGAAATATCCAAAAAATGAAACATAATATAATTTTGATATTATAATTCCAAAAATTAAGTTCCTTTTTTAAAATAATATTTCTAAATTATTTAATATTTACATTTCTATTATGCATTCAAAGAGCGACTAACCCACCTTTTTGAAAAAATACATCCTTTTGGAAAATAGTTCTTATTTTATTTCATATAATATTTACTTTTATTTTTTATAAATAGATAACCAAATATCATCTATAGAAAAATATTTTTATAAATAATTAATTCAAATTCATACCCACCTACTTAACAACTATGTTATACTGATCACATTTTAAAAAATAATGCTTAAATAGAATATTTGGTTTCACATAATCCTAGTGTAGCATGCACCACAAAATATTGATGAGAATGAACTTATTTAAAAATAATTATATAATAACATTTCAGTGTGTTACATTGTCTTCTAATTTGGATGTATCATGTTATATTTTCTATGAAATCCAATTTTATTCTTTTAAAATATCATGGTGTCCCAGAACCCAACCCCCTAAGGGATTCTATCCACTATGTTTATAGAATGGGAGTGAGCCAATTCCACTATGGGACTCTATATAGTATGTTACAATGGTCATGTAAATTTATATTTATATAAGAAAATATTTTTATTATTTATCTATATTCATATACATTAGGTAATGAAACATTCATATATTTCTCTTTAACGGATAATAATTATTGACACATGCTTCTGCACACCTTTGATCTAAGACATATGTTTATTCAATAGATATATATAAGGAATCATGTGTTATGATATATTATTTATAGGTTATTTTTTTCTTATTTTATTGAATAGATACTTGATTTTGTTTTCAAACTTTCTTGTTTATCTTAGGATCATTTATGGTCAATGTAATGTAGCTTATTTTATAAATGGTATATTCCATTAGTTTTTATTTTAAATTAATTTTTTTGGAAATAATAATGATTCTTAGTGGAGTCAAGGAAGTCTTGGGGTTGTCCAAGGATTTTTCTAAACTTGGAGATGAAAAAATGAAGAAACAGATGGGGTTGCACGGTTTGTAGAAACTGTTCTGCCCAAACAACATAGTTTCTCTAACCATTCAGATTTAAGTAGTGAGGTGATGGGGGACTCATGATTTTTAGGAAATTTTGAAACCCAAAGCATATAGCCATTCATTTTTTAGACCTCTTGGATTGAGTCCATTTTCATGGTTGGCGCGCGGTTTGGCCATCCATTTGTCCAAACCCTATCCCCTACCCATTTGGCTAAAATTATTATTTTTGCCTTAATGAATATTTTATTAAACCCTCCCTTATTCCTCCAATATATATACAACATAACAACTAGTCTCCTACACATCATGCCTTCTCCATTCCTCCTATTAGGTTTTGTGCCAACTCCTCCAACTAACTACCAAATCGATCAAAATCAGATCCATTAGAATGTATGAGGTAATACCTTTAATACCATTGATTTTATTTCATGTTTCTATCTTACTCTATTTTACTACTTGAGTTCAAGGACATTGGGACAATTTTCAGAAATTTTTTAGATTAATTGGATATCTTCCATTCCATCTTGAATCAAAGATGGATGGTGGGAGAGGGAAGAACTATATGGATAAGGCATGTGGTGTTGGTTATTTCCTGACATTTCATTTCATGTTATAATTTTTACCTTTGTGATATGAGATATAGTATTATATAGAATCATATTAATTTTTAAATAAATTAAATTAATAGACTTCCCTTTCAAAATGTGACCCTTCCTGGTGAAGAATGAACCCCTTGGTTGATTGCATTGGCATATTCCACTCCAATGGGTGTTACCTATGTTTTTGGATTATTATACTTTTTCATATATTTTTTAAGATCACTTGATGGTGTTTATATAAAAGTTTTTATTGGGATAAATGTGAATTTGATGGATATGTGTAATATTACCCATTTTCTTGTGTCTTGTTCCATGCTTGAACTGCATGAATTAAATTAAATAGACCTTTTTCTATATATGAAATATATACCTTTCCCGATTAAATGATTTCAACTTAGTATCGAGGGATATACAAGGGGATATAAAATAAGGACCCATTATATGGGTCATCATTCCATAGTTTGAATTTTTTAATTATTTTAAACACATTGGGGGTAACACTAGCTATGAATGAGATGGGATCACAAAAAATTATTCATTATTACCTCAAAATTTATAACACTACATCCATAGGGGAGACCCCATGGATGGGCATGATTGAGAGTTGGTTGTATCTTGCTGAAAGAGAGACTCGGGCCCCTACGGGAAATATCAAGGAAGAACATAGTGGTTTGTACATGTTATCATCACACCATGATTGGAGTGACACTTAGTATATTATTCATTGGTCTCCTAGTACTAACTCCATGGAATTGGACTTATACTGATCCCCTAGAGAAATACAAAGAATTTCCATGGGCAGTCTCATAGTGACTCTTAATAATATATAAATAGGATAACTAAATTTAGATCTAAAATAATTGTTTTAATAATAAATAAACCTTGATATTGGAATTTAGGTACATGCCTGCCAATAAAATCATAGGCTTGGTGCAATTCAACATCTTATTATATTATTTCACTCACTTAACATGTACAGGATCCCTTGGTTCATTTATAATAGACTTAAACTAAGTTGGTAGAATTGGTATGGTGTCCAAAAAAAAGCACAATCCATTGAATTTTTTTATTCATTTGTATCTTACATTTATTATTAACGTCACAATGTTAATTTAAATTTCACAAACTATATTGATATATACATCATTGGTTGTGGCCTATTGATATTGTATCTCACGCCCTTCTTAGGCCGGCTATGGTATCCAGTAAGTCTTCATGAATCTAGGTAAACATCAATGGAAGAATACAACATTATATGCTTGATTTTTTCTAGGATGGACTATGTGATCAAAGGACTAATCTGATGCTCAGGATTCCAATAGTATATTTTTATCCTTTTTTAATATTTTTTTATCATGTGGTATATACATATATTCCATGTTTGTTATGCACACTTTTTAGATTATGTAACATGTCATCTTTATCTTTTGTATCTATTATTGTTTATTCATCTTCTTAAAAATGTTTAATTAAAATGTATGATTATTTATTTGGTTTCAAAGATATCTATATATTGATACGACTTTCACTATGGTGGGTTACAGGTCTTGTCATATAGCATTTACTTCTACAATTTCATGTCACTTATATAATCCATATATATTTTCAACACTCCACTATAATAAATTATGGTATAGTCTCCCCACACACACTCTCTAGTCCCTCACTAATATTCAGTACCCTCTGGAATTATGTTAGGCATGCATGAGTTCTTGTGGCCACAATAAAAATGCAAAATTAAGTGGAATCTCTGGTGGGATGTTATAAAGTGGTATCAGAGGAACATTTTCTCTTTTTCTTATTTTTTGATATTTTATAGGAGACTATGATGTATTAATTTGGTAATGAACATGTTATTGGAAGTACCTAACCTATATACAGGGGAAACTAAAAATTTTGGAGATGGGTAAATGTTGTTATTTCCCCATATGTTAGGGTTTAATGGATTTCATCATTAGGTTATTCACTTGTTTTTTGAGTTTATTAATTTTTATGTTTTTATAATGGTATGTTTATCCTCGTACAAGTTATATGTGTGTGTATGAATTAAATAATTATACTAGGATCCTTAAGATTAAAATTCCGTTCCTTATTCCATTATATATCAACATACTACATTAATTTCATATATTATATGATCTTGTGGTGATTATTTGTTTGATATACCTTATAGTGGTTTCATTTTTATAAAAGGAAATGTTATGACATTCCATGATGGATAGATAAAGCATAATTGATACTCAATGGTCTTTCTTTAACCTAACATTGTTATCTTGAAAAGGATAAATGAGGCGCCTTATGTAGTCATTTATGTCATGTTGATCCTTGGACTATCAGTTGCATGTGTTATTATGTGTTAGGGTTACAATTAAGTATATTCCACTCTCAAACTTATAAAATTTATGGAAAATTATAAATTAGAAGTGGTGATCCATATTATTCACTAATTTAATGAAAATTTAAATAAATAAATGAATATGTAATTATTAATGATTACATTCAATAAAATAAAGTTTACACCATATATTTTTTATATGAGACGTTGAAACTAATATAGCCTTTATAGTGTGTAGTAGGCCCTACCACCTATGATATATCTGTATTTCCTTATCATTCTAATCTAGATGCTGGAGCATGATAAGGGTTGTAATGTGTCTATAGGTTGGGTTGTACCTATACATTCACTATTTATTTTACTATTAGTTATAAATAAATTATGATGAATGTACTTAGAAATGGTAAATAAATACCACCCTCACAACATCATGATGTACAAAAAAGATTGGGGATGAGGGTACTCTTAATGTGGTGGTCCCTGATCCACTGGTGATACCTCCTTTAGTGAAACATGAGGCATCTCCAATTGATCTTTCAGTTGGTGTGGATTCTTAGTTTCATGATTGAATCTTTCAGTTCATGTAATATGTATAGAGTTCTCTCTAGCCTCATGTTCTATGAAAGACATAACCTAGGAGTTCTAGTAGTATCATCCAACCACCTTCTAGGGGGAGAAGGAAATCATCCTGTAGAGTTATGGCTGGTGGCCTTGTTGTCAATATTCAAACATATAAAGATGACTACAATGTGTAAGGCCATTCTTCCGGCCTATATACTACATGAATCTACATAGGTTTGGTGAGATTTCCTCACTTAGGATAGTCTACATGAAGGTATATATTGAGAGGATGTTCATACATCCTTCTACAAAAAATTCTTTCTGCAGACCTTGGGAATAGATCATGCATGTTACTTCATGAACCTTTCGCAAGGTGATATATCAGTGATGGAATATTCAACCTATTTCACCAAATTACATACTTTTTCACCAAATATATCAGTTTATGATATTATGAATTTGAGTATATTATAGGATGGGATTGTACATATTATATAATCCCATGTAATTGACTTTGGGTTGACTATCATTTCATAAATAGTGAACAATGACCTCATCACTAAGTGGAACCTGATAAAATCTGGCACCATGAGCCAGAGAAGCTTGGAATCTAGTAAAAGCAGTGGGTTATCCAGCATTTGGAGTCAATGATGTGAGTGTAAATGTAGAATAAATACCATTCAGGTTCAATTCACTGATAGTTATGTTTTGTGTTACCTGTGTGGTAGGTTATGACATAAAAATTCCCAGTGTATGAGGATCCCATTCAATGGTTGGTCTTCCATTTTCATAGTACACCTTTACTGATTCTTCAAATTAATTCATCATGTTCCCATTCAATGGGTTGGTATTACATCACTTACTCCTAGTGTATGATTAGATATTCTACATTAGATTGGAAGTTCGTCATCTATAGGTTGTTCAGGCCGAGTCATTGGTCACGGTCAAGGTAGTCATGTCGTAGTGTTTTAGAGTCAACAACATGGGCCTGCACTCCCAAGTATGAATGAATCTTAGGTTTGTATAATAGGCTATATTTATATAGTTCATCCTACGTAAGAGTATAAGAGTCCATGGCCATCTATGGTTAGAGGTACTATTCTAGTAGCCTCTACTTTAGTGTCTTTCTTTTTTGATAAAGGTGAATCTCAATCATTTCAATCTACTGAACTATGGAATTTATTATCCTATTGATAGAGTATTCTAGTAGGGTGATGTCTCTTGAAATTTTATTATGATTCTTTACAGAGGGTATAAACTAGTGTAGGTATTTCGTCCCTAATATTGATGGTTGTCTTTTCCTTTGGGGCTCTTTCTTCCTCGGGATGACCGACTTTGACGTCATTCTCGGAATGAACAAGATTGTTCCTTGTCAAGACAAGGTGGATTTATATAATCGTTGAGTGTACTTCACATCACTTGATGGGATGACATATATCAATAAGGGAAATGTTACATCCATTAAAGTTTATGTGTAACCAAGTGTACTAGGCTATGCACAGTGAAATTCAATACGATCAGTCACTTTATGAGTGATCATTGAATACATTTTGTGGAATTCCTAGTAGTTGTGGATTGTTTAATTTCTATATCCCATGATGATTTATTAGGTTTACCTTGTGATAGATATAGGTCAATTTTACCACAAATAGTTTTCCATGTATGGCATCAGTAACCATTCTTACATGTTGGATGGAACCTACAATGATCTTGGAACTAAATAAAATATATAAGTTCTTAAGGAAATTCGTTTTATCCAACACATCAAATCACCATTGGTTTCACCTGCACATTTTTTTTATGAAGGGGGATGGAACCCTTACTGTGTTTAGAGATAACATCTGACTGAACCTTATTATGGTAATGAACTAGTATTTACTACCTTATATATATTACCTCTTAGACCATGTTTGAGGAACCACAGTTTTCTCCAATATATATTTTTGAGGATAGGATTTCATTAGGTGTGTATAAGACTATCAAACATACCACAAACAATGTTATATAGAAGTTATGACTTATTATAATTTATATATATTTATCGTTCATCCTAATAAACATGATGAGATCCATTATGGATCTTATGAATCAGGTTTTCCACCCACATCATAATTCCTTTTTGGTAGTATTCCTAGATGACATCATTGTGTATTCTCAAACAAGAAGTGACCAAGAAAATTACCTTGGGATCATTCAGAATACACTATGATAGAACCATATATATTATTATCTAAGGAAATAAAACTTTTGGATTAGAAATGTTTAATTCATGGTAATATAATTTCATAGGTAGGCATATATGATAACCTTGATAAGGCGTGTGTTTTGGTCTCCTAAGAGCATCTTAAGAATATATTTAATGTAATCAAATTATTAGGGATGGATGTTAATTACATGTTCTTCATATAGGATTTATCACTTATGTAAGTGCCTCATACAGGCCTGACCATAATGGGTGTGAAATTCAACAAGACTAATGATTGTAAGAATGATTTATAGGGGTGAAGGGAAGATTGAATTTGACACAAATTAGAATTATTCTTTAGTTGGATAGAATATATAGTGTTTATTGTGATTCTTTAGTAATAGAGATATGGGTAGTACAGACACAGGTAGATTTGGTCGTAGCATATGGGTTCCACTTTTTAATACCACTTGAGTGGAATTACCCTATGAGTGATAATGAGATAGTTTATGTGGTACATGAATTGCGTTGTTAGATGCATTATATATTCAGAGATTATTTTTTCTAAAAATATCAAAAACGTCCCAAATACATATCTATACATCGAGACATGTATATTAGGTATCATAGGTGGTAGAGTACCTAATGTCCATCAATTTTTAAATTTATTATAAATCATGAAAGGGAAATTCCATAACAGATTCACTAATTCATAAGAATCATATGAAGGCAATCAATGAGGCTGGATATGAGTGGAATTTAATGGATTTTTTCTCTGAGATTCAACTTGAGGATTAGGAAAATCACATTAAAAATATTTTAGAAGGTCTGGAATTGAATTCCTTTCTTATAGAATGTGTTTAGATGACCCAACTGTCAGATTCTAAGGGCTTAATTTTTAGGGAGAGAGCAACATGAGAGAACCGTCCTCATTGTTGGGTTGTTGATGTGATTGAGAAATTACTCATACAGGGGATAGTTTGGATTCCTTATAATAAAACATATAAGATGGTGAAGGAATATCAAGACTTTTATCAGAAAACTTATCATAGTCTTAAAAATATGTACTCCAAGAAGCGTTGTCAGTACTTATATCTAGGAATAAAGAGGAATATTTAAAGAATTGTCACTTGATGCTCCACCTATCATCTGGTAAAGGTAGATCCATAGAGACCTACTAGAATCTTATATTCTATATCCTTTCAATAGTTGAAATGGAATGATATCACCATGGATATAGTGGCTTTATTCATGAGATCTCCATTAGGATGTGAAGTCGTATGGGTAATCATCGGTAGGTTAACAAATGTCTCATACTTCCCACCTATCTGAGAGTCCTTATTAGTTGATAATAATTCGGGGATATTTATTTTTGGACATAGTGTACCACCATGTTGTTCCCCATTATATTTTATCAGACCCAGATGATTGGATTACATCACAATTATTTCTAGGGAAGAAAAAGGCACTATGTTCACTTGTGATTTTGAGTAATGAATATAAACCTCTGATAGATGGGCCGTCTGAGAAAAAAATATTAGCATAAGAGAATATTCTTCAAGAATGTATTCTTGATTTTGGTGGTTCATGGGAATACCATATCCCCATGGTGGAGTTTTCCTAAAATAACATATTTGATGAATCAATTCAGATTGCTCTGTACGAGTCCCTTTACATTAGGCCATTCCTTTCCCCTATATACTAGTTACAGATAGAAGAGGTAGCTCTAAAAGGTCATCATATTGTTCAGGAGACTTCAGATAGTTTCCATATAATTCATAATTGTATGGTTATAGATCATTATATGTATATATCTTATACCAATCATTGTCGTTGACCTCTTTAGATCGTGGTTGTACATCGGGTCTAATAACACATTTATCCTAGATGGGGTCATTTAATTTTTATTAAATGAAAATTTATATCCATGATATATCGATTTTTTTGAGATTGTTGGGAGGGTAATGATGGTAGAATATCATCTATTATTACATTAGTGGTACTATTCCATGCATATTTCTTCTATTCTTCATAGCTTTGTCATTACCATCTGACCCATGTCATTTGTTTTACCTTGACGGTATACATCTAAATATTGATAAAAATTCAAGGATAATCTGATATGTATAATCAATCAGAGCACGAATGGTCTTTGAGGCACGTTAAATTCTTAGGTCAGAGTGCTATGGAAGGAAAGACATGTACAAGACATGACATGTGAGCGGAAAGTTGATGTACAAAAATAGTGGATGAAACTTTTCTCAGATGATGTCTTTCTACCTTAAAAGTGTAAACTTAGTGATGAGATGTAATAAAGAGGGAATGTTATATGTTATCATATTTTATCAAAGGTAAGGACCATTTTTTGTTTTATATCTATTTTTTGGATCTAACAATGATAGCTAATGGGTTCAAGGATGTATCTGTGTTTTTTAGGGATTGTTCTGAGCTTGGATCCCCAAAACATGAAGGAATTGACTGATCCAAATGGTTAGTAGGAACCCTATAGCTCTTCCCACAATGCTTCTCAAACCTCATGGCTTGTGGTTGTGGAGTGATGGGGGGATATATTTTTTTTTCAATAATTAGACCCCATGCACCTGGATTTGTGGTGTTAATGACCTTCTGAATAGAGTTCATTCACACTGTTGGGACACCATTTGGCCAACCGTGCATCCAAATTGTGCACCTATATCTGTGTGGATAAAATTATGGTTTTTCTCTTATAGAATGTTTTATATAACCACATATTTATCCTCACTGATTTCTTTAGTGGACTAGCTCCTCTCCCACACATGACTGTTTCTCCTCTCATCCCATTAGTTTTGTTCTATCTCCTCCATCTAGAAACAAAATTGCTCATAATCAGATTCATAACAAATAATGAGATAAAATCTTAAATCCCATTTCTAATATTTCTTGAATTTATTTTATAACATTGGACTATTTTGGTGAAAGAATATTGTAGTCATTTTAATGAAATTTTCTGATTTATTTGAAATCATCTATTTTATCTCTAATCAAAGACTGATTCTGGATTAGGGAAGAACTATAGAGAAAATGTACGTGGTCTAGGTAATTTCCACTTGTTTCATTACACCATATAAAAGGAACTACTATTTCTAGAGACAATACATTATATAAATTCATTTTAATTATTAAAAAAGTTAATTGAAATCCTTACCCTTCTACCTGCAACCCTAGATAAAAGCGAATGGACCCATTTAGTTGATCACCTTTACTTATGTAATGCCAATGTGTGTTCTCTACCTTTGTGGATTTTTTCAATTTTCTTAGATTATTTAAATTTCATTTAAGGTATTGTCTTATAATTGGTTCCATAGATATATAAGTTGAATTATGTGAATTGGATTCCCACTTTCTTATTCCACATTTCATATTACTATTTTCCACACATCTTATTCCATGATTGAACCACATAAATTAAATGGAATAGACCTCTTTAGATATTGTCAATATTCATTTCTTGATTAAATTATTTCACCTTAGTGCTAAGGGAGATACAAGGGGTTCCAACATAATGACCCCTTTTTCGGGGTTATAATTCCATAGTTATAATTTTTTAATTCATGAAAATAAGCCAAGGAAAATAATAGATTTAATTGGGACATGATCACTAAGAATTATTCCTTTTTACATATAGGTGAGTGACATTGGTTCCTTATGGGAGACACCGTGGATGGGATTATTGGTGAGTTGGTTACACAATTCCATGAGAGAGACTCAGTATCATATGTGTTATACCAGGGATGAAGTCAGAGGTTAGAATATGTTTTCCTCACACCGTTCCTAGAGTGACACCTATGATCTTGTTCTCAGGTCACCATGGATGGATACCATTGGAATTAGACTTATACTGATCCTATAGAGAGATCCATGGAATTATCATAGTATTTACAGAGATGATCATAGGGTTACTATAAAAAATATAAATATAGGTTAACAAAATTAAATGGGAAGAGAATTTTCTAAAGAGAGAATAAACCTTTAAATTCGATTTCAATGACTTTTCCACCAAGACAAATCAAATTCTTAGGGAAATTCAACCACCAATTATATTTTTTTTCTCACTTTACATTGGTAGGTTCAAATAGTTCAGACACACTATCATATCCAAAGTAATTAGAATTGATCATGTATCCCAAGAGGAACCATGTATAATGTACCTAATTATTTATATATGTATTATATTTATTATTAATTCCATGTTATTTATTTTATATTTCAAAAACTAGATTAATCCAGGCACCGTCGATGGTGTCCAATAGGGATTGTATCTCACACCATGCTTGGAAATCTATTTGGTACCCAAGGATAATTCATGGTTTTTGGTATAAATAAAGTGAAGTGGGTAGGTTAGGATGCATGATTTGTTTTCTATGATGGAGTATGGGAGAAGTGGTATGGGTCTATACATGAGAAGCTACTAGTTGATGATTTTTTATTTTTTGTTAATTTTTTTGTTTGTAGTATATTCTTATATCCAGTGTTCACTGTGTAGACTTTTTTAGAGTAAATTATATGCCATTATCATCTTTTTTATCTATTATTTTTTATTCATATATTTCATTTTTTTTATTTAACATGAAAGATTATTTATTTAATCTCACTGATATCTATCTATTCATACTTTTTCTGCAATATATGGTTAATGGTACAGTCATATAGAGCATGCTTATACTATTTCTTATATTTTATATATTATTTATATGATATTGAAATCCACTCCAATCAATTAGTGAATAGTCTACCCATAAAAACTCTTTAAGACCCCTCTAATAGTCGGTAGCCTTTGGTATTCTGGAAGGCACTCTTGAGGTCTCATGGACACCATCTTGTGGCACTATTATGTGGAATCGTGGGGAAGATGCTACAATATTCTATTGATATCTATTATTCTCACTGCTTACTGTGAATTTGAGATAAACAGTTCTTATGTTTCCTTTCCCCACATACATAATTAGTGAAATATGTGTTATGTTTCTTCACGGGTATCATCATATAAAATTATTTTTTAGTGATATTCAATAATTTTATTAAAATATACTGAGAATTTATATAATCTCTGATGAGAATAAACATATAGGTTTTGGGGTGTAATTTTTTGGTATATCAAATTTATATTCATGTAAAATGAGGTTATATATTGGTACTTTATGACTTGTTTATAACCATTTGAATTAGATTATGGTTTATTTATTTTTTAGGTTTAATTTATTAATAATTATATAATTGATGATCAAATAAACTATGTTGAACAAAATTTTGTGTTGGGTGAACCTAAAATTCCTAAAGTTGAAATGAATGTGATCTAATTTATGTCATATTAATATTTATCTTCCATATCATATAATTTATTAATCTTTTTATTATTTATTGATATTCATATTAAAAATATTTGTTCAATTAAATATCTATAACTATGAAGAATCAATTTATCAATGAGTACAATAGATAATTCAATAATTGTACGAGTAAAAAAATAGAATGGGAGTTGGTGTTAGAAATATTGTTTATATAATTTCCCATCCATCTCAAGTTATGATCAACTACACAAACCAAATAAATATCTCAAAAAGTACAAATATGATGCAATGGGATTTTTATTTGTTTTTATGTGACAAACACATTGGTGGAAAGAACATTAAACTTATTACACATCAAAAATCTAGGAAGAAGATTATATGGATGTTTATTGAAGTAATTGGATGAGCTTTCATGTGTGGTATATGAGGTAATGAAATATTAAATACATGAGAAAAAAATGGAATTATGGGTTCCCATGGGGGTAAAAAATGATTTTCTTCCTAAGGTACCACTAATAATTTAATGATTCAAAATATAGTTATTTATTATCTTTATAAAGAAATGAAAAAATATAATGGTTAATGATAACAATCAATGTATGAAATCACTTATAACAAAGTTTAAATTGATTCCTATGAAATGAAATCTATTTACTAAGTCACAAAATTATGTGATGAATTGTTTCATCCTCATCCACTTAGGTATAAATAATGTATAATTTTATTCTCATTATACTCACACCATTTTATCTGTTAATTGTTATAATATCCTAAAATAATAACCACAATGGGTAGATATTTTATTATCAATAAGAACTCCTACTAGTGTAATGATTTCATCCCATGTCTATAAATCATCTCCAATAGTTTTATATGCTAATATTCTTCTTACAGGTCATATTATTTTCCCATTAATTTAATTTGATTTGGTTTTGAGAATGGATTGGATATGTCTACATAGAGACCACATTAATTATGTGGAAAGGGAAACCAAATTTCATATCCCAAGTCAACCAATGATCCTAAATTTGTAAATGAATAACCAACACCCTATCATTGTTACTTATATTATGGGTTATTAATACCAAATATGTAGGTGAATTTAGACCATATAGTTTGGAATGAATATTTATTGAGTTTATTTTGATTATAAATAAATAAATTGATATATTTCATATTGATTATTCTTAACCACCACTATATTTTGTTGTTGAGTTTCACATATAACTCGTACATGGAGTTATGAATAAATTAATGAATTCTTCTAGAAGGACCCTGATTGAATTGGAGGAATTGAAATAGAACTGGAAGAGAATATTTATGAGGGTTTTATATTCCCATGTGATTTACCATGGAGTTCAACGGTCCCATTCATTAAGAATAATTTTGGATCAACGCATCTATACATGGACTATCATGAAAATAATTTGATAATGATCAAAAATATGTATCATATATCCTATATTGATGACAAATCCAATTGACTAAAATTGGATAAATACTTATATATAATTTTTCTTCATTATGAATATCTTTTTTTATTTGTGAAAATACATGATTTATCCATTATTTCCTTTTGTATAAGATATGGACTCCATGAATTCATAATGAATCCATTTGGACATAAAACTTCTTATGGTCTCTTCAAGGATCAAATGAATTGTGACTTTAAAGATCACATCGATCACGTTTTGATAGTATTAATAAATTATATTATCATATTTTAAAAGATAAATAAAAAGTGTGATGATCATTTTTTCCCCGTGATAAATACCTTGAGAAATGAGAAATTATATGCTAAATTTATCAAGGTTGATTTATCATAATAGAATATATCACTCCTGGGACATGTAGTCACATGATGGGTTATATATGTGGATCCATCCATGATGGTTATACTATAAGAATGGAATAAAACAACCATTGTAATAAATAAATATGGTTTTATTGTATTGGTTGGATTCTATAATAAAATTGTTATAAATTTGGAATAAATATCACAACCACTAGTAATGTTAATATAGAAGGTAGATAAGTTCTTTCAGAAATATGAATGTGAAAAAAAACATAGAGAAACTTATTGAATGTTTTCTAAATTCACATACACTAACACTAACCTATAGTGGATAAGTTTTTTTATATACAATTATTCATAAAATATGCGATTGGGATATTTAATCAAGAAAAATAACGTGATGGAAGATTATAAATCATGTAAAATAAATATCAATGACAAAAACTATGAATCTGTAATATGGAATTACTAATTGTGATATTTGGGATAAATGTATAGTTTTATATTTTGAAAAAATTATTAAAAATTTGAAAAATAACAAAATATAACTATTATGTATAAAATATTAGATTCTCAGTGTAACCCAATATATTAAGGCTATTATATTATAGGAAATTATATCTTGAGTCATGACTATGTTTTTAATTACCTTATCATTCTAAGTGGGGAGAGAAATTAAAACATTTAGGAAAATATATATTTAATCGAGGATCACTAGTATTTCTGAATTAATTTTATAATTCTATTATTTTTTTATTCTTAAGTATTAATCAAAACACAAGTATGAAATGAATAATAAATTAATTAATGAAATGAACAACAATAAATTCACTCATAATCGGAATTTACAACAAAATAACCTAAAACCCTGCATTACATTCCATTGATTATTACACCCCATAATATTAAAAAAAATAATATAGAAGAATAAATAGAAAAGATTAATATATTTCAAACTTGAAAATCCATTTGATCGTCATCACCACTGATAATAACTATTAGTAGAAAAAAACCTATAAGTATAATGAACTTGATGATAGGTAATGGGATGTTGTGAAAGTATTAAATGAAAAGAATAGTGATGTGGGGTTATAGTGTAATTTTATAATTAAATAATTTGTAGGAGAAAATTGGGATAATATTGAAATATTTTTACTACTATTAATGGGTACATATTCATTGATTATTATACCTGTAAACGTTTCACGACATCAGCATTATCATTAAATAGTTGACATACATGATATTTATTTATATGTTAAAAAAATTATCATTATAAAAAATAAAATAAAATAAAATAAATAATTTTATAACATAATTGAATGATATTGATTCGCATATGAAAATTAAAATGATTATATAAATATTTTTGGGAATTATTTATTTATTTTTTGTTTACTAATTTTAAAGAATAAAATAAATAAAATTTACTTATAAAATTCAAGGAATGATAAAAAACTACTATCATCCTATAATAATTTTGGAACTATAATAGATACATGGATACATTACAATGCATTATTTAAAAATAGTTTTTCATAATATGTTATATATGATTATATAAAAGTTAAATTTCTCATATTTTCAATATGAAATTGAATAAAATTTATCTTCAATATATATATATATATATATATATTAAAAACATTCATGAATTAATTTTTAATTATTTACTATTAAGATAAAACTATTTAATGTTAAAATGATATATTTTCTAAATCGTTTTTTCTATATGTTGTGTATTTTTATATTAATAAATAAAAATTATCCTTATTAAATATATATTTTAATGAAATTAATTTTTATATAAGTATCAAAAAACTTTAACCATAATCTAATCAATATTAATTGGTGTAAAATAAAAATAAAATTAATATCACGGGAAAAATAATTTTTTTCTGAAGAAAAAACTTATGTGTTATGAGTATTTATTTTCAAATTAGTGTTTATAGGATTTAGAAAATTAACACAATAGCTTTATATATTTATTTGGAATTAGAATTTAAATATTATGTATCAATTGTAATTTTTTTTGGCACAAAAATTAAGATGTATGTATAAAAGTTATTTAAAAATGTAATCATAAACTGAGGTAAAGGGTTATGTTTTTGGGTGGAGTCTTAAAATATAAAAAACATTTATATATAAATGAGTGGATGAGGTAATGATTGACCTATTCTCATCAGTTTTGGATTATTTTACATCTTTTTATCTAATTTCCATGAAAATTAAATTTCTATTATATTATGGAAAGAGTATTTTGGAAAATACCACCCCTTCCCACTTATAAAAGTACCCGTGATCTGTCACGACTGATCCCCCAAGGCCTAGTCCTTGACTAAACCAAGCCTTCCTTCCATAGGCTAGGGGATGTCGACTAGCACTGAGTAGGCATATCCCAAAAAAGGGAAGGTATTTTCCTTAAAACCCATACACTTGTATAATTCTCAAAATGCGGAATAAAAACAAAAAGTAAACCACAATTGTCATAGAGACAACTAATGAGAGTAAATTACGAACTAAAATTACAATGGGGCCAGAATACAATCCCAATACCACAAAGGAATGTACAACTACCACGATTCATCCTCTCAAGACCCCACATGAAGGGTAGGTGAAGGGTAGTTGTATGTAGCAGTAGAAGTATGCTCGTCCATCACGTCTCACTAAGAACCACCTTGTCCTGGACCACTAAGGTCTCTGTTATAGTGTATTCTCATTTTATCTCATTGAGCACCACCTTGTCCTGAACCACCAAGTTCTTCATTGAAACGTCGATCACTTTCAAGGGACACGATGCGTACGGGTGATTCCTGTGCAAGGGTGAGTAACACAATACTCAGTACGGACCCCAACACACAAGGAAATGGCCAAAAAAGAAGTTATGCACAAGGTAATGTCATCTCACACAGGTATAAGTCAATGTATAGAAAGCATGACTATCAGTCATAACACTGAACACCATAGACTGCTGAGGTACTCATCCCTGATTAGTACCATGGGTCTTCTTGGTCACATAGATCCATTACCCTATATGATTATATCGGATCACAAAGAGCTACTACCCACATAGGACATCATAGCTGGTCCACATAGGGCCCCATAGAGCTGGTCTATATGGGGATGCTTATAGTTGGTCCACACAAGGCTGATTATAGCAAGTTCACATAGAACCGCTTATAGCTTGTGCATACAGAGTTGCTTATAACTGGTCCACCAAGGAAGGTTATCATCTAGGCCTATAGGGTTACATATACTCGCTCATCTCTAGTATTCGGTTCTCATCCTGTTGCAGGATTCCCACAAATAGTGTTCTTTATTTTGGGAGAATATACACCTCAAGACATCGGTTTCATTTTAATAGCCACAAAAACTCTTCTAGAGTATTCCCAATGTATAGTGTCATCTCAAGGGTCCCAACACCATAGATGGTACATCAATCAGATGCATGGTCTGAAAGACATTGGAGTTTTAGTAAACATGGGTCGGTTCTTCCAGGCATGGTCTGACCATGTTAGAGCGACCCGACCTACACAGTCAGGGGGTCCTATATGACCTGACCTAGTTCATCCAACCCAAATTGTTTTGGTATGGGTCATCCTAACTATTGGTCCATTCCCATTAGGACATGCTAGACCTGGCCCTATTCAGTCATGGGTCGTGCACACTGGGTCGCCCAGTGACCTAGTTTCATCCGGCTTGGCCTATAACTGGTAGGTTGGTTCCTTCCCATCCTAGGTCGCCCAGGGGCCTAGTTCATCCCATCGACCCAACCCTCATTGGCAAGCTGATTCTTCTCAAGCCCGGGCCAACCATCAGCCTGATTCACACCACCAGCCCAGCCTATTTGGCAGGCCAGTTTCCCCACTACACGGATTCCCGTGGGGAATCCGGTTCACACCACATGTGGTCGAATAAGACCTGATGCATCATTCGCATACGGTCTAGGACAACATTCCACCTCCTTACATGGAATACTCCTTCATTATGGTGTCCCACTGGTGCCGCCCTCCAGCACAGGTCTGCTCACCTGGACTGGTCCCCCAGGACCGTGGATTTTTCCCTAGTCCAGCTCGCCACCGCAATTTGCGGAGCGCAGCTCTGCCCCACATGCACCTATGATGTGGACGGGTGGCTTTGTCCACCATCAACCAGCCTTCATGTTTTTGGCTCCTATCGCAGCCACAGTGCACTACCATTGCGCCCCTTCATGCCTGCCACTACGGCCCAGTTCCACCGATGTGGACTTGTGTCACATTCTCTTGTAGTTGTCACAGCCCGCCTAGCTGTGACCCTTCCTCCTCGAACATCTATAGCTGATGTGCAACCGTCCATTATGCCACATAGAATAGGGAGAGAGAGATGCTGGGGATAACAATGAACACCCATATGAATATCCAAACTCTGTTTGTGTTGGTCCTTAATTGTTTGTGTTAGTAGGATAATGACGTATAAATTATAAATATATATGATTTTATATTAATATCAACGCTCAATTATATTTCCCAATTCTGCATGGAAAATCCATCCATAGATCAACATTTTAGATAGTTGATCTACGTTATTCCTAACGTGTGTGAGAGCAGGGACAACAATTAATTAATAATTTAAACCCCACCTAGGATAAGACTTTGGTCGAGGATGATCGATCATCATTTCTCGTGGATCTGTGGTTCAGATTCTCTCTCCAAGTGTGTCATCCTCACATCCCGATTTTCCGGCATTCATCATTTGAAATTTTTCCTTGAGAGACTCAAAGGGTTTTACAGTATCCAAAAGTGATCCAAAATTCCTATTATCCCATTAAATGGGTAAAATGTTCCATAGTATTTCCCTTACACAGAGCTACCACTGTTACACTGTTTCATTCTGGAAATAGAATTTTTGTTACTTTGCATTGTAGTGTAGTTACACGGTTCCATTTAGGGAATGAAAAAGTTAGATCATTGCTATGATGGAAAAAAAATAATTTCGAATAAAATAAACATTTCAATTTTCTTTTCTTTTTAATTAAAACATTCGAAAAATTATTTTTACCCTCAATCCACATCTATCGAGGTTAAGTTCTTCTTAATAAAAAAATATCATTACGAAATCAGTGATGGTCTTATATTTTTAATCCGAGTTACTATTTTTGATTTAAGAGGATTATTAATTTAAATAACTTTTAATTAAATTATTTAATTTATGGTTATGTCCCAAAAACTAACATTCATAGTCGGCCCACATAGCCTAATGTTATGTTCCTATTAGTGGTCTTATACCCTCACAAACTCAATGGTGCTCCTAGATTTCCAATTTGAGTTACCGTTTATGAGTTATAAAGATTTTAAAATAAAATAACTTTATTTAATTATTTTATTTAGGGCCAAAACCAAATTTCCAATGTTGTCCTACACCGCCTAGTGTTAAGCTCTACCTAAGAAAATCATACCCTCATGAGTTCAACGGTGGTCTCAGATTTTTAATCTGATTCACCATTAATGATTTATAAGGATTTTAAAAATAAATTATTACTATTTAATTATTTTATTTATGATTATGGAATTTTGGGGTTTTCTCCCGAGAGGCCCACGCCGACTAAAATTTAGTCACGCGTAAGGTAAATATGGTATCTTGAATGAAAAAGTGCCCATGGATTTTTGATATGGGAAACCGTTTAAGTTTTTTTCGACTCCTTCATAAAAACTCCCCACACATGATATTTGAAACATAACATATTTCCATAGCTCATTTCAGGCACTCTGGGCATCAGAATCAAAGGTTTTCTTAGTACATGGTCTTGAAATAATCATATTTAATTTTCATAAAAAATTCATGGAGTTCTGAGATATTACAGTACTCCCCCCTTTTGGGGTTTACGTCCTCATAAGTCCTAATAAGGGATAATTAACAAAAGGGGGTACTGAGCAAGAATCTAAGCATCCCAATCCCACATTCTCCCATGTATATTCTCGTTCTTCCATTGAACACATACAAGAGGAATTGACCATTCATGAAGTATCTTCTCCTGTCGATCCTCTATCACCACCGGACGTTTCATGAATATCACCCCTTCATCAATCTTTTTCTCGCCATGGTCGATTTGTTTGGTAGGGTCATGCATGTATCTCCTCAGTTGTGATGTATGAAATATGTCATGAAACCTCTCCAACAGTGGTGGTATATCCATGAAGTATTCCACCTCTCCCACTCTACGCATTATCTGGAATGGTCCAATTATCCTCGGAAATAACATATTGCACCAACCAAATCTCTATATCCCTCATCGTGGAGAGACCCATAGAAATAAATGGTTCCAATCTTTTAACTCCAAAGGTCTCCAACACCTATGAGAATAGAAATATTTTCAGCTCTGTGCAGTCTTCATCTGCTCTTGGATGACCTACACCTTCTCAGTGGGAGCCTGTACCATCACTTGACCCATTAGCACTGACTACCCTAGGCATGTTCTGCAAATCGGTGACCTATATGGTAATCCATACAGTTCCATGAATAGTGCCATAGAGATTTTTGAGTGATGTATGTTATTGTATGCAAACTCCACCAGTGGTGGGTGGTCCTCCAAACTGAGTCCAAAGTAAATAATTTAAGCATGATGCATGTCCTCCATGGTGTATATGGTTTGCTCTTTCTGACCATCAGTCTATGACTAAAAGGTTGTGATCAAGCGCAGATGAGTCCCAAAAGCCTCTTAAAATCCATTCCAAAACCAAGACATAAAACATTAATCACAATCTGAGAAAATTGTAGGTGGTGATCCATATATTTGAACTATCTACTTCACATAGAGGTGTCCAAAGCTCTCTACCCAACCCATCTCTTGAATGGGTAGGAAGTTGGCCGACATGGGGTATCAGTCTACAATCAACCAGATGGTATCTATCCCACAATATTCATGTGGAAATACCATCATGAAGTCCATCGATATTCCCTCCCAATTTTATTCTGGTACCTAGAGGGGTTCATTCAAACCTACTGGAACTAGGTGCTCAGCCTTCACATACTAACAAGTTAGGCATCTTGAGACAAACTCTTGCACTTCCTTCTTGATCCCTAACCGCCAATACTAACATCGAGGGTAATGGTACATCTTCTCCACACCCTGATATACAACCAAAGGGTATGTATGGAACTCCCAAAACACATCCTCGAAAAATTCCACTGTTACAATGATGTTTCCTCAAAAAAGGATGGAATGATCCCCACCATTCGAATATCTATAAGGGATATGCCCCAAGGATATCTAGAAATGTGTAGATTCATAGATGGTATCTCTGAGTTTCACCTCCCTAACTCACTGTAAGGGTAGAGGGGAAACTACTATCGAATGAATAAAATATATCTTCTCTCTATCCAAAAAGGATATCTAATGTGAGGCTAACTACTCAGAGGAATAGTTAAGTTGATGTGAACTTGATATCCTGACGAGAGTATCAACCACTATGACCCCCTTCTTATAAGTACAATCTATCTCCTTATAATAATCATAGAGGAACCCTAACCAATGCCTCTAACTCATATTTAGATCCTTCGGAGAATATATATTCTTGAGGCTCTTATGGTCAGAGTGGATGATGAATCATTGAGAATACTACCACTACCAACTCAAGGTCATGATACACATAGTTATACTCATACAGTCAAAATTTATGTGGGATATAAGCAGTCACTTCTTTCCCCTGCTTGAGGACATAGTCATGACCGGTTCCTTATGTTCCACATAACGCCGCGTAGTCAGTTCTCTCCTCTAGAAACCTCAAGATAAGGGAACTCATCAAGCACTATCTCAGTTGTTGAATGCACTTCTAGAACCATTTTTTACACATGAAGGGTTTTCCATTCTTATTCAACACCATCATGGGTGCTTCTACCATGGAAAGGTCATATACAATCCTCCAATAGTATCCAGCCAACCCAAGGAAACACCACACCTATGTAATGATCCTGGGTGGTTCCCAAGAAAGAACTACCTTAATCTTCACTGGATCCACTTCAACTCCATCCTCTGTGATGACATGTCCCTTAAAGTGGACTTTTCATATCTAGAACTCACACTTCAATAGATTTTCATAAATCTGGTGCTCTCAGAATGTGTCAAGAACCATCCTCAGGTTTATCGCGTTCTCTTCCTCATACATGGAATACACAAAGATGTCATCAATGAAGGCCACTACCAACTAGTCTATGTACGGATGGAGGATCCTATTCATGAGTCCCATGAAAACTGTTAGGGTGTTAATTATGCCAAAGGACATCACTATGTACTCTTACTGGCTGTAGCGACATCTAAATGTCATCTTCACAACGTACTCATCTTGTACTCAAAATTGGTGATAGCCTGATCTAAGGTATATCATTTAGAACCATATCACTTCCTTCAGCGAATCGAAGAGGCCATCAATCCTCGATAGAGGATAAATGTTTTTCACGATAACATAGTTAGATTTCTAGAATTCCCAAACTAACCTCAGGCCTCCTTCTTCCTTCTTGTAAAACAACACTGAGGCTACCAATAATGAAACACTAGGCCTTACGAACCCATTCCTCTACAAGTTATACAATTGTACCCTAATCTCCCAGGGCTTTGTGGGAGACATCTAATATGCAGGTGTAGTTATTGGTGTTGTCTCGGGGTACATATCAATGCAGATGTCTACCTCTCTGGGAGAAGGTAGTCCTGGAAAATCCTCTCGAAAGTCCTCCTTGTACTCGTCCACCGCTGTAGGGAAACAAAACTCAAACATCCACTACCACGTGGGTAAGGATAATCACACATAGCTACCCCTTCCTTTGACATCCAAATTCCTAATCCTGGTGTGGAAAAAATTGTGTTGTTTGTTGTAAAATGTTTTAATGTATACCACCTCTTGTTTCTCTCCAAACTCATCTGACATGTCGGCCGCCCTATAGAAGGCTCACGGTTAGAACTTCCATTTGTTCAAGTAGTGTCCTCAACAAGAGGAAGACTCACGTGACAAAATCTAGTAAATCCTCTGCGACCATAGGATTTGTCTCTCCCATGAATCTATGAGGACCCTATTTCTGGAACTCATGTAATCCACTACACCAACATAAATCCTCTACCAATAACATCAGTATTAAGTGTTGACCAATGGGTGGTGGTATTGCTGGGACACCGCCCTAATTTTCCATCTCGGGCTATGGTCCCTATACTAATGTCTCATCACTCTATGGAACATCCTTGTGGTCATGTACTCGAATCCTGGATTGATGTCTGTGTGGAGGAATCTTGAAGTAGAATCCAGATAAACCATTGTCAATTTATTTTACCTGGTGAGATGAATTTGAATCAAAAAGACCATAGGAAAAAACTCAAAGATGTATGCAACTTGTGTTTTCATGTATCGGGTTAGAAAAAAAAAATTCAACATCCTGGTGTATGGATACGTTGGCCACCACACCAACACCGGACTCCCTATCCTGAAAGTCGAACTCAAAAGACTTAACACTATTTCCCCATCAAAATTTATAGACTTTTAGTTCTTCTGGTAGAACCGACCACCTTTGTTACAACTTTTTCAAAAACCATCCCATAGGGCCCGTGACATGGCTACCCCAAACTAACCATCCATAGGCCAGGGATGGCGATTAGCACAAAGTAGGAATATCTCATAAGGGATGAAATATTCCTTAAAACTTGTACACATGCACAATTCTCAATCCACGGAAAGTAAACACAATGTAAACCACAACTGTCACTAAAAAACTACTAAGAATACATGTTAAACTGAATGTAAAAAAGGGGCCTAAATAAAATCCCAAAACCACAAAGGAATGTACAAATGCCATGGTTCCTTCGCTCAAGACCCTGCCTGAAGGGTAGTTGAATGGTAGCTGCATGTAGCTGTAGAAGTATGCTCGTCCATCCTGTCTCCCTAAGAAGAACCTAGTCTAGGACCACCATGGTCTCTATTGAAGCATCCTTTTGTCTCCTCTCACTGAGCACCACCTAGTCCCAGACCACAAAGCTCTCCGTCAAAGCGTTGATCACCTGTATGGGACACGACACGTGCTGGCGAAGCCCGTGAAGGGGTGAGTAGAACACCACTCAGTAGGGACCCTAAAACGCAAGGGAAAGACCATAAAAGAAGGTCTGCACAATGTACTGTCAGCACACACTGGTATAACGCAAAGAATAGAAACAAAGACTATCAGCCGTAACACTGAACACCTTGGAATACTGAGGTACTCATCACTGATTTGTACCGTGGGTCTGTTTGTTCACACAAAACTGCTCCCTAAAACTATTCTTATGGGACACAAAGAGCTTCTCCCCACTTAGGCTATCATAGCTGGTCAACACAAGGCTGCTTATAGCTAGATAAAATAGGGCCTATTATAGTAGGACCACA
This sequence comes from Viscum album, assembly GCA_963277665.1. NCBI lineage: Eukaryota > Viridiplantae > Streptophyta > Magnoliopsida > Santalales > Viscaceae > Viscum > Viscum album. The sequence goes on along the minus strand of OY728155.1, from coordinate 190,104,401 downwards.
TAGTGATGCTTATAGCTAGTTCACATAGAGCCTCTTATAGCTAGCTTACACATAGATTCATGTGCCTGGTTCACACAAGGACTCTTATCTTCTAGTCCTATAGGGTGAATTATACCTGCTCATTAGTAGTCTTTGGGTCACATCCCACCGCAGGATTCCTGCATGTAGCACACATGATTCTGGGATAATATATTCTCAATCCATCAGTCACATATCCACTACCATTAAAAATAACGAAGACTATGCCCAAAGGATTTTCTATTATCAAGAGTCCCAACTACAGATGTCGCATCCATCAAATTCCCAATCAGAAAGATATTGGTGTTTTAGTATTCAGGGGTCGGTAGTGTCTGGGCCCGGTTCGACCTAGTTGGACCGGCCCGACAAACTCGGCCCGAGGGTCCGACATGACCCAACCCGATTTGGCATAACCGATTTGATCCGACCCTATTGGGTATAGGTATGCTTGGTCTGGCGTGGCCACTAGACCCAGCTCAGTTTGGTTGTGGGTCTATCATGCTGGTTTCCCACTGACCCGGTTTCATCTAGCCCAGCCTGCAACTGGCTGGCCTGTACATTCCTAGCCAAGGCTGCTTAGCGGGTTGTCCCATCAGCCTGACCCACATCGTAAGGCCAGTTTGTATCTAGCCGAGGCCGCCCAGTGGCCCAATTGATGCCACCAGCCTAGTCCATTTGACTAACTGGGTTTCCCACTGCACAGAAAATTGTGGGGTGTCCAATTCAAACCGTACGCAGCTGGCCAAGGTCGGCCACCTCCTTCACATATAGTCTAGTACCACATGCCAGCTCCTACCATGGCCTTCCAGCACAAGCCGCTCCTCCAATGAGGCGCCTGAGTGGCACTGCCCTCCTACACCATTCTACTCACTTAGACCAGTCTAACCCCCACATTGTGACACACAACCATGTTGTGGGTCCTGCTCATTGTCGCAGTTTGCGGACAGCGGCTCGGCACCGCGTGTACCTCCAACGCTGCCGGGTGGCCGCGTCTGCCTACCACCAGCCATCAGACTCTGTGTTGGTGACTCCTATCACCACTTTCCACCAGCTTTCGTGGCATGGAGATTCCAAGCGCTACAGTATGGTGCCGCCACTGTGGACATTTTCCCCATGACTCTTTCTAAGGCTGCACCGCGACTAGATACAGCCTTTTCTCTTGGATATTTTACAGCCGATGTGCCACCATCCATTATTCCGCAAAAATCTGGGAGAGAGATATGGATGGTTGGACAAAGAACACCGATATCAAAAATCAGTCTTTGTTCATGTTGGTCCTGAATTTTTCATTTTAGTAGGATCACGACATAATAATTATAAATCACTAAGTTTACTCCCGATATCAAACCAAAATTATATTTCCCAACCCTATATGGAATATCCATCTATGGATCAACTTTTTAGAGAGTATCTATGTTATTTGTTTAGAGGGGAGAGAGGGGAAACAATTCATTAATAATTTAAACCCCTACCGTGGAATGAATATTTTTTTAGGGTGATCATTCTTCATTGTCCATCAATCTATGGTTCTGATTGGCTCTCCAAATGAATCATCACTTCATTTTAATTCACCGATGTTCATAATTGGTGGGTTTTCCATCAGAGGATTAGTGGTATTTTCAAGATCTGAACATTATATACATTTCCCTTTTCCCATTAAATGAGGAAAATGTGATGTAACATTTCTGTTACACTGAGTTGCTGTCATTATGTTGTTTCATTTATTAAATAGTGTTTTTATAACAATTTATTATAGTTTATTAAAATAGTTTCATTTATGGAATGAAGCTGTTGGCTCATCGCTGTGTTGCAGCAATTTAATTTATAATAAAATATAGTTTTTATGATTATTTTATTTTTCCTTAAAATTTCTGAAAAATAAATTTTCCCTTAGCTTGAGCCTGTCGAGGTTAAGTATTTATTAAGGATAATATCTCATTATAAAGTCTACCGTTTTGTTATTTTTTTAATAAGATTTTCTGTTTCTAAGTTATAAATATTTTAAAATAATATAACTTTTATTTAAATTATTGTATTTACATTTATGTCCCTAAAACCAACATTCATTGTTTACCCATGTCGGTCGATGTTAGGCTCTACCTAAAAGAATCATACACTCAAAAACTAAATATTACTCTCATATTTCTAATACTAGTTACCATTTATGAGTTATAAGGATTTGAAAATAAAATAAAATTATTTATTTATTTTATTTATGGACAAAAACTACTTTCCACATGTTATCCCTCACTGACCAATGTTTGGATAAGCATAAAAAAGCACACCCTCATGAGTTCAATGGTGGTCTCATATTTTCAATCAAATTTTATGTTTTTGAGTTATAAGGATTTGAAAAACAAAATAATATTATTTATTAATTTTATTTATGATTTTTACAATTTCGAGTTTTCTCACTGGAGGCCCGTGCTGATGAAATTTAAGTCATTCCTAGGGTAGAAACGCTATCCTGGATGCAACTGTGCCCTCAGATTTTTGATCGAAAAACCCGTTTAAGAGTTCTTCCTCTTTTTTAGGAAAACTGCTTAGGTGCACTATTTAAAACCAATCCTTTTTTCAATGGATCATTTTAGGCACTCTGGGCCTCTGAATCACATGTCGTCTTAGTGCCTAGTCTCAAAATAATACCATTTAATTTTCAAAAAAATCATTGAATTATGAGGTATTACATGTTATCCCCTATTCAATGCACAAAATACCCTCATTTATTAATTTAATACATAACCTCATTAACATCTTAAAATTCCAGTCCCCCATTCTAGAACCTCAGGTAAGAAGAATGTGTCTCAAATCAAGTATTCCTAACGGGTTCACTAAGAGAAGATTAATATATTCCACATAGGTGATATCCTATACATAACCATTCATCCTTTTATTAGAAATAAAACACTTTCTAAATATCATTTAAAAAATTAATAACATGCTTCTAAAATCATTAATCATCTCTAATGTGATATTATAAAGATAAGAGAATTTTTTTTACATAATTACTAGTTATAATGAAATATAAATTTGGTCGGTTTTACAAACATCATGTATGATGTTATTAAATTGTAATCATGAATAACAACAAAAAATAAAATTCATGTAATTTTAGAAAATATTGAACATTTTAAGACGTTTTCATAATTATGGAATGCTAATATTCAACATATGCACCCCAATAAATAAATTCTTTTAATAATTTAATAATTATTAAAATTAATATTTTTATGTATTTTATGATTAATATTACCACATTTTTCATAAAATAAAAATGGGAACCTTGAAATATATCAAACACAATTTCAAAATATTTATAATGATTTTTGTGTAGATGGAATAATGATCATCAATAAAGGACTAGAACTAGCAAACTAAACCTTGTGTAGAATTAAAAATAGATAACACCAAAGTATTACTTTAGAAATTAAATAAAAAATATATAGATAATAGTTAATTGTAAAATATTTATAATGAGTAAAATAAATATTTTTATTTCTAATATACATATGTGTAATATAACTAAATTTATTGTAAATGAATTTATTGATTGTTTGACCTAGTGGAAGTTTTAGGTATGGCATCGCCATCTCAATTTACTTTTAATGATATGTGATCTATATAAAAATGATATTGTAATTTATGTATAATACATAATACCCATGTATAATACTCATAATAATTTTCACACAATAGAATTTATTTACAATTCCCTCATGACATATCTCTCTCAAGGTATTTAGAATCACAAATTATTTATAAATAGATTTTAATTTAGAAGAAATTTAATATTAATTACCTCTAATTCCCTATATTTTGTATCCTATTTTTATGGGAGTTTTTTATTTTCTTCTTACCATATCACCTCTATTTCATTATAAATTGAAAAAAATATCTTTTAAGTGGACCCAACATTATCTCCAATGTTTCCAACATAAATCATTTTATAAAAATTTGAACATATTCATATTAAATTATTTATGTTCATATCCCAACATCTTACAATTCCTAGGGTAATTTTATATTTTCACTCACAATTTTTAAGAAATGTTAATGGATACTTTTTTAATATCTGAAAGTATATATTTCTCCCAAATTTTCCATGTTTTATATAAAAAGATTCCTTTTTTGTATTTCTGTTTTCCCACAAGTAATTTTTATTTAACATATTATTATCTTTAAAAAAAATAAAAAAAATTATTTTTAAAGAAACCAATTATCAAAATGTAAAGTGTATCTGTTTTAATTATAAAAATTAATTTTATAAGTTTTTTATAATCCTTATTTATATAATCTAATAGTCATTAAACATATTATTGAATAGAAATATATGCACGGATGTTCACAATTTATATCTTATTTCCAAAAAAATTAAATTATACAAAATACCATTTAAAATCTAAAAATAATATTTAAATAAAAAAAATGAAAGATAAAATCAAAAAAACATAATAATGAATTTGTTCAATGTATCTGTAATTTCTAGTCAAGGTGTAAAAATGAAATATATTGATCCATATTTGTAAATTTATTTTATTGTTTCTCTTGGTTGATAAATCTATGGTTTCAATTTATGCTTTATGTTTTGAGAAGATAGACCTGGATTCTATATTTAATTATATATTCTTATTATTTATAATTTTTTTACTTCCCTTTATTTATAGTTTATCACAATATAGAAACATTGAAAAGGAGAGGTGTTATGGATTTTTTTGGGACAATATACACTCACCACTAAAGTTATTGTAATATACAACTTAAATATGGGGTAATTTTAGTAGGTTATTGAAAAAAATTTAATTTAAAAAGTTTTTCAAGTGATGTGAGGCATGTGTAATCGATTTCATTAACATTATATAGATCAATAATTTTTTAATGAATAGTGATAAACAATTATTTTAGTGATCTATTTTGGCCTAAATTTTTTAATGATCACCTGCATCATACAACCTAATTTATTTTTCCTTTTTATTTACCTTTTTCTTTAATATTTTCTATTCATAGTTATCAGTACACATTAATTTTTTCATTCTTTTGAAATATTTATAAACATAAAAATAATTAACATTTTAAAATAGAAAAAATTATAGAAAAGTGTGAACAATGCAGAATGCTTCCTCAAGAGAATGATCCTTGTGGCCATCCATTATCCACCTTTCCCAGGTGTATATAAAATTCTAAACAAATATTGTTTTCCTTTAGATATGTTCGTCATGTGTAATTGATCCATTTGATAATATTAACCTAAACATTTGTTTCTCCTTCAAAAATTGCATGCATTATTTCATATATGTTTTCACTCATTATAAAAGTTTTTTTATAAAATAAATTATAAATGAAATTACATTTCATTATTATGTTTCTTTATATGATAAAATGGAAAGAAGAAAAAAGTTCAAATAAAAATTTTAATGGTATGAATATTAATGTCATAAAGATGAACATGTTTCTCAGTGATCAGCTCATGAGCTACATTAATTTCTACACTCACATGATCATATGGAAGTTGTTTATTATGTAGGATATTTCTATGGATATTTTACATTTTCTCTCTCACAACAAGGAAATTATTACGTGATGATATTTTAAAATCATAATCAATTTCACCCTATACGAATTTTAATACAAAGTATTAATAATTATTTGATATACATATACCATAAACTGTTATTATAAAAGGAATTACCCCATGTAAGTAATATCATTTAGGAAAATTTAATTCCACAAAACTAGGGGTTATGTATATTCATAGTGTGGTTACAACTATGCACATTTATTTATTGATCCAATTGAATAAGTTAGTCAATTATTATATTCTACCTACAAATAGTTTCCTTAAAAGAATCTATTACTCCAAAAATCTATATCTTTTTCGTTTTGTATCTATATGTGTGTATGATTTTCTAATGTATTTATGTGGTTACAATCTAAAAAATACACCTCTAATAAGGTCATACTATTTGTGACACTTCAAAGCCACTAAAATTACTTATTTAATAGCTACATTATATAGATATTCTTATTTCTAAATTGGATAAAAACATATGAATATAAGAATCCATTATTATGTAATACTAAATTAATGTGGTAAAAATTTATTTTTGTCATAATTACAGCTAATTCAAATTCATTACATGTTGTTTTATATATTATGTATCCCTTATTATATACATGAACCTCCTCCAATAGCATAAGATGTGAGATGGGTATGGATCTAGTTTCTAATTAATAAATCTATACATAAATTCATAAACATTATTCTATTGTTGTTCTATAACAATTTTTTTCTACATATTTAAAAAAATATTTTTTTCCAAGTGAAGAATACCCCCTCATAACATTACAGTGTGAGTATGGTAATTCAGATGGATGTTTTTAATTTTTAACACTCTTTTTACTATTTTATAAATTAATAATTATGAATCAATTTTCTTAATATATGTAATGTAAAATAAAATAAAATAAATTAAATTTTACAATAATTTTTTCCGTATATCAATGGATATTAAAATAATCCCTTGTTTCTTATTTTATGATGTTCGTGTATAAATATGCTGGGTAGGGTTTTACATGGTCCTCAAAATCCCTATGATGAAGTTTGATAAAAATCATATGAAACAATATATAAATATGTCTAGTTTTCATTAATAATATTTTCATTTCCCAATTGTATGAGATAAATGTGATTCACATAGGATAATAAAGTGTCAATCAATATTTTATTTTTTAATTTTAGAGTAAAATATATTATGTATATTATAATGTTACCCTTATTCCATCTAATATTGTTATCTTAAATACAAGTACAACTTTGTGTCACATATCTATATCAATCTACATGTGAATTCAAGTATTAGAACCATTTTTACTAATTAAAATGGACTTCATTAGGTCAAAAGTTTGACCACATTTATTCCATCAGATGTCAAATTTCTCTTCCTGTACTTCTCACCATAATAAAATTTTCTAAAAATTTTGTGTAACACCATTCCTATATTTTTCAACATTACCATGTTTTTTCGATTTCTAAACTCTAAAATAATTCTCTATAATAACATTTTTCTCAACTTCATGTTGTTTCTCACCTACAGAATGAATATCACCTTATAAAAATTTCTATATTTCATAGTCATTATTGTGTTGATCCATGATATTATTAAAATTTGTATATGAAAAATCCATTATCAACAAAATTTGATAAAATATTATTTTAAATTATGTAAATATGGTATTAAACACATAATGTTATGAGGAATCACAATTTATATATTAGACTAGTTAGAGACATCTGACCTGATTAATGAATACTTTTTTATTTTAATTTCGAAGTGTTTTGATCCATCTTCAAACTATCAAAATCCTATCTGTTAGGTCCCATATGAAATTCCAGACACCATCTACATTGAAATTAACATGAGATGATAGATCCATCCCAATGGATGGATCAAACTCAATGTTATTTTTATTTGATCCTATAGTTTTTTTAGCCTCTAATATAATAATTGACATGTTTATTTATTTACAATCTAGAGCATAAAATACATGTAATTCTAAGGATTAAAATTTTAATCATTCTTCCTATTAACCTTACTAAAATCAAATTTCACAAATCCTGGTTTAATGAATTTATCTGTAATTATATTCTGAATCCATTTGCATCAAAACATTAGTATGTGGAATGGTGTGTCTTCTAACACCTATATTATTTTCATGTTGTCACGGTAGAAAATATTAACATAAATTAGATTTATATATTTTGTACCATATAAATTTATAACTTCTATTTGTTTATTACTTTTTTCATTTTTTTTCATTAATTACTGAAATATATATTAAATAATGATATTATTTTTTATTGGATGATAAATTTTAGAGTTGTGGGAAATTTTCTCAGTAATTATATATATTTCATGATGTAATAGACGATTTAATAACATTCTTTGTTAGACCTACAATAAGGGTTGGAATAAAAAGATGAAACTATGATAAATTTAGGTTCCTCATGTTGTGAAGTATCTATGAACCAACAAATATAAACGGATAAGAACAAACCATGATAAAATATCATTTTCACACTATAATTCCATTACATAATATAAGATAGTGAATAAAAATATTAATTTGTAATTTATGACATGAATGTATGATATAGCTGAGTATAGATAAGAATAATAACTTAGGAGGTGTTATTGTATCATGACAAGATATTTTTCACCAAAATGAATCTATAAAATATTAATTCAGTGGATCTTCACCAGATTAACTCACAGAGGAGGCTTTAGAGGAACAAAAAAGTAGATCAATAAATGAATAATTCAACGAAATTGAAAAAAAATCACTATGAAGGATGTGGTCATACCATAGTGAATTCAAATGAAAAATTTCCTTTTATAGGAGATTTATGTGATCATTATTTCATTGACTATTATTATTCCATGATATGATGAATGTAAGTAACATATGTAAATCCTTTAGAATCACACCACAGTAGGATCCAATTTAAGATCATGATACATCTGAGATATATAATAGAAAATGATATCTAATACTACGTATTAAGGGTTCCACCATATTATATTTTATATATTTATATTTTAATGAAGAAGATAAATGGATAACTTTTCAATGATTATTGTTGCACTGAGATGGATCCAATTAGGGAAATTAAATGGGATTTATATCTAACGTTTTTATTTATTCACACCATGATTCACAATGTTTCATTTTTATGTGTGAAATATTAATAATTAGGCTATTTTAGTTTAATTTTAGGGATAATTTGAATTTTTATGACATTATACTCTTGGGTACTGGACTCAGATTCTCTTAGCATTTTTAACTCATGAAATTTGTTTCTATTTTTATTAATTATTTAACCAATTAATACATTAGATGATAAATTCATCATGATTAAGATTATCTCAATCATGATTGAATTGTTTCGTAAGGTGTGTGAGATCAAGAGTAGAAGAATTATTTCTTAGTTTATATTATCAATTTCACTCACGAATAGAAAATTTAATTTTGAATTTTTTAATTAAATAGTTTTATCCCATTTCATAATATGAATTTGAAAAACATATTTGTTAAGGGAATAAATCAATTTTATTTGGGTGAATTAAATTATCAATAGTTATTTGTATTTAACTAATTCATAGAAAATTGATCTTAGTAAACTTATTTTAGATTATTTTTCTGAACTAGTTGTCAAGATTATCTTAGGTAGAATCAATGGAATTGACCATTGATAAGTTGGTAACTTTAAAAATACATTGTAGACTATTTATTCATCCTATTCATGAATGATAGAGGTAATTATACCTTATTTTTCAACCAAATAAATTAGTCAATTTCTTTTTTAATTAATTATTTGAAGTATCATTTATTTATTTTGGTTTCTTTTCAATTTATTTTAATTTTCAAAGAATTCGGGTTATCAATTAATAAGTACAATATCCTAGAGATCACTCATACTTTTCAGGGAAATATACATAGACTCAAATTTTATTATGCTTTAGTAGTTTAGTTAACAGTCGATTAGACCTTAAAACATGATATCACATTGGATGTAATAATGCTGAAAAATATGTAAAATCATTTATAATTATTTATATAGAGATCAATGAACCTGAGAGAAAATAAAAGTAGATTGATTAAAATACTATCTTTAACTAATTTTTATATTTTTTTACTTTTTATTTTTTTAATGTTCTTGGATTGTTATGTTTTTTTTTCATTTTAAGAAGATCATTGAATAAACAAGATGCCAATAAACTGATCAAGGATTCTAGATTCACTAGAAACATCCGAGTACATATCTAAGATCTTTTGGTTCATATTCTCCCACTAATGATCACATATATAATATGTTGAAACCAAGGTGATCTTTTCTAAATATTGATCTTTTCTAGATATAATTAAGATGAATAATGATGATTTCAAATACGATTCTATTTTGAATAAAATTTTAGAGGTTGCTTATTACACCCAAATATTTTGAGAAGAATAATATTTTATGATAGTCTGCATTTTTAATTTATGTATATACTAATAAAAAAGGGTGAAGGATAATGAATTATTTGAGGATTTAGTGCTGTTTAGTGAAAAAATTAGTGTAATGGAATATTTTTCATATATATATTATGTGAATTCATAAGAAGTATATGGTACCTAGTTCACATAGGAAGTACAAAAATGTTAGTTGAAATAGTAGGTACACAACCATGAATGTTTCATATGAATCGGGCTTATGATATGAAATTATTTTCAAGGATTCTCAATAAATATTTGTTATTTAACTAAAAATAAAATATTGTGTAATCCTAGTGCTGATATCACATCAAATCCACTAACATTCTCTGATTTTTTATTTTCACGATCATATTCTTAAAATACATTAAAAATATACTAATAAATTATATACTAATATAATAGAGGTTTAAATAACAAAATATATATGAAAATATAAAAATTCAAAACATAAATAAAAGAAAACATAAAGAACATATTGAGTGAAAAATTACCATTCTTAGGAGTTCACAATAATGAAGATCATCATTTTTTAAATAATTCAACATTTTACTCAAAATTGTGATAAATTGATAGAACTCCAAACACTCGCATTTGAAATGTAAATAACTGACAATGAGACCCTTGTATTTGGGTAATTAATATCTCAAATTTTGTTTTGGATACCTATTCACCACACATCATGATCATAATATTAATCAATTGTATGAAACATTATAGTGATGAAGGAGATGAATAAATATGAATGAGAAGAAGAAGCTAAAAAGTAGGAAAAATAGAATGACCTCATACCATAATAAGTTTAACTTATACCCACATATTTCAAATAAATTAAATTGAACCATTTGAGTAAAAAACTCAAAGGAAATCATTTATCCATCCATTATAAAGTAGAATTTAGTTCACAATTTTTGTGGAGAGTAGATTCACAGAGGTAGAAAAAAATAGGGAAGAAAAATAAAAAGGGAGAAAACTAATATATATTTTTATAATATTTAAATATTAAAAATAATCCTTAGATACAAAAAGTACCCATATCTTTTATAATGAAATAGGGGTATAAATTTTTTTCCAGTGGTGTACCTGATTTCCCTCTAATTATATCATCCCAAAGACAAAGTCATTTTGGACCATTAAATAGTTTAATATTAGAAATTGGTATCCATTAATGTTGCTAAGATATTTATTTTCTTGGAACACCCCAAATTTGTGATAATTTTGTTGTAACGATCCATGTTTTACAATATAACAAAAATATAAAAGAATTTTAATTTTTGGATATGGTGGATGGTTGGTTCCATAAATTGATCTCCAAAACAAAATTATGAGTGTTATAACATTTGAATGTGTTTTTAGACATATTTAATCTTATTATGGTTCCCTCAAGTGTATCGTGGTGTTTCAAGAGATTAGTAACCCAAAAATCACATGTTTGGGTAACTGAAATAGGTCTCATCATTTGTCTAAAACTATGTGGCCCCCAGTCGTAATATTTTCGGGCTAAACCAAATTTGAAACATATATTTCATGGGCTACACATGGTTTACCCAAACCATGAATCTATCCTTTATAGTTATTCTCACTTAGGAATCATTATTTCACTATTAATCACATGGCTGGGGCACGATTAGGGTAACCGTGCGGGAAAAAATCTTTGAGGTGGGTTCTTAAGTAGTATGAAAAACATGGTTGATGCACGGTTTTTATAAACCATGCGGCCAAACCCTATGAACCTAGTTTTGAAGGTGAAATTTCATTTTTCCCTTTATGAGTTTTAAAATTAATTTTTCTTTTCCACTTTTTAATTCCCCCCCCATCATGTGCTACTCCCCTCTCCCATGGGTATCTCCTCCCTAATATAGGTGTGGAAATAACTCCTATTTATTCTGTTTGAATCCAATGTCATTGATCCCAATGGATCTAATTCGTTAATCTCTCAATTCCTTTTTAAAGATTTTTATTTTATTTTTTTCTCGACCAATTTATCAAGTTGCAAGCACATTTTTCCTATTTTTAGGGAGGATTCTTGTTTGATCATTTTCTTCGAAACTAAACTAAATCAGACCCTGATGGTGGATGATTATAGAATCATATCCCTAAGGTATGTGGTATAAAGAAATTTCTTCTAGCTTCAAACATTTTATAAATAACTCAATTGTGTTTCATGATGACCTTTCATGCACATTACCTTAAAATTGAGTTATTCATTTTAATTTTGTATACGCACCATGTGATACACACACATTGGTAATTATTAAGTAATTTGAGGTTTTAATCCTAAATCATGGTCACATCTTGGGTGTGAAGGAGTATATTTTCACCAATTAATTAAATTATTTAAATTCCAGAAATGCCTTCAATGAATTTGGCTTTGAATATTGATAGTTTTCACCTTTTTCGATATAGCCCAATTGCTATTGGAACCTCCTAAGTGGGATGTCTAACATTACAGTTGAATTTTAGCTATGTTATCATTCTTAAATGTTTTTTAAATTGATATGTTACTCTTGATTTTGATGCTAAATTTAATTAATGAGTTTCTTGATAAAATGTGACATGTTTTTTATAATAAAACCCTGCGGATGAGGTGAGGTGTCTTATAAATTAAAAATTGATTTATAGTGTGTTGAATCTTTATTGGACTTATGTAATTTATTAATTCCAATGATTTTCTATAATGGTGAGATATATACACTTTTTAGTACATGTCCTCAAATGATATTATTTAGTGGATTTCCCAACATTTTATATATATGTTTAGTGAATTGATGAAAATTCTAAATTAATGACTAAGACCACTCCAATATAATTGATTAATTAACAAAGAACACCCCAAGTGATTTTATAGATTTATAAATTGGATTAAACTAGGTAGGTAACCTCTTGATTGACCATGGTATCTTTTATGTTTCCTCTTGATCCTTATAATCAAATTTCCATGCATGGTAGTATAAATTGAATATTTTGAATGGAATGAAATATTCATGATGATTTTTCTTCAACAAATGAATTAAATCATTGGATTAAAATTTAATTTAATTGGGTGCTATGAACATGTCTGTTGTAGAAATTAAATAAGACTGACTTATGGGGATTTTTATAATTGTGTTTTTCTTGACAATATAACAGGATTAATAAATGTAACGAATGAGGGTTAATGCCTCTTGGATAATATTATAAATATTAACACACCTTTATATAGTATGTGGAATGAAGGTAATGGTTTTATTGATAATTGTGGTATTACACACCCTTACATCGGGTTTTGAGATTGATGTCTCACTCCAGGGATACTATGTGGATGGTGGGCATGAAGTGCCACATCCCCAGGTGAGTGTTGGCAGGAAAGAACACTCACCATTTTCTCAGATGTGGACATGATGACACACTCACCATACATGGTGATAAGCTTGATGTTTACAACTCATTATGATATGTAGGGAATGTCCCTATTTCCTGAGAATATACTCTAATTTAGACTAGTTATGGATGATTGAGTTACACCTTGGTCTAGTTGGTAGTTAGTATTCCAGGTATATGGGCACTATCATCTACACATACTTGGTTTATATAGGTTTATGAAATATATAACTATACTATGTATATATTAATATTTTATACATATTTTTATGGATCATATCATCATTCCAGTACTGTATTGAAGAAGGTGGAGTCATTTAGGTATTGTATTGGAATGTTAGTCGACTGTTATTGTTTTATTTATTCAACACTGCTTATTTTTATTCTACGTATACCTACACACTAATTTGCTTTATATTCCTGGAATGGTTTGTGTTTTAGACATTTTGGGTGGTAACCTACTAGGATTTATATCTCAAACCATGATTGGGCTACCATTTCCCTTGTGTAATTGAGTAGTTATCATGTTCGCAAGACCATAGACCATTAAATGTTCTCTTTTTTCTATACCTAGGAGTTTGGAGAACATGATTATGAAGGAACATAATATTTTCATGGAGATCAACCTTATGTATTTTTATTATATTATTTTACATGTACTATATTATATATATATTCCTACAATTCTATATTATGTATCGTCATCTGGAAATGCATTCATTGATTTATATTGGAATTGTACATAATTTATATTTAGTTTATTATTCTTCTACTAATTGATAGGTCATTTATTACTACTTCCATTATTTTCTGTTATTTATTATTACCTCATATAAAAATTTGAAACACTGCTCATGAGGGTATAGTCTCCCAAGAATCAACTCTGGAGAGACTAACTGCTAGTTAGTAGCATGTGGTGTATGGGGATGGGCACTTGATACCATGTGACCCTGTGCTCTAAGTGATGTCTTAGTGGTCAGTCGGGTGGGGATGTTACAAATTGTTATCATAGCCTTCATTTTTTCCTTTGTATTGCTATTTTTGTTTGGTAGATAGGAGACTAAGAATATGTCAGTGGTTAGTAAATAGTATTTCCATGGAGTGATCAACCCATGTATGGGGAAAAGTCCCTGAAAAAAGAGTTGGGATTGATGACCATTCTATTTGTTATTACAATTGATTGTTATTTCACCTTGAGTGAATGGTGTGATTTTTAATACTTTTTGATTTTGGAAATTTATTATATTTTACCATTTTCTATGTATGGTAAGAAATTATCATTTCATGAATCATTATAGTCACATAGAAATTCACATTCCTTACATATGTCATTACATATAGTTTCATTTGTAAGCTGGTAGTTGATTTCTATTGTATGCCTTTAGTGTCATTCCATGCTTTTTTCTTTAAAATGCCTATTTATATAGAATTCTTGGGTTATTTATTTATCATGTTAATCAGCTTGCAAACATGGGTTATCAAATTCCATGCTTCTTATTTATTTGGCATGATTTCCTGTTGTACCATGACTCTCTATTTATTTAGCATGTTTCTTTGTGTTACTACTTATGATATCATACATAGTTATTTTTTTGATTAATGATTGGTTTCATGTGTAGAATATATCTATTGTGATTAAAGAGGAACCAAATTTTAGTTGTAAGGTATATGGGTGCCTTATAATTGGGAAAAGGTAACCTGGGTATTCAAACCATATTTTGAACTTGTATACACATATAGAGCCCTGTTAAAATGTAAAAATCTTCTAATGTTCAATTTTAATGTTACTTGGTTTTTGTAAAATATGATCTAGACTATGGTTAATAATGTTTGTGGGTGATTTATTGGCTAGGTAATGGACACCCATTTAATAAAACTATTATATATAACCATGTTGTATTTTCAAATGGGTATAAATGTGAAAGTTATTCATTTTTTACCTCAATTGTGTAGGTTAACTTGTAAAATGAACACCTCGACCATATTGGGTCAATTGGGGATGTTTCTTATGAGATAATTTAGTATGGGTGTTTTAAAACTTTTATGATTAAACAACTACTATTGAGTTTCATTTTTATGAACCTAAGTGGGATAAATAAGACCGTCATAGGTTACCATATCTTTTACCTAGGGAATTTGTTTTATGATTGGTAATATTTGTTTTTTTAAAATCTATCAAATGATTAAAAATTGAATGTGAATTAATGAAATAAAATTATAATGTTTCCTTATGTGGTATACTTAGTTTAAACCCTCATGTTAGGTTAGTGTAAAATTCTATTTTAATTTCATTATAATATAAACTTCAGTATTTTCCATAATCCTTTATCCTTTTTAGTAATGGAATAAAAGATACACTCTGAACCCTAGTGACATAATAGATGGAGTGACCTAGTGTATGGTGTTGATGCTTATGATTTTTTAATGGGAAATACCTTGTTAGGTAGTTTCTTAACAGTTTAAATTCATTGCTAAATACACTTAGTTTTCTAATGCATGGTGTTGTTCGGGTGTCATTATCCCTATAGGGACTCTTAACTTAAAAATTAAACCCTTATCGGATGGGTGGCTATTGCATCCATGACTTTTTTATGTGTATGAGAATCGAGTAACAATTTCCATTAGATGTTTAGACACTCCAAGGGCATGTTTAGGAACTTATTAAGCCTTGAAACCCTATTTCTTTTCCCATGAGAGACTTGGGATGTCGTCATCCTATTTTACAGTCATATGGGATAATGTACCTTTGTGCATATTTTTTGTGTGATCCTACTGATACATTGATTCATAGGATAGATATCATGTGGATAGTATCTATGATGATATGTTTTTCTTCTAAAACCTCACGGTAGTGTGCATTCAAACATAAAGTTCCCATCATGGTGCTAAATATTGAAATGAACCAATTGAGTTCAGTGGAATCATTGATCCTTGGTTGGTTGAGTATGGTATAGGGTCATCTACAAAGTAGCGTGGCCTTGGTGTTAATGGATTCAATTCCTCCCAATGATCGGGATGGAATTTCAATAGAATCATGTGTTTTAACATGTCAATAAATGCGATTTTGGTTTTCATGAAAAATTATTTAACGTTTGTGAGTGTGACATCAGTAAGTATCAAGCTTATGTTAAAGTGGGTTTGATCTATCATTCTTATGTGTGCATAGTATATATATTATTACACAAACTATTACATTCCTATAGTGTAGGGTGTAGTGGAAATGTTTCTAGATGCATTTACTTCTAGGTAAAAGGGACACAACCAAGAAGAACCATTTGAACATGGTCTATGTGGGTTTTGAATGATACTAAGGCTAGTGATTCTTGTATATATTATTTGCTGCTCGGAAGAATGAAATTGATAGGGCTGGAATTGTATGAAACCCTAGAGAAACAACATTTTTAATGAATAGAATTTGGTGGTTGTGCTTTAATGATCATACGTTTTCTCATTTAGTAAAATCATTATGGTGTGGTTGATAATGTATTGATAGGTGAAGCCAAACTTCTTTTGGGAGATTTCATCCAGTAGAGGTTAAAATATTCCTCCTTTTTATGGATGAGTATGGTTGGGTGGAAATCATAATAATAACCTTTTTATTGTAGTTTTAGTGTCTCATATATATTGTGGGGTGAATCTTATGAACCTCAAAGTGTATTCTTCTTAGCAACGTTCATGTCCCCTATCTTGACATCGTCCTCAATGAAATAAAAAAATAGTTAGTTATAAATCAATATAAAGGATTTAAATGTAGCTATGTTATAGTTAAAATGGTCCAATTAGTGTCACAAAAAGGTTCTTGGTTATTATCGAGGCATGGTTAGTCTTGAGTGATACATGGGTTCCTGTGTAGGAATGCATTAGATGGATTCTTGGACAACGGCTATTTTCCTCTAACATGACCACCATGTGGATGCTTCTATGGGATTTTTCAGTGATATTATGTAGAAATCTAGGTGTTTTAATAATGTTTATCTTATATAAATAGTGTATGGAATACCATGGGATAGATCCTTCGACTATAATATAAAAAATAGGAGGATATCTCAGACTTATTGTCGAGCATGGAGGTGATTTTCATAGGGTAACAATTACATTTGGTTATAACAAGACTACACCCTTCCTCATACTATGGAATAAAATATTAAGTGGTTATGTGATGGTTTGACCAAGGAACATCACCAAAAGTCAGGTGTGGGATTCAATGAATGCAGTCAAGGAAAATGCGAGAAGCCTTTGAAGAAGGAATCAATGTTGTATTGATAATACACTATCCACTTAATATGGGTGTATTGATTAAGGTCATATAATAGTGTCTTGAATTTTTATCTATATTTTTTTAATGTTTACGGTTGAATGGAAATGTTTTAGTGCATGTCATCGAGTTGAGGCGGTTTTTGTGTAAAGGTCAATTGTTTCTTTCAAGGAAACCTTGTGCGACTAGTTTCAGTTTGGTCAATCGGGATTCAATCGATTCTTTATAGGGAGGTATCTTATATGACCTCATATGTGACTGGGTTCGCCCATTTTAAATAAATAATTCTATGAGTGTAGTTATAATGCATATGGTGCGCTTTTTATAGAAATCTTGATGGTTGGTTTTTCCATGTTTTGGAATTGGTCGTTAACTGTTACCACCTATGTTGGTGAGCACCATAAAAATATATGTTCAAATAGATTATGGTGTGGCAATGTCTTCATCTGGATGGGCTTAGGTAAGAACCCTCTCTGTGATATAGTTTAGAAATGAGCATTGTCTCATGTTTTCATAGTTTAAGTTCTACATGCTTGCGTAAGGCTTAAAGGGTGTATTGTGAATTTAGAGATGAAGTTCCACCATTTGAATGAGACCTCACAAAATATGTAGTTTGGGTAACCATTTTTTGTTTCTAAAGGATTCTCATAGATGATAAGTTCTATGTTGGGGAGTTTGTAATGACCTATGTTTTAAACAAGATTAAAACCCAAGGAATTATTATTTATTTTCATTTAGTGGATGTCTTGTTCCATAAAATGATATTCATAATGAAATTATGAGATCTGGAACACATAAAATTGTTTTTTCTAGACTTGGGTAAAGGCTTGAGGGGTCCATCGGGTGTCTCATTGAGTTTTAGGAGCATCAGGACTTGAACATCACAAGTTTGGGTGTTTTGAGCAGGGCACATAGTTTGTCTGAAACCGGGCATCCCCTAGAAAAAATCCATGCAACCTGAACTTGAGGTGAAACATGTGTCGCATGGTCTGTACATGGTTTACTAAAATATTTTTCCAAGCCTACATGGCTATTGTATCTTAGGAGTTATTCTTGAAACATTTATTACATAGTTGGAACACAGTTAGGGTAATCTTGTAGGAGAAAAAATGAATGTTGCGTTCCAAACCTATAGGAGTCACGCAGTTGGTGAACAGTTGGGAAAAACTATGCGACCAAACCATGTGACATTGGTTTTTTCTGTGAAATTACATTTTCCCCCTTAAATAAGTTTTGATTATCGTTTTCTTTTCTCCCTTTTTTCTACTTCTCCATAGTTCAAAACTCCCCTCTCCAATGGGTCTCTCCAACCTAATCAAGGAACGTTGAGAACTCCTTCGTCTGTTTTCTGAATCGAACACCATTGGTCCCTATGGATCTACATTGGCATGTTCAAAATTACTTTTTAGTCATTCTTCATTTATTTTTATCCGGACCAATTTATCAAGGATCAAGCTAATTTTCCATACTTTTAGGTTGTATTTATATTTTCTCATTTTCTTCCAAATAGAACTAAATAATACCTTGATGTTGGGTGAGTAGTGCATTCTAAACATAATGTAGGTGTTTTATGAATTTTTTCTCAGGTTTCCATCTGTTTATAAATAGAATTATTGGGCCTCATGTCAGACTTTGCCACATGTTTCCTTACAATTGTTTATTCATTTGAAAATGGTATACTCGTCGTGTGATACACTTTTTGATCCACCTATATAGAATTGTGGATGTTATACCTGATCACAGAAAACCCTTTGGCGTGTCAGATTATATTTACCCTTATTAATTAAATTATTTAAATTCACAAAATTCCTTCTTAGAATTTGTGTAAGAGAACAGATGGTTTTCCTCTTGTCAGTGATAGAACAATTGATAATGGCACATCCTAAGTTCCATGTTAAACATTATAATTGAATTTCTTGGTATGTTAGCTTTCAATAATGTTTTCTGTAGGTGAATTAAGATATGATTATTGTGTGTAATTATTAATTTATTAAATGTGTTTCTTTATAGATAATGGAATGTTTTTATAATAAAACCTCTTAGATGTGGTGTGTTGTATTGTAAATTATAAAGTGTTTTTTACTGTTTTTATTCTTCTTGGACCATTAGGCCACTGATTTGGTCCCTGAGTCCTTTATGGCCTTTGGACCACCCAAGCCATCAGGCTAGTAAGGCCTTCGGTCCACCTCAAGGCCTTCGGGCCACCTTAAGTGGAGATGAAAACCAGACAACCTACAAAGAACAAACTCTATAAGGAGGATGAGAAAGGAGCTTTCACCCTATCAGAATCTACATAGATTTCAAGAATGATAGGGTATGGCACCAGCCATAGGGACAATATTGTGCATGCACAGGATAGCCTATCCGAATAGCCATGCAAAGGTGGAGAGCTGATTCACGATGAAGATGCTGGGGAGGAGCAGTTACAAGTAGTTAGTTTGGGTTATATGTAATGTTTGAATCCTACATGCAATGAAATTCTATAAGGCCTATCGGGCTTGTAATACTTATGCATAAAAGCCTTATAATCGTACCACCTCACCCCTTGAAAGGTGGATTATCAAAAATAAATAAAAAATGAAGGCCTTCGGGCGATTGGATGGATATTATGGTTAGATATATTGAATGTATTGGGCATGAGAACAAATGATATTATTTAATGTAGTTTCCCCCATTCCATATAAATGTTAATTGAACCATCACACCTTCAATGTGAATTAATTTCCCCACTCACAATTAATTGACTAATATTGGATTCATCTCATAAGCTGTAGGATTTCTTTATAAATTGGATTTTCCCATTCTGGAAATTTCCTAATTGACCAAGGTACCTTCTTAGTTCCCTCTTGAGCCTTGTAAACGAATTTCTATGTTTCATAGAATAAGTAGAATATTTTGAATGGAATTATATATTCATGATGTATTTCCATCCTCAAATAAATAAAATGGTTTAATTAAAATGGAATTGAATTGAGTGGTACAACCACACTTCTTTTAATAATTAAATAAGCATGAATTATGGGAATTTTTATAATTGTAATGACCTTGACTATATAGAAGGATAAATAAATGTAAATCATGAGAGGTAATACCTCATGGATAATATTATAAATATGAATAAGCCTTGATATATGCTATGAAATGATGGTAAAGGTTATGTTGATGATAGTAGTAGAATTCTACCATAAATTAGGTGGTGAGAAATACGTCTCACACTAGTGATACTAAGTGAATGGTGGGAATGATGTGCTACGTCCATAGGTGAGTGTTGGAATGAAGACACACTCAACACATTTCGAAGTATTGACATAAAGACATGATCACCATATCGAGTGACAGGTATGAGATCTCCCACACATTATGAGATATAAAGAATGTATCCTTTTTCTTGAGATTTTAGGCTCATTTATACTAGTTATGGATTACTGAGTTACGCCCTGGTCTAGAAAATAGCTAGTATTCCAAGTATATGGCCACATACATCTACACATAATTGGTTCATATTTTTGGATGAAATATATAACTGTACTATATACATATATATATTACTAGTTTATACATATGTTTATGGATCAGATCATCATTCTATCAGTGTGTCAAAGCAGGTAGAGTCGGCATGGTGTCCTATTAGAAATTGAGATGACTGGTATTTATTTATTTATTCAACACTACTGGTTGTTATTCCTCTTATACATGCACACTATTTTACTTTATATTCACTGTCTTGTTTCATTTGAAGAAATTTTTGGTGGTATCCTACTATGATTTATATCTCACACCCAACATATATCATCATTGCACTAGGGTACCCAAGTAGATCTTATGTTCAGTGGCCTGTTTTCTATTTTTGGTGTTGTTTTTCCTATACCTAGGAGTTAGTAGAATAGGACTATGTTGGTGCTTATTATGCTCTTGGAGATCACCCTCATGTATTTTGGTCCTATTATCGTACATGTGTTGTAATGTATCTGTTTATGTTTTAATGACTACTATTATATTTTATGTATTATCATATGGACATGCATGTATTTATTCTTATTGGCATTGGCCATATTTAATATACAGTATATTACTCTTCCATTTATTTTTATTAAATTTATTACTACTTATGTTGTTGTCTGTTATTTATTATTTCTGGATATACCTTTGTGAAACTCTTATCATGAGGGTATAGTCTCCCCACAATCACCTCCTCAGACCCTCACTACAAGTCGGCATCATTTGTAATGTAGAGAGGTGTGCTTGAGGACATGTCACCCACCAGTCTGACTACTATCTTTGTGGACATTTGGTTTGGGGTGTGACATTTGGACCATTGTATATTATTTTATGATTGGATAACAAATGAAAAAATTTCTGGTCTAAAATACTGTTTGAATTACAATGTTCTATCATTCCATGATTTTATGGCCTTAAAAAAGGATGAATATTGAGTTTCCACTATTAGTGAATATTTTAATTGGAATATTGTAATTAATTTTTTAAAATTATATAAACCTTTGACTGATACATTCGGTGATATGATATCATCATTAATATTTATCAAATGCGTGAATGAATTTCAAGGCCTCACTTGTGAGTTTAATTTGGGCCTCCTATTTTTTGATTAAGATCATGGTTGAGATGAATGAAATATATCCCATAGAAAATGTATCATAAAAAATGAATTTTTTATTTTTATATGAATAGAATATTTTATAATAGAAATTATAATGTGGATAAAATTAGTTAAATATATAAAATTAATCCATTTTTTAATAGAGTCCAAAATATTTTTAAAACGTAAAAATGTGATAATTCCCCAAAAAATAAAAACTTTATGGGATTAGAAAAAAAAATATAGAATAAAATATGTGAAAATATTAGATCCATCAAATCCCCTAGGATTAAACATTACACTCGTGTACTGTCATCTATATTATGGTTAAAACAAATATCGCTCAGTGAAAATGGATACGCCACTAAATTATCGCATCTAAGGAAAAATATTTCCTCCCACTTGGATTTCAATTCCATGATTCCCAAATTTAATCACAAAATTCTATTCAATTTTAGATTAATAAGTATGTTAATTTCATACCTACCTCCCTAAAAAATAATCCTCTCTCAATCATGAATTTTAAATATAGATTTTCTCATTCCCAAGCACATACATGATCCCGATAGTATTGTGAATATTATCATATCTTTTCATCGAGTGGCATAAAATGTTTTTAACCATGATCAATATTAAATTCAATTTTTTTATCAAATAATTGGTGGGTAAATTGTTTTGAAATATTTAAGGATAAGAATATGTGTTCGAACTCTTAATTATAATGCCTGAATATTCAAGTGAATCATGAGAAATTCCTAACTCAGTTTCCCCTTATAATTTTTACACCACAAACCCTTATGTGATATGACCCATGACTGTAATAATAAATGTAATGAAGGATTTATCCTAATTATCTTATTTTATCTTTTTTCATGTATGATGAGTAAATAATATATAATTAATTGATGGTAATTCATTCAATTTATTCTTAAGTGGTACATGTGTCCAAAAAGTAATCAAAATGATCAATTCTATCTCATCTCTATTTTTTTATTTTTTATTTCATATTTTTGAGAGAACATGGTGATATGAATAGTGTTTAATTAAATAATGACTCATGATGATTTGAATCAATTAATTTATTAGAAACAATGGCTTATAAATCACACCAACCTATAACAATGTTCTTCCAAATGAACACACATGAATATCTATTACCTAACACAAAAACATGAAATATCAATGAATTAGTTTTTAGTGTAATGGTAAGTAATGAAACTATTATCCTATAGTTTTTCATAAATGTATATTTAAATTCATGAATTTTAAGGGATAAAAAATTTATGTAAAGGGTAGTTCCCAAGTGTAAAATGTTGTTATCAAAAGAAATTCCTGGATAAATTGAAAAATATTTCATGAATTCAAAATCATTGAAAGAGAAAAAGAGAATGTTCTAGATATAAAAACATGACTCAAGACTCTAAAAAATAGATATATAAATAATATATCAAAAAGTTCTAGAAACCTCTTAGGTTGGAAATATATTCATTTTTTATTTTACTAGTTTACATGAGTTTCATATTCATTCAAACCTACATAATGTATAATATTTACAAATATGGAAGAAAAATACATTTTAGTAATAATTTAATCTTTTAAATGTTCAGTCATAAAATGTCACCAAAATACCATGATAGCATAAATTTCTTAATGAAATTTATTTAGTTCTAAAATATTACAACAAATTTAAAAATAAAAACAGAAAATAAAATATGAAATCTAAATGTATTTAAATTTTAAAACATGAAAAAAAGGAAAAAAAATTGTTTTTATAAATATGTTGAAATACCCACCATCACACATGATGAATATTTAACCACCCTTCATTTTTTCTCAAAAAATTAACAAGATAAGGTTAGAAACAAAAAGATAAGGAAATAAAAAACCGAGATTTATTTTTGAAATGAAATCCCTAATTTAATATCCTAAAAGCTAAGTATTTGATAATAAAATAATAAAACTGAAGAATAGTTAAAAATAAAGATACTATAAAAGAATACAAAATAATTAGTTTTTATTAATCCCATAGTGGATACTAGTTTTCTAATACCACCAGATATAAATATCAATATTTATCCCCAATATGAAGGAGGTTGGGGTTTTTTTCTCATGAACCACCAAATATTTTTCCAATCAATGTGAATAAAATCACACTAGTTTTTTATGACACCCTGGATTGAGTACTTTAGTTATATCCCTATTAAATTGTAATAATAATTATAATGTGGGAGTAGAAGAAATAATATATCCCATTCCTTTATAGCCACTACTCATTTGGCTTATTATTCACCTAATTAGGCATGATCCTTGTGTGTTGTTTCATATTTTTCATAAAAGAGAATCTGAGAAAAAAATCAACATGGAAGAAGATTAAAACATGAAGAATAAATTAATATATCATTCTATTTAATTAAATCATTTTCAATCTTTATTTATTTGGGTATGACTACTGAGAAATCAGCCTCAACTAGTATATAATCTTATTCTAGAATATCATCTATGTCAATCCATGTATTATCTAAATCTGAATGATCAATGTAATGTGATGTAATATCAAATTTAGAATTAAAAAATTAGAAATAGATGACTTCAAGAGAATATTTTATCACTAGATTTTATAAAATTTTAATTCTTCTTCTTTTCATTGTGACTTATAGAGTTGAGTTGTCAGATATGGAGGGAGGTAGTCAATCTCCTCGAACTTTTTATCAAATTACACAATATTGGAAGTTTCATATTTAAAAAAATTATAAAGGTTTAGAGGAGATAATTTTTCATTATAAAATATTGGATAATATCTTACCTTTTCATGTTATACTATATCATACCAATAACCTTCCAATTCATCATGATCTCTCACATGTGAATTGGCTAAAAACTTTTCCTCATAAACATCTTCTTGTAATAGTAATGAATGGTTGAATTCTTCATCTATGAATTCCCTCAAGTAATGAATTAATTGTGAAACATGGAATATAGGTGGAACAATAATTAAGTATTCTTTATATTACTTTTTTCCTCATTACAAACATAAATCATTCACTTATTCAATAGAAGTTTAATGTATCTTCAGTTGATTGCTCATTTATTTAACATTTTCTATCCTCTAATTCACATTAAAATATGTATTTTCATCCCAATTGGAACCAAAATTAGTCTAAAAATATGAAAAATCTCTATAAAATCTCTTCTTAACTTAACAAATAAAATATATCCAATGATGTTATATTTTTTATGTTTTTAAAATTTATGATTTATTTTATGTTATTATAAAAAATTGAATGTGTATGATCTTAGTATTCTTTAAGATGGATCAAAATTAATGGAAGGGATTTTTCAAGAATCATGAATATGTATTTTATTATTTTCCTAATCATTCAATTAGTAAAATAATTAGGGTTAGTATCTTGAGGGGAGCACTTATACACACTGAATTCTTATTAACACTTTTTATAAACAAAAAATTATTCTGAAGAGTATACAAGTAACTAATATAATAATATAGTGGAGTTTAAAATAACATAAAAATATGAAAATATATAAATTAAAAACATAAAAAAAAGAAAACTTAATGAAGTTATATGGATAAAAAATTATTTTCTTAGGAGTTTATAGTAATGATGATCAGTATTATTTTCAAAAAAATATCAAGATTATTATAAATTTTGAGATCATGAACTATAACTTAACACCAACTCAATTAAAATGTTACTACCCCACACAAAGACCTCTACCTGTAGGGTAATACTCTCTCAAACTATGGATATGATATGTCTTCAGAATAAATTATCATTATAACGATACTTCAGCATATAAAACTTTTTAATTATGAAGGAGAGTAATAAAGATACATAGGAAGACGAAACTAATACCATTGAGAAGGGAATGAATACAAAACCTAATTTTTTTCTACTAACAAAATATTAGAATAAAATAAAGGTAAATTATGAAGTGAAATAACTCTATGAAAATCACTCCTCCCTCCCTTCAAACAAATGGTAAAGTTTGTTCTCTATTTTCGTGGAGATGAGACTCATGGAGGGAGAAAAAAATAAATAAAAAATGATATAAGAAGATTAAAATGATAAAGACGAGATATATATGAAAATTGGGAACAGTAAAATAAAAACCATTTCATATCTATAGAAAATATTAAACTCAATTTAAATGAAATGTAGGATTAAATTTATAGGTAAGAGTGGTTTTTGGTATCCCTTAAATTATTAATTCAAAAATATGGAATGATTTTATATGATTAAATAGAAAAATATTTTAAATATGTCTTCATTGATGATTTTAGAATATTTCATGACTGCAAAATAGTAAAACATTATATCATTTAGACTTAATTAGTTAATTTTATGACAAGATTATTAAAGAAATATTTTTGTACTAGTTGAATGATTGAATTCCAATAACCTAATTTCCCTAGAATTTATGGCCTTAAAAAATTAGAATCTCATGTATTTATAGTCAATGAATTTTTTTTCTATTATCTTCTCCAGTTTCATGTAAAAGATAATATCATTTGGATATGTATTTTTTGATATATGAACTCATAATCTAAATTCATCGAAATTGTACATAGATTTTCAAGGAACCAACCATGAGATTCATTAGGGCCTACAATTTTTGGATATAGTAATTGGTTGAATTGAATAAAATATATCCCATAAAACTGTAATCCAAAAATATAAATTTTCAATTTTTATTAGTGTGCAATATTTTATTTCATAAATAATAGTGAATAAAATTCATAAAAATTCAAAATTAATTCATTTTCAAAAACAAAAGTTAAATATATTGATAAAAAATAACAATGTGAAAATATCCATTAAAAGAATAATTCTTTGGGATTGAAACATTCATTTTTATAATAAAATATCGGAAAAGAAGAGCTCCATTATTTTTTGTGATAAAATTATGGTAGCGGTTTTTGAATCGTGTTGCATGGGTTTATGTGAAAATAAGAATGAGTTTAGGAAAGGAAATGTTTTAGTGAAATAAATTGAAAAAAAGTTATGCGAACTAAAAAGGATATTATTAGTGATGAGATAGTATAATCTAAATGAATGATATATAGAATATTATATGTGTACCATGGACAACAAGAAAATTTTTGAAGTGACGTTATGTGATGTAGACTACACAAAGAGAGAAAGGGTATTTATTTTCATGGTGAGTTTTATTGGGGTATTTTCCAATAAATAACCCACTAATAGTTTTATTAAGTATCAATGAATTTTAAAAGTAAGATACATATATATTTTTCAATTTATGAAGAATAATTTCAAGGAAGGATGGATCATTCACAAAGTAGTGTTTTTTTGTGAAGTAGCATTCCTAGTAAAAAAAGATGTTTGAGAAGAACAATATCATGTAGTAGTTTGTGATATTGATTTATATTAATTACATTATTATTTATGTTATCATGAAGTAATATGATAATGTTATGACTAAGATACCTAATTGGGGTTTCTCATCACATATGAAGGGTACTATAAACCGGCTATAAAATTTGAGGCGAATATTTGACAAAATAGTGTATTTTAGAAATTAAAGAGATTTGATGATAAAAGTTAATGGAAATATTATATTAGTTTGTTATTATGTGAATAAGATATAATTTCTCTATGTGGATGTCATGTGGTATAATCTCTTTAGTGTGAGCCAACATTCTGACTCTGGTCTTGATGTTATATTGAATTAAAAGGGATTCATACATAAAGATACTATTAAAAACATACTTTAGAAAGGTTATAGTATTAATGTTAATCTATACCAAGTAGGGAAAACATTTATATTAATAATTATAAGGGAGAAAATCTTCTAAAATCTAAGGATGGGCTACATTCACTAACAAAGTTGAAATAACTTATCCAAGAAAAAATAATAGTGGACATTCCTAGTCTAATATAAGATATTGAGAAGACTTGTGATACATGTATATGGGGAAACATGCTAAAACATTTTTATGGGAAAAATAGTAAAAGAGAATCCATTATCATTGATCTCGTTAATAAAGATGTTTTTGGTCCAATGAAATATCCAAACACATTTTATAAAAGGTATTTCATTCTTTTTTAATGATCATATTAGAAAAAACTGGTTATTTTCATTTATAGAAAATTATAGTTAAATAACTGCATGATTACATATCAAAGGAATGTTACATAATAAATATCTTATGATCTAGTAATAGAATATAGTAAACATCAATAGAAACACAATACTACCTCAAGAAAAATAAAATTAATCATGAGGTATCATTATTTAGAACTAAACAATATAATTTAGTTTTTGAAAGAAGAAATCAGTTGGTGAATAATATTTCCATAATAGTACTCATAGAGAGTGGTGTCACACACCACTAATAAAATGATAGTGTATAAGTTATGATGTATACTCATAATAAGGTGGTGGTAGGCCTAGGGGAGGAGAGGACACCCTATTAAATGTTTCATATTATGAAACCCTCTTTGAAACATTTTTTATTTCTTTAAAGTATATGTTAAATCAAGAATAATGAGTGAAATCAAGGAAAATATGTTGATATGGAAAATAAATAATTATATTTATGCTACTCGGCTAAGATTAAGGATATAAAATGTTTCAAAAATAATAATTATTATAATATTGAGAAGTAATGAATTTAAATTCATTAATGAGAAATATGGGAAGAATTATAGAAACTCAAAAATTTGTGAATTTTGTGAAGAAGATGACGAATTTGATATAAATATTATGAGGATAAATCAGGTGAGGAAAACATTGGTGAAGAAATATGGAATACAACTAAAAAGAGAAGCCAAAAAGTTTAATTTGATCCATCAAATATAATTTGAGATCAAAATATTACAACACAAACATGAAAGATGGGGAAAATGAAGAATTCTAATCTATTACCAAAGGTGGAACCAAAATTATTTGAAAAAACTATAAAAGATGATTCATGGGTTAGATCCATGAATTATTATTTAGATCAAATGTACAAGAACCACACATGGGAACTTGTGAAGAATCATAAACATCACAATGTGATTGAAATAAGGTGGGTCTTTCGAAAAAAATTTGTTGACCATGTAAATGTGTTCCGAAATAAGGAATTTTGGGTTTGAAAATGTTGTGAATAGATTAAAGGTTTCAATATTTAATAATTGTTTTCAGTAAAGGACTATTATGAGTCAATGTGTATCTTCTTAGAAATGTTGATTTTAATTGGTTTCAGTATTTATAAGATGGACATAAAAATGATGTTCTTTAATGGTGTACTTCATAAGGTGATTTTTTTAAATATTTAGTGTAATTAATTATTCAAATGATTAAATTAAAATTTTAATATAAATTAAGTTCTTATATGGCCTGAATAAGTCACCATCATCATGGTATACTCAGCTATACGAGTACATGAAGATGTTGAAATTCAAAAGGGGTAGTGTTAATCTCAATATTTATGTGGAATCATCGGAGGAAGGACAATTAATGTTTTTGGTTTACGAGGATGATATAATATTCTAGGTATGAAAATTTAATCCTATGAATGAGAATACTAACTGATTGGGTTTAGAATCTAAAATTTCTATGATTGGTGAACTAATATACTTTCTAGATCAATAATTTATTCAAAGAGAGAAATAAGCTTTTATCTATTAGGAAAATTGTTTGAGATATCTATAAAGGTAGTTTAAAAATCATGATTATAAACAACTATTAACATTATTTATGGTTTTAAATAATCCAAGGAGGCATGATGTTGAGAGATACACAGATCACATTATGTATTGGAGGATAATAGGAAGTTTTTTATATTTGACTACCACTAGACTAAATAAATTTTTATAACATATTTGGAATCCCATTTCAAATTTAATTCTTCAGAGTATCATCTCACACTTGTAAAATGGTCCTAATATGCATCCATGGTACTCTCAATTATGTATTTCAATTTTATTTAGAAATAGATCATGAACATAAAAAAATTGATTTATATTGGGATAGTCTTTTGTGTTGAAAGTCTACCAGCAATGGTGTAATCATTATTTGTAGTAAATGTATAGGCTATTAGAGTTAAAAGTAGTAAAAAAAATTAATAATAATGGAAGAATAAAAATAAATTATAGTAAAGAAATCATGAACAAACCTTCTATGGATGAATCAATAATAAGAATATATTGATAAAGATTTAAAATAAAAAATTGTTTTTTATCTCGACAACAATAGTGTGATTAAGATCACAAAAATCCTATGTGTCACTCTCATACAAAATATTTTAAGCTATGATATCAATTTATAAAAAAAAATTGGAGCTACAAGTGATCAAAATGGAGAATATTGGAAGTAATTAGAAATTGTTAGATATATTGACTAATCTACTGGCTACTCCAAAATTTGGGAAACATCTGTTGATCCTTAGTGTTTAAGAAACTCCCTCATCCATGGAGGTTTGGATACTTTACTTATCTCCGTTTTTATATAATGATTTGTTTATTGTTTTTTATATTTTAAATGGTTCTATATATTTGGTTTTATTGTTAAATAGGGATAATGTCTACGAATAAATTCAATTAATAATAGTGCAAATTAACTTATTTTATAACAATTGATTTCAGTGCTTAAATTATATCATTAAAGGGGAGTATATGGTTTAAATGTTAGGGGATTTATGATCCAAAGGGAATGGGATTTTAACACACTTAATGAAAATGTGTGTTTTATAACTATAAATGTCTCATGAAAGGAATTATTCCTTCAACTATTATTTTATACATCAAGAAATGATCAAATTGACTTAGAGTTATGGATAATATATTCTGTGGTCATCAGGAAGAAATAATTTTGGTTAAAGGAATTTAAATTTTCATTGGATTTCCAATAAATATAAAGGGGGGTTTTTTTTTCTGAAGCCAGGTGATCCATGGTTGATATTGATATTTTATCAATTCATTATTTTGTTATATTCAAGATTAAGAGAGATGATTTCATAGAAGTTTCATATTTTAAGAAGGTTGTAGTGGTTGACTCTTACATAAAGATCTAGTGAGTTGAAGAATATTTTTTTGAGTGTCTACATTTCTGATGTATTTGATTCTATTAAGAAAATAAAATTGTTTATTGAATGTATGGAGGCTTTAGTAATGTTGAGAAAAAAATCATCATAATGGAATATTTTTTTATTACACGTACATGATCGCATATGAAGTACATTATAACTTGTTCTCATAGGATGTTTGTGGTAGATAGTTTGAAAATGAGATATATAGACATTAATAGATCCAATGAATCAGGATATTTATAAATTGATGATGGTATAGTTTTTCAAATCGAGTTGCAAGTATTTACATAAATACATGTAAAGTTGAATTGAAGGAAATTTGTAAAAGGAAAATATTGAATAATGGAGACATGAAAATAGTAAACAATTTTTTCATGAAGGGTGAGTGGAGGTTCCATGAAAACTGTGAAGTAGATCATATGTGGACCATGGATGACAAGATTATTGTAAAAGTGGAAACAATAGACCCAAAATTTTCATATTCTTCAATTACCATATCATTAATATGGTGTGTTATTCCTAATGTATTATTACCATAACAGTGTGGATACTTATGTGTCCACTATTTACATAGAAATAAATTAAGTTATTTATCATAATAATTCTTTATAATAGTCCCAAACTATAATACGAACCTAAAGATACTATTACAATGATCTTTAACTTATTTCATATGGTGTATATTGATCGTACCAATAAGACAGATATGATTTTTGTCCCACAAGAGTTGGGGGATCATAAGAATTCGGAATTATTCTCAAGAATTTTTCACTTAGTGATCTCAAGTAAATAAGATCACAAGGACCAACCTACTAATTGGAACACCCCATGTTTTGGTTGACATTGTTAGTTCCTATTTTAGAAAACATATATTGGATGCTCGATATAAGATCATTGGCTTTGTGTGTAATTTGATTATAAACATGGATGAAAGATAAAAACCATGAAATTTGTGTCATGTTTAGGTAGCTTACATTGGGTGTGTCATTAAGGGTATAAAATTTATTGCATGATAAAGATTGTTTTTTTTCAATTTTGAATGGATGAGATATCTCAGGTCCAGTTGGCCAGGATGGTATTGCCTTTATTAAATCCATGGCCATGGTAATTTAAGGTAATTCCATCCATTATGGTGAATTAAAAATAAATCATGAAAGGACTATGACATGAAGTGTGTGTTATGGTTTATGATATATCAAGATACAATAGATAATATTTTGTTGTGTGCATTCAAAATAGGTTTTTTCTATTATTATTTCCAAAATACCTAGGGGGTATGATGGGTTGCTAGATTAAGCCAGTACTTTTTTATTGGTATTCACAATTTTTGATATATGGTTTAAGAGGATCACACACAAATAAAATATATAATCTTGGAAAAATATATTCAATTACATGTTGGGATATTTAGGGCCTCATGGTGGTGGCCAGGTAATATCTATGTAGATACGATCACAAGGGAAATAATTAAATTCAATTTTATTCAAGTTTAGAATAATAATAATAAAACTTATTAACATGTTATATTCAAAATATATTCAGTAAATATAATGAAAAATACTTTCAAAATAATTTTTTTATGTTTAATTTGTATGGTTTGGTTAATATTTATAGAATATTATAGTAGATTGAATGGCTCGTATTAAGAACATAACCCATTTAAATCATGTGATAAATTACATGTGACATTTTTAACATGTTGTAAATGTTATTTATGTCATTTTTTGGGTGTGTTTAAATGGTTAACATCCATAAGGGACTAAATGAAAATTATATAATTTATTACCTAAGAATAAAATCATTTTTAACTGCTAAATTTTCTAAGAGAAGGTATTACATGAATTATATCTTCGGTCATCCTCTCTCTCGTGTTCTATAGAGAGAAAGCTATGTAGAGATCAATGTTTTCTCAATCTTTGTTCAAGGATCATTAGTTTGATCTCTCATGATCATGGAAATTTCGAAGCATATCTAATTCTTCACACTAGAACATAGATTTCATATGCCTACAATCAATCAAGATTCCAAAATGTGTGTGAATGATCTAGAGTCTTATGGGTTTCATTCCATTGAGGGACGATCACCGAGGATAAGGGAAACATGTTTCCAATCAAAATTGTATAAGGTACAATTTAAATTTAATATTTTTTCTTAATTCATCAGGATTAATTAAATTTAACATGATATTTGGTTTATTCAAGGTTTGGGTATAATAGATTTATTGATGCAATAAAAATCTGATCCCAAAAAGTTTAATACAATATTTTCACGCTTCTTCAAACCACCATAATTCCTTAAATTAGTATCAAATAAACTATGTATTTTATTAAGTTAAATTAAAATTATTCTTTCTTGAATTCCAGTATAGGGTATTGTAGGGGACCTAACACCACTAATAGTGTATTAATAAATACTAGATGATTGAGTTGTGGTTATGTGAAGAGCAAAATTATAATTTTTTGGGATTAATTAGAATAATATATGTTTATCGAGATTTTTATATTTATTTTTTAATTGATAAAATGTTAATAATCAGTTTTCTATTACCTAGATTATTATTCCTATGAATACTACCTAGATACTATTTATATGAATAATATTGAAGGGTGTTTTACAAGTCTTTGTTCAAATCCAATAAATTATTTTTATATATATGTGATATAATATATATAATAATATTTAAAGGGCTGAGAATGTATATATAAATATATATATTCACATTATTATATATATATATATATATTATAGGTTCATGATAATATATATATATATATATAATATACACTGAAGGGATTTTAGTTCCACGCGACAACAATTTTCCTAAACATTGAATTATGATTTTTGAAATTTAAAAATAAAATAGGAATGGGGAAGTGGGTTGGTAGATCGAACCATGCGTGAAATTTTTTAACCCCTATTTTGGGGGTGGGAAAAGGTGGGATACCAAATCCCCCTAGTTTCACTTCAATAAAAAAATTATGTGGGCGTACCACCCTTGTCCAACTCTATGTCGTGTGACTCGCCGACCGGGTAGGTATAACAAGAGGCTGACTGGGTCGGGATATTCCTGACCCACCAGCCCTATCTTTACTTTTCCCGTACCCCAAAACTCGTTGATGGGGTTTCAATAAAATTATATGGAGTCCATATAGTCATTGAAAATATTAAAAAATTTATTTAGAATTTAATATATTTTTTATGGGACATTATGAAGACTTTTTTGGAATAAATATAATTTATTTAAATTCATGAGAAACACCCTCAGGAAGAATTCATCATAGATTTAATTTATTTAAATGATTTTAATGTGTATTGACTAATAATTATCCATAGAACGACCAATGTTTTTCCGAGTTCATTCTTTCATTTATTTATTGATTTCAATGCATGATTTGTAATAATTATTTAGTAAATGATGACATGAAAATTATAATTTTCATTATTTTATGTATAAGGGTATGAATTCCTAGATAAAATTTATTTATCTGTATTATATATTCTCGAGATACTCTTTTCTGTGTACGAGTATTGTTATATAATGAAGATGATGATAAGTGAAGTATTTCTAGCTAAGATATTGTAACATGCCAGATAGAGATTTAATATATTGTATGGGTGATGATGGGGTATTTTATCATGAAAATCTCATCTTTAGTTTCCCCCATTAAAAATGAAACACAATGGTGACCACAAGGTAGTATAAAAAGGAGGTTGCAGAATAAGTTGTAAAAATTTCACTTTATTAATTTGTTTTTATTAAAAGTTAAACTAAAATTTTATATTATAAATGAATTAAAATAATTTAAATTAATGGAAATTTTATTATGATAAAAAAATACATTGTTGATTTGAAATTAGAAGCATTTTTCACTAAAAAACTAATGAAGGCAATAATGGACAATGTTTGATCTTTGGAAACTCCATTTATCATTTTCTAAATTAATTATCATATTTTATTTCTTAGTGTAAACCTGAATACCTCAAGGGAAACACCATAATTACCTAGACACCATATTTAAATCTCAAATGTGGTTATATATCCTCTTATCAGTGTTATCTTATTACCCTCAGACCTTCGAGAAATAGAAACATATTAATCTCATCATGCTCAATTGGGATACCTCACTAATGAAATGTAAACAATGAGAAGTACCAATTTACATTAATAAGTAAACAAATTGTCTATAATAATTTAGAATAAAGTTATTTCCAGAAATAGAATAACTTGATTCATTTAAGAAAAATAGATTCCAAAGAAATACAAAGGGAAAAAAGAAAAAAAACAAACTGAAAATAGAAGAGTCCTCAGATCTCTGATTCCCATCCCCATATTGATATTAACCCTTAATGTATTGGATATTTCCTAAAATAATACTATATGGATAGAATATTCTAGTATAACCAAATATAAGAATATAACCCTACTTTTAAATTAATTGGATAGGAGAATATATAGTGAAATGAGGGTTCTAAATATTCTATCTAGTTTTTGTCCCCCGAATGATTCCATGATTTTATCCCCCTTCTTTTTTTGACTAATGTACCTTCTTAAATGGTTTCCAACATGAATTATATTGGTCCATAAAAATTTATATATTTTTCTAACACATGATAAAAATTTTATGACCGTGTTAATTATGTCAAATGTTTCTAGACAAAGTGTCTCTTAATCTTACTATAATTCTATGCTCCACTGGACCATCACAACAAACTATTTTAAACCTGGGGTTTAATTTAGATTTGATCCCTTTAGTTATATGTCTTTTTTATAGCCCAAATAAATCTATTTTGACACTGAATATCCAATTTATTCTATATATAATGTGGTGGGGTCAATTATATTAGCCAAAATAAATTCTACAATGAATGATTTATTTTTGGCCTTAATAAGATAAAAAACATTTCTAAAAGTTGAAAGAGTTGTATTCCGTGAATTTAGGAATCCTAAAAAATAATTACTTAATTTGGATCTATATTGAAAATATCATGCTTAAAATATATATGTGATTAAAAACTGTGAAAATTCTATAAATGAGAAATTTTCATTTTTAACCCCCAAAAATCCTTAAAATCCAAAAAAATGAAAGATAGATAAAATTGTTAAGTTGGTAGGGTTGAAATCATTTTGAAAAAATAAAAAAGAATTATAATATTAACTCTATCAATGGGTGAGTTCTATAAATCGAGTCTCATGAATAAGGAATCAAAGAGTTACTATTAGGGTCTATGTTGATCCATTATTCTCTCAATAGAGAACCCATTAGTATCATCTCATGATGAAGTCATTAAATATTATCTATGAATGACTTATTATATTATGTATATTTAATTTTTACATATGATCACAGAAAATTTTAATTGATCATGTGAAGATTGAATGAACATGAATGGTGGTTGTTTTTCTATTTATAACATTTTTATTATGTGAGTGAGATCACATAGAAAAAATAAGTGTAAAAAATTAATGGGTAATATTCATTGAGAATAATAAATATACCCCAATAATTATTAAATCATAATGCCTTCCATCACATAATTTTGAACAAAAGTGATTTTATGTGCTTCTAGACATCCCTAGTTGTGGGTGCCTCCAACTACTTGTGAGTTATTATAAGTGTGATGAGTAATTATATGTTAACATGGAAGTAAATTAATATCCATATCAACATCGTTGCAAATTTAGAGTCAAATTATTGTGAAATACAAGATTATCCTTTATAAGATATGGGACTCCACTGAAGAAATCAATGATCCCGGAGTTAATGAGGTTTTCTAGATAAAATCATACCTTGAGTCTATACATGTAGTGTCATATCCATACAATTGACTATGAGGAAAGTTTTTAAGGATACATTTCATTATAATAATGATGGGAATTAGTGTTCCAAATTTAGTGTTTAAGGGATACATGAATTTGATATAATAGTGAGATAAATTTATGATAATAAAATTGATAATGTGTTATAACTAGAAATTGAGATAAAAGTATAAGTGTTATTATGTTTTATTTCATATAACAATGTATAGTAATACCAAAAGTTCAGTGGCATAACTTTTTGATAAATAATATTTCATAAAATACATGAATTTATAAGGGTAGTATAATAACTTGTAAACAGTATGATGATATAAAAGAAATTATATGTGTTAGATTCCACACATCATATTGTTCCTTTTCAATATGTGATGGTGAAAAGGAATCTTATAGGAGACTCATGTTGCCTCATTTCTGAGAATTATATGAGGAGTATTTGAATAAAGAAATAAATGTGATGATGATCTCACTAAACTTGTGTAAATGAGAAAAATGTATGACTAAAATTCAATACAACCCATTATTATATCATTATCACCTAATTACTGAAATTATTTTCAGTATTATAAAATCACCAATATATATAAAATGATTCTTTTCCTTTTAGATAAGGGTAAATAAGTAGATAAGAACATAATGAAAGTTTAATATTTAGTTATTATATTGAACAAGTTTAAAGGCATGGAAATAATTCCAATGGAAAGTATGACACCAAAGGAACCTTCATTACATCCTTTAAGGAAATGATAAAAATCGTAATAGAGGTGGAAAGATTCATTTAATTTCATCCAATACGTCTATGGATGATTAAATGCAATAAATTTAAGTAGAAAAAAGTAATGGTTTATACTTAGTGTATATTCATCACAGTTTTTGAATTTTCTATTATACTTCATGGCTATTAGATACTAAATATGTGTCACATATTCCTATCCAAATATAATGACAATGAAAGTATACAAATTTACATTAGGAAAGTAGAATTATCTCTGAATTTGAGAATGGGTGATTCTCAAGTCAGTGGTGAGATGTACAAAAATTATAATTTCCATGATTAACGATTCTAGTCAATATTTTATTAGATATTATCAATACATGTATCTCACATTCCCTTTAAACTCAATAATAAATTACTCCATTTTTGGAATTAATTTTGTTTTTGGTGTCTCATAGTGAACTAATAGTTTATTAATTCTTAAATCATTAACAATATATGAGGATTATAAATTGTAAGGCAATAATACCCTATTTTGGAAAAATGAATCCCTATCTTGTAAAACTAGAAGTAGTTTTCAAGGATATATCTAGAATGTTCTTTTGAATATTTGGATATATATATATAGGTATTATCTATAACAACCCAAGTTTTTGAAAATATATTTAATATTGAATGTAGGAAACATTGAGTCTCTACAAAACACCACATTTATATAACCTAGAAAGTAAACATAATTTTACCTCCCATGTGATGTGAATTTAAAAAATCTGGCATACACAGTTGCAATCCGTAAATTATTTAGAGTCTAATATGGACAACTTAATATTGGGTGAATAGTAATATACCCTCATGAATAGTAATGATACCCTTATTAATAGTGAAATACCCCTATAAATTTTAACTGTACCTATGGTAGTATATATATATGTGTGATTTAAGTGAAAGTATGATGTACCAATAATTTTAAATATGTAGATAAATGTTTTAGAAAAATCTATTTTTCAAGTAAATAATGATTTTAATTAAAAATTATATTAATCATATTTATAATATTATTTTTGAAAAATGTAATTCCTTTTTATGTTCTACACGTCGAGAAATGTTTAGGGTGAATTTTTGGATTTTTCTGCAATACATGATTTTTTTTGTAAATAGTAAAATACGATAATTTACAATAATTGCTAAATAATTGATTTATTGATAAATTGATGATGATATGTTGATGTAAGAAAACATGGTTTGAACTCACATGCACATATTTCTATTTTTGGTCATGTAATCATAATTATTTTTTGTCTTATGGAAAATAATAATCTAATGATTAAAATTTTAAAAAAACCTCCTCCACTCCACTATAAAAACCATCTCTTCCATCCTCTTATCTTCATTCCATTAAAGCCTTGTGCCTTATAAAAATTCTTCCTAAATCTCATAAAAATCTCCTACCCCATGACCATCATCCCTTGGTCTCAAATAAATACCAGATACGCTACCCTAAAAGGTTCTCAAGGATGGTTAATTCAAGAGGTAGAATTCCTCTTTTCTTTTCTTTCATTTTCATGTCCAATTGTTATCTTTTATTTTATATCCTCTCCACATCAAAATTTCATTAAAACTCTAGTACAATAAATATACTATAATTTTGTTATGATAATGGGAGAATTATTTTTCATCTCTCCTTTCCCCTCATTTATGCTAAAAATGAAACGTCAACTAAGACGTGTTGATTTACCATATTCAAGGACGCCGATACTTTCAATTTCATTTACCATATTCAACTATGGTCATGAAACAATTATTATTGTATAATAAAACTATTATATATGTATTTTATCTTTTTTAATTTTTTTAATCCTAATTCACTAATGAGGTAAAATAAAAATACAAAATAAGGTAATTGTGAGCAGAATTGCCAAATTAATCCAAGCATTTATCATTAATATTTTATAAAATTATTCACCATCATTAAAAATAACCAAATGAATTTTATAAAAATTTAAGATTCTTAATTTTCATTAAGAACATATGAAAATCAATTCTGGACTTCAACACCCATCTTACATAAACTACCATACTCTTTTATAAGTGATCCAATCATGAATATTATTAAGACGAGGACTCGTGAACAATGAAATTGATTCCCTTAAACCATATAAAAGGCCATTAATGATCCTAATAATGTAATATTAAACCAAATAAATGTATAAAGGGTTATTTAATTGTTAATTAATTTTCCTAATTTTGTTATCCATTCCATTAAGATCAAGATAAGAACACCCTCATGTTTATGGTATGAGATCCTCTCTCTAACTTTTATTCAAGAATCCCCCTATGTTGTGTCCATTTATTTTTAATTAATAATGATGGAGTATGTTTTATCACCTCTCCCATATTTACCCAATTATATATAAATGACATGATTCCACTTTACATTTCATTAAGCCCTCATAAGAACACATGTTACCAAGGCAAAATGTTTGTAAGGGTTTTCTACCCGAATCCCCATTTCATTTCAGGTAACTCTTATTCTAAACATACCTCCATAAAATTATATATCGTTATTATTTACTCATCATAAATTATGTTTTAATGTTCTATATAATTATACCTACAAGAATCCATATTTATTTAATAACTGTTACATGTTTTATAGGGATCTTTCAATAATTCTTCCTGAAATACAAGCTCGATTCCAGGAACTTCTTAAATTCTTACCTTCATTAATGTTCACACTGTAATATGATTTAATCTATATTTATCTTTATAAAATCACATATTTTAACATGAAAAATCTATTGTTTCATACTTTATTGTTTTATTAATGGAAAAATTCCATTTTCACAATAAAATCTCTATAATTAATTCCTTAAACTGCAGTAAAATGTTTTAATTCTAAAGATTATTTAAATACACTTTTTACATGATTTAAGTTCTATGGGACTAAATTTATGAATTGAGTATAATTTCAATTAACTTCCATATTTGTTTTGTAATATACATGTTTAAAATCTGATTTCATGACAAATACTTAGTATTTTCCAAAATAACTCATCTTTCCAAAGTAAAAAAGGATATTTCTCATCTCACTTAATTTTTTTTGATATATATGCCTTTTACACCACTTATTCCTTGCATGTGGTGTATTTACTACCCTTTGGTATATCATATAAAGAGAATATTTATTCTAATTATATTATATGGGATTATGTTTTGAGTGTTTCAATGTGGTACGAAACACTTTGTAATTTTTACAGTTTATTTCCTCAAGAATTTTTCAATGGTCTCATTTAAAAATATATTTTTCTATGTCAACATCATTCGGTTAATATTGTACTTAATTTGATTTTCTTATATTATTATATCATATACCATATATTTGTTTAAGGGTTTATTATCAATTTGATTGTTTTTTTAATTTGATACCATTCATGGGTTATTGTTAATGTTTTCACATTTCATATTCTAGATTTTCAATAAAAATGTTTATAATGTCTATGTACCACCTTTATCATATGAGGAATGTATTAGACATATTATGTGATAGGTGGTCCCTGTTATAGCTCCACGATGCATTGGTAGGTCTCATGAGACAAATTGATATGGACTTGGATGTTGCCTTTCCCATTTTTAGATATGGTTTTGGCCGAGGCCTTAATAATTTTTACATGTCTTGTCTAAGGCCTTGACAGTATGTTTTATATTGTCCAGAATATGCATATCCATCATTATAAAACTAGTAAGTGAACGTTTATGAGGTTATTTTACTAGTATAATTACCATGTTTAGGCCTTAATATTCCATTATTTATTCAACACATATTCATACCATACTGTGTTAAAGTTCGTTTTTAAAGGCATGTGTTTTTAGTTATTCAACATGCCTAATTTTTATGTTTATAATATCATATTTTTGTATTTCATACCCTTTCTAAGAATTTGATATCACCCTTTTCTTATGTATTAATATTCCATGCTAAGAGGATGATTATACTATTAATGATCTGTAGGGTTAATCTAAGAGATTATTGGATTTTCTGTTGAAGTTATTATGTTGTTTTTAGTTTCGAGTTATAATTTTGAAGACTAGTATATATCTTGTTTCCAAAACTAATAAACTGATCGGTCTTTTGGGATGCATATTCCTTATATCTATGCCAATTTAATTAAATAATGCACCTACTATGACCTTATAGGGTCGAGGAGTTACATTATCAAAACATTTACTTATCTAGTTTTGGACAAAGAGGCCTTTATAAATAAAGGTATTATTAAATATTTTAAAATTTGTTCAACTTTTGAGAGTGAACTATTCCAATAAGAAGTTATATATAAGTTCTTATACAACATGACATTACATTAAGATATTTAAGGATTGTAAATGTTAGTTAATGACAATAATTCTTTAGAATTTACACGTTTCTTTATGCCTGTGAGATGAAGAATATCTTTTCAATGCATTCATAGACCAATATAAGTATAGAGTGGGTTTATTCTGAAACATACATTTCCTTATACACATAATATCCATGATTTTATGAAAAGGATGACTAAGAGTGAGTCTTAAATACAAACATTTATCATTAAAACATATCATAGAGAATTTTCAAAACACCTATTTCTGTGTATGCATAAAATTAAGGATGCTTGTAAATGCATCATTAATAGTGAGATCTAATAAGAGTTGAAAAACATCCATTATCTTTCAAGTTGTGAATAAAAAATAGTACCATTAACCCATAACCATATTCCAATTATTATAAAAAATATATTTTCATATTATTTTTAATAATAAATAAATTCATTATGTAATAGTCCTTGTGGTTAGAGGCAAAATGTGTGTTAATTATATGTCAATAAAAAACTTTTTTCAAGAATAACACAACATGCATGTAATGTAATTATAATAAATGTTTCTTGGGATATTATAGAAATATAAAAGATATAAGATTAATAATCTATGGATATACTATATTTCTATAGAAGGGTACCCATCTCTATTTAAGAGAGTGGAAATAGAATTGACTCGGGATAGGTCAAGTCTTGAGATGCCCAAATAGTTGGCATACGAACATATTCCATAATAGCTTGTATAAAGGAATATTCTACAAACATATAATTCTTTGGAATATTAAAATCATAGCGGTGGTTTTATGTTCTCTATGATGGGTGATATATTATTCGATAAGAATAATGGATACTGGAAGGAATAAGTAAATGGAAATCAAGTATGATTGAAAAGATTATATGAATTTAGACAAATGGATTCCATGTTCCAAAATAAATTCTGAATTTAATTAGTTTTTCTTATTTATGTAAATCTATTGGTTTGTGTTCAAAATAAACTCTACATGGGTGTTACAAGCATAACACCAATAAGTGGTGTTTATTTTTACCTAATCTAATAATTTAAATATATTTTAATTCCAATTTTCATTGAATCTTTCTAAGATCATAAAATTGAGAATGGGATGTCAACAGAAAAAATATTAGAATATGTCTATATGATGGAGCCATAAAGGTTCAGTAACACCATTTATTGAAAATAAGGAATATAAGTTATAAAGATCTATTTTTTATTAAAATAATATTTTTGTTCATAT
The DNA here is from genome assembly GCA_963277665.1 of Viscum album. Taxonomy (NCBI): domain Eukaryota; kingdom Viridiplantae; phylum Streptophyta; class Magnoliopsida; order Santalales; family Viscaceae; genus Viscum; species Viscum album. The sequence continues at coordinate 190,060,958 of OY728155.1, read as the reverse complement.
AATATTTTTTTCATTGAATGTATGTGATGTTTCTACAATATTTTAGTGGGATCACAACAGTTTCGAAGTATAATAAGTTAGTAACTTATGGAAAACAATCATTAGTCATACAGTTATTTAAGACTTGAATTAATGTGACCCCTTAAATATTAACTTAAATTAGAAAAAAAAAGTTATGTGGAACAAGATTTACTATGGTATATCAATTGTTTTTTAGACTGATTTAATGTACAGAAAATAAAAATATATCAGAAAAAATCTAGAGAGAAATATTTCTAATATCACATGGCATTAATCACTCCATGAATAAACTAATGAGTCATATGAGGATATTAAAATGGTGAGTATAAATCCGTTCAAATATATGTAGGATCTATCACTTATTCCATTCAATATAACAATATATTTCAAACATATACTTTATTGTGGTAAAATAACAGTTAAATATTGGATAATTACAAGTGTAGAAACTAGATCCATCGAATTGTACTTGAGCATGTAAAAGAGATATATTCTTGGTACTTAGAGAGGAAGGAAAACCAGTTATAAGGGGACAAAAAATAATCATCATACATATCTATATGATCCAATATTGCAGTTAGTAAAGGGTAGTGATAAAGATAATATCTTTTAAGATAGTGGTATCCATATCATGAAATATTGAGTACATTACAACTTCTGATGTAGCAGATGAAATAGTGTAAAATTAATAAGAATTTTTACTTGTTTTTTGAATTTCACCTAGTAAGTAAATTATTATCACAGTTATGATAAGATTATTATAATGTGGAAAGGAAATTTTTCATGTTTAGATAATGGAAGAGAGGAATAGATTCATGGATATCATCTCTTGAGGAGTCTTACTAAAGGATGTGATGTCATATTATACAAATTACCCATGCAAGGAAATGTGGTGGGCCCAATTACTAAATCCATAACTCAGTAATATTACGATCTTATGGTATGAGAGATAATAAGCCAATCATTAACATGTTGGATCTACTACAAGTGGTAGTGTTGTAAACGTAGGTTCCCGAGACCCAACTTGAACAGTACGTGTTTATTACTTTAACATGTATAAAATGATTTATGTATGATATATTAGTTCCATAATAGTGTTAATACTTTTTTGTAAACTATTTACATGTAAATACTCATAGATTGTTTTTTATAATATAAGGTTATATAACATCCAAGATATAATGTGAACTTAAACATATTATGACTGTAATCTTATACTTATGTCATATGGTCTAGATACATTATACTAACATGAAATAAATGATGGATAACCATTTGGTATTGGGGATCAAAAATAATTTAGTATTATTCTCATTAATATCACAGTTGGTGATCTCAAGTAAAGTTGATCATGAAGAATGACGCACAAGTGAATTCCTAAAGTTTTAGTTCTCATCGGTAGTTCTTATATAAGAACATTTGTATTGGTATTTTGACTTCATGTCATTATTATTGTGTAATGTTTGATTATAAACATTTATTCAATATAAAAAATGGAATTTGTTTCAAGGATAGGTAGCTTATGTATAGTGTTTCATCCGTGGTATGAAAATCATTGAATGCTGAAGATATTTTTTGTCACAACCCAAATGATGAGATGTTTTGGGCCAAGTTGACTGTAATGGTAGTACCATTATTAATTCCATAGACACGATAATTTAAGGTAAGTCTATGTATTAATATAAAAAATTATTTATGAAAAGGTGATGACATTAATTGTGCATTATTCTTTACAAGTTATTGTGAGACATAGATAATATTACACAGTGTGTGTTTATAGGAGGGTTTCATTTCTATGACTATTCCTTAACTCTATAGGGGCGTTGATGGGTTTCTAGAATCCACTCCTATCATATAAATGATATTAATTACCATTAAGATAACATCTTACAGGGTCACATGCAATGCTTATTCCGATGTCCGCCCAATTCTAGTGAATTGGAGTTAAGGACATGGTGTGCCCCACGGTGGTGGATGGGTAATGTCAAAGTTTATATGATCATAATGGAAATAAATTAATTAAATATTATTCATGTTTATAATAATAAACATGGAATATATTTACATATCATATTTATAACATGTCTAATGCGTTACAAGAAATTGATAAAATATATTTGATATTTGTGGCATGTTTTATGTTTTGTTTGTGTCGTTTTTTGGTATGTTTTGAGGGAAAATTTACATAATAACCTAGATGAATTTTATACATTTTATAACATCAGTATAAATGAAGTTTTAGGTCAAAAAATATTTCATAGGAGGGATTTCATGAATTCTCCCTCCTCTCCCTCTCCCTCAGGCCTTGGAGAGAGAAAGTAATGTAAATACCACATATTTCTCAATCAAAATTCAAGGATCATAAGTTTGATCTCACATGTTCTTGATGATGTTGAATTGTCATTAATTTTATTTAATAAAACATGGATTTTATAGGATGATGAATGATCAATCTTCTAAACCATTTGTGGATGATCTAGATGGTTCTGGGTTCCATTCCTTTGAGTAACGATCGCCAATGATGAGGGAAAATTTGTTTTTTTATCTAAATAAAATGGGGTATCATTTGGATTTAATTTTTTATTAATTCCTTGTTCTTAATCAAATTAAACATGATCAATGGATGAATCAATATTGGGGTATAATATATTTTATGTTTGTACCCAAATATAGTCCCCAAAATTTTAATATAAAAAAATTCACACTTCCAAAAATTCCAGAAATTTCATCCAAGATCATTCACAAAGTGGTGGTATATGAATAATTCTATGAATATGGTAAATTTGTAATCCTTTAGGAGGAATATTTTCTAAGGAGTTTCCTAGAAATACCTCTATAATACTTTCATTATGTATTTGTGAAATATTAATGGAATATCAAGATCCTTTATTTATATTTTGATGTATAAGTTCACATAAGGTAGAATATTTTTCATAATAGGGTTATTCACAAATGAGTATCATTTGTGAATATGGTAAATTCATGAATTCTTTCATCATGAAGTAGTTTGTGTTGTTTAGTTATGTGATGTAGTAGGTGAATTATTTCATTATAAAATTTTATATGAAGGGAAAACCATGATGCATTTTTCCAAGTGAAGATCATGAAGGTGTTGTGTGATTGGAAATGTTGAGTGAAATATTTTTACATGGTTAATTTTTTACCACACAAAAAATAAAAATTTATTATTACTGGATATTCTTGTGACTGGGTGTCATGAACCAAATCTGGTCGCCACCAATACCAAAACCAAGCCCGGCCCGTGGCAAGGCCCGAAGGGAATTCCCTATCCCCACAGGCTGGTACAAGTGCCCGGGTATCATTAATTTAGGTTTGGGAATGATTTACCTGAGTATGAAAGCATAAAACATTGAACACAATCCAGAATATTCATCTTAACTTTTCAAGCCAAACAAGTCTAAAGAAAAAACTAGAACAGAATAAATTAGTTTAAATATGAAACAAGTGGTCCAAATACAAATAAATACAATATCAAGATATCCCCAAGGACTCCACGTGACAAGGGGTTATCACCCACAATCTGTCTCCACAACTCCGCACCAACGATGGGAACTAACACCCTAAACCGACATCACCCATAGTCTTCCCTTTACCTGAGTCAAGAATAATAATTTCTACTTACACCCAAAGGGTGAAATTAGGGTGTGAGACTAATCCCAATAGGATACCACCCAATGATTCTAAATATCATGCAATACAATGTGAAAAGGCAAGTAGTTTTAATATGAAAAGAAAATCAATGATAAACTCCAAGAAATGAAACTTTAAATTGTAAACATTTTTCAAGATAAAATTTTCAGACTGTTCACACATTTAAATAGAAATGTTATATACTTTAATTTACTGCCAAAAACACCCCAATACAAGGGAAAATACCATGAACACAATGAGAAACAAAATCGGGGACACCCCTAGGCACTAGATAGTCTCGGTCCCCATGTACCTCATACCTCGATGTAAAGTAACCATAGTAAAATCTATATCATGAATGATTCACTAGTATGGAACATAAAAATAACCTAGTGGTATTCAATCATCATCCAAATAGTTTATTTGGAGATCTCATTTTCCAAATACTAGGTGAAATAGGGACAAAACCCATCAGGTCCACTAGTCGTACAAGTACAAATCCGCCCCAAATAGGTACCCAGGCTTCCCCCTTTATGCTCTAACAATTTCAAAATTCAACCCATAAAAATTTTCATGTAAAACAACACTACTGGTCGCACACACATCTAGTAAATTAGCTACACACATTTTATAACATTTAAAACACACAACAAAACGCATTGAGTTTCAATAAAAACAACTTCTCTAAATCTTTCCTTGTTTTGCATCCAAAACTCTCTGAAAACCCCAATTTAACACAATGTGAATACTGACATTAACCAAAACAGAATTAATATCAGCATAAACATTTCTTTAAAAACATTACATGATTTATAAAACAATCCCTAATAAGCATCACGTAGAATATCCATGTAAAGAGCCTAATTCAACAGAAAATATGCTACTCAAAAATCATTTTCTTACAAACATCACCCAAAACCAATTTCACAGAAACAACCAAAGGAGAATAACATTGAAAACATAATTTTTATCCCTAATATAGTTCAATAAAATCATCTATATAATTATAGGGAAGCTCTTAATGAACTAAAAAATGGTTTATATGAAAACCCCCAAATTTCACATGAAATTGGCATTAAAATTTCACTTGGAATACCAACTCAACTAAATCTCATTTTTGTAGGATTAATCAAATGAAATAGACATGAAACTATCATAAATAATTCATGATATCCACAAAGATTGCATAAACATTGGAATCACCTACCAAAGTAATGAAAACCCTTGAATCACCGTGCAAAAATCATGTCGTACCACTACCGCACCAAGTGGGACTTGGAACAAACCTAAAAACAGAATAATTGACCACAAAAACCCATGGTTAATCCCTAGGTTAGAAAAAATACCCCCTATTAATTTGGTACTTCATGAAAAAAGGAAGAAACCCTAATCAAATTGAATGAGACCCTAACCAATTTGAAATATGAATGAAATGGACTAACATACTTGAAGTATCTTGAAGGAATATTCCCAAATACACCAGAATATGAAATTTAAAATATTAAAAATTTAGGGGTAGTTAAAACAAGGATGAGTAGGTAATTTAGGAACTATAATGGAGTAAAAAGTGGAAGAATTATGAGAGTTATGAAGGAAACAACTTACCTCCTAAAATCTGGATGATTTGAGACAACCTATGAAGTTCTGCAAAAAACCTCAATAAACAATAGCTCCAAAGAGGAGGGAAAGATGCTGAGCACATGGCTGGGTTCACTGGGCTTGGGTGAGACTTAGAATCACTAGAAAATAACTAAAATTGAATAACTTATTAATTAAACAAATTTTGTTTTTAAAACAGGAAATGGGCCTTCGTGTGGCCCAATTCCCTAATAAAAAACACCAAATAAACCATTATTATGGATTGCTAAAGGTTCCAAATTTAAATTATGGTGTTAATATGTTAGGGGAGGCCATTTAGGAATTGGAATTGGTGAAAAATATAAAAAATGAAAAAGTTATAAAAGAAACAAAATTTATTTTTAAATCTTGAATTGGGCTCACGGTTTGGCTCAATTCACGAAAACTCACCCATTCCACCAAAAAGATTTGGAAACCACCCAAAAAAAAGATTGAATGGGAAATAAATGAAAAATACCTCTAAAATATTTCATGTATATGACAATTCTCTCCACCGTGAAAACATTCCATCCCAGAAAGTCAACCTGAAGCTTGATCGAAAAATAGGAACTGATACTCTTCCTCAACCTAGGAAATCCACTCCCATGTATCACGTGTATCATTGTCATGTTGTAAAAGAACTCAGACCAATGGAATAGACTTCCCTCGAAGCACCTTCTCTGATGAGTCCACTATTTTCACTAGCCACTCAAAATTGACAAGCCTGGCTCTATCTCTAGTTCTTCCCAACTCAGCACATGGGACAAATCCAGGTTATATTTCTTCAACTAGGAGACATGGAAGACATCATGGATGGACATCAAATGAGTCGGTAAGGCCAACAAGTATGCCACCATTCAAATACACTCGGTGATCTCAAAAGGGCCAAAAAATTGCGGTGTCAGCTTCCCTTTCTTCATCAATCGACGATGGACCAGATGAGGGGCCACTTTCAAGAATACCCTGTCACCCACAAAAAAATTATATGTCTCATCGCCTCTGGTCATCATAAGATTTATAATTAATCTGAGCTATCAACAAGAATTTCCGTCTCAATTTTACCTTCTCAGAAGTCTCTTGCACAGGGCTCAGCCCCAACAGTGAAGCCTCACCTACCTCAGCCCAACATAGGGGGACCGACATGGCTGACCATAGAGCACCTTAAAATGAGCCATTAGAATCGAGGATTGGTAATTGTTATTATAAGAAAACTCAACCATCGCCAAATGGATATCCTAGGAAGATCCAAAGTTCAGGACACATGCAAGAAGCATGTCCTCCAAAATCGGATTCACCCACTTTATCTGACCATCTGTCTGAGGATGGAATGCCATGCTCATCTTAATTTGAGACCCCATGGCCATTAGACGACCTTCCCACATCCAAGAAGTGAAATAGGGATCTCTATCTGAGAAAACTATTGATGAAAAGCCATGGAGTTTCATCACCTTCTGAAGATCCAAATGGCCCAACTCATCCACTTTAGTTGTATCTCTGATCGGAATGAGTTGGGATTATTTGGTTAGATGATCAATCACCACCCAAATAGAATTCTTACCCCTAGGTGTATAAGGTACTCCAATAATGAAGTCCATGGAGACCTCGACCAACTTCCAGGTAGGAATAGGTAATTTCTAGAGAAAACCATAGGTCCTTTGAGGCTCTGCTTTCACCAGCTTGCATGTGTAACATATCGACACAATGTCTGCTATGTCGCGTCTCATACTTGGACACCAGAATTGCTGACAGACATCATAATACATCTTGGTGGCACCCATATGGACAACCCAGTAAGACTGGTGGCAGTAATCCATCCCCACCTTCCGCAGAGATACCATCATAATTTAACGGAACTTGAAGCACAAGATGCCCTCGGGAGATGACGACAAATCAGAGGATGTCTCCCCACCATGTGGAAACTACTTCGACCGCTAACAAATCTTGTCACTGGGATATTCCCGCTGAATCAACTCTAACAGAGAAGGAGTCAACTGGACGCTCGCAAAGAATTCCCCTCCACTTTGTTCCAAGGTCTCCACATGCATATGAGAAAATAGCCCCCTCAAAGTCCACTCATCACTGGACCTCCTCAAATCCTACAGTGGAACTATTATTCTCAAAGAATTATCCACCATTTTGTCCTTTCCTGGGGTATAGACAATGTCAAAGTCGAACCCTAGCATGTACTAAATCCAACAACACTGCCTCCAGTTGAGGTCCTTCTGCAAGAAGATATAGGCCATGATTTTGTGATTAGAGTACACCGCAAACTTCTCCCCAAATATGTAGTGACACCAAGTCTTTGAAGCATGAATAACCACTATTAACTCCAAGTCATTAGTCAGGTAGATCTTTTTATGTGTTCAGAGATGGAGAGAGCCATATGCCACCACGTGATCATCCTCCATAAGCACGCACCCAAGACCCATACCTAAAGCATCACAATAGACCACATATCCCTTTACATCCTATGGAAAAATAAGCATTGGGGCATTAGTAAACCGCCTCTTTATCTCCTAGAATGATTCATAACATTCTGGACCCCATACAGACTTCATTCCTTTCCAAGTGAGTGTGGTCATCGGTGAAGCAAGCCGAGAGAAATCTTGAATGAATCTCCTATAATAACCTTCCAGGCCAATGAAACTTCTGATCTCGAACACATTCTTTGGTTTCCCCCATGACATAACCACACTAATCTTCTCGGGGTCCACTAAAACACCCTGATCTGATATCACATGCCCCATAAATCTTACTTCCCTAATACAGAAAGTGCACTTTTACAACTTTTCATAGAGGTGGTGATCCCTCCCAGTGCCCAAGACGATCCTCAAGTGATGTTCGTGTTCCTCCTTATAGCTAGAGTATACTAGAATTTCATCTATAAACACCACAAAGAATGAATCAAGATATTGATGGCACACCGTACTCATGAGTTCCATAAAGACTGCTAGATCATTGGTCAATCCGAAAGGCATGACCAAATACTCGAAGTGGTCGTACCTACTTCGGATGGCTGTCTTTGGGATATCTGACTCCTTCACCATGAACTGATGATAGCCCGAATGCTAGTCTATCTTTGGGAACCACTTTTCCCCCTTAAACTAATTGAACAAATTAACTATTCTTGGAAAAGGGTATTTGATCTTAATTGTTACACTATTCAGCTTCCAGTAGTCAATGCACAACCAGAGGGATCCGTTAGACGTTTTCGCAAAAAACACAGGAGAGGCCCATTGAGAGACGCTCGGGCGAATGAATACTTTTGATTCTATTTCGTCTAGCTGTATCTTTAATTCCATAAGCTGAGTTGGGGCCATGCGATAAGAGATATGAGATATTGTCTATTTTCCAAGCACCAGATCAATCGTAAACTCCACATCCTTCTTTGAGGTAAAACCCGAGAAATCATCTGGGAATACCTTTAGAAACTCATTCAAAAAATGAGGTAGTACCCCTCCATGAGAAATTCCATCATCCTATAGCATGAGCTATTATAACTATAAGGTATGACTTCCTAACTCTGGGAGTGGAGTTCCTGTGTGACCCGACCGAGGATCCCATTATCCTCGAAAAACATGACGATTCCCATCGGGTGCCGTAAAACTAAATCACTGCCTATAGAAATAAATGTGTTTTACGAAATGTACTAGACAATCCATGCCAATTATTATGTCAACTAGTTCCATATCTAGAACCGAAAGGTCCCACTCCATATCAACCCCTGAGACGAAAAGCGCACACGAGGGGAACCTGAGGCCCTACTCCTTCATTCCCAGCGGTGTCACCAAATCCATCGTAAAATACATCAAATCAGTTTGAAAATTCATCATGTCCACAAAACAGGAAGAAATAAATGAAAACGAGGCACTAGTATCAAAAAGAATTGTATCTATAGAAGATGCGATCAGAACGGAACCTCGAACTGTCGACGGTCCCGCCTCTAATACTGATGTTTTCCTGATCCACTGCATAGAGATGCCTGGTATCTGCTTGAGGAAAACCACTAGTGTGTGTTTGTTCCCTAAACAGGCTTTGAGTAGAAGTTAACCTAGCCCTACCACCATGGCCGCCAAATTGAGATCCCCTAGTCCTCGACGGCTCAGACTGTGTAGGCACTCCTCTTAAAGCCACTTGCTTGACCCCACTCGGGATTGGACGTGCCACACCATAGAAGCACTAAAAATTCCCCATACCTCCATAATATTAACAAGGCTTTTGAAGACATGAACATACTGGTCATATTTTCCCAGGCTTCCCACACTGTGGGAACACAACCAATCTCGTATCAGATGTCGCAGACAAAAACTTCCTTGAAGAGTGTCCTGAACTGCCACCTCCTTTCTTCACATGATCATCCCACTTTCTTTTCTTCTATAAAGAGTTGCCACTGCCCACTATTGATACTGAACCTGAGAAACCAGCCCTTCCTTTCCTATCAATCATTACTATACACACCTGATCAACGACTTCAGCATAGTTCCTCAACTTAAACAAGAACACCTAGGATTATATCTCTGGTTGCAATACTTTATCAAACCTATAGACCTTTTCCTTCCCATTAGATATTATTTATGGAGCATTCAAAACCAACTTAGTGAAATGGTTGGAATACTCTATCATAGATAGATTCCCCTGAACAAGGTCCATGAACTCTCAGGACCTAGCATAATCCAACACCTCAGGGCAGTACTATCTATTGAAGATGGCCTTAAAATCTCCCCAGGGAATATGCTCATTTTTTCTAGTATGAAGCACTAGTCCCCACAAATTACGGCTATGAACCTCCAACAGAAAGGAGGAACACTTCATCCTGAGCTCCTCAGGTGTTTCTAGGAACTCCAACATTCCCCCAATCTTCTCAATCCATTCTTCTGCTTCCTGGGGTTCTGATATGCCTTGGAAGGTAGGAGGCTTGTTTATTAGAAACTCTTGAGATTTATCTATTCTAGGGCCCGTCTATTCTTCCCTTGAAGGAATAGAAGCAAGGGTTTTTCCCTTCCCAAGAACTTGGATAGCTCGAACCACTACCTCAACTTGCCTCTGATCAATCAGTGTGGGAGAACTCTTTCCGGCTTCCTCCCATGGGTGTGTGGGAGCTTTCTGGGGAGGCATGTTGCTACAAAATTAAATAGTCACAAAACAATAATCAATACCACAATTATGAAAATTTTAATCACATACATCAAATTTAAATAATCTAAACACATTCCAGTAATAAAATATACAACTACTTCACATCCACCTGATGTCCACATGTGGTCTGCAGCCCACACGTCTCACCTGGAAGTGAAGTCAATCCATAAATTCCAACATCCCCTAGTGACTCATGGTTTTCTATGAGAGGTATAGGCCAGAAAAACTACTCACAACCAAAACCCCGAGCTCCGATATTTCTTGCTCTTATCTATCCCGACTCATCCAAAAATAGCAACATAACCCAAAAACATTAACCTCCTATGATACCATTTTGTTACGAACCGAATTTGGTCGCCACCAATACCGGCACCAAACCCGGCCCGTGGAAAAGCCCGAAGGGAATTCCTTATACCCATGGGCTGGAAAAAGTTCCTGGGTATCATTAATTTAGGTTTGGGAATGATTTACCTGAGTATAAAAGAATAAAACATTAAAAACAATCCAGAATATAAATCTGAAATTTTCAATCAAAAAAAGTCTTGAAAATTGAGAAATGAATACATTTGTTTAAGGACAATAAAAGTGGTCCAAATAAAAATAATTACAATATAAATATATCCCCAAGGACTCCACACCACAATGGTCCATCACCCACAATCCGTCTCCACAACTTTGCAACAAGGATGGGATCTAACACCCTGAACCACCATCACCCACATCCTTCCCTTTACCTGAGTCAAGAATAATAAAGTATACTTACACCCAAGGGGTGAAATTATGGTTTGATACTAATCCAAATAGGATACCACCCAATTATTCCAAATATCATGAAATACAATGTGAAGAAGAAAGCAGTTTTAATACACAAATAAAAGTAGTGATAAAATACATGAAATGAAACTTTCAATTGAAAACAGTTTTCATGATAATATTTTAAGAATGTTCACAAATTTAAATAGACATGTTATCTACTATAAAGTACATCCAAAAACACCCCAATAAAATTTCAAATACCATGAACCCAATGAGCATAAAAATCAGGAACACCCCTAGGCACTAGATAGTCTCGGGCCCCATGTACCTCATACCTCAGTGTAAAGTAACAATAGTAAAATTTGTTCTCATCCACGAGCCACTAGTAAGGAACATACCCATAACCTAGGGGTTCCCAATAATGATCCACACTATTTATTTAGAATTGTATTTGTCTAAATTCTAGGTTAATATTAGACAAAACCCATCATGTCCACTAGTCGTACTTGTACAAATCCACCCCACCTATGTACCCGGGCTTCCCCCTTGTGATCAAACAATTTCAGCATTATAAAAATATCCATTTTCATTTAAAACAGCACTAATTGACACAAAAAACTATTACAGTAGCTACACACATATTATACCATTTAGATCACACAACAAACCACTTTGAGTTTAAATAAAAACAACTTCTCCAAATCTTTCCTTGTTTTGCACCCAAAACTCTTTGAAAACCCCACATTAACACCATGTTCATAATCAAAATAACCAAAATAGAATTCACATCACCATAAAAATTTCTTTAAACCCATTACATGAGTTATAAAACAACCCCCAATAAGCATAACATAGAATACCATGTAAAGAATCTAATTCAACCCCAAATTGTTACTCAAAAATAATTTTCTTAACATAAGTCACCAAAAACCAATTTCATAGCAAAAACCAAAGGAAAAGAACATTTAAAACATTATTTTCAGACCTTATAAAGTTCAATAAAATCAACTAAATAATTATAGGTCATCCCTTAATGAACCAACAAAATAATTATATGAAAAACCCCCAAATTTGACATGAAATTGGCATTAAAATTTCACTTGAAAAAAAAACACCACTAAAACTCATTTTTTCAGATTTTATAAAATGAAATAGGCTTTAAAGTATCATAAATACATCATTATAATCATATAGATTGCATAAAAATTGGAATCACCCAACAAAGTAATGAAAATCCTTTAATCATCGTGAAAAAATCTAGTCTCATCACCACCGCACAAAGAGGGACATAGAACAAACCGAAAACCACAATAATTGACCAATAAAACCCGTGGTTAAACCCTAGGTTCGAAACCCTACCCCTGGTCATTTTTTATATCATGAAAAAGGGAACAATAACTATTATAATTGAATGAAACCATAATCCATTTTAAAGAGGAATGAAATGGACTAACTTACTTGAGTTATCTTGAAGGAATCTCCCTAAATACACTATAATATGAAATTGAAAATAGCCAAAATTAAGGGGTGGTTAGAACAAGGATTATAAGGTCATTTTGGAACTAGAATTGAGGAAAAGGACTATGAATTGAGTGAGTTATGAAGAAAAGAATTTACCTCTTCAAATCTAGACGATTTGATACATCCTATGACTTTCTACACTAAATCGCAATGATCAATAGCTCCAAAGAGGGGGGAAAGGGGATGAAAACGTGGATGGGTTCACTAGGGTTGGGTGAGACTTTAAATCCCTGAAAAATAATAAAAATTGAATAACTTATTAACTAACCTAATTTTGTTTTTAAAACTGTAAATGGGCCTTCCGGTAGCCCAATTATTTAAATAAACACTCCAAATAAACCATTATTAGGGATTAATAATGGTTACAAATTTCAATGGTGGTGTTAATATGTCATCTAAGGAAATTTAGGAATTGGAATGGGTGCTAAATATTAAAAAATGGAAATTTTATAAAATAAATACAGAGTATTTTTAAATCTGGAATTGGGCTGACGGTTTGGCCCAATTCACGAAAACTCAACCATTCCACCATAAAAGCTTGGGAAACCCCCAAAAAAAGAATTAATGGAAAATAAATGAAAAACAACTCTAAAATATGTCATTTATGTGACACTAAGAATTAAATTATTGAATTATATTATAGAAATAATGATGAAAATCTTCCTACACATTATTGAGGATATGTAAGTTACATACATGATGAAAAACTGATAAGATATTTATTCAAAGTAGTGAGTAGAGGAGGAGTTAGTGATATTGATACATGGGAGGTAATGAATTATTCCATGAACATAATTTTTAAGGAAGTGATACTATAACAATGTGACCATGAATAACATTTTATTCAACAATCTAGTGAAGCATCGTGGATTATGGTATACCAGAAAACTATCAGGTGTATAAACTTTGAACGAGCCCTTAGTGGTGAACCATATCAAAAATGACATTCCTTTTTTTAACTCTTTCATATTTAATGGTAGTTTATGTGTGATTAACTATGATAGGTTAAATTTGTTCCTATAATAATAGGAACAATATCCAATGTAACATTCCAAATATTTAATATTATGATTGACCACCCCCCCCCCCCTCATGGTGTCATGGGTTGCATCAATAGAACATGTACATAATGCTATGATGAATAGATAATTCACTAATGAGAATCTAAAGAACAAGGCATAAAAAATACCATGTGATATAACAATCAAGGACTACAATATACCATTCATTTATTGGCATACCCTAAGTATTATCCCTCCAATTTAGGTGAATAATTTCAAAATCAAACCAATCCTTATATAAATGATCTGGAGCATGGGATAGTTTAGTAGATTATAATGTGAATATCCTCACATGCACTTGTCTTATTTTTTGAAAATACATGAAACATTAAATGTAATGTAGAGTCTATGGATTCTTTTAAGTATAATGATTTTCCCATTCTCACTTCAACAATGGGTAAATTATTAGTTTTAAGGTGAACTGACATGATCAATCATAACCTAGGATGAGCTGTTTATTCATTTAATAGTTCAACATCTTGTGCATGTAAGAACATGTAATCTGTGATGTTACATCCTGAAATTTTTTAATATTGAATGACAATTCAAATTCATGGAATTGGATAGATTTAAGGATATATTGGTGATGTGCATATATAATAGAACCAATTTTTTATTAAAAATTCAATCATTATACTATGTCTTACAACATTTGTAATAATCTATGATTGATGATTTACTTAATCGAGGCCTTATGGTGGAACTTTTGAAGTCATGTGAGACATTCTTAGTGAGATAAATCACAATTAAATCCTATGAAAAAGTAAAATAGGTCCCCTAGGTAGTGGAATTAAATAATTTTAGTAGAATTCATGTTTTTATGAATTAGTGGTTGTATTGTATAATAAGATAAATTTTTTCAAATTTCTAATAATTATTAATCAATAATAACAACCACCCAAAGATGAATCTCAATCATTAAAGATGTTTAAAAGGAATCATGAATAATAATAATAATGAGATGTGTAGAGAATAATTAACCCCCCAATTTAAATTATGTGTGTTATAATTATATCCCTTAATAATACCAAAATACCTATAATCATGGGAGTCTATTTTAAAAAGGTGGAAAAACGTAAATAAAAATAAAAAACCAATATTTTCTTCCCAACCACAAAATATGATTCTATTTTAAACATTTCTATCCCCAACCTCAATTTAGATAGAAAATATAGAATTTATAGAAAAATTATCCATCCCAATACATAACATAATCCCTCTATGATTTCATAGAATCATATATTAAAATGGTAGATCAATTTATGAAAATAAAGAAAAATATTTTTTGATTCAATAAATCACTCTTGAAAAACATGATCATAAAGTTGGAAAATCCCTCAAATATTATTTGATATATTACCAAGTAATTTGATGGGTAATACTAAAAAAACCCTAGGGGTGGTGAAATCTATGTCTCTGTATATTGGGTGGGAACTAAAAGGGAATAAGTAAAATGAGGTGAAGAAGATAATCATAATAAATAAGTGTAAAAATAAAAGAAGAAAAAAATAATAAAAATAACGAATAAAATAATTTGGAAAAATATGTGAAGAATATATAAATCTATAACCATATAGACTCCCATTACTATTCATATAAATTATTATTCAATGTATAGAAGAAATCTTGTCAAAGAAATATTTTATTTTATAAAAAATTATATCAATATCTCTTTCGAGGAAGCTATTTCTCAACTGTTTTCTTAGGAAAAATTCCTAAAGGAATTATTATTAAAAATAAATTTTGAGGATCTATGATTTATATCTCTTGGTAAATAATGTTAAATATTATTTTAAAGGAAGATCACCAATAAATGATATATATATATATATAGACATTCTATCCTATGAACAATCAGGTATTCCAGGTTTAGTAAGATTATTTTTAATTTTGGAGAAAGGGTAAATTTTATTCCCTTTGGTTTTTTTTCAAAAATAGGATTGGATGAGTCTAAACCAATATGAGTAGCACTCCAAATAGTTAACTGTTTTGTAAAATACCCCCCATGTAATTATTGATGACATTATTATCAAGGTGGAAGAATTCGTACACAATCTGAACTATTTGATCATATAGAAGGAATAAGTGGGATAAATACCTATTATTCTCAGGAGACCCATTCAAGACATCAGAAAATAATTTATATATTTCAAAAAAAAGGATTATTATTAATAATTGCAATGAGTAAACTACTTTTGATCTCGTAAAATATATGAAACATGGAACCAATTTGGACAAATTTATTGTTATATGTTCTATCAAAGAACACCCATATATCAGGAGTTTACCATATAAATAAAAGAAAAATATTTTTTAACTCGCTAAGTATATGGTATATTATGGTCATGAGTAAATTAATTTTAAAGATAAATAATATGTTAAAGAAATATATTGGATAATTAATTTATCAATGTATTTCTACATAGAATTGGTACCTTCAATTATAAAGTCACTAAATCTTTTAAATTTATCATCTTCTTAGTAAATTGAGGCACATATTCTTCGTAGATAATGATGTCTTACTAGTTATCATTAATTCAAATTTGATGAATAAATCAGAATAAATTTTTTTGGATGGGATGTAAAATTGGAAATAAGAAATCACTTAATCAATTTATAGCATAAAACATATTTCCCCCATAATTTTCACACACAAAGTATTACATGAAGAAGGAATCAATCCAAGTACCAACATAAAAGGAGACTTACAGCACCAATAAAGGATGTAGTAAAAAAGGAATTTATCAAACTCATATACTTGATTGTTATATTTTCAATTTAAAATAATGAATGGGTGGGACAATTGTAATTCATTATAAAGAAAGGAGGAATGACCACAATAAAAAATGAAGATAATGATATCATTCCTAGAAGCATAGTGATAAGAAAAAGAGTATCCATGGATTAAAAAATATATACATGGAAATAAGTAATGAAAACATTCCTTGAGAAGACAAATTTTACTTATTTGTGTGGAACTATTTCCTATCATATCACATCATTAGTTTTTTAATACACTAGTGAGTTTTAAATGTTGTATAACACATATCTTTAACACTACAAAAGAGTAATTCCTTGATTTTTTAATGGATGAATTTTCAATTTATGGATGATATTTTGAAGTAGGTTTTACAACCTTTATTTGGTACTCAAACACTATAACGAAATTTTACTAGTTCTCAATTGGGAAATGTTTCATTTCATTCTTCAATAATGGGATTTACATTGGAAAATAATATCAAAAAATTCATTAAATTAAATTTTTAAAATATAAAATTTATAAAAGTATTAACCATGCCCAATACAGTGAAAGGTATTCATAGTATTCATAGAAATTGATATTTTATCATCTCTTTGTCAACTATTTATCTAATATATCTAGGAAACTAATGTTGAGTAAGAAGTTATACTACTTAAATTCCCATTCCTTTAGTTTTGGAAATCCAAAAATAGTTACATAAATCATTTTTATTAACTTTTTCTATCCCAATTATTTTATTATGTCATTGGTATAAAAAATTATCTTTTACCATACATAAAATATGTTGTAATGGGCTATTAATATAAATATTACTATTATTCATTATGGTAATTGGAATGATTATGGGTCTAATGATTCAGACTCTTTGTTATCATACAAGAAGTTATAATTTATTCTTTTATATCATACTAAAAAAAATCTTGACAATCAGACTGATACCGGTATCAATACAATTGAACTAACATTTACAAGGATTATCATATTTACATTTTTAAGAAAGTCCATCAGACCGTATGATTTTTATAATTGGAATTTAGAAGATTCATTTACATTAGAAGGGAAATCCTTGACACTGTGATGTTGTTAATCGATATGGTTTCGGAAATTCAGTTATTCCAGATCATTATGAGATTTCAAGCACCAGCTGTCGGTGGCCATTGCAAAAATCATAGAAATATGAACATTGGGAGATTTTCTATAAATACAAAGTTATTTGAATAGTTAGGAGATAGTAATTTTTCACTCTCAAGTCATATAGGGAATTTTAAAATATGAACTACCTGTTCTTAATCCTTGTTAATTCATTAGGATGTTTCCTTTTTAAATAATCCTTTTTTTTGGGATGTTTTTTAAGAAATTTTGGAATTTTTTTATGTATGATAATTTTTATGATCGATGAATTATGAGGATAGGAACTAGAATAATATAATCCATTAGATCTTGGGATTTTAGGGATAGTAATACAAAGATTATCATCATAAAAAGGGATTCTAGGGAGAAGATGACAGAGCCATTTTGATCTACATATCAAGGGTTTTCCTTTTAAGGAAAGACAGACATAAATATAAGTATAAAATAGTAGATACTTTTAGTCAAGGTTATTTAATACCTTTATATTATGTTTAAAAGTGTTATGTTATTAATAATAATGCATAATTCATTCTTACTACTACGTAGTGATTTTATTTCATGTTTTTATAAGATTTATATTCCGTAACATTTAATAGAATTTGAGCCTTTTTATTCAGCATTATATATTCTTTTATTTATCTGTATGACTATTATTTGTATAATGATAATACTACGACTAATCTTGTCCATCATGATTACAATTTTGAATTAGATTTAATCAGACTGGTTATAGTTTTTATTCAATGATGTTGTAAATCAGATTGATTCTGAGTCCAATAACCTTACCTTAAGAGGCTTTTTTTAGTTTAATTATCTTAAACATGGATTTTTTAACTAAAATTCACCCCCTTTTATGTATATCCATCTATTATAATTATTAAAATACTAAATTATAGTATGTTTCTATATATCAAATACTTGTTGAGTTTTTAATTTATTTAGTAGTTGAAATTTTCTTATGTTTTGATATAAACATTATATTTATAAACTTTGTTAATAGAACGTGTACTTGTATAAAATAATTCATATTATTTTAAAGATTTATTGTATTAATGTTGGTTAAATAGACAATATAAACCCAAATAGACTACCTAACTTTTATGGTCATGAATATGAGTATTAGAGAGACAGGATAAATAATTCTTTTGTTACCCCTAGGGTTTATAATTTTTTTAGGCCTAATGGAGACTAAAATATTACTTATAAAGAAGTTACTAATTTTAATCATCAAGAAAATTAAATATATCAATTAAATTATAGAGTAAGTATTACATTAATTTGTTCTATGTCAAGGAGTATTTATTTTCAGTTATTTTCCTACGAAGCTGCAAACGGTATATGGAAACATCATTATGTCGCACTAATTATAACATCTAAATATGTTGATAATAGAACATATATTCTTATATCATACTATCATGAAATTTATTTCTTACGTGGAGGATATATTACAAAGATGAACCTGAGGTTCATGGCTATAATTAATATTTCACAATCTATTTTTGAAAATGGATTTAATGATGAAATTATTATAGAAAATATTATTGACATAATTCCCATTGAATGAGAATAAAAATGAACCATTGTTGATGAGACAATAATGTTACCGATTATTACTTTGGATGATCTCATTGGAAAACTTATAAAGTACAATGTTTGACTCAAGAGAGATGTTGAGAAAGTAAAAAATAAAATGAATAATGGGTAATTTTTTTTCTCCAACTTATATTATTCATACTAATGCTAAATCTCTAAATAAAGTTGTTGATTCTCCATGGATGAATAAGGGGCTTGTTCAATCTGATTCAAGTACTTTTGAACATTTGTAGAATGAATTATCTAAACTATAAAATATGATGATCAAGATATTTATGAATAAATATTTTTGATTACTGATACTTGAAGAGTAATGAATATATAGCTGAAAAGAAATATTATAATGTTACAAGGTATAAATTTTAGAAAGATTGACCTATCCAAAAAAATTATAAAAAGATGAAGAGAAAATATAGAAATGAGTGAAATTCATAAAGAAATGATAAGAAGTATTATTGGTCTAAAGGAAAGAAATTGGTGAAATCCTATGACATGTGCAGTGCCAGCGGAGGTGAATATTCTGAAAGAAAATATAATCATGATATTTTTGGATAGAGGAACATAATATTCTTTCTGACATACCATATGTATATCATTGTTTCATGGCTAAGGTACACAAATTTTAATCTCACATCAACATTTCTTTTCATACAAATTATCCTGATGAGAAAAAATATACATCACCTGATTAAGAATATTCCTCAGTATAATATTATTCTTCACCTTCTTATGATTAGGTTTCTCAATTTCCCAAAATTTTATAGAATAAAAATTGTACGATTTTCAAAAAAACATGATAATGATAAAGAAAAACATTCTATGATAGATTCATGAATAACCCTTTTAACAAATTAAATTTCATATCTTAATAAATATTTTAATAAAACTATTTATAAAAAATAAACTATTCAAATGATTTAAAAAATATCTATGAAAAATAGTTTAAAAACTAGTTTTCATAAGCTCTGTTCCCAAACTATTACAAATAAAGATACAAATTAAGTTGTAAAACAAAAATCTGAAAACTCTTCCTGGATGAAATTATTATCAATATTTACCACTCGAAAGGATAATTTTGATAAATTGTATAAACCAATTATTCCTTATAGTGATAATGCTGAAATGGGTTACACTAATTGTAAACCTGTTTTTAGTAACAATTTTTTTCTCAAAAGTGCGCCTTTTAGAAATATGTGTAAAAGTGGTGACCATTGAAAAATGATTTTTCCCTTAAAAAATGTTCAATCCTTATTTTTTTATAAATCAATGTTTTTAAAACAAATTTGGTTACCTAATGTTTTGTTTTCAGACATTATCGGGACCAAGAAGGTTTGGCTTCCGAAAGACTAATTTTTTGTATTTTGGGAAAAACGATGGAACTAAAAACAAGATTATACGGTACATGAATAGTTGTTGTTTGAGGAACATGAATGTAAAGAAATATATATTAAATAAGATAATATGGATTAAAGGTTTAAAATTATATTTCATCGATAATTCTCAAGGATAGATTATCAGAATAGGTAACATTTTTCTTCATGGAAAATCTCTTATTCAAAATGTTTTGTTTGATAAAATAATTATTAACAACCTTATAATAATAAGTTAATTATGTAATGAAGGATAACTTTTGATATTTAGAAATGATAAATATTTATTTCATTGTTCCAGGGATGAATTTATTCTTTCATCCAATTATAATGAGAATGTTTACACACTTAATAGACAAGACCTTAGGAGCCGGTACTTAATAAACTACATGCAATGTAAGATCAACCTTTATTAAGGAATAGAATCTTAAGAAACTTTAACATTAGAAAAATATCAAAATTTAATTTGAAAAGACTTGTTAAGGACCACCCAGAACATAGTTTTGATAATTAAAAAGTTTTTAACCTTATCAATATTATAATCAACATAAGTCATATTTTAAATATATTAGTGAAGTTAAAACTTTTGGTTGTTTATAGTTAGTACACATAGACTTATTTAGTCTTAAAAAAACTAGGATTACTGGATGAAATACAATTTATATGTTTTAGTTGTGATTACACTTGATATACTAAGTTTTATTTACACAAAAAGTAATATGAAGCCTTTACTTATTTTAAAACATTTGTAGCTCGGGTTAAAAATGAGAACTACAAATCCTTGATAACTATTTATAGTGATCATGGTGGAGAATATTAAAACATTGATTTTGAACATTATTTATTAATAATGTTATATAACATAACTTTTCATCCCTTAGAACCCCCATAAAAATGGTTTAGTTTAATGAATAAATAGAATTCTTCAAGAAATGACTAGATCCATGCTGAGTGAATACTTGGTTGCTAAACATTTTTGGGACGAACTGTTTAATACAATCTGTATACTATAAATCATGTTTTGATGAGAAGTTTTTTTAATAATACTCATTATGAGTTTGGGATAATAAGAAAACCAAAATTTTCATACATTATTGTTTTTGGTTTCAATGAATTTTTCATTAATAATAAATATAACATACATAAATTTGAGAACAAATATGATAAAGGAGTATTTTTAGGTTATTCCAATTCTTCTATTTAATATATATTTTTTCATAAAAATTATTATACTATTGATGAAAGTTTATGTCATATGTTGGAGGAAAATAAACCTTTTGGTTTCAAATAACCTCAACATATATCCACTGATGTTATTTCAAAAACTAATTTTCAACATTTTTTATAAGGATATTCTCATTAGGATATAATTGAAGAATTAGTTTCTAGTGTTATTCCATAGGAATATTTTATACCTAATGTTGAATAATATATTTTCCAAATCCCATGAATTTAGTTCTTTCTTATGAATCGTTGTAGTGAAATTATCATTAGTGATGTAGATCAACTAGTTAGGACTAGAAGCTCAATACGAAATGAAATTGAACCGCAAGATTTATTATCATATTTTTAACTTAAGTATACGGAAGAGTCTTTAGATTAGGTGGATTTAATTAAGGAAATGAAAGATTAAATAAATGAGTTTGAGAGGAAAAATGTTTGTACTTTTGTGGAATGACCTATATAAACTTCAATAATTGGAGTAAAATGGGTTTTTTCAGAAAAGATGTCATCAACATGGAATCATTGTCAAAAATAAATCTAGACATGTTTATAAGGATTATAATAAAAAATGGGGAATTAATTAATAATAAACTTATGCTCCAGTAGCTGAACCTGAATATATTAAAATATTTCTAGCCTTTGAAAAATTATTTAATTTCAAACCTTTTCAAATGGATATGAAGTGTTCTTTTCTTAATAGATATGCTAAATGTTAATTTTTTAATCCAAAAACCACATGGTTTTGAAAATGAAAAACATCCTAATTTTTTTTATAAAATTATTAATGATTTTTAGGGACTTACACATGCCCCTAAATCTTGGTATGTTAGGTTAACATGATTTTTAATACAAAACAAAATTTTGTTATGGGAGATATAGATACAAATATTTTTATAAAATAAGTAAATAAAAAAAATATGATTATATAAATATATGTTGATGAAATTATATTTTGATCAACTTAGATATATTTAACAGATTCCTTTATGTATCTTATGAAGTCTGATTTAGAAATGAGTATGATGGGTGATTTAATATATTTCCTTGTTTTTAATATCTCACAAAAACCCAAAAAAAAAATATATCAAAAGATAAGTATATAAAATATCTTATTATGAAATATGGATACGAAATACTATACATATTAGTAATCATATTTTTACCTTGAATACATTAAATGTTTATGAGGCTGAGAAACCAGATGATCAAAATATTTTTAATGGTATAATAAGAATTTTACAGTAATTAATTTTTGTTCATACATATAATAAGTTTCTAATATTATTATCTAAAATGTATCCAACAAATACAAAATAATCCATTTTAAAATATTTAAAATTAATTTTCATTATCTTAAGAGAACTATGGATTTAGTCCTTTTCTATTGTTTTTGAAATGATTTTGCATTATTATTTTTAGATTATGACATTAGTGGTTATATAATGAGTAGGAAAATAACATCTAAAACATTTCTTTTAGTAGGAGATTCTTTAGTTTTATGGTATTGTAAGATGCAACACATAGTAGAAATTTCCACTGCTTAAACTGAATATGTGGCAGTTGGAAGTTGTTGTGCTCATGTGTTGTGGATGCAACACACATTGACTGAATATGGAGTGATTTTTCTTAAAACCCAATTATATTTCTATAATAAAATTAAAATTTCACTAAGTAAAAAACCCAACACATCACTCACGATATAATCACATAGTTATAAGACACTATTTTCTTTGGGATCACACACTTAAATAAGATATAATTTTACAATTCATTGGAATGCAAGAAAAATGGGAAGATATTTTTACAAAACCCCTTTATTTTGATATATTTTAATATATTAAATTGAATCTAGAAAATATCAACATAAATTATTCATTCATACATACTTCTTTTTTACCCATCTCTTTACATTATGTTACTTCTTTTAATTGAGGGGTTATATGTGTTTCATGATTTTCAAATTCATTAGTTTTTCATAAAACTTTTAGTTTTCTAACTATGTTTTGTTTTTTCTAAAACTTTTATCATAATAAGTTTTTAGGACTCAAACTTTTATAAAAAACTTGGACTCAGAATCCTCCAAATTATTCATGGACATAGAAATGATCATAAAATTTATAAACTCAAAATTTCATAAAAACTTCTTTGGATTAAAAATTTTCTTAATCAGTTTTCATTTCACAAATTTTTTAATACGTTTTTTTATAAAATTATAATAATTATTTTTCCTTTTAAATACTATAAAAATTTGTTTTTTAATGAAAATATCAAATTCAATATTTATTTTTTTAAAAACTACCATAATCTTTATATAAAATCCAATAAGAACGGGTTATTCATAATGATGAAACATTCTACTCCAAAATAGACTCTTTAATTCTTTTAGTTTTTTCACTATGTTATTACGATTAACTAAATAATTTTTTTTGTTATTCTTATATTTTTATGAATTATTTTTTTATTTCACAAGTTTAAAAAAAATTTCAAATCAGATTCATTCTCAAACTGATAAAAAATTTAAAAAACATCAAGAATTCAAAATTATTTAAAACATTATTCAGATCAATTTCAACCATCAGATCAAAATGGGATCAATATCAACCAATGAATATCTTTTGAAATTTCAACCATCACATTTTTTGAAAATATAATGGAGTATTACCCCATCTACCACATCAGTTATTCAGGGTTCTTTCTCTTGAGTTGAGGTAGTCTTCATACTCTACAGTCTGATTAAATTTTATTATGACAGATCATTGTCTTTAGTTTAGAATCTGATGTTGATTAAAATTTATTTCACAAATGGTTCTTATTTAGCGAGTGGTTGGTTGAGATATCATGGTATGGGAAATATAATTCTACACTAATGAATATAATATCCTTTCAATGTTGGTAATTAGTATGGGTTGAAATCCTAGAAAATATTTTGATTTTTATTATCCTGATATGGTTCACATGTTTTACACGTCTCTTTAATTTATGAAGGATAATGGTAAATAAAAATTTTCTTTACATTTTATGGAAAAAGATATAAATTTTCTTACAAGAATCTTGATGATCTTGTTAGAATACCCTCATAAGATGAAACTTATTTCTCTTCTAACAATATTCTGAATAGTTATGGTATATTAGGTAAGAATAAGGAAGAAGAATCATTTTTTACTCATTATAAAAACTTATGAATGATTTTCCATATGAATTTGGAAAATCAGGTAGTTTCTCAATTGATGAAAGGATATATAATTCAATTAAAGGGAGATAGATATACATTCAAGGTATCAGATGTTTTAATATTGGACTATCTTGTAAATATAATGATTTTTGATCTTGTCAAGTTCATCCTTCTCGCTATGGAGAATATCTGGATAGCCTCAATTAGATCCATGGTTATCATGTTTACATCCTTTATTTTTAAAATGGTTTTTGATTTTATGAAACTTTTTAAAGTGGAAAATAAATCGTATCTAATGAGGGAAAATATTTCATTTATATGGGACGATAAAATGAACATAATGATAATGTTCATTGATGTAAAGCTGAATAACATTATCATGAAATATTATGGATCTACCTTTAATGATCATCCATTAAGAAATTAAATGGAGGATTAGAAAAAAGAATAAAAAATAGGATGGTAGATACCTATCCATAGAAGAAAAAAAAAGAAGATTTCATATAATGTTTTATATGAAATGATAGAAATTGAAGTGGAGAAAAATCCAGGGGATCTGAAAATCAAACAAGTACATATTGAGGAAAAAGTGTTTAAAATCATTTATGCCATAAATTTAAAGGATTAATCAAAGAAGAATAAAAAAATAAGTTTCATGAAGGTCGACATTGTGAAATATTTTTGAAAGGATTCGAAATGGCCAATGAGAATGTTGTTCCACCATCCTCCCATACAGAGCAGATAATACAAAATTAGGTTTATGATTATAAGAAATGTATATTTTCCTAGATGAATTCCCTTAAATAGTAAACAAGATTAATGGAATGGTTATTGAGTAAAAACCAAATACAATATTCTAAGAAAAATAATCTGTGTCAGAACCAGCTGGTAAGGGAGTTCTTAGAACCATAAGAAAATGACAAGAAGATCCTGATAAGAAAATTAATGGGGAAGTAAATAGAGAAGAGGACCTTAAATAATAAAAATAATCAAATGAACGACATGCTAAGGAATATTAATATGTTGAATAAGAAGACGTAGAAACATAAATAGAAGAAAAAATGGATGTAGAAGAGGAAGAACATGATAAAAATGAAGAACATGATGGTGAAGAAACTAACTTTGATAAATAATCTTCAAAATCATCCTCATCATCATTAGAATATCCATCCAATACCTATCAAAAATAAAAATCAAGAACTACATAATAGGATGAATCTCTTTTAGAACAAGATGAAGATCCATCTTCCAAGAAAGAATAAGAAGATCAAAATTTAATGTAAAAAAGTTGAAAAAAATATTGAGATCGATGATGTGGAAATTATGGAATTATCATATTTATATATTTTATCTAATAAATATCATACAAAAGTTTCAATTAAATATAGGAAGAATGAAAAATAAGTGGATGTCGAAATGAGAAAACAAAACCTCTTCAACAGGACCCTTGAAAATTGAACTTTGGTAGAATGATTACTCAAAAAGGATTTGTTTATATTTTTCATGACCTAAAAAGTCTAGAAGGAATAATTCCATACTTTCTTAAGAATTAAGAAAATATTAAGCTTATCCAAGAATTTCTAAATCAAAAATTGGATTTAGTAAATGTTTTAACAGAATCTATGATTCATATTGAGGAAGAAATGGATACTTTAGAAGGATGTTTTCAAACTCATAAAAGATCATGTAATCAAAAGGTTAAATGGTATAATGAGGTTGATTCAAATATACATATGTATGATGATGAACACGACAAAATTAAGTAGCTTATAGGAGATTTGTAATGTTCTTTCAATCATTTATCCAAAGATATTGCTAAAAGAGTAAAGAATGTTGTGGAATTTTAGGAACTCGCTGATGATCTTATTGAAGAGGTGAATATTCTAGAAGTAAATATCCAAGATATATAACATGAGTTGAGTAGGTTGAGGACATTTTAAGATGAAGTGATCATATTAAGAGATTATAATAATGAATTGTCTTATGAATGATAGATCTTGAATAAACTAGACTGATTAAAAGAAGAAAGGATAGTGAACCATGGAAATGATTGGAAGGAGTTAAAGAAGATGAATTGGTTTGGAAATACATTAATGATGAAAGAATAAATTTTCTTTTGAAATATCCACTGTATTTTCTTTACTAAACAATTTTAATGATTTCTAATGCTAATGAATTATCAATTTCATCCAAATCTGATTTTATTGAATACTTTCCAATTATAAGTAGATATATATTCTTTCATATTTATTTTATGGATGATTAGTTTTTCAATTAATTTTTTTGTTTTGTGTCTTTCCTAAATTTTAAGAAAATTTGGATTCATTTCCCATTAATTTTTAAAAATAAAAAAGGGGAATAATTTTTTAAAATGGGGGAAAAGTATTGTTAAATGGGGTAAATATTTTATAAAGTGGGTTATAAGATAAAGGGGGAGTTGTTAATTTAATGGGAGAATATCTTTCAATGGAAGAATATATTTTTAATGGATATTATTATCGAAAGGGTGATATTTTATCCTATGGGGGAGTTTATCATATTCGACGTCGTACTCTCCATCATATTCAAATGAGTTCTAATGTCAAAGGGAATTGTGGTTTTAGGATTAACTATGAATAAAATGTTCTTAAAAACAGTCTATATGTTTTCCAAGTTATTGTTCATTTATGTTTTGGGTATTATGGTTTCCAGAAAGGAGGACATCGTGGAGTCAGATGTTCTACATCTTACTTTACCATTACTTTAGTTTTAAAATCACAAACACTTACTTGAAACATGATATATAATGTTTTATGTCGCAATTATATTAGTATGTTTTTTAGAAATCATTATCTTTTACCATAAATATAATATATTTTAATGTATTACAAATATAATCTTTATTATTCTTCATTACTATAATCCGAATGAATTTGTTTCTAAAGAATATAACTCACCTTTATCAGACAAGAAATTATAATTTATTCATGCCTATCATACTAAAAAAGGCTTTAAAATCAGTCTTATACTGGTACTAATAAAATTACATTAACAATAAGAATTATTTTCATATTGACATGGTTATGAAAGACCATCAGATTGAATGAAGTTTATAATCACAATTTAGAAGTCTTATTTTTAAATTCAGGTAAATATTTAACACTGTGATGGTTTTAATCAATAAAACCTTAGACAATCAATAATACTAGATCATTATGCGCTATCAAGCACTAGTTTTCCATGTCTATTGAAAAAAACTCTGAAATATGACCATTGGTATATTACATATAAATACCAAGTCATGTGTATAGTTTGCAGAGAATAAGTTTTCTCTCCCAAGTTGTCTAAAGATTTATAATGTGTAAAATGATCATTATTAGTCGTTTTGTAATTTTTAAGATATTTTTCTTCTTAAGAAATCTTTTTTTCGGATGTTTTCTTAAGAACTTTTGAAATTGAATTCTGGTTTGATCATTCTTATGGTCAAGGGATTATAGGGATATGAAGATAGAGAATATTGTCCATTAGATCTAAGGCTTATAGGGATAGTAAGAAAGATATGATCATCCTATCAAGGGATTCTAGTGATAGGAAGATAGATCCATTCTAGTATTCATATCGAGGGATTTCTAGGTAAGGAAGGATAAAAATTACAAATATAAAATAGTGTATTTCTTTAGTCAAGTTTGTTGACAAACAATAACTTCTAGTTAAAATAGATATTTTTTTATTAATATTATGCAGATAATTTTTATTATTACATAGCTATTATTTAAATTGTTTTTAAAAGTTTTCTATACCCCTACATTTAATTGAAAGTGATTCCTCATATTCAACATTATATATTATATGTTTTATTTATATTTATTTTATTATGATAATGACATTACTCTGGTTAATCGTATCCATCCTTATTATGATTTTCACTCATATTTAATTAGACTGGTTATAGATTTGATTCCATAACTTTTTTAATCAAACTGAGTCTTAGTATGATGACCATACATTATGAGGCCTGTTTTTTTAGTTTAATTATATTAAAATAAGTTATTTAAACTACAATCCATCCCATTCTATCAGTATAACCATCTAATAAAATTCTCACGATCCAATAAATAACACAAATCTCATTGAATGAAGTTTTATTTGTCTTTAATACTTCATTTAAATATATATTCATGAATCTAAATAAGAATTTCATAGTCCCCCCAATCATTCTCTCCCTAAGTTGGGAGAACACTTAAGAGATAATGTGCAATCCTATTGATTTTATTATAGGTTTTACTCTGGTAAAGTGGGTTGGCCATATGTTTTGACCTATCTATTATGAAAGGAATACTCTTAATAACTATAAAATTAATTACGCAACCCCTGAGAGGTAAATTAATGTAGTAGAAATTTCTTTTGATATGTTTAGATTATATTTGTTACTCTCCAATGTGAATTTCAACATTGATTATTACAATTTGAGGTAATTATTTAATAAAAACGATGAGAATCCACACATGATTTGGTTGATATTTTTACTATAATAATTTTATATAATGATCAATGGTAAAATGGATTTTATAATTTGGTGGTTGATCATTTCTCATGACTAAAATAGAATAATTTTAAAGAATTGTTTGAAAATATACATTTTTATACATATTTATTTTCTCATCAATTTTTTTGATGCTGTAAACTATTTAGAAAATTTAAAAATATATCCATACACTACATATCAATAAAGTAAAAAGTTTTTAGTTGACACAACTTATTATTTTTTGGATATCCTATTATTATTCAAACAATGTGTAGAAAAAATAATTCCGTGACACATGTCAAAATCCAAAGTGAAAAGAATTATATAATTTTACCATTCATAACCTACTATTGGAAATCATGGGACTGAATAAATTGTATCTATGATCTTATAATTTTTATAATATTGACCCACTCTCCAGAAATATTAATGGGATTTTGTATAGAACTATTATTAACACCAAATAAAAAGAAATATTTATGAAGAATCATGATATGACACAAAACAAATTCTCATGGTAAAATATTTTGGTACATGACCCTTCTAATTATCTTTTTGTAATACATAAATTATAGTTTATATAGATTATTTGTGCAAATGTGTATAACCTAACACCAATTTGAAAAAAAAAACCGATGTGGTGATAAATATTATAATGTAAAAATACATTTTCTAAGTTTATAATTTCGTTAATTACTCATTAGGGATGAGGGATGAAATTAAATAATCACTTATTAAGGGTATTTATCAAGAAATATGGTATTCAATATAACACTACAACCCATCATCAACAAAATAATAATGGGTTGGTGGAGTTACCAAACATTGAGATCAAACTAATATTGGAGAAAATAGCGAGCTCAAGTGGGAGTGTTTGGTGTAAGAAATTATATACTAATTTATGGGTATACATGATATTTTATAAAACATTAATTTGTATCAAACCATTAATAATTATATATGGGAATCCATATCAATTAAATATTGGTCTTGAACATCATTTTTAATGGAATGTTCAGAGAATTAGTGTGGATTTACAACAAGTTGGGAAGAAGTGGTTGTTTTAGAAAAATGATTGGAATGATATTCAAATAGATGATTATGATAATTCTAATATCTATATAGAGAATACCAAGGAGTTTAATGATCGATGAATCAATAGAAAAAAAATTTCACAAGGAGATAAGTTACATAATTTTAACTCATGTTTGTGATTATTTCTAAGTAAATTGCAGTAGCATTGGTTATGACCCTTTACTGTAGTCAAAACCATATCACAAGGATCTAGTGAGATCCAACAATATTCTAAAACATCAATCAATGTGAATGGAAAATGAAAAAAGTTCTACATAGAAAACCTCCAAGAGTGAATCTATTCAATTTGACCGAGGGTAAAAAATAATGTATAAATATTGACTTTAAATGATGCACAAGTTGAGATGCTACACAGGTATGTTTTTTATATTTTTCATTTCATTTATGATAGGTTATGAATTTTTAGTAGTGGAAAGACTCTTGGGTACTCTCCTCTACTCCAATACTAGAACTATAAGGGTACAACATTAGGAATATATAAATTATTGAAAATAAACTAGATCAAGATGTAATCAAAACACTCATTTAATGAGATAAATTTATATAAAAAGTTACAAGATATAGATCTACATACCACACAATAAAGGAAAGATCCTAAAATAGTATAAAATATAATAATCATGGTGTGGGAATCAAGAAAATCCCATGAGATTTTATTTATGAATGGAAAATTATAGCCATGATGTTAGATAAGTGAATCAAATCTTAATACATCAATAATTTAGAAAATTCTAAGTATTAAGTTTCATAGGGTAGTGTTCATTCTCTAAGATCACACCATGATGTTTTAGCTAATCATTTTACCATATGGATGTGTTGTGGTGGATCTTACCATGACACAATAAACCGTTAATCCTGAAATTATATTATCCCATGGGTTTTGAATTAAAATGATCAAGCAAGGAAGAAATATTTCAACATCACAAAACCTTCAATTATTATAAATATATGGGCATGAAACCCAAACTACAATATGAGCGTTAATGTTTCCCTCTTACAAATATTTCATAAATAATTATCTTGATGAATAAATTTGAATCAATTCATTTCTAAGGGAAAGGTAACCCTTCTGGATCATCTATTGTGTGACTTAATCACCTCCCCCATTTCCAATAGACATACCTGATGCGCCATCCACTACTAATTTTGACAACTGAACTCCTCGATATTAAAACTGACATAAAATTTTCAAACATTTTACTAAAAACCCTATAAATCCCATTCTTAACATTTCTTTTCCCTTATCCATTCGAAGATGACCCAAATAATATTTTTCAACAAAAAACATAAGTATAAATTCCTACCAACCAAAAGTCCATAGAAGATACATGTGTAACCAACCAAGAATAAAAAAACCAAGTTTTTTACACTATCACTCAAGCCTTCCCCATACACCACACCTTCTACTTAGTTGACCTCGTCACCCAAATCATCATTAACCTAACCCAATCGACTAAACACTCCCCCAACATTGAGTGTGGATTACACCCAAAAAACATCATTCATGTTTTTTGTTTTTTAATCCTAATAATAGTGAGAGGCTAGTAATTCTATATATGAGGGTGATTTGAACTAGTAAGATATTATACATTTGTATCATGGAGTGGATTATTATGGAAAATCAAGTAATGGATTGCCTAAAGGACCTAAATTTGGATCACATACCTTTTTTCCAAGAGGAGGATTACTAGGACATTGAATTGGAATTGTTATCCACACAAAAGATAAATCATGATCATGTCACTTAACAGATGAGATAATGGTTTTATAGTCTTTATTTAACATATTTTAGAGTGAGATTTAGCATTTATAGAGTATTGTTCATATTGATACCCACCTATGCAAAGCTAATAATTGATCTTAATAGGAATATTCCTGATCAATTATATATGTTTCTAATTGATGTCTAGTTGTGTTAGTATGATCCCACTAAAACAAAGAAAATGAATGTAAAAAATTTCCCTATTCAGATTTGTTCATTGGGCCATTACTCATTCATGTTTGGATAATGGAGTGGCCCAAGGATCCATGATCTAATTATATGTTATCATTCATTATATTATTCTTAGGAAATGAATTCCCATATACATGGTATAGATGTTTTAAATTTAATATGATGGGTAGCTAAAGAAGACTAAGGGAAGGATTATTGGTTTAAATTTCCTCAAATTTATGGAAAATTAGTTTGGGATATATGATTAATATCTTAATTTTACATCTTTGGGGGGTTTTAGGTTATCAAATTATCATTACTATCCAAGTTTGGATAACATAAGAAAGAAGTAATGGAATATGTATAATGATCCAGGATTCTAATACATAGACATTACATTATGTTTATTAATATTCTATATATTATATATGAAATTTCTTGAGGACCATAATAGTTTATTTTATTTAGAAACATGAATGCATAAACACAATACTATAAGTGATATACATCATCTCCCCCTTTTTTATTAAAAAATATGACCCTTATTACATATATCATACATAATACATATCATCATAACCTGGGGATTGTAAACATAAGAAAGGGTGAGCTTAGATTCATAGTAAGGGTAAAGAAGGGAGATACATAAACATAATATGAGAATAAGAATATGAGAACCTGAGCATAACATCTGAAAAACCATACCATACATAATAATGATCATAATATTCATTCTTCTTATAAATATTGGTAGTTCATATGACATGAATAATAAGGGAATCAAAATACTTGATCCATAGGATCCTAACATTAGAATAAGACATGGAATTTGTGGCACACATATAAGAATAGAAAAATAATAACTATATTACACAAGGCTTACATCCAAGACCATCATAATAGACAAAGTCCCTTAATTAATGAGGTTCACACCCCATTCCAACCCTATCTAGATAAGCCAGATTCACTCTATGTTCTATCTTTATTCATGTAAACTGTGTTAACTCCCTATTCAATCCATGTCTTAATGAACTAGTTTCACGTCCCATTATATTAAATTCTTTCTCATGATATATAAATCTTTACCTACTTCATGGAATGGAGATAAAGGTCCCACACACCACATAATAAAAAAAATATTTATGTGTTCCACATGATCATAAAAATTTATCATATTATAACCCATTAAATGAAATGGGTGTCATAAAAATTTCAACAAAATCATTTAGAGAATGAATAAGAATTGTATCCTTGGATAATATCCTTATTAAGACATTTTTAACATCTATGGGAGTCATCTTAGATGAAGAATTATTTTGATCAATAATTTTAAAAAAAATATTGATGAAATTATACTTTTTGTTTTAGAAAAATCTTTATAAATCAAAAAAAATGGAAAAATATTACTGGGAAAATAAAATAGAAAACTTATAAAGGAATCATTAAAGAAACTATTGTTCATGATGCTAGAAAATTCCTTTAATTACTTACATGTTATGAATATTATTACTTTCACCTTTTTAGAAAAATACATGCATGAAATGTTTGGAAAATGAAATGAAGATTTCATTTAGAATATTGGGGAAAAATTCAAACACATGTAAAAAATGTATCTTAAAAATCATTGAATATCAATAAAATATTTTTGAAGACATTATTATAAAACATGGTTTTTTATGAAAACAAATGTCTAGCGGATGATAGAAATAAAGATGAATTTTTTAAAAAACATTTTTCTAAATAATTTTATGTACCAAGGAGTGGGAAACGAGTGCTATTACTTGAAGATATCATGAATAAAAAGAGAAGAATAATATTCAGGAAACTTATTTAGAGGAAAATCATGATACTTCATCATTTGATATTTAATCATAAAAATCCAAAAAAAATATGACATTCCTCCACAAAATTTATACAACTTTGGTAGCATTGAATCATAATACACATGAAGAAATAACATATAATTAAACCTAAAATATCATCCAGATGAATAAATTAATGATATTTTTTTCAAATGGGTGGAATATACACCTCTTGAATGAATATAGGTTCATAAAAAATATATTTCTCAAATAAAGCTAATTAAGACAGAAAATCCCTTACCACATTGATAACATTGAAATCATAAACCCCATAAAAATATATCCTAAAATTGATGAAAGAATTACCAAACTTTTCAGGGTAATAATAATAACATACATTCTGGGGTAGTATATAAACCACATTATATAAATACATATCGAATATGTCATTTTTCTCACAAAAAATAAAATTGAGACAAAAATCCCTTACCTTATGTCTTGACTTATGTCGTACTCATTCAGAATTTCTGTATAATAAATATAACATTATTTATATCTATTAAAGAACAATATTAAAACATTTAATAACATATATTATTTTATTATTTCATTTTGTTACCATTTTATTAACAATTATAGGTTAATGTATCTTTTTGGGTAATAACCTATTTGTTCTTGTATATGTTTTGATTTGTTATATTTTTTCCTTGTGATTTGGATATAGTTTAATAATATCTAGAATGATAAAAATGATATAAAGATCATATATATATATTATGTATTTATTTATACTAATTCATAAAATTTGGTGATAGAAATGAAAAACACAATTCATGGAGATGGTAGGCCATATGTACGCGTAAATTTTTTTTACATTTTATTATCGAATTAAATGAAAGAAAAAAAGGTAAATTTTATATATATTATAAATAAGAAATAATTTTTTTAATATATATTATATATTTTTATTAAACTCATCCTTAATATGTACCATGTAAATCATGAATGAATCACATCGCTTCACGTGGTGGTTGTCTACCGCACACAAGAACGACACTATCATATTCCCACAAAATTATAATCCTTATGGAATGTGTGATATTAAAAATAAAAATTAATTATAACATCCTAAATATCATTAATATAAGATAAAAACTATAATTCCTTCCTTATGACTAGCCGAAATAAGTGGTAATGGAAAACTGAACAATATTGGATTGTGAGGCGGTAGTCCACCGTACACATGAATAATGATTTTCTAACCCATTTGATAGAGGTGTAGATGGTTTTAGATCATGAAAATAACATAAAAAATATTATTATATAAAATATATTTATTTAATTATATATACATTATATAAAAATAATTTATGGTGTTGAGGAAGAAAGAAAACAAAAATGCTCATTTATGAATGATATCTCTTCTTCAAGTATCCTCCTCAGGTTTTCAGTAAAATGATTTCTAGGATAGATTTATGAAAACAATAAGGCCTTTATAATTATTGGAAGTAATTTTATATGTTTTTTACGTATTTATTTTATGATAAAATTACTTTTGAAGGTGTGATAAAGAGTGGATAGGGGTGGCCTTTTACAAATGAAAAAAAGGATAGACATGGTATTTTTGAATTGAATTGAGGGCTCCCACATTTTTCATATGTAAAAGAGTCTAAAATGTACCATTATATAACCTTATAGTTTTAATTGTCTAAATAAATATATAAAATAGGGTTTACTTAATTTTATAGGTTATCTTTACCTTTATCTTTTTTAGTTTAACCCTAGTAAAATAATTTATCTTAAGAAAGATAATTAATTTTTATTGCCTTCACTATAATTTTTTGTCCAAAATTTAGCTGGACTTCTTATAAAATATTTTTTATGATTATTAAAATGTTGAAATAATTTTTTTCAAATTCCAGTCACCTATACATAAAAAAAATAATTTAAAATTAATCTTGCAGATAGGTCGAGAAACCAATTTTTTAAAGATTATATGATTCGAAGTTTAAAATGTTTTCATTTCAATATGAAATTGATCCCCAAAACAGAAATTGTATTAAATTATTTATAATTAATCTAAGTTTAATATAAATCCAATTTTTAAAATAAATTAAATGAAAAATCAGTTTTCAATTAAAATTCATCATTTTTCAATATTCATCAAAAATGAAACATTTCCAATCAAAAATAAAGAACATCCCCCCAAACCAAATTTTGACATTATAAATTAAAAAATGAATCTTATTTTATGAACTTAAATTTCTAAAAGTGTAAAAAAGTAATTTTATTATTTTTCACAAAATGACATAAAAAGAAGTTTTTGAGAAAATTGTGTTTTCAAAATAAAAAATGACTTTATTAAATGATTAATTATTTTTATCAGTATTTTTTCTTTATATATAAAAGTATACATAATATTTAAAAATTATTAATTAATATTTATGTCACTAATATTAATGGATAGTTTATAAAGGTTGTATTTAAGTAACTATACTAATAATATACCATTGTTTTGTTAAAAAAATAGTTGTTCTTATAACACAACATAAGATAGTGTTGTGTGTCGTGAAATCTTAACTTGGTGTATCATGTAATGAAAGACAATAGGTAAATTTAATGTATTCATGAAAAAAATCACAAATAACTAGAGGTGTTACATTCTACCTACTTAAGATGCATTTTTCCTTGAAATTAATTACTCTGATACAAACAAATAATGATAATCATGCCTCATCATATCCTCAAGTTCCCACAAAGCTTTCTAAAATTGGTGATTTAAACACAACTTTTTTTTACAAGGAGAGGGGTATTATTTTGAAAACAAATCCCTATATGATCAATAATATTGACTATTTTTCCTCATAATAAAGACCTTTCTCCAGTGGTGTAGACTTTGTGTTCAGTACATGTGAAAGTTTAAGTATGTACTTCCTCAAGAGAGATACATGTAACACTTCATGGAATTGAGATATGTTTAGTTAAAATGCTATTTGATAGTCTACCATCCATATATGATCAATAATTTCAAAGGTAACAATATACCTAGGGATCAGTTTCCCTTTCTTCCTAATTAACATTACTTTATTCCATAGAAAATTTCTTAGAAACACCTTATCACTAACCTCAAATTCTAGATCATGTCAGTTATTATCATCATAAAATTTATTCTGACTCTATGCTTCAATGATATATTGTTGAATGAATCTAACCTTCAATTACATTTCATTATCTATCTCAAGACCTAATACCTTTATTTTTACAACTTCATTCAATCATATTGGAACTCTACATTTCTTTCCAAATAGGGAAACATAAGGAGCCATTAGAATTCCCAAGTGAATGCTATTTTTTGTAAGAAAACTAAAATAGAGGAATGTATTGATCTCAACCACAATTTAAATCCAATAAAATATCTAATCATATCCTTTAGGGTTTTAATTGTACTTTATAATGAATATATTTATTAGGATGATACACAATGTTGAAACTCAACTCCATATCAAGAGTTTGTTGAAGTCTTCACCATAACATTGATGAAAACCTTAGATCCCAATCAAATACAATGGATTGTGGTACTCCATGAAAACATCCCACTTCCTTAAAGTATGTCATATAAGGATGATCCAAATATATTTCTTAACTAATAATGATGAAGTGCTCTGACATAGTAAGGTGATCACTAACAACGCATATAGAATTGTGCACTTTAGAATATTTGGGAAGTCCAACGAAAAAATTCATGATGATATTTTTTCATTTCTCTTATGGTATAGGTATTGTATGCAACACCCCATTAGA
This sequence comes from Viscum album, assembly GCA_963277665.1. Lineage (NCBI taxonomy): Eukaryota > Viridiplantae > Streptophyta > Magnoliopsida > Santalales > Viscaceae > Viscum > Viscum album. Next base: position 190,022,806 of record OY728155.1, on the reverse strand, counting down.
ATTTTATCTTTTAACTTTAACTATTTTTTTACCAATCATTGAGATACAATCTCTGCAAAATCTCTCTTCATTCCATCCCACGAGAAGTATTCTTTCAAATCTATAAAAATCTTTGTAATTTCCTGATGAATAGATAATAAATAAATAAAATATTACCCTAAAACTCGTTATTCAATTATGGCATGTATGAAACCCAAACAAACTTCTTAAACATTATCATTTCATCATTTAAAAGGATAAACTGAGGAACATTTGAACCATTCTTTTGTAGCTCCTCATCTTCCTTTTGTTCCTCTTTATTCTTCACTTGGATAAATGGATGAACATTCAATTGAAAAAGTGATAAAAAAAATTCTATTGAATATTTTATTTTTTTATAAATGAGATAATATCCTCACATTGTGATAAATATGTTTATTTATAGAATATTAGGGATTAGATAATTCATTTGAAACTTTGATGGAAATTATAGTTTTACACTTTTAAAATACACTATAGTATTTCGGGTATAAATATTTTTATGTAAATTATTTTTACATAAAATTCGTAACTGGGTTATGGCCTTAATTGGATAGATATTATATTCAGGACATGAGAGATGGATCATGAATGTGAGTGGTCTAAATGGTCCATGAAGTCAATGTTGGACTGGATTCATCATATTTGATCTCACATAAGTGTTTGCACCATATCTTCTTCATCGAGGATTGGATTGGGCCCCAATTTTGAGGGAGGCTCAGGGACATGATTATGAAAAAACCTTTCTGCTTTAAGTCCATCCAATTTCCGTGTTTTGGAGGTCTAATTGGGATCAAACAATTTTTTCAAATTTCCCTCTCACATTTAAAAACATTTTGTAACCCAAGACCCCAAAACTCTTTTTAAAATATATTGTCACTCTTTGGGAGGTCTGGTGGAGTCTTTGGAAATGTTGGTCTGAATGGTCATCTCTTGATAAGATCTCACACCTCTTGGAAGAAGTGAGTCCTTGTGAAAATAACTCTTCCAAGATGGCTCTCATCTCCCCCCCCCCCTCTTTGTGTTGCTTTGTTTTCATGTTTGTAACTTGAATTTTATAAAATTAATATTCTATATTCTTCTCTTTTAACCTTTTTATTCATCTTATTGGTACTGAAAATTAAGAGTGGAGTCAAGATTGGGTGTCACCCAATCAATCCACTGCTTATGAAAAACAACTCCACAATGACAACTCCTCCCATGGTAGAGTGATTCCTTTCATAGTTGATCCAATACCCACTACCTTCAATTATTTAATTTGAAACCATAATAATATTGTAATTCATAAATTTTTATGAATTAATTTATTTTTAATTTATATGTAACTTGATCGATTTGCAGTCGACTGTGTGGTCAGACTTGTGTAAATCGTGAGAGTGAAACTTTTACCGCAAACTCCAATCATCTTGGGATAGAATTGAAGTTTTCAAATATAATCCACAAACTCAGTTAATTAAACACTCTAAGTATGATATGATTCCCTAATTGAAATCTTGCCAGATGTTGGATTTTGGATCGCAATCAAATCAAGGTGTTGCGATTAGAGGTTCCAAAGGTAACTTATGGCTCATTTTTACAAATATTTATAGTAGTGTTAGTTTCCATAGGGCTCAAAGGATAACAAGGTTAAAATATATTAATAAAATTAATTATAATTATATTATATAAATATAAATGAATTTTTAAGGGGTTATATTAAATCAACTACTTCTTCTAATATATGTGTTTTTAATGAAATTTTCTCTTTGATTGTTGCTTCTCATTTTCTTGGTTATTTAACCGTTCCAATAGTCACAAAACAAACCCCCATATTTATTTTCATTTTTTTGAACAATTTTCATACTTACTTCAAGCCTATTCATAGTTGTTTAATTCATTTCCTCCTTGATAAAATGACAAATCTCAACAACTGTTTTGTACTTAGTAAAATCACAAATTAATATTTTGGAGAGTGTGTGTGACAACTATTATCAAATTGGTGCAGTTTCTGGAGAGGCAAGTGTTTTATTCAAATAATTAGAGGTACATTTTTTCTTTTATTTTATCCTATTTTTTCTATTATTATGAATTCCTTTCCATTTCTCTTTTTTCTTGTATTTATTTCTTTCTTTATTCCATCATATATTTTCATTTGGACCTTCAATTAAAAAGTATAGTCTTTATATTATGGTATAATATTATTTATTTATGTCTTTTTTTTATTTATTACATGATCAAATTCTAAGGATCTCTTTGATATGGACCCCGAGATTGAGCACAACCTTAGCACTCAAATCAAACAATCTCGGTCTACTAGAAGTGTCGGCATTTACCGAACTGAGGAAATCCTACAGTCAAGTAATTTTGAAATAAGAAACTAATTTGAAATGAATATAAAACCAAACCCAAGGGCTGAAAATAATAACAATGAACTCAATATGATAATTAGACTGTTTAATGCACCTGATATTCATTATCAACCTATAAGCATTGCATATCCAACTCTCGAATCATATGTTGAGTTGAAATCAATATTTATTCACCTATTTCCAACATTTCATGGATTATCTGATGAGGACCCCAAAAAACACCATAAAAAATTCAATGTGTTATTCTCAAAAATGAATCCATGAATTTTTTCTGATGATCAAATAAAATTTAGAGCATTCCCATTATCACTTAACAGAACAACTAAGGATATGATGTATTATTTACAACCTGAAGATGTAAAATGTTTGAAAGATATGAAACATCATTTTTTTAGACATTTTTTTCCAACATCAAGGACCACATCCATCTGAAAATAGATCTCAGGGATCAAGAAGACACATTGGGTATTCAATTTAAGAGTATTGGGAATGATTCAATAAGTTGTGTGCAAGCTTCCCACATCACCAAATTAATGAGAAACTCCCCATGCATTACTTATTTGAAGGACTCGCACCTATGGATAGGATAATGGTGGATTTTGTGGATGTAAGAGCACCGGTCAACAAAACCCCAACAGTTTCACGTGCGTTGATCAGCAAGATAGCACAAAACTCTCAACAATTGGGCAATCGAGGTGCACCACATGTCAGGGGAGTACATCAAGTATGTCCATATTTTTTCAAAAGTAAATTAATTGATACTAAGTTGGAATAATTGAACACTATGGTGAGGTAGATTAATTTATCATAGAAGACATCCAAACCCCCTCTTTTAAGGCCCTGTGGCATTTCTACTGAGACAAGCCACCCAACTGACTATTTTCCCTAACTACAAGAAACATCAGATTGTGCAGTAGTGTTTCCTAGGAGACTGTATCAGCAACAGCAACAAACACATCCCCAAAACAAGTATGATCCATTTTCACCAATAAACAACCAATGATGGAAGGGTTAAACTGACATGAGGTATGGCTCTGGACATCAACAAAGGCTCTCCTTTCAACAAAACTTCTAGCATCCTCTAATTTACCAGTATGGTTTCCAACAACCCCGAGGAGATTTGAATCCCAAGAATCAACAAACCATCATTGGAATCACTACTGGAAAAACTACGTATACCCACGGTTCAAAACTGTGGGTATAGCCCCCAAAATCGTGGGTATATCCTATACCCATGGTTTTGGGAACCGTGGGCTGGAATGGCATCGGCATAGGGGTCTCAACCTATACCCATGGTTTTGGAGAACCGTGGGTATAGGGGAGTCAAAGTGTGCCACACCACTATTCCAATGTGGCACACAATAGACCCCACGGTTTTCAAATCATGGGGTTTTTATTTTACCCAAATAAAGCGCATGGGGGAGGATTAGAACCCCACCTCGCGCGAGAAGCCTCAACGGCGCGCCGAACCCATCGACCAACCAAGCCACATTTTTTACCTGTCATATATGCAGGTATCTTTATATATATATTAATATTAGCCACATCCGTTAATTAAATTACAAAAAGGCGCATGCAGGGTGATTTGAACCCGCGTCTCGCAAGGGAGAGACTTCAGCGCCTCAACAAACGACCAACCGAGCTATAGATTTAATTTGTTATACATATATATATTTATAAATATATATTAATATTATCTGTGTTTCAAAAAATGCTAACAGCGGATATTGAACCCGTGAACTACAAATCCGGCATATAAAGGATTACCAACTGAGCTGCAGAATTTTCGGAAGAATTTGTTTATATTAAAATAAATATATTAATATAAACTATGAAAAAATGTCCCCCGCCAAGTTTTTTTTGTGCCCCGCATAATTTTATTTCCCTGCCATAACACGGGAAAGCTATACCCACGGTTCTGGAGAACCGTGGGTATAGGTCTTGAAAAAAAACCACCAATACCCACGATTATGAAGAACTATCGGTATAGATCTTCAGAAAATACCCTATACCCACGGTTTACTCCAAAATCGTGGGTATAGGTCTTAAAAGAAAACTATACCCACGGTTTTTTTCACAACCGTGGGTATAGGTTCACATACTACCCCTATACCGACGGTTTTTTGTAAAACTGTGGGTATAGACCTATTTTATAGTAGTGAATCCCTAACTAAAGGTAGATTATAAAATATATGACCTATTGAATCAAATTGTTCTTAATTAATAGAATTATTTGAAGAGTTATGGTTTGGATCATAAGGAGTTGAAGACTAAAATGAGCTAGATTTCCACTTCCTTCTATGAACAGGTAGGTAATAATTCGATAAATCTACCATCCTAACCTACTCCAAATCCCAAGGGTAATGCTACTTCCATAATAATGAGAAGTAGGAAGAAAAAAACTGATACAAATGCTCCTTTAGTTCCAACGGGATTCACCTCACCTCTGAAAAATCCCCATTCCATACCAACAGAAGAGAAACCAATGGATAAAAATAAAGGTAAGAAAAATATTGATGATATTCCTCCTAAAACCCTTCCCTTTCCAAACAGGGTTGTTCAAACCAAGAATATGGTTTAAGTGGCAATGAAAAAGGAGTTTTTTTATACATTCTAGCATTTAGAGATAAACATTCCCATGATCAAGGTCATTAAAAAAATCTTAAGGTATGCCACATTGTTAAAAGATCATTTTCCTAATCGAAGAGGACTTAAGGGAAATGAGATGATCAATCTTGGAAGAAATATGTCAGCACTCATTACACCAACTAAAGTAGCTCCAAAAAAGTGCAAGGATCTAGGGATATTCACTATCCCATGCACCATATAGGAGTTACACTTTTCTAATGCTTTATGTGATGTAGGATATTATATAAATTTGATTCCTCACTATGTGTTCTCTTCATTAGAGTTTGGTGAGTTGAATTTGACAATCGTAGTGGTGCAGTTAGAAAATAGAGCTACAGAATATCTAGTGGGATTCCTTGAGGATGTACTTGTTAGGGTAAGAGACATGATCTTTCTAGAAAACATCTACATTATTAACATGGAGGATGATCAAGTATGTTCTCATGATCCAATTATCATAGGTAGGCCCTTCACCGAAACTGAAAAAACTATTATAAATTTCCATGAGAGCACACTTTCCATGGAGTTCAGAGAAGAATATTTGATATTTAATGTTATGGAAACCATGATGTACCCCTTAGAGTAACATTCTAGATTTTTTATCTCCAATTTTGAACCACTCTGTAAAAACCTTAAGGAATTTTATTCTCTAAAACAAAGGGAGATTATGATTATTGGTTCTAATTTTATGTCTAAGAGAAATTCCACACCAATTTATAATGAAAATGACTCTCTTTGATTTTATTTTGAAATGGATTCATATTCTTATTTTCATCATGTGAACTCTGATTATGACATTATTGTTGATTATATGGATAGATTTCATGAAATATTCTCTGATTTTGATGATGTCAATTCTAATACTGAATCTCTTTGTGCACATATTTTTGTTCCTTAACTATCTCCATCAATACAGCACCCCCAATATTGGTACTCAATTCATTTCCACCTAATCTCAAATACCCATACTTTTTTAGTGGTAAAATATTACCTGTTACCATTGCTAAAAATATCTCTTTTGAACATGAATAAAAACATTTGAATATTTTGAGGGAGAACATCAGTGAAATTGGGTAGAACTTAGGTGACATATATGGTATTATCCTCTCCATCTGCATGCATTGGATGCTTTTGGAGGATGAGGCTAAACCAGTGAAGTAGCCACAAGGGAGACTCAATCAAACCCTTCTAGAAGTTGTTAAAAAAGAATCTAAGAAATTTCTCAAGGCATATATAATCTTTCCCATTCTAAATTCTTAGTGGGTAAGTCCAATTTAGGTTGTTCTTAAGAAAATTGGTGTTATAGTTGTTAAAAATGAGGAAGATGAGTTCGCTCTAATGAGGGTGAAAAACAGTTGGCGTGTGTGTATTGATTATAAGAAACTAAGTCAATCTACTTGGAATGAATATTTCCCCTCCCATTTATTGACCAAATGCTTGAGAGACTATATGGGAAGACACATTATTGTTTCATGGATGGATTTTCTAGATATTTTCAGGTTCCTATAGCTTCAAGTGATCAAGAGAAGACTACATTCACCTATCTTTTTGGCAGAATTTCCTACCATAGGATGACATTTGGACTTTGAAATGCCCCATGTACCTTCCAGAGATGCACGGTGAGTATTATTTTTTTTATATTCTTAAGACCTGCACTGAGGTATTTATGGATGAATTTATATTATAATGATCCTCATTTGATGAATATCTAAGTAGTTTGGTAAAGGTGTTCAATCATTGTATTGAGAAGAATATGGTCTTGAATATTGAATGGTTTCATTTCATGGAAGAGCATGGCATTGTGTGGGGTCATGTAGTGTCATGAAATGGGATAGAGGTCAATATATCTAAGGTATATATCATTTCATCCTTACCCTATCATTTGTGTGTGTGTGATGTTAGATATTTCCTAGGGAATGTAGGGTTTAATCCATGCTTCATCTAAGATTTTAGTAAGATTGATCTTCCTTTTTCATGATTACTTCAAAAGGATTATCATTTTGTGTTTGATGATTCATAATGTGTAGCATTGGATGAGCTAAATTAGTGCTTGATAACTCCACCGATCATACAGCCCCCATGATGGGACATTCTATTCGAGCTTATGTGGGAGACATCCAACTTTGCGGTTAGATCTATCTTATCTCAGAGGGTGGAGAGAAGTTCAGATGTGATTGCCTATGCTTCTAGGACTTCGGATTCAGCTCAATAAAACCACACAACCTTGTTAAAGTATTTTCTTGTTGTCATATTTTCTTTAGATAAATTATTTTCATATTTATTGGGCTCTAAATTTGTTGTTTTCTCTGCCCAAGTAGCTTTGAGGTACCTCTTAAAGAATCTAGAGGCAAATCCAAGACCCATCTGATGGATTCTCCTTCTTCAGAAATTTGATATTGAGATAAATGACAATAAGGGGTCAAAAAACATATTAGCAGACCACATGAGTAGAATTACTCACACACTAGTGGTTGACACCATGGATCAAGTACCACTTCGGGACACTTTCCTCGATGAGCATCTTTTTTCCATCTCAGGTACACATCCTTGGAATGATGATTTAGTGAATTACCTTGTTTCATCTAAAATACCTGCAAATTTAAAGAAACATCAAGTCCAAAAATTAATTAGTGAGTCTCGGTATTTTATGTGGGATGATCCCTACCTTTGGAGAATGTGTAGTGATCAAGTCAATAAGAGGTGTGTTTCCAATCATGAGTTAGAGTATGTTCTATATTTTTTCCATACAATTTCATGTGGAGGACACTTTAGACCCAAACAGATAGCTAGAGATGTTTTAGAATCTAGATTATATTGGGATATCTTATTCCATGATTCTCATGTGTATTTTACTTCATCCTTACATTTCCAACACTTGGGAAACATTTCTAGGATACATGAGATTCCTCAAGAAACTCATGTTATTCTGTGGTATTTTTTATGTGTGGGGCATTGATTGGTTTAGTCCTTTTCCAAGTTCATTTGGTTTCTAGTACATTTTGGTCACTGTTGATTATGTTAGAAAATGGGTGGAGGTAACGGCCACCAGGACTGATGATTCTCATATTGTTGTTGAATTTTTCAAAGCACATATTGTTTGAAGGATTAGAGTTCCAAAGACTATTATTAGTGATTACGGGACACACTTACGTAATCAGAATTTGGATTCCAAACATCAAAAGTATGGGTTGACACATAAAACTTCAACATCATACATCCCCCAACCAAATGGCTAGGATGAGGTTTCAAATGACCAGTTGAAACAAAATTTGAAGAAAAATGTGTAGAAAAATAAGAAGGATTAGATCAAGCACTTGGATGATATGTGATTGTCTTATAGGATATCATACAAAACTCCCATTGGTATCTCCCCATTTTGGATTGTCTTTGGGAAGGCCTATCATATCCCCCATTGAAGTCATGCTTTGGGCTTATTAGGCAATAAATAAATGCATCATGGATTTTTCCCAATATGGAATTTAGAGGAAGTTGCAAATTCAAGATCATGAGGAGATTCAATTGACCTCAAATGAGAAATCATGGCTTTAATAGGAAATATCAAAGGCATATCATGAATGAATAATTCAACAAATGGAATTTCATATTGGAGAAAAATTCCTTCTATACAGTTCACGCCTAAAGATGATGCCTGGTAAGTTGCATTCCTAATGTTTGGGTCATTATATTATATCTAAATTTTCTCCTTATGGTAAAGTAGAGATCACACAAGAGGAAATTGGAAGGAGCTTCACAGTTACTATAAAATTCTTGAGAAATACATTGAGGATATTTCTACTGCTGCAGTGGATTTCATCCCACTGCATGACCCCCCATTATCACTTTATCATATCATTTTGTTCCTAACCCTTTCAAATTTATAATATTTTTCATATTTAAATTTTTTATTTCATGTTCACATATCATCTCATGGGTTCACATTGAGTACAATTCAATATTTTGATTGTGGTGGAGGGGACAACATTTTTTGGGTAGATATTTAGGATTTTTATTTGTATGTTTTGTGTGTATTTTCTATTTAGTTTATGGTAACTGTTTTCAAAAAAACCCAAAAAAATTAGAAATATATATATATATATAATAACATTTTTATGTGGAATATATGGAAAATGTATGTTTTCAAAATTCATTGGTAGAATGATAAACATGAGTAAGATTTCATCATCTGGGTTTATTTTTATAAAAATCAAAGTCGTCGATCATATGAATGGTTGTTTCATTATAAAGCTGTTTATATTTGGACTTCGTTATTTGTGATATTTTTCCACGGTAAATTGTATCATTTGTTTCTCCACACAATTTTTCACTCAACCATGACTTGAGAAATTTTCCATACTCAATTAATTGTATATTCAATCTCGGTAAACAAATTCATTGGTTGATCCATACGTTCATTTCATTTTTGATCGGTATCATTACTAAAACGAATTTACCTATGTGTGTGTACCATTTATCTGACTTGTGTACACCCCCAAAAATATTGGTTGTATCATGGAAAGTTCAAAAACCACTCTTCATCAAACATTGATATTGATATAATTATAAAATTTAGTTTCATGAGGAGATTAAACACGGGATGAGGGTTGAGTGTGAGATTTGTTCCAAGTGAAATTTGAAAAGAAAAAATAATAATAATAATAATAAATGATAGGATTGATGAGATTTAAAACATATGGGGATATCTATGTTGAGATATTAAGGTTTGACTATTTATAAGTCATAAGTTAGTGGGTCTTGAAATTCGATTGAAAAGTAATGCAGAAAAATTTCATGTGAACTAAACCAAGTAAGAATAATATTTTTTATATAACCTGAATATACTGAATAACAGGTGGATTTATGAGCTTGGAATGGTTAGAACACACACACATGTGGATAATTAGTGGCATGGTAAACCCATGACTTCTTTTTCTATGATTATCATTATGAATCAAACTAGATTTATTTTTACACAATTTATGAGACATTGCCTTTAAAATTTATTGATATTGACTCTTGATGGGAATCTTGCTTTGCTTATATTTCTACTTTGGATTGAGAAATATGAACATGCATATCTTGTCACAATTTTTTAGAAAACATTATATGAGGGTTTTCCCTAGTGTGCAAAAGGGTAAGTGTGGGGGATTTTATTAAAAAAAATTATTGAATACATTATTGATTATAAATTAAATAATTTAATCACATAGTGATAAATATGTTTATTTATAGAATATTTGGGATTAGATCATTCATTTAAAAATTTGATGGTAATTCTAGTTTTCCTAATTCAAAATTCACTGTATTATTTTAGGAATAAATATTTTTCTATAAGTTATTTTCACTTAAGATTTTGTAACTATTTTATTTACTTAATGGGATAATAATTATATTCCAGACATGGGAGATGGATCAAGAATTTGAGTGGTCTAAATGGTTCATGAAATCAATGATCAACTGGATTCAGTAGATTGGACATCACTTCAGTGTTTGGGTCATGTCTTATCTATCTTGGATTTGATAGAGCCCAAATTTTGTGGGAGAAAAGCGTACATGATTCTTCAAAAATAATTATTAAATAAGTCCATCCAATTCGTGTGTTTTGAAGGTCAAAAATGTGGTAAAAGTGGGATCCAACAATTTGGACGAATTTCCCTTTCATATTTATGTTTTTTAACTCTATCCCCCCCCCCAAACTATTTTTAAAGGACATTTTTACTCTTTTGGAAGGCTATTTGAGGCTTTGGGAAGGTTGGGACGAATGGTTGTCTCTTGAGACGATCTCAAACCTCTTGGAAGATGTGAGGCCTTGTGAAAATATCTCTTCCTAGAAGGCTCTCCTTTTCATCCTCTTCTTTGTGTTTCATTGCTTTCATGTTTGTAACATGAATTTTCTTCAATTAATCTTCTATATTATTCTCTTTTATTCTTTGTATTTGTCTTATAGGTTTTGGAAATTAAGAGCAGAGCAGATATTGGGTGTTACCCAATCAATCCATTTCTTATGAAAAATGACTCCACAATGACATCTCAACCCATGGAAGAGTGATTCCTTTCATAGTTGATTTATTCCGCACTCTCTAAATTATTTATTTTGAATATATAAATACATTGTAATTCATTAATTTTGATCAATTAATTTTGATCAATTAATTGTGTTTTAATTAATAAGTAACTTGATTGATTTTCACTGGATTGTGTGGTGAGACTTGTGTAAATCGTGAGAGTGAAACTTTAACTACAAACTCCAATCATCATGGGATAGAATTGAACTGTTATGATCTAATCCCCAAACTTGATTAATTATTCACTCTAAGGATGAGATTCTTTACGAATTGAAAACTAACCACACATTGGCTTTTGGATCTCAAACAAAGAAGGGTGCTCCTATTGGAGGTCAAGAAGTTAACCTAGGGATCATTTTTATAATTATTTGTGGTTGTGTTAATTTTTGTAGGGTTCAGAGGTTAACAAGTTTAGGCCATCATAATTGAATGAATTATAAATTTATGAGATAATTATAAATGAATTGAGAAGTGGTTAGATTAGATCAACTACATCTTCTCTTATAAGAGTTTTTAAAGAAATTTTGTCTTTGGTTGTTGCTTCTCATTTTCATGTTTATTTTACTGTTCAAAAAGTCCCCAAACCAACCCCCCATAATTAATTTAATTTTTTTAACTATTTTGATACATACATCAATCCATTTAATAGTTTTTTAATTCACTTCATCCTTGATAGAATGACCTAGGCCAGCCACTGTTCCACACTTAGTAAAATCACTAATAAATATTTTTGAGATCATGTGCGACAATGCTCATTAGTATGATAAGATTCCCCACTTCATTAAAAAAATTTAGATTCATCCTTTTAAAATCCATAAGTATTGTATATTTTTTATATTCATCTGGGATAAGCTACCATGATCCTTTTGACTCAAAGCATCAACCACCATGTTCACATTCCTTGAGTGGTAATGTATTGAGTAGTCATAATCATTAATCTTATCTAACCATCTTATTTGGAGAATATTCAACTTCATATGTGTGAATATATACTTTAAAGTTTTATTATTATTATATATATGAAACTTTTATCCACTAATATAATTCCTCCATATCATTAATGAATGAATTACCACATCTAACACCAAAACATGAGTTTGATAGTTTTTATCATGAGCATTCAATTATCATGAGGCATAACCAATAACTGTGTCATTATGAATTATAATACGTCCCAATAACTTCATGGATGCATCACTATTGATTAAAAACCCTTCTCCACTACATTATAATCTAAGAATATTTGCACTAACTAATCTTTTCTTATTTTCCTTGATTGTTTCCCTACATTCATCTATCCAGAGGAACTTGGATCCCTTCCCAGTCAACATGGTGAGTGTTTTAAATAGTCATGGAGAATTATCCATAGTTAATAGATAATATATAGCTAAACCAATCAAACTATGGATATTTATCACCATGTTTGGTTCGGGATAATATTTAATATCCTACATCTTTGATAGATCTTCTGATATACCCTCTCTTGAGATTACATAACCAAAAAATTAATCATTTTCAGCACAAAATCACACTTTTTAAACATTTAATTCAGTTTCTCCTTTATTAAGGTATTTAGTACAATTATCAAGTAATCCAAATTATCATCAATGGTATTTTAATAAATAATAATATCATATATAAAGACTACCAGAAATTTACCAATGTAATCTCTAAAGACACTATTCCTTAAATTCATGAAGATATTTGGGGAATTAGTAAGACTAAAAGGAATAAATATATATCCATAGTCTTCATACCTTGTATGGAATTCCTTCTCGTGTATATCCCCCTTATTGATCCTTAATTTATGATATCCCAAATGAAGGCCAGTCTTGGAAAAGTATTGAGCTATTCAAAAATGATCAAACATGTCATCAATGTGGGGAAGATGATACTTATTCTTAATTATAATCTTGTTCATATCCCAATAAAAAATTCAATGTTTAATCTATCCATATTTCATTAAAAATTAATAGGTTCACCGTAATGTGACAGACTAGGGTAAATGAATCCCTATTCATGGTCTTCCTGGAGATTCTTTTTCAATTATTTCAAATAAATTGGGGATATTATATTAGGTTTTTCGAAATTGGTGTGGTACTAGGTATGAGTTCTATTGAGAATTAACATCACATTTAATTTAACTACTAAGAAAATAATTTTTTAATACATCATAAAATTCCTAAAAAATAGGAATATCAATGATTTCAAGTTTCTCCCTAACCATTTGAGATAAACACCCCATCTAAATTAGAATTAAGACCCATACAATGAACATAATTTCCGTCAAAAGCTCATGTGTATAGTCACATTGATGAATGATTATATTTTGGATTAAAATATCAAACAAAACTTCACATATTTGGAAATTGATGTCATAATTATGTATATAAAGTTAATCCAAGACTAAAATTTCAGGAAATTCTATTAGAGGAAGAATTACAAGATTTACAAGAAGCACATTCCCTCCATCTTCAACTAGTGTGGAATCATAAACTTGAGATGTGATTAACATACCATTAGTAATTTTCACTGCTAATTAAACATATATAATTTTGGTGAAATCATGATACCCTTCAAAAATTATTTATATATGAATGAATTGGTAGATATAGATTGAAGTGCAACATTTAATGTTCTAGAGTGCCTGGTAAGTGTACCTTTCACCACATTGTAATCCCACCACTCGTCAGAAATAGTGATTGCTTAACATTTCCCCATATCCATCATCTTAAGTGGTATCTAATGTTGATCATCATCATTATCCCTTGGGTTTGGGCACTAGTTAGTATAACAACCATTCTCTTTACAATTTAATCCTTGAAGTGTGGAAGATTAATTTTGTGAAACTTCCCCTCTATACAGATCGTTACCAAACATCTTCTCCATCACTTATAAAATAAATTTACCGATTAATTTTCCTCCCACACTTAAAACATTTACTATTATAATAAAGAAAATTTCCAACATCATTCTTTCTATACATTGAGAATTAAGGAAATATCTTTTTCTTCTCTCAATGGTTTTAAGATTTTCCTTTGATCTTCATTTCCTTTTCATTTCAAAAACAAGAGATTGAAATGTAACTCTAAATTTCATTTCCACCATGATACCACATACAATGATATTATCATATATAATAATGAATTCTATGTATAAAACCCATTAGAGAATTGTTTTTATTCCATTACAGAATCGTTCCTCACAAGTCTGGTTAAATATTCCTTAGAGTTTCCAAAAATTTATCATCCTTTTGATTTAACTCAAGGAACTCATTATCCATATTTTTATAAATAATATAAGGACATTAATTATTGAAAAATAAGTTCTTGAACACATCCTAATTCATGGAGTCAATTTCATCATGTTACCTTATATTCTGGATAATATTCCACCTTTAATCCACTTCCCTATTAAAATGGTGGAAAACCAAATTGACATTTTTATATTTCATGCACTGGTAGAGGGAAAATATTTTTTCAGTGGTATTGATCTATTATTTAGTAATAAGAATATAAAAATTTATTCTGAAAGAAGGCGAATGTTTTATTATGAAGGATACAACAAAATATTGTTACCTCCTCTGTTCATTTTGAATTCTATGATGATTTATATCTTGAGAAATTTGTGTGATCAAAGAAATGATATTTTTCATTACAACTCCAATAATGTTTGGATTCTTAGGAGGATAATGATTACATTTTATATAAAAATCAGTATTAATGATGTTAGTTTTAGTTCCATACATTGAATAAAACCAAACTTTATTGTGTAAGAAACAATAATCTATGTGGGGAATGAAATAATCTTGAAAAACATTACATATAGGATGTCTAAATCATGACACATTCTTAAATATTTGACCTTGTAGATTAATCTTATATCATTAACATTCATCTTCTATTTAAATCCTTCATTGTAATTCATAAAATGTTTTTGAATTTCGAATTAATATCCCTAGGGAGTGTCAACATAGGTGAGAAACAAGTACCATTATCAAGCACTATTTCCAAATCAAGTCTGGATCAATATTTTTTTTTCAATGTTGTTTCCCCGAGATAAATATATCCTAGAGAGACATCCACTTATAGTGTCTAGACAAGGATAAATTTCTAGGAAACCAAACACTCTATATTTTACCATTACAATTTCCTATACTTTGTCTCAGCTTAGACATATACATATACATTTTCATAGTGATTTCACAATGGTTTTTTCATCCTTGTTTCGAAAGTATAACAAAACTATTCATATTTTACAAAATATAAATACCAATGGTTCTTATACATAGATAGTACATAATTTTTAGCAATATTAATTATATTAAATAAAAACACAACTGAGGGCCATAATATTTTAGTGCCTCTGTAATCATGAAAGCACAAACATTGGTGTATAAGTGGGCCAGGTCATCTACCAAAATATTCTTCACAAATATGACCCTTCTTAGACATATGATACATAACAAATATCTTCATAACTTGTACAAATAAAACATAAGAAATGGTAAGATCAGAAGATTGGTAAGGGTAAATAATGGATATATGTACGAATAACAAGAAAAAATTTATATGAGAACATGGTCATAACATTTTAAAATCATGCATTATATATCAAAGATCATAATCATTTTTATGGAAAAAATATTACCAGTTTATAAGACTTGAATCACGGGGGAATAAAATTACATGAGAAGATAGCCGATAACATTGGGATAAGAAAATATATTTTGGGCTTACACATAAGTATAAAAAATTATTTTCAAAGTAGTCAAGGTTCACTACAAATAAAATCAATGTGGAAAAAGTTCCTTACTAAACTATGTTAAATCCCAATTTCAAACTTGTCTTACTAAACCAAGTTCACTAGCCATTCCATCCCTATTTTAATTAACCCAGTTCACTCCCCATTCCAGAATTATCTTACTAAATCATCATCACTTCCTACGCGAATCCTATATATCTCACGATATATAAATCTTTACCCAATGCAATAGAAAGAGATATAGGTCCCAACCATCACATAACGAGAACAATATTTATGTGTGCCACAAGATCATACAAACTCATTAGATCATAACCCATAAAATAAAATGGGTATCATAAAAATTTTATTATATTATAGTTTGTGGAAAAATAATTGGTATCATAATCATTTCATCATAGAATAACCAATAAAGAGAAGTGGGTTTCTTAAGTATTTTATCATTGTGTAACATCTTAAAGAGAAATAGGTTTCCTAAAAAAGAATCAATGGAAACATAAACTATTTAGATAAATAATAATAATGATATCATTTAATCATATCCTAATTAATGCATAGGTAACATCAAAGGGTGTCATCATAGATATATAAGGATTTTGATTAACCATTTAAAACATTTCTTTAGGAAAATATATTTTTCTCTTTGAAATATTATTTTTAAAATATACAAGATTTTAAAGTTTTTCTTTGAAAGTAAATTTGAAAAAATATAATTTAATCTTTGAATAAATTATTGGTTATGATATTGTAATCTTTTGTGAATTTCGTACACCTTTAAATGAATATGACTTTCACATATTTTTGTAAAATCCATTTGGGAATTTTTTGGAGAATAAAATTAAGATTATTTTCCAAACATTTTGTAAAAATGGGAAACATGGGTAAAAATGTATTTTAAAAGTAATAATAGTGTAATATATATATATATATATATATTAACATTTTTAGAAAACATGGTTTTGTAAGAAAACAGAATTTCAAATGAAGAAAAAAATAATATATGATTTTAATAAAATCATTTTTCTAAAAAAATTTAAGTACCAAAGTGTTAAAAAATGACACCATTTATTGAATATGTCATGAATAATTATAATAGAATAAATTTCATGAGAAATATTTAGTTTCATATTATGATATTTCAATATTAGAGACTTAATCATAAATAATCTAGATAAATGATGAGATAGTAACATAAATATTCTACCACTTTGGAAATAATGAATCATAAGACCCATGATGTAATAACATAAAATGAAACATAAAATATCATTATTATGAATAAATAACTGACACTATGTGTAAAATTATCTGGTATGCACCTCATGAGATAATATAGGTGCATAACATAACTTACATCTCAAAGAAATAATGTTGAGGGAAAATTCCTTTCAACATTGATTACGTTGAAACCATAAACCCCATAGAAGGGAGATACTCAAATGGATGAATTAATAACCATAATATTCAGGATAATATTCATTTAATACATTCATGGGTAGTACATAAACCACATAAATGGAATAGGAGTTGAATATGACATTTGTCTTACATAAAATAAAAGTGAGATGAAAATCCCTTACCCTAAGTATTGAATTCAATCGTAATAATTAAAACCTATTTTATAGTAAACATAATTTTATTATATATAAATTATATATCCATATCTATATATATCATACCATATAAGATTTTCTTATTACATTTTATTACCTATTTAATAATAATTTCATGTTAATGATTATTTTCGGGTAATAACCACTTTTTTTTCAAATATATTTTGTTTTGTTATATTTTTTCTCCAATTGATTTAATCGTGATTAAATATTATAAATTATTTTGACCATGATATAAATATCATATATATTTATTATATATGTATTTATAAAAAATTGTAAAATTTAGTGGTAGTAAATGAAACAAATTATTCATGGAGACGATAGGTCGTATGTAGCATGAATGATGTATCCATTTTGTTATTAAATTAAATGAAGTTAAAGAAAGTAAATGGTATATATATTATCATTGAATAATAATTTTTATTTCATATATATCACATATTTTTATTAAACTCAACCTTAATACATTATGTGTAAAGTGTGAAAGAATTTCATCGCTTCGTGAGGCAGTAGTCTAATATACACACAAACAATACTATCATATTCCTATAAAATGGAAATCATGAAGGTATGTGTGGTATAATAATTTTATAATACTAATAAAACCATAAATATCATTAATATAATGAATAAAATAAAAATCATTTATTATGGAAAGCCTTGATAGGCGGTAATGGAAAAATGAATGTCATCGGTTCATGAGGCGTTAATCTATTGTACACATGAATAATGATTTAGTAACCCATTTTATTGAAGTGGAGATGGTTGTATGTCATTAAATTAACATAAAAACATCTTAGTATATTTAATATTCTGAGGTTATCATATAATTATGTTATAAAAATAATTGAAGGTTTTGGAGGAAGTGATAAATCAAAAACACATGTTGATAAACGTTACCTCTTATTCGAGTATCATCCTACGGTTTTCTCTAAAAGTTTTTATTAGGATGGATTTATTCCCAAAATAAGGCCCCTAAGGTGAGGGTGGTGACTTTTGGGAAGTTATTTGGGTATGTTATTAAAAAACCAAATAGGTAAGAATGTACTAAGAAGACTGAATAGGGAGTGAGATTTTATAAGTGGGGAGAGGACAAACTTGGTATTTTTAAAATTAATTGAGTGCACCTGCATTTTTAAAATTTAAAAAGAGTCAAAAATGGCCTACTATCAATCATTATATGTGTAATGATATAAATAAGTCTATCCAATAGTTTTTCAACAAATATATATGTTATTTATACCCATATAATTTTATCTTAACCCCCCCCCCATAAACCCATTTTTTACTTAAGCGCGGTAATTACTTTTTACTACATTCATTGTTACTTTTGGTAAAAAATTATGTTTTCATTGTTAGACATTATAAATTAAGAGAATTAAAAAATATGGTTTCTAATTTTAAAAATGACATTCCCATAATTCGAAAATTTTAATTTAAAAGTAATCCCACATATGTGACGAGAAAGTGGGATTTTAAAGTAAAAATGATCAAATGTTTACAATGTTTTTATATCCAATATAAATATGAAATTGATTCCATTTCCAAAAATTGGATTAATATATGTATAATTAAACTAAATATAATTTTAATATAATATAAAATATAATTTAAATTTTAAAATAAGTTAAATTAAAATAATGTTTTTAATTAAAATTTAGTATTTTATCACTATTCATCAAAAATGAAACATTTCAGAAAAATCGCAAAACTTCACAAAAATCTAATTTTTAGATTCTAAATTAAAACACTAAACTATTTTAATCAAATTTATTTTATGAAATTTTCAGAAAAATAATTTTTTTATTGTTCACAAAAACTCATTAAAATCATTTTTTTAGAAAATAGTATTTTCAAAACATATAAATATTTTGTTAAAAATGTATTTTTAATTAATATTTTTTATTTACATAAAAAATTTATCAATAATATTTAAAATTTATTTATTACTATTAATTTTACTTTTTTAACAGTTAGTTTATAGTAGTTTCATTTAAATAACTATATTAATAATATACCATTTTTTTCTGAAAACTAAGTGTTGCATGTAATGAAAGCTGGAACAGTTTTGCGTGTAATACATGATTAAAATGGTGTTTCATGGAACACAATTGATTAAATAAATTGTATTTATTCTAGAAAAAATAAAAAACTCTAGGTTTTATAATATCAGTGCTTTAATGAGTAAAATTATATTATAGAGGAAAAAGAGGCCACTCAGGTCCACTCATGAATTACATTCACTTCTTGGTCACCCCTTAGACTACCTAGTGGTTTGCAAAAAACCACACATGACTACAAACATCCAATCTCATTTCCTCAACATGAATAGAGTTGGTATTTTGGGTCTAATGTCCAATATATCATTTGGGTCATGTATTCACTTTTCCATTCCTTTGGGTTTCCATTCCAGAAACTACCTATGCCTCCACATACATCAAACCCAACCATATATTCTTCACTATAAAAATATTATTAGTAAACCTATAGAAAATAATCACTTATAATAATGACCCCACCCAACCACCTACTTCTATCATTAATATTACTCCACCCCTACTATAGATATCGATGTTAGACAAGGATATGAGCTAGAGGGTCATGAGAAGAGAAAAGAATTTGATAAATATATTTAAGAGAAGATAAAAACTATTAACTAAAATTATCTCTATATAGTATCCCTCTTAATAATGTGGAACCCTAAAATACATGATACTGAGCATCCCCCCCACCCCCACCCCCATTGACCACACCCAACTGATCCTAATATTGACACAATGGTTATTGATGTTAGAATTGATCTTACTAAAAATAAGTCTAATGCCACCATTTTAAAAAGGTCCAAGGTGGAATAATTTTCCAATATATTTCATAGGGTTAGGACCAAATATCTAATAATATAACACCAATAAACTTTAGACTCATTGAAATTTACACGGTTCAACTGTATACCTAATAGTAGCTAACCATACCCTAGGATACCACAATTACATTTCTTGTAAATATAGTGATAATGGACATAATTGGATATATTATGGAAACTCTACCCTATATACCATCCTCTATTTCATTTAATGAATCTACTTCTAGTAAAGATTTGGGGGGTGGATCATAAATTCATAAGGGTTTTATCCTTCCCTTATTTTTGGTATCTTGGACATCTAGTTTGTTCATATTTATTTATATTTCCTTGTATTATTGTATTTTTTTTATCTTTTTATCATTTATATTATAATAGTTTATATGAATACATGATAAATTAGTTTTAATAATACTTGTTCTTGATATTATTTTCTCATATTCTTTAGACTTATTGAGTTTCAGGTTTATAAACACTTTTAGGACCTATATCAAACATTCCACTAGTGAAAAAAATAAAATAAATCATCACCTACTAGGAATAGAGGTAGGAAAATTTTATCATTCTATGTAATTTTCTATTTTTCCATTATATGTTGAGCCTTTCCTCATTTTTATTAATTTTATTTATTTCTTTTAATATCATTATTTTTTATATTAAGTAGTAAGGACACCAATTGATATTATGTTTAGTGGTGGGATTCATGAACGAATTTCAATTTTGTGTTGAATTCAATTATCTAGTAGATAATTTTCAATGGATAAATTATTTTGAATTTAGAAAATTTTTAATTATTATGGAAATAAAAGTGTTTCTATTAGGTGTAACTCATTGAAAAATAATTATTTGTTTATGTTTTGGTTCAAATATACGATGATTGATGAATTGATCTTTTATTTTGATTTTAATTTTCGGAAATTGTTATTGATTGTCTGATTATATAGCATTCATGTAATGATTGTGTGCCTAATATTTTGTAATTACATTCCCAAGAGGTATTCTAAGAGATTTTTTCATACTCTCTAATAACCTATTTCTTATAAAAATATGGGGAATGAATCATCACCCAAAAATACACTTTAATCTTTCAAATTCATTAAGAATTTTTGAAACACACTGATAAGTTTGAGAAAAATTATTTTTCAAACTTTTTTACCATTGGACCTAACCTATATTATACCTCTTCTAAGAAAATTACATCCATGAAATACCTTCATAAGAATCCACATTATAGGAAAATTTATCATTTATACCCAAATATGTTGGTATTATTTATTGATTTTTCTGTTGAGTTTCATGAAGGAGATAGGTGATACATGGAACTGGTAAGTGATAATTCCATGTACTAGAAGATGTGATTATTCAATTGGTAATTGGTAATTTTATTTTGAGTTGATTTATTTTGTGCTTATATTATTCACCTATTAATTTGGATGGAAATATTAAATAAGGGGTTGTATGCATGAAATTTTGATGACCACTATTAATAGTCCTTTTATCTTATTAAAAATATTATAATTAGTTTCATATGGATATGATATATGTGTATTTTAATGGGTGTGGGATTTGTCTCATGTATAATTTCTAATGAAAAATGAAGAATGAAGAGAAAAATATAAATCAAACATACATCGTTATTCTTGCATTACCAAGAAAATAATAATTGTGTAAAGATTATATTGATGGGAGATGATTTATTTTGAATGAGGGATGATGGTTTTGGTTTACTAATATTTAGTAGAACATCATGAATTATTATTCAATAATTGATCTCCCTCTTTATACCTTTATTCTAAATTCATACATTATCAACTACCCCCCTTCATCCCCAGAGAGATTTAATCCTTATTGAAGAAGTCCACTTTACTGGTGTGGTTTTATTCCTATAAAGTGAATATTGAGACCTTAGTCAATCCTATCAATAGAGTTCATACATTTGAGATAGATCATAAATCTGTTTTTATATTTTCTTATGTGTTGAGTGAATTGTTTTTCAAAAGGTTAGGTAACAACATGGGCATGTATGTATTTGGAATGGTTATGAATTAGTAATGGAATAAAAGAAGAATTATAGAATGAATTAAATAATAAATCATTACCGGATACCTAAAAACGATGAGTATTTTGAATTTAATGATTTCCAGCTAATCCATTATTTTATTGATATTCTTGGTGATGTTTTATTTTTTTTAAAGACTTTTTTCTAATAAATATTGGTTGAGATGTTCTACATGATGATAAAAAAATATTCAAGTTAAGGGAAATTTTATTATGTTTATTTTGGAATATATTTTTATCAATTTTTTCACTAGTTAATGTAATTTATACAATCTAATTATAAATATTTTTTATTATTGGAAGAGAAATCATATAATTGTTGGAATTTGTTGATGTAATTATATTATTTTCACACTATAAGAAGTGATTTCATGGAATGTATGGTTGACCCCAAAATAGGAGTATGAAGAAATAATAAGTTAATATGGTGTATCTAGTAACATTATTCCATGACTGAACTATGTGTGGATAATTTTAAAGAGGTAAGAATAAACCATGGTGATGTAACATTTTTTATTTTGTAATTCCCTTACATCAAATAATCAGGTGAATCAATATGGATACATAATATTAACTTAGAATTTATGCCACACACATATGATAAAGAATAGTATATATAAAAATAAACACTTTTCAATAAAATTAATGAGGAGATGTTATGTGGTGAAATTTTGAATTATTTTATAATAAATATTTAGATGATTAATTAAGTAGGGATGTATTAGATTAACTAGTGGTGAAGGCTGTAGAGGAATAAGTTAGTGCATCCATGTAATAATGATTTGAAAAAGATAAACAGTTATTACACCAGGAAGGATGTGTTCGTATTGAATTGAATTTTGAATTTAAATCACAAAATAGAGGAGTCTTATGTGATCATGTCTTGGTCAGCTGGTTTCCACTATGAGCTGATGTAGTAATAAAAGTAAATCCCACACAATCATGGTATAAATGGTTCCAATTTCACACCATGATATATTTGAGATGAATATAATAATACAAGATCAAATATAACTTGTCTGAGGTTTAACAACATGATATTCATATGATTTTTAATTTAAATAAGAGGATAAATTGACCATTAAATAATGATGTTTATTTCACCATGATT
Source organism: Viscum album (assembly GCA_963277665.1). Lineage (NCBI taxonomy): Eukaryota > Viridiplantae > Streptophyta > Magnoliopsida > Santalales > Viscaceae > Viscum > Viscum album. The sequence continues at coordinate 189,999,341 of OY728155.1, read as the reverse complement.
GATTTATTCTATGAAATTAGATAGGAATTATATCTGTAGTTTTTATTTATTCACATAGTGATCCATAGGGTTTTGTTGTGATGTGTAAGAAGTTAATTAATATTTTATGGTAGTTTAATTATAAGGGGATTTTTTACCTTTTGAGACTTTAGACTCTTGGGTTTTAGCTATATATTCTATCAATATTCTTAATCCAATGATGTTCTTTATATTTTTATTCATTCTATCCCAATATATTATTGTGATTAAGATGTCAATAATGGGTGTGTTTCTCTCAAATATGAGTGGATAGTCTCTTAAGGTGTGTGGGATATAGAGTATAAGGATGAGTGAATAATTTCTTTTATAAATTTCATTCGTAAATAGTCATTTTAATTAGGAATTTCTTGGAGATTTAATCTTATCCTGTTTTATAATACATATTGGACCAAAATATTTTTTAAGGGAGGAACTAAAATATAGATGAGTGAATTAAGCTATCACCAATAGTTTGGATCCATATTTTTCCTCTATGATCTATCTAAATACCCCACCATTAATTTATTTATCAGACCAACATATCTAGAATGACATAGGTACAATAAAATTACATAACCATAGATATGTTGGAAACTGTATAATGATCTTACATCCAATAGTTTCAAACCATTCATGAATGAAATTAGTAGTTATACCTTTTTTATCATCCAATTAATTTGATATCTTAATTATATTTTTATTAATTTTTTAATTCCTATTTTAATTATTGGTTTTAATTTAAATTTGATATATTAAAATATAAAAAACATTTTGGTGAACAATTATGAAATAAATGATCTTGGGGATCACTCATACTACTCATGGAAAAATCCTCAAACTCAGCATATTCGTTTCTTTAGTATTATTGTAAAGGATCAAGAAGAATTATTAATTCTAAACCCAAAAACTCATTAAAAGTGAAGTTGTTAGTGGGTGAATTACACACAAATCACCTCTTACACAATTTTTACTCTAATATTTTTCATTTTACTACATTTATAAAAGTTCATTTGAATATAAAATATAATTGTTAATTGTTAAATCAGTATAATATAACACATGTACAGTTGGTCCTCTGGATATGCATTGAATTGATTCAGAATCTGATTTTATATTTACATATATTTTCTTAAAATATTGTGGTGAACCCATAACATAAACTATTGATTATGTGTATTTGAAATCCATATTTCTTCACATGATGGATTACATTTATTTATAATTAATTTTTTATTTTTAAAATATGGTTAAACCTCTATACTTTTATGTAAAATTGAACAGTGGGATTTTTACCACTCTGTGATAGTAATTGTGACAACATATCTACCTAAAATTATATTACCCATAAGTCACTGATAATGATAATATATTGGAAGACCGATGCAATCCATTTTATATAGGTATTTTTTTACAAAATTAAATTACATTTACAGTAATAAATCTATCTACAATACAACCTAATATGTGACATTTATTTTTGAAATACCCTTTCCAAATCACTAGATATCATTTAACGGGGTACATTAATCTGTAATTCAAAGGGATGCATAATCAGATCTCTATGAATAAGTGAATTATAAAGTGAACCACTATATCATGAAATTATGATTGAAAAAAGAAATCAAATTCAAATAACATGACAATAATGTTTTTCCCAATGTTTGAAACTTTTTCAAGTCTACAACGTTACAGTATATAAAAAAAAATTATGTTAATGAAAGCTAGTAATTTTTTGATAGAATACAATATATTGTTATATGCATTAAATCCTTCATAAATAAATTATAGTAATCTCATTTTATACACTTTGAATCTAATTTAGTCCCTGGTATTATATTCTTAATATTTTATGAATATCCCACTAGAGCCTTTTCATATTTAGGAAGTTGATAAAGTAAAAATCCTTTTTATTAGAATGAGTGTGAGCCACTTGAAGAATAAAATACCATCATCCATACTTTATTGGTTCTAACTATTCCCCTATCACCATATCAATCATATCCAACCAAGACATGATTATTTTTTTAGGTGAATATAGAAAGTTCCAGTGAAACTATTATATATATATATATATATATATTCCTACATACAAAACATGAATAAATTTTATAACATACATACATTTGAAATATGATAATTCAAAAAAAACCAATCACTTACTCAAACATGTTTTCATATGGATTTAAAAAAAATTAACTAAAAATATTGACAATATCAATAACATTCTAAAATTATGTTCCACAACATAATGCAGAATGTGTTATAATTTCTTTGGAATTACCATCAAATGATATCATCCAGAATAAAAATTTAAATAGATGGGGGTAATTATTTGTGATGTACTAAAAATAATATATTCATAAAATGTTTTAACCTAAATAAGTTTATAAACTTAAAAAATTAGGACACCCTAACATTCCATTAATTTTTTATCCTAAAAATCCCACAATTAAAAAAGTTATTTGTTTTCCTAAAAATCATGGATCTTAATGTGACCTCTTAATTTCTATGAGAATTATAAAATATAAAATGCATACCCCACATCTATTTGAGATATTCATTTAATGGATCAACAAAATCATTAGTATCACTACAAGAATTTGTTAGTCGTATAATAATTAGAAACAATATAATTCACTTTCACTTCCTGCATAACTATGGTGGTAGTTTATCATTTACCAACATAAATTGAATTATAATATGAGTTCTACTTTGTATACAACTGGGAACCATTCTATTTGAAGATTTCATAATATAGATGTTATTAGATCATTTCCAAATTTAGGACACTGATGATTAATTTCCATCTATTGGGGAGAGAATATTGTGTGATGAAGTTTCACTTCTGGAATTATTGTATATGGGTAACATGTCATTTGACTTTTAGTCTCATAACATTCATATTTCTATCTAATGATGAAATTATTGAAAATTACTATAAAAATTCATATTTACTTGATATATCTATCTTGCATCGAGCAACACCACACTTGGTATTTTTTTTTATTCGTGGTCCTTATTAAGAAATATAAAATCATTTAGAAGTGATATATTCATTCAGTGTCCATATGTATTGAACTTAACAATTTTTTAGCAAAATATGTTTGATAACAAAGAATATTTAATTCTTATAACATTACATTAAAAGGAGAAAGTATTTTTTTTAAATTTTGGTTTTTCCTGATATATCACATATTTCTAATAATATCATTTTAGTAAAGATTAAAATGTGGTATATTTAGTAAATCTGAAATACAGTGACATATTTTCACATCACATTAACTTCTAAAAATGATTTGGATATTCAAAAAGTTTAACATAAACTATCATTTTTTTCTTAATATGACCTCCATCTTCATTTACAGTTGTACTCATACCAGATGATCCATAGATAGTTTTGTTATCATAGTCATTGGAAATATCTTGTTCTTCCCTATGTTTAGTACAACATTTATAACTGTGATCTATTTATTGATTGATAAAAAGTTCTTCCTACTATTTTGGATAGATACATCATGAATAAAAACAATGTAAACATGAATAACTAATTCGAGAAGGATCACTTTCATTATATATTAAAAAATTCATAAACTCTTTAACCCTATATTCATACTCTATAGTCATATGATTGGAATATATTTATTTTTATTCATATTCATCATATTTTTTTCAAAAAAATTTTTATTTAAGTAAAAAAAAAAATACATATAAGGTATCCATATAATGTACCATTTATTACATTAATAAATTAAATAATTTTTAATGATTAAAATATATACTCATAAATTAAAATAAATTAATATATATAGTATATAAAAGAATATATAAATAATCATATATTTATTATCAATTATTCATGTAAAAAATATATCATTCAATTTTCACATAACATATGTATTATGTTATATTGAAATCATTTTAAAACATATTAAAAATTTCATGATTAATTTTTTTATAGTTCAAAAATAAATTATCAGAAGTACGTGAACATAACATATATTCAAATATCCTGGGAATAAATTTATTCTATTATTCAATTCAGATAAATTTCACATTTCTCATGAGTTGAGACCAAGAGTTGTTAATGTATATTCTAATTTAAAGAAGTCTTATTGGTATTGTATTTTATTATAAATTATTAAATTGTTTGACAACATTAGTCTTTCTTTATGATGTTATCATACAAAGTAAATCAGATGAAAAAATCATGGTCAAACAGACATCGTTATAGGAACATAAGTTATTACATGGAGGATAGAACAAAATTATTTATCCAACTATATTCATAGTTCCATCGAATAGAGAAATTTAAACAAAACATAATAAAGAAATTATTGGTTTATCTTAAAGATAAAAAACACCATGTTTATATGAGGGTACTCAAGATTCTAGATAAATATATCCAAAAGAATAATTTCAAACCACTTGATGGAACAATGGTTTTTTGAAAATATTTTAGGACATATAAATGTCTTGTGAAATTCACAAATGAATTTTTATCAGATGAAGGCATACATAGTCTACCTAATGATGAACACTTTTTAGTCTACTGAATAATAAAAGTTGATCAAACAGTGTCACTGAACATATATTTTTGTGCGAGGAGATCTGAAGGAGGTTTTCTAATGAAATAATCAATCATATGAAATAATTGAATATTTATAGGATATAAAAGTTATTTTAGAAGATCCAGATAAATGGAAGTTTTAAGATGCATCAGATATAAATTTATGAGAAAATGAATGAGACATAAGTTTTCAAGTGTACACAATGGACATTTATTTTTGAGTGAAGTCATTGGATAGAGGATTTAAAATTATAAAATAGAGTATTCTAGATCGGTCCATGTGACAAAAGATTAAGGATCTTTGTACTAGATGGATTATTGTCGTAAATAATATACTTATGAGTAGGCAATAGATGAAAGTGTTCATTTGAAGAATTATCTAGTGAAGGGTTGAATATATTTAAAATGTTTTTTTAAATTCATTGATTATGATTATTCTAATATAATCCATCAATTATTCAATAATCAATAATGGAAGTCCATGATTCTAGCAAACATTTTAGGAATCCTAAAGATTTTTTACATCAATTTTTGAGGAAATTTATTATGAAGTTTTTCAACTCCAATATTTTTAATGGATTGACGGTGGTTAAGAGAAGAATGGTTTAAGTAGGATATTAAAATTTGATATAAGGGATTTTAATTTTATGTTCACACTTCTACATTAAATGTTGTAGAAACTCTACCTATATATAGGTGATTTGGAACATTTTTTAGTTTTTGTTGATATTGGGATAATTTCTAAAAAAGTGAGGTGTCGAATGAAGATCTTGAGAGATTGTTTTTTATAGAATCAAACATAGTATAATCAGTAGTATAAGTATCTGATGAAGGATTCCAGACAAAGTGGTTTAATATAGACATGTAGTGGATGATTGATATTGGATAGAGGTGTACTAAAGGATGTATACTAGACAAAAATATGTCGGATATAGAAGGTATCAGATCAAAAAACTTTGTAAAAAAAGTAAAGACTAAAGTTCATTCCCTATTATGTGAAATAAAGTGGAGAGGTGGATGAATATCTTACAAGAATGAAACTGTGATAAAATTTCAATCATCATAGTGACAACATATTTAAATCTATTGATAAAGGTTTTTTTAATTCTACTTTAGTTTCTGTATTAGGATAACATGCACTGTCAATGTATTATATTTTTATCTAAGTAATGGGTATTATGTACTTATATTAAACCATAAAATGATATTTTTTCTAGCATTTTGGTGGTCTGGGATTATTTCCAAATCATGCCAAAGACGATATACTCTTACGAAGTAGTGAACCTTGTAAATACTTCGGTTCTCATGGGTGTGTTTTTTTGATCTTTTCCTGTGAATTCAATTATTACAAACTAGAGGTGATTGTTGTTTTAAATTGGAAAAAATAAAAGGAGTTAATCCATGATTCACCCCCTCTCAGTGATCACACATATCATAACCAGTGCTCTCAACATGGTAAAATATTTTATGAAACAAATGTTCTATGATGAAAAGTAACATTTCATAGTTTAAAACTCAATGTACTTGTAAGTAAAAACAAACATATTAAATATTTTATGTGTAAGTTAAAACAATTTCACAATTTGAAAATCATTTCACATAGGGAATATTTTGTGCTTCAGAATTAAATTATAAGACAAGTTATAAATGATATATATATGTAGTTGGGGTTTGGCCTAGTGGTAAGCACCCCTTAAATCAACATGAAAAATGGGGTTCAAAACCCATTGGGCATAGGTACTGTAGCAGTACTATAGTGTACTGTAGTAGTGGTGCACTGTTGCAACGACAGGCACTGTAGCGGCGACAAAGTACTGTAGCAGCGGCGGGTACTGTGTAGTACTGTAGCAGTGCGGGTACAATATATATTCATATATATACATATATAAATATATATATATATATATGTTTCTATGTGTGTGTGTGTTTGTGTTTGTGTGTGTGTGTGTGTTTGTGCACTAATATATAAATAGATATTTATCCACACCATACACACACAAAAAATTATATCCAAATAGGTACTCATATATGTATATAAAGATAGAGACCAAAAATATTAATTGGTAGGGTCTACGATCGATGTATACATGGATAAATATCCAAAAAATGAAAAAGAAACACATCATGATCGATAGAGATATCATTAAAAATATGTTTCATGTTGTATATTTTTTATTTTTTAAGTTGATTCGTCAATGGGGGAAATAAATAGGGGTCAACACCCCCAAGATCTTGAAATAAAGGGTTAAGTAGCTTGGCAGTTATGACTATTTTAAAAAGAGGTAATGGGATTTATGAGTTCATACCAGAAAGCAAAGTTAAAATACACCTTCATTTTCATTATAATTTTATGAGTTTGTAAAGCAATCTTTTATCCATTCTAACGTTTCCACTGATGGTTGGGATTTGTCAATGTTAAAATTTTCATTCATATGCGTAGATTTATTGGCATTCATTTTCATGGTGAAAAATCCATAACTAAAAAACAACTAATTATATAAATGTATATAATATTTATAATACTTTATATATATTATTAAAAAAATTAATTTTATTTAAATATAGTAATTAATATTTTTAAAAATATTTTTACTTATATCAATTAAATAATATTTTACACTAAATGAATATGTAAAGCTATATTTTTTAAAATTAACTATATTATATTTAAATATAATATATCTTAGTGTATTATACTAATTAAATATAAATATTAAATTTAATATCAATTTAATTTTAAAAAAAAAATTTTAGTTTTTATATTTAAATTATTATTATTTTTAAAAAAAATTAAATTTCATATATAGTGTTTATTATGGAAAATATTTAATTTCATGATTATATACGTATATAGATTTCAACATAATGTTTCATTAATTACATTTGAAAAACACTAAGTATAAATAATGATATATATATATATATAATAATAATAATATTTTCCAGATATAAAAATTTCTATTGAAATTACATAAATTAAATTTATTAATTCATTTTATAAAATTATAGTCATAATTTTTATTGGATTATATAAATTTATATATATATTATGATGAAATATTATTCTAACTATATTAATTATTATATTAAAAAATTAAATATAAATACTAAAATTAATAATTAATAAATATTATTAATTAATTTTTTATATTTAAATTATAATTATTCTTTAAAAACAAAAAAAAATTATATATTGTATATTATAACTAATAATAAAATGAATGATTATGTATAGAAATATAAATTTCTATATAAACCTATATTAATTAACAATTGAATAACATTACTTATTAGTAAATAATAACATAATGAAGGGAAATCAGTCTGGATTGAGAAGGATCGAAGGCCTCATGTTGAATAGAATGAACCTTCTAATTTTAAGGACCCACTGCTATCCTCATCTGTTCTGGTTTCCTGCTTAGCACAACCTACTTGCGATAAGGTTTCTGTTCTTTCTGATTTTGTGGATGCGGTCAATAATGATAATCTTTGCACTGACAACCTGGGGGTTGTTCCAACCTCTAGTGAGCCATCACATGAGACTCACTCTGTTTCTGGTGATTCCAATCATGATGTAAGTGAGCAAGCATATAAAATTGAGGAGGAATACCTACGCTTGAGTGCCAAAAAAGGTAAGAAATCTTTTGTTGATCCTGATGGTTTTATCACTCCACACCCTAAGAAGACTCGAAAGAGAATTGATTATTCTAAGTTAGAACGGACCATTGTCACTAGATCTTCTGGGCCTCGTGTGGAGGAAACTAACATCCCTACACAGCCGATTGTCAGCAAGAATACCTCTGCACCGGAATCCTTTAATGAAGGGGACTCCTCCACAGATGAAGAGGACTCCTACTCTTGGATTGAGGATCGGGCGGATAGAATTAAGCTTAGAAATTGCACTCGGGTTATTAAGGAAGGATACAAGGAGGATTTCTACACTTGGATTGAGGAGCAGGCAAGGTTGTCTTATAGAAGATATTGTAATAAAGAAATATCTGTTGATGACTATCTCATTATCAGGGAGCGTATGTTTGATAGGGTGGAATTTGAGCTTGATTGGAACCCTGATTTTGATTATCTCCAGCTTCGGTGGGAATAACGCTTTTTTGTTCATGGTCTCCTTATTGGTCTAGCACTTTATTTTTCTAGATTTTGGGGCTTGTCCCATGTCATTGCAGGAATGGTTTGGAGGAACATCTCCGAAGATGATGGGGCTGCTGAAGGTTTGGACTTTGGGAGGTCGTTGCAGATGCACGAGCAGTAGGGATAGGCCTAGTGTAGGGCAGCAAACTGAGTATCATCAGCTACAATAGCAGTTTTTGCACAGAAAATCCAGGTTTGATTTCCTCTAGTGAAGCAGCGGCTGCAACATACGCGGTGGAAGGATGACTATGGCATGTCTCTCCTTTGATGACCTTGATGAAGGGAGCGAATCCTTGGATCTATAAATGTTTGGACGATGCTGAACAAAACCAGAATGGATGGTAGGTGCAAATCCTTGTCTAACTATCACTTTTTAATTTTTTGATTCCCAGTTGGTGCAAATACATTGCACCTCATGTATTCACCTTGTTATTGCCTTTTCTTTTAATAAATTTCTGGGGTATGGGTTGGGCAACCAACTCATGCTCGAATCTTTATGGTATATTATTAATTGAAATAAACAAACCTTATGGACACACCCCAATGTTTGGAAAAAAAATTAAAAATTTAAAGTTTGAGTAATATAATATTAATAATTGTCAAATTTTAAAAATTCAATATAAATTTATTTCGTACAATTTATCAATTTAATTAATTAAATAATAATTATAATTTCAATTATAATATAAAATTTTGAATTTATATAATGTATAAATGAAATTATAATAATATATAATTCATATATACCCTTAAATTATTATAGGGACCAAATGCATGTGAGTATGTGTCTATATAATATTATAAGATATGTCAAATTTAAAATACAAAAGTTCATATATGTGTGTGTGTGTGTGTCACATATATACTCTTGATGGAAAAAGGGAATGGTCTGGGAACATATTACCACTCTTTCATCCATCATAATTTATCAATCATGTAATCAACCAAGCATAATTTTATCCTCCACATCACATCATCCCACTCACAACCACTACCACATCGTCATAACCCTAACCACAACCACTACCACATCACCACAACCACAACCACCATCACCACACCACAATCACATCCAAAACAAAACCACCACCACATCACCACATCATCATATTATTAACTCATTCTATAATTGAGGTCTGTCACAACCTGAATACATGACATAACCTTATGCTATCACAACCTATAGATATGTGTAAATGTTATAGCCTTGAGCCATTATAGCCTATAAAGATATGCATGTGTAATAACCATGAATCATTATAGCCTATATATGCATATATATATATATATATGAACACGCTAAAACATTATCAATTACAACTATGTGTGTATGTTTGTATGAATTCATGTCACAACAGTAATCTACATCGATGCATACAGTATATACAATTGATAACCTTGATCCACTATGACATGTGTACATATAATCTATATTCTAATCAATTATAGCCCATGTAAGTATGAAAATCACTAAATGATATTAAAACCTCCATGTATTATATAATAAATAACAGATAAAAAAGGAACATTCAATCAATAAAAAAATAATCAAACAAACCAACAAAATAATAATAACCAAGAAAACATCACAAAGTATCATAAATAGGAAACATCAATACAAAAGGTAATAAAATAACTTCATCAATTCAGGATCCAAAAATAAATCATATAGAAATTTAGAATTATAATTACCATTGTCAAAACATCTTATTCATTTTCATCATTCAATCGTTTATACCTTCATCATTAATACAAACACTTGTATCTACATCCCACAAAAAATACTGTCATTATATTTTACTCACCCCCTTATTATCATTTTTATTTAATTCACTCAACTATCACATTATGAATCATATAATCATTACACCGAGCCATAATATTATAATGTGAAAATTTATTTTTGAATTAATTCAGAATAATGAAAAAATTATGAATATCTATGATGCACCCACAACCTAAAATTAAAACCCTATGAACCACTTTCCTAATAAAAAATTAACACATTACCAACCACTTCTTGACACCTCAAACCCAAATTCTTAAAAATAAGCACAACCTCCAATGACTCCCATCACTAAGACTTACCCAACTCTGTTAGAAACACACCCAAACAACCTCTTAAAAAATATAAAAACCCTAACTGGGACACAAGTAAAGAAATCACTCTAAGAAGGAAAACTTGCCCCTTTATTAACTCTAAATTGTCATTATTCTTCTGAAATACCTTACATCAACATCCTAAGAAAACGAACCATAAACGAAAAAAAAAACAAAAGACACTTACCACAACACCCTATACCTAACCATAAAGTGTATAACTAAACCCAACTAAATTACCATACTAGAATTACAAAAAAAAGGAACCAATATTATAGATATCATAACCATTAATCAAACTGAAATCCCATATTAGATAATTAACCACTAATAACTTTCATTAAAATTACCTAAATGCTACTAATATAATTTTAAAATCCCAAACAAACAACAAATATAATCACATTAAAATTAATAATAATATAAAAATAATTTAAATAAACATTTTCATTTTAAATATTATTAATTATAAATCTTGATTTCTATGTTCAATCATGTTTTTGAAATACTTCCCATTTCACATGAGATTACTTATAAATATCAATAGTGTACACATATATCGTAATCCCCATAATATGATTGCATATTGAATAGAGTTTACAATATGATCAAATTTCCACAATCACTCCATTACCACATTTTTATTTCCATTAAATTCAAAATCCGCATAATAATAAAAACAAGTAATTTTATAATACTATTCTAATTATGGTTATATTTGTATTCTTTCATTTAATTTCATACAATAATCCTTTCATTTATTCCAAAACATCTTCATTGGTCATATAGGAAAGAGTGTAAACATACCATGTTAGGGATACATTGTAACACCCCAAGGTTTTGGAAATAAATATAGAATTCAATTTTATAATCTATCCTCTTCTATATTTTGAATTTCAAGAAATGTTCATCTAGAGTTGTGCTCAGTAAGTCATTTGGAGTATGATAGAACAAACTTGTTTTTTTGATGAATAGTAACATACCCTTATGAATAGTAATATGACCTCATGAATAGTAAATATTATTATTATTTTATTTTCCCAAGGAAATAGGATAATGGGATCTTAATTAATTTTCCAATGTCACATAAAACTAGTTGCACTTAAATATTATTATTTTTCAAATTAACCGTGACCTTATTTAAAAATTAAATTAATAATATTTAGAAAATTATTTTTGAAAAATGGAGTTCATTTTTGAATTCTAAACATCGAAAAATGGTTGGGGTAAATTTTTGGTATTTTTCTGAAACTCTTGAATTTTTTAGTGAATAGTGAAATACGATAAAATACCGTATAATCAATTTATCAGTAAATATGAACTATTTATGACATCATAAGTGATTCAAGCCCACTTTCTTCGAAATCACATGATATTATCACTATTTAGGGCCACTTTTTTGAGATTATTCATAGTCTTGATAAAAATATTATAATAATGATTAAAATAATCTAAAAAAACCTCCCCTCCTCCACTATAAATACCACCCTCACTCCCCTCTTCCTCCCACATTTCTCCAGCCTTGAGAATTGTCTAAATTCTGCCAAATTCCCTCCCCAATCTTCTTCCCCACGTCCTATAGCTGATGGTCTCACCAAAAGACCAAGACCAAAGCCCTTAAGGAGGATCTCAAGGAGGGGAGATCAAGAGGTAAACATCCTCTTTCATTTTCATTCTTTTCTTCCATTTTATGTTATTCTCTTCCTTTTCCTTTGTATTTTGTTGTGATATTTCATTAAATATTTCCCCTTACTGTCCAAATTTTGTATTATTTTTTAGATATTCCATTCCTCTCATCAATCTTGTTTTTATGAAATTTTAAGAGACGCCGTTAGGCTGCCGAATTTTCGTAATAAATTTCTCATGTTTTCTTCATTTCATGATTCCTTTCTCTTCTTTCTTCACCCCCTCTTATCCAAGAGGCATGAAATCTCCAGAATCATGTATATTCTGTATGTTTTCATGTTTATGGAAAATTAAAAATCATTATTCCTCTCCTACCTCACTTATTTAAGAATCAAAAAACATTGTCCATTTGTGTCGAATTACCGATATCGTGGACGATGTATTTTCAATTTCCATTAATTCTTTCAAGTCTGGTCATGAAACCATTTATATGGTTTAACCAGGTTATAATATATGTTTTATGACTCATATAAGGTTCTGGAATTCTTTTGTACTCATGATTCAAATTTATAAGACTAAATGAAGTTGTAATTATCAAAGAACCACTTAAATGATCTAAACGAACATAATTAATGTTTTAACTTATTAATCATCATCATATAAAGCATCAAAGTGATAAATGGTAAAATTTATGGTACTGGAAATATTTAAATACTACTCCTTTCCAATTCTAGAGTTTCACTTCCAATCAACAAGAATGATTCATCATGAACCGATCGTGAAAATCACAAAACAACTCACCCAAAATAATGCAAGGAACAAAATACTAACAAATAAGGGGTGAAATGAGGTTATGAAATGACCATATAAGATGTTATAAACATGAAAATGTTTCTGTAAAATACTAATAACACTCTTTTAACCATTATACAGGAGGTTTTAACAAGTTTTAAGTAAGACACGATTAAGGTAAGGGTTTCTTCATCTCACTTCCATTTTTGTGAGATATTCCGTAATCACTACTATTACTTTGTATGGTGTATGTATACTGCCCATTATTGTCTCATATCATGAATATCTTTATTATCATGATATTCAATTTATCATTTGACAATCATTAATTTTGGGTCATATGAATAAATTGGTTACAAAGTTGTAAGGGGTTCCTCATCTCACTTTCATTTTTGTGAGATTTTCATCGTTCGCCGCTTATTTCTTGTATGTAGTATATGTGTACTATCATTTGATATATATAATAACATGATTATCTTTATATTCATGTTAGTCAATGATTCACTTGATATTTATTATATTCTGGTCATATTATTCGACCGATCACATTGTTGTAAGGGTATTCTTAACCCGATTTCCACTCTTTGGGTTAACCATCTACTTTATTATTTATGTGCTATTTAAATTGTTTGTGTGATGAATTATGATTATAATATGTTTAATAATGTGTATTTACAGATTAAATAAATATTCCTTCCACTCTATTAATTCTTGCTTCAATTATATGATGTTTATAAGGTACCTTTCTTCTAAAATCCTCTTTTAAAATTCTGTTTTACGATAATCGAAAGTAATATTTTTATGAAATTATTTATGTTGTATGATTATGTTTTGGTTATTAGGAATTGTTTATGATGAAGGGTGGGACCTATATTTCCCTCCAATGCATTGGGTATGAGTAAGTTGGAGGTTGGCTGTATGGTTACTCCAAGTGTAACTGCGATGGTTACACAAAGTAAGGTAGCCGTGAGGGTTACAAATTTTAAGGTAGCCAAGATGGTTACAAGATTATGTATGTAATGCCTCAAGATACCTCTACGATTATATTTATGTTCTCGTGTTTCATGTGGTTATTCGTCTAGTAGAATATCCATAATTATGTTTAATTATGGAATTATTTGTTTAGCTCATATTTCTCCCATAGTATATCTCAAGTTTATTATTAAAGGCATGTGTTTTTAAATTATTCACCATGTCTACTGTTTATATTATCTTCCGCTATATTGCTTACTCTTACTGAGCGTTTGAGCTCACCCCTTTCTTATGTTTCATTTTCGCAGGATATGAATAGGTAATTTGTGAATGCCTTACAAGTATAATCTAGGAGACGAGATGTTTCTTGTGGATTAAAATAGTGTTTTTATTTCCCTTCATGTTGTAATGATAAACTTATGTATGTGTCTTGTTTCCAATAATACTAAACTACTCGGTCCTTCGGGATTTGTATTCCCTGTATGTATGCCAACGTAATCAAATAAGGCACCGACTTCGGGCAACTGGGGTCAGGTCCTTACAGTTGGTATCAGAGGAAAGTTTAGTAGAAAACTTGGAAACTAGATTTAGAAAACATTGATTAGGGAACAAAGCCCAAAGATAGTATTTGAGGATAAACGTACAAAAGCATCCTGTTATTTTGGTAAGGAATAGAATATGTTAATCCTTCTAGAAAATACATCCCTGTCTGGATACGAGTAGGTAGAGGCGGCTCTGGCACAGATGTATCTATGGGTAAAACCCGAAAACACCAATTTGAGCTAGACTCGAACGGGAACTGGTACACGACAACGGGCTTTGCTGCACTCTTGGTTACGACACTCCCGGGGTATATGCTTAGGATAATTCATATTTTTTTAAGCCATTATAAGGTAGTTAATGTAAATTTTCCTCATAGTATTGGGTTTGAATAACTCTGGAAACCATAACTGAACAATTATTAACTTGCTTAAACAATACTAAGAGCGATGTTTTTTTTATTTTTAGATGGAAAATGAAGGTACAAGTCTTTTTTACCTCCCTCCGAAAATCCTCGAAACTATAATTGTGAAGTCATGTACAGAAGACTTTGAACCCTTTGGAAACCTTCGACTATCCTGCAAGTTTCTTTACAATGTTTCGAACAACTCAAATGTCCTTCGAATCTTTCGGGGATCGGAAGTTGTGTATAACCAAATGGAAAATGCACTATTCGAGAATTATAAAAATTAAGGGAAGTACTATGAGGGACTCTTCCTGTGTTTTACTCTGGATAAGAAATGGTTGGCCATCACGGCTTTCGCAGAAGCTGCAAAGGAGCTGGATTTCCGCGCAGCCTTTATGTACCAAATCCTGAGTTTCAGCATGCTTGGGGACCTCTGCGATTTTGAATCATTCATTGAATCCTTCAAATATGATGTGGTTCGAAAGATCTTTCGGAACCAAATCCTAGAAGATGTCGCAGAACATGATGTTACTCGTGCCTATCTCTGGAAAACAACCTGTATCAAACGAGAGCTTGGGTTTAAACACGATCTAATTTTCCGAGAGTGTATTTGGGATGAGGAGACCGACGAGCTTTGTTCTGCCCTGGGAGTATAGCTGAATAAAACCTTCCTCCTTAGGCGGTGGAGGTAGAGGGGCATCAACAATGATGTCAGGATGTCCATACTAATGTTTTGTGAAAGGGATCAAGAGATTGTGTAATTTCTTGAGTTTTATAAATCATGTCTAAATGAATGATGTTATATTATCTTGTTTGTTATGTTTTTATATAAAACAATAACTTGGTTTAAAATGGATTTTCCATACATAATGTTGATTTACTCAAACTTTTCAGATAGAAGATGAGTCAACCAACCAATTTTTTCTCACTACCTACCGAGTTGTTAGAGACTATAATTTTCAAGACATGCTCCGAAGAGGACCAGCCCTATGCCAACATACGTCAGACTTGTAAACAACTCCGTAGGGTATGAAATCATCCAAACATTCTCCATCTGTACCATGGAAGCAATCTGGTCTACTACCGTATTACATATGCACAATTTGCTGCATATAGGAAAAGAGGGAAGTATCATGAAGCTCTTTTTCTATGTTTCACTCTGGCTGATAACTACCAAGCTGTGGGTAAATTTCTTGAAGCTGCTTTGGATGGTGACCATCGAGTGACCTAGCTATTTCAGATCTTGAGTTTTAGTGTGTATGTAGAACTTTACGACATCAATATCTTCAAGAATGATGTGGTGCGTGGGAATTATAGGGATTTAGTCCACACTGAAATTTCTGACCTCCACACATCTCGTGCCTCTCTATGGAAGCCTGAGTGCTTTAAGCACAGTTTCGACCCTAGTTGTCTGGAGTGTGTCTGGGTTAAGGAAATCTAGCAGCTGAATACTACCTTAGGAATTCACCTGAGGTCTTCAGAACCCTAGCATCGGTGGTGTCACTGGTAAAGGGACTTCTGGAGTAACATTTTTTTAGTGTTGCGTATGGTTTTGGGAGATTTAAATCATTGAACTAGTTTGGGGATTCATGTATTGGGGGACTTGAGAAACCATTCACAGCTTTTCATTTTGAACCAGTGGTTATATACAAATATAGCATGTTGTCTTTTTTTTATCCTTTCATCGGTTATACTTTTAAATGAGTATGACTAAGTAAACTTCTATAATAAATTTTCAGATGGACGGAAAAACCCATATGTTATCTCTTCCTGTGGAGATCCTGGAAATCATTGCAATCAAAACCTGTGAAGAAGGGTACCTACCTCTCGAAAACATTCGAAAAATGTGTAAGAAACTATATGAAGTGACAAATAGTGTGGACATTCTCCACACCTGCCAAGGGAATGCTTCCATTTACTACCGCTTATCCATGGCACAATTGGTTGAGTACAGGCGAAGAGGGAAATACCATGAAGGGATTTTCCAATGTTTCACCCTCGGAAGAAACTATATGGCCAGGTTATGTTTTCAAGAGTCTGCTTTAGGGGGAAACCTTTGTGCAGCTTACATGTACCAACTCCTTAGTTTTAGCTTGTACAACACTATCTACGACTTATATGTTCTCAGTCGAGAAATAGTTCGGCGAGTTCTTCGTATGTTGGTCCATTCAGACATTTCTAAACATTGCATTGTTCGAGCCTCCCTTTGGAAGCCCGAGTGTTCGATACAAGAGTTCAACCCCTTCAGTCCGAGGTGTTTCTGGGTTAGAGAACTAGAGGAGTTGAGCAACAATTTGGGTTTTCCGCTGAATGCACCTGAGGATCCTCTACGACGGGAGATGTGGTAAGAACGTCCGAGAGCTTTCTTTTGTGGTTATGAAATGAATTGTGAGGACGCAATTCTTTGAAGGAGGGAATAATGTAACACCCCAAGGTTTTTGAAATAAATATAGAATTCAATTTTATAATCTATCCTCTTCTATGTTTTGAATTTCAAGAAATGGTCATCTAGAGTTGTGCTCAGTAAGTCATTTGGAGTATGATAGAACAAACTTGTTTTTTTTGGTGAATAGTAACATATCCTTATGAATAGTAATATGAATAGTAATATGACCTCATGAATAGTAAATATTATTATTATTTTATTTTCCCAAGGTAATAGGATAATGGGATCTTAATTAATTTTCCAATGTAACATAAATCTAGTTGCACTTAAATATTGTTATTTTTCGAATTAATTGTGACCTTATTTAAAATTTAAATTAATAATATTTAGAAAATTATTTTTGAAAAATGGAGTTCATTTTTGAATTCTACACATAGAAAAATTGTTGGGGTAAAGTTTTGGTATTTTTCTGAAACTCTTGAATTTTCAGTGAATAGTGAAATACGATAAAATACCGTATAATCAATTTATCAGTAAATATGCATTATTTATGACATCATAAGTGATGCAAGGCCACTTTCTTCGAAATCACATGATATTATCACTATTTAGGGCCACTTGTTCTGAGATTATTCATAGTCTTGATAAAAATATTAAAATAATGATAAAATAATCTAAAAAACCTCCCCTCCTCCACTATAAATACCACCCTCACTCCCCTCTTCCTCCCACACTTCTCCAGCCTTGAGCATTGTCTAAATTCTGCCAAATTCCCTCCCCAATCTTCTTCCCCACGTTCTATAGCTGCTGGTCTCACCAAAAGACCAAGACCAAAGTCCTTAAGGAGGATCTCAAGGAGAAGAGATCAAGAGGTAAACATCCTCTTTCATTTTCATTCTTTTCTTCCATTTTATGTTATTCTCTTCCTTTTACTTTGTATTTTGTGGGGATATTTCATTAACTATTTCCCCTTATTGTCCAAATTTTGTATGATTTTTGAGATATTCCATTCCTCTCATCAATCTTGTTTTTATGAAATTTTAAGAGACGTCGTTAGGCTGCCGAATTTTCGTAAGAAATTTCTCATGTTTTCTTCATTTCATGATTCCTTTCTCTTCTTTCTTCACCCCCTCATATCCAAGAGGAATGAAATATCCAGAATCATGTATATTCTAGATGTTGTCATGTTTATGGAAAATTACAAATCATTATTCCTCTCCTCTCTCACTTATTTAAGAATCAAAAAACATTGTCCATTTGTGTCGAATTACCGATATCGTGGACGATGTATTTTCAATTTCCATTAATTATTTCAAGTCTGGTCATGAAACCATTTATATGGTTGAAACAGGTTATAATATATGTTTTATGACTCATATAAGGTTATGGAATTCTTTTGTACTCATGATTCAAATTTATAAGACTAAATGAAGTTGTAATAATCAAAGAACCACTTAAATGATCTAAACGAACATAATTAATGTTTTAACTTATTAATCATCATCATATAAAGCATCAAAGTGATAAATGGTAAAATTTATGGTACTGGAAATATTTAAATACTAATCCTTTCCAATTCTGTAGTTTCACTTCCAATCAACAAGAATGATTCATCCTGAACCGATCGTGAAAATCACAAAAGAACTCACCCAAAATAATGCAAGGAACAAAATACTAACAAATAAGGGGTGAAATGAGCTTATGAAATGACCATATAAGATGTTATAAACATGAAAATGTTTCTGTAAAATACTAGTAACACTCTTTTAACCATTATACAGGAGGTTTTAACAAGGTTGAAGTAATACAATATTAAGGTAAGGGTTTCTTCATCTCACTTCCATTTTTGTGAGATATTCCGTAATCACTACTATTACTTTGTATGGTGTATGTATACTGCCCATTATTGTCTCATATCATGAATATCTTTATTTTCATGATATTAAATTTATCATTCAACAATCATTAATTTTGGGTCATATGAATCAATTGGTTACAAAGTTGTAAGGGGTTCCTCGTCTCACTTTCATTTTTTGTGAGATTTTCATCGTTCGCCGTTTATTTCATGTATGTGGTATATGTGTACTTTCATTTGATATATATAATAACATGATTATCTTTATATTCATGTTATTCAATGATTCACTTGATATTTATTATATTCTGGTCATATGATTCGACCGATCACATTATTGTAAGGGAATTCTTAACCCGATTTCCACTCTTTGGGTTAACCATCTACTTTATTATTTATGTGCTATTTAAATTGTTTGTGTGATGACTTATGATTATAATATGTTTAATAATGTGTATTTACAGATTAAATACATATTCCTTCCACACTATTAATTCTTGCTTCAATTATATGATGTTTATAAGGGACTTTTCTTCTAAAATCCTCTTTTAAAATTCTGTTTTACGATAATCAAAAGTAATATTTTTATGATATTATTTATGTTGTGTGATTATGTTTTGGTTATTGGGAATTGTTTATGATGAAGGGTGGGACCTATATTTCCCTCCAATGCATTTGTTATGAGTAAGTTGGAGGTCGTCCATATGGTTACTCCAAGTGTAACTGCGATGGTTACACAAAGTAAGGTACCCGTGAGCATGACAAATTTTAAGGTAGGCAAGATGGTCACAAGATTATGTATGTAATTCCCCAAGATACCTCTATGATTATATTTATGTTCTCATGTTTCATGTGGTTATTCTTCTAGTAGAATATCCATAATTATGTTTAATTATGACATTATTTGTTTAGCTCATATTTCTTCCATAATATGTTTCAAGTTTATTATTAAAGGCATGTGTTTTTAAATTATTCACCATGTCTAATGTTTATATTATCTTCCGTTGTATTTCTTACACTTACTGAGCATTTGAGCTCACTCCTTTCTTATGTTTCGTTTTCTCAGGATATGAAGAGGTAATTTGTGAATGACTTACAAGTATAATCTAGGAGACGAGATGTTTCTAGTGGATTAAAATAGTGTTTTTATTTCCCTTCTTATTGTAATGATAAACATATGTATATATCTTGTTTCCAATAATACTAAACTACTCGGTCCTTCGGGATTCGTATTCCTTGTATGTATGCCAACGTAATCAAATAAGGCACCGGCTCCGGGCAAATGGGGTTGGGTCCTTACAGTTGGTATCATAGGAAAGTTTAGTAGAAAACTTGGAAACTAGATTTAGAAAATTAAGATTAAGGAACAAAGCCCTAAGATAGTATTTGAGGATAAACGTACAAAAGCATCCTGGTATTTTGGTAAGGAATAGAATATGTTAATCCTTCTAGCAAATACATCCCTGTCTGGATACGAGCAGGTAGAGGTGGCTCTGGCACAGATGTATCTAGGGGTAAAACCCGAAAACACCACTTTGAGCTAGACTCGAACGGGAACTGGTACACGACAACGAGCCTTGCTGCACTCTTGGTTACGACACTCCTGGGGTATATCCTTAGGATAATTCATATTTTTTTAATCCATTATAAGGGATTTAATGTAAATTTTCCTCATAGTATTGGGTTTGAATAACTCTGGAAACCAGAACTGAACAATTATTAACTTGCTTAAACAATACTAAGAGTGTTGTTTTTTTTATTTTCAGATAGAAAATGAATGTACAAGTATTTTTTTCCTCCCCACGAAAATCCTCGAAACTATAATTTTGAAGTCATGTACAGAAGACTTTAAACCCTTTGGAAACCTTTGACTATCCTGCAGGTTTCTTTACAATGTTTCGAACAACTCAAATGTCCTTCGAATCTTTCGGGGATCAGAAGTTGTGTATAACCAAATGGAAAATGCACTATTCGAGAATTATAAAAATAAAGGGAAGTACTATAAGGGACTCTTCCTGTGTTTTACTCGGGATAAGAAATGGTTGGCCATCACGGCTTTCGAAGAAGCTACAAAGGAGTTGGATTTCTGTGCAGTCTTTATGTACCAAATCCTGAGTTTCAGCATGCTTGGGGACCTCTGTGATTTTGAATCTTTCATCGAATCCTCCAAATATGATGTGGTTCGAAAGATCTTTCAGAACCAAATCCTAGCGGATGTCGCAGAACTTGATGTTACTCATGCCTATCTCTGGAAAACAACCTGTATCAAACGAGAGCTTGGGTTTAAACACGATCTAATTTGCCGAGAGTGTATTTGGGAAGAGGAGACCCGCGAGCTTTGTTCTGCCCTGGGAGTAGAGCTGAATAAAACCTTCATCCTTAGGCGGTGGAGGTAGAGGGACATCAACAATAATGCCATGATATCCATACTAATGTTTTGTGAAAGGGATCAAGAGATTGTATAATTTCTTGAGTTTTATAAATCATGTCTAAATGAATGATGTTGTATTCTCTTGTTTGTTATGTTTTTATATAAAACAATAACTTGGTTTAAAATGGATTTTCCATACTGAATGTTGATTTACTGAAACTTTTCAGATAGAAGATGAGTCAACCAACCAATTTTTTATCACTACCTACCGAGTTGTTAGAGAATATAATTGTCAAGATATGCTCCGAAGAGGACCAGCCCTATGCCAACATACGTATGACTTGTAAACAACTCCGTAGGGTATCAAATCATCCAAACATTCTCCATATTTACCAAGGAAGAAATCTGGTCTATTACCGTATTGAATATGCACAATTTGTTGCATATAGGAAAAGAGGGAAGTATCATGAAGCTCTTTCTCTATGTTTCACTCTGGCTGATAACTACCGAGCTGTGGGTAAATTTCTTGAAGCTGCTTTGGATGGTGACCATCGAGCGACCTAAATATTTCATATCTTGAGTTTTAGTGTGTATGGAGAACTTTACGACATCAATATCTTCAAGAATGATGTGGTGCGTGGGAATTATAAGGATTTAGTCCACACTGAAATTTCTGACCTCCACACTTCTCTTGCCTCTCTATGGAAGCCTGTGTGCTTTAAGCACAGTTTCGACCCTAGCTGTCTGGAGTGTGTCTGGGTTAAGGAAATCGAGCAGCTGAATACTACCTTAGGAATTCACCTGAGGTCTTCAGAACCCTAGCATTAGTGGTGTCACTGGTAAAGGGACTTCTGGAGTAACGTTTTTTTAGTGTTGCGTATGGTTTTGGGAGATTTAAATCATTGAACTAGTTTGGGGATTCATGTATTGGGGGACTTGGGAAACCATTCACAGCTTTTCATTTTGAACTAGTGGTTATATAAAAATATAGCATGTTGTCTTTTCTTTTTGTTATCCTTTCATCGGTTAAACTTTTAAATGAGTAGGACTAAGTAAACTTCTATAATAAATTTTCAGATGGATGGACAAAGCCATATGTTATCTCTTCCTGTGGAGATCCTGGAAATCATTGCAATCAAAACCTGTGAAGAAGGGTACCTACCTCTCAAAAACATTCGAAAAACATGTAAGAAACTATATGAAGTCACAAATAGTCTGGACATTCTCCGCACCTGCCAAGGGAATGCTTCCATTTACTACCACTTATCCATGGCACAATTGGTTGAGTACAGGCGAAGAGGGAAATACCACGAAGGGATTTTCCAATGTTTCACCCTTAGAAGAAACTATACGGCCAAGTTATGTTTTCAAGAGGCTGCTTTAGGGGGAATCCTTTGTGAAGCTTACATGTACCAACTCCTTAGTTTTAGCTTGTAAAACACTATCTATGATTTAGATGTTCTCAGTCGAGAAATAGTTCGGCGAGTTCTTCGTATGTTGGTCCATTCGAAAATTTCTAAACATTGCACTGTTCGAGCCTCCCTTTGGAAGCCCGAGTGTTTGATGCAAGAGTTCAACCCCTTTTGTCTGAGGTGTGTCTGGGTCAGAGAACTAGAGGAGTTGAGCAACAATTTGGGTTTTCCGCTGAACGCACCTGAGGATCCTCTACGACGGGAGATGTGGTAAGAATGTCCGAGATCTTTCTTTTGTGGTTATGAAATGAATTGCGAGGACGCAATTCTTTGAAGGAGGGAATAATGTAACACCCCAATGTTTTGGAAATAAATATAGAATTCAATTTTATAATCTATCCTCTTCTATGTTTTGAATTTCAAGAAATGGTCACCTAGAGTTGTGCTCAGTAAGTCATTTGGAGTATGATAGAACAAACTTGTTTTTTTTGGTGAATAGTAACATAACCTTATGAATAGTAATAAGAATAGTAATATGAATAGTAATATGACCTCATGAATAGTAAATATTATTATTATTTTATTTTCCCAAGGCAGTAGGATAATGGGATCTTAATTAATTTTCCAATGTCACATAAAACTAGTTGCACTTAAATATTGTTATTTTTCGAATTAACTGTGACCTTATTTAAAAATTAAATTAATAATATTTAGAAAATTATTTTTGAAAAATGGAGTTAATTTTTGAATTCTACACATAGAAAAATTGTTGGGGTAAATTTTTGGTATTTTTTTGAAACTCTTGAATTTTCAGTGAATAGTGAAATACGATAAAATACCGTATATTCAATTTATCAGTAAATATGCAACATTTATGACATCATAAGTGATGCAAGGCCACTTGCTTCGAAATCACATGATATTATCACTATTTAGGGCCACTTGTTTTGAGATTATTCATAGTCTTGATAAAAATATTATAAAAATGATTAACATAATCTAAAAAACCTCCCCTCCTCCACTATAAATACCACCCTCACTCCCCTCTTCCTCCCACACTTCTCCAGCCTTGATCATTGTCTAAATTCTGCCAAATTCCCTCCCCAATATTCTTCCCCACGTCCTATAGCTTCTGGTCTCACCAAAAGACCAAGACCAAAGCCCTTAAGGAGGATCTCAAGGAGAAGAGATCAAGAGGTAAACATTCTCTTTCATTTTGATTCTTTTCTTCCATTTTATGTTATTCTCTTCCTTTTCCTTTGTATTTTGTTGGGATATTTCATTAAATATTTCCCCTTACTGTACAAATTTTGTATGATTTTTGAGATATTCCATTCCTCTCATCAATCTTGTTTTTATGAAATTTTAAGAGGCGTCGTTAGGCTGCTGAATTTTCGTAAGAAATTTCTCATGTTTTCTTCATTTCATGATTCCTTTCTCTTCTTTCATCACCCCCTCTTATCCAAGAGGAATGAAATCTCCAGAATCATGTATATTCTGGATGTTGTCATGTTTATGGAAAATTACAAATCATTATTCCTCTCCTCTCTCACTTATTTTAGAATCAAAAAACATTGTCCATTTGTGTCGAATTACCGATATCGTGGACGATGTATTTTCAATTTCCAATAATTCTTTCAAGTCTGGTCGTGAAACCATTTATATGGTTGAACCAGGTTATAATATATGTTTTTGAATCATATAAGGTTCTTGAATTCTTTTGTACTCATGATTCAAATTTATAAGAATAAATGAAGATGTAATTATCAAAGAACCACTTAAATGATCTAAACGGACATAATTAATGTTTTAACTTATTAATCATCATCATATAAAGCATCAAAGTGATAAATGGTAAAATTTATGGTACTGGAAATATTTAAATACTACTCCTTTCCAATTCTGGAGTTTCACTTCCAATCAACAAGAATAATTCATCATGAACCGATCGTGAAAATCACAAAAGAACTCACCCAAAATAATGCATGGAACAAAATACTAACAAATAAGGGGTAAAATGAGGTTATGAAATGACCATATAAGATGTTATAAACATGAAAATGTTTCTGTAAAATACAAATAACACTCTTTTAACCATTATACAGGAGGTTTTAACAAGTTTTAAGTAAGACGAGATTAAGGTAAGGGTTTCTTCATCTCACTTCCATTTTTGTGAGATATTCCGTAATCACTACTATTACTTTGTATGGTGTATGTATACTACCCATTATTGTCTCATATCATGAATATCATTATTTTCATGCTATTCAATTTATCATTTGACAATCATTAATTTTGGGTCATATGAATCAATTGGTTACAAAGTTGTAAGGGGTTCCTCGTCTCACTTTCATTTTTGTGAGATTTTCATCGTTCGCCGCTTATTTCATGTATGTGGTATATGTGTACTGTCATTTGATATATATAATAACATGATTATCTTTATATTCATGTTATTCAATGATTCACTTGATATTTATTATATTTTGGTCATATGATTCGACCGATCACATTGTTGTAAGGGAATTCTTAACCCGATTTCCACTCTTTGGGTTAACCATCTACTTTATTATTTATGTGCTATTTAAATTGTTTGTGTGATGACTTATGATTATAATATGTTTAATAATGTGTATTTACAGATTAAATACATATTCCTTCCACTCTATTAATTCTTTCTTCAATTATATGATGTTTATAAGGGACTTTTCTTCTAAAATCCTCTTTTAAAATTCTGTTTTACGATAATCAAAAGTAATATTTTTATGATATTATTTATGTTGTATGATTATGTTTTGGTTATTGGGAATTGTTTATGATGAAGGGTGGGACCTATATTTCCCTCCAATGCATTGGGTATGAGTAAGTTGGAGGTCGGCCGTATGGTTACTCCAAGTGTAACTGCGATGGTTACACAAAGTAAGGTAGCCGTGAGGGTTACAAATTTTAAGGTAGCCAAGATGGTTACAAGATTATGTATGTAATGCCCCAAGATACCTCTATGATTATATTTATGTTCTCATGTTTCATGTGGTTATTCGTCTAGTAGAATATCCATAATTATGTTTAATTATGGCATTATTTGTTTAGCTCATATTTCTTCCATAATATGTTTCAAGTTTATTATTAAAGGCATGTGTTTTTAAATTATTCACCATGTCTAATGTTTATATTATCTTCCGCTATATTGAATACTCTTACTGAGCATTTGAGCTCACCCCTTTCTTATGTTTCATTTTCGCAGGATATGAAGAGGTAATTTTTGAATGACATACAAGTATAATCTAGGAGACGAGATGTTTCTAGTGGATTAAAATAGTGTTTTTATTTCCCTTCATGTTGTAATGATAAACTTATGTATGTATCTTGTTTCCAATAATACTAAACTACTCGGTCCTTTGGGATTCGTATTCCTTGTATGTATGCCAACGTAATCAAATAAGGCACTGGATCCGGGCAACTGGGGTTGGGTACTTACAGTTGGTATCAGAGGAAAGTTTAGTAGAAAACTTGGAAACTAGATTTAGAAAACGTAGATTAGGGAACAAAGCCCTAAGATAGTATTTGAGGATAAATGTACAAAAGCATCCTGGTATTTTGGTAAGGAATATAATATGTTAATCCTTCTAGAAAATACATCCCTGTATGGATACGAACAAGTAGAGGCGGCTCTGGCACAGATGTATCTAGGGGTAAAACCTGAAAACACCACTTTGAGCTAGACTCGAACGGGAACTGGTACACGACAACGGGCCTTGCTGCACTCTTGGTTACGACACTCCCGGGGTATATGCTTACGGTAATTCATATTTTTTTAAGCCATTATAAGGGAGTTAATGTAAATTTTCCTCATAGTATTGGGTTTGAATAACTCTGGAAACCAGAACTGAACAATTATTAATTTGCTTAAACAATACTAAGAGTGATGTTTTTTTTTATTTTCAGATGGAAAATGAAGGTACAAGTCTTTTTTCCCTCCCCACGAAAATCCTCAAAACTATAATTGTGAAGTAATGTACAGAAGACTTTGAACCCTTTGGAAACCTTCGACTATCCTGCAAGTTTCTTTACAATGTTTCGAACAACTCAAATGTCCTTCGAATCTTTCGGGGATCGGAAGTTGTGTATAACCAAATGGAAAATGCCCTATTCGAAAATTATAAAAATAAAGTGAAGTACTATGAGGGACTCTTCATGTGTTTTACTCTGGATAAGAAATGGTTGGACATCACGGCTTTCGGAGAAGCTGCAAAGGAGCTGGATTTCCGCGCAGTCTTTATGTACCAAATCCTGAGTTTCAACATGCTTGGGGACCTCTGCGATTTTGAATCTTTCATCGAATCCTTCAAATATGATGTGGTTCGAAAGATATTTCAGAACCAAATCATAGCGGATGTTGCAGAACTTGATGCTACTCGTGCCTATCTCTGGAAGACAACCTGTATCAAACAAGAGCTTGGGTTTAAACACGATCTAATTTTCTGAGAGTGTATTTGGGAAGAGGAGACCCGCGAGCTTTGTTCTTCCCTGGGAGTAGAGCTGAATAAAACCTTCCTCCTTAGGCGGTGGAGGTAGAGGGACATCAACAATGATGTCAGGATGTCCATACTAATGTTTTGTGAAAGGGATCAAGAGATTGTGTAATTTCTTTAGTTTTATAAATCATGTTTAAATGAATGATGTTTTATTCTCTTGTTTGTTATTTTTTTATATAAAAAAATAACTTGGTTTAAAATGGATTTTCCATACTGAATGTTGATTTACTAAAACTTTTCAGATAGAAGATGATTCAACCAACCAATTTTTTATCACTACCTACCGAGTTGTTAGAGACTATAATTGTCAAGACATGATCCAAAGAGGACCAGCCCTATGGCAACATACGTCTTACTTGTAAACAACTCCGTCGGGTATCAAATCATCCAAACATTCTCCATATTTACCAAGGAATCAATATGGTCTATTACCGTATTGCATATGCACAATTTGATGCATATAGGAAAATAGGGAATATCATGAAGCTCTTTTTCTATGTTTCACTCTGGCTGATAACTACCGAGCTGTGGGTAAATTTCTTGAAGCTGCTTTGGATGGTGACCATCGAGTGACCTACCTATTTCAGATCTTGAGTTTTAGTGTGTATGGAGAACTTTACGACATCAATATCTTCATGAATGATGTGGTACGTGGGAATTATAGGGATTTAGTCCACACTGAAATTTCTGACCTCCACACTTCTCGTGCCTCTCTATGGAAGCCTGAGTGATTTAAGCACAGTTTCGACCCTAGCTGTCTGGAGTATGTCTGGGTTAAGGAAATCGAGCAGCTGAATACTACCTTAGGAATTCACCTGAGGTCTTCAGAACCCTTGAATCGGTGGTGTCACTGGTAAAGGGACTTCTGGAGTAACGTTTTTTTAGTGTTGCGTATGGTTTTGGGAGATTTAAATAATTGAACTAGTTTGGGGATTCATGTATTGGGGGACTTGGGAAACCATTCACAACTTTTCATTTTGAACCAGTGGTTATATACAAATATAGCATGTTGTCTTTTCTTTTTGTTATCCTTTCATCGGTTATACTTTTAAATGAGTATGACTAAGTAAACTTCTATAATAAATTTTCAGATGGACGGAAAAACCCATATGTTATCTCTTCCTGTGGAGATCCTGGAAATCATTGCAATCAAAACCTGTGAAGAAGGGTACCTACCTCTCGAAAACATTTGAAAAACGAGTAAGAAACTATATGAAGTGAAAAATAATCTAGACATTATCCGCACCTGCCAAGGGAATTCTTCCATTTACTACCGCTTATCCATGGCACAATTGGTTGAGTACAGGCGAAGAGGGAAATACCACGAAGGGATTTTCCAATGTTTCACCCTTGGAAGAAAATATACGGACAGGTTATGTTTTCAAGAGGCTGCTTTAGGGGGAAACCTTTTTGCAGCTTACATGTACCAACTCCTTAGTTTTAGCTTGTACAACACTATCTACAACTTAGATGTTCTCAGTCGAGAAATAGTTTGGCGAGTTCTTCGTATGTTGGTCCATTCGGACATTTCTAAACATTGCATTGTTCGAGCCTCCCTTTGGAAGCCCGAGTGTTAGACGCAAGAGTTCAACCCCTTCTGTCCGAGGTGTGTCTCGGTCAGAGAACTAGAGGAGTTGAGCAACAATTTGGGTTTTCCGCTGAACGCACCTGAGGATCCTCTACGACGGGAGATGTGGTAAGAACATCCGAGAGCTTTCTTTTGTAGTTATGAAATGAATTGCGAGGACGCAATTCTTTGAAGGAGGGAATAATGTAACACCCCATGGTTTTGGAAATAAATATATAATTCAATTTTATAATCTATCCTCTTTTATGTTTTGAATTTCAAGAAATGGTCTTCTAGAGTTGTTCTCAGTAAGTCATTTGGAGTATGATAGAACAAACTTGTTTTTTTGGTGAATAGTAAAATACCCTTATGAATAGTAATATGAATAGTAATATGAATAGTAATATGACCTCATGAATAGTAATTATTATTATTATTTTATTTTCCCAAGGCAATAGGATAATGGGATCTTAATTAATTTTCCAATGTCACATAAAACTAGTTGCACTTAAATATTGTTATTTTTTGAATTAATTGTGACCTTATTTAAAAATTAAATTAATAATATTTAGAAAATTATTTTTGAAAAATGGAGTTCATTGTTGAATTCTACACATAAAAAAATTATTGGGGTAAATTTTTGGTATTTTTCTGAAACTCTTGAATTTTCAATGAATAGTGAAATGCGATAAAATACCGTATAATCAATTTATCAGTAAATATGCACTATTTATGACATCATAAGTGATGCAAGGCCACTTGCTTCGAAATCACAAGATATTATCACTATTTAGGGCCACTGTTTTTGAGATTATTCATAGTCTTGATAAAAATATTATAATAATGATTAAAATGATCTAAAAAACCTCCCCTCCTCCACTATAAATACCACCCTCACTCCCCTCTTCCTCCCACACTTCTCCAGCCTTGAGGATTGTATAAATTCTGCCAAATTCCTTCACCAATCTTCTTCCCCACGTCCTATAGCTGCTGGTCTCACCAAAAGTGTAACACCCCAAGCTTCTACGGTACGCTTCTCTTTGAATAATGTGATAGCGTGTGTTGTACGCAACACCGAGTTCTAACAACCAATCAAACCAGCCATTATGAATAGTAATACCTACTTTTTAAAATTATATATATTTTATATTTCAAAATGGACTTAATTTTTGGATTCGGAATATCTAATTTAGCCTAAGGTGAAATTTTGGTACTTTTCGGATAACTTTCATATTTTGATGAATAGTGAAAATTACTAAATTTTAATTAAAAACAACTTTTTTAATCAAAATAATTAATAGTGACAAATTATGAATTTTAGTAGTTTTAAATTATATTTAGAATATAGTTTTACCATTTAATATAATGTTGGTCATTGGACATAATTTTACAATTAAACCGAACATAAACAAGTGTCAATCTTTTGATTGTTATTATCTCTTAAAAACACGCTTTTTGTTTTGACAGCGGGAATTAATTTTAAATTAATTTCTTCCACTTCTGTGTTTTGAATTTAGGAAAATGGATTCCATATTTGGAATCAGGATGTTCAAATTGTGTAAATAGGTAACTTTTATTTTTAGACATTTTGAATAATTACTGCGGTAAATATTTTATTTACCATGGTTAAGGGTAAATCCGGTAAATAAGGGTTAAAAATAATATTATAATAATACTAAATTACCCTAAAACGTGTCTTAAACCTATAGGTTGATACATGGTCGACCATGGTCATCTTTGTGTCAATTTTGGGACCCCATGGATCCACTTGTAAGTGATAATGACACTTTATTTTAATTAAGTTAAAATGAATACAAAAATGACACAAGCATATATCTTTTAGAAAAACAATTGTTACATAGGGTTATATATGTTGGATTTTATATTATAAATATTCATTAGAAAGATAAACAGATTTCCTACATACTGATATTTTATTTATAATTTTTAGACATTAAATAATTTATTTTATTTATGACACAATGATGATGCAGTAATTACTATAATAGTGAAAAATTAAAATAATTGATATTATAAATACCCAAATAAATATAATATGAAACTTTTAATGAATTAAACTAATTTTCTAGGATAATATGATATATTAGGATTGATTTAATTTACCTTTTTTGAAGTAATCAATCTGTTATGAGTTTCACAAAAATCAACTATTGAATAGTGTCAAAATTGACATAAAAGAGTTCTTAAAATAAATATTATATTATTAATTGATATTAAATTCCTAAAACTCTAAGGTTCGGCCAAGAGACTTATATAATGATAGTTTCATCATTAATGGACCACTTGGGGGTCTCTTGGATGTATATAGTAAGTTTATTAACCATATTATATAAAAATACAAAGAGACATTGTAAAAGTGAAACTAATTAACTTAGAGTTAATAATTAAAGATAAGGTTAATATAAGTACCCAAACCTGTCTAACTTCTATTGGTTGAGTTGTTTTCGACCCATCCCCACCTTAACCTTTTAATAATAAAATTTGGATCCATTAGAAACCGAATATGAATTTATTATAAATTAATATTTCTAGCTTTTCCAAAGGTGCCCCTCACCCCTCTTATAAAAGGGCACTCCTACTTATCATTTCTTCACACCTTAAAAGCCTTTTGGTTCGGCCAAACTCTGCCCAAATACTCTCCCAACATCCCCCACTACAACCTAGAGGCCTTAGTTTGATCAGAAATCCAACCTAAGGATCCCTTTTGATCAAATCAAAAGGAAGAACCCGAAGAAGAGGTAATGTTTTCACCACCCCTTTTCAAGTTCCTTTCTTCTTCCACTTCTTCTTTCTTTATTCTTACCATTATAAAATAATAACTCCAGTATCTCACATATACTGTGATGTTATTATAAATATGGTACAACCATATTCAGTATTCTATCCACCCTTTGAATAACATGTCACCATAAGTGCGTACGTACGGCTTACCGTCTCCACGTCGTGGTGTAATTGTTATTCAATATAATATTATTTGGATGGGTATAATAATGATGTTTAACTCAAGTAAATAATAAATATAACATGTTAATGATTCTGTATATATGATATACCATCCATTTATATATTATTTTAATATCAAAAGAATGATATTGTCGCTCGTGCGTACGTACGGACTACCGTCTCCACGAACGCGATGAGATTCATTCTCCATCGTATCCATTCAAGTATAATTATCATTTGATGATTTAAAAATTATGTTTAATGACTTGATATAATTCTGGATATGAATAAGATACAACAAACATGGCTTATGTAACAAAACATATAAAAGAAAATGAGTAAGTTAACACCCGAAACGACGATAATTCTAAGATATTATTAACAAATCAATGTTAAAAGATCATATATGATATCATATTAATATATATGATTCTTGTATAATTTAATAACAATTATTTCACCATTATATAGGAGGTTAACCTACCCCAACCAAGGAAAAGTAAAAGGTAAGGGTTATTTCACAATCTCTTCATTATCCGAGGTTGTTTATATGTAATAATCTACTGGGATCTCTTTATCATCCACATCCATGTTTCTTCAAAATGTATTTCAAAACATTTTTATTATTTACAAGAATATGGGTTAAAGTCATTTATACCCTTTTTTGACTTTTTATAAGAGGAATCTTTCCTTCGTTTTCAAAACAAGGTTTGTTTTAACCTTTTTGACAGAATTAAGGTAATAATGTTTTTTTAACTTATACGGCGAGTGCGGTTATTTTCTGCCGTTATAAAATCTTCAAAGCTTTCCTTACAAGCTTATAAGAATATTTTCAACGAAAATGTTTTATTTTATATGGATCTTAAATGATTTCAAAATAAAAGGAGATATTTCTTTAAAAAGAATATTGATTTCATCTATGTCAACATCCTTTGATGGATTTTAAGATTATTTGAAGTTGATTTATTATGATACAAAACTTCTATATTGTATTGAAGGTTTTGTGATATGTTTGACTGTGGATGTGCTATTTATATACCATTCATAGTTTATGGTGAAATTATTGACATTTCGTATGCTAGTTTTAATACGAATGTTTATGTTATGTTTAAACCTTTTCATATGGGAATGCATTGGACTTAGTAAGTGACGGGTGGAGCCTGCTATAGCTCCTCGATGCATCGGTAGGTCTCATGAGACAAACTAGTGTCTTGGCACAAGGCCTTGACAAAATCTTATTTGTAGTCTTGGCATGAGGCCTTGACTATGTGGTTATGATAGTCTGGCATTATGCATTCCAACATTATGAAAGTGGTTATTGATTTTTGCATGTGATTATTCGATTAGTAGAATATCCATGTGAATAAGTAAATGGCATTATTTCATTTTATTTATGCCATACCATGTTGAAAGTTCATGTTTGAAAGGCTTTTGTTTTAGTTATACATTTCCTTAAATGTTTATTCTTATTTATGAAAGTTTCTGCTATATTGTTATCCTTACTGGGCATTTGAGCTCACCCCTTTTCAATGTTTTATTTTTCCCAGGAAGTGAAAAAGTAAGTTATGAATGACCTGCAAGGATATTATGTGGGGATATGAGTGTGGATTATGGAGACAATATGTTGTTGTAGTAGTTTTTCGTTTTATGATGTAATGTAAAACTTATGAATATATCTAGTGTTTCCAAGGCTACTAAACCAATTGGTCTTTCGAGATTTGATCTTTCTTGTGATCATGCCAATGTTATGTAATAATGCACCGACTCTGGGTAACTGGGTTCGGGGCGTTACAGTTGGTATCAGAGGAAGTTTAGTACAAACCTTGGAAACTAGATTTAGATAAACTCTGATTAGAGCACGTAGACCTAAGATGAACTTTGAGGATTAGTATAGAAGAACTTCCTAGAATTTTGGTATTGTAGAGATTTTGTGAGTTTTCCGAACAATACATCCCTGTCTGGATACGAGCAGGTAGAGGCGGATCTGGCACAGATGTACCTAGGGGTAAAACCCGAAAACACCCCTTTGAGCTAGACTCGAACGGGAACTGGTGCACGACAACGGGCCTTGCTGCACTCTTGGTTACGACACTCCCGGGGGATATGCTTAGGATAACTCTCATTTTCTTTACAAATAATTTTGATGGGATTATGAGTATATACTTTCTCAAAGAAATCATTCTTATGATTATGGATTATATCCATAAATAGTTCAATTTATGTTAAGTGTTTTATAAGTATGGGATTATGTATTTTGATTCATAAACTGATCTAGTTTATGACATTGTTTAGAAATGGCGCCTAGTGGAAGAAATGGAAACCGTATCAATGCACGCACTCCATGTAGGGATTGCCCTCCTGCTCAAGATAATTATAGTGGAGCTGGTGATGCAACTGGAGCCGATCAGCTAATCACCATACTGGGACAGCTTACTCAGGTTATGAATAATAACCTTACCCGTATGGAGCACCCTGATCCACAGCGTGGGGGATCAATGTTAGATCGATTCATGAGGCAACAACCACCAATGTTCAATGGGAGTACAAATCCCTTAGTAGCTGAGCAATGGATATTTTCCCTAGAGAAAATATTTCAGGCTTTGGGGAGCAGCGAAAGGGAAAAAGTTATCATGGCAGTTTACCGCCTCACTGGAGATGCTGATCAATGGTGGTCATTGATTCAAAACATGAAGTAAGATGATGAATTATCAAATATGGAATGGAGGGAGTTCAAAGATCTGTTTTTAGAAAAATACTTTCCTCGCGACCATCGAGCAGATATGGAAAGGCAATTTCTGAGTCTGAGACAAAAGGATGATGAGAATGTCACAAAGTATGAGGCTAACTTTACAAGGTTAGCGAGGTATGCTGGAGATTATATTCGCAACCCAAGAAGTAAGATTGATCATTTCTTTGATGGGTTAAAACCATTTCTTCGTCGAGCATTAGTCTCACAATCCTTTTCGTCGTACGAAGACATTGTCTCATGTGCTATCAAGACCGAAAAGGAATTCTCTAAGTCTTATGACTTTAAAGCAAAGCAAGAGAAGAAGAGGCCTGCTGATCAATCTGGGAATGGAAATAAGGGGAAGAAAGGAAAGGTTGAATATCCATCTTGTGGTAAATGTGGGAAGAAACACCCTGGTGCTTGCTTGAAGGGAATGAGAGTCTGTTACAAGTGTGGTGAAAAAGGCCACCAAGCTCGTGATTGCAAAGGGAATAAGGAAGCCACCAACGTTCAGTGCTACAATTGCAGGGAGATGGGACATTATGCGAATGAATATCCTAAGCGTCAGGAGAACTTACCTCAGAAAAGGCCAAGGGATCAAGGCCAGGCTTATGCTATCACTACTGCAGAGGTAGAAGCTCCAAAAGACGTGGTGGCAGGTAATTTAATGGTTTTCTCAAGTTTAGAAAATGCATTATTTGACTCTGGATCGTCGCATTATTTCATATCTTCCCAGTTTTCTAGGAAAATTAGATATTTCCAATTTGATTTAATAAGGGAGTTGTCAGTTAAAACTCCTATGGGAAGTATCATTGCAACAAAGTTTTGTGAATCAGTCCCCATTAGAGCACATAAATTTTCTTTATCTGCTGATCTCATCGTCATACCTATGATTGAGTTTGATATAATCCTCGGTATGGATTGGCTTTCGGACTATGATGCGAAGATTTATTGTAAGAAGAAAGAGGTTATGATTCATGATGATAATGATAAGGAACACCTTATCATTAGAGCAGAATCGTCACCACCTAATTCTTATTTAGATCCACCCCCAGTAGCTCAACTTAATTCAATTATTGGGGAGGAAAAGAATGAAATAACTTTCGGTGAGGAAAGGAATGTTCAAATAGAGGATGTACCTGTTGTGAAAGAATTTGTAGATGTATTTCTGGAAGATTTACCTGGACATCCTCCAGAACGAGAAGTTGAGTTTTCCATTGATTTGATTCCTAGATCAAGGCCTATATCGAAGACCCCTTATAGAATGGCCACTGTAGAGTTAGTCGAACTAAAGAAACAACTAGAGGAACTGAGTAATAAGGGATTTATTCGCCCTAGTGTTTCTCCATGGGGAGCCTCTGTTCTTTTTGTTAAAAATAAAGATGGATCTATGAGGTTATGTATCGACTACAGGGAGATCAATGCTATAACGATAAAGAACAAGTATCCCCTACCTTGTATTGATGATTTATTTGACCAACTGCATGGAGCTCAATACTTTTCAAAGATTGACCTTCGATCTGGATACCATCAGTTGTGTGTGAAGAAGGAAGACATTCCGAAGACAGCATTTCGAACTAGGTACGGGCATTACGAGTTTACTGTAATGCCGTTTGGATTGACTAATGCACCCTCTGTATTCATGGATCTGATGAATAGAGTTTTCAAGGAGTATCTCGATGAATTTGTGGTGGTATTTATTGATGATATCTTGGTATACTCCAAAACCTATGAAGATCATGAAAATCACTTGCACATTATCTTGAAGACTCTGAGGAGGCATGAATTATATGGGAAGTTTAGCAAGTGTGAATTTTGGCTTCATGAGATTTCTTTTCTTGGACATATTGTCTCTAAATATGGAATCTATGTTGATCCTTCTAAGACCAAGGCAATCCAAGAATGGCCAGCACCTACGAGTATAACTGAGGTACGCAGTTTTATTGGTTTGGCAGGTTATTATCGACGTTTCGTCCAGAATTTTGCCCGATTGGCTAACCCATTAACGAAGCTCACACGTAAAGGGGTTAAATTTGTTTGGACAAAAGAGTGTGAAGAATGTTTTGAAGAACTGAAGAAAAGATTAGTCAATGATCCTATATTGACTCTACCATCGGGGAATGATGGGTTCGTTATTTATAGTGATGCATCGAAGAAAGGACATGGTTGTGTCCTTATGCAGAATGATAGAGTTATTGCCTATGCATCACGACAGTTGAAAATTCATGAACAAAACTATCCTACTCATGATCTCGAGTTAGCAGCTGTGATCTTTGCTTTGAAGATATGGAGGCACTACCTCTATGGTGAAAAATGTGAGATTTATACTTATCACAAGAGTTTGAAGTATATTTTCTCACAAAAAGAACTCAACATGAGGCAAAGGAGATGGCTTGAATTACTCAAGGATTATGATTGTACGATACACTACCACCCGGGGAAGGCAAAAAAGGTGGCAGATGCTTTGAGTAGAAAAGACCATGGAGTTTTGAACAATATGAGAATTGAAAGGGATCCAATTTTCATGGATCTTGTGAAGATGGACATGGGAATAACCAGGGAAGGTGAAACATCAATGCTTTTTCAAATGGTTGCCAAACCATCTTTACTAGAAAGGATTAAGAGTTCTCAGACCGATGATGAAGAATTCCAAAAGAAGATTAAAGCTGTGAATGATGGGAGATTGAGAGACTTTGTGTATGAAGATGGAATTTTGAAATTCGGGAAGAGACTTTGTGTTCCCGATTTACCTGATCTAAAAAGGGAATTTCTGGATGATGCTCATAGTTCCAATTTCTCTATACACCCTGGGAGCACAAAAATGTATAGAGATTTGAAGGAACATTTTTGGTGGGACAACATGAAGAGGGAGATTGCTGATTTTGTGTCAAGATGTATGGTTTGTCAACAAGTGAAAGCTGGAAGGCAACAGCCTGGAGGAGTCATGCAACCTCTTCCCATACCGGAGTGGAAATGGGACAATATTATGATGGACTTTGTCATGGGGCTACCAAAGACTCCTAGAAGGAACGATGCAATATGGGTTATTGTTGATCGTCTTACCAAGTCAGCACATTTTCTTGCTATAAGATAAGATCTACCCCTGGAACGTCTAGCAAGACTATATATTAATGAAGTTGTGAGACTTCATGGAGTACCCTTATCAATTGTTTCTGATCGTGATCCCCGTTTTACTTCAAGATTTTGGAAAAGTCTTCAGAAATCCCTGGATACTGAACTTCATTTGAGAACTGCTTACCACCCTCAGATAGATGGACAATCAGAACGGACTATTCAGACCTTAGAAGAAATGTTGAGATCTTTCTCACTTGACTTTCAGGGTATGTGGGATCAATATTTACCACTGGTAGAATTTTCCTATAACAATAGCTTTCATTCGAGTATTCAGATGGCACCATATGAAGCGTTATATGGAAAGAGATGTCGTACACCAACCTGTTGGGATGACGTTGGTGAAAGAAAACTTGTAGGTCCATAACTGGTGGAGGAAACGATGGAAAAGGTGAAGGTAATCCAAAATCACATCAGAGCTGCTCAAAGTAGGCAGAAGAGCTATGCCGATAATCGAAGGAAGGATTTGGAATTTCAAGTCGGTGATCATGTTTTCCTAAAGGTATCTCCATGGAAGGGAGTCATACGTTTTGGTAAGAAAGGTAAATTGAGTCCCAGGTACATCGGACCCTTCGAAATTCTAGAACGAATTAGGGTTGTAGCTTACCGATTGGCAATGCCGCCAAGTCTCTCTAAAGTTCACGATGTGTTCCACGTATCTCTGTTGAGGAAATAAATGCCTGACCCAACGCATGTACTCACCTATGAAGAATTAGAACTGGAACCCGATCTGTCTTATTGCGAAGAGCCCGTCAGGATTCTTGATACGAGAGAACAAGTACTGAGAAACCGGACGACGCGTCTGGTAAATGTTTTGTGGAGAAACCATAAGATGGAAGAGGCAACAGGGGAACCCGAGGAACTTATGATGAAGAACCACCCGAGTCTTTTCATGTGATAGTATTCAAGAAATTTCAAGGACGAAATTATTTGAAGGAGGGGAGAATGTAACACCCCAAGCTTCTACGGTACGCTTCTCTTTGAATAATGCGATAGCGTGTGTTGTACGCAACACCGAGTTCTAACAACCAATCAAACTAGCCGTTATGAATAGTAATACCTACTTTTTAAAATTATATATATTTTATATTTCAAAATGGACTTAATTTTTGGATTCGGAATATCTAATTTAGCCTAAGGTGAAATTTTGGTACTTTTCGGATAACTTTCATATTTTGATGAATAGTGAAAATTACTAAATTTTAATTAAAAACAACTTTTTTAATCAAAATAATTAATAGTGATAAATTATGAATTTTAGTAGTTTTGAAGTATATTTAGAATATAGTTTTACCATTTAATATAATTTTGGTCATTGGACATAATTTTACAATTAAACCGAACATAAACAAGTGTCAATCTTTTGATAGTTATTATCTCTTAAAAGCACGCTTTTTGTTTTGACAGCGGGAATTAATTTTAAATTAATTTCTGCCACTTCTGTGTTTTGAATTTAGGAAAATGGATTCCATATTTGTAATCAGGATGTTCAAATTGTGTAAATCGGTAACTTTTATTTTTAGACATTTTGAATAATTACTGCGGTAAATATTTTATTTACCATGGTTAAGGGTAAATCCGGTAAATAAGGGTTAAAAAATAATATTATAATAATAATAAATTACCCTAAAACGTGTCTTAACCCTATTGGTTGATACATGGTCGACCATGGGCATCTTTGGGTCGATTTTGGGACCCCATGGATCCACTTGTAAGTGATAATGACACTTTATTTTAATTAAGTTAAAATGAATACAAAAATGACACAAGCATATATCGTTTAGAAAAACAATTGTTACATATGGTTATATATGTTGGATTTTATATTATAAATATTCATTAGAAAGATAAACAGATTTCCTACATACTGATATTTTATTTATAATTTTTAGACATTAAATAATTTATTTTATTAATGACACAATGATGATGCAGTAATTACTATAATAGTGAAAAATTAAAATAATTGATATTATAAATACCCAAATAAATATAATATGAAACTTTTAATGAATTAAACTAATTTTCTAGGATAATATGATATATTAGGATTGATTTAATTGACCTTTTTCGAAGTAATCAATCTGTTATGAGTTTCACAAAAATCAACTATTGAATAGTGTCAAAATTGACAAAAAAGAGTTCTTAAAAGAAATATTATATTATTAATTGATATTAAATTCCTAAAAATCTAAGGCTCGGCCAAGAGACTTATATCATGATAGGTTAATCATTAATGGACCACTTGGGGGTCTCTTGGATGTATATAGTAAGTTTATTAACCATATTATATAAAAATACAAAGAGACATTGTAAAAGTGAAACTAATTAACTTAGAGTTAATAATTAAAGATAAGGTTAATATAAGTACCCAAACCTGTCTAAATTCTATTGGTTGAGTTGTTTTCGACCCCTCCCCACCTTAACCTTTGAATAATCAACTTTGGATCCATTAGAAACCGAATATGAATTTATTATAAATTAATATTTCTAGCTTTTCCAAAGGTGCCCCTCACCCCTCTTATAAAAGGGCACTCTTACTTCTCATTTATTCACACCTTCAAAGCCTTTTGGTTCTGCCAAACTCTGCCCAAATACTCTCCCAACATCCCTCACTACAACCTAGAGGCCTTAGTTTGATCAGAAAGCCAACCTAAGGAGCCCTTTTGATCAAATCAAAAGGAAGAACCCGAAGAAGAGGTAATGTTTTCACCACCCCTTTTCAAGTTCCTTTCTTCTTCCACTTCTTCTTTCTTTATTCTTACCATTCTAAAATAATAACTCCAGTATCTCACATATACTGTGATGTTATTATAAATATGGTACAACCATATTCAGTATTCTATCCACCCTTTGAATAACATGTCACCATATGTGCGTACGTACGGCCTACCGTCTCCACGTCGTGGTGTAATTGTTATTCAATATAATATTATTTGTATGGGTATAATAATGATGTTT
Source organism: Viscum album (assembly GCA_963277665.1). Classification (NCBI taxonomy): domain Eukaryota; kingdom Viridiplantae; phylum Streptophyta; class Magnoliopsida; order Santalales; family Viscaceae; genus Viscum; species Viscum album. Next base: position 189,958,263 of record OY728155.1, on the reverse strand, counting down.
AACTCAGGTAAATAATAAATATAACATGTTAATGATTCTTTATATATGATATACCATCCATTTATATATTATTTTAATATCAAAAGAATGATATTGTCGCTCGTGCGTACGTACGGACTACCGTCTCCACGAACGCGATGAGATTCATTCTCCATCGTATCCATTCAAGTATAATTATCATTTGATGATTTAAAAATGATGTTTAAGGACTTCATATCATTCTGGATATAAATAAGATACAACAAACATGTCTTATGTAACAAAACATATAAAAGAAAATGAGTAAGTTAACACCCGAAACGACGATAATTCTAAGATATTATTAACAAATCAATGTTAAAAGATCATATATGATATCATATTAATATATATGATTCTTGTATAATTTAATAACAATTATTTCACCATTATACAGGAGGTTAACCTACCCCAACCAAGGAAAAGTAAAAGGTAAGGGTTATTTCACAATCTCTTCATTATCCGAGGTTGTTTATATGTAATAATCTACTGGGATCTCTTTATCATCCACATCCATGTTTCTTCAAAATGTATTTCAAAACATTTTTATTATTTACAAGAATATGGGTTAAAGTCATTTATACCATTTTTTGACTTTTTATAAGAGGAATCTTTCCTTCGTTTTCAAAACAAGGTCCTTTTTAACCTTTTCGACAGAATTAAGGTAAGAATGTTTTTTTATCTTATACGGCGAGTGCGGTTATTTTCTGCCGTTATAAAATCTTCAAAGCTTTCCTTACAAGCTTATAAGAATATTTTCAAGGAAAATGTTTTATTTTATATGGATCTTAAATGATTTCAAAATAAAAGGAGATATTTCTTTAAAAAGAATATTGATTTCATCTATGTCAACATCCTTTGATGGATTTTAAGATTATTTGAAGTTGATTTATTATGATACAAAACTTCTATATTGTATTGAAGGTTTTGTGATATGTTTGACTGTGGATGTGCTATTTATATACCATTCATAGTTTATGGTGAAATTATTGACATTTCGTATGCTAGTTTTAATACGAATGTTTATGTTATGTTTAAACCTTTTCATATGGGAATGCATTGGACTTAGTAAGTGACGGGTGGAGACCGCGATAGCTCCTCGATGCATCGGTAGGTCTCATGAGACAAACTAGTGTATTGGCACAAGGCCTTGACAAAATCTTATTTGTAGTCTTGGCACGAGGCCTTGACTATGTGGTTATGATAGTCTGGCATTATGCATTCCAACATTATGAAAGTGGTTATTGATTTTTGCATGTGATTATTCGATTAGTAGAATATCCATGTGAATAAGTAAATGGAATTATTTCATTTTATTTATGCCATACCATGTTGAAAGTTCATGTTTGAAAGGCTTTTGTTTTAGTTATACATTTCCTTAAATGTTTATTCTTATTTATGAAAGTTTCTGCTATATTGTTATCCTTACTGGGCATTTGAGCTCACCCCTTTTCAATGTTTTATTTTTCCCAGGAAGTGAAGAAGTAAGTTATGAATGACCTTCAGGGATATTATGTGGGGATATGAGTGTGGATTGTGGAGACAATATGTTGTTGTAGTAGTTTTTCGTTTTATGATGTAATGTAAAACTTATGAATATATCTAGTGTTTCCAAGGCTACTAAACCAATCGGTCTTTCGAGATTTGATCTTTCTTGTGATAATGCCAATGTTATGTAATAATTCACCGACTCTGGGTAACTGGGGTCGGGGTGTTACAAAAAGACCAAGACCAAATCCCTTAAAGAGGATCTCAAGGAGAAGAGATCAAGAGGTAAACATCCTCTTTCATTTTCATTGTTTTCTTCCATTTTATGTTATTCTCTTCCTTTTCCTTTGTATTTTGTTGGGATATTTCATTAAATATTTCCCCTTACTATCCAAATTTTGTATGGTTTTTGAGATATTCCATTCCTGTCATCAATCTTGTTTTTATGAAATTTTAAGATACGCCGTTAGGCTGCCGAATTTTCATTAGAAATTTCTCATGTTTTCTTCATTTCATGATTCCTTTCTCTTCTTTCTTCACCCCCTCTTATACAAGAGGCATGAAATCTCCAAAATCATGTATATTCTGGATGTTTTCATGTTTATGGAAAATTAAAAATCATTATTCCTCTCCTCTCTCACTTATTTAAGAATCAAAAAACAGTGTCCATTTGTGTCGAATTACCGATATCGTGGACGATGTATTTTCAATTTCCATTAATTCTTTCAAGTATGGTCATGAAACCATTTATATGGTTGAACGAGATTATAATATATGTTTTATGACTCATATAAGGTTTTGTAATTCTTTTGTACTCATGATTCAAATTTATAAGACTAAATGAAGTTGTAATTATCAAAGTACCACTTAAATGATCTAAACGAACATAATTAATGTTTTAACTTATTAATCATCATCATATAAAGCATCAAAGTGATAAATGGTAAAATTTATGGTACTGGAAATATGTAAATACTACTCCTTTCCAATTCTGGAGTTTCACTTCCAATCAACAAGAATGATTCATCATGAACCGATCGTGAAAATCACAAAAGAACTCACCCAAAATAATGCAAGGAACAAAATACTAACAAAAAAGGGGTGAAATGAGGTTATGAAATGACCATATAAGATGTTATAAACATGAAAATGTTTCTGTAAAATACTAATAACACTCTTTTAACCATTATACAATAGGTTTTAACAAGTTTTAAGTAAGAGAAGATTAAGGTAAGGGTTTCTTCATCTCACTTCCATTTTTTTGAGATATTCCGTAATCACTACTATTACTTTGTATGGTGTTTGTATACTGCACATTATTGTCTCATATCATGAATATCTTTATTTTCATGATATTAAATTTATCATTTGACAATCATTAATTTTGGGTCATATGAATCAATTGGTTACAAAGTTGTAAGGGGTTCCTCGTCTCACTTTCATTTCTGTGAGATTTTCATCGTTCGCCGCTTATTTTTTGTATGTGGTATATGTGTACTGTCATTTGATATATATAATAACATGATTATATTTATATTCATGTTAGTCAATGATTCAATTGATATTTATTATATTCTGGTCATATGATTCGACCGATCACATTGTTGTAAGGGAATTCTTAACCCGATTTCCACTCTTTGGGTTAACCATCTAATTTATTATTTATGTGCTATTTAAATTGTTTGTGTGATGAATTATGATTATAATATGTTTAATAATGTGTATTTACAGATTAAATACATATTCCTTCCACTCTATTAATTCTTGCTTCAATTATTTGATGTTTATAAGGGACTTTTCTTCTAAAATCCTCTTTTAAAATTCTGTTTTACGATAATCAAAAGTAATGTTTTTATGATATTATTTATGTTGTATGATTATGTTTTGGTTATTGGGCATTGTTTATGATGAAGGGTGGGACCTATATTTCCCTCCAATGCATTGGGTATGAGTAAGTTGGAGGTCGGCCGTATGGTTACTCCAAGTGTAACTGCGATGGTTACACAAAGTAAGGTAGCTGTGAGGGTTACAAATTTTAAGGTAGCCAAGATGGTTACAAGATTATGTATGTAATGCCCCAAGATACCTCAATGATTATATTTATGTTCTCATGTTTCATGTGGTTATTCTTCTAGTAGAATATCCATAATTATGTTTAATTATGGCATTATTTGTTTAGCTCATATTTCTGCCATAATATGTTTCAAGTTTATTATTAAAGGAATATGTTTTTAAATTATTCACCATGTATAATGTTTATATTATCTTCCACTGTATTGCTTACTCTTACTGAGCGTTTGATCTCACCCCATTCTTATGTTTCATTTTCGCAGGATATGAATAGGTAATTTGTGAATGACTTACAAGTATAATCTAGGAGATGAGATGTTTCTAGTGGATTAAAATAGTGTTTTTATTTACCTTCATGTTTTAATGATAAAATTATGTATGTATCTTGTTTCCAATAATACTAAACTACTCGGTCCTTCGGGATTCATATCTCTTGTATGTATGCCAACGTAATCAAATAAGGCACCGGCTCCGGGCAACTGGGGTCGGTTCCTTACATACATCTCATATGATAGGATAATGGTAAGGTTTTGAATGGTTTGAGTAGTGTAAAAAATATTCATAAATTATATAATTCATTGGAAGGGTTCCATTAAATGTGATTGATCAAAAACTTGTTTATAGGAAAAAAAATAAAAAGGGGTTCCAATCAGTAGATTCAATGGTGGTAATAATTTAAAGTTGTAAGGGTATATAAGAGTAATTTAAAAAATTACATGAAATGTTTGGAAATCATATTATTCAAAAATATAATAGAAAATGATATAAATACAATACCTTAATAGATCCATGAAATTCAGTTATGAGATAATTTAAGTCGACAAACAAATATATCATGACAAGATCTCTGTAATATATTTCATGTCAATCTGAATCAAAACAATTATGAAATACTAAATATAATTAATGATACAAACTCACTTAAACTATTAATAATAAATAGTGAACGAAAATAGATGAAAAATTAAACTTTGATTAAAGGATAAAAAACCTTAAAATATCTGGATTCAAGAAACACCAAAAGAAAATCCAATGATAGCTAAAGGATGCCCCTATGTTTCCTAGGGTTATAGAGAAACATGGAAGATTTAATAAAAGTTATGGGGTACCTTGAATTTATAATAAAATTTTAGATTTATGGAATCATAACATGGATCAGAGCATCATAGTGAAATGGGCAGTTTGAAATGTACATCCAAGGACCACGGCGTGATCATATAGCGAAGTCTCTCTTTTGAAACTCAATAAACTATTTTAAATTTAGATATAGTTGATGTGGGCTAAAAAAAATTAATATCAATCTTTTATCCTTTCCCTTATTAATTTTAAAATAATTAATCCTTTCAAATAATCCATGAACCATTTATAATTATTTATGTTTCATGAAAATAAAACCCTTATAAAAAAAATTAAGAATGATTTTTACAATGTTTACTATGGGATGAATTAATTTATTTTAACAAAATAAATGAACACTTATCATTACCAATTTTATTAGGATTTTAAAATAAACTTCAAATCCAATTAAAATTTATATTAATTAAATTATTAACATTACAAACCCATGACAAACCTCTCTTCATAAACCGTAACTAACAAATAACCAAAGAATGAGAGATATATTGAACCTTAGAACATTCTTACTAATTATTCCATATCCTAAATCAACAAATACAGAATAACTAACTTACCTCCCGACACCTTGAATGGATCAAGGATAAATATCAAAGCCACATACTCATAATCCTTGAGATTTATAATTCAAATTATTCAACTTGACCAATACCACTCTGATTTAAGCTTCTTCAAGAATCCATCCATATATTTAAGTGAAAATCCTTCTTTAATATTTCAATTAAATATTACCAAGCTACATCATCTGGGTATACATGAATTATAACCAAATTTTAGAGAAATTATCATTTCATAATTAAACATAATCATAATCCAAGAATACTCTTTACCTTCAATCCATCATAACAGGGAGTCCTTTTCATATCATCATTCCACTTACCATATTCCATACCAATTATGAACATGATATCCATTCATCCCCATCAAGGATATCAATCCCCAAATATCATAAAAAATCTTACTAGTGATATAAACTATAATATTATAATACTTTTTTTTAAAAAATAACATGAAATGGTAAATCGACTTTTATAATGACCAAAAGTTAAGCTTAATGAAATACATATCATCAACAATGAAATATAAAATTCAAATAGTCAAGGAAAATATCAATAACTAAATCTGTAATATTGAACCATACATAGGAGAAACATTCCATGTGTTTTATGAATAGTATGTTCGTATAAAATGATTTTATAATTACCACATGTGTATCATACTCACATTATAATACTTGAACTATATTATTCTGGTTACTAGTCATAGTATCATTCTTTTAACTCATCATATAATTTCCACATGTTCCTTTTTATTTAATTATACTTAAATTCATATCATGATAAAAATTATGTAGAAATTTAAACCACATTGTGAAAAATTGAAAACTTCATGTTCATTAGGATATAAACAGAAACATAGATATATCTCTTTTTAGCATGCTTTCATAATAAATAACTTAGAACATCTAGAAATTTTATTCATGTTTTCTACATCATTTAATACATATATATAACATTATATATCAGTTTAAATCATTCATAGTTAATAAATCATATGTAAAATATGTAATAGTCATGAATGATGACATTTAATTTAGTTATACATGTTAAATAATGAGAATTAACAACTCTATAGTACACTTAAATTAAATAAACTCATACTTAAAATTTTCATTTAATTTCAAAAAATATTCTAAATTACGATTTTTGTTTAACACAAGGAATATCCTTTCATATTAATAAAAATTAAAATCTACAACATGTATCTAATACATTTATTTAAAAATAATTTTAAATAATTAAAAAATAATCATTAATGTACTTCTTAATCGAGAAGAATTCTATAAAATAGTTTCTATAGAAATTATGATCTCATAGACAAGATTTATTGTCAATGAGAAAATTATTTAAATTTCAACATGAATATATAGGTTGTATAATAAACATAAATTAATCTGTAACTTATAAAACAAAAAATAAAATATTCTGAAAAAAAATAAAGCATCGTATCATGTCGTTAATTTCTATGAAACATATTAAAATAATAAAGAATAAATTAATTAAAAAAGAATGAAACATAATTATAAAACCACACCATATATATATATATATGTTTGTATAGATTAAAAAATTAACATAATTTAAAATTTTAAATTAAATACAACATATTATAATTATGTTTTCACCCTTGCAAAAACTATTACCCTAAAATTAATAAATTTATACATAAACCTGATTGGTTGACTATCATGGTCCATGCATTGGATCATAGGGGGCACTCTAACTATGTCTTGTCTAGTCTCTATTTAACATTAAATGTCTGGTTTCATTAAATGGTCCATGATGTAGCTCATATTGTAATATTTTATTTTTTAATTCAATTTTTGAAATCCATCCATTTAATCATCTTATGTGTAATTTTCACATTTTTGGGTTTTAGGAATAAATTGGGGTTTACTATGAAAATAAATTAACTATTGATTTTAATATATGTTTATTCATTTCTATAATAAATTTGAAATAAATACTCTTGATTTGTGTTTATATTGTTATTTAGGTGAAAATTAATATTTGAAGTAAAATCTCTGAGATTTAGAAATGTCCCTAACATAGGAAGTGATACGTAATATATTTAGCAGTGAAAGGGTGGTAAAAATCAAAAATGGATGGATGAGTAAAATTTATATACATATAATTTAGTTTTTAATATGGTATATATGATCTTAATATCATATTAAATATATATTCTATTTTACCTTGAGATACATTGTGATATATAATATTTTCTATAAAACGAATTTTTTTAAAGATACCAAGTTATATGTATGTTTTTATACTTTCTACTTAATTTATTTTGTAAAATTATTATGAATGATTTATATTTTTATGACACATATGTTTTTATACTTTTTCTCTGGTTTAATTGAAATTTTTTTCACTAAAATTCTCGAATACGTATGTTTTTTTAAAATTGAAATTTTTTTTATAATTTAAATTTTTTTCCTAGCTGATACATAAGATATTTTGAGTGTGTGAATATATTTATATGTTTTATAAAATTGTTAATTTCATAAGGCAACATCAAGTAAGTGGGATTCATTCCATGTTGGTTCTTATATAAAATATATATGGAAGAAACACATAAAGAATTTCACCATAAAGGAAGAAGTTTTGGTTGTGAAGAGGTTTTGTGGAATATAATTTCTAATATCAATATGAAGATTCACACACTGTGATGATTTTAGTTTTACAATAAAATAAGAGAAAAAATTAATATTTAATGAATAGTTCCATGATCTTTCTTATTATACTGTGAAGGAGTCTCTGAAAATAGTTCATCAATTTTTTTATCTCGACCATGTGGTTTCATTTAAAAGGGTGATAAAGAGTTTAATAACATGTGTGGATTAAAATTGAATTAAAACAAGCTTCCAAATATGAAATCTAAAAGGAAATTACTATTTTTTATCTCTTACAATCAAGGAAGAAGGCACTACTACATCCTACTAGAAGAATTTGGAATTAAATGTAGTTACACACATGGAATTTATAACTTTCAAGCCATAAAAATTTGATAGAATTACCATTAACTCAACGATTATTGTTTCCACACATTTGAAAATTATTGTGACTATATTTACACTTTTTTGACTTCACTGTGAAAATATTTCTGATTTCTAAATATTATTAATATTTTGGTTTTTATCCTAAGATTTTTTTTGGTTTTCGATTCTAAAAGTTTTTTACAGTTTTAATATATATTACATTTCATTATTCTCTATTTTTTTCTAATTATATCTTTTCTGTTCTCCTAATATAGCTTTATTATCCCTATATAAATTGAGAACTATTTTTTTATTATTTAATGCGATGGATCTGTGAATTTTTTAAGTTCATTATTCTTTAACATTTGTTATTATTTTATTCTAGGAATATATTAGTTGTTAAATCAATTATAGTTAGTGGTCATATTTCATTCTCTATTATTATGTTCTCTGCACACACACACACACACACACACAAACGTGCACACACACACAAGCACAAACACACACACACACACACATATATTCCTTTCCTTTACTGTTAAATTCATTAATAATGTGAATTTTTTATTAAATATTGTTGATCAATGAAGAGGTTTTAAGTTTATTATCATGCATGCATAAGTATTAGTGTAGGGTAATTAAAATTTCATTGATAGGGTGTAATGTTATAGGTCTTGAACATTATATTCAATAACATAATACGAATTGTTTTAAATTAAAATTATAGAATTACTCCGAAATTTTAAAAACAACAACTTATTTATTACAAACCACTCTTTCTTTCCATTATTTTAATATTTTTATAACACTCACACACACATATTTTTATATTAAATAATTTTTTAAAAACCAAATTATATTATTATTCATTTTATTTAGTATATTTTAATATAAATAGTTATAACAGAAAAATATTGTTGTCTGAGTAGAAATGATATGTGATCGAACATAGGGTTTTCACAATTCAATATTCACTGGAAAATAAGAATGTATTTAGATAGGATATGTGACAGATTCTCCCTACATATTTACCAACATTATTGAGGAAGGAAATAGTTTACACAGAGTTTTTTTCATAAAAAACACCAAAAAATTAATAAATCTTAAAAAATAAGAAATAAAACCTTATTGAATTTCATTCATTTCTATGGTCAAAATTGACTTTCATTGGTATTTTTAATAATATTTTCCTATTAACCAAACAAATTATTTTAATAGAGAACCATAATTAATGATTCAGTTCTAGAAAAATTCTAATAGGATTTAGGAGTGGTGTAAGTAAATGGATAATATTTTAACTTTTCTAAAGGAAATAGAAGATCCATGGTTCAAAAAATAACATAAACATTATGGAACAAAATTTAAGATTTTTTCACCCATGGTTTTAGTTAATGAACCTAAGCTTACCAAGAGGAAGTAACCTGAATATGCACTATCTTGGATTTCAAAACCATTTCATAAAGAGTTTCATGAAGAATACATGTCAACTGATACACATATGGGATATCAATAAAGTTTGTATTATTATTGGTTAGATTTTGAAAGTACTGAAATAATAAATGATTCTAAAATATTTTAAAAAGAAAAATTAGTAACCTTGTACTGATCTACAACATTGAAAAAAGATACCATAGAGGATATGGAATTTATTGAAATGTTATAGTAGATTTACTACAATCTTCCAATACCAAAAATATAACTCCATGTGGAATTGAGGCAAGGTGAAGAATTAAAATCCAAGAAAATTCAAGGAGATAATATTTTATTGAACTCAATTATTTTTTATTTTATTAAAACTGAATTGAGTATTAAATCTCATTTCTTTCTCCTTTCATATTTGGAAAAAAACATGGATTACCTTTGAGGAAGAAGAAAAAGAAGAATTTTCACCTATTAATACTGTGTCCCCATTGTCCATTCAAGAATAAATCTTGTTTTAGGATTACCTAAATAAAGGGAATGATATTAATATTGAACCATCATGTTTTAATTCTATTAAAATTAATCTTTTTTTATGTTCCGTTTTATAAGTTTATGAATACATCTATTTTTTCCATTAAAATTATATATGGTGTCAGAATGGTGTTTTGTTGTGTGGGTGGAATAACTAGTACACAATACAAATATCCATGTCACTTTTGGGAAGTTTTTAATGGGTATTATTCTTGAAAAAAGAAGCAACCAATGGTTGTATGTCCATGAGGGTCCTTCATTCCAAAGGAATGTTCTCGTTTGGATGTATGGACAATGATACTAAAGAACTCACATTATTAGAGAGGATGTGATGTCATTATCATAAAACAATTTTGGGGGGAATAGTTTTCTACCCTGATATTCCCTTACATATGTTTGATATGTTTATGAATCATTCATTAATTCTGATGTAGGACTTGGGTCACCCTTTATTTAAGAGTCAATTATTATCATGCATGGTATTTAGAATCAACTGTATGTATATGAGGTTCTTCATCAATGAATATATTTTTTATCTAAGGTTGTCTATCAATGGTACCCTATTATGTAATGATCTGGGATTATTTTTCCATCTCATTATGATAATTTGTTTGTTCCAAAAATTTTGTATCTTTGGAGTTAATCATCATCTAGTTATATGGGGGTTGTTTTGATTCCAGGATAGGACCCATAAGCTGAGATTTCTACACATCCTTGTTAATGGAATCAAAACCCATGTAATTTTATGCTTCTTAATAGGGAAAATAATAACTTTTAAGGTCATGTGATAGGTAAAAAATCATGTAGTTTAATGTCATACAGTAAGGACATCTTGGTGAAAGGTGCATAGTCAATGCCAGGTTCTATAATTGTGTTGAACCGGCCCAGGGAACTTGGAAGAGATATGGACTCCCAAGTTGGATATGACTATTGGGATTCTGACCTAGAGAGTATTAGTGTTGATTATCTAGTGTTGGGTTTTGAAATCAAGGATTATTCCTATGTATCCCATTTGTATGGGAATTTAATCCCATATAGTTCAGTTCTGGAGACTTACACCTATGGAGGCCCTCTAAAGGATTGTATCATAGGAGAGTATGTCCCTTTGAGAGGAATATGTTGGGGATTATTCTTGAAGAGGATGCCATATTTTTTTTGGGTCGTACACATGTAATTATTCCTATTGGTATTTTTATAGTGATATGGTTGACGATTATACCAAGTAGGATGCCCATGGATGGTTGGGGCTTACACAGGGAATGATTCACAAACTCATGTTTATGATTGGGTATTATATTGAATAGGAGGTCGACATGATTGGGGAGGTTTTTTTAGGGCTTATTCCTAAAGAATATTCCCATTTTGGGTTGGGGATTAGAGTTGGAATGATTCAAAAAAGTGAAATATTGTGTATTATACCGAGTAGGAGGACCATGTGATTTGGTTGGTTTGGTTGGGGATTATTCCTAAAAGGATGCCCTTTTTGGTTAGGGCATAGACATTGAATGATGACCAATATTTGGTTGTGATTTGGGGATTATACTGAATAGGATACCCATGGTCTGGGATCATGTGGATGACATGATCATCACTAACCTCTAAGCCCACATGAGACATGCTTGGTTTGAGAAACAATATTGAGCGATAGATTTGGAGAAACCACTGAATATTATTTGTTTGTTTGTGGATGAGGCCAAGAACTAAATGGAAATAGAAATATAGAAGGATATAATTCTCATTCCCTCCCATCGTTTTACGCTAGACCCAAAGCGAGAGAGTAATGTCATTAAAGATCCCATCTCCCCTTTTATTTTGGTAAATAATATAGTCATGTTTGATGATCTATATGGCCACAAACCATGGGTATGCAGAATGAGGATGGAATGAAGTAAAAAAATGTACTATATGAAAGGCTTGGGGATTACACTATGATTTAGGATCAAAAATTGGTTACTAAGGAAGAGAGTAATGTCATATTCATGATAAAGGGAGCATGATCCCTACCATCTCCGTTCGGAACCGAAGGCCCCGGGGCTCAGAGATGATAATGGGAGGAATGAATTATAACCATTATTCATGATATTGTGATGTCCCTAACACAAACCCAGGAGTTGGGTTCATAATGGATGACGTGTTTAAAACTCATATGCACCTATAGGACCCTACCTATCAAGTAGGACAAGTGTGCGACACCTCAAACTGAAGAAATTCGTACCCAAATGGGAGAAAAAATTATGTTCCTCGTACCATGGTTTTTCAAGCCCAAAGGTTTCAGTGGAGATTCAAAATTTTTCCACCTCATAAGAGGGTTCCAAAAGAATAGGATCCAAACAATTAGGGGATTGGAAAATGGATAAAAGGGTGTATCATGTCTGTCATGTATTAGAGAGAAAAGGTGCATTTCATAGGTCCTTGTAAGAGCTTTAATTGCTTTGCACAGTGGCATAATACTACACGAGAGCGATATGCCTTCAGAAAAGGACTACATGGGAAACAAAACATAGGAAATGCTTTATTTTAGGAACATCTATTCTTCTAAGGTGTATATGGAAGGCTCTCACACAGGTCCTTCATCAAATAATGAACCTTCACGCAAGTTACCATCTATTAGGAAGATTATGTTCTCATAAACATGTATTGTGTTTTAAACCCTGAAGGGAATTTGATATCCCTCAACCCCATAATTATATATTTTAATGGGGGTGAGAAAAATACCTGAGAGATTTTAGAGAACCTGGGTGATGGGGCTGCACAACCAAATCATTAGGGCCTCTTCTGATTATCTAGTTGCTCAAATAATGATCTATAGGTTCTTAGTTATAGGAAAATTGAGAAACAAAATTGAATGGGTAAACTCAGGTAGGTCCATGGAGAAGCTAATCTAAGTTGGTACCCCAGACCGGGGTGGAAAGTTCGTTAGATCAATTTGGGGGGTCTACTCAAGTCTTCTAATGTGCATGTTGGGTTCATGCAGGTGTCGCATGCAGGGGTGGCTATGCCTTCTAGGATGCATAGGTAAGGCATGTTCTAGCCTATTATTGTGTGTGGTTAGGGTGTACAATACCACCTGGGAAAACATGCATCACAATACCATAGGGTTTTCACCCCACACCCCTTATTTAGATCAGTGATGGGTTATAGCCATGCCCCTTAATCTCAGTACCTTCACTACCGTTAATGACCTCCATGATAAATGGAGAGTCACACTAGGATGATATCAGGCCTGGTTGATGACGTTTTGAATGATATCATATAAATCCTCACTAATTTTGGCATAAAAGACACATTTATATTCAAAGTTGACATTTGGTTTCTAAGTGAGGATCACATCAGGAATTCTATGGGAAAGTGAATGCATCACATTTCAAAGTATCAAAAATCCACACACCTTTATAATTATATTTAATTGGAATGAAAAGAATATAGTTCTATGATTACATTAGGTAACATTGATACATTCTTTAATTATTTAGTTAGATATTTAGCTATCTAAACTATGGAAGGATGAACTAATTTTTTCCTAATACATGGGGCCAATAGAGCATAGTTTTACTATTTCTAGGGTCATGTTGATAACCCTAAAAATAGTGTTTTTTTCATCAAAGTAATTTTTACCTAAGTATAATATGAAGAATTCATAGTATGAGAGACATGGATTTTTGTTAGTCCACCCTTTTCAGGTGTTCAATCTAACAAGATTTGTAACATTTATATTTACAAATCTTGATTCATTCCTAAATATATTAGATCACAATTAAAGGGAGCTAAAATTTGACTTTTTTCTAGAGTTCCCTTTGTGGGTGTTCAAACTAGAATGTACTGTGTATTTTTTTGTGGGTATTTCAATTTCATGAACATTAGACTAATTAGATTGGTGTTTTAGGTCGAACAAAATTGATCATAAGTTTCAAAATGATGACCCAAAAAAGGATAGTGGGGAAAGAATATTCCACCATTCTTTAAATATCTGAATGGGAATTTTGGGTCAAAATTTTTGAGTTTTTGAATCTATAATATGATACAAGACATGTATGCAATGAATGGATGTATAATGAACTTGAAAAGTTATTTAAATAAAAATATTATCTTGAAAATTATAATGAAGGAGGTCCCTTTTGAGGAAAAGATTACTTTTGGTTGAAAAAATCCATTTTTTGGAGACATTATGAAAATCCAACATGGGTATGTTGATACATAGTCATGCAATGGAATCCTATAGATTATAGGCCCTTTATGTGGGAGAATTATGAAAATCCAACTGGGGTTCGTCACTACATAGTTAGATAGAGAAGTTCTAAGGAATTCAGACATACTACTACCCATGGTTACGGGGTTTGTAAAGATTCGTATTTCTCCATACTAAGAACCGAGGTTTTCGATTATAAAGTGTTGGAGAATGAAGATAGTATCTCTATAAGAATTAGAAATGAATGAGAAAATACTCCTATATGAATTTGGATTGTGTGAATGTGGGTAGTTTTGTTAAACGGATGATTTCAGGAGGTAATTCCCCTTTTCAACAATGATTGAAACATTTAGAGGTTTAATGCCGTGTGACCAGGACATTGACCATGTTGTATAACATCTTATAGTAAGAATGTTGTTGTATAGTATAACATCTTGTGATTAAGACATTTTTCTAAGATATTTAATTTTATTAAATGGAGACATTATTTAATGATTTTTAATATTGTATAACATGGAAATTGGGGTGAAATAGTTTAAGGTCTTTTGTTTTTATCAAAAGTTTAACAATTCCCCCTTTCATGATAATCCATCTGAGAATGAACCTTATCTTTCAGGTATGTTAATGGGAATTTGGTAAGCTATAATCTGGGGATATATATATATGTAAATATTGTTATAAGAAAAAGGGTTTATGTAAAAAGAGAGGGTATCTCCCAAGGATGAAGTTACCACTAGTTGAAAACCCTGTTTTCTGGGAAACGTTATTTACATCCAAATGGGGTATCTTACTTCATAGTCAAACATTGAAATTATTTATTTAGAAAACCCTTTATGTGGTCGACTTATGAAAATCCAAATAACAAATGTTACAACATAGTCATACAAATGAGTTATTACGAATTCATATATTTTATTTCTGATGGATGAAGGAATTTTATAATGATTTTAATTTCTCCAAACATAACGTTTTGTTTTTATAAGGAAAGTGCCTAAATATGGGAAGAGAATTCCAAGTCAAATTTACTCAAGAATTGGGGACAACTTTTCTGACATAGGTCTACCCAAAATGTGGGAAATATACATCCTTTATTATTTAGTCATATGAATAGGAACATATAATTAAGGAAATGATAGGTAATATATAGTGTACCAAACCCAAGTTATTCTTACATAAGGGGGGAAATTATCAACCATGATCTTGGGGGTTCCCAAATCAAGATATATGATATGAAAAAATTATGTAGGGGATAAAAATAGACCAAATTTGAATAGAGTCTTCCAATATAATGTCGTCAAAGTATACAAATAAAGAAGGGGCTTCTCCCAAGGGAGAAGTTACCTCTGCTTAGAAAAGACCTTTATAGAAAAATTTAGGAAAATAAAACTAGTGTGTCTTATTGCATAGGAAAATACTAGCATCCTCTAGATAACATGCCCGTTATGTAGGCGAATTATGAAAATCCAACTAGGGTGTCATATATAATAGTCATACAAAGGAGTCCTCAGGTATCGTACATTCTATTTCATGGAGTAGGGGAAATATTATGATATTCTGAATTTCTAAAAATTAGGAGTACCACATGTTTAAGGGATATGTTTGATCACAAATTAGGTTTTTGGACTAATATATTCCATGTAGTGTATAGTCCCTTTCATAAAGTAAGTGGAATTTGTGTTTCCATGGTGGACCCCTTAATTTGGGAAGCAAAATTAAGATATCCTATATAGATCTTTTTGTGTATGAGAGGGGGATTTCTTATTTACCCAATGGATATAACTAAAACATGAGGCCTAGGTTTCACTACTTATCCCAATAGAATTTGATTCACACCACTGATAATTATTGACGTACCATGTAGTTTAAAGTCATGCATCCAGGACATTAGCCATACAATTTAACATCATGTATTCAGGATAAAGGTGAATTGAGATGATTGCAGATGAACCATAGAATAAGACCTGGGAATCACTAAATATCATTTTGGAGCAACAATAAAACCACATGTTTTTCTAAAATGTATTCCCCAAAATTATTTAATTCTTGTGTGGAGAAAAGGATTTTTTTTTGAATAATGTATCACGCATGGGGTGAGTCCCCATTTTGGATCATCTTGTGTGTATATGACTCAAACATAGAAGGGTAAGGGAATTTACCATATTTTGTTGTAGTTGGGTCTTGGATGAATGATATATATGTCACTACATATCTCATTAGGATAAGAATGAAGAAATAGGTATTTATTGAGGAATCTATGTAGTTTAATGTAATGTGGCATATACAACTAGTGTTCCTTTTAAGGTCCATCATCCAGAATATTGATAACCATGATGTAAGTTATTATTCCTTAATTATGTGGGGAATTTCATTACCAAAACCCCTAATCCAACATGATTTGTGCTCAATGTGAGAAACATGGAGTGGTAAAGGTTTCTTCCACTAGACAAAAGAAATAAAAGTTAAGGATATGGGAATCCATATTCATTAGTTTTTGGGTAAGGTGGTATGAACTAGGAGTCACTATGTATCTCTATAGAATGGGAATTGAACCATACGTAGTTCTTAAAATATTACGTATATAGGTTTGAATCATACAGAAGGAGGGGGTATTTTTCATATTTTATTATAGGTAGGTCCAGAAATGTAGATCTCAGCATCACAATGTATATTATTGGAATGTGAATGAAGTCACACATTGTTCTTTAGGAGATCGTGTAGTTTATTTTTCATGTGGATAAGATGTTAGATGTGTAGTTTAAAGTATTGTGGTAAGGTTGTAGGTCACCCAATGTGGAAAAATTACTATTATGTCTCGGATGTATATTAAGGGCATGAAAGTCACTATATCTTCTATGATGTAAGGAATTTGGATACAAGTAGTTCTTGACATTAGTTCCCTACATCAACTATGTTTTGATGATGGGAAAAGACATATTAATGTTCTCCTAAATGATGTTTGGTCCCAGGACATAAGTTCAAGGTGTTGCTACATATCTCGTTGAAATAATTAAAAATCCATAGATAGTTCTTGAAAAATTCTTTGTGCCAATATGATTTATATAGATGGAAATAAGGATTGTTTTCATGGATAGACCTGAGATGAGAGGTTCGGGCATCACTACATATCTCATTTGAATGAGAATCTAACCATAAATAGTTCTTGAATAATGGTTTTCTAGGGTACTATCATCAAATATTGTGATCCTCTCAATGATGGATCAAAATTTTATTCACTTTTATATAGAAACAATTATATGAACTATGCAGTTTAACATCATACAATTAAGGTGATATACTATGCAGTTTAGATTCTTACACCTTTGACTATATATGGAGATTTTTAGTTTAACCTCGTGAATCAAGGTTGAGTTTTTTGAGATTACATGAAATATTTCTCCAAGAACCTTGCCTTGGTTGGGGTCGTAATGAACTCTCCATCCATTGAGATAATGGAATAAGTTCTATTAGAGTGGACCTTTTGTCTGGAATAATGCCCCTCCCACATTGGTTCCATATATGGGGGATTCTATCCTGGTATCATTGGATCCCAAAGGACAAGTATCAATTCTCTATGGATGAATTAATATAGGTGGACATTATTGTTAGAGTCTCAAGTTTTCCAATTTTGATGAAACTCTATGTGATGTCGAGTGTGCAATAATTTCTCATCCAATTTCTCCAATTCAGCCAGTTGTTTCTAGGATTTCTCATCCATTGATAACCTGTTATGGATGGAAATACAGAGTGATGGAAATTAGACCTCAATGGCCATGACTTCCTTTGTCCCATAAACAAGTTAATATGAGGTTTCCAACATTATGGTATGGGTTGTGGTCAGCTTAGCCCATAAGGCATGAAGGATCATGTTTTAAGGAAAAATAATTACATTTATCCAACATCTTTGGGAAAAAGTTAAACATGGACTTGTTGAAGGCCTCTGTATATGAATTATCCACTACATAATAGTTGGATTAATAGTTTCATTTGGTATTATACTCTTGATATATCTTTTCATCCACCAAATAATTGAAATTGGTATAATGTTCCACCCCTATTGTATGAAGGACACAAAATTTGGTAATGATTTTTTCACGACCCGACCCGTACCGGGGCTCGAGCCGCAACTACCCCAAGCTTGCCTCCATAGGCCAGGGGCTGGCGACTAGCGTCGAAGGAACAAAAAACTAGGGGAGGCCTTTGCCTAAGAAATTGTACACACACACACACGCAACAAATCAATGAAAAAGTGCAGGGAAAAGGAAGCAAGATACAACATTGCTACAAAAATGGAAACCAACATACATGCATCAACCTCTAACCAGTACATGTAATGTGCTGACAAATAAACTGAATAGAAAAAGGGGCAAAACACCCGCCCAACCAAAAAGGTGCCACTACCCGTCCATGGGTAAATGAAAGTAAACAGGTAGCGAGCCTCACACCCAGAAAGTCCTGCTACCGCCAATGTATGTAGCCCAAGTTCCTGTGTCCTCTACGCTCTTTCGTAGTCTAGACCGACCTATCTGTTGTTTGAAAGGTCACACCAAGTGTGGGAAAAGCCCAAGAAGGGGTGAGTATAAATATTCTCAGTTGGATGCCCCGAAAGCTCGAGGGAGAAACAAAGGAGGTACTAAAACGGTGAGAAGAAGACAGAACAAAGAACAGTGCAATAGTACAAAAGAGAGAGTGCATATCAACCCAACAAAAGGAAGTAAGTAGACTTGTCCAATCCAAGAAGTGCTAGACACGGAACGCATGTGGCATACCATGTGCATCTTCATCCCTGCTGGAAGGAGAGTAACTGATCCCAAGGAGTGGGGACAAAAGTAGGGTGTATATATATGTGATTAACAAGAATCTCAAACGAGTGTGTAAGGGGTTCTCTATCATCGATCTCAGCCCAGGAAGAGTCTCCAACAGTTCAAAGGATATCCATCACTGATGCCCCACAATTCTGCACACAAAGAGGCCTCATCGCTACACCGAACCACCAAGGGTCCTGCTCTAGTAATCATGGAGAAAAGTTACTGACTAGCCTTATAGAAAGGACCGAGTCTGAAATAAGTCATCGGGTAACCCACTGCCCAGCCCCGCTAGAGGGTAAACACCCAATTAGCCAATAGTGACCCACTAGCCAGCCCGGCTGGAGGGTAGACCTTAATAAATCATCAGGTGACCCACTACCCAGCCCTGTTGGAGGGTAACCCCTAAATAAGTCGACGGTAACCCACTGCCCATCCCCTCTAGAGGGTAAACTGTAATAAAACATCAGGTGACCCACTGCCCATCCCTACTGGAGGGTAAACCATAAATAAGTCAACGGTGACCCACTACCCAGCCCCTTTAGAGGGTAAACTCTAATAAAACATCAGGTGACCCACTGCCTAGCCCCGATGGAGGGGAAACCGTAATAAAACATCAGGTGACCCACTGCCCAGCCCTGCTGGAGGGTAAACCATAAATAAGTCAACGGTGACCCACTGCCTGGCCTCGATGGAGTGTAAACGATATAGTCAATGGGTATCCCACTGTCGATCCTCATAGGAGGGTAAACCAGGAATAGGTCTGATAACTCCACCATGCATGTTCCATCACTCAGTGTCACTAGCATCGCTACCGTGCGTAGGATCAGAGTGCGTCAAAGGAACCTCCGATTGATGCCATTTAATATTTCCACATTTAATAATATCATGTAAGAGGCTCCCCTCGCCCGAACAGATTACACCATTTTAATCCTTGAGAAAAACACGCGAGATAGACTACATACTTGCTGTAAACGGGCTCCTGATGAAAAGTTTACGCAACGCCGCTTTACGCTGATACAGTTTCTCATGGGGCCCACACCTCGGTCCTGAAAGTGGTTGAGAGAACTGCGTCATCACGATGCCCTCGTAAAAACACGCCAAAACGACTACTCATTCACCCCGAACGGACGTCTGAAGAAAAAGCCACAAAATGTTGCTTACAGCTTAAAAGATGGCCTATGGGGCCCATGCCTCAACACCGAATTCAATGCATGAAACCACCTTGAACCACCTCATCTTGGTGCCATGGTCACAATGCCGCTGACAGCACCTAAAACAGACTCTGGATGTAGAAGCTGCAACTCCCCACATTATACGCAAACGGGGCCCTGTGGGGCCCACACCTCGACCCCGAAATACATCACGCAAATCATGCCATTACGTTCCTTGCAGATAACCACATGCAATAGGCTATTTATTTTCCCTGAACGGACTTATGTAGCATAAGTCGTAAAAATGCAGCATTCGTCCGAAAGACGCCTTGTGGGGCCCACGCCTTGGGCCCGAATTTAGGCGGGCAAATTTCACCATTGAAATCCCCTCAGAATAACACTCAAAAATGAGTTTTAAAATACCTCAAACATATGTCGGGTGAAAAGTGGTGATTCATCGTAAAGCGTGCAAACTTGGATTTGTGGGGCCCACACCTTATCTCCAACCCGAACGCTTCAGAAAGCATCTTAAAAAGTCAGTATGACGACTGGGGTCACGCTGCACTATCTGCTCGTCAATCAGACATCCAAAGTATAAGTTAGGTCCGATCGAAAAATTAATTAATTAATTAATAAATTAATTATTCACAATTAGCGTTTCGTGCCACTAAGCAACGAAACCAACCCACAATGGTTCCAAACCAACTTGGAATGGCCGTCTCAGCTTCAGGGCCACAGCTCCTCTGACGGCGCGTCAAACGGACATCTGTCTCGTGAACCACATCCAACGCAACTTTAATAACAATTAATATTATTAATGTAAAACGTTTCGGGGCACCCGTCTTCAGGTGCAGAACCCAAAACCCCCCAAACATACATCAAAAATCTCGTCTTGTCAACACGGATCTGCATCCAAAGACGACACATCAATCAGACTCGTTGTTTAGAAAATATGTCCCCCGATTGCAAGGGGGCCCAACCAGGCCGATTCACCCCAGCCGGCCCAGTCCGAACCGCCGCTGCCCGCTGGCCGCTGCCTGCTCCAGCCGCACTAGACCCGCCTCAGATCCAGTTTTTCTTTTGTTTTTTTAACTAGACTGGCCAGTTGGACGGTCTCCTCCTCGTCGCCCAGCAGGACCCTCAATGTGCGGGTCATTGTTGCTGTTGTACACCTGAGGTGGTGACCGCCTCAGATTCCTTCTACCGAGTGCGACTGTCGTCGCGTCATGCCCCCTGCTCGCCGTGGACTCCACTGAAGCCCCCCCCCCCCGGCTGCCTCCTATCCTTCGTCACGCCGCAGCTGCATCCGGCTTCGCCCGCAACTCCACCATCCCGGCTTCACCTGTCGGTCGCTCCGCCGCCGGGACCTCGTCGCGCCACGCCGCCTCCGGCTCGGCCTCTCTGCGCTCTGCCATGACGATCGGCTCCCCCTGGCGGAACCCAAGCTGTCCACACACCTGCCGCCCAAACACCTCTGGCTCGACTGCAGGCCGTCGTGCGCCAGCCCTCCTCCATCGAATCCTGAGACTCTGCCATGTTCCAAGACGCAGCCACCACGCTCCCCCGCTTGTTCATCCTCCGGTCACCACCCCTCACCGGAGCAGAACCTTCAGCCGGTCCCCCCAACCACTCCAGTGATCAGAAAAATTATCTGACATCGGTGTCGGGATCCTCGAGTCTAGATCTTTACAACACCTCCCCTTTCCCATCGATTTGTTGAGGTTCACACGTGTCCGAAAATTTGGAACGAAGAACACCCAAGAACGAGGAATTAAATAGGGATCAGGCGTTGGCCGTGTTCGTTTGGCCAACACCCCAAATTCTAAAATTTACGAATTTAAAACAACAAAATTGATAAAAAAATCCAATAATTTCACAAAGGTGTGAAATTTAATAAGAAATCCGACCTCGTTGGATCTGTTCATCGTTGGCGACACGCCCGCTCGATATCGCTTAGATCCGCCGGAGTTTGCTCCTCAATCCGGCGAAGAACATCGAAGAACGTCGACGGATGGTGAGGAATTCTCAAGATAGAGAGAGAGTTAGAGAGAGAGAGAGAGAGAAAATAGGTTTTCCCCTCCCAAAACATAAGCGAATTTATAAAAATTCACTGAAACTCTATCAACGGGTGTGGATTCTGAAACCTCTGTGACCGCTTATTTTATATCACTCCTAGGAGAAATTCCCCATTTCAATCTCAATGGAAGTATTGGATTTCTATTCTGAGGCTTCGTTTGAATGTTATTTGAAAGTGAACTCCAGTGATAAAAATCACAAAGCCATTATTTCGAAATGACGATTTTTCCCTTGGGTGACATTTCTCACAGCAGGCCTGTGCCTGAAACTTTAACACCCTGCATAGGGTAAAAAACAAACTCATGATGCAACGATGCCCTCATATTTCTGATCAATGTTATCATTTAGGAGTTATTCATGTTTGAACTATTAAATGAATAATTTGATATTTTTATTATCCATTTAACACACCACCAACGAACGAGGGGTCCGAACGTCCTACGCCTATAGAGGTCCAATGCTTGATGTACATGGAAATTACATTACTTTTATAGAATACTTAATATATAACAAAAACAGACACCAGAGGACTGTAATAGTTTAGTGTCTTTTGAAACTCAGAATATAATCTTCTAATCATGGTGAAAGATCTTCAACATCTCCCATAAAGATCTTCCCCTTTTTTTCTTACCTAAAACCTTTATTTATATCCTGGGGAAAAGAAAACATAAAAGGGGTGAGCTCAAATACCCAGTAAGGGTAAACATAGAGAACATAAAACAATCCATAAACATTTGAATGTAAAAAGTTGAACATAAAATCTAAACATCAAAATCTTGAGAAAAGACATGAATCTTGGAAGTGCATAAGGCATATATCATAAGGGAACATAAATCATAATAAAATAGCATGGGAATAAAACATATAATTGTGGAAACCATTAAGCACATGTTATGATTTCCATAGTAGCCAAGGCATTGCTTCCAAGACCATCTTAGTGGACAAAGTCCTTTTCTGAATCGAGTTCACTCCTCGTTTCAGTCCGGTAACACTGAACCGGATTAACTTACCATTCCAGCCATGTCTATCTCATGAGATATAAATCTTTACCCAATTCATTGGAGAGAGATATAGGTCCCACCCATCTCATAATGAAATCATTCTTACTTTTGACACAAAATTAACTTAAAACATTCATCAAAACCCAAAGAATAAAATGGGTTTCATAAACATCATCCCATCATCTCATAATCCATATAAAACAAATGTAAATTTCATCATAAGAAAAGTGAAACTATATAAATCATAGAGCCATTAAACTTTAAACAAACTCATATGAAATAATGTCATCTTAGATGGAAAATGGTTTTGATAAAACATTTGAATTTAATTCTTGAGGAAAATATCCTTTCTTCTTAAAAATCATTTTCTTTTCACAAAATGCCATGAACTTTTAAAATAAAATTAGTTTGTTGAAAATTGTCATAAAATCTTGTATATTATGCTTCATGAAAATGAGGAATTATAAAACCATAAAAATCTGTTCATGCTGTATAAGTTAAAAATGACATTCTTCTCGTACTTTTGTTAGAAAAGTCAAAAAGTACCTCGTCTGAAAAACGACAAAAGATTCATTTCATATCTTTTACTAAAAACTCACTGAAGGGTAAAATTGGATTTAAACAATTGTAGGTGGATGGAAATAATATTACATATCGAGGAAACATGGATGTGGATGATAAATATTCCCCAGTAAATTCTGAAGTACAAACAATCTCGGATAAAAATGAGATTGTGAGATTTTCCCTTAACTTAGGTATGATTTGCTTCGTAAGTGTCTGAACCTCCTATATAATGATTTAAATAATGTCACTGAATTATTCCAGAATCATAATTATTTTTATGATATCATATATTCTCATATTCTTAGCTTCTTATTAGTAATATTTCATTGTTACTTGTTATTCGGGTGTTTATTGCTTTTTGTTCTTATGCATGTTTTGTCGAATAAATTCTTATTATTCTTTTTAGGTTATATATATTTCATTTCTAGAATGTTATTAGTTTAATACATATCATATTTATTCACTCCATTCATTTATGTAATCATTATTCTATGAAAATCATGTAGAACGAGTCACATCACATCGTAGAGACAGTATTTCGTACGTACGCACGAGCGATGATAACATTCCCATGATCGTGGAATTGTATTGGAGTTTATATATACTATTTCAGAATCCAATTATCTTTAAAATAATCATATATAGTTATTATTTACACCATTATACACATCCAAGTAAGGTGGTGGTGGAAAATAGATTACACCATGGTGTGGAGACGGTATTCCGTACGTACGCACGCGCGGTGATTTCGTTTTCCATAGGATGGATAAATGGTGAAATAGAGTTGATTGATACTTATAATAAAATATCATTATATGAGTGATACTTATGTTATTACTTCATAATGAAACAACTAAAGAAGAATAAGTGGAAGAAGAAATAAAGTTGAAAGAATCGGTAACGGACATTACCTCTTCTTTGAAGCGCCTCTTTGAGACCTCCTCTTAGGGAACTAAAATTGGTCTTTGAATAATACCAGTACCTCTATGATGTTTCTAGGTAATTTTAGAAGAGGCTTTGGTAGGGGTTTGGCTGAGCGTGAATGCTCAAAGTGGTGTGATGAAGAGAGGGAGGAGGTTCCCTTTTATAAGGGAGGAGAGGGGCACCTTTAGAAAAACTAAAAATATTATTTTATTATAAAGTGATATTCGGTTTTTAATAGCTCCAAATTGATTTATTTTGAATCTACGGTTGGGATGGGTTGAAAGCATCTCAAAATATCGAATTTAGACATGTTTTGGTATCAATTTTAACCTTATCATTTAGATTTAACTTTAAGTTAGATAATTTAACTTTTACTGTGTCTTCTTGTTTTCTTACACTATAAGGTTTATAAAATTACTATAACAAGCCAAACGAACCCCAAGTTGTTTATTATTAATATATATAACCTTATCTAAGTCATGTGGCCGAACCATAGATTTTTAGGAATAAAATAACAGTTAATAACATAATATTTTTTTAAAAAAACTATTTTGTGTCAATTTTGACACTATTTGGTAATTGATATTTGTGAAAATCATAACAGAAATATTAGTTCGAAAAAAGTTAATTAAATCAATACTAACATGTCATATTAACATATAAAATTATTATAATTTATAAAAAGTCTCAAATTACATTTATTTGGGTATTTATAACATTAATTATGTCAATCTTTCATTAATAATATAATTACTGCATCATCATTGTGTCATAAATAAATTAAATTATTTAAATTTTAAAAATTACAAATAAAATACCATTATGTATGAAATATTTTTATCTTGATAATGAATATTTATAGTGGAATTTATCTTATGTATAACCCTATATTAAAATTTATTTACTTATTAAACTTTGATTTTAACAATTTTAACCCTTCTTTAAATAAATTAATATTTAATGTCCTAATCTAATCCAAGTGGGCCTAAATGGTCATATCTTATTCCTAAGGTTGTTTTTGGTCGAATTACACTTATCCAATAGAATTAGGACATGTGTTAGGGTAATAATATTATCATTTCTACCCTTAATTACCGTATTTACTTTTAATCGTGGTAAAAAAAAGTAAAAAGCTACTATTCACCAAAAATTATTTTCATCTCATTGAACCACATTTTAGTCCTTGATATTAACCGTGTCTCCCGGAATTTTGAAATTCCACTCACAGAAGCGGTAAAATTAAGTTTTATGTGAATTTGGAAATTCTCCTAGGAGGTGGGTAAAAGACAGTGAAAAGTTCAATAAGATTTTTATATATCTAAAATTAATATAAAATCACTCCAATTAATTGAATTGAACTTATATAAGTATTATGTATCAATTTTGACCTAAAATAAATTTAAATAAAATAAATAATTGTTTAAATAAAATGTCTGTTTTTAAATAGTAACCTAGTGTTTTCACTATTCATCAAAAATTGAAAGTTTTCAAAAAAATACCAAAATTTCACCCTAGGGTAATTTCGATATTCCGAATCCAAAAATGAATTCCATTTTGAAAAATAAAATTTATAAAATTTCAAAAATTGGGTATTACTATTCATAACGGCTAGTTTATATAACATATCGTTGTTTAGCGAAACTCAGTATTGCGTACAACACAAGTTATCGTGGAAGGTCGCGATTGTGTTTAATGAAAGCCTAGTCAAGGATGTGTGTTGTGCAATATGTTTTTGGTGTAGCATTCAACACAAGACATTAATGAAATTAAAAAGAATATTTTTCATAGAATCTCGGGGTGTTACATTCTACCCCCCTTAAAATTAATTTCACCCTCGAAATTTGTTAGGGTTATAAATGGTTTACTACTCGAAAGTTTCTTTAATAGAAACCCACATCGTAAAAAGTAATACCAAAACATGGATTAAAAAACTAAAGTATGAAACGTAACCCATATTAACTAATCATTGGGTTTCCACATAGGAGAACATAGGTGAAAATATGGATATGGAAGAGAAATCTAACCATCATGTTCTGATGAAGAGTGGTAGAGAACATGGCTATGAAAAATACAACAATCACAAAGCCATAAATTTGTGATGATCTAGGGTACCATCTGATTCATCGGATATAAGGGCACTAGGACAACATTTTTGGTTTTCAAGATCATTTCCCTAAAGTTGAAGAATTTGAATTAGAATAAATACTTACTTTATTTTGGTACAATCTCACTATTGTTCATGCTTTGAACAATTTACACTTCATCTCTTAAAGAAATGAAGTTGAATTTGTTATTCGTGAAGTGTTAACAGATCATGTGATAGAATGATGGGTCATTTCCATCTGTTTAAAACAAATGTTTAGCAAAAGTTATCAAATATACATAAGTCCATCTATGGTGAGTTTAATCATATATGATTCCAAAAATGATCTTATACTTCATATATCATACCGTTTAATAAAATAAAACTAGTTTCTACTAACCAGGGACTTCCTGTAGGCCAGTGGTATGTGATAAAGGCCATTCGCACTTCGGGTGTGGGTTCGATTCCCACAGCCTTGTCCGACGTGACGGGTGGTCGCCCGTCCTAAAGGTTGTCCTTTTTCTAAAACTACATTATTATAACTTTCCATCAATAATATCAAAAAATTTCTAGCCTTAAACAATACTAACTTATGTCCAACATAATCCATTCCAGTCTTTAAGCTTATCCAAAATACGGTTGTCCAATCTCATATTATAGTGAAAACGATTACCAGATATTTCATATAACAAGCATGTTAATACCATCGTTGATCCCCATATATCATAAGATATGTCTTTTTTGTCACATTCCAAACATTAGAAGGCCTTAATCATGTATTATCTTGAAAAATAAATACCCATTGAATCTTAGTGAAAACATGAGTGCTGTCAAAAGTTAACTCTTTCCACATACCAAAACCCGAAAATTCTATATACTCAAACCATGATATAACTATTTCCTTATATCAGTCATGAGCTCATGAATACTGTAAAACATTTCATTTTCTCCTTATCCCTTCATAATGCGCATATCATCTTCTTTCCAAAAATATCTCAATCACTTTCCATGGTTATCGGTACCATAAAATTATTGAAAACTACAATAGACCAATACATAAATATTCCAATATTCCACGATACTATATACAACATTATTTTGGAATCCCATTATATAAACACTTAATCATTCCACCACATCATTTTCATATTCAACATCGCCAATAGTGATCACATGTGACTTCCCTTTGTCCTTTTCCTTAAGTGGTTTCTCATGTTGATCATCATTAACCCTTGGATTAGGGCATTGATTAGCATAATGCCCCATTTCATTACACTTGAAGCATTGAAGTGTTGGTGGTGTGTTCTCTGTAGTCTTTTCTTTATTCACATCATTAGAAACCCTTTTTCCATTATATTGACACTCAGCTGCTTGATGACCTTTCTTTCCACACTTAAAACATTTTCTAATCCCTTTAAGACAATATCCACCATGCTTCTTTCCACACTTTGAGCATAAGGAAACATTCATCATCTTTTCACCATTATTCTGAGATTTCTCTTTGAACTCCATCTTTCGTTTCTTGTCAAAACCATGAGATGGATATGTAACGCCAACTTCCATTTCTACCATGATAGCACAACGCACAATTTCTTCATAGCTACTGAAGTCTCTTATAGCTAATTCCCTTATAATATTTGGTTTTAAGCCACTGAAGAATCGATCAACTTTACTTTCAGGTTGGATGATAAATCCATATGCATACCTTGAAAGCCTTGTAAAATTTGCTTCGTATATACCAACAGATTCATCATCCTTTTGATTTAGTTCAAGAAACTCCTTCTCCATCTTTGTTCGAAGAATACGAGGGAAGTACTTATTGAAAAATAAGTTCTTGAACTCGTCCTATTCCATGTACTCAATTTCATCTCTTGGCCTCGTATTCTTGATAAGATTCCACCATTGATCAGTTTCACCTTCCAAATGATATACTACTAAGATGAATTTATCATGTTCAGAACATTGAAGAACTGAAAATATATTTTCAGTGGTACTGATCCATTGTTCAGCAACAAGTGGATCAGAAGACCCACTGAAAGAAGGTGGATGTTGCCTTATGAAGGACTCAATAGAATATTGTTCCATTCTCTGCTCATTTGGAAGTCCAGAATGATTCATAGCTTGTGTAAGCATAACAATAAGATTTTTCACTCCATCTCCCATAACATTTGTTTGTTTGGGAGGACAATAATTGCATTCTCCATTACATTGATCAACACGGTTCCTTCGGGTTCCAGCCATCGTCTAAAACCCAAAAAGAATAGTGTGAGAGGAAAAACTCATGCTAGGGAAAAAACATAATAAAGGGGGAGTACCTTTAATATATAACATCTTAGTTATAATTCTAAGATCGTTACCATAATTCTAGGACTATAACCTACACCTATACTTAACCTTAGGGACATCCCTAGACATACCTTAGAAATATCTCTAGGTATTTCACTAAAGTTTTCGCATCCTAGTTTCTAAAGGTTAACTAAACATTTCCTCTAATACCAACTGTAGAGGTCCAAAGCGTGACGTATATGGACATTACACTACTTTTCCAGAATACTTAATACACAACAAAAACAGACACCAAAGGACCGTAATAGTTTAGTGTCTTTGGAAACTCGTAATATAATCTTCTAATCATGGTGAAAGATCTTCAACATCTCCCATAAAGATCTTCCCCCTTTCTTTTCTTACCTAAAACCATTCTTTATATCCTAGGGAAAAGAAAACATAAAAGAGGTGAGCTCAAATGCCCAGTAAGGGTAAACATAGGGAACAAAAAACAATCCATAAACATTTGAATGTAAAAACTTGAACATAAAATCTAAACATCAAAATCTTGAGCAAAGACATGAATCTTGGAAGTACGTAAGGCATATATCATAAGGGAACATCAATCATGATAAAATATCATGAGAATAAAACATGTAATTTTGGAAACCATTAATCACATGTTATGATTTCCATAGTAGCCAAGGCATTGCTTCCAAGACCATCTTAGTGGACAAAGACCCTTTCTGAATCGAGTTCCCTCCTCATTTCTATCCTGTAACACTGAACCTGATTAACTTACTATTCCAGCCATGTCTATCTCAGGAGATATAAATCTTTACCCAATTCATTGGAGGGAGATATAGGTCCCACCCATCTCATAATGAAATCATTCTTACTTGTGCCACAAAATAAACATAAAACATTCATCATAACCCAAAGAATAAAATGGGTTTCATAAACATCATCCCATCATCTCATATTCCATATAAAACAAATGGACATTTCATCATAAAAAAAGTGAAACCATATAAATCATAGAGACATTAAACTTTAAACATACACATATGAAATAATGTCTTCTTATATGGAAAATGGTTTTGATAAAACATTTGAAATGAATTCTTGAGGAAAATATCCTTTCTTATTCAAAATCATTTTCTTTTCACAAAATTCCATGATCTTTTAAAATAAAAGTATTTTGTTGAAAATTTTCTTAAAATATTATAGAGTAATCTTCATGAAAATGAGGCGTTATGAAACCGTAAAAATCCGTTCATTCCGTATAAGTTAAAAATAACATTCTTCTCGTACTTTTGTTGGAAAAGTCAAAAAGTACCTCGTACGAAAAACGACAAAAGATTCCTTTCATATCTTTTACTAAAAACTCACCTAAGGGTAAAATTGGATTTAAAAATTTTAGGTGGATGGAAATAATATTACATATTTAGGAAACATGGATGTGGATGATAAATATTCCCCAGTAAATTCTGAAGTATAAACAATCTTGGATAAAAATGATATTGTGAGATTTTCCCTTACCTTAGGTATGATTTGCTTCGTAAGTGTCCTAACCTCCTGTATAATGATTTAAATAATTTCATTGACTTATTGCAGAATCATATTTATTTTTATGATATAATATATGGTCATATACTTATCTTCTTATTAGTAATATTTCATTGTTACTTGTTATTCGGGTGTTTATTTCCTTTTGTTCTTATGCGTGTTTTGTCGAATAAATTCTTATTCTTATTTTTAGGTTATAGATACCTAATTTTCGGAATTGTATTAGTGTAATACATATCATATTTATTCACTCAATTCATTTATTTAATCATTATGCAATGAAAATCATGTAGAACGAGTCGCATCACATCGTGGAGACGGTATTCCGTACGTATGCACGAGTGATGATATCGTTCCCATGATCGTGGAATTGTATTTGAGTTTATGTATAATATTTCAGAATAAAATTTACTTTACAATAATCATATATAGTTATTATTTACACCATTATACCCATCCAAGTAAGGTGGTGGTGGAAAATAGATTACACCACGGTGTGGAGATGGTATTTCGTACGTACGCACGCGCGGTGATTTCGTTTTCTGTAGGATGGATAGATGGTGAAATAGGGTTGTTTGATACTTATAATGAAATATCAGTATATGAGTGATACTAATGTAATTACTTAATAATTAAACAACTAAAGAAGAAGAAGTGGAAGAAGAAATAAAGTTGAAAGAATCGGTAACGGGCATTACCTCTTCATTGAAGCGCCTCTTTGAGACCTCCTCTTAGGGCACTAAAATTGGTCTTTGAAGAAGACCAGGACCTCTAGTATGTCTCTAGGGAAGTGGAGAAGATAATTTGGCAGGGTTTGGACGAGATTGAAGGCTCAAAGTGGGGTGAGGAAGAGAGGGATGAGGTGCCCTTTTATAAGGGAGGAGAGGGGCACCTTTGGAAAAACTAAAAATATTATTTTATTATAATGTCATATTAGGTTTTTAATAGCTCCAAATTGATTAATTTCTAATATAAGGTTGGTATGGGTCGATATCCTCTCATCCAATAGAAGTTAGACAAGTTTTGGTATCTATTTTAACCTTATCATTTAGATTTAACTTTAAGTTAGATAATTTAACTTTACCGTGTCTTCTTGTTTTCTTACACTATATGGTTAATAAACTTACTATAACAAGCAAAACGAACCCCAAGTTGTTTATTATTAATATATATAACCTTATATAAGTCATGTTTTCAAACCTTCTATTTTTAGGAATAAAATAACAATTAATAATATAATATTTGTTTTAAAAACTATTTTATGTCAATTTTGACACTATTTGGTAATTGATTTTTGTGAAAATCATAACAGAAATATTAGTTCAAAAAACGTTTATTAAATAAATACTAACATGTCATATTAAGATATAAAATTATTTTAATTCATAAAAAGTCTCAAATTACATTTATTTGGGTATTTATAACATCAACTAGGTCAATATTTCATTAATAATATAATTACTGCGTCATCATTGTTTCATAAATAAATTAAATTATTTAAAGTCTAAAAATTACAAATAAAATACCATTATGTAGTAAAGAGTTTTAGCTTTCTAATTAATATTTAGAGTCGAATTTATCTTTTGTATAACCCTATATTAAAAATTATTTACTTATTAAACTTTGATTTTATCTATTTTAACCCTTCTTTAAATAAATTAATATTAAATGTCCTAATCTAATCCAAGTGGGCCTAAATGGTCATATTTTATTCCTAAGGTTGTATTTGGTCACATTAAACTTATACAATATAATTAGGACATGTTTTAGGGTAATAATAATATCATTTTTACCCTTAATTACCCTATTTACTTTTAACCGTGTTAAAAAAGTAAAAAATTACTATTCACCAAAAATTATTTTCAGCTCATTGAACCACATTTTAGTCCTTGTTTTAACTGTGTCTCTCGGATTTGCAAAATTACACTCATAGAAGCGGTAAAATTACGTGTTATGTGAATTTGGAAATTCTCCTAGGAGGTGGGTAAAAGACGGTGAAAAGTTCAATAACATTTTTATATATCTAAAATTATTATAAAATGACTCCAATAAATTGAATTGAACATATATAGGTATTATGTATCAATTTTGACCAAAAATAAATTTAATTAAAATAAATAATTCTTTAAATAAAAAGTTGGTTTTTAAATAGTAACCCAGTGTTTTCAATATTCATCATTAATTGAAAGTTTTCAGAAAAATACCAAAATTTCACCCTAGGCTAATTTTGATATTCTGAATCCAAAAATGAAGTCCATTTTGAAAAATAAAATTTATAAAATTTCAAAAATTGGGTATTACTATTCATAACGGCTAGTTTATATAACATATCATTGTTTAGCGAAACTCAGTATTGCGTACAACACACGCTATCGTGGAAGGTCGCGATTGCGTGTAATGCAAGCCAAGTCAAGGATGTGTGTTGTGAAAGCTGTTTTTGGTGTAGCGTACAACACAAGGCCTTAATGAAATTAAAAAGAATATTTTTCATAGAATCTCAGGGTGTTACAATCTACCACCCTTAAAATGAATTTCGCCTTCAAAATTCGTCGGGGTTATAAATGGTTTACTACTTGAAAGTTTCTTTAATAGAAACCCACATCGTAAAAATTAATACCAAAACATGGCTTAAAAAACTAAAGTATGAAACGTAACCCAAATTAACTAATCATTGGGTTTCCACATTGGAGAACATAGGTGAAAATATGGATATGGAAGAGAAATCTAACCATCATGTTCTGATGGAGAGTGGTAGAGAACATGGCTATGAAAAATCCAACAATCACAAAGCCCTAAATTTGTGATGATCTAGGGTACCATCTGATTCATCGGATATAAGGGCGCTAGGACAACATTTTTGTTTTCCAAGATCATTTCCCTAAAGTTGAAGAATTTGAATTAGAATAAATACTTACTTTATTTTGGTACAATCTCACTGTTGTTTGTGCTTTGAAAAATTTCCACTTCATCTCTTAAAGAAATGAAGTTGAATTTGTTATTCGTGAAGTGTTAACAGATCATGTGATAGAATGATGGGTCATTCCATCTGTTTAAAACAAAAGGTTAGCAAAAGTTATCAAATATACATAAGTCCATCTATGGTGAGGTTAATCGTATATGATTCCAAAAATGATATTATACTTCATATATCATACCGTTTAATAAAATAAAACTAGTTTCTACTAACCAGGGACTTACTATAGGCCAGTGGTATGTGATAAAGGCCATTCAAACTTCGGGTGTGGGTTTGATTCCCACAGCCTTGTCTGACGCGACGGGTTGTCGCTCGTCCTGAAGGTTGTCCTTTTTCTAAAACTACATTATTATAACTTTCCATCAATAATATCGAAAAAGTTCTAGCCTTAAATAATACTAACTTATGTCCAACATAATCCAATCCAATCTTTAAGCTTATCCAAAATACGGTTGTCCAATCTCATATTATAGTGAAAACTATTACCAGAGATTTAATATAACAAGCATTTTAATACCATCATTGATCCCCATATATCATAAGATATGTCTTGTTGGTCACATTCCAAACATTAGAAGGCCTTAATCATGTATTCTCTTGAAAAATAAATACCCATTGAATCTTAGTGAAAACATGAGTGATGTCAAAAGTTAACTCTTTCCACATACCAAAACCCCAAAATTATATATACTCAAACCATGATATAACTATTTCCTTATATCAGTCATGATCTCATGAATACTGTAAAACATTTCATTTTCTCCTTATCCTTTCATTATGCGCATATCATATTCTTTCCAAAAATATCTCAATCACTTTCCATGTTTACCGGTACCATAAAATTATTGAAAACTACAATAGACCAATAAATAAATATTCCAATATTCCATGATACTATATACAACATTATTTTGGAATCCCATTACATAAACACTTAATCATTCCACCACATCGTTGTCATATTCAACATTGCCAATAGTGATCGCATGTGACTTCCCTTTGTCCTTTGCCTTAAGTGGTTGCTCATGTTGATCATCATTAACCGTTGGATTAGGGAATTGATTAGCATAATTCCCCATTTCATTGCACTTGAAGCATTGAAGTGTTGGTGGTGCGTTCTCTGCAGTCTTTTCTCTATTCACATCATTAGCAACCCTTTTTCCATTACTTCAACACTCAGCTGATCGATGACCTTATTTTCCACACTTAAAACATTTTCTAGTCCCTTTAAGACAATCTCAACCATGCTTCTTTCCACACGTTGAGCACAAGGAAACATGCATCTTCTTTTCACCATTATTCTGAGATTTCTCCTTGAACTCCATCTTTCGTTTCTTGTCAAAACCATGAGATGGATATGTAACGCCAACTTCTATTTCTACCATGATAGCACAACGCACAATTTCCTCATAGCTATTGAATTATATTATAGCTAATGCCCTTCTAAGATTTGGTTTTAAGCCACTGAAGAATCGATCAACTTTACTTTCAGGTTGGATGATAAAGCCAGATGCATACCTTGCAAGCCTTGTAAAATTCGCTTCGTATATACCAACGGATTCATCATCCTTTTGATTTAGTTCAAGAAACTCCTTCTCCATCTTTGTTCGAAGAATACGAGGGAAGTACTTATTGAAAAATAAGTTCTTGAACTCGTCCTATTCCATGTACTCAATTTCATCTCTTGGCCTCGTATTCTTGATAAGATTCCACCATTGATCAGCTTCACCTTCCAAACGATATACTGCTAAGATGAATTTATCATGTTCAGAACATTGAAGAATTGAAAAAATCTTTTCAGTGGTACTGATCCATTGTTCAGCAACAAGTGGATTAGAAGACCCACTGAAATAAGGTGGACGTTGCCTCATGAAGGACTCAATAGAATATTGTCCCCTTCTCTGCTCATTTGGATGTCCAGAATGATTCATAGCTTGTGTAAGCATAGAAATAAGATTTTTCACTCCATATCCCATAACATTTGTATGTTCGGGAGGACAATCATTGCATTGTACATTACATTTATCAACACGGTTCCTTCGGGTTCCAGCCATCGTCTAAAACCCAAAAAGAATAGTGTGAGAGGAAAAAATCATGCTAGGGAGAACAACAAAATAAAGGGGGAGTACCTTCAATATCTAACATCTTAGTTATAATTATAAGATCGTTACTGTAATTATAGGACTATAACCTATACTTATACTTAACCTTATGGACATCCCTAGACATACCTTATAAATATCTCTAGGGATTTCACTAAAGTTTTTACATCCTAGTTTCCGAAGGTTAACTAAACATTTCCTCTGATACCAACTGTAGAGGTCCAAATATTGACGTATATAGACATTACATTACTTTTGGAGAATACTTAATACACAACAAAAACAGACACCAAAGGACCGTAATAGTTTAGTGTCTTTGGAAACACGTAATATAATCTTCTAATCATTGTGAAAGATCTTCAACATCTCCCATAAAGATCTTCCCCCTTTTTTTTCTTACCGAAAACCTTTCTTTATATCCTGGGGAAAAGAAAACATAAAAGCGGTGAGCTCAAATGCACAGTAAGGGTAATCATAGAGAACATAAAACAATCCATAAACATTTGAATGTAAAAACTTGAACATAAAATCTAAACATCAAAATCTTGAGCAAAGACATGAATGTTGGAAGTACGTAAGGCATATATCATAAGTGAAAATCAATCATGATAAAATATCATGGGAATAAAACATGTAATTGTGGAAACCATTAAGCACATGTTATGATTTCCATAGTAGACAAGGCATTGCTGCCAAGACCATCTTAGTGGACAAAGTCCCTTTCTGAATCGAGTTCCCTCCTGGTTTCTATCCTGTAACACTGAACGAGATTAACTTACTATTCCAGCCATGTCTATCTCATGAGATATAAATGTTTACCCAATTAATTGGAGGGAGATATAGGTCCCACCCATCTCATAATGAAATCATTATTACTTGTTCCATAAAATAAACTTAAAACATTCATCATAACCCAAATAATAAAATGGGTTTCATAAACATCATCCCATCATCTCATAATCCATATAAAACAAATGGACATTTCATCATAAGAAAAGTGAAACCATATAAATCATAGAGATATTAAACTTGAAAAATACACATATAAAATAATTTCATCTTAGATGGAAAATGGTTTTGATAAAACATTTGAAATGAATTCCTGAGGAAAATATCATTTCTTCTTCAAAATAATTTTCTTTTCACAAAATTCCATGAACTTTTAAAATAAAAGTATTTTGTTGAAAATTGTCATAAAATAATGTAGAGTAAGCTTCATGAAAATGAGGAATTATGAAACCGTAAAAATCCATTCATGCCTTATAAGTTAAAAATAACATTCTTCTGGTACTTTTGTTGGAAAAGTCAAAAAGTACCTCGTACGAAAAACTAAAAAATATTCCTTTCATATCTTTTACTAAAAACTCACCGAAGGGTAAAATTGGATTTAAACATTTGTAGGTGGATGGAAATAATATTACATATTGAGGAAACATGGATGTCGATGATAAATATTCCCCAGTAAATTCTGAATTATAAACAATCTCTGATAAAAATGAGATTGTGAGATTTTCCCTTAACTTAGGTCTGATTTTCTTCGTAAGTGTCCTAACCTCCTATATAATGATTTAAATAATGTCATTGACTTATTCCCGAATCATATATATTTTTATGATATCATATATGGTCATATACTTAGCTTCTTATTAGTAATATTTCATTGTTACTTGTTATTCAGGTGTTTATTGCTTTTTGTTCTTATGCATGTTTTGTCGAATAAATTCTTATTATTGTTTTTAGGTTATAGATACCTCATTTCCAGAATGGTATTATTGTAATACATATCATATTTATTCACTCAATTCATTTATGTAATCATTATGCAATGAAAATCATGTAGAATGAGTCGCATCACATTGTGGAGACGGTATTCCGTACGTATGCACGAGCGATGATATCATTCCCATGATTGTAGAATTGTATTTGAGTTTATGTATAATATTTCAGAATAAAATTAACTTTAAAATAATCATATATAGTTATTATTTACACAATTATACCCATCCAAGTAAGGTGGTGGTGGAAAATAGATTACACCACGGTGTGGAGACGGTATTTCGTAAGTACGCACGCGCGGTGATTTCGTTTTCCGTAGGATGGATAGATGGTGAAATAGGGTTGTTTGATAATTATAATAACATATCAGTATATGATTGATACTGATGTTATTACTTAATAATGAAACAACTAAAGAAGAAGAAGTGGAAGAAGAAATAAAGTTTAAAGAATTGGTAACGGGCATTACCTCTTCTTTGAAGCGCCTCTTTGAGACCTCCTCTTAGGGCACTAAAATTGGTCTTTTAAGAATACCCGGACCTCTAGGATGTCTCTAGGGAAGTGGATAAGAGAATTTTGCAGGGTTTGGCCAAGCTTTAAGGCTCAAAGTGGTGTGAGGAAGAGAGGGAGGAGGTGCCCTTTTATAAGGGAGGAGAGGGGCACCTTTGGAAAAACTAAAAATATTATTTTATTATAAAGTCATATTCGGTTTTTAATAGCTCCAAATTGATTTATTTCTAATATAAGGTTTGGATGGGTCGATATCCTCTCATCCAATAGACTTTAGACAAGTTTTGGTATCTATTTTAACCTTATCATTTAGATTTATCTTTAAGTTAGATAATTTAACTTTTACCATGTCTTCTTGTTTTCTTACAATATATGGTTAATAAACTTACTATAACAAGAAAAACGAACCCCAAGTTGTTAATTATTAATATATATAACTTTATCTAAGTCATGTTTTCTACCCTTTGATTTTTAGGAAAAAAATATAAATTAATAATATAATATTTGTTTTAAAAACTTTTTTATGTCAATTTTGACACTATTTGGTAATTGATTTTTGTGAAACTAATAACAGAAATATTAGTTCGACAAAAGTTAATTAAATCACTACTAACATGTCATATTAACATATAAAATTATTTTAATTCATAACAAGTCTCAACTTACATTTATTTGGGTATTTATAACATCAATTACGTCAATCTTTCATTAATAAAATAATTACTGCATCATCATTGTGTCATAAATGAAATAATTTATTTAAAGTCTAAAAATTAAAAATAAAATACCATTATGTAGGAAATCGTTTTATCTTTCTAATGAATATTTATATTTGAATTTATCTTATGTATAACCCTATATTAAAAATGATTTACTTATTAAACTTTGATTTTATCTATTTTAACCCTTCTTTAAATAAATTAATATTAAATGTTCTAATCTAATCCAAGTGGGCCTAAATGGTCATATTTTATTCATAAGGTTGTTTTTGGTCAAATTACACCTATCCAATATAATTAGGACATGTGTTATGGTAATAATAATATCATTTTGACCCTTAATTACCCTTTTTACTTTTAACCGTGGTAAAAAAAAGTAAACAATTACACTTCAACAAGAATTATTTTCATCTCATTGAACCAAATTTTAGTCCTTATTTTAACCGCGTCTCTCGGATTTTCGAAATTCCACTCACAGAAGTGGTAAAATTATGTTTTATGTGAATTTGGAAATTCTCCTAGGAGGTGGGTAAAAGACGGTGAAAAGTTCAATAAAATTTTTATATATCTAAAATTATTATAAAATGACTCCAATGAATTTAATTGAACATATATAGGCATTATGTATCAATTTTGACCAAAAATACATTTTAATAAAATAAATAATTCTTTAAATAAAAAGTCAGTTTTTAAATAGTAACCTAGTGTTTTCAGTATTCACCAAAAATTTAAAGTTTTCAGAAAAATAACAAAATTTCACCCTAGGATAATTTCGGTATTCTGGATCCAAAACTAAAGTCCATTTTGAAAAATAAAATTTATAAAATTTCAAAAATTGGGTATTACTATTCATAACAGCTAGTTTATATAACATGTTGTTGTTTAGCGAAACTCAGTATTGCGTACAACACACGCTATGGTGGAAGGTCGTGATTGCGTGTAATGCAAGCCAAGTCAAGGATGTGTGTTGTTCAAGATCCTTTTTGTGTAGCGTACAACACAAGAAATTAATGAAATTAAAAAGAGTATTTTTCATAGAATCTCGGGGTGTTACAGCACCGACTCATTTTAGGTCACACCTAGGGTAAACACCACATTCCGGACCCGACTATGGTCTCGGATGTCTGATCTGGTCAACCGTATAAGAGATATCACATTTTCATTATTTAACCACGTGTGCGTAATATAAAAACACTTAACGTTTTTATGTAGTTAATTTCGTGCACACCGGGCCTCGGAATTGCACGCCGTCTGAAAGCCCTGCTCTGGAATGACATCAATAAATTTTGCAAAGCCTCAGAGTCCCAAAACCAGGTTTCTTACATAATTCCATCCTTCAATATTTTCTTCCCTGAAAAGAAAAACTAAGAAAAAAAACTCGGGATACAGAGCTCACACCTAGCTCTCCTGCGCCCAAGAAAACCTGCACAACACCAAGTTGGACAACACGCGACCCACCGGGATGGTTCGTAATCATATGTTTTTCTACTCTCGAGGTCATGCATAGGAATATGAACACACCTAATCAGTTGTGACACATGGAAGACATTGTGCACCCACTCCTACTGTTGGGAGGTTAGGGAAAGATGGTAGGAAATCTCTCAACCATTTGCATGATACCGGAACAGCCCAAAGAAACTCTGGTGTCTTTCCCGATCGCACCTCTATTTTCCACATCGTGACTGAAATCACAGTTTGTTCCTGGAACATGGTCTCATGATTCCCTCCTTCAGAATATCCATCTGGTGAAACACCCATGTATATATGGTCACACAATTTTTTCACCGCCGGTGCATCACAACTGAGGATCTCTGGGTGAGGACGCACCTGAGACACTAGTGGTCTGAGAAAACCACAAAGCACTTTCCCAGAAGATGGCGTCTCAACATTCTCAGGGAAAAGACCGCCACTACCAGTACCACATAGTGAATCCTGTAGTTCTGTTTATGGGGTTTCCATCACCTCAACCTGTACCTGATAACTGTATCATGGTTGACCTTGGGCACGCGAGGTAACAATGAACAGGGAAGGTGAGAAAACTCATCCAACTGCTAGAGGCCAGACTCAAAAAGCATGTGGAATACCCCACTTGTCTTTTACCCTCTTGGAAGAAGTTTAATCCCCATAACAAGAACTCTTCCAAACCCACTAGTGGCACCTCAAGAAAAGAGAGGACAAGCAGAAAATCCCCACTGGAAAATCCAGAACCTGCTATGACACTCCACCGCACAACCCTACCATTAATGTACATGTAAGAGGGACTCATCCACTGCACCTCGATACTATCCTCTTTGGGTGGCACTGCCTCTCCCTCACAGTTTTGATTGCATCACAAAAATATATCTCAGTGGGGGAAGAATCCCTCTTTCATGTGCATTCAAAGCTACGTCAGACAACACCAACACAGGGTTACACCGACGTCCTGCATCACCCTCGATGACCCCTCGAACAAAGATTTGGACGAAAAGAGTACCTCACACAGTGTCTAAAAAGTTCTACTGTGAAAAGTAGAAAATAAACAGAGTGTTCCTCTTATCTTCTCTTGCACTGCAAAATTATAGACATCCTTAGCACACAGCAGCCTGCGGCCCCGTCCATCAGCTCCCTGAGCATGACATGGACCACCTAGTGGTGGTGGAAGGGCCTCAAAACGTCGTCTGAAAACCATAGATCTTCCTGTTTTTCTGCCAGCACCGCCTCCCTAGGGACCACCCTATCCTCCCTTGGGAGTTCTCTGATCACGACACTGCCTCTGTCGTGGCGGCGCATCTACCAACTACCTAGAATACTCAGCACATTTGTTCAGATAGTCTCATGCCACGTGACCTTGCACATCAAAAACATAGCACTAAGACACCCTGGCCTATCTCGGTGCACTACGCTGCCCCCTGACCATGTGCCTGAGTCTCATCAAGGGGAGACCTTCGGCATCATGGCCCTTCCAATCGACATCCCTCTAACAGAAATTTTTATGTTACCAGTGCCTACTCTAGCACCCTGAGATGGGTCAGGATGCACAAGATCACTACGCTGGCACGAATCTCCTCTACAAAGACCTTGGTTAAACTTCTATGCTCAGAATTTACCGTCATCGACCACATCCAAAGAGTACAGACTCATCGTGTATCTGAGTAACCCTGGCTCTACTACGCTAAACTGCGTGGTGGAAAAAGACTGGTTTTCAAATCCACCATCTAACCTGCTAGTGTCCAAAAAAACCTAAGTAGTCGGACCACCGACTCTAGCCAACACTTCACGGTCTGGGAGTATGGATCACCGTGTAACCTCGGTGGTCTCTGACACTGGAACTCGTGTGGTGTGCCCAGCCTGCACTCATCATCATCCCTCGCGGCCGGTACAATCTGCTACTCCACAGGTGGAGGTGCTACTGCCTGTCCTCCTGGAGAAAGGGTAATCATATGATGGATCTTAAAATGAGGCCTCATCTCTCACATATTCTTCGTCACAAACCGGAGCTCATATCCTAGTTGGCTACCATCGTAGAGACATCCTGAATATGATCAAAGAGTGTCGGTTCAAATGAGCATATATATATCAACATCGATGGGGAGCTGACTCAAGAATGATAGTCAAAGACTCAATCCTATATGATTCATGAACCAAATTCCCTACAACAAGTGTCTCGGTGTGTCGAGTCAACAAGCAGGTTATCATGGTCCCGGTGAATGGATACATTGGTCGCCGCACCATCACAGAACCCCCTGGCCTGAGAGCCGCTCTCGAGAAACGTTGACACTATTTCCCCAAAACTCAACAAATTATTTTTTAGGGACGTCCGAACAACGCCCAAATGAACAAACCACCTATGATACAACTTTGTCCCGACCCAAGCCATACCGGGGCTCGAGCCGCAACTACCCCAAGCCCACCTCCATAGGCCAGGGGATGGCGACCAGCGCCGAAGGCACAAA
Organism: Viscum album; assembly: GCA_963277665.1. NCBI lineage: Eukaryota > Viridiplantae > Streptophyta > Magnoliopsida > Santalales > Viscaceae > Viscum > Viscum album. The sequence continues at coordinate 189,915,416 of OY728155.1, read as the reverse complement.
AAACTATGTGAGGCCTTTGCTTAATAAACTGTACACACACACGTAGCAACTCAATGAAAAAGTGTAGAGAAAAGGAAGAAAGATACAACACTGCTGTATAAAAGGGAAACCAACATACATACATCGACCTCTAACCAGTACAAGTAAAGTGATGACAAGTAAACTGAACAGAATAGGGGGGCAAAACACGCGCCCAACCAGAAAGGTGCCACAACCCAGCAATAGGTAAACGAAAGTAAACAGCAAGAGAGTCTCACTCTCGGAAAGTCCTGCTATGGCCAATGTAAAAATACCAAGCTCATATGTCCTCTACACTCCTCCGTAGTCTCGACCGACCTTTCCGTTGTCTGCAATGGCACACCAAGTGCGGGAAAATCACAAGCAGGGGTGAGTACAATGATACTCAGTTGGATGCCTCGAAATCTTGAGCGAGCAAAAAAGGAGGTACTAAAACGGTGGGTAGAAGACAGAACAAAGAACAGTACAATAGTACAAAAGAGAGAGTGCTGCTCAACCCAAAAAAATAAATGACGTAGAATCTTCCAATCCAAGAGGAGCTAGACACAGAAAGCACGTGGAATACCCCACATGTCTTCGCCCCTACTGGAAGGAGAGTAACTAATCTCAATGAGTGGGGACAAAAGAAGGTTGAATATATATATTCTCAACAAGAAGAGAAAATGAGTGTGTAAGGTGATCTCTATCATCAAGCTCATCCCAAGAAGAGTCGCCAAAAATTCAAAGGATATCCATCACTGATGCCCAAAAATCCTGCATGCCAAGTGGCCTCATCGCTACACCGAACCACCAAGGGTCCCGCTCCAGTAATCACAGAGAAAAGTCACTGACTAGTATCATAGAAAGGACCGAGTCTAAAATAAGTCGTCGAGTAACCCACTGCTCAGCCCCGCTGGAGGGTAAATCCCCAATTAGTCAACGATAACCCACTGTCCAGCCCCATTGGAGGGTAGACCCTAAAAAAACATCAAGTGACCCACTGCCCAGCCCTATTGGAGGGTAAAACCTAAATAAGTTGATGGTAACCCACTGCCCAGCCCTGTTGGAGGGTAAGCCGTAATAAAACATCAGGTGACCCACTACCAAGGCCTACTAGAGGGTAAACCTTAAATAAGTCAATGATGACCCACTACACAGCCCCATTGGAGGGTAAACCATAATAAAACATCAGGTGACCTACTTCCTAGCCTTGTTGGAGGTTAAACCGTAAATAATTCAACGGTGACCCACTGCTCAGCCCCGCTAGAGGTTAAACCATAATAAACATCATGTGACCCACTGCCCAGCCCTACTGGAGGGTAACCCGTAAATAAGTCAACGGTGACCCACTACCCAACCTCGCTGGAGGTTAAACCGTAAGGTCAACAGGTATCCCACAGCCCATCCTCGCTAGAGGGTAAACCCTGAACTAGTCCGATAACTCCGCACTACCCATGCTATCACTGGGTGTCAATAGCACCGCTACTGTGTGTAGGTTCGGAGTGCGTCGAAGGAACCTCCGACCGACGCCCTTTCATATATCCACATTTAATAAGATCACTTAAGAGGCTCCACTCGCCATAACAGATTACACCGTTGTAATCATCGCATAAAAACATGTGAGAAAGACTACATAGTTGCTGGAAATGGGATCCCGATGAAAAAGCTACTCAATGCTTTATTACACCCATATGACGTCTCATGGGGCCCACATCTAGGTCTCAAAAGTGGTCGGGCGAACTGCACCATCACGATACCCTTGGATAAACATGCCAAAACGACTACTCATTCGCCTCGAACGGACCACTGATGAAAAAGCCACAAAATGCTGCTTACAGCTTAAAAGACGGCACGTGGGGCCCACACCTCACCTCCAGCTTCAACGCTTGAAACCACCCTGGACCAACTCATCTTGGCGCTAGGGTCACAATGCTTCTAGAAGCACCTAAAATGGACTCCGGATGCAGAAGTTGCAGCTCCCTGCATTATACACAAAAGAGGCCCTGTGGGGCCCACACCTTGACCCCGAAACACGACATGAAAATCGGTCCATTGCGTTCCTTGTAGATAACCGTGTGGAATAGGATATTTATTTTCCCTGAATAGACTTATGTAGCATAAGTCGTAAAAATGCAGCATGCGTCCGAAAGTCGTCTCGTGGGGCCCATCCCTCAGGCCCGAATTTTGGCGGGCGGATTGCACTGTTGAAATCCCCTTGGAATAACACACAAAAATGAGTGATCAAACACCCTAAAAAGATGCCAAGTGAAATGGTGGAGTTTCACCGTAAATCGTGCAAACTAGGCCCTGTGGGGCCCACACCTTATCTCCAACCCAAACTCTTCGGAAAGCATCTCAAAAGTTATGTACGAGGACTGAGGTCACGATGCCATTGACGTCACGTTAATCGGACATCCTAACTATGAGTTAGGTCCGACGCAACAATTAAATAAATAAATAATTAATTAATTAATTGTTCACAATTAGCGTTTTGTGCCACCGAGAAACGAAACCAATCCATAGAGGTTCTGAACCAACTTGGAAGGACCGTCTCAGCTTCAGGGCCACAGCACCTCTGACGGTGTGTCAAACTGACGTCCGGCTCGTGAACCACGTCTGGTGCAACTTTAATAACAATTAGTATTATTAAAGTAAAACGTTTTGGGGATCCCGTCTTCGAGTGTAGAACCCAAAAACCCCGAAACATACTTCAAAACGTCCATCTTGACAACACGGACCTGCATCCATAGACAACGCGTCAATCGGACGCGCCGTTTAGAAAATACGGCCCCCGCAAATGCAAGGGGGCCCAACCGGGCCGGTTCACCCTGGTCGGCCCGGTCCAAACCATCGCGGCCCGCTCCAGCCGCACCGGACCCACCTCAGGTCCCGTTTTTCTTTTTCTTTTTTTTAAACTAGATTGGTCAGTTGGCCAGACTTCACCTCGTTTCCCAATAGGACCCGAAGTGCGGGTCCTTGTTGCTGTTGCACACCCGAGGCACGGACCACCTCGGGTTCCTCCTGCCGAGCACGTCAGCCGCTATGTCGTTCCCCCTTCTCGTCGTCAGCTCCGCTGAAGCCGCCCTCTGGCCACCTTCAGTCCTCTGTCATGCAGCATCCTCTACCGACTCTGCCCACTTCTCCATCATCTCGGCTTCAACAACCGGCCGCTCCGCTGCCGGGACCTTGCCGCGCCCCACCGCCTCCGGCTCAGCCTCGACGCGCTCCACTGTGACGATCGGCTCCCCATGGCCGCACCTGAGCCAACTGCACACCATCCGCCCGAACACCTCCTGCTCGACTGCCAACCATCGTGTGATGGCCCTTCTCCACCGGATCTCGAGACTCTGTCGGGTTCCAAGACACGGCACGGCCGTCGCGCTCCGCCGCTGGTTCATCCTCTGTTCGCCACCCCTCTCCAAAGCCGAACCTTCGGCTGATCCCCCATGACAACTTTGGTGATCTAACAAATTATATGACACCGGTTTTGGGATCCCCAGGACCGGATCTTCTCAACGCCTCCCCTTGCTCATCAATCCATCGAGGTTCGCGCACGTCTAAAAATTTGGGACCAAGAACGCCCAAGAACAAGGAATTAAACGGGGCTCGGGCATTCGTCGTGTTCATTTGGCCAACACCCCAAAATCTAAAATTTAAGAATTTAAAACAAAAAAATTGACAAAAACTCCAATAATTTCATGAAGGTGCGAAATTTAATCATAAATCCTACCTCGTTGAATCTGTTCGTCGTTGACGGCGTGCCCACTCGATCCCGCTTCGATCTACCGAAGTCCGCTCCTCAATCCGGAGAAGAACTGCGATGAACGATGAAGGACTGTGAAGAATGCTCGAGAGATATAGAGATAGAGATAGAGAGAGAGAAATATGTTGTCCCCTCCCAACACTTAAGAGAATTTATAAAAATTCACTGAAACTCTCTCAACGAGCGCAGATTCTGAAACCTCAGCGCCCACTTATTTTATATCACGCTTCGAAAAAATACCCCTTTTCAATCTCAACGGATGTCTCGGATTTCCATTCTGAGTATTAATTTTTATGTTATTTGAATGGGAACACTGGTGATAAAAATCACTAATCCATTATTTCAAAATGATGATTTTTCCCCTAGGTGACACCTCTCACAGCAGGCCCGCACTCGCAACTTTTACACCCAGACTATGGTAAACGGCATGCTCCGGACGCAATCGTGCCATCAGATTACCGATCCAAGTTACCTTTTAATATTTATTTAGGTTTGAACTATGAAATAAATAATTTGATAATTTAATTATCCATTTAAAACACCACCAACGAGCGAGGGGTCCGAACGTCCCGCGACGACTCATTTTAGGTCACGCCAAGGGTAAACACTGCATTCCGGACCCAACTGTGCTCTCGTATTTTTGATCCAATAAACCATATAAGAGATATAAAATTTTATTTAGTTAACCATGTGTGCGTAATATAAAAACACTTAACATTTTTATATAGTTAATTCCAGGCACACCAGGCCTCGGAATTGCACGCCATCTGAACGTCCTACTCTGGAATGACGTCAAGCAATTTCTCAAAGTATTAGAGTCCCAAAACCTAGGTTCTTATGGATTTTGCCTTAATGATGTAGAAAATCATTTTGTCTTCGACTTCTTTGATGGTAATTTCCATTGCCGATTTGGAGAAGAAGTTAGTAATAGTCAAGATATATTTGAAATTCTTTTCCTTAGATAGAGGGTACAGACCAAAACATCCATCCACCATATAGAAGATGGAGAGGAGTATTTGACTATATGTCACAACTCTAGGTGTTGATGGATGAAGTTATAATGCACTAGGAAGTAATGACATTTCTTGGTGAATTATATGCAATCTTATGTCATTATGAGATAATAGTACCCAAGAATTCAGATTTGGTTGAAAAGCATGTATCCTGACTAGTGGGAACCATAGGATCCTATGTGTACTTGTTTAATGATAGTAGTGGACTCTTCTTCATTGATACATCTAAGAACAGATCCATCAAATCCTTTTTATAGTGGACTTTATGGTGATTTGGGCTATCATAAAGAGTGAAGTTCGTTGCTCACTGTTAGATTTTCACTTTTTTAGCTCTTTATAATGGGAGTACTCCATTCTGGAGGTATTCTATGATATAAATTATTCACCTAGTGGTAACAGAATAGAGTTTAGGGATAGGATTAACTTCATTAATATCTTCCATTATAACTTGAACAAATGGTGAGACCATATGATGAAGCACAACGGAAAAGACCATTTTGTCCCAGTTTGAATCTTCTAAAGCCATTACTATGTTTTTCAATTAATCTTATAAGGAATTATATGGTCATGGGATGTGAATAAATGTTTAATATGAGTGGAACTCTACCATTAATACTCGAACATAATCAATTAGAGGGATAAAATCATCTTTTCAGATCGAATAATTCTTGTTGATATGTTTGATTATCAAATATTAATCACCTTTAACCTCTAGGTGCATCATTGAAATTTAGAGAGACTGTTCCATGTTTGAAATGAGGTCCTGATATTCCACCTCATTGTTTTTTCAACCATGTGACAATAAGATGGTCTAAGGAAAGATACCCTTAATTAGAGATATGATCATGATCCCCAACCTTGATTTGTTGAGTGTAGGGTGTTCCTTTCTCTTACCTATTGAGATCATTAAAGTTCAATAAAAATACATTTCCCAATCTTCGGAGTTTTCATGAATAAAAAATATCTCTTTATGCGGAAATTCAGTATTTAATTTTGTTTTTTTCTATATACGGGTTTTCGGTAAGAAAATATTTCAAGACATGGACTTTCACTACATTAAATGTCACAAATTTAATGTAAAACTACTACAAGAAAACCTCCCAACATTCCAAATTTCTTGTCAACCTAGGATGGAAGAGGTTATATTGAGAAAGTTATTGTGAGAGACAAAATGGACCTTATGGTGCTGCATGTTGTGTCTCCATTACTGAACCACAAATATGAACACAAGTCATATCTTCTTGTTAGCCAAATAATGATATTCATCATTTATCATGGTTCAACTATGATTGTAGAGGTTTTTTTCAATCCTAGAATTTTTATTTTTCATAAGGAAGGTACATAGTGAACTCTCTTAGGATGTCACATATAGAATGAGTGGTTTTCCCTCAATTGGTGGTATTCAAACTGGTTGGATCAAGAGATATTTCTTGATACTGTAGAGTGATTCTTGAAAATCATCATTCTACTAATACACGACCCCTTTCTTTTTCAATTTGGTGAAAGGAAACATTTAATTAAAATTTTGATATTAAGCATTGAATATAGGCTGAGTCTCCCAGATGTCCTCTCAACTATTCGAGATTTATAAGATGGAATATTCTAAGGATCACATTTTTCTTCTAAATTTCTACATTGATCTATTATGGAATATGACGAAGCTGAGAAACATTCTCAAGGTTATACTAGGAGCACATTATAAGGGCTTCATTTTTAAGCTATGATATCATAGCTTGTAAAAGAAATCCTTAAGATCCTCTAGGTGGTCAGAATATTTCTAGGACCTAAAATCTAGATAATCAAATTATATTTTGAAAAAAAAATCCCATGATGGAATTGAATATATGATTCTAGGAACATTTCTATCTAGCACTTAAAATTTTCAATCCAAACTTAATAACCTTATATTAGCATAATCCCTATAGGGAAATGAAGGCAGTTAATTATACATCTTCTATGTTATCCAAATTTTGTTTTACCCTTGGTATCCATCCATGAATGAGAGGGATTTACTATCATACATAGCATCTACCTATAATTCTATGATTGAAATCAGGAAACCAATGTTTATATAGTGTCGATTGAGATATCTATAGTAAAGGAAAACCCAAATATTTGAATTTTTATTCTTTAATAGGATGATATTGTATATAAATTTCAGACACTGAACTTCCCAAATGAATGTTTCCTTGAGTTTTTTCCACTTTAGCCTCAATTTGGGATGTGTGAGTCAGGCATGTCCTTCTGGATGTATTTTTGTATCCTGATAGATATTTTATAAATCCTAAGTGGTGGGTTCTCACCTCCAGATCATGGAATGGAATCTCTGTATAATTCCACAAAAAATATCGATGTTTTTCTTCAAGAAAGAGGTATATACATCATTTTCTTTGTAATTCATGTATGCACTGATCAAAGTGGTATGTGGAACCTCTTCTATACCCTGATTTATTTCCTTGAGTTCTTCAATAGTAGTGGAGAAACCTTCCAAAAAATGGAGGGAAATCCCTAAGGTCATCCTCCGCTTTCTCTCCCTCATTCTTTAACTCTTCCACCTCTACCTAGGAAGTAGGTGATGAATAATGTTTTTTAGAGTTAGGGTATGAGTTGATATTTGAACATTAGAAAGAATATACAACTACTTTCTCCTCGATTGATTGAGCATATACTTTTTAGAGCTTTGAAGGGGAGATAAGCAACTGATAATCATCATCTTCATTTTCTAGCATTTTCAAGAAAACATTTACCTATCTCGCTAACAAAAAACATTATTTTTTGAAACTCATGTTTTGGAATGATGAAATTTTCATCTTGGATTTCGTGAATACTTTGGGAGTTGAATATATCTCTTTGTTTTCAGGTTCAGTTGTCACGGCCGACATCACAGAATTTGTTGGATGTGTTTTGGAATTCAGACCCACCTCTTCTATTTGATTGATGTCCAGTATGTATTATTCACTAAGCTACTTGATATGATTATCCGAAATTACCTCTAGACCATTAGAGGCATTGATCTGACTGACATCGTTATTATTTTTATATTTCCCATCCCTTTTAAAGAATCTTTCATTAATGTACTATGATTCAAAGGATTTAAATGGGGATTATTCACCGTGATATGCCCCAAATTTACAATTGATACAATATTTTAAGAACTTTGGGTATGATTATGGGATATAAACATATTTATGTATCCATGTTCATCCTATTAGAATTTTTAAGGTTGTATCATTCCAAATAACAATTAATTTGGAGTTAGACATGAGATCCCAGAACTGGGTTTATGTTTGACTTCTCGAAGAATATTTTTCTCATTCAAATCATAACCCTATTACATTAGAGTGGATGGGGAAAAATGTTTTTTGTTGAAACTAGTTAGATAAGTTGTACATGCCATAATGAGGTCTAATCATGATCCATTTTCAATGAAGGTTGGTTAGATATAAATTTCATTTATCCTTATAGAAATATACAAGGGTCTGACATGTCCCTACATAATGGAACCCTTATCATGGTTTGTAAAATAGATGATCGTGTGACATTATAAAGTATAATTCCTTGAATGATATACTTATGTAGAATAAACCACGACATCAAATTATTAAGGGCTTAAAAAAGGAATCTATGAGTGCTTTCTGGAGGTATTTTGATAGGATCATGGAATCCAAGATTGACAATATGGCCAGTACCATGGCTAATTTCTTAATAATATCATACTCATGGTCAAAAGTTATGTTCTTCCTAGTACATAAATTCTCTTTTAAAGGTGATTTAGGAACTTATGTACCTGTTGTGGATGGTCAAACCCTTGGAACAAGAGTTGAAGGTGATTCTTCTCTCTATTGATTAGGTCCACTACGTTTAACTACATGCGAAGAATGATTAGGTGATTAAGTATCCTCTAGTCAATATTCTTGGATGACCAGGTTAGGGAAGAACCTATCTTGTGTTGGGGAACTTCCATTACCTTTCTGAGCTTAATGGAGATCTATTCCATGAGTTTCATCCGCATAAATAGTTTGATGAAGGACGCAATTAGAGTAGGGGACCCATGAATTAACAAATCATCCCATGTATCCTCAACTCTAATAGAATGTTTCCCTAGTTCCCCAATAAATTTTAGAGAAGTAGGTTTAATAATCTCACTAATTATATAAAAATGGATCCATTAAGTGAATAATATTCGTGGAACTGATGTTCAACTCCTCGTTTGATAGAGATTGTTTTTGGCTTGTAAACTCTTGTTGTACCATTTGGTGGGGAGATTCCTGTACTTATGGGATTTTAGGTATGAATTCTTCTAAATTAAAATCCAAAATTGGACTTGAAATAGGCTCATCATCCCATTTTTTATTTTGCCTCATCCCATCATGTCATTTTTTGGACTACAATCTCTGAAAAGAATGAGTTTTCGATGGGGTTGGTGGTATTATATAAATTGTATCCTATGAATTGTCGGTTGTTGAAACTATGATGAGAGGATATCTTGTGTTTGGTTTATCATTTTTATAAGAGAAAATTTACTGAAATTCATCATATCATTTATTTTAACATCATTCCATTAATTTTCCTCCTCTGTATCAGTGGTAGAAACACATTCCACTTATGCATGTGGCTTTCCTAGATTCACTTTCTCGAAGTATACCATCTAATGTAGGATATATTTTATGATGAAACATTCCTGGAGATTGTTCCACAATGATCAATGGAATTTGAAATAGTTCGTGTTATCTTTAACATTATCCGGTATGGTATTATTGGGCTTTGGAAACTTGATCAGGTTGTTAATCAATGCTAAGATAATGTTGTTAGAGACGTGGCCTTTTTATAAAGAATAAACCTTTTTCATCATATTTTTAAACATATTTTTTTTATATCCTCTTTTTTATCTTCCTGAAAAGGAAGTCATTTTTTTATGATTAGGAGGTAGAACCACACGACAGGGGGTATGATTTGGAGTGGGAGGAGGTACAAGTTCTTTCTTATGTGTAACGGTGATAGTCTCCCCTATCCCCATTCTATTTCCCTAAGATGAATAAATTACATGGTTCATAGCCTTGGTTTGTGATAAGGAGTCTTCCACTTCTTGGGAAATTTGGAAAATGTCCCAAATCCCTAATGTTTATTTCATATGGATGAGTAGCATTCCCAACTCATTTCAAATATTCTCTATAAAAATAAGAAATATGTATTCTTAAGGAAGCTGTAGGTTTACGAATTCTATTAATCCTTTGCACCGAGAAAGGAAATCAGATAAATTTTCATTCTTTTGATGTTTTTAGTTTGAGAGGTCAAAGACTATTGCGTTTTGAAATATTGGGATGAATTGGAAGAGAACCCTTTAAATAAGATCTCTGCACCCTATAATTTATTGAGTTGAAAATATTTTACACCATATAAATGCTATCCCCTACAGTGATCTCTCGAGGAAAACGAGTTTAAATACCTCTTATTATTTAGGTTTCCCCATTATAGGATCATGATGGGACCCAAAAATTTTCAAGTAGTGATCTAGGTCCCACAAACCATTGAGAATTGGAATTGAATAATTCCCTATGTTTGGAGGTGATGATTCAGATAAACTCATTCGGGGTAATTGTTCTACTCTGGTTGTACTAGAACAAACCTCTTTTCTATGGTTTCTAATTGATCAGCTAGCGACTCAATAATATTCATGATCCCTTGAGGAATGTATTGAAGATAAGGATCTTGAATAGGGCTAGTAGCTTGTACGGCCATAAGTGATCGCATTGTTTGTATCTATCATGGATATCCAAGTTGGGAATACCATTAATGATACATCTGGTTCTATTTTGGATGTATAATTAATGGAGATATCTTATGATCCACTTCCACCCGGGTCCAATTATATTAGTTTTTTGTACCCCACATTGATCAGATATCCTAGATTCACTTTGATTTCTATTGGGAACCCTTTTTGTTAATTTTCTCTAGTTGGGAGTGTGAGTTTAGGATCTACTTATAGAACATATCCAATAAGAGTATTTCTTGAGAGTAGTTATTTATTGAGTCTCCTCAATTATTATATCTCCTCCTCATGCTGAGAAATTTTTTCCTCAAGTGTAAGGGTTTGAACCTTTTCAAGAGGTAGGTGCAGCACAAATCTTCCTTAACCCTTTTATTTTTTGAGTTCTATTTGAGTTGGTAATGATGGATTGGTTGAGGGAATTACCAAATTTAAGGAAAGTATCAGGTTTCAGGTATTCACACCTCCTTCAATCATTTATGTGTGAAATAAATATGAACTGAAGGTTCCTCCTTAAGATCATCTGTATAGGTCTCATTTTCTAAAAGTACTACAATAGTAGTGTTAATGTAATTCACTGACACAAACTGAATTATAGAACTTTTAATAGTGAATTTGTGGGAATACCATTCTATACCCCCACCATGGGGTCTTTTAATATCCTTTTTCTAATTCTATTGGAATAGTTTGGAATATTTTAATCTGATGGAAATATCAATATAGTTTTTCATGTTTGTTCATAATTAGGATACCGAATCACATGATGGGAAAAATTAGGAGGATTCATTCTTCCGAATTCCCTATAATCGAGAGAAAACTTCCTTCCATTGAGGAGGTTGTTGATGTGAAAAATACCCCATCTCTGAGGGATGAGGCAATTCACATTCAAATTTTACAACTCTTCAGTCCTATTTCTCTAACCTCAATAGTTTTGTTAAAAAAATCCCTCATACCTACATGTTGGGGATGCTCCTGGATTTTTGTGGCTGCTACTATCATGGATTCCCTATTGATTTTATTGATTTTTTGTTTGAAAATGAATTTAGTGAATTATTACGTATGCATCTGAATCACCCACTTCCGATGATATTTTTGGTATTTACTATATTTAGGTTATCAAATGAGTGAATTCCCTTTAAGTAGGATGGTCGTTCATTATTTTCTAATCGATGATGCAAAATCCTTTCAATGCCCTTATTTTTTCTCGCCCGACCTCGGTGAGAGTCGATTGGGGCCTGGTTTTTTATCATATCGTCATTTTTTAACATAATTTTTTTTAAAGTTGGTTTGAATCTATGAAATGGCATGATACCACCTCTGTTAGGATTTTATGGTTGGGTTCCATGGTGAAATTCAATGCTCCATGTTCCCCTCATCCTTAGATATGAACACTATATGTGGAATCTGTGATTATCTAATGAAATATTTTAACACCATGAGGCATGTACATTGAAGGGATCCTTACTAAATCCAAACACTGGATGTCATTTAGCCAGGAGAACCACCAAGTAAATTTGTAATTTAATCCCTTCTATTATCTGGATGTGAATTTGATATTCATCGTAGGGTAATAATTTTTCTCTCAAGTGATGAATATTGTTCCATATATTTAGGCAGATGTCATGAATAGAGTCTTCTAACAACACCTACAGAATATTTTTATTGAGGGTTGGTTAAGGATTAGAAAATTATTGGAATATCATCTTTACCCAACTATTTCCTCTTGTTCATCATGTCATATTCAACATTTTCTAGAGGCTTCTCAACCTGGTTTGACCATACTGGATGCTTTTGGGATGCATTATTATAAGTAGTGATATTGCTTGGGATTCCTCTAAAACATTGGAAGATAAATTATCCAAGGTTGGTTCAGAGAGTGAATTTCCCCTTGGTAAATCTTCAAGCTGATAAATAATTTTATTTTTCATTGAAAATGGATCAAACATTACTGGCCACATTTTCCCAGGTGCCTCAAGGTAAGGGGACTTTCTCATCACTACATCGCTAAGGGGAGGACCCTTATTATGATGTGAAACACTACCGTGGGGATAAATTTCATATATAATGTCATTATGGGGAGGAATAACAATGTAGATTAAAGAAAAATGTATAACCACTTACTCTTTGATCTCTTAGTCACATAGAAAGATTCGATGAATCTCATCAGGAGGTGGGTTTTTGAGGTCGATCAGATTATGGACATCAAGTAAGTCTTTAAGGAGATGATTTTTGGGATGACCATAATAATTAATACTACTTATTCCATAATTTTTTAATGGGGGAATAGAATATTGAGTTACCATGGATAAGAATCTGAGGGATTCAAGAACTCTTAAATTATGTTGTGTGGGATTTCATATTGGATCTTCATTTTTTATATGTCTCTAATGAGGCCTCTTTTTGGATGCCTTCACATGAGTGATTGGGGAACTTTATAAGGATAGTTTTTTTAGTTATGGAATTTTTCATTCTGATATCTTGAGAGGCAATTGAAATTTCTTAAAAGGATTTTGGAAATTTTTCAAGGGTTTGTACCTACTCCAGAGTAGCTGTTGGAATATGAATATTAACACATATTCGAACAAGTGTATGTTACTAATACAGTTGTTTTAATATCACAAGGGTTTCTACATTTCCCAATTGGATGGGATCATAGGTATCTATATACTCTGGGGTGACATATAGATGAGACACCAACATTTTTGGGGAAATATTTATGTGTTAGTCCCTTTATCACTAATATTGTCATCATTATGATGTCCTGGAAGGTGTGTAGGATGTAGGAAGGGACTTTTATCTATCTTTTCACCATTTTTAAGATATTATAGGTGGATTCAATGACTATTATGAGGTTATATTACCATTATATGTCTAGATTAGAGGTTTTATCTTTCTCTTGTCCTCCATTTCCTTCCAATAGATACTAAATATACTCGGTTGTGGGGGTGAAGAGTTGGGTATATTCCTTATTCGTCACTGAGACTTTCCTAATGACTATTCTATGTGATTATAGAATAATTTACATGTGTGCTTGATAAGTGTGAGAAGGTGTGTGCGCCTGCTCAAAAAGTTCTACTGAATTTGACTAGTAGAATTATTTGGACACCACCAGATGTGGCATCTGGTGGGACTGATTGATGTGGGAAGGTGTTTCTGACTTCTCACAGGCTTCCTCCAAATTTGAATAACAGGATTCCTTGGACACATATAGTTGAGGGTTATTATAGGCCTAGATGGTGTGTGAAGTTATTTATTCTTTGTTGATGTGTGCCACCATATTTGAATAGAATGATTCCCATGATTCCTCCAGACAAGTCTGTTTTCCAGATGAATTACTGTGGGAAGGTTAATATGTAAATTCATACTTTTCCACTAAATTTGATAGGTGGGATTCTTCGGAAGGGACAATGATGTATCCTTGTTTCTTATTGGCCTACTTCCACTCTTAGAGATCCTTCATTCATTACTAGATCTAGATTCCCTAGGCCAGACTACTAAGGACAGCTCCATCATAATAATGATTGTTCAGTTCCATGTGACATTGGAAGTGGTGAATTTTGGATGTATCCTCTTGGAAATAACCATGTGCTTTCCAGATGATTCCTTTTTTGGCATCTTGATCCACCTCCCGAAGATAGGGGAGGGATTGATTATTGCATTCAGAGGATAAGCTCCTGAAATAGTTGAATATGATGTTTGGTTTCATCTTCTTTTGGACCATCAGACATCATTAATTGGGTGATCGATGCGTTTTCCAAGGTAAAGTGACTATCAGGAGGCCTCTAGGGTCAGGATATTACCATTCTGGAAATACTCCCAAAGTAATGAATTCAAGACCCAGTATTGCAGATTCTAGGTTTATGACATCGTCCGCTTCTTGGATAATGACCCAATCTGAATGGTATATAGGTAATACGTCTATGATTATTGGTAAAACAAAGTTTTAATTGAAGGTAGATCTTATTCAATGTACCTGAAATATCAGTGAAAAACACAAACCAAAAATCCCATTCAAATCAACGTCTCATTAAATGAACACATGAATGATTGATTTTCTTGCTTGGATCTCATTAATTTTTTAAAACGAAAGGGGCCTAATAGGTGGGTGAGAATATCACCTTTGATAAGGTTTCACATCATGTTCACCATTTTTTTCATCCTTGAATATTCCATGTAGTGTTGGAATGGAATTTTGTGCAGTTGGTGGAACAACCTTTACGTCATACCTATATACACGTCCCTTTTGGGTGGTTTTAAATAGGGTTTATTAATGGAACCAGAAACACCCAATAGTTCTATATCCTTGAGGGATAATAATTCCAAAGGTAGCTTCTCATTGGGATGTTTGGACATTGATACTTAAGAACTCACATTGGACGAGTGGATGTGAGGTCAGGCTCATCACACACTTTTGGGGGAATTGTTTCCTACTATAAGACACTCTTATAGATTTAGAAAATGTTCACCTATCCTTCATTAATTACCAAGTATGAGGTGGTTCACCCTTGAATTAAATTCAATTATTATCATGTACAGACTTCAGAATAATCTAAATGTGTCCAATTTTATTAATCAATGGATATATATGTATGTATCTGATGTTCTCCATCAATGAAACCCTCTTATGTACTGATTATAGATTCTCTTTTCCATCTTATTATGATGTTGGATTTTATCCACATAGTGGGTTTCTCTGGAGTGAATCACCTTCCAGGAATGTGGGAGTTGTTTTGATGTTAGGATCAGACCCATAAGATGGGATTTCTAGAAACCCTTATAAAATAATCAGAACCCACATATTTAGGTTCCTTTTAATAGAGCACATATTACCTTTTATGGTCATGTGATACGAGCCAAGATGTTTAGTTTTACATCATAAGAGAAGGACTTCTAGAAAATAGATTCCTTTTAAATTTTTTAAGTGGGGATTTTGTTTAAGTTACCTAGGGAACTTAAAATATATATATATATAATCCTTGGTTGTATATTACACTATTGGGAATTTAAACAATAGAGGATTAGGACTGATTTTGGGGAATTGGGTTTTGACCTAAAGGATGCTTCATATGTATCCCATTTTCATGGGAATCAATTCTCGTGTAGTTATTTTGTGAGTAACCACACCAAAAGATTCCCTTTAAAGGTTTATCTCATATGAGATTATGGCCCATTGAGAGGATTAAGTTTGGGATTATTCTTGAAAAGGATACCCTTTTTGTTGGGTCTTACACTTAGAATGGGGTTGATTGGTGGTTTTATGGTGACATGGTTGGGTTTCATATCAGTTAGGAGGCCCATGGTTGGATAAGGATTAAACATATAAAGATACCTATATGATTGGTTATGATTGTGGATTATACCTAAGAGGAGGTCCACATAAACTGTGAGGTTTTGTTGGGGATTATTCTTAAAGAGGATTCCCTTGTCTTGTTGGGAATTACACAGAGAATGACACCCAAAAGATGAAATTTTGGGTCTTATAAAAAGTTTGAGTCATATGTGATTTGGGAGGTTTGGTTAGGCTTATTCCTAAGGAGGATACCCCTGTTTGGTTATGTAATACACTTATAATACCCTTTTTTGAGGCCCATGGTATGGGATCATATGGATTTCATTATCACTACTAACCTCTAATCCCTTGTGAATCATGATCGGTGAGAGAAACAATAGTAATTAGTAGATTTGGAGAAAACACACAATCTACGTTTTTTAGTTGGTGGATAACTCCAAGAACCAAAGGGAAAGTGAAGGATAACATGATATGGTGTAAATTCCCTTCAATGATTATACTCTAGACCCAAAGGGAGAGATAAAGGGATTTGAAGTTAACATATCCCCTCTTATTTTTTTAACTGGGATAGTCATGATTGATGATCTATCTTACCATGGCCTGTGAGTATATAGAAGGATGTTGTAATTAAGTAGGATAGGACTGACAAGAAAGGATAGGGGATTACTCTAAGAGGGATGTACTAAAATTGTATTTTGGGAAAGAGTAGAGGATCTTATTTATTGATAAAGATAGGATGATCCCCACTCTCCCCATTTGGAACCAGAGGTCCTAGGTCTCATAGATGATAAGGGGAGGAGGGAGTACTCACCCTTATCCATAAGACTTGGAGGTCCCTAAAACATCCTTCAAAATCAGGATACTCTTGACTAAAGTGATTCATACTCAAAGGAACCACAATGAACCGACCTTTTATTTTGGACAAGTGTGGGATACTTGTGACTAAAGGAATTCATACCAAGATAGGATACACACTTTTCTGCCTCCTACAATGGTTCTTCTCATCTAAGGGATTCAGTGTTGGTTTCAATTTTGCCCCCTTATATGATGAATCCATAAGAAATGATGTCCTACCATTGGTGGATTTGAAGAAAAATATAAGGGGGGTTAAAGTTGGATTGTTTTAGATAGAAAATGTGATTCAAATATGGACTTGGAGGAGGTGGAAGTGATTTATGAAGGGGTAGGCATGGGTGAGATGGAGAGGCCTTGGAAAATGGACCACCAGGGGAAAAAACTTTTTTGGGGCCTTATCATAGGTCCATGGGTCTCCCAATGTCTCCTTATAAGGGTTTCACGTATGTATCTAATCATGGAAGGGAACTTCATGCAAGTTACTATTAACTTGGGGGAAGGGATCCTCATACATGTGTATTTTGTTTCAGAACCCTATGGGAATATGATCACCCTTATCCCACATAATTCTATCTTATCTCAGCATTTGAAGAGATACCTAAGATATTTTGGAGGGCATGGGAGTATGGGCTCTGAAAACAAATCTTCAGGGATTATTTTTATTTTCTATTTGTTCAAATAAGGAGCCCTATGGTTCTATTTATTATAAAATAGGGAACCCTAGTAAAAGGGGTTACCTTGTGTATGTCTATGGAGTAGGTACTAAGTGAAGGTACCCTGCATAGGGGTGGATATTTATTCAATTATTCACTAGAAGTTTAGAATGATTCTTCTAGAGGATAGTCTAGGATCACATAGGTGCCTCAGACATGGGTGGTTTCGCCTTCTGGGCTACATAGTCAAGGCTTGTGCCAGCCTATTGGAATGTAAGGTTGGGGGCACAAGACCACCTAGGTGAACTCGCAGCTCCATATTGGTAGAGTTGTGCCCCTGTACCCCTTATCAAAATTAGTGATGTGTTGGGGTCCCACCCCTTTGAACTAGTCCCTTACCCACTATTATTAATCTCTATGAAAAATGAAGAGTGACACCTCTAGGTCTTCAGTCTGGGTAGATGAAGTTTTTCACCATGACACATACAACCTCATCTCTTCTGGAATAAAAGATGAATTTATACTCAAATGTGACATTTAGTCTCTATTTGAGGATCATATCATTAATTTTATGGAAAAGTGCATGGAACACATTTCACAATTTCAAAAAAAACAAAAACTAAGTAGTTATTATATTTTATGGAAGGGGCCAGACAAGTATCTGTCCAAAAAAATTAGGGGATCAATGCTTTTTATTTCCTCCACCATGATATTTGTATATAATTTATAAGGGGTGGAGATATAGAACTCTATTTTTTTGGTTCTACTATTACTAGTGTATTGGTATATGCATTGTAAATAATACTTTTGGGTGGTTTATGAAGAAAAAACACATACTTATTCCAATTGAATATAAAATTTCAAACATCCAACTTGAGGAAGGGAAAAATATTACCCTCTTGGTGGTTAAACCAACATCTGTCCTCATTTTTTATATCCCTTTATTTTTCAATTTATTTATTTTTTGTCAAATAATGTTATTATGTATTATTTTCTTCTTGTTTTGTTTTATGTTTTGAGTGGTCGCATCCAAGATCCTAGATCAAGGATTCCACTATTCAAAATAAACCAAGCTGTTCTTTTTCCCCTATTTGGTTTATTTTATTTATTATTTAATTAATATTGAGATTAAATCAAGTTTTTTATAACATAAATATGGGGTGGGGGTATTTCAACCCATTTTAGAAATTTTTGGGTGCTTCCTTTTTTATTATTTTTAAAACCTACTTAGATAATTTTATTCATGTTTTTTTTCTATTTTAATTTTAAGAGTGTTTTTAGGGTATTGATATTAATTCAGTACTTTATCAAAATCATAACATATTTGAAATTTTGAAATAATACTTTATTTTATGATTTAAGGATTATGTTATTTTTGATATGTATTTTTATTCCCAGATTTTTAGTCTTTTCATTTAAGGGAATTTGTTTTGACTGTGAAATGCTTGCATAATTTTACTATCTAAAAGAAATATCTTTCCCAACATGAGTTCTCTCTAAACCTTTTCACAAATTGTTTACATTTATATTTTTTGTTGGTCGGAGTAGGAAAATAAAGAGGGGGTAAATTTAGTTCCTATAAAAATGTCTATCAAAATAGTTCGTTTAAACATCTCCAATTAGAAATACAAAACAATCCAGTTAACCAAAGTAGTATATTTATAAAAGTTTTAATCTTTTAAAAGACTCCTAAAAGAGTAATTATTTCTCAGTTAAAACAATATGGATTATTATTTCATATTTTTAAATTGGTCTATAAAATCAAATTATAATATAAACACTATCTATGATTACATATCAATGTGATGTATTGTTTTCCATGAATAAATAATGCAGTGAAAACAAAACATTAAAAGACGCAATGGATTTGAAGATAAGAGGTTCAGTATCCAGATGAGACTTAGTCCTCTCAACATTCTGAACACATACCCCCAAGGAATTTATAAATAATGTTTGATCCACACCTTGGATAGGGGTACACACTAGTATACACAACTTTCGAGGACAATAAGAACTCTTCCATTGTTTTTCATGGGAGTAAAAATTACAACAGGATGCGTAGGGAACCCATCCATTGTTATATGTTGGAGTGTATAGTGTAAAAATTTAATTTTGTGAAGATAACAATGTATCTTCCAGCTACCCACTGGTGATAGTGTCTGTTTATAAAACTGAGAGACACACACTTCTTGTATTCGAAATAATGTACACATGAAGAGGTAAAATATAGAGAGCGGTTTTAGAATTCCTTGTGTGTTTGGATCTGCCACTTTGAGACTCCTAGAGGATGTATTAAAATGAATCTTGAGTCTACTTTCAAGAACAGACATCAAAACATAGGGTTATGAATCCTTATATCTTCTTTTCTTAGTGAGGGAAATATTTTCATGAAGTGTTCTTATACAATATTTAATTGTTGTTGTAGAAGTTTTTTATTAGGATTCACAATAATACTTTTTTAAGAATGGGTAGTTCATGTTTTGTTATAATGTTCATGAGCATCTCAATTTATTTTTCAGATCATGTCATTTTTCTTATTGATTATGATATTCCCATTATACAATATAGCAGACAAGCATCATTTTCTATGGATCATTGTACCTCATACTGGTCTCTAACATTCATTAAATGGTGTCTAAAAATTACAGAAAAGATCATTAATATAATATAAGGTGATATGTTTGATAAATAAGATAGTTAAAATTAATTTTTTATTTAATTGGAAAAGCAAGGAATGATGGTGTCTTGGGATCAATGGGTCAATCAGTTGGTGTCTCAGACTATAAGTGTCTCAATCTATTAGTGTATCATACTCTCAGTAGGTCATTCTGTCGGTAGATAACTCTATCAGTATGTACTATGGCAGTAGGTACTATGTTTGTAGGTAATGCTTAAGTACCTTAGCTATCAATAGATTATATTTTGTGGAAATTATGAGTATCGGTTAGTCACTCTGTTGGTAGGTCCATCTGTTGGTAGGTCAGGTTTCAGTGACTTATCCTTATCGATTACTTATAATTATCGGTGACTTATACTTATCCTAATTATGTTAACTTGTCTTATGATATAAACACTTAATAAATAGTTCAATATTAAATGTAAAAATTATTAAAGAAGATGTAGCTTAATAAAACATAATTAAGCATGATTTGTGAGCATTAAAACTAGTAGAGGCCAGAAATACCTCTATTTTTAATGATCACAAATCACACCATTATATAGTAAAACAGTTGAATTATGAGGATCAATGTAAGTTCTACTTATCATATTATACAGATCATAAGAGGTGAAATTTTATGATAAACAAAAATAATATATAGAGAACTTATTAATATTTTGTTTTAATCTTATACACTTTTTTAATGTTATGCTCTCATTTAATCTTATTCTCCCCTTGAGATTTATTCCATACAGGTACAAATTCCATAAAAATTCTCCCCCTTTTTGGATTATCAAAAAAGAAACAAATAATTAAATGAAATAATAGATAATGAGATAAAAACATAGAAGATATTTCCTCAGTCCAATAGTAAAAGTGGTAAAAAAAATAGTACAATATATCCCTATCAAAGAAACAACCAAACAAATTTTCTCAAAGAAGATTCCATAAATTCCTTGACCTTAGAAGAAGAATATAATGTAGAATTAGGGGGTGAAAAGTAGTTGTTGGAGGTATAGAAAGGGTGCTGAAGGATGTAAGAGGAACTCCTGTAAAAATAGAACATGCAAGGCTCGGGCTAGGAGAGGAAGGAGGTCCAATAAGCTCACAATGAATGACAGGTCTCATTTGGATTAGATATTGAGTGGGAATCATTTAAAAAGGTAACAAGGATGAAGATGAAGAAGTATAAGGGTGAAAAATAGGTTGTATATGAGATGCTTCTAGAGAAACAATAGCAGTTCTCTGATGATGCAGGTAAGGTTCTAGTAGATTGATGATGTCCTTGATGATATGACCACTATAATCTATATCCTTTTCAAAGTTTTTCTTATTCATAACATACTTATATAAGGTAGAAGTGTAGTCTTTAATCTACCTGACTTTATCTATGACGTCTTGATTAATTGGGGGGATCTTCCAATTTTCCACAATGTTTTTAAAGTGACTATCTAGCTGATGTTTAGTATAAACTCTATTAAATTAGATGTATACTTTATTGGTTACCTATTCTTGAGCATTATTAGCTCCTGAGGTTTAAAAACTTACCATATCATGCACATGATCTCTATTTTTCTTAATATTATAGATTATTTCTTGATTAGTTCAACCGATCATAGTTGGAATTTCCTATCTGATTATAGTTTAATCATCTCAAAATTAGGAATGAATAGAAGGAGCAATAGAGTTTGAAGAACCTTGAATTATATCTTGAAATATTTATATCAATTGATTTAAATCAATGGATGGAGGTGGAAGTGTAGCTAAAGATGAATCATCATTCACTGAATTTTTTACAACTGGCCTCAAAATGGCAAGATCAAGAGTTATAGGAGAAGTAGAATCATCCTTAGAAGACTCAAAATAGGTATCTCCAAGTGTTTTTAAAACCTTTTACAAAAATACTTTTTATTCAATAATCTGTTAATGGAAGAGACAATAGAATCCAATTCATTATGCATCTTTTGATTTCCTATTACAATTTATTCCAACATTGAGATCAACCAAGGTTCAACATGTGAAACCACCATTTTTTTAGAATAACTGCATCATGTTAATGAATCCTTGAAATGGTAGAATGTTTTTATATACTATACTAGCTTAGGTATAGCTACAAGATCATGAGTAGGAGTAGGTATCCTACCCTCTGAATCAGGGTACTCCAAATCCAAAGAAACATACCTTGGATCCTTTTTCCACATAGGAATTACAATATCATAAAGAGGAGAAATTACATAAACTTTCACTCTCTTTTCCTATCTATATCCCCCAGTAGATACTCTCTTTTAGCATCAACCAAATATTTCACTAGAGCCAATGAAACTTCTCCTTCAGCAGAACATCATCTTGAACATGGAAATCATTAGCGCTTTCCTCAACCAAAAGTGATTTAGAGCATCATTGGATTACACAACCAGCTCTTTTTCCACAAAAGTAGTATAAAAAAGATCTACACAAGGACCTTGATCATCACCAGGATGGCCTTATCTATTATCTAATTCATCACATCCTTATTCTACCCTATCACTTTCATATTATTCATCTTATATAATAAATGTCATCTTCTTCATTTTATTCCTCATATCTATTTTCATCATATTCTTCCTTTTCTTCACTGTCGCATTCTCCTTCTTTACCATTTGACTCCTCATCACTACTAGATCTATTATCATACCCAATGATCATGGAATATTAAGTCTCCTAAACATAATCCACAGCTAGAAGTGGTTTATTTGAGGGTTGAATCCAAGTATTACTAGTTGGTCCATAGGTCATTATTTTTAGACATTTAGCTATATACGGATCAATTATATCATCAATAGGGGATTCTCCTCCTTTATCTGCCATAGCTCCATATTTCAAACCTGAATACACACCAGTTTCTTGTATTCCAAGACCAGGGTCAACAAGGATCCCTGACCTTGTTGGTGGCTCAACAAGATTAAAATCCTCATACAATTTTTCATTGTTCTTATCCCACATCTTCTTCAATGGATTATAATTTATTTTTATCCTATTATAGATAGATTTGTTCAAAAAATACCCATCACATTCTGTTTATGCTTCTTCACCCTTATTTACTAATCCCTTATCTATTAGCATAGAATAAATAATCCTGGGATAAAACAAGAAATTTGTTTCTCAGCTGGGTTTTATCATTTCACTTATATAACCAATCAAATATCTGGAAACATTAATCTTATTTCCCTTCTTCAATAGATAAATCAAATATAAATCTCGATACTTTAGTGAGGTAAAGTCCTCTTCTATTAGAGAAAATTGATGCATTATAAATTTGAATAAAAACCTGGAATCACCATTCAACTCAGTTACTATAGTCCTTATATGGTCTCCATTTCTAGTAAACACATCCATTGCTTCCTCAAAATTTAATATATCCCTAGGTGGAGGTGCACTTAATGTATGATCATCACATAAATTCTCAAGGGTTTTATTCAAGCATTATTCCCAATGCATAGAGAAAAAATAAATTATTCTTCCATTTATTATAGTCTTAGTACAAAATACCTTTCATCCTTCTAGGAAACATTACATGCATAAATAGAACTCATCCACTAGAATCAGATAAAATGGTATGTCATTCTTCAAGAACCACTCCAACCATCCTAGATATTGAAACACATTTAACGAGAGATAATTACATTCCCACAGCCATTCTGGGTGCACTTCTTTATCAGGAGTGACAACATGGTTTACCAGTTTTGGACAAAAAAGTTTCATATTAGGTTGAATAGATTCACCTCTTGGATTCTTAGAATAATGACTCCCATTCATAGATCTCTCAAAAACACATTTTACTTGATCCATTGGTGAGTTGTGAAGTTTTTTTTCATAGATAATGGTAACAATTTAGGAGAGAATGGTTAACATGTAAGAGTCTGAAAGCAGGGGTGTGAGAGTGAGAAAAAATGTTCGATCAACCTTAAATTTATCATTTAGGGATTTAAAATCATAAAATAAGTAATACAGATTAAAATAAAATTAAATAATTAAAACAGTGACATTTTAAATTCCAGGACAGAAAAAGACTAGGTATCAATTTGTGAGACACATTAGTGATACCAATTGATAAGTCACCATTGGTATATCCTATAACTGTGTCATCTTCATTATGTCCTATCGATGAGTCAGCATCAGTAAGTCATATAAGTGAGTCATCTTTGTTATTTCCTATTGGAGATTCATCATCGGTAAGTCCTATCAGTGAGTCATGAACAGTTTATCAATCCTATCTCATGTCTAATGTAGCTCATTCTTTTAGAATATAATTTCTATGTAAAAATATCAGCATGTTGATGTTTTCTAAAAATTGTTTCAAGAGTTAAATCAACATCGTGATAATGATCTCTCAAAAAGTTATGTCTCAAATCAATATATCTTGTTTCAGTATGAGAAATTGGATTTGGAAATATGATAATAACGCATGTTTTATCAAATTTCATAAGTACATGTACAAATTTCTATCCATAATTTAGTAAAGTGTGTTCATCCACACAATCTATGTACAATAATTACCAACAACTATGTATTCAGCTACTACAATAGATAATGAAATAGAATTTTTCTTTTTCACTACACCATGAAATTAGAGACTTTTTCAATAAGTGACACGTTCGAGATGTGATTTTCCTATCTAACATGAAACCACCAAAATCAGCTTCATAATAATTAACCAATTAAAATGGTTTTTCTCTAGGGTTGAACAGTCTTATGTTGTTAGTATACTTGAGGTTTGTTAAAATTCTTTTAATAGAAAGTAGATGTGACTCTTTAGGATTTTCTTGAAAATGAGCACACATACACACACTAAAGATAATATTAGTTCGACTGGAAGTTAAATAAAGAAGACATACAATCAGACCTCTATAATTGGTTTGATCAAAGGATTTTTCATTTTCATCAATATCCAATTTATAGGTGGTACTCAAATGAGTATCAATACTTTTTGTGCTATCCAAGACAAAAGGTTTAAAAATTTCTTTATTTTATTTACATTATTTAAAATAATACCTTCTTCATTTTGAATGATTTGAAATCCAAGAAGGAATTTAATTTCATCGATTAATCTCATCTCAAACTCATTTTCCATCATTTTTGAAAAATAAATACTTCAATAATTATTTGAACATATCTAAATAATATCATCAATATATATTTGAACAACTGAAACATATTTAGAAATTTCTTTTATAAAAATAGTATGATCAGAAATACATTTTGTCAAACCGTTGGAAATACGAAAAGTGTTGATCCTATCATACCAATCTCTTGAAGCCAATATTAAACCAAAAAAATCTTTTTTTATTTAAAAAACATGATTTGGAAAATAAGGATTTCTAAAACCAGGGGTTATTCAACGAAAACACCATCTACTATATACCCATTTAGGAATGTACTTTTTACATACACTTGATAAATTTGGTTGTTCAAATGTGCTGCATAATCTAGAAGAATTGTAATGGATTCATTTATGTAAATAGGTGTAAAGGTTTATTCATAGTAAATTCCTTCTTCATGACAATAAAAATGTGAAACTAATCTAGCCTTATGTCTTAAAAGTGTTCTAGCCTCATACACGTTTTTAAACACCCACTTAGTGCCAATGGTCAAGGTGTCTTTGGGTCTATCAACACATTTCCCAATTTTATTCCCTTTAAACGGATTCAATTATTATTTCATAGACATCACCCAAACACATCATTAATTTCTGCATTGATGTTTTTAGGTTCAATCTATAATAAAATGATTTGATGTTCAACCATGTTTCTTAGAGAATCACTAGTCCATGCCCCCTTATCTAATTCTCCAAATACATCATCTAAGAGATAAATATTAAGGGTTCTAGCATATCTAGAAAAATAAGGGATGGTTATCTCGAGTTCATATACATGTTCAGTTTTACTATGATTAGAATATAGCAATTTTCCAGAACTGGAATATTATACTGCTTACATAACCATAGAGGCATAAGGTTGAGAATTTAATTCATGATTTTACAAAGAATCCTAAATATTTTCTAGGGAGGTCTTAGATTCATGTGGATAAATTTCATCAAATTTGACATGTACATATTTTTCCTCACACTTAGTTATTTTATTCAAGGTTCTGAAAGCTTTTCTAGAGGTTAAATAACCGAGGAAAATTCCTTCATTCCTCTAGGATGACTTTTTAAAATATTATATTTCTTATTATGGATATATACTATTTAGCCAAAAACATTAATGTAATTAAAAATAACATTACTATAATTCCACAAATCATAGGGAGCTTTCATAAGGATAGGTCTTATTAAAACTCTATTGATTATGTAACAAGATATATTCACAGTTCTGAAAAAAAAAGGTAAATCGTATTCACTTATCATAGTTCGGGATATTTCTTGTAAGGTTATATTTCTTTTTTCTTCAAATACATTCTTCTAAGGTGTCCTAGGAGAATATAAGTTATGACCATATCTATATTATTGGTAAAAAAAATCAAATTCTTCATTTTAAAACTCATGAACAAGACCAATTCTTAATGCTTTTATCCTAAGTCCACTTATATTTTCTACAGACCTAGAAAAACTTTTTGAAATGAGAGAAACCTTCACTATTGTGTGCATAAAATAAATTTCATATATACAAAGAAAATACATCTATCAAAACATATACATAAGGCTTCCCATTTAATCTTGAAACACTATAGGGTCCAAACAAATCCATGAGAACCAAATAAAGGGGTAAAGAATTTGAACCCTATTTCTTCGGATTGAAAGATATTTTGTGTTTTTTTCCTTTTTGAAAATAATTTCATACTTTATCATTTTGGAAAAAAATGTTTAGTTAGATCAATGACTAGTAATTTTCTAGTTAGCTTTCTTATGAAGTGAATTTTTTAATGGCCTAGTATCCTATGAAAATACAACAACTCTTTATGAAAGTCACTTAGGCAAGAAACATTTTGAGTAACTAAGGAATATAAATTAACAGCATAAATGTTTTCATTTTTAAAGGCAGTAAATACTAAATAACTTTTACAATTTAATACATTGTAGGATTCATTTTAAAATTTAACATGAATTCATTTATCACATAATTGTGATATACTAAGAATATTATACATAAGTCTATCAACAAATAGAACATTAGAAATTAAAATTGAATTACTGTTACTGATTTCTCCAAGGCCAATTATTCTTCCTTTTTCATTTTCTCGAAAGGTGTAATTCCCACAATCAATATAGATAAGGGTTTCTATGCTCTTATATTCCCAAGTCATATGTATTTAACACAAACTATCAAAGTACCATAGGTTAATTCAAAATCTCTTCAAAAATAATTCCTTCAAAAATAGATCAAACATGAAAATAATTTGGTACCCAGAAATTCTTGGCTCCAGTAATATTATTCATTAATGATTTTGAAACCAACATATGTTTTATGGGTTTTCTATAAGTAGTTTTTAATGACTTGTGAAAATAAACTCTATTTTATCCAGAGAAACTAGAAGCAGTAAAAGAATTTCTAGTGATATAAGTTGTAGTAGATTTTTTAAATATAGGCATAAAACCAAATTTTCTTGATTTTGGTGCAATTTTAGACTTCACAAAATATAATTATCTAGGTTGATAACCAATACCAGTAGTAAATTTTGGAGAAACATATTTTCCAAGTATTTTAACTAAGGTATATTTACAATTTTTAAACATCGCAAGAAATTTTTTTAATTTATCATTTGAAAATTTATGTTCATTATTCTCATTGAGTAACTGACAATTAATTTACTTTTCCAGAGTAAATTCAAAATCAATAGAAACTGATAAATAATGTTCCTTTTTGAGAGAATTATATTTATCCTTTAGTTCATTTCATTAATCCTCAACCATTTTATATTATCCAAACATATCTTCATTTTTTATATTTTCATTATCAGATTCATATTCATAATAATAATAATTATGTACACGAGATTATAGGGTCACTAGAAAAAAAAATTTCATGAAAAAAAAATTGGATTGTTCATCATTCTCAACATGTGATGATTCAGAGTCACTAGAGGTATCCTCAGAATCCCTCTGGGTTGCCTTGATTTCCTTTTTTTATTTTAAATCAGTTTCCTCATAATTCATTTTGTAATTTAATTTTGGGAAATTATATTTTACATGTTCTATTCTCTTACATTCATATTAGACTATTTACGTTTGGTTATCACCACTTTTCTGATCCTTTTTCCAGTTTCCCTTATTATCAAAAATCCCTTTATAACTAGTAATTCTATTGAATTTCTTCTTTATATAGAAATTTTTTCTATCTTCTGTCTAGTTGAGAAATTTCCTCTAAATTGTCACTTCGTAATTCTTCATTGCTGAAACATTCAACATGAACTTTCATTTTCTCATTTTCTTTGTTTTTAGAAGCTGAGGTTTTGAAATCAACTGAACTTTTTTGGTTTATCATCTTCTTCTCTATTATCTTTCAGTTATTATTCATACATCATCAATATACCTATTAGCTCCATTACAGGTAGTTAATCAATGTCCCATGAATATATAATGGATACTAATTACCCTCTACACCTTTCTGGAATACACCTCAAAATTATCATAAATTTTTCTTTTACAGTTATTTTCCTTCCAAGTAAAATAATTGTATTAAAAATCTAATTGAACCTGATATACATGTCATAGATAGGTTCATAAGGAATTATTTTGAAGTTATCATATTTAATGGTATATGACTTCAGTCTCATTTCCTTAACATTAGTGGTTCCTTCATGTAAAATAACTAAAGTATCCCAAATCTCATATGGAATTTTACATGATGAAATATTAATTAATTTTTCATCACCTAAAGAATGAAATAAATCATTTATACAATTGTAAATATTATAATAGTCTTCCTCAATGGAATCATCCAAAGAGTTTCTAGGAGTAGTTGGAATTTTATATTCATAAACTATAGAATAAAAAATTTTAAAACCCATACTTTCTAAATTCATTTTCATTTTAATTTTATATTGTGCATAATATGTGATTCTAAAATGGGGAATAATGTTGGTAGCATCACCATCTGGTCTGTTGTTCATTTGAATTTTTTTTAAATAGTTCATAGAACTATAAATTTTGTGTTAACATAAATTTAGAGATCATTAAAACAGAACTAAAATCATAGATTAAAAGCGGTAAAAACATTTAAAACATTGATATATAGAAACCCTTTGATACCAAATGTTGGTTGAAGTATGACACTCAAGAGGGGGTGGGATTCAATTTAGTTCCCAAAAAAATTTATATCTAAATATTTATTTAAAACTTACCCAATTTGAAATTTAAAATATTCTATTTTACTAAAGTAGTAGATTTATAAAAAATATTATCTTTTGAATGGCTTATCAAAGAGTGATTATTTTGTACATAAAATAATATAGACCATTTTTTCAAATTTTGAAATCAATAAACTAAATGAAATCATAATATAAAAACTATCTAATATTATCTATCAAAGTGAATTAATGTTTTCAATGAATAAATAAATTAGTGTAAATGGAAATTGTAAACCAAAAATGTATTTTAATTCAAGAGGTTCATTATCAAGATGATACATAGTCCTCTTCACTTGGTGATCACCTACCATAAATAAATATATAAATGAATTTTTATCCACACCTTGGATCATGGTACACAATAGCATACCCATATGTTCATTTTAAAAAGACCTCTTCTACTATTTTTTAAGTGACTAAAAATTACAAAAGGACACACAAGGACCTCTTCCACTGTCATATGTGGGAGTGTAAGGTGTAAAATGATAAGTTTGAGAAGATGTCAATTTATCTTCCATTTATGAATATGAGATAGTTTGTTTTTATATAACCCAGAGACAGATACTTCTCATATTGTACATAATGTACACAAGAATAGGTAAAATATAGAGAATAGTGATTGAATGATTTTTTTGTTTGGATTTTATGGTTTGAGACTCAATGAAGATATATGTAAGTGAATATGTATTTTAATTTTAGGAACATACAGTAAAAAATAGGGTCCCGGAGACATTTATCTTATGCTCTTAGTGAGGAAGAGATTTTCTCGAAGTGTTCTTCTCCACTCTTAAACTATTGTTGTATATGTTCTTAAATTAGTATTCACATCACTCTTTTTGTTTTTCACAACTGGTAATTCTTGTGTTATTATAAGGTTCCCGAGTAGCTCAATATATTTTCTCAGGTCATGCCATTTTTCTTATTGATCCATATATTCAATTTATGTAGTGTAGTAGAAAAGTAGTATGTTCTCTGGAACCACATACCTTGTACTAGTCTCTGACATCTTTTTAATGCTTTCTAAAAAATAAATACAAGATCATTAATATAATTATATGATCTAGGATTCATAAAAATTAAAATTAGAATTAAATTCTAATTTTAATATAAAAGGGAAGAATTGTGATGTCTCAAGATCAGTAGGTCAGTCTACTGGTGTCTCAAATGGTCGGTGTCTCAGTCTGTTGGTGCCATATACTGTCGGTAGATCGGTTTTTTGGTAGATCACTCTATCAGTCAGTACTCTATAAGTAGAAAATATGTCGTTAGGTACTCTATCAGTAGGTAATGAGTAGGTAACATAGCTATTGGTATATTATACTTCGTGAAAATTATGAGTATCGATTAGTCACTTTGTCGGTCGGTCAAGCTATTTGTAGGTTATATATTGGTGAATTATCCTTATTAGTGACTTATAATTATCAGTGACTTATACTTAACCAAATTCTTTTAACCTTTATTATGATATAAACCATAAAAAAGGATAATATTCGATGTAAACATAGTTAAAAAATATATAACTTAATAAAACATAATTAAGCATTATTTGTGAGCATTAAAACTAGAGGAGGCCAACATTATTCTTCAGCACCTTGATTAATGTTTTGATATCCAATTTTTTTCTTTGATGTTGTTAGAGTTCATGGATGTTTTCAAGTACTATTATGGAATCATTTTTTAATCCTCTTATTACCTTTAAAATAAAAATTTTCATACCCTTAAATTGTGTCTGTATTAATCCCCTAGTAGCCATGAAATACATTTTTAGGTAGCCACATCACATGTTGTTTCCCCTTTTCTGACATTCACTATAATTTAATGAAATATAATTTTTTGAACTTATGTATGGGGATGTAGAAGGTTTTTTTATTATTCTAACCTAGATGAAACTATTTGAGTTGAAATAGATATGTAATTCATCATTTTACTTATACTTTGGGGAATTAATTCACGATGAAAATATAGAGAATCACCCAAAATATCATTTAAAATATATATTTTGTGTATAAACTACTCATTTTATTCAAAATATTCCACTATTTTCTAAAAATATTATCCTTAACTAATATCAATATCGAAACTTCATTGATGTAATGAGGTAAGAGGGAAAGAAATATTATTTCTACTCAAATTTTTAAAGTGTGGACTACCCAAGTGTAACACCCCCAATTTGAGGTATATTCTTATTTTATGTTTTTTCATTTATATTTTGATACGTTTTTGTTGAATAATTATAAGTGTTCAGATGATTAAAGAGAGAGGGAGGTGTAATCAGGCTATAGGAGTCAGTTAATGACAAGAATGATTATTCATGGCATGAATCATTTTTGGGATGTATTTGAGTGAAAACCATTTGAGTACATTCATGGCCTAAATTTTCCATTCACATGATGAATGGGATTCATGACCTAAATGGGTTTATTGAATTTTATGTTGGAGGTGAGTTTTTTTGGTGTTCTGGTTATCTCAAAGTTTCATACAGTGTTTTCATATTCCACAGCGTGAATTATATTTCATCAAAATAATTTATTTATTATATCACCCATAGATTTTAATTAATTTCCATACATTTTCCCTAGATCCTCAATCTCTCTATAGGTAATTTTGGTCCTACTCCCTCTAAATATTGGCTTCATCATGTTTTTGTGCATAATACCAACAGATGCAAATGTGAGAATTATACTTTTTCATTCCCCATTGTCTTTCTCTTGTTTCTGTTTTATAGAAACCCTGTATTGTGGATTTTATTCCTTAATATATGGGAAAAGTATTTTTTTGATAAAACTTAATTAGATTCTTTTAAGTAAAAGAATGCGGAGATCGGATCTGGGAATCATTGAATTATTTTTCATATCAAACACTTTAGATGTTAGTGGCTTTTTTGCCATTCCAATCCTACTAGGAACTTGATGATCAATTTTCTAAAGATAATTCCTTATTTTCATAATGGAATCCTTTGATAAAATTCCTTTTGAGAACCCACATGTTTAATTAGTTTTTAAATTAATGGGTTGTGGTGACACCCAAAATAATTTTAGTGGATATATAAATAATGAATAAATTCATTTGTGAGAATATAGCATAATCATGTTTGGTGTAAATTCATAATGCATTAGAGGGTATCATTATTGGTTCAATCTATGTTACCATTTCAATTAGGGAGCACTCGTGTTTATCACTAAGCAATGAATTCGGTCTTGAGGGAGTTGTAATTCTCATGAGTTGGATTTTTTGGAAGACCATATTTGGTTGTAGATGCATTTGGTTTCACGTTTCCTGGGTGTGTGGGTCTATACCTCATGTATAATTTTGGTGTGGTTTATTTAAATACATTACATTCATCACACTTGATAACTCATTTTAAACATTCTAACTATTTTGCATAAATCATTCTAGATTTATTTGTTCTTAGTGGCATGTTTGGGATGGTTTTGTTGGATTTTCTACTACATTGATATACTCACCCCCCAAATATATAACATAGTGAATGTAAAGATTTATTTTATCATGATACAATTATGGATAATATTTTATACTCCACTTGTAGAGAACTGTAATGTTGTAGTCGTTAGTGGATGAATCTTGGAGATGGTCATGTGTTGGAGTCTGGTTCAGTTCAACCTTAGTACCAGTGTCTTATTATCAAGGGGTTTTTCATTAGACACTATGTTATATTGTCTTCCACTATTACTCTAATTATAATCTTATTATTCCATTATAGTTTGTTCTAGCTTTATGTCATCTAGTTACCATTAGATTTATATTATGCATCATGTTTATTGTTTTTTACAGTACATATTAATTTTCTCTTATGTGTTGTTATTTGTGGGGAAAACATCCCCCATATTTTAATAAATCTCATATAATTTATTTCATGTCTTTGGTTTCATGGGGTATCACCTATATTTTTTATAATTTTAATCCTTCTCATGCTAAAGGTTTATTTTTTGATGTTTGAAATTTTATCAGTTTATTGCAATCTATGAGTTGGGATGTTAGTAAGAAGATATGATATGTCAGAACCAGAAATGTATACAATAAAAATTTTAACTAATATTTTTTTTGATGAACTTCATGTTACCAGGGTGTCCCGGGTACAAAAAATTATTTTTTAGAACTTATATACATGTCTCCCTGACATCGATGTGGGTTTAATCAATGAGAGTTGAATATCATGCAATAATAAAGAGACTACTCACTATGATTGCATCATCAGTGTGCTATTTCCCAATTGTTAAATGAATGTATGCTACTTTGACCTTTCTTGTTGTATTGTTAAATTATATATAACTAGTCATTTAAAAAAAATTATAAATATATATAGATTTTTATTATGGTTATAAAAATATAACACTATTCAGAAGATTTAGAAACCAGTAAGTGGGTGAATCTATAAATGTAGTTCCAACTAAACCATAGGTGAACCAATAAAATTTTTAGAGAATCATGAAATCATTTTGGATATAGGAAAGGGAAATAAAATCAAGTAAACACATTATTTGGATCAATTATTTGAATTGTAGTGATATGACCCATTAATATTTCAAGGAGATTTAGGACCTAAGCATGTCTAGGTCCACTAAAAATATTGATTTATTTCCATGGAACCCCAGGAAAAATTATTTTAAGCTAGACATGTACTTCCTTTAAGACGTATAAAGATAATATTGGGTCTTAACTTGTTAGGATAATCTCGATCACAGTCTTAATTGGGATGGATTTAGGAATGTTTTAATAAAAAATTATATCCACATATGTTCCAATATTCTTGGATGATGAACATATTTGATCTTAATCAATGTAGTATGTCATACATAAAATATGAATATAAATTAACATACTAATATCACTTTTCTCTAGATTTATCTTCTAGTTAATCCCTTAAGGCTTGCATTTTTGAGTTGGGTCAATGACCAGGTATGATCCTGACCTTTTGAAAAAGAGTTTTTTGTTTTAATTTTGGTGAAAATAAATTAAAATGGATAATGAAATACCTCCAGAGAATGTAGAAGGCCCCAAGAGTGTGTAGAGGGTATGGTAAATTAAATTGGAGGAAAATTCTCCATCATATTCATGGTTCATGGTTGGAACACAATTAGTTCTATTTGTGTGGGATAATCTTGTTGCCTAGTGAATGGTAGATAATTGGTAGAAAACCATGGGAGGAGGACCCAGGAGACCATGTGACTCAATCCGCCTCGGATAGAGACAACCACATAGATACCAAATGGATTTTCAATCTATGTGAGGGGCTAGATAAATTATGTGGCTCATATCCCTCTTATATGGAGGGAACTATACGATTGACACATCTTTTGTAAAACCATGTGGCCAAACCCTGAGAATCTTATAAGGTTTTCATTTTACCATATTCCATCCCCAATATAAATTTTTCTTCCCCAAATTTTTTGATAATTTCATATC
This sequence comes from Viscum album, assembly GCA_963277665.1. NCBI lineage: Eukaryota > Viridiplantae > Streptophyta > Magnoliopsida > Santalales > Viscaceae > Viscum > Viscum album. The sequence continues at coordinate 189,880,671 of OY728155.1, read as the reverse complement.
ATGTAGAAAGGGGATAAAACAATGATCTCCCTCCTCATATAGTAATTGTTCTCCTACAATTATAAGGTAATTTATTTTTCATTTAGTATGAATAGAATTTTCGGGTATGTCTAAAATTCCTCTTTACTATATTTTCTAGAAGAACCATGATTGGATGTTTTTTATAATTCTAAAACTTATATACCATATTTCTAGGATTTATTCAATTTGGATTTGGAGGACATTTTATTTTTAATCAATGGGTCGAGGTTGGTTGAGTGTTCATCTATGAGAATAAGGTAGGTTTTCTACAAGATTAATCATGTATTAATGATGTTATTCATGTGTATGTGGTTGTGTAGTTTGACTATAATTCTAAAAAATTGTTTTCATGACTAAGAAAAGTAGGTTGAGCATTACATAAATGGTTTAAAACCTTCACAGTCCCCTCCAAGTTTATAAATAATTATGATATTGGGTCTATGGTCACCCATGGGTTGGGACCCTCCCTCAATAATGATGAAATTAATTTTTAAATGGGGAAGTAGTGGTTTTGTTATATTAAACAATTTTTTCATCTATTTAGTATGTTAACATGGTAGAAGTGTTTTCTGGAATAACATGGAAAGGATAAATGGGTTATTAGACGATTGAGGGTAAATTTGTTAAATAGTTAAAAGGGTATGTTCATATATTTAAATGTTTTGGAATAATGTTTAATGGTTGGGGTTATGAAAAAATATTTACATAGACTAGTTATGAAATTGAGATAAAGGCATCAAATATAATGAAACAAGGAAATATTGATGAATGAAATTGTGTACCCTTATTGTTTTTTATGATTAAAATTTCACTGATGATGGACCTTATTAAAATGAGAATAATTGTATAGTAGATGTCAGAATGAGGTTCCTCATATTTAGGTGGGTCATACTGATGTTCTAGGAACCACCAATGCATTACATTGTCTACGCCAGACTGATGCTCTAGGTCGTGCTGATGCATTTAAGGGTTTGGGATGTTTTACCAATGCTCTATTCTCCAATGGATGGACATGGTATGGGTAACTAGACTAAGGATCCAAGGTACAACGAATTTATATGGAATTGATTAATGAATAAACTTGTGAAATAAATATTTTAACCCCTTAAGGTAAATTGTTCAGTCATCCACTGGGGGAAATATTAGGTTTGGAGAGTCAAGAGTTATTGTAGAACCAGATATCCCAAAGTATTTTTAAAAAAACTATTTAATTATGAAAGATATTATATTTATTACTTGTTTATTATTCATTTACACTTATTCATACACTATTATTAGACAAGATAATTATTTATTCACCATTGGTGGTGGCCTATTGAGTTTTACTCACACCCATCCTAGACTACCGTGGGTACCCAAGAAGATATCATCGACGTAGGTCATGATAAGGGGACATTCCCTATGATAGATGGATGATTCAGTATAGAGTAGGTAATAGGGTACGAAATTGATGTTAGGGAGAATTTCTGGTGGTTTTTAGGGTGTCCTCATTCTTGGATTTTTTTTGGAACTTGACACTATAATGGCATGAAAATTTTAAGGTATTTGGTTGTGACGATTTAGTTAGTTTTGGGACCTAGTTGTGTGATTATTAGTAATTGATGGTTATTTATTATTATTATTATTATTATTATTATTTTAACATTTATTTTTCATATTAATTTAATTATTACTTTGGAAAATATGTTACAGTCTCCCCACATACATTCTCCTTTCATTACTACTAGTCGTTATCCTTTGGTGTATGGGGAGGTGCTCCTAATGTAATGTGAAGCTATCAAATAAAGGCTCCAATTTAGTGGAACCCTGGTTGGGAAATAGAAATGTGGTATTAGAGGGGTATTTATTTTTGTTATTTTACTATTTGGTAAAGGTATACAGGAGGAATATATGTTTTATGTCATTGAAATACACATGGTCATGAGAGTAGTGAACCCATGTTCGAGGGAATCCCAAGTTCCCATGGTGGGATTGTTGTTCTTGAGGTTCACATGTTATAGTTGGATATTATTTCAAATTGGGAGATGCACTTACTATTTTAGGTTATTGTTTTTTGATATTTAACTCATAGAACAACATAATAATATATATTTTTATGCATGTACCATTTACGAACAAAAGTATTCATGTGACATATATCATTTTATGCACACAAGGGAAGGCATTTTCTCATTGTGTTATGGGAAATGATAATTATTTATATTTCATTTGTGATTTCATCTAAATGATGACCAATAAAGATGGTGTAATTTTTTCATATTGAAATATTTTAATTAATCTGGTTATAATGGTGCCTAATGAGAAATTGAAATGGTCATAAAAATTATAAATTTGTTCAAATTAAATCTATATTTATCCAGTCTTGGCATAATGATGGTCAAGTGTAGTTACAATATTGTGGTTGTACCTGTTTGGATAATATTTAATAACTGACTTGTTTATGGCTTGTTTTGAAACCCCCACCTTTTTGAAAATGTTAAAATGATATGTTTTGTGTTTGAATTGTGATTTTAGAATTTTATGAAGATGAATCCATGATGACACTTGCTGGTAGAATGATAGTATTACATTATCAAGAATGAACCAGTCGTAGTGGGGCAAGAGATCCTATTTGGGATGAGGGATATGAAGGATGGATAATTCTGTAATGGCCCAAACATTTATTAATGAAAATTAATCTTGATCTAATTAAATGCCTTATTATGTAAAATGGTTATATAAAATATGCACTTCATTGTTTCTATGTTTTTTTATTTCAAAATACCATTATGAATTGTTACCCTTTCTAATATAGTTTTTGAACACTAATCACATGATTAGTATAAATATAGGGGTTTAGCAAATCCAATTTACTCCGAAAAAGGAAACGATGACCTCATCAAATAGAATTTCTCCATAAAAGACCATTTGTTGTAGAATGGAAAGTAAGAGGTGTCATTGGGCTTCTCTCTTGACCAAGCCCAAGCCATGCCTCAACATGTTATGCTCAAACTGAACCACCTACGGGAGAAGTGGAAGTTGATAGAGATTACCACACAAGAGATGTTATCCAAACCACCCTAAGTTCCTTTCACCTTCGCACTCCATACCCTTAGGTTATATGATGGTGTCATAAGGGGTTATGTAACAAGACCATAACACTATGATTATTTGCATTATTTTTTTATATAATAAATAATATACATTAATTTTATTGTTATTACTTTGTAAATAGTTTTTAAAGAAAAAAATAGAATTTTCTTTTAATATTTAATTATGAAATATATTTTGATGAATTAATGGATTTTTGAATTAAATAATATTTTAATAAAATATTATTACTAAATTAATTTTTATTAAATATAAATAATCGTATTATTTTTATGAATACAATTGTGATTTTTACTAAGGTTTGAAAACTATTTTTGTCAAAACCCATGAATTTTTTATAAATATCATTTTAAATTTTAAAAGTAAAAATTCACATATTTCTAACATTATTTAGATAAAATGAATATTATTTTTGGAATAAGGACGTAGAAATTTTACAATGGTGAAATTTTCATAATAATCTGAGACAGTCCAATTTTCTGGTAAAGAAATAAATATCATTTAATTATATAATGTGTTTTATGACATCATAATGTCCCAATATTGATGTCATAAAATACTATAATGAAATTTTAATCTAATATATGTTTAATATTAAATTAATGTGATTTTAGTTTTGTTTGATTTATTTTACAAAGCTTCAGTGTGCCCTCTAAGACATATAAAGTATTTTAACTTTTTGAAGTTGATTTCATTGAGAGTGTGACTCACCTACACATAATAAAGTCTAATATTTTAAGAAGTTATTCCATTGTCCAAAAAAATAATGTTTTCAACTCCCATTTGGGAAAATCCCTGGGTAAAAACCATGGGTTGGTTTGTGTTTTTTATTAGTTTAATTTGTGGTGTCAAAAACCGAACTAGTAATGAATTCCCCTTATTTTTCTATATAAACCCATCATGATCCCACTTTCTCTTCACTCAAAGCGTTTGAAGCATATCCAAAATCTTCTTTAATATCTATAGAATCCTCCCAAGGTACCCCAAGATCCCAAGAAGCCTCTCTCAAGCCTCTCTCAAGACTTTTGGATCACACTACCAAGTAAGGGATCTCTTTCTTTATCATTTTGTCCAAATTTATTTATATTGTTATACCCTTGTATTTAAAATTTAAAATTTTGGGGTATGATTTAACACCTCCCATATACTTACCTCCATAGTTTTGAATGATATTAGAACCCTTTATCTATCATTAATTCCTCCCATTACACTCATTACAATACCTAAATTCTATAAGGGATTTCTCTCTCCTCATTTTCATTCAACCAATTCTTTTGTATTATGGATCTAAATTCCATTAAATATGTTGGTAAATGTATCTATATGACACCCTAACTGTCCATTTTATGTAAATATGATAAGACACCTCTTTCCCTCTCATCAACCATTTTTATGAATTCTCATGTCACGCTGTTATGCTGAGGAAATAGCACCATGATTTTTCAAGACAAAGTCATTTGTAGTGAATACCATGCCCATTTCTTTATCAAGTGTATTCACCATTATTAACATTAACATATTTATTATTTTGTTTCACGTATTAATTACACATTATTTTATCATGTAATATATCATGATTTTTAATGTGTTCATGTTATATGATCCAGGTGGCACACTTATGCATGAAATAAATTGATTAAGAAGGGTGCACTGTGATTGCGCTCCAATGCATTGGGATAATATTAGTATCATGATACATAAAGTGCAATGAGGGTTTACTCATGCTAATTCAAGTGAAATGAGGGTTTAATAAATATCCCTATGCAATGAGCCTTGGCTCATGATAATACCATGTTATGTGTTTTTTTAACAATTCCATGTTATGATAATCATGATATATCATGCCTTTATGTTCATCATTCCCTTATTCTCCATTGATATTCCTATTTCCAAAAATGTACTTTATTCTTCATGTTATGACTTTTTTACACCCGTACTGGGCTTTATAGCTCATGCTTTTCTTATTCATGTCCTCAGTTTATCCCATGCAATGCTAAGTACGAAGGAATGTGTGTGGTCATGTAAAATTATTTTTCAATAAAGATGTGTATTTTATGTTTTAAACTGTTATGTAATGTACATAAACCCCAAATACACTATAACTATCGATCTTCTATGTCATACAATGTGAAGAGTTTATGTATTAAATCATTATTAACTTTCTAATAAATATGAGGTTTGATGTAGTTGGTATCAGATGATATGTTTAGTTATTATTGGGATTAGGTTTAGAAAATCCCAGTGAAAGCCTTAGAGATAAGACTAATTGTAAAAAAACATCACTAAATTTTGGTGAGTATTTAGTAAGTGTTTTATCAAACAAATAAATCCTTATCTGGATACGAGCAGGTAGAGGTGGCTCTGGCACAGATGTATCTAGGGATAAAACCACAAAACACTGCTTTGAGCTAGACTCGAACAAGTATTGGTGCGCGACAACGGACATTGATGTACTCTTGGTTACGACACACCCATGGGATATGATTTGGTAAATTCATAAGATTAGAATGAACTATTATTAATGTAATTAAAAAAATCCACTAAGAATATATGTTGGGAAGTGGATTATGGATAACATAGGTAGAAGCCTATAAATTTATAAGTTAAGGAAATAAAATAATTTATAAGTTATACTTTTTTTGTCATTGGATTCCCCTTTATGTGTTTAATAGTTTAAGATACTTGTCCCTATATCAATCTTGGATAAAGTAGAACCAGAATAAAAATGTTAAAGGTAGGGTTATTGTACATAGTTCTATACATTATTTTATATATCGAATGTTTTGTAGAACAATCCCAACACCACCACAATTCACGGACGTAAAGATGTCAGTGAGTATGGAAAATGGTGAAATCATTGTATCCCATGAATATAACTCCTCCCCTGTCATAATTGTTTTGTGGAACTTCCCAACTAACCTCTTCATACTCCCTCTGGTGGAATTTGATGCAATTATTTTCATGGATTGGCTTTCCTTATATAAAGACAACATAAATTGCTGTGAGAGGGAAATCAATCTCCATATGGATAATTGACCCCAGATTCTACACAAGTGCAAGGAGTAGGATGAAACTTCTTTTTCACCATCATCTCAAGTGTAGATATTACTTCCTTATGAGAATCCATATTTGTCCTATATTATAGAGTCCAAGGAATCAACCATCCTTGAAGACATTCCTATTAATAGGGGATTTGCTAAAGTATTTCCCAAGGAATTGTCTGGTATTCCTCTTAGAAGATATTTTGAATTCTCAATGGATCTTATACCGAGGGGAATTTCTAACATTCAGGACTCCATATAGAATAGCTGTTGTGGAGATTGAGGAGTTGAAGAAATAACTACAAAAGGATTTTGATAAAGGGTTTTTACGCCCAAGAGATTCACCATGGGGTGCACCAGTCCTCTTAATCAAGAAGAAGGATTGGTAAATGTGCATTTTCATTGATTATCATGATCTCAACAAAATCACAATAAAGAAAAAGTATCCACTACCTCAAATTGATGACTTGTTCAATCAGCTACATGGAGAACAATACTTCAACAAGGTGGATTTGCGATTGTGGTATTACCAAGTAATGGTAAAGAAGGAGGATATCCCCAAGACTGCATTTCGTTCAAGGTACAAGCACACTAAATTCATAGTAATTACTTTTGGACTCACTAATGCTCCAACAATATTCATGGACTGGATGAATAGAGTCTTTAGAGATTGCCTAGAAAAATTTGTGGTATTCTTTATAGATGATATTCTAATATAATAAAAAACCACGGAGGATCATGAGGAGAATATGAGAACTGTACTTGAGACCTTGAGAAAGGATAAGATCTATGAAAAGTACATAATTTTTATGTTTTAGTTGATGGAGATCTAATTTTTGGGTCATATCATCACAAGAAATGGGAAATCTATGGATCCCTCTATGACTGCTGCAATTGATGGATGACCAAGGACAGCATCAGTAATAGATATCCGTATATTCCTGGGGTTAGCTAGATATTATCGATGATTTGTGAGAAATTTATCACGATTTTCAAACACTCTTACCAAGATAACTCATATGGGAGTAATGTTTTCTTGGAATAATGAATGTGAAGAGAGCATCAAGGAGTTGAAAAGGAGGTTTATCACTATGCCCATTCTCACACTACCCACATGTGGAGAAGTTTTTTTTGGTGTTTTTTGATGCTTCAACGAAGGTTCTGGGTTATGTGTTGATGAAAAATGACAAATTCATTGACTATGATTTAAGGAAATTGCATGTTCATGAGAAAAACTATCTAAAACTGGATCTGGAGTTGGCTGCAGTAATATTTTCTTTGGAAATTTGGATACATTACTTCTTTGGGGAGAAGAGTGAAATATATTGGGACCACAAAAGCCTCAAGTATATATTCACATAGAAATAGTTGAATATGATCTAAAGAAGATGTCTAGATCGGATAGAAGACTATGAATACTCAACCCATTAACTCCCTGGTAAATCGAACAAGGTGGAAGATACTCTATGTAGTAAGGACCCAACAAATATATCATTGATGAGAATTGAAAATGATCCAATCTTCTTGTATTAGATGAAGATAGACATGGGAATCATAAAGAGTGGAACATCATCAAACCATTTGCAAATGATATCTCAACCATATATTTTGGAATGGTTAAATGATTCTCAAAAGGTTGATTTAGGAATTTAGAAGAAATTGGAAACTATCAAAAAATGGAAATCCTCATAGTTAAATGTCAATGAAGAAAGAATTGTGAGATTTGTGTCAAGACTATGTGTTCCATCCAATATATAGTTAAAAAAAGAAATTTTGGAAGATGAACATTGTTCAAATTTCTTTATTCACTTAGAAAACAAAAAGATGTATCAATATCTCCGAGAGCATTATTGGTTGGATAACTTGAAGAAGGAGATCACGGAGTATACATCAAAGTGACTAGTATTTCATCAAGTGAAGGCTGAGGTGAAGAAGTATAATGGGATGATGCAACCATTACCCATACCATTATGGAAATGGGAGAACATCACCATATACTTTTTCACCAGACTTTCGAATACATCGAAATGAGACAATTCTATTTTGGTTGTTGTGGATAGTATTACAAAGACTGCACACATCATTTCAAATCGAGAGTATTTATCAAAGGATTAAATGGAACAGATATAAAACATAAATGTGGTATGGCTTCGTGGAGTACCACTATTGATTGTATTCAATAAAGATCAAAGATTCACCTCTATATTCTGGAAGAGTCTTTAATATGCTCTGAATACTGAGATGAACTTCAGTATAGATTCTCTTCCTCAAACTGATGTCCAATCTGAGTGGACTATCCAAATGCTTTAGGACATGTTGAGAACATGATCAATGGACTTTAAAGGGGATGATATCAACATCTTCCTCTAGTAGAGTTCTCTTACAACAACATTTTCCACACAAGCATGAAAATGGAACATTATGAAGCCTTGTATCCAAAGAGGTGCAGAACACTGACATGTTGGCATGATGTTTGGGAGAGAAAATTCATAGGTCCAGAGATAGTAGAAGATGTGGTGGAGAAGGTTAAGACCATTTAGAAGAACATTAAAAGATACTCAGAGTCAAAAAAAGAGTTATGATGATAATCATCGATGAGACATAGAGTTGGATGTCGGAGACATGGTATTCCCCCACATATCACCGTAGAATAGATTTATGAGATTTGGGAAGAAGGGAAAGCTTAGTTAAAGGTACATCGACCCTTTTTATATCCATGATCTCATTGGAGCAGTGTCCTATCGACTATCACTCTCACTGAACAAATCTCTAGTACATGATGTATTCCATGTATCACTCTTGAGGAAGTCCATACCTAACTCATCGCATGTACTCAATCTAGAGGTGGTACCATTGGAGATTGACCTCTCCTATGAAGAGAAGCCGGTGATGATCTTAGATCGTAGGAAAAATGTTCTATGAAATAAGACAATTCCCCTCATCACAGTGTTGTGGAGAAACCAAAAGTTTGAAAAAGAAACCTGGGAATCAGAGGATGTAATGAAGCAGAGTTACCCACATTTGTTTAAGTGTGGGAAGAGGAAATTTTGAGCGAAAATTTTCTTAAGGGGGGGGAAGATTTTAATGGCCCAAAATTTTATTGAAGAAAATTATTCTTGATCTAATTAAATGAATAATTATGTAAAATGATTATATAAATTATTTTATTCTTCGATTATATGATTTTGGATTTCAGAATAACGTTTGGAATTGTTACCATTGCTAATATAGTTGTTGAACAGTGATCACATGATTATTATAAATATAGGGCATTAACAAATCCAATTTACAAAGAAAAAGGACGTGATGGCCTCAACAAGTTGAATTGATCCTTATAAAGCCCAATTTTCAGAGCGTGGAAAGGATTTGGAATCCTTGGGTTCACATTTAACCAATATCAAGCTGAGCTTCAACACGTTAAGCTCGAACAGAACCATATACAGGAGAAGTGGAAGTTGATAGATATTACCACCCAAGCGATGTTATATGAGACACCCTAATAGTTTGTCACCATCGCACTCCTTAAACATAGGTAATATGCGGGTGTTATATGGTGTTATGAAACAAGACCTTAGCAATATTATTATGTGCATTATTTTTGTATATAATAAATAATATACATTGATTTTTTTGTTGTTACTTCGTAAAGAGTTTTTTAAAGCACAAATAGTATTTTTAGTTAATATTCAATTAAGAAATCTATTTTGATGAATTAATGAATTTTGGAATTAAATTATATTTTAATAATATATTATTACTAAATTACATTTTATTAAATATAAATTATCGTATAATTTTTATGAATAGAATTGTAAATTTTATTAAGGTTTGGAAGGTGTTTTTGTCAAAACCCATGAATTTTTTATAAATGCGGGTTTTTATTTTAAAAGTAAAAATTCACATATTTAAAAAATTATTTAGATAAAATGAATATTATTTTTTGGATCTGGACATCGAAATTATCCTATGGTGATGTTTTCATAATTTTATGAGACAGTCGAATTTTTGGGTAATAATTAAATATCATTTAATTATATAATTTTGTATGACATAATAATGACCCAATAGTGATGTAATAAAAAAATGATATGTTAGGCCAATATATTTTTTAAAAATAAAATAATTTGATTTTATGTTTGATTTATTTATTTTACAAACCTTCAGTGGACCCTCCATGACTTATAAAACATTTTATCTTTTTAAGTTGATTTCCTTGAGAGTGTGACTCACCTACACATAAGAAAGTATAATATTTTAAGAAGTTATTCCATTGGCCTTATAAAATGATATTTTTCAATACCCTTTGGCAAAAACCATTGGAAAAAACCATTGTTTTGTTTTTGGTTTTGATTAGTTTGATGTGTCGTGTCCAAAATCTAGCTAATAAAGAATTCCCCCAATTTTCCTATAAAAACCCACCCAAGATCCCACTTCATCTTCAATAGACGCCTTTTAAGATATACCAACTTATTCCATAATCTATATAGAATCCTCCCAATGCTCCCCAATCTCCCAAGAATCCTCTCTCAACTCTCTCTCAAGCCTTTGGGATCACACGTCCAATTATGGGATCTCTTTATATCTCATTTTTGTCCAAATTTCATTATGTTTTTATACCCTTGTGTTTTAAATTACAAATATTGGGGTATTATTTAGAACCACACTTATACTTTACTACTTATATTTTAATGATTAGAGACCCCTTTATCTCTCATAATTGCCTCCCATGTACACCTGTTACCATGCTGAAATTCTGTAATGGGCTTTCTATCTCCTCATTTACATTCAACCAATTATTTTAAATTATGAATCTAAATTCCATTAATTATGTTTGTAAAGGAATATATATGACCCCATTACTTTCCCTTTCATGTAAATATTATGATACAAGTCTTTATCACTTGTCACCCATTTTTATGAATTCTCATGTCACGCCATTATGCTGTTGAAATCGCAATGTGACTTTCCATGCCAAATTAATTGTGTAGTGAATACCACACCCATTTCTCTATCAAGTGTATTCACCTTTATGAACATTTACTTATTGATTAATGAGTTTCATGTATGAATTCCACATTCCGTAATCGTGTAATATAATATGATGTTTAATAAATCCATGTGGTACCCATATGCATGAAATGATATTATTAAGATGGGTGTGCACTGATAGTGCTCCAATGCATTGGGTAAATATTAGTATCATGATACGTCAAGTTAAATTAGGGTTTACTCATTATAATTCAATTGAAATGAGGGTTTACTCATGCTTCATGTGCAATGAGCCTTGGATCAAGCTAAAACCATGTTAAGTGTATTTTCCACATTTTCATGTTATGATAATCATGTGATATAATGACTTTATTTTCATGTTTCTCTAATAATCCATTAATATTCTTATTGCATAAAAAGTAAAATATTATTCATGTTATGCCTTTTTTACCCCTGTACAGGGCTTTATAGATAACCCTTTTCTTATGCATGTCCTCAAGTTATCCCATTTAATTCTAAGTACAAAGGAATGGGTGGGGTCATGTAAAAGAAGTTTTCAATAAAGATTTGTATTTCATGTTTTTAGTTGTTATGTAATGTTTCTAATCCCCAAATACACTGGACCACTTGATCTTCTATATCATATCAAGTAAAGTTTTTTTGTATTAAATCATGTTTAACTGTGTAATAAAGAGAATGGTTGTTATATGTTATACCAAAATTTCAATATTTTTTAGAGTTTATTAAGATAGACCTAGGGTGGGATTAGCCGAGTATTTTTTACCACACTAGAGAGTCTCAAATATGACATATTATGACAATGAGGATGGTATACCTACAACATTAGATTAATGTATTTAGTATATCTAGACGATTCTAAAACACATTAAGACTCTTCTTGAGAAGGGAATCATGATGGAATCTTTTATGTTGTGAGGACCAGTGAAGCACTAGTGGGATATTCAGGAAGGATCAAGATGACTAGAGGAAGGGTATGGTATGAAATGATTTCCATTAGATGTTTCAAGATCAATTTTACCCTGACACATTTTGGAAATAGAATGTTTCTATGTTTATGAGATTGACCTAAGGGAGTATGTAATTAATGGATTATATGTGACGATTCAGTGAATTATAGAATTTTTCTTCGATATTATTAGGTGATGAGGTAGCTATGAAAATAATATTTCGCTATGGGATTTTTTGTGAAATAAATTCCCAAGTGAATATCTTCCATTTAAATAAGATTGCTAAGATAGTGGATCATTCTCTCATTTCTGAGGGAAACCTAATGGAGGCTTCATGTAGTGGAAATATTATTTCATCCGGATGATCTGATTGAACATTTTTTAATAGTATGAAGCACTAATTTTAGAACATTTACTAGGGTAGTGGTGAAAAGAGTATCAAAGGGATAGTATCAACAGTTCTAGGTAGCAATCATGTTTTTTTCTACCACTGCATCATATAAGGTCACCTATGTGACACCCAGATGTTTTTATGAAATATTTTCTATAAGTAATTTTAATTATTAAATATCGTGCATTGCATGGAATCATGAGTTTAAACTAACCATGAGATTCCATTAGTATAAAATGACCATTTTGACCTCATCATTCAGTTAGTGGGAATAAATATAACTAACATTAGAAAATGTATGGTGAAGTCATTCGCTACGAATTATTTATGAATAATATAAATCAACTATATATTCATATTTTTTAGTTATTTATTAGAGTGAATTACAACTATTAAATGAATTTAATGAAATATATACGTTATATACTTAATAAATGTTTTTTATATTCATTCAATAGATATTTTTCATAGGTTATTAATAAACCTTATTTGATGTATAAAAACCTATATTTTTTAAATGGGTAAGTTTCCGACTTTTAATGGAGAACCCCTTTTGAATTAATATTTTCACACATTAATAATTTTTATATGAAAAAATAAATATTTTCTTTGGAAGTAGGATAAAAACATTTACTTTGGAAGAATTTTTTCTAGTTACTTTCAAATTTTGATGAATAGTAAAAATTAATTAATTTTAATTGAAAACAAATTATTTCATATAAATATTTTATATGGTTAAATTATAATATTGAATGGGTTTAATGTATAAATAGAATAAATATTTATCATTAAATATAATCATTTTCATTACCATTATTTTTACATTGAATTGAGATATAAAAACATTTCAATCATTTTCAATGTTTTAACTTTTAAAATATGTTCTCTCTTTCTGACAATGGGAATAAGTTTAAATTAATTACTGAAACTTATCTGTTATGAATTTTGAAAATGGATTCCATATTTATAATCAGTATTTTTTAATAATGTAAATATGATTATTTTTTTGGGCATTATGAATAGTAACTTCCGTAATTTTTATTAATACAGTAAAAGAGTAAATCGAGTAATTAAGGGTAAGAATAATATTATAAAATTATCTTAACACTTATATAAATATAATTGGATGATTATGTTTTGTCTAAAATCATATTTGGGTAAACTTTGTGTCCTTTCGATGCCACTTTGATAAGATTATGAAAATTAATTAATTTTATTTATTGAAAGGTTAAATAGTTATCAATAATATTTAAATAATTAAATAATCTTTAATATAATATTATACATTAGATAAATTTTTTTATAAAAATTAATTTGAAAGATAAAATGTTTTTATTTATCATGGTAATTTATTTGTAATTTTTTGAAAATAAATAATTACCATAAAGACTTATACATTGAATATGTATAAATTAATTAATTGATAAAAAATCAATAAAACAATTTTTATATGAATACTAATAACCATAAAAAGAATATATATTGGAACCAATTTTATTTTTATAGTCAATATCGACCATAAACATCCCATTGTCGAGTTAGTGACAATTTGGATCCTTATAGAAGATATTGTCACACTTATATTATTTTATTTAATGTGATGTTAAAGTTGTCACATTCATAATTTAATAAATATAAAATTTTAAATGTTGAATTTTATAGAAGATAAATTTGACTAAAAATGTTATTCAGAAATATATAATATTTTTATTCATAATAGTATTTTTTTTATTAATTTTTATTCAACAAATATGTATATTAAATAATTACACAAAAGTAATGTAGTAATTATTTTATTAATAGAGATAACAAATAATTATTAATAAAAATATTAAAATAAATATTATGTTGGATAATTAATATGTCTAATAAATGTTATAGATTACCTTAACCTCTTATAAACATAATAAAATATTTTTTTATAAGTTAACATGTTATATTAGAATTTTTAAAAATCAATGAATTGAATAATTTTAAAATTGATCTTATTTATTGTTTATAAAATTAATGTTTTATTAAATTATTCAAAATAATATTTTTTAAAAAAAATATATAGAATAACTATTATAAGGTATAAATTATTTTAATATATTTATTTTTGGTTTCATAGACATAAAATAAGTAAATATCTTACACTTTTAATGTTGAAAATATTTGTTACCCGAGTTGAAATTTAAATTGAACAACAAAGTTTTAATTAAAATGATAAGGTTTAAATTGATAGAAAAACTGGTTTAAAATAAATTCGTTTATTATAGTACAACCCCATATCATATCAACCTTTAAATTTGGACATTTTGGAGGTTTTTTCTGTGGTTTTTTTATTATAAATTAATATTTTTGGTGATCCCAAAAGTACCCCTCACCTCAATTATAAAAGGGAACCTTCTCCCTCACCTCTTCACTTAACATTGATCCTTAAATATCATTCATCACCTTAACATTTCAATTATAAACTTAACTAGTAAGATTATAGAGCATCTGGTCTTCTTCAAAGACTAACTCTAGTGCTCTACGAAGTGATTTAGAGGAAGCATGTCGAAGAAGAGGTAATATCCTCTACTGATTTTTTCAAAATTCTTTCTTACAATACATTCTATTGAGGATTTGTTTCATTATAAAGTAATAAATCTAGTATCACTTATATACTAAGATGTTATTATGATCATGGAAAAAAATAATCAACTTGATATCCATCTTATGAAAAATGAAATCACCATGTGTGCATACGTACGACGTACCATCTCCATACCATGGTATAATCTATTTTTCATCACCAACTTACATGGATGGGTATAATAATGGAAATAATAACTATATATTATTATTATAACATGATATTTATTAAGAAATATTCAATATTATTAAAAAATTATGGTAATAATATCGTCGCTCATGCATACGTACAACCTGCCATCTCCACGATGCGATGTGATTCATTTTGCATGATCATCATTGAAGAATGAATATGTAAATGTATAAAATGAATAAAGATGATAAATATGATTTTAATAGCACTTCTTAATGATAATAATATGATATATGAATGGTAACCAGAACATATTAGAACAAACAAGAATATGAAAATAAAGTAGTTAATACCTGAATAACATAAAATAATGAAATGATATTAATAAAAGAATGATAATATGATAATATATAATATCACAAAAAATAATATTATTTTTTAAAAATATTTGAATAAAATCATTTAAATCATTATACAGTAGGTTCATATACATAAAAAGGAAATCGGACCAAAAAGGTATGGGATAATTTCGCAATCTCATTATTATATGAGATTGTTTATATGCAAGTATTGTGTGGTGTATATTTATTATCCATGTCCATTTATCCTATATATGTAATATTACTTCTATTATTATAAAATTGATTAAATTAAATTTTAACTATTGGTTAATTTTTATGAAACATAATGAAATGAATCTTATGTCTTTATTCAATACAAGGTAATTTTTTACTTTTCTGATAAGAGTATAAGGATAATACATTTTTAAGTTATATGAAATGAAAATATTTTTACATCTTTATAATTCATTATTTTCAAGAATAATAGTCTAAATGGTTCAAGTTTATTTTTATTTAAATAATTATTTTTTAAATTGCGTGGAATTTTGAAAAAAGTTAATGTTTTGGAAGAAGAAATGATATTTTTCTCAAGAATTAATTTCATGTGATATATCAAAATTAATTTCAATCTAAGATGAAATTATTTAATAGAGTTATGTTTCATTTATAATATCCTTATTTTTCCTATGATTTTATTGTGTTTATGATGGAATTTTATTTATAAAATCCATTTGATTTACATTGATTATTTTATTGTGGAATGTGTTTAAAGAAACCAATTTTTTCCCTTGGGTTATAATGAATTATTTATGTTATTGAGGAAAACTTAAGAATTATTTAATTATGAGATGGGTGAGACCTATATCTCCCTTCAATTTAGTGGGTAATGATTCATATCTCATGATATAGACATGAATGGATGGGAAATGATATCGATTCAGTAATATAGGCCTAGAACGAGGAGTGAAATCAGTTAATTAATGGACTTTTTCTGCTATGATGGTCTTGGAAATGAGACTTGACTAATATGAAATGATTTTATATGCTTATATATATGGAACAAAACATTATGTAATATCTTATAAATTTTTGGATTATATTCATTGATTCTTATGAACTTTCAGGATTAATCCCATGGAATGGTATCATGATCTTTCATATGTA
This sequence comes from Viscum album, assembly GCA_963277665.1. Taxonomy (NCBI): domain Eukaryota; kingdom Viridiplantae; phylum Streptophyta; class Magnoliopsida; order Santalales; family Viscaceae; genus Viscum; species Viscum album. The sequence continues at coordinate 189,863,917 of OY728155.1, read as the reverse complement.
AGAAACGATTCTCAAATGTAATGTTATTACATCATATGATTATGATATTATTGATGTGTCCCTTTTTTACCCTTAATGAGCATCTGATCTCACCCTTTAATATGTTTCTTTCCCCTATGTCATGAAGAATGGTATTAAGTAAGATATGTCAAATAGAAGTCTAGTAATGGAAAAATAAGTGGGAGACAATGAATGTGTCTTATGAACAACATGTTTATGTTTCTCAGTATCCATATACACTTACCTATATTGTCATGTCATGGATTTTTTATATTTTTTAATTAATATTCTTCAACATTGAAGTAATATCAATATATGTAAATTATGGGTCATTATATTTGGTGTTATAGAAAAGGTGTAGTTTCCCTTTGGAAACTTCAATGATAAGACCTTAGTAAGATCCCAAAGGATATGTCAATGTATTAGTTACAATACTTGTTTATTAGAAATGATCATGAATAAACTATTATAAAACCTAAAGTGTCCTAAATTGAAATTTTATTCTTGATTATTTGGTTTTATCATTATGATTAGTGTTGCTAGCACTATTATTCTTGGTTTTAGTCAATGGATGGAACCATGTAAATGAAGAATGCGACATGAAATGCAATGATTTTCCTCTTGAGAATCCAAATGTTATGGGAATTGGATTGAATGATATTGTATCAATGCTCACCCAGCATTCTCAAGATATAAATCATGTAGTACTTTCCAAAAAGAAAAGGGGGAGGAATCATTCTGTTGAGTCTATCGGGAGGCAGTTTCCAACTTCTTTTAGTGGGACTTCTGATCCATTAGTGGATGAATAATGGATCAGTACCACTGAAAATATATTTTCAGTTCTCCAATGTTTAGAACAAGATAAAGTCATATGAACAATCTATCGTTTGGAATGTTAAGAAGATGAATAGTGAAACATTATCTAGAATACAAGGAAATGAGATGAAATTGAATCCATGAAATGGTATGAGTTTAGTAACTTATTTTTCAATAAGTGCATTCCCTATATTATTCAACCAAAGGTGGAAAATAAGTTCCTTGAACATAAGAAAAAGGAAGATGAATCTATTGGTACCTACAAGGAAAATTTTACAAGACTCGGAAGGTACGGTTCTGGAAATATTATCCAACCTAATATTAAAATTGATCGATTCCTTAGTGGCTTAAACCCAAGTCTCCAAAGGTAATTTTCCATAAGGGGATTAATTAACTATGAAGAAATCATTTTATGTTATCTTATAGTTGAGTTGGGTGTTGGAGTAACCCATCAATCATATGTGTTCGATAAGAAGATAAAAATGGAATTCAAGTGAAAATCTAAATACCACACTGAAAAGAAGATGATTTTTTCCTTATTCTATAATTTTGGGAGGCAATATAGAGAAATTTTAATTAAATGGACTATTAAATGTTTTATGTATGGAAAAGAAGGTTATTGTGTAGTTTAATTCCAAAGTGATTAGAAAAATATGTATAATGATGTGAATATAGAAAAGGATACACAAAATTCACCTCCTACACACTAATGCTACAAGTGCATGGAAATGGAGAATTATGCCAATAAATTCCCTAATGCAAGGGTTATTGATTATGATCACCATCATCAAACTCTTACATCCAAAGACAAAGGAAAGTCACATTCCATCACTATCGATGATGTAGAGTACGATAATGAACAAGTGAAAGGTACACTTATCATCCAATATAATGTAGAAAATGTTTTATTTGATTTTGGATCCACCCGCTTTTTATTTATGAATAATTTTCTAAGGGTATCATTATATTACCTCAACAATTATATTTTTGTTAGCTGTGATAAATTATAATGGCACAATGGTCGCATCAACATTTTATAATTCTTCTCTGGTTGAAGTTTGCGGGAAAGTACTTCCTTATAATATAGTGATCCTTCCAATAGTATAATTTCATATGATTAAAGGCATGGATTGTCTTTATCTATATGGATATCATAACAATTTTCATGTAAGGGAATTCATATTTCATATTCCAGATCTATCTATAATCGTCAATCAATTCAAATATGAGTACGAACTTCCAGTGAAAATTTCTTCTATATTATTGGTATTTATCCCTATAAATTATAGTTATCTATATCAAATGGTTTTTTAGAAACTCACAATTAAGAATACACCCATTGTATGGGTGTTTTATGTTGTCTTTCCAGAAGAATTACTAGGTCTTCGACCAAATCGTGAAGTTGAGTTTTCAATTGAAATTGTACCGAGTGCTTTACCTTTTTCAAATACCCCTTATAGAATGGCCCCAATAGAGTTGGAGGGATTAAAGAAGATACTCCTTGTGAATATTGACAAGGGATTCCAACACCCTAGTTACTTACTACAGGGCACACCAATTCCTTTTTAAAGAAGAAATTTGGATCAATGAGATTGTTCATTCATTATCGAGAACATAACAAGATCACTATCAAGGAGAAATATACTCTACCTCACATTGATGAATTATTAGACCAACTATATGGAGCTCAATATTATTCTAATATTGATAATCATTCTGGATATCATCAATTAAGGGTCAAGAAGGAGGATATACCAAATCTGGCATTCCGTACAAGGTATGGACACAATGCATTTATAGTGATGCCATTTATTCTTACTAATTCCCCCTATATATTCATAGATCTAATGAATAATGTCTTTAGAGACTATCTTGATCAGTTTCTGGTAGTATTTAAAGATGATATTATTTTCTCTTTTAAGAGAATGTAAGAACATTAATTTTACTTAAGAATTTTAATGAAGACACTGAGAAATCAGAACCTTAAAGAAAAATTTACTAACTGTGAATTTTGGATCTAGAAAGATTCATTTTTATGTTAAATAATTTAAAAAGATATAATATCTATGGATCCTGAAAAAGTAAAAGTTATAAAAGGTTGTAAGAGAATAACAATAGTAACTGAGATCTGATATTTTCATGGTTTGGCTGGATTTTATTAATGTTTTTTGAAATATTTTTAATTATTATCTAATCTAATAACCAAGTTGACTTGAAAATGATTTAATTTCATGTGGATAAAGGAATGTGAAGAGAATTTCAAAGAGATCAAAATAAAGTTATCTAGTGCACCTAAGCTCACACTGCCTTACAGTGGAGAGTTTTTTCTGATCTATAGTGATGTGTCCAAAAATGGTCTTAGATGAGTTCTCATGGAAAACGATATAGTCATTGCTTATGCCTCACAAAAATTTAAATACCATGATAAAAATTACCCAATTCATTATTTCGTGTTAGCTACAATAATCTTTGCAATAAAGATATAGAGGAATTATCTTAATGGTTAAAAGTGAGATATTTAAACTGATCATAAATGTTTAATGTATATTTTCATATAAGATGACTTGAATATATTCTGAAGAAGATGGTTGGAGTGGATTAAAGATTTTTATGGGTCAATACATTACCACCTTGGGAAAGAGAACAATGTGGTATATGATATAGTGGAATAAACCATGCTCGCCTATCCACGATGAGGATCACAAAAGATCCAATATTTATGGATTAGTAAAGGGTGGATCTTAAAATTTAAAAAGAAGGTGAGAAATATTATCTTTATCAATTGAATATCCAACCATAAATATAAGTAATGTCAAAGGAGGTGTAGAATGAATATGTAGAGTTGAAAAATAAGGTGAAAAATGTTCCTGAATTCAACCTTGATTATGATGGAATAATAAGGTTTGAGAATTGGGTTTGTATTCATCCCAAAAGAGAATTAAATAAGGAGATATTAGATGAGGCTCATAGTACGTCATTATATTTACACCCTAGAATAAAAAATATTTCTAGTGACCTGAAAGAGTATTTCTGGTTGGATGGCATGAAATGAGGTAATTCTAAATATGTATCTCAGTGCTTGGTTTGTCAGCAAGTTAAGGCTGAGAGACAGAAGTCTAAGCGGATGTTACATCCATTACTCATACCTGAATGGAAATTGGAAATCATCACTATGTAATTTTTCATCATACATCCCAAAAACATCTAGAATACATAATGTTATAATGTTTATAGTTGATTGAATTATTAATTATTCACACTTAATTGATATTAGAGTGGATTTATCTCTTTTTCGTCTTCCTAGAAAATATGTAAATGAGGTTGTAGGATTGAATGGATTACCACTTTCTATTATATCTTACCAGAATCCAAGGTTTACCTCAATGTTCTGGAGAAGTCATTAGAAATCTATAGATATAGAGTTATGTTTCAGCTTTTTGTATCATCTTCAGATAGATGTTCTGTCGTAGAGAACAATTAAAACTCTTGAAGACATTTTTAGAGAATTCCCTATAGATTTCAAAGGTTATTGGGATCGAAAACGTATTTTGGAGGAATTTTCTTACAACAATAGATTTTTCTCTAGTATTCAGAAGGCTCCATATGAATACATCTGTGAAAATAAGTGAAAACTCCAAATTTATGTGATGAATTTAGGGAAATAAAGCTATTCATACCTATTGATGAAATGTAAGAAAATGTCAAATCTTTCAGAACACATATGTTCACCTAAGAGTTGACAAAACATATATATAGGAAACTTAATAAAACACCTAGTGTTTGAAGTGGGTGACAAAATGTTTCAACAAATTTCTCCCTAGAAGTGAGTAATGATATTTGGAAAGAGGGGAATGTTTAGCCCTAGGTATATCAGTTTTTTTAAAATTATATATCATTTTGGGAAGGTAGTTCACTGATTGGTTCTTCCACTAAATCTCTGTCAAGTTCAGGATTTTTTCCATGTATCTCTCCTAAAAAACTACATACCGATCCTTCACATGTACTAAAAATAGAATTCATACCACTAACGAAATATATTTCTTATGAAGAATAAATGATATAGATTCTAGATCGTAGAGAAAAAGTTATGTAAAAAAAGAAAATTCAATTGGTTAATGTATTGTAGTCGAACCGCAAATTTTTGGTAGCTATGTTGGAAATTGTTGATATAATGAGGTAGATATATCCTCATATGTTTGTATCCTAGTGATTAATTTCTAGGTATAAATTCTGTTTAAGCGGGGTAGAAGGTAACACCTGCATTCTTTTATAAAATATTTTCTCCAAATAATTTTAATTATTCAATAGCTTTCATTGCATGCAATCGTGAGTTTAAATGAACAATAATATTCTTTTAGTATAAAATGTCCATTTTAACCTAGGATTTAGGGTAGTAGGAATAAATATAACTAACTTATGAAAATGTATGGTGAATTCATTCACAAATAATTATTTATGAAAAATATAATTATACATTTTTTTATTAATAAATTGAGTGAATTAATATTAGAAAATGAAATTAATGAAATATGTATGTTATATGAATAAAAAATATTTTATATATTCATTCGATAGATATTTTAATTTTATGGTATGAAGAAACCCTATTTGATGTATAAAAACCTATATTTTTCAAAAGGGTAGTTTTCTGCCTTTTAATGGCGATCCCCTTTTAAATTATGATTTTGAACCATTAATATTTTTTATATGAAAACATAAACATTTTATTTGTAAGCATGATATAAAAATTTACATTGTATTAATTGTTTCTAATATCTTTCAAATTTTTATGAATAGTAAAAATACACAAAAGATTAATTGAAAACAAATTTTTTTATCGAAATAATTTATATGGTTAAATTATAATATTTCATGGTTTTAAATTATAAATGTAATATATTTTGTTTATTAAATATAATGTATGTCAATATCATTATGTTTACATTGAATTCAAATGTAAAAACATTTCAATCTTTTTCAATGTTTTAAATTTTAAAAAATGTTCTTTCTTTCTGAAAATGGGAATAAATTTAAATATAATAATAAAACTTCTGTGATTCGAATTTTGAAAAATGGATTTCATGTTATTAATTAGTCAGTCTAAATTATGTTATATCTTTATTTTATTTTTAGGGCATTAGTAATAGTATCTTCAATTAGTTTTATTAATAAGGTAAAAGGGTAAATTAGGTAATTATGGGTAAGAATACTATTATAAAATTACACTAAAACATGTCTTAATATAATTGGATTAGTGTTTTTTGACCGAATTCATCTTTCAATTGAAATGGAATTCTTTGGAATCCACTTGGATGAGATTAGAACATTTAATTCATTTTATTTAATGAAATGTTAAATATGTATCACTAAAATTATAATAACTAAATTATTTTTTATATAAGGTCATACATGAGATAAATTTTATTATAAATACTAATTTTAAAGATGTTATTTATTTATTTATCAGGGCAATTTATTTGTAATTTTTAGAAAATAAGATATTACCTAAAGACTTCTAATTTGATGATGTAAGTATTATTTAATTGATGAGAGATCAATAAAAAAATATTTATTAAAATACTAATAACCATAAAAAACCCAAAAAACATGAAGAAATCTTCCTGGTAAATTATATCTCATCCATAACCATCTAGGTTTCAATTTAGTGTCCATTTAGATCCTTATAGAAGAGACGGTGATACTTATATTATTATATCTAAATTGATTTTAATGTTGTCTCATTCATAATTTAATAAGTGTAACATTTTAAATATTGGATTTTAATGAAGTTAAATTAGACTAAAAATATTCTTCTAAAATATAGTATACTTTTCTTCATGATAATATTTTATTTTTAATTTGTATTCCAAAATAATTATATTAAATAGTTACAGATATGGATGTAGTAATTATTTTATTAATAGAGATACCAAATAGAAGTTATTAAAAATATTAAAATAAATATAAATCTTTCAAATTAATATTTAGAATGAATTTTTTAGATGACCATGACCTCTTAGGAACATAATATAATATTTTATTAGAAGTTAACTTTTTTATCTTAATATTTTTAAAAGTCGATGAATTGAATATTGTCAAAACTGAAACTATTGATTGTTCATAAAAATAATGTTTTATGAAATTATTTAAAAATCCTAATTTTTAAAAAAATAAATAATAATTATTATACGGTCTAAAATATTATAAGGTATTTATTTATTATCTCATTGACAACATATAAGTTAATATTTCCCCCTTTAATGTTGAAAATTTTGTTACCCTTGTTAATAATTAAATAGAATAAATAAGTGTTAATTAAAATGATAAGTTTTAAATTGATAGAAAAACATGCCTAAAATATATTTTTTGAGGATATTAAAACCATATATCATCTCATATTCTATTTTGGGATATTTTGTAGGTTTTCTATGGGGATTTATTTTATTATAAATTTGTATTTTTTGTAGATCCCAAAAGTTCCCCTCACCTCAATTATAAAAGGGAACCTCCTCCTTTACCTATTCACCTAAATTTGATCATTCTATATCACCCATACCATGCCATTATTACATATAAATATTCCTACAATTCATTCTTTCATTTTTGGCCCACTTCAAAGCCTAAATCCAGTGATCTAAGAGGAGATTTAGAGGAAGAACATCAAATAAGAGTCAATCTCCTCTACTGATTCTTTCAAAAAAAATTCTTCTTATACTTCCTCTTCATGATTTGTATCATTATAAATTAATAACTATAAAATCACTTATATGATGAAATTTTATTATGATTATAGAACAAAAATATTCCACTTTCTATCCATCCTACTAAAAATGAAATCACCACTAGTGTGTACGTACGACTTACCATCTTCAGGCCGTGGTGTAATTTTTATTTCACCACCACCTTATATTGATGTGTATAAAGATGGAAAAATAACTATATGTGGTTATTATAACATGATATTTATTATGAAATATTTTACATTATTCTCTTCAATACAATTCAACAATGATGGGAATGATATTGTCGGTCATGCGTACTTGCGGCATACTCTCTTCGCGATGAGATGTGATTCATTATACAAGATCATCATTTAAGAATGATTATTTAAATGTATAAATTTAAAAAATATGATATACATGATGTTAGTATAATTTTTAATGATATAACTATGACTTATGAAGGAGAACTAGAACTTATCTGATAAAACATGCATAATCAAATAAAGTATTTAATACCCGAATAACAAGTAATAATGAAATGTTATTAACAACAGGATTCTAATATGATCATATATGATATCACAAAAATGACTATTATTTTGAATTAAGTAAATTTCTTTATTTAAATCATTATACAGTATGTTTGGATACATACAAAGTAAATCATACCTAAATGGTAAGGGATGATTTCACAGTCTCATTATTATACAAAATTCATTATACGTAAGTATTTAATGGGGTATATTTATCATCCATGACAATATTTACAAAATATATAAGATTAATTATATTCTTCTATAGTTTTTTAAAGTAAATTTTAGACATTGGTGAATTTTTATTAAATGTTATGAATGAAATCTTTTGTCGTTATTCAATACGTGGTACATTTTGATTTTTCCAAAAATAGTATGAGCATAATGTTTTTTTATGTTATACAAAATGAAAGGATTTTTACATATTCATAATTAATTATTTCTAGTAAGATTACTCTACATGATTTCATGTTTATTTTCAAATAAATTCTTTTCTTTAAAAATTCAACAGATTTTTAAAAAATAATTTTTTTAAGAAGAAACGATATTTTTGTAAATATTAAATTTCAAGTGTTATATCAAAATTAATTTACATATATTATTGAATTATTTAATAGGGTTATGTTGCAAGTATAATATCATTATTGTTCCTATGATTTTATGGTGTTTATGAAGGATTTCTAGTTATGAAATCCATTTCTTTTACAGGAACTATGTTATGGGGGAATGATGTTTAAGTAAGCCCATTTTAATCCTTTGGTTTTGATGACTAATTTATGTTATTATGGAACACATAAGAATGATTTAATCATGATATTTTTGGGACCTATATCTCCCTCAAATTCATTAGGTAAAGAATTATATCTCATGATATAGACATTCCCGGAATGGGAAATCATTTCGGTTCAATAATACACGGCTAAAACGACAAGTATACTCGGTTTAGTAATGGAATTTGTCTACTAAAATGGTCTTGGAGATGAGCCTTAAGTAATATGAAATTTATTTCTATGATTATGTGTATGCCAAAAAACTTCATGTCTTATGTTATTACTTTTAGGATAGTGTTCATTATTTCTTATGAACATTCCTGATTTATCTCATAGAATGAAATCACTATCTTTCATATGCAGGATAAGACTTTTAAATATTATTTTCTTATGTATTATTATTATTATATGATATATATCTACCATGTTTAACCATAATGAGAATATGAACTCACCCTTTCATGTGTTTCTTTTCCCTGTGTCATGAATATTGGTATTAAGTAAGATATGTCAAAAGTGGGTCTAGTTATGATGAAATGTGTGGGAGATAATGAAGATGTCTTATGAACCAGTTGTTTATGATTCCTAGTTTCTAATGACAGTATACTTATATGGTCCTATCAGGGATTGTTTATATTTTTTAATGAATATTCTTTAACTTTGATGAAATATCAATATATGTAATTTATGGGTCGTTATAAAATGTGTGGTCATTTTCCTCGACCACCAATAGAATGACAATATTGTTGTAGTATGGTACATATATAGAGGTTATATAAAAATGGTAGATATTTTGGTGGGGATAGAATACCTAAATCAATGTAGGGAACTTGAAGGGGATATTCAACCCTGTATGAGTTGGGAAATTGAACTAACACCAGCTTTACCTGATAGGGAAATGGACTTTGAACATCAGAATAGGAAAATACATTTCAGCAGAGCTATGAAGTCTGTGGGAATTAGGCAGGAGCTAATGTTAGAGGAATTTATTAACTTAATGTAGTTAAACATGCATGTTCTAGTAGTGAGACAAGGTCATCTACTGCCCAAGGTTTGATTCTAGTAGATTTCCCACATGCTAGTGAATTTAGTGATACAATAGCCTCTCATTATTTTATATCTTCTCAAATGATAAGTGGATTTAATCTAGTGGTGTTGTTCTTGTGGGGAATCATTTCAATTAACATGTTGCTGGTGGTGATTGACTAGAATCTATCTTTTTAAACGATGTTCCCAAAAGGATGGTGAGTAATGTTTCCATTGGGTCTTTTACATGATTGAGATGTCAGGTTTGGAACTAATACTAGGTATAAACTCATTGGTTTTCTATCAATCCCACATTGATTGTTACCATAAGAGAGTAAATTATTGTTTTATGAGGGTGAAACCAATGTTTATCATTGATAATGGGATGTCTGAATAGGCCATGTCAGGCTAGTTCTCTAGCTACTAGGTGAGATCACATTCCAGGTTTTAAGTGTGTTTCTAGATGATGAGGTAGTATAGAATGGTTTCCTTCCTCAAGTAGTGGACTAGTTTTATAATGTGTTTTTAAAGAGTTATCAAGGATACCACCTTAGAGTGAGGATGAGCTCATGACTAATATGATATAAGTATCTGAGATAGTTTCCATTCCACCATATAGTATGGATCCAATAGATCATCAAAAATATTAAGACATAGTTGGAGGTTTTTGAAGCTAAAGAGTTAATATGTTTGAGTAAAACACCTTGGGGTTATATGATTATGTTTGCTAAGAATTATAACATAAATATAAGTTTTGTGTTGATTAATTGAGGTTTAACTAGATAATGATTAAAAACTTTTATCCTCTACTGATAATCGATGATATCTTTGACCAACTGAGGGGTGCATGTGTGTTCTACAAGCTTGTTTTGAGATTAATGTATAAATATTTTATGGTGGGTCCTTTTAAAATACAATAGAATGCTATCATAATCAGGCATGGTTTGTATGAGTTTGTCGTAATTCTGTTCGGCCTGAGTAACTCTCCTACTATGTTTATGGATTTGATGAACAGAATCTTTCACCTTTACTTTTATCAATTTTTTGTCTTCTTTGTTGATATAATATATGATTACTCATAGACCCATCATGACCACGGTAAACCTCTTGACCTTATCCTAAGAACACTAAGAGAGAATAATTTATACACCAACCTATCTTTGGGTCATTTCTTGATCAGAAAGGTACATTTCTTAGGTAACATCATATATGGGGACGGTGTGTTAGTAGGCCCTGAGAAAGATTGAGTTGTGGATTCTTGGGGTTATCCTAATCATTTTTTTTGATATCAAAATATTTTTGGGGTTGAAATGTTATTATTAAAGGTTCAACAAATAATTCTCTCTCATAGAAGCCCCACTCTCATTCCTAACCAATAATATAATCGACTTTTAATGGTCTATTTCTTTGGAGAATGATTTACAAAAAACAAATAGGATTTTTCCAATAGCATTGATTCTAATTCTACCCAATTTATAAAATGTGTATACCTTGTTTTTTAATGCATCATAGATTGGTCTTGCGTAAGTGTTGATCTAGGGATATTGAGTCATTTATTATGGATCACGATAGTTGAAGCCACAATAGTAAAACTATCATACACATGATCTTGAGTTAGACGATGAAATTTTTGACTAAAAATGTAGGTGACATTATCTTCTAGAAATGAGTATTATTGTTTATACTAATTATAAGATCCTACTATATATATTTTCTCAGTGTGATTTTTATTTCTTGTAGATAATATTATTTGAGTATGAAAAATATTTTTAAGTGGACCTATATTAACTGTCGGGGAAGGGAAATAGTGTTGTTGAGGTATTATTATGAAAGACATAGATTTAGGTGGTTCATAATTTCAGTTCTGAGTGGATGAGGATGGATTTTTTCACTAAGATGAATATATGTTTTTAGGAGGGGAAGGAACATATAAAACTCATGTCATTACTAATTTTGAAATTTATTTGGAATTAGGTAAAGATGAAGCAGTATGAGGACATAGAATGCCTAACTTTTAGAGATAGATTTATTGGTGGGGAGATACCTCCATATTGTACTATCACTGATGATGTGATCATATATTTCCATGGCTATGTTATTGGGCCAACTTGTATGATAGAATAGATAATGTGTTATTTTCATGCATCAATGTGGGCGGTATATCCCGGTTTGAAAAAAATAACTATGACCTATGTAGATAGTATTTTTGGCTAGGAATGAATAAAATTATCACAACTATAAAAACATGATATTACTCCCATAAATATGTGATGGTTAAGAATCAGTGGCCTATAGTTTTGTTACAACCATTTCTCATTAGAGAATGGACGTGGGATGGTTTTTATATGAATTTAATAGTGGTTTTGTCAATGAATCCTCTAAAGAACAATGCAATATAGTTAATGGTGGATCAGTTGAAAAAGGTAGTGTATTTCCTTACAATTCTAGAAACATTCACTATTGTTCAGTTGGGAATATTATACGTTCAAAAGATTATATGTTATTATGGGTTGACTCAGAGTATAGAATCAAATCATGATCAATGTTTTAAATGATTCTTCTAGGAAAGAATGAAGAAGGAACTCAGTTCTCATGTTTTTTTGGATATTTCATTGCAACTATAGATGGATTTTTAATAAAAATGTACTATCAAGGTGTTGAAGGAAATTATGTGGGAATGCATCCTATATTTTTGTGGGATATGGAAATAAAATTTGCACATATTTATTTCACTTATAATAATAGTTTCATTGGACCTTATAAATGGAACCATACGGGTTAGTGAATGGTATTCCATGACGATCACCCTTGTGTTATATGAAAGAAAAAGAATCAATGTTTTTGAGACAAAGTCTTGTGCAGAATACATCATAACATGTTCAGTTGAACCAAAAGAATATTTATTAGTCAAAAAATAGTGTTAAAACATACAATGATTGACACTGCTAACCACTTGAGATCATAGTGTGAGGCTATGTATTCTTTCATGATTTTCTCAGACTGGATCACCATCATGTTTTAAACTGGGTAAGATGGGACCCAAGTTTGAAGGGCCATTTGAGATTGGGGAGAGGATCGGACCAGTAACATATTAGTTTGATCTTCTATAGCAGTATAGTTATATGCATAATATTTTTCAGGTGTTGCAGATTTAGTAGATCACCCCAACCCTTCTCGTGTGATTGATTTTTATGATGTTGAGATTGATACTATTACATCCTTTTAGAAGAATTTTGTTTGTTTTTTATATTTTATTGAGAATTTTTAGTGCGGTTAGGACACTAAATTAGTCCATGTATTATCGCATCATATCCATGTTCAAGAGGATAATTAGAAGAGGTAAGATGATATGTGGGCCTAGTGGCCAACAATTTATACCATATTGGTTTGGTTATTCTTTAGAAAGAAGCTCGATTTCATAATAATATAAATTGGGGAGGTTATAAGTTCTTGAACTATAGATGAGTTATTTTCTAAAATTTTAGTTAAAAATCATTAAAATGGTTGAATTAATGAATGTCAGAATGGGGAAGGATTCCAAAGTTTCATGGGGGTTTGATACATGAAATTATAGAAAAAGGAGTGATGTAGTGTATGGTCCACTATTAGCACATATTTAGTAATAATAGTGAACCATAACTGTGTGGCCTTGTGGAGGGTGGATCATGTTTTGAAAATCATATGATGAGGTATTAAGAGACTATGTGGATTAAGAACCCTCATATAGAGGAAACCATATGGCCACATTATTATTTTTCAAACAATGTGGGTGGAAAAAAAATAGTGTATCTCAGTTTCCTCTTGGATATAGGGAACCACACAGTTGGTACACGGTTTAGAAAACTGTGGGGCCAAACCATGAAACTCATAAAAGTGTGAATTTTAACATTTTTATTTCCCAATAAGAAATTTTTATTTCTTTATTTTTCACACCATTCCTTCTCTAAAAGAAATGAGTGTAAACGAGGAGCTCCCGCCATCACTAGGGATACTTTTCATTCAATTATTGGGATTTATAAGTTTCATTTAGTGTGAATCGAAGACCGAGGTAATTCTATGAGTCACCCTTATAATTTTTTCTAGAAGAACAAATTTTGGTTGTTTGATCTTCATCTAGAGATTATAAAAACTATTTCTAGGAGATCATGACTCATCTCTTTGAAGTATTTTTAGTCATAATCAAGGGTTGAGGTTAGGATAGTGTTTTTCTACAAGAATAAGTTATGTGGTCTAAAATATTTATCCCATATTCATGATGTTATTCATGTGTATGTGGATGTGATTGTGTGACGCTATGTGGGAAAACTTATTGATTAAGAATAGTATATTGATCCTCAAATCGATGTTTGTAATCCTTTATGGATCATTTGGGTCTTTTAATGGCTATGAGACTATGTCTATGGTCACCCTAGTGATTTTACACTCCCTCAATAAAAATTAAATGAGTTATAAAATTCTTATTTAGAAGGCTTATTATATTAATACATTTTTACTTGTGTTTTCAATGTTAACATGGTGGAAGTGTTTTCTAGATTAGCATGAAAATGATTAAATGGGCCATGATATGATTGGGGGTAAATTTGTTAAATAGTTAAATGGGTAATTCCATTTTGGTAAATGTTTTTGAAATAATGTTTAATGGTTTTGGTTATGAATAATTGGGGAAATGGACTATATATGGAATTGAGTTAAATGTGTCAAATGGAATGAAACATCGAAATATTGATGAATTAAATGGTGTACCGTTTTTTGATGAAACATATACTGATGTTGAACCTTTTTAATGTGAATATTTTTATAGTGGTGGTTATATTAGAGATCCTCATCTCGCGGTGGGTCAAACTGATGATTTAGGAATCAATGATGCATTTCATACCCTGGTTCAGACTAACCCTTTAGGCCTCACCAATTCCAACCATGGTTTATGATAATGTATTGACACACCAAGCTCCGATGTTTGTACATGGTATGGTGATAGACCAAAGCTCTAAGGTAAAATGTATTTATATAGAATTGGTTAATAAATTACGTTATGATATAAAGATTTTAACACCTTATGCAATATGGTTCAGACATCTGTTATGGGAGGAAGCATGTTTTGTGATTTGGGAGAAATTGTGGAACCTGAGAGCCCAATGGGGTTTTGAACAAACATTCCTGATTTATTTATTTATCACATATTAATAATTTACAATTCTTCATACATAGTTATTAGACAATATATTTCATTAGAAACCATTGGTGGTGGCCTAATGAGTTTTACTCACACCCTGATTAAGTCTCCATGGGTAATCATGCAGACTTTATTTTTGTAGGTTAGGATAAGGGAAAATGACCTTTGTTTGATGGATGATTTGGTCATCTAGATGAAGCATGGATGAGGTTATGAGACAAATGTGAGGAACTATTTTTGGGATTGTCTAGGTATCTTCATTTTTAGTTTCTTATAAAACTTTACACTAGTATGACATGACATGTTTTTTTATTTGGTGTGATTATTCACCCATTTTAGGGATTTGGTTACGTGATGAATGTTTATTGTTGGTTATTGATTATTAATATATTTTTATTTGTTATTTTTAATTTTAATTAGTTTCTTACTCTGGTAAATAGGGTATTGTCTCCCCACATACCTTCTTATACCCTTGTAGCTAGTAAAAAACCACTAGCATATGGGGAGGTGGTCCGGAGCTCATGTGGCATTATCAGCTGATGGAATTGCTTTAGTGTCACCGAGGTTGGGACAATACAAAGTGGTATAATTATATCTTTTATTTATATTGGTTTAGTATTGGGGAAATCTATATAGGATACTAGGATATGTTCGACCATGGAAATGAGCTCATGAATGGGAGTAGATAACCAATGTTTAGGGGAAAAACCAGGTTCTAAGGTTGGGATGTTTGATCTTTATGTTCATTTGTTATGATTGGATGTTATTGAAACATGGGTGATATAATTTCTCTATGAGATTATTATTTTATAAGATTTTACACATGGGTTGGAATGCCAAAAGAATATTGTTTTCATGCACCATTTATTCACTGAGGTATTCATGTGACATGCATCATGTTAATAACACATGGGAAAGAAGGTTTTGGTTGGGTTATTAGAAATGAAAATTATTTCTATTTATTTTGTGATTTTAAAAAAATGATGCCTAATAAAGATGTTTTAACTATTTAAAATTCAAATATTTTTATTAAAGTGGATAAAATGGTTCCAAATGAGAATGTTCAATTTTCTAGATAAATATTATGGTGTTAAAATGGAATCTAGTTTAAAGTTAAAATTTGTAATATTGGTTTACCCTAGTTTATCCATGGTCTAGGATAGGGTTGTTTTATAGTAGTAAATGTGTTTTGGTTGTATCAATTGGGATATATTATTTAGAGTTACTTGTTTATGGCTAGTTATGAATCCTTATATTTTATAAAAAATGAAACTGATATTTTATGTCCCTGACGTGTGCATTTGGAATTATAGAGAGATTCCTCTTGTTAATTCTTACCAGTACTGTGATAGGAGAAAATTACTGATAATGAACTTAAGGTAGCAGGAAAAAATCACCCATTGGTTCTAAGTGATAAGGAGAAATTAATTTTTCGCTATAATTTGTGTTTTTTTATTTAGTTTATGGAGAGATACCCAAGGAATGCATCATTATTATTTTTTGACCTGAGTAGAATATTTTAGCTATAATATCCTCTAACATTTATGGGGGAGGGTGGACCAGATTCATATGAGTTATGGATTAAGTATATCTTGATGATTTTAGAACACTTATAGACTCCTCCTGAGAAGACAGTTATGATGGAAACATACATGTTGTGAGGACCAGTGAAGGGATTTTGTGATGATTAGGTTTAGGATTGAGATGAAAAAGGTAGGGTATGTCATGATAGGATTTTCAGTAGATGTTCTTGGAATACTTTTACCCCAACACCCATAGGAAATATAAATCTATGGTGTTTATGAGATTTAACAAAGTGAGTTTTTTAGTTATGGATAATGATATATGATTCATTGACTTAAATCATTTTTCTTCGATATTATAAAGAGATGAGATAGCCATGACACCAATTTTTTCGGATAGACATAGGTGTGGAATAATGTCCAAGGTTAATATCATTCATCTGAAGAAGATTTCTAAAGTTGTATATTAGACTCATTTTTAAGGGAAAATGAAATAGGATTCAGGTGGGTTATAAAGAGTTTTATTTAGATGATCTCATTTTACATCCTTTAATCATAATAATCACTATTATAAGAACATTTTTTACACTAAGGTTTCTGTTTTCACCCTTACTTCAACTTCATTTTCGGGGCTCAACTTTTCTCTCAAGTTCTAGGTGTGATGAGTTTTATTTTCAAGATATTTTTCTATTTAGTTTTGATCTTGATATTTCCTCTTGTATTTCCCATGTGTTCTAAGATAAAATGAGAAATTTTTCATTGGTACCATGTGGCGCATGGTTTGCACATAGTTAAGGGAAACTGTTAGCCTAGCTCATGGAACTGTGCGATGAAGTGGTGTTTTAGGAAAGTGGAAAATCACACAGTTTACAATTAGTTTTTCAAACCATATCTGTAAAAATGCGGCCTATTCCTACTACATAGTGAGGGTTGTAAAATTTCCATATGATATTTAGAAAACCATTCATGAAAAATGAGTGTGTTGTCTAGGTCATTAAAAATTTAAAAATAGCAATTGTGTCCTCTTGGGATTTAACCCTAAGTCACTCCCATCCACCCCATATGTTAATTTCAGACATGGGAGTTCCATCCAAGATTCCATGAACCCCTTGGGAATCCCTTATTGTATGGTTTTAACCCCTATTGTTCAAGTATTCACCATGCAAGTGATTAATCATTTGATTTCTTCCCTCTTTCTAGGGCTTTCTTCCTTCTTTATTAGGATCCCAACATCCATAAAGGTGTTTGACCTTGGGAGGGAATGAACTTGTGTTTTTGAGTGAGATATTGATGTTTATTGATAAATCCTTCCTTATAAGGGTCTTGTGGTGGTGTCTTTGTGGTTTTTCACCAAATTATGAAATTTTCCAAGTGTGTGGTAGGTGGTTCCAAGCCTTTACATTATTATATTGTTTTTATTTTCATTATTTCAATCATAAAAGTGTTCTATGGTTTAATTGTGTTTTGAAAATGTTATTTGGATGTTTTTGACATAAAAATATGATGAAAGTTGACTTTCTAATGGAAAATGGTTATGTTTTCTGTATGTTTTATTATGATGTTTCATGAAAGGGTTTCATTCCTTGTATGGAAGGTGTGAAATGGGTTTTAAAAGGTATTCAAAGGTGATAATGAGTTTTATAAATGAAATAATAATTTATTCATGTTGGTTTGGTTTTTTACACCCTTAATATGAACTATGAATTGTGCATATTATGGGAAACATGATTTAAAAATTATTCAGGCTAAGATGTGTATTTAAAAGGGTTTTCCTATTGAAATGGTTTTATTTCAAATGTTTTAGTCTTGTTATGATTTCAAATGGGTTCCATTAATTATGCAGGTGGTGTCAAATGTATTTCCAAATGGTTTCAATTTGATTTTGGGAATTGGGGATGGTTTTGGTTTTGTGTAAGTGATAATTTCCTTGTGTACTTTGGATTTTGAGCTTATTTTATGAACATATTAAAATATGTTATTAATTTGAATGTGAAATTGAACAGAATAGAAATCCTATGTATTTAGGTGGAAAAAGTAGAATTAGTATTCTAGTTATTTTGAAGTGTAAATCATGAATTTGTCTAGTAGATTGATACTATTTGACTTGGAAGTAGAAAATATCAGATTCACGTATCATGAATTACTATGACAACATTAAATAAACTATAGAAATGATTAGATACCACTATGTTTATGGGATGTTCCCTTATAGTGGATTGTACATGAGATAGTTGATAGTAGTGGTCTCTGTACCCCTTTTCACCAAGGTACAAGGTTTCAAGAGACCCTCTTGTGCTAGTTACTCATTGGTATTTCCCCATGGTGATCTATTGTGACATAATGCTTATGTGATGAGATTTCATCCATCATAATATGGTGTAATTTGTGTATATTTTCCCTTTTTGATGTATGTCAGTTAAAAATGGTTCTCCATGAAAGTGTTTCCTTGATAATTTTTTCAAAATATGTTTAATTGAAAATGATTCAAAGGAATTTATGTAAATTCTCAGGTTAATTTTTCATCTAATCTTATATCATGGAATCTTATATTCAGGGTTTTGTCCTATTGGGATTTCTTTCACACCTGACATACACCATTGGGTGTGTGTATAATTTTTTGTATAACCCAGGTAAAGTAAAGATGTGTCATGGTGATGGTGGTGGATCTA
Organism: Viscum album; assembly: GCA_963277665.1. NCBI lineage: Eukaryota > Viridiplantae > Streptophyta > Magnoliopsida > Santalales > Viscaceae > Viscum > Viscum album. Next base: position 189,844,685 of record OY728155.1, on the reverse strand, counting down.
GGTAGCTAGTGTTAAAAAATTTGTAGGTGATGACGGTGGTGGATTAAGGGTGATGCCATAATTTTTTATTAATTTTTTTTTGTGGTTTTGTGGTTTTTATTTTTTGTATTACCTAAGAGTTTTTTTCAAAGGATTAATCATAAATCTAAAAATTATAGTACCTTGTTTGGTTAGGTTATTAGCCTGTTTTTTTCCTATTTTATTGGACTTTTATTCTTATCTAAATGGGTGAAATCATACCCAAGGTAATATGTTGACACCCAGGTACGGGTTTCCAGCCCATGGGGATCAGGAATGCCCTTTAGGACATTCCATGAACTGGGTCATCTGTTAGGTTATAAGGAACTCCATCTTGGTTCATGAAAAATGGTCACAGAGTAGTGTCATTCTCTTTTTCGGTCATTTTATTTGGGAAAAGGTCATGATAGACATGATTTAAAAATTTTAGAGACTGGTTTTCTTATTGGGAGTAGGGTTCCTATCCAGCAAACCCCATGAAAGGAGTCAATTTTTCATGGGAATTTGGGTTTTTTTGTGTTTATTGGATCTTGTGGTTTGTTTGGTGTTTGAAAATTTAAATTGGAATTACAACATTTGTCTCAATGAGCTCATAGGTCCTGGAAATCCATATGGATTTATGAACATGGTCCTAGAATACTCTCTATGATGGTGGTGTGATTGGCATATTCCCACTAACTATATCTCCTATTCACCCATCAACACTAGTTTTCCTGGGGAATGGTGTTGTGTATTTTTCAGTTTGTAGAATTGTTTTGAAAACAGTAGTCTCAATATTATGAATATATGATTTTTAAAAGTGGAAATGGTTTGGTTTTGTAAATATGGAAAATAAGTTTTTGGAACACTTTTGAATGAATCTTTAGAAAATTGGATATTTATAAAAGGAATTTTTTGTGTTAAGTGGGGATGATTTTATTGGTAATTATATTTTGGAAAAAATAATTAGGGGAATATCAAAAAAACATTCTTCAAAATAAAAAAATTATTTTAAGTAATATTTTGGATGTTATTTAAAATGAGGAGAAATTAGTTTTAATCAAATATATTTTGATGGAATTTGATTTGTGGTGCTGCTAAAAATGATTTTAAATGGGATGAATTGGTATTTGGAAGTAGTTTTGAATGGGATTAAATGTTTTAGATTGGTTTTTTGGAGTTTGAAAATGGTTATTTATTTAGTGGTTAGTTATATTTTGAATGGTGTTAAAAAATTTCTGAAATTTTAAGTTGATTAAAAATTTCAAGACGTGGGTTGAATTTTTTGTTTTGAAAAGAAGAAAAGTACTGTTTTGAACTTTGGTATTTCCATCAGTTACCATACACATTGATATGTGTGGGAATGTGGATGGTTAATGGCATGAGTGGAAGGGTTTCTGGATTAACATGCGGTGATGTCCATTCCATTTTACATAAGAATATTCATGTGTGGGGATCTATGGAATACCATTGGTGATTGTGAAACCCACCAAGCATTCATTATTTTAAAAAGTGATTTCAAGAGAAGGGTGATTTTTTTATAACTATTAGTTGTGTGGTATAATCCCCTGTGAATTTGGAATGTCTCTTATGAGGTGTTTTGAGTTTGAAAACACTTTTTTCTCAAATTTTATTTCATGTCTATGTTCTTGTTGATGAGTTATATTTTGAATAATAGTTATTGGATACTTTTGAAAAATATTTTTGTGAAGTCTTTGAGTTTATTCCCTTGGTGTGTTCTGTGTTTATTTGTAGAAAGTTGGGTCCAATGGTTTGATTTGATTTCGGTTCTTGGTTGGCCAATGTATTCCCCTGTAAGATTTGATGGATATTCAAAGTGAAACCATAGGTATTTCACTATTGGAAAACCCTCTAATTGATCAACCCATAGAATTTCTTTTTGTGTTTTTGGTATTGAATCCTCCCCAATTTTTTAGTCAAATATATCCTATCAAATAAGAATATTGGATGTGGCAAGTTAAAAGAAAAATTAGTTCCCTTGAGTTTTTTGAGTCATTAAAGGTGAATTTTTCACCATTATACTTAAAGGTCCGGCCTGGATATGGTGAAAAGAAATTCCAGTGATAGAAAATGACCTAAATCTATTGGTGTTGGATATGGTATATTTAATTCCTTTGTATTTTTTGTTAGATTAATTTTTTGGAGCGTGATTATTTTATGCCACTAGGGTGGCATGTCTGGTTATTGAAGCCTTCGTTTTCAAAATTCATCGAAGAACATACATGAGTGTGTATACCTAGGTCCCTAGAAATAGTTCTGCTATGGTTTTTCTAGGAATAGTTGTGGAGAGAATTCCACCTCTTCGAAGAACAGCCCTAACATTTTGTAATATTAGTGTGATGTTTGGGTTTCAATTTAGAGACACCCTTCCATGTACTGCCTATTTTTAAGTAGTGGTTGTGTCTGGTGGTATTTTATCGGTTTTCTATTAGGACTGATATGTATGATTTGGATTGTTACTCTTTTTAGAGATCCCGATCTAATGGGAGCATGTTTTTCCTTAGAAAACATTTAAAATTTTCCATTTTGAATGGAGGAATGTGTTGTGGGAATCATGATTCTGTTGTTCCACATTCAATATAAAAGATGATGATGTACGAGCATCTTATATGTCCTTATTTTGTTAAAAATTCAATGATGGAGAATAGTGAGTCTCTTGAGTTGTTGTGTTCTGTTGTTTCTTCATAGAGAGATCAGTTTTCTCTCATGAATCCAAGAGAATGTGTTCTAACTATGAATCTTCAGCTCCTGGCTATGGGGAGGTTGATGATTCAAACATCAGGGATCTAGCCATAGGCCCCGAAGTTAAGTTGGTGCATAGTTAATAATTATAGGAGTGTGAGGGACATTGAGTTTACTTTTGTCTTTGATGCTAGAATGAGATGATTTTATTTTCCATGTAGTAATTTTGTTATCGTATAATGTTTCCCATGAAAAAAGGTCATTGAGTCCTCGTTTCTTTGTTTCAACCCTTGAAGTTTGATAATTATTCATGGGTTTTAAGTAGGCATGTAAGTATCATTTTCTTGAGATTCCAATGGTTGATCATTCTATATGTGGATCCTTGGTTGGTTTCCACTTAGCGGTTGGCCTTCATGAATTGTTTTCGGTTTTAGCTTGTCTCATGGGTTGGTGTTTCCCTCATAAATGGAAGATTTTGTTGGACTTTATTGTTTCACCAGCATGGGAACTCCCTATGGTTTCCTTTTTTGGGTCCACATGTCAGTCTGTACTAGTTTTTTAAGCTGGTTGGTTCTCATGATGGAGAGACCCAACACAGGTCTTGTTGAAATTTCTCTCGTAGTAAATTAATGTGAGTTCGTTCCTAATGGTAGGGAATCCATTCAGGCCTCTTGACACCCAATTCTATCAAAGATTCTAAAAATGAAAAAGGTAAATAAAAATCAATGAAAATGGGAAAATACATGAAAAAAATCAAGATTTGAAAAGTCATCAGTTTTGGGTCGCCTTAGTCAAACCAAAAGAGCGTCAGCGCACAACCTACATATGTGCCCCAATCTGTCACGCAGCCTACTTACATGCCCAAAATACTTTCTCCCAAGGTCCTATTTTTACCTATAATTAGACCCTTGGGGTCTTCATTTGTACGGACAATTTTTCCTGAAGCACAGTTGTTTCTCTTGTCGCCCTAGTGCTTCACCCAAGTCTTCTCAAACATTAATGGTAGTTCTTCAACACCTTGAGTGGAGGATTTAAAGGAGGATCACTGGATTTAAGTCCTTTAAGTTTTTGAAAACCATAACCCTGGCATGTCTAAAGTTCCCAACCGCCTTAAATTAGAAACACATGTGCACCACCTATTCCTTTCAAAGTAACTTGAGCACCCAACTTCTTAGACCACCGGTGAATAATTTTGAAGGCTCTAGCCAAGTCTTTCCCATGTATTACCATACAGGGTGTTTATAGAATAAGTGAATAACATGTCTCCCAATTCTATCTATGCGCCCATACTTGCATGCCTTTCATTACTTGGGTGCCCCTCTTTGACTCACTTCCTCTATTAATTCTAAAATCCATCAATCCCTATTCAAATCTAGTTATGGAATGGATTCTTCTTCAATGTATCCCTTGTTTGAAAGGGATTCTATTGGGAACTCCACCAAAACATCCTGACTTATCAAACCATTGGGAAATGCACATTAGCATGTCTCGTATTTGGGTTTGTATATCCACGTTCATAGGTTTCCCACATTTGTTTCAAAATGGGGTTAGGATTCATGGAATATCTTTGGGTTTTTATGTCCATAGTCACATGGACCTTTCTCCCAGAAACAGTTTTGGGAAGTGCCCAGTTTAGAGGAGGGTTGGGTCCTGGCCTCCCCCTTCTCAAAGAGACGACCTGAAACCTCAGGTATCTTGTAGGGAAGGTAAAGTTCAAACATTCTTTTCTTCCTTTTGAATAATAGAGAATTCTCCCTCACCTACCAGGATCAATTTTAGGGCAACCAACCTGACGTAATCCCTTTACCTTTATTATAGAAGGTAGCATCATTTCTTCTTCTCTCTTCTTCGGTTCTCAAGACCAGAGGATAGATGGAAATATGGAATTTTGTTACCCTTTCCATATCCCATGGATATTTGACACCATGGGCTGCCATCCTGGTGTAAGGACCAATCCTTCATCCCTTATTCCTTTCATTAAAACCTTGTCAAATGTAAAGAGAACATAGAGAGGGCTTGTTTCATCGCCCTCTTCCTGGGTCGCCTTACCTTCATCCACTGTCACCACCATAGGCTTGCCCTCCTCCACCAGTAGAGGAGGAAAAGTGAGTGTTTTTGTTGAATATTTAACAACGTCTTGTTTCTCACACCAAGCATGAATCTTGTGGGATTAGATATTCATGATGATTACAACATTTTCACAAATAGCCACGATGAATGAACTATGAGAAATATGATTCCCACCATAATCGAGATACGTAGGAAGCCTTCTCAGGGCACAATCTCACCAGATATCCTCCTTAGGAATCCAACCATAATTCCCTAATCTGGGCATCCTTCATAGTATTATTCCCCAAATTAAAACCATAAATCATCAAGGCTTCCTTTTTAGGAAGTAATCCCAAATTCATTTCTCTCAGAGTACTATATTCTCCTATGAGATTTATCGAACTTTGTGGGATTTGATTCCATTCCACATGGGATACATAAGAAGCCTCCTTTAGGTTCAAATCCAACATTTCAAATCAATTGTGTTCTCCCTGGGCCATATTCCAAATAGGGTATAATCGAACTTGGAAACTCATATCCTTTCCAATTTCATTAGGTTTCTTCGGCATAAATCCCACACCAATCATTGACTAAGCACCTTTCTCTTAGATTTCATTACCACATGACATTAAAATTTATGGTTATGTCCTTGTCAAATAACCATAAAAGGTATGATGTGTCCTATTAAGTGACACAAAACTACTAGTGTTCTGATTCCTTTCACAAGGATACATAGGTATCCCATTTTATGGCTATAATCCCAATATCAAAACAAGCCTTCGTCTCCCTGGATGATAATAAATTCCAGAGTTCCCAACTGAGTGTCTTATAAAACAGTATCATAATAATAAGGATTAAAAGAATCTTGAAATAGAATATTATAGGATACCATTTATGGAGAACCGTGAATACATTTGAATATCTCCATTAATTAAGGACATTGAATACATACTGATGATTCTAAATTTTACGTATGTTAATAAGTGATTTCAAATTCCAAGGGAAACTTATGTTATACATGGTGAATTAATAAGGATTCATGAAAATATTATAAATTTATAAATAGAGTCCTGGAGTAGAAAATAATTTCCCCCCAAATGGGTGTGATGATTCCAACCTCCCATCCTCTCGACCAATGTATGTTCCTAATTATCATAATGTTTAAACTTAACGAACATCTAACTTTGGAAAGTTGGTCCCTTTTAGATAATGAGCTGGTGGAAGTTTCCGATTCCATGAATAAATCCAATAGAAACTGCCTAGAAGTGGTGATTCTTAAAACTAGAACAAACGTTTCAAAGAACTACGAAACAAAAAATTTGAACCCGACATGAATCCTTAACCAAGTTAATAATGTTACCCACCTTTCTGGACCCAATAAATTGATAAAGTAAGGCTAGAAAAATTAATCAATCACACATGTTTTTATCTAAAAGATGTAACATTAATGGAGTTTATTCTTGCTGTCACATTTTCCTCAGAACTCCCTTCATTCAAAAAATTTCTTCCGTCAAGACGACATCTGCGATATTTCCAGTTGCTGCTCAAAATGAATCCACATCCATGGAAAAGAGGGTATCACCCACTCAGAATCTTCAATGTTGGGTATCCAATGCATTGAAAAAGGAGTATCATCAACATAGTACAATCCCTACATTAGAAGCTGTCCGACAGGCCTCCAAGTCAATAATAATCCTCGATCATCTGGCCAACGATGATTGATGATCAAGAAGCAGATGGTGCCAACCACCATCTTCAACCATTTCGGGTCTTTATCCTTATAACACAACAACTAGTCCCTCCCATACTACAGGGATTTGGATCAAAAGGTCACTCAGGGCCTCAATTCAAGAATACATGGATCCTTCTTGAGGACTCCCACCAACAATATCCTCCAGTAGAATCGTACGTAGGTGAACCCCCAACATGATGGGGGTATTGCCTCAGAATGTTCGGCCCATGTCTCTCAGACCTAGTCATGCAAGATGAACTGTTGAGGACAACTTCTAGTCAATAGGGATAAGGTTCTTACCTCTTCCCCCTCCAGATAAGTCCATCAACATAACATTATGGCGAACAATGAGCAAGCATATACACCAGTTTGTCCTAATTTTATTGTCTAACAAACTCTCCTAGAAGAAACCCCCCAATCCCACCATAAATATTCAGTGTAGTACCGTGAACTAGAACATACACCAATTAACAAATTATCATCTAGTAAGTAGGCCCATCTGACTGTATTAAAAGAAGCATGTTAATCAAACATGTCAGCAATTGGTAAACAGGAACATACACCAGCTTACAATCACCAATTCTACTAGAAATCTCATCTGCCAGTATTTAAGGAAGTATATTAACCATACTTGATGGAAAAAAAATCATCAAGTACATACACCATCTATCATTAATCAAGCCATCCAACAGTCTCATTTGGAAGCACCCGAAGAAGTCAGTCAGAAAGCTCTGACGACAAATCTGGGGCAGACCCAACTCTCTACCCCCATGCATGAGTACTTTAAATACCTATTGACAGGAAAAGGTGGTTAGGAGTAGGAACATAAACCTAATATTGATATGGAATGGATTTATATTCTCATTCCATCCACTGAATTCACCAAACACATCTTTTCAATGGTGAAAGAGAAAACAAAAATCCCTTCCCATATTCTGGAGGTATGTCAGGATATTATAACAACTACTTAAGCAGTACCTAGGTAACAGACACATAAATCTATACCCACATATATAATGACACATCATTATTCCATCCCAGAGTAGATACACACCTCAATTCCTAACGATGAGGGTCAAGGGTACACTTTCCCATATCATACAGACAACAAGATCAGGAAAATACACCCTTTCTAATTGGAGTTAATTGGTCCGTTCTGGTAATCAATCCAAATTAAGAACATACACCTTCCCATGATAACCACTTTTCCTAGAAAGTTTCCTCAGCAATGTATAAGAGAACATCCAAGAAGAAATATCATCAGGCATTGTTTGAAAACCAAGGGTTAAGGTGCAATTTGGATCCTCTTAATGCTGGAATTCTTGAAGCTATCAGAAATTTATCTATTACAGCTCAAGATCTTATCCTCTCATTACCAAATTATGGGAGTGTAAGATGTAATTATGAAGTTCCTCATCAAACACTTCATCATGAAGTCTTTCTTCATGAAAATTTGGTCAATCAAGAATGCATATCTCTAGGTGAGAGCCACATCAACCCTTCATTTTTCTAGAAGACCAAGGAGAAAGAGGATTCATCCCTTGTTGTAATCCACAATGTTGATCCTCCCCATTATGGAATTCGCTACGAAAGTCCTCACCATGGTAGTATTTCGCATTTTCACGATAATTCTATAATTGATAATGTAACAATGAGAAAGCCCTACTATCTCAAGCCACTTACAAAAACAAGGTCAGTCTTGTCTAATGCCTTTTCATTAATGGTTGAAATAATTTCTCAAAAATAATATCTTAAGGTAACGTTCATTCTATGAACCTCCCTTGGTTCATTTGACTTTAAATAAAAATAATCCACATTGGTTAGACCACGTGGAGAAATATCTAGTAAAATGCAATGAAGATATGTTAAACATGAGAAAACAATTAGGTAAATGGAGAAATACGAGTCATGATATGGCCTTTGGAAAATTCTTACTATAATATTCTAGAATTGATGGAAGAAGATAGAATTCATGATATCTACCACAACTTATGGAAGACTCTTTGTCATTTGAAAACCAAATAATTACCATATATGAATATCAAAACCATGTAAATGTATTAGAAGTTTTGTAACTCCAAATTGACATGGAAACTCTCTCAGTTTCCCGACATCTAAAGGATGAAAACAGTAGAGAACCCTTTAGAATGCATGACTAAATACACTAAACAGGATATGCCTATTAATTTATGACACTCCATTTTTTGTTCGTATTAGAGGATGGGTTGCACATGGAGTATTTTATTTAACTGCACTCTAGAATAAACAAAGTCCACCAAAAGAGGTCTCATGAAATGTTATTACAAACAGTCAACCACAATCAATATATTTTGTATGTAATCAAATATACGCTCATGACCAGGCCTCAACCAGCTCTCACCAGAGTCAGGCCCAAATAAAATTTGTTTTTGAGTTGCTTTTACATCAAGAATCTGATAATCATGAGAAGACATCCCACTTAGAGGATTTCAGCCTTCAGAGAATGAAAATATCAGAAATAGCACAGTAATATTCCAAAACAGGTGATTTGAGTGGTTTTAGGATAATTTACCCAACTAATGTTCAAACCAAAATTCGCAAAATCATAAGAGTTGTTGCATGAATTTCAGTCATAGCAGTTCAAGAATCACCCTAGATTGCAAGGTTGAGAGATAATTTACTTAAACCTTCAAATTCATTAAACAAAGTTAAAATATTTGAAGAATAAGAACTAGAAAATCCCCAACCTATAGGGATGGGGGATTTTTCACATCTACAATCCCCTCCTCAATGGAAGTCAGTTTTCCCCCAATTAGGGAAGAATCCACAAAGAGAGAGTGCACAACTAAACTATCCAACAATTCCCTTTAGGTAATTGTTAATCAAATGGCTCCTGAGAATCTATCGTATATGAGAACATAGTCTCATAAAAGATACAAAGGGAGACGATCTTACAAAAATACTGATAGAATGACATCAATGCATTATGTGTTAATAAATGTCAATAACACCATTACAGAAGATCCTCTAGAAAATGAGTCTAGTTTAGGGGAATCAGAAGATGATGTTCTTATCCATAATATAGTATACACTGAGGGAAATGAAGAAGGTGTATGTACCTAAAGTTAGAGGCTTACCCAGAATCTTGGTATTCCTTCAAATAACTAACTTTCACCCTTTCGAAAGGCATCTAATAAGGGGAAAGGTAAAATTCATATTGAATATCACTTTTACACTGGAGAAGTTCAATCTATTTCACTTGAAGGTAGTTTTTCACAATAAGAAGAGGAAATTAAGTAATTGAAAAGTCTCAATACACAGTTTCTTGAAATCATCATTTTGGATAAACGTACAACCCAGACAGGTCCTCAACTTGAACATCATTTAGGATCTCCTCAACAAAGAGGATTATTAGTAACTACATATGTAGATAATGAGTTACCTCCATTGGGAACACTACCAATCCAGGATCAAACACATCTTGATCGTCCTATTTTCATGGGTTGTCTAAGGAAAACACCAGCACCACCACCAGAGGCTTTTCCAGTCATTGCACCAGCTCAATATTCAGTTGTTGTACATGAATAGGTTCTAGCTCATCCAGATATTCCGCAAATTCTTATGAATTCAATTGAGGAATTAACGACTCTATTAGAAGCTATGGAGGAACGATGTGCCCCAGTTCAGTTGGAAAAGAAAGTTTACCTTGAATGGATGGACCTGATTCCTCCCCCACCAAATTTTGTGAATACCAAATTTCTAATATTTAATGGATTGGGAGATCTGGAACAACACATAACACATTTAATTTCTCATTTTCATCCCATGATGGGAACTGATCAACAACAAGAAGCAGTAAAACTCAGGTGTTTCGTGCAGTCACTATAGTGACTAGTTTTGTCTGGTATAGAAGTTTACAATCTCAATCAATTACTATATGTGATGATCTCCTCCATAAATTCCTTAATTAATTTATCTCAATGCTACCAAATATAAAATTTTTTGATCTTACCAATTGTAAACAAAGGGATAATGAAATAGTCTCATATTTCATTGCACTATGGAAAGGATTAGCATATTCCATAGGTTTGGCGCTCCCTCAAAAAGAGTTGCTTCCAATTTGTGTAGCAAATCTATATGATGAGTTACGCACACCATTGATCCCTGTAAAATAAACAAGTGGGTTTCAATACCTTACTTAAATTGATCAAAAAATGGAAGATTCTATTATAGAGACTAAGGCTAAAATTCATTTAATTCCATATGCGCTGGGAAGGAAAACATGGAAATAAGAGGCTGTTAATGTTACAATCAAGCAAGCACATGTACCTACTTCCACTTAAAAACCTTCATCAAATCAAAGGGATCCACTTTCATAGCATCATTAAAAATGACTACCTCATCTAGATGATCATATAGATCAAAGGTGAAAACAGTTTGAGGAATTAAAGAACAATGCTTATTCTTTATGAAATGAACAAGTTCCCGGTTACATTATCTCCTCTCTGGAAAATAATTTGGTTCAGTTTCCAGGTCCAATGAAACCAAAAAAATAAGTAGATGAAGATCTTCTGAATTATTTTCCCTTCCACTAGATGTTGGGGAATCCCATCCAAGAGTGTTTTGTTTTCAAGGACCTCCTATGAAAAATGGTAGACTCTGGGAAAATGAAACTGAAACATTCATCACCTCAAGTATCATGCGTTACTACTACTGATCCAGAAAAGAATGAGAATGGTAGGAAGTAAAAATGTAAAAATGTGCATAAATATGATGATTGGATGATCAAGAAAATGAGCATCCTAAGTCATGTCATTCTAAAAAGCTAGTTGAAACAACCTAATGTGTCTTCTTCCACTCATTCCAAAGAAAAACGGCTTTCATACAAAGGTCTATCCTCAAGGAAATGTGGTGATCAGAAGGGTAAAGAGTAGTCAGAAAAAGATGATCTTGTGTTAAAGGCCAAATTTTTCCTTGGACCTAGCAGATTTCAAGTCATCTGCTTCAAAAGTACAGGCACTACCCCTCCAAATAGAACAACTAGTACCAACTTTTCAGGTAAGATCAATAGCAGATGAAGAATTTATCTTTGGTTTTATCAACATTATCCACTTCACGGATCCTTATGCCAATGGAGATTTTGATATAATGATCCATAGTTCCTTGTAAATAATTAGGAAACCAGAGGAAGAGGCCAAGGTTGAGGATACATGGGAAGATGAGGTAATTCTAGAAACCACTATTTTAACTCTAACCCTTCTTGAACCATTTATGTGGTAGAAACTCGTGGAAGATCCCTTTAGCAGGCTCAACAAGAACAAGGAGTTTCTTCCTTGAAAGACATGTTCGGTTCTGACATGATTATTTTGGAGGACTAATTAGAAGTCACACCATCTTCCTCTCATCTTGTAGATAGACCTAGTCAGTCTAATCTACCAAATCTAGGAGTATTTCAAGATTCTTATCTAACACAGGTTTCATCTACATCAGAAGCATCAACTTCTAAGACACCTAAAAAACCACATTTCTATGTTGGAAAACACATTCCTCTGGATGAAAAGTATGATGTTTTGAAATAACTGGCCCATGTAATGTCCATGTAATCAATTTTGGAAGCCTTGAATATATCAAAAGATCCTTGAGAAACACTTATTAATGATTTGTCATGTCCTCAAGAGTTTAAAACCATAGTTTCTACAGCTGAGGTTTATCATATAGAGAATGATCCTACATAATTTCATGATGTCAAATCTTTTACAGATGAATATGAAGATTATTTTGTACATGGACATATCATAACCTTGTATTTATCTAGAAAGGTCAATAACATAGACATCTGATGATCCTTCATTGATTATGGATTTGGAGTCTACCTCATTCTTGTTTGTACACTTCGTCGATTGGGCCTGACTGAATATGAATTATTCTCCTTACACATTAATTTTGTGAGGATTTGGAAAGAATGAGAAAGAAACTCTAGGAGATATTACACTCAGAACTCAATTTGGAGATCTTGTGTCTAATTCACATTTCATTATTTTTCATCAAGACATAGCTGTCAACATTCTTCTTGGGAGGACTTGTTTGCATCAACATGTGGCCATAACTTTGTAATACCACCAATGCCTTAAGTATTATTTCAATGTTAAAATTGGAACATTGTATGGTGTCAAGGATCTGTTCAAAACATGTGAATCTCAATACATCGAGGCTGAGTTTAATCTCACCAAAGGAACGAGGTCCATAAAGAAGGAAATAACATGGGATAATTCTCTAAATGGTTTGGAAAATATTCAAGAAAAAAAATTCATACATCTGAGTATAGATTATTTTCTACCCATAAATCAAATTGAAATGGTAAAACAAAATCCAAGAACTCATTTGCTGACTTCCATAATGTCGATTGTGGCAACTGAGCGTGACAAAATTGGGGAAACTATTGATTCACCAAGTAGTGATGGAATATTAAATAAAGATGTCTTCATATCATCTGCAGAACTATAGAAGGCTGTTAATTTTTCAATCCGATTATAAGAATATGTAGCAATTTTATAGGAATAAGAATATGTTGATTCCCAATCCATCATCTCCTCTTTATTACCACAGGAAGACCCTTAATCAATAATAGGGTCTGATAGATTGGCCTCGTCTTCAAGATGTTCAAATACTGACCCCTCCCCTAAATCCGAAAGTTTTTCTTTGTCATCTATTATGGAAGTAGAAATATAATATGTAACATGTAATGAAGAAGAAGAGGAATATCTCAGGGATGATTCTCCAGCATTTGAGGATGGTGTCTCTACCATTGTAGATGAGCCCAGAGAAATAAATCTGGGTACAGAAGAAGATCTAAGCCCCACTCTAATTAATGCAGCCATGACTTATAAAGAGAAAGAGGTGTATACTTCATTTATAAAGAAAAATCAAAATATATTTTCTAGGAATTATACAGAAATACCAAGTCTTAATCCTGATGTATCCACTCATCATTTTCATTTTCAAGAAGAACAACGTGGATTCCAGAAGGTAATAAGAATAACACACCCAACTCATGCCTCTAAAATTGAAGTTGAAGTGGATAAACTTATAAAGGCAAAAAATTTCATAGAGGTTCAATATCATAAATTACTGGCCAACATTGTCCCAGTGAAAATGAAGAATGGGAAAATTAGTTTTTTCATTCATTTTAGAGATCATAATCAGTATTTTCCTAAACATGATTTTCCAGTACTAATTATAGAGTTTTTAATTGATGCAACATCTTTCTATAATGCTACTTTCTTCATGGATGGCTACTATGGTTGTTATCAAATCCATACAGCCCTAGAGGATGAATAATCTACCGCCCTCATATCCCCTGAAGTTGTGTTTTTCTATCAGTTAATGACCTTTGGATTAATTAATGTAGAATAATCATACCAACATGCCATGCACCATATCTTCAAGCCATTATTAGAGAAATTTTTTGAATGTTATGTGGATGATTGTTTGGTAAAATCGACACAATGTACAAATCACTTGGCTAATTTAGAGATCATATTAAATAAACTCTATCAACAATGTTTGAAGATGAACCCATATAAATGTGCTTTTGGTGTAACCTTAGGATAGTTCCTTGGAATCATCGTACACCATCATGGTATCAAAGTTGATCCTAAGAAAACAAAATCAATCCTTGGCAAAATTTGAAATAATTAAGAGTACTTCAAGGATACTTGTCCTATATTCAGTGCTTTATCACCAATTTGATTGGAAAGTGGTTTACCTTCACCAGATTAATGAAGAAGGGAGTCACCTATCAATGGAATGAAGACTACCAAGAATCATTTAATACCCCTAAGAAATATCTCTTGAGTACACCAGTATTAATGCCACATGTTGATGGAATACCACTTATTCTCTATGTGATAACTTTAGAGTGCTCACTAGGTGTCTTCCTTTCCCAAAAGAATGATGTTTGGAATGAAAACAACCATTTCTATCTTAGTCATACTATGCTTGATGTGGAAACACGGTATTAAAGTATTGAAATGTGATGTCTAGAATTAATCATTGTATTTCAGAAATTGAGGCACTACTTGCAACATCATGAGGTCCAATTGGTGTCTTTCAATAACCAACTCAAATTTATCCTCAATCCTCCTATACTTACAGGGTGTTTGGCATGGTGGGAAGTTATTGTACAATAGTTTGATACCCAGTTTGTGCCTTAGAAGCGAATAAAAGGCCAACAACTAGCTGACTTCCTTGCTAAACATCCATCTTCCGAAGATACATCATTGAATACTAAATATTCAGATGAATATTTCTTCTCTATTCAGGATATTTCCCAAACATGGGAAAAGTTCATTGATGGTGCCTCTAGAATTCCAACAGGGAAGAGAATGGAAAACCCTAAACTCTACAAATTTGGGTTAGGAATTGTCCTTATTTCCCTAGAAAAGGAACTGTTTACTTACTCCGTCCTATTGTCAGAATTTGGTACCAACAATGAGGAAGAATATCAATATCTCATCATAGGTTTGGAATTGGAACTTCTGGTGCAAGTGAATCACTAAAAAGTTAAAGGTGGCTCAGAATTAGTAATCAAGGAAATCAATGGGGAATATTTTATTAGGGAAGATGGGTTAATCCCTTTGTGTGATTATGTTAGAGGGTTAATGGATGAATTTAGATTAGATCCAATGTTGTCCTATCTCCGGCGATCACAAAAAGGCTAAGCTGGTGCACTGGATAATATAGCTACAGCCTTGGAAGATTCAAATCAGGATGAGAAAGTCATCGGCACAGCCCATCGTTGTGTGTTCTCACCTTTTGTTCGAACCAGAAGGGATGAAATTAATGAAATTATCTTTATTATGGATCCATGTGGTCATACCATAGGATGGTGAACACTCATTATGGAATACCATCCAAATGAGGTAATTCCACCAGATATGGATGAAAAAGAATAGATATGACGATGAGGGATAATTTTAATCATTATGATTGTTCAGATCACCAAAGGATCCTTTAAAAATGAGGCTTCGATGGAATTATCCTTAGATGTATTGATGGAGAAGAAAATTCAGCTGTCATGAATGAAGGGCCTTCAGGAGCTTGTGGTGCCCATCAGTCTGGGAATAGACTCTCTGATCATATCCAAAGGCTTAGATACATTTGGCCTTCAATGACGCAGGATTGTATAGATGGCACTAAGAAATGACATCGCTACCAAGTTCATTCCAACTTCATTCATCAACCCCTAGAGTTTCTAAAAACAACTAAATACTCTTGGCTATTTTCCCCATGGGGAATGGATATAGTAGGACATTATCCACCTGCCACGGATAAGCAGTTCAAATATATCCTTACTACTGCTGACTTCTTCATCAAATGGGATGAGGCAATACCTCTCAAAGAAGTCGAAGCTAAAATATTTTTTAATTTTTTGAAAACTAATATCATCACCATATTTGGTGTCCCTCATAATATTTTGACAGACAGTTCAACCAATATTTGTTCTACTGAGGTAAAAAAAATTATATTCGGAACGTAATATCAAATCAACCCATTCATCTCACTATCATGTAGCGGCCAATGGACAGATAGATGCCTTCAATAAGACCTTATAAAATATACTCCAGAATATGGTTGATAAAGATAAGAAATCATGGAATAATAATCATTTGAATGCTTTATGGGCTTATTGGACTACTACCCATACTGCCACCCGGACAACTCCTTATTCATTGGTATACGTAATAGAAGCAGTTTTTTCAATTGAAATGGAATTTACTTCACTCAGAGTTGCATTTTTTGATCAGTTGTATTTAGATGAGATGTCTCATAAATGGTTAAATAAGATGGAATGATTAGATGTGAAAATATTTCATAATTTTAATTATTTATAAGTTTATCAAAATAGAATAGCGTGAGATTTTAACCAGAATGTTCACCTCCATTCTTTTCATCATGGAGAACTGGTATTGGTCTTAATGACTCCAATTATACCAGGAAATAAACCTCCAAAGAATGAGACAAAGTGGTAAGGACCTTATTTTATACATAAGGTCTAGTAAAATAGAGATTATTCCTTAACCTCAATGGGAGGAGAGATCATTAAAACTCCATCCAATGTGAGATTCGTGAATAAATACTTCATGTAATTGCACAGATCATTGTCCTCTCTGCAAGACTAAAAACAGAATAGCCCTCATGACCTTACTGCAAGACTTAAAACTGAACAACACAAAGTCCTAGTTTCAAAACATTAAACTATGTAACAACCATAAGCGTCCATGCTGCATGGAATTAAAATGTATAGCCTCTTTGTCCTTATCGCATGATGTTAAATAGCATGACACCATTTATCATTGTTATATGAAATTAAATTGTACGGTTAATGTCTTCTCTATTTGATGTTACGAGCTTCCATAACCAAGAATTAGGAACATCATTGCTACTCCTTAGTGGAACAAGAGTCCCTCTCTTCACGATGTTTGAGTCTGATCTGCAAAGGGACCTTGTCTAAAGAACTACATGTGGCTTGATTCTCATCTATTTGAGATATGTATAGATTCTTGGATCTCCTATCGTGGGGTAAATCGCAATCAAAAAAAAATTATTTCCCCTTTTCTTCTCTTGTATATGAACTAGATCTATATTGAGTGCTTTTTTAAGATACATGATTTGATTTTCATACTATCTTGAGTCTTAAATTTAAACATTCTTCTAAAATGCATTAAAACTACCCATCTCCCATGTCAAAATCAATTGGTGTGGGAAATTATTGTTTAAATAACTACCTACAGCATAATTCTCATCTATATGAGATACGTAGAGGTTCCTAGATCAACAATATTGGGATCATCCATTATAAAAAAACAAAACCCCTTAATTCTATATATAAGAATCAAACCTACATTGGGAATGTCTAAAGAACTACATATGGAATGATTATTTCCCCCCAACAAGACACATAGTCACACATAGGTTTTATCCCTTGTTCCAGTTACAATATGTACGTATTTTCACATCATTCCATATTTGTCCTTACAGCATGACTTTAATCTTCATGGAAATTTAATACCCATATTCTTCACTTGTGTCACCTTTGTGTTATAGAAGAAACCCTTAATACTCCTTGTTTATAACAATAAGAATAGCACACATGGGCTTAGGAATTGGGTAAAAGGATTCATTATATAAATAAGGAGTCTCAATTTCTTATGGGTCTATCAATGTCTTCACTGCATGACATAAAACTGCATAGTATAATGTCCTCACTACATGACTTTAAACTGCACATCACAACAATAATTCCAAAGGAAACAAATGTAGTATCTATTTTATATATGAGTCAGATCTATGTAAAGGATGTCAAACTCATGTCCAATATTGATTCAAATATTTCTTATGTTCATTGAGCATAACCCCCTTTGTTATTTCACACTCTTAATCATGAATATTTTCCAGATCTTTATAGTATTTCTTAAAGTTTCTGGTGACAGAGTTTCTAATACATGAGATCTCTTTTTCTTAACTATGCAGTATGTTCCCTTAGGTGTCCTCGCATAAGTTTCATACATAAATAGTCTGTCAGTCAAATGATTCCACTATTGTACTATGCATCATATGCCCCAGTTGGCCCTACATAATATATCCCCCATAATAGGTTTGTCAAATTATGGTAATTACGTTTTTGTTTATAGAGTATGTGTCTCCTTCAATCATTGATGACAATATACATGAATCTATATTTCAAAAAATATTAATTCATGTATATTTTTTAGATTATCTTTCTCTCGATCTGAAACACTTCAAGACCATGGTTTACACATTTCCCTTTCTATGTGTTAAAATAAATATGAAATAACATAGGAATAACTTGGACACATATTATATACTATTACCATTTTTTGGGTCCTAGCTGTATGACCTAAAACTACAGACACCAAAACTCTTACACTTGGATTAGACACTCAGAAAAGTCTTATTCCTTTTATTTTTTGGAAATCATGGTTGGAAATACCATCTCCATATTTAGGTACCCTTATTCATTAACAAAACATTAAGCTTTGGAAAATCTAAATCTCTATAAACATTATTTGGCTTTTACCAATACAATGTCAGACTTCTGAGAGGTCTTTTTCCAAGCTATGCAGCATGTTCCATTAGTTTTCCTTACATAATTTGACTATATAATAGGTCTGTCAGTCAAAAGATGCCACTATTTGACTATGCATCATATGCCCCAGTTGGACCTGCTTAATATAACCCCCATAATAGTTTTTTCAAATAATGGTAACTTCTTTCTTGGAAAATACTTCCTCTAATTATTTTATCCCTTTTCCCATATCATTCCTCAGTTCCAAAAATTCCAAGATCATATTTTAAAAGATTCCCTTCAATACCTGAATATAGTATTATGTTTCCAAACAAATTATCAGGAATTTGGGAGAGTCTCATACTTTTGGTCGAAGCTAAAGACCTTAAATTAAAGAAACACAATGTCCTCACTGCAAGACTTAAAAATGAACACTATAATTTCTTCACTGCATGACTTAAAACTGTACAACATTATTTTATAAATACCTCTTTTGGGTAAATTTGGACTATTACTCACACACCAAATTTGTTTAGAAATGTTTTTCTTCTATTCATGACATATTTAAGCATTGAATGCCCTTTATTCTTAAAATTCCTTTCCATGGAAAAACCACCCATTGTGGTCTTGAGTCACCCTAACATTATTTTCCCTTGCCTATTAGTAGTAAAATGTTAAATTCTTAAGATATACTTTTCATGACTATGTAGTATGTTCCATTAGGTGGACTTGCATAAGTTTCATACATAATGGGCCTCTTAGCCAAAAGATTACACTATTTGGATATGTATCAAATGCCCTAGTTTACCCTGCATAACAAAAATCTCATAATGAGTTTTTCAAATAATGGTAACTTCATTCTTGGAATAGAATCCCCTTATGTTGATAAAGGTTTTAAATTTGGTGACCATAAAAATCATCGCTCAAGATTCCCCTTTGAAATATTTAAAGAATATTAATGAAATTCATAGCCACTAAGTCTTGTTTGGGATCTAATTTTAAAATTTATGGTTAAAGATATTCAGCCTTAAATATTATCCCTTTATAGTCCAACATGCATGACTCTAAACTAGCAACAACAAGTGGCATGGTAATCACTAGATTGAGAACCCGCAAAGGGCACTCTGAACAAAAGTCGAGTCCCATCTCACTAAACGTACATTTTGTATGGTTTAGATAATATTGGGAAATAAAAAGTAAAAAGATATAATTTTTGTGGGGTTTCATATAACCCTAGTAAAAAACAACCTATGATTACTAGGTCAAATGGCCTAGGTAAATCAAATGTAGTTAGCAATAGTAAAAACACATATGATTGAAGTCAAAATGATTTTCATTTATGAAAATTTTCAAAGAAGAACATCCACAAATTAGAGTCTCTCCCTTGTCAGAAATCAAAAATTATGACATGATTTCTAAAAAACTTCTCATTTGATTGACAGCCTCTTGAGCCCCGTCACATGCCTATTGAAGCTCATTTATTTGACCATCTCCACTCTCTTCCACTCGATGAAGTGCTTCTCTAGCATCTAAAATGTATTTTTCACCATCTTTCTAGACTTCTCCTAATGATCAGTGAAGCTGGTCAAGCTCCACTATAATGATATCAAATTCATGTTGAAGATGAAGTTACTGAACATTCTTTTCTTTAATTTTCTGCTTTAGTCCCTTCACCATTGCAGTATGATTAGCCTCATCCTAGAATAGTGATCCTTGAAACTCTTTAATGATGATCGACAATTTTTCTTTTATCTACTCTTTCCAAATATTTTTCTTTTGTTCCCTCCTTTGAATAATCTCTTTCACTGCAGTATGAATTTCTCGGTATTTGAAACCGCCAATTACCAGCATCAGAAACAGAGATGAAAGTTGTGGAATTATTGATAGCATTTCCTCAAGGGGAATATCAGATATTATCTTCAATATATTAGGCCATGCTTTTCAACATGAAATACGTAGATCCTTTTGCAGTTATTGTTCCAATTTAGAATAACAATCATAAGGAGGGATGTATTCTGGGATTAATACACCTAAAGAACTGCCATGTTCAGCTCCTTCCTAAAAAATGGATGCTTCATCTTTCAATATTGTTTCGTCTGATGTAGTGGATTCACCTCTAGACCTATCCATTGAAATTGATATCCCTCTATAGTAAATCAATAATTGTGGTTATGGTTATATATAAGAGATAACAAAAGTGAATGAAATCACAATATCAGTATCTCTTACCCAATAATAGGTCAGCAGTCTAAGAAGACTCCTCCCCAATATTTCCAGTTTTAGAAATATTGTTTGATGTCTCAATATGAAGAATTTTATCTTTAATCTGCTCAAGATCCTCATAATGAATCTCAAGAAGATATGTCATCTCAGTATCCACAAGAGCCAATGTCTCTTTAATTATGGGATTGATATTAACAACAATATTTCCTTCAACTATCATTGCATCTATAGTTTATTTATATGTTGTAACATCCCAAGTAAGTAATGAATAATAGATATTTTTATCTATGGCTATTAATGAATTATATAGTTTTTTAGAGGCTTAAAATGAAAATAAATCCAATCTTCAGCATGGAATACACTAATATTTTTAAAAGATTGTTTTACTACCTTTTAATGGAAAACCATTTTTAAATCTATATTTTGACAATTTTATAAGCTATGTTTGTCAAAATAAACTTATTCTTTTTTATTGGGACATCAAAATTTACTTTTTGTGAATTTTTGGTATTTTTCCGATAAAGTTCATTTTTTTAATGAATAGTGAAAAATACTGAATTTTACATCAAAACTTCTTTTTCATATAATTTAATTATATGGTTATATTATATTTTTAATTGGTTTTAAAGTTAAAGTAGAATATATTTTTACCATTTAATCCAATAGTGGTCATTGGAATTAATTTCACTTTGAAATTGGACTTAAACTAGTGTCAATCTTTTGATACTTATTGTTTCATAAAAAACACGCTATTTGCTCTGACAGTGGGAATTAATTATTAAATTAATTAATGAAAATTATACGTTAAGAATTTTGTAAAATAGAAATCATTTTTGAATTCATAATATCAAATATATCTTAGGGTGAAGTTTTGGTATTTTTCTGAAAAACATCAATTTTTGATGAATAGTGAAACCACTAAGTGGTACTTAAAAAACTGATTTTTCGTTTAAATGAAATTTTACCACTTCTATGATTTGATTTTCAAAAATCCGACATACATGGTTTTCATTAAGAAGTAAAATGTGGTTCAATGAGATTAAAATAATTTTTTGGGGAATAGTAACTTTTAAGTTCTTAATCGCGATTAGAGGTAATTAGTGTAGTTTAAGGTAAAAATAATGTTTTAATAATATGATATGAGCTTGAAACATGTCCTACCCTTATTGGATATGTCATGTCCGACCAATACAATCCATGGGTCAACTTGGGGACCCCATGGAGCCACTTTGGAAGGAAAATGACATTAATATATTTTAATTCAATGTTAAAGTAAACAATGACACAAACATGAGTTGTTTTACTAAACCAATTTTTAAATGGGGTTATACAAGTCATATTTTTGACTATAAATAGTCATTGAAAATCTAAAAAAAATTCTTACATCATGGTTTTTTTTTTATAATTTATAGACATTAAATAAATTAAAGTATTTATGACATCATGATGATGAAGCGATTACCTCATTAATAAAGGATTTAAATAAAACGAAAATATAATGTTAAAACTATAACTTACACTAGTAAAAGACCTATTGGATGAGTATATTTCGAACCCTTATCAACTTATCCTTGAATTATATCAATTTGGGACCTTTTAAATCTGAAACGCATTTTAAAATAAAGTAACATTTCTTTACTTTCCAAGAGTGCCCCTCCTCTCCTCTTATAAAAGGCCCCCACCTATACCTCCTTACCCACACTTCCAAAGCCTTTGGCTCGGCCAACCCCTGCCAATTTTGTCTCTCCACATATCTCTATAACTTATAGAATCCTCACTTTGGGCATAATTCTTCCCAATGAAGCCTTTGAGCTCAAACCAAAGGGAGTTACCCGATTTTAAGGTAATGTCTTCACTTGAGTCCTTTTGTTTTATTTTGCTTCTCCAACCCCCTAACCTCTTTTTATTCATTTCTTTTGTAACAACTACAGTATCTTCAATATTCTAGGATGTTTTTATAAGAATGATTCGAGCTACACTTACACACACTTAAATCTAATGGTTAAAGAACATACTGTTTCCGTGGATGGCGAATTTCTGCCTCACGAAACGATGATTGTTCAATACTCTTCTAACACCTTCAAAGGTGGCCATTAAGATGTCACTATATTTATATATGATATATAATATGTTTATTTTTTCCTTAAGCTTCTGTATTTTTCATTTATGGCATACCTTTATGGCTTCCATTATGGGTATACGCGATATCTTCATTTTAGGAAGTGTGGACTACCGCCCCCTCAAAGTGATTTGATTCGTTAATACCATATGTGGTACGTATAAAGGATATATTTAATGATATTATATATGATACCATACTGGAATTAAAATACTATTATGTATCATTATGTTTTAATTCCATTAAATATGAAATAGAAATGGAAGTAGCGTTCATGCGTACGTACGGCTTACCGTCTCCATGAACGGTGCATTTCATTTCTTACCTCTAAATGTTATGTAATATTACAAGTGGATGCATGTACTGGATATATATGATATATATGATATCTAAATCATGAATACAATTATGGATATAATGGATATTTTACCACATGAACAACTTGTAATTATAAAGAGTTTATTTTTGACTCAAGTACCAATGATCGTTAAAATGACCGTTATTAACTTAAATAATAACATAGTGTTCATGACATGGTAATAAGTGATATAAAAGGAATGATGAACTTGAAAAAGTTACTTAAGAAAGTATAAATTAACTCAAGTTTATTATTCAGGATATTAAAGAACGATCGAGTCAAGTCGGACCCGAGGTATGGGACTTCGTCTCAATCTCCATTCATTGAGGCATATTATGTTTTATACACAACTTTATTTTATACGGTGTATAAACCCCTTTGACTTTTATGTTTATCCAGAAAGAATATTTTTTTATACAAATCATTTTACTAAATGACAAAAGGGAATGTTTTTGTCGTACGTATGCGGCGACAACGACTTCTCCTCCGCCGTGACCATTATTTGAGTTTAGGCTTCCTCTACAAGCCATACATTTTTTAAAAAAGAAAAATTAATACCCTGTTTTAATTTTCTTTTATTTTGGTATTGAAAATGGTTTTTATAATGTTTTTATTATATCAATGTGTTGTATTGATATCTTTTGATTGAAATGTGGAAATGTTATGTTTCCTTTATGTATGTTTTATGTGATATGATTATGTTATGGTTCTTGGGAATTATTATGAAGATGGGTGGTTTTGTGATAAACTAAGGGCAGGTGAGCCCGATATAGCTCTCCAATTCATTGGGTAACGCGAAGGAGTTAAACGTTAAGGTTTCTCTAAAGATATTTAAGTAATATACTGTGATGGATATTCCAAACGTAACCAAGAGGGTTACTCCCTACATAAGAATGTTATGAATGCCTCAAGTTACCTTTATGTCTTATGATTTCTATTATTTATTCATGATTTGATGAGGTATGTTAAAGTGCTTATGTTTTATGGGTAAAGTATGATTTCATTCTTATGTATATATGTACTCATGTTTCCTTTCCATATTTTTATATCCCTTACTGAGCTTTTTATGCTCATCCCAAGTTTTTGAAATGTTTTTCATAGGACTTATTGTGGAATATGGTCAAGGATGGGATCAAGGGAAAGTCATGCTATATAAAACATGGAACTAGACATGTTTATTTTTAAGAGTTTTTATTCTATGGAAACTAAGTAGAAGTGTCTACTTTGTAATCTTTTGAGATGTAATAGTTATGTCCTAATTCTCTAAAAATATAAACCTGAAAAGATCCTCAATGTGTAATGCATGTTTTATGATCTAATTCTATAAAACTCTAAACCTTAAAATATCCTCAAGGTGTAATCTTGTAATAACTCAAGATTAAGTAATGGTTAAGGCTGGGGCCTTATAGTTGGTATCATAGGCCGGTTTAGATAACTTTAGGAGTTAGAATTCTATTAAATGATTATCCAAAAATATTTTTTTTATGGTCAAATTTAAATGATATAGCATTTGAAGATTACCATGTTGCTTCATCTATGACATGTTTGTTAAGAATGTTTTTTCATAGAGGAAATAGAAAAGATTTTCTGGGAAGGCATACAGGGTAAGTGACCTATCAAAATAGTATCCTAAGATGGTCAGAATCAGAACTAAATAGTTTGTTGTAGTGATGGCTCAGTTGACTTAGGTGAAAAATATTGGTTGTTTTTATTGATGATATTTTGGTGTTTTCTAAAAGTAAAGAGGATCATGAAAGTAATTTAAGGGTTATATTGGAAACCATAAGTGAAAAGAAACTGTATGGAAAATTCATCAAGTGTGAGTTTTGGTTACAACAAATTTCTTTCCTTGCTCACATTGTTTCAAAAAATGGCATAACAGTTGATCCTGCTAAAACAAAAGTTGTTGAAGAATGGCCAAGACCCATGAATGTAACCGAGATCCATAGTTTTCTTGGTTTGGCAGGTTACTACCGAAGGTTTGTTGAAAATTTTAACGATTATCTAGTCTAATGACTAAGCTAACTTGAAAGGGTGTTAAGTTTATCTGGTCAAAAGAATGTGATGATTTTTTTCAGGAGTTTAAAAGAAGATTGGTGAATGCTCCAGTTTTGGAACTTCCTTCCAGGAATGGTGAGTTTGTTATATATAGTGATGCTTCGTTGAAAGGACTTGGTTACGTCTTAATGCAGAATGATCAGGTAATTTCTTATTCTTCACAACTGTTGAAAACTTATGAGGTAAATTACCCTACACATGATTTGGAATTAGCTGCTATTGTTTTTTCTTTAAAAATTTGGAGGCATCATTTGTATGGAGTAAAGTGTGAAATATATACTGATCATAAAAGTTTAAAGTATATATTCACTCAGAAAGAATTGAACATGAGACAGAGGAGATGGCTATAATTAATCAAGGATTATGATTGTACCATTCATTACCATCCGGGAAAAGAAAATAATGTGGCTGATACTTTGAGTAGAAAAATTAATGCTTCATTAACAATATTGCGTTTGGAACGTGATCCTTTGGTTAACTATTTGATGAAATTTGTCATAGAAGTTGTTGGTGTAGGATGTCATTCTGTTTTGTTTCAGGTATCAGTGAAATCTTCTCTATCAGATAGAATCAGGCAAGCACAGAAGCAAGACAGTGAGTTGTAGAAAAAGGTAGAGCTGGTTCAGAAGGGTAAGTTGCCTGAATTTATCATTGATAATGATTGTGTTTTGAGATTTGGGAAGAGATTGTGTGGGCCTTGTGATTCATAGTTGATGAGATATTTTTTATGTGAAGCTCATAATTCTCCGTTTTCAGTTCATCCTGGCAGTACTATGATGTACAAAGATCTGCGGGAGTATTACTGGTGGGATGGAATGAAAAGAGATATTGCTGATTTTACAGTGAAGTGTTTGACTTGTCAACAGGTTAAAGCAGAGAGGCAGTTACCGAAAGGGATTCTTCAGCCTTTACCAGTACTAGAATGTAAATGGGAGAATATATCCATGGACTTCGTTGTGGTATTTCCGAAGACACCTCGAGGTAATAATGCAATCTGGGTTATTGTTGATCGCTTGACTAAATCTGCTCATTTCCTTGCTATACAAGATACTTTTTTCCCTAGATCAACTTTCTTGTTTGTACCTTAAAGAGATATTCATGTTTCATGGAGTTCCTCTCTCCATTGTATCTAATCGTGATCCCGGGTTTACTTCTAACTTTTGGAAAGGCCTTCAGATGTCGTTGGGTACTGAATTAAAGTTTAGTACAGCTTTTCATCCTTAATCAAATGGGAAGTCAGAAAGAACAATTCAGACTTTGGAAGATATGCTACGTGCTTGTTCGATGGATTATCAGGGAAGTTGGGACCAACATCTTTCTTTGGTTGAGTTTTCATATAATAACAGTTTTCATTCCAGTATACAGATGGCACCATTTGAGGCGTTATATGGGAAGCGGTGTCGAACTCCAACATTTTGGGATGAAGTGGGTGAAAGGAAGATGATGGGACCAGAATTGGTATAAGAGTTGGCAGAAAAAGTTCAGTTGATACATAAATACATTAGAACAGCTCAGAGCAGGTAGAAGAGTTATGCGGATAACCAGAGGAAGGATCTATCTTTTGAGGTAGGTGATCATGTTTTTCTCAAAGTCTCACCATGGAAAATGTGATGCGATTTGGTAAGAAAGGAAAGCAGAGTCCAAGGTTCATTGGACCATATGAAATTTTGGAGAGAGTTGGATCATTTGCATACCGAGTGGCTTTACCTCCGAGTTTATCTCAGGTACACAATGTTTTTCATGTTTCGATGCTGAGAAAGTACATGCCAGATCCATCTCATGTTTTGAGTCCAGAGGTAGTTCAGCTGGAAGAGAACCTATCTTATGAGGAACAATCGGTCCAGATTCTTGACCATAGGGAGAAAGTGTTGCGGAATAAGTTGATTCATCAGGTAAAGTTTTTTTGGAAAAACCACATGATTGAAGAGGCAACATGGGAATCTGAAAATGCAATGAGGGATAAATACCCCCACTTATTCGATAAATAAATAAATTACGAGGACGCAATTTTCTAAAGGGGGGAAGGATGTAACATCCCAAGTAAGTAATGAATAATATATATTTTTATCTATGTCTATTAATGAATTAGATAGTGTTTTAAAGGCTTAAAATGAAAATAAATACAATCTTAAGCATGGAATACACTAATATTTTTAAAAGATTGTTTTACTGCCTTTTAAAGGAAAACCATTTTTAAATCTATATTTTGAGAATTTTATAAGCTATGATTGTCAAAATAAACTTATTCTTTATGATTGGGACATAAAAATTTACTTTGTGTGAATTTTTGGTATTTTTCCGATAATGTTCATTTTTTAATCAATAGTGAAAAATATTGCATTTTACATCAAAACTACTTTTTCATCTAATTTAATTATATGGTTAGATTATATTTTTAATTGGTTTTAAAGTTCAATTAGAATATATTTTTACCATTTAATCCAATAGTGGTCGTTGGAATTAATTTCACTTTGAAATTGGACTTAAACTAGTGTCAATCTTTTGATACTAATTGTTTCATAAAAAACACGCTATTTTCTCTGACAACGGGAATTAATTATTAAATTAATTAATGAAAATTATATGTTTTTAATTTTGTAAAATAGACATCGTTTTTGAATTCGGAATATCAAATATATCTTAGGGTGAAGTTTTGATATTTTTCTGAAAAACTTCAATTTTTGATGAATAGTGAAACCACTAAGTGGTACTTAAAAAACTGATTTTTCATTTAAATGAAATTTTACCACTTCTGTGATTTGATTTTCAAAAATCCGACATACATGGTTTTCATTAAGAAGTAAAATTTGGTTCAATGAGATTAAAATAATTTTTTGGTGAATAGTAACTTTTAAGTTCTTAATTGCGATTAGAGGTAATTAGTATAGCTTAAGGTAAAAATAATGTTTTAATAATATGAGATGAGCTTGACACATGTCCTACCCTTATTTGATGTGTCATGGACGACCAAGAAAATCCATGGTTCAACTTGGGGACCCCATGGAGCCACTTTGGAAGGAAAATGACATTAATATCTTTTAATTCAGTGTTAAAGTAAAAATGACACAAACATGAGTTGTTTTACTAAAACAATTTTTAAATGGGGTTATAAAAGTAATATATTTGACTATAAATAGTCATTGGAAAGATAAAACTATTTCTTACATCATAGTAGTTTTTTATAATTTTTAGACATTAAATAAATTAAATTATTTATGACATCATGATGATGCAGCGATTACCTCATTAATAAAGGATTTAAATAAAATGAACAGATATTGCTAAAACGATAACTTACACTTGTCAATCACCTATAGGATGAGTATATTTCGAACCCTTATCACCTTATCCTCGGATTATATCAATTTGGGACCTTTTAAATCCGAAACGCATTTTAAAATAAAGTAAAATTTCTTTACTTTCCAAGAGTGCCCCTCCTCTCCTCTTATAAAAGGCCCCCACCTCTACCTCCTTACCCATACTTCCAAAGCCTTTGGCTCAGCCAAACCCTAACCATTTTGTCTCTCCACATCCCTATCTAACTCTTAGAAGCCTCACTTTGGGCAGAAGGCTTCCCAAGGAAGCCTTTGAGCTCAAACCAAAGGGAGTTACCCAATTTTAAGGTAATGTCTTCACTTGAGTCCTTTTGTTTTATTTTGCTTCTCCAACCCCCTAAACTCTTTTTATTCATTTATTTTGTAAAAACTCCAGCATCTTAAATATACTAGGATGTTGTTATAAGAAGTATTTGAGCTACACTTACAAACACCTACATCTAATTGTTAAAAAACATATTGTTTCCGTGGATGGCGAATTTCTGCCTCACGAAATGATGATTGTTCAATACTCTTCTAACACCTTCAAAGGTGGCCATTAAGATGTCACTATATTTATATATGATATATAATATGTTTATGTTTTCCTTGAGCTTCTTTATTTTTCATTTATGGCATACCTTTATGGATTCCATTATGGTTATATGCGATATCTTCATTTTAGGAAGTGCGGACTACCGCCCCCTCAAAGTGATTTGATTCGTTAATACCATATGTGGTACGTATAAAGGATATATTTAATGATATTATATATGATACCATAATGGAATTAAAATACTATTATGTATCATTATTTTTTAATTCTATTAAATATGAAATAGAAATGGAAGTAGCGTTCATGCGTACGTACGGCTTACCGTCTCCATGAACGGTGCATTTCATTTCTTACCTCTAAATGTTATGTAATATTATAAATGCATGCATGTACTGGATATATAAGATATATATGATATATAAATCATGAATAAAATTATGTATATAATGGATATTTTACCACATGAACAACTTGTAATTATAAAGAGTTTATTTTTTGACTCAAGTACCAATGATCGTTAAAACGCCAGTTATTAACTTAAATAATAAGATAGTGTTCATGACATGGTAATAAGTGATATAAAAGGAATAAGGAACTTGAAAAAGGTTCTTAAGCAAGTAGAAATTAACTCAAGTTTATTATTCAGGAGATTAAAGAATGATCGAGTCAAGTCGGACCCGAGGTATGGGACTTCGTCTTAATCTCCATTCATTGAGGCATATTATGTTTTTATACACAACTTTCTTTAATACGGTGTATAAACCCCTTTGAATTTTACGTTTATCCAAAAGGAATATTTTTTATATGAAGCGTTTTACTAAACAACAAAATGGAATTTTTTTGTCGTACGTATGCGGCGACAACGACTTCTCCTCCGCCGTGACCATTATTTGAGTTTCGACTTCCTCTACAAGCCATACATTTTTTTAAAAGAAAAATTAATACCCTGTTTTACTTTTCTTTTATTTTGGTATTGAAAATTGTTTTCATGATGTTTTTATTATATCAATGTGTTGTATTGATATCTTGTGATTTAAATGTGGAAATGTTATGTTTCCTTTATGTATGTTTTATGTGATACGATTATGTTATGGTTCTTGGGCATTATTATGAAGACGGGTGGTTCCGTGATAAACTAAGGGCGGGTGAGCCCAATATATCTCTCCAATGAATTGGGTAACGTGAAGGAGTTAAACGTTAAGGTTTCTCTGAAGAGATTTAAGTAATATACTGTGATGGGTATTCCAAACGTAACCAAGATGGTTACTCCCTACGTAAGAATGTTATGAATGCCTCAGGTTACCTTTATGTCTTATGATTTCTATGATTTATTCATGATTTGATGAGGTATGTTAAAGTGCTTATGTTTTATGGGTAAATTATGATTTCATTCTTATGTATATATGTACTCATGTTTCCTTTCCATATTTTTATATCCCTTACTGAGCTTTTTATGCTTATCCCATGTTTTTGAAATGTTTTTCCCATGACTTATTGTGGAATATGGTCAAGGATGGGATCAAGGGAAAGTCATGCTAAATAAAACATGGAACTAGACATGTTTCTTTTTAAGAGTTTTTATTCTATAGAAGCTTAGTAGAATTGCCTACTTTTTAATCTTTTGAGATGTAATAGTTATGTTCTAATTCTCTAAAAATCTAAACCTGAAAATATCCTCAATTTGTAATGCATGTTTTATGATCTAATTCTCTAAAACTCTAAACCTGAAAAGATCCTCAAGGTGTAATCTTGTAATAACTCAAGATTAAGTAATGTTTAAGGCTGGGGCCTTATATATGTAACTACATATTTCAACCAATCATGGTTAGAAATTCCATAATAAGATGATTAATAGAATGAATAATAAAAACTCACATCCAATTGTTTCTATACAAGGAACTCCAAAGTCTTCTAAATCATTTTTTATAATAACATATTCTAATACTTCTTCAAAATACCTGCCAAGGTTCATCATTTCATCCAATGATATCTCAGATCCCAGGTTTGTCTCACCTATTTGATCACTTGGCGTGTTTTCTTCGAAACCTTCCTCTGCCAACCTTTGACCCCAAGTGGATTCCTCAGAAACAATTGTGGGGTTAACATCAGTTATTTCCAGTTGTTCTAGTGCTTGTGATGAACCAAAAATATCATAGGATGGAGGTTAGTTTTTGTTACATTTTATGCCTTATAAATCATTTCTGATTTACCAGAAGCCTCTTCTCCTCTAATAGTAGGAACAAGAGAAATGCTGGGAACAGACGTTGGTCCCTCGGGACTCAATGCCTCCATAGGAAGCATCAGATTTTTAGGAATTTGTGTATGTTCAGCAGCACCCTCTTTGATTCCTTTATTCTTATCAATAGTTTTTTTTTAAATAAGAAATGGAAGAATCCCATGTAATTCCAAGAAGTTTAAGAACTTTTTCATGAATAAAGACTAAAATTCATGATTATCAGGGAGACTTATTACTACTAATAAAGCGCTTATCCATGGCTCTCTTTTTTCTGTGCTTTTTCTTCTTCACCTTCTTAGGAGGTCTTACATCATCGTCTCCAAAGACATGTATTGGAGATCCCAATAACCTCTATAGTTCATCCTCCATGGCTTGTTGTCCTAGATATATCTCTCTCTCGATTCATGGAGTGATCCATTATATACAAGAGTAGTGCCTCCAGGGCTATACTATGGTGAAGGAATATCAGTTTCTTTTCCTTTAACTAGTATTAAGATAAGATGATATTTCCCCGAAGTAACAATTTTTTGACTAAATTTAAAATTTCAATACAGAAGAGAATGTGATAGAAAGGAAACATACATCCTCATGATCTATAATGTCATTCCATTCTTCTTCTAATGAAGGAATAATCCTATCATTTGTACCACGATCTATCATTTCCTTCACCAGCTTTGTGGTAGGAATTGATTCATCGGTGGAATATATGAACATTTCTAGCTCTCAAATGTAGGGCCTCACTTCATTGGGATTATCTTTAAAAAGAATGTTAGAAGAAGACTATAAATTTTTTACTCCTAGAATATGTAGTCCTTCATGCAAATCCATCCACATGGATTCAGCAACATAGTATAGATTCTACCATATTTGAATAGCCTCTGGTCATATATATTCCGAGTGTTTTTCAAATGGTTGTGAAGGTGATCCTTCAACCTTGGATTTGAGTTTCTTCCCAACACCCACAGTCATGAATAGGGGATGAGAAAATGGAAGTCGTCACTCCTTCGAATTATTACAACCAGATCGCCTCAATATATATTCGGTATGGATTGATGGATTGGCTCTCTTAATTCTATCATGAGGGTTATATGAGGCACAAGGTCTCTTCTGTGAATTTGGAGCATCATCACCTCCACCCTCTGATTCTCATTAGTTGTCCATTGATGATGAAGAGATATCTTCCAAATGAAGGGCTTCCCTCCTCCTAATTCTCTTTACCCCCACTCATGGGACATCATGATTTAATACCCCTTTAGGGAAAGATGCGGCCCAGTTTTCGGCATACTAAATAGTTTATCAACATACTGCTTCAGCAACAAGTAAAAAAAACTTCCCAAGTCTTCTCCTCATATTTCAACAACCATAGTTGTCGAGAAACCATTGGGTGTTGCTATAATCTAACATGAAAAAATGGGAGACATTATTCTATTGCATACATTTGAATTAATGTGCAAATATATAAGAATAATAGGCCTCATATATGATTTCTCTATCGATTCTGGTGGCTAACACGCCATATCTACAAGCTAAAATATATGCCCTCAATTCCAAAATGGCCGTCCCATCATCAAGGAATCACCCTATAGGAAGATTCCCTTAAATAAAGAAATGGAACTCCTTATGCACGCTCAATCTTGCCTTAATGTCATGAGCATTCAGAGACAGGGGTTCAATACTAGAGAAATCCTGAATAGATAGCCAGAAAGGACTTTCAAAAACCTATTCTCCACTTTGTATAGCATAAGTTATGAAGTGAGTAGCGATCCATCCCCACAACATCTTGAATGGTCCCACTATTCTAAAGGGAGAATTCCCTTTGTAAATGTGCAGAAAACTCCTATGAATCATGGCCAAAGAAAGAGTGGTAAAGCCTACCATCCTCTTCTCCTCCAGCTTAGCTGCAGTAACAATGGTTTCTGGCCTCACACCTCCTTTGGAGTCTCAGACTAGTAACAAATAGACACTGAGCGACATGCCCACAAAACCTTCCATACGTGTCTTTCTAGGAATTTTTGTGTTGACTTCATATCGACATTTTTCAAATTCTTTTTTCTCCAATGTTGGAAAAAAAGGTATCAGGGTTACCTCTCTTCTCTTCCCTTGGATAGCTGGTCGGATGGCGGTAAGTGGGAACCTTTTCCTTCTTCATTATCAAAAATATTTCCATTCATTCCTCTAGATGAATATCTCTCCTAGAGCGAGACATCATGGTGGTCATGTTATTGACTTTGTTAAATATTTTCATCAACTCACAAACCAAAGCTGGTGTCTTATCTGAGTCATAACATGTCACCTTGGGAGAAATAAACTCATCATACATGTCTCCATGTATTGGAGCTCTAGAAATATTGTTAATAACCCAAAAGCTGATGCCTATCTCTCCTTGTATTAAATGAAAGGATTTAGTCTCTGGGCTCCATCAGCTTAATAATTCTGGCACGAAATCATCATTCATGTAAACATAAGTTTTCTAAAAAAAATATGTCCTCATAAATCCCAATGCCTTTCAAGTCATTTATAAATTTTTCACAGGTCTTACAAACCCAGTATTCTCACATCCACGGGTGTTTTACACCTCCTCCTGGGCGGATATCCCAACTTTTCTTCCAACCCTAGGATAGATATATCTGGGAATCTTGAAATATGGATGAATAATAGTGTGGCTGCAACTTAGGTGTTGTGCCTTCAAATCTTGATCACGAGGTCTATGATGCATAATATGAGCCTTCTCTACAATCCTAGCATTAGAAAATGAGCCCCCAATAGAAACATTGGCTAATGAGAAGTTGGCCTAATCTTGAAACCAAGAATGTGGGACATAGTTATTTGGATATAGAATATTAACATCTTATAAAGGGTCATATCTATACAAAGGTAGATAAGTGCTTCGGGGAAAGTTAACAAGATACTTCTTCAAATATTTTTCTATGTTTAAAAGGGTGGTATCCTAAACATCTAAGTAGTCAGGACCGATGAAATTTATCATGTCATCGATCCTATTTCTAGTAAGCTCATCAATAGTTCCAATTTTTTTAGGAGCCAGTGAACTTGAAAAAGGGATAGAAATCATCTTTTATGTAAGTTCATTTTGGGTGTTTTGACAAATAATTGGTATATGAATTAAGGATCTCAAGTATAAACTTGGATCACAATTATAATTCGGCACACAAGTATAGAACTCCACTTATAGCACACAACTAAAAAAACATATAGAAGAAGTGTGATAAAATAGAAGAGTCTCAGTGAGAGAATAATTACACACTGAGAGCTGAAATTTAATAAGTCACAAGGCTTTTCGTGGAAGTGACGCCACTATATATAGGTTTTGCATGTTACCATATGCGCTAAAATCATGTACTCTACAAACTTTCATGTCTAGTTGTCTTTCAAAAATAACATTTCTGCACCCTAGTACTATCCTCTTCCTCCATCATTTCTTTACCTCAGTATAGGATCCTTGTTTCATTCTTGATCCAATTCTAAGGGGGGATTTTTTTTACACTATAATCCATCAAATAGTCTAAAAATGGCAAAAGAGATATACCTTACAAAGAAAAGGGGAAAATACATGAAAAAAATCATGATTTGAAAAGGAATGAGTTTTGGCTCACCTTAGATAGACCAAAAGAGCGTCAGTGTGCAACCTACTTGCGCGCCCCAATCTATCGTGTATCCTACTTGCACGCCCAAACTCTTTTCGCCCAAGGTCCTATTTTGTCCTATAAATAGACCCTTTGGGTCTTAATTTTTATGGATGATTTTACCCAAAGCCCAATTGAAACTTTGGTCACCCTAGTGCTTCTCCGAAGTCTTCCCAAACATTTATGGTAGTTATTCAACACCTTGAGCAGAGGATTTAAAGGAAGATCATTGGACATAAGTCCTTTTAGTGTTTGAAAACCATAACACTTGCGTGTCGAAATCACCCAACCTCTCTAAATCAGAAACACTTGCACGCTACCTATTCCTTTAATAGGAAGTTGAGCGCCCCACTTATAGGACCACCAGTGAATACTCATGAAGGCTTGAACCAAGTCTTTCCCACGTATTACTATACAGGTAGTTTTTTACTTAAGTAAATATATGGATGCCCAAGTCTACTTGTGTGCCCATAGTTCGTTCCCTTATCTATGTGGGATCCCATCATTGATTCACTTACTATCTTTATTCTAAAAGCTATCAATCCCTCTTCAAATCCATTCATGGATTGGATTCTTCTTCATTGTATACCTTTTTTGAAAGGGATTATATTGAGACCTCCATCCAAATCTCCTAACTTATTAAACCATTGGGAAAGGAACACTAGCATGTCTCTTATTTGGGTTTTTATATCCACAGTCAGAGGTTTCCTACAATTGTTTCATAATGTGGTTTGAATTCATAGAGTTTCTATGGGTTTTTATATCCATAGTCACATGGACCTTTCTACCAAAAATAGTTATGGGAATTTTCTGGTTTGGATGAGGGTTGGTTCCTGGCCTTCCCTTATCAAAGAGATGACCTGATACCTCAGGTCTCTTATTGAGAAGTAAATTTCACACATTTTTTTCTTCCTTTTGAAAAAAGGAGAATACTTCCTCCCCTACTAAGATCAATTTTAGGGAAACCATCCTAGCATAAACCCCTATATTTTCTTACAAGATGTAGCATCATTTCTCTTCCTCACTTCTTCAGTACCAAAGACAAGAGGAGAGAAGGGCACAAGGACTTTTGATACCATTTTCCTCTCCCATTGAGCTTTGTCACCATGGGAAGCGATCCTGGCATAATCCCCTAACCTTCATCTCTTCTTCCTTTCATTGGACACTTTTACAATGTAAATAGAATAAAGGAATGTCTCATTACATCACCCTCTACCCAGGTCACCTTTCCCTAATGCACCGTCGCAACCGTAGGCTCACCCTCCTCCACCAGTAGTGGAGGAAATGTGAGTTCCATTGTTGAATTATACACATCCTCTTGTTTCTCACACTGTGCATGACTCACATGAGCTTAGAGATTCTATATGATTAAAATATTTTCAAAAACACCCATGGTGAATGATCTATATGAACTCTGATTCCCACCATAATCGGGATATGTAGGAAACCTTCTTAGGTCCCAAGCTCACCAAATATACTCTTCAGGAATCCAAACATAATTCTTTAATTTTTTCATCCTCCATAGAAATAATCCCCAAATTAAAACTCAAAATCATCTTAGAATCCTTTTTAGGATGTAAGCCCAAACTCAATTCTCTTAAAAGACTATATTCTCATATGATATTTATCAAATTATGTGGGTTTTTATTTCCATCCACATGGGATATGTAGGAGTCCTCCTTGAGGTTCAAACACAACATTTAAAATCAACCCTATTCTCCTTGGGCCATATTCCAAACAGTGTATAATCTAACTTGGAAACCCATATCATTTCCATGTTCATTGGGTTTCTTCAGCATAAATACCACACCAAACTTTGACTAATCACCTTCCACTTAGATGTTCTTACCACATGACATTAAAATGTATGGTTAGGTCCTTATCACATTAACTTAAAAGGCATGATGTTTCCCATTAAGTGGCGTCGAACAATGAGGATTCTGATTCCTTTCACTAGGATACATAGGTATCCCATTTTATGGGTACGATCCCAATATCAAAACAAGCCTTCATCTTCTTAGATGACAAAAAAATTCCAGAGTGCCCCGCTGAGTGGCTTAAAAACTAGTATCATCCTAATGATGATTAAAAGATCCTGGAAATAGTATATTAGAGGATACTATTGATGGAGAACCTTGAATACATACTAATATCTACATTAATGAAGAACCTTGAATACATATTTAGGATTCTAAATTTTACACATGGTAATAAGTGATTTAAAATTCCAAGGGAAACATATTTTATAATTGGTGAATTAATAAGGATCCATGAAAATATTTTAAATTTATTAAGAGGGC
This sequence comes from Viscum album, assembly GCA_963277665.1. Classification (NCBI taxonomy): domain Eukaryota; kingdom Viridiplantae; phylum Streptophyta; class Magnoliopsida; order Santalales; family Viscaceae; genus Viscum; species Viscum album. The sequence goes on along the minus strand of OY728155.1, from coordinate 189,807,332 downwards.
CCCGAAGTAGACAAATATTTCCCCCCAAAAGGGTGTGATGAGTCTGACCTCCCATCCTCTTTACCAATAAACGTTCCTACGTGTCATATAGTTCAAATTTATTGAACGTCATCCTTTGGAAAGAATTTCCCCTTTGGATAATGAAATGTTCGAAGTTTCTAGTTCTTTGAATAAATCCAATGGAAATCACCTAGAATTAGTGATTCTTAAAATAAGAACACATGTTTCAAGAACTATGAAACATGGTCTTCCTAATTTGATAATATAGCTTTGTTTATGGGGTTATCTTAGTAGTGGGTAGTCTCATTTGGAGATATCTAATTTCAAGTTCCTCCCTTGAATAAACATTTGGGTTGGAGTGTGCCCAATGATTTCATCAATGAAAGGTTGTGGAGGTATTGATCGAGAAGTGGTTTGGGTTAGTTTTCCATTTTATGTGAGTGGTATGACTTTGATTTTGTGAGTTATAATGTGTTCTTTGTTTTAGATATTGGATTTTGTATTTTGAGAATTAATTTTCTTTTGATTAATAAACTCGAGGTGTTGAGACTTTGTAGAGGAAGAAGGTATATGGTGGTAATTCCATTCTATCCTCCCACATTAAACATTGTGAATACTGGTTTTAATGTGCGGTTTTCTTCTTTCCCTCATCATTTGACGTTTGTTTGTAATTTTTTTATTCTATGGATGAATGATGATTTTCTGTTTTGGGATAAAGATTTTATGTGGCTTTACAGGGGCATAAAGCATTATTGTGTGGATAATTTTCACTCATAGGTTTTGGTTTTGACACTTGGTTCTAGTTTATTATCAGGTCTCAGATTTTATCTTGAGTTCCAGGTGTGATGTGTTTGTATTTCAGGGTAACTATTCAATTTATTTTTTATATTTCATTTTTCCATTGGGTTTCTCATGTTTTTTTGGAGTAAAATGACAAATTTGAATTTGGATGCAGATGGTGCATTGTTCTCGCACGGTTGGGGGAAACTGTGTGCATAGCTCTAGAAACCATGTGACCAAGGGATTTTTTTATATAGTGGGAAATCGCATGGTTGTCTCACATTTGGACAAATTGTGGGGGTAATTGTGTGGCCTATGTATCATGGATAGTTAAGGGAACACGATTTTTTCATGGTTTATAAAACCATGTGGGAAAACCATGTGTGTTTTCCAGGTCATTAAAATTTTGAAAATGGCCTTTGTGTACTCTTGGTATTTAACCTTAAATCACGCTTATCCTTCCCATACATGATTTTCAACCAAGTAAGCTCCCTCCATTCTTCCTTAGACCCCTTGGGAATTATTATTTGGGTGTTTTTGACCCTGATTATTCAAGGGTTCATCAAGTAGGTGATTTATCCTATGATTTCTTTCCGCTTTATTGGGGTTTCAGCCTTATTTCATGGGTTTAAAATTTAAAGCAGGGTATTTGACATGGTTAGGGTTCAAACTTTTGTTTTTTAGTGAGATAATGGTGTTTATTATTAAATATTTCTTTGTTACGGTCTTGTGTTGGTTCGGTTGCAGTTTCATAGCAATTTTTGTAACATTCCATGTGTGAGGTAGGTGGTTTAATGAATTTACCTTTTTAGATTATTTTAACTTACTTTATTTAAAAATAAATTTGTTCTATGGTTTATTTTTGTGGTTAAAAGTTAATTTTGGAAGTGTATTGACAAATATATATATATATATATATAATGAAAGTGTATTTTATAAATTATAACGGTAATTTATTTTGTATGTTTTATTGTGATGTCTCATGAAAGTGTTTTATGCCTTGTGTGGAAGGTGAGAAATGGGTTTCCCAATGAATTTAGTTGTGGGAATGAGTTTTCTAAATGAACTGATAATTTTTCTTGTTGGTTTCCTTGTTTTATTCCTTTAATATGAATTGTGAATTGTGTAAATTATGGGAGACATGTTTTAGAAATTATTTGGGATCAAATTAGTATTTAAAAGTGGGTTCCCCAAGGAAATTGTTGGATTCTAAATGTGTTATTCTTGTTATGTTTTTAAATGGGATCCATAATTTATGAAGAAGGTGAGAAATGTTTTTCCAAATTGTTTCACTCTATATTTGAGAATTTTGGTTATGTAGAAGTGAATATTTCTTTATGTTCTTCGGATGTTTGGATTATGTTTTTAATGTATTCATATATTTGATGTGTGTGAATGTGAAATTTAGAACCAAGGTAATCACAAGTATCTAGGTGGGAAAGAAGAACTAGTATTCTAGTGATTCTAATGTGGAAACCCCATATTTTCTAGTGGATTGATGATAGTTGAATTGGAATTGGAAAAGACATGATTAACATAGCATGACTAACTATTAAAACATTAACTAGACTATGGAAATGATAGGAGACCACTAGGAATGTGGGGTTTTCACTTCCAGTGGCTCATACAAAATAAAGATAGAGATCACGGTTTCTCTACCACTTTTCTCTGAGGTACGAGGTTCATAGTTCCCTGTTAGTATTAGTAACCATTATGGATTTACCCATGGTTCTCTATTTTGACATGGTTCTTATGTGATGTTTTTGTATCCATTAACATGTAGTAGACCTTGTGTATATTTCATTTTTAAGTATCAATGTAATAAATGGTTCTCCTTGAAATTGTTTCCTTGAGAATGATTTTTCTTAAAATATTTTATTGAAACATTTTCAACGATTATTTATAAATGTGCGTGTTAATTTTTCATCTAATGTTATAGTATGGAATCTTTTATTTTGGGTATAATCATACTGGGATTTAGATCACACCTTTGGGTGTATAAAGCATTTTTTGTATGACCTAGGTAATAAAAGGATGTTTCGTGGTGCTGGTGGTGGATCTAGGTTTATAGTGTTACACTTTTTATAAGTGTTTTTGGTGGTGGCTTGAGGGTGATTCCCTAATGTTTCATGGAGATTTTTTTCTAGTTTTCTGGTTTCATTTTTTAGTAATTTTGTGTTTTGTTCAAACTTGTAATCATAAATCAGAAAATTACTGTACCTTATTTGGTTATATTATTATACATGGTTTTTTGTTATATTTTTGGCCATTTTAAACTTATATAAAAGTGGGAAATCATTCCCAAGGAACAATTTTGATACTTAGTTATTGGTTTCTAGCCTATGGGGATAGGTAACGCCTTTCGAGCCTTTCCATGAACTGGGTCAGGTGTTGAGTTAGATGATATTTCATCTTGGTTTTTGAAACATTTCACTAGGGTCATGGTACAATTAATAGATAGTGGATTGGATCAACCTCTCAAGGTAGTAATCAAGTGTTCTACTATCAGTAAAATAATATAGGTCACAAGCATGGTCAATGCCTTTGAATCATAATGGAGTGCTGAGATTTAGGTAGGGTGGTACAGGTGTTGATATTTTGAAGGAACCCTCAAAAGGTGGGTAGTTATGGAGAAAATAAACCAACACAAAGCATTGGATGGGGATATTATACCTTGTATAAGTTGGTAATTTGGAGTTCCAATGACCATATCGATTAGGGTGTTTAATCACACCATGATTCACTATTTTATTTCACCCTTACTACTTTGTATTAAAATGATGTTCTATTATAAATTTTAAATATAGTAAAAAACACACTTCATGTATGTTTACATTATTTAATATTTATCAATTTTAAAATGTAAAATATTACTTGTTCTGATTATTTCATTATAGGAGGAGGTGATTTGGAGGGTCCAGAATGAAGTAGAGGCAAAATGTTCTGAACTACATGGAAGCCCATGACAACATGCCCATGTTTTTGCATGTTATGAAATTTTTTTGAATATCAATGGGATGAAATTTTTGATACAATATAGAACTCTATGGAATAAAAATAATCTCAAGAATATCAATCCTAATTCATCCATATGGTGTCCCAACCAAACTGATCAATCTAGGGAACCAAATCTCTACGAATTTAATGTTAGGTTTGGTATTGGGAAAAAAATTCCCAAAACAGATGTCTAACTAGCTCCAAATTTAATATGGATATATTAAATAAGTCATAAAACAAATATATGCTTATTTTCAAGTCATTATATGACTATTGACAAGTCTAAAACCAAGATAAAATTGGTATAACCTAAACTATGTTCTAAAACCACTTCCCATTTTGGCTGTAAAATGGAACCATGGGAACCTCATTTTCATGTTTGTCCAAGGAGTAAATCAATTCCATTTTGGAGATCCATATGGGTCCTATCATCATCCTCGAATTCTTGGAGGCCAATATCCTATAAGGGGGTAAATAATGAAGAAGGTGATTCACCCAATCTTCCTCATCCTCTTGATGTAAGTCTAAATGGAGGGTGTATGTTGTGAGGGAGCTACAAACATGTCAAGTGAGTTTTAATGAATATATTAGCTACTTTTTTGGGTTAATTTGGGTGTTAAAACATTTCATTCCATATATATTACATTATTTCTTATATGGATTCTTTTTTTGATGCTTGGGAATGATTTTCTATTAATTTATCAATGATTGGTGTGAGGTTATGATTATGTGGTTTTTGTTCTTATAATTGGGAAAAATAAGAATTATTATCTTACCCACCTTCTTGAGATTTGAATATACATTGGAAGCACTTATTCCATGAAACATTTATATACCTTTTTAATTAAAATTTTCAATAAAGGATTGGTTATTCAAGAATTGAAATAAAATATATGGAAGTAATCATGATTCCAATTAATTTAAACCAAATCATTAATCAAAACCTGAACGATTATCTAAGAAAAATTTACTTGAAATGAGTTTAGTGCAATCACAACAACCCCTTATTATCATATTTTTCAAAATCCACTTGTTTTTTCAATTATTAAACTCTTTAAAGTTTGTTATTTTCTAAAAAAACAAAAACACACATTCTATTAATAATTTTTATTAAAAATACACACTCTAAACCTAGAAAATCTCCTCGGGAGACAACCTAGGATCTTCCATATATTATAAATATACTTTAAATACATAATCAATTTCACATTTCATGTAATGCAGTTAGTGTCATATGTAGTATATCAGTAAAAGGTTATATATAATAGTAGATTGGTGTAGTGAATGAGACTTACATAAAAGATCAGGGTTGAGGGACAGGTCAATGACATCTACTTCAACATGCACCTATTGGAACAAAGGCTAGAAGATCGACAACCCAAGGTTTTATTCCTGTAGATTCCATAATTTCTAGTTATTTATTTGATAAGGGTGAATATAATTATTTTATATCTAATAAAATCATAAATGGTTTGAATATGGTGAGTGTGTTATTGTGTGGAATCATGTGGATCGACACACTATTGGAGGTTTAATCATGGGGAATTTTTCCTTGTAAGGGATGTTCCCTCGAGGTCAGTGTGTTATGTATCCATTGGAACTTTTATGTGCTTGAGATATTAGGTTTTTACCTAATAATATGTATAACCTTGTTGGATTTATTTCAATACCACATTTATTATTACCATATGAGAGTGACTTTCACATACGCATGAGGGTGACACTTATGTTTATCGTGAATAATGTGATGTATGGGTAGGTATTGTCAGAAAATTTCTCCAGAAACTCTATGATATCACATCCCAAGTTACAAGTATGTTTCTAAATTATGAGGGAGTGTAGCATGGTTTCATCCGTCTAATAGTGGACTGATTTTGGGATGGGTTTTCAGAGGAGTTCTCAGGGATTCTACCTATGAGAGAGGTTGAGTTCATGATTGATATGATTCTTGGAGATGAGTAAGTTATTATGATGAAAAAAATAAGGGCACCAATATAGCATCAGGACCATAAGAAACAATTTGAAGAGATAGAGTATAAAGGGTTAATTCATCTTAGTACACCAACTTTTGTTTCTCTAGTTCTTTTTTCTAATAATACTAAAAAAACATATTGTTTTTTTATTTCCCAAATTGGTATTGAATGGTGATTAAGAATCAATATCATCTACTAAGAATTGATTATCTATTGGACTAGCTGATTGGTGAATGTGTGTTCTCCAATATTTAATTTAGACCAGGACATCATCAGTTGATGTTGTTACCTTCAGATATACCACATAATACTTTTATAAGATAGTAAGGGTTTCATGATTCTGTTATAAATCCATTTTAGTTGATGAACTCTCCTGATATTTGTATGTATTCGAGGAACCATATCATTCACCTATATTTGGATCAGTTTCTGGTCATATATTTTGATGTTTTTTTGTACTCAAAGACTCATGATGATCATTCCAAATATATTGACATCATTTTATGTACACTGGGAGAGAATGGGCTATATGCCAAGCTGTCTAAGTGTTATTTCTGGATCGACAATGTATATTTCATGGGTCACATCATCTCTGAGGAAGGTTTTTTAGTGGATCCTGAGAATGTTCCAGTAGTTTTTTCATGGGGGTATCCAATAATGTTTTTTATATTCGAAGATTTTTTGTTTTATCTGGTCATTATCAAAGGTTCATCAAAAAAATTCTCACAAGGAAGTGCCACTCTTAGGCCTGACCAAGAAGTTCATAATGTTTGAATGGTTTGAATCATGTTAGAATAATTTTAATAAATTAATGAGTATTTTGACCACAATTCTGATTCTGATTTTACACAAGTCTGGCAATGAGTATAGCTTATTTTTTAATTCATTATCGATCATACATGGGGTAGTATTGATGCAAGGAGATAGGTCCTTGGTGTATGAATCTTTATAATTGAGGCCATATAAACTAAACTATGTTATACATGATCTCATGTTGGAACAAGTGGTTTATGATTTAAAATATTGGTGATATTATCTTCGGGGTGAGTGTTTTATGGTTTATATTAATCATAATAGCCATAAATATATCTTTTCTTATGGTCATATGAATATATTGTAGTATATATGTTTTTGAGTAAATGTAATCCTTTTATTTTGGGCTAAAAATGCTTTTTAGGGATGGGAAACTATGTTACTAATGGTTTAAGTTTAAAGAAACAAACCCTGGTGTTTTAGTTGTCTAGTTTCAAGTGGAAGATGGTGGATTTGTTTGTTGAGATTAATATAGGTGTTCAAGAGGAGTAATAATAAAAGACTCTATTGTCATTATCAATGATTCCCTCTCTTCTAAATAGGTTAAAGAGAATGAAATATGAGTAATAAAAATCCATCCCTTTGAGGGAATGCTTTAATGGTGGGGGATACCTCCCAGTATCACTTTCAATGGTGACAAGACCATCTATATTCATGGTCATGTTATTGTACCAACTTGTACATGAGAAGGGAAAATGTGTGAGTTTCTTACATCAAAGGGTATGGTAAATCTGGGTTTGACTAAAATTTTCCATGAACTATGTAGATAGTATTGGTGGATAAGAATGATGAAATAGATCACAGAATTTATGATGTGATGCTACACTTGTAATTAAGTGAAGGTTGAGCATCAGCTGCATCATGGTCAATTACAGATGTTGTCCCTTCCAAAATAGAAGTGGGATGAAATTAATATGGAATTTATAGTTGTACTTATGAGGGGTCCTTAGAATAATGATGTGATATGGGTGATTGTGGATTGGTTGAAAAAGGTATACCATTTCATACCAATTTGAAAAAAACTATTTATTAGTTGGGAGACCTATACATTTGAGAGATAGAATGTTTAAACAATTACCCACATAGTATATTATTTGATCATTATCCATATTTTTCATTATGCTTCTGTCAATGATATTTAAATTCACTCAGTACTTAATTGTTTTTGACAGAAATATTTCACCAGTAGATGGGTTAGAAATTAAAATGTATTATACATGTGTAAGAGGACATACTGAGGGAATGAATTCTTAATCTTTGTGGGAGTTAGGAAAAGCAGTTAGTTATTTTTTATTTCAATTATAATAATAATTATCAGGTGACCATCTAGATGGAACCATATAAGGCACTCTATGGAAGGCAATGTTGGTAACCCTTATGTTAAATAGAAGTAGTAGAATTAGAATTTTTTGACTGAGTCTTGTGTTGGATACATAAGAGCATGTTTAGTTGACCTGAAAGTGTCATAATACAACAAAAATTATATAGATTTCAGAAATTGATCGACATCATCGATTTATTAAGTTTATAATGGTATATTTTTTGGTTCCTTATGGTTTGGATAATATTATTTCACTATCATATTCATAATTATGGTAAATTGGTGCCAAGGTATGTGGGGTTGTTTCTGGTTGTGGAGATGATCTGAAAAATTGTATATCAGTTGGATATTTCTCCATTGTATAGTGTCATGGATGATGTTTTTCATGTGTTGAAGATTTAGTATTATCACCCCAATACTTCTCAAGTGATTTATGTTGTTGATTTTGATCTTGATACCGATGAAGCCTTTGTGGAGTATCTAATTAATATAGTGTACTGTAGTGAGAATGTTTTAGGTGGTAATATTAGTCCCTTAGTCTACATGTTATGGATTTATGGCCTTATTCAAGAGGATACATCAGATTGAGATGCTAAGATGTGGTCCTAGTGACCTAACCATTTTTCCTTGGATGCTTATTGATGCATTGGAGAGTATCTCAATGATGTCATTGTATAAGGTGGGTAGGTTTTATTATATAGAACTTCTTATGAGGTATGTTTTTTTTAATTTTTTTGTAAACTCATTTAAAATGATCAATGGAATGAATATTGGTAATGGGGAAGGAATCAAGAGTTTCTTGGTGGTTTGAGACATGAAATTGGAGGAAAATGTTCCATTTGGTGCATGATACATGGTTGATGTATTGTTAGTTCTAACCATGTTCTATAATTTTATGGCCTGGTGGAGGATATAGAACAGTTGTAAACCATGAGAGGAGGTCCCATGATACTATGTGGATAAATCCCCCCTTTAACAGAGGAAACCAAATAGCTACCGTATGGTTTCTTAAACCATGTGGGTGGTCAGACAACCCGTGTATCTTGGTTTCCTCTTGGATAGAGGGAACTACACAGTTGGGACACCATATGGAAAAGGATGCAGACAAACAATGAGCCTTTTAGAAATTGGTCATTTTTTCATTTTACACTCCTAAAATTAAATTTTTCTTCCTTTCTTCTTGAACCCATTTATTATTCAATAGAGAAAGGTGAGATCCAGGATCTCCCTCCTCTTCTATGGTTCAATATTCCCCAATTATATGGAAATTGATGTTCCGTTTAGTGCGAATTGAAGCTCTAGGAAACACCATGATTCATTATTCCTCTATTTTCAAGAAGAACCGAGGTTGGTTGTTTTCTATCCTTCCAAATATTATAATCCATATTTATAGGATCTATTACCTATGTTTTTTTTGGTTCTTTTATTTTGAATTGGGGGTCGAGGATGGGAGAGTGTTCATCTATGAGCCTAGGGTAGGTGGTCTATAATTATTATCCCATAGTCGTTATGTTATTCAAATTTATGTGGTTGTTCTTTTATGCTATGATGTTTCAAAATTATGTTCTTGACTATGAATAGAAGGTTAAGCCTTAAATAAATGCATGAAACTCTTCATGATTCCCATCAGGTCTATTAATGATTACGAGACCAGGTCTATGTTTTCCCATGGTGTGTTCCCCTCCCTCAGAAATAGTAAAATGATTTGTGAAATGGGGAATTATAGGGTTTTATAAATTAAACTATTTTACACATGTTCTCCCCTTGTTAACATGGTGTAAGGATTGCCTTTCGTAACATGTAATGGTTAAATGTGTTATAATATGATTGATCATAAATGTGTAAAATGGTTAAGGGGGTATGTCCATATTGTTATATTTTTTAAAATAATATTTAATGGTTTTGGTTACGAATAAGTGGTGAAATGGAATAGTTATAGAATTGAGTTAAAGGTGTAAAATGTAATGAACTATTGAAATGTTTATGGTTGAAATGGAAGACCCTTTTTGGTTTTGTTTGACAAACATTTCACTCAAAATAAAACATATTAAATGTAAATAATATACCGGTGGATGTTGGACTAAGGAACCTCATATTTGGGTGGTCTAGATTGATTATCTACGAACTACCAATGCATTACTTTTTCTGGTATAGATTGATTCTCTTGGAGCCACAAATTCCATGCATGTTTTGGGATGCTGGACAGATACTCGAAGCTCTGATGGATAGAAATTATATGAGTACCTAGACTACAGATCCAATGTTTGATGAATTTATATGAAATTAATTAATGGATTAACTTTTGAATGAAATATTTTAACACTATAACCATACATGGTTCAGACATCTGACATGAGATGAAATAGGTTTGGTGTGTTAGGACTTACTGTAGAACAGTGGATCCCATTGGACTTTTTGAAAAATTGTTTAATTATGATTCCTTTTTTATTTACTGCTCAATTATTGTTCATTTACACTTCCAATTTTTTTATTATACTAGATGTTTCGTTAGATGACATTTTTGGTGGCCTATTGACTTGTACTCACAACCAGCTCGGGCCACCATGGGTTCCTGAGCACACACCATGGTTGTTGGTTAGGATAAGGGAGACTTCCCTATGTTAGATTGCTGATTTAGGATTAAAGATGGATCATTGATGAGGGTGGAAAATAATATTGGGACCTATTTTAGATATTTTTAGGGTTTCTTCATTTTCGAATTACTTTGAAACTAACACTACTATGGCATAAAAATTTTATATTATTTGGTTGTGGTAATTCTCCCATTTTTGAAATTTGGTTCTCTGAGGCATGGTCATTGTTTTTTATTGAGTATTATTTTTATTGGTTGTTTTTACTTTCTTGTGATGTCTTAATCTTGTAAATAGGGTATAGTCTCCCTATGTAACTTCTCATGACCTTACTACTAGTTGGTATCTTCTAGTGTATTTGGAAGTTCACCAGATATCATATGGTTATATAGAATTGGGGAAAATGTTTGGGGAAACCTAGGACATGATTTTATAGACCATATATTCACTCCATGGTTTTAATGTTCTTTATTATGAACTAAATATATATATTGAACAAGGAAGTTGTAGTATAAAATGATATCACTAAGTTCCATATAAAAGGTAACATGTTTTTCCAAATAGAAACAGGTTGGAATACCTGTGCTAAAAATAGGAGTAAAAGAAAGAGATACTTTTATGGATATTGGGGACAAAAAATATTCCACTAGATCATCCTCATTTTCTCCATGTTGTAGAAACAATATTTGTTACATCCAATGCAGTTCATTATAATAAAAGAAAAAAGAATGCATGGAAACATCTGGAGAGTGCCACAATTTTTGAAAACTGGAATTTCTCAAACATTATTGGTAAAAAAATAAAAAGTAAATGGGTGGGGATGGCTCAATTAATTCTCGTGTATCTCATGTTAAATTGAGACAATATCTCTAAAATAGTTCTCCCCCTCAGAGTCTAGCAACCTGGTATGATTCTAGGAACACTCATCATCCAACAAACACTACCTCAGTATGAGTATAAGGACTACACAATAGGTGTTGAGAAAAAACTATATAAATATTAGAAATAGATCATAATAGAGCAACTTGGTACCTTAATGGTGTGATGTACTATTCTTCTAAACTCCACATTAACGAATGTGTTGTTTGATACGGGAACACCCCACTCTAATTTTTCATCACATGTGGTAAATCAATTGGGGTTGCTTATGGATATGATACAACATTGGTAGATATTTGATACACCTCTTATATAATATAAATTAAATAGAATTAAGGGTCTAACATGTTCTATCACCACAAGTGTAGTGAAATTTTAGAGAAAATTTACTATTTTAGAGATGAACATAATTAATTTATATTTTTGTATGAATTTCTTTATAAAATGAAAATATTATATTTACTATTATACCATATACTTGACTTCCACATTCCTGAATGGTGTTTTTCATTTATTTAAATGGTATTGAGATATGAATATAGTTAGATAAATACCTTTTATTACTATAAAAGGTTAAAAAATAGAATTAGGTTGTATCTATGACCATCGGTGTGACAAATGAATCTATGAATACGAATCTTCCTGTAAAAATAGATTGCCACTTTAACACCTTTCTCAATGATTTGTCTATGATACCATGTAAATAATAAATTTATTTTCCTATCGACCTACTTCTAGGAATGATCCATATTTCAATTTCATCATATAGAATAGAACCATTGTAATTATGGTAATTAAAGGTAAAGCTGGAATAATTAGAAGGCAGTATATTTATTTGAAAAAATACATCACCTTAGGAATCATTGGTTCTCTTTTTAATGAAGGAAGATGGTTTTTTTAGATATGTATTGATTACTGAAAACATAATCATGTCATGATCAAGAATAGATATTTTCACACACCAATTTTTCAAAATTTAATAATTTAATATTATCTTAAATGTTCCATACTTTTAGGGAGTTTTGGGAAAAATTTTAATTTATTAAAGTTTTGTTGGGACACATAGTTATCCATTGTGATCTAAAAAACCATGTGACAACAATGAGTCTCGAGTCTATTCAGGATAGATTCATTAGCTATGGTCTACAGATAATCAGTTAATTTGTGTGAGATATTAATAGTAATAATTTTCTATAGTTATGAGTAACCAGTATAAGTATCACGACTTCCACATGGTTTATTAAACTTTGTGGGAAAACTATGTGCCACTCTCTGAAATTAAAATTTTATTTTAATTTCATATTATTATTTTTCCAATTTTATATCCCCCATCATATCTCTTTACCTCCCTCATGTCAAACCACATAATGTCTCCCTCTCCCTCATAGCCTTTCTCCTTCCCTTATCCTACATCACTTAGTACCCAAAGGTTGATCCCTCAATCCCCTATCTATTGCTCACATGTAACACACCGAGGCCAAACTGCATAGAACACACCCCCTATCTCGAGCCTCCTCTTATATGGGTTTTTATCGTTTTTACTTATTATTCATGGTTTTCCCACATAAGTATGGTCTCTACATCCATCATCCCGCTATTGTCTCTCAATTTCATCCCCCTGACATATCAGTTTTGTTTTCAAAAACCCAAGGTCTTAGGGTTTACCCAATTTTTCTAATTTCTTCAATGAACAGTGATTATTATGGTTCTTTGTTTGTTATTTTGGTTTCCTCTATACATGGAAAAATATTCTATATTACCATGAATTCGATTCACTTGATTTTTTGGCAGATTTATGCATGTTATACCTTTAAATTTAAGAACCTCTAATTTATTGGTGTTCTATGTTATTTATGAAATTAATTATTCCTACCAATGAGTGTTTACATTAATTTTATAAATATTGTTAAGTGATATTTACGAGTAATAATTAATTCAACTGGAATTTCAATTTCCTTATAAAATTTAATGTATTTAACGAGTAATGAAATAATTATTATTAATTAAATTGATATATCTTTTTTGGTATGACCCCATTTCGGTCAAGATATAAAGTGAAAATATTTTTTGGATATTTTGGGACATTTATTAGAAAATTGATTTTAATTATTTAAAGAATTTCCAAATGGAATATTTTCATAACTTATTTCAAAACTTATTTGGAAATAGAATTATTTTTAAATGGTTTTCTTTGAAATTTTATTTAATATTACAAGATACATCTAAAATGAAAAATATCGGTAAGTGGATTAAAAATTTTGATTTTGAATAAAATTTTAAATTTTTTAAATTATCCCTTGATATATATATTTAATGGTTCTTAACATATATATAAGTGTATATACAAACACATATATATTTTGCGTACAGATTCAAATGGGAAGATGTGAATTTGTGAAGTGAGACAAATATATATATATATATATATATATGACTAGAGCACTAGAAAGGGGTATTTAAATATGAGTTTCTAAAACCGGGCTCTCAAAAACTTTATAGTGAATATAAAAAATAAATTACAAGGCCCAGTAGACATGTCTTTCATTTCTTTTGTTGTTTTTAAAAAAATTAAAAAATCAAGGAATGTCCATGATTTTTTTCTAATGTTGAATTATATGAATTTAAATTTATTAGATTGTTTTTATGTGTGAAAATGATTTTTCGAGGATGATTCAGCGTGTGTGATGGCATGGAATTGGTTTCCCCTCATTGTAATGGTTGGAAATGAATTTCTTATCTAGTTTAAGTGTAAAATTTAATGAAACTATATTTATAGGTTTGGAATGAAATGGGGGAAAAGGAACTTGGGAACCCCAAGTATCTAGATGTGATGGATAGGTTAAGTATGCTAGTCATTGACATTCCATACCTATCCAAGGATCAGGCTACAACATTGGATAGAAAATATTATGATGTGGTATGCTTAGTTTTCAATACAAATTCTGTGTCATCCACTCAAGAGTCGTATTCGCATTATCAATTACGTATTTTTTGATCATCAAGAGTATGAGTATCCTAGAATGAAAAGCCCTAACCTTAGATGACCTTGGGATTTTCCAATTGTTCATATTTTGTGAAATGATTACTTTTATAGTTTTTTTTCGTTATTTAAATTGATATATGTATTGATATTTTGTTATTTTATAAAATTATAATATATATTTTCTGTATCCCCGATTCATTTAGATTTTTTAAGGAAAAGGTTTTGGAAATGGGGAGTCTCAAAATGGATCATAAAATGATTTTAATTTTTTTTCACAATCCACTTTGTAAGGTAATAAAATGTTTTCTCTGTGATTTTTTATTTTAAAATAATATAATATAATGATTTAAAAATGATTATGGACCAGTTATAGGGTTTTATGTAAAGAAAAACATAATTTTGATAATGTATTTCAAACCAGTATAAAATGTTATTTTGTTTAAATATTTGATTTGGGGAGTGGTATTCTTTTTCATTCCATCTAAGCTTTAGCTCACACCTATTTATCAATTTTAGTTTTAGTATTTTATCAAGATTTTTTTTATACTTGATATAGTAGATTGATTAAAGTGTGCTTGCATTTATTTTTTGGTTTAATTTTTGACATTGGTTAATTAATCATTTATTTCTTTCTATAGATGGAGGGTAGTGATATCTACTTGTGGTAGAATCAATGTCATCTAGTTGCAGCTCTGTGTGTGTCTGTGTATTGTAGGGTAGAGAGGCTTGGGGTCAGTATATAGACTATTTGATTAATCTTATTTACTTCCCTATTTATTATTTCATCATATCAGATTTCTAATAGATGTATGATGGAGGGATTGGTCAGTCATGTTTTTCATTTGTTTTCTTCATCTCATTTTTCATTGTTTTGAAGGTGAAATATTTCCGAAGTGGTTTTTCCTTGATTTCCAAAAACATATGTATGCATATGGGGATTAGTAATTCTCTTTGGGTAAAATAATGGGCTAGCTCGGGAATCTGATTAATATATGGCTCGAGCTAGCTCCCAGAAAAAAATTTATTAGATAAATATAGTTCTTTTCTCCATAGGAACTTTAGCTCCTTCATTATTATCCCATGTATTATTTGGTGTTTCATACAATAATTGAGTGAGAATTAGTCAATGGGGCATGGTATGTTGTCCATAAAGGGGTTCTTGATCACCACCTACCACATTGATGCTTGATTCACCATGGGTAGTTGGGATTTTAAGTTTGATATTGAAATTTTATTTTATCACTATTGATTTTTTATTGATCATCTTCAGTATGATTTAGTTACCTTGGTGATCAGATTTGATATTGGAATGGAAACAAAAAATGGGATGGTGGAGTGATGTTGGACTTCATGGCATGAGGAATGGTTCAACGACCAAATGCTCGATCCTGTGACATCATGGGAATTTTTTTGTGGTTAGAATTTGATACCTCAAACCATGTTTTTTTATCAAGCATCATACAAAATCCCATTTGGTTTTGTTGTTTTTCCTTATCTTTATGAAATATGAGTGATGGGAGTTTAATCAATAGGGTTTTATGATATGCTAACATGTGGTTTGGGAATGTTGTGTGTTTTAAGATTTAATGGACTTATAAAAATGATAAATATTTTATAAAGTGGGTTTAAATTGAATTTAA
Source organism: Viscum album (assembly GCA_963277665.1). Classification (NCBI taxonomy): domain Eukaryota; kingdom Viridiplantae; phylum Streptophyta; class Magnoliopsida; order Santalales; family Viscaceae; genus Viscum; species Viscum album. Next base: position 189,791,355 of record OY728155.1, on the reverse strand, counting down.
GGAAAATGTTTTAAACGTTATCAATTTTATTTGAAAACTTCTCAAGTGTTTTAATTTTGAAATTGGATTTACATTTTTTATTGAATGAATTTGAAATGTTTTCAAAAGGGAGAAATTTTTTCTAAAATGGGGGATGTTTTGAAAAATTAAATGGGGAATTTTATTGTACGATTTAGAAAAGTGGGTTTTGAAATCCTTTTATCAGAGTTTTGGAATTTAAATAAAATGGTTTATTATGATAAGCGGTGCTTTATTGGTTTTATTATTTATATTTTTACTCATTTCAATGGGGTTTTTGGGTCAATCATGGAATTTATAAACTATTTGAGTGCATGTTTCACATTTTTTTATTCATACTCTCCAAAAGATTATAGAAATAATGGATTTTCAATTTAAAGGGATGATCTTATGGGTGATTTACTTTATTTTTAGGTGTGGTTCCTTAATTTAGTGTCCCTAACTAAAAGTATAAATGAGTGGTAAGGATATGTCCTTTTTTAATCATGGTTTTAACATGTAGTTCCTAGAATCATATCATCCCTTTATCTACATCAGTATTTTTTCATCATTGGTATATTGAAAGAAATTTGTTGAATGTTGTAGGATTTTTTGGAATTTTTTCTGGGGATGGATTTTGGTTTTAGGTGTTTCCTTTTGGGTTGATTCAGAATCAATGAGATCATTTGAGGTGTCAATGTTATCTTTAGTGCTTAGTTGATTCTATGAGAGTGATAAGGGGATGTTTGTTTCTTTTAAAATGCTTTTTATTTTATGGTAATTTTGTTTCTTTGGGATGTGTTTCAAAGATGGTAAATTTTGAGTTATTGTTTTTAGGGGTTGTGTATCAAGGATTTTAGGTTATTTCTTGTGTAACTGGGATAGATGGCCTTTGGGTAGTTGAGAACATGGGTTCACTAACTCTTTAATGATTCTCCATGAGATACTATTCGATATTTGAGTTCATAGTTTACCCATTTGAGTATGGTGACACAGTTCAATGGCCCATATTGGTTATTGTACAGATATATCTTAGAGTTTTTTCTCCATTGGGGTGGTCCATTTGATAAGTGTTATTATGGTTTCTTTCAGTGTTCTATGGAAGGTACCTTTTGAGTGCTTGTGTCTTTTGAGTGCTTGTGTCTTTAAGTGTTATTATGGTTTCTTTCAGTTTTTTCTCCATTGGGGTGGTCCATTTGATAAGTGTTATTATGTATGTATGTATGTATGTATGTATGTATGTATGTATGTATGTATGTATGTATGTATGTATGTATGTATGTATGTATGTATGTATGTATGTATGTATGTATGTATGTATGTATGTATGTATGTATGTATGTATGTATGTATGTATGTATGTATGTATGTATGTATGTATGTATGTATGTATGTATGTATGTATGTATGTATGTATGTATGTATGTATGTATGTATGTATGTATGTATGTATGTATGTATGTATGTATGTATGTATGTATGTATGTATGTATGTATGTATGTATGTATGTATGTATGTATGTATGTATGTATGTATGTATGTATGTATGTATGTATGTATGTATGTATGTATGTATGTATGTATGTATGTATGTATGTATGTATGTATGTATGTATGTATGTATGTGTGTGTATGTATGTGTGTGTATGTATGTGTGTGTATGTATGTGTGTGTATGTATGTGTGTGTCTGTATGTATGTATGTATGTATGTATGTATGTATGTATGTATGTATGTATGTATGTATGTATGTATGTATGTATGTATGTATGTATGTATGTATGTATGTATGTATGTATGTATGTATGTATGTATGTATGTATGTATGTATGTATGTATGTATGTATGTATGTATGTATGTATGTATGTATGTATGTATGTATGTATGTATGTATGTATGTATGTATGTATGTATGTATGTATGTATGTATGTATGTATGTATGTATGTATGTATGTATGTATGTATGTATGTATGTATGTATGTATGTATGTATGTATGTATGTATGTATGTATGTATGTATGTATGTATGTATGTATGTATGTATGTATGTATGTATGTATGTATGTATGTATGTATGTATGTATGTATGTATGTATGTATGTATGTATGTATGTATGTATGTACGTATGTATGTATGTATGTATGTATGTATGTATGTATGTATAAATATATGTGTGTGTAAAACTCTAGAAAGGGTCATATGAATATGATTTTCTTAAATACGGCTTCAAATAAAATTTATAGTGGATTTCCTAAATAAATTATAAAAGCCCTGTTTTCAGGGTTTATATTTCTTGAGGTGTTTTCAAAAATAATGTTTTTAAATAATAATGTATCATCCATGATATTTCAAAATTTAGAATTATATGAATTCCATTTTTTTATATTTTTTAGCTCTCAAAAATGTTTTTTCATGCTTATTTAGTGTGTGTGATGGCTTGGAATTAGTTTCCCCTCATTGTAATGGTTTTCAATTAATGGATTGTAATATATTAATATGAAAGTTTAGGAATGTAGATTAATTACTTGGGCATGAAATGGTGAAAAGGGAACATAGAAACCTTAGTTATCTTGGGGGGATGACTAGGCCAAATATTCTAGGCATTGGAACATCCTACCTAGCCAAGGATCATGCTACAAAACAAACGAAACTATATAATTATGTGATATGGTTCTACATCACTAGAACATAAGTTTCATCATATCTAGTGTCCCGTGTAGAGAAACAATTATATATGGATTTTCACCGAGAGTGTTAGGGTCCTAGGATGAAATTCCTTAACCAATGATGACCCAATGCTTTTCCATGGTTCTTATTTTATGAAATGATGGATTTAATGTGTTTTTTATTTCTTTATTAAAATTTATAAATGCATGGATCTCCCTCTATTTTTTAAAATGTTAAAATATATTGTATTCTTATTTTTCTTATTTAAATGGTTTTTAAGAACTAACTTTGAAAAAATGATTTCAAAAAATGACATAGAAAGTTGTTTTAAAAGGGTTTTTTACATATCATAGTGTAGACTGATAAAACATTTTCCAAGTGATTATTTTTATTTAAAAGAAACTATATATAAAATTTAAAAATTATTAAGGTACATGGATTTGATTTTATGTAATGGAAACTCTAATTTTGATAATGTATTTCAAACTGGAAAAAAACGTTAATTTAAAGAATTTAGTTTTCTTGATTATTTCTTCATGCATACTAGCCTTTAGTTCATGCATATTTAAAATTTTTTATTACAGGATATTATTCATCTTTTGGATAATCCTGAAAGAAATTATTGATTGAGTTATGTCCATCCTTATTGTTTTGTTTCCTTTCCAAATTTATCCAATTTTTATTTTACCGCTTTTTATGGATGGTGGTTGTGAGAGGTGCTGGTAGTCGAAGAAAATATATCTTGAGGTGACTTTTGGTGTGGTTGTTCATTGTAGGGGAGGGAGACTTATGGTGATATGAGGGATTGTTTGTTTACTTTTATTTAATTCTTTTTTTAATTATTCTAATCTTATTTGGTAGGGATGTTTTACATACATATTTTAATTCAAATTTTCTATTAGTTTTCACTAAATGATTTTTCTTTTATTTTAGATTAAAATGATTCATAAGTGGAATTTCATTGATCCCTAGGAAATTGTTCTGCCCAATGGGGATTCAGAATACCCTTCAATCCCTATCATTGGATAGCTCTAACATCTAATGGATAGAAAACTCAGGATGGATTTTGATAGATATCCTCTTATTAGAATCGATGGAATGTTTGATCAATTAAAGTGGTACAAATGGTTCTACCAAATTGATCAATGATATGGGTCCCGCCACCAACATGTTAGGAAAGAAGATATTGAAAAGATAACTTTTATAATCTATGAAGACCATTATGAATATATGGTCATGCCCTTTGTTCTAGTGAATGAACCTATAGTTTTGATGGAATTAATGAAAAGTAAATTTCACATGTACCGTGACTCCTTTTTAATGAACATTGAATACATTTAACACTTAATTTATTGAGAACATTTCATGAACACTGACTCTATATTAAATTCACTAAGTGTTCCTTATAGATTAAATATGTTCATTTACCTGGTCATGTTATTTCTAAAAAATATATATTAGATGACTATAAAAATATTGAAGTAGTTATTTCTTGGAAACCACCTAAGAAAATATTTGAGGTAAAAAACATTTTGGGATTAGTAGGATATTATCTATTCATTTTTGGGGATTTCTCAAGGATAAAATATCCCATGAATACTTTTAAAAGGAAAGCAATTTCTTTCAAATGTAATGATGATAAAAATAAATACTTTTAGGAGACTAAGGCTTTGATTACTTCTCTATCTATCCTCATATTTCCAAAACCAAGACAATGTTATATGGTATATTGTGATGCATCTAGATATCCATTGGGTTGGGTTTCTATGCTTAGAGATCACATTATAGAATATTTATTGAGTAAATTTCAAACACCTGAAAATTATTTACTGATGCCTGATCAGTAATTGGATATTGTGGTTTATGAATTAAAAACAAGGTTACACTACCTCTATGGTGAAAATATCACATTGTATATTGATAATAAAATATTCAAATACATATTTTCCAAAAGTTACCTAAACCTAATGAAACATTGATGGTTGCAATGCCTCAATATTTTTAGCTTTCACATATTTTGTACACCATTAAAATGAAATTTAGTGGAAGATGAACTAATTTACTAAATCATTATTTTCATTATTAAAATTACGATGTGTCCACCGGCACACGACAGTCATATAGATGGACCTCAAGGGGGCCATAAGTGGTGTAAAATGATATAATCACCTTTAAAAAAAGACATAAAAATCATGGTAAGATACCCAATACTATAATAAACAAAAAGTGGTTCCTCTGGTCTCCCCAAGCATGTGAGTGAATTAGCAAAAAAGTTAGCCACCCTCTAAATGTTATGGAAAAATTGACCATGGCTTGTCTCCAAAGAGCACCTTCTGGCTAAGTAGCCTAGGTTATAGGAAACAACACATATCCCCTTGACCATATTGACTAAAGGCTCTGAATCAGATTCAATTGAATTTTCTTGCAATCCCAACCTCCTAAAAACAGTGCGCCCTGTGAGCAGAGCCATCATTTATGCCCCTAGAGAATTTCCCACCCCAAAGAAGGACCTAAATCCTACCAAAACCAAGACACAAAAATTAAGAATAAGGATAATTCCTCATATGATCCCATTCCTATAGGAACAATACACATTAATTTTCAACCCGTGCATGGGGGGAATCCAATGAACCCGTAGGCCACCCATCCTTCCCATCGTACCGGTCATGCATGGATTATTGAAGAAGTTGAAGAACGTGAGAGAGGCCTTTCCACCCTTAATAATTGAACTCATATCAAATGTGAGTGCCTTAATCCTTCTCTGAAGGTACCGCACCAAGGGCTGAATGACAATCCGTGCCTTGTTCCTTTCCTCCCAAAGACTCCAATAGATGGTAGAAAGAATAAAAGTTAGAATCATGATCTCCATTGTATTGACCCCAACCCTATGAAACCAGGAGCTCATGAAATCATGAAAGTATGTCTGGGGAAAACTGCAGCGTGAGTGAGTGGATATCATGGACCAAAGGCAACCTACCCAGTCACTTTGGAAGAAGAGATGCAGTGTTGATTCTGTCCGCGGGTGCTCACAACAAAGGTTATGGGAAGCCAAGGATATGCCTTTCCTTTGAATACTTTTATCAGTCAGTAGAGCCGAGTTCCTTATCCTCCAAATGATAAATTTCATTTTTTTGGTAGCTCTTTGCACCATATCTTTGAGGACCAATCATCCATGGACCTACCTGCAAGTTGCAACCTATTATAATCCTGGATAGAAAACTGGCCCGAAGCCAACCCTGTGAAACAATACCTTTCCGCCTCATTATTCAAGATGATATTTTCAAAAAACTCCCTCTGGTCCTGATTGAGAAATTCATGGATAAATGAGTGAAACACACACACCTTTTTAAAGGTAAATGTGAGGATTAGACAACCATGGAAGAAGAGCGGTTCACCCGCCCAGTTCAACTTCCAAAAATGAACTTCGCCTCAACCAATAATTCACTAGGATGTACCCTGAAAAACCTCCAAATGGAGAATCATACACTTGGAGATAGTAGAGAGTCTTGGCCTATGAAGTGTCAAAGACCCACCATCCTACCTGTATATTATTCTGAAGAAATAATCCCATAAGGAATCCCATGCAATAACCTGCCAGGACAACCACGCCTCCAACCCCTACATGGTACCGTATATATCCTGGATCCCCACCCCGCCCTTATCGACCTGCCACTCCAAACATCTCTAAGAGTCCCAATGACATCTCCCTTGTTGATTAGAATCCTAATGAAAAGTTGTGCAGATTTTCTCAATCCTTGCAATGACTCCCTTCATCACATTCATGATCGATAAAATGTGCATGGGATTGGACGTGAGAAAACTATTGATCAGTGTGACTCTCCCACCAAACGAAATAAACTTACTCTTCCATTTTATGATTCTTCCCACAATTCTAATAATGACCTCACCAAAAAATTGGTTCTTAATTCGTCGATAGGATAATGGGATACCAAGATAGATCATCGAAATTGACTCCTTTGACATCCCAGAATCGCCTAAATATCTCTACAACAATGGCCTGAGCATTTGTTAGATATAAAAACATGACTCATCAAATAGTTGATACCTTGGATGCTCAAGGACTTGTACATGTGTATGATCTCCATAAATCCATGTAGAGACCGCCTCTTCCCATTCATGAACACTAGGATATCGACGGCGAACATGAGGTGGAAAATACCCTCCAAGCCACCATGAGACACAAAAGGCGACAACCTTCCCTCTTCCATCCCTCTGTTTAGGTTCTAGGAGAGTGAATCCTGGTTAAGGATAAAGAGTCTAGGTGACAAGGTATTTCCTTGTCGAACAAAAAGAACCATCTTAAAGAAACAAGTGACCTTCCCCTAATAGAAATTGACATACTAGGGGATGAATAGAACCTGAAAAAAAAGATCAAAAAACCATTCCTCGAAGCCCAGATTTCTCATCACCCGAATAAGGAAGTTCCACTCCATACTATCTTAAGACTTATCCATATCCACATGAAAGATGACATTTGACCCCATATCCTTCTTTTTAATATCTCTGACCAGTTGATTCACGATTCCCACCACCCCTTGGATGCTTAGACCTTGGAAAAAACCATGCTGATTATTTGAAACCAACCTTTGTATCGCACTAATTTGCCTTTGCGAAATAAGACTATCCATTATCTTGTAAGGACACATTGCACATGAATATAAGCCTATAGAGATTGAGGCTTGATGGATCTATGATTTAAGAAGAAGGAAAACCCTGTAAGCACAAATTCTTCTATTAAGTATGCCACCACGAAAGAAATCCTGGACGGCCTCCACCACCTGAGGACCTACGATATCCCATGCACCCACATAAAATAACCCTGGGAACCCATCTAGTCCAAGGTAACTATCAAGATATATCCCCAGTATTGAGCCTTTGATTTCATTAGTAGATGGTATTGCCATTAGCTGTATATTTCCAGGCCCCTCCACCAGCTATCGACTGCACCCCAATAAGGCATCTTCCCCTGCACATCGCGTTGATCAGGCCTAGAGGGCCTCCCACCACTCAGCAACTTTTCAAAGTGGTCCAGATCCATATGTCCAGCAACCCCCACATCAGAAGTAAACACCCCATTACCCAAGTTTAGGTTTAGTTTCATTATATTATTTTCTTTTATACATGCATAAAGGAAGCCACTATTCTGATCCCCCTAGTTAAGCTGGTGAAATTGAGTCCTTTGCCTATATGACCTTTTGATTTCAAGCAGCTTCTCGGCTAGAAAATTCTGTTTGTCACAGAGAATAGAAAACATGTTCTCATTCCAATTGGATTGCATCTCTTCCTCCAACACATCTACATCTAATTGAATTATATCCACTCCTGTGTTTTCCATGGGTCTATCAACCATCCATGCTTGGATATACTTTTTTAAACATTTTAGAAGGTTTTCATGGACACACAATGACCTCCCAACTTCATCATGTTCCCATGAACTCTTCACCAATTTCATGAAACCCTCCACCATATTCCATTTAATGGAATAATGGAAGGGCTTAAATCTAGCAGGCTCCCATCGGAGCTCCGCCTTCAGTGGGGTGTGATCAGAGAGTGAGCGAGATAAGTGGCTGAATAAGGCCTATGAGAAGGAAATCATGCCATGAAGATTTGAAAAAAACTTCTCCAGATAACTATAGATGTGACTGGTTCCTCTACAGTTGTTGTGCCATTTAAATTTTCTGTTGATAAAACCCATATCAAGCAGACCCATATCTGAAAGGAGGGCCTAGAACTCCTACATGCCACTAGAAGAATGCGTATGACCAACCCTTTTCTCAGAGGGGTCAACAATGGAGTTTAAGTCACCCCCCACAAACCAAGGAAGGTCGCTCGGCTGAAATAAGGTTAGAAAACTCCAGTGATCATTCCTCCTTGGTGCATCAGGTGGTTTGGTGTTTAGATAATTAATTAGGAAATGAAAACCCATTTTGGGTTATTTAGTGTGAAATAAAATCTATATGATTATGGTATTATATGCCTCACCTGTAAATAGTTAAAAGATGAAGATAAGTGAATAGAAGGCATGTTACAACATATTCTAATACTCATAGGGAAATTGTAATAAATTTCCATGGAATTCTTCACTGGCTTAGCATTGATGCTTAAGAATCATGATACTCTTTGGGTGAATATGTACTAACTCATAATGTTAACAAATTTCATTCAAATTCAAGAGTTCAATATAGTATACAACATGGTGAAGAATTATATTTGACAAGTGGTGATGTTTCATGGAGTAACAATTTATATTATCTATAATCAAGACCCAAAATCAACCTCATGGTTTTGGTGATCCTTGTAACCTGCCCTTGGGACTCAGATGACCATGAGAAAGACATATCACCATCATATGGATAGCCAGTCAACTTGTACTATCCAGACACAAAAAAAACATTCATATAACTTATCTGATAGACTTCAGTGGTTCATAGAAAGATCATTTATTTGTAGTGGATTCTTCACATAATAACAATTATCATGCTATAATACATATAGCTCCATTCAAGGAATTATACAGTAATCGACATTAGGTTCTACTTTTTTGGTTAGATATAGGGGAAACACTAGTAATCAAACAAAGTATTTTTTGTAAGACTATAAAATAGATCCAAATGATCAAGATATAGATGGGAAAGAAATTATATTTGGATCCTCAATAATTTAGGCCATTTTATATTCTATAATGAATTAGAAACATTGCATATCAATTGGTCCTACCATCGATACTAAATGATTTCCATAGTGTTTTCCATGTTTCATAGTTATAGAAGTACTGATATGATCCTAACAATATTATTAATTTGGATATAATTACTCTTGAACTAGATGATTATTTTATCCATGACTCGATTGATGTTGTTGATAAATTTGAAAATACCATTCAAGGTAGACATATCTATTTTGTGTGGGTATTATGGTAGAATGGTCATATTTAATAAGAAATGTGGGAAAAAAATAAAAGTATATATTGGAGGAATGACCTAAACTCTTCCAAGAAATGATATATATCCAACTTTCCTAGGATATACATCTTAATGGTGGGAAGAATTTAATACCACCTATTTTAGTTATGTCCCTATTTTACACTATTTTTTTATGTTATGAAATATATTGGTTGGATTTAGAGCAGTTTTTAGAGGACGAAAGAGACCAGAAGATGGAATCTGGTAACAAAAGACAGCTCATGACATGAATGGTTATTCATGATATGAATTTTTTCTTGGTATAATTCAGTTAGAAACTGTTTAATAATGTTCATGGCCAAAATGATATGTTCATGAGATAAATGGGATTCATGTTCTAATGGGTTTCCTGACTTGTAAGTTAGTGTTGACATTCTTTCAATATATTTTCTATCACTATGTTTCATGGAATGAACTCTTATTTTACACCATGAATTATGCTAGGTCTATCTGATTTATAAATTTTAGCTCCCAATAGTTCTGATTAGATGCCTTATATTTTACCTCAAACCCCATGCCCTCTCTAGGTGAATTTTATGACCCTACTCCCTCCATAGTCCATCTTCATCACATCTTCGATTATCATACCTATTGAATCAATTGTTTGTATTTTTATTTTTATTCTCATTTTTTTCTATTGTTTCCTTTCAAATAAACCCTTCTTGAATCCATATGTGGTCATGGGATTGTTTTTATAGATCTTCATTTGGTTTATTGAATTAATGGAAAGGGGAGAATAGATCTATGGATCATGGAATAATTCTTTCGCTAGAATGATTTTGAAGTTGGTGAATTCTTTCAAATTTTACACATACTAGGAACATGATGAACTACTTTCAAAATTTTATTTCTTATGTTCTTAATGAAATCTTTTGATATAATCCCATTTGAAAACCCCCCCATGATTTTTTTTAAATTGATGTGTTATGGGTGTTTCCCAAAATATGTGGATTTAATGTTCAAATAAAGAATAAATTAGGTTGTGATAACATGTTATGATCATGTTTGGTGTGAATTCATAATTCATTAGAGTGTATCCTTATTGGTTTAGACATGGTTACCATGTCAACTTTAATATCACTTCTTTTTTAGGTTTGTTCCTCATTAATTCTTTATCTAAACCGCGTTATGTTCTTTAACTATTTAGTCCTTCAAAATTTAGCATTGTTTACCAGTAATAGCATTGTTTCTATAGTTTCCTGGGACTCGGGGGGGACTATTTATCTTAATGATATTAACTTTGGGGATACTGCATATACATCGACTCACCAGTAAAGTCTAGTAGATAGCCACTAGGATTTCTAGTATCTTGGTAAACCTACTCATGTCCCACAATCCATATTGTTTTCTTGGTTTTATTGGGACTCCCATAAAATACCCACTATCCCGAAGGTGAGGTCTCCAGCCATGCAATCACACTAGTATACTCCACTGATCAGTCAAAGGTTCCCACAAGCCTTCCAATGGTGTCACGATGGGCTGATGTAATTGGGGGGAAAAGACATATCACCCCTGAAACTATTTTTAACCTTTAATCACCCCTAAATAGACCCTAAAATGGTATTTGAAAATATGATTCATTATCCAAGGCTCTTGAGTCTCCTCTAATAACTTTCCTTTTTTATTTGATATATGGTTTGATCCAAACAACATTTAATTATTATGTTCTTCTTAGAATGGATGAATTCCTATAAAATTCATCTTGAATCCTCTTTTTATAGACTTCATTATGTGTTTCATATTCTATCCATAGGTAATCATGGTTCTTCTTATTGATCAATATATCAATCTTAGTTTCATTCTACTTTGTTTCTTGAGTTGGGTTGTCAAAAATTACTCCATAAAATCTTTTTAATTCTATATTATGTGAAACTTGTGAGATCTCACTAGCATGACATGAACATGACCTTTCCTAATTAAAATTGTTAAATTTTTTATGCATATGTCTCTTGTGAATCCTATTGAGTTTGTTGGAATTTAGATAGGTTATTTTAGAAACCCAAAAGGTGTTCCATCCTTTGATCCTAAGTTAGAACATAGAATTTATGACCCTAAATCCCTTTGAGGAATTGATAATTTTTTATTAGTTCTCTAAAATTTATTTTACTTATCATGTGAATTAGGATTAATTGATATCTATAATTGAATTATTATTATCATTATGATAATTAAAAAATAGGCACAATGGAATAAATGTTTGATAATTAGTAATTTTTATAATTACCCAATATATAATATTTTGACATGTTTGGAATTTTTTATGAATTGTAACTCTTTGGTTTTTTATTATATTTTAAAAATGTGTAAATTATAATTGGCTGAATAATTCACCATGGGAACACTTACTTGGATCTAGAATAGGATTTTATATTCAGTCCAATAAGTTGTAACATTTTCCCTTGGCCAATTCTTGCACCCTAGGAACATTTAAGAGACTCTTTCATGGTAATTCTCATAAATCCCAACATTACGTTCTTATTTTTTTCCCTCGTAATGGTCTTAATCCCTAGGAATAGACAAGATTATCTATAATGGTAAAACACATAGATCCCAATACTACATGGTTACTTGATGCTAGAATGTGTGATGTTTGGTAGCTTGTTTTCTTGATAGATAGATGTGTGGTTATTTAATACATCGTATTGGTGATTTATCCTATGAAAGACAATCCACTAATGTAAAATCATACTGGGTCTATTGAAACATTATATGAATGATTAATCCTACAAGGAGAATCTACTAATGGAAAGAGATATTTTTCATCGCGGTGAAACATGTTTGGATGAACTTGGGTATCAACCTAGAGCTTAGGGTTCTATATGTTTATTTCAATTTAAAAATTAATTTTTTATTTAATAATCCAATTTATCATACCATTTCATGAACTATTTATTCAAAATGGTTTTTTTAGACACCATGGGTCATGGCCTATTTTTTTAATCACGCCTTTTTCATTCAACCATTTGGTACCCATATAGACTTCAAGTATTCACGAATGGCCATGGGAAAGGAGCCCTATGAATAATTGACATAATTATTTAGTCATATTGGAGCATGCATATATTACCAAGAGTGTAGTTTGGAACTGAGTTGTGGGATTATTTATTAGGGTTTTTTTCTTGTTGTTTACATTTATGAATTTATAAACATGGATTAGTTTGGTATACAATATGGCGTGACATGGTTTATTATTTTTATTTGTATTATTTGATATTAATATAATATTTTATTGATTTATATATCATTATTTATTTATCTTATTTCTATTGTGATTTCTACTCTGTTGTAGAGGGTATAGTATGCCCAATATATTCCTTAGATTCACACAGCTAGTCATAATCCTCATGTGTATGGGGAGGCACACATGAAGTCACATAACCTCCTAAATTGGTTATGTGATGATGAACCGGGTTGGGGAAATTATAAATTGGTATCATAGAACATGTATTTTCTATATCTTTATTATTTTGGAAAGGTAGAGAGTACATTAGGATGTGTTAGGGATTGGAAATAAGCTCATTCATGGGAGTATATGCCACATGTGTGGGGGAATACCCAATTTCCCAAGGGTGGGATTGTTGTTCATCAGATTCTCTTTTTATATTTGTAATTTTATTTCACCTCAGGTGATTAAATTTTTTTGTGATGTTGCTATTTTATTAGATTTTAATCATGGAACATTATGGAATGAGGTGAGTATACTTGTATCATGGTAGGCATGTAGGGAAATATGATGATATTCATTATTCGTGATAGGGACATATTTATCGCATGTGACATTTCTACCTTTATAAATAGTGAAATACAATCCCTTGATGTATCAAATAGATTAGAATAAATGATATTATTCCATCATGTTAATTAACTTTTTAAACCAGGTTTGGGAGTAACCTTCTGCCAATGGTTCTCTATTTTCATCATATTCTTGGTATTTTGATCTTTTTATTCATATTTTCATCTAATGAGTGTGTTGATACTTGTAGGGAATTTTCTCCTCATTGTAATTAGGATGATAATCAAGGGAGTTGTAATCCTAAAACCCTCATGCTACTAATCCAAAGCATCTTGCAAATTTGGGAAATCTGATAGATGATCAGCTTCATGATAGTTTATAGTGGGTCGTGTGATCCATGGAGAAGGAGACTACTCATTCCATGCCTTCGATTTCTGAATTTGATGGTAGAGTTCTAGCTACAGCACCCACCCACATTCACTGGGGAGGGAGGCCTCTGGATAGCTGAGTTCAAGATCGATTCCATCTAGATAAACTTTAAACACCTAGAGGCACCCACATACAATTGTGTGAATGTTTCTATATATATTCTATGATGAATAGATAAGTGCTTGTTGGACATTGTCGAGCAATATAGGTTCAAAGAGAAGATAACCTGTAAAGTATTAAAGGAGAAGTTCTCAAGTCACTTGTATCTAGATACGTTGAGGAATAATATGACTCAGGAGTTGAAGCACCTGATATAGGGTAGCATGTTGTTATTGAAAAATATTTGATGTCTCACTTATTTACAATGCTTTTCTCCATATTTGGAAATAGATGATGTTTTCAAGGTCACATTTTTCCATGATGTGCTTCTGTATGAGATCAATTCATCAGGGTACATCTTTCTCCTAAGAAATATCACTGACATAATGAATCTGGATCTCAACACTGAAGGTAACCTATTGGAGGCCATGAGTGGTAGGAATATAGAAACAATATGATGATTAGAGATCACTTTTTTAGATAATTAAATGTGATGATATGATAGTTTCTACTTGTGAAGTAATAGGAAGAGCACCCAGAAGAGTGGACAATTGTCCCAGGACACCAAACATGGGTAGTACTTTTGTGTGGTAGGGATGGCCATAGGTGCATCGAATATTGTTTCCATGTTGTGAAGTATCACTCTTGATGAATGATGAGGCGTCTTCTATGGTTATGTATTACTAATCAATATTTTAGTGGTTCTTGAGGATCCATGATAGCAATAGAGTCTTGGAATGACATAGCTACCCCTCAGCATAAATGTTGGTGGAGTTCCATTAGACTCTTGGTCTGGGCTAGGGGACATGGTACCCCAATGAAGGAGTGGAATTACCTGTATGATGGAGCATCCCAAGGGAGTCATTATAGAGACCATTGTATATGGGTTAGTTATATTCAAATTATACATTATAATATTACTAGTCTGGATTGAGTACCTTCTTCTAGAAGTTATATGATTCTTGTGACATCTACCATTAATTTAATTTTTTTGATACAATATAATAAATTTCCTTTAAGTCTACTCAGTTTTAAAACAACTTGGGTTTGTATGTTGAGTTCCCAAATGATTTTATTACTATAAAAAAATAATCAGGGGTGTAATTAAAGGGTACCTAATGTTACAAGGGGAGTTCAATTAAAATGAGTGTCTATCATTTCCTTTGGGAGCTATTTATGATGAAAATAATATGTTCCAATTTGATTTAAGTTATGGATTGGCTAGTTCCATGCTAGGATCATATCATTTTTTGTTAGTGGAGATTGAATTTTCTATATCAAGAAGGGGTAATATATATATCCATTAGGGTGAATGTGAGCTTTAGGCTACTTATACCAGACCAATTCAGTGTAGATTAGATTATCTTATGGCCCAAATATCAAGAACTCGTATGGATGATGGAGAGTTTAAGAATAGTAATTTACCTCTAATAGTGGAACTCGTTCAGGACATATTCTCTAAATATTTCTTTGTCTTACCACACAATATGAAGATCAATTTCACTACCAAGTTTCTTCCATGAGCTAAACTAGTTTCTATCCCACCATATAGGATGGAAGCATGGGAGATTCAAGATTTGAAAGTGTAGTAAAAAGATCAAGAATCTAAGGGATTCATACTACATAATACTTCACCATTGAATTCTCGGATTCAATTTTCCATGAAGTATGGTGAGACTTTGTACATATGTTTGGATTATCAGAGGCTACACCAGATAACATTCAATAATCAGTATCCCCTTTTATACATTGACGATCTCTTTGATTAGACAAGAGGTTCCAAGTTTTTTTTTGAGATTTTCTTGAGTTCAAGGCACCATTCGATGAGGGTGAAAAAGTTATATGTACCGAAAAAGAATATTATAATTATTTATCACTTGTAAAATTTCATGGTGATGTATTTTGATCTCATGAACACACCCTCAGTTTTCATGGCCTCAATGAATCAAAAATTTCATTTTTTCTAGATCAATTTGTGATTTTTTCCATCAATGAAATCTTGCAGGAATCCAAGTCTAGATAAAATCATCCCCAACATCTAGTAATCATTTTAATTATGCTGAGAGAACATTGAAAAAATTCTAATATATCTAAATTTCACTTCTGTATTGACAAAGTTAACTTCCTAGGACACATTACCACAGAGGATTTAGTATTAGTGGAACCAAAGAAGGTAATAGCCATAAAATATTGGGAACGACCAAATAATTTTTTTGATATTTATATCTTGCTGGTTTTTGCATGATATTACCATCATTTAATCCAAGAATTATCCCATATAGTAGATCTGATGTACATGATAATTAATAAAGGGATGATGTTTGTTTGGTTAGAATATTAAGTGCTGTATTTCAAAGAATTGAACAGAATGTTGACCTTGTCACGTATCATCGCCTTACCTGATATTGGAATGGTCTATAATATATAATTCAATGCATCAAGAGTGGGTATTAGAGTAGTTTTGATATAGGATGATCAAGTGGTTTCTTATGGATATAGAGATTTGAGTCTATATTAGTAGAATTACCCAACTCATGATATGAAGTTAGCTACTACAGTATCCAACTTGAGATTTTGGTGACATTGTTTTTTTTAGAGGTTTTCTATCTAAATGGATCTCAAGAGCCTCATGTACATCTTTTTGAAGTGATAAATGAACCTTCTATAAAGAGGTGGGTCAGGTATCTACAGTTCTTCAATTTTATGTTTGATTACACACTAGGAAAGGTAAATTTCATTACCATTGACTTGAGTTGGATGGAATAGATATATGAACTCTAAGAGCCTTATGATGAGTTGTGACTCGTGGTGTTATTTGAAGATGTACTTCTAAATGTTTAGGAGGCACAGTGATGAGAAACTCTAACTTATAAGTATATTGTTCCCATTATTCTATATTGGATCAAGGGAGGTATGTTATAGGATCCTTAGGTATTATAACTAAGGGAAAAAATATGTGGTAGGTAGGCACAATCAATTTAGTCTCTTGGAAGTGATTAGTTTCTTCTTGCCTATGGTAGTATCTAGGTTCCTACAGGCTTACACGAGGAGCTAATAGGGGAATTCTAGGTATATAAATGAGAGATATATCTCATGTTGAAAAAATGTATGATGATCTCTATATATTCTATAGGTGTTCAATAATGAAAAGAAGATAACATGATTTGATTTGAGATGATTCACCTATCAATAGGGGAATTTTGAGTATTAGAGGCCTACTGGGTTATTTCAGTCTTTTTCAATTTCTGAATGGAATTCGGATAATGTCACTATGGACTTCATGATAGGATTACCCATGAAACCCTGAAAAAAAATTGATTTTGGGAGATTTTGGATTAAATTATGAAGTTAAACCACTTCCCATATATTAGAGAGACCTTCACCATTGATGATCTAGGTCATCTCTATGTGCATGAGATAGTTCAATTTCATTGTCTTACATGGAGTATCATTTCATACTAAGATCTCAAATTCACACCATTTTTCTAGAAGTTAATTTAGAAGGTTTTGGGATCACATGTTCTTCTATGTACAACCTAAAAACCCCAGACTAACAACCAATCTGAATGGATGATTCATATTTTGTATGATATTTTGTGAGCATATGTTTTGGAATTTTGTGGTTCTTAGGAGTAGCATGCAAAACTCATGGATTTTTTTATAATAAAAGAGTCCATGAATCAATCCAAATAGCTCCTTTAGAGGATTTAAATGGGAGTTCATATAACCAACCCTTTTTTGTTATTGGTGGGTGATTCAGCTCTTGTTGGACCAAGAATCATATAGAAGATGTTTGAGAAGTTTTAAAAAATAAATAATTTCTTGGTAACCACACAAATACAATAGAATTAATACAATGATAATCATTGATGAGCACTAGATTTTTAGGTTTGTCACCTCGTTTTTCATCAGGTATGTCCTATTCTAGAAAAAAAAATATTTGAATGAAATGAATTGTAGTGCCCAGGTTCATCAGGACAATTGAGATAGTGGAGAGGGTCCATTTAGTGGAGTGCTGATTGGACCATCCATATAACTACAATTATATGGATGGAATTTATTGTGTGTTGTAATATTAGATATATTCTTTGGAACCATATCATGTGATAGATTTTTATTATGTTGTGCATGATTTTGATGTGTCCTTTGAGTAGAATCTAATATGTATCACAGACAATAGTGAGGTGATTATTCAAAGAAAGACTATTGCTTTAGTCTTATTATAGTGTAAGAATAGGAATTTGAATTAGAAGACCTAAGATAAAGATTTTTATATGTGAACTCAGTGGCATTAGTTGTTCACCATTTCCACAAAATGATTCTTTTGAGTATCTCTTAAGGATGAGATATTATATAGTGGGTAGGTTTTAAGATCAGCTATTTTTTAGGTATGTTCACAATTATGTATTCTGTTGAACATCTTTGTGGTTGTAATTATTTAATCCTTGGTAATCATGCCTTTGTTCATGGTAAATGTATTTTTTGAGGTGTTCAGTGACTTAGGAAGCTGAGTTAGTAGACGGATAAAGGTGGCTTACATCCTTGGAGATACTATATATCTACTGGCAAGCGGATGTATTTCACTAGCTAGATGATGTTCTTAGGAAGAGTTAGTAACCTATAAGAGAAACACAATCCAAACAATGGGGTCTCCATCCATACAGGCATACTAGTGGACACCATCATCTTTTCTATGGTTCCCTTGAGCCATTTGGTGGCATCATACTGGGCCAGAGTAATTCGAGGAAACATTGTATCCCACCAAACATATTTCAAACCCATAATCCACCATAATTTTACCCTAAATAGATATCTGTGAGTTTTAAGGGTTATCCAAGGCTCTTAAGGCTTATCTAACACCATTCGTTAGGTATTTAATCCATGTTTCAATCTAAACAACCTAAATTGGTATGTTATTATTAGAATTGAAGAATTCATCTTATCTTCCAATTAAATGATATTCCTCAATCATTAGAAAAGTGTATCAACTACAGTTTGTTAGGGAACATGGTGATTCACATTGATTCAAATCTCAATATTGGATTCCTTCTTCTTCATTTCATTATGTGAGTGGTCTAAAAAGACTCCCTGGAGTTTATTTTATTTCTATGGTATTTGCACTCTATACGACCACACCATCACACTATGAACACAACCTTTATTAATTAAAATTGTTATATTATTCATGTTTATACCTCCCATGGATCATATCAGGGTTTTTCGCATTTATATCATGACTTGATGCCACTATAAAGGTGTTCTATCCTTTGACCATAGTTTGGAACATTGGACATGTGAAATTAGACCTCTTAAATGAATTGGGAATTTATTATGAATTATATTAACATTATGATTTGGATTATAATGTGAATTGAGAATAAATGACATGTTTAATGAAATTTTTACAATTATTATGACAATTGGTAATTTTGAATAATGGAATTAAAAGATGATAATTGTTAATTTTAATAAATTAACCTATATGAAATATCTTGACATGTTAGGAATGTTTGATGAATTATAATGATATAGATCTTATTGCATCTATTTTTAAATGAATAAACTGCCCATGGAATTCATAATGTTCCATGGGAATATGTAAGTAACCCTATCATAGAAATTCACACATGGCTGAGTATATGTTTAATTTTTCCCATAGCATGATCTTTAACCTTTGGAACATATATATAGCTATTTCTTGTGAATTCACATAGAGAACTATATTACAAGGTTAATTTTCCCTTGGCATGGTTTTACACCTTGGGAACACATTTGTGGACATAGTATGATAATTCACATATTGACCAGTATTACACGGTTTCTTGATGCCTGGGGGAGAGATTTTTGGTAGCTTCTTTTCCTTGAGGTGAGATATATGGTTATTTGATACATGGTATAGGTGATTTTTCCTCAGTATAAGAATCCACCAATGGAAATTTATACAGGTTACATTGATACATGGTGTGGGAGATTCATCCTAGTATAAAAATATTACAAAGGACAGAGATGTAATGAATTGTGTCGAAGAAGGTTTGGCCGACCTGTGTGTCAACATAGAGCTCGAGGATCGATAGGTTTATTTATGATCATCATCAATATATGAATTAGTTCCCCTATTTATCATACTTTTTCATGAACTATTTATTCAAACTAGATTGGTTTGATACCATGGGTTTCATCCTACTCTGTTTTACTCACACCCAATTCAGGCCATCATATTTCACCCATGAAGGATTCATGTATACAAGTAAGAACTTGGAAAAGGGGACTTATGCTTGATTTATTACTTTTTTGGATGGGATTGGATCTTGTGGACATGATTGAGCATGGGTTTTTAAATTGGGATTTTAGAGTCTTTATTATGGAGTCTATTTATAGCTCTTTAATTGTATGAAATTTTTAACATTATTTAGTTTGGTATAAAACGTTTCATAACATGGTTTATTGATATTATTTGGATCTCTTGGTATTCATATGATATCTTATTGAGTTTTATATTATTGACTTATCTTATTTTTATTGTGATTGCTACTTTTTCTAGAGGGTATAGTTTCCCCACTATATTCTTTAGACCCTAACTACTAGTTGAGAGCCTCTAGTGTATGAGGAGGTACACTCAAGATCATGTAACAACTTAACTCAGTCACGTGAGGGAGAACCAAGATAAGAATGTTAATTCAACTAGGGCACTTGAAAGTACCTTCAAGAGACAACATGTACATAGAAGGATGGGTACCACTTGTGAAATAAACTATTCAGAGTTCCCATTGTAACTGGATATAAATTGGGTTTCATTTTGTATGGGTGTGTGGGTTAATTCCATGGGTTTAATTTTTGTGTTTCTTATTCCACTACTTTATATTCATCAAACTTGATACATTTTTTTATATTATCTTCATATTTTCTATAAATATTTCCCACTTTTTCTATTTTTAGTGTCATGTTTGGGAATATTTTGGTGAATTGATTACTGATTCGGTATGTACACCCCTTGGATTCTAGTTTAGTGGTAATTTATTACATGGGTCTTATTTCCATTGTGTTTTTATTTAGACACTAAATTGTATTTTCTTGTAAGGGTACTCTGATTATAATCTTGTTATGCTACTACATTTTTTATTTTTTTATTTAATCTAGTTGAATATTGTTTTATATCATGTGTAATGTGTATTTATATTTACTGTGCATATTTTTTAAAATAGGTTGTGTGTTTTATATTTTATGAAAAATATGCCCAACATTTTAGTAAATCCCTTAAAAGTTATTATCATAATTTTGTGTCTATGGGAATTCAACTATGGAGAGTGTAATTTTGATACTTCCGAAGATAATGAGTTAGGTTGGTATGTTATTCCATGAGTATCAATGATATTTTGTAAGGCTAATCATTACAGGGGGTCTCAGGATCAAACTATTCTTGAGGAAGGTCATTTTACTATATTTAATTCACTTTATTGATAAACCCTCATCATTTATTATTTTATGTTTTTACATTTAATACCTTAAAACCATAACCTATGAAACAAACCATGTAAAATTTACCTGATTTACACACTTTATGACTTTGTGAAGTGGAGAGAATAGTATAGAATCATTCTTATAGAGACCATGAATGTTGTTGAGAATGATACAATATACATTTAAAATTATTGAGTGAGAGAGAAATAATTTTTGGGGGTGGTATGTATGACATGCACATGAATATTATAATGATATTGAATGGATTTTTATGATTATTTTTGGGTGTTAAGTAATTGAGATCCATATAGGAAGAATGATTTCCGGTTTGGTGTGATAATTGAGTAATGTTGCAAATTAATCCATCAGAAGTTTTTTTTAACCACATTTTAGATGATTTTAAAGAATTAGAATGGTTTTTTTGGCGTATTTATGAAGTTCATAATTTCATATAACTTATTCTGCAATTCAATGTTTTGAAACCCACCATTTTATCATTTTAGGGGTAATAGTCACATTTTTAGGTTTTAGGAATAAATTAGAGTTTAATGTGAAAATGTATTAATTATTTATTTTAAAGTGTTTTTATTCATTTCTATAATCAATTGTAAATACATAATTCTTATTTTTTTTATTTTTTTGTTGAAATGTCATTTTTTGCAGTAGATGTTCAAAAAATTGGAAAATTTTCTTATATAGTGGATGATACATAACATAATTAGTTGAATCAATGTAGTAAAAATAGAAAACGGATGGATGTATAACATTTTTGGATAGTGTATGTTTTTTAAGATGTAACATATGATCTTCAAATCATACATAAGATATATGAATTTTTCCTTAATGAAACATGCTAATATGTAATATTTTCTCTTATACATATTTTTTAAGACACCAAGTAATACATAGGTTTTTAAACCTTTTCATGGGGATCTTGCATAACATTTTAAGCATGTTCAGGATTTTTATCATAAGTAAATTTATGTACATCCCCACTATTTCATACAATTTTTAACTTTCCTTATTTTTAAGTTTCTATTGACTGAAAACAATTACATGCCTGATACATATAAAATTTTGAGGTGGTTCGTATGTTTTTTCACTTTTTGAAATCATAAATTTCATATGGCCGCATTTTTGAAAATGGATCAATGCTCCGATGATCCTCAAGTGAAATATACATGAATGAAAAATATAAAAAATTTAACCCAAAATGAATAAGTCACAACTGTGATGTTTTTCCTTTTTTTGTAATTTCATCCCTTCTACAAATATAAAGGTTCCTACATTATAGTGATTTCAGTCTAACCAATAAATAAGAATAAAAATCAAGAATTGGATAATAAAATTTTGATTCTTCCTTTTTCACCATGATGGACTCTCCTCTATTATATTTACTATTTCCATATCCCACCCATGTGCTTTCATTTAAAGAGGAGATAAATAGTATAAGAACATTATGGGATTCCAATAGTATTAAAAGAATGCTTCCAACTGGAAAATCTATGTGTAAATTAATTTCTCTTATCTCCTACACATAAAGAATAAGTTACTATTACTATGACATGGAATAAAGTTGAAGATAAAGTCGATGCACACATAGAAGTTAGTATTATCGATTCATGTGCACATGATAACATTCCCATTCACTCCAGTCATGTTTTTTTCTTCTATTTTTATAGAATATTTGATCTATTTAAATTATTTTTACTTGACTATAAAAATATTCTTGGTTTTCGGAAGAGTATTAATTCTTATTTTGCTACCTTGGATTAGTTTAGGTTTTCTATTGTAACATTTTTTTGTTTTTCTAAAATAAATTTTTTCTTCTTTCTCTCACTTCTAAATAGTTTTATTTTTGGTTTCCACCAACATTAAACATCTCATATCCATTAAAAATGAGAAATAACTTTGGTTAATATGCATTGGGTGGGAGAATTTGATGTATGGAGTTGTTGTTTCTAAAAAATTTTGTATTATGTTATTCTTGGAATTCAATAGTTGTTAAATCAATTACAGTGAGTGGTCACCCTAATTTATTTACTTTCACATTATTCCTCTTTCATATATATATATATATATATCCCTCCCTTCACTATATATGTCAATCATATGGTGAAGTTTGGCATAGATGGTGTTGATTACCGAAGAGGTATCCTAACGGCTAATTGGAAGAGTTTTTTCCTATATATATAGGTCTCAATGTATGTTAATAAAAATTTGAATGGGAGTGTGAAAGGTCTTGATCACTACATTTAATAGGATAGTGATAATATTTTTAAAGAATAATAACATGTTCAATATAAACATTTGATAATAAAAGAATCCTTCTTACTAACCTATTTGGTATTCTTTTTTATTTTTATATATTCTTATATCATATATATATATATATATTACATTAATTTTTAAAATTCCCATTATATTATTATTCATTTCAAGTATAAAAGTTTATTAATAAATAGTGAAAATTTATAAATATATTTTTGTGAGTGGCCTCCTATCAAGATAAAACTTAATGTGTGGACTATGTTTTGGTATTACAAAAATAAGAAAAAATTGAGTTGGCATCCGTGATAGACCCCTCCCACCATGGACATAAATATTTTTTTTCAAGACAGTCTCTCTCCTTCATTAAAATTTATGTAAAATCACATTGTTTCTCTACTAAACCCATGCATTCCACACTTGTTCCTAACCCCAAAATCCATCCTTACTCTCAACCAGAAACATTGATACAAATTCAACAAGAAACATACAGGGTTGGATGTAAGCACAAGTGTGACCCCATATTTCCCACCTATAATATACCATTGGCTGAAGATTATTATAGATTGTATCTTCCACATGTATGAGAGGATTTAACCTCATTTTTAAAATTTCATGCTGAAGCATATTTAACTATGAAATAAAAAAAAGAACACTTTTTTCTAGGAAAAGGGGCACCAATTTCTTGGATTATAGGCCTAGAGTCACAAATTAAAACATGGAAACTTTTCCCATTACCCATTGGACCAAGTTTACATGAAGTCACAAGAAGTCCATGTTTTCACTACCACTAATGCATGCCTCTAGTCTTGTTCCCCCACTATTGGAGGTCTTCCAACCTAGTTGTTATCCAATCAATGATCAACCCCACCACTAGAATCAAACTTCATTACACCTCCAGTATTACCCAGTAATCATCTGTTCTCTCATGAATGGATGTCTCTCATCTATTATGTGATCCCACTAGAGAACGTTTCCACCCTCATTGTCACATCACCCCAACACATTGAGTCTACCATCATCATTGTATCCACCAAAATCCAACCCACAGATGTTGTGATCAATAAATAAGCCTTAGACCAAATATTTGGTGGGAAATAAGATGTGGGTAGGGTTCAAACAATTGACCACATTCACCTTAAATATTGCATATGCATGTAAACTAGTAATTAAATTAAACCTTTTCTATCTTTACCATAAAAACTATTTGAAAAACAAATAAAATATCAATATATTCTATATATATATTATTGAAATTACCATACTAAAACCTTCTCTACATGTCTAGGATTATAATTTAAATACAGATAAGGGACATCCAAGACTCCTCCCCTACTTCCCAAAATGTAACATTCCTAGTCTCTATTAAACTCGGCTATAAAAAATGTAGGAAAAATATGAATGGGTGAAAACATGGGAAACATAAGTATAATCATACTTTTAAACATTTCAATAACCATGAAAAATAAATATGTGCTGATAAAAAAGTGTAAGATTAATTAATCAAAGGATATATCGGTTATCAATAGTAGGGTTGGGATATCAATAATATTTTAATGTAAACATAATCGTCACTAAAATTTATGACCAAAAATCATCACATTACATCAATAATCCACTAGTATAAATAAACGAGGGTAATATCAAATTTATGAAATCAATCAAGAATAAATCTAAAGTTCCCAAAACATTTTACCACTCTATCATCCATCATAATCAATCCACCATGTCATCATCTAATCAGATGTACATCATCACCATTAGATCATCCCAAACACATCTATATCACAATCACCACAACATCTCCATATCCAAAAATGCATAACAACCACCACCACATCATTACATCACAATCACCACTATATCTCCATATCCACAACTATATCAAAACTAACACTATATCACCACACTCACCACCACATCACAACCACCACCGCATCACCTCATCATCATCTCGTCGAGTGATTCTCTAACCAAGATCCAATCAACCAAAATATATTACATCACCATAATCCATTCGACCAATATTATAAATACCTGACCTTAAACAATACATACTAAAGTTTCTTTGGACTATAATTCCATTCATACATTTTGGGTACTTTTACGGTTTAGAAATTTAAAGAATTTGGTCATAAATCTTATATAAAAAACCCATATATTAGTATCCATGTTTATCACAATATAATCATTTTAAAATAAAACATTTTTATTTTCATGAAATATCATCTTGAATTTCAACTTGAATTATTATTAATTTTTACTCATCCTTAAACCTTAAAATATAATTAAAAACACATTGGGTGAGAAAAAAAATCATAGTAAGGGATATAAAAAATTGATATGTTAGTCTAGTTAAAAACTTGAAAACAAAAAAAATTGCCTTTATGATAATATACCTTGAACATATTAAGTAAATCATATCCTCGTGAAAAAACACACTGTTTTTCCAAATAACCCCTTTAAACCCCATAATAGGAAAATAGGAACCTTGTTACAAAATGTAGAGAACCATATTCATAACCCTTAATATCTCACGAAATAAATTACTAGAGCCTAGTTTAATCCATAGGAGAAACAACTCTAGTTAACACTATCCTTCTTTCCTTTGAATATAAAGAACATTACCCAATGCATTGGAGATCTATATTGGGCTCACATGTTTATATAAGATGTATAAAGCTCACCCATTCATATAAGTTGTATTAGGATCACCCATTAATATAAGAAATATTGGCCTCAGTTTTTATTATCTATAATTATCAAGTTCTATATCTTATTTAAAACATTAATCTTCCCCTTTTTCTTATTAAAACCCTTAAAAATATTTTTAAATCATAATAATAAAAAATTATATATCCAAATACACATTAAAAAAATTAAAACTAAAATTCATAGAATAAAGGGAAGAAGTGTTTTGATTTTATGAATATATAGTAGCTTATAATGGAATCCAAATATCAAATAATGGTTTCAGTGATGGGGGAATTCATTGACTCTGTATATCTTAAAATAGAACATTTATTTTTTTTCTTTTGTAATGAATGTTAAAACATTCCATATAAAATATTTAAAAAGATTATTTTTCAAAACCTTTTAAAGAAAGTACAATGAGAAAAAAAATTCCTTTACAATTAATCTATATAAATCTAAATACATCCATAAAATAATTTTAATAATATGGAAATATAAGAAAAATATTTTGAAAATAAAATTTCAAAACATTTTAAATATGGTTTTAAGTTAATGTGGCCCTTACCTTGTGTGTGACTCGTCACATGCATTATTTTTTCCCACATATTACCAAAAATATTTAGTTTTACACCAAAATGAATCCTATGATGGTTTTCCAATCAAACTACATCCTTTATGGTGTTTATAATGATGTTTTCCAAAGACTTTGGTTTGTATTGACCAAACTAGAGTACATAAAAGGTGTGTGAAAGAGAAGAGAGAAGGTTCCATTTTATAAGTGAAGGGATGACGACTCATGTAAATAATTAAAAAATTAAATTAATATAAATTTTTTTTTCGGGTAAAATGGTCATAAATATATATAATTATACGGTCATATTTGTAAACCATTTTGATAATTACAGTGATATCAATGTTTTTTACTATTTATGTGTCAAGAAAGTTACTACAAAAAAGAAATGTGACAAAAAAATAGACCAAGGTTTATATTTTGAACAATATTCCAATCAATTTTCTAAATATAGTATTTTTATTAATTTTTCATTATTTAATGAAATATTTTTTTATTGTAAAATTTCATTAATGTCATTTTTTAACTATTAATTTAATTTGACTTTAAAAATTTCATAAAATAATTAAATTATAATATAATAAATTCAAAAATCCAAATATATATTTTTTTTATATAAAATTCATGGTATATTTTAACTCACCCAAACAATATTAAGTTTAGTGTTCTTAATATCATTTGCATGTTGTTCTTACTACTTGCACAAGCACTATGTCGGTGTTGCGTAAGTATTTTAGGTAACTAATTCAAAAATAAAAATTTAAAATAACTTTACATGATAAAATAACCTTTATATTTTTAGATAACCATTTTTAAGTGATCATAACCTCTTTTTATCACAAAGAAAATAATTTGAAGATATTATAACAAAGTGAGTGACATTTTTTATTCATTAATTAAAATTATATTAATCTCATTATAAAAGGAAAGTGAAATGAAATTTAAAAATTTTCAAGATTTTTATGTTCATTTTAAAACCAAAATAATAATAAAAATACAAATTTTAGGGAGTTTTTAGGCCTTATCACATTATTTTTAACCTTAATTACCGGTTTTATCGTTACCGAGGTGACATATATTTACTACATTTAATATTCATTATAGAAAAAAAATTAAAGGGGCCTATTTACCATATTTGGACCTCATAATTCAAAATATGGAATCCATTATTCAATATTAAATTTATATAAATTGTATAAATTAATTTAGTATTAAAACTCAAAATACAACTAAAATGGTTTTTGGGGAAAAAATGAATTTCTAAGCCCAAAAATGAACTTATGCCCAGATAAGGTATAATGATTATTCCTATATAATTAATTAAATTATTTATAATTATAACATACGTAAATTAATTTGTAATAAAATGATAATTTAATATTACTTTATTAAATAAATGATAGCTTTATAAAAAATAAGAATATTCACTATTCATTGAAAAATCAATATTTTATGAAAAATACCCAAAATTTACCAGGAGAAAATTTTGATTATTAATATTAACTCAATTTTTGAATTATTTCCACCTTTTTAATTAAATCCTTTATATTTTCTTCATTGCATAAACAAGTTGTTATAGTTATACTGTATAACATTTTATGATTCCTATGTTGCTTCTACAAGCATATGGTTTTTCCATAAAACCTTAAATTGATAAATTTACTTATTTTGTAACTCTTCCTTTCAATTTTGATGAATATTCACTGAATGTTTCTAAACAATGGTTTTCTTCTAAATGAACTACTTCTGGGATAAAAACATGGGACTCATCTAATAAATATTTTATTGAAAGTTAAACATGAAATACATCATATACCTAATGATAAAATTTAAAGAAAGGACACTAAATAGGAAAATGATCTGACTTTCTCTAGGATATCATATTATCCAATAAAAAATGGAATAATGTTACCATTTATAAAAAAAATTAATAACCCTTTTACATAGAGATACTTTAGGAAAAACATGATCACCAATACCAAAATAAATATATTTCCTATGATTATCCAGATAATTTTTCTTTCTTCTCTAGGAAATCCTAATATATTATGAAATCATCATCACTTTACAAATAATTTATTCTCATACATCTAATCCCATAAAATTTCATTATCCTTATTCTTCCCAACAAAATGGAGACTAAAATCAATATCTATATTATGTCTCAAAAGTTTTCATATGAATACTAGAATGAAAACTATTATTGTTATAAAATTCAAATAATGAAATATGTTTATCCCAAATTTCCTAGAATTACATTGAAAAAGATTGAATCGTGACTTTCATGTTCTGAATCCTAAACTCAAACTTTCCATCAGATTAAGGATGAAAATTTGTATATGAATTTAATTTTGTAGCAAATGAATTCTGATATCCTTTATAAAAACTTTAAGTGTATCTGGGATCAATATTAGATACAATAGAGTGAGAAGATATATGTAACCTAACTATCTACATGAAATATAATTGAGAAATAATTTCTAAATACATAGTATCGTGAATTGTAAAGATACATGTATTTTTAGTTAGTCGTTCAATAATAACCCAAATTTCATTATTACCAAAATATTTCTTTCATAATCCCCTCAAAATATCTAAAGATATATTTTCTCATTTTTATTAGGGAATTGAATGAAGATGAAGCATCCCATTCATTAATTATCATAGAGCATTATACTACTGATAATTCAAGAACATCATGAAAAAATCTAAATCTTTCATCATTCCATCCCACCATTATTACTCTTGGAGTTACATATACATCTTAGTTCTTCAATGATGAAAAAAATGAGGAACTATAAGATTCAATCAAAAAATTTCTCTTCAACTGGGAATCACAAGTCATAGATAATCTCCTTCTTAATATCAAAAAAATCCTTGTAAATGTTAAAATTAGTTAACTTTACTTTCCTTACCAGTTCCATAGGTCCTTGTAACTCATGTTCTTTCTTATGATATTTTTTTATTCATTGTAACATAGATGATTATATGGACACCTGAAACAAAATAGTGGAAGTTCTTGTTTTCATAGTTTCTAGGAAACAATTCATCAAATAATTGTCCAAATTTAAATTTTATAAAATAAACATTGTTAATGTAGCATTATCTTTATAAATCAAATAATTGAATGCTTTTTTTCTTTTTTAGGATTTTAATTAATTGGGTAGTCATAATCTTTAATCGGTTCCCTCCATTTTCTCTAAATCATGTTCAACTATTTTTGAGTGAATATTTAATTTAACAATTTATTATATGTATATATTACAAACATTATTTCATACAAATTATGCCTTGAACTTTTAATTGGGAAAACAATAATAAATAATTCTAGATCAATAATTGAACTCATACAATTTTAGTTGACCTGAGGCATAAGTTATTACCAAATCATTTTTCATTATAACACAAAATGTCCCTTTAGTGATTCATTGTTGTTGATAAAAAATTATATGTTTATAGAGGTCAAGGAAAATATTATATCATTCCCCAATATTATTTTTAGTTCATTGGAAAAATCATCACACTATTTCTTCCAAATAAATTTAAATCATTTTCATGTTTACAGAGCCAGTGTGATTTATAACTGAGATATGTTTTCAAAAAAAATGGTAGTGTCTCATTGATCTAATAAAACTATGAATCTCTTTGATATTTATAGGTATATTCAATTCTTCAACAACTTTAGTTTCAATAGGGTCAATAAATATTCCTCATTTAGAAACATTATTCTAGTGGATAGAAATTTATTGCAACCAGAATTCAAATACTAAACTTTCCATATAAAATTTTCATTATTTTAGTGTTTGAAAAACATAACATAAGTTTTTTTTAAGACTCTTAAAAAATTTATTATATACTATTATATCAATAAATAAACATAACCAAATACTTATGTAAATATTCATTGAGAAATCTATTCATAACTTCCACGAATACATTGGTTTAATTAGACAACCTAAAGGGAATAACTGTAAACTCATAATAACAATATCTAGTCCAAAAAAAATTTGGAATATATTCCTCATTCAAATTCAACTAATGGTACCTGGACCTAGGATCAATCTACAAAAAATACTATTCTTCCAGGAGATGATCCAACAATTCATTAATATGAGGAAAATGATACTTGTTCATAATTGTGATTTTATGTAAGGTTTCATAATCAATTCAATGGATCATTGAACCATCTTATTTCTACCAACTAAAATAGAAGCAACCCATTTTGAAGTTATTAGATGAATGAAACCTATACCTATCAACTCTTGCAATAAATCTTTCAATTCCAAGTTTTCTACTTAAAACAGTCAATAAGGTGTTTTGAAATTAAATTAATATCACACACTAAGTCAATACTAAACTCAATATTAAAATCATGGGTAATAGTAGAAAAATCATCCATAAATATATCTATATATTCATTCACTATTAGAACATCACTAATCTTAAAATTTTCTTTCATTTCAACAACATTACCTAGGTAACATTACCTTCCATATATAATCAATTTATCAAATTCTTGATATGTTATCTAAGGTATGAAATAATTTCATATAACTTTCATGGCACTAAAATCTATCTCAATAGAATAAACTAAAATTCAATACATAATAATAATAAAATTAAACTCCACTATGGGAATATCAACAAGTTTTATAGGAAATTCCATCATAGTGATAATAATTGGAATATTATTATAAATCTTTCATTCATTAATATTTCCACCTATATTATTCCCAAAAAGTTATATATTCCTTTATTGAGGTGACATTATCATTTTACATGAAAATTTATCATAAATGAAGGAATTTGAAGATCGAGAGTCAAATAGTACATTAACATAATTTGAATAAACAATTATTCTACTTGTAAACACTTCACTAGATGGACTAACATCAACCGTAATAGTATTAAATGATATTTTCCCACATTTTTGTTTTATATCATGATGATTTTAATAATGAATAACTATATTTGGACACATATTTTTATAATTTCCCAAATCATTGAAATTAAAATTTCTCACCATTGGTTGTTTATCTGTTACCCCACTCTTAGATTGTTCAGGATTCTATTCATTACAATCATGAAACATATGACCAAACATACAACATTGAGAACACAATCTATATCCTATCAATAATTCCCTATTTTTTTACCCCACATGTAACATGTTGATGATTACCTACATATTTATTAATCAACCACTTCTCCATTTCCTTTCACCTTGATTGTTTCTTATTCTTTTCATCTTGAGGAACATTAGGGTGTGTAATCTCTATCTCAACTTTCTCATCACAACAAATAATGTTATTATAACATTTAAAATATAATAAGGCTAAATCTACTCATAAACATGGTTTCAATCCTGAGAAAAGTCTTTTAATTTTAATATAATGGTATTTAATAAAATTCATTGCATATATGACCAATCTTGTAAAATATTTTTCATATAAAGCTATCAAATCATCATATTTTTTCTTCAATTCCATGAATTGTTTCTCTATATAGTGTTGAAAATAACATAAGGATATATTTATTGTAACAATAAGAAATTTTAAGATTAAAATTAAACTATTGGATTTAATTTAATTTCTTATAGATGTATAAAACACATTCACTTATTTACATTTATCTGATTGGATTTTAAATGATCGTTATGTATCTCTACCATTGATAGTATAGTCTTTGAACAATGATCTCATGACTATTATAAATATAGGGTTTTAATAAATCCTTTTGGGATAGAAAAAGGTATTAATGGCCTCAACCAATAGAATTTTACCCAAAGAAGCCCATTAATTATAGCTTCTAAGGGATATATCATTTCTATGATTTTTACTAGACTAAACCCAAGATGAGACCCAATAACGTAAGCTTGAGAAAAACCATTTACAATATATTTTCATGCTCAACGGTGTCACGGCCCAAACCATGTTCACCGAAAAAACCCAATGGAAGCCCCACCATCATACACCTTACTCTTAAGGAATATGTTGTTTTAATAAAGTGATATATATCAAGAGCCTATAAATAATATTATGCACATTATTTTGTATAGAATAATGAATATATTTTATTCCTATTATTGTTACTTTGTAAATGAGTTTTATAGGAAAAATAGTATTTCGAGTCAGTATTCAACATCAAATATGAAATTTATCAATTAATGGATTTTTGAAATAAAAAATATTTTAATAAAATATTATTATTAAATTAATTTTATTCAATATAAATTATCATATAATTTTTATTAATTCAAATGTAAATTTTATTAGGGTTCAAAAACTATTATTGTCAAAACCCCATCATTTTCAAAAAAAATGTCCTTTTTTATTTTAAAAGTAAAAATCCACATATTTAGAAAATTATTCATATTAAATAAATATAATTTTTTGAAATAGGATATCAAACTTATAAAAAAGTTATATTTTCATAATTTTATAAGACAATTGAATTTTTAGGTAAAAAATAAATATAGTATAAATATACAGTATGTTTTATGACATCATAATAGAACAATAAATGATGAAATAAACATTATAAAAAGTATCCCTAGAAAAATATGTGTTTTTAATTTAAAATAATTTGATTCTAGGTTTATTTGATTTATTTTTTAATTACTTAGTTAATCCTCCATGATTTATAATATATTTTATAATTTTAAAATCATTTATTTGAAAGTGTGACTCACCTCCACATAAGAAAGGGAAATATTATATTATCTTCAAACCATGGCCTTATAAAATAATTTATACAACTCCCACTTGGTAGAAATTATGCTGATAAACCATGGGATGGTTAGTGGGTTTGAATATTTTATTATGTAGTGTCCAAACCCAAATAATAAAAAACCCCCTCTATTCCAATATAAACCCAGCCACTATCCCATATATCTTCACTAAAACTCCTTTAAGCTCATATAAAATATGTATTTTACTCCCTAGAGTCCTCAAATGGTTCCCCCAATTTTCCTAGGAGACTCTCCTAAGCCTATGGAGTCACACATCCACTTAATATATTTCTCTCTTCAAATTTCCATTCAAGCACTTCTTTTATATGATGATTCTTAAAATTTATTTTCATATGTTGAGATATTATTTTCCATGATTAGCATACTATAATGTTTATTTCAAAATGATGATAGATTCTTTTAACTCTCATTAATCCATCTATAATCTGTTATGTAAACATGTTACTATGCAGAAATTATGTAAGGAATTTTTATCCTCTTCTTTCAATTCAATCACCTTCTCTGAGATTAGTTCTTTCAATTTCAATTTAAAATATTTTCATTACATTATAATAATTAATTTTATAAAAATTTATGTTATTTTTATAATGGATCATTTATTCCCCCTAATTTGTACCCTTACTTAAGCCACTACTATGCCAAAATTAGATAAAGGATTCTCTCTCTCTTCTTTTTATCAAGCACTTCTTTTATAATATCCCCATTTTATTTCCATTAGATTATGTTGGGATAAATTATTTCATATCCCCCTTAATTTCCATTTTATTTTTAGATAATGGTATCCCCTTTCACTATCATTTATCTCTCTTATGAACCCTTACGTACACCCATTACTATGCCAAAATTCCGTAAGGAATCTTCCACCCTCCTCTTTTATCAAGAATTACTTTTATGTTTTGCCTTATAAATTACATTTTTCCTATGTTGGGATATGTTCTCTATTATCATCCTTAATATCCATTTCAGGTTTAAATTATGATATCCCATTTCAATATCATCAACCCATTTTTATGAATTTCTATATGATATCGTTATGATACTGAAATTGCACCACGATTTTCCATACCAAAATAAATGTGTACTAAATACCATACCCATTTATCTATCAAGTGTATTAACCTTTATTCAAATATATATATTTATTTGGGACTTACATTTATTTATTCTAAATTTCATGATTGTGTAATAAATTATTATATTGAATGATTTTATGTTATATGATCTATGTGGCACACTTAACCATGAGAATGAAATTTTTATAAAGGGTGTTTCCTGATAGTGCCCCAACGCATGGGTTAATGTTTAGTATTGTAATATATCATGTGAAATGGTCCTTGAATCATTCTCCTATTTGTGAAATTAATCTTGAATCATGCTCCTAACTGTGAAATGATCCTTGACTCCTGATCCTCCTTTTGTAATGAGCCTCAACTTGTGCTTATGGCATATTGAACGGTGTTTCCAAATTTCCCATTTTATAATTATCACTCAATATCATGCATTATTATTAAATTTGATTTTTTATCTATTTATATTCTTATTTTCTAACAAGTATTGTACTCCTCCTGTAATTTCTTGTTTATTCCCTTACTTGTCATTATAGCTCACCCCTTTCTTATGTATTACCTTGGTTTAACCCATGCAGTGTTGAGTATAAAAGAATGTTTAGGTTATTTTAAATATGTTTTAAATAAATATGTTGATTTTCAAGATTTAATTATTTTTTTAATGTACCAAATTTCCCAAATAAACTATACCTAAAGATATTCTGATTTATATGAAGTTTAATTGTATTCCATAAATTTAGTTTGAATATTATATAAGGTGAAAGGTTCATATATTTGGTATTAGAGAATAGGTTTAGTTATTTCATGGATTAGGATTAGAAAACCCTTGTGAAACCCCTTAGGGATAAGCCTAATTGTAAGAAAATATCCCTAAATTTTTGTGTTCATAGTGACAGTGGTTTATCCCAAAAATACATCATTGTATGTATACTATAAGTGGATATGGTACTCGCATAGATTTACCTAGGTGTAACAACTCCGACAAGGTGTTCTAGTCCTGACTCGAGGTAACCTGGTACATGAAACAGGCCTTACTACGCACCTATTTTTACTCTCCTAGGAGACATGATTTGGTAAATTCATAATTCCATTATAAACCATTATTAAGGGGAAAAATACACATAAGATTATATGTTAGTAAATAGATCATGGAAAACATATATTAAAGCCTAAAAACTTATAGGTTACGGATATAAATGTAATTTAAAACATATCCCTTTAAATTCATTGTATTTTTATTTATGTGATTAATAGTTTAAAATTACTCATACCTATGTCTATATTAGATAAAGTAGAACTGTAATAAAAATTTGAGAGGTTGGGTTACTATCCATAGTTCTATTCATTCCTTCATATCAAGAATGTTTAGTACAACTATTCAAACACCATCACAAATCATGGAAGTAGAGATGTCGGTAAAAACTAAAAATGGAGAAATTAGTGTATCCCATTTATATAACTCATCCCTTATCATAATTTTTGGATTGAACTTCCTGGTGGACCTTTTCATACTTCCCTTAGTGGAATTTGATGCAATTCTGGGTAGGGATTATATTTCCCTATATAGAGCAAAACAAAATACCATGAAGTGGAAATCACTCTCTATATGGTGAACCGACCACTGATTCCATACTAGTGAATGGATGAGTATGAATCATCTTTATCACCAACATCTCAACCATGAAAATATTTCCCTAATATTAATTGTATCTGTATAAAATGATTGAGTCTTAAGAATAAACCATCTTTGAAGACATTCCTATTGTGAGGGAATTCACTGTTGTGTTTCCCAAGGAGATACCTAGTATTTCTCTGAGCAGGGAGGTTGAATTTAATTTAACATATACATGTTTCTTTCAAATATGGAAGAATCCATATATAATGGTGGTTGTGTGACTTGATTAATTAAATATACAACTACAATATAATATGGATAAATGGTTTATACACCCATGTTCTTCACTATGGGGTGCACTAGTCTTCTTCATCAAAAATAAGGATGGTTCAATACACCATTTCATTGATTATTACAATTTTAACAAAATCATTATAAAAAAACAAGTATCGTTTTCCATGAATTGAATACTTTTTTGATCAAATGTATGGATCACAATACTTATCCAAGGTGGATCTATGGTTGGGATATTACCTAGTAAGGGAAAAGAAAGAGGATATCCCCAATACTTCTTTTCATACATGGTACATGCATTATGAGCTATTATTTATGAAAATAAAACACACTAATTCACTAGAAATATTCATAGAATTTAGGAATAATGTTTTTAGATAATACCTCAAAAAATTTGTGGACGTCTTTATAGATGATATTATAATATACTCTAAAAATAGGGAGGACCATGACATGAATATGAGCACTGTGCTAAAAACATTGTGAACCGAGAATCTCTATGAAAAATAAAAAAATTGTGAATTATGGATGAAAGAAGTGTCATTCATTGATAATATCATCATAAGAAATGGGATATCTATAGATCCTAAAAAGATAAAAAAAATCGACTGATGGAAGATATGAACATCAATGTGAGTTATTTATAGTTTTCATTGGTTAGATGAATATTATAGACGATTTCTGAGAAATTTCTCGTGATTTTAAAACCCTCTTACTAAGATAAATTGAAAGGGAGTAAAATTTTCTTGGAATGAGTAATGTGAATAAGGATTCATGGAGTTGAAAAGAAGGCTTAACACTACCCATGTGCTCAAACTACTGACATGTGGGGAGATTTTTGTAATTTTTAGTGATTCTTCCATGAATTTATTGATATTTGTGTTGATGAAACATGACAAATTCATTTCCTACATCAAAATGCAGTTAAAAATTAATCAAAAAACAATCCCCCACATGATCTGGAGTTGGCAGTTGTGATCATTGAATTGAAAACCTAGTGTTGTTATCTCTTTGGGGAGAATTGTGAAATATATACAGATCTCAAAAATACATGAATATATATTCAAAAAAAGAGATGAATATGTGGAAATGAAGATTATTAGATCTCATCAACGATTAAAACTACGCAATCCAATAGCATCATAGTAATGTGAACAAAGTGGAGGATTATCTAAGTAGAAAGGACCCATGAGTTCTATTATCAATAATAATTGATAAAGATACAATCTTAATTGATTAGAAGAATATGGACATGGGAATCAAAAAAAAGTAAAATCATGAATCCATTCATAAATTATTTCTCAACCATAACTTTTGGAAATGATAAAAGATACTCAAAAATATGATGTGGTAATTCAGAAGATAGTGGAAAGTGTATGAAATTGTAAATCCTTAGATTTTAATGTTAATTATGAAGGAATTGTGATATTTGGGTCAAGAATATGTGTTACATCAAATAATAAGATAAATAAATAACGTTTGGATGATGCACATAATTAAAATTTCTCCATTCAAATAGGAAACATAAAGATGTAATGAGATTGTTGGAATCAGTAACGGTAGAATAACATGAAGAAGGATAACATGGAATATAAATCAATGTTCTGGGTATGTCAATAAGTAAAGGTTGAAAGGCAGAAGCCTAATGGGATGATCCAACCATTCCACATACCTAAATGGAAAAGGGAAAACATCACGATGGAATTTTTCACCATGCTTCCAAATAAATACAAGGGAAAATAATGATATCTAGGTTCTTATTGATCATCTTAAAAAGACTGCACACATCAATGGTATTCAAGAGCATTTATCATTGGATCAATTAGCAAATATATACATCATTGAAGTGGTAAATATTGCTAGAGTACCACTGTTGATTGTTTATAATTGAGATCCAATAGTCACCTCTATGTTTTGGAAATGTCACAAAAATTATCTAAACACTAAGATGAAATTTATTACAGATTATCACCCTCAAACTTTTGGCCAATATGAGATATATAGGAAAACACTTTAGTACATGTTTATACCTTTCTCAATTCACTTCAAAGGAAGATTAGACCAAAATCTTCCATTGGTGTAATTCTCTTACAACAACAGTTTCCACTCAAGCATCCAAATGGTCCCCAATGAATCCCTTTATGGGAAGAGGTGTAGAACACTGACATGTTGGCATGAAGTTAGAGAATGGAAAATTCTAGGTCCTGAAATGGTGGAGAAGGTTAAGACCATCTAGAATCACGTCAAAGCTACTTAGAGATAATAAAAGAGTTATGTTGCCTATCATCAATGATACCAAGATTTGGATGTCGGATACACAGTATTCCTATACATATCTCTATGAAAAAAAAGTGATGATATTTCAGATGAATCTAAAACTTAGTTCAAGGAGCATTTTGTTTTTTAAGATCCCTGATCGGATCTGAGTAGTGGCCTATCAACTGCACTCCCACTAAACGTGTCTCAAGTACATGATGTATTCCATGTATCCCTCCTAAAAAAGTACACACCATACCCATCACATGTACTCAATAAAAAGGTGGTATCCATGGATAATGACCATTTCTATGAAGATCAGTTGGGGAAGATTGTGTATTATAGAGAAAATTTTCTATTAATTAAGAAAATTCCCCTC
Organism: Viscum album; assembly: GCA_963277665.1. Classification (NCBI taxonomy): domain Eukaryota; kingdom Viridiplantae; phylum Streptophyta; class Magnoliopsida; order Santalales; family Viscaceae; genus Viscum; species Viscum album. Next base: position 189,752,090 of record OY728155.1, on the reverse strand, counting down.
ATAAAAGTGTTGTGGCGAAACAAAAATTTTGAAGAAGCAAAGTTACCCTCGTCTATTTTAGAATGGGAAAATAAAATTTCTATGGGGAAATTTCTTAAGGGGGGAATATTTTAATGATCAGAACATTTATTAATAAAATCACCCTTTTTATTTAATTTAATTACTTATGGATATAGAAAATAGATTAAATTATTTTTTTTACAATTTTATTTTAAATAATCGTTAAGTATATTTACCATTAATAATATGGACTTTGAACAATGATCACATGATTAGAATAAATATTGGGTTTTAAAAAATCCTTTTAGAATAGAAAAAAGAAGTGATGGACTTTACCAATATAATTTTACCCTATAAAGCCCATTTATCAAAGATTTCTAGGGAGTTATTAAGAGTATTATTCATAAAAAATTAATATTATTTTTGGAATCAAGATGTTTAAATTACCAACAGTAATGTTTTTATAATTTCTTGAGAGAGTCGAATGTTGGGGTAAAAATAAAATACCGTGTAAATATAATTCTAGTTTTATGACATCATAATGGCCCAATAATGGTTTAATAAATACTATAAACGGTATTCCAAAAAAATATGTTTTCATTTTAAAATAATTTTTTTTATGTTTATTTTATTTATTTTATAATTCCTTAGTGAATCCTCCAAGCCATGTAATATGTTTTAAAATTTTAAAATTATTTATTTGCATGTGTGATTCACCTCAAAATAATAAAGGGAAGTATTTTTTTATATTCTTCCCTTGTCCTTATAAAATAATTTATACAATAATATATGTGAAAAAATCATTGTATGGTTTGTGGTTTTCAATATTTTATTATGTAATTTCCAAAAACAAAATGAAAATGAAATCCCCCTCCTTTACTATATAAACCCACACAAAATCCCATTTCTCTTCACTAAAATTCCTTGATGTTCATAAAAAATATTCCCTCTACTAGCTAGGTTCCTCCCAATGCACCCCAAAGATACCAAAAATCCCATACTAATCCTTTGGAGTCACACATCCAAGTAAGGAATTTCTCTCTTCTCATCTCGATTCAAGCACTTCATTTATATTATGATTTTTAAATTCCATTATCATGTGTTGTAATATGATTTTCCATGACCCCATTAAATTATATATGATTTATAAATGATTATATCTTCCTTTAACTCTAATTAATTCTCCATATAATTCTTTATGTACTATATATACAATGCAGAAATTCGGTAAGGGATTTCTCTCCTCTCCTTTGAATATAAGATCCTTCTTTGAGATTAGTTCTTTTAATTTAAATTTATTATATAACAAATCATTTATAATTGTTAATTTACTTTCCAATTTATTTTATTTTTATAATTTATCATTTATTCCCCCTCATTTAGACCCTTACCTAAGTCGTTACTATGCTGAAATTCTGTACGGGGTTCTCTCTCTCCTCTTTTTATCAAGCACATCATTTATGATATTCCCTTTTGATTTCCATTTTCTTAAGTTGGGATGAATTATTACATATCCCCCATAATTTCAATTTTATTTTTAAATTATGGGATCCCCTTTCACAATCATTTATCCCTATTATTAACACTTATGTACACTCATTACTAAGAACAAATTCAATAAGGAATCTTCCACCCTCCTCTTTTATCAAGAATTTGTTTTATATTTTGCCACTGAATTGTATTTTTTCCTATGTTTAGATATGTTATTAAATGTCCTTATTAATATAATTTTCATTTATAATTCATTATATCTCTTTTCACTCTCATCAAATCGTTTTTTATGAATTTCTATTTAATGTCATTATGCTGCCGAAATTGCACCACGATTTTCCAAGCCAAAATAATTATGTAGTGAATACCAAACCCATTTATCTATAAAGTGTATTCAACTTTATGAACATATATGTATTAATTTGGGACTCACATTTATTTATTGAAAATTCCTTGATTAGGGAATAAATTATCATATTTAATGAAACCATGTTATATGGTCTACGTGGCACATTTAAGAATGAGAATTAAATGTTTATGAAGGGTGCACCCTGATAGTACTCCAATGAATTAGGTAATGTTTAGTATCATTATATGTCATGTGAAATGAGAATTTTATCATGATCCTCTATTTTAAATGATCCTTCAATCATGCTCCTCCATGTTCATTGAGCCTTGACTCATGCTCCTCCATGTGCAATAATCCACGAATCATTCTTATGTCATGTTAAATGTTTTTTCCACATTTCTTGTGTTATAATTATCATGAAATATCCTGAATTATTATTCATGTTACTTATATTATATATTTCTATTTCTATTGTATAAAATTTATCATCTTACTCATGCCATTCCTTGTTTATTCCATTATTAGGCTTTATAGCTCACCCCTTTCTTATGAATGCCCTTAGGTTATCCCCTGTAGCATTAAGTATGAAGGAACATTTTGGTTATGCAAAATAAGTTTTAAATAAATATTTTTCTTCTCATGTTTTAAATTTTTATGTAATTTATCTAATTTCCCAATGATAGTAGACCTCTTGATCGTATAAGTTGTATTATGTTTACTTTTATGTAATAAATCTTATTTAAGTATGATATAAGGTGAAAGGTTGTTTTATTTATCCCGAAAAATACTCTTAAATGTATCCCATTCTACGGAATAAATATATATTCTCTCTCTTTTATTATTAACAAAACACCACCATCAATCAGATATACCTTCAAAAGATTTAATTTCATGAGTTAGCTTATGATTTTTAGAATATCCCATGTCTTTGAATAACTTTTCTAGAGCATTGATCCATCCTTTAGCTACCACTAGATCTGAGGTTTCATACAATATTTGAGGTTGGTGTTTCATGAATTGTTCAACTATTGACATGTTCATATATGGTAAATATGGTTTCTATCTAACATGGACTCCACCACCATTTATATTCAGTTTTAACTAAGCCATCACTATAAAACTCCACTTGGTTCTAATTCCAACTATTATAGGATACTGATTTGGAAGGATATTTTCCCCTTGATAATTTCTTACTTTAGCTTCCCTGTTTTATTAGTATAAACCCGTTCTAAAAGGATTCTAATTCGATAAAGTTGTATGGTAATATTTAAATCCCATATCATTTCTACTTATCCATAAGTTATAATCTCTCAAGGTTATTCTATTAACAATATACATACCACTGAATTTATATAAACATTTCCTTTGATACTATATATATGATATTGACCTTAAAAATTACATAATCCAGTGCCTATAGACTATGAATCGCTTTATTTTTTTCAAGGATCTTAATGATTTATATTTTTATAAAATTAGGTCATAACTCTTACATAAAAACCCATATATTACAAAGTGGACACTTCTAGTCAATATCGATTTATTCCACAATATAAATCCATTAAAATGAAATATGTATTCTATTAATGAAAAAATATTCTTTACCATCAACATGACTTCCTCTTTGTTATTACTCGTCTTCAAAACTAGTGAAACAATTTTAAAAAAGTGAGATAAATACCAAAATCTCATTATAGAGACCCAAGCTTATCATACATAGATATTAAAAAAATTATTTTTAATATTAATTAAATTATGAAAACACATTACTAAGGTTGATAATAGTTTGGAGTATTTGGAAACATGGAAACACAAAAAACTAGTCCGTAGAGATACTACATCATCTCCCTCTATGATATTCCACACTATCACCCTTCTTAGACATATCATACTTAATAAATTTCTTCATAACTTAGAGAAATGAAACATAAGAAAGGGTTATCTCATCTGATCAACAAGGGAAAAAAGGGATATATGTATAAAAATTATGAACATAATGATACAAGAAAATTATAACAACATTTGAACCCATACCCAACATATCAAAGATCAAAATCTTGACTAATGTAATAAATATTGGTTGTTTATAAGACATAAATCATAAGGGATTCAATGAACGTGATCCATGAGGTAATAAAATTTTCATAAGACATAGATTATGGCATAAAACTAGCTTATAAAATCATTTAAATAGTGGTCAATCCATACTTACAAGGCTATCATAGGGGAATGGGTTCACTCCCCCAAATCGTCATAGTAGTCGAGGTTCACTCCCAAGACTATCATAGAGGATAAAGTACATTAATGAAACGGGTTCACTCTTTTTTATATCCAACTATATCTCTTGATATATAAATATTTACACAATTAATTGGAGATTTATAAATGTCCCACTCATCTCACAATAAAAACTATATTTATGTATTCCACAAGATCATAATCATTCAATATATCATAACCTGGTTAATGAAATGGGTTTCATAAACAGATAATAATTTCATAAACTATGTAAAAAATACAGGTTTAAAAATAATTTCATCATTTCATCATAGAATCTCCTGTTAAAAGAAGGTGGTTTCATAGGCATTTTATCATGGTATAACCCCTAGAAGAGAAATCTGTTTCATAAACATCTTATCACCATAAACATAAACCATTCATGGAAATAATACAAATGGTATCCATGGAACATATCACCATAAAATCATAAGTAAAATCAATGTATTTCATATTATATGGAGAATTATATTGGAATATTACCTGGAATGTTTCTTGAGGAATATAAATTTTCATTGAAAATAACTTTTTAAAACATATAAAATTTTAGGAATAATTTTTTTTAAATGAACATGAAATTTTATAAAGGAATAATTAGAAATAATTTAAAAAATTCATTAGGAAAATATCCTTTCCAATTCATGAAAAACATTAAAACATAAAAAATATTAATTTTTTTTTGAAAACATAGTTTTGGAAGAAAATGGATTTCTAATAGAAGAGAAAATTGAAGGTGGATTTTATTAAAACAATTCTCAATTATTTTAAGTTCCAAAGGGTTGGAAAATAGTACTATTACATGAAAAATTAATAATAAATATATGAGAAGAAAATAAATGAGTTTCTTTATATATTTATTGTAATTTTTTATCATTGGAAACATAATCCTAAAAAATCCTCATAAATGATGATATTGGAACATAAAATCATTATGACTTTGGTAACACAGAATCACAAGCCCATTGAAGTAATAACATAAAATGAAAATTAAAATATCATGAGGATAAATAAATTTATTATATTTCATTTAAATTTGTCTTTATCTACACCTTGTGAATGAATATAGGTTCATCACATAACATATGTCTCAAAGAAGTCAAATTGAGACAAAAATCGCTTACCATAAGTCTTAACTTACGTCATAAAAATTCAAACATAATATATAATAAATACAATTTTATTATACATATATTAAAAAAAATATTTTTATATATCATACCAAAAATGATTTATTTTGACCTTTTATTTCTCATTTATTAACTATACCATGTTAATGTTACGTTTCGGGTAATAACGTCTCTGTTTTTCATTTAAGTTGTATTTTTTTGTTTATATTAATTTGATCATGTTATAATAATATCCAAAATATTAAAAATGAGATAAATATAATATATATTCATTATATATGTATTTAGAGTAATCCATAAAATTTACTGATAGATAATGAAGTACACTATTCATGGAGATGGTTGGCTGTACGTATTCATGAACATTGTTTCCATTTTTTAATATTGAAATAAAGAAAGGTAAATGATATATTATCACTATATAATAACTATTATTCCATATATATCACATATTTTATTTTAAAAAATCCTTATTACATTCTATTTAATTTGTGAATGAATCACATTTCTTCATGAGGTGATATCCTACATTACACACGAGTGACATCATCGCATTCCAAAAAAATAGAGAGAATGGATGTATTTGTAATATAATACCTATATATGTATAATCATATCATAAATATAATATATAAATATTAAATAAATAATTATTTCCCACATTGAGAGGTTGTAATGTAAAAAAATTAATGACATCGGTTGACGAGGCAGTAGTCTGTCGTACACACAAAAAATGGTTTTGCAACTCATTAAATGGGAATGGGAATGATTATAGGATTTTAAATTATCATAATAACATATATTTATATTATAGATAATTTTTTTATTATATTATAATCGTTAATACATTATTAATGGATGAATAAGATGAAATAAAAAGATGGAGCTTAGTGAAGATGATTACCTTCACTTTGAAGCACCACCTTTGGATATCATATTAAATACCCTAGTATTGGTGTTTTGGGAGGACCATAAGCTCTCAAAAATTGAATAAGATATTGGGGATTTATTTTTATTGGGTTCAAAAAACTATATTTCTTTATATGTGTGTTGAAGTGGAGTGTGGTTGTGTCCTTTTATAAGTTGGGGAAATGAAGCCACTTGAAAACTACATGGAAATTTCCCAAAAGTATCCAAAATAAAATGGTCATTCCGAAGAAAAACTCTCCTAGATTAACATATATTAAAAATTGGAAAAAATAATATTAAATTATTTCTATAATATAATAATTTGACAAGTTTTATATTCATTTTAACTCTTATCATATACATTTACCCCCAGTAAACCTATTTTAACTTTAACTGTAGTAAATAATTTTTACAAATAATTTGGGGATAAAATTAGAATGAAATTATTATATAATAAAAATTATGGTGATTAAATATATTGAATGCGTTTTTCCAAATTCCATTCACATAAGTTTAAATTTTTAATTTAAAATTAATCCTGTGTATGTTATAGAAAATGGGTTTTTTAAAGACAAAATGTAGAAAAGTTTAAAAAAAATTATATCGAAATTCAATATGAAATTGATTCCAATGAGAGTAATTGGATTAATTTATGTATAATTTTACTAATTACACTTTAAAAACAATTTCAAATATAATTTATCTTTATTAATATATGTAAAAAAGTAGTTTTCAAATAAAATATAGTATTTTTCACTATTCATCATAAAATGAAACTTTTCATAAAAATCCAAATAATTCACCCAAAGATAATTTTGACATTATTTAATAAATTATTTTTATTTTATCAAATTATTTTTATAAATGTATCAAAAAATAACTTTATTTATGTTCACAAAAATAAATAAAAATCATTTATTTATAATTCATTAGTTTCAAATCATATAATTACTTTACCAAAAATAAAGTAAATTTTTATCAATATGATTACATTATATAAAAAATTATAATTAATATTTAAAAATTATTTATTACTATTCATATATTTTTTTAACTAAATCATTTAAATAAATATATTAATAATATATCGTGGTTTTATTAAAACACAATGTCTTTTGTAACAAAAGATAACCTAGTATTGCATGTAGCGCATGATTTACATGTATTGTGTGTAAAACATGATATCCAAGATTTTTTTAAGAAAAAATAATAATTCATAAATACTTGGGCTGTTACACCAGACCTATTTCAAAATATTTTTAAGAAAAAGTGAGATCCTTTCCATTAATAAAATTATTAATTATATCCATATTTTTACAAAACTCTAATTTAGAAAATCGATAATAACCATGAACCAATATAGGGTAGAATGGTTGATCTTTCCTAGAGAAACATTTTACACATCCTCGGTCATGTATCAATGTGTATACAAGCAACTATCTTGGAAATTTCCGAGTGGTACCTATCTCTTCCTCAATGATGATAACATGAGACTAAGGTGGAGTGTTTTTTGGTTCTATAGTAGACCTACTCAATTCACCTCCTGCTTTATTTGAGGGTTGTGATTATTTAGGTTAGGAGATAGCAAGATTATTGAATCTCACCATTCTTGCATCAGTTTTAGTGATAAGGGTAGAGGTAGATGAAATTTTGTGGTTTAAGAGATAAAGGGGAATGGAAGGTTCCAAGGAGGTGTGCTAGTGATTGTTCTTAGATTCTGAATTTTTATGCCAATTTTATAATTTAGGGATTTGATTTTGATAAATAAATATAATAAGAATAAAAATATAAAAAATAACAAAAAATAACAAAAAATAAAAATGGTTTGTCCACGAACATCACATCTATTTATAGGTTCTTAACATTATATCTGAATGATACTATGTGACAGTTACATCCAAAATATAGCTTAACCAATGTAGTATGAAATGGTTAGTCACCAATGTAGTTCGAAAAATGGTATATCCTCATGGTAAATAATTTGAGATGATACCAACGGTAGTTCCAATAGTATATTAACAACTCACAGTTGATCATTTTTTAGTGTTAGATATCAATGGAAGATCATCCATTCTTGTGATTTTTCTACCAAATCCAAAATAAATTATGGAATAAAAGACATACCGAAAACATATAATTCCATGTTCATTTCTAATATTACTTAATATCTCAAGATTAAAAATCATTATGAATATGTTAGCAATATTATGTATAATACCTATGAGCTCAAGGGTTATATCACCCTTTTTAAAATGGTCTCTCAAAATGAGACATCTTATATTAATTTTTTTTGTTCTCTAATGAGAAAAAATATTTTTGGAAATTATAATATCACAGATTTTAGGGACTTGTAATAATTAATACCCATATTCTTGTAATGTGTGTTTCACCCATAGAATATGTGCACAAAAACTTCCTGCACCTATGTTCTTAGGTTCAACATTAGATAATTCTAGTAAATTCCCTTTCTTACTACACCATGAATCTAGAGACTTTCCCAAAAAGTGACATGTTACAAAGGTGACTTTTATATCTAACTTAAAATAGAAAAAGTATGAATATGTATAACTTGTTAAGTAAAATTCATGTGCTCAAGAATAAAACAGTCTTAAATTAGTTTTTTTAGGCATTTAAATTTTTTTGAAAATAAGAATATGTGACTCTTCTGGGTTAGTATGAAAAATAGAATACATACACACACTAAATATTTTATCGGTTGGACTAGAAGTTATATATAGTATGACTCCAATCATACCTTTGTAAATAGTTGGATCATACAGTTTCCTAGTTACATCAATATTCATTTTATAGCTAGTACTAATGGGAGTAACATTAAATTTATTGTTACCCATGAAAAAAAATTAAATTAAATTTATTTTACTTGATTTGATTTAAAATAATTCCATCTTAGTTTTCAAAAATATGGAAACCAATAAAGATTTATGTTCACCCATAATACTTATTTCAACTTCATTTTTCACTATATTTCAAAATTTAGATAATATATAATTTCTTGAAGATCCAAAAATAATATCAATATAAATTTTGTCAAGTAAAACATAATTTTAAATTATTTTTTATAAATAAATCTGGGTCAAATATTCCTTTAGTAAGGACCTTAGAAATGAAAAAATGAGATGAGTCTATTATACTATGCTCTAGGTTCATTTCTTAAACCATACAAATATTTTTTTAATTTAAGAACATGATTTTGAAAAGTGAGGGTTTTTAAATCTACTGGGATTATATAAAAAAATACTTAATAATATGGATTTTTAATAAATCACAATCGACATCCAGTTATATTGTTTGAAATTAAAAAGCACTGCAAAAGAAATGAAGATCCTAATAGATTTATGTCTATCTACTGGTGAAATGGATTCCTCGTAGTCAATACCATCTCATTAATGAATGATTATGAAACCAATGTATATTTTTCTCAAATTATTATGCCTGACCCATCAACCATATTTCCAAACACCCATTTAGTGCTAATAGTTATGAAGTATTTTGGACTTTCAACTTGTTCCCATGCATTATTTATTTCATACTTATTAATTTATTATTTCACTACAGTTAACCCAAATAAGATAAATACCTAGATAGGGGTGAACAAGATAATGAAATATTAAAACAAATACCCCATCATATCTTGTTCCATTGTTAAAAAAACAGCCATCCCTCCCTTTCCTGTAGAAAAGTTTGAAAAAAATGAAATCATTTACAAGACATTAAAATTTTACTTCGTTTACCCTCACTGGGCTGCGTCTAAGGATAATTCTACAACAATGTGCAGATGTACGAAATACACTAAGGATCACTACCAAAATACATGGCTTAGGCTATATCACTTATTCACCCTAGCTCACTGCATTTACAATGGTTTAGGTTAGCTCGCTACTTTCCAAAGGGTAACTCCCCTACATTAATTTGATGGATCACTTCCAGTGGAATGGATAATATTATTCTTATTTTTTTCTCAGTGCTCATGAAAGGATCTAGACAGAGTTTATGGACATGTAGGTTCTTTAATTATCAATAATTAATGCATCATCTAATTTAGGTAAATGCTCTGTTAAAGACTTATTTTCACCTAACAGATGAAATCCACTTTTATCCATTCTATTAGACTGATAAAATTTATTTTGAAAACTTTTTTAGTCCCATTAAAAACATCATAGATCCATCTACAAGAGGAATTTCATCATCAACAAACTAAATTGAATCCTTTGTAAACTGTGTTGCACCATGTGGAAAGAGTGCTTCGTGGTCAAATTTTTCTTTCCAGATCGCCCCTACTTAAAAGATCAATGATTCCTCATAGAATTACTATGGTATAAAATTCCATATTTTATAGATATCAATCCTTGAAAACCTCTTCCATGTACTAATTCCTCTTTCACGGAGTCTTCCCTTGAGAAAATATTCTCCTTCATGGAATCCTACCTCGAGAACTAGTTCAAAATTTCATGAATTTCCTCCAAAAATGATCTCCTATAATGATATTAACTCTTATTAATGATATTATTATAGGTATTTATATCATACAATAGATTCAAAAATCTCACCTATTAGAATTAATGAAAACATCAGCACGGTACAACCTTCATCGTGAACTTCTATACAGTCCAAATAGTTCCTTAATCATTTTTTGTGGTATATGTCATCCACAAAATCCCTTTTCATCATCCTTAATCACCACCTCATTACTAAAACAACACACCATATAGTAAATGACCTCTAAGTGCTTCAAATCACCACCTATGTCTTTAAAATATCAATCTCCCCAAATACTTCCTTTTTGGTTTGTGTAGCTTGGTATGCCATCCACATAGCACTACTATGAAGAAAAATATAATTTTCTAATTCTTCTTACCTCCATTATGGTTTATATAGTGAAATTGCGCTACTATGTGGTTCATGAACTCCACGTCTCACAGTCTGTGAACTATGATTTGTGGTCCACAAACAACTTTCTATGAACTCCTTTGTAGAAATCCATTCATTTCTATAAAACAAAATCCATGTTTTTTGGTCAAAAAAATTGGAAAACACTATTAAACTATTCCACCTTAAAATCATCTTTAGAAACACCAACCATATTTATTTATGGTCGTCTATATTTTTCAACAAATAAAATCTCCCCAAAACATTTATAAGATGACTCTAGGGATTTTTCCAACCATAATCTAACCTGTTGCATTTGTTGAAAAATCATGATAATATGATACATAATCAATGCTTCTTCCATATTCTACCATTATTCACTTATTGCGATTCAAATATAGATCAAAAATTTATTCAATATATACTCTAATGCCACATGAGTCATTCCTGTCACAAGAAACATGATTTTCAAAAAAATTAATCATTGAAACACTTAATTCCGTAAACACTCAATTGCATTTATCATGAACTCCATCTGTCGTGATATATATCCTTTGATCAATCGGATTTAACATTGTCAAATTTAAAACTCCACCTACATCAATTCTTCCCCTAACATCTAATTCCCTATCTTGTTGAATATAGTTTCTCCTCTTTTATAGCCATAATTTATCCCCCTTTGTCAATGAACTTGAAGGTCATTGTTTTTATGTTATCTGATTGGATAAAGAACATAGATCAACACATTAGACAAAAACACACCATACCCTAGGGATAGGGGGTCCCACAACTACACTTTTCACATGCAGGAGTCGACTGAACTCCATGAGCTAGTCGATGATGTTCAAACACGTAATTAGGTAAGTCCTTTGTCATAATTTCTGCATCTTATAGTACTATAGGTACATAATGCAATTTCACAAGCCCTTATCCACCTTCTCCTTGATAAAATGATACTTTATTTCAATGTTATTTTTCCTTTATTGACTGATTAATTTTTTCTATGATTTATAGCAATTGAATAATCCAAATGTATTTGGATCAGATACATCACATCAACTCTCGTATCAATAGGTTTCTACTTCATACACAATAACTATGTGAAAGCTTGAGTGGTAGCAATATATTCATCTTCTATGATTCTAAGTGAAATGAAATCTGGTATTTCTATTAGATATGAAATACACAATCGTTCAAGATATATTACACCACCGAACGTTGGTTTTCTATCATCTACTGATCTGGCCTATACTGCATCTGTATTTCCAAATAAATCTTGTTGAAATATGTCATTGTATAGAAAACAAAAATCTAGCATTCCTTTTATATACCAGAGTATTATTTTCAATATAATAAATTGGATTTCCATGGTATTACATCGATATTGTGCTAATTGACATGTGAAAAAAATATATAGTCATGTTGATGTTAGGTACAATAGGCTTCCAATGATATGCATGTATTCTTGGACATTAACTGTTTTGCCTTTATCATCCCATGATATTTTCATTTAGGTTGCAACTGGATTCATAATTTCATTGGAATTATAAATTAAAAAACTTCTCAAAACCATTGTTGCATCTTTATATTATGAAATTAATGTTCCATTCTTTCCATGTATCACCTATAAGCCAAGAAAAAACTTTAGTTCACCAATCATTGACATTTCAAATGCAATTTTCCTGAATTTTGTAAAATGTTTGCACTGATCTTATGTTGATCTACTTATAATTATTTCATTGACATATATTGGCACCAAAATCCTTTGATTACTTTCATTGTTGAAATATTTATTGTAATCAAATCCCCCACACTGAAAATGGAGATTGTTAAAAAACTGATATACTCTTGAATACCATAATATTGGTGCTTTCTTCAACCCATATAGCACATTATTCAGCCGAAAAACTATGTTCTCATCTTCATTAATGGTAAATACTTCTCTCTACTCAATATAAAATTTTTCTTTAAGAAACCCAATCAGAGTATATTACTTGAAATCCATCTAGAATTATTTGATCTTTCTTTATAGTGTTATGGACAAGAATATTCTGATTGTCTCTAGTCTTGAAACAAGTGAAAATGTTTCTTCAACATTGATACCCTCTATCTTAGAGTACCCTTTTCACACTAGATATTCTATTTTTTTCAAATAATCCCATTGTATTCATTCATCCTATTGCAAAAGAACCATTTTGTCTTGATGAAATTCTTATGGGTTGATTTCAAATCAATCTACCCTGTGTGATTCTTCTCAATTTGGTCAATCTATTTATTCATATCCTGAACCATGTTTTTATATCTAGTTTTATACTCAAAACATTTAGGATATAAATTTGATAAGAACAATTACTTTTTATTGTATTCAACCTCCATGTTTGTACTATCATTTATGATCATCGATTATGTTATGTCTATCAATTTCGGCTATTCTCTTCACTCTTTGTAAATATATTGGTTTGTTTTCATCCTTTTTATTATCTATATATTCTTATAAATCATACTCTGGAACTCAAACATTCCATTATCTTCTTATCTATGCAATAATATCCTCATGATACTAATCGTGTATTTATTAAATATTATACTCTTTTTATACTATAGTTACATCATTACTTTTAACTACAATCCCCAACAGCTTATTGAATCATTTAAATGTTTTTATTTTCTTTGATTATCCATGAAATATCTATTTATCTCTATGGGATTCGAACTACTCATGTTTCTCCTTGTTGAGAGATAGATACTTTCTTCTGCAGACTTGAATGTACTTCAATGATGGATTTTTTCTACACCATAGCTCATATGAGCTCTCCTCTTCTTTGAGAAATAATAATTTTCTATTTCATGTTTATACTGATGTCCTTAGTACTTCATTCTAAAAACATCTTCGGGAGGTCTTTCTCAATGAGAATTATTATATCCATGTTGTTTATTATTCAATTTCTTCTCTCAACTTCTCCATTCTATTGTGGAGTTCTTACTGCTAAAACATGACACCTTACCCCATGTTTCTCAAGATAATAATCCACTTTGTATTTATAAAATATATTCCATTATCTATTTGGATCTTCCATATTTTTTGGGCTAGAATCTAATTAACATCCCTTGGATATGTTGTTTTATAACTAAACACCTCATACTTGTGAGTGATGAATAAGTCCCATTATATTTTATTAAATTCAACAATTAAAAGAATATATTATCCCTCTACCCCATTAATAGATCTTTGTGAAATAGGTCTGCACACATCAATAGTCATTAACTCATGGACCTTTGTCGAACTTCTCTCTTTTTCCTTATATGACTTTCAAATGATCTTCCCTTATTGATAATAATAACATGTATGGGTACCATAACATGATAACCTAGAGAGTACATAAGCAACAACACATTTCACCATATCTTCCAATGAAATTTGGATCAAATGACTAGGTAGTTTATTCCATAACTTGTTTTCATCTTCATAGGAAAAAAAATAACAAATCATCTTATCCACTTATAAGGTAGAGATTCCCCTTTTTATTCTTTCCCTACCAAACAACTTCCCCATATTTTTTTCTAATGATATATGATTTCAATAAAAATCATAAGGCATCTCTTGAGAAACATGGTTGATTTACACTTAATAAGTTGTTACTGGGACCTTCAACAACCAAGAAATATTTACATTTCATGTATTTTATAACGACCCATACTTTACATACATTATTAATACTTAAAAATTGAAGCATACTTGTTACAGCATATAACAAAACCATGAAAGGACCGTATAGGTATAGTGTCTTTAGAAACTGGGAAACATAAATAACTGGTTCATAAAGCATCTACACTGTCTCCCATTTATTCCATCATATCTATAGTCCCTTTTGGCATATCTTACTTAATAACCTTATTCCTGACCTGGGGAAAGAAAACATACAAAAGGGTGAGCTCAAATGCTCAGTAAGGGTAAACAAAATAAATATCAATCACATCATATTCATAAGAACATAACTTTTGGAAATCTTAACCTGCAAAAGAGAGAATAATTTCATAACATGGGATAAATCATAGTAGTGAAATGGAATCCCAATAATCATAACATAAAACATGAAACTTTGTGGCATACACACATAATCATAGAGAATCATTTCTTATTAGTCAAGACTCTTTTCCAAGACTATCTTAGTGGACAAAGTCCATTTCTGAACCGATTTCACTCCTCGTTTCAGTCCTGTTTCACTGAACCGGTATAACCTACCGTTCCAGCCATGTATATCTCATGAGATATAAAATTTTTACCCAATTCATTGGAGGGAGATATAGGTCCCACACATCTCATAATTATACCATTCTTATGTGTGCCACAAAATCATAAACCATACATCCTTACATAACCCATGGAATAAAAATGGGATTCTTAAACATTGTGACATAATAAAACAATTCAAATAAGATAAATGAATTCATAAAAATAATTCCATCACAACATAATAAAATCAATGTAATAATAGGGATAGAAACAGAACCCTATATTATCTTAGATAGAAAATAATTTTGATAAAACGCTTGAACTCCATTCTTGAGGAAAATATCCTTTCTACTTAAAAAACATTTTTCCTTTATTAACATGTCATGCAATTGTAAACTAAAAGAAGTTGATTAAAAATAAACTTGAAAACTTGTAAAGGAAGATTCTTGGAAATAATGTTTTAAAAATCCATTCATGCCGTATAAGTTAAAAAAACATTCTTCTCGTACTTTTGTCGGAAAAGTCAAAAAGTACCTTGTACGAAAAACGACAAAAGATTCCTTTCATATCTTTTACTAAAAACTCACCGAAGGGAAAAATTGAATATAAACTATTGTAGAAGGATATAAATATTACATATTGAGGAAACATTGATGTGGATGATAAAATACACCCCAGTAAATTCCAAAGTATAAACAATCTCGGATAAAATGAGATTGTGATATTTCCCTTACCTTAGGTCTGATTTGCTTCGTAAGTGTCTGAACCTCCTGTATAATGATTTAAATAATGTTATTGACTTATTCCAGAATCATAATTATTGTTATGATATCATATATGGTCATATTCTTAGCTTCTTATTAGTAATATTTCATTACTACTTGTTATTCGGGTGTTTATTACTTTTTGTTCTTATGCGTGTTTTGTCGAATAAATTCTTATTCTTCTCTTTAGGTTATAGATACCTAATTTCCAGAATGGTATTAGTGTAATATATATCATATTCATTCATTCAATTCATTTATATAATCATTATGAAATTAAGATCATGTAGAACGAGTCGCATCACATCGTGGAGACGGTATTCTGTACGTACGCACGAGTGATGATATCGTTCCTATGATCGTGGAATTGTATTGGAGTGTATGTATACTATTTCAGAATCAATATCACTTTATAATAGTCATATATAGTCATTATTTACACCATTATACCCATCCAAGTAAGGTGGTGGGGGAAAATAGATTACACCACGGCGTGGAGACGGTATTCCGTACGTACGCACGCGCGTTTTTTCGTAAGATGGATAGATGGTGAAATAGGGTTTTTTAATACTTATAATAACATATCAGTATATTAGTGATAATTATTTTATTAATTCATAATTAAACAACTAAAGAATAAGAAGTGGAAGAAGAAATAAAGATGAAAGAATCGGTAACAGACATTACCTCTTCTTTGAAGTGCTTCTTTGAGACCTCCTTTTAGGGCACTAAAATAGGTCTTTGAAGAAGACCAGAACCTCTAGGATGTTTCTAGGGAAGTGGATAAAATAAATTGTCAGGTTTTGGCCGAGATTTAAGGCTCAAAGTGGTGTGAGGAAGAGGGGGAGGAGGTGCCCTTTTATAAGGGAAGAGAGGGGCACCTTTGGAATAACTAAAAATATTATTTTATTATAAAGTCAAATTAGGTTTTTAATAGCTTCAAATTGATATATTTTGAAGATAAGGTGGGTAGGGGTCGCAATCCTCTGATCCAATATAATTTAGACAAGTTTAGGTATCAATTTTAACCTTATCATTTAGATTTAAATTTAAGTTAGATAATTTATCTTTTACTGTGTCTTCTTGTTTTCTTACACTATAAGGTTAATAAACTTACCATATCTAGCCAAACTAACCCCAAGTTGTTTATTATTAATATATATAACTTTATCTAAGTCATTTGGACGAAACATAGATTTTTAAGAATAAAATAACAATTAGTAATATAATATTTGTTTTAAAAACTATTTTATGTCAATTTTGACACTATTTAGTAATTGATTTTTGTGAAAATTATAACAGAATGATTAGGCCAGACCAAGTTACTTAAATCAATAATAACATGTCATATTAACCTATAAAATTATTTTAATTCATAAAAAGTCTCAAATTACATTTATTTGTGTATTTATAACATCAATTATGTCAATATTTCATTAGTAAGATAATTACTGCATCATCATTGTGTCATAAATAAATTAAATTATTTAATGTATAAAAATTAAAAATAAAATACCATTATGTAGTAAATATTTTTAAATTTCTAATGAATATTTATAGTCGAATTTATCTTATGTATAACCCCATATTAAAAATTATTTACTTATTAAACTTTGATTTTAACTATTTTAACCCTTCTTTAAATAAATTAATAATAAATGTCCTAATCTAATCCAAGTGGGCCTAAAAGGTCATATTGTATTCCTAAGGTTGTTTTTGGTCGAATTACACTTGTCCAATAGAATTAGTACATGTGTTAGGGTAATAATAATATCATTTTTACCCTTAATTACCCTATTTACTTTTAACCGTGGTACAAAAAAAGTAAAAAGTTACTATTCACCAAAAAATTATTTTCATCTCATTGAACCACATTTTACTTACTGACATCAACCATGTCTCTCGGATTTTCTAAATTCCACTCAGAGAAGCGGTAAAATTAAGTTTTATGAAAAATTTAGTTTTTTAACTACCACTTAGTGGTTTCACTATTCATCAAAAATTGAAAGTTTTCAGAAAAATACCAAAATTTCACCCTAGGCTAATTTCGATATTCTGAATCCAAAAATGAAGCCCATTTTGAAAAATAAAATTTATAAAATTTAAAAAAGTGGTTATTACTATTCATAATGGCTAGTTTTAATAATATTTTAATAGCATATCATTGTTTAGTGAAACTCGGTATTGCGTACGACGCAAGCAATCGAGGAAGGCCGTGGTTGCGTGTAAAGCAAGCCAAGCCAGTGTTAGTGAAATATTCCTTTGATGATTTATATAACATAAAAACAAAATATTTCACATAAAAGTCTCGGGTGTTACATTATACCCCCCTTAAAATGAATTTCACCCTCGAAATTCGTCACTTTGTAACAAATAGATGAGGATACCTCTCCCTCATCATATCCTCAAGCTCCCATGTAGCTTCTTCTAATTGGTGGTTCCTCCATAAAACATTCACCAATCGAGTGGTCTTGCTTCGTAGGACTTTTTCGCTACGATCCAGAATCTCTATCGGTTGTTCTTCATAAGAAAAATCTTGCTCCAGCGGTACAACTTTTGAGCTAAGTACATGTGAAGGATCAGGTATGTACTTTCTCAGGAGAGATACATGGAACACATCGTGAACTTGAGAGAGATTCGGTGGAAGCGCCTATCGGTAAGCTACCTTCCCAACACGATCCAGTATTTCAAAAGGACCGATATACCTAGGGCTCAACTTTCCCTTCTTTCCAAATCTCATGACCCTCTTCCAGGGAGATATTCGTAAGAACACTTTATCACCCACTTTAAACTCTAGGTCTTTTCTTCGGTTGTCGGCATAACTTTTCTGTCGACTCTGATCTTCTCTTATGTGTTGTTGAATAGATCTGACCTTTTCTGCCATTTCATCAACGAGATCAGGTCCTAATAGCTTTCTTTCCCCATCTTCATCCCAGCAAGTTGGAGTCCTGCATTTCTTTCCATAGAGAGCTTCATAAGGAGCCATCTGAATACTGGAGTGAAAGCTATTATTATAAGAAAATTCCACCAAAGGTAGGTGTTGATCCCAACCACCTTTGAAATCCATAGAGCAAGATCTCAACATATCTTCTAGGGTTTGAATTGTTCTCTCAGAATGACCGTCTATCTTAGGATGATAAGCAGTGCTGAAACTCAACTCTGTATCCAGAGTATGCTGAAGACTTCGCCAGAACTTCGAGGTAAATCTCGGATCCCGATTAGATATAATAGAAATTGGTACTCCATGCAATCTTACCACTTCCTTTACATATATCCTGGAAAGCTAATCCAGAGAGAAATCCTCTCTAATAGCAATGAAGTGTGCAGACTTGGTTAGATGATCAACTATGAACCAGATAGCATTATTTCCTTTGGATGTTTTAGGAAGTCCTGTGACAAAGTCCATAGTGACGTTTTCCTATTTCCATTCGGGTATGGGTAATGGTTGTAACATACCCTTATACTTTTGTCTCTCAACTTTAACTTGCTGACAAACCAAGCATTGAGAGACAATATCAGCAACATCTCTTTTCATGACATCCCTCCAGAAGTACTCTTTCAGGTCCCTATACATATTCGTGCTTTCAGGATGAATAGAGAATGAAGAACTATGAGCCTCATCCAGCAGCTCCTTATTTAATTCCGGGATGGGAGGAACACAAACCTGATTCCTGAACTTTATTATCCCATCATAATCAAGGTTGAATTCGGGAACATTTCTCACCTTCTTTTATAACTCGACATCTTCTTTATGTTCCTCTTTAATCTTCACATGTATAGATGGTTGAACATTCATTTGAGAAAGATAAGATTTTTCCCCTTCCATTATAATTCTAAGATCCATCCTTTGTAAATCCATAAATATTGGATCTTTTGTGATCCTCATCATGGATAAACTGGAATGGTCTTGTTGACTTAATGAATCCGCCACCTTGTTTACTTTCCCAGGGTGGTAATGAATTGAGCATTCGTAATCCTTAATCATTTCTACCATCTTCTTTGGCGCATATTCAGATTCTTTTGTGTGAAAATATACTTTAAACTTTTATGATCAATATAAATATCACACCTTTCACCATAAAGATAATGCCTCCAAATCTTTAATGCAAAGATTACTGCAGCTAACTCTAAATCATGAGTTGGGTAATTTTGCTCATGTATTTTCAACTGTCGTGAGGCATAAGCTATCACAATATCATTTTGCATAAGAACACACCCCCAACCCTTCTTGGATGCATCACTGTAGATCACAAACCCTTCTCCACTACAAGGAAGTGTGAGCAGAGGTGCACTGGATAACCTTCTTTTCAACTCCTTGAAATTCTCTTCACATTCCTCCGTCCAGACAAACTTAACTTCTTTCTGAGTCAACTTGGTGAGTGGATTAGATAATCATGAAAAATATTTCACAAAACGTCGATAATATCCAGCCAAACCAAGAAAAATTCGAATCTCAGTTACTGTTTTTGGTCTCGACCATCTTTCGATAACATCTGTTTTTGGTGGATCCACAGATATCCCCTCTTTTGAGATTATGTGACCCAAAAATGAAACTTTTTTAAACCAAAATTCACACTTGGTAAATTTGGCATAAAGCTTCTCCTTTCTCAGGGTCTTCAATATAATTCTCAAGTGATCTTCATTTTCTTCCTTTCTCTTTGAATAGACAAGAATATCGTCTATAAAGACTACCACAAATTCATCAAGATAGTCTCTAAAGACTCTATTCATCATATCCATGAAGATAGCAGGGGCATTAGTAAGACCAAATGGCATCACTATAAATTCATAGTGTCCATACCTTGTACGGAAAGCCGTCTTTGTTATATCCTTCCTTTTGACCCTTAATTGATGATACCCTGAACGAAGATCAATCTTGGAAAAATATTGAGCTCCACGTAGTTGGTCAAATAAGCCATCAATGCATGGGAGAGGATATTTGTTCTTGATAGTGAGCTTGTTAAGTTCTCGATAATCAATGCAGAGTCTCATTGATCCATCTTTCTTCTTAACAAATAGAATAGGTGCTCCCCGAGGTGATGCACTAGGGCGTATGAACCCCTTATCAAGATTCTCTTGGAGTTGCTTCTTCAATTCCTACAACTCAATTGGGGCCATTCTATAAGGTGTCTTTGAAATAGGAAAAGCACCCGGTACGAGTTCTATTGAAAACTCATCTTCACGATTTGGTGGAAGACCCAGTAATTCCTCCGGAAAGACATCATAAAACTCTCGTACAATGGGCATATTCTTAATCGTGAGTTTCTCACCAACCATTTGAGATAAATAACCTTCATTTAGTGGAATCAAGACCCATAAGGTAGAAGGAATTTCCACTGGAAGGTTATGTTCATCCTTTCATTGATAGACGATCATAGATTGATCTGGAATATGAAATGTGACTTCCCTTATTTGGCAATTGATATGAGCTCCATATAAATAAATCCAATCCATGCCAAGAATCACATCAAATTCCACTATAGGAAGGATCACAAGATTTTCAGGAAGCACTTTCCCACAAACTTCGATCGGAGAAGAATTATATACTTTTGATGCGACTGTTGTGCCATTAGGTGTTGTCACAGCTAACTCAACATCTAATTGTTGAGGTAATATGGTGATACCCTAAGAAAATTATTTAGAAATAAAAGAGTGGGTGGATCCAGAATCAAATAAAACATTTGCTACTTTAGAGTGGATGGTAAGTGTACCTTTCACCACATCGTTATCGTACTCCACATCACTGATAGAAATTGCATGTGACTTTCCTTTGTCTTTAGCCTTAAGAGTTTGTTGAAGTCGACCATCATCATCAACCCTTGGATTAGCGCATTTAGTGGCATAATGTCCATTCTCCTTGCACTTGAAACATTGAAGTGTAGTAGGTTCATTCTGTGTGTCCCTTCCTTTGTTTGCATCATTAGACATCTTCTTCCCATCATTGTGGCATTAAAATGCCTGATGACCTTCCTTTACACATTTGAAACATTTACTTGTTCCTTTAAGACAACTCCCTCCATGTTTCTTTCCACACTTTGAGCATAAGGGAAAGCTCATCTTCTTTTCAGTGTGCTCTTTAGATTTTCCTTTGAATTCAATTTTCCTCTTCTTATCAAACCCATATGACTGATGGGTTACTCCAATCTCCATCTCGAATTTGAGAGCACATCGAACGATTTCCTCGTAGCTATTGAAGTCCCTTATGGCTAACGCCCTTCGAAGACTTGATTTTAAGCCACTAAAGAATCGATCGATCTTACTCTCAGGTTGGATAATAATACCAGAAGCGTACCTTGCAAGTCTTGTAAAATTTGCTTCATAGGAACCAACAGATTCATCATTATTTTGCTTCAGTTCAAGAAACTCTTTCTCCATATTTGTTCGGAGAATACGAGGGAAGTACTTATTGAAAAATAAGTTCTTGAACTTGTCCCATTCCATGGACTCAATTTCATCCCTTTGCCTCATATTCTTAATAAGATTCCACCATTGATCAACATCACCTTCCAAACGATACACTGCTAAGATGACTTTATCATGCTCAGAACATTGAAGAACTGAAAATATCATTTCAGTAGTACTAATCCATTTTTCAGCAACTAATGGATCAGTAGACTCGCTGAATGAAGGTGGACGCTGCCTCATGAAGGATTCAACAGAATGTTGCTCCTTCCTTTGCTCGTTTGGAAGTCCAGCATGATTCATAGCTTGAGAAATTTGTGTGATCATGGCTACAAGACTTTTCATTCCAGCTCCCATAATGTTTGGTTGCTCAGGGGGACAATCATTGCATTGCCCGTCGCATTCCGCATTAACACGGTTCCTTCGGGTTCTAGACATTGACTAAAACCAAGAAGAATAGTGTGAGCAACACTAATTATAATAGGAAAACCACATATTCAAGAATAAAATTTCTCACTTAAGGTCGTATCCTAGGTTATTCATGGCCATTTCTAAAACACTAAGATTGTGTTCTATGCTTAGACTTATCCTTAGGGTTCTTACTAAGGCTTTCACATCCTATTTTCCAAGGTTGACTATACCTTTCCTCTGATACCAACTATAACGGTCTGAATTACTTCCAGTGGACTATAATTGATACCTATCAGGGCACTCCATGGGTGGCTACACCCCCTAGGCGGGACACACCACCATCCCCAGTGGCAGCCATTTCCTCATCAAGCCCTTGGGCGGAGAGCCATGCTTCGTCCAAAGCTCACATGTGAGAGTTCCCAAGGATCGAATACATTCCTACCTCCTTTTCCTATGATACCAACTATAACGACCCATAATTTACATACATTTTTAATACTTCAAAATTGAAGCATACTTATTACAACATATAACAAAACCACGAAAGGACCATATAGGTATAGTGTCTTTTGAAACTGGGAAACATAAACAACTGGTTCATAAAGCGTCTACACTGTCTCCCATTTATTTCATCATATCTATAGTCCCTTTTGGCATATCTTACTTAATAACCTTATTCCCGACCTGGGGAAAGAAAACATACAAAAGGGTGAGTTGAAATGCTCAGTAATGGTAAACAAAAGAAATATCAATCACATCATATTCATAAGAACATAACTTTTGGAAATCTTAACCTGCAAAAGAGAGCATAATTTCATAACATGGGATAAATCATAGTAGTGAAATGGAATCCCAATAATCATAACATGAAACATGAAACTTTGTGGCATACACCCATAATCTTAGAGAATCATTTCTTATTAGTCAAGACTCATTGCCAAGACTATCTTAGTGGACAAAGTCCATTTCTGAACCGAGTTCACTCCTCGTTTCAGTCCTGTTTCACTGAACTGGTATAACCTACCATTCCAGCCATTTATATCTCATGAGATATAAAATTTTTACCCAATGCATTGGAGGGAGATATAGGTCCCACCCATCTCATAATGATACCATTCTTATGTGTGCCACAAAATCATAAACCATACATCATTGCATAACCCATGGAATAAAAATTGGATTCTTAAACATTGTGACATCATAAAACAATTCATATAAGATAAATGAATTCATAAAAATAATTCCATCACAACATAATCAAATAAATGTAATAATAGGGATAGAAACAGAACCCTATATTATCTTAGATGGAAAATAATTTTGATAAAACGCTTGAACTCCATTCTTGAGGAAAATATTCTTTCTACTTCAAAAACATTTTTCCTTTCTTAACATGTCATGCAATTTTAAACTAAAAGAAGTTGATTAAAAATAAACTTGAAAACTTGTAAAGGAATATTCTTTTAAATAATGTTTTAAAAATCTATTCATGCCGTATAAGTTAAAAAACATTCTTCTCGTACCTTTGTCGGAAAAGTGAAAAAGTACCTCGTACGAAAATCGACAAAAGATTCCTTTCATATCTTTTACTAAAAACTCACTGAAGGGTAAAATTGAATATAAACTATTTTAGAAGGATATAAATATTACATATTGCGGAAACATTGATGTGGATGATAAAATTCACCCCAGTAAATTCCAAAGTATAAACAATCTCGGATAAAATGAGATTGTGATATTTCCCTTACCTTAGGTCAGATTTTCTTCGTAAGTGTCCGAACCTCCTGTATAATGATTTAAATAATGTTATTGAATTATTACAGAATCATACTTATTGTTATGATATCATATATGGTCATATTATTAGCTTCATATTAGTAATATTTCATTACTACTTGTTATTCGGGTGTTTATTACTTTTTGTTCTTATGCGTGTTTTGTTGAATAAATTCTTATTCTTCTCTTTAGGTTATAGATACCTCATTTACAGAATGGTATTAGTGTAATATATATCATATTAATTCATTCAATTCATTTATATAATCATTATGAAATGAAGATCATGTAGAATGAGTCACATCACATCATGGAGACGGTATTTCGTACGTACACACGAGTGATGATATCATTCCTATGATCGTGGAATTTTATTGGAGTGTATGTATACTATTTCAGAATCAATATCACTTTATAATATTCATATATAGTCATTATTTAAACCATTATACCCATCCAAGTAAGGTGGTGGTGTAAAATAGATTACACCATGGCGTGGAGACGGTATTCCGTACGTACGCATGCGCAGTGATTTCTTTTTCCATAAGATGGATAGATGGTGAAATAGGGTTGTTTCATAATTATAATAACATATAATTATATGAGTGATACTGATGTTATTATTTCGTAATTAAACTACTAAAGAATAAGAAGTGGAAGAATAAATAAAGATGGAATAATCGGTAACGGACATTACCTCTTCTTTGAAGTGCTTCTTTGAGACCTCCTTTTAGGGCACTAAAATATGTCTTTGAAGAAGACCATAACCTCTAGGATGTTTCTAGGGAAGTGTATAGGAGAAATTGGCAGGGGTTGGCCGGGATTTAAGGCTCAAAGTGGTGTGAGGAAGAGGGGGAGGAGGTTCCCTTTTATAAGGGAGGAGAGGGGCACCTTTGGAATAACTAAAAATATTATTTTATTATAAATTAAAATTCGGTTTCTAATAGCTCCAAATTGATATATTTCGAAGATAAGGTGGGTAGGGGTCTAAATCCTCTCATCCAAAAGAATTTAGACAAGTTTAGGTATCAATTTTAACCTTATCATTTAGATTTAACTTTAAGTTAGATAATTTATCTTTTACCGTGTCTTCTTGTTTTCTTACACTATAAGGTTAATAAACTTACCATATCAAGCCAAACTAACCCCAAGTTGTTTATTATTAATATATATAACCTTATCTAAGTCATTTGGCCGAACCTTAGATTTTTAGGAATAAAATAACAATTAGTAATATAATATTTGTTTTAAAAACTATTTTATGTCAATTTTGACACTATTTAGTAATTGATTTTTGGGAAAATCATAACAGAATTATTAGTTCGAACCAAGTTACTTAAATCAATACTAACATGTCATATTAACCTATAAAATTAGTGTAATTCATAAAAAGTCTCAAATTACATTTATTTGGGTATTTATAACATCAATTATGTCAATCTTTCATTAGTTAGATAATTACTGCATCATCATTGTGTCATAAATAAATTAAATTATTTAATGTATAAAAATTACAAATAAAATACCATTATGTAGGAAATCGTTTTAGATTTCTAATGAATATTTATAATCTAATTTATCTTATGTATAACCCCATATTAAAAATTATTTACTTATTAAACTTTCATTTTAACTATTTTAACCCTTCTTTAAATAAATTAATAATAAATGTCCTAATCTAATCCAAGTGGGACTAAAAGGTCATATTTTATTCCTAAGGTTGATTTTAGTCGAATTACACTTGTCCAATAGAATTAGGACATGTTTTAGGGTAATAATAATATCATTTTTACCCTTAATTACCCTATTTACTTTTAACCATGGTAAAAAAAAGTAAAAAGTTACTATTCACAAAAAAAATTATTTTCATCTCATTGAACCACATTTTACTTACTGACATCAACCGTGTGTCTCGGATTTTCGAAATTCCACTCATAGAAGCGGTAAAATTATGTTTTATGAAAAATTCAGTTTTTTAACTACCACTTAGTGGTTTCACTATTCATCAAAAATTGAAAGTTTTTAGAAAAATACCAAAATTTCACCCTAGGCTAATTTTGATATTCCGAATCCAAAAATGAAGTCCATTTTGAAAAATTAAATTTATAAAATTTCAAAAAGTTGTTATTACTATTCATAACGGCTAGTTTTAATAATATTTTAATAGCATATCATTGTTTAGTGAAACTCGGTATTGTGTACGACGCAAGCTATCGAGGAAGGCTGTGGTTGCGTGTAAAGAAATCCAAGCCAGTGTTAGTGAAAGATTCCTTTGATGATTTATATAACATAAAAACAAAATATTTCACATAAAAGTCTCGGGTGTAACATCTTTTCCCCCAAACATGGATTTTTCTGAGGCAATAATTCTCAGGTATTCATTATTACCAAATATTAAAATACCTTCTATATCATATATAATTCCTTTCACAAGTTCTTCACTTCTTATCATATGATAGGTGCATCCACATTCAATGATCCATATTCCATTCTGTGACTTTTTTGACCTGGGTTCCATTTAAGAGGTTCCCCAAGCCCAGTGGGCCATATGGCCTCAAGCACATCCCCCCAAAGGCTAGATCATGTCGATTAATAGCAAGGTCATTGGGTGTGTCATTGTCGAGACTATGGACTCTTTACCAAACTAAATCACATCGGATTAATATAATAAAATGGGAGATAAATAGTAGAATAAATGTAATAAAAATTAGAATAGTGTAAAAATACTGAAGAGATAAAAAAATTGAGTAATTGATATAAATATACAAAATCCTATGATGACATGTAATTTCTATAAAAATCTATAAAACATGTAAACAAGTTTCAAAAAATCATGTTATATATAGCTATAAAAACAGAAAAAACTACCCCAATAGTCCATAACACCATCTCGGACATCAGCTACTTGCTCTATCATAAAGCAGCAAGAAATCATGTGTCTGAAGATACTCACTTCATTTTACAAACACCTACAATCATATAGTATGCTCAGGTACTAGAGGCGCTCGTATAGGGTGTGAGATAAATCTCAGTTGACCACCAACAATGGTGTCTATAACATCATGTCCATGTAATATAAACTGAAAAATAGATATCATGAATATATATATATATATATAAGCATAGTATTATAGTAATTTAAATACCCAAATACCTGGTTCATACCTCCACTAGTGTCTCAACATATATCCAATTCATAAATTAATTGAGATCTAGTTTATAAAAATAATTCACGTGAGTCATATCCAGCAATAACATCACCTCGTGATAAGAATTGTTGTATTTCCCAAAAATAATAAGGAAACGAATATGATTATATTATAAATGGGTTCCAAGGTAATAACCAAAGAAAACTAGACCTCAAGGGTCTCCAAATCAGTTATACCTATAGCCAAGCGAAGGGGTAAGAGCGTAATTCCCATACCATCAGCCAAGGCATTCCACCATAGTTTAATCTATCCGAGTCCAATAAGTACCTCCAAGGTAAAATATAATAAGATATGGCTAGGCCCAAGGATGTAACCAAGGAACCTTATTTCCATAGATTCAAATCTAGATCCAAGAAATGTATCCAAGTAATTTTGTTTTGAAATAATAGATCATATAGTTTCATATCAAGAATCCACTGATAGATATAGATTTGTTTCCAAGGTGGTTCTTACTAAGGAAACCGACTTCCTTGAATCAGAATGGATTCCTTATGTGAATGAGGAATTCCCTCTATAATCCAAGAACTAATTCGAGTCTAACAATCCCTATTAATAATTCTATGTCTATATGTAATTGGGAACCTTATATTATTTTCATTTAAAAAATTACTATATATCATAATTGTTCCATTTAATTTTTCATAGGTTCATTCCATGCCTTTCATTCAATTGATAATCCATTTTTATGACATTTAATCTTTATTCAATTCATACGATTCATGGTTAATTCATTAGGTTCATCAACTACCTTACATCATAAGTGGAAAGGGGTTCTATGGAATAAAACCAATAATCATTTCATTTAAGAAGGCCAAGTCGTTTATATATAACATAATTTCCATTTCATTTAACATTGATTTATCAAGAATCAAGCACTTAACTTAGGTGGGTCAATGTAGATCAACATGGTACTATCCATTCCACAATTTAATATCCATTTATTAATAGGAGTTGTAATATTAGAACGGTAAATAGATAACACACTAGAACAATGGATCAATGTTTTCAAAGCACTAAAAACCTAATTATGGAATATCAAACTAAAAAAGGTGGCTGAAACTGTAGATGTAACCACAAAAAATTCTTAACATATATGGCAAGGTTCATGGTATATCATCTTAATGACTAAAATCATGAAATATAAATTCAAAAAATGATGGTTGATGAAATTTTCATGATGATAAAACAATTTATAAAATTAAGAAAATTAAGGAATGGTATAAAGACCACAGACATCATACTCATACGAATATCCTCATCCAGTATCAGCCTCTACTTTTCCATGGATTGGAGAAGATATAAAGAAAGTATCAATTCCATGAAATCAGGTCATATGATGTTGCATAAAAATATCATCACTGATAAGAAGAAGAACAACATAAGATTAAAAATAAATTGAAAACATACCATTTCATATCCAAGGAGATGAACAGTGATCGAATAGGATTTGTGGTTGAAGCATGATCTTGATTCTTAGAATAGTAGGGTTTTTTCCTGAAAAGAGGTGGAAGAAATGGTATGGTCCAATGGGAAACATTAAGGAAATATGGGTTTTTTTAATTATATATTTTCAGGGAAAATTTTAATTTTTCCCAAATTTTCTACTGTGCATGGTTTGGGTGCACTGTTCCATTAAACCATTTGTAAATCGTGCATGAGAGTCTATAGGAAGGAGAACTCGGATGGTCTAGCTACACGGTTAGGGAAACAATGTACCTAGAATTCAAAAAAACTCTATGAAATTTAAAGACAATCTCACATGGTCGTGTGGCCCAACTCCCACATTTAAGAAAAAATGTTCGCCATATACCATCCCATTATCTATCCTCACACAATTTAAACAAATAGTACATCATGCCTCACACTATTTAAATTAACTGTGAGATATGCCATTTTCTCGCAAAAAGTTGGGTTCTATTTTCTAAATAAGCCCCAAAAAACCTCTGGAACCTCTACTATCTCATTAGGAATATATATTACATTCAAACAAGTAAATTAGAATAAAATTTATAAGATTCGTGCTTGAGTGAAAACCTAGGTTCTTACTCAGTGTGATCTGATGCTGTAAAAGAAATATCTACAACAGTTTCCTATTCATCTATTTTCTTTCTGATCTATGTCATTGAATTAATACTTGATACAGATTGATAATATTGATCTCCCTGGGAGTACTATGGACTAGATTCATCTTACCGATCTGTATTTTGATTTTTAATTTTCATCTCATCGATGATAAATTAAGATGCCTCTTATGACCACATTCAGTATGCTTTTTCACATTCCTCTACATGGTTGTTAAGAAATATCTTTCCATGTGTCTAAATACTCCACACCTAAAATGGAGAGAATTAAATGATGTACTATAGAATTGAGATTTGTATGGCTACCTCTATTGGTATTGTTCAATTTTGTACCTATTTAATATGGAACAACTATTTTATGAGTGTTCCATTTTTTCAAATAAATAACATATAATGTGGGGTTAATTTCTTTGTGTCATTACTCCCCCACTAGTTTTCCCTTTGGTTCTCTGAATCATTTGGTTCTTATTTGTACCAAAATCAGTCTTCATCCATAGTGTGGGAGCTTGTGATCTCACTTCAACCATTACAGATTTCTATTTGTGATCAATCCTTTTACCACCTGTGTCATTATAACCAATAATTTTCCTTTCTTGACACTAATGTTTCAATTTAACTAAAACTCTCAATTTTTCTTTTAGTTTTTTTGATTCGTTTCTATCCTAATTTTCCAAAATCAATATTTTATCCTAATCATTCACATTACTTCACATATTGACAAATTCCACTTCATGTTCTTCAATACATTTGATTTAATATTTTCCAAAAATTTCAATCTATTGATCTCAATTTTGTGTTCTTAGATTTTTTGTTTTTACTCAACAAACTTTTCTGAGTTCTCTAGCATTGATGATTTAAGCACTTCAATTTCATCCTATATATCAAATTTTCTTATTTTTGTTATTTTATATATATTTTGGAATCATTAACCACTCTATTTTAATTCATTGTTTTGGATCTCCAAATTTATATCTCTTAAAGGACATCTTCTCATTTGATTTAAAGTTCAAAAATTCCTTCTACTTATCCTTCTTCCTTTTCACTATGTTCCCTTATTTGGGAATATTTTATAACTTCCATCACAACTTCTTCTTCATGATCCTTAATGTCCTCTAATTATTCTCTTTTAGATTCTTCTAAAATGTCATATTATTTTAAAATCTTATTCTTATTTTTGATGAAATTTCTCTTTGTACTCCTCCTACCATACACATATTCTAAATACTTATTCTTGGTAATTTCATCATGTCCAGCATCATCATCCAGAAACTTCTTAGGAAAATTTTCTACAACATGAAAATCTTTTCACATAGAAATAATTAAAGTGAATGTTTCGCATTGCACTTTCCTCTTCCTCGTTAAATATTTGAGGATTGAAATGAAATTACACCATCCACATTGTCTTCTTCATGACTATCACCAATAGTGACCTACTTTTTGTACTTTAATTACACTTCTTTTTACATCCCCTTTTTCCAGAGCACCATTATCATTGTTTCTCATCTTGTTTGTGACAAGAGTATTATTCAATCTATCCAATTCCAGATCATTCATATCTTTATATTCTAATACAAAACTGTTTAAATTACATATAGGGGTATTTTTCTCAATATTCATATTACAGTCTTTATATCTTCAATAATCTCTTTGAGTCCATGTCTATCTTCCACAATAATATTTACTTGGTCAAAGAATACATCATTAGATTCATTAGGGTGCATTCAAACATCCTAAAAAATGTTCTAGAGAACCTAATGTTCTTATTCTAAAACTTTTGAGTTTCCCTCATAAGTATTTATAAAATTTTCCCACATATAATTTGATGACTTACATGACCTCACCTTTTGTCTAGATTTCATTGGATAGGGCTCACCTTAAGGCATTGATTCATTTGGAATCAACATACAATTATCTATGTTTTGCTTTTGATATAACATTATTATTTATACTGAATGAAACACCATGTAATGCAGCTATAAATACATCAATACCCAATTATTGAAAGAATTATTTCATTTTATTCTTCCATAGATGAAAATTGTTTCCATCAAAGATCAAAATCATTTTGTGATCAACTAATTCCATTTCTTCAACTGAGAGAGAATTGCTAACATTAAACCTTAATCAATGATAATAAGTATTATCCCAACTAGGTTAAATACCCTAATAGTCGGTGAATCGTGGTATAATAGATTAAAAAAACTACCCCTTCATATCTTTTTACATTGTTAAAAAACATGCTTCTTTCCCATTCTCACAGCAATGTATGAATAAAATTGAAATCATGTATGAAACGCAGTAATTTACTTGGTTCACCCTCACTAGGCTATATCCATGGAGTATAAAATGGAAGTGTGTCATTGTACCAAATAGCCTTAGGTCCACTTAATAAATACAAGGTTTGGGAAAGATCACTTCTATGATCATTCTTACTATTTTTATAACGTTTATGGTTATCTCACTACTTTCCCAAGGGTCATTCCCTAAATCTCTTTAGATGGATCACTACCAGTTAAAATGATCACCTTCATACTATGACCTTTCTCACTACTTTGGAAAGGATTCACACATATCTTATGAACATGTATCTCCCTTCGTTATCAATAATTAATGAATCCTCAATTATAGGTAAATGATCTGTTGAAGTCATGTTTTCACTTAGTAGATGAAATCCAATTTTTTCATAATTTTAGTTTATATAAATTTATTTCACAAACTATTTTAATAAATTGGTTAACTTACTTTCTCCCTCTATGAACTATCTTACATCATCTGTGAACTACCTTGAATCCTCTACAAAAAGTGCTGAATCACGTTGTGTGAGTGCTTTGCGGTTGAATTTTAATTTGTGGACCACCCTTGCTTCATGGATCACAGATGCCTTGTGGACCTCCATTGATATGTGGACTATTTTACATTGTGAGATACCAGTCCCCACTAAACCCTTCCGATAACATTTTCCTACTTTGAGGAATCATCCCTCATGAAACGGTTATCCTTCATGGAATCCTACCTCATTATATACTTCAGAATTCCCAAAATTTCCTCCAACGATGAACTTCTCTAATGAAATTATCTCTTCTTAATGATATAATTATGTGTATTTATATAGTAAAATAGATCTAAAAATTACTCTAATTATAATTAAATAAAAAATTGAAGAAATATAGCCTTCATCATGAAATAATATGTGGTCTGTATATCATCTTGATCTGTTGCGGCGACCGCTGTCATTCGCAAATAAAAACACTTCATGGAAGCCATAATCACCACCTAATTAAGAAAATGGAATGCCTTTCATGAACTGATATTGTGGAACTTCAAATCACATCCTTTCTCCACAAAACACTAATCTCTCCATAAACATCCTTTGTGGTTCATGTAGTGAGTTATGCGGTCCCCACAGCACTACTATGTAGAAACATTTCCATTGACTATTTCTTGTACCTACTTTATGGTCTACATAGCATAGTTTCAATACTATTCCATACGTGAACTCTATGTTTCATAGTCTAGAAACAATTCTTCACAGTCCAGGAACCCTTATCCATGAACTCATTTGTATAAAAGCTTAATTTTTCTTAATACAAACTCTCATTTTTGAGGCCCAAAAGATTGGAAAACACAGTGAAATTGCTCCACCTTTAACATATACTTTGACAACACCAACCATTCTTATTTTTCATCATCTGGATTTATCAAAAAACATAGTCACCCCCAAAACATCAACATGATTCCTTGAGGAATCTTTCCCAACACTTACCATTACCCATAATTAATGATTAATTGATTCATTTATGTTCTATGGTTTAAGTCGTGATGAAAAAGATTTATGTTTCACATTGTTTCTAAGAGTTATTCAAGTCTATGTTTCTTTATCTAGGTAATCTACAACATTATATATGTGCTGATATTTATAATTCTTAAAAGATCTCTGAATATAAGTATATCATAAATTATTTTCATATATAGGTTCATTTTTAGTATGTACATCATAATTGGAATATTTTTATATTCATTTCATAGAATTGTCAATGGGTTTAGCATTTATGCCTAGATCAGAAGGATCGCCCTCAAGATATTATAAATGGGTCTTGGTTTCATGTGGATGTGTCTCATAAAAATGACATGAACATATTTTTCCACAATATTATCCCTTTTATTAAATACTTGTATTATTTAATGGTTTTATAATATTAATAAAAAATTCCTTCATCACTTTGGGATGCAAACATGCCTAAATTGTCTTTTTTTTATTATAAAGACTTTACAATAAAAAAACCCTAAATTAATTAACTATTTGTTTTCAACCATTCCATAATTCATATGGGGTCTTCTTCAAATGTGGTCTAATAATAATTCTAATAATTATATGAAAATTTGATTTCGCAACTTCCTTTCAAAATTAAACTTGTAAATTATAATCATTGAGTATGGTTGAATATTTTTTTTAAGGGTTCTATATCTTCTCTCAACTATACCATTATATTTTGGGGTTCTAGGAGAATAATATTTATCACCATATACATGTTGTGAGAAAAAATATTCAATCTATGATTTTTAAACTCACTACCAAGATCACTTCATGAGGTCTCTATTATATGTACACTTAGTTTTTCTACAGATCTAGCATAATTATAAATAGATGAAAGATCTTCACTTTTGTAATCAAGGAAAACCACCCATGTATATCTTTTATATTCATCCGCTATAACATAGGCATAATGTTTTCCAACTAAAATAGAATATAAAATTTCCAAACAAATCCATTTGATCCAACTCTTAAGTATGAGAAGTAATGACTTCTTTCGTTGGTTTGAAATTGATTTTATGTTTCTTTCCATTCTGATAGGGATTATAAACTTTGTGTGATGGGAAATATATTTGGGTATATCCTTGAATAATATATTCCTAATAAGATTTTTATGTGATGATTAATGAAATGGACCAGTATCTTATCCCAAATACAATATTCTTTGTAAAATTCACTTAAACGTGAAACATTCAGAGAAAACAATGGATTTAAATATTAAACTTAAACATTTTCATTTCTCATGGTATTAAAAACTAAATCATGTTTGGAATTAAAAAAAATCAATAACTTTTTTCAAATTTGATATTAATATTTTCATCACAATCCTTTAAAATTCTATGAAGATTCTATTTCTATACATTAAAAAATAAAACCGTATAAATTAAAACAATACATCAGTTACCAATTTGGTCGAGTCCAATTATTTTTTCTTTGGAATTTTCATTCAATTTTTTATGTCCCCCATAAAATTTGATTAAGTTCTTGAAATTTGGGCCATAATTAATAATATTTAGGGAATATCCACTATCCAGATACCATAATTTCTTACATGGAATTTTCAAATAGGTTACCTACAAAATATATTTAAACCAAAAATGATTTTGGTATCACGTTTTTCTTAGGTCTAGATATGTTAGTAATAAATGCTTTATGAATCCATAATATTTTTACTAGTTTCCTAAAAAAATCATAAACTCTCATAAAAAAATTATTTGTTCAAAAATAGTAATAAATAATAATGAAGTAGATGAACTATACTTGGGAAAAAAATTTATTATATATTTTCCTTTCTCCAGGTGGGTAACCTATTTCTGATCTATACTTAAGAGTTATATGTTAACAAAAAATTTGGTTAAGGGTTTTTTTTAATTTCATAAATCTCTCAATATCATTCTATAATTGTTCATTAGATAATTTTTTTATCATTATTTTTCATAATAATTTGATAATTCTTACTTTTTTCAATGTTTGTGTTAGTTTTATGATTACTATACACAAAGGTGATTCTTGAAAATTTTATTTTTATCTTTCCATTCATTATATGTGTCTTAAAAAATGATACAATATTCATATAATTCATCACTATTAATATTTTAATATTTTATCTGTCTTAGATGGAATGTAATAATGTTAAATAGATTTAATAAATAAATTCATTACCTAATATGTGTTTGTTCATAGAAAAAAATATTATGTTTATCATTTCTCTGTTATATTATTGAGTCTAAATCACTAGATCTATCTTCAATGGCACTAAAAGTGCATTTAATATACTTTTAATAAATTTTACATTCATCCTCACTCTTTTTTATTTAATATTAGGAAAATCACATTTGATGTGTCCTTTCCTTTTACACTAATAGCGGTTCACTTCATTAGTAGAATCATAATTTTCCCATTCTCTTCTCTAATTCTCATTTTCCTCATATATTCCTCAATAATTGGATATCATGAAGAAATTATTATTCCTATGGAAAATTTTAAATTTTATTTCTAAATTTTTCATCTCATCATCATTTTTCCAAAGTTATTCATTTTCACTTGATCTTATAGCTCTGATTTTCTCCTCTAGCTTTAAGTCACAAGTATTGAAGGATACCAAATTCCTATTTGGTCCATCTATGTTCTCTTTATTCACATGTATTTATTATTCATACATCATATTATTTCTAATAATTTATTTTACTAGTATTGTGATAATGTTTCAAGATTCTCTAATGGGCACTGATATTCCTCTCTATCAATCTGGTAATCATCTCAA
Organism: Viscum album; assembly: GCA_963277665.1. Taxonomy (NCBI): domain Eukaryota; kingdom Viridiplantae; phylum Streptophyta; class Magnoliopsida; order Santalales; family Viscaceae; genus Viscum; species Viscum album. The sequence continues at coordinate 189,715,598 of OY728155.1, read as the reverse complement.
AGCTCACATGACTTTATCATTATCAACAAATTTTTTCCCATTTCATGAATCATGTTAACAATTTCTTTAAACCTAAGATACATATGATAAATTTATTCATCATGAAATTATAATATTTAATATTATATCTATTTAAAGACATATATATAAGATTATAAGTTCTTTAATGATATTTAGAAAGGGCATCCCAAAAGAAATTAGTAGCATAGTAAAGTATTTAATTGAATTCATATACATCTAAATCATAGTATAAAACATTCATAGCTCAAAAACTACAATCATATACTACCTTAGTGGCATCACTCAAAGAACCTCTAGCAGTTTTAGGGTTTTCATTTTAATTTTAGATTTAGTATAATTACTTCCATTAAAATAAGGAGGCCAATTAGTTTATATTCCTTATTATCTATGATTATCCATAAAGATATACATGTTAATAAAATAGAAATTTATTTTTTTAAGTAAAAATATATCATAGTAAAAAATATATTTCTAAAATATCCTATGATGCCAAATTTTGGATGGAGTGGAAAACTTAATAGGGTGAATTAAGTTTCAAATAAAATTTATGTTTAAAGAATATCTAATAACTCAATTCCCAAATTTTATAAAATAAACTAGTTAAAAAAACAAAAGATATGTAATTTTATATTTTGAAAATATTAATCACAAATTAGTTAGAATAATTTTGAAAATACTCTTACATTTAAAAATAATCTAATTGTATCAAACAAAGTATATAAAACACTAGTTTAAGTTAGCTATCATATTTTAGTTTTTAAAATAAATATATAACATACTAAATTAGTTTTATTTAAGAAAATGAAAAAATATATATAAATATGTAAATTTGTTAGAATAATTATAGAACAAAAGAATTTAACAAGTGTTTCAATCTAAATATGAGTCGTAATACCCTCTACTTGGAAATCACCCATTTTAAAATAGTTTATTATAAAACAAAATGATTCACTTCTTGGATCTGGTTCCAAAAATAATACCTCCCAATTATATCAATGATGAAATACTCTTCAAAATATATATGGAGGGTAAAAAAATCATAGGTCACATGTGTCCTCTTCCAATATTGTTTTTAGGAATTAATATGACAAAAAATAGAGAGAGTGTGTCAAGAATTATTTTAGCATAGGATACTATGTTTTAGAAATATATATAGTAAAAAAGAAACACATCTTTAATGTAAATCATAAATAAAAATATCAAGAGTTAAGAGATGATAAAATTAAATGCTACTCAATATAAATATATTTAGTTGTTCTAGAGTCTTTGAAATAAGATTTGGAGGGATCTCAAAATGGTTACATAGAAAATGTAGTAAAATGGGTATTCATGAAAGTATAGAAAAATATTTTAGTTTTGGTCATAGAATGCCTTGTGAACTTCCCCATAAATGGGTCTCTTATTATTTTTGTTTTAGTGCATGGGAGATAGTGATTTGGCATTAAGGCATATGCCTCTTAGCCACGTAGTTGTGCATTAGGATGGTTATTCTAAATTTATAACTCTCTAAGTCCAATTATCTTTGGAATTTGAATATTTGAATAATGAGGATCCATATATTGATTAATATATTTGTAAAATACTTACTTTTCCTTTATGGTGATAGAGGTTTTGTTTAATATTAATCATTCTTAAATCAAAATTATTTTGTACCAAATTTAATTCGTAGAATTGATATTGGATAATAAATTTTTATGTTATTTTTGGAAAGCTATAATAACACTCAGGAGGTAGATTTACTAGTGGTATATTGTTCAAGTTGATGCTCTATAATAGCAGTAGATCCCTATAATGGTAGATCTTCTGAATGGTAGCTTCATTCTAGTGGTAGCACTGTTGAACTGATGGTTACACCATCTAATATTCATGGTAGAAGACAGGATATAGATCAGTATAATGGTAGTCTAGTATGGTGAAATTATGACGTGGTGGTAGTAGTTCTTATTTGTATCAGTATTGAACTAATGGTAGGGAAAATCGTTTGAGTGTAGCACTAAGCTAACAGTGGCGGTACCTCCACTCGATGGTAGTAAAAATTGAAAGTATAGAATCATATTCAAAGGATTAAACTAGAGGTAACTACTTCAACTAAAAAAAACATGGAGTTTCAGAATTTCTTATCTTACGGTGTACCATTATAATTGGTGGTAGATCAACGCTTTGAAACATTTAAAAAATATCTAGAAAATAGATTACTACTATAAAACATTAAATTCATTAGAATCCATAAAAAATTGATTTGTGTTCTTTAAAATATGTTAGTTATCAGCAAAACCCATGTCAAATAATAATTATAATATTATTAATATCTTCTCAAGATATGTTCTAAACTAGAATGTTAACAAATCGTTTTTATTGGGCTCTTTAACTTGACCCAAAAATCCTCCTTCAAATTTATTGAACCTTCAATAAAAAAATTATTTAAATCATTAAATATAATTATATTATTCATTTAATAAAAAAATATATATTAAATTCACTAGATATAAAAATAAATATTTTTTATTAATATTTTCATAACTAAATAAATATTTATTTTATTTTATTTTCTAAAATGGTGAACAAATATCTTTTCATTTATTTCGTAGAGAATAATTAATAATATATAAATAGATATTATATTCACAATCTTGTTAATAGAATATATTTAATATTCAACTCACATATATTCTAAACTCAAATAACAAATGATATAATTTATGTGGTCAACATAAAATAAATAAATATTATCCAATAAAATGATAATGGTATTTATTCATAGTATTAAATTAAAATCGAATATAAATTCGATTATGGATGCACTTAGTGTGTGACCCTCTAGGATTATGTCTTAAAGGAACTAGGCAATCTTGCCTAAATTCCATGGTTAGTGTCTAGAAACACATCAATACACACATAGATAAGGAAGACAGTGTCACAAATATAAAAAAACACATATGAATTTTTACTATGAAATATAATATCTTTGTCTTGATGTCCCATCAAATGGGTTTCATACATTCTATCATCAACCCATATGCACGATTTAAATTTCTATGAATCCCTAAAATGAACGCTTTCATGAATTATAATTTCAGTGGATTTAATTTTACAATTATATTTTAATTAAAATGGTAGAGATATCATCATCCATAACTAAGAATGAGAAATATTTTATTAACATATTCAATTATTATCATATCACTTATGACATACCCAATGTATCCCATATCATCAAAATTTAATTTCATCATAGTTTTCATAAATACATCAGTGTAGAAGATTCATGATTTAAAAAAATAATAATCTCAATTATAAGGACCAATACACATGTTCTCATAAAGTAATACCCAACACATAAATAACTTGTGAAATTCCAATTGGAGGGGCTATCTTCATAACCCCGTATCTTAGAGATTACGATACATGAACTTCATGATATGAAATTTCATCCACTTATGAGAATACAACACCTAAAAATCTATCATCATCCATGTCCTGTTTGGTATATTTCATCTTAACCATATTATTTATGTTTATGAATATTGTTTCAACATATTTAGTGTCAAATCCTTGGTTTAGGGTTTATGTTTCGTAGATTTGGGATTCTTTTTTTGGGTTCAGGGTGTTTTAATTGGTGCCCAGTATACTAAATAGAAATTTTCACACTTCTAGGTGAAAATGGATGAGACCACACCATGGTCCAAGACATGTTGAGACTGGGTATTGATCATATTCCACGGTTAGGACCAACACTCCCACTATAGGGTGGGGTCTTGGGATTGAGGAACAAGGAGTAACCTTCTGTACCACAATTAGTATAGCCTCTACCAAACTATGTCAGAAGGTGTAATGAGTCCAAAAAACCTATATTTCTGTAACATACCATGGTTAAATTGCTGGTCAAGCTATAGGGCATCGCACATTCAAGACCACCATGTGTATGGTTAACACATATATTCTTTAGTGTTAGTGGTTTCAGAACTATGAAATAGATGATCAGATATTATACCTTTTAGAGAAGGCCATTCCCATTAATTAGGGAATGTTTAATCATTAAGGGTGATTATTAATGAATGATGACTTGATTTAACCCCTAAAATGTCATCCATTCGACCAGCCTCAACTCCCAATAGCTCCTCCATGAAACCTCACTTATCTATGGTGGATCCTTTATGTTTCTTGAGGTATTTTGGTTTATTTTTCAAGGTAATATCTCATATTTCCTTCTATTTATGGTTCTCCTCTTTTGTTTTCATTTACTCTAACACTAGAAGCCATAGTGGTTAGATATAAAATCCATGGTTTTATCAATTGGGGAATTATTTATGTCTTAGTTTTAGTTTGGATTCACCTTTATTTCTAAAGGTTGATTGGGTTTCATCCTGGTGGATTACCTCTATTTTCCTTTAAAGTGGTTAGATTTAAGGTAGGTGTCCCATTCATATCCATTTAAAATTGAATTTATGATTTCCTATGTTTTCATAATGGATGATTTTTTGTCTATTATTTTTGTCTCTTATATGTATTTTATTTATCAATGATTTTTATGTGATTTTGAGAAATGTTCAAAAGAGTTTTTTTTATGAATTGATCTTTAAATCTATTTTTAAGTAACATGACTTCATTTTGTAAATTTTAATGTGCGATTGGCTGTTGATAATTGTTCTTGAAATTATTTATGATTTTGATTTCTAAAATGATTGGAATGTTTTTGTTTTCTAAATATTTAGTGGGTTTTCCCTTTTTTTGAAATGCCTTAAATGTTTGTATTTAATTATTTGATTAAATGATGATTATATGGTTGTTTTAAAAATATTTTTTCATTTCCATTATTTTTATGTAAAAATTATAAGCATCGATTGGATTATTATATGGTGTATTTGAAAAACAAAAAACTCATAGGATAAGCCTCTTTATATATAATAAAAAATCATTGGTTTTTTACACCGTGGTAAAAATATTCTCATGAAATAGTTGTTTGGATACAGTGGATTGATGATATTTTCAACTAGAATGGACATCCTGATTATCTTAAGGTTATGTTTTGGACCTTCATGGTAGAGTTTCTAATTAGGAAGTGGTGTACATATTTCATCCAAAATAAGTCCCCTTAATAAAAATCATGGGATTATTTCAAGGAATTATTCATTCAAAATTTATTTTCTAATGTGGTGGAGGCATCTAAGGAAATAGAATTTCCTGGTCTCCAATATTGGATTTGGTACACTAAAACCAAATTCTAAGTACATTATTGTATATTTTATCCATGTATTTGAAAATTTATAAAATATCTTATCACATAATGATTATTCTTCTTCATGAAATGTTATATGATAATTTCCTAAGTGTACATATCACACTGAAAGTTTATAGAAGTTCAAAGTTATGATTTGAACCTAGAAGTTCCAGAAATGTATTATTAAATATATTTTATATTTCTGAATGATATCATTTTACATGAAAAAAAATTATACTGGCTGTTAGGGGAGGATACTCAAAGGAATTTGATACACTTTCTCATGGCATGATACCTTAGTAATCTCAAGTACCAAAGATTATGAAATTATGAACCACTTAAAGGAAATCCAAAATTAAATATGTAATTATATATTCCAATTTACATATTTGTTTAATGATCTTTATACTTTAATATTATTATTAATACAGTCATAAGTTACCATAATTGATGTATTTATGAAAATTGTGACGATATATACTCATGGTGAAGTAGGATAAATTAGGTGTGTCATGAATAATATTGTATTAATGTATAATAAAATAAATGATTTATCCTTTTTTTCTAAATGAAAATAGATATCATATGACCTTTGATGAGAATTGAACATCTTCGTTAAGTTCATGGGCATGGAAGTTTTGTTAGTTAGTTCATTTCTAGAAATTCAAATAAAGAGACATTGATCATATAGGTTGTTGGCACTAGAATGAAACCTACTTTATTAGAGATATCAAGATAAAGTAATTATATTACATGGTGTATGTTTATAGGAGGTTATATATCATTCCATCATTACCTTCTTTCATTATGAGTGCCTTTGAATTTTTCTATATAATAACCTTTGACATTATGAAATGTATCCAAATTCCACTGAAAAGATCCCTAGAGGGTCACACACTAAGTTTATTTGGAACCTTAAATAAATTTTATAATAATTTAACATGTTGGTTAAATATTATTTGATTACACTGTTTAATAATTATTCATATTGGGTTGATCATAAACATTCAATCCTCTATTATTTGAGAGAATATATATGTGAGTTGAATATTTAAAAATATTTATTCACCAAATAGTTATTTATTTAATTATATGAATATAGAATATATTTATTTATTTTTGTTTATTCACGTGGTAAAAAATATTTATTTATTTAGTTACATGAATATTTAATAAATATTAATTCACTAGTTTCGATGAATATAATATTTATATATTTATTAAGGAATCATGTAGTGATTTTTATTTAATTAAATAAATATTCATTGTTCAAGGAACAATAAATATTGAGGAGGATTAGTAGATCGTGTTTAATACTCTAGTAAGAAATTTCATATTAAATATCATTTAAAAATAATAATTTATTTATTCAAGAAAAATAATATTAATTTTATCCATGATTTTAGTACAAGTTAAGTAAAAAATAATATTATTATTATTATTTATACATGGGGTTTTTCTGGGAATTATGAAAATAATAAAGCCCCTTTCAAAATTATTTATTTTCTATCCCTATCACTATAACAACCCAATTATGTGATTTTATGAATATGGAGCTCCATATTCTCTCATTGTGAATAGTGACTTATAGTGAGAATCCTCCCAATCCATGGATACCTCCCTCCCTAGAATGCTCTAAAGAATGTGTATAAATTCTCCTCATCCATCGGAGTGAGTTACTTTTCCTTAAATGATTCCATTAGTATCAACATCATTCATTGAATGTGATATATTTATTCATGATAGCACCAGAAGAATTCTATTGCGATGATCGAAGGATCATAGAGAATGTGTGCATCACAACTAGAGGGAATCTACACTTGATTACTTTTACTCAACAATGGTAAAATAAGATTTATCTACCAATTCACCGATGAAGATGGAATTCATAAAAATTATTTATTTGATTAAATAAATTAATGTTAGATTATATTGGAAAATATCTTATCATTATGGATTCCATGAATACATTTCTATCTAGTTTTGAGGAAAAATATGATGAAGTTGATGGGAAAATTGGGCATGGGCTCAAAAAATTATGATCCACCTCGGAACCTTAATATGGTATTAGAGGGTTCACGTAATAATTTATAATTATTTATTATTCATTGATCAGTTATACAAAAAAATTATGTTTTTTCTTCTAGTTTATTAAATATTTAATATAAAATTTAATTAACATGATTTCAACATATTAATTATTTTTTTAAAATTTCATATACTATTAAAATGGTTAAGATTCAGTGAGTAATGATCATAGATTCAATTAGGTGGTGTTGATGATTCAGTCCGACATATTAGGTTGCATGGCATGTGACTGATTTGCACGGCATGTTCCCATGTGCATTGCACCAGGACATATCTCATGATACATGACACATTAAGTAGTATTAACATGAAATAAAGTTATCAAAAATTGTGTGTTAACAAGGCCATCTTGGAACATGGTCTTTCAGATTTTAGGGCATATAGTTGGTGTACAATCTATGTAGTTTGCATGGTTTAGGAATGAAATGTTCACTAACCAGGTTGTCAAATACACAACCTAAAACTATATAAGATTGAAAAACTATATCATTAATGAGATACATGTAATATATCTGGTAGAAACATTTTTTGACTAATTAATCATTTCCTCTTAAAAACACAATAGGTAAATTGGTGGTTTACATGGAAACATGGAAAATAGAACACGTAATGTGTATCTCATTAGTACATGTCATGTTATCTTGTGGAGATACATTCCAAGTCCATATGCATTTCTCCATAATTCATGATATGTGAGGAACCCAATGTGTAGCTTCTTTCTACACACTATTTTCTCTACTAATAAAGGGAAAAAATAAATTATATAATTAATTTCTGCATTAAATCTCAATTAAAATTTTCACATTTTATTTGTTCACTATGTAATAAATTTTTCAAAATTAGTAAATTCTTAATTAATTCCATGTAGTTATCCTTAATTACAGGTCAATATATTTTTCCATGTTTCCTTTATGAAAAGTAACTCTAAGAGACTTCATATTTTAATGGCCCGGACCTCTCTATTCTATTTCATTGTGAACATATGGTGTTTTATGTGTACTAGTGGGTCAAGGTGAATTATTCCAAACAATTTGAAAATATACAGTTCTGTTAATAGTGTTTTTAGTCTTTTGAATAGTTTCATTGGTGAGACAGATGTCAACAGTGTCATCAATTAGACATATGTGAATAGTGTTATCTGTGAGATAGATGTGAACACTGTCATTCGTGAGATAGATGTGAACGATTTCATCAGTGAGTTGTATCACTGACTAGCATCGGTGAGTCACCTATCGGTAGGTCATCTACCGGTAGGTCATCTATCGGTAGGTTATATGTCGGTAGGCCATCTCTTGGTAGGTAATATGTTGGTAGGTCGTAGTTCTATGTGTCCTCTTTCGGTAGGTATTCTATCTGTAGGTCCTCTGTTGGTAGGTCCTCTATTGGTAGGTCATCTATTGTTAGGTCCTCTGTTGGTAGGTCCTCAGTTGGTAGGTCATCTATCAGTAAGTCCTCTATTGGTATGTTGTCTATTGGTAGGTCATCTGTTGGTACAACATCTATCGGTAGGTGCTACTGTGTTTCCAGATCGGTCGGTTAATAGTGTTTCCAGTATCCAACAGTTCGTCCCTTTTATGTTATCATTGACGTAAAATGAATTCAAACCACTGTTTTAAGAGATTTATGTTCGATTCAAAGCCCATAACTCCTATCATAATTTTCTTATGGGTATGGATGTCTTTACACGATCAAACTATGTAGTCTTGACCAGATTCACCTTTAATGGAAAAACTAAAGTGCATCTAAACCATTGCTCCATTTGGATTTTTAAAATTCCAAGATACATTCTTCCTCATTCTTTATTCTTCTCTTCTGTGGTATGGAATGATTCAGACCTTTCTTTCCCAAGGTGTTGTGAAATTGGGGTGTGAACATTGGATCGTGTATTCTATGGAGTTCTTCCTACTGCATTGCACCCCCTATTTTGGTGAAACATGGAAGGGTCAATCCATCATTTATACGAGTCATTGCGGGAGAGGTGATTGTGATCCATTGTGTTTTCCATTCTCATTAAAATAATTGCAGATACCTTTTGAGGTAGGGGATTCATGGATTCTTTACTTTTTTACATGTTGTTCTGGAGTTATAATGTTTTAGTCAACTGGATCACAATGAAATTTACATAATAATTATTTAAGTCGGATTAGAGAATTCATATCAATTTTCAAGGGAAGTTATTGCCTCCTGATTTTCTAGATAATGTGGTATTTATTATTTTCTTGTTTATAATGTCATTCTTGATAGAAATTGGCAACGAACGAAAATCTAATATTAATTGTAAATTATTTTTCCAAAGATAAAGAGGTATGTTTCATGAATTCAGTTGTTGTTGTTATTGTTGTAATTTAATGACAACCAAATTGATGTTGTAATCATGTGTAATTGAATTTTTTGAGAAAACTAAAGTATGTATATTCTTTTTTATTATTGGAATGTCAAATTGATTTCCTAAATAATTTGTGAGAACTTGTGACTACTAGTTGTTTTGGTTTCCCAAAGATGGAACCTCGGATAATGAATTAGTTAATTCAATATGGAATAATGAACCGAATGTGTGATAAATATAATTCCTTGTTGGGTCTGATTTACCCGCTTACTTGTAATGGCCAAACAATGTATTCTTTGCAGCCATGAGTGCTCGTTGTGTGTGAAGGTTGAATTCCTTGTTTATGTCCAAGATCCCAATTTTTATGTGGTTTGTTTCAGGATGCTAGTGTTTTAGTGTGAGCCTCAGATAGCTGATCCTGGGTGGCGGTGTAGGTATGTGGAGATAGTAGGCCCAGTGGTTGTTGCAACAGTTGATACCTAGAGTGGCGAGATGCATCATTTTATGTATGTGGATTTCGGGGAGGACATTGGGGATGATGGAACTAGTTGAAGTTGGTCTTACCTATTTATGTGAATGTGGTTGTTGTTGAACTTGTTTTTTTTGTTTATATTTTTTACCTTTCCCACTACTTGAGGTAGATGGACTTTCTTACCCTCCTTCCAAAAGAGGTGAAGACAAATGTGGTAGGCCATATGCTTTCTATGTTTAGATTCTTGGGGGTGGATGCATTTACGTTCCTACTATAGGTGGAAAAGACTCGATTGGTAGTTCATATACTCAACGTGTTGAGCCCCTTGTGCTTGTTAGCTTATAATGTTTTCTTATAATGAATGGAATTATGGAAAAGTGATAATGCTATTAATAAATGTTTGAATAAATTATGTTTATTCCCTGGGGTTGGAGATTTCTTGGATACAATGTTGAGGTTACACTTATAAGGACCCGTGTATTGGATTGATTATTCCTGGAGGGCATGGAACTATGTTGTGATACTAATGAAACGTATTGTGGAATTGAACATGGATTATTAAGGGTTAAATAAAAAATTAATTTAAAGTGTGACTGATAAAAAAGTATGAGATGATTTAATAAATCTCTTTAAATGGTTTAGTGCTTATAGGATATTTATTATTAGTCGTGGCAGTTGGGAGTCTAAGAGATGTTAGTTTTAGTTGAGTCTAAAAATAGTTTTTTCCCTTAAAGTTGGTGTGATCTATGTTATATCATGTACTTTGTGTTTCTATACACTACCCCACCCTGTCAGTTAGGATAGCTGACAGCCAAAGGATTCTAAAACCTAGGGGTGATTTACCCAACATCTTGGTGGGAGGATGGATAGTTGAATTCCCCATTTGTACCCTCTCTCTTCTCATGGTAGTTACATATTAAGGTATGGTGGGAGGTTAGTTTTCCTTATATATGTGTGTATAGGGATATAATGGCTTGTGTTTGTTTCACACAAATATATTCTGGATATAGATTCATATGGACCACTATAGGTATAACCTGTATATTATGTGTGGTATTGAGGATCCTTACTCGATGTATGTTCCGTAATGGATTAATGTATAATACCCATTGTATAATACACATTATTCGGGATGTGGTGGATCCCAAAAACTACCGGGTTACTTCTGGTTGTGTGGATGGTGTAGTGATTATCCCAGGTGTCTATGGGGAAGATTTTGTGATGCATGAGGTCCATGTTGTGGTGCTCGCCCAGGTGTCTTTGGGCCAGCCTTTTGGAGAGAGTTTCTCAGGATGTGAAATATTGGGGAAAATTGGAGAACCAGTTGGGAAGTGTTAGTTGGGTACCCTTGATATTATTTATTATATTATATACTCTTTTATGTTATACATGGGGATAGTATCCATGATGAGGCTAGGAACAAAGTATGCCTATTTAGGTGAAAAGTTAGTTTGAATTGTTCTTCATTGTTCTTTAGAATACTTTCTATACTTTTGAATGAGAGGCTTCAAGGAGGATCCTACTGAGTATACGATTATACTCACCATTCATTAAATAACAGTTTTTAAGTTTAGTAAGAGAAATTTGGAGATCAGACTAGTTACAACTAGATTGAGGTTTTCCCAAATTTGTTTGGGCATCATGGTTTCTACAATTTTACTTTCATTTCGTACTTTCAGTTTTTCATTTTCATTTTTAGTAGTTATTGCATGAAATTATATATATCCACTTGTTTTTTTTATATTGTGGTCTGAGATGGAGTTCATTGGTGTATGTTATATCTCTATCATTCACATGTGTTCTCTTAGAGGGTAATTCCTCCCATTGATGTGTTTAATATACCCTCAGTGCTAGGCTCCAACCCAGGTCCAAATGGAGGTGGGACTTGGGGGTCATTATCTCCCTTCTCACATTTCTATCCTAGAGAGGTAAACTTTATAAGGAGGGGGTTAGGACAAAGTGGTATCAAAGCTCTAGTTGAGGAATATGATGGAGATTAGAGTTAGGTACAGGTGAGGATGCACGGTTTGGTATGAAAAAAGTGTCATATAAGTTTATCAAGTGTTGTAAACATGGGATACCAAATGAGACACATGTATTTATGGAACCCTGTGATCTATTTCATAGACCATTAAGCCTATTGTGGCTACTAATCAAGTGATTATGATTTCAGGGTAGATACCTAGGAAAGGATCATGCATCATTATTAGTTTCACCTATTTTTAAAGGGATATACATTGGGAAAGGTTATCATAAAATTAATAAAATGAAAATAAATTAATTAATGTTATTTATTCCATATTCTAGGTTTATGAGCCCTATTTGTTTTTCCTTATATAGGTATGGCTCTAGGTCGACATCCTCTTAAGGTTCTAATAGATGATGTTCAACAGGTTGCCCCAGAAAATCGTCATAGAATAGAGGTTGATGATGATGATAACTAGAGGAACACACTCTACGTGTTTTAGTGCCAGAGTCTATATAAGTATGAGGGCTTTGTTTCATATGAATTCATGGAAGACTGGTTGGATAGAGTTGAGATAGATTTCAGTTTGATATGTGCTTTAAAGGAGCACTAGGTTTCATTGGTTGTGGCGTTGTTATATGGAGATGTGAGGCAGTGGTGGTAATTGTTACTTGGAGATATTGAGGAGTCGACAGTCTCATGGGGGGAGTTCAGAGGCAAGTTCAGATTCGAGTTAATTTCTTTGACCATGAAGGTGTAAAGTCGTGAAGATCTTATTACCCTTTGATAGGGGATCTCTACTGTACGATAGTGTGGAATCTATTTTAGAAACCTCTTTCATATGATTTCGACCTATTTCTAAATGAGGAGGACATGAATATGCATTTTGAAGAGGATTTTCATCTAGAGATCATGTTTCAGGTCTCCCCATTTATGGTGAAGACATATATTGAGGTGTTGATGATGGAAGAGGTCATTAATATGATGTTATCTACAACTGAATCATCATGATATGAGATTCTTCAGGATTTCTCTCAAATCAGATCTATGGTTTCGGGTTCCTGGTTTTTAGGACAGAAGATTTTCCATTCGGTCGGGGGTAGGTCCTAACCCTGAGTGTCTCATTTATCCGGGGGTGGTGGATCTCAGACCTATGATAAAGGGTCAATTGATTGTTTTTATATAGGATTAAAATGTCATTAGTAATGATATTTCCCAACATTTCTGAGTAGTAAGTGTTCGTCTTTTGTTCTGATTAAAGTTCCACCATTGAGGCAGTTTCATCCGAGGTATAAGCAGCAGGTTTCACAAGATTTGGATCAGCATAGTGTAGATGGGGATGGTAGAGGAAAACCACGGAATTATACCCTTACTTAGAGATCAGATCATATAAATGGAGATGGTTTCCAGTAGGGTTAGAGAGGCTATGGAGGAGGTCATGGTTATCTTCATTTGTCAGTGTTTCCAGTGAAAAATGAGCTAGACATTATTCAAGGTACTATTTTCTTGATTTATACTTGGGTGTATGCTTTATTTGATTTATGGGAAACACACTCCTTCATATATCTATCCCTTTTCCATGCTTTCGGATTTTAGGTAGATAGGATTCCAGTTCCCTTGTCATTGACTACGCTAGTTGTAGGTCAAGATGACATGTTTGAAGTATGTAGAGATTGTGATCTAGTGTTGGGGAAGCATTGATATTAAGGATATTTCCTATGTTTATAGATATAACCATATGATTTCATCCTAAACTAGGATTGGTTGTATTAGGTGTAGGATATCATAGATTGATTTAGGGGTCAGGTGGTGTTCTTCAAAGCTGATGGAGAGGCAACAGTGTTTGTTGGCATGTTAGACCCTCGGATGGGTTAGAGGCATGATCTTTCCTTGTCCTACTTGATGGCTAATTTGATGTTGAGTTTTTTGGAAGTTCAGTAGATATTTTTTCCTTATGATATTGAAGATTACCTTAATATATTTCCAAAATAGGTTGTAGCATTACCCCTATCGATAAGAGATTGAGTTCGGTATTGATCTACATCCAAGCATGTCTCTAATCATGATTTCTCTATATATGATGGTTCCTTTTGAGTTACGGGATCTTTTTATACATCTCTATGGTCTATTATAGTGTAGTTTGTTTAGCTAAGTGAGTTTCCATGGGTTTCAACCATTTTATTCATAAACAATGCTGATGGTAATTTGTGATTGTGTGTCGATTATCATCGATTGAACTGATTGATAGTTAAGAACCACTATCCTATTCTATAGATTGGTGATCTATTCAATAAACTGGAGCATGAATGTTGGTTCTAGAAAATTAATTTGTGGTTAGGATATAATCATATTCATGTAAAGGATGAGGATATATTGAATATTTATTTTTGTTGTCTTCATGGGCATTACGAGTTCGTTGTGATGTAGTTTGGTGTGATGTAGTTTGGTTTGATGAATGCTCCAACTGTGTTCGTGGGGTTGATGAACATTGTGTTCTATGAGTTCTTGGACATTTCCATTCTGGTTTTAATAAAAAACCATGTGTATTCTACATCTATGGAGGATCATGCAGAGTATCTGTGTGCTATTTTGGGAGTTCTTCATCAGCAACAGTTGTTTGGAAAGTTTTCGAAGTGTGATTTTTGGGCTTGATAATTCCGTTTCATATGGCGTGTTGTATCCCAGTAGGGAGTATCTGTGGATCCATAAAATATATGAGCTGGTGTGCCTTGGGAATCCCACAAGACAATGGTAGATGTGTGAAACTTCCTTTGTCTTGTAGGTTATTATTAGAGGTTTGTAGCTTATTTATCTTGGGTTTCGACTCCTTTAACATTGTTAACAATAAAAGATCAGGGATTCATATGGGCTGATCAGTGTTAGGAATCTTCTAAATATCTGAAGGAGTATATGTTATGTGCTCCAATTCTTTGACTACCAAAATAAGGAGTTATATTTGATGTTTTTTGTAATGCTTCATTTTTGGAGTTTGGATATGTTCTAGTGCAGCAGAGATCAATCATTTATTACGGGTCCCATTAGTTACATCCCCATGAACGCAACTATTCCACCCAAAATCTTGAGTTGGCAGCAATGATTTTTCCATAAATATGTTGATACATTACCTCATTGGTGATCATTTCATGGTCTTCATCGATCATAATATCCTGAGGTAATATTTCTTCTAGTGTGAATTGAACATGAGACAGCGTTGGTGGATGGAGTTCTTACAGGATTACAACTTTGAAATCTCATAAACACCTGGTATAGGGAATGTTGTAGCTGATGTGCTGAGCATAATGTCACAAAGTGATATATTTCATGAGTCATGTGATTCATATAGAGTAATGGAAGAACATTTTTCATTACATCGCATTATGGGAGAACTTGGGGGAATAATTTGACTTTTACAGATGATGGTGTAGTCATCTCTAGTGAAGTAGGTGGAGGAATCCCAGTTGGGGGATCTTGAAGTGGAGGTCTAGATAGAATGATTTGTTTTTGGTGAGTCCCCTGATGGATGGTCTGAGGATGAACAACATCGGGTGTTATTTAAGGGAATGATTTTCTTCCCTTTGGTGATGCATGAGATGGTTCTTAGAGAGTTCCATAGTTCTTATTTAGCGGTACATACTAGCATGAAAAATATGTAACTATATTTGAGGAGTCAGTTTTGGTGTCCTGGGTTGAAGCATGCAGTTGTGAAGTTTGTGACTCGATTTTTGGTTTTCCAGAAAGTGAAGGTTGAGCACTGTGTTCCTAGTGGATTCCTCCAGCCAATAGATATTCCTTAGTGGAAGTGGTAGGACATCTCGATGGACTTTTTTACTATTTTACCTAGAGAATAGATAGGCCATGATGCTATATGGGTGGTAGTTGATCATTTGAAAAAATCATCCTACTTCATAGCAATCATGGAGTCGAGCTCAATGGATGTTTTGTTGAGGAAATATCTAGAGGGGGTGGTGAGACTCCATGGAGTCCCGAAGATGATCATTTCTGATCTAGAACCTCATTTTACCTGCATGATTTGAAGAGGTTTCCAACAAGATTTTTGTTCTCAACTATGCCTTAGCACTACTTTTCATTTTCAGAAATATTTTGAGATGGAGCATATCATTCAGACTCTTTAAGACATGTCTCACTCTTGTGTTATGTATTTTAGAGGTTCCTAGATGATGCACTTACACTTGGTAGAGTTTTCATACAACAATAGTATCTAATCCACCATTGGTATTGTTCAATTTCAAGCCTTGTATGTCTGATCATTCTATTCTTTGTTTTCCTAAACTAGGGTACGAGAGTCAGCAATTCTTGGGCAGGAACTGGTATAAGAGTATGATAGAGATAGTTTAGGTGATTAGTGAGTAGGTGAAGTCAGAAGAAGATCATCAAAAGTCCTATACCAATAAATAGAGGAGACCTATATAGTTTCACATTGGGTATCATGTGATTCTGAAGGAGACTCCTCTTCATGGGCAGTGAAGGTGTGGTCATGGGATTAATCTTTCTCCCCTGTATTTTGGGCCTTTTGAGGTGTTGGCTTATATTGGAGTCGTGGCAGATCGGGTTGCACTTCTCCTGCAGATGAGTAAGATACATGAGGTTTTTTGCATGTTGCAGCTCCTTCATTATCTTCATGATTACTCCCACATCATCAATTGGGGTGAGATCGATATTGAAGATGATGCGACATTTAAGGAGAGACCTATAGAGATCTATGAATTCAAGGAGAAGTTTTTGTGCGGGCGTGCTATTCCCTTGATTAGTGTCTAGTGGTGTCACGGTGGTGTGGAGGAGAGTACATGGTAATGTGAGTCACATATACGCACTTAGTGCCCTAAGTTGTTTTATTTTTTACTCTTTTCATATAAATTTATTAGTTTTGTGGTTTTAGTACTTTCTTTTTTATGAGATGGAATTATCTTGTTTCTTGTTGTGGCTTTCCATCTTTTGAGAGCTATCCCCTCTGAGATATTGGATTAGAGTTGGTTGTAGTTTCCCATGATTCGTGTTGTTCCTTTGATGAAGTGGTTGAGATTTGTTGGTGGGGAGAGCCTAGAGAGGTATCTTGTTGGGTGGTTTTTTGGACCCCTTTTTTTGTTTCCTCTCTTGGTTGGTTTTGTATTCCTGATAATGATAACTTTTTTGAGAGGTATCTGATCTTATGTCTCGGAAATCTTAAGTCCATTCCTATGTAAACATATGGTGTTTGAGGAGTTATGGGAGGTAAAGGTGAATTATTCCTAACACTTTTTAAAATTTTCAATTCTATCAATAGTGTTTCCAATTTGGTGAACATTATCATTAGTGAGACAGATGTGAATTGTATATTTAGTGAGATTGATTTGAATAGTGTCATTGGTGAGATAGATGTGAATAGTGTCATCGGTGAGACAGATGTGAACAGTATCTATGTTGATTCACATTAGTGAATCTCTTTGGTGACTCATAGGAGTGAGTCATCGTTCGGGAGGTCACAAGTAGGTATGTCATCTGTCAGTAGGTCATCTATCGGTAGGTCATTTGTCAAAAGGTTGTTTTTTGGTAGGTCCTCTATCGGTAGGACCTCTATCAGTAGGTCATCTGTCGGTAGGTCCTCTATAGGTAGTTATTCTTTTGATAGGTCCTCTATTGGTAGGTTATCTATTAGTAGTTCATCTGAAAAAAGGTCATATGTCCATAGGTTGTCTATCAGTAGGTACTATAGTGTTTTCAGATCAATCGATTAACAGTGTTTCTAGAATCCTATACTTTAGTCCATTTTATGTCATGTTTGATATAAAATTCATTAAAAGAATTTTTTAAGGGATTTGAGGCCAATTAAATGACCATATCTCCTGTCTTAATTTTCCTAAGGTTCTGGATGCATTTACTCTGTCTAACTGCAAAGTCTTGATGAGATCCACCTTTAATGAAAAATCTAAACTATATCTAAACTGTGATTCCATTTAGATTTTTCAAAGTTGAAGATACATTCTTCCTATTTATTTATTATTTTCTTCCTTGGTATAGGATGATCCAGACCTTTCATTAACAAGAGTTTTGATATTTTGGTGTGGACCATGGATCATGTTTTCCATGTAGTTCTTCTTGCTGCATGGGCACCCCCTGTTTTGGTGCAACTAAGATGTGTCAATCCATTATAGATATAATTAATTGTGGGAGATGATATCATGATATTTTGTGTTGGTCAGTCTTATAAAAGTAATTTCCAAAACCTTTTGAGTTAGGGGATTCATGGCATATTTACTTTTTTATGTGCAGTCGTAGAGTTAGCATGTTTTAGCCTAATGGATCACAATGAAATATACATAATAAATATTTGAACCGAATTAAAGAATTTATATCAATTGTCTAGGAATGTTATGGACAATTGATTTTCTAGATAGTGTGGTATCTATGATTTTCATGTATATCATGTTGTTATTGATGGAAATTCGTAAAGAACATAAATTCAAGATTAATTGTAAATTAATAGGCCAATGATAAAGATGCATGTTTAATGAATATGGTTGTTGTTGTTGAAATTCGATGATAATAAATTTAAAGAAAAAATAATGTTTAATTTAATGGTTTGATTAGCCTAAAGTATGTTTGTGATAATTAATTAAAGGAATGTCAAATTTATTGTTTAATTAATTTCTGATATCTTGATATAACTAGTTTTTTAGGTTTCTCATATTTGGAACCCATGATAACAAATTAGTTAATTAAAGATGGAATAAACATCCAGTTGGGTGATAAATATAAGGCCTTGTTGGGTCTGAGTTACTTGCTTAGTCATAAAGGCTATGTTCCATATTCTTTGGAGTTTTGAGTTCTTATTGTTTGTGATGGTTGGATTCCTTGTTTAAGGACAAGATCTGAGATGCTATGTTGTTTTTGTCTTTCTTCTAGTATTATGGTGTGAGCCTAGGATTACTGATCCAAGAGGGATGTTGTTGTATGTAGGGGCAGAGAGGCCAAGTTTTTATGGAAGAAGTTAACACATATGGTGGAGAGATGAATCGATTTATGCATTTGTGTATCAGGGGGGGATGAGGATGACAAAATAAATTGAAGAGAGGATTACCCATCGACGTGAATGTGGTTATTGATGAACCTATTGTTTTTTTAATAGTTTTACATTCCCCACTACTTGAGATATATGGTCTTTATTACCCTCGTTAAAAAAATTTAGAAGACACACGGGGTATTACACATGATATCCAGGTTTAGCCTCTCAAGGATGGATGAGTCTATGCTCTTGGTATAGGTGGTAAAGACTCAACCAGAAGTTTATCAACTCACCATGTTGAGCCTCTTGTGTTTGGTATTTTATAATGTTTTCATCGAATACCTGTAAATATGGTATTGTGATAATTATGTTAATAAATTATTTCATAAATGATGTTGAACCCAAGGGGTTGGATCTTTCTGGGATGCAATGATGACGTTATACTTTTGAGAAACTATGGAATCATTTTGGTTATGACTAGAGGGCATGGCACTTTATTGTAATGAAAATGGAACATAACGTGGAATTAAAAAATTTTAATTAATGGATAAATAATTAATAAAAAAAGTGTAACTGATAAAAAGGGATGAGTTCATTTAATAAATCTATTTAAATGGTAGTTTTCTTATAGGATATCTTGTTTTAGCTGTGGAATCTAGTAGTTTGAGAGATTTTAGCTATAGTTGAGTCTAAAACTAGGTTTTTCCCTTACTGTGGTTGTGAGATATTTTATATCATATACATTTTTGTTTCTATATGCTACCCCTAACCTATCAATTAAGGTGAATAAACCCCCAAGGAATCAATGGTTTGGGGGTCCCCAAAATCCTGGTCAGAAGATGGATGGATATCTTCCCCCTTTGGCCCCACTATCTTCTATTGGTTGTTACTTTTTCTGGTATGCACGGTGGTCATTCTTCCTCATATATGCGTGAAAAGGGTTGTAATGTCTTGTGGTTATTTAACACAAATATATTCTAGATATAGTTTCCTGTAGACTAAAATACATATAATGTGTATAGGATGTGATGGCTGGAGGATCCTTACTCTATGTATGGGTTGTAATGGCTTGAGGTATAATTCCCAATGTATGATACATGTTATGTGGGTTGTGGTGGATACCAGAAACATCCAAATTACTTCTGGTTATGATAATGGTGTAGTGCTTCATCTTGATGTCTATGGGAAAACTTTTTTGTTGCATGAGGTGAAGGTTGGGGTGCTTTACCAGGTGTCTTTGGACTAACCATTTTGGAAAGAGATTCTTAGGGTGTGCGACATTAGGGAAAAGAAACAATCAAATGGGGAATTGGTAGTAGGGTACCATTGATATTATTTATTATATTATATTCTCTTGTATGGGATACTTGGTGAGAGTAACCATGGTGAGGCCGGGAGCTTGGTATACCTGTACAGGTGACGAGTTAGTTTCACTTGTTTTTCACTGTGCTTTTGCATGCTTTATTTACTTTTTCATTAGAGGATCTAAGGAGGATCGTACGGAGTATACTATTATATTAACCCTATATTACATAAACATTTTTTCAGGTCAGTTAGAATATGTTAGAGATCAGTTTGGTTACTACTAGTTGGGGTTTTCCAGGAGATGTTTTGGATTCGTGTTTTTTCCATTATACTTTATTTTGTACTTGTAGTTTTCCCATTGTAGTTGTTGTAGTTCTATCAGGAAATTACATATGTGTACTTGGGATTTATTTATCATTTTTTCTAAGATGGATTTGGTTGGGTTATGTATTATCTCTATCTTTTGTATGTGTTATATTAGAGGTTAATGCCTCCCATCGGTGTGATGATTATACCCTTGTTGATTGTCTCTAACTCGGGGCCCACTAGCGGCAGGACTGAGAGGTCATTATATCTCTTCTGACATTTCCATACAATGAGGGGTACACTTTGTGTGGATGGGTCGTCACACATATGGTTATTAAGATATTGGGAATTAATAAATAAATAAATTAATTAAATGAATTCAGTCAAGTATGTTTATCATAATAATAAAGGAAAAATTGAAGTGAGTGTTGGCTAGAATAATTTTTCATATTCTTTTCATATATGTGGATTAACATGATCTTAGACCGGCCTATATGAGTGATTGGTTTATTTAATGAAATTTTTTTACTGTTTTTTAATAATTTAATAAATTAATTACTGTCCCATGATGCATTCCTCTCTGATCATTATATAAGGACCTATGTTTCAATATATTATTTTTTGTAAACCCTTTAAAAAATCCTTTTTTCCTCTCACCTACATGTGGGTAAAATTATTTAATAGTTGGATCTTCCATGAATGTGTAAGTGGTTCAAGTTTGGAGTAGAGTTGAAACAGATATAGGAGGTACACAGATGTACAAGTGGAATGATGTAACTCAAACCATGTTTGTCTCTATGAGTTAATTCCATGTCTTCAATAGTTGGTTTATCATCTTATGGATAAAAAACATTAGATATGGTCACCCTTTATTTATTTTATTTTTATCAGTTGCATGGTAAATTATTTATGGATATTTAAATCATTAAATAAACAAATTAACAAGAACGCAAGATAGAATAAAAATAAAATTTATAATCTATGTAAAAATTATATAGAAATGGATAATTACTTAAGAAATCCCCATTTAAAATTAATAAGAATTCAATACGATAAAGTGGGTGGTTTACACATAAATATGAAAATTTCTCAAAAAAATTATAATTTCGGTGTAGACATCTACAAGTTAGGTATAAATTTATCCATAGTTAAAAGTTCTTAAATAAAATATATTCAGTTTCTTGAAATTATTAAGGAATATCTATCTAGTGTTTTTATCCGACTTGATCGAGCTTTAATTAGTAATTGATCACTTCTACGAAACATAGTGCAACTAGAAGGAAAAGGTATTGAGTAAATCATAATCTTGAACTTCAGGAATGGGGAGTCCACACAATAGATCCATGAGCTAAAAGTTAATATAGTTATAAATTGATGCCAACCTAAATAACTTCAAATATCTTGTCAGATATCCATATGGATTATGATAAGGGAAATATGTATCCTTTCCACTAGTATATCCATGTGATGATATATTTTTGAAAATATTGGTGGGGACTATTACATTGTGATATTAATAAATTAAAATAAATTTATTGTCTAAATTATATTCCAAAAATAATACTATTATTATTATCTTTGTAATTATGTAACTGGAAACTCAAAAGACTTAAACAAATTAGTGTGGTCAATTCTAGAGAAGTATAACCATCGTACCGGTTCCAATTTCTAGTAATAGTATATATTTCTACATGTTATACTTCATCATGAATGGAAATCATATGTACTCAAGAACCCTATTCCATAGGTTCCTAACAATGTGTCTAGCAAATAAGAACTATTTCCCTCTATGAAAAATTTTTATGATTCCAATAATTTCTAATGTTTCATTTTATCTTCCAAGTCCAACAATATTTTAAATTCGCATGAATATATGGATGTGTATAGCATCATGTATCACCATCAGGATCCCTATCAATTGAAGGTGAGGTTGGAGATATATGAGATCTTTGATGCATTGCTCACATGAATGCTTGGAGAGTTAGTGACATCTGGTCCTCACAATGTCAAGATGATTGACTACATTGAGAACATAGATATCATTGGATTTGTGATTCCTGATGTGTTTCACATAGATCCCATATTATCTTCACTACCTAACATTTCTGTAGTTTTATTATCGATTATAATAAAAGTAATGGTGGTAAAACTCTTTCATACCTCATTTATATTATTTTCAAATTTGATAAAAAAATATGGGGTGTGAAAAGAATGTAGTCCTAATGGTGACCATGAACAAGAAGAAAATGGTAAATGGGACCAAGAATTTTTCCATGTTAGTGAGTCATGAACACCATCCTTCTAAGAAAATGATGATCCAATGATTTTTAATGTCCCGGTTCTGGAAGCCACCCAGAGGCGCCCCATACCCGGTTGGTCACATGGCCTCAAGCACATTTCCCCTAACTCCAGAGGCTTCCAACTTGCAGTGTGGTCCTTGGGTATGATAGTGGGGAAAATATTCCTTCATCGGTAGAGTAACATAGCGGAAGAGAAAAATATATAATAAGAGAAGAAGCAGTAATAATCCATATAAAAGTAAACCGCAGAAGTCTGAAGAAATAAACAGCTAGAGTATAAATATAAAAAATGATGCATGGAACATATTACTAGGATAATATCCTAACACATAACAATAATTGAATACAAAACAGTACTAATCCAAGTACAATAGAAAATATATTAACATCTCGTCCTCATCGCAAGCCTTATCTTGGTATCATTCTCTCAACCTCCACAACATATAAAGTACCTGAAGTAGAAGGGCGCTTAACCTTATATATATCTGCAGCAATATAATCTGTTGGGGATCAAATGCAAAGACCAAACAGGGTGTGAGGCAAAATCCTCATAGGTAATCACCACAAGATTTGTGCCTAAAAGTCAGTGAATATATGGAAGGTAATAAAAAAAAGAAAGTAATAAACAAGGAAGTACTCAGCAGTAACCAGTCCTACAGTTTCAATGCAATATGTTCTATACATCAAAAATAGAAAATAAGCATAGAACCCTCTTGGTAGTACTCTCATCCTAACCCCATTGGTTCAATCAAAACAAGGATAATACTGAGGCTCTCTGTGGAATCCCTCTCTGTCAATTCCCCTTATAGCCTTAAGCATTTAAAAAGACTCTCTGAGGAAGCTCCCATAATCAATTCCTCTTATATCCCCATGTGGTCAAAGACTCTCTGAGGAAGCTCACTCGGTCAATTCCCCTTATAGCATCAAGTGCTCAAAGACTCTTTGAGTAAGCTTACTCAGTCAATTCCCCTTATAGTCAAAAATGGTTCAAAGACTCCCTGAGGAAGCTCACTCGGTCAATTCCCCTTATAGTATGAAATGATAAAAGACTCTCTGAGAAATCTCACTCAGTCAATTTCCCTTATAGTATTCTACACCAGGTTCTCGCAGCCCTGTGTAAGTAAATGAGTATAGAAATGCAATACGGAAAAATTAAACCTCAAGAACTACTTGGATAATCGGTATACATCATTTCAAGCATGTTATAAAAGAATAATCCACCCTACAACACTAGGCATTGGAAAATAGTAATGGTAGACAAAAAGGCTAAGAAGGAAAAAAAATATCGTAAATAGAACATGCATGGGAAACCACATCCAAAACAAAGCAATCAACCCTATTCATATCCAAATAACCTCTACACAAGCATACAAGCATGGAAGGAAATTAAAAGGGGTAAAACGGTAAATGTCCCATTCCTCATTCAAGGGTATTGGGAAAAATTTCACATAATACTCAATGACTTTCAAATGAAAGGCACAAACCACCTACCTTTAGGGTTCTGGAAAAATCGACCCAAAAACAACTGCACCCCAATCTGGGAAAACTCTTCACAAAAACCACTCTATATCTCTTTAACCATCATCCACAAGCCTTAAAATCAACACCCTAGGAAACCCCTACACTATATCTACATACAACAAATTTAGATCTAGAAAATAAAGAGAGAGAGGGAAGAGAAGTCCTAGAGAAAAACAAAGAGAAACCAAGAGGAGAGACTTAAATTAGAAGAACCAACTTTAAACCAACAAGAAACACCTTAGATTTGCTTCCAAAACAAGTGGGAGAGCACCTTCAACCATTGAGAACCCAAATTCCTGAGTGAGGCTTGAGTGGGAGATAGTTTGGAGTGAAATGAGGCACCCTCGATGGAGCCCAGATTTAAAAAACCTATTTTTAACTGTCCACACGGTTAGTACGCACGGTTTGGAAAACCGTACGCTAACCATGTGCACACCACTACCTTGAGAGGAGGGGTCTGCATGGTTTCCTTTCACAGTTTGGAAAACCGTGCGCATGCCGTGCGAGGCCTACTATCTCCTCCTGCACGGTTTCCTAGAGAACCCGCACATTTTCCCCTAACCGTGCTCAAACTGTGCTCCCTAAGAAAAGCCTCCAAACATATTTGAAACCATTCCAAACTCTCCCAACATCATCCCAACTCAATCCATGAACTTTAAACACAGATAAAAGGCAACCAAACCAACTCATAAAGTACATGGTGTGTACTTTGAAAATTTCCAAAATTTCCTCTTTTTCTCAAAAACGACAAGAAAAGGAAAACATACCAGAAAAAGAAGATCCAAGTTCTTACAAACTTCCCCCCGTAATGAAATTCATCCCCCAATTTCCCTATCAAGGTGGAGTATAAGAAGAAACCCCTAAAGGTGATTTCCATTGTGATTGTACATCCGCCTCCCTATCCCAAGTCTCGTCATGTACTCGTTCGTGCTTTCATAACACTCATACCAGGGGACCAGACTGGTCATCCAGAACCTTCGTACTTCGATCGAAAATCCGGATAGGATGCTCCTCGAATGATGAAACCACTTCCAACTCAACCTCATCATATTGGAAGACATGAGATGGTTCTGAGAAGTAACGTCGAAGCTGAGAAACGTGGAAGACATTGTCCATATCCTGGTACCTCTGGGGAAACTGCAACTGATAGGCTACCATCCCAACTCTATCCAAAACCTCCAACGGTCCGACGTACCTTGGAGAAAGCTTACCCTATCTCCTAATCCTCATGTTCCCCAACCATGGTGTGACATACAGAAAAACCTGATCCCCAACCTCGAACTCCAAAGATCATCTCTGCTGATTAGCATAAGACTTCTGTCGAGACGGTGCAGTATCCATCCTCTTCCGAATCAACTCTATCTGCTCATTGGTCTACTAAACAAGGTGAGGCCCCTGCATATCTACCTCTCCTACCTCCAACCAACATAAGGTTGATCGGCATGGCCTACCTTACAAAGCCTCATAAGGTGCCATCTGAATAGTTTCTTGAAAACTTTTGTTGTAAGAAATCTCCACAATAGGTATGTGCTTTTCCCAAGAAACTCCAAAATCTATGATGCATGCACGATGCATGTCCTCAAGAACCTGAATCGTACGCTTC
Organism: Viscum album; assembly: GCA_963277665.1. Classification (NCBI taxonomy): domain Eukaryota; kingdom Viridiplantae; phylum Streptophyta; class Magnoliopsida; order Santalales; family Viscaceae; genus Viscum; species Viscum album. Next base: position 189,689,472 of record OY728155.1, on the reverse strand, counting down.
GATTGGCCATCTGTTTGGGGATGGTATATTTTAGTCAAAAGTACCTATGTACCCAAAGCATTCTGAATCCCCTGCCAGACCCAAGAAGTAAAACGTGCATCTCTCTCTTAAACAATAGAGTGTGGAAATCCATGTAAGGACACAGTCTCATGGATATACAACCGTCCCAGCTCATCAACACTAAAGGCCTTCTTGATTGGAAATAAGTGAGAATCCTTCGTGAATCGGTCAATGACAACCCAAAATGAATGATTCCCTCAAGGTGACCTCGGTAAACCTGTCATTAAATCTATTGTGACATCATTCCACCTCCACTGAGTAATATGCAATTGTTGCAAAATCCCTGCTGGTCACTGATGCTCCACCTTCACCTATTGACAGGTGGAACACTTCATGACAAAACCAAAAACATCTCTCTTCATACCTGGCCACCAATACTGCCGATGTAGATCATGATACATCTTGGTTACACTAGGATGAACTACCCAAAATAAGGAATGAATGTCTTGCATCATCTCCTCACGTATGTCTGCTAGCACCCATACGCGCCCTTATAGACAAAAGATATCATCCTCAACTGTGGTCCATCCCAGAATAGGGTCCTCTACTGACAAGATCTCTTGTAGGACTAGTCCTTCTAAATCTGATAGTTACCTCATTTTCACTCGATCATAAAGAGTATAGGTAACAGCCACATAAGAAATAAAATTCTACCCATGTCTGTCATGCACCTCCAAATGCATCTTAGAGAATAGAGTCATAAGATACCACTCACTACTGGCCTCCTAAACTGTCGGTATCTGAGTCCTCATACTCAATGCATCAGTCAATGTGTTGCCTTTCCTTGGCGTATAGGCAAGCTCAATGTCAAAGGACTTAAGGTACTCAACCCACCTTCACTGTCTCAAATTCAATCCACACTGAGTGAAGATGTACTTGAGACACTTGTGCTTTTAGAAAACCAAAAAATGCTCTCCCAGAATATAATGTCTCCAACCGCTCCAGGCATGGACAACTACAGAAAACTCGAGATCATGCATGGGTAATTCCTATCATGTGGCCTCTACTGTCGATTCCCATACAAAATTACTCCTTATCCCGTCATAACCACAGCTCCCATCCTGATACGTGAATCATCACAGTACACAGTATAGCTCTTTACTAGATCTGGAAAAACTAGTATCGGTGCTGAATTCAACCTCCCTTTCAGCTCCTGAAAGGCTGACTCATAAGAATTTGACCACAAGAACATTGCACACTTCTTATTCAGACTCAGCAGTGGTGATGAAAAGCTTGAAAAGTCCTATATGAAATGTTTTTAGTATCCAAACAGCCATATAAAACTTTGTACCTCAAAGATGTTCTTCGTCTGCTCCCAGGAAACAACTCCTCTCACTTTCTCTGGGTCTACTAAATACTCCTGTCTCTGAGATAACATGACCCAAAAAGTGAATCTGGTCCATCCAAAAGTGGAATTTTGAGAACATAACATATAATTGATTCTCTATTAGTGAACTCAAAATGATCACAAGATGTGTGGCATGGTCGTGTCAAGAGTGAGAGTACACCAATATATCACCCACAAAGACCACCATAAAAGAATCCAAGTATGGATGGAACACTCGGTTCATCAATGCCCTGGAAACTGTAGGTGCGTTCGTGAGACCGAACAACATAACCATATACTTGTATAGACCATACCTTCTCTAAAAGGTTGTGAGAGGTATATCTGATGGTCTAACGTGCAACTGATGATAACCGGATATCATGTCAATCTTTGAGAACACCCAGGATCCTCGAAGCTGATCAAAGAGATCATAAATCCATGGTAAGGGATATCGGTTTTTGACCATCAACTGGTTTGACTTCCAAAAATCCACACAAATCCTGAGGGTACTATCCTCTTTCTTCTCAAAGAGGACAGTCGAACCCTAAGGAGAAGTACTGGGTCGGATGAAACCCTTTTCCTGCAACTCCTCCAACTTCTTCTTGAGCTCCTGTAATTCTAGTGTAGCCATCCTATAAGGAGGAATGGAAACAGGTGACGCTCCTGGCACAAACTCAATAGAAAAGTCTACTTCACGCTCTATGAGGAAAACCTAAAAAGTCTTTTGGGAATACATCTCTGAAATGATCAACAACTGGAGTAAATTCTAACTGTAAAGTCCCCTGGTCATCCTGATATAGACTAGAAATCTGGGAAATAAATCCTCCTAACCCAAGATGCTCAGGTCCTGCTCTACTCGCCTGGACATCCTACTTGCCCTTATGAAGAAAATATCTTCCCTTTGGTGATGTAAAACTCACCCTACAATGATAGCAATCAACAAATGCCTGGAAGGGAACTAACCAGTCCTTTTCGAGAATGACATCATAGCGCGTCATCTCTAGGACATAGAGGTTCTATGCAAAGTGACACCCACCAACCTCTAGAGGGAACTCCATGAACTTACATACGATCTCCATTCTAGTCCCCAACGGAGTGTCTAGTGTCAATATATCAGTAGAATAAAAGATGTAGAGCCCAAGGCTCTCCATAACCGAAATTGATATAAATCTATGGGAAGCCCCTATATCGAAAAGAGTAAAAGATAATACTAAGGCAACTAAGATCGTACCTAGAACTATATAAGGTCTGATATCATACTCATGTTGGGTCTGCTCCACAGAAAATGTTTGGCCTATACCATGGCCATGTGACCCTGCCTAACCACTATGAGCTGATCCGCCCTAATATCACTGAAAACCTAGCGACTGGCTACCATGGCCACAACATCTACCTCGGCCTAAACGGCCTGAAGAACACCAGTTCCCAGACTGGTGAGAAACTTATGGTGATTCTCCTGAATGAGGAGTCATAGAAGAACCCATGTCACCATCTGCTAGTGAAAAGATCTGACAGAAGCATTGAATATAACCCATCTTGATTCAAGGTCTACATTCCACCAGGTCTCTCGGGCAATGTGTCCTCATATATATTCTCCTCCCACACTGGTAGCATACCACCTAGAAACCATAAGATGCATCCTACCTACTCTGATCTCCTTATGATATCTCCATTCGGTGCTTCCTGCTATCAGCAGGTGGAGCACTAACGGTGGATGTCGAACCTCCGTGGATCACAGCTCCATAATCCCTCATATTGCGCTCAGTGATCAGCGCCTGGTTTACTATAGGATAGATATAATTCAACCTAAAGATATTCACCTGCGATTGGATGTCAAGCCTTAGACTATCCTTGAACTTCCTTGCAAGGAACAACTCTTCACCTCTTGGAATAGGAATGAAACGCTAACGCCCTATGAAGTGAGAGGAATACTCCATAACAGAAAGAGTACCCTGCTTCAAACTCATTAACTCTTAGGCTCAAACGTTCCTTATGTTCATTGGGTAGAATTAATCGTAGAAGATGCACTGAAACTCATCGCAAGTCATGTTCTGCTGGTGTACCACCTGTGAGATCGCATCCCACCACCTCTTAGTGGATTCTCGAAGCATGTAGGTAGTTATATTCACCATACTCTATGAAGGTATCTCTAGAAGCTCGAATATCATCAGCGTGGCTTCCAGCGATGACTCTACATCCTGGGGTCCTCCATCCCCTGAGAAGGTGGGAGGATGCTGCTGCTGAAAGATCCTCATCAAATCTGCCATCGACGAGGCAGGAGGCGGTGCTCCCTGGAAGGTCTGAATCATCCTCATAAAGCCCCCCTTGAATTGTGCATCAGCACCTGTGTCAGTTATAACTGATGGTGCTAAGACTGACACAACTAGAGGATCTTCTAGTTGTCCCTAATCAGCTATATCTGGTGTCTAATCATCGCCTTGAAACTGGCATACAACCGGAGGACGTCTTAGTGGCATGACTCTAAATGGTCAAGAGCACACCATAGATTAAGATCATCAAGGACTAATAAATGGAAACATAAGAATGGAATAGGAGAATGAAAACATTCAAGTTCTATAAAACAAGACTACACAGTGTGTATAATAACTACACGGCGTGTTCCCTTAGTTCTTTCACATGGGCGCATACTTCTGCCAGAACTGGTCATGTAACACCCCAAACACATGATGTGTTGTTCTTATACACAGTGTGTACTAGAATTTTCTTCCCCTTCCTGAGTCCTTCTACACAGCTAAGACACACGACTCCCCTTAGAACAAGGTGACACGGCGTGTTTGTTTCAGACCCGGCGTGTACTAGACGATATTCACTTACCCATGTTGTCCGTGACACAGTTGAGTACTCGGCTGACAATACACGGGTTGTTCTATACGGACACAGCATGTACTAGAAACTATAAAACTGACCCATGTTTTAGTCACATGGGCGGACACAGGGTCAACCCTACATGATGTGTTCCCACTAGAATTTCCCTATCATGTGTCTCTGCCCACACATCCTATAAAACGGTTAGAGACTACATGTTGTGTACATAAAGTACACATCGTGTACCTAATAAAAACAGTTTCTTCTCGAACAGAAGAACACATGGCATGTGGTCTAAACTACAAGGAAATTATTATGGGTTTTTCCATATAGTGAGCCTTAGAAACTACTCTGAATCCCAAAAAACACTTAAATGAACATCAAAGTGCCAAATTTCGATTCTTGAGAGCCCATACTCCCTACGAATCAAATTTTGGAATCTTATACATGTTATAACAAGCAAAAAAGGGCAATGATCCACCAAATTCCAGTCTATGATGGCCCATAACACATCAAGAACCAAAGTGTATCATTCATTCAAAAAAAACCTTACACAAACAATACCCTATCAAACAGTAGGTATTTTTATCATGACAACTATCACAACAACATGCATATCTAGAACAACACCTATCACATCAACCTGAAATTGCTAATTCACACTATATGGCATGGAAAGAATGCATGAAATGTGATCCCTAGAAAGTGCCTATATGATGCATGAGATCGCATACCCTTATCTCATCGGGATGAAATATAAATAAAACCACAATAACATCAACAATAACAAGACAATTCATGTGAATCACTCAAGGTGAAGTCAAATCAACTGTAATAATTGCAAAACCATAAAAAATGAAATTAAACGATGTAGATTGAATTTTACCTATACATGTGTTAGATAATCCCGGGCACACCTTATTAAAAAGTGCCAATTCAGTCATATCCCTGTCTATAGGCTCCAAACAGTATGTCAAGAAGAAAATAATTCCTTTGATACTAGTTTGTAACGTCCCTGTTCTGGAAGCCACGCATAGCCACCCCTACCCGGTTGGTCATGTGGCCTGAAGCACATTTCCCCTAATGCCATAGGCTTCTGACTAGCAGTGAGGGCCATGGGTGTGATAGTTGGGAAACTATGCCCCCATTGGTAGAGTAACACAACTGAAGAGAAAAACAGATAACAATAGCAGAAGCAGTAATAATCCATACGAAAGTAAACAGCGGAACTCTAAAGAAATAAATAGCTGGAGTATAAATATATAAAATGATGCATGGTAAATATGTCTAGGAAAACATCCAAACACATCACAATGATGGAATATAGAATAGTACTAAGATAGGTACAAAATAAAACAGATAAATAGCTCTTCAGCATCGCAAGCCTCATCTTGGTCCCATGCTCTCATGCTCTACAGCATATCAAGTACCTAAAGTAGAAGGGTGTTTGTCCTTATCTATACCTGTAGCAATATAATCTTTTTTGGCCCAAATTCATATCCCAAATAGGGTGTGAGACTAAATCCTAGTAGGAAATCACCACAAGATCTATTCCTAACAGTCAGTGAATATATGACAGGTAATAAATAAAAGAATGCAGTAAACAAGGAGGTACTCAGCAGTAACCACTGCTACAGTTTCAATACAGTTAGTTCTATACATCAACAACATCAAATAAGTAGGGAACCCTCTGTGTACTACTCTCGGCCTAACTTCTCTGGTTCAATCAAAATAAGGATGCTACGGAGGCTCTCTGAGGAAGTTCTCTCAGTTTGTTTCCCTTATAGTCCCAAGTGTTTAAAAAGACACTCTGGGGAAGCTCACATGGTCAATTAGCCTTAAAGTCTAAGGTATTCAAGGACACTCTGAGGAATCTCACATGGTCAATTCCCCTTATAGCCCCAAGTGGTCAAAGTCTCTCTTAGGAAGCTCAATCAGTCAACTCCCCATATAGCCTCAAGTGCTCAAAGACTCTCTGAGGAAGCTCACTCGGTCAATTCCTATTATAGTCTAATATGGTTCAATGAATCTCTGAGAAAGATCACTTGGACAGTTACCCTTATAGTCTAAAATTCTCAGAGACTCTCTAGGGAAGCTCACTCAATCAATTACCCTTATAGTCTTCTACACCAGGTTTTTGCAGCCCTGTGTAATTCAACGAGTATAGAAATGCGATATGGCCAAAGTAAACCTCAAGAACTACTTGGGTAATCGGTCTACAAAAAATCAAGTATGTCAGAAAGAAACACTCCACCCTACAACAATAGGCATGGGAAAATAAGAAAAGCCACCAAAAAGACTATGTAGGACCAAACGGTCATAAACAGAACATGCATGGGAAACCACATACAAAACATATCAATCAACCTTATTCATATCCAAATAACCTCTACTCAAGCATACAAGCATGAAAGGAAATTAACAGGGGTAAAATGGTAAATGATAAATACCACATTCAAGGGTATTGGGAAAAATTGAACATAATACTCAAAGACTTTCAATAGAAAGGCACAAACCACCTACCTTTAGGGTTCTGGTGAAATCGACCCACAAACAAGTGCACCCCAATCTGGGAAAACGCTTCACAAAAACTGCTCTATATCTCCCTCCCTATCATCCACATGCATTAAAATAAACCACTAAGGAAACCCCAAAACTAAATCTACATGAAACTGATGTAGATCTTGAAAACTGAGAGAGAGGGAAGAGAATACCTAGAGAAAACCAAAGAGAAACCAATAGGAGAGACTTAACCGAGAGGAACCGACTTCAATGCAACAAAAAACCATTTCGATTTTCTTCCAAAACATGTGAGAGAGAACCTTCAACCTTTGAGAACACAAAATCTAAAGTGAGGCTCGAGTGGGAGAGAGTTTGGAGTGAAATGAGGCACCATTGAGGGAGCCCGGATTTAAAAACCCTATTTTTAAGTGGTTGCACAGTTAGTACGCACGGTTTGGAAAACCATGTGCTAACCATGCGCATGCCACTACCTCGAGAGGAGGGGTCCACAAGGTTTCCTCGCACAGTTTGGAAAAATGTGTGTAGGCCATGCGAAGCCTACTGTCTCCTCCTTCGTGGTTTCCTGGAGAACCCTCATGGTTTCCCCTAACCGTGCTCAAATCGTGTTCCCTAAGAAAATCTTATAAACATATACAAAACCATTCCAAAATCTCCCAAACTCTTCCCAACTCAATCCATGCACTTTAAAGACATAAAAACAAAACCAGACCAACTCATAAAGTATGTAGTGTGTACTTTGAAAATTTCTAGAAATTCATCTTTTTCTCAAAAACGACCAAAAAAGGAAAACATACCTGAAAAAGAAGATCCAGTTTCTTACAGATTTTCAAAGAAAAAAAGAGGCAGTATGCTTTTCATGTGGTGAGTTGGGACGCTAGAATTAAGACTTCACATAGTTAAAGAAGAAAGGGGTGATTTAAGGAATTCATTATAGATTAAAAACTTTATATATCTACAAATTTTGTATTATATATTGATTTGGGTGCTCCCATCTATATTAAAATGTAGAAACTATGTATATTTTTAAATATTTCCATCGTATAGGTGGAGTTTTGTGATGCTGATGGTGCAAGGATTTTTGATCTAGCCATTGGAGACTACAAAAAAATTTTCAATTGGGAAGGTCTTAATTTTAAATGATTATTATTATATTCTGACTGTTAGCCTAAGTAAGTAAAATACTCTAAGAGGGGGTGATTTAGAGTATGATATATTAAAACAAATTCCACTTCAGGTCATGTATCATCATTAAACAAAACACAATTTTCTCCCTTTACTATAGAAATAATTGAATATAAAGGAAATAATGTGTGACACACACCAATTTTACTTGGGTTACCCACACGTGGCTTTGTATAAGGGGCATAAAAAGGAATTGTAACTACATAATGATTCCACTAAAGTGTACTTCTGTTACAATGTTCAGAGAATACTCATTGTTATTCATGAACAACCAGTCACAATATGAAAACTCACTAATCTATCAATAGAAATGTGCTCTCTTCTCCTTCAGATGATTCTTCTTTTGACCAGTTTAATTAATATGTTTTAAATCTCATTTGGTGCAATATTAAGTTACACTTTCATCCACTTGATGAATACCACATTTCCACATAATTATATGGATAACCCTTCTGATTCACATAATATTCCCTTTCACTAAACCCATATATCAAATTCTCTGAAACTACTAAATCATTCACAAAACTTTTGAAACCACTTAGAAAATTTTCCTTCCACAAAACTCACAACATTTCATGAAGATTTATTAAAATTCCTGAAAATAAAAACTTTTCATGAAACATTTAATTTCCAAAAAAATCCTTCCTTAGAGAAATTTATTTTCTTATAATTCCTTTATAAAAGGAAATAATTCATGAAATTCCTTCATAAATTACAAGACTATGGATTTATTTAAGGTTTTATCCTTTCAAATGAGAGAGTTCAGCAACTATTTATAGTTTCTTCCTTATATTTTAAAATCTTTCAAGATCACCAACATGTTTTCATTAAAAATTTTGTTCTCATTTGTGAAACTCTTTATGTTCACAAATCATCATAGATATTTTACATCTACAAATATTCCAATAATCATGTTACTTTCCATATTTTATTCAAGCCTCATCCATCATTCATGAAACATCCTTTTGAAAATAACCAAACCTTCAAAAAAACATTCATGAAACCCCAAACATTAAATAATTTCATCTCTCTTCTATATTTTCATGTTCCATCCCTAGAAATGTAAGTTTCAAAAAACAGGATCCATCCTCCATATTTTGGGCACCAAAAATTCAGAAAACACTGGGAAACGACAGCACCTTATAGAAATAATTTTCTATAGAATTTCAAGAGATTCCATACCTCTGTCATGATGCTTTTTCAACATAACTAGTCAATAATTTCACTAGAAATCAACAACTGGCCTTTTTAACATGGTTTTTCAACAATCATAATCAACACAAAAACACAATAAATTTACCTTGTGGGGGTTTTTTCCAACACCAACTGTTCCCAAAAATATAATTTATATATCTTTCTTAGATATAAATGGTTTTATTTTCACATTCAGAATTAAAATAAAATTATTTTATAAAGAAAACATATGTTATGATATAGCGCATTTAAATAATGTCCCTTATATATTAAATTATGAAAACCAAGTATTGGAAATTGATAACGAAATTAGTTCGCATGACTAATTTCACACCAAGTTGTGGTATCATCATCTAGTTCATGTAAAAAATATATGTATGTAAAATCCATATCAAGATGGTTACATAGATAATTTTTAGATAAAATCACTTGAAATATGTCACATTTGTGCACAGGGAAAAATGGCCATGACAACATTTGATGAAAAAGATAAAAGAGCTATAAATCTTATGGAATTTTTACACACTGGGGTGTGTAGACCACTTATAGTAGAAGCTATAGTTTGATATTATTACTTTATTACTTTTATAGATGACTTGAATTGATATAGATATGTTTACCTAATGGGTTATGAGTCAAAACCAATTGAGAAATTCGAAGAATTCAGGATTTAAGTAGAGAAAAAACATGGTAAAAAATAAATAAACTTCGATATGATTGAGATAGTGAATATATTAACTAAGGATTCATCAAATATGTATGGGGGTGTGGGATATTATCCAAAATCACTCCTCATTATGCACCATAGTCGTGTTGTGTTACTAAAATGTGGAATCGTAAATTATGTGACATGGTAAGGTTGATGATGATCGATGAAATTATTTCATTATCCTTTTAGGATATGTATTACATTCTACAACACACATTATAAACTGAGTGAAAACTAATGTTGTAAATGAGATTCCATATGAGTTAATTTATGGAAATATTTTTTTTACATAGTTATGAATGGGGTTTCAAGGATTTTTTTAATTTTAACTCTTGAAATAAACTACCACACCAAGGTGAAAAGTGTATCATTATAGGTATCAAAAAAACATCTAGTTACTTTTTATACAACCACTTAAATAAGAATGTGGTTGTTATAATATAATATATTTTTCTTGAAAGGTTGGAACATCCTCAAGAAAGACAGTGGTATCATCATTGAATTCAAGAATGTTAATGGTCAAGATACATAAGTGTTGGTACAAGAACAATTTCTATAGGCCCTCAGGGAAGATATTATTTCTGAAACACAAGTACTTCATTAGAGAAACAGAAATATTAGAGAATCCAAAAGGAATTTTTTTCTAGTCACTAATGATGGGGACTCATTATTGGATGACAATATTGATCCACCTTACAAAAATGAGGCAATAGTTATCTTAGCAACTAAAACTCAAAAAAATATTTTTCAAAACACATTTAAGGAAAAACTGTAAAACCACCAAGTCAATAAGCCACATCAAGAACTATAGCAGATAACAAGGATATTAAAATCAAACATGAACCTATTAGACACAAATTCCCTATAATGTTTCTAGATATAGTAATTTACATTTATGTCTTGTTCATCTCTAGTAATTTCTTCGAATCGATAGGATAATTTGTCATCATCATCATTTATTTATTTATTCAGTGATAAAAAAAGGGGGGAAAGCACCCCCAAGTACAAGAAAAAGACAACCACAAGCCTAAGGAGGTCTAAAATAATGTAACCCAAGGGAATCCCCCTGAATGAGAGCCACACTCTCTAGTTTCAAGAGATCCACATTCGAGACGCAGTAAATGTTGGAGTTGGGCTTGGCCACGGAGGCAAGGTGATCCACCACTTTGTTCCCTTCATGCCATGTGTGAAGCACTTTGGTGTTGTTATTGAGAAGCATAACCATACACCTTCTAATGATATAGGATATTGACCATGGGATTGAACCTATACCCTTGAGAGCATTATGCAGAATGAGGGATTCAGTCTCAACCTCAGAGAGAGTGATTTTGGCCTGTTGGTAAAGGGTGAGGCCAGTGAGAGTGGCCTTGGCCTCTGCCTGGATGGAGGACCCACTACTGAGATAGGAAGAGAAGGCCATAATGATTGTGCCTTTGGAGTCCTGAACAATCCCACCTCCACATATGGTTCCCAAGCGACATGATCCATCAGTATTAAGTTTCAAACCGCAAGCTGGAGGATTCCACCATGCCCAAAGTGATCTAGGAGTATTACTTGGCTGAAGAGGAACTGGTACATTGAGAAGAAGGTGTTGTAAGGTGGGTGCCTCCCGCCATCCAGTAAAAATATTAACCATATCCATAAGAATTTTTTTGATACGCACAATAATGGAACTACCGGAGGTTTGGATACCCTCAAAACCCATCTTGTTCTGAGCTTTCCATAAACACCAGTAGGCCGAATGAAGCACCAGAGTGTGGGATGTCTTCTCCGCGCCAGCAGAACCCGCGCCACTGTACCAGGACTCCAGAAAGGAGGCCTCGGTTCTGGAAGAAGTCGAGAAAGTGGTGAATGGGATTAAATAATTCTAGACCTCATTTTCCCAATCACCCTCAAAGAAAATGTGAACCACATATTCTTCCCAGTGATTCTTGCAACAGCAGCACCTGGACGCCAAGTTGATGCCGCAGCGTTTGATATTGGCCTCCGAGGGAAGAGCATTGTTCCTGATCTGATAGAGGAGGAATTTAAACTTCATTGGTACCATTTTTCACCACAGGGTTTCATCCCAAACTTGAAAAAACTCATCAACTTTAATTTTCTTATTTTTGAAGCCTCTTGTTAGAATTAGATGTTTCTTATCAATACAATCGCCCTTCTCCTCATTTTTGTTCACATGGATTGGTCTCCCATTAATCATTTCTATGTCCTCATTAGAATCATGAATGACTAAGACCATATTTGGAAGATCTTCCTTAGAGTGAATAAGAAGCTTCAAGGGTTTTCCATATCCCTATAATCTACTGGATATTGAAAGGTAGGTGTGGCCTCTAGTGAAACATCACCTGCATCAACCTCCTATCCTAACAACCATTGGGGAACTATGGGATCATCAATATGAGGCCTCACTGCCACCATATCACCCATATTCTCCATAACATGATCTGTATAGTCGCCACCTTCAATCCTTTCACTCCCACTCACCAGATTCAAGTTGGCATCCTTCACCTGTTCATTCTTGGATGGCTCACCCTCCTTTACCCTACCAACATTTTTAGTGGATCATGTCTCCATTGTACTTGTATGGTCAAAGTAATCCTTATACCCTTTTTATTTTCTATTCTTACTCGTAATGAAATTACCCAAATCCTGGTTTTCATTTTTTCCCTTCTTCCTCTTAGGGATGTGACAAACTCTAACAGGTCCTCCCATAGCAATTTCTTTTGAGAGATAACTCCTTCCACCTGACTCTACTCCTGAGAATCCCCCTAGACTATTTATCTCCTGATCAGGAGTAACAAATCCCACACCATTAAACCTATTACTAATGCTAAAAGAGGACAATATTGATCTCCAATTTGTTCTTAACCCAACAATATTCCCACTCCCCTAATCATCAAGCATTTCATGCACATGAAATTTAATGACCTTAGTGACCCCTGTATCTAGTAAGGATTTATTTCCAGTTCTGGAAACATCCTCATAAGAAGGAACCTTTGGAAAATGTCTTTTGGTTGCTGGGGACCAGCATCACCAGTATCCCCTAACCCCATAGGAACATGCACAGTGGTATTTTGCTCTGATAAATATTTACTCAACCTTTTAAATGCATCCACCACTATAGGGTTAGTGTTGTTCGGTCTATCCACTTTTTGTATGGGAAGAGGGCTTGAAGATTATTTTATATGTGAGTGATCCACTGATTGGGAACCCATAGTTTTTTGCCTAAGAGACTTTCCAGAAAAAAGAACCCTAGGAAGGTCCCTAAGAGACTGATGGAAAGATTGTAAATAATGTCCCAGGTGATTGAAAACTGAGTAAATGTTAGTCCAAGATTCATACACAACATTCTGTTTACATCTGAATTCTTCCCCATTAGCTATCCAAATCCATTCTACAGGGGGTCTTGAAACATCAACTTCGATGCACATGTATGGAGAAATATGGTGACAAACAGAATAAGTCATACTATCAGAGCACAAATATCATCCTACCATATTACCAATCATGTGTAAAATAGAGGGATTTGGGAAGGGAACTGGGAGTTTGGGAAATCATACCCACATCACCATCATATAAGATTCATGATTCATATGAAATTCATACGACCAAAACAATTGGTATAAGGGGAATCCATTGAAGACTCTTGCAGCATTGGACCAGGCTAGAATCAAATCATTCTCTGAAGCAAATAGAACTATCATCTGATGATTTTCGAGAAGTCCTACCATGCATTGATCCTGTAGAACCCAAGAAAATAAAACAAACCTGTTGAAGGAATTGAAGGAGGGCCTTTTCATTCATAAATGAACCACCAAAGTGAGATTAAAAAATCTTGACGCCTCTATAAACTCCAATGTTTAGATCGCTAATTACAGAGTATTGTTCAAGATATCTGGATCCTTTGGGCTTAGGGAGATAGCAGAAAATGGAGAGAGGAAATCCTAGTTGGAAAAGGGTAAAGGAATTGTCTTATGAGGGGGGGAGAGTACGGAGATATTCCCCCCACTTCTAAAGATGAGATAGGAAGGTGGAGCCACGTCCATCCCAGCCTAGGGCATCACATGAATGTCTTCGTTAAGAGCTCACCCCACCCATGTTTTTAGAAAATAATTAGAAACTAAAAGTTGATAAGAATCCATAAATTTTGAGATGGATTACATACATCATAAAAAAATATTGATTTTGGTCGATATTCTAGTTAATGAAGAGCATCTTGGGTAAAAATGGGTATTTAAGAGATAAATGGACTTGGAAGGTAAATTAAGTACCTATACATCATGGATAGTGGATAAAGGGTGTAAACAACATCAAGTCATTAACAATGATGAAACCTTTTCTATAGTTTCCATTTTTAAATCCTTTATAATTCTATATTCCCTTGAAGATTTATATGACTATAAAATTTGATTGATAGATGTCAAAATGGATTTCCATAATGAAAACCTCCAGAAAAATTTTTATATGACACAATAATAAGGTTATGTGACTCCATTAACTTACAATAATATTTTCATGTTTTAGAGATCTATTTATACTTTAAAGTAGGAATCTAGGTCCTGGAACATTCACCTTGATGAATCCATATGATATTTTTTTTAGAAATAACTATTCTGGTCCATGAGATTATAATTCATTTAGTGGGAGTTTAGTCATATTCCTAGTGGTATATGTTAATGACATATTACTTATTGGAAACGACAGACTATGATTATAGTCAATTAAGGACATGTTAAATAAGTTCTTCTCTATGAAGGACATAGGTTAAGAACCATATATCCATAGAATCATGATCATTCTTGATAGATCCAAAACTTTTCATGGACAATATCAAAGTACATATATTTAATAGATTCTAAAGAGATTTAATTGTGAATAATATAAGAGGGGATTGATTCTATAGTAACTTGATATAAATATTTCTAATAAAATGCATTATTAAACACAATATTAGAGATATAGAGAGAATTATTAGGATCCCATAAACATATTTTATAGTATTTGTCATGTATTACAATTTATATAATAGGATTTATATTTCTTATGCTTTAAGAGTGGTTGGTAGATGTCAAAATCATATAGAAGAACAACATTTGTCTGTTGTTATGTCTATCCTTAAGTATCTGAGGTGAAAAAGGATATATTACTAGTTTATGGAGGAGATGTATAACTAGTCAACTTATGATTGAATGATTTAGTTGTGACCAACATCGATCATCTTAGGATACAAATTCATCTAAACTAGGACCCAAATAATTTGATGATGATGATTAGAGGTTTGTAAAGTATGTGTGGGTAACCACTAGAGGGAATATGTACTTGATTCCTTCGACAAAATAATGGCATGAAAAGAGTTTTATATGGATTCATTGACAAAGAAAGATTCCAAATAAAATTAAATAAATTACTTATAGATTATATGTTAAAATAACATGTCTCTGTGGATTCTAAGAAAACTATAACGTCCCCTGACCCAATACTCCCCCATGTGACCATACTGGGTTTTCTATGTAACCTCAAGCACACCTCCCAATAATCCAGAAATTGGTGAATAACAGTGAGTCTGTAAGGAATATAGTGGTGAGACTATAGCATATGGTATATAGTAGAAATAATATCATGATAATATGATTAAACAAGAACGAATAAAAAATTTAATAGACTAACAAAACTGAACCATCCAAATAATAACATAATCATGTAATGTCAGGAATAATGTAACTAAATTACATGGTAGAAGGCATATAAACAACCGACTAAGATGAATTAATAAAAGTCTCCACAACTACCATCCCAAACCCCATGTCGGTCCCCTTGCCAATATCTATCCTATCTAGTAATAAAGCATCCAACACAGGGTTTCTTTCCCTTGCCCAAAACTATCCTATGAAATATACCTAGGTGCCAAATGATATCTCGAACAAGCTGTGATAACAAGTCAGTAAGATGACACCAATGGTGTCTAAAAATATAGGGTGAATATACTATTCAAGAAATTATATGATAAGAATTGTTATTAATTAATAAATTAATACAACCATTAAATAAACTTGTTGAAAATTGGACTTCAGGTTAACATCATAGGTCATCCAAACATTCCCAAGCTCCATACTGGATATCTCTATTTATTGGTGGATCCTCTTGCAATAGGAAGGATCTCCCATTATATATCTCAAGTAACCAAGTAATCAAGGAACCATTGGGATCCATTTGTACATAACCATGTTGGATTCTCCTACGTCTTCCCAAAACACACTTTTCCAAGGGGTATGTAGCCATATCATACTTGGATCCATGCATACATAACCAGGTTGGAGATTCTTATATCTTCCTGTAGCATACATTAGAAATGGGTAAGTAACCATATTACTAGCATCCATGTGAATGTATCATGATGGATTCACTTATGTTTTTCCATGGCATAATACAATACCATGTGAAAAGTAACCATATCTTGTTGTGGATTCACTTGTAGTAGGATGAATCACAAGCACCATGTCTCATGAAGCATTGGATCAATCCCATAAGAAAAACAGTAACCAACCACAATCGTAGGAAATCAAAAATAATATAGAAGTAAAATGGTATATTCTCCTATATCAGTAAATCATTCATGGTATGTATCATGTAACTAAACATAAATAGTTTTATCTAGTTACCATAAGCCAGGATGTTCAATTATTCCAATTATCTATTTTAAACCAATATTTCTTTATTGGTGGAATCTCCAATATCAAGAAAAATCAATGATGTCACAATATTCCAGGTTATCGTTTATCCTTAATCACAAGTTATACTAAATTCAAAAAATCAAGACACCAAGTTCATCAGCATTTCTAGGGTAGGTTCATCACTCAGGTACCTCAAGTCTTATCCCAATGTATATGGAACCAAAGAGATCTATGGGGTGTTAATGTATGAAAATTTCATTAAATATTGAATCACCCAAATAATTAGGTTTCACACATGATGTTTTAGAATGATCTCTCTTATTGCTGATACTATGGAAATTAAAATTTACATTAGGGAGTATTTCTGGAACCCTCATCTAAGTATCAAACAAAACATAGAATATTCATCAACATCTTATGTAGAACTGGGTTCCTCCTTCTTTCCCTGAAATAAATATTTATTGTTCTATCGACATAATATGTGAGATATAAAATATTTCTTGTCAACCCAAACTAGGATTAACCCCAAAAAAAGAATCTAATATATCGAGGAGGAGAAAATAAAATATATTATGAATTACCTATAAACTATCGAATCGGATCACCGAGATCCAATAAAAGCACTACTGGTTTAAATAAAACAACTAGGGTTCACCAATCGATGGGATTGAATTAGAGAAATGGATAAATGACATTAAAATATTCAAAAACAAGAGGTTTTAAAAGAGTTATAAGTAAGAAACATTCATGACACGAAAAGGCCATTCACAACATGAATAAGTTTCTTCCCATAAGCCAAAAAAAATCTCCTCAGGTTAATAACCCATAAAAGATATATTTCACATTGTGAATTCTACACACATTTTTTTTCTTGATTCATAGAGTACCCCAAAACCGTTCAATTCCGGAATGAGTTTCACGGGGTCTACCCAACCCCATTCACACCCCGTGTGGGTTTCATGGCGTTGGCATAAAAATTTCACATTATGAATTAAGAATTTATGATTTTAATTAATTATATAGCTATAACTCACTTCCACTTAGATATTTCTTGGAACATTTTCCCAATTTGAATAATGGATCAATTAACAATATTCAAAAATAAACACCACCAAACTCAAAAATATTAACTTAAACGTAAAGAGGGACATACTTGGAGAAAGAAAATATCTTACAACCTCCCCATTATATAATATCTTATCCTTGAGATATTCTTCAAAGAATATTTGGGGGTATCAGTGACCATTTCTAGCCACAGTTTACATATATCAGATTCCCACTCCTAGGACTCCACATGTAGATACCCACGCATACAATATACTCATAAAAGAGGTATTGTATTACCTCAGAGATTTTTCTCACTAATATCCCTGATATAAATCAGATGGTATCCAATAGATTTTTTATATAAAACTTGATGGAATTAATGTATATCATGTGATAAGGGTTAGGATGATATCTCTGAAGATGTGACGCATGAAACATATCACGCATAGAACTGGAGTCTTGTAAAAGGTCCAAATAGTACTTCATAAGACCAACCCTTTCCACTATCTTGAATTCCCCAAAAATCATTTGTTCTAGAATCCATTTCTTCCTAATTTTTAATTTCCCTAGCCTAGGAGAGACCTGAAGGAAAACATGATGATAAACCATGAACTCCATAGGCAATCTCTAATGTTTAGAGGATTTTTTATGGTTTCACGTCGTCACCAACTAATTTTAGATTAATTCATCATTCTTAAATGTATGATGCATGAGACTAGGTCCAATAAGTGATGATTCTCCTATATCTAACCATAAAATAGGAGAATGACATTATCTTACATAAATATCCCTGAAACATACATTTGGAAAAATGTTTAAAAGTTTTTATTATAGGAAGACTTGAGGAGAAACAGATGCTTTTCCTACAAACCATAATGATCAAAAACATAGTCACATAACATATCTTCTAGAATTTAAATTTTACATTCTAATTAAACTTCCTTCAGAGGATAATAGTCCATACATATAAGAAACTATTATTTTAGATCCTTATGAATACCTTTCCTAAACCATTACATGAAATATGAATCTTGATAAGTGATGTTACTTTCATAACACCATGCAGTAAAACTATCTATCAAATAAAGAGACTACTCAAATCATCAATGATGAAGGTATCCATAATGGGAATGAAGTGGTATACCTACATAAGTCAATCCATGATCACCCATACTAGATCATTCTTAAAAAAAATTCATGTTAAATCCTATCATAAAATATATAATCACAACATCCCACTTCAATTATAAAAAATGTTGAGGATGCAATAACTTATCATATGTCTGTTTCTCGGTATTCACATGCTAATTGGTGAAACATATCACTGTGAAGGTGGTATATCCTTTTTCTTCACTAGCCACTGGTGCTATATATAGATATGATGATACACATTTTTCATACATGGAGGTACTTCAAATCTAGATTCATGAAAATCCTTCATCAACTCCTCTCACAAGCCCATAAGAACCCACACATGACCTTTAAGGGGAGGATTAGTACTAATGTTAGACTATAATTAATATCCTGTAAATCCATCTCACAAGGCTCTGGCCAAACATCCTTCACCCCTATATTAGTCATCGTAGAAAACAGTACTTCCAGATAGGAGAAGTCGAAGATGAAACACCAATAGTAACCTCCTAGAACCAGAAAAATCCAAATCATGACGAAATTATTGGTTTGTTACCATGATACCAAGTCTGAAACCTTATCTCTTTCCCATGACACCATATCCTTTGAGATAACTTGAATGAATAATTTCACTCCATTAACCTAGAAACTACATTTGGATATTTTCATGTCAAGTCAATGCTCTCTAAATGTAATCTGGATGATGTCAAGATGTTGGGCATGGTCATCTACATTCTATTAGTACACTAATATTTCATTTAGGAAAACTACTAAAAACGGATCTAGGAATGGATGAAATATCTAGTTCATCAAGTCAATTAATACCATTGGAGTGTCCATTAGAAGGAATGACATTTCTAATAACTTATATAGAACATTCATACTTTAAAAATAAATCTAGGTTATTTGAGATGTTATAACCATCAAATTTGGGTACCCTAACCTCAAGTTAATCTTTCATAAAATATTTTCACCTCTTAGATGACCAATGATATCGTTGTTTCATGAAATGTGATTTCATTTATTAACCATCTTCTATTTCAGTCTCTGATAATCTACACCCAAGTGTAATGTCTCATCAGCCTTATTGGTGAATAGAATAGGAAAACCCCAAAGGGAAGTACTAGAATATGTAAATATATTATGTTATATATATTCTAACTATGATTCCAAAACATGATGATCCACTGGTTCCATCCAATAAGGTGGAATTGAAACTAGATTAGCTCTCGATAACAACTCAACCATGAACTCAATATCTTTCCCAGATAGTAATTTAGTGAATTCTTCAGGAAAGACATCATATAAAACATTTTACCAATAGAGGAAAAGTATCCAACTATATTCAACCATTTTTTATGTTAGGTCTCTCCAACTGTGTCATGAGAGAATCTAATCAACTCTAAATTGGACCCACACGACCATCTAGAAGATCCCACTCACCCGGGTGATGATAGGTGTCCTCTTGAAGATATAAAGGTAAATATATTCTTATAAAATTTGATATGTGTTTTGTATATAACTATAAAATACATGATTTTTATAAAATATAATCCTTAAATTTCTTTCATAGAGAACTCAAAAAATTAAATGGTAGCCACTAATTTCAAGAGAACATTCCTTGTAGCATTTGATATTCTATTATCAATCTCCCAATGGTGTATCAATTCTCATAACACCAATAAGTCACTCAAAAAATAGACCGAATACATTTTAAAATTTATTACACATAAAGGAATGTGATTATACTATATATAAAAATTAGGTATGAGTAGATGATATAGTAATCCTACCTATGATGGTTGAAGGTTCTGTATCTAGAATACTCAGAGTAGACTACATAGTGTGTAGCTAACTCACCCCAATTCCTTGGGCCCTAGTCTGAATCCCATGTACCACTACCTCTGGTTGATACTATTTCTCCTATAATAGGATACCACATCTCCTACCTTGGCATATATTTCTTGTGGAACTCTAGTTGTATTTCTAATGAGGGGTAGTTGAGTCCTTCTTAGACTACGGTTCTTATACTAATCCCGTTTTACTATTCTTCTACTAACAGTTCCCACATAACATATAGATATTTCCCATATTATTGTAAAAAACTCTCTCTAGTTGGTTATGGACACTAGAGAATCCTATGAACCATTTTCCACACTGAAATCACACTAATGGGCTATGGTCCTAAAATAGTCCACACAACCCTTAATGTACATTATGTTACTACTCAATAAATAAATATTATAACCTAATTTTCTACTACTTGAAAAAGTGATCCCAAATTACCCTAATGAAAATGTATGTCTTACAT
The DNA here is from genome assembly GCA_963277665.1 of Viscum album. Lineage (NCBI taxonomy): Eukaryota > Viridiplantae > Streptophyta > Magnoliopsida > Santalales > Viscaceae > Viscum > Viscum album. Next base: position 189,668,491 of record OY728155.1, on the reverse strand, counting down.
TAGATAACTCTCCCAAGTTCCCTTTTATGATGAGGGCCTGATTCATAATGTTTTTGAATCTTCTTAAGAAAAATACCTTCGGCTGTGACCTTATCTTATATAGAATACGATCTAAAAAATATTTAACCCTGACAAACTCATATAGTTCAATATATGGAGAAAAATGTATGTATATTAGTGAAACATATAGTTTCTTCTATCACTAACAAATTATACTATATAAGAAGCTTGAAATTGTGATTCATATCATCCATAAATGTCTATGGATAGAAGAGTCTTAGGAAATTTTCATCAATTTCTTTTCAAGTTCTCTCCTCTTGTTGATTATCTTTCTCAAGAAAGTCCGAAAAACTCCTTGATGGCCCATCAAACATGTTAACAGAATAATTAAACCTTCTACCTATTTTTTTATCATCTTTATAGAAGATCCTCTAGATTAAATCATTATATAATTAAACTACCTATAGTATTACCACCATAGTGAACATAGGTGGTTGTTGCAGCTAGAAGTCTTTGGTCATTTCAGATACTGAATGGATGATGTGAACAGTCTCTGTCTCCATCGATTGCATAAACCTCAAGAAAATATCATAAATATACTCATCCATATTATTCACTGGAGCTGCAAGATATTCTAGTTTAACTATGATTACATTTTTCAGATTACCACTCTCGAGATTCTCAGCCCAAAGATAATCTACAATATTATCACACTTCTTAGAACATGGGTAACACAACAAGGTAAACCTAAAAATTCTAACAAAAATAGAGTACCCCTAGAACATGGTCTATCTATATGAGGATTAACAAGATAATTAGAATAACATAATATTTTATATCATTTATTTTTATTATGTATAACATGGGATTACATTTCACAATTTAGATAGCTGATTATTTTAGATGTGATAATTATTCCCCTATCTTAAACAATGCATGTCAAAATATATCCATATGTGTCTATCATTATTCATAGTAATCATCTTGTACCATACCATCCCATAAGTAAAAATATCATAAAATATTAATATATCATATTAAGCGAATCACCTAAGGAGAAATATCATTAAAATTGTAACAAGAAAATAGTATGAACAATAATCCCAACCCTGGGCACTCAGTTGTTTCCCACACATGGGTTAGCACCTCCCATGAAAGAGATCATTGGAAAACCTAAACATATCCTTGAATCCTTTCTACCATTCCCAAATAGTTATATAATACAAAAGAAACTTGATCCCTTGGTACTGATTAGTAATAACCCCCGAGTTGGTACTCCCTCACGTGAACTTACTGAGTTGGCTATGTGACCTCAAGCATGCCTCCCCGTATACTAGATGATTCCAACTAGCAGTGAGGGTGTAAGGAATATATTGTAGAGATTATGCCCTCTGGTATAGATTATTAATAACATTGTAATAATATAAATAAACAATAATTCATCTCAGACTTTATAGAAGTACAAAATAGAAAAATCTAAATAATAAAAGAAACATGCATTTTTAGGATGAATGTAATTAACTTTCATGTTGGAAGTCATAAAAATAAAATACTAAGATGAATCCACAAAAGAATCCAAACCCTTGTTCTCAAACTCAATATTAGTCACATATCCATGATCCAACCCATCTAACAATAAATCAACCAACACATGGCCTCATTCCCTTTTCTAAACATACAATCATGAAATATGACCAGGTACTAAATAGTATCCCAAACAAGGTTTGATTAAAAATCAGTTGGCTGAAACCCATGGAGTCTAAAAAATATTGTATAACTATATAATATATGCAATAATATGATAACAAGTGGTATTAATTAATAAATTAATACAACACATTAAATTAACTTTATAACCCTTAAGATCTAAGGGGACACCTTTGGTCAGCCAAACCTACATCTACTCTATGCCATATATCTTTTTATAGTAGTGGATCCTCTTGTATTAGGATAGATCACCCATTCCATAACTCATGTAATAAAGTAACCTAGGTAACACTAGTCTCCATTTTTACATAACCATGTTAAATTATTTTACTTCTTCCCATAATACATGTATTTAAGGGGTATGTAATCATCTCATGATGGGATTCAATTGCACATAACGAGGATGGAGTATATTATTATTTCCCATGACATACATCACCAAGGGATAAGTAACTATATCACAAGGAACTATGTGAATGTACAATGATAGAGTCACTTACGTATTCCCATAGTGAAATACCATACCATGGGTTGTTGAGCAATGTATTGTTTTCAAACAATTCAAAATAATGTTTTTTAAAGGGGGAGATTATTTTAAATAATACTCTGTCTCTTTATGATGATTTTGATGCTCACAAATACCCTTAATTATTTACTAATTATTTCGTTGAGTATTTTGCAGGAATTTATTTTTTTTATTTATTTCATACAATGAGATTTCATAATTCATTTATTCCGAGATCAATTTTAGCGCGTTCTGGAATCACTGTAGCGCGAGATCAATTTTAGCGCGTTCTGGAATCACTGTAGTGCGAGATCAATTTTAGCGCGTTCTGGAATCACTGTAGCGCGAGATCAGTTTTAGCGCGTACTGGAATCACTGTTCATACCCTACGTTGATGAACGTAACGTATGGATGAAAAGTTTACTTTTTATGTTATTTTGAAACGTATGGTTAATGAACCTTACGTTGTTGAAAAGTATGGAAGAAGAACATTACGTTTGGAAGGAACCTTACGTTTTTGTTGTTGGACAAGTATGGAAGAGAAACCGTACGTTAGTTTTCAGTGTTGAGTTTGTTTCTCAAAAGTATGGATCATCAACCTTACTTTTATAATAAACCGTACGTTCTTTGGAGAGTTGAAGCAAGACAAAGTATGGATGATCAACCCTACGTTTGAATGCTGAAGAGAAAGTATGTACGTTCTGAACCTTACGTTCTGAACCTTACGTTATGAACCTTACGTTCTGAACCTTACGTTCTGAACCTTACGTTCTGAACCTTATGTTCTGAACCTTACGTTCTGAACCTTACGTTTGTGAACATTACGTTTGTGAACCCTACGTTTGGAGCCACGTCATCAACCCTACGTTTGGCGTCGGGATATTTTTGACAGACGATATTTCCTTTTGCATTGGTCAAACAGGCGGATTATTAAGCGGATTTCGAGCCGATTCTTAAGTACGACTTTGACTGAATCAAAGACTATTTTCAACGGATTAATGATTGATTTAAACGGAGCTTTTTATTCCGATTCTTTAGGGGAGTTACAACGGCTCTGTTATTTCATTTTTTTTTTAATATCGCGAATCTAAAGGAGATTTTCATGGATCTATTTATGCGGAAGATTTTCTCATATTTGAATATATATGTTCTTTCTTGGAAACTTCGGATATATATATACACAGGAAAGTGTATGAAATATATAGATTGATCTTTTAATGAGCAAGAAACAGAGACTGTGTGAAGGCGTTCTTTTCTGGTGATCGAGAAGAAGTGTAAAACCTTTTTTTTTCGAAGGAAGATCTTGATAGCAGATTCACGTGTTCTACATCGACTATCTGTTGTGAATCTACTGCTGCTGAAGTTGTGAAGTTTCTTGTAATATCTATTGCAACTGGATCGACTCAGAACTGTTTTGATTACAGATCTTTATTTTCTGAAGACGACGATCTATCTACTGTCAATTGCATTCTGTTGCAATTGTGAAGAACAACTGGAGAAGTGTTTTCTTTATCGAAACCCTTTTTATTTTTGAGTGATCAGCTTCTCGTTCTAAGCTGTGTGGGTTCGTGTTTGAACCAGGAAGGTTGTGTTTTCCTGAAACTTGTAAAGGTATCAACTGCCTGTACTCAGTTGTGAACAGGTCTGTGGAAACGAGGACCAGATAGTTGAAATCGCCAAGCTCGTGGATTTGAGCGTTGGTGGAGTGGACTAGGGGCCTTCTGTTCCCCGAACCACTATACATCTGTGTGTTCATGCTTTTACTTTTTCCGCTGCATATTTAATCGTGCTAAAGCATAGTGGACAGAATTTGTCTAAATTGAAGAGATTGTAATAATTTTGAAAAGACACAATTCACCCCCCCTCTTGTGTGTAATCCGTAGATTCAGATCCAACATGGGTAAATTAAGAATATCGAGGGGTGGATTATCCTATGTCCAGAAGAATCATAGGTACCATGAATTGGGAGTTAGTGGATCAATCCATTGTGAATCTTTAATACAACCATAAGAAAAATAAAGAAAAAATAAATTAACAATCAATTGGTAGATTATCCAAAAATATGATTAATAACCAATTTTATCCATAAAGTAACTAATAATTAACATATTTATGAGGTTATCATAATCTATGTTTCACAATTTTTCTAATTACCAATTTTAAACCATTATTTTTCAATCGGTGGATTCACCTATATTTGGATGACTCATCGATGTAACAATATGACATATTAAAATTTATATGTTACTCAAAATTCATAATATCAATATTATTAGTTCATTCTAGGTTCAATGGTAGGACCTCCTATCAGGTTTCCATAATTCTAGTCTCAACCCTAATGGACCCAACAGGTCTCCATGGGTGGTTTAAGAATAAAAATTCTATTAAATAGTTACCCAATTAATTAGGTCATGTGAAAAACATGCCAGCATTATCACTCTTATTGTAAATATGAGATAAATTGAAACAATAATCAGGGAGTTCTTCTAAACCCCCAACCTTAAAAGATAAGTATACGTAGAAGATTAATCAATGCATGAGGTACAACAAGGTTTCATCATTCTTCCCTCCAAAAATTATTTATGGTTCTATTAACATAAGACATGATATATCATGGATATTTAGTTGATCCAAACTTGGTTTTACCCTAAGGGGGAATCTAATGGACTAGGGAGGGTAAAAGAAAATAAATGATGGATTACTATAAAAACCTTTATACATATTTACAAGATTTAACAAAAGGGATTCTAGTTTGAAAAACACTCTTAGAGGTCACCAATGGATGGGCTGCAATGAGATGAAGGGATACATGAAAATATAATGCATGGTGCTAGATTTTTTCCATGTGGGATGGTTATATAACATTAATGATGTGAAAATTTCATTCACGTCATGATCATCTAAATTCCCATATTTTCTAAAACATCAGTCTCCTCGAGTTTAAAACCCAAAAGGTTGATTTCACCTCATGAATCCTACTCTCATTGTTTGTTACTTATTCACATACATCATTGAAACCATTTACTCTATTAATGAATTTCATGGGGTATTCCTAAACCCATTAATTCTTTATATGGGTTTCATGGGGTCATCCTGAACAATTCATGTCCAAAAATTGGGAACTCACAACATTGATTCCTTTATAATCTTGTACTCACCCCCACTTCCTTCTTTTTATGAAATAATTTTATAATCGGCACAACAACTTCATTTCTACGGATCGAAAAAAACACCACCAAACTCAAAGAGGCTATCCAAAGCACAAATAGGGATGTACCTTGACAAAATGGGATCTTACAAACACATTTATATCTATTTTTGAGGAGAAATAAAAATAATTTTATAGAATAGTTTTGTATCGCATGGGATTGAATATTGTTGCAATACCCCAAAACCTACATCTCGTAAGTAGATAAAATAGTGTTGGGGTTTGTATTGTATTTTATTGAGTTTTTTCCCTTCTTACCTCATATGTCCTTGTATGATCATTTAATAACTAAGTGTTTTGGGGAAGGTATTCAACCCAACCGATCACTAACAATGTCTTGTCCTGGCCTCAACTCATACAAAATGATGGCATGGAATGTAAGAAGAGTTAAAGTAGATTTGGTAGGAGAACTAGTGGTGTTGGAGGTTTATCATATTCATGGGTATGGTAGAGGAAGTTATTTCATGGGGAAGAAAAAGTATTCCAAGTTAGACCTTTTAAATAATGGTATCAATTGGCCTTATTTTTATTCTTCTCTCCATTTTTTTGGATTTGAGCACCATGTTTTCTATCAGTGAGGAAGTAAGAGACATAATAAATCATCTTGTCAGAGGTAGTACCCAGATAGAAGTGTAGTGTAACTACCTGGGTAAAAATATTGTGTCCACAATGGGGACAATTTTCTCTTGGGGGTAATGTATCACCCCATAATGTGAAAGGGTTAAAAAACTAAATTTTACTAACCATGTCAATAATGTTCACATTTATTTTTGGGATTCTACTGGATTATAACTCCATAGTTATGTGAGGAATGTCCTGGAGTAGTGTTAGGATGGGTTACCTCTTAGGAAGTTTCTCAAGGTGTGTGTATTTAATGAAAAGGAACACGAATATAATATGTGTTGGTATATGGGGATATTCATTAGTCATATCACCCATTTGGTCATGTGGGATGTCCCCAAGTAGGGGTAAAACTTTTCTAGGGGAAACGTGTGGTTTATAGTGGGTCGTGAACTAATGACCATATTAAAAGTAGGGTTCTTCTGCTATTATTGGGGACCAATTATTATATCAAGGTTCTAATTATAACATAGAACTACTGTAATATTTTGATGATAGAAATAATCTAGGGAAATTTTTTATTTACTATTATATAGAAGAACATTCATCATATTATAATATATTAATTAATATTCAAGTCATTGAATATTCTAGTAATTTAAAGTACAATGTTAGTTGTCTCTAGGGAACCAACTCCAATAGACTATTACTTTCACTAGATCTAATTACTAAATAACTTATTAGCTTTCACATGATATAAATGCTTTAAATATTTTATGGCTATAGTTTTTGGCCTCATAATATCCCATTTTTCCTATCCATCTTAATATGTGTTCAATCCTTTGATAAAATCCCTCAATAAGTGTATTCAAAATGAATTTACCTTTTATCCTCTATCATAAAATTGGAAACATGGATAATACAATAGTCTTATTTTTATCATAATATATAATTTATTATAATACTTTACTATCATGTTACCATTTTAAAATAAGGAATAAATCAATGTTAAATTTCTTATTAAGCTGTATTAGAATCCAAAACACACTGATTCTATGTATATAGGGAAACCATTAGTTCAAATAAATTCTTTATCTCATTAACATTAGATATACTATGATACTAGTTCAAATTGATCATAAGTAAGACTTTTTTTACATCCCCTTGATAACTAGTTTCTCCACTTCTCCAAGTACCAGGAACTCTGTAATTTTTACGTTCTAAATTACTAAAATATAGTTCTGACAGCAAAACTATCCATTCTTTCTAGTTCTATTTATCGTTTTATTACTAGGATGTAGACAAAAAAATTTCAATCCTTTTCACATATCATGGAAGATGTGATAAATCCAAATACCTTAACATATGGAATTATATTGATTACAAGAATAAACTCATATACTTTCACATATCAACTTGAAGATATTTCCTTCCTTGTGACATAGGAATCAATTTAGTCTTTAATTATTCCATCATGTATTTTTTAGTATATTCACAATGTATGTACTATGAATAGATTTAAGAAACATCATAGATTTATTTCACAATATCTTATTCTCTAGAACTTGGGTTAAAACTCTTTACATTCTTGGAAAAATATATTTTACTTAATCATAACAAACTATAAGATTTACTATCCATTTTCTATATATTATAAAAATATTTTCCTTAAAAATTATAACACCCACACTATCCTCTTATAGACACATTGATCAATTTAAATATTAATGAACTATACTCTCTTATGTTGTTATTAAATAAATATTTCTACAACTCTAATAATTTCATTAATCCATAAATGGATTTCTATAAATTTCATACCTTATTGAATTTCTTAGTGTCACCAACCCTTCTAGTTGAATCATATGGAAATATTTTGTTGGGATTACTACAAGATAGGTGCCTCTAATATCCACTCACTCAATTACATGATCAATATAGTATTTATAAAAAATATAATTTAAATTTATTTATTGCTATTGTTGGTAAAAGGTTTCATTATTATCTATGTCTATATGTTTCTTGAAACATCCAGTAACCAATCATGACTTATTAGTACTAGCTTGTACCATACATCTATAGTTTCTTCTTTTATTCAAACCAATATATTTATATAATCTATAGAAACTATGAAAATTAATTACTAGATATTGATACATTAAATCCTTATCAAAATTCATTTAATATTTTGAATCAAAAATAGTTTCCATTTACTACTTTATTATAGGATTATTTATTCTTATTAAATATTATATCACCTATCATTATGAATACAAATCCACTTATTCAGTTTTAAATTTCATACATATTACATGTCTCCAATACAACTCCTTAAACTAGGTATTTTAAAGTTTGTGTTCCTATTCAAATTTATCTGTATCTAGAGCCTCACATCACCGAATTATGGATTACAACAACTATCTCAAAAGTGAATTTTACCCCTCTTATAAAAATATAGTCAATATTTACTAATACCTTTTCTCTCTTAGGGATCATAACATTATTAGTTGCTTTATGATAGTTAAATAATATGAACTTAGTGTTTTTCATTGATGTATGTTTATTTTCTAAGATTATATTTGACAAATACTTCTCTTCAAACACATGAATCTACAGCATAATGGATTGAAATAATATTTCAACTTATATGGAATATATTAGTCAATATAGTTGGTATATGGTTATTTGTTACACTTCTTTTTGTAAAACATTTCTTGAAATGAAATATATAATATTTTTCAATACCTATATGAATATTCATTAATCCTCCATGTACTACCATCAAATCTTTTATATGTATAAGGTAATTTGATTTTAGTAATTCTTTCACATTACAATTAAATCATTGATAAATACATGGTTAATATATTGAAAAAGTAGACTACTATAAAGGATCCTTTATCTTTGAGCATGTGTATTCATTACATAAATTATAAATTATTAAAATCACTTAAAGGAATCTCACTGAGTATATTAATTTACCTACAGATTCTCTTTATAATAGTTTTCATGTGTGTTGTTGAACTATCTCTAGAAGGATTGTGGCTATAAATTTATCATTAAAGGTTTTTTGTCTAAAAACAGAATATTTCAATAAATCAAAATACCTAAAAGATTTAGCTCGTATGAGTATAAACACTCTTCTTAGCATAAAATTGAAATTTACCTATTCTTTTACATGAGTAATAATTATCTCAATAGAAATAGGATTTATTCCATTCATATATTATGATTTCATCATTAATTGCTGATGTAATATATTTTTAATTCATGTATTAATAAACTATTAAGTATTAATTTCCATATAAAAGTTCATTTCAAATATAAATTAATAACTCATCATGTCTATAACAAGACACTAAGATGAATATTTTGGAAACACTAAATATAAAAATAATAGTATTATGAGAAGAAATTGATATGATAATTTTATTTTGTGTGATTAAATTTGTTGACATAAGAAATTACATCCTTTATACACTTTTATAATTCACCATACTTCTTATAATATAGTTTAACTTCTTCAGTTCTTGAATAAAATATAAATATGAGAGTTACATATTTTATTTAATACCAATGAAGTTAAATAATGAATTTTCCTGAATTATATGATTCTTATTTATTTTTCTTCAATTCATTGTAGTTCTACTTCCATTGACCTTTCCTTAGACATGTGAATTAGATATCCTCTAGTTAATTTCCTTCCCTTATAACATCTTTTCTTTTTAACAAATGTTGTAAACACTTCAATATCTTTGAACTTTTCAGGGAGTTTTCAACCTATTATTTCACTTCACTCAACATAATGGGTGGGAAACCATGATCCCACCAATCCTTATCTAAATAGTGTGTAATAATCAATAGATTATTTAGTCGTATCTCTATATTATTAATCCTATAATTCTCTATGTGTATGGATAATTTTGGTGTCATGGGTGATAATATGTTATTAGTTGATAATTTTTTATCTATATAGAAGCCTAAATTTTTTAAGTGATCAATGTACTTCAACATCTTGAATGGAAGATCACTAGCTAGGTATCTTTTAACCGGTTTACACTTATATAGTTCAATAACCTTATTTATGAATTCATTTCCTTATGTTTCATATCATTAACCTTTATTTCTCCTTTTCAAGTATAATGAGATGTGTTATTATGGTATATACATCCATGTATTTATGTTTTATCTTCAAATTTTTTGACATAGTTGATAACATGATAACATAATGTAATGAATATTTTAAGCATATTTCATTTATCGACTATTGGAATCCTTTTTATATTTTCATTCTTACTGAGGTTGATGATCCATAAAAAGGTATTTCACATAATAAAAAATTTTATCTATTAGGGTAATGTATAAATGAATATAAAACTCTGGGAAATTTGGGCTGGTGAGGACATGATCTTTTTCCAGGAATGATCCCAGTTTTCTTGTGGTTTCTCTTTCCATTTAATACAATAAATAATAGATTATTTTAGTAAATTATGTTGATTTCCACGTTTAGTATAATAAATTAATTTTATTAGACTCACACTATTTGATAAATTCCCAATATTTATAGCAATTAAATTTGGAATATTCTATCGTGGGGGTGTTCTAGTGGAAAGAATCCAAAAACCCCTTCACATAACCCAAAATTTTCCTTATAAATTAAATAAACATACTTAGGTTTCCAATATTTATAACCACATTAACCCATAATTCCTTGATCAATTGAGTTGAATCCCCCATCCTAAAACATTATTCTCAAATTTCCATAATTCATGACATAAAATTTTATTATGTATACTTTTTACAAAACTCTTAATAATAATTTTGGTAATTGTAATGGTTTTTAGGTGTAGTAGAAGCGATGAGTACCATTCCCAAAAATAGAAATTCAAAAACTTATTCACATTCCTCTTCATAACTAAGTGAAATTCAACCCCAAATTCAATGACAGAAGAATATAATATATATATAATTTATAACTAATTTATATATATATATATAATTTCTATGCATTCTAATTTTTTCTTAATTTTTGAATTGGATGATAGATTTATGTCCTATCATCGTTACACTAAAGGATTCGATGGTAAAATGCCTCAAGAAATGATCAACACATATACCATGAACCATAAAACATCAATGTAGAAATCCCCAAGTGATATCAAGATTGATCAAAGCACTTTTTTTATGATTGATGATCGGCATAATAATTACTTCAAGGTATAAAGATTCATCTTCATACCTATAGACATGAAGGGATAGAGGAGAAAGGCCGCACTATATTCTTAAAAAGATTCTAAAAGAATATTTATCTATGGATTTAGAAAATTTTCTATAGAATTGTTTTGCGAACAATTATTATAATGGCTAGACTAGGGTGATATAATGAATTGATTAGGTATTTATAAACCTAGGGTTATAGAATAAATAATTTCATATAATCCCTTATTATTCTATTAATCCCCTATGAACCACAGGCCTAAATATTGATATAATTATTATTATTTACTTGAAATTCACTAAAAAGTTAGATAAGTAAATATTATCTTCTTGACCAAAATAATTAATTTCTATTCAAAAAATATTTACTATTGAATTTCTCACTAGATCATTCAACTTTTTATGACAATATTCTTTAATATTTATTATAACATAAATGTTTAATTTTTAATTAAATAGATATCCAATCATTTTTTTTAAAAGTAAATAAATATGATGTTTGCTGAAATAGAGAAAAGGTATTTATTAAATATTAAACTCACAAATAAACTCTTAAATAGTTGGTGATTAAATATTTAAGATCAACCAAACATGAATAATTTTGTGGCCTTGAATTTGAATAATATTAATGAAATATATTAAATTCACAGATCATTTAATTGAGGTTATGTATACACTTAGCATGTTGACTTTTAGGCACATTTCTCATTAAAATATACAGGATCACTTAATGTTTATTTTTAGTATTCAGTAAGATGAAAAAGAACTCATAGGGAAAGAAGTTAATCTCCCAAAAGAATACAACTTCTTCTGAATGTATTGTATGTAATATAATTGTTTTGTCTTTTTATCTCTAACTAAGGAATTTTTATACTTGTTTCATTAACCAATGTTCTTGATGTCTATTTATTTGACTTTCCAAAATGAACTTATCAAAAAAACCTTATTACCATGGTCTTAGCCAACAAGATCTATTCCTATCAAAGGACATGATATGTCAACTTTCAAAAAATATCATAAGTTATAAATTCATCCTCTCATTATTCATTAATGAAAAATCATTAATGACACACCCAATATATAATACCTCACCATGAGAATATGTCAACATGGTTTTGGTCAATACATAAAATTACACATCTCATAATATACATTAATAATAATTTTAAAGTATAAGTACCATTACATTTTCCCATGGATATGGACATCCAATGACACATATAAATGTTGATTCATTATTAGTTGGTTAATTCCTCATAACATATTCTCTTGAGAATAATTTGGATGAATTTTATTAGAAGAGGTAAAAATGTCTTAATATCCCCTTACCATTGATAGACTATATCATTTATGTCCCATAATATGATATCATGTGGCTATAGAACATTTATTTAAGAATAGCATCATAGAATTTATAGATTCTCATCAAAATTAGGAAATACTATGACCCTTCAATATGACATGTACTCTTATGAAATTATTTCGTAGAATGTAATGTAAAATAATAATAATAATAATGTGGTAATAAATTTTTAAATATTCAAAATGATGAATACATGTAATCATAAAATAAATACAAGTTATTTCTAGGAAACCTACTCTAACAGACTCCCATTTTCATGATATGCAACTGCTAACATCATCCAATCTAAAATATCTCATAGTATTGACATGCTTCAACTATGATATGTCCCTATTTAATGAGTCCACAATATTATCCTTCATTAGAAATCTACTCACTATGAACTTTCCCCTTTGAGAAAAAACCTCAAAGGTTGATACATTTGATTAATGCTCTTCATTAATTGATGTGACCTTGTCTCTATTGAAAGAACCACTTATGAAGTATTACACAATATAATATGATAGGTTCCTTACTATTTAGAAGAACATCAAGATCTTGGAAGAAGTTTTGTATCCACTCTAGTTTGTTAGCGACATCATAACCTATAATATATTCATAATCCATTTTTGAATTAGTAAAAAATAGCTACTTGGAACTCTTCTAGCTTACATAACCTCTATTGAAACTGAAGACATATAATAATTATAAATTCATATCATTATGATAAGTTTGAAAGGAATCATCTATATATCACATGATGACTATCACCTTGCTTCTCTATATACATAGAATATTTTGTCAGTATTCCTTATATACCTCTAGAAAAAAATATAAATAGTATGATGTTGTTCACCAGGATCATCTTGATAAATACCTATCATGGTCAAGTTGTAAGAAACCTTAATCTAGATAAATAACATGGCATATATGATGGATCCTATCAAAAATAATATGGGATATTACTCATCCTCTATCTCACAAGTTGTGTCTAAGGAAATTTTTTATTAGAGACATGTAAACCATGTGACACTAGAACCATCCGATCATGTATTGTTCTATTATGAATCACATTACCTTTACATAGACCAAATATCTACTTGAATCTATCATGAGTGTTCTTTTTTCCAATTATGTAAGCTGCTTCACTTAAGTCCTTCATTGAGAATAAATTGTTTAATAAATACTTAATAAACTATAAAACTATTATGTCATTAAAAATATGTAATATTTCATTGAAATATACTACTAGTAAAATTACAACACGACCACTAAACCTCTGGTAAACACATGGATCACATTCATTCACCATGAAAAGAAAAAAAATAGATTCATTAAATTGAATATTCCTTAACTTGTAAGCTTTCTTCAATCTGTAAATAGATCTCGGTAACTTTTATACCTTATTGACGTTACCTAGAGTCACAAAAACATCTGGTTTAATCATATAGACATCTTCTAAAGAGTTCTCATTAAAAAATGTATTTTAACATCCATCTTCCAAATCTCAAAGTCATGGAATGTTTTTATGGAAATTAGAATTATGATAGATTTAATTATGGAATGATGGAGAAATATGTCATTATAATCTATGACTTTACATTTTTTTTAAACCATTTATCCACTAACCATGATTTATAGGTACTCACATTACTCTCCAGGTCCTATTTTCTCATGATTACCCATTTTTAACCAACATACTATACATCAACTAATATATTTACCACAATCTATAATCGTTCATCATACATGGAATCCATTTTAGAATTCATGGATTCTAGAAATATGGTAGATTTTGAGTTTTTTAAAATTATAATATAGGAAATTCGATTAGTATCTTCAACCTATAATGATACACCATCCTAGGTGACTAGAAAACCATATCTTTCTGGTTATCTAATCCCATTATTGCTTCTATATGGTACTTGTGTCTCAAGAATTGCATCATCCATGGGGACCTACAATATGTATTATTGCACCAACTCTTGTTTATCTTAAGTATTAAATTTATAAAATTTAATCGTTCTCCCATTATTTATTGCATAGATGTGCTTCCTCTAAAGAAATAATATTTTTTTGTACCAAAATGTATTTCTTTATCTGAGGGATAATATAGTTAATATCCCATTATTACCATGGCATAAACTATAAATATAAACCATTTTCCCTGGGGTGATATTTTTTTCTAAAAGGTACCTTAACAAAAGCCTTATAATCATATAATAAAGTATCTAATACCACAAGTTTCTCCCCTCCCCTAAACTTGAATAGAATTATGTTTTGTACTTTAGTTTCACTAAATTTATTGTATAAACTATATTTTATAATGGATATCTGCATAAGGCTAATAAAATATTTTTATGACTTATAATCAACCACACCATGTCTAAAAATGGTGTGGTTACTCCTTTCATTGACACTATTGCGCTATGTTTTATAAGGTGTAGTGATTTGAGATTCAATACCAAAATATCATAGATAATCGATCAATTTTTTGTTAAGATACTCTCTATCATAATCAGATTAAATCTTAATTATCTTCTTACTAAGTCACTTATCTAATTGATTATTAAATTATTCGAATTTCTCAAGTTATTTGTACTTATACTTCATAAAGTATATGTATCCTTATCTATTAAAATAATTAGTAAAAGTAATGATGTATGAATATCCTCCTTTAGAATCCATTGGAAAAGGTCTTCACACATCTATGTTTACCAATTCATGAATCTCTATGGCCTTTTCATCCTGGCCACCAAAAGGTGTCTTGAAAATTTTTCCCTATAAATAAGTGAGACATATATCAAGTTTCTTTAGTTAAAAATAATCATAATATAAATCTTAAAATATATCCATCAAATGATTCTCATTTATATGAAAAAGTTTCTTATTCTATAATTGGGTGTGATAAGAGTGAGGAATTCCTATTTTATTATCAATTGAATATCCCTAGTTTTGGTAATGTGATATTTAAATCCATTTATTTTAATGTGACAAACCTTAAAATATGATATATTTTTAAAAGGGACAATTTTTATTTCCAAATTTAAATATAAAAAAATATATAATTAGGAAGGTCTTATAAATAATTTTTTTGGTAACAATAGATACATAAAAAAAGTTTTTGAATATCATGGTCATCCCAATTATCAATTGAATATGATAGTATCTTATAGTTAATAAAACATGTCATTCACTATGGGCATCTAAAATATCCACCTCTCCTCAGACAATCATCTGAAATCTACTTGGTTTTTTTATTTGGATACAAATTTGGGTATCACGTGGTTAATATAATACCTAGTTAGTAGATATATAAATATTTCATGCAATAAGGAACACACTTGAAGCTTACCTATATTTCATTAACTAGGTATAGTTCTTCTTCCAGTGGACCAGCTCATCACATGGAAAATATACTACATTGGATTCCTTCACATGCTTTTGGATCTTCCACTTCTTAGAAGGATGGTGCTCAATAGATTTAGACTTTTAGTGAGTATTGGGAAACATTTCCTTTTTCATATTTTTATTTGAAAAAATGGTGGCCATTTTTTCATGCCTCATGTACTTATCAACTAGGAAAATCAATGCAATGAGTTCTGAGAGAGTCTTCTAAAAATTTCTCATTTTATAATTCACAATTAAAATAGATAAGTTATGAGGTAGTGATGATAATATGAGATCTGTGTAAAAATAATCTAGATGTCTAAATCACAATATGTCTAAATGATCCATATAGCTAATCATATTGACAACATGTGGCCCATCTGGCATAGACACTCCAAACATGCACATGAATAGTGACCTGGAGATCCCATATCTCTCCTCCCTTCCCTTATTTTGAAAAAGATAATAAATGTGAGACAACATGATACATATATCCATTTACTCATGCTTCTTTTGCAACTAACATGAAATGGATGATATCATAAAACATTGGAAACCTACCTCATTATACATGTGTTTCATATAAATATATAGTACCTCCTCACTTTCCTCATTACTAATAAATTTAGTAATAATGGATTCCAACGCAAATAATTTATATTTATATTATATCACAACCCAAAAACGTCTATACCAATATTGGAAATTAGAGATGGTGATAACATTATAATTCACTAATATAGATTGAAGTGATAACGTCAATATTTTATTCCATTATATTTCAATAATAATACCAGATATTTTTACTTTATAAAGATTATAAATTCAGATAATTAATTTTAATTTATTAATATCACTCTATTTTATTGAAACACAATATCCATCACTATTGGTTTCAAAATTCTAGGTCGCTTGGATATTATAGTAACAGAGATGCATATATTCCTTCTCATAAACCAAACTTGGGTTCGAAAAATTTATTCGAAGGTATTAAGGTAATCAGGTCTTTCTAACTAAATTAATATGCAACTTCTTGATCTGTTGAGTGTACTCCCCAATTCTGAAACCCCAATAATGGATTACATCAATACTTCCATCCATGTTACAATAATCCTAACATGGTCAGTAAACCATTGATGTAAACCAGGATAATTGGACCCAAAACTAATGTTGAAACTCTCTGATGATTTAAAGAACTGTGACATGGGATAGAAAAATATTTTGAACTATGGTTGCAAATTAACTAGAGCAATGAAATTATTTTGACTTAATATTTGACTTAAAGTATTTTATCTTTATTCATAAATTGACCATTTTATCTTATTACATTATTATTAGTATTAAGTGGATTTTAACTAAGTGATTAACCAGGTTAAGATAAAATTTATACATAATTAATTTTTTTTAAAATTTCAATCTTTGATGCTGGTTATTAAATTTATTTAATAATCATGTATATATAAATAATTAACCATGAAATTGATTGAAATAAAATAAATGAAGTGGTATTACCATGATATTTTCTAATCGTTGGTTTATATAGTAGATGATTAACCAACCATTGGAAAATAGAAATTATCTCTCGGAACTATGCCTAATAGGAGTTGCAACATTATACATGTTCTTTTGTGTACCTCATAGGTTGGTTTCACCTCATCTCCGATCATGGGCCCCCTCCACTGACTTGGGAGCTGTATCCTTTAAATTTTATTTTACTCACACAAATTTGATGGGAACCAATATAATTGTTTGGGTGGTTTTCAAAAAAGAAACCATGGAAATGAATTTACAACATATTATTAATTAGTTGATAACATAATGTCCACAATTTTAATTTAATAAAAAAAATAAATCAATCACATAAACAAGTTATTCTAAAGTCCTGATCATCCACTCGTGAAAAAGATATTAAAATGTAAACTAGTTAGAAATGACTTCAATTTTTACATATTATTAGAATAAATGTGCTTGAATTAATTAATTAATTGAATAATTAATTATTTAATACTTATATATAAATTTCTATCCAAATATTCTTAGATATTCCCATCATTTATGGAAACAGGGAAAGTAAACTGAGTCACCAATATTTTAATGTAATTACATGGAATTAATTGAGATTTTATTAATTATGAAAACTTTATTATATATTAAACACACCTATTGATAGTCATGTAATATTATTAATGATGGAATTAACTATTAACATTTAATTGAATTTTTTTAATTACTATTTTACTATACAGCTTATACTAATGAGCTAAACATCATATACTTCACTAACAATGTGTTGGGAATATTTTCCTTGGGAATCAGAATTAATCTTAGTTGGGATACACATAGTGTAAAAATAAACTACAAGTAATGTATACCACTAGTCTTCTTGTCTATCAAACATGTCTAGGGATCTATGAATTGTTCACACACAAACACATATAAGGTACAAATCGTGTAGCCACATAGTGTTTAATCTTTGTGTATCATGACTATATGTCCCACATTTCATGTATTATTAGATTATGTTCATTCCACCATAGATATTCACCAAGTTATTATATCAAAATGTATATAATAAACAATGTGTATGGAAAGTTCAGACCATGTAGTCTAACAAACTGTGATTCTGTCCAGCCAATCAACATGTGGTGTTTAATTAAAAACACCATTTTTTAGTCCAGTATGCTATATGTGTATCCTATTTCCCATCCTAATATGGTGAAACTTTTTACGTGGTGTGTATGTTGTCATTACACATCGTTTAGTCATGTCAACTAACCAGAGCCTTCAACACTTCTCAATGATATCCCCAATCATTCTTTACATATTATTAACCCATGTAAGATCATATAAAACTTAATAAATATTTGTTTAATTATAAAAAAACAAGTTAATTTATAATAATATTAACAAATCGATAAAACAAAAATAAAAAATAATACCAAATGTGTATAATTGGTCAAAGAATAAAAAACATATAAATTTTTTTTGACTACATTGATACCACTTGATGGTTGAATGGCATAACAAAAGTGGATGGGACCATTCCAAACAATAGATATTTATCATATCTATTGGATTATTATAAAGAAGTAGATAAATTATAGACCCATAATTTACGAGATAAAATCATCACATATAATTTATAATTAATTTATACAGATAAATAATTTCTTTACATTGAATGTTTTTCTTTTTTAATGAATATTATAATAAATTTACATAATAATATCATCTTGTCATAGGAATAAAGGTTGGACTCCTTATATTAGTGCTCCACATGTTCACCATTAACCTTTGAATTTCATCATATAAATACTAAGGTGATATCACAAAAAATACAAACGTATGCATCATTCACCGTTGATCATCATAAGAATTTCTTTAATGGGGAATACTTATAATTTTTCTCTAAGGAATTAACATGATAGAGACGGAATATCTCTCTCTATTGTTGAGGGAACTCTTATAGAAGATATATCTAGGGATTAAGAGATTTATTTCTAGAATTTAATGTGAATAATAATTATAGTGACTATACTAAGGTTAGAGAATGAAAAGACCAAGTATTTATAGACCAAGGGTTAGTGAAAAGATATTTTCACATAGGTCCTTATTATTATCATATTACCAAGTGAACCTTATGTCTAAATAATAATATTATTATTATTATTTACATGAATTTCACTAAACACATGGGTAAATAAACATTATCTTCCTTAATAAATAATTTACTATTTATTCAAATAATATTTAATACTTCATTTCACACTAGACTATTAAACTTGGTCTAGAAATCCTCCTCAATATTTATCAAACCTTAAATAATGACTATTTATTTAAATAAATAAATATCATTTCATTATTCCCTAACATATATATAAATATTATATTCACTAAAATAGAAAATAAATATTTTTTAAATATTCAAATGATATATATTTTCTAAAATAAATAGTGCCTACATATTTGTGATCAACCAAACAAGAATAATTATTAACCCATTTTTTATAATAATATTTATTCAACATATTATATTCGTATATAATTTAACTGAGGCTTTAGATACACTTTGTGTATGACTCTCTGCACCCCTTTCTTAGTATCATTATGTAGGACCATCTATAGTAAATGGTTATAATTTTGAAACATGATAAGGCAACCATAATGGAAGCATTTAATGTCACAATGATATAAAATCTCTTAAAAACATATTGTGTGTAATATTATACCTATGTTTTGATATCTAAAACCTAGTAGGTTTCATATTATTGTCATCAACCAATCCACCGAATGTATCATTCTTTTAATTTCTAGAAATAATCTTATCGATAGAACGTGTTGTCCATAAAATTAATTAGGTAGTTCTATTCCCATCAATGGGATAGAGATAATAATTTTTGTTAATGATCATAAGGGATAAATCATTCCTCACAATATTAATTAATGAAGTATCACTCATGATGAACCCATCATATCATACCACTATGTGAACATATATTACCACGATTTTCATCAATTCATCAAATCATGTGACTGACGATATGAATTATTTATAATATTAATGCCTATGGACTGTTACACACATCTATATGTAATAATATCCAATGAAACATATAAATATACATTTCTTACTATCAATACAAGTTCTCATAACCACTTGTCTTGGGATTACCGATGAGATTCATGATAAGAAGTATTAATGTTGTATGATATTCCTACCACTAATATCCTATAGAATATACATCCCATTAGATGATATCATAAGGATATATAAAATTTATTTATGAATACTATCATCGAACATCTAGATTCACATAATTTTGGGGAACTCCAGTGACCTTCTAGTGCAACATGTACCCTTAGTAAATTATCACAAACAACGTCACATAGATGAATAATTGTGATGTTATAATAAATTTATCAATATTAAAAACCATGAATATACCTAATCATAAAGTATATAGAAGTTTTTCTACAGCCCATACTCTAAAAAATTAATCCCATTATCTTTATTAAGACTCCTCGATAATTTAAAACTCTCTTTGACTTTGGTTTGAAAGAAACATTAACTATGGGTTCGTTGTAACACAAAATATAGAAGGTTTTATTAAAATTAATTTTTTTATTGAGGGATTATCTTTAACATATGATTAAATATTTAGTATTTTATACTTCACATTATAGTTAATTTTAGGTATATTTTACATAATTAATTAACCATTTATAATAAAATAATTTATGTATACTAAAATTATTTTATTTAATTATTCAGGCTTGATATCTATTTTCTTTATGTGATCAAATTTAGTCCTCAAATAAACATTCATCATACAAATAAATAACCATGCAATGATAAATAAAATAAATAAGTGATATGATCCCAATATTTCAACTATTGGTTGGTATATATATCATAAGATAAACCAACCTTGATCCTTGGTGAAAAACTCCTTGAGATGATACGTGGATAGAGTTTCAACATTCCTCTACTTACCTATACATCTTCATGGATGGTTTCACCTTGGACTGGTTCCTAAACCATATCCTCCCTCTGGAATCTCCTTCTATTACAACTTTTTACTCCTCTAGTTCTATAATTTTTTATTTTAAAAATATAACTTTTAGGGATTAAGTGAAACCTATAAAATATTAACAACAATCACAAAATCTGACCCAAAACAATTATTCAAGACAAACATTTTTGAATTAGAACTACTGATCAAATTATCCTACAACTACTTACTCACTCACATGTGAGTGGGACTAGGGGTTTAGGGTTATATATATAATATGTTTACATGTATACCACTATATAATAAAGGTGGAAAAGATGACACATACATTAGATTTAATTTAATAATAAATTAATAAAAAAACAAAGAAATAAATAATAAAATTAAATAAAAACCAACTCATTAAAAGGTTGGACATGCTTGTGATTAACCTCAATAAAAAAATAATATTTATTAGATTTTCTAGAATTAAATTCAATTTATTATTTTATTAAGATAAATTTATTGAATTTAAAAATTAATGATATTATTTATTTTTTAATTTATTTTTCTTAGTTATTAGTTTACATAGTACTTGATATTCTCAAACTATATAATTATAAATAAATTAAATTAATTAATTACAATTTAAAATTAATTATTCCAAGAAATTTAATGACCTAGTACACGGTGTATACCCTCCAATCCAGATAAAATTATGTTAGAATTTAATATATAGATAGAATTTACTAGAGCCAATATAGGATGTACATTTATTTTTCTTATTAAACCCAGTTATGGTTTTTAACACTTATACGATGTGCACTCTCACTCAACACAACATGTGACTAATAGTGTGCATGGTCCTCATTAGGTATTGTGTACTTAGATGGCATGTATTCATACATATTGGGGTACAATATTACATGAAGTGTTATTTTGTGGGTCAAATAATATTGTCTTCAAGGCATTTATTACCGCACAACATGCCATGAATATACACAGTGTCTACCATTGGGAATTCTAATGAAGTGCGTGAGATTTACAATGACCATACACATCATCTATTTTAAAAATAATGTATATATTAATTAAAGTCATACATTTCCACACAACCCACACAAAATCATTTATTGTGTATTCTCATGTAAAATTACACATTACACAAGCTGTAAATATGACTACACATTGTGTACTTTGTCCGCACATTCAATAATCTTTGTATTTCCATAGCATGATAGGCTTGTCTCAACATGTACCGTTCATGATTTTTCATGATTTACAGTACACACTATAATTCCATTATGGCCATCCGTGCTACACACCTAAACACTCATTGTGGACCATAAATGGATTATCATGTGTTTCCTATTGTGCATAACCAATTATGAATCATGTATTTCATTTGATGTACTTTATCCCAGCTAGAAGTCAATGTGTGGAATGTGTATTAACTACACACAACTTAATTTTACCTCATGGATTCTATAATTCATATAGTGAAAAAACCATGTTGTTTTTCACAAGTTGTACACTGGATACACATTGTTATATCCATTATAAATAGTGTTCCAACTAGCATTCAATGTGTGTAATGTAATGAGATCTTGTACCAACCCCCACATGATGTCTCATGATTTACGTAATTTCTGATTTTTTGGTCGACTAAGGGTACAATAGGAGTAATTTTGGTTACATGCAGTGTAACCATGAGATTTATTATATATTATTGGCACCTGGAATTGGTATCTTTATTATTTATTCATCTATTATTGTCTTGTTCTTGGTCTAATGAAATTAAAAAAATCATTATATTGACTTTTGGATTAAGGAATGAAAAAAAATAGAAATGAAATATTTCTAATAAAATTGTAAATTGGTCAACCAAATAAAAATAATTATAAATTATATTGTGAATGCTTTGATATTACATGAAGGACTCGAAGAAAAGTGTATGTGGTCCCATGACCAACAATATTTTTCATCAATTTCAATTGATAAAATTTTAATGATGTGATGAACTAACTCCATATTTTTCATAGAGAGATCCTTTAGCATAAATTTATAATTAATTTAATATAAAAATTGCCTCGACTTGATAATTCACCTTTCTCATAGATCATTCTAATAAAAAATATTATTATATTTGTATTGTAGTGAATAATCCAAACAATAAATATTTATTGTTATCCACACATTATCCAAGAATCATAGACCCTCAGCCTTGGTATTACAAGTGAAAATACGGAGGAACCAAGTTCTGTATATCATGTTTCATTGATTGAAATAATAAATATATCATCCTTTAGAGAATTTATCTCTTATTCTCTCAATATTGAGAGGGAGGGTAAGTTTCTTACTTTGTTCATGAGAGAGTTTTTGAGATGTTTTCTCATTCTTGAGAAAATTATCTTGTGAGAATATATTGTGCACAAAAATCCTTATTCTCTAAGATGATATAAATAAAACTATATACATATATTAAAATAATTCATAATTGTGTGAGGTACTTTATCAAAAAAGATATTCTAATTAAAATTCACATAAAGTAATATTATTATTCTTATAATCCCAGGACATGAGATAAATTCATGGGTTAATGTATCATTTCCATCAAGCCTTTTATCATGGCCCAATAATCCTCTTCAACATTTATCAAACCTTGAATAATAAATATTATAGTCACTAATCTTACACATAAATATTTATTATTAATATTTCCCTTACTAAAGAATTATTTATCTTATTGTATTTACTAAACTAGTGAATATATATTTCTTTATTACCTTGAGAATAATTAAAAATATATAATTAGATATTATATACACTCGCTTGTAAATAATATTTATTTAACATTCAACTAAAAAATATTATAAAACCAAATAATTGAGGATAAAATTTATGTGATAAACTTATCCTGATTGCTTATTATTCCATAATCCAGGATTAATACTTTTTATTAACATTAAATTCATATATAATTTAACTAAGATTATAGATACGCTTTCTATGTGATTCTCTAGGCCTCATTCTTTGAGGTATTATGAGATCTTTCCTAAATTACAATATTGGAGTCAAGAAACACATCAAGTCACCCATAGACAAAGAAATTAATTTTACAATTACAAAAAACCTCATGTAGATTCCTACTATGTAATATAATACCATTTTCGTGATATATCATCATGAAGATTTCATATTTTATGTCATAAATCTATATGCTTTATTTATATGTATTTTATTTCATTAAATGGATTCATCAAATAATTACTATGGTCATGGATTTAATCAAGAAGTTCTATTTCAATCAAAGGAAGAGAGATATCATCTTCCATAACCCTGAAGGGAAATATCCTTTCATCACTTATTCAATTAGTTTTGTATCACTTATAACATAACCACCATATTCTACCTAATTGAAGAAATATGTCATTAAGTCATTATCCAATACATTAAAGCACAATATTCTTCATATACATTAATAATAATCTCATGTATAAATACCAATAAACACATATGCATATAGAAATACCCCATGTAACATGTTACATTTGTAATTTCTATTACTAATTTTTTTCTAATAACTTCCTCTCTTATAGATTACTATGTGTAAACTTCATGAGAATGATTCTCATTTACTTATTACCATCCATCACTTAATAGTCAAACATCATTTAGGTCCCATAAAAATGATGTCATTTAGACCGTATTACACATGTTTAAGAATAATTTCATAGAATATATTGGTTCTAATTATATATAGGAATTCTTATAACCTTTTGATTTGAAAAATAATCTAAGGATGTTATCACATTAATGTTTCATAGAATAATGTATATTAAATAATATTAAAATGATTGAATATTCTAGTAATAAAAAATACAAAGACCTTTTATTCTAGGACACCAATCCTGAAATAAATCTCTTGAAAATATGGTATAATAGAAATATATATTCACTGGAACATAAAATTTGGAATAATAATTAGAGAAATCTTCAAGTGATAATATGGAGAAAGAATCCCCTTACCTCTTCCAAATACATGTGTATTCCTTTTTACTTCACTGCAACTTCCTTGATAGAAATTACATTGGAGGAGTTTTTGAAATGAAAAAAGATAATTTTATAGGCTATATAGATAATTTATATGATATAAAACCATACCTATAATTAATAGTTTAATAAGATAGAGAAAATCACATATTTATAAATTGTTTCATGGATAATCAAGAAATTTATGTTTAACATTATCTAAATAATTTAAGAGTTCAATATTTTACATTTACATAATTTATTATATATCATAAATGGACTTTAAAACCATGAATGTAATATATTTATAATTTAGAAAAAAATGAGAATCCTTTTTGGGCTTTCTTGTGGTCCAAAATTCTTGAGTTGGGAGGACACATGCATTAAGATAATTATCATGTGTTGTGTGTGTGTGTGTGTGTGTGTGTGTGTGTATAATTTTAATCCTTATATCAAAATAATTTATTATTCATCAAAAATTTCTCTAAAAAATATCTAAGATACTATTCTCTATCATCCTTATCATGAAACCATTTTTAATATTATTTTAATTTTCTTATATCATATAAGAACATGGTTGACATTACATAAGCATTCAGATAATTATATTGTTAAATTACACAAAAATTAACAAACTGACATCAACATCATTTAATATTAATATATCATATATATAAAAATATACAAGAATATGTATACCACCATAATTATCATGACATAGAACATGATCCACAATTTTTTACATTTCATGTATTATGCAATCAATCAGCATTACATTAGCATTTGGATAATTATTTTAACATGAGAATTCATGCAAATTATTTGGATGATATTTATTTTATATTTTATGTATATAATATTATATTTTAAGAAATATATACTTTTAAAATGTTTCTAAACATACTTGATTTTAATTTAATAATAGGTAGTATAATTCTATTTGAACTTCAACTCATATTTTAAATATCGGGTCAAATGTGTTACTCAACCACTAAACTGTTTGAATTAATCTATTAAATTTTGAAATAAATTATATATATATATAATATTTAATAGGTTTTAAATCCTTCTCATGTGATCATTAAATTTATATATATATAATTAATACTGTGTTGCAATGTTCAATTTGAACTTGAACACTGTTTCTTAAAAGGAAATCAAAATCAATAATTAATAAAAAAAATTGGATACATAGATTCTAAAAAAAATTGTTTTCTATCAAAAATATAATTAAATTTTCCATATATTTGTGAATTTTCAAAAATCGTCTAGATTCATATAAAATAATAAGTAGTATTATTTAATTTGAACTCAAACTCATACTATTTTATAGGGGTCTCAAATTAAAATTATCACTCAACTTATAAAAAATAAAATTTATATATTGAATTTACAAATCATTATAATAAAGACATAAAATAATAAATTTTAATTAAAATATAATTTATAAATATTCACCTATATTTTTTAGCGAAAAATGTGATTGTAAAACTTTTTACTATTTATTATGATACCTTGTTATTTATAAATATTTAAAAAACATCAACCTAATTTTCTAATGATAACTTAAAATTTTATAATAATTTTATTAAAATAAATATATAATTACAAAATAATGAATTTTTAAATTAAAATTCATAATATATTATAAATAATATATTTTTTAGGATAATAGATATTTCTTTTCGAATGAAAACCACATTCTTGTTTCATACCATGTTTTAATTGTTGATAATATTATCAATATAATAAATATCAACATAAATCCATGAATATAAGTATCTATATGTAAATATATAATAATTAAAAAATATTTAAATATTTCTAAAATAAGAAATCAAAATGGGAAACATTATTTTTTACTCTAAATAAAATATATTTCATGTCCTATAAAATAATCATCTAATTGATCATATCACATTTACATAATTATTTATATTTTTTTATTTTATATCTTATTTTAATAATCATATAAAGACTACTCCAATGGTCATATATTTATTATTTATGTACCCAATTATTATATTTCCAATAGTTCTATACCCAATGACCATATAAAAATCATATTACCCATTTCCATTCTTATATATAACTTTATATACTTCTCTAAAAATCATTTATTATATACCATTATATCTTCTTAAGAATTTATATTATATTTATAATGGTTTTTATTCTCTCTTTATTTTTACTTGAGAGTATGATTCTCATAGGAGACCATGAAGAAGAATATTTCAAGCTTGTAGAATTTTTATTTAATATTCATTACTGTCTCATCATACTTGTATTAATCATATGGAATATATTCATCCTTCATTTATAATATTGTATTATAAAGTAACAAAACAATGATGATTTTCTAATAAATTACATATGATATTTATTATAATTTGAATCTATTATATATATTAAAAATCAATTTAATTAAGACTGACATATTGTATATAATTTTGGGGGGAAATTTCATAATAAAATCCATGTTCTTATACATATATATATATATGTGTGTGTGTGTGTGGTTAATATGTTTACATTTGTGTTTATGTGTTATATAGATTTATATATATATAATCATATAAATTTTTATTTTATATATATATATAATGTAAATTCATATATATATATACACACGCATAAATAAAAAATAATATTATGTATGCATGTATATTATATATATAATTTTAATAGTTATATTTTCACAACCTGATCCCTCCAAAGATGCCCCTTCTAATATGGTAATGGGGAAGAGAGATATTAACCCCTTGAGTCCCGCCTCAAGTTGGCCCCTGGGTAGCGACCAACACCAAGTGTATAGAAATCTCAGAAAATGGTAGGCATTACTCTTTTTATAGTAACTAAGATAAGGAGATAATATGCACCATCTTCAAAAAAACTCCAAGGCATGTATATAAAACCGATCCAAAATCCATCCCACATGTATTTTAAAAGTAAAATTTCTAGAAATACAATGAAAATCTCCCAAATAAATACCGAAAGAATAAAGCTAAGAAATGACACAACAGATGTAACAACATCTAAGCAAGTAATTCCCATCATGGTCCCTGTAGTCCCCTTGGAAACATAAACGCAGTTTTATATATATAGGGTGAGTATACATGTATACTCAGTAGGGAAAAACCAAAGTCTCTCATGGAGAAGTGGATAAGCATACTAATTCCCCCGTGAGAAAACAACAGAAACCAAAATCACTGAACATGGTATGCTAACCTCCCCATCATCACCAATGACACAATCACCAAGTAACGAAATTCATGTAATGTAATATATAGAACATCGATGATAGGATACCCCCAAACTACTTTCCCACTGATTATTCTCTCTCACACCCTAACAGAAAATGTATTGGTCCTCCCACCTCTTCCGAAAGTACCACATTGTAACCCGCCCTCACATACCTAGGCCCCACAACTACATCTCCCTCATAGACACTTGGGCCTCATACCATAACACATATCACTCACACACACCTGGTCCTCACAAAACACTACCAACCCAAAGAATTTTTTGTTATCACCACCTAGAAGACGGATTAGGAAAGAGTGGGTGGACATCAATCCCTCCTCCCACCATGATGTTTGGGAATGACACCCTCCCAAATGACAATGGGGGTCTTCAGTGCATAGGGCTAAACTAGGATGGGGTGAAAATAGAAATCACAAGGAAATAAATGCATATATATAGGTACCAATAAATAAGCCCAACCTATGGGTTCCAAAAACAAAGGACCAGCCCAAAAAACTATAGTTGTTACTACCTCTAAATGCACGTATCAATATGAACCTTGGTCACTTCAATAGATGAAAAAAAAACAACTTAACACCCAATATTTTAGAAATTATTAAGAATTTACCAAATATTTTATCCCTACCTGGGAAAATGAAAACCACAACACAAAACCAACCTCACAACCAATCTAAATAGAGCAAGAAAACTGTGATAAAACAACCAAATTCACACTTCCTCCCCACTTAGCGCCAAAGACAACAATATCCATTATCATTCGTCAATATTCATGTCACCATAACCTTTCTATCAACATGGAAACCCCCAACTTATAGCCAAACCCTACAACTCACCTCATCACGACCATACTCGACATCCCCACTTCATATCCACACCACACTCATAACATCCATAAACATCCACCTCCACCAAACACAACAATCGGAAACCTAACTGAATAAACATACCACATCCCAACAACCATAAACCATCCCTGATGCAATCATACTACATACAAAGTTCATCCATTCCACATTCAACCAATCTCTCAACTTGAGATTCCATTACACTACCCGTACCACCCCATAAACACAGCCACACCCCTATCCACAACACCACACGATCTATTCAAACGCACAAGGATGAACAAAACTAAAAAAAGTACATAGCCATGCCAAACAATCAAAGTGTATTCAAATTTAGTAGGACTCATTATTTAATTTCACGTTAATTATTCAGGGGGTTATCACAGAACAAGGTCAATCCTGGAAAATCCATTTAATTAACTAGGTATACGTGATTAGTCAAATTTCCATATTTATTGTAGTAATACCGAATCCATGTAAGTGTGAAAACAGATACCCCCAATGACCATGATTTTTAGAAGGATACAACCCATAAAATTCAAAACATAGATCAAATATAACTTATAATAAAAATGATCATCATCATCATCTCCTAAATTCATCTTTGATTACTAAGGTAACAAAACCCATTATCATAAAAGGTCTATTCATATTAAAAAAACCTTAATTAAGAGTGGGATTCAACCGCATTCTCAACGGGACATCAGCATACCACCACACATGATATACAATTAAAATAA
Source organism: Viscum album (assembly GCA_963277665.1). Taxonomy (NCBI): domain Eukaryota; kingdom Viridiplantae; phylum Streptophyta; class Magnoliopsida; order Santalales; family Viscaceae; genus Viscum; species Viscum album. The sequence goes on along the minus strand of OY728155.1, from coordinate 189,638,188 downwards.
TACCTAAGGGATACCTACCTCATGTGACTTACGATCATCAGCTTATCCTTGTTCCAAATAGGGGGTGTGAAGTGATATAGGGAAACATGATCTAGGGTTTATACATAGACGTGTGAATCCTCTGGTAAGAATGGTTCTCATCACACCAACAGAAAATGGAAGGGTTCAAGGAAGAGTGGATATTGGATTTAGAAAAGGAATTATCCTACATCAATGGATGGGAACTGATTTCAAAGTAATTAAATATAGGTTCATGTCCAAGAACACATGGTTTTTCTATTTTAAATTCTAAGGGAATTAGGAGATTGATGATATAATTAATTTCCTTTGAAACTGCTTCCTAAATGGTCAAACAAGGTATTAAACTCAATTTACGTCAATTAAAACGTAAGAGGGGGGAAACTGGAAAAATGGGAAACACCGGAAATTTTGAAAAATTGTTGAAAATGAATCACTATTGTGTGAATAACCATTGGGTGATTCACCGTCACGATTCACCAGTTTGTGAGTCACCATTAGGTGACTCTCCTTTGGAAGAGTCACTGGTGAGAGCCACCAGTGATGAGCTACCATTGGAGAGTCACCATTCGGTGATCTACCATTAGGTGAGTCACCATTTGATGAGACACTGTTTGGTGAGTCACCATCATGACTCACCATTGGGATGAATTACCATTTCCACCTACCGGTGGATGACTCACCATCAAACAAGCTATCGTTGAAAAAATAGAGTTTTGAAAAACTCTTGAAATAAGACATCGTTACCTCAAAAACACCTCAAACACTATATTTTTACAAATTAATGGACCAGAGAGGTCCGGTCCATTACATCTGATACCTATAAAAATATTATCTCCCTGGATAATTCAAAAGCAAAACCAGAAGGAAAAGAGAGGCCCAAACAATCACTTTATGAGATACCTCTCCAAGATCTAGCTACACATGAAACACCACAATCCACCAAACAGATCAAGGTTCAATGAAAAGGCAATCTATTTTGGTCTAATGATAGCATGAAACCTAAAAATAAAATAACCCCTCCTTAGGCATCTACTACCCCAACTGACCACAAGACACACCACATGAGCACCAAAACCTCACTATCTAGACACATGAGTCAGGGAATTCCTTCCTCCATGTGGAGATACTATCTGTTATGGATGGTACTGACTGACCCGTATGGTCTTAATGGAATCTCAATTAATGCATCTCGGTTAGGAATCAGGTCCTCCCCTTTCCACATATCAGGACTTCATCACACATTGTAGAATAAGGAAAAAACTCATCTTAGAGAAAACAAGGTTCAATCAGCACATCACAAGGCAAAACACAAAAGAAACACTAAAAACAACTCTGGGTACTAGGAACACATATGTGATTCTCACTAACAAGTACTCTTCTCTGGTCCACCATGCCTCCACAACACACGAACCAAAGGAATGGTTCATCCATGCAGTATCTTCTCCCGATGATCTTGGATCTCCACTAACCAATCCACAAACATCATATCATCCTTGACATCCAACTCTCCCTAGTCAGAAGATATCGATGAAGCTGAGAGACATGGTATATGTTATGGACCTTATCCAATAGTGGTTCTATCACCAACTAGTATGTCACCTCACCAACTCACTCCAACACCTCAAAGGATCCAATGAACCTGAGAGAAATATTTAACCCTTTGCAAAACCTCTGAAGTCCACGTTGAGGGTAAACCTTTAAGTATGCATGGTCACCAACCTCAAAATCCAAGGGTCTTCTACTATGATCGGCATACAACTTCTATTAGTCTTGTGATACATTCCTTTTCTAACGGACAAACAAAACCTACTCTATCATGGTTTTCACTACCTTAGGGCCACAAATAGTAGTCTCCCCAAACCTTGTCTAGTGTAAGGGAAAACAACACATCCTTTTATGCAAGGATTCAAATGGATTCATTCCAATTGAATATTGATATCTATTTTCTTATGAAAAATAAACCAAGAGAAATTTCCACACACAATACCCACCAAAATCTATGATGCATGCTCCCAAAATGTCTTATAATGCCTGGATGGTCCGCTTTGTCGGCCCATTTGTATGAGAATTGAAGGCAGTGCTAAGGCGTAACTGAGTTCCAAAATCATGCTTCAATCCCCTCCAGACTCATGAGGTAAATATTTTATCTTATTCTAAGACAAGGACCTTATAACTCCATGTAGTAGCAGCACCTCATCAACATACCTCCTGGATAAGGCTTCCAATGTGCCTGATTCCTTGGTTTCCAAGAAGTGTGCTGATTTCATTAGTTAATCCATTACTACCGAGATAGTATCAAGGCCTCCATGATCCTTGGGTAAAATTGTGATGAAGTCCATAAATATTTCATCCCAATTACACTCAGGTACGTCTAGGGGATGCAACCAACAACTGAGAACACGGTCCTCAGCCTTCACCTGGTGGAACACTACGCATTTCGTCACAAACTCCTGTACAGCCCGTTTCATACCAAGCCACCAAAATTGTTCTCTCATGCCACGGTACATCTTAAAAATTCCATGGTTGTAACACCCCATGATTTCATATTATGTTATCTCTTTAAAATAATTCAATATCTTGCACTACACGCAACACCGAGTGCAAACGCATCACAAACTATCAAACTAGCCATTTAAAAATGTATTTATGAATAGTATTAACCGCATTTTAAATTTTATATATATACTTTATAATTTTAATAGTCATATTTTTTATTTCATAGACATAATATAAGAAAGAATTTAATTTTTCAGATAAAAGAAGTATTTTTCAAAATTGCAGTTTTTTCGCCATTTAATGGAAAACCCCTTTTAAATAAAATATTTGAAACATTTATATATCTAATTTAATGAAATTAAATTCTTCATTAGAATTAGGTCATAAAATTTAGTTTGGATAAATTTTTGGTACTTTTCTGATAACTTTCATATTTTGATGAATAGTGAAAAATACAAAATTTTAATTGAAAACAACTTTTTTAATCGAAATAATTTATATTGTTAAAATATGAATTTGTATGGTTTAAAGTATTATTATATTATATTTTTATCATTTAATATAATTTAGTTCATTTTATGTAATTTCACATTTAAATTTGACATAAACACATGTAAATCTTTTGATAGATTTCACTTTTTAAAACCCCGCTTTCAAGTTTTGACAATGGGAAAAATTTTAAAATTAATTTTTTCAACATCTATGTTTTTAATTTGGTAAAATAGACATTATTTTTGGATTTTTAATATAAAAATTATATTTGGGTGAATTTTTTGTATTTTCCCGAAAATATTCAATTTTTTATGAATAGTGAAAAACACTACATTGTAGATAAAAACCAAATTTTTCATTTAAATAATTATTTTTTCATTTAAATTTATTTTAATGTAAAAAATAGATAAATAATACCTATATTAGTCCAATTTAATTTATTGGAGTAATTTTATAATAATATTAGATATATAAAATGTTATTTAACTTTTTAACATCTTTTACCCACCTTCTAGGAACATTTAAAAATTTGCATAAAATGTAATTTTACTGCTTTTGGGAATTGAATTTAAAAATTACAAGAGAAATGGTTGATATCAGTAAGTAAAATTTGGTTTAATAGGATAAAAATATTTTTTGGTGAATAGTTACTTTTGAATTTTATTTACCAAAGTTAAAAGTAAATAGTGAAATTAAAGGTAAAAGTGATATTATAATTACCCTAACACATGTTCTAATACTATTGGATAAGTTTATTTCGACAAAAATCAACCTTAGTACAAAAATATTATCCTTTTTGATCCACTTGTATTAGATTATGACATTTATTATATTTTATTTAAAGAAGAGTTAAAAGTGTTAAATTCTAATTTTAATAAGTAAACCATTTTTAATATAGAGATATGCATAAGATAAATTCGACTATAACTATTAATTAGAAATCTAAAAATATTTCCTACATCAAGGTATTTTATATATAATTTTTAGACATTTAATAATTAAATTTATTTATGACACAATGATAATGCAGTAATTACCTTATTATTGAAAGACTAAAATAATTGATGTTATAAATATTAAAAAAATTATAAATTGAGACTTTTGATGCATTAGAAAAAATTTATAGTTTAATATTACATTTTTGGGTTGATTTAATGAATTTTTTTCGAAGTTATCATGCTGTTATGACTTTCACAAAAACCAAATACTAAATAGTGTCAAAATTGACATAAATTAGTTTTTAAAACAAATACGATTTTATTAAATTATATAATAGTTATAAAAATATAAGTATCGTCCAAAGTATTTATATAAGGATATATATTTCATTAATTAACCACTTTATTAAGTCTTGGTATTTTATAGTAAGTTTATTAACCATGTATTATAATAATAGAAGAAGACATTGTAAAAGTTAAACTATTTAACTAAGGGTTAAATCTAAAAGATAAAGTTAATATGGTGACCTAAACCTCTCTAAAACCTATTTGATGAGAGTATTTTGACCCATCCCCACCTTATCCTCAAATTAAATTTATTTTGAGCTATTAGAATCCAAAAATGTTTTTATAATAAATTAATATTTCAAGATTTTCCTAAAGTGCCCCTCACCTCTCTTATAAAAGGGAAGCTCCCCTTATCTTAAATTCACATCTACAAAGCCATTTTTCTTGGCTAAACCATGCTCTATTATCTTCTCGACTATGCTCACTTAATCCTAGAGGCCTTACTTTGATCAGAAATCCATCCTAAAGATCCCTTTTGTTCTAATCAAAAGGAAACACCCAAAGAAGAGGTAATTATTTCATCACCTCTATCAAAGTTCATTTCTTCTTCTACTTCCTCTTTCTTTGTTATTTCTTTAATAATATAATAAATCAAGTAACTTATACATACAAAGATGTTATTATAAATATGTTAAAACAATATTCATTATTCTATCCATCCTATGAAAGGTAAAGTCATCATACGTGCATACATACGGCTTTCCGTATCCATGTCATGGTGTAGTTTGTAGTTCAACACTTAATTATTTGTATGGGTATAATAATGAATATAGTTGATCTAAATAATGGATATAAAATGGTAGTTATTCTTTATATATAATATACCATCCGATTAAACACATTTTCACCATCAATACAATGATATTGTCTCTCATGTGTATGTACGGATTACCGTCTCCACGACACGATGAGATTCATCTTCAACGATCACCATTAAAGAATTTAAATATATATATATTAATTATGAGGTATATGAAATAATATTTCTACTAGAATAATATATATTTATGTATATAAATATATTCCATTAACTTACTTTCATAATATATGATATGAAAACGGAATCAACATTCTTGCATATGTATGGACTACCATTTCCATGAATGGTGTTTCCATATAATATATCTATCTATTATACATATTTATTTTCTAAATATATATGATATAAAAATAATTTTTTATATTCTTTAAGAATGTAAATCATGATATGATTGATATGATCAAGAATATCAAGATAAAACACATACAATAATGAATGTGATTATTACCCGAAATGATACTCTAACATGGAACTTATTATTAAATGGGTAGTATAATGTAATAAATGAATAATATATGATATAATAAATATTAATATGGTTCTGTTATAATTTAATAACATTATATTTTTATTATACAGGAGGTTAAATGTACCCTCGACTAATGGAAAGTACAAGGTAAGGGTTAATTTTACAATCTCTTTATTATCCGAGGTTGTTTATATGTAAGTATCTACTGTGACATCCTTATCATCCACATCTATGTTCCTTAAACTATATTTCAAAACATTTTTAATATTTCCTATGCAATGGTTTAATGTCATTTACACCCTTGTTTGATTTTTTATATAATTTTTTAAATGAATCTTTTGGTCATTTTCCTAACAAGGTACTTTATGATCTTTTCAACAAATTTAGAAAATAATGTATTTTTTAACTTATAAGGTTGGTGCAGATATTTTCCCCCATTATAAAACCCTAAATTATTCCCTTACAATCTTATAATAATATTTTTAAAATAATGTTTTTCTTTACTTTTAAATGATTTCAAAGTAAAAAAAGATATATTTCACTCAAATAGTTTTTGGATTGATTACATCCATGTCAACATCCTTTTTTGGATTTTATGCTTGTTTGAAGTTGATTTAGCTTACATATTGTATTTAATGTTTTGTGATATTTTTGACTTTGGATGTGATATTTTTATACCATTCGTGGTTTATTGTTAATGTATTAATATTTTGTATGGTTGTTTTAATAGTAATGTTTATGTTATGTTTCAACATTTTCATATGAGGAATGCATTGGATGTTTTAAGTGATGGGTAGGGCTTGATATATCCCCACGATGCAATGGTAGGTCTCTTGAGACAAAATAGTGTCTCAGCACAAGGCCTTGATAGAATATTTGCAAATGGTCTTGGCACAGGGCCTTGATGTAGTTGTTATGTTCGACATTATGCATTCCCTCGTTATCAAATTTGTTATTACATGTGATTATTCGACTAGTAGAATATATATATATATATATGCATGTATATATGGTAATTTTTGACTTATTTATAGCATATTGGGTTAATGTTTTATGTCTAAAAGGATTCTATTTTTATTATACATCTTTCCTTAAAAGTTTATAGCTTCCGCTGAATTATTTACCCTTTCTGAGCATCTGAGCTCACCCCTTTCTTATGTTTTTTTCCTAGAATTCCAATAAGTGTATTATGATTGATATGCAAGGTTAATCTAGGGTAATGATAGTGTTCTCAAATGATTTTTTATTTTTTATTTTATTTTTTCATGTGTAATGTAATGTTCTTGTATGTAATCTATTTTCCAAGACTATTAAACGGATCGGTCCTTTGGGACTTGATTCCTTGCAATCATGTCAATGTCTTAAAATAATGCATTGGCTCTAGGATTATGGATATAAAGCGTTACATAGGTGTACCAATAAGAGTGAGTTGTGAAACTCAAGGAGAACACCCTCACACATCACTACTATGACAACCATCCTTCCACAAAACACAATTTGATTATGACCATCCTCAGACCATCGCTCTGAAGCATTTCCCTGGTCAATGCGATCATGCATTACCTCAACCTCCGAGTCTCCCCACATAAAATCCAAGACCTATTAAATCAGATGTGATTAAACTATCATCTGAAAAAGTCAACCTATTCCACCATCCATTCCTACATCTATGTTAAAGGTGGAAAACTACTCCATATCCTTCCATGTGTCTTCAGATTCAAAAACTACCTCTCTCTGTGAATTCTTACTGAAATCAGTATCCATGATGTTCCATTTTGTTGAGGTGTAGAAGATATTGAAGTCATAATCCTATAGAAACTCCATCCACATTCAAAATCGTAAGTTTAGATATCATTGGGAAAATATATACCTCAAGATTTTGTGGTCCGTGAGGACCAAAAATCACTCCCCAATGAGGTATTTCTGCCACAAATTTTGTGAAAACACGACCGTTGTAAGCTCTAGATCATGTGTTTCATAGTTACATTCATGGGGATGTAACTTCATAGACCCATAAGTGATAAATACCCATTGTTGTGTCAACACACATCCCAATACTAGACGATAATCATCGCAAAACACCTCGAAAATCACCCCTTCCTCTAGAAATTGGAGCACTGACCATCTTCCACATTAGGTAGTAGAAAGCTGCCTGAAAATTCTCACTCCACATAAAGGTCGGGTTTTTTTTATCAGAGTCATCAAAGGAGCTAAAAATATAGAGAAATATGGTACAAATCTTTAGTAATAGCCTGATAGACCAAGAAATGAGTGAACCTACGCTGTTTTCTTGTGTGCTTCCTAAGAAACAACTTCCTTGATCTTCGATAGGTCCACTACCACAACCTACCGAGACACCATGTGTCCAAGAAAGTGGACCTCCCATGTCCAAAACATGCACTTTGTCGATCTTTCGTATAGTCAGAGTCATCGAAGAACCAAAATTATAGTAATAAGATTCTTGGTATATCCTCCTCTAAATTCTAGTAAATCATAATGTCATCAATGAATATGATGATGAACCAGTTTATAAATGCATGAAAGACATAGTTATTAATTCCCATGAACACAACTAGTGTTTTCATAACACCGAACGACATAACCATGAACTATAAGTTCCTATACCTACATCTGAAAGAAGTATTCGAGATTTCACCCTCCATCACACTGAACTAGTGATACCCATACCATAGATCGATCTTAGAAAACAAACTTTCTCCCCTCTACTAGTTGAAAAGAACATCTATCCTTGGGATAGGGTAACAGTTCTTGACCACCACTTGAATAAATCAATGTTAGTCTATGCATATCCTCAAACCACTATCTTCCTTCTTTGAAAACAAGACTAGAGCACCCCATAGAGACACAATAGGCTTGATAAATGCCTTCTTCATCAGATCATCAATCTAAATACGTAACTCTTGCAACTCAAAAGGTTTAATATGATAGAGATCCATAAAAATATGACTTGCATTGAGTTTTAATTCTATCCAGAACTCAACTTCATGTTGAGGGGGTAGATTCACAAGCTCCTTAAGGAAAAATCCAAGAACTCCCTAACAACTCTGGGAGCTACCACCATCTCAGCATCCCATAATTCCACTGACAACTCAGCCAGCATGAAAAGAAGATTCTCCACATACTGACATACCACCAGATAGTTCTGATCACTGATGAAAGCCACACACTAGCCATCCACATCTAGAAACACGAATCTCCTACTGAAGAAGTAAGTAATAGTATGCATATAATACAACCATTCGATGCCAAGGATGATTTTGTATATCTAAATCTATAGAAAAAAGATATATCCACAAGAATGAAGTGACCCCATCGGTAGTCTACATCCCTGTAACACATCAAACAAGTTGGTCTAACTGTCAACTAGAATACTCAACAACAGGGGAACATAAGGCCTTTCTATGTATATTTCCAGAGCATGGGCTAGATCAAGTCAAACTAAGGAGTGATAAGCCTATGAATCAAAAAAAAGAATAATAGAGTACTGAACAATCTAATATTAACTCAAACGATATCAGGACCTTCTAGAATTGTCGCCTCTGTGGTGTGTAACTGACCACACCAAGATCCTCTATCCCTATGCTGATGACTTAATCCTTGAACATGCTCGGGTCGAGGTCAATGGGGAATACCCTGAGGTTAGCCTCCACCTACTACTTATCCCCTTGCTGTAGTAGGAGCATATTATACCTGCTACTAAAACAGAATGGCTGATAACTGGTACTAAGGAGGGAATGGAACCTTCCCACCTCCACCATACCAATCTCAAATGGGCATTGTTCACTTAATCTAAAGGTTCCCACGAAATATATAGATAAAACACACCATAACCAGGCCTATAGGATTGGAAGAAGGATTAAAATGTTGAAATAGAAACTGGTAAGCTCAATTCCATGATGGAAAAAACCTCGATGGCCTTGGAGCCTGAGGCCTTATACAGGTATACATTCCCTTCGATGAACCATGCTATCTCCTCTCTCATAGTAGTAATCCTTTCCAGTGCATTCACTAATAACCACCACCTACTTATGGACCTCTAGTTATGTTGGCAAGGTGAAGGGAGTAACTATGTACTAGAGAGAATGAATAAGTGCCCCCTCTAATCATCTCTCCTACGACTCCTCATCTATAAATATATATGGAGAAAATTGAAGTAGATCCTTGAACTTGATCCCCAACTCATGTACTACCATACTCCCTTACTAGAGGGAAAGCATATCCTATTGCATCTCAGCCTTCATGGTGGAAGAAATGAATTATTCCTAGAAACCCTTCTCAAAATTGACCTATAGAACATCAGACTATCTCCTCTGTCCTAGGTACAGTGTCCACCACTGATGCATGGATTCCCTGCATCTAGCTCACTACCAAAAGAACCCATTACTTTGTTGGAGCCTAGATCAAGCTAAAGTTGATCAAAAGCTACTTGAGCCAACTCTCTATCTCCATTTTTGAAACTCTACCCTTGTACTTTCCCAGTGTCTATCGATAGAAATCACATAACATTTTCTTCCACTGGTCGTCATCCTCCACTGGATCAACCCTCCATCGACTAGTCGGATCCGCCTGATAAGCCTCCACTACCTGAGACACTAATTGACAATGATCAGGTGTCATATCTGAATGGTAGCCAAGTAAATCCTAACCCAGTGTAGTATGGAATTTTATTTAAGTTTCATTTTATATTTTTATTATTTAAATTCCCTGAAATTACCAATTTAAATAAGAAGACAAGTCATCATGATGCATGTACCTTTCCTAGGTTCCATACCCTGCAAACAGTGTGGCCTCACTTGGTCGTTTGGTAAACATATGGTCCTTGAATCAGATCATGGGGGCCCAAAAATCCCATTTCCTAGCCAGTCTTCCCTAGCCTAAGTCTCACACCAAGATCACCGAACATTGTTTCCCTACCAACACATCCAATCCTTACAGTTCCTAACTCCAATGTTCATCCTATCTCTCAACCATCACATCTGATACCATTTTATTATGACCCCCTATCTCCAAAGATTCCCCTCCTGAGCTGTAAATAGAGAAATATAGATAATGACCCCCAAGTCCCACCTCCATTCGGGCCTGAGGTGGCGACCAACACCAAGGGTATAAAAATCTCACAAAATGGGAGGCATTACCCTTCTAATACTAACCAAGATCAAGATATAAAATGTATCATTTTGAAAAAAACTCCAAGACACACACACACACACACACACATATATATATATATATATATATATAATAATGTCAAAATTTATCCCACATGCATGTTTAAAGTAAAACTTCTAGGAAAAAATGAAAGATCCAAAATAAACACCAAAAGAGAAAAACTAACCAACAACGTTGTAGTTTTCCCAACATCAGAACTAGTAATAACTAGCAAAATCCCCATAGTCCACCTAGAAATATAGAAGCAGTTTTATATACATAAGGTGAGAATTAAAGTATACTCAGTAGGGAAAAACCAAATTTTCTCATGCAAAAGTGGAGAAGCATACTAATGCCCCCACGAAAAAACAACAAAAACCAAAAGAACCTAAAAATGTATACTAACTACCCTATCCTAACCAAAGAAACTCTCACCAAATAACGTAATTCATGTAAATTAATATATAGAACATCAATGATAGGGTTCCCCACACCACTTCCCACTGATTAGCCTCTCTCACACCATAACAAAAAACATCCTGGCACTCCCACCTCTTCTAAAAGAACCACGTCACAACCCATCCTCAAACACCTAGGCCCCACAACTATGTCTCACCCATAGAAACTTGCTTGATATACTAAAACATGTCCTGCCCGCATGCACCTAGATCTCACAAACCACTACCTTCCTGAAGCATTTTGGGCTATCACCACTTAGAAGAGGGAGTAGGGTAGATACGATGGTCAGTCATCCATCCTCCCCCAGGACGTCTGGGAAAGACACCCTCCCCCATGACAATGGGGGTGTTCAAAACATAAATCTCAACTTTGTTGGGGTGCATATAGAAAACACAAATAAATACATGTATATATATATATATATACTAAAATCCCATCCCAACCTATGGGTTCCAAAAAAAACAACCATCACACAAAAATACCTTTGCTACTACCTCTAAATGCATGTATCATGATGAACCATGGTAACTTATGATGTCAAAAAAATAAAATTGATTAACACCCAATCATTTTAAAATTATAAATAATTTTCTAGTTATTATATCCCTGCCTGGGTAACTAACCACCAAAAAACACAACTAGCCTCACAACCAAGAAAACCAGTGGAAGAAAACTGTGATAAAACACCCCACTTACACTTCTTCACCACTTAAAACACAATCTAATCACTACCATTATCATTCTTTAATTTTATTCCACTCTTTAATTTATCTCAAAAAGAAATCCCCCAACTCACAGCCAAACCCCGCATCTCACCTCATCAAAACCATACTCGACAGCCTCGATGCATATCCACACCACACTCATCACAACCATAAAATTTTATCTTCTTCAAACACAACCCTATACATCCTCATTTCATAAACATACCATGCCCCAATAACCGTAACACAACCTAGATGTAGTCCCACTATATAAAAATTTCATCCACTCCACAATCAACCAATCTTTCAACCTGAGATTACATTACACCACATGTACCACCCCATACACATAGACACACCACCATCCACAACACCACATGATCAACACAAGACACAGGGACTAACTGAACCTTAAAATACACACAATCACATCAAACACTCAAACAGTATTCTGATTTAGAAGCACTCATTCTTTAATTACACTTTCATTATACAGGGGTGATCATTGAACAAGTTCAATCCCAGGGAATCCATTTATTTAATAGGGTATAATTGATTAGTTATATTTCCAAATTTATATTAGTAATAAAATAGATATACATGTGGTAAAATAGATACCACCAACAACCATGATTTTCATGTTCATACAACCCATAAAATTCACAACATGGATCAAAGATAACAGATAAAACAAATGCCCATCATCATCATCTCCCCAACCCCTCATTTATTAATAAGGTAACAAAACCCGTTAGCATAACAGGAATGTTCATCTTCATAACAACATTAATTAAGAATGGAATTAATCTGCATTCTAAATGATACATCATCTTACCACACCACATGATACACAATTAGAAGAATTACCAAGGAGTCACTACCTCAAGAAACAGATGATCAACCCCATCTTCTTACACCAAATAGGGGGTGTGCAAGGATCCAATGAAACAAGATACAAGGGTTCAACACAGACGTGTGGTTCCTTGAGGAAGAAAGGTTTTGGAAATATAAAGACAAAAATAAAGGGTTTAAGGAAGAGAGTATCTCGACTTTAGTAAAGGACATATCCTATATCAATGAAAGGGAGATGATTTCAATGTACTTAAAAGTCGGGTCATGTCCAAGACCTTGCGGCTTGTTCGTTTCAAAGTATTGGGGAACTTGGATAATAAATATATAATTAATATCTTTTTAAACTGATTTAGAAATAGTCAAATATGGTTTTAAACTCGATTTACGTCAAATAAACTGTAACATGGGAGAATCTAGAAAACATGGAAAAATGGAAATTTGGAAAAACTGTCAAAAATGACTCACTGTTGGGTGAGTCACCATCACGATTCATGGGTGGGTGAAGAAATATTAGGTTACTGTTGTTAGTCAACTCACTGGTGTGAGCTACAGGTATTGGGCTACCGTTTTCAAGTAACCATTTAGTGAGGCACCATTCAGTGAGCTACCATTTGTTGAGCTACCATTTGGGGAGTCGTTGTTCAGTTAGTCACTATTTAGTGAGTCACCGTTCTATGAGTCACTGTTCTATGAGTCACGATTCTGTGATTCACGGTTCAGTGAGTCATCATTTGGTGAGTCACCATTGTGACTCACCATCAGCGAGTCACTAGCCTGACTCATTTTTGGGATGAATTATTGTCTCCACCTATCGGTGGATGACTCACCATCAGACAAGCTACCATTATAAAAACTTTATTTTTTGATAAACTCTTTAAATGAGTCATTGTTACCTCTATAACACCTCAAACACATGATTTTTATATTATAATGGACCAGTGAGGTATGTTCCATTACACACACATATATATATATTATAATTATTTAAATATTTTTTAAATTTGTTTAATAAAAAAATATATTTATTTTATACCGTAACATCATAAATATTTACCTTGAAAAAAAATATTAATAATCAATAACATCATTCAATGGGAATTTGGAAGAAGAAATTCCTCCTTCTACATTAATAGTTTATAAATAGATTTATAAGGTAAAATATATTGAACTGTTTTATGTATATATTTATAAATAAAACCCTGTGAATTTTTTTTCAGAAAAATAGACCATTTTTCATTGAATTACCTTATAGTAATTATTTATATGTCGATCATCTCCCTAAGGTCATGAAAATAGAAAAAATTATATGTGATAGTATCATTGCGATGTTATATAATCCACAAAAAAAAGATAAATTATGACTTAAAGGCTTGGATAAGAATGATTCATATGGGGATAATGGAAGATTTAGTTTTAATAAAGGAGAGAAAAAAACATTCCTTCCTCCAGGGGCCAACACTCTTTCTATGAAATAGAGATTTTATTTTTATTACATCCCCAATGTTCTAAATATTTTTATGGGAGTTCAATAAATATCAATAATAGCATATTGATGAATTATTTGATGTTAAATGGTTTTAAATCACATGGTTGTCATATTTTGATACAATATTTAATGCTCTTGGCTATATATTATGTTTTTCCAAAAAATATTTACCACAAAATAATCAAGCATTTCTTCTTTTTCATTTTCATTTCTATAAAATTTATTAAAATGACTATGTTTCTATCAATTGAAAAAATAATTCTACCATATTATGTGAATTAAAATTTTCCTACCCACCATCACTATTTTATATAATGGTATACTTTATGGTTCCCTTGATTAATGAGCTTTGACTTTTAGGTATTTTTCATTACATGTGGATGTACCCCTTTTAATGTTATAGATAGATATATAAAGGGTCTATCAAAAGTCAAAGTTTCTTAGATGGTTATATTATGGTGTTGTATTTTTTGAATGATTCCTTGAATTCTATACCAAATACTTATATGATGTGGATAATATTGGTCTATTAAAATCAAATCATGTTAGGTGAATCTAAAATGAAAATATATTATAAATCCATCTTATCAAAGTACCCATCACAAATTGGAGGAAAACTCGCTGTTATGATTTATATAAAAATATGAATTTCATTTAATACATAGGAATTGGGATATTATAAAGGCCAAAATTTGGATATCAAATATACATAATAAAAAAAATTTAATTTGGTTGTGATAGAATATTATTTTATAAGTTATCTAAAACCCTTAAATATATTTCTAGAAGAGTAAGAGTATTTCCATTAGGCCAAGTTTACATGTATTATATTACAATGTTTATGTAATTTAACACTATATATTCTATTTAATGTAATATGATGATTATAGTATGATGATGAATAATGTATTTTCTCTTATGGATGAAACAATTCATGTATATGGAACAAGGGATATAAATACAATTTATGTGAATATATATTTCTTTAGAATTATAAAAAAATAGGTGTTTGGTTATATGACACTGCAAGTCTCATTTAATAAAATATAATAGGTTAATAAAAGAAGAATAGTTAAATTTGATGGATTTGGATTCATAAAAGTAAATTTTAGAAAACAATGGAACTTGGATAAACCCTTCATAATAGGATCAAAATTAGTACAAATAATTTTTTCACTTGATCCTAAAAACAAAAAAGAAATTAATTCATTAATCTATTTTTAAATGAAACATCTATAGAATGGAATTGAAATTCTATGGAGGAATATCATTTCAATAAGACATCAAATTTGTTTTTTGGTAGACCCAATATATATAATGTCTTATTTTCATAGGGGACCATAGATAGGGGGTTTGGATAATTGATAGAGGGATAAAAACACTTCAATTACCAAATAAAAAAAATGTGTGTAATAAATAGGTTTCTTTTCTCCAAGTAATTTTATATATAAAATTTATTTTATTTATATATCATATGTTTATTTAATTATTTATATATTTTAATTTATTTTCCAAAATATTTATACATAAAATGTATTTTACACCTATTAATGCTAACTATCTTGATGAACATCATAATAGTGATCTCAAAGATGAAAAATAATATTAAGATTAGGGAAATGATGAATATGAGAAGTTGGTTAAAGTTAATAAAAATTTAAAAAATGATAACTCCAAAAATAAAAAAGAATCAATGTATAACAGTGTTAGAAAAATTTATTAAGATGACAATTAAAGATTTGTAAATTTAAGTTTGACCAAATGTTCATAATTTATCAATTGAACCTAACGAGACTATTTTCATGAGTTATATTAATGTTAGTACTTGAATGAATATTGTAATTGATCTAGATATCTATTATAATGGTGTGGTAATGATGATGATCATTTGGGAATATATTACATAAACATTTTAATATATTTTTAACATTTAACAACAAAAAAATAATGATATGCCTATTTTTTGTCATTTTTTCATATAGGATACATTTATATTAAAATACTATATGATTAAATTTATGTTAAGGATTATTGGAAAGATCCATGGAGAATTTCGAATAAAATTTTTCACAAAATGTATTAATAATCATGAGGGTAATGTTTTTCCTTACCCACCACATTATACACAATCATAATAAAATAGAAAACTTTGGTTGCTTTCATTAACCATTATTATGAAGAGATATTTAAGGTATATTGTAATTTATCTTAATGTTTTTGACATTTACTGTATTAATTTATTTATTTATTGAATTTTAATTTATGAAATAGTAAATCATTTAAGAAAATAAACAATGTGTAGGGAAACAACCATATCCTATCCATAAAGCAATGATAGGGGACATTTCACTTGAAAAACAAATGGTATGAACTTTAAATTTATATTAAAATTTTGATATGATATAAAGTAAAAAAATAATAGTGTATCTAAATTTATATATATATTGATCCATCAAAATCTGTATCCATATCTATACTATTCCATACACTATTAAATAAATCTTGTCTAAATATAGAAACAAATATTAGATGAAAACATATAAAAATTAAACAAATCATGTTTATGTTGGAGATAAATTAAATTTATTCTAATTTAATATATTAAAAAATTGCTCATTTTCCTTAATATTTATCTACATTTGATACAATATGAGTCAACTACCATAGGTAAAGATGAACTACATATAATGGATTTGAAGCATCCAAAAAATTATAGTCATGTTATAGGTGTGGGTTTTAGATTATCACCATGAGAATACTTTTGGAAAGCATAAACATATGTGTAGTATGATAACAAAATAAAGGAGATGAATGATAATATTAAAACTCTAGGGGAAATAATAAATAATAGAAATAAATTTATATAAATTTTCCTTTAAATGGATCAATAAAAACAACAAATTAAATAATATCCACATTATATAGATCCATACACCCCCAGTTTTAAGGGAATCTATTCACTATAAACTCCTAATTTACCCAAGTTAATCAAATTTTTTCAGAATAGTTTATAGTAAATATGAACAAAATAATTATTGATACATTTTTTTTATTAAAATATTATAGACATAAATTGATTTTTATTTATATTTATTATCACCAACTCATTACCTCTTGGTAAATGGTATAATGTATAATATTCAAGGTGATTCACTATATAATAAAATACATCCAATATATTATGTGAGACTAGGGATTTAGGTAGGTAATTTTCAGAGATTTGAGAAACCTATTTATTTTGATGATATAGATATTCACAAGATATAATATGTTATTGGAACTTTCATATAATAACCATTTAATCTTATAAATAAATAAAATTATAAAGCGATATTTCATTTCCAACTTATATTATATTCAATTTCATTTATAATTAATAAAAACGTTTTATCCACATTTATGTAACAATAGAAAATGTATTTGAAATTTGGTTCAATACTATCTAAAAGATCAATAATTTGTTCAAAAATTCCTTCTAATAATACCATTTCCCCATTAATATATCTACAATATTTAGTTATGTTTAATGTTTTTTCCAATACATTGTTGAAAAATAGTAATACTAATGACATTATATTTAAATATCTTATATATATATATATCACATAGACTCTTGATATTTTTTGTTTTGAGAGTGTAACTGAATTTCCCAAACATGAAGGCTTATGAAACTCTATTGTGAATCCAAATATTGGTTATGTTTTCATAATTCTTATATTTAATAATTAATGAACTATTTTTTCATAATTAAATAGATTGATATTATTTTCTAATTTTTTATCAATATTACGTAAATGAATCAAATATTGATAATCATTTTGAATTTTTAAATCCCAATATAACATCTACAAAAAATAATAATGATTTTAAAAGAAATTTTAACAACATTACAACAAGTTTCTAAAGTGTTTTAAAAGAAAATAAAAAATTAAGGGATATTTTTAATAAATACCACATACAAGTAAAACAATATACTCAAAATTTATTTATTAATCTTTTATTTCCTAATCATTAATTACTTATTAGATTTATATTTTTGCAGGGATCTTTGGATTTATATTATGTTAAATCTATGTTATTGAATATATATTTTATGGCACAAATTCATGGATATCATAAAAATCAGCCACACGTTATGTTCCTTTTGAATATTTAAAACACTGTAATCAACATTTAATAAAAAAATATTTGAATAATATTTTTAGCAAGAATTTTTTCTATGGTATTGTGGTGTTTATATTAAAATAATTACATGATATGAGGACATTTAGTGCACACACAAAACCTATGGATTTATACAAATAGATAAAGCTGTATATAATAATATTTCATTATCAAAACATATATCATAAAACTTTTCATATATTTTTTCATTTTTTTCAATGTATAGAAACAATTTCTAGAATTTTTGTTA
Organism: Viscum album; assembly: GCA_963277665.1. Lineage (NCBI taxonomy): Eukaryota > Viridiplantae > Streptophyta > Magnoliopsida > Santalales > Viscaceae > Viscum > Viscum album. Next base: position 189,619,520 of record OY728155.1, on the reverse strand, counting down.
TTATATCAATAAATTTATGAAATATGTCATAATCCATCAACCAAATCACATCCCTAAAGTGGTATTTTTGAGGTTTGTTTATTTTTAAATATAATATAAATTTAATTAAAATATTTATTAACCATTAATATATTTATATTTTTTCATTACTATGTGAATACTAGTATAATAACATATTTATATGACCAAATAGACTTTTTTATTAATGAATATTTAACCAACATGGTGTCAAAATTCATCCAAATGTCATAAAAAGATGTTTTCCTTTGACTAATTTAATTATTTTATATTTTAAATTTTAATTAAAATATTTTTCCCATTATTAATATTATATTTTTTAAGTTATTTTTTACCTAAATTATATTTTTAGAAATAAAATTGTGTAATAAGTACCACTAACATGCACCAAATGGCCTTAATAGAGAAAATTAACCTTGGTTGTCAGGAAAATTTAGTATAATAATCTATGATACATTTGTGATGTGTATGAAAAAAACCAATAAATCTGGTTTCTAATGTTCAAAAAATGATCCAAAGTGACTTTATACCTCAAAAAAATAAAACCAAGTATATGAGCATATATGCTTTCATGAATTTAGGAAAATTATTATTGATTAATTTATGTCAAGTATCTAGAAATAGCATTTTAATTCAATGTGAAATTTTTTCATAATTATATAATGTTTCTTTTTTTTACTTTCAAAATTATTTTAAGTTTTATATTAATGTGTCAAATGGTCATCTTCAAGAATAACTGAGTGCACATATTTAGTGAAATACTATGGGTTTTCTTATAAGAATTAATTTTCATGTACATGTAATTTGGAAACCATTTCAGTAATATTTGATTTATTGATTATCATTTAAATTAATTAAATTATTTTAGGTGTTTAAGTATATGGGGTTTTTTACTAAAAAATTATTTTTTCCTTAAATCCAATAAAATTTTAATTTTATCTTTAACAAACTATCATATTGATAAACATACATAATTATTAATTATACAATGAATTATTTCCTTTGAGTTTAAGGAGACCCATGAATAGAATATAAAAATATAACATCATTTTAGAAAAATATTAAATACATTTAACATTAATACACACTCAAGTACTATAATGGTTTAGTGTATTTGTAGAATAGATATATTATAAAATTATTATATAAAATAGGTACAATATCTCCTACATGGTTGTTCTCTCAAAATACCCTTATTAGAAATTTATTACTTAATAAAATTTTCATGACATGGGGGGGAAGGTAACATAAGTAAGTGTGAGCTCAGATGCTAAGAAAGGGTAAACATAGTAGATATCAATTAATGATCATAAGTGAGAATTGGAATAAGGGTATAAGAACATGATCATAACTTAAGAAATTCAAAACCAATCAGTCATAGATTGTTATTAAGGAATCATGGAATAAGGTTTTTAAAATAAAAATTCATTATACGTAAGAGAAAATAATCATTAATAATGAATTATGATTAATGAGAAGTTATAATATTCATAAGATATAATTTAGTGATATACACATAATCATAGATAATTATTTCCTTATTTAATGTTCAATACCATGAAAATCATAGTGGATTGGGTTCAGTCAAAGTTACATCATTTCCCTAGTCAAGGTTCAGTCTGAAGAATATGTTATTGGAAACAAATTCATCATTTTATCATAGCACAATTGATGGAAATGAAATGGGATTCATAAAGATTTAATCATATCTTAATTAACCTGTGGGAAATAAATGTCTTTCATAGAATCGTCGTTAAATAAAAATCCTCATAATTCAACCAATGAAATAAATTTAATTGTATCATAATATAATATCCCTATTTAATAATAAAAAACATCAAGGATATTTACATAGATTAAAAAATGTTTAAAATAACATTTGAACCTTTCTTTAAAAACCTTAGTAAAATACTCTTTTCCTTTGATTACATATAAACTAAAAATTACAAAAATATTGAGAAAAAATATATTTTTTGAAAATAAACCTGGAAAATATTAAATTATTATCTAAATTAATGAATGGTTATGTCATTACCCATCCCAGTTGGACCCATGCAATTACTCAACAAGCCCGCCTCCAATAGGCTAGGGGCTGGTCACTAGCACCTAGTAGGCATATCACTAACATAGGAGGCATTGATTAAGTACTTTTACACACAAACACACATGTACAAGACCACAAATTCTGAAATGTAAAAAACACTATGGAACAAGATGCATGCATACAACTAAACCCAACCAACAAAGTACGATAGAAAGTAAAGTATTGAAAGTAAACTGGTCCAAAATACAAGCCCACCAAAACAAGAGAGTCTGCAAACTACAAGTCCAACCTGTAAACAGAAAGAGGTATGGGGTTGCAGCTCATAGCCATAGAAACACCTCGACCTATAGGTAACTCAGAAATCCTGGTCCAGCCTTTGTCCACCCAGGACTCCGTACAAAGGTCACTTGTATGAACAATACATGACACGTGTGGGAAATTCCCGTGTAGGGGTGAGTATAAAAAAACTCAGTTGAGGACCCTAAAAACCACAAAGCAATACACAAAGTAAAGTACATTCAAATCTATGCAGTATGTGTCTACTGAATATATAGTAAGAGAAACATAATCCAAATATACTCCAAACTCAGACCCTTAGTCTAGAGACAAGTCGGACAACCGCATAACCATACTTGGAATTTAGTTCAAAGGTTCCACAAATCACTCATCTAGTAGAACTCATTCCATGAGTATGATTATCATGATGATGTTCATCCGATAAGTACTATTTTTTAGGAAAGGTCGTGAGAGATCGATACACTCATTCTGGGAGAAAACACTCCTGAGTTGGAAAAGATCATGATACACAGATGAGGGTCACTACCAGGACCTTGGAGGATATCGTGAATCATCCGGATTCACATGCTAATTATAGGATCAGTGTCTTGTGGGAATATTCACGTCGATACCTCACTCTAACTAGGGTCAATAATGGATAGAGTATCTCACTTCGGGCCTCTTGGAGGGATACATGACTCTATTACAAAATGTCATGCTGAAGAGATTATACTCTTGTTGATGGAAGTGATACATTACCTTCAGTGGGACGAGAAAAAGAGGGCACTATCGCAAAAGAAACATGTCCAAGATACGGTGGAAAAAAGGTTCAATCCATGTTCAAGGATATAAACAACATGTAGAAGGAGGCACATACCGTGTCTCTTGACTCTTGGTACTGCCTATGTGTAATGGCCCGAGTCAGATAGAATGTGTTGTGTAGAAAGTTAAGTACATGAATTATAGGACGGACCACACATTGTGTCCAAGTAACCGGGGTTCCCTCCATGTACGCAATTGTGTGCCTGTACAAAGCTTCAACCTATGTGTCATCCCATGTAACTGGTACACGAGGAGACCTGTGTAACTGGCCTAGTCTGGTTGAGTGGTGGAGTACATGGCTATGTACTCCACCCCGTGTCCGTGTATCACCTAGGATACACACCAAGTCCCACATAAGGACCCACACACTATGTTCTTTGGAGAACATTCCATGTCATCACCTCAAGAACCGTAGAACCCTAGCCGCCACTTATCCTGACCGACACGGCGTGTTCTTCCGGAAACATGTTGTGTGTTCTGTAAATTTCTAGAATCATAGGTTCTTCATCGATGCACCTCTAGTGATTCCCATTCTTCGATTCGTCCACCTGATCATCATGAAACACCAAGTTTGAGGTCGCCCCGACACCGCAAGGCCATTTATGTGGGGTATGGGCCTATGATCGACCTCAAAAACACGTACGGATTTACCCACACGAAGAACTCTCGAATAACGATAACTCTTGAACAATGTTGATTCATCCTCCACTATAATCATCGCACCTCTGTTGGGTTATCATGATTTCATATCTCCGTTTTGGGATCGTTGTGCCTAGAAAAAGGTACACAACTATTCCTTTTTCATATCCCTATGAAGAACGCGAAGAACACAAGGCAGAGGGAAGAAGAAAAAACAACAAAGGAGGAATGAACCTCCATTTTCATTCATTATGACATTAATCTACTCCTATTTGAATGTTTGAATATGGAAAATTAAAACATTAAACATGACAAAAGAAATCCCCAGAACAAACTCGATAAATTAAATCCCTCCCACTAGAATGACGATGTGCAGGTTAACCAGTTTGTGGGTTGATCTGTGTTATTAGTTTAATTAAGGAACAGGGAAGAAAAAATCTTAAACACAACCCCTACCTCGAGAATGGATCGATCACTGATGAAGAAAATTTGTTGACGTCATCGTCGAGATCCTCCAACTCAATTGGCGCAATGATTCACATTTTTGATTGATTTCATTGTCACCGAGAGGACTCTCCAAAGCTCTAATAAGTTTTCTCAATTTCTACTCTCGTCTAACATTCAATTAAACCATTAAAAAGAGGGAATTTGTTTCATATTTCAGTCATGTTGCGGCATTAATGAGTCAGCATTCTTGTTTATGAGTCATTATGGTGTGGAATAAATTATCAAAACAGATGCCTCGTCATTGTACTGCAGTGGATGTTTCCAAATAAAATAAAATAAACTTTTCAAATTATTTTATTTATTTTATTTCATTTTACTAAAAATGTATGAAAATTAACTTTTTCCCTCATCCCATGAAGGTTGAGGTTAGGCCCATTCATAGGTAAATTTGTTATCCCGGATGCAATCGTGCCCTTTGATTTTTAATCTAGGCAACCGTTTTGGAACTGTCACAACTATGCACACCACCCAACTCACTTTACATAAAAAAACTTCAAACCACCATTCTAGGCTCACCGGACCTCGGAATAGCATGGCTTCAAAAAGTCTGATCTCATAATAATTAAATTTAATATTTAAAAAATACACAGAAAAATATGAGATATTACATTCTCCCCATGTTAGAGCTTTGCATCCTCAAAAATCCAAAACAAGAGCTACTGAAAAAGATGTGGGTACTCGACAAGGATATGAGCCTCCCACTCCCACGTGATCTCCTAAAGATTCTAGTGCTTCCACCAGACATGCACCAGGGGAATTGATTTCCCATGAAGTATCTTCTCCAACTGATCCTCGATCTCCACTAGGTACTCAGCAAGGTCGCTCCATCCTCAATGTCGAGCTCGCCCCTGTCAATGACGTATGATGGGTCATGTACGTACCTGATAAGCTATGATACATGGAATATATCATGTACCAGGTGCATCTATGGTGGTAGAGCTAAGTGGTATGCCACCTCTCCAACTCTTTGCAGTATCTGGAATGGTCCGATGAATCTCGTAGATAGATTTCCACCCCGGCCAAATCTTTGTAACCCTCGTCGAGATGAGACCCGAAGGACGACATGGTCTCCCTCCTCGAACTACAGAGGTCTCTGTCGCTTGTCAGCATAAGACTACTGTCAACTTTTTTCATTCTTCATCTGCTCTGGGATGATCTTCACCTACTCGGTGGTAGATCACACTAAATCTGGACCCACGAGCGCTAACTCTCTAGGGTCGGTCCAGCAAATCGGTGACTAGAATGGCCACCCATATAAAGCCTCGAATGGTGCCATGATAATGGTTGAGTGCTAGCTCTTATTTAATGAAAACACCACTAGTAGTAGGTGGTCCTCCCAACTATGACTGAAGTCCAACATACAGGCCCGCAACATATCCTCTAGAACCTGAATGGTCATCTATATATAACCATCTCTTTGGGGATGGAACACTGTGCTCAAGTGTAGATGAGTCCCGAAAGCCTCCTGCAATACCTTCCACTACCAGGATGTGAAGCGGGTGCCTTGATCGTAGACTATCGTTGATGGGACTGCATAAATACAAATTATCTCCTTTATGTAAAGGTTCCCCAAGATCGCTAGGGAAATCTACTCCCTGCTTGATAAGAAATGGGCCAACTTGGTGCGTCAGTCAATGATCACCCAGATGGAATCATGCCCCTTTGACTTATTTGTTAATCCAATCACGAAGTCCATTGATATTCCATCCCACTCCCACTCTGGAACATCCAGGGGTGGGCTAACCCCACTGGAACCTAGTGCTCAGCTTTCACCTGCTGTAACATAAGGCACTGACAAACGAACTCTGCTAATGCTTTTTTCATGCCTGGCCACCAGAACTATCGTCGGAGATCCAAGTAAATCTTCACCACGCCATGGTGTACCAACAGGGGGGATATTTGAAACTCCCTTAGGAGTTCCTCTCGTAACACCACTAGTATAATAGTTCATCCTATGAAAAGAACAACATGCTCCCAACCTTGAAAATATCCATCATGAGCATTTCCTGTGGATAACTGAGCATGTAAAGTCTCACAGTCGGCATCCCCAAGCTTTGCCTCTCTAACTCACTGTAAGAGTGGAAGGTTTGACTACCATCGACTAAAGGTAAGTTGCATCCTCTCTATCCATGAAGGATAACTGTAACGAGTCCAATTGTTCTGTCACCTCACTAAATATCTGCGAGCTCAATCTCCTTCTTAGATAATTTTCCACATTCTACCCCTTCCTAGGTGTATAGATGATCTCAAAATCATAATCCTGGAGAAACTCTAGCCAAAATCTCTATCTTATATTCGGTTTCTTCTATTAGAAGATGTATTTAAGTCTCTTGTGGTATGAGTATATCATAAACTGCTCGCCCATAAGGTAGTTCACCACATCATCAACACGAAGACTACCACTGCTAACTCGAGATCATGGGTCCCATAGTTATGCTCATGTAGTCTTAGTTGGTGTGAACCATAGGAAATCACTTCATGTCCCTGCATCATGACATAGCCATGCCTGGTCCCTAATGCATCACAGAAAACTATGTACCTAACACCCTCCTCTGGAAATCTCAAGATCAGGGCGCTCGTCAAACTATGTCTCAACTACTCAAAAGCCTGATGGAACATCTCCATACACAAGAAGGGTATACCCTTCCTCATCAATGATTTCATCAATGATGATATCCAAGAGAAACTAGGAATGAATCTCTGGTAATATCCAACCAACCCAAGGAAGCTCCACAGATCTGTTATGCTCTGAGGTGGCTCCCATGATAACACTGCCTCCACCATAGCTGGGTCAACAGCTACTCCATCTGCTGAGATGACATGTCCCAGAAAGTGTACCTCCTAAATCCATAACTCTCACTTCTAAAGATTCCCATAGATTTTGTGCTCTCGGAGTACATATAGAAGCATCTGCAAGTGTCTCATGTGCTCCTCCTCTGACATCGAGTACACAAGGATGTTGTCAATGAAGACCACTACGAACCAGTCAAAGTATGGATGGAAGAGATGGTTCATAAGTCCCATGAACACTGCAGGGGAATTCGTCATGTCAAAAGGCGTCACTAAGTACACATAGTTACCATAACGGCATCTGAAATCCGTCTTCAGTATATCTGCATCCCGTACTTGTAACCGGTGGTAACCTGACCTAAGTTCAACCATCGAGAACCATTTTTCCCCTATCAGATGATCAAAGAGGTCTTTGATCCTCAGTATTGGATACTTGTTCTTCACTGTTGCCCGATTCAGGCATTAGTAATCTACACAAAACCTCAAACTCCCATCATCCTTCTTGGAAACCAAAACATGCGCTTCCCATGGTGAAAAGCTGGGTCTCATGAAACCCTTCCTCTGCAAATCCTCTAGCTATAGCGTCAGCTCACGCATCTCTCTGGGACCCATTAGATATGCTAGTGAGGATATCAGTGTTGTCTTAGGCTGAAATTAAATGTAGAAGTCGATCTCATGGTGGGGAGGTAGTCCTAGAACATCTTCGGGTAAGACATCCTTTTACACTACCGCAACTACTGGGAATTGGAGGATCAGGACATCTGCTGATCTGAGGGTAAGGATAGCCAAATCCTAAGTGATTGGATACTCCCTCCTATGCATGAGCCCATTCTGTGCTGTATGGGTCTCCTTTCCACCGAAAATGGAAAACATTATCCCATCACTACAGACACACCACACTCTTCTCCAAAAGTAGTCAAACTGGGCATGGACCGAAGATGTAACACCCCAACCCCACTAGGCTAGAGCTAGTGCATTACTTGTGATATTTTCATGGTTAGAAGGAATGAAAATCCCGAAGGAATGATTGGTTTAGTAGTCTTAAAGAAACTAGATACATAGATGTATCTCAAATTACATTGGAAAAGGTTAGAAAATACAATACATAACAAAAAAAACTCAAAACTGCAACCATAGGAACTCAAAAGAAGACCTTCTTTTCATCACCTGTCAAAGGTAGACAATGAAAGGGGTGATCTCAAACACTCAGTAAGGGTTAAAAATAGAGGAAGCATTAGTAAAATAATAATTGAATCATAATCAATCTGACATAATCAATATGGCATAGTGAGTAAATTAAAAACTAATTCCATTAATAAACTGAGAATGAAACTGCATCCATAGATTTTTTCATAGTGAAAACCACATGGATAATAATAATAACTAATAATGAATAAAGAGAATGATTATTAATTATATTTCATGTATATGGAACATGAAACCATAATACTATAAAAATGGTTTAGTTCTATGGGTAGAAACCTGTCTGATTTTTGGAAACAAACTTGAAGGGTTTGTTGGCAAACTATTTTGACTCATGAGACCTACTAATACATCGAGGGGAGGTAGCAGGCCCCACCCACCACTGTATGTCCAAAGAATTATTTATAAATTTATTCAATACAAGTGAAATGTTCCCTTTCAATATCCATATAGAGTAGAGTATACAGATTCATCAATATTTCCATAATTAAAATAACTTTCAAAATAAACACTGTATGTAAAATGGTATACGGTTTAGACAAAAAACATATCCATGATATGAGATTATGGATATTTAATATAAATATAATTTAAAATGAAAATTGATATCAAATGGGAAGTAGGTACACCACATAATGATTATTAGGTGCACAATACAAGGATAGCCACAATGAAAACGACAGCTAAGACAAAGTCCCTTACCACAATGTAATCAGTCGAACCGTATGACCAAAACATAATAACCATCAAGTGAATCATTTAATAACATGAATATAAATATAATCATGTTATTATATATCAAATGGAAGTACACATGTACCAAATATATGGAATAATTGGTGAACAATGGAAATCTCACAGAAATGAAAGTGAGATGAGAAACCCATTACCTTATGCTCGAGTGTGTTCTTCGTTTGTTTTAATGCCCTGAATAATCAAATTTAGCATAATTAATTAATATGTACTGAAACTTTTATATATTTAAGTGATTTATTATAACCTTATTAGGTTCATTAATGGAACTTTATATGGGTTCAACTGGTTCAAATTTCATGTTTTGGAAGCATTTTCTTCATTTGTTTTCATGGTTCGTTTACATTTTTCCATGAATGGAAGTTCATTTGAAACATAGTTAAACATCCAAAATTATTAATACATCTTATTAATGAAATTATGGAGATATAAATTATCTTATAATGATTTTGGGTTATATACCATGATGATGATTCATTAGTTAAAACATTAATGTCGTTCGTTTAGATCGTTTTAGTGGTTCTTTGATAATAACAACCTCATTTTGTTTTATAAATTAGAACCATGAGTACCAAATAATTCCAGAACAATGGGTGAGTCATAACACTTATATTATAACCTGGTTCAACCTTATAAATGGTTTCATGTCCAGACTTGAAATAATTAATGCGAATTGAAATCACATCATCTACGATGTTGGTAATTCGACAGGTCACGGACAATGTTTTTAATTCCTTGAACAAGTGGGGGAAAGAAGAAGATTGATGAAGAATTTCTCATGAAAATTAGAACATACAGAATATAAAAGATTCTGGATATTTATTTCCTCTTGGTTAAGAAGAGATGAAGAAAGAATAAATAAAGAACTCAAAATAAAAGAATAATTTTGAAATCGCTTACAAAAATTAGGCAGCCTAACGACTATGCAACATGGTTTTAGAAAATATTAAAAAGAGAAGGGACAAGGGTCACATATAGTGAAATGAATCATAATATTTAGTAGATCAATAATAAAAAGAAAAATAAGAACATGGAATAGAAACATGGAAGATATACCACATAAAAGATAACTTGAAAGGAAAAAGAAAGAAATAGAGACTTTTCTTACCTTGAAGAGTAACCCTTAGAACATGAAGGTTGGGACCTTGGGAGGTTGAGAAAAACTTGGGAGGACTACTATGAAGGTAATGATTCCAGAACTTCATTGAGTGAGAATTGGTAATGAATTCATTGAAGGGAAGAGTTGGTATTTCTAAGAAAAGTGAGGGATTATTTTAATAATTTCCAAGGGACACCTCAAGGGTGGTATTTGCAAAACCATGGGCTTGCCCATGGTATTTTTCCATGGTTAAAGCCACATGGTACACCTCACATCTTATCTAACTATACACAAGTCGACAAGATTTATGACATTATTATTAAATCATTAATGATGTCATAAACATACCGAAACTAAAAACTGTATTTTTTACTATTCACAAAAAAATCAACAGTTTCAGAAAAATTCCCAAAATTCACCCTAACCAGTTTTCAACGTGTAGAATTAAAAAGTGAAATCCATTTTTCAAGAATAATTTTTTAAATATTATTAATTTAATTTTTAAATAAATTCATATTTAATTCAAAAAATAAAAATCTTAAAGTGAAATTAGTTTTATTTCTCATTGAAAAACTAATTAAGATCTCATTATCTTATTGTCTTAAGAAAATGAAAAAATATTATTATTTGCTATTCATAAGGGTCAAATTACTATTCGTATTACTATTCATAAGGGTATGTTACTATTCACCAAAAATTAAGTTTGTTCTATCAGACTCCAAATGACTTACTGATCACAACTCTAGATGGCCATTTTTTTAAATTCAAAACATAGAATTGGAAATTTTATATTTAATGGCTAGGTTTGACTATATCATAAATAACCTATTGTTGTTTCAAAGGAACAAATTGATAAATAGAATGTATTTAACAGAAACATACCATAAAATGTTTGGGGTGCTACATTATTCCCTCCTTCGGAAATTTCGTCCCTGAAATTTTATGTATATAGCCCACCAAAAAGATGTGGGTGGTTCTTCATGAAATCCTCTGGTTCCCATGTTGCTTCCTCAATATTATGGTTTCTCCAAAGAACCTTTACTAGATGAGTTTTTCAATTTCTCAATACCTTATCCCTTGTGTCAAGAATCCTAATGGGCTTTTCACAGTATGAAAAATCTGATTCCAGTTATATTCCTTCATATGTGAGTACATGCATTGGGTCTGGCATGTATTTCTTTAACAATGATATGTGGAACACATCATGAACTCTAGAGAGATTTGGCGGCATCACTAAATGGTAATCTACAACTCCAATTCTTCCCAAAATTTCAAATGGTCTGATGTACCTGGGGTTTAGTTTCCCTTTCTTACCAAACCATAAGACGCCCTTCCATGGTGATACTTTCAGAAATACATGATCTCCCACATGAAATTCCAAGTCCTTTCTCTAGTTGTCAGCATAACCCTTCTGCCTACTTTGGGCTGCTTTAATATGGGCTTGAATTTTCTTCACCTTTGTCTTGGTCTCTTCCATAAGTTATGGGCCTATAAGTTTCCTTTCACCAACTTCGTCCCAACAAGTTGGAGTTCGACATCTCTTTCCATATAATGCTTCATATGGAGCCATTTGAATACTAGAATGGAATCTAATATTGTAGGGAAATTCCACAAAATGCAATTATTGATCCCACATACCTTTGAAGTCAAGATTTCATGATCTCAGCATGTCTTCCAAATTTCAAATAGTCCTTTCAGATTGTCCGTCAGTTTGAGGGTGATATGCGGTACTCATATAAAGCTCAGTATTCAAAGACTTCTAGAGAATTTTCCAGAATCTTGATGTAAAACGTGGATCACGATCAGAAAAAATTGATAGGGGAACTCCATGAAGCCTCACAACATCATTAACATATTGTCTTTCTAGACGTTCAAGTGGTAGATCTTCTCTTATAACAAGAAAATGTGCTGACTTGGTAAGACGATCAACAATGACCCATATTTCATTGTTCATTCAAGGAGTCTTTGGTATTCCATGACAAAGTCCATTGTGATATTATCTCATTTCCACTCAGGTATAGGAAGAGGTTTCAATACTTTTCTAGGCTGTTGCTTTCCAGCTTTCACTTGTTGACAAACCATACATCTTGACACAAAATCAGTAGTCTCCCTCTTCATGTTGTCCCACCAAAAATGTTTCTTCAAATCTGAATACATGTAAGTTCTACCAGGGTGTTTAGAGAAATTGGAACTATGAGTATCATCCAAAAATTCCCTTTTATGATTAGGAATATTGGGAACACAATGTCTCTTCCCAAATTTCAAAATTCCATCTTCATATATGAAGTAACTCAATCTCCCATCATTTACAGCTTTAATCGTCTTTTGAAATTCTTCATCATCAACCTGAGAACTTTTTATCCTTTCTAGTAAAGATGGTTTTGCAACCATTTGAAAAAGAATTGATATTTCACCGTCCATGGTTATTACCATATCCATCTTTACTAGATCCATGAAAATAGGATCCCTTTCAACTCTCATCTTATTCAAAACTCCATGATCCTTTCTGCTCAAAGCATCTGCCACCTTATTTTCCTTCCTCGGGTGGTAGTGTATCGTGGAATCATAATCCTTGAGTAATTCAAGCCATCTCCTTTTCCTCATGCTGAGTTCTTTCTGTGAGAAAATATACTTCAAACTCTTGTGATTAGTATAAATCTTACATTTTTCACCATAGAGATAACATATTCATATCTTCAAAAAAATGATTATAGCACCTAACTCAATATCGTTAGTAGGATAGTTTTTCTCGTGAATATTTAGATGTCATGATGAATAAGAAATAACCCTATCATTTTTCATAAGGACACAACCAAGTCATTTCTTTGAAGCATCACTATAAATAACAAACTCATCATTCCTCGATGGTAGAGTCAATATAGGATCCTGGACTAGTCTTCTCTTTAGTTCTTCAAAACATTCTTCACAATCTTTTTTTCAAACAAATTTAACCCCTTTTTGTGTGAGCTTCATGAGCGGGTTATCCAATCGGGCAAAATTCTTCACGAAACGTCGTTAATAACCTGATAATCTAATAAAACTGTGTACCTCAATTATGATTGTTGGAATGGTCCAATCTTGGATTGCCTTTGTCTTTGCAGGATCAACTAGGATTATATCCTTTGAGAAAATATGTCCTAGAAAAGAAACTTATTGAAGCCAAAATTCTCACTTGCTAAAATTCCCATATAATTCATTTCTTCTCAAAGTTCCCAGAATAACTCGCAAGTGACTCTCACGGTCTTCATGGATTTTTGAGTATATGAGGATATCATCGATGAGTATCACAACAAAGTTATCAAGATATTCCTTGAAAACTATATTCATTAAATCCATGAAAACAGATGGTGCATTCGTCAGTCAAAAAGGCATCACTGTAAACTTGTAATGTCCATACCTGGTTCGAAATGTTGTCTTTGGAATATCTTCCATCCTCACACTCAGTTGATGATATTCAGATAGAAGGTTAATCTTTGAAGAGTATTGAGCTCCATGAAGTTGGTAAAATAAATCATCAATCTGGGGTAGAGGATACTTATTCTTTATAGTAATAGCTTTGATTTCTCTGTAATCAATGCATAGCCTCATGGATCCATATTTCTTATTTACAAACAAGACTGGGGATCCCCGTGGAGAAACACAAGGTCGAATAAATCCTTTTTCACTCAACTCTTGTATTTGTTTCTTCAGCTCAACTAACTCCACAATGGAAATTATATATGGGGTCTTTGATATAGGTCTTGCACCAGGAATTAAGTCAATGGAAAACTCAATTTCCCTCTTAGTAGGATGTCCAGGTAAATCCTCTGGAAACACATCAATGTATTCATTCACTATATACACATCTTCAATTTGAATATTTATTTCCTCACCCATAGTTATTGGGTTCTCTTCCTCTCCAAAAATTGCATTCAATAGAGATACTGGGGGTGGTTCTAGATAAGAATCAGATGGAGAAGTCTCCTCTCTAAAGATAAGAGATTCTACACCATTTTCAAAAATTGTAACTTCCTTTTTCTTCCAATAAATCCTCACATCATAATTTGACAGCCAATCCATACTGATAATTATATCAAATTCAGTCATGGGTATTATGATAAGGTTATAAACTAAAGCATGTTTTGGTGTTTGGAGGGGGACTAGTCGACATGACTTTGTTGCAATGATACATCTCATGGGAGTTTTAACTGACAACACCTTTCTTAAAACAAATTGTACATATCTATTTTTTTGGAAAACTGAGAGGATATAAATGAATGCAATGATCCATAATCAAATAAAGTGTTGGCTAAGTTTGAGGAAACAATTAATGTACCTTCCACCACATCACTAGGAACATCAACCTCTGCGGTTGTAATCACATAGGCTCTCCCTTTCTCTCTTGGATTTTTCTGAGGCATGTTTCCTTGGCGCTTAGGAAACTCATTTTCATAGTGTCCCCTCTCTCTGAAATTCTTTAATTGAACATCATTGAATTTTTTCTTCCCCTTGCATTCATCATATCGATGGCCCTTTTTTCCGGAGTTATAGCAGACTCCATTGCCCTTCAAGAGTTTCCTGGGATGATTCTTTCCACAGTTCTCGCATATTGGGAAACTATTCATTACCTTTCTCTTCTTTGGTGCTTTTCCTTTTCCTTTGTTATCAGAATGCCGCTTATTATCTTGGTTTCCTTTGAAAAAATTTTATCTAGAAAATTACTTCTCTGTTTTGATATCACTTGATACAATTCCATCATATGATGAAAATGTTTGAGAATACAGTTCCCTCTGAAGACATGGATTAAGACCTTCAAAGAAATGATCAAACTTTTCCGCTGAGTCACGTATGTAATCCACAACATACCTGGATAGCCTTGTGATGGTAGCCTCATACTCTGCAATACTGTCTTCTTCCCTTTGTTTCAAGACAAGGAATTTTCTCTTCATTTTCGTTCGTTGCTCATGAGGGAAATATTTTTCGTATAATATTTCTTTAAAATTCCTCCATTACATATCCTCTATCTTATCTTCCTCTGTGGTATTTTGAATCAGGGACCACCATTTATTAGCGTCACCCTTGAGACAATATATTAGAAGTACTACCTTTTAATTTTCATTGCATCTTAACGCCATGAATATCTTTTCAAGGGACTTGATCCATTTCTCTGCAACCACTGGATTAGTAGTCCTGCTGAAAGATGGGGGATTCTACTGCCTAAAATGATCCAACATAGGTGTTGAATGGTTATTTGTTACAACTTGAGTAAGTTGTCCCAATATTGTCATGATCTGATCTGCTCCAAAGTTTACTATGTTGACTTGCTCAGTAGGTAGATCCCTACCTTTCCCACGAGTATTGATTCCCCTTATTCCATTAGACTCCATTTCTAAATAATGGGATACACTATATTAGTTTATGAATCTCAAATAGAAAATCACTCAACATAAATTGAAATTCTATGCATAGCTAATCTTATAAACAAGGTTCCTCTGAGGAAAAAAATTACATTAACACCTTCATAATGGCTTGTAAAGAAAATATGAATTATCCTAAGCATATCCCCTGGGAGTGTTATAACGAAGAGTGCAGCAAGGCCCGTTTTCATGTACCAGGATATCTCGGGTCAAGCCCAAAACTCCTTGTCGGAGCTTTCACTCTTAGGTACCTCTGTGCTAGAGCCACCTCTACCTGCTTGTATACAGACATGGATGTATTTTCTAGAAGGACTCACATAATCTATTTCTTACCAAAATAATAGGATGTTCTTGTATGTTTATCCTCAAATACTACCTTAGGTATTTATTCCCTACTATAAATTTCCTACTCTAGTTTCCAAGTTTTCTACTAAACTTCCTCTGATGTCTACTATAACACCCTGACCCCTATAGGCTGGAGCCTGCGCGTTACTTGTGATATTGGAATGGTTAGAAGGAATGAAAATCCTCAAGGAACAATCAGTTTAGTATTCTTGAAGAAACTAGATACATATATGTAACTCAAATTACATTGGAAAAGGTTACAAAATACAATACATAACAAAAAACTCAAAACTGCAACCATAGGAACTCAAAAGAAGTCCTTCTCTTCATCACCTGTCGAAGGTAGACAATGAAATGGGTGAGCTCAAATGATCAGTAAGGGTTAAAAATAGCGAAATAATGAGTACAATAATAAGTTAATCATAATCAATCTAACATAATCAATACGGCATAGTGAGTAAATGAAAAACTAATTCCATTAATAAACTGAGAATAAAACTGCATCCATAGATTTTGTCATAGTGAAAACCTCATGAATAATAATAATAACTGATAATGAAAAAAGATAATTCTTATTAATTTCACGTCATGTATATGGAAAATTAAACCATAATACCATAAAAATGGTTTATTTCTATGGGTAGAAACCCATCTGGTTTTTGGAAACAAACTGGAAGGGTTTGTCACCAAACTGTTTTGTCTCATGAGACCTACCGATGCATCGAGGGGTTGTAGCAGGAACCACCTACCACTTAATGTCCAAATAATTATTTATACATTGATTCAGTATAAGATCAATGTTCCCTTTCAATATCATTATAGAGTAGAGTATACGGATTCATCAATATTTCCATAATTAAAATAACGTTCCAAATAAACATTGTATGTAAAATGGTATACTGTTTAGACAAAAAAACATATCAATTACATTAGATTATGGATATTTAATATAAATATAATTTCAAATAAAAATTTATCTCAAATGGGTAGTTGATATACCACATAAGGATTATTAGGTGCACAGTACAAAGATAGTCACAACGAAAACGGTAGCTGAGACAAAGTCCCTTACCATAATGTAATCAGTAGAACTGTATGACCAGAACTTAATAACCATCAAGTGAATCATTGAATAACATGAATATAAATAGAATCATGTTATTATATATCAAATGGAATTACACATATATCAAATATAATGAATAATTGGCGAATAATGGAAATCTCACAGAAATGAAAGTGAGATGAGAAACCCCTTACCTTATGCTCGAGTGTGTTCTTAGTTTGTTTTAATGACCTGAATAATACAATTTTTCATCATTAATTAATATGAATGAAACCTTCAATACATGTAATTGATTTTTTATAACCTTATTATGTTCATTAATGGCCCTTTCTATCGGTTCAACTAGTTCAAATTTCATGTTTGGGAAGCATTTTCTTCCTTTGTTTTCATGGTTTGTTTACTTGTTTCCATGAATGGAAGTTCATTTGAAACATGGTTAAACATACAGAATTATTAATACATCTTATTAAAAAAATTATGGAGATATAAATTATCTTATGATTATTTTGGGTTATATACCATGATTATGATTCATTAGTTAAAACATTAATGGTGTTCGTTTAGATCGTTTTAGTGGTTCTTTGATAATAACAACCTCATTTTGTTTAATAAATTATAACCATGGGAACCAAATAATTCCAGAACCATGGGTGAGTCATAACATTTATATTATAACCTGGTTCAACCTTATAAATGGTTTCATGACAAAACTTGAAATAATTAATGCAAACTGAAATCACATCATCTACGATGTCGATAATTCAACACGTCACGGACAATGTTTTTAATTCCTTGAACAAGTGGGGGAAATAAGAAGATTGATGATGAATTTCTCATGAACATTAGAACATCTAGAATATACAAGATTCTGGATATTTCATTCCTCTTGGGTAAGAAGATATGAAGAAAGAATAAATAAAGAACTCAAAATAAAAGAATAATTTTGAAATCGCTTACAAATATTCGGTAGCCTAACGGCTACGCAACATGGTTTTAGAAATATTAAAAAGAGAGGGGACAAGGGTCACCTATCAATAAATGAATCATAATATCGATTATATCGAAAATAAAAAAAAATAAGATCATGGTATGGAAACTTGGAAGATATACTACATAAAAGAGAACTTGATAGGAAGAAAGGAAAGAAATTGAGAATTTTATTACCTTGTAGAGTAACACTTAGAACTTGAAGGTTGGGACCTTCTAAGCTTGAGGAAAAACATGGGAGGACTACTATGAAGGTAAGGAGTCTAGAACTTTGTTGAGTGAGAATTGGGAATGACTTAAATGAAGGGAAGAGTTGGTATTTTTAGGAAAAGTGATGGATTATTTTAATAATTTCCAAGGGACACCTCATGGGTGGTATTTGCAAAACCATGTGATTTCCCATGGTATTTGCCCATGGTTAAAGCCACTTGGGAAACCTCACATCGTATTTAACTATACACAAGTTGACCAGATTTATGAATTCATTATTACATCATTAATGATGTCATAAACATACCGAAACTAAAAACTGTATTTTTAACAATTCACTGAAAAATCAACTATTTCAGAAAAATTCCCAAAATTCACCCTATCCATTTTTTAGCGTGTATAATTCAAAAGTGAAATAAATTTTTCAAAAATAATTTTCTAAATATTATTAATTTAATTTTTAAATAAATTCATAGTTAATTTGAAAAATAAAAATCTTAAAGTGTAATTAGTTTTATTTCTCATTGAAAAACTAATTAAGATATCATTATCTTATTGTCTTAAGAAAGTGAAATCGTATTATTATTTACTATTCATAAGGGTCATATTACTATTCATAAGGGTATGTTACTATTCACCAAAAATTAAGTTTTTTCTATCAGAATCCAAATGACTTACTGGTCACAACTCTAGATGACCATTTTTTGAAATTCAAAACATAGAGTTATAAAATTTATATTTAATGGATAGGTTTTGACTATATCCAAAATAAGATAGGGTTGTTTCAAAGGAACATAGTTATGAATAGAATGTATTTAACAGAAACATACCATAAAATGTTTGGGGTGCTACAGAAGATATCCAATCTATACTGAGAATGACGTCATAAGGAATCAATGTTGCAACTAAGAGGTTTCAATCGAAACTCTCATCTACAAGGGTAAGGTCACACTTTCTTAAAAGGTGTGTGATCATCAAGTCTCCTCCCGTCGGTGTCTCCAAGAGTAAGGTTCAAGTCAAAGGATCTTCCAGAATCTCAAGGTTTCACACAAGACATGTGGAAAGAAAGGAATGGCTGACACCTGTGTCTATAAGTATAGAATATAAGGAAGTGAAGACATAGATTGTACCTTGGATCATACCTGGAGTCCCTGGGTCTTACGCCTTGACTGGATGCAGTTTTCCCCACCCCTGTCCCCCAACTCCCTAAGCCTAGTTCAGACCTCCAGGGGGTGGTGGTGGAAGTAGGTCGAAGTGTGTTCCACCACCTGCAGCTCTCCCTGCTCCTCCGCCACATCTTCCGCCTAGAGAGTCTGTCTTTTCTACTCTCTGCCTCTACCTCAGGGGTCCATTGACTGCTTCCCTATCATCATCTTGATGAGTGGGATGGTCTCTAGTGATTTTTCCCCTACTATCGTACGAGTAACATTGTCTCTCCCTAGGCTAACTGGATTCAACATGAGAGCCATGGACTACCGATCCCCTATCATGGGTCCTCCTGTGACGTCTCCCACATCCTGATCCTTGTGTCTGACATCGGCTCCCTACTACCGAGGTCTCTACACCTGTCTGCCTACTGCTGACTGTAGTCAGTTGTCTCTGCTCTTCCAATAAGCTCTCAATCACCAAGTCCCACTAAATCACTTGAGCATAAGTTGAAATGAATAGAGGCATGACACTAGCTCAGATGTATTGTCGTAGACCTTTCTCAAAGTTCTGATCTATGATGTATTGATCCCTGACCATATCCATAGAGTACCTAGTGAGGTTAGCGAACCCCAATAAATAGTCATCTACCATCATACTTCTCTACTAGAGCTGAATAAGATCTTGGATATGTACTACTCTTAGCATAACTAGAGAGAAATCCTCCCTAAAGAGTCACTCAAACTCTGTCTAGGAAAGAGTATCCTTTTCGGGGGTCTGAGTGGTCAAAATCCACCATCATCATGTTGAACCCTGAAGAAGTCTTGATCCTAGGATCACCATCAGGTCTGCTGGTGTCCTCACTAGACGGAAAACTCTGGTCACCGCCTCAAGCAAGTCCTCAACTGCCTGAGGGTCAGGCTCACCTCAGAACCTAAGGGGTATCTGTCTCTAGAACTCATGGAGCACGCTCATCTTGTGTCCCTCACCGGTCAGTACTATAGGTACCACAGGCTTCTCCACTAGTGGTGGGATAGCAGGTTCACCACCTAGAGGTAACACATGGTAACAGGTCCCTGTATCGAAGCATCATCATTGAATGGGTCATCCTCATTATTGAGCTACTGAATCCTAGCGGTTATGCATCATGGAGGCATCCTGTAAGGAAACAAGACGTACCATGGTCAATGATTATATCTAGATAGCTGACACAAAGGACATGGAAAACACAAACCACTCTTATATGATGCATGTACCATTCTTTTACTTCCCCGCAACTAGTGTTTTCAAGTACCTATTCGAAAATCATTTTATCAGAGTCCTGGTTTGTGGATATGTCGGCTACCCACACTAACACTAGTTTCCCTATCCTAAAAGTCGAGCTCAAAACACTTATTATTGTTTCCCCAAAACAATCTAACTATCTCTTGGTCCTAAGGTAGAATTGACCATCCTCTGATACCACTCTGTCATGACCCAACCCAGTGGGGACCATGCCACGACTCCCCAAGCCCACCTCTAATAGGCTAGGGGCTGGTGACTAGAACCGAGTAGGCATATCACTAACATGGGTGGAATTTCATAAGTACCTATATAGACACACACAACTCCAAGACCATAAATTATGAAAAGTAAAAACCACTAAGGAACAATATGCATGCATACAACTAAACCCAACTGATAGAGTACAACAGAAAGTAATGTACTCAAAGTAAACTGGTCCAGAATAAAAACCCACGAAAATAAAGAGAGTATGAAAACTACAAGTCCAACCTATAAACCAAAATAGGTTCTAGGACTTATGTTCGTAGTCGTAGGAACACCTCAACCTCTAGGGAACTCAAAAATCCATGTCAGGTCCTTGTCTTCCCCTGACTCTATCAAAAGGTCGCTTGTCTGCACAAGACATGACACGTGCAGGCAAAGCCCGTGTAGGGGTGAGTATAACAATACTTAGTAGAGGACCCCAAAAACCACAAGGCAATACACAATGTAATGGTACAATCTGCTCTATGTAGTATATGTATACTTAACATATAGTAAGAGAAACTCAATCTAGATGTTCTCAAAACTCAGACCCGTAGTCTAGAGACAAGTCACACAACCGCATAACCATGCTTGGAATTCAGTTTGAAGGTTTCACAAAGCACTCATCTGGGAGAACTCACTCCACGAGTCTGATGGTCCTGATGACATTCTTCCGAGAAGTACTACTCATCGAGAAAGGTCATGAGAGATAAATACACTCATTCCGGGAGAACAAACTTCTGAGTGGGAAAATATCACGATATACTGATGAGGATCACTACCAGGGCCTTGGAAAATACCACGACTCATACGGATTCACCTGTTAAGTAGAGGATCAACGTCCTCTGGGAATAGTCACATAGATACCTGACTCTACCTAAGGTTAATAATGGATATAAGATCTCTCTTTGGGCCTCTCAGAGGGATACCTGAGTCTATCTCGGAATTTCCTACTGAAGGGATTATGCCCCTGTTGATTGAAGTGATACTTGAACTTCAGGGGAATGATAAAAAGGGGGAACTATCTCAAATGAAACATGTCCATGATATGGTGGAAAAAAGGTTAAATCCATGTTCTAGGATACACACAGTGTGTAAAAGGGGGCACCCTCCATGTCTCGCGACTCGAGGTACTGCTCGAGTATAACGGATCGAGTCTAAGAAAACATGCCATATAGAAATTTAAGTACACAACATGTAGGATGAACCACATTCCTTGTCTGAGTAACTGGGGTTCCCTATATGTACGTGGATGTGTTCCTGTACACAGCTTCAACCCGTGTTTCATCCCGTGTAACTTGTACACGGGGTGACCCATGTAACTGGCCTAGTCGGGTCGTGTAGTGGAGTACACATGTGTGTACTCCACCCCGTGTCCTTGTATCACCGAGGATACATGTCGAGTCCCACATAAGGACCCACATGTCGTGTTATTTGGAGAAAATATTGGTTCATCACCTCAAGCACAGCAGAACCCTAGCCACCACTAAGCCAGACCCACACGACGTGTTCTTCAGGATATATGTCGTGTGTTCTATAAATTTATAGAATCACATGTTCTTCACGGGAACACCTCCAGTGATGCCCATTCATTGATTCGGCCACCCGATCATCGTAAAACCCCAAGCTTGAGGTCACCCCAACACCGCAAGGCCATTTTCGTAGGTATCGAGCCTCCGATCATCCCCAAAAATACATACATATTTACCCTAATAAAGATTTCTCAATAAAAGATAATTATCAAACATTGTCGATTCATCCGCCGCTATTGCCTTCTCACATCCGTTGGGTCATCATAATGTCATATATTCATTTTGGGATCGTTTTACCAAGAAATAGGCGTGTAACGATTCCTCTTTTATATCCCCATGAATAATGCGAAGAACACAAGGAAGAGGGAGGAAGATAACCAAACAATAAAGGAGGAACAAACCTCCATCGTCATTCATCACAGTGTTAATCCACTCCTGTTAGAATGTTAGAACGGGGAAAATTAAAACATTAAACATGAAAAAAGAACTCCCAGGAAAAAATCTGATAAAGATAATCCCTCTAACTAGAACAACAATGTGCAGGTCAACTGGTTCATGGGTTGATCCGCATTCATCTTTTAATTAATTAATTGGGATGAAACAATCTAAAACACAACCTCTGCCTCGAGAATGGATTGATCACTGATAAAGGAAATCTATGGACATCATCATAAAGATCCTCCAACTCCGTTTGCACAATGATTTACACTTTTGATCGCTGTCGTTCATTGCATATAGGACTCTCTAAATATCAAATAAGATCAATCAATTTCTCCCCCCATCTAACATTCGATTAATCTATTAAAAGGAGGGAACTTGTTTCTACATTTTGTCACACTACAACATTAATGAGTTAGTGTTGTTGTTTCTAAGTCATTATGGAGTGGAATTAATTATTGAAATAGCTGCCCCATAATTATGCTGTAGCGAATGTTTCCAAATAAAATAAAATAATCTTTTCCAATTATTATATTTTATTTTATTTCACTAAAAACTTCAGAAAATTAACATTTTCCCTCGACCCACACTGATCAAGGTTAGGCCCATTCCTAGGTAAATCCGTCATCCTGGATGCAAAGGTGCCCTCAGATTTTAAATTCAGGCATTAGTTTTAGAACTTCCTCAACCGCGTACAACCGCCAACTAACATAACATAAAAAGGTTCAAACCACCATTACGTGCTAACCGGGACTTAAAATTACACACCGTTCAAAATTATGGTCTCATAATATTTCTATAAATCATTTAAAAAATACATATAAAAATCCAAGACATTACAGGTTATGATGGTGGGATAATCTATTGGTAACATATACATTAAAACAGAACATTCTTTTCACAGTTTTGCAAAAAAATCTAAATGACTTGTTCCGAAAACATATCACAAAAAGGCACATTTTAAACCATTTTAAATAAATTAAAATGTAATGAAAATTTTATTTTTAAAACATTTCATGTATAAGTAGAAAAATCCGTAAGAAAATTGAGAAGTAATAGATATAGAATAAAATGTTTTACGGCAAAAGAGGAAACAAGGTCAAGTTTTCTTTAAGAATAATTTCTAAATAATTATATATACCAAGAAGTGAAAAATGGTAATAATACATAACAATTATATGAATATATATAGGATATGAATATATATTGGGTTTAAAGGATAATATCCTTATAATTTTCTTAAATGGAAATGTAACATAGACAATCCAAAAACACATCCAGATTGTAATAGAACCCTTACCTCACGTTCTTTCTTGATTCGTACATGTTAAAATGTCATATATAATAAATATAAATTTTTAATAAATATTTTATAGATCCATAATCATAAAAAACATACTATGTATCATTTCTTTATAATTTTCAATTAAATATTTATTAACAATTTCTTCTTTAAAATGAACATTCTGGTGAAAATTGGTCCATTTTCCATGCATGTTTCGGTTCGATGGTTCTGATACTTTCACCTTGGATATAGTTTAGTCAAAAAAATAACATTAATCTTGAAATAAGTATCATTTTTATTTATATTATATAGTTTTATAATTATTCATAAAAATGATGAACATATAATCACATCCCTTCGTGAAGGTGGTAGTCCACATGTATGCACGAGCGACGTTATCATTTTCCAACATAAAGAAATGTATAATTGTAGATAAGATATTATAAATAAATATAAGTAATTATTTCATAAATATTGTATATAAAAATTAAATCCTTCATTAGAACCTTCCGTGAATGATTTTGAAGGAAAATTAATCATATAGCTACATGGAGGCGGTAGTCCACACGAATGCTTGAGCAATACTTTTATTTACCATTTGATGGAAAAAAACGAATTAAACTGGTTTTTCCATAATAATAATAAAATATTTGTATATTTATCATACTGGATTTATTATTTTAGGAGAAATACAATATATGTAGAGGAATTATAAGAATAATGAAACTTCAAAAGGATCGATAAGAACATATATCTCTTCTTTGAGAAACCTCCTTTGAATATATTCTTAAGAACCTTTATGTCGGCGTTTTAAGAAGAGAAGAACCTATAATGAATTTCTAGGTCAGTTTATATTAGATTTTGTAATGTTTTTGTTGATATAAATAGATCAATTGGTTTAAATAAAAGAGGATAGGGGGTTCCCT
This sequence comes from Viscum album, assembly GCA_963277665.1. Taxonomy (NCBI): domain Eukaryota; kingdom Viridiplantae; phylum Streptophyta; class Magnoliopsida; order Santalales; family Viscaceae; genus Viscum; species Viscum album. The sequence goes on along the minus strand of OY728155.1, from coordinate 189,594,511 downwards.
TTTATAAGTGAGGGGAGGAAAACCTTGTAATTATTAAGAATATTAAAATATAATATTGTTTATATCATTGGAATGTGGTTAAAAATTGAATATAGTTTAAATTTAAGATGATATAAAATATAAATATATTCATAAAATTGGATTTAGACCAATTTTTAGGAAATTTTAACCAATACCTATTTTGTTTAATCCCTCTTTAACCCCTTTTAATCTTTACCATACTATTGAAGTGCTAACTTAGTTACTATTCATAAAGACAAGAACCTAAGATAAAATTATTATATAATTTTAAATATTTTTATTCCAGATATGTAATAAATTTTACATGAATCAATTTATATATGTGGTATAAATTCATTTTAAATTAATTATAAAAAATAAACTAATTTGTTTTTCTGAAAAATGAATTTTAAAACGTAAAACTGAGTTTACATTCACTACTTCCCATGTAAAAAACTATTAAATTAATGTTAAAATATTTGATTGAATAAATTAACTAAAAATTTAATTAAAATATTCCTAAAATATATATTAATTTCATTTATTAAGATAAAAACATATTGTGTTCATAAAAATAGTCTTTTAGAAAAAAAACTATTTTTAACTTCAAATTCGTTTATTTTAATTTCTAAACAATTAAAAATTAATGAATTAATTTTATAAATATTTAAATGAATATTATAATGATTTATTTATTCATATTCATACCAACTAATCCAATATCTTGGAAATAACTATCATGTTAATTAATAATAATTCAATAGTATATCTTAGTATATTTATACATGGTGTTGCATGTAAAACAAGTTATTAATGAAATAAAATAAATTTAATGGGAAATATATGATAATTTATTTGGTTATTGCATTCTAAGAAAATTATAATATCCTTTTACTAAAAATTACATCACTATGATATAAAAAGCAGAGGATTCTTATGCCTTGTCTCATCTTCAGTTGCCTATATAACTTCCTCAAATTTAAGGTTTTTCTACAAAACTATGACCATGTGAGAATTATTGTTTCAAAAAACACTATCAAAAATATAGAATATCCATGATGTTTTATCATAATATTTATCACACTTTAGTGATATGACCTTTGTGTTATGTATATATGAAGGTTCTGATATGTACTTCCTTAAGAGAGATACATGGAACGCATCGTGAACTTGAGAGAGATTTGGTGTATGTGTCTTGAGATAAGAAACTACCCTGATATGATTAATAATTTTAAAAAAAATGTATCTAGTTATCATATTTAACTTATTTCCAAATATAATATCCTTTTTATAATGACATATTCATAGGAATCCCATGTCACTAGCATCGAACTCAAGATCTGACCGACGATTATCAGCAGAACTTTTCTATCAACTCTGATCTACCCTAATGTTATGAGTAATGTATCTAAAATTATCTACCAATTATTCATCTATATTATATCCCAATATATTTATTTCTCCAACTTTATAAAATAATTTTTTATTTCTGTACATCCTTCCATAAAAACATTCAAATGGAGACATTTGAATGCTTGAGTGAAAAATATTATTGTAAGAAAAATTGACCAAAGGAAGCTGTTGATCCCAAAAAACATTGAAATACATTGAAAAAGATCACAAGATATCATATATGGTTTGAATACTCCTTTAATAAAAAAAAATATCTACGATAAATATGTTGTGATAAAGTTAAAAATCGTATTTAAATATTGTTAATGATTTGTCCAAAACTTTTCGGCAAACCTAGTATCATGATTGGAAATAATGGATTGTGGTACTCCATGTAACCTTACCACTTATTTAATATATATCATATTATGTTTGGTCAAAGATAAAAATATTATATAATGGTAATTAAATGTTTTTATTTCATAAGGTGATTGACTACAACCCAAATACCATTAATCCCTTTAGATGTTTTTGGAAGTTTGGAGATAAAATCAATGGTAATGTTATCTTATTTCCATTCTAGTATGGGTAATGGTTATAATATCCCATAATAATTATATTTGTTAAACATAACTTGGTGAAATAACATCCATCAAAATACATATTCTATATTGTCCATTTTCATGTTATCCCACCAAAATTACTCTTTCAGATATCTATACATCTTTGTAAATATGATATGAATAGATAATGGTGAACTATGATATTTATCCAACAAAATAACTTTTCATGTCTGGAATTGAGGGGACACATACTTAGTTCCTGAAAATTATCATTCAATTACAATTATTGATAAAATTAGGTAAATTTCTTACCTTCTTCTGCAGTTACACATCTATCTTATTAACCTCATTAATCGTAACATGAATGGATTTTTGAAACATATCAAGGAAAGATATGATATATCCCCTTTTCTCATTATTTCAAGATAAATCTTATAAAAATTCCTAAATATTGGATCTCTTCAATCATCATCATCTGAAAACAAGGAGGGTCATTCTTACTCATAGAATCAGTCACCCCGTTCACCTTCCCAGGGTGGTAGTGTATATAGGAGTCATAATATTTAATCAATTCCAACCATATCCTTTGGAACATATTCAACTCTTTTTATGTGAATATATATTTCAATATATTATTTATATATATATATATATCAAAAATTTAACCATATATATAATTCATGCATTTTTTTAATACAAAATTAACACTCACCAAACTCTAAATCATTATCCGGGTAATTATACTCTAGAATTTTCAATTGGTATGAGGCATGTAAAGGTTAAGATCATAGAGGAAGTGGAATATGGGGCATAAGAAACCCAAATTTTTCATTGAATCAATGAATATAGATAATATATAAACAACCAAACCAAAGTGAAAGATCAACACATATTATTTATAATTAATTTATGCAATTAAATAATTTCCTTATTATAAATTATTTTTTCATTGATGGATATGAAAACATCTCTAAATCACACCATCTTTGTATTGTAGGAATCAAAAATAGATTTCCGCCTTTGGTGATTCACATGGGTTCTACGAACCTTCAAACAACATCGTAGGGAATCTTTGAGTGCTAGCATAGAAGATCCTAATTATTGTGTCATTATCCTTTGATAGACTCAAGAACCGCTTCACGGAAGGGTTCTATTCAATCTCCCTAGACTTGAGAGTGGTGTAGAATAAGGATTTATCTCCATTATTGAGAGAATTCTTGGATAAGGAGATCTATTTTGTTTTTATAGGATACTTTCCATATCTCATTGTTCAGATCACAAAATAAATTGACTCTATTAAGAAAATAATATAATTTGGTTTATATACCACCAGGGTTAGAGAATAATAATTTCCCATGTTCCCTTTATTATTCATGTAATCCTTACGAAACCCCATGTCTATAATAATAATAGTATTATTACTATTTCTTAACAATCACGAAAATCATGAGTTAAATTAAATATTATTTATTCAAATGATATCCAATATATATTATTTCTCATCAGACCATTAAATTCAGTATTCCATTCCTCCATAATATTTATCAAGCCTTGAATATTGAATATTTATTTAATAAATATATAACACTACATTATTTTATAATAAATAAATAAATATTATATTCCCAAAATAATAAATAAATTATTATTAAATATTATGGTCACATAATATTCTTTCAAATAACTAGTGATGGAATATATGAAATCAAGAAAACATGATTAATTATTATTCCATGTTCAAGAATAATAATTATTATGCCATGTTCAATAAAAATGAAGGCCTTCGGGCCATTCGGGCTAGTGTGTGGCATTATAGGCCTTTTTCATAGTGTTATTAGGCGAAGTAGCCTAATGTCAAATGTTAGTGTCTAGCAATACACCAAGGAACTCATAGAGAAATAGGTTAATGTTTCCATGACATAATAACTCATTTGGGTGCTTACTATTTCATATAAAACCTTTATGATGATATCTCTAATCAAGAATCAGTGATACTGGTACCATCAACTTATATGCTCAATGTCTCCTTCTTTGACTTTCAAGAAATCAAAGATCCCTATAGAACAACATGAAAATGGATTTATTTACATTATATCATTTCCATTAAATAGTTTGATATATCAACTTCTATTAAATAAATAAAGTAAAATCCTTTCTCTCATTATTCGCTAATTAAATATTACCCATGAAACACCCAACATATCTCACATCATTGCAAACATATTTCATCAATATTTTCATCAACAAATAAAAAATACATGACTTATAATACCCACTAATATTAATCATAAATTATAATGATTAATACACATTTTCAAAAATAGGAATATACAATGAAACATATAAATGTGGATTTCCTACTAGAGGATCATATTCTCATAATATGCTACATTGGATATTACCAAGGATGTACATCATAATAAGATGTCTCAAATTACTATGAGTATCCATCCCAAATATCCTATATCATTTGTATCCTTAAAATTATTTTTTCTAAATATAGATCATTTATTTACAAATATTGTCATGGAACTTCTAGGCTCACATTATAGAAGGGAACTGCTACGACCATTCAGTGACACAACTATGCTTATGACATTATGACTTATTATGTTATGAAAAAGGAAAATAATTATGTGATATAGATTAAATTAATATTCAATAAAATTATTATAGGTAATCATAAATTATACAATGGTTTTTCTTAGGGAACCATCTTCAATAGTCTCCCACTTTCACTAGATCCAACAGGTAACAACCTTCAGTCTTCTAGATATCACGTGATACTCATCATTTAGTTGGGATGAAACTTTATTTAAGGGGTCCACCATATTTTATTCTATTGGAATTATTATGACTAAAACATCACCCCTCAAATAAATATTCATCATGATGTGATAGTTCCAGAGTATGTTTTTTATCATTCGGCGTTACCGTGGATATTTTTAAAGATCCACCACTGGATTATTATCACAATATAACGATATAGGATCTTTACTTCTAGGTACCACATAAAACTCTATGATAATTTTTTGTGTCCAAATGGCTTACTTTTCTGTATCAGAAGTCCCTATATACTCATAATCTACTATAGAATTAGGAAAAACTAGCTGATATGAACTCTTCTAACTCATAGCTCCTCTGTTAAGATGGAAATCATATAATAACTTAAACTTTATATAATTATTTTCAGTTTTAAAACTAAAATTATTATAAACTCTAATAACTATATCTTTATCCCCTCCACACACCAAGAATATATCTTTAGTTTTATCTGATACATAAGGATATACTTAACAACGGAACAATGATGTTCGCCTATATCATCTTGATATCTTCCAACCATACACAATGTATAATAAGAATCAAATCTAGCACACTACATGGCATGTGTGATCAACCCTATCATTGAATAGTATTTGATCTTACTCGTTTTCTCTTTCTTTTTTTGTGTCTAAGGATATATGTTCTTATAAATATGTATACCATGTGACACTAGAATCAATCCCCTCTTGTATTTTTTCATACTAAATAATATTAGTATCAAGACTATGTATATACTTTTACTTATTCTAATCATCCACTAGTATCTATCATTAATGATATTGGTTAATAGATTATATGCTACTTCACCAAAATATGTCATGGAGAAACACATATTTAACCATTCCTTGATAGTATTAAAGACTAGTATTTCATTTAAAATAAGTAATATTTCATAAACATATACTACTAGGATAAGAATTTCATTCCCACTACTCCACTTGTAAACACATTGATCACATTCTTTCTAAATGAAACAAAAAAAATATAGATTCATCAAATTGAATGTTCCATGACCTATACTCTTTCTTTAATCCTCAAATGGATCTCTACAACTTGCATATCCTTTTGGAATCACCTGAAGTCACAAAACGTTCTAGTTGTTTCATTTATACATCTTCTTGAAGGTTCCTTTTTAGGAAAATAATTTTGAAATCCATCTATCAATTTTTATAGCCTTGGTAAGCTGCTATTAAAAAAGTAGAGTTATGATGGATTTAAAAATGGTAACTCGTGAAAATGTTTTATTGTAGTTAATTCCATGACATTGATTAAGTCCTTTATCCACTACCCCTGATTTATAGGTAATTAGTTTACCTTACATGTCTATGTTTCCACTAAAGACCCATTAACACTCTATGAGATTTAGATCAATGGAACATCGAACAAAAACCAAACATGGTTCTAGTATGTGAAATTCATTTCAAAATTCATGGATTATTTCTATATTTCTGTTTCTAAGCTCTCAATTTCTTCTTTGTGAGATATGGTTTAATCATTGTATTCATATAATGATTCACCTTATTTGGTGAATATAAAACCATATTTATCTAGTTATCTTACCTCTTTAGTTATCCTATGAAACACTCATTTATTAGGTACTTCTTTAATTGGGGCCTATATAATCTTTTCCTCTACAAAATCTTGTATATATTTAGAATCTACTTCATCGAATTTGATCTTTCACCCATAAAACTTTTTTATGATATTCCCCATCTCTAAAAATACATCTTTCCTAGATACACCCACATTCTTCCCTAAGTGGTTGTATGGATAGTATCACTTTATTTCCTTTAGATACCATATAAGGATATACATTTTATCCTAAGGTGATAGTTTATTTTCTCATAAGGACATAAAAAATGCTTCAAAAACACATACATGGGTATGTAAAAAAATGGGTTTCTTCTCACTCCATAACCCGATTGGAATTTTGTTTGCTGCTTTAGTTGGTACTCATTTTATTGTATATTACACTGTTTGTAATTAATATCCCCAAAATGATAATGGAAGTTATATTAGACTCATAATCAACCTTACCATGTCTTACAAGGTACATTTCCTCCATTCAATAACACCATTCCACTATGGGGTGTAAAGTGGTGTGAGTTAACATAGAATCCCAAACTTCAGTAGAAATTTGATAAAATACTGGTTAAAATACTGAAAACCATGATCTGATAGAATCTTATTTTTCTTCATACCATGTGGATTCTATATTTAATTCTTTAAATATATGAATTTCTGAAAGGACTCTCACTTATACCTCATCAAGTATACATATCCATATCCACTCAAGTCATAAGTAAATGTTTTTAAGTAATAATATCCACCTCTAGATTCTACTAGAAATTTTCTACACACATAATTATGTACCAATCTTAAATTATTTTTGACCCTTTCACCCTATCCACTGAATGATGTTTTTTTCATTTACTCCTATAAATAAGCATGGAATATTTCAAGTGGTTTCAAGTCAAAAGATACTAAATAACCATCATGATGGATCTTTGTCAAACAATTATCGTTTACATGACCAATATAGTGATGCCATAGTTTGGTGTTATATGAGTCAAGTGAACATAATTATTTATCTATTGTGAATACACTTTTTAAATTTAATAAATAAAAACCATTATTTAAATGTTTCATTTCATGGAATTATTATCTTTATAAAAGAAGAAACATTTATTTCCAAAATTGAAAATAAATCCATTTGTATATATCAAGGATGAAAAATTATTTTCTTTGTAATAGTTGGTACATAATTAAAATCTATTAAAACCAATATCATTCCTATTGTAAATGAATGGTGGTAGTCGACAGTGTCTAGAGTATCTAGCCTCACACTCTTAGAAGCTTGAAAACCCACATCTCCACTAGAAAAATTTTTAAATCAACTTTATACATATATTTGGATACATATATGAGAAATAAAATATTTATATAATTCCCAATGTGTATATATTGAAAGATTACACTCGATAGTGATTTCACTAGTAACTTCCCCATTCCTCTAGATGTAGTTCCACTTCTAGTGGCCTTTCTTGTCCCATCAAAAAATAATGATTCATTGTACTTTCAATGCCACTAAATATCCTACTCCTCAGAAGGATGGTGCTTAAAATATTTATAAATGTTATGATTATTGGGACCTTTAACCTTATTCTTCATTTTCTTATTCACCATAAGGACTATGAGCCTTTCATGCCCCAAGTTCTTATCCACTTGGATAATTAGATTAATAAGTTATAAATGTCTTTTCTCAATATTTCTCATGTTATAATTAACAATACAACTAGAGAAGGGCTTGGGTAGTGGATAAATAATGATATCTATGTTAAGCTCATCTTGTAATTTAATCCATAAGATTTATAAGAATTCAATGAAGCTAATAATCTTGACTACATGAGGACCATATGGTGTTAAATCTCCAATATTAGTTATTAATAGAGCATTTGAGATCTCATATCTCAGTTGCCTCTCCTTCTATTGATAGATATTTCAAAGGCAAGACATTAGGCTATACGCATATAGGTCTTCATATTTCCTCAAAATATCACTTCCCATGGATAAAAGATAGAAACATTGATGTTTTTTTTAAATCATTAAAAAATTTCACATAAAGAGATAACTCTTCATCACTAGGATCCTGAGCAAGTGCATCAGGAATAGTTTTTTTCAATCACACACAATTTCATTTCATGGAATTTGATAAGATGTGCCTTTGCCACTCTTTGAAATTTTAGTTAGTTATAAGGTCATCCTTCTCAAGTATGGATTGTAGTGATATTTTCAAAGTCATTTTTATTTTTTTATACAAATATGATGAGAAGGGTTTTAATATGTTATATGATAATATTTAGACAAATAAATAAATATTATATTTATTAATATCTCATTATTTTATAGTATCCTAATAGCTCTCACCATTGGCTTTAGAATATTCAGTTTCTATGACATTTTAGTAGAAAGGATATATATTCCCCTTCTCATCAACATAAATTTGTCCAATAAATAAATTTTAAAGTGGTTAGTTAAGAATTCCAAATTCTAGCTCCATTAACTCGCATTTCCTTGATTTGTAGAGTGGAATCCTCAATCCTGAAATCCTTAAATTAGATTTCTTCAACATTTTCCTCTTGGTTACACCAAGTCCTGCTTTGGAAGTTAACTCATTATGTGAACTATGTTAATTCAACCACAAAAAATAAAGTTATAATTCCCTACCAATTAAAATCACCCCATATTCGGATGGTCAAGTACTTTGAACTGTGGTTCAATTTCAAATGAATTAATTGAAGGCTATACCGAATTAATATATATAATTGAGGGATTTATATTTTCTATGTAAATTGAAAATTATTAACTTTATTACATTATTGTTAATATTAAGTGTATTTAATTAAGTGATTCACCATTTCTTGGATAGTGTTTATACATATTTCATTTTATTTTAGGTCACTCTTGCATGTTTGTTAATTCATTAAGTCATGTTATCATGGTAAAACATCCATAATGAAGTAACCATGAAACATAAAAAATAATAATAAAGTGGTATGATCAGGATATTTTACTGATTGATTAGTTTATGTAGAGTATGATAAAATAATAGTCTACTTAGGGGGAAAAACCTTGAACCATTTATGGTTAATGTTGCAGATTTCCACCTTTCCACCGATGTATCTTTCATGGATTGGTTTCTCTTAGAATCCAAACAATAACCACCTCCACTAGATTGGAATCTTCATCCATTACATATGATTTTACTCTCACATAGTTGAGGAGAACCACATGATTGGTTAAGGGTTTTATATACAAGAAACCATGGAAACATAGGCCCATATATAATGAGAGGAGGGAGGACATGCATGAAAATAATTTAGTTTAATAATAAATTAAAATAAACCAATATAATTCAAAGGTAAGTTATAGGGTCATGATCATCCACATTCATTTAGTGAATAACACATTCAATAAAATTATCATTCAATTCTATGAATTCTTATTTAAGATAAATCACACTTGATTTAATTAATTTTATTCTTTAATTAATCAATTATTTTATCTTAAATTTAATCTGAATATTCTTGAAAATATAATTCATCCCAATTTTAAAAAAATTAAATAATTTTTTATAAAATCAACTGTTTAAAAAAATGCACCTTTGAGGAAACACGGTGAGTACCTGTTTGAACTAACTAGCATTTATTATACTCATATACATTTTACTCTTATGATATGCAGCATGCACGAACTATTTCTTAATTTAAAGTCATGTACTATCAACATAATTTTCACATAGAATATATGGTATTTATGTAGAATTTTATGTTTCAATACTAATAGATTAATTATTAGAATATGACTTATACATGATATGTTGATCCGGACATTATATAGAAATTAATTAGACATTTATAAATATATAACTGATCACATTGACTGTACTATCAACTTAACAACCACACATAAAACATGTTGATAAGGTTTGAAGAGTAAAATAAAGTATTTTTAAATTCATCATAATTTGGAAAACATACATGGCATGTGCATTGAAGATACACGACATGTATTATTCTCATCATCTATCTGTGAAACATGCCAATGGACTTAGTGTGTAAATGTGCCACAAAAATTATTGGATTTCTTGATGTGTACATGGGATACACAACATGTGGTCTTCGGGTTATACATTTACTAGTCATGTAGGCTATGTAAGAGGATACATGTCCCATCAATGATTACAGGACTTCATCTCATGTGTAGATGTTACATGATGTGTACTCTAGGTGACTGTGGGACTAGATGGGCCAGTCCCCACATGGTGTGTAATTAAATTCATCACATTTAATAAATGTATACGAATTGAACTAATTATTAATTAAATAATTTTTCGTTAAAAAATAGTATACATTGTGTGCCTCTGGGTTACATGGTGTGTACTCTTGTGTAATCTGAATGGAATCTTCATCACCTTAGGATTAGATCATCGATTTTATTTCTTTCATAAAACTAATAAATTTTATTATATTTTCAAGAAATAAAGAGGAATAAATAATATCTCTTAATTTAGATAAAATAATGGTTAAAATAAAATTTAAAACTAATTATTATTGCATAAATTAATCAATGATCTATAAAACTAATTATGTGAACACTCTGATATGACATTAAGATTTTGGGCACAGTGGAAGTACTAGATAGGGCATGCCCAATTAATATTTTTTCATGGTTGATTATTAATATGATATTTACATAATTAAAAATGTAATGATCAATGGAATTGAATCAAATAATATAGAAAATAGATAAATGTTTAAATCAAAGAATTTGATCATCACATATTATTTATAATTAATTTAATAAATTAATTAATTACTTTATAAGAAATTCTTTCTTCATTAATGGATTAGAAAATGTATTTATGTCATATCATAGTTGTGTTATTGGAATAAAGAATATGATCCCTCCATTAGAGATCCACACATGTTCCACAAAACTTCAAACATCACCATAGGATTATATAGGTGCTTTCATGATAGATCTTAATTCATGTATCATTCTCCTTTGATTAACCTAAGAAACACTTCACGGAATATTTCTATTTGATCTATCTAAACATGGGAGTGGTGTAGGAGGTGGAACCATCTCCATTCATTAGATAATTTTTAAAGAGGGAGATCTATATGGATTTGAGAGGATTATATCCAGATCTCATTGTGAAAAACATAAAAGGAATTGGATCTATTATGAAAATAATATAATTAGTTTTATAGACTGCTAGGTTTATAAAATAATAATTGTACACATGCCCATTATGATTTCCATATTCCCTATATAACCCTATGTCTATAATAATAATAATAATATTTTTATTTCATGACATGTGCTAACCTTGATAATTAAATTAATTATTATTTATTGAAATAATATTCAATATATATTATTTCTCAAGGGACTATTAAAATAGGTCCACCATTACCTCAAAATATTTATTGGAACTTGAATAATGACTATTTATTTAATAAATCAATATCGTAATATTGTTCCTTAATAAATAAATAAAATTATTTGGTAAATATAAAATAAATATTTAATAAATATTATATTCACATTATATTCTCTTTCATAATCGATGATAGAATATATGAAATCAAGAAAACATGAATAGTTATTAAACCATTTGTAGCAATAATATTTACTCAAATTGTTAAATAATAATAAATATTATTATTATTTAATTGATATTCTAGATACAATTTGTGTGTGAACCTCTAGGCCACCTTCTCAGTGGACTTAGGCATAGTAGCCTAAAGTCTAAGGTTGACATCTTGCAACATTCATGAACCCCATAGAGAAAGAAGTTAATGTTGTAATGAAATAATAACTCATAAAGATACTTACTCTGTAATATAATACCTTTATCGCAATATTTATAATCAAGTAGGTTGAATGTTGGGGCCATCAAATTATGTGTTTAATGTATCTTTATTTGACTTCCAGGAAATTTAACTTTCCTACAGAACACAATGGCCATGGATTTATTTATGATACATAATTTCTATAATAGCACCTAATATATCAACTTCTATTAAATAATATAAGGTAAAAATATTTTCTCACATTATTCATTAATGAAATATTACTCGTCATGCATCCAATGTATCCTACCTTGCCTTGAAAAAATGTGTTCATTATTTTTATAAATACATCAAAGCATGTAACTTGTAATACTGATTAATAATAATCATAATGTCTAAGGTTGAATACTCATGCCTATAGATCCTAGCATCCAATGGCACATATAAATATTGATTTTCTATTGGAAGGTTTCATTCTCATAATATCATACACATGATATTATCAAGGGCATACACCGTGAGAAGGTGCCTCAAAGTCTTATGAGTCTCCAAAACTGATAGGTTGTATCATTTTTTTCCTTAAAATTATTTTATATTTCTATAGAACATATATTTAATAAAATTGTCAAGGAACTTATGTGTTCTCATCAAAGCAAGGAACTGTTATGACCCTTCAGTGTGACAAATACTCGTATGAAATTATCTCATTCTATGTTACATAGTATTACAATCATGATATGATAAGAAGTTTATTAATATTCAAGATAATGAATATAGGTTATCCCAATGTGCACAGAAGTTGGTTATAGTGAACTTACCCCAACAACATAAGATAACACTATATCATTTTGTATAAGGATGAACCATAGTACGTTATTTGATGAATCACCATAGACTATAAATATTTCTCTATTACAGGCTAGTGTAAGAATAGGTGTGTTGAACAACCTTATTTTTAGATCCTTGAAGTTTTCATCACATTTATCTCTATAAAGGAACTTGGATCCCTTTTGAGTCAACTTGGTTATTGGATTATATTTCCCTTGGAAATCCTTCCAAAGAACCATTAGTATCCATCCAGCATAATAAAACTAAAAATCTTGATTACCATGGCTGTTCTAGGCCATTTATTAATAACTTCCATATTTGATGGATCCAAAAATATACCCTCTCTTCATATTATATAACCCAAGACTAAAAAAATTCACCATAATTCACCCTTTTTAAATTTTTATTACATCTTCTCTTTTACTGAGATCTGTAACACAATACTCAAATGATCTTCATTCTCTTCCATTCTCTTTGAATATATGATAATATCATCTATAGATACTACTATAAACTAATAAGGGAAATATATAAAGATTATATTCCTAAAAATCCATGAAGATAGAGGGGGAATTAGAAAGTCCAAATGACATCACAATAAATTCATTGTAATCATACCTCGTATAGAAAGTTGTCTTGGGTGTATCCTCCATCATGGACCTCAATATATGATATCTAAATTGAATTTAAATCATGGGAAAGCATTGAGATATGCATAGTTGATCATACAAGTAATCAATATGGGGTATAGGATACTTGTTCTTGATAATGATCTAGTTATGTTCTCGATAATCAATGAAAAGATGCATTGGACCATCTTTCATCGTAATAAAAAGAATAGGAGCACCCCATGGCTATGACCATAGTTATATAAATCCCTTATTAAGATTATCATGTAGTAATTTATTCAATTCATGAAACTCGATTAGGTCCATTCTATATGGTTTCTTTGAAATAGGTCTAGCACTAGGTATGAGTTCTATTGAAAAAAACATCACAATTCGAGGGAATACTTATAAAATATTTAGAAAATCAATCATAATAATCATGAAAAATAGGAATTGTTTTTTCTCCTGATCCTTTTGAGATAAATACCCCTTATGAATTGGCAGTAATACCCTTATAATGGAAGTAACTTCCGTTAGAAGTTCATTTTCTTCCTCACCATGAAATTTGATCATATATTGAATCAGATATATAAAATGAGACGTCCCCTCCTAAATAATTGATATGGGATCTATATAGTTAGATCCAATCCATGAACAAAATCACATAAAAGTCAACTATATGTAGAATCATAAGATTTTTAGGAAGAACATTCCCATAAACTTCTATTCAAGATGAGTTATAATCTTAAGTTGTGATAATAATGCCCTTAAATTTTTTTACTAATAACTCAACATCTAATAATTAAGGAGGTGATTTGATACCATTAAAAAAATCATCAAATATAAAATAGTGGGTAGATACATAATTAAGTAAAACATTTTTATTACTAGATTTTATGGTAAGTTAACCTTTCCCAACTTCATTATCGTAACAAAATTCAACAATTTTTATCGCATGAGAATTACATTTGTCTCTTTTATTAAGTTTTTTCTGAAACCCATTATCATCATTAACACATAGATTCATACACTGATTTTTGTAATGTACATACTCATGGAAATTATATCTTTTGTGTGTGGGTGGCACATTCTGTTGAGACATTTCATCATTCCTTTCATTGGCTAGCCTTTTTATATCCCTAAAACATTATATTTCTCTATGGAATTATTTTCCATACATAGAAAATTTACTGGACCCCATAAAGAAATTTTACTTTTTTCTTCCTTACACACTTCTGACATGAAGGAATATTAATTTTCTTAACTATATGGGTTTTTTATTTGATTTCCTCAAAATTTTACCCCTCTTTTTATCCTTAAATTCATGAGAACACTAAGAGTCTCAAATGTCTATTTCTATATTGAGATAACATCAAAAAAATTATTTGTAGCTATCAATGTTTATTATTGTGATTTCCTTCAAAAGATTCAGTATCAATCCACTAAGGAATGAGTTAAATTTTCTTTCAGGATTGATGATAAAATGGGAATCATACCTTGAAAGCCTATTGAAATTTTCCACATAAGTAATAATGGATTTTTCATCTTTCTAATTTAGTTCCAAGAATTGCCTTCCCATTTTCATAAAAAGTGCTCTGGGAAAATAATTATTGAAAAATAAATTCTTAAACTATTACCATGAAATTGATTCAATTACCTCATTTGTCCTCATATTCTTGATAAGATTCCATTGTTGATTAGCTTCACCTGCCAAATGATACATTTCCAAAATAAAATCTCATTCTCTGATAATTAGAAAATAGATAAAAAAAAATTATAGAATTTCTCCATTTCATATCAATATGTAGATCAAAGAAACTACTAAAGGAAGGTGGATGTTTCCAAAAAAATACTCAATAATGATTAGTTTCTTCCTTTGGAGGATTATAATTCACTACTAAATAATCGGGCATTAGCGACCGCCATTGGCGGTCGCTATAGGCCTATAGAGACCGCCCAGCGACCACCATTGGCGGTCGCTTCAGCTTCGTCGTTGTAGGCCAATAGCGACCGCCAATGGAGGTCGCTATAGGTGGCCGAAATTCCGGCCTTAAGCGACCGCTTGGCGGTCGGTAGCCTGGGAAATTTTTTTTTAAAAAAAAATTCCTACTGAAAGAAATATATATATATATATATATATTTTTTAAAGAAAATATTTATATATATAATATTAAATAAAATATTTTAAATATAAATATAATATGTTTTAAATATTTTAATATATATATATATATTAAAGAAATATATATATATAATATTAAATAAAATATTTTTCATTTTTTTAATGAAATGTATGAATTGTATTTTTTTTTTCTTCACGGTGCAAAATCAGAGATAAAACAAGGTAAAAATCATAAAAAATGGAAAACAATTTCAAACAGCATAAACATCAAGATCATCATAAACAATAAATGATAAACGTGCTTCAATTATTCGAGCAGGTCCATCCATTTCAATCTTCTATTTCAATAAACCTACAATAAGACAAAAAAACAACAAAACAAAACAAAGGTAAATTCGACATAATTATTCAGTTATTATATACATATAATAAAATTAAATCTGACATCAAATCATGGTGCTATAATAATTTAAAACCCCCCAATTTAATAAATGCTATCATTTCAGGTCATTTGGAGCACGTTTGCTCCGAATTCGACCGTCTCACGCCGTTTTTGGTGTTTTATGACATTGGAAACACGTTTCCGGTCACCACAGTCAAACGAAACCTCTGATTGATGTGATGTCTACCCGACCATTTCAAAAATCACACAGTAGCTATTGTCGTATGGTTTCATGGCATTCTGAGGTCGTTCGGGTGGTTTTGACCCCCAAACGCGTCATTTTAGCGCGCGCCGAGCTGCTGAAAACGACACAATTGGCCGTACCACACGCACCGCACGTCCGATGGGCCTTCTGTCTCCTCTTACACGTCACAAATAATATTCCTAATGTTTTCGTGTGATTTCAGATCATTCGGAGCACGTTTGCTCCGAATTCGACTGTCTCACGCCGTTTTTGGTGTTTTATGACACCGAAAACGCGTTTCCGGTCACCGCGGTCAAACGACACCTCCGATTGACGTGTCTTCTGCCCGACCATTTCAAAAATCGCACAAAGGCTGTTTTTGTACGGTTTCATGGCATTGTGAGGGCGTTCGGGTGGTTTTGACCCCCCAACACGCCATTTTAGCGCGCGTCGAGCTGCTGAAAACGACACAATCGGCCGTACCGCACACACCGCACATCTGATGGGCATGTCGTCTCCTCCTACACGTCACTAATAATATTCCTAATGTTTTCGTGTGGTTTCAGGTCATTCGGAGCATGTTTGCTCTGAATTCGACCGTCTGACGCCGTTTTTGGTGTTTTATGACACCGGAAACACGTTTCCGGTCACCGCGGTAAAACGACACCTCCGATTGACGTTCCTTCTACCCAAACATTTCAAAAATCACACAACGTCTGTTTTCGTACGGTTTCATGGCATTCTGAGGTCGTTCGGGTGGTTTTGACCCCCCAACGCGCCATTTTAGCGCGCACCGAGCTGCTGAAAACGACACAATCGGCTGTACCGCACGCACCGCACGTCCGATGGGCCTACTGTCTCCTCCTACACTTCACTAATAATAGTCCTAATGTTTTCGTGTGGTTTCAGGTCATTCAGAGCATGTTTACTCTAAATTTGACCGTCTCACGCCGTTTTTGGTGTTTTATGACACCGGAAACGCGTTTCCGGTCACCGCGGTCAAACTACACCTCCGATTGATGTACCGTCTGCACGAAAATTTAAAAATTCACACAAAGGATGTTTTCGTATGGTTTCATGGCATTTCGAGGTCTTTAGGGTGGTTTTGACCCCCCAACGCGCCATTTTAGCGCGCGCCGAGCTGCTGAAAACGACATAATCGGCCGTACTGCGCGCACCGCATGTCTGATGGGCATGCAGTCTCCCCCTACATGTCACGAATAATATTACTAATGTTTTCGTGTGGTTTCAGGTCATTTGGAGCATGTTTGCTCCGAATTCGACCATCTCACGCTGTTTTTAGTGTTTTATGACACCGGAAACGCGTTTCCGGTAACCGCGGTCAAACAAAACCTCTGATTGACGTGACGTCTACCCGACCATTTCAAAAATCACACAACGGATGTTTTCATACAGTTTCATGGCATTCTGAGGTCGTTCAGGTGGTTTTGACCCCCCAACGTGCCATTTTAGTGCGCGCCGAGCTGCTAAAAAACGACACAATTGGTCGTACCGCGTGCACCGCACGTTCGATGGGCATTCCATCTCCTCCTACACGTCACAAATAATATTCCTAATGTTTTCGTGAGGTTTCAGGTCATTCAGAGCACGTTTGCTCCGAATTCGACCTTCTCACGTGCGTTTTTGGTGTTTTATGACACCGGAAACACGTTTCCGGTCACCGCGGTCAAACGACACCTCCGATTGACGTTTCGTCTGCCCGACCATTTCATAAATCACACAACGGCTATTGTCGTACTGTTTCATGGCATTCTGAGGTCGTTCGGGTGGTTTTGACCCCCCCAACGCGCCATTTTAGCGCGCGCCGAGCTGCTGAAAACGACACAATTTGCCGTACCACGTGCACCGCATGTCTGATGGACATTATGTCTCATCCTACATGTCAAGAATAATATTCCTAATGTTTTTGTGTGGTTTCAGGTCATTCGTAGCATGTTTGCTCCGAATTCGACCGTCTCATGCCGTTTTTGGTGTTTTATGACACCAGAAACGCGTTTCCGGTCACCACGGTCAAACGACACCTCCGATTGACGTGTCGTCTCCCCGGACATTTCAAAAATCATACAACGGCTTTTTTTCATACGGTTTCATGGCATTCCGAGGTTGTTCAGGTGGTTTTGATCCCCCAACGCGCCATTTTAGCACGCGTCGAGCTGCTAAAAACGACACAATCGACCGTACCGCGCACACCGCATGTTCGATGGGCATGCCATCGCCTAATACATGTCACGAATAATATTCCTAATGTTTTCATGTGGTTTCAGGTCATTCGGAGCACGTTTACTTTAAATTCGACCGTCTCACGCTGTTTTTGGTGTTTTGTGACACCGAAAACGTGTTTCCGGTCACCGCGGTCAAACGACACCTCCGATTGATGTACAGTATGCACGACAATTTCACAATTCACACAACGGCTATTGTCATATGTTTTTATGGCATTCCCAGGTTGTTTGGGTGGTTTTGACCCCCCAACGCACCATTTTAGCGCGCGCCGAGCTGCTGAAAACGACACAATCGGTCGTATCGCGCGCACCGCACGTCCGATGGGCGTAAAGTCTCCTCCTACATGTCACGAATAATATTCCTAATGTTTTCGTGTGGTTTCAGGTCATTCAGAGCACGTTTTCTACGAATTCGACCGTCTCACGCGCGTTTTTTGTGTTTTATGACACCGGAAACGTGTTTCCGGTCACCGTGGTCAAACGACACCTCCGATTGACATGTCGTCTGCCCGACCATTTCAAAAATCACACAAAGAATGTTTTCGTATGGTTTCAAGGAATTCCGAGGTCGTTAGGGTGGTTTTGACCACCCAACGCGCCATTTTAGCGCGCGCCGAGCTGCTGAAAACGACACAATCGGCCGTACCGCGCGCACCGCACGTCCGATGGGCGTTCCGTCTCCTCCTACATGTAACGAATAATATTCCTAATGTTTTCGTGTGGTTTCAGGTCCTTCAGAGCACGTTTTCTCTGAATTCGACCGTCTCACACCGTTTTTGGTGTTTTTTGACACCAGAAACGCGTTTCTGGTCACCGCGGTCAAACGACACCTCCGATTGACGTGTCGTCTGCCCGAACATTTCAAAAATCACACAACGGCTGTTTTTGTACGGTTTCATGTCATTCCGAGGTCGTTTGGGTGTGGGGAGGGTTGTCCGGATTGCGGGGAGGGCTGTCCGGGGTGCGGGAGGGCTGTCCGGGGTGCGGGGAGGGATGTACGGAGTACGGGAAGGGCTTTCCAGAGTGCGAGGGGGATGTCCGGGGTGGGGGAATGTCCGGGGTACGGGGAGGGCTGTCCGGAGTGTGGGGAGGGCTGTCTGGGGTGCGGGGGGGGGGGGGCTGTCCGGGGTGCCGGGAGGGTTGTCCGGAGTGCGGGGAGGGTTGTCCGGGGTAGGTCAGGGACTACAAATAGTGAACTCATCTCATTAATCAAAAAAAGTTTAATGGTTTATATTAGGAATCACATGTTTTTTTTCAAAAATATTACAGAACATGCAATTATAAACATTGAAAATTAAATGAACAAAAAATATCCAAATCATTATTCAGTTTCATGGTTACTTCTCAATTCGTGCACACAAACATTGCATGAGGCCAAAACACACATGATACCCCCAAATCACAAAAAAATCACTAGAAACCCAACGTAAATATCAATAACAACCCCACCATTAAAAGCAGAAACACACCTCGTGAATATGATGCGTCATGCATGGTCATGACTACTACCTCCATCAGGTGGGTCAGGGGCCTACAACAAAAAAACATTATGAATTTTTTTATAACAAAAATAATATAAATTAAATAAATAAATACAATATAAACCTGCATCTTCTGATCCCCTGCACCATCACCTGGGCGCACATATTGCCACAGTGCTCTAACCTCAGCGATCAATTGCACATTTACCTCCTCGGAAGCGTGCAGTTGTGCCTCGAAATCTAACAACCGTTGTGTCATCTGAGCAATAGCAGGACCGACAACCGTAGCGCGTGACACTACAGAACAAGGAATCTATGTTCCATAGGTCAAACTATATCCATTCCTATCCCGACCAATAATGCGATGAAAGATCGCATCCCTTCGCATGGGAAGCTGTCGTTGGTCCTCTGGCAGATGTTCTAATTCAGCTTCAAATTGAGCCTGTGAAATATTTAAATATATATACATATATTAATATACAGATTTTATATAAGTATTGGTAATGAGTACAAGCACTTACTATCAATGTTGCAGCCTCTGGATCATTGCGATCACGAGTCCTCATCCACACTGACATTTTATCAGTTGGTGCACCTTGCTCTCGCAAATGTATATGAATAGAATATAAACACAAAACCGTATTAATTAAAAAAATTAAAAAATGAATAATAAATACCTCATGTCGGATCTGAGACATGTGACGAGTCCCGAGCCTTTGAGGTGGTCCCTGCAATGCTCGATTCTCAGAATAGCGTGTTGACACCTCCTACATTCAATTCATTCAAATTTCAAACAAATCACACATTCTTGAAAATATATATACCAAAATAAATATACAAACCGCAACACCCTCATTAGACCAATATGCAACTAAATCATGCCACTGAGCCGGGAGGACACCTCTCGGGACTTTTTCCAGAATGTCTGGGGCACCCACATTTGGTACCCAGTGGTCCCTCTTGACTTTGCCTTTATAGTCTTTTCACATCTTATGTCATTTTCTCATACACACTGGTCGAAACTCATCGGGACATACTTTCAAATTTTTCTATTAAAGAAAAAAATCACATATTCTATTGTTGTTTATACATAGGGAATAAAGTAAAATGGTATTCTTACCTGAACCTCCCTCCAAAGACGATCTAATGTGTCCTTAGGGATAGAAGCCCAGTCACGCGTGGTAAATGGAAATCGATGTGGATCACGTATGATATGACCCAGCTGACGAATAAATGCATGGGGATTCCGTCCCACAGGATGAAATACCTCATCAAATGAAACATCAAAAGTTATGTCGGAATTCCATGATAATATGCCACGACCAGGGCCTCTCTTGCGAGAGGAAGAAGTAGTCGAGTTTGATCCTGTTGAAAACAATTTTATATAAAAATTGACAGATGTTATAAATATATATATATATATATATGTTTATTAATTACATAAAAAATAGAGACAATGACATTACAACATACCTCGACCCTGAGACGTAGATGCCTCAGATGGATGATGTGGACCTTCTGCCTCTTCCCCTGACATGCCTGCAGTCATGGAAAACATTAGTAAGGGGACTATCCAAAGTGTCCAAATGATAAATTGGATTGTTTTAAAAAAATCAAACTTTTACAGTTGTTAATCAAAAAAAAAGGGATTGAATAATTAGTTGTGAATGAATTTTAAAAAATCAGAAAGTTCACAAAATAGATATACAAATTATGTACAAAACCAATCAATGCATAGCCAAATTTCAAATTAAATTAATAAAAATTCAAGCAGTACATGAACCAAATGAAGAATACCTCAATGGGAAGATACACCGACAATAACATCAATATAACATGAGTTAAATCACCCTAAATATTTATAACTGAATAAACTTCCAAAAGTGAGGATTAAAACTTACAAGGATTTATAAAATGTTTAGATAATTTATGATATCTTAGGCTGAATAGCGGGAAAAAATTATACCTTTCATTAAGCATGTAAATCGACCGTTTCTCCTTCAATAGCTTCTCTGACCCAATAAATATCTTCTTCACGTTGAACTACGGTATTTTGATCAAGCTGTTGGGGAACAAAAGGAACAGTCTCGGGTTCATCTTGTTCAAATACAAACACTCCTCGCCGAGACATTTTGACAACAACTTGCCAACTTGGATTTGAAGGCAAAGTAACGAAGAATACTTGTTCCACTTGTGATGTCAAAATGAAAGGTTCATTATCAACTCATTCATTTTTGTATAACATGTAGTTAAAATTCACCAATGAAAATTGATATTGATCGACTTTACATCCACGCACTGGATCAACCCAATTGCACTTTAACAATATGTACTTCAACCCATGTGTGTATAAAACTTCAATGATGTCTATCAATTGACCATAGTAATAACCAGAATCGACAAATGGAAAATCGATGCCACTGTTTTGTGTTGCTCGTTTGTCGTCATAATCTTTAATGAGAAATCGAAAACCATTAGCATCTATAGATTTATAATGACGAGCCGTTATAGATGGACCCTCAGCCAGTTGGATAAATTTTTCAGTTAGCGTGGGGTCCTTTAACTCCCTCAGCTTATGAACCTACATAATTCATAGAATTAAATAATGATATATGAAGAAAGAAATTAGTATAATACTTCACTCATAATGAAAATCAATTTATACGTACATAATCCTTGAACCAATCATGAAATGATGTATAATGAGACTGTTGAATTTGCAACTCAGTTGTACGATACATATCTTATTTTATCTCATTAATGTGTTTCCTACAAATGATAACGTGATGTTTAAATGATCAACTTCTGAAAAAAAAACATGTAAAAGTTAAACAATAAAAGTGATAAGATACTTACTTCATTAATGGTGCAACTGATGGAGTATTGAACAAGATATATCGATGCGCTTGTATCCACTCGATGTTGTCCATGTCATATGTGGTTCCTTATCCAACTGGACTATCCTGAATCCGAGAGGGCTTATCTAATTTTGTTTCAACATCC
Source organism: Viscum album (assembly GCA_963277665.1). Classification (NCBI taxonomy): domain Eukaryota; kingdom Viridiplantae; phylum Streptophyta; class Magnoliopsida; order Santalales; family Viscaceae; genus Viscum; species Viscum album. The sequence goes on along the minus strand of OY728155.1, from coordinate 189,571,458 downwards.
ATAAGATATTCTGCACAAAAAGTAGTACACTCATCCATCAAATAACCATTGGCTATTGATGCCTCCGGACAAGCTCTGTTGCGTACAAATCGTTTCAATGTACTCAAATACCGCTCAATAGGATACATCCACCTGAATTGCACTGGACCAGTAGGATTACTTCATCAGTTAGGTGCAATATCAAGTGGACCATAACATCAAAAAATGAGGGGGGAAATAGTTTCTCAAAGTGACAAAGCGTAAGTACAATTCGGTCCTGTAAACTTTTTAAATCATCCATTCGTTGATTTCTTAAACAAAGCTGTCTAAAAAAATTACTCATCTCAATCAACGGCTGAACAACATTGGGGGATAAACAATCACAAATTGCGATTGGAATCAAATGCTGGAGTAGTATGTGATTGTCATGACTTTTCATCCCTTGCAATGTCTTGCTCGTCAGATTCACACACTTTGAAATATTATAAGAGTAACCATCAGGCAGCTTAAGCATCTTCAAAATGGAAAGAAATGTCTCTTTCTACTTTGTAGTCGTCGTATACTGTGCAGTAGGAATATATGCCTTGTTTCCCTTAGCTAACTGTAAATGCAACTGTTTCCTTAAACTCATTTCTACCAAATCACGGCGTGCATTAACAGGGTCCTTTGATTTTCCACTAACACCTAAAATGGTTCACAATATGTTATCACAAACATTTTTTTCAGAGTGCATGACATCCAAATTATGCCTCAGCATATTAGTTTTCCAATACGGAAGACTATAAAAAATACTTTTCTTTTTCCAATTGTGACTACGATGCCTACCCGCAGCTCGAATATTACGTACCGGAGGAGCCACCAAATCTTGAACTTCATATACCGTGCGGATGTTTTCTTCTTCAATCTGCGATAACATTTCGACTCCTGTCATGATCTTTGGTGTTGGTCTGAACTCTCTAGAACCATCAAATACCACTCTGTCCTTTCTAAACCTGTGCTGAGGGGGGAGAAAACGTATGTGACTCATGTATGCCCATTTTTTGGAATGCTTAAGCCATACAGATTTTTTAATTTTGTTGCAATAAGGGCAAGCAAATTCCCCTTTCGTACTCCAGCCTGATAAATTTGCATAAACTGGGAAGTCATTGATTGTCCACAATAAAGCAGTCTGCAGTTTGAACATTTCATTCATTTCACAGTCATAAGTCATCACACCATCGCCCCAAAATTCATTCAACTCATCAATCAATGGCTGAAGGTAAACATCAATCTTATCTCCCGGACTTTTAGGTCCATCAATAAGAGTGGAAAGTAATATAAATTGTTGCTTCATACAAAGCCACGGAGGAAGATTATATGGAACCAACACCATGGGCCATGTGCTATGAGTTGCACCAACCATAGACTTGAATGGATTGAAACCATCTGTTGCCAATCCCAATCGGACATTACGAACATCTTTGGCAAATTCAGGATGTCTCGTATCAAAATCCTTCCATGCATGAGAGTCTGTCGGGTGGGTTAACATATCACTTTCATGAACTATTTCTGCATGTCATCTCATTAAATTAGAAACTTTAGATGACATAAAAAATCTTTTCAACCTTTGTTTAAGGGGAAAGTAACGCATTTTCTTTACGGTAATCAGTTTCCCCTGTATCACAATCTGACTTTGATGAGTCTGATTTCCCCTGTTCTCTTTCCACCTGGAAGCACCACAAACCGTACAAATATCCAAATGGGCAGTTTCCTTTCTAAAAAACATACAGTTGTTTGCACATGCATCTATGGTCTCATATGTAAAACCTAAGTTCTCTGTCAGCTTACGAGCATGGTAATATGACTCGGGAATCTTAGCGTCGACAAGAAGAACCTTTTTCAATAACACCAACAGCGTGTCGAATGATGTGTCTGACCAATGATTCAAAGTCTTCAAATGCAACAACTCCACGATAAACGAAAATTTATTGTAAGAAGTACATCCAGGATATAATTCTATTTTTGCATCATCAATTGCTTCATAAAACCTCCTCGAATCACGATCTGCACCAGAGCGAAGATTTATCTCACTGGTCTCAAGATTCTGGATGTCAATGCCTTCAGGATCCAACCCACGTACCATTTCAGTAAGCATTTCATGCATTGGATCATTCATCCTTGCATCAACATCCATCTGAACTGCATCCGTATTTTGACAATGAACATATTCTTTTCCATGACGAGTCCAACTCTTATAATTTTTCAGAAATCCATTAAATAATAGGTTCTCCCTCACAGTATCTCGTGTGAATTGATATCTGTTAGCACATTTTCTACATGGACAACTAATATAGTCACTTTCAAATCCTCTGGTGAAGTCAATAAACTGCATAATGCCATTGAAATACTCTCTAGACGTTCGATTTGAAAGATCAATCCAACTCTTATCCATAATAAGATCCCTATAACAAACATTTGCACAATACTTATTACATTTTTATTTTTCATATCAAATATATTTAAAATAAATACTAATTAATTGTTTGTGAACCATTTATAAAATAATAATGTAACTGAAAGCCCATGTCATACCTGATTGCGCTACAAACCTGGAAGGGAGGGGAGTCGAAGGCGGTGCTGTGAGGGAGAGGAGAGACAACGGTGGGGAGCCGGAGCCAGAGCTGGTGCGGAGAGGGAGGGGACGGGCGGCAGCGACGACGGGGAGCCAGAGGAGAGGAGGCAATGAGGTGGAAACGGTGCAGCGAGGGTGGGACGACGAGGGAGGGGACCGAGGACAGGGGGAGCCGGAGTGGACGGGCGGTCGCGGCGAGGGGACGAGTAGCAGTCGTGCGGGGAGGGAGGGGACCGGGCGGCGGCGGTGCAGCAAGGGAGAGGACGATGAAGGAGGGGACGGGTGGCGGTGGTGCGGCGAGGGAGGGGACGAAGACGGAGGGAACGTGGATTGGCGGGGTGCGGGGGGGGGGGGTGTTCGGGGTGCTGGGGGGGAGGGACGAGGGTGCGGAGGGCCGAGGGCGGAGGTCAGAGGCCGGAGGGGCTGGAGGCCGAAGGCCTGAGGGCGGCCTGAGGGCTGCCCGAGGGCTGCCGAAGGGCTGCCGGAGGCGGGTGGCGGGAGGCTCGAGGGCAGAGGGAGGCCGGAGGGCGACTGCAGGGCGGAGGGCGGCCAGAGCCGGAGGGCAGAGGCGGAGGAATCCCGGAGGAGATGGAGGGCAGGGCGGAGGAGGGCGGAAGGGCGACGGGGACGGCGGTGAGGGATGGTGCGCGACGGCGGGGTAGGGCGTGCGGTGACCGGGGATGGCGGCGACGGGGAGGGTGGAAGGGTTCGGGGGGGGGGGGGGGGGCGCCGAAGCCGGTTTTTTAGGGAAACCTAGCGACCGCCATTGGCGGTCGCTATAGGTAAAGGGGCTCAAAAGCCCATATTTCTAGTAGTGATTATAGCATGATTCATGTAATCATTAATATCCTTATAAAATTGGGTGACCATAGATGCAAGATTTATTTTTCTAGATCCTATTTCATTTGCTTTATCATGAGGATGGTCATTTAATTTCCCATAAAATTTATAATTAACACAATTATTCTTGGGTTTAGCCTTCAATAAAGACCAAAAAATGTAGTATGAGCAACAATAATCATAGTGAGTAATCATGTAATCATGAAAACTCATTCAAATGATGTATAAATCATAAAAAAACATAAAACTATGGGAAATTATCTTTAACCTATGTCATTAATTTTTAGTATATATTAAAAACCAAAAAATGTTTTATTACGAAAATGCAAATTAATCCAAGAATATCCCCCCAAGAGTGTCTATCATGTTATGTAGTTTTTTCCCCACTCATCATGCAGTAGTGAGGATCAAGTTAGTTCAAAATCCATCCATTTAAAAGGTACTACACATAGGTACATATATTCCATATCCCAATCCACATTCCACTATTTAGATAGGGATGTATTTTCTAGAAAAACTACACAATATTATTTAACAAAGATTCAAGATGTTATCTTATACATAGACATACCCACAAATATTTCCACAAAGCTCTCTAATTATAATCTCCAAAAATATATAAACCCTATAATGATACCAACTGAGGTTACCTAATAATAACTTACATAGATATTAAATCACTTTAAATTAATATTCAATACATTTCCTAATAATAAACACATTAGGACCGTAAAGTTTTAGTGTATTTGGAGACTAGATACATAATCAACTTATTTCATAAAAGATATTAAATATCTACCATAATTTTCTTCTCTCATAATGGCCTTATTATACCTTTATTACATAATACTTTTATTCATAACATAGAGAATAATGAAACCTAAGAAAGGGTGTGCTTAGATGCTCTGTAAGAAAAAAATAATAGATATATAAATCAATGATCATAATTGAGAATTAGAATAAGGGTTCGAGATCGTGATCATAAATTAAGAAAATCATACCTAATTAGAAAAGGAACATTATTCATGAATCATGGAAAATGATTTTAAAATAAAATATATATTACAAATAATAGTGTAGAATCATCGATAATCAGTCATGATCCCTGCGAAAATATCATAAGCATGTCATAAGTTTGTGGTATATAAATAATGATAGAAAATAATTTCTTTTGTTAATGGTTACTAAAAAAACTGTAATAGTGGATTAGGTTAACTCCACATTTTATCATTTCCTTGGTCAAGGTTCACTCCCAATACTAAATTATTGTATATATTCCCTTACTATATTAGGTTCACTCCCCATTCTAGTCCTTATTAACTCATGATATATCCATCTGTACTGAATTCATTATATGGATATATAATTCCAGGACCACCCATCACATAATGAAAACCATACATATATATTCCATAAGATCATAAAACATTCATCATGTCATTATATCATAACCCATGGAAATTAAATAGTATTCATAAACATTTTTTATTTTTTTCATACCATAACCAAAAGTCATGGATTTAAACACTTTGCTGGCACCCGTTGCTACACTTCCCACAGTTCCACCGGATTTAGCCATGTTTTCTCTACTTGATATAGGGATTCGGGGTACTGGAGGTAGATATTATCGTTCTCCTCTGTCTTTATTCAAGGTGGAACTGGTGCGTCCCCCTCAGCCCTATTTTCTTTACCATGAAGGGGAGCCTTCGGTGCCCTATGAGGCTTCTTCATTCTCGGAAAATGGCTTCCCCATTCTCGGGGTTTCGACGGCGTCTTTTGAAGTGGCAGCAAAAAATCTCCATTGGACCCTGGTCGCCAGATTTGGCACTGACAATCCTCTGATATCACTGTTCCAGGACTTCGTCAGAATGTGTTCTTTATTGCTCTGGCCTCCAGGGTGGATTTTGTTAAAGCATGGAGTAGGAGCCCTCGTTGGGTCTTCTCTCTCTACCATTGGTCGATGGATGCCAACTCAGGGAGGGAGAGCCCTCTTGAGGAAGTTTGGATCTCTATCCCCGGGATCCCTCTTCCCCTGGTGCAAGAATCGTTTTTGAAGGTGATTGGGGATTCTTTGGGATCGTACCTGTGTACAGATGTTCAGACGACTCATATGGTGGAGTCGTCGGTTACTCAGATCTTTGTCAAAATGGACTCTTCTCACCCAATTCTGTATCAAAACGTGCTCAAGATCGAGGGGATGTAGGACCGTCACCAGGCTTTGTCCTACCCAGCCTATCCTCGCTTTTACTCATTCGGTCACATCTCAAGGCATTCTCTTTAGTATTGCTTCAGGGTACGGGGGATGGGTCAGTTTCAGCACCCTTTCGGTCGAAATCCCTCCCCGGTGTCGGCTAAGATCGTAGATCGGTGAAAAGGGGTGGTCTTCTATCCCCCTTCTCGTGCTTCAGAGGCTTTGTCCTCCATGTCTTGGGATTCAAACACTTCTTGCAGGGATCTGGTCTATTTTACCCAAGAATCAAACGGTAGAGAGGCGGTTCCCCCCATGGATGGGATACTCTATAGTAGACTTTTCAGTTTCTATATGTATGATCTGTGAGTCACTTCCCGCATCAGCATATCTGAAATTCATCCATTGGACCTGGGGCCTGCTAAGTTGGAAGTGGCCCTTTTTCCCTCAGCCAGTGAGCATATTCTTCCTTCTCCATATTCACCACAGTTGCTCCCAGTGCCTTTTTCTCCACATGCATCGTAGGGTATGATTTCCCATCCCTCACTGCCTCTAGGATCTCCGATGAGGCGTTCATCTTCTCTGTCTTCTTCTGAACCACAGTTGCTCCCAATGTATCAATGTGTAGGATATTAATCTGGAATACCTGAGGGCTTGGGTCAAGAGAGAAATCCAATTTTATTTTTAATGAATTAGTTAACCACTCAGTTTCTATGGTGGCACTTCTTGAACCAAAAAAAGTGTCAGGAAGAATAGCTGAGTATGCGAAATGGCCTAAAGTTCATGGTTTCTTGCGTGGGAACCCTCCCAACTCCCGTATTTGTCTATTCTGGAAGGATAATATTTTGGTGGATTAGATTAATGTGATGGACCAAGACCTCTCCACAAGAATAATAGTAGGATCTCAATTCATCTATTTCTCTTTTATTTATGAAAAATGCAATGCCCAAGAGCAAGAGGTTCTCTGGAGTGACATTGATGGCCTTCTTGAAGATAACACCCCCTAGATTTTCAGAGGTGACTTTAATATAGTAGCATCTCCTGATGAGAAACAAGGGGGAGGGGAATTTCCAAGAAGTTCAAGCCAGGGCTTCATTGCTTTATTAGCTAGATCAGGTCTGATAGATGTTGGCTTCGAGGGAGACCGTTACACCTTGTGTAATAACAAATGTGGGAAAAGACGTACTTGGTGTCGGCTCAATCAGTTATTGATGAACTAGGCATCTCTTTCTCTCTTATTAGATGCTAAAGTATCCCATTTAGTTCGATGCTTATCTGACCGCTCTCCGCTGTAGCTTTTTATGGGATCCTTTAATCAGAGAGTCAAGTGCACCCAGTTCTCAAGCTTGTGGATTGAAGATCCGGGTTTCAATGATGTGGTGAAGGATGCATGGGACTGGCCGCTCTCTGGGAACCCGTGGATATCCTTCCACAATAATATGCGGAGGCTCAAAAATCTGCTACCATGGTGGAGGAAAAACGTTCCAGTGCATGATCAGGAGCTGATCGCGATTATCAAGGAAGTGGAATACATGGAGACCCAACTGGAACAAAGATTGGATGATGCCTTATTTAACAATCTCACGGCTAAGAAGAATCTCTTATCAAATCTTATTTTAAATTAGGAGAGGTTGGTGAGAGAGGTAACACGGTTTAAGTGGATTCGTGAGGGGGACTGGAACACTAGTTTTGTTTTTCAGGATTTCATAAAAGAAAGGTTTCGTACTTACACGCAAAATATTCTAATAGAATATGGGTCATATACCAATGATATGGATGATGTGGGGAATCTAGCCAATGAAATTGTCAATGATTTATTGGTCGTACCAAATTCTAATATGGATGTCGGTTATCCAATTGTGGATACAGATCTGTTTGAGTACATCATTAGTTGTGTTACTGAAGCTATTGACGAGGGGTTGAGGAGTCCTCCTCAAGTGGAAGAAGTAAGATAAGTGGTGTGGGAATTGAACCCTAACAGTGCTCCAGGGCCAGATAGGATACCCAGATCTTTTTATAGGGCTGCATGGGTTACGATCAAAGGGGACATGGTGAGAGCAGTGCGGTACTTCTTTCAAGGTGGTCATCATCCGCGCATAGCAAGTGAGACCATGGTGGTTATGATTCTGAAGGTGACCAACCCCCATCTTGTTGATTAGTATAGGCCGATCAACATGTGAAACATTCCTTATAAGGTCCTTGTGAGTATCCTCAACAAAAGGCTAGTGGTGCACTTAAATGACTATTTGGCAGCAGAGTAACATGACTTTATCAAAGGAAGTTCAATTCAGGGTGCAATCGAAATGGTGCATGAAATGATAGGTGGGATCAAAAATATGGCCTTCGGGAATAACCTATCTATTAATCTTGACATGATAAAGAACTAAAATATAATTTAATGGGGTTTTATTTTAAAGGTGTTGACTTGCATGGGTTTCTATAAATGGACTCAAGATCTCCTCTTCTGCTATTTTAGCTTGGCGTGGATCTCCACTTCATTCATGGGTAAACATTTCAACTTCTTCAAGGCATGTAGAGGTTTAAGGTAGGGGGACCCCCTTTCACCAACTTTATTCATTTTATCTCAAAAATGTACTAAGCAGTTTAATAAATAGGGGAATGCGCATGGGGAGAATCCTTCCATATCGGGATCAACATGCTCATAAGGGAATTCCCAGTTGATTTTTGCAGATGATACCATATTTTTTTTATCAATGGTAGTATAAGATGAATGAATGGGATGAATGGGATTTTAAGGGAATCTTGAAAAAGGAGTGGTCGGGTTGTGAATAGAGATAGAAGATTGTTTTGCACTGCTAAGGACCTCTCATCCAGGAGGGTTGCAACTCTGGAATTCAGTTTGAATATGAGGAGAGGCTCCTTACCTAGGGAGTGTCTTGGTGCCCCGGTGAGTCCAAAATCATTTCATGTTCACCACATTGAAAATATCATGGGAAAGATCATGGGGCACATTCTCAATTGGAAAAACAGGTTCCTATCCTTTAGAGGGTGATTTACTTTGGTAAATAGTGTTCTTATTTCTATACCCATGCACCTCATGTCTACTGTTAAGGTTCTTAAAAGTGTGATTGTGAATTTTGAGATGATAATATTCTCCTTCATATGGGACATCTAGATGGAGATCAAGTACCCCTAGGCCTTGGGGAAGCATTTAGCAAGACCTGTATTTAAAGAGGGAATCGATTTGAGGAGTGTATCATTGACCATGAAAGAGATGCATGCCAAGCTTGCATGGGAGACAATGGGGGGAAGAACTCTATGGGGCCAGCTCATGTAGGATAAATACTGACTGGATATGGTAGGGAAGAGGTTTCGACCATTGAGATCATGGAAGATGATTCACCGTTACTCAGAGAGACTTCTTTCTTATGTGTGATGGCTGGTGACATGAGGGGATGTTAATTTAAGGAAGCAAGATTGGGGGGATGGAACATGTGGTTTCCTGGCTGTATAGTACCAGACATATCTTTCAATGTAGCCAGTGGGCACCCAGGTTTTATCCAAACCATTCTCAATAAGGATCAACTCACTGCCTTCAAGGAGATTGTTCCAAATGAGGACTCTGACCTTCTCATTTTTATGGGAGCTACGTCGGGTAAATTTTCCCTTAAATCATATAGCTATGTGATGTGGGACCCATCTCAGGTGATTTGTGGGGGGAATTGTTATGGTCCAAGGGAATATCCCCAACGTATAACTTTATGCTATGGAGAGTCCAGAATAATTCCTTTCCCACTGATGAAAACATACAACATATGGGTGTTAATTTGGCGTCCAAATGCTAGTGTTGTATTAACCCCCAATAAGAAACAATAGAGCATTTATTCATTAATAGCGATTGGGCTCGGTGGAGTTGGAAGACGCATAGACAACTCTTAGGATGTAAGGATTCAGGTGGGAGGTAGGAGGAGGTCCTTAACCGGTGGTTTGATGGTGCAAGGGAGCATGGTTCATATAGGAAAAGCAGAGCTATCATTCTTGCAGTGGCTTTTTGGACTTCTTGGAAAGTGGGGAATGATGTGAGGCATAAGAACTCCTTCGGCACCCAAGTTAGCATGAACTTCAAAATGGGGAATATCGTGCTTGACTTAAATCAATTTATGTGTAGATTACCATGATTCTCCTTTAGTAAGATATATTATCCATTTTGTGGCCTCTCAAAAGGGGAGTATGGGTAAATGACAATGGGTACGTTGGTACCCCCTATGTGACGAGTTCAAACTCAACACGGATGGATCCATCAAGGGGGGAGATGAGAGGTGGTGGTGTTAAAAGAGACCAGACGAGGTCTATTGTGGTGGCCCATTCGGGTTTTTATGGTAGAGGTGAGAAACTTTAGGCTGAGTTAAAGGTGATGGCCACGAGGATGGAGTTTGTTTATCAAATAAATATAGCTTTGAGTATGGTGGAGACAGATTCTTTGATTCTCTATAAAGCTTTATCAGGATGTGGAAGTATCCCTTATAGCGTAGCTTATCTTATCTGTAAGTGCAAGATGATCATGGGTGACCGTATAGGTATCTCCCACACATGGTGTGAGGGGAATAATGTTGCAGACATCTTGGCATCTCAGGCTTCGTCAAGACAAAATGTTTACCTATATCTTAATTAAGGATCCTTTCCTCCTGGAGGCTCTCACTTTTTTATCAATGATACTTTGGGCCTTTACTACTTCCGACCTCCTTGATGTATCTCTCTTTTTGTATATATCCTTAAGAAATAAAAATGATAATGTTCAGTTAGTCATAGAATAACCCCTTGAAGTGAACTAATTTCATAAAGGATTCATAATAACATAATTAATCCATGGGAATGAAACAGTTCCCATAGAATCATTATTAAATCATAATAAGCCTATGTTATCGAGATAAATAAATTTGGTGTTATCATAAGATCATATCCCCCTTCAAGAATAAAAATCCTTAAAGTATGTTGAGAAAGATAAAAATACCTTTAAAATATTATTCAAACCTTTCTTTGAAAACATGAGAAAAATATCTTTTTCTTTTCATAACATTTTAACAGAAAATTACTAAAATATTGAGGAATTTATTCTATTTAAAAATAACCATTTAAATAATTAAAGGAATATTCAAATAAAATAAAGCACATTATGGTAATATAATTTTTTCATACCATATACATTAAAAGAGAACAATATTTTCACACATCTACAAAAAAGTAAAAAATGGCTTATTCCTAAAATGTTTTTTTAATTATGTTGAAAAAAAATTTATATAGATAAATTTATTGGAAGTGATCTTTAAAAATTATTTAATGTATATTTAAAAACATCCATAGAACAATTTTAAAGATAATGGATATGGAAAAATATTTTCAATTGACAAAGATGAAATAAGGATGAATTTTATTTAAAAACATTTTATCAATAATTATATCTTCCAAAGAGAGGAAAATGTTATTAATACATAAAAAATACATAAATAAATAAATTAGAATAAAATATACGGTTTTCAAAGGATATTATCTATACAATTTCTCTCAATAGAAATTTACCACATATAATCCATAAATGAAATGAGATTATAACATAAGCCCTAACCTCAAGTACCATAACGCTTCATAAATATTCAAATATATTGTATACTAATTATATATTTATTATAAATATATTTAAAAAATATATTCATATGTAATTTAAAATTTATAATTCCTTTATATTTTGATATAATCCTTTTATTAATAATGTCTTCATTAAAATCATCAATCGGGTGAAAACTAGTTTATTTTCCATACATGTTTTGGTTACATGGTTCCAGTACTTGTTCTTTGTTCATAGATTCATAATATCCAGAATATTAATCATGACATAATTATCATATTTATTGATCATATACAATTTTATAATTATTCATATAAAGTTTTTCGGGATAATGAATCACATTGCTTCATGGAGGTGGTAGACCACAAGTACGCACGAGTGAGGTAATCATTTTTCTACATATGTAAAGGTAAGAATGTATAAAATATAATATAATTTTATAATAATTATTATTACATAAGTATCATATGTTAAATTTAAATGCATAAAAATAAATTACCACAAATTATGGTGATGGAAAATAAATCATATTGATATATGGAAGAGGTAGTCCACGCGTATGCACAAGAGATGCATTAATTTACCATTTGATGTAATTAAGGTTTAAAATGGTGTTAACATAATAATAATAATAAAATATAAGTATATTTATGATACTGTATTGATTATATTAGGATTTATACAATATATTTATATGAATTAAAAGTATAATGAAACATGAACAGGTTGGTAAGAACAAATACCTCTTCTTTGAGAAACATCATTTTAATCTCATCTTATGGACCTTTAGGCTGATCTTTTAATAAAATAAGATCCTATATGAAATTTTTAGGTAATTTTTCAAGATATTTGGTTAGTTTTTGGTAGAGATAAAGTGATAAAGTGTTGTGGGGAAGAGTGGATAATGGGGTCTCTTTTATAAGTGAGGGTAGTGGCACACATGTAACTATTAAGAATATTAAAATATAATATAATACATATCATGGTAAAGTGGCTTAAAATTAGATCAATTTAAAATATAGTATGATACATAATCTAAATATATTCATCCAATATTATTTATACTTTTTATGTCATTTTGATCATTGTATCTTTAGTTTAACCCCCCATTATACCCTTTTAAAATTTACCGTATTCAGGATTTTTTATATCAGTTACCATTCAAGATAACAAAACATTAAGTTGAAATAATTAAATAATATTAATTATTATAATTAAAAAATATTTATTCTATTTTAAATGATTTAATTTCTATAATTGGTACAAATTCATTTCCAAATATTTAAGCAAAACGCAGCAAAACTATTTTTAGAGAAATTAATTTCTAAGCATAAAACTAACATTACCTATATTTAATTCCATCTAAAAACTATTAAATAAATGTTAAAATATTAGATAGATTCTTTTATCTATAAATTTATTTAAAATAATTTATAAATAGACAAATATTTAATTTATTATGATAAAAATAAATTGTGCGCATAAAAATAAATTTTTTGAAACACGTCCATTTTTACCTTCAAATGATTTTATTTTAATCATAAAAATTTGAAAACTAGAGAATTCATTTTATTCATATATAAAAAATAATTTTTCCACAATTTATTTATTATTATTCATACCCACAAATCCAATGACTATTTGATAACTATCACACTAAATAATAACAATTTAATAGTATATCTTGGTTTGTTTAAACTCAGTGTTGTGTGTAAAGAATTCTATTAATGGAATAAAAATTATTTAATGAAAAATATATCATAAAATCATCATGTTTTATAGAGTTATTATTTTGTTAATTTTATTTCAAAATTTAAAAAATTTTAATCAGTTTCATGACTTGAATAAAAATATCAAAATATATTTAAATTATATTCTGACTTAAAAGTGATCTATAAATTTAGATTTTAGGTTAAATATAATATAGGATAGAGTTAAACAATTATTTTCACATGTATAAATCACACATGTTGAAGTATTTTCATGAAAAATTAAATATGAAAGAGATAAAGGTATTGTTTTTTTTGACACTTATTATATGAGATTACTCTAATCCATCAAATCGTATCTCTATTTTTTCTTTTTAACCTTAGATTCTTGATATTAAATTGACACATGTTGTTTCATAAAATAAAATCATGATAATGAAATTATATTTACATTAATATAATTAATATAATTTGGTTAGATCTAGATAGAAGTTTGACACAAAAAATATTCTCTCAATGTTTTTGAGTCAAAAGTTCTCTTTTGACTTTTATGCCTTGTTTTGGAAATCACAAATCTGTTCTGACCATGTTTATCGTATTTACTATGTTTATCATACTGACTATGATTATCATACAGAGTATGTTTATCATACTGACTATGTTTATCATATTGAGTATGTTTATCTTACTGACAATGATTATCGTACTGTGTATGTTTATCGAACTGACCATGTTTATCGTACTAACTATGTCCATCATACTAACTAAGTCTATCATACTGACTCAATCATATTGACTCTGTCACTCGTACTGACTCTTTCAATCGTACTGACTCTGTCAATCGTACTGACTCTGTCACTCATACTGACTCTGTCAATCATACTGACTTTGTCAATCGTACTGACTCTGTCAATCGTACTGACTCTGTCAATCATACTGATTATGTCAATCGTACTAACCATGTCAATCATACTCATGTTTATCATATTCATATATCTTTTGTTTTAACCAAAATGATGGCATGGAGTTAGTTACAAACTAATCAAAACAATGTTGTGTTTTCTGTGTCAATATAACCGTTATAATGCCAGGTGTCCAAGTCCCTCCGAGTTTTCCAGAGAAATATGACAGCTGGAGGAAATGTGACCGTTGGAACTAGAGGCCTCTAAATAGGAGGTCATTTGAAGATGATAAAACACACACAAGACTGAGACTTCGATCATTCTGTTCTATCAAGTTCTAGAGAGAGACATTGTGACTTCTGTCTTTCTTCATATGAAATACTTGAAACTACAAAATGTGAACGGCTCTTTCCCAGTTTTTGAATTTCAATAAGTGCTCTGTTTTTCTTGGTGCGACCGATCAAGTGATAACGATCAAGGTCTGCCGGGGATAGGCAGATAGTGCTACCGATCATCATATCGAGGGCTTTCAAGTGTTTGAAAGATATAGGTGTCAATTAACTGGAAAATCGAGGGCTTGCGGGGATAACAAGACAGACGTATCGATCATTGTATCGAGGGCTTGCTGGGATAGCAAGACAGACGTACCGATCATTGTATCGAGGGCATACCAAGGTGGTGGTAAGATAGAACTCTTATCCTAAGTGAAAGGATAACCCTACTCATTGGGATAAAATAATTGTAATGATTTTACATTTCCACTGCTGTTTGTTTTAGAAAGGGAATTGTATTGTTTCCTTTCTTCATTTCATATTCTTTTGTAATTGTTTCACTTACAATCATACTGTTACATATTGTATCGATTGATTCTATACGCTTTATGGTAGAATCCTTCACTATTGTTTTACTCTAATTATTTTATTCATTTTGAATACAATTGATTTACATTTCTTTATAGTATTACATTGTATCATACCTTTATAACCAAGACAATTGTGGTTAATTGTATCAGTTGTGAATTGTATTAGTTTAAGATCTTTTAAAATAATTTCTTAAGTGTTTTAAACAAAGTTTTTAAACCTACAATTCACCCCCCTCTTGTATTGTTCCATATAATATACATATATATCTACATATTCGATCCAACAATTGGTATCAAAGGAGGTTTTCACTGATTTGTATTACTATATCTATTTCCGTCAAATTTTAGTTTCAACTTCTTACTGCACTAACATGTGTAGTGGAAAATATTTTGTTTTATTAGATGTCAGGGATGAATATTGGATCAATTGAAAATGTAAATCCAACTAGACCACCAATATTTGATGAGAATGATTATTCATACAGGAGAGATCTAATGAATACATTTGTTATTAATATTGGTGTAGACAATTTTATTATGCTTACTGGAGGTTACAAAATTCCTGAAAAAGAAATCAGTACTTTCAATAACCATGAAAAGCAAGAATATCAAATAATTACAAGGTACAAAATACTTTTCTATGTTCTATGACCAGGAATATATACAACCAGATATCTTCTTGTGAAGCAGCCAACTGTATTTGGGAGAAATTGGAAGTCACACATTTTGGTACATCTAAGGTTATAGAAACAGGAAGAGCAATGCTACGAGCAGAGTATCGTGGATTTGTTTTTCCTTATGGGGAACTAGTATGTAAAGTGAAACAAAGATTCATGAAAATTGTCAACAGTTTATAATCTATGGGAGAAAAAGGTCTTGATGATGAATCTCTTGTAGATAAGATTATTGATATAATGCCAAACGAATGGGAGTAAAAAAGGACAGCTATTGATGAAAACAGAAAAGTTTCTTAGATTGCTCTTGATGAACTCTTTGGAACTCTTCTACAGCATGAGACAAGAATGAAGAGAGATGCTGATTTCAATAAGAGGAAAAATGGGAATGGAAGTGTAGCTTTTACTACTACATCTAAAGCTAAAACACCTGAAAGGATAACAAGATCCAAAGCTAATAAAGTTTTTATATCAGAATCAAGTGATAGTGATCATTCAGATAATGATTTATCCAATCTTGCTCGAAGGATGAACAAGATTGTGGGAAAGAAAGACTTCCAATACAGATTCAAAAAGAAAGATAGGAAATATAAGAAAGATTCAGAGGTAACATGTTATGAATGAAATAAAGTAGGTCATATAAGACCTGATTGTCCTTTACTGAAGAGAAAAGAAAGAAAGGAGAAACAATCTGAAAGAACTAAGAAAAAGTATTACAAGACAAAGAAAACAAAAGCCTTGAAGGAAAATTATACTTGGAGTGAAAGTGGTGATGATTCCTCAGATGAATCTTCAGAATATGAATCCTCATAATAATGGAATATCATACTTATATCCAGATTACCAATTAAAGATCATTGTCTCATGGATAAGGTACACAATGCTGAAGCTATTACAAATGTTTCCTTGAATTCAAATTATATTGATAATAAATATTATTATTCTTAAAATGATGAGTCTTTGTCATCAAAAGATAATACATTACCTTCTTTTGAAGAAGTGTCTAGGTTTTCTAAACTACTTCAGAATGAAAATTCTAAACTCAAGAAGAAACTTGATAAAAAAGTTCAAAAAATTCAATTTTAACCAAAGAAGTATAAGATCTTGCTAATGATCTTGATACGAAAACTTATGATTTTGAAAGTATTTTAAAAAACCTTATGAAAGTAAAATCTTATTAGGATAAACTTTCTAAGTATCTAGAAAATATAATTTCTAAGAAAAATGTTTTAGAGACTAACTCTAGTTTAAAATCAAATGTTTTGGAGGATAAAAACATAGTTTTAAAACTAAAGTCAGAAATTTTTTCCTTGAAAAAATGTTTGTCAAACTTTACTTATGGCAAGGAAAACATTGATAAAATGTATTCTCAAATTCGACCTTTGAGAAATCATTCTGGTTTTGGTTATACTCATTCTAAACCGGTTTTTAGTAATAATTATTTTGTTCCCCAATGTATCCATTTTTTTACAAAGTTTCAATGTGGTGGACACTGGAAAAGAGATTGTTCTTTTAATAGAACTCAGTCTTTAGGATTTCATAAATCTCATTTTGAAAAACAAATGTGGATTCCTAAAATTCTTTTATTTAACCCCTTTGGATCCAAACAAGTTTGGATTCCAAAAAACTAATTGTTTCTTTTTCAGTAAAATAAGAAGTTTACTAACAAGAATATTTGGTACATGGATAGTGGTTGTTCTCGACACATGACCAGAAACAATTATTTCTTTGAAAATATTATCAAAAAAAGGCAGAAAGGTTACTTTCAGAGATAATTCTCAAGGAGAGATTGTTGGAAAAGGTAATATTGTTTTTCATGGAAAAGGTCTTATTTCAAATGTTTTATTTTTTAAAGGTATTAAGAACAATCTCATCATCATAAGTCAATTATGTGATGAAGGATACCTTGTGAATTTTATAAATGATAAATTCTTAGTTCACAATTACAAGTATGAATTCATTCTATCTTCCCATAGGTAAGAGAATGTATACACTATTAACTTAGAAGACCTTAGGAGCCAAAATATACCTTGCTTATGTGCAATAGAAGACCAATCATGGATATGTCATAGAAGACTAGGGCACTACAACTTAAGAAACCATTGTAAACTTTCAAAGAAAAGACTTGTAAAGGGTCTACCGAATCTTAGATATGATTCATCAAAGGTCTGTGATCCTTGTCAATTTGGAAAGCAACACAAAACTAGATTTAAATCAATTAATGAAGTTTCAACTGCTAATACATTACAACTAGTGCACATGGATCTTTTTGGTCCTTCACAAACTGGAAGCATTGGAGGCAAATACTATGTATTTGTTTTAGTTGATGACTTTACTAGATTTACATGGGTCTATTTTCTAACAAATAAATGTGATTCCTTTATCTATTTCAAATTTTTTAGAGCCCAAGTTAAAAATGAGAAAAACCTACCATTGATAACTATCCATAGTGATCATGGTGGTGAATTTCAAAATTCATATTTTGAAACTTTTTGTTGTAAGAAAGGTATTACTCACAATTTTTCAGCTCCAAGAACTCCTTATCAAATTAGTGTGTTGAGAGAAGAAACTGTATTCTTCAAGAAATGAAAAGAACCATGTTGAATGGATACTCAATTGATAAGAACTTTTGGGATGAAGATGTTAGTACTTCTTGTTATACTATAAATCATGTTTTAACTAGACATTTTCTTAATAAAACACCTTATGAATTATGGACTGGCCGAAAACCTAAAGTTTCACACTTCAAAGTTTTTGGGTGAAAAGTATTCATTCTGAATACTAAAGAGAATCTACACAAATACACACCAAAATCTGATGAAGGAATCTTTCTAGCCTATTCTACAACATCTAAAGATTATAGAGTTTTCAATAAAAAATACTTATACTATTGAAGAAACTGTGCATGTTAAATTTGATGAAACTAATCCTTTTGATTTCAAACAACCCCAACCTACATCTTCGGATGTGTTTTCAAAAAATGTTTATCAACCTCTATTAGAAGATCCTTCTGATAAGGAAAATGTTCAAGAAAGTCTTTCTGAAACTTTTACCCCAGAAGATTTTCTACCATATGTTGATGAACATGTTTTACAGAACCCAAATCAATTGCTTCTTAGGAATCATCCCTGTGATAACATCATTGGAGATGTAAATCAACATGTAAGGACCATAAATTCCTTGAGAAATGAAATAGAACAACTTGCCTTTCATTCTAAATTCACATCTAAAAGTCCAAGTGAGGCCTTAGGTGATGCAGATTGGATTAAAGCAATGCAATATGAACTAAATTAATTTGAAAGGAATCAAGTCTGGACATTAGTTGAAAGACCTAAAGAAACAACTGTAATTGGTGTAAAATGGGTTTTCAGAAATAAATGTGATGAAAATGGAATCATTGTAAGAAATAAAGAAAGACTTGTTGCTAAGGGATTTAATCAACAAGAGGGAATATACTATGAATAAAAATATGCTCCGGTAGCTAGACTTGAATCTCTTCGTATTCTATTAGCCTTTGCAGCATATTTTAATTTCAAATTATTTCAAATGGATGTTAAATGTGATTTTCTAAATGGTTTTGTTAAAGAATATGTTTTTGTCGAACAACCCCCTGTTTTTCTAGACTCAAAGTATCCTAATCATGTTTTTAAACTTACCAAATCTTTATATGGACTTAAACAAGCCCATAGAGAATGGTATGATAGATTTACATGATTTCTTTTACAAAACTATTATGCCAAAGGTACAACGGATCCAACCCTTTTTATAAAAAAGGAAAATAAAAATGTTTTTTTCTTCAAATTTATGTTGATGACATCCTATTTGGATCAACTCAGCACTCTTTAACTGATTCTATTGTGAATTTAATGAAATCTGAGTTTGAAATGGGTATGATGGGTGAGTTAACATTATTTTTAGGTTTTCAAATTTCTCAAAAACCAGAAGGAACATATATATCTCAACATAAGTATACTCAAAAAGTATGGATACGAAAATACTAAAAGTATTAGCACTCCAATCAGAACCTCAAATATACTTGATCTTGATGAAACTGGGAAACCAGCAGATCAAACAATTCTTAGAGGTATGATAAGAAGTTTTTTATACTTGACAGCTAGTCGACCAGACCTAATGTTTTCCATATTCTTATGTGAAATATACCAATATAATCCAAAAGAGTCTCATTTAAAATCTGTGAAGAGAATATTTCAGTATTTAAAAGGAACTCTGGATTTAGGACTTTTTTATTCTTCTGGAAATTATTTTGTTTTAAAATGTTTTTCAAATGAAAAATTTGGTGGTTGTAGAATGGATATAAAGAGTACATCTGGAACATGCCATTTCTTAGGAAATTCCTTGGTTTCTTCGTCCTGCAATAAATAACACTCAGTAGCACTTTCCACTACTAAAGCTGAATATGTAGCAGCTGGAATTTGTTGTGCTCTAGTGTTGTGGATGCAACACACACTCACAGACTATGGATTGAGTTTTTCCAAAACTCAAATTCTATGTGATAATACTAGTGCCATATCTCTTAGAAAAATCCAGGACATCACTCTCATACAAAACACATAGATATTAGGAATCACTTTCTTAGGGATCACACACAAAAAGGAGATATTATATCACAATTCATCAGAACACAAGAACAACTTGCTAACATTTTTACAAAACCATTCCCTTCCGATAGATATGAGTTTATAAAACAGAATCTAGGAATGATTACATTAAATTAATCATTCATGTCTACTTCATGTTTTACACTTCTCCTTACATTAAACTCCTCTTAAAAAAGGGGGAGAACATTTTAATTAATGTGTTTCTTAATTTTTTTTATGATCTTTATCTGTTTATTCTCTTGGTTTGTTATTCTGTCTTTCTTATTATCGTCTTGACTGATTAGTTATAGTTTTTACCTTCTGTTTTTCGTCTTGATTGCATGGTTACCATATTAACTTTGTTTTCCATTATCACTTCATCCTATGGCAACAACTTTGTTTTCCATCGGCACGTCAACCTATGGTAACAACTTTTTTCCATCGGCACATCAACAGATGGTAACAACTTTGTTTTCCATCGTTACGTCATCCTATGGTAACAACTTTGTTTTCCATCGGTATGTCAACCTATGGTAACAAATTTGTTTTCCATCGGCACGTTAACCTATGGTAACAACATTGTTTTCCATCGGCACGTCAACCTATGGTAATGACTTTATTTTTCATCGGCTTGACAACCTATGGTAATGACTTTTTTTCCATCGTCTTCACAACCTATGGTAATAACTTTGTTTTCCATCGGCTTTACATCCTATGGTAATGACTTTTTTTTCCATCGGCTTGAAAACCTATGGTAATGACATTGTTTTCCATTGGCTTGAAAAAATATGGTAATGACTTTGTTTTCCATCGACTTCACAACCTATGGTAATAACGTTGTTTTCCATCGTCTTGAAAACCTATGGTAATGAATTTGTTTTCCATCGGCTTCACAACCTATGGTAATGAATTTGTTTTCCATCGGGTTGACAACCTATGGCAATGAATTTGTTTTCCATCGGCCTGACAACCGATCGTATTGTTTTTCCTCGAACTTTTGTATTTTTGTTTTTCTATTGAATTATACTATGTTAATACTTTTAAACAAAAAAATTCTTTAGAATCTCCGAAAGGTACATTTTTTCCTTCCTTTGTATTGTTTTTCTTACTTTTTATTGTCTCTCGTTTTTTTTAAAAACCCTCTATAAATCCTATCAGTTGATTTTCTTTCTCTTCTAATCTCAACCATAGAAGATCAACAGTCATCCTTTTGTCGCCTATAAATAGACCCCCCCTCCCCAAACTCACACCGGTTTTTCAGACCACATGGCGAAGCTCTGCCCCTTTGTTTTAAAACTCTGTACGATCTTCCATCGGCCACATCTATATGTCTCAGTCCTCTGCCAACACTCCTTCCGAAATGTCTTCAAAAACTTTTTCAGAGAAATACTTCCTCGGAGAAAGGTTAGTTTCTTAGGACTTCTTTGAATCATAGGATTCATCAATCAGGAGGATTATTTTGTTTCAAGGATGTGAACATCTTTGTGTTGAAAAACCTATATCTCAAGATCTAGTTCTTATTGAAGATGTTAGCCAATTCTATAAAACTGTATCTTTTGACAAAAATATGATAATCAAATTTGATGTGTATGATAGAAAAATATCAATGTCTGTGAAACAAGTAGCCCACTTTCTAAATGTCTCACCAGAAGGTGATTCTTTTTGTCCATCTCATAAACTACCAGAGGAAGTTGGTGCGTTGAATAAAGAAAGTGCTGAAAAGTCATTGTTTCTTATAAAGGAAGAGAAGAGAAAAGTAGATCATCTATCTCCAGATAACAGGTTTGTGGAGCTTTAGATGCAAGGTTTTCTTATACCAAGGAAAGGGGATAGAGAAACTATGAAAGTCTCTAATATCTTCATGATATACTATCTTGTCCACATGAGAAAGGTAAATCTCATGGGGTAAATTTTTGAAACAATCAAGAATGTCAAGTCAGGAGCGATCAATTCCTATCTGATTATGTATCCCTCTATTCATACAAAGTTCATTCTTGAGAGCATGAAGTTTTTTAATATTCATTTGAAAGGAAATTGAAAGAGATGAATCCTTCTTGGATAAGTAATAATAAGTTAAAGAAGTTGTATGTTTGTTTTTATGGAAATTAAAGTATTTTTGTTAAATATATAGAAGCTGAATCGGCACAAAATCAATCGGCACCTATGCCAGTCAAAAAAAATCCAACCGTTGATGCTCCTCAAAAGTCATATATGCAAACCAGTATTAAGCCAAAGAAGAAACCTAATTACAATAAGGAGGTTATGGCCAAGTTGAGTAAAGATAGAGAACAAAGAAAAGAAGGTGAGCCGAAGTTCGGTCTTGATCCAGCTGATGCTTTTGCTGAGAGGATATGGGTAAAGGATACCCTTCAGGCTGAAAAGAAAAAGAAGACTCTTTTGAAAAGAAAATCTCAATAATTTGACATTTCTAAAGTCATGAAAATGGTTGAGGAGGCTAGTGCTCAACTAACAGAAGGAGTATATCAAGAACCAATCATACAGAGTCTTCCAGAGAAAGAGAAAGGCAAAATTTTTTTGGAAGAAATATAGGAAGTAGAAGTGGAAGGAAATTTTATTTTGGAATTCCTCCAAATTTCAAAGAAGAGTAGAGAAGTATCTTTTCAAAGGAAAAGTAAAGGCATTCAACAAACTCCTCATGCCGATCAAGCTCAAGGTGAATCTTTTGAAACTCCAGATAGAATTCCTTCCCTAGAAAATCAAGGTGCTCAATCTTCTCATACTTAAAGAGTAATAGTTATCAGTGACAAAGTGGAAGATGAAAAAAAGGTGAAAGAAAAATCAAAAGAAAAATATCCAGTTGAATACTCAAGCCGATCAAATGAACTGGATTCGTATGATGAGGATACTGATTCAGAGAACACAATTTCTCTCAAGAATAGTGATTACATTGTTCATGTTTTAAGGAGAATTGAGAAGACTATCCCTTATTTTCATAGGCTTGAAGGGAAAATTGATTTCATCACTAACAATCAAAGGAAGAATTTTGGTTCTGTAAGAGAACTAAGAAAAAGAGTATTGTCAATAGAAGCCGATTTAAAAGTTATTTCTGAAAGTTCAGTTTCTCATAAGAAGGCTTGCAATAGAATGACTAAGTGGTCATACAAAATAGAATGCTCGGTGAATGATCATGAAATATCAATTGAAGACATGAGGATAATTTCAAATGATCTTTCAATTTATTTCTATAAGCTTGACAAAGAAACTGTTGAAAGGATTAATCAATTGTCAAATACTCATGGAGTCGATATCCCTTCAATAAAAGAGCTTCAAGATAGAATTAATGCTTTTCAGTCTAAGTTTTCTAAGGTTTCATCTTTCAAAGATGAAATAGTAATATTGATGATGAAAAATTATATGTTATCTAAAGACAACAAGAATAAGAAAGATAGAATTGATACTCTGGAAGAAGTTATCAGAGTCCAGGAAGAGACTATCAAGAATCAAGATCAGCTTTTTGCCTATCAACAAGTGCTTCTCATACCTCAGTGTGATTCTATATCTGAAGACAAGAAGGAAATCAAAAATATGAAAGTCTTTCTTCATGATTTGATCAAGAAAGAAAAGGAAAGAGAAAACAAATGAGTGTTGTATCTTTATTCGTTTCTATAATTCTTCAGACTTTTGTAATCTCAATGAGATTTATGTTATCTATGCCATTGCTATGAATTTCTTTTCTCTAACTTTTTCAGGAAAAGATTACCCCATTCTTTTTGTAAACCAAAAAGGGAGAGAATTTTTTTACCAAGGGGGAGAATGTTTTACAAAGGGGGAGAATGTTTTATAAGGGGATAATGTTTTAATCAAATACTTCTAAATCAAGGAAAATATACGAATAAAATCCTTAGGAAAGTACATACCTAAGGGGGATTTAGTTGTATTCGATTTCATATTCAGAAGAGTTTTCAATAACCTAGGGGGAGATAAGTATTTCTTTTTGTTTTTAATTTGTGTTTTGTGCTTTCCAAAAAGGGGGAGATTGTTGAGTCAAAAGTTCTCTTTTGACTTTAATGCCTTGTTTTGGAAGTCACATATCTATTCTGACCATGTTTATTATATTTACTATGTTTATTATACTGACTATGATTATCGTACTGAGTATGTTTATCGTACTGACTATGTTTATCGTACTGATTATGTTTATCATACTGACTATGATTATCGTACTGAGTATGTTTATCGTACTGACCATGTTTATCGTACAGACTATGTCCATCATACTAACTAACTCTATCATACCGAGTCATTCGTACTGACTCTGTCAATCGTACTGAATCTGTCAATCATACTGACTTTTTCAATCGTACTGACTCTATCAATCATACCGACTCTATCAATCGTACTAACTCTGTCAATTGTACCGACTCTGTCAATCGTACTGACTTTTTCAATCATACTGACTCTTTCAATCGTACTGATTATGTCAATTGTACAAACCAAGTCAATTGTACTCATGTATATCATCTTCATATATCTTTTGTTTTAACCAAAATGATTTCGTGGAGTTAGTTACAAACTAATCAAAAAGATATCGTGTTTTCTGTTTCAATATGACCGTTGTTATGCTAGGTGTCCAAGTCCCTCCGAGTTTTCCGTATAAATATGACTGTTGGAGGAAATGTGACCATTGGAACCTGAGACCTATAAATAGGAGGTCATTTGAAGCTGGAAAAACACACACAAGACTGAGACTTTGATCATTCTATGCTATCAAGTTCTAGAGAGAGATGTTGTGACTTCTCTTCTGCTTCGTGCGAAATCCTTGAAACTACAAAACATGAACGACTCGTTCTTAGTTTTTGTATTTCAATAAGTGCTTTGTTTTTCATTGTTCAACTGATCTGGTGATAACGATCAAGGGATTGTGGGGATAGGCATACAGTACTACTGATCATTGTATGGAGGGATTTCAAGTGTTTGAAAGATAGAGGTGTTGATTACCTGCAAAATCAAGGTCTTGCGGGGATAGCAAGACAGACGTACCAATCATCGTATCGAGGGCTTGAGGGGATAGCAAGACAGACGTACCGATCATCATATCGAGGGATTACCAAGGTAGTGGTAATAAAGACCTCTTATCCTAGGTGAAATGATAACCCTACTCTTTGGGATAGAAGAATTGTAATGCTTTTACATTTCCGCTGCTGTTTGTTTTATAAAGAGAAATGTATTATTTACTTTTTTAATTTCACATTGTTTTTGTAATTATTTCAATTACAATCATAGTGTTACATATTGTATCGATTGATTCTATACGCTTTATAGTAGAATCCTTCACTATTGTTTTACTCTGATTATTGTATTCATTTTGAATTCAATTGCTTTACATTTCTTATAGTATTACAATGTATCATACCTTTATAACCTAGACAACTGTGGTTAATTGTATCTGTTGAGAATTGAATTAGTTTAAGATCTTTTAAAATAATTTCTTAAGTGTTTTAAACAAAGTTTCTAAACCTGCATTTCACTCCCCTCTTGTATTGTTCCATCTAATATACATATACATCTACATATTCTATCCAACAAAAGTTTTGGGGCTTTAATAAAAAAACTCGTTTAATAAGAACATATTAATTTAATAATTACCTATAAATTTATATAATGATATATGGTTTGTAGAATAT
The DNA here is from genome assembly GCA_963277665.1 of Viscum album. Classification (NCBI taxonomy): domain Eukaryota; kingdom Viridiplantae; phylum Streptophyta; class Magnoliopsida; order Santalales; family Viscaceae; genus Viscum; species Viscum album. The sequence continues at coordinate 189,545,866 of OY728155.1, read as the reverse complement.
GTATTTATGAATTTATTGATATCAAATAGAGATATTTTAGTGATCAAACATTTTCGATATATTTTGAATGGATTAAAATTTTAACTGGATTGTACTCTTTGAGATGAAAGCTTTGGTGGTTTTGATGAACTCATTGGCATAAGAATATCATAGATCCAAAACATATTTTATGAGAAATCATAGAGGTAAATTAAATCAGTAATAATTTATCTCCATGATTGAAATAGATAAATTATAAAATCTAAATTAATTCAATCAATTTATTAATTCTTAAATTAAAGTGATTCTAATAACACTTGGACTTCAATAATCCATTTTATAAATTTTGAAAAATCCAAGAGAGAAGTTTTAGATCCATATGTTTATTTAAATTTAAATCTATACCTTATTGGGTAGAATAAAAATTCTACCTAACATGGATGGAAATATCTTGGTGAGAAAAATTCAAAAACATAATGTTTGTATCAATTAAATACATGTATCTTCAGTTAAAGTTTATAGAAAATTTTACTTTGGTTGTGAATATATCTAATCCCCTTGATAATTTGGGATTTCCATAAAAGATGAATTTGATGATCATCCCTTGTAAAATCTAACCCTAAAATTGGATAAATTTTTTGTAAGTTCAACTTAATGGTGTTTATTAATTTATTAAAAAAATTATGTACATATATATATATATATATATATATATATATATGAAGGTTGTTAAAGGCAGGTATTAGGTCTGGGGATAATGAACATGGTTGAAAAAAACAATAAAACAATTTTGGTAAAAATATTTTATAAAATTTACTTAATTTTATAATTTATATTATAATATATATATATATATATTATTTGTTAAGTTATATTATTATTATTATTATTATAATCATTATTGTATCATCTTTAATCACTAGAGATGTGAAATTAGTAGTGGTGTTGAAATTAGAATAAAAAAATTAATAATTTAATTTAATAAGTGTAAAAAAATATAGTCGTCCATATCTTTCATACATGATTATTACATAATTTTTAATAAAAATATAATAACAATAATACAATATATAATCTAAAAGTTTATTTTCTTTTGAAAATCCAGTTCATAAATATTGATTACATATGAAATTTTAAACACTGTTTAAGTCCTTGGGAACAGTCCTCGTAAAAGAATCAATAATCCTCTTAATACATGTAATTACTTGTGGATAGGAATTAAGTAAAAGGATTGTTAAAATCCTGGCAAGAAATGGAATAATAGGGAAGGAACATGAGACAAGAATCAACATAGTACCTATGAAAGAATAATAATAATCATAACATCATAATCATAATATCATCATATTAAGCATGATTGAATCATTTTAATGAGGCATGGAATATGGAATATACATAATAATGATTCATAATATCATTTTTTACCAATCATATATATAAAAAATTAACAAATATAGCATGATTATCACACAAAACATATATATTCAAAGATCATTGCATAGGTTGTGAAAAAATCTTGCATCATGTTTACACATAATAGTCATCTCATGAGATATATCACTTTGCCTAATTAATTTATGGTATATTTTAATTCTCCATGATTTTAATATATATATTTCTTTTAAATAAATATAATATTTTTGATAGCTTACTTCATTTGAAATATAGAACTAAAACAAAACCAGGAATACTTTTTATTAAAATAAAACTATAAATAGTTGATATAACTATAATAATGTAACCCTTTTTCGGTATGTACAAAAATAAGTATATTAAATTTGAAATATATTAAGAAATAAAATGATAGTAATTTTTAATACCATTTCACTAAAAAATATTTAATTAGTATATCTTAATTACTAATAAGATCATTTTATGATTAAAAATGTATTTTCCTAAAAAAATTACATTTTTCGATGAAATGTATTTTTATTTTATAAAACTAAATATATAATGGTTTAATTATAAAATATATTTTTTACGTGAATAATAGACTGATACTAATCTAATTAGTAATTTATTAAAAATAAGAAAAAGAATAGTTAATATCAAAAAGGACTTTTTATTGAAAATAGTTTTATATAATATATTATATTTCTATTCACAAATTATATTCATAAATTTTCTGATTTTAATTTTGAATAAATGAAATTCATTAATAGGATTTAGAATAACAATATTATCTTGGGATACATTTTTTATATCGTTTAGAAAAGATTGATTTTTCAGTGAATAGAGAAAAATATCATTTTCGAAAATACTAGGGCTTTTATAAAATAATTAGAATATAATCACAAAATAAAATTTTATGAATCAACTTCCCAAAAAAAATAATTAAAGAAAAGAATTATAAATTCTAAATATTATGTTTAACCTATAAAAATCATTTAACATTTTGGAACTCAAGTAATTTTTTATTCCAATAAAAACTATTTTTTGAATTTTATTTTAATTAAATATTCAAATGGTGGATTTCCAATTTGGATTGATTTTATATCCATATAACTATAATTTATTTAATAATAAACTATTAAATTTCATTAAAATAAACATCATTTAAAAATTTATCTTAATTATAATTTTGATGCTTAAAAATGCACTCTCCCTAAAAACCATTTTTAAATGTTACATGAGTTGAAATTAAAATTAATTGTTCACACAAATAAACAATTTTATATGATAAAATTATTTTAATAATTGGAATAATAATGTCAAATTTATTTAACAATGACTATTTAATTTTTAGGAATAAAAACATTTTACTTATGTGAAAATTTAATTACCAAGTTAAAAATAAAAATGATAAAAGTAAAAAATATGGAGTAACAGATATGAAATTTTCTTAAAAAAGTGTGTAAATGAATTTATGAGGTATTATAGACCTTAAATATTCCATCCCTCCATTATTTTCCATTATTAGTTCCTTTTCACCCTTGAATGGTGACGATTCCTTTATACTATTACCGAATTACTTCTCTCATCACTTATAAAAGGAGACTTCCATTACCCCTTCAAGGTCACTAAAATTTAGAATTACTCCTAAACCACTACCATTTTTATATTACGTATATCACTCTACAATTTTTGGAATCCCCTTGATCTAAATAAAATCTTGACATCCTCCATATCAAAGAATTCCTCCAATTGAAAGCTTCAGTTCTCAATGTAAGTAATAATCCTTCCTTAACCGCATTTCTTTTATATATTTCTCTTTAAATTATAATTTTCTGATTAATATTTAATTATATCATTTTTTATATACTATATTTTATTATTTTTAGGGAATAATAATTATCAATATTTCACCTTTTCCCTAAGAAAAAAGAATGACATTCATGTGTACGTGTGGAATACCAGCTCCACGAACCAATGTATATTTTCATTCATAAAATAATTACATGGGTGTATCTAAAATATATTCTAATCAATAAATATCATATTTATGAAATTTTTATTATTCTTAAGATATATATCATTTTATAACTTCATCCCAACTATGTATAAAACAAAAATGTTGACTGAGTTCTGTGTGGACTAACACCTCCACAGAGCAATTTGTTTCATTTTTCATAACCTCTTTAAACTTTTGGTTAAAAATATTATTTAATTAAATTATATTTTAATTATATCAATATTAATATTCTATAAAATTTATACCCTTACATACCTTTATCTCATTCTAAGATGAAATAAAAATGTCATCAGTGTGTACGTATAGACTATAGCCTCCATGGGGAAACATAGTTCATTTTTCATCACCTTCAAATAGTGATGTTAATAAAATATAATTAATAAATAAAAAATATATTATTTTTAATTTTTTTGGGTTCTTGAAAATATATTTTATTTTTAAACACATTAATTAATTTACCACTTTTGTTTATCAAAAACATCCAAAATAAGCTTATTTTTTATTTCATCCTCATAAGTGACAACTAAAAACCTCAAGGAATAACATAAGAATATATAAATAATTATTAAAAATATATTCCAATACGTAAAATTGTCTAACAATGATTATATAAGTATCAAATAATGGGTATCGACAACGACTCTTTAAATCACGTGTAAAACAATCAATATAGCTAACATCTAATGATGAAAATAAATTATAAATAACTAATAAATTTATAATAAATGATTATAAATGAAAATTATATAGGTAAATATAAATTAATTAGGATATTAAATTGGCTATTATTATGTTTATGTTTATTATATATTTTGTTAAACCGATTTCTCAGGATTCAAGAATTAAGGTATGGGTGTTTCATCTCTGTTTCATTTCTTTGAGACGTGTCTTTCTTAAGGCGCTAATTTCATTTAAATGGATAGTATAATTCCTATTGAATATATAATATAAAAAGTTATATTTTAATCATGGTAAATTATGTACAATTTCATCTACCTCTTTCAAGGGGGTTTTATTAAAACATTTTTTATGTTGTAAGTGGTTTTTCATGACTTGGATTATTTTTATGAGTCCTAATGAATCCCCTTTGAATATGGTTTTTTTGTTCTAAAATGATATTATAATTCCTTAACTCTTTATATTTTAGGTCATTAAAGTAATGGATCTACTTCATTATAAAATTTGATGATGTTAAAAAAATCGCATTCTTACCAAGTCAACTCTTTTTCTTCCATATAAATATTAAATCTTCCTACTAATAATCCCATTTCTTATTTGAAAATACTAATATGTTTTATTTCTAGTTATATTAAAAATTATATTTACCTATTTTAAAAATCATGATCTATCACTCTTCTCGTAATGTGGGTTTCAATAATGGTATCTTCAAAATATTAAAAAGAATATTTTTATTTCATGTTTGTATTCGTATCATCTAATAAATATTTCCCAGGAAGAAACATTATATATTTTTCAAGGATATATTTTTTTTTTATTTTAAATTTTTTTATTAGAAAAATTATATTCTCTTTTTGAAAATGATTTTTGAAAATGATTTTTAATGTATTCTCATTTTGATGATGCAAAGAAATGTTTTCTAAAATCCATTTTTCATGGTTCCACTTTAATTTCCTCTTTCTAAATCATATAGAGTTTTTTTTATGAACCACCTTATAAATTCCTTGGTGAAATAATCATTTTGGGTTATATAAATTTTGGTATCAACTGATCAACATTTGATGTCATGTTATGCGATACCATTTGGAAATGATATGAAACCCATTTTATGTCCATGGTTTTTTCATGATATGTTATGTGTTTGATATCTTATTCCAAACATGTAAATTTATGATAATTTTAGGGTCCTATATATCCATATAATTAAATGGTCATGGTTTTATATCTAATGATATAAGAATGTTGTGTTTGTACATGACCGTGTTATGGTTTGTTCCCAATGTTGTTCGTGGACATGATCATGCTCTGATTTATTCACAAGGTTATGTGTGGACTTGATCACATCATGATTTGGTGACAAGGTTGTCTGTATACATGATCTGATTATTCTTTGTTCACATAATGGTGACTAGACATGATCACATATAGGTTAGTTCACAATATGTTATGTAAACATGATCATGTATAACTTTTTCCACATGATGGTGAATAGACATGATCATGTATGCCTTTTTCCACATACCGGTATGTAGAAATGATCATGTATATATATATATTCACATTATTTTGTATCAATATAACCATTTTTTAAATTTTTTAGAATATTTTTCTTAGATGTGATTTCTCTTAACATTGTTCATAATATTATGATTTCCTATGCATATGATTTTTCCATATTTTTATGAAATATGACTATGATTATGCTTCATGGATCATTTTTATTATCTCACACAATTATTACATGGTCCATGTTTGTTGAATTTAGATAAAATTTCATGATATTATTAATTATGGACGATTATTTTTGTTTAATGTTCTTTTTAACAAAATATTGCGCCCATGCACTTGGTTTCTCAAATGCTTATGATATAACCCTTGATGACATGTTGATAAATTTTCCCTTACTATGTTTTTGAGATAAAAAATTTCTTATGTTTCCATTCATTATGGATGAATATGATTATAACCTATTAGGATTTTAGAAGTGGTTCAAGTGTGTTTCGATTATAGAAAAATTTTCACCAGTATCGAAAATTAGTTGCTTATGCAGCTAATCCTCAAAGACAATAAACCTTTCATTATTGGGATTGTTTGATTAATTATGTTATGTAATGCTTAAATTATGGAAATTATTAAAAGTAATTGTATATTTATATTGGTTAATATTGATGGATATTCACTAAAATGGTAATTTCCACATTGTGACGGTTCATATGAAGATGTTCCTTAAAAAGGGAATCACCAAGGTGTGTTGATGCTTGTGAAGATAATGTTTGAAAAAATAGCCTATATATGATTCTTTTAATTACATATGATTATTTGTAAGGCTTATTTCTTCCAAATTTCTATCATTTACTCAACAATTTCATTGGATTAAACATTCTTAGAGGATGTTCATTCATGCATTAGATACATGAAATATCTAAGTCATTAACACATACATTGTAATACTTGAGTTAATGTGTTCTTCATAAATGATATCTCTAGGTCTATATAAACCATTTAAATTAAATTGAATTAGTATTGGATTATTTATCATGCATTTATGAAACTTTTCCTAACCCAAATCGCATATATTTTTTTCATATTTATTATGTTGAGGTGCTAGCACACCATAGGTGGAGGAAAATCCCTCTCATGTGATGAGAGATTCATTCATCCCATTGGTACTTTCATAGGTGGGAGTATTTCTCCTATAACTCTTTTGATCTCTATCAAACTCATTAGATAGAGATAAATGAGGTGTCAAAATCCATTCCATTTAATGCTATATTTGTTTCTTCATTTATAGTTTATACACAACTTCTTTTATCTTCCTTGGGGATGCTATTTATTGTGTTCCTTCAAATTTGTTGGTATGATTAATTTCTAATATACCCTATGTAAACCCAGAAGTTGTATCAAAGGGATATATGTTCTAATTTTATAGAATAATTTTTGATAAATGAATAATAGGGAAGTATAGAGCACTACGTCGAATGCTGAAAATACTCAGTCAGTCTGTCGCCATGCCATAGGGCTTACCATTTATGTTCATTTGTTCAGAATTAACACTTAAAAATCAACAACCATTTTCACTAGGTCATGGAGAGGAATCCATTTCTCATATTTTATTAACATTTTTCATGAAAATGACAAACAATGTCAATGTGTAGATATCTTTTTACACTGAGTGAATTGATCCTTTAAAATGGCTTCAGAAAGAATGACATGATGTAGCTCAAATCATGCTTACTTCAAAAGGACATAAAAATAAACACCATTGTTTAGTGTACGATATGGTGGATCAATTTACCTTGGTAACTACCATGACCTAGCTCAATACACCTTGCTAAGGAAAAATTAATTTTCTAATTTTATTAGTTTTTGTATTAGATTAATAATTAATAAACTGTTTATAAATTATTATATATGGTATTTTTCACAATTCTATTAATTAATAAATTGTAATTAATTAATAACTTTTAATTATTTAATTAATTATAAATTTTTTATAATGAATTATTAATTTTTTTGAATAATTTATTAATAAATACTTTTTTAATTTTAAATTTTAATATTTTAACTTTGTTACTAAAAATTTATATGATATATTTTAATAATTATAAATAAAAGAGTTTATTTTAATATTATTAAGGTAATTTTTATAGTGTATAAATCATATAAATGGGACCAAAATATAATATTTCGTATATTTTTAATTATGAATTTTTCATAACAAATTTGAAGTATGAAAAATAAATAAGGACTTATTTTTGAAATGATAAGTATATGTTTTTTAAATTATGTTTATTATTTACAAAAGAGAAATTTATTTATAATAATTTTTATATTTTATGATATAATAATATAATTAATGAAATTATATATAGCTATTAATATTAAATTCTCACATTAAAAAGGATATAAAGTGTTATATTCATATTTATGGAGTTTCTATAATGTAAAAAGAAGAAATTATAAAAAAATTCATAATTATATTTAATTTATTAATGTTTCATAAATGGTTATCTCATGAGTAAGTATTTCAATTGTTCATTTATTTAATGTTTATTCTCTAATTGTTTCCCTAGTATAATTTTTTTAATAATATTTTAATGAAAACAATTATATTATTATTTTATTTTAAGAAAGCACCTTGAATTTTCATGCTTGTATTGATTCTATTTTGAATTTAGTTTTTCATCTACCCTAACCTAAGCTTGTAATTGATTTTTTGAACTTGAATTCACTTGTTAAATATATTTTATGAAAATTAGTTTTTAGAGTAATGATGAATTTAATTCTCTCTTGTGTAAATTCTCTCGGGGTAGATGGATTTGGGGTTGGACCACTGACTGGCTTGGAGGATTATGTCCTTTCTAGAAAGGTAAATTAGGTTGACTATCTTTCACTTCAGATTTAATCAAGTATATATTTTCAATCTCATAAAAATCTATCATTTAATTTAATTTTTCATGTTCCTTATGAATGTGATGAATTTTGATATGTATGGATATGATTGACATCTAAATTTTTGGTGAGTAACATATGATTGTGGGTCACGTAAAGAGTTATACATTAATATAGTTTGAACATGTTGATTTGGTAGAGGGAAAATATTTTAAACTAAAATACTATAAGAATACATAAAAAATGGAATAAAATGAGATAATATGATGATATTAAATCTATTTTAAATAAATAAGTGTTAGATTCATTACAAATTAGAACTTTTCTAGTCATCGATCATGTAACCAAGAATTATTGAGATTAGTATGAGTACCCTGGATTATCTTCTATAAGGAAATAAATATATAAGGAACTCAAGATTATATTATTGGTTAATTTTATAATTATCATGGGTAACCTTATATTATTCTTTGTTATCTTATAATTGGAATTTTCTTTGGGTTACACTAGCCATGAATCTATAATGATTGTGATACTGGAGAAATGAAGTTGAGTTTATCCATATTATGGATTAGATAAAGAGTTATTCACTTATCTATCCATGATTCACAACTGTTATGATTTGGATAATTCCCTACATAAAAAATCATTTCCTATTTATGTTATCATATTAGTGTAATTCATGGTCAAATATGTATTTTGACCCACTAATAGATTTGATGTATTTTAAAATGGGTCGTCATTTTACTTATAGATCATTTATTAAAAGTCCTTATTAATTGGACATAAAAATGATAGTCATCTTTTAAAATATTCTATTATAGATAAACTTTATCCACATACTTGACCTTGAGATCAATCTTCGATAATGAAAATATAAATGGTAGTAATTTCATCAATCGACACCAAAATTTGAGAATAGTTATCAAATAATAAAGAATGTCCTATGAGTCATAACAATATCTCCCTAATAAAACGACTAATGAGGTTATTTAGAAAAAGAATTTATATGAAATTAATAAACATATAAAAGATGTATATTCATTATCCATAATCATTATTGTTACTATGGGGTTATAGTTGAAAACAAAAACTCGAAACCCTAGATTTATATCAAATGACAGATAACCATAAAAGGATCTATCAATAACAGTCTAGAAAAGAATAATATGAAGTATCTAAATATATTTTTTATATAAAGATGATATAATGAAACTCAATCCATACTCATGTAGTTCATATGATTTGAAAAATCAATGAATTAGGGAGAAAAAGGTCATATCATAAGCTTTCATTGGCCACTGATTTTATTCAGAAATCACTATTGGAATGTTTCCAATAGTTTTTTGTGAATTAAAATATTATTTAATCAATTGATAAATTATATAATCTTTTAAATATTTTAATTATGGTTGATAAGGAAAAGGGAGGTCCACGTTATAGTACCATGTTGATGGTACATAAAGAGAAAAATAAATGGTTTTGTCAAAAATTGTAAGAAAAGAGGTTGTTGATAGTCTACATAACCAACTGAATTTTAAAAGAAGAAGTCAGGATGAGGTTTTTATTATGAAAAAGTTTTCCATTGGAGAATAAATATTCTAAATTAACATAAAGGTTATAATAATCCTTGTGGACATTTCACATCAGGTATAAATTCTATAGAATCTAATCTTATTATTCTAACATATATATGATAATGACTGCATTATTTATAGGTTTTGTGAATATAAAAGTGGGTAGAATGGAAGAAATAATTGAAGTTTAAGATTGCAGTTTAATTTTATGTTATATAGAAAAGGCATCTCTGTACTGATAACTTGGATGCCTCAATAATTGATGAACTTGTCATAATATGTGTATTATCATGTTTTCCTATTAAGAAGAGAATGTAAACAAAAATTGTTTTGAATAAAATAAGATGGATGACTATGATACATAGTTTTACGATTCAATAACATGATTTAAGGGTTAATAAAATGTTTTTGGGGTTAATAAATTCATCCCCTTTTCAGTTAATTTAATTTTCTAATGATATTATTGAATTAAATGAAAAACAATTCTGATATTCTCTAAGTTTTGATAGTGAGTGGGTAAGAGTTCAAACCTGAAGAAGAAAAGTTGGTTGAAATGTTCAATAATTTTTCTTCAATAAATAATTCAACGTCATTGAAATCAAGGTTTATCAAGGAGGGGAAGTATTAATACCATATCATGATTTATCAAAGATACCTAAAAGAGTCTAGGAAAAGAATATAGTGACTAAGAAGATATTTTGAGGATGTTTAGAATTAGAGAAGTTCATTGTTAAAAAAATAAATAATTATTTTAGGCTGAGATGAAATGTACATTTCACATAATATCTTAAATATATTAGGATAAGTAGAAATGAAGAAAAATGTAAATAGTTACATTTAGTTGTCCGGAATAAGTGAACACTACTACAGAATTATAATAGTCAAATTATATGTTGAATAACTATTATAACTCTAAAAGAGTTTAGTGTATAGTGATAAGGAAAATATAAAGAGTTAAATTAGTTAGCATAAAAAATTAAATTTAAATTTATTCCAAAAGGGTTTAATATTTGTTGGTAATGTAATAATGTAAATGTTCTTTGAAATTTCAAGGGAAATATTTGATAGAAGTAGTTACAGGGATGATAATGATGCACTTAAAATGGGTTCTAAGTAGAAAACTAAATTTTACATTGTAACATTTGATTTTATGAATATGAAAAGTTTTAATATGTTCAAAGAGTTGAATAGTTAGGAATGTGATTCCCAAATATCAAATTTATTAAAATTTGATTACTTTATAGAGTTTTCTCACTAAATAGTTAGTATAAGGATATTATCATATAGTCATATAGATATGTCTAAGGTATTCCTTATGATGTAATAATTAATAGAAATCCAAAAATTATATAAAACATAATGCATTATAGTATTTTTTTCATATATGATATTATAAAATTGTGCATGTGTTGTGCTTATTAAATATTCATATAATATTTTTAAGAATATGAAATACATCATTATATTTAAAATGAAAATAAAACATTATATTTCCTTCACATTGGATACATAAATATATGTATATATAGATATATATTTCATAATGTTTAATGATAATTGACCCCTCAAAGTACGCCTTTGATTTTATACCTAACCAATGTTCATCATGGAGCCTGATATATTTTGATGAAATTTTGAGGTTAGTGTGAGTAGGAGTCTTGTATAAAGATGAAAATATTCTTATGAGGAAAAAAAGAATAAGATTATTTTTATGCATTGGATGACCCACAAGGTATACCACATGGAGTGTCATACAAATATATTTGGTATACTAGGGATCCATAGATTATATTTGAGTCCAAATACCTTTGTTTGGAAATATACCTTTCATGGGAACCTTCATACATTGATAGACTACTTATATAAGTCTACATATTAATATATCTAATAAAAATTTGGTTGGGTATGTTTTAGAATATGTCATAAGTTGGATATTAACCAATATAGGATTCATAATCTTATATGATGAGTATTTCATTTCAGTAATTGATTAAGATCAACTGTGGTGTGTGTGGATGCACCTAGAAAGTACATATGGTGTTCTTGTGTATTTGGATAATTGAAATAATATGTGCTCATCTATGTAGATTAATGGAATTTGATTTATTCATTGATAATTTCAGTCTATACTCTGATAATTGAGAACATATGAGTAGACTATATGGGACTAACATACTTTGTGTCTCATGGTCACTTGTTGACATGGACAGTGGGAAAATATGTGAATGCTAATTTTTATGAAATGATGACTGCTAGATAATGTAATAGAGATACATGTGTTTTATGGAGATCACACCATATCCCTTTATAGCTTGAGAAGCATTGAGGTTATTCTATAGGTCTCTCTTTTATTACACATATGGATCCAAATATTCATATATATTTTTTAATGATATAATGGCCTATGGGGTAACATTTTTTGGTTGACTGGACAAGGATTGATTTTGAATCATAGATATTCTATAATATGTTTTAGAGTTCATCAAAAATTATTTAGGAAGGGTCTTCACAATGTATTGAATATAATGTGATACATGGTGAAGTTAATTTTACCTTTCCAAAACTATTTTTTTAGATAAACAACATGATTTTTGAATAAGGTTTTATAAGTTATTGTATATGATATAATATAAGGTGACATAGCATAATGTTTGTAAGGATTTAGTTTGAGTGGGTTATTGTTTTATATGCACTAACATATGAACTACCATTCCATGGTGGTGTATATTAGGCTTTGTATTAAAATAGGAATCAACATGATGTGGTGGTATGTGTGAAGCCATGGTCTGAAGTAACATTTGGTATACAACAATGGCATTTAATTTGATTCCTTAGGGATTTGAGTTCTTCCACATGGATACTATTTGTAGAATTTTTTCATTAGATAAAATGTTTCAGATGATGTTCATTCATGCATTATATTCAGGAATTATAAAAAACATTAACTGGGGAAATTATAACTCTTGATTTAAAGTGTGTATCTTTGATGAACATCCTCGGTCTATACAAACCACTTCTATGCAATGGATGTTAGAGTGGGTTATTGCTAAAAGGCTATTTGATTCTTCTTCTAATACATATCTCTCATCTTCTTCATCCATAGCATGTCAAGGTGCTACCACACTTTGGGTGGAGGAAAATATATCTTGTGTGATTAGAGACTCATATTACCCATGGATAGATCCATATGTGTGAGGCTTTCATATTACACTCTTATGATCTCTCCCAAACTCATCAGATAAAGATCAAGTACTCACATAATCCATTTTAGTGAATGGTTTTCATTTTTCTTCCTTTCAAGTTTATATTAGGGTTCATTTATTTTCCATAGTGATTGTGTTTTAGGGTTTCTTTTTCTTTCACAATTATGATTAAGTGTTAATATACCCTAAGTAAACCCATCACATCTCACATGATATTAAATTATATGTGTAATTTATGTTTTTTATGCATCATATCTCGAATTTCATGTCTACAGAACTTCAGTCAGTATCTGCTTATGGTTTAGTTTTTTTAGGCAGTTATTTTTGTTATTTTCGGGGTTTAGTTTAATTATTTTGGGGGGTTAATATAAGATAAATTTAGATAAAATGTTTTGAATATGTTTTAGTGATAATTATAAGTAAAGGTTAATATCCTATATTTTGGGAAAAGTTTTGGGTATGTGGAATTAAATACCTTTCAGTATACTAGAAGGTGTATATGACTATGAAATAGAAACACCTAGGCGTAATTACCCTAAAACGATTTTTGAGTATAAAATCAATCTTCACTAGGTTAATTATGATTTTTCCTAAGAATAAATTACTTGATATAAACTTCTCAGAGATACTATTTTTAAATTAAAACACTCTTTATAAACTATTAGGAATGATCTAAATTTAATTTGAAGATGTAACATATTACGAATTAGGGTAGAAAGCCTAATAGGAAAATGACTATGGATATCCAGGGTTAAACTAAGAGATTTATAGTTTGATCCAATTATATCATCATTGAATCCAAAATATATATTAGAATTAATGTTTCATTATAGAATATATCTTATGATTGAGATTTCATATTCATGTGATTATTGAATCTAATTTTATTGGATATAATCGTAACTATTATCAATTCAGTATTTAGTTGGAAATAAGATCATGAAAATAATGTTGTGAAAGGTATGTCCCTAGAAAATAATATAACCAACTAATGAGGCATATTTCATAATGATTTATAGGATAATGGAAAATAACAATACATTCCTACTATGTGGGATTTGTGGAGTCTCTTAGTATCTAAGATCATGAGGTTGATATCTCATTAAAAAAATATATCCCATACTTCTTATGGATCCCAAAGCTTCTTTAATTAGTGAACGATAATTAAAAAATATGAGGATGCAATTTATTTAATAGTGGAGAATGTAACACCGCAATGTTTTAATATATATATTTCCCTTAAATAAAGATAATTGTTTTTGATATCTTCCATCATGTGAATCACTAAACTAAAACAAAATTGTGAATATGTTTTATTAAAATAAACATATAGGTGGTAAATATAACTTTTATAATATATCCTTCTAATTATATGGTGAAAATAAAATTAAATTCATTTTGAAATATATTGGGAAATAAAAATAAATGGACCATTTTTAATACTAATGGGTAATTAGTATAACCAAATAAGTAAATGATAATTTTATGATTAAAAATGTATTTTCCAAAAACAAAATCTCTCTAGGAACTATGTATTTTTAATTTAAGAAACTAAATATATTATAATTTATTGATAAAATATATTTTTGGTATTAATAATATGTCAACACTAAATTAATTAATAATTTATAGGAAATAATAATAAGAATAATTAATATCTAAAAAAATAAATATCTTATTTAAAATAGTTTTTCATTATATATTATAATTCCATTTATAAGTTAAATTACAATATTTTTAAATTTTAATTTTAAAAAAAGAACTCAATTTTATATATTAATCATAACAATATTATTTTAGGATAAATTTATGATATTTTTTCTGAAAAAAATTAATTTTTCAGTGAATAAGAAAAAATACTGTTTTCACAAATACTAGGACTTTTATGACATAATAACGATATAAATACAAATTAATATTTATGGAACCTTTTTTTATAATAAAATATTTATTCAATAAGTAAAATTATATATTTATAAAATTATATTTAATTTATGAAACCAATTTTTAACATTTTGGTACTCAAGTAATATTTTATTCAAATAAAAATTATTTTCATAGTTTTCTTTTAATAAAACATTTACATTGTGGATTTTGTTTTGTTATTGATTTTAAATATACATAAATATTATTTTTTATAATAAACTAAGTAATATATTGAAAATAATAATTATTTATAATTTTATCCAAATCATAAATTTTATGGTTAAAAATATGTTTTCCCAAAAAATGTTTGTACGTGTTATGTGTGCTCACATGTAAATTATTTTTTCTAAACCTAATAAATTTAATTTTATATGGTTATTTTAATATTTGGAGTTATTATTTCTAAATTATGTAATAATACCTATTTAATTTATTGTCATAAAAAGAAAATACTTAGGTGAAAATTTAATCGCAATCTTAAAAACCAAAATGTTAAATGTGAAAAAACTTCGATTAATAGTAAAAAACATGTTTATAAATGATAATAACAAATATCCTGGGGATTATTGACCATACACCTTCTCCCACTACATTATTTTTCATTATTAGATCCTTTTGACCCTTAAATAGTGACTTGTATTTAATATTCATATAAAAAATTTCAGTCTCCTCACTTATAAAAGGAGACTTCCACCACCCCTTCGATGCCATTACAATTTTAAATTTCTATTTAAAATATACCCGTTTTACTTACCCTAGATCCTTATCCCATTTTCCCATCTTCAATATCTATATAAAATCCTTAATTCCTTCATTTCCAAGAATTCCTCCAAGACAATGCTCTAGTTCTCAACAAGACTGTTAATCTTCCCCAACCACTTTTCTTTTCTACCTTTCGCTTAAAAATATAATTTTATAAAAAATATATAACGAGGTAATTATTATTTATATTCATAATTAAATTATTTTTATGAAATAAAAATTATCAACATTTCCACTTTCATCTTTAAAAAATGATAACATCATTCGTGCGTATGTAAAGAATGTCACCTCCATGAAGAAATATATATCATTTTTTATAAATGTTTTACACGGGTGGTTATAAAAAGGTATTTAATGAATAAGTTGGATATTTATAAAAAAAATTATGATTATTAAAATAAATTCAATTATCTACCTTCCTCCCAACCATCAAAGAAGCATAAATTTCAAATGTGTTATGTGCGGACTACTTTCTCCAAAAAACGATATGTTTCATTTTCTTTAACACATTTACAAAGGTATATTAAAAAGGGAATTTAATGAACATATATTTTATTTATATGATGATTAATATTTTGAGAGAGATATATATATATTACATCCCTTTTTATGTAATTTAATTTTTATTTATTTGTTTTAAGTATATGTAATGATTGAGTTACATTTCAAGAGGTTCGAAGGAGTTTTGGCATGCTTTAGTGGATTTTCTGGAGGCATGTGGTTTGAGAATGTTATTTATAAACATTTCATAACCTTTAGGAAACCATTGAATGGAAAATAGCGGTCACTAGGAATTATCAGGGCTGGGACACAGTTTTCCCAAACCATACAGATTCTTAAATGAAATCATGAACTTTGAATTTGTGGGAAATGAATGGTTAGTGCGTTATTTGTCTAATAGTATAAGCCAACCATTTGAGGGGTTATCTTAAGATAGTATCGCAAGAAAAATTGCAACATTCACTATTTAATTGTGTGATCCAAACATGCAATGAGATTGTTTAAGGTAGTACTCACAACACATTTGGTTCACCATCTTCCAAACCATGTGGCCTAACTGTGCGGTGTATAATTGGCCCTCCAAAATTACTGGATCTAATTCAATGTAATTAATTAATCCATATTTTTTCCTAATTATCCCATACAATGAAATATTTTTTCTCCCAATTCTTGGGATCCGGTTCTTCTCAGTCTGAGAGTGACCGTTAGTCAAATTAATATTTGTTAGAGGCCTATATTCTTTAGTTAGTGCTTGTTCTTCTATATTATTATTAGATACAAGGTTCTACTCTCTCTCTTGAAACCACATATCTACCCTATTATGGATTTATTTATGTGTTGTAGTTTATTTTATGAATAATTTTTTTGAATATTATTAAGGGAACGTAGTTTGTGATCAGATCTATAAGTTTTAAGTGTTGTTCTTTGTTGTCCCTAATAGTTGTGATGTAGGTGGATTCCCTCTAGAAAATACATTAATATAAAATTAAATATTATATTTAAGAAAATATTTTCTTGAAATGATTATAAAAATTTGGTTTTATTATTTTTGTAAACCACCTAAGTTATGGTTTTGAGAATTGTTAAAATTAGATTGTTTTATGTAAAATTCTCTTTGATAATAATTGAAATTTTTTATTTTTTATTTTTATTTTGATTTTATACCTGGAAATGGTTATTGAAATTTTCTAAAGAAATAAATGTTTTATGTGAAATTTTTGGCATGGGTTTTGGAATACATTGTTGGTGTAAGTTTATTTTCAATATTCTTGACCCTATAGAAGGGGTGTGTGCCATTATGGCACCTTATATTGGTTTCCATGTGATGACTTGGTAGATCAATGAGAGACCACTCATGAGTATAAAACTTCCACCTGTGAATCCACGTGTGTATGTGTTGATGTGTGACTCGTGGATTGGGTATTCCAAATGGAATTTAAGAAATGGTTTTAACGTCTTGTTTTATTGAAATTTATGGTAACTATTTTGAATTTTATATAAACTATTTTAAATTACTTTTAAACTATTTTACATAAATTTACTATCATTTTTTCCAATTTGTGTGAGTGAATAAGTCATTGGATAAATCATGCTGAGTTTATACTCACCCCCTTCTCAGGCACTATTGTCCATTTGTAGATGTCATTTATTGGGATAGAGGTGAAGGAAATATATCTCGGTTCTTTAGGGATGCTTCTTGATACATTGGGAATATCTTATTAAGTTGGAGCTTGTATCATGTCAGTAGTTGTTAGTGGATGTCATTTATGTCTTTGGGTTTAATTTTATTTTGATTATTTTAGTTTTGTCACTTTTTTTTCACTTCTAATCAAATATGGTTCTTGGCTTGGTTATGTTTTGAGTTGTACTTTGTATTCAGGCATCATATAAAGGCTTTTTATTATATTTTTGGGTTGGATGTTTATATTTAAAATAGAAAATCATACCCCAAATTTTATTGAGTCCCTTTTAATTTACTTTCTACCTTTTGTGACATGGGGATTTAAATTAAGACTAGTAACACCCACTGCCTTTTCCCAATACAATGGGTGAGGGAAAGGTTGTTATTAATGGTATCAGTTTGTTTGATCCTTTGGTATCTTTGTGTACAGTCCTAGATTTGTAAATTTTATCAATATTTCTAAGTCTGGTTTTCTCTTGGAATGGTATAAAGGATATAGGATTGTCATAACATGAAATGTAGAGAATAAAAATTCATAACTAACCACTTTATTGAGAACATCATGTTACAAGGGAGTTTGGGTACATGAGTGTTTTTAGACCCTTCTAGGTGAATTTTCACCTCATTTTATGTGTTAGCTGATCATAGTTGTATGACATGCATTGATAGTATGACTTCCCAATAGGCGATCATTGTTCATTAGGGAGATAATGATATATGTAAGTGGAAAAATGTAATGCATTTTGAAAAATAAAGTAATCATTTTTAAATGATGATATTTTAAAAAGGCATGATAGTGGTATAATGAAAATTGTTGAAAAGGATTATTATAGATAAAAAATATTTTGGAATTTATCAAAATGGTAATTAGAAATAGATAAGCCTTAAGATGCTAGAGAGTGAGGATAAATGGAGTTTTATTATTATAGAGAATGGAACTGGATATGCACCATAAAACTAACCGGAAGAGGATGTCAAGAATGTTATTTCACATGAGGCATAGGTTAACAAACAGTTGGTACCTTATATTTTCTAGTAATTTCAGTTTGTAGATAGATGGAATAGAAAGGATGAACCAAAAAAGAGGTAATTTGATTCATTTCCAAAAGCACAATCCACCAATCATTCAGGGTGATTTAGAGTCAGAAAAATAAAAAGTTTGGATAAAGAGGATGAATCGAATCTTCAATTTCTTTGGCATGCTAGTTGAGGTGAATTTGATGTTGGAAATGTATATAATAAAGGATCTAGAACACTTGTGGTGGGATTTTTCATTTCAATCTAAATCGGACCAATAAATCGAATGGGAGGATTTTGAAAAAAATCATCATAAAACTCTATCCTCACATGTTAATAATTTCTAAAACAATAGACTTATTTAGTTTTAAGAAGAAGAATCTCTCAGTAATAGATTATGAGGTTAAATTTGTGTATTTATTCCTATTTGAACTATAAGTTTCTTCAAGTACGTCCATAAGGAAACACAATTTTTAGTTAGGGTGGAAATAAAAAATTCCTTCAAAGATTGATGTGTTTGGTATAATGGATTAGATAGATATAGTCAATAGAGCAATGGAAGAAGAAAAATAAATTTAGGGAAACTTTGTTAGGGGAAGAATGTTTATTCCTATAAGAAATGGTGGGAACTCCAATGTTGGAAACCATAAAATGAGGGACACCTATTCTCAAGGTGGTGGTAGATCTCATTATCATACAATGAGATCAGTCAAATTTACTTTTTAATCAAATAGTAAACCTTCATGTTTTTATTTTGGTTCTTTTGAGTATATGAATATAAATTTTTTATAACCACCTAGAACATGTCACAATTGAAATTAAATGGGACTTATTCAAAGTTATTGTCACAGTGTTCCAAGGTCGGGTTCTAGTGACACATCTCATGTTTCTCATATATTATATGATTCCATGGGATTAGTGTATTATAATAGATCTCACCACTATAACTGAGCAATCCATAGTGATTCATGGAACACCATGACTCCTCAACTAGCGAAATACAAATTAGGTAATAAAGAGAAAGTTTTTGTGGGTATGAAATTATATGGATTTTAATAAGAGATCATTTAAGAGACATCAGGACGTTCGATGGTGAGAGGTATGATTCTTTTGAATTTTACCCTTATGAAATTTTTGTTTGATACAAGAATGTCTCATTATTTTTTTGCTTCTTGTTTTATTAATATGATGGGTTTACATGTTGATATGATTCCACCCATTTTGAAACTCTAAACACCGTTGGTAAAATGAGTGTTTTGATCCTTGAAATAAAAATTGTGTTTGATAATAGTTTATAGGAATGAGTCGGTATAGGATTTATTTGTTATATAGATGGACATATATGAATTTATTCTTGGAATGTATTTGATGATGAAATTTGAGGCATGTATCAATTTTTATGAATGGAAGGTTAGTTGAAAATTTTATGATGGTGCTCAGTATTTATTCAAACTAGATTGGGTAGTTGATGTAAGATGAGAAGGACCCTTGGTATGGGTGTTTAGAATTATCTCATACCAGTGGATAGCAGTTTCATTGGAATCTGTAGATGAGATCAAGAATATATATTTTTCAACCACATTGGACATGTTTCTTGATGTTTTTTTAGATAATTTTTTCAGTTTATCACCCAAAAGGAAAGTCGAGTTTATGATTGATCTAATACAAGAAACAAGTCTTATTTCCCTTATATCGTATCAAATGGTACCAACAGAATTGAGGTAATTGAAGGATCAGTTGGAAGAGTTGGAAAGTAAAGGGTTTATTCGACCAAGAACGTATCTCTAGGCAGAACTGTTTCTTTTTGTGAAGAAGGAATATGGAACTCTAAGGATTTGTGTAGATTACCATAATATTAACCCAAGTTATGATAAATAATAGATATCAATTAAAAGAATAAAAAACCTATTTGATAAATCAAGGGTATCTCAATGGTTCTATAATATTGACTTGTGTTCGGTTTATCCCCAACATTCGGTTCAAAGGGTCGATGTTTTTAAGATATCATTCAAAAGCCGATATGGCTGTTATGAGTTTGTTGTTATGCCTTTTAGTATTAAGAATGCACAATAAATATTTATGTAATTAATGAATTAGATATTTCAAAGGTATCTAGATTCATTTTTAGTGTTGTTTGTGGATGATATACTGCTATATTCTAGGAAAAATAACGATCATGAGAAACACATGGCTATAGTGTTGGGTATCTTGTGGGAGAACCATCTGTATATCAAGTTATAAAAGTGTGATTTATGGATATAAGGGGTTTTTTTCCCTTTTCCATGTCATTTATAAAAACAATTATGTAGATATGGAAAATATAGAAGATATTACATCTTTGAAACTGTAAAAGAATGTATTTGATATATATAGTTTCCTCATCATATTGGGATATGATAGAAGTTTTTTATGTGACATTCAACATTTAGAATCAATAATTATAGCTTTGAAAATGAAATTTGTTCCTTTACAATGGTATGATGAATGTGAAAAATGATTTCAATAGATTAATCTTTGACTTACATCAGCACCTATCCTTATGTTTCTAAAATATGAACAAGTCTATGCAGTTAGTTATAATTCATTAAGATCTGTGTCAAGATGTGTTCAAATGCAGAGATATCAGGTTGTTTCTTAAGTATTAAGGTAGTTAGGGTTTCATGAGAATAGCTACCCAACACACAATTAGAAAATGTCTGTTTGGGACCACGATTTAAATACTTTAGTTTATTATATTTTTTAGTGATAAATATACAATGTTTACAGATCTTAAAAGTTTGAAACAAAATTTCTATAAATTTTATTTGAATCTAAGGAATATTAAATGGATGGAATATCTTAAAATTTTTGACATTGAATTGATGTATACAACGATTAAATGGGATTCGGTTCCAGATGCAATAAGAAGTAAGTTGTATAATTAGTTGGATAAAGAATATTTAGATCAGTGGTAGCTTATGTCAATTATAGTAGACATGCACTTGTATTATATCAACCAAGGTGGTGGTGCAATTTTCTTCACAGTTTAATTTGTTCCTAATTTTCTTTAGCATATGAAAGAAGCTCAAATATCAGACCTTGAATGTATTTATATAGGTTCGAACTCAATAGAGTGGAGATCATTGAGGTATGGAAGCTGGGTAAGAGTGTGATTTTCAGTTTAGTAATTATATCACGGTACCTTTGATTTTCTAAGAAAAAAATCTAATTCTTACCACCATTCTAACTGGTTTTCTCATCTAGGAATTCAAATTATGTATAGAGAAATAAAATCATAGTTGTTATTTTCCTATCAGTTGGTAAATGCATAGCACCAATGATCAATGTGCATGTTTTAGTCTTTATCGATCACTGTATGGATGTTGGGGTAGATAGCCATGTATTTTTTTTACAAGTTTTCCAAGAACGGTTAAGTAACATAATACCATCTAGGGAATTATGGATTGGCTCATGATGTCATCTCATTCTATCAATATTTGTTAATCCTATAAAAATAAATAATAGTCCAAAATCTATATCCTAGACATTGTAAAGATTAATGGTGTTCTAATATAATTGTATTGGACAAAGAAGCTAGGTTTACATCTTCTTTTTAGAAAATATTCTGTTAACTATGATCACGACATGTCATTCTCAAATGGATAGAAAATATAAAAGGATGTTCCAAATGTTGTAGTACTTTCTTTGGGATTGTGTACTGGATTTTGGGGTCTCATGGGAACAACATTTACCATTAGTGGAGTTCTCATACAACAACAGTTATTGGGACTCGATATATATGGATCCTTTTAAATAATTGTATAGGCGTCCTTATCATTCTCAACTTTGTTAGGTGGACATAGGTGAGACTTCACTAGATGGACCAAACCTTACGCAATAGAAAATAGAAAATATTGAGTTGATTATGAAGATAATAGAGAAATCTTAGTGTCTTCACGATCATCGATGTCAAACGTTCCGGTTTGAGGTGATAGATCACGAGTTTTGAGAATCACCCCAAGTCTTGGGAATTATTGTTTTGGTAAGAAGTTAAAATTTTATCCTAGGTTCATAGGCCATTTTGAGATACTTTAATTAGTTGATGAGGTGAAATATTAGTTCATTTTGTTCCAAGGTTTAGTTCAATGCATAATGTGTTTCATGTATCTGAATTGTAGAAGTATTAACCTAATCATGACCATACTATTTGATGGGATCATGTTGACCTAGAGCCATATTGTATGTTGATTCATGTTTACATAGAAATTGTAGAGGAAAGAGAAAGTCTTTCATGGGAAAATAATTGGCCTAGTGTGGATTTTATCGCAAAATAGGTAGATTAAGGGGAAAACGTGAGAGCGTGAAAAGGAAATGTTGGAGAAATGGCCCAAACTATTCTAGAACAATGATGGTTTTATTCTTTATATGAACAAAAAGTTAAATGGTGGGAAGAGTGAAACACCCCCTTTTTTTATGTTCCTGACCCTTTATATATGTATTTTAAATATATATAATGATAGGGTTATGTTTTTGGAGGATCAGAGGAGTTTTGGAATGCTTTAAAGTCTTCTCTAGAGGTGAACAGTCGAGAACGGTTGGAAGAAACAGTGTAGCACCTCTAAGAAAATGTGAATGGGAATAATGTGGTCACTAGGAAGACACATTTTTGGCTCATAGTTTTTCTAAACCATGTGGATTACCAAAAGAAACCAGGAACTTTAAAACAATGGGAAACACATAGTTGGTGCGTGGTTTGTCTAACCAGACAAGCCAACCGTGAAAGGGGTTGGCTTAAGATAGTAGCTCATGCGTGGTTTTTCTAACTGTGTAGGACAACCATGTGAGGGGTTAAATTAATATTGTAAGCACTACATGGTTGGCACATGGTTTTCCAAACTAGGCAGTGTATAGTTAGTCCTACGAAATTAATGGTTCATAATCAATTTAATTCATTTAAGCCTTGATTTTCACTTAATTCTCCCATAAAATGAAACCCTCTTACTCTTAAGCCATGAGTGATGATTCCTTTTGATATGTGAAAGATCCCTAGGCATATCAATGTGTATTAAAGGCCCAGATTCTTCCAAAATTGCTCATTCTTCTCATATCATCTTAAATTCAAGGATCTCCTTTCTCTTAAAAGCATAGATATACACCATTATGGATATATGATTTTGTTGTGTCTTCAAGCTTTTTCTAACATCAATTTTTACTTTTTACTCTCTTTTTATTATTAAAATAATGTATTTTGTGTTACAATTTATTATTATTGTATTTTTAGATTAAATTGTAAAAAATGTGTTTCGATATAAAGTGTGTTTTTAGTGTTTACTTTTGATGTTTTTCAATAACATAGTTAATTTATTCCTTCTTTTTTTCATTCACTGTTTATTTTTTTTAATTACATTTTTTTATTTTTTTATTTCATTATTTAATTATTTTATGTTTTCTAAAATATCAATTTAATTTAATTCAGTCATTCATTATGCAATTTATTTTTAATTTTATAAAATTTGATACATTAATTTAATTAATTATTTATTTTAAAATTTTAAATAAATAATTCACTTTTTTAGTTCATTAAATAATTAAATTAATTTCAACTTTTGAGTTATATTCATTTAATAATTTTATTTAAATTTAATTCTTTAATTTCATTAATCCCTTTAACTAAATAAATAAATAATTAATTTTAACAAATTTCATTAGATATTTTAAATTGATTTAAATTAATTTGTTTGTAAATAATTTTTAATCTTAAATAAATTATTTCATTAGTATAATATATATTTAGTTTTATTTTGTTTTAAACTTTGTTTAATTTTTTTAGTTTTTATTTTTATTTGTTAATTTAATTTTTTAATTTTTTAATTTTTTTCAGGTGTTGTTGAGTCACCATCAAACTTTGAAACAGTGAATCACGAGTTGTCGTTGGTCCATCCCACCTGATTCACCATTCTGTTTCACCACCTATCGGTGACTCGAGTCACTCACTACCGCAAAACGGGGCAAGGGAAGCGCTACCCCATTATCAGCGGTAAAAAAAGCACTGATAAAGGGGGGGACTTTATCAGCGCTGATAAAGGGAACTTTGAATTGAGAACATATTAAGCACAGATCCAGCAATTCAGATTTGAACAAGTGCATATTTAAGAGCTCCCAATCAGAATATCAAAGCATTTCAAAATCAGAACCCCGAAAACCAGATCTGGAAGACTCATCCAATGAAGGAAACCCACCGTTATAACCCTCCTAACCTGATTCTATAGTCACTCGAGGGTTGTGCTAGATCTCAAAGTTAGTACCAGCCAGACCTCAATTTAGCGCACCTCTTTCCCTTGACTGCCATTCCATGTCCCCTCTGCAAACCCGAACCCCCTACTCTACTCACCCCTACTGTGCTGAAGTTGGACTAAGTCCATCCTCTCCAACTCACCTCCGTTATGTCACAATACACACCTTCCTCCACTGTCATCCACCAGAACCCCTACTTCCTGCCTCATTCCTCCGCCAAACCAAACACCCTATTCCTTTTTCTTATAATTATTTCATTTCTTATATAATATACAACATATAATATATATATATATATATTGTTTTATATATAATAATAATAATATATATAACTAAATATAATATAATTATTTACATAATAAATTTATTTATTTTTATTTACATTTTAATAATAACACATTTTTCATAACATTATTTTTGTATTTATACATAATTGTTTCATTCTACATAGTTATTTAATTAGATAATATATACATATATATATATATATATATAATATATTTATACATATAGTCCCAATAATATAATTATTATTAAGATATATTAATAGTTTATTAATTTTATTAATTTTATATTTAATAATACTTGTATATATATTATTTAATATAACCATGTATTAAGTAGTCTAATTTTCATTATTTTTTTATGTGTATTCCTTTTTATTTTTAATAATTGCTATAAATTAATTATTTCTTTTCATTTCTTTTTTTATTTTTATTTGTTATAGTTATCTATATTATAATATAATATATATTAATAATAACATGTATATTAATATATTTATATTTAATTCTAATAGTTATTTTATTTTGTTTTGTTTGTTTTCACTTCTAGGAGGGGGGTCGTGTTGGTGCTGGCAGGTACATTTCATTCTGTAATGGACGGACCTGCTTTAGTAACAGTAGAGGTAAAATTACATGTTGAAAGTGCTAGGTGAAGGAATGAGAAGATATATGCATGATTCTAGATACTTCCAGGGAGCACATGTGGGAGGGTATCACCACTTAGAGACTCTATGCAGTTCACTTCCCGGTGGAGATCAATGATCAACCACATCTAGGCATCAACAACTTCCACATTGACACTTCCAGTGACCAAAATATTGGAATTGGAGGACCATGACACCATTTCGCTTCTAGGTTCCTAGGGTGGGAGATCAGGAGATTGCCTCATCATCACCTTTTGCAGGAGAATAGTATAGAATATCACACTAGAGGTGACTTATAGAGATCAAGCAGGGAGAAAAACATTTTTTTCCTTTCTCTGTTTTTATGCATTATTTTATATGAAAATTTTCTATTTAAACATTTTTAATATGTCAAATTAAATCATGGAACTTGGATAATATACATCAAGTGGAGTTAACATAGCCGGTTAAACCAGTTAATCTATTGTTCATGCATACTTTAATTCTCACTAGATCGTCTCTCTCTCTCTCTCAAATTTTTTTCAAAAATTTCTTTTCAAACCATCTGGATTAGTGGAAACTAATCTTGATCAGATTAAAATTTAAGATGTTTTTCAATATGAATATTCTACTGAAAATAGGATTGGTCTCAAAGGGAGAGAGACTCACTGAGTTCAACCAACAAGTTGAATTGAGTGATTTCTAATTTGTTTTCCATTAGTAATTGAAAGATTACTATAGTTGACAAATTGTAGAAGTCAAATAATCATATGTTGAATAGATGAAAAATCTGGTCAGCCACTCTGAATCAGATCTAGATATTTTAATCTAGTTCATCAACCAGGGAAAACAAAATTGAATCTATCCAGTTGATTTCCCCCAACTCATCCATTGATTATTTTCATTGTATTTATCAATAGCTTGTCTACCTGTGTTGTCTGCCTACACTCAATCACTCTCAAATTCACACACAATCTCACTCACTTCACAATTACACCATCACCATCACTGTTTTTTTGGTGTTTTCTTGTTATTTTTCTGTTTTGTTTTTTATTGGTGATTCAGTACTAATTTAGTCACTCCCTGTGGTTCGACCTTGTCTTACCACCGTACTAGGTAGTAAGTAGGTATCTAAAGCTTTAATTTCCCTCCACACAAAGACACATGGATTTCAAATTTTGGTGACACTGTTGGGGAATCAACGATATTTTGAGTGGTTTTTTCAATTTGTTTCTTAAATAATAAAAAAAATAAAAAAAAGAAACAAAATGTCCATAGTTTCCTATTTAGCTAATGATGATGATATGTATGATTTTTCTGATGTGCATGTACTTTATGAGGATGTATAACTTTTAAAATTTTTGTTATAGACCCAACCAATTAGAGAGCCTTCAGATGCTACTAGGACTATGACACATCAGACTAAATAGAAGTATGCAAAGAGATTCAACCAAGCTAAAAGGGTCCAGATAGGAAGGTGGCTTCTAAGAAGGATTTTCTTGACACAAAGTGGATCATTGACATCCATGGCCCGATCTACAAAACTCTAAAGGGACAAAATAGAAAGGTAGTGCTCCAACAAGCCACTAATGTTCCACCTTCTGGAATGAAACTAATAAGAAATAATAAAAGGAACAAAATGAGAGCTAATAAGATGGAGCTTCCAACATTTGAGCTTGGATTAACTTCTAACGTGTTGTTGGAAGTTCATGAGATGCATCCTGAATCAATTTTTAAGAGTTGGCAGGAGATAGAGGAGAAATACATAGAAAATGTTTGACAGAAACTAGGAGATCATTTTTATTTCTAGCATTTCATTTTATGATATTATGTGTTCTGAATTGTCTAATGATTTTTCTTTATTTTCATATGTGGAGCTAGAATAAAAAATCCTTGTGTTTTCCTTGGAGTACACAACATTAGAGATAATGTTCTTTTTAAGGGAGGATGAAAGAGGTTGAATACCCCACTTCTGCCACATACATACTTTTAGGGCCTCCGGATACCCTTGGAGAAGAAAAAACAACATTACTTCAAGGAGATGACATCACTTTTTGAAGTATCTATTTTCGATTATATTAAATCACATTTTAATTATGTTTCTCCCATTGAAGGTATTGAGAATGAAGTGAATATTTGTGATTTCCTAGAAATTCATGATGAATTGGAGCTTACACCTACAGATCAATTGATTGAACTCCCAATGTTTGTTGAAATTTTTTGTTTGGGAGCAACTGTTGAAGAGGAGTCGTTGGAACTGTATACAAGTTCACCAGTGGATGTTGGCACTTTTTTTTTAAAATGAAGAATATTATGAATAGATTAAACTAGAAGACAAGTCATATCCATGAATTTCGGCATTAATGCATATGCACGCCCAATATCAAGTAGAAGAAGTGGGGAAGTACCCCTAATTTTTGTTTTCCCCTCCATTACTCAATATGAGGAACTCCACTTCCATGGAAGGGGACTTGTTTGAAGATACACAAGGGGTACTAACAATGGTGGAAAGTGTTTTAAGTTGGAAATAACCACACCTGGTGGTTCATAAAAATAAATGAAGTCCCCCATCAGACTGGGGTTGATCCAGTGAAGGTCATGCTGTGGAAATTAAAACTTCAAAACCCCCTTGGGGTTATACCAGGATTATCCTTTTTAATTTCTTACTTTATTTTCATATTTCTTTTTATTTTTATTTTTTTGGTTTTTTGTTTTAGGTTAATAATCAGGCAGTAGTTCCATGTGTAAATCATTCGATACCAAAGGGAGATGCACAATGGAGATCATGGATAAAACTCCCTAATATAAACCTAGTTGTAATAATTTTTGAGCATTAAATTTTAATGTTTAATGTAAACTATTCACATATTGTAGGGGTTTTCACTGAGTATTTGGGGAACTTTAGAATAGAAAATAAAGGGAGGAATCATAAGGTTGAGTAGAAATACATGAATGAGGATCTTATATGATCAGGGATGTACTATTTTTTATTTTAAAATACTCTAATCTACTCAATCCTATTGTTTTCTATAGTTTACTAAGTGTGGGAGAGTCCCCTAATTTATGTGAAAAGTGTAAATTATTTTTCTTGTATTGGGTCTGAGCTACTAAAATCTAGTGATTTGAAAAATTGTTGTAAACTGAATTGTGAAAAATGTTACACCCAGGCTTCTCACTTTCATTTTACAACTACTGATGTTGTAAAATACTAGTTATCATGCTAATTCTTGAGCTGATTTGAGAAATCATTTGTCTATTTATAAAATTCAACAGCATAAAAATTTCAAAAAAAATATATATATATATTATGGGTAACTGGGGGTGGTTGGTGGACTTTCTCTTGTAAATATGTTTTTGTTTCTTTCTATTCATATTTAATTTTGTGTGTGGAAAAGAAAATTTTTTTCAAATTCATTTCTACCCCTCCTCGTTATTTTCTGTGCTAAATTTACAATCATTTTTTAACAATTTCATATCCCACATTGAGAGTTGATATTGGGGACAAAGTTGAGTCTTTAGTGTGGGAGAGAGGGGGCATTTTACCACTCCAAATTTCCACTTAAATTCATTGTAAAAAATGGTCAATTTTTTTCAAAATTTTCAAAATTTCATTCACTACCTGAGGGTCTATTGGCTTCTATATGCACATGAATTCAGTCCTGCCTAGTGCATTACTACCTACTGGACATTTAGAGTTGTACTTTGTATGAAACTGTGAAGGATGAATGATTGTTGAATGGAGATGTTCACTATCTTATAAACATTCTATTTTGGAACTGGGGAAAGGGGTGTGATAGGATAATTTTTGTGGAATTAGGATCATGACCCTAGGAAACTAGAAATTTTCATTAGACCTAGGGGACTCACTTTTTTAATATATATATATATATATATATATATATATATATATATATAATCACTTTTGGAATTTAACTCAACTGATAATTATTTATGTCTTTTGTAACTAGAGTAAAATGGGAAAATGAGATGCCAATGTTATTATCTAAGATAAGGAGAATTGGGTAGATTTCTATTCATAAATAAAAGCCAATTTCAAAAGGTTCTTTGCACGATGCCTTGAACCTGAAATATGGTTGGGGAAAATTAAAATAATGTGGCCTCGTCAAAAATGAACTCAATACGTTTATGTGGATTTCGATCCCAATTGAAGAAGGGGACAATTTACATAGTTAAAAAACACTTTAGTTTAATCAATAAAGTGATTAAATATATGGTCATTAATATTCTGGAACCTAGGATAAAGTGAGAATTCAAAGTGGTTTTGTTAAAGGTTTTAATTCCACTTAATTTAACCTATCATAACTCCATGAATTGGAACTGAAATTATAATTGATGTTAAATAGTTAGTGATTTTATATAGGAGAAGTGACATACTTGATAGTGGATGAATTTGTGTTTCCTTTGATTTCTAGATTTTAATTTTAGTTGTTAATTTAATTATTTTATTTTTTGGGCAGGTGTTGTTGAGTCAGTATTAGTCTTTGCAATGGTGACTCATGAGTCACCATGGGGCCATCCCACTTGACTCACTATTATGCATTACCACCCATCGGTGACTTAGTCACTGATACCACCATTCTTCGAACAGCGACATGAGTCCCATTTCCCCCAACCTACCGACACTTCCAGGCCTCTCCCCTCCTCTATTGAGTAATCGTTGGTCCAACCTGCCAAAACCGCTCTTTCCACCAGTTCCTCCTTTTCTCAACTCCTCGATATCGTCACTGATACCCACATCAATGGTGACTCTGTTCCATCCCTCTACCACCGCTCCTATTCTCACAGCCATCTCACTGTCACCTCTCCATCCAGTAAAATAAAAAACACCAAAAAATACCACAGCAGCAACCATAGAAAACCCACCGGAATCGATAACTCAGCAGGCATTGATCCAGTAATTTAGATTCGAACAAGAGCCGATTTAAGAGAACTCAAGATCTAGAAGACTCATTCGATGAAGGAAACCCATCGTTCGAACACTCCTTGCCTGATTTGGTCACCGCTCAAGGGTCACGCCAGATCTCAAATTCAGTACCAACCGGACCTCAATTTAGCACACCCCTTTCCCTTGACGGTCACTCCTTGCCATGTACACGAACCCAAATGCACCGCTCTACTCGCCCCAACTGATCCGAAGCCTGATTGATTCCAGCCTCTCCGCCTCAGCTCCATTGTTCCGCACCAAGCACCTTCCCCCATTGTCATCCACTTAAACCCCGGCCTCATGCCTTCTTCCTCCACCGAACCAAACGCCCTATTCTTTTTATTATTATTATTATTTTATTTCTTTTATAATATATAAGATATAATATCTATATATATATTATAATATATAATAATAATAATAATATATAACTCATATAATATAATTATTTAAATACTAAATATTTTTATTTTAATTTACAAATTAATAAAAAAATTAATATTATTTTTTATATTTATATATATTTGTTCTGTTGTACATATTTATTTGAATAATATATATATAACCAATAATAATAATAATATATATTAATAGTTTATTAATAGCACTAGGTTTATATTTAATAATAATTGTATATATTTTATTTAATATAACTTCGAAATAAGTAGTCTAATTTTCATTATTTATTTATATTTTTTATTGGTTGGAACTTTTCGTTCTGTTTTGAGAGGACCATATTCATAAGAGTGGAGTGAACATTTCATGGTGAAAGGGACAAGTGGAGGCTGGGGAAGATCTCCACATGATTCCAGAGACATCTAGGGGAAAAAGTTAGAGGGGATCACCACTAAGAGGTTCTGTGCAATTCACCTCCTGGAGGAGATCAACCATCAACCACTTCCAAACTTCGATGACTTCCACATTGACAATTCCAGCGAGCAGCATCTTGTCATAAGAGGACCATGAGAATATTTCGCTTCCAGATTACCATGGAGGGAGATCGAGAGATCACCTCATCATCACCAAGTCTAAGAGCAGAGTATAGCAGATCCCACTAGTGGTGCCTTCTGGAGATCAATAAGGGAGACATACATTTTACACTTTCTCTTTTTTCTGCATTATTTGATATGAAATTCATCAAGTTAAAATTTGTTAATATGTTGAATTAAATCACGAATCTCAACTAATTGCCTTTGGGGGAGTTATCAGAGCCAGTTAAAGCTTTTAGTCTATTGTTCATTCATACTTTAATTCTCACTGGATCGTCTCTCCCTCTCTATCTCTCTCATTTTTTTTGAAAAATTTCCTTTCAAACCATCAAGATGAGTGGAAAATGATCTTGATTGGATAAAAATTGATTTTTTTCAATCATAGGATTCTACTAAAAATAGAATCATGCTCAAAGATAGAGTAACTCACTGAGTTCAACCAACAAGTTGAACTAAGTGATTTCAGATTTTTTTTCATCATTGATTATAAGATTACTGTTATTGATAAACTGTAACTGTCCAACAATCACAGGATGATCCGATGAAATTCTCGTCAGACACATTGAATTAGATCCAGATATTTCAATCTAGTGCATAAACGAGGAAAAGAAGAACTGAAGCAAGCCATTTGATTTCCCATGATCAACCACTGATTGTTTTCAGGGAATTTATCAACTGCTTTTCTTCCTGTGTTATCTGCCTGCACTTATTCACTCTCAGATTCATACACAATTTCACTCACTTCACAATTACACCATCACCATCCCTATTTGTTTTTGTGTGTTTTTTGTTTTTGTTTTTGATTTTTTTTGTTTTTGATTTGTTATTCATCACAAATTTAGTCCCTCCCTTGGGTTTGGCCATGTCTTACCACTATACTAGGTAGTAATTAGGTATCTAAATTATTAATTTTCCCACACTCAACGACATGTGTCATGTAATATAACTTTGTTTTGACATTTTTTATGATGAATTCTTGTTGGATCTCATGAAGGAAATATAGTTAGTGATCAAATCTATCCGTTATTTGTTTTTGATATTGGTTGTGAGGTAGGTCAACTCTCTCTTGAATCCACATGATTAGAACATGAAGGATTAAAATGAAATAAATTTTTTGTTTAAAATGATTTTGAAATTATGGTGTGATTATTATTAGAAACCTCTTTAGTGATGGTTTTGACTAATTGTGGGAATTGCATAGTTTTGGGGAAAATGCACTTTGATGATAATTTTAAAATAGAAAATTTAAAATTATTGTTTTTATTTGATATATGGTAAACTGTTGTTGAAGTGTTTTAAATAATGATTTTTTAAATGTCTTGGCATAGGTTTTGGAATACAAGAATTGGGTGAGTTCATTTTTATTATATGTGACCCTATGTAAGGGGAGTGTACCATTAGGGCACCTAGTATTGGTTACCTTGAGATGACTTGGTAGAACGACGACAGACTACTCATGAGTATCGAACTATCTCCTTGTTATGAATATGTGGATGTTTGGATGTGTGAAATCGTTGATTGGGTATAGAAAATGGAATTTAAGATGTTTTTAAAAGATTTTTTTTATTTCTTTCCATGGAAAAATATTTTTTCTTTGATATAAACCGTTTTAAATTTCTTTTAATATGTTTATATAAATGTGCTATCAAGTATTTTTTTATAAGGGATTGGATCTTTATGAATGAATGGATTATTGTTTTTATTATTTAATTTCCTAGTTTAATCCTAGTGAGGGTTCCCTAGGGCCTCCAAAAGGTCTCAATAACATACTGGGATTTTTTGAAGCCTAGAGTTCCAAAAATTGGAGAGACATACAAAGCCGCATTATTAGCATACAGTTAGTGTTAACTGTGCAAATCAACTGTACATGGAACTTTGTTCACAATGAGAGACCGCAAGGTTTTTCTACGACCATGTGAGCCATGATGAATTCCTATGTGGGTGCTGCAGAGTTTTTAATATAGTCATTTTTCTTGGATTATGCATTATTATTCAAACCATGTGCCCAGCTATTGTGATGTGGTTCCTTCGGTAGTGACGGATCCACAGTTTTTTCAATCATGTGGCTAAACATGTGACCATGTTTTTGAAAACGATTTTACCATTTTCTACTGAACTTTTTTAACTCATCTGCCCCATTTCTTTTCTCCTCCAGTGAATGTGAATACCCGTTCTTCTTCTAATGCACTCTCCCAGGATGAGGTTTGGATTTTTGATAACTCCTACATCTATGCACTGTTTTCATCACTATTGAGGGTGTTGGATCCACAATGATAAGATTCATAATCTTCTTTCCTCCATTCTCTGTTTATCATACCAAATCTTTTTCTACTTTGGGGTGGGCTCATATCCCCTATTTTTAGGGCATTGGTTTTTTATTATATTTTCTCTTATTCAAGATTGATTCAAGGGAAGACACAATAAAATGATATATATACAAAAATAATGTAGTTTGTCTGTATATTTTAGTAAAATTTTAGGTGTTTTAATAGTATTTTCTTTTGTTCCCATGGAGGACATTTCTGCATGATGGATTAAATTTTTTTTGCCTATTTTATTAATTTCACTATGTTATGACACTCACCTAAACCCATGTTAGATTATTAAAGGATTTTAAAATCATTTATTAATACCCTTGGGTGTGCTAAATTTAATTAATTAATTAGTATGAATGAAAGTGGGTGGAATGGCCACACCATATGTTGAATATTTATAAAAATGAATTGCATGAATTGTGACAACCATTGTTAGATGAGGAAAATGATTATGAATATTTTAGAGGTAATAAATCATAAATATTATTATTAAACTATCAATAATTGTTGGTGAACAATGCTTAAGGGTTCTGTTGAGCATGGAGTTTCACACTCCCTTATGTTGGGCGTTGATCATGATGTCTCACACTATGTACATTATATGGGGGATGGGCATGAAGTTCCATGTTCCTATGTATCGGGTTTTGGGAATGAAGACTCACCCCATTATGTTTAGTGATGATCATGAAATATCACATTCATATGAGATTCATGGATAGTACCCTTACTGGATTCATTGGATCATTTGACTAGTCATGGAAGTCTGAGTTATGACTGAGGTCCATCTAGAACCTAGTATACATGTATATTCCTATATATGTCCATAAAAATAGAGTGTATATACATGTATACATATTATATATATATATATTATTAATATATATATATTAAACTAATTAGACTCGTTCTAGACTACAATGAAGAAGGTAGAGTCTTCTAGGTGTCTTATCGGAACCTAAGCCGACTAGTATTTATTTTTCAATGTTTTTATTATTCCTAATACATGCACACTGTTATGTTATACACACGAACTATATTATTCTAGAAATAATTGTTTTTCGCCTAATGATTTTATCTCACACCCTACTTGGGCTGTCTATGGTACTCTACTAGACTTTATGACTACAAGTGTAGACACGGGAATGTGCCATGTCATTGATGATTGATCGATTTTACTTATAGCTTGGAGCATGACAGTAGAGGACCAATCATATGCTAATGATTCTTGTGGAGTTTTCTATAGGAATTTTTAATGTTTTTTATATCAAGTTGTATATTTATTTACTATACATCATATATATATTATTTTGAATATCATCATTCCATGACACCATTTTGTATATAACTCAAATTACGGCTTGATTATTATAACTGCTTGGATGTTTCTTATATTGATATGTTATATATTATATCAGAATTATTATATTTTTATTTATTTATTTTTAACCTTGTTCCAATATGATATGAGAGTATATTCTCCCCAATGTACCACCTTAAACCCCTGAAGCTAGTCAAAAGCCTCTGGATTATAGGGAGGTGTGCTTGAGTAAATGTGACCCACTAGCTCGGGGCACTGTTTAAGTGGATTCGATGTTGGGATGTTAGAAAGTGGTATGAGAGGATTATTTTCAATTTATTTTAGAGTTTTCTATTATAAAAGATACTATTATGGTAATGGAATTTAGTAATGAGCCTATTCCTAAGAGTAGCTAATCCATGTAGAGGGGAAACCCAAATTACCTAGGATGGGTTATTGCTATTTTAATTTGTTCCTGTTCCTGTTTCACGGATTTCACTATTGGATAATGTACTTATTTTTTGATGTTATTAATATTGACATTATTACTATTATTAATATCCTTTTTTTACTTATCCAGTTAATTTACAGATTTATTGCCTCATGCATCATCATAGGAACTTTAGAGCCAATATGTCAGGCATTTTTCAATGCCACCATTACTTTTGTTGTGCATTTCCTACTGAATATATTTAGTTACTATATTATTATATTCAGAATTTTATTAATGTCTCTCGTAGGGATAACATAATTGGATTAATTAATGTTCTTACATCAATCTAAATGTTGTTTCCAATATATATTTATGATGACACCGTAATTGGCCAATTATACCAAATTTTTGGTTCTAGACCTACTGGTTCCATGGAATTAAATGATGATTGGTGATTGGATTAAATGAATGAAAAATGTAATTTATGGATAAAGAAAACATATAAATATTGAAGGTGATTCAAGTAATCAAATAATTGAATATGACTTATTACATCCTGATGCCATATGAAAAGGTCAGGTTGTAGTCAAGTGATGTTCCTATTGAAATTTATAAGGAGTATGACTTTTATAAATTGGTAATATTGAAACATCTAACTAGACCATGTTATATATATATATGTATATATATAATATTATGAACCAAAATAAAATTAAATCATTTAAATGAATTTGTTATCGCTAAATAAGATTCCATTTGAAAAGTAAACATTATTCTCCTCTATACCTTGTAATTGACACGCGATATATTGAACCCTTTGTCATCTGATTTGAGATTTAGACCAAAAACCAGCCTTATTAGAGGGTATTTGGGGATATCTATTATGGTACTAATGGCCTGTTATATTCTACCTTTACTACCGAGAGCTACATTTAAGAGTAGGCAGAGAGGTGAAATCTTTTCTATATGAGGCTATGTACCTATACTAATCATTTATCTAAGATTTTTTAACTTCTAAATTATTTTCTAACGCATGAATTTGGCATTGTAGAATCATGCCACCATGAAATTCATGAGTTTTAGGTGATGAAGGTAGTGAATACCATGCCCGGGAGGTGTTGGTAAATGAGCCGATAGTGAAACCTCCTCTAGATCCACTTATAAATTCACCTTCTATTCCTAAAATGGGAACTGATTCATAGTTTCGAGAGGGTTTATTTTGTGTGATACAATCCAAGAAAGGAGATTCTTAACCAAATTCAGCCATGGATGAATTTACTTGGATATTCTAGTAGTTGCATCAGCCAAGCTTCTTAGGGGATTTAATTCCTCAATCTAATTAGTCATGTCCAGAAGCCATGATTTCTATATTTGAGTATCTAAAGATGACTCTAGAGAGGTGGGTTAAGCTCGATGTCTATATATAATGTCCTTCGTCCATGAAATGGTGGGATTTCACTACCCATGGAGACTGATATCAATATATAAACTGGAGGGATTTCTAGACGATCCTCTACAATTACTTCTTCCCACATGCATTGAGGGCTGACTAAACCTGATATTTCATGAACTTCTAGTGGGGATCCAAGACTTTTAGGGATAATTATACTCTTTTTACTGAGCTATAGTGATTCACATCGACTCTAGTCAGTGATGAGATCATTACTATGATGTGATTTGAGGATGGGCTTATATATGTCATCTGATTGAAGGTTAATGTTTTCTAGTTGACCATTATTTAAAAAATATTCAACAATTCCCTCAGTATTGAGTATAATTTGAGGGAAGATAATGGTGTGAGCTAGGGTGGTTCAGCACCCAGAGTAGCCAGGGGTTCCTCTAGCAGGAGGAAGTGGTGTTTCAAGGTTTCTCATAGATGTAGTAGTTATCAAGAAACTCATACTAACTACTTCCTTATATGTCACCAGTATTGGATGTTGGAGAAAAACCTAGTATATGAGAAATCTAGTTGAGTGAATAGACTGTGGTAGGATGGGGAATATCTAGCACTTATGCAGGACTTTTACACCAATGCATAGAAATATAGGGTCTAAATCGACTCCATGCTCTAGAGAAGGACCAATAGTATCTCGCTAGGAAGGAAACTAGAATCCCACTATATATATAGTATGAGGAGGTGGTTGAGGTAGAAGGAATCATACACAGGACTTACAATGACTTTATAGAAGACCTGCTCAGGGTAGTCAGGTTGTAACTCAGGGCCACGGTATGACACAGATACACACAGTGCTACCTATGCCAGAGGAGGAGAGTGCCAACCCATGTATTCATTGAGGTACTATTCGAGTAGCCTCTACTATAGTGAATTTTTTATTTCACATAGTTTTATCACACTCTTTTATATCTGAGGTAATTCTATAGAGTCTGGCCGTCAAGATAGGTAACTTTTATTATAACGAACCAATGTTTTTCAATGGAAATTTTCTTCATATAACATTTCATAATCACATGAAATCACAAAAATATGAAATAATAAGTGCCATGTGACCTTTAAACATAATTTTTTCACTTATGTGATTTGAATTTCGAAAATATGACATACATGGTTGTGATCAATATGTTATTTGCAGACCAATAACAAAAACATAATTTTTCATAAATAGTTATATACCCTTATGAATAGTAATGTTACCCTTATAAATAGTAAAATATCATAATGAACAGTAACCTTACCTATGATATTATATAAATAAGATTCAATTGGAAGTACGATATACCTATATGTGGGAATAAGAAATAAACATCTTAAAATATGTATTTTTCAAATAAATTATGATTTCAATTAAATATTAAATTATTCATATTTAGAAAATTATTTTTGGAAAATGGACTTTATTTTTGGATTATACATGTTGAAAAATTGTTAGGGTGAATTTTTTGGATTTTTCTAAAATACGTGAATTTTTTTATGAGTAGTAAAATATTATAATTCATAATAAATGCTAAAATCTGAATTTCTGCCTCATTTTGAGTCATTGATGATGTAAATGGCCATTGGTTCGAACTCACATGAATTTATTAATATATTTGGTCATGTAAAAATCTCTATTTCTATTCTTTGGGGTAATTAATAAACTAATGATTAAGAAATTATGAAAACCCTCCTTTCCTCCACAATAACCCCCCTCGCCCCACTACCTCTTCTCTCCACTCCTCTCAAGCATTGTTCCATGCTAATAATCTTCCCAAATCACCTCCCAAGCTCCTTCTCCACGTCTAACAACCACTAGTATCTTCAAAATACTAAATCCTCTCCTCTTAAGAGGCTCTCAATGGAGTTAAACTCAAGAGAAAAATTCCTCTTTCCAATTCTTGTATTTCTTTTAAGATATTTTCTTTTCTTGTTTCATTTATCACCTACCTTCACCCAAATGGTATTATAACTCTAGTAACATACATGTACTGTAAATATATTATTCTAATGGGATAATTCATTGTCTTCTCTTCTTTACCCATCATTTATTTGAAATAAATGAAAACACTGTTTGAGATGTGTTAATTTAGCACGTTCAAGGACAACATTTTATCAATTTCTATGGTCATATTTAATTATGGTCAGGAAATAATTTGTGTTATGGTTGAACCAGATTATTATCTATATAATATATACCAGTTAAATCTCTTTAATAATTTTGTTCAAATGGTATTATGTTTTAATGAAAAACATGTTTGTTTTAATCAAAACCCACCGATTAACCAACACAGTTATCACTAAAATTTTATATAATAATTCATCTTACCACACAATAACCAAATGAATTATTATAACCATTTAATCTCATTAATGTTCAATAATAACATACTACTTAAATTCTGTACAACCAATTTCATTATATGTGTTTATCCGAACATGAACCGATCATTAAAAACAAAGCAAGAAAACAGACCCGAACAATGAAATCGAACCTTATAACCAATCAAAAAGGTCATGAATGAACTAAAAATGTTTATACTAAATAAATTATATATATAATAGTTTCATTAATTATTAATTAATAAACCTAATTTTTTTATTCAGGTCATTAATAAAAAGTGGAGAACACCACCAGACTTAAGGTAAGGGATCCTCTCCATTTCACTTTTATTCAAGAGTGTCCTCTATTTTTTCCCTTTTATGTGAAATTCCTAGTGATGGGGTATGATTATGCACCTAACCCATACTTTACTAATGATTCATATAAGATTATTAGTCCCATTATATCTCATTAATCCCTCTCAAGTACACCTAATATCATGCTGATAATCTATAAGGAATTATACCATAACCGCCTTTATTCCTTCGGGTTGCTCTATCGTTCATTTTACCCAAATAAATTTGTCTTATATTTTTATGTAAAACTTCTAAAAGATATATATATTCTTTAAAATCATGTTTAAAGATCCATCCCTCACTCTCTTTTTGGGATATTCATTCTTTTATGTGATTCCCTCCTCGATACTTCCTAGTGAGCAAACTCGTTTTAAGGGAACCTCTCAAATTTTTATGAAATTTAAGCATCACACTATCCTCTATTTTAAGACTCCATTGTATTTAAAAAATAATTATTTTTATTACTAAAACCTTTTTGGTTCACTTATATTTTTATATAAGAGATTTTTTCCTTTTCTATTAT
Source organism: Viscum album (assembly GCA_963277665.1). Taxonomy (NCBI): domain Eukaryota; kingdom Viridiplantae; phylum Streptophyta; class Magnoliopsida; order Santalales; family Viscaceae; genus Viscum; species Viscum album. Next base: position 189,504,945 of record OY728155.1, on the reverse strand, counting down.
AAAATCTCTTTACTGTTTTCCTTAAAACCGCACTAATAAGTTTTAATGCTAATAATTTCCTAAATACTATTATTACATGTTGTCACTTATGTTTTACATCACTTACCATGATATATTCATATTTTAACTTATTAATTTACATGTATGTTTTTTATTCAGTTCTCTCATGGACACTTTTATGATACACCCATTCATTATGCTTTATGTCATGAATATGACACCCATTTTTCTCCATGGGTTCCCTTACATTTATGTATGATTGAATTGTGTATGATTATTTATTTTTAAAGAATATTCATGAACATGTTAATATGGGTGCGCCCAGATAGCGCTCCAATGCATTGGGTAAAGTTAAGTCTCATGAGATGTTATGTGTGACGGTCTTGGTGGTTAGACTTGGCTTGTGCTAGTATGGGAAATGATCTTGGTGGTTAGCCTTGACTTGTACAAAAGTCATGTTTTAAGTTTCTGTCACATTTCTTTGATTACATTTTTATATGACTCCATGTTTACATGTTATGATCTCTTATGTTACATGCCTTTTTATTTCTTTATGTCATGTTCCTAACCCATGTGCTATAGATTTATTCTTATTCTTATTCCCTTATTGGGATTTTAGATCATCCGTTTATTTATGTTATCCCCATGTTATCCTATGAAGATGTATGAGAACAATTGTAGTTAGGGGTTCTTTATGAATACTAAATAATGAAATGTTTTATTGAGTTCCATATTTTCAGTTTTATGTGCCTAGTTTTCCAAGAAACTAGACATCACGATCCTTGGATTACACTATGTTGTATAATTATGATTAAAATCATGTAATGTTATATGTAAAATGTTAGGGACATTATATTTGGTATTAGAGGGAGGTCTTTTTAGTTTTTGAGATTAATAATATAGAACTTTATTAAGATCCTTAAGGATTGGAAAAATTATATTAAAACATCACAAAATTATGGTAAGTATAGATTAAGTGGATTATAATGAAAATAAATTAATGTATGGATACAAATAGATAGAGGAATCTATGAAGAAAGGAGATTTTTAATGATGTTTTATCATTTTTATGGGGAAGCAGATTTGTGGTGAACACTGATCATGAATACGAAGCCCCCGGGAGGAAATTGATACTCATATAATATAATTATTTAAATACTAAATATTTTTATTTTAATTTACATATTAATAAAAAAAACTAATATTATTTTTTATATTTATATATATTTGTTCTGTTGTATATACTTATTTATTTGAATAATATATATATAACCAATAATAATAATAATAATATATTAATAGTTTATTAATAGCATTAAGTTTATATTTAATAATAATTGTATATATTTTATTTAATATAACTTTTAAATAAGTAGTCTAATTTTCATTATTTATTTATATTTTTTAATTGGTTGGAACTTTTCGTTTTGTTTTGAGAGGACCATATTCAGTAAGAGTGGAGGGAACATTTCATGGTGAAAGGGACAAGTGGAGGCTGGGGAAGATCTCTACATGATTCTAGAGACATCTAGGGGAAAAAGTTAGAGGGGATCACCACTAAGAGGTTCTGTGCAGTTCACCTCCCGGAGGAGATCAACCATCAACCACTTCCAAACATCGATGACTTCCACATTGACAATTCCAGCGAGCAGCATCTTGTCATAAGAGGACCATGAGAATATTTCGCTTCCAGCTTACCATGGAGGGAGATCGAGAGATCACCTCATCATCACCATGTCTAAGAGAAGAGTATAGCAGATCCCACTAGTGGTGCCTTATGAAGATCAATAAGGGAGACATACATTTTACACTTTCTCTTTTTTTCTTCATTATTTGATATGAAATTCATCAAGTTAAACTTTGTTAATATGTTGAATTAAATCATGAATCTCAACTAATTTCCTTTGGGGGAGTTATCAGAGCCAGTTAAAGCTTTTAGTCTATTGTTCATTCATACTTTAATTCGCACTGGATCGTCTCTCCCTCTCTATCTCTCTCATTTTTTTTTGAAAAATTTCCTTTCAAACCATCAAGATGAGTGGAAAATGATCTTGATTGGATAAAAATTTATTTATTTTTCAATCATAGGATTCTACTAAAAATAGAATCATGCTCAAAGAGAGAGTGACTCACTGAGTTCAACCAACAAGTTGAACTGAGTGATTTCATATTTTTTTCATCAGTAATTATAAGATTACTGCTATTGATAAACTGTAACTGTCAAACAATCACAGGATGATCCGACGAAATTCTCGTCAGCCACATTGAATTAGATCTGGATATTTCAATCTAGTGCATAAACGAGGAAAAGAAGAACTGAAGCAAGCCAGTTGATTTCCCCTGATCAACCACTGATTGTTTTCAGGGAATTTATCAACTGCTTTTCTTCCTGTGTTATCTGCCTGCACTTATTCACTCTCAGATTCATACACAATTTCACTCACTTTAAAATTACACCATCACCATCCCTGTTTGTTTTTGTGTGTTTTTTGTTTTTGTTTTTGATTTTTTTTGTTTTTGATTTGTTATTCATCACAAATTTAGTCCCTCCCTTGGGTTTGGCCATGTCTTACCACTATACTATGTAGTAATTAGGTATCTAAATTATTCATTTTCCCACACTCAACGACATCTGTCATGTAATATAACTTTGTTTTGACATTTTTTATGATGAATTCTTGTTAGATATCTTGAAGGAAATATAGTTAGTGATCAAATCTATCTGTTATTTGTTTTTGATATTGGTTGTGAGGTAGGTCAAATATCTCTCGAATCCACATTATTAGAACATGAAGGATTAAAATGAATTAAATTTTTTGTTTAAAATGATTTTGAAATTATGGTGTGATTATTATTAGAAACCTATTTAGTGATGGTTTTGACTAATTGTGGGAATTGCATAGTTTTGGGGAAAATTCACTTTGATGATAATTTTAAAATAGAAAATTTTAAATTATTGTTTTTATTTGATACATGGTAAACTGTTGTTGAAGTGTTTTAAATAATTATTTTTTTTAAATTTCTTGGCATAGGTTTTGGAATACAAGAATTGGGTGAGTTCATTTTCATTATATGTGACCCTATGTAAGGGGAGTGTACCATTAGGGCACCTAGTATTGGTTACCTTGAGATGACTTGGTAGAATGACGACATACTACTCATGAGTATCGAACTATCTCCTTGTTATGAATATGTGGATGTTTGGATGTGTGAAATCGTTGATTGGGTATAGAAAATGGAATTTAAGATGTTTTTTAAAAGATTTTTTTAGTTCTTTCCATGGAAAATTGTATTTTCTTTGATATAAAACGTTTTAAATTTCTTTTAATATGTTTATATAAATGTGATACCAAGTATTTTTTTTATAAGGGATTGGATCTTTATGAATGAATGGATTATTGTTTTTATTATTTAATTTCCTAGTTTAATCCTAGTGAGGGTTCCCTATGGCCTCCAAAAGGACTCAATAACATACTGGGATTGTTTGAAGCCTAGAGTTCCAAAAATTGGAGAGATATACTTAGCCGCATTATTAGAATATAGTTAGTGTTAACTGTGCAAATCAACTGTACATGGAACTTTCTTCACAATGAGAGACCGCAAGGTTTTTCTACGACCATGTGAGCCATGATGAATTCCTGTGTGGGTGCTGCAGAGTTTTTAATATAGTCATTTTTCTTGGATTATGCATAGTTATTCAAACCATGTGCCCAACTATTGTGATGTGGTTCCTTAGGTAGTGATGGGTCCATAGTTTTTTCAATCATGTGGCTAAACATGTGACCATGTTTTTGAAAACGATTTTACCATTTTCTACTGAACTTTTTTAACTCATCTGTCCAATTTCTTTTCTCCTCCAGTGAATGTGAAAACCCGTTCTTCTTCTAATGCACTCTCCCAGGACGAGGTTTGGATTTTTGATAACTCCTATGTATATGCACTGTTTTCATCACTATTGAGGGTGTTGGATCCACAATGATAAGATTCATAATATTCTTTCCTCCATTCTCTGTTTATCATACCAAATCTTTTTCTACTTTGGTGTGGGATCATATCCCTTATTTTTAGGGCATTGGTTTTTTATTATATTTTCTCTTATTCAATATTGATTCAAGGGACGACACAATAAAATGATATATATACAAAACTAATGTAGGTTGTCTATATATTTTAGTAAACTTTTAGGTGTTTTAATAGTATTTTCTTTTGTTCCCATGGAGGACATTTCTGCATGATGGATTAAAATTGTTTTGCCTATTTTATTAATTTCACTATGTTATGACACTCACCTAAACCCATGTTAAATTATTAGTGGATTTTAAAATCATTTATTTATACCCTTGGGTGTGCTAAATTGAATTAATTAATTAGTATGAATGAAAGTGGGTGGAATGGCCACACCATATGTTGAATATTTATAAATATAAATTGCATGAATTGTGACAACCATTGTTAGATGAGGAAAATGATTATAAATATTTTAGAGGTAATACATCATAACTATTATTATTAAACTATCAATAATTGTTGGTGAACAATTATTAAGGGTTCTGTTGAGAATGGAGTTTCATACTCCCTTATGTTGGGTGTTGATCATGATGTCTCACACTATGTACATTATATGGGGGATGGGCATGAAGTTCCATGTTCCTATGTATCGGGTTTTGGGAATGAAGACTCACCCCATTATGTTTAGTGATGATCATGAAATCTCACATTCATATGAGATTCATGGATAGTACCCTTACTGGATTCATTGGATCATTTGACTAGTCATGTAAGTCTGAGTTATGACTGAGGTCCATCTAGAACCTAGTATACATGTATATTCTTATATATGTCCATAAAAATAGAGTGTATATACATGTATACATATTATATATATATATTATTAATATATATATATATTAAACTAATTAGACTCGTTCTAGACTACAATGAAGAAGGTAAAGTCTTCTAGGTGTCTTATTGGAACATAAGCCGACTAGTATTTATTTTTCAATGTTTTTTATTATTCCTAATACATGCACACTGTTATGTTATACACATGAACTATATTACTCTAGAAATAATTGTTTTTCGCCTAATGATTTTATCTCACACCCTACTTGAGCTGTCTATGGTACTCTACTAGGCTTTATGACTATATGTGTAGACACGAGAATGTGCCATGTCATTGATGATTGATCTATTTTACTTATAGCTTGGAGCATGGAAGTAGAGGACCAATCATATGCTGATGATTATTGTGGAGTTTTCTATAGTAAATTTTAATGTTTTTTATATCAAGTTGTATATTTATTTACTCTACATTGATATATATATTATTTTGAATATCATCATTCCATGACACCATTTTTTATATAACTCAAATTACGGCTTGATTATTATAACTGCTTGGATGTTTCTTATACTGATATGTTTTATATTATATCAAGATTATTCTATTTCTATTTATTTATTATTACCTTTGTTCCAATATTATATGAGAGTATATTCTCCCCAATGTACCACCTTAAACCCCTGAAGCTAGTCAAAAGCCTCTGGATTATAGGGAGGTGTGCTTGAGGAAATGTGACCCAGTAGCTCGGGGCACTGTTTAAGTGGCTTCGATGTTGGGATGTTAGAAAGTGGTATGAGAGGATTATTTTCAATTTATTTTAGAGTTTTCTATTATAAAAGATACTATTATGGTAATGGAATTTAGTAATGAGCCTATTCCTGGGAGTAGCTAATCCATGTAGAGGGGAAACCCAAATTACCTAGGATGGGTTATTGCTATTTTAATTTGTTCCTGTTACTGTTTCACGGATTTCACTACTGGATAGTGTACTTATTTTGTGATGTTATTAATATTGAAATTATTACTATTATGAATATCCTTTTTTTACTTATCCAGTTAATTTACGGATTTATTGCCTCATGCATCATCATAGGTACTTTAGAACCAATATCGCCGGCATTTTTCAATGCCACAATTACTTTTGTTGTGCATTTCCTACTGAATATATTTAGTTACTAGATTATTATATTTAGAATTGTGTTAATGTCTCTCATAGGGATAACATAATTGAATTAATTAATGTTCTTACATCAATATAAATGTTGTTTGCAATATATATTTATGATGGCACCGTAATTGGCCAATTATACCAAATTTTTGGTTCTAGACCTACTGGTTCCATGGAATTAAATGATGATTGGTGATTGGATTACATGAATGAAAAATTTAATTTATGGATAAAGTAAACATACACATATTGAAGGTTATTCAAGTAATAAAATAATTGAATATGACTTATTACATCCTGATTCCTTATGAAAAGGTCAGGTTGTAGTCAAGTGATGTTCCTATTGAAATTTATAAGGAGTATGACTTTTATAAATTGGTAATATTGAAACATCTAACTAGATAATGTTATATATATATATATATATAATAGTATGAACCAAAATAAAATTAAATCATTTAAATGAATTTGTTATCGCTAAATAAGATTCCATTTGAAAAGTAAACATTATTCTCCTCTATACCTTGTAATTGACACATGATATATTGAACCCTTTACCATCTGATATGAGACTTAGACCAAAAACCAGCCTTATTAGAGGGTAGTTTGGGATATCTATTATGGTCCTAATGGCCTATTATATTCTACCTTTACTACCTAGAGATACATTTAAGAGTAGGCAGAGAGGTGAAATCTTTTCTATATGAGGCTATGTACCTATACCAATCATTTATCTAAGATTTTTTAACTTCTAAATTATTTTCTAATGCATGAATTTGGCATTATAGAATCATGCCACCATGAAATTCATAAGTTTTAGGTGATGAAGGTAGTGAAGACCTTGTCCGGGAGGTTTTGGTAAATGAGCCGATAGTGAAACCTCCTATAGATCCACTTATAGATTCACCTTATATTCCTAAAATGGGCACTCATGCCTAGTTTCGAGAGGGTTTATTTTGTGTGATACAGTCCAAGAAAGGAGATTCTTGAGCAAATTCATTCATGGATGAATTTACTTGGATGTTCTAGTAGTTGAATCAACCAAGCTTCTTAGGGGATTTAATTCCTCAATCTAATTAGTCATGTCCAGAAGCCATGATTTCTATATTTGAGTATCTAGAGATGACTCTAGAGAGGTGGGTCAAACTCGATGTCTATATATAATGTCCTTCTTCCATGAAATGGTGGGATTTCACTACCCATGCAGACTGAAATCAATATATAAACTGGAGGGATTTCTAGATGATTATCTACAATTACTTCTTCCCACATGCATTGAGGGCTGACTGAACCTGAGATTTCATGAACTTCTAGTGGGGATCCAAGACTTTTAGGGATAATTATACTCTTTTTACTGAGCTATAGCGATTCACATCGACTCTAGTCAGTGATGAGATCATTACTATGATGTGATTTGAGGATGGGCTTATATATGTCATCTGATCGAAGGTTAATGTTTTCTAGTTGACCATTATTTCAAAAATATTCAACAATTCCCTCAGTATTGAGTAGAATTTGAGATAAGATAATGGTGTGGGCTAGGGTGGTTCAGCACCCAGAGCAGCTAGGGGTTCCTCTACCAGGAAGAAGTGGTGTTTCAAGGTTTCTCAGAGCTGTAGTAGTTATCAAGAAAGTCATACTAACTGCTTCCTTATATGTCACCAGTATTGGATGTTGGGGAAAAACCCTAGTGTATGAGAAATTAGTTGAGTGAATAGACTGTGGTAGGATGGGGCATATCTAGCACTTATGAAGGACTTTTACACCGATGCCTAGAAAGAGAGGGTCTAAATCGACTCCACACTCTAGAGCAGGACCAATAGTATCTCGCTAGGAAGGAAACTAGAATCCCACTATCTATATAGTCTGAGGAGGTGGTTGAGGTAGAGGGAATCATACATAGGACTTACAATGACTTTCTAGCAGACCTACTCAGGGTAGTCTGGTTGTAACTCAGGGCCACGGTATGACACAGATACACACAGTTCTACCTATGCTAGAGGAGGAGAGTGTCGAACCATCTATTCATTGAGGTACTATTCAAGTAGCATCTACTATAGTGAATTTTTTATTTGACATATTTTTATCACACTCTTTTATATCTCAGGTAATTCTATAGAGTCTGGCCGTCAAGAGAGATAACTTTTATTATAACGAACCAATGTTTTTCAATGGAAATTTCCTTCATATAACATTTCATAGTCACATGAAATCACAAAAATGTGAAATAATAAGTGCTATATGACCTTTAAACATAATTTTTTCACTTATGTGATTTGATTTTCGAAAATATGACATACATGGTTGCGATCAATATGTTATTTGCAGACCAGTAACAAAAACATAATTTTTCATAAATAGTTACATACCCTTATGAATAGTAATGTTACCCTTATGAATAGTAAAATATCATAATGAACAGTAACCTTACCTATGATATTATATAAATAAGATTCAATTGGAAGTACGATATACCTATATGTGGGAATAAGAAAAAAACCTCTTAAAATATGTATTTTTCAAATAAATTATGATTTCAATTAAATATTAAATTATTCATATTTAGAAAATTATTTTTGGAAAATGGACTTTATTTTTGGATTATACATGTTGAAAAATTGTTAGGGTGAATTTTTTGGATTTTTCTAAAATACATGAATTTTTTTTATGAATAGTAAAATATTATAATTCTTAATAAATGCTAAAACCTGAATTTCTGCCTCATTTTGAGTCATGGATGATGTAAATGGCCATTGTTTCGAACTCACATGAATGTATTACTATTTTTGGTAATGTAAAAAATCTCTATTTCTATCCTTTGGGTAAATTAATAAACTAATGATTAAGAAATTATGAAAACCCTCCTTTCCTCCACAATAACCCCCACTTTCCCAACTACCTCTTCTCTCCACTCCTCTCAAGCCTTGTTCCATGTTAATAATCTTACCAAATCACCTCCCAAGCTCCTTTCCCATGTCCAACATCCAATAGTATCTTCAAAATACTAAATCCTCTCCTCTTAAGAGGCTCTCAATGGAGTTAAACTCAAGAGAAAAATTCCTCTTTCCAATTCTTGTATTTCTTTTAAGTTATTTTCTTTTCTTATTTCATTTCTTACCTACCTTCACCCAAATGGTATGATAACTCTAGTAACATACATGTAATTTAAATATATTATGCTAATGGGATAATTCATTGTCTTCTCTTCTTTACCCACATTTTATTTTAAATAAATGAAAACACTGTTTGAGATGTGTTAATTTAGCACGTTCAAGGACAACATTTTATCAATTTCTATGGTCATATTTAATTATGGTCAGAAAATAATTTGTGTTATTGTTGAACCAGATTATTATCTATATAATATATACCAGTTAAAGCTCTTTAATAATTTTGTACAAACGGTATTATGTTTTAATGAAAAACACGTTTGTTGTAATCAAAACCCACCGATTAACCAACACGGTTATCACTAAAGTTTTATATAATAATTCATCTTACCACACAATAACCAAATAAATTATTATAACCATGTAATCTCATGAATGTTAAATAATAACATAATACTTAAATTCTGGACAACCAATTTCATTATACGTGTTTATCCAAACATGAACTGATCATTAAAAACAAAGCAAGAAAATAGACCCGAACAATGAAATCGAACCTTATAACCAATAAAAAAGGTCATGAATGAACTAAAAATGTTTATACTAAATAATATATATATATAATAGTTACATGAATTATTAATTAATAAACCTATTTTTTTATTTAGGTCATTCATAAAAAGTGGAGAACACCACCAAACTTAAGGTAAGGGATCCTCTCTATTTCACTTTTATTCATGAGTGTCCTCTATTTTTTTCCCTTTTATGTGTAATTCCTAGTGATGGGGTATGGTTATGCACCTACCACATACTTTACTAATTATTTATATAAGATTATTAGTCCCATTATATCTCATTAATCCCTCTTAAGTACATATGATATCATGCTGATAATCTATAAGGAATTATACCCTAACCGCCTTTATTCCTTTGAGTTGCTCTATCTTTCATTTTACCCATATGAATTTGTCTTATATTTTTATGTAAAACTGATAAAAGATATATATATTCTTAAAAATCATGTTTAAATATCCATCCCTCACTCTCTTTTTGGGATATTCATTCTTTTATGTGATTACCTCCTCGATACTTCCTAGTAAGCAAACTCGTTTTAAGGGAACCTCTCAAATTTTTATGAAATTTCAGCTTCACACTATCCTCTATTTTAAGACTCCATTGTCTTTAAAAAATATTTTTTTTATTACTAAAACCTTTTTGGTTCACTTATATTTTTATATAAGAGATTTTTTCCTTTTCTATTATAGAATCTCTTTACTGTTTTCCTTAAAACCGCACTAATAAGTTTTAATGCTAAGAATTTCCTAAATACTATTATTACATGTTGTAACTTATTTTATACATCACTTACCATGATATATTCCTATTTTACCTTATTAATTTACATGCATGTTTTTTATTCAGTTCTATCGTGGAAACTTTTATGATACACCCATTCATTATGCTTTATGTCATGAATGTGACACCCATTTTTCTCCATGGGTTCCCTTACATTTATGTATGATTGAATTGTGTATGATTATTTATTTTTAAAGAATATTCATGAACATGTTAATATGGGCGCTCCTAGATAGCGCTCCAATGCATTGGGTAAAGTTAAGTCTCATGAGATGTTTTGTGTGACGGTCTTGCTGGTTAGCCTTGGCTTGTGCTAGTATGGGAAACGATCTTGGCGGTTAGCCTTGACTTGTACAAAAGTCATGTTTTAAGTTTCTATCACATTTCATTGATTCCATGTTTATATGACTCCATGTTTACATGTTATAATCTCTTATTTTACATGTCTTTTTATTTCTTTATGTCATGTTCCTAACCCATGTGCTATATATTTATTCTTATTCTTATTCCCTTATTGGGATTTTAGATCATCTGTTTATTTATGTTATCCCCATGTTATCCTATAAAGATGTATTAGAACAATTGAAGTTAGGGGCACTTTATGAATACTAAATAATAAAATGTTTTATTGAGTTCCATGTTTTCAGTTTTATGTGCCTAGTTTTCGAAGAAACTAGACATCACGATCCTTGGATTGCACTATGATATATAGTTATGATTAAAATCATTTAATGTTATATGTAAAATGTTAGGGACATTATAGTTGGTATTAGAGGGAGGTATTTTTATTTTTTGAAATTAATAATATAGAACTTTAGTAAGATCCTTAAGGATTGGAAAAATTATATTAAAACATCAAAAAATTACGGTAAGTATAGATTAAGTGGCTTATCATGAAAATAAATTAATGCATGGATACAAATAGGTAGAGGAAGCTATGAAGAAAAGAGATTTTTAATGAAGTTTTATCATTTTGATGGGGAAGCAGATTAGTGGTGGAAACTGATCATGAATACGAAGCCCCGGGAGGAAATTGATACCATGGATTGGGAGGAATTCAAGAGGTTGTTTATTAATAAATATTTTCCTCGAACCCTCTGTCCCAAAATGGAAATAGATTTCCTCAGTCTCAAGCACAAGGAAAATGAGTCCATTGGGGAGAATGAAGAAACCTTCACAAGGATTGCAATGCATGCCTCTAGATTTTTCATGAACACTTAATTCATGGTGGATCACTTATTTAGAGTGTTAAAGCCGAGTTTACGGAAAGTGTTGGCGATCCGAGACTTCGAAAGTTATGAAAGGATTGTATGATTTTCCCTCATGGTTAAAATGGAAATTTGTGACTCTCAGAGGTCTCGCGGGCCCAGTGATAGGAAGTAAAAAAAATGGAGAACAACATGGGTGGTTCAACAAATAAATCCCTTAATGGAAAGAAGTCCGAATATACCACTTGTAAAAGTTGTGGGAAGAAGCATCTTTGAAACTGTCTAAAGGGAACCAGGAATTGCTTCAAATGTGGAAATCTGGGATATCTGGACAAGAACTAATGAATGGATATGAAAAATACCACAAGTATGAAAGAAGAAAGAAAGGTTCATATCAATGCTCAGTCAGTGGTGTAGTGTTACAAATTCAAGGAGCATGATAATTATGTGAAAAATTTCCCTATGTCGAGGGATGTCAGAGGCAATCAACAACAACCTATAAGAAAAAAAAGGAAGGGCTTATGCTATCACTACAAATGAGGTGGAGCCAGAAAATGATGTGGTGATAGGTACTCTAGTTATTCATTCAAGAATAGTATATGTACTATTTGATTCTGGTTCTACACATTCTTTCATATCTTTTAATTTTAGTAGAACTATTCAAACACCACCTCAGAATTTGGAGGAAAAGTAATCTGTGAGAACAACAAATGGGGCAATTATTGTGTCCATGGTTTATAACTCCTCCCTGGTTAACGTTTGTGGACTGAACCTACTAGAAAATCTAATCATACTTATTTTAGTAGAGTTAGACACTATCTTGGGCATGAATTGTCTATCTTTATACAAAGCCAACATCAACTGTCAGGAAATGGAGATCACTCTTCACATCCCAAATAATCATCCAATTATTTAAAACTGTAAGGAGGAAGATGAATCTCCTTTAGAATCGTCATCTCAAGTGTGGATATTTTTACCTTTTGAGAAATCATATCTATCTTAAATTATTGAGACAAAGGAGAGAATAATACTTGAAGACATGCCCATTATGAGGGATTACACTAATGTATTCCCTGAAGAGTTTCCTGGCCTTCCTTCTAATCGAGAGGTTGATTTCTCAATTGATATTATTCCTGGATCTCTATATATAACAAAGACATCTTACAGAATGGCCATCGTAGAGCTGAAAGAACTGAAGAAGTAGTTACAGGAAAATGTGGATAAGGGTTTTATATGCCTGAGTGCTTCATGGTGGGGTGTGCTAGACCAATTTTTCAAGAAGAAGGATAGATCAATGCACCTATGCATTGATTATCATGAGCTCAATAAAGTCACAATAAAGAACATGTATCTCGTTTCAAAGGTAGATAACTTGTTTTATCAGCTTTGTAGGGTAGTTCTTTCTCTAAGGTGGACCTTCTGTTGGGATATCCCCAATTAACGGTGAAGAAGGAATATATTCCCAAACTGCCTTTCGAACAAGTTATGAAAACTATGATTTCATAGTGATTCCCTTTGTACTCACTAATTCTTCAAAAAATTTAATGGATTTAATGAATAAAGTCTTTAGAAATTACATCAAAAAATTTGTGGTAGTCTTTATTGACAATATTTTGATATAATCTAAGATCAAGGAGGAACGTGATAAGCATTTGAATATTGTGTTAAAGACTTTTCAAATGGAGAAGGTGTATGCAAAGTACAGTAAATGTGAGTTATGGATAGAGAAAGTACCATTCTTGGGGCACATTATCACCATCAATGGGATATTTGTGGACCCTTCCAAGACAAACGCAATTGAAGAGTGGGTTAGGCCAACATCTATAATGGAGATCCATGGATTTTTGGGTATAGCTGGGTATTATGAATGATTTTTGAAAAGAAATCAAAATTATCATGTACAATGAACAAGATGGAACAGAAGGGAGTAATGTTTTTCTGGACTCAAGAATGTAAAGACTATTTTAAGGAGTTAAAAAAGAGGCCAATCATTATTCCAGAACTCACAATCCCAAAAAGTGGAGAACTCTTTGTGGTGTACAGGGATTCTTCAAAGAAAGGAATAGGCTATGTGCTGAAGAAAAACGATAAAGTGATAGATTACGCCTCAAGGCAGCTGAAAATCCATGAGAAAAACTATCAAATGCATGATATAGAGTTGGCGGATATGATCATTGCATTGAAAATATGGAAGAATTATCTATATAGGGAAAAGTGTGAGATATATACTGACAACCAGAGTCTCAAATTTATATTCACATAAAAAGAGATTAAAATGCACCAGCAAAGATGGATAGAGCTCTTCAAGGATTATGACTGCTCAATTCACTACCATCCCTACAACGCAAATAAGGTGGCAGATGCTCTAAGTATAAAATATCATGCATCTTTATCAATGATGATAATTGAAAAGGATATGATCTTATTAGATTTTCAATGTATAGACATGGGAATAATTAAGGTAGGAACATCATCAGTAAATTATAAAATGATTACTCAACCATCCTTCACAGAGAAAATAAAGGATTCTCAAAGAAAAGACGAGGAAATTCTGAAAAGGGTGGAAGCTATCAGGAGTGGGAAATCCTTTGGGTTCATTATTAATGAGGAAGGAGTTGTAAGATTTGGGTCACGATTATGTGTACCATCTGATCCAGAGATAAAGAAGGATTGTTTTAATGATGCCCATAGCTCTAGATTCTTTATCCACCCAGGGAACACAAATATGTATCGAGATCTATGAGAAAACTTTTGTTGGGACAATATGAAATGGGATATTGCTGAATATAAATTAATGTCCCCAGTATGTTAGCAAGTGAAAGATGAGAGGAAAATGTCTAAGGGGATGATGCAACCACTACACATATCAAAATGGAAGTGGGAGAACATTACTATAGACTTTTTCACTGGACTACCAAGAACATCTATAGGAAAAATGCTATATGGTTCATTATGGACCATCTTATAAAGACATCTCACTTTATCGCAATTCGAGAGGACTTCTCATTGGATCAAATTGCATAGATTTACATCAAATAAGTGGTAAGGATGGATGGAGTACCACTAACTATTGTATCAGATCATGATCATAGATTCACCTCAATGTTCTGGAAAAGTATCCATCATGCTCTAAGAACAGAAATGAACTTCATTACGGCCTATCATCCTCAAACTAATGGCCAATCTGAGGAGACTATTCAGACTCTAGAAGACATGTTTAGAGCATGTTGTATGGAATTCAAAGGAGGATGTGACCAATAACTTCAACTGGTTGAATTCTCCTACAACAACTCTTTCAACTTGAGCATCCGAATGGCACCATATGAAGCCCTTTATGGGAAAAGGTGCAAAACACTGGCATGTTGGAATGAAGTCACTGAGCTTAAGTTGTTAGGACCTAAAATGGTCAAAGAAATGGAGTAGAAGGTAAAAACCATCTAGCAGCATATCAAGGCATCCCAAAGTCAACATAAGAGTTATGCAGACAATCATCGATAATACCTTGAGGTAAAATATGGAGGCATGGTATTTCTACGCATATCTCTATGAAAGAAGATCATGAGGTTTGGAAAGAAATGGAAGTAAAGTCCTAGGTACATTGGCCCCTTCAAGATCCTTGATTAAGTTGGAGCTATGTTCTATCGACTAGGACTTCCACCTACCATGGCCAAAGTACATGATGTATTCCATGTATCCCTATTAAGAATTTATATACTATATCCTTCACCTATACACTCTTCAGAGGTGGTTCAGTTAGAGGATTATATTTAATATGAGGAGAATCCAGTGAAGATATAGGATCGTAGAGATAATGTTCTATGTAAAAATACTACTCTCTTGTTCAAGGTACTATGGTGGAACCATAAGTATGAAGAAGAAACATGGGAGCTGGAGGAGGTAATAAAGGAAAAGTACCAGCACATATTTATGGCCTAGAATGTAAAAGAAAATTACAAGGGTGAAATTTATTACGTGAGGAAGAATGTAACAACCCAATGTTTTTAAATGGAAATTTTCTTCTCATAAATATGCCATAATAACATGAAATCACAACATAATGAACTACTTAGTGTTATTTTACCTTTAAACATAAGTTTTTCACTTCTATGATTTGAATTTCTAAAATCTAACATACATTGTTGTGATCAGTAAGTTAGTTGTAGACCAATCAAAAATCTTTATTTTTTGGTAATAGTAACATATCCTTTTGAATAGTAATGTTACCCTTATGAATAGTGACATACCCTAATGAATATTAACCTTACATATGATATTTTATAAATAAGATTCAAGTGGTAGTATGATATACCTATATGTGGGAATAAGAAAATAAGCATTTTAATATCTGTATTTTTCAAGTAAATTATGATTTTAATTAAATAATAAATTAATCATATTTAGAAAATTATTTTTCAAAAATGGACTTAATTTACAAATTCTACACATCGAAAAATGGATAGGGAGAATTTTTTGGGATTTTTTGAAAATACGTGAATTGTTTATGAATAGTAAATTCAGATAATTCACAATAAATGCTAGAACCTAAATTTCTACATCATGCTTGAGTCATTGATGATGTAAATAGACATTGGTTCGAACTCACATGCCCATATTATTGTTTTTGGTACTGTAATCATCACTATTTATGGTATTGAGGGAAATTAATAAACTAATGATTAAAAAATTATGAAAACCATCATCTTCTCCACTATAACCCCCCACCTCACTCCCACTTATCTCCACTCCTCTCAAGCCTTGTGCATTTACAATATTATTCCAAAATATCCTCCCAAGATCCTTAACCACTTCTAAGAAACCATATTCTCTTCAAAATACCAAATCCTCTCCTCTTAAGAAGATCCTAAAGGAGTTAAACTCAAGAGGTAAATTCTTCTTTCCAATTCTTTTATTTCATTTATGTTTTTACTTTTCTTGTTTCTTTCCTCAAATACCTTCACCCAAATGGTATGATAACTACAGTAACATACATGCACTATAATTATATTATTCTAATGGGATAATTCATTATCTTCTCTCCTTTTCCCATATTTTATTTGAAAATAATGAAAACACCATTTGAGATGTATTAATTTAGCACATTCAAGGACAATGGTTTATCAATTTCTATTATCATATTTAATTCTGGTCATGAAACTATTTGGGTTATAGTAGAACCAGATTATTATATATTTAATATATCCTAGTTTAGGTTATGTAATCATTTTGCAAAAATGGTATTAACTAATAAATAAAAACATGTTTATTGTAATCAAAACCCACAGATTAACCCAAATGGTTATCACTAAGGTTTTATATAATAATTCATGTTCACTCCCAATAAACAAATGATTTATTATAACCATGTAATATCTTGTATGCTCACTAATAACATAAAACTTAAATTCTGGACAACCACTTTCATTATACGTGTTTATCTGACCATGAACCGATCATTAAAACCCAAGCAAGCAAAAGGACATGAACAATGAAATTAAACCTTATAAAAAATCAAATATTTCTAGATTGAACTAAAAAAGGATATAATAAATAAATTAAATATATAACAGTTTCGATAATTATTAATTAATAAAACTAATTTTTTATTCAAGTCATTAATAACAAGTGGATAACACCACTAGACTTAAGGTAAGGGATCCACTCCATTTAACTTCTATTCAAGATCGTCCTCTATGTTATTCCCTTTTATTTGTAAATCCTAGTGATGGGTTAAGATTAACCACCACCCTCATAATGTTCTAATTATGTATAAAATATTATAAATTCCGTTCTTTCTCATTAATCCCGATTAATTACATGCGATATCTTGTCGATAATCCATAAGGAATTCTACCCGAACCACATTTATTCCTTTGGGTTTCTCTATATTTATTTTTACCAAAATTAAATTGTATTTTCTTTTTATGTACAACTTCTAAAATCTATTTATGTTCTCCTAACATGTGTTTCAAGATCCACCCAGCATTCTATTTTTGGTATATACATGATTTTAAGTGATTCCCTCCTCGATGCATCCCAGTAAGCAAACTCGTTTTAAGGGAACTTCACAAATTTGTACCCAATTTCAAGTGCACTATATCAAATGTTTTAAGCCACCATTGTCTTTATAAAATCATTCTATTTATTTTTAAAAATTTCTTGATTCAATTATGGTTTTATATAAAAGATTTTTCCCTTTTCTTTTTTAAAATATCTTTAATGTTTTCCTTAAAGCCGTACTAAAAGGTTTTAATGCTAAGAATTTCCTAAATACTCTTCTTATATGTTGTTTATTATATTTTACCTAACATACCATTATATATTCCAATTTTATCTTATTAATTTCCATGTATCTTTTAATTCCTTTCTCTCATGGACACTTTTAAGATACGCCCATTCATTATGCTATATGTCATGAATGTGATACCCATTTCTCTCTATCGGTTCCCTTATGTTTATGTATGATTGAATTGTGTATGATTATTTATGTGGAAAGAATATTCATGAACATGTTAATATGGATACTCCCAGATAGAACTCCAATTCATTGGGTAAAGTTATGTTTCATGAGATGTTATGTGCAACGGTCTTGGTGGTCAGCCTTGGATTGTGCTACTATGGGAAACGATCTTGGAGATTAGCCTTAACTCATACTAAAGTCATGTTTTAAGTTTCTTCCACATTTCTATGATTCTATGTTTATATGAATCCATGTTTATATGTTATGATCCCTTATGTTACATTACTTTTTATTTCTTTATGTCACGTTTCTAACTAATATGATATGGATTTATTCTTATTATTATTCCCTTAATGGGATGTTAGATCATCCCTTGGTTAATGTTATCCCCACGTTGTCCAATGAAGATATATGCGCACAAAGGAAGTTAGGGGATCTTTGTGAATACTAATTAAATAAATTTTTTATTTAGTTCCATGTTTTCTATTTTTTGTGCCTAGTCATCTAAGACACTAGTCTTCACAGTCCTTAGCATGTACTCTAACGTATAATTATGCTTAAAATCATGTTATGTTATATGTAAAAGGCTAGGATCACTGTAATTATGGCATCATGACACTAGATACATCATTGGGTATCTGATCATATATTGTTTTACAATGTAAGGATTGTACCCTTGAGATAAGAGGATATCTTTTCATGTAGAATATTTTCATCCTCGACATGACAGGGTTTGATTTTATTGTTGAGATTTAATGGTTAATTCATTTTCGAGACCATATCAATTGTTATCGTCAGATGGAGATGTTTACATCACCATAGGGATATAGACATGTTCATAAGGGATAATTGGATTTCCATGCGTCATGAGATTACATGTGCATCAAGGGTTGGTTGGAGTGACAGAATAGATCACTAGTCTTTTCTTAGATGATTAGGGGTTACGACTTGTTGGTTTCCCTCCTATGGTGGATCATTTCAGAGACGCTTTCCCAAAATATTTTTTTGGGATACATCTAGTGAGAGAGGTAGAACACACCATTTATCTAGTTCTAGGAGTGACCCCAGTTTCCATTCCTCGTTATAGGGTGGCCCCTATGGGGATTCAGGAGCTCAAGAATAAATTAGAGGACCTAGATGATAATGGTTTTATTTGACATAGTACCATGACATGGGGTTCACTGGTCCTTTCTTCCAAGAAGGGGGATTGTACCATCAGGATTTTCATGGATTAATGATGGTTGAAATAGATTATATTTAAGACCTAGTATCCACTACCATGAAGAGATGACTGTTTTGATCAAATATGAGAAGTGAGTGTATTCTGAAAGATTTATTTGAGGTTGAGATTTCATCAAGAATATTTTAGGTCTTCAAAAAAACCTCATATGATTTCCATAATAGGAATGGATTGAATGAGTACTTGGTAATTCCATTTTGTATCATGAATGCACCAGCTATTTTCATGGCTCTAATTAATCTGGTTTTACACCTATATCTACATTTATTCATAATAGTTTTTGTAGATGACACTTTAGTGTATTTTTGTTCTTGACACAACCATTCCAAATATATTGATATTATTTTGGATACCCTAAGATATCACCATATAAAACTAAATATCAGCAAATTACACTTTTTTATTGACAATGTCAACTTCCTAGGTCAGATAATCTTGAAGTTTGGAGTATCGGTAGAACTAGAGAAGGTGATAACTTTAGTTTCCAAGGATCAACCCAAGAATTTATTTGATATAAAAAGTTTCGTAGGAATAAATAGAAATAAAATATGTTTCATATTGGATTTCTCACACCTAGAATCACCTCTTATTAGATTTAATAAGAAGGGTGTGAAATTTGTATGTTTGGAAGCTTGTGAGTGATACTTTCAGGATATGAATGATAGGTCAAATTCAGAATCAATTCCGAATCTTCTAGATCCATGCAAGAGATAAATGGTTTTTTATGACACATCAGGTGTTGTAATAGTGGTAGTTTTTATATAGGATCGCTGTGTCATAGAATAAGGGTCTCTTTGGTTGAGTAATCATGAGGGGAATTACCCAATGAATGATCTTGAGATAGAAGTTGTTGTTTATTATTTACACTATTGGAGGAATTATTTACATGGGGATTATTTTTTGGTATTCACTGATCACGAAAGCCTCAAGTATAACGTTTCACATCATGATCTCAATATCAAGAAGTGCATATGGGTTGAATAGCTATAATATTTTTATTTCAAACATTCCTTCAAACTTGGAAAAGGAAATATTGTTGTCGATACTCTGAGCCATAATACTCACACACAAGAATTTTAGGAGGCCAGAGGAGAGTGGAAGCTTAGGGATTTTTTTTAGAGATGCATGTTAACATTTAAAAGGATCATGGGTGTGTATTCCTCTCATCTTTAACAATTTCCTCTATGCATCTAAAATAAGTGAAAAGGGGGCATATTTTAGATCCTGAGTGCCTAGTCATGTGGGAGGAAATTTTAGATAGAGATTCATATTCTTGTTGGACTATGGATGATGATGAGATCTTATGAATACATGGCTGTGTCTGTGTTCCATTAGACATCTTAACGGAACTGATGTTTTAATTTTGTGCCTCATCTTGGGAAATACATCTTGGAATCACCATGTTCTATCAGTGCTTATTTCATCAGTATTGGTGGCCTTGTAGTAAATGGGAGATAACCATCGCTATCACTATGTGTTCAAACTGTCCACAAGTGAAGGTGGAACATCAATTATTAGATGGACATTTATAGGTATTGTCCATTTATGAGTGGAAATTGGAAAACATCTCCATGGTCTTTGTGACATATTTCCCCAAATATCCTTATATAAACAATATGGTTTTTGTTTCAATTGATTGGATGAAAAAGGTAAAACTATTGTTATATGATCAAGAGACTATCTTGATAGATGATCTAGTGAGGATATTTGTTAGGGAGGTCATACATCTTCACAGATCACTATCATCTATCATATCTAATAAGGAAACTTGCTTCACATCTCATTTCTAGTAAGGGTTGCATATGGCCTTGGGTAAATAGCTGCTACATAGCACAACCTATTACCCTCAGAAAGATGGATAGACAGAGCGCCTAATCCAAGTGTTAGAGGAAATTATCTATTCTTGTGTCCTTGACATTTTTGGTTCTTGGGAGAAACACATACCCAGAGTAGGATTCATTTATAACAAAAATATTTAGTATACCATCTAGATAGATCCTCATGAAACTTTATAAGGTAGTCCATTCTGATCACCACTATAATTGTTAGTGTTAGGGGAAGCAGGTTTTCTTGGACCACATATTGTTCAAGAGATTTCAAAGTGATTTTATTTAATCAAGAAGTGCATTTTGATAGCTCAATCCAGAAAGAATTCATATTTCAATCAACTCTAATTACCTCTTGAGTTCGAGGTTGGGGATCATAAATTCTTTTGGGTTTCACCTAGGTTGGTTCATCAATATATTCACTAGAATGACAGTCTTTCATCTTGATTCATTGGACCCTTTGAGGTTGTAGAGTGAATTATAGAATTGAATTACTATATAGCACTTCTTCAAAGATACCAATATATGCATGAAATTTTTCATGTGTTTGAAATCCTCCAGAATTATCCAAACCTATCACATGTTTTCCATCCTAATGATGTTCAGTTATATTTTGATTCTTCCTTTGAGGTATCCCAGTGTGTATCATGGATAATAGCATAAAGACACTTCAAGGTAGGTCAGATCCTTTAGTATGGGTTCTATTTCAGCATAACCGAGTGCATAATGAGACCTAGGAGCATGATGATTTGGTACATGACCAGTGGCCAAAATTTTTCTTAGATGTTTCCTATTTACCATCAAAAGGCCAAATTAGGGATGGGTTTCTTTAAGGAGGGGAGGTTTTAATGACCTATCTCTTTATGAAGGTACAAATAATTGATTTTCTAGTTTTATTTCCTTGTTCAATAATATTTATGGATACCTATGACCATAGAAATGTATCAGGGGAATATGGGTGTCATTTGAGTCCAGATTTCCAAAAATTGGAAAGATAGAGTAAGCTCCATGGTTAACACATGATTAGTGCCAACTTTGTGAATCCACCATGTGGGGAACTCAGGGCACAACAAGAGGTCGCATGGTTTTTCTACAACCATAAGGTCCAGGCACATGTTCATGTGAGTGATTCAATGATTTTAATAGAGTATTTTTATATGTCTTTCACATGATAAGTCAAACCATGCATGTAGCCCATGTGAGGGGGTTCCATAGGATTGGATAGATGTGTGGTTAGCACACATTTTTTCCAAACATACAGCCAGACCATGTGACCTAGTTTTTAAGGGGATTTTACCATTTTTTCCTCAAATGTTTTTAACCCATATCTCCTATTTATTTTCTCATCCAAGAAACCTTAGTCCCTTTCTTCTTATGTGGATCTCTCCCAATCCTAGGTTGGGAAAGTTGATAACTACTCAATTAGGGATCCATTTTCATCATCTTCATGTGCATTAGATCTGCAATAGTGATCTTCTTAATCCTATTTTTATATTTCTTAGTTTACCATCCCATCTCTTGAGCTACTTTGGGGTGATCTCATATAACCTATTTTCAAGGCATTGGTTTGTTCTTATATTTTCTCCCATTATTGTTCGATTTAAGGGCCGACACTAAATGAGAAGAGTTCTATGAACCTAAATTAGGTGGTCTAGAAATTATTCCTAAATTTTTAGGTGTTTTTATAGAATTTTTCATTGTTCCACATGTCCTAAATTTCCTCATATTTCCTTAAAATGTGTTTTACCTATTTAATTAATTTCTCCTTGTTATTACACAAACATAGACCCAAGTAAAATTTCCATAGGATATAGACCTAATTTAGTTCAACCCCATTGGGTGTGATAGAAAAAATGGATAAATTTATATGAATGAAAGTGGGTGGAAAATACATGCTATGTATTGAATAATTATAAATATGCATTTTATGGATTGTGACACCCATGGTTGAATGGGGTAAAATGATTATAAATATTTTAGAATAAATCTGTCATGAAAACTATTATTATACCATGTATAATTTGTTGTGAACAATTTTTAAGGGTTTTATTGAGGATGGAATTTCAACTCCCTTACATTGGGTGTTGGGAATGACATCTCAACCTGTTTACTTTATCTGGGTTATGGGGAGTATATTCCATGTTCCCCTATATCAGATGTTAGGAATGAAGAATTACCCTACTATTTTGAGTGATGATCATGATGTCTCTCATTATTGTAAAATTCAAGTATAATACCCTTTCTAGAGTCATTGTATCCTTATACTAGTTATGAATACCAGAGTTGTGCCCCAGTCCACTTAGCACATAGTATCCATGTATATGCCTCTAGAGGTTCAAAAATATTGAGTGTATATATATAGAAATATTATATATGTATCTATATATATATATATATATTACTACATATATGTCAAATTTAGTAGACTCATTTTGGCCTATACTGAAGCTGGTAGAGTCAGTCGGGTGTCATATTGGAACCTGATCTGAATAGTATTTATTTTCTATAATTGTTTATTATTTTTTATACATGCAAAAAACTATGTTATACACACTGGATGGGTTATTCTAGACACCATTTTTGGTGGCTTTCTCAGTTCATCTCATCACCTATTTGATCCTCATTTGGTACCAGAGTAGATTTCAAGAATTTTGGTGTGGACAAGGTAAAGTTACCTATCATGGATTCTTGATCTATTTTAATAATATCTTAAATCATGTTAGAAGAGAACCGAGTGTATAAACGAGATACTAGTGGAGATATGTTTTTTCTTTTTTGTATTATTTTATAGAATGTTGTATATTCCTTTTTTTTACATATCATATATCCCCTTTTTGTATATCATCATTCCAAAACATCATTTTGAATATGAATCATCCTACATATTGATTATTATTATTGCTTTTTTGTTTCTTATTCATTTATTTTTTTCTATTATATCATCCTTACCCTATTTTTATTTATTTATTTTTACTGATGTTCCACTCTGATATGAGGGTATAATCTCCCCCACTATAAAACTTTTTACCTTCACTATTAGTATGTAGCCTCTAATGTGTGGAAATTAATTCTTTAGGCCATGTGACCCACTACTTCAAGACACCTTTTAAGTGACTCCTAAGTCAATACATTACACTTTCCGACTGACATGATTTGGGAATTAATTGGGTAAATCCTACTTAGTTTATACTCACCCCATTATTGGGAACACTTTTACATTTGTAGATTTCATCTATCCATAAATATATAATGTCAAGGTATCTCAGTTATTTAGTGGTGTTTCATGATACCTTGGGTGTATCGTTTCTAGTTAGATCTTGGAGAAATATGGGAGTTTCTTGTGGATGTCCTTGGTGTATTTGGTTTTTTTTCCTTTTGATTCCGTTGGTTATGTCACTAGGTTTCTGCTAGTACTCTAAAATGGTAGTTGGCTTAGTTGTGTTTGTAGTTTTATTTTTTGTACGCATGCATCACATAGAGGTTTTTTATTGTATTTTTTGTTTTTTATGTTTATCTTTTAGAGGGAAACTTATCCCCAAATGTTCTCTAGGAACTTGACATTTATTACTAACCTTTGGTGTCTTGAATATGTCACTTAAGGCTAGTAACACTGGCTACATCATTCCAAACTATTGGGTGAGGGTAGGTATGTTAAAATAGACCATTCCTACCTTTTTTCATTCTAATAAAAAATGGAAATGGAATTCGTATGTATGTGTGGACTACTGCCTTCATAGCGTGACATAGTTCATTTTTCATCCCCAACCTACATGAATGGTTATAAGAATATGATTAATGAATAAATATGATTTTATTATGTAAATAAGAATTTTACTTTATTTTTAATACGGAAAATTTAACCTTTAACTCATTAATTAAGATACCACTTTTCTTTGTCAAAAATTAGAAACAAATATCATCCCTAATTTCATCCTCATAAGTTAAAACTAAAAGATTCATGTGAAGAAAATAGGATTTAATAAAACATTATATAGAATGTTTTATATTACCTTAAATATTATAATAATTAATAACTAGGTATCAAATAATAGTGATCTATGTTGATACTTTATATTATGCATGAAATAATTAAAATCGCTAAATTCTGATGATGAAAATAAACTATATCCAACTAATAAATATATAATAAATGGTTATAAATTAAAACCATATAGTTAAATATATTTTAAAAAGGAACTAAAATATTTTAATCATATTTTTATTTTTATTATAAAGGATTTTAAAAATAATTCATGGAATTTAGGAATTAAGGTGAGGGTATTTCACCTCAATTTTCATTCTTTGATTCGTGTTTTGTTTCATACATCCAATTTCATTTAAAAATTATCTAAAATTTCTATTGGATATATAATATCATGAATTTTCTATTATTCATGATAATTTTAGTTTAATACTAAACTCTCACTTTCAAGGGTTTTCTGTTAAAACATTTCTTAAGATATAAGGTATTTTTTGTGACTCAACCACTTTTCTTGAGTCATAATGATTCTTCCTTGACTATAGGTTTAGAATATGGTTTTATCTCATTCTATGATTATATTATAATCCCTTTCAATCATATTTTATATATAATTACCCTAATGTATCAATTTTTTTGTAAAATTATATAATGTTAAAAATAATTAAAATTCTCTCTAAATGAGCTCATTTTCTCCCATATCTATATTTACTCTTCCTGATAATGTTCTCCATTATTATTTTTGAAAACCAAAAATATTTTATTTTTTATGATCTTAAAAATACTCTTTACCTTTTTAAAAAAAATTATTTATCACACTTTTATGATCTATGTTTTAATAATGGTATTTTCAATATATATAAAAAATGGATTTCCATTATAAGTTCATATTATTATCTCTCACTCCAAATTTCCTATGGAAAAACATTATGCATTTTTCAAGGATCCATTATTTAGATTTATTATAAAGTTGTGTTTTAAAAAAAAAATTTACCTTCAAGAAAATTACTTTTTAAATTTATGTGTCATTTCATATCTTTATGAAGATGTTAAGAAATGTTTTCTAAAATATATTTTTCATATTTTAACTTCCATCTTCCACTTTAAAATATATAACTCCAATGTAGTTATTTTTTATAAATAACCTTATAAATTCCTTGATAAAATACTAATTTTTTATGACTGAAATTTTGGAATCAACCTATCAACTTTTTATGTCATGTTTTGTGATACCATTTGGAAATGTTATGAAACCGCTTTCCATCCCGTGGGTTTTCATGATATATTGAATGATTGATATCTTGTTGGACACATATGTATGGATGATGAAGTATGGGGTCCTATATCACCCTATATTTCATTAAATAATGTTTTATATCTCATGAGATAATAATGTTGTGTATGTACATTATTGTGTTATGATTTTTTCACATGGATAGGCATGGAAATTATCAGATTGATCTTTGTTTATAAGATTGTGCATGTAAATGATCACAATATTATTTTTTACATGTTTTTGTCTATACATATTCATGTTTTTCTTTATTCACATGATGTTTCTTGGAAATTATTACATATATACTTTTTCACAATATGGTCAATGGACATGATTGTGTATAGATTTGTTTACATGATGGTTCATGGACACGATAATATATAACTTTGTTCACATGTTGTTTCATGGGTATGATCACATATATATTAATTCAAATTATTTTTCATTGACATGATTTTGTTTTTCTTTTTTAAAAATATTTTTTCAGGATGTTATTTCTCTAACTTCTTTTACAATATAATTATTTTTCATGTTTAGGATTATGCCATATTTTTTGTTATATGCTTATGATTATGCTCTAATGGTCATGATTATTATATCACAATCTCATTCCATGTTTCATGTTTGGTAAATTGAAAAAAAATGTCATTTTGTTTTGACTTATGGGAAACTCTTAATTTTCAATGTTCTTATTAAAAATATATTTCTCTCATGCTCCTGTCTTGTCATGTTATTCTGATCCAATCCTTGATCAAATGATGATAAATTTTCCCTTACCGAGTGATGGAACTCACCCCTATCTTAGGGTTTCATTCACCAAGTTATGAATATGAGTATAACCTACAAGGAGTCTAGATGTTGGTCAACTGTGGTTAAATTATACATAAATGTTACCAAGTATCATCAAATAAGTTTCTTGTTCATAAAAACTTAAAAGTCACTAAACATTCCAATATTGGGATTATGTTATTATTTGTGAGAAGTAATTTTTAACTTATAGAAATGATGTTAAATAAAGCCATGTTTATCTTCAGTCATCTCACTTGGAATTAATTAAAATGTGTCAAGTATGTTTTTTAGCACTGGATATGGGATTGAGTGTTTAAGTTGCCTCAGATATTTTATTTTAGGATCACCTTCCACATCATAAAATGATAATAATCATGTAAGTCACATATAAAGGAAACATATCTCAATCATAAACATGATATAAAACCTAAAGAAAATTATAGGTTTTATATTGGAGTTTTACAGAATATAACAATTAAAAAAACATATATATTACTTAAAATAATAAGTTATAATATTATTTTAAGAATTATATGGTGTTATTAATAAATTGAGTAAGATGTTTCTTTAAAAAATAGAAGAATAAACATCGAAAGAGTAAATGAGGGACTTCAAGAATAAACACTTTATAATTAATCATAAATGTGGATTATAATTCAACTTATTATAATGAAAACATGATTACCCTCATGAGATAAAAATATAATTAAATTGAAGATCTTTTGGAGGTATTTTGAAGAGTAATTTCAAAATAGAGAGAAAATAGTGACAACCCCAAAAATAGAAGAGGGGGTTAGAGAGTCTCCTTACCACAGATCCCATTTTGTTTCATCCTGTTTATAACTACTATATAATAAAATTATGTATATCAAAACCCAAATAAATAGGTTTATTATATTTATTTATGATATCCATGACCAATTATAATAATTATAATATATTAATTAATTTTTTTGGTTAATGATGAAATGGTTTGATGACGTGTTTCTTTGAATTATCTAATTTTCATTACAATTTCACCATTTTGATTCTTTTTAATTTATATTTTTTGTGAAATTAATTCTATACTATTATAATAAATTAAAATAAATCAATAAATATAAAATATAATCTACCATAACCATCCTTATTGGTAGTGATAAGTAAATCAATGACAACAGCTTTGTAGGCAAACGAAACTGACCATCAATTAGATGTGTCAAAAAAGGGGATGAGATACTAAATATGAAATAAATGGAATAAAATAGTTATTTAAAATGATAATAACATTGATATGTTATATAATTCTAAATTAAATATTTTTTAAATTTATAGAAAGAAAATATATTGGGATATTATAAAAAAGAAGAAGAAGAAGAAGAAGAATGGAAAAGGAGTATTATGAGGTTACTTGTTTGTTGAAGATTTCTCCTTTTCTATAAGCCTAAATCATTAAGTGTTTGAGTTTTGATGACACCATAAAAACTCGAGGGTTATTATAAAACATATTAGAGAATTATTGGTAATTTTTTGGGAATTGATAAGTAGAAAGGAATTATTTTTCCAAGGGGAGGGAGAAGGGTTTTTATACTTAAAGGGAGTGGTATTTTTTGGTTAATATACTGAATAAATTATTATTTCCAAAATAATAATTTCAATAATGATACTCCTGAAATTTTAAATTAAATTTTATTAAAAATATACGTTTTAGTACTTTATAACCCCTTTAACTCCAAATCTATTAGTTTATTCAAAAGGAAAGAAGAAAAAATGAAAAAAATGTTTCTAATGAAATATATTTCCATTTTAGAATATGGAAATTTCTTTTTTGTTTTCTGAATTTATATTTATTATTTTAAATAAATAAATTATCTTATTAGATACATTTTTGGTTAGTCTAAAAATTTTAGAATTTATTGAGTCATTATTACATCAATATTACACTGTAAAACATATTTATTTTCAAAATCTGTATTTCTACTATCCACCTAAAAATTCATGTGTTTTCAAAAAAAGCAGCAAAAAATATCTATTAAAAAAATTGATGTACATATTTAGTAATATACCTAAATTTTATCTAAACATAGGTAATTTTAATATTTAATATAAAAATTATGGTTTTGAAAAATACGTAAATATGCACTTTATCAAAATGTAATTTATACTTTCTTTTTAGTTTTCTTATTTTACTATTTAATTTTATATATTATAATATATATAAATATATAATTAATTTATTCATGTTAAATATTATTGATATTTCATTATACTATAAAATTAGTTAAGTTACTATTATAACAGTTATATTATTATTCTAATGACCAGGTTACTTTACCTAACAGTTATGTTACTATTCTAATGGTCGTATTGGTTTTATATTTACTCTAAATACCTCTAATTTATTTTATTTTTAATTCAATACAATTCTTTTCAAGGTTATATATTATTAATTTATTAAATGTTGATTACATTAATAGTTTTTTGTTTTTATTTTACTGTTTTTTTCTCTGGTGTGAAAATTCTAGGAGACCAAAATGATATTAAATTTTCTATTCTAGATATTTTATTTAATTTTATGTTTATTATACCATTTTAATAGTTTTAATTTTATAGATTATATTTATTCTCTAAATTTAATTTTATAACTTAAATAAATAATGTATTTTTAGTTTCTATTATGTGGTTCATGTGTTTTATACTATATAATATTCCTAACCATTTCACAAATGTTTATTTAGATGGGAATTCCATATAAAATAGTCTTGGTCATTAGATTCTTCCCTATTTATAAATTTTATATTTTAAATTCCACATCATATACTAAGTTTAGAATATATAAGTTTTATTTAATTTCTTTTAATACTTAGGTTTCCATGTTGCCTCTTTATACTTATGGATTTTCTAAGTATTTTGAAAAGCTATTTTGTATTGTTGATTATAAATTTGTCTCTATATTCCATGATTTTAATTGGTATCTACTAATGGTTTAGGTAATCCTCTAGTTGGACCACATCTTTATTTAATAGATTTGAGGTTTTGGGTAAGTAATTACTCATGAGATATACATGGAACACATCATGCAATTATCCTAGATGTTTTAGAAGTTTTAGTTAATAAGCCATAGCTCTTATGTGATCAAGTATCTCAAAGGGGTGTTTTCCCTTATTTAAAAACCCCATGACTCTCTTCCAATGTGATATTTGAAGGAAAACCTTTTATCCAACTACAAAATCCGACTCTCATCAATAATATTCAGCATAACTAATTTATTAAATATGAGAATATTTAATGTGTTAAAGACATGTTTAAAACATCTCTATAATCTTTTGTACTATTTCGGGTCTAAGAGCTTATTTTCACCAACTTTATCACACTATGTAGTAGTTTTAAATCACTTACCATATAGATATTTATATTGGTATATCATAATACTTGAGTGTAAATTGATATTGTATGAGAACATAACCGATAGAAGATATCATTCCCTAACACCATTGAATTCCATATGGCATGGTTTGAGCATGTATATGAGTGTTTCAATGGTTCAATCATATTATCTATTATTATGGGGGAGAAATATTTAATTAAAGTTCAACTTAGTAATAAGATAATGTTGATGAATGATATAGAACTTAATAGTGAACCTTGGATCTCAGTGATATATTATTGAAATTGGTTCCCCATTTAGAATCACAAATTAATTTACATATATTTTCACAAGTTTTTCATGTCATAATTATTCTTAAATAGAGATTAAGTGATCTATATTGGTGATTTTATCCACTAAAAACTATATGGTTTTATTTCCATTTTATTTATTTAAAACCCCATGAAAAAATACATGATGATGTTTTCCCATTTCAATGTCGGTAGGTGTAATGGATTAATAATTCCATTATACTTATAATATTCTACCTTAACATGTTTGTAGAAAAAGAACTTTGAGGTGTACTCAACAATATTATTCATCATATTATCCCACAAAAACTACTCTTGATGATCTCAGAAAAACATGGTAACTCCTACATGGTGGGAAAATGATAAACTATGTGCATCATAATATATATATATATATAGTTATTATCATGAAAATAATCATGTTCCAAATTTAATGGATCTATCTTTTTCAATGTGGAATTCATGAAGCTTCCCTTCCTTTAATTCCCTCACCTTCTTTTAAATCTCTAAATCACCCATTTATGCCTCCATAATCTCTTGGATAGATGGTTGGGGAATCCTATGGGGAAATTAGTATGTCTTCCCTACCTTTATTATTTTCAGATCAATCCATTTTATATCTATAATGATAATATCTTTCTCAATACTTTTCATGGATAAGTTAATCGGTTCTTTTATGATAAGAGAACCAGCTACCCTATTTTCTTTTTTAGGATGATATTGTATTTAGAAATCATGGTCCTTGAATAACTAAAAATTTAATTATTGAAACATGTTTATCTCCTCATGTGGGAATATATACTATAAACTCATGTTTTTATTATATATGTAACACTTCTCTCCGAATAAGAAGTGTCTCCAAATCTTCAATTCAAAGATCACAACTACTAACTCCAAATAATGCATTGGGTCATTGTACTCATGGATCCTAAATAGTTTTTCAGGAATAGGCTATCACATTATCGTTTTTATGAGTATTAAATCCACTCTTTTATTGAATGTATCACTGTATATCATAAACCCTTATCCCCTTTAGGGGAGTGCAAGTACAAGTTTAATATCATGACATTTTAGAAGAAGAACATCATTCTCAATAGAATGTATGACACAAAACACTAAGAATAGAAAATAATATAACAACCTGATTCTTTAAAATATATACACTTTTAAATAAATTCAATCTCTTCAATATCTTTTTATGCACGGAACACCTAGTTTGAACAAAACGTGATACTCTATTAAAATATTATTACTTAAACATGACCATTATAACCTAGTTGTTAAGTTGGTGGGAATTAATAGGACTAACTAAATAATGAAACATTCATGGTTTAAATATTTATATAATTAATTAAATGTATATCAATTGATTAGAAATAAAATATAAACCATTTTAAATAAAAAGAAATGTTTTATAAAAAATTATATTTTTTAAAAGAAGGTTTAGCCACGCTTTGAACACATAATTTAAAATAAAATTTTCCTATTCTATAAAATATTTTTTTAAAATAAAAAATTTTTAAACCTGCATGTACAAATTATCATTGGGTGAGTTTTTTTAGAATTTTCTGAAAATATTAATTTTTCAATAAATAGTGAAAAATACTGATTTTTTTATGTTCAACATATCAATAATTTAAATTATATAAAACATTAAATTATATTTCAAATTTGTTTAAAAGTAAAATTAGTTCAATTATATTAAAATAATATATTTTATTTCATTGGAGTCAATTTTTTATTGAATTATGACATAAAAATGTTTTTAAACATTGGAATGTTTTCCTTGGAAAAACTAATTTTTTACGCATCTATAGGGTTAATTTTAAATTGAATTATTCCATTTATATGAATTGATTTTTCAAAAAAAAATTACATATTTTTAATTATAATAATTTATATTATCTAATAAATTTAACTTAATTTTATAACATAATTAATAGTGAAAATAGTAAAAAAACAATTTATTGTCATGGTTAAGGTAAAAACTGATTTATCAGGGGGTTAAACGAAAGATATAAGGATTAAAATGACCCAAAAACTTGTCCAAACCCCATTTTATGAAAATATTTCAACGTTATAACCTATAATTTTTGATAATTACACGTTTTTTAGGCTTTTTTCATGATAAAAATGTGGTTATCACTTTATCATTTCAAAATTTTCATGTGCGTCCTCCCCCCACTTATAAAAGTGAACCTTCTCCCTGCTATTCACACTTACAAAAACATTTGGTTCATAAAATAACTACCCAAATACCTTAAATAATTATATAAACACATACTATAGGCCTTAATTTTATTATTAATCCCTTCTATAAATTATTTAGGTATAAACCTAAAAAGGCTCTCTGAAAAAGATGTAAAATTAATAAATGTGCATATTAATTGTATCTATTCTTCCACCTCCATAATATATCATTAAACTATGACGATATGATAATTTAATTATCTCCAATATACTTAAATTTTATTTTTTAATTTGATAACATTTATCCATCTCCACTTCGATCTAATAGAAAATAAAAGCGTTGATCGGCGGACTACTGCCTCACAAACCTATGTAGCTCATTTTCCATCACCTCCTATCAAGTTGAGATATAATGAAGTATTTAACATATTTATATTATATTAATTATATTAATATAATTATTTAGTTATAATATCAAATATACCTTCTTACTTTCCATTCCATGGGGGGATATGATAATGTCACTTGTGTCTATAATGAACTACCGCCTCGTGAAATGATGTGATTCATTTTTTTATCTTACAATTTACATGGAATGTAGTAAGTATATAGTTACTAAATATATGTTATTTTAATTACATAAATACACTTATGGAAATATAATATCACATATAACTCATTACCATCAAATCCATTGGAAAACAATAATGTAGTCCGTGCATAGGTTTGGACTACCACCTCCACATAGTGATATGAAAGGTTTTTAATTTTTATTTTACATGGATGGTAATAATGATTAATTAGATTAATAGAAATTAAATATATAAAATATTTATTATTATGTTATTTTTTAATAAATTTTTTTATTTTCCTTTGTTTCATCTTTCGATAAATTGGAAAGAGCATTCATGCGTACATATGACCCACTGTCTACATGAACGGTGTATTTCATTTTCTATCTATAACTTTCATGGATTAATATAAATGTATATATAAATGTATATATAATATTTATATAATTTTTAACATTTTTTGATATTATTTAATCATTATCAAAGTAAAAGGACTGAAATTATAGATTGAAAGCATACATGAAAAATGAATCAATTATCACTTGAAAATGTGATTCTAATAATGAATTTTAAATAAAGGGTGATAAAATACTATAAGTAAATAATATATAGTATAAAATATATGATTATGGTTCAATAATATATTTATAATAATCATTTATTTATTATATAGTATGTTTGAACACATATGAAAGAATTTGTACCTAATGTAAGAGATTCTTTTCTCAATTTGTATTCCTTGAGCCATATGTCATGTTGTAAACCTTTATTATTTCATATAGTGTATATAAAGACCCATTGGTGTGTAATATCATGAATTTATTTATTCTTGATTCATATTTAGTTTAATTTAATTTTATTATTTCATGGGGAATATGATTCAATGTTACCAAAGTGGTCATGGTTTTATGATATAATCTTATCGTTTATCATCATTTTTTATTTTTATGATTTTGATGATGATATATTATGATCCAAATCTCATGAAACTCATGAATTTTCTTATCCTATGGTTATCTCATCATAATAAATGTTTAACCATTATTTTCCTCTATTTATGTACTTAAGAGGTCAAAAGAATATTTTGTAGGAAAAAAATCGTCTCAATTTCAATCTTCAGTTGAAAACTCATTTTCTTCCATACATATGTTTTCTAAAAAAAATAATTTTTTTAAAGATTCACCAAATGATATATTAAAGGAAAATTTACCGATGATTTAATTTTTCCAAAGGGTTTAAATGAAACCTTCTTTTTTTTCTGAATGTGGTAACTCTTAACCTTTTACCAATGTTTAAAAGGAATCTATTATTTTAACTTGTAGGAATGAATGTAATTTTATTCCATCATGATAATAATTTTATTTGAATCTTCTGTTATAATTTTTTATGTATATTTTCAATGAAAAGTATTTTGAATATATATTTTTATATTTTTTATTTTTTAAATGAGTTTTTAAGAAAAATTATATTCCCCAAGAAATTTTCCACGTGAACTTTTGAAATAATTACATTGACATTAATTAGAAATTACTAGGGATATAATATACTAATATCATCCTTATTATTTTTTAGATAGTTTATGATCAGTTTGATTGGGATGTACTATTTTGATACCATTACCCAAATTACTCTAAATACTTAATGTTTATTTTTTGGGGAATTTTTTAACATCACATATGCTAGTTTTTTTTGTCATTTGTATTTATTTTGATTATGTTTCACCCCTTTGATATGAGGAATTCATTGGTTTTTTTAGGTGATAATAGGGGACTTTTATAGCTCCTTGATACATCAGAATGTCTCATGAGACATACTAGCTTGGGTTTCTGTCTACGGTCGTACCCATTTATATAATATTTCTTGGCATAAGGATTTCGTGATATGGTTATTATGTCTAAAATTATGAATTCCTTCATTATTAGATTAGTCATTGATTACCATGTTATTATACAATTAATTATAATATTCATTGAAAATATTCCAGATCATGTGATTATATATAAGGAATTATTTATTCCTTATTTGGTCCTCCCATATTGTTCTCACTTCATTGATTAAATTATTATTTTTTCATTTATTTACCTTTCTATATTAATTATTCTTTATTTATTCATATATTCTTCAATACTTGTACCCTTACTCTGTATTTGATCTCACCCATTTATTATGTTTCTTTTTCAATTATTTCAAAATGAATATAATAATTGATATGTAGAGTTATGATAGAGAAAATTATTATTCACTTGAATAAAAAACTTTTTTGTAATTTATGATTTCATCTGTAAAATTTGATTCATATATGTATATATTTACTAAGAATACTACACTTTATAAGGAATCACATTATGAATAGAGGAATAATAGAAACCCTGGGAACTTGATTTAGGAAAACATAGATTATGTAACATAACCCTGTGGTAGAAATTTAGGATAAGTATATAAGGACATCCTAATGTTTTTATAAGGTATAAATTATGTGATTTTTTATAGAAATACATAACTTTCTTTATATAGTAATTGGAAGTGGTTCTAGTATAAATATACCTTGGGGTAATGACTCTGAAGAAGACCTATTGGTCTCGTTTCGAGTGTTACCTAGTATTTTAAAATGAGCTTTACTATGCACCTGGTTTGAAAATTATAGGGGATATTCTTTGGATAATTGAAATTTTCAATACAAACAATTATGATTTATTTGGAAATATTTTTATGATTTCAAAAAATTCCTAAGGAAACCATGTTTATGATTATGATATTATCCATGCATAATTTTTTAAATTTATACTAAGTGTTTTACTATTTTTTGGATTATAAATTATGCTTTATAATGTAATGATCTAATATATTTTACTATATTTTTTAAAAATGGTCCTTAATGAAATGATTAGAACCTATATAAATTCACATTCTGCATGTAGGGACTGTCCTCTTGGGAAAGATAATGAAATAAGAGATGGATAATAAGTTGTAACTAGTAAAATTATAACTATATTAGGGAAACTGACTCTAGATATGAGTAAAAAAAATTCTCAAATGCAGTATCCTACTAATCCACCACATAGTTTAATAATGTTATACTACATAATTCATTAGAAAACTCTATCATTCAAGGGGGATACAATTACATTTTTACCTGTGAAATGGATAACTTCCTTAGAGAATATATTTCTTAATCTGGGAAGTAATGAAAGGAAGAAGATTTTTAGGGGAATTGTCATCTCTCAACAGATGAAGATCAATGGTAGTTGTTGATTCAAAAAACTAAGGATGAAAAAGAAATATTAAACATGGAATCAAATAATTTCAAGGTAAGGATCTTGGAAAAATATTTTCCTCGTGAGAAATGATTGTACATGAAAAAAAATTTCTTATATCAAATACAAAAAACACTACAAAATGTTTCAATGTATGAATCCATCTTTGTAATGTTTTCAAGGAATGATGCAGAATATTTATGTAATCCAAAGGTAAATAGTGACCATTTATTTTATAGGATCAACCCAATCCATATAAGGGAACTAGCCGACAAAAATTTCTCATCATATGATGCCATAATATCTTCTAGTGGCAATATAGAGACATAATTCTTCAAGTGTTATGGCTTGGAAGAGATGTAAGAGGAGAAGAGTATAGAATGAAAAAATAGGGATAAAGGGGATAAGGGAAAGAACAATTTTATCCATGTGATAATTATGGAAAGAAAAAATATAGTACTTACTTGAAGGGAGTGAGATTTTTCTTTCAATGTGGAGAGAAAGTCCACAATGATTGTGATTTCAAACACATGAAAAAATATTCCAATGTGGAATGAATCAACTATAAGGAGTTGGGTCATTGAAATTCCTCAAGTGTCAAGAGAATATAAATCAAATGAATCTAAGGGGTAAAGGTCAATCTTATTCTATTAATATAGAAAATGTGGAATAATTAATTTTATTGAGTTTTGATTAATCAATTATCATATAATATTATTTAATAATTGATATTACAGTTATAATAATTAGTAAATGTATAATTATTCTACTATATTAATTTTTACTTTAAGAATTCTAGAGAATATCTTGAATGGTACTGATGACTAAGAAAAGTGATTTTGTTGAATGTTTAACTTCTTAGAAAACAAATGATTGTGGGGGGATAGCCTTCGATATGCTACTGATGATGACATAAAAATGAAAAAGATGTTTTTATGAAGGTCTTGGTAACATTTAGGGTTTATCAAACCTTTTATGTTAAGGTAATTATAGGTTATTAAAAATTGGTGTCATTATAAGAATTATATTAATATTTTTTTTGAAAAATTACAACCCACTTTCTCAATGAAAAAAATCACATCCAACAAGGCCAAGGGAATTTAAACCACACTTAAGGGTGAAAAGGGTGTTGGGCCTACCACTGACCTTTGTGATATCCACATTAATATGTCATTATTTTTTCTTAAATGATTTTAAAAATAACTATTAATGTTAATATAGTGGTTTTACTATTGAGTTTTATAGATTAATCTATTATATAACTTGTTCTAACTGTATTGGTTTTGAAAAATATTTATAGATCGGTGCAAAGACTTTTCACTCTTTTATGGATCTTATGATCTGTTAAAGGTTAATTATGTTACTTAAGGAAGAAAAAAAATTATTGTGTATTTATTTATTAGAGTAAGTGATGAAGTGTAAATTTTTAAAAGCACAACCAAATGATTAAAATTTTCATGTGAAATATAAAAATATCAAGTAAGTATATTTCATTATATTCTTACAAATTAAAATAATTCCTCAAATTTAGGAAAAGGATCTTGAAACAAACTAGTTATCATATTAGATTAATATTTGATGAATAAAATGGTATTTTAAATCATTATATATTTATGTTTTTAGGTCATTATCTTTCAATTGATCAATCAATTTCTTTTGAACAATAATCTCTATCAGTCTCTGTAATTATGTATGATTTTCTTCCATATCCATATCTTTTCATCCCTCTAATGTTCTCCTAATTAAAAACATAGTTATGTGTTATTCTATATTTCATTTGTAATTCTATTTCAATCTTATAAATATTTTGTTTTATTTATAATTATTATTATATGGGTTTCTAATAAATGAATTTTTAAATGATATGCCCTTAATTTCTAAGATCAATATCAAATTATGAGGGTGTAATTTAATAAAGGGGTAGAATATAACATCTTGAGATTTTAAGTGGAACATAATGTTTCATATTCTGTATGACACAAAACACAAATAATATAATATAATATTAAACCTTTAGAATTTAAAATAAATTTATTTTTCAATAAATTCAATCTCTCTAATATCTTGTGATGCACACAACACTTGGTCTGAACGAAACAGAATACTCAATTAAAATATTATTATTCAAATATGACTATTATAACCTTGTAATTATGTTGGGGGATATGAATATGAATAAACAAATTATAAAAATTATATGATTTACACATGTATAAAATAATTTCAATGCTTATCTATTGACTATAAATTAAATAATAACCATTTGAATTAAAATAAATGTTTTTTGATAAACGATATTCTTCTTTAAAGGCGGTTAAGTCACGCTTTGAAAACATAATTTATAATTACTTTTTACCACTTTTAGAGATATTACTTTAAAAAATAAATATATTTTTAAATTCTACATGTAAAAATTATCCTTTAGTGAGTTTTTGAGAATTTTTCAAAAAGATTAATTTATTGATGAATATTAAAAATTATTGGTTTTCTATTGAAAAATGAATTTTCATATAAATTGTTTACAAGTTTAAAATATATTTTAAATTGGTTTTATAGTAAAATAAATAAAATTATATTAAAAATTAAACATTTTATTTCATTTAAATCAATTTTATATTGAATTATGATTTAAAAACAGTTTTGATCTTTTGAAATGTTTTCTTGGGAAAACCTATTTTTCGTTGTGTCTGCAAATTTAATTTTAAATTGGATTATTCTAATTATATGAATTGCGGTTGTTAAAATATATTCCATATTAATAATTAAAATAATTTATATTATATAATAATTTTAACTTAATTTTTACCGTAATGAATAGTAAAAATAGTAAAAACTTCATTATCATAGTCAAGGTAATAACTGATTTACCGTGGGGTAAATATAAATATATAATTGTTAAAATTATCTACCAACATGTTAAAAACCCATTTTATATCCATATTTAGACATTATAACCTCTAAGGGTCGGTAATTACCCATTTTTGAGGTTTTTCGTTTGTGAAAAATGTTGGTATTACATTATCTTTTCAAAAATTCTATGTGTGCCCTCTCCCTCACTTATAAAAGTACACATTCTATCCTCCCCTATTCATAGATAAAAATAATTTGGTTTAGTAAATACATATTCAAATCTCTTAATTAATTCTCCCCACACATCATAGAGTCCTTAGTGTGATTATAAATACCTCTTATGAAGGCTTTAGGTATAATCCTAAAGAGGCCCTCCGATGAAGAGGTAAAATTATTAAACATGCATTTTTTCTTTATCTCCTTTTCCAAATCCTTCAAATATCATTAAAATATGATTATATAACAACAAATGTTTCTAAAATATACTTATATTTTATTATTCTAATGTAATAACCTATATCCATATCAACTTCCATCAAATGGGAAATAAAAGTCATTGATCGTGTGTATAGAGGACTACCACCTTGCGAACCAATGCTTCTCATTTTCCATCACTGACTATCAAGGCTAGATATATTTATTATGTAGCTTATTTATATGATATTTATGAAATTTATATTATTTTATAGTTATAATATCACATATACCTTCTTACATTTTATTCTATGGGGGGATACGGTAATGTCACTCGTGTGTACGGTAGACTATCTCCTCGTGAAGTGATGTGATTCTATTATTTTTCTTATTATTTACTTGAAAATAATTAAGGTTAAATTTAATGAATATATGTGATATTTATAAAAAAAACTATAATTATACAAATATAATATCACATAAAACTTATTACCATCCAATATATTGGAAAATAATAACGTCGGTCCTTCATACGTACATACTAAAACCCCCACATAGCGATGTGAAATGTTTTTAATTTTTATAGAACATATATGATAATAAGGATGTAATTTATTAATAAAAATAAAACAAACAAAAAAATAATTATTTTTGAATGTTTAATTAATATTTATTTTCCTTTCATTCCACCCGTCATGAAAATGGAAACAATGTTCATGCAAACGTATGACCAACCAACTCCATGAACAATATATTTAATTTTCTATCTCTAATTTTTATGGATTAAAATTAATACATATATACTACATATATATTTAATTTATATATTTTTTAACATTATGGCTATGTTTTATCAATGATCATTGTAAAATGACTGAAATTATCCAACCAAAACAAACAGGAAAAATGAAGCAATTATCACCCAAAATAGTGATTTTAAAAAATAGTTATCAATAAATGGGTGATAAATGACTATAATTAAATTATATATGTTATTAAATATATAACTTTTATTTTATAACATATTTAAAATAAACCTATATTTATTATATGTTATGTTTGAACATGTATGAAGGAAGTCGAACCTAAGGTATGGGATATTTCTCTTAGTTTTCCTTTTTTGAGACATATGTCATGTTATGAAACTATATTATTTTATGAGGTGTATAGAATACCCTTTGACAAGTAATGTCATGATATTATTTATTCTCACAATACCTTATGTTTCATTTACTATTATTATTTCTTATTGATTATGATTCAATGTTACCAATGTGGTAATGGTTTTATGATACAATCTCATCATTTATCCAGATTCTTTATGTTTATTCTTCCAATAATGAAATATTATTATCCATATATCAATAAACTCATGATTTTTTTAACCACTGTTTTTGTAATGGGAATAAATATTTTCCCATATATTCCCTCCATGTATTTACTCAATATTTCTAATATAATTTTTGATGAAAAAAATATCCACATTATTTATCTATTCGGTTGAAAACCCATTTTCTTTCATATACTTTTTTTCTAAACAAAACTTAATGAATGTTTTAAAATTACTGAAGGATTTATTAAAGTCCCATTTACCAATTTTTGAATTTTTAAAAAGGCTTTAAATGGAATCCTTTTTTTCAATTTCCAAATGTGTTAAATTTTGACTTTTTAACAAAGTGTGAATAGAAAATTTTATTTTAATTTATATGACATGAATAGAATATTACACCACCATTACCATTATTTTCATTGATTATTAATTTATAAGTTTCAAATTTTCTTTTCAAATAAAGGTTATTTTTCTCAAGAAATGTTCCATGTAATCATTCAAAATCATATTCTATATAAAATTACATGCATTGATGACACATAAGCTTTACTGGGGATATTATCCAATGATAGAATCCTTATTATTCCTCCATATATTTTATTATTAGTTTTATTGGGATGTACTATTTTAATACCATTGTCTATATTACTCTGAATAGTTTATGTTTATTGGTTCAGGAATGTATTAACATATCATATGCTAGTTTTTCTTATATGGATTTTTATGTTGATTACGTTTCACCCATTTTATAATAGAAATTAAATATACTTGGTAAGTGATTATAAAGGCCCACTATATCCCCTAAATGAAACGACATGTATCATAAGACAAACTATATTGGGTATTTTGGCAGCGGCCTTACCTATTTATGTATGATGCCTTGGGACAAGGCCTTGATGATATTGTTATATTTTCTAAAATTAATGATTTCCTCATTACGATATTATTCATTGATGTCTATGTGATTATTTTATTAGTTATAATGTCTATGGAAAATTTTCAAGCTCATGGTATACATATTTGAAATTTTTTGATCATTATTTATTCAGGCCACATTATGCTCAATTTATTGATTAAATGGAATTTATTTCATTTATTTACCTTGGAATATTGATTACACTTTATTTATTCATAGCTTCCACTATACTCATAACCTTAATGAGTATTTTATCTCACCCTTTTCTTATGTTTCATTCCCTAAGATTAAAATATGAGTATTATGATCGATATGAAAGGTTATTTTAGAGGAAATAATGATACACATAAAGAAAACACTTTTTATGTACTTTATAATTTCATTTGAAAAATGAGATTAAGGTATATATATAGTAACCAAGAATAATAAACTATTTGGTCCTTCAGGATGGGATTCCTTGTATCCAATTAAAATGTACGAAAGTAAACATGAACTATGGGAAACTGGGGTTAGGATATTTACCATAATTGTATGAATTATCCTCTTCTTGAGATCCATAAATATTTCCTCATATTCTTCTATCCTAACATACTTTACCCCTGTTATGTCACCTTTTTTTATTTATATATTAATGATTAGTCTCTCAAAAATAATCTGTAATAAACATATAATACAATTAACCTATATATTTCTATGACACATATTGTTATAGTAAATTATTAAATTGCCTTTGTTTTTGAAGGATCCATATATTTTAATTCACACATGATCACACTCTTCAAGAGTGTGTCATGTTGTATCCAAAAGTCATGATTTATAAAATTAGAGTACAATATATAATTCCTTATATTTTTTAGTACAACACTAATATAGTCATTATGTTCCTCTCCTATCTTGTAGTATATAAAAATATAATTAATAAAGACCACATCAAATTTTTTTAGTTAAGCTATCAAGACTCAATTAATCATGTCCATGAAGCTTTTTGGTGCATTTTTATGTCCCAATAGAATCAATTTGAATTCATTGTTTCAATATCATATATGCAAAGTTGACATTTAAATATCTCATATCTTCATTTTCAGTTAATGATATCAAGAGTGAAGATCCTCTTTTTAGAATTATTAAGATCCTATAAGTTAGTTTAAAATGTCATAAATATTTATTAGTGGATAATTATTCTTTTTAGTGATCTTGTATATCTCTCTATAGTTGATAAAATTACACATTAACCCATCATTGTCCCTTAAAAGGAAGATTTTTTCCACCCCAAAGTGATACAATATGTTTATGATCCCTTTGTAGAAATTATCTTATAGATTCATCTTTATATATTTTTAATATTTTGAGTCTATAATACAATATATCTTGGATATTTATTATTATTTCCTTTGTATCAATCTCTTATGAAATTTATGCTTCTCCATAATGCATCAACACCCACATCTTTGTGGGATTTTCTGAATAGGACTCATAATCTTCCTTTTATTTATACAGAATCATGGGATGGTTTAGGATATGCAAAAAAGACATTATTTTCCAAATATTTAATGTGAGATCTATATAACGAGACTCAATACATTCATATTATAGTGTCAAATTCTACAGAAAGAAGGATTATGAGATTTTTTTAGAATAATCATCCAATATTAGCTATCTAGGGAAGAGTCCAACACTTAGGTTAGAATGATTTAATGACTAGGTATATTCAAATATATTTATACTTCAATTTAACGATGTGGTGATTCAATAGTTATAGAAAATATATAATATATAAACCAATGTTTATAACAAAAATCAAAATAAATCACCATTTCGGAGTGAATAGTATGTGTACCCTGTACCACATTATTTTTTTGATCCACCTAAATGGTGGTGAAGGCATAAGATTTTCATTACTCACTTGAATTAGGAGGTTTCTGAAATTGATTAATCTCATAGACTCATGGTTTGGTGTTCTAGCTTTGATAGTGCCTATGTTCCTTACAGTTGAAGCATTGGGCCATGGGTGGTGCGTTGTGTGGTTCCTCCCTTTCTTCCCTCATATTGATCAGATTTTCTGTCTCTTCAACATTCATGATCATGATGAAATTCTCTTACACACTTAAATCATTTACTTATTCCATTAAGGAAATTCCCATGGTGTTTTCTTTTATATTTTAAATGTGTGTGGTTGGATATTATTACCTTTTTATCTTTGGATCCTAAAACTGGAAACTCAATACTTTGTTTATTATCTCTATATCCATGTGACCATACTCCAAACTCTATATATAATTTGATAGCACACTGAATCACTTATTCATAACTCTTAATGTCTTGTATAGATAGATATTTTTAAATATGTGGTTTTAAACTACCAAATAATCTATAAACATTGGTATCATTATAGATAGATAAATTAATGGAATAACTTGAAAGCCTCATGAAATTTTCATCTTATGTTTTGATAGATAAA
Organism: Viscum album; assembly: GCA_963277665.1. NCBI lineage: Eukaryota > Viridiplantae > Streptophyta > Magnoliopsida > Santalales > Viscaceae > Viscum > Viscum album. Next base: position 189,460,052 of record OY728155.1, on the reverse strand, counting down.
ATATTCTCCTTCTTATGATCTCAAAATTATATCTCCATATTTTAATGAATAGTTTTAAGGAAATAATTGTTAATAAATATCTTTTTAAATATTACCACTCTATTTCTAACACTTCATCTTTGGGCATCATATTCATGATAAATTCCCATTATTTATAAAATTATTTTTTTAAATGGTATATGTATGTAGTAACATTATCCATCTTAGGATAATAAATCATGGAAAATTTATTTTCATTGAGTTTAAAAATTGTTCTATAATAATTTAATTGAAAGATCCACTAAATGAATGTATTCAATGGCGTATAGACAATTTAATAATTTTTTCTCTATCTTAGATAAATATGGATATTCCACATGGTTCATGTTATTTTTCGTAACCTAAAATATTTGGGTAATTACCACCTTGGGATTTTGAACTCCACCTACCGTTTAATTGAGAAGGTTGTTTGGATTATAAATAAATTGTCCATCACATTGGTTTTTGGCCTGGTTTCTCTTGTATCCCACCATTTTTTAATATATAAATGGATAGAACAAAACATAAGACAATAAAGTATGGATAAATAACTTCTTCACATGAGTAAATCAATTATAAAGTCTTCACATATGAGATCCCTATGTTTAGATTAAATTATCTTTTACTAAAATAATTAAGAAATTAACTAATCCTTTCTATGATACTAACTATAGTGACCCATATATTTAATAAAATAATATTCCTCAATTTTTAAGAAAACTATAATAATAATAATACATTCCATAATATAAATATTTTAAGTATTGTAAAAAATTAGGTTCATAGAACATAATTTTATATGAATTTTTAAATATTATATAATTCTTTATGAATGGTCCAACTTAAATCGAGCACAATCATTTTAATACATATAATAACATGATAATGTATATTAAATAAAAGGTGAGCTAAAATACAAGTATGGGGTGGAATATTAGGGAAGGAACATGACATATGAATTAATATAGTACATGGGTGAGCATAATCATAACCATCATATGATAATAAAGGGATCATGATCATAAGAACGAGGGAATAATTTGAAAGTGTAACTACCCAATGGTTTATTAATGAAAAATCATCTTGATCTAATTAAATATTTTATTATGTAAAATGGTTATATAAAACATATTAACTTCCTTGGTTTTATGTTTTTGGATTCTAAAATACCATTATGAATTGTTACCATTGCTAATATAGTAATTGAATAGTGATTACATGATAAGTATAAATATAAGGCTTTAAAAAATCCAATTTACTTAGACAAAGGAAGTGATGGCCTCATCTAGTAGAATTTCTCATTACAAATCATATTTTTCAGAGCTCAGAAAGGAGTTAGCATCACTGGGATTTTCTCTTTACCAATCCCAAGCCGAGCTTCAACACATTAAGCTTGAACAGAATTTTCTATGTGAGAAGTGTAAGTTAATAGATATTACCACCCTAGTGATGTTATCTAAGCCTCACCAATAGTCTATCAAGATCACACACCTTACCCATAGGTCTTATATGGGTGTTTCAAGGAGTTATGTAACAAGACCCTAGCACTATGATTATGTTCATTATTTTTGAATAAATAATATACATTCATTTTATTACTGTAGCTTAGTAATTGGTTTTTAAAGCACAAATACTATTTTTAGTTAATATTTAAATTCAATTAAGAAATCTATTTTGATGAATTAATGGATTTTTTAATTAAATAATATTTTCATAAAATATTATTAATAAATTAATTTTTAAATAAAAATGATCGTATAATTTCTATGAATTAAATTATAATTTTTATTAAGGTTTGAAATATCTTTTTGTAAAACCCCATGAATTTTCGATAAATGCTGGTTTTTATTTTATAACTAAAAAATCACATATTCAGAAAATTATTTAGATAAAATGAATATAATTTTTGGACTTAGGGCATCAAAATTATCGAATGGGGAATTTTTAAATACAATTTAAATAAATAATGTGTTTTATGACATCCTAATGACTCAATAGTAATCTAATGAAACAATATAAAAGGAATATTTGTCCAATATATGTTTTAACTTTAAAAAAATGTGATTTTACATTTTTTTGATTAATTTTAAAATACCTTAATGGACCCTCCAAGACTAATAAATTTTTTTATCATTTCAAAATGATTTCCTTGAGAGTGCGACTCACCTCAACATAAGAAAGTATATTATTTTAATAATTTCGACCATTGTAATTATTAAATAATTTATTCCAATACAATTTGAAAAAAACATGGGGAAAACCATGGGGTGTTTTGTGGTTTTTATTAGTTTAATGAGTAGTGTCTAAAACCTAAATAATAAAGAATTCCCTCTCATTACTTATATAAACACACTCAACCTCACATTCCTCTTCACTATAACCATTTGTATCATGACTAAACTCTACCCTCATTTCTCTATAATCCTCCAAAGGATTCACAAGCTCCAAATAAGCCTCTATCAATCCTCTCTCAATCCTTTGGGATCACACTTCCAAGTAAGGGATCATCACTTTCCTCTCCTCCTTTCAAATTCAAGCATATTATTTGAAAGTAGTTCTTGTAAATTCGAATGGTTATAATGTGATTATTTTATAATCATTCTATTACTATCCATTTTATTTTATTTTAATTAGGTATTATTTATACTCCCTCATTTTGACCCATACCTAAGCTATTACGATGCAAAAAATTTGTAAGGGATTTCACTCTTCCCATTTCCATTCAAGCAACTATTTTACATTATGATTCTTAAGTTCCATATTTATATGCTGGGTTATGATGTTACAAGACCCCCATAATGTCCATTTGATGTATAGATGATTATATCTTCATTTCACACTCATAAATCTACCCTATGATCCATTAAGCACACCCATTACTATGCCGAATTTCTATAAGGGATTTCTTCCTTTCTCATTTTTGTCCAAATTTCTTTAAGCTTCCATACCCTTTTATTTTCAATTAAAAATGTTGGGGTATGATTTATAACCTCCCGCATAATTCCATCCTTATGTTTTAATGATGATATATCTCTTTCTCTCTCACTAATCCCACCCATGTACACCTATTACCATTCCAAAATTTCATAGGAGTTATTCTGTTTATCCTCTTATTTTAAGTTTCATTATTATGGTACACCTTGTATTTATGAATTCCATGTGTTGGTACATATATCTATATGACCCCTTACTGTCCATTTCATTTACATATGATGAGATACCTCTTTCTCTCTCATCAACCAATTTTATGAATTTTTATGTCTTGTCGTTAGGTTATCGGATTTGCATCATGTTTTTCCATGCCAAAATCTTCATGTAGTGAATACCATACCCATTTCACTATCAAGGGTATTCAGAATTATAATCATATAATTATTTAATGGTACATACATGTATGTATTCCAAATTCCTTAATTATGGAATAACTTATGATTTTGAATGATTCCTTGTTATATTATCCATGTCACACACTTGTGCATGAAATGAAATGTTTGTGAAGGGTGTGCCCTGATAGCGCTCCAATTCATTGGGTAAAGATTATTATCATGATACGTCAAAGTTCAATATGGGTTTAATCATTCTAATTCAAGTGAAATTAGGGTTTACTCCTTCTAATTCTCATGCTATGAGGGTTTAATAATGCTATATATGCAATGAACCTTGGCTCATGCTAATATCATGTAAAATGTTGTTGCAACATTTCCAAGTCATGATAATCTTGCTATATCATGAAATTATGTTCATGTTTCTATTGTGATCCATTTACATGGCTAGTTCCTAACATGTACTATATTCTTCATGTTAGTCCTTGTTTACTCCCATATTGGGCTGTATAGCTCACCCTTTTCTTTTTCATGTCCTCAGGTTATCCCATGCATTGCTAAGTATGAAGGAATGTTTTAGTCATGTAAATTAATTTTTCAATAAATATTTTGTGTTTAATGTTATAAGTTGTTATGTAGTGTTCCTAGTTTTTACCAACACACTATACCTCTCAATCCTCTGAGTTTTCTTAAGTGAAAGTTTATTTAATAAATAATGTTTAAGTGTGTAATAAATAGAATAGTTGTTATAGTTGGTATTAGATGATAGGTTTAGTTATTTTTGGGATTAGGATTAAAAAATCCTAGTGAAAGCCTTTGAAATAAGAATAAGTATAATAAAAGCATCCCTAAATGTTGGTGAGTATAGATTAAGTGGTCTATCAAAAAAATCCATCCTTAAATGGATACGAACAAGTAGAGGTGTCTCTGGCACAAATGTGTCTAGGGGTAAAACCTTAAAAAACCACTTTTATCTAAACTTGAACAAGAACTGGTGCACGACAACATGCCTTACTGCACTCGTGGTTATGACACTCCAAGTGGATATGTGATGGTAAATTCATAAGCTTAGTATGAACCATTGTTAAGGGTAAAAAAATTCCCCTATGAATATATGTTTGGAAGTAGATCATGGATAACATAGATTGAAGCAAATAAATTCATCAGTTAATGAAATAAATGTAATTTATAAGTTATGCCTTTTTTCATTGGATTCACTTCTATGTGTTTAATTGTTTTAAAAAAATATCTTCACTAAGACTTTTTGGATGAAGTAAATTAGTATAACCAAAATCAAAAAGTGAAAGGTAGGGTTATCAACCATAATTCAAAGAATTCTTTGATATCCAGATGGTTTAGTAGAAAAATCCAAATGCCACCACAAATCATGGAAGTTGAGATGTCGATGAGAATAGAAAATGGGGTAACTATTGCATCCCTTGAATATAAATCCTCCCTTATCAATATTTTTGGATTAAACTTCTTGGATAACCTCGTCATACTTCCTCTAGTGTATTTTGATGCAAATATTGTCATGGATTGGCTTTCCCTATATTGATCCAACATAAATTACCACAAGATGGAAATCTCTCTGCATAAAGAGAATCAACCCCCAATTCTATACAAGTGCAATGATGAGGACGAATATTCTTTATAACCATCATCTCAATCGTGAAAATATTGTCATGGATTGGCTTTCTCTATATTGCTCATATGATTGATTATATGGGAGAAAACGCCCTTGAAGACATGCATATTGTGAGGGAATTCACTGAAGTGTTTCTTGAGGAATTGCATAGTCTTCCTCCTATAAGAGATAATGAATTATCAATTGATCTTATACATGGGGAATTTCAAATATCCATGAATCATTATAGAATGGCCGATGTGGAGCTTGTGGAGCTAAAGAAACAACAACAGGATAATCTTGATAAAGGGTTTATACACCCAAGTGCTTCACCATGGTGTGAACCAGTCCTCTTAATCAATAAAAAGGATGGGTCAATGCGCCTTTTCATTGATTAACATGAGCTAAAAAAATCACAATAAAGAACGTGTATCCCCAGCCACGAATCGATGAATTGTTCAATCATCTACGTGGAGCACAATACTACTTTAAGGTGGATCTGTGGTCGGGATATTACCAAGTAAGGGTGAAGAAGGAGGATATCCCCAAGAATAATTTTCTTACAAGGTAGGGGAACTATGAATTCATAGTAATTCCTTTCAGACTCACTAATGATACATAAAAATTCATATAATTTATGAATAGATTATTAAGATATTAGCTTAACAAATTTTTGGTCGTATTTATAGACAATATTATAATATACTGAAAAACCAAGAAGAAGTATGAAGATAATCTAAGCACTGTACTAGAGACTTTGAGAAAGGATAAGATCTATGAAAAGTACAACAAGTGTGAGTTTGGGTTAAAAGAGTTCCCATTATTTGGGGAAATCATCACAGTAAATCGGTTATATGTGGATCCCTCAACGATATCTACAATTGAGGGATGGATGAGGCCAACATCGGTGATGGATATCCATAGCTTCCTGGGATTAGCTGGATATTATCACTGATTTTTGATAGTTTTATCACGATTTTTAGACCCTCTTACCAAGGTAACTCAGGTGGGAGTCCAGTTTTTCTGGATTGATGAATGCGAAGAGAGATTTAATGAGTGGAAAATGAGGATTATCAGTGCGTCCATGCTCATACTTTCCACAAGTGGAGAACTGTTATTGGTATTTAGTGATGCTTCAAAGAAGGGAATGGGTTGTGTGTTGATGAAAAATGACAAATTCATTTCCTATGCTTCAAGGATATTTAAAGTTTATGAGAAAAACTATCCAACACATTATCTGGAGTTAGTTGTAGTAATATTCACATTAAAAATTTGTTGGAATTACCTCATTAATGAGAAGTGTAAAATATATACAGATCACAATATCCTCATGTATATATTCACACAAAAAGAGATGAATATTCATCAATGAAGATGGTTAGAGATGATCAATGACTATGACTTCTCAACTCACTACAATATGGGGAAAGTGAATAAAGTGGAAGACACTCTAAGTTGAAATTACCCAGTGATTATATCATTGATGAGAATTGAAAAGGATCCAATCTTCTTAGATTTGAAGAATATAGACATGGTAATCATAAGTAAGGGAATATAATCAATACTTTAAAAAATGATTGCTCAGCCATCTATTTCAGAAATGTTAAAGGATAATTAAAATGATGATGTGTGAATTCAGAAGAAAGTGGAAACTATCAAAAAAGGGAAATTCTCAGAGTTCAATGTTATTAAATAAGGAATTGTGAGATTTTGGTTAAGAAAATGTGTTTTATCCAATCTGAATTTAAATAAATAACATTTGGATGATTCACATAGTTTGAATTTCTCTATTCACCTAGGAAACACAAAGATACATCGAGATCTCCGAATGCATTATTGGTGAGATAATATAAATAAGGAGATCACAAAGTATACATCAAAGTATCTGGTATTTCAGTAAGTGAAATCTGAGAGGCAGAAGACTAAAGGGATGATGCAACCATTACCCATACCAACATGAAAATGGGAGAACATCATCATGGATTTTGTCACTAGACATATGAATACATCCAAAGAAAAAAATTCTATCTGGGATGTTGTGGATCATCATACAAAGAATGAACACTTCATTCCAATTCAAGAGGATTTGTCATTGGATAAAATGGAATGGATATACATCAAAGAAGTGGTAAGGCTACATAGAGTATTACTATCAATTGTATCTGATCGAGATCCAAGATTCACCTCTATGTTCAGGAAGAGTATCCAACAAGCTCTAAATACTAAGCTGAAATTCAGTACGTCTTATAATCCCTAAAATGATGGTCAATATAAGAGTAATATCCAAACACTTGAGAACATGTTGAGAGATTTATCAATGAACTTCAAAGGAGGATTGGTTCAACATCTTCCTCTAGTGGATTTCTCTTACAATAATTGTTTCCACTCAAGAATCCAAATGGATCCTTATGAATCCCTTTTTGGGAAGAGGTTCAGAATACCATCATGTTGGGATGAAGTTGGGGAGAGAAAAATCATAGGTCCAAAATGGTCGAAGAAATGGTGGGGATGGTAAAGACCATCCAGTAGCACATTAAAGCTGCTCAGAGTTAACAAAAGAGTTATGCTGACAATCATTGATGATATCTAGAGTATGATTTTGGAGACATAGTATTCCTATATATATTACCGTGGAATAGAATAATGATATTTGGGAAGAAGGTAATGTTTAGTCCAAGGTACATCGGAACTTTTGAGATCCTTTATCGCATTGGAGCAGTGGCTTATCATCTAGCACTCCCACTGAACCTATCTCAAGTACATGATGTATTTCATATATCACTATTGAAGAAGTACATACCTGACACATTGCATGTACTCAATCCAGATCTAGTACCATTATAGAATTATATATTCTATGAATAGAAGACGATGGAGATCTTAGATCGTAAGGAAAAAGTTCTATGAAATAAGACAATGCCCCTCATCAAGGTGTAGTAGTGAAACCAAAAGTTTGAAGAAACAATGTGGGAACTAGGGGAAGTGATGAGGCAGAGTTGCCTATATCTATTTTAGTGTGGGAAATAGAAATTTCATGGGTGAAATTTATTAAGGGTGGAATATTGTTACGACCCAGACTCTTATTAATGAAAAATCCTCTTGATCTAATTAAATGACTCATTTGGTAAAATGGTTATATAAAACATATATACTTACTTGGTTTTATGTTTTATGATTTTAAAATACTATTAAAAATTATTACCATTTCTAATATAGATATTTAATAGTGATCACATGATTATTATAAATATAAGGCTTTAACAAATCCAATTTACTAAGAAAAAGGAAGTGATGGCCTCATCCAGTAGAATTTCTCCATACGAAGCCCATTTGTTGGATCTCTAAAAGAATGTAGCATCACTAGGATTATCTCTGGATAAAGCCCAATCTAATCTTTAACACATTAAGCTTGAACGGAATCGCATACAGGATAAGTGGAAGTCAATATAGATTACCACCAGAGTGATGTTATCCAAGTCGTCCTAAGAGTCTGTCACCATCGCACACCTTACCCTTAGGTCTTATGCGGGTGTTATGAGGAGTTATGTAACAAGACCCCAACACTATTATTATATTAATTATTATTTTATAAATAATATACATTCATTTTAATATTGTTACTTTGTAAATGGTTTTTAATGTACACATAGTATTTTTAGTTAATATTTAAATTCAATTAAGAAACCTATTTTGATGAATTAATGGATTTTGGAATTAAATAATATTTTAATAAAATATTATTACTAAATTACCTTTTAAATATAAATTATCATATAATATTTTTTAATACAATTGAATTTTTTATTATGGTTTGAAAGATGTTTTTTGTCAAAACCCATGATTTTTCGATAAATATTGGTTTTTATTCTAAAAGTAAAAATTCAAAAATTTATAAAATTATTTAGATAAAACTAATATTATTTTTAGATTCAGGACGTCAAAATTATCTAACGCTTAATTTTTCATAATTTTCTGAGAAAGTAGAATTTTTGGGTAAAAAGTAAATACTGTTTAAATATATAATGTGTTTTATGAAATCATAATGAACCAATAGAGATGTAATAAAAATAATATAAAAGGGTTATTCATAAAATATATGTTTTACCTTTAAAATAATATTATTATAGATTTTTTTAATTAATTTTAAAATGCATTAGTGTACCCTCCAAGACTTATAAAATATTTTAACATTTTAAAATGATTTTCTTGAGAGTGTGACTCACCTCCACATAAGCAAGCCTAATATTTTAATAATTTCGGTCATTGAACTTATAAAATAATTTTTTCCACATCCCTTCGGAAAAAACCATGGGCAAAAACCATGGTATGATTTTTGGTTTTGATTAGTTTAATGTGTAGTTTCCAAAACCTAAATAATAATGAATTCCCTATCCTTTCCCATATAAACCCACTAAACCTCCCATTACTCTTCACTAAACCCATTTGGAGATCAAATAAACTCTTCCATCATCTCTCTAAAATACTCTTAAGGTTATCCAATCTCCCAATAAGCCTCTCTCAAGCATCTCCCAATCCATTGGGATCACACTTCCAAGTAAGGGATCCTCACTTTCCTCTCCTCCTTTCAAATTAAAGAATTTTATTTTAAAGTAGTTCTTGTAATTTAAAATGGTAATAATGTTATTATTTTATAATAAATATATTTTTTTACATTTTATGATATTTTAATGAGGGTTTATTTATACTCTCTTATTTTTACCCTTACCTAAGCTATTACTATGCCAAAACATTATAAGGGATTTCACTCATCTCATTTCCATTCAAACAACTATTTTACATTATGCTTCTTAAGTTCCATATTTATATGTTCGGTTAAGATGTTCCATGACCTTCATACTATAAATTTTATGTATATATTATTATATCTTTCTTTCAATCTCATGAAGCCCCCTATGATCCATTAAGCACTCCTGTTATTATGCTGAATTTCCATAAGGGATTTATTCCTTTCTCATTTTTTTTCAAATTTGTTTATATTGTTATAATATTTTATTTTCAATTAAAAATGTTGGGGTATGATTTTTCACCTCCCCCATACTTACCTCCTTTTGTTTTAATGATGAGAGAATTATTTATCTCTCATTAATCCCTCCCATGTACACCAGTTACAATACCAAAATTTTGTTAGAGTTATTCCATTTCTCCTCCACCAGCAAATATATATTCTTATTATTAATAGGAACACTTTTATGGAGATAGTTTGAAACCAACATGTACACCCTTGATGTCAAACACTATAGCACATTAAAATATTATTAAATAGAAACTTAAAACTACTATACTTAATACCCTTAAACAATTTCTAGGATAGAGATGTTACCTCTATTCCAGGGTCATCTTTGATGATGCCTTTCAAATGAGAGGTCAACTTACCCCACGCTCGCAAGAACTCCTCCTCATCTATTTTCTTATTTTTGAAACCTCTGACGATGATTTGGTGTTGTTAGTAGATCCAATAGATTTGTTCCTTATTCATGAAAACTTGCATCGATCTTTCTTTCATATGTTCCGTAGTCTCAGTAGAAGCATGGATGCCTACCACGTTCTCAGTGATCCCCTCCTATGAATTTACTAGAAACTCCCATGGATATTTTATTATCACAGACTCCCCTTTTGGATCCCCAAGCATCCCCTTCACTCCCACCTTGGTAGGTGAGGTCGATTCACTCACTTGCACCTCCTCTTCCACTGCACCTATCTTATCAGTTGGCCCAGTTCCTACCTCCCACTGTAGATCTGGAGAAGCAGACTCCATCACCACTAGTATCAACTCCTTTGTATGAAAGTTCATCTCCTCATGATGATATCCCTACTGTTAGGGTTCATTCTCATGTGACTTGGAGACCAAGATTGCTTAGACATCCACTCTCCCTACTGATTAGGACTCGAGATCCTTGGGTTTTCCCTCTTTTTTTGCCGACTGGGTCTCCATCGGTCTAGGTAGATAAGAGTAGTCTTTGCACACCTTCTGTTTCGGCTTCCTAGAAACAATGCAGCACCCTGGGTCCCTATTCTCTATGTTCCTTTTCTTCTTTCTTTGGTTGTGAAAGTCTTTATCCTCCTCTCCCAAGCCATTATCATCAAAAAATCGTCCATCAACCTCAGACTCAGTCTATTACGAACCCTTGGAGTGTCCTTCAGACTCTCCCTCATTACTCAATCTCCCAAACCGGTTATGAGGGAGATGCATGATAGATCTCCCCTTGTGTTGAAGTCCTTTGTGGAATCTAGTGTCCTGCAATCCCCAAGTGAAATATTCTCCCACTCATGTCCTATCTTTGACTTATTATTTCCATTAGACACCCTTTAAGAGACCATGTTACTGCCATCCCTCACCGCCAATGCATAAGATCTGGGAATTTGGAATGCCTCAGACCTAACAACTGAGCCATCTACTTCAGATGCTCTAATAACCTCCCCCAGAAACTAAGTGGGAGTAGTGGGTGTTTCCTGAGTACCTTCAGCCACATCACTGGCCTGAGCGCCCCCTGCCCTGGTCCTGTTTCTTATTCCATTTCTCCTCCTTCTTCATGTTTATTTATTATGTTATTCCTTCTATTTATGAATTACATGTGTTGGGACATGTTTATCAATGACCACATACAGTCTCTTTCTTGTAAATATAATGAGATACTGCTTTCTCTCAAATCAACCAATTTTATGAATTTTTATGTCACACCGTTAGGCTGTCGGAATTGCACTACATTTTTCCAAGCCAAAATCCTCATTTAGTGAATATTATACCCATTTTCCTATCAAGGGTATTTAACTTTATAAACATATAATTATTTAATGGTACTTACATGTATGTATTCCACATTCTTTAATTATAGAATAACCTAGTATTTTGAATGGTTCCATGTTATATGATCCATGTGGCACACTTATGCATGAAATGAAATGTTCGTGAAGGTTGCGCCATGATAGAGCTCCAATGCATTGAGTAAAGATTTTTATCATGATATATCATGTGAAATGAGGGTTTACACATTCTAATTTTAGTGATATGAGGGTTTAATGATGCTAATTCAAGTGAAATCAGGGTTTCCTCATACTCCTTGTGCAATGAGCCTTAGCTCATGCTAATATCATGTTACATGTTGTTGAAATATTTCAATGTTATGATAATCATGGTATATCATGCCTTTATGTTTATGTTTCTCTTGTGCTTCATTCATATTCCTATTTCCTAACATTTACTATATTCTTCATGTTATGCCTTGTTTACTCCCTTACTGTCCTGTATAGCTCACTATTTTCTTATGCATGTCCTCGGGTTATCCCATGAAATGCTAAGTATGAAGGAATGTTGTGGTCATGTAAAATTAGTTTTCAATAAGGTTTTGGTGTTTTATGTTCTATGTTGTTAGGTAATGTTCCTAATTTTTTCCAAAACACTAGACCTCTCGATCCTTAGAGTTGTCTTAAGTGAAAGATTATATAATAAATCATGTTTATGTGTGTAATAAATATCAGAGTTGTTATAGAAAGAAACATGGAATTTGGAATATGAATACTAAATAATCATCATATAATTGTTGAAAAGTACCATTAATAAAATGTAAATAAAAGCTATCATCATATTCATGCATGAAATATGTAAACAGAGATCATTTCATAGATTTGTAAAAAACTAGCATCATGTTAATTAATAATAGTTATATCATGAGTTATATAACTATAACCAATTCATTTGAGGGATATATAATTCTAATCCCACCACTAATATCATAAAATTATCGTAATCATGTATTCCATATATAAAGGGAACATTTATCAATCATAAACATTAAATAAACCCATGAGAAAATAATGGGTTTTATAATAGTCTTATAATGAATATATGAATGAATAAAACTTATATATTCCCTAAAATAATATGTAAGAATAATATTTAATGAATTAAAAGGTGTTATTAATAAATAGAGGATCGTGATTTTTAAAAAATAATAAACATTAAAAGATTCAAGGAGTGACTTTGAGAATAAACACCTTATCATTAATCAAGAAGGTGGATTAGTATTCATATCAATATATTTATAACATGCATATCATAAGGTAAAAAGGAAAAATTAAATAAAATAAATTTAGGATTGATTTATATGAATCATTTTTAAAATATGGCAAAATAAGCGAAACATCCAAACAATAAGGGGTTGGGTTCGAGAGACACATTACCTTGGTTTTCTTCATTGAATTTATAAAAACTATATTATAAAATTATATTTTTTAAAACACTATTATATAAGTTTATTCCATTAATTTATGTGATTAATGATAAATTAAAACCATTATAATTTATTTATTGATATTTTTTGGTGCATAATTTAATGGTTTGATGGATTTCATTCTTTGAATTACCCCTTTTTAATTTTGGTTCCATCATTTTGATTTGTTATAATTTATCATTTTTTCATGAATCTTAAAAAATAATATAATACATTAAAATAATTATATGTATATATATATTTAATTTATAATTTTAGATAACCAGCTATGTAGGTGGTAACACCCCAATATTTCATAGTACGTTATCTCTTCAATGTAATTCAATAACTTGTACTGCTTGCAACACCAAGTTCGAGCACACCACGACTTACCAAACTAGTCATTCAAAAAGCAGTTATAAATAGTATTAACTGAATTTTGAATTTTATATACTCCATATAATTTTATAATTCATATTAGGTGTTTCTTAGACATAATTTATGAACCAATTCATTTTTTTTCAGAGAAAAGAAGTATTTTTCAAAAAATGCAATTTTACCTCCTTTTAATGGAGAACCCTTTTTAAATCCAATATTTGACACTTTTATATATTAAAATTGAAAAAATAAACTTCTTCTTTAGAAGTAGGACAAAAAATTTAGATTGGATAAATTTTTGGTGTTTTTTGATAACTTTAATATTTTGATGAATAATGAAAAATACAAATTTTTAAATTAAAATAACTTTTTTAATCAAAATATTTTATAGTGTTAGTTTATAAATTTGATTGGTTTTAAAGCATAATTAGATTATATTTTTATCATTTAATAAAATTTAGGTCATTATAAGTAATTTCTCATTTAAATTCGACATAAAAACATGTCAAACTTTAGATAGTTTTTACTTTTTTAAAAAAACTCGCCTTTCGGTTTTGACGAGGGGAATTAATTTTAAATAAATTAATGAAATTTATATGTTTTTAAATTGGTAAAATATATTTTTTTGAATTATAAATATCAAATTTATCTTAGGGTGAATTTTTGGTATTTTTCTGGAAACATTCAATTTTTGATGAATATTGAAAAAAAAATTGTGTTATTGTTTAAAACCAAGTTTTATTTAAATAATTATTTATTTTATTTAAATTTATTTTAAGTAAAAATAGATATATAATACATATATATGTTCAATTTAATTCATTAGAGCCATTTTATAATAATATTAGATGTAAAAATTTTATTCAACTTTTTACCATCTTTTACCCACCTTCTAGGCACATTTGAAAATTTGCATAAAACATAATTTTACCGCTTCTGTGAATTGAATTTAAAAAATCTGAGTGACACGGTTGACTTCAATAAGTAAAATTTGGGTCAATAGGATGAAAATAATTTTTGGTAAATAGTATCTTTTGACTTTTATTTAACACGGTTAAAAGTAAATAGGGTAATTAAATGTATAAATGATATTATAATTACCATAACACATGACTTAATTCTACTGGATAAGTTTATTTCCACCCAAAAAAACCTTATAAATAAAATAATATCCTTTTGATCCACTTGAATTAGATTAGGACATTTATTATTATTTTATTTAAAGAAAAGTTAAAAGTGAAAAATTCAATGTTTAATAACTAAACCATTTTTAATATAGGGTTATACATAAGATAAATTAGACTATAGAGATTAATTAAAAAGATGAAAATATTTAATACATCATGTTATTTTATTTATAATTTTTTAACATTAAATAATTAAATTTATTTATGAAACAATAATGATGCAGTAATTACCTTATTAATAAAATAATCAAATAAATGATATTATAAATATTACAATAAATATAATTTGAAAGTTTTTATGCATTAAAATAATATTATAGGTTAATATGACATGTTAGGGTTGGTTAAATAAATTTATGTCGAAGTGATAAAGATGTTACGACTTTAACAAAATTCAAATACTAAATAGTGACAAAATTGACATAAATGAGTTTTTAAAACAAATACTATATTATTAAATTATATAATAGTCTTAAAAATATAAGGTTCATCAAAAGGACTTATATAATAATAGATATGTCATTAATGAATCACTTTAGGTTCTCTTTGCATTTATAGTATGTTTATTGACAATATAATATAAAAATACAAGGAGACATAGTAAATGTTAAACTATTTAACTAAGAGTTAAATAAAAATGATAAGGCTAATATGGTAACCTAAACATTTATAAAACCTATGGGTTGAGATTATTTCAACTCATAACCACCTAAAACTCTTAATACATTCATTTTGAGATATTATAAAATGAATATTATTGTATAATAAAATAATATTTCATATTTTCCCAAAGGTTCCCATCACCCCTCTTATAAAAAGAAACTTCCCATTCTCACAAATTCACACCTCCAAAGCCATTTGTCTATACTGAACCCTTCCCAAATATCCTCCCAACTGTGCTCAATTCAACATATAGGCCTTCCCTTGATCAAAAATCCATCCTAAGGATCCCTTTTGTTAAAATGAAAAGGAAACACCTGTAGAAGATGTAATAATTTCATCACCACTTTTGAAGTTATCTTCTTCCTCCACTTTCTATTTCTTTTTTATTTCCATACCAAAAAAATAACTCCAGTAAATTATATATACTTTTATGTTATTATAAATATGGTACAACCATATTCATTAATCTATCCATCCTATGAATGATAATGTCACCATGCGTGCGTACGTACGGCTTACCGTCTTCACGCCGTGGTGTAATTTATTATTAAACACTATGTTATTTGAATGGATATAATGATTAGTAATATGTATATAAATATTGAAAATAACATGATAATTTATCTGTAAAATTAATATACCATCCAATCCCATGCCTTTTAATCATTACAGAAATGATATCGTAGCTTGTGTGTATGTACGGCTTACCGTCTCCATGAGGCGATAAGATTCATTTCCACATTCCCCATTCAATGATGATTATAAAAATATATATTATTAATAAGTATATAATATATGAAATAATAATGATACTGAATATATATATATATATATATCTTATTCACTTAGTTCTGTTCAATATGATATGAAAATGGAAACAAAGTTTATTCGTACGTACGACATACCGTCTCCATAAATGGTGTTTTCCATTTCATATATCAATCTATTTTACATATTTATATTCTAAACATATTTGATATATAAATCATGTTTTATATTCTGGGTGTATTTAAATCATGATCTAAGTTATACGATCAAGAATAACATGTTAAAACTCGTACGATAAAGAAAGTGATTATTACCCAAAGTGATAATTTAACATAGAAATTATTATTATATGGGTAGTATAAAGTCATTAATTAATAATTTATGATATAATAAATATTAATATGGTTCTGGTATTATTTAATAACATACTATGGTCATCATATAAGAGGTTAAATGTACCCTATACTAAAGGAAAGTAAAAGGTAAGGGTTAATTCATCAATCTCATTATTATCCGAGATTGTTTATTTTTAGGTATTTTCTAGGAAATATTTATTATCCATGTCCATGTTTTATAAAATACTTTTAAAATTTATTTTTCAAGGTAATATTTAACTAAAACATCATTTTAAATGTTTTAAATATTTATTCTTCTAAATCTTTTTCATTAATGTCCATGTTTTCAAAAGGGTTTTAAGGATTTATTTATATGGACATGAATGTTTTAAAATGTTTATTCCTTTAAAAAGTTTCAAAGTGGTATGGGGAACTTTGATTCATAAATATCTTTTAAATTTATTCCTTTATAAATTGTGAGACTTTTAAATGATTTCATGAAAAAAAGATATCTATCTCAAAGAGTTTTACTGATTATTTTCAACTATGTGAACATCCTTTTTGGATATTATTCTTGATTGAGGTTCATTTATTATAAATACAATATAAAATATTTTATTGAATGACTTATGATATATTTGAATGTGGATGTTCTATTTTTTTACCCTTCATGGTTTAGGGTTAATGTATTGGCATTTCGTATGCTAGTGTTAATATGAGTGTTTATGTTTTGTTGCAACATTTTCATATGTGGAATGCAGTGGAATTAGTTAGTGACAGGTGGAGCTCTCTATATATCCTCAATGCATCAGTAGGTCTCATGATACAAATTAGTGTCTTATCACAAGGCCCTAACAAAAATTTTATTTGTAGTCTTGGCACGAGGCCATGAATATGTTGTAATGATGTTCGGCATTAGGCCTTCCCTCATTATAAAATTAATTATTACATGTGATTATTTAAATAGTATAATATCAATGTGCATGTTTATATGGTAATTGTTTTATTAATTTTCTCCACATTTTGTTCATGTTTATGTTAAAAGGATGTTGTTTTTTTGCACATCTTTCCATAAAATTTTATACCTTTCGCTAAATTATTTACCCATACTGAGCATCTGAGCTCACCCCTTTCTTATGTTTTATTTTCCCAGGATTCCAAGAAGTGTATTATGATTTATATGCATCTTTAATCTAGAATAATAATGTATTTCTAAAATTATTTTTTATGTTTTGAGTGAATGTATAATGTAACATTAATGTATGTAATCTATTTTCCACGACTATTAAACTAATTGGTCCTCCAGGACTTGATTTCTTGTAATCATGCCAATGTATTAAAATAATGCAACAGCTTTGGGGTTCATGGGTTCAGGGCGTTATATAGGCAGTGATAAGTAAAACATTGACAACATCCTCATAGGAGGATGAAATCGACCATTAACATGACGTGTTGAAAAGAGGGTTAGATAGTGTATATATACTTCAAATTGATTAAAATAGTTATACCATATGATTATAATATTAATATATTTTATTATTATAAATTAAATATTTTAGTTATGAAAAGAAAGAAAATTTATTGGGAGAGTATAAATAATAATAAGAAGGAGAAATGAAAAATAGGATTGTGGGGTTACAACTTCATTAAATCTTACTCCTTTGTTATAGGACTAAAGCCTTGAGGGATTGGGGTTGGATGAGATCAAAATATACCTAGGGTTATAAAAATACTTAATAGATTTTAATTTGGTATATCTTTGTAATTGAAAAGTTTATAGGTAGTTATTTTCCAAGTGGAGTGAGATGAGGTATTTATACATGAAGGGATGGGTATTTTTTAGTCAGTATATTGGATAAATTGTTATTTACAAAGAAAAACATAAAATATTAGTTTTGTTAGTATTATGAATTATATTTCATTAAAATCATGCGATTTAATTAATATCTAACCCCTTTAAAAAAATTTATTATTTTATACAAAATCAAAGAAGAAAATTAAAACAAAAAATGTTTATTAATTGGATACTTTAAATTTTTTGACTTTTGGAATTTTTTTAGGATTGTAATTTATTTTTATATTTTCTTAAAATTAATAATTTATCTTATAGTACTCATTTTTTCTAATATTATCATTTTAGGATTTATTAATCCATTATTAAATCAATATTGTTTCTTAATACGTCATTATTTTCAAAAAAGGCATTTTCACTGTTCACTTGAAAATTTTGGTTTCCATAAAATTATAAAAAAGAATAAATCTTAAAAGAACACTACATGATAATTTAAAAATGATATTAATTTAATCTAAATTATTCTCTAACATAGGTAATTTTATTATTTAAGATAAAATTCATGGTTTATAAAAATACCTAAAAATAAACTTTATTAATATGCACTTTATACATTATTTTGAGTTTTATTATATGAATATATAATTTTTGGTATTCTAATATTTATATTTAATTAAATATTCTTGCTAAATATTATTTACACGCTATTATCCTATTTTATTAGCTAAGTTATTATTATAATGATATTATTACTGATTGGATGGTTAAGTTACCATTCTTAATAGTCATGTTATTATTTAAATGGTCATATTGGTTTTGTAATTCCTATAAATACCTCCTATTTCATTCACTCATAAATCACTTAAATTCATATCAATGTTATATATTATTAATTATAAAATTTTCAATTCCATTACTAATTCGTTTTTCATTTTTTTACCGTGTTATTTATGGATTTGATTATTATAGGACAGAAAATTATCAAAAAAAAATCTATTCACTATATTTTTTTATGTTTTTTGTACCATTATACTATTTTAAATTTTATAAAGTATATTTATTATATAAATTTAATGATTTAAGTTAATTAAATAAAATATTATTTGTTTTTATTATGTCATACATGATTTTTATATAATACTATATTCCTAAAACATGATGAAATCATAAGAAATTCATATCAAATAAAATGTAAGATTTATAGGGAATATTATGTGGATGTTTGGACCATTTATTATGAATTGGATAAGATTATGAGATGAGAATATTAATATTAATATTTATATTTTTATGATATGGTGAATGATATTATATAATAATTGACTTTAAATAGTCAATGAAATTTTAATGAGCTAAATATGTTTCAATTTTAGGAGAAAGGTGAGCCAATATTGTGGAATGTTATGATCGATGATTCTTAGAACTAATAGGAGGTACATTTTTTGGGTGATTTGAATGTTTGCCTTACTTTATTACTTTAATATGTATCGAATTCCAATAAATGGTAGATATTAATGAAAGTAGTTCCCTAATTAAATTACTATGATACTTACCCACCGACTTAGTTTTGAGATTGATAATGACATTTGAGTATTTACTCCTCTCACCCACTACTATGTAAAAGGATAACAATTCCATAAATATGTATTTATTCAAATTCACCAATACTGTTTGGTTAAAGGGTGTCAATAATACACAATATTGAGATAAATGATGATTAAACTAAGTGTTTACACTCTTTTTCACCCACAACAATGTGATTGGGTAAGATGGTAATGCGTAAGATTAATTTATTCCCCCCCCACAATAATGGGGTTTTTATGCTTAGATATTATTCTATGGATCTAGTATGATATGGGTTTATTGCTAATCCTCAATTATCTTTAGATGATTCATCTAGGGAAAATCATTAGGTTGTAAAATTTATAAAGGGATGTCTGATGATATTATTATTTTTAATATATTAGTTTGCTTTATGAGTACCATCGACATTTTGGGTGGATGAGCTCCAAAATTCATAGTGGAAAGTGTGTATATTCATTAGGTTGATAGATAATTAGTATTCATACTTCTTTATGGATACACTGAAGGTGAAATTGTATCATAGTGGGTCTTAGAGTGTACATATTATCATTCCTCTCCAGGGTCTTGATATTTGGATCATAGTATAGTGGGGATCGAATATTAGGTATATCATGACCTCTAATAGTACATAGTTCATGGGGCCTCTTTATTTATATATTAAAACAAATTTTCACACACACACATGTTAATCTAATTAGTTTCAGAGTGTAATTAAATTAATCTATAAGTATCTTGATACGAATTGATTATGTATATCATTATGATTGGTGATGGTATTCATTAAACAATTATGGTAGGTTGGGTCATAAAACGTGCATTCAAAATAGCTACATTTTTTTAACTTCAAAAAGAATTCGCTAAAATGGTTTTTTTATAAAACAATAATGACCATTTGTGACCACATGGGTAATCATGAATAACACTTTTTTATAAAATAATAATATATATTATATAATTATTTCATAATTCTTATGTTTAATAGATAATAGAAAAGATTAATCAATAATAAAATATTAAAAAAATGATATGTTTCATTTGAAATATTCATTGCACTTCCAGATCTATATTATTTCATTCATATATATATATATATATATAACAATAATTCTATAACAATAACTCTATAACCATAGAAAACAAACATTCTTTTTTCCAAAAGGTCATCATAACATAGTTTAATCACTTATCCCACCACTCTCTATCCTGTTATACAACTTTCTAACTATCAAAATTTAGAGGCATTCCCCATAAAAAAAATCCATGACCCTATAAAACAATAAACTAATATAACAATAAAAATAAGAAAAATTCCAATATAAAAATATTGTTTAAGTAAAAACATAAAACATAAATACAAATACAAATATTTTATAAAAATTTGATAGAATTTACTAAATATAATACATACTAAACCTAC
Organism: Viscum album; assembly: GCA_963277665.1. Classification (NCBI taxonomy): domain Eukaryota; kingdom Viridiplantae; phylum Streptophyta; class Magnoliopsida; order Santalales; family Viscaceae; genus Viscum; species Viscum album. Next base: position 189,438,732 of record OY728155.1, on the reverse strand, counting down.
AAACTAAAATAAAAATTTAAAAAGCTATTATTTTTCTCAAACTAGTCATAAAAATTATAAAAAACATATGATTATGATATTTGATAATACCATTAAAAAAATTCATAATAGAAACCAAAATAAATAATAATAATAACAAACAGATAAAAAATTGAACAATAAAAATAACACATAAAAAATTGGTCTAATAATAAAAAAAAATGGTTATGCATCAATAATGACAATGTGTTTGAAATAATGTGTAGATGAAATTTCGACCAATAATTGAAAATAAAAACTACTAAAAATGATATAATAAAAAATTAAATTTCACACATACCAAAATAAATATGTTGAGCTTCAATAACCACTTTTTTTCAAACAACATAAGTCTCTACATAAAATTTTTATTTAAAAATAAGAAAATCATTTTTGGCCAATATCATTCTAGGAATCATAATTAATTATTGTATCATTATTTAAAATAAAAAAAAATCATAATTGAACAGTAACAAAATATATAGCATGGTAATTTCAACTACAAACACAATATTTTTACTACTACCTAATGGATTCATATTATTGATGAGTACTACTCATGTCAGAATCCTATAGTGAAATTTAATTTTATTAATAAAAGTCATATCAACAATTTTTTAAATTTTAAATATATTTAATTTCTAACCTGTAAATTATAGACAAAACCGGATATTGTTACCCAACATTGTTGTTTGTTTTCTTTAATTATGCAATCTAGGATAGAATATATGTAATTATATATTATAGATGATGTTTATTTACTATTTTTTCCCTCATATACTAATTAACCTCCTCCATTATATAGAGAAATATACCTTCTCATGTTACATCACCTCACACAATCACTAGTAAAATATATGGTATATGTTATGGGAAATTTTATATCAGCTATTTAATAACTGATTTTAAAAGGTATTTAAACACCTATTATTAGATAATGGTTAAAATATTATATGGGATAGATTTTAACATTGTTTTTACACAAATTAATGTTAAAATTTGGGTTTTAAAATGGATTTTTATAAAAATGGTGTTAAATCTCTTTTATAAAATTAAAACACATGTAAGAACATCCTCCATCATTATTTTTATACTTCATAAAACTTGAAACCCTAATCATTATGAGTCTTCATCATGATAGTACTATAAAAACTCTTCTTTTAAGCCTCCTTTTTCCTCATTCCTCCTTCATTTTCCCCCTTCTAGTGTCTTATCCATTCTTTCGCCAACCTTAGCCCCCTTACACCACCTTTGATCATAATTATCATTATATGTCATTCTGGTTATCTCTATTTTATATAAGATACAACTTCTATTATTATTTTAATCATTTTTAAAAAAATTAATAATGAATTATTTTAGGAATCTTAAGTGGTTCAACAACCATTGGTATTATTTATTATGGAATTATTTGTTTTATTTATTTATTTTTCAATAAAATATTTAATTTTAGTTATTTTAGTGATGTTTTATTGAGTATTAGTTAGATTTGTTGCTAAAATTAATATTTATGTAGGTTGAATTTTAAATTTTATTGATTTAGAAACAAATGAATTAATTGTTAAATTAGTTACTTTTATACATTAAATATTTTAAAATATACATTGTTATATTTCTATTTATTTATGTTGGTTTTGATTTTTAATGCAAATTATATGATTTATATATATGTTTACATGTTTATGTGTTTTGATGTATTTGATAACATGTTTATATGATTAAAAATATATATGTTTATACTCATTAAATTTATATTTTGAAATGTTTTATATGATTTAAATTTATATGTTTAAATATATTGTATATTCATATGTTATTTATATTTATATGTCTATAAAATTATATGTTTCAAATATTTAAATTTATATGTTTTAAAATTCTAAATTTATATGTTTATATGTTTTTTATTTAAAGGTTTATATTTATATATGTTTGAATTTATCAATATATAAATATATATAAGTGTATGTTTTAATTTTATAATTATATATTTTTATATTTATTTTGTTTATAATTTGGACCTATAAATTTTTTGTGTTTATATGTATTTATTTGATAAATATCATATGTTTATATATGTTTAAAATTTATACATTTTAAATTTATATTATTATGTTTATATGTTTCCATGTTTTTATTTTATATATATCTATGTGTGTGTGTTTTCTTATATCTATATGTGTTTATATATAATTTTACATATATTTTTTAAATTTATATATTTATATATATTATTTAAATATATATTTTTAGATATAAATTTAAAATTTATATATTTATATATATATATTTTGGATATTCTAATATATTTTTAATTTTATTTATTGATTTATGTAATTAATGGATCATAATTAGATCAATGCATAGAGAACAAGTTGTGAATATGAGAAAGGTGTTGGTGATTTCATGGAATCTACTAAAACAAATCTTGAAAGAAAAGACATTCCATGTATGATGTGATTGGATATGTGAAAATTAAGGTCCAAAAAAGTAAATGAACATTTGGTTTGTTGTGGTTTAAATCATATTTATACAGACTAGATTTGGTATAGTTAAATAACAAAGAATTGAAGATCTAACATTAAGGAAAATATTTAGTATGAGACATTGGGTTGTATTGATGAATTAATTCATTGTGTAGGGGTTAAAACTATTCAAAAAATAGTTTTCACTGAATGATTTTATGGATATATTGAATGAAATCTATTCCCAAGTTATGCTAAATTTTATGTGTTATCAGAAACGCTAAGATTTGTTAACTTAAAGGAAATAAATAGTTGGAGTTACAATAGTTTACCTGAGTTTCTTAAACATTAAAAAGAGTTACTTTCAAAATTAAGTGATCTTATAAGTTCCAATTATGATGTGAAAAAATATTATATCCAATGGGACTATGGTATAAGAATATACACACTTTCCCCCAATGATTGTGTGATATATAGGAAGAAATAATAAGTTTCATCAAGATGACTTAAATATGGGAAAACACTAACATGAACCGAACTAGAGGGACCCCACCTTGGTTAGAGGTAATTTGAGACTGTCACCATAATCTCATCTCCAATAGGCCCGGGGTTTGTAACAAGTATCAAGTAGGCATATTATACAATATGGGAGGCCTTATCCTACATCAACCTATAACAAACACATATATCTAAATTCATTTAATAAATAATACACCAGTGGGGTAATATATATAATCAACTAAACTAAAATTAACTAAATACAATGAATGCATAAGAAATTTGATATAAATACAACACCACACATACAAATACAATAGAACTATACATTGTACATGTCAATGGATCTTTCAAATACAATACAATGGAATGTTCCTTCTCATTGTGAATACTCTTGGAACAATCTCTAGGTGTAAAAGTCATTTCCAAAAACACCAACCATTATACACAATTATACATCACAAAATTTCCCCCAATAATTATCTTCAATGAAGTTACGCTATATCCATGTCTACTGATACCACCTCTAAAACAATGAATTTTCATCATAGACACAACATGTGTAGGCACAAGTCTCATACAAAGGTGAGTATAATAATACCATGTAGGACACCCCAAAACCAAAAAAGAAAATAAGAATAAAAATTTCAACTCAACCCTCTAGTATGATAGATTAATTAGGATAAAGGAAATAAAATATAATATAGATATTATTTATAATAGAAGTTTCCCATACAAGATGAACCACCGTGAGGGGGGTCATGTAATGGTTGCATTTTATGAATTCACATTCTTTTAAATTCAACCTATCAAACATGTTAAGGTTCTTGATCTAATCAATATTATTTTTTAAATCTCACCATATGTTTATTTGTGATAATAGAGTGATTATCATGTAGTATTTACAAGGTTCGTTATAAAAGAATACTTCTTTTTTCCCTGGTTAGACCCACCAACATAGACTATTCACTATCAAACAAGTAATTACAACCATTGATTATCCCAATATAATTAACACATAATCCCACTATGTTAATCTTATAATATCACCAACTAAATTATTTTTTTAAATTTCTATAACACCAATTGAAATACTTCTTCACTTATTTAGGATTGATCCACAACAAGAAAAATATTAAACCTTTTGTACGAAATTCTTCCTCCATAAGCCTATAAGATCTAGTTTTCTCATATTAATTATTCATAGCCTTCAATAGCTATATGAAGAAAGGCTGTTAACTATGAAACTCCTTCTAGATCTGGTGTGGACTATATTCTCCCCATCTTATTTTAATACTCATGTGTAATTCATGGATTTAACTCAAATACTTCAGAACATGATATTAGATGTATCGTTCTCTCTCAAAATTATGAGTGTTTTCCCAACCTGACCCATCAGGGCATGCTTGGTCAGACATAAGCTGAGTATGAAACCCCATGAATACATCCAATAGACTAGGGGATGGAGACCATCACCTGGTAGGAATATCACATACATGTAAGGCCTTAGCCTAAGGTACATGTATACACACACATCACGAAATACCATAAAATCATGAAAGCTAAAATAAAATTGATAATTTAATGCATGAATAACATCTATATTCCACAATCATTGTAAAAAAAGTACTAAGAAGTATAAAGGTCCAAATACAATCCCACCAGAACTGAAAAAGATTACACCCAGCTAATAAAGAGGTGACTGCTGCTAAATGCAACATCTAGTATGAATCACTGTCTTTATAGATCACTATACTCTACCTATCCCCAGACCTCCAAGTAATCCATCAAATGTTCTATCGTCTACATATGAAATAAAATGTGTCAAAACCCCTTGCTGGGGTGAGTATAGAAATACCCAATAGTACATCCTAAAATCACCAAACATAAAGCATCATTTGGGTATTCATCTCATCATCATGAAGATATGTCAATCATATTATTATAAATAATGATAAGAAAAGTAATCCAGATACACCCACAACATTCATTAAGTACCAAATAGGTCTCAACCATACTTCCAACCACATGATATCACTCTTGGATTCAAGTTAATACTTGTTCAATAGAAAATTTTCCACAAACCATGTTATCACTGATGGCACTCATCCAAGAGGTTGTTCTCATTTCGCCTCACCAAATATGTACTCAATGGATCTCCAAATATCTTGATACAAAGGCAGGTTATCACACCAAAGTCTCTTTCTTGACATTGAAAAAACAATATGGAATAACCCGTTATGTAGGGGATCATAAACCCATATAATTAGGTCATGAAAATTCCTCAAACCTACCAATAGAAGGTGATAAAATGATATTGGATCCCACCCTGACAACAAAAAGAAATTTTTGAAAATCTATTTGATACTAAACATAGAGGGTATAATAATCCTAGGATTAAGAAATATTTTCCACATTTTATCCTCATATGAATGGACTATGGAAACACAACTAATCAAATCAAGACCATAATTAAGAGATTGAGGTCCTTAACCTGCCCAAGGGAAAGTATATGGCATATACTATTAGTAAAAATTATGACCCATATACTCTAGATCTTCCTGTATCCTTTTTCATGTTCTTATGTACATAGTGTTATGCTTATGTACTGTGGTCATGCCCATGTACATAGTCATGTCTAGGTCATCTGGCCTTGTTTGTGTATATGGTTGTGCCCAATTACTCTAGTTGTGACTGTGTTCCTAGCTGTATTTTATCTCATGTACCCTCTAGGATACACACTAAGCCAACAATTTTGGGTCACACAGCATGTGACATGTGTTGCATGATGTGTGTTATTTTTCTCCGTCTGGAGACTCTAGCACCACATAGGAGGGATGAAACGATGTGTTCTTTTTGGACAATATTTCTTGTAGTTGGTAATTTTTTTATAAATTAGTGATTATTCTACATGCCTCACATACTTTTCTTTCTCCCTAGATTCTACCCCCAATTCCATTAATAATCATGGATATGTGGTTGAATGTGATTGTTCATTGTCATCGACTGGAATTCGACCATTAATTCCCAAGAGATCCTCCATTTTCACTCATTGTCGTCAAAACACCAACTCTCATGAACTTAGGATCTCCAAATTCGAACCCACTCCTCTATTATGATTATAAATCATAACTATGTCATTGATCTCTATCTCAAACCTATAGTAATGATTCTTTGTGGAAAATATTGATTGTGAAAAAAATCATTTAAGAGGTATTTTTCAAACTATCATCCAAGTATGATTCCTATAATGTTTTCATGAATAATGGGGAGAGAAATGCATAAATAAAAAACATCATTAATTAACCTTGTCCAATATTCATGTTGGACTCAATTTTTTGTCATTAAGATGGTTAATTAATAGTATTATCAATCAATATCCCAATTTCTACTTCTAAGAAGATAAATCCATATCTGTACAACATGATAGACCCATGAATTAATATCTAAGAATAATTGGTTCAAATTTATCATGGTATAAACCAAAAAGGATAAATCCACATAAAAAAATGTCCTACCTTGATCGATTAATAGAAAATAACAATTATTTATCATCGTTGTTGATGAGATCTATGAACCCTATTTTCATTGGCGGTCCCTACGATACTTTGATCATTTATCCATTATATCAACATCGGCTAACACTCCTCCACACTCTCCTCCCAAATCCCAAGGGTTATGTGGATAACCCTAGGCTTTTGGTATAAGAATTTATTCATAGAGTTTATTTGGTTAGTGATGTTTATAAAAAAATAATTTGTTATTTATTATTATACCAATGATCACACTCAACCCAAGTTCCCGACATGATCCATGTTTATGTAACACCTAAGGTAAAACCCACATTTTGGATACAATGGTGATCTCATATTTACCATCTAATGCTCAATTCCTAATTTATTCCAATATTCCTGATATTTTTTTGTGCATTATATAATATATTTATTATTTTTATTATATCAATAATGAGGATCATCGTGCCTAAAAATTTCATTCCATATCCACACCTGGATCCAAAAATATTCTTTAATATATTATAAAGTTTTACAGGGAAAAAATGATGTCATATTCTCCCTACCTTAGGAAATTTAATCCTTCAAAGAAGAAATCCTACTAAAAAAGATGAGGGTACTGGGCTAGCATTTGGGTCTCCAGCTTCCATGTTCTCTCTTGAATGTTCATGTGCCACCACCAGACATGAACAAAGGGAATATATCAACTATTAAGGATCTCGTCATTCCAATTCTTGATCTATATTGGGTAAAATTCAAAGGTATCCCCATCCTTGATGTCTAGATCTCCCCATTCAATAACATGCAATGATTCATGCACATACCATCTCAACTACGACATGCGGAAGATGTTGTGTACCCGGTCTAACTATTGTTGTAGGGAAAAGTGGTACCCTACCACTCTGACCCTACATAGTATCTTGAATGATCTAATGACCCTTAGAGATAACTTTCAAACCCATCCAAATCTATGAAACCCACGTCAAGATGAGTCTGTCAAGAAAACATGGTCTCCATCCTCTAGCTCCAAATGCCTCTATCATCGATATTCATAAAACTTGTGACAAGTTTAGGAAGTATTCATCTAACCTGGGATGATCTGTAACTTCTCTATCATCACTCACAAAACATCTAGGACAATGAATGCAGACTCACCTAGATCAGTCCAACATAGTAGTGAATGCAAGGAATTATATAAAAGACTTAAAATGGTTCCAAAACAATTGTAGAATGGTAGTGGTTGTTATACACATAAGAATACAAAACACAATCCCAAAACATGTCCTCCATGATCTGAATGGTCCAATCAGTTTGGAAAACATTATGAGGGTGAAATTTTGTGCTCAAATGTGATGGGTTTTGAATCTATAGTGGAAGAGTAGTAGGGTTCTTAATGACAATGATTATGATAAATGGGGGATCACGCGGATGTGGTGTAGACTATGTGAAACAAAGTTGACCTATGTTTTTGGACCATAAATCCATGTTGTGTTAGAATTTAATGTTAATTGGGCCTATGGGTCATGTAATGGGATCCCTCTTCTTAGTTAAAAATGATATGGTTTATTTGTTTTAATTAAAAGGGGGGTTCTCCCTTACCTATAAAAAAAGTGATCACCACATTAATAAACCACCATTAAGGGAACTATATAAAACTTGAAGTATCTCAAGCATGTATAGCCATATAAATCTCTCTACTGAACTTTAATCATGGATATCTAGTAAGTGGGATGACTTGGTGAGTCTATATATGATCAGATAGATAGAATAATTTCTTTTATACATTTTTGGTACACCTTTAATGAAGCCCATAGTTATATCATCCCACTTCCACTATGGTAACTTAAGAGGTAACCCCAAACCTGACGGTGCCCAGTTCTTATCCTTCACCTATTGACAAGTGAGGCATTGATAGACAAACTACGCTACACACTTCTTCGTCCATATACACTAGAAATGATGGTGAAGTCCCTGGTATATATTTTACACACTTATATATACAACTATTTTGGATATATAAATCTCCCTCAAAACCTCCCCATGAAACATCACTGGTACTATCACACATCCTTTTAAAAGGATGGCATTATCCCCACATTCATAACATTCATCACGATCATGTCTAGTTGATATAAAATCAGGTAAGGTCTCACAACCAGTATCTTAAAGATAATTCTCTATTAACACACTATAGAATATATGGGGTAATAACCATGGACTAGTGGTAAGTTCCACCATCCTCATCTATTAAGGAAAACTACAATAAGGCTAAATGCTTTGAGGGCTCAGTCAAAAACTATGAACAATATCTCTAAATAATAGAATCTACCACCATGTCTCCCTTTCCTACTGTATTTAATATCTCTATGTCATATTCCTAGAGTAACTCTAACCATAAACTCTAACTCAAGTTATAAACCTTCTTTTGGAAGATATACTTATGATACTTTTGGTTAGAATTGACGAAAAACCAATCAACCATAAGGTAGTATCGCCACATCATCAGGGGAAAGAATACCATTGATAGATCTATATCATGGGTCATGTAATTATACTCATGTAGTCTCAACTATCGAGACCCAAAGGTAAAAACTACCTTCCTATAGATAACAATACAACCAAGTCCATTCTCTGAGGCATCACAGAACACTACATTATCGACACCCTCCCATGGCAGTCTCAAGATGGGGGTACTCATCAACCTCTACTGCAACTCTAAAAATTCTTTTGGAAACTTTTTATCGAAATGAAAGGCTACCCTTTTTGGGTCAAAGCAGTCCGGGGTTACACTCTCTGGGATAAATAAAGTAGGAATATCTTCTATTACCCAAACAACCCAAGTAATAGCATCACCAACATCGTTCTATTGGGTGGATCCTAAGATAACACTACCTCAAATTTCACTAGTTCCACTACTACAACCTCTCTTAATAACAATTTTCCAAGATGGTTGATGTCTCAAATCAAGAATTGAAACTTCGAGAGCTTCACATAATGTTAGTTCTCTCTAAGTATGTCATGAACCATCATAGTGTGTCTTGCATAATTCTCCTCAAATTCCGAGTATACTTGGATGTTATATATGAAAACCACTAAAAATAGGTTAAATAATGGATACATGATCGAGTTCCTGAGTCCCATGAACACCATTAGGGGATTTTTCACACCAAAATGAATCATCGATTTCTATAAATTATTGTTACGATATCAGAATGTCATTTTCAGTATATCATCATATCATACTTAGAGATAGAAATAACCTGATTTGAGGTCAGTCTTGAAAAAACATATCACCCCTTTAAACTATTCTGAAATGTCTCCGATCCCCGATAGTAGATACATATTCTTTTTGGTCACCTGGTTTGGGCGATGGGAATCAACACACAACATCGAGCTATCATCTTCCTTTTTAGAGAACAAAACTAGGGTTTCCTTCGGGGAAACACTAGGTATAAAAAGGAAATTTCTCAGAAAGTCCTCCAACTATACCATCATCTCATGGAGCTCTGTGAGATCCATCAGATATACTATTGTAGATATTGGGGCAGTCCATAGTTGCCAGTTTATGCAGAAGTCTATCTCTCAATGGGGAGGTAAGCATGAAAAGTTCTCATGAAATAATTCCTCATACTCTACCACCACTATAGGTGGATAAAAATACATAGAATCCACTAATAAATGAGTAATACTATTAAATTAATGATTAATCGGTTGTATACTCCTATGTATGAGCCCATCCTAATCTATTTAGGTTTTTTCTCTTATATGAAGGAAAACCTCATCACATCACCACAGACACACTATATACTCCACCTAACATAGTAAATCTGTGCATCAGCTATAAATGTCTAGTCTATACATAATATAGTATTATAAGTTCTCATCAATTGTATAAAGGATACCATATGAATCACCCACTTCCAAGAGTCAGGTCACACTATGGGAAGAAGTGTGTGATCACTGATCCCCCTCTAGTAGGAGTCTCCAAGAATAATAGAAAACCCAAGGGATCATCCAGAATATATATGTCTCAAAAAAGAGAAGTGGAAAGAAAATAGTGTCTCACACCAATGTGTATTAGTACTACAGATAAATTAGTGAAGACCTAGATCACACGACTAATCATCCCTAGAGCCTCTAGGTCATATGCCACTATTACATACATCTATCCTTTCCCTTTTTCACCTACTCCATAATCTTATAATGGACCACCTGGGGTTGGTGGAGGCAATAGATAAAACTATCTTCTACCTTTTTTCTACTCTCCCCTTTGATCTACCATGTCTTCCACTCTACGAAAATACATACTTCTATTGGTACCTATGCATGGGTAGCCTACCAATCATCTCTCTGTTAACTAAACGGTGGGTCATAAAATCCTATATGAGAAGTCTCTAACAACCATAAGTTAAAAATGAATCTAGATCATAATAATATAACCATACTATGATCCAATAACTATAGAAACTCTATCCCAGGATAATATTCTAAAGCATCTCACACACCTAGATCTCTATGTCTACCACCAGCTACCAGCTGAAAAAGTCTTATCTCCTGAGTTCCCACTACAAGAACCAATAATCTGTGTCTTCTCACTCAAAAATATCTCTACAATTAAATCCTACTCAACAACTCCATCATAGATAGGAATGTAAATAGATATCACTCCATCCTTGATATCCCAATGTAGGCCTATCACCAAATTTTTTTCATAGAAAAATGGATCCAAAACTATATCCATAGAGTATCTCTAGAGTTTGTTGAGCCTTGATGACTATTCACCCATAGTCAGGCTTCACTACTAAATTTTCATAATATACTAAACCCACATAGATTTCAATGTGGCTATATAGAACTCCTCCCTGAAAAGACACCCAAACTCTATCCATGAGAGAGATTCCTCATCATGTTTTTGAGTCATCAGTCTCTATCAGTTCCCAGAGGATCCTTGAATAGGACTCATTTCCAGGATCATCAACTGATATAGATGTGTCCCATAAAGTTGAAAAACTCATGTAATATCTTCTAACCAGTCCCCAGCTACCTGGGGTTCAATTTCATCCCAAAACGTGGGTGTTCTCAACCACTAAAACTTATGGAGTTCACATGGCCTATGCACATCCCCATATAGTAATTCTGATGAAACCTTCTTCTCAATGGATAATGGAGATACTAGAAACCCACCCGAAGGTAACACCACTTGTACGTGACCCTGTACTAAAGCATCATCACTCGATGGATCATCACTATGATAGTTATATGGAATCTTTTCTGGTTGTCTTCATGGATGAATAAAAAATAAAATCAAGACATACCATGGTCAAAAAGTATATCTAGGGAGCTGACTCAAGAATTACAAGGAAACCACAACCCATTATTATATGACACATGTACCAACATTTTCCCTATAACCAATGACTACATGTATTAAGTTAACCATCATGTTATAAGAGTCCTGATGAATGAATACATTGGTCTTCATACCAACACTGGATTCCCTAGCCTAAATTCCATACTCAAAACACTTTAATAAAATCATTACCATAAATCCTAAACCAAACGTCACATCTAGAAAAAACTCTAATCTTTGTTCATATGATGACCATCCTCTGATACTACTATATATTGACTTAACCCACCAGGGCCTTCCTGGTAAGCGGTAAGCCAAGAATGACATCCCTAGCCCACCTCCAATATGAAAGGGGATAGAGAACAACTCCGAGTATAAATATCACACACATTGGATGCATTATCCTAAGGTACCTATACACATGAACACATCTCTAAATATCATTAAATTCTAACATGTAAAATAAAAATGATTTCATAGTGAATGCATATCATATATATCTCATAATTAGAGTATGACCACAGTAATGGAATGAATCATGGTCCAAATACAATCCCACTAAAACTAAAAAATATTCCAACCTACTAAGAAGGATGGGATTTCTTTAAAATAAAACATATGGTAAAGAACAAAGTCCTTATAGATTACTATGCTCCTCCTACTCCTAGTCCCCCTAAGAAACCATCAAAAGGTCTATCATCTACATAAGACAAGACATGTGTGGAAAGAGCCCATGAAGGGGTGAGTATAACAATACCCAAAATTAAACTCAGAAAAAACATAAATAATCAAGAGGGTTATCATATTAGTATCAAAAATTTATTTCTATCATAATATGATTCATAAATATAATAAAAATTGTATAGATATACTCACAACATATATAAATTCTAAAATAGGTATAAACCATACTTATAGCCATAGGATATCTCTTAAGGCTCTACAGTAATGCTCACTTGGGATAACTCACTACAAGATCCATGATATCACTAATGGAACTCATATATGAGGTGATACTCATTTGGACTCACCAAATAAGTACTCTCTATATCTCTAAATATCTTGATATGCAGATAGGGGATCACAAACAAGGATCATGGGGCACACCAAAACCCCATATGGAATAACCCAACAAGTAGGGGATCATATGTTCATGTAAGTTGGTCATGATTATTCCTCAAACCCCACATAGGTAAGGTGATGAAACAATATATTATTCCACCCTATTCATATAGAGGGATTCCTAAAATTCTATAAAGAATAAACACATGTAGGGGATCCTAATCATATGCTCAGGATATAATGTCACATTGTACCCTCATTGGAATTAAACATTGAAATACACCCAAAAAATAGATCTATACTGAAGATATGGAGGGCCTCAACCTACCATAGAGAAATTATGCTACGTGTACTGGTAGTAAATGGTGTGTCTCATCTACCATGGGTCTTCCCATTTCCTTTGGCCCATGATCATATAATTTAGGCCATGCCCCGGTACTATGGTCAGGCATATGTACCTGGATATGTTTGGGTCCTCTGGTAATTTCCATGAACATGGTAGTCCCCATGTACTTTTGTTGTGCCTAAATTCTTGTTCATGTCCATGCCCATGTACCCTTCCAGATACACATTGAGCCGCTAGAACTAGGTCACAAGTCATGTGACACATTTCACATGACATGTGATATTTTTATCTATGTGGAAACCCTACAATCATATAAAGAGGATGAAAAAACATGTGTTCTTCATACTAGACATCATTTTGTTGGAAAATTTTCCAAAAACTCTATACTATTATACACACCTCCCTCGTTTCACTTATTCCATCGATTCAACCACAAATTCCACCAATAATCATAGATCTAGTATTCTCCATGCTTGGTAATCATTTTTTATTAATATCTGACCATAAATTACCTCAATGATCCTCTGATGTCACTTCTCATCATGAAAACTCCAACACCCATGAACTGGGGATCTCCAAATGTGAAACTGATACTCTATCATTATTATACTTCATAACAATGTTGTCAATCTCCATCCTTAACCAAAGGTAATGGTATATTTCATGAAATATAAATTGAACAAAAATATTTTACCAAGTATTTTTCAATCTTCTATCCAAATTCGATACGAATGATGATATCATGGAGAATGGAGAGAGAAATGAAAAAAATGTAAGGAATGAACCTCATCCAATGTTCATGTTATCCTCAATTTGTTGTTATGAATATGATGAACAAAGATGATTATAAATCTATATCCAAATTCTTATTTCTAGGAAGATTAATCCATACCTTCACAACAAAATCAACCCACGAATCAAACTATTAGAATTATTTATTTTAATTTTTCATGGGATAAACAAATAGGGATAAATCCACAAAAAATGAAACCCTAGATCAATTTTGGATCAATCTGTGGTGAAGAATAGTTCTGTGTCATCATCATTAGAGACATCCATAAACTCTGTTGTCGTTGGAGGTCCCTATAGTAATCTGATCATTGATCCATGATCCTAACATCTTCCAATCCTTCTCCACACTCTTCTCTCAATTCCCTAGGATTATGCCACCAACCATAGGGTTTTAACATAATGAATTGTTATATATAATATTTGGTTAGAATAATTAATAAACGATAAAATTGTTTATTTATTTATTATTTCACCCTAAATTGTGCTTAAACCAAGTGAGAGACATGCACCAAGGTTATATTATTAATAGAGTGAAACATGCACTTTGGATTCAATGGTGGTCTTAGACTTTCCATCTAAGCTCCATTTGGATGTTATTCAATTATATTATAAAACCTACATGTACATGATAGAATATATTTAATATTTTGTATATAAACACCAAGGATCATTTGGACTCGAAATCTCACACAGTTATAGCACTTGGATCTGAATATATTCTTTAATATATTACAAATTCTTACAAGGAAAAAACAAGTATTTTACAAAATTTCTCTCAAATCTTAAAAGGTCCACTCTTTGATGCCCACATGCACACATTTATATGAAAAAAAGTCATGAAAATTATTATTTAAATATCACAATAAATATTTCTATATTTGAATAATAAAAATAAAATGGCCTTCAGTAACAGGATTATCTCATTCAAATTAGTCAATTGATTCCTTATTTATCTCTCATTTAAACTCATCTGAATTCCTATCTAAATATTTTTTTAAATCTTGAAAAGACATGGGATTCAATATTCCATTAGATATATAACTATCCACATCATCAAATATCGCATCTAAGAGTTACACATCTTCATGAAATCTGATTTTTTGCACAATTGTTTATATGGTTCTGATGAGTTATGTTCCAATTAGCATCATGGTTATAATTCTAATACATCACTGAAAAGGCTACAATATTTTCATAAGTCACTGAATCGACAATGTGAATCAGCCACATCCTTGAATTAGCTACATAAATCACATACATCACCGAATTGTCTATGTGAATAAACAACATTACTAAATTGTCTATGTGAATTTACTACATCATTGAATAATCTATGTGAATAAGATACATAATTGACTCGGCTATGTAAATCTAGAAAATTATATACATTAAAAAAATAAATTTCTAACTTACTCAGCCAAATTAAATCCATTATAAATCACTTCCAAACTTCTCAAAAATGTTATTTAATTTGCTTCTCCATACACTAATACATGTATTTTATTATTTTAAAGATTGTATCATAAATCATCACACTTTGATTTCCACTTTTTATTGAACTTTTCAATTGGATTTCTTTAAGATACAACCTCATAATTTATTTTCCTTAAAACATGGTAATATCCCAATCATGTTATGTACATGCAAGGATTTAATATCTGGAATGGAATCCAATGCCTTTAAATGATGCCATTAATATTCTCCAAGAATAAACACTTCATATTTTTCCCCAAACACACTCATTTTCATCAAATTAAACATTTACTTTGGATAAAAAATATCCCCATTTGTAATTGTTTTGTCAATATCAACACACATCGTGAAAGTCAATTTGTAGTACAAACTTATTTTAACTCTCTTTTGAAAATAAAATGTAAAGGATATGTTTGGGTCTTCACATATCATCAATTTTTTTAAAAGCATGTTATCCTCCATTATATGATTATTTATTTAACATTTTTAATAGAGGGATGATATCAAATGGTTCTCTTAGAAAAATATTTATTTAATAAACATTGAGTCTACTTTGGAAAAACCAGTGTTGAAAATAGTAGATATATAACCAAGGTTTTTTATTATATCCATAAACTACCATTCATGTGAAATAATTCTTACCAATTCTTAATTCTCAAGCATCATCTATATATAAATAGATTCTTTTAAAATAAACATGTAACATGTACACGTCATAAAAACCCTCAAAATAGTTCATTTATAAGTCATATAACTCCCCCTTTTCCCATGTTTTGGTAACCAATTATTAATATTAATTGGTTCATTTAACAAAATCATAATAAAGCTTTAAGTGTTATTCTCATACGTTAATATTAGAGTTTTGAATCTATCATGATTTTCAGATTCCATGTAATTTAGTATAATGACATGTTTTCCTTAAAATTTTATCCCAATTAAGGGATGCACTCATCGTCATTTATTTAAACAGTAGTCAGTATAATCCTTGAGGAATAATATATTCAAATTTACATCAAAGAATTACTCAAACTTATCTTTTAATTCCATATCTATTAACACAAAAAATATGAAGTTATAGAGAATAAGGAGGGACCTCTGGGCTTCTCCAAAATAACATTCAGACTGAGATATTCCTTTTAATCTATGCCATTATTTTATTCCAATCTCAGCGTGGGGATATTTCTTTATAATCTTATCTTTATTTTTATTCTCTTATATTTTATTGTATTATTTCTTCCCTTGAACTTATTCTTCATGTAAATACATATTCATATCTCAATATTATTGATATTTAATTTTCCAATTATGGATAACTCTTAATAATTGTTTTACCTCATCTCCTAAATCCACTTTATTTTCATTGGCTATAGAGTGTGTTTCATCTTCATCTGATTGTTTAACCAATTTAAATTTTTTTCTCCAAATAACTAGGAAATATTTTTTAATATTTTCTATCATATTAGAATCATTACATGACTTAAAAATAAGTTACCAGTGAAACCTATTCATTTTTAAAACATAGTGAACCTCTCCATCCAACCTTGTCATGCATACCTCATCCATATGACCATACAAATGGTATATTCCATAATCTTCTTCCATAATATGAATTTTTTTCAATAAATAGTTTTTTCTCAAATTCAGTCACATGTGGTTTTCTCTGAGATTGTTTCCTCATATTCTAATTGAAACTCCCCTTAGGTACTTTTATCTTTCCTGGTATAGACGTGTTAATCAAGAATGAATGTGATTTTTACTATGCTCACTACAACACCAACAAAGTCTTGGAAATTTTATTCATCAACATTGGAACAAAATATTTCTAGATTTTTGTCTTTATTGTCCTATTGAAATTAAAGACTTAATTTTAGTAAGGGGTATGGAATACATGGTATATTATTCCCTTCTATTGATGTGAAATATTTCTTCTCAGTTTTATTCTCCCACATATAATCAATTTGGTTTTTCCCATCTACACTATTAAATTCAACATGTCTATTTTGAAATTGATTAAGTTTAGACTTAACAGGTTCATGTAAACTTTAATTCTCATTGGTTAGAGAATATTATCTAACATAGACTTAGGTAATAATTTTATGTCCATGTTCAACTCATGTTGTACTATGAGATATACAGATTGTGTCATAGATAGTTCTTCTTACTTTGTAGACATTTCCTATATAAGATATGTGCTAATATTTTCATGTTCATATTCACTAAGGTTGTGCTTCTTAATCTCATTAAATTAGGATTATTCCATATTTCTTAACTCTTCTTTCTCAAAAAACACCATTTTATTTTCATTCTCAAGTTTCTTATTTTCTTTCTTGAGGTATTTTATTTTTTTCATGAAAAATTCTAATTTGTCCTTAAGATCCCACTCAAGTTATATATTTTCTTCTCCATCATCACTATTTATTGATGAATCGGGTCCATTATTTACACGAGTAAAGAAACCAACATACATATATGAATAATAAATTGATGATGAACCTTTATTTTTATTTCTCATTAAATTATGTTCCATTACATAGAAGAGATTTTTCTTTTTCGTACCCCATTTATATTTGTGAAGTATCTCATCATCTGATTCTGATTCTAATTATAATTATTCAACCATTATCAAAAAAAATTTTTTAGAAGAATTACCATAATCACCATAGTTGAAACATTTTAGTGGTTTCTTGATCTTACCTTTCCACTTTACCCTTTTGAATCCTTTTCATATAAGAGAAAACATTTGAGTGAATAACTCACCATCCTCATCATTTAAGCCTCTAGATTCATCATCATCTTCTTTTTTGAATTTTTCTTTTCTCATGGCTTCAAAATATATTTCATATTTTTTCTACTATTTTAAAATAAGTGTCTTTATAATTTCATTTGTTTTGAGAATATTGTGTTGCTCATCAATTTTAAAGTCGTATCATTCCTCTAATAATGATATTTTTTAATCAAACCCATCAAGAAAAAATTTCATCAGTTTTTTGAAAATGATAGAATCCTATAGCGTTTCCCCAAATCCTTATATATTTCTCAAAATCTTATTTGACCGTGTAATTTAGTCATTAATTGTCTCATTATCATCCATATTTTTATTTTCAAATCACCTTCTCCTAACATGACATTTTTATACCTTGACTTTCATATTACCTTCATAATTGTTTATTAATTTTTCCAAGATTTCGATTGGAGTCTAGAAACCCATTACCATTGTGTAGACCTTCTATAATAGAGACATCGAGATAGAATTTTGAGATTTTCCATATAAATCCAAAGTTCTATTATCATATTGTGTCATAAAATCTATTTCTATAGGGGTAAAAAATATTTGAGAAACTCTAACCACTAGACCAATTGATGGGAGGTGGGATAACATCCTATTCCTATAACTATGATATTTCCTCTAATCAAAAGTGTGAGAACCTCATCCACTAGAATAACTTAGATTATCCATCTCCAATAATTATTCTTGGATCTATATGGGTTACTTGCTTATGATAGCACTTTTAATTCCCCAAGCTAAATGAACCACTGAGAGGGGGGTGAATCAGTAGATTCTTTTTATGAGGTATCTATATTTTAAACTTGACATGTAAAAGATTTTATGGTTTTAGATCCAATCAATATTATCTATAAATATAACCTCATTAAAAATTGTGATAAAAGAGAGAGTATAAAAAAATATTTACAAGTGTTAGCATAAAATCTTACTTATTACTATGTTGGATAGACCCCCCCATATACACAGATTCTTCTCTATAAAATATGTGATTTCAACCATAGGATATTTTAGGTAGATAAACATTGAATCCCATTGTGTTCCTCCACTTTCAACACCAACTAGAAGATTTATTCACTTCTTCCAGTACCAACTAAAATACTTATTAATATCTTAGGTAATGATTTAAAACTAAAAATATATTTAACATGTTCGATGAAAGGATTCCACCATGAGCCTACGTGATCAGATTTTCTAATGTAAAATTATTTATGTTATTTAATAGTAATATTTTGTAGGTCTCTTCGACTTTAAACTCCTTATAGATCTGGTTTTATTTTCATTCTCCTCATATTTTTTGAATACTCATGTGTTATTCATGAATTTTTTTCACCTTTTTCTCTACTCTATACATGATGTATTGGTCTCTATAAAAATTACAATAGTTCTCTCAAGTATCAAAACCAAAAAACTTTGATACTTGTATGCACAAATTTATATTCAGAAAATTATCATTAATACTATTTTCAAAATAACATAGTGAATTTTTTTATATTTTAATTATGTAAATCCAATGATCTTCTATAGTAGGATTATCTCATTAAAATTGTTCAAAGGATTATTGATATATCTCCCATTTAAACACATTTGAATTCCCATTTAGATATTTGTTTTAAATATCTTGAATACTTGGGATTCAATATTCTATATAATATATAAATATCTACATCATCAAACCTCACATCCAAGGTTTCCATTTTTCATGAAATCAGATATGTCACAAAATTAGATCCATGATTCTCATCTATTATATAGTAATTTGATACATGGTTATTATTTAGCTACATCATTTAAATGGATGTGTAATTTTACTACTTTTCTGAATTAGATACATCACTAAATCATCTAAATAAATCTCCTATGACACTAAATCATCTACATTAATCATCTAAATCATTGAATTGTCAATTTTAATCAGATATATTTTTGAATTAGCTATGCCAATTATCTACCTTGATGAATTAGCTAGGTGAATCAAGAAAATTCTTGATTTCACTCAAATAAATTCCTAACTACTTAATCTAAAATTCATCCCTTCACAATCAGTTAAACACTTCTCAAAAATGTTATAGGAAATTTTCCTTAATCCACCATAACATTTATTTGATTATTTTGAACATAAACTCATCAATCATCACACTTTCATTACTGCATTGTGTTGAACTTCCCTATTCGAGTTCTTAAATTTATAGCCTCACCGTTACTTTTTCCATAGAACATGGAAGTAGCCCGATAATCCTATTATTTTACATGGATGTGTTATTAAGAAATATATAAAATTCCTTAAAATAATTCCATAACAATTTTTTAAGAATTATTCTTTCATCGTTTCTTACCAAAAACATATTGACTCATTGATAACAAATGAGAAACTTAATTTGGATAAAAAAACATCCACCATTATTGTAAGAACCCGGTTCTTATTCTTGAGGCATGGGTTTTTTCTTTTCCTTTTTCCTTTATGGTTTTTTAGAAAATAAGGAAAATGGTGAAGAATCAAAAATTTTGTGGGTACACGCCATGTACTTTTCCACATGCCATGTACTTTGGCTGTGTGGGATGAGTACACAGGATGTGTAGGCCTATCAGTGATGAAGAGTCTAAAAACTGACTACATGTCGTGTAATCAGTTGACAGGTGAATAGTAAGGTGGTGGAAGTATCCGCTAGTGGAGCGACAGTACACACCCTTTATTCAGAAATACTCGTCACGTAATCATGTTGATAGATGAACAGTGAGGCGGTGGAAGGTAGCCGCCAAAGGAACAGTTAAAAAATGAAAAGTACACATCGTGTACTTGAATGTACACACCGTGTAGTTGTTTTTTTTTGTTATAAACCAGTAGTAGGCTCCTATTTCAGCAGAGGAATATTATAACGTCGGAAGACCATGGGAGAGAGGGCCTAACCTTGGAAGAGCTCTCGACCAAACACCGGGACTCCGATTCCTTCACTGAAAATCACGTTAGGACCGCGCGGGTAAGACCTTCTCTCTCTTTGTGTGTTTCTTTCCAATTAATTACCAAGGAGAAGTTATTTGTATTTGAATGTGTTATAATTATTTCTAGATCTAAATCATTCCCGGACGTCTCATAAGGCATCGTTCACATATATTCATCAAAGGAGATCAAGGTAGGCGGTCTGGTGTTTATTTCCAATTGTCGAGTTGTTTTTTTGTACCGTTGTGCTACATGCCCATGTTTCAGGTGTCGTTTGGATGAGTCCTTTATTGATTAAATACCTATTATTTCATATGTAATTTAATGAATATGTATAAACTGTTGTTTGGGATCCCTGCCTTGATCCAGGGCCACCCCGTGGGTGCATTTCCCTTGTTTAGCCGTTTGGGTAGGATACCCGAGGGTAAGCAGTGATTATAGCATGATTTGAGTTTTCTAGAGAGACAATGTATATAAATTTCTTGCTTATGTATTGGGATTGTCCCAGTTACTTTCTTAGACTAAGGGAAGTGTTTTTCTTAGCCTAGGGGAAGTGTTTTGATTAGCCTAAGGGAAAGGTTTGTTTAGCCTGAATGAAAAGTTTGATTAGCCTGAGGGCAAGGTTTGTTTATCCTGAGGGAAAGGTTTGTTTAGACTAAGGGAAATGTATGATTAGCCTGAGGGCAGGGTTTTTTTAGCCTAAGGTAAAGGTTTGTTTAGCTTCAGGGAAAGTTTTGTTTAGCCTGAGGGAAACATTTCATATTCCTGAGGGTGGTATCTTCTTTGCCTGAGGGCAATATCTCATATGCCTGAGGGGAATATTCGTTATGGCTGAGGGCAATCACCTGACGGTTTCGATTCTATTTGCCTGAGGGTAAGGATTTTCATGTCTGAGGACACTGGTTACTTGAATATTCACTATGGTGATTTATTATGTTATACCTACCAATCTAACGCACAGGCTTGGTATTGTTTTACCTTCTACTTATCAGATAGCCTATTGTGTTTTTTGCTGCCGCATTGTATAGAAGATCATGGGTTGAGACTGGGCCTCAGAAACTTATAATTCAATTATATTGAACTGTTAAATAATAATTAAATGGAAATGGAACTGGTAGGAGTAGATTCTTTTGATAACTTCCTAGTTACTGTGTTTCATTACTGCACACTACTGTAGCACATTTTCACTAACAGTTGGACACATGCTTTTGGTTGTTTCGTACTGGGATTTTTTCTCACACCCTGTTTGGGTCATGTCTTGGGACCAAACATATTATATTGCATTAGGAATTGATAAGATCAAGAGTCCCTATATAGGTACTTGATTGTTTTAGAGGAGTAGGAGACCATGGGACCGAGCTTAGGCATACGATGCTTCTAAGTTCCTGTTGCACTATTTTGTTTTGCTTTGTTGTACTTGTAACTTGTACTATATTGTTATAGATTGCAGTGTAACATTTTTTGGATTTTTTTCTTAGAATATGGAACATATTGCATAATTATATATATGATTGTTGTTAATTTATTTACTTCATTACTACTATCCATTTCAGCATAGTATTGCTTGATGCCTCTGCTTTGGGTATGTTTATATTTTCTCCGTTGCGCTACACTTTGAGAAATGGGGAAATAGTTTCCCCACTATCATACCTAGGCCCTCGCTGGTAGTCGGTAGCCTCTGACATTTGGCGAAATGCACTTGAGGCCATGTGACCAACCAAGTTCGGGGCACCCGTGGTGTGGCACCCGGATCTGGGACATTACAATTATATTTTTTGTTAATATAAAAACAAATCAAAAAAGCCTATATTTGGTGTAAAATTATTTTCTTCCCCTTATTGAAAATAAAATGAAAAGGATAATTTGGGGACTTCTCATCTCATCAGTTTTACCAAAACATGTTCTCCTCCCTTGTATGACTATTTTTTGAACACTTCTGAGAGTGGTATGGTATCACATGGTTCTATTAGAAACTATCCTTCAGTTAATCAAATATAATTATAAATGGGATAAACTGGTGTAAAAAAGAGTCATATGACTAAGGTGTAATATGATTTACATTAAATAAAATTCATGTGAAATAAATATTAGAAATTCTTAATTCTCAAGTTGGGGTTGTATATATATAGATAATTTAAAATGAAACGTGTAACCTAAAACAATCATAAGAAACCATCAAAAGTATTGTGTGATAGTAATGAAACTCCCCCTTTTCCCCATGTTTTGATAACTTACACTACACAAAACTTATTGAATTCAATATAATCCTAAAAAAGGGTTATAATTTTTTATCTCATACTCTAATATTCATGTTTGGAATATGTCCTGAATTTATAGATTCATTAGAATTTATTATAGTGGCTTGTTATTCACAAAATTTTTTCTCCCTTATAGGATGAAATCCCATTAATATATTTTAATAGAGGTCAATATACACTATGAGGAACAATCAATACTTGTTGTCCAGTAGTGACAACCTCAAACTTCATCATCCATTTCTTACATGTTAGATAAAAACATATAAAGTAAGAGGAAATAAGGAAGGACCTATGGGTATCATAGAAATAACATTAATACTAAGAGATTACTTTAAATATAGGGTATTATTTTCATCTAATAACATCATGAGAGTATTTATTTAGAATACTCTTTTTGTTTTGAGTCTCATCTATTTGATTTTTTTCTTTCTTCCCTTTTAATTCTTTGTTGTGTGGACCACCATTTTACATTTCATCCTTATGGATATTCAAGATTCCAATTATGGATAACTCTTAATAATTGTTTTTCTCATGTTCTAGATACATATTATTTCCTTCATATTTTTCAAAATATTCATCTTCCTCCAATTATTTATCCAATTTCAATTGATTTGGCCAAATAACTACGAACTCTTTGTTGACATTTTCAATCATCTAAACATATTTACATGACTTACCATTGGGTGTATTTTTAATCATATTCCCTTTAAAAACATATGGAACTACTCCTTCTAGCCTTATCATTCATATATCATCCTTTTTACCTTACAAACTATACCTCCCACATACTTGTTACAAAATCTAGAATTTGTTTTCTATATAGTTGTGTTATAGATATGGTTAGACATTGTTTTATCTGGTATTTTTTCCTCAAATTCTCATTGAACCTCCCCCAAGGTTATTTCCCATTTTCTATTAAATACATGTTAAAATATAAATAATAGTATTTCTATCCATTCTTACCACAACACCAATAGAATCCTTCAAAAATTTTTATTCTAGACTGGTATGGATCGATATAGATTTAAGTTTTTGTTGTCCTGTTGTAAACCAATACTTACTTTTATTAGAGGTCTATGGATTACTTGTCATATTATTCCCTTCCTTTGATGTGAAATATTTACTCTTACATTTTTTGGCCCATATATCTTATGTTTTTTTTCACATCTGTACTACTAATAAAAAAAATGCATATTTTGAAATCGATTCTGTGTATATTTACCTTATTCATATGGACTTTTCTTCACATAGGTATGATAAGATTATCCACATACCTCACCAGCCTTTGTGAGGTATTCTATAGCCTTGTTCACCTCATGTTGTATTATTAGACACATAGATAGTGTCTCACCAAGTTCCTATTCTTTTGTTGGAAGTTTCTTTTTGAGATCTGTGATAACCTTTTCATGTTCAGCTTATCTAATATTGTTCTTCTTGATCTCATCGATAGAGGATAATTCCTTATTTTTTAGCTCTTCATTATTAGTATACACATTTTAATTTTTGTTCTCAAGATTCTTATTTTCTTTCTTTAGGTATTGTATTTTTTCCATGAATAATTCTAATTAATTTATGTTACCACTCAAGTTATATCATTTCTTCTCCTTCATCACTGCAACTTTATGAATCAAATACATTATTTACATAAGAAAATAAAAAAAATCATCATCCAAATAATTAATTGATGATGAATATTGCTTCTAATTTCTCATTAAATTCATCTTTTTGTTATTGAGGTGATTTTTTTCTTATTATCACATTTGTGTTTTTGAGGATTCTCATCATATAATTCTGATTTTTCAACCCTTTTCCATGTTTACTTTTTAGAACCATGATAAGAGTCACCATAGTTGAAACATTACTGTGGCTGATTACTATTTCCTTTGTTACTTTCCAATTTTTAATCCTTTTGATAGAAGAGAAAAAAATTTATTTAAGTATTAATCATCATTGTTAAACAATTATTTAGATTCTTCATCATCTACTTTTATGATTTATCATTTCTCATGGATTCAAAATCCATTTCTTCTTTCCACCTATAATTAAAAATACGTTTCTTTCTAATCTCATAAGGTATGAGTATGTTTGATATCCCATCAATTGCGAAGTTTTATCTTTCTTCCAGGGTTGATATTTTTTAATCAAATAGATCTAGAATATTCCTCACCAATTTTTCCACAATAATGAATCCTCTAGAATTTCACAAAATCCCTAGATGTTTCTCACAATCTCATTTTATTGGATAAACTACTCATCAGTGGTATCATCATCAACCATACTTATATTTTCAAATTGGATCCTCCAAACATGAAGTTTGATTTCCTTAACTTTTATATTAGCTTCAAATATGATTATCAATTTGTCATATATTTCTTTGGTATACTGGATACTGATAACCATTTTGTAGACCTTCTATGATAGGGATATCAAGATGGAATTTTTAGTCCTTACATCTAACTCCATATTTCTTTTCTCATATTGTTTTATATAAGCTCATTTAACAAGGGGTGTAAAAAACACTATTTTATAATATCTCACCTATAGACCAAGTGATAATAGGTAGGGTAACATGTGATACCTCCAATTATATTAATTCCTACCAGAAAATGGAACACCTTAGTTATTGATAGAATTGAGGGGGAGTATTGGTTATAAAAACATGAGAAAAATGTGCCTCTATGAACACACCACACCCCCTCAAGCACAAACTTCCTACTATGATAATTATTACCATAAAAATATAGAACATCATACTTATTAACACACCACCTACCAAATATAACCACATTCTTACCTACCCAAACAGACCCTTCCAAGCTACAGTGTCCCATAACCTATAACTCAAAGACACTTTTAACCATTCACCACTACCTTCCTCACTACCACCATATAATTATAGGATCAATGATCTATTTTTTCACCTCAATTGGAAAGGATATATATGAAGAAGAAGTGATAGAAAAGAGATGGAAGATACGGGAGAAGAAAATTTGGATAATTTTGAGTAATTCCCTTAAATAATATTACATTGGAACAGAATAATAATATAGAATAATTTTAGAGATAATAATATGAAAAAAAATCTCACTCACCAACAATAAAATTTGCAAGAAAATAGTTAATGTTATTAGATAAATCACTGAATTAGATATTCAGATACTAAACAAGAATTATTTATTTAATGAAATGATCAATTATTATAGTTATGAACCATCAACATTAAAATAATTTATTTATATAAAATATTTAATTTTGATTTACAAATTACACCCACATACAAACATCAGGTTATGATCATTTTATTTCCAACATAATCAAATATTTTATAATTAATAAATTCTTAATTTGATTTCTTATTCACATTTCTACCAAGATAATATGAAAATTAACAAAAGTAAAGGTATCGAATAATAAGGAACATTTAAAATAATATCAACACATACCTCAAAAATAGATCTCTTATTGATGAAATAGTATTCATGGTTGATTTCATCATCGATCCTAATGAGAAGTTGTCATGTTCCTCCAAAATTATCTCCACCATTATCACTCTTGAATAAAAGTGTTTATATAGTTATCCATATGATTAAGAGATAAAAATTATTATATAGGAATCATTCCAGGGTTAAGATGTCTAATCACCATTAGTGTAGTAATTAACTATAATTGAAATTTACCTATTTATTAAATTAATATGTCAAGGATGACCAAACCCTAGGGTCCCCAATGAGAACTAAAATTACAATGTCATGTAGGGTGTTTTTTATTTCCATCTCATTTCGTAATCCTAGATGAATGAGGATCAATTATATAAAGATAATTTATATTCACATTGTCGATAGAATTAAATTGATGGAATTTCTTATTTTTCTATTTTGATTTAACCCTCTTTGTTTATATTTTTATACGATAATTAATTGAGCCCAAAAAAAAATTCCCAAGGATCATTCCTTGAATTGTTTGCCTTATGTATTTCTCCCTGATTTCTCTATTTGATCGTCATAGGTATTTATTTTGACCAACGGTTCGACCAATACTCATTTTCCAGTCATTTCATGACTATTATTTAGTGAAACAGAATGAAATCATTGGTACAGAATACAATGTAAGTTTTATTTCAAGAATCATTGATGATGGTTGATAGATTAAGGGATAATAAGACTAAATCTATAATTCTCTATTCTTCACATGTGGTACACGGTGCGGTTATATATGGATTGAGTGGTTGGATGTTGGAGCCGATCGAGGCCCCAAATACTGGTTAGTAATGAATATGATGGCTGGAGGACCCCATATCTACAATATTTATATATATTTGAGGCTTTGATGATGTGACAAATTATGAAGAAGAAAATCCCGATTTCTAGAAAATCCAAAGTAACGCACTGTGTATTTTAGGATTATATGTCATGTGGTAACCCCTATATGTTGCACTAGGGTTTCGATTGAAGTTAAATATCACACGTTGTGTGGATCGTTCAAAAACCGTGTGACCCCTTTATGAGGCTTGATGTGTACCTTGGAGGGTACACTGACATGGGAAGAACAAGTACATGGACTTGGTTGACAACACATGGTTATGTGTCCCGAGATCACTACATATCATTTACTACTTCTACACACCTTGTATGTTGATATTTATATGTCATACAAGTCCTTACCACCTGGGAAGAATTGGGATAGTCCGACCCATTGTGTACTCCAAGTACATGCTATATACCACCTTTAAATGTTTTTGTTACTCTTCATTTCCTTAGATTAGACCAATCTTGGTTGATCATGTTCTCTTGGTCCATTTACATTAGGGGTATAGTGTTTAATTACATCCACATAATAGGATTGTGATCTAATTTGGAGGTCGCGCCTCAGATATATATTTTTTCCCTCTGTGAAACTATATTACGATCCTCTGTCATCTTTGTTCCCTAGGTGGGGTTTTTAGAATCAGCATGACCTCCCTATTCAGGGTGTTTATCCTCTATCAAGAAGTCCATTTCAGTAGGGTTTGTGGTATTTTTGTAATATGATCCCCTATGTAGTGGTTTCATCCAAATTTGGGTTCATGGTGTACCCCAATGGTTCTAGGTGTTACCCCATATTTTCATTTTAGGGTCTTCCTAGACCAGTGATTTTTATTTGGTAGGGCCAAATGATCTAGACCTCTTCATTGAGTGTCTCTGATGATATCATGGATCATGGAGTTGATTCTTCTGAAATGAGTGTTGCCTCAAGTAGAATACTATGGCTAGTAGTTGGTTATGAATTCTTGGTGCTGTGTTTTATTTTATTAGTATATCTAGGTGTTTTTTTTATGAAGAGATTTTTATATCTTGCATTGAGCTATCTATACAGGGTTCTTCATGTTTAGTTTTTTCGGGGTGTCCTACTAGGTATTGTTATACTCACCCCTACATGGTATTTTCAGGAATGTGTCGTGCCTTATGATGACATCAGCCCATTTGATGTTGTCTTGGGAGGATAGAGTGTGGGTGGAGTGTATCTGGAGCTTTTCAAACCTACTTTTTTATCGAGAGCCTGAATTTTACTTTAGTCATCACCCTTGGAGTAGGTTGGATCCTTTACAATTTTTGGTTGGGCTTGTATTTAACCTCTTATTCCACTTTCATTAATTTAATTTCGTACTATTTTGTTTTATTTTTGATGTATGCATTCATTGGTTTATTTTTTTTACATTTCATCATATTTTGAACTTATATATGTTTTTGTGTGTACAGGTACTTTAGCGTAATGCCTCCAATTTGTGGGATATTCATACTCAACATTGGTTTTCATCCCCTAGACTATTAGAGGTGGGCTTGGGGTAGTCACATGTCAGACCTCGGTGGGTCGGTTTATGACAGAGTGGTATCAAAGATTTCAGCTCTACCTTTGGATAGGATTTGGTGAGTTTGGTGTGGGGAAATAGTGTTTAGTGTTTCAGTTTCGACATTCTGGATAGGGATTCCAGTGTTGGTATAGCGGCTGACGTGTCCATACACTAGGAATCTAATCTTATATTTTTTGACATGATTCTTATAAACATTGGTTATAGTGAAAACTTCATTACATGTATCATAAGTTCTGTTTTCCATGTACTTCTTGAGTTATCTCCCCAAATATACTCTATTGACTGTGGAACATCTTGTTTTATTTTAGGATGACTCTACACAGACAGCCAGATGGGAGTCCACTGTATGATCACGAGGGTGACCTGCCTAATGATGAGGCATCAATATAGGGGCATATACCAGAGATTGAACCTCCATGTGGTTTACCATCTATACAGCCACCCATTGAGTAACAGCTAGAGCTGGTAGTATAAGCTGAGGATGCATGTCGGTTGAGTTTGTTTCACGAGTTTCATATGTAGATACCTCCCAGGTTTTGCGGTGAGATATACCCCTATGTGTCTAGGGACTAGTTAGAGGCATTCACTTGAGTTTTCTTCATTATAAGGACACATGTAGATCAGATGATGATCCTCATGGTGATTCTTCTTCAGGGATCTACTGGGTGATGGTGGAGCTCAGCGACTCAGTCACACAATAAGACAAATCTCTCTTAATCATAATTTTATAATCTCCTCTGAGAGGATTTCTATCCAGTAATGTTGTGATCAGTATTACCACAAAACCTTCTACATCTATAGGAGGGTAGTATGACCTTAGCGGAGTACTCAATAAGGATTTCTGATCTTTCATATTACCCATTTGATATGGTATGAGATTATTTCATCCAAGCTAAAACCATTGAAGAGGGCTTACACTGAGACATCATGGACTCAGTGGTATCCCTTTTAATTCCCACAATTGATGGGGTTCCTAAGAATGCCTTTTTGGTGAGGAGATTTCTGGATGAGTAGACACTAACAGTGGGTGATAGTAGTGGAAACCTAGTATTTGAGAACCTTGGAGTAGGTAGTCGATAGAAGACACAGTGATCCAAGAATGTTAGATGCTTCAGGATGTGATTTCATGATAATGGGTTAGTATTGTAAGGCTCTCAGGGTTACTCAAATAATCCAAGGGAGAGGTGGTGTTTCTCCTACAATAGTTAGGGACATCTGACTCCGGATTGTCCGACCCATCATACAGGTGGTCATGAGATGGTTGAAGGACAACCTAGATATAGATAGAGGTAGAAGAATGGTGGTCCATAGGGTATTTTATGTAAAGGAGGGGCTAGTTTGGTAGTTGGTGGTGGCCCAATGTTTGACCTATTACCACCACTAAACCCAGGTAGTCTATGCTAGGGTTAGGGATCTAGTGGTTATGGATGATGCTAGATATAATCTATGGAGGCCACCAACTCGGAGTCTTGAAGGATGATATGAGGTATGATATGTGTCTTTTCTACTCTAGTTACAATATTGAAAGACATAGACATGATTCATTCCTTCCTTGGCACTTCTTTAGTGAAATACATAGAGATTCCATTTGATCCATTGGATCGACCCTTATGGTTGGATACATTGAATGGAAGTGAAAAAGCGATTGCACACATTTTCTGAAAACATGATATAATTATTGGAGTTGAGAGTTTCATAGGGTATCTCTTTTTAGTAATGATGATATCTTATAACTTCATCTTAGGAATGGACAGGATATCCATAGTTCATGCCCAGATTGAATTTATTAGGCAGAGGATGTGATGTGTATGTAGTGAAAGAATGGGTCTTTCCATTGTGGAGGAAAAAAAGAAGTCATGGCAGATAAGGACGTGCTCAGGATGAAGAGAGTTCCTCCAATTAATCAGCAGTTGGAATGAATGACTCATGGAGTGTTGGATGCTTTGGGATATCAGTTTCCCAAGATGGTAGTGAAGTATATGGACATCTTTCCTGAGGAAGTACCGGGTTTACCTCCCCATCGAGAGCTATACTTCTATATTGACTTGAATACTGGGATAGAATCGATATCAGAACCAACATACTGGATAGATCCCATAAATATTTGAGAGTTGTGGGTGTTGTTGGAGGACTTGAAGTAGAAGGGATTTGTGAGACCCATTATTTCCCCCTAGGAAGCCCTAGTGTTATTCGCCAAGAAGGCGGATGGGAGATTGAGGTTATGTATGGATTAACCTCACTTAAATTAGGTGATCATGAATAATAAGTATCAAATACCAAGGATTGAATGCATCTTTGATTAGTTGATAGGGGTGTGATGGTTCATGAAGATTGATCTCAAATCTGGATATCACCAGCTGTGAGTACAAGATGAGAATATACTTAAGATAGAATTCAAATGTCACTACAGTCGCTGTGAGTATTTGGTGATGCCTTTTTTATGATGAACACCCTAGCAGTGTTCATGGGACTAATGATATGGATATTCCAAACCTTATTGGTTCAATTTTTTGTGTTCTTCATTAATGACATCCTAATGTATTCAACATCTGAGGAGGAGCAGACGAGACACTTGAAGATTGTCCCGGAAACACTCTGAGATAACCAGATTTATGGGAAGCTCTCAGATTGTATGTTTTGGATTCAAGAGGTCAATTTTCTAGAAAATACCATCTCATTAGATAGAGTAGTATTGATCCTATTGAAGGTTGAAGCAGTTCTTTCTTGGCATCCACCCATAAGTGTTACTGAGGTATAGAGTTTCCTTTGGTTAGAAGGGTACTATCATATTTTTGTACCGGATTTCTCTATATTGGAAACAGCCTAGACAACTTTGACCTGAAAGGGGAAGCCTTTTATGTGGATGTAAAGGTTCCATTAGTGATTTTAGTATCTTAGGAATAATTTTACAAGTTCTACCATCATGATATTTATAGAGAAAGTTGTTGAGTATGTATTATTCTGTGATACATTAGAGACTAGGCATTTTTGTATTCTGATGTACAGTTAGGCGGTTATTGTCAATGCTTCAAATAAATTGAGACCACATGAGAAGAACTATATGACCCATGATCTTTAGTTAGAAACATTATTATTCACACTAAATATGTGGCAAAACTACATAATGGGTGATAATTTTATCATTTAATCTGACCATGAAAGAATCATGTATATCTTCTTGTATAAGGATCTTAACTTCAGACAAAGGTGATAGCTAGAGTTCCTCTAGAACTAAAAATTTGAGATTTTTTATACTCCTGGTAAGGGGAATGTGGTGGTAGAGACCCTCAGTAATAGATCTTGATCTAAGTTGTTAGATGAGTCATTTGATCAGTTATCCCTGTTGGAGTTTTCCTTTATGGACAAGGATGATGTTTCATGTCTTCAAGCAATGCTTGTCAACCAAAAACTTTTACAGTGTGTTACGGATTCTCAATTAGAAGATACTAACTATGAGACCTTATGTAATTAGATATCCCCTTCACATACTCCTGATGGATATTATGAAGGTGGGGAGTATGTTATCCTTTTTAGATGTTGGAAGATGGAACGTTTCACATTGCAGGAGGAGGTGACGTCTGGGTTTAATACACCCCCTTTGGAGGTACATCATAGTATGGAAAATATGTACCAGGACCTCCGATGTCATTTTTGGTGGTCACTCATGGAGAATAAAGTTTCCATGTTTTTATCTTAATGCCTCACTTGTTAGTTAGTGAAGGATGTCCACTAGGATCTAGTGGGTTTAGACTAACCCCTTGAGGTTCTAGAGTGGAAGTGGGATGGGATATCCATGGACATAGTGATGGGATTCCAATGTAAATCTCGTGGACACGATGCCATCTAGGTGATCATTGACGGACTCAAAAATTCATCCCACATCCTAGCTATTCAATATCTAAGTTTAGTAGAGATCTTGAGATGCATATATGTGTAGGAGATAGTCTAACTCCATGGATTTCCCTCGACAATCTTCTCTGAATGTGATGTTCACTTCATATCTCAGATATGGAGATGTTTATAGAAGTCTTTTGGGAAACAATTACTCTTTAGCACATCATTTTACCCCCAGACTGATGGTTAGATAGATTGGACCATTTAGGTCTTGGGGGACATGTTGTGATCTTTCATGTTGACCTTTGGCCATAGTTGGGTGGATCACATACACATGATGGAGTTTGTGTACAATAATAGTTCTCATTAAACCAATGCTATAAACCATTAGAGGATTTGTATGGGAGACCCTGGTGGACACCACTTTTTTGGACTGATCCAAGTGAGTTAGTACTCATGTTTCCAAAGTTTTTTCATGCTACTATAGACAAGGTTAATCTCATATAGGAGTGGATGAGGACTATACAGAGTCTTTAGAAGTATTATGCCGTCCAACAATAGAGACCTCTTTAGTTAGAATATGGAGACCATGTGTTATTTAGGGTCTCATCATGCCTTGGATTGAGGATATTTCTCCACAGTGGAAATTTATATCTGATAGTCCCTTCCAGGTACAATTTAGAGGTGGTGAGGTTATGTAGCACTTAACTCTAACTCCACAGTTGGACCGATTACACGATGTCTTCCACATGTCGCAGAAGATGAGATAAATGCATGACCTATTTCACATTATCAACTGGGAAAAGATAGACATTGAAGATGGGGTTACCTTTACAGAGTACACAGTGAATACCAAGGATCAACATGAAAGAATATGGCGTTGGTGATCAATTCCCCTTTTTCATGTCTAGTGGTTGCTCTATAATCTTCAAGAGATAACCTGGGAAATAGAGACCCATATTCATGTCTAGTACCCTTATATTTTTTAGTTGTTTTTTTCTATTTTTTAGATGAAAATATCTAAGGTGGGGAGTATGTAATGACTCAGATTTTTCATGTATTATATTTGAGCATTATGTGGATTATTTTTGAGACCAAACACTAAGACGGAGTGAGATTTTGAGGCCCAATGTGACCTAATTAAAAAAAATTAAATATATTAAGAATATAAATATCATGCACCAAAAAAGTTTAATAACTCTCAAATAGGGGCTTGAATCAAAAATTTAAGGGTACCATTGAGTTCCAAATGTAGGTTTTATCTTATACGTGACATAATCTTTTTTGGCGCGGGCTATTTGTGAAAAAATCAACATGAGTGTAAATAAATAAAATATTTAATTTGTTTTATTATTTTTTAGGTAGAAACTCTTTTTCTACTTTATGTGTATGGTTGTGATATTTATTTAGGGTTGGCCTCTCAAACCCTAGAGATTTAGATGACCATTAGAGATATTTCTTGGAGAATGATGATGGATCAGGATCAGATCATGGATTGTTACATCGATGGAGTCTTTGGATTTCATCAACGACAAAAACACAACTATTCATTATCAAGGAGTGATCCAAAATCTAGGTAGGATGTTGTTTCCTTATTTCAAACTAGTTTCTTAATCCCAGACGAACACAGATCAATTACACAAATAGGATTTATACATGAAATGTTAGAAGAATTAAAATGATGGAATTTTTTATTTATTCATTTTTATTTATCTATTTTCTTTCATATTCTTATACAAAAAATAATCTAGGACAAATGAAAAATGGTTGAGGTTCATTCCTCACATTTTCTTTCTTTCAAATTTCTACCCTATTTATTTAATTGAACATCATTGGTATTTCTTTTGGCCAATGGGTCAACCAATTCCTGGTTTTTGATCACTGTGAAACCCTTCTTAGGTGAAGTGGGTCAAAACTGGGGGTACGTCATATTAGGCAGGTTAAAGTCAGATAATTAACAACAAAAATGGATAGATCAAGGGATAAGGAGACGGAATCAAAAGTTCTTCATTCTTACCATGTATCATGTGGTGTAGTTATGAAGAGTCAAGCAGTTGGTTCTCTGAGAAGATTGAGGACCCGAATCTTGGATATAAATGATGATGAGAGACAATCGACCCTGGATATACAAATTCTGGTGATCTTGGAGGCTCTAGTGATGGAATTAATGATGTAAAAGAGAACCAGGGTTTCGGGAAAATCCTGAGAAAAATGGTGTGTATTTTGGGATTACATGTCATGTGTCCCCCTAGCTACGATGTTAGGGTTTAAGTTAGAGTTAAATATCACACATCGTGTGACTCTTCTACACATTGTGTTACCCCTCCATGAGGCTCAACGTGTACCTCAAAAAGTACATAGACATGGGTAGGACAAAAGGACAGACATGACCAATGGAACAAGGGAAATGTCAGGATATCTCTACACATCAGGTAATCTTTCTATTGACGGTGCATCTTGAGATTTACATGTAATGTTTGGATTTACCACATAGTCAGACTTGTGATAGATGGGAATGCCATGTACCCTCTGGTATACACCATGTACCCCTATTAAGAGTGTTCGTAGTTTTTCATTTCCATATTTTTGACTATTCTAGGTTGAGTGTGTTCCCTTGGTCTATTTACCTCGACGATATAGTGTGGAATTACATCCACTTCATAGGATTTTGATCCCCACTAGAGGTTGATTCTCAGATAGAGTTGATATGTCCCTCTATGAGACTGGACTACAATCCTCTATCATCTTTGTTCCCTATGTGGGGTTTTTGGAATCCTCATTAACTTCATGAGCATGGAATTCATCCTCCATCTAGAAAACCATATCAGTAAGGTTTGTGGTATCACTGTAATAAGATCCCCTACATAGCAGGATGATATAGATTTATGTTTTTAGTGTCCCCTAGCGGTTATAGACGTGACCCCCTATCTAGATATCCAGGTATTCATAGATCAGTGAGTTTTTATAATAACCGAGGATTGGAATACAAGGATATTACATCATTTTAGATTAATATTCAGTACATTACAAAAAATACTTTCCCAAGAACCGTAATAGTTTAGTATATTGGGAAAGTTAGAAACAAAATCTTCAATCCTGGTGGAAGATCTTCAACATCTCCCATAAATATTTACACCTTTAGTAATTCTTCCAAAAACCTTTCTTCATAACTTAGGAAAATGAAACATAATAAAGAGGTGAGCACAGATTCTCAATAATCATAAATAAAAGAAATATGTAAGCAAAACTTGAACAAAATGGTATGGAACATGAGAATAACATTTTAAGATCACACCCTACACATTAGAGATCATAATAAATATTTGAAATTCATAACATATGAATCATAAGGAAATAAATAACATAATCCATGAAATCATAACATAGTAATAAAACATGGAATTGTGGAAAACACATAAGAATATAATATGATTTCCATAGTATCCACGGAATCACTTCTAAGACCATCTTGGTAGTATGGTATTATTCCCCATATCATCTTGGTAGTAATGGATCACTCCCATGGACATCATATTAGTATGAATTCACTCGTCATTCCTTCTTGGTAGTAATGGTTCACTCCCATGGCCATGTTAGTAGAATGATTTCACTCCTCATACCATCTTGGTAGTCATGGTTCACCCCCATGGCCATCTTAGTAGCATGATTTCACTCCTCATACCATCTTGGTAGTCATGGTTCACCCCATTACCATCTCAGTGGTCAATTTTTACTCCCAATACCATCTTAGTATATATCATGATATATAAATCTTTACCCAATGAAATGGAGGGATATATAGGCCTCACCCATCTCATAGTGAAATCAAACATACATGTGAAAAAAAAATCATAAACAATCATATCTTAACCCATGGAATTAAATGGGTTTCATAAACATGTAAACATATCATAACCTGTATAAAAGATATAGGTTTCATAATCATTTCATCAAAAGAATAACTCGTCAAATAGAAATAGATTTAATAAATATATAACCCATGAAATATAAATAAATTTCAAAAACATATAACCGATGAAAGAGAAATCGGATTCATAATGGCCATTCCCTAAAGCATAACCTATTTATAGAAGGAATGTGAGTAGAACATTTAAATCATTTCTAAGAAGGGAATGAGTAACATCAAAAAATTTCATCTTATATGGAAAATAATTTTGATTTATCCTTTAATAACATTTCTTGAGTAAAATATCCATTCTTATTTGAAATGTATTTTCAAACATAAAACCATTTAAAAATAATTGTCTTAGAAAATAAATTGAATAATTATATATAAGACTAGAAATAATCTTGAAAACTTATTACCTTTAAATATTATAAAATAAGATTCAAAACATTTTGAAAACCTTTTACCTAGAAAACACATTGAAAACTTATTAATAATGATTGAAAATTATTTTAAAACATTTTATTTGAAAACATATGTTAGAATGTAGAAATATTTATTGCAAACCAATTCTTAAAAAATATTTGAAAACATATAAATGAGGATTGAAAGTATTTTGAAAACAATTTTCTATGAAAACTTATAAAAACATGTTGAAAAAATTTTGAAAACAATCTTCCTTGAAATTTTATAAAAAAGGTTGAAAAAAATGAAAATAGTTTTCCTTGTAAATGTATAAAAGAAGTTTGAAAACATTTTGAAAACAATTTTTCTTAAAAATTAAATTTTTTAAAACATATTCATAAAAATTAACCCCTTAAAAATTTAAAGTAATATTCAATGAAATAATAGTAGGTAAATCTGCACGTGTCATATGAGGTAAAAGCAAACATTTGTTTTGTACAGTAAAAAGGTTATAAAATGATTTTTTTAGAAATAAACACGAATATTCCTTTGAAAGTATTGGTAAAAGGAAAAAAAGGGTAAAAATTTCTTTTAGATATTATAGGATAATGGTATTATATTCTTGGAAACCCTTTTTAGAAATCATATATTTTCGACTGAAGGGAGAGTTGCATTGGGCTTTCTTAAAAATATTCTTAACTATGTTATAGAACAAAGAGTAGAAAGAATGTTAATAATACATGGGTATGTCATGAATAACTAGATTAGAAGAAAATTAATTAATTTCTTGAGATATGGGTTATGAGAATTCATCAAAGGAAGCATAAACATAAATAATCATGAAAAGTGATGAGATTGTCTCAATAAACTCTTATCACTTGGTAACTTGGGATTATACCATCCATGTAAAAAGATAAAATTAAATGAAGCTTATAATGTCATTAAAATATTTATATTCTTTATATTGGATGTAAAAGGTTTGTATATACACCTCAAAATGAATTTATGCGCATAAATAAACATGAGTCTTGAATAAGGAAAATTGAGACAAAATTATTTTATAGATTTGGTAACTTTTGAAACTTAAAACCCATGAAATAAATATCATAGAACTGATATGTAAATACCCATAAATTAAAATATATGAAACATTGAACACATATATCATTAGTATACACACCACACAAAGTTATTTGGTGTTGAATAAAGCATGTATCTCATAGAAATAAAAAGGTAGATAAAATCCACTTACCTTGTTTCTTGACTCTCTTTGTACACATACAAGATTCATGTATAATAAATATAATGTTATTTTAAATATATTAAATAATAATATTATTATATATAATAACATATATGATTTTATTATGACCTTATATTACCCCCTTGTTAACAATCATATGTTGATGTTTCACTTCGGGTAACATTCAATTATTTGTTCGCATTTTTTATAATTGGTTATATTGTTATTCCTTATAATTGTATCATGATTATAGAATGTAAATCATGAAATATATATATAATGTATATAAATTATATTTATATTATAATAATCTATAGAATAATGAAGTATGAAATGGAATACACTGTTCATGGAGATGGTAAGTCATACATACGCATGAACGTTGTTTCCGTTTTTATTATTGTATTGAAAGAAAGTATGTAAATGAAATGTGTAAAGATATGTATGTATGTATGTATGTATATATAATTATTATATTAGAATTATTATATCATATGATTTTACCAAACCCATCCTAAATACATTCTGCGTGGTATGTGAATGAATCACATCGCTTTGAGGGGCGGTAGTACACACTTCCTCAAATGAGATTATCGTATTAACACGAAATGGAAAGTAAAAAAGCTATGAGTTGTAAAACAGAATAAAGAAGCCTAAAGACAATATAAATATTATTTATAATATATATAAATATATTTCCCATCATAATGGCCACTATTATTGGTGGTAAAGAAAAAATGAACAACCATCATTTCGTGAGGTAGTAGTTCGTCGTACACAGAAATAGTATCTTTGATATCCATTCGATAGAGGTGTATGTAAGTGTCGGTAAAAACATTATAATAAAAAAATACTATTATATTGAGGATAATTGTTTTTCATAAAATTATAAAATAAATATAGTGGAGGGGTGGTGAAGGAAAATAAATGAAATATCTTAAGAGAATATGATACATCTTAATCGGGTAACTAGTTTTGGTCTGTGAAAAAAGGAATCCTTGAGTTGCCTTTCTTACAAGGTAAAGCTTTTAGAAGGAAGGGAAGTAATTTGGGAGCTTATTTTATCAGATTTTGGGGGATCCAATAGGATTTATAGGTGTGAGGAAGTGGGTAGAAGTGGTTTCCCTTATAGGGAAGGGATAAGAAACACTTGTCATTTTTGAAAACAAGTTAGGTGTACCCACGTTTTTACACAACAATGTCATTAAAAACCAACAAAACTAAAGAATAGAATGTGAATATCTGTATCATGGCCATAAAATAGGTGTTGTAAAAGTATATAGGTATTTTTGGGTCTTATATATATATATATATTTTAATACTTTATTAACCTTATTTTTCACTTAACCAATGTAATTAATTTTAACCACTTTCACTGATCATTTTGGTCAAAAACAATGTTTACCTCATTAGAAATTAGAAATTATTATTAGTACAAAAGTTTAATCGATTATTATAAATTCTAACAAAATAATTGGAAGAAATTAAATTTAAATTAAGCTCGCTGATGGGACGACACTACAAGTTTTTAAATTAAAATGTCCAAAAAGTTTCCAAAGTTTTTAAATCCAATTTAAATGTGAAATTGGTTTCAATGACCTAAATTTCATTAACTTATAAAAAAATATCTAACTAAAATATGAAACCAATTTAAAATATAATTTATCCTTATAAACAAATTAGATGAAAATGCAAGCTTGAATTAAAATCTCATGTTTTTAACTATTCATTAAAAGATAAAACCTTACATAAAAATTCAAAAAATTTATCCCAACAAAGTTTTTATGTTATAATTCCAAATATAAAGTTTATTTTTACATATTTAACCTATAAAAAAATTATTGAAAATGTGTTTCTCCATTAAAATCGGTAAAAATGACTTAATAAAAATATAGGGTTTTAAGCATAAAATTGGTTTTGTTCTTATCCAATATCTATCAAATACATTGGATTAATCTAAAAAATATTTTACTTGATATATATCATTTTTATTAACTTAATATTACTCACTAATACTAATTATTTTAATTTATTAGGTTAAACTAGCTTTATGACTATAGTAATATTTTTCATTATATTCAAATGGTTTTCATATTAATTTATAATTAATTTGAAACCAATAAATTCATATTATATTTGTAGTAACCACATATTTACAAATAATAATAATAATATTCATATATATCAACTTAATGTCTAGGTTATATATCATTATAAAAATATTTTAAATAACATATTATAGTTAGGTAATACTCAGTCTTGTGTGTTACACAAGCCATCAAGGAAGGTCAATATTGTGTGTAATGTACACTAACCATATTGTTCTGTGTAACGTATTCCATGCCAGTGTTTCATGTAAGATGTGTTTAGCTATTTCTATGTGAAATGAATGTTTTAATTAGTGAAAAATATTTTTCAATGCTGTGTGAAATGAAAAATACCAAAAGATTAAATTAATTCAAAAAAATAATTCACAAAATTTTTGGGTGTCACATTCTACCCCCACTTAAAAATAATTTCACCCTCAAAATTCTAATAGTTTATCAATGTTTTAGTACTTTAATGTTTTATTCATATAAACCTACATTATTAAAATGGGTACTAAAACTTCCCTTACAAAGGGAAAGTTCAAACCATAATAGTTACCCAAAGTAACATATAAAAAGGTTTCCACATAGAAGAATATAGGTTGGGAGTGAATATTGAACAAGTAAAAAAAGAGTAAATATTTATAGGGTGTGATTTCAGTCATCAATCACAAAAAAAAGTAAATGATCAAGGAAAATTTTAGGACCTCAAAGTCATAAATCTGTAATTATTTATAAGGCCATTGGTTCAACAAAATTTAAGGTATTATATCAACACATTTTTTTTATCATTACCCTATCTTCGAGTAAATATTATATTGAACAAGAATACAATGAGATATACTTACTTGATATGTCATGTTTTTATAAATAAATTCATTCTTTGGTTGTGCTTTTATTTATTTCAAATTCATCTCTTACTTCAAGAAATGGATATCAAGAAATTAACTTTGATATAAGAATCACTAAAATACTTTTGAGCAGATCCTAAGGCCTGTAAAAGAATGATAAGTATATCTATTTATATATGAATATCCAAAAACAATATAGTTAATCATAAAAAGAAACACTATTATTTCATCATAAATATTTATTTATCAAAAATAAATATATCGTAACCAGGACATTGCATAGGCCAGGGTTAGGTGTGAAACCCATATCGTCCTTCGATCATCGGTTCAAGACATGTAGCCTTGATGGAATTTATTGGTATTCAATTGAAAAACATGATGTACTTTTTTAAACCCACTTTAATATAATTTTCATAATATGATGGACATCCTTGAAATAAGGTTAATCACAAAATAGATTTTTAACCAAGGTTTTCAATACGAAATAAGTGCATAAATACTTCCTATGAAGATTATCCTAAACATTACATGAATGGTTAACCATATAACACTTCTCAATGATAAAAAATAAAAACTTTATAATGAGGGTCACAAAATCTTCTTAATATTGATTCCCTTGCATATCACAAACTATCTCTTGGTTGTTACATTCCAAACATGTGAATACCCTCGTGGTAAATTCTGTTGGAACATTTTATCAATCCGAATTACCATAAATACTTATGGAAAAAATTCATGATTATTTATTCCATATATTACTGCATATATTACATAAATCCAATAACTTGTAAACTTCATCCATGATAGCATAAACTACTTTTCAGCAAGTCC
Source organism: Viscum album (assembly GCA_963277665.1). Taxonomy (NCBI): domain Eukaryota; kingdom Viridiplantae; phylum Streptophyta; class Magnoliopsida; order Santalales; family Viscaceae; genus Viscum; species Viscum album. The sequence continues at coordinate 189,396,232 of OY728155.1, read as the reverse complement.
TGAATTAGTACCAAGATAATAAGTACCATCCAATTTACTTATTCATATCCACCATGTCTTTATCAAAAATCATTATCATAACATAAGGAAAATATTAAGTGTCATATTTCCCTTAATCATGTGTTTTCTATGAAAATCACCTTACCATTATATCACAATTCTATTCTATTAGAACCATTCAACATGTTCTTGTAAATCCGTAGTGAAAAACATAAATAGAATAATCCTTATATGTTTCACATTTCATATAACATACTTCTTGAATCCAAATACATAAAACCATCAATTACTTCATCTTTAATCCATTGAAAAGGATACCTCATCACAATAACTATTTCTTTTCACATTTCATATATAGTCTCTTCATCATCTGTAATGTAACCATTACTCATACCACCTTATTGATCCTCTTCAGGATATTTCCACTTGGAACACTAAGTTTCATAATGACCATTTACTACATCCATATAATACATAACATTTGATGATTCCTTAGGAAGGACAACATTATCATACACTTTGTTATCCAAACTCTTTATTTTTTCCCTATAATCGCTTCCATTGTGTCCTTCTTTACCACATTCAAAGAACCTTCTTGTTCATATAATACATTCACTTAGGTGGTTCTTTCCTCATTTTTGACACAAAGAATACTAAATATTTTTTCCTTTTATGATCTCCATTACACAAACTCTCAAAAAACTTCTTATTTCTCTTAATTGGTGAGTTTGAGAGTTTCTTAACGTACATGTTGTTAATAATGTTCCATGAAAATTTATTAGGCATGATTACGACATCTTTCGCCCCGGTGATCATCCAACATGACATTTCATTATCAAATCATCCATCACATTCAACACTAATCCAGTTCCTTCTATTTCCCACCATTGAATAAAACCAATAGCATAGTGTGAGAATTAAATATTATGATATAAAACCAAATAGTAATGAAAATATTAACTTATAGGATGTGTAAATAATGAAATATTTTTTAATCTAAGATACCCTAGGTTCATCCTAGGTTATTTGTAGCCAAATTATATTTAAATTCTTTATGATGGTTTGTGAAGATTTACTAAATTCCCAAAGCATATCCCCTCGAAGTGGAAAAAAAGGTGTACAACAAGGTCCATTATCATGTACCAGATTACCCCGAGTCAGGCCTGAAACATCATGTCAAAGTTTTTACCCTTAGGTACATCTATTCCAGATCTACATCCACTTCTAGTATCCAAACAGGGATATATTTAAAGGAAACCACTCACTCTATCCTTTACCAAAATTCCTGGAAATTTTATTAAAAATTTACTCATCCTTATACATATATGTAGAGACATCCCTAGAAATATCCTTAGAAATAAACATAGTGATATCACTAAATTTTTCTCATCCTAGTCTCAAATGGTTGACTAATATTTTCCTTTGATACCAACTATAACAAACTAGGCATGACATACATGGATATTATAACAACCCTGATTTTTATTACACACTTAGACATGATTTATTACATAAAATATTCACTTGAAAAAAAAATAAGATCATAAGGTCTAGTGTCTTTGGGTCTTAGTAACATTACATAATGACTTAAAACATGAAACATGACATATTTATTGAAAACATCCTTTACATGACCACTACATTCCCTCGTACATAGCATTGCATGGGGTAACCTGGAGACATGCACCAGAAAAGGGTGAGATATAAAGCCCATTAAGGGAGTAAACAAGGAATAAAATGAAGAATACAATAAATTTTAGGCAATAGGCATATCAACGGAGGATAAAAGAAACATGAACATAAAGGCAAGATAACATGGAAATGTGGCAACAACACTTAAACTGGTATTAGCACGAGCCAGGGATCATTGCACATGGATTGTGAGTAAAACCTCATTACACTTGAATTAGAATGAGTAAACCCTCATTTCACTTGATGTATCATGATGAAAAACTTTACACAATTCATTGGATCTCTATTAAGGCACACCCTTCATAAACATTTCCATACATGCATAAGTGTGCCACATGGATCATATAACATAGATTCATAACAAATCATCATTTATTACCCGATAAAGGAATGTGGAATTCATACATGAAAATCTGTAATCAATAAGTCAATTTTCACAAAGTTGAATACCCTTGATAGATAAATGGGTATGGTATTCACTACACAATGACTTTGGCTAGGAAAATCGCGGTGCAATTTCAGCAGCATAATAGCACGACATAAGGGTTCATAAAAATGGTTGATGAGAGTGGAAGGGGTGTCCCATCATATTTACATGTAATGTAAAGTATGGGGGTCATACAGATACATTTACTAACATATTTAATGGATATTTAATTGGTAATATAAAATAATTTCTTGAATTTAAATGAGGAGAGAGAAATCCCTTACGGAATTTCAGCATGGTAACATGTGTACTTGGGAGGCATTAATGAGAGAGAAAGGAGTCTCTCATCATTCAAATATAAGGAGGTAAGTGTGGTGGAGGTAAAAAATAATACCTCAACTTTGTAATTGAAAATAAAATGGCATAACAACATAATAAAATTTGGAGAAATTTGAGAAGCAATGAAATACCTTACATGGAAGTGTAAACCCAAAGGCTTGGGAGGGGATTGAGAGAGGATTCTTGAGAGCTTGGGGAACCTTGGGAGGATTTTAGAGAGAGAATGGTAGGGGTTGGTCAATCTAAAATGTCTTTTAGTGATGAGTAAGTGGAATATGTGGGGGGGTTATCTTGGAAAGGAGAGGAAATTCTTTATTATTTAGGTTTGGGTCACATCACATTAAACTAATCCAAACCAAAAACCATACCACGGTTTTTTCCCATGGATTTTTCCAAATGGGAGTGAAAATAATATTTTATAAGTATAATGTCCAAATTTATTAAAATAAAAGGGTTTCTTATGTGGAGGTGAGTCACACTCTCAAGGAAATAAATTTTAAAAGGTAAAATTTTTAATAAGTCTTGAAGTGTCCACTAATGCATTGTAAAATAAATAAAAAATACTAAAATACAATTTTTTTAATGGTAAAACATATATTGTATGAACATAATTTTTATAGTATTTTATTAAAGCACTATTGGGTCATTACGATGTCATAAAACACATTATATATTTAAACGATATTTAATTTTTACCCAAAAATTCGACTATCTTAGAAAATTATGAAAAATTCACCATTGGATAATTTCAACATCCTGATTCAAAAAATTATATTTATTTTATCTAATTTTATTTCTAAATATGTTATTTTTTACTTTTAAAAAAATTGACATTTATGGAAAATTGATGGGTTTTGACAAAAATGGCTTTCAAACCTTAATAAAAATCACAATCGTATTAATAATAATTATATGGTCATTTATATTATATAAAAAGTAATTTCGTAATAATATTTAATTAAAATATTATTTAAATCAAAAAAATCCATTAATTCCTCAAAATAGATTACTTAATTGAATATTAACTAAAAATAATATTTGTGCTTTAAAAAATATTTACAACGTAACAATAATAAAAGGAATCTATATTTTTTATTATATAAAAAAATAATGCACATAATCACAGTGATAAAGTATTGTTACATAATCCCTTATAACACTCGCATAAGACTGAAGGGTAAGGTGTGCTATTGTGACATACTCTTAGAGTGGCTCAGATAACATCGCTCGGGTGGTAATATCTATCAACATCCACTTCTCCCGTAGGCGGTTCCGCTCGAGCTTAACATGTTGAATCTCGTCTTGGGATTGGTCAAGAGAAAATCTCAATGACGCCACCTCCTTTCTGAGATCTATAAAATGGTCTTCATATGGGGAAAGTTTACAGGATGATGCCATGGCTTCCTTTGTCTGAGTAAATTGGATTTTTTAAAGCTCTATATTTTTAATAATCATGTGATCACTATTCAATAGATATATTAGCAATGTTAATAATTCTTAACGGTATTTCAAAATCCAAAAACATAAAACCAAGGTAGTGCATATTTTATATAACCATTTTTTATAATAAGACATTTAATTAGATCAAGAGGAATTTTCATTCATAAAATTTTGGGTTGTTACAATCTTCCTCCCTTATGAAATTTCACCCTCGAAATTTCCTTTTCCTACACTAAAACAGATATGGGTAACTCTACTTCATCACTTCCTCCGGTTCCCACGTTTCCTCTTGAAACTTGTGGTTTCACCAAAACACCTTGACAAGGGGCATTGTCTTATTTCATAGAAATTTTTCCCTATGATCTAATATCTTCACTGGCTACTCCTCATAAAAAAATATCATCCTCTTACTATACTACCTATAAAGAGAGTACATGTGAAGGGTCTGGTATGTACTTCCTTAAGAGGGATACATGAAAGACATCATGTAATTTGGCCATGGTAGGTGGAATTACTTGTCGATAGGCCACATCCTCAAAATGATCAAGAATATCAATGGGTCGATGTATATAATAATTAACTTCCCTTTCTTTCCAAACCTCATGACCTTCTTCCACAGAGATATACGTAGAAATACCATGTCTCCAAATTTGAACTCAAGGTCTCATTGATGGTTATCTATGTAACTCTTCTATCGACTTTTGGATTACTTGATATTTTGTTGAATGATTTTCACATTCTCCACCATTTCTTCGACCATTTTAGGTCCTAACAGATTGTGCTCACTGAATTTATCCCAACACGCTGGTGTTCTGCACCTTTTCCCATAAAGGGCTTCATATGGTTCCGTTTGGATGCTCGACTGGAAACTATTTTTTAGGAGAATTCAAATAGTGGAATATGTTGGTCTCATCCTCCATTGAAGTCCATATAACATGATCTTAACATATCTTCCAATATTTAAATAGTTCTCTCAGATTGGTCATCTGTTTGAGGATGACAGGTTGTACTGAAGTTCAGTTCAGTGCTTAGATCTTGATAGAGAATTTTCCAGAACTTCAAGGTGAATCTTGTATCATGATTGGATGATATATATAGTGGTACTTTATACAGCCTTACCACTTATTTAATGTAAATCTGTACAAGATGATCCATTGATAAGTCCTCTCGAATCATGATAAATTGATCTGTCTTCGTAAGATGATCCATAATGACCTATATAGCATTATTTACTCTAGATATCCTTGGAAGTACAGTGAAAAAGTTGATGGTAATGTTCTTACACTTCCATGTTGGTGTGGGAAGTGGTTCCATCATCTCCTTAGACATTTTCCTCTCATCCTTCACTTGCTAACATACCAGTAAATTTTATGTATATTTAGTAATCTCCCTTTTCATATTGTCCCACCCAAAGTTTTATCGGACATCCCAATATATCTTTTTGCTCTCTGTGGGAATAGAGAAGGTTGAGCTATATATGTCATTCATAATCTCATTATTATCTCTAGATTGGACGATACAAATAATCGTGACCAAAATCTCACAATTCCATACTTTTAAACCACGAACTCTGAGGATTTCCCATTTTTGATAGCTTCAACCCTTTTCAGAATTTCCACATCCTTTATTTGAGCATCCTTTATTTTCTCCATGAGGGATGGTTGAACAATAATTTGAGAAAGGATTGAAGATGTTCCTCCCTTAATGATTCCCATGTCCATCTTCTGAAAATATAAGAAGATTGTATCCTTTTCACTTCTCATCATTTATAAAGATGTTGGATCCTTTCAATATAGAGCATCTTCCACCTTGTTTGCCTTACCAGGATGGTAGTAGATTGAGAATTCATAATCCTTGATGAGCTCTATCCATATTCATTGGCTCATATTAAGCTCTTTTTGTGTGAATATATAATAGATTCTCTTGTGATCAGTATATAGCTCACAATCCTCCCCATATAGATAATGATGTCAGATTTTCAACACAAAGATCACAACCTGTAACTCCAGATCATAAATGGGATAGTTTTTCACATGGATTTTAGGATACATTGTGGCATAGTCTATCACTTTATCATTTCTCATTTTAACAAAGCATAAAAACTTCTTTAATGAAATACTATACACCACAAAGTGTTCCCCACTTATTAAGAGTGTGAGTTTCATTGCAGTGATAAGCCTCCTTTTCAACTCCTTGAATATCACTTCACATTCATCACTCCAAGAACAAATTGCTCCCTTCCAAGTTATCTTGGTAAGAAGGTTGGATAACAATGAGAAATTTCTCAGAAATTTGTGATAATATCTAGATAACCCCAGGAAGCTATGGATATTTGTTACAAATTTTGGTCTCGACCATCCCTCAATTGCTGATGTCTTGGAGGGATCCATAGATATCCCATTTTTTATGATTATATGACCCAAGAATGAGACTTACTTAAACTAGAAATCACACTTGTTTAAATTTTCATAGATATTATCCTTTCTCAAGGTCTCTAGTATAGTTCTTAGATGCTCCTCATGCTCCTCCTTGGTTTTGGAGTATATTAGAATATCATCTATAAAGACTACCACAAATTTGTTGAGGTAATCTCTAAAGAAACTATTCATTAATTACATGAATATTTTTGGAGAATTAGTGATTACAAAAGGAATTACTATGATTTTATAGTGCCCGTACATTATAAGAAAAGAACTCTTAGGGATATCCTACTCCTTTACCCTTACTTGGTAATATCCTGACCAAAAATCCACCTTGGAGAAGTATTGTGCTCCACTTATCTGATCAAAAAAGTCATCAATTTGAGGCAGATGATACTTTTTCTTTATCATGATTTTTTTGAGATCATGATAGTCAATGCAAAGGAGTATTGACCCATCCTTCTTCTTGACAAAGAGGACTGGAGCACCCCATGGTGAAGCACTTGGGTGTATAAACCCTTTATCTAGATTCTCTTATAGTTTTTTCTTTAGCTCCTCAAGCTCCACAACAGACATTCTATATAGAGTATTGGATATTTGGAAGGAACTAGGTATAAGGTCAATTGAGAATTCAAAATCTCTTATAGGAGGAATACTAGACAATTCCATTAGAAACACTTTAGAAAATTCCCTCACAATAGGAATGTCTTCAAGGATGGTTGTTTCCTTAGACTCAATCATCTGATCTAGATATGTGTGATATTAGGGAAGTAATATTCATGCTTGATATGATAGTTCTAAAGAAGATTCATCTTCCTCCTTGAACATGTATAGAATCGGAGGTTAATACCCAATATGGAGAGTGATTTCCCTCTCATGTAAATTTATGTTGGATCTATAAAAGGAAAGCCAATCCATGATGAGAATTGCATAAAATTCCACCAGAGGATGTATGACAAGAATTTTAGGATGTTCACTCTAAAAATTTTGATAGAGGAAAAGATATATTCATTTGATGCAATGATTGGACCATTTTCTGTACTCACCAAAATCTTTACTTCCATGATTTTGGATGGTGTAGGGATTGTTCAACTAAACTTTTGGGACATAAAAGAATGCGTAGAACCAGAATCAAAAAGTGTGTTTAATATTATTTAATGAATAACTAGAGTACCTATCAACACATCGTTGTTGGGGTTCACTTCGGCGATAATGATGGAAAAATCACACCCTTTCTGCCTTAGAGGTTTTTGGTTACCTCCAAAAATGATTGGCTTATGGAACTAACTTTCAAGGTGCCCTGGTTCTTTGTAGTTGAAGCAATGAACAACACATTGAGGGTCAAATGAAGCCTTACTATCCTATTTCATAGATGTAGGTTTCTCTTGTCTACAGTTAATGGCTAGGTTCCCTTCTCTTCCACACCAAAAGCATTTTCTCGTCCCCTTAAAGAAATTTTTGGTGTAATTCTTTCCACACCATTGGCAAGTGGGGTACTGGGTTTTCATAGGCCTATTGGATTTATCCATCGGACCGATAGAATTGAATTCCACCTTATTCTTAGTATCCCCTTGATACCCCTGAGATACACTGATCTCCATTTCGACCATGAGGTCACATTAGACAATTTCTTCATAGCTATTGTAATCATGGAACTCCGTGGATTTTCATAGGCTAGGTTTTAGCACACCAAAGAATCGGTTAACCTTGCATTCAGGGGTATCAAAAAAGCCAGTGGTGTATCATGAAAGACTTGTGAAGTTTTCCTGGTATGCTCTGATGGATTCATCAACTTTTTTCTAGAGGGAAAGGATGCCCCTTTCCATGTTAAGTCAGATGGTGTGCAGAAAATATTTATCAAAAAACATTTTCTAGAAATCCTTCCATTCAACGCCTTGATCTCCTCCTTAGGCTTCGTATTTTTATCAATGTTCACCATTGATCAGCTTCACCCTCTATAGAATAATAATTTAGAAGAACCTTCTCTTGTTTGGAACATTGAAATATAGAGAAGATCTTTTCATTGGAGTTGATCCATTGTTTCAAATTTGAGGTATCATATGATCCATTAAAATCAGCAGGTCATTGTCTCATGAATCTCTCAATTGAGACTTGTTCTTTATATGTGGAGTTTAATATTCCTATTGTCCCATGTTTCTATTCAAATCTTGAGTTAACTGAGATAGTATCATGAAAAGTTTTGTGATTCCCACTCCCATCAGATTGGGCATCTCATTCGACCAGTCATCACATTGATCTTCACATCAGTTGTCAGCATGAGTCCTCCTATTATCGGCCATTGGATGGAATAAAAGGAAAGTTAGGGGTAACACATAAAGGGTAATCCAAAGACAATAATGGATCACTTATAAATAAGTTTTATTTCTTTAACTTATGAATCAGTAGGCTTCAATCTATGCTATCCATGATCTATTTGCTAATATATATTCTAATGGGATTTATTTCCCTAAAAAAGGGTTCATAGTAAGCTTGTGAATTTACCAAAGCATATCCCACAGGAGTGTCATAACCAAGATTGCACCTAGGCCCATTGTTGTGTACCAAGATACCTTAGTTCAATCCCAAAACTCCTTTTCAAAGTTTTCACTCTTAGGTACATATGTCCCAGAGTCGTCTCTACCTACTCGTATCCATATAGGGATGTATTTTCTTGATAAAAAACTTACTAAATAATCATCAAAATTTAGGGATGTTTTTATCATACTTATTCTTATCCATAAGTCTTTCACTAATATTTTCTAATATTAATCCCAAAAAAAACTAATCCTATCCTCTGATACCGACTATAAAAGCCCTACTTTTTATTAAACACATTGACATGATTTATTACATAAAATCATCAGTTTAAATAAAATAGAATATTGAGAGGTATAGTGTATTTGGGGTTTAATAACATTACATAATGTCTAAAAACATGAAACACGACATCTTTAGTGAAAACTTCCTTTCCTTGACCACTACATTCCCTTGTACTTAGAATTGTATGGGGTAACCCGAGGACATGAACACGAAAAGGGTGAGATATAAAGCCCTGTAAGGGTGTAAATAAGTCATAACATGAATAATACAATACATGTTAGGATATACTCATATCAATGGAGCATAAAAGAAACATGAACTTAAAGGCATGATAACATGGAAATGTGGCAAAAACACATAACATGGTATTAGCATGAGCAAAGTCTCATTGCACATAGAGCATGAGTAAAACCTCCTTGCACTTGAATTATAATGTGTAAAACATCATTTCACTTTATATATCATGATACTAAACTTTACTCAATGCATTAGAGTGCTATCGGAGCGCACCCTTCGTAAACATTTCATTTCATGCATAATTGTGCCACATAGATCATATAACATAGGTTCATAAAACAACATCATTTATTCCATGATAAAGGAATGTGGAATTATTACATGAAAAAATATAATAAATATTTGAATTTTCAAAAAGGTGAATACCCTTGATATATAAATGGGAATAGTATTCACAAAACAATGACTTTGGCTTGGAAAGTGATGGTGTAATTTCGGCAGCATAACAGCATGACGTAAGAGTTCATAAAAATGGATGATGAGAGTGGAAGGGGTGTCTCATATTATTTACATGAAACAGATAGTAAGGGGTTCATATAGATACATTCCCCAATATATGTAATGGAATTTTTATTTGTAATACAAATGAATTGATTAAATGTAAATGAGGAGAGAGAAATCCCTTATGGAATTTCGGCATGGTAACAGGTGTACATAAGAGGCATTAATGAGAGAGAAAGGGGTCTCTCATCAATAAAAAATAAGAAGGAAAGTATGGGGGAGGTTTTAAATCATACCCCAACATTTTTAATTGAAAATAAAAGGGCATAACAACATAATTAAATTTAGTCAAAATTGAGAAAGGAATAAATCCCTTTCCTGGAAGTGAGATTCCAAAGGCTTGGGAGAGGCTTGAGAGAGGATTATTTAAAGATTAGGGAACCTTGGGAGGATTTTAGAGAGATAAATGAATGGTTTGGTCAATCTCAAAATGATTTGAGTGAAGAGTAAGTGGGATATTGGGTGGGTTTATATAAGAAAGGAGAGGGAATTCATTATTATTTAGGTTTTCATCACCACACATTAAACTAATCCAAGCCACAAACCAGCCCATGGTTTGTTTCCCCTGGTTTTTTCCATAGGGGAGTGGAAAAAAATATTTTATAAGTCCAATGGACGAACATCTTAAAATAATAGGTTTTCTTATATAAAGGTGAGTCACACTCTCAAGGAAATCAATGTAAAATGGTAAAATATTTTATAAGTCTTGAAGGGTCCACTAAAGCATTGTAAAATAAATCAAATAAAACTAAATTTAAATTATTTTAATTTTAAAACATATATTGGCTGAACATAATGTTTATAGTATTTTATTACATCACTATTCAGTCATTATGATGTCATAAAACACATTATATATTTAAAAGGTGTTTAATTTTAACCCAAAAATTAAACTGTCTCAGAATATTATGAATAATTCACAATTATATAATTTCGATGTCTTGATTACAAAAATAATATTAATTTAACCTAAATAATTTTTAAATATGTGAATTTTTTTCTTTTAAAATAAAAACTTAAATTTATCAAAAATTCATGGGTTTTGACAAAAATGGCTTTCAAACCTTAATAAAAATCACAATCATATTCATAATAAATATATGGTAATTTATGTTATTTAAAAAGTAATTTATTAATAATATTTAATTAAAATAGTATTTAAATCAAAAAATCCATTAATACATCAAAATAGATTTCTTAATTTAATATTAACTAAAAATAGTCTTTGCTTTAAAAAATATTACAACGTAAGAAAAATAAAATGAATGTATATTCTTTATTATATACAAATATAATTCACATAATCATAGTGCTAAGGTATTTCTACATAACCCATTATAAAACCCATATAAGATAAAATGTTAAGGTGTGCGTTGGGACATACATCTGGGGTGGGTCGGATAACATCGCACGGATGGTAATCTCAAACAACTTCCACGTCTCTCTTAGGCAGTTCCCCTAGAGCTTAATGTGTTGAAGCTCAACATGGGCTTGGTCAAGAGTAAAGCCCAATGGTGACACCACCTTTTTGAGATTCAACAAATGGGCTTCGTATGAGGATAGTCACCTAGATGAGGCCATCATTTTCTTTGTTAGAGTAAATTGGATTTTTTAAACCCTTATATTTATACTAATCATGTGATCAGTATTCAATGGCTATATTAGCAATGATAACAATTCATAACGGTATTTTGAAATCCAAAAACATAAAACCAAAAAACTTTATATTTTATATAACCATTTTTAATAATAAGACATTTAATTAGATCAAGAGTAATTTTCATTGATAAAAGTTTGGGTTGTTACAGATATGACATCATTTTAGAGGAATATTCAGTGCATTACAAAAATACATGCCTGAAGACCATAATAGTTTAGTGTATTTGGAAAATTGGAAAAAAATCTTTTATCCTAGTGTAAGATCTTCAAAGTATCCCAGAAATATCTCCACCTTTAGTACTTATACCAAAAACCTTTCTTCGTAACCTTGGGAAAGAAGACATAAGATAGGGGTGTTCTCATATTCTTGGTAAGGATAAATAAATGAAATGAATAAGCATAACATGAAAAAAGGGTATAAAACTTGAGAATAACATTTGAATATCATAACCTTCATATTACAGATCACAATAAATATTGGAAGTTCATAAGACATTAATCATAAGGAAATAGAGAACATAATTAATGAAAACATAACATAGGAATAAAACATGGAATTTTGGAAAAACATAAGAAAATAATATGATTTCCATAGTAGCTAAGGAATTTCTGGAAAGACCTTCTTGGTAGAATGGGTTTACTCCCCATACCATCTTGGTAGTCATGGTTCACTCCCATGGCCATCTTATTATAATGGGTTCACTCCTCAGACCATCATGGTAGTCATGGTTCACTCCCATGGCTATCTTAGCAGCATGAGTTCACTCTTCATAACATATTGGTAGTCATGGTTCACCCCTATAAGGCATCTTAGTATCATGATTTCACTCGTTATACTGTCTTGGTAGTTATGGTTTACCCCATGTCCGTCTTAGTAGTCATGGTTTCTCTCAAGACCATCTTAGTCAATATTGTGAGATATAAATCTTTACCCAATGAATTGGATGGATATATAGGTTCCACCTATCTCATAGTGACATCATACATACATGATCCACAAAATCATAAAAAAAATCATATCTTAACACATGCATTTAAATGTGTATCATAAACATGAAAATATATCATAGCATATGGAAAAGATATAGGTTTCATTATTATTTCATAAAAAGAAAAACTATTGAAATAGAAATGGATTTTATAAACATATAACTTGAGAAAGAGAAACTAATTTCATATACATATAACCCATGAAAGAGAAATGGTTTTCATAAAGACCATTCGATTAATAACAACCAACTCATAGAAGAAATATGAACAGAACCATTTGATAATTTCCTATAATGGCATGAGTAACATCAATGGATGTCATCTTAGATGGAAAATAATTTTTATATATATTTCAATAACATTTATTGAGGAAAATATCATTTCTTATTTGATAAAGTTTTTTAATACAAAAAACCATTTAAAAACATTTTATTATAAAATACCTTAAAAACTTATAAATAAGACGTGAAATAATTTTGAAAACTTTTTCTATAAAATATTATAAAATAAGTTTCAAAACATTTTAGAAACCTTTTTCTTTTAAAACACTATGGAAAAATATAACAAAATATTTAAAATGTATCAAAAACCTTCTTACATGAAAATATGTGAAATAATCTTGAAAAATATTTTTCAAACCATTTATTTGAAAATACAATAAAAATTTTAAACGAGGCTTGAAAACATTTTGAAAACAATTATCCTTGAAAAATTATAAAATAAGCTTTAAAACATTTTGAAAACAATTTTACTTGAAAACTTGTAAAAACAATTTAAAACATTTTGAAAATTTTTTTTCTTAAAAACTTATAAAAGAAGCTTGAAAAGATTTTGAAAACAATTTCTAGAAAATTTATTAAAGAAGTTTGAAAAAAATTGAAAAAAATTTCCTTGAAAATTAAATTTTTAAATAATTTTCTTAAAAAATTAACCTTTTCATAATTCAAAGTAAGATTTAATGAAATGATAGTGGGTAAATTCATACATACCATATGCGGTGAAAAGAATATTCCATTTGGACTGTAAAACAGTTTGAAAAATGCCTTTTTTGAAAGTGACAAGATTATTACTTTGAATAGATTGGTAAAATTCAAAAAGGGTACAAATTTATTTTTACAGATTATAGGATAATGGTATAATATTCTTGGAAACCCTTTTTAGAAATCATATATTTCTGACTGAAGGGAGGGTTAATTCGGTCTTTCTTAAGAACACTTTATTAACTATATTATAGATAAAATAGTAGACAAAATGGTACCAATACATGATTATATCATGAATAACCAGAAGAGTTGAAAACTAAGTAATTTCTTGTGACATTGGTTATAATAGTTCCTCAATGGGAGTATAAACATAAACAATCTTTAAAAGTGATGATATTGTTCTAATAAACTATTATCACTTGGTAACTTGGGATCATACCTTCCATATAAGAAATGGAAATTAAATAAATCATAGAATATCATGAAAATATCTATATTCATTATATTGAATGTAAAATTAAATTACATACACCTTAAGACAAATTTAGGAACAAAACAAAACATGAGTCACGAGGATGGAATGTTAAGACAAAACTATTTTACCGATTTGGTAACTTTTGAAAGATAAACCCCATGAAATAAGTTCATATGATATATATTTAAATATCATTAAATTTAAATATAAGAAAATTTGAACACATCCATGGGTGGTAAACACACCACACAAAAGGGTGGGTGGTGAATAAATCATGTATCTCACGGAAATAAAAAGTGAGATGAAATCCCCCTACTTTGTGTGTTGAATCTCTTCAAACCCGTACAATATTCCGGTATAATAAATATATGTTTATTATAAATATTTTACCGAATAATATTCTTATATATAATACCATAGAAGTTATGATTATTACCATATATTATCCTCTTGTTAAAGATCCTATGTTAAGGTTTCACTTCGGGTAATATTCTCTTTGATGTTCGCATGTGTCTTAATTTGTTATATCAAAGGTACTTATAATTTTATCATGATTCCAGAATTTAAATAATGATATGGATATAATTTATATCCAGTATATTTATATTATAATAATCTATATCATAATTAAGTATTAAATGGAATACACCATTCATGGAGATGGTAAGTTGTACGTACGCACGAATGTTATTTCTTTTTTTCTTTTCATATTGAAAGAAAGTATGTAAATGAAATGTGTATATATATGTATGTATATATATATAATTATTCTATTATAATTTCCATTTCCTCTATGTTCACTATTCTCATCTTTAATACATTCTTTGTGGTGTATGAACGAATCATGCTTCTTTAAGGGGGCGGTAGTACACACTTCCTCAAACGAGATTATCATATCAACACAAAATGGAATATAAAAATTGGATGGATTTAAAAAAGAATAAATAAGCTTAAATATATAATAAGTATTATATATAACATATATAAAAATATTTTCCATCATAATGGCCACCATCATTTGTGGTAAAGAAAAAATGAACAATCATTGTTTCGTGAGGCTGTAGTTCTTCATACACTGAAACAGTATGTTTGATAACCATTAGATGGATGTGTGTGTAGGTTTAGATCGAACCCATCACATAAAAAAATCATAGTATATTTAGGATAATATTTTTTGTTATAAAATAATTTAATAAAGAGAGTGAAGGGGTGAAGAAGGAAAATAAAAAAACAAGCTTGGGGGAATAGGTTACCTCTTGATTAGGTAACTCTTTTTGGTTTGGTCCAAAAGGATTCCTTGAGTTTTTTTTGCCTAATGTAATTATTCTAGGATGAAGGTAAGGAATTTTGGAGATTATTTTAGTAGAGTTTTGGTGATAAAATGGGCTTTATAGGTATTTGGAAGTGGGTATAGTTGCTGGCCTTTTATAGAAAAGGGATAGGACACACATGACATTTTTTAAAACAAGTTATGTGTACCGATGTGTTTGACTAAAAAAATTCATAAAAAACCAAAATCATTCAATAATGGAAATTTAATGGACAAATAATGTCCATAAAATGGGTTTTGAAAAGTTTCTAGGTCGTTTTGGGTCTTATATTTAAGGTTTAATAATTTATTAACCTTATTTTTTTCTTAATCAATATAATTAATTTTAATCACTTTCACTAATATTTTTTGTGACAAACAAAGTATAACTTATTATAAATTATAAATTATTATTATTCCCAATATGGAATCCATTTTTCAAAATTATAATCACATAATTAGTATAAATTAATTTAAAATTAATCCTGTTGATGAGACGACATTGTAGGGTTTTAACGTAAAAACATTTGAACGTTTGCTTTGTTTTTATATCCAATTTCAATGTTAAATTTATTAAAATTACCTAAATTGTATTAATTGATAAATTTATTTTCTAAATAAAATATTAAACTAATTAAAAATATAATTTGTCCTTATAAAAAAATCGATGAAAAAGCAGTCTTGAATTAAAATCCCATATTTTTAACTATTCATTAAAAGATCAAACCTTACATAAAAATACCAAAAAAATTTCCTAACCTAGTTTTTATGTCTTCCTTTCAAATATAAAGTTTATTTTTACATATTAAATCTATAAAAATTATAAAAATTTTATTTTAATCGTGTTTGACATTAAAGGTGGTAAAAATTCCTTAATAAAAATATAGGTTCCTAAGCATAAAATTGTGTTTGTTCTTATCCTATATCTATAAAATATATCAGATGAAAATAAAAAATATTTTATTATATATATATCATATATATAAAATTAATATTACTAACTAAATTTAATTAATTTAATTTATTTGGTTAAAATAGCTTTTTGACCATAATAATACTTTTCTTTATATTCAATCAGTTTTCAAATTCATTTATAATTAATTGGTAACCTATGAATTATTATTATATTTGGGTAAACAACATATTTTCAAAATTTATTTAACAATATTCCTATCCATCAAATTAACTAGAAGGATATATCTCATTATAATAATATTTTTAATAATATATTATAGTTAGGTAAAACTCGATCTTGCATGTTACGCAGGCCATAAAGGAGTGTCAATACTGCGTTAAATGTATGATTACCTTGTTGTTTTGTGTAACGTACACCAAGCCTGTGTTTCCTGTAACATACTCCAAGATGGTTCCATGTGAAAGGAATGTTCGAATTAGTGAAAAAATATTTTCAGTGTTGCGTGGAAAGAAAAATATAAAAAGATTAAATTAATTTGAAAAAAAAACATTTCAAAAAATCTTTACAGTTTTCTTGGGCAGGGCCCAATGATCTTGACCTCATCATCGAGTGTCTCTGATGAATTCATGGATCATGGATTGGATTCTCCTAGAATGATTGCTTCTTCGAGTAGAATCCTATTACTAGAAGTTATTTATAACCACCCGACTACATGGTGTCTTTACAAAGTTTATCTGGGTGTTTCTTTTATTCATCGATTATTATATCTTGTATTTAGATACCTATACATCGTTATTAATTTTTAGTGTTTTAAGGGTGCCTTGATACATATGGTTATACTCACCCCATCAAGGGATTTTCTCACACGTGTCATTTCCAATGAAGATGATGACCCATTTGATAGTTTTCTTGGAGGAAAGGGTGCGGGTGGAGCATTGAAGGATATTGTTAGACCGAGGTGTTTATAGGGATCTTGAATTTTAATTTTTTCATATCACTCGGAGTAGGTTAGAATCATTATATTTTTTGGATGGTCTTGTATTTGTACAATTTTTAACTTTAAGTACTTTACTTCCATACTCTGTTTTGGGGTCTTAAATTTTTGTATGAGTTGGTTTTAGTTGTTTTACATTTCAGTGTTTTGTGGTATTGAAGATGTGTGTGTGTGCATATAATTTAGGCTAATGCTTTCCATTTGAGGGAAATTCCTACTCGGTGCTGGTTTTCAACCCCTTACCTATTTGTGGTAGGCTTTGGGTAGTCATGGGTCAGACCTCATTGGGTCGGGTCATGACAGACACGATCAAAATAGTAAAAGAAGAAAGTTAATTTTGATAGTGAATGCTCTTATAAAAACAAAATATAATATTTTAAAGATCCACAAAACATGTCCAAAGATATTTTAATATATTAAAAGTAAAGAAATGATTATATAATCATGTAAATAAGAACATAGAACTAAAATAAAAAAATTATTATCCATATTAGGATATTAAACAGATCATACTTCTTAACAATATAAAAAAACTAATAGAAGATTAAAGATATCCATTGTAAAAAAAGATTTAATTTTAATTCATCTTATCTTAAAATAAGAATAATATTACTCAAGTTCAATAACCAAAATGAAAGATAAATATTTAAGTCCATGGAAGAATTCCAAAATGGTACAAGGTCTTCAAGAATATAAAAAATGAAATATTAAATCTTATAATTCTTATGCAAGCATTCCAAGAATAAAACTATAATGATATGGATATTTAATGTAAGAATTAGAAAATATATATTATCTGGGTATATAGAATGGAATAATTTTGCATAAATTAAAATAAATACCTTTTGGTACCCAAGCATTAAAAGGTTTATATAATTTGGTCTTGAAATCTATTGTAGTAATTAATATTCTTTTGAGACCCAAATATTGAGTGAACTTCAAAGGAAAATTACAAGCATAATGACCATAAGATCTACATTTAAATTAATTAACCAAAGAAATCCCAATATACTTTTCTTTAACAAAATTAATTTTAAACATAATAGAAATAAAATAATCATAACTAAGTTCATTCCTTTTATCCTTAAATTTATGGAAATAAGCAGCTTTTTCGATATTAACATTCCAAGAAAAAATTATTATAAATTGTCCTTTTGAAATAAAAATTTTCATTTCTGAAATTTTATTATTTATTATTCATCATTTTATTTTATTTTTGAATAAATTTCAAATCGTCACAAAACGTTTCATGTATCGACGAAGTTTTATTACAAATATTTTCATTTAACATCTCATTTTCTTCCTTAAGATTTAAATTTTTTTAATCAATATTATTTAATTTAAGAGCTAAATTATTTTTCATTTCATGAACCCTTATATATGTTTATTTTAGTGAAACATATATAAAAGTTATTTCTTTTATTTGATATTTGTGTGAATAACAAAATTACATTATATGTTCAATACTTGTCTAATAATTTCTATAATTTATAGATGTGAAAGAATCAAGACTAAAATCATTATATTAAGTTATACTTGTCAAAAATATATTTCTTTATTTTATATAATATTAAACGTGATTACTTAAAAAACAATTTAGAGGATAATATGTTACCTTAGAATATTTTTTAAAAAATGAAAAATTGAAACATTATTTTAGAATTTTAACCTTATTTTACAAGATTTAATAATCACTCTAAGTATACATAGATTTTTTTTCATTCTTCTTGAACTTACTCAAAATTTTCATCCTTGAAAAATTTTGTTTAATATTCCCTTTATTCCTAGAACCATAAAATATAATATTTCAAGCATAAAAATTCAAATGTGAATTTCCTTGCGTGATATCACCTTCATAAAGATGAGTTTTTTTTTCTTGGATAAACACTATATTTTCATGTGTATAAAAGTTATATAATTAGGGTGAATGGTTTTACTATATTATCCTCTTTTAAAGTTTGTTGTTCTAAGCTATCTTAAAATTTCATGAGTTGTGCTAAAAATACAAATTTTATTATAAATATTTTAAGAAAAATAACAATATAGAATATTAATGACCTTATAATTAAGATAATATTTAACATAATATTTTTCTTTCAAATCAATTGGATCATATTTAGGTAAACAATCAATTTAATAGAAATATCCCAAAATCAAATATCAATAGTCTTTAGATAAACTTCCATTAATATCTTACACTGATTATATTTACAACCATTTAAATGTGGTGGAAAATTTGAATTCAGATCATTCTTATTGCTGAAGTTTTCCATCATTACAAAAGGTATTTTTTTTAGTATTGTTAAGGATTGAGATAAAAACATTAGCACAATTAATATTAATAATAATGTAAATCTCAATGTATCATTATGTGATAAAACCTATAAAAAATGTGAGGTATCAAAAAAAGTGAAAAACTAATTTATCGTCAAAGGGTACTACTTTGATACTAATTGATAGGCTCTAGAGGGGTGATGTAAATGGAGAAGTGTGGGTGAATTTTCATTCTTTAAAAAATAATTAGATTTAAAACATTAATTGTATAAAGTGATCGGTACAAATATTAAACAATTAAACAACCCAAAAATGTGAAAAAGGGGATAAAAGAAAATATAGGAAAATACAACATGAACATAATAATTTGATTGTGGTTTAGATCTAAACGATCCTAATCCACTATTCACATACTAACTTGGTGTATGGAACATATTATGGTATATCAGTTTTGAAGGAGAGTGTTATCTCTTTACAGACACCTTTTCCCAAATAGAGGATTAACACAATTCCCTTGACTTTTATGGGTTTTGAAAAAAATACAACATTTTATAGGATAAGTTCCATCCTAAAATTTTACAAGCTCAATCCTAACCTATTACCTTTTTTGGATTTAGATAGAATACAATCTTTTACTGAGCAAAACCTAACCCATCCTTTTGTATGTACAGACCCAACCTAGACTTTAACAGGATCAGTCCTTACCTATTCTATGTTATAGTTCAAGAGGCACCTGATCTTTTAAGAAGATAGACTAAACCCATATTTTTATAGGATTGGCCCATTCCTATAGTACTTTATCGGTTAAGAATAACTCAATATTCTAAGGGGACAGACTAAACCCATGCATACATTTTGTAAGGGTAGTATACACCAATTAACGATACACCAAGTGTCACAATATTACCAAGACAGTTACAACACAAATAAAGGATAATAAAATTTAACCTATTGAATAATTATAGATGAGGAAATAGGAATTGTGGTCATGTATATATCAGGCCCTTCAAGCTGTTGAAATAATGAATCTTGGGAAACTAGAAGTTTACATTAGGATGTTATTGAATTGTTAAACTTCATAATATAGTTTTAACCTATGAAATACATAAGAGAAAAGTTATAGTCGCATCTTTTTTTTTCTACACTTCATGATTCAGTATTTTTAAACATTAAGTTAGAAAAATCTGTATTACATCTATAAAAAATTCACAAGGAGGAAACTTTTAATTAGCTTCAATATACTTTAATGATGAAAATATCATTGTAAAAATAATCTTGTAAAAATAATAAACAATTAATAAAGTAGTATCTACATCTATACTAGTTTTTATTAAATTCATTATAATACCCCCAAAATTATGGAGAGGATAACTCTTAATATACCAAAAAAATTATAACTACTCACAATTATTTCCATGATAAATGATGCATGTGTATAAAAGGGAAATAATTAATATCCACACGAGTTTAATCTCGATATTATGAAAAAATGTCGTATAAAAAATTAATTTTAAAACAATCAATATAGTAGTTCATAATCAATATTAATGTACTTAAGAAACCCCTTGACATTATTCAATATATACTCTCCATATTTCAACTAGTTTATACTTGAATAACATATTTTCCAAAATAACGGTGTGAATATCCATACATGATTAATATCATGTGAATCTCATTTAATTCCTTATAAAACAATATAAAACTTATTCACAAGGATTCAAAATAATTAATGAATAATTTTAGAACAAATAAAATGTTAAGAATATTTATTATAAACTTTTATAAAATTAAAATTTTAA
Source organism: Viscum album (assembly GCA_963277665.1). Taxonomy (NCBI): domain Eukaryota; kingdom Viridiplantae; phylum Streptophyta; class Magnoliopsida; order Santalales; family Viscaceae; genus Viscum; species Viscum album. The sequence goes on along the minus strand of OY728155.1, from coordinate 189,374,894 downwards.
ACAATACATAAAACCGAGTATAATTCCATATTAATAAAGGTATATATCTCAAATATCACATATGAGTAGTCAGGACATAAAAAAAAGTTTTTTATTGAAATATTATCAAGAGAAATATAATAAAGATAAAAATACTTTAGATCCTATGAAAAAATTAATTTACAGTGATTAAAATTCTATTTTGAAAGATAATATATTCCACATAACATATTTATACCATGCATGAAAATTTATCCACAAAGAATATTTTCACATTTTTGAATTCATGAATCCAAAATATTCCCATTTTTTATTTCACTTAAGTGAAATGATCACATTTGATAATTCTTGTAGCTGAATTAATGTAGCTTATTTTTAACATATCCAAAATTCTAAAATTTGTAAATAGATTAAATTATCAAATTTTAGACCTAAATCATCCTTTCTATATATCATAATCAACTTTAGTTCGAAAAGATTTATATTTATAAAATCTCATTATCATTTCCAATAATCAGCAATCACCTTAATCAAACATCTATATCTCAATTTATCATTTAAATATAGTATCAAAATAGTTCTAAAAACTATAGAATTTATACTAATAACATATAGTGATTTATAACCTAATTTCAATCATGTTAAATATCAATTCACAATTTAATTTCTTCTAATGAAATGTATAAATTTTTATTATATTTCCAAATCAATAAGAATAAATCAATTTTGAGGTATTTATCACTTATTATGATCAAAATATATAATGTAACCAAATATAGAAATATAGATATGTTGTTTGGATACATAAGAGAATTTTATATATGGTTTGGAAATGTGGGAGAATTGAAAATGTGGGAGAATTGAAAATGTGGTTTGATGCAGGAGAATAGTCAAAAACATGTAAAAATGATATTTAAATGACGTAAATATCATATTTATCCTAGTAACACAATAAGAGACTTGTAAAACATGTTATGGAAAATAAATACAGGAAATATAGATATATTTTCAACAAAGAAATATAAAAAATAAAAGTAAAATCTTACTTATAAATATATAAGATAAGAATCTAAAGATAAAACATTATTAAGATATGTTAAATTATAATTACACAAATCATTGTATTAATAATAATGGTAAAGTTAATAAAAAAATTAAAGTTTTATTTTTATAAAAACTTGAAATGGTTCAAGGATTCACTCAATATTTTCCCCCTTTTTGATAATTACATAACCTTGTATAATTTCAAAACTTCTCACCATTTTTAAAATTTTTAAAAAGATAATGTTTCAATAAATTATCTCTTGGAAGATAATGGGAAATAATCTAATTCTTAGAAATTGAAAAAAACATTAAAAATTAACATGAATATAAAAATTGTATAACAATTTCTTGGAAATGAATATGAACATTGTATAAAACTCTCCTAAAAATAATATTTAAAAATATGTGTAAAGGAGCCACTATAAATCCTTCTATGGTTAGAAGTTTATTTTATAAATATTGAGCATAATTTAAAATATGTCTGTGAAAATAATGAAAAATCCTCCATAACCAATATTCCGAAACTCGTGTACCCTCATTGGAAATATAGCTGATGATATCACACCCCATGTAAGTTTTGGGAATACCAACCTCAATGGAGGATCCTTACTTATATTATCTCTTTAGAAAATAGTATTATGAACTCTTTAGATAGAGGATCCCATGCCCAAAGTAGGTGGTGGGAATACTAACTCTTCCTGTAAATTGACCCCTAGATAGAGGATCTCACGCCCTATCAATGTAGGCAGGAATACCAATCCCGCTTATAGGTTTAGAATGATATCATTGTCCTGTCAAAACCCCATCATCAACTCTATGAATAAAAATAAAAATTATAAATATACCTCTTTATAAACATCCGTGAATGGGAAAACTCATTGAACCACCATAATCTACACAACAAAGTATTCGGGATAGACTATTTATTTTCCCAAATTTGAAACCCGATGAAGATGTTAATAAAAACACCTCATTGAGGTAAGTGCAGACCGCATGGTGGGCCTCAGGCAAGCCCAGGTCACACTACCACATAATAGGGAAAGGGAAGCAGCTCGTTTTATCAGCGCTAAGTAGATAGTTCTGATAAGTGGGGGATTTATCAGCACTAGCTAAAAGTGATAATATATCTACCCTTTATCAGTGCTAAAAAAAGAATCGATAAAGGTGTACCCTTTCATTCCTTCAAATCCATATTTTTTATTTTAAAAACTCATTTGGAGTGTAAATGGTAACCCTACATTTCCAAAGAAAAAACCAAACAATAACTTCACATTAATCCAAATTCAAGATTCCAAACCGAAGACACAAAGGCGCCAAATTCAAAATTTGAAAAAACTGGGTGATCCCCGCACCACCTAAACGTCCTCAGGTAGCGATATTCTCGATTCACGCTCCCTAACACGAATCATCATCATCATGAAAAACACATCTCGAACCAAAATTCCCATCAACCGTCTTCGACACCCAAAATCCAGTGGATCCAGAGATGCCGAAGAAACCTACAATTCATCGACTTAATGAATCTTAAAACCATGATCACAAGAAACAACATCAAACATGAATTCATCTTATCCCCTTAGAATAGAATCAGAATCCATAACCAGAGCCGACCGTTGGAGTAACAAGGCCCACCATCATCACATCGCACACCAGTCAACGGAGTAACGAGGCCTACTGTCATAACAGTTTTTTAGCGCTCATAAAGGGTATAATTATCAGCATTACTTTTATAACTAATAAAAGTTTTTAATAATAATGTACATACAATTATTATATTTATATTAAAAAAATAATGATTATTTGTATATATTAAATAAAAAATTCATGTTTATAATTAATATTTTTTAAAAAAATTCATAATATATATATAATGTTTTAAAAAAAAGTATATGATTATAATTAAATATATATGTTTTTCAATGATTTTTTTCAATTAATATATCTATCATGCATGCATATATGTTATGTATCATCATAAATGCTCATTTATAAATTACACTCTTCTTCTTATTCAGGTTGTCCATTGATGGCTCGTTTTTAATTATGTATATTTTTTAGTTGTATATGATTAATTCATGTTACCCACATATATACTATATTAAGTTATCAATACTTATAAAATTAAATTAATTATATTTAAATAATAAATACATTTATTATATTTATATGTATTAAATTTTAAGTATATATAAATACTTTTGAAATGTATTTATCTATAATTATAATTATAATTATATATATTTAAATAAATATAAAATTGAAATAAATCCATATATTATAATTTTATAAATATAAATATATTTATATTTATTAATATATAAAAATATTTATAAAAATATTTATTTATAGTTATAATGATAACTATAAATAACTATATATATATATATATTTATTTATATATATGTGTCTGTGTGTGTGTGTAAAAAATTATAAAATTATAATAAATATATTTATTATACTACTTATAAAGTTATAAATATATAATCAAATAAATTTATTTATAAATATATACAAATATTTTTAAATAAATACAAATATTTTTAATTATAATTTCTTAATAAAAATAGATGTATTTAAATATTTAATTTTTTAATAAATATATTAATTATATATATTTATATAAAAATATTTATAAAGAAATACAAATAGTTTTAAATATATTTCTAAATAAATGTAGATATATTTGAATAATTAAAAAATTATAATAAATATATTAATTATATATATTAATAAAATTATTAATATATTTGTTATAATTTTATAATTATATATTTATATTTATTTATTTATAATTAAAAATATAAATAATTTAGTTATTATAATTTTCAATTAAAAATAATTATATATTTATTTATTAGTTATAAATATAAATAAATATTTATTTATTAAAATAATTATTAATTATTAAAAAAATATATTTATTATTTTCACATATAATGTTATAAATAATTAAATGAATTTATAGAAATTTTGAGAAATAAAAATATATATTTATAGTTATAGTTATAAATAAATACATAAATATTTAAATAATTATAAAATTATAATAAATATAATAAATATTAATATTAATAAATATATTAATATTAGAAATATTAATTGGTTATAAAATTATAATTATTTAAATAAATAAATAAATATATATATATATATATATATTGATTTATAATTATAAATATAAATAAATATATATTCAACTAAATAACTATAGAATAAGAAGAAATATAGTGATATACATGTATAATATTTTAAATATATATAATACATATATTTATTATATATATTTCTATGATTATAAATATAATAAGAATATTTCTTATAATTTTATAATTATTTAAATTATAATTTTAAAAAATATATATTTATTTATCATGTATATAATTTTATAAATATATATAATAATAAAAATAAATTATTAACATTATATCATTATCAACGCTTAAAAAAAACTGATAAATGGCATCGTTATCAGTGCTATATTTTTAGCACTGATAAGGACGTCCTTTATCAGCAATTTTTAGTGCTGAAAATGGATTATATTTATCAGTACTAAAGAAGCTCTAATAAAGGCATGTTTTATCAACTCTTTCTATTTTAGTGATAATAAAACATACCCTTATCATCGCTTTTTAGCTAGCGCTGATAAAAGGTTCACCGAGTTTTATAAAAAAATATAACCTTCTCCTCATTCCTCTCACCCCTCAAGATCTCATGGAAGCCGATCACTTCCACCGCACCACCACCACCTCCTCCTCTCCTACAGCCTCTCCCCTATCGTGAACCACACCTCCATCGTGCGCCTCCCCTTAACCATGAACCAGAACTTCATGTACCTCTCCTTCACCATGCGTCACACCTCTGTCATGGGCCACACCTCTTTCATGCACCACACCTCCATCATATGCCTCTCCTCCACTGCACACCTCTCCTTTGTTGTGAGCCTCTCCTCCACATGAGGGCTCCTCCACTGCGCTCCTCTCCTCTACTGTGAACACACCTCCTTCACGTGTTGAATGACACCTCCTCGGTGAGTTTTCTCCTCATTCCCTTTATTTGATGGTGATGTTCTGAATTATACAGGGTAAATTCCACGCTAAAAATTTTGGTCATTGGTGGTCCTTGTTTTCGCACTAAATGAATTGCATGTTGGTTAGTTTTTGAAAAGAAATTGGTGTTCCTATGGTGAAACATGATCACATACCCTTAATGTGTGTGTCTGTGTGTGAACCTGGGAAATGTTATGCAATGTAATATTGTATTCTAATGATCATGTTTATGGGTTTCTCATATGGTTTTCACTTATACCTTGTTATAAAAATTTTAAATGTTTTCTAATCATTTTTTGGGGTTTATCAGATGATATCCATAATACTAACACTCTCTTCACTTCCTTAAATATTTCTAATCATCTGAACTTTGTTTAGGTAGTTGTTTGTATTAAAATCTTTATAATTGACATGATTTGGGTGATTGAGTATTTTAAATCCATTATTTATCTAAAATGTATTGAATTATTCTAGTTTGGATGATGACATAATGATTCCTTATCAAGGTGACCTTCAAGTTAACTTAAATGGGTTTCCCAAAGTTTATTTATCTATATATTATTATAACCACTTTCTAATTCACTCTATGTGTTTTTTTAAATTAAATATATGCCCTTTTCATGCACTTATATTTTTAAATATTTGTTTAAGCCACCCAATGACCTTGATACATTTTCTATAAGTAATAAATTTTAAATCCCAACTTATTTTATAACTAAAAGTCACTTTTTGTAGGGGATTTGATTTTTATTGAACTTTGGTGTTCTTTTGTTATCATTTTATGAATCTTATATATTAATTTGATTTAGTAATATATAATGATTTCTTGTATTCTTTTTAGAAACCCCATTATGTAAATTTGATATATTTATGTTTTTAATTTAATAAATTTATTATTTAAATTAGTTTTCCATTATGTTTTGAATCGTGTTTGGTCTCTAAAAATGATTTTATGTTTTAAACTTGGGTGAAATATTTAAGGATTTTTAAGAAAATTTGTAAAATTAATTTCTTATTTTGGTTGTCAATGAATTCTCAAAGGCCTGGTTGGAACTTTTTAAAAACGTTTTTGATTTGGGAAAATTTTACCTATATTATATTCGGATTTTGATGGTTATATAAGGTGGGATGATTTTCTTTTGTAATGTGTTATAAATGGGTATGAAGTGGTTTTTTCAGCGAATGGGTTTAGAGGTGAGATAAGTAGTTTCTTATTTCATTCATATTTTATGTGATTGACTTCAGGATTGATTTTGATATCCTCAATTTAATTTATAATGAGAACCCCAGTTAATTAGGTGGGACCTAGGACATGTATGTGCTAGACATTGATCTACTCTCCCTAGTATGGGATTATCTCCCCACACTTACTAGGAATCAATATTCTCTCCCCAGATATGGATCAAAATGCTTCAGTTTCTAGGCATTGATACATTCTCACTGGGAACCACCATTTCACAAAAACCTCAACCAACCATACTCTTTGATCCCTCCCTCTACTACTCTTCCACCATTAATTCTCACCATCATTGATAAATTTATTTCTTCTATCATAGATCCAGGTTCTCTTGATAAATCCTTTAAAAAAAATTCTAATGCTTTCATCACATGGTTTACCATTCTACTATACACCTTGCTTAAAACTAATTCAAAATCAATTTTACTTTTGAAATATCCAATAGTAGTAAGGCCATTTCCCACCAAAGTCTAAATACTCCACCATTTAATATCAATTCAAACCATACCCATTTCAATGGAACCACTACTTTGATACTAGTTCAATTCCACTATAACTTAGAAAACCACTTCACAAGACGAAACCTAGTTGTCTTGATATGAAGACTTGATATCAAGTCTTGATAAATAATCACCACATGTTATGTAACAAAGATTTAATACCACTTTTTGGTAAATGATTTTGTAATATGAAAAAGAGTTGATACAACTAGTTGTATTTGGTGAAAATCAACAATCCTAATGTTAAATTCCCAATACATAAATTAAACCCCCGAAACTTGGAGATAGTAGAAGAAATTCCAGAACATACCAGAATTGAAAAAAATCCCCAAACTCAATATACCATAACATAGAAGTAAATTAACCCCTAAGTCACTTCATCAAATCTCTACCATCTAGTTCCAATAACCTCATGGTTTTGAAAATTCCATACCCATAATAATATGAGCAACAAAAAGGATAAACACATGACATAAATGGAATAAGAACACCACATTAAATTTTTGTTGTTTTGATTAAAATCCAACTTTATAGGGTAATAAATTTATATTTTTATTAAGGGATAAATTTAGTTATAAGGGAAATATATCTTTTGTTATCCCAAAATATCCAAAGTTAAATGAGACAGTTTCTGGACATGCTAATCAAATAACCATAACAACACATGTAATGAATCCTTCCACCCGTGAGCACTATATAGCGAATCCCCTCAAAGGTACAAATGATATAATTCAAGTGATTGTGAAATCATATTTTCTTCTTATCATAATTTTATATCTAAATATATAAATTATTATTTTATTCCAAATTTATCAAATTATATGAATGAATTATTAACTATTTATATTCAATGTTATCAAGTGGTCATGATATTTGGGTTGATGCATCCATCAAAGGTACGAACCTAAATTTTCTTTATGAAATAATCCTTAAAAGGTTTTAGACTATTTTGGGACATGATTTTTTAACCTCATGAATTTGTTTTGGGGAAGTATGAATTCTCTTGAGACTTATAATGATACTCTCATCACTTTTATTCTAGAGGTTATTGATATGAGTTCAGTTAAGAATTTTAGAATGGATAGCCTTTGTAATGTCATTTATAAATCATTTTTGATGATTTTAGAAAATACACTATGGAAAATCATACCATATATTAGTTTAGTATCATTTTTATTTTCTTATTTTTACTTGATACATGATATACTTAAAAGGATCAGGAAATCAACATAGTTTCTTCTAGTGATGAGTGGCATAGGGAAATGCTTTGTGTGAAAATAATGACCCATGAGAAATTTTTGATTATGTAATGGGTTCATTCTTATATATTTTATTAGGTGTATTTATAAACAAAGGAACCCATATTACTTAATGTGAGAGATATATACATTGTTCTTGGGGTGTACAACGAATTGATTTGGTGTGAGCCAAGGATTATTATGATAATGCAGTGTTTATATTAAATTGGAACATGAGTGTTTCATGGTTGTGAGTATGGTCAATGAATATGGAATATATCCACTGTGTAAATATTTGGTTTTTAATGGGATTTCAAGTATGATTTTTGAAATAGTTTTCAATGGACATTTAAATTGTAGTTTTTTCATAATATTTTAAGTTTATATTATTATAGAATTAGGAAAACCATTACATTATATCTATATTTTGTGTATTTATTTTGATAAATAATAATATTACTGAATCAAATGAGATAGATATGCATAAATAAAGGATGGATGCCAATCATTTGACAAGAGAGTATGAATATGGAATGAAAGAGTTCATCAAGATTGCAAAATATCAAGCATATGACCCTTCTCAAATCCTTCGTCTATGTTTATGCAGTTTTTATTCAAGAAAAGTTAGTCTATAATAGTGGAAAAAAGCACTTGATCTATCACAGAATAGATCGAAGTAATAAATGTTGGAATAAACATGAGGAAAAGGAGAATTTAGCTAGTGGATGGGATAACCGTGTGTTTTATGGAACATATAATATGATTACAAGTGTGGATAATGAAGATGACCGTATCGAGGATGTGATTACATATGTGAATGATGATGAAGATTGTATTGAGAAAATTACAAGAAAAGTTGGAGATGAACTTCATGATTTCCCAAAATTGTTTAAGGAGTTAGAGTTGTGAAATGATTTCTTTGTATAGTGGTTGCACAAAATATACAACATTTTTAGCCATACTAAATCTATATAATTTGAAAGCAGACAATGGACGGAGTGACACCAGTTTCATAGAATTACTTTTCCTCTTTAATGATAAGGTCCCAAAAGAGAATGAGCTCATGATATGAACATATGATGCCAAAAGAATGCTACGTTCGATGAGTATGATCTCTGAATGGATACATGCCTTCCCGAATGACTTTATACTATTTTTTGAGGTTAAAAAATCACTTAGAGAATGCCCAAAGTGTGGTGATTATCAATACAAGAATGGTGAATCCAGTCCTACGAAAGATTGGTGGTGTTTTCCAATCATTCCAAGGTTTAGGTGCTTATATGGAAGTGAGGAGACATCTGGTCAATTGATGTGGCATACATACAGAAGAAATAAATATGGGAAACTACATCACCTAGTAGACTCTCATCAGTGGAATAGAATTCATCATGGATATCCTGATTTTGGAAACGAGCTGAGAAACCTTCGTATTGTGTTATCTTCAGATGGATTGAATCCTTTTGATTTTCAAAGAAGCATTTGAATTATATGGCTGGTTTTTTTCAAAAATTTTAACATACCACCATGGTTATGCATGAAACAAAAACACATCATGTTATCTATGCTTATATCAGGACCAAAACAACTGGATAATGATACTGTTTTTTATTTTTATTCATTGATAGAGGATTTGACATTATTTTGGGATTCATGTGTTATGTTGTATGATTCTTATAGAAATGAATATTTCACATTGAGAGATATGTTTTATGGGATGATAAATGACTTTCATGTTTATTGGAATTTTTTAGGATATAACATTAAAAGAAGTCATGGGTGTCCCATCAGTAAAAAAAGTACATAGTCAATTAGGTTGAAACGTTCACCAAAAAATGTATTTCTAGGTCATTGTATATTTCTTCCCTGACGACTTAAGTACTGATCTCGGATGACATCATTTGTTGGATGTTCAGAAGAATGCACAACACCATTCCAATAATAGGTGATCAAATGTTTGAGAAAGTAAAATATGTGGACACTACTTTTGGTAAACCATTTTTGAAAAACCATACAACAACCAGTTGTAAGAAGGGATCAATTTTATTTATTTACTGTACTTGAATTGTCTGTACGTCAGACAATTTCTTGATGTTATGAGTATTGAAAGAAATGTATGTGATAGTGTCATCGACACATTAGTATATTCACCCATCAAAACGAAGAATCTAATTAAGGCTATGTTGGACATGTTTGACATGGGAATATGAGAAGAGTTGGCACCAGTGAAGGGTGAAAAACAAAATTTTATTCCTCTAGTTACTTATATTTTTTCTAGTAAGGATATATATCAGTTTTACAACTTCTTGAATGAAGTAAAGGATTCGAATGGGTATTCATAGAATATCTAGAACATTGTGTCAATGAATAATTTAATGTTAAAGGGTCTTAAAACACATGCCATCCAAATTTTTATGCAAGATATAATTACTATAGCTTTATGTTGCATTTTCCCCAAGAATTTCCATTGTACATTAATGAAATAACACTGATAAAGGGGGTCTTTATCAGTGCTCGAAATAGCACTAATAAAGCGAGCCTTTATCCGAGCTCTAAATTGAGCTTCTAAAGTGGGAGTTTATTAGCACTATAAATAGCACTGACAAAGGCCTAGTTTCCTATGATGTGCTTTTTATATAACATAACACCCAATAAAACCAGCACAGAAAACACACACACCACCTACACAGCGCACACAAGAACAAAGCAGTGCAAACAAGGGTTTGGAAAACAACTCTATATATGTTTCAAACAATGTTTTATATAATTAAATTTATAATTATCGATCAAACAGTAAAAAAAATTAATGTATCATCCTTTTACATATGTGATCCCCTCTAAAAAATGTCTTCCCATGGTATTAGTTGCTAATAAAATCATCCTAACTAAAGAAAAATGTTCAACCAATATAAGAAAACAAATATTATGTTAGTAATACTATAAAGAAATAAATTAAAAATTAATATGAAAGAATAAATTAATAAAATATCAATTTTAAATAAAATAAGACACATTAGGAGTTATACATGTCACATTGTGCATTGTTTTGAGATGGGTTTGATTCCTACATGTCACAAATGAGTAATTGATCATTTTAGTAAATTATAAAAACAATCCGAATGGGTTTTCTTGGTTTTGAGTATCCGCCTATTTTCTAACTAAAATTACTATAAAATTTAAATGATATATTTGAATATATACTGGTCACATTATTTGTCAGATTGAGGTGTGGTTAATTTCTACATGTCCCAAATGACTCATGGATCATTTTTCTAAAGTATCAAAACAATCTAAATGGGTTTGATCAGTTTTTAGTCTGACAGTTGTGTTTTTTTACTAAAATATCATTTCAAACTAGAAACTCCCATTTTGAGTCATACAGGTAGCATTGTGCATCATTTTGAGGTGAGACAAATTCATACATGTCACAAAGGACTTTTGAATCTCTCTCCAAACTTATGAATACATTAAAAGGGAATCTTCTTTGTTTTTAGTGGGTGAAATTTTTTTGAGCTAAAATGTTAGATAACATACAGTTTTAGTCATACTGGTCACTCTGTGTGTCAGATTGAGGTGCAGTTGATTCCTACACATCACAAACGACTCATGGATCATTTTCTTAATGTATCAAAACAATCCTAATACATTTTCTCAATTATCAGTATGTCACTTGTTATTTTTTACTTAAATTAATTTCAATTTTAAATAAAAACACATTTGGATTTATACTGGTCACATCGTTTGTAAAATTGATGTGTGTTTGATTACTACATGTAAAAAGTGACTCATGGATCATTGTTATAAGGTATCAAAACAACCCAAATGCGTTTTCTCAGTTTTTAGTATGCCATTTGTGTTTTTTACTGAAATGTCATCTCAAATCAGAAATATGATTTCTTTTAGTCATACAGGTCACATCGTGCATCGATTTGATGTGAGAATACTTCATACACATCGAAAAGGACATAAGAATCACTATCTTAAATTAATAAGACAATCAGAAATAATTTTATTGGTTTTTATTGAGTAACACATTATAAACTAAAATGTATATTTTAAACTAATAATAGACACTATTAGTAATACTAATCAAATCATGTGTCAAATTGCAGTGTGGTTGATTCGTACATGTCATAAATGACTCATGGATCATTTTCCAAAAGTATCAAAACAATCCGAATGCATCTTCTCAGTTTTCAATATGTCATTTTTTCTTTTTACATAAATTAATGTCAATTTTAAATAAAAAGACACATTGGGATTTATACCAGTCACATCATGAATTGTATTGAGGCTGGGTTGATTACTACACCTCAAAAATGACTTATGGATCGTTTTCCTAAATTATCAAAATAATCCAAATGCATTTTTTTGGTTTTCAGTATTCTAGTTGTGTTGTTTTAATAAAATTAATGTAAATTTTAAATAAAATGAGACAATTTGAGTTATATCGATCACAAAATGAATCAGATTGAGGTTCGGTGTATTTTTACACATCAAAAATTACTTATAGATCATTTTCCTAAAGTATCAAAACAATATTAATGTGTTTTATCTGTTTATAGTATGTTAGTTGTGTTTTTTTATAAAAAATTCATTTCGAACTTGAAACATGCATTTTGAGTCATACCTGTCACATCGTGATTCAGGTTGACATGAGACTACTTCATACATGTCATAAACAACTTATGAATCATTTTCCAAATTTATGAAGTCTTTAGGAGCAAGTTTTATTGGTTTTCTGTGAGTGATGTGTTTTGAACTAAAATGTCAATTTTAAACTGATAGCAGACACTTTTAGTCATATCATTCAAACCATTTGTTAGATTGAGGTGTGGATGATTCATACACATCACAAATGGCTAAGGGATTGTTTTCCTTAAGTATAAAAACAATATGAATGTATTTAATTAGTTTTCAATATGTCACTTGTTCTTATTGCTAAATTTATTGTTCGTTTATTATAAAAGTACAAACATAAAGTCATAATGGTCAAACCATGCATTCTATTTAGGTGTGGTTGATTCTTACAAATCACAAATGACTTATGGATAATTTCCCTAAAGTATTAAAATAGTCTTAATGTTTTTTCTCAGTTTTCAATATGAAACATGTTTTTTAATAAAAATAATGTAAATTTTAAATAAAAATAGGCACATCAAGTCATACCAGTCACATCTTCATGATATTTGTGTACATTAATCCATTAGGTATGCTACCCATTTGTTTCTAAACCAATCTATATCATCTTCTGAATATGAGTCTTTTGGAAAATCATTTTAGTATTGAAAAAATATAAATGAACAAAGGATTAATAAATATTTTAAATGAAACAGTAATAATTTTTTAAATACCTCTTCATATATGCTGGTTTGTTTTTGGAATAAAATATCTATCATAAATTTTAATTCATAATAACCACAATCTTTATCGTTTTTCAATTTCAGATTCTGCAGAAAAATTGATAAAAAAATTATTTTTTTATATGTGTTTGGATGGTGAAATATTATTATATCTACCCTATTTTGTATCTAGTCTTAGTACTTGTGATGTTTCTTATCCTTTTCCCCTTGCCTCATTCCATGATGTAGTCGATATTCAGGCACTACCCCATCAAAACAGAGTCCTCATTAACAGATAATATAAATTATATAACTAGATTTTTGGTTCTAAAATTTTGGATATAGTGTATTAAAAATTGAAAAATGTCATTATATGTGGTCAATATTTTCGATATCTATGCATTGAATCCAAGAAATAAATCTTTGGAGTATCAAAATTGACAGCAATGAGCATCCAATGATACCTATGAACACAAAAAAGAATATGCAATGAATGAAATTAAAATATATTTGATATGATTAAATTGTAGAGTTTTACACCTACATCATGAGCATTAAGAAGAATATTTCACCTATATTTTTTTGTTAAATTATTTGAGCAGGACTCCCACTATTTCACCCTCTTTCTTGGATTTAATTTTTATTTGTTCTATAGAGGTGACGTGAGGACTAAAGAGTCCAATTTTTTTTTATGGGGAAATTTATTCACTACTTTTTCATATATATACCTGTGAAAAATATGAAATGTATTTAGTAATAATTATCATTGTATTTCAGCTTTTGGAAAATCAAATAATGAAAACATACCTCATGTATAAATGTAGGGTACTAAAAATTCCACCAAGGGATGAAAATACCCCACAATCACTTTGTATAAGGATGAATGTATTCCAGTAAAACTGTAAAGGTGAATGGAATCAAATCAAGTTGAAAATTTTAGAAGAAACTTGAAGAGATTCAAGTTTTCAAGGCATTTAAGGTGGCCTGAATTCCATCAACTGGAAAAGTATGTGGACCAGCTGAATTGCAAACCACCAGGTATGTGAAACAATCTGAGAACCTCTATCATGTGAAGTGATGACCATAAAAACAAGGTATACCATGAATCATATCGTTGAAGGACTCATGCACAAGAATCTCATCCGCATATCATGCCACAAACTCATCAATTCACAAAAAGAAGCAAACATGGTGGGTTTTTCAAACCATTATCACAAACCAAAGCCTCCCAAACCCCATATTGACCGACTCTTCCACAAGTTGGGATATCGCTTCCTGGGCCTCCTTAAATGATGATGTGTGCCTAATAGATACAATTTTCCCGATGCTCTATAAAAGGACAACAGTAGAAAGGAAGAATAATGGAAGAAAAAATCTTGAAGGGGAATCCGAGGTTGGAAGAAAGAGTTCAGAGAAGACTCTAGATTCCATATTGATTCATCAATAAAGCATGAATTGAGAACAACTCTCTCCATAGGTACAACCATCCATGAACCATAAAATGGGGAAATTGAATAATAATAATATATCCACAGTAGCCTCAACCTCTTTCACTGTGGGCTCTCTCTCCCCCATCAACAGGGGAGGAAGCATGTGCCTTGTTGAATCTGTCAAGTCCTCTTGTTTCTCACACCGAGAATTAATCATGTGGGCTTAGAGGTTTGTGATGATTACAATATCCACCTTATTTTAAACTATGAGAACTCTGATTCCTAACCAAATCAGGATACATAAGATGCCTAATAGAAGTACTGAACACATATGAGTTCTCATCCATAGAGGGTACACCCAATCATGCCCCCTCAAATGAGAATATTCCGTGCGTAATCTCCTCACCATCTGAACTGTGAGAACTCTGATTCTTGAACAAATCAGGATACATAGGATGGCTACCAGAAGGCTCTAGCACAAAAGGGTGGCCATCCAAATGGGTCCACCCAATCATGTATCCCCAAATGGGGAGCTTCTATGCATAATACCCACACCATCCGAACTATGTGGGTTCTGATTCCTCTCCCAAGGATACGTAGGAAGCCCTTATAATGGGACTGATCCCAACATCAAGTCACTTTATGTCCCCCTGGATGATGATAAAATTCATAGCGCCTTATTATATGGATCCATTCATTATCCCCTCCATATATTCATATATATTCATGCCTTCGAACATCCCACAAACCATGGGTAGACCATGTACACATTCTTTGAGAATGAATAAAATATTAACAAACATATGAACGTGACATAAATCTATAAGAGAGTCCTGGAACATGCAACAATCCTCCCCCAGAAGGGTGCGGTGAGCCTAACCTCTCATCCTCTCGACCAATGGAGTCCTTAAGTGTCGTTGGTTGAATAATAAACCAATGAGAAATTTCCTTTGGAAATAAGGTCCATGAATCATGGATTCCAGGGCCATTGGGTATTCCAGGATCCACAAATAAACTCGTTGGAGACCATCCGAGGAAGTTATATCCAAGGAGGACTAATTGTGCAAGTAATTGAATCAACGCAATCGCCCGTTGGGACCGAATGACTATGGTAGCTCCTTCGCAATACGAAATGGGGTGAATTTTTCAGTCCCTACATGGTCAATCCAACATTATTTATAGGATAATGACACAGAATGGGTCAAATAAAAAGGAATGGTGGATTTTACTGGAAATCATCTTCTAAAAAAGGGATGGGTGATGGTCCTCATCGTTCCATTTCTACACCACCCGAAACATGCCACCTCGGAGATAGAAAAAATGGTGAACCCAATGTGAATACTTAACCATGGTGACAGTTCTACCCCAATGATAAAATACAAAGGGACATTGTATATAGGTCCATTTTGTTTTCCCTGGTCTGTACAAAACACACCACCCCGAAGACAAAAAAATGGTAAACCCGACGTGAATCCTTAACCAAGGTGGTGGTTCTACCTCAATGATAAAAGAAAATAGGATATTGCACGTCAGTCCATTTTGTTAGACCTAGTCTTCACAAAATATCCCACATTAGAGGTGAAACAAAAATAGTGAACCCAACATGAATCCATAACCAAGGAGGCGATCTAACCCCACTCAATCCCCTTCACCCCACAATAAAAGAAAAGTTGAAGGGGGCCAAGATGTACTGAAAAATATGCATAGGTTTAAAAGAATGCTACATTGATGAGGTTTTTTTGGTCTTTAATTCATGTATGTATGTCACACGTTCCCATAGAGAAACCATCGATCCAAATGTCATCTTGAAAACCAATGTAGAAGCACACATCAGTGATCCCACAGGTGGTCAGGGCCCCAACAAAGACCAGGACCCCCTCGCCTACCCAGCTCCTTCAACTCTATGTATCCAACATGCTGATCAAAGAGTACCACCTAAATGTTACTCTCCCCACAATATAGGCTGCGAGACAAGCCTTTCAATTTACAAAGCTCCCCTATCCGCCTCTTCATCTGCTTTCAGCACCCCATCACAAGGAGGCCCCGATGGTCATATCAAACTATTTCGGGAGAAAGTCCCTGGAACATGACAACGAGTAACTCCATTATATTAGGATGGAAGATGAAGTCAATGTTGGAGGCTTCATCTCAGCTACACAAAGGGTCCTACTCAAGGGCCCCCTCCAGAGAATGTCTCCACTAACACCAGATGACCAAGCCTCCTCCAGATGAGGAGGAACTTATGTCAAGGGCACCTACCAAAGTCCAGGAGACCTGGGCCCCTTGAGCTTCCTGCCAAGGGCAGTGAATATATAATCAGAAACATGCTATGACCCTAGTTCTTGAGGATAAACTCTATTGTACTAACGCGGTGGCAGTTAATGAGAATACATATGATTATTCCCCCTCCAATCAATCCCACCAGGGAAATAGGGTGGGAAAATATGAGCACATGCATGTTCCTGAAAGTGCTTGTCGGTCTCGCCGTGTAGGCAGAGCAGCAAACTACAAGAAGATGTAGAAATATGCTAATGCACAACAAGCCTTCCAACCAAATAGGGTGGAAATCAACTTTATGAAGGCACAAATACCTACTATTTCACTAAAAGCCCTCCATCCAAATAGGGTGGCAACCAAATATATAGAGGCACAAATACCTGCTGATGCACTACAAGCCCACCATCCAAAGAGGAAGGAAACCATCTATACACAGGCACAAATACTGGTTGATGAACTATAACTCTACCATCCAAATGGGGTGGAAACCAGCTATATGCAGGTATAAACACCTATAGATTCATTTCAATCCCATCAACCAAATTGGGAGGTAAACAAATATGAGCAGATTAAAATTCTTGCAGATGAATACAAAGCCTGTGAGACAAATAAAATGACAAGAGAGCAGATGAAAATCCATGATTGTGAATATGAATTCACCCAGTCAAATATGGTGGCAATTAGAGAATACAACCAGTGACAGGATCATTGTTCTATCTCAACATAGGAGAACTACCAGTATCTACTGGAAACTTGGGGAGGACCGGAGAATGAACAAACACCAGCTCTGATATCAGAATGGGACTTTATACCCCTTCCATCCAAAGATGTATCTTAGCACATCTTGGAAATTATGGAAGATCAGACATCGATTCAAGACCATATCCTCCAAACATGGAAAGATATCATTACATCGGTAGAAATGGAGAGAAACTGGTCCCATGACCTAGTTTCCACGAATGGAATGAATCACTCGCAAAATGAGATAGTCACTCTGGAGTAGTGATGAATCCCTGCTCTGGTCCAAGAAGTTTGATAGAAATACCCTGTGATATATGGACAACTAGATCGAGAATAAATACATGTTCCAACTGGGGGTCACTGGTCCAACGTGGTGGATGCTCCAAGGAAGGCATATATCCCTTCTAAAATTCAATATACCCATCGGTGTATCACAAATACATCACAAGACCCAATAAGACGGGGACCCGTATATGAAGGTCATTACTAACTGCAGATGTCCTCAGTTTCCCTCAAGAGAGTGCTCAAAAATAAAACGCACCGAAGGAAACTTGAAAATGAAGAGAACATACATGATCCTACTCTGCTGGAAGCTGGGGTTCTTGATGCCCTTGAATATATATAAACAATGGCTCAAGAGCCTATCATTTCATTACCAAATTATTGATTTGGTACTAGAAGCTGTGAAGTTCCTCCTTGCAATGTCTCTGCCAGCAGCTCTGAAGGTCCTCCACAGAGCACCCATGGGGGATCCCTCTGTGGGCCAAAAATGATCGATCATGAGAGCCTATCTCCTGATGTGTGTCGGGGTACCCCTCGCTTTGACTTGGAGATTAGATATGAATAATGTATTCCCTTTTATTTTTTCCACCCATATGGTCCTCCCTAGGTTATAAGTTGCATATATGATTCTCCCTGTAGTTAGACATCAATTTATGATGGTATTAATTCCTCGCCCTGATGACAGTCATTGCGAAGGCCCTCCACACAATGGAAATTACTATGAAGGTCATCCCCATAGTAACTCCAAGAAACGATAAGGTCCTCCCCTCATTGTAGTACTTACTAAAGTCCCTCCCAAAGATTTTAACACCATAAATTAAGTCATGATGGTAGTCCTTTCCATGATGATGGTCATTGCGAAGGCCCACCCCTTAATTACAGTTGTTGTGAAGGCCCTACCCACAGTGACATCAAGCTAAAAAAAGGTCCTCCCCTTGCTGTATCCCACCCTGAAGGTCCTCTCTAAGATATACGCTGCAAAGACATTTCCCTCGATCAGGCATCAAGTTGTAATAGTAGTCCTCACCATTGCAGCACCAATTGCGAAGTTTCTCCCCACAATCAAAATTCATACAGGCAAGAAGGTACTCCCCTTTTCGTAAAAAATGTGAGAAATCCTTCTTATGTTGAGGAACTCTGAATGGATTCAGACACATCGGGCACCCCATCTATAACGAGTGATATTCTTTCTCAAAAAAAAGGATGGCCCGGGGCCACACTCTTCTTCTGAGGCACAACTACCACAAAACGGGGCAAGGCCAGCGCCACCCATTTATCCACACTAACGAAAAAGCGATGATAAAGGGGGGTAACTTTATCAGCGCTAAAAAAAGAGCTGATAAACGTACCCCTTTATCAGTGCTTTTTTTAGCACTGATAAAGGTACCCCCTTTAAAAGCGCCTTTTTTAGCGCTGTTAAAGGGTACCCCTTTATCAATACTTTTTTTAGTAGCGTTGATAAAGGGGGGTGTTTATTAGTGCTTTTTTTAAAAGCGCTGATAAAGGGTCTACTTCCAAAGAAATCATTAAAAAAATATATTAATATTTAAATATATAGATATAGTTATATTGATATAAATATAATATATATTTTTTAAATATATTTTAGATAAGTATAAATATACAGTTACACTTAATATATAAGATATTTAGTGAAAATGACATAAAAAATTCAAAAAATATTTTTAAGTAATAATTTGCTAATTATTATCTATTAAAAATAATTTAATGACAATTTGAAGACACAAAAAATCAAAACAATTAATAAAAGATCTAAAATAAGTTGAAAATGTAACTCAAACTTGAAACGACAATAACTTTTGATCCGGATGTCTGTTTGAGCTCTAAAGAATATCAAATCGAAACCTACAACGAGCTCTACACACTGGTGATCAAGAAAAAGCCACTCTCACATTTTTTTGGCCAAAAAAGGCATAGAAGGCCTCCAAAACTGAGTTTTTAGTCTGGATACACTGAGTTTTTAACATTTTGTGGACTTTCAGCCTCATTTAAGGGGGTATTATTGGATTTTTTTTTTGGGGGGGGGGAATGAATTTATTCCAAGGTATTACATTCATATTAATATTTGGTCTTTGAAATTTTATCGTTTTTTATAATTCACTTCTATTTATAATCAAATATATAACAATATATACATATTTTTTATATATTCACACATAAAAATTAATTTTTTAAATAAATAATTAAACATATTTACATATAAAATTTATTAGCTTTATCTAAATAATAAATAATATCCATTTTATTTAAAATACTAATATGTCAATATTTATATACCTATATATTAATCTAACTATATATGTACCTATTTAATGTGTGTGGGTCTATTTGTGTGTGTCTATATATTAACAAACTGATATTATATATATATATATAATCTAACATATGTATATGCATATATATATATATATATGGATAATTATACTTATAGAAACATAGACACACACACATATATATATATATGTGTGTGTGTGTGTGCTGTATATATGTATTTATTTACACACACACAAGACAAATCATATTTTATAATTGTATTGAAAACTAATCTTATAAATATATATTAATATACGAATAAATATATGGACAAAAAAATATAACTAAATATATATAAATAAATAGATAGAACTTAATATTAATATATGAATGAATATACGAATAAATATATATATATACATATATAAATATAACTAACTATATATATATATTAATATACAAATAAATATATAAATATATAAATATAACTATATATGTATATATATATTAATACAACTATATAAATTTATATTAATACATGAATAAATATAACTATATATATAGATATATCACTAGTTAGAGAACAAATCAAATTAGAGGAGTGGTAAAAGCTTAGTGCGCATTGGGGGAGGTCTTGAGTTCAAAACCTGGTGGAGGAAGGCAGGGGCGCATGCATGGGTGAATTCGAGGGGGGGGGGAGGGATATAACACTATTAAAGGGGTCTACAAAGCACTGATAAAACGTGGGGCTTGTGGCTGGGGGGGCACTGATAAATGGGGGGAAAGCGCTGTTAAAAACCCCCCTCCGATTTACAGAATTTTTTAAATTTTTTAAATTTTTTTAAAATTTTTAACTTTTATCACCTCTAAAAAAATCACTGATAAATGAACCTTTTATCAGTACTTTTTTAGCACTAATAAAAGACCCCTTTTATCAGGGCTTTTTTTAGCACTGATAAAAGGGGTCTTTATTAGCGCTTTTTGAAGCACTGATAAAGGGGACCCCCTTGTCTTTACCGGCATTTACAACGCTTTTTTAGCGTTGTTAAAGGCATTTTTTAGCGCTCATAAAATCCATATTTGTAGTAGTCCAGAAGAAAAACAACAAGATATGTTGCTTGTGAGAAGATAACCAGCTAGGGATAATATACCAGTGATGTATTGTCCTATGGACACTTTTCCCATTGACATACCTGGAGTGTTGTCTAGGGAATGCATGCATGACATTCGCCTCAATATATGGATGAATATTCATTAGCAGAAAGAAAAATTCATACCCTATAGAGGGTATGCGAAACATGTTAGCACGATAGGGGATCTTCTCCATCTAATTGACCTGGAAGACCACCTGTCCATAAGGCATCCACAATCAGAAAGACGAAATAAAAAACCTTGAACTGGCTTGCATCCATGCACTACATAAGTTGTGTCACCACATTGGAAATACCCCAGCTATAGTTCACATTTGGGGATGGTGAGAACATGGAGCTCTATACTTCACCCCACGTCCCGTCTAGTTGGCCCCATTGGAAATCACATCCAGCAACATCATCGCAAAGAGGCAATAATCAAGTTAACCCATACTCAGGAAAGATGGGATACTAAACAATAACCGGACCTGAGTAAGTCTTGAAGGAATCAAGTCTGAGAGATCAAGCCCTCGAAAAGCTTCTGAGTCAAGAAAATAAGAACATCTTGCAGGCTTCTCTCCTAAGGGAATCCAACAAGCGAGTAGTGCTTGTGTATTCAAAAGACCATAGACTCTAGGTGGGCCCAATTCAGTACTCATCTCACACCTACATGAGTATGTGAAATTGAAAGGGTGTAAATAGCAGTGGCTAAAACTGCAATATAGGAAAAACCCCATGCCACTGGGCTGGGAGAATTTTTAATTCAAAAATCCCCTATAAGACCAACAAATCCAAGATGTAGCGCATCAATGGAAGAATAAAAACAACCATAGCCCACAGGGCTGGGGGAATTTTTACCTAAAATTCCGACATAGTGGTTGTATTTGTTCCACCGTCTAGGTTGAATGATAGACAAAAGAGTCACTCATTCCACCGCTTCTTGTGGTTCACACCCTTCGAGACAAAGATGCATTACGAAGTCAGAACATGTCTCCATTCAGTTTAATATTTTCTAAGAAACACAAAGAATACTGCAAAATGGAAGGAGAAAATTTAATAAAGGGGATATAATTCCTTCCAACCATTCGACACTGGGTACACCACGCACAATGCGGTGTGCCTCATTGATCCTATTAAATATAAACCCCACATATCTCATAGGAAATAAAGTAGAGGGACATGATGCGAGGGAAGGTGGTACCCCCTAGAGGCATCCCACACTGAGCCTAATGTTGTGCATACCTGGAACTAGAGAGTGGTCCTAAATCTGGGCACCCCCTCAACTAATCTGTCTCTACCTCCCCTATAAAACCCCAAAAGGATAAGAATACATCCAAGTTCATTTATGCCCCACCTTATCCTCCACCTGAGAATGTGTCCCTCACCCTCGAGGAAAGGTTCGCCAAACAGGAGTAAGAAATGAAAGAGCTCTGGAGAATTAATGTTGAGCTACATCGAGAGAGATACCTTTCTAGATGTGTTCCCCATGTGGAATGTCTGCAGGTAATCTGAGAAGAAATTCCCTTTCCAAAAGAACTCATTAGGGTGAATGAGTCATTTCTCAAAAGATCATTCAACCCAGCCCCAGAAGAACTTCAAGAATTCCTCTCACTGGGAAGGTAGCCATAATATTTTAAAGTAAACCCAAAAATGATACCCCTAGCTGGGTATCCACCCCGAATTCCAGTAGTGCAGGCATGTCCAGACTTGGTCACTAACACAATAGCTCAAGCTCAAGCCTGACAGGATATGCATCAAGGGCTCTTGAACACTATCAAGCAATTAATAGCTCCACTTTAAGACATGGAGGGGTGGCACGCTCTGGTATAGAAATAGATAAAAACCTACCTTTAGTGGGTGAGCAAGGTTCTAGCACTACCAAACTTCGAAAACCGAGTATTCCCAGTGTTCAATGTCTTGGGGGACCCGAAACAACATTTAATGTATCTTTCATCTTATTGCGACCCCATGATGGGAAGTATGGAGCCGCAAGAAGTAGTAATACTTAGGTGCTTCGTACAAACCCTGCAGGGCTTAGCCTTCGTATAGTATACTAGCCTGCCATCCAACTCCATTGCAGGATGGGAGGATATTCGGTGAAATTTTATCTTTCAATTCAGTTCAACGCTTCCTAAGATGATAGTCAGTGACCACATGAACTACAAATATTGATAGAATGAAAGAGTCTCATACTTCATAACCAGATGTAAAGGCCTGACCTATTCCATGAACTGACCACTCCCCCGGGATGAGATGCTTTCCATGTGCATCAATAACCTTCATGATGAATTGAGAAATCTGGTGATCCTGATGAAGTACACTAGTGATTTTAGAGACTTCTCTACCATTGATCAAAGGATAGAAGAATCCTTTCAATGGACCAATCTTAAGTCCCAAGTTTCCCCACCAACCCCATGGAAAAAAATAGGAAAAGATGATGCAACTTCTTTCATGCTTAAGACACCCTGACATCGGCTCTAGTTGCAAGGCCCCCACTGAACCGAGAAGGACCCGCTGGATGCCAACAACCCCCCACCTCGGCAAGATGAGTGAATGAGTGCTAAAAGAAATCAGTTTGAAGAATGTATAAATAGAGTTTACTCATTCCGAGATGACCAGGTTCGTGGATTTTCCATAGCTGCCATGAATTGCAATTTGCTCTAGCTACCAGAGCCCACGTGAGCCGATGAAGTGGGTCTCGGTGACCATCCAAATTATTCTCCGTATCACCAAATACTAGAACATACCATCCAAGAATGATTCATTTTCAAGGATCTCCTAGAAAATATGGTGGATTCTGGGAAAGTCAAGTTGGGCCCACTGCTAGAACAAGTGGAATATGTTTCCAAATAAGACTCAAGAGAGGAAGAGGATTGGAAAATAGTCGCCAGTAAGAAGGAGAAAAGGTTTTACCATTGGATGACCCAGAAGACTGTCAACCGAGTCCATGGAATCCACCAAGAACATTTAAAACAACCATATATGCCCCCCAAATGTTCCTAATATAGAATATCCACCCTCCTCATCCCTGTAGTCCTCTAAATCCTATAAGGGTAGAATGAAAGAGAAAAAAGATGAGCTGACACAAAAATTGAAGTCAGTGTTGATGCTTTCGAACTTCATCCCAATAGACTTTGTAAAATTGGTGCCACCCACCAAACGGTACAACGGGTGCCACCCCGCCAAACAATACAATGGGTGCTACCACGCTAAATGGTACAATATGCACCACCCTGCCAAATGGTACAAAAGGCCTCACCCCACCAAACAACACCATAAGAAGAAGATAGTCAGATAGAAACAATGTCAAATTCAGAACTGAACTTTTCCTCTATTAATTTCGTTCACTTGATGTATAACCTCATAAATGAAGACTATGGTGACACACCCGAATTCTGCAAACTCAAATAGAGATCCAAAGAAAGACGTGCGTAGGATGGCGTTTTCTTGGAAGGAATGATCATGGTAGGAGTCAAATTATTGGCCATTCCATAAATCAAACCGTTAACATCATAGAAACTCATGGAAGGACCCTACAACATAAAAAACATGAATTAGAATGATCCCCCTCTTCCATAGGAAGAAATCCAATCCCAGAAAAATATTGGAACATCCATTAGGGGAAGAACAAATTCCAAACCGCCCAAGGCATACAGGCAGATCAGTTCGGCCCAACCTGGAAAGAACCACTACACCACCAGATTTTGTCATAGAGGTCAAACCATCTATATCTAAATCCCAAACCCCTAATTTTTTTGTGAAATTGAAACCCCAATACATGAAGTTCTAGACTTTAGAGCATAAGTATGATATTCTAAAGCAGCTAGCTTCAGTACCAACACAGCTATAAATTCTGGATGCATTAATCCTGTCCGTGGATTATAGGGAGGAACTCATCAAATCCTTCCTAAGTCCCCAAGAGTTCAAGGAAAAAGTAGTAACGGCCAATGCCTACTGAATGGAGTACAATCCTAAATAATGTTATTTCATCATCTCCTTCACAGACATGGATGAAAATTCCATCATACAAGGGCACATCAAACCCTTGTATGTGTTAGGAATGATAAATGTAATTGATGTTCGAAGGATCTTCATCAACAACGACACTAGTGTCAATATTCTCCCACTGTGAATGCTTCACCGGCTGTGCTATGATGAAGATAGCTTGACACCCTGCACCACAACTCTACTAAGATATGAAAAAGTGAGCAGAAACCTTTGGGAAGAATCAAGATTATTACATTGATAAGAGATCTCCTGTCAGATTCTGAGTTCCTGGTAGTATGGAAAAGTATTTCCTTCATCATTATATTAGGGAGGCCTTGGCTGCATCATCACACTACAATTCTACCATCATACCATTAGTGCATTAAATATCGCACTAATGGGAAAAATGGGACATTGTACGTCTATAAATCCTCATTCAAGTTCTGTGAGTCACACTATATCAACGTAGGGTTCTATGAATCAGAAAAAAACATCTTTAGGTCGACAACATTGATTGGATCAATGCCTCAAATGGATTGTAAATAGCTCTATCCAACCCATCTAACAACTTGGGGAAGAGTACGTACTACCCATGAACTAAGTTGAATGCATAAGTGCATGTCTGGATGTAGACTCAATTGCCCGCATGATCTCTGATGTGGAAACCAAGCCCAAAGACACAGAAGAGCGGCCTAACTCCCATGATGTATGGAAAAGTCTTATCAAAGATGCTCTTGGCCCATCATTGGGACATCAAACTTTCCTTGCCTCACACACTACAGAAAAAGTCAATTTCTCTCCCAACATTGGAGAGTTTGTCTCAAAAATCCTCTCTCCATCAGAATAGTAAGAAGATGAAGATGATAATGAAGAAGAAGAAGAGGAGGAAGATGAAGAAGACCTCAAAGATTTCCCTCATGCATTCGAAGAAGGTGTCTCCACCATAATTGATGAAATTAAAGAGATAAATCTTGGCCCCAAAAATGACCCACATCACACTCAGATCAGTGTGGTCATGCCTGCCAATGAATAAGAGGTGTATACCTCCTTCTTAAAGAATAATCAAGGTTTGTTTTCCTGGAACTACAAAAAAATGGAAGGCCTTGATCTTGAGGTCTCCACTCGTTATTTGGGCTTACTAGAAGATCACTAGGGCTATAAGTAGGAAACCATAAGGACACACTCAATGCATGCTTTCCAAATAGAGTCTGATGTTGACAAGATGATAAAGCCATATTTATATGGGAGGTCCAATATCTAGTCTGGCTGGAAAACATAGTCCCTATAGAAAAAGAAGAATGGATAGATTTGAATCTTCACTGACTTCAGGGGCCATAATCGGCATTTCCCAAAAGATGATTTCCCTATCCCAATCATAGAATTGTTGATCAATGCAACAGCTAGATACGAATCCCTCTCTTTTAAGGATGGCTATTATGGATACAATCAAATCCATATGGACTAAGGAGATGAAGAAGCTATCTCTTTTAGGGCCCCTCAGAGAGTGTTCTGTTATAAAGTGATTTCCTTTGGTCTAAATAATGTTTTCACCACATATCAGCATGCCATGCATGACATCGTCAAGCCCTTCCTGGGAATATTCGTCGAGTGTTATGTTGATGACATGGTGGTTAAATCACATCATTTATCTAACCACCTGGATGATATTGAAACTGTCTTCAACAAATTATGACAGCATAGTTTAAAGATGAATCCTCTAAAGTGTACCTTTTGTGTTACCTAAGTAAAATTCCTCAGATTCTTCATAATCCATCATGGCATCGAAGTCAATCCTGTAAATAAAAAAACCATCCTTGGCATATGCCCACCTCACAACCTAACCGATTTGAGAGGTCCCTAGGGGTACCTTTCCTACATTTGACTCTTCATAACCAACGTGACAGGTAAATGTTTACCCTTCCCTAGGCTCAAAAAGAAAGGAGTTACGTATGAGTGGGATAATTAGTTCCAATAAGAATTTGACAATATAAAAAGATATATCTTAATCCTTTCAGTGTTGATGCCACTAGTATAAGGGAGACCACTCATTTTGTATGTAACCGCCCTAGAATGGTCATTAGGCACTTTCCTCGCACAGAATAATGATGTCAGTAGTGAGAACAACCTCTATTACCTCATCCAAATAATGATTTATGCTGAAACTCGATATTCAGAAATTTAAAAGAATTACCTAGCCCTAATCTTCACAGTTCAGAACTCAAGAATTACCTACAGTACCATGAGGTCCAACTGGTTTCCCGCTGCAATCCTCTCAAATATATACTCAACCTTCCCATGCTAAATGGGTTCCTATCATGATGGGAAGTCATCCTACAATAGTTTGACATATGTTATGTTCCCCAGAAGGCCATAAAATGTCAATCCTTAGTAAAAATCCTGGACGAGCACCCCTCGGAACAAACAACACCATTGGATGCTGAATTTCTAGAAGAAGAAGAAGTGTTTTTTGTCCGAGAGGACCCCCAGACATGGTAAATTTACTTTGATGGTGCTTCCTGAATCCTGATAGGGAAAAAGAAAGAGGATCCCAAGATCAACAAAGTGGGGATAGAAATTATACTTGTATCCCCCAAAAATTCCATCTTTCCTAACTCTTTCCTACTTTCGGAAGGGTGTAAAAATAATGAAGAATAATTCTAGGCCCTCATTGCAGGCTTGGAACAAGCACTTCATGTACGAGCCAAACACCTAAAAATAAAGGTTGATTTAGAGCTAGTCATAGAAAAGGTTAATGGTGACTATGTCATCAATAAAGAGGTATTGGTCTTCCTGATGAATCATTTTCAAGAACTAATGTCAGAATTACCATCAGAACAAACAATGACATATATACCTCGGTCAAAAAATTCTCAAGTAAACGCTTTGTAAAATGCACCCACAACCATGACCGATCCAGACTGAGATGAAATAGTCATTATCATTTCCCACCGCCAGATGGTCTTGCCATTAATCCGGAGCAATATGTAGGAAAACAATGAAATTAGTCCCGTTTTTTTATCTTTATGGGCACACCTACTGATAGATGACACCCATTACAAATTATATTTTTAACGGGGAACTCCCACCAAATAGGGATAGAAGGGAGAAGTTCCAAATACGGGCAGTAAATTTTACCTTTTACAATTGGGTAAACCAATAAAAGGTTCTCTACAAATGAGGCCTTGAAAGAGTACTTCTCAGGTGCATTGATGGTGAAGAGACTACCACCGTCATGAAGGAAGTGCACACCAGAGCTTGTGGAGCACACCAATCAGCAGCCAATCTCTATCACCAAATATGAAGGATTATGTATTACTAGCCCACTATGATACATGATTGTGCCATATTCACCAAGAAGTTCCATTCCTGCCAAGTTATTGCTAATTTTATACACCAAGGACCAAAGTTACTTCATAAAGATAAGTACTTCTAGACATTCATTTCTTGGGGATGGATGTTATGGGACCATATCCTCCTGCCATAGCTAGACAATTCAAGCTCATACTCACAACGACCGACTTCTTTACTAAATGGGCCGAATCCATACTCCTTAAAGAAGTGGGGGTGAAAACATTATCAGGATTATGAAGGAAAACATCAATACCAGATTTGGTGTCCCTTATACAATACTGACATACAATAGCACCAACTTCTACTCTACTAAGTTAGAAAAGTTATACCAAGAGTGTGGAATTAAATCCAAACCTTCATCTTGTTACCATGCTCCAACCAATGGGTAGATAGAGGATATCAACAAGACTTTGTCCAACATACTCCAAATGATGATTGAAAAGGATTAAAAATCATGGCCAGAAAATATTCTTCATGATTTTTGGGCTTACTAGACAACGACCCGTACTGCCACCCTAGCAGCCCCATACTCACTAGTATACGGGGTAGAAGTGGTGTTACCTATTGAAATCCTTGTTTCGTCACTTTGTGTGGCCATCTATGATCAATTGTCCATATATTAGAAATCTAAGAGATAGTTTGGTGAGTTCGATAAGCTAGATGAAGAAAGACTGCACTCTCTACACAATTTGGAAATCTACTAAAACTGGATTCCATGAGCCTTCAACAAAAAGGTTCTCCTTCGATCTTTTCATGAAGGAGAAATGGTGTTAGTCCTCATAACCCTGATGATACTCAGGAAGAATCCCCCAAAGCTTTAACCAAAGTGGGATGTACTATATATACTACATAGGGAGTATTCTAATGGATAATATTCCCTGATATCAACAGACGAACAACTCATCACGGCTCCCACAAATGCAATGTTATTGAATAAGTATTTTCCATAGAAATATGCACAATCCAATAGTCCAAAATATATGACTATAAACTATGAGTTGTTGTCCTGAGCAACATGATGATAAAATAATGTCAAGTTCCAAGAGCTATGACCCTAAACTATAAGTTGTCGTCCTAACCACATGATGTTAAACTATAAGGTATTGGTCCAAGCTCTATGACCTTAAACAATGAGTTATAAAACCCCCATTGTTTTGGTCCAAGCATTAAAACCCTAAACTATGAGTTACAGTACGCCAAGCCAAATTCTAATATCTATGACCATAAACTATGAGTTGTCGTCCTGACCACATGACGTCAAACTGTACGATATTATTCCAATCTCTACGACCTTAAACTATGAGTTATAAAACCCTCAATGTTTTGGTCCAATATTTACAACCCAAAACTATGAGTTATAATACTCCAATCCAAGGTCCATGCTTTATGACCCTAAACTATGAGTGGTCATCCTGACCACATGACGTTAAACTGTACGGTATTGTTCCAAGATCTATGACCTTAAACTATGAGTTATAAAACCCCCAATGTTTTGGTCCAAGCTCTATGACCCTAAACTATGAGTTATAATATGCCAAGCCAATTCCAAGATCTATGACCCTAAACTATGAGCTGTCATCCTGACCACATGATGTTAAACTTTACGCTATTGGTCCAAGCTCTACAAAATTAAACCATGAGTTATAAAACCCCCAATGTTTTGGTCCAAGCTCTATGACCCTAAACTATGAGTTATAATACACTATTCCATGGTCCAAACTCTAAAAACTTAAACAATGAGTAATTTTCCGTTCCACGTGACATTAAACTGTAAGGAACTAATCCATGAAACGCGACATTAAATTGTGACTCATGTACTCACCATAATACGTTAAACAACATGACACAAAAAGTCCTAATCACATGACAATAAACAACATGATCTCTTAAAGAACTACATATGGCTTGATTCATTCCCTTGAAGTATACGTATCAATGCCTCGACCCTCGATCTTGTCCCAGCCACCACAAAAACAAGAATGCCTCTATTATGCCTTCTATCTATCTGTATCCATAAGAGAATCCTTTATCACTCCTTGTTTCTCACATTAATTATAACTAACGTGTTATTAGGATCAGTGATAGGGATTCTATTATGAAATAAAACTATAGATTAACACAGTAGACCTGGAAACCGTAATGAATAGAATGAAAATACCCCCACCCATGGACCATGCCTGGTCAGTATATAGTACATTCAGAAATATATATGGCTTGATTCCTGACCTTGCATGATACGTAGTGACGCATGGATTTGGAATCCCATCCCCGCCATCATCATAAAAAAATATGCCCTCATATGTCCTTACACATGGACGAAGACGAATCAGTACATGGTACATACAACACTATGTATGACTTGATTCATGCCCTTGCAGGATACGTAGGGATGTCTCGATCCTTGATCTGGGCCCATCCCCACCCAGAAATAAAAATTTAATTCCCCAATCATATCCTCTACCTCCCAACACCTTCGAAGGAAACCCTATGTCTACTACTTGTTTCTCACAATTAGTATGACTCATGTGATCTTAGGATCAGTGGTAAGGATTCTCATATGAAAATAACTTATAGAGAAGTATGGTGGACCTGGAACCCATAGTATTTAAAACAGAAATGTCCACATATATGGACCAAGACAGATCAGTACATGGAACATTTAAAACAATGTGTGACTTGATTTCTACCCTCACAGTATACGCAGTGATGCCCGAATTTGGCACATCGGCCCTGACATCATCAAACAAAAATAAAAGCGAAAAAATTCCCCCAAATGTCCCTACACATCGAGTGAAAATTTGTAGGGAATATCCAGAAGTATGTATGGATTGATTCCTTTCATTTC
Source organism: Viscum album (assembly GCA_963277665.1). Taxonomy (NCBI): domain Eukaryota; kingdom Viridiplantae; phylum Streptophyta; class Magnoliopsida; order Santalales; family Viscaceae; genus Viscum; species Viscum album. Next base: position 189,343,194 of record OY728155.1, on the reverse strand, counting down.
AGGATATGTAGTGACGCTCGGATTAGGCATATCAGCCCAACCACTAGCAAAAAATGACACTTTTCCCCCATATGTTGGTCAGACTTGTATGAGGAGTGCATGAAAAGTCGTATCGCATGACAATAAACTGTGAAAATGTTCAAGAGTTTTGTGTGGCCTAGTCCTCAGTGTTACAAGATTCCACAAATTCCTCTCATTCATGAGAATTCAAAAGATTCGGCATCCCATATACATATGAGCCAGAGCTATGTGGAATCCCTAGTAGTTCATAGTTAATCATGGTATGGGTATTTTTTACGTTCTCAGGCACATCGTTCCCATTTTTCAAACTCCATACTCTAGGAAAATATGGATCCCCGAAATCATTCAAGGATATCTGAGATGGAACACTAGTGTCTTGCAGACACCATTGTTTGACTATGCACATCATTCCCTAGTCACTCTATATTTGTTTCCCACAAAAATGGTCATTAATCAAAGGAAAATTCTTCCCCATGAGAGTCCTCTCCTATCTCAATATTACCAACAGCTTCCAAAACCCATGTCATCCCTGCTGATTCAAGTTTCCCCAATGACTATGGTTTACAACTTCTATCATCACTCATGTCTAGGGAACACCCGAGCATTCTGATTACAATTAACTCAAAACAATTAAAGATTTTTAGGACAGTATAATCATCCTCACTGTATGACTCTAAACTGTACAGTATCATGTCCTCACATCATGACATTAAAATGCAAGGCCAAAATTGTCCTTGTTATAATATGTTAAACTATATATCAATGGTTTAAGCCTAAAGCTCCCTATGGTGTCATTTTCTATTCCTAGGTAATGACATGGAATCCTCATAATCCCTTGTTTCTCATATTGAGAATAGCTCACACGAGCTTAGGGATATTAGCGAGATATCCACCATGACATTATGTAAAAAATTCCAAGAATTTGGTCCTAGTAGCACGAACCTTAAATTAATGTCACAGTTCCCCCTGAGAGTAACCCCACATCCTATCCATGTGTTGTTAAATGACCAGGTATCCCAAAGATGGAATGAAAGCCTCACCCTATAAGAGTCACCTGATTCCATGAGAAAATTGCATCCCCAATGTACCCAATATGTCTAGATACACTCCTACCATACCTGGAAACACCGTGATTTGAGTGATCTTAAATCCCCATAACCCTCCAAGGCCATCTAGTATGGAAGGCCAGTGTCCTACAAACACCTTTTTTTGACTATTCACATCATTCCTTGGAGGCTCTGCATATATTTCCCACAAAAATGGTTGTCAATCCAAGGAAAATTCATCCCCAGGAGAGTCATATCATATCTCAGTACACGCAATTCCTTCCAAGCATCATTCCATATTTCCTAATTCAAGGGCCCACAATGTCAGGGTTTAAATTTTCTTCCCTACACACATCCCAGATATATCAAAACATGTGGGCCATATTCATCTCTGGTCTCTTTTTGTGGTTTCTATGGATACCCCATCCATATGTGTGATGTTGATCTGCATAAAAAAAGAAGAGTGCCTCCACTAATTCCTGGGTTTCCCCAAAGAAGTTCTGTTAGAATGCCCCTTTTGTGTTTAGGATCACCCCTTTTCAAAGGTCACATACTGTATTCAGAAAGTTCCTAATCTCCATAATCCTTCATACCCATTGGATATGGGAGTCCAGTGTCTTGAAGAAACCTTTGATTAACTATGAACATCAAGCCGCGGTGGCTCTGTATATGTATCCCATAAAAATAGCCATCGATCAAAGAAAAATTCATCCCCAGGAGAATACTTTCCAAGCTTCATTATGCTCAAATGAAATTCATATCCTGTCACACCCCAGATTCGGAAGAATCTTAGATAACAGCTTACATACATTTTTCTTTTCAAGTTCCCATGACACAATAAGGAATCCTAACTGATCTGATCATTCACAAGCTCTCCCTCACACAAGTAATAACTGTATGCAAACTATTTTCCACTCAATGTCCACACGAATGTCCCTAATGTTTTCAAACATCACTACTTTGACCATCTAGAAACTGTGGCTCCTGACTTCAAAATAAATTCAAAATGTTTCAAATCCCACCAGGTCATCGGAAATGGAAGGCCAGTGTCCTACAGAAACCATTGTTTGACTATGAACATCATGCCCCAGTGGATTTTCATATGTTTCCTGCAAAAAACGGTCGTCAATCAAAGGGAAATACATCCCCAGGAAAGTCCTTTCCTACCTCCGTATGCCTAAAACGTCTCCCAAGCCTCATGCATGTCCATAATTTACAAATTAAGGGTCATGAAAAATCCCTAATCCTTGTCTGAAGGATATTAGGACATTCTCGGCTGACGATCCCGGGTAAGGCCCCCTTCCCCATTAAGTTTGGTCAAATCTATTCAACCTAAAACGTTAGTAATAAGTTTGAGTGGCGGGATTGTGAACTATCTGTGAAATGATGCCATATTTTCCAGAGGGAATATCCACAGAAGGAACCTCTGGTTAAAAGTCGAGTATTGGTTTGTTAAAAAAACCATTGAGCCATCAAAAATTGGCATAAATCAAGTTAGGTTGAATACCCGCAAAGGGCGGCCTATAAAAAAGTAAATTTACACCCACTAACCCCATGTCGAGTAGGATTAAGAAAAAATTAGGGTAATAATGAATAGGACACAAAATTTTGTAAGGTTTTCCATGAAACCTTAGTAGTAGTCAAAATACGTGCGCTTAGTCCTACGACTAAGGCAAATATTCTAGCCCAGTTCGATTATTCCGTGTTTATTTGATCATGGTATAAAATTAATACCTGATTGAAATGATGTCTATATGATTGGTTAGGATCAATTGACATGAAATGAAAAGTAAAAACAATAATAGTTCAAAGGAAAATCAGTTTCATTGAGTTTAGAAAAAATGGAGGAGCACCCCCCAGTTCGGAGTCTCCAAAATATCTAAAAAAAGGGGAAGAGTATATATTCTATTCTGGGATGGATCTACAACATGTCTCGGTATCCCCCTTTCAAAAGGATGGTGAGTGATTGTCACTGTCCATCTATAGTTTTCTCCAAAGAATCCATTTCCTCTATTTCATCCTTTACTGTCTGATGCACCCACTCCATAACAACTTTAAGGTCCCACCCCTTCTTCGGAACAACTTCATAGTTGGAACACTAAGAGTCCAGTTGATCCCTCAACCTTGTTGAATGGTCTTCACACTCCCACAACTCTTCCTGTAGGGTGTCCACCAAATCACAAGCCTTCACCTCCTTAGTCTTAAGAAGATCAAATTCTTATGAAACATATCAGAAGGTCTCCACCTGGTGATAGGAAGAATTCAACTTGTTTAGCTTGTCCTCACAGGAGGCAAGGTCTTCCTAATCAATGACAATTTGGTAGATATGGAGGTGTAAGTGTTGATAATCAAATCCACTGAAACCCATCTCACTGAATAATCTTTGAAAAGTTTCACCCACATCAGCAAAATTAGAAATGGGTGTCACTATAGAAAGAGCACATAATTGGCTCCATGTCTCTTTTTTTCACTGCATGGTTCTTCCATACATCATCAGTTCCTTAATACTCCCTTGATATAATGTGTCTATAAGATGAAAGTGTCATCAAAGGAGGGGGAGGGACCTATAATAGGTCACCCAATACGAGAGATTCTATTTTCCCTTAGACGGCCCATCCTCTGGTGCCATATGTAGAGGACTAACCGCAGCTTCCAAGATGATCCATGATAATCAGCTGGGTCCAGCCACATTAAGGTCATAGGTAGTATCCATGGGAGGGGAGCAGTCTAAATCACTCCCCAATGAGAAAGGTTGTACCGATGAGACCCTACCAGATGTTTCTGATGGCTAACTGAGCATATTCTTACCGAAAGGGCAGGAATAGGTGGTGTATCCATCATGGATACTATAGGGACATAAATAGAGTGTGTATCTATCGCACTCTTCATAGTAGAATGAATGTGTGGAATTTTCATTGGGGAAAGGATGGGGCATGAAATAGTTAAAGGGTTATGAACCCGCTGAACTGGTTCTTTCATCATCCCATTGGGGTTACAATCCACCCACAACCAAGCATAATCCAGTGATAGGAAAGTGGATTCTATCATGTTAGGATTTATAACATCCATAAAAGCACCTTCATGCATCATCATGAGACATAATTGTTGAAGAACTATGGGGTGAGACTCTCCCATTAATTGAACATCTGAAACTTGTGCAGTCTATTGAAGGCATTCGAATTGCCTGGAAAACCGATAGGGGAGTTATGGCTTAAAAATGACTACTCAGTATATACGAGCAGTGAGAATCCCATCCTAAAGTGTGATAAGGTATGATAATTACTCAAAAGAATCATCCCTGTCACCTCTCAATGATCCATGAGAGGTAGGATGCAGTGCAAACAAGAAATGAGAAGCGTCGTTCAATATCCCAATCACATCAATGGTGCTTAGAGTATAATGATGAATGGTGAAAATGTTAAGAAGTGCGGGTTGAAATTCAGAATGAGCAACCTATGTAGTATACCGGTATACATAATAGGGGAATTTTTCTTCCATCCACCCATACAGAAATTGAAATGGGTCATTGAGATGGTGTGGGGACCTACCATCCTGTATTTTTTCCAAAAATTCATAATGTTGGGCGAGGGTAGGAAGGGACAAATTAATGGGATGACCCTCTGCTAGTGTGGCCTCCATCATCAAAGTACAACCCCAAAACCCAGTATATACATCGTGGGATGGAAAAATCCATCTGCTAAAAAACATGGAAAAGAAACCAACTAGTCTAAGCACATGTGATACGTCTCTTAGAATCTCATATCCACATGTGGTGTATCATCCAGCTTCAAGGGTAGCATAGTATGACCCTGGAGTTTGGCGGGACTGATAGGTTGGGTGATTCCGATTACATTGAGCACTTGTCTTGGGTCTGTTCGGCTGTAAGAATAACCCTCTCCACACCCCGAATGGGATAAGTGAGCGAGCCTCAAAGGGATGATCAAGTAATCCATATGTCGTGAATAGTATGATCCTTGTTAAAGGGGACACATGGTCAGTGTCATTCCATGTAACGGTCATTGGAAAAAACTCATCATACATCTCTCCAAGGATAGGACGTTCTCTAAGTTGGTAGATATCTCGTAGGCTGGTTCACACTTCCCCATGCAATAAGGGGAAGGTGTTGGTGCTTGAACACCAGTGGATCAGCAATTATGGAAGGATTTTGCCTAGGGAGAAGAATTCAAACTGAGAAACCCAGGCTTCCTGATACAAGCCCTCGGCTTCCAACTGGTCAGGGGACTCTAAGAAGGTCTGATGTACCCAAAATGCCCAGGCCCATTAATTGGAGAAACATCCTCCATCCCACATATCCTACTTGGTGCTCTAATCACAATTTGGATTTTCCTGGGAGATGCTGATAATGGATGGGTACTCTCGGACATCTAGTCTTGGGATGCCATCGCGACCCCCATGGTTTCCAGGAGTCCATGTCGAGCCTCTTCGTATGAAGATGTTATCCTGAATTGGAGCGGCGATGACTTCTCCTACTGGGAAAATTTTGGCATGATCATGACCTTGCAGTGCCTTTAAGAGGATGAAAGGGGTATCAGGGTCAACCAACGGTAGATGAATGTCGTCAGGGAGACCAAAGTCATATAGTGGAAAACTGTACAGATAGCGGAAATTCTATAAGACATGGAGTTAAAAAATCCCTTAATAAGATATCACAAGTAATGAAGTGGGATCGAAGATGATTCTCACTATCACCCCATATGGTTTCCCTTGTCTTCATCGGTTTTATCACACCTTGTGACGTATCCATTATAACCCGCACAAGAAGATCTAGAAGTGAACAGTAAGTCTATCCAATAAATATTGTTGGATAAATTCTATGGAAGAATGGATAAAGGATTCAAAATATGTCTGCATAAGGCTCCATGTAATGATTTAGGAAATGGTACGTAGTATCCACATCTCATGTAATTCATAGTATATGAAAGGCACCGTCCGCGTATTGCATGATAAACACAAGAATCTCTGCCTACTACTACGGTACAAGGATGCATATCACCGCATACTACTATGGTAAACGAACCATATATGGTGTGTTTACCCATGGACTGTTGGATGATGAAAAAAATGGTTCATGGAAAGTGGATACCGTGAACCTAGGACTTGATTAAGTTCATATTCAGAAATTCCAGATTAAATTTTAATGTTCTGATTATTGGTTCTTAATGTTCAGTTCGCCAATCCAAGTTCGGTATGCGGATGCACAAGCCACATAGAATCATCCCACACAGAATCTGGATTTTAGTCTTAAAATTACACAAATACCATTCTCAAAATCCAGAATATCATTTGTGAAAAGAGAAATGGCGAGGAGGTCAGTTTGTGGTACGTACAAAGCGGTTCAAAATGGGATTTTCGCAAGGAGCACGGTATGTGAGAGCAAAGGAAGTCGGGGGAATCGGGAGAATTTTTTCCATGAGAAACGGTAAAGGAAATTGACATGGGCCCCAATATATAGGTGTGGTTTCCTCCTACTAGGTACCTCTATTATACCATGAACCATTTCAGTTCAGGACCGCTTTTAAATCGGAATAGTCCTATTTTCATTCCAAACGGACACCATTCAGATGGGGGAATTTCTAGGGTCCTGAAAATTGTTCCAATGGAAGAAAATACCCCACAATCACTTTTCTGAAAGAAGTAAGTATTTCTACAAGACTAGTAAGGTGAATGAAATCAAATCAAGTTACAAATTTCAGAAAAAACATGAATAGATTCATGTTTTCAAGGAATTTCATGTTGCCTAAATACCATCATTAGGAAAGGTACGAGGACTAGCTGAATCGCGAACCACCGGGTATGCGAAACAATCCACAAACCGCTGGCCCACAGAGTGATGGCTTGGGAAACAAGGCATACCGTGAACCGCATCACCGAAGGACTCATGCGTGAGAATCTCATCCGCATACCATGCTGTGAAATCATCACTTCATGTAAAAAACAACTAGGGTTTTGTGAAATGTTATCACAAACCATAGACTTCAAAAAACCCAGATGGATAGAGACTTCCGTGGGTTGGGATATCACTTCATGGGCATCCTCAATTGGTGACATGTACCCAATAGATACAATTGTCCCGATGCTCTATAAAAGGAGAATAGTAGAAAGGATGAAGGATGGATGAAGGAATCCTGAAGGGGAATTAGAGGTTAGAATAAAGAGTTAGGAGAAGACTCTAGCTTTCATCTTGATTCATCGGCGAAGCCCGAATTTCGAACCATTCTCTCTATAGGTAAAGCCAGCCGTGAACCATAAAACAAGGGAATTGAATAATAATAATAGAACCGTGAACATAACTGGTGAACTGTGAACCACATACATCTCACAAATGAATTCCCCACGAATGATAATACCCCAAACCCTCTTTTAATATGGTTCTCCATGTAGTGTACCACTATGCAGACTAAACTCGGCATCACATACTACATCAGTACACGGATAGAACCCAAAGAGGCATGGTGAGTTGCAAACCACTATGGTACGCAGTGGTCTATAACAATGCCCATGTACCGCATCAGTACATGAACGATCCCTCTTCCCACATACCACTATGGTATGTAGAGCCTCCCCCATCCCACAGAGGAAGTCAGTACGTGTAATGGGGTATTTTCAGGTATTATTTTCTCCAGTCCCAATCTCACCCTTTCATTACCGTCCAGCCCACCATAATCCCTCCACTAACCAGTACTCTTACATCAGGCCAAATCCTCTTCCAAAGCCACCATAACTGTATGATTAGACCATATATTTAATCAACTCAACCCTTTGAGTCTATATACCAATGGTAAGCGGAGTCACAAAGGATCTCCCTACAACAGTTTGGTCTTTGGGAATGTATGTGGGTCTACATTCCCATGGTAATCTGGAGTCGAACCTTTGGATGCCAACATGAACCTCCCTATTCTAGGGATTAAGGGTAATCACTTTCTTTTCCATTAAATAAGAAATAATGATCAGTTGAAGGGGTTATGTTCACTCCCACATTTGACAAGGACGAAACTCCTCCCTTTCCCAGAACGTATTCTGGGGCCCTCCCACTGAGTTAAGTCCCCAATCCTTTGAGGACAGGCCACATGACCATCAATGTCATTCCACATTGAAGAATTCATTGCTTCGTTCCCTCACCCACAGTCGCCCCACGCTTTTTTTGTGGGCTCTCCCTCCCCCACCAACAGGGGAGGAAGCATGTTCCTTGTTGAATTTTTCAAATCCTCTTGTTTCTTACACTAAGCATGACTCACGTAGTATTAATGGTTTGTGATGATTAAAAAATACACATGGTTGTGAACTATGAGAACTCTGATTTCTGACCAAATCAGGATATGTAGGGTGCCTACCAGAAGGGCCGATCTCAGAAGGGTGACCGTCCATAATGGGCCCACCCAATCATGCCCCTCAAATGGGCAGCTTACACGTGTAAGACCTACTCCATCTGAACTATGAGAACTCTAATTCCTAACCAAATCTGGATATGTAGGATACCTACCAGAAGGACCAAGCTCAAAAGGGTTACTATACAAACCTGTCCACCCAATCATGTCTCCAGAAATGGGAAGCTTCCACACATAAGCCTCACACCATCCGAACTACGCGGGTTCTGATTCCTCTCCCAACGATATGTAGGAAGACCTTATTATGGGCCCTCTCCCAACATCAAGTCACCATTTGTGCCCCTAGATTACGATAAAATCTAGAGAACCTTATTATATGGCCCAATTTAGTATCACATCTATAACATCAAACATATGCATTCCTATGACGATCCTACCAATTGATGGTATCCTGTGGAGACACTCTTCAGGAATCAACCAAGGATTCAAAAACATATGAACATGACTTAAATCTATAAGTGAGTCTTGGAACAGGAAAAAATCCTCCCTTGGAAGGGTGTGGTGATCCTGAACTCCCATCCTCTTAACCAATGGATTCCTTAAGTGTCGTTGGCTAAATCATCAACCAATGAGTACCTGCCTTTGGAAAGTTGGTCCAAGAATCATGGATTATAAGAACATTGGGCATTCCTGGATCCACTAATAAACCCAATGGAGATCATATGAGGAAATTATATCTGAGGAGGACTAATGTTTCAAGTACTTGACTCTACGCAATCACCCTCTAGAACCGAATGACTGTGGAAGCTCCTTCACAATACAGAAGTGGGTGAATTGTCTGGTCCCCATGGGGTCAATCCAAAATTCTTTAAATGATAATGATATAGAATGGGTCGAAGAAAAAGGAATGGTGAATTTTAAAGGAAACCATATATGAAAAAAGGGATGAGTGATGGTCCTCATTATTCCATTTCTACACCACCCGAAATGCACCACCTAAGAGGTGGAACAATACATTTACAACTAAGCCACCTAGCCAATCATACTATAGGATTTCACTTACATTGTAAACAATAATGATATATGGATCTTCTCATTTGAACATTTTTTCATCAAAAGGTATTGGTTGAGTACCATAATCTTTCAACATCATATTCACATGAGCCTGAAATGATAATAAATGCGGATATAGAATGGGCAGGATTAAGGTGATTTCGGTAGATCATTTTGATCAGTTGGTTGATCCATGAGATGGTTTTGATATGTAATTTTCTTTTACCCCTTCCCTATTTCTTTCTATAATAACAATCATTAGTGTAGAACTTTGTTTATTAAATTTTAATGTTTTATCTTGAAAAATAAATTTGAAATCAATACCTCTTTGTCAACATGTTTCTTTACAAGCTATGATGGTCATGCGATTAATGTTCCTAGAGCTTGTTAAGACTTATAAATATCTTCATATTAAATTGGAATAGGTAGCTCGTCACTTTGATCAATTTCTATGTTAATAAACACTTTTAAATGACCTATTAGAAGTGGTCTTTTTTGTAGCATGGTGTTCTGGATATTGACCACTGTAGCCCTCTCTACAAGGCGATGGGTGGGTCTTGATAGATATAAATCACAAATATTTTCACCCTGTATATTATCGGTACAATAAAGGTATCAGTTTCTATCTGATTTAAAAATCACAGAATCAATTATTATAATATTTATTACCTCAACTAAGACATTTTTTAGGGTAATGGCTTGCCTTAAAGCAAGTGGGGGTGGGGTGGGATCTTCACACGCTATTTTTTCTTGAGTTGTTTCTTCTCCCCCCCACCCCCACTAACAAATTTCTCATGAACTCTCTATAAAATTTTATATGTTCTTTAAGGATATTTATTCTTTCTATCATCATTTTTATTTTTTTCACATTGATCCTCCTTTTGTTTTTTTCTCAAAAAAAAATGTTCAGGGTTCCACCCCAAAACTCGCACCTCTTATGCGGTCATACTTTTCAAGCTACTACAAGGCCACCAAAAGTATGTCTGCATCCGGTTTGGATGTTTCTTATTAGTTAAAAATATTTGAAAATAAGTAATCGTTGTTATGTAATATAGATTTAAATCAAAGTAAATATTTTTATATCATACTTACACATGTTTTACACACTTTTTGTGTGTTTTCATCTATTAGTATCCCATTATTATTTACACGATCCTCCTTAAATAGAACAAGGTGTGGGATGGAAGTGAATTTGGATTTGGATTCATCCATCAGTATTAGTACTATTCACAGAATGGGTCTTGGGCCAAACAAATGGGACTTCGGGCCATGTAATGGGCTAAATTCCCACTGAGCCTTCCGGCTATGTAATGGGTCTCCCTCTACCCAGTTAAAGAGGTCATTGCTTTGCTTTAATAATAAATGAGGCTATGACCCCATCCTTTAAAAAAAGTGATGAATACACCTATCCTCAAAAAACCATTACCAAACAAAATGTACATAAAAAACTGCTCTGTACGGTGACTAGTAAAGGCATACCATGCTACTTGGGTTATCAAGTGTGAATTAATAAGATGTGTGTATGGGTTTATTTTCCCTTCATCATCTTTAATATAACATCACAATAAAATTATGTGAAAAAAATTGTGAATCCTCCTAGAAAACCTTAACACATAGTCCTTGTGCGAGTAATCCAATATAAATGCACTCTACAGGGATGATAAAGATTAATTAAATGTTTCATTATTTTATTTTTTAGAAAATTAATGAACTAATATCATAATAATACCATAATATATCCCTGCATATGTGTCCTAAGACTAGTGGAAACCTGGTTCCATGACTATACATAAATAGGCACACGTTGCCGAGTGACGATTCCAATGTAACTATGGAACATGACCTTGTGGTAGTTAACATGATGACCCCTCTTATTCCATCTGACCTCGTATTTTATTCCCTACAAGTTTTCCTTACAGATGTTTTCTAACACCATCTAACCATGATGCTCCTTATTTTTTAGCACCATCTGTGTTTCTTGCTTACCATTTCCTTAGTTTTAACATCACCAATATGTTCATCCAGAGAGCTAGTTTTGGCATTTACAGATGGTGTTTGCACCTCTACAATGGGAGTAGTAGCATGTTGAGAGACCTATTGTTCCTTTTCACTACAAGCAGTAGAAATTTGAGAGACCTATTATGCCTTAGGATTGGGAGGATCATCACATGTAGAAATCATTACATGTAGTTGTGGTTCTAAATTTTATTTATATTACATTAATCCATCAACGAACATATAATACTATAAGGTAACATGATATATATTACAAAAAAAATGTAACATTAGTATTGAACTCTCATTTTTTTAATGCTTAAGGGATTTGACCACTCTTTTGACTATCCAAATCCCTTTATTGTGATCACCTCTGACATACAAAAATCTTTCAACATTGGGACTAATGTGAAATGATTGTGATTTCCCAATGAATGGTTCATCCTTGGTTAAATTTTAATCTGACCCTTCAGTGGTTTTGGTCGATAATAGAACTATTGACCACTTTTAGTGTGCGGGATTTGTAACATAAAATACTTGTACTGTATGTGATTCCGTTATAAATGGTTCCAATTTTCACCCTTACTTAATGAAATCAACTTTTACGAATCCCAACTCATCTATTTTATTTGGTGATATTAGTATTTAACAAAATACATACACAAAATATTGATATAATGTTATAGTTTTCCCAATTCTATAAAATTATAAACTAAAAAATTATGAAAAAACTGAAGGTCAAATATCCTATGAAAAATATTAAAAAAATCACACTTGTAATCCCATTAGAAAAACCAACCATTTACACAAATTCTTCTTCAAAATAACATTCCGTTTTTAAAATAAAACAATCATCTCCAAACACTCTTTAAAAAAACCACAATTCCTTTTTTAAGCATTCAAGATATCTTCACGACCAAACAATCTTAATCATTTAAAATGAGTGATATCCCTCTAAGTAACATTTCAAAAAACATGAATCATTTTAAAAGAGCCACTTAGAAATTTTCACAAATACACAGATCCCAATAGATATGCTTTATAAAAGATACGTAGAAAACACCTCAATTCATCCCATATTAATCAGTGTTGTATGATTCCATCACATTATTCCAAAATTAGGTGTAATAATAATAATTTCCATAATAATTTTATATTTTTCTCCCCACAATTGGTTATCCCATATCCATGATTAAATTTTCTAGTTATATCAATTATTCTTCCACGCAACACGAGATCCCAAATGGATATGTTCCATAGTCAGGGACCACACTCCTAACCATGAAACACTTGTGTTCTATTTTACTACAAACACTGCATTATCCCAATGATCCTTGGCTCACACCAAATCAATTGGTCATACACCCCATGAACAATGTATACGCCTCTCACATGAATTACTATTGTTTCCTTACTTTATAAATAAACCTAAGAAAATATATAAGTATGAACCCATTACGTAATAAAAAATTTATCAATTTTCATTCCTTTCACACAATGAATCTTATAATGCCACTCATAACTAGAAGAAACTATGTTGATTTCCCAATCCTTTTATGTAAATCACCTCTCAAGTCAAAAATAAAAAAATAATTTTGGTACTAAACTAATATATGGTATGATTTTCTATATTCTATTTTCTAAAATCTTCTAAAAGACTTCTTAAATGAAATTAAAAAGAATAGTCATTCTAAAATTGTTAACTGAACTCATATCAGAAACCTCTAGAATCAAAGTGATGAGAGTATCATTATAAGTCTCAAGAGAATTATTACCACTCCAAAACTCATTCATGAGGTTAAAAACATCATGTAACAATGTAGTCTAGAACCTTTTAATAAAAATTTCATAAATAAAATCAAGTTTTTTTACCTTTTATAGATGCATCAACCAAAATTTCATGAACACTTCATAAAATTGAATATAAATACTTAAAAATTAATTCATATAATGTGTTAATGTTGTAATAATACTATAATTTAGATATTTGGATATGTAATTATGATAAGAAGAAAATATTATTTGATAATCACTTCTTTTATAACATTTTTCCCTTTAAGGGGATTCACCATAAAGTGCTTGCAGGTGGAAGGATTCATTACATATGTTGTTATGGTTATTTCACTAGGGTGTTTAGAAAGTGTCTCATATTTATTTGGATAAGTAGGGATAACAAAATATATGTTTCCATTATAAATCAATTTATCCCATAGTAAAAAACATCAACTTATTCCCCAATGAAGTAGGATTTTCATCCAAACAACATAAATTATATGTGGTGTGATTATTCCATTTATGTTATGTATTTACCCTTTATTTCTCATTTTCCTCTTGGGGGGGTATTTTGAAAACAATGAGGTCACTTGATCTAGAAGTTAGATATCTGATGTAGTGACTTAGTTTTAGCTTTACTTCTCTATTATGGTATACCTGGTTTGGAGAATTTTTTTTCAATTCAGGTATATTCTACAATTTATTTTGTTATATGCATGTTTTGGGGGTTTAGTTAATGTTTTGGGTGTTTAATATTAGAATTGTTGATATGTACCAAATCCAACAAATGGTATCAAAACCTTTTCTTCTTCTACTATGATTTATCATAAAGTGGTAATAAAAATTGTTAACATAACATGTGGTGATTATTTTATCAAGGATCAATAGAAAGTCTTTGTTTCAAGACTATTGAGTTTCCTCTACTGAAGTTGTTTTCTATGATTTAGTGTAATTTCACTAGTAAAAAAGTGGTGGTACTATTAAAATGGGTGAGGTTTGGATTGATATTCAGTGGTGGAGGATTTAGACTTTGGGTGGGAAATGGACTTCCTAAACCCGGAGAGTTCAAAAGTTAGATTGATTTTGAATTAGTCAGAAGTGAGGTGTTCTGTAGAATGGGAAACCATGCGATGAAATAATTATAATTTTTTTTAAAATGTGTGTCCAAGATAATCAATATGAAATGTGGTAGAATAAAATGCCTCGATTATTTTGATAATTAAAGGTGGATGTGTAGTAGAGGGAGGGATCATGGAGTATGATTGGTCAAGGTTTTGGTGCAACAGTGGTTCTCGGTGAGAATGTATCAATGCCTAGAAAGTGAATCATTTTGTTACATATCTAGGAAGATCATATTGATTCCTAGTAAGTGTGGGGATATAATCCCATACTTTTGATGGAGGGTCAATGTCTATCAAGTACATATCTTAGGTCTTGCCTAAGTAATTGGGGCTCTCATGATAAATAAAATGGAGGAGATAAAAATCAATCATGAATTCAATCACATAAAATCTGAATGACATTAAAAACTATTCAACTCACCTCTAAAAACCCTTAACTGAAATAGGCCCTTTTACCCATGTATAACACATTCTAGAAGAAAATAAACCCACTTTATATAACCATGAAAATAAAAAAATAATAATAAAATAATATTGCTAAAATGTTCCCAAATCAAAATGATTTTTATAAAGTTACAATGAAAACTATGAGAATTAATTGATAACAAAACACATGAAATTAATTTTAATAATTTTCCAAACAATAATTAAATATTTGACCCCTGTTGAACATGTAAAAAATTTTTTGGAGACCAAACATGATTCAAAACTTAATGAACAACTCCTTTAAATAATAAATTAATTAAATTCCAACATAAATATATCAAACATACATAACAGGGTGTCCAGAAATCATATAAGATATCATTACATATTACTAAATCAAATTAATATATAATATTCATAAAATTATAACAAAAGAATATCAATGTTAAATAAAAATCAAATCCCCTTCGAAAAGTGACATTTAATTAGGTAATAAAGTATAATTCTTAATTTATTACTTATAGAAAAAATTTCATGGTCATTAGGTGGGTTGAACTACTATTTAAAAATATAAGTTCACAAAAAGTTCCAATAAAGAATTTAAATAAAAACTTTGATTGAATTAGAAAGTGGGTCAAATAATATATAGATAAATGAACTTTGGGAAACCCACTTATTATAACTTGAAGGTCACCTTGATAAGGAATCATTATGTCATCATTTAAAATAGCATAATGCAATATATTTTAGATAAAGAAGGGGTTTAAAATATTTAAGATTCTAATGCATGTCAATTAAAAAGTGTTTCATAAAAAAACTACTGAAACAAAGTTCAGATGATAAGAAACATTTGAGGAAGTGAAGAGAGTGTTGGTATTGTGGATATCTTCTAATAAACCCAAAAATGATTGGAAAACATTTAAAAAGTTAAAAAGTATAAGTGAAAAATATATGAGAAACCAATAAACATGGTCATTACACTACATTTATACATGGAATAAAATTTTCCATGTTCACACTCACACACATTCAGGGTATACTATCATGTTTCACTCGAGGACCACAAATTTCTTTTAAAAAACATACCAACATATAATTCATTTAGTTCGCTAACAAGGACAACCAATAGCCATGATTTTCCACGGGGCGTTTAGCCTATACAATTCGCAACATCACCATCAGACAAATAGAAAGAGGAGGAAACTCACTATAGAGGCGTCGTTCAGCATACAGAAGAGGTGCGTGTGTGGTGAAGGAGAGGTTCACAATAGGGGATTCCTTTGGTTGAGGAGAGGCACCCGATAGACGAGAGGCACATAGTAGATGAGAGGTGCACAGTGGAGGTATGACGCACAAAGGAGGCGTGGTGCACAATAGATGTGTGGCATGCGGTGTAGGAGAGGCGCATGGTGGTGTGGTTCACAACAGAGGAGAGGTGCATGACAGAGGTTTGGTTCGCGGTAGAGGAGAGGTGGTGGGAGAGGAGGAGGAGGCATGGTGGAAATGACCAGTTTCTGCAAGAGCTTAAGGGGTGCAAGGAATGAGGAGAATTTTAGGGATTTTTTATAAAACCTGGTGACCATTTTATCCGCGCTAGCTAAAAAGTTTTAATAAAGGAATAATTTATCAACAATAAAATAGAAAGAACTAATAAAACATGTATTTATCATCACTTTTTTAGCGTTGATAATGACGCCCTTTATTAGCACTTTTTTAGCAATAATAATGATATAATGTTAATAATTTATTTCTATTATTATAGATATTTATAAAATTATATACATAGGAAATATATATTTATATTTATAAAATTATAATTTAAATAATTATAAAATTATCAGGAATATACTTATTGTATTTATAATCTTAAAAATATATATAACAAATATATTAATTATATATATTTATAAGATTATATATGCATATAACTATATTTCTTTAATTTTATAATTATTTATTTGAATATATTTTTAATTATAATTATAATTATAAATGAATATATATTTATTTAATTAAATAATTATAAAATTGTAAACAATTAATATTTTTAATATTAAATTTTTTATTAATATTAATATTTAATATATTTATTATAATATTATAATTATTTAAATATATCTGTATTTATTTATAACTATAAATATAATTATTTTTATTTATTTCTCAATATTTCTATATATGTATTTAATAATATATAAATTTATATTTGAAAATAATAAATATATTTTTATGAATTAAAAATTATTTAAATAAATAAATATTTATTTATATATTTAACTAATAAATAAATCTATATTTATTTTTAATTAAAAGTTAAAATAAAAAAGTATTTATTATCTGTAATTATAAATATACATATATATATATATAATTATATAATTATAACAAATATATTTATAATTTTATAAATATATTTAATTAATATTTTTATTATAATTATTTAATTATTTAAATATATCTAATTTTTTTAGAATTATATTAATAACTATTTTTATTTATTCATAGATATTTGTATATAAATATATATAATTTATTTATTTATAATAATTTTTAATTATTTAAATATATCTATATGTATTTAGGAATTATAATTATAAATATTTGTATTTATTTACCAATATTTTTATAAATTTATAAATATATTTATTTAATTATGTATTTATAACTTTTTAAGTGGTATAATAAATATATTTAATATAATTTTATTATTTTTTACATATATATATATTTATATTTATAGTTATAATTATAACTATAAATAAATATATTTAAAAATACTTGTATATATATATTTATAAAATTATAATATATATATTTATTATAATTTTATACTTATTTAAATATATATATAGTTAAAATTTTAATTACAAATAAATATATTTAAAAAATATTTATATATACTAAAAAATTAATAATTATAAATATAATAAATATATTTATTCTTTAAATATATTTAATTTAATTTTTTAATTATTGAGAACATAATATATTCTATATATGGGTAACATGTGAATTAATCATATACACCTAGTAAAATATACATAATAAAAAATGAACCATCAATGGAAAACATGATTAATAATAACTGTGTAATATATAAATGAACATTCATGATGATACATAACATATATGCACGCACGATCAATATATTAATTGACCAAAATCCTTAGAAACACATATATATTTAATTATAATATTTTTTTAAAACATTAAATATATATTTTTGAACTATTAAAAAATATATATTAATTATAAACGTGAATTTTTTATTTAATATATTCAAATAAAAAATATTTTTGAATATAAATAAAATAATTGTATATAAATTATTATTAAAACATTTATCACTGATAAAACTAGCACTGATAAATCTACCCTTTATCAGCTCTAAAAAAGCACTAAAAAGGGTACACCTTTATCAACATTGTTTTAGCGTTGATAAAGGATAGATTTGTCAACACTTTTAGCTAGCATTGGTAAATCCCCCAATCATTTCTTTCTTCTTAGCGTGGATAAATCAAGGTGTTTCCCTTACTCCGTTTTAGGGTAGTGATACTCTTGTTTTGGAATTAACGGTTCACATTTTACATTACAAATTAATTACATGGATATCATTCAAAATAATGGGTATTCGTAGTCATTGAAGAATTTTATTTCCAAATGAAAAGATAAAAACTCAATTTATTTATCAATGGAATATGTTAGAGTCAATGAGGATATATGGGAAATTTATTCTACAAAAATTTTGAGTTTTATTATTTAGGATTATCTAGGTTAATACTAACAATGGTGTGAAACCTAATGATTATGGAATTAAACTAGATTATTTGAAAATATTTAGTTGTAAAAATGAACAATTTATCATCTAAACACATGAAAAGTGTTTATTTTAGGTTATTAACTAATCATATGATCATAAGTCCATCATTTTATAGGGGAATATTTTCATTTTGGTGATTAGTATATTTATAATGTTATGGATTTATGTGAGAATTCATCATCTATTAAAAATTTACTATGGATAAAAATGATTATGATACTAACATTTTCTATGTTATACAAAACAATCACATAGAAGGTATATTGGAAAATACTCTTTTACTCTCTTAATTATTTAGGTAAATATCATTTTTTTAAACATACACATGTAAAAATACTATTTTTTAACTTGGATATTTAAATATATAGATGTTGATCATTTTTACATTTTTTTTAATTTTAATATTCAATATTTTCTATTAAAAAAATTGGTTGAAAAAGTTTTAAATATTCATTTTACTGTGACCATTTCTTAATATTCATCATTTTAGGTATATAGTTTTCATTAGATGTATTTGTTAAAAGAATAGATATAATTTGTTTTATATTTTGAATAATGAAAATTTTACCTTTGATATTATTTTAATTTTAATCAAATATTGGTGTAAAAAATTCATTAAAGTATAATACATCTATTTAAATAAAAGAAATGGAGTGATGGGAACATCTATTGAGATATGTGTAAGTATCTTCTTATAAATATGTCTACAATAAATAACTTATTTAATGAAATTAAAATTATGTTTATCAAAATTATTTACATCACTATCGGTGAGCCTACTATCATTGAGTATTCTTCTTTAGAGAATATGATACCCAAAGTTTGTAGATGTTGGTTTACATGTTTACTAAAACATTCACATTTTCAGGGGAAGGATAAGAAGTTTCCCAATGAATTTGATGATAATAGTAACCAACTATTCCCAAATATGAAGTGATTGAAGAGATTCATGGTTATATAGAGTCAAGGTAAGATTAAAATATTATATCATTATTAGATGATTATTGACCATATGTTGAAATATAAGTTGTGGGATTACATATGAATAAAATATCACAACTTATTTATTTTTTACAATGGTTAAAATGCTATATATTTCATATAACTTACATTTGATCTATTCAATTATATATAACACTAAACTTTAATGATATGAAAGTACTTAAGAAGAGGTGGATTTATTTTTTAGTAATTATATAGTGTGATTTTAAATAAAATTTTATTTTAATTTATATTTTTTTGAAGAAAAAAATGAAAATTAATGCCTCAAATATGGATTTTTATATGCAAATACATAGAATAAGTTTTTTTCAGTCACCAAGAAGAGTCCTTTCTAGTATGATAATTTTTTGTAAAATCCTTTTATAAAATAATTTATCAATTACTTGATAGATTATTTTCCTACTTTTATGTAAACAATTCCACGATATCTCACCAAGAGATCCACTCAAAAAATATATACCATCATAGTTTGTCATGTGAATGGTATCCTTTACTAGAGAATAATATGATTGCTGAAAATTTTGATGGATTCAGAGATAAATCTAGTAGAAACTCCAAATATGTTCATTTTAGAAATCTATCTCTCCCTACTAACTAAGAAAAATAAAAAATGGTATAATGAAAATAAATGGGGGAATATTCTTAGTAATCCATCAAAAAATAGTTGATAATATTGTAAGAAATTATTTATTATTATTTTTAAATATTTTTATTTTTTAAATACATCTCACTAATATAAAATATACATATATCATTTTAGAATGTGCATCATAATAATGAAAAGTAGGGTACCTTTATCCTTGAGGGTGGTATATACATTCTTGCGACTATTTTAGGTAAGTAAGAACACTCAGGCCATGTAACAGGATATGAGGTGAGTGTTGGTATCCATTTTTTTGGACATTTTAGTACAACAAAAACAAAGGTAGAATAAAAGGGAGGATTATATTCCTTAAATGTTGATCTTTTAGATATTAATCAGTTGTTATATTAGAGAATTAAATCATTTATATAGTTTGTTATTGTGTAAATGGTGATACAAACACATCCTGTACAGCCTGCTTATCCAAATCTTCCACCCACTCATTCAAACCCATCTATGTATTATGGGTTTCATTTTGGGTATCCCCATTTTCATATTATAGTATGATAAATCATATATAATCTGATGGATTATTTACATCATCAATATATGTATTCTGGTCAAGTAAGAGCAATGGTATATGATATTACTAATCCAACTTATCCAGTGTCATTGCCTATCAATTATGTGGCCACAATTGGATGGAGTATGGGTTATTTTTTACCCTCACCATTTAGCCATGTTTATTAGTTAACATATGAGGTATTTTTTATTTTTTTAAAAAATTATTTATTTTTATTTCAAATTATTTATTTTTATTAAAATTTATACTATATAAGAATATCTAAAATCTATGTAATCATTTTAAAATAAATTAATGTTTTAAGAACCAAAATCATCAAATACTTTGTAGTTTTCTCAAGGGCTAACCAAATTATCAGTGAATTATTTTATATTTAATAATTTTTATGAGTTTTCAATGAGTGATTAAATATATAAGATAGAAATTATATTAAAAATATTTTTAAAAGACATCTTGGATATTGTTATGGGTGTGGAGCACTTGGTATGTAAGAAAATTTCAATTGTAGATTCCATTTCTTTAAGTAAACATAACTTATAGTGAGTTAATTTATTTCTTATTTAATTAGGAATCTACATACTCTTTCCATAAAAGGATATCACTTCTTTTTATGGTTCTTTAATATAGAATACATTTCATTGATTGTGAAGCCTATTAGAGTTAAATATATATTTGAAATATTAGAAAACATAAGGACTCAGTTTTAGTTTCTTCGATTCATTGAATGGTAGTAGCACTATATCAGGGCACTATAGCAGCGGCGGAACTGTAGCTGCGGCAACACTGTAGTGGAAGAGGCATTGTAGCATGTACTATAGAGGTAGTGGTATTGTAGATGGCACTATAGTAGTGTGGGAACTGTAGCAATACTATTCACTAAGGGGTCCTTTGGGCCAAAAAATGGGCTTTCAAGCCTTGTATTCAGGCCACTTGGCCTTAGGCCTTCGGGCTATGTAATGGGTCTCCCTCTACCAACACTAATGTGTTATTTACTTTAAATAATAAATTGAGGCTTCGACCCGAACCTTTTAAAAAAAATAATTTCACTAATAATGAAATCTTCAAAGTTTAATGGATATTAGATTTTATTTTTATTCTGATCACATGAATGTATAGCTTATTGTTTATATTAATTACTAGTGAAATTTATTAAAGTTTTCAATATTTTTTGGAATTCATAACATTAAATCAACTTTATTATCACATTAATATTAAAATTTTCATGATACATATTTTTTGGTAATTAATATGTGAAAATACAATAGGTTATAGATGTTTTTAAAAGGGTTTATGTATCAATAAAAAACAAAATGAAATTAATTATTTGACACTATAGCTAGATAACATCAATATTAGTTAATAATTGTTTTATCATACACATATATATAAATTGTTTCTTATTTTCAAAGTGTTTGTTCATAACCATAGTTTCATCATCGAATAGAAAATGTTGAATGTTGGTATTATGTTTTATAATTCATTTTTTAAATTAACATGACCAGTTTTACCATATATTTTCATAAGGTTAGTTCCATTACAAATCTTATATTTTAAATCAATTTGCTATATTGTTAATTTTATAACAATTTATATTTTTTGTAAATTTTTTATGTTGTTTAATTGTATATGAAAGATGACTTAAACAACCTTTGAGTTTTATTTTTAGACTATTTTATATGTTTTATTAATTTATATATATATATATATGAAAGTTTCTTGGGTAAAAAATGATTTCTTTCAACTAGAATTTTATTGAATTATTGGTATATGATCCTATCATTGAGGTTTAGGTCAAACTCATTAGAATTGTTTTATAAATATATAAATTTTCTTCTATTTCATAGTTAAAGTGTGTGGTATAGAGTAAACTATGTGACTACCCTTACGTGGAGATCATTTTAGTTAATTTTTCTCAAGAATGATTTTTTTCATGGGTAGTTCATGATTGGATTGAAACCATGTGAATCCTAAGAGAAATCATGCAAGTTCTTGGTGTGTGGGGGTACTAGTGCATGACTTGAACATATTTAGTGGAAACTGTTATTGAGATTTTTAAGCAACTATAGTTTTTAGTAGATATTTTTTTCATAGTTGGAATAAGATTTTCATAACTCTGTGGCCAAACCATGAAATTTATCAACTATTCCTAGTGAGGGGTGCATGGTTTTGTCAAATATACAACATATCTAAATTTTTAAAATAATTAAATTACCCTATTTACATTATTTTATATTAACCCCTAATCCCCAATTATTACTCTCATTCAATGTGTGTGTCCCTTGAATCCTCTCTCCTTCTAATTTCCTTGCCTACATGGTGAATTCATATGATTTTCTTGTGATTTGGGACTGTTTCTTCAAGGTTTGGCTTATTCCTCTCTAATTACACCTTTATTTTTGTCTATAGTTTTCATTTTCTTCCCTTGTTTTTTTCCTCCTTGGAAAAACCCTAGATATAATGGGTTCCAATAATTTATGTGTTTTGGTAACTAGTTCTTCTGAAGAACATTTAAAGATACATTTTAGCAATATTTGTTGAAGGTTACTTATTTTCATCAATTTGAGATATTTTTACCCCATGTTATAATCTTTAAATCATTAAACAATTTATTGATTTGTTTCAAATCCAAATTTTAGGTACCTAATTATAGTATTAAATATGTCTATAGAACTTTAAATAATGATTGGTTTTCGATTGGTTTTTATTTAATTCAAATTATTTCCCTTATTTAAGCATGATGTTTAAATTTGTCTCCAATTTCCATACACATCGTGTGTTTGATAAATTTCTTGAATGGATATTACAATGTTTTTTTGAAATATTAAATAGTGGAATTAATTTTAAAGTAGTGATTGGTTCATAAAATGGGTTTTTTGAAACTATTATAATTTTTTATATATTTTAAGAATATTTATAAGTGGTTTTTATGATAGTTTCATAACGAATTATTTCAATGATATGACTAGGAGTACTGGTTATAAATTTTTATTCTTTTTTTCTAAAAATAATATACCCTTAATGGTTTCCCTTATTATATTTCTTTTGGGTCCAAATTATATGTTTCTATGTTTATATTGCAATTAAGGGGTGCTTTCGAGGGTGGATTATACATAGGAGTGGTAAACTTACGGTTTATATTAGTTATATGTATAATTATATATATATACACATATATATATATGTATATTTGTATATATGTGTGCTTATATCACTCATTTCTATTTATGATTTACCCACATCCATTTCATATTCCATGGGAACCCGAGAGTATCTATTGGGATGACTGAACACACATGTTAAACTAGTTTAGGATCATGATTTCTCTACTAGCCCTTGGTAAGTATACACCCTACTATATGAGTTTTCTCATTATTTATTCTAGGTAAGGTATGAACTATCATTATAGATGTTGGATTGCATCAGGCATGTTGATATGATGTATCATGTTTTATTATTTTTCATGATTTTCCCCCTTAGATATGAGGTATTCCCATGTTTACTTTTTTTTTTATGTTTATTGTTGTAGTTGTTGTTCTTGTTGTTGTTGTCATTTTTGTTGTTGTTTTTTATTTATTATTATCATTAATGTTTCTTTTTTTCCTTTTCAATGAAAATAATGGTTTATATTTTTTAAAATTAAATATCTTTTAAATAAAACGTGTCTTCTTAAATTAAATTCATAGAAATAGTATTTTACTTTAAATTCATAACTATTATGTTTTAAAATAATTAATTATATGGTATTTAAGGAATGAGATTTGATTTTTGAGTAAGAATGGAAAACTTACACATTACCTATATTTTAAACCTGTATGGAATGCATATTTATTAAAAGTTATTATATGGGGTGTGGTTTTTTGGAATACCTATTGAGTTTCTTACTCACTACTATTAACATTTCAAGTTTAGATAAAAGTTAAACATTGATCACCTTAGAATGATGGTGGTATTTTTTATGTATGGTGACCTCAAATTACGTGGAGAATGGTTTGGATATTTTAGTTTTATTTTGTATCTTTATTGTGTAAGCTATTGTGGACCCTCTTATTCAATATATATAAGACCCTATCTATATTTATTTTTTATGTTGAGTTTCTTATTTATATTGGCTATGTTTCATTAATTTGTTTATAACCTTCAATGTCGTTTATTTGATTTGTCTTAAACATCAAACATATAGATGCGTCATGTTGGAATTTGTGGAATAATTCCACTACTTGTTAGATAATATTTCGAAGGTTAAATAATTCTCTATTGAGTTTTAATATTATTACCTGGAATTAGTTTCCAATATATGGTGATTGGGAATGTGCCTTGGGTATATCATGGGTTGGATCATGTGCCTTGTTTTGGGGTGGCCTGGACTGGTTCATGATAAAATGGTATCAAAGCCATGGTTCTTAAGAGGGCCTAATTTTAAGAGTTCCATTTTTATTTTGGAAGTAAAGGTATATTATTGATAGGGCTATTGAGACACTGGATCTAGGTATAAAGAAGTCTTTGGATAACACTTTCAGTATTGAACTCTATGTTTCTAGGGGAATTTGATTTTTGAGTCTTGGGTTTTGTGTTGTTTTTGTTTATTTCTTAGGATATTTGAATTTTTTTGTTGGTGTCCTATTTACCTTAAAAATTGTGAGTTAGTTTAATGTTTTACATTTTGGAAGACAATAATTTGAGTTGAAATTATTGTACTTGAAGATCTTTTGGGTCCAGGAAATTCATGTGGGAGCTCAATTACATGATTCTATAGGAATATAACTAGCAGTTTCATATTTGGTACGTCATCTACCAATATATAATCATTATGTAACAAAAAATATCTCATAAATTTTTTGTTAATATTCCTTTGTTTCGAATCTGTTTTTGATTGTGATACATTAATGTTGTTTAGGAAAAAATATATTTTTATTTTCAAAATATAAAAATTATCATTCCAAAATTAATTTTAAGATGAATTTGGTGTTTCTTTTCCAAATTAAATAGTTTTTATCAAATGTATTTTCCTAAAATAATTTTTTTAATATAATTTCATTTTAAAAGTTATTTTTTGAAAAGTAAAATCAAGGTTTCTTTGAGTTAAAATAATTTTTTTTTGAATTTGAGTGTTAACATGGAAGTTTACTCTATGTATTGTGAGTTTATTATATTTGATGTTTTAACAATTGTTTTATTTATCGTATTTGATATAATGGAATTTATTTTTATGAAATTTTTATATTTAAGACTTTTTGGATTTTATTATTTCAATTATTTTATATTAAACCCCATCAATTCTTGATTGATTTTCAAATTGAATTTACAGGAATTTTACTGTAAGTGAAATTTTCAGTTGATAAACATAGATATTTCCTTCTAGAGTTAAGAAATTAGAACCCACCTCTCTTTTATGGCCAGTCATATCCTGGCAAAGTGGAAGTGTGGTTGTAGATTAATAAAAGAATATTTGGTATTTTTTAGCTCCTGGAGTCTCACACAATTTTGAATACTTACTTTATATTTGAAGGTGCGAGTTAGAAGTGGTAGAGGTATATTGTCCAAAATGAGCAACTAAAGGACCGTTCTTCAAATGTGTTAAGGATTTTTCATAAAATAATATTTCTATGAGGACTTTATCATGGATAAGGAAATGGATTTATACTATATCTAATAGAGTGATTTGTCAATGTTATAGTATGTTCGTATTTTCATTGATCCAGTTACCTATTTTCTGGAGTTATTCCAGAAATATTATTTGAAGGCTCTGAATTTTGAAAGGGGACATAATCTAGATATTAAGTTGATAATGTTAGACGTTGGTTTGAACTCTTATTTAGAATTGGTTGGTCTAGTGGTTTTAGTTGAGGTGGTATTCAGATGATTTCTTTGTGTGAATGATACGTCCTCTATTCCTGGGGGAGGGGAAGGTAGATCTAGTATAGGAAATGGTAAAGGGTTTGAGTTTCACCAAGTAGGTGATGTTATGAAGTGGTATTCAATATCTTATTGAATTATTCCACGGGTCAGACACTAGTGTGTCATCAATGAGTAATGTTGGGTCATAAGAAACCTTTATATCCTATAACTCTTAAGAACTTCCATGTTTGTAGAAGTTTGGGTCTTCTATAAAATATCGGTATCAATATTTCTCGAAAAAGTATTGGATCTGGATCTACCCCTTGAAAGTATTCCACAATTTAATTTATGAAACTCATTCCGGATTCATCTCCTATTTGAGGTATTCTCCATTTTTTTCTTGTTTTTCCCATCTGTGTGGTATTTTTTCCTCCATTTATAGAAATTATGATTTTTTGACTTATTGTTTGGGTTTAGAGTATTTTTATCTATTTGTGTTATATTTTGGTTTTTATCTTTTGTTGAGTCTACTATTCTTATTAATTCCGTTAATATGATTGATTATTATAATAATTTATACCTTAGTAATATTATAATATTTTCTGGAGGAAATCATGTTCAATATCATATGTTGATAATTTCTATTATTTGTGTCCAATTTCACAAATCAATCTTTCCATAAGGTGAATTTTCAGTTGGCTAAATCTTTCATTTTCCTAGTAATATAGTTCAAATTACTTTCTAGTTTTTCTTGTATGATGATGTTGGGAACTAGTTGTAAGATCAATGATTGTGGAATTTATCTTTGGGGACCTTTATGAGATGAGTGTGGCTCATTTTGGTTAGTGTTTTGGGATTTTTCTTGGTGGTGGTCATGGTGTTCATTAGTTTTCATAATTTTGTGGTGTTAAGGAGGTTTAATCATGTTATTTATTTTGATCAATTAAATTAATAGAAGTTTTTTGGAGAAATAAAGGATTAGTATGGGGAGAAATTTCACACTCCAACATTTCCCCTTTTTTATATTTTTTTGATACTATCCATTAGTTTTGAGCATAACCCATATGAATTTTTATAAAAATCTATAAATTATACTATTTGTACATTTAGTATACATAGTTTCGGGGAAACTATGAGACTAACTTTAAATAGGGATTTTTAGTTTATTTTCTTCATCCACATTTTTTTCATGGGTAGTGAAATTTTGGATCTAAATAGTGAAAAAACTCATGAGAAATAATGTGGGTTTTTTGGGGCATATGGGTAGTGGTGTATATCTTACGTATATTTAGTGAAAACTATGCGAGAAGTGTGTGATGGTTCTTTAGTTATTAATAGAGTCATTATTTATGGTTGACACATAGTTTTCCTAATTGTGTGGAAAACCCATGAAAGTTCCCAAGTGTGTCCAGTGAGGGGTTCATGGTTAGTGCATGATTTGGTAAACCATAGATCCAAAATATGCAACATATCCATCTTTTAAAAATCCTGAAATTACCATACTTCTCTTGCTTAATTTTAACCCCTAAGAAAACATTCCTCCTTTAATTTAATTCACATTGACTTTTCCTCTTCTCTCATTCAATTTTTCTCCCCTCAATGGTGATCTCTTTATAATTTTAGATTGGTTCTTCAAGGTTAGTCTCCTCCCTCTATACTTACTTATTTCTTTTTTCTTCTTTCTTTAATCTTCCTCCATTATTGTTTTTCTCATTGTACGGACCCTATATTGAAGGGTTTGAATTTGAGTCATGGTTATTGGTATCTATGGATTGTGAATGTTGTTTTTTGACATATCTAGTGGGATTTGTTGAAAGTGGCTTGTCTTAGCCAATTTGAGTTAGGTTTACCCCATGTTACTAATATCAAATATTAGAACCATCGATTAATTTCTCTTTAAATACATGTTTTAGATACCTAATAATAGTATTACATGTGTTTTTAGAACATAAAAGAATAAATATATGTTTTCAATTGGTTTTCATTGAATATGAATTATTTACCTTATTTAAGAAAGTAATTTAAATTTCTTTTCAACTACCATGCACATTGTGTGGGGACTTTAGAGGTGAGGTGTATTTATGGTTCAAATTACCTATATGTATATGTTTTAAATATCTATATATATATATAATCATATATATATGTGTGTGAGTGTGTTTATGTATATATATATATATATATTTATGTATGTATGTATGAATGTGTACTCATATCAATACTTGTTGATATTGATTTTCCCACCTCTATTTCATATTATATGTGAAGTTGACTATAGATTGAGGTATTTTGATACACACATGTTTTACTAGTTTAGTATCATGCTATGGATAGTTTCCCTTAGTATGGATATGCCATGCTCTGGGATTTTCCCCCTCAGTTATGATGAGTAGTGTATCACTGATAATTAGAGAGATTGGATTCCATCAGGTGTGATGATATAATTGATCATGTTTTTAGTAATGTTCTATATTTCCCCATGTATATCTATGGTGTTCCAATATTTATTTATTCTATAATTTTTTTTATTTTATATTATTATTATAATAATTATTATTATTTTGTTATTTTTGATGATTATGGTAACTCATCATTTCTTCTTTTCCTTTTTAAATTTAAAAATGGGTTAACGTCTTTAAAATTAAATTAAATTTAAATCAAATGTATCTTCTTTATTTAAAATTGTACAAATATAATTTTACTTGAAATTCATAACCTCCATTTTTTAAAAGAATAGATTCTAAGGTAGCTATGGTTCGTAATTTTTTTTGTGTGAAAATTTAAAACATACTTTATTAAAAGTTTAAAAATGGGGTCTGGATTCATTATAACAACTACTAGGATACATTATAATTCCTATTAACATTTTGGTTTTAGGTATGGATTTAAATTTGATCCCCTTGGAGTGATGGTGGGTATTGAAGATGGAGTGTGACCTCAGGGTCAAAAGGAGATTAGTTTGGATAATTTAGTTTTATTTTATATCATTGCTAAATCAACCATTATAACCCCTATTTTTCATTATATATATGGAGTTATCTAGATTTATTATTAATGTTTATTTTTTTTATATTTGTTATATTTCCTCATTCCGTTTTTTAATTTCAAAGTTGTTTATTTGATTTATATTGGACATAAAAAATATGGATAATTCATTCCAAAAATTCCAAAATAATTTTGTTTCTTATTAAATAATATTTATTGGGATAAATTATTCCCTATTGAGTTTTTATATTTTTTCCTACCACTTCTATCTATACGAGGTCGATTGAGAACACACCTAGGATATGTCACAAGGTGACTTAGGTGTCTAATTCACAGTTTTCTAAGACTAGTTTGTCACATATTATATGTGTATTCTTTTAGTAAATGATATTATGTAAATTATGGATTTCTTTTTTATCTATTTTTTTCTAATATTATTTTATACCTATAATACTAGATTTATGGTTACCCTACATGGATATTGTATTTTAATATATATATATATATGTATATATAAATAAATAAATATATATATATATATATATATATATATTTCAATATTGGTTTTCATAAAAGTAAATGTGAAAGTCACTTTTGGAGTCAGTTATTATAAAGATCCACTTCAAATGTAACATTAAACATCAATTTTTATGATAATAGGAATTGATAATTTTTGGATTGTGTAGAAACTTTAAAATCATAAGTAAGTTTCCCAAAAGGATAAATTTTGGTTAAATATTTTTTCCCTTATCAGTGTAGTGACATCGATCTTCAGTGGGTGGAAGAAGGATGGTTAGAAATAGAAATTTTCCCATGGATGCAACATGGTGGACGAATCACTGAATATTTAGAAATTATTGTGAACACATGAAGGAATTAGTTTCAACATATTAATGACTCTACAACAAGTACTTTGTGGGAAAAAAGTGATGTGTGGGAGAACCATGGTTCTACATGTGATTGTAGGTCATGTTGAGGAATGATACAAGGGATAAAAAATTGTTGTATCACCCTCAGTTTAGGGATATACTGATTTTATAATGTTTCATAAGTTATTAAATGGTTGGTATTGGTTTTGGAAAGTTCTAGAGTATTTTTTAATGTTTTTAATGCATTATGGAGGGCTTGTATTTGTTTCATGGTTAAGTGAAACCATGCAGTTCTGCTAGGTAATAATGTTGTTTTGATTGTAGGTTCCTGGGAAAATTTATGGTGTATACATGATTTGTAAAAAATATTTTGGTTCCATTTTTCCTTGCCTATTTTTATATAGTTTGGATTCACATGTTTTGGGAACGACTTTCCAATCCTTGTGAAATAAACATTTTTTCCATTAAAATATTCATAAAATTATATTTTTAACCTTATATTTCCCTTGAAATTCACATTCTTCATCCTATGGTAAGAGAATTTGAAAAAGAGGCTTTCTCTAGGTTATTTTTGTGGTTCTTTTAATCCTAATTCATATTATCTTGGATTTTTAGAGTTTTATACATGGAAATCTATGGTAAAGCCTCTGCTTCTTCTTCTCCAATTTTCCATTCACTTTTCCATTGGGAAAACACCTATTTTGGGGATAAAATTATTTAATCTAGTGATTATGGTATATTTTAATAGTTATTTTATTATGGATCATTTTAGTATGGTTTCTAGTTCTCTAATCTATGAGGGAGAATTATGATTTTATCTTGGAAACTTGGTTTGAGGTGGGTGGCGTCACACTTACTCCACCTTTATAAAGAACATAAAAGATTTTTTTTATTAATTAAAAATATTTCTTTCATGTATGGGAAATGTCCTGATTAAATCTAGGTCATGCATTCTCTTGGTGGAAAATGGATTTAAATATGGTTTGTGGTAAATTTTGATAAATTTTTTGAAAAAATGCTTGTTTTATGATTTTTTAATGATAATAATGGAATGTGGTGAACTTGGTTGGGCATAGGTTAGTGTGACTTCATCAATGAATATAGTTAGATCCTTATTTATATATACTTGTATAACATTATGCTTTGGGGGAAATCTATATTTCATGGATTGTTGTGCATCTATGATGCATTGTATGGGGCTAGTTGGGTTTGGACTTAGATGTCAGTGTCTGATATAAAGTGCATTGTAAAATTGTTACTCTACCAATAAATAGTTTAGTTCAGATGAATGGGATTATTATAATGATTTTTGTCTATTTCAGATTTATTCATTGGGTGTGTGATTTCATGGAATGCATGGGAAGATTTGTGGAAGCTATGTATTGGAGAATAAAAGTGAATTTTAGTGTGATTTACATACTTGGATTTATTAAATTATTTATTATATCCTAAATATATCTAGGTTTATATAACTGTAAGATAACTTGATCTTGATTAAGTGGAACATGTTGGAACCTTCTGGTGGATTTTCTATTGAGTCAATATACTCATCCCCAGTATATGAATATTGGTGTATATGAATTTATTACTTTTTATGATACAGTTAATGGGATGACCTATTACATTCTAGTTTGATGTTTTAATAATATTGAAAAGGACAGAGATGGGATCTTGGTAGTTTTTTTCATGTGGTTATTAGAAGTGTTCCATGTGGGAATTGTGCCTTTCCTTTCATGTCTTTTAGATATATAGTCATGTTTTACTATTAGAAGCTTCACTCTAATTATTATTTTTAGATATATTATGTATTAAAGTCTTTTTTTGAATTTATTCATGCATCATATTTATGAATTATCATGGATATGTCTCTTGAATATTGTGCTATATATAAGGGTAATTTATTCCCCATGATGAACTAAACCCTCGGAATTTATTACCAACCTTTCATGTCAAGGGAATGTTAGTTAAGGTTAGTGTCACCTCAACCTTGCCCAAGCCAATGTTTGGGGTCAATATATTACAAATGGTATTAGTTTGGTATATTCCATCAGCTAGGATGGTTGACATGGAGAAAGAATACGTAAGGAATTGAAATTTAGATCATAAAAAAGAATATCTAGCCTCTTTATATTGAACTTAAAGTTACAAAATTGGTTTGGATACAAAATTAAATTTGATCACTTCTATGATTTTCGTCACCTCATCAACATGGTTTTATTCTATTAGAGTTTTGAATAATTAATTATTAAATATACTTACCTCTATTATTGCATCCTTAATGTGATATTTTTTTTCCAATCATTGGTAAATGATGACATGGTGACTTTTTTTATTAGAAATGGTTAGTTTTCATTATGGTTAAAACTGAGAGTTTCTATGAAATGGATTTCAAAAAATATTATACTATTATTTTTTATGTGTTGTTTGTTGATTCTTTCTAGTATTTATTTGTTAATTCTTGCACACATTGATTTTTTAGATATTTATCTGTGCTCTATAAATTAAAGGATCATGGAATTGGATTGAATCTAGAACATAAAATGGTAATGTCTCTAATGAAAAGTGATTTCTTAAATGGTTATTAGAATTCATTCTATTTAAAGGGAATGTTAATAATTTTAGAATGGGTACTCAAAATTTTAATTCCATTTTTACTGTCTTTCTTTCATTTTTTTTCCATGTCAAAACTATAGAGAACCTTTACACATGATTTAATTATTTTATGTATCATGATATTTTAATATTATCATATCATACTATGTGTTGAATTAAATTTAATGAGTTTATTTTTTTGTTCATATCTCCAATTATTTGAGAAATATCAAGCTAGAACTTTTTATTCTTATTTCCTTAATTAATTTAATAATATGTTAAAAATAATATCATGTGTTATTCAATGTTTTGCATATAGTTCATGAATAATGTTTAGTATAATGAGTAGAATTAAATGAAAAATTCTGGATATGTTAAAAGGGATATCATGTTCTAATGTTTAATCTACATTGTGATTCTTATGATTTTTATTTTATTAGTAATGAAAGCGTAATATGATTTTTTATATATATCAATTTTTGTTGTACAATTTTTTATTTAAATGATCATGCATATTTAGTAAAACAATATTTATAAAATGTTTAAACATGGGATATAATGGAATGAAATATAGTAGTAGAATATTTTCCACATAAAATTGTTTTCTTATTAGTTGGAAATAATTTCACAGGGTTAGGATTTTTGGCACAAGAAGTTCTTGGTCTTTTTCTTAAACTAGCTTATGGATCATGAGTTGATCATAAATTCAGTAAAATTTTCATATATATATGAAACAATTAGTGAACATTTCTCAAGTGTTACTTCTTCATGGTTTCTTGATTTTTTGGTAAGTGTTTATTTTATATTATTTTATGAGCCCTGTTTTGATTAAAAATTGGTTTTTAATTTAAATGGTTTTATAGGTAGTTTTTGTTTTGAAAACAATTTTAGGATTTAAAATATGATTATAAAATTAACTTCTTTGATTTATTATAAAAAATTACTATTATTTTGGGTTCAAAAAATTATAAAAATACCCTTTATTAAAGAAATCATTAAATAGTCCTTTTGGAACATATTACTAAAAATAAACATTTTTTTATTTTGAAATCTAAAATTTTCTTCTTTTTTGCATGTTTTATTTTACAAATTGGAATTGTTTCATACTAGTTTTTTAAATATCTATAATTAAATTCATTTTAAATGTATTTAATTTTTTTAAAACTCTAGGAAAGATTTAAATAGTTTCTTTAACTATGTTTTTACGGAATCTTTTTATTTATTTTTAACCATATCACTATTTTGGTAACTTAAAATTTTAACATTTAGTTTGAAGAAAATTTATAAAATTATGCACTAATATCTAGAAACATTAATGGAATCCTAGAATGTGTAATGGAAAATTATTGTACCCAGACCAATGAAACATTATATTTTCTTCAAAAATTATGGTACTAGTTGTAGTTGTTCTGTGGGATATGATTGGATTAAAATTGATTTAATAATTCTTACATGTTCTTATCCTTGTTTTTTATGTTTTTGTTATTGTTGTGTATTAAATGTAATATAGGGAATGGAGATAGAAGGTTGATTAAAGAATGATGGATCATGGGAAGAGTATCAATACATCTTGTGGGTAAGAGGATATTCAAGGATATAGATTCGTCACTGTTCTCAATTACCATTTACATGGTCCATCTTCGGTAGAAATTTATATCTTAGAACTGTTTTTACTATAATTTAGGGAATACAGTAGTTATTATCAATCAATTTAATAATTATTTCAACACCCAGTGAGTCACTCTCATAGCTTCTAATAGAGTTTTTCATTATTTTCAATGAGGGTGGGATTCAAGTCTGGATGGATCATAATATTAATAGGTATATTTGGTAACTATATCTTGTATATTTCCATATAAGTTTTTTAAAATTCAATTATAGTTGATGGAATTGGGGACCAAATTGGTTTTAATTCCTCAGTTATATTTGTTTCACCAATAAAAGGTTCAATATGGTTAATATTCTTTGAACTTTTCCAAGGTATGGGTCAGTACATTGTATTTTACTTTGAATTATTAATGAGAAATATATTTTCATAAATACCTCAAGAACTCTTGATAGCCATTATTATTGTATTACTTCTAGTTCCTTTTTTATTTCTACCCATTTCAAGTTTCACCAATGATTGTTCTAACTAGGTCTGATATTTCATAACTAATATGGTACTAGGTTTTGTATTTCAAAAGTATCTAGGTGGTAGGTTAAGGAAATATTGTTTCATGGATGATTCCTGGGATAAAAATCTAAAATGAACTAGGGTCACATAGAACAATATTATTTTATCGTTTTCTATTTAGTGGATCTGATTATTAACTTGGGTGAAAAAGTCCAATGATGTTCATTGGTCAAATTGTCATTGTTTTACAATTTTTTAAACCTTATTGGTAGGTAATCATCGATGGGTGGACAAAAAATAATGATTATATCTTGTGTATAGGGATTCAATTCTGATTCATTATGTTAGAATAATCTCTAGTGTATTTTCCATTCAGATATTTAGAATGTACACTGGGTAGTGAATGTTGAACATTGATCAGTGGGAATGTTATAGGGATTACCAATACCTTTCTAGTAGGTGGGTAAATCTTCATAGGATTGGACAGTATGCATTATAGAATGCTTTAGATGCATGATGTTTTCAGGTTTCACATTGATTGAGTCGTTGATTCAATTATTTTAACTACTTTTCAGGGGATGGTGTCTAAGAAGATACAGTAGTTGGGAATATTTGGGAATTCATAAACTTGAATCATGTGTTAATGATCATCACCTTTGTCTAAAACATTTTTTTCTTCTATTGGGTAGTGACTTATTCATTTACCATGGGGACCCTAGTTATCTATGACTACGGTACACTAACCTCTTTCCAGATGGGGATTCTAAATTAATATTTAGTCTTTGGGGAATTGTATGATGAAATTTGGTTATTTAGGGAAGGATCACTTACCACCGCTAAATATTCCACATGTTTCTAGTTATTTTTAAATACTTCATATAGATCTGTTTGTAGTATCATACTTTCAACGGTATTAATTTTTGGTTTTATAAGTTTTTTTGTAATTATGTTTCAATATTGTTAATGTGGGATCATGTGTTTACATATTTTTGGGGTTAAATAGTTGTCACCTCGGTAAGTGATATAGGTTAGTTCATCGGTGGGAGGTATCATTAGATATTATTTAATGTATCAATGGTATATTTTATTAGGTATCATTTAATTCCTGATTCAATATAGTGAATGTAATTATATTATATCCTTATATTCAGAGTGTGAGTCAAATTATAATTACTTTCCAATTGTTTTCATGTATCTATTTATCTGATTAATCCAATCGGTTCTCATTTTATTTCATATATTTATATGGGCATGATTAGATCATGCTAGATTGACTTGTACCTTGTGTAGGTCTATTTTGATAACATCAATGAATCTCTAAGGAATGATGTATGCAGAATACAATTTTTGTCATACCAGTGGCTTGACATTTTTTTTTAACAACCAACTTTATAAGGATGGAAATCCCAATGGTGGGGATATTGTAACAACATTAATTTTTTGATATTCTAATTTTATAATGTCACATTAAGTTATTAAATTATTTTTTGTTTTAAATAAGCTCTGAAGAGTTTTTAGTTGTTTTGGAGGAATTCTAGAGTGTGCATGGTTCTTCCATTGTTACAGGAAACTGTATAGTTATCCATGGTAACTATGTGGTTGTGCATGGGGTTTTCTAGGATGGTCTATAGTTGGAACATGATTTTGAAAAACTTTACTATCATGTATTGTTTTTGAAAAGTGATGATTATAATTGTTTTCCAAATTGTGCATCCAAATATTATATTTCATTAAAAAATTTGGAAAATTATATTTTTAAATTGGTTGTTCCTTCAAATGATCATTCTTCATCCTATGGATAGGGATCATGAACCAAAGGGTTCCTTTTGGTGATTTATGTGTATTATTTCCTTCTAATGTTTCTTCTCATTAATTCTTATATCTCTTGATCTATAAATTGAAGATAAATCCCCACTTCTTCTTCTTCTTTTCTTTTTTCTTAGAAAAAACCCTGGTCCGGTGATGACATGAATAAAACTAGTTATTAGGGTATGGTTTAATGTGGATTTTTATAGATCATTATAATAGGGTTTCTAAAGCCACAATTTATGAGGGTGTGATGTGATTTCAGCTTGGTTTCATGGTTCAAGGTAGGTGGCTTTGAACATACTACACTTTCATTAAGAACATGAAATATTTTGGTTTTAATAATTCAAATTATTTCTTTGGTGTAAGTTAAATATATTTAGTAAATATTTGGTTTGGTTTATCTTGGTAGAAAAATGTTTTAAATAGGGTTTGTGGGAGGATCCTACAATATTTTTGATAAAATTCCTCTTTGATGATTTGGTTTTCAAAATGAAAATGTTTTCATGTGGTCAGTTCATGAATGTATATAGTTGAGACCTTATTGATATAGAATTGGTTTTCATGCCAATTTGGGGGAAATATTGATTACATGGGTGGGTGTGTGATCATGTTTCATTTTACCGGGACTTGTTGGGTTCAAAATTGGCCGATGATTCTGAATATAGAGGGGATATGAAATTTTTTACTCTCCCAGGTAATGGATTGGGTCGGAAGAATGGGATTCCATTCGTGATTTGGGTCTATTTCGGATGCATGTATTGGGTGTGTGAGTTCATGTAATTTGTGGGTGGATTTTTAAAAACTACGGATTTGAAAGGAAAATTATATTTTTGAAGTATTTAATTACTTTTATTTCGTGGCTTATTTATTACATTCTATTTTTTCCCACTTTATATATATTTAATCTAACTTGTTCTTGTTTAAGTGGTGTATGTGAGAATATTTTGATGGATTTATTACTGAGTCAATATAAAAACTCCCTATATATGAATCTCAATGCAAATTTAGTCAACAATCATTATTCTACAGTTAAGTCGAGGACCACATAAATTCTAGTGGGATGATTTAATGTTGTGGATTAGGATGAATATGGTATCTTTGTGGTAGTTGTCATGTGTATCTAAGGAGTGTAACTTATGGGCATCATGTCTTTCCTTTAGAACCGTTTAGTTATGTATCCATGTTTACTATTAGTTGTTTCACTCTGATTATTATGTATTGATATATTATATATTGAAGTTTGTTTTGTTTTTATTCATGCATCATATTTTTTTATTGTCTTGGATATGTATCTTAAAGAGATAAGTTATATATATAAGGTTAAATCATTTTCCATGATGAACTAAAACTTATGAATTTTTTTTAAAACCTTTTGTGTTAAAGGAATGTCACCTAATATTTGTGGAATTTTATTTCTTACCAAGATAATGGGTGAGGTTGGGATACTATAGTTTCATAATGAATCAAATGGACTCATGTGTTTCTAGAAAGTGGTTGAAACCTCGATGACTGAGAGGGATCCACTATATTGAGGGGTGATAACACCATGTTGAGGTATCTTGGAATTATTATTTTTATCATTCAGTGTGGATTCTTAGTTACAAGTGATTGTAACTTTCCTACTTTTGAGGAAATCAAAGAGAGAAGTTCTTATCCCGTGGATATTTGATGAAATTTTGAAACTTGTAAAATCCTATGGTGTCATTTTCTTAATTTATTTTAATATTAATTATTTAAGTTTAATGTTTTTGTGAATTATAATTAATAAGAATAAGTAATTGACCTTCAGTATGATAATGAGGGTAAATTTTTTTCTTCTTATTTTTGGTATATTTAATATGTGATTCTTCTTTTCATCGGCCATTTTTCTCTTGTGTAGTCTTCCTATGGTGAAATTTGTGTGTGTGAGTTATTTTGGGATTATAAATAATCAGTATCATATTATTATTATTTTTATTATAGGCTCAATAATTGTCTTGGTATTATCTCAAGTAACATGGTTACTAACTCAAATGTTTTTTGATTCAATGAGATTCAGTATATAGGAAGGTGATGGGGATGGATGATAGAAAGATCCAGTTTTTAAATTTTTATTAAATGGATTTTAGTTAAAGAATATGTAATTATAGGTATGTATCATTAAGAAGTAACTATAAGTTTCATTTAAAGAGGTTAATCTTGAGGAAATGGGTAAAGGATAATGGAAAAAAGATGGATATAAAGGCTTTAGGTTTGGTGAGTAGGTCATTGGAATGAAATATGGTCTTAATCATTCATGAGAAGTGGTATACAATATAGTTGATTTAAATTTTAACGGACATGTATGAAAATCCTATAGTACTCAACAAGGTATGTTTAATGTGATGGTTTTTCATCTTAAGTCTATCAGAAGGGAGGTTTTCTAGTGATTATTTTAGTGATTTCAACATGATCAAAATCCATCTTGAATCTATAAATGTGATTTTTTAGGATAATTTATAGGACATACTTTTGGTATCATCATTTCCATAATATTTGGGTGGAATAGTGATGGTAGTAAGAAACACCCACAGAAAAATAAACTTAATATTTTATGTTTTTCAGAACTTGATTATGAATGAAGAGAACCTACAGAAGGAGACCTAAGAACATTTTAGTGATGAATTAAATGTGGGAGGATAGGGTGTCCACATCATTGAATAAGTAAAAGAAAATTGGAATGTAATTTAAGATATGTGGGTATAGAAAAATTTACCGGACTTGGGATAGTCACTTGGAACGAAAAAAAGAGGTCACCTCAATAAATGGTAGCTTGAACATTAATGAAAAATGGGAAGATAAGATTATAGAGAATTTAATTCCATGAATCTAGTAATAGGGAGTAGTTTAAACTGAATTTTTACTATCAATAAAATAATATAATCTTGGATCATAAATTCTAGTGAATCATTCCACTCTACTGGTGAAAAGGGATGCAAAATGAACTATGTTCCATAAGATTTTGAAGAGTGAATCTAAGAAATCATGGATCTATTAACAGATTTGGGAGGGTGATGTGAAAACTATTTTGAATAATAGAAGTTTCCTTGAGCTAAAAGGATTCGGATATATTCTATGTCTTTAAAAGAATTTGATTTTAGTAAGATAGTTATATTAATATGGATATTGAATTAATATTGAAAATAGAGTGTGAAAAATCATTTAGGGTTATTTTTTTATTAATAGAGGTGTAAATTATCACACAATGTATCTAATTGGAACTGTGGTGGTAGAAAATATTTTCTAAACTACAACTACACAATTTAAAACCAATAGTATTATTGTCTTGAGAAACTTAGTGAGAATATAGTTAATATTTTAGTAGAAAAATTCATTATATATATAGATTGTTACAAATTTATAAGATAAGAAAATTTCATACACAACAAGAAATAGAATGTGAAATTTTACTTGGGGGAAGGAGAATTAAAATTTTGGATCCTGGAACTGGTATATTCAAATGTTTTGGGACCTACCCAAATTAAATCTCAGGGTGATTTATAGTATTTTTTGAATTCATTGATGAATCCATGATAAAATAATGGGTATATTTATTGAAACATAAATTGAATGTTTTTAGACTATTTTTTAAATGTAAAGATATGTTTGAAAGGGAGATATGGTGAAAGATGAAATTCATTAGGTTAAACAATAGATATTAGTACACTAAAATAAGTTTCCAGAATATATACAAACATAGAGGCGTTAGGTAAGAGAAAATTGTACATATAATTCCTCAGAAAAATAGAATAGTTTAATAGTTGAATCATACATTGATGGAATGAGTATTTAGTATGAAGTTGCATTCAAGAATGAATGTTGATTTTCGGGTGGAAGTGGTTTAAATGATATCTTTTTTAATCAATAGTAACCCCTCAATTCTAATGGGTTAATAATTTTTGAAATCTCTATAGATAGGAAAGTAATCTGATTTATCTCAGCTAAAACTCTTCATGTGTATAGAAAATGAACATGTTAATTCCAAAGATAGAGATAATCTAGAATCTAAATATTTCACATGTTTCTTTGTGAACCATGGAGATAAAGATACAAAATTTTAACTTTTTTCTAATAAGAATATAAAAATAATAAGAAGTGGAAATTTTTTCTTCAATGAGATATTCATTTGAAAATATAATAACTTAAATGTTAAATAAGTTGAACAAAAAAAATCAAGTTGATCTTAATGGAGGTACTAGAATTTCAAAATTTTAAAAGAGTTCATATGTCTCTATGTTTACTATAATATTACACGCTCTAAAGGAAATTTAAAATTTTAGTATAGAGGGTTTGAAAAAGAACTGCTAGAAGATATAACTAAAAGTTCAAGAACAAGAAAGGACCAGTCTAGATATTTAGAGGATAAATTTTTTGAGGGTTTGATTATGGAAATGTAAAAACTATATGAACATTTATTGAGATATACCAGATTTAAATAACCCTTTGATAGGTATGGATCTAACTTAATTTATTGATTTTAATGAATGGTACATAACCAAATATTCCATAAGAATAAACTGGACGTTATGTTTCTAAAAAACATGATCTTTTGAAATAGGAAAATTTGAATTTGATTCATTATAATAACACTTAGAAGATTGTGGATCCACCACTCAAAAATAAGTCTCTTGAGAAAAAATGGATTTTACAGTTAAAAGATGAAGCAAATTGATGTGATAGGTAGAAGGAGAGGCTAACAGCCAAAGGTTTTTATCCAAAGCATCACATCAACTTTTTTGAAATATTTTTACATATAAAAAAGTATACTACCATTCAAACCATTCTATGTTTAGTTTCTTATTTAGGGTTAATTCTATAAAAATTTATTTAAAAATAGATTTTCTTTATCGAGATCTAAAATAGTAAATCTATATAAAGAAAGCTATTGAATTCATGGATCATCAGAATCAGGGCTTGATTTATAAGATCAATAAAAATATATATGGGTTGAAATGAGAAACAAGATAGTGGAACCAAAAGTTTCAAACTTTCATGGAAGGTAAATTTTTTATGTGGAGTAACTCAAATCATTGTAGTTACTAGTAGGAGTATAATAATGAAAATTTCGTTGTTCTCTTATTTCATATGGATGAAAATATTCTAATGAGTCCATCCATCTGATAGATTTTGGAGATGAAGAATAACTTATCAAGGAAGTTTGAAATGAAATATCTTGTTTAAGAAAACAAGATTTTGAAAATGAGAATTGGGTGAGATATTAAGAGAAGAAATATGGTTTTATCTTAAAAAGAGTATGATTAGTAGATCTTAGAAAATTTGTGATGAATGGATATAAATCTATTTTGACTCCTCTTGTTAGATACTCTAAACACTCAAAAGATAAATAACCATGAATTAAATTAGAATATAAGAACAATAAAATAATACAATATGAATTAGTGGTATGAGGTTTGATATATTCCATGATGTTTACTTCTTCAGGTATTTCCAATATAGTGGGTGTTGTCCATAGTTTCATGTCAAATCTTGGGAAAGAGCATTGGGAAGTTGTGAAGTGGATCATGAGATATCTTAAAGGAATGAAAGATACAACCCTTTTTTTAGAGATAATGACATGTTTATTTGTTACGTTGATGCATACATTGGGGGAGACTCAGATTCACGAAAAAACACGAATGGGTTTTTCTATTCCTTCAATGGAAACACAATTTTCTAGATGTTGAAGTAGCAACTTGTGATTTCTCTCTCCACAATATATGAATAATATATAGAAGTAACTAAAGTAAGAAAGGATATAGTATGGTTGAAACATTTTATTAAGGAGCTCAAAACTGACCAGTATAGTACACTTATCTATTGTGGTAGTCATAGTACAATACACTTTTCTAGAAATTGGTTGTTCTATATGAGGATGAATCTAATTGACTGTAAGTAACATTCCACTAGAAATTTTCTTAACGAGAGAGTTTTAGGGTTATGGAAGATTGTTGGTCGATATAATCCAGTAGATATATTCACAATGGAATTATTCTATGAGAGTCTGATGTGGCATCATGACTTGGTTAGACTTGTGTGAATAGAGATGGATTGAAAAGATATATTTCATATATAAAAAGTTAGAAGGTTTGTGAATGTTTTAAAGGATTTCCTGGGTTCTATGAAGAATTATTATTGTAGGGTATTATTATTATTACAAATAATCTTCAAGAATTGCATAAATTTCACCATAAGGAGAAACTTTGATGAATTATTTTTTCCCTTTTAGAGTTGTGTTAATGGTCATTAGTATGTGCCATAAGGTTATTCAGAAATTTTTAATTTTCAATGGATTTGGTATAGTGGTTCAGTCATGATAAATTTATTGACTATTACGATCACTACAAGGAGGTAGTGTATGCATCTGAATCACTTTGTGACATTGAATTTAAAGGAACAAAGTATGGTGTGAGAGAATTGTTTTTCTACCAGTGATAGGCTGTCTAGTCAATGGATGCTACATGGAATCGATAGTTTGATAGTGAAATGGATAGCCTCGCACGTTTTTCAGAAGTCAGTGAAATCTAGATGACTAGGTGGGAACCTCTCTATTAAAGGGAACATCATGATGATGTTTCATGGAATTATTTGAGTTAGTAATATATATGGAAACTTAGTCATAAGTGATTGTAACTTTTTTACTTCTAATAAAATCCAAGTGTGCATTACTTCTACCATGGATTTATTTTAAAATTTTGAACAATATAAAATAGTGTTATTTCTTTTTCTTGAATTCATTTATCTTTGAAAACTAAAGTATACTTTTTATGTAAGTTAGATCTAATATGATTGAGTATGTTAAATTTAGTACAATGATTAGGTTGGATTTTTTTCTTCTTAGCTATGGTTTATTAAACTTGGGCGGATTCCTTTTGGCAACCTATTTCCACCAGTGTGGTCTT
Source organism: Viscum album (assembly GCA_963277665.1). Taxonomy (NCBI): domain Eukaryota; kingdom Viridiplantae; phylum Streptophyta; class Magnoliopsida; order Santalales; family Viscaceae; genus Viscum; species Viscum album. The sequence goes on along the minus strand of OY728155.1, from coordinate 189,299,302 downwards.
CTAGTAGCAAACTTATGTTGTGAAAATTTTGTATATATTTCTCAATAAAACATCTTTCTATATCTATATTTATTCTATATTTAAATTTAATTTTTTATAATAATAGATGTTGAAATTCACTATTGATTTTATTTTTTAATAACCAATAATAAAATTATAATTATAACATTAGTTGTATTTTTGTCTCTTTTTAAGTGATGTTAAAATTGAAAAATTAAAAAAAATTAATTACTTTCCAGTAGTTATTTTTTTCAGAAGATATGTTGGTTCTATAAGTTATTGCATATCAATGGCCATATATCCCTATGATGTAATGAAATATCTCATTTCAATTAGATTGAATGTCTCTCTACTCCAATTGAAGATTCTCTATATCCACATTGAACTGTGTCTATTTAATATTATAAATTATTTTTAGAATATAAATATATCTATAAAAACTACGCTATATAATTTAAAATGAAAAAAATACTTACCACAAGAGACGCAACACGGGGATCATCCTCTCGGTTACTTGTGATTCGTACATCCCTTTGATCCACATGAAATCCACCTTTGTGTAACTATTTAAAAAAAATGAAAATTACGAATATATATAAAAATTAAATTGTTAATGATAATATGAAACTTAAACATATTTTTTATTTGATTTTAGACATGTGTCAATGTCCTAAAATATGTAGAGGCCATAATAATGAATGATTATCTATTTTATAATTAGATTATTATAACATTATATTTTTATGTAATTATCAGTAATGAATTGTAAAATATTTGAGATAAATTTAAGATTTCATACCATTACCTCCTTAATAAACCAAAAATACATCAAATCAGCCTACTAAGTAGGAGTCATGCCTTTTAATACTTTATGAAGAATCTCATTGGACTGTGTATATGGTTTAAAACATTCTATTTTGATGCTCTCTTTATATCCTTCTAGATTTTTTTTTACATTTTCCTATATATACAGTATGGGACTTGAATTGAATATTGAAATTGTAACTATGGTTATTGAATTGAATATTTAAATTATAATTTGAATGTTATTTTTTTCTTAACATCATCCCAAATTCATCCAAGGGTCTACTAGAAAATGGAATCCAATCAACTGTTACCGGTGGTAACCTATGGGGATCTCATATTAGATTTTATAATTAACTATTCAAAGTACATATTTGATATCTAAAACCTTAAAATATCCCATCGAACTGCACCTCTATTAGAGCATCAATATTCATTGTAGGATTCCCTTTAGCATCTATCCTGTTTCTTGTTGATAATGTTCTTAGAGAACATGAAGTTGTGGAAAAAATTTTAATTGTAATTAAAAATTATAAAATTTTATTTGAAAATAATTTTTCCATAGTATTTAAATGATATTAGTAACTATGTTGGTTCATTTGAAGGATGCCAGTGGACATTGAGGAATGAGAATGGAAGAAACTGATCTACTTACTTTAGAGAGATTTGGGAGTGAAACTCTATCAGTAAAAGATGATGATACCAATGATATGTAATCAATGTTAAGGGTATATGACAATGGAATGAATTACCCCATGTATAAAGACATTTTATACATAAATAATTTATATTTCAAATAGATACATTGTCATTTAATGAAAATACATTGCATATATATTATTATATACTACCTATGGGAGGGGAAGCGAGAACCATAGGTAAACATTCACCTTCAAGATAAAATGGAATGGGTGATGTTATCTCTAAAGGGAGTAAAAAATGTATATGGATCCTTTATATAGGTATTCATAAATGGAAAATGAGGATATTCATCCCAACACAATAAGTCGGGAAATGTACATGGGAAAACTCTCCTCCTGTTTATAGGCCTCTCTACGTTCCTAAACAACATATAAGAATAAAACATTATAATTTAGTGATAAAAATTCACATATATTTAAATTAATTTTAAATCAAAGTATGAGAGAAATAAAAAAAATCAATGATTGTTCAAATTTAGTATATCTCCTTCAACATTTTTTATCACCCAGTGCATATCTTGATTATGTATAAAAACTATAATCTAGTCAATATTTCTCAATGTGATTCCATTAATAATTTTTCCATCATGATTAATTATGAAATCCCCAATATTGACATTTTAACGACAAATTTTTAATTAAGATTCAAATTATCATTTAGAAATTATAGTTTCTCAGTTTATGAGGTCAATATGAAGGGAACATTATTTACATGATCAACATTATAAAATAAATAAAGTAAATTAACTAATGTAAATATAAAAAAATATTCCTTGGTCCCAAAAATTGAATATACCTATTCACACATCAATAATAAAAATTTCAACACATGTATATATTTAATTTTAGTGATGACTCTTTATTTTCAATTGTAATATTATACACCAATAGAAATATAACTGATGTTGTAGAAAATCACATGTTTGGAGGTATTAATTTGGTTTAATTGTTCTCAAAACATGTGTATTTTGACTCCTTATGGATTTTAAATGGGTTAGAGGAGGCCTAATCTTATATTATGGGAAATATCTTTTGTGGAAAAAATACAAAGAAAAATTTTTTAGTGGAAACTTGGAAGGAGGACACCAGATTTTCAGTGGCCTAGGTAGGATCTACTTCCCCTTCCATTGGGTTTTTGTTATGGGTACACCAAAATCTCAACATCCCACTAGAATTCTGATGGGGGTCAACCGGAGTTCTGATGTGAACTCTAACCTCCAATTATAAGGGTATATTTTGGTTATTATAGGGATTAATTTTATTTTAAACCTTTATTTAGATCTTCTTCCACACCACATACAGTAATTTTCAAACTCCCTTGGATCATGGTGTTTATTGGCTCCCACTCCACTAATTCTCACATGATTTAAGCATTGTTATTTGTAAGAAACTCCAAGTAGTAAGGCTTACCCCCATAACATTTTATTCATGTTTCATTAACATTTTTCATTGATCTACACTCTAAATCACTAAATTATATAGTATCATAAACTTTAGGAATTTATATTTATTTCAGTAGAATAAACTTTTGAATCATGAAAAGTGGTTCCCTGTGACTATGAGTAGTTGTTCTCTAATCTTTCCACTTGTTTTATAATTTTTGTATGAATCATTTGATATATGAGTGTTGGATTGTGTGTGTGAATGGATTAAAATAGTACTAAATTAGGTTTCCTCAAATGATAATAGTTGGGAAATTTTTATTAAAGTTTTGAAATGTCCTTTAGATTTAACCTTTGATAATGTTCCCATTGATGATAGTATTATATATATAAAGAGGTGGTAGACCTTAGACTGGGAATTAAATTGGGTGTGTAATAAGGTGAAATTAATTTTGATAACTTAAAAATGCATCCTAAATTATTCCTTAACAATGAATATGTATATAAATGATAGATTCTATTTTTAATCTTGGCTAAGTAAGTTTTTGGGCATTAAGTGATGAATAATTGGGTTGGGTGTAATGCCAAAAACTGTTCCCATTTGGAAATTGGGTTGGGTTTAATTCTAACCAATGTTTTCATTCTGAGTATACGGTGGGTGTAATTCCAACCATTATTTTTTGTTACTTGGGTTGGATGTGATTCCAACTATGGTTCTTAATCAGTGTTGGGTTGGTATAATACCAACCATGATTTATGGTGTTAGGGTTGGTCATAATTCTAACTATGTTACTTATTCAATGTTGGTTTAGGTTTGACACCAACCATGATTTTTATTTGGTGATTTAAATTGGGTATAATTCCAAATATTCTTGTAATGGAATTGTTGGTTATGTTTAATTATATTTCATCCCATTATGATATATGGTTAAGAGTAATGTCAATTATTCTTATTATGGCATGTGGTTGGGGGTAATCTCAACTAATCATGTATTGTTATGTCAGTTGGGTGTTCTTTTATACATGTTACATTTATGGTATCTAGGTTGTGTGTAATTTCATTAAATATCCTTAGGCTATTCTGTTTTCTGTTATGTGGGGTAGTATGTTGACCCTCTATACCTTTCGAGGGTTTATTAATACTTAACACTGGTGCTAACCAAAGAAAGTTTAGTCACTTTTTGGTGTCTTTCTTCGCAATCAATAACGTGATAGGTATAGGTTATTAATGGTTTTTTCAAACATATAACACTTTGCATTCATACACACGCATATTGAAATTTTTTTAGAGTCATCATTAGTTGTGTTCAACTCAGCTTTTTATACACCTTACACATACATCTTGGTGGAAATGCATACTTGATGATTATTGAAATAAGGTGATAGTTTCTAAGGTTTGAGGAAATATAGGTAGTGGGATGGGGCTCCTTTAGGTATTTAGTTGATAGAAGGCTAGGGAATTGCTTTAGGATTAAGAAAGCTTCATGTTATCAAGAAAGATACTACTAATCATAACAAATGATTGATAATTATTCAAGGTAAGATTTTAATGAAATCCACCCTATAATTGTTTTTATTTCAAACAATTTCATTGCACTCATTCACGTTAAATCAATTGGTTTTTGATTTGGGTATGGTTATAAAGTATCTATCTACTGTGATAACTATTGATACACCCTTATGAGATTGATTTGATGATCTTCAGATGTGTCATGGGTGTGATATCATGATCATTAGATATGGGAACCTATGATATTTCTTTTCATTAGAGATGTGCAGTTTTTTTGGGATCCTTATGATTGATTTTATTACCTATTATAAATTTTGTATCGAATTTTATCATAGGTGAGTATTCTCCACTTCCCTAGATAGATAATATTTTATCTTTATTGGGGAGTTGGACTTGCAATAAGTTCTTTCAAAATTTATCTTCATCAACTGAGAAAAATCATGACCTAATTTTTAATCATTATTTCTTAGTAGAAGACAAGAAAAATTTTCATTCCCTTTATTATTGATTCGTTTTTGGATTTCATTCCAAAGAAATTTTTGTAGATTTCACCTAAGATAGGGTTCAAGTATATAATCAAGTAGATGCATTATATGGATACCATATGCATTCCTCTATACATGATTCATCTATATGGTCTTGGAGATATACGGTCCAGTTAGAGGTCCTAGAAGAAATGTAATTGATTCAACCTATCACTTCACGGTAGGGTGATCTTGTTTTGTTCAAAAATAAGGGTTATAGAAGTTTATTCATATATATAGATTTCCAGAAGTTAAACCATGTGATGGTTAAGAATTGGTATCCTCTTCCTTGTATATATGATCTATTTTACCATCTAAGAAGAGATTAGTAGTTCTACAAGATCAATCTAAGGATGGTAAATTAGCAGTTGTAGGTGATTACACATGATATTCATTATACTGTGTTCAGAAGTATATTTGGCATGCATGAGTTACTCATAACGATGTTTGGTTTGATGAATGAAACAAAAAAATTTATGTCTCTAATTAATAGATTTTTACATGAATATTCAGATTCTATCATGGTCATATTCATCAATGAAATTTGGTATGATTCCAAAAAAAGATAATATAGAGTATACTAAGAGAGTATTGGTCTTATTCCAATATCTCAAAGTGTCACTTCTATATCAAGGAGGTATGTTTATTAGGGCATGTGATATCTAAGGTAGGCATATCATTAGACCATGAGAATGTATAAGTTATCATTTCTTGGGATCCTCTAGAGAACATGTTCTATATAGGTGGATTCCTATGATTATAAGGCTATTACAGGATAATTATTCATGGATTTTTCTGATTTTCAACACCAATGACTTTTTGGACCAAGAAGGGGTTGAATTTTTAGTGGCATGATCTTTATGAGATATCCTTCTAGTAGATAAAGTGGATATGAATGACTATACCAATTCTAGTCTCAGCTGAGTTGGGAAAAGAGAACACCCTATATCTTAAAGCATCAAGAGTCAGGTTAGGAGAATTTCTAATATAGGATGATAGATTAGTAGTTTATGGGTATAAACCACTAAGGTCGCATGAGTGGAACTACTTTATACACAACATAGAGTTAGTGATATTGGTTCACATGCTGAGGTTTTGGTTTCACTACCTTTTGGGTGAGAGGTGTATGGTTTATATTGATCACAAGAGTTTAAATTATATTGTTTCATAGTGAGGATTTAACCATAACTAATAAAGGTGGGTTGATTAACTCTAGTATTTCAATTTTTAGAATGTTGTGGAAAACATTATAAGTTGTAAAATTTATGTTCAGATGATGTGATATGCAAGTAGCGAGTGTATGTTAATGGTCCTATTTATAAGGATGCACCTTTATGGTTTTGAAGTGTCTGGGTAAGGCTACCCTCATAGACTTTATCATCACCACATTACTTCTTTAGAGGGCGAACAAGATCCAATTGTTAAACTTTAATTGTAGGTTTGTTATGGAAAACATATATGGTGGAAATATTTCTCGGAATATGTCTTGGGGGTGATGGGGTAATTTATGTTCATGGTATATTCAAGGTATGTATGAGAATTCAAGATAAGATGATTCAAGACTCATATTCCTCGAGATAGATTGTTCATCAGGGTTTGAAAAAGATGTTTCATGATACCCATATGTAGTATTGGTGGTCAAGGATAAAGAAATACGTTATGAAGTTTATTTCATAGTACCATGCCTATTAATAGGTGTTGGTTGAAAATTAGATTCTCATAATCCTTTGTCAATCTCTTATATTCCCAAGTTGAAATGGGATTCTGGGATAATGGATTTTTTTATGAGGATACCATGGTAACCCTGTGGAAGTGATAAATTATAGGTTATCATTTATTAGTTGACTAAAATAACTCATTTCTCATTGATCAAGGAGACCTAGACTACTCATGAACCAGGTCTGTTTTATTTTCATGAGATAGTGTGGTTTCATGGTCTGCTAAGGTGTACCATATCAGATCCGAATACTCTATTCATGTCTTATTTCTAGAAAGTATTGCATAATTCATTAGATATTCAAGTACATTTGATTATAGTGTATTATCCTAAGACTAATGGGAAGCCTTATTGTACCATATAGATTTTAAATGACATCATGTGATCAAGTTTCCAAGATTTTTGTGGTTTATGGGATAACTATCTTGCATTAACAGGGTTCATCTATAATAATAGTTATTATAAATATATTCATATTGAACCTTTGGAGGCCTTCTATGGTTGGTTGTATTTAAAAAATATATTGCAGCTGGAGTACAGGGAGTCTTTTATTATTAAGTAGAGCCTCGTGTAAGATATGTTAAAGTATATTTAGTTGATTTGGAAGTGGTTAGAGACTACTAGTCAATGATCATACATAGACTGGAAATTTTCTCTTATACAATTTGAGGTGGGTGACTAGGTATTTTCCTAAGCATCTCCTAGATTGAGGAATAGGTGAATTTGGTGGTAGGAAATGTTGGTGCCTGGATTTTTGTGGGTTATTCAATTTTTTCAAGAGGATTGTTCAGTTTCAATATAATTAGTGTTTAATTAGAGATACAATATTTTACAATACATGTTTAATATATCTCATCTTCAAAGATATCACCATGTACCTTCTCACATAATCATAATTGATGATATTGAGCTTAAGTCTAATGCATCATTAAAGGGATGCCCAGTGAATATAAAGGATCTGAGTTAGAATTTTCTTCTTGGGAAGATGATACCTCATGTACATGTACAATGGAAACATGGAACTACCTAGGAGGAGTCTTAGGACTGAGAGGTAGATATATAAGCATTTTGGTTGAATATTTTAACCAAAAAATCTTGGATATGAAACTCAAGGACGAGTTTCTATATGGTGTGGAATTTATAGAAACCTTTGTGTTTGAAAGTGTGAATTTGAGTTAATTTCAATCAAACCATGTGTATTTCAAACCCCTATGAATTCATAAGGGGTTATAGGAGTCTTGGTACTAGATTCAAGGGAAACAATTCAGGTAGAAAAGTTATTCCAAAGATCATAATTATCAGTGAAACCCTAGTGAGACTTCACCAGACTTCCAGTGCATTTATCAAGGGCCACTACCCCTATCACCATGGTTCATGTAGGGGTGTAAGAAAAGCTTGGTGGTCCATGGGGAATTTTGGTGGGTGTCTATTATAGTATTGGTGGGAACCCCAACCCCATAAGGGGTAGTGTTTTAATAACTATGGGGTTTCCTTTAATTTTAAAACATTCCTTTGAAACTCCTTCCTCATGAATAACAGGGCCTAGGCTATCATGGATTTTTATTGTTTTTGGTTCCTACTCAACTGATTCTCACCTGATTCAAGAACCATCAGTTATAATCAACTCAAATATTAAGAATTATCCTAAAATACCCTATATTTATGTTTCTTTGTTTGTTTCACTACTCGCCTCTACATATCCTTAAAATTTAGCATTTTTTAAATTTTAGGGATTTTATTTGATTTTTTCTATATCAAGTAATGATTTTAAATGAGGTGGGTCCTTAGAATATGATCCAGGTGGTCCCTATCTTTTCCCCTTGTTTTATATATGTTGTACACACTGTTTGATATAAGAGTTTTAGAGAGTACATGTAAATGGATCCAAATTATACCAAATTATGATTCATCACATAATTAGTGTTGGGAAATATTTTTTAGGGTCATTCTAAGACATTTTGATTGTAACCATTGATCATGTGGTCACCAATTGCCATGTATTTTTTAGAAAATAGTGTTAAATCATAAAATTAGAATCAAGTAGGATATTTAATAATACGAAATGAGTTTTGATATCTTAAAAGGGATCCTTACGTGTTCCTCAATGAAGTAGAATTATATAAATGATAGATCTTAGTGGTGATCTTATCCTAGTAAGCATACCTTGGGTAAGGTGATGTGTAATTAGTTTGTGTGATTTTTGGGTAATTGAATTAGGTGTAATGTCAACCATTTTTTACTTGAGCATATATGTTAGGTGTAATAACAAATATGATTCATTGGTACTTGGGTAGGGTTTCTTTCCAATTGTGGTTATTATTTAGTTTTGGGTTAGGTGTAATTCCAACAATTATTCTTGGTACTATGGTTGGGTGTAATTCCTATAACAGTTCTTATTGAGTATTGGGTTGAGTGTAACTCCAACCATGATTCTTATTTGGTGTTTTTGGTTGGGTGTAATTACAATCATTCATAAAATGTCATTTTTTGGTGTAATGATTGACCATATCAATAAGCATCAACTCATTGAATTGATCTTGAGACATCTGAGAAAAACTAAGATAAAATAATGTTAACTATAGATAATTTCTAATATATATATATATATAAGAAAAAACTAATAAATATTTATTAAAAACAAATAATATATATTTATTATGAATATAACTATAATTTAATTCATCATTCTTCCTCTTCATCTTTATATTCACTAGTGTCAATGTATTTTTCTTCCTCCCTGGCATCATAAATTTACATATGAGATTTAATTTCATCTTCCCCCATTATTTAAGATTTATTAGTTACATCATTGATGTTATCAACATCACAATTCCTTAACTATAAGGTTACATAATCTATATTTATATCTATTTTAGTGAGAGATATATTAGGAAATGTTTTTTTAAAATATTTCAATATTATTCATTTTTACATAATCAATTTCATTTCCATTAAATTAAATTTCATGATATTTCATTTTTATTACACACAACAAGTCATTTAAATCTCTCAAAGTATCATTGTAATTTTTATAATAAAATTAATATTCATCAAGTTCCAGGATAAATGGTTCACTTATAGAAAGATGAATTTTATAGTTAATTTTAATGATTCCATATCATGGATGGATGTAAAACCCTTGATCAATATCAATCCAATGACGTTTAAATATTATTATGTAATTTTTTCCTAGGTAACATAACTCAAATATTTTATGCATCATTCAATACAATTCGACTACAATTTCATTGTGATGGGTTCCTTTTAAAAATAAAAATTTTCATTGATTTTTTTCTTCATCATATGTGCATGTATTAAATAAAAATCCATTAACCACATAAACATTATAAAATTTTACTAATTTGGATGTCGTATTACTATGTGAAAATAATGGACTATCAATTTTATTTTAATGGTTTGATGCATAAAACAATTAATAATATAGAAATTTAAAATTTGATTTGATATATTCAACAGTAAAAAGTTTAGCTTACACGTTTGTAAAATCATTAGGAAAAAATACATTTTCGACATTACATAAAAGTAGTAGAGTTAATATATGTGAATTATTTTTTGATATTATCATCATAAAATCTATAAAATTATTAATATATATTTAATTTAAAAAATATTTTAAAAAATATAGGTAAAAGTATTATTTACTACACAAGTCATGTTATTTCATTACAATTGTGAAAAACATATATAAGAGCATTTTGTTCTTCATAATATGAAAACCATCATTCTTGATCACCATCAAAATCAAGATCCTGATAATTAAATATTTATAATTAATGGTCCATGAAATAATAAAAATTTCCATCATTATGACCCATTATATTTTTTTAAATAATATCTAGATTGAAAATAATAAGAGCACTAATTTTAAATTTCCTCAAGATGGTACACGAATGTAATCTACCATTCAATTGATGTTTTCTTACATACATTCCTTTTCAGTATTTTTAGGCATTATAATATGATAATATCTATCAAAAAAGAATAATCCATCTATATTTTTCTTTATACGTAAAATGTAATACTAAATATTCTATAAAATAAAATAAGGTCAACAGAAATAGTTTTCCCAATTTGCAAAAAATTAAAACATCTTTTTACATCACATTCAATACATCACGGTATATCTTTTCAGAAAAAATGTCTCAGAAAATACATGATATTTCAATCAACAAAAACCATATTGAATAATTAAAAAACCCTCTAATACCAATATAAAATAATCTATCCATTATAATATAAAAATATTTAGTTCCTAATATGATAATATGACCAATTATTAAATATTGAGAAAAATTAGTAGCATATTCATTAGGTAACCTCCAATAAAAAAACATTGATAGAATAATAAAAAAATTTATTCAGAAAGTCCATAAGATTCTTTTTTATTTATTAAATTTTGTGATCTGTCATTTTCAAATAACTCATGTTTGAGACACTTATGAATTTTTACATGATCTAATTGTGCCTTTACAGTATCATTAGTCTTACCAGATATTTCCAACAAGGTATAAAATATTTTATCAAAATATTTTTTCTCAATATACATTATATTTTAACATGTGATGGACCAATAAATCAAACCAATATGGAAGGTCCCCAAAACTATTTCACTTTATCCAATTATGATGTCTCCTAAATCCACCTATTTTTATTAATTTATAGTTGATCCAAAAGTAATGTTACGTAATTATGAGATGATAGATTGTACCTGAATAACTGATATTACTGCTATAGTCCCATATCTTTCAATTATACATTTTTTAAAATTATTTATATTCCCCCATAAAATATTATCTTCCATAATAAATATTTTATGAGTCGAAAAAACATTTTTTTCTTCCATTGATAAGATTGAACACTTAATTTCACTCATCCAATACGTACATGAATTTGGACCATCGATACTCTACCCAAATAACATACAATATTCTATAAAGTATCTAATTTTCTAGATTAATTCAGATTTAAATATAATATTTACTTTTGCAACTACATCATATGTAGTCACGCCATCACTCCATAATAAAAATACCTCACCAATAAGTGAATTCAAATAAAATATTGATATTATATTTTGGAAAACCTATAAAAATAACACTAAATAAATATATGGTTACTTTATCAATATCAAAGTTGTTAAGTTATAAAGATTTATAAAAATATTCTGACAAGAATATTGATATTCGTAAGCCCAAAATGGATAAAAACCATCAGTAGAAAGACTTAAATGTATGTTAGGAGGATCTGAAGAAGAATATGGAAACTTTTGATTAAATTATTTCCATAAATAACCATTTAAGATTTTACTAATACAAATATTTGATTTATTTCATGTCATTAATATATTTTTACTGGATAAATAAATAGATATTATAATCTAGGTGTAATCATAAAATACCTCAATTGTTTTACAATAATAAATATATACTTTCCTTATTGTATCTTGATTGTACACATGTTTTATAATAAATTAACATCTCATATTCTCTATCATATGAGATGAAATCATTTGAAAATGCATAGATATTCTAATATTTAATCCCTAAATTATGTACCAACTTCTAACTTTCATAAAAATTTATAGGTAGTGTATTCCCCTTAGGAAATAATGATATAAAAAAAGAAAATATTTTGTAAAAACGACAATTTAACATTCTAGAATCTAATTTAATATCCATAAATTTTATAATCACCTGAAATTTTATTATCTTATATCGTGGATATGAGGCCTCTTTGAAATATTTCAATAATTCTTAAAATTTTGATACTTTCAATTCATGATTAAAAATACCATTCTTAGTTTTTGTTTCTTGAAAAGATATAACAACAACCTCATATACTAATTTTAGAAATTATAATTGATATGGACCCAAATATATCATATTTTATTATTAATTGTATTTGCAATGTTGATTTTGTGTCAAATAGTTTATTTGTATATTTTTTTTAAATGAAAATATATTTTATAATGTGTTTGGTTTAGCTTGAAGTTATTTATTCAAGTTTTTATGTGCATAAAATATAAATTTTGATTGTTTAAGTTATAATGAACTAATTTGAGGAACTTTTGTTTTGGAACCTTGTGAAGACACATTTAACTTAGAGCATTGTGATGTCACTCTGAATTTATCTGATCAGAAGATAAAGTAATTTTTTCTTCTGATGTAGTTACAAATGAACCTAAAGTTTTTTATAATATGACCATTGAAGTTTATTACAATGACATCCATAAATTGGATTGAAGTATTTAAGGAATGGAAGATGTTATAGATACTAGTTCACTTACAATCGAGTCATTCATAACCTAACTAATTTGACTATCCATGATTGTATTTCTCTTTTTTGTTTTCTTATAGCTATTATTGTTAATATTTCATAGAAAAGATATATGTTTTTTATTTTGTAATCATTCATCTTATCTTATCTGATCAGATTGTTTTTAAGGATAAGAAATTATATCTTTCAATAACTGAGTTCAATTAGATTTTATGGATATTAATTTGATGTAGATCATGATGATTGAAGAATATCATAAGGATAGAGCTACCTATTGTTGGCTATTTTGTCTAGGAAGAACTGTCGTGCACTTGTATCTTCTAATCAAGGATAAATAAAATAAGATACATGGAAAGAACTATGATTCCTTGATTTGGGCTATCAAATCCCTCTATTACTTATATTAAAATGTATGATTTCCTTCAAATTCAAATATTTTTGGAAATATAAAACACTTTTTTTGGAGTAGTTGGATTATAATTCATTTTTCCATGTTTTGTTTCGAATGATTATTGAATTAAATTCTGACTATTTTATATCTTTGAATAGTTTTATAACTTTAAATAGATTTATTTTTTTCTTCTTTATTTACTTTTCTTACTCTAATTGATCTGGAAATGTATCATATAACCGATTTCTATTTTTGAGTGGGTAAAAATTTGATTTAGTCTTTATACTTTAATTCACCCCCACCTCTTGAACATTGAATAACATTACTCCATCGGGTGAACACTTGGTGTCATAGTTTTAATCTATTTCAATCATTAGTGTAATTTTCATTATTTGAGCTTTATTATTTGATTTTATATTTTTGTTTTTATTATTAAAACTTATATAATTCTCCGTATACTAATGTGTAGTAGAGTAAAAGATATTATGTTTTTTATTGTATTAACACTGCTAGTTTGAATCTTTGAAAATCTTAATCCAAACTAACTACCAATAATTGTTGGTGTGGACTATGAGTACTTGTGATATCAAATTTAAACAAATTTCATCAACGCTATAGTGTAAAAAATTTCTTATACATTTCAATTGTTATAAGATTCTAGAGAAATAAGTTATCTCTTTCAATCAAGAAGAGAAGGTGGAATTTCAACTTATTTTTTGAGTTTAGAATATATTATTATATATTTTTGAAAGAAATATTTACAGTTAAGTCTCATCATGTAGAATACTATGAGGTATTTGGAATAAGTTAGATGTGTCTCATTTCCTAACATTAAAGGTCTTTGTGATGAAAAGGGTGATGCTTAGAGAGTATTATCAGTCATTTTATTTTTTACTTGGAGAGTCTATTTCTCAGATGCACCAGAGATTTATGAATATTATATATAGGCTTCAAATTATTTTTGGTTGATAATTATTAGAATATTATAATTTAGAGAATATTATATAAATTCTTCCAATATGATGTTAATCAAATAGAACAAATATATACAATTCCAAGAATATCATAGAGCTTAACACTGATGTTCTAATAAATAATCTCATACAAAATTAAAGTAGACTAAAAAGATATGTGGGGAAATAAAGAAATAAGGATATGTTTTTATTTTCATATACTTCCAGATATTTAAATTCCAAGATTCATAATTCAAATCCAAGTGCTTATAAAATAAATTCTAAATGGAATTATGAGAGTAGTGATATGGATCTTATTGATGGTGAGTTGGATTAAATTTCCAGAATAATTTTCTGAAGAGATAGATTCTAAATAGACTGTTGAAAGGAATGAAAATATGTAAATGATAAGAAGGATTCTATTTAAATTTTCTACTATGAATGTAAAACATATAGGGCACATCAGACCTTTTTTTAATAATAAAATAAAAAATAGTAGTCATATAGCATTTATACAAAGATAAAAGGTAGAAAATCATTCAAAAATATAGCCAATACATGGAGTGCTAGTGAAGATCCATCAGCAAATGAAATCAATTGATTGAATAGTAACAACAAATAAAACGTCACCAGATTTTATGCTAAAGTTCCTTATAATGGAATGTGTGTCATGGGGAAAGTAAATTTATATTCACTTAATAATTTATTCGTAGATCCATCTTGTCGTTTTTCATCGGATGATTAAAAATGAGGAGGATGAATATAAGGAACTAAAACTATATAAATAAATGAAGTAATATATTTTGGAAGTTGAATATTTTTATGAAAAAGTTTATAAGATATATATATGTTTTAAATATGAAGTTTTTGAGAAGAAGAAATATCTTTCTAAGTCTATAAGTGAGTTGGTTAAATCTAAAAATAATGTTAACGAGTTAAAGAATGATTTTTTAGACAAACTTACAAACATAATCAAAACTCAACTTATGTTACGAAATCAGAAGATAATAACAAAGTGATTAAGATGAAGTCATAGGTTGGGAGATTAAAAAAGTTACATTCAGACTTCATTAATGGAAGGAAACAATTTGAAAAAATTTAAAAAAAATTGAGACTAAAGATAACATATATACTTGGAAGTAAATCCGGGGAAAGGAGTCATTATTGGTTGAATTAATCTATGCCAAAGAGTGCGCCTTTTTATTTGAAATTCCAAAGGTGGGAAATGGAAGAAAAATTGATCATTGTATGAAATCCAATATTCTGAAACACATCGATCATATGTATCAAAGGAACTCATAATGGTTGAGCATAGGAGAGTTTGAAATATGTGGATACTAAATCTGTTATTTTAGAATATCTTTAAACCTACACAAATTTTAATTACATGATCATAAAAATTATCATCTAAACTAAGATGTGTATTGATAGATAAACCTCAATATCTGGTACCTTGAGACATTATAATTTTATGTTTAAATTATTTACATTTATACTTTAAATTATTACTTTTATAATAGAATAGTTTATCATTATTTACTCAATTACCCATTTTTTACTTTTACATTTTGATTATTTACTCTTATGTAAGGTTTTTATTAATTTTATGATTTTTTTTATTTTTAATGTTTTGATGTATATATTAACACCTTTTTTAGGGGGTTTTATTTTTTTATATTTTTTATATAGATATTTTATCTCTTATCTACATTTAGATTATTTATAAGATAGAAATTTTATTTGAGAACTACTTTTAGAACTATATTTGAAATTAGAATATCATCATAAAATTAGGGGATTATTTTTTTCATCTTTCAATGATTATGATAAACTTGTTTATTTTAGATTTCATACTTTGATAAATTTTAGAATAACTATGAATTTTATTTTTAGGATTAATAATTTCAGATGGAAAACAATATATTTTTTTAAAAAATCAATTTTTTTAAGAGATTTTGAATCATATTTTTTAGCACAATGTATTCTAGATCATTGTATTAATATCAGATAAATGATTGGTATTATTGCCTAAATAATGGCATGGATCCCCATATTTGGTTTTCATCATTTACAATTTTGTTTTTATAGTTTCAAATCATTTAATAGATCTTTATTTATATTTTCAAACAATACAATAGAAACTTATTAAGAAATATCTTTGAGAGTGATAGTTTGATAAAAGTTAATTTAATGGGGTTGGTACAATCAAAATAAGTTATTTCTAAAGAGAGAAATAAAATTATGAGGTTGAGAATCAGTATCCCTTTATACTGAGGAACATGAACTTTTATACTCAAAAATTATATGAATGTGATACCCTAGAATGAATTTTGACGATTTAGACAGTGAGAAAGAGTTAAGTTCATGATTAAGAACAATAGGTTTTTGATTACCCTGATGAATGTTGCTAAAGTTATTAGATTGTCATTAGACAGTGAGTCAATGTTAATTTCTCATGGAATTATAGAAAAATCCAATTTTTTTACTAAATATAGGGTTTATGAGACCATGTTTGTGATAAAGGATATGGTTCATAAGATAAATCTTATAAATCTAGAAGGTATAATAGTATTTTAGTGGGTATAAGGATTCTTATTTCCAAGAAAAGGAGAAAAAATACAATCAAGGTTGAAAACATTTATATGTTGAACTTTTATATGGGAATAATAAAATTAATATTTTTAAAATCATTTGGGATTACATAGATTATTTTTTTCAATTTGGTGAGATAGAATATCCTAATATATTCAAGAACATTGAATCAGATGATCATAAAAATCATTCATATTGAAGACATAATACAAATTTGAATTGTGGAAAAGTTGAAGGAAAAACATTTGACTCGTGAGACAATGTCTAAAATGAAGCTCTTCAATATTCTAAAAAAATATAAATTCATTGAAAGATGAAAAAAAGTTAACATTGGGGATGATGCTATGAAATCTGTGAAAATTAAGAAGTAAAAAGTGTGAAAGAAGTTAAAGATCATCTAATAGATATCCATTAGCAGGAGAAGCTTTTAAAGATTTCCAAAAACTAAAGATACCAAAATAATATTTAGATGAAAAATCAATAATTCTAGCTGATAAATATACAGATAAGTTGAAAAAAATATGATGAAGTTAAAAAGAATCTTGATGATATAAAGTCAAGTAACCCTTATTTTGGTCACACAAAAGTGGAAGTTAAAGCACAAAAATAAGATAAGATTAAATTAAAGAAAATGGAGAAGGTGAAAAGGAATTCCAAGAAGATAGTGGAATATATAGTGGCTCTTCCTCTAGTTACCATCAGAAAACCTTCTAAAATACTAAGTAGGAAATTGAGCTTCACATAAGATAAAACATATACAATAAAATCTAAACTCAAATAAGTTAATGATCAATATACCCTTGATTTTTATTCACCTAAACCTAAAGAAATAGGTGATAAGTATGTTGGAACACCTGAATAAGTACATGTCATGGTAGATGAAACTCAACAAATTCAACATTTCTTGTGGCACTAGTATTAACATCTTTGGATAATGCTTCTTTTTCATCTATTTCTAGAAAAAATAGTTTATCTATTTATACATAACATGGGTCTTTAAAGACTCTATCCACACCCACTAGAGCTAATAATTAAATAAAACTATAATTATAAGACACTCTTAATAAAGAAAATTTTTTACATCCACCATGTGGTGAAAAAGAGAAATCACTGAAAGTTGAAACAGAAAAATCTCTAGATGTTTAGAATATATACGGAATTGATGTTGAAAAAGATCATAAATCTTATAATTTCATTGAAATTGATAATATATTTTCCCAAAAATGTTCAACTAGAATAGAAGGATCGGTTTCAGGGTAACATCAAATGATTTTTTTAATGATAAATCGTGAATGGATAGACTTGAAAAAATCATGGCCACATCAACCGAAAAACTAGTTTCGCTATCGGATGTTATACATTTTCTACCAAAAATTAATACTAGAATGATATTGTTGTAATATCAAAATATGAATTTTAAAAACTCTAAAAATCAATAGAATATTATTGATCAAAAAGTGTATTTGTAGGTTGATGTATTTGATTATAATTATGAATGCTAATAAAATTTTAAAAACAAAAAAATTATGGAAAATTATTTAAAATTACAAGATGTTAATGTTCAATGCCTTCTAGGACATAATGAAAATATGAGGAAGGAAAACGATTAGGCTATCCAGCTTTCAAGTAAATAAATGAAATATTTAAAGGAATATAAGAAAGAGATAAAGGAACATAATAAATTTTCCATTATTTTTAATAAATCATTGAAATATGAAACAGAAATGGTGAAAATGTTGAAGAATTCGATTTCAAAATCTCTACAAAAATAATAATTTTTAATTTTTTCATTGTTATAAATCTTTGAGTATTGATGGATGCCGCCTTTCTTGATTTTACATTACTTATTATTGATAATCCTAAAAAGAAATTATATTTTTTATTGATTTATTCTAGGGTGAGATTGATGTAAATTAAGAAGGAAGTTATTACCCTATCATTCATTAAAAATATCAATTATAGAAGTTTATCCCAGGGGGGTAAATGGGAAGATAAAGAGAGAGATAAATTTACTTTTATGTATTTATGACATATATTAATAGAGATTAATGGTGAGAAATATTTATTCTTTACAGTGATATACCTATATTAATTTCTAATTTTTACCATATAGGTCTTTTTTACTATAACACCACAAAATTTTATAATATATCTCCTTTCAAATATATTTAATTTTTTGGTATCTCGCAATAGATGAAACCTCAATTCTAAATGAACCATTTTATAGTATATTGTCATAGCCTAGCCATTAAAATTGAATATATGAATTGGAATAACCATATTATGAAAAATATATACAAAGCTCAAACTCAATACAAATTTATTATTTAATTATCATGAAATAAGAACTCAATTTCTCAATAACATCATTTTATGCTTCAAAAGTATGTTTTCTTCAAAAATGATTTTTATTGATTTTTGTCCAAAAATATAATAATTATTTTCTAGAAATTTTAGAAATTTTATTTCCTTAAAAGGATACCATTTTTAAAATTATTATATCAAAATTATCTTATGATGAATTTAGTGTAATTTTTCAAAAAGTTTGATTTTCCAATGAATAGTGAAACATTCTGATTTTTATTGAAATCAACCTTTTATATTCAAAAATTTAAAAAGTCACATTTTATTATGGATTAGATTTAAAAGTTAATTAGTTAATTTTTATTAAAAACAATACAATAACTGTTATTGGAATCTATATTATACTTTAATTTTCTTTAAAAACATTTTTTACATTTTTAATTTGTAAGGAAATTTTATTGAGAAATAAAAAAACAATATTACAACAATCTGAATTTTGGATTTTTACAAAAGTATCATTGGAAGAGAAGTTTCAAATCTTCATGTAATACCATAGATGATTCAAAATTCTCACAATTGACCCCTTTGTTCACAAGTCCATTAGCAAGGTAGTTTGCCTCCCAAAAAACATGAGTTTTGAAGTAGTTCATGCTTGAGAGAGAATCCAAGAACTTCATCTATTGAGTGGTTATCATTATTGATAAATTTAATTAACCATGTCTAATATCTTTCACAATATCATTGGCGTCACATTTAAACTGTAGATTGTTCCATACTTTTTGTTATGCCATCACAACCATTTTGATCAATCCAAGAAATTCTGATTCAAGGGATGATGCCAATCCACATGGTCTAAAAAGATATCCCATGATGTGCAAATTATGATCTATGAAAACTTCCCCAAAATCCACAAGACAAGGATTCCCTCATGAATAACCATTAGTATTTCATTTTTTTCAACTAAAAAAAGGTTTGTTCCATATGACTTCCAGCATTCCTTTAAGAGGAAAAAATACCTTCTATATAAAAACATTATAGAATAGAAAAACCATTGATAGAGTTGTTATAATGATTATTTTGGTTACAATTGGAATCTTGGACAACCACAATAATTTGGTCCAATAAAGAACACATGTTTACTAATGATTGGACATGCCTAATTCCATTCCTATTGGACTAGATGATCTGCAACAATTTTTCACTAACATTGAAATCAGTTTAATAATTTTTCAAGAAATCTGGAGGTTTCAATGGGCCATGATCAGGTTGTGTATTGAGATAATGTACAGTGGTCCGAGCTCAAGTAAGTCAAACACCATCTTCCATTATTCCGAGGCTATGTTGCAGCTCGGAAATAGATGATTGCTATCTTATTTGTGTAGATGAAAAATAATATATCTAGAGAATAAAGAAATAACCAATGATTGAAGAAAATCATCAACCAAGAGTTTAGAGAAGGGAATCCTCTATACCATCATTAATTTGGAGGGTCTCACCCATTTTTTAAAGAATCTTATGATATAATTATTTACTTTTATAGTATTCAAATTTTTATAAAAATACCTTTATTTTAGAATTCTATTTGTTAGATTCTTCAAAATTATAATATCCTCCTATTTAGTGAAATTATAATTCACAATATTCTGCCTAATTTCCTCTGATTAGTTGTATTAATTTCTATTCTACTCCTTGATTGAGATTTCGAGATCAAACTTCAAATTAGAAATGTTAAGAATATCCAACAGGGGTATACATATCCAATTATCAAGCCAAAAATTCAAAGAGGAGTTTTCATTAACAAGACAATGAGAATTTAAAGAAATGCCGACAAATGCATTTTTGAAATCCTCTCATACTAAATATTCATGATAGTTAATGTTTTCTAGTTTTTGCTTCCTCAAAAATCAAGAAATAATAAATAAAATAGATTCTAATTTTTAATTTTTCAATCTCAAAATAAAATTATCTTTTAGGTATCGATTGGTAAGAAAAGTTCTTGAGTCCCAGTCCTCCATGAATATATGGCTTGTAACATTGCTTCTAGAGAACAATTATAATCATTATTTCAAGGAATGTACAAATCCAGACAAATATTTTTATAGTAGTGTTAATTTTCTAGAGTAATTTCGTGGGCCATTTATACACCATTAAAGAGTACGAAAACATGGAAACAATAGTGTGCTTCATAAGGCATACTCTTACTACCATTGAGAGAGATTTACCTTTCATCATGTTTCATGGGTTTAATTTTAAATTCAATTAAATAACTTTTGTGAATTGAATTTGATAAAATTGATTAAATATTTGGAATTATAAGGGTCAAATTTATTAAATATGTTCTATTTATTTTTTTCATTAAAAATAGTAACCTTGGTAAAAATTTGTCACCTAATAAGGGTAAAACGGGTAAAACAAGGTTAAAACTTTGCGATTAGGCTATAAAATTACTATAATACTTCCCTTTATCTTATTTAATGAGTATATTTAAACCTTTATCATCCAAGTCTCAAAAATATCTACTTGGTTCCATTTCTAATTGATATTGACCATTATATTATATTACGAAAAGAATAAATACAAAATTTCACTCTCTTGACTTTAATATCTCTAATATTGATTTCATATGGATAAAAAAGGTTATGTTAGGTTTTCATTTTTTATTTAAAATATTAATTAATTTTTTTATCATGGATTTTTTTTTTAAATTTTTTTATTTATTGAATAATTATTTTAAATTCTTATGGAATATCGATATAGTAATTATTCAATTATTAGAAAAACAAAATAAATGTTTCTGAAAAGATTAAAAGTAATAAAATTTTGGTTGAATCATTATATTTCAAGAAATTTTAGATATATATAATATAATATTAATTTTTGAAAAGTTTATATAAAAATTCTATATTTTTCTCTATGTCTTTAAATCCAAATTAAATGAATGGTGTCAAAAATGACATTTATGATATTTTATGAGAAAAAAATTTAATAAAATATTTAAAATTCTAAAAAATTATATCTTTTTATAATTTAATGGGTTATGTTTGAATATATCAACCATTTTCCATTTACTGGTCAATTTTCCTTTTATGGTAACATTCTTTACCCTGTAAAAGTAAAACAAACTTTGATATTGCGGTAATAGTCAAAAGGGTTAATGAGGGTTTCAAACTAAGATATAAGGGATAAAATCAATTAAACATATATTAATATTATTTTATGAGATTATTTTAACTCATAACCAACCTATAATTTAAATATATCAATTTGGTGCGACATTATCCTCGAAATTAATTTATATTAATTTAATACTTTATGTAATTCCAAGGGTGCCCCTCCCCTCACTTATAAAAGGACACACATTCTCTCTTTTACTTACACCACTTTTATCCTTATATATCTAAAATTCCATAACCTAATACCTTTTCATATTCTTTAACCATGTCTTAGAACTTATTTTTTTTCCAACATATCATCCTTTCCAGGTTTAAGGTTTAAACAAAAATGGGTTTCTTCATGATGAGGTATATCTCATAACCTAGTACTTTGAATTTTATTTCTTCTTATATTGACTATAAATATATGGTATTAATCATTAAATAATAACACAATTATCCTAAATTTATATAAATTTTATAATGATTATTTAACCACCATTATTTAACCACTTTTCCATCAAATGAGAAGTGAAAGTATCACTCATTTATCTTGTGGACTACCATCTCAACTTAGAGATACAATTAATTTCCCATCACTATATTGCAAGGATCAATATTTTTATGGTTTTAATATTTATAGATGATATTTATAAAATAATAATGCTTCCATAATTATAATATCATATCTAGTTTCTTACCTTCCTTTAATTTGTAAAATGATAATGTCGATCGTGCATATGTATGGATTACCACCTCCACATAGATATGTGATTTTTTAATTAACACTTTAAATAGATATTAATAAGGATAATTTTAATGAATATATATGATATATATGATATAATAATGATTCTATAATGCCTAATTACTATTTACCTTTCTTTTTTCCATCCTTAGAAATGTGAAAACATCGTTCATGCGTACATACAGCCTACTGCCTCCAAGAATGGTGCAATTCATTTTTCTGTCTCAACTTTCTATGATTGACTCTAAATATATATATATATATATATATATATATATGATATTATATTTATATTATAATAAAAATTGTATAGATAATTTAACCATGATCAAATTATAAGGATCGGAACTACCGAACCCAAGTTATCAGGAAAAATGAAATGGTTAATACCGATTAATGTTGATTTTAATAAGAATTATAAATAAATTTTTAATGAAATATTATAATTAGAAAATGTAAGATATTATAGTCTTTTATATTAATATTTTATATAAGTATAAAATATATTATATAAGAATAAAAAATTTAAATTAATTATACAGGATGTTAAAATCACTTACGAGGCAATTCGAGCATGAGATAAGGGATTTCTTTTATAATCAGGTTTTATTTCAGGATAATTCATGTTTGAGTTTAAATGGAGGGAAATTATATGATAATTATGTAATAAAACCATTTCATTTTATTATTCTACAACAATTCTTGAAAATTTTTAAATAATAGTACAATTTTCCTCTCTGAATTACTTAAAAATATAACAATTTATTTTAAGAAAAATAGACTATATTTCCTCTTTAGTCTGGAATATTTTTTTCCATGTCCATTCTTTCTAGAAAAATTCAAAAATGTTTTTAATATTACCCCATAATTTACTAAAATCATTAAATCGAAGGATTTACTTTTTTATAAAATGTTTTAAAAGTAATCTTCTTTTCATTTTCTATACAAGGTACTGTCGACTTTTTACGGAAAATGTAAAAGGAATATGTGTTTTAATGTACATAAAATGAATGGAATTTTCCATCATCCTGAATGATAAATACTTATAAATATTTTTCTACATTTTTCAAAATTTCTTTCCAAAATATACTTTAATATATGGGAAATTTTTATATTTTAATAAGTTATTTACAATTGAAATGGTATTTTCCTTAACAAATTTTCCAATGATATTTTAGAGGTATTTTCAACTATGAAAACACCCATTGATATTACTAGGGATATAATCCAATTATACCATATTTATTATTTCTCTTGATGTTTTGTGATAATAAAGTATTGATGTTTTGTATTCTTTATTCAATACAGATAATTTTTGACTTATAAGTTATTTTGAGAATGAATTATGTTAATCATTCAAAATATAAGGAATGTATAGTATGTGAAAGTGATGGGTGAGGGAAATATATAGATATTCCATCGATGAATTTAAAGGTATCATGAGAAAAATATATGGAATTCCATATTATATTGGTCTTTGGTTTAAACTTAACTATATAATAATAGTGATGTGTTGGTTGAGAGGTCGTGATGATATGATTCAGGATATCTTGGCTGAGAGGCCTTAATCATGAATGTCCAAAATTATGAATTTCATTTATTAATAATTTAGTTTTATTTATACATGTGTTTTCTTTGTGGTTATTAGAAATGGATACTAATTGAAGTGATGTATTTATTAAATGGAATGTTTTTTTTATTATCCACTCTTTCATATTGATTATTCCATATTTACTCATGATAACTTCCATTGTATGTAACCCTTTACTGAGCATCTGATCTCACCTGTTATTTTTTTTATTTACCACATATTTGAAAATGTATATTATGAATGATATCATGGATGAAATAAATTTTCATATGATATGTTTTTTTATAATTATAATGCAATATGGGAATCTTTTTTGTGTATAGTTTTACAAGATTATTGAACTGATCATCACTGTATAGTGATATTTCTTATATCTTGTATTAATGTAATAAAGTAACAATTGGATCTGGGTTACTAGAGTTAGGGATTATATAGTTGGTATCAAAGTAATTTTAGTAGAAACCTTGGGAAATAGATTTTAAATAAACATAGATAACATGAGAACTGTGATAAACACTTATAATAGATAACTTTTTCTATTATAAGTATTTTTATTTTATGGATTAATATCCATGGTGGTTATGAGTTAACTCAGTGTGGTCCATTATTTAATAGTAGAAATTAGTGAAATAAAAGTAATCAACACCCAATTTTTTTTGGGATTCCCCTACTGAATAAGTCAATATAGTTGGTGTTGTAACTGAGTAGATCATGGCCATATTAGGGAATCTGGCTCAGGTTATGATGAATAACCTTTCCCATATTGAACAACCTGTTGTCATAAAACATGATTCACCTATGTTGGATCACATAATTCTACAGAAATATTTATATTTTAATCTAACTACTAATAACTTAGTTTCTAAACAATGGATTAATTCCCTCACATATATATTCCTAGATTTGGGGTGTAATGAAAGTAAAAAATGTTATTCTAGTACAATATTTTTTGAAAGGAGATTTTGATCAATAGTGGTCATTAATCCATAACACTGAATAGTTTTATGAAATATAAACAATTTAATGGAAAACTTTTAAAGTGATATTCTTTGAGAAATAATTTCTATAATAATAGTGATCTGAAATGGAGATTAAGTTATTCACTTTAAATCATAAGGAATAAGAATGTCTCGAAGAGTTTTAGGATAACTTTACAATATTATACAGACATCCTTCAGACTAAAAACATAATATAGAAAGCAGTATTAAATATTTCGTAGTAGGTATTAAGTTGAGCCTCTAAAGGTAACTAGTTTCTAAAATGATATCATTTTATGATGATATAGTCTTAAGTTCCATTAAGGAAGATAAATTGTATTATGGATCATATTCCTTAAATAGAAATCAAGAGAATAACAAGACATATGATCACAAGAAAAGTGGAAAAAATAAAAGATGAATAATGGAATAAAGCAATTTCCATCATGTTAAAAATGTGGAAAGAAACATCCAAGAAAATAATTGAAGGTAATGGGAGTTTGATAGAAGTTCAGAGATAAGGGTCATCTAGATAATGAATATAAGGAAAATAAAAAACACATTAATATCGAATGATTTAACTATAAGGATGTGGGTAATTATTCAAACAAGTTCCCTAAGTTTCAAGGGAACTTACTATATAATCCAAGGGTAAAAGTCCGAGCATAGGTAATTTCTACAGCTAAAGTGGAAGTTCCTTGGAATGTGGTCAAAGTTAACCTTACCATCCTCTCTAGAAGTTAAAATGTTTTATATGATTCAGGTTATACGTACTCTTTTATATATGAATAATTTTATAAGAGTATCACATCACCACCTCAATGGTTATATTTTATGTTGGAACTAAAAACTTATAAATCTAGGATGATCACATCTCAAGTCTATAGCTCATCTCTGATAGATGTTTGTGGGAATGAGCTTCCTAAAAATCTTGTTATTATTACTCTAGTTAAATTTTATGAAATTTTGGGCATGAATTAGCTCTCTTGGTATAGATCCTATAACAATTGTCAAGGAATGGAAGTCACATTTAAAATAATGAATCAAACTATGATAGTCTAGTAGTCTAAGGTTAAAACAGAACTCCCAATGGAAATTACTACCATCATATATGCTTTGTTACCTATTCCTGGAGGATATTAATCTCATATGGTTGGGTAGAAACTCAAAATTTTAGATATACTTATTATATAGTAATTTTTATGACATTCAATAAGTGTTTCCTAGTATTCCCCCAAATAGAGAAGATGAGTTTTCAATAGAACTCGTACCTATGTTAAACATATTTGAAAGAAACCATATAAAATGGACTCAATTGAGTTTTGAGAAATGAAAAAGAAACTCTATAAGAATATATATATATAATTCATTCATCCAAGTTCTTCACTGATGGGTTCACCTATTCTTTTTATTAAGAAGAAGGATGTTTCAACAAATCTTTTCATTGATTATTGGGAACACAAGAAGATCACTATTAAGAATAAGCAACCTCTACCTCATTTAGATGACTGATTTGATCAATTATAAGGAGATCAATATTTTTTCCAATATTGATATTCAAACTAGATATTATTATATATGTTTCAAGAAGGATGATATACCCAAGAACACATTCCATACATGGTATGGAAATTATGAATTTATAGTAATTCAATTTTTACTTACCAATACTTCTACTATATTTAAGGATTTAATGAATAATGTCTTTATAGATTACCTTGATCAATTTTTTTGTATTATTTATAAATGATATTATAATATATTTTAAGAGAAAGTAATGGCAAGAAGAACATTAAAGGATTTTGTTTTTGTACCTAAGGAAGGTGAATATATATTCTAACTTTACCAAGTGTTAATTTTGGCTACAAAAATTCTCATTTATGGATCATATAATTTATAGTTAGGGTATATCGATAGAGCCTTAAAAGATATATGTAATTAAAAAATGTCCTAGACCAACCACAGTAATTAAGATCCATATTTTTATTATATTTTCTAGATACTAATGATGCTTTATAAGAAACTTATCATGACAATCTTATCCATTAACCATGTTTACTTGGAAGGGGGTTAAGTTCTTGTGGACAGATAAGTGTGAGAAGAATTTAAAATAATTCCATATAAGGTCGGTCAGTGTGGTTGTTCTTACACTATCTTGTAGTGGAGATTGGTTTGTGATATATAGTGATTCATCAAATAAGATACTGGGATTCATCCTTATACATAATGATATAGTGATAGCATATTCCTCTCTCCAATTGAAATCCCATAACGAAAATTACTTGACTCGTGATTTTTTGTTGGCAATAGTAATTTTTCATTCAAGATTTTGAGACAATATTTTTATAGTGAAAGTTGTGATATATATACTAATACTAAAATATTTAGGAATATATTTACATTAAAAGAGTTGAATTGGCACTAGATAATATGGTTGGATTTTATCAAAGATTATGATTGCTCAATAAATTACCACCCTAGGAAGGTGAACAAGGTAGTTAATGCTCTAAGTTAAAAATATCATGTTAGTTTTTCCATGATGAGGGTTGAAAGATATCCAATATTTATAGATTTATAGATTTTTTATCTTGAAATGTCAAGTAATTGGGACAAGTCTTATCTCTCTCATATGAATATTCAACCATCCATCCGTGAGAGGATTAAGAAGACGCATAAGAAAGATATAGAATTAAAGAACAATGTGAGGAATGTTCCAAAGTTCAACCATGATCCTAATAAAATGATAAGGTTTAGTAATTGAGTATGTGTTCCATCAATACCAAACTTGAAGAAGGAGTTATTTCATGAAGATCATAGTTCCTCATTCTCTATTCATACAATAAGTATGAAGATGTATAAAGATATGAAAGAGCCTTTTGGTGGGATAACATGAAAATATATTTTGCTGAGTGTGTACCATGATGACTGGTATGTTAAAAAATAAATACATAGAGGCAAACGTATAAGGGGATTTTATAACTATAATCTATACCATAATGTAAAGGGGAATAAATTACCATATATTTTTTCATCAAACTCCACAAAATTTCTAAAGTAAATAATTCTATTTGGGTTGTAGGTGACCACCTTACAAAATCAGAAAATTTTATTTCTATTAAAAAATATTTTTATCTTGATTATGTTACATGGTTATACATTAATGAAGTTTTGATATTTCATGGAGTATCACACTCAATTATATCTAATCGGGATTTCTGGTTTATCTCAATCTTCTTGAAAAATTTTTAGTGGGCTATGGATATAGATATGAGTTCTAATAATTTTTATCACCCTCAAACATATGGTCATTATTAGAGGACCATTAAAACTCTAGAATACATTCTAACAACATTCTCTACATATCTAAATGTTCATTGGGATCAACACCTTACTTTTGTGGAATTCACTTAGAACAATAAATTTCACTTGAGCATTCATATGGATCTTTATGCAGACCTGTATGGTAATAAGTATATAACTCAAACAAGATGGGATGAAGTTAGATAAAGAAATATATTGGGACCTAATCTAACTATGGAAATGTAAAATAACATTAGTTCTATTCAACAACACATAAAGGAAATTTAGTTTTAATAAAAAATTTCTATTGACAGTTGTCAATGCAATATAGAGTTCAAATTTGGTGATAAGGTATTATTATAAATATCTCATTAAAATAATATTTTAAAAATTAGAATGAAATGAATTTTAGTAAATTGATATATCATTCCCTTCAAAATTATTGATCATAATTTGATGGTATCTTATCACTTGAATCTTCCACTGAATATCTCCCACATTCACAATGTGTTCCATGTATCTCTCTGGAAGATATACATTTGTGATCATTCACATGTATTGAAATTAGAGTTCATATAGTGGGATCGTGATCTATCTTATGAGGAAAAACTAATGTATATTCTATATCATAGAGTGAAATTGCTACAAAACAATACCACACCCCTAGTCATGTTTTGGTGGTGAAATCCTAAAATTGAGGAAGATTCAAGGGAACCTAAGGATGTGATGAGGCAGAAGTATACTTATTTGCTTATATGAGAGTGATGAAATTTCAAGGTTGAAAATATAATAAAGGGTAAAATATAACACACTAAGATTTTATGATATATTTCTATTCAAATAAATTTAAGTTATTTTATATATTGTGATAAAAGAATCCCCATGTCTAAATGAAGTATTATATAGTATATCATTATAAATTAGTTATTAAAATTGGTGATATGAACATGAATAAAAACATTTTGAAAATATATATAAATGTACGACACAATAAAAATGTATTGATTAATTTATAGTAAATAAGCCCTCAATTTTTCAATAAAGTCATATTAAACTTCAAAAATAAATTTTATTCAAAAAAAGATTTTTTTTTGTGAGAATGTAATATAATTAATTAATGAACTTTAATAAATTTTATTTAATAAAAAGGATATCATTTGTGAAATTATCTTAGGAATAATTTTTTAGAATTTTCTGAAATGTTTAATTTTTCAATGAATAGCGAAAATACTATTTTTTTATTGAAAATTGTCTTTTCCTTTCAAGTATTTACAAAGTAACATTGTATTTTCAATTAGTTTTAAAATTTAATTAGTTAATTTTTATTAAAAATAATCCAATAAATGGTATTGTAATCAATATTATACTTTAATTTTATATAAAAATATTTTTATACATAAAATGGAATTTTTATGGAAAATTGATTTTCATCACATTTCATGGTTTTAATTTTTAATTAAATTAAATTAATTCATTGAATTCCATTTGATAAAACAGATTACATATTTGGAATCAGGAGGATCAATTTTGGTAAATATTTTTCTTTTATTTTTTCTTATTATGAATAGGAACCTTAGTAAATATTAGCACCATGGTAAGGGTAAATTAGGTAAACCAAGATTAAAACTTTGGGGTATAGACTTAAAATTACAATAAAATATTAATTTATCTTATTGTGTGAGTTTAGTTCAACTAATATTATCAATGTCACAAAAATAAGTCCACTTGGAGACATTTATCATTGATATTGACCTTTACATTATTTTAAGAATAGAATAGATATAAAATGTCACTCTCATGACTATCATATCTAAAATATTTTTTCATAAGGATAAAAATATGTTATGTTCAATTATAAAATTTTATTTGAAACATTATTTGTTTTATTTCATAGTAAATTTTTATAAATTTTTAGTGATTTAATAATTACCTAAATGCTTACACAACACCGACATGATATTTCATCAATTAATAGAAGAATAAGTTAAATTATTTTAAAAAAAATTAAAAGTAATACAATTTGGGTAAAATATTATGTTAAAAAAATTATATAAATATAACATAACAAAATTTTTAAAAAAATTATATATTCAAATTCCATATTTGTATGGATGTCGTTAAAGTCGAATTAAATGAATAATGTCAAAAAAGATATTAATGATATTTTATGAAAAATTACATTTTATTAAATTATTTAAAATTCATAAAAATACTATCTCAATAAAAGTTAATGGAATATGGTTTAAAATATCAACCATTTTCAATTTATGAGACACTTTTCCTTTTATGGTAACATTCTTGACCCCTTAAAGAGTAAAAAACTTTAATATTGTGGGAATAGTAAAAAGGGTTAACCAGATGTTAAAATTAAGCAATGAGGGTTACCAAAATCATTTTTTTAATTTTTTTTTTAATTTAATACCTTAATTAATTCTATGTGTTCCCCTTACCTTCCTTATAAAAGGACACTCCTTCTCTCATTTATTTACAACACTTTAATCCTTATATATTAGACAAGACCTACAATAATAACATCTATATTCCTTCCCCACACCCTATATCTTTTGGTTTCTCCAAAATTACATCCTCTTAAGGAATATGGTGTAATCCAAATGATGTTTTTCAATGAATAATTATTACACTTAACTGAGTATTTTCAATTTTAATTCATATTATACCTCCTCAAAATTTGTTGTATTCATGAAAATATAATTAATTATGTATCCTAAATATAAAAAAATGTTATTATGATTATGTAACAACCATTATTTACCCTCTTTTCTATAAAATAGAATGTGAAAGCATCGCTCATGTGTATTTGTGGACTACTGCCTCCACATAGTGATACAATTCATTTCTCATCCCAATATTTAATGAACGTTTATAATTTTGGACTTAATATTTATATATTATATTTATGATAGAATAATTCTTCTTTAATTATAGTATTATATCAACCTTCTTACCTTCTCGTCAGTTGGAGAATGACAATGTCATTCGTGCGTACGTGTGGACTACCACCTCCATGAAGCGATGTGATTTGTTTTATGATTATTCTTTACATGGATAGTAATAAAGATATATTTAATGAATAATATATAAATAAATATATATATATATATATATATATCTGATATAATAATTATTCTATAAATTGTAATTTCTATTTACCTTTCTTTTGTTTCATCCATCGAAAAGTTAAAACAGTGTCCATGTGTATGTACATCCTACCATCTCCATAAACACTATAATCCATTTTTATATATTTACATTTTATTTATGATAATAAAATTATATATAATGAATTTATATGATATTTATATCATAATAAAAATTCTATATATTATGTAACTATGATCAAATTACAAGGAACATAACTACCATACCAAATTTCTCATGAAAAATTAAACAGTTAAGAGCCGAAAACGATGATTTTATTAAGTAATTATTAATAAATTGGTGTTGAAATGTAATAATTGAATCATATATAATATTATTAGTATGTACATTAATTTGGTATATAATTATTATAAATCTAATTTTATTATACAGAAGGTTAAAATCACATAAAAGGAAATTCAAGATCAAGGAAAGGGATTTACTTTATAAACACAGTTTTTGGGATTGTTTATATTTAAAATTATATTAAAAAAAATTAATGATAACTATCATATAAAAAACTATAATTTTATTATCTTATTATTTTTTTTTGAAATTTTTACGAAATAGAATATTTTTACTTTGTTAGGGAACTTAAAAATATTGAGATTTTTTTTAAGAAAAAAGAACTTTATTTACTCTTTACTCGGGAATCTTTTTCTATCACATTCCTCTTTTTCAAAAGTATTTTCAATTATATTTTTAATATTACCCTATGATTTATTAAATTCATTTGTAATTTTTATTTACAAGAAATTAAAAAGGAATCATCATGTAATTTTTTCAATGAGTTACTTTTTCTTTTTTACCAAAAATGTAAAAGGAATATTTGATTTAATGTACACAGCATGAATTGAATTTCCCACCATCAAGACTACTTAATGATTTGAATATTACTTTAAATGTTTATAAATTTATTTTCAAATAAAATATTTTATATAATATTTTTGAAATTTTTAGATATTAATAAGTGGTTTCAATGTGATAGGGGTATTTTCCTCAAGAAATTTTCCAGTGACCTTTTTTAGGTATTTTCATCTATGAAAACACACATTGATGTTACTGGGGATATAATCCAATGTAACATATTTATTATTTATCTATATGGTATATGATGATAAATTACTTATATTCGATATTCTTGATTCAATACAGATAGTTATTGACTTCTAAGTTATTTTGAGAATGAATTGTATTGATAATTAAAAATATATGGAATACATAAGATGTGAAATTAACTGGTCGGGATGTGCTATTGATACCCCCTCAATGTATCGATAGGTATCAAGAGACAAAATATCTATAATTCCATATTCAATTGGTATTTTCATTACACTTAAAAATTTATTAATAATTATGTCTTGGTTAAAAAAACATAATGGTAAGATTCATGATATCTTGGTTGTGGGGCCTTAATAATGAATGTATAGAATTATTCATTTACTTTATTAAGAATTTAGTTTTATTTATCCATGCATTTTCTATGTTGATATTATCCATGGAAAATCATTGAACTAAATTATTTATAGAATGTCATGTGTTTTGATTATCCACTCAGACATATTGATTATGCCTTATTTACTCATAATAACTTCTATTGTATGTAACCCCTACTGAGCATTTGATCTCACCATTTATTTTTTCCCTTTACCCAAGATTTAAAAAATGATATTATGAATGATATCAAGGATGCAATAATGTTTCCTTTGATATGTTTTTTACATTTCTAATGAATTATGGGTATCATATATGTATATTGTTTTCCAATACTATTAAATTGATTGATCATGTGTATCTTGTACCAATGTAACAAAGAAAAAAACAAGAACTGGATTATAGGATTCGGGATTCTACATTTGGTATAAGAGGAAATTTATTAAGAACCTTGAGAACTAGATTTTAAATGAACATTAGAATATGATAACCCCAAATAGTAATTGAGAATTTTACCATTATAGGGATTTTTATTTTATGGATCAATATTCACGATGATTAAGAGATAACTCATAATGTTTTATTGTTTAGTGATGTCTCATAATCAAATAAAGGTAATCAACACCAAAAGATAATGCGGGGATTCTCTTACTGAGAACACCAATATATCTCGTATTGGAACTAAGCAGATCAAAGCCATATTTGGGTAGTTGACTCAATTTATGATGATAAAAATTTCTTGTATTAAACAAACTATGGTTCCAAAGTATGATTACCCTATTTTGAATCACATCATTTTATATAATCCTCTATATTTTAATGGAATTTATAATACATTGCTAGAAAAATAATGGATTAAGTCCCTCAAAATTATATTTCTAGCTTTGGGAAGTCATAGAAGTGAAAAGGATATTTTGGATGTGTATTATTTGAAATGATATTTCAATAAATGGTGGTAATTAATCTATAACACTAAATAGGATGATGAAATAGAAATCATGAAGTATATAACCTTTAAAGTGATAGTATTTAAGGAATACTTTACTCAAAATTATCAAGGTGAAATAGAGAGTCCTCACTTTAAAGTATAATTATGAATAATTTGTGGAATAGTATGAAGATAACTTTAAAAGATTATCTATTCATAACTTAGACTACATATGTAATCGGGAAATCAAGATTGACTATTTATTTAATGTTCTAAAGTAAACTCTCTCAAGTGAACATGTTTCTAAATTTTTTTCATCATATGATAATATTGTATCAAGTACCATTAAGAAAAATAAATAAATTTCAAGATCTTATATATTCAAGGGAAATCAATAAAAAAATAAGTCAGATGAGAACCAAGAAAAATGGAACACATCCAAGAATAAGAAGATAATAAATAAATTTCCATCATGTAAACATCATGGGAAGAAACATCCTAGAAAATACTTAAAGGGCATGGGAATTTGTTACAATTGTGGAGATAAGGGACTTATAGGAAATGACTATAAGGAAAAGAAAGAAACAATTGTTATCTTGTGATTTGACTATAAGGAGATAGGGAATTACTGAAACCAGTTACCTAAGTATAAAGGAAACTTACCACATAAAAATCCACGTGAAGAAGGCCAAAATATGGAATTATTACACCTGAAGTGGAAGTTCCTAGAAATGTTTTGAAAGGTACACTTATCATCCACTCTATAATTTTAGATGTTTTATTTGATTCAAGTTATACTCACTCTTTAATATCTGAATAATTTTATAAGGATATCACATTACCACCTCATTTTTTTAAGTTGATTTAGTTGTAAAAACTTTTAATGGTAGGATAATCACAACTCAAGACTATATATCATCTCTAATTGAGGTTTGTGGTAATGATATTCTTAAGAAAACTTGTTATTATTAATCTAATTGAATTTTATGTAATTTTGGACATGGATTTGATATATGAGTTTAGATCCCATATCAATTTTAAAGGAAGGGAATTTATATTCAAAATTTCAAATTAACCTATAGTAGTGTATTGGTGTGGGGATGAACCTGAACTCTCAACAGAAAATACTTCCATTGTATTTTTTTGTATACCTATTCATGAGGGATATTTATCTAAGATATTTGGGGAGAAACTTAAAATTGAGGATATTCCTATTTTATTGGAGTTCTTTTATATATTTTTAGAATATTTTCCTATTCTTCCTCAAGATCATGGATATTAGTTTTCAAAAGAATTTATACATGGTGCTACACCAGTTTCAAAGAATCCAAATAGAAATTCTTTGATTGAGTTGTTATAATTGAAGAAAAAACTTTTGGAGAATCTAGATAAGGATTAATTTATACTATTTCTTCACCATAGATTCCACCTATTATTTTTGTTAAGATTATTTTTTTTCAATACATCTTTTTATTGATTATAAAGAACTTAATAAGATCACAATTAAGAACAAGTATCCTCTACCTCATATAGATGATCAATTTGATCAGTTATGAGGATATAAATATTTTTTTCAATATCTATCTTCAATCTAGATACTATAAATTAAGTCCCAGAAAGGAGGATATACCCAAGACAACCTTCCATACAAGGTATGTTTATTATGAATTCATAGCAATTCATTTGGACATACCAATATTCCTTTGATCTTCATGGATTTAATGAATGGAGTCTTTATATATTTCATTGATCATTTTTTATTATTAATTATAGAAGATATTCTAATATATTACAAGAGAAAGGGTGATAAGGAAAAACATTTGAATATTGTGTTGAGGACTCTAAGGAAAGATAAGTTATATTCAAAATTTATAAAGTTTGAGTTTTGGCTATAAAAAGTTACATTACTGGGATATATAATTTCAAGTGATGGTATATTAGTGGATCCTTCAAAGGTAAATGTTAACAAGAAATGTCCTATACCAACCAAGTTCACTAAGATCTATAGTTTTCTTTGGTTGAATAGATGCCACCAACACTTTGTAATAGATTTCTCATAATTATCTAATCCACTCACCATGTTTACTTGGAAGGGGAATAATTTATTGTGGAAATATGAATGTGAGAATAATTTCAAATAACTAAAGAGAATATTTTTTAGTGTGTGTCATAAACCAACCCGGATTGATGCTGAACCAGTCACCCGATCTGGTCTGTGGCATTGCCCGAGGGGCCTTCCCGATCCCCACAGGCTGGAAACTTGTGATAGGCATCAAAACTAGAAACTAGGAATTATTTGGACCATAAATTAAAGACAAATAAATTAATAAATATATAAAAATTGAACAACATAGATAATCTCTAACATTGGAAAGAAAATAAATTGCACATACCTCCATATGACCTTCAAAGCACCACCCAACACAAAACCAAGTTCGCCCCAAGAGTATTCCAACACTAATGGAACATGAAACTGAAAAGATAAAGTAGGGGTGAGCACCGGAATTCTCATTAGTAAATTACCACAGAATCCAAAAAAAAACTCATTTCCAAACACACTCTATTAACACTAGTTCCAAATATGGTATTAAAAATTAGTTTTATACAATTTTAATAAACAATCTATAAATTTCCCTTTTTGAAAACCAATACATCCCACCTTCCATTTAAAAAATAAACTACTATTTTATAAATAAAACTCAATCCAAACGATATAAGGGTTGTACTAAAAATAAACAGACAGGGTAAACAGAAAACTAAGTGTAGTGAAATACCAACAAGAAAATAAAAAAGTAACCAAGAAACAGAGAAAATAACCATGGGAGACCCTAAACATCCCTAGAATAAACATGGACAAACTCGGTTCATAACCACCTTTCGATTTACAGTGAATCCCCAAATTCAATAACCAACTAGCTCCCCTAACATGGCCTCACTAGTGGCACATGCCTCCTAGCCTGTCTACAACTCTAGGGGTACTAACCCATCAAATTGGGGTTAGCAAGAAACCATTACTCGATCATCTAAAAGACACCCAGGAACCCATGGTGGTAGTAATACTTTGTGAGTAGGAGGCCCCCACACACATGACTCGCCTTACCTATCGCCACCACACTTGTCTACCCCAAACACGAACATCCCCTATACGATAACCCATAAAGGGATATCCTATATAGGGGTTCCCTACAAATATATATATATATATATATATATATATATATATACGTTCTTATATCACGTCAACAATGTGCCAACCGGGCTGTCAAGTTATTTATACATTTAAATAATTTCGTAATACTTTTTGAGTTTCCAACCAGGCACACCCGTTTTCCCAAACACAATCCTTTATAAAATTTAACACAAACATCACCTTAAAGTTGGATGTTCCAAACATGCCTTTAGGTTCCATGTTTCCAAATAATTACCATAAAATTCTTTTATAACACTAGATTAATGTAAAATTTTGTAAAAACAAAACAAACAACCCCTCAAGCCACTAAT
This sequence comes from Viscum album, assembly GCA_963277665.1. NCBI lineage: Eukaryota > Viridiplantae > Streptophyta > Magnoliopsida > Santalales > Viscaceae > Viscum > Viscum album. The sequence continues at coordinate 189,261,336 of OY728155.1, read as the reverse complement.
TCAAAAAATCATACACCAAAATCCAAATAGGCATATGCTCAGAAATTTAATTTCAAACTATTTAAAAACATATATGAAGATTCTAATAACATTTAGAAAATAAGAACCTCTTAGAAAACCAAGGCTTCGAGAAAAATATCAATTCAAAGCACCATCTTCATTTGAGGGAACATCCATGTGTGCATGTAGTGCACCCATGGATGTGCCAACATCCAAAGTCACATCGAACATCCAAGAGGAAACTCAAAAAACATTTCCAAAAATCACCAATTATTTTAAAACTAAATAAAACCATCCAAATTATTTAGAAAACCAAAACAAATCCCCTTAAATCTATTAATCCTTTTCAAAAATATTTAACACAGCTTTCGAGTTATAAAATTGTCATACCATACACACCAAACCATGTTTACAAACAAGAAATTATAAACACAATGTAATTAAATCTAAAAAGTTTATGAAAACCCCTAATTTCACTTTTCAAGAACAATGTAATTTTATAAAATTGCAGTACTATAAAAAAAACCCCAATAAAGTAGCCATAAGAATTATAAAAATGTGAACCACGTATAAATTTTTTTGAAAACAAATTGTGCATTAATCAAACACCCTTCGGATTTTTTCAAATGAGAATATTCAAAGAAATGAAATATAAAATATTTTTAATAACTCCTAAAAATTTAAGAACATTATAGAAGAACAATTAAGGGTATTATAAAGTTTTGAATCGAGTAAATAAATTAATTGGATGGATTAAAGTGTCAAAGGAATGCATTATAAAGGAAAAAACACAGGTTCACCTTCCTCAAAGGGATGTTATTGTAATGAAACTATCGAAGGAGGAAGATTACACCCCAAAGAACCTTCTGCACATCCTAAACATCAAGAAAAACACAAAAATTATACCCCATTCATTAGGGTTAGGCCAAATATGGAGGAAACCCCCAAAATGGTAAGATAAAAACACTAATGAGAGTATTTTTCTCTATTGAAGGAGGGCCACACACTGGGGAGGTTGTTCAGAGAAGGGTCATGTGTCGGGAAGACTGGCTAGAAAGGGGAGTGCACCAGGGGGTCGGTAGGAGAGAGGAGGCGCCATCATAGGGGGAGGAGGAGGTTTCATTGGGGATATTCTAGTTAGAGGAGTATCCAAGGGAGATGCGGTGGGAAGGGAGGCTGACCGGAGTGCCATTAAAGGTGGGGAGGGTCATTTTTCCAGGATGGTTGCGTATGCGCAAAGGGGGTAACCAGGGGGGTGTTGCACATTGTAGGAGAAGAAGAGGGGCTCATGACCCCCTAGGGTTTCTTCATTGGTTTTTTTATAATAACTATACTAATAATAATAATTATTATTATTACAATATTAATAATAATAATTATAATAATAATCACAATAATAATAAAATCATAATATTATTACTATTATTATTATTAATCGTTTTCAAAAATTCTATTTTATTTAATTTATCTTACTTTATTTTATTTTATTTACCATTAAATTTATTTATTTATTTATTCCAAATACCGAGTAGCCATGTGGTTTTTCTGCAATTAAATGCATGGTTGAGAAAACTGCACTCAAACCATGCTACCAAGAACTACCCACTTACAGGGTTAAGTTGTGTATTTTTAATACAGTTTTATACATCGTGTGAAGGTCGTGTGCTATAATTCAGACCCACTTGGGCACTTGCACAAGAACCAAACAGTTACTCCTAACCATGTTGTTTGACCTCAAAATAGTAAAAAAGTGACCGAAACTCAAAGTAATAATTAAATTAAATTAAAAAACTAACCAATAGGGTTGTGGTGTTACAATTATCCCCACCATAGAAATTTCTGCCCCCCAAAAGTCACTAAGAGAAAAAATAGTCAAGAATTGAGTCAATGCCTAAATTGAACCAGAAAAAACAAGGAATTTATTGGTGACTATATATTTCCCCCTAAGTCACACCTGACTAATCCAGACAAAACTACAACCCAAATCAAGAGGATAACATGAGGGGGTTCTCCCCACCATAAGTTATTAACTAGAACTAGAGCTTAAAAACCCAAAAACACCACCAACACAACTAGAAACTAGGAAAATCCTAACCTTAACCCATTTAATTTCCCAGCACAACCAAACCATACCACCAAGAATTTAACAGGAAACCCAAGCACAACTAAAATAATCTATTATTCCACAGGTACTTACATATCCAAATGAGCACCACTGAACTTAGATCTGTTGTACCTCTCGTTCCCCTCGTTGTTTGATTTTCATGATCACAATCACCTTATTATTTGTCTAACATCGTGTTTTAAGTGTTTTTGTTGATAGGCAATTGATTGCCAAAGGATTGGCCCAAGAAAGAACATCAAGTGGACTGAAACTCAGTCCACCGGCCAACCGGTGTGATAGAACCGGCCAGCCGGTGGACCTGGCAGAGGCATTGCCCACTGCCAGGCTCCACCGGTCAGCCGGTGGCTTGACCACCGGCCAGCCGGTGGCATCCAGACAGAACAGGATGAGCTACTGCCTCAGCACCGGCCAGCCGGTGGCCTCAGCACCGGTCAGCCGGTGGCACCTGCACAGAATGGCAAGCTACTGTCTTGCCACCGGTCAACCGGTGGCCTCACCACCGGCCAGCCGGTGGAGTCTGGACAGAAGATCAACCCATCTCCAAGGCACCGGCCAGCCGGTGGAGCTGTACCGGCCAGCCGGTAGCCCAGTCAAACTAGCCGTTGGCTTTGACCAGTCAACCCTCTTTTGGCCTCCAACGGCTCCGAGGCCCTTTACAACGGCTCCGAAGGCCCCAAATGGGTTCCATGCCTATAAATAAAGGCCAATGAAGCCCCGAACACCTCCCGGATCATATACCAAGCGCTCGGACATATTGTTGAACATTTGGCGAACCTCCGGCGCTCCACCTTCAAGGATCCTCAAGTGCTCCAACCAATTTCCAATCCAAGGAGCACCTCAAGAAGCTTGGGAGAGCACACTACATCAACTCCATCATACTTTGGCGCCCAAGTCTTCCTCAATTACGATTTTTCTTGCTTTATATATTTTGAGCTTAAAATTGGGTTTGTGCCTACAAACCCCAAACTTTTCTCATCCCCCTTTCTTTTGGGTTTCACATCACCATTAAGGTGTGAAGAGGTTTCTTCAAGCCTTTCCTTTTAAAAGGCTTGTGTCAAAGGTGAGCTAGCCTTCACCCGTAAAAAGGCTAGTGGGTTCTTGCTCAACCATTAAAAGAAAGTGGGTTCTTGCTAAACCAATTCAAAAGAAAGCTGTAATAGGTCCTAGTGCTACCTCAAAGCCTAGTGGGTTTCTTGCTAAAACCATTGAAAAGCAAGCGGTAGGAATCTCTCAACGGTTGAGTTGGGAGCGGAGACGTAGGCCGGGTTTTGGCCAAACTCCGTTAACAATTTCTTGTGTGATTTCCTCTTTTATTTTCCGCTGCACATACTTTGATTTCACTTTGATTTTAATTTGTTAATTATTTTTTAAAAGGCAATTCACCCCCCCTCTTGCCATCCTTCCCGTTTTTCTCCGCCCAACAATTGGTATCAGAGGGGTAATTTGAGTAATACCTTAAACGGTTTCAAATTCAAAGATCCATTGTGATGGCATCAACCTCTTTCGCCCCCGAGGGCTACTCATTGGGTCGGGCTCCATTTTTTGATGGGTCCGACTATAATTATTGGAAAACCCGCATGACCACGTTTTTAAGAAGCATAGGATATCCTATTTACAAAATTGTCATGCAAGGTTATACTTTGTCTACCCCCGACGAATCCAAATGGACCCCCGCCGATATTAGAAACTTTGAGCTTGATGGCAAAGCCATGAACGCTCTTCATTACGGCCTTGACCGAAATGAGTTCAACCGAGTTTCCACTTGCACCTCATCTCATGAAATTTGGAAACTATTGGAAGTGACCCATGAGGGAACAAATAAAGTCAAGGATACTCGGTTAGACATGTATAGACAAGATTTTGAAAGCTTTTCCATGCATCCAAATGAGTCTATTTCTGAAATGTTTACACGCTTCACTGACGTTTGCAATGGTAGAAAATCTCTTGGTGATGATGTTTCAGCTGAAGCAATGGTCAAGAAGATTCTATGGGTCCTTCCGAGCTCATGGGCACCTAAAGTGACGGCAATCCAAGAAGCTAAGGATGTCAAAAACATGCCGGTCGAAGAACTCATCGGATCTCTCATGACGTACGAAATCACAATGAGGAGGCAAGCACAAAAGGAGGGCACCCCTATCAAAACTCCAAAGAACATCTCCCTCAAGGTACAAAAGGAAGAAAGCTCCTCCTCATCATCCTCTTCATCTTCTTCATCTTCAAGCGGTGATTCGGAAATGGAGAATCTCGCCCGCCAAATGCACAAGTTTATGAAGAAGCACAAGAAGAAGAAATCCCGCAAGCACCGAAAGCAAGAATCCACCGAAAAATCCGAGCCCAAGGTAAAATGCTACGGGTGCGGCCAAAAAGGGCATTACAAGCCCGATTGCCCACTCAACAAAAAACGGGCCACGCCAAAGGAAAAAGGAAAGAAAAAGGTCCTCAAGGCGACATGGAGTGACACCTCATCATCCTCCTCCTCCTCCTCCTCAAGCGACCAAGGTACAAAATGCCTAATGGCAAAACATGAGGTATCATCATCCTCTTCCTCTTCTTCCTCCTCTAGTTCTTCAAATTCTTTTAATCATTTATCATATGAAGAACTCCAACATGCTAGAGACCAATTAAAAAATGGTTTTCATGAGCTTTATTCAAAATTCGTTGCTTTGAAAAAGAATTTCAAAAAACTTTCCTCCGAAAAAGAACAACTTCTCAAAGAGAAGGAGGAACTCTCCCTAAAAATCCAAAATTTCCCCGATGTTGATTCTTTGGAATCAACCATTAAAGACCTAAGGGAATCCCTAGCCAAGTTCACCCAAGGGGAACAAAATCTTTCAAAATTGCTTGGTTCCCAACGAATTTCAAGAACCACCAAAGGGCTAGGATATACCAATGTAGCTTCCTCCTCCCATGCACCCACTGTTTTTGTAAGGGGGAGCTCTAGTTATAAATTTTGCAATTATTGTAAAAAACCCGGGCACCTCATTTATGAGTGTGATTGCAAAAATTCCCGGTATGGCCAACCCAAGTCTATTTACTATAGTGACGAGTTTTATAGGAGAAGACCCGCCATGAAACAAATTTGGATTGAAAAATACCTTTTGACGAGTCTCTCCGGGCCAAAAATAGTTTCGTTTCCCCAATGATCTTTTGTTTTATTTAGGGGGAGAAATTTTCTTAAATTCAAAAATCTCAATTGATCTTTCAATTCTCATTTCTAGTTTTTCAAAATCCCTCTCCCCGGTGATTCATTGTTTTTATTTAGGGGGAGTTAGGATCTTTTAAGCTTTTTTGTGTATTCAAAATTTTTCATTTCAAACTCAACACTTGGTATCAAAACTCTCAATTTCAAAAATTTCTTTTGGTTTCAAATTTCAAATTTCAATTGGTTTTTTATTCAAAACTTTCAATTCAAACTGTTATTCAATTTTTCATTCAAAATTTTCATTTCAAATTTTTGATTCAAAACTTTCAATTCAAATTTTCAAAAATTTCAATTAGTTTAAAATCTCTTGTTCCCTCAATCAAATTTTTATGCACCACACTATTTTGATAATCACAAAGGGGGAGAAATTTCTTGATTGACTGGGGGAGAATCCTTTTCATCATGCTTAGCATTTCCTTTTAATTTCAGTATTTTACATTAATTGTTTTGGTGATTGTGATCATCAAAATAGGGGGAGATTGTTGTACCTCTCGTTCCCCTCGTTGTTTGATTTTCATGATCACAATCACCTTATTATTTGTCTAACATTGTGTTTTAAGTGTTTTTGTTGATAGGCAATTGATTGCCAAAGGATTGGCCCAAGAAAGAACATCAAGTGGACTGAAACTCAGTCCACCGGCCAACCGGTGTGATAGCACCGGCCAGCCGGTGGACCCGGCAGAGGCATTGCCCACTGCCAGGCTCCACCGGTCAGCCGGTGGCTTGACCACCGGCTAGCCGGCGGCATCCAGACAGAACAGGATGAGCTACTGCCTCAGCACCGGCCAGCCGGTGGCCTCAGCACCGGTCAGCCGGTGGCCTCAGCACCGGTCAGCTGGTGGCACCTTCACAGAATGGCAAGCTACTGTCTTGCAACCGGTCAACCGGTGGCCTCACCACCGGCCAGCCGGTGGAGTCTGGACAGAAGATCAACCCATCTCCAAGGCACCGGCCAGCCGGTGGAGCTGTACCGGCCAGCCGGTAGCCCAGTCAAACTAGCCGTTGGCTTTGACCAGTCAACCCTCTTTTGGCCTCCAACGGCTCCGAGGCCCTTTACAACGGCTCTGAAGGCCCCAAATGGGTTCCATGCCTATAAATAAAGGCCAAGGAAGCCCCGGACACCTCCCGGATAATATACCAAGCGCTCGGACATATTGTTGAACATTTGGCGAACCTCCGGCACTCCACCTTCAAGGATCCTCAAGTGCTCCAACCAATTTCCAATCCAAGGAGCACCTCAAGAAGCTTGGGAGAGCACGCTACATCAACTCCATCATACTTTGGCGCCCAAGTCTTCCTCAATTACGGTTTTTATTGCTTTATATATTTTGAGCTTAAAATTGGGTTTGTGCCTACAAACCCAAAACTTTTCTCATCCCCCTTTCTTTTGGGATTCACATCACCATTAAGGTGTGAAGAGGTTTCTTCAAGCCTTTCCTTTTAAAAGGCTTGTGTCAAAGGTGAGCTAGCCTTCACCCGTAAAAAGGCTAGTGGGTTCTTGCTCAACCATTAAAAGCAAGTGGGTTCTTGCTAAACCAATTCAAAAGCAAGTTGTAATAGGTCCTAGTGCTACCTCAAAGCCTAGTGGGTTTCTTGCTAAAACCATTGAAAAGCAAGAGGTAGGAATCTCTCAACGGTTGAGTTGGGAGCGGAGACGTAGGCCGGGTTTTGGCCGAACTCCGTTAACAATTTCTTGTGTGATTGCCTCTTTTATTTTCCGCTGCACATACTTTGATTTCACTTTGATTTTAATTTGTTAATTATTTTTTAAAAGGCAATTCACCCCCCTCTTTCCATCCTTCCCGTTTTTCTCCGCCCAACAAGATCATCCCATATGAGGGTGAAACACACTTTCAAGAAAAACACATGATTCAGAAAACCCTATTCAGAAAAACATGACTGATTCGATTACAACAGAATGATTTCATCACAATATCACAAGGAAATGATGGAATTAAAAAGGGAAAACATCAGCAATAGAAAACAATAATGAAAAGAAAAAATATTTAAATTCTCTAATCCCAGCATGGAACTCAAATCCCTGATCATGGATTCACACCCCAAGAAAATCCTTACAATGCACTATTCACCGCGAGACCTATGGTTTGGGATCTGATGGATGAAGCATCTCTAGCCTCATAGTAAGACACTAGAATCTTACAATCATAAAATATTATTTATGTGATGCTTCTTGAAAAACTTATCCAGATACCTAGATAGATGCAACGATGACACATCTTCAGTGGGTTGTGACAAGATAGCTTTGAATTCCCTAAAAACCCACACTGATGAAACACAAATGAATAGTCTGATGAAATGGATGCCATAACAACCACATAGGACTTTTTTGAAGTAGTTCCCTCCTGTATGTTCTTCTCTCCAGATGGAGAACCATCAAAAGATCCAACCACCACTGATTGCACACCATGAACTAGCTCAGCCAAGAATCCCTCATCCACCAACTTCTTGAAACATGTTTCAACTGATGAGAGAACTTCCTCCTAAATCCCATGATGAAGGACCCAAATGAAAAGAGGATCTTTCATTTTATTTTCTAAATCTACTTCCAAAGAAAATGAAACTATAACTTTATAGTGGTCAATGTAAGATTTTACTGATCTCGGGCCTTGTCGAACATCCCAAAACATTTCTTCCTTCTTCAACTTCACCTCCTCATGTTAGAACCACTGGAAAACAATAGACTTAAACACATCCCATGTCATCTCAACATATATTTATTGTGGGTTTAAAACTCCCATTCATCTATATCTGGATCTTCAAAAAAACCCAAACGGTACGCACCCTAACAGCTTTGGGAGTTCCTGATACCCTGAAGTCACACTCATCCTCTTCAAGCCATTCTTCTTCCTCTAATGGACCTCGATCACCGCGAAGAATAGGCAACATCTATTAAGGTACAAAATAGGTTATGACTCATTGTAAACTTTGGAGACCATTCTAGGTGGAATTTTCTGAAAAAAATATATAACACAAAGCCTAAACCGATATTAAGCTGAAGAAATGTCAATAAAAGAACCTTCATCCAGAAACAACCAAACCAATATAAACACATCAAAAAAAATTCATTCAAAATCACCATTTTCATGTAATTTTCAAATCTTATTTCATCCAAGGCCAGTTTCCAAAATCATTTCCCCATTCACAATCACTTTAGAAAAATAAGGACAAGCCTTTAATTTCAATATGCAACCAAGTAATCCCATGAACCATTTCACTTGTGTTCATCTTTTTCCATTCGTACGTTCCCACTTGAACATTCCATATACATACCCTCACATGTGAAAACGTTCATAAAAAAATCATGGGCTCTACCAATCCATTTAAAAGAGATAATCATCATTTCAAAAACCCTATTTTCATTTAAATTTTAAAACCCACTTTTCAAATTTAAAACCATTTGGAAGAATAATTTCCATTTTAAGACTATTTTCGACTTCAAAAGAGCACTAACACTAACCGAAACCAAAATAAGGCACAACTCACACCAAATTACTTGAAGAAGGGACAAGAGTCTTTTCCTAACTCAGCAACATGGTAGTGGGCCATTCCCTAAGTAAGTCATAATGCTAAGAGAGACTTGAACTGTACACATGGACTCCGCATGGGTCAATACTCCATGTGGGATCACAACATGACACTGGATCACCTTCATTGTCATCCCTCAGACTAAAATAAGGAAAAAATACTTGAATCCTAGACTACCCCAGGTAACTCGAGGATCAGTGTAAGAAAGAGTTATGGATGCTCTTCCCACACCTACCTCCCGAGTCCCGACATCCCTAATATCCATCTACCAGACACCCCAAATAATAGGGGACTTCTATAATTACATTTTGTCATGAACAAGACTAGATCGACCCAGAACCAATCACTTGATATGGTCTACGTCATGGCCCAAGGGGTTTCCCTGATCCCCGTGGGCTGGAAACTAGTATTGGGAATCAGAACTAACATGTGGGAATGATTTGGACCATAAATGAATGACTAATAAATAAATAAATAAATAACTGAAAAAACAAATAATCACTAACAACATAAAGAAAATAAACTGAGTATACCTCCTTGTGACCTTCTAGGTCACCACCCAACTAAGAACCAAGTTCTCCCAAAGATAAATCCATCACTAACAGAACCAGAAACTGAAAAGTTAAAGTAGGGGTGAGCACCAAAATTATCAGTATCAAATTACCATAGAATCCAATTGTTTTCCTTTCCCAACACAATCAATTAACACTAGTTTTAAATATGAGAATAAAAATGAGTTTTCTATAACTTTAATAAACAAATAATAGCTTTTCTATTTTTAAAACAAACACATTCCACCTTCCATTTTGAAACAAACTACCACTTCATAAATAAACCTCAAACCAAAAGATATTAGAGTTGTATAGAAAATAAAAATATAGGGTAAAGAGAAGACTAAGTGATGTTAAATAAGAACAAGAAAAAAATATTCAAGAAGCATAGATAATAACAATGGGAGATCCTAAACATCCCTAAAAGACCCCAGGATGTACTCAGTTCAAAACCACCAGTTGGTGTATGCTGAATCCCCTAAGTCAATAACCGACGAACTTCCCTATCCTAGGATCACTAGTGGAACCTCCCTCCTGGAATGTCTACACCTCTTGGGGGTACTAACCCGACAAATGGGGTATAGAAAAAAATCATCACTCAATCATCTAAAAGATGCTCAGGAACCCATGGTTGTAGTAATACCATGTAAGTAGGAGGCCCTCGCACACGTGACTCACCTTACTTTCCACCAAATCACTTGCATACCCTAAACATGGACATCCCATACACGATGACCCATAAATGGAGATATTGGGTAGGGGTTCTCTACAAATATATATACATATATACATATGTGTGTGTGTGTGTGTGTTTGTGCTTATATCACATCAACAAGGGCCCACTAGTCCATCAAGTTATTTAGATATTTAAATAATTTCATAAAACATTTTGAGTTTCCAACTGGGCAAACCCATTTTCCATAACACAATCCTTTATAAAAGTTAACACAAGAATCACTTTTAAGTTGGAAGTTCCAAATGGGAATTTAGGTTCGATGTCTCCAATGTATTACCATAAAAGTCTCTTGTAACACTAGAGTAATGTACAATTTTTTAAAAACAACCCAAACAACCCCTCAAGCCACTCATTCAAAAAAAATACACACCAAAATCCAAACAGACAGATGCTCAAAGATTTCATTTCAAACTATTTAAAAAACACATGAAGATACTAACCACATTTAGAAAACAGGAACCACATAGAAAACCAAGGTTTCTAGAAAAATAAAAATTCAAAGAACCATCTTCATTTGAGATCACATACATGTGTGCACCTAGTGCACTCATGGATGTGCCAACATCAAATAGAACACCAACCATCCAAGTAGACAGTCAAAAACTATTTCCAAAAAAACACCAATTGTTTTAAAACTAAATCTAACCCTCCAAGATATTTAGAAAACACAAAACAATCCCATTAAATCCATAAAACCCTTTTTAAAAACATTTTAACACAACTGCCAATTTATAACATTGTCAAACCATACACACCAAACCAGGTTCACTAACAGACAATTACCGACACAACATAATTAAAACTAAAAAATTCATAAAAATACCTAATTTCACTCTACAATAATAATGTAATTTTATCGAACTAAATTAAAAAAAACACCCCAACAAAGTATTTATAATCATTATCAAAATGTTAACCATGTATAAAAAAATTTGAAACAAAATTGGGAATTAATCAAACACCATTTATATTCTCGTAGATTATCATATTCAAAGAAACATATTAAAAACTATTTCTACCAACTTACAAAAATTTAATAACACTATAAAAGAATAATTAAGGGTATAATAAATATGTTAAATGAGTAAATAAATTAATTGGAAGGATGAAAGTGTCAAATAAATGAATAGTAAATTAAAAACATGGGTTCGCCTACCTCAAAGGGGTGAGATTATGATGAAACTTCAGAAGGATGAATATTACAACTCGAAGAACGTTACACACATCCTAATCAACGGAAAAAAACACAAATTATACCCCAGCCATTTGGGTTAGGATAAATATGGAGGAAACCACCAAAATGAGAAGACAAATGAACTGATGAGAGGATTCAGCACTTCTGAAGGAGGGTCGCATGCCGGGGAGTTCTGTTAGAGAAGGGTCATGAACTAGGAAGGTTTTCCAGAAAGGGGAGCACACTGGGGGTCAGATAGAGAGAGGAGGCACCATCAGAGGAGACAAAGGAGGAACCTTTATGGAAATTATGGCCAGAGGAGCAAACTAGGGAGATGATGCTAGAGGGGAGGTTGACTGGAGCACCGAAAAAGGTGAGGACGGTTAGTCGTTCGAGAAAGTCATGTGCAGCACAAGGGGTAACTCGGAGAGTGTTTCCCTTTGTGGGAGAATAAGAGGGGGTATCGCAACCCCCATAGGGTTTCTTCATTTTTTGTTTATAATAACTTTACTAATAATAATAATAATAATATTATTATTATTATTATTATTATTATTGTTATTGTTAATAATAATAATTCCAATAGTAATAGTAATAATTATAATAATAATCACAATAATAATAATACTATCACTAAAAATCATAATATTATTACTATTATTATTATTACCCATTTTCTAAAAATCTATTTTATTTTATTTATCTTAAATTGTTTTATTTATTTTAAAATTTAATTAATTAATTTATTCGGAATATCAGACATCTTCACAACTTTCCTACATCCAAACTCATAGTTGATCAAACAATTCTTGAACTATGCAAGCCGGCACTGCCCACTTATAGGGCGAAGTTGTGCACTTATTGTGCATTTTTATTAACCGCACGCAAGTCATGCTCCATAACTTGGACCCACTTGGTCATCTATGTGGGCACTACACAGTTACTCTTAACTATGAGGGTTGACTGCACAATTGTTAAAAAGTGACCAAAACTCAAAATAATAATTAAATTAATTTAAAACAACTGACGAACAGGTTTGGTGTGTGACAGTGTGCCTATTATTAGACAACCATATATTGGATAACGGTTTGTGGAATATTTTGATGTATTAAATAATTATTTGGGATGAATTATCTTACATAATGATATGGTGATATCTTATGCCTCTTTCAAATTAAAAAAGTCATGATTAAATTTACCTGACTCGTGATTTAGAGTAGAAAGGAGAAATATTTTCATTTAAGATACAGATGCATTAAATGTATGGAAAGATTTGTGATATATATACTGATCATTAAATCCTATAGTATATACTTACATATAAATAGTTGAATATGTTCCAAATAATATGGATTGATTTGTTCAAAGATTTTCACTGCTCAATACATTACCCCCTGAGAAGAAGAACAAAGTAGTTGATGCTCTAAGTGAGATAGAACATACTATTTTTTAAATCATGAATATTGAAATAGATCCAATGTTTATGGATTTACATAAGTTGTATCTTAAAACCTTGAGGAATGGAGACCAATATTATCTTTATCATATGAATGTTCATCCATCTATCCATGAGAGTATTAAGAAGGAATATAATGGATATTTGGAATTATAAAACAATGTGAAGAATATTCTTGAGTTCATTTATGATCATGATAGAATGATAAGGTTCAAAAACCAAGATTTTTTTGCATAAATAAAAAACATAGAGAGAATGATCTATTACATGAATCCTATAGTTCCTCATTCTCTATTCATTCTAGAAGTAGGAAGATGTATAGAGATTTAAAAGAGTGTTTTGGTGGGATATCATGAAATGTGATATAGTCGAGTATGTATCTCAATGTCTAGTGTGTTAAAAAGTTAAGGATGTGAGTCATACATCTAAGGATATTTTATATCCATTCTCAATACTCGAATGGAAATGGGAAGACATTACCCTTGATTTTTTCATCAGACTCCCCAAAACTTCGAAAGACCATAATGCTATTTGTTTTCTAGTAGATCACCTTTTGAAATTAGTGAATTTTATTGGTATTAGATAATATTTCACTCCTGATAAGCTTGAATAGTTATAAATTAAAGAATTTTTTATATTTCATGGAGTACCACACTCAATCATATATGATCGGAATATGAGGTTTACCATAATTTTTCCGAGAAGACTTTAGAAAGCATTATATCTTGAGTTGAGTTTTAACACTACTTATCACCCTTATAAATATGGTTATCCTTAGAGGACAATGAAAACTCTAGAATACATTTTGAGATATTTTTCTAAATATTTCAAAGGTGGTTGGGATAAATACCTTCTTTTGGTGAAATTTTCTTAAAACAATATCTTTCACTAGAGCATTAAAATGTAACCTTATGAATCCCTCTATGGTAGAAAGAATAAAAACCCCAATGTACTAGGATGAAGTTAGAGAAAGAAAACTATTTGGACATGATCACGAAAATAATATGATAAAAATGGTCAGATTTATTAGAAATTACAAAATGGCATCTCAGAGTCGACAAAAAAATTATGCTGGAAATCATCAATGAGATCTAGAGGTTGAAGTTGATGACAAGGTATTCCTATAAATATCTCCTGGAAAAAATGTTATGAGATTTGTAAAGGAAATGAAATATGAACCCTAAATATATCAGTCCCTTAAAAATAATTTTTTGTATTGGGATGGAAGCTTATGGGTTAGAACTTACACTGAATCTCTCTCAAGTTTATGATGTTTTCTATGTATCTCTCTTAAGGAAGTGCACACCTGATCCTTGTCATATACTGAGCTAAAATTTCCTACCACTATAGAATGATATATATTATTAGGAAAACCTTTTTTATATTTTGTATCATAAATAATAATCTATGAAAAAATACCGCTCACCTCATCAAATTTTTGTGGAGAAATCATAAAATTGAGAAGGATTTATGGGAAACCTGAGTATGTGATGAGGTAGAAATATCCTCAATTTTTACTATTATAGTAATGTAATTTCAAGGGTTAAATTCTTATAAGGGTTAAAATGTAACACCCTATTATTTTATGATATATTTACCTTAAAATAAATTTAGTTTCTTTGATAGCTTATAATACAAAAAACATGAGTCAAAATGAACCATTATATAGTATATTATTATAACCGTGCCATTAAAATTTGTGGTATGAATAGGAATAACCATGTTATAAAAAATATATATATATATATATATATATATATATATATATATTTACTACTCAATAAAAATTTATTGATTAATTATTAGGAAATAATCACTCAATTTTTTTGGCTAAGTCATTTTATGCTTCAAAAATATGTCTTCTTTAAAAAAAGATTTTTTTATTTCTTTTTGTGAGAATCTATTAAAATTAATTAATGGAAATTTTAGAAATTTTATTTGATAAAAATTATATAATTTTGGAATTCCCCTTATCAAAATTATTTTCTAATAAATTTTTGATAATTTTATGAAATTTTAGATTTTTTAATGAATAGTGAAAATAATGATTTTTATTGGTAACTCTATTTTCTTTTCATGTATTAAAAAAGTTAATATAAATTTTTGGGTTAGTTTTAAGATTTAATTAGTTAATTTTTGTTATATATATTCTAATTAATGTTATTTGAATCAACATTACATGTAAATTTGGTATAAAAATATTTTTATACATAAAAAGGAATTTTTCTGGAAAAACTTCTTCATCGTATTTCATGGTTTTAATTTTAAAATAAGTTCTATAACTTATGTGAAATGAATTTTATGAAATTGATTAAATATTTGTAATTGGGAGGATCAAAATTTTTAAATATGTTCCTTTTATTTTTCTTCATTATGAATAGTACTCTTGGTAAATATTCTTCACCTCAACTAGGGTAAAATGAGTAAAATAAGGTTAAGAAAAGAATAAATGCAAAATGAAAGTCTCTTTTCCATAATATATCTAATATTTTGTTCATAAGAATAAAAAGATTTTGTGTTCATTTTTAAATGTTTATTTTAATTATAAATTAATTTTTCTATCATGTTAATTTATTTTTAATTTTTATTGATTGAATTATTACTTTAAATTCTTTCACAATGCCAACATGGTATTTATTAAATTAATAGAAAATTAATGTAAATGATTTTAAAAATATTAAAAATGATAAAATTTGGATGAATTATTATGTTCCATATTTTTCTATATAAATATAAAATAATATTAATGTTTTAAAAGTCTATATTTGAATTCCATATTTTTCTTAATGCCTTTAAAGTCAAACTAAATAAATCATGTAAAAAATTTCCTTTAAGAAATTTTAGGAAAAATAAAATTTTATTAAATTTTTTAAAATTCATAAAAATTCTATATTCATCCAATTTAATGGTTCATGGTTTAAAAGATCAAACATGGTTTATTTATGGATCAATTTTTTTTTGTGGTAGCGTTATTGACCCTTAAAGAGTAAAAAACATTGATTATGTTAATAGTCAAAAGGGTTAGTGAGGGGTCAAAACTAAGAGATAAGGGTTAAAACATCAAATAAGAATGTCCAAATGTTATTATATGAGATTATTTTGAATCATCGTTATCCTATACCTGAAATATATTAATTTATATCAAATTGACCTGGAAAATTAATTTATATTAATTTAATACTATAAGTATTTCTAATGGTGCCCCCCCACTTATAAAAGGATTCACCTTATCACATTTATTTACACAACTTCTAAACTTATATATTGGACAATAACTACCATAATACCATAATATATTCCTTCCACATTTCTTATATATTATTTTACTTCCAAAATACCATCCTTTTAATGTTTAAGGTGTAAGACAAATGGGGTTTCTCAACGAATAGGTAGAACTATTAACCGATTGCATTAAAATTTATCTCTTATTATACCCCATATAAATATATAGTATTGAAAATAAAATAATAAATTAAGTAAAATAAATAAACTTAATTGTTATTATATTTATGAAACCACCATTATTCTCCCTCTTTTTCATTAAATGGGATGTGAATTATCACTCGTGCGTATGTGTGGACTAACACATCCATGTAGCCATACAATTGATTTTTCATCATTTTATTTAATGGATGGTTATTATGATAGGTTTAAGGTTTATATATTATATTTATGAAATTATAATACTTCAAAAATTATAATATCATATATATATTTTTACCTTCTCATCTGTTTAAAAATGATAACGATGCTCGTTTGTATGTGTGGACTATCATATCCATTAAGCGATGTGATTCATTATATATTTTTACATTACATGTATGTTAATAAGGATGAATATACAGAATATATATGATATATATGATATAAAAATTATTCCTAAATAGTGAATTTCTCTTTACCTTTCTTTTATTCTATCATTTAAAAAGGAAAAACTTTGTTCATGCATATGTATGGCATGCCGTTTCCATGAATAGTGTGATTAATTTTTATATCTCAGCCATCTTAGGATAACTTCAAAAATATATATAATGAATATATATTATATTTATATAATAATTAAAATTCTATAGATGATGTAACCATGATCAATGTACATGTAACGGAACTACTTAAATGATGTTCTCATGAAAAAAAATTGTTAATAGTCAGAAATGATGATTTAAAAAGTAATTATTAATAAATAGGTGTTGAAATGTTATAAGTGAATAATATGTGATTTTATAATTATTTATATGAATATGGTATATAATTATAATAAATATATATTTATTATACATGAGGTTGAAAACACTTATGGGGAAATTTGAGCTTGAGATAAGAGATTTCTTTTACAATCTCATTTTAATTACAGATCTTTTATATTTGAATTTCCATTGAGGTAATTAATATGATATTTATATAATAAAACCCTTTCATTTTTTTATCCCATAGTTTTTCATGAAAACAAAAATTAAAAAAATATTATTCTTAATATTATTAAGAGTTTCTAATATTCTAAGATTATATTTCTTACATGGACTCGTAATTAACCCATTAGAAACAAATTATAAATTTGAAAATGTAAATGATATAAAAGTTTAGATTCCCTCAGTTTAAATAGGATTTATACCAGAACTATGTGGATTTATTTGATGATTTATCCAATCATGTTCTCATAATAACAATTGGTGTCTATTTCCAAGATTCATGATTTTCTAAACAAAAAGTTATTAGTTTATTATATAAAATGTTAAAAAAGTATTATGAAATTTATTTTCATTAAATTAACTAGTAATTTTTTTTGTAATATATCATTTTTATTATTTATTTTCTATCATATTAGTTTTTAATTACTTTTTATTAAATTATTAGTATATCATAAAATACCAATACCTAAATATCATTATAAATTTATAAATATTAGTTTTTTATTAGTTTTATTATTTATTTAAATTAATATTTTAATTTGATATTAATTATTATTTTTATTAAAATATTAGTAATTTTTAGATACTTTTTAGTAATTTTTCCATCATGAAAGATTATTTCTTGTGTAGAACTATTTATAATGGACTTCATCATAATAAGTGATTGTGACATATTCATAAATTTGTTACAAGTAATACCTTATGATGGACATCAATTTCTCTATCATAAATGAGTCTTTCTCAAATAGAAATATTTTTTATGGACATGTCCATAAAAATAAGTAATTTATATGGATTTTAGTAATTTAATGTTTTATAATTTTTTATATATTTATTACTTAAATTAAAACTAATTTAACTAAAATTCTATTAGTTTTTGTTACTAATATTGTTAGTATAATTTATTAACATATTTTATAATATTATATTTTTTTATTTTTTATTATATTTTTTTTATTAATATAATAAATCATATCTAATATTTATTATTTTAAATACTTTTTTATTACTTGTTTTATTACTTTACTAGGCACTGTGATAGTATTGCGGTTGGGTATTATAGCGGTGTACTATAGTGAGCATGTAGAAATCTTCTTAGAGAAAATGTACTTGTTTGAAGTTTATCCTATGGGAATCTAGCTAGGCATGAAAGGAGATGATTCATCCCTTTGGGGGATAGTATCTTGGCCCAATATGGTCGAGAGGGTGCATATGTGCATGTCTCAACAAGTTGTGTTCCCATTAAGGTAACTCAAAAAATATTATATTTATTCCAATAATGAAAATTATTTCTTTTCATATAATAAATACAAGGAATCCAAGGGGATAAAAAATACTAAAATATATAAAAGTGTGTGAATTTTCTACATGGTGAGTTATGTTATCAACTGGACACCCTTTAAAATTTTCAGTGATATGATAAATTCTCTTTCCTAATCAAATGATGTTTTTTATTTTATAAATTTATGCCTAGGAGAAGAAAACATCTATGACCAGTTTATTCTTGATTTTATACTCTAATAATAGGGGTCAGATAATTTTAACAATATAATTTATCTTTAAAAAATTTTCATAAGAAAAATAATTCATTAATTTTCCACATCATAGAAACCTAAAGTTTATACATTTCACGAGCTTTAGCATCAAAATACAATAGACCTTAAACCCATAAATTTATTAATTGATCAATAAAAGGTTTCACATATACATGAATCATATCATTGTGGAATCTTATTTAAACATTAAGTATATATTATATTATAAAATATTGTTTCATACATAACAATGGAAGAGGATTTTATGGAATCAACACCACAAATCACGTATTATGAGTTACACTAACCATTGAACTAAATAAGTAAGAACCATTGATGAAAAATTGAGATGAAAATTATAACTATCTTCAATGAAATCTGGTTATCTACTATTAAAATCCTCTCTTGGTGATGATTATTTTAGGTGGTTTAGTTCCTCAACATCCATGTTTCTATCTTCATGACTTATCATAAATTATTAAATTTCAAATGATAGAATAAGTCTTTTTAATCTTGTATTTAGTGTAAAATATTACATTATTTTTTTTATAATCTAATTTCCACAATGTATATAGTTACTTTATTGATTATGATGAGTCCATTTTAGTTCATTTTATTTCCCTCATGAAGAGTTATAGACAATTCACCTATCAAGATGAACCTGCACTTTTTTAAACAATATATAATTATTTGGGCATGCATCCATGTTTACGTATTTGAAAACCTGATTTTTAGTCAACATGCATGGATGATAGAAAGCTTCAGGATTATTAGTGAAACACTACTACATATACCAATTTTATCAGTTCTAGAAAAACCATGTATTGGTGATAAAAATTATTAATTTTCTAAGCACTGATAATAGTGGGGCCCCTTTATCAGTTCTAAAAATAGAACGGATAAAAGGTTCTCTTACCAGTGCTAAAAAAAGAACTAATAAAGGGGTCCCTTGTCAGTGTTAGTTTAGCTCTGATAAGGGGGTCCTTTATCGGTGCTATTTTAACAATGATAAAGGGGAACCTTTATCAGTGTGTTTTTAGTGATGATAAAGTCAACTTTTATTAGTTCTAGAAATAGAATTGATAAAAGTAATACTACTGTAGTGTACTTCTAAAATCACAGCATTGTTGAGTCAATAAGGTTTCCTTATGAATTTTATATTCCTTCATGTTTGGGGAGACTGTTGAGTCAATAATGTTTCCTTATGACTTTACCAATTATCATGTTTTAAAAATCACAAATACCTTATCTCAAGGAAAATTTCATTTTTCCCTATGTTTTACTTTCATAAGGAAAATTTTCCCTCTCCAAGGAAATTTATCCGTACCATGTTTTTCATTTTACATTATCTTGTCTAAATGTAAAATTAAGTTTCATATCTAAAACCTCGGAATCATATAACACTTATATAGATAGAATTCTGTTTTTTGAATCCGAATTCTAACTCCAAGTTCTCTGAATACAGACTCTGAACTCTTATGAGTTCTGACTCCGAGTTCTCTAAATGCAGACTTATAACTCTTATGAGTTCTGAATCCGAGTTATCTGAATTAAGACTCTGAACTCTTATGAGTTCTGACTCTGAATTCTAATGAATTTAGACTCCGAACATTGTAAGTTCTGACTATAAATTCTCATGAATTCTGACTTCAAACTTTATATGTTCTGACTCTGAATTATCATGAACTCTGACTCCAAACTTTGTAAATTCTGACTCCAAATTCTCATGAACTCCAACTCTGAACATTTTATGTTCATGTTCCGAATTCTTTTGAATCCAAATTCCGAATTTCCTTGAAATTTAGACTCCGAAATTCTATAGAGTTCAAGTTCTGAATTTTTTAGAAAATAGAATCCTAATATCATTGTATTATAGACACCGAATGTGTTTTTGGTTAGACTACAACTTTTATTTTCTTACATTATGAATATTTGATTTTGGTTATGTAATTATATTTTTTCTTACACTTGTTTTTGTTATAAAATGATGTTGTTCTTTTAGTTACTAACTAACCATTGTTTGAGTGACATGTGTACAGGTCCCTACAAAATTCAAGGAAAAATATGACCGTTGGAGGAGGGAGCTGACCGTTGGAGCTGTTCCTATTAATAGAAGATCATTTGAAAGAGCTCAATATTGTTCTATGAATCTAGAGATTACATGTTTTTGAAGTAATTTCTAGAGAGATACTTTCATGATTTGTGCGTACTAAACTTCTTGTTTAGATTTTCCTTGTGCGACTCTGAATGTTGTTGAGTACATTCGAGGACTTCCGGGGATAGGAAGATAGAGGTTCCTACTACCTTGAAGTTGAGGGCTTCCTTGGTGAAGAAAACAGAGGTTCCAACTACCTTGAAGTTGAGGTCTTGCGGGGATCGAAATATAGAATCCAATCCTTGTATCAAGGGCTTACCCTGGTGTGGGTAACACATAATTTCTTGAAAGTATAAATCAAGGGACCTTTATCCAAGGTTGTTGGATACCCTTCTCTTTGGGTTAAAAGATTTACTACTTGTTACTTGTTATGTTTCAAGTTTTCCGCTTCCTTTTTTTATTGTAGATGAAAGTATAACTATCTTATACTTCCTTATACTTTTACTCTAATTTAGTAAGATTATATATGATTTAAGGTAGAATCTTTATCTTTGTAAAAATTTGATAAGTTTTCTTTCTGGAACCATCTTTCTGGATTTGACTTTTCGGAACCACTTTTTCGGATTCAAAAAATGTTTTTAGAACTAGAGTATTTGTGAATTTTTTCCTTGTTTAACTTTTTTAACACTACAGGAAAACCTCCTATTAGAGGCGGTTTTCTTTTCATATAGCGGCGTTTTAAACCGCCGCTATATGGTTTGGCGTTGGTTTACAGAAACCTCCGCTAAACTGGGCGTCGGGAATCTATTAGCGGCGATTTTATGAATTTCGCGGCGGTCAAATAAAAGCGTCGTTGTACCTCATTTCGCGGTGGTTTTTGGTAAATTTAGCGGCAGTTTTAAGGGCTATTTAATTATCGGCGGCTATAATCGCCACGAAATTCAGGCGTGTCATGCGCCTGCTTAGCGGCGGTTAAAACTACCACTAATTCCGACATGATTTTGCGGCGGTTTTAACCAACGCTAAGTGTATTGCCGATTATATTTAGCGGCAGTTTAAACCACCGCTAAATGTATAAGTGGTAAAACATTAGCGGTGGTTAAAACCGCCGCGAAATGCTGACCCAAAAAAATAGCATTTCTGCTTATACTGCACCACTGCCCTGAAAAACAAACCAAACAAGAAACCATTTAGCATGTCAAACATTCTCAACAGGAAGGAATTCATCATATGTTTCCACTAATATAAGTATTCCCCCAAGCTTAAAAATATTTCATAGGCCAATTTCTACCTCACCATGGGCTAGATAAATAGTTTTGGTTCCTAGAAACCATCAACTAATCAACTCACTATGGAATTATGGTTTATGGTACATGATAAACTAAAAAATATATGTCTCCTCGTAATGATGAATAGCATGAACAACTATCAAAGAAGAGAAGGTTTGGTGTTACACCCAACATGGTTAACATCACTACCAACACATGTACTAAAAACATTCATGGTTTTAATCACACCCAACACAACTATCAAAGAAGAGAAGGTTTGGTGTTACACCCAACATTTATACATGAAGATAACAATGGTTAACATTAAACCCAACCCATATAATAAATAATAACAATAGTTGGAATTACATTCAACCCATGTAACTAACAAGAAAACTAGTTTTAATTGCACCCAACCCATATAAGAAGTCATAGGAATATTTGGAATTAATCCCAATCTATGTAAAAACCAAGATAAATTGTCAGAATCATGTATAACCTACATAACCACAAAAATTTGGTTGGAATCACACCAAACCCATATACCAATAAGAATGATAGTTGGCATCTTATATAAATTATTATAAAGTGTTCAACATGGTTAAAAAATAGCCAACCTATATAGCATTCCAAATAAATGGTTAGCATTATGCCAAACCTAATTAAAAATATAGAAACATCATTGGAATGAAACCCAACTAAAGCACCAAGTAATAACAAGAATTTAATTACACCCAACCAAAAATATACATCATTTTACTCAAGTAACTCTTACTTGGATAAGATCTCCACTATCAATTATGTTGTATATAATTCACCATCATTGAGGAATGTCTTTAAATAACTTTTAAGATATTATCATTTCACATTAATACATACCCCTCTTGGTTATCATTCCAAGTTCTACCACCAATTTCAATTTAATTAATGGATGTACATGATTAATAATTATAAACCAGAGACCTTACACAGCCCTAAAAAACCTTTCCTGAATCTCATCTATGAGGAAATATGATTTTGTTCCATCCTGATCCATTGTTACCTTCCCTTCTACACTTGTGCATCAAAAAACACATACAACATATATATAATAAGGAGAAAATTTATGCACCACCTACGCAATATTCATAAACACCCTTTCATTTAATGTTGATGAAAAAGTTTATCCAATTCAATAAGAATACCTAAATCATAAAAAATACCTAAAATTATGGATTTAAGAATGAAACACAAGATAACATCAAATGAAACAAGATATTGGGGGTCACATGGATTTATACTTATAGTTTAGAGATGATCAAAATTGAAAATATTTGATTCCATAAAGGATTAAAGTGTATGGATCAAAATGTGCTAAAGAAGAAAGGGGAGGGATCACTACTAGTCGTTTGTACTGTAAGGAGGAGGAACGAGGATTAAAGGGGTTGATGTTCAGATAGAATAATAACCTTTAAAACATAATTGTTATAAAATAAATTATATAGATGATTGACATTATGGTTCCAGGAAATAAGGTCTCTCCAGTCTACCACATAAGAAGACATTTGAGAAATAGAGGACATATTTAAAGAGAATAGAGAATATATTAGAAGATATGTAACCATTAAGAGAGAATCAGTTGTGCTAATCAAACAAAATAAGTGCATAACATGGAAAACATTACGTGGACCACATGATCCATTCTAGGTCACGAAAATCACATAACCCATAAAAAATATTTTGATCACATGATTTTTCTTAATACATATAATCATGTTACCATGTGAAGGTCACATGAATCACATAAAGATTAGTAGATCATGAAAAAATCCTCAAGAGACAACCGAATCACATAAGATAGACTAATGGCCAAGGGTGTGCATCAAAGTTCAAATAAATTACCATTGATTAGTTCATGGATTGATTAAGTGAGATATTTAGACAAGGTGATCACACAAAGAGGTCAAGTGACATGATCACATTATTAGGTCTCTTGTATGGTTCTTGTGATGAGGTCATGCAAAGTTGTCTTGCAAAACAATCGCACGAGAGAGGAGGTTTTGAGAGCTATGGAGCTTCATGTCACCGGTCAAATGACTAGCCTCTCACCCACTATTTATAGGGAACATCAAGGAATATGAATGGACTTATAGAAGACCAAAAGATGTTTTGAATTCCAACCAGAGAAATCATAAGAGACTCATGAAGTCATTTCCTACCTCATAACTGAGTCCTTGTTCCTTCGAACATCACTTTTGTGGGGGGGGGGGAATTTTTTGATGCTAGCCAAATTAGCATTGTATATTTTAGGAACAAAGAAATACCCAAAGAATAGGTATTAATATATACCCAAAGGAAAGAAAATTCTAGAATGTATACATATAGATTAATCACCTAGGTCACAAGGACCATGTGAACTTCAATGAGGCTCATGATTACATGACCCTAGGAACATAATGCAAAGGGGTTATGAAATTCATGTGATCTGTTCCTGATCATGTGAATCCCCATCAAATAGCCCAATTAATCATGTAAAACCCCTCTGATTATTCTTTTTTATCATATGACATGTCATCTAACAATCTCCCAATATGTTCATAAAATAAAAGTTAGAAAAGAGGGAAGCTTCATGGGAAGGGAGTTGCATTGGTTTTCATGTGATGTGGTTACGTTCCTTATAAAAACTATTAATGATCATGAAAATCACCTCAGAAATCCATCTTGATCTAGTGATATCCATTCAACATGGCTTTTTGGACATGCAACACCCTAATGAGTCCAATTCCCAATTCCGAATTTACAACAAAAACATCAAAGAGCCTATTACCATAGGTCATCTAACCAATGAAACAAACACAAAATTCTCTTTACCACCTGAGGTTATTGTGATCATTAAAGGTTAGCCACTTAAGCTCCCCCAAGACTAATGGTTTTTTAAAGGTTCCATACACTACACATGTTATATATACAAACCAAAATTTCCCATATTTGTTCAACACATCAACAATACTACTCATGGTCCGATGATGCATCGTCACCCTCTCCACCTCCATCTCCTGATGCCACCTGTAAGAACATTATATTGAAAATTAAATATTGTTGAATATTTATAATTAAACTTAAAACCAATAAAAGTTTGAAAACTAAATGATTTTGATTTTTTGTGATTTACCTGCTCACCACCACTCGGTGCACTACCACTGGGGGCATATCTGCTCATCTACTGATATAAATTAGTCAACGCTTTCTGCATAGCGGATATCTGAGCCCCTTGGTCTTGAACTATGGCTCATAGAGAAGAAATCTCCCTTTGAGCATATTCAGGTATGGGATGACTATAACCAGGAGTAGATGCGACTGGAATCCCTGATGGCCTGCTAAAGACCTCAGATGGTACGAGTCCCAAACCCATCCCGCGCACTCTACCAGGATGCTAATTCCCAAGGACTTGAGCAACTGGGTCATCCTGGGGGACTGAGTAGGACTTCCCAGGATTGGAATCCCATAGTTCTTTAATTTTTACCTATAAATAAAATATCAATACATATTAACACAGTAAAAACTAATAATAAGTTATTATAATAAAAATTTGACTTCATACCCCAACTTCTTTGGTAGGCTCATTTACAAAACAACCATCTAATTTTCTTTGAACATCCAACCACAGTTCAGTCCGGGAGGCTTCATGCCCTAAATTATGTGACTGCATTAATCAAAGATAAATCAAAAATTAAATATATTAAATAGATAATATTGTATTATAAATATTTAAACTATTTAAAATATTACCAATGACATTCGGCTTCTAGAAAATCTTTTTGAGCCCGCCGTGTGAGGGATGACTTGCTTCGCCCTATTTGATGCATTCTGTCGTGAGAGATCCTGAAATAAATAAAATGCAATTTAATAGTAATGTATCCAATGTCATATCCTATTCATATACATGTATTAATGTAAAATGAGGATAATATAATAATATATATTTCAATACCATCCACTTCTCATCACGATTCCTTTCAACAAAAACTTTCCACTGCTCTTTCGGTACCCCATGGGTAGCTTGTCATACATTTGTTCTAAGGTCAACGAAGTATCATTGACATCACACCACAATCTCCATTTGAAATCTTTCCATTTTTTACCAAGATTTTTTAAAGTCCACTTCTGTGCTATCACATCAGCAACTGTGAAGTGGAAGAACATCTGTATACAGAAATTCATTTTGAACATATTTGTAACATGACATTAAATTAAACCATAATTTAATAAAATTACCTTTATTTGAGAATTGAAAACTTCATTTTTCCAGTTTGGAGGCATATGTCTCCAATCATCATATGAAATGGGAAGGTAAATGGGCTCCGCTACCAACTGACCTATAATCTGGCCAAGTAATCCCGCGACATCATCCGTAGGGACCCCATAAGAATCAAATGGCACGACTATCTTTTCGCCATTCAAGTTCCAAACATATGAGCTTTTTAAGTGTTTCTCCACGGTTTTATTTTTGTCATCTTCAATGAGAAAACAATTACTATAAAAAAAATGCAATAAATTTATTTAATTAAAATTTATACCTATGACTATGACCCTCCAGTATGTCTGGGATGAACAGGAAGGGGTCTTTCTCCACCCAACTGATGAGGCACCTATAGGGGGAGTCGACGACTCAGCCTCTAATGGGAGGCCCTCTGATGGTGTGAGAGATGGTGCAGGGGGAGATGGTGCGGGGGGTGTAGGCAGCTGGTGCCTCAGATGTCGTGGGGAGTGACCCAGATGGATCGGCATCCGTCGCAGAACTAGAAGAAATAGTATGCTGCTTCCTCCTTGGAATTCCTGTCATTTAATCAAATAAAATTAAGTTCAGAATATATATTTCAAAAAAAAATTATGCAGAAAAAAAATTAAAAATGATAATAGATGCCCAGTACTAACAAACAAAATATATATAACAATGATAATGAATGACTACAGAAATGAAACAAGTGGTTGCTGCATGAATGAATAATTGTACATACAATCATTTTCCCCTTCAATCATGTCGGTTTCCTGCTCCATTTCTTCATCCAATTCATTCATCCTTGCAACACTAATATTTTAAATATCATGATAGACAAATAATTCTACTTCCTGTTGTTGATGGCATTCAATTTCAGAGGTCAAATCTTCCACTTCATCACCTATATCATACAAATCTCTTTGTATTACGTGAGTAAATACACTCCACCCTTCATCCACAACATCATTCACATAATATAACATTTTTTCTTGCGATTCTAAGATATATGGATCATGCATTTGACGATCACCAACATCTATCAAGTGAGAGAAGTTCATAGAAGTAAATTGCAATGAATCTCTTTTAACACCTCTAATAATATCAACCCATTTTCATTGGAATAAAACAATAGAAAAATGTACATAGTAGTTTAATTCAATAATATCATGCAGCTTTCCATAGTATCCCACTTCAGAAAATGTAAATATAACACTATTCTGTGCTTTCAAACCCACTTCTTGATCAACTGTACGAAATCTAAAGCCATTCACATTATAAGCGTCGAACTTTCTAACTTGCTTTATAGGAACTCTAGCAAGAAACTTCAAATCTTTTGAAAAGTCTGCTCGAGTATCAGTATTCATGATCTGAAAAAAGAAATATAATTTAATAGATTTACAAATTGTATGTGTCAAACTAATATTCTTATTTATTGCAATATTTATGAACTTACACGTCGTGCAAACCATTCTACAAGCTCTTTATTCACAGTTTTCATTATATCTTTCTCATTTCATGTTCAGCCTCTCATTCGTCTCTTTGTTTGTATCCTCAACTCTTCAATAAATGGATATGCAATTTCACTATTCAGTAGCACATATCTATGTGCCTATAATAATTCCAATTCTGTCAGTGTCACATTTGAGGTCCTCCCAACTGATCGGCCAATAGCAGGAAATATTTTTGATTTCTGATGCATTTGAGATTGATTTGATGTGTCTTTAACACGTCCAACTCGATTAAATCTTGTCTCAATATCATCTAAATACCTGGAACAAAAGGTAATACATTCCTCGTCCAAATATCCTTTAGCAATAGAGCCTTTTGGTTGAGCTTTATTTCTCACGTATAATTTAAAATTCCCAAGATATCTGTGAAATAAAATAATAATATTATACATTTATTTCAATGTCAAAAATTGTTTACTTAACTGTAAAACATATAAATAAATTACCTCTCAATTGGATACATCCATTGATAAAGAACATGGCCTCCTAATTTAGCTTCTTCAACCAAATGCATAGTTAAATGCATCATGATAGTAAAAAATGATGGAGGAAAGATCATCTCCATTGCACAAAGAGTCAATACAAACCTCTCCTAGAGGTTGTCAAGCTGAAATGGATTTACAACTTTCTCACATAATTTCCTATAAAATGTGCAGAATTGGAGTACAACAGCAGTAACTCTTTCAGGTAATAATGTACGCAATGCCAATGGTAGTAACTGCTGTAACAAAATATGTGAATCGTGACTTTTCAATCCATGTAACTTACGATTCTTCAAGTCAACACACCACAAGATGTTACTCGAATACCCATCAGATACCTTCACATTCTTTAAAATTATAAGAAACGTATCTTTATCCCTATTTTTCATTGCGAAAATGGTCGGAGCATACTTTTCATTATCATCTGGCCAGAGATCACGTTTTATGTTCATTAATTGTAAGTCTTTGTGATCATTAAGATGATCCTTCGACTTTCCATGCTCATTAAGTAATGTGAAAATCAAATTATCACTGACATTCTTCTCAATATGCATCACATCAAGATTGTGGCACAAAAAATTAAATTCCCAATACGAAATTTTAAAGAATATACTTTTTTTCTTCCATTGTTGCGTTCTGATTTCACTTGAAGATGCACTTCAGACCCGTTTTCCGCTATCATTCAAATGATGAACCTTCCCAAATTCTGTTTCAACATTTTCAAGTTGTGTCAATATTTCAGAACCGGTTAACAACTTTGGAGGTGGTCTACGATCAATGAAACCATTAAATTTTGATTTTTTCAGCCGAAATCACTGAGATGCATCGAGAAATCTTCGATGGCATAAGAAGCACCATTTTTTACTATGAGGTAGCCGTTTGGGCTCAAAATCAAAGTTACAAACGGGAAAAGACAAACCCGTATAAGTGTTCCAACCAGATAAATTCCCAAGCCCAGAGAAGTCACTAATGGTCCACAGTAAAGTAGCATGCATTTTGAACATGGTTTTATAAGAAACATCAAATGTCTCAACACCGTTACTCCATAACTCCTGCAATTATTCATTCAAAGGCTGCAAGTATACATCAATATCATTTCCAGGAATTTGTTTTCCAGGAATAATCATTGAAATGATAAAAGATGATTGTTGAATACACATCCACGGAGGCAGATTATAAGGGATCAAAAAAACTGGCCAAATGCTATAACTTGTACTCAAAGTCCCAAATGGGTTGAATCCATCAGCAGCCAACCCCAATGGAACATTCCTAGGATCAGCTAAGAAATCTAGATGTAATGAATCAAATTTCTTCCATGATTGGGAATCTCGTGGATGTCTCGTTAACCCATAATTGTTATTATCTACAGAATTCCACTTCATGTGTTCGGCGGTTTTTGATGACATGAATAATATTTGCAATCACGGATTCAAAGGAAAATAACGCAAAACCTTTACAGGTGAGTTCATTTTCTTCTTATTCATTAAATTATGTTCAGTCAGACTTCCAACATCACCCTTTGAATGCCATCTAGAAGAATAACATTTCTTACAATTCTGTCTACTTGAATCCTCTCCCCAATAAAGCATACAATCATTGGGACACACATGTATTTTTATATAATTCAGACCAAGCTTGTTAACAATATTTTTCATATCATAAAAAGATTCTGGGATTTTTGCTTCAGGAAATGCATCACGAATCAATTCCAATATCATGGAAATTTCGTTATTTGTAATTCCACATAGACATTTGATATGGTACAACTTTAGCAGAAATGAAAGTTTTGAATATTTCAAGCACCCACTATAAAACTCTTGATTTCCATCGTCAACTAAATCATGAAACACATTTTTCTCAGTGAAGTTTTTCGTTACATTTGTCTCTACAGAATCAAGAGGAGTATCCAATGATATGTTCCAATCTTGATCTACTTGTGTTACAGTCTCAAAAACATCACTTGTCACGTTGCAATTTCTAGCACCCTCTTCTGGTTGTTCTAATATGTTTTGATGAAGATAGTGGTGTCTTGCAGTGCCGAATGCATCATTTATGAGGTTTTTCATTTCATTTTCCATTTTCGACAAACTTGGGACCTCATTCTATGGATTAACATCAGTGCTCAATCTTTATGTATTGTTCGATTCTCCATGCCAATTCCAACACAAATATTGACCAGGGAATTGCTTCAGTATTAAATGTTCATAAACTTCATCTCTCTTTAACCATGTTCTAAATTTACATTTAGGACATGGACATCTTATTCTCCCTTCAACAGATCGATTAGAAATCGCAAAATCTAAAAACTCATTCAAACCCTGAACATACTGAGGTGTGTTCCTCGGTAATGTGATCCAGCTTTTATCCATGTATATCACAATGTGCCTACACAAAATATACGATAGTGTAAGATTGCAGAATCATAATATAATAAAGATGACCCATTGATCATAAAGTATGCATAATATAATAAAAATGATTCATTGATCACATTTACCACTTACTTAGCATGCCCAGACAATCCAAACAAGTCTGGTCCCTAGAAGACAGCATGAACACCTCATTGAGGAGCAGTAAGAATATCGGGTTACACAATTATCATAACACTGTCAATCACACATTTATGTTTCCTCAAACAATTTCTATCCCCAATACATTAATGAGATACATTGGTCCACTCAGATTACTTCCACACCATCACAAAAAATACTACAACTTTCCTGAACATCTCATATACTCACATTCTTGGTCATCTCAATTAAATGTTTATTTTATTTTCCATATCTAGAAATGGGATACCAGTCGGTATTTATAACATCCATCCAAAATCACTAATATAGAATACTAATGCATGGGTTCCCAAAATATTTCATATTATATACATTAGAATGATGTAAAAATTTATCAATCAATATTCATTGATCGTACACTTGATTATAAATTTTCATCAATATTCATTGATCGTACAATTTCATAATAAGTTGATCTTCTTCTACATCATCTTGATGATAATAAACTCATTCTTGAATGATATCCATAAGTTGGTTCAAAATCCATTTATCATGAACATACATAACATGCATCATCAAACTGTCACTTTCATCCAAATTAATAAAATTCTTGTAAATAGAAATAAATTTACCTATGATCTATTCTATTTTTGTAACCCATTAATATGTCCATATAAACATTAATTATCATGAATAAGTCATGGGTTACCATTACATAATTCCAGATTATATTTAAGTAAATGTTGATAAACTTCGTATAGGTATATATGACCTTTATATGGATATTAATATTACCAGTTTGTTCCAATTATGAAATGAAAATCATGATCATCATTTCACATGTACATTGAGTTTTGGTAGAACATACGCCTACTGGTTTAACACCAAAATATAGATACTAATAATACGCTTACAAATTTTACATGTAGGATAAATTTATATTATCACATTTCAATGTTTATTTTTGATAAACACACTAATTAAGGTGTATTTCACACATACACATAGAAAAAAATTATATATCTTGAAATGATAATTACATTAAAAATATTCACTCACACATACCTCATAAATTGGTATATTATCAATGACTTAAAAATAATTAATCACACAGTGAAAAAAAAAACAAATTCATTGAGAGTAATTGAAACATATTGAGATGGTATAAATGAATTATATTTAATCTAGTACATACTATATTTATGAATTCTCTAATGAATTCCTAAATTATTCAAGGTAAATCTGAGTCAAACTAAACCATCTCATGACCTCCCCAAACCTCTCAATACATGTTATAAGATCATATACTTGATTATTTAAACATTTAACATGCTCAATAACTCTTTAATAGATTCTCAACCTTCAATTTGGTATCATCCAGAAACATTAAACAATTAGAGTGTGGAAAAATGATTTTCTTTATTTGGTAGGAACCTTTCTTCATCACTCTCAATTTCAAAATTTCATTAATTACATTGGATGTTGTATTGACATCACTATTTGTTGATAAAGAATATAACTGAACAATACTCTGAACTCTAATCTCCTTCGTTGATTCTTTTCAATTAAAAATAAACTCCCTTTATTAATATAGTTATCCCCCCATCTTGATAGCAAATGAAAACAACATGACTTGTGTTACCTATCTAAATCATTCCAATGATCTAATGAAAAAATCGGTAAAATTAAATAGTAAATTAAAATTTTATTCGTTCACATATAAGACCAAATAGAGAATAAATTGTTGAAAAATCATAATTCCATCCCTAAACATAAGACATATTCACTCTCAGATATTCTGAGGTAGAAAATTTCATAATTGTTGACACTCAATCATTAGTGACTTATATGTGCACTAAAGGTGTTCATTCATCTATACAGTACTAAGAAAGTAATTAAAATTTTAATATAGATGGAATAAATGGTGATCTAGAATTTTTATTATAGATCATTATAGTTTCTATATATATTATCTGAAAATATCATGTGTAAATATTATTCTTAGAACATTGTTTCCAAACTAAATTACTAAATGCATTAAAAATCCAGACCCATGTCACTCGGTCCAAAAATATAGAATGTGATCCAAGTGGGAATGGATTGTGAAATTTTTTGATAGGACACATATTACAAGATATATTTATATGATCATTTAATAAATTTATTTTTACATGATCATAATCATAAAAATATTTCAGGTTCCATCAAAATTTTCTATATTTCAAACCTAGTTAAATGGATACATACCTGGAAAAGACGCGTCACCGGAGATGGAGGTCACAGGGTCGCCGGAGACGGAGGTCACGGGGTCGCCGGAGGTCGCGGGTCGTCGAACGGTAGGGGGTCGTCGGACGGTGGGGGTCGAGGGTTGCGGGTTGCCGGGGGGGGGGGGGGGGTGGGGTCGGGGAAGAAGGGAGGGCGGGGGTTTGGGGGAACGATCGGGGTGGGGGGGGGGGAGAGTCGGGATTGTTAAAAAAAATATGGGTTTCGCAGCGGTTTATTAAAAACCACCGTGAAACCTTTCGGTGAAAATGTTTAGCGGTGGTTTTGTGAACCGCCGCCACAAAACCACCGCTAAACCCGGTTTTTCCAATAGTGTAAATATTACCATCTTTAAAATTTTAAATGGAATTTTTAAAACTATACAACAAACCCCCCCCCCCCCCACTTGTATATTGAGCATCATACGATACTATAATTAGTATCTTCATTCATTATTTCGATCAAACAATTAGTATCAGGGGAATTCTATAAAATACTTATATTCACATATAACTTTTCCTTGCTCAATTTTTCATTTTTCTGGTTTTCCTTGCTGAGTTATATTTTCCTTTTTTTACTTAACCTTACTACGAACACGTTTGTGTGGAGATGGTTTTCTTTAAGATGACAGGAATCAATGTTTGTTCCATTGACAAACTAAATCCAACTAGACCACCTATTTTTGATGGGAATGATTACGAATTTTGGAGAGATCACATGAATATATTTTTTATCAATACTGGAGTGGATAATTTTGTTATGCTTACTAGAGGATATAAAAATCCTGACAAGGAAGTTAGTACTTTCACAAATCAAGAAAAGCATGAATATCAACTGAATTATAAGGTACGCAATACATTGCTTTGTTCCATGACTATAAATATATATAGCCAAATTTGACCTTGTGAAGAAAAAAAATGTATTTGGAAGAAACTTGAAGTTACACACTTTGGAACTTCAAAAGTCATTGAAACTAGAAGATCCATGCTCAGAGCTGAAAATCATGGTTTTTGATTTCCTTAGAGAGAACCCATGTACAAGGTGCAAAAGGTATTTATGACTATCATTAATAGTTTAAAATCCATGGGTGAGAAAGGATTAGATGATGAAGATCTTGTGGACAATATCATAGACATCATTCCCAATGAGTGGGAATCCAAGAGTACTTTTATTGATGAGAATAGAAAGGTTACTCAGATTACTCTTGATGAACTTTTTGGGACACTTCTTCAACATGAGACTAGAATGAAGAGCGATGGTGATAATGTAAAGAAGAAGAATGAGAATAGCAGCGTTTCTTTTACTATAACTTTAAATCATATGAAATCAAAGACTCCTGAGAGAGTTACAAGATCCAAATCTAATAAGGTTGTCTTCAATCTAAATCTAGTGGAAGTGAATATTCAGAAAATGAACTATCCAATCTGGCTCGAAGGATGAACAAGATAGTTGGATCAAAGAACATTAAATCCAGATATAAGAATAATGAAAGGAAATATAAGAAAGATTCAGAAGTTACATGTTATGAATGAAAGAGAGAGGGACATATAATACCTGATTTTCCTATGTTTAAGAGAAAAGAATGAAAGGAAAAGCATTCTGAGAGAAACAGAAAGAAGTACTACAAAGCTAAAGCTGAAAGTCCTGAAATCTAATGACACCTAGAGTTCCAGTTGTGGTGACTCTTCATATGAATCACCAGATTACGAATATTCTGGAAATAATAATCTTAGTTTAATATCCATAATACCTATTAACAATCATTGCTTAATGGCTAAGGTACAAAATGGTGAATCAATGACTAATGTTTCTCTAAATGCATATTATAATAATGATAAATACTATAAATCATCAGATGAAAAATCTTCTTCTGATGAAGATGACACTTTACCTTTTGTAAGAACCCGAACCTTCTTTTCAGGTATGTTTTTCCTTTTTCTGGAGTTTTTGAGAAAAGTGGAGTTTCTGGAAATTTTTTAAGTACACACAGTGTACTTTATGAGTACACTCCATGTACTTCCTTGCCGCGCGAGGCTGTGTGCTGGCCGTGTCCGGGCCACACACATGACCATGTAGGGGTGATGTAGAGGCTGCTTAAAGAAGAGTATGAAAAAGGATATTACACACCATGTACTCCAAAAGTACACACCGTGTACTTTTTTTAATTAAACACACATGACTCATGTCTAATCGCCAGAGGTGTCTTCTTCTAGGTCTTGCTCGACTGAGGAACGTCGTACGTCTGTGAAACTTCTCTAAGCCCCCAATCATCCTTTTGTTCTCTAAATTGACCACCGTTGATTGCGTTGGAACTGCAACGGTAAGCTCTTCCTTTATCTAGAGCATCGTTTTCCAATTCCACTTCTTTTACAAGTTATCGTGGGTTGAACATTATGTGCATTTTTGTTGATATACGACGTTATAAGGAGATTCATGCCTCATGTTTCAAGTATATTGATCTCCTTGCATCATGGTAGGTGGTTTGTGACTTTCTGTTCAAAGTCCTTGAGTATTATGTGCAAATTCCACCAATACTCTTGAATGGGGTATTGCACGTTTACTGTTTTACCTCTGTTGTTCACCTGCCTTTCTTGTATTCTTATGTATAGGTAATTTGGTGATGTATAAGGATAATTTCGATGCTTGGATTTTTGACCCATGCCTTGTTCTGTTTACGACCTTTTGGTATTGTTCAGCCTATTGGTCGTTATACCTGATTTTCATGCCTTATGACTGTAGGATGGAGTATTGTTCCCTGACATGCTTGAGATGTTGTAGACTGGTTATCCAAGTAGCTCGGTAGGTTTACATTGTCCATATAACATTATTATGCACTGAATAGCATGGGGCTGTGAGATCCTGGTGATATATACTATTAGGAGATAGACAGAGTGAGATTCCTCAGAGAGTCTTGGACATTATAGACTATAGGGGATAGACCGAGTGAGCTTCCCAGAGAGTCTTGGATATTATAGACTATAGGAGGATAGACCGAGTGATCTTCCTCAGAGAGTCTTGAGCTATTATAGACTATAGGAGGAAAGACCGAGTGATCTTCCTCATAGAGTCTTTGTTTTGATTGAATTTCATTAAACCATTCCATGCTATGAGAGGAATTGACCGAGTTAGCTTCCTCAGAGAGTCTGTGATAGAACTGAGGCTATAAGAGGAATTGACCAAGTGAGTTTCTTCATAGAGTCTCTAGACCTTGGGGATATAAGGGGAATTGACCATGTGATCTTCCTCAGAGAGTCCCTGACTACCCTAGACTATAAGGGGAATTGACTGGGTGTGCTTCCTCAGAGAGTCTATAATTTCATATGACCAAACCATAGGGGTTAGGCTGAGTGTACTTCCCAGAGGGTTGTTGGTACTTCTTGGATAGGACCAGAGGGGATGGTTGTGAGTACTTACCATATGGTTTTCTATTTGTGGTTAGTTGTTTGCATCCTTGTATCTTGTTTGACCTGCGGATTGTTTATTGTTGTGCATTACTATATACTGCTTACTGTTTATTGTTTACTGTACTTTACCTTCCATATACTCACTGACTGTTAGGAATAGATCTTTGGGTGGTTTACTACTGGGATTTAGTCTCACACCCTGTTTATGTCATGATTTTGGGACCAAACATATTATATTGTTGCAGGTATAGATAAGGGAAAGTTTCCTTCTACTTCAGGTACTTGACTTGTTGTGGAGCTGGAGAGAATGGGACCAAGCTATGGCTTGCGATGCTGAGGAGTTATCTGTTTACTTTTGTTTTGCACTTTGGTTAGCACTATTGTATTTACACCATTGTGAATTGTTTGGATTTTTTCCTAGACATATGTATCATGCATCATTTCATATATATATATATGTGTGTGTGTGTGTGTGTGTGTGTGCTCCATATTTTTATTGTTTTAGTCTTCCACTGTTTACTATTGTTGGATATTTACTGCTTTCGCTATTGTATGTGTTATCTATTTCAACTATATACTCTTCCAATGAGGGTATAGTTTCCCCACCATCACACCCAAGGCCCTTGCTGCTAGTCTGTAGCCTCTAGCATTTGGGGAAATGTGCTTGATGCCATGTGTCCAACCAGGTACGAGGAACCTCTGGGTGGATTCCAGAACCGGGAAGTTACAAAGTGGTATCAGAGGAGGTTCTTTTCTCTTGACTTACTATTTGGAGCATATAGCTAGGGATAGGACGGAATAGGTACTTGGTAATAAGCTGTGCCCGGGAGTATCTAACTCGTGTACAGGGAAAATCCAATCTACCTTGTTTATTGAAATTTCTTCAGGTTTTTCATCTTTTCCAGTAGATATGATTTCACCTTGACTGACTCGCATGATTTGTGTTGTTACTGTTGATATTATTGAGGTTCTATTTCTGTTGCAACCAGATGAGATGAGGGTGTGTCATCTCATGCATCATCTAGGTACTTTATAGAAATCACATGTCATGCATTTTTGTCATGCCATCTAGGATGCATTAGTGATTTCATGTTGTTGTGATAGATGATGTTTAAAATATGCAGGATGATGTGATAGTTTCCTTGATAGAAATACCTTTTGTTGATAGGGTATTGTTTATATAGATATTTACTTAAATGAATGCCAAATTTCGATTCCTGAGGTGTTATGGGCCCTCATGAATCATAACTTTCTGGATCATTGGATTGTTTTCCTTATATATGATATGTATGAGATGCCAAAAATTGATTCGTGGGGAGTATGGGCCGTCATAGATTAGAATTTGGCACCTTAACTCTTGTTTTCTGTGTTTTCTGGGCTCTGGGGATGTTTCTGAGGCTACTACCCAGAAAAACTTAGAATACACAGCGTGTACTTTATGAATACACATTGTGTAGTTTTCAAACCTTGTCGCTGACTGTGTGGGTAGAAACACAGGGTTGTGAAAAGTCTTCAGGAACAGGTCGTGTACTGTAATTACACGCTGTGTTGTAGTGACCGTGTGTTTACCCGTGTGAATAACGAAACATATGGATGAAACTTTTACTTTACATGTCGTGTCATGTTTTCACATGGCGTTCCATAAGTACCTTGTAATGTCACGAACAACACGGGTTGGGGAAAACCTTCTAGTACACACCGTGTGCACAGGGAGCACGCCGTGTAGAGTGAAACTTGCACCTCGTCATGTCACGAACAACACGTGCCAGGGAAAGCCTTCAAGTACACGCCGTGTTCTCATGGATCACACCGTTTAGAGTGATCCATGTAGCCAGCCGTGTAACTAACAACACGGGTCGTTGAAACATTATCTTGTACAATTTGTGTCCTTCTTGAACACGCCGTGTAGTCTAGGATTAAGAGGACCGTGTGGGTTACCCATGTAAGGAGACTCAGGTAGGGGAATAGATTTCAAGTACACATCCTGTGTCGGGACAACACACCATGTGGTTTGGGCTTTACACGACCAGTTGTGGTAGAAGTAGATGCCCATGTGAATGACTTAAAAGAACTCGCCGTGTTGATTTATACATGCCGTGTAGTCATGTTTTGTAAAACTTGAATTTTTATTTTCCTATTCTTCTCTTGTACTCTTGTGTTCAGTCTTTGTTAATCCTGATCTAATGTTTTCTTTTGACCTTTCAGAGTTATGCCACCAAGACGTCCTCTGGTTGTACGTCAGCTGCCAGACGGTGATCAGACACTGGATATGGCCAATCAGGGACCTTCTGCAGATCCTCCTGCTATTCTAGTCTTGGAACCCATAGTTATACCAGTTGCAGGTGCTGATGCACAGTTTAGGGAATCTTTTCTGAGGATGATGTAGTCTTTCCAAGTATCTTCGCCTCCTGTCCCATCAATGGATGAGTTGACGTGGGTTTTTCAGCAGCAGCATCCTCCCACCTTCTCAGGGGAAGGAGGACCTCAGGCTGCAAAGTCTTGGCTAGAGGCCCCGCTGAAAATTTTCGAGCATCTAGAGATACCTCCAGATAAGAGAGTGAATCTCACGACCTATATGCTCCAAGACCCCACCAAGAGGTGGTGAGAGGTGATCTCACAATCAGGATTCCAATAGATTATGAATTGGGATGAGTTTTAGTGAATCTTCTATGATTACTTCTACGAGGAGACCTTGAGGGCCAATCGAGCATGGGATTTTATGAGTCCGGAGTAGGGTACTCTTTGTGTTATGGAGTACTTGTCTCGAATTACTGAGCTGCAACATTTCACACCTATTCCAGGAGGCGATGAGTTGTTTCTTGTGTGGAAGTTTGAGGATGGTCTGAGGCATGACATCTGCCGGCATTTGAACATATTTAGGTTGAATTCGATATCCTCTATCATCAACCAGGCGTTGATCACTGAGCGCCATCTGAGGGATTCTGGAGCAGTGAGCCAGGGCGGTTCGACATCCAGAGCTAGTGTTCCTCCAACTGATAGCAGGAAGCCCCACAGGGAGTCTGCTCGAGGAGACCAGAGTAGGCGGAGTGTATCTTCGGGCAGCCAGGTGGTATGCCACCAATGTGGGAGGAGTGGGCATACCTGGCCTCAGTGCCAGAGAGACCCGATGGAGTGTCGATCTTGCGGCAAGTTGGGCCATCATCAACATTTCTATAAGATCTTCTCACCTACAACTGGTGGTAGGGGTTCTTCTATGACCCCACATTCAGGAGATGCATCTCCAATTTCTCACTTGTGTGGGAACTGGAGTTCTTCCGGCCGTTCGAGCCAAGGTGGAGGTGACGGTCGTGGTTTTCAGTCACCAGGATAGCAGCAAAAACAGAGTGAATCAGCTTAGAGTGGTCAGACAGGGTTGCAGGGCCATGGAGAATGACGGACCTTTGTAGTGGATAAAACCCATTAGGAGCAGGATCCCATCCCCTCTACAGTTCGAGGTACGATCTTAGTTGCCTCAGTTTTATCTTTAGCTCTTTTTGATACTTGTGCTATGCATAACTTTATCTCTATTGTTGTTGTGGAGAGACTTGGGCTCTGCATCTTCTCCTCTGCTGATACTTTGAATCTAGACCCAACATTGGGGAATAGAGCGGTTAGTGTAAGTCAATGCAGAGGGTGACCTCTTGAGGTTGCAGGGTTTCACTTATTATGGGACCTTTGTGTCCTAGAGATGACGAGCAATGATGTCAATCTCAGAATGGACTGGTTAGTTCCCTTCCAGGCAGTCGTCGACTATTATCATCGTAGAGTGAGATTTGTATCACTAGAGGGAAGATCCTTTCTTT
The DNA here is from genome assembly GCA_963277665.1 of Viscum album. Lineage (NCBI taxonomy): Eukaryota > Viridiplantae > Streptophyta > Magnoliopsida > Santalales > Viscaceae > Viscum > Viscum album. The sequence goes on along the minus strand of OY728155.1, from coordinate 189,221,012 downwards.
ATAGAGGCAAGTGGGATTTCTATGTGAGGAGAGTGAGTCTAGAGCATCTTGGGTTGGGAGGAGTTACATCCCAGATTGCTAGTCTTTATCTGGATGACTAGGGGACTTCACAGTTAGACTTTCCTCCAATGGTGGATTGTTTCAGAGATGTCTTTCTAGAGGAATTTTCAGGGTAACATCTAGAGCGTGAGTTAGAATTATCTATTGAGATCGTTCCAGGAGTGGAACCGATGTCTATTCCTCCTTATAGGATGGCTACACCAGAGTTGCAGGAGCTCAAGAAGTCGTTGGAGGAGTTGCAGGGAAAAGGGTTTCATCAAACCCAGTACTTCTCCTTGGGGTTTGCCTATCCTATTTGTGAAGAAGGAAGACGGTACCCTCAGGCCTTGTGTGGACTATCAGAAGTTGTACCTATTTATGGTCAAGAACTGATATCCCTTGTCGAGGTTTGATGATCTCCTTGATCAGCTTCGAGGAGCCCGGGTGTTCTCGAAGATTGATTTGAGAGCCGGTTATCATCAGTTGCGTGTTAGACCATCTGATATACCTCTTACTTATTTCCGAAGCAGGTATGGTCTATATGGGTATATGGTTATGTCGTTCGGTCTCACGAATGTGCCTACAGTTTTTATGGCACTGATGAACCGAGTGTTCCATCCATACTTGGATTCCTTTGTGGTTGTTTTCATGGATGATATCATAGTGTACTCTCACACTTTAAATGACCATGCTACCCATCTTGAGATCGTCTTGAGTACACTGAGTGAGAATTAGTTATATGATAAGCTCTCAAAATTCCACTTTTGGATGGACCAGATTCACTTCTTGGGTCATGTTATCTCAGGTGTTTCATACAGGACTTTTCATGCCTTGCAGCACCACTGACAGGTTTGACCAAGAAAGGGGAGAAGTTCTTATGGTCAGATTCTTGTGAGTCAGCCTTTCAAGAGCTGAAAGGGAGGTTGACTTTAGCACCGATACCGGTCTTTTCATAGCCGAGAAAGAGCTATACTGTTTACTGCGATGCATCAGGTATCGGGTTGGGAGTTGTTCTTACTCAGGGAGATGGAGTCGTTGCTTATGGGTCTTGGCAGTTAAGGCCACATGAGAGGAACTACCCAACGCACGATCTGGAGTTGGAAGTTGGTGTTCATGCCCTGCGTTTTTGGAGACGTTATCTTCTGGGAGAGCACTTTGTGGTGTATACCGACCACAAGAGTCTGAAGTACATCTTCACTCAGCATGATCTGAATTTGAGATAGTGATGGTGGGTTGAGTACCATCAGTATTTTGACTTTGAGCTTGCCTACACGCCTGGAAAAGGCAATGTTGTGGCTGATGCACTGAGTAGGAGGACTCAGAAACAGGCAGTTCAGGAGGCCAGCAGTGAGTGGCAGCATATGGCTCTGTTCTCTGAGATGCATTTGGAGGTTCAGAACAGTCAGGGGCAGAAGTGTCTTTCTTCTGTATCTATTACCTCTACTCTTCTTGATCGGGTATGAATGAGGCATCTATTAGATTCTGAAGGCCTAGTCCTACGGAAAAGTATGTCAGGAGAGGACCCTATTCCTGGGTGGAACATAGGTGAGGATTAGATCCTGAGATTCTAGGGACGCGTATGGGTGCCAGCAGACATACGTGATGAGCTGATGCAAGACATTCATTCCTCAACTTGGGAAGTTAATCTAGGCGTCACCAAGATGTACCACGATCTACATAGTCGGTATTGGTGGCTAGGTATGAAGAGGGACGTTGCTGGTTTCATCATGAGGTGTTCCACTTGTCATCAGGTGAAGGCGAAGAATCATTGACCAGTAGGGCTTTTACAACAGTTACCCATTCCCGAGTGGAAGTGGAACAACGTCGCGATGGACTTCGTGACTGGTTTTCTGAGGTCTTCTCGAGGGAACGACGCAGTTTGGGACGTCATTTATAGACCCATGAAGGTTGATCACTTCTTGCCGATCAGGGAGTCCTTCAGTGTTAATGAGATGGGGAAGTTGTACATCTGAGAGATTGTACGTCTGCATGGAGTTCCACACTCCATTGCTTCAGACAGGGATGCACATTTTACTTCTCGTTTCTTGTAGGGGTTTCTGAAGGATTTGGTTACACAAGTACTTTTGAGTACATCTTACCATCCCCAAACTGAAGTCCAGTCTAAGTGTATGATTCAGGTTCTTGAGGACATGCTCTGAGCATGCATTCTGGATTTTGGAGGTTCTTGGGAGAAGCATATACCTAGTGTGGAGTTTTCCTACTAAAACAGTTTTTAAGTGACTATTCAGATGGCACCTTATAAGGCTTTTTACAGTAGTCCATGCCGATCACCTTTATGATGGATAGAGGTAGGAGAGGCAGCTTTGCTGGGACCTCGTCTTGTTTAGGAGACCTCAGAGCAGATAGAGTTGATTCGGCAGAGGATGGCTATAGCACAGTCTCGATAGAAGTCTTATGCAGATCAGTAGAGATGACCACTAGAGTTCTACGTCAGGGATCAGGTTTTCCTGCATGTCGCACCGAGGTTGGGACACAAGAGGATTCAGAGAGAGGGTAAGCTTTCACCGAGGTACGTCGGGCTGTTTGATGTGTTGGAGAGAGTTGGTCATGTTGCCTATCGGCTGCAGTTACCTCAGAGGTATCAAGCTATGCCCGACATCTTCCATGTTTCTCAGATCCAATGTTACTTTTCATACATATCTCATGTCTTTCAACCTGGGGAGGTTGAACTTGAAACAGATTCATCGTTTGAGGAGCATCCAATCTGGATTTTCAATCGCAGTACAAAGGTTCTCTATGGCTGGTCTGTTCCTCTGGTACGGGTGCTATGGAAGAACGGTCGAGTACAGGATGAGACTTTGGAGAGGGAGGCCAATGTACGATCGCAGTTGTTGTAGATGTTTGTGGTTTCTTCTTCTACGCCTCTCTAGGGAAATTCTGGGACAAATTTCTCTAAGGGGGAAAGTTTGTAAGAACTTGTACCTTCTTTTCAGGTATGTTTTTCCTTTTTATGGAGTATTTTAGAAAAGAGGAGTTTCTGGACGTTTTTGAAGTACACTCCATATACTTGATGAGTACACGCCATGTACTTCCTTGTCCTGCGAGGCCATGTGTTGGCCATGTCCAGGCCACACACATGGCCATGTAGGGGTATTGTGGAGGCCGCTTAAATTAGAGTACAGAAAAGTCTAGTACACACCGTGTACTCCAAAATTACACACCGTGTACTTTTTTTTCATTAAATGCACCGGGCTCACGTCTAATCTCCAGAGGTGTCTTCTTCTAGGTCTCGCTTGACTGAGAGACTCTGTACGGCCACTGAACTTCTCCGAGCCCCCGAGCCTCCGTCTTTTCTCTAAATCGACCGTCGTCGATTGCATTGGAACTGCAGCGGTAAGATCTTCTTTGTTCTAGATCATTGTTTTACAATTCCACATATTTTTCATGTTATCATGGGTTGAATGTTTTGTGAATTTTCGTAGTTCTATGATGTTATAAGGAGATTCAAGCCTTGTGGCTCAAGTATATTGATCTCCTAGCATCAAGGTAGTTGGTTTGTGCCTTTCCCTTCAAATTCCATGAGTATTATGTGCAAATTCCACCAATACCCTTGAACGGGGTATTGTGTGTTTACTGTTTTACCCCTGCTGTTTTCCTACCTTGTTTTTATGCTTGTGTAGAGATAATTTGGTGATGTATAATGATAATTACTATGCTTTGATGTTTTTCCCATGCCTTGTTCTGTTTACGAACTTTTGGTCTTGTTCTGCCTATTGGTCATTATACCTTCTTTCCATGCCTTGTGACCATAGGATGGAGTATTGTTCCCTGACATTCTTGAGATGTTGTAGACTGGTTATCCATGTAGCTCTGTATTTTCACTTTGGACATATAGAATTATTATGCACTGACTGCTATGGGGCCATGAGAACCCGGTGCTATAGACTATAAGGTTATAGACTGAGTGAGCGACCTCAGAGAGTCTTGGACATTATAGACTACATGGGATAGACCAAGTGATCTTCCAAGAGAGTCTTAGATATTATAGATTACAGGAGGATAGAACGAGTGAGCTTCCTCAAAGAGTCTTGAGCTATTATAGACTATAGGAGGGTAGACTGAGTGGGCTTCCTTAGAGAGTCTTTGTTTTGTTTGAATTTCCTTAAACCATGCCAGACTATAGGAGGAATTGACTGAGTGAGCTTCCTCAAAGAGTCTGTGATAGACCTGAGGCTATAAGAGAAATTGACCAACTGAGCTTCCTCAAAGAGTCTCTAGACCTTGGGGCTATAAGGGTAATTGACCGCATGATCTTCCTCAAAGAGTCCCTGACTACCCTAGACTCTAAGGGGAATTGACTGGGTGTGCTTCCTCAAATATTATATAATTTTTTATGACCAAACCAGAGGGGTTAGGTTGAGTGTACTTCTCAGAGGGATGTTGGAACTTCTTGGATAGAACCAGATGGGATGGCTGTGAGTAATTCCAAGAGGGTTTCCTGTTTTTGGTTAGTTGTTTGTTTCCTTGTAGTTTGTTTGACCTTCGGATTGTTTACTATTGTGCATTACTATATACTACTTACTTTTACTATTTACTATACATTACCTGCAATATACTCACTGACTGTTAGGCACATATCTTCGGGTGGTTTCCTATTGGGATTTAGTCTCACACCCTTGGGTCATGCTTTTGGGCCCAAACAGATTATATTTTTGCAGGTATAGATAAGGGAAAGCACCCTTCTACGTCAGGTACTTGACTTGCTGTGGAGCTGGAGAGCATGGGACCAAGCTATGGCTTGTGATGCTAAGGAGTTATCTTTTTTACTTTTCTTTTGAACTTTGGATAAAACTATTGTATTGTCAGCATTGTGACTTGTTTGGCTACTTTATTAGACATATGTATCATGCATCATTTCATATATATATATATGTGTATACTCTAGTTGTTTATTTTTTTAGTCTTCCACTGTTTACTGTTGGTGGATATTTACTACATCCGCTATTGTATGTGTTATCGATTTCCACTGTGTACTCTTCCAATGAGGGAATAGTTTCCCCACCATCACACCCAAGGCCCTTGCTACTAGTCGGAAGACTCTATCATTTAGGGAAATGCACTTGAGGCCAAGTGACCAACCGGGTACGGGGCACCTCTGGGTGGCTTCCAGAACTGGGATGTTACACCTTCCTATGAAGAAGTTTATAGGTTTTATAATATTCCTGAGAATTAAAATTCTAAAGTCAACAAGAATATTGATAAGGAAAACTCTAGGATTTCTATACTTACTAACGAAATATCAGATCTTTCTAAAGATCTTGATAAGAAAAACCTTCTTTTAGAAAGTATTTCAAAAAACCTTAAGGAATTAGATTCTGAGAAGGATAAACATTCTAAGGGTCTAGAAAATTTAATTTCTAAGAAAAATATTTTCGATCCTAGCTCTAGTTCTAAAGCTAGTGATTTTGAATATAATAACTTAGTTATCAGACTAAAATCCGAAATTTTTTCCTTAAGGAAGTGTTTTTCAAACATTACCTTAAGTAAAGAAAATTTTGATAAGAAGTATTCTCAAATCTGACCTCTGAGGAATAATTCTATATTCGGTTATACTAGTTCTAAACCGATTTTTAGTAATAATTATTTTGTTCCTCAAATTGATCCTTTCTGCACCAAGTGTCAGTTTTTGGAAACTAGGAAAAAAAATTCCCTAAACAAAACTCAGTCTTTAGGATTTCATAAATCCTATCTTTATAAGAAAATGTCGGTGCCGAAAATTTTTCATTCAAAAATTTCTGGATTCAAGAGAGTTTGGGTTCCTAAAGTCTAACTCTTTTGTTTTTAGGAAAATAGAAAAAGTACCAACAGTAGTACATGGTACATGCATAGTGGATGTTCCTGACATATGACTGGTAACAAAAACTACTTTGAAATGATTATCGAGACGAAAGGAGGAAAAGTAACTTTCAGAGGTAATGCTCAGGTAGAGATTATTGGTATAGGTAACATTGTTCTTCATGGAAAAACATTGATTTTGAATGTTTTGTCTGTTAAGGGTCTTAACCACAACCTCATTATCATAAGTCAATTATGTGATGAAGGTTACCTTGTGAATTTTAGGAATGAAAAGTGCTTAGTACACAATTCCAAGGAACAATTCATTCTTTCTGCCCATAGGCAAGAGAATGTATACACACTAAACATAGAAGACCTTAGGATCCAAGACTTACCTTGCCTTATTGCAATGGAAGATCATTCTTGGTTATGGCATATAAGGTTAGGACACTGTAACATTAAAAACCTTTGAAAACTCTCAAAGAAAATATTAGTTAAGTATCTACCAAAGATTAGATTAGATTTTTCAAAAGTTTGTGATCCTTGTCAATATGGGAAGCAACATAAATCAAGTTTTAAATAAATCAGTGGAGTCTTAACTACTAATTCATTACAGTTAGTACGTATGGATATTTTTTGTCCAACACAAACTGGAAGCATTGGAGAAAAATGTTATGTATTTTTCTTAGTTGGTGATTACACTAGATTTGCGTGGGTCTATTTTCTAGAAAAGAAACCTGAAGATTTTTCTTATTTAAAAATTTTTAGAACCCAAGTTAAAAATGATAAAAACCTTCCTTTGATAACTTTTCATAGTGATCATGGAGGATAATTTTAAAATTATGATTTTGAAACTTTTTGTAGTAGAAAAGGCATTACTAATAACTTCTCAGCACCCAGAACACCTCAACAAAATGGTGTTGTTGAAAGAAGAAATAGTATTCTTCAAGAGATAACTAGAACCATGTTGAGTTATTATTCTTTAGCCAAAAGTTTTTGGACTGAAGTTGTAGCTACTTCTTGCTATACCATAAATCCAGTTTTGATTAGACCGTTTCTTAATAAAAATCCTTCTGAGTTATGGAATGGTAGAAAACCAATACATTCCTTCTTCAGGGTTTTTGGTTGCAAGGTATTCATTTTTAATACTAAATATAATTTACACAAATTCTCACCAAAATCCAATGAAGGAATTTTCTTAGGTTACTCCAAAACTTCTAAGGATTATAGAGTTTTCAATAAAAACACAAGAACCGTTGATGTAACACCCAAGACTTATATGAGAAATATTTTGTTTTTATGTTATATAAATCATCAAAGGAATCTTTCACTACACACAACACTAGCTTGGATTGCTTTACACGCAACCACGGCCTTCCTCGATAGCTTGCGCCGTACGCAATATCGAGTTTCACTAAACAATGATATGCCATTAAAATATTATTAAAACTAGCCGTTATGAATAGTAATAACCAATTTTTGAAATTTTATAAATTTTATTTTTCAAAATGGACTTCATTTTTGGATTTGGAATATCGAAATTAGCCTAGGGTGAAATTTTGGTATTTTTCTGAAAACTTTCAATTTTTGATGAGTAGTGAAACCACTAAGTGGTAGTTAAAAAAACCGAATTTTCCATAAAACTTAATTTTACCACTTCTGTGAGTGGAATTTCGAAAATCCAAGAGACACGGTTAATATCAAGGACTAAAATTTGGTTCAATGAGACGAAAATAATTTTTGGTGAATAGTAACTTTTTACTTTTTTTACCACTGTTAAAAGTAAATAGGGTAATTAAGGGTAAAAGTGTTATCATTATTACCCTAACACATGTCCTAATTCTATTGGATAAGTGTAATTAGACCAAAAACAACCTTAGGAATAAAATATGACCATTTAGGCCCACTTGGATTAGATTAGGACATTTATTATTAATTTATTTAAAGAAGGGTTAAAATAGTTAAAATCAAAGTTTAATACGTAAATCATTTTTAATATGGTGTTATACATAAGATAAATTAGACTATAAATATTCATTAGAAAGATAAACAAATTTCCTACATAATGGTATTTTATTTGTAATTTTTAGACATTAAATAATTTAATTTATTTATGACACAACGATGATGCAGTAATTATCTTATTAATGAAATATTGACAAAATTGATGTTATAAATACCCAAATAAATGTAATTTGAGACTTTTTATGAATTAAACTAATTTTCTAGGTTAATATTAAATGTTATTATTGATTTAATTAACTTGTTTCGAACTAATAATTCTGTTATGATTTTCAAACAAATCAATTACTAAATAGTGTCAAAATTGACATAAAATAGTTTTTTAAAAACAAATATTATATTATTAATTGTTATTTTATTCCTAAAAATATAAGGTTCGTCAAAATTACTTAGATAAGGTTATATATATTAATAATAAACAGATTGGGGTTCGTTTGGCTTGATATATTAAGTTTATTCACCTTATAGTATAAGAAAACAAGAAGACACGGTAAAAGTTAAATTATCTAACTTAAAGTTAAATCTAAATGATAAGGTTAAAATTGATACCTAAACTTGTCTAAATTCTATTTTATTAGAGGCTTTAGACCCCTAAAAACCTTATCTTTGAAATATATCAATTTGGAGCTATTAAAAACCGAATTTGACTTTATAATAAAGTAATATTTTTTAGTTATTCCAAAGGTGCCCCTCTCCTCCCTTATAAAAGGGCACCTCCTACCCATCTTCCCCACACCACATTGAGCCTTAAATCTCGGCCAACCCCTGCCCATTTCATCTCTACACTTTCCTAGAAACATCCTAGAGGTTCTGGTCTTCTTCAAAGACCTATTTTAGTTCCCTAAAAGGAGGTCTCAAAGAAGCATTTCAAAGAAGAGGTAATGTCCGTTACCGATTCTTTCATCTTTATTTATTCTTCCACTTCTTCTTATTTAGTTGTTTCATTATGAAGTAATAACATAATTATCACTCATATAATGATGTGTTATTATTAGTATGAAACAACCCTATTTCACCATCTATCCATCCTACGGAAAATGAAATCACCGCGCGTGGGTACGTACGGAATACCGTCTCCACGCCGTGGTGTAATCTATTTTCCACCACCACCTTACTTGGATGGGTATAATGGTGTAAATAATGATTATATATGATTATTGTAAAGTAATATTGATTCTCAAATAGTACATATACACTCCAATACAAATCCACAATCATGGGAACGATATCATCGCTCGTGCGTACGTAAGGAATACCGTCTCCATGGTGTGATGCGACTCGTTCTACATGATCTTCATTGCATAATGATTATATAAATGAATTTAATGAATGAATATGATATATATTACACTAATACCATTCTGGAAATGAGTTATATATAACCTAAAGAGAATAATAAGAATTTATTCGACAAAACACGCATAAGAACTAAAAGTAATAAACACCCAAATAACAAGTAGTAATGAAATATTACTAAGCTAAGAATATGACCATATATGATATCATAGCAATAAGTATGATTCTTGAATAAGTCAATAACATTATTTAAATCATTATACAGGAGGTTCGGACACTTACGAAGCAAATCGGACCTAAGGTAAGGGAAATATCACAATCTCATTTTTATCTGAGATTGTTTATACTTTGGTATTTACTGGGGTGTATTTTATCATCCACATCCATGTTTCCCCAATATGTAATATTATTTCCATCCACCTACAATTTTTTAAATCCATTTTTACCCTTTGGTGAGTTTATAGTAAAATATATGAAAGGAATTTTTTGTCGTTTTTCATACGAGGTACTTTTTGACTTTTCCAACAAAATTACGAGAAGAATGTTTTTTAACTTATACGACATGAATGGATTTTTAAAACATTATTTCCAAGAAGCTTCCTTTACAAGTTTTCAAGTTTATTTTTAATCAACTTCTTTTATTTTATAATTGTACGACATATAATGAAAGGAAAAATGTTTTTGAAGAAGAAAGGATATTTTCCTCAAGAATGGAGTTCAAGTGTTTTATCAAAATTATTTTCCATCTAAGATAATAAAGGGTTCTGTTTCTATCCCTATTATTATTGATTTGATTATGTTGTGATGGAATTATTTTTAGGAATTCCTTTATCTTATATGAATTTTTTTATGATGTCATGATGTTTAAGAATCCCATTTTTATTACATGGGTTATGAAATGTTGTATGATTTATGATTTTGTGGCACACATAAGAATGGTATCATTATGAGATGGGTGGGACCTATATCTCCCTACAATTCATTGGGTAAAGATGTTATATCTCTTGAGATAGACTTGGCTGGAACGGTAGGTTATACCGGTTCAGTGAAACAGGACTGAAACGAGGAGTGAACTCGGTTCAGAAATGGACTTTGTCCACTAAGATAGTCTTGGAAATGAGTCTTGACTAATAAGAAATGATTATCTATGATTATGTGTGTATGCCGCAAAGATTCATGTTTTACGTTATGATTATTGGGATTACATTTCACTACTATGATTTATCCCATGTTATGATATTATGATCTCTTTTGAAGGTTAAGATTTCCAAAATGTTATGTTCTTATGAATATGATGTGATAGATATTTCTTTTATTTACCCTTAATGAGCATTTGAGCTCACCCTTTTGTATGTTTTCTTTCCCCAGGTCATGAAGAAGGTTATTAAATAAGATATGCCAAAAGGGACTATATATATGATGAAATAAATGGGAGACAGTGTAGACGCTTTATGAACCAGTTGTTTATGTTTCTCAGTTTCTAAAGACACTATACCTATACGGTCCTTTCGTGGTTTTGTTATATGATGTAATAAGTACGCTTCAATTTTAAAGTATTAACAATGTATGTAAAGTATGTGTCATTATAGTTGGTATTAGAGGAAAGGTATAGTCAACCTTTGGAAACTAGGATGTGAAAGCCTTAGTAAGAACCCTAAGGATAAGTCTAAGAATAGAACACAATCTTAGTGTTTTAGAAATGGCAATGAATAACCTAGGATAAGACCTTAAGTGTGAAATTTTATTCTTGATTATGTGGTTTTCCTCTTATAATTTGTGTTTCTCACACTATTCTTCTTGGTTTTAGTCAATGGCTGGAACCCGAAGGAACCGTGTTAATGCGGAATGCGACGGGCAATGCAATGATTGTCCCCCTGAGCAACCAAACGTTATGGGAGCTGGAATGAAAAATCTTGTATCCATGCTCACACAACTTTCTCAAGCTATGAATCATGCAGGACTTCCAAACGAGCAAAGGAAGGAGCAACATTCTGTTGAATCCTTCATGAGGCAGCGTCCACCTTCTTTCAGTGGGTCTACTGATCCATTAGTTGCTGAACAATGGATTAGTACTACTGAAAAGATATTTTCAGTTCTTCAATGTTCTGAACATGATAAAGTCATCCTAGCTGTGTATCGTTTGGAAGGAGATGCTGATCAATGGTGGAATCTTATTAAGAATACGAGGAAAAGGGATGAAATTGAGTCAATGGAATGGGACGAGTTCAAGAAATTATTTTTCAATAAGTACTTCCCTCATATTCTCTGAACAAAGATGTAGAAAGAGTTTCTTGAACTGAAGCAAAAGGATGATGAATCTGTTGGTACCTATGAAGCAAATTTTACAAGACTTGCAAGGTATTCTTCTGGTATTATTATCCAACCTGAGAGTAAGATCGATCGGTTCTTTAGTGGCTTAAAACCAAGTCTTCTAAGGGAGTTAGCCATAAGGGACCTCAATATCTATGAGGAAGTCATTCGATGTGCTCTCAAAGTCGAGATGGAGATTGGAGTAACCCATCAGTCATATGGGTTTGATAAGAAGAAGAAAATGGAATTCAAAGGAAAATATAAAGAGAACACTGAAATGAAGATGAGCATTCCCTTATGCTCAAAGTGTGGAAAGAAACATGGAGGAAGTTGTCTTAAAGGGACAAGTAAATGTTTCAAATGTGGAAAGGAAGGTCATTGGGCATTTGAATTCCGCGATGATGGGAAGAAGATGTCTAATGATGCAAACAAAGGAAGGGATACAAAGAGTGAACCTACTACACTTCAATGTTTCAAGTGCAAGGAGATGGGGCATTATGCCAATAAATACCCTAATCCAAGGGTTGATGATGATGGTCGACGTCAACAAACTCTTAAGGCTAAAGACAAAGGAAAGTCACATGCAATTTATATCAGCGATGTGGAGTACGATAACGATGTGGTGAAAGGTACACTTACCATCCACTCTAAAGTAGCAAATGTTTTATTTGATTCTGGATCCACCCACTCTTTTTTTTTTCTGAAGAATTTTCTAAGGGTATCACCATATTACCTCAACAATTAGATTTTTAGTTAGCTGTGACAACACTTAATGGGAAAACAGTCGCATCAATATTTTATAATTCTTCTCCGATCGAATTTTGTGGGAAAGTGCTTCCTGCAAATCTTGTGATCCTTCCTATAGTGGAATTTGATGTGATTCTTGGCATGGATTGGCTTTCTTTATATGGAGCTTATATCAATTTCCAAAGAAGGGAAGTCACATTTCATATTCCAGATCAATCTATGATCGTCTATCGATGCAAGGATGAACATAACCTTCCAGTGGAAATTTCTTCCATCTTATGGGTCCTGATTCCACTAAATGAAGGTTATTTATCTCAAATGGTTGGTGAGAAACTCACGATTAATAATATTCCCATTTTATGGGAGTTTCATGATGTCTTTCCGGAGGAATTACCGGGTCTTCCACCAAATCGTGAAGTTGAGTTTTCAATAGAACTTGTACCGGGTGCTTTGCCTATTTCAAAGACACCTTATAGAATGGACCCAATTGAGTTGCAGGAATTGATGAAGAAACTCCAAGAGAATCTTGATAAGGGATTCATACGCCCTAGTGGGTCACCTTGGGGAGCACCAGTTCTATTTGTTAAGAAGAAAGATGGATCAATGAGACTATGCATTGATTATCGAGAACTTAACAAGATCACTATCAAGAACAAATATCCTCTCCCACGCATTGATGAATTATTTGACCAACTACGAGGAGCTCAATAATTTTCCAAGATTGATCTTCGTTCAGGGTATCACCAATTAAGGGTCAAAAGGGAGGAAATACCAAAGACGTATTTCTGTACAAGGTATGGACACTATGAATTTATAGTGATGCCATTTGGTCTTACTAATGCCCCGGCTATCTCCATGGATCTGATGAATAGATTCTTTAGAGACTATCTTGATCAATTTGTGGTAGTATTTATAGACAATATTCCTGTCTATTCAAAGAGAAAGGAAGAACATGAATATCACTTGAGAATTATATTGAAGACCCTGAGAAAGGAGAAGCTTTATGCCAAATTTACCAAGTGTGAATTTTGGCTTCAAAAAGTTGCATTTTTGGGTCACATAATCTCAAAATAGAGGATATCTGTGGATCCAGCAAAAACAAAAGTTATTGAAAGATAGTCGAGACCAACAACAGTAACCGAGATCCGAAGTTTTCTAGGTTTGGCTGGATATTATCGACGTTTTGTGAAAGATTTTTCACGATTATCTAATCCACCCACCAAGTTGACTCGGAAAGGAGTTAAGTTTGTTTGGACTGAGGAATGTGAAGAAAATTTCAAGGAGTTGAAAAGAAGGTTATCCAGTGCACCTGTGATCACACTACCTTGTAGTGGAGAAAGGTTTGTGATCTATAGTGATGCATCCAAGAAGGGATTGGGGTGTGTTCTTATGCAAAATGATATGGTGATAGCTTATGCCTCACGATAGTTGAAAATCCATGAGCATAATTACCCAACTCATGATTTGGAGTTAGCTGCGGTAATCTTTGCATTAATGATTTGGAGGCATTATCTTTATGGTGAAAGGTGTGATATTTATACTGATCATAAAAGTTTAAAGTATATTTTCACACAAAAGGAGATGAATATGCGTCAAAGAAGATGGTTGGAGCTGATTAAGGATTATGACTTCTCAATCCATTACCACCCTGGGAAAGAAAACAAGGTGGAAGATGCATTAAGACGACAAGACCATGCCAGTTTATCCATGATGAGGATCACAAAAGATCCAATATTTATGGATTTACAAAGGATGGATCTTGGAATTATAATGGAAGGGGGAAAATCGTATCTTTCTCAAATGAATGTTCAACCATCTATACATGTGAAGATTAAAGAGGCACAGAAAGAAGATGTCGAGTTACAAAAGGAGGTGATAAATGTTCCTGAATTCAACCTTGATTGTGATGGGATAATAAAGTTTGGGAATCAAGTTTGTGTTCCTCCCATCCCGGAATTAAAGGAGCTGCTGGATGAGGTTCATAGTTCTTCATTCTCTATTCATCCTGGAAGCACGAAGATGTATAGGGACTTGAAAGAGTACTTCTTGTGGGATGGCATGAAAAGAGATGTTGCTGAATATGTCTCTCGATGCTTGGTTTGTCAGCAAGTTAAAGCTGAGAGACAGAAGTCTAAGGGGATGTTACAACCATTACCCATACCCGAATGGAAATGGGAAAACATCACTATGGACTTTGTCACAGGACTTCCTAAAACATCCAAAGGAAAGAATGCTATCTGGGTCATAGTTGATCGTCTTACCAAGTATGCAAACTTCATTTCTATTAGAGAGGATTTCTCTCTGGATCAGCTTTCCAGGATATATGTAAAGGAAGTGGTAAGATTGCATGAAGTACCACTTTCTATTATATCTGATTGGGATCCGAGATTTACCTCGAAGTTCTAGCGATGTCTTCAGCATACTCTGGATATAGAGTTGAGTTTCAGCACTGCTTATCATCCTCAGACAGACGGTCAGTCTGAGAGAACAATTCAAACCCTAGAAGATATGTTGAGAGCTTGCTCTATGGATTTCAAAGGTGGTTGGGATCAACACCTACCTTTGGTAAAATTTTCTTATAATAATAGCTTTAACTCCAGTATGCAGATGGCTCCTTATGAAGCTCTCTATGGAAAGAAATGCAGGACTCCAACTTGTTGGGATGAAGTTGGGGAAAGAAAGATATTAGGACCTGATCTCGTTGATGAAATGGCAGAAAAGGTCATATCTATTCAACAACACATAAGAGCAGCTCAGAGTCAATAGAAGATTTATGCCGACAACTGAAGAAAAGACCTAGAGTGTGAATTGGGTGATAAAGTGTTCTTACGAATATCTCCCTGGAAGAGGGTCATGAGATTTGGAAAGAAGGGGAAGTTGAGCCCTAGATATATCGGTCCTTTCGAAATACTGGATCGTGTTGGGAAGGTAGCTTACCGATTGGAACTTCCACCGAATATCTCTCAAGTTCACGATGTGTTCCATGTATCTCTCCTGAGAAAGTACATACCTGATCCTTCACATGTACTTAGCTCAGAAGTTGTACCGCTAGAGCAAGATCTTTCTTATGAAGAACAACCGATAGAGATTCTGGATCGTAGCGAAAAATTCCTACGAAGCAAGACCACTCGATTGGTGAAAGTTTTATGGAGGAACCACCAATTAGAAGAAGTTACATGGGAGCTTGAGGATATTATAAGGGAGAGGTATCCTCATCTGTTTGTTACAAAGTGACGAATTTCGAGGGCGAAATTCATTTTAAGGGGGGTATAATGTAACACCCGAGACTTTTATGAGAAATATTTTGTTTTTATGTTATATAAATCATCAAAGGAATCTTTCACTACACACAACACTAGCTTGGCTTGCTTTACACGCAACCGCGGCCTTCCTCGATAGCTTGCGTCGTACGCAATATCGAGTTTCACTAAACAACGATATGCTATTAAAATATTATTAAAAATAGCTGTTATGATTAGTAATAACCACTTTTTAAAATTTTATAAATTTTATTTTTCAAAATGGACTTCATTTTTGGATTGGGAATATCGAAATTATCCTAGGGTGAAATTTTGGTATTTTTTCTGAAAACTTTCAATTTTCGATGAATAGTGAAACCACTAAGTGGTAGTTAAAAAAACTGAATTTTTCATAAAACTTAATTTTACCAATTCTGTGAGTGGAATTTCGAAAATCCGAGAGACACGGTTAATATCAAGGACTAAAATGTGGTTCAATGAGATGAAAATAATTTTTGTTGAATAGTAACTTTTTACTTTTTTTTACCACAGTTAAAAGTAAATAGGGTAATTAAGGGTAAAAGTGTTATTATTATTACCCTAACACATGTCCTAATTATATTGGATAAGTGTAATTCGACCAAAAACAACCTTAGGAATAAAATATGACCATTTTGTCCCACTTGGATTAGATTAGGACATTTATTATTAATTTATTTAAAGAAGGGTTAAAATAGTTAAAATCAAAGTTTAATAAGTAAATAATTTTTAATATGGGGTTATACATAAGATAAATTCGACTATAAATATTCATTATAAAGATAAACAAATTTCCTACATAATGGTATTTTATTTTTAATTTATAGAAATTAAATAATTTAATTTATTTATGACACAACGATGATGCAGTAATTATCTTATTAATGAAATATTGACATAATTGATGTTATAAATACCCAAATAAATGTAATTTGAGACTTTTTATGAATTAAAATAATTTTATATGTTAATATGACATGTTATTATTGATTTAATTAAATTGTATCGAACTAATAATGCTGTTTGGATTTTCAAAAAAATCAAATACTAAATAGTGTCAAAATTGACATAAAATTGTTTTTTAAAAACAAATATTATATTATTAATTGTTATTTTATTCCTAAAAATTTAAGGTTCGTTCAAATTACTTAGATAAGGTTATATATATTAATAATAAACAACTTGGGATTCGTTTGGCTTGATATAGTAAGTTTATTAACCTTATAGTATAAGAAAACAAGAAGACATGGTAAAAGTTAAATTATCTAACTTAAAGTTAAATCTAAATGATAAGGTTAAAATTGATACCTAAACTTGTCTAAATTCTATTGGATTAGATTATTTCGACCCCTACCAACTTTTTCTTCGAAATATATCAATTTGGAGCTATTAAAAACCGAATTTGACTTTGTAATAAAATAATATTTTTAGTTATTCCAAAGGTGCCCCTCTCCTCCCTTATAAAAGGGCACCTCCTCCCCCTCTTCCTCACACCACTTTGAACCTTCAAGCTCGGCCAAACCCTGCCGATTTCTTCTCTGCACTTCCCTAGAAACATCCTAGAGGTTCTGGTCTTCTTCAAAGACCTATTTTAGTGCCTTAAAAGGAGGTCTCAATGAAGCACTTCAAAGAAGAGGTAATGTCCGTTACCGATTCTTTCATCTTTATTTATTCTTCAACATCTTCTTATTTAGTTGTTTCATTATGAAGTAATAACATCAGTATCACTCATATACTGATATGTTATTATAAGTATGAAACAACCCTATTTCACCATCTATCCATCCTACGGAAAATGAAATCACCGCGTGTGTGTACGTACGGAATACCGTCTCCACGCCGTGGTGTAATCTATTTTCCACCACCACCTTAATTGGATGGGTATAATGGTGTAAATAATGACTATATATGATTATAATAAAGTTATATTGATTCTAAAATAGTACATATACACTTCAATACAAATCCACAATCATGGGAACGATATCATCGCTCGTGCGTACGTACGGAATACCGTCTCCACGATGTGATGCGACTCGTTCTACATGATCTTCATTGCATAATGATTATATAAATGAATTTAATGAATGAATATGATATATATTACACTAATACCATTCTGTAAATGAGGTATCTATAACCTAAAGAGAAGAATAAGAATTTATTCGACAAAACACGCATAAGAACAAAAAGTAATAAACACCCAAATAACAAGTAGTAATGAAATATTACTAAGCTAAGAATATGACCATATATGATATCATAACAATATGTGTGATTCTGGAATAAGTCAATAACATTATTTAAATCATTATACAGTAGGTTCGGACACTTACGAAGCAAATCGGACCTAAGGTAAGGGAAATATCACAATCTCATTTTTATCCGAGATTGTTTATACTTTGGTATTTACTGGGGTGTATTTTATCATACACATACATGTTTCCTCAATATGTAATATTATTTCCATCCACCTATAATTTTTTAAATACATTTTTACCCTTTGGTGAGTTTATAGTAAAATATATGAAAGGAATCTTTTGTCGTTTTTCGTACGAGGTACTTTTTGACTTTTCTGACAAAATTACGAGAAAAATGTTTTTTTACTTATACGGCATGAATGGATTTTTAAAACATTATTTCCAAGAAGCTTCCTTCACAAGTTTTCAAGTTTATTTTTAATCAACTTCTTTTTGTTTAGAATTGAACGACATGTTATGAAAGGAAAAGTGTTTTTGAAGAAGAAAGAATATTTTCCTCAAGAATGGAGTTCAAGTGTTTTATCAAAATTATTTTCCATCTAAGATAATAAAGGGTTCTGTTTCTATCCCTATTATTATTGATTTTATTATGTTGTGATGGAATTATTTTTATGAATTTCATTATTTTATATGAATTGTTTTATGATGTCATGATGTTTAAGAATCCCATTTTTTTACATGGGTTATGCAATGTTGTATGATTTATGATTTTGTGGAACACATAAGAATGGTATCATTATGAGATGGGTGGGACATATATCTCCATCCAATGCATTGGTTAAAGATTTTATATCTCATGAGATAGACATGGATGGAACGGTAGGTTATACAGATTCAGTGAAACAGGATTGAAACGAGGAGTGAACTCAGTTCAGAAATGGACTTTGTCCACTAAGATAGTCTTGGCAATGAGTCTTGGATAATAAGAAATGATTTTCTATGATTATGTGTGTATGTAACAAAGTTTCATGTTTTAAGTTATGATTATTGGGATTACATTTCACTACTATGATTTATCCCATGTTATGATATTATGATCTCTTTTGCAGGTTAAGATTTCCAAAATGTTATGTTCTTAGGAATATGATGTGACAGATATTTCTTTTGTTTACCCTTACTGAGCATTTGAGCTCACCCTTTTATATGTTTTCTTTCCCCAGGTCATGAAGAAGGTTATTAATTAAGATATGCCAAAAGGGACTATATATATGATGAAATAAATGGGAGACAGTGTAGACGCTTTATGAACCAGTTGTTTATGTTTCCCAGTTTATAAAGACACTATACCTATATGGTCCTTTCGTGGTTTTGTTATATGATGTAATAAGTAAGCTTCAATTTTAATGTATTAACAATGTATGTAAAGTATGGGTCATTATAGTTGAGTAAATAGTACATGTCAAATTTGATGAAACTAATCCTTTGGTTTTTAAACAATCCCAACCTACATCTTCATATGTGTTTTTAAAAAATAATTATCAACCCTTGATAGAAGATCCTTATGATAAGGAAAATGTCCAAGAAGATATTTCTGAATCATTTATCCTAGAATATATCATACACTATGTTGATGAACCGGTTTTACAAAACCCAAATCAGTTGTTTCTTAAGAATCATCCCAGTGATAGTATCATTGGTGATGTAAATAAACCTATAAGGACTATAAGTTCCATAAGAAATGAAACAAAACATATAGCATTCCTTTCCCATTAGAACCAAAAATCACTGATGAAGTTTTAGGTGATGATTATTGGATAAAAGCTATGCAAGATGAACTAAATGAATTATAAAGGAATAAAGTCTGGACCTTTGTTGAAAGACCTAAGGAAACTTCTGTTATTGGAGTCAAATGGGTCTTCAGAACTAAGTGTGATGAAAATGGAATCATGGTAAGAAATAAATCTATATTATTTGATAGATTCTATAATAAACAAGATGGAATAGACTATGAAGAAACCTATTCTCTAGTAGCTATACTTGAATCTATTCGTATTCTACTTGCCTTTGTAGCATTCTTAAACTTCAAACTTTATCAAATGGATGTGAAATATGCTTTCATTAATGGTTATGTTCAAGAAGATGTTTGTGTTGAACAACCTCCTGGTTTGGAAAAAACAAAACATCCTAAACATGTTTATACACTTGCCAAAGCATTGTATAGACTTAAGAAAGCCCCTCGAGCTTGGTATGATAGACTTAGAGATTTTTTTCTTCAAAACAATTACGTTATGGGAAATACAGATCCAATCATTTTTATAAAGAAAGATAAGAAAAATGTTTTGATTGTTCAAATCTATGTTAATGACATTATATTTGGTTCAACTAAGAAATATTTAATTGATTCCTTTGTGAATCTAATGAAATATGAGTTTGAAATGAGCATGATGGTTGAGTTAACATTTTTCCTTGGTTTTCAAATTTCTCAAAAACCAGAAGGAATCTACATATCCTAACATAAGTATATTAAAGATATTCTTAAAAAGTATGGATTTGACAACACTAAGAGTATAATTACTCCCATTTCTACCTCAAATTCACTTGATCTTGATGAAGCTGCGAAACCAATAGATCAAACATCTTTTAGAGGTATGATAGGAAGTTTACTTTAATTTATAGCTAGTCATCCATACTTAATTTTTTCAGTATGCTTATATGCATGATATCAATCCAATCCTAATGAATCTCATTTAAAGGCAGTGAAAAGATTTTTTCACAACATAAAGGGAACCATGGATTTAGGACTCTTTTATACTTATGGAAATGATTTTGTTCTAAAAAGTTTTTCAGATGCCAACTTTGGTGGTAGTAGAATGGATAGGAAAAGTACATCCGAAACTTGTCATTTATTAGGAGATTCATAAGTTTCTTGGTCATGAAAAAAGAAACAATCATTATAACTTTCCACTGCTGAAGCTGAATATATAGTAGCTGGAATTTCTTGTGCTCAGGTGTTGTAGATGCAACACACACTCACTGACTATGGTCTGAGTTTCACCAAAAAAAATTTTTGTGTGATAATACTACTTCCATTGCTTTAAATAAAAAACTATTCACACCACTCTCATTCAAAACAGATAGATATCAGGCACCACTTTCTTAGGGATCATACACAAAAAGGAGATATTATTCTTCAATTTATCAGAACGCAAGATGAACTTGCTGATATTTTCACAAAATCTGTACCCTTTGATATATTTGAATACATTTAATAGAAGTTATGAATGATAACCATAAGTTAATCATCCTTATTAAATTCTTGTTAAAACCAATCTCCTTACAGTAATAAACTCCTTTTCATAGGGGGAGTACATATTCCTGTTAGTTAGGTCAATTTTTTTTTTAAAATTTTCGTAATGAAGATTTTCGTACTGAAAATTTTCGTAACGATTATTTTCGTACTAAAAATTTTCACAACAAAAATTTTCGTATTCAAAATTTTCGTATTTACGATTTTTCTACTTAAAATTTTCTTAATGAAAATTTTCGTACTCAAAATTTTCGTAATGAAGATTTTTGTACTTAAAATTTTTTTAATGATGATTTTTGTACTTCAAATTTTCGTAATGATAATTTTCGTACTTAAATTTTTTTAATGAAGATTTTTTTATTTAAAATTTTCATAACGAAGATTTTGGTACTCAAGATTTTTGTAATGAAGATTTTTGTACTCAAGATTCTCGTAATAAATATTTTTTTACTCAAGATTTTCGTAATGAATATTTTCCTACTTAAACTTTTTGTAATGGAGATTTTCATTTTAAATTTTATTTTTCATAATCAAATTTTGGGAATCTAAAGTTATTCATGTTTTTTAAAATGAATAATCTTCCTGGCAATCCGAAAGGTATGTTTCCATTCCTTATTTTTTGTTATCATCCTTTATTTGTGGTAGTGTCTTTTGTTTTTAAAATTTTTGGATTATCTTTGACTTAAATCTGAATATTTTTCTTTAAAACCCTCAAAAGATCAGATTCATGATTTCCTTGCGGCTATCATATCAACCGTCAGATCTGATCAGAAGGATTTTCAACCATTGTATTGAGTTTGGAAGATAAACTGTCGCATCAAACACCTATATAAAGGACCCACGATGATAGTCCCACATCGAATCTCAAGCTCTTGCATGCTGAAGCTATGCCTCTCTACTTAAGCCCGTTTCAAACTTATAAGAGTTTTCTTAAATCTAAATGTCTGTAGAAGAATCTTCTAAGAAATATATGTCTATTTTCAAGACAATTCTGAAGTGGCAGGTATATAGAGAAAGGTTGGTGCATCTGAACTTCTTCAACAAGTATGATTCTATAATCTAAAAAAACATTAAACTGAATGGATGAGAAATCATATCTGTATCGAATCCAGGGGCTCAATATTTGGTGTATCCAGATCTGCTAATTGAGTTTTATGAGTCAGTCAGTTTCTTTAAGGAAGAAGGAAGAGAGAAGTTTTCCTTCAAAATCTATGGAAAGACTTATTCTCTTTCATATACTACGGTAGCCAGCTTAGTTGGTATTCCATACGAAGGGGAAGCTGAATTCTATTCTCACAAGTTTCCGGCCAGATGTCAAAGAAATCTTTGTAAAGGTGAAAGCTATAGAGTTCCTCAGTCTTACTGATTTCAAGACTCCGAATATTTCTCACCTCTCTACAAATAATCAGATCCTTGAATTACAGGTTCAAGGATTTGTCATTCTGAGAAAAGGTGACAAGGACACATTGAAGAAGAGTGATATGTACATCCTAGATTTTCTGGTGAACCTGATGAAGGTTAATTTAGTTAAGCATATTCTGATTACGATCGAGAATATCAAAAATGGAAATCTGAAGGCCCATATTATCATGTACAGGGCCATTCTTTTTAAGTTGATTGTTCGGTTCTTAGAAGCTTTTAAAATCCCTTGCAGTTCAAAACCTAGAAATTTAAAATTCATTCTAGTCAGTGATGGTACATTAAATAGGATGAATATTGTTTTTCTAAAGACTTAGGAGAATTTTATAACCTACCAGAGGAAGAAGTTGAAGCTATTCCGAAAAATCATGAAGTGGTTGAACCATTGAAAAAAGTTGAAAAGAAGAGGAAGCTGAAAGAAGTAGAAGAGGAATGAAAAACCCCAAAGGGTATGGATGCCCAATCAGCACCTCCAAAACCTAAGAAACAAAAATCCTATCTAGATGAGGTTGCAGAAAAATCAAGGGAAGATAAGAAAAATAAGAAAGTAGGGAAGAAAAGTTTTAGTTAGGATCCTGCTGAAGCCAAATCCTTAAAAGAGAAGATAGCAGATGAGCTTGAAAAGCATGCTAAAGAAAAGAAACAAAATAAGAAGATGTCTTAGACTGAAATTGTTTAATCCATTCTGAGGGATACTTAGAAAGAATTAGAGAATTCCCCCGTACCAAAATATTTCATGGTATAAGCTTTACTTGAGACCCCAGGGAAGAAATTCATGACTCAGGAAAAATCCCAAGAAAAAGTTTTTGATGTATAAAATGTTGGGGAAGAAGTGGAAGAAGAAGAAAGCAGTGGTGACACCAAAGATCTCATAAAGAAAGTTGAAGACTTCCATGAGAAATAAAGTCCATTTGAGAAATTTTCAATCCAAACTTTATAAAAAGAATCTTCAAAGCTTTCTACACCTGGGAAAGATCAGAAAGAAGAGGGTGAGAAAGCTGAAGATTAAGTGAACAAGCTGTCGAATGAAGAAAGTTTTAATCCTCATTTTATTCATCCTGAAGATACTGAGGCAGGAGCTGAGAAGGAGAAGATAGATGAAGATAGAATTGTTCAGCTGTCTGACAGTGAACATGAATCTCCAGATGAGGAAGCCATTCCAAGAAGTGATAAGGGGAAACAGGTGGTTGTTGATAAACGATCTAAAGTAATTTTAAAGAAAAAGTAAGATTTTGGATCTTCAAAGAGGAAACTTGATGAGCAAGAGAGAGATCCCTTACCTATCAAAGACTCAGATTTAGAATCACCATCTCTAGGACATGATTTCGTTGTCCAGTTATTGAAGAAGCTGGTTGGAACCATTCTGATTTCCCAAGAATAGACTCTAGATTTAAGAAGCTTCAACACACACTAAATCCGAAATTAGATTCAGTGATCATGGTGATGGAAAAGTGTGTCAAGCTTGAGGATGATTTCAATAATTTCTTCATTAACTATGATGCCCAAAAAATGTCTTGTAAGAAAATTATTGGTTGGTCAAGGAAGACAGTTAAAGATTTGAGAGAACTTGATGAATTCAAAGATGGTGTCAAAGAGGCATTTGACATTGAAGATGGTAAGATCAATGATCTTACAACCAGTTTTGGAGAAAAGTTAACATTGGAACAAAATTCTCAGATTCAAGAAGTGAAGGATCTGAATGGGAAATTGTATTATTTTTCCCAAAGCTGGAAGAGAGAAATAGATCTTCATATTGAGAAAGAAAAAAATCTTTTCAAGCTGTAAGAAGTCCTGAAGTCTTAGGAAGAGGCTCTTAAGTCTTAGGAAAAAAGAATCAAGGTTTTAGAGAAGAAGTTTGAGGAACATGATAAGCTTATTAAGCGAGTAGAGGAAGATCATAAGGAGCTATAAAAGTTGAATACTATTGTTAAGAAGTTTATGTCGAAGGAAAATGAAGGATAACTTTATTGCAATCCAATCTTTTGTTGTACTTTTCTTCCTTGTACAAATTATTTCTAATCATAATGAAATTTTTGGTTTCTTGTCATTTTAATGTGTTGTACTAATCTTTTAGGTACCATAATTTCTTGTCCATTTCCTCAAATTTTTTTTGAAAATCACAAAGGGGGAGAAAGGAAAAAAGAATACTAAGTGAAGAAGAAATATTCTTAATTATGGGGGAGTTTATCTAAGGGTGAGTTTACATTACAGAGATTTTCATACTCAATATAATGAAAAATCTCATTCTAGAAATCTAGAATACGATCCTTAGTGTTCCAAAGCCTAATGGGGAGTTAGATGTATTCATATTTTCCCATATGATAAGGGAGATAAGTTTTATTTTAAATGTATAGAAAAATATTTTCTAAGTCTTTATTTTCTTTATCATAAGGATGTTTGTGCTTTCCGAAAAGGGGGAGATTATAGAGTCAATAGGGTTTCCTTATGACTTTACCAATTCTCATGTTTTGAAAATCACAAACACCTTATCTCACGGAAAATTTCATTTTACCCTGTGTTTTATGTTCATAGGGAATATTTTCCCTCCCCAAGGAAATTTATCCTTACCATGTTTTTCATTGTTCATTATATTGTCTAATTGTAAAAAAAAATTCATATCTAAAACCTCAGAATCATATAATACAAAGATTAAGAGCATTCTATTTTCAGGATCCGAATTCTGACTCCGAGTTATATGAATACAGACTCTGAACTCTTATGAGTACTGACTCCGAGTTCTCTAAATACAGACTCCGAACTCTTATGAGTTCTAACTCCGAGTTATCTGAATTAAGACTTTGAACCCTTATGAGTTCGGACTCCGAATTCGAAGGAATTCATACTCCGAACTTTTTAAGTTCTGACTCCAAATTCTAATGAATTCTTTCTCCGAAATTTGTAAGTTCTGACTCCAAATTCTCATGAACTCTGACTCCGAACTTTGAAAAATCTGACTCTGAATTCTCATGAACTCTGACTCTGAGCTTTTTAAGTTCAGGTTCCGAATTCTTGTAAATCTAGATTCTGAATTTCCTTGAAATTCAGTCTTTGGAATTCTATAGAGTTTTGGTTCGGAATTCCTTTGAAAACAGAATCTGAATATCCTTGTATTATAGACACTGAATGTGTTTTTGGTTAGACTCAGACATTTTATTTTCTTAAATTTCGAATATTAGATTTTGGTTATGTAATCCTATTTTTTCTTCCACTCATTTTTGTTATAAAATGA
Organism: Viscum album; assembly: GCA_963277665.1. Lineage (NCBI taxonomy): Eukaryota > Viridiplantae > Streptophyta > Magnoliopsida > Santalales > Viscaceae > Viscum > Viscum album. The sequence goes on along the minus strand of OY728155.1, from coordinate 189,195,368 downwards.
TGTCATGATTTCAGTTACTAACTAACCGTTGTTTGAGTGACACGTGTACATGTCCCTCCAAAATTCAAGGAAAAATATGACCATTGGAGGAGGAAGCCGACCATTGGATTTGTGACTGTAAATAGAAGCTCATTTGAAAGATCTCAATATTTTTCTATGACTCTAGAGATTACATGTTGTTGAACTGATTTCTAGAGAGAGACTTTCTTGTTTTGTGCGTACTGAACTTCTTGTTCAGATTTTCTTTGTGCGACTCTGAATGTTGCTAAGTACATTCGAGGACTTCCGGGGATAGGAAGACAGAGGTTCAAACTACCCTGATGTTGAGGGATTCCTTGCTGAGGAAGACAGAGGTGACGACTACCTTAAAGTTGAGGGCTTGAGAGGATAACAAGACAGACTTCGATCCTTGTATCAATGGCTTGCCCTGGTGTGGGTAAGACAGACTTTCTTGAAATTATAAATCAAGGGACCTTTATCTAAGGTTGTTGGATACCCTTCTCTTTAGGTTAAAAGATTTACTACTTGTTACTTGTTCAGCTTCATGTTTTCTTCTGCCTTTTTTGATTGTAGAGGAAAGTATAACTATCTTATACTACCTTATACTTGTACTCTGATTTAGTAAGATTCTATACGCTTTAAGGTAGAATCTTTATCTTTGTAAACATTTGTTAAGTTTCATTTCCATAACTATCTTTCCAGAGTTGAATTCTCAGAATCACCTTTCCATATTCAAGCATGTTTTTAGAACTAGAGGTTTTGTGAATTTTTTCCTTGTTTAACTTTGTTAAACATTACCATCTTTAAAAGTTTCAAATGAATTTTTAAAATTATACAATTCACCCCCCTATTGTATATTGAGAATCATACAATACTACAATTAGTATCTTCATTCATTATTTCGATACAAAAAGAGTACTATAGTAGAAAATATAGAATTTAATTGAAATAAAATTTAAATCACAAACACAAGAACAAAATAATATTTTATATAAATTTCAAACATTGTTTTTTACAATTTCATTAGTAAGTACAATTTATCACAAACATTTAGAAACATCAATGTTTCATTAACTTTGTCCCCTAACCCCCTCTCAAAAAAGACTAATCATATTATTAATTGTCTAACAAACCAACCCATCTTGAGTGTGCACATATATAAGAAAGAAATTATTATATTAATAATACTTTAATGAAATAAATTAAAAATAAATATGAAACTATACATAAATTAAATGCCATTTTTAAACTAAACCCACACTTTTTGAGTCATACTAATTGCATTGTGTAATAGATTGAGTTGCAGTTGGTTCTTATATGTCAAAAATGAATTTTGGGTCATTTTCCTAAGGAATCAAAACATGTTGAATGTATTTTATCATTTTTTAGTATGTGGAATGTGTTTTGGACTAAAGTGTTAATTTTAAACTAAAAACATACACTTCAAGTCATACCAGGCACACCGTGTATCTTATTATGATGTGGATAATTCCTTCAACTCAAAAATGACATCTAAGTCATTTTAAAAAATTATCAAAAATAATTTTAATTTATTTTATCAGTTTTGAGTATGTAACTTGAGTTTTGAACTAAAATGTCAATTTTCAACAAAAAACATACACTTCGAGTCACATCGGGTATACCATGTATCTGAATGAGGTGTGGTTGATTAAGACACATCACAAATGACATATAAATCATTTTACTAAAGTATCAAATAAATATGAATTTGTTCCCTTGTTTTTCAGTATGTGGATTTTTTTGAACTAAAATTTCAATTTTAATGGAAAATACACACTTTGAGTCATACATGTCACACCGCATTTCATATTGACATGTGGTTGATTCCAACACATCCGAAATGACTCAAGGATAATTATCATAAAGCTTCAATGAAATAAGTTCATTTTTTAGGTTTTTAATGAGTGAAATATGTTTTTAACTAAAATGTAATTTTTAAACTGTAAACACATACTTTGAGTCATAAACTAAAAACATGAAATTTGATTCAAAAATTCACACCATGTATTAGATTGACGTGAGTTTGATTCCTGCATTTCAAAAATGAATTTTGGATTTTTTTTCCTAAAGTATCAAATCAATATGAATCCATTTTTTCAATTTTGAGTATGTGACAAGTGTTTTGAACTAAAGTGTCAATTCTAAACTAAAATCATACACTTTGAGTCATACTAGTAACACCGTGTACTTAACTAAGGTGTGGATAATTCGTAAATGTAAAAAATGACTTATGAATCAATATACTAGTTTATAAAAACTATTTCAAGGTGTTTTATTAGTTTTGAGAATGGCACATGTGTTTTGAACTAAATTGTCAATTTTAAACTAACAACATAAACTCTGAGTCATACCCAAAATAGTGTGTATCATATTGAGGTATGGTTGATTCCTACACATAAAAATGAATTATGGATTGTTTTTTAATTTATAAAAATGATCTGAATGTTTTTTATTAATTCTGAGTATGTGTAATGTGTTTTGAATAAAAATACCAATTTTAAATAAAGACACGTACTTTGAGTAATATTATTCATAACGTGTGTCAGATTAATATGTGGTCGATTCCTACATTTTATAAATGACTTAATGATTTTTTTTATAATTTATCAAGACAATATGATTATGTTTTCTAGTTTCTCATTGAGAAACACATGTTTTTAACAAAAATATCAACTTTAAACTAAAAATGTGCACTTTGAGTCACACTAGTCACATCATGTGTTAGATTAAAGTATGGATAATTTTTATATGTCAGACATGAGTTATCAATAATTTTACTAAAGTATCACGAAAATATCAGTGTTTTTTCTCAGTTTTCAGTGAGTGCCATGTGTTCTTAAAAAATCAATTTTAAACAAAAAACAGATTTTTTAAGTTATACTGATGACATCATATTTCAAATTGAGTTTCTGTTGATTCAACAGATCAAAAATGACTTATGGAATATTTTTCTAATGTGTAAAAATAAAATAATTGTGTTTTATGAGTTTTGAGTATGTGATGTGTGTTTTTAACTAAAATTCCATTTTTAAACTGAAAATATGTACTTTGAATCAAATCCGGTACACTATGTATCAGATTGAGGTTCAGATGATTCCTACATGTCAAAAATGACTTATGGATCATTCACCTAAAGTATCAAAAAATTATTATTATTATTTCTCAATTTTAAGTATGTGACATATTTTTTGAACTAAAATGTCAATTTTAAATAAAAACACACACTTCAAGTCATATTGGTCACAAAGTGTGTCTAATTGACATGTGGGTGATTTTTACACATAAAAAATGACTTAAGTGTAGTTTTTATAAATTTTTAAGAAAATACAAGCATGTTTTATTGGTTTCCAATGACTGACACATGTTTTTAACTAGAATTTAATTTTTTAACTAAAAACATGAACTTTAAGTCATATAAGTCACATTGTGTGTTAGATTGAGGTACAAGTGATTTAATCATCTCACAAATAACTTATGGATCATTTTCCTAAACTATCAAAATAATTAGAATGCATTTTATCTTTTTTGAGTATGGGATATATGTTTTGAACTAAAATGTCAATTTTTAATTGAAAACACACATTTAATGTCATATCGATCACACCATGTATCAGATGGAGCTAAGGATAATTCCTACATGTCACAAATGACTTAAGGATTTTTTTTATTAAAGTTTAAAATCAATATAAATGTGCTTTATTAGTTTTGAGTATGTAACCTGTGTTTTGAACTAAAATACTAATTTTAAAGTAAAAATATTCACTTTGAGTCATACTGGGTACACCGTGTATCGGATTGAGGTGTAGTTAATTCTAAGACATTACAAATAAATTAAAGATAATTATCCTAATTTATTGAGACAATTTGAATGTGTTTTCTCATTTTTCTAGTATGTTTCATGTGTTCTGAACTAAAATGTCAATTTTAAATAAAAACACACACTTAAAGCCATACAGGTCACACCATGTGTTAAATTGATGCGTGGTTGATTCCTACACATCACAAATTAATTAAGGGCTATTTTCCTAAATTATTAAGACATTATTAGTGTTTTTATAGGTTTTCAGTGAGTGTAACATGATTTTAACAAAAATATCATTTTTAAACTAAAAACATGCAGTTTGATCCATACTGGTCTCATTATGTCTTAGATTGACATGTGGTTGATTCTTTCACGTCAAAAATGACATAGGGATCATTTTTATAAAGTATTAAGACATTCCAAGAATGTCATGTTAGTTTTTATTGAGCAACATAGGTTTTTAACTAAAATGAGAATTTTAAACTAAAAACACATGTTTCTAGTCATATCGGTCACACCATTTATCGTATTGAGGTGACGTTGATTATTACATGTCATAAATGACTTATGAATCATTTTCCTAAAGTATCAAAACAATATGAATGTTTTTACTCAGTTTTTAGTATGTCACATACCTTTTTTTACTAAAATGTTGATTTAAACTGAATAAATTCACTTTGAGTTCTTTTTGAACTAAAAACACACAATATTGAAAATAAAATAAAATAAAATAAATAATAAATAGCTCAATTAATAGAAAAAATAGTAAATGAGTTCATTATCCTTGTTTAAGTATTTTCCAATAATTTGTTTCTCTAATAATTTTGTTCTCTTAATAGAGAAAAAAATGGTCCAAGAAAAAACAATTATTGATGAATTCATGTCTTCATTATCTCAATTAAAATTAACTAAATAAGTATAAAATAAAGATAATGAGTAAAATAACTAAAACATAATAGATATAATTATGATATGATTAAATAAAAATAATATTAGGAAATCCCTTTTCCTTGATGTCTTTATACATTATAACACCATATATTCTTTGCATTCATTTCTAAAAAATATATTTCCTATTTTGAATATTTGGACTATCGATAGTGCTCATAGTACTAAAAAAATATAAATAAATAATGGATTAATATATATTTTAAATGAAATTTTAATTACTGTCATAAATACCTCTTTAGGGATGCAAGTTTTTTTATGGCGTACAACATCTTTCATAAATTTTAAAACATAATTAAGTAAATAGTTTTCATTAGATTATTTCATAAATTTTTTATGAATTGAGAAAAATAAGTTATTTGTTTTATATATGGTTTGATAATGAAATATTATTATATATACAATAGTACTTAACCACTTGTAGAAGTCTATAGGCTTCTTATGCTCATGTGTTTTCCTTTTTCCATGATTTTTTTGACATTTAAACACCACCCTAACCTAAAACATTTTCCATTAAAACATGAAAAAAAACGTATAACCTGAATTTTGTTTATAAAATTTTTCACTCCGTATATTAAAAATTGATAAACATTGTTACTTTTGGTTGATTTTTTGGGTATCAATGCATTGAATCCAAAAAATAAATCATTAGAGTATCCAAATTGATTTCAATGAGAAACTAATGATACCTAAAAAAGGAATAACTAATTAATGGAATGAAAATATGTTTGATATGATTAAATTGTATAGTTTTACCCCTGAATCATGGGTATTGAGAAGATTTTATGTTTGTAAGTTTGTATTTAAACACTACAGGTAGTTTCTCCACTACTATTGAATATTCCACTTAATTCAATGAGATTTTATATATATAAGTGGTGTGAGTACTAATGAGTTTAATTTTTTTTTTTCATATTTTTTCCCTTCAAATGGAATTGATATATACACTTATAAAAAAATATGAATAGAATTTATGTATAATTATCAAAGTAGATCAGTTATTAGAAAAAAAATTTATGAAAATGCACCTCATGTATACATTTAAAACTGAGAATCATAGAAAGCCATTCTTTAGGATTTAATCTACATTTTCATGACTAAGAAAGTCTATAATGGACTCTCCATGGATTTTTTCTTCAAATTCAATGATGGATGTGTCACTTTTTGGAAAATTGTATCTTTATGAACTTATAATATTAATAAATTCAAAAGTTGAATGTAACGCCCCAACCCCAGTTACCCAGAGTCGCTGCATTATTACATAACATTGGCATGATCATAAAAGATCAAGTCTCGAAAGACCGATTAGTTTAGTAGCCTTGGAATCACTAGATATATTCATAAACTTTACATTACAACATAAAGTGAAAAACTACAACAACATATTGTCTCCATAGACCACACCCACATCCCTTTATACTATCCCTATAGGTCATTCATAAAATACTTATTCACATATTGGGAAAAATAAAACATAAAAAGGGGTGAGATCAGATTCCCAGTAAGGATAACAATATAGCGGAAACTTTCATAAATAAGAATAAACATTTAAGGTAATGTATAACTAAAACAAAAGCCTTTTAAACATGAACTTCAGCATAATATGGAAAAAATAAAATGAAATGGTTCCATTTACAAATTCACGTGGATATTCTACTAGTCGAATAATCACATGCAATATCAATAACCACTTTCATAATGATGGAATGCATAATGCCAGACTATCATAACCACATATTCAAGGCCTTGTTCCAAGACTACACATAAGATTTTGTCAAAGCCTTGTGCCCAGACACTAGTTTGTCTCATGAGACCTACCGATGCATCGAGGATCTATAGTGGGCTCCACCCGTCATTTACTGAGTCCAATTCATTCCTCATTTGAAAAGGTTTAAACATAACATAAACAATCATATTAAAACTAGCATACAAAATGTCGATAATTTATCCCTAAACCATGAATGGTATAAAAATAACACATCCACATTCAAATATATCACAAAACCTTCAATACAATATTGAAGATTTGTATCATAATAAATCATCTTCAAACAAGTTTAAAATCCATCAAAGGATGTTGACATAGATGAAAATGATTTGTAAAACTATTTGAGAGAAATATCCCTTTTTCATGAAAACATTTAAAAGTGACACAATTTAAAAAGGAATATATTTAAATAAATTTTTGAATCAAATTTTCCCATACCACTTTGAAACTTTTCAAAGGAATTAACATTTTAAAAACATTCATGTCCATATAAATAAATCCTTGAAAACAATTTTGAAAACATGGAAATTAATGAGAATGATTTTGAAGAATAAATATTTAAAACATTTGAAATGATGTTTTAGTAAAACAATTCCCTTAAAATAATCCCTTTGAAAAATCTTTCATGAAGCATGGACATAGATAATAAATATGTCCCAGTAGATACTTACATAAAAACAACCTCGGATAATAAAGAGATTGAGAAATTAACCGTGACCTTGTACTTTTCCTTGGTAGAAGATAGTTTAACCTCCTGTATAATGGTGAAATAATTGTTATTAAATTATACAAGAATTATATACATTAATACGATATCATATATGATCTTTTTAATATTTCTTTCTTAATAATATCTTAGTATTATCGTCGTTTCGGGTGTTAACTTACTCATTTTCTTCTATATGTTTTGTTACATATGTCATGTTTGTTATGGATAGGTTTTATCTTATTCATATCCAAAATTATATAACATCCTTAAACATTATTTTTAATCATCAAATGAGAATTATACTTGAATGTATACGATGGGGAATTAATTTCATCGCGTTTGTGGAGACGGTAGTCTGTACGTACGCACGAGCGACAATATCATTATTTTGATATTAAAATAATATATAATTGGATGGTATATCATATATACATAATCATTATCAGATTATATTTATTATTTACATCAATTTAAAATTATTATCATACCCATCCAAATAATAATGTTTTGAATAACAATTACACCACTACGTGGAGACTGTAAGTCGTACGTACTCACGTATGGTGACATGTCATTCACAGGATGGATAGAATACTGAATATGGTTGTACCATATTTATAATAACATCATAGTATATAGAATATAATGGAGTTATTATTTTAGAATGGAAATAACAAAGAATTAATAAGTTGAAGAAGAAAGGAACTTGAACGAGGGTGGTGAGAACATTATCTCTTCTTCGGGTTCTTCCTTTTGATTTGATCAAAAGGGCTCCTTAGGTTCGATTTGTGATCAAAATAAGGCCTCTAAGATGACTTGAGAGACGTTAGGAGGATATTTGGGAATATTTTGTCTGAGCCAAATGGCTTTGATGGTGTGAATTAGAGGGAAGGGGGATTTCCCTTTTATAAGAGGGGTGAGGGGCACCTTAGGAAAAGCTAGAAATACTATTTTATAATAAATTCATATTCGGTTTCTAATGGAAAAAAAGTGGATAATTTAAAGTATAAGGTGGGGATAGGTCTAAAACCACTCAACCAATAGGTTTTATACCGGTTTGGGTCACTATATTAACTTTATCTTTTTGATTTAACTCTTAGTTAAATAGTTTGACATTTACCATGTCTCTTTCTATTTTTATATTATATAGTTAATAAACATACTATATAATTTTAATAGAACCCCAACTGGTTCATTAATGATAAAACTATAATTATATATGTCCTTTTTCCGAACCTTAGATTTTTAGGAATAGAATATGAATTAATAATATAATATTTGTTTTAAGAACTCTTTTATGTGAAGTTTGACACTATTTAATAATTGATTTTGGTTAAAGTCTTAAAAAATTTATTAATTCGAAAAATATTTATTTAAACAATACTATCATGTCATATTAACCAATAAAAGTCTTTTATGTCATAAAAACTTTCAAATTATATTTATTTTAACATTTTTAATACCAATTATTTGATTCTTTCATTAATAAGGAAAATACTGCATCATTATTGTGTCATAAATAAATTAAATTATTTAATGTCTAAAAATTATAAATAAAATACCATTATGTCATAAATATTTTTATATTTCTAATTAATATTTATAGTCGAAAATATAACATATATAACCCTATGTAAAAATTGGTTTTCTAAAAGATTGATGCTTATGTCATTTTTGTATTTACTTTAGCTTGATTAATATAAAGTGTCCTTATCACTTACAAGTGGATCCATGGGGTCCCAAAATCAACCCAAAGATACCCATTGTCGGACATGTATCAACCAATAGGTTTAGGATACGTTATAGGGTAAATTAATATTATTGTAATATTATTTTTCACCCTTATTTACCAGATTTACCCTTTAACCATGGTAAATAAAATATTTACCGAAGTAATTATTCAAAATGTATAAAAATAAAATTTACCTATCTATAAAATTTGGACCTCATGATTCTTAATATTGAATCCATTTTTCTAAATTCAAAACAAAAAAGTGGCAGAAATTAATTTAAAATTAATTCCCGTTGTTAAAACAAAAAGCGTGTTTTTAAGAGATAATAATTATCAAAAGATTGGGAGATTCTTATGTCCAGTTTAAATTTGAAATTATGTCCAATGACCAACATTGGATTAAATGGTAAAAATATAATCTATTTATACTCTAAAATCTCTAAAATTCAAAATTTATCACTATTAATTATTTCGATAAAAAAAGTTGTTTTTAATTAAAATTTATTAATTTTCATTATTCATCAAAATATGAAAGTTATCTGAAAAGTACCAAAAATTCACCCTAAGCTAATTTCGATATTCCGAACCCAAAAATGAAGTCCATTTTTAAAGATAAAATGTATAAAATTTCAAAAAGTGGGTATTACTATTCATAACGACTAGTTTGATTTGTTGTGGTGTGTGTTAGTACTCGAAGTTGCGTATAACACACGATACTGTATTATTCAAAGAGAAGCATACCATTGAAGCTTGGGGTGTTACATTTCCCCCTCCTTCAATAAATTTTTTCCTCACAATTTTAAATTGTTTTTCAAAAATAAAAGGTTGAAAATAGAAAATACCTTTGGGAAAACCCACCTGGGAAATTAGGTTAATAAAATTTAGTCTTAATAAGAGGAAAAGAGAAATGAAAGGGTCACCACAAAATTATGATATCAATTAGGAGAACAATGGTGTAAATTAGATATATATAATTGGAGGAAAATGTAAATATATATAGGTAGTGATTGAGGTCATCAATCACAAACAAGTGTAAAATTGAGGTCCTTAAACTCATCAATCTATGATGATTTTAAATAACATAGGTTCAACAAAACATAAGGTATTAGGATAAAACATTTTTTTTAAGATCCGTTCAACAAAGTATAAGAATTTATTTCTTCATAGAATAAGAGAAGATGAAAATTATATACTTGACTAGTAGAGTTCCATCCTTTAACTAATTTCTACCACAAACAAATCTTTCACTCTAAAATATAATAGAACTTAAAAAATATTCTATTTATCCTATTCGTTTGGGGTTCAAAAAAATGAATTTATAATTCATCTACCAGACCTTCTTAAAAAACTACATTATTTAATCCAGGACATCTAATGGGCCAGTGGTAGGTGATACACGCTTGTCACCCTACGGTTGCGGGTTCAAGTCTCGTGGCTTTGCTGTATGCGACAGGTTTCCATCCGACCTCTGGGGTGTCCTTTTATGGTAATCAAAAAATAATCTCAAACTAGAATTATCCAAAATAATTCTATCAAAACTCATAGTCCAAAACTTATAAGGAAGTTAAACACAATGAAGATCCTTTTTCCACGTAATAACATGTGAACACCTTCATCGTGTATTATTTTAAAACAACGCAACATCATGAATTAACATAAAACCATATTGATTATATTCATGATCCCTTATTCCTTATAGAAAACTGGATATAATCCTTCTATCCAAAAATTTTGTAAACTCCAACAATGATGGGATATATAAATCATTAATCAGTTTCAAGGTAGTCAAGAATATCCAATATAATTTATTCAAATAAACCATCTCTTATTCCAAAATGACTACCTCATTATCAGGACCATATTAAGGATTACCTTTCCTTCAACCATGTATTTTAAAAAAAAGTGTATCTTAATATTAATTAACTTTTCTTAGAACCATATAATCTCTAATCCTCACTAAAATAATACTGTAGTACAATCCTTATATATATCACATTATTCTTATAACCAGAATATAGTTCTTGAATCCAAAACCACAAATACAATAATTATTCAACTTCAACTGTAATAACAACATAAGATTGGCCTTTCTCATTTGGCCTTTTCTGAGGTAAGTTTCCTTGGCGCTTAGGACATTCATTTTCATAACGTCCCATTTCTCTACAATTATATCATTCAATGTTGATAGAAATTTTCTTTCCCTTGCAATCATGAGCTTGGTGTCCTTTTTCACCACACTTGTAACAAACTCCCATTTCTTTTAAGAAAGTACCAGGGTGTTTCTTCCAACAATTATTACATAATGGAAAATCATTTTTCCCCATTTTCCCATTACCACTCTCTTGGTCCACCGTTATCTTCTTCTCTTGCTTTACTTTATTGTCATAAGATTTAGAGAATTCCTTTTCTATCTTGATAGCACATGAGACAATATCATCGTATGATTGGAAGGATTGTGATACTAAAGCTCGATGAAAATGGTTTTAACCCATCAATGAAATGATCAATTGTACTTCTTGGGTTACGTATATAATCTGTTGCATGCCTCTCTAACCTTGTAATGTTAGACTCATACTTTGCAACATTCTCATCCTCCTTTTGCCTCAGACTCAGAAATTGTCTTTCCATATCTGCTCGATGGTCATGATGAAAGTATTTTTCTAAGAAAATATCTTTGAACTCCCTCCATTACATATTTGATACTTCATCATCATCCTTTGTGTTTTGAATCAATTACCACCATTGATCAGCATCTCTAGTGAGGCGGTAAACTGTCATGATAACTTTTTCCCTTTCACTACTCTCCAAGGCATGGAATATTTTCTATAAGGAATTTATCCATTGCTCAGCCACTAATGGATTTGTACTCCAATTGAATGTGGGTGGTTTTTGCCTCATGAAGCGATCTAACATTGATCCTCCACATTGTGGATCTAGGTGCTCCATACGGGTATGGTTATTATTCATAACTTGAGTGAGTTATCCCAGTATGGTGATTAGCTGATCAGCAGCAGTTGCATCACTAGCTCCACAATAATTATCTTGAGTAGGAGGTTAATCCCTACATGGAGTGCGTACATTGATACGGTTTCCATTCCTTCCACTAGGTGCCATTTCTAAACAATGTCATAAACTAGATTAGTTTATGAATCGAAATATATAACTCCAAACTTCTAAAATACTTAACATAAATTCAATAGTTTATGGATATAATCCATAATCATAAAGAAAATGTTTTCTTTGAGGAAGTATATACTCATAAACCCTTCATAATGGTTTTTCATGAAAATGAGAATTATCCTAAGCATATCCCGTGGGAGTGTCGTAACCAAGAGTGCATCAAGGCCCGTTTTCGTGCACCATTTCCCATCCGAGTCTAGCTCAAAGTGGTGTTTTTGGGTTTTACCCCTATGTACATCGGTACCAAAGCCGCATGTACCTGCTCCTATCCAGACAGGGATGTATTTCTCAGAAAACTCACAAAATCTCTACAATACCAAAATTCTATGAAGTTCTTATATACTAATCCTAAAAGTCTATCTCAGGGCTATGTGCTCTAATTAGAGTTTATCTAAATCTAGTTTCCAAGGTTTTTACTAAACTTCCTCTGATACCAACTGTAACGCCCTGGCCCCAGTTACCCATAGTCAATGCATTATTACAAAACATTGGCATGATCATAAAAGATTAAGTCTCAAAAGACTGATTAGTTTGGTAGACTTGGAATCACTAGATACATTAATAAAGTTTACATTACAACAAAAAGAGAAAAAAACAACAACATCTTGTCTCTATAGAACACACTCATATCCCCTCATACTATCCCTGCAAGTCATTCATAAAATACTTCTTCACATCCTAGGAAAAATAAAACATAGAAAGGGGTGAGCTCAGATGCCCAGTAAGGATAATAATATAACAAAAACATTGCTAAATAAGCATAAACATTTAAGGAAATGTATAACTAAAAAAAGCCTTTTAAACTTGAACTTTAGAATAATATAGAAAAAATAAAATGAGATAGTTCCATTTACTTATTCACATGGATATTCTACTAGTCGAATAATCACAGGCATTATCAATAACCACTTTCATAATGATGTAATGCATAATGCTAGACTATCATAACCACATAGTCAAGGCCTTGTGCCAAGACTACAAATAAGATTTTGTCAAGGCCCTGTGCCAAGATACTAGTTTGTCTCATGAGACCTACCGATGCATCGAGGATCTATAGTGGGCTACACCAGTCAATTACTAAGTCCAATGCATTCCTCATATGAAAAGGTTTAAACATAACATTAACATTCATATTAAAACTAGCATATGAAATGTCAATACATTATCCCTAAACCATGAATGGTATAAAAATAACACATCCACATTCAAACATATCACAAATCCTTTAATACAATATGGAAGATTTGTATCATAATAAATCATCTTCAAACAAGTTTAAAATCCATCAAAGGATGTTGACATAGATGAAAATGATTTGTAAAACTCTTTGAGAGAAATATCCCGTTTTCATGAAAACATTTAAAATTCAAACAATTTAGAAAGGAAGACATTTAAATACATTTTTTAATCAAAGTGTCACATACCACTTTGAAACTTTTGAAAGGAATTAACATTTTAAAAACATTCATGTCCATATAAATAAATCCTTGAAAACCATTTTGAAAATATGGACATTAATGAGAATTATTTAGAAGAATAAATATTTAAAACATTTGAAATGATGTTTTATTAAAAAAATTCCCTTAAAATAATCCCTTTTAAAACTCTTTCATGAAACATGGACATGGATAATAAATATTTCCCAGTAGATACTTACATAAAAACAACCTTGGATAATAAATAGATTATGAAATTAACCCTTACCTTGTACTTTTACTTGGTTGAAGGTAGTTTAACCTCCTGTATAATGGTGAAATAATTATTATTAAATTATACAAGAATTATATACATTAATATGATATCATGTATGATATTTTTAACATTTATTTGTTAATAATATCTTTGTATTATCGTCGTTTCAGGTGTTAACTTACTCATTTTCTTCTATATGTTTTGTTACATAATCTTTGTTTGTTATGGATAAGATGTATCTTATTCATATCCATAATTATATATAGTCCTTAAACATTATTTTTAATCATAAAATTATAATTAGACTTGAATGGATGCGATGGGGAATGAATCTTATTGCGTTCGTGGAGACGATAGTCCGTACGTACACACGAGCGACAATATCATTCTTTTGATTTTAAAATAATATATAATTGGATTGTATATCAAATATACAGAATCATTATTAGGTTATATTTATTATTTACATCAATTTCACATCATTATCATACCCATCCAAATAATAATGTTTTGAATAACAATTACCCCACGATGTGGAGACGGTATGTCATATGTACGCACGTATGGTGACATGTCATTCAAAGGATGGATAGAATACTGAATATGGTTGTACCATATTTATAATAACATGCCAGTATATAAAAGATACTGTATTTATTATTTTATAATGGAAATAACAAATAAAGAAGAAGTTGAAGAAGAAAGGAACTTGAAAGAGGGTGGTGAAAACATTACCTCTTTTTCAGGTTCTTCCTTTTGATTTGATCAAAAGGGCTCCTTAGGTTGGATTTCTGATCAAACTAAAGCCTCTAGGTTGAATTGAGGGAAGTTGGAAGGATATTTGGGGAGAGGTTGGCTGAGTCTAATGGCTATGAAGGTGTGAATTAGAGGGAAGGGTGAGTGCCCTTTTATAAGAGGGGTGAGGGGCATCTTAGGAAAAGTTAGAAATATTATTTTATAATAAATTCATATTCGGTTTCTAATGGCTCTATAGTGGATTATTTAGAGGATAATGTGGGGAAAGGTAGAAAACCACTCAACCAATAGGTTTTAGATGGGTTTGGGCCACTATATTAACTTTAGATTTTTGATTTAACTCTTAGTTAAATAGTTTGTCATTTACCATGTCTCTTTGTATTTTTATATTATATAGTTAATAAAATTACTATATACTTCAAATCTAACCCCAAGTGGTTCATTAATGATACACATATCATTATATAATTTCTTTGGCTGAACCGTAGATTTTTAGGAATAGAATATGAATTAATAATATAATATTAGTTTTAAAAACTCTCTTATGTCAATTTTGACACTATTTAATAATTGATTTTTGTTAAAGTCTTAAAAACATTATTAATTCAGAACAAATTCATTTAACCAATCCTATCATGTCATATTAACCAATAAAATTCTTTTATGTCATCAAAAATTTATAATTATATTTATTTTAACATTTATATTACCAATTATTTGATTCTTTCATTAATAAAGAAAATAATGCATCATTATTGTGTCATAAATAAATTAAATTATTTAATGTCTAAAAATTATAAATAAAATACCATTATGTATGAAATATTTTTATATTTATAATGAATATTTATAGTCAAAAATATATCATATATAACCCTATCTAAAAATTGTTTTTCTAGAAGATATATGATTTTTTCATTTTTGTATTTACTTTAACTTAGTTAATATAAAGTGTCCTTATCACTTACAAGTCAGAAATGTATCAATAAATAGGTTTAGGACACGTTTTTGGGTAAATTAATATTATTGTCATATTATTTTTTACCCTTATTTACTGGATTTACCCTTTAACCAGGGTAAATAAAATATTTACCGAAATAATTATTCAAAATGTATAAAAATAAAAGTTACCTATCTACACAATTTGGACCTCATAATTATAAATATGGAATCCATTTTTATAAATTCAAAACACAGAAGTGGCAGAAATTAATTTGAAATTAATTCTCGTCGTTAAAATAAAAAGCGTGTTTTTAAGAGATAATAACTATCAAAAGATTGGCAGTTGCTTATATCTAGTTTAAATGTGAAATTATGTCCAATGAACAACATTGGACTAAATGGTAAAAATATAATATATTTATTCTCTAAAATCCCTCAAATTCATAATTTATCACAATTAATTATTTTGATTAAAAAAGTTGTTTTTAATTAAAATTTAGTAATTTTCATTATTCATAAAAATATGAAAGTTATCTGAAAAGCATCAAAAATTCACCCTAAGATAATTTCGATATTCCGAATCCAAAAATTAAGTCCATTTTGAATGATAAAATGTATAAAATTTCAAAAAGTGGGTATTACTATTCATAATTGCTAGTTTGATTGGTTGTGGTGTGTGTTAGAACTCGAAGTTGCATACAACACACGCTACTGTATTATTCAAAGAGAAGCGTACCATGGATTCTTGGGTTGTTACATTGAATTAGTGGGGTAATGGTACAATATGAAGGTCTTTTTGATCGATTTGTTACTCCATTATATATTTTTTTACAACCTTCCATTTCACCCCTTTACTTTATCCATATGTAATAAAATTCATCGGTTCATGCATTTCAAATTAATTTAAAAAAAAATTCATAAAAATTAAATTGGAAATGAATACCTTCTTATTTATGTTTATTTTTAGAAGATCAAATTGTCATGCTATAAAATTTACAACATAAATATCTACCATATGAACATCTAGATAATCAAGGGGAATAGGTAGCTTAGCGCTCAACTCTTGAGCTGTGTGAATCCCCACTCTCAAATCACCTTTTAAATGTTCTTTTTTGTATATAATATCTCCTTGTATATTATAAATTTACCCCCCCCCCTCCACATCAATATGATGGGTGGGTCATGATAAATATAAATTACAATCATTTTCACCATATAGAATATCAGTATAGGAAAGGTATCAGTGTCTACCTGGTTCATATTTCCTAGATATAGTTATAACACAATTGGTTACCTCTGGTATGGTATACCTTTAAGGGTAATGATTGCATCAAAGATAGTGGGAGGTAAGGGGTCTTCATATAGTGGTTATTATTTTATTATTTCTTCTCTTTGATGTATTCCTATAACATTTTCTAACAACTCATACTTCCAATTAATTTTTATGTTAGAGAAGTTATTCATGTCTGCATCTCATTGATTTTCTTATCTTTATCCCCATGTACATTTATTTTATCAAAATATTTTTGGGGTGAAACCCAAAAACCAACACCTCCAATGTGTCCATATTATTATTTTCACTTTAAGGGCACTGATACTACTTGTTCATCAGGTACAGTTGATAATGAATCATTTTTCTAGAATGGATGAAAAATATATGAAAATATTTAATCATTGTTTTGTAATATTGATTTAAATACAAATACATTTATTATGTCATACTTACAAATGATTCCCATAATTTTTTGTGTTTTCATCTATTAATATCCTATATTTATTAACACTATCCTCATTTCATATCATATAATGTGGGATGGAAGTGTATTTTTATTTTCATTCTTCAATCTGCATATAAACAAAGGACCATTATTATGTTTTTGTTTCATGACACATTAAAGTATTACTATATATTTATAATACATAGCATTTTTTCAAGTGAAGCATAGACAATCCTTACTTTACGATAGGTAAAATTTACTTTTTATGCATGTTGCTTATTTTTAGAACTCTGTTGCTTTTTCGTAAATTAACAATTATTAATAAAAGTGATTAATCACATATTTTGAAGTAATGTATTACCGATAATAATTTTCTGGAAAAGATGTTTCTTCATGATGGCCGAAAAATTCATTCCATGTTTATTGGTCTATCATATGTGCACACATATGTGGTGGGTGTAGGTTTACTTTCCCTTCAGTATCCCTAAGATGATGCTTTGAAAGAATTTTCTAAAATACTCAATGAGCCTTCACAGGCAGCCTTAAGACAAATTTCATTCGACATTCATCTAGTATAAATGAACTTTTTAAGGGATAATGAATAGTAAATAAATGTCTAGTTATTTTTTAGTAAAATAATGAAAGTATATAATAACGTTACTGTAATATCATATTATATTAGTCCCTTATGTGTGAGAAAAAACATTTCTATGTATTAACATCAATCCGAATGTATATTTAAGTCATGATACAAATATAACTAATGAAAATGGACTTTGGGGGGTTAAATGGAAAGTTGCATTCATTCTATCCAACCTCAAATTTAACATCACTACTTCTCACCTCAGTAATTTTTATTAACACCAATGTAGTAGGATGATATTATATCATATGGGACATAGTTTTTTCACCGTTTACCATTTCCATAGCTTAAACATCTTCAATATGTTATTCCTTGGGATTGTTAGAATTGGTACATGTAGAAACTTTATGTTTCTCCACATTGGGAGCATCACCATGTTTAGAAACCCATTGTTCCTTAGGATTTGGAGCATTGGCATGTTCATAATATTGTTATTTATCTGCATTATGAGAATCTGCATGTTGAGAAACCTATTGTTTCTAAAGAATGAGAGAATCGACAAGTGCAGACTACATTATCTATAGAAATGGTTTGACATTTAATTTAGATTATGTAAATATAAAAGTTAAGAAATAATAATATGAGGTAACATAATGTATATTACAAAAAAAATAAAACATGATTATTGAATTCTATTTATTTATTTAATGGTTGAAGGGATTTGACCCCTCTATCGAGTATCCAAAACATCTCATTCTAATATTCTTTGAAATAAAAGACCCCTTCTACATTGGGAACACAAAAAAATGATTATGATATCCAAATAAAAATGCCACACTCAGTTGAATTGGCACCTTAACCTTCAGTGGTTTTGGTCGATAACAGAATAATTAACCACTTTCTGTTTACGGGAACTAGAACATAAAATATTTTTAGTTTCTATGATTCCATTATAAATGGTTCACCTTTTTACCCTTCCCTACTTAAATCCATATTCAGGAATCCCAATTCATCAATTTTAACAACACTCATATTATCAACCTAGTTCTATAGAAAAATCAACTCTTGTAATTTTTTATAATCTGATTCCCATATTTGTTTGATGGTGCAAAAGTATAACATATTCACATATGTTGGATTTTTTTCCTTGGTACTAGATATATGAATCACTTCAGCCACAAGTATAAATCTACTATTTCTCATGGTTTTATATTCATAATTTTTGTTATATAATGTATAACCATTTATTATATAACTATTATAATATAATACATTCACACTTGGTCCTCTAGCTATCTATAAAAGTTGTTCTGAAATTGAATTCATATTAGTAGTTTACTCCTAAAAAATATGGTCTTGAAATCATCCTATAAACTATAGATTTTGATTATCTGATATCAAACTTTTATCCCTTAATGGATTCAAATACCTAATAATTACTATGTGGGTTTCAACATATGGAACAACCTATAAACTATTATGAAAAAATTAAAGGTGAACATAAACCTAATTTGTAATAGTAATTGTGATAATATCTATTTAGGAAATTTATTCCCCCACAGACCACCCAATGTGACGATATTTTAATAAACCAATTCTATCCATATCATATTGTTAGTCGATATAGAATTTAACAAATTCCTTAAAAATATATTACTCTGTAATATAACTTTATGGATGACTTTTATTTTTTACATACCCTTTCAAAATATTCATATACCATTATATTGGGAATATATATCTATAATATATAGGAAAACATAGTCTAATATCTCTAACCAGGTGAACCATTAAGTGAACCATCATATCAAAGAATGATAGTGGGAAGAAAAGATATAATTCACATGATATGATATCAATTTATTTTTCCATAGTTTTAAATTTCATCATGTCTATTACTTTACTAGATATATATTTAAAAAATAAACCTACCTTGGTTAATGTATGACATAAATTCTTAGGTAGAATACTACATAATGCTATAGGAATTATATATTGCCTCAAAACAAGATAGTCATGTGATTTCAGGCCCCTTAACCCTAAACCATTTAGTGATGCAATTTTCATTATATTTTATGAATATCATTCATAAACCTTTAAATCATTCAATATGTTTCAAAACAGATATATATATTTCCTAAAAAGAGTTTAAATAGTTAGTGGAATAAAATTATGTCTTTTACCCTTCACTATCACTAACTTTTTTAGTATCCCCGTATCAATCATGTCTAATGCAGCCTTAATTACATCCTTTGTTATTTCAAGTTCATTTAGTAACATGTCAATGACACTATAAAACTCATTTTTTCCAGATGCATGACATCATAAAAATGACTAACGTACTAACACTACACTAAAATCATATATTAGTAGTGGTTTCTCAAACTACCAATAAAAAAATCAAATAAATATAGTGTAAGTTTCGGAATAACCACCACTAAATATTTTCATTTAAAAAAACATTTCTTCCTCAAACTGCCCCTCCCCCCCGAACCCCCCCATCCACCCACCCACCCTCCCTTGAGCCCAAACCCTCATCATTAACACCCCATTATCCCCTGAGTGATCATTTTTTGAACCCTTATCTCCCTTCTCACCCGAATCTCATTCCTCATCATCATCCTCCCTTCTCCCCTGAGCCCCCCAGGCATGAGCCCAAGTTGATAACCCATCTCTCCCATAAACCCTCACTACCATTTCTCCCCCTTATCATCAGCCTTACACTACTCCCCCTCATCGTTTCCCCTTCCCCTTCACCACCCCAAACCCTAGTCGTAATAGCTTTATCTCTCATTGTTTATTTTTTCCTCTATATCACTGCTCATACAACCCAACCAAATCATAACCCGATTTTGGGTGTTCAATTTTTTGATTCTTGATGTCTAACGTTCGTGAGCCCCTATTGAGGCCAATCCTTGCTACGAAAATTGAAATCGGGGAATTTCGATTTATTTCATATTGTTTTTTGGGTTTTTATTTAAATTTGGATCGATTTAAATTAGGGATTTCTTGATTTTATGTCCACTTTATTCTATTGGGTGTCTTAGCCCTTTTTTAGGTGGGATAGTTTCATCATTTTCAAAGGAACCAAGTTTCAGGTAAGTAACCCTTTTTTTAGGTTTTAAAATTTTGTAATGTTCCTTGATTGTGTTTATAATATTTATTTTGGATATCAAATTATAATAATAATTATTTTCAAAAGGTATTTTATGTGGAAATCAAGTTTCACCTGATTTAAACTTTATTTCTAAGGATTTTCTCTAATTTAATGTTTGTTAGACTCCTACATTAATTCAATTCCCACACATATTGTTTTTAAAATTCCTGAAAACCCATTAATTAATAAGTTAAATGTTTTAAGAGAGATTTTGGTTTTAAAAGTGGGTTTATATCTTGTTCTAAATTTTTTTATTAAATTTATATGTTTTTAAAATATCTTTTGGGGTGTATATATATATATTGGTTCTACAAAAATACATAAGTATACATATATGTTTTTGTGTGTACAAATTCACTTGAAAAAAATGTGAATTTGTGCAATAGGATATATGTATATACATAAATCTGTAGATGTATATGGGTATAATAATAAAAATAGTGAAATTTAGCCTTATGCTTGATCATTTATTTGGTTTTATGAATGATTATATGTATTGGAAAGAGACTTATTCATTTAATGATTAATAAAATATTTTCTATTATTTTTTGTTCTTGTTTTTTAGACCTTATCAGAAACCTAGGGTTCTTGGGTTTGATAACATATATAGGAAGAGATCTACCACCCCATCAATGATAGTAATGTATTATGTGAGACCCCCTCTATCTATAAAAGTGTTAGAACTCTAAATACACATCTAGTGTGACATAGAATTACTAGGTGCACCTCAACTTGGTGAACCTAGGATGTTTCTCCCATAATTCCTATTTTAAATTAATTATGTTATGGTTTTTATATTTCTTCAATTATATGTTAAACTATCCATGATTGATTCCCTTTTTTACATTGACATTTCTAGTACATATTTGACTCTTCTTACAACTACTTGGGTTTTTTTTCACTTACAATTTTCTCTTTTCCTACTTAGTACTACTTATGTGTTTTAATTTTTTTAACAAATTGTAGGTACATTGTGATATATATGGATAAAAGTTGGATCACATTATCAAGGAACACACCTCATCACGCTAAGGGTTTGGAGGATTTGTTGGATTTTTCAATTTCCAATCGATCTGTTGATGGGAAAATAATAAGTACATGTACTAAATATAAAATTATAATATGGTTTAAGATACATGTAGTTTATGAACACTTGATATTGAATAAATTACCTACCCAATATTTGTATCTTATTTGGAAAGAAGAATTGAACATTGAAGAAAGTATTATTATTGATATCAATCAATAGAATGAGTTCCTAAATTTATCGATAATGGAAAATGAAATGAAAAACCTTATAAATTATGATTTTAAAATTAAAATACAAAAACGTCAACATCAAAACATATCAGAATAACTAGTTGAGGGTGCTATAAATAGTAACTTAACACGTGAATTTTTTGGGACTATAGAACGACAAGATCAAAATTGTAACATATTAGTGGATCCTTCTCTTTATTCTTTGGAAAATAATTTAATATATAACTTCAATAAGTAGTAAATTGTGTTTCATGATTTAGTTGATGATTTAAATCAATATCTATATGGAAGATGTATGAAATATTCAAAACTATCTTTTTTCCTGAAGTTATACATTATCAAAAGTTTATGAAGAATTAAAATTAAGGAGATATCCATGATATTAGAATTTTTTAATGATTTATTTCATCAAGATAATATCCATGAGTATTTTTATGATATGAAAAAAATTATTAACAGGATTCATCTGAATTATACAAAAATACTTTCTTGTCATAATGATTGTATGATTTATTCTGGAGAGGATTCAAGAAGATATGATTGCAAAAAATGTTCTTCTCCAATATGAAATTCAATGGTTGATTCTATAATTTTTAATCAACATACTACTATAAAGAATAAGAAAAATAACACACCTACAAAGGTTTTGTGTTACTTCCCTTTAAAACCTTGTTGCAAATATTATTCATGTCATCAAAAACCGCAGATCACAAGAAGTGTAATTATATAGATAATATCAATGATAGGTTAATGAGATATCAATGAGATTAAAAATCATGGATTACATTTGATTCATTACATATATATTTTTCATATGATCCTATGAATATGAGATTGGGATTGCTTTCTGATGGATTCTACCCATTTGGGACTTGGAGTACCAATTATATCAGTTTCTTGGTTGTTTTGATCCCTTGCAGTTTACCTTCATGGATTCTTATGAATCAATCATATTTTATGATTTGAATGATTTTTATTATAAAAAATGTATAGAAATGATAATGATGTATACTTGTAGCCTCTCATTGAATAATTATAGGAGTTATTGAGAAAAAATGTTGAGACATATGATGCCTCTTCTAGAATGATGTTCAAAATGCACACTGCTCTAATATGGACCATTAGTGACTTCCCTGGACTTGGGAACTTATCTGGTTAGAACAGTTACATGGTTTTGGGTTTTCCTATTTGTAAAATTAATTTGGATTCTGAATAAATACCTTATAGTAAAATATGGTTCTTCTTGTGTCATCATAGATATCTCAATGCATCTCATAGATTTTAGTTGAACAAGTCAAAATTCAATGGTTTTGTTGAACGTGGACCACCTCCATAGTTATTGATAGGTTATGAAATATTGGTAAAATATGGAAATATAGAAATATAATTTGGGAAGGTTTATAATTTTAATGATAGTGGGAAATGAGTTTAAAATGTATCTTCAATTGAAATTGTAAGGAAATAATGAAAGAAACAAATTATATTATTCAAACTTTTGTATTGGGAATTTAATTTTTTGGGTTATAATATTGAAGTTACGCATACTGAGAATAATTTTAGTGAAATTTTTATCATCACATTACTTAATGAGCATGGAAAATTGAAGGACCTTCTCAATGATTGGAAGAACTTAAAATCTATGAATAAAAATATTTATCTATGGCCAGATGAGAATGGAAAGTATTCTTTAACACATTTTTTAATACAAAATATTGTAAAAAAGACATTCCTTAAAATTTTAAAACATTTGAAGATATCTAATGGGTGTTAAAGTAACATCTCATGTTTTTTTGACTTAAAGCATCGTATTTTACATGGATTTAAAAGTCATGATTCATATATTTTATTGCAATAGTTGCTACCATTGGAATTGTATACATTGTTACCTAAAAAGGTTATGGAAGTTGTACTCAAATTTTTCACACTCTTCAGAAAACTATGTGAGAAAAATATATAACCAGCTAATATTGAAGTACTTTAGGATATATTTTTTACTAACACTTTTTGAAATAGATATGACCTTTCCTCCATCGTTTTTTACTATCATGATGCATTTAACTATTCATTTAGTCGAGGAAACTAAATTTGGAGGCCACATTCATTATCGATAGATGTATCCAATTGAGTGGTAATTTATTTATATGTATTTTATCATAAGTGAACAATTCTTGGAACTTCATTAAATATATAATTATGCTTATTATATTTATTTCACATATATTTTTGTTATTTTAAATCATACATGAAAAATAAAGCGCAAACATAAGGATCTATTTCAGAAATCTATTCAGAAGATGAGTGTCTGGCCTTTACAGATAGATACTTGTATGATATTGAGACAATATTAAATTGAGTTTGATGTCTTGGTGACACATATAATGAATATCAACTACATGGGAAATCAAAAATCATTCCTATTATTGGTCAATCGTTTGTGAGGATCTCAAATGTTACACTGCCATAAATGGAATTATTACAGGAACATATATATGTACTACTAAATAGTGAAATTTCAGATCCATTTATTGAAGAGCTCAATAAAAACACAAATATACAAGTGATAAGATGAACATTAAATGATAAAGTTATAAAAAATACATTAAGAAAGATCTTGTAAAATTGTTTTCACTTCATGTAAGTTCATAAACATTACAACCAATATAGATATTAGGTTGAAATATCTATATTGTAAATTTAAAAATGTATATTACTTTTTTTAGATCTTGAATATTGATATTCAGGATGAGTTTTCATAATATTTGAAGTTTCTAGTATGAGGTCCTCCAGAACAAGCTAGAATGTTAGATGTTTATAATGTGAATGGATTTAAATTTCATACAATCAATCAATAAAAGGGTTTGAAAACATAGAATAGTAGTAAATTTAAAGTTGTTTAATTGGAATACTATATAAATTTGACTGATATTTTAGAATTAAACTACCAAGGAAATTTTTTAGTTGTTTTATTCCAATTCAAGTGGGTCGATATTACTAGGGGTATTAAAAAATATTCCTTTTAATTTATTTATGTAAACTTCTCTCGATTGATTGATGTCGATGACCATGAATTACAAGATCTGTATATCCTCTCATCACAAGTAAAAATGGTATATTATGTGGAATATATCATGGATGAAAGGTGTAGAGTCGGTGTTCACATAAAACCAAGAGACTTTTCTGAAATGGGTGATGAATTGGAATATTTTACCTCTAACATTTAATCCCATCAACATTAAGAAACAAACCTATTTTTATATCATGATATTGAAAATACTAGTCTTATAAGGGTGGATAAAATAAATGAAGTAATTATGGAGAAATACAATGAAATGATTGAAGAGAAAAATGATTTTATGGGCAGTCATCCATTAATTTATCAACCAATTATGTCTTATGTTAATTCATTCATTATCTTAGATATGTATATTTTGTTTTTCAATCTTGTGCATTTGTTATCATTTCTAATTTTCTTCCATATGTATTTTTTTGAAATATATATTTTGAAGTTAATTTTACTTGATTAAATGATAGGAATACCGAGGAATAATCATTTCTATAATTCCAGTTGAAATTTATTTGACCACATAGATAGTGGATGATCCATCGGTCTCCCTATCTAAAGCATCTGAGACACCCGTTGTCTACCCCCCTCCCCCTTCTTCATCATCTCTCACAACCTCCTCCATTCTGTCATCGTCTAGAACACCCCCTTCTATATCCCAATAATATATTGGACATTGTCTCCCCATTCAGAAGGTTTAGTAGTGAGGGAACAGTGCATCACTCATATTTCATCATTAAGATATTAGAGGGTGAAAATTATAGGTACAAATTTTAAGGTGAATAATGTTATTACACATTTTTATACTACAATTTATATTTTCATAAAAGATTCAAAACATGTTACCACCAAGGAAAATATGAATAGTTCATATTTCTGGAATCTGAATTGATGGAATATATTGCTCCCATTTGACTATTATGTGGTCCCTATAGATAATGTCAAGTTATTATTTGGACAGAATCTAGTCCATATGGTGGAATATTTGGTTACCCTTCTGATTAACTATTCATATTAGAGATATATGCCTCAATCTTAGAATAATAAATTCATTGATTTCTTGATAAAGGTAATTTTAATACATTATGACGTAATTAGAAGTCATTATGTAATTAAATTCTGTTATTTAAAAAATTAATCTCTTTGTATAGATGTTATTCCACTTTACAATTGATTATATTATCACATGAAAGAGGATGATGAAAAATTTAGATAAGAAGTGGAAATATTTTAAACGGATATTATGGAATGAATTCAATGATACATTATTGACCACATAGTAGTTGTATGATAAGGTATCTGGAGGGGTACCTAGAGAGTATTGGAAGGTGTTTGTTGATAGTCATCGCTATGAGAAGCACATGGTATTGAAATATATATTAATCTATTAATCTATTTTTACATATTTAAATTCATATTAAAAGGATATGTCATTCTATACATTACTATTAAATTGCCTGTTATTTGTTTTAGGATGTTTCTAGGAAAAATGCATCAAGATGTGCTAAACAAATAATCCCCCACAACACCGGTTCAAAGTGTTCTTCTAGAAACAAATCGAATTTAGTAATATTTTCATTAGTTTAAATATTTATGTGATAACATTATTTATTTCATATATTAAATTTTTGATTTATCTTTTTTAAATTTTGTAAAATAATTTATGGCACCAAGTATCTCGAACAAAACTATTGTTGCATGTTTATAACAAATATGATGGATTTACGTGAATGATCATGCCAAAGAAGTTGGGGTATGAATTCCTTTTTTATTGTAATAATTTATTTTCTGTTTTCACTGTGTTAATATGTATTTCTCAAAATATTAATGATATTTTATTTATATGTTAAAATAAAATAACTATGGGATTTTAGTCCCACATAATCCTTATTAGTCTCATAGGATGATTCATTTGGTCAAGTACTTGAAAAGAGACTTCCTGGTCGAGTGCACGAGATGGTTTTGGGACCACTACTATCTAAGGTATTTCACAGGTCACTAAGGATTGCATCATCATCTACACATGGTAATAGTTACTCCCCAACTAGATGTTCTCAAAGGGAGTTTATTATAATGGAAAACACAATTCATCAATAAGGGATCACAATCTTGGAATATGGGGGATCATATAAAGATACATGATGAAACGTTCATTTCTATGTATAAATAATTGATTGAATTATATCATAAGAAGACTGGATGTGTTCACGATGATATTGTTTCGATGAATGGTTTGAGTGATCTGGTAAATCGGGAAACTTGATAATCATTAAGTACACAAACATTTATTAGTTTTATGTTTAAATTTAAATATACAGCACTGTTTAATTTTCAAGTATATTTTTATATAGGTTTAAGTAGTAGGGACTAGATATGAAGATGGAAAAAAAGATGGTGTCAATATTAGTTCATCGAGTAATGATTATGGTTGATTTTGTATTTAGTTATGGTGGTGCATAATCAAACCTGTGACATAATAACACTAATATGGTGATTGATAAGATATGCTGTGGTTTGAGATAAGAGATATTTGTATTTCTATTTTATTCCATGAAATATATATGCTTGGTTGATTTTATATGTTTTATTTTGTAGTTTACCTTATACTCATAATTTTTAGGCTCTTCAGGTTTTTTTGTTTTATTACTCTGTGAAATTTCACCTCTTATTATTCTTTTCAAAATCTCTAGTCTCTTTCAACCATTTATGAACTTTACTCAGTTCTTAATTCCACTTGGTAATTCACCAACTACTACCTAGATAATAAAATATGAAGGGTATATTTCATGTGGATATATCACTGGTATTTTTCTTATTTGTGAAACATGAATATCTTTAGATTCACTCTCCTCTTAGGGATGTCTTAAGGTCATTATATATGGTCAGCATTATTATAACATAGAACTCATCATCCAAGGGTCCATCATCAACTATTAACATGAGATAATGTTGTATCTAGAACTCTCACATTAGCTCAAACATATAAGATGCATGTTTTTATGAATCTCTATACATTAAAACTTAGTTAATGAAATAATATACCACAATAATTCTTCATAATGAGTATCTTGAATATCTACATACTACATGATGAAACATCTACATCATCTTTAACCTAATTTTCCAAATTAGTATTATTCATGTAGTATTATTAATTTAATAAACTTAGATAATCATATTAACTGTTATTTATTATGGATAAACCATGAGAGAATATAAAACTCTATTATCATCAACTTGCTTGGAAACTCCAAACAACTTCAAAAATGTGCTCCCCAATACATATTAAGATCATCTATATTACCTTCATATTAATTGATGGGAAATACATGAAAAATTAAATAGGTTCAATATTTATTCTAGATGAATCACGACCCTAGACTATGAAAGTTTTTTATCCCTCCCTTGGAGCTTATGTGACGGTATTTTGGGGGTTTTTAAGTACACTTTAAGATATTTTCAATATATAACTTTTGATGTGATAAGTACTATTTTAAAAATATATTAATTATTATTATTATTCTTATGAACATAATATTAAAAATAAATTAAATATTATAATTATTAATTGTTCATATGTGTATAATAAATGATTAGAATTCATTAAATAAATTAATAATGATGATAAATAAAACTCAAACATAGATAAAAAAACAATTAATAATACACTATTAAAAAATTTAATATTAAGAATATCAAGAACAAACATAATGGGTCAAGGGTTTTCATGGGTTAGAAAAACACCAAAAAATAAATTCTAAATAACTTGGGGTATCTATAGCCACACACTTTACCTCTTTCAAATTCCCACTAATTCATAAGGATACCACCACTTTTTCTTTACCTTAACATTCATTAATTTATTATGGAGGGATATAAGGTTTATATCTTAGTTCACTAGTCAAGGAAATTCTTTTAAACATCCAACTTAGGTTCCTTTATATCATTTATTTAGCATGAGTGTCAAATAAATGGTAATATGTGACATATCCATCAAAATAAATTCAAAATGAACATTAAATAACATTATTCATGTTAATTAATTTTTAGTTATTATTCTTATTATATTACGGATATATTGTATTCTAGTTTAGTATAAATTGATCTTGGCATGTTCTGATTGTGTTTTTATTTGATTGGAATAGTTCTATTATTATTTATATAATGTAATATCTATCATGTTTTGTCTATTTTGGGGCTACAGTTTCTTCAGTTTTATTTTTTTCAATAGCTCAATATGGTGGCAGTTTAAATCACGGCTATATATGGAAAAATATTTTTTAGAAGTGTTCTAAACTACCTATATATAAGGCTAAAAAATTGTAGAGATTTAAACAACCTCTATATAGTATTAAATTCAGTGATGTTTTAAACTATCACTACATCCTGGATAGTTTTTGAGAGGGGAACCCACTGTTAAAAATGAAATAATCACTACAATATATTTTTATGTTTAGTTGTCACGACCCATCCCCCGGGGCCCGTGTCGTGACTACCACAAGCCCGCCTTCCATAGGACAGGGGCTGGCGACTAGCACCAAAGGCGTAATTCCCTAAAACTTGGAAGGCATTTCCTTTATAACCTGTAAACAAACACACAACAAAGCGCACAACTGGATACAAACACTAAGTAAACTGTATAACAAAGAGTACTGAATGTAAAAGGGTCCAGAATACAAGCCTAACTGGAAAGTACAATTACAACTTTGATATAATAAAAATTAAGTAAAAAAGAAGAGACTGCCACTAGATCATCCTCTGAGGTTCCTACCTGAAGGGTAGGTAGAGATCACCTCCTTAGAACTCCACGTCCATCCATCAACTCCATGTATTGACTCGTCATATGGTCCACTTCTAGGAACCATCCAGTTCTAGTACTCTCAGCCTTACTCAGCGTTTTCCGTCGTCTGTAACCAATACAACAAGGTGCGGGCATAGCCCATGCAGGGGTGAGTATAACGATACTCAGTAGGGACCTCGAGACCCTCAAGGTCTCACAAAATCCAAAAAAGATAATAAAAAACATATGAAATCAATATATAACCTTACTTATGAATAGGTCCATGCATATACCTACGTTATCAAGTGATCCATCTCAGTCATGAGGAAAACACATAAAAACTGACTCAGATCAACCATGATTTTATTCTAGGGGTAGTATCAAGTAATAACCCCAATCACATTGTCGAAACCTCGGCTGCTGGATAACTCCTCCTCTATCGAGTACAGTGGGCCTACTGCGACACCTAGCACACTTCCCACTAACCTTGGACTGTTGAGGTACTCCTCCTGTCGAGTACCATGGATCTACCATGTCACCAAGCACACTCCCCACCATGGGTTTTCCACGTCACCAAGCATACTCCCCCTCGTAGCCTACAGAGGTACTCCTCCTGTCGAGTACCGTGGGTCTGTCGTGACACCAAGGTGCTCCCCACTGTGGGTCTACCACAACACTGAGGCGCACCCCACTGGGCTAGTAGAGTCACTCTGAGTCAAAACGTTCAGTAGTCATTAGGTCTCAGCCAGCTACTAGGTCCTCACACTACGCTCGGTTGTCTCTGGGAGGATCCACTCTACAAGATATTGGTCGATACTCCAACTGTCACGAAGTCCCACGAAGAAGCATCTCAAAGGTTCTCCACATTATAGGGGTCTCAATTCAATAGACGACGCGTCAATCAGACGCTTGGTCTGTCAGTTATTAGCCTTTTTGTCCCAGGGGCCCGGTTGGATTCGTGCTCGATCCAACCTAACTGTTTTCCATCTCAAACCGAAACTTCATTAGAGTATACTCAAAGGGACCGTCTTGCTCCAAGATTTCCATCACCGCTGACGGTTCGTCAAACAGACGTTTGGTGCCAAAGATATGGCTGAAGTAGCATAAATGGGTCGTAGTGGGCCCGGGTCCGGTCCGACCCGGTCGGACTGACCCAGCCCGACCCAACATGGGCTAACCCGGTTTGGGATGACCTGGCCTAATCCGTTGGGTCTGGGCCAGCCCATTGGGCGGGCCAGCCCGTTGGGTTCGGCCCGGCCCGTTGGGCCCAGCCCAGCCGGTCGTGAGGTGCCACATAGAGCTGTGAGGGCATAGACCAGTCTCGAGGGCACGGACCGGTCATGGGTCGACATGAGGCCGGTTCGGCCCGGAGGGCACCATGTGGGCGGCTCGGCTCGAAGGGCCATGGGGGCGCGGCTCGGGGCAGCTCGGCCCAGAGGCTAGGGTGGCGCGGTCGGGGCCGGTTCGGCCTGGAGGGAGAAGTTCCGCGAGGTGGCATGGGTCGTGGAGGCTGCGGGTGATGGTGTCTTTGCCTTCTTCATTTTCGTCGCCTTCCTCCATTTCGAAGAACACATCAAAGAAGAATGGAATAGGGGTTAGGCCATGTTCGTTTGGCCCGCACCCTTCACGTTTTGAGTGGTAACAAGCGGTTCACAAATAACAAAGCATGAACGTGTATACAAGATATTTTAAAACATCATTTCCCACAACCCACATCAATCTCTAATCCCATTCCCGCAAAAGAATTATAAGGGGAGAACATCAAAACAGATAATCTATAAACCCCTACCTCGTTAGTTGATGTTGGTGTGAAAAGAAGTACGGATGTCGATTCTCCATGGATGAGGACATCCCACGTCGGAAGAACTCCTCAGGAAGAAGGTCAAAGGAGGTCTGCATTCTTTGTTGCCAGACCATTCTTTGTTGGGGAGCGTGTTCTTTGTTGAAGAATGTGTTCTTCGTTGGAGAGCGTAAACCTCCAAGTGTTGGGTGTCGCGTCACTTTACCAGCACTTCATCTCTTGGTGAAGCCATCCCAAATCCTCCTCCCAAGCACCATATATATTGAAGATGGGGGTAGGTAGGTAACAATTGTAGATTTTATGACGGTTCATTTATTAGGAACCTTCTTAAATTCCAACAATGATGTTACGTAATTTAAAAAAAGAGGGAATTCCAATTAACTAAGTTGGCACAATTAAAGGTATGTGTGTTGGAATAATTAAAATTGTGGAGGTGTTGAAGAGGCTCCCCCATATTTATTAGGGAGTTTGTGGATTCTCCTAATTAAAAGGGGGTTTCAAAGGGGTTTAATCCTGAGTAGACCCCACCACCATAACCTCTCATGGGAGGTTATGGTTTGGGTGGTCCCCACTTCCAACTTTCACGTGGAGGTTTAGTTCTGGTAGACCCCACCTCCCAACACCCACATGGGTGTTGAAAATAAAAATAATAATGTCACACACTTTTATTTTTATTTTATTTTTACATGAAAAACCCAAAAACTAACTTTTACCCTCAACCATCTGTCGTCGAATTGAAAGTATCCATAAGCGAATATCGGCGCTGTGAGTTCAACGGTGCCCTCATATTTCAATTCTGAGCACCAGTTGAAAAGTTATAAAAACCCACTCGCACGATTACTGAATGTACCTGAAAAAAAGTTCCGAAATTGATTTCGGGCAGTCCAGGCCTTGGAATCAAGCACCGTCAATTTTTGTGGACTTGTAAAATTCCCATTTACTTAAAATAATACATGGAAATTCGGGTTCTTTACATTCTCCCCACCTCAGGGTTCTACGTCCCCATAAGCCACAACTCAAACTAGGTAAACAAGTGGGGGGTACTGAGCACGCATCTCAGCCTCCCGCTCCCACGTGCTCTCCTGGAGGTTCCTATGCTGCCAGTGAACGTGCACCAGAGGTATCGACCATCCACAAAGGACCCTCTCCTCTTGATCCTCAATCTCTACTGGAACCTCTGTAAAAGTCATTCCATTGTCGACGTCCAAATCGCCATGGTTGATGATGTGAGAAGGGTCATGCATGTATCTCTTTAGCTGGGATATGTGGAAGACGTCATGCACCCAGTGTAAGTGAGGTGAAAGAGATAAGTGGTAATCCACCTTGCCTACACTGCTAAGGACCATGAAAGGTCCGATTAACCTTGGAGATAACTTGCTACCTTAGCCAAATCTCTGTAGACCTCGTCAGGGTGAGACCCCTAGAAAGACGTGGTCGCCATCCTCGAACTCTAGAGGTCTCCGTCTCCTGTCCGCATATAACTTCTGCCTACTCTGTGAAGTCTTCATCCGCTCTTGAAAGATCTGCACCTTCTCTGTGGTAGCTCGTACCATCTCTCGTCCCACTAGTGTTGACTCCCCTGGTCCAATCCAGCATAAAGGTGATCTACAAGTTCGCATGTACAAGGCCTCAAAACGTTCCATACCAATGGTGGAGTGATAGCTGATGTTGAATGAAAAATCCACCAAAGGTAAGTGATCCTCCCATCTGCGACCGAAGTCGAGGACACAAGCACACAACATGTCCTTGAGGGTTTGAATGGTCCACTCAGTCTATCCATCCATCCGAGGATGAAAGGTGGTGCTTAAATTAAGTTGTGCCCCGAAAGCCTCTTGTAATCCCTTCCATAGCTTGGAAGTAAAAAATACATCACGATCGGAGATAATTGTAGAACGTACTCCATGTAGATTCACAATCTCCTCCACATAGAGGTGTACCAATCTCTCTACTGAACCCTTCTCTCTGGTCGGTAGGATGTGGGCCGACATGGTGAGTCGGTTGACGATCACCTAAATAGAGTCATGACCTCTAGATGTATGCGGAAGTACTATCACGAAGTCTATGGATATCCCATCCCCTTACACTATGGGACCTCTAAAGGCTGATCCAAGCCTGCTGGTACCTGATGCTCTGCCTTCACTTACTAACAAGTGAGGCATTTAGAGACAAACTCTGCAACTGCTTTCTTCATTCCCAGCCACCAGTGCTATCGTCGGAGATCCCGGTACATCATCGCCACTTTTGGATATACCACTAGAGGGGGTGTGTGGAACTCCCTCAACCCTTCATCCGGAAGTGACACTGGTACTATGGTACATCCCCTAAATAGGATGAAGTTCTCCCCACCTTCATAAAATCTATCAGGTACTTGACCTCTAGATATCTGAGCACGTCGAGCCTCATAGTCAGTGTCCCCACATTGCGCCTCCCTGACTCGCTGAAGAAGTGGGGGAGTGATTGTAGGAGAATAAAGAAAAGTTGCTCCATCACTATCCACGGAGGATATCTGCAAAGCGACCAACTACTCTGTCGCCTCACCTAGTAGCTGTATACTAGTCCTCCTACTGAGTGCATCTGCAACAAAGTTTCCCTTCCTAATATTATAGACTATCTTGAAGTCATAGTCCTGGAGGAACTCAAGCCAACGTCGCTATCTCAGGTTTAGGTCATTATGAGAGAAGATATACCTGAGACTCTTGTGATCAGAGTACACAGTAAAATGATCACCGATCAGATAGTGTCACCACATCTTCAAGGCAAAGACCACTACTGCTAACTCCAGGTCATGGGTAGCATAGTTCTTCTCATGATTTATTAGCTATGGAGAACCATATGTGATCACTACTCGCTCCTACATCAGGACACATCTGAGTGCGGTCCCTGATTCATCATAGTAAACTACGTCCCCTACACCCTCCTTTGGAAGCCTCAAGATGGGGGCACTAGTCGGCCTCTACCTCAGCTCCTGAAAAATCTACTAGAATTTCTTCGACCAAACGATGGGTTGCCCCTTCTTTTTTAAAGCTGATAGGGGTGCTACAACTCTAGAGAAATTTGGCACAAATATTCGGTAGTATCCAGCCAAACCCAGGAAACTCCATACCTCTGTCACACTCTTGGGTGGCTCCCAAGCAAGTACTGCCTCAATCTTCACAAGATCTACTACAACTCCATCCTCCGATATGACATGTCCTAGAAATTTTACCCCTCGGATCCAAAACTGTTACTTCAAGAGCTTACCATAAAGCTGGTGATCTCATAGTGTGTCCATTACTACCTACAAATGATAGGCATGCTCCTCCTCAGTAGCCGAGTAGATCATAATGTCATCGTTGAAGACCACTACAAAGCGATCGAGGTATGGCTGAAAGATCCTATTCATGAGTCCCATGAACACTGATGGAGTGTTTCTCATGCCGAATGGCATAACCAAGAACTCTTAATTGTTGTACCGACACCTGAAGGTCATCTTCTGCACATCCTCATCTCGTACTCTGAGTAGGTGATAGCCTGATCTGAGGTCTTTCTTCGAGAACCACTGTTCTCCCTTCAGCTAATTATAGAGGTTTTCAATCCTTGGGAGTGGGTACTTGTTCTTCACGGTCACCTGGTTCAGGCGTCGATAGTCAATACAAAGCCTCAAGCTCCCATCCTCCTTCTTGGCGAACAAAATCGGGGATTCCCAAGGAGAAACACTGGGATAGATGAATCCATTCCCTTGAAAGTCTTCTAATTGTACCCACAGCTCATGAAGCTCTGTGGGAGACATTCGATATGCTGGTGTAGATATTGGTGTCGTCCTGGGGTACAAGTCAATGTAAAAGTCCACCTCTCTACAAGGAGGTAGACCCAGAACATCATCATGGAAAACATCTACATACTGGTCCACCACTACAGGATAGCTCGGACTCTCCACATCAATAGCTCCGAGGGTAAGGCTAGCCAAATGATGAGTGATCGGTTGCACTCTCCTCTGGGTAAGTCCATCCTACACTGCAAAGGATCCCTTCTCGCCAGGGAAGGTAAAACAGGTCCCATCCGTGCGGACACTCAACACCTTGCGCCTAATACAATCTCTCTGAGTATGGACTGTAGATAACCATTCCATACCCAAGATGACATCGTATGTCCTCGACACCGCTGCTAAGAGATCCCATCCAAACCTCTCACCTCCTAGAGTAAGCTCAGACTACCTTCAAAAGTGCGTAATAGCTGAATCCTCTCCCGTATGAGTCTCTAGCAATAAGGATCGAGCCAACGGCTCCGTCGAAATCTCAGACCTCCGAACGAGGGTAGTGGAAATGAAATAATGATTGGCACCTGTGTCTATAAGTACTGTAGTTATGGTGGAGTAGACCTAGATTGTACCTTGTATCATCTCTGGAGGTCCATGATCGTTAGCCTCAGCTACCTGGAGCTGAGATCTCCCCTGTCATTTTTCTCACTATGGTCGGGGTATACCACCTGGTGGTGGTGGTGGTAACATCTCGGAACATCGCCCACAACCTACTGCACAAACTTCTCCTCTTCCATGTCCTCCTATAGCCTATGATCCTCCTCGATCGAACCTCTATCTCTGCTTGGGCAGTCCTTCAACCATCTGATGACCATCTGAATGGTGGGTCAGATAGTCACGAGCCATGTGACCCTACCCACCACATGTGAATCACTGTCCACTCTTGGCATGTCTATCTCCGCTTTGGGTGACCCGCACAACCGATCCTAATTCATGTGGTCATCCACCTGTAGGTCTAGTCCTCTTGGACCTCTGTGATATCTGTTTGTTTCCAACTGCAGAAGACCCTGTTACGTGTCGACTGGTGGTGAATCTCACTGCAGGAGACTACTCAGCAAGGAAACTCTCCACTAGGAGGGCTCTCTGTAACTCCCTTGTCTGCATCAGGATGATGAGTGGGATCCCCAAAGCCCTGATCTCCCACCTGAGTCCTTTCTCAAAGGTACAGGCCCTGACGAATGGGTCTCACACCATATTTTTGGAGTAGCGTGAGAGGTCAGTGAACCTCGCTGAGTATTGAGCTACAGTCAAGATGCCCTGCTGCAGATGAAGTAGCTTTTGAATATGCACTACGCAAAGATTCACTGGAACAAACTCTACCCGAAATAGGCTCTTGAAGTCTACCTAGAGAAGCGTCACCTCGTCGTGAACCTGGAGCATCAAGCTCCACCATCTTCCCACTGCTGTCTATAGAAGGCTGGCAGTAAGAATCACCATGAGGTCTACTGGAGTCCCTACTAGTCAGAAAACTCTCCCCACAGCCTCCATCCAATCTTCAGCCGCCTGTGTGTTTGTATCTCCCCTAAAACTGGGTGGCCTCTGGTGCAGGAACTCATGAAACACACTCAAGCGGCGTGGAACACCTACTACTAGGGCTGGTGGCATCATTGGCCCAACAGGGAGTGGTACCGCTGGTGCCTCCGCTGGAAAAGGGCCCTGCATCGAGGCCTCATTTCTCGGTGGTCTATCTGTGCGTACAACTCTCGAAACTCTAGCTGGATGTTTGTGTGGAGTCATCCTGAAAAGAAACAGGCACACTACGGTTAAAAGTTATACCTGGAGAGCTGACCTACTGAGATGACTTAAAGAAAACTTTTGAAAATACACATGCAATCAGTGTTTTCGTGCACTGAGTCGGAAATCAAAAGTCAGGGTCCTGGTGTATGGATACGTCAGCCAGCACACCAACACTAGATTCCCTGAACTGAAAACCACACTCACTACACTTAACACTATTTCTTCACAAAAAAGGTTAGAGTCCTAGTTCTGTTGTAGAACTGACTCCTCTGATACCAATTTGTCATGACCCGTCCCCCGGGGTCCGTGCTGTGACTACCCCAAGCCCTCCTTCCATAGGACAGGGGATAGAGACTAGCACTAAAGGCATAATTCCCTAAAACTGGGAAAACATTGCCTTTATAACCTATAAACACACACACAAGAAAGCTCACAACTGCATAAAAACACTAAGTAAACTGTATAACAATGAGTAATAAAAGTAAAAGGGGCCATAATACAAGCCC
Source organism: Viscum album (assembly GCA_963277665.1). Taxonomy (NCBI): domain Eukaryota; kingdom Viridiplantae; phylum Streptophyta; class Magnoliopsida; order Santalales; family Viscaceae; genus Viscum; species Viscum album. The sequence goes on along the minus strand of OY728155.1, from coordinate 189,157,419 downwards.
AACTGGAAAGTACAAGTACAACTGTGATACAATACAACTGAAGTAAAAAAGAAGAGACATCTACTAGATCATCCTCCAAGGTTCCTACCAGAAGAGTAGGTACAGATAACCTCCTTAGCACTCCACGTTAGTCCGTCACCTCCGTGTACCGACTCGTCATATGGTCCACCTCTGAGAACCATCCAGTCCTGGTACTCTCAGCCATAGTCAGGACTGTTCGTCATCTTCAACCAACACAACAAGGTGTGGGCATAGCCTGTGTAGGGGTGAGTATAAACATACTCAATAGGGACCCAGAGACCCTCAAGGTCTCACAAAATCCAACAAGGATAAATCACAAAGTATGAAATAAACTTATAACCTTACATAGGTATATAACCATACATATACCTAAGTAATCAAGTGATCCATCTCAATCATGAGGAAAACACAGAAAACCTGAATCAGCTCAACCAGGATTTTATTCTAGGGGTAGTATCAAGTAAAAACCCCAATCACATTGTCAAAACCTCGGCTGCTGGAGAACTTCGCCTCTATCTTGTAGAGTGGGCCTTCCGCGACACCATGAATTCTTCCCACTAACCTTGGACTACTGAGGTACTCCTCCTGTCGAGTATCGTGGATCTGTCGTGTCACCTAGCGTGCTCCCCAGTGCGGGTTTGCTGTGTCACCAAGCGCACTCCCCATCATAGTCTGATGAGGTACTCCTCCTTTCGAGTACCGTGGTCTGCTGCGACACCAATATGATCCCCACTGATGGTCTATCGGGACACGAAGGCACTCTGTACTAGGCTAGTAGAGTCACTCTGAGTTAAAATGGTTAGTAGTCGTCAGGTCTCAGCCAGATACTAGGTCTCCGCACTACGCTTTCTCATCTCTGGGAGGATCCACTCCACAAGCTACTAGTCGATACTCCAAGTTTCACGAAGTCCCACGAAGAAGTTTCTCAAAGGTCTACCACGTCATAAGGGTATCAACGCAACAGACGGCGCGTCAATCAGATGCTCAGTCTATGAGTTATTAGCCTTTTTGTCCCGGGGCCCCGGTTGGATTCGTGGTCGATCCAACCTGACCATTTCCCATCTCAAACACAACTCTAGTAGAGTATTCTCAAAGGGACTATCTCGCTCAAATATTTACAGCACCATTGATGGTTCGTCAAACAGACATCTGGTGCCAATGATATGACCGAAGGAGCATAAATGGGTCGTAGTGGGCCCGGGTCCGGTCCGACCCGGCCTGACCCATTGGGTTCGGCCCAGCCCAGTGGGTCGTGAGGGGCTGCGGAGAGCCATGAGGGCACGGACCGGTCGTGGGTCGGCGCGAGGGCGGTTTGGCGCGGAGGTCCCCATGCGGATGGCTTAGCCTGGAGGGTGCCGCGAGGGAGGATCGGCCTCGAAATGCGAGGCCGGTTCAGCTCGGAGGTTCGTGGGGGAACGACTAGGGGCGACTTGGCCTAGGGGCCTAGGTGGCATGGTCGGGGCATGTTCGGCCAGGAGGGCGAAGTTCCACGGGGTAGCGCGAGACACGGAGGCCGCTGGTGACGGCATTTTTGCCTTCGTTATCTTCATCGCCTTCCTCCATTTCAAAGAACACATCAAAGAAGAACGACGGAGGGGTCAGGCCATGTTCGTTTGGCACGCACCCTCTGGGTTTAGAGTGATAACAAGTGGTTCACAAAGAACGAAGCATGAACGTGTATGGAAGATATTTTAAAACATCATTTCCCACAACCCACGTCAATCTCTATTCCCATTCCCACAAAAGAATTAGAAGGGGAGAACATTGAAAGAGATAATCAATAAACCCCTACCTCATTTGTTGATGTTGGTGTGGGAAAAAGTACAGACATCGATTCACCATGGATGAGGAAATTCCACGTCTGAAGATGTCCCAACGAAGATGGTCGAAGGAGGTCAGCGTTCTTCGTTGGTGGAGTGTTCTTCATTGGGGAGCACATTCTTTGTTGGAGAATGTGTTCTTCATTGGAGAGCATAAACCTCCAAGTGTTGGGTGTTGCGTGACTTTACCAGTGCTTTGTCACTTGGTGAAGCCATCCCAAATCCTCATCCCAAGATTCATATATATATGAGAGGGGGTAGGCAGGTAACGATCATGAAATTTACAACGGTTCATTTATTAGGAACCTTCCTAAATTGCAACGACGTTGTTACTTAATTTATAGAAAGAGGGCAAGCCAATTAACTAAGTTGGCACAAATAAAGGTATGTGCGTTGGAACAATTAAAATTGTGGAGGTTTTGAAGAGGCTCCCCCCACATTTATTAGGGATTTGAGGGTTTCTCCCAATTAAAAGGGGGGTTTTAAGGGGGTTTAAATCCAGGTGGTCCCCACAACCATATCCTCTCATGGGAGGCTATGGTTCGGGTGGTCACCACTTCCAACTTTCACATGGAAGTTTAGTTATGGTGGACCCCACCTCCCAACACCCACATGGGTGTTGAAAATAAAAATAAAAATGTCACACACTTTTATTTTTATTTTATTTTTACAAGAAAAAACCCAAAAACTAAATTTTACCCACGACCATCTGTTGTCAAAGTGAATTTATCCTTAAAAGAATACCAGCGTTGTGAGTTCAACGGTGCCCACAGATTTCAATTCGAAGCACCGGTTCAAAATTTAGAAAAACCCGCTTGCACGTTTATTGTACATACCCGAAAAAAAGTTTAGAAATTGATTCCGGACACTCCGGGACTCAGAATCATGCGCCATCAATTTTCATGGACTCATAAAATTCCAATTTATTTAAAAAAAATTTACATTCTGGGTCTTTACATTAGTATCTCTTTAAACTACCACTATCTACAAGATATTTTTGAGAGGGGGGATCACCACTAAAAATCACCACTAAAAATCACAATAGTTCCTAGAAACCTCTTCTAAATGGACGAAACTGCCACAAGTTGGATGCTGACTCCAACTTTATCAGCTATTTTTGGAAACTATTACAAAACAATTTCATGGTGGTTAAAACCACAAAAAAATTATAAAAACGTCCTTATTATCTAGGGTTTTAGTGAAACAATTCTAGTATGGTAATTGAAAAAAATTGATCACTTTTTACAATTGGTTTTTGTATGTTTTGTTAAAGGATGTTAACCAAAAGCGGTGTCCATATATTTTATTTTTTCAAATAGTTGATCACCTATTAGTGAAGATAGTGTTGTAACTTTTATAAACTCACATCAAATTATTTCTTCCAAGATCAGTATTTATGTCATTAGAGTAAAATCTAAAATTTTCTATAAACCCAATCTATAATGAAAATTTCAACCAAACTAAGTCTGTAAATTATTCAAAAATGAGAAACCCTTGAGTACATTTAATACTATATCAAAAAAAAGTTCCATAAGAAGGGAAATAATTTATCATCCCATACAAAATACATCTCAAAATGAAATCTTCATTTATGTAAACATAATACAATATAAAACATGAATCCTACATTAATTTCTTATTTTTGACCAATGGTGCAAAATAAATATCAATATCATTACCTAGTTTTTTTATTCTTAATATAAGTAGATAAAATATATTGTATTTTCACTTCATGCATAACCATATAGCAAGGCTATAATTTACCAAAATAATCGGTCATATAATTTGAGTGATACTTTAAAAACCAAAATGATTCACACCACTTGTAGATATTGAAAGATGGAGATTTCTTGTATTTTTTCCAAATTCAAGATAATCATGATCAATTTTATTCCTATTATGAGAGTTTTTGGGGTGATGAATTTTTTAATATTTATATATTGTATCTGCATGAAATGAAAATTTTATTTTAGTCTATTTAGTTGAATATAAGAACCTAAACATTAGAATGATTGGAAAGTACCATAAAATCATTTAAGGGATTTAGTTAACCTTCTTGTATCAAGACACACCACATTTTGATAATTTTTAAGTGAGTCACAGTCTGTGAAAAATAGTATACAAACATTTGGATAGGCATGTATTATTTTAGAGATCATTCCCATTTAACATAGCATTCGTTTAACCTCATATGTTTGGTGAGGAAGCTCAATATCTTCTTGGAGAATATAATTCAAGAGACCATGAAATTATGTAAAGCTGATTCCACTCCATCTATTACCAGATTTTAGATTATATAGCTTCAGTATGGCTGATAATTCAATATATTTAGTACAGGCAACAAATAATGGTTTCTTTTCACAAGTCTATCTTATGAAATAGTTTTGTACAATCCCAAAGTTCATCTTAAATGGTCATTTTCATTTCTTCAATATGATCTTCAACTCCATCTCCACCTATAGTTATATCCTTCATGTGGTATTTTTCATTGTTCGCTATTTTAATCATATTATATGATCCATAAAATCATTGGTATCCTATTATCTAGATACATTTAATTTTTCATTGTGTTTTGTGAAAAAATTATAACTTAAATCTATTATGTGATAGATCAAGTGTTCTTATAACTCTTCTAGACAAATTAGTCTTGAATAACCACAACATAAACTTGAGAAGGGTCATACAAAAGATCTTTTTAAAATTTTATGAACTCTTTCAACTTATCCTCATACTCTTTAGACATGGGATTATAATCCATCCATTTTCACTTTGAATCCATCCTATTTGATTCATTAATATTAATATTTTATAAAATAAATAAATAGATAGATATTTTGAGCTTATAACCCTAAAAGTTCATTCTTAAAGAAACATTTATGCTATATAAATCCATTTTTCTAAGATAATAAGAGTTAAATGATGAGTATTGGGATTGTTTTTTAGTGGTGGAAATCATTGATGGAATGAAATTCGTTATAAATATAAAGTTACAATGAATCAAATTAAATTTGAATGTGTTGAAAAACATAGATATCATGGATATTTTTTGTAACTTTTTTAGGGGGAATACAATAAGATGTAGGATTTGATGTTTTTCATTTCTTGACATTGTACGTGGTGGTCTAGGTGGTGTTTTAATGAAAATATTCTTAGGATATGAAGTTGATATATTTCCAGATGATGAAAATATTGATAGGGCCTAATCACTTGGTTTTGAGAACCCAACATTTGAAGAAACTCTTGAATTTATTTGGGGTTTAACAAATAAAATTGTGGGTCTCTCTCAATGAGATGAACTATTAAATTCATCTATAAAAAAGTTCAAAATGATGACTTAAAGAAATTTAATTGTGATCAGAATTAATACAAGTAAGGCCAAAATCAAGAATTTAATAAAAATAAATACCCACAAACTAATTGAAACTGAGGTTGGAATAAAATTGGAAGGAATCCTAAATAATCACAGCAATGGGAAACAACTTCTACAAGTAAAAAATTATAGGACTCATTCTACAAGGAAAAGTAATTTAGGTGATGATAATCTTGTAATTTTAATGCTTATTGTAACTAGATAACCTTTGGAAACATTCTTTTTAGAGGAACAAGACATAATTTTTTATATTGAACCAGTATGTTCAAATTTCATTTATAATTATAGAATTATTTTTTGAAGATGATTTAGTTGAATAAAAATATCAAAAATATTTATTTATTTTAATAAATAAATATGGAATCACAATTTAGAATATTCAACTTATACAAAATATCATAAAACAAAATTTTTTAATTCTAATTGAATTTAATTTAACTAGAATTATTGATATGGTTTCGTAGATTACTTTGTTATTTATTAGGCCTTATTAACCTACAAAAGTGATTCCAAAAGGCATGAATATGAGACCATTCAATAATACTCATGTGATGGTAAATCATTTTAAAAATTGTTTTATAAGAAATTACCTTCATAAACAATATATGAATAAAAAAGTAAGGAATTGATTAATCCCAAACTACATGTGTATGAATAATTTGTCTCATGATGTGTAATAAAAACAATTTAAAGTGTTTCATGATACTAACTCTTGTAGCATTGGTTTTGAGAGGGTTGTTTCATTTAAGAATTTTGATGGGGAGCATCAATATATGTCAACTTCCACAAGAGATCTTGAATTGTTTGAAGAATTGAGTTCTCATAGGATTGAATTTAAAATATTGTGAATGGTTTTATCATTTCTTTCCAAAAAGTGCTGATAAATATTAGTTTTATTATTACTAAATTAATATGACTTGATAAAACATATCTTTATCATCTCTAAATGTATCATTGATAAAGATATACCATTTTTAGTTCTAAATTGTAATATCCCAACCTTTTTTGGCATTTTCCTAGTCTCTTTTATAGGTACTCTTTAGTTAAGTGTTGTGTAATTTTAATTTTGGTTTTTACCTTGGGGTATGTTTATGTGGAAATTTGAGAAAAATAGAAGAAATAGGGAAGAGTAAGGTTGGAGCACAGTTTTCCTTAACCCTACGCCACAACCCGAAAAACTGTGAAACCATGGATAGTGGGGAGTTTCATTGTCAATGAACAATTTTTCAAATCATGAACCCTCTTAGGAGTAATCATGCGCCCCTATAAAATATGTGCATGTTTTAGGCACACAGTTGGGGGAAACCATGCACCACTTCTCAGAAAACCATGTGCGGGAATTTAATTTCACAAAAAATCTAGTTTTAAAAATTCCCAATAGCCCATTTTAATTCCAAGTCAACCCTCATTTGACCCTAGGTCCTATTTCACTATTTTGGATCTCTCTGGATGAATTAAAATCCTTAAATAACTCCATTATTCATGATTTGAAACACAGATCAAAGATACATATCCTTCCCAGAATGTGAATCATATCATATTGCTTTTCTATTTATCCTTCTTTCTTCTATCATTATTTTGGTGGGAATTTATTCTCTTTTATGATAGATATAGATATAGATTTTATTAATATAGATCTAGTAAAGTTTATCTAAATCAACAATTGAGATATCTTATTTTTTTAATCTTGATTTAGGGGTTTAGATCGAGATCCCAATCTATGTCGTTGTGCTGCTCAATTTTGGGGATTTTTATTTTGTGATTTCTCACCAACGAATCGAGGTAGGTGGTCAATTATTCAAATACTATAGTCATGATATCAAATATGTGTCTGTGATTGTAGAATTTATAGGGTTAGTTTAGCAATTTTAATTTCTAGATCTGATTAATTAATGTGGTCAATTAATGATTTGAGGATTTTAGGATTTTATTGAATAATGGAATTATGGAATTGGGAAAATTAATTGATTAATTAGTTATCAAGGTATAGAATTGGGGAATTGGGGATAATTAATTTTTTAATTAATTAACGGAAATAGTATGTTTAGTTAATTGTAAAATTAATTAATGTGATAGACACTACTACAAAAACAGCCTATATCAGTGCTCAAAACGGGCTTTAAAAGCGCTAAAAAAGAGTTTTAAAGCTCAGTGCTAATATAGGGGGGGTCCCTTTTATCAGCGCTCCGAAGAGCACTGATAAAGGGAAAAAAAGATTAACAAATAATAAAAAATAATTAAATAATTCGGGGAGAGATTTTAACAGCACTTGACCCCCCACATTATCAGCGCTAGTAGGTCTCCCGCGAAATGCCCTTCCCACACATCCTCACACACGAACCCATTTTCCTCCACCCAAACTCGAACTCGCAACCTCCCCCTTTCGTGGCTTCCCCTTTGCCACTTAGCTATTTTATTTTTTTCTTTATTTAATGATATATCTATTTATTTATTTATATATATATGGTTATATTTATTCGTATATTGATATAGATTAATATTAATATAAATATATTTATTCATATATTATTATATATATTCATTCATATATTAATATATATTTATATTTATTTATTAATTTATATATATTTAGTTATAATTTTTTATCTGAATATTTATTTTTATATTAATATATACATATAAGATTAGTTTTAAATACATTTATGATATATGTTTTTTATTTGTGTTTATAATTAAATAAATAAATACATACATACATATATATATACAACACACACACAGAGACACATATATATTTACGAATAAATTCATATATATGTGTAATTGAAAATCCATAGAATGTTAAAACGATCATAACATATAATCCAGAAGCCCGTTTCAACTCCACAAATATTCAAATCGAAGAAAATGAAACAATATTCGATATGATATGTGGTACATGCATAACGGACATCCAGATCAGAAGTTATACCTATTTGAATGTTAACAAATTGGGGTATCCTGACTAAAAACTCATTTTTGGAGGCCTTCTGGCCCTTTTGTTCCTCGAGAATTGTGACAGAGGCTTTTCCTTGGTCACTAGCGCGTATAGCTCATCACAGCCTTTGATTTGATATGTTATAGAGATCAAACAGACACACGGATCAAAATTTATGGCCGTTTGAAGTTTGAGTTACATTTTCAACTTATTTTAGATCTTTTATTAATTGTTTTGATGTTTTATGTCTTTATATTGTTATTAAATGATTTTTAATCGATAATAATTAGCAAATTATTAATTAATATTTAAATATTTTAAATCCATTTTCATTAAATTTCTTATATATTAAATTTAATAGTATATTTATACGTATCTAAAACATATTTAAAAAATATATATTATATTTATATCAATATAAATATACTTATATAACAATAATTTATTTTTCATGATTTTTTTAAACATAAAATTTATCACTGGTAGGAAAAAGCGCTGATAAATCCCCCCTTTATCAGTGCTACTAAAAAAAGAACTGATAAAGGGGTAGCTCTTTTCTTGCCCATTTTTGTAGTAGTGAGATATGGTTATTTAAATATTTAATTAATCAATTTCCTTGGATTAATTAATTTTAAAATTAATTAATGAATGTTTTGGTGGTTAATTTTGATAAGAGGATTAATGTTTATTAATATTTATTGATGTAAAAATGTGAAAACATGTGATAATTAGAAACATGTGATAATTTTATATGTTATGATTTGTGTAAATGATTGAGAAATTAGGTACTATACATGACATTCTATACCCATGATACAAATTTATGATTGATAAATGGGGTGATAGAACTGGCGTTCTACCCCCATGGTATATAAATATGATTGAGAAATGGGGTTCTAGACATGGTGTTCTACACTCAAGCATGCTAAATAGTGTGAGAAAAGGGCCAATTCACCAAATACTTATAGGGCACTGGACATGGCATTCTAAACCCAAAGAATTATAATTTGACTATGGATCCAAGTGGCTATAATGATGAATTGAAATGACATTGGTAATGTAATCCCATGTTTTATAAGTAAATTTGAATTGAATATGTGACATGGTTCAGACCCAGTGCGGGTTGAAGTAGGTATTGAGGTATGTGTATCCTTGGGAACCCAGTGGTTCATATAGTGTAATAATGATTAATTGATAATGTGATAACTGTTTACTTATGAATTGTAATTATTTATTTATAAAATTGCACGCACTTATTATTGACTAGATTTGTTTTACACATTGTTGGTGGTGGCCTATTGATTTTTAGTCACACCCTACTCGACCTACCGGTTGGAACCCGAATAGATTTTTATGGATGTAGGACATGTTTAGGGAAAATGCCTTGTGTTAGATGGATGAGTTGGGATGGAGTATGTTTGAGGGAGTCAGACATAATTTGGGACCCTCTAGGAGTGTTCAGTGTCTTTATTTTGGGTTTTTATTTTAGACACTTGATATATACATTAGAATGGCATGTTTTCTTCTTTATTTTGGATATTTTATCTCTTACTTTGATTATCCTGAGATATTGTTATTGTTATGGTTATATGTTATTTCACTTTTGATTATTTATTTTTGATGGTGTATTACTCTGATAAAAGAGGGTATATTATCCCCATGATCGACTTACCAGACCCTCGTTTCTAGTTAGAATCCTCTCTTATACAGAGAGGCATGCTTGAGGTCATGTGACCAATCAGGTAAGGGAACTAGTGCACGATACCCAAGCCGAGATGTTACAAAGTTGTATCAGATCACATTTTTCTTTTATTTTTATTTTGTCTCAATATTTGGGAAATTTAGAGTGGTGATTAGGAAGAGTAAATAATTTGTAATAATCTCATTCATAGTAATTTCAAACCCATATATGTGGGAAAACCCAAGTACCTAGGGTGGGATTTTTGTTATTATTGTTCATTGTTAAGGTTGAATATTATTTCAACTTAATAAACACACTTGTTTTGTGAGGTAGTTATTGTTTTTTAAAATTGTTGAGAATTTTCTCATGGCTTGTTATGTCTAGATGGTTGAGTTTTCATGCATTATTTGAGGAACTCGTGATTATTTTTTGACGTGCATCATTTAAGAAATTCATGGGAAAATGGGGCTTAGGTAAGTTTTTGAACTTGAACTTTTTTTATTATCTTGTGAAATTAAGTTGAAAATAGATTCTAAAGTTAAATTTTAAAACTATAAAATGATGAAAATTGGGAACAAATGGGTTTCTAAAAGTAAAACTTGAACAATGACATGTGTTTTCCCTTGTTAACTAGGACCTAAGTGTAGGATGGTTAAGGGTATTCATAGCACCTCAGTTTAGACCATGTGGTGAGGTTTGGGGAAAAGACTTGTTATGACTTGTTCTGATTTTAATCGTATATAAATATGATAAAGTTGTGTTACGAGTCCAAATATGTGTGTTTTTAATTTTCGATTGATTCCTCCATGAGGAATCCCGTTGAGAGGACAATAGAAGGATATAGATAGAGATGCTCCACCAGTAGTGGAACTTGAGGCACCAATAGTTCTGGCAGAGGATGTAGGGAAAAATTATAAGAGAACTTTTCTTTCTTAATGAAATTCATGGAAAGAGACCCAGGGTGGGTTGTTAAAAGAATTTCTGACATAATTAAGGAGTTCTAGTTGCAGTACCATCTGACCTTCACTAGAAAGGGTGGAACTGAGGGAGATAAGTTTTGGGTTTAATCTATTGAGATTATACTTAACCATTCAGAGACTCTAGCTGAGAATAGGGTCAAGCTATTTGATTTCATGCTATGAGGATCAGAAAAGCGTTGGTGAGACATCCAGGCATAGAATGAATGTATTAATGGAATACTATGTAAGGACATCATGGAGAAGTTCCTAGAACCCTTTTATTCAGAGACCCTCATGCATGAGAGAGAAGTTTAGTTCATGATATTGACTCTTCTTTTCATGCTTGTAATGGACTATGTTGGATGATTTACCTATTTTAAATTGTTTTCTATAGAATTGGCAGGGGATGAGATAGCTACAACAATGTGTTTCCAAGATGAGATTAAATGTTAGATTAAGTCCCAAGTTAACCTCTTTCGATTAAGAAAGTTTGTTGAGGCGGTGGATCAATTTCTCATATATGAGTGGAACCTAATAGAGGGTTCCATTGAAGTACATGCAGTTGCTGGTGGATGATTATGGGGTATGTCTTCTAAGAGGAGGAAGCTTCATTATGACAACTTTATCCATAGTAGTGGGAAGAACAATGGCTAGTCATGGGGATCAGTTACACATGATCTAACCCAAGTGAATTTCCACCAATGTGGTATGTCTGGACACATTCATAAACATTTTCCCTTACCACCAATAGAGTGTCAGGCCTTCAAAAATATTGGAAATCAATAGAGGTTTTGTAGGAACCCAAGATAGAATGCTAGTGATAGAGGATATAGACAAAACCATGGTGAGGGTAGAGGGTCTTCTTCACTATATCGATATGGAAGCTGGAGTTCTACTATATGAGGTAGTAAAGGTGGTGGAAATGGTGCTTCTAAGAATGATCACCTATATCAAAAAAGTTTCACTGCTCAAGAGAGTTAGACTATGGCACAAGGAAGAGGATCATTATAGTTTCAGGTCATTCAGCCTACACTTGTGAATAGCGAGACTAGACCATCGACAGTGAGAGGTACTATTCTTATAGATTTTATATTATCTCTTGACTTATTTGATACTGGTGACTCTCTTTAAATATATATCTATAGAACATGTTAATGGTTTGAGTTTGGCGGTGGAGTTTGTGATCATAAAAATGATCATAGATACATCGTTGGGAGTATAGTCTAGAGACATTGGTTTGTGCAAGGGATGTTCTCTTGAGATTGGGGAGTATCATTTTCTATGGGATATTTATATTATTGATGTGTCAGGTATTGACCAAATTATGGGTATGGACTGGATAGTCACATACCAAACCCACATTGATTTTTATCGAAGGAGAGTTAATTTTGCATCTCCTAAGGGTGACAACTATATTTACCGTGGGGAGTGGGAAATCTAGGTAGGAAAAGCATTTTCAATTAATCAGTGACTGGTAGATCTCACAACCCATGTTTCTAGTCTAATTATGGATGTCAGAGATATGAAATAGGATATATTTCCACCAGTATAGGACAAATTTCAAGTTGTTTTTTCTGAATACTTTTCATGACTACCACCTGGGAGAGATGTGGAATTTACCATTCAACTCATTCTTGTGGATGATTAAATTTCAATTCCACCATATAGAATAGCACCTAAAGAGTTTCAAGATCTCAGGACTCCACTGGAGGAGTTGGAGGATAAGGGATTTATCCATCTGAGTATGTCCCCTTGGGGTTCTCTAGTGTTGATTTCTAAGAAGGATGATAGGAATATACACTTATGTGTCAAATACTGAAATTTAAACCAGATGATAATGAAGAATCGATAGAGTCTTCCATATATCGAATATATTTTGGAGCAGTTGAAGAGAGATTAAGACTTTTCAATGTTTGAATTGAGATTACAGTTTCATCAGCTGAGAGTGTGAACTTCTGATATATCAAGGAATTCTTTCAAAAATAGGCATAACATATATGATTTCATCTCAATTCTCTTTGGGTTAAGGAATGCACCAACAATGTTTATGGAATTGAGGAATAGAATCTTCCAATCATACCTGGATCTTATTTTGGTGGTGTTTCTAGATGATATCTTAGTGTGCTTCAAGACTCATGGTGATCATGCCCAACACCTTAACATCATCCTGAGTACACTGAGAGAGCATCAACTATACACCAAGTTATCTAGGTTTTAGTTTTGAATCGATTAGTTACACTTCTTAGGTCACATTATCTCTAAGTAAGGAGTTTTAGTGGACCCATAGAATATTTAGGTAGTGTTTTATTGGCAGCATCCTAATAAATTTTTTGATATCCAATGATTTTTGGGTGTATATGGATATAATCAAAGGTTTATCCAGGACTTTTAATGATTTGAAACTCTACTATTGGGATTGAAAAAAAATGGTATATAGTTTGAATAGTATGAATACTGTGAGAATGCTTTCTAGGAGTTAAAGAAGAACGTAACATCAACACCAATATTGATCCTACCTGAGCTAGGTGAGGAGTATATGGTGTATCGTATTGCTTTTGGTATCAGACACAGAGCAGTGTTGATGCAAGAAGATTGAGTTTTGGCATATGGGTCTTGGAAGTTGAGGTTTCATGAACGTAACTACCCTACACATGACCTTGTGTTGGAAGCTATTATTTATGCTTTGAAGTGTTAGTGTCATTATCTATTGGGATAAAAGTTTTCATTGTATATGAATCACCATAGCTTGAAGTACATATTGTTGCAATGAGATTTGAATCTCTGATGGCGGATATGGGTTGAGTATATGTAGTCTCTTGATTTTAAGCTAGAATATACGTCTAAAAAGGGAAATAGTGTGTCTGATGATTTGATCAAGAAAATTCATACTCGAGTAGTCTAAGATTCTAGGGTTGAGTGAAAGATGATGAATTTATTGGATGAAATGTATGTTGTGGTTTAATATATTCAAGAGAAAATGATTCTCATATCATTTTCAGTGGATTCTACTCTTTTGAGTAGGATAAGAGGCAGGTAGTATAAAGATATGAATTGATTGACCTTGAGGGAAAACATTGAAGGTGGGGAGTCACCTTTTGATTGGAGAATATATGAGGATTACATCATTTATGATGGGAATCAGGTTTTTGTTCCTATGATTATACAGGAGGAGCTAATGTGAGAGTTTCATTCCTTGAAGTGGGAGTTACATATGGGTGTGAAAAAAATGCATCATGACTTACGATGACAGTTTTGGTTGTCGATCATGAAAAATGAAATATAAAGGTTTGTGACATGATGCTTCACCTATCAATAGGTGATGTTTGAGAATCAACAACCTGGATATTTGATATAGTTTATGACCATTCTGTAATAGAAATGGGATGATGTGACTATGAATTTTTGTTGGGTCTCCTGAGAATGCCTTGGAAGAATGATGTTATTTGGGTTTTTATGGATCGACTAATGAAAGTAGAACATTTATTTCTTATACACGAGACTTTATCAATTGAGAATATGGGAGTTTTTTATGTTCAAGAGATAGTTCATCTTCACAGGTTTCCATTGACTATAGATTCATACTTTGACTTACGCTTTACTTTGTGCTTTTGGTAGGGATTATATAAGGTTCTTGGTATGTAGGTTTTTTTAATATGGCCTTCCCCCCACAGACAAATGGGTAGTTAGAATGTAATATATAGGTGCTTGAGGATATGTTGTGAGAATTTTTCCTAGACTTTGTAGGATCTTGGGAGAAGTTCTTGGATTTACTAGAATTTTCCTATAACAATAGTTATATGGAAATGATGAAGATGGAACCATATGAAGCACTTTATGGTAGGCCATGAAGATCACATATATGTAGGATGGAGGTAGGCGAGTCTGAGCTATTGGGATTGAGTCTCATGTAGGATACATTTTAGTAGGTTCAATTGATTCAGAAACATATGGTTATGACTTAGAGTAGACAGAATTCGTATGATGATAGATGTCGATAACAGATGGAGTTTACAGAGAGTGGTCTTGTATTCCCTCAGGTACCACCTAGGTTGGGTCAATGCATGATATGGAGGCAAGGAAAGTTGTTGCCTAGGTTTGTTGGACCTTTTGAGGTTATGGAGAGAATCAAGCCAGTGGCATACCTATTGGATATTCTATAGAAGTTTGGGTCTATGAACAATGTTTTCCATGTACCACAAATATGGGGATATCAACTGGACCATTCTCATGTGATCAATGTGGATGAGGTTGACCTTGTGATAGATACATCCTATTATAAGAATCTGATACATGTGTTGGATCATAGTGAGAAAGTGTTGGGGAGAAAGACAGTGATGATAGTTCATGTATTGTGGAAACACAGACGTGTTCATGAGGAAACTTGGGGAAGGTAATTAAATATGAGGGCTTAATGGCCCAATCATTTTAGCATGGAATATTAGAGATTCTTGAGAGTGCAACTTGAGGGTGAGTTGTTCTAAAGTAGATATATTGTAACATCCTAACATTTTATGGAGTTTTCTTGGGATCATTTACATGTTCTTTTTTGTTTAGTGTTGAGTAATTTTTGTTTGGGGTTTACCATGGGGTGTTTTTTGGTGGAAATTTGAGAAAAATGGAATAAATAAAGAAGGCCACGTTTGGCACATAGTTTCCTTTAACCGTATGCCTCATCCCAGCAAATTGTGCTGCCCTAATAGTGAGGAGTGACATGATTAGCTCATGGATTTTCTAGTTGTTCACTCTATTAGGAGTAACCATAAACCTCAATGAAATTGGAACATAGTTTAGGGGCATGACTAGGTGAAACCATGTTACCCTACTAATCGAACTGTGAGCGGGAATTTAATTACCCTAAAAATTAGTTTTAAAAATTCCTGAAACACTATTTTACTCTCAAATCGACCCCCATTTGACCCTAAGTCCTCTTTCATGGTTTTCAATCTCTATGAATGAATTCCAAGATTTATCGGCCTCTTTTCTTCATGATTAAAAGCCAATATCAAATATCTATATCTCTTCTAGTAATTGGATCATATCCCATTTATTTTCTATTCATCCTTCTATATTATCTCATTCTTTTGGTGGGAATTTATTCTATATTATGGTAGATATAGATATAAATTTGATGAATCTAGATCAAGTATTTTGGATCAAGATCTATAATTAAGAGATCTTTATATATTTAATCTTGATTTAGGGTTTTAGATCTGAATCCTGATCTTCATCATTGTGCAACTCAATTTTGGGGATTTTTGTTTGGTGATCGCTCAATAATGAATTAAAATAGGGGGTCTCTTATTCAAATCCCATAGTATTTATATAAAATATGAGTATGTGAATGTAGAATTTATTGGGTTGTTTTATCAATTGGAATTTCTAAATTTTATTAATTAATGTGGTCAATTAATGAATTGGGGATTTGATTGAATAATGGAATTGTGTAATTGGAATAATTGATTGATGAATTAATTATCAAGGTTTTGAATTGGGGAATCAGGGACAATTAATTGTTGAATTAATTAATGGAATTAGTATGGTTAGTTAATTGGTAAATTAATTATTGTGATAGATATGGTTAATTAATTGTTGAATTAACTTATGGAATTGGATTTATTAATTTATAAATTAATTAATGGAAGTGGTGGTGGTTAATTGTGATAAAATGATTAATGTTGATTAAACTTGATTGATGTAACAATGTGAAAACATGTGATAATGAGATACATGTGATAATTATATATGTTATGGTATGTTTAAATTATTGGGAAATGGGGTGCTAGACATGATGTTCTACGCCCATTATAAATATGTATGATTTAGAAATGGGGTACTAGACATGATGTTATACACCCATGATATATATGTATTATTGAGAAATGTGGTGCTAGACATGGATTATATGTCCATGATATATAAATATGGTTGAGAAACAAGTTTCTAGACATGGTGTTCTATACCCAAGAATTCTTAATGATGTGAGATAGTGATTGATGTGCCAAATACTCACGGGGTGAATGACATGGCATTCAAAACCCAAATCATTGGCATTGGAATATAGTTTCAAGTGGTTATAATGATGAATCGAAATGAAAAGGGTAATGTAATCCCATATGTTATAATGAAATATGAATTGAATATGTCATATGGTTCAGACCTGGCACGAGTTTAAAATGGTATAGAGGTATGGGTGTCCTTAGGAACCCAATGGTTCATGTAGTTAAATAAATATTAATTAATAATGTGACAAATGGTTACTTAAAGCATTGAAATAATTTCTATATACAACTAAATACACTTTTTATTCACTAAATTTGTTTTAGACACTATTGGTGGTGTCTTACTGAGTTGTACCCGAACCCTACTCAGGCTACCTTGTCAGTACCTAAATAGATTTCATGGATGTAAGACACGTTAAGGGAAAAGGCTTTGTGTTAGATGGTTGAGTTGGGATAGAGTATGGTTGAGGGAATCGAACGTGGTTAGAGACCCGCTAGGAGTCATCAATGTCTTTCTTTTGGGTTTTCATTTTAGACACTTGACATGTACATTATCATGGCATGTTTTCTTCTTTAGTTTGGATATTTAATCTCTTACTTTGATTGTCTTGTGATAATGGTACTGTTATGGTCATATGTTATTCCACTATTGATGATTTTTTTGGCTGGTGTATTACTATGATAAAAGAGGGTATAGTCTTCCCATTATCAACATACTAGACCCTCGCTACTAGTCAGTAGACTCTAGCGTATGGGGAAGCGCGCTTAAGGTCATGTGACCGTACATCTTGGGGCATTGGTGCGTGACACCCTGTCTAGGACGTTACATAAATAAGCATTAATAAAAATAAACTCCATAAACACTATAATTTTAGCACTGTTAAATATAGGTTTTATTAATGCTTTTTATTTTACCACAGATAAAAGATATATTTATCAGTGATTTTTGGAAAGCGTTGATAAAAAATGATTAAAATAAAATACAAAAATATTAAACGAATATATATTAAAAATGAATTAATTATAAAAGATTAAAAAATAATTAAAATTATCAAGTAATATTCAATATTAATTGCATTAATGTTAAAAATGAGTGAAATTAGAAAGATGAAATTGAATATAATTTAAAATATAAAAAAATGAATAAGTTTTTTTAATTATATAAATTATTTAAAAAATTAAAAATAAATATATATTAAAATGAATATGAATACATATTGAAAATATTAAAACATAGTAAAAATGTATAAAAATGAATTCAAAAGATTAATTACATGAATCATAAGCACATACAGAAAAATAAATTTAAATAAATTATTTATATAGATTTCAAAAATTTTAAAAATATTAAAACTTAATAAGTAAAATTGAATGATTATTAATCATATAAATTAAAATATTAATAATATTAAAACATCGTAAATAATTATGTATAATTCATAATATTAATTACATTAATGGTAAACATGTACAAAAGTGAAGGGAATATTAAAAAAGAAGTTAAAGAAATTAATTATAAACATTTCAAAGACTTTATAAATATTACAACTTAATAAATAAAATTGAATAAATATTAATTAAATAAATCAAAAAATATATTAAGAGTATTAAAACATTGTAAATAAATATGTATAAATAAATACTAAAAATGAATAAATTACAAAAATATTGAAAACTCAAAAATATTACAAATGAAAAAAAATATCAAATTAGATAATATTAAAAAAAATATTGAATAAATTAAAAAAATAATTACAAAAGTGACTTTGTAACAATAATTATGTAAGTTACAAAAATGAAAAAAAACTAAAAAATGAATAAATTTACAATATTAATTATATAAATAAATAAAATTATTAAAATTTATTTATATTGACTATACAAAAATATTAACAATTATATTAAATACTCACACATATATTCAAAATTATTAAATTAAAATAAATATGATTACATGATTTGATAAAGTAAGTAAAAAAATATGAAAATTTAGTTAAATAATATTAAATTTTCATATATTATAAATGAATCTAATTTGATAACATAATTAACTACATAAACACAAAAAAAATTTGAGGATGCCATACGTTGGGGTTCAATTTTATGCCAAAATGGTGTGGGTTGGATATGGTCTTCTAGGAATAAAGTATATAAATTCCAAAAAAAAATATTAAAACTTAATAAATAAAAATTAATAAATATTACTCATATAAATTTCAAACATATTAAAAATATTGAAACATAATAAATAAAAATGTATAAATTTTAAAAAATGAATAAATCCCAAAATTATTTAAAATTAATAAATATCAAAAATGCAAAAAAAAAATATTTAATGAAGTAATATTACAAATGAATAAAAATTTAATAAATTGTACAAATATTAAAAAAAATTAATCCATAACAATAATTACATGAATTGAAAACACATAAAAATGAATAAAATAATAATAATAATATTGTTAGTTATTGATGTATGCACTGTATTGATTGTATATATAAAATATAATTATTTATTAACCTTTAGAATTTTGAATAATTATTAAAACTGTTATTATTTAGTTAAATGTATAAATATTTAAAAATATATAATTAACTACCAAAATTGAATATATTACAAAAGTAATAAATGAATATATATTATAAATAAATAAATTATAGAAAATACAAAAAATGGAGAGGTGTTGTAAACGAATAAATAATATTAAATCAATAAACAAATATAAATGTGCAAACATACATACACATAGACATACATGCACAAACACAAACTCATACACATAAAAATACTCATACAGACATATAAATGCAAAAACATGCATATGTACACATACATGCACATACACGTACGCCTGTATACATACACCTAAACATTCATATGAATATACATACACATACACGTACATACAATTACATAAATATGCATTCATATACATACAAATACTATATAAATATATACATACACACAAAGATGGAACCTCACTCAACTAGTGTCTACCTTCGGGATCCTGACTCCTCATCTCCCTCTTAGGGTTTCGCTCCCTCCCCGACGGCGCCTGGAATTTATCCTTCTGCTTCTCTCCGGCCTCACCTCTCTTCGGATTCTCTCCGTCCTCGCCCAACCTTTCTCCTATCTTCAGGTTTCGCTCCATCCCCAGAAGCATCGGTCCTTTTTCCTCTTGCTTCGGGATCTAGGGTACCCCCGCCTCTGTTGGTGGTGTTTCCTTCATCTTTCTCTTCGCTTCATCACTATGATTCAATCATTGGAAATCATAGTAATTTTTCTCCCCCTTCTGCTCCTTTCATCTTCCCCCACCGCACTTGACCCCACCTTAGTCCAGCACGATGGCACTGAAGATGGATTGGACATGTGTTGGGTCAAGTTTTGTTTCTTTGATTGCTTCATTTTTTGGTGGATTTTCATATGGTGTTGTTTTTATTTCTCGATGTCGTTGTCTTTGTTTGGGGATGTCATTTTTTCACGTTTGCAATGATTTTTTGTTCTTTCTGGCTGCATTCATCTTGGTTATCATTTCTCGATGGTTTTATATGACTCTTTTGTTTCATGTTTCTAATTTTTTTGTTGGATGGATATGCTCGGTGTGAAATCGATAGTGGTTCCGAGGAGTGTGGTTTGTGGTCCAGTCGAAGGTCGGCCCTCCTCGATTGGGCCTTCCCTCTTCAAAATATGGTCTGGCCTCTGTTTCCTTCTTGCCAAGCCAGGTCGGTCTGGTGTGATGGATCCAGGTGAGTTTTTGGGATGGTGTGGTTGAAGATGCGGTTGGTGTCTCAGGAGATGCGACATGGAAGACATTGGATGCTCCAATAGTGGTTTGTTTGTTCACAACGGTGATGATACAATTGTGTGTATTCGAAAATGATGTTGGTGCTTATCGTCGATGATGATAGATCATGGAGGCTTCCCCATTGAAAACTAGTGATGGGTGGTGAATATGGTGTATTACCAATTTTGATGATGGCTAATGGCCAAAGAAGAGACTTCTACTGACACGGGTGACTCCTGAATCAAGGCATCGGGTTCTGTGTTGTTTTTGAAATTAATATTTGCCAACTAGTTATGTGATGTATTTTACAAATTTGGATTCCCATTTGGTGATATATTATCTTTTGGGATTTCAAATTTGGTTATTTATTTTCCTTAAAGTGGATATTTTGAAATAAAAAAATTGAATTGTCAGTCATATACATACACATACACACACACACACACATACATATGCATACATACATGCACACCTACATAAACATACACATAGCCATATTCATACACATACATACACATACACATACATGTATATACAGATATTCATACATACAAATTCACATCCACATACACATATATACACATAAACATACACAAAAACATATATATACGTATAATACAACACATGCATACACATTCAACACATACATACACGCACACATACAAACACACATATACATCCACATACAAACACATACAAATACATGTATGTATATTTTAAATTATCTAATATGAATATAAATATATAAATTCAAATACCAAAACATGTATTTATATAAATATATGCATTTATATATTATATAATTGTTTAAATGAAATATCAATATTTCATATTTATATTAATTATATACACATTTTTCAATCAATGTGTATAAATATAGTATTAAAAAAATCTATTGACTAATATAAATATTATAATTTTTTATATAAAAAATTTTAAAAATAAGATTCATTTTTTATTAAAAGTTATATAAATCAAATTTATATATTATATGTACATATATATACATATTTTAATATAAATATTATTTAAATATATATATATATATATTAAAATATTTATTGTTTCTTTTATCAACACTGAAAAAAAAAATTGTAGATAAAAGGGGGACTTTAATCAGTGATAGAAAAAAGTTCGGAAAAAGGGTATCATTTTTTCAGTTCTTTTTTAACACTGTAAAAGTAACCTTTATCATTGTTTTTTCTAATAATGATAAAAGTCACCCTGTTATTAGTGCATTTTATTTAGCACTGATAAATACCAGTAATGAATACCATCTGATCAGTAGTAACGGAGTTTGGTTTAACTTGAAGTTGTTTGGTTGAGTTTTGTTGGGTGACAACTATAACTTTAGATTTTCTATTTTCTGATGAACTGATTCAATGAACTTATATTCTAGAACTTTATAAAGACTCATTAAACATGGAGTGTTTTGGTGGAATGTTTATTTTATCTAATCGGGAGATAGAGATGTTGGTGTTGCTTCTGATGTTATTGCAACTGAACATGAATTTTATGGAATATGACCATTGAGTCATTCATCATCTCACTATCGTGAGTGTTCATGGTTGTATTTGGTTTGCGTTTTTTCTTAGAGGTAATGTTGTGATGTTTTTTATTATAAAGATATAAGTTTTTTGATTTTTTCAATTGTTCTTTTGATATTTCATGAATGATGACTTTTTTAGAATATAAAACTCTAACTTTTAAATTTTGATTTTTATGTGATTATGGGGATAGGAATCTGTTTTACATCATGGTTGTCAAACAGAATCTCAGGGATAGAGTTACCTATCATTGTCTATTTTGTCGAGGAAGTCCTGATGTGAACTTATATCTTTTAAATGATGATAGATTAAAGATATACATTGAGATGAACTTAGATACCTTGATTCAGGTTATCAAATCTCATGATACTTTGGATTAAAAGTGAAGAATTCCCCCAATTGGAACTATTGTTGGTAACATAATATCATTGTAAATAGTTATATTGTGGTCCATTACTTCTTTTTTTTTATATTTATTTTTTATTTAAATTCCTATTGTTTAATATCCTAACTTATTTTTATAACTTATGATTGTTTTATTTTCCACTAATATATTAAATTTTTTCACTCTAAGTGATTGAATATTTTATTTTCCAATTATTTTTTGTTTTTCAGTGGTTGAAAATTGAGTTGGTCTTTCAACTTCAATTCACCCCCAAAGCAGCCATGATGATAACAAAATGAAATGGTAGTTGATAATAGAAAACATAGATTTTCTGTAAACTAAAATGCAATTGATAAACATTATCATTATCAAAAGTTTCAAATATCTTGAGATCACATTTCTTACATGGAAAATTAATTTTTCCTTATGAAAAAAAATCTAAATCTAACGATGAAAATGATATATACATTTCAACACCCTCAATGTAGATAAGAATTATAACATAACCGTGTAGATTTCTACGATGATTCATCAAATCAATATCTCATGATAAAAATCGAGGTTTATTATCTAAATACAAAATTTTCTAAAAAAATAGTAATTAGTTTATTAAATAAAATGATAAAATATATTATGCAATTTATTTTCACTAAATGAAAAGTTGATTATTTATTTTGTTTTATTAGTTTTTAATTAGTTATTATGAGTTTAAAAATATTTCATAAAATATTAATTTGTAAATATTATCAAAAATATACAAAATTTGGTTTTTTTGTTTACTGTTTTTTATTATTTATTTAGTTTTTTATCATTTTTTATATTAATTATTATTTTTGTTAAAATATTACTAGTTTTTAATTATTATTATTTCTAATTTTTTCATTTTTAATAAATCTTTCCAACTAAGAACTATTTTGGATGGAATGCATTGTATTAAGTGATTTCGAAAAAACATAAATCCATCATTAATAATATATTCTGATAGGCATTAATTTTATTGTCACAAATGGGTCCATCCCATGAAAAAATTATTACGACAATCTTCATATCCATCAAAATAATTAATTACGATAGATTCTAATAATTTAACATTTTATAAGTTTTTATATAAATTAAATTCTAATTAATTTAATTAATATTTTTCTAATATTTTTTATTTTTTCTTCCAAATATTTTTCATATAATTTAATAGAATAACTTATAATATTTTACTAGTTTTCAATTTATTACTATAATATTTAGTTTAATTTAAAATAATTAATAATTTTTAACATGTATTTATCATTTTAGATTATTTGTTTTACTTTGGTCACTTTATTGATTTATTATAAATTATTGTTTATTATAGTTCTATAATTATTTTCTATGTCTTTGTAAATTACCATGGTAATAATTACTATTTTACTCACTGATTGGTATTACACTGTCATAATTTTGTTCACTAATTTTTATTTTTTTAATAATTTCTATTATTGTAGACTAATTTATAATAATAAATTATTATTAATTTTTTATATTTTTTATTAAATTATTCATATTTTTATTATTTTTTCTAATTTTTTATTATAATCTTATAATTTTTTAACTATAATTTTTATTTAATAAAAATATGTAATCATTTTATTCTTTATTAATTTAAATTAAATAAAAAATTGAAATAAAATTGTTGTTAATTAATTAAAATTTTAATTTAACAGGTAATAATAATAACAATTTTAAATTATACTAGTTTATTAATATTTATATTAAAAATTATAATAAATTTAAAAACCCACAACATATTAATTAAATAAAAACAACTAATATTGTTCCATGAAAAGATAATTAAACCTTAATAAAAAATACTAAATACATGAAATTAATAACCGCTTAAAAATATATTTCAAAAAATACTTTCAAACTAGTTCTTTGACTAAAAATAAAAAAAATAATTAATAATTTGTTAAGGTCCTAGATGTTATATAAATCTTAAATTAATAATGTGACATTAAAATATTATTAAATGTTTCATTTCATCATAATTAATTCTTTTGTTTCAATATTATTTTTGACAGAATTGAAACTATGTCACAAATAACCAATGTGTGAAAGACTTAAATGTGACATGAAATATTTTTCGTAAAAATTACCTCCCACCACAATGCACAAATTTCCACCAAAATTATGAGTGATTAATTTTGTGTTTGTCACAAATGTTCATTTTTATAAATATTATTTACGATGGACTCTCAATTTTAACACAAAAAAAAACACTTGCAAGAAATTATTTAATAATAACTATTAGTTTATCATAAATAATCTATTAAATTTGGCATGATTTTATTTTACAAATTAAAATTATTATATTTTTTGTTTCCATGAATAATCTCATGTTTTATGTTTTTCCCTTTTATTTTAGTTTTATTAAGATTATAATTGTTTTGGATGTATTTTAGTTTTCTTTTTTTTACCTTTATATAAGTTTATGTTACCCTTATTTGAGGGACATATTACCCTTATGTGAGGCTCTATTACCCTTGCGTACGTATGTTGTTACACTTAAATGGATTTAGTTTTTTCTCAAAATACCCTTATCTAAGTTGTTTTCAACCTTACATAATCATTTGAGATGGAGGGTTACCTTTACGTATGGGATGGTATACCCTTGCAGGCTTCAAGCTGCCCTTTTGCGATGACCGTGGTAACCTTACCCGGATAAGGTTTTGTTTGCACTACCCTTACACAATGGGTAGGAATAATTTATGTAGTGTATGATCAACCCTTATTTAGCTGGGTAGTGGGGAAACATACCTTTACATATCATTCTAAAGACCCTTACATAGCACACTGAGTGTCCTTTATTTAGGGTGACTTGTGAAGACCCTTATGCAAGTATGGCAATTAAAGAATTATTGAAATGGATTCCTCTTGAATTTCTTTGATTGGCCTTGTGTCTTGATATTGTTGGAGGTTTCTAATAGGGATTTATTCTTTCATTTGTAAGTGGTTGAGATCCCTATTTGTTCTAAGATGGGTAAACAGAATTGAAGTCTTATAGAATGATGAATTCAATAGAGATATAGATAGAGATATTGAAGGGAAATAGACACACCATAGGTGAGGGATTATTCGCGGCCCTATTGAAGATGGTGATTGTAATTGTATTTATAAAGTTGTCTTCAATAAAGAGCTCAAAGGTTGTGAGTTTTGAGAAGGATGATATTGGAAACAACATATCTTGTAGGGATTTTGGACATGTAAGGTTGGACACAAGTATGGGGGTTTTGACCTAGTTTTTCTTCTTGTCCCTATAGATCAGACCTGGTTATTTGTTCCTTATTATTTCCTTCTATTTCACATTTACTATTAGATTATTCCTCTTGTTTGGGTATTTTATTGTTTTATTTATTTATTTTATTCTCTTATTATATTATTCCTTGGTTTTATTTTCTTATTAATTAGAAAAAAGTGGTATGTGTGGTGTTTCTATTATGGATTTGGACCAAATGGTCAAAACAATTTTAATTACTATGTTCTTTCCATTCTTATTTTTTACTATCTTTATCGTTTTTGTGTTTTTAATTATATAATTCCTATAATAAATTTTAAAAAATGTTTATTGTATTTCTTTTCTTTTGATAAGCATATTTTTTTCTTGGACCCTTTTTTTTATTTTTTTGGGATCTTTTGTGCGATAAAACCTCCCACCTTTGGATATTTTTGAGTTTCGAATTATTACCTCCCAAAATAAGTGATATTAGATTTGAGTTCATCAAGTATAAATATGTATTTGATTAGATTATAGGTTGAGAAGTTCAATGGAGAGAATGATTTCAATTTATGGGGAGTTAAGATTTGTTCTCTTCTTGTCCACAATGGAATTGATAAAGATTTTTTAGGATCTAAGAGAAAGATCTCCATTATCTCTACTACTTGGGATACATTAATCTCTTTTGAGGATATTGACCCTAATATTTTAAATAAAGATCATTATCTATTACTTTTTTACCCTAGCTGACAAGGTTTTGTGAGTAGTGGTCTATGAAACTTCTTTCTGTACAATCTGGTTGAAGTTAGAGAATCTTTGCATGATTTGATATCTTTTAGAATGGTTATAGAGTAAAATATATCATAATAATTTCAAAATAGTCTTAAGAAGAAATGTGTGGACTCATTTGGATTATTTTATTAAGATGGTCTCTAAATTGGTAAATATGGATGCTGATATTAATAATGAGGACAAGGCTTATCTATTATTGATTTCCTTGTATTAATATTTTAATCTGATTGTTGATTCTATGATGTATAGTAGGGATTCCATAACTTTTGAGGAATTAAATTCAGTTGTCTTGTATTGGGATCTTTAAATTCATGGATTTAATATAGAGGGAAATGGGGTGAATCTTGGGCCTTCATTTCTTAGTGTAAAGGGTTAGTCTAAAGGTAAATGAAAATATAATAAGTAAAGTAGTTAGTTTAATAATTTTAAGTTTCATTAGTTTAAAATAGTTATCCACATTAAGAGATACTACCATGGGGATCAATCTAGGGGTATTATGGCCAATAACAATGTTGTATACACTAATTTTTATAGTTTTGATGTTATTTAAGTCTATTTAGAATCCCTTAACATAGGGTAGGAGTATCTCTAGGTTGAATTGCTTCTTTATTCCTAGGGTTGGATCTATGTGTGATTTGTTGTGGGGCCCCAATTGGAAGAGATGGTGTGGTTAGGGTAGTTTTCTGATCTATTTTGGCTCAGGTGGTGACTATTCTCCCGTTGGATTTTTGTTTTTATAGTTGTGTTCTACTTATTTATTTATACTTGTAATTAGAACTATTTCAATTGATAGTTTTTTATACTTATCATTTTCATTTTTGTCATTTTTCGTTGTGTTTGAGTAATTGGATACTACTCTAATTTATTTGGGTGTCTTGTAGGAATAGGAGAGATGCCCAAGACTTCTAATGGAATGTGTATATCTGGTTGTTGGTATGTGATGTAGAAGTGATAATGACAATTCAGGAATATCTTTTTTATATAAAAATGATTTACTTTTAAGATTTAAATTATTAATTCTGGTATTAATGTCTATTAATTTGTTCATCTATGGTAGGATACATTATTCTTTGGAAATAAGTAAGAGGGTCCAAAACAAAATGATTTTTCCACTAAAAGAATTCTTTAAAAGGAAAAGGAAGATCATAGGATTCTTTTGAGTGTAGGAACTAAATAAACTAGGTGAAATAAAGGTTTAAACACTATAAAATACTATTCATGTCTAGAATATGGTTTGAGAAATGAACAAAAAACAAGTAGTTAAGACATAGTGTGAAAAAAATGTGAGGAGGGTCCATACATTTCATGGCATGGAAATATAAGTCTCATTATGAAATTTCTTGGATCGACCTAGAAAATGAATATTTTCATAGGGAATTCAACATAAGGCCTCATTTATGACCTTGAACATCCAATAAACACTATGATAAATCCATGCCTTGTTTATGACAATAATAATGATGAAATTGAACAAAATCCAAGCATTATGTAGGCTATAAATGGAGGACCAAGCAACAGCTTCCATGGATCATCGATCTAGAGACCAAAGATTGGGGTGATTTGCTGCACTATTATAGGGACCTATACCAGTATTAATCTATATTTTCATTCATTCATTCTTGTTGGTTCTTCATTCCATCTTACTCCCTCATTAATATAATAAGGGAATAACTCCCACAATGTTCTAGGGTGATGTATAAATAAGGAGAAGGTGTTTTAGTATATTAATTTCTTATTTTATTCAGGTATTTTGGGTTATCACAATTTATAAATCTAAATCCAAATATTTTTCTTTTTTTAATCATGAAAATTAATATTTGAATATAAAAATAACCTTTTAAAATTACATAACTAATTTATCTAAATTATTTAATGAAAATTGAATATTTTAGGACAATTAAGATTAAATAAGGTAATGAAACAAACTTGATTCATTGGTGCCCCATGACCATGAAAAAATGGGGTTATCACATTAAAGAGGAGATACCAGGACTATTGGATCTTTCTCATATTGACCCTGACACTAAACATGAATTAACCAGTTTAATTTCTAAATATAATTGAATCTAAACCCAAAATAAAAAAAACCTTGGCACACCTTCCAACTAATTTTTATAAAACCAAACCTAATTTACTTTCTTCACTCTCTTTTTTTAAACTGCTTTCAAATACCAAATCTACTTTTCTCTCCCTCTTCTTAAAACACTTCAAATAAATTATTCTCTATTAAATTCCTATAAACAGTTTTTATTATCTTTTTGGTTTTGACCTAGAACTTATTACTATATAAATTTTAATTAATTAGTAGCACCATTTGAGACTTTTTATAAATATATAAATTTGGTTATCCTCATAAGAAACTAACATCACCCTATGGGAGGTAAAATTTCTATTTCCATTATTGAGGATAGTTTCAATTTAGTTTATAGATTCTTTATTTTTTATTTTAATGTATTTTATTACATTATTTAATTTCCATTGTTATGATAGGTATTTCATGCAGGAATTTCATGTTCTAAATCATTAATGCACCATCTTCATACCCAGGTCAAATGAAAATAAACTCTTGGGATTGACCCATATATAGATAAGTATTTTATAATTGACAAAGCTATGATCATGTTCAGCGCAAAGATAAATCAAGTTACTAAAGGTGTGTAATAAAGAGATATAAGATTGTGAGCACTGGTAGACTATGGTGAACTTTCAAACATTGCTGCATAACCAAGAATAATCATTCTTTGAGTAGATACTACACACTTTTATATCAATACATAAATTATCTAGATGATCACCAATGCGGTACACTTTTATGGCCACCCTCTTGATGATATGAACATTCACCTAAGTGGTTTCCTCGAACACTATGACACCTTCAAGTTTTCCAATATTTTAAGGGATGTGTTAAGGTTTCCCTTATTTCAAATTTATTTACCAGAGTGGTCTCAATAGTGGATCCAATGCATGATATAACATTCCATCACTACATGGGATGATCTGGAAAGAAAGTTTTTCACCCGCTTCTTCCCTCCGTCTAATTCAATGGATTTTCTGGTAAATATCTTAAAATTTAATCAATTTGAGGATGAATCCCTATATATTTCATTGGAATACTTTAAATATTTAATTATTAAATTATCACATCATGTTATATAATATTTTATACTAATAAAAACTTTCTATAAGGTTCTTGTTCTAGGTAATAGGTCAATTTTTCATGCTGCAGCTGGTGGGTCACTTTTGAAAAAGTCACCTAAGGAAAGCTATAGTATACTGGATGATATGGAGAGGAAAAAAATACTAATGTAAGACTGAAGGTACACCATTAAGTGGTGTGTTCATTATATAAAACAACTATTTGATGGTGGTGAAAATGGAATAACTGACAAAGAAAATTGATATTGTGTGGTCCAGTAACCATAACCATAAGGTATGTATAAAAATGAAGTAAATTATACTTATTATAACCATAAAAATAATTTTCAGGGTTAATGGCTAGAACAACAACAAGGTATAAGTTACTAGTAGGGGGAATCAGGTTTTTAAGCGTAGAAAGGATCATCATTGTAAAGCTATGTTCACACACTATAGGAGACTTTGGAAATATTCATAACCACTAATGAAGCTACCATCAAAATATCAATTCTTTCTAAAAGGATCGAGGATCATCAATAAAAGTGTGAAAGGGTGATTCAAGGAATTATAAAGATGTACTAAGGAACCTAGAATTTTAAGTTGGTTAGATTTTAGAGAAATCGTGATATATGCCAAGGGGATTACTACCAGGATGCCCAAAAGTATACCCACGAGCATAATTAAAATTCATTACTTTGAGAATAGGGAAAATAGCATAGAACCACCATAATCCGAGTATTTAATAGGCTAAAGTACAAACCTATAGATAAGAAAAAAATATAAAAATATTAAATTAGTTGATAAAGATGATGAAGAAACACCACCACCATATAAGTTGAGAATACATTGTCTAGATCTATTAGTAAAAGGGATCATTGATTCACATGAGGGTAAATTTCTTGAAATTTTTTAAAAAATTCATATTAACATCCATTTTATAGAGGATCTCACCTACATTTCAATGTATTCCAAATTCATGAAATATTTGGTGACCAACAAGAAGAAACTGGAGGAAATTGTAACCATACTACTCACAAGAGAGTGTTTGGTAGTGGTTTAGAAGATAAAACAAAGAAGAAAAAAGACCTAGGTAGATTTTCAATTCTAATTATTATGGGTTATAATAAAATTGAGGAATAATTGTTTGACGTAGGTGAAAGTGTAAAAACAATGTCATATAAAACATTCAATAGCTTGGGTATAGAGAAGATGAAGAACACCAAAGTTTCACTCCAACTAGAAAATTCAACAGTAAAATACCCATGATTAATGATTGAATGCATCATAGTCAAACCTGTTAAATTATACATCATAGTAGATTTATTAGTGTTTTATATGAAGGAAGAGAGAACTCCTATCATTTTCATAAGACCTTTCTTAGCTCTCGGGAAAGCACCAGTATACATACAAATTTGAGAACACTTTCTATGAGTTAGTAGTGAAAAGTGAGTTTCAATATTAACAGGAAGATAAAACATTATGACATGATAGATAATTATGATCTAGTAAAAGAAAAATTACTTGACTTTTAGTATTTCACTGTAACTAAAGAAGTACATGCAGTATTTAATGTTATACAAAAGGTTGGTCAAAGTAAAAGAACTGAAAAGATGATAGGAAAGTTGAGGTATCAAATAACTAACACTAAAAGAGATACTAAATCAAAAAAATTTGAAAATGGATAAAAATCATGGATGTAACATCAGCTTCCATTTTTTCTATTAGGATTAAAGAAGCACTAGTTTATCAATCTAATGGAAATTGAGCAGCTACATCCCATGAGAAGAGTGAAGTTATTTTTAGAGGAATAATGGGGGGAAATATATGTGGAATGTTTATAACTACAACCGTTTATGGACCCCGACCAAGAAAATTAGTTTTAGTCATCTATAACATGATTTTAAAGAGGTAAGTTTGAGACAGCTATGTTAATCAAAAGTGATTTTTAGAGGAAAACCAAAAAAATATGATTTTTTATTTTTGGAGGGTGAATGCACTCTCCCCAAATATTTTTTTATTTCATTGAAAATGAAATGTACTTTCACTTTTGATTTCTCTTTTTTTCAAAACCACCAAGAAACTGGTAGGAAGCATGATAAGAAGATGCAAGACTAACTCACATCATGAAACCAATTCATGTCCTGAAAATTATTGAATACACATCATGATGATGATTCACACAAGGGACCAAGAGTAGTACAAACCTGTGTATCCCATGTTTGAATCATTAATAAAGGGGAAGTATGAGTTTCAATTTCATTATTTTATTTCACCCCCAAAATTTTAAATTTGTTTTTATAGCTTAAAACTACCAATTCTATGACATGTAATGGATTATATCTTTAATCAAATAATCTAGAAGACATAGATTGTTTAAGATAATTTTAATGCTTTGATTTAAATTTTCTCTTTCAAAAAATATAAATGAGAAAAATGGGGGAAATAATAAATAGAGATAAACTTTTGGTTTTGGATTTGAAAAATCGTGATTTAGAGGAACTGATTAATATTTTCAAATTTAATTTTCTATGATTTTTCATGCCTTTTATTTTTTGTATTTTCATTAATTTTTTTATTATTTATATGAAATTTCTTTAGTAGTTGTCCCAACCTTTCGTTCTCATTCCCAAGAAATTCTATGAACTAATATTTCCCATTATATCTATAGTATTTTTCTTGAGAGACTCAATGATGTTCACTTATAGAACATTCTTGGAATCTATTCAAAAATATGACTGTACAAAATCACTTTTAATATGATTCGGTAATTATTTTATTTGACTATTTTGTCCTTGGACCCACATTAACAATAATTCTTCTTTTTCCTATATATTCCATGAATTACCTTGATAGGAAATGAACAATATTACAAGACTATTATATACATTCTGACCCTACACATAGTATTTTGAATGATATTTAAAATAATAAGTGCGGGGGTAGAGGCTATCTATGGTGAATGGGGATTTACAACATTGTGGAGACTTTGCTAGGAGTTTCTCATGTTATTTTGGTAGGGGAAATGTTTTCGTTGTATTTTATTATTCACCTCGAATGGTCCTAGAGGAAGATGACTTTATATAGTTGTTAATATATCATTCCACTCATAGAGGCTTACATACTAACATATCCCTGGTTGGTGAGTATTCATGAGGTGGATGATATGAATATTGAAACTCTATAAACCCATGTGATCTATGATCTATGTGATAAAGAATAGACAGAAAATACTTAGTCTCATTGCATATGGTGATGGGGGTTTATGTGCTGGGACATTCCTTATGATTGTTAAAATGGATTTTGGGCCTCATAGAGGTGTCATGCGTATCTTGATTATAGTAGGAATCAATGTCATCGTAGTTTGGTTTACTTCTCAGCCCGCTGATGGATGAGATAGAGTGATCATCCCATTGGAATGGTTGGATCCCAATCATTGGAATTTCATTGACATAAGGCTTACATCAAAGTGTATGATTATTTAATCTTGGGCCTTTGGAAGGAATCCAATGTATCCTAGTTATTTTAGGAATTAAATTTCTCTTAGTTCAATTAATCGGGGATTACGCTCTGACATTGACCCTGTATTCAGGGATTACACTCTGAGGTTACCTATATATAAGGGGTATATCATATTATGTCTTTGGTCAGGGATTACATTATGAGGTTTCATGTATCCTTGTATAGGCTCATAGTGAAAATGATTTGATTATTGTATTTCCCTAAGCACATGTAATCTAGTATCGGTGTGGGAAACAAGGGATGGTAGGTAATTAGTTTCACCGATTATCGATGTGGGAATTATCTATTGAGATAGCCCTATAAGAACATATTATTGGGCTCAAACATTGATAAGGTGTACCATGTTTCTTGGTTATTTCAAGAATAAGATCTATCATAGTTCAATTGGTTAGGGATTACACTCTGTTATTTCTCTATGGTTAGGGATTACACACCGAGGGGGCGGAAAGATATCAAACCCTAGGATGCCCTTGTGATCATATCTTCTTGTCTACCTGATATGCACTGGTTTTCTACTTTACATGCCTAGGTTGTCTATCTGACATGTTAGAGAATGTTTCCTTCGTATTTAAAAAGGAAATTTTATGACCCAGGTGACTAATCCATAGGACTTAATATATCTTGGATGGAATTCCTAAGGGTGGTTGCATGATCGAGGTTTCCTTGTCCGGAGTACATCACAACACTCATATGTATTTTCTGAAAATACATCACATGAACTGGATGGCTTATCTAGATGGTGTCTCATGATCTAGTTGAATTTCCTAGGTGTCACCACTAGATCTGGCCGACACATATGGAGGGAATCACAAGATTCAATGCGACTTGTATCATTGGGTGATTCATGTCCTAGATGACATATTTGGAGGGCATCGTGAGACTTGGTTAGTGTGCCTGGAGGGTGTAGTAAGTTCCAGTAGACATGCCCAAGTTCTATTGTGGGACTCAGATATCCTGAACTGGAACCATTATATGAGTTAGGTGACTTATATGAAGAGAACTGCAAGACTAGGATGATAGGCCCAAAGGACTTCCTGAGATCTGGGCATCATGCTTGGGGGTGATGTATGACTTGATTTGACATGTCCATGGGTCTTCACATGATTCGAATGGTATACCAATGAAGTTTTTCATGATCTGAGCAATGTGTTGTGATGTTTTTTCATTTCTTCGATAATTCATGAAAAGTTCATAAGGTTTAACCTATATGTATTTTTCTTAATTCTTCCATTTATTAGTATTTTTTTCTATCCTTATATCATGAGTGCCTTATATTTGTTCAAAGTTAGCTTATTCTATGTCTCATGTGATCTAGCATATGTGTGGTATGTTCCTTGCGTGTCCTGAAAAAAGTCATTCATGTGATCTGTTAATGGTCTCACAAAGTTATTTATTCTTGATGCATTATATCTCTGGTTATCCACCGGTGTATTGCCTAATGTAATATTTGTTGGTCATGTGATCAGCCGCTCTAATAAATCTACTTTGGTGCTTTTGTTGTCATCTAGTTCATAAGTAGCCATCCATTTTTCATGATAGGGTGGGGGATTTATATGCCTCTCCACCCAAGTTGTTTTTTGATATGAATGACTTATCTGGCATGGATCCAGGATAGAGTCAGTGAAGGGATCTGGTGCCACATGACTTCACGAGACTTTGTCATGGATCATTCCAAGAGAATCGCCCGATTTTCAAAAAACTATGGCTCCCTCTTTTTAATACCTCCATTATTGAACTATTTCCAATTAATGGGCACTTGTTGACTCATGTGGAAATGTTGAAATATTTTCATACTATCACTTTAACATGTCCAAGTACTTTGACAATATGAGGATTTCTTTTTAAAGGTCTTTTCATGATCTTGGGTGACTTGTTTGGGAGTCTCATGAGATTGTTTTATGGAGACCTCTAGTTCATCGTAAGATTTTTATAACTATGGGAGATCTCACCTATTTTCATTTTATTTCCTTTGTTTTATGTTAAAAATTTTGGGAGTCATTGAGTTTGTATGAGTTGAATTAAGGAAAGTTTCTCTATTTTTTTGGTGATGCATCATGGGACCAAAATGGTCCTATGGAGACACATGAGCATTTCATAGACAAAACCGTTTATTTTTATTTAGGGGAAAGGGGGAGAACATAGTCACCTGGATATATCTGATTCCATTTGTGTGACAAGGCTAACAATCTAGTGGGATTTCGTGAGATGAGGCAGACATGTTGTCAGGGTCTCGCGGTATCTTGATAACCACCAAGGGTGTATCACATGTCTTTTAGTGATCACGATAGCTCCTTCCTCCTCCATTTTATTTAATTTTTTTAATTTATAAAGTATTAGGGGTCTCATGATATTTCATGGATGTTTTAAAATATTATTTCCCTTCCCATCGATGATGCATCATGTGATATTTATGTCCTAAAGAGGCCTCCACCTTTTAAAAATATTCATTGTATTTTCCAAGGATTTTGGAATGGGTTTTCAAGCATCCTCATAATTAAAAACCACCTGTACTGGGGTAACTAGGTAGGATACCACTATTAAGCCATTGGTTGACTGAGGAGCCTTAGTAAGAGCAGGTGGACTCATTGAAATTGGCTTAGTATGATCCACTGATTTCTTTGATCTTCATATTGAGTTATCTTCTGACCATATAATGGTCATGTGATCACAAGTCCCATGAAGGATCATGTGATCCGCAGGTCTCATCAACATCCTTCTTATAGTGATTTTTTGGGGAAAATAATACTCATATTCAGGTCTTTCTTCCTTAGTGAATTTTTTTAAGCTCGTTTGGAAGGCATCAACATCCTAGTTTTGGCCTCTAGTGTAAGAAGGCTCTTAAAATGAGACCGGGAATAGGAAGAGATCCTATTTGAATGATACCTAGTGCATAATTCATTTGACTATGGATTAGTGTAGGGAGAATCCAAGGCTCATCCACTATCATATGAAAATCTCCATGGTCACAGGCGGGTTTCAAATATTGGTGAGTAAAGATTTCTTGATCATAAGATAATAATATATAGCTATTATATATCAAAACCAAGGAGTGTAATGAAGTACTAGAGTCCCAAGAAAGAGGTGGGTGTGGGGGGAATAGGGAAAAGCTAGCTCATTACATCGATATTTTGATCTTTCATGGTGAGGATAACTTATCAGAATCATGATATCCAGTGGATCTAGGGATATATTCTGTGGGAAGGGAACGAGATACATAAATGGTTGAATGATTGAGCCATATCCCACTAAATCATGATATAAGAGGTTGGGGAGGACTCTAAGTGAATAACTAAGGAATCAACACCAACCCCTCTAAACACCATTGTTACACAATCGGAAAAAAAATCTTCTCTATTAGACAGAGGTGATGATATTCCACTGATCGATAGATCTAGTTGATGTGATGTTTCATAATATGTAGATTTCTTTCTTTATACTGAAACTGAGTGTTCATAGAGGTGAAAGGACACACAGTACCTAGGCACCAAGGGATAAACAAGTTATTTCCTCTATTCCACCAATACTTCAACATAGAATAGGAGTTGTGATAGTAGAGGGAAAGTGAGATCTATAGAGGCAAAAATTTGAGTCACTAAATATTCTTGAATATAGAGGGTGTGGCCATCCGTGCACAGAAATTCCCTTAGTAAGTACCCTATATTCATAATAAAATGATGTTCTGAAAAGAGAGATGAATATCTGGACCCCCAATGTGTCAGGATAAAAGTGTAAGGGTGTCCATGTAAGGTTACCATCCACATAAGGGACACCAATGTAAGGGTACCACCCACGTAAGGGTAAACATATAAGGTTGAAATTACCTTGCATAAAAGGTAAGACCCCCTACATAAGGTTAATCCAAAAAACATGTAAAGGTAATAAAGTCCTCACATAAGGCTATAATTGTGCAATATAAAATTATTGGGAACTTTATGTAAGTGTAAAACCTAAAGATCCATACTCAATATTTGATCATAATAATAAAATAAGAGAATTAAAATTTACTTTTTCATTAATGTATAAAAAAATAAGAAGATATATTAGACAAGAAAATTTTAAAATGAAAACAACTTAAATTCACAAATCTAAAACATTTTCATTTGAAATTTTTGATGTTCTTGTACCCACTATCATTT
The DNA here is from genome assembly GCA_963277665.1 of Viscum album. NCBI lineage: Eukaryota > Viridiplantae > Streptophyta > Magnoliopsida > Santalales > Viscaceae > Viscum > Viscum album. Next base: position 189,120,085 of record OY728155.1, on the reverse strand, counting down.
AATGGGATCCTAATTAAATCTATCTAAACAATACTTGAAATTTGATAAAACAAAAATTTCAGTCAAACTATCATCTGGTTTATTATCAGTGTGTATATTTATGAAGAATATGGTTCCAGATTCAATTATATCACTTATAAAATGTAACCTAATGTCTATGTTCTTGGATTTACCATGAAAAAATAATTTTTTGGACAAATAAAAAACTGATTCAATATCACAATAAATAGTGAGAACCTAATTTTACAATTTTTAAAACTAAACCCTATACCAAAAATCCACCTTGAAAACCATATTCAATGCATTATACTTATCTTCTGTAGTTTACATAGAAACCAAAGATTTCATGTTTCATTTCCATGATATTGGTCCTCTACAAGAAGTGAAGAAATATCTGGTAAGTGATTTTCTAGTGTCCAAATTATTTTTATAATCAGTATTTATATATCCATCAATAAGTTCATTATTATTTACATTTCTACAAAAACATAAATACAGGTAATAAGTATGTGAAAAATATATAATTAACCATTTCAAGGCTTGTCAATAAGGTTTCCCAAGATTTTCCTTGAATCTAATGAGAGTGAAAATAGAAAAAGTTGTGTCAGGCCTAGTGAAAATCATAGATTACATGAGGAATCCAAAAATACTATAATGAAAAATATTTTACATATATCCAATGTCTACTATAAAAATAGAGTCTTGAGTCAAAGATGGTTTAGAGTGCTAAACAAAATTAACATTGATAGGCATCATGGTCTCAAGAAAATTCCTCTTTAAGAATTTCATGATATAATATGTTGGGAATAATGTAACAATTTATCAGGCCTATCCCTTATAATTTTCATACCTAATATTTTTTTCTCTTCTCTTAACTATTTTATCCAAAAAAATAATTCAATTGATACATAATCAAATTAATAAAATTCATAATATTATGCATAACCAACATATAATCTATATAATGTTGTAGGTAAAGCATGTAGTTTTGAAAACATTTCAAGTAAATATATGCATCATGTTAACTTCTATTAAATTAGTTATCTAGCATAAAATATTCAAATTTACTATAATATTTTCTATAGTCTTATTTTAGTCTATAAAAGGATTTTTTTAATGAAAAATGGGGCTAGGTTTGAAATCCTTTTGATAAACATAATGTTGTTTCATATAAAATTTATCATGAAGGTCTCCATGTAAAAAAAAGAAGTGTTTACATATTAATGTTCTATGTAAAAGTTTTTAAAAAAAGAAAAATAAAAAGAAACTAAATAGAAAAATTCATAACAACTGGTGAAAAAATCTCAACATAATCAATACACTCTATTTGAAGGTAAATCTTAGCCACAAATCTGGACTTGAATTTGATTTTCCTTTCATAAGTGTTATCTTTATTTCTCTTATAAATCCATTTACACCCAATGAACATGGAATTGGGAGGTCTATAAACAATATACCATGTGTGTTTCTTACACAAGGATTTAATTTCTTCAGGCATTGAATAGATTCATTCATTGGAATATATGTCATTTAAGTCTTTAATATAGGTTTTAGGATCATTGTTAATGAGATCCTATGAAATATGAAAGTCAAAGGATGTTATATCTTATTGTCCAAACTGAGCAGGGGTTCTAGTGACCCTAATTTCTCAATATCGAGTCAATTGGTAATCACTATTATCATTAGGAGAAATATAATAAGAGTTATAATAATAACTAGAATCATTTTGATATTCACTTTGAGTAATATTTGGAGGAGTCTCAGTAGAATCCTCAAACTCAATTGGGGGATGAGGATCAAAATTCTCATTATGAGTTGTTTCATTACTATAATTAGTGAAATATTTGGATTTAGGATAATTGGATTTAAGAAATTCCACATATCTAATAATTATAAACTTTGGTATCTGGGTTTGTCAACCCGTAAATTATATCCCTTGAAACCATCAAGGTGTCCCAAGAAAACATAATTAATATCTCTTGGTTCCAACTTATCATTTTTAATATGGGTGTAGTTAGTACACCCAAAGACTCTTAGGTGGTTATAATAATTTTGTTTACCATACCACATTCAATCTAGGGGTTTGAATAGATTAGTTGTAGATGAGTACTAGTTAATTAGGTACACTCCTGTAGTGGTATCTTCTTCCCAAAAGGATTTAGGTATACTTGAGCATGCAAGTATGCTTCATAACATCTCAATAATAGTTCTATTTATGTTCTCAGAAATCCCATTTTTTGGGGGGTATCTCTAATAGTCTAGTTTCATTTTATGAAATCGTATTAATAGAACTTTACAAACTCAATATAAAAGTACTGAAAAAATTATTTATTCTCATGACATTAATCCTCTTTCCAACATAATTTTCAATATGGTTTTTCCATTTTTTAAAGGTTTCAGAAACATCAGATTTTTTTAAGTATATAAATCCTTACTTTTTTAGAGTATTCATATATGAAGGTAAAAAATAAGAACTTCCACCATGAGATGAAATTATAATAGGATCCCATAAATTAGAATGGATGTCCTCTAATTCTTGAGATTCCATAAAAATAAAAATAAAAATTAACCCTCTTAGACTTACTAAAGATGAAATCATCAAAAAATGGGATATTTTTTAGTGTAAAATTTTCTAAAAGATCTTGTTTAATCAAATCCTCTAATCCTTTGGAGATTACATGCCCCAATATCTGATTCTATAATAGTGTGGTTTTATAATTACTCACATACATATTGTATAGCTACCTTGAATGAGTCTTCCCTTTCAACACATAAAGTCCATTAACTGGGGATCATTTGATTATACTTCTAGATCCATTTTAGATTTTAAGGAATCCTAATTCATACATAAACATATACCCTTTTTGGGTACCCATGGAAATTATGTTTTTGTGAAGGCCAAGGACACACCTAATATCTAGGAGGGTGATGATAGAATGGTCATATAATTCTAGAAGAACAAAACCTATTCCTTGGACCTTACACTTCCTATTATTTACTAATATTACATCTCCCACTAGTCTATCAACTAAGACAATTAAAGATTATATATAAGTACACATATCAAAAGAGTATCCTGAATCTAGAATGAACTCATCAATGAGTGCACGCATGGATACATTTAAAAAATTTGTTTTATCATAACTAGAAGCCACTAAAAGGGACAGGTCAATAGTTTCTTTAGACTTGGTATCTTTATTTTATTTTCTACACTTATGTCTTAAGTGTCTAGGATTACCAAATTTATAGCAAACAACTTTTATATCCTTATACTAATACCTATACTTGGGTTGGTTATTTTTCATCCCTTTTTCTTTACCTTTTTCTTTATTCTTTACCCTTATATTATGGCCTTCCTAAGGTAAAAAAACTCTCAACCTAACCTTTCAATTTGGGTAAAGAATATTTATTCTTCGAAAGTAGGGCTGATTTAATCTCTTCAAGGGTAAGAGAGTCATGAATATACATCATAGTTTAAACAAATGCGCCTATGAATTTTCTTCATATATCAAAAGGATCATAACTTTTTCCTCATTATCAACAGTCACATTAATGTTTTCTAGATCAATAATGATCTTATTAAACTTGTCTAAATAGGATTTAATTGAAATGCCATAACACATTTTAAAAGTGAATATATGATGTTTCTTATAAATTATACCTGTAACCGAAGCTATCATGTAAACTTTCATTAGTTTAATCCATATTCTAGTAGCAGTAGATTCAAAGGAAAATTATTAAAGGACATTTTATCCAAGAGACAGTAATATAAAACTATGGTACTTAAAAAGAATATCAGCGGGCATCTTGATATATTTTAGAGGTTTGTACATCAGCATTAAGGGACACAATAAATTTCTTTGGTCTATGTAGAGCATCAGTTAACCCCATCTAAATAAGCAGGGGCCTCATTTTAATTCACCACAAATTAAAATAATTATCACCATCAAAAGTTTCAATTTAATACTTAGTTGAAGCCATGTTTAGCTGAAGGCTCGAATACTAATTTTTTGAGGATAATGTTAAGAATAATTCCCCATGAAATATCCAAGATAAACAGTTATACACTCTTATTCAATTAAGTATTTGAATTCAAAAGGTCTCTTGTGGTTATAATAATTTTAATTATAGATAGAAAATAATAGTGAAGAATTTAGACGAGTGTGGAAATAAAAAATAGAAACTAGAATTTGAATATTATTTAAATTCTTTGACCAATATAGGAAAGAATGATTCCAAATAGAATCAGTAGTACAAATTGAGTCGAACAAAGAAAATAAAAAAGATGGTAAAGAAGGATAAGGTATTTAATGTTCCTCAGTCATGTTGGGGCCTACATTCCCAACAAGAATACCACACACACACAAATTTTATTAATCTCAAATGAAGATACAGTTACTAGGTAAAGTAGTCTAACATAAATCAAAGAAATAAAATTAAATATTTATGCCGAATTTATTTTACAATAAGAAGAAGGGGGATTTGAGGGTCTTAAATCACTGGATAAATCTTCTATCCATCAGTCTAGATCACTTTTCTCATGACTCTCTTGAATACTTCTTCTTTGGGACCTCCCAATACTCACTTAATGACTCCAATATCGGGAATAAGTGGCCAAACATTTTATTAGTAAAGTGATGCTAATGATATCCACCACAAATGGATCAACAACATCTTCGATGGATGATAATGGGATGAAAACCATATCTTCTAAAAATCATAGGATGAAGAATCACTGGGGTTTTCCATAGCAAGAACCAAATAAAAAATGAGAGGAGGTAACTAATTGATTTCCAAAGGATGAGGCAGCGGGGGGGTCATAAAATCCCTTGAAAACCGCATAGGCTTACTTAACTGCCATGAAAAATAAAGCATTCCATGAAAACTTGTGAAATAGAAAAAAAATCACAATAATATTCTAAAAAACATTGTGTAAAGGTCATGTTCTTAAATCCACTACGGTGTATAGGTAAAAAAACTTCTATGTAAAGTTCAGGAGTCAAATCCTTAATGCATAAGGGTAAAAGTTTAAGGTTACCTATATAATGGCAGGACCCACATAATAGTAAACTATATAAGGATACTATCCACATAAGGATAAACACATAAGGTTCAACTGACCTTATATATTGGTGAGACCCCCAAAATAATGGTAGGCCAACAAACACATAAAGATAATAAGGGCCTAACCTAAGGGTAGAATTATGCAATGTAAAATTAATGGGAACCTCACATAAGTGTAAAACCTAATGATCCAAATATAATATTTGATCTTAATAATAAATAAATATGAATAAAATTCACTTTTTCATGCAAGAAGAAACAAATTGAAAGATGTATTATAGAAGTAAAATTCAAAATGAAAACACATTAAATTAATAGTTAGTGTAGTGGGGCCAGTGTGAACCCCTTTCTAGGGTGGTAGGGTCAAATTGAACCACTCCTTAGTAGTAACTTGTTGTGGTGTAGTTGGTATAAACAAACTTCCCAATAATATACATTATGGAAACCTGTTATTTTATTTCCAATGTGGTTTTCTTTGTGGTTGTTGTTTGTTTTGTTTCTTCTAAATTATTTTCCTACCTTGTTTCTATTTTACTTGAATCCTCATCAACTCTAAGGGTTATGTTGGGGATGGAAACTTATATTATATCATTAGGGTGTTTCTAGTGTAAACCACCTTTCATGGGTGATGGGGTAGGGGCTAACTAATCCTTGGAAACCTGCACTCCATCAATGTAGAGTAGCTCAGGTGAACCATTTTCCTAAATATTTCCTGATGATTCTTGTGAATCATATCATAAATTAAGTCCTAAGTTATAATTTTCTCATTTTATGGTAGATTACATTAATAGAATTTCATGTTGATGATGGTTCTTGATTTGTTAATAGTGATATGAACTTAATGAATGTCTAGTATTTATAACCATCAATCCTATTCTACCATGGGGCCTCGTTCATCAAGGTGGTGTGTGGGGTACCATGGTGTCATGTAGATAAAGGATCATGATTTTATTCCTACCACAATGAAAAATGTACTAACCCATTTAACTTTATAGAATAGCCTACTCGATCATCTTCTTAGGGCCTTGTTTCCCCATGGATCTCTTCCAACTTATTGTCAATATCCCTAGATCCATTGGTTCACTAAGAGGTAGAGGGGATGGATAAATTTTCTCTTTCTTATGATTTATTATCTTTTTAACCCAACCACTTAAATTTGTTGATGTTCTCGATCTTCTCAATGATTTTTCATAGCCTCACATTCATATTCAGTAATAAAGAAAGAGAGTAGAACATAGTATTTATAAGGTTCGATCTAAATTTCTACTCCTTGTCTCATTAGTTATTACCCCCCTACATAGATTCTCCACTATATAAAATCATAATCTTATAACATATACTCCACTATGATCTCTACACATCCACTACAATATCGGGTTGGTTATACCCCCCCAACCTCAGTTGGTTATTCCCTTTAATCACTCCTCATCTTCAGTAGTGTTGATTCACAGCTAGATCTACTTATTCTCCTTGGTTTCTTTAACACCACTTGGAAGTATTATCTCCCTCTATGAGACTATATGATCATTTTTTCTCATGTAATTCCTCAATAACATCAGTATAAGTTCTGGTCTCAACACTCCTTCTAGATGAAGAGTGATATAGATCTTCCTAAGATTTATGAATACTCAGGTACACGTTCTATCTTCTTCTTTTTTAATAGAATATGGCTTCATATCATTCTCTCTCTATGATATATATGTGTACCAGGTTCTCAAGAATCGGTTTCATGGTTTATGGAAGTTTTATCAATCATCTCTCTCACCTCGTCTTCTTCACATACCTACATATTTATAAATATAAATATTTATCATACCTTGTTTCCATTCATATTTGGAAACTCCTTGATCTTAAATATCATGTGAGATCTTCCTTGAGATATCATTATAATTTCTAGTCAAATATACTATTCCAATATCCATATAAATTGGGTATTTTCTTCTTCACAATCCTCTACAAATCCATTAATTTAAACACATTAAATATCTACATATGCAAGGACTCAAGTGTCTTTACCATGTGGACATTCTTATTTTTTGGTGAAGATCTTATATTAGTTTTTCTACATATCTAAATACATCTCAGAAACAATTTATTACCATGAAGATTTATATTCAACATAAAAATCATACACTTAGTCAGAAGATTCAATGTACCATCCTTAAATATGAATATTTTTGTGCTTATCTTCAAGTAAATGAAAGAAAATTGTTGGTTAATGATGAAACAATATATAAATCATGTTTTATGAGGTTTTAGTAGTTTAATAAGGGTTGGAGTTCCTTTGGATAAGCCTATCAGCCTTTTGAATGAAGTATGCAATTTTGAGCATGACATCAAATTCTAACGCATGGATCCATAAAAACCCATCAAGCATCATCTAATTCATCAGCAAACCATATTGATATTTTGAAAAAAAAAATGAACTAAAAACCTCTTAGAAACAAAAATCTACCCCTTGTAATGGGTTTAATATCCACATACATTTAAAAATTTTAATGTTTTTTTATTTATTTCTACGCCTTATTAAAAATCAAATGGAAAGGGTCAATAGGGTTCTTCTTAACTCAACAAGACAACCACTTCTAATCCTTCAAGAAAAAGTTTGATACACTTATGAGGCAAGGATTACAACACATGTTTTTCTCTATAAAATTTCTTTTAGTTAGTCCACTCTAAGTATATTTTGGATTACATGGTGTAAAAAACAAGAGGGATTTAAACAAGGTTTTCAATGTTTTTAGGGGTTTTTTATGAACATATAATTATCGTATACAGCATAATACAACCCAAAATACAAGTTTATCTACCTTAAAGAAATCAAATGCATGAAATATCACAAAAATAGATAACTTATAAACCATGTACAATAGATTCCATATTTTTTATCAGTGAAAACTAATTATTGATAAATATCACTTGAAGTAGTTGATATAAATCCCACTACCTAGAAGGTAATACACTGGCCAATTAATCCATGAATGTTTCATGATTATACCCAAAATATGAAGGGGTGGTAGTACCTTCACGAATGAGATAGATGTAGTTTTGAGAAGAAAATTGTTTAGTAGTGTCTCACACACATTTCACACAATGACATGAGATGATCCCATCTTCTTTTATAGCTGAATCCTGAGGCTCCCACTTTAAAATGTATCATATACATTAGTTCCTATTGAGTGTAATTCATTGAACTAACTTCCAATGAAAAAAAATTCAATGTATTAATGAATTAAACATCCTTTGGTTATTAAATGATTAAAAATGTTTGGGAGTAGATGTACAGGAAGTTCCATCTCATGAAACTCACATATACATATTATGAGTATTAATATATATATATATATATCTGTGTGTGTGTCTATATATTATTCATACAATAAAATTAAACTATATCTATACTTCATGTATCTAATTCATGTATACATGTACTGCATGAATGTATTTTTATAAATATAAAAGAATCACCCATTTTCACTAAAATCACATAAATACATTATGTAAAACATTACAACTATTTTTTAATCCATAAAAACACTTTTGGATATGATTTTTTTTAAATATCTTCATTTTGAACAACATATTTGTCCAAATTTTTATCCTCATCCAAGGACCTAACTATGTGACCCTACAGGCCTTATCAGCATTGAAAAAACTATGAAATTAATATTTCATATATGTAAGAAAAGAGTGGCATCTAGAAAAATATCGGTTCTCCTCAATCTGCTAAGGGTTCTGGTGTGATCTCCATCAAACATGTTCATATCTCTATATGAACATGTCCACCAAAAAATGTATTATATAAATAGTATGTATACCAATATAATAATTTTTCCATGACATAAAGCGACCACTAGACATGGAACATATCAATCTAGTATTTACCTCCCATCATTTCTTGATTTTATAAAAAAAATACTATCCAATTTGATGAAAACATCACATGTCATTCATTTATCTAATATGTTCATCACATGTAAATTATCCAATAGGTGAACAAATCATATGTGAAAAAACTAATCATGGCCATGAATTTATTTAGTTTAATTAAATAAAAGGCAGTATGACTTTAAGAAAATGAGCCTCAGTCCACTTAGTGAGGTATCCTTAAGTTCATCCACGAGACCCAGGTTCAAAACTAGGTAGATGCATATTTCTGAGGGTACTGTAGCAGTATTGTAGTAGAACTGTATACTGTGCAGGTACTGTAGTAGAACTGTACACTGTGCGGGTACTGTAGCAGGTAATGTTCGGTACTATAGCAGCTGGAAATATTTACCTTGGGCCATCGGTTTGGGCTTAGAGTCCTTAAGGATTTTGGGCCACCTAGGCCTTCGGGTCAGTAGGGCTTTTGGGACACCTTTAAGGCCTCCATGCCAGCTCAAGGTCTTCAGGCCACATGTTGTTGCCCCAGATAGACTCTACAAAAAGAGCAGCCTCAGAAGAGGATTCAGAGTAGGTTCACTCACTAGAGTAGAGCCAAATGGGTTGTCAGAATGAAAGGTTATGGCTATACCATCGAGGATAGCATGTGCTTGCACAATAAGCCTAGCCAGACGGCCATGCGAAGGTAGAGAGCTACTATCACAATGCAGATACTGGGGAGGGGTAGTTCCTTGTAGATAGTCTGGTTGAATTTCCTAAGACCTTCGTGTCATGTAATCTCATAAGCTTATAGGCCTTTTAAGGGTTCCCCCTCATCCCTTGAAAGGGGGTTTTCTAAAATCAATAAAAAAATAAAACCTTCAGGATATTCATGCTATATGCATTTAACTTTTAATATAAGTGGATAGATTCCATCTTGGTTGGACTCCAACCAATGACATAATTAGAAACACAACCAACAACCCTTGTATTAGTTAAGTTCATTTGTATACTTTTTTAAGTATGGTATCAAAGTATGAAGGTTCTCATGTTAGGTATCTTAGAAACCTTAGGTAATAAGGATTGATAATAATCATATATCCCAAAGTATGTTGATGGCTGTATGACATTCAATGAGATATAATTTAGAAGATCAATTTAGGTATTAAGTCTATACTAATTACATCATGAATCCAATATTAATAACTCGTATACAAATCTATATAATGAATACAAGAATTTATTCATGATAACCTTACATTATCATTACAACCCACAACATTCTATAATGATCATCAACTAGGGATCACTCAAATTTTTAGTTTAAGGGGATACTATCTTTCGACCGTTCATATAAAATAAATTATAACACACATGAATGATTGATAATTATAGATTTTATTTTTTATAATAACATAATACATTTATATCCATTACAACTAATACATCATGTGGCATATACCCATATATCCTGTAAGACCATCATGGTGTTGTTGTGGTAATGGTTTCATCAACAGATCTTCTATATTCTCTTGATTAGCCACCCAACTTATATTTACATCACCCATCTCAATGATATCCCTTATGAGATGGTATTTGTGTAGGATGTGTTTGATTCTTTGATGATACCATGGTTCCTTATCCTGAGAAACAAAACCATTGTTTTCACAATATATCTTGATTTCCCCCTTGATACTAGGAACGACTCCATGTTCAAAATTGAACTTTTTGATTTAAATAGCTTCCTTCACATTATCTGATGTAGTGATGTATTCTTCCTCTATTGTCAAGTCCTCTATGGTGTATTTTATGGAACTCTTCAAACTAATTACTTCTCTATTTATTAAAAACATGAATCTATATTGAGATTTAATATCATATTCTCAGATTGGAAACTAAAATATATTTAACCCTTTACACAGAGCTCATCCTATCTTTTAAATACCAAGAATGTATCCTTAGTCCTTCTCAAGTATTTATTGATTTTATTCACCATAATCCAGTGAATCACACTAATATTGTATTGGTATCTATTTATTATACATAAATAATTTTTACATTCATTTGATTATACAATATGGAATGCATGATAGGTCATGTGGATGATGCATATGGAATCATATCCATCATTTCTAACTCTTTAGAAGGATCCAAACTCGTCCTAATATTTATGACATGAAACAATAGTAAAGACCCATTATTAGAGTTCTATGTTCTAAACTACATTATCAACTTATCGATGTTTGTGTTTTTGACTCATTCTATGAAACCTATTAGATTAATCTTTAAAGATCCTCATGTTGAGTATGTAAACTGCTTCACCTATGACTTTCATTGAGAAACATTTACCCAGCCACATCTTCACTGAGTGAAGTTTTAGTACATCATTACTAATAAGTAGTATATGAACTACATACAGTATTAGAAATACTACCATACTCCCACTAATCCACTTGTATATACAATAATCATCCACATTATTGATGAAACCAAACTCTTTCACTGCATCATCAAACTAATTATTCTAACTCCAAGAATATTTATTTAGTCCATGAATGGACTACTTTAATTTGAAAATCTTAACATTATCATTTGGAACTTCAAAACCCTTGGGTTTTATCACATACAATTCATCTACTAAATCCTCATAGATGAATGTGGTTTTTAATTTTATATTATATATCTCATAATTATAATGATCTGTTATGGCTAGAAAAATATGAATGGACTTCATCATCATAAAAGGTGAAAATATATCTTCATATTCAATTCCATTAACTTAGTTGCAACCCTTTTCCACTTAGCATGATTTATAAGTGGAAAATCTACCATTAATGCTACTTTTCTTATGAATAACCCACTTCAACCATATAGGTCTCACCCCTTCAAGTGCATCCACCATGTTCCAAAACTGGTTAATGTACATGGATCCCATCTCAGATTTCATGGCTTTTAACCATTTCTCGTAATCATAAATATCATTAGCCTCTTAGTAAGATATAGTTTCATATACTTTGAATATTACTTCATCATCATTATCCATGATAAATACACATATCTCGTGCTCCTAACGAATCCTACCAGCCCTTCGAGGTTTTGGGTAACTTCAGTAGGTTCTTCTTCCACAACTCTTTGAAAAATGGGCTCAACCTATATCTTAGTAAAACTTCCCATTTATTGGTATTGAACTTCTTCAAGTTAAAATTTATTACCACTAAAACATTGAATCATGTGTTCCTTCTCAATAAAAACACTTCTTCAAGAAAAAAACACATTGTGTTCAATAGGATTATAAAATTAATATCCCACATTTTCTTTGGGATAACCAAATAATATTAATTTTTTAGATTTAGAGTAAAAATTATCATAATCAAATCATTGTAAAAATTATTCACATCGCCAAATATTCACAAAAAATGGGATTTTTTCCATACCATATCTCATGTGGTGTCTTTATGTATAATGTAAATGGAATATAGTTTAGTAAGAATCATGCAATCTCCAGGCATAACCCCAAAATGAAATTGTAATGTAACATAGAATCTTCATTGATTGAACCATATCTAACAAGGTATGGTTCCTCCTTTAAAATATACCCTTTAATTGTGATGTTATGGTAGAAGTGAGTTTTGAAACAATTAATCAATCTCTCAAATGAGTTATGAATTTCTGGCTCAAGTATTCACCTTCATAATTTGATCAGAGGACTTCAATACATTCCCCAGTTTATCTTATACTTCACTTTGAAACTATTTTGAACTTTTTAAAAGTTTCATACTTGTGTTTCATCAGAAACACATACCCATGACAACTAAATTCATCAATAAAAGTAACAAAGTACCTAAAATCACTAATTTTTTTGAGTACTCATTGGTCAATATACATCACTGTATATGAAATCAAAAAATTCACTAGCCCTCGCACCTTTTCTCCCAAAATATGAATTTTAATTTTTCTCAATAAAAAAATATTTACATGTATCAAATGATTCATAATAAAATAAGTCCAATATTCTGTATCTATAGAGTCTTTAAATGCATTTCCCATTTATATGTCCAAGGTGACAATGCCAAAGGTAGGTAGAATTAGAATCCAACCCAACCTTCTTATTCTAGATTTTATAAATAGTAATATACATATCAAGGATATATAAACTATTCATTATATTACCAAATCCACAATAAAATCATTCTTATATATAGAAAAACTCTTGTTCATAATAATGAATGAAAATCCTATCTTTTCTAAGAAAGATATAGGAATAAAATTCATATTTATGATAGGAACATAATGATTGTTTTTCAATTATAGGATCAATCCACTTTGTAAAATTAGATCATAAGTTTTGAACTCTAATGTAAAAACTTCTCATCCATTACTGACATGAAGATCTACATCACCCTTTACCAATTCCCTCTTATCTCTGAGTCTGTATTTGTTAGCAAAAATGTGTAATGCACACCTAGTATATAATACCCATGAGTCATATTTGGAGAAATTGATTTCTATAACATTCACATTTGGGTAATATGAAATTTTCTCCTTGATAACAATTATCAATCATAGATACCTATATTTAATAGTTTTATTAGTTATACCTCTTAATAATCTTAATATGATTAGTGTGAAGTATGTCATTATCTATAACAAATACATATTAGTAGGTGAGTATCACGTATTATATATTTTAATTAATGGATTTAAATTAATTTTATCCCACTTAAAATGATACCCCATATATCATATCCATTTAGTTATCCAAGATCCATATTTTATCATAGATTACATCAGTTATCATTTAATCAATCCATGATTATTAAGGTAGGGAATCATCTCAGTCAAAATAGTTATGATTCTTCGATAGTATTGTGGATAAACACTTATCCAAATACATTATATGGATTCACTCAATTATATTTCTCTATTATCCTAACCATTAGGTATTCCCATCTAGTTTAACCTAAAACAATCACCAAGAATAATCCAACAATGGATAATTAATGGATAATCAATCTAAGATTAAAAATAACCAACATGAAAATCTAGAGTAACTTATAGTCTACTTTCCTTACAAAATATAATCAATGGTACCCATGTCGATCTTGATAATACATAGTTAAAAGATCAAGGTCTTGACAAGTTCTGCTTTGGAATGAATCTCACACTAAGTATTCAGGGGTTTTTTTAGTCTTATAAGGTCTCACCAATTTAATACACATCATATGCATATTAAATTCATAATTATTAAATCATATATAATGTTTATATTTTCATGTTTTAATTATTATTTTGTATGCATTCTTCTGGTGATTTATTTTTAAAAATCCGTATTCCTTTAACTAAATTAATGTGTTCATGCCATATTAATGTGTAACTATTTATAAAACCCACAAGTTTGTGTTACTTACCCAAAAACAGAAGCCAAGTATATTCATGCATATCCAAATGCATCATATGCATAAGTTATGTGAATTATTCATGTAAAGATAAAGAGTTACATGATTTTATAAAATCTAAATGAGTAAGCCTGAAGTGATGTATATCTAACTTCATTCACTTTCCTAGTTAAGGAATAATCCACTGAGAAAGTAGGTGGTCTAACCCCAAGTATCTCTACTTAGGGATACTTTTATCATGGGAGAATTAAATTCCTAAAAACTCTAACACATAATATAAACAAACTATTCCCAAAAACTAATCTCAAGATCATAAATATAATTACAAACCTATGTAAATGTAGAAAAAATCTGAATTTTATGATATTGAATCAAGAATGATATGCAAGGATCTATCCTAGAATCAATTTATCATATAAATATCCATACATAATATTTATATTTCATATACATTTTAATAATCATGAATATCAAATAAATTTAACAAATAAATAAACTATTTATTTATTTTTCAAAACATAAATCATTTATGAACTATTCACAAATAAATTAAAATTATAACAATTTTATAATTTAGCAAGAATATTACAATTTTGTGTTTATTTTAATATTAAAGCTATAATATTTTATATTATATGGAATTTATATGATATTTCATGAACTATAAAAATTTTATAATTCAAATTATGTTATATAAACAATTTATATAATCTAAATATCATATATCTTATTATTTATAAACTCCATATAAATAAAATCTTATGATTTATAAATAAACTATTTATTTTTATATTATAATTCATGTCATTTAATTCCACAAATGTATTTGAAAATTACTTTTTTATTTCTAAACACTTTTAAAGGAAATTGAGAACCAATGACATCAAGACTTAAACATAATAAAACAGTCTCAAACAAACCAAAAATCAAGATAAAAAAACACTCACTACCAAAGAGAAGCTCCTCCCAGTAACTAAAAACCATAATGTTCAGCTTCCATTGTCTCATCGGAGCACGACAAGTTGACTTGTGCCAAAGAGTACGGGCATGGTACCGATGGCCAAAGACACACCCTCTCAATCTTCTGATTCTGAAAAGCCATGAAACAGTGAAACCTCTTTGCTCTAAACCACATCTAAAGCATCTTTTTGTAAGAAAATGTTGTAGAATCCCTTGAGCCACGACCTTCCGAGACAAAAACCAACATGAAATCAAGAAAATCACCATTGTCTTGACGTATCTACCAAGTGAGAGTTCAACAATTTCAAGTTATATTTATTTCTCTCCTTTTCCATAGAAAAATCTAATTGTTGGCCTTCCAAATCCAGAACAATCATCCAAATTCAGAGACCACAGGAAAATCCAAAGCCGGACCATAATAAAATAATGAAATGAAGAGCCTTAGATGAACCCAAAACCACAGCTGATTCAACCATAATGAAATAAACCAAAAATATGCATTTGAACCCAAAACCAACTGCTGCTTCAACCATAACAAAATCATTGGACCAAAATTAGAAGATTCAAAAGGAAGTCTCACGCCGATCACAGAAAGACTCAGAATAGATCGCATCCAAAACCATATCACGAACAAGAAACCAAGAGTCCAAATTCATCACCTTATACAGCCACTCGAACACCAGCAACATGAAAGAAAGTCCGACACATGCCAGATCCATAGTCCCACTACCGCCTCCAAGGCCGCACTCAAAGCCCACAGTTAATCTCCCACCAAACCCACATCAAACACTGATCTGAGGCTGAAACCCACCGAGCTAGGACTTGACCACTGAACTCACCGTGTCACCATGAAGATCCCTCAAAGATGTGAGTCGCAGGCCATGAACCACTGAATTGGGAGGCCGAGGAGAGTTCACTGCTGAACCGAGATAGACGAGATGAAAGCGGCGGTAGGGGAAAACCCTACCTTTGCGGAGCCCCTTACAGGCTCATCTCATCAAATCCATCAACACAAAATGTATTTTAAAATATTAACCATAAACATTTGGTAAAAATGTTTCATAAACATTTATTTAATTAATTATAATCAATTTATAATTTATTTATTTATTCAAAAAATCTCTATAAATTAAACATTCCCAAAATTCCCTTTAGTGTTATTTATAAACAATTTATAAACCTTTAAAAACATTTTATATATTTAACTAAAATAATAATATTTTATTTACCCTTATGTAGAATCACTATTATACATAAGGTTATCCTCCCGTTACCCATATGTTGGAATTATTTTTAAGGGTAACTATCCTAAACCTTCACACTAATGTTATTTGAAAGGATAGTACCTTTATGTAGAGCTAATTAGAACCTCTTGTGTAAAGGTAAATCACTACTTACCTTTACACAACTCAAATAAAATGTGTTGTATAAGGGTAATGAGTATATTAAATTTACATGAAAACTTCAATTAAGGATGAGTATTGATATACTTTTACATATACTTTAGGAACCACTACTTAAATGTAAGGCACTATCTTTCCATTATACAGCACTGAGCAACCTCACTGTGTAAAGGTAATATAAATATTACCTTTACCCATCTTGCTCTATTTATGGGTATAACCTTTACATAGCCTACTTACATGATGGTAAATCAAATTTAACATTACATAATTCACATAAGGGTGTAAAACCTACTTCTCTTTTACAAAAATGTAGTTCTTTATTTTTCTTTGAAAACCAGTCATTCAAAAATGTTTGATTCCTAAAGAACCTCATTCTAATACCACTGATGGGTTTTTTATGAATATTTAATGATAATATGAAACATAATAAAACCCAAAACATATTAATATATGTGTTAAATAAATAAAATGCATAAAATATCACCAAAACAGATTACCTGCCAATCTTGTACAGAAACAGCCATATTCTTCATTAGGGAAGGAGAATGCTTGATAGAGATTAAATGAAGTAGTTTATACAAAGCCTACCATATCAGTGGTAATACACCACCCAATGAATCCATAAATATTTTTTTAGGGTACCGAAAATATAAAGGGGTTTTACCACCATCTAGAATGACATAAATAGGGTTTTAGGAAGAAAATAGATTAGCAGTGTCTCATAAACATTGCACACACAAACAGAATAGAATCCCATCCTCTTTTATAGATAAATCCCAAGGACCCCACTATATAAAGCATCATATGAATTACATCCCATTGATTTTAATTCATTTAACTCAATTTAATGATTAAATCTATAGCATTAATGAATGAAACTACCTTCTCTTATTAAATGATTGAAACCATTTTGGGGAAGCTGTATAGGAATATTCATCACATGTAACTCACATATGCATCTTATGCATATTAATAATATATATATATATATATATATATATATATTATATTCATGAATGAAATGGAAACTATATATATAATATCATATATATATATATATACTTCATACATCAAATTCATGAACACATGTATCTCATGTAGGTATTTTAGTTCACATCCAACATGTTTTCCATAAAAAACAATACATGTGACACCATGCTCAAAATATAATTTTTTGGGTTGTTTAAACCATATTTATCATGAAAAGAATTATATCATGAAAATTCCGAATCAAATAAATTTCAAATAAAAATAACCCCTTTTATCTAATCCATTAATAATCAACACCCCCTTTACAAGTGAATTTAATAATGTCACAACAAAGGGATGTAAGCATGATTCTCATACCTTATACTCAAATTTTTCATATATTATGGAAAAATGAAATCCTAATCTATAAATATTTCTCACCATAAATGGATATAACCAATATTTTAATTCATGGTAGTGAAAACACCATTATTCCAACCTTTTTTTATCCAGTACTGACAACACAACACTTATCCTTCAATTCCCTACAGGTTAACATAGACATAAAACAATAATAGGGAATAATAATGGAACTATTTGTTCGGTAAATTCAGACTTTAGGTTTAGATTTACTTTTCAACCTAGTTCATTCTTTCCTTCCAATATCATCACATTTCCACAAGTTATAATCCTCAACAGGTTTTTTGATTTCTTCATTTTTTAAGCTGGTATGATTTTCATGCAATCATTTAATCCTTTCTCAGAAAAACCATGATTTTGACATGATTTTAATTAAACCTTAAAACCTAAATCTATGGGAGGATTATCATGAATTCAAACATCTTCATGTGTATCCACTTATTTTCCTATATATTTAGCATTAATATATTCTTTATATAATCTCTTTTCCAACTCCAACTCGTCTATCTGTATTACCAAGATTTCAATTTTGACCTTCTCAACTACTTTGGATTTCTCATTTTTTTCTTTCGTAAAAGAGTATGAATCAGAATTTTATTGAGAAGTCAAGATTTATGTTTGTACACTCTATAATTCCCAAGGTCATGTGGGTATAATCAATTAACATTGTGGCATACCTATCCAACAAAATTATATTAGCTTTTGTGGGAAAAATTATATCATAATAAATATGGTCTGATAAGTCGATTGAATATTCACACCTAAAAATATTCTGAAGCATATACTACACTCCCATCTTTGAAAATAACATAGAAAAGATGGAGGTATATTCCATATACTGTTTTCTCAATGTATATGGGAATAAAGATTTTGGTTTCAGACCACAGGATGATGAAAAGAACTAAATCATCATAAGTTGAAACATTATCTTGAATGATAAGTTTATATGGAAGGATCACAACATTTATGAATCAACAGATGAGGGGAAGACATTAAATACTGAAGTATAAGTTGATCAGGAGATAATCCCTAGAAGTTCACAAGTTTTTATAACTCTAAATATCATAACTAGTTCTCTATAAATTCAACCAATGAAAGAAATTCTATAATGATCTAGTTTTATAGATGATTGATGAAAATATATGAAGTTGATAAACTAATAGTTAGTTCACTAAAATTTGGGGCACCAGAAACTCCATCCCTAGAAAGGGAAGAGTCTTAAAAATAATTAATAAGATCTTATAGTTCCAAATTTCCAGTCCATATGTATGTATTTTATATAAAATTATAACTTCTAATAGATGTTAGGAAACCCGAATTCCCAAAATAGGTAGTGATTATTAGTGACTCAAAGTAGTGGGATTCATCCATTTAGGAAGAAATGAATTGTATTATGTTCAACAGAACTTGGGAGTTTTTTGAACTATTGAAAAGAATGTATACATGGGATTAAAAGTGGGATTTACATTTGATGAAGGAAGCTAACATAATTATAATTTAAAAATCATGGTTTCTCATGAAAGGGTTCTGATAAATGGATTTATTTATCAAAAATATTTTAGTACTACCTTATGGATAATGTTGATTCCTATAGATTCAAATAGTTTACACTTGGAGTAGATGGGCATTAAATATTCCATTCTTCGTGGTAAATTTGAGGGGGAAATATACATGAAGTAACTGAAGTTATTTGAAGTTCATCAGAAGGATGGAATTGTTTTTTATTTAAAGAGAAGCCTCTATGGATTGAAGCATGAACAATATTAGTCAAACCATAAGTTCAAAACCCTTGATAATGAGAAATTTTTTACATGATATGATTCTAATAATTGTTCTTATCATAAGGTATAGGATGATAGGACTCAAGTCATACTCCAAATATTTGTGAATGACATGTTGTTTGCAGGTATGGAGAGTTCATAGATTCAAGAGATAAAGAGTAAAATGTATAAAATATTTGAAATGAAGGATCTTTTCCAAGATAGGAAAATATTTTTGATGAGGATAGATAGGGATGGAAAATGTGGTACTCTAGTGTTTTTCCAAAAAGAGTATATCTGGAAGACCATTGAGAAATTTGGGATGACCGGATGTAAACCTATATCAACCCCCACTAGTAAAACTTTCAAGATATCCAAGGCACATAAACCAGAATTGAAATATGAGGTTACATATATGTAAAAATTACTATATGTATCAGATATGAAAATATTATTATATGTGGTGATCTTTACCTTACAAAACAATATCTTTGGAGTGGAATTATGAAATCGGTTACTGTAAAACCCTGGAAGAGGAATTGGAATGTTTTGAATTAGACCATATGATACATAAAGGAATCAAATTATACAATTCTCTATTTTGATTAATATGATCCTTTCCAAGGATTCGTAATTAATTATTTTTTGGTGGATGAAGATACCCAAATGATCATGATGAGCTTCGTGTTTATATTTGGAAGAATAATGGTTGGTTGGGTTTCTTGGCTGTAGCTTGTGGTTAATTTTATCTATGATAGATGTAAAACACATAGTATCTATATAAGACTAAATGGATTTAGTATGGTTAATGCACATTCAAACTAATATTGGGAAGTTACTAGAAGGATTAGTGTTATTCTATGATAGTCAGAGTACAATTCAACTTGCTTGGAATCTAGTGTTTTGTCCAGGAATGAAATCCAATGACCTAAAATTACATTTCATATCAAATATGATGGAAGATAGATTTTTAGAGTTATGGAAGATAAATATGAAGAAAAATCTAACTAACATGTTTATGATGGTTTTATACCATGAAATCCTGAGGTAGCACTATGCCTCAATAGGACTTGGGTGAAAAGGATATTAAGTAGAACACTGCATTCATAGAGGAATATGTTGATTTTTTTCATAAGTGTATGAGGATGTTTGAAGAAGACGTTGATTTTTTTTCTAAGTGGGAGATTATTTAGATTTTAAATACTATTCAAATCACCAGATTCAACTTATCGAAATAAGTAACTCTATAATTTCTTCTTATTTGTGTCAAGGAAACAAAAAATAGAACTTCAACACTTGAGATTCATCTACTAGAAGTTGGGGTACTTCCTAAGAGCATAAAAAGATTGTTCAGTTTACTAAATGGGGGCTAAGAATAGTCCATCGACTATTGTGGTTGAGTATATTCTTAACAAAAAATATGTGTGAATTCAATGGATAGTAAACCAAAAATGTAGTATGGTAGTGTTACCTATTCAATCGGTTGAGTACCTCTAAAAATAATAGGTTGGACTAGTTTCTGATGTGAAAAAAAATTAAATGATGAGTACCTTATACTCAATCAATTTGTAACACTGAATCCTTAGTTAGGGTTTTTTTAAACTTTTGTACTTCTGATAATATAAAATATTGTAGTGTTATACCGTGGAATTAGGATGAAATTAGAAACCATGTAATCTTGTGTGTACACTTTTCTTTTCATATTGTTTGAATGCTTATGTGTGAGTTTTTATAGAGATTTTGTGAATAGTGTGACTTTTTGTAGTGAGTAGGGTGAATATTCTTCCTATATTATGATATATTAGTCCTAGGGTAAATTTTTGTGGTCTATCTTCCATAGTATAGAATCTATGGTGAAAGTAATCATTCGGTAGATCAAAGAAGTATCTTCTGGTGTTTTAATATTTGGTCCTTCCCCCAATACTCTCTAGGTAAATTTTGAGGTGCATTCTAACAAAACGAGTATTAGATCTTGAGTATTATTTCTTCTCTCTAGGATCCCAAGGTCCAGATCATATCACTACAGGGTGGAGATCCAAGGAATGTGGTGACCTCTAGTAGGACATGGTTTATGGGGTCCCTTTTATTCATATATTTAAAAGAGTGGAAAAAACACACACACACACATGTACACACACGCATATAAATTTTTTTTACTTAGTGATCTCGGTGAAAATGATCTATGGGTATATTGATAATGATTTATAATGAATATATTTATGATTAATGATGAAAAGGTGTGAGGTTTTTGTCTACACTTTGTGTGTTGATGATGTATATAATCACTAGTTGTTCATGGGGTTGGATCACTACTTGGGAAAAGTATACTGAGTATTATAGATTACCCCCCTCTTTGTACACAAGATTTATTTACTCTTATGTCAATAAAAATCACCAAAGGATGAAAGTGGATGATATAAGATATTGAATATGGATAGTGGATATAGTATATAGTGTCTTGGAGTCTCCATTGTGAAAACCAGAATTGTTTCATCCATATTTAATCATACTTTTTCATACATCTATTTTGGATGTGTGATATTTTCAGGTGTTTTATTAATTGTACATTACATTGTATTATATATATATTTCTATATATTCTTGTTATATGTGTCATGGTTGATGATTCATTTATATTTTGTTGGATGATATTTCATGATAGCATATGATAAGTTATATATTTAGGTAATGTATCCCATCATTTGAGTGGATACCTCTGTGTTAATTGTTATCCCATGGACTATTGGAGGTGATCTTGGGGAGTTCACTATTATACTAGAACATAACCCTTAAATTGTTAAAAAATATATGAAAATTATTATCATCTAATTTTACACCTAAAATAAAAAAACATTATTTCTAAAATTTTTATTCATAACACCTATTTGTATTTATTTTTTTTCTTGATTTGTGTGCCATAATCAATAGGATAATAGTTCAACTCATTTCATAAGGAGTATTTTTGTCTATTTTGAGACTCTCTTAAAGATTTTAGAATATTTTTGAAATCCTTTACAATAACAACACTAGTTACCCTTTGATTAAAATGATTAATTAACAATTATGTATTTAAAATAATGCTAAAAATTGAAATTATGTTGTCTTACATTTAATATATGTTATTAATCACTCAATAGTTTAAATTTATAGAAGAGTGCACTTTGTAATTTAATTCCATCCATGTGATCATATGGGATGAGGGGGGAGGTATAAGATATTATGATAGAGGTATTAGGCCTATGAAAGTGTCATAAAACATATCTTTATGAAGGGAATCAAAACCTACATAGCTCAATGACATGGTACAAATCTATATCTGGAGGCATTTTGTTCCTTTTATGTTCGTGTGATGAGTGTTGGAGTTGGTTCCCTAGAACCAGGTAATTTTAACATTAGATTACCATAATATTCATAGTCCTGAATATTAACTAATTATCTATCACATGATGATCTTCTTTGATGTGACATCTATGTGATAACTTCCTTGGATTACTTGTAGCACTAAAAGGTTATAGAAATTCCCCAATATGATAAGAACCTATATGTGACATGAAAATATTATTAAATATATGTTATAAAACTAAATGATATCATTTTATGGTAAAAAATGATACAGGATATTAGGGGTGGAGACTCATAGTACTTTGAGACACTTTATCATAGTGTACACCCTTATTACTCTTTAGATCAAGAGATTATCAGAACATGACCTTCTGGTAGGAAATCCACATTTATATGTGTCATTTCATGTTTCTATCTATAGACATTTGTAAATATCCTTAGATATATGATTATTATTAATGCATATTATAAGTCATGTAATTTGATGTATTGATGAAAACCATGATGACATATGATCACGGTATGGTAGGATACGTTGGGTGCATCATGAGTAATATTTCATTAATTAATAATGTGAGAAAGGATTTATCCCTTATTTTCCATAATTAAAGTTGATATCTCAATCCCTTTGAAGGAAATTTAATTACTTTATTAAAACTATGGCCATGGATATCTCTCAACAATTTCATTTCCATAAATTCATATAAAAAGACATCAGGCACATTGGTTGATGACACCAACATGTAAACTGCTTGATTTAAGATATCACGGTAAAGGTATTATATTATACAGTGTATTTACATATATGGTTATTTTTGTTGTATCATTTAACATCTTTCTTTATAGGTTATTTGACATGTTTCTATATGGTAACATTGGACTTTAGGTGTAACAACCTAATGTCATAGAGAAAGGTTCCTAGAGGTCAAACACTAAATGTATTTGAAACCTTGTTTAAATTCTATTTGAATTTAACATGTTGAATAAATATTATTCATGTACATATTTTAATAATTAGTCATTTATATTTTATCACATATATTCATCCACCAGTTATTTGATAGAATATTATGTGAGTTTAATATTAAATAAATATTCATTTCATAATGTAATTTTTAAATACATTATTATATAATATTTAATTATTTTCGTTGATTCGCAAGGCTACATGTATTTATTTATTTGGTTATGAAAATATTTTAAAAATATTAATTCACTAGTTTACTGAATATAATATTTATTTATTTATTTATACGTGAATAATGTAGTAAAATTTATTTATTAAATTAGTACTCAAATTTGAGGCATGGTAAATATCGAGGAGGATATACGGACCAAGTTTAATGGCTTAGTTAGAAATTATATATTAAATATCAATTAAATCAATATTAATTTTTTTATTTAACAAATGATATTTTTTTATCCGTAGGTGTTTTACATGTCAAGTAAATAATATTGTTATTTATATTATTATTATACATGAGATTTTCTAAGGAATAAGGGATTGGATAAGGGCCTATGTGCAATTATCAACCCTAGCCTGTCTTTATAAGTACCTTGTTATATCACTTTCCATAGTTAGATGTATATTTTGCACAAGAAACAAAGGTGATAATTCTCTAAATCCCTAAGATAGAAATCTCCCCATAATGCACTCATGAACAAAAGC
The DNA here is from genome assembly GCA_963277665.1 of Viscum album. Taxonomy (NCBI): domain Eukaryota; kingdom Viridiplantae; phylum Streptophyta; class Magnoliopsida; order Santalales; family Viscaceae; genus Viscum; species Viscum album. Next base: position 189,095,235 of record OY728155.1, on the reverse strand, counting down.
ATTGATCCTCCTCCATTCTTTTAAGACTAGAGAGAACTAGATAGATTCCCTCTAACCATGAACCATTATGTTGTGATCAAAATCGATCAATATAATCATTAGAACAAATTCTCTAGCACCCAAATAATTCTATGGGGATAATTAGAGGTTCACAGTGCACATTTGGATCATTGTTAAGGAGATTTTATCCTTGGATCCTCTCACCAAAATGATAGTACACCAAGAAATGTTAAACCAATTATTGTGTAAAAATCACTTAATTCATCCTCTCGGTATGTTTTGGGTATGTTTTGGTTTATTGGAAAATTCAGATGACTACAAATGAGAATGGTTGGTGTTTACTGAAGACATGTTTTTGAGGTGGCACAGTTTCCCAGTGTTTTCCAAATTTTGGGGTCTCAAAATCAAGAGTTTGGTGTTGGTAAAGGAAGGATTTATTCATAGAAGTTAATTTTATGAAGAATTTTGAATAAAATAAGAAAGGGGTGAGAATTTTGTACCATAATACATGGGACACACACCATGTTCTGGGAATGGTACGCGAAGCGGTAGGAGTGGTTCGCAGATGCGGTTCGTGAAACCAGAAACGGTTCGCGGCTGAGCGGTAGTTCGGTACGTGGATGGGAAGAATTCAGTAGAGGAAGTCAACCATGAAAGAGTAAAGGTGGTATGCGGAGCATGTAGGAAGATGGTTTGTGGACGGCTTGAGGTTCGTAGTGGCTGAAGAATCGGTATACGGTGGGGGCTGTATCGAATCAAGATTTAGCAAATCTTGATTTAGCAGATTAAAAAGGTATCTTTGCCTATATAAGAAATGCTTATCCCGCTGATTACTGTGGAGATGGAACATTATTAGAAAGAATATGTTTCTCTGGGAATTCATAAACGATTGAAGGTATTTCGCGAAGGGAGGATTGCGAAGGCTGAAGTGGTTCGCACAGAAGGAATTTTACCAAAGGTGTTTGCTGTGTTTCTTAACCCGAAAAGGAAGTCCAATGCGCGGAAGAGGAAGTCTGGTACGCATAAGGATTTGTATCAGTATGCGGAGGAGTAATATATGGTATGACAGAGGGATAATTCCTTAAGTGGTACATGGAGGGGGAACTCCAGTACACGGAAGTGAAGGCGGTCTGTGAACAAAGAATAGTTTTTAGACAAGATGGGTTTCACAAAGGAGGTTCGCAAAGTCAGTACACGGTAGTTGTACGTGATAGCAAAGGAGGATGCAGTTCGTGGATAGAGGAGGTTTGCGGAAGAGGAAATCTGTGGATAGAGGAGGTTCGTGGAAGAGAAAATCTCTGAATATAGGAGGTTCATGGAAGAGGCAGTAGTACGTAGAGGAGGTGGTTCACGTACCAAACTCGGTACTTAGTATGTGGGAGACATAAGGTGGTTCGCGATTTCCACAGGATGATTTTTAAAGCTTCAATTCAGTTTTTGAAAGTATTTTCTGGTACCTAACAGTACTTGGGAAGGAGTAATTAATCTACGGGTGAAAAAAGAAACTTCAACGGAGCATGTACCTATAGTTGAGGATGTAGGAATTCATGAAAATTAAGGGACCTACATGTTCATAAACTGTGTTTGACCTACAAGTCCATAAACTGTGAGTGAATTCTTTTACAAGAGAAGTGTACGAAGGAAGATGAAGACGGTGACCCTTTCCACCGGTAGTGAGCCAGATAAAGAGGCATAGGGAGTGGCCCTTGGAAATGCAGTGAGCAGACACTAAATCTTGTAAAGGCAGTGAGCCTAGGAATAAAAGATCTAGCCCAAATAGTGTACTCATTGTTGAATGTGAGCCTTAGTGAATTTGGTACATCGACACATTTCCACTGTATTCTCCTTGGATGTAGCCTAGTGAGGTTGAGCCAAGTAAAAATTGTTGTGTTATGTGCATGATTTCATATCTGTTCATATATTTCTATGGGAGGAAGAGAGAATTGAGTTTTTTCTAAAAAACCTATATCTGAACGATATAAAGTTTTAATCTGTCATACCCTGATTCACCCCCCCCCCCCCCCCTCTCAGGGTATTCGACCTAGTGGACCAAACACCAATTCATCAAAAGTAAATAATTTCAAAAAAAAGGTAATATTGATATAAATAAATTAATTACAAACTATATGTTATGATTCTACCTTCTTGGTTCTATCATAATGGTCAATTAATGTTATACTTAATACCATTGATTATGATGTTCTTTTTCATGTACATATCAGATTATTCATTGATTATAATAAAAAATTAAAGTTTACAACTACCTAATAGGCACTTCCACTATACCCAAAACCTTCAAGTGGTATTAGAGCGATCAAATGATTCATTTAAAATGATTTATTATTCATTGATTGATGATAATCATTTGTAGTTATTTTTAATTTTAGAATTGTTTTTTCTTAAATATGAACATCAAATTATTCTCTTACCTTTCTTAATTATCACTCATATAACCAAGAAAATGATAAATTTACATAAATAAAATTCAAAGACTCCATTAGGAGGTGATAAGGATTCTAGAAAGATGAAAAAATACTACACGACAAGTATCTCATTGGTACACATCGTCTACACATGTTAATTTCCCTAGGATGAACTGTGATAAATATCAATTTTCGTGAAATAATTACATGAGTTAAGTATTAAATATGAACAGGGTGTTGACCATACACGACTGGAACACAATTTTTCAAACTACACGCCATGTAACCCACAAACATTATGTGTAGTCCACATGTTTTTGAGGTGGAAAATATGGGTTCCAAGCTATTTTTCACATTTTTTACATGTTATAAGGACTAAAAACCCATGAAACATTGAGGACACATAGAAGGTAGCTTGTATACACATCGTGTACCTCATACACATCCATGGCCAATAAATTTGGAACATCCCTATTCATGTGTCGAGAACATGGGAAGAATATATTACATGTTGTGTAGCCCAAGTAAATGTAGTTTGATTTATTCTAACACACTTGATTAATTTAACATGGATAGAAAATTAATTTTATAATAAAACCTATTTTCATGTGTTAAGTGTGTCATTTATTTATAGTTTCCATACTAAATTCTAAACTGCAAGCTATGTATGGTCTTTATTGTGTACTCCATGTATGTTAATAACATCACATGATGTGTAATTTACATATGATCATGCATAATTTATTAAAAAATAACACATTTTCATTACATTCCACAAAATGTATATTGGATTCCACATGAATACATAATAAGAGGACCATGTCAAGTAGTTTTTTTGGGTACATGTCATTTCTCCAAGTACACATGTGTGATTTATTAATTTTTATAAAATTAATTTTTTAAAATTATGGATAATGGAATTTTTTAGGATGTTTTGGATGGAATTAAGATAAATTGAATTAATTTATTAATCAAAAAAATAATTTGAGTCGTTTGAGTCATTTTATATAAATTAAATAATGAATTTAACTGAGTTATATCTAGATTGAAAATTTATAATCATTTCATTCATGTAGATGATCATGATCTTAGACAAAACCAATGTATGTGATTGGTTTCCATTTAATTTATTATTATTATTAAATTAAAATGATAGTGTACATTTCTTCCCCTCCCCTTTTAATATAAGGGCCTATGTGCCCAATGTTTCTTTTATGTAAACCCCTCAACTAATTCTTTATGTCCCTCGCATATGTGTGAGTAAATATTATGTAATGAAAGGAGATACCATGTGATTCAAGTTGGTTTAAGTTTAGAGTTGAGGAAAAACCAATCTATGAGATATATAGGTGGACAGTGGAATATTGTAAAAAGAACCAAGTTTTTATTCAAGGTGTTATTTCCCCTAGGGTCATAGGTTAGTTTATCATCCACTAAATAAGCTAACCATTAGAAAATTATCATGATCGTAACACTTTTATTATTATTTTTCTATCAAGTTTCATGGATAATTTATTTTTCGATGCTTTATCATGATCACATAAATTAATGAATTAACAAGAATGCATGATAAAAGGTATAAATTTTATCTAATAAATGATTAATTACTTAAGATAAATTCATTTAATATTAGCAAGGATGAATTCATATAAAATGGTAAATTTATGAAAAAAGATAAAAATATTTCAAATTAATATATTAAGTCACTATTTCCTTTTTTAACTTCATTTAAAATATAAAAATATAAAAATATTTTTTACCTGGTCTAAGTTGGGGTTCTTTAAATTATTATCGAATTTGATATTGAATTTTTGAGTTGAATAAAGAAAGTTTTCACAAAGGGTTAGTTGTCCAAGAAGAAATTGATGTAACAAGTTGGAAGGTGATAAAAACTAAGTCTAAGATTTCAGGATCAGGGAGTCCACTCAATGGATCAAGGAACTAAAAGTTAATGTTTTTGGAAATTTATCCATACCTAAAACCCTTCAAATAACTTATCAGACTCAATTTTGGATTATGAGAAGGGGAATATGGATCATTTCAACTAGAATAGTCATGTGATAGTATGTTCCAAAACTAATGGTGATGGCTATTGGGTTTCAAAAAAATTATGGGAGACTAATAAATTAAACGTATCATGTCATGTATTTTGTGATCAAGATAAAACTTAAATATTCTTTTAATTAACATAGAGTATGTAAATTGAAATCATTGTAACACTATTATACTATAGAACACAGACTATTTCCACACTTACATATATTTCCAAGGGTTGTACAGTTATTTTATACATTAAAATAATACTATAAAATTTCTACTATGTGGTTTAATTACCTAAAGTTCTTCAGCCACCTCAAAAAAATGTGAAGGAGAGAATGATTCCTGCTGGAGGTACATAGGGTTTCATCAATTATTCATTGCATAATAATATTAGTTTTGTTTAGAGAAATTATAATCTAGCCTATGATATGAATTTGTATACAGTGATATCTTATCTCTTGAGAAGGATAAATAGATGCATTAAATAAATAATATTATCACTACACCATACTAGTGAAAACTAGAAGGGGGAATATAGATATTAATGTTGGATTTAATATAATGAAGTATGTTGATCAATTAGTGAGGTTTCACTTCCATATAGATAATAAATTATCCATTAATCTCGTACTATTATCATTTCCTTCTAGGTTCTCCTTATTCATCTAGAATTATAGGTTGAACAACTCAAAAATATTTAAACATAGTTTCACTAGGTAAATAAGATTTGTGGTAATTTGGTTCCACAACCCTTATAGTGAAAAACATGAAAGGAAACTGGGAAAATCCCATGACTATTTTATAGTAAATGGTCCCTTTACAAAAACATTCAAGGATACAAAATATTTAGAGGTAATGCAATGAATAAGAGGATATTTGCTTCACAAATGGATAAAAAGGGTCATTTAAAAGATAATTGTAATAAATTGAAGAAGATACAAACAGTTACATCTACTTAAAATATATTCATCATGGATTGTAATGTTTCTATTTTACTTTTTGGGTAAAAAATACTATCTTGTATTCAAATAATAAAAAAAAAGAATTCAATATTACTAGAAGTGTGGTATATTCTCCTAGGAACTGAGGAAGGGTGTTCCTACAACAATTGTGAGAAGAACATGACATCAAGAAGTACAAATGAATTCTCCCAGAGGATGGAAAGGGTCATTCCTATGTCAATAGTGGTATTTTCAAAACTTATGGTTTTTTAGTAGATAAATTATTGTTAAAATTTTATTTATATTAAGTATTACCTGTACATTTATCTTATTGTTCTATTGGACACAATGCATCACTATTTCTTTAGAAATTAATTTTTTTATGGTATTGTATACTTAATTAATAGTTTAGTGATACTAGAATTATTTATATAAAATTTTGGGAATATATGATGAAATTAAATTATAATATTCTTACCCAATTGAAGAAAGATAACTCTTTTTCAAGTAAAACTAAAGGTTTGGTCAAAGATATACCCAAAATAGTATTTAGTCTCTTTGTAGCTAAAAACCATTAAGTATTATCTACATTATTCCTTATTGAGTTTTAGATGAAGAAATATTTAGAAATAAATGTATACTCCAAGGATTTTAGAATCTATTCAGCTACATAGCATGAAAACTTCCAAGGTGAAGCAATAGGTATATTTATATACTTCATTAAATTACTTTATGAAATTTTAGGAATGATAGATGAAAGTAATGAATGCACTTGGGAAAAGATAAAGGATCCTACTAGTGGATTTGTTGAAGAATATCATAGCTATGTATTCATTGATTGTTAAATGTAGAGTGAAGGTTTTCCTAAACTCACATTACCTTGATCACATCATAAAGATAAAGATAGTAAAAGGTTGATTGATAAATAATTTTTTAGATATTATAAGTATTCCATGATACCATTCAATACATTTCTCATAAAATATGAGTGTAATAACTAAACATATTCCAACTAAATTAAATATCAAATGTCATATAAGTTACAGTATGATGGTATTCTATTAATTTCAATGCTTAAAGTGTTCTAGATTGAATCTTTTGTTAAGTTATCATTAGCTTTAAATGTATGTTAAAGGAAAAAATGCATATCTCATTTTGTTATCCTATAAATACTGAGGATATTAACATATCCAAGATAGAATATTATTAATCATAGAAACTACATTTTTATGTGGGAAGGATATATCTTTTGAGATATTAGGAGAAGGAAAATCTTCAATTCAATCTTTTCACCAGATGCACAAGTTATCTTAAAAATAATGAAATCTACATGTTTTTGTGGGATTAAATGTTCTAGAGACACATAATATATAGGAAATTTAAAACTATTGTAGTTTTTTTATATTCACTCTGGTGGATGAAATATATTATTTAGTAAGAATAATAATTCCTAGATGAATTAGTAAGTTATAACATACTATGATTGAAAAGTTAACATGAATTCAATAATGGAATCCATATACCCAAATTCAAGGGTACTGTAGTTTGGATGTTTTTAGAATTGATACTACTAGTGAGAATTAAATAGAAAATATATATATTGATGTTATAAGTTAGTAACAAAAAAATTTGATTGATTAATTTAATGTTTAAGACATAGTATGGGACAGATATCTTTTTCTCCAATCATCATGCTTAAATCTATTTGAATTCTATCTGTCAATGATACTATGATTGTCAAAAACCAACTTGGGTACCTTGGTAACCCAATAACCAAGCCTATCTTGATATATCCTAAAGGGAATTCCCAATCCCCACAAGTCGGCGACTAACACCTAGAATCCAAAAAAAATAAAGTTGGAATGATTTTCCCACTAATAATGCAAAAGAAAAAGAAAAAGAGAAGTATGCATAATTAAAGAAATTTCAATGGGAGTAAAGTAACCTAAATTAATGAGGCATAAATAATCCCAATGTACTACAACCCAAGAACTAAAATAGAGGAAAACAACTTTAGTACCTAAGGACATAACTCACCAAATCCAAGGTTCAACAGCTGGATCCACCTCCAAGTGGTCTTTTCCCCTTGGTCAAACTAGGAAAGAGATAATCTACAAACACCCAAAGGAACAAGTATAGTGTGAGAGAAAACTCTCAGTAGGGTATCACTAAGGATTTCATAATAGTTTCCAATGATATATTAACCAAAGGATTGCTTTCAATTTAAAAAAATAAAAAGGTTTGTCATTTTAAATAATATTTATAAAATCATTCTATACAGTTCAAATGATGAAAAATAATTTAAGAAAAGTCTTTACAAGTGATGTAATATTTCTAAAATAATGGGTTAAATAAAAAATTTTATATAAAATAGTTTATATAAATTCAAAAGGCATGTAACTAAGTTTAAAAACATTAGCATGTATTCATATCTCAAATATAATAAAGCGAGTAACATGGTCATTTTCCAAATAGGTATGAAATTTCCAAGCTACCTGAATCCACACTCTCTAAGTAATCATGGAAATATGTGTACACACATATCCTCTAGACACTGGTCAGAGATAACTCATCACCATCGCCTAAGGGATGTGACCTACTGCATTTATGTTTTAAAACATTGTATAATCATAGAGTGTGTCCATATAACTCACAATCTAGCTAAGTCTTGCATGTTCTCTTACACAATAAATGGTGGGAAATTTATTCTAAGACTTATTAAAATAGAATTAAATCCAATTCCCTCATTTCAAATGAAAATTTTCTATTTAAAACCAAAATAGGTTTTAATCAAAAACATTCATTTTTTAAAAGATAAAACCACTAGGTTTCTATCAAAACTTTTTAATACATTTTCAAAACATAACTAATTCCATCAATTTCATTTCAAAAAAAATTAAATTCAACAATTCAATTGAAACCATTTCCATCCATTTACAAACACACCCCAATTCAACAGAATTGGGGGGGTCCCTATTTCTTTCTAAAAACATTTCCGACCTCCCAATTCACTTAAATTGAGTTTTAATCAAAACCAATTGAAATTAATTTCAAAAAAAATATTTAAATCAATAATTCAAATAAATCAAGAAATTTAAGGTTAATAAAATTGGCCATGTTGGATGAAATCACCTACCTTTTTCCTGAAACTCAACGCCCGCAATGAAACTCACCAATGAGAACGAAGGAGAAGAAGACCTCAAAACTCAAACAAGAAATTAGATCTAGAAATACATAGTATTGATACATCAATTTCAGGATGATCTATTAAACTTAGAGGAGGATAAAGATATGGAGAAAAAGAAAAATATAGAATGCCTACTCGGGATTCCATGCCACCAATGAAATGACCATCGAACACCGAACGAAAGAGCCCCGAAGGGTTGGAGAGATCCAAGATCACCTAGGGAAGGCTTCTAGTTGGGAGAAAAGAAACTTTAGAGGAGGAGAAAATAGGATCTTAGTCTTTCTACCTACATATATCTGGCATGTGTGTAATTACACGATGTGTAATCCCATTACACATTGTGAAATAGTTAAATTTTGTAACCTCTAAAAACCCAGCGCTTCCAATTAAAAACTGGTATTTCATTCACACACGATGTGTAAAGACTCATCACATCATGTAACTTTCATGGTGTGAACCCTTCATGATATGTACCTAGAGACCATTACATGTCGTGTAACTTAGTTACATGGTGTGTAACTCTCTTACAGCCTACATAAATTCCTGGTTAAAGATGAGATTCCAACAAATATATTACTTCATTGTTATATGTATCCTAAAAATTCATTCTCAACCCTACCTAGTCAATGAAAAGGAAAAAACATGGCAAGGTTAATGACCTACCTATCAGATCGGTAGCAGGATGTTACAACCTCCCCACCATATTATATATCTACCCCCATAAAGACAATGAAGAAGCTTCCATGTTAAAAAGATGAGGTCGCTAATCCCTCATAAGTTCCTTATGTTCCCGTGTCTCATGATTATTGGAACCATTATTCTATAGAATAGGAACCAAAGGTATCATCCTCCTAAAAAGTACCTTGGTATCAAAATCAACTATCTTGACTGGACATTCAGTGAAAAATAAATCAGGTTCAATCTCATTATCAACCCATCTCAAAACATGAGATGGATCAGAGAGATACTTTCACAACTGCAATACAAGGAATAAGTTATGTATCAATGTTAGATATAGTGGAAATACTAAATGGTATGAAAATTTCCCCACCGGATTGACAACCTAAAAAGGACCCACAAAATGACAATCAATCATCCATTTCCTCCTAATCTGTCGATGACCCAACCAGGGGGAAACTTTCAAAAACAACAAATTACCAACTAAAAATTTCAAATGTCTATGGTGATGATCATCATTGGACTTTTATTGGACCTATACCATCAACATTCCTTGATGAATCAACTGAATATTTGTTGTCATCACTTGTACCAAACTCGGTCCAACCAATGAACATTTACTCATCTTAGTCCTATACAATAGATATTTACAAGGATAACCATACGAGGCCACAAAAGGATCCATTATAATCATGGACTGGTAACTATTGTTATAATAAAACTCAACCAGGCCCAAGTGATCATCCCAAGGCCCGCTGAAGTCGAGAACACAAGTGCAAAGAATATCCTCAAGAATCTATATAGCTATCTCTGCCTATCCATATGACTGTGAATGGTAGGCCATGCTCAAATGGATATAATACCCCAGTGCCTCTTGAAGGCCTCTCCAAAAATGTTAAGTCAACCAAGGATCCCTATCAGAAACTATTACATAAGGAACTCTGTGAAAATAGACTATCACATTCACGTAGATATTTTCCCACTCCTCAACTTTGGCTATATCGCGAATGGGTATGAATTAATCCGGCTTATTATTCATATCCATCATAACCCATGTCGCATTTTTCCTTTTCTGGTTATAATGAAAACAAACAAAAAATTCCATAGAGAACTCTTCCCACTTCTATGTAGGGACTGGAGGTGGTTGATGTAAATCCAAAGTTTCATGATGCCCTACATTAACATGTTGCCATGTATATCAGTGGAAAAAAACTCAGTAATATTGTATCTAATACCTAGCCACTAGAACTATTGTTGCATGTTAGAGAACATATTAGTGTTTCCTAGGAACATTTCCCACTAGAAATTATGAAAATCCACCATCCTAGCCTTCTTTTCTGCTAACGGAACCACAATGTGATTCTGATAACATTGAACACCCTCCTTAGAGAATGAAAATTGGGAAAATATCTCCCTACTATAAAGAGAGTCTCTAATTCTATGTAATTAATCATCAAGCTGTTGATATTAATGAATCATCTGGAGAAGAGTAGAGGTTAATTAAATGCTGAATAAAGAAACCACATAACCTAATTTCTGGACTCCAATATTCAATTTTTCAAAGAGTGTCATCAAATTCCACTCTTCTAAAGATTCCTTCACTACATGGGTTGGAAGTTTTCTTCTCAAATCATCTATAACTACATTCCATTTCCCTAAGGTGTAATCAATGTCAAAGTCAAAATATTTTAGGTACTCCACCAAATCCCTCTGGGGGAGGTTCAAATATTTTTGAGAGAGGATATAACTCAAACTATTGTGGTATGAAAACATGGCAAACCTTTAACCATAAAGGTAATATCACCAACTCTTAAGTGTGTTCATCATAGATGCAAGTTCAAGGTCATGAGTAAAATAATTATTCTCATGTGTCCAAAGCTGAAAAGATCCATAAGAAACTACATGATCTCCCTAAACAAGAACATAGCCCAAGCCAAAACCTGATGCATCACAAAAGACTACATTGTCCTGCTCGGCCTCTGGAAGAGTCAACACTGGTGCAGTAGTCAAAATACAGTTCCACTCAAAAAAATAATTCTAACATATATCATCCTAAGAAAACTTCACCCCCTTCAGAGTTTGAGAAGTCATAAAATAATAACACATCCAGAAGCCCTTCATGAACTGACAATAATATCCAACTAAGACCAATAAGATCAGAATCTAGAAGACATTATCTGGTTGTTCACAATTCATAATAGCCTTCACCTTATCAGGATCCAATTATATTCCTTGTTCCAACACAACGTGTCCTCACAATTTTACTTCCTGAATCTAGAAATCACACTTTGAAAGCTTGGAATAAATTCAGTTATTTCTCAGTAGACTCTAAACTATTCTCAAATGACATACATGATCCCCTTAGAACTTGGAGTAAACATGGATGTACTCCATGAAGACTACCATAAAAGGATCCAAATTGTAACATCCCGGTTTCGGAATCCACCCAGAGGCACCCTATACCCGGTTGGTCACATGGCCTCAAGCGCATTTCCCCAAACGCCAGAGGCTGAACACTAGCAGCGAGGGCCTTGGGTGTGATAGTGGGGAAACTATGCCCTCCTTAGCAGAGTAACACAGCGGAAGGAAAACAAATACACAATAGAGGAAGTAGTAAATATACCAAAAACAGTAATAGAGGAAAACTGGAATAACAAACAACTGAAGCACATATATAAATGATGCATGGTAACATGTGTCTAGGAAATTATCCAAACAAATCAAAATTCTGGAATACAAGCAGCACTAAACCAAAGTAAAAAAGTAAAACAGATAACAGCTCCTGAGCATCGCAAGCCTCAGCTTGGTCCCATGCTCTCCAACTTCATAGCAAGTCAAGTTCATGAAGTAGAAGGGTGCTTTCCCTTTTCTATACCTGCAACAATATAATCTGTTTGGGCCCAAATAGGGTGTGAGACGAAATCCTAATAGGAAACCACCCAAAGATCTATGCCTAACAGTTAGTGAATATATGGCGGGTAAAAGTACAGAAGCAATAAACAAGAAAGTACTCAGCAGAAATAGTTTCACATATCAAAAATAAATAATCAAGAAAAATAACCCTCTAAGAAGTGCACATAGCCTATCCCCTCTAGTTCAGTTATAAGAATATATAAACTCTCTAAGGAAGCAATCACAGTCAATTCCCCTTATAGTCAAAGGTAAAACAAGACTCTCTAAGGAAGATCACCCAGTCAATTCCCCTTATAGTATAAGGTAGTAAAGGACTCTCTGAGGAAGCTCACATGGTCAATTCCCCTTATAACCCAAAGTTCAAGGACTCTCTGAGGAAGCTCACTCAGTCAATTCACCTCATACCCCAAAATCATTCAAGTAATTCATAGACTCTCTGAGGAAGCTCGCATGGTCAATTACCCTTATAGTCTAAAGAAGTCAAGGACTCTATGAGGAAGCTCACTCGGTCAATTCTCATTATAGCCCCAAGTGGTCCTAGGATCTATGAAGAATCTCACTCGGTCAATCCCCCTTATAGCCTAAAGTGCTCAAAGACTCTCTGAGGAAGCTCACTCGGTCAATTCCCCTTATAGTCTGCTACACCAGGTTCTCACGGCCCTGTGTAGGTAAACGATCATAGTAGTGCAATATTGCCAAAGTAAACCTACAGAACTACTTGGATGACCCGTCTACAACATATCAAGCATGTCAGAATACAAACTATCCACCCTACAGCAACAGGCATGGAAAACAAGAAAGGAGGCCAAAAGGCTAAGAAGACCAACAGTCGTAAATAGAACATGCATGGGAAACACATCCAAATCATAGCAATCAACCCTATTCATATCCAATTAACCTCTACACAAGCATACTAGCATGGAAGGCAAACAACAAGGGTAAAATGGTAAATGAACAATACCCCATTCAAGGGTATTGGGCATAATTTCACATAATACTCAAATACATTCAACAGAAAGGCACAAACCACCTACCTCAATATTGTGAGATTGATATACTCCGACATAGGCCCTTGGATCGATCTAGAATTTGGTATATTAAGGTGATCCCAATGCAATCAACGGCAGTCGAATCGGAGATCATATGGATGCTCTGGGGATCTGAGAAGGATCGTAGTTGTATGGGTTATCTGGGACGAAGAAAACCTAAAAGAAGACAGTTTTGGTGATTAGACGCAAACCCGGTGCATTTAATGAAAAATAGTACCCGGTGTGTACTCTCCACTTCTGTACTCCGCTTTAGGCGGCCTCACAGTCACCCCCACACGGCTGTGTGCATGGCCGCTACATGGCCAGCACCCATCTACCTGTGTTAACTAAGTACACGGCGTGTACTCATAAAGTACATGGTCTGTACTTAGAAAATTTTTAGAATTTCCTCTTCTCTCAAAAACGACCAGAAAAGGAAAACATACCTGAAAAGGAAGATCTGGGTTCTTACAAACTTCCCCCCTTAAATAAATTCATCCTTGAATTTCCCTAGAGTGGCATAGAAGAAGAAACCTCAAATAGTTCCGGACATTGTGCTCGTACATCGGCCTCCCTCTCCCAAGTCTCATCCTGCACCTGCCCATACAGCAATAGCACTTGTACTAGAGGAAAATATAGGCCACAAAGACCTTTGTACTGTGATCAACAATCCGGATAGGATTCTCCTCAAATGACTAATCCACTTTGAGCTCAACCTCCTCAGGTTGAAAGACCTGAGATGGGTCTAAAAAGTAACGCCGGTGCTGAGAAACGTGAAAAACTTCGTGCATAGCCCGGTACCTCTGGGGTAACTACAACTGATAGGAAACCAGCCCAACTGTCTCCACAACCTCAAACGCCCCGACGTACATCAGTGAAATATTACACTGTCTCCTAATCCTCCTGTGTACCAACCTCATTGTGACATGCAGTAAAACCTGATCCCCAACATCGAACTCCAGAGGTCATCTCTGCTGATCAGCATAAGACTTCTGTTGAGACTGTACAGTAGCCATCCTCTTCCGAATAAACTCTATCTGCTCAGTGGTCTCCTAGACAGGACGGCGTCCCAACAAAGCTTCCTCTCCTACCTCCAGCCACCATAAGGTTGATCAGCATAGCCTATTGTATAAATCCTCATAAGGTGCCATCTGTATAGTTTCTTGAAAACTATTATTGTAGGAAAACTCCACAAAAGGTATATTCTTCTCCCATAAACCTCTAAAATCTAGGATCCATGCTCGGAGCATGTCCTCAAGCACTTGAATCGTACGCTCAGACTGGCCATCTATCTGGGGTGGTAATTTGTACTCAAAAGTACCTATGTACCCAAAGCTTTCTGAAGCCCCATCCAGATCCGAGAAGTAAAATGGGAATCCCTATCTAAAACAATGGAGTGTGGAACTCCATGAAGACATACAATCTCACAGATGTACAATCGTCATAGATCATAAAAACTGAAGGTCTCCTTATTCAAAAATAAGTGGTAAACCTTTGTGAGTCTATCAATGACAACCCAAGTAGCATAATTCCCTTGAGGTGACCTCAGAAACCCTGTTACAAAATTCATCATGACGTCGTTCCACATACACTCAGGAATGGGTAACTGCTATAAAATCTTTGTTGGCTACTGATGCTCTACCTTCACCTGCTGACAGGTAGAACACCTGATGACGAAACCAGCAACAACTCTATTTATAACTGTCCACCAATACTAATGATGTAGATCACGATACATCTTGTTGACACCAGAATGAACTACCCAAACTGAGGAATGAAAATCCCACATAATCTCCTTGCGTATATCTGTTGGCACCCATACGTGCCCCTAGAAATGAAAGATCTCATCCTCCCCTATAGTCCATCCCAGAATAGGGTCTCCTCTTGACACGCTCTCCCATAGGACTAGGCCTTTAAAATTTGATATCTACCTTATTCTCACTCGATCAAGAAGAGTAGAGGTAACAGACACAGAAGAAAGAAACGTCTGCCCCTGACTGTCACGCACTTCCAAATGCATCTCAGAGAACAGACCCATAAGCCACCACTCACTGTTGGCCTCTTAAACTGCATGTATCTGAGTCTTTCTACTCAATGAATCAACCACTAAATTTCCTTTACCAGGTGTATAGGCAAGCTCAAAGTCAAAGGATTGAAGGTACTAAACACACCTTCGCTGTCTCAAATTCAGATCATGATGAATGAAAATGTACTTGAGACTCTTGTGGTCGGTGAAAACCACAAAGTGCTCTCCCAGAAGATAATTTCTCTAGTAGTGTAAGGCATGAACAATAGCAGCAAACTCGAGATCGTGTGTTAGGTAATTCTTATCATGTGTCCGCAACTACTGAGACCCGTATGCAATGAATTCATCTCCCTTCATAAGTACAACTCTAAGACTGATACTTGATGCATCACAGTAAACAGTATAGATCTTTCCTATCTCTAGAAAGGCCAGTATAAGTGTTGAATTCAAACTCCCTTTTAGCTTCTTAAAGGCTGACTCACAAGAATCTGACCACAGGAACTTTTCACCCTTCTTAGTCAAACTCGTCAGCAGTGCCGCTAAGTGTGAAACGTCCAATATAAAATGTCTGTAGTATCCATCCAACCCTAGAAAACTTTGTAACTCAAATACGTTCTTTGGATTCTCCCAGTAAGCTACTTCTCTCACTTTCTATGGGTCTACTGATACTCCTGTCTTTGAGATAACATGACCCAAGAAGTGAATCTGATCTATCCAAAAGTGGAATTTTGAGAGCTTAGCATATAATGGATGCTCTATCAGTGTAATCAAAATGATCTCAAGATGGGTGGCATGGTCTTGTATAGAGTGAGATTACACCAAGATATCATCCACAAAAATCACCATGAAGGAATCCAAGTATGGATGGAACAGTCGGTTCATTAGTGCCATGAACACTGCAGGCGCGTTCATGAGTCCGAACGGCATAACCACATACTCGTATAGACCATACCTGCTACGGAAGGCTGTGAGAGGTATATAAGATGGTCTAACACACAACTGATGGTAACCGGATCTCAAGTAAATATTTTAGAATACCCAGGCTCCTCAAAGCTGATCAAAGAGATCATCAATCCTTGGCAAAGGATATCGGTTCTTGACCGTCAACTGTTTCAAATTACGATAGTCCACACAAAGCTTGAGGGTACCATCTGCCTTCTTCGCAAATAGGATAGGTGAACCCCAAGAATAGGTACTAGGTCATATGAAACCCTTTTCATGAAACTCCTCCAACTGCTCCTTGAGCTCTTGTAACTTAGGTGTAGCCATACTATAAGGAGGAATGGAAACTGGTGCCGCTCCTGACACAAGATCAATAGAAAATTATACTTCATGCTCTGAAGGCAAACCTAAAAAGTCCTCTTAAAAGACATATCTAAAACGATCCACCACTGGAAGAAATTATAACTATGAAGTTCACTGGTCATCTAGATATAGACTAGAAATCTGGGCTATAACTCCTCCCAACCCATGATACTCAGGTCCTTCTCTGCTCGCATGGACATCTCATTCACCCTTATGAAGAAAAGATTCACCTTCTGGTGATGTGAAACTCACCTTATAGTGATAGTAGTCGAAGACTTCCTGGAATAGAACTAACTAGTCCATCCCGAGAATGAAATCATAACATGCCATCTCTAGGACATAGAGGTCCCATAAGAAGTGACACCCACCAACTTGTAGAGGGCACTCTCTGCACTAATGTATACTAGCCATTCTAGTTCCTAATGGAGTGTCTAGCGTCCAAATATCAGCATAAGAAAAGATGAAGGGACTAAGTATCTCCATGATAGTAGCAGATATTAAGGTATGGAAATCCCCTATATCGAAAAGATCAGAAGCTAAAACTCAGTCTACTAAGATCGTACCTCGAACAGTAGAGGGTTCAGGATCCTTCTCTTGCTGGGTCTACTCCACTGTAAAAGTCTAACCTATACCACAGCCATGTGACCCTTCTTGACCACTATGAGCTGATCCACCCTGATGTCGTCAAAAACCAGGCGACTGGCTACCACATACATGACCTATACATCATATTGAATGGCTGAAAAAACTCCAGTTCCCAGACTGGTGAGAAACTGGCGGTGTTTCTCCTGAACGCGGAGTCAGAGAAGAACCCCTGTCACTAGCTGCTGGTGAGAATAACTGACAGAAGCACTAAAGGTGACCCATCTTGACGCACGATCGGCACTCCACTGGGCCCCTCGAGTAATGTGTCCTTGTATGCTCACTCTTACCGCACTGGTAGCACACCACCTGGCTACCTAAATATGCATACCGCCTACTCTGATCTCCTCATGCAATCTCCCTGCAGCGCTTCCTACTATCATTAGAAGGAATACTAACTATGTATGACAAACTACCCTAGATCACACCTCCATAATCCCTCAAATTACGCACTGTGATCAGTGCTTGGTTGCTGATAGAGGATATCTTAGTCAACCTGAAGATGTTCTCCTGAGATCAGATGTCG
Source organism: Viscum album (assembly GCA_963277665.1). Classification (NCBI taxonomy): domain Eukaryota; kingdom Viridiplantae; phylum Streptophyta; class Magnoliopsida; order Santalales; family Viscaceae; genus Viscum; species Viscum album. Next base: position 189,077,526 of record OY728155.1, on the reverse strand, counting down.
TGCCTCAGATCATCCTCAAGCTTCCATGAAAGGAAAAACTCATCACCTCCTAGAATAGGCAGGAAAAATTACAGCTCTGTGAAGTAAGAGGAATGCTCCATAATAGTAATAGTACCCTGCTCCAGACTCATGAACTCTCGGGCTCGATCGTCCCTCAAGGTCTCTGGATGTAATCATAGAAGATGTTCTGAAACTCATCCCAAGCCATATTCTACTGGAGTCCTGCCTGTGAGATCACATCCCACCACCTCTTGGTGGTGTCTTGAAACATGTAGGTAGTGAGCATTACCCTCTTCTCTGGAGGTATCTCTAGATGCTCAAAAATTTTCAGTGTGGATTCTAGCCAGGACTCTGCAGTCTAGGGTCCCCCATCCCCTGAGAAAGTGGGAGGATGCTGATGCTGAAAGGCCCGTGTCAATTCTGCCATCAATGGGGTAGGGGTTGGTGCTCCCTATAAGGTCTTCATAATCCTTAAAAAGGCCTCTCCGAACTGTACATCAGCACCTATGTCGGGTATAACGGCTGGTGCCAAGACTGGAATGATGGGAGGATCTGAAGGTAGTCCCGGATCAGCCATGTTCGGTATCTAATCACCGCCTGGAAACTGGCGTACATCCAGAGGACGTCTCGGTGGCATGACACTGCATGGTCAAGCACACACCTTAGATCAATATTATCAAGAACTAAAAACTAGAAGTGTAATAAGGTAACAGGAGAATGAAAGTACTCAAGTTTTACAAAACATGACTACACGGTGTGTTCCCTTAAGTCATTTATAGGGGGGTGTACTCCTGCCTAAACTGGTTGTGTAACAAACAAAAACACAGCATGTTGTCTTAACACACGGAGTGTACTTGAATCATATTCCCCTTCCCGAGTCCTTCTACACAGTTTAGCTACACGGCTCTCCTAAGACAAGACTACATAGCGTGTTCACGGTAGACACAACATGTACTAGACAAGATTCACCTGGACCGTATTGTTAGTGACACGTCCTTCTACACGGCACACACTACACGGCGTGTTCAAGGTAGACACAGTGTGTATATGAAAGGATAACACCGACCCATGTTTTTCGTGACATGCACGGGTACCTAGGTCAGACTACACAATGTGTTCAATCCTAACACAACATGTATAGCTTATGGTTCATCTGTCTATGTTGTTAGTTGCACGGGCAGGCATAAGGTCGACACTACATAGCGTGTTCGACTGGTACACGGTGTGTTCCCACCTGACTTTCCCCATCCTGTGTCTCTTCCCACAAAGACTATGACACGGTTAGATACTACACGGCATGTACATAAAGTACACTACATGTACATAAGAAAAACAGTTTCTTCCCGAATAGAAGAACACATGGCATGTACTTAACATTACATGGAATGTATTCTAGGGTTTTCCAGATAGTAAGCCTCAGAAACTACTCCAGAACACAAAAAAACACTGAAACGAACATTGAAAGTGCCAAATTCCAATTCGTGAGGGCCCATACTCCCCACGAATCAAATTTTGGCATCTTACACACATTATAACATGGAAAACAAGGAAATGATCCACAACAGTTCGGTCCATGAGGGCCCATAACACCTCAATAACCAAATTTTTGTGTTCATTCAACAAAACCTTGCACAAAAATACCCTATCAAACAATAGGTATTTTTATCAAGGAATCTATCACAACAGCATGCATATTCTACCCAATATCTATCACAACAACATGCAATCGCTAATACACCCTAGATGGCATGACAATAATTCATGACATGTGATTTATAGAAAGTGCCTATATGATGCATGTGATGGCATACCCTCATCTCATTAGGTTACAATAGAAATATAAACTCAATAACATCAACAATAACAGCACAAATCATGTGAATCACTCGAGGGGAAATCAAATCAACTGTAATAATGGAAAAACTAGAAAATTGCAATTAAACTAGGTAGATTGGATTTTCCCTATACAAAGGTTAGCTAATCCAGAGCACAGCTTATTACCAAGTACATATTTCAACCTATCCCTTTCTATAGGATCTAAACAGTAAGTCAAGAGAAAATAATCCCTCTGATACAACTTTGTAATGTCCCGGTTCTAGTAGCCACCCAAAGGTGCCCCGTACCCAGTTGGTCACATGGACCCAAGAACATTTTCCCAAATTCCAAAGGCTTCCAACTAGTAGAAAGGGACTTGGGTGTGATAGTGGGGAAACTATGACCTCATTGGCAGAGTAACATAGTGGAAGGGGAATAAATACACAATAGCGGAAGCAGTAAATATACCAACAATAGTAATAGTGGAAGACTGGAATAACAAACAAATGAAGAACATATATAAATGATGCATGGTAACATGTGTCTAGGAAATTATCCAAACAAATCACAATGATAGAATACAAGCATCACTAAACCAATGTACAAAAGGAAAACAGATAACAACTCCTCTGCATCGCAAGCCTCAGCTTGATCACATGCTCTCCAAATCCATAGCAAGTCAAGTACCTAAAGTAGAAGGGTGATTTCCCTTGTCTATACCTATATAAATATAATCTTTTTGGGCCCAAACTGATGGCCCAATAGGGTGTGAGACTAAATCTCAGTAGGCAAGCACCCAAAGATCTATGCCTAAAACTCAATGAATATATGACAGGTAAAAGTACAGAAGCAGTAAAGAAGAAAGTACTCAACAGAAAAAGTTCCACATGTCAAAAAAACTAATCAAGAACAGTAACCCTCAAGGTAGTGCACACAACCTATCCCCTTTGTTTCAGTTATAAGAATATACAAAGACTCTCTGAGGAAGCGCTCATAGTCAATTCCCCTTATAGTCAAAGGTAAAACAAGACTCTCTATGGAAGCTCACGCAGTCAATTCCCCTTATAGTCTAAGGTAGTCAAGGACACTCTAAGGAAGCTCACATGGTCCATTACCCTTATATCCCCAAGGTCAAGGACTCTCTGAGGAAGCCTACTCGGTCAATTCCCCTCATATCCCAAAGTCGTTCAAGTAATTCAAAGAATCTCGGAGGAATCTCACATGGTCAATTCCTATTATAGTCTAACACAGTCAAGGAATCTCTGAGGAATCTCACTCGGTCAATTCCCCTTATAGCCCAAAGTGGTCCTAGGCTCTCTGAGTAATCTCACTCCGTCAATCCCCCTTATATCCTAAAATGCTCAAAGACTCTTTGAGGAAGATCACTCGGTCAATTCCCCTTATAGTCTACTACACCAGGTTCTCACGGCCCTATGTAGGTCAACGAGCATAGTAGTGCAATATGGCCAAATTAAACCTATAGAACTACTTGGATAACTAGTCTACAGAATATCAAGCATGTCAGAATACAAAATCTCCACCTTAGAGAAACAGGCATGGCAGCCAAAAGGCTTAGCAGACCAATGGTTTTAAAGAGAACATGAATGGAAAACACATCCAAAGAATAGAAATCAACCCTATTCATATCCAATTAACCTCTACACAAGCATACTAGCATGGAAGGAAAAAAACAAGGGTAAAATAGAAAATGCACAATACCCCGTTCAAGGGTATTGGGAATAATTGCACATAATACTCAGAGAATTTCAACAAAATGGAACAAACCACCTACCTCGGCGTTGTGAGATCGATATACTCTAGATTCAACCCTTCGATCAACCTAAAACGTGATAGATTGAGGTGATCCCAATGCAATCGACGGCGGTCGAATCAGAGATCAGATGGAGGCTTAGTGGATTTCGCGGCCGTACGGGTTCTCTCGGATGAATAAAACCTAAAAGAAGATGGTTCTGGTGATTAGACGTGACCCCGGTGTGTTTAATGAAAAAAAAGTACATGGTGTGTACTCTCCATTTCCATACTCCGCTTTAGGCAGCCTCCAAGTCACCCCCACATGGTCGTGTGCATGGTCGCTACATGACCAGCACTCGGCTACCTACGGTAACTGATTACATGGTGTGTACTCTTGAAGTACATGGCATGTACTTCGATAATTTTCATAATTTCCTCTTTTTCTCAAAAACGACCAAAAAAGGAAAAACATACCTGAAAAGAAGATTCAGGTTCTTAAAAAAATACACTTGGGAAATACTTTTCATAAAATATTTGACAAATATAGGATCATTTGTTAGACAAAAGGGTATAAAATGGTACTCATAAGGGTTGTACCTTCTTCTAAAGTTAGTTTTCTAAATTACATATTCTTTTATCGCCATCTCATGGTAACCATATCGAAGGATGCTCTCTGAAAACCACTTCTCCCCTTTCAATAGATCAAAGAGTTCATCGATATTTGAAACCAGATATTTTTTCTTTACCATAGCTTTATTAATATTTACATAATATAAACATGGGAAAAGTGAACCATTGGCTTTCTTAGTAAAGAGAACTGGTGTTTCCCAAGGTGACAAACTCATGCCTATAAGGCTTTCTCAAGGAGATCATCCAAATAGGACTTCAAATCTTTCAGTTCAGCTGGTGACATGTGGTGAGAGGTAATAGAAACTAGTTTAGTACCAGAAATTTAGTCAATAAGGAATTATACATCCCTTACTGAGGGAAAACTAGAGAAATCAGAAGGAAAAATGTTGTGAAACATGATGAAAACTAAAGGCGGATAATCACTAAATGATTCCTACTTCAGATAAAAATAAAATACTAATTTTACCTTCCCCAACTCCGGATAAGAAGGTTTGGCCCTACTCGACCTTGGATCCCATTCTCCATGAAATATAAGAGACATACCACTGGGTGTAGTAATGTATACTCGTCAAAGATAATAATCAATCTGTGCATTATTGGAAATGAGCCAATCCATTTCAAAAATTTTGTCCAGAGGTTTCATGTTGAGGACCCAAAAACTCCAAGCCACCTCGACATATGATAGAGATAAGAAACAAGAGGGGCTATAGAGACCCTTCCCTCTCTTAGTACTAAGGGTTTTTGTAATATCCATTGCATAAGATAAAATATTCATACTAAGATTAATCATATTAACAATAAGGGTTAAAATAAATGAATGAGATGCACCATTATCAAATAGTGTATTCACTAATGACGAAGCTATAGTAATGGTACCTATCATAGATGTTGGACCCATGTATGCTTCCTCTAGAGACTCTTCCACTCTGTGAAGTATGTTTATTCTAGATTCCTATGGCTGGAAACCATTTATACGTGAAGCATATGATCCCCCCATAATGTTAGGAGGAGCTGGTGATCTTGTTCCACTATGTGGAGTAGAAAAGATATGTTAGAATCTATGTAAGTTCCTCTAATTTTAACTAGATCCATAGTTCTTGGGTGACTCAGTGTAAACCCTCTTATAATGTCCTGTCTTTCCACACTGATTGTAAATCAAAGGACTCCCCCCCTAGTGTTGTAGGAGTTATGTAATGACCCTGCCATCAAGAACTACCATGGGAATTATCACGCTTATTTTTTCCCTTGAAGGAACTTTTGATACCACTATAAGAGAGAGAAACTCTTGAAAACCTTGAATTTCTAGATAGTTCTATCTTGACCATCATCTCTCTATCTAGAAAATTATAAAAAGTGGGTAAAATTAATAATAAAATATAATAATTGATATCTAGTCGAATTCCCAACTCTAATTGTCATGTATTCATCCTCTCAATAGACACAATCTCAAGCACAAACTGCACAAGTTTAGTAAAGTGATTTGAACACTCATTCACAATTCTTTCATCTTTCTCAAGATAGAAAAACACGACAACCTAGGGAAACACCATTGAATTTGGATTGAAATGGTCAGTGAAAAGAAATTTGAACTATTTACACTATAAGAACTCATGTTTCTTTGTCATCACCATTGTGTCCCGCCATCTCTAGCTCAGTCCATCTAGCACGAAGGTGGAACACATCACCTTGATCACATCTGGTGTCTTTATGAACTCAAATAGGCATTCTATCCTACCCAACCATTCCTCATCATGTTGAGGATCAGTGTAGCCTTGGAAAACTGGTGGCTTCTAGAGAAGGAAATCTTGTGAACTAACTCTAAGAACGTCCTTATAATGTTTCACAACTAGATACCAAATGGAAACTATAGGTGGTTCTTATCGAAGAGATTGGATAGTGCACACAATCACCTCAACTAGATTTGATACAACTATAGGATTCGATCACTGTGGTTCTGAAAGTAACATCCTCTTGGATCTGATTTTCATGACTTCTTGGAGGCATGATTCTACACAACATCATCAATCAACAAAGAATAAATTATATTTACACTCAAACAGTGCAATAAGAAAAATTAATTCTAATAGATAGATCAAATAAGATTTTGATTTCAACCTATTAAAATAAAAATAGGGAAAATACTATAACTAATCTACAAGACATCTTTCCCTAACCACCCATGGTGAATTAAGGTTCATTACAGTGATATCTATCCACGCACTCAATCACAACTACCTCCTAAGTCCAGAAAAGATTTAACAAATTGATACTGACTTCAACACAAAATAACTACCTGATCATTGATACCACTTTGTCTCAAACCAATCTGGGTACCCTGGTAACCCGATAACTAATCTATCTCTGATATAGCCTAAAGGTCATTCCTGATCCCCTTAGGTTGGAGACTAGCACCTAGCATCATAAAAAATGAAAGTGGGGATGATTATGACACTAACAATGAGAAAGTAAAAGAAACAAGGAAGTATACATAACAAAAGAAACATAACTATGATTAAAGTACCAGAATTCAATAAGGATTAAACAAGCTCAAAGCACTACAACACAAGCACCAAAAAAGAGGAAAACATCCCAATTCCCTAAGGACCCAACTCACCAAATCCAAGGTTCAATAGCTGGATCACCTTAAATAGATCATTTCCCCTTTCTCGAACCTAAAAAGAGATAATCTAAAAACACCCAAAGGCACAAGTAGGGTGTGATATAAAAATCCCAATATGGTCTCACCAAGGATTCTATAATAGATTCCAATAATAGATTAACCAAAGGAATTCCTTTATTTTTTTAAGAAAAATAAATAGGTTTTTCATTTTAAATCATATTTAAACAATCATCCCATATATTTCAAATGATTGAAAATACTTTAAGAAATGGATTTACAAGTGATGGAATATTTCTAAAATAATGGATTAAATAAAATATTTCATATAAAATAGTTTATATAAATTCAGAAGGCATATAAAGCAGTTTAACAATATTGGTATATATTCATATCTCAAATATAAGAAACCAAGAAACATGGTCATCTTCCAAATAGGTATGAAAGTTCCAGGAAAAAGGACTTCGTACTCTCTAAGTGGTCATGGAAATATGTGTACACACATGTCCTTTGGGCACTAGTTAGAGAGGACTTGTCACCATTGATTAATGGACATGACCTGCTGCATTTTTGTTTCCGAACATTGTATAATTATAGAGTGTTCCCAAATAACTCACAATATACCTAAGAATTTTATGTTCTCTTACACAATCAATGATGGGAAATTTATTTTAAGAATATTTAAAATACAATTAAATCCCATTTTACCATTGCAAATGTCAATTTTCCATTTTAAACCAAAATAGGTTTTAAACAAAAACATGCCTTTTTAACAAGATAAAACAATTGGGTTTATATCAAAACATTTTAATCCATTTTAACAATTTAAAAAAATCCATCAATTATATTTAAAAGAAATTAAATTCAATGATTCAATTGAAACCATTTCCATCCATTTGCAAACAAACCCTAATTCAACAGAATTGGGGGGGAGATTTCATTCAAAAACCATTTAAACCCTCCCAATACACTATAATTGGGTTTTAATAAAAAAAACAATTGAATGAAATATCAAACAATTGAATTTAAATCAAAAAATAAATAAAACAAGAAATTTAAGGTTAATCAATATGGCTAAGTGGGATGGAATCTCCTACCTTTTCCTGAAACTCAACATCAGCAATGAAACCTGGCAATGAGAAAAAAGGTGCATAAGACCTCAAAACTCAACCTAGAAACAAGATCTACCAACAGGGGGTATAGATCCATCAATTTTAGGGTGATCTATTAATCCTTTAGTAGAAGAAAGATAAGGAGATGAAGAAAAAGGGAGAATGCTTACCTATGAATTCACACCACCAACATAATGAATATAGAACACCAAATTAAAGGACCTGTAAGGATTGGAGAGCTCCAAGATCACTTGGAGGGATTTAGGTTGAAAAAACAAGATAATATTGAGGAGGAGAAAAGGTGATCTCAGTCATTCTGCCTGTATATATATGGAATGTAGGGAATTACATGATGCGTAATCCTATTACACATCGTGAACGCCGGATGTTGGAGTTTGTGGCAGGCTCGTAACGTGTACTTGCACGAAGGGGTGGCCTCCACAGCTCGTTCCATCATCTTCCGCGTCAAGAGCCTGCTCCTGGATATGGCAGTTGTTCTCAGTTCTTGGAGGGAGGATCCCACTCTACAGCGCCTTCTTCCCACTATTAATAATCCTTCTCCGGCCCCTGCTCAGCACTCTGGTCATTGGCTCCGATGGTCCCCCCCGAGTCACGTCTTCAAGCTTAATACTGACGGCTCCTGTCTTGCGGGTGACATCAGTTGTGGGGGACTCGTTCGTGATCATAATGGCTTGGTTCTGTTTTCTTTCTCCATTCGGTTGGGCTAGGGCACACCGATTCTTGTAGAGGTGAAGACCATGTTGGTAGGTATCCAGAAATGCATCAAAAGGGGTGTGGTTCCAGTGGAGGTGGAAACTGATTCCTTGCTTCTTTCTAATGCTATCCAAGGCATCAGGAGCGTTCCTTGGTCTATCAAGTACATCATCCGGAGGTGTCGGGGTCTCCTGGGAAATATGGAAAAAGTTTCTCATACCTGGTGAGAGGGAAATAAAGTTGCCGACTACCTTGCTTCAATTGTCTCTCCAGGCCCGGAGGCTTTACATTTTCATACCCCTCTTAGTCTGAAAACAACGGGGATCGACATCCTTAGAGGGGATTCCCTCGGTCTTCACTATTTTAGACCTCCGTAGTATCTTTTCCTTGGCTATTTTCTTTTTTGATGTTTTGGTCCTCTTCCTTCATTTGAATATAATAAAAAAAGGAATTGTATGGTATGGTATTACACATCGTGAAATAGTTAAATTCTCTAACCACTGAAAAAATCTTAACATTAAATTTTAAATAATTCATTAATTAACTCATGATATATTAATGACTTTTCACATCATGTAACTTTCATGGTATAAACCCTTCACGGTATGCACCTAGCAACCATTACACATCTTGTAACCATATTACACAGCATGTAACCCTCCTACAACCTATAGATATGACCAGTTAAATCTGAGAGTCTGAAATTTTGTGACATTTCCATTATAGGTATCCTACCAATTAATTCTCAACCCTACCCAGTCAATGAAAAATAAAAAACACAACAAGATTTAAGACGTACCTATCAGATTTGTAATGGTATGTTACAATGATAATTGTATCAGGAATCAAATGTAAGAGGAAACTTCTTATATATGTGACGTTATGGTTCATATAACATGACCATAAAGGTTGTAAACATCAAATAATTCCAATTTGAAGTGTAAGTTTCAAGTATCCATTAAAGGGTTAAAACGGTTTGCATTTATGCCATGTTGTATTTTATTTAATTCCAAATAATTTTGATATTCATGTGTTAATATTGGTTTGATTACATCTCCTCACTTGGTCTAAGTTATTATTACTTTGTTTAACTTGTTTAAATTTAATCATGTTTTATAGCACATTCTATATATTTATTTGTTTAAATATATTATATCACATGTTATATATTTATTTTTTAAAATATATTTAATATATATTACATATATATTGTTATATATATAAACACAGACACGAATATATATACATATATATATATATATGGTTGGGTGTATAGAGTATCATCTTCACCCAAGAGAAATAGCCCTCCATGTGACACTGACTCCTTGCATGGAATCTCCTCCATGGGTAGTGACTCTGCTCCCTCTACGCATTAGCAATCTCTAATCTTGAGGCACATCTACCTTAATGAAAAATTGCCTACATAGTGAACCATGTGATGCCTCCCTCTTCATGCCTAGATAGGTTCTCCTTTAATGGTATCTTAAGAACCACAAAAAATTTCTACTGTAGTATCAAGCCTCATATCATAAGTAGTAGCAAGCTCATCCACTGATAGTGAATTTAACCATTGGTAGAAGAATCTCAACTGGTAGCTGTAGCACCATCAGTGTGATTGTAGCACTTTCCCATTTTTTCCATTATCTAGAAGTAGTACCCATACCTCCACCACCTTCAATACTACCAAGAACCTGGTCTGGTAGTGCTAAAAACTCTCTATTAAGTGGTATTATATCTCTCCTCACAACAGTAGCAAGTTCTGGTCATTATCGATATTAGTGATATCTCTACCTCAACACATGATGGTAGTAGCACATACTCTATTTTGACAGTAGTATCTTATACTAATAGAACCATGTAAGGTTAGATCCTCTGTTTGAGTGGTGTCACACTCGAGGTTCTCAATGGTAGTGGTAGAAATCTCTTTCAACCACTAGGTAAAAAAATATGTTACCACACAACTACACATAATCCATTTAAGAGCACACAAATGGATTTTAACTATGCTAAAAACATTTTTAATCACAGTGATGATAAAGGGGGCCCCTTTATTAGTGATAAAAAGTCACTGAAAAAGGACACCCTTTATAAGCATTGGAAATAGTGCTGATAAAAGCCTTGATGGCTGCAATGTGTTGTTAATATAACAGCACACCCAGCAAAAAACCTGCAAAACCTGTAATTTCAAACCATTCTATATACATTTAATGTGACACCATGAATACAAAAGTTTCCAAATATGTTATATACAAAAAAACAATTCTATATAAATTTCAAAAAAAAAATGTTTTATATAATTACATTTGCAATTTCCAAACAAACATTTAAAAACAATAATATTTCATCTTTTGAAGCTCATGATCCCCTCCCAAAAATATCTGTCCATGGTATCAATTGCCGAAAAAATCATCTCAGCCCGATAAAAATATTCTTCCTATATAATAAAATATATATTAAGTTAGTAATATTATAAAAATAAATTAACCATTAATATGAAAGAATACATTAAGAAAAATTCAATATTTAATAAAAAATACACATTTGGAGTTCTACCGATCACACCATGAATCCTATTGAGGTGGGGTTGATTTATACATGTCATGAATGAGTTAAATATCATTTTCATAAAATATTAAAATAATATGAACATGTTTTATTGGTTTTAAGTGTTTCACTTGTTCTTTTACTAAAATTAATTTCAATTTTAAATAATGAAACATTTGAAGTTATACCAGCCACATTGTGGATCGTATTAAGCTGCGGCAGATTCCTACACATCAAAAATTAAATACAGATCATTTTCCTATAGTATCAAAACAATCTGAATATGTTTGCTTTGTTTTTAGTATGCCAGTTCTATTTTTTTACTAAAATGTCATTTCAAACTAGAAACACGCATCGGGAGTCATACCGATAACATCGTGTAGTGGTTTGACATGAGTCTTCTTCTTAAATTTTACAAATGACTTATAAACCGTTGTCCTAATTTATCAATAAAATATGAGTGTGTTTTCTTGGTTTTCAGTGAGTGACACATTTTGAACTAAAATATCAAATTTAAACTGATAAAAGATACTTTTAGTCATACCAGTCACACTATGTGTCAGATTGAGGTGTGGTTGATTCCTACTTGTCACAAATGACTAATAGATCATTTTTCTAAATTATCAAAACAATAAGAATTAATTTTCTTTATTTTCAGTATGTCACTTATTGTTTTTAATTAAATTAATAACAATTTTAAATAAAAAGAGACACTTTGAGTGATATCATCCACACTATGTATCATATTGAGCTGAATCTGATTCCTACACATCATAAATGACTTATAGATCGTTTTCTTAAAATATAAAAGCAATTTGAATGTGTTTGCTCAGTTTTTAGTATGTCACATGTTGTTTTTACTTAAATTAATGTGAATTTTAAATAAAAAGAGACACTTTGAGTTATACCGACCACACCGTGCATCTTATTGAGGTGTGGATGATTCCTACACATCAAAAATGACTTATATATATTTTTCCTAAAGTATGAGAATAATCTGAATGTGTTTTCTTGGTTTCTAGTATGTCAGTTGTGTATTTTTACTAAAATGACATTTCAAACTGGAAACACACATTATGAGTCATACCAGACAAATTGTGTGTCAGTTTGATGTGAGACTACTTCATACACATCAAAATTGACTTATGAATTTTTTTTCATAATTTATCAAGACAATCAGATCATGTTTTATTAGTTTTTAGTGAGTGACACGTTTGGGACTAAAATGTCAATTTTAAACTGATGATAGACATTTTAAGTCATACCTATCACATCGTGCATCGGATTGAGGTGTGGTTGATTCCTATAGGTCAAAAATGAATCATTGATCATTTTCCCAAAGTATCAAAACAATATGAATGTGTTTTATTTTTTTAAGTATGTCACTTGTTCTTTTTGCTTAAATTAATGTCTATTTTAAATAAAAAGACACATTTGGTTTCATACCAATCACACTGTGCATCTTATTGAGGTGAGGTTGACTCCTACACATCAAAAATGACTCATAGATCATTTTTCAAAAATAAAAATACAATCTGAATGTGTTTCTCAGTTTTCACTATGTCACTTGTTGTTTTGACATAAATTAACGTCAATTTTAAATAAAAAGAGACAATTTGAGTTATAACAACCACACCATCCATAATATTTAGGTGAGGCTGAATTATACATGTCAAAAATGACTTATATATCATTTTCATAGAGTATCAAAACAATAAAAAATATGTTTTATTAGTTTTCACTAAACCAATTGTGTTTTTTTACTAAAATGTCATTTCAAACTGGAAACATATATTATGAGTCATACCAGTCGCGTCATGTGTCGGTTTGATGTAGGAATTCTTCATACATGTCACAAATGACTTATGAATCATTGTCCTAAATTATCAAGACAATACAAATGTGTTTTCTTAGTTTTTAGTGAGTGACATGTTTTGAACTAAAATGTCAATTTTAAACTGATAATGGACATTTTAAGTCATACTAGTCACACCATGCTTCGAATTGAGGTTTGGTTGATTCCTACATGTCACAAATGACTCATGTATCATTTTCATAAAGTATAAAAACAATCCAAATGTATTGTCTCAGTTTTAATCATGTCACTTTTTTTTAGTTAAATTAATGTCAATTTTAAATAAAAAGAGACACTTTGAGTGATACCGGCTATACCGAGTGTCATATTGAGTTGTGACTTAGTCATATAAGTTAAAAATGACTTATAGATCATTATCCTAAAATATAAAAACAATTTTAATGCTTTTGATCAGTTTTTAGTGTGTCACTTGTTGTTTTTACTTAAATTAATGTCAATTTTAATTAAAAAAGACACTTTGAGTTATATCGGCCACACCATGAATCACATTGAGGTTCATATGATTCCTACATGTATAAAATGACTTATAGATCATTTTCCTAATGTATAAAAACAATATGAATTTTTTTTATCGGCTTTTAGAATTACAGTTGTGTTTTTTACAAAAAATGTCATTTCAAACTGGAAACATGCATTATGAGTCATACCAGTCACATTGTGTATCAGTTTGATGCGAGACTACTTCTTACAGATCACAAATGACTTATTAATTTCTTTCCTAAATTATCAAAACAATCGGATCACATTTTCTTTTTTTCAGTGAGTGACACGTTTGGAACTAAAATGTCAATTTTAAACTGATAATGGACACCTTAAGTCATAATGGTCTCACCATGCATTGGATTGAGGTGTTGTTAATTACTATAGGTACAAAATGACTCATGGATCATTTTCTTACCATATAAAATCAATATGAATTTTTTTCTTGGTATTCAGTATGTCACTTATTCTTTTCTACTTAAATTAATGTCAATTTTAAATAAAAAGTCATGTTTAGATTCTTGTCAGACACACTATGAATCAATTTTGAGGTTTGGTTGAGTCCTAAATTTAATGCCCCGACCCCAGTTACCCAGAGTCGGTGCATTATTTTAATACATTGGCATGATTACAAGGAATCAAGTCCCGAAGGACCGATCAGTTTAGCAGTCTTGGAAAAATAGATCACATACATGAATGTTACATTTGCACTTTAAGATGTACAAAAAAACATAAATAATATTTATGAATGCCATTATTCCTTGGCTTAACCCTGCATATCAATCACATTACACTTCTTGGAATCCGGGGAAAAATAAAACATAGAAATGGGTGACCTCAAATGCTCAGTAAAGGTAAGCAATACAGCGGAAACTTTCCAAAATAAGCATAACCATTTATGGAAATGTATAAAACTAAAACAAAAGCCTTTTAAACTTGAACTTCAGCATAATATGGCAGAAATAAAATGAAATAATTCCATTTACATATTCACATTGATATTATACTAATCGAATAATCACATGCAATATCACTAACCACTTTCATAATGATGGAATTCATGATTCCGAACTTTAATTTCTGTGTCAAGGCCTCATGCCAAGACCTAAGTGATAACTGTAACCGGAACCCAACCCGGAGATCCTCTGTAACCGGACTCCATCCTGGAGTGCCTCTAATAACCGGACACTAACCCAGAGTTCCTCTAATAACCGGACACTAACTCGGAGTGCCTCTAATAACTGGACACCAACCCGGAGTGCCTCTAATAACCGGGAACCAACCCAGAGGGCTTACGTTTACCGGTCCCCAACCTGGAACATACTAGTCCAACACATTCATCTTATGAAGAGGATGAAATATAACATAAAAATTTGTATTAAAGCTAGCATGCGAAATGTCAATACTTTACCCATAAACCATGAATGGTATAAAAATAACACATCCACAGTCAAATATATCACAAAACCTTCAACACAATATGGAAGATTTGTATCATGATAAATCAACTTCAAAATAATTTTAAAATCCATTAAATAATTTTGACATAGATGAGATTGATTTGTAAAACTCTTTGAGAGAAATACCCCTTTTTCATGAAAACATTTAAAAGTTACACAATTTAGAAAAGAAACCATTTAAATACATTTTTGAATCAAAGTTTCCCATACCACTTTGAAACTTTTGAAAGGAATTAACATTTTAAAAACATTCATGTCCATATAAATAAATCCTTAAAACCCCTTTTGAAGACATGGACATTAATGAAAAAGATTTAGAAGAATTTGTATTTAAAACATTTGAAATGATGTTTTAGTAAAATATTCCCTTAAAAGAATCCCTTTGAAGACTCTTTCATAAAACATGGATATGGATAATAAATATGTCCCATTAGATACTTATGTAAAAACAACTTAGGATAATAAAGAGATTGTGAAATTAACCCTTACCAATTTGGTAACTTATGAAACATACAACCCATGAAAGAGGTATCATAAAATGAATATGTAAATACACATAAATTAAAGTGTATTACACAAAGAATATAATTATGGGTAGTACATACACCACACAAAAGGTAATAGTGGCAATATGGCATGAATCTCATGGGAATAAGGAGTGAGATGAAAACCCCTTACCTTGCACTTTCCTTTAGTCGAGGGTACATTTAACCTCCTGTACGAAGATCGTAGTATGTTATTAAATTATACCAGAACCGTATTAATATTTATGATATCATATATGATTCATTTATGACTTTATATTACCCATTTAGTAATAATTTCCATGTTAAGTTAACATTTCGGGTAATAATCACTTTCTTTGTCATACGTGTTTTAACTTTTCACTCTTGGTTGTATCACTTAGATCATGATTTAAATACTTCCAGAATATAAAACATGATAAATATATCATATATATTTAGAATATAAATATGTATAATATAAATATATATGAAATGGAAAACACCGTTTATGGATACGGTAGTCCGTACGTACGCATAAACGTTGTTTCTGTTTTTATATAGTATTGAACGGAAGTAAGTGAATAATATATGTGTAAGTACATAAATTCTTATATATATATATATATATATATATATATATATATATATCTCAAGTAGCATTATTATGTCATATATTACATACTTATTAGTAATATATATTTTTATAATCGTCGATGAATGGTGAACTTGGAAATGAATCTCATCGCGTCGTGGAGACGGTAATCCGTACGTACGCACGAGCTAAAATATCATTCTTTTGATATTAAAATAATATATAATTGGATGGTATATCATATATAAAGAATAATTTTATATTTATATTTATTATTTACATTAATTACAAATCATTATTATACCCATCCAAATAATCATATATTGAATAACAATTACACCACGACGTGGAGACGGTAAGCCGTACATACACACGTATGGTGACATGTCATTCAAATAATGGATAGAATAATGAATATGGTTGTACCATATTTATAATAATATTACAGTATATAAGAGAAACTGGATTCATTATTTTAGAATGGTAATAACAAATAAATAAGAAGTGGAAGAAGAAAGGAACTTGAAAAGGTGTGGTGAAATCATTATCTCTTCTTCGGGTTCTTCCTTTTGATTTGATCAAAAGGGCTCCTTAGGATGGATTTTTGACTAAAGGAATTCCTCTAGGATGAAGTTAGGGAAGTTGAAAGAGTATTTGGTCAGGGGTTGGCTGAACCAAAAGGCTTTGAAGGTGTGAAGTACTGAGAAGGGGGGTGTCCTTTTATAAGAGGGGTGAGGGGCACCTTTGGAAAAGCTAGAAATATTATTTTATAATAAATTTATATTCGGTTTATAATGGCTCCAAAGTAGATTATTTAAAGTTTAAGGTAGGTATGGGTCAAAAACCACTCAATTAATAGAATTTAGACAGGTTTGGGTCATTATATTAACCTTATCTATTATTTTTAAATCTTAGTTAATTAGTTTGACACTTACCATGTCACTTTGTCTTTTTATATTATATGGTTAATAAACTTACTATATACATCCAAGAGACCCCCCAAGTGGTACATTAATGATACAACTATCATGATATAAGTCTTTTGGCCGAGCCTTATATTTTTAGGAATTTAATATCAATTAATAATATAATATTTGTTTTAAAAACTCTTTTATGTCAATTTTGACACTATTCAATAATTGACTTTTATAAAAATCATAACAGAATGATTACTTCGAAAAAAGTTAATTATATAAATCCTAATATGTTATATTATCCTAGAAAATCAGTGTAATTAATTAAAAGTTTCAAATTATATTTATTTGGGTATTTATAATATCATTTATTTTAAATTTTCACTATTACGGTAATTACTACATCATCATTGTGTCATAAATAAATTAAAATATTTAATTTATAAAAATTATAAATAAAATATAATTATGTAGGAAATATTTTTATCTTTCTAATGAATATTTATAGTCGAAAATCCAACATATATAACCCTATGTAAAAATTGTTTTTCTAAAAGATATATGCTTATGTCATTTTTGTATTTATTTTAACTTAATTAAAATAAAGTGTCCCTATCACCTACAAGTGGCTCCATGGGGTACCAAAATCGACCCAATGATTCCCATGGTCAGAAATGTATCCACCAATAAGGTTAGGACACGTTTTAGGGTAATTTAGTATTATTATAATATTATTTTTTAACCCTTATTTATCAGATTTACTCTTTAACCATGGTAAATAAAATATTTACCGAAGTAATTATTCAAAATGTCTAAAAATAAAAGTTACCTATTTACACAATTTGGAAATCCTGATTCCAAATATGGAATCCATTTTTCCAAATTCAAAACACAAAAGTGGCATAAATTAATTTAAAATTAATTCCCGTTGTCAAAACAAAAAACGAGTTTTTAAGATATAATAACTATCAAAAGATTGATATTTGTTTATGTCCAGTTTAATTGTGAAATTATGTCCAATGACCAACATTGTATTAAATGGTAAAAATATATTCTAAATATACTTTAAAACCACTCAAATTCAAAATTTATCACTAATTATTATTTTTATTAAAAAAGTTGTTTTTAATTAAAATTTAGTAATTTTCACTATTCATCAAAATATTAAAGTTATCCGAAAAGTTCCAAAATTTCACCTTAGGATAAATTAAATACTCCAAATACAAAAAATAAGTCCATTTTGAGAGATAATTTATAAAATTTTAAAAAATAGGTATTACTATTCATAACAGCTACTTTGATTGGTCGTGGTGTGTGTTAGAACTCGAAGTTGCATACAGCACACGGTACTGTATTATTCAAAGAGAAGCATACAGTGGAAGCTCGGGGTGTTAAACTAAACATCACAAATGTATCATGGAACATTTTCATAAAATATAAAAACAATATGAATGCGTTCTCTTGGTTTTCAGTATGTCACTGGTTGTTTTTACTTAAATTGATGTCAATTTTAAATAAAAAGAGACACTTTGATTTTATCAGCCACACTGTGAATCGTATTGAGGTGTGGATGATTCCAAAAAATTAGAAATAACTTATATATAATTGTCTTATAGTATCAAAACAATCCTAATATGTTGGGTTGTTTTTTAGTATGTCATTTTGTTTTTTACTAAAATGTCATTTTAAACTAAAAACACACATTATGAGTCATATTGGTCGCATCATGCATCGGTTTGATTTGAGACTACTTCATACACATAAAAAATGACTTATGAATCATTGTTATAAATTATCAAGACAATCAATGTTTTTTTCTTGTTTTTCAATGAGTGACGTGTTTTGAACTAAAATGTCAATTTTAAACTGAGAACTGACACATTTAGTCATATCGGTGACACCATGTATCATATTAATGTTTTTTTATTTCTAAATGAGGAAAATGACTCATAGATCATTTTTCAAAAGTATCAAAACAATCGGAATTCATTTTATCAATTTTCAATGTGTCACTTGTTCTTTTTACTTAAAATTAACGTCAGTTTTAAATAAAAATACACACTTGGAGTCATACTAGTCACACCGTGCATCGTATTGAGGTGATTTTGAATCCTACATGTCTCATATGACTCAAGGATAATCGTATTGAGGTGATTTTTGAATCCTACATGTCTCATAACAATAACATTGTGCATAATATTGAGGTATGGTTGACTCCTACACATCACAAAAGACCCGTGGATCATTTTAATAAAATATAAAAACATTTAGAATACATTTTCTAAATTTTTAGTATGTCACTTGTTGTTTCTATTTAAATTAATGTCAATTTGAAATAAAAAGAGAAAATATGAGTTATACTGGCCACATTATGCATCATATTGAGGTTTAGTTGATTCATAAACATCAAAAATGACATGTAGATCATTTTCCTAAAGTATCAAAACAATATGAATGTGTTTTCTTGGTTTTTAGTTTTCCAGTTGTGTTTTTTTACTAAAATGTCATTTCAAATAGGAAACATGAATTTTTAGTCATACCAATTTCATCGTGCATTGGTTTTACATGAGACTACTTCATACACATAAAAAATGAGATTTGAATTTTTTTATTAAATTATTAATTAAATCAGAGAGTGTTTTTTTGGTTTTTAGTGAGTGACACATTTTGAACTAAAATGACAATTTTAAACTAATAATGGACAGTTTTAGTCATACCGGTCACACCATGAATCAAATTGATGTGGGGTTGATTCCTACACATAAAAAATGGCTCATGGTTTATTTTCATAAAGTATCACAACAATATGAATTCGTTTACTCGATTTTCAGTATGTCATTTGTTCTTTCTACTGAATTTAATGTCAACTTAATATAAAAATACACACTTAAAGTCATACCGGTCCCACCATGCATCGGATTTAGGTTCGATTGATTCCTACACATCAAAAATGACTTATATATCATTTTCTTAATGTATCAAAACAATCTAAATTCGTTTTATTAGTTTTCAGTATGCCACTTGTTCTTTTTACTAAAAGTAGTGTCAATTTTAAATAAAAAGAGACACTTTCAAGGATACAAGTCACTTGTTATTTTTCCATGGTTTTTATTAGTTTAAATGATGAAAAAATTAATTAATTAAAAAATTATTAGTAATTAACCTTTATACATTCATTTTCCATTTCCTTATTTTCATTATCTCAGTTGTAGCCTCGAAGTCCAATCTATCATGTGCATGATCTGTTTCGAACAAACCAACCCAACAAGAATAAATGAATCCAACTATATAAGAAAACACTTATTATGTGAGTAATACTAAAAATAATTAAATTAAAAATAAATATGAAACAGTCCACTACTTCTATGGAAGACGCATATTCATTTTATTTGTGTACATTCTTCCATCAGGTATGCTGCACATTCGTTTATGAGCATATATATATCATCTTAGGAATATTAGACTTTTATATAGTCATATAAATGCTGGAAAAATATAAGTACACAAAGGATTAATAAATATTTTACATGAAATAGTAATTATTTTGGAAAATACCACTTCAGGGTGCTATTTTGTTCATGGAATATGATCTCTCTCGTTAATTTAAAAACCTAATAACCACAATCTTTTCCATTGGTTTGTTTCAGAAATTGAAAAAACATTTAGAAGAATAAGTAATTTTTTTATAAATGTTTTGATAGTGAAATATTATTATATATACCCTGAAACTTTTTCAATCATAGAACTTTTCTTCTTTCTCATGCTTATCCCCTGACCTCATTCCTTATTTTTCACAATATTAATGCACCTCCCTATAATAATAGATTCCTAATTAGAAGATAATATCAATTATATAGCATGATGTTTAGTTCTAAAACATTGGATGTAGTGTATTAATTATTGACAAACACGATCATGTGTGGAAGGTTTATTGGATATCCTTATATTGAATTTGGGAAATGAATCTTTGGAGTATCAAAATTTACCACAATGAGCATCCAATGCTGCCTAAAAACACAAAAAAGAAAAAGTAATGGAAGAAATGAAAATATGTTTGATATGATTAAATTGTATATTTTTACCCCTATATCATTGGTATTAAATAGATTCCATCATCCAAATGTTTTATTTCTGACGATTTGATCAAACCTGACATTATTTCATCCTTTTTTGTATCTATATTTGGTTGTTCTCTAGAGGTGATGTGAGGACTAATGTGTCCAGATTTTCTGTCATGTAAAAATACCTTCAATTGTTTCTCATATATATTCTTTCCAAAAATATGAAATATATGTAGTCATAATTAACAGATTATATAAGCTTTTAGAAAATAAAATCATCAAAACTTACCTCATGTATATATTTACAACTGATCCACCTAGCCAATCATAGTCGACGATTTCAGTTACACTATCAACACCAATGAAGTCCTGATCGTTCTCTCTATACATATTTTTTCAAAATAAACTATGTGATTAAGACCATTTTTTAACTTTTTATCCACATGAACCTTTAATGATATTAAATGTTGATATAGAACATGTGGGGTAATAGTGATTTTGGTAGATATTTTAGATCAGTTGGTTGATCATTTAAATGGTTTTGATTCAGTCTTTCATTTCATCTCCTTCCCTATTTCCATTTTTTATAACATTCATAATTTTATACCTTTTTCATTAATTGTTAAAGGTTTATCTTGAAAAATAAATTGGAAATTAATAACTCCTTCTTGATGTGTTTTTTACAAGATGTGATAGCCATGAGATTAATGTCACAACATATTTTTCGATTGTATGAATATCTTCCTCATGAATTGGAATATGTAGCTCGATTATCGGCTCAAGGGATATGTTCATCGATACTTTCACATGACCTGTAGAAAGCGGTATGTTGTATAGCATAACATTTTAGAAATTGAACATCATAGCCCTTGGTTTAAGGTGATGGGTGGGTGTTGATAGATATAAATCACAGTCATTATCACCCTGTATAATATCAGTACAGGAAAAGTATCAGTGTCTTTCTGATTCACATTTCATAGAAATATTTATTAGAACGTTGATTACCATGGTTAAGACATCTATTTGAGTGGAATGGTTAACCTCATAACTGGTGGGGGTGGGGCGGGATCTCTACACGGTGTCTAATCTTGAGCTGCTTCTTCTATGTGCTCCCCCCCCCATTAAATTTTCCATAATCTCTATCTTCCATTGGAATTATTCTTCAAAGTTAGTTATTATTTCTCTCATTTATTTTATTAATTCACTTTGATCCTCCACTTATTTTTTCTCAAAATATGTTTGGGGTGTTACCCCAAAACCCGCACATCCGACGCGGTCATACTGTTCTGGCCACTTCAAGGCCACCAATAGTATGTGTTCATCTGGTACAGGTGTTTCTGATTCCTATTACTATGTCAAATAGAAAATATCGTAAAATAAGTGATCATTTTTATGTAATAGATACTTAAATAAAAAACTATTATGTAATACTTACACATGTTTCCCACACTTTTGGTGTGTTTTCATCTATTAGTATCCCATCTTTATTTACACATGCCTCCTTTTATAGAACATGGAGTGGGATGGAAGTGGATTTGGATTTGGATCCATCAAATTTCATATAAATAGAGGAACATAATTATGATGTTGTTTCATGTCACATTAAATTATTACAGTAGATTTAAAATACGTACCAATTTTTTTCCCATTTTAGCATACCCCATCCTTGCTTTATGGTAAGGGTACACTGGTTTTGATGCTTGTTCCTTATTTGCAACACCTAGTTATTTTTCATAAATAAAAAATTGTAAATCAATGTGATGAATACACATATCGTTAAACAACGTACTACTAGCCATAATTTACCTAAAAAGACACATTTTAACGATGGACAGTAAACTCATCACATGCTTCATGGGTTATTAGGTGTGAATAGATAAGTGGTGGGTGTGGATTTATTTTCCCTTCATCATTTTTAAGATGATGTCTTGTTTGAATTGTGTTAAATCCTCTACGAATCCTTCCAGAAAGAAATAATATATATTTATTATGGGATTCATATACTATAAATGTACTATGAAATGGATGAGGAAGAGTAAGTCAATGTTTCATTATTTTATTTTTGAGTAAAATATATAAACAATATCATAATGTTACTGTAATATCTTCCCACATCAGTGTCTTAATCCCAGACACAACATGGATCCCCGAATCTATATCAATCAGCACACATTTCCGAGTGATGATTCCAATGTAACTACTAAACATGGCCTTTTGGGGTTAACATTTCATCCCAACGCATTCCATCTGACCTCATATTTGATGTCTTTTGACTTTATCCATAATGATTTTTTATAAAACCTTAAAACTACGGTGCTCAAATTTTTTTCTACATCATTGGTCCTTCATCGCCTACCATTTCCCTGAATTCAACATCGTCGATTTGTTCCAATCAAGTGGTAGCATCGGCATGTGGAGATATTCATTTTACCTCTACACTAGGAGCAGAAGTAGGTTGAGAAACTTGTTGTTCCTCAAGAATGGGAGCACCATCATTTGTAGAATGTTGTTCCTCTTTATTACGAGTAGTAGTAGGTTGAGAGACCTGTTGTTCCTCGGGATTGGGAGTAACATCAGATACAGAAGCTCTTTGTTCCTCTGCACTACGACAAGCAGTGGGTTGAGAGACCTGTTGTTCCTCCGGATTGGGAGCACCAACACAAGCGGAAGTCATTATCTGCAGTAATGGTTTAACATTTAATTTAGAGTACATAAATGCAGCATCAAAAAAAATAACATGATGTAACATGATGTATATTAAAAAAATATTACCTGATTATTGAACTCTCTTTTTTTTATGGCTGGAGGGATCTGACCCCTCTGTTGACTATATAAATCCCTTTATGAGGATGTATCAATTTCATATAAGACTCCATAACCTGATAGTAAACCATAAACTATTTCATTTAAGATATATATATCTATTATATATGATATATTTACTTAATAACATCTTTATGTAATATCTATGTTCTCATTATAGTGGGAAACTATTATAACCTATTAATGTGAATTATATTCCAAGGAAATTAAAAAATTATTGTTAATCCAAATAATAATCACTATGTGATATAAATATATATACATATTTTTGAAATTGAAAGTATAATTTCAGTTAGATCTATAGATAATAATGTAAGATATTAGTTATATGATACTTTTGAGAAAACCCTAAATAATCAATACTAATTGATGGGATACATAAATTTATGTTGGAAAATTAAATTATTCTCAATTACATCGAACTGGTATTTAATCTTTAATGGGAATCAAATAACCTAATAATTTTATATCAATGTAGAGGTCATCAAGATGATATATTGGAGTCCTGGGTTCTTGAAACACAATTATGTTGGGTATCAACATTTATTTTTTAATTATGCATTGATCGAGTGATCATACATCATGGACTATGGAAAATGATTTAGTTTTCTTCGTCTTATTTCATTTACTAAAAAGTGAAGGGTGTTTGTCTATAATAGAACCATGAAGGATAATGTGTTGGTTGATTAGACTGACTACACAATATGATCATAAGAATAATCCATGTCTAATGGAGGAGACACACAAGACGGTGGGACCTAAAGTACATGGTTAGTTGAATTATATATGTAAATATAGGAATTAGATTACTGTCATTAAAAAGATAATTATCAAATGAAATTTGGCTAAATTAGGGGAAACATATCCAAAGAATAGGGGAATTATAGTTTAACAAGAGAATATGGATCCAAGAGGGAAGAATAAAATGCCTCAATGATGTTGAGCATTAAAGGTGAGTACAAATAATGATCCACATATATTATGTCCACTATATTTTTCTACATCTAGAGAGTGTATTTTTTGGCATATGGAAAAAGTAAAAACGCATTCCAATTTTATTATATAATAGAAGTATTCTAATACAGGTGAGGAAGCTAAGGAAGATGAAGTCTTAATTATTCTAGAGATGGATATTTAAATTTTTAAGAATATTAGTTCTCTCAAAGAAGGATAAATATATTACAATTAAAAATATGACCAACCTAAGAATGGTCCAGATGAAATTTATCTATAATAAAATATATTTTAAAAATGATTACTTGTTCATGATTGAAGTTGTATCCAGACCATAGAGGTCAAACGAGTTAATTACAATGGATAATATCTTTAATGAATTATGATAATACCCAAACATAAAAATCAGAGACACACATTGAATGTGAGAAGACTATAAATGTTAACCCTCCATAATTAATAGGGATGGGGATCTATATATAAAATTATAATCAATTGATTCAATGAAATTAGTTGAACCAAATAGAGATTGAGACATGATGTTAATTGATGTTAACCAACCACAACTTATTCAAGGAAGGGTTGATCAAGAGGTTATAGGGGTAGTAATATTCTTGAATGCAGGGTAGGGGTAGGGATTAAAAGGTAACGAAGGTGGGATATTTGATTTGTACACCTGGATATTCACTAGAGATAGTAGAAATAATGTGGTGCTAAAGATAATTCCCAAAATATTACCAAAATATGAACTATTATTGTGGGTGGTGGTCCTAACACATATGTATGGGGAACCTGGGTTGCACAAATAGAAACATACTATAAATTTAAATGTATTGTATGAATAGACCAAAACCTAATTAAAACCAAACTCTATCTATATATTAGGAATTCATAATAATGTGTAAAAAATGGAGTACATGCGGCAGTAGTAGAGTACAAAAGAGGTGGAGTCGGGGTTGGTGGCGGTGGCGGTGGAATCAGAGGCGTCGAAGGGTTCATGGCGGAGGTGGGGTTCAAAATGTAGTGGAGGTGGGTTCACAGTGGAAATGGGTTCATGGTGGATAAGATTTTGTGGTGGAAGAGGGGCTGCGGTGAAGGTGTCTTCGCAGTGGAGGACGGTTCGCGATGGACAAGCATTTGTGGCAGAGGAGTGTTCACAGTGGAGGATGGCTCAATAGCAGTAGAGGAGAGGTTAGGTCAGAGGAGGGGTTGGTGGTATAGAGTTCGGCTCCCACAAGAGCTTGATGCATGTGAAAGAAGGAGGGGACTCTTAGGGTTCATTTATAAAATCTGGTGAAGATTTTATCAGTTCTTGTTAAAAAGCGCTGATAAAGGTATGTTTTATCAGCGCTAAAATAGAAAACACTGATAAAACATGCATTTATAACTGATTTTTTAGCACTAATATAGATATAATGTTAATAATTTATTTATATTATTATATATATTTATAAAATTATATGTATGATAAATATTTATTTATTTATTTATAATTATAACTATAAATAAATATATATTTGTTTATATTTATAAAATTATATTAAATATATTAATTAAATATATTAATAAAATTATAAATTTAATAAATATATTTGTTATAATTTTATAATTACTTAAATAAATAAATATATTTATTTATAGTTATAATTATAAATAAATATATATTCATTTAAATAATTATAAAATGAGAAGAAATATATTTTTATATATCTATAATCTTATGAATATATATAATTAATATATTTAGTATATATATTTTTAATTCCCTGACCCTAGTTACCTAGAGTCAGTGCCTTATTACATAACATTGGCAAGATACAAGGAATCATGTCCCGAAAGACTGATTAGTTTAGTAGCCTTGGAAGTACTAGATATATTCATAAGTTTTACATTACATCATGAAATAAAAACATCAACAACATTTTATCCCCATTGACCAAACTTATACCCTTAGCATATCCCTACAAGTCAACCATAAAATATTTTTTCACATCCTGAGAAAAATAAAACATAGAAAGGGGTGAGATTAGATGTTCAGTAAGGATAACAATATAGCGGAAACTTTCATAAATAAGAATAAACATTTAAGGCAATGTATAAGACTAAAACAAAAGCCTTTTAAACTTAAACATCAACATAATATGGAAAAGATAAAATCAAATAATTCTATTTATTTATTCACATAGATATTCTACTAGTCGAATAATCACATGCAATATGAATAGCCACTTTCATAATGATGGAATGCATAATGCCAGACTTCATAACCACATAGTCAAGGCCTTGTGACAAGACTACAAATAAGATTTTGTCAAGTCCTTGTGCCAAGAAACTAGTTTGTCTCATGAGACCTACTGATGCATCGAGGATCTATAGCAGGCTCCACATGTCACTTACTAATTCCAATGCATTCCTCATATGAAAAGGTTTAAACATA
Organism: Viscum album; assembly: GCA_963277665.1. NCBI lineage: Eukaryota > Viridiplantae > Streptophyta > Magnoliopsida > Santalales > Viscaceae > Viscum > Viscum album. The sequence goes on along the minus strand of OY728155.1, from coordinate 189,050,239 downwards.
ACATACACATTCGTATTAAAACTCGCATACGATATTTCAATACTTTATCCATAAACCATTAATGGTGTTAAAATAACACATCCATAGTCAAACATATCACAAAACCATCAATACAATATGGAATATTTGTATCATAATAAATCAACTTCAAACAAGTTTAAAATCAACCAAAGGATGTTGACATAGACGAAATGAAAACTATTTTAAATAAATACCTCGTTCTATTTTGAAATCACTTAAAAGTCACATAATTATAAAAGAAAACATTTATTTTTAAAATATTCTTATAATCTTGTATGGGAAGCTTCGATAATGATAATATGGTGGAAAATAGCCACAACCACCGTATAAGTTATCTTACCTTAATTTTGTCTAAAAGGTCATAAAGTACCTTTTTTGGAAAATGATCGAAAGATTCCTTTCAAACCATTTTATAAAAAGTCAAAAAAGTGTATAAATTAATTTAACCCATAGTCTATTAAATAGTAAAAAAAATGAAATACATGTTTAATAAACATGGATGTGGATGATATAGAGGTCCCAGTAGATACGTACGTAAAAACATCCTCGGATAATAAAGAGATTGTTGAATTAACCCTTACCTTTTACTTTTCCTTATTCGATGGTATTTTAACCTCATGTATAATAGTTAAAACATTGTTATTAAATTATAAAAGAATCATATACATAAATATGATATCATATATTATCTTATAATATTTCTTTGTTAATAATATTTGAGTAGTATCATCGTTTCGGGTGTTAACTAATTCGTTTTCCTTTATATGCTAGGTTAACTAAGTCATATTTGTTATGGATATGATGAATTTGATTAATATATAGAATTATTTTATGTTAATAAACATTATTTTTAATCATAAAATAAAAATTATTCTTGAATTATTACGGTGGGGAATGAATCTCATCACATTCATGGAGACGGTAATCCGTACGTACGCACGAGTGACAACAACATTATATTTATGGTGAAATTGCATGTAATTGGATGGTATATCATATATAAAGAATCATTAACATGTTATATTTATTATTTAAGTCATTTATACTCATTATTATACCCATAAAAATAATTATGTGTTTGAATAACAAACTACACCATGACGTGGAGACGGTAAGTCGTACGTACGCACGTATAGTGACTTTTTCATTCATATGATGGATAGAATAATTAATTTGGTTTTACAATTTTTATAATAATGTCACAGTATATATAAGATAATGGATTTATTATTTTATAATGGAAACTACATTGAAAGAGGATGTGGAAGAAGAAAATAACTTGAAAGAGGTGATGAAATATTTACCTCGCCTTCAGGTTCTTCCTTTTTATTTGATCAAAATGGATCCTTAAGATGGATTTATGACCAAATTAAGACCTATAGAATGAAGAGAGTAAATTTGGGAGGATATTTGGTCAGGTTTAGTCCGAACCAAATGGCTTTGGAGGTGTGAAATAAAGAGAAAAAGAAGTACCCTTTTATAAGATAGGTGAGGGTCACTTTAGGAAACGCTTGAAATATTATTTTATAATGAAATAATATTTGGTTTCAAATGGATCAAAAATGATTTATTTAGAGTATAAGGAATTTAAGTATCTAAAATCTATCAACCAATAGGTTTATTATAGGTTTAGGTCACCATATTAACCTTAACGTTTAGATTTAACTCTTAGTTAAATAGTTTGGCATTTACCATGTCTCTTTGTATTTTTATATTATATGGTTAATAAACAAACTATAACAAGTCAAGAGAACCCCATGTGGTTCATTATTAATATAAATATAATTATATAATTTATTTTTAAGAACCTTATATTTTTAGTACTATTATATAATTTAATAATATAATATTTGTTTTAAATACTCATTTATGTCAATTTTGAAACTATTTAGTATTTGGTTTTTGTGAAAGTATTAAAAATTTGATTAATTAAAACCAAATACATTACATCAACCATAAAATGTCATATTCACATATTAAATTCTTTTATGTCATAAAAATTTTGAAATTATATTTATTTTAATATTTATAATACCATTTATTTGATTATTTCATTAATAAGGTAATTATTCCATCTTCATTGTGTCATAAATAAATTTAATTATTTAAGGTTTAAAAATTATAAATAAAATAAAATTATGTAGAAAATATTTTTATCTTTCTAATGAGTATTTATAGTTGAAAATATAACTTATATAACCCCATGTAAAAATTGTTTTACTAAAAGATATATTTTTATGTCATTTTTGTCTTTACTTTAAATTAATTAATATAAAGTGTCATTATCACTATCAAGTGGATACATGGGGTCCCAAAATCAACCCAAGGATGCCCATGGTCTGAAATTTATCAACCAATAGGAAGAGGACACATCTTATGGTAATTTAATATTATTAAAATATTATTTTTTACCCTTTTTACCGGATTTACCCTTTAACCATGGTAAATAAAATATTTACCGAAATAATTATTCATAATGTATGAAAATGAAAGTTACCTATTCACACAATTTTTACCTACTGATTCCAAATATGGAATTCATTTTTCAAAATTCAAAACATATAAGTGGAAGAAATTAATTTAAAATTAATTTCCGTTGTCAAAACAAAAAACGTGTTTTGAAGAAATAATAACTATCAAAAGATTGACACTTGTTTATATCGAGTTTAAATGTGATATTACATAAAATGGCCTAAATTATATTAAAGGATAAAAATATAATCTAAATATACTTTAAAACCACTCAAATGTATAATTTAACACTATAAATTATTTCTAATAAAAAAGTTGTTTTTAATTAAAATTTAGTATTTTTCACTATTCATCAAAAATTTAAAGTTTTCAGAAAAGTTCCAAAAATTCAACCAAAGATAATTTTGATATTATAAATTAAAAAATGAAGTCCATTTTGAAAAATAAAATTTATAAAATTTTAAAAAGTGGGTATTACTATTCATAATGGATAGTTTTATTGGTCATGGTGTTTTAAAACTCCAAGTTGCGTACAATGCAAGCTACTACATTATTCAAAGGGAAAAGTACAATGGAATATTGGGGTTTTACATTCTACCCTCATTAAAATAATTTTTTCTTCTATATTTCTATAATATCACTACATAAAAATATTCAGGTGGTTCTTCATCATAAGTTCCTCGGGTTCCCACGTTGCCTCTTCTATCTTATGGTTTCTCCATTGATCTTTACCAGATGAGTTGTCTAGACTCTCAGAACTTGTTCTATGGTATCAAGAATCTTGATAGGCTCTTCACAATAAGACAGATCAGGTTCTGGTTCATTTTCTTCATAGGTGATTACATGCGTTGGGCCAGGCATGTATTTTCTCAATATTGATATGTAGAACACATCCTGAACTTTTGATAGATTTGGCAGCATTTCCAAACAGTAAGCTACAACCCTAATGCTTTCTAGAATTTCAAAAGTTATGATGTACTTGGGACTCAATTTACCCTTCTTACTGAATCGTATAACACCCTTCAATGGATATACCTTCAAGAAAACATGATCTCTTACTTGAAATTCCAAATCCTTCCTCTGATTATTGGCATAGATCTTTTTCCTACTTTGAGCTGCTTTGATGGGAGTTTGGATAACCTTCACCTTTTCCATTGTTTCATCAATATGTTCTGGTCCTATGAGTTTTCATTCACCAACATCATCCCAACAAGTTGGTGTGTGACATCTCTTTCCATATAACGCTTCATATAGTGCCATCTGAATACTTGAATGGAAGCTATTATTATAGGAAAATTCTACCAGAGGTAAATATTGACCCCACATATCCTGAAAGTCAAGTGATCAAGATCTCAACATGTATTCTAAGGTTTGAATAGTCCATTCTAATTGTTCATCCATTTTAGGGTGGTAGGAAGTGCTCAAACGAAGTTCAGTATCCAATGCCTTTTGAAGAATTTTCCAAAATCTTGATGTAAAATGGGGATCATGATCAGAAACAATCGATAGGGGTACACCATGGATTATTAAAACTTCATTAATATATAGTCTTTCTAGATGTGTAAGTGTTAAATCTTATCTTATAGAAAGAAAATGTTTTGACTTTGTAAAATGATCAACAATGGCCCTTATTGCATCATTTCTTCTAGGAGTCTTTGGTAGCCCCATGACAAAGTCCATTGTAATATTATACCATTTCCACTCAGCTATGGGAAAAGGTTTCATGACTCCTCTAGGTTGTTGCCTTCCATCTTTAACTTGTTTAAAAACCATACATCTTGACACAAAATCAAAAATCTCCCTTTTCATGTTGTCCCACCATTAATGTCCCTTCAAATATCTATACATCTTGGTGCTCCCATGGTGTATAGAGAAATTGGAGCTATGAGCATCATCCAAAAATTCACTTTTTAGATCAGGTATGTTAGGAGCACAAAGTCTCTTCCCAAATTTCTAAATTTCATCTTCATATATAAATTCACTCAATCACCCATCATTCACAGCTTTAATCTTCTTTTGAAACTCCTCATCATCAGCCTGAGAACACTTTATCCTTTCCAGTAAAGATTGTTTTGGAACCATTTGAAAAAGGTATTGATGTTTCACCTTCCATGGTTATTCCCATATCAATCTTTACTAGATCCATGAAAATAGAATCCATTTCAATTCTCATCTTGTTCAAAACTCTATGATCTTTTCTACTCAAATCATTTTCCACCTTATTTTCATTACCTATGTGGTAGTGTATAGTGCAATCATAATCCTTGAGTAGTTCAAGTCGTCTCCTTTTCCTCATGTTGAGTTCTTTCTGGGAGAAAATATACTTCAAACTCTTATGATCAGTATAAATCTCACATTTTTCACCATAGAGATAGTGTCTCCATATCTTCAGACAAAAGATTGTAGATTATAACTCAAGATCATGAGTGGGATTGTTTTTCTTATGAATTTTTAGCTGTCATGATGCATAGGCAATAACTCTATCATTCTGTATAAGGACACAACCAGGTCCATTCATTGAAGCATCACTATAAATAACAAACCCATTATTCCCTGATGGTATAGTCAATATAGGATCGTTGACTAATATTCTCTCTGGTTCTTCAAAACACTCTTAACACTCTTTTTTCCAAGAAAATTTAACCCCTTTACGTGTGATCTTGGTTAATGTGTTATCCAACCGGGAAAAAATTTGGATGAAATGTCGATAACAACCCGCTAAAACAATAAAACGGTGTACCTCAGTTATACTCTTCGGTGTTCTCCATTCTTGGATTACCTTGGTCATTGAAGTATCAACAGATATTCCATCCTTAGAGACAATATGGCCAAGAAAAGAAATCTCTTGAAGCCAGAATTCACACTTTCTAATCTTCCCATATAATTCATTTCTTTTGAGGGTTTTCAGGATAGTGCACAAGTGATTTTAATGATCTTTGTAGATTTTTTAGTATACCAAGATATCATCAATAAAAACCACTATAAAGTCATCAATATATTCCATGAAAGATCTATTCATTAGATCCATGAAGATAGAGGGTGCATTAGTCAATCCAAAAGGAATTATTGTAAACTTGTAATGCTTCTACCTAGTTTGAAATGTTGATTTTGGAATGTCTTCCTTCTACACACACAACTAATGATATCCAGATCGAATGTCAATATTTTAAAAATATTGAGCTCTATAAATTTGGTTGAATAAAAAATCACTTCGAGGTAGGGGATACTTGTTCTTTATTGTTATAGCATTTATTTCCATGTATTCAATGCACAACCACATAGATATGTCTTTCTTCTTAACAAAAATGACAGGGGCTCCCCATGGAGAAACACTAGGGATAATAAATCTCTTATTACACAATTCCACTAGTTGTTTCTTTAGTTCATCTAATTCCATAGTGTTCATTCTATACGGGGTTTTTGATATGGGCCTTGAACCAAGAATTAAATCAATGGAAAACTCAATTTCTTATTCTGGAGGATGTCTAGGTAAATCCTCTAGAAAAAAATACACATATTCTTGCACAATAGGTATATCCTCTATTAGAACATTATTTTCCTCACCCATAATTATTTCATTCTCTTCTTATCCAATAATTGAATTTATTAGAGCTACTTGGGGTGGATCTAGATAAGAATCAGGTGGTGACGTTTCTACTCTAAAGATAAGGTACTCCTTATCATCATCAAAAATTCTAAACTCCTTGTTCTTAAAATAAATTTTCATGTCATGGTCTAAAAGCCAATACATTCTGAGGATTATATCAAATTCAATAATGGGTATGAATATGAGATCAGTATATAAAGAACATGTATATTTTCTAATGGAAACTGATTCACAAAACATTGTTGCAATGATACTTCCCTTAGGAGTTTTGACCGACAACTCCCTTGTTAATTCAAATTTAAAATATCTAATTTTCTTAGCAAACTAGGAATATATAAAATAATTCAATAATCTAGAATCAAATAAAGAATTGGATAAACTTGAGGAAACCATTAAATTACCTGCCACTACATCTTTCAGAGCTTCAACCTCAGCAGTAGTGATCGCATAAGCATGGCCTTGCTCCCTTGGCCTTTTCTGAGGTAAGTTCCCTTGGCGCTTAAGACATTCATTTTCATAATGTCCCTTTTCTCTTCAATTGTAGCATTAAACATTGATAGCCTCTTTCTTTCCCTTGCAATCATGAGCTTGGTGGCCTTTTTTTACCACACTTGTAACAGACTCCCATCCCTTCAGGCAAGTAACGGGGTGTTTCTTCCCACATTTACCGCATGATGGATATTAAACTTTTCCCTTATTCCCCTTATTTCCATATCCAGAGTGATCAGTATATCTCTTATTCTCTTTATTTTCTTACAAGTCATAAGACATAGAGAATTCTTTTTCTGTCTTGATAGCACATGAGACAATATCTTCGTACGATGAGAAGGATTGTGATACTAATGATCGATAGAGAAATGGTTTTCACCCATCAAATAATCAATCAATCTTACTCCTTGGGTTATTTATATAATCTTCTACATGCATTTATAACCTTTTAAAGTTAGCCCCATACATTGTGACATTCTTATCATCCTTTTTCCTCAAACTCAGAAAATTGTCTTTCCATATCCGTTCGATGGTCATGAGGAAAGTATTTTTCTAAGAAAATATCGTTCAAATTCCTCTATTCCATTTTTGATACTTCTTCATCTTTATTTGTGTTTTGGATTAACGACCACCATTGATCTTCATCTCCCGTGAGGTGATAAACTGCCATGACAACTTTTTCCTTTTCGCTACTCCCCAAAGAATGAAATATTTTCTATAAGGAATTTGTCCATTGCTCAAATACTAATGGATTTGTACTCCCATTTAATTTTGGTGGTTTTTTGCCTCATGAAGCGGTCTAACATTGATCCTCCACATTGTGGATCTGGGTGCTCCATGCAGGTAAGGTTATTATTCATAACCTGAGTGAGTTGTCCCAGTATGGTGATAAGCTGATCAAAACCAGTTGCATCACCAGCTCAACTATAATTATCATGAATAGGAGGGAAATCCCTACATGGATTACATGCGTTGACACAGTTTCCATTCCTTCCACTAGGATCCATTTCTAAACAATGGCATACACTAGATTAGATTATGAATCTCAATACATAATTCCAAACTTTTAAAACACATAACATAAATTGAAAAATTTATGGATATAATCCATAATCATAAAAAATGTTTTCTTTGAGGAGGTATATACTCATAAATCCTTCATAATGGTTTATTAATAAAATTTGAATTATCCTAAGAATATCCTTTGGGAGTGTCGTTACCAAGAGTGCAGCAATGCCTGTTGTCATGTACCAGGATACCCCGGGTCAAGCCTGAAACTCCTTGTCAGAGTTTTCACTCCTAAGTACATATGTGCCAGAGCCGCCTTTACCTTCTCGTATCCAGACAGAGATTTATTTCTTTGAAAATACACAAAATCATTACATTAACAAGATTCTAGGAAGTTCTTCTATACCAATCCTCAAAGTATGTCTTAGGGTAATGTGCTCTAATCAGAGTTTATCTAAATCTAGTTTCCAAGGTTTGAACTAAAATTACTCTTCTACCAATTGTAATTCCCTGACCCCAGTTACCTAGATTCAGTGCATTATTACATAGCATTATCATGATATAAGGAACCATGTCCTGAAAGAATAGTCGATTTAGTATCCTTGTAAGTACTAGATACATTCATAAGTTTTACATTACATAATGAAATAAAAACATAAACAAAAGTTTTTCCCTATTGACCACATATATATCCTTGGCTTATCCCTGTAGGTCAACCATAAAATATTTCTTAAAATCCTGGTAAAAATAAAACATATAAAGGGGTGAGCTCAGATGCTCAGTTAGCATAACAATATAGCGGAAACTTTCATAAATAAGCATAAACATTTAAGGCAATGTATAAGACTAAAACAAAAGTCTTTTAAACTTAAACTTCAGAATAATATGGAAAAGATAAAATCCAATAATTACATTTAATTATTCACATGAATATTCTACTAGTTGAATAATCACATGCAATATCAATAGCCACTTTCATAATGATGGAATGCATAATGCTAGACTTCATGACAACATAGTCAATCCCTTGGTTCAAGAATACTGATAAGATTTTGTCAAGGCCTTGTTCCAAGACACTATTTTATCTCATGATACCTACCAATGCATCGTGGAGCTATAGCAGGCTTCACCCATCACTTACTAAGTCTGATTCTTTTCTCATATTAAAAGGTTTAAACATAACATAAACATTCTTTTTAAAATTAGCATAAGAAATGTCAATACTTTATCCATAAACCATGAATAGTGTTAAAATAACACATCCATAGTCAAACATATCACAAAACCTTAAATACAATATGGAAGATTTGTATCATAATAAATCAACTTCAAACAAGTCTAAAATCCATCAAAGGATATTGACCAAGATGAGATAAAAAATATTTGAAATAAATACATCTTTTTATTTTGAAATCATTTAAAAGTCACATAATTATAAAAGAAAAAATTTATTTTAAAAATATTCTTATAATATTGTATGGGAAGCTTCGACGATGATATAATCCACACCCACCGTATAATTTAAAAAAAATACATTCTTACCTTAATTTTGTCGAAAAGGTCATAAAGTACCATGTTTGGAAAATGACAGAAAGATTCCTTTCAAACCATTTTATAAAAATTCAAACAAGGGTATAAATTAAATTAACCCATAGTCTAGTAAATAGTAAAAATGCATTCAGATACATTATTAAGAAACATGGATGGGGATGATAAAGAGGTCCCAGTAGATACTTATGTAAAAACAACCTCGGATAATAAAGAGATTGTGAAATTAACCCTTACCTTGTACTTTTCCTTAGTAGATGGTATATTAACCTCATGTATAATATTTAAAACATTGTTTTTAAATTATAAAATAATAATATAAAAATATGATATCATATATGATCTTATAATATTGTTTTGTTAATAATATTTTAGTAGCATCATCATTTCGGGTGTTAACTGATTAGTTTTCCTTTATAGGATTGGTTACGTAAGTCATGATTTTTATGGATAGGATGTATTTGATTCATATATAGAATTATATTATGTTCATAAGCTTTATTTTTAATCATAAAATTAAAATTATTCTTGAATTATTATGATGGGGAATGAATCTCATCGTGTTTGTGGAGACGGTAATCCGTACGTACGAACGAGCGACAATATCTTTATATTGGTAGTGAAATAGTATGTAATTGGATGGTATATAATATATAAAAAATAATTACCATGTTATATTTATTATTTACATCAGTTATACTCATTATTATACCCATCCAAATAATGAATTGTTTGAATAACAAACTACACCACGACGTGGAGACGGTAAGTCGTACATACACATGTATGTGGACTTTGTCATTCATATGATGGATAGAATAATGAATATGGTTGTAAAATTTTTATAAAAACATCATAGTATATAGAAGATACTGTATTTATTATTTTAGAATGGAAACAACAAAGAAAATGGAATTGGAAGAAGAAAATAACTTGAAAGATGTGATGAAATATTTACCTCTTCTTTGGGTTCTTCCTTTTTATTTGATCAAAAGGGATCCTTAGGTTGGCTTTCTGACCAAAGAAAGGCCTCTAGAATGAATTCAGGATATTTGGGTAGGGTTTGGATAAACCAAATGGCTTTGGAGGTGTAAAATTAAGAGAAGGGGAAGTACCCTTTTATAAGAGAGGTGAGGGTCACTTTAGGAAAAGCTTGAAATATTATTTTATAATAAAATCTTATTTAGTTTATAATGGATCCAAAATGATTTATTTAGAGGATAAGTTGGGTATGGGTCGAGAACCTATCAAAAAATAGGTTTTACACAGGTTTAGGTCACCATATTAACCTTATATTTATATTTAACTCTTAATTAAATAGTTTGACATTTACCGTGTCTCTTTGTATTTTTATATTATATGGTTAATAAATATACAATAACAAGCCAAGAGAACCCCATGTGGTTAATTATTAATATACCAATAATTATATAAGTTCTTTGGAAGAACCATATATTTTTAGGACTATTATATAATTTAATAATATAATATTTATTTTAAAAACTCATTTATGTCAATTTTGACACTATTTAGTATTTAGTTTTTGTGAAAGCCATAACAACTTTATTACTTCAAACCAAATACATTGAATCAACCCTAACATGTCAAATTCACCTATAAAATTCGTGGATGTAATAAAAACTTTGAAATTGTGTTTATTTTAATATTTATAATACCATTTATTTGATTCTTTCATTAATAAGGTAATTATTGCATCATCATTGTGTTATAAATACATTTAATTATTTAATGTCTAAAAATTATAAATAAAATAACATTATGTAGGAAATATTTTTATCTTCCTAATGTGTATTTATAGTCTACAACATAACTTATATACGCCCATGTAAAATTATTTTACTAGAAGATATATGTTTATGTCATTTTTGTCTTTACTTTAAATTAATTAACATAAAGTTACATTATCACTCTCAAGTGGCTCCATGGGGTCTCAAAATCGACCAAAAGATGCCCATGGTTTGAAATGTATCAACCAATAGGAACAGGACACATGTTAGGGTAATTTAATATTATTATAATATTATTTTTTACCCTTATTTACCTGATTTACCATTTAACCATGGTAAATAAAATATTTACCGAAATGATTATTCATATTTTCTAAAAATAAAAGTTACTTATTCACACAATTTGGACCTCCTGCATCCAAATATGGAATCCATTTTTCCAAATTCAAAACACATAAGTGGAAGAATATAATTTAAAATTAATTCTCGTTGTCAAAACAAAAAGCGTGTTTTTAAGAAATAATAACTATCAAAAGATTGACACATGTTTATGTCCAGTTTAAATGTGAAATTACATAAAATGACCTATATTATATTAAATGATAAAAAAAATAATTTAATGATACTCTAAAACCACTCAAATTTATAATTTAACACTATAAATTATTTCAAATAAAAAAGTTGTTTATAATTAAAATTTAGATTTTTCACTATTCATCAAAAATTGAATGTTTTTAGAAAAGTAAAAAAACAATTCACCCTAAGATAATTTTGATATTAGGAATTCAAAAATGATATCCATTTTGTAAAATAAAATTTATAAAATTTTAAAAAATGGGTGTTACTATTTATAACAGCTAGTTTGATTGGTCGTGGTTTGTTAAAACTCCAAGTTGTGTACAATGAAAGCTACTGCATTATTCAAAGGGAAACGTACCATGGAAGATTTGGTTTTACAATATTTCTATGATTATAAATATAAGAATTATATTTCTTAAAATTTGATAATTATTTAAATAATTATAAAATTATAAGAAATATACTTATTATATTTATAATCTTAGAAATATATAGAGTAAATATATTAATTATATATATTTATAAGATTATAGATATATATAAATATATTTCTTTTAATTTTATTATTATTTAAATGAATATATATTTATTTATAATTATAACTATAAATAAATATATTTATTTATGTATTTATTTCAGTAATTATAAAATTATAACAAATATATTTATTATATTTTTAATTTTATTTATATATATAATTAATATATTTATTATAATTTTATAATTATTTAAATATATCTGTATTTATTTATAATTATAATTATAAATATTTGTATTTATTTATATTTATTTTTACATATTTCTAAATATATTTCTTTAATTATATATATCATTATATAAGAATAAAAATATATTTTTTATAAATTTAAAATTATTTGAATAAATATATATATTTTATATTTATAACTATAAATATATTTTTATTTATTTATAATTAAAAACTATAATAAATATATATTAATTTATAGTTGTAATTATATATATATATATATATATAATTATGAAATTATAACAAATATATTTATAATTTTATAAATTTATATAATTAATATATTTATTATAAATTTATAATTATTTAAATATATCTATATTTATTTGGAATTATAATTATAAATATTTGTATTTATTTATAAATATTTGTATTTATTTATAAATATTTTTATATAAATATATATAATTAATATATTTATTATAATTGTATAATTATTTAAATATATCAACATTTATTTTGAATTATAATTAAAAATATTTTAATTTATTTATAAATATTTATATATATTTATAAATATTTTTATTCAATTATATATATTTATAAATTTATAAGTATAATAAATATATTTATTATAATATTATAATTATTTACATTTATATATTTATAGTTATAATTATAACTATAAATAAATATATTTATAAATATTTGTATATAATTATCATTTTTATTTATATATATTTATTTATAAAATTATAATGGATTTATTTATTGTAATTTTGTAATTATTTAAATATATATATTTAGTTATAATTATAATTACAAATAAAAATATTTAAAAAGTATTTATATAAAATTAAAATTTTATAATTATAAATATAATTAGTAAATTTATTATTTAAATATATTTTTAGTAATTTTATAAGTATTTTTGAGAACATAATAGATTCATGGGTATAACATAAATAAATCATATTCCTAGTAAAGTATAGATAATAAAAAACATATCATCACATATGGATAACATAAATAATAAGAAGAGTATAATGTATAAATGAACATTCATGATGAATACATAACATATATGCACATCAATTATACTCATACAACTATATATTTATTGACCAAATTCATTGGAAACATATATTTATTTATTTATAATTATAACTATAAATATATATATATATAAAAAGTACTTATAAATTTAATAAATATAATTAATCTAATAAATCTAACAAATCAAATAAATATATTTATTATTTAATGGAATTTATTATTATTTTATAATTATTTAAATATATATTTATATAATTATAATCTTAGAAATACTTTTTTAAGACATTATATATATATATATATTTGAACTATTAAAAATATATATTAATTATAAGCATGTGTTTTTTATTTAATGTATACAACTAAACATTATTTTTAATTGGAACAGTGTGAACCATGGGTAAACACATGATTCTCAAATTTATTAAAAATAAAAGACCAAAAGTACAAGGGAAAAAAGAGATGAGGACAGGGAACATGTGAAAAAACACCACATAGAAAATAGGGAATCATCTATGGGATCGGCCACCACCCCTCCCCCTCAGATAAAGACCCCTTCGTGTTTTGGGATGCTGCTATTCACCATCATTCTCATTTTATGGGATTGGATCCTCTACCGGACCTGCGCTCTACAAGAACGATTTAGTAGTCTCAATGCCTAAAGACCTTCCATCAATCAGGAGAGCACCCTGGGCACTTCAAAATTCCTTACTAAAGAATTCCTTACTTTTGGACCTGTTTAAGATATCAGATAGACTAATAGTGTTTCTATGAGAACCAAAATCCTATTGCACCACATCAACCCATGAAGTATTTCCACTCCCTTTTCCATACAGGACATCCTCAACAATCATTCCCTGCCTCTTTTCCTCGGGCGTTTTAGATGGTTTAAACTACACACATAATTTAGCAGTACTTTTTTTCTTCCCTTTACAGTCAAAAGAGGTGATCAATTCCTCCTGATCCAATTGCATGTTTGTTGTAACCTGAGTGGCACATTCCTTATCAGATACCACATGCTCATCATCATGTTCATGTTGCACGGATGTAGCATGTCCCTATACATGTCCTTCACGAGCAACCTGTAAAAAAGGATTTGTTACCAGGACCTAGAGTAGAGTCATCAGTAAGGGGTCCTTGATGGACTGTGACAGGATGTGAATTAGCCAGCAAGATAAAGCAATGTTGGACCTCCTCTTGCTCAGTATCAGTACTTCCACTCAATGCACAAGTAACTTCTTATATGAAAGGTTCAAGGGAGGTTTTTGCTTTATCATCCTTAGTAGGAGCCTTGGACGAGGCATCTCCTCGCTTCAATCCCCACAATGCACCATTGGGTGAAAAGGACTTCATCTTCTGAACTTGTCTGATAAAAGGTGGCACATCCCTTTCTTGGATCTATGGTATCTACGCCAGTTATTTTTTCTGCAACCATCAGTGTATGACTATTAGTTCAAAATATCTAAAAACCCAAATTATATTTTATTAAACCTCCATGTTATTACTTTTTTAGCTTCCATTCCTAAACTTTTTAATGCTCTTTTTTGTTGTATTTCAATGTTTCATTTACTAGATGTTTTTTAATTAGTTTTATTATTTTCTATATTCTATAATTATTTCTAAATTATTTTTATTCTATAAAAATTGTTTTCAATTTTTTTAAAATTATTTTAAATACTATTTTCATGTTGCATAAAATCACACAACATCTATATTCTGATTGGTCTAAAAATTTTTATTATTTCTCAAATTCATTGTTTTGATTATTTATAAATAATTTGTTAATATGGTTAAATGTTTTCAATGTTTTTTTAATATATTAAATTCATGTTAATTTTTTTTTACATTTTATTCATTCATACAGATTGTATTCTTATGTTTTAATTCTCAGTCAATCTGCATTGTGATTTTCATGGAAATAATTGACTGAGTATTTTGCAATGAGTTGGAATTGTTTATTTAATATTCATTTTGACACATTTAAACTTTTTCAAAAATAGTATTTAAATTATTTTTGATTCCTTTATTTTTTTGGGTAATCTATTTTTATCTCCATGAGATTTATGGTTGACTCTATTTTTATTATTTTGAATTATTCTAATAGTTTACTTGAGTGTGTAACCCAGATAACATTTTTTTAAAGGAATTGAGGATTATTGTAAGTGATGTAAGGATTATAATAAATATTGATACAAAGATTCCACACTCTTATGATAATAAATTGATCTTGTGTTCAACTGTTTGCATCATTTGTGATGATCTATCAAAGGAGGAACAAATATTCTTAGAATTTATAACACCTGGGATATTTGATCTATACTTTTTTTGAATTCCCAGAGTATGCTATCAACATCCTTCCAAAGGGAATGGATCAAATATTTCATCATTGGCAGTTCTTCTACTTCTATCTAGTTGTAATATTTCTTCTATCTTTTTTTCTAGGTAGAGGTCTGCACTTAAATATTTTCTCACATGGGTTTTACTACCTCTAAAATGAATTCTTTTAGTTATTCTTAGTAACCAAAAATAAGTAAACTTAGGTTGTGGATGCACCTTGTGTAAAATTATGCTTTCTGTCTACTCCCACAAAAGGATTTGTGTTGTTAAGTTTGGGGATCCTCCCCACAAAGTCCTATATTAGGATTCATCCCATTGTAGAAGTATAGGTTTAGATTTCTCGCATTGAAAAAAGTATCTCCCACTCTTTATAGTAGGTTCTATACTCCATCGGTTGGGGTTTAGATATTGTACTAATTTTATTATACTGAACCACTATAAAAATTCTCCATGCCCTTTATCATTTTATTTCTACTACTTTAACGCTTAATTTTTAATAACATTGATAATTTTAATTAAGGTCTAATCTCCCCCACCTCTATACCATATATCATCTCCATTGTGACCTAAAAACAATTGTAATGGTTATATTATATTTATCTAGAATAAATTATTTTCATGTGTCAAAAAAAGTTTAATGAGAGGAATATAGTTTTCCAAGATAAGTATGTTTGATAACATATGGAAAACAACTAATTAGTCTTATGGTTAAATAATACTAAAGAATTTCAACAAAGATGACTTAATTAAAAACCTAATTTCTAGGGAAGAAGATCTATTAGTATATGTTAAGGGGGTTTTTAATCCAAATCATAGTTTATAGTTGACATGGTATTGAAAAATACAAGATGGAATAATTTACCCAAATTATTTCAGTGTCACGTAGGATTTTGGTGATATAAAGACTACATATTCGTAAGACTACTTTGGAAATATATATCACATTCCCTGATAAATACACTATTCTAGTATTTCTTATGCCTAAATAATATAATGAAAATATCAAACAAGACAATGAGAACTACACAAGATGGATTTCAAAACCATCTGATAGTGCTTGAGAATGAAAAAATGGATAAGTTCCTAGAAATTCAGAAATGGGAATTCAAGATTTTATGTAATATGAAAATATTCTAATTTAGATTAGTTGATCTAGTTTCATAGTAAATATTGGGTAATTTTCAAGTAATGATCATATTATAGGTAGTAATTTCAATATATATATTATATCGAGTATGTTGTTGCTTCTAATGGGTCCTAAGAAGAAATTTTGGCAACATTTTGTTCCAGATTTTTTATTTTTTTTCATATATAGTAAAGTTCAATCATATCATGAAGAACCTATATCGATGGTATTATCTAGAATGTCATAAATGACTGATAAAAATATATATATACTCAACCTTATCATCTATTAAAGGATTTTCTCTAATAGACGGAGTCACATTAAGAAAATTATCTACATGTATCATGTTGGTCTCAATATCTATAGAGATCCCTTAGTAGAATAATGTTTAAGATATGAGAGTAACCAGTAGAGTATTATTAGTTTTATCAAGTTAAATTGGTATTAATATGGATTTTGTACCCTATAACCAACTAATTTAAATATTAGATTACTAAAAAATTCATAATATTGAATATTAAATAATTAATTATCACTTGATGATAATTTTTCTATATGAAATAGATGTAATGATGTCCTTGGAATACTTTTAACACTAAAAGGTAATAGCAGTTCTCCACTATGATGAAAACCTTGAAGTTACATAGAATTATTTTTAAATATATGTTTTATAGATATATGATATCATTTTACAGGATTCATATGATATATGTTAAAGGCACTGTCATGGGTGATCTCAAATGAAGTGTGGTTTTTGGGTACTTATGTTCAGCAGAGTAGTTGGCCAAGGTCATCTCTCAAAGAGGTAGTAATTAAAAAAACATCTTAAAGGTATTATGAAGATAAAGAAAAAAGAACAAAAAAAATTATAATTATGGGGGTTTTTTTATGTTTATAAAATAAGAAGAAGAAGTATGCTAGAAGAATATTGTATTTTTTTACTTTTACTTTTTGAAAGTAAATTGAGAAAATGAAACGAGAAGATGTTTTTTTAGAAAATATTTTTAGAAAGCGTAATACATATAAATATACCTATTCACATAATTATTAATAATTATTATTTAAATTAATATCCAGTAAATTATGATCCACTAATTTTTTAACCCTTCAAACCCTTTGGTAATTGATTCAGGCTTAAATTTACCCAAGAGATGAAGGTAGAATGATCCTTGTAGTCTAGATTGGGTTGTCGAATCCACTGAGACCTAAGAAGAAACCTATAGACACGTAAATTATATGGACTATTTTTGGATATGAAGTGGCCAACTTGAATTGATTTTATATGGTTTTAAAGTATAACCAAAATATTTAAGTGAATTAAATTTAAAAGAGTGAGTTGATCCTAGGTTATCACTTGGGGTGGATTGGACGTATTTCCTTTTCAATGATTTCAATTTATTATATTGGCATGGGTTCATTTAAGAAGATAAAAAAACATCATAACTTACTGTTTTATTGCCTACACCCTTTAATACTAATCATTTATACACTTTAAGGATCAAAGTTTTGAACACTTCAAGGTAAAGGTTCGTATTAGCACATGAAGTGTGTGGCCTTAAATTCAAAAAGGACGATAGAGTTTAAAATTCATCAAATAAAAATATCAATTAAAGAAGTGATTATAAATTAATGGGGTGCTAAATAACATCCAATACAGCCCCTTTATACTCCCTTGGATCAACCCATAATTGGGTTATCCCTCCATTGATGCTATGGTTTCAATGGAAGCGGGAAGTATACTCATGAGGGAGGAATTGAAGAAGTAAGGAAAACAATAAAAAGAAAATGATCACTCCACCGTTGTGTGAATAATTTCACAAGGTTTAGTGTGAATAAATTCACACCTTGAACCAACGGTATCAAAGTGATATTAATAACAACAGAATAAGAGGAAAATAATAGATTTTATTAAGAAACTAAAGTGAATTTAACAACTTACATGTGAAAGACAAACTTGAGACAACAAAATCGCAGCATAACATTACAACTGAACAAATCACCCTAGATCCTAAACTCCTCCACCACCACTGCATTAAATAGGAATTTTTTAATCCTTTGGTAGGTCCTTCAATAGTCCAAGTATCCTCAATTAATTTTTGTAGGCCATAGGTGGGTGGAAAGTTGAGGGAGAGTTGATTGTTCCACCCTTGACCCGAGGTGGCATCCAGCTTTCATCCACCGAACAGACGCGCTTGGAATACCTTTTAGATGGAGAAATTAGAGTGGTCCATAGAACAAGAAAATGTATACCCGGACGTCTCCTACCCATATGTAAAATTTCGGCCCATTTGAATTTGGGGATTAGGAGATATTATTATATTAGTGGACTGTTTTTCTGGGCCACAGAATCTGGACCAGAATTTTATCTCTAACTTGGGCCACCTAAATAACCACAATGGAAGCTGAATTAGCACTGGATCATGAATAAGTATTTGTTCCTTTATATTTATTCTAGAATTTCACCAAATTTAGGATTCATTGGTTTTGTAATGTGGGTCCCACATTCTCATCAGTGGGATGGTGTCCAATCTGCCTTCTCTAAAATTGCTTCCTTTAATCACAAAATATCCCCATCTTCTTCCATGAATTATCCATTGATCCCTGAATGAAACATGTTCATACATAAGTTTATATAAAGTTCCAAAAATATCAAATTAAAATATGGATAATTACATTCCTTAAAATCTGATGAATCATTGGGTACTTCAAATGATGTTCAAAAATGTACCACATAATAGTGAATTTTAAGAAGGTATTACAATCATAATGTGAAATGATGTTCAAAGTGTAAAATGCACTAAAATGGTGTTCATGAATAATAAATAACATGAATATTATATATATTAAAAATGAATATTATCCTCATTTAGTGGCTAATCAGTAATTAACTTTACCACAAAGATGAAGTGAATTAAACCCTAGGCTCTCTTTGGAACATGCAATCGCAACACCCTGCTTTGATTTTCATTCTAATAATTGCTTATGTCCAGTGGTAAATTATGGCATAAATAAATTCTAAAAATAAGTATTAATTGAGTTTATGGATTATATTTTAACACTTAAAATTTATCCTATGTGTTTTTTTTACCGATTAATATTGCGCTCTCACAATTTACACAAACCTCGACCTCACATGTTCTTGTGTTAATTGTTAAATTTCATTATTAGTTTAATTTAAATTAAAAACTAAATTAATATATCATATTAAGTTAATTAAATATTCTCATTGATTAAAAATAAATGAATGAAGAAGGTTATAGGTAGATCAATTACTAAAAAAAATTCTCTTCCATGGGTGGTGTAGTCATCGTAGAAACGTTTTGTATGTGAAAATGTTTAGAAATGGTATACCCCAATATAGTGTGTGCTCCTGATTTCCAGAACAAATATGATTATTATATAATAATATAATTGAATAAAAGAGAATAATTTAAATAGAAATAGATAATTTTTTTACAAGAACAAAACCATTATAACAAATAAGAGGAAAAGAAGATCATTTTAGATCAGATCCTAGCTTGGTATATTTCCTTCTCCAATTGTGAATTGAAATGGTATGAAACTGCTTATCCTATGATCCAAATCTCCTAATTTACATATCAACTGATTAAAATGATAAAAATACATATTTATAGAGTGTAGGGGAGGCTAGGTTATAAGTTGTTTCAAGTGTCAATAGGGAAATTCTTCCAAATATTTATATCCAACATATAAAATATTGTTAACCACAAAAATGCATGAACAAATTTTCCTGAAATAAGGATTATTTATGTGAAATTGGATCCTAGATCTCTTCCCCAAATGTGGTCTAAATCCAAGAAAGAATGAATAATTCATGTCCCAAATACTAAAGTGGTATCCAATCTGACGAGTCTAGCCCATCTTTGACTTCATGGATCTTTTACAACACACAAATGCATGATCTTACTCACATGCCCAGAATGAAAGTTATATTTCATTAAGTCAGGAACACATTTTCAAAATATCCTTTTCAAATAAGTGACTGATAAAAATTTATATCCAAAATACTACATATATTTTTAAAGGAAAAAAATGGAATTTTCATCAAATTTTCAAATGAATGATCTAATCGCAAAGATTTTATAAATTACCATATTTAGAATAATGCAGGGAAATTATTCATTTATTATCAAAAAAATATTCGATAAAATTAGTTTTTATCAACTCCCCCATACTTACCCTTTTTCACTCATGGGAAAAACCTCATATCATGTATCCCAAAAAATTATGACAAGATATATGCATGTTAATATTCCCCAATCCATAGTGAAAATATATGAAAAGAAAGATTCCCATAAAGATCCAATATTATAAAATATAAATTCATTGTCTCATTAATTTTATCAAAAAAAATCTAGTGATATTAATGATAATAATTATATAAAAACAACTCATGGGTCCACTATTCCACTAATTCCCCACATGTGTGTGTGCCAACCATTTCAAGTTCATATCTCCACCTTCTATTCAATATAATTAGGTCAAGTAAATTAATTCTTCTTATCTGGTTTAATTCACTAAACCTATTATAAATTCTTTTTTAATCAAAATTCAAGACTTTCTCATTTAAGAATTTCCAAAAGTCAGACCTGAAGATCCTAACCTAGATATACCCATGTGTTGTACATTTTTTCACTCCCGTCATTTATCATTTTTTCTATTTTTTCGAAAGTTTCACTTGGATAATATTTCACACTCATCTTTCAACCATTGTTTGATCTCCTCACAACACTAATTTTAAATGTTATAAAAATATCAAAGGATAAGTAAGAGTGGGTTTTGACCTTCCCAAGATGCAACCAATATTTTTTTTTTTTATTATTATTTTTTTTATTATTTTTGTTTTTGAGAGTGTACAGCTTCCAAATAATAGGTACACATGCATAGGTCGATTTGGTACAGTGATGAAACTGACTGGAATAGAAATGAACGTATGGATCAACCATTGATATAAGATGATTTTTTTTACTTAACTTGGATATACCTTTAATTGAGTAGGAAAAACTTCACAAGTCATGGTTCCATGAAAATATTTGTGGAGAGATCAATGACATAATTTACCATGAAAAAATATCACAAGGAATTGTTTTAATAGCTAAAAAAATTTATAATGACACAACCAATCATATCATTGATGACTTCAATTTTAATAAAAAAAATAAACCCTTCATGATGAAATATTTCTCATTATTATCATGCTACCAATGAATTTTGAAAATATTCATTTTCTATATGTTCTATCTGTAAATTATCATGTTACATGATATGTATTTTTTCTTTTGTTTTGAAATTTCAATCAAAAATTAATAGAAAACACACTCAAAACACACAAATGAAAAACCTAAATATCTACCCCCAAAATGTTTTCCCCTCCCCCACACATAAAATATTTAATTTTCCTAAATGTTAACCTATGAGATAATATGTGTATATAAAATATAGAATTTTAAGTAGGAAATTTAATATAAAAGTGAAAGGGTTAGGAACAGCCCGATATTCTCAAGTGATGATGGGGTTATGTAGTGTGATGAAATCAACTACATCAGTAAGAATTCCTTTAAAGTATTACATAAAACGTTTCCCATTGACTCTAAGGCTCCTCCCAGTGTCCTCTTGTGTGATCTACACTACACCATGAGGAAAAACATTAGACACAACATAAGGACCTAACCATCTAGAACGCAACTTACCAGGAATCATCTTTAGTCATGAACTATAGAGAAGTACATTCTATCTACCATGAATCTTTATTTTTTTGATCATTCTATCATGAGACACTTTTTATCATTCCTTTTAGAGTCTTTAGTTCTCATATTATGACAATAGAATCTCCTAAATCTCTTGAATTTGAAACTTCCATTGAATTCCATCTTGGGCCAAATCCATGTTGCATTTATTTATAGCTCAATAAACTCGATGCTCAACTTCCATGGGGAGATAATGGGCTATCTCCAAAAAAATCCCAAATGGGGAAATACTAATGGAGGTCTTCTATGTTTTCCTATAATCCCAAATTACATCATACAAGTGCTTCCTCCAATCCTTCCTATTCGGCTGCACGATTTTCTCCAAAATTTGTTTCAACTCACAATTTGAAATCTGAGCCTGGCCATTTTTTTGGGGTGGTATTGTGTTGATGTTTTGTGTGTCACCTCATACTTCCAAAGTAGGGAAAAATTCTGATTGAAAAATTATGTCCCTTGGTCACTGAAGATGGCCTTTGGTACTCCAAAATTGAATAAAATTTAAGCCTTGACAAAGTCCACTACAACATGAGAATCATCACTCCTAGTGGCCTTTTCCTCCATCCATTTACTCGTATAATCAATAGTATTCAAAATTTTAAAAACTCAAATGAACATATAAAATTAACCATAAAATCAATTCCCTACACATCAAAATATCATAGAATAGTATGGGTTGTTGGGGAATCTCATGTCTCCTTGAAATATTTCTAGTATGTTGGTGATTTGAGCATGACTTGAAAAACACATGAGAATCATGGAATAATCTAGGCCAATATAATCCAGAGTATAAGACTTTCTTCTCTATTTTTTGGGGTCAAAAGTATCCACCACATACAAGTGTATGACAAAAATATAAAAAAACTCAAAATCATGATCAGGAACACACCTCCTAATAACTTGGTCACTACACATGCGCTATAGGTAGGGATCATACATCATATAGAACCTAAACTCACTCTTTAATATTTGGACTTAATGTTTCTTTAAATTTTCAAGAATGTTAGAGGCAAAAAGATAGTTAACTAAATCATAATACCAAGTATGTGTCCCTGAGAGTGAATAAAGATGCTCATCAAGAAAAGAGTCCTAAAGTGGTATATGGTTCAAGATGTCATCCTCTAGTGTGTGAGTAATCATACTCATGTGGTCCACCACCAACTTATCTGACCTGTTATTTTCTTTTATCTCAATGTAAAATTCTTGAAGAAGTTTCATCCATAGGATAAACCTAGGCTTCACATCTGGGTTCTTTAAGAGGTACCTCAGAGCAGGATGGTCAGGAAAAAAATAACTACTTTAGAGCCCAATAAATATGAACATAATTTTTCTAAAAAAAAATTGATATAAATAAACTTCTTTTCATTGGTTTTTTTGTTTTATTAAGATTAATCCAATGTAATCAAATAATAGGCAATCACATGTGAATTTCCCTCTGCCCTCTGTGATATGACAGCTCCAACTATGAAGTTTGAATAATCACACATAAGCTCAAATGGAATGTCCTAATGTGGGGGATGTATGATTGGTGGAGTGGTCAAACACTTATTTATCTCAATAAATGATACCCTCCATGAATCATCAAAAATGAAATCAATATATTTTTGAAGTAATGGGGATAAGGGTAGAGCGATCTTACTGAAATCTCAGATGAACCATCGATAAAATACTACATAACTTAGGAATGATCTAACATCATGCACACATGAAGGATACGAAAAGGATGAAATAATATTTACCTTAGATATATTAACATATATTCCATGTTTTCACACTACATTCCCTAAAAAAATCCATGATATACCATGAAATGACACTTTTCAAAGTTTAATACTATATTCTTCTCAATAAAATGATTAGACACATTTCTCAAACTAAAGATACATTCATCAAATGAAGATTCATTCACTATAAATTCATCCATAAAATACCTCCAGGAAGGTCTCAATAAAATCTAAAAAATACTCATCATGCATCTCTGGAAGGTACTTGGGGTGTTGAAAAGTCCAAATGGCATCCTTTGATAGGAAAATATACCAAATAGACAAGTGTGTTTTGTATTCTACTAATCCTCCAGAGCTATAGGAACCCAAAAATATCAAGAAAATCCATCCAAGAAACAATAGGATGTCTTCTCAGCTATTATCTCAAGCATTTTATCAATAAATGGGAGTGTAAATGGTCCTTATGAGTGGATTGATTTAGTTTCTTATAATCAATACACACACCAACTATTTTGTACCCTCATTAGAACTAAATCCTCTATCTTATTTCTAAAAATAGTAATACCACTTTTCATAGGAACAACCTAAATAGGGATTACCCCTTTGGAATCTGAAATGGGATAAATTTTTCCTTCCATGAGAAACTTTTCAACTTCTTTTTTAACAAATTCCAGAAGATTTGGATTTATTCTCCTTTGTGGTTTCCTAACCGATTTATCCCCATCCTCCAAATGAATCCTATGCATGAAAATGTAGGGGATAAAACTAGATATGTCAACCAAGGTCCACTTGATTTCCCTAATGTTCTCTCTCAAAATATTCAAAAAATAATATTCATGTTCCAAATGTATTTTTTTAGAAATGATAATAGGTAATCTCTCACCAATTAACAAGTATGAGTATTTGAGATTTAGTGGTAATGGCTTGGGTTCCAATGAAGGGGGTATTGTATGGGTGGAAACATTGAAGGAATAGAAATATGTGCACAATGAAAATCAGTATCAGAATAGAGATCATTAAAATCATAAAATAATGCATCAAATCCATCAGCATAATCAATATCCAAGTCATAATCAGTGTGAAAATGATCAAAATTAGAATATGAAAAAAAAAATCGCATTCAAGAGAGGTCTGTGCATTATAAACAGGTGTGGAATTTCTCTTAGTCATTAAACTTGAAAAAATTCTCAAAATATATCAAAATAATAGGACAATAAAATTCCATGGTATTTTTACTTGGTGGTTCAAAATGGGAGATAACTAAAAAAAATGGTCCTCTAAGGGGTACTTCATGGAGTCCATAACATAAAATACCACAACATCATCTCCAAACTCCATGTAAAGTGTAATATCATGGGCATTTATGATTGTTTTTTCAATTTTGAGGAATGGAATACCTAATATAATGGGAGCATGAGAATTTACCTGATCATCATCCATGTTAAGCATGTAGAAATCTATTGGAAATATCATGTCTCTTACCCGAACAAGAACATACTCAAGTATTCTCATTGGATATGTTATAGCTCTATTCACCAACACACCACTACTCTAATCATATTAAACTCACAAACCTTTAAAGAAGAGAATATATAATGAGTAATCACGTTTATGGAAGCTCCCAAATCACATAAAGCATACAAAAAGTGTAACTCCCATGTGGTGCATGGAATGGTGAATGTCTCGGGATCCTTGCACTATGTTGGAATTTATTGAGTTTTTGTAATGATTATAAAAAAATTACTTACAAGATTTATCCTCTCATTTCCCATGATCTATATTCTATAGGTAAAAATTTCTTTCAAGAATTTGGAATACCTTGAGATTTTCTTAAAGTACTCAATAAGGGTGATGTTTATCTCCACACACTTAACTGTGTCCAAAACCTCTTTTTCATAGCCTCTATAGCCATATATTTTGTTTGAAATCCTATATTTGTAAGTTAAGGGGTTTAGAAGTAACATCATAAATCATTTTATTACCTTTCTCTTTCCCCTTGGGCAACTCTTCAGGGTTTCTTGAATGGGGCTTCTCTGGAGTTTATGTGAATCCGGGTGGAATGGTAGGTGCGGATATATCTATCGTTTTCTTCCCACATCTCAATGTGATGGAACTAACATTACCCTTGGGATTTGGAGTATTTTGAGAAGGAATATTCCCATAGATCTTACTTACCAGTTCATAGAGGGTAGTGACAATCTAGCTCATTTGTGTCTTCAACTCCCTCAACTCAAAACCTTGACACTTCATCTCATTATGTTGATTAAGAACAATTTGTTTCAAAATATTATCAGTATTAGAATCTAAATTGGGTTTATAATTCCATTTTTGTTTAATTTTTAATGCTTGAAATTCAAATATCCTTTGGGGTTGTTGAAAACACTATTGGTAAGGTGTAGAATGCTATCAATTTTGTTGAAAAGGGGAATTTTTTTGACTCGAGACATACCTCATATCTGATTGATTCTTCTACCATTGTTTGTATATTGGATAAAAGGAATAAAACTTCTTCGAGTTATGTGGTTGTTATTGTTGATAATATAGACTCATAGGGAATATGGTTGTGATATCCTCTGTCTCTTATAGTTGGGGGAAACAGTCAGTTGGGTGGTCTATTTTAGTGAAAATTACACAAGGCCTCATAGGAGTGGGTTGGGATGTATTTTAGGCCAAAGAAATTTGCCTCACCATAGTGGTAAATTATTCTCAATTGGTATCAATTAAATTAATTTCAATAGAAGATGGAATTACCTGATTTACTCATATAACATGTGTTGTACCTCAATTGCCAAATTGTAGGGAGTTTTGTGTCATATTGTTGATCAACACTCATGAAAATACTGGGGTTTTTTCACTAATTATTATCTATACATGACATCCACCATTCTACTTTCCCTAAGAATGAGGTATTCTTAGAAGTATTGGATAATAAGTTTATCACTAATTTGGTGATGTAGGTAGCTTTCACACAACTTCTTGAATCACTCCCAGTACTCATAAATTGAATATCATTAGTATTTCTTGATTCCGGAGATCTATTTCCAAATTATATTTTTCATTGATGCTAGAAAAAATCTATGCAAGAAAATACTTTTCAAATCATTCCAACAAGTTACATATTCAGGTCGAAAATAATACTTCCAGTCTTTTACAGTTTCATCAAGTTTGAATGGGAATGGTCATAGTTTGATTTGACCATAACATACATTTCTTGGTTATAAGGTTGATAAAACCACATTAAATTCATGTAGATTTTTTTAGAATCTTCATAAGAGATTCCATGATATTTTTGAAGCAGTTTTATAAATCTAAATTTTAATTCAAATTTTGATTCAAGGTTTGGATATGCAATACAATTTGGTCGATAGATATTGCCAGGTGAAACCAATTCTATAATGGATAAATTAAGTTCATTATTATTATTTTAATCCATTGGTTCTATTTAAATTTCTAAATTATAATTTCTTTCAATTTACATGTTACTAGAATGGAGGATTTCTTCAACTGGTTTAATGTTGAAACTTCCCATAGACTAAGATTGTCTGATTCGAAATCAAAGGTTATGTTCAATATCATGTTCAAGATCTAAGAGATCCTCAGGATTATTTCATTTCATAAATAAACTAAATAGAAAAACTAAATGAAGAAAATTGGTCCATAATAAAATGAAAATAAGTTTGAGTTTCTGGTCCAAGAAAGAGAAAGAGAAAAAAAATAAAAAAAATAAAATAAAAATTGAGAAAGGGTAAAGAAGAAATAAAGAAGAGAATAATAAAATAAAATGAAAATAAATAAAAATACATCTAATTGTTTGAATAAATTATTTTCCTCTCCATCAATGGTTCTAATTTTAATTTTAATGTCGTGGTCACTCTCAAATGAATTGTCATTTTTGGGTACTTAGGTGCAGTAGAGTGACTGACCAAGGTTGTCTCTCAAAGAGGTAGTAATTAAAAAAAATCTTAAAGGTATTATAAAAATCAATAAAAAAGAACTAAAAAACATAGAAGTATTGGGGGTTTATTTTTATAAATGAAGAAGAAGGAATATTTTGTAATGATATTATATATTTTTACATTTTTTTGAAATGAGATTGAGAATACGCAATGAGAAGATGTTTTTTTAGAAAATATTTTTAGAAAGAATAATTGATCTAACTCTTCCACATATCTTAATTTTTAAAAAATATAATTTAAATTAATATCCACTTAATTATGATCCCCTAATTTTTTAACCCCTGAACCCTACAGTAATTAACTTTACCACAAATATGAAGTGAATTCAACCCTAGGCTAGCTGTAGAACATGAAATTACAACACCCTGCTTTGATTGTCATTATAAGGCTAGATTATGTTTAGTGGTAAATTAGGGAAAAAATAAATTCTATAAATAAGGATAAATAAATTTTAGGTATTATATTTTATCTCTACAAACTTATCCTGTGTGGTTTTGTTTTACCTATTAATATTTCCCTCTCATAATTTACACAAATCTCGACCTCACATGTTTTTGTGTTAATTTATAAATGTATTGATTAGTTTAATTTAAATTAAAAACTCAATTAATAGATCATATTAAGATAATTAAATTGGATCAATTATTCAAAATAAATTAACGAATAAGGTAATAGGTAGATCGATAACGAAAAAGAGCTACACTTCTATGGATGGTGTAGTCATCGAAGAAATGTTTTGCATGTAGAAATGTTTGTAAATGATATAAACCAATATCATTTATACTGTTCGTTTCCATACCAAATAAGATGAATATAGAAGAATATAATTGAATAAAAAAGAAGAATTAAAACATAGATAATGAATTTTATTACAAGAACAAAAACATTATAACAAAGAAGGGTAAAAGAAGAGCATTTTGGAGGAGATCTTAACTTGATAGATTCCCTCCTCCAATTGTGAATTGAAATGTTATGTCACCACTTATTCTCTTCTCCCAATATAATAATTCATGTCCCAACCCTTTATAATAAGAAAAATACATATTTATATATGGGAGGGGAGGCTATATTACAAGTGGAATCAAGTGTGAATTAAGAAATTTGTAAAAAAAATTTAATCCAACTTGCACAACCTTTTTGACCACAAAAACTCATGAACCAAAAGTCCTTACATAAGGATTATTTTTGAGAAATTTATAACTCGATATCCTCTCTAAATTTGGTCCCTCTCAAAGTACAGATGAAGATGATATGTCCAAAATACTGAAGTAGTATCCAATCTGAATAGTCCATCCCATATTTGACTTCATCACCCTTTTACTCCAATCAAATGCATGATCTAGCTCGGATTTCTTGAATGAAAGTTTAATCCCATTAATTCAGGAACATATTTACAAAATTTCAAGTCCCAATATTTCATTCAAAAATATTTATATTTGAAATACTATAGAGAACTTTAAATGGAAAAATTGTAATTTTCATTAAATATTCAAATGAATGATTTAATCCCAAATATTTTATAAATAAATATATTTAGAACATTTTAAGGAAAATATGTTATTTATTATCAATAAAATATTTAATAATTTTTTTTATAAAGGGTCTACTAGTGGTGGAGACTCATAGAACATTAAGACACTTTCTCATGGTGTCCAACCTTGGTAATCTTTGGATCAGGATATTATAAGAACATGACTTTCTATTAGGAAATAAACATTTATATGTGTCATTGGATGTTACTATATATGGATGTGTGTAATGATCATTAGAATTTAATATTATTATTAATTCATATTATTAGTCAGGTACATTGATATATTTATGAAAACCCAAATGACATATGATCATAGTGATGTGGGATACATTTCATGTGTCATGATTAGTATTTCATTAGTGAATAAGGAGAGAAAGGATTTTTTTCCTTCCATTCCTTAATGGAAGTTGATATCTCAAACACTTTTATAAAAATGGAACTTATAAATTAATTCCACGGCCATGAATTTACATTGGAAATTTTATTTCTTAAAAGTCGAAGAAAGATACATCAAGCACATAGGTTGATGAAGCCAACATCAAACCTACTTGATTTGAAATATCATGATAAATAGATTATATTTCAAAATGTAAATTCGTATGTGGTAATTATAATTGAGGAATTTAACCTTTCTATATGGGTTAATTGGCATTTTTCTTGATGTTAACCTTTTACTTTAGGTGTAACAACCTAATTCCATAGAGAAAGGGGCCTAAAGGATCACACACTAAGTGTATTTGTAACCAAAGTAAAATTATACTTAAATTTAACATGTTGAATAAATATTATTCTCATATGTGGTTTAATAATTATTCATATTTATTTTATTTCATATATTCAGTCATGAGTTATTTAATGGAATTTTAAGTAAGTTTAATATTAAATAAATATTCATTTCACAAGTTAATTATTAATTATGCGAATATATAATATTTATTTATTTTGGTTCTATAGGGTCTTGAAAAAATCCGCAAAGGAGATTTTACCCAAATTCCCCAAAGAATTGGGGCGAGTAATCAAAGAAGAGACAAAAAAAGGACCGGTCCGCGAACTGGTCCATAGAAGCACAACATGGCCAGGCACCACGAGGCACCCCCCTCCGTGAACCGTTTTCATTCGAAAAATTAAGGCGGAGAGCCTCCGTGGTCACGGGGCAGGATGGGCGCCAGTTCGGTTCACCATCATGAACCGCCCCAACCGCGGACCACGTCGACCGGTTCAATCTGCACCCGCTGTCATTCGCGGAATGGAGGCGGAACCCTCTGCAGTCATGGATCACTCCCTGAGTTCGCCTTGCAGATGAGGGGAGTGTTCAATACCCACTGCGAATCGCGGATTGACCATGTCAGATGTGAACCGGGTATTTGGTTATGGGCCTCCGCCAAAAGCGCCGCGTGGCCACAGATACATTCCTTTCTCCACTCTATAAAAGGATACCAAGGGGGAAAGAAAAAAGGATCGGAGAACTGGAATCAGATTCAGAGGAAGGAGATCGGTTGAAGGAAGGCTTCGGATTTCGAAAACAGCGAAATTCCCACCCACGAACCACAATAGTTATATGAATTAATGAGGAATTGGAAAACGCATAATAATTTGGTGAACCGAAAACCTCAAAAATAACAAAAAAAGATAACCGCGAACCAAACCCCCTCTGCGGATGACTTCCCTACGGACCAGAGAGTTTATGCCTCTTTTCCCATCCGTCGTACCGCGTAACACCCTCCTCCGCGGGCGAAACCCCGATCGACGATCCTCTGATCGGCACCGCCCTTGGCCGCTGCTGCCTGCCTGGAACCCTAAGCGAACCACCCTGGTTTGCGGATTGAGCCGGAAGCTACGAACCACCCTGGTTCGTGGATTGAACTCAAAGCTGTGAACCAACTTGGTTCTCGGATTGAACCTGAAGTCGCGAACCGCCCTGGTTCGTGAGACTCCAATGAGTCCGCGGACCACCCTGGTTCGCGGACGGATTCTCCAGCCACGTGGAAATTCCCCATGCGAAGGGCGCCACCACCCATACCTCTCGGTGGCTAGCCAAATACTTCGGTGTTGTCATCTCCAAAGCCAGGTAAAATCCTTCTGATCTAGCCAGGTCCTCCGCGACTCCCTCATTGTCCTATTCATCGGCCCCAAGCCGAGGCATCCTCCAGAGCCACCAGATCTTCATGGTATAACTTTCAGGTGCATCAGCGCACCATTTTGAGTTCACATACCCACGGTAAACAGGGGAAAAGGGTTACCCCGACCCTTGACCAGATTCTCAAAGAATTCCTGGGATCACATTCCCATGGTAATGTGGAGTCTGAGCTTGGGAATCTCTTTTCTACCCCTCCACTTGTCCAGGGGGGTATTAAAATACCCATCAGAAGGAAGCCCTTGTGGACTGCAAGAGAGGAGATGGGGATAGGAGAACCCCCCCCCCCTTTCCCTCTCCCGTTGGTCTTTGTCGCTCCAGGCATCCATCTTGGAGTAAGCCCCGATATTTTGGGCATCCTCAAAGTGTAAGCCCCAATTCATCACCCTGGGCCGCCTTCATGCGTAAGCCCCACTCCGCTTCTCATGGACTCACCTTTTGCGACGTGATCCTCTCGTCCCTACTGCCTCTTATTTCTCACACCAAGCATGACTCACGTGGGCTTAGAGTAAGCATCGACCATGACATCCTCCTATGGGATGCCCCAGAGTGTAATCCCCAAGCCAAAGTGAACTACGGGGACTTTGATCCATGTCAAGGCATGGTACGTAGGAAGCCTCCATGAGGTTCAAGCCCACCACTCGATCATTTCTTCACGTTGAGTTCCACCCTCATCCAACATGACGTTAAACTGTATGCCCTCATCCAGCATTACGTTAAACTGTTTTTGTGAACTACGATGACTTTGATCCCTTCTTCCTAAGCAAGGTACGTAGGAAGCCTCCATGAGGTTCAAGCCCACCACCCACTAGACCACCCGATCTCTCTTCATGTCGGTTCCCCAACACCTAAGCGAACTATGTGGACTTTGATCCCTGCCTCCTAGAAAGGGTACGTAGGAATCCTCCCTGAGGTTCAAGCCCAACAACCGGTCGATCTGATCATCCCTGCATCGGTTCACCACGCCACTCCTAGTGCTGCCTCAATCGAGTTCCAACCCTTCAGGGTCATTAATCCAACGAGGGATGGTAAACCTCGGGCATAAATGATTTCGAACCCCTGCGTCCAGTTGACCATTGCCCACCAAGGTTAAATCCGTGGATATTATGTTTGGGTATAAACCAAAGATTCGCGAACATATGAATACGTCTTAAATCTATAAGAGAGTCCCGGAACAGGAAATAATTTCCCCCAAAAAAAGGGTGCGATGAGCTCGAATTTCCATCCTCTCGACCAATGTGAGTTCTTAAGAATCGTTGGTCAGACCATCCGGCGAACGCCTGGCTTTGGAAAGCAGGTCCATCAATCATTGGATACAGAGCCGTTGGGCATTTCATGGCCGAAAACCAAGAATGAAACAATAAATGGTGAACCCGATGTGAATCTTTAACCAAACATGACGGATTTAACCTAATCCCACCTTGTTCCCCCTTATGCTCCAAAGGAGGGCCAAGCAAGGTCATTAATTATGCATTGGATTATGAGATGCTGCTTTGACAGGTATTCTGCTTGTATTTGCTAAAATGTTTCGCAGGCACTACTTTCAGCACACCCTTCGATCCAATGGCATCGCAAAGGAACTCACAAGTGCATGCTTCCAACGACACAAGGACGAGGCCTCCTCAACAAAGGAGGAACCCATCACCCACCCAACGTCTTCAATGTTGGGTTTCAGATGCGTTGATCCGAGAGTACCATGTGAATGGTACTCTCCCAATGGTGGAGGTGGCCATGCACACCCTCCAATCCATCAAGATTCGTTGGTCGCCTGCCCAGAAATGACCACAAAGGCGGACCCAGACATCCCCTGTTGCTGTCTCCAACTGTTTTGGGAGCCTATCCCCGGAACAGGACAATGCGTACCTCCCTTACCTTAGGGAGGCGGATGAGGTCGACGTTGAGGACTTCATCCCTGTCGAACATGGGTTCCTCTCTAAGGCCCCCACCGAAAGGCATCATCGCGGTCATGTCGCGACTCAACATCCTCGCGCCGAGGAGGATGTTTCACCAAGGATTCAGGCCCACGCTCCCCAAGATCCGACCCCTTGGACCGACCGACGAGGGCGGAAGACGTACAATCGGGGACTAGTCAGCACCCTGGTCCCTGAGGAGGAGCTCCGCTGCCCAGCCACGGATATGTACCACGAACAGGCACCTACACCTGTTTGCTCCTCCCAAGCCCTCCATCTAGACATGGCGGCATCATACGAGCCGACGCACATCCCCGCTGAGCTCCATCAAGCTCGTTGCTCACGCAGGATGGCACTTACTAGTCAGTCACCTCTCCATGCCTGGGGTCGTGAATCCCACCAGCTTTACATGGTGGTGACCCGGCTCCTGCAAAACCATCTCCTGGCAGTTGCTTCATACACCCGCCATCCTGATATGGTGGCAATCAAGAAAGCCATCCACCTAGATGTGGAGGCAAATCATTGGCGGGCACTTCTCCCCGCCAATAAATGCCACCGACTCGATACGGTGGGAAATCAATACATGCAGGGCCAGCTCCCTGCGGATGCAAGTAAAGTCCACCACCCCGATGTGGTGGCAAATAGAGAGAGAAACCGGCGTATCCCGGTATAGGGTCAGACTCGTTCACCTGCCCCGACACAGGAGAATTGTCAGTACCCACAGACCTCTAGAGGACCAGAGCAGGATATTCCTACTCTGATACCGGAATGGGCCCCCATACCCGTTCCAGCCAAAGATGTCTCTCTACATATCCTGGCAATGACGGAGGAGCAGGTATCGATCCCAGATCATATCTTGCAGACTTGCCAGCATGTAATTGCATCGGTGGCAACAGCAAGGACTCAGGCCCGTGAGCCCGTCTCCCCATTTGAGGCGACTCATCTAAGAGACGAGATAGCTGCCTCAGAGCCGATCTGCATCCCTACTTCAACCCAGGAGGGTCACCGGCTATATTCTGCGACGCAAGGGCAACCGGATTTAGCAGCTTCACTCGTTCCAACTGGGGAACACTCGTCCATCACGGTGGATGCTCCAGAGCAGGCATATATCCCTGATAAAATTTAATATTTTCGTCAGCGTATCCCTGAAACGTCACGGGACCCAATTAGATAGGGACCCAAAGGTGAAGGTCGTTATCAACAGCAGATGGTCCCCACTGCCCACAAAAGAGCGCCCCGAATGCGCCAAAGGTAGCTGGAAAATAAAGAGAGGGTTAATGACTCCGCTCTGCTGGAAGATGGGGTTCCCAACGCCGCTAAGCACACAATAAAGGATTGAAACCCTACCCACCCATTACCATATTATGAGAGTGGAAGTAGCAGTTTTGAAGGTCCTCCCCGCAATGTCGCTACCAGCAGCTCTGAAGGTCCTCCCCAGAGCACCCGTGGGAGAGTCCTCCGCGGGCATATAATGATCGGTCATGAGAGCTTCTCTCTTGATGCGAGTCACGGAAACCCTCCACGTGACCAGAAGATCGAGCAATAAGAAGGTCCTCCACTTGCTGCGGTCCACCCTGAAGGTCCTCCCGGGGTATATGCTGCAATCACTCTCCATGAAGTGGGACCACAGATTGTGATGGTAGTCCTCGCTATCATAGTCGCAACTATGGAGGCCCTCCCCATAGTGACGTCTCATTACGACAAGAAGGTCCTCCCCTTGTCGTAGACTGCCCTGAAGGTCCTCCCCAAGGGTTACACTGCAACGAAACTCCACGCAGCAAGGCATTAGGTCATGGTGGTAGTCCTCGCCACCCTGATAATGGAGGTCCTCCCCGTAGAGACGTCGAGCAACGAGAAGGCCCTCCCCTCTTTGCAGTACATTCAGGAGGCCCTCCCCAGGATGTATCCCGCAGATATTCTCCCTGTGGTAGCAGTAATGGTATTCCTTGCCACTGTCGTAGCTGTGATGGTAGTCCTCACCACCACGACCGCCATTGCGAAGGTCCTCCCCGCAATGGCCCCAAGCAACAAGAAGGTCCTCCCCTTGTCGCGGCGTGTCCTGAAGGTCCTCCTCATGATGCGTGTCGAACGTCAAGCTGTGATGGTCATCCTCACCATGATGGCAGTTGTTGCGGAGGTCCTCCCCGTAATGACGCTACGCAGACAGAAGGTCCTCCCCTTGCTGAAACATGCCTTGGAGGTCCTCCCCAGGGTGTGCACTGCAAAAGTCCTCTATGAAGTGAATCATCAAGCTGTGATGGTAGTCCTCGCCACCACGGCCACCATTGCGAAGGTACTCCCTGCAATGGCCCCAAGCAACAAGAAGGTCCTCCCCTTGTCGCGGAGTGTCCTGAAGGTCCTTCCTAGGATTCGCGTCGAACATCAAGCCATGATGGTCATCCTCACCATGATGGCAGTTGTTGCGAAGGTCCTCCCCGTAACGACGCTACGCAGCCAGAAGGTCCTCCCCTTGTTGCAACATGCCTTGGAGGTCCTCCCCAGGGTGTGCACAGCAAAAGTCCTCTATGCAGTGAAGCATCAAGCAGTAATGGTAGTCCTCACCATTACGGTCATCATTGCGAAGGTCCTCCTCGCAATGACATATTATATCGACAGGAAGGTCCTCCTCCTGCCGAGTCAAGCACCGAAAAGCCCTCATATTTCAAGGCACTTAGAAGGACAGAATCGAGCATGTCAGATTCCCAACTTGTCACTAACGACGCCCTTCTTCGATCAAGATCCGTTCCAGGGCCGCGTTCATCTTCTAAACCACCTCGGAATCGCCCACAAGACAATTTGATACCTACCAGTCCCACTACCTCCGACGATAGTGAGATCCTTAGTCGGGCTGACCAGGTAGTGGAATCACTGGCAGAGGAATATGCCGATATGTTGCACCTAATGAAACGGCTGGCCAGGAATGATATACCAGTTATGTTTTGTCCCACGACCACCTCTCAGTTCGACATACCCAAAGAATTGTTGGAAGAATGCATGCACGGCATCTGCCATAATATATGGATGACCCTCCGCCAGCTGAAGGCAACCTTCCTGCCCTATGAAGGGTATGTAGACCATGTCAAGACGATAGGGGATCTCCTGCATCACATCGACCTAGAGGCCCTTTCCTTGATGCGACAAAAATGCCCCGAGAGGTGCAAAGGGAATATGGAGGCAACTTGCCTCCGTGCACTGCACGAACTGCGCCACCTCATCAGTGACGCTCCAATGGGAGTCCATATCAGGGGATGGGGGGAACACATAGATCTTCATTTCACTCCACTCCCCGCCTAGAAAAACCTGTTCGGCATGGTATCATGTAACGTCGTCACATAGAGACGAAAATCGGGTGGACCCCCTGTTCAGGAAAGGCAACAAACCCAACAGAGTCGGGCCTCGAGTAAGTCCCAGAAGCATTAGGCCCGGCGGGAATGAGCCATTCAAAAACTCCGGAATCAGCCCACCAAGAGCATATAGTGGGCCTCTCGCCTAAGAGAGGCCAATCAACGATCTTTGCCTGCCTCCCCAAAAGGGACTCATCCACAGGTGAATTCAGCACCAGATCTGATTCACCCCCGGATGGGGGCACGCAAGATCAGGCAGGTCACGATAGCTGCAGCTATTGCCGCAATACAGGGTCAACCCTAGCCTGCAGGGCTGGGGGCATTTTTTACAACAAATTCCCCCATAAGACCAATAAAACCGGGAAGAGACTCAACTTCCAAGGAACGGAACCAGCCCCATCCCTCAGGGCTGGGGGCATTATTACCCTCTCAACTACAACCTCCCCCATGAGAGTCAGTATTCTCTCGTCTAGGGAGGACAGTCAGAAGAGGAGGTTCCCGTCCTATCCCGTCATTTGAATCATCATCCCCTCTGAGAGGAATGCGCACTTTAAGGTCACAACAAAGAACTCTCCGCGTCACCCTTCGTCAAGAAGTATGAGGGCAATCCCAGGTCATGAAAGGGAAGGCCAGCCGAAGACGCGGGAGATCCTCTTCTTATTTGGAAGATGACGTCCCCTCCACTCCGCAATATGCATTCATCAATGCCATAGAGGCTAACCCCACGGGTGACATAGGATAAAATGAAAATCCAGACGGATCGGGAGATGACGGTTCTGGTCAGACTGTGACTCACAATGAACCCCCAGGTGTGCACACCGGAAACCAGAGGGCCGCTTTAAATATGGATGCCCCTTCATTTAACCTCCCTCCACCTACCCTGTGAGCTTCCAACAAGGAAAAGAATAAAGTAAGTGTTACCCTTAACTCGTACCCCTCTCTCGATAAAAATTAGCCACTCATGCTCGAAGAGAGGTTCGCTTGACAGGAAGAAGAGATGAAATAGTTGAGGCGGCTTAACACCGAGCTGCTCCAGAGGAACCGCCTTATTGAAAGTGCATCCCAAGAAGAGACATGTCATGCACTCCCAGAAAGTGAACCTCAAAGGCTAAGGCTTGCCCCAGCAAACAAAGCATGATCAGGGCTCCTGCCCAATGAGGCGCCTGGTTCGTCCAACTACCAAAACGTGGATGATGAATACCAAGATTTCCCTCCAATTATGAGGCAACCATAGAAAGTACTCCTGAACCCCCCGAGGGTACCCCGAACGGAATATGCACCCTTGGTGCCGACCAATACGGATCCACAGGCAATTCCCTGGGCTACGCCTGCCCCGGACCGGGCCCAACAGGATGTAAACAAGGGACTCACCAATACCATCGAGGCATTAACAGCTCGATTGGAAGTGATGGAAGTTCGACGCACTCCGATACAGCCGGAGCAGAAACCCTACTCATATTGGGTGACCAACACACCACCTCCACCCAATTTTGGGAGCCCTTTATTCCCCATATTCAATGGATCAGGTGATCTGGAGCAGCATTTGATGCACTATGCGTCCTATTGCGACCCTGTGATGGGAAATCCAGAACAGTAATAAGCAGTGAAACTCAGATGCTTCGTATGGACCTTGTAAGGATCCGACTTCGTCTGGTATACGATTCTGCCGGCCTAGTCGATAAAGAGTTGGGAGGACCTCCGGCAGCAGATTCTATTCCATTTCAGCTCAATGCTGCCTAAAACAATGGTCAGTGATCTTATTAACTGCAAGTCGGGGGAGAATGAGAGGGTCTCAGATTTCATTTCCAGATGGAAAGGTCTGACTTATTCTCTGAACAGGCTAATTCCTCAAGATGAGATGTTAGCCATATGAATTGATAATCTTAGAGATGAGCTGCGAACACCGCTCATACCGGTGGAGTGCACCACTGGCTTCCGCCATCTCTTAGCCATTGCCCAGATAATTGAGGACACCCTATAGCGGACTAATTCAATGTCCCGAATAGCCTCATAGGCTCTAGTGAAGAGAGATCCTAGAGATGAAGCATCCGCTTTCACACTCAAGCCGGCCCCTGTGCCCGCTCCACCACTCAGGCCTCCACCAAATTGTCAAGGCCCCCCTGCATATCAGTGGTCGCCCATGCCTAAATGGGACGATCAGCAAGGACCGAAGCGGAACCAGTTTGAGGAGCAAAGACAGAAAGTATACTCATTCTGGGATGATCAAGTTCATGGATACTTCATTGTCGCCATGAAATGCAACTTGCTCTACCTCCTGGAGCCAAGGAGACCTAAAGAAGTCGGTCGCGATGACAGGCTAGATTATTGCCCCTACCACCGGATGTTGGGGAACAGTATCCGAGAGTGCTTCATCTTCAAAGACCTCCTGCAGAGGATGGTAGATTCTAGACAAGTTGAGCCAGGACCACCCCCAGCACATGTGGCATGTATCTCTACCACCGACTCCGACAAGGAGGAGGGGTGGCAGAAAGTCACCGGCAAGCAGGGGCAGAAATTTGACAACTGGATGACTCAGAAGACTATCAACCGATCCCAGGTCATACTCTGAGCTCAACTAAAACAGCCGGTGTTGCCACAAGCAGCCCCTGGAGCCGCAAAGCCGACCACATCGGCCTCACAACCCTCCACAATCCAGTCATCCGGATGGAGTCAAAACAGAAAGCAATCACAAGAGGAGCAGTCCGCGACGGGGCCAAAGTTAGTCCTGACCCTGGAGGATTTCATGCCCTCGAATTTGGCACCACGGGCACCAACCCACCAAACGGAACCATCAGAGACAACCAACCAGGTTGACCTGTCAGTGGATGAAGATCCAATCGTTGGTTCTATCAACATCATCCATCTCATGGAATCATTCCCTGACGAAGGGTATGATTACGAACCCGAGTTTCCTGCACGAGGAGCCGGAAGGAGGAATCGCAGATGCAGGGGATACCAGGGGAGGGGCAGCCGCGGCCGAAACCAACCCTACGGTTGGACCCCAGCCCAGACTTTCAATATTGCGGAAACTCGTGGGAGGGCCCTTCAGCGGACTCAGAAGGAGAGGGAATGCCCCTCCACCTCCACAAGCAGCCACTCTAGCCCTGTTTTACAGTGATACCCACCAGAGGAGGAGCAAGTGTCTGGTTACCTAGTGCACACAAACAGACCGGCCAGGCCAAGTCCTCAAAATGCGGGAACACCATAGACATCTGTCCCTGTGGCCGGTCCCTCCTCTTCAAATGCTCCAACTCCCAAAGCACCTGCTAAGACTCTCCTTCCAGTGGAGAAGCGTCGACCGCTGGAGCAGAAATATGACATCCTTAAGCATCTGGCATCAATACCATCCAGGTTGTCAATTATGGATGCCTTAAGTTTGTCAGCCGACCTTAGGGAGGCCCTCATCGAAGCTTTGATCAGCCCCCAGGAATTCCAAGCCGAGGTAGCTGCCGCCGAGATTTACCAGACGGAGACTGGCCCGGTTGAATGCAATGTAGTGATTCCCTTCACCGGTTAGGACGAAGATGCCATCATGAAAGGACACATCAGACTGCTATATGTGTCCGGCACACTAAATGGTATTGAGATCCGAAAAGTATTTATAGAAAATGGATCTGGAGTTAACCTCCTTCCCCTATAGACACTCCGTAAGTTGGGCTATAGTGAGGAAGATCTAATTCCCTCAGCCACAACTTTGTTAGGTTACGACAAGAGTGAGCAGAAACCAGTGGGACAGATTAAGCTAAAGACCCATTTTGGTGACCTGGTAGCCTACACAGAATTCATGGTGGTCCGGCAGAGCACAGCATTCAATGCCATGCTGGGAAGGCCATGGCTCCATAATCACATGGTCGTTCCTTCATCCTACCACCAGTGTATGAAGTACTGCGTCAAAGGACAAAGTGGGACGTTGCACACCGACAAGGCCCCTTTTGAGCTCTCTGAGTCACATTACATCGACGCTAGGATCTATGAGAAAAAGAAGAAGCCTTTGTTCGATGGCGTCGACTGGATCCCTGCTCCAAATGTCCTAGAAATGGTCTCTGATGACCCCCTCAGGCAGCTTGGCAGAGATTATGTCCTACACATCAACTGTGTTGAGAGTGGGATTTCAAGTGTGGAAATGCATTCGGATGTCCTCATGACTTCAGCCATGATGGTTGAGCATGAAAATGCGGGAATGACTACCAAACCTTGGTTTGGGGACAAATACTCAAGCAGGTATGCCCACGATGCCTCTACCTCAGACCCTCGAAGGCTCAGACCGGAAACTCTCTCCTTGTCAGATCAAGAAGATGAGGACTTTGGAGAAGAAGAGGGGGAAGATCTCAGAGATTCACCTCCCGCATTTGAGGAGGGTATCTTCACAACTGTGGAAGAGATCAGGGAAATAAACCTGGGTACCGAAGAAGACCCGAGGCCCACTATAATTAGCGCAGCCATGTCTCCTGAGGAACACGAGGTATATACCTCCTTCCTAAAGCAACATCGGGATGTATTTGCATGGAATTACATGGAAATTATAGGACTCAATCTCGAGGTAGAGACGCATCACTTAGGTCTTCCAGAAGGCCACTGGGGCTACAAACAGGCCGCTAGAAGGACACACCCCTCACATGCAGCCAAGATAGAGGCTGAAGTCGATAAGCTCATTAAAGCAGGCTTCATCAGGGAGGTCTAGTACCCAATTTGGTTGGACAACATCGTCCTTGTCAAGAAAAAGAACGGTCAAATCCCCGTTTTCATTGACTTCAAAGACCTAAATCGTCATTGTCCGAAAGATGACTTCCTGGTTCCAATCACCGAGTTGTTAATTGATGCGACGGCCGGGTATGAGGCTCTATCCTTCATGG
Source organism: Viscum album (assembly GCA_963277665.1). Classification (NCBI taxonomy): domain Eukaryota; kingdom Viridiplantae; phylum Streptophyta; class Magnoliopsida; order Santalales; family Viscaceae; genus Viscum; species Viscum album. The sequence goes on along the minus strand of OY728155.1, from coordinate 189,008,319 downwards.
AAGGATATTCTAGATATAATAAAATCAGGATGGCCAGAGAAGATGAATAAGCCACTGCCTTCAGGGACCCTCAAGGGGTATTCTGTAACAAGGTCATTCCCTTTGGTCTCAAGAATTTCGGCGCCACATATCAGCGTGCCATGCATCGGATCTTTAATCCGTTCCTGGGGAAATTCATTGAATGTTACGTAGATGACCTAGTGGTTATGTCCAGACAGTTCTCTGATCACCTGTCGGACCTTGAGACCGTCTTCAACAAGCTCTGACGGGATATCTTGAAGATGAACCCCTTGAAATGCGCCTTTGGGGTTAGATCAGGGAAATTCCTTGGCTTCTTCGTACGCCATTGTGGCATCGAAGTCGACCCTGAGAAGATGAAGGATATCCTGAGCCTGCCACCCCCTCAAAATCTCACTGAGCTGAGGGGATTCCAAGGACACCTGGCCTATATTAGGCGGTTCATAGCAAACCTGGCAGGAAAATGTTTTCCCTTCACCAGGTTGATGAAGAAGGGGGTCACGTACCATTGGATGAATGACTGCCAAGAGGCGTTCGACAACTTAAAGAAGTACCTCTTAATCCCACCGGTGCTCATGCCCTCGGTCGAAGGAAGGCCTCTCATTCTATATGTGAATGCCATAGAACGGTCATTGGGAGCCTTCCTCGCACAGAAGAATGATGTCGGCAGTGAAAAAAGTATTTATTACCTCATTCGAACCATGATGGATGCTGAGACTCGATACTCAAATATCGGGAAGAGCTGTCCAGCCTTGGTCTTCGCAGTTCAAAAGCTGCGACATTATCTGCAGCATCATGAGGTCCATTTGATCTCGCAGAGTAACCCACTCAAGTACATCCTCAGTCGCCCGATGCTAACCGGACGTCTATCCCGATGGGCCGTCATCCTATAGTAGTTCGACATCTGGTTCTTTCCTCAAAAAGCCATCAATGTCTAGGAATTAGCAGACTTCCTAGCAGAGCACCCTTCAACAGGGACCGCTGCACCAGACGCTAAACTACCTGATGAAGATATCTTCTCGGTTCAAGAGGAGTTCCAAGCATAGGAAATGTACTTTGACGGCGCATCCTGAAGCCCCACCAGGAAGAGGATGGAGGATCCTAGATTCAACAAAGTGGGTCTGGGGATAATACTCGTGTCCCCAGAAAAGGAAATTTTTCCGTATTCCTTCCTCATGTCAGAGGGATGTACGAACAATGAAGCAGAATATCAAGCCCTCATTGCAGGCTTGGAACTCGCACTCCAAGCACAAGTACAACACCTTAAGGTAAAAGGTGACTCGGAGATGGTCATCAAGAAAGTCAACGGTGACTATGATATTAAAAAAGAGGATTTGATCCCCTTGTTTGACCATGTCTGAGGGCTAATGGACAAGTTCTCCATAGAACCAACATTGACTTATATTCCCCGGTCCCAGAACGCTCAGGATGATGCATTAGCCAATGCGGCCATAGCCCTAGATGACCCAGACCGGGATGAAATGATTATCGGTATTGCTCACCGTCGAATGGTATTGCCATTTGTTCAAGCTAAGATGGAAGAGATCCATGAATTCAGTCCTGTCCCCAAGCCATATGCTCCTGCCACCGGCTGGATGACCCCCATTACAAACTACTTTCAACGGGGAGAGCTTCCATCAAACAGGGCTGAATGAGAGAAAATACGGAGAAGGGAAATCAATTTTGTCTTATATGGTGGCGCAGGTCAGCAAGAGGTCCTCTACAAACGAGGCATCGATGGAGTGCTCCTCAGATGCATTGACGGAGAAGAAACTGCTGCCGTCATAACTGAAGTACATGCAAGAGCATGTGGAGCACATCAACCAGGGACCAAGCTTTCCCATCAGGTTCAAAGGCTTGGGTACTACTGGCCCATAGTGGCACGATACTGTGAGCATTTTACCGCGAAATGCCACTCATGCCAAATTAATGCCAACTTCATACACCAGCCCCTGGAGTTAATTCATCAAGATAAGTACTCCTAGCCATTTGTCATCTGGGGGATGGACGTCATGGGACTATATCCTCCCGCCACGGCCAAACAACTGAAATATATCCTCACAACGACTGACTTCATTTCCAAATGGGTGGAAACCATACCCCTCAAGGAAGTCGGGGCAAGAAATATTGTCAGCTTTGTGAATACCAATATCATCACCAGATTTGGTGTCCCTCATACCATACTGACAGACAAAGGAACCAATTTCTGCTCTGCTGAGTTGGAAAAGCTATACCACGAGTATGGTATCAAGGCAAACCACTCATCCTGCTACCATGCAGCGGCCAACGGACAGATAGAAGATTTCAACAAGACCATGTCCAGCATCCTCCAGAAAATGGTGGAAAAAGACAAGAATTCATGTCCGGATAAACTCCTCCATGCATTGTGGGCTTATCAAACCACAATCTGCACCACTACTCGGTCTACCCTGTACTCATTGGTATATGGCACGGAGGCGGTCCTTCCCATTGAACTCCAACTTCCCACACTCCGCGTTACCATCTGTGATCAATTATCCAATGATGAGCAGTCAGAAAAGCAGATAGGTGAATTGGAACAGCTAGACGATAAGCGGCTGCACACTCTGCACCACCTGGAAGTGTACCAGAACCAGATCGCATGAGCCTTCAACAAAAAGGTCCGCCTCTGGTCTTTCTTGGAAGTAGAATTAGTACTGGTCCTCCAGACCCCAATGATACTTGTCAAGAAGCCTCCAAAGCTGTAGCCCAAGTGGGAGGGACCATACGCTATACATTAGGTCTACTCCAACGGAGCATACGCCCTGATCTCTATGGACGGGAAATTCACTACAGCTTCTACCAATGCGAGATTCTTGAAGAAGTATTTCTCATAGAGACCAAGAAGTATTCACGTCCTCACCACATGACGTTAAACTGCATGGTGTTCTTCCTTATTGCACGATGATAAACTGCACGGATGAAGAAAAAAATGAGATGTACACATCGTCCGAGCTGTATGACACTAAACTGCCAAGCACCTCGTCCTAACCACAAGACGTTAAACTGTATGGCCCTCGTCCAAGCTGTATGACATTAAACTGCCAAGCACCTCATCCTCACCGCATGACGTTAAACTGAATGGAATCTAATAATGCCCCTCATCCTCACCGCATGATGTTAAACAGCATGGAATTCACATAACTACATATGGATTGATTCCTGACCCTACAGGATACGTAGAGACGTCAGGATTCCCTATCCTAGCCCAGCCACTTGAAAAAAATGTCCCCTTTCCCCCGTGTACAGACCAGACCTTCATGGGGTGTATCATCTTTACAAAGAACTACGTACGGCTTGATTCCTGCCCTTGCAGGATACGTAGCGACGCCGGGATTCCCTATCCTGGCCCAGCCACTTCAAAAAAAAATGCCCTCTTCCCCTGTGTATGGACCAGACCTGCACATAGTGTATCGTCTTTCAGAGAACTATGTGAGGCTTGATTCTTGCCCACACAGGATACGTAGTGATGCCAGAATTCCACACCCTGGCCCAGCCACCTCCAAAATAAAAACAAAAGTGCCCATTCCCCTGTGTATGGACCAGACTTGCACGGGGTGTATTCACGTCCTCACCACATGATTTTAAACTACATGGACTTTGTCCTTATCGCATGACAATAAACCACATGGATGAAGAAGAATTAAGAATTCCCCTCCCCCCGTGTATGGACCAGACCTGCACGGGGTGTGCTCATCGTCCTAACCACATGACGATTAAACTGTATGGACTCTTTCCTCACCGCATGATGTTAAACTGCATGGATTCCAGAGAACTACGTACAGCTGGATTCCTGCCCTCACAGGATATGTAGCGACGCCAAGATCCCCAGTCTTGGCCCAGCCCTTCAAAACAAAAGTTCCTTCTTTCCCACATGTATGGACCAGACCTGCACGGGGTGTACTTCTCGTCCTTACCACATGATGTTAAACTGCACGAACAATGATGTTAAAAATGCCCATTCCCTCGTGTACGTACCAGACCTACGTGGGGTGTATATCTTCGTCCTTACCGCATGACGTTAAACTGCATGGAGTTTTTCCGTACCGCATGACATTAAACTACATGGAGTTAGTCCTTACCGCATGACATTAAACTGTATGGAGTTTGTCCTGACCGCATGACGTTAAACTGCATGGAGTTTGTCCTCACCGCATGACGTTAAACTGCATGGAGTTTGTCCTCACCGCATGACGTTAAACTACATGGACTTCGTCGCGACCCACCCAGGACACATGGAGATATGATATGGAGATACTCCTTTCACATTTGGATAAATCCTTTCCATATATCAGACTCCATGGCCCAGATAATTATGGACCTTCTTAACCACTCATGGCCATCGGAGGTGGAAAGTTATCGAATCGTGGACACCTTTGTACGACTATGCATACCATGCCCTCAGCGGATCTGCATATTGATAGCCATTGGCCCATCTACCAAAGGCAATATTTTCATAGGCGACAATTTTCCTAGCTCCATACGTTTACCGGCCTTAGAACCCCCATACCATACCTCTTGATCCAGAAGTTTATGGAAAAGTGGTTTACAAGTTCATTCCCCTTTTCACATCCAGATGTTGCCAGGATATCCTTATCTGTCCAGCCTATGTGTTTATTAGTGGTTCACATAGTGACCTGCATCAACAAACATCAAGCCAGGACTAGGCTACTTTGACTCAATGGACAATTGCAGTGAAGATGTTTTCTGTATACCCGGATTCCATTATCCCCACATGTCGAACTCTGTACTTAGAGCAATCACAGATTCTCATAATCATTCATGACCATCGGAAGTGGAAATTTATCGACCCAGGGACACCTTTGTACGACTATGCATACCATGCCCTCAGTGGCTCTGCATAATGATAGCCCTTGTCTCTTCCATCAAAGGAAATATTTCTTTGTGTCGTACTTCTCCTAGCTCTATACGCTTACCATCCTCAGAGCCCCCACACCATGCCTCCTGATCCGGGAAAGCTCAAAGTTGCAGTTTACGACCTTCATCTCCCGCCTTGTTCTAAGTATATCAGAACATCTTGACCCAATTATCCTTCGAGTGACTGCAGCAAAAGTCACCCAATGGTCCGAGCTCTATGACCGGTAAACTAGGATTACTTCGTCCTCACCGCATGACGTTAAACTGCGAGGAGCGAAGGCACACCCCCGCAAGCAAGATAAATCAGCACTAGGGGATCTTTAAGCTTTAATAGCAACCAGTGATGAATATCCCCGACATGTATGGATATTTCCTCACCAGATGACAGACTTCATGGCCCGGACAATCGCGGATCCTCATGACCACTCACGACCATTGGATGTGGAAAGTCATCGACCCATGGATACCTTTGTACGACTATGCATACCATGCCCTCAGCGGCTCTGCATAATGATAGCCCCTGGCTCGTCCATCAAAGGCAAGATTTCCACAGGCGATGATCTTACTAGCTCCGTATGCTCACCAGCCTCAGAGCCCCCATATCACCTTTCCTAATCCAAGAATCCCTGGAACCATGATTTACACCATCAACCCCCCTTCCACATCTGGGGCATGTTGAGGTATTCAAGACCAGTTATATTCTAATGAAGAGAAGCCTTTGCAATAATGCCCCCCGTCCTCGTCGCATGACGTTAAACTGCACGGAAACCCTTAAAGATATCCTCTTCCTTACCACATGATTCCAAAATACACAGAATCCGTCCTCATTTCATGACTTTAAACTCCATAGAAACTTTCAAAAAAAATTCCCCCGTCCTCGCTGCATGATGTTAAACTGCATGGCGACCTTCAAAAATTCCCCCCGTCCTCGCCTCATGACGTTAAACTGAACGGGAACCATTAATAATTCTCCTTGTCCTTACCACATGACGTTAAACTGCACGGTTGAAGCCATCACGGGTTCAATAGGGAACAGAGGCCTTTCTCAGTCTTGCAGTGCATGGGTCAGACCTACACGAACCACCGCCTCACATCAGTGTGAGATAGAATTACTTCACCTATTCTCAGGAAGTTTAGTCTAGATATTTCCCCCATATTCAGGAACCTTCTCATCATAAACCATACTCTGTACTCAGAAAAATTCGATCTCTGATTATCCACCCCTGGTGGTTCCAAATCTCAACTTCCCTGAAGTTGCTCAGCTATCGGAAGTGGATAGTCTTTTACTTAAGGAAACCTTTGCATGACTATGCATACCATGCCCTCAGCGGCTCTGGATATTGATTGCCCCTGTCCCATCTACTAAAGGCAAGATTTCCTTAGGCAATGCTTCTCTCCATACGCCTTTTGGCATCTGAGCCCCCATTTCTATCCTGGGATTCAGAAACCCTCTGACCTAAGATTACCAACCTCTTTCACAATCCTACCTGAATGTGGCAGAACGTCTTTGGCGAGATTTCTGAGAACCATAAAAAGTCGTTCTATTTCTGATGATGTCCCAGCTGCATGACTTTAAACTGTGCCAAGCCTCAACCATCCCTTACGCTAACTAAATGTGTAGGGAGGTGGTCTCCAGAGCACACTCCTGATTAGTACAGATGTTCCCAAAACCCTTTCAGATGTCACACTCCCCTTCTGAGCCACCCCTGGTGGTTTTATTTCCTTTCCATTTCACCCATCGTGGTTTTCATAAGCCAGGCTTCCATGAAGTCCCCTGGCCATCAGAAATGGATAAGTCTTTGACTTAAGGACACCTTTGTATGACTATGCATACTATGCCCTCAGCGGCTCTGCATATTGATCGCCCCTGGCCCATCTAGCAAAGGTAAGTTTTCCTTAGGCAATGCTCTTCTTACCTCTGTACCCTGGCACAACTCCCATGCCCTGAGACATGCCCTGCATGCCGCTCAAATTCAAACATGTTTCCCCCCACGTGCATCTGAAGTGTATTAAGACATCTTTTAATCAGTTGAACCCCATTGGGGCCCTCTACCCGCCATATTTGGTCAAATTTGTTCGACATAAAACATCAGTAATGATATCCATGTCGGTGGGACATTAAACCAATCACATGACAAAGAGGAACAAATCCTGTTAGGCCGAAAACCCGAAAAGGGCGACCTAAGAAAAAGTCGGGTTATACCCGATGGGTCCATACCGAATGGGCCCAGAAAAAATAAGGGAATTAAAAGGAGAAAAAGACAAAAAGTTTGTATGTTTTTCCTATAAAACCCTAGAAATAGTCAGACTACGCTCGCTGGATCCCATGGTCCAGGAAAAAGTTAGAGCTTGATTTATTTTTAGTCCTAGACCCAGATTATTCTATGTTCAGAGAATTAACATATGCAACAATCTTACCAAATAAGTTTCTATCACAGGAAAAGGAGACAAGGGCACTAAGGAGAAATGTTTCTTTTTTCCATAAAAAATTATCTAAGAAGGGCATCCACAATCCGGAGCCTCCTCTAGCGCGAAAGGTGATTACAGGATTTTTTCGGCGGATTCACAAAGATGTATCAGGCACTGGTGAGAATCCTCGATTTCCTGAGAGAGATTCTGCAGTAAGCCTCAAACCAAGTTGCTCCGTGGAAGTTCAATCACGGGTTTATTCGGAATACTTAGATACTTTTTGAAGTTATAGAGATATTTAGTCTACAGAGCATCGAAACCGCAAAGAAAGTTCCTCCAAAACCCTTCATCACTTACTTTTTAATTAATTAAGAGTAGTGGTTCATGGTTGGGAAGTCGGTTCACAGGTGAAGGCGACCACGAAGGAAGAAATGGTTCGTGGAAGTTTTTGTCGGTTTGCGGATGAGGCACTTCGCGAAGGAGCAAACACGCGGAGGCGAAGGAGCTCTAGTTTCGTGAAGAATTCGATAATGGACAAGTGAGGGATCCCCATATTTATAGGCATGGTCCCCTACTAGGTCCACCTTTCTACCGTAAACCATCTCAGTTTCAAGACCAATTTTCATTGGAATGGCCTCCTCTTCGTTCCGATTTGACCCCATTCTGATGGGGGGAAATTGTAGGGTCTTGAAAAATCCGCAAAGGAAATTTTACCCAAATTACCCAAATAATTGGGGTGAGTAATCAAAGAAGAGACACAAAAAAGGACCGGTCCGCGAACCAGTCCATGGAAGCGCAACGTGGCTAGGTACCGCGAGGCACCCCCCTCCACGAACCATTGTCGTTCGTGAAATGGAGGCGGAGAGCCTCCGCGGTCATGAGGCAGGATGGGCGCCAGTTCGGTTCACCGTCATGAACCTCCCCAACCGCGGACCGTGTCGACCGGTTCAAGCCACACCCGCTGTCGTTCACGGAATGGAGGCGGAACCCTTCATAGCTGCGGAGCACTGCCTGAGTCCGCCTCGTGGAGGAGGGGAGTGTTCAATACCCACCACAAATCCCGGATTGACCAAGTCAGTTGTGAACTGGGTATTTGGTTATGGGCCTCCACCAAAAGTTCCGCGTGGCCACAGATACATTCCTTTCCCCACTCTATAAAAGGATACCAAGGGGGAAAGAAAAAAGGATCAGAGAACTGGAATCGGATTTGGAGGAAGGATATCGGTTGAAGGAAGGATTCAGATTTCGTAAACAGCGAAATTCCCACCCGCGAACCATAGCAGGTATATGAATTAATAAGGAATTGGAAAATGAATAATAATTTGGTGAACCACAAACTTAAATAATAATAAAAAGAGAACCGCGAACCATACCCCCTTCGCGGATGACTTCCCCGTGGACCATGGAGTTTATGCCTCTTTTCTCATCCATCGTACCGCGTAGCACCCTCCTCCGCGGGAGAATCCCTGACTGACGAACCTCTGATCAGCGTCGCCCTTGGCCGTCGCTGCCCGCCTAGAACCCTCTGCGAACCACCCTGGTTCACGGATCGATCTCGAAGCCGCGAACCACCCTGGTTCGCGGATTGAACACGAAGCCTCGAACCACCCTGGATCGCATATTGAACCTGAAGCCTCGAACTGCCCTGGTTCGTGGGACGCCAATCATTCGGCGGACCACCTTGGTTCGCGGACGGATTCTCCAGCCATGTGGCACTTCCCCATGTGAAGGGTGCCACCTCCCATACCTCTCGGTGGCTATCCAAATACATCGGTGTTCTCATCTCCATAGCCCGGTAAAATCCTTCCGATCCAGATAGGTCCTCCGCAACTCCCTCATTGGCATATTCATTGTCCCCAAGTCGAGGCCTCCGCCAGAGCCACCAGATCCACATGGTATAACTTTCAGGCGCATCAGCGTGCCATCTTGAGTTCACATACCCATGGTAAATAGGGACAAAGGGGTTTCCCCGACCCTTGAGCAGATTCCCGAAGCATTCCTGGGTTCACATTCCCACGGTAATGTGGAGTATGAGCTTGGGAGTCCCTTTTCTGCCCCTCCACTTGTCCACGTCTCCTCGGGGGTATTAAAATACCCATCATAATGAAGCCCTCGTGGACTGTAAGAGAGGAGATGGGGACAAAAGCACCCCCCCTTTCCCTCTCCCGCTGGGCTTTGTCACTCCGGGCATCCATCTCGGAGTAAGACCCTATATTCTGGGCCTCCTCAGAGTGTAAGCCTCAATTAATCACCCTGCGCCGCCTTCATGTGTAATCCCCACTCTGCTTCTCACGGACGCACCTTTTGCGACGTGATCCACTGGTCCCTACTTCCTCTTGTTTCTCACACCGATCATGACTCACATGGGCTTAGAGTAAGCATCGACCATGATATCCTCTTATGGTCCTCCTTAGAGTGTAAGCCCCAATCTAACATCTTGAGCTGCCCCAGAGCGTAAGACCCAAGCCAATATGAACTACGTGGAATTTGATCCCTGTTTCCTAGGCAGGGTACGTAGGAAGCCTCTCCGAGGTTCAAGACCAACAACAGGTCATTCTGACCCCCTTTCACGTCGGTTTACCAACATCTTGGGCCTCCTAAGAGTGTAAGACCCAATCTATCATTCGGGGATGCCTCAGAGCGTAATCCCCAAGCCAATCCAAACTACGTGGACTTTGATCCCTGCCTCCTAGACAGGGTACGTAGGAAGCCTCTCTGAGGTTCAAGCCCAACAACCAGTCGATCTGATCATCTCCACGTCGGTTCACTGCGCCACTCCTAGTGCCGCCTCAAGCGAGTTCCAGCCCTTCAGGGTCATTAATCCAACGAGGGATGGTACACCTCAGGCATAAATTATTCCGAACCCCTGCGTCCAATTGACCGTTGCCCACCAAGGTTAAATCCGTGGATACTATGTTTGGGTATAAACCAAATATTTGCGAACATATGAATACATATTAAATCTATAAGAGAGTCCCGGAACATGCAAAAATTTCCCCCCAAAAAGGGTGTGATGATCCCGACTTCCCATCCTCTCGACCAATGTGAGTTCTTAAGAATCGTTGGTCAGACCATCCGGTGAACACCTGCCTTTGGAAAGCAGGTCCATCAATCATTGGATACGGAGCCGTTGGGCGTTTCATGGCAGAAAACCAGAACGAAACAGGTTCACTCTCAAGGAAAAAAATATTTAATTATTTGGTGACATGAATATTTGATAAATAGTTATTCATTGGTTTAGTGAATATAACATCTATTTATTTATCACTGAATAATGTAGTAATATTTATTTATTAAATAAATAGTCACCATTCAAGGATCTACAAATACTAAAGATGATATATGGGTCAAGTTTAATGGTTTGGTGGTAAATGATATATTAAATATCATTTAAATAAATAAATATTTATTTATTTATTTAAAAAATAATATTTATTTATCTACAGGTATTGTGCATCGAAAGTAAATAATAATGTTATTTATATTATTATTATATATGGGATTTTTATGGAATAAGATATTGGTTAAGGGCCTCTATGAAATCACCAACCCTAACATAGCTTTATAAATACTCTGTTATATCACTTTTTAGGGTTAGACATTCATTTTTTGCAACAAATTTAAGAGAGATTTCTGTGAATCCATAATATAGAAATATCTCAAGAACGTGCTCAAGAACAAGAGTATCAGTCCTCCAACATCCACTCAAGACTTAATATAACTAGATTGACTCCTTATCACCTATAAGAATTTTGGTCAGATTAACATCCATAAAAATAAATTTTAGTGTCATGATGTAGCTCGGGTACCCTATTAACCTGATAACTGAGATGATCCATACAAATCTTGAAGGGTGTTCCTGATCCCCATAGTTCAGTGACTTAAACTTTGCATCATACAAAAAGGAATGTGGGAACTATTTTTCCACTACCAATGCAGAAATAAACTAAAAAAAATTAGTATGCATAAAAAGGAAACTCCAGTGGCAGTAAAGCACTGGAAAATAGGAAAACATTCTCAACTACCAACGGACACAACTCACCAAGTTTAAGGATAAATAGCTAGAACCATGTCCAAGTGGTACTTTACCCCTGCTCGAACCTGGAAGGAGATAATCTTCAAACACCCAAATGCACATGTAGGGTGTGATCTAAAATAATATTAGGGTCTCACCAAGGATTCCATAACAAGATTCAAATATCAAATTTACCAAATAAATTGATTTGAATTTTCAATAAATAGGTTTGGAATTTAAAGACCAAATTTCAAAAAATCGTATTTTACATCTAAAATTATGGAAATAATTTTTTTATAAAATCATCATATTTTAATTGATGTAATATTTCTCAAAAAAATGGTGCTTCTCACAAATGGATTAAATAAACACTTTTATATAAAATATTTTATATAAATCAAAAGGAATGTAAAACAGTTTAAAAAAATGGCATGTAATCATTTAAAATACAAACAAGGGATCAACGTGGTCATATTCCTAATAAGGTATTATAGTCTCATGATATAGGGACTCCGCACTCAAGGTTACATGTAAATATTTGAAAATGTCCCTTGTAACTCGTGACAAAGAGGAATCATCACCATCGCCTAAGGGGTGTGAGGTGCGGTATATATGTTTTGGAATATTGTAAATTGTAAAGTGTCATCCAAATAAATCTTTAACTAACTAAGGCTTTCATGTGAACTAGTAAAAAATAATTATGTGAAATTTATTTCAATCAACCTTAAAATATAATTAATATCAATCTCCATTTCAAATATGACAATTTCCATTTAAAAACCATAACATGAGTTTTTAATAAAAAAATTCATTTTACAAGATAAAACCCAAAGGTTCCTATCCAAATTGTTTTAAGAACTTTTCACAATTTAATAATTTGAAATCAATTCAAAATTCAATTTCACAATTCAATTTCACAATTAAATTCAATAATTTAATTTTCAAAAAATTACATCAATTTCAAATTAAACCCCAAATTCAATGGAATTTTGGTTTTTCAAAATTTTCCATCAAATCAATTTCTAAAATTTAAGTCAACATTTTAATTGAGAAAAATTATATAAAATCAACAATTTTAAATTAAAAATTAAAAATTTCACAAATTTCCATAAACATCCCAATTCAATGGAATTGGGGGTTTTCCCAATTTCATTCCAAATCTCAATTTCCAAAAAACCCAATTCAATGGAATTGGGTTTTTAATCAAACCAATTGAAAAAATAAAAATTAAAATAAAAAAAATTCATTAAATTAAAAAAAAATTAAATTAAATAAATCAATTTAGGGTTAACATAAATTAGGCATCATGAAAGAACCACCTACCTTAGGATCAATGGATCTTGAATATCCAAACCCTAATTAGGATTCTTCAATGAAGAACAATGATCAAGGAATCTAGGTAATAAGGATCAAATCTATTTTTATAATACAAAATATATGGTATTAGATCCACAATCCAACATAAGGATCCATGTAACCCTACAGAGAAGAAGAGATATAGTGGGACGATGAGATTGGGACTAGAACACTAACTGGGAGAGGATCAACCGCCATTCTACAAGCTTTGATTCACTTCTGGGAGGGGTATGAGGGGCCAAAAACTCTTCATGGGAGATCTAAGGAAGGGATAAATCAATTATAGGTCATTCTGGTCCACCAAGGTCCTAAAGGGGGGGTAGTAATTTTTAATCAAAACATGAATTAATTAAAAACTCATTTGCATGGTTTCCTGGGTAGAGTTGTATGGTTTAGAAAAATCGTACGCGAGTCATGTGCCTTCTTTAAATGGGCTGCATGGTCTCTCTAAATAGGGTTCTTGGTTAGTCAAACCATGTGAAATCCATGAAAAAACCCCACTACAAAGGTTTTTATGATTTTATCTAAGAGGGAGAACGGTTTGGGAAAACCATGTTCCAACCATGCACTATCCCACAAATTTAAAAACCTTAAAATTTTCAAACTATAAAACTAAAAATGAAACCCAACCAAATATTGATTAAAAGGATGGGTTTTTGAATACCTAAAAAGTGTAATAGGATTCTACAATATCCCCATCAAAGAAACGTTTTATCCCCATAAATCCTACAAAGAAGCTTCTATGTCAAAAAGATGGGTCCACTACTATCACGTCAGTGCCTCTCTCTCCCATGTCTCATGAGAATCAAAATCTTGTTTCCATAGCACATGAACCAAAGGTTTCATCCTCCCATGAAGTATCTTGGTTTAATAATCAACCATCCTGAATGGTTTTTCAGTCATGGATAAATCAAGTTCGGCCTCACGATCACTTCATCTTAGAACATGAGATGGATCAGTAAGATAATTTCTCATTTGCAATACATGGAACACATTATGTATCGACATCAGTTGCGGTATAAGTGATAAATGATATGAAACTTTTCTGACCTTCTCAACAACCTCTAAAGGTCCCCAAAAAAAAGATGAGAAAGTTTTCCTTTCCTCTCAATCCATCAATGACCTAACAGAGGTGAAACTTTCAAGAACACATGGTCACTAACCTATAATTCCAAAGTTTTGTGATGATGATTAGCATAAGACTTATACCAGATTTGTTTTTTCAACATTATATAATGAATAAAATGAATCTTTTTTGTTGTATCTTGGACCAAACTTGGTCTAACCAAGGAACGTTCATCAATCTCTATCCAACATAATGGAGATCTTCAAGGTAAACAATAAAAGGCCTCAAAAGGATCCATTTTTATTGTGGAATGATAAATATAGTTATAAGAAAACTCAACCAACCCCAAATGATCATTCCAAGCTTCATCAAATTCTAGAACGCAAGCATGAAGAATATCGTCAAGAATCTAAATAGCTATTTTTCTGGCCATACAACTACGAGTGGTATACCATACTCAAATAGACGTGAGATCCCAATTCCTCCTGAATGCCTCTCCTAAAATGAGAAGTGAACCAAAGATCCCTATCAGAGACTATAGTAGATATAACTCTATGAAAATGAAAAATATTCTTCACATATATATTTACAAACTCTTCAAATTTAGTTTTATCATTAATGGGTATAAAGTGAGCTGACTTGGTGAACCTATCAATCACAACCCATGTCACATTATCCTTTATCTGGCTACATGGTAACCCAACCCTAAAGTATGTAGAGATCTCATCCACCTTCCAAGTAGGGACTGGAAGTGGTTAAATAAAACCCAAATGTTTGCATTGATCGACCTTCACCTGTTGGCATGTATAACAATGAGAGACAAACTCATCAATACCTCATCTCATACATGGACACCAGAATCGACATCACATGTCATAGAACATCTTCATGGTTCCTAGTTGAACTTCCCATTGGGAACTATATCTATCCCACATCACCACTTTCGTTACCGAATATGGTACCACAAAATGGATCCAAAATCATAGAATACCATCTTTGGAGAACATCCAATCAATCATAGTCTCCCCACCATTAAGATAGTCTCTAATTTTATAAAACTAATAATCAAGTTTTTGTTCCTAAAAAATAAATTTGAGAAGATTAGATGTTAATTAAAAACTTTCCAATGAGACCTCATCCCCTGATTCCTAGACTCAGATATGCAACTATTCAAAGTGATACATGAAGTTCCACTCTTCGGATGATTCTTTATCTACCTAGGTTGGAAGTTTTCTACTCAAAGATTCTGTAATAACATTCCCTTTCTCTGGGGTATAAGTGATATAAAATTCAAAATATTGCCGGAATTCCACCCCAAATCCTCTGGTGGAGATTAAGATCTTTTTTATAAATGATATAAGTTAAGATACTGTGGTCTGAAAACATGGAATACTTTTTGTATGTAAATTTAATGTCCCAAAATCTTAATCGTGTGCATCATAGTTTCAAGTTAAAGGTTATGGGTTAGATAATTATTCTCATGGGGCCTAAGCTGATGAGATTCATAAGCAACAATATGATCACCTTGCATAAGAACATATCCCAAACCTAAACCTGATACATCATAAAAGACCACATATCACTTCCTAACTTCTAGAAGAGTCAAAATCAGAGTAGTAGTCAAAATATGTTTCACTGCAATAAAAGAAATCTGAAATTTATCATTCCAGAAAAACTTTACTCCCTTCTGAGTTTGAGTAGTCATTAGAGAAGACAACTTTGATAAGACCTTAATGAAGCTGTGATAATAACCAGCAAAACCCCGGAAGCTCAGAATCTTGAAAAAAAATTGGTTGTTCACATTTCATAATATCTTTCACCATCTCAGGGTCAAATGATATCCCATGTTATGATACCACATGTTCCAAGAATTTTACTTCTTGAATCCATAAATCATATTTTAAATTCTTGGCATAGAGTCGGTGATTTCTCAACAAGCTTAGAACTATTCCCAGAAGATGAAAATGTTCCTCCTCAAACTTTGAGTAAATAAGGATTCCATCCACAAAAACTACCATGAAATTATCTAGATAGTCATGGAAAATCATGTTCATTAAATCCATAAATACTGCAGGAGAATTTTTCAGACCAAAGGTAATTACAAGGTATGCATAATTTCCATACCTTATCAAAAAGGAAATTTTATAAATGTAAAATTCCATTATCCTTAACTAATGGTAACTGGATCGAAGTTTTATCTTTGATAACCATTTTCCCCATTAAATTGATCAAAGAGATCATCAATCCATGGAAACGGATACATGTTCATTATCATCACTCAATTGAGATTTCGATAATCAACACATTAGTGAAGGGAACCATCATCTTTTTTAGAAAAGAGAACTTGTGTATCCCAAGGGGACACAATCAGGCATATAAATCCTTTCTATAGAATATCATCCAACTGAGTATTAATATATTTCAGTTTAGTTGATTACATGTGGTAAGAAGAAAAAGAAACTGGTTGAGTACTAGTCACTAAATCAATAGACAACTCTACCTCCCTTATCGGTAGAAAACTAGAGAATTCATAAGGAAACACATTAGGAAATTCAATGAAAACTAGATGGAGATCATCTTCCAAATATTCCTTCTATAGATCAAAAAAATACTTATATTACTTTCCCCAACTCTAGATAATATGGTCCAACTTTTCTCGACCTTGGGACCCATTCTCCTTAAAATACACGGTATGCACTATCAGGTGTAGTGAGGGAGACTCATCGAAGATAACAATCAATTCAGGATTTATTGGAAATAATTAAATCCATCCTTAATATGACATAAAAAGATTTTATGTCAAGAACTAGAAAACTACAAGAAAGTTCAACATATGATAAAGAGAAAACATAATCGAGACTACAGAGACATTGCTTTATCTTTATAGCAAGGGGTGTAGTAATATCCAATTCACAAGATAAAAAATCTATGGGAAGATTTAATAGATTAACAATATGGGTTGAAATTAATGAATGAGATGCACCGGTATCAAATATAGTAGTCACTAAGAATGAAGCTATAGTAATGTAACCTATCACAATAACTATACCTATATCCACTTCCTCTGGAGACTCTTCCACTATGTGAAGAAGCAACATTCTGAATACCTATGGGTGGAACCCTTTTTTCCTCGACGGATATAATTATGACATAGTTTTAGGTGGTGATCATGATCATGTTCCACTAAGAAGAGTGGAATGAACATGGGAGAATTTCTGTAAGTTACCTGAGTGTCTACAAAATCCATAATTCTTGGGTGGATCAGTGTAAACCCTCTTTGAATTCCCTATATTTCCACACTGGTAACAAACAAAGGGCCTTTTCCATGTACTAAAGGAGGTATATAATAAACCTACTACTGAGATACACCATGAGAATAATTACTCTTACACTTTCCTTTAAAGGAAATCATGATTCCACGTAGAGATAAAGAAACTCCTAATAACCCTGACTTGTTATCTAGGTCCATCTCGATCGTCATCACTCTATCCAGTACATCAAAATAAGAAGGAAGATTCAGTAATAAAACCTAAGAATAAATAACATGTTGAAATCCTAACTTGATCCTTCAAGCCTTCATCTTCTCATTTGATACTATCTCAGGTGTGAAATCCAAGATCTTAGAAAAATAGTTATCATACTCAATCATGGCCTGGTCAACGTGCTCAAGTTTGAAAAACTCAGTAGACTTTGACAATAGTATTGACTCTAGATAGAACTTGTTTATGAAAATAACCTTGGATTTTTTCCACTCCAAGCCCTCATATTTCTTTTCCATCACCATAGTGTCCAACCATAACCTTATCGGTACTTCCACCATGAAGGTGACACACTTAACCTTGATTTCATCTGGTGTGTCCAAGAACCCATACAAGTGCTCCATTCTGCTCAACCACTCCTTAACCTCTTGAGGATCATTTCAGGCTTTGAACGGTTTGGGATTATAGAGAAGGAGATATCGGGAAAAAATCTTGAGAACATACCTCTTAGGTTCCACAATTAGACTAAATAGGAACTAGAGGTGGTTCATTTCCCAGTGCTTGGATAGTTTGCATGATCAGCTGAACCAAATTCGGATCCACAAGAGGATTTTCACACTGATTTTTAGCATCAGCTTCCTCCTAGATCTGATTCACACATCTTCTCATAAGCATGATGCCACAAAAAATCAATAGAAAACAAATAATAAATTATATTAACACTAAAACTGAGCAACAAGGGGAAATAAATCCAAACATATAGATAATAATATTAATATTTTAATCCTATACAAATACAATTTAGGGAAAATAATAGAATGAATATTTAAGAAGTCTTTCCCAAACCACCCCTGGGGACTTAAGGTTTTTTACGGTGAGAGTTTTCTAGACACTCAATATTAACTACCAATTAATTCCCAACAATATTGCACAATGAAAACTAAATTCAAGAAAAGAAGCTTAGCCTAGAGTTATGATATCACTTTTTCAAAAACTGGCATGGGTAGCCTAGTAATTTGATAACCAAGCCCATCCCGACATAGTTTGAAGGGAATTCTCAATCCCCACAGGTCGGAGACTAGCACTTAGCATCATAAAAAAATAAAGTGGGAAATATTTTTCCACTACCAATAAAAAAACAAAAAAAACAAATTAGTATGATTACAAAAAAAATCCACTAGGAGTAAAGTACCATAAAACATGAAATATTTCTCAATTCCTAACAAACAAAACTCACAAAGCCTAAGGATTGGCTTCTAAAACCACCTCTAAGTGGTGTTTTACCCCTGCTAAAATCTAAAATGAGATAATCTACAAACACCAAAAGGCTTAGGTATAATGTAAGAAAAAACCCAATAGGATCTCACCAAGGATTTCATAACAAGATGCCAATATCAAATTAACCAAATAAAGTGATTTTTCATTTTCAATAAATAGGTTTTTCATTTAAAGATAATATTTCAAAAAATCATGATTTACATCTAAAATGATGGAAATAATTTTAAACAAAAGCTTCACATTTTAATTGATGGAATATTTCTCAAATAATGGCACTTCTCAAAAATGCATTAAATAAACACTTTTATATAAAATAGTTTATATAAATCATAAGGTATTTAAAAGAGTTTACAAAAATGGAATATATTCATTTGAAATACAAAAATGAAAGAAACATGGTCATATTCTTAAGAAGTTATGATAATTCCAGGCTATATGGGATCTACACTCAAGGTGACATAGTAATATGAATATACGTCCCTTTTAACTCAGTCCAAAGAGGACTCATCACCATCACCTAAGGGATGTGAAAGGCTAAATTTATGTTTTGGAACATTGTAAATCATAAAGTTCCACCTAAATAAATCACTAACAACATATGGATTTCAAGTTCTCTAAGACAAAACAATAATTGTAATTTTATTTCAAGAAACCTTAAAATAAAATTAATCTCATTCTCCATTTCAAATATTTCAATTTCCATTTAGAAATCATAAAATGGTTTTTTAATCAAAAACTTGAATATTTCAAAGATAAAACAAAAAGGTTCCTATGAAAACCATTTTAAGTCATTTTCACAATATGATAATTGAAAATCAATTCACAATTCAATTTCACAATTAAATTTGATAATTTAATTTTCAAAAAACTCCATTAATTTAATAATAAATAACTAATTCAAATTAATTGGGGTTTTTTTTAATTTTCCTTAAAATCTATTTCAAAATTTAAATTCAAAAATTTAATTGATACAATATTCATCAAAATAAAAATTTAAATTAAATAATTTAAATTTCAAAAAATTTCATAAACACACCCCAATTCAATTTAATTGGTGGTTTTCCCAATTTCTTACCAATGCACAATTTCTAAAAATATCAATTAAATAGAATTGGGTTTTTAATCAAACCAATTGAAATAAATTTAATTAAAATCAAGTAATTGATTTAAATTAAAAAAAATTAAATAAATCAATTTAGGGTTAAGATAAATTTGGCGTCATAACGGAACCACTTACCTAGGGATCAATAGATCTCAAATCACCAAACCCTAATCGGGATTTGTAAATGAAGAATGAAGATCAAGGAATATAGGTAACAAGGATCAAACCTAGGTTTATAATCCAAAACATAGATTATTGGATCCCCAATCCAACATGAGGATCCATAGAACCCTACTGATGATAAGAGAGATAGTGGGAGAATTAGAGTATGAAGAGGAAACTAATTGGGAGATGATCAACCGCCACCTTCCAAGATTTTATCCTCTTCTGGGATGGGTTCAAGGGGATAAAAACTCTTCTTATGATCTTCATGTAAGGAAGAAATTGATTATGGGTCATTCTAGTCCGTTGAGGACCTAAAAGGGGGGTTCTGGAATTTTTAATCAAAACATAGATTAATTAAAAACCCATTCGCATAGTTTCTTGGGTAGAGGTTCACGGTTTAGATAAACCATTCCCAAGCTATATGCCTATTTAAAATGGTCGACATGGTATCTTGGAAGAGGTTTCATGGTTATTAAAACCATGTGTAATCCATACAAAACCCCACTACCTAGGTTTTCATGTTTTTCTCTGAGAGGGCGCATGGTTTGGGAAAATCATACCCCAACCGTGCACTAGATTGGAAATTTCAAAACCTTCAAAATTTCAACACAAAAAACCCAAAACGAAACCCAGCCAAAGATTTATTAAAAATAGGGTTTTAGGAATACCTGAAAATAGTAACATGAAGTTTCATTTAGTACATATTCACTAGAACTCAGGTAATTCTATAGTAATTATCATAGGTTCATGGAGCATGTGTGGATCACCACTTGATGGATTCTATCCTTGTATATTTTATATTCAATGATAGTACACTGAGAAAGGGTCAATCAATTAAACAAAAAATAAATAATTTCAATTTTTGGTAGTTATTTATCTAAATAATATAATTTTAAATTATATGTGATGATCATATATTCTTAGTTCTGGTGTAATGGTCAATTAATCATTAATTTAATTCTATTGGTCATGAAATTATTTTTTATTTACATCGTAGATTATTCGTCAATTATGACAAAAAATTGAGTTGGAAACTACCCAATAGGAACTTCAACTTTTTCCAAAACCTTCAATGAGGACCAATGTTGTGCCTTTTATAGTCATGCATCAAGGACTATTGTGTGTTGTAGTTTAATTCCATGTAGCTAAGAACACTTCGTGAAAGGTTCCTAGAAATGGTTTATTGTGGGACTTATGCATGATCATACCTTTGGGGTTTACTTGAAATATAAACTAGGTAAATATATAAGGTGTGTATAATATAATAGTATCCCATTTGTACCTCTAAATAAATCATTGGAAAAAATTGACATGTATACCAATAGGTAGAAACAGGTATGGGTAGCTTGCACCAGGAGTGATTACACCAGATTCCTCAATATGAGTAGTTCTCATTATCAAATGAGTACATGATTGATTGAACGTTGAGAATTTATGATAGGAGGAGGAACACTGAGGTAGTATGGGGTGTGATTTTCCCATTATCAAAGTAATATATGATCGTCATGAAAATAGAAATTTTACTGATTATGTACATCATGTTGAAAAGGTTTATGGTTATACAAAATAGTATTTTTAGGGGTAAACCTATGTGAAAGGATTCTAACATGGTATTATAACCCATTAGACTGAAATGATGTTTCTTTTCCTAGGAAGGTGACATGGATGAGTGGGGTACACAAGTAATTCCATGAAGTCTGAGCATGGTAGACCTAAACTGGAGGGACCTAAGCATCAGATCATTTCAACATTCTTTCATATATGTCTTCATCATGGGGTTTCTTTTTCCTAGTTTATTCTACGACTTAGGAAAATTGGTATTTCATGAGATTTGTGTGTATGAAACCCTAAAATAAGTTAAATACCCCAATTTTATATCCCTTTAACTTTTTGTTATTCAAAAATTACCTATATGATTTCATGGAGGAGGAGGTCTCTCAAAACTGTACTTTCATGCACTTTAGTGGGGAGAAATATATTTTGTATCGTTATCCATTGAGTTTAGAGGTAGGGGTCCTTTTTATTGGGAAACACACCTTTTATCCCAAACCCTTTAGGAAAAACCATCATTAGTGTCCAAATTTATGAAGGGTGTCAGCGGTTCTTGAAGTAGGTTGCATGTTATGGTTCACAATAATGCACACATGTTGATTCATAGCAGATAATGCACATTGGTTTGTAGGAGGGCGCATGCACTAGTTATTATAAAGTAATAATATAGTTTATCATAGGATTCACACAATATCATATAGTATGATGCATGAGACCCTAACCTTTTATAGGTAATAAATGTGATAATCCATAAGTAGGTAAACATTACATACATAATTCGATAATTCACATTAGCATATTCTAACCTTTAAAAATTTTGTAAACTTCTTTACAAATATTTTCACTTAAAACAACCATAAATTTTTATCTTGATGTTCATTTTGGATCCATTAGACATCAAATAAAATCTAATATAATGATTTACCATTTTTACTGGGTATACCTATTTCCGAGGTTTTTCGACTAAAATATATCTGGAAAACCCTCAAAATGTATCTGAATATTTGAATGAAATCCATAGCCTGCTGCTGGTAAGAGGTTATCACAACCATGATGCTAGATTGGGAAACATTTTTCAGTAATTCTTATCCCTCAGTTTATGAGAAATCATTTAAGAAATGTAGATCATATTATAATTATCTTAATGGACTAAGATAGTAATTTATATTGGACACAACTCATGTTATTTGAGTGAGGATTAAATTTTGGTCTTCATGAAAAAGTGAATAGAAAAATTTTGATGCCTATATTCCTTTCCCTCCTTATAATCATATTCATTTGAAAAAATCCAATTTTTATTGAAAAAATTTACTTTGATTAATTATTTATTCTTTTAGTCTTTATCTTTGAACAAATGTGAAATGAGTAATTTTCAGTGGAATGTGTTAAGGTTAAGTTTAAACCTCATTTCAACCAATTTCCAGAGTTGATTCTGTAGAAGTGGGTCAGCTAAAATAAGGATCTCAACCCAATGATTTTGTCTTCACACTAATTCATACCCATATATGAGAGGGTGTGAGAGTAATATTTTAAAAGGATAAGGATAGAATGATACATAATCCATTTGACTTCCTTCTAGTAAATTGATCTTTTAGTCACCCTATAAACAAACAAGGCTTTGATGAATTAGAAAATCACATAAAGGGTGATATAAAAGTAATTAAACCCACTTGAACCTGAAAAGGTTAATTGATTTTAAAAATAAAGGTTTAAAAGTATTGAATCAGTTATGGATAGATTCAATTGATCATTTATCTCCCAATAATTATGACCTCAGATAGGAATAGGTGGTTTGTATATATAGTGCATGTTTCATCCCCATGGATTGAGGTTGGCCTTTTAGAAAATAGATGACAGAGGGTTTTATTTCTTCCAGGAATTGTGATCTTTGATGGATATAGGTAGGTTATATATCTAACACATGTTCTATAACCGTGAACCAAGGTCCTCATTGACTTAAAATTGAGTAGGACCCCATAAGAAAATACCTTGGGCTCATTTACACATGATAATGAATATGGGTAAAACCTCCACATACCATGAGGACCAACATAGTGAAACTTTAAGTCATAGGAATGTAATTATGATCTATCCTGACAAAAAAACAAGAGTTTAACCCTCAAACTCTAGGAATTTAAATACCTGATCAACCACTCAGGCACCCCTGTGGGGACTAAGGTTGGTCAATTCATATATAAAGACATGTGTGTCTCAAGATAAATGAAATAATCAAGGAGGTTTATAGTGAATGAAAAAATGTTCAATAATGGTTAAAGTACCCTAAAATTACATTATAATGTTTCTCACACAAATTTCTTAATCCAATATATATGATAAATATGAAGGGCCTCCAATTTTTTCCAAGATCTATGGACCAAGAAAGCATAGCTTGACATTTTTTAGGACCAAGGGTTGGTCCCTAAAATATTTGTAACTTTTTTTAGTCACTTATTTTTTTCTTATCCGTGGAAAAAATTCTTAGAGATCAAAGACTTGAATTTTAATCAGTCCGACCATTGAGTTTTTAAACTTTATGAGTCTTATCTATTTTTATTTAAAATTTTAAGGTGTTTACTGTTAAACCGATATCAAATGTAAAAAGTTTCAGGAAATAAAACATTGAAAAAATAGGTGGATTCTAGTTTAAGGTCTTAAATATTAGATCATAATGGGGTTGCTAATTTAGTATAATAATAACTAGCCTGTTGGACTCCTCATGTATTAATCATGTTTTAATGATAAAAAATCTCATTAATTATCACAAATCTCATTAATGATCACAAATATCATTCAGCCTAGTTAACTCATAAATTATATCTAATCATGTGTATTTATGTTTCAAGTTATCTCATGATTTATAATGGTTAAGCTCAATCCATTTCATGCATATTATTGTTTAAGTCTGAATACAATTATTTGTCTAAGTACAACACACCGTGAAGCAAAACACA
This sequence comes from Viscum album, assembly GCA_963277665.1. Lineage (NCBI taxonomy): Eukaryota > Viridiplantae > Streptophyta > Magnoliopsida > Santalales > Viscaceae > Viscum > Viscum album. Next base: position 188,984,033 of record OY728155.1, on the reverse strand, counting down.
GTTTTCCAGACATCGTAAGCTAGACACCGTGAAGCCAGACATAGTAAGTAAGACACCATGAAGCCAGACACCGTGAATCCAGACACCGTGATCAAGACACTGTGAAGACCAGACACCGTGAACAAGACACCGTGACACTCAGACCATGACACTTAGACCGTGGCACTCAGACATAGTGACACTCAGACCGTGACACTCAGACCCTGACACTCAGAATGTGACACTCAGACACCGTGAAGGAGACACCGTTCTCACAAATTACTGTGACACCTTTTCTTAAACTATTTTTTCGTCTTTCAATTTAATTCTTAACGGTCATATTTGATGCCTTTAATTCACTGACATAATTAATTTTCCTTTGTAGAAATAGTACGAGGTTCGAGGTACGAAACACATGAAACTTGTCGTCTAAAACTCATGCATTCAAAGATAAAGAGTGAAGAGTGCCCAAAAACAATAGAGCACGATACTGAATGAAAAACAAGCCTGTGAGCACGACCACAAAGAAAAATTTTCAAGATTTTAAAAGAAATAATTTTCACATGCATGGAATCCGACTCTTCTGAAGAACATACGAAGTACACTAGAATCCAGAGAACATCTTAACATTGTCAAAACTTGTGAAGAACACAAGATTAAGAACGACACTCTGTTTTTCAAGAAAAACACTAGAGAATGACTTAGAAGCAATTCTATTTAATCAAAGGAGTCTAGAGCTGTACTTCAAATCACTAGATCATTCTAAACTCATATCTACTCTCTCTTAATGATTATTTTACGTACTTCCTGAGCAGTGTGTGTACTCTGTTTAGTCCATACACACTGAATTTTGTGCTAAACTGGAGGATTTCTAAATCCTTACACCAAACTCTTTATACTTTTGTTTACCCGCGACAACTATGGAAGATGTCCTTGTGTGGCCTGGTTATTATTTTTGTTTACCCATGAAAATTGTGGAAGAGGTCCCTGTGTGACCTGGACAGTCTGTGTACTGTTGTTAACCCCGATCCAGGGTGTGGATCAAAGTTTATTTATATAAATTGCTTGGTGGAAGGTGACCACCAAGTGGAGTGGATTAGTTCTCAGGTTGAGACTGAACCACTTGTTTCATATCCACTGTGTTGTTTAAATTTAGTCTTCTCTGTTTTAATTCTTTATTGCGTAATCCAGAAAACTCTAATTTCACTTTCATAGTTAGTCTTGGAAAGAAGTTATAACTGATTTGTCTTAGTAGGATAACTTCAAAAGTAATATTAATAAAACAAATTAAGATTACCGAGAATTAATCAATATTCTAAGAAGTTGTTTAAACAGTCAAACTCTTATAACAGTATAATCTTGATTAACTAGGTTGTATCTATTTTTTGGGGAAAACAATTTCTTTTAAAATAATATTTTTGTAACAGAAATTTTTACAGTTACTCAATTCACCCCTCCCCTCTTGAGTAAACTACTCTAACCAACATAACCTAACATGAATTATAAACCAAAAACTAGTGCAAGAAATTGTGATATAACATAAAGGTTGAATAACCCAGAAAGGGAACCTTTGTTTTGAAATTACCCTAAATTTTTTTCTATATCTATAAATCTAGTGAGAATTAATTGATATTTATTGGAGTAAAATGTTGATTCCATGATTTTTTTTCTTTTTTTCTATCACACTCTAATTTTTACCAAATACATATAAGTATCTAGATTACCAAGTGAAAACTTGAATTATTCCCATTCCCCCCTTTGTAGGTTTTCAACCTGACAAGTCTTTGTATCTCTTTTTATTGAAGTTTAAGGTCTTGTAACATGGAAAAAACCAGGTGTATGGAATTTAAGGTCATACAGCATAGATCAATGTTTGAATTCTATTTAAGGGAATACACCTTAGATTAAAGTGAGGTTTCATGCCCAGTGATAAGGGTGAAATAAACCTAATTTAAATGATAAAACCAACATCAATATAGGAAACCTTAAAGAGGGAAATGTGTATAAAATTTGAGGTTATAATTCATGGACTATATTGAGTGTCTAAAATTTAATTCCATATAACTTTGATCAAAAGGTTTCTCATGGTTTATGGTCCTAGAGATCAAACCTAATGGTGTTAGGTAATTTATTCTCAAATGATAATGAGAAAAATAATGAAAATAGGTCTCACTTACTCAGTGAACATGATTGACCCAACATGAATTAAAGTGAATTTGGTATGAAATACCATATAAAAGGAAATTTTGGATATGTATTAAGTAATTGGTTTATTTAGGTAACGTTCAAACCAAATGATTATATGATAACTAAAAATATTTCAATGTATCTGAACAGAATAGTACTAGATGTTGTAAATCATATATTGTGGTATCTAAATTAGATATGGTGAAATGATGATGGATATTGACATGAATTAACCCACTAGTACCCCACCTTGATTGATGGAAATTTGAGTGTTCCACCCTAATTCGTACTCTAATAATCCATAGGCTAGATACTAGCACTAATAAGTAATAACATTCAAGGGAGTATTTAGCCTATAAAAACCTCTAATATATATATCACCAATATGAAATAATAACAAAAAACACCAGCAATTTATATAAACAACTAAAGTATATACAATACATGCATGAGACATTAGATGATAAGCACAATTAGACATGGGAATAATCATAGGCACAATACGTATAGTAAGGCCTTTTAACTCGATAGAAATACAATGGGGGAGACACCCCTATCTCTAAGAACTATAAGATCCACCTATAATAGAAATTATTCCTATCATGGTCTATCGTATCTTACTAAGAATTAGTACTTAAACTTCACTAGATCCTTTTCCGTCAGGGTCACATCAAAACTATGAATCATATGTATAAACACAACATGTGTGGGAACAAATCCCATGTAGGAGTGATTATAAACATACTCATTAGGATTCCTTGAAAACATAAAGTAAATATGAAATAGTAAGTCTTCTCAAACCCATAACTAAAAGAAACAATAAGAAAATAATAAATAATATATATTCTCAAAGGTTAAGAGAAGCAAGGATAATATAAGAATCATTTTCTTCACATCTTAGGTTTATGAAGGATTATATCTTTCAAAAAATCAAATATACCCAAAGAATTGAATATCCCATAAAGTATGAGGTTGAAAGCCTAGTTCAGAGTCACATATAGAAGGAAACCATGTATTCATAAATATATTACAAGCTCCATAACATCTATAATAAACATTTTCATCACTACCCAAACCTCATAACTTTTATTCTACCTCAGTATAACCATAATGGGGGACCCTAACCTATCCAAGGAAAGTTCATCGATCAAGGGAGTACCGACCCCTGTAGAGAACCTACTCTTTATCGAGAGGTGATGTTGATCGAGGGAGTACCAAATCCAATGGATTAAGGAAACACACCCCATCTCATGGGAAAATATCAAATTTTATATATGGAGGAACCATGACCCATCATATGGTGGAGTATCGACTCTGAATGTAGTATGGGGGCCAGTACCTTTCCTGGATCGAGGGAGTACCAACCCTAATATTTAACTACCAATATGGAGGACCCATTTTCTAGAAAAGTGGGTGAGTATCAACACTATAGTGTATGTGGCGGTTATATTACCTACCATTAAAATATCTATAAGGGAGTACCTAAACCTCACGCCTTATCTGAATGTCTTTCCCAAACCACATTTTTTACTTTACGGGGCTAAGATACTTAAAATAAACAAGAAACCTCATAAACTATCTCTATTAATTGAGGGGATTATACCATCACACTCTAAATGAAAAACACTCTAAATATACTATGTAATTTTCCAATTCTTACACTTGGGTTTGAAAATATAAAAACTAAAGTACAAGTTATTGGAGATATATTGTAAATCCATATTATAGTATATGATATATAGAGTGTCATATTGTACAAATTGAAATCATAAATGGAATGTTTTATTCCTTTGTATTGTAATATCATAACAACATGATAAAATATATATCATGCTACTTCCAATCAAATGTTAATATGTTAACATTTGAATAATCACGTCCACTAGCTATCATTAATATGACTATTTCATAAGATAAAACACATGAAGGATGATGGATGCATTTATAAGATTAATTCACGAATGACTAAAACTTTACTGAAGCATTTTGTAACACATGATTGAATGTTGTAGTAACTTTGGATTGTCTTGAAGGGTTATAAAAAGATGTTATTTCCATGAGATGGTAATCAACCAAACTTTCCCAAGCCTTATCTGATTATCCCATACCTAGGAACTATCTTCTTGTTCCTCCTCTATAGAGTGAGGAACTAGCATTCCATGGTGATAAAAATATCCCCTCCCATATGATTTGTGATTCATTATAACCTGTGGATACACCATGGATGATAGAGTACTTTGGTTTCCACTAAGGGATCTCTATCAAACATTATGGTATAAAGAAAAGATAATTTTCATCAATAATATAAGGTACATATAAAAATTATTCATTTTATATATTTACATGTTTTATATTTATATTGTAGATCCTGGTTTATGTATTTTAATTGTTTACACTATATTAAACAATTGTTTTTTGATCCTTAGAATCCTTTTAGTGGTATCAGAGACTTTCCATTCTTCTTGATTTTTAAAATCAAGTTAAAAATGAAGAATAATGAATATCATATGAATGTATTATTTCCTATCATAAAATAATACAGAATTGTAAATACTTGATTTTTGAGGTGTCATAACACATGATATAGGGATTTATATGTTATGATGGTATCAATATATGGTTGAAAAACAATGTATCACATCATAATAGGGACACTGGTACCTACCATAAAATATGACTCATTGCATGAAAGGGTTACTCTTAAACAAGGATCCCAATACTATGTTAAAATTATATGGGGCCTACCATGATTTATAGTTTCCATGTATATGAGATACACTAGATTAATCCTATTCAATGCTTATCATAGGTGATGATATCCAAGTTTCACAGAATTAATCTAACACATACCACCACCATTGAGTTTATACATGAATATAAGGCATATCACTAGTCTTGTGGTATAAAATTTATTAAAGTCCAAACACAGTGGTTTTAATGTTATATGGCAGCCTATCACCAAATCACTTTTTTTCATAAACCTCTTTTTTTGAAAAGTGGGTACCATACAGGAAATCCATAATAAAAAAATTACACCAACCAAAAAAAACCATTCAAGGAAAATAACCATAAATTAAAGAAGAACAATAACAAATTTGATATTTGCCCAAGATTTTGCACCACTTTAGAAACAACTAGTCTCTGGACCGATGGTGTCAGAAGATATTTCCATGCTAGGTCATGAGTAATATGGTATTTATGTATTTGTTTAGAAAAGTGTGGGGGAGAAGAAGAGGCTTAGATATAGGCCTTTAGGGGCCATTGGGTCTGGTTTACCAACCTTCACTGGGACCTCCAATGAACCCAGTAGGGGGGAAGTTGAGCTGTGTGTGTTACTCTTGGTCTCTTGAGTCGTTGAATCCAATTTCATGGTTAAATTGGGAGGAATAGGGGAAAATTTACCCTTGAAACACATTGAGTATTGAGGCACAGAACATTCCACCTTACCATCACGCTTTATGACTCTAATAAAAGGCTCCAGTTTCCGATCAGAATTATCTTTCCTGCCCAGTAAAGACCCCACAAAATTTTCACTATGAGATGCTACTTGTCCCTGAAAATCATACTGGTCCTTTTCTAATCCACTTTTTTTAGATGTTTCTATAGAAACAAGGGATTTCTCGTGCATGATATACAATTTACTAGAAGATATTGTAACTGGGGGTTTGGGTAAATGAGAGTAGTCTTTTCGGGTCTACGACCTCCTCACATACTGGATTAAGCCCTCTGAGTCTATAAGGACCTTCTTGAACTTCCTGGCAGAGGACCGAATGTAGTCATCAGCTTATTCTACTTCCTTGATCTTGGTAGACCATGTAACAATGTCATAATCAATCTAATCATCGAATTATTCAATTTTACCTCCCTGAGAAATATCCCCTTCGTGGAATGTAACCTCATAAGTCCCTCCTTCAATTGTAATTAGCTCACCTTCACCCAACACTGCAAACCTATTGAGGGTTCCAACTTCATAGGAGTATCTCTTTAGTCTCTTGTTGTCTTGTCCTGTGTCCATCTTCAAATCATTGAGTTTGTAGAGGCCCTCATTTCCCATTTTGTTGGTATCATAAAAGCACAAGCCGACAATTGGGGGAGTTACCATAATCCTTTCATGTCTAATCTCAGCCTAATTGTCTCCAAAATTCATTGATGAGGCAAGAAATTGGTTCACTACTTACACATAAGAAGTTCGATTGACTTCCATATGAACATTGCCCTTAGGCTCCAAAATCTATGAAACAACAATCTCATTTCCCATGGAAGTCACATTTTTGAGTGAGACATCCTCATTCAGCGGGTTCGATTTAATCAGAGCATCACCCCTACACTGATATCTCTATGTTGAATGTCCTTGAAGGAAATAAGAGAATAAATAGGGAGTCCATGACTCATAAATAATTGGTTTTTTATGTATGTACTCTCCCACAATCTAAATCTAGAGGAAATAAAAAGGTGGTTTTGATATGTCAACCTCAACACAAATTTGGGGATCAATGGGATGGAAAACCGCTTGGCTTCTGAGATCTGCAACAAGAAACTGAAAAACAATATTTCCTAACATTTATAAAATGGTGGGGTTCTGGAATACGAGAGGAAAACCTAGAAGATGAATTTAAATTACCGTAGTCTCTAGATCACGATTCATGTGCAAAGAAAAGAAACATATAATAATGGTAAAATGAAAGTGGTTGATGGAGCATAGGAAACTGGACCATGCTAAAGCCAGGTATTTTTCCAAGGAGAATCGAATCATCATATTATGAGAATCAACCAAGAAAACCACTGCTCATTGACAAAGACTCCACAACACATTGACATGTTTGTCGATGACTTCCACAGAAGGCCTTCAGTGACCAAACCAGGCAACCAAGGTGAGATTGTGAAAGGAAGAAGAATTTGAGAATTCGGTGGGGTCGATCGGAAGTGATGGGCCTCCTATTTCAAAGTCGGGTACCTTTATAGAAAAAGAAATACCAGGGAAGGCGAGGAGAATCCCCATGTTATTAAAAGGAGAAAATGCTGGGTAGGGCAGTCAACGGTCGATAGGGTTAAATCAATGCCTTTTTCTCCCTCAGGTGGGGGGAGGGATTGTGAATCTGGCCAGTACCAGAGAAACCCTAGGGACCCCCAAAGCTCAGGATCATTGATTCATATATATGTATGGGAGCCTATCATATCATTTGTTGGTTGGGGTGTGAATCTATTCATATGTAGACCCTTTATTACCAAGTTACTCATATACAAATACATTCCTTAATATGTTTTTGTGGAACTAATCTTACTCTTACATAGGTTGTCACTTCATATTTAAGATTATGTATTATTTATCGTAAGGTATAATAGATAACTATAACTTCACCAACACTTTACGCAAGCCGCTAATCACCTCCTATGATATGGGAAAGTCATTAAACACAACTAAGAAGTAAAAAATGTGATTTTTCTAAATTCAATTAATAATTGAAATAAATGGTCTATAGAATGTTTATAAATAATATTAAAATTTTATTTTGAGATAATTATTTAATTCAAAAAGTTATTTTTAAATTAATTAATTATAAAATGTTTATAATTAATTAAATTAAATTTCAATGAAACATTTAATAAATAAGCATCCATAATATTAAATTTAAATATTAAAATACATTTTCAAAATTATATGGTGTGGTTTATAATTTAGATATAAAATGTTATATATAAATTATGAGTGTAATTTATAAAATGTTTATAAATTTAAAAATGAGGCTAAATATAAAAGGGTTTATTTTAAATTATAAAATATTAATAATTATTTATTTAGAATTATTCAAGTTAAAATTTAATTATTTGATAAATTATTTAAACCATGTCAAAAAGAGTTTGACTATATATATGATCAAAAATGTGATAATATAAAATATTTGATAATTATATAATGTAATACATAATATAATTGAAATATAAAATGTGTATATTTCATATAATGTAATATATCTAAATTAAATTCTATATATTGAATAATATTATAGATTTCATAGTGGCAATAATTATAAAGATTTTAAATTTATTTAATTATGGAGTTTCTATAATGATGGTCCTAATTGTAATGTTTCCATAATATATTTATTTATGATTTACTCATAAATTGTTTATCTCATGTTTAATTATATAGATTTTTTTATTTATTACCTATTTTATTAATAGTTGTAATTTTTATATTATAAATAAATTTATACTTTTGTTTCAAGAGTTAAACTTTTTCTAAGTTACTATACATGAATTTAAGGAGTTAAATTCTAGGTATGATAATTGTTTTAGTTTTCTTTTACCTTGACTTTGGATTGTACTAGGTAATGATGTTGAATTAAGATGTTTATTATAGTTAATACATATTAGGTGTTAGAATCTTGGTGGGATTAAAGTATCTACTAGGTAAATTATCCTTGTGTAGTGGTATTTTGGGACATACTGCTCACTAGCCTGAAGGCATGTGCCTTGTCAAGAAAAGTGGAGGTTGGCTTTCCATTTATATAATATTACAATTGGGGAGATTTTTAATTTCATATGATTCTAAAGATTTACTTGAAAGGGTTTCATATACCTTATTCATGGGATTCAATTGGATATGTATGAATATAGTTGGATTTTAATTTGGGTTAGTAAAAAAGCTATGAGTTGTGCAAAGAGTTGCATATGGTTTGAACATATTGATTTGGTGAAAGGAATAGGATTCAAAACTAAGTAATTTAGAATCATGCATACATAAAATGAATACATGAGATAAGATAGTTAGATTAAATATCTTTTAAAAATACCAAGTGTTAAATTCCTTCCAAAACAACACTTGTCAATACGTAAATCATTCAGTATGGGTGACCCTAACCATTAGGTTACCATGGATTATCTTTTGTAAAGAAAGTAAGTAATGATTTCATCCTAACTATTAGGTTCATTTTTCTTAGCATATTCATTGGGTTACACTTAGCTAGAAAACTCTACCCATTTAGATACTGAAGGAATCGAGTTGAGATAATCCATGAAATAAATTATACAAAGAGTTTTCCACTCAACTATCTAAGATTCATACAAGATATAATAGACATGATGGTATACCAGATATATTCATAGGTTATTTATGTAATTATCTAATATAATTAATGATGAGATATGGATATTGTCCCACTAATGGATATGATGTGTTTCAAAGGGTCATCATTTTAGTGGGAGATCATTTAATAAAATTCCATATTATATTTTTATAATGCATGATACTCATCCAAAAAATGATTTTTTTGTAGATAAACAACAACATAATCATCTAACTTAACTTTGAGATTGATATTAAGCAGGATAATATTGAGGTATAAAATATATTATACTAGTAAAAAACTTAATAATGGTTCTTAAGAAATATATATATTTATATGTGTGTGTGTGTGTGTTAGTAAAACAACTTCCAAATAAATGAACCATGAAAGTTGTTCAATAGGTGAATATAGATGCTTATGAGAATCATAGTTTAATTCACTCAAGGTTTCCTTAAATCTTGTTATGATGATAGAATTTATTCTAAAATCATTATTGGAAATTTTTAAACAAAGTAAATGAGTTTAAGAAATGCTTACCCTATTTCTCAAATAATTGAGAATATATGATCTAGGGAATGTGATGTCAAGGTTTTAGTATTATTTTGATAGAACATGTGGGTAAATATTAAAATAGAAGAAGAAAAGTTAGTTAGAAAGTCCAAAAATGTTTCTTAGAGTAGCTAGTCAAGGTCATTGAAATCTAAAGTTGTTATCAAGAAAAATGAGTAATGATTTCATGGTATAGAATTTTTCAGAATTCCTAAAGGATTTTAGAACTTTATGGAATGTCCATGTCAGGTATTGATGTTATAGTAATCAATTTTTTATTTTAAAAGATATATGATACCAAATGTATATTTTTAAAACATAAGTATACAAGAGTTCAAAATCAAGGGTATATTTTAAGAAAATTTTAGTACGTATTCAAATAAAGAAGAAAAATGTTACTGAATCATGGATTTTAATGCAATGGAATATTATCAATATCAAATGTATATATATTAATGTGGTGTATTTTCAACTTATTTCTATTATAAGATAAGATATATGAAAGTTATATGCATGGTTTATGATTCATTATATTTTATAAAATGTTTTGAGAATAAGAAAAGAATAGACATGTTTTGAAAAATATAAAAGAGTTTATCCAAAATGTTTATTAATATGATCTCACCACCCACTTTTGAAATATTTTAAAGAATAATCTTCTTTTTTAGAAAATTATCAAAACACATAGAATAAAATAAATAATATGGAAATAACAGTTTTTTGTTAACTATTTCTACTAATGTGTAAGAACCCAGATCTTTTTTTCAGATATGTTTCTCTTTTTATGGTGTTTTTGAGAAAAAGAGGAGTTTCTGGAAATTTTTGAAGTACACATCATGTAATTTATGAGTACACACTGTGAACTCAATTACTGTGGGTAGCCAGGTGTTGGTCGTGTAGTGGTCATGCACACGACCATGTGTGGTGACCTGGAGACCGCTTAATGCGGGGGACAGTGAAGGAAAGTACATGTCGTTTACTTTATTTTTTTCATTAAATGCACTGGGGTCGCTTCTGACGGACAAAACCCCCTCCTTCTAGGTTTGGTTCATCTGAGAGAACCTGTACGGCCGCAATATTCCTCTGAGCCCCCGACCAAGCATCTGTTCTCCGAATCGACCATCGTCGATTGCGTTGGGATAACCTTAGTAATCACTTCCTTCTTTTAGAGCTTCGTTTCCTGATTCCTCCTCCTTCTCAAGTTATCTCCAGTTGAGTGTTTTTATAATTTTTTTATATCTACAGTGTTCTTGGGATTTTCAAGGCTTGAGGTTCACATATATCGATCCTACAACACCAAGGTAGGTGGTTTGTTCCTTTCCATTGAAAGTCTTTGAGTTATATGTGCAAAAATGCCCAATATCCATGAATGGGGTATTGTGTGTTTACCATTTTATCCTTGTTGTTTGCCTACCATGATTTTATGATTGAGTAAAGGATAATTTAATGTGAATAGGGTGACTTTCAATGATTTTGAAGTGTTTTCCATGCATGTTGCATGTTTTTACCATTTGGTATAGTTTTCCTGTTAGCCTGTTGTTTACTTTCCATGCCTAGTATTTGTAGGATGGAGTGATGTTTATCTGACATGTTGTTATGATGTATATTTTTAGCCAAGTAGTTCTTGAGGTTTACTTTGGCTGATAAGCATTTCTATGCTTGATTGACTTACACAAGGCCGTGAGAACCTGGTATAGTAGACCATCGGGAGAATGTATGTAAGGGATTCTCTAGAGTGTTTGTCTTTACTGCTACGATGCAAGACCATAGGGGGAATTGACGTAAGTGCTTCCTCAGAGTGTCTGTAGTTCCTCAATGCAGGCCACAAGGGGAATGTGACGTAAGTTCTTTCCCAGAGAACCTTTAGTTACTGATACGAGATTATAGTGGGAATTGACGGTGAGTGCTTCCTCAGAGAGTCTATTATAAAGATGAACTAGAGGGGTTAGACTGTGTGTACTTCCCATAGGGTTTCTTGTGTTTCTAGGTTGAACCAGAGGGGATATGTTGTGAGTACATCCCATAGGGTTACCTATTTTTGACTATTTTCTTACTCGACATGTGGAATTGAATGCTTTGAGACTGTGGGAATGTCTACTGCTGATTACTTCCATGTTTACTGCTTCTTTTTTACTTATTACCTGCTATATATATTCACTGACTATTAGGCAGAGATATTTTGGTGGTTTCCTACTAAGATGAGTCTCACACCCTATTTGGGTCATGCTTTTGGGCCCAAACAAATTATATTTTTGTAGGTATAGATAAGGTAAAGTTCCCTTCTACTTCTGGTACTTGAATACTTGGAGCTGGTGAGCATGGGACCAAGCTGAGGCTTGTGATGTTGTGGAGTTGTTTACAGTTATTCTTGTACATTGGGTTAGTACTGTATTTTCAGAATTGTGACTTGTTTAGATGTTTTCCTAGACATATGTTTCATGCATCATTTATATATATATATATATATATATATATATATATATGTTCCAGCTATTTATTTATTCAGTCTTCCTCTGTTTCTTGTTGTTTGATATTATTATTGCATCCGTTATTGTTATCTGTTTCTCTTATGTGGTGTTTCTCTGCCAATAAGGGAATAGTTTCCCCACTATCACACCCAAGGCCCTCACTACTAGTTGGTAGCCTCTGGCATTAGGGGAAATGAGCTTGAGGCCATGTTACCAACCGAGTATGGGGTGCCTCTAGGCGGCATCCAGAACCGGGACGTTACTAAGTGGTATGAGAGGAATTTTTTTATCTTGACTTACTATTTGGATCCTATATACATGGATAGGAAGAAATAGGTACTTGGTAATAAGTTGTGCCCGGGAGTAGCTAACCCGTGTACAGGGAAAATCCAATCTACCCCATTTATTGGAAATTTTCTGGTTTTTCAATTATTACATTTGATTTGATTTCACCTTGAGTGATTCCCATGTTTTTTCTATTATTGTTGATGTTATTGAGGTTCTATTTCTATTGTAACCCGATGAGATGAGGGTATTCCATCTCATGCATCATATAGGAACTTTATAGAAATCACATGTCATGCATTATTTCCATGCCATTTAGGATGCATTAGCGATTGCATATTGTTTTGATAGATGTTATGCTAGATATGCATGTTGTTGTGATATGTGCCTTGATAAAAAAATACTGTTGTTTGATAGGGTATTGGTTGTGTAAGTTTTTGTTTGAATGAATGCCAAACTTTGGTTCTTGAGGTGTTATGGGACCTCATGGATCAGAATTTGGTGGATCATTGCCCTGTTATCCTTGTTTATAACTTGTATAAGATGCCAATATTTGATTCGCGGGGAGTATGGCTCCTCACAGCTCATAATTTGGCACTTTAATGTTTGTTTTAGTGTTTTTTTGGGCTTCAGAGTAGTTTCTGAGGTTTACTATCTAGAAAAACCCAGAATGCACGTCGTGTATTGATGAATACATTCCATGTGTTCTTCTATTCAGGAAGAAGCTGTTTTTCTTAAGTACATGCCGTGTACTGTATGTACATTCCGTGTATTATCTAACCATTTACCAGACTGTGTGGGCAGAGACATGGTGTTTGGAATCTTTGGTAGGACATGCCATGTACCGAATGTACAAGTCATGTTTTAGAACAGTGTAACCTGCCGTGTCACTAACAACATGGGTCGGTTGAGTATTTTCTAATACACGTTGTGTCCATCTGGAACACATCATTTAGTGTAACCAGAGTACCCGACCGTGTAATGAGAAACACAGGTCGGTTAAATCTTCTTGTACACACCGTTTCTGGCACTGACACATCGTGTATAGTCAGTTGTGTGTTCACCTGTGTGACTAACAACATGGGTAGTTGAAACCTAATCATTACACATCGTGTCCATCTGGAACACACCATGTAGTGTGAGCCGTGTATCCGGTCGTGTCACTAACAACACGGGTCAGTGAGGTTCGTCTAGTACACGCCATGTTTTCCACTAACACGCCATTTAGTCTTGCTCTAAGAGAACCATTTGGCCTAGCCGTTCAATGGGACTTGGTCATGGGAAGAGGATTCAATTACATGTCGTGTGTGAGGATAACACGCCGTGTATGGGGTGTTACACGACTTGTTTTGGAAGAGGTACACACCCATTTGAATGGCTTAATGGAACATGTCATGTAGGCATTATACACGCCATTTATCCATGTTTTGAAAAACATGAATGATTTCTTTCTCCTATTCCCTCCTTAATCTTCTATTTTTCATTCCCTATTAATCTTGATCTAAGGTGTGTGCTTGACCTTGCAGATTCATGCCACTGAGATGTCCTCCGGTTGTACTCCAGTTGCAAGGTGATGATCAGACAACAAACAAGGCTAGTTCCGGACTTTTAGCAGATCCTCATGTAGTGCTAGTCTTGGAACCAGCCTTCATTATGGACACATGTACTGATGCACAATTCTGAGAGGGTTTCATGAGGTTCATGCAGACCTTTCTAGGAGTACCGCATCCTTCCCCGTCAATGGTAGAATTCATTCGGGTTTTCCAGTAGCAGCATCCTCCCACTTTCACAGGGTAAGGAGGATCTCAGGCTGTAGAGTCATGGTTAGAGGCCATGTTGTCTATCTTTGATCATCTGGAGACACCTCCAGAGAGGAGGGTCAAGCTCTCCATGTACATGCTTCGAGATTCCACCAAGAGATGGTGGGATGAGATCTCACAGGTGGGACTCCAGCAGGTCATGGCTTGGGATGAGTTCTAGCATTCCTTATATTAATACTTCTATCCGGAGACTTTGAGGGCCAATCGAGCCCTAGATTTCATGAGTTTGGGGTAGGGTACTTTTTCTATCATGGATTATTCTTCTCGTTTCACTGAGCTAGAGTGCTTCATATCTATTTATGAAGGTGATGAGTTATTCCTGGCAAGGAAGTTTGAGGATGGTCTAAGGCACGACATTCGATCACAGGTGAACAACTTTCAGTTGACTTACTTCACTTCTATCGTCAACCAGGCACTAATCATGGAGAAAAAATTTAGGGATTCTGGAGTTGTGAGCCAGGGCGATTCAACTTTTGGAGTTAGTATCCCTCATACTGATAGTAGGATGCACCGCAGGGAGTCTTCATGCGGTGATCCAAGAAGGTGAGACACTTCTTCAGGTAGCCAGGTGGTGTGATACCAGTGTGGGAAGAGTGGGCATAAGAGGCCACATTTCCCAAGATACCCAGTGGAGTGAAGATCTTGTGGCAAGATGGATCATTTTTAGAGTTTCTGTCAGATCTTCTCACCAGTAGCTGGTGACAGGGGTTCTTCTATGACTCCTCATTCAGGATCAGCACCACCAGTTTCTCATCATTTTGGGAACTAGAGTTCTTCCGGCCATTCAGGACGAGGTGGAGGTCGCGGATGTGGTAGTCAGTCGTCAGGATTTTAGCAATAGCAGGGTGGATCAGCTCAGGGTGGTTAGGTAGGGTCACAGGACTATGGTGCAGGTCAGACTTTTGTGGTGGAGCAGACCCAACAAGAGAAAGATCTTGGACCCTCTACAGTTGGAGGTATGATCTTAGTTTCATTAGTTTTATCTTCTTCTCTTTTCTATACAGAGGATTCCCATAGCTTTATATTTGTTTCTATTGTGGAGATCATTGGGCTCTGTATCTTTTCTTTTGCTGATGTCTTAACATTGGACACACCATTGGGGACAAGAACAACTAGTGTACATTAGTGCAAGGAGTGTACTCTTGAGGTTGGTGGGTGTCATTTCTTATGGGACCTCTATGTCCTAGGGATGACAGGCTATGATGTCATTCTCAGAATGGATTGGTTAGTTCCCTTCGAGGTTTTTTTCGATTGCTATCACCGTATGGTGAGTTTCCCATCACCATTAGGCGAATCGTTTCTTTATAAGGGAAAATGGGATGTCCAGGCGACTAGATTGTGAACCAATCATCATGGGTTAAGAGGAGTTATAGCCCAGATTGTTAGTCTTTATATAAATGACCAAGGGTCTTCTTAGATAGTCTTTCCTCTAGTGGTGGATCATTTCAAGGACATCCTTCTAGAAGAATTTTCAGGTTTTCTTCCAGAGTGAGAGGTAGAATTTTCTAATGAGCTTGTGCCAGGAGCGGAACCAGTGTCCATTCCTCCTTATAGGATGGCTACGCCAGAGTTACTGGAGCTCATGAAGTAATTGGAGGAGTTACAGACTAAGGGTTTCATCCAACCATGTACTTATCCTTGGGGTTCATCTGTCCTGTTTGCGAAGATGGTGGACGGTTCCCTCAGACTTTTTGTGGATTATCAGAAGTTGAACCAGCTTATAGTCAAGAACCAATATCCCTTGCCAAGGATTGATGATCTCTTTGATCAGCTTCGAGGAGCCCGGGTGTTCTCAAAGATTGACTTGAGATCCTGTTATCATCAGCTGCACATTAAACCATCTGATATACCTATTACAGCTTTCGAGAGCAGGTATGGTCTATACGAATATGTGGTTATGTCATTCGGTCTCGCGAATGAGCCTGTAGTCTTCATGGAACTGATGAACCCAGTGTTTCATCCATACTTATATTCTTTCGTGGTGGTTTTCGTGGACGATATCTTGGTGTACTCTCACACTCGACACGGACATACTACTCATCTTGAGATCATTCAGAGTACACTGAGAGAGCATCAGTTATATGCTAAGCTCTCAAAATTCCACTTTTGGATGGACCAATTTCACATCTTGGGTCATGTTATCTTAGAGACAAGAGTATCAGTAGACCCATATAAAGTGAGAGCAGTAGTTTTCTGGGAGCATCCGAAAAACTTCTTTGAGGTATGGATTTTTCTAAGGCCAGATGGATACTATAGATGTTTCATACAAGACTTTTCACGCTTAGTATCGCCACTGATGGGCCTAACTAAGAAGGGTGTGAAGTTCTTGTGGTCAGATTCTTGTGAGTCAGTCTTTCAGAAGCTGAAAGGGAGGTTGACTTTATCACTGTTACTAGTTTTTTCAGAGCCAGAAAAAATCTATATTGTGTATTGTGATGCATTAAGTATCATTCTTGGAGTAATTATTATGTAAGGGGAAGGAGTCGTTGTGTATGTGTCTTGGCAGTTGAGGCCACATGAGAGTAATTACCTGATGCACGATCTCAAGTTGGCTACTATTGTTCATGCCTTGCACTGTTGGATACATTATCTTCTAGGAGAGAATTTTTTGTTTTTCACAGACCACAAGAGTCTCAAGTATATCTTCACTCAGTGTGACTTGAATTTAAGACAGTGAAGGTGGGTTGAGTACCTTCAGTCCTTTGAAATTGAGCTTGCCTATATACCTGGGAAAGGCAATGTTGTGGTGGATGTGTTGAGCAGGAGGACTCAGATACAGGTAGTTCAGGAGGCCAGCAGTGAGTGGAAGCTTATGACTCTATTCTCTGAGATGCATTTGTACGTGCACGACATGAATGGGCAGACATTTCTTTCTTATGTAGTTGTTACCTCTACTCTTCCTGATTGAGTGCGAATGAGGTAGCTATCAGATTATGAAGGCCTAGTTCTATGGGAAAGTGTGTCGGGAGAGGACCCTATTCCTGGAAGGACCATAGGCGAGGATGAGATCTTGGGTTTTCATGGGCGCGTATGGGTGTTATCAGACATACGTGCGGACCAGATGCTGGACTTTCACTCCTCAGTTTGGGAAGTTCATCCTGGTGTCACCAAGATGTATCGTGATCTACACTGTTAGTATTGGTGCCCAGGTATGAAGAGAGATGTGGCTAGTTTCATGATGAGGTTTTCCACCTATCAGCAGGTGAAGGTGTAACATCAGTGACTAGCATGGTTTTTGCAGTAGTTACCCATTCCTGAGTGGAAGTGGAATGATGTCGTGATAGATTTCGTGATAGGTTTGGTCAAGGTCACCTTGAGGGAATGATGTTGTTTGGGTTGTTGTTGATAGACTCATGAAGGTTTCTCACTTCTGTCCAATCAGGTAGACCTTCAGTGTTGATGAGATGTGAAGTTTGTACATCCGAGAGATTGTACATATACATGGGGTTCCACACTCCATTGTTTTATATAGGGATTAACGTTTTACTTCTAAGGTCAGGAAGGGTCTTTAGAAGGATTTGGGTACACATGTACTTTTGAGTACAGCTTACCACCCCCAGACAGATGGCCAGTCCGAGCGTATGATTCAGGTGCTTGAGGATATGCTTCGAGAATGTATCCTATATTTTGGAGGTTATAAGGATAAGCACATACCTCTTGTGGTGTTTGCCTGCAATAATAGTTTTCAAGAAACTATTTAGATGGCACCTTATGAGGATTTGTACGGTAGGTCATGCCGATCACCCTTATGTTGGCTGGAGGCAGGAGAGGAAGCTATGTTGGGACCTCATCTTGTCCAAGAGACAACAGAGTAGATAGAGTTGATTCAAAAGAGGATGGATACTTCACAGTCACGAAAGAAGTCTTATGCTGATTAGTAAAGACAACCTCTAGAGTTCAAGGTCGGGGATTAGGTTTTCTTGTGGTTCACACTAAGGTTGGGACACCGAAGGATTATGAGACATGGTAAGATTTAATTAAGGTAAGTCGAGCCATTTGAGGTTTTGGAGAGAGTTGGTCTGGTTGCCTATTGGTTGCAGTTACCTCAGAGGTACCGATCTATGCATGATGTTTTCTACATTTCTCAGCTCCGACGTTACTTCTCAGACCCGTCTCATATCTCTCAACTTGAGGAGGTTGAGTTAGAGTTGGATGCCTCATTCGAGGAGAATCCTATCTAGATTTTTGATCGCAGTATGAAGGTTCTTTGTGGCTGATCTATTCCTCTGGTACGAGTGCTATGTCAGCACGGGAGAGTACAGGACGAGACCTAGGAGAGGGAGGCCGATGTACGATCACAGTGGCTGAAACTGTTTGAGGACTCTTATTCTACACCACCTTTCTATGAAAATTTGAGTAATAATTTATCTAAGGGAGGAAGTTTGTAAGAACCTAGATCTTCTTTTCTGGTATGTTTCTCTTTTTCTGGTGTTTTTGAGAAAAAGAGGAGTTTCTGGAAATTTTTGAAGTACACGTCGTGTACTCAGTTACTACGGGTAGCATGGTGCTGGCCGTGTAGGAGTTATGCACACGGCCATGTGTGGTGACTGGGAGACTGCTTAATGCGGGGGTTGGTTAAGGAAAGTACATGTAGTTTACTTATAAATTACACACCGTGTACTTTCTTTTTTTCATTAAATGCATCGGGGTCACATCTGAAGGACATAACCACCTCCTTCTAGGTTTGGTTCATCCGAGAGAACCCTACAGCCATGATCTTCCTCTGAGCCCCTAACCAATCATCTATTCTCTGAATCTACTATCGTCGGTTGTGTTGGGATCACCTTGGTAATCTCTTTCTTCTTCTAGAGTTTTGTTTCCCGATTCATCCTCTTTCTCAAGTTATCTTCATTTGAGTGTTTTTAGAATTTTTATAGATCTACAGTGTTATTGGGTGATTCAAGGCTTGAGGTTCACTTATATCGATCCTACAACACTGAGGTAGGTGGTTTGTGCCATTCTATTTAAATTCTTTGAGTTATATGTGCAAAAGTTACCAATACCCTTGAACGGGGTATTGCATGTTTACCATTTTAGCCCTATTGTTTTCCTTCCATGATTTTATACTTGAGTAGAGGATAATTGAATGTGAATAGGGTGAATTTATATTCTTTGGAAGTGTTTTCCATGCATGTTTCTTGTTTTGACCATTTGGTCTAGTTTGCCTATTGGGATGCTATTTACATTCCATGCCTAGTATTTGTAGGATGGAGTGATGTTTATCTGACATGCTATTATGATATAGATTGTTATCCAAGTATTTCTTGAGATTTACTTTGGCCGATATGCATTGCTATGATTTCTTGACTTACACAGGGCTGTGAGAACCCAGTGTAGTAGACAATAGGGAGAATTGACGTAAGGGCTTCTCTAGAGTGTCTGTTTTTACTGTTACGATGTGATACCACAGGTGGAATTGATGTAAGTTCTTACTCAGAGTGTCTGTAGTTCCTCGATGTAGGCCACAGGGGGAATGTGATGTAATTACTTCCCTAGAGTGAATTTTGTTACCGATACGAGACTATAGGGGGAATTGATGGTGAGTGATTCCCCAGAGAGTATTCTAAAGCTGGACCAATGGGGTTAGACTGTGTGCACTTCCGAGAGGGTTTCTTATGTTTCTAGGTAGGACCAAAGGGGATGGGATGTGAGTACATCCTATATGTTTACCTATTTTTGACTATCTGCTTACTTGATATGTGGAATTGAATGCTTTGAGACTGTGGGAATGTCTACTGCTGAGTATTTCCTTGTTTACTGCTTCTTTTTACTTATAATCTGCTATATATTTTCATTGACTGTTAGGAACAGATCTTTTGGTAGTTTCCTAATGGGATTAGTCTCACACCCTGTTTGGGTCATACTTTTGGGTCCAAACAGATTATATTGTTTCAGGTATAGATAAGGGTAAGCACCCTTCTACTTCTGGTACTTGACTGCTTGGAGCTGGAGGGCATGGGACCAAGCTGAGACTTGCAGTGCTATGGAGTTGTTTACTATTTTTCTTATACTTTGGTTTAGTACTATATTTTCATCATTGTGACTTGTTTGGTTGCTTTCCTAAACATATGTGTCATGAATCATTTTTATATATATTCTCTAGGTGGTTATTTCTTCAGTCTTCCGTTGTTTCTTGTTGTTTAATATTATTATTGCTTCCGCTATTGTTATCTATTTCTCTTTCACTGTGTTACTCTGCCAATGAGGGAATAGTTTCCCCACTATCACACCCAAGGCCCTCACTACTAGTTGGAAGCCTCTGGAGTTAGGGTAAATGCGCTTGATTCTATGTGAACAACCGGGTACGGGGTGCCTCTGGGCGGCATCGGGAACTAGGACGTTACAAAAGGAAATGAATGTTATTTTATAAAAAAAAGGGGTCAATATATCATAACATGATATTATAAATATAATATAATATTTGAGAAGATATTGATAGTATTATTAATACATAAAATATTATACCAGTTAAATTTCAAAGTGAATATTACTTTAAATCTTAAAGAAGTAAAGGATATGTTGATAAAAGGTTAATGTAAAGAGTTACATTAGTTACAATAAAATTTAAAGGAAAATTTTTAATGTAAAGGGTTCCATAAATTATTATGATAATATTTTAAGTAGTTCTATGTATAAAAAAAGTTATTAACATCATAACATTTGATGTTTTGAAGTTAAGGAGTTTGCATAATTGTTTAAGGAGTTGAACCTTAGGAATATGATTCCTAAGTCTCACCATTATTGAAACTATCTTGCTTCATATATTTTACTCACAGAAGGAGTTCAGTAGGAGGTTTGTATCATTATATCACATAGAGATATGGTAGGAATTACATAGAGATGAAATGATTTTAACAAAACCCTTGATAGTTAAGTAAACATAAGGATGATCTGGTAGTCTATCATATATGATATGTTAAATAGTAATGTATATATGGACTTTTTAAGCATTCTTAGAAGATTAAAAGAATATAAAATGTATCATGTTATGTAAAAGGAAATATTTACCTGATTATTATTTCACATTCGTAGCATATATATAAATATATCCTGAAGTGAAATAATAATTGACCTCTCAAAGTATGAATTCGAGTTATTCCTAATTGATTTTAACCATGAAGTATTATATATAATGGGGAAATATTAATGTTAATGTGATTAATATTCACATATTAGGATATATAATATTCCCACACAAGGAACAAAGCATGTTTTGTGGAGTGGGTGACCCATAAAGTATACCACATGGAATGTTATCCATTGTGTTTTTGCTATAATATGGGTGCATGGTTCATATTTGGATTTCCCCATACCTGATATTAGTGAGATACCCTTAAATTATAACCTTCATACTTTTATACCTTTCTTAAAAAAATACATGAGAACTATATAATCAGGGGTATTTTGGTATGTTATTGATCATTTCATCAATTAGAGCTTAACCAATATTGTGTTTGTCCTTTCATATGATGATTATAACATATGGTCCCTTGATTGAGATAGAATGAAAAGGTGTAAAATCATACCTAAATAACATGTATGATGTTATTATCTAAAGGGTGAATTGCATGTTATGTGATCATCGATAAAGGTGAATGATATGTGATGTATTTATCAACCCATCCATTCTATAATCATGTAATAGAGAATGTATGAGTAGTTACATGAGATTGACATACTATGTGTCCCATGGTTACTTTATTCCTTAGAAAAATGGATTATATGAAAATGAATACTTTCATATGATGAAGATAGTGGATACAGGTATTGATATATATGTTTTTGATGGAGATCACACTAAATACCTTTATAACATGAGTAGAATTGATGCTTTTCTAGAAGATTCTCTTTTCTTACGTATAAAAATTTAGGAGTTCATATTTTTTCAATGCTATAAAGTTTTGTGGTATCACACTTTGTGTTTGATTTAAAGGGGATTTATTTTTACTTCAAGAGATACTCTAAAGGTGTTTTAGATTTTATCCAAGGGAGTTTTGGATGGGTATTCACATGTTATTTCATATGATGTGATATAAGGATAAATTTATAATATCTTTACAAAAGTGTTTTGGAAGATATCTAAAAGGAGTTTTAAATATGGTATTACAACTTATTTAATATAATATAATATAAAGTGAGATGGCACAAAGTCTATGAGGATTTTGTGAAAGTGATAGATTGTTGTAAATGTTCCCTAAATCTATATCATAGTGTATGATGTATAGAGTTTCATGTTATAAACCCTTCATGCATACAAGGAATATTGTATTCCTTTATATAAGAATATCGTAATAGCCTGATAAATGATATTCCATGCCAGTTCCAATAAAATGATAATAGGTTAACATTTGAATAATCACTAACACTAGATACCAATAATATGATAGTTTCATAAGATAAAACACATGGACGATAATGGATGCATTCATATGATGAATACATGAATGGAAAAATCCTTGCTCAAGAATTTTGTAGTGAATGAGTAAATGTTGTATTAACTTGGGAGTCTTCTAAGGGGATATAAAAGGAGGTGATTACTATGAGATGGTAACCAAATGAACTTTCCAAATCCATGTCATATTCTCTCATACCTGATAACTCTCTTCTTATCCCTCCCTTACCAAGTGAGGCACTAGAATTCTATGGTATGAAGGAGATTCATGCACTTATGATGGGTGATTTATGAAAACCCATGGATACTCCATGGAGGAGAGAATACATTTTCCACTTCTAAGGGATCTTTATCAATCATTATAGTATGTAGATAAGAGTAGTAGCATTGACAATGCAAGGTACATACACAAGTTGTTCATTTTATAGATTTTCATGGTTTTGTTTTATATCATGGTAGATCTTGGTTTAGAATTTTTAGTAAATTTTTTATGATAAATAAGTGTTTTTATCCTTATAACCATTTCTCATCTAGTACATGACATATACTCAGTAGGACATGACATGTAATCCTTAGCTAGTTTTTATACATGTATTATAATCACCTTGTCACATTGAGTCAACCAATATGGCATGTCCAAGTTGGGTACATGATGTATGGGGATTTGGAGACACTCAAGAATGAACCTAAAGTACATGACAAGTCTATTTTTCCTGATGTACATGACTTTCCTCTTATCTATACATGGAATGTGAGACTCAGGGGTTAGATGAAATGTCCACAGTCGAGACCTGAGTCATGTGTCCCTATAGACATGACATGTATCCCAACTACACATCACGTAGATTCAAGGATATATGTGAATAATCGTCTAAGTTATACATGGAATTTCATCCAATTATACATGACATGAGAGGATTAAGGGTTAATTGGGATTTAATCACCTGATAAGGTGGTTTTCTCAAACCTTCATCATTCATTACCCCATTTTTAACCAATAGCTTTGAACCTATGACTGTTGTGAAGGAAAATGATGATCGGTTTCTATAGAAAACAATAGAAACATGGGAAAGGGGGTATCATGGTCAGTAAAATCCTATCCACATAGTGATTTTATTTACAAACTTTTCATAATAAAACATGGGAAGATTCAAGGCTTCATATAAAAAATTCGATAATTGTATAGGAGTTCCTAAAATCACTTTAGTGAGGAAATCTTTGGTTGAATATATATAGAAAAATTAAAACCATATGAAGTTTAATAAAGCACATGACTATGAAATATATTTTCAAAAATGATAAATTCATAAATTGTTTAATACCATGATTCTAAAGGATGATCATGAATAATGAGGCATAAATCATAAGAAATCCATAAATTTATGAAAAAAATTCAAAGATTTGCAATTCACCCATGGTTCATGAATATTGTTATTATCATCAAGATCCTCTCAAGTTCCCTAAGGAATTATCTATAATCCTCCATAGACCTTTTTTATTTTTATTATCCA
The DNA here is from genome assembly GCA_963277665.1 of Viscum album. NCBI lineage: Eukaryota > Viridiplantae > Streptophyta > Magnoliopsida > Santalales > Viscaceae > Viscum > Viscum album. The sequence goes on along the minus strand of OY728155.1, from coordinate 188,959,775 downwards.
TGGTGGTGGATAAACCTATACGATGAATCTAAACATAAATTTATATTATAGAAAAATAATAATAAATTATTTTAATTTAAGACCTGAAATAGGCCTGACCCGAGGGACCAAAATCCAATTGGAGATCATACCTATCCTAGCTAAAAACCTTGGTCCTGAGCATAACCGTGATTTCAGAATATATATCTAACCATTTTTTAGGATATATTGACATTCATTCTCATGGGATAATTATTTATTCATTTAATAAATATTAAATATCCCTTGAAATTTGACCATCTTGGAATTACACCAAATATCATATTGGGGGAAAACACAACACCCTAAATAAATTAGAAAACAAAAAAATCAAGTTATTTTGTTAGGGTAAATTCATAATTTTACCCCTATATAGGAAATCAGACTTAAAAACTCAATAATGAGATAATTCTAGGAAACATATAGACAACTATAGATAGGCTAGGAGGGATGCTAACCACATTTGAATGATGGTTTTATTACCATACTGTTAGAAAAATATATTAAATATGAACACTGACCATGTTTTAATTATGATTTCCATAATAATTTTATCCATAAATATGGGATTAGAGAGTCTTTTCCTTAGGATAAATGTAAGACTTTGTATGGGTATAGGCAAGTTGTTTATGTGTGTATGTGTCATCGTTATACTGAATGTGTCCCTTCAGATTATATGTTCTAATTACCAATAGTCATAAAAATAATTTGGTAATTAAACAATCAATATATAAATTAAATTATATGGGAAGTAATCATACAAAAATAGATATGATATTTTGACACAAGGTCAATTTATTTAAGATGACATGATGAGGGTATGGAAGTTTTAGAGAATTTACAACTGGGATCTGGATAATAAATCCAAGAATCTCTAAATATCCTATAATAATATGAATGAATCCATAAATAGTTATAAATAGGTGGATATTTTATCCTAGAATTGGGTTGATAGAGAAATACTTGCATTAAATGTTAGTCCCATGAACTAGGATGGTATGATTAGTGGAAAGAAATAAATGGAATATAGGTTGGTGGTTATACCTAGGTTAGGAGGTCCAAGTTCCACTATAGGGTATTCTAATGTAAGGTCAATATAAAAAACCTAATTTGAAAGATATGAACACATAGTAGGAGGTTTTTAATGATGGAGGAGATAGAGTGAAGCTGAGTTTTTTAGTTATACCCATGCTAAGAGATTTAATCTTCACTAAATATCCTATGGAAACATGAATCAATACACATATATTTTGTGGGGAAAGTGATATTTTAATAGATTAGGTGAACCATAAAATTATAGGGGTGGAATATAATCATAGTTTCCAAATATCTTAAGAAAAAAAGGTTACATAGATTAAGATATTATGTTGGTGGGATTTAATAGTTTGAGGTCACTTGAAATGGACCACTTTGAATAATTTAGGGTTATACGAGATAGAGTGCATGTTGTATATTTTAAGGTCATGAAATGAGGACCAAAAACATTATAATTTAAGTTCATGTGGTAAGGATTATATTTCATGCATTTTAGGTCCATATGATAAGGAAATAATATCATGGAGTTTAGATTCATGTGATAAAGAATTCATAAATATTACATGATTTTAGGTGAAGCACTTCTTGAGAAACCTCACATTAGTGAGAGGCATAATACATAATCTATCTTGAGTGATTAGGGAGCAGGATCCATTGGAACAGAATTTTTATATAATATATGTTCATTTCCATTTGAATTATAATTTTAATGTTTTATTCTTAGGTATAATCGATTTCTTTAAAGATAACACAAACACTACTTGAATAAATGACAGAGATGAACTTTCTTATTGAAGGCCTGATATATATGATTATAATAAACCTGATGTTTGTATAACACCTTTAACCTTTTTTATCAAGTGATTATAACTCATCAACCTTATTTATAATCATTCATCCTTATTCATTATAAATAAATATTTAAAGTTAAGGAGACTAAACCTCGATAGGAAAGTCCTCCCATGTCTCATACAATAGTGGATTTGGGTTTTCCTTTATAGTGAAATACATGTTGGTGTGACAAGACTGCAACACATTAAGTATATTTTCAGGCTAAAATTATTATCCCCACCCACCATATTCTACATTATATTTTATTAATTCGTGTTAAATGCCTCTATCTATCCATTGAAAACCATATGATATAAGGAAAAATGATTGTATTGGATTTTTCACTTCAAATACAAATTTTTCAACTCAGAAACACTGAAGTTCATTCCGTTATTTGCAAGGATGGTGTGAGGAACTTCAATCTTAGTGATAATATTAAACTTCACAAATTTATCATAGATTTCATCCAGAAAAATCTTTAAGGGTATAACTTCATCCCATTTGGAAAAAAATCAATAGTAGTGATGATGAATTTAAATTTTATATCATTCACTAGAGTGTATGGACCCATAATATATATTCCCCATATGGTAAATCCCTAGAAGTATTTAGTAGTGTGCATATTATACAGGGGATTCTGAATAAAGTTATCATGCACCTAACATGCATGAAAACTCCTTGTGAATTCTACCTAATCATGTATCATGATGGATAAAAGTACCACAGGAGTCTAATTTGATGAGAGAGATTATATCATGTTTTATAGATACCATACATACCAATGTAGTCTTCCTATAAAATATTGATAGTATCTTCTTCCTAAATTCACCTAATAAGGACCCCATAAAAGCCTCATTTATAGAGTAATTTTTATGAATTATATCAATTATAGAGGATGAAATTCACTATCCATCGATGAATTTTCTCAAAATTAGGTCACCCTTATATAAAAACTTTTTTATAGGTTCTTCGATATTAGAAACATAAAATTGAAAGATATATTGGTTAGTGGGGTTTGTATATCACTACTAAAAAATCATCCTTTAACTGCACTAGAAACGGCCTTTATTAGCACCTGAAAAGCGATGACTACATGAGCAAGATTAAAAACCCTAGTTTTTTATCATCACTTTTTGAGAACTGATAAAATGGACCTTTATCATTGCTTTTATGAGAGATGATATAGTATACCTTTATCAATGCTTTTAAAATCACTAATAAAGGTCCACACTATAGTGTGCTACAAAAACACACTATAGCACCACTATTGTGTGTTGTTACATCAAACCGTAACACCAGAAACACACCAGATATCAAGAAAAATAAGTCCTGATATAGGATTTAAATGAGATGAAATTTAAAACACAAACACAATAATAAAACACTATATTATAGACATTTCAAATATTTGTTCATACAATTACATAAATAAAAATTATTACATACATTGAAAAATATCAATGTTCCTTTACCTTTTAATCCTAAACCAAATCATGATATTACTGAACAAACCACCCCTACTCAAGAAAAATAAAGCTCCTATATAAGGAAACAATTCTTATGTTGGTATTAATATAAAAATAATAAATTAACAAAAAGTGTTAATTTTATTAAAATTGATGTCAATTTTCAATAAAAAATGTATTTTGAGTCATACTAGTCACATTGTGCATCGTATTAAGGGGAAAAATTTACGACACATCTCAAATTACTTTTGTATCATTGTAATAAAGTATCAAAACAATATGAATGTGTTTTCTTGGTTTTGAGTGCATTAGATTTCTTTATTACTAAAATGCCATTTTAAACTGAAAACATGCACTTTCATCTTATTAAGATCACATCATGTATTAGTTTTATGTGAAAAGGATTCTTATATGTCATAAATGACTTATGAATCATTCACCTAAATTATCAATAAAATCCAAGTGTGTTTGATCAGTTTTTAGTGAGTGACACTTTTTGAACTAAAATATTGATTTTAATATTATAACGAACAATTTGAGTCATACCAGAAACATCTTGTATCAGATTTAGGAGTGGCTAATTCCTACATGTCCCAAATGACTTATGGATAATTTTCTTAAAGTATCAAAACAATCATAATTTTTTCTCAGTTTTGAGTACATCACTTGTCTTTTTTACTCAAATGTCATTTTAAAATTGAAACATGAACTTTGCCTAAAAATGATCACATTGTGTATCATATAGTCGTGTCAATGATTCCAATATATCAAAAATTAGTTATGGATCATTTTTCTAAATTATTTAAACAATTTGAATGGGCTTACTTAGTTTTGAGTAGGTTAGTTTGCCATTTTACTAAAATTGGGGTCAATTTTAAATAAAAAGACGTACTTAGAGTCATATCGGTCACACCATGCGTTTGATTGAGGTGAGGATAATTCATACATGTCTGAAATGACTTATGGATCATACTCCTAAATTATCAAAATAAAAAGAATTTTTTTCCTTGGTTTTTGAGCATGTCACTTGTCTTTTTTACTAAAATTTCATTTTAAAATTGAAACACGCACTTTGAATCCTATCAATTACATTGAAAATTGAATTGAGGTGAGGCCGATTCCTACATATCAAAAAGTACATATAAATTATTTTCCTAAATTATTTAAAAAACATGGATGGGTTTTCTCAGTTTGGAGTAGGTCAGTGGGCCTTTTTACTGAAATTGATGTCAATTTTAAATAAAAACATGCACTTGGAGTCATATTGGTCACACCGTGCATCAGATTGTGGTGTTGATGATTCTTAAACATCCCAAATGACTTATGTATCATTTTTCAAAAGTATAAAAACAATATGAATGTGTTTTATTGTTTTTAATACATCACTTTTATTTTTTACTAAAATGTCATTTTAAAATTGAAACATGCACTTTGACACATAGTGATCACATTGTGTATCAGATTGAGGTTCAATTTATTACTACACATAAAAAATTACTTATGGATAATTTTCATAAATTATTTAAACATTTTGAATGGGTTTTCTCATTTTTCAGTAGGTTAGTTGGTCTTTTTACTAAAATTGATGTCAATTATAAATAAAAATACGCACTTGGAGTCATATCGGTCACACCGTGTGTTGGATTGAGGTGTGGCTGATCCATGCATGCCTCAAATAACTTATGGATGGTTTTTATAAAGTATAAAAATAATATGAATGTGTTTTATAAGTTTTTAGTAGGTCATTTTGTTTTTTTAGTAAAATTGTTGTTGATTTTAAAAAAGACACACTTAGAGTCATACTGGTCACACCGTGCATCGTATTGAGGTGTGACTAATTCCTACACGTTCCAAATCACATATGTATTGTTTTCCTAAAGTATCAAAACATTAATATTGTGTTTTTTTTTGTTTTGATTATTTAACTTGTCTTTTTTACTAAAATATCATTTTAAACTTTTAACATGCACATTGACTCATATAGAACACATCGTGTATTGGTTTGAAGTGAGACTTATTCATACATGTCATGACTGATTTATGAATCAATTCCCTAAATTATAAAGAAAATATAATTGATTTTTATTAGTTTTTAGTGAGTCAAACATATTAAATTCAAATGTAGATTTTAAACTGATAACAGACACATTGAGTCAATTGTCATTTTTACTAAAATTAATGTCAATTTAAAATAGAAAGAAGTTCTTGGAGTCATACCGGTAACATAATGTTCCAAATTGAGGTGTAGCTGATTCGTACACATCCCAAAGTCTTAAAACAATCCTAAAAATCAATTTTACCATGATTTCCATTGAATTTATTTTTCAAACTTCCAACACTTCATGAGAAGCTTCGAACAAACCACATATACTCGAAAAAAAATCCACCTGTATAAGAAAAAAATTATTATGAGTAATACTAAAAATAAATAAATTAAACATAAATATAAAATAATACATTAATTCTATGGAAAATGATTTTACTATGAAAATATCAAGATTACCTCTTTGATTGAGTAGTGGAGGGAACTTAAAGGAAAGTGATAAATTCCAACACTATAGGGATGAAAGGTTTTGAGGGAGAAGAAGTCTGTGGAATTTTTGGTGCAGAAAGGGATGAAAGATGGATAGAGAACCCCAACATAAACAAAAGAATCCACTTTTATAAGAAAAAAATTATTATTTGATTAATACTAAAAATAAATAAATTAAACATAAATATTAAATAATAAATTAAATCTATGGACAGTGATTTTACTGTGAAAACATCATAATTACCTCTAAAATTGATCAGAGGCAGGGGCGTTGCTCTTCCTGTGAAGGTAGTCAAGGTAATTTGAAAGAAAGTGATAAATGAACCACTACATTGGTGAAAAGGTTTTAAGGGATAAGAAGCTTGAAAGTTTGATAGAGCACCCCAACATGAACAAAATAATTCACCTGTATAAGAAAAAAAAATTTATGTGAGTAATACTAAAAATAAATTAATTAAACATAAATATGAAACAATACATTTATTATATCAACAATTATTTTACTGTGAAAACATAAAGATTACCTCTATAATTGAGTATAGGCGACATTGTTGCTCTTCCTTTAAAGGCAATGAAGGTAATTTTAAATAAAGTTATAAATGAAACATTGTAGGGGTGAACAGGTTTTAAGGGATAAGAAGAATAAAATTTGTATCTAACACCCCAACTCAAACAAAATAATCCACATATATAATAAAAAAATTATTATGTGAGTAATACAAAAAATAAATAAATTAAACATAAAATAAAAAAATAAATTAATTCTATGGAAAATGATTTTAATGTGAAAACATAAATATTACCTTTTTCATTGAGCAGAGATGGCATCATTTCTCTTCCTACAAAGGTAGTGGAGGAAATTTGAAAGAAATTGATAAATGCACCACTATAGGGGTGAAAATGTTTTAAGGGAGAAAAGTATAAAAGTTGGACAAATCACCCCAGCTCAAATAAAAGAATTCACCTCTATACAAAAATAATTATTATGTGAGTAATACTAAAAATAAATAAATTAAACATAAATATGAAACAATAAATTAATTCTATGGACAATGATTTTACTATGAAAACATCAAGATTACCTCTATGATTAACCAGACACATCATCATTGTTATTCCTACAAAGGTATGAAACATGGATAAAAATATTCTAAAATAAACAAAATCTGCAAGGAATAAAAAAAATCAAATCAACGTTTCATTATATAATTTTTTGGTAAAATAGATAAATTATATTGTAATGTTACCTTAACATCTTTCCAAAGGGTTTATTTGATCCAAATTAAATTCAATATCAAAACTAAGGATTATTTATGTACTTAATTACGATTTAGAAGACTATATGGATGTCAAGAAACCATAATAAAATTAATGATATTGATATCTATTTGGATCCATTGATCAATGTATCCAAACCAAGTATTGGTTGGGAATCAATCATAAAGTTAATAAAAAACTAAGGATTCTTTGTGTTCTTCACTAATATTAGTTAACTACTTATTAACATAAAATTTGACCTAAACTTCTTATCTAGCATCCCCACGATGCTCTCATCCCACACACACTTGCCACCATCTTTATCATATAACCATTCAACATTCACTTTTCCTTCTCTTCCTCGAAATTTTATGCATTATTTAAACAAGTGGGAATATTTTTCCTTTATATCATCTTTTGATTCTCATGTTGCTTCTTCAATCATATGTGTTTTCCAAAAAACCTTTACCCAATAAATTATCTTATTCTATAAAATTTTCTCTCTCTTTTCAAGAATATAATTAGTTTTTTCTCTCTATGTGTGGGATGAGAGCATCATAGGGATGCCAGACAAGAATTTCAGGTCAGATAGTATGATAAGTGGTAGTTAACCAATAGTAGTGAAGTGCATAGAGAATCCTTAGTTTTTGTATTATATTTGTGAGTGATGCACAACCAATCCTTTTTTGGCTCCATTGGTCAATGGATAAAAATAGACAAAAATATTCTTCCAAATCTTCCAGACTAATTTTTCTTGAATAACAACAACATAAACATTGATAGGGGATTTTAGAAGGGTTGTATGCTTGCTCTCTTGCAAACTTGATGAACTCTTTATCTCCATCTTCATATTCTTTTATCAAATGATTAGTGTGCATCCATTTTCAGTTAATATCTAACCTATTGGGTTCATAAAATAATAATTTATACAACACATAAATGAATACACATAAGATATTCATTATCAAAAGTGAAATCTATAGACAATTATAATAAGGTAAACTCAACATTTGATTATTTCAATTAATTTCAGTATGTTGAAGAAAATGGGTAATTTAATTTAAGAAAATAATTAATTCACATAAAATATTTTTAAAATACCCTAAACAAAATAAAATATATTATATACAATTAAAGAGTAATATTAAACTCAAATATGATAAACAAGAATAATAAACTCTCATTCAATCAACTAGAATAAATAAAAAATGTATTGGAACAAGTGATGTAGCAACCTAATAAATTATTACATTTCAAATTAATGGTATATCAATATTTTAAAACAGCTCAAGACTCTTTTGATGTCATATCACCACACCAACCCATCCCAAGGAAACTCAAGGTACTCCAATTGGATTTAAAATTAGCATTTACTAATTGATTATATGAATAGGAATTACATCAAAAAAATGGATAATTTAATCATTATTTAATATGAGAATAATGTTTGTAAATTGAAAAAGGTGATATATGAATTGAAAAAATAACTAAGAGCTTGGTATTGAAGGTTAGATGAATTATTAAAGAAATTTTAATTTAAAAAATGAAGAATTGATCATAATCATTTCATAAATAATAATTTTATGGGTAGATTGGAAGTGTTTATCAATGCGGATGACATAATATTTAGTGGTTCGAGAGAAGAATGATGATAATAATTTTCTAAATTAACAATGACTAATGTTTAAATTTTTATGATAAATGAGTTGAAATTTTACTTCATTTATAGGAAACTCGTGTAATTCATGGGATATTTATTTCCCAATCCATGTTTGTGAGAGAATTATTTTATAGATTTCAAAAGGAATATTTAAAACCCATGTTGACACCCATTGAAAATTTAATAAAAATTTCAAATGTTGTAGGTGGAATGTCAATCTATATCCTGATACTGTCCAAGGGACACTCTCAATCCCCCTCGGGAAAGCAATAAGCACCAGGGAATGAAAAACAACACAATGGGAATGATTTGGCCCAAAAAATAAATAAAACTAATAGAAATAAAATTTAAATAAAAACTCCCATGATGAATCAATACATTAGATTATCACACCAACTTAGATAAGTAGAAAAAAGAAGATATGAAGCAGTATAATATAAAAGAAATCCATTAACCTACCTTCAACTCCCTCACACACAAAAGACCAAGTTTCAATTTCTAAAATTTCACATGTATGGAATACATTTATAAAATAAAGAATGAAAAATATTTATGATGACATTGGGTGATCAATTTGGGAAATTTAAACAAAATAAAACAACCAACTAAACTCCATGTGACTCTGTGTGTCAGCATCGAGTCCAAAAATAATAAACTCTCCATGAGCAATCAAGACTTAAATCAAAATGGGAAACCAAGAAAATAAGAAGTCCTAACTCACTAGTATACAATCATTGTACCATAAATAATGACATCGTCGAAGAAGAAATCAAAAACAAAAACAAAAATACACAATGAAAACCAGAAGGACTACCTTGTTACATTGAAGAAAATCTGAGACCATCTTTGGAAACCCTAATTGCAATCAAACATCATATGTCGAATGAGATGTTTGAGAAACTCGAGGCCTTCGAGTAGTGTGATTCGAGCTTTGATTCACTGAGGAGGAGTTCCGATAGCAGGTGGCTTCCATATAAAGATTTTGATATCACGATGGGTTTTCAAATAGTTAGGGTTTTTTAATTAGATCGAGACACTTTTATCAGTGCTAAACTTATAGCACTGATAAATTTTCATTTTATCAGCGCTTTGCTTAGCACAGATAAAGCCTCATTTTTATCAGAGCTTATTACTTAAGTGATGCTAAAGGATTTATAGTTATAATTATAAATAAAAAATTGTAAATATTTATATATACTTAATAAACATATGTAAGTATAAATATAGTAAATATATTTCTTTTTAAATATATTTATTATAATTTTTCAATTATTTATTTATAATTATTTATTTATAATTATTTATTTATAATTATTTATATATAATTATTTATATATAATTATTTATTTATAATTATTTATTTATAATTATTTATTTATAATTATTTATTTATAATTATAGAAATATTCTTAAAAAATAATATTTATATCATTATATATATATAATTATACATATATATTTATTTATTTAATAGATATATATAAATATAAATATAGTAAATATATTCATTATTTAAATAAATTCTTATAAATTTAATAATTATTTAAATATATTTATTTATTTATTTATAATTATTTATTTATAATTATTTATTTATAATTATTTATTTATAATTATTTATTTATAATTATTTATTTATAATTATAGAAATATTTTTAAAAAATAATATTTATATCATTATATATATATATAATTATAAATATATATATATATATTTAATAGATATATATAAATATAAATATAGTAAATATATTCATTATTTTAAAAAAATCTTATAAATTTAATAATTATTTAAATATATTTATTTATTTATTTATAATTATGTAAATACTTTTAAAAAATATTTATTGATTTATAATTATAAATATATAATTGTATAAATATAGTAAATGTACATTTATAAATATTTTTATTTATAAATATTTTTTTACAAATATATTTTTAACATTATTAACAAATATCTAATTTTAAGTGCATGCATATATGTTAAAAATGAGTGAAATTTAATAAATTAAGAATAAGTATACTTTAATAATTTCAAAAAAATAGATAAGTTTTATGTGTGTGCGTTGTATATAAAAATGCATTAATTACGTGTGTGTTAAATCAATGTAACACATATTTTATCTATGATAAATTGAAAAAAAACGACATTCAATTATATGTCGAGTACTATGCAATTAGTCAATATTTTTAATTCATATTAATTTTCAATTATAAACCATTATTCAATAAATATATGACTATTTAATGTAAAGTGCATAAATATTTTGTAATATATAAGTCATATTTATATATATTAATATATTTCTATATATTTAATATATACAATTTAATAACAATAATTATCATAACTATCTAATTAATAAAATGTTTACTATTTAATAATGTATACTCAATTTATTCATTTTTATCAATAATTTTTTAATTAATAAAAAATTTAATACTTTTTTTAATAAATGAAATTTTGATTTTGAATTTATTTAATTATTTCATTTTATTTATTCAGACCTTTATCAGCACTAAAAAAGCACTGATGAAATAAATATTTATCAGGGATAAAAATAAAGCGTTGATAAATGTTACCCTTTATCTGTGCTAAAAATAAAGCACTAATAAAGGATACCCTTTATCAGTGCTAAAAAAAGAACTGATAAAAGGTTAAATTTATCAGCACTTTCCTTAGCATTGATAAATATATAATTTATCAACATTTTTTGTAGCGCTGATAAATACTAGTTCTATTAAAGGACAGTTTTGTAGTAGTGTGTGTCCAAAGACAATGTGGTGTCAATCTCATCTATTTCTTCCATTTCATTACTTAGAAAAAATGGCCATTGATATAGATGGTTAACCTTTCTTGATCCAGATTAGTGAGAGTTGTGTTCAGATTAGCTGATGCATCTGCTCAAGCATTTTTAAAAAATGGAACATAATATATCACTAGTTTTTAAGGAAATTGAGCTATCAATTCCTATACATAGTCAAAGAAAGGTATTGATTCCTATTTTTATAGTATATTCTCCATTTATTTTCTTAATCACCAATTATAAGTTTCCTTTTGATTTTTTTTTGGATGGAGGGTATCTTTGAGGCTAGTTTTAATCCTATAATGAGGGAATGTTATTCTGCCTTATTATTGGTGAATCACTTTAAAAAAATTAAAGATTTTGGAAAGAGTTCCTTTCCTAGAGATATAAACAAAATTCTCAAACTAACTCGATTTATTTTTTGGTATTCCATTATTTTCCTAATTGGACTTTGTAAGGCTCTGGAAAAGTAAATTTCCCATGTTTGGGAAATTTCATGGACAGATAAAACCACCTCATTAGGGCGTTTTATATCCAAATGGAATTCCTCTAGTTTAGGATATACTTCTAGGATGTCTTCCAAAACCTTTCCTTTAGTCACCTTTTGGGAAATTAAATGGATATAAAACTACCAAAAGATAACTTCCCAACACACTAATCATCTAATCAAAATATAATGAATAAGGATGTACTTTAATGGATTGATGTGGTGGATCATGTGAACCTTGTGATGTTTTAGATAATGACACAACTTCTACACCACAAATATCAATGAAAGTACATTCTTATCAATAGTGTTAAATCAAATCTCATATTCAAACATTGAATGGTTGAGATAGTAAAGGTTGTTTTCTTTTCTAAAATCAATCTTCTAGTAAATAAGGTTGTTGATAGATTGTTTAAAAAAAATCCATATATAGAATGAGAATCTTACCTTACACTCGTGGTATCAAGTCAGGAGTATTGATGAGTGCTATTTGACGCTATCAAAAGAAATTTTAAAATATATATCTCATTGGTAAATAATATATTTTATATTATATTAGTGAAGGCTATACAATTTCTTGTTATGTTTGTAGTAATGTGATTGATATATTTGAGTCTTCCTTATAGTCCTCTCAACTCTCAAAGATTTCAAGGATGGATTATTTTTTAGTATTTCCTTATATTTATCATAATTAACTTCAATTCCATTACTAATAACCATTAATATATGTAATTTTCCAAAAGTTAGTCAAAATTCACACTTAAGTGGGTTCACTTTTAGGTTATGTCTTGAGAGTTTGGAAAACACTACCTTTAAATTTGAAAAATGATCAAGATTTCAAAGTGATTTGATACCAAATCATCAATGTAACATTAAATAATATGTATAAAAAAAGTTTTGAAGATATGGTAAATCTCTCTATGAAAATTGGATCTAACATTTTTTAGACCAAAAGTAATCACTTTATAGAAATACACCCCATGGGGTCCCCTACCAAATTTGGTTATTCCCAGAATACCATCCAGGAATGATTAGTCTTGAAAGATATTTGTTATATCAGTTAGTAGTTTTGTGATTGTGTAAGGGAATTAAACTCTTGGGAAATTGTGATTTAATACCATGAAGTCAATGAAAACTATGATTTTTTCATTTTCCTTCTTAACATGGATAGTATTGATGATCCATTTGGGATTCCAAACCTATCAAATGGAATTTTCCTTAATTGATTCATATAACTCATCCTCTAGCTTAGCATTGTGATATGGTTTCATTCTCTTTATCTCCTATATATAGACATGATGATTAAATATTATACTCATGTGATAAATAGTTACTTATGGATCTCAACTAGACACCTTTATGTAGATCCATGAGAAGAAATCTTAGTGTCATTTTATAAAGGTAATAAAATACTATTGGTCCTCAGTATCCATGGATGCTCTAATAATCTTGTGTCGTGGGTCCTCCTTGGTACCTAGATTCACCTATTTATTCTTGTGAATAGTGGTGGATGCACCCTCTTCAAAGGAAATTAGGGTATTACCAAGATCCTCATTTTCATCTACATCTAGGATAAAGGATGAATCGACCTCTTGAATTTTAGAATATTGTGTAAGAATTTTATTATTTCCATTAGGATTGTACTCATTGAAGTAATTAAATAGTTCCTTGGTATTAACAAATACAATTTTAATAGAGACAAAGGTATACAACCCCTATGTTTTCTACTAATAGTGAATTTTCATTTAATCAAAATTCCTTGGATACATTGAATTAATGTTATTAAATCCTAGGTTTTGATAGAGACACTCAAAAACAAAATTAATTTACATGGGTTATAAAGGAAAATTTCTATTTGTAGATAGATATGTCTCTATAGGCACATTTTTTTGTATATCATAAGAGAATAATGTGGTTTTGGGATCCTTCCCTTTTTCCAGTAAGGGCCTATGATTTCCCAAATATAAATTTGTTGATTAAATACAATTGATAAAAGAGTATGGAGCATTACTTAAACTCATTCTAGGGTTTAACATGAGACTTCCAACTCATTAAGAGTTTTGACCTATATGATATCTTTCCACAATGAGGTTTATTCCTTTCTCTTTTGTAGTATCCTGCATTGACATATCATGAATTTTAGAAAAAATAAGGGTAATTATCTCCATAAATTACTATAATTTCCTTATTAATAGAATAATTCATGGATTGGTAGTATTAATAGGGTACTACCTCATGTAAATGAAGACATGGTATTTCCAATATGGTATTGAAGATAATGTCATGACCAACCACTATAAACTCAGAATCAAACCCAAGGCCCCAAAATTAGATCTTAAATATGATCTTCACCATGTTTTTTTTTGTTCACTCTTATCATATTCATGGATAATTAAATCATAATTAACAAGTATAGCTTCGTATAACCCAAGAATTGGAGGGTTCAGGCATGAATTTGGTTGATTCCTAAACCATTTTCCACCAAGACTCAATGTATATTGATACCATTGGAGTTATTGTATAAATATAATATTTTGATTTACCCTTGTGTAATTTTATACTAATCTAACTCTATGAATAAAATAACTTATTTTCATTCAAAGGATTTGGTCTCATCAAGATAAATCTTTGAGGTAACCACTTTGGCCTCAAACTCTTGAGTATCTGAAAAATCCCCAATGAGGGCCTCTATAAGTTCTTTGGAGAGATATAGATAATCTAAAATTAATAATCATTTCATAATAATAGAAATTTGATTCAACACATCATACTTTTGATCTAAGGTACTATACTTCTTATCATGTATTTGTTTTTAAGTTTATGGGGTAGAATGATTCATTAGTTGTAAAGATGAAATCATTATTATTGAATTTGTGTTCATTTTCAATACTTTTGGGATAATATTGAAATATTTCCCTATATAAATTGGTTGACTTATTTAATTTATATTAACCAATATATCTACAATCCTAACAGGGGTAGGGTGAGCATTGGAAAGTCCAAGATCAAAATAAATTTCTTATTGAGCTAGCTAGATTTTCTTTCTTTCGGTTTTGGGAGAATATATGATATAATTATGGGTAAATCTATAAATTTTGGTTATGTATTAGGAATTTTTCCTCTAACTCGGATGTTTAAAAAGTATTTATTTGGAAATATCTTCCTCTAAAACTGTTCTTTATCAGTATACCTATATGTCAATTGAATAACATTGATAGAGGAAAATTAATGTTACTCATTGAAATAGGATTCCATTTAATAGAGAAGTTACCTTCCTCCTAATGATGTGGGAATGAGGTCCATGAGATTTTATTCTAGTTTATGCTCCTAGAGAGACTCCCCTTATTTCTCCTTGGTTCATCATCTATTAAGTTAGTTCTTGGGTGATAGTGAAACAAAATTTATATTTTCATGGGTTATAGAGGGAATTGGGGGCATGACCGGTTGATTTAATCAGTATTTGATGACTTAATTTACATGATTGATCAAATATCCATTCATTAAGTCATCAAATATTACATATTACTATTTTAAACCTCTTTCCATTCCTCTAATCTCTTAAGTAAAGTGGATGACACATGTAACATTCTGTTACTGATATGTCGGGTATGTCTTTAACCTCATCATGGTTTTATTTTTCTCATTGTATAGATAGGGATGATAATTAATTTGGAGGATACCTATAATGGCGAAGTCATATATTTGTTGGACTCTCATCTTTAACTGACCTTTTTTTAGGTTTCAGGGGGATTTCACACTATGTAATTAGGTTACACGACATGTCAGAGTTGTTGGATGAAATTCATGAAAGGATTCATGCTATGAAAGGTTACATGATGTGAATATCAGTTTCACATTGTGAGTTTACAAAAGGTCAGATTTTAATTTGAGGTGATAGGTTTTTCATCATATCTGAATCTTTGGCAGTTACACATCGTGTAACGCTGCATGTATAGTTTTTAAAATAGGTGTATGGTTGTTTTCTTTCGGTTCATTTCCAAAATCCATTTCCCTCAACCTAGGGAAATTACTAGAATATTTTGGGAGACTCCACTCCTTCAAGATCGATTCGTTCAGTGTTCGATATCCATTTTAATTGAGGTGAACTTCCTTGAGCAATATACCCTCCTCCTTCTTCATTTCCATTGATCATGGTAGCACCATTCGGTTTCTTCATCGGATCCATTGATCTAAATTTTTGTTTTTTATTTTCTTATTACAATATCTATTGGGTGATCTCATTCTAGAGGTCATTCCCTTGTCGTTTGTGGTGCGGTGGGTGTTCATTGTTGAGGGCCTTTGTTGATATCATTGGGTTTTCATTATTGGTGGATCCCATTATGGGCATGTGTTTTCTAAGTTTCGAGCTAGGTGGTTCTATCTCTATTCTGGGTTTGATAAACCATATTTTTCCATTTTTATAAATTAATTTATAAATAAATTGGTATGAAATTTTCATAATTTTTTCTGTGTGTAAGAATAATATTTTGAATAAAAGTGGGTTTTCCTTGGTTTATGATAAATAAAAAGAAAGGGGTATTTTCCAATCATTGAAAAGGATTTTTTGAAATGGTTTTGAAATGATTTTTGAAACATTGAGATGATTGTGAAAATGAGAACATGGGTTTCCTTGGGTACTAGGTGGAAGGTTTTTCTTGAGGTCATCATCCATTTTGGGGTTTACTTTATGGTTGTTCCTCTTGTCCTATAGTGTAGATTATTGGCTCTACGTACATATATGATCTTGGGGTTTCACATTATGGGGTGTCTTTCTGGTCACAGAGTGTATATAATTGTCTTCAGGTACCTCAATGTGCAGTTCCATGGTTTTTTAGTATGAGTAGTCTACTGCCTAATCTATTGTATTCCTTGGAGTTCTAATGCCTATGTTTCTACTGCTATTTTTGTAATTATTGGATTTGAAATATTTTATCCTATATATGAGTTTTGATTCTTATGAAAGATGATATGGAAAATATGATTCAAATTTGATATGCCTACTTTTGTTTTAGAACTGTGATAAAGAGGAAATGTTTACCATGTTTTCTATAAAACCTATTTACTACTTATCATGCCTTGTTTTATTTAAAATGAGAATATGGGGATTTTTATATAGATAATTTATATGTAACGCCTTGGTGAGATCCTATTGAGCCTGTTAAATCACATCCTATGCACATCTTCGGTGGTGCAGAAAGCCTTTTCATGTCTTCCAATGTAGATAAAGGCAAAGTGCTATAGTGAGGTGGTGAGGTTTCATGTCAGCTAGTCTAGGTAGCTGGTTGTAAGATGGTAGGAGTTCATCCATTCCATCACATGGAGTAGCTTTTTGGTTTTTTACTTTGATGTTGGACTTGTCTCTTGGAGTTTTTGGATACTTTTAAAATCATTTGTTTCTGTTTTCTTTCTTATAGTTGTATAATATATTCATTTGTATTTACATTGTTCCTATTTGATTCGTGTATATATATGTCATGTGTGAGTTCGGGTTAGAAGAAATCATTACCTCTGGTTATTTGTTCGATGCTCAGGTGCTTATTAACAGCTCGTGGGGATTGGTAATTCCCTTTATGTATGTGATCGATTGGTTTGGGTTCCATGTTTGAGGGAAATCAGGTCAGTTCATTACAAGACATGTTTCACATGTGAATTAGGATTTTCCAAAACTAGTTGATCATTTTCCACCATTCCTTGAAGGAGGTCATTAAAGATAAAGCAGTCATATATTTTATATCACAACATCTGGTGGTAGAGGAAATAATTTGGGAAATAACTTGGCCTAGATTCATCTAGCTTCTTAACCACTAAAATTATGATCAAGTTTTTTTCCAGTGTCAAAATAAAGTAATCTGAAACATATTAATTTAAATAGGAATAAATCATATTCTTCCTGCTTTCAAATTCAAAATGCCTCTTATCCATATTCATATCCTATGTTTTTACATTTCATCATGTTCATTGTTTTTGTTTTCAAGAATAAATAATTCCATTTAATCTTGTAAGAACTCGGTTTTTTCTATAAAAAACTTTGGAATATTCTTGATGTTATTCCAGAGCAGTGCCTTCATATGGTGTGTGATTCCAAGCCCCAATGTGGCCGGAATTAAATTTTCAGTACGTTCACACTGGTAATTACAAATAAATGGAATATCTCCCAAACGGTAATTCGGATCCTAAATCTGAGACCACGGTTGGGTCCGGAATGCAGTGTTTACCCTAGGCACGACATAAAAAGAGTCGTCGCAGGACGTTCGGACCCCTCGCTCGTTAGAAGAGTGTTAAATGGATAAATTGAATTAAATTATTCATTTAATATCAGAATCCCAAGTAACTCCTATAATGTTGCTCATATGGGAAAACTAAGGGAACAGTTGAGTCCGGAGCGTGCTGTTTACCCTAGGCGGGGTGAAAAAGTTGCGGGCGCAGGCCTGCTGTGAGAGATGACACCTAAGGGAAAATTGGTCATTTCAAAATGACCACTTAGTGATTTTTATCACTGGCATTCCTTTCAAATAAATTTTAAACCGAGTCTTGGAATGGAAATCTAAGACATCCTTTGAGTTTGAAATGGGGTGTTTTGTTTAGGCGTGATATAAAATAGGCGGGCGTGGAGGTTTTGGAATCTGCGCCTGTTGGGAGAGTTTTAGTGAATTTCTATAAATTCCCTAAGTGTTGGAAGGTAGAACCCATTTATTCCCTCTCCCTCTCTCTCTTCCCCTCTCCCTCTCTCTCTAGCGTCCTTCGTCGTCCTTCGGTGTTCTTCGTTGTTCTTCGCTGGATTGAGGAGCGGACTCCGACGGATCGGAGAGAGATCGAGCGGGCGCGTCGACAATATCTAACGGCCGGATTGAGGTAGGCGTTTTTTTTCACCATTTGTCAATCTCATCATTTTAAATTCTTTAATTTTAGAATTTGGGTCATTGGTCGAACGAATACGGCCAACACCCGATCCCCGTTTTGTTTATTGTTCTTGGGCGTTCTTCATCCAAATTTTCAGATGCGCCAAATCGTGTCGGATCAACGGTCAGCGGAAGGCGCTGCGAAGGCCTCGTCCCGAGGAACCCAAACCCGCGTTCAGTTTTGGAAATGGGCCACCGGAGCGGTGGCAGCGACCATCTAAAGACCCGACTCCGACAAGGGCGGTGGCTAGAGCTCAGGGTGGTACAGCGGGGGTTTGGACGAGGTGGCCGACACGAATGGGGTTCGGTCGAAGCGGTTGGATGGTGCGATGGGCAGAGGAGGCCGGGTGCCGGAGTGGAGCCGCAAAGTGGCTGGCATACCGAGGCGGCAAGGCAGCGGTTGGTTGCACGGCTCAGCAGGAAGGCGAGGCTGGAGGTGGACGGGGAGATCGGGCGGCCGAGGCGCTAACGGTGGCATTAGCGTGGTGCGTTGGGTGTTAGGCAGAGCACGAAGGACCAGCGGAACTGGCCACAGGTGGCATGGGCGGTGGTGTCGCAGTGGAGCACTGCAGGCAAGGGGCGACGTTGGCCCGTCGCAGTTGAAGGAGTAGGCCCCTGAGGTGCCGACCTCAGGGGGAGGAAACCACAGACAAGGACACGCGGTTTGCGGGTCATGCGGTGCAGCGTGGAATGAAGATCGACCAGCTGGCCAGTTTGTTTGAAGAAGCTGTACACGAGGGACGCGGCAGTTTCTGGGTGGGCCGCAGCCAGCAGGCCGCGGCGAGCTGGGTCGGCGGTCTAGACCGGGCCGGTCAGTCCGGACCGGCCCATTCTGGGCCCCTTGTGTTCAAGGGCCCATATTTTCTAAACGGCGCGTCTGTTTGATGTGCCCTCTGTGGTTGTAGGTTCGTGTTAATAAGACAGACTTTTTTAAGTACCTTCCAGGATTTTGGGTCCTGTGCCCGAAGTTGGGTGCCCCGAGACATGTTAATTCAATAAAATTAAATTATTATTAAAGTTTCGATGGACGTGGTTCGCGAACCGGACGTCTGTTTGACATGCCGTCAGAAGCGCGGTGGCCCCAGAGATGAGACGGTCCTTCCAAGGTTGGTTCAGAGCCCTTGCGGGTTGGTTTCGTTGCTCGGCAGCACGAAACTCTAAATGTGAAAAATTAATTAATTGTTGCATCGGACCTAACTCCTGCTTGGGATGTCCAATTGATGCGCCCTCAGCGGCAGCGTGACCCCAGTACTTGTGCAGAATTTTTGAGTTGTTTTCTGAAGCGTTCAGGTTGAATACGAGGTGCAGGCCCCACATGTCCTAGTTCGAACGTTTTATAGTGAAACGCCGCTTTTTCACCCGACATCCATTTAGGGTGAATGAGAACTCGTTTCTTGAGTGTTTTTTTGAGGGGATTGCAGCAGTACAATCAGCCCGCCTAAATTCGGGCTCGAAGTGCGGGCCCCACAGGGCCCCGTTTGCATATAACGCGGAAAGTTGCAGCTTCTGCATCCGATGTCTAATTTGAGCATCGTCAGTGGTGTTGCGACCCTGGCATCGAGGCAGAGTTTTACAGCATGGTTTCGGGCGTTGAATTCGGAGTTGAGACGTGGTCCTTACGGGCCGTCTTTTGAGCTGCGTGCAGAGTTTTTTCGCCTTTTTCACCAAACGTACATTTGAGGCGTTTGAGTAGTCATTTTCACATGTTTTTCTGAGAGCATCGAGGTGGCTCAGTTAGTCCGACGAGTATTAGAGTCGAGTTGTGGGCCCCACACCGGCTGGCTATGGTGAATAGTACCATATTCACCGGTTGTCCATTTCGGGCGAGTAAGTAGTCTATCTCGCATGTTTCTATATGAGGATTACAACGGTGTAATATGTTCAGGCGAGCGGAGCCTCTTACGTGACCTTATTAAAAGTGGAAACATGAAAGGGAATTGTTTGGAGGTTCCTTTGATGCACTCTGAACCTACACACGGTAGCGGTACTAGTAACACCCAGTGATGGCACGGGATCTAAACCACTATTAGGTGTTTTTTTCTAGAGTTGGGTGGTTGTGTGATACCCTCTCCATGTTCTGTTGGCCAGTGTTGTACCATCCAGTAGGGATGGCCAGATCATTTCTGGGTTTATCCTCCAGCGGGGCTGGGCAGTGGGTTGCTCATTGACTTTTTTGGGTTTACCCTCCAGTAGGGCTGGGCAGTGGTCCACCTGTCGAATTCGTCTAGGTCTACCCTCCAGCAGAGACTGGGCAGTGGGTCGCCTGCCGATTTCTTCTATGTCTACCCTCCATCAGAGACTGGGTAGTGGGTCGCCTATCGACTTATTCCAGGTCTACCCTCCTGCAGAGACTGGGCAGTGGGTCGCTTGTCAACTTATTCCAGGTCTACCCTCCAGCAGAGACTGGGCAGTGGGTTGCCTATCAACTTATTCCAGGTCTACCCTCCAGCAGGGTTGGGTAGTGGGTCGCCCGTCAACCACTTAGGGTCTACCCTCCAGTAGAGATTGGGCAGCAGGTCACCCGATGACTTCTTTCAGACTCAGGCCTTTCTACTAGGCTAGTCTGTGGTTTTTCTCCGTGACTTCAGGAGTAGGACCCTTGGTTGTACGGGTCAGTTATGTGATAGCTTTGGCAGTGACGTGGTGTGGTTTGACTTATCCTTGAACTCTCAAGGATGAGGGGTGCTTTCCCCACCGAGACGCGTCCTTGTTACACGACCTAAAACCGTGAGAGTGAGTCATTGCCGCCCAAAGCAGATAGTATCAAGGTGCGGTGATTTGAGCCCCTTGATTTTCAGTTCAGGGAAGACGTGTGGGATGCTGGGCATCGATGGTGTTTTCTTATGGGACTATTTGTGACTCACTTTCTTAGGTTGGGCTATAGTATTGAGATACCCTTAATATTTTGTATGGGTTTCTATTTTGAGAATATGGATATGTATATACCTTGTTCCAGTACCCACTTCTTGGGTTTTGGTTACTCTTTTTCCAAGAGAGGTGAATACGCACGGGGTATGCCACGTGCTTTCCATTTCTATCTTCTCTTGGTTGGATGAGTCTAATCTCCTACTATAGGTAGCAAAGACTTGACGATAAGTTCATCTTCTCACCGTTACTAGCTCCTTATGTTAGGACGAGTCTAGTACATTCTTCTTGTTGGGTTAAGTTGTACTCTTTACTTCACTCTCTGTTGTACTCTTTTACTTTTCCCTGTTCGATCTACTGCTCACCTCTTCAGTACCTCCTTTGTTTCTCCCTCAAGCCTTCGGGGCATCCTATTGAGTATTTTTATACTCACCCATGCTTAGGCTTTGCTCTCACTTTGTGTGCCCTTGCAGATGACGGACAGGTTGGTCATGACTTCAGTGGAGCTTAGGAGTTCAGGATCTTGGACCATGTGCGGTGGTCGTAGTGGGGTTCTAGGTGTGGAACTCTCCCAGTTATTTACTTTTTTTTACCTGTTGTTGGGTTGTGGTACTTTTCTAGTTGGGTGCATGGTTTGCCCTTTTTCTTTTCAGTTTACCTTCAGCTTTTACTTTGTACTGTTTAGAGGTCGATGCACTTTTGTGGTTATTTACTGCAGTTAGTACTATAATTTCTCTTTTACTCTACACTTCTGCATTGAGTGGGCTGCGTGTGTGTATACAAGTACTTAGTAAAAGGCCTCCCCGAGTTTTTTAGCCTTCGGTGCTTGTCGCTAGCCCCGGGCCTATAAAGGCGGGCTTGGGGTAGTTGCGGCTTGAGCCCAGGTAGGGTCGGGTTGTGAAAAAGTGTTATCAGAGGTGGTTCGTTCCTTGGGATGTTGTTCGGACGTCCCTAAAAAAGGAATTGGTTGGGATCTAGGGACACAATGTCAACGTGTCTCGAGATCGGCTCTCATTCCAGGGAGTCTAGTGATGGTGCGGCAGCCGACGTATCCATTCACCAGGACCCTGATAACCCACGTGTCAACTCGGCATGTTGAGACACCCGTTGAAGGGAAAATTGGATTGTGCATCACATAGGATTGAGTCTTGAATGTCCTTCTTGAGTCATCTCCCCATTGTTGTTACTGGTATATACATATATTCTCATCTGACCACGGCACTCCTTGATAACATTCAGGATGTCTCCACGAAGACAGCCAGCCAAGATACCAGCTTTGGTTCGTGACGACTACCCTTTGAGCTACGAGGCCTCAGTCCTAGACCCATCATGCGAGTCCCTTTCTCTAGGTGGGATGGTAGCAGCACCCCAACCTGGTGAGTAGCAGATAGCTTCAGTAGAGAAGATGAAGCTTGAGCGTAGGTTGAGCGCGCTCCGTGAGTTCTAACGACAGAGACTGCTGATGTTCAGTGGTGAGCTAAACCCTCAGGCAGCAGAGGTTTGGCTCCAAGAAGTGGTTTTCCTCTTCTGGCTTGCGCAGACACCGGCAGATTTGATGGTGTCTTTGGCCTCCAGACTTCTCCCATGGAGCAGCTGGGCGTTGGTGGAGTCTAGTGACTCAGTTACTCGATGAGTCGTCGCTTTCGTTGGACAACTTTCAGCTGCTGTTTCATGAGGAATTTTACCCCTCCTTCTTATGCTCAGTGCAGATCCAGGAGCTCCTATAGTTTCAGCAGGGAGGGATGACGGTGACTGAGTAAGCGACTGGGTTCGCAGATCGTGCGCGTTTTTACCCGGACTTGGTCCATAATGACAACTTCCAAGCACGGAAGTTCGATAAGGGTCTCTTTAGATAGATTTGTGCTATCATAGTACCCTTAGGCATTCACACTTATGCTGAGGTTCTAGAGTAGGTGCTGGTGACAGAGAGTTTCCTACCACATTTTATAGTTGTTGGTGGTAGTAGGCACGATGGAGCCAAGATGTCTGCCACAGCTAGCGGGCGTCGGCTGACAGAACCTCGACGCAGGTGGATTTCTGATAACCAGGCTCATGGGAGTGGTCGTACACCACAGTGGCGTTGGAGGGTACTATTTCATCCCTAAGAGAGTCGGTGTTATACTTGCAATGAGCGAGGTCATTTGACATGGGACTGCCTGACCAGGCACACTGAGAATATCGGGCAGGCCGCGGGTACACCACCACGACGGAGGCAGCGCCGTGATCAGAGTAGTTCCCAGAGAGGTGGTGCTAGCAGAGAAGTATAAAGATCTAGAAGTGAGGGACAATATTACGAGGTCTTCCCATCACCACCAGGTGGTCCACGCCAGGCTGCAGGAGCTGACAGTTGGGACCACGGACAGTCGCAAGCTTTCGATGTCTACGATCCTGCGGAGCATGAGGTGATAAGAGGTACTCTCTACAGCTCTTCTACTTCTTGCAGTAGAATTGTTAGAATCTGTATGTGAAATTATTTTCTCCCTTCTCCTTATTTTTGGTGTTACCAGGGTGACGCGGGGCGTCGATGTAACCTTGTGTTAGTAGAGTAGAAGGCGTAGAACCTTTTCCATTAGTCGATGGTGTCAACTCCATCGCTTTCCGAGCATGTAAGAGAGTCTTGGTTGCGAGACATTGACTATGAAATCTTGCGTGACCAGATATCCTAGGGTGTTTCACCATATGGATTTTCTGATGGAGGGAATCACCGGACTTTGTCCTGGGTCCAAATGGTGATTCCAGTCATGGTGTGCGACGTAGGAGTTTGACCGGGGAGGTGAGTTACCCCCAAGGGCCTTCGGGTCGTTTGAGACTGTGTGGAGGGATGGTGAGGTTCCCTACTACCTTTCCCTAACCCCATGGTCGAGAGTGGGTGCATGATGTCTCTCGCGTGGCTTACGTGAGGAGATGTGTGCATGCTCCTATGCACATCATCGGCAAGGGCAGACCTCACATGAACAGATCAAACCCTTTGGTCTGTGAGCGGTGACGCAGGACTGTGAAAGAGTTCTTCTAGGTACGGAAGAGCTAGTTGTGGGCTTTGTACCCTGAGTTGTTCCCTGGTTTTTCTTTTTGGGGACGAAAACCTTGAAGGAGGGAATTATGTAAGAACTCGGTTTTTGTTATAAAATACTTTGGAATATTCTTGATGTTATTCCAGAGCAGCGCCTTCAGACGGCGTGTGATTCCGACCCCCGGTGTGACCGGAATTAAATTTTCAGTACATTCACACTAGGAATGCGAAATAAATGGAATAGCTCCTAAATGGTAATTCAGATCCTAAATCTGAAACCATGATTGGGTCCGGAATGCGGTTTTTACCCTAGGCGCGACATAAAATGAGTCGACGTGGGACGTTCGGACCCCACGCTTGTTAGCGGAGTGTTAAATGGATAAATTGAATTAAATTAGTCATTTAATAGCACAAACCCTAGTAACTCCTATATGATTTCTGGGATAGGAAAAATGAGGGAACCGTTGAGTCCGGAGCATGCCGTTTACCCTAGGCGGGGTGTAAAAGTTGCGGGTGCAGGCCTGCTGTGAGAGATGACACCCAGGGGCAAAATTGTCATTTTGAAATGACCACTTAGTGATTTTTATCACCGGAATTCCTTTCAAATAACTTTTAAACTGAGTCTCGGAATGGAAATATGATACTTCCTTTGAGTTCGAAATGAGGAGTTTTACCTAGGCGTGATATAAAATAGGTGGGCGCGGAGGTTTCGGAATCCGCGCCCGTTTGGAGAGTTTTAGTGAATTTCTATAAATTCACTAAGTGTTGGATGGGAGAAACCATTTCTTCCCTCTCCCTCTCTCTTCCCCTCTCCCTCTCTCCCTAGAATCCTTCGCCATTCTTTGGCGTTCTTCCCTGTTCTTCGCCGGATTGAGGAGCGGACTCTGGCGGATCGGAGCGGGATCAAGCGGGCGCGTCGACAACGTCGAACGGCCGGATCGATGTAGGCGTTTTTTTGTTTTTCCTCCCTTTGTCAATTCCATCATTTTAAATTATTTAATTTTAGAATTTGAGGCGTTGGCCGAATGAACACGACCAACGCCTGAGCCTCGTTTTGTTTATTGTTCTTGGGCGTTCTTCGTCCAAATTTTCGAATGCGCCAAATCGTGTCAGATCAACGGTCAGCGGCAGGTACTATAAATGCCTCGTCCCGAGGAACCCGAACCCGCATTCGGTTTTGGAAACGGGCCACCGGAGCGGTGGCGGTGACCATCGGAAGACCCGGCTCCGGATAGGGCGGTGGTCGGAGCTCGGGGTGGCGCAGCGGGGGTTCGGACGAGGTGGCCGGCGCGGATGGGGTTCGGTCGAAGCGGCTGGCCAGTGCACTGGGCAGAGGAGGTCGAGTGCCGGAGTGGAGCCGCCAAGCGGCTGGCAAACCAAGGCGGTGAGGCAGCGGTTGGCTACACAGCTTAGCGGGACGGCGAGGTTGGAGGCGGACGGGGAGATCGGGCGGCCGGGGCGCGAGAGGCAGCGTCAGCGCAGTGCGTCGGGCGTCAGGAGAAGCATGAAAGACCAGTGGCGCTGGCTTCAGGCGGCGCGGGTGGCAGTGTCGCAGAAGAGTGCTGGAGGTGAGGGGTGACGCCGGCCCGTCACGGTCGAAGGAGGAGGCCCCCGAGGCGCTGACCTCAGGGGGAGGAAACCGTAGACAAGGACCCGCGGTATGCGGGTCCTACGGTGCAGCGTGGAACGGAGACCGGCCAGGTGGCCGGTCTGTTTGAAGATGCCGGACCCGAGGAGTCCGGTGGTTTCCGGTTTGGCCGCGGCCAGTGGGTCGCGGCGAGCTGGGCCGGCGGTCTGGACTGGGCCGACCAGTCTGGACCGGCCCATTCTGGGCCCCTTGTGTTCAAGGGGCCGTATTTTCTAAACGGCGCGTCTGTTTGACGCGCCGTCTGCGGCTGCATGCCCATGTTAATAAGACGGACTTCTTGAAGTACGTTCCAGGGTTTTGGGTCATGTTCCCAAAGTTGGGTGTCCCGAGATGTGTTAATTCAATAAAATTAAATTATTATTAAAGTTGCGACAGACGTGGCTCGCGAGCCGGACGTCCATTTGACGTGACGTCAGAGGCGCGGTGGCCCCGGAGATGAGACAATCCTTTCAAGGTTAGTTCGGAGCCCTTGCGGGTTGGTTTCGTTGCTCGGTAGCACGAAACTCTAAATGTGAAAAATTAACTAATTAATTAATTAATTAATTGTTGTGTCGGACCTAACTCATGCTTGGGATGTCCAATTGACGTGCCATCAGTGGCAGCGTGACCCCAGTCCTCATGCGGACTTTTTCAGATGCTTTCTAATGCCTTCGGGTTGGAGACAAGTTGTGGGCCCCACATGGCCTAGTTCGCACGTTTTATGGTGAAACGCCATTTTTTTCACCTGATATCCATTTAGGGTGAATGAGCACTCATTTATGAGTGTTTTCCGGAGGGGATTGCAGCGGTTTAATCCACCCACCTAAATTCGGGGTCGAAGTGTGGGCCCCACAGGGCCTCGTTTGCATATAAGGCGGGGAGTTGCAGCTTCTGCATCAGATGTCCGATTTGAGCATCTTCAGAAGTGTTGCGACCCTGGCATCGAGGCGGAGTTTTCCAGCATGGTTTTGGGCATTGAAGTAGGAGTTGATATGTGGGCCCTACGGGCCGTCTTTTGAGCTGTGTGCAGCGTTTTTGCACCTTTTTCACAAAACGTTCGTTCAAGGTGTTTGAGTAGTCGTTTCCGTGTGTTTTTTCAAGAGCATCATGATAGTGAAATTATCCCGGTGAGTATCAGAGTCGGGGTGCGGGCCCCACACAGGCTGGCTACGATGAATAGTACCATATTCACCAGTTTTCTGTTTCGGGCGAGTAAGTAGTCTATCTCGGGTGTTTTTTCACGAGGATTACAATGGTGTAATCTATTCAGGAAGGCAGAGCCTCTTACATGATCTTATTAAATGTGGAAACATGAAAGGTCATTGGTCAGAGGTTCCTTTGACGCACTCTGAACCTATGTAGGGTAGCGGTACTAGTGACACCCAGTGATGGCACGGGCGTTGAACCTCTATTAGGTGTTTTGTTCTATAGTTGGGTGGTTGTGTGATACCCACTCTGTGTTCTGTTGGCTAGTGTTGAACCGTCCAGTAGGGATGGCCAGAGCAGTTCCGGGTTTACCCTCTAGCGAGGCTGGGTAGTGGGTTTCTCATCCACTTCTTTGGGTTTACCCTCCAGAAGGGTTGGGTAGTGGGTTGTCTGTCGACTTCTTTCAGTTATACCCTCCAACAGAGGCTGGGCAGTGGGTCCCCTGTTGAATTATTCCAGGTCTACCCTCCAATAGATACTGGGCAGTGGGTCGCCTGTCGACTTCTTCCAGGTCTACCCTCTAGCAGAGACTGGTCAGTGGGTCACCTGTCGACTTATTATAGGTCTACCCTCCAGCAGAGACTAGGCAGTGGGTCACCTGTCAACTTATTCCAGGTCTACCCTCCAGCAGAGACCGGGCAGTGGGTTGCATGTCGACTTATTCCAGGTCTACCCTCCAGCAGGGATGGGCAGTGTGTCACCCGTCGACCTCTTAGGGTCTACCCTCCGGCAGAGACTGGGCAGTGGGTCGCCCGATGACTTCTTTCAGACTCAGGCCTTTCTACTAGGCTAGTCTGTGGTTTTTCTCCATGAATTCTGGAGCGGGACCCTTGGTTTTACAGGTCAGTGATGTGACAACTTTGGCAGTGACGTGATGTGGTTTGACCTATCCTTGAACTCTCAAGGATTACAGTTACTTTCCCCACTGAGACGTGTCCTTGTGACGCGACCTAAAACAGTGCGGGCGAGTTAGTGCCACACAAATCGGATAGTATCAAGGTGCGGTGATTTGAGCCCCTTGACTTGCAGTTTAGGGCAGACGTGTGGCATGGTGGGCATCAATGGTGTTTTCTTCTGGGATTATTGGTGACTCACTTTCTTGGGATGAGCTACGCGATAGATATCCCCTTACAATCTTGTTTGGGTTTCTAGTTTGAGCATATGGATATGTATATACCTTGTTCCATTACCCACTTCTTGGGTTTTGGTTACTCTTTTTCCAAGAGAGGCGAAGACGTGCGGGGTATGCCACTTGCTTTCTGTGTATAGCTTCTCCTTGTTGGAAGAGTCTAATCTCTTGCTATAGGTAGCGAATACTCGACAAGAAGTTCAACTTCTCACCATTCATAGCTCCTTGTGTTAGGAAGATTCTACTTCCTTCCTCTTGTTGGGTTGAGTTGTATTATTTACTGCAATCTCTATTATACTCCTTTACTTTTCCCTATTCGATCTACTACTCACCTCCTCAGTACCTTCTTTGTTGATCCCTCGAGCCTTTGGGAATCCTACTAAGTATTTTTATACTCACCCCTGCTTGGGATTTTCCTGTACTTGGTGTGCCCTTATAGACGACGGACAGGTCGGTCGTGAATTTAGTGGAGCTTTGGAGTTCGGGATCTTGGACCGCGTGCGGTGGTCGTAGTTGGGTTACAGGTGTGGGAATCTCCCAGCTGTTTACTTTTGTTTACATGTTGCCGGATTGTGGCACTTTTCTGGTTGGGTGCGTGTTTTTCCCTTTTTCTTTTCATTTTACCTTCAGCTTTTACTTTGTACTGTTTAGAGGTTGATACACTTTTGTGGTTGTTTATAGTAGTTAGTACTTTAATTTCCCTTTTACTCTGCACTTCTGCATTTAGTGGCCTGCGTGTGTGTGTACAGGTACTTAGGCAAAGGCCTCCCTGAGATTTTTAGCCTTCGGCTCTTGTCGCCTGCCCCTGGCCTATGGAGGCGGGCTTGGGGTAGTTACGGCTCGATCCCGGGTAGGGTCGGGTCGTGAGAAATCTAACTATATTGGGAGCTAGGTTTTGTGTTTTTGATGGATTGAGAGTGATAATAGTAATTTACACCTTCCTAAAATTTATTTCATGTAATGGTGGTGCTTGATAAGATTTAATTTTTGGTTTATTGAATGGAATCCTCGAGACATTGTGTTGTTATACAAAACTCTTAGAATCCACCAGAATACTTCTATGGAATGAGAAATGTTTCTAACTCACCCAGTAGATTCTTCACATAAATTTCCAATAATTACTCCTGTAGAAGTTGAATGTCCATGTAATATGTCAAAACATTCCATTAGGTAATGTA
This sequence comes from Viscum album, assembly GCA_963277665.1. Lineage (NCBI taxonomy): Eukaryota > Viridiplantae > Streptophyta > Magnoliopsida > Santalales > Viscaceae > Viscum > Viscum album. Next base: position 188,929,764 of record OY728155.1, on the reverse strand, counting down.
ATCTACTACTCTATCATTGTCATGTTTTTTTCAATTAAAAATATCACATATGATTGTTTTCTTTAGGGTGGATCCAAACTAGTAGGGGAATTTTAGATAAAGATATTCTCCTAGATAGATATAGTGAATATACCTACAAGAGGGGGTGAATTATTATCTCAAAGGAATTTATAATTTCAAGTACCACTCAAGTAATAAGTTTATCAATAGCTATATACTTATGATATTCAAAAATCAAAGTTATCAAATGAAATGGAAATTATACAACTAGTAAAACCAATGTAAATACAATAGAAATATATCAATTAATAAAACTTATAATCATTGTAGAAATGAAATCAATTGGATTTTCAACAAATTATAAAATAAAAATAACTAAATACTATTAAAATGAAACACAACCAAGTTTAAAACAATGCACAAAGTGAGGATAAAAATAAATAAAAATAAATAAGGATATTATTACCAATACCTTCCAATTAATGGAATTATTCAGTTTTATTATAAGTGGAAGGAAGATCAAAAACTTGGTCCTGGTATTCACATTACAAACAATAGAACATCTTCAAAAATAAACCTATTAGAACATAACTTAGTCTTCCACACCTAAAATCCCTCAACCAAAATGATTTGTTTTAGTTCTTTCTTCCTTTAAAAATCCCACAATATAGTAATTAGAATCATCCTATGTAACGACCCAAAGTTTGATTAATGGAAATCCCTCGTGATCTAATTAAATGTCTCTTTATGTTTATATAAAATGTCAACTTCTTTGGTTTTTTGTTAAGAATTTTGACCGTTGATTTTATAGCCGATGAACAGTGATCACATGATTAGTATAAATATAGGGCTTTAACAAATCCAATTTACTCAGACAAAAGAAGCGATGGCCTCATCCAGTAGAATTTCTCCATACGAAGCCCATTTGTCAGAGCTCAGAAAAGAGGTGGCATCTTTGGGCTTCACTCTTGACCAAGACCAAGCTGAGCTTCACCATGTCAAGCTTGAACGGGACTGTCTATGGGAAAAGTGGAAGTTGATAGATATTACCACTCGAGTGATGTTATCTGAGCCACCCCAAGAGTCTGTCACCATCACACACCTTACCCTTAGGTCTTATGCGGCTGTTTTAAGGGGTTATGTAACAAATCGATAGTACTATGTTCATGTACATTATTTGTTTTGTATATAATAATGTATATACTTTCTTGTCATTATTGATACATTGTAAATAGTTTTTAAATTCAAATAGTGTTTTCAAATATTATTTAATTAAGAAATATATTTTATTAAATTAATGGATTTTTGAACTAAATAATATTTTAATAAAATATTATTTTCATTATTAAATTAATTTTTATTAAATATAAATGATCTTATAATTTTATGAATGTAATTGTAATTTTTATTAAGATTTGAAAGCCATTTCTGTCAAAACCCGTGAATTTTCGATAAATGTCAGTTTTTATTTTAAAAGTGAAAATTAACATATTTAGAAAATTATTTAGATAAAATAAATGTTATTTCTGGAATCAGGATGTCGAAATTATCCAATGGTGAATTTTTCATAATTTTTTGAGACAGTCAAATTTTTGGGTAAAAATTAAATACTGTTTAAATATATATTGTGTTTTATGACTTCATAATGACCCAATAGTGATGTAATAAAATATTATAATCTTTAAATACTATAATCTTTATGACTTCATTATATTGTGTTTTAACATTAAAATAATGTGATTTTGGGTTTTTTTTACTTACTTTTCAAAGTATTAATGGACCCCTCAAGACTTATTAAACACCTTGTCTTTTTAAATTGTTTTTCATGGGAGTCTGACTCACCTCCACATAAGAAACCCTATTATTTTAAGAAGTTAGGACTTTGGCCTTATAAAATATTATTTTCCTCTTCCCTATTCCAAAAACCATGGGCAAAAATCCTGGGATGGTTTGTGTTTTGGATTAATTTAATGTAAGGGGACCCAAACCTAAATAATAAAGAATTCTCTCACCTTTCCTATATAAACCCACCCAATCTCCCATTACTCATCACTCAAAGCCTTTGGAATTCATCCAATCTCTGACCTACTCTCTCTATAATCCTCCCAAGGTGCCCCAAGCTCCCAATAAGCCTCTCACAAGCCTCTCTCTAGCCTTTGGAAACACACTTCCAAGTAAGGGTTTTTTCTTCCTTTCTCATTTTTGTCCAACTTTCTTTAAGTTGTTTTCCCTTTTAATTTCAATTATGAATGTTGGGGTATGGTTTCGCACCTCCCCCATACTGACCTGTTTATGTTTGAATTATGGGAGACCCATTTCCCTCTCATTAAATTCCTCTCATGTACACCCGTTACTATGCCAAAATTCTGAAAGGAACTTGTCCCTCCTCTTTTACATTCAATCAATAATTTTGTTTCATGAATATAAATTCCATTACAATTGTTTGGATATGTATATATATGGCCCCCTTACTGTCCATTTCATGTAAATATGATGAGATACCTCTTTCTCTCTCATCAACCATTTTTATGAATTCTTATGTCATGCCGTTACGTTGCCGAAATTGCACTGATTTTCTATGCCAATGCCATTGTGTAGTGAATACCATGCCCATTTCTCCATCAAGGGTATTCACATTTATTAACATTTACTTATTGATTATAAAGTTTCATGTATGAATTCCACATTCCTTTATCGTGGAATAAATGATTATGTTTTATGAATCAATGTTTTATGATCCATGTGGCACACTTATGAATGAAATGAAATGTTTAAAAAGGGTGTGCCCTTATAGAGCTCCAATGCATTGGGTAAAGTATAGTATCATGATACGTCATGTGCAATGATTGTTGACCCATGCTAATTAAATTGTAACGAGGGTTTACTCATAGTTCATGTGCAATGAGGGTTTACTCATCCTCCATGTGCAATGAGCCTTAGATCGTGCTAATTCCATGTTAAGTGTTGTTGCCACATTTCCATGTTATGATTATCATGATTTATCATGCCTTTATGTTCATGTTTCTCTTATTCTCTATTGATATGCCTATTGTCTAACATGTATTGTACTCCTCATGTTATTCCATGTGTACTCCCTTACTGGGCGTTATAGCTCACCCTTTTCTTATGCATGTCCTCAGGTTATCCCATGCAATGCTAAGTATGAGGGAATGTAGTGGTCATGTAAAGGAAGTTTTCAATAAAGATGTTGTATTTAATTTTTTAAGTTTTTATGTAATGATCCTAAGACCCAAAGACACTAGAACTCTCGATCTTCTTTGTTGCATCAAGTGAAGTTTTATGTAATAAATCATGTTTAAGTTTGTAATAAAAGCTGGGGTGTCATAGTTGGTATCAGAGGATGGGTTTAGTTATTTTTGGGATTAGGATTAGAAAACCCTAGTAAATCCTTAGATACAAGACTAAGTATAATAAAAACATCTCTAAGTTTTGTTAAGTATTTATTAAGTGGTTTATCAATAAAATACATCCCTGTCTGGATACGAGCAGGTAGAGGCAGCTCTGGAACAGATGTATCCTAGGGGTAAAACCTGAAAATACCGCTTTGATCTAGACTCGAACGGGAACCGGTGCACAACAATGGTCCTTGCTGCACTCTTGGTTACGACACTCTCGGGGGATATGTTTTGATAAATTCACAAGCTTAGTATGAACCCTTATTAAGGGAATTAAAAAAATTCCCCTAAGAATATATGTTATAAAGTAGATCATGAAAATCCAAGATTGAAACCTATAGACTCGTGAGTTAAGGAAATAAAAGTTTATTTATAAGTCATCAACTTTTTTCTTTGGATTACCCTTTATGTGTTACCCCTAAATTTTCTTTTATTCCAGCCAATGGTCAGTAATAGGAGGACTCAGGCTAACAACCGATGTGAAGATCATTGTGATGACTGTACTAATAAAATGCCCAATCCAATGGGAGTGGGAATCGTGAACTTTGTCACGCTTATCTCTCAGATAACTCAAGTTTTTAATAGAAACACGGGTCAAGAGGAATGTTCAAACCCCCCTTAGAAAGAACAAGTCTCTATCGAGAGCTTCATGAGACAAAGGCCTCCTAATTTTAGTGGATAATCTGATCCCATGATCGCTCAACAATGGATCAACTCCATTGAAAAGATCTTCTCCATCCTTCAATGTTCTGAACAAGAGAACGTTCTCCTGGTGGCTTATCGTATGGAGGTTGAAGATGATCAATGGTGGACGTTGATAAAAAATACGAAGCCTCAGGAGGAGATCGAGGCATTGGAAAAGAAGGATTTCTGGAAGCTGTTTTTCGATAAATATTTTTCGCGCACCCTCCGGCTTAAGATGGAAAGGGACTTCCTTTCCCTAAAGCAAAAAGATGAAGAATCTATTGGACCATACGAGGAGAATTTCACAAGGCTTGCACGATACTCTTTCGGCTTTGTCATTACCCCCGAATGCAATGTTGACCGCTTCTTTGGTGGGATAAAGCCTAGCCTGTGGAAAGCATTAGCGATCCATGACTTCAACAACTATGAGGAAATTGTCTGATGTGCCCTCAAGGTCAAAATGGAGATCGGGGAATCATAGGGGTATCAAGGGGATAAGAATAATAAGGTGGACTTCAATTTTGGTGGTCCGATGGATAAATCCAATAGTTCTAAGAAGATCTAGCACCCCACTTGCCAAAAGTGTGGAAAGAAGCACCCTGGAAATTGCCTTAAGGGGACGAGGAAATGCTTCAGGTGTGGAAGAGAAGGGCACCTAGCTGTTAACTGTCGGTAAGAAAGACCCACAGCTGCGACAGAGGAGAGGAATGCTCTGTTCAAACCTCAACGCGTTGTTCAATGCTACAAATGCAAAGAAATAGGGCATTTTGCAAATCAGTGCCCTAATCCAAGGGTTTTCGGAGGCAACCAACAACCTCTAAGGAAGCAAGGAAGAGCTTTTGCCATCCCTTTTGCTGAAGTGAACCCTGAAAATGAAGTGGTGACAGGTACGCTAGTTATTCATTCAAGAATAGTGAACATACTTTTTGATTCACGTTCTACGCATTCTTTTATATCTCGATAGTTTTGTAGAACAATCTCAGCACCACCACAAATCATGGAAGTAAATATGTCAGTGAGTACGGAAAATGGGGAAATCATTGCATCCCATGAATATAAGTCCTCACCTGTTATAATCTGTGGATTTAATTTCCCAGAGAACCTCGTCATACTCCCTCTGGTGGAATTTGATGAAAATTTTGGCATGGATTGTCTTTCCTTATATAGAGCCAACATAAATTGTCGGGAAAGGGAAATCACACTCCATATGGAGAATCGACCCCCGATTCTTTACAAGTGTAAGGAGGAAGATGAATCTCATTTAGCTCCATCATCTCAAGCATGGATATTACTTCCATATGAGCACGCGTATCTGGCTCAGATGATTGAGTCCAAGGAAGAAACCATCCTTGAAGAAATGCCTATTGTGAGGGAATTCACTGAAGTGTTTCCTGGGGAACTGACTGGTCTTCCTCCTATAAGAGATGTTGAATTCTCAATTGAACTTATACTCAGGGAATTAACAATATCCAAGACTCCATATAGAATGGTTGTTGTAGGTCTTGAAGAGCTGAAGAAACAACTATATGAGAATCTGGATAAAGGGTTTATACGCCCAAGTGCTTCACCATGGGGTGCACCAGTCCTCTTCGTCAAGAAGAAGGATGGGTCAATGAGACATTGCATCGATTATCGTGAACTTAACAAAATCACGATAAAGAACAAGTTTCCGCTCCCACGAATTGATGACTTGTTCGCTCAGATGCATGGAGCACAATACTTATCCAAGGTGGACTTGCGGTCGGGATATTATCAAGTAAGGGTGAAGAAGGAATATATCCCCAAGACTACTTTTCGCACAAGATACGGGCACTATGAATTCATAGTAATGCCTTTAGAACTCACTAATGCTCCAGCAATCTTCATGGACTTGATGAATAGAGTTTTAGAGAATACCTCGACAAATTTGTGGTAGTCTTTATAGATGATATTCTAAAATACTTCAAAACCAAGCATTTAAGAACTGTACTAGAGACTTTGCGCAAGGATAAGATCTATGAAAAGTACAGAAATTGTGAGTTTTGGTTGAAGGAGGTCTCATTCTTGGGTCATATCATCACAAGAAATGGGATATCTATGGATCCCTCCAAAATAGATGTAATCGAGGGATGGCTGAGGCCAACATCGATAACAGATATCCATAGCTTCTTGGGGTTAGCTGGATATTATCGAAGATTTGTGAGAAATTTCTTACGATTGTCCAACCCACTTACCAAGATAACTCGAAAGGGAGTAAAGTTTACTTGGAGTTATGAATGCGAATAAATCTTCAAGGAGTTGAAAAGGAGGCATATTATAGTGCCCGTTCTCACTTTACCCACAAGTGGGGAATTTTTTGTTGTATTCAGTGATGCTTAGAAGAAGGGATTAGGTTGTGTAATGATGCAGAATGATAAAGTGATATCCTATGCCTTAAGGAAGTTGAAAATCCATGAGAGAAACTATCCAACTCATGATCTAGAGTTGGAAGAGGTGATCTTTTCCTTGAAAATCTGGCGACATTATCTCTATGGTGAGAAATGTCAACTGACCAAAAGAGTCTTAAATATATATTCACATAGAAAGAGCTTAATATGCGCCAGAGAAGATGGATAGATCTCATAAAGGATTATGACTGTTCAATACATTACCACCATGGGAAAGTGAACAAGGTGGAAGATGCCCTAAGTAGAAAGGACCCAGCGATTTTATCAATGATGAGAATTTAGAAGGATCCAATCTTCTTAGACTTGATGAAGATGGACATGGGAATCATAAAGAAGGGAACATCATCAATCCTTTCACAAATGATTGCTCAAATGTATCTTTTGGAAAGGTTAAAGGATGCTCAAAAGGATGATGTGGGGATTCAGGAAAAGGTGGAAGCTTTCGAAAAAGGGAAATCCTCAGAGTTTAATGTTAATTAAGAAGGAATTGTGGAGTTTGGGAAAAGACTATGTGTTCCATCAAGTCCAGAGCTGAAGAAGGAAATTTTGGATGACACGCATAGTTCAAATTTCTCTATTCACCTAGGGAGCACAAAGATGTATTGAGATATCTGAGAAAACGTTTGGTGGGATAATATGAAGAAGGAGATCACTGAATATACATCAAAGTGCATGTTGTGTCAGCAAGTGAAGGAAGGGAGGCAGAATTCTAAGGGGATGACGCAACCATTGCCCATACCAAAATGGAAATGGGAGAACATCACCATGGACTTTGTCACCGGACTTCCAAGGACATCCAAAGGCAATAATGCAATCTGGGTTGTTATGGATCGTCTTACAAAGATTTCACACTTCATTGCTATTCGGGAGGATTTCACTTTGGATCAACTGGCACAGATATATATCAGGGAAGTAGTAAGGTTGCCTGGAGTTCCACTATCTATTGTGTCTGACCGAGATCCAAGATTCACCTCTAAGTTTTGGAAGATTCTTCAACATGCTCTGAATACTAAACTGAACTTCAGTACGGGCTATCATCCTCAAACTGATGGCCAATCCGAGCAGACTATCCAAAAACTTGAGGACATGTTGAGAGCTTTCTCAATGGACTTTAAAGGAGGATGGGATCAACATCTTCCTCTAGTTGAGTTCTCTTATAATAACAGTTTCCACTCGAGCATCCAAATGGCACCATATGAAGCCCTGTATGGGAAAAGGTGGAGAACACTGGCATGTTGGGATGAGGTCGGTGAACGTAAGCTTCTTGGACCAGAAACGGTCAAGTAAATGGTGGAGAAGGTGAAAACTATTCAGCAGCATATCAAGGCAGCCCAGAGTCGACAAAAGAATTATGCAGATAATCTTCGACGAGACCTTGAGTTTAAAGTTGGAGACATGGTTTTTCTACTCATATCTCCATGGAAGAAGGTCATGAGGTTTGGAAAGAAAGGGAATTTAAGTCCAAGTTACATCGTCCCTTTAGATATTCTTGATTGTGTCGGGGTTGTGGCCTATCGACTAGCACTTCCACCTACCACGGTCAAAGTACATGATGTCTTTCATGTATCCCTCTTAAGGAAGTACATACCAGACCCTTCACATGAAATCTATTCTGAGGTGGTGCAATTGGAAGATGATCTTTCTTATGAGGAGCAACCAGTGAAGATCTTAGATCGTAGAGAAAAAGTTCTATGAAATAAGACAATGCCCCTCATCAAGGTGTTGTGGCGAATCCACAAGTTTGAAGAAGCAACTTGGGAATCGGAGGAAATGATGAAGCTGAGTTACCCATATCTGTTTTAGTGTGGGAAAAGGAAAATTTCAAGGGTGAAATTTCTTAAGGGGGAATATTGTAATGACCCAAAGTTTCATTGATGTAAATCCCTCTTGATCTAATTAAATTTCTCTTTATGTTTATATAAAATGTCAACTTCTTTGGTTTTATGGTAAGAATTTTGACCATTTCTTTTATAGACATTGAACAATGATCACATGTTTAATATAAATATAGAGCTTTAACAAATCCAATTTACTCAGACAAAAGAAGTGATGGCCTCATCCAGTAGAATTTCTCCATACGAAGCCCATTTTTCAGAGCACGGAAAAGAGGTGGCATCTTTGGGCTTCAATCTTGACCAATCCCAAGCTGAGCTTCACCATGTCAAGCTCAAACGGGGTCGTCTACGGGAAAAGTGGAAGTTGATAGAGATTACCACTCGAGCGATATTATCCGAGCCACCCCAAGAGTCTGTCACCATCACACACCTTACCCTTAGGTCTTATGCAGCTATTTTAAGGGGTTATGTAACAAATCGATAGTACTATGTTCATGTACATTATTTTTTTGTATATAATAATGTATACACTTTCTTGTCATTATTGATACATTGTAAATAGTTTTTAAAGTACAAATAGTGTTTTCAATTATCATTTAATTAAGAAATCTAATTTATTAAATTAATGGATTTTTGAATTAAATATTATTTTAATAAAATATTATTTTTATTATTAAATTAATTTATATTAAATATAAATTATCTTATAATTTTATGAATGCAATTGTAATTTTATTAAGATTTGAAAGCCATTTCTGTCAAAACCCGTAAATTTTCGATAAATGTCAGTTTTTATTTTAAAAGTAAAAATTAACATATTTAGAAAATTATTTAGAAAAAATAAATGTTATTTCTGGAATCATGATGTCGAAATTATCCAACGGTAAATTTTTCATAATTTTCTGAGATAGTCAAATTTTTGGGTAAAAATTAAATACCATTTAAATATATATTGTGTTTTATGACATCATAATGACCCAATAATGATGTAATAAAATACTTTAATCTTTATGTTCGTCCAATATATGTTTTAAAATTAAAATAATGTGATTTTGGGTTTGTTTTACTTACTTTTCAAAGCATTAATGGACCCCTCAAGACTTATTAAACACCTTTTCTTTTTAAATTGTTTTTCATGGGAGTGTGACTCACCTCCACATAAGCAACCCTATTATTTTAAGAAGTTCAGACTTTTTCCTTATAAAATATTGTTTTCCTCTTCCCTTTTCCAAAAACCATGGGAAAAAACCATGGTATGGTTTGTGTTTTGGATTAATTTAATGTAAGGGGACCCAAACATAAATAATAAAGAATTCCCTCACCTTTCCTATATAAACCCACCCAATCTCTCATTCCTCCTCACTCAAAGCCTTTGGAGTTCTTCCAAACTCTGCACTACTCTCTCTAGAATCCTCCCAAGGTGCCCCATGCTCCCAATAAGCCTCTCATAAGCCCCTCTCTAGCCTTTGGAAGCACACTTCCAAGTAAGGGTTTTTTCTTCCTTTCTCATTTTTGTCCAATTTTCTTTAAGTTGTTTTTCCCTTTTTATTTCAATTATGAATGTTGGGGTATGGTTTCTCACCTCCCCCATACTTCCCTATTTATGTTTGAATTATGGGAGACCCCTTTCTCTCTCATTAAATTCCTCCCATGTACACCCGTTACTATGTCGAAATTCTGAAGGAACTTCTCCCTCCTCTTTTACATTCAAGCAATACTTTTGTATCATGAATCTAAATTCCATTAGAATTGTTTGGATATGTATCTATATGACCCCCTTACTGTACATTTCATGTAAATATGATGAGACACTCCTTTCTCTCTCATCAACCATTTTTATGAATTCTTATGTCACGCCGTTACGCTGCCGAAATTGCACCGATTTTCTAAGCCAATGCCATTTTGTAGTGAATACCATGCCCATTTCTCCATAAAGGGTATTCACCTTTATGAACATTTACTTATTGATTATAAAGTTTCATGTATTAATTCCACATTCCTTTATCCTGGAATAAATGATTATGTTTTATGAATCAATGTTTTATGATCCATGTGGCACACTTATCCATGAAATGAAATGTTTAAGAAGGGTGTGCCCTTATAGCACTCCAATGCATTGGTTAAAGTATAGTATCATGATACTTCATGTGAAATGAGTGTTGACTCATGATAATTAAAGAGGAACTAGGTTTTACTCATGATTCATGTGTAATGAAGGTTTACTCATGCTCCATGTGCAATGAGCCTTGTCTCATGCTAATTCCATGTTAAGTGTTGTTGCTACATTTCCATGTTGTGATTATCATGCTTTATCATGCCTTTATGTTCATGTTTCTCTTATGCTCTATTGATATTCCTATTGTCTAACATGTATTGTACTCCTCATGTTATTCCATGTGTACTCCCTTACTGGGCTTTATATCTCACCCTTTTCTTATGCATGTCCTCAGGTTATCCCATGCAATGCTAAGTACGAGGGAATGTAGTGGTCATGGAAAGGAATTTTTCAATAAAGATGTTGTATTTCATATTTAAAGTTTTAATGTAATGATCCTAATCCCCAAAGACACTAAACCTATCTATCTTCTTTGTTTTATCAAGTTAAGTTTTATGTAATAAATCATGTTTAAGTTTGTAATGAAAGCTGGGGTGTCATATCCTATCTTCCACACAATAGAATATCGTGATCTCAATAATCAAAACATGATCAATCTTCTTTATGGAATCCCTCCATCACATCAGATCAGAACAATATCTATCTTATATATAGAATCCCCTGATCACATGGTATCAGAATAATCACAATTATAATAAAAAACTTATAATAATTACAATAAATACCTCACCAATGGATTCTCTAAGTGAATCCCTCTAAATAATGTATAAAAAATCGCTCTAGGAAGTAATCTATTGAAAACTTCAAAATTATTGAAATGTCAATATTTTATTGTAAAAAATTATTCTAAACTCTAAGGTATAGGTATCTATTTATATATGTTTGTGTAAAAAATCCAATATTTGAATTCTGAAAACATTAGGTTTGGTTGAAATGACATTAGAAGATTTTGCATCATCTTCCAATGAAATCAATATAGCAACCCATCTTTTAATGAAGTCAATCAACCCTACTATAGTGATCCATAATCAATTTAATGTAATTTTTCATATAATCTTAATTCTTTTAATTTTTACTATACTACATATCGTGCTTGAATCTCTATAATTATAGGTACCTTATTTTCAACCAGAACAACATGAAACTTTAAGATAATAAGATTAAATAAAAAAACATGAGTGTATTAAGATTTTCATAACTAATGATAAAATAAGTAATGAACTCAGTAATATACCCCTTTTTGAAAAACAAATCACAAAATTAATGATTATGTTTGAAATTAATTTTAAATAAAACTCTCAAAAATTTATAAATTCTCTCTAAGAGAAATTTTGTTCCCTTTTGATTCATTCATTCCCCTTTATTAAACAACTCCATAAAGAAACTAATATTGACAAAAGTAATCATTAGAATAAATAAAAAACTAATACAAGATTAATTTATATAAATTTCTCCCCATTTTTTATTTTCAAAAAGGAATCCAAAGGATAAAAGAAATAAGTAAAAAATAAGAAGAAATAAAAAAAACTCTCCTAATTTAAATAAATTTAAAAGGAAAGACCACTAACAAACAATCAAGTGAGTAAATAGATAATGATCATAGTATATTTTAGTAAAATCCATTAAATTACATTTTTAAAGATATTACAAATGATAAAAGTTTAATAGAGTAGATATTTTGGAACTTATCTCCTAATCCCTACAAGTGATCCTATTCTTTCAAATATGGCTCCAAAATTATTCAAAATTTTGTTATATTATCTTTAAGAGAGAGAATATTTTGAAGGTGTTTTTTATAAATTAATATAATATTAAATAAGAAAGGCGAATGTTATATCATTATATTAGACTATATTTTAGAAAATATTTCATTTTATTGAAACAATTATAAGTAATAAATACCTTCCAAAGTATATTTACCATAAAAATAATAAATTAGCGTGACTTCAGATGATGTAGTTTTTGAAAAATGATCATAAAAAAGAAACATGGTGATTTTTTATCACTTTAGCCAAAATTAAGTGTAACCTATAAAGAAAATTTAGCATGATTTCTAACAACAGAGAATATACTCCCCCTTTCTTGAGGAATTTTTATTGTGAGGATATGGATGGAAATTAAATAGAAAATTATGATCATTTTAAATTGATCATACCTAACTTTTGTTTAATGTATTACAATAAAAGGTTAAAGGTTTTGGAAAATCTCGGTATGCTAATTTTTAGTTCTAATAAACTTGAGAATAATATCTTATTTTTTTTTGTGTGATTACTATGAAAATGGTGTATTATATCCATGTAACTCACATGTGAATGATGAACTGGTTTATAAAAAGTTGAATATAAATGGTGTTATCCCAAGGAATCAAACTTTGAGTAAAACTCAATACAAAATATGTGAGTGTTTACTACATCCACAAAACTTGAGTGTTACAATTTCTTGATGCCACATATTCATCATCAATAGTGTAAAGTGAAATTGTGTTTTGTTTCTAATTTGAAAATGAAACTAAATATTCCTTTCAAAAATGAAATGTTATATAAGTACTCTTTTGATCCATTATAAATATTCCAAAGTTATAATCATAATATATTTTAAGTGAAAAATCAATTTAGGAAGAAAAAAAAATATTTTTTAAAGTATCATTAAGATAATAGAAAATACATTTAACTTCTTTGAGATGAGATTATTCCGAATTAGCATGAAAGTATTGCTCACAAGCAAATGAAAAACTTAATATTATATTGAATTATAATCAAGTATATTATACATTAAATCATCCCTCTATATATTTTTTGATTTACTAGTTTCTAATGTTCATTAGGATCTAATTTACAAGAGGTACTAAACGGTGTTATTATTGTAAAAGAATTATCAAAATTGAATTGTTTAGGTAAGTCTTTTATGTACTTATGTGGAGTTAAAATACATACTCTGGGTTTTTTATAAATTTAAAAACCAATAAAATATTTGAGTTCATCCATCATTCTCATTTAAAAATCACTCTACATGAGTTTTGAGAAAGTATTAACAATATTTTTTTGAGTTAAACCAAAAAAGATTTCATCAACATAAATTTGAACTATGATAATTTTTAAAAACCCTTTTTTATAAAAATATTCATATTTTTTCATTCCTTTGACAAAAATTTCATATAATTAAAAATCAAGATAAATGTTCATACTAAGATCTTGGGGCACACTTAAATTCATAGAGTTCTTTGGTAAGTTTAAAAACATATTCCAAAAAATGTATACTTTTGAAACTAGATGGATGATCTATATAGAACTCATCCTATATATATCCATTATGAAATGAACTTTTGACAACTATTTGAAAAATAATAAAGTTAAAATGATTTGAAAAGGAAAATAATATTTAAACTGATTTGATATTAGATACCAGTGTAAATATTTCACCATAATATTTTCCCTCTTCTTGATTACATCTTATTGCAAAAATTCGTACTTTATTCTGGACAATAACACTATTTTCATCACATTTATTTATAAAAAACCATTTTATTCATATAACTAGAATATCTTTATTCTTCTCAACAAACGTTAAAATTATGTTCCTCTAAAATTGATTGAGATCATATTGTATAGAAACTATCTAAATTTCATTACATACGGATATATCAGTCATTTTAGGTTTTTGATGTGATATAAATTTAAGATATTAACACTCATTTATTAAGTAACTGTGAGTTCTATCTTGTTGAGTAACATCGTCAATAATATTATCACTAGGATAATTCCTTATGATCAAATAATATTTAGGAAAAATGGAATGATGTTCTTATTCTACCAATGGATTGACATTTGTTATACCACCTTCTAAAAGATTTTTTGTTGATCAAATTTCTAGTATATCAATATCTATTTATTAAATACTGACTCTTAATAAAATAAAATTTTCTGAAATATAGTACAAAAGTGTAATTTATAAATTTTTTTAAAATAAATAAGGATCGGTTTCATCAAATTTAACAATTATATATTATTTTATATATTTATTTATTTTATTAAAAAATCTATATGTCTTATTATTTTTGGAATACATAAGATAAATCCTTTATCATCTTTTGAATTCAATTTATTAATTTTATCTTTAGTATTCAAGATAAATACTTTACATCCAAAAACTCTAAAATAAAAAACTTATGTATTTCTACCAATCCATAATTCATAGGGGATTTTGTTTAAAATAGGTCAAATTAAAACTTGATTTATAATGGAACATTTATAATTAATCACTTATTAAAAAAAATTATCCATTTAATGTTTATTCAATATTAAATGTGAAATTTCTTAAATAGTACTATTTATTTGTTCAATGACTCCATTCTGTTGAGGTGTTATTTGTGAAGAAATTTTTTGAGTAATTACACTTTTATTACAAAAAAAATTGAGAATGGAACTTATAAATTCTCCACCTCTATCACTTTTGATAGTAAAAACAGGTAGGGTTTTCAAATGTTTAATGGAAAAAATAAAAAAAAATTAAATGTTAATAGTTCTTCCTATTTAGAAATTAGAAAATAATTCCAAATAAATCTACTGTAATAATCAACAAAAACATACACATGGTGTTTTCTTATTATACTCTTGATTTTTGTAGGACCAAAAAGATCCATGTGTACTAACTTTAAATCAGTAAAATTTAAGACTTTGCTATTTAGTTTAAAACTAGACTTCCATTGCTTTCCATGTATACAAGTATTATAGACCCTGATTGAGTTAAACATAAGTTTCAGTAACACTTTAAATAGTATTTTCTTATAAATTTTAGAAAATAACCAAAAGTTGTAGCGACCTAGTAATTTATTCCAATTCTTTGAAGAATATTAAAAAGTACTCAAACATGGTAAATTTTTACTACATAGGACTTCTAGGTTTAAATTGTAGATATTATTTTTCCTATCATAAGATAAAATGTGAACCCCATATGAACTTTGAACAATGAATTTGTAATTACAAAAATTCATGGAGTGCCCTTGATAACATAATTGACTTATGCTAATCATATTTTGAGACAATTAAATAAAACATTAGAAATTAGAGTTTTTTCAATAAACACAACATTATCTACAACTACTATCAAACCTTGATCATTGTCTCCAAAAGTGAATTTTCTATTATTAACTTTTTATAAGTTATTAAAATTAGAATTATCTCCAATAATATGGAAATAAAATATTCTATGAATATACCCAAAGTTCTAATAGTTTGTACTCAAGTTATTTCTCTAGAAATAACAAAATTAGGAGTTTGGTACACACATTTTCTTAGTTATAGAAATGTTTGCAAAAATTACTTTAGTAACCCACTTA
This sequence comes from Viscum album, assembly GCA_963277665.1. Lineage (NCBI taxonomy): Eukaryota > Viridiplantae > Streptophyta > Magnoliopsida > Santalales > Viscaceae > Viscum > Viscum album. Next base: position 188,913,952 of record OY728155.1, on the reverse strand, counting down.
TATGAAACTATTATATTTTTTACATATCTTAAGTACTTATAAATATAATATATATGATATTTAAATGTCTAAACATTATCAAAAGAACAAAATACTCTCCACTTTCCTCCTCTTTGACATTTTTTATAATGCACTTTTTAGAAAAAAGTAATTTGATTGAAAATGTGATTTATTATAAGTAAATCCTACTCTATAAGATGTTAAATTTGGTTTTAACTATATAATAAGTCTATAAAAATTATCCCTAAAAAATTAAAATTTGACAATAATTTTTTCAAATTATAAATTTTAAACTACAATATAACTATTAAATTTTGATCACTATTATTTGGGATTAAATCAACTTAGAAGTTGAGCTTTATGTTTTAAATATAAGTTTATAATTCTTCTTATCAACTTTATATACGTGTAATTTAGCTAACATAAGCTCTCTTTATATATTTTTATTTTTTATTTCAAGAAAAGATATATACTTTACCATTTTATCAATTAATGGAATATCTTCCTCGTCTTCTGATAAAGATAAACTATTTTCAACATTTAATTTAAAAGTAAAATTATTGTCATAATACAATTCATCAATAGTTTAAACATGTGCCTTTCTTATAAAAATTTATTATTATAAGAAACATTATAATAAAAACCAACTATCTTTCCACAATCATCACTATCAAATTCATCATTTCTATCAGAGGATGGATCTTTATAGCACTCCAGGTATCATTAATAGCAAGAAAATATTTCCTTTCCTTCTTCTTAGTTTTTTCATTTAAATTATTCTTTCTCCATCTTAGAAAATCGTGTCTTATATGTCCTATATTTCTATATTCATGAAAAAACCTCATAAGAATCCTTCTTCTTAGACTTCTATTTTCTATCACTCCTTATATCATAATATAATTTCTTTCTTATAACGATTCTATTAATATATCTTTCATGCTATGTAAGATCTCATTCACTATTATATGAATGAATTATATCTTAATGATGTTTATAACTTTTATTTATGTTAAAAAATATAGAATTTTGATAACTATAAGTTGGAGTACTGAAAGTTAAATAAAAATAAACTCCATTATTTTTTTATTCTTATTATCATTTCTCTTCAAGTGGTTCTCATATTACATTAAATTTACAATGATATCCTCAAGACTTAGTTTAGTAATATTCTTAGTATCATTAATTGCAGTTATTTTCAATTCTCATTCCTTTGGAAGAATGTATATAACATTTTATATAAGTTTTTCATCTATTAATTATTTCTCACCTAAAAATTGTAATCCATTGACTATTTTCATGAATATTTTATGCATTCGTGTTATGGTTTCACTAGGTAAAAAATTAAAAGCATAATAATCTGTTCTTAAAATTACCCTTTAAGTTTTAATCACCTTAGTAGTTGAAAAATGAGTAACTTCGAAATTTTTTCATATTCCATTATCAGTCTTACAAGAATATATCTGTCTATAAATGTATCTGGTCATAAAACAAAATAAAGTATTCCAAACCCTTTTATTTTCCCAATATTCAAGTTTTTTACATGGTTAAAATATATAACCTTCATATCCAGGACTTTATATACACTAATCATCATAATAAATTTCTCTAGTAGAGTAATAATAAAAAATTATTCTTCCATGCCAGTACTCATAATATGCTATATAAATAATAGATGGACTTCTAGGTTTCAGGTTCAAAAGTGTTCCAACTAGACGTACTACCATAAGAAAATTCTCTTCCACATGATTAACATAAGTAATGTGAGATATGAAACTTTGATAAAATAATGAAAATTAAAAAACAAAATTATATACCAAATGTTTGTATATGATAAAAAATATAACCAATTTTATGAGCCAAGTAGATGTAATCACTAATATAAAATGTTGTAACATATATATATGGTAGACATAGATACAATAAGGATATTATTAACAATTCCTTCCAATTAATGGAATTATTTTCTTTAATCATAATATATAGAAGGATAAAAACCCCAATATAGGCATCCATGTTCAAAACACCCAAAACTCCTTGACTATAAACCTTTTGGAAGGTAACTCTATCTTCCAAACCTAGAATACATCAATAAAAATGATCGATAATTATTCTATCTTCATCCTAGAATCCCTTAACAAAATAGTTAGTATGGTTATGTCTTCCATACACCAGAATCCCATGATCACCATGATCAAAATATTATTTATCTTCCTCAAAAATCCCTTGATCACATAGGATCAGAACAAGAAATGACTTTTTTATGGAAGCCCTTGATTTCACAGGGTTATGAAAAGAATAATTATAAAAAAATATAGATCATTTACAACAAAACACTTCACCAATAGATGATTGGATATAACCCATTTGAAGAAAGTAAGAACAAAATATCTCTAGGAAACAATTTTTTGTAGACATTAAAATGATTTAACTATTTATAATTCTTATATAAAAAAGTATTCTAAATTCCAAGGTCTCAGAGTCAATTTATATATATCCATGTAACAAACTCCAATGATCAAATTTTGAAAAATTTAGGTTTATTTTAAATTTAATTAAAAGCTTCTTAATCATCTTTCAATGAACTCGGGGTAGCTCTCCATTTTTGAATGGATATAATTATCACTGCTATAGTGATCTATAATCCAATGAATGTGAAATAGAATAAAAGACTTAATTCTCTAGATTTTTACTATAATCTATCTCAGGATAGAATCTAAAAAAAATAAAATAACCAAATTTTCATCCTGAATAACCAATAACTTACAAATGATATGATTAAATCAAATTCAAACATGTGTGCATTGTGATTTTTAAAACTAAGGATAAAGTGAGTCTTTTAATCAATATAGGATCCTTCAAACTAGTGATGTATCAATCTGGTAGTTTATTTTACTAGATAAATAAAACAACTCATAGTGTTTGTATAAAACATATGATTTTAGCTACATATTTTTTCTTTGAAGTTCCCAACATCGAGCTACAATTAAAATTAAAATTATGAAGATGTTTCTTCAAATATCACATGATTTTAAATATTGAGAAGTTGGGGTTTCTAATGTTAGATAGAGGAGTAGGCAAGTATACCCACTCAGGGTTTCATTTCTTTTCTTATTGTACTAGTACACACCATCCTTTAATATCCTCCCATGAATTGGTAATAAAATCCAACATCTCTTCTTGTGATGTTATTTATAATCTTAATGTTTTCTCTATATAACTATCTTGAACTTATATTGGGTGAATTTCTTGAACCTATAACAGATCACATCCCAATAGAGTAAAACCCAAGTAGTCAACCAGTGTTTCGACTAAAAAGATAGGATGATTTAGTCTAAAGTTAATTTAATATCTTTATTACACTCTTTTAAGTGGAACAGGGGCCTCTTGTTAAATATGATTGTAAAAGGGAGGTATAGAAACATTAACCTATAAATCATAATCAATGGGTATATTTTCTAATAGTAACTAACTATTAATTTGTTAAACTAATAAATTTATTATTTGGAAAATATATCCTCAACATCATTATTAGTAGGGTGGGTTGTGCATGTATCTATACATTTTCCCTTGACATTTTTACTGGATCATCAAATAGGTTTTACTCAAATTTTAGGTGGAGATCATAGGTCATAGGCATACCTCTGATGTTGGATAAATATTCCTTCCTCATATACTCCCATGTGAATGACATTATTTATAGATGTTTTATATTTATTATATTCAATTTCACTATTACCATGATCCACATCATTAGTAGTGATAATTTAAATCATGTTATTGATTCAAATATCTTGACATGAACCCAGTATTTATGTGTGTCTAAGAAATATGGAGGCTCAATATAATTTTAATAATCTTTAGGAGTCTGGTCATCATATACCCTTATTGTTTAATTATTAGATTATATTTTCTAATGGAGACCCTTATAATATTTTTATTTATCATTTTGACTCTCACTTAGTTAAAGTGGGATACTTCTCAAGATTGGTGATTCTGATTGAATCTTCTCTGGTCGCTACTGAATGTGATCTAAATAGAGGTTTGATTCATGAACTATCAATGAATCTAATAATGGAATATATTATGGAGGTTTCCATAACCTTGAAAATACTAACTTTATTAGAAGATTTGAATTATTGATTCAAGTATCTCTCAGCTTGATTGATGATACTAAGTGTGGTGGTGGGGGTAAAAATTTCCCATACCTATGGGATGGGGTTTTTCTTAGGATGTTGAGTTTATGGATAAGTATCTACTTACTTCCATGGAACATATTATTATGATTTTAGTATATGTTATATATTTTGATAATCCTATTTAATGGATTCTTGTCATAGAAATTAAATCTTTTTTTATGGGTTGATATTGCCATTGGTTTCTTACTTGTTTCACTTTCCTAATATCCTAGTGTATAAGTATATCAATTTCACAAAACTATCAAATATGTATCTTATACACTTTATAAATGATCTGGTTTTATCATACTATTCTACTTATATTCCTATGGTTATTAAAATGGCATATAGTTATCATGTTGTTGGATGCTTTATAGGGTTGATATTGTCAGTGTATAAATTGGGGAAAATATAATGCTTTGAATTTTTCCCATTCTATCATATTCACATGTGGGTAAGTCACTATTATGATTTAATAAATCGCACTGAGATAATTTAGGAAAACATTTTAGAGACACTCACATTGTTTTTCGGATTTAGATTTTTAGGCTACTGGAAGGATGGTGAGGTCAATTTGGTGACCTTTTTCATCTAATGCCTTAAGGTGGTTGGAATATTAAATAAAAGATTGGTGTTTTCAAATGAGATTATAAAATTTTCCCATAAATTGTGATGAATATATTGTATGAATTTTTTTAGGGGATCTCAGGAATAGCATACCAAGATGTGGTGATTCTCCAAAACATGACAAACATCTTTTCTGCAATAAACTCCTCCCATGTGATTTTTGAATATCCCTTATCCTCAATAAAATATTCATCAACCTATTCAATATATATATATATATATATATACTTTTTCTAGTAGAATATAATCATCTCATACACATTTAATTTCTTCTAGACCCTAATGATTTAGAAAAGGAATAAATAATTAAAGTTTTCATAGATCATCAGTCAGTTGGAAGGAAACATTATTTCCTGATGGGGAAGTGTTTAATGATGCTAGGTTTAGTTTTTTAAGTACTAAATTTTGAACAATTAATACATGAGGATGAACTTCATGCTGATGTGATGCACTATCATGATGAAGGACTTCATAAAGGGTGCCATGGGTAGGACCTCCATGAATGTTGTATTTATTTCCACAAGGAGGACGTCCATAGTCGATTATTTCTTGGTTATATACATGGGTATAACCTCTATATTAGAAGGATTTATTATAATGGGGAGGATATTTTTTTGATGTGTTGCACTACTATGGGGTAGGGATTCATGGAAGGTACCATGGGGAGGGCCTTTATGGATGTTGTATTAATTGTCACGGGGAGGACCATTATGATTGATTCTTTATTGGATATCAATATGGAGAGGATCTCCATATTATCTGGATGTACCATTATAGGGATGACCTCTATAATTAGTTCGCTGAGAATAACCTTCATGGTTGATGTATCTATTTTCTATATCATTGTATGGAGGGACATTAGGATTGTCTAGTTGGGAATTTTTAGTATATAGAGGACTTATATGTTGAATACCATGGAAATTATTTCAATGGTTTCAATTTTCTTGATTATCAACATGAGGTAGAACTCCATTCCAACTAAATATTTTATCATAGAGAGGGCCTTTGTGGTTGATACCCTAGTGAAAACCTCCAAATATTTTATTTTATAGTTTTTCATCATGGAGAGGACCTCCATATTTGTTGGATGTTTTTTAATAATGAGGACCTACATAACTCATACCATAGGGAGGACCTCTATGGTTACCTATTTCTTCTTTAATATAGTGATAGATTCCATGATTATTATATTCTTACTGATTCAAATGGGGAGGACCTAAATAGTTGATCTTTATAATATCATGAGTAGGACCTCTAACATAGTTAATCCAGGGATTACCTCTTGATTTTCTTGACATGTCACTATGGGGACGACTATTTCAATGATGGATTATATCCCTCCGAGGATTTATTCAAGTATTCCTACTAATAGTGTAATGGAAATTCCCTCATGATACTATTGGTATTTAAAAATGATTCTTTGGGATAGTGGTAGTGTAAAGAGTATAAATTTACTCTTATAACTCAGTGGTTAGCTTCCCCCAATGATCTCTTCTTCCGGGTATTTGATTTGAGATGACCTAGGATGGCATAACCTCTTCAGTACTCTCTTGATGAGTTAGGGTAGTACGATGGTGGTAAATACCTTGATTGGTTGGAACCCTATATGGTGGTAGTTTTTTGGATATAAGATAATTACTTCTCATCCTATTATAGATAAGGAAGGTGAGAATTTTATCACTTTAGAGAGATACTCCCAAATAAGTTTGATGATTTGATAAAGGCTACATTCCCCCTATTGGATAGTTATCATGGTACAGGACTCTAGAGTATCATCCCCTCTAAATTGGAATGTTTCATCTCCAAGGTTTGAATTATACCATTATGCAGGTTACACCATGGTATTCACTACGTTCCATTATAGTCATTGGGTGGGAAATGTCTTCCATTTTTTCCACTCTTCAATTGTTCATAGAAACCCTAGCTACCATGTGATTACCCTAGGATATCTTGAGAGAATGATTCCTTGTCATATCTTAACATAGGAATCCATTTGGATTTTATAGGTAAAATAAATGAACAACTATATAGTATAATATCAACCAAAAAATCAATTTCCAATCAATCAATTTTATAGGTAAAGAATTTCACTTTAGGTTCACCATTTATTCCAATGTTTTCATTCATACTGCCCATTTTATTTGATTTATTAGGGATGTACATGACGAAATTAAGAGGATGGGAGTTTGACTCATTCCATAAGAATATGTTTTCATATTATAGGAATTACTTATATGTTTAAAAATACTTTTTTTAATCTTTCCTGGTAAAAAAATGGTTACCATTTAGTGAAAGTGATTGATTAACATGGTTTCATTTAAAATAACACTTCATGGTATGTTTTCTCATATTTAATCCATGTTATTAATCGATCTACGGTTTAAAGTTATACATGAAGTCACCCTATAATTTAACATTATACAAGTTGGAATATGGGGTTATGGGGGAGGTGAAAGGTGTAATAATGGAATTATTGGATCCATAAAAGGGGTTTCTTATGTATCCCAATGAAGTGAATCAAAACCCTCTTACTTTGATGTCATAATTTAATGTTGTATGACAAGGAATTATGTACCATTTATGTTTATGTGATGATAACTACATTTTTTCCCTTAAAGGATAAGAATCTATAACCATTATATCATGTAGTTTAAGGTTATATAACTATGAAAACAATGAAAAGTTTCCCATAAATAGTTTCGTGTGGGACTAATGCATGAGTAAAACTTTTTAGTTTACTCTAGTGTATAATCCAAGTGATGGTATAATGTAATTAAATTTTAATGGTATCCCATTTGTATCTTTGACTCATTTATTGGACATAAGATATGTGTATACCAATAGAGAGCATATGTGATGGCCAGATTGGGCTAGGAGCGATGTCACTAGTTTCCTCAATATGAAAATCCTTATTATCAAAGTATTACATGAATGGAAAAAAACTATAAATATTCATGATAGGAGAATGAATTATAAATTGATATCTTCTGTAGGATTAAAGACTTCCCTTATTAAATAAATACATTATCATAAGGACCACACAGATATGAGAAATGAATTGTCCATATATATCGGGTGACTAAGGTTAAGCCTTGTAAATGTTGTTTTGTTAAGTGGTAGACCTATTTGAAAAGATGATAATAAGGTATTAGATTACATTAGAGTGAAATAAATTTGTTTCACCTAGGTAGATGACTCGGGTGAGTGGGGTTCCCAAGTAATCCCTCTAAGTTTGGGTGAGATAGGCCTAAACTGGAGGGACTTGGGCACTGAGTCATTTCTCTCTTCTTTCTTAAAGATCTTCATCATGGGGTTCCTTATTTTGAGTTTATTCTAATACATAATAGAAGTGTTATTTCATAATATTTTTTTATGTAAAACTCTTGTATGAATCAAATACCCATTTTTCATACCTTTCCCTTAGGCTTTTATTCAAAAATCACATATAAGAGTTTATAGTGGATGAGGATACTCAAACTAGGTCTTTCATTAACTCTGGTGGTGTATTGTATCATATGTATTTTTTATGTTGAGTTTGTAGGTGTAGAGATCCTTATTCTTGGAAAAAACACACTAGACCTATGAGGAAAACCATTGAAGTGCCCATATCATTGTGAATCACTGACAAGAAGAGGGGGTGAATCAGTGATCCTTTAAAATATTTTTACTAATTGATTCATTTCAAATAAACCTCTATAGATTTTTAAAGCCTTGATCCACTATTCTTGTGTCTCTCGACCTTACCTCGAATGATGTTGTAAATGTAAAGGCACTGAACACAAGGATTTACAAGGTTTGGTTCAAAGACCTACTTCTTGATATGTGGGTTATTCTCCCCAACACAGATTCTACACTATAATTCGGTTAGTAATTACAATAATCGATATAGAGTCCCATTGTATCTCTCCTGAGTCCCATAGGAGGTTCTTTATAGTGCTTCCCACAGTGTTACCAGAGTCTCACTAGCCTACTTCAGGGTCCCATTGAAGACTTTGTAGAGACCCAAAGCTTGACGTACATGGACATTACATTACTTTAGAGGAATTCTTAATACATAACAAAAACAGACACACAAGGACCGTAATAGTTTAGTGTCTTTGGAAATCTGGAACGTAATCTTCTAATCGTGGTGAAAGATCTTCAACATCTCCCATAAAGATCTTTCCCTTTTTTTCTAACCTAAAACCTTTCTTTATATCCTGGGGAAAATAAAACATAAAAAGGGTGAGCTCAAATGCTCAGTAATGGTAAGCATGGATAAAATAAAACATACCATATACATTTGAACTTAAAAACATGAACATAATGTTTAAACATCAAAATATTGAAAAATGACATAAAACATGGAAGTACGTAAGGCATAGATCATAAAGAAACATTAAGAATGAAAAAATAGAATGGGAATAAAAAATGTAATTGTGGCATCCATTAAGCACATGTAATTATTTCCATTGTAGCCAAGGCATTACTGCCAATACCATCTTAGTGGACAAAGTCCCATTCTGAATCGAGTTCACTCCTCGTTTCAGTCCTGTAACACTGAACCGGTTTAACTTACCATTCCAGCCATGTCTATCTCATGAGATATAAAATCTTTAACCAATGCATTGGAGGGAGATATAGGTCCCACCCATCTCATATTGAAATCATTATTACTTGTGCCACAAAATAAACATCAATCATTCATCATAACCCAAAGAATAAAATGGGTTTTATAAACATCATCCAATCATCACATAATCCATATAAGACAAATGGATATTTCATCATAAGAAAAGTGAAACCATGTAAATCATGGAGAAATTACACTTGAAACATACACATATGAAATAATTCTATCTTATATGGAAAATAATTTTTATAAAACACTTGAAATGAATTCTTGAGGAAAATATCTGTTCTTCTTAAAAATAATTTCCTTTTCACAAAATTCCATGCAATTTTAAAAGAAAATTATTTTGATGAAAATAGTCATAAAATCTTTTAGATTAATATTCATGAAAATGAGGCATTATGAAACCGTAAAAATCCGTTCACGCCGTATAAGTTAAAAATAACATTCTCCTCGTACTTTTGTCGGAAAAGTCAAAAAGTACCTCGTATGGTAAACAAAAGAAAGATTCCTTACATACCATGTAGTAAAAGTAAAAAATGGGTAAAAAGGGATTTAAACATACATGAAAACACTTTTATAAAACATGGACATGGATGATAGAAATAACCCCAGTAAATACTTACGAATAAGCAATCTCGGATAAAAATGAGATTTGCTAAATTATCCCTTACCTTATGTCTGATATGATTCATACGTATCTGAACCTCCTATATAATGATTTAAATAATGTTATTGACTTATTACAGAATCATATTAATTGTTATGATATCATATATGGTTCACTTATGACTTTATATTACCCGTTCTTTTGTAAATTCCATGTTAAAGAGTGTTTTGGGTAAAATCGTTTCATTTGTCGTCCGTGTTTTGACTTGTAATTATTCATATGATTACTTAGATAACGATTAAATAATTCCAGAATATAAAACATGATTTATATATAATATATATTCATAATATACATATATATAATATATCGATAAATGGAAAGAAATACACCGTTCATGGAGACGGTAGGCCGTACGTACGCATGAACGCTGTTTTCGTTTCCTTATTGAGTTGAGTGGAATTAAGTAGATGACATACATATATACATAAATCCAGTAGATTTATAATGTCATATATTTCATTATTATTTCTTATATATACTTTATAATCATTCTTAAATGGTTAACATGGAGAATGAATCTCATCTCGTCATGGAGACGGTAGTCCGTACGTACGCACGAGCGATGATATCGTCTCCATAATTATTGAATTGAATTAGAGTAGATGATAAAATATATCAGAATCAGTATGATGTTATAATACCTATGTATAGTTATTCTTTACACCATTATACTCATCCATGTAAGGTGTTGGTGTAAAAACATATTACACCATGGCGTGGAGAGGGTATTTCGTACGTACGCACGCGCAATGATTTTGTTTTCCGTAGGATGGATAGAAGGTGAAATGGGGTTTTTTAATATTTATAAAAACAAATCAGTATATTAGTGATACTTATGTTATTAATTTATAATGAAACAACTAAAGAAGAAGAAGTTGAAGAAGAAAGAAGCTTGAAAGAATCGGGAGAAGAAATTACCTCTTCTTCGATACGCCTCTTTGAATCCTCCTCTTAGGGCACTAAGATTGGTCTTTAAAGTAGACCAGAACCTCTAAGATGTTTCTAGGGAAGTGGAGAAGATAATTTTTCAGGGTTTGGCCGAGCTTTAAGGCTCAAATTGGTGTGAGGAGGAGAGGGAGGAGGTGCCCTTTTATAAGGGAGGAGAGGGGCACCTTTGGAATTCTTAAAAATATTAATTTATAATAAATCTAACCCCACTTAAAAACCTCCAAAAATGACTCATATTCAAATATTAGATGAGATAGTGTTGTAATATTATCAACAAATCAAATTTAGACATGTTTTGATCTTATTTTAAACCTTATAATTTTGATTTATCCTTATTTAATCTATTTAAGTTTATTTGTGGTAATAAAATTCTAAATTTTAAATTATAAAACATAATTACTTATTTGTTGTGAATTTTCCATAATTGTTTACTTTATAACATTATATATCATATAAATTTAAATTTATAATTTTTAAATATTTTTTTCATTTTCAAAAAATTTTATAATATGTTATTTTAATAAAATAACAATAGTGTCAATTTTGACACTATTCATTTATTTGAATTTAAATAAAATATATACAGAAGATATGTTCGAAATAAAAGCTTTAATATATTCATAAAAGGTCATATGTATCTATAAAATTAGTGGATCATATTAAATTGTTCATATAATATTTATTTTATTATTTTTCAAACCATTTATTTGGTTTATCTCTTAATAAAATAATTACTACAACATTTTTGTATAATTATTTAATATACTGATTTGTTGCATAAAAATTTAAAATAAAATCCTATGATGAATATAAATCCATTACCTTTAACAATAATACTTTTACTCAAATTTATCATCTTAAAATAACAATATTGAAATTGTTATATTTATTAAATTATGAAGGTGACAACTTTGGAATCATTTAAAATAAAATAATATAAGTGTCATAATTGATTTTATAAGACTCCAAATGGTCAAATATTATACCATTGGATGATTATAGTTTACATTTACATGACCAATAATTTTTTCCAGGGTTTTGTGCCTTTTATGGTCACTATTAGTTTAATGAAAACTATATTCTTGATTTTTCACTAGATAAATAATTTCTGCATCACTATTGTGTCACAATTAATGATAATTATTTAATCCCAAAAAATTCAAAATAAATTCTCATGATGTAGATACTTTTGTTAGATTTCTGTAGACTATTAATGTTAAAAGTTTCATGAATTTTATCACTAACTTAAAATTATTATACTTATAGTATTTAAGAGAGTGACATGTTGTCACTTTCTTTGGATTTAATAATATTTAAATTATTTTCATGGAAAAAAGTCCATTAAATGAATCTAATCCGACCCTTAGGTGATATGGGTCGACTTTTAGTCATCCAGTAGGATTTTTCCAAGTGTTAGGGTAATTTTATAATCTTATATTTACCCTTAATTACCCGATTTACCTTTAACTATAGTAAATAAAATTTACCGTAGTTACTATTCACAATGCCCAAAAATAAAAAGTAGCTTATTAACATAATTTGGACCCACTGATTCCAAATATGGAATCCATTTTTTCAAATACAATACCAAAAAGTTGCAGAAATTAAATTAAAATTAATCCCGTTGTCGAAAGAAAACGGGTTTTTCTTTAAAACATTACAAAAGATTGAATTGATTTAACCTACGAATTCAAGGTAAAATCAAGGATAATTAAATAAATTATATTGAATGGTAAAAATATATTCTATTTATACTTTAAAACCATTCCATATTATAATTTAACCACCTAAGATATTATGACGAAAAATGTTGTTTTTAATTAAAATATAGCGTGTTTTTACTATTCATTAAAATATGAAAGTCATCAGAATAAAATGAAAAATTTATCCAAAGTAAATTTTTATTTCTTGATTCCAAGGAATAATTTTATTTTTTGAAGTGGAACTTATAAAAATTTCAAAAACTAGATTTAAAGTGGGTGCGTCATCAAAAGGCGGCAAAACTGCATTTTTTGAAAAATACTTATTTTACGCGAAAAATTTATTTTGTTCTTATAACATGTTCTAGAAAATGTGTAATATGAATAATAATGTTATAAAATTCAAAATTTAGTTAATACTATTCATAACGGCTAGTTCATAATAATATTATAATAAGATATCGTTGTTTAGTAAAACCTGGTATTGCGTAGAACACACGCTATTGAGGAAGGTCGTGATTGCGTGTAATGTAAGCCAAGTCATGGTTGCGTGTTGTGTAAGAATCCTTCGTTGTTTCGTATAACATAATCCAACCATATTTCATTTATACATTGAATATATATATATATATATATATATACTCAATGTTGCGTAGAATAACTATTATCAAAATTGTATGTAACACGATCCAAGAATAGTGTTGCGTATACTGCAAGCTAATACGGTGTTGCATATAGCGCAAGGTAATCTTGGTGTATCATACAACATAAGACATTTAATGAAATTAGAAGAATATTTTTCATAAAATCTCGGGGTGTTACATTCTACCCCCCTTAAAATGAATTTCTCCCTCGAAATTCGTCGGGGTTATAAATGGTTTACTACTCGAAAGTTTGTTTAATAGAATCCCACATCGTAAAAAGGAATACCAAAACATGGCTTTAAAAACTAAAGTATGAAATGTAACGGTTACCCAAATTAACTCATCACTGGGTTTCCACGTAGTAGGACATAGCTGAAAATATGGATATGGAAGAAAAATCTAACCATCAAGTTCTGATGGAGAGTGGTAGAGAACATGGCTATGAAAAATCCAACAATCACAAAGCTATTGATTTGTGATGATCTAAGGTACCATATGATTCATCGAATATAAGGGAACTAGGGAAAAAAATTTGGTTTTCAAGATCATTTCCCTAAAGTTGATGAATTAAAAGAAATACATGCATGATTTTGGTACAATCTCACTGTTGTTCGTGAATTGAACAATTTCCACTTCATCCCTTAAAGAAATGAAGTTGAATTTGTTATTCGTGATGTGTTAGCAGATCATGTGATAGAATGATGGGTCATTCCATCTCTTTCAAATAAAAGGTTAGCAAAAGTTATAAGTCCATATTATGGTTAGATTAATCGTATATGGTTCCAAAAATGAACTTATACTTCATATATCATACCTCTTAATAAAATAAAACTAGTTTCTACTAACCAGGGACTTCTTGTAGGACAATGGTAGGCGATAAAGGCCAGTCGCACTTCGGTTGTGGGTTCAATTCCCATAGCCTTGTCTGACGTGATGGGTTGTCGGCCATCCTATAGGTTGTCCTTTTTCTAAAACTACATTACTATATCATCCCATCAATAATATCGAAAAAAGGTTCTATCCTTAAACAATACTAACTTATATCCAACATAATCCATTCCAATCTTTAGGCTTATCCATAATATTGCAGTTCATTGTCATATTATAGTGAAAACGATTACCTAATATTTCATATAAGAAGCATGTTAATACCATCGTTGATCCCCATATATCATAAGATATGTATTGTTGGTCACATTACAAACGTTCGAAGGCCTTAATCATGTATTCTCTTTAAAAATGAATACCCATTGAACCTTAGTGAAAACATGAATGCAGTTAAAAGTTAACACTTTCCACATACCAAAATCCTCAAAATTCTATATACTCAAACCATGATATCACTTAGTCCTTATATCAATCATGAGCTCATGAATACAATCAAACATCTCATTATCTTCTTATTCCTTCATTATGCGCATATCATCTACTTTACAAAAATATCTGAATAACATTCCATGGTTACTGGTACCATTCAACATATACTTTCAAATACTTTTAGGAAAAACAATAGTGTAACAATCCTTAGATGATTCTTTATTCCATAGTACCATTAACTATACAACATAACTCTCGATAAACATACAATCATTCCACTACCTTCTAAAACAACTGACTGAGCTTCAACACTTCTTTCAGCTCATATATCATTTGTAGTCTCCTCATCATCATCCACATAAATACTACCCATATGACCATTCTGATTCTCTTTATGAGATTTTCCATTAGGTAATTGGTTTTCATAATGCCCATACATTCCACATTTAAAACATCTAATCATTGTTGATGTCGTAGCAATACCATTATCCTTGTCCATGGTGTTAACTGAACCTTTTCCTTTGCACTTACTGTCTTTGTGTCCTTCTTTTCCACACCCAAAGCATCTTCCAGTTCCTTTGAAACAATCTCCCTGATTCCTCTTCCCACATGATTTACATTAGGGAAATTGAACTTTCTTTCCTCTATAATCATCATGAAACTCCATCTTTCTCTTACTATCTGAGTCGGGAAACTTACCAAAGTTGAGATTATTGATCATATTATGAGATTGCTGATTAGGCATAATAACAATTTCTGGACTTCCAGATCCCGTTTCATTTGGTTTCTCCTGAATAAAATCATTCCATTGTCCGTCATATCCTCCATTATCATGAATCTTCCTGTTTCTAGCCATTTTCTAAAACCCAAAAAGAATAGTGTGAGAGGAAAAAATCATGCTAGGGAAAACAACATAGTAAAGGGGTAGCACCCTCAATATATAACATCTTAGGTTAAATTCTAAGATTGTTACCATAGTTCTAGGACTATATCCTATACGTATTCTTATCCTTAGGTAAATCCCTAGACATACCTTAGAAATATCGTTAGGGATCTCACTAACGTTTTCGCATCCTAGTTTCCAAAGATTGACTAAACCTCCCTCTGATACCAACTGTAGAGACCCAAAGCTTGACGTACATGGACATTACATTACTTTTGTGGAATAATTAATACATAACAAAAACAGACAGACAAGGACGGTAATAGTTTAGTGTCTTTGGAAACTTGGAACGTAATCTTCTAATCGTGGTGAAAGATCTTCAACATCTCCCAAAAGGTCTTTCCCTTTTTTTTCTTACCTAAAACCTTTCTTTATATCCTGGGGAAAAGAAAACATAAAAAGGGTGAGCTCAAATGCTCAGTAAGGGTAAGCATGGATAAAATAAAACATACCATATACATTTGAACTTAAAAACATGAACATAATGTTTAAACATCAAAATATTGAGAAATGACATAAAACATGGAAGTACGTAAGGAAAAGATCATAAAGAAACATTAATAATGACAAAATAGAATGGGAATAAAACATGTAATTTTGGAATCCATTAAGAACATGTAATGATTTCCATTGTAGCCAAGGCATTGCTTCCAAGACCACCTTAGTGGACAAAGTCCCATTCTAAATCGAGTTCACTCCTCGTTTCAGTCCTGTAACACTGAACCGGATTAACTTACTGTTCCAGCCATGTCTATCTCATGAGATATAAAATCTTTACCCAATGCATTGGAGGGAGATATAGGTCCCACCCATCTCATATTGAAATCATTCTTACTTGTGCCACAAAATAAACATCAATCATTCATCATAACCCAAAGAATAAAATGGGTTTTATAAACATCATCCAATCATCACATAATCCATATAAAACAAATAGATATTTCATCATAAGAAAAGTGAAACCATGTAAATCATGGAGACATTACACTTGAAACATACACATATGAAATAATTCCATCTTATATGGAAAATGATTTTTATAAAACACTTGAAATGAATTCTTGAGGAAAATATCCGTTCTTCTTAAAAATCATTTTCTTTTCAAAAAATTCCATGCAATTTTAAAAGAAAAGTATTTTGATGAAAATAGTCATAAAATCTTGTAGATTAATCTTCATGAAAATGAGGCATTATGAAACCGTAAAAATCCGTTCACGCCGTATAAGTTAAAAATAACATTCTCCTCGTACTTTTGTCGGAAAAGTCAAAAAGTACCTCGTATGGTAAACAAAAGAAAGATTCCTTACATACCATGTAGTAAAAGTCAAAAATGGGTAAAAGAAATTTAAAAATACATGAAAAAACTTTTATAAAACATGGACATGGATGATAGAAATAACCCCAGTAAATACTTACGAATAAGAAATCTCGGATAAAAATGAGATTTGCAAAATTATCCCTTACCTTATGTCTGATATGCTTCGTACGTATCCGAACCTCCTGTATAATGATTTAAATAATGTTATTGAATTATTACAAAATCATATTAATTGTTATGATATCATATATGGTTCACTTATGACTTTATATTACCCGTTCTTTTGTAAATTCCACGTTAAAGAGTGTTTTGGGTAAAATCATTTCATTTGTTGTCCGTGTTTTGACTTGTAATTATTCATATGATTACTTAGATCACGATTACATAATTCTAGAATATAAAACATGATTTATATATAATATATATTCAGAATATACAGATATATAATAGATCGATAAATGGAAAGAAATACACCGTTCATGGAGACGGTAGGTCGTACGTACGCATGAACGCTGTTTTCGTTTCCTTATTGAGTTGAATGGAATTAAGTAGATGACATACATATATACATAAATCCAGTAGCTTTATAATGTCATATATTTCATTATTATTTCTTATATATACTTTATAATCATTCTTAAATGGTTAACATGGAGAATGAATCTCATCGCATTGTGGAGACGATAGTCCGTACGTACGCACGAGCGATGATATCGTTTCCATAATTATTGAATTGAATTGGAGTAGATGATAAAATATATCAGAATCAGTATGATGTTATAATAACTATGTATAGTTATTCTTTACACCATTATACCCATCCATGTAAGGTGTTGGTGGAAAAACATATTACACCACGGCGTGGAGACGGTATTCCGTACGTACGCACGCACGGTGATTTTGTTTTCCGTATGATGGATAGAAGGTGAAATGGGGTTGTTTAATATTTATAATAAAAAATCAGTATATTAGTGATACTAATGTTTTTACTTTATAATGAAACAACTAATGAAGAATAAGTTGAAGAAGAAAGAAGCTTGAAAGAATCGGGAGAAGAAATTACCTCTTCTTTGATACGCCTCTTTGAAACCTCCTCTTAGGGCACTAAGATTGGTCTTTAAAGTAGACCAGAACCTCTAGGATGTTTCTAGGGAAGTGGAGAAGATAATTTTTCAGGGTTTGGCCAAGATTTAAGGCTCAAATTGTTGTGAGGAGGAGAGGGAGGAGGTGCCCTTTTATAAGGGAGGAGAGGGGCACCTTTGGAATTCTTAAAAATATTAATTTATAATAAATCTAACCCCACTTAAAAACCACCAAAAATGACTCATATTAGAATATTAGATGATATAGGGTTGTAATATCATCAACCAATAAAATTTAGACATGTTTGGATCTTATTTTAAACCTTATCATTTTGATTTATCCTTATTTAATCTATTTAAGTTTATTTGTGGTATTAAAATTCTAAATTTTAAATTATAACAAATAATTACTTATTTGTTGTGAATTTTCCATAATTGTTTACTTTATAACATTATAGACCATATAAATTTAAATTTATAATTTTTATATATTTTTTTTATTTTTAAAAAATTTTATAATATGTTATTTTTATAAAATAACAATAGTGTCAATTTTGACACTATTCATTTATTTGAATTTTAATAAAATATATACAGAATATATGTTCGAACTAAAAGCTTTAATAGATTCATAAAAGGTAATATGTATCTATAAAATTATTGTATCACATTAAATTGTTCATATAATATTTATTTTATTATTTATAAAACCATTTATTTGGTTTATCTCTTAATAAAATAATTACTACAACATTTTTGTATAATTATTTAATATACTTATTTGTTGTATAAAAATTTAAAATAAAATCCTATGATGAATATAAATATATTACATTTCACAATAATACTTTTACTCTAATTTATAATCTTAAAATCACAATATTTAAATTGTTATATTTATTAAATTATTAAGGTGACAACTTTGGCATCATTTAAAATAAAATAATATAGGTGTCATAATTGCTTTTATAAGACTCCAAATGGTCAAATATTCGACCACTGGATGATTATAGTTTAACTTGACATGACCAATAAGTTTTGGTCAGGGTTTTGTGCCTTTTATGGTCACTATTAGTTTAATAAAAACTATATTTTTTATTTTTCACTAGATAAATAATTTCTGCATCACTATTGTGTCACAAATAATTAAAATTATTTAATCCCAAAAAATTCTAAATAAATTCTCATGATGTAGATAATTTTTTTAGCTTTATGTATACTATTAATGTTAGAAGTTTCATGAAGTTTATCACTAACTTAAAATTATTATACTTATAGTATTTAAGAGAGTGACATGTTGTCACTTTCTTTGGTTTTAATAATAATTAAATTATTTTCATGGAAAAAAGTCCATTAAATGAATCTAATCCGACCCTTAGGTGATATGGGTCGACTTTTAGTCATCCAATAGGATTTTTCCAAGTGTTAGGGTAATTTTATAATCTTATATTTACCCTTAATTACCCGATTTACCTTTAACTATAGTAAATAAAATTTACCGTAGTTACTATTCACAATGCCCAAAAATAAAAAGTAGCTTATTAACATAATTTGGACCCACTGATTCCAAATATGAAATCCATTTTTTCAAATACAATACACAAAAGTTGCAGAAATTAAATTAAAATTAATCTCGTTGTCGAAAGAAAACGGGTTTTTCTTTAAAACATTGCAAAAGATTGAATTGATTTAACCTACGAATTCAAGGTAAAATAAATGCTAATTACATAAATTATATTAAATGGTAAAAATATATTCTATTTATACTTTAAAACCATTCAATATTATAATTTAACCACATAAGATATTACGATGAAAAATGTTGTTTTTAATTAAAATATAGGGTGTTTTTACTATTCATTAAAATATGAAAGTCATCAGAATAAAATGAAAAATTTATCCTAAGAAAATTTTTATTTCTTGATTCCAAATAATAATTTTATTTTTTCAAATGGAACTTATAAACATGTAAAAAACTAGATTTAAAGTGGGTGCGCCATCAAAAGGCGGCAAAACTGCATTTTTTTAAAAATACTTATTTTACCCAAAAAATTTATTTTGTTCTTATAACATGTTCTAGAAAATGTGTAATATGAATAATAATGTTATAGAATTCAAAATTTAGTTAATACTGTTCATAACGGCTAGTTCATAATAATATTATAATAATATATCGTTGTTTAGTAAAACCCGGTATTGCGTACAACACACGCTATCGAGGAAGGTCGTGATTGCGTGTAATGCAAGCCAAGTCAAGGTTGTGTGTTGTGAAAGAATCCTTTATTGTTTCGTATAACAGAATCCAACCATATTTAATTTATACATTGAATATATATATATATATATACTCAATGTTGCGTAGAATAACTATTATCAAAATTATGTGTAACATGGTCCAAGAATAGTGTTGTGTATACTGCAAGCTAATACGGTGTTGCGTATAGCGCAAGGTAATCTTGGTGTAGCATACAACACAAGACATTTAATGAAATTAAAAGAATATTTTTCATAAAATCTCGAGGTGTTACAGACTTCTTCTCCTCCCTAAATCTCATAGGGGTCTTCTAGCTCTCAAGTCACATGATCAGATTACTTCTTTAAGTTCTTTCTTGATTCATTGTAGATGATCTTATGCTCTCTCCACACAGGCTTGCTAAATCACACTTTCTTGTGTATCTCTTCAAGAATATTCAATAGCCTTAGGTAAGGTCTATTGGCCTTGATCAATAATTCTGATCACCTAAGTTAACCTGTCCTCAGCTCACAATTCTCAGGTGATTCTTTCTTCTTTTGATGAATAATTGGCCTCACTTATATGTGTGAAAGTGTTTCACACAACCTCTTCAAGAATGCAAGAATAATCCTGAACACTATCAGCTCTGTCTGCCTTCTTGAATTCTAAAATACTATAAACTCAGATAGAAGATCTTTTTAACTCTATCTGGCTTCAGTCTCAATACTCATTAATTTCATGCATGGATTTCATGGGATCCATTACCTCCTGTATTTGGATGTCTCAATTTTATATTCTTTAGTGCAATAACTGAATGCACTAAAACTTCTCCTTGTTTTCTTGGCAATAATCACATACACTTATTTGATTATTCAAACACTGAGGATTAGCTCACCTGGAATCATCCAAATTGATTATGCTTCATGCATGAGTATCATAGAATTGCTTCTTCTTGTTTACATGCGTGCACTAACAATATTGATTCTTCTTTTAAGTGTATTCATGTGTGCATGTTAATTCATGCATGCACAATCTCCTTATTCTCTTTTGATTTTGTGAAAACCCCAATGGATAAAATTATTTAATCACGCACACTTACTCTTTCTTTTCCTCACTTAATATCACACAAACACTTTCTTGTCTTTGGTTCTTTACACACACACACTTATTATTTAGTTTAGGTTCAACATAAGTGTATGTTTATTTAAACCCAAATGTGTTTAGTTAATGTGTGTGATCTTCCTCTTTCTTCCCCCTTCTTCAAATGTGCGCACACATTCCTTTCTTGATTTGTGTTCTTATTCAAACATTAATGGGCATATTCAATGTATGGATTGTTCTGGCACACTTGGTTGTCTCAATTCATGCATATTCATGCATGTTCATCATGCATGCATTCTCCATCCTCCTTTGTGAATAGAAAATTGCTTAGGTTTATTTTTCTTCAAATAGAACACACACAAGCTTCATCCTTCATATATCCACCTTCTTCTTCAAATACTAACCCCTGAAAAACAATATATGTGTGTGTGTGTCTGTGTCTGTGTCTGTGGATAGAAGGGTTTTCTTCTTTGTTCAAACAGGAGGGCATGAGTTCTTCGTCATGAAAGGAGGTACGTATGGTCTATCTTTACATAACCAAGAATGGTACTTGGTTTCTATCTTCTCAAGAGCACAACAAGGGTGGAATGAACTGGTTGTTTTCCTACGGTATCACCTCTACGAAGCACCACGAGGGTTTAGAAAAACCATTTGGGTGTTTTTGGGTTTTCCTCGCATAGAGGTGTGGTCTATTCTTCTTCGCAAGGACGTTTCAAGAGTTTTTTTCACTTGTTGGACACATGTGGGGTCTTCTTCTTCTTCGCGTAGCAGGGATGCATGGAACCTCTCTGGTACAATGCTCTATTTCAGAGAAACAAGAGATTTTCTCTCAATATCTTAAAAAACTAAATGATTCAAGGGACTCATCATTATATAGGAAAAGGATATGTATTTAAGTCTTCATGAGATGCCTCGGGATTCAAAACATTCAATAGATGAAATCTTTGGCATTGAATATTTTCAAATGTGGTATAAAGATATGCGCAAATCTCGGTTGTTTCCTTTTCAACCACGAGTTCCTTCTCTCTCGATTATTATTATCTTCACATGCATGTGTTTTCAAATGCATGAAAATCATCTCCCAAATGCATCGAGCTTCTTGAAGTGTCCTCACACCTCCATTTTCTTTGTCCATGTACTATCTCTTTATTTCGGTGCATGCGTGCAAATGAAATTGCATGAATGTGTTCGTTACATCCTAATGATCACTGTGGGCTTTAAATGAGCTCAAATTATAACCAGAGTGATGAGATCTTCGTTCAGATCGAGTAGTGGTTCACAGGTGGATCTTGGGTGTTCGAAGGTTAAAAAAACCTCGGTGGAGAGATCGGATAGCTCTAGTTCAAACCTGAACCATGGAGATCATATGGAAAGCCTTGATTAAAATGCGGGATGTGGGATGGATCGTGCGGTTGAGATCAGACGTGGTACTAGATGGATGTCTAGGATTAGTTCTAAATTTTTAAAATATTGCCACACATCGAAACAAACACATAGGTTCTCATGGTTTAAATACAAAGATGTGGTGGCAACCACTCAGAATTACCCATCTCTCTTCATGGTACCACCCCGCACCATGTTCACCCTACGGGCGTGCTCTTAGATCCCACTCTGCTCCTCGAGCGCGCACCTAGTGCCCACTATTCATGCTAGTGCATAGTTTGATCACCATGCGCACACATGCGGGCCTATATGCGGCCTGTGTACACCCTTCCTCGTGTGGGGCTGGCCTTGAGGGCTTCCCTCGGGCACAGTTGACCCCTCGGGTCCCGCATGTTCTTGAGGTGAGGTCCTTAGCTGGACCTCCATGGTTGTCCCCATACTTTTTATGTAAGTCCATATACACTTGGTTAAAAATCAAGTGTCTAGTGTAATAATAATGCATGTCCACCTTCCTCATTCAAAGATCATGCATGGGAAATGCACTTTGTAGACTCCATACTAAGCCATTTCTCCTCTCTTCTTCATCTTAAAACATCAACCTTCTTTTTATTTTTTGAATAAAAACTCCAAGATCTTCAACATTCCTTAAATCCAATCATGGATGAAGCATGAATCATGTCTTCATTCCTCATGAATTAAATCATGATGCATGGTTTTCAACACTTCATCCACTTAGTGACTATGGATGGATCTTTACTTCTGTCCTCATGAAATTGAGTATTTCATGGACTTTTTCAAGTGTTGTAACAATGTATCACCTTGATACAAGTCTTGGAACGTTGGATCAGTTCAAAAATCGTTAGATTTCATTCACAATATTCTTCCATAATCAAAATGAGATCTTCATTTAATTAATAACATCACTTTAAGAATCACCACTTCAATTATTGGAACAACTTCCATCATCAATACCTTTCATTCACATATTGACTTCTCATTGGAAACTTATTGACAACAAATACAACAACATGCTAAACAATCTCCCCCTTTGTATTTTTTTTGTCAATATCACTTAAGCAAGCTTTGAATGGGTCAATATGTGTGCCATTATTTTCTCCCCCTTATTGGAAACCAAATGCAAGGGTATTAGTGGGGTCTCTTCAAAAACATGTCCTCCTCCCTTTGAATTGTATCTTTTGGAATATTTCTGAGATTGGGATGATGTCACATGTTTCACTTAGAAAAGAGCCTTTAGTTAATCAACTCTAAGTATACTTGGACTAACCCAGTGTAGAAAACAAGAGAGATATGACCAAGGTTTTCAATGCTATCCATAAACAACTATACATGTGAAATCATTCTCATAGTGTATCAATCCTTGACCAAGTGATTTGAGATAATGAGATTTATCAATGAAATTATAAATCCTACACATACTTCACCAAACATATTAAAAAGTTCAAGTGATATATAAATCTCTACTTTTCATCCCATATTTTCATCAATCAAGCACTCCCCCTTAACTGACATGATAAATACAATTATGAACAAGGGATGAAAGTGTGATTGGAATACCTGAGTTTCAACTTCTTGAGATGATATGAATTTCAAGGTTTGTTAGGACATAATCCTTGATATCATATCCTTCATTTTTTTCTCCACCTCAAGGGATTCACTCCCCTTGATTTTCCTTGGTGGAAAATAATCATCAGATGATCTTAAATATATTCATATTGATAATATTCCACTATGTAACACTTCAATTAATTATCAAATCATGAATAATGAGTCCAACTTTTAGTTCTCCACTTTGTTCATTCAATTATCATTTTATAATGACCTTCATCTTCAATTCCTTGCAATGTAATCACACATATACAAAAAATATATAAGGTAATAATGTGGAACACTTGTGAGCTTCTTAATAGAAGAAATGGGATTGAGAATTTTCTCTCAACCCAAGAACTCCTTTCCTTGCAAATTTAATGTGTCTGGTACACTTCATGTTATTTTTTCTTCTCCATTTGACATTTTTATAGTTATTTGTAATCATGGACCATTTACTTCTGTTTACCTTTAAATTGTGTGGATTATTTTTCTTTACTTCTATCACTAGTGATGTAGATTCCACTGGTGCATGTTCTTCAATTTTTAGCATCTCTATTCGGCCTGGTAAAATAGTTAAACATATGTTTTCATGATTTTCATCCTTCTTGAACCTTCCACATGGTACTTTTGATACACTTGGGTTGTCATTTATTGACAACCTCTTATGAAATTCTAATTTTCCTTCATGTGGAATGATCTATTTTCCCTTTTCCTTGGCTTTAGTTAGTATTTAATCTTCAGATCTTTTTAGTTCTTTAGCAATTTTCAATTGATTAGGCCAGATAACTAGAAAATCCTTCTTGGAATTTTCTATCTTGGAGATTCTACATGGATTCTTCAATACTTTTAAGTTATCTTTATTAGGAAACATATCAAAATTATCTTGAGTAATGTATTCAATCAATCATGTCTTCTTCTGGATTGATTCTCCTTTTAATCTGAGATTTCTTTCATTCATTTCCATGGCTTTTTTGAAGTGATCCATGGTATGACCTTTCTTTCCATAGTAGAAGAATATTTTCTTTGTTGAGATAACATTCTTGGAATCTGTCTTAAACTTCTTCTTGGGAATAATTTATTTCACAATTTTCTTGACTTCACTGTATTGCATATTCCCAATGGAAGACTTTTCAACTTCCTTTTCTTTCTCCTACCTTTGTTGTGGTCTATGATTCTTATCAATATATGCCTAAGGCATGGTAGGACTAAACCAGCACTCATCATAACTATGACCACTTCTATTTCAATTATCACATAAGTATTCTAGATATTCAAATATGTTCTTGAAAGATAGATTCTTATCCATCTGTGTTTTCTTCCTTTTCTTTGCATGATGCTTCATTTCTTTACATATACTTTACCAGAATGTAGGCCTTATATAATTTCCATATGCTGACATATTATTCTAGAAATTATTGTCTTTATTCCCAAACATCTAACAACACCAAAAATAGCCAACAAATATCCTTATTTTACTTGCAGTATCAGTCTGGATAGATTTGGTGCATTTTTGTTTCTGGAATTGTCTTTCTTTATTTGAGGCATCATTTTGGGAGTTTCTTTTCTTAATCATTCCAGTATCCACACTTGATGTTTTGATGGATTTATTGACAATTTTATCAATAAACATCTTCCCATATTTTGTCTTTGAACCTATACTTGCAAATGAATCTACATTAGTAGAAACAAAAATAACTGGGTTATGGGATACCTTCTTCTTGAAGGATGTTACCATTGGATTAGAGGATGATCTAATGTTCATTTTGGAATCATATTCCTCAATGAAAACATGAGTGGCAGCATCTCTTCTTTCAGTTATTTTCAAAGTTCCATCTTGGAGTGATTTATTATTTTTCAATCTCACCTCCAATTCTAAACATTTCATTTTGAGAGAATTATTATCATCCTCAATTGATCTCAAAAAAATTTCCCAATTCTCCTTCAGAATTGTTATTTGTTCTTCATGAACATTTATTAATTGTTATAAATATTTTTCAAGCTCCTTTAGCTTGTTGGCTTTGTCTTCTAGTTGAGTAGATTTTACAACCATAGAATCTTGGTGAAAATATTCAAATGCATGGAAATATTCTACAAACACAATCTCAAATAATTCCTTATCACATAAACTTCCTTAAAATTATTTAGTAACTTCATAAATTCTTTAATTACAACGAGAAATTGTTTCTTACTTTCCTTTCACAAGTTTTGTGAGAGTGTTTGATATGCCAAACCTTTTACCCAATTCTTCTTCCATGGAATTAGATTCTTCTTCCAGCTGTAATTTTTCATCTTGAAGAGAACTAATTCTTGCATCAATGTGTCTTGGCACTTCTCTAAGGAATTTATTAAGATGATCTTTGAGTGAAGTCTGAAGATCACTAATTGATCTATCATCATCACAGCTTGAGAATTCTTCATTAGAAGAGTTATAATAATAAAAGGAATTTTCACATGTTTTACCTTTCAGAATACCTTCAGTAGAAGGCGTCTCTCCATTAATAGTAAGATTCTTATTCATCTTCCTTGCCTGTTTCTTCTTTTTGTTCTTCTGAGTCTTGGCATATATCTTCATTTGAGGTTGTTCACTCATCTCCTAAAATCATCACTTCATAAATACTCCCTTGGATATTTTAGAGGTAACCTCTCTCTGATACCAATTAAATTTCCCAGATCAGTGTGAATAATTAAGAGGGGGAGGGGTGAATCAGTGATCCCTTTAAATCTTTTTACTAATTGATTATTTTCAATTAAACCTCTAGGGATTGTTAAAGCCTTGATCTATTACTCTTGTGTCTCTCAGCCTTACCTCGAATGATGTTGTAAATGTAAAGGCACTAAACACAAGTATTTATAATGTTTGGTTCAAAGACCTACTCCTTGTTGTGTTGGTTTTTTACCAAACATAGATTATCCACTATAACTCGGTTAGTAATTACAATGGTAGACACTGAGTCCCACTATATCTATATTAAGTCCCATAAGAGGTTCTTTATACTGCTTCCTACAGTGTTACTAGAGTTCCACTGGCTTACTTCTGATTCCCACTAAAGACTTATTCTCCTCCCTGAATATCACAGGGGTCTTCTAGCACTCGAGTCACACGAGCAGCTTCCTTATTTTAGTTCTTTATTGATTTACTATAAATGATCTTCTTATCTCTCCATGTAGGATTTCTAAATCACACTTTCCTGTGTATCTCTTTAAGAATATTTTACATCCTTTAGTAAGGTCTGTTGGCCTTTCTTAATAATTCTGATCACTTCAGTTGATCAGTCCTCAGCTCACAATGCTCAGGTGATCCTTTCTTCTTCTAATGAAGACCTGGCCTCACTGATATGTGTGGAAGTGGTCCACACAACTTCTTAAAGAATGAAATAATAATCATGAACACTATCAGCTCCGTCAGCCTTCTTGGTTTCTCAAATACTATAAACTCATATAGAAGATCTTCTATAACTCTGTTTGGATTCAGTATAAATACTCATTCACTGCATGCATGGATTGCATGGGATCCAATACCTCTTGTGTTTGGATATCTCAATTTCTTATTCTTTAGTGCAATAACTTAATGCACTAAAACTTCTCCTTGTTATCTTGGAAAGAATAACATATACTTATGTGATTATTCAAACACTAAGGATTAGCTCACTTGGCATCATCTGAATTGATTATGATTCATGCATGAGTTTTATGGCATTGCTACTTCTTTTTTACACACGTTCACTAAAAATATTGATTCTTCTTTTAATTTTATTCATTTTTGCATGTCCATTTTTTCTTGAACAATCTCCTTCTTCTCTTTTTCTTGTGTGAAACCCCCAATGGGTATAATTCTTTAAGCACACACACTTTCTTGTCTTTGGTTCTTTTCTCACACACACACTTATTATTTAGTTTAGGTTCAACATAAGTGTATGTTTATTCAAACCAGAATGGGTTTAGTTCAAGTGTGTGATCTTCCTCTTTCTTCCTCCTTCTTTAAATGTGCACACACAATACTTTCTTGATTTGTGTTATTTTTCAAACTCGAATGGGTATATTTAATGTATGGATTGTTATTGAACACTTGGGAGTCTCAATTAATACATATGCATGAATGTGAATCATGCATGAATTATCTATCCTCCTTTGTGAATACATGAGGGCTCAGGTTTCTTTTTCTCTAAATAGAACACACACAAGCTTCATCCTTCATGAAACCACCTTCTTCTTCAAAAACTAACCCCTAAAAAACAATATATATATAGAGAGATAATGATGTTATTCTTTGTGAAAATAGGAGGGAATGAGTTCTCCTTCACGCAAGGAGGTACACGTGGTCTGTCTTCACAGAACTAAGAATGGTTATTGGTTTCTATCTTCGTAAGAGAACAACACGGGTGGCATGAACCGGTTGTTTTCCTACGTGATCACCTCCATGAATCACCATGAGGGTTTAGAAAAATCATACGGGTGTTCATGGGTTTTCTTCACATAGATGTGTGGTTTATTCTTCTTCACGAGGATGTTTCAAGAGTGCTTTGTACTTGTTGAATGCCTGTGGGATTTTCTTCTTCCTCGTGTAGTAGGGTTGTGCAGAACCTCTCTAGTATGATGCTCTGTTTTAGAGAAATGAGATCTTTTCTCTCAATCTCTTCTACAACTGAATGAGTTGAGGGAATCAACCTTTTATAGGCAGAGGATGTGTGTTTCAGTCCATGTGAGATTCCATGGGATTCAAAACTTTCAATGGATGATATCTTCATCTTTGAATATTTTCAAATGCAGGATAAAGATATGTGCAAATCTTGGTTGTTTCCTTTTCAACCGCGGGTTCCTTCTCTCTCGGTTATTATTATCCTTATATGCATTCATTTTATAATGCATTCAAATCATCTCCTAAATGCATCATGCTTCATGATGTGGCCTCGTAACTCTGTTTGCTCCGGCCATGTATTATCTCTTTATTTCGGTGCATGCATGCAAATGAAATTTCATGCATGTGTTCGTTAAATCCTAACGATCACTGTGGGATTGAAATAAGCTCAAATTATGCCCGGAGTGATGAGATATTCATTTGGATCTAGTACTGGTTCGGGGGTAGAGCTCGGGTGTTCGGAGGTTGAAGACAACCTTAGTGGATATATTGGATGATGATAGTTCAAACCTGAACCATGGAGATCAGATGGACAGGCTTGATTAAAATGACAGATGCATGATGGAGGGTGCAGCTAAGATCAAGTGTGGGATCAGATGGATGTCTAGGATTAGTTCCGCATTTTTAAAATGTTGTCTCACATTGAAAAAAACACACGGGTTCTCATTTTTTTAAATATCAAGCTATGATGATAACTGCTCAGAATTCTCCCCTCTCCCTCCACGGTATCGCCCCGTGCCATGTTCACCCTACGGGCGTACTCTTAGCACCCACTCTTCTCCTTAGGAACTCACCTAGTTCCCACTATGCATTCTAGCACATGAGTTGATCATTGTGTGCACAACTAAAGGCCTATACATAGCCCCCATACACCCTACCTCATACGGGGCTGGCCTTGAGGGCTTTTCTCAAGTGAGATTGACCCCTTGGGTCCCACATGTGCTTGAGGTGAGTTCCTCTACTGTACCTCCATGGTTATCCCCTTTCTCTTTTATGTAAGTCCATATATACTTGGTTAAAAACCAAGTGTCCAGTGTAAGAATAATGCATGGCCACCTTCCTCATTCAAATCTCATACATGGGAAATGCACTTAGTAAACTCCATACTAATCCCTTCCTCCTCTCTTCTTAATCTTAAAACATCGACCTTATTTTTATTTTTGGAATAAAAACTCCAAGATCTTTGACATTAATTAAATCCAATCAATGATGATGCATGGATCATGTCTTCATTCCTCATGCATTAAAGCATGATGTATGGTTTTCAAAACTTCATCCACTTAGAGACTATGGATGGATCTTTACTTATTTCCTCATGAAATTAAGTACTGAATGGACTTCTTCAAGTATTGTAAAAATGTATCACCTTGATACATGTCTTGTAACTTTGTACTAGTTCAACAATCGTTAGATTTCATTCACAATCTTCTTCCATAATCAAAGTGATATCTTCATTGAATTACTAACATCACTTTAAGCATCACCACTTCAGTCATTGGAAAAACATCCATCATCAATACCTTTCATTCACATATTAACTTCTCATTGACAACTTATTGACAACAAATGAAACACCATTCTCAAGAACCATTATAGGAACCCATCATGGATGGAACATTTGGGGATTAGAGTAATATATGTGAACTTTTTCAATGTGAGTCATGCATGCACTGGTTCACAATAGGCTGTGCATGTTATTTTTTAGGTCATGCACACTAGTTCAAAACATGGCACGCACACTAGGTTTTAGTAGGTCATGTAGGATCCTAGACTTTTATCAGTTTCATGAGTGCCCAGTCATAAGTATGTCACATTCTTATCCACACACTTATCCTTTAAAAACTTGGTGAACTCCATTATAAAAAGTTCAACTTAAAAGGATCATAAATTTTAATCTATGTTTCTATTTTGGCTCCATGAGTTTTAAAATAAAATATAATTGAATGTTTTACCCTCTTTTATATTGGTTATACCCATAAATTAATATTTTTTTATCCAAATGACATCTAAAAGAACCTAAGAAATAAATTTAAATATTTTTAACGAATCTATATCCCACTCTTCATAGGATGTTCTCACCACTACACCACCAAATTGAGATACATTTTTCAAGAATCTTTATTTATCAGTGTATGAGAAATCAAGTGGAACATAGAGATCCCAACTAAAATATATTCATAGACCAAGACAATCCTTTAGGCTGGACTTAAATCATGTTATCTAAGTGGGGATCATGTTCTTTTCTTTATAGTAATGGTAATGACACAATTTTTGGAAAATTTATGCATGTCAATCCAAAATTTTATATGACATTGATGATCTAAAATTATTTTTTATAATTAAAGGTCAATAAGTTTCATAAAAATTTTTCAAACAATCAAAACTAGAAAAATGACCTTGGATTGTTGTAAAAATTTATGAAAATGATATTTTATTTATTTTTTACCTATAATAAAATTATTATTTTCAATATTATTTTTTATGTGACTAGAATGATGTAAATTGTGTTTATATGATTAAAAGTATTTTCTGTTCTATAAACATGTGTCCAATGATAAAAATGAAATGAGATCAAATTTTCATTAAATTTTAAGTCAATTATATTTTATTTTTTTTAACCTGTAAGAAATAATTTTACATCAATATAACATCTTACGTGGATAAACTGATTAAAAGTTATTTTTTTAAGTTCTATTAAAGTTATTCAAATGATCAAAACCAAGTAAGAGACAATGAATTATTGTGACAATTTAGGATGATGATCATTGATTCATTTGTGACATGTAATAAAATACTACATGTCATACCAATGTTTATTTTATCTAAAATGACATATAGTTCATTTTTAAGTTCTATAATCATTCTTCAAATTCTCAAAACTGATCAAATAATGTTGTATTTTTGAAAAAAATTTATGACAATGATCGCTGATTAATTTTTTACCTCTAGGTAAAAACAACCAGAAAAACTAATTTTTGATTTGTCTAAAATGATCCAATGTTTCCTTTTTTACTATCAAAATTATTTTTAATTCTATGAAAATGTATCAAATAATCATACCTAAATAAACAAACTTTTATTTTCATAAAAATTTACAGTGACCATTTTCAACTAATTTTTCACCTATAGGAAAAAACCACACATCAATATGACGTGAAATATGACATTAATTATCTATTATGATTTTTTAGAATCAAATATCTATTAAATTTTATAAACATGTTTCAAATAATCAAAAATAAGTGAAATATTTCAAATTTATATGAAAAATTCAGACAATAATCTTTGATTCATTTGTGATTTGTTCACTTAATTGAAAAAATTTATTATATATGTCAAAAAGACATTAGAAGGGGAATTAATTCTTGAGTTATTGAAATAAAATTCAATTTAATTTGATGTGTGATATTTTTATAATGATTCAAAGATTTATATTTATATAAATAAATAGGAAACCCATCAATCCACCTGAACTAGGATAATTGGGAAATCAAGCATTGGTGATCATTTCAATAATATACCAAATTCTTATTGAACAATATTGATTATGGTTATTATTAGTGTAAAATAAAATAAGAACATTATGATCATGTATTAATATAATATTTAATTGAAAAAAACAATTTATTTAAAATATTTCAACATTATATTTATAGATGGAAGAATAATAATAAAATTTTCCTTGAGTGAAAAATAAAAGTCATAGAAAAAAAGTTTCACCTCATCATTTGAGAAGAAAATGGATAAAATTATCTTATTATTTGAGAATATAAGATAAATCAAAAAGATTTTTTAAATGGAAATTATAAAAGTAAGTGTAAGTAGTAACTATGGAGAAACTTATCTAAAATAAATCCATCAAACCAATGATTCAAAAGCCGGTACTCTATATAATTGATCTACAAGCTGATCATAAAACTAAGGATCACAAAAGGTATATATAGAATTCACTGGGGGGAAGCACCACACACTCAATAATTGAACCATATAAATTTAAACATCAATAACTTCTAATCCATAGACACTAGATATAACCAAACTACAGACACTGTAGATAGCTCTCTGGGTCACTATAGACACTTCA
The DNA here is from genome assembly GCA_963277665.1 of Viscum album. Lineage (NCBI taxonomy): Eukaryota > Viridiplantae > Streptophyta > Magnoliopsida > Santalales > Viscaceae > Viscum > Viscum album. The sequence goes on along the minus strand of OY728155.1, from coordinate 188,880,868 downwards.
AATATAGGAGGCACAACCATCAAATAGGAGTGAGTGTCAAATATATTGAAACCACTACAATATGAAACCTATTAGTCATAAAACAAAAAAAAACAAGATAAGGAAGCCTCTCATCCAAATATTTTAACACCACATCCACTAAAAAATAGATCCTAGTCATGATAATTGAAAAGTATTTTTGTGGGAGATCTCAAATAATATGTAATTTTCAGTAATTAGGAGTAATAGAGTGGCTGAAAAGTTCATTGTCTAAGTAATTATTACTTAAAACAACATATTAAATTAAATTGAAAAATAATAATAAATAAATAAACTACTAAAAATGATAGGGGGTTTATTTCTTTTTTATAACATAAGAAGAAGTGTATTGGAAAAAGATTGTGTTTTTTCATAAAATTTGTCTGATAAAATTCATTTCATATAAACCACCAAATCAATAAATTATTTATCATTAGAATTTAAATTATTGTTATTTTTAATTAATATCCCTTAATTTTTTAACTCTTGAACCCTATGGATTTAAACATTACCATAAAGAATGAAAACATTTAAACTCTAGGATAACTCCAGGATGAGCAACCTCAACACACTACTTTTATTGTTGTTAAAAAGTGAAAATATATTATATGGTCAATTAGGGATAAATATAAACACTCTAAATGAGAATAATTAAATTTTTGAGATTGTTCTTTAACTCTTAAAATTGATCCCATGTTGTTTTGTCTTACCGATTAATATTCAGTTCTTACAATTCACACATTATTCGACCTTGTGTGCTTTGAGTTAATTATTCGATAGAGTGATCAATTGAAACTAAAATAATTTAACTAAATATAATGTATAATATTAATTTATTCTCCTATATTCAAAATAATCAATTGAATATTGTGTAAATTAGACCGATTACTATAAGAATATGATTTTAGGGGATGGTGGGTCACCGTAGAAACATTTTCCAAGTGAAATGGTTTAGAATGGGTATAACCCAATCACATTTATACTATTTACTTAAATACCCAAATAAAATAAGAATATAATAATAAAAATTAAATAAATCAAGATAAATATAAGATAAATAAATAATTTTTTACAAGAACAACAACACTACAACAAAGAAGTAGAAAATAATATAATTAAGAAGGAGATCCTAGAATGAGAGATTACATCCTCCAATGGTGTATATAAATGGAAGTTCACTAATTATTATATTATATAAATCATTTAATTATTGTAAAAACCACTTTAAATTAGAAAAATCATACATTTATAAAGTAGATATGAGTCTAGGATTATAAGACCTCACAAGTGTGAATGGGGAATTTGACCAAATATTTTAATCTAACTTTAACTGACTTGTGGACATAAACAATGCCTGAAAAAAACTATACTTATAAAATTAATATTTGTTTGTAATTTAATCCTCTATATGTTGACCAAATTTGAGACTAATATAAGCCTGAATGAATAATATATGGCCCAAAATATGAACTGGTTTCCATGCTGATGAGTACAGCCCATCTTTGACTTCATAGCCCATTTTCTCCCTTAAAATTTGAGATATTGAAATGATATTCCCAATAAATAATATGTCTCATATAATTAAGAATAATTTAATGAAATTTAAAGTCCAAATAATTCATATAAAAATATTTATATAAAAAATAATAGAATCTAATTTAAAGTATTAAATTAGAATTTTCACCAAATTTTCAAATGCATGTTCTATTCCCATATTTTCCATAAATAAAAAAATATCATGACATGGGGGGAAATTATAATTATTCTCAATAAAATATTCAATAAAAAATTATTTTATCAACTCGCCCACACTTACCCTTTTGCACTACTAGGAAAAGTTACATGTCATGTATTCTAAAAGAATTATGCAATGATTTTCATATTAACATTTCTTAATCTATGATAATAATATGGGAAAATAAATAATAAAATAATGAATTTATTATTAATAAATTTTAAATTCATTATATCATAAATTATTTTAAAATAAAACCCAATGATATTAGTGACAATAATCATGGTGAAACAAGTTATGGGTCCACTATGTCACTAATTTTCTACATGTGTGTGTGTGTCGGCCATTTTATTCTTGTCTTTCTATTCTTTATTCAGTATATTCATTAAAAGTAAAACTTTTATTCTTACCTAGTTCTTTTCCACAAAACTCATTCCATATCCTTTGTAATCAAATTTCAAAATCCACTCACTTAAGTATCCTCAGAAGTAAAACCTTAAGCTCCTGACTTGGATATGCCCATAAGTGGTACCTTTCATCATTCCCCTCTATTTTTTTATTTGATTTATTTTTTTAGGGGTTACAACCATCAGATAGTAGGTACACATGAATAGGTTAATTCAACATAGTGATGAAATTAATCGAAAAATAAATGAAGGTATGGAAAAACTATTTTTATAAGATGAAAAGAATAATTTACTTTATTATAACTTTAATTGAATAGGATCAAATTTTAAGATTTATGGTCGTGTGTGATGTTGTATGGAGAATTAAAATGAAATAATTTAACATAAACTAATATCACAAATAATGGTTTCAAAATATAAATGATTTTATAATGATATAACTGATCAAATCATTGACAACATCCATTTTTTATAAAATACAACCATTAATGAAGAAATATTACTCATTATTTACATTATACCAATGAGATTTGGAAATTTAATCATGTATTTTTTATAAGTTCTAGATATAAATGGGAATGTGAAATGATTCTATTTTTTTGTTTTTGTTTTTTGTTTTTTTAATTGACAATTTACTCAAAACACGGAAATAAAAATCCTACATAAGATACCCAAAATGTTGTCCCCTCCCCAAAACTACAAATGTTACATAAAACTCAATGTGACCTTATGAAATGATATATTCTCCCAAAATGTAGTATTTTTAATAGTAAAATTAACATAAAAGTGAATGGGTTAGGGATAACCTCATGTTCTCAAGTGATTATGGGGTCATGTAGTGTGATGACATTAATTACATGTACGGAAGGCCGCTACATGTATTGATCCAACCAATTACCATTGACTATAAAGCTCATTCTCATAGAATATTGAGTGATTTACAATGTACCATAATGAAAAACACACAATACAATATAAGTTCCTAACCATTTAGAATACAAATTATCGGGCATCAGCTTTAATAATGAACTATAAAGAATGAATTTATCTTCATCTTGAAAACCTATTTTAGATCATTCTATCAAGGGTTTGTTTTTCTCACTCTTTGTAGATCCTTGAATTATTGTATGGTGATAATAAGATCTTCTTAAGATCTTGATTTTTTGGCTTCCTTTGATCTTCTACTAGGATCAAATCCATGTAGAATTTATTTATCACTCAAAATTCATGTTTCTCAACCTCCATGGGAAGATGGAGGGATTTTTCCATGATATTAAAAAATGGTTACATGTTTATGGGAGTCTTGTAAGTCATACTATAATACCAAATCACATCATTCAAGTTCTTGCTTCAATATTTTTTTAGCAACATAGTTTTCTCCAAAATATTTTTTTAAATCCCGATTTGAAACACCAGCCAATCCATTTTTAAGGGGTGGTATGAAGATTTTTTTTCACCCCATATTTTTAAAGTAGGTAAAATAATTTTTTGTAGAAATATTTTTAACCTTGATCACTGATGATAAATATTCCAAACTTGGGGAAAATCTAATCATTGACAAAGTCCACTATAATATGATGATCATCGGTCCTGGTGGTATTAGCCTCCATACATTTTCTAACATAATCAACAATATACAGAATGTATATGAAATTGAATGAGCTAATAAAATGACCCATAAAATAAATTCCCCATACATGAGAAATTTTACCAAATAATATGGTTCATTGAGGTATCTCTTGTCTCCTATGATTGTTTTCAGTGTTTTGGAAACATGAGAATGACTTACAAAACACATGGGAATCATAGAATAATATGGTCCAATATAATCCAAATTATAAGAATTTTATAGATTTACTTTGGGTTTAAAAGTGTCCACCATGAGAATTTTTATGAAACAAAATAAAAAATAGACTCAAACTTATGATCCAGATCACATATTCTAATGAATTGGTCACTACACAAGCACTAGAGGAAGGGGTCATCCCTGTAAAACCTAGACTCACTTTTCAATTTAAAAAATTGGTGTTTCTTAATATTTACAATTATTTAAAAATTGTAAAGATAGTTAACAAAATTAGTATACCAAGGATGTGTATTTGAGAGTTCATAAAGATGCTTACTGGAAAATGTGTCCTAAAGTGGTGCCCGATCCAAGGTGTCTTCCTCTGGTGTGTGAGTAACCATACTCATGTGGTTTACCACCAAGTTCTTTAAACCCTTATTATCCTTTAACTCAATGTAAAATTATTTAAGAAGGAGTATCCAATAGATAATTTTGTTCTTTGTATCTGACTTCTTTAAGAGGTAACCTAAAGATTCATTATTAGAAAAAGCAGATTTACTTCCCATAAATAAGAACATAATTTATCTAAAGAAAATATTGTAAAAAACTCATTTTACATTATAGTGTAGTTTTTTTAGGATAAATCTAATGTTCTTGAAGTATATATGATCACATGTGGACAACCTTATACCCTAGGTGATATGACTACTCCAAATGTAAATTTTAAAGCATCGCACATAATCTCAAATGGAATCTACCATTATGGGAGTTGTGTGATCAATGGAGTAGAGGGGAACTTCTCATCAAAAAGCCCCTAAAATAATCATCAAACACAAATTCAGAATCCTTTTGAAGTGATACCAATAAAGGTAGAGTAATGCTACTAAAAAATATGATAAAGCATCGATGAAAACATGCATGTCCTATGAATGATCTAACATCACACTCAAATGTAGGATATAGAAAGGGTAAAATAATATTTTAGATTAAGAAATATCTCTATGAAATTATCAATAAAATCATAAAAAGTACTAACCATGTATCTCTAGAAGGTACATGGAGAATTTAATAGTTTAAATGGAATCCTTTAGTGATAAAATGTACCAAATGATAAAGTGAATGTAATCTTCTCATAATCCCTAACTAGAATGGGAACCTAAAAATATCCAAAGAAACCATCCAAGAAATAATAGTGTTTCCTACCCAAAAGTACAGTGGGGGGATAAATTACTCCTACAGTAGGGGAGTAACCTCATTGATTCCTTGGTAGCCACAATAATATTAATGTCCTCCAGTACAATGGTGGGGCTAACTTACTCCTAGAGTAGGGGTGTAAAATCATTGATTCCTAAACCAATATGGATCTGGTTGTGGAAAACCTTAAATATGAGGTGTATAAAGTAGTCAAATATTTGAACATAAGTAGTTATCTTATTCCATATGGGCTCTCTAGTTCCTTCTATGTTTCCTCATGGAATATTATAAGGTATAACCTTATTATAATCATCTAAGATCATTTTTAGGTGGTTCATTTCCCAAAGATTCATGTTCCACCAATCTAATTCTCATTCCAAAAGTGTTATATCCTAATTCATTTTCCAAATATAGATCCATTATTAAATGAAACTTATGTTATAAATTTTTTTCTAAGATCATTAATGATAGGATTATTCCCCTTCTTCCTCAATTAGTGTCTTAAGAGCAGCATGGTTTATTCAAAGGTAGTAACATCTAAGGTATTATCACTCTAGTAAAATATATGATCCACGACTTCAATAGGATTCTATGAGGATTTATAATCATCGGGAAGATATATATGAATAAGTCTTATGAAATTATGGATAGGATGTTAATTATTAAAACCTTACGGTACTACAAATTCTCTGAATGGTTCTACAACATTTTCTTTCACCATTCTTATTTTCCCTTGTTCTTCATTTTGTTAAAGGGGACTAAACATGGGTTTTTAAAATATAAAAAAGTCCCAAGACAATTAAATCCAATATCTCCCATATTTTTTCCCTTACTCAAGACTATTTTAGTGGGAAACTTAATTCTTCTCTTGATATGTTCATGAATTCACCTTTTAAGGTAAACATGTGTACCCCAATTATTTTTCACCTTTTATTCATTGATGATATGATCTTTTTCTTAAACAAAATCTATAAATTAACTCTTAGTTTCAAATATATCCTCAACTATTAATCTTATTGGAGTGGAAAACTAGTGATCTCAAGTAAGATTTTGTTTCATACTAGATCAATGTGTGGCTAATAGGGACGGTCGGATTAAAGGTCTTATTGAATTACTGAGAGGTAACTTCTAAATGGGTTATCTTAGAACACCTATATTTATTATAAGAATATAGATAAATCACTTTTACTCCTTAGTTTCAAGGATTAAAGGATGTATTACAAACTGGAAAATAATTTTCTCTCTTTTTAAGGATGTATCACCCTCATTAATAGTGTTATCTCCTCTATTTCCTTTTATGTTTTGTTTATCAGAAAAGTTACCAAGGTCATACTCAAATCATTGAATATACCCTCAATTATTTCCTATAAGATCCTTTTTTAGAAGGAAAGATCCACTGGGGAAATTAAAAACATCTGTTTGCCCCTAATTATGAAGGAGGGATCGACCTATACAACATGCATGAATCCATATAGGAATTGAATGTCAATATATCTTAGGATTCCTTTTTAGGTGACTCACTTTGACTAAATTTCATCAGAAACAAGTATGGAAGATTTCATATTTATGTGCATTGTATTCCTAAACTTTCCTATCCCAGATCAAATAATATTCCAATACCTCTCTGATATATTCTTGATCACTCCAAGTGTATTATTATAATAGTATAGGTGTAATTATGGTAATATAATTGTATGGGTAATTTTCTATTCTAAAATTATTTTACTTCTCCAGGAATGAGAATATGGGAGGAATTGGTACATCCCTCTTTTACTTCATTTATTATTAATAAATATCAAATCATTTTTTTAAACATTAATCTGGTGGATAAACCTGATAAATGTTTCTTCACATATACTAGTTCATGTAAGTTTTGTTTGAAAGTCTACCAAGATTCTTACCACATTCAAAAACATACTAATATATAGGGTGATTATATTTATAAGGAATTAATTCCAATTAAATGTATATTTTTTTATGGTGTTCTCACAATCAATATCTTCCCATAGGAAACTCAATCCAACATTAACGTATCTACTTAGCATCTCAGTGCTCCTTTTTCACTCCTCCTTGGTCAAAATTATTCAAGAAGCTATTTTTGGAGTGTTACTATACTTCCTTCATGTGTAACATACTTGTATAATGTATGTATCTTAAAATTTATCATGGAAATCTTGATCAACTACCGGTGTCTTGACTTCTAGGTGTCTATATTTCATCTTGTAGAGAAAAATGAAGGATGGTAATGTTTTTGGATGGTCTCTAGGAAATTTGGGAACTTTTTAATCATTGTCTTCATAAATATGGGACCTACCACTTGAACTTCTTGAAAATAAATTTTCTAACCTATATTTTAGATATGGCCTTTACCTTGGGTTGTCCCAACACCTATAAAATTTGGTTGAAGTCAGAATCCCCTCAAGACATAAAAAATATTAGGTAATGGATTAATTAGTTTCCTCTTTATTTGGGAATAAAGCTTAACAGTGATGTTTCATTTCTGAAAAATATTATGAGGGGTAGGGAATATTTAGGAATGAGTACAGGTTAGTTTTAATGGAATTTTCTACCTTCTATGGTTATATAACCCCACTCAAAGTGGAAACCCATGCTATCCATGATGGACTTGACATCAGCAAGGATAAATGTATTCCTATCTCAATTATGAAGATGTAATCTACCCTTATTGACAACTAATTTAAAGATAATTCTCATCTATACTAGAAGATTATCTACCTTATTAAATATTCTAAACAAATTTGCAACAATGATACTAATATTCAACACTCATGGTCTGAAGAAAAAAAATATGGATATTATATCTTCTAAATGTGTTGATAGATTTCCTCTTTTGATTTTTGATTATTTTGGATCCCTTCCTGTTGGCTATAAAAAGATTATAAGTTAGGATTCTCTTATCCTCCACTACTTTAGAACTCCCTAGTATAATTTTTCCTCACTTATTTCTTAAATCAATAAAAAATTATTTTTCAGTCATTCATTATCAAGATTCTAATAAATGAATGGAAGATGGAAATGGTCCTTATTAGTGGATTGATTTAGTTTACTATATTTTATACACACTCCATAAATTTTTCACTCTCATGGGAACCAACTCATCATTCTCATTTTTTACAACTATGAAATTAATTTTATTAGGTACAAATTAGATAGGTATAACCCCTTGAGAGTCAGAAATGGGGTAAATGATACCCACCTCAAGAAAACTTTCATCCACTTTTTTAAAAACTTCCAAAATTGTGGGGTCAAGACACATTTTTTGTTATATTAATTTATCCTTATCCTTTAAAATAATATTATACATGAAAATGGAGGGGATAATACCTTGTATGTCTTCTAATTTCCACCTAATTTACCTAATATTCTCCCTCAATGGTTATAAAAGTTTTTTTTCTTATTCAGGATGGAGACTATTAGAAATAATTATAGGAAATTTTTACTCATTCAATAGGTATGAATGTTTTCAATTTAAGGGTAATGGATTGAGTTCCAGTTTGGGTGGGTATTGTATTAATGGAAATTTCATGGGAATCGAGATATGTGCATAATGTACATCATCAACATCTATGAACAATTCATCAAATCCATTAGAAAAATCAATATTCATGCCATAATTAGAAATTATATATCAAGAATTAGAATGAGAATCTACAAATTAATCTGAACCTATAGTGGATTGATCATGATAAATAGTTGTGGAAATTTTTTGAGTCATCACTCAAAATATCCCTAATCATGGAATGATTCTGATTTTAAAAATACTAAAAATCAATATTTTGATAATCATTACAAGACTAGTCAAAATGGGAGATGAAGAGATAAAAATGGTATTCTGATGGGTACTTCATGGAGTCTAAAATATTAAATATTATGGTATCATCTAAAAAATCTATAGAATTTATACCCTCATGGACATTTATGATTCTCTTGGATGTTTTCAGGAAGGGTATACTTATAATGATGGGATCATGAGAACTTACCTGGTCAACCTCCATATTCAGCATGTAAAAAATAGTAGGAAACATCTTATCCCTCATTCAAAAAATTACATTCTTGAGGGATCCTACTACGTATATTGGGGAATTATTTTCCAATTTCACCACCACCCTCCTCAACTTAGGCTCCCCAACCAACAAGGAAGGGAATAAAATTGTGGGGTGACATTAATAAAGGATCTTAAATCATATAAAACATTATATAAATGAAACTCCCTTATGCTTCAGGGAATGTTGAATTTATCAGGGTCCATGTAATTTATAAGAATAACCAATGTGGGTGTGATGATCATATAGACATTCCTACCAAGTTTGATCCACTCATTTCCCTGTATCAATCTTTTATTCATATATTGATCTTTTAATAATCTAGAATGCCTTGGGATTTTCTTGATTTCTTCGAGTAGAGGGATTTTGAGCTCAACATGAATGAATGTATCCAAAACCTCTTTTCATATCATCTGTTTATCCATATTTTTTTTAAACTCTATTTGGAAATAGAATGGGTTTAGGAGGAAAATTATCAATCATCTACTTAGATTTTTATTTTTCCTTTGGTTTCTCATCAATTGGTCTTAAATGGATATTCTATAAATCTAAGTTAAATATTGGTGGACAGATAATATTATATGCCTTATCTATTTTATACCCACTTATCATTGTGGTGGAATTAACATTTCCCGTGAGATTTAGAGTGGGTTGGGAATAAATATTTCCAAATTTATTACTTACCAGTTCATGGAGGGTGATGGAAATCTGGATCATTTTCATTTTTAGCTCCCTCAATTCCATACCTTGACTCTTTAGCTCATTTTTTTGATTAAGAATAATTTGTTTTAAAATATCATCAATTTTAGAGTATTAATTTGGTTAGGGATTTCCTTATTATTTGATTTTTTTAATCTTGTTTATTGTATATTTTCTGGGATTTTTGAAAACTTTATTATTAAGGTAAAGGCTACTAGTAATGTTTTTGAAAAGGTGGCCTTTATTGTCATCTAGATCCATACCTCAAGTTTGGGAGATCTTTCTATCTTATATTTTATGTAAAATTTAAATAATCATACTTATTTTTTGGGGTGGTTGTTTTTGTTGTAGAAATAGTCTCCCAGAGAATATGGATGCACAATTCTTTCTCTTGTAGTTAGGGTAAAAAATTAGTAGGGTGGTATGGTTTAGTGAAAAAGACACAAGGCCTATCTAGAGTGGTTTGGGATGTCTTTTGAGATAAATAAATTTGTCTCACCATAGTGGTTAATTCATAGATCTTAGTATCAATTAAATTATTTCCAATACAAAAGGGACTTACTAGATATACTCCTATAACTAGTGGTGTACCACAATCACCAAACTATTGGGTGTTTTGTTCCATATGTTCAATCAATTCATGTGTAGTTGCTAGTTTTTTGGTGACAAATTCCCCTCCTCATGTACTATCCACTATACTCCTTTCCATAGGTGTGAGGCCTTCATAGAAGTATTAGATGGGGATTTTATCACTAATTTGGTAATGTGGGGATCTTGCACACATATTATTAAATCACTCCTAGTACTTATACATTGACAACCATTTTATTTATTAATCCTTTAGATCTCATTCTTAATGGCAGTTTTCCTTGATTCTAGAAAAATCATTGTAACAAAAGAAATTTCAAATCATTCCAACATGTTATGTATTGAAGTTGTAAATAATACATCCAATATTTTTTAATTCCATCAAGTGAGAATGATCTTAATTTAATTTTATCTTCAGAGAAAATTCTTAGTTTTATTACTGAATAACCCACATTAAATTATTTAACATGTTTATTTGGGTCTTCTCCAGATATTCCATGGAATTTTGGGAGAAGTTTAATTAACCAAGACTTTAGTTCAAAGTCTGATTTGATAGTTTTATGAGATATTAATAAAGGTTGATAATATATTTCTATTGTATCCAATTATCCACTGGTTTTATTAAATTAAATATTATTATTTTCATCTATTGTATTCATTTTTAAGTTCGATTTAGGTGTGCTTCTAATTTCACTATTTCTAGAAAGAATGAATTCTCTAATTTGTTTAATGTTGATACTTATCATATATAGATACTATTTGATTCAATCCCTAAGTCTAATTCCAATTTCAAGATATAGATCAAAGAGATCCTTGAGATGGGATTGTGTCCTGAATCAGAGAAAAAAATAATAAAAGGGGACCATAATAAAAATAAGTTTAAATTATTAGTCTAAAGAAATAAAAAATTAGAAAGGAAAAACGAAGTAATAATATTAAGAGAAGGAATTAATGGGATAAAAATAAATAATTAACTCTATTTTGTGGAATAAAATACTTGCCTACCTATAAATGATACCATTCTGAAGATCATTTTCGTGGGCACTCTCAAATGATGTGTAGTTTTAAGTACTTTGGTTCAGTAGAGTGGCTAACCAATGTGGTTATATAAGGATAGAGTGCTTAAAACAATATATTAAATGTACTTTAAAAAAATAAAAGAAACAAACTATTAAAAATTATGGGAGGTTCTATTTGGTGTTTATAGAACAAGAACAAGTATGTTGGAAAAAGATTGTGTTTTTTTCTTAAAATTTGTTTGATAAAATGAAACTGATATAACCCACTATATCAATTAATTATTTATCATTATCATTGAAAATTTCATTTCATTTAATTAAAATACCTTAATTTTTTAACTCTCAAACCCAATAGTTATAAACATGAACATAAATAATGAAAACATATAAACCCTAGGAGAACTCCAAAACAAGAAATCGCATTTCTTTGATTATCATTCCAAAGTGAATTTATGTTCTATATTCAATTATGTAATAATATACACATTATAAATGAGAATCATTAAATTGTTTGGATTGTGTTTTAACTCTTAAAATTTATCTCAAGTTTTTTTGTTTTACTGATTAAGATTGTGCTCTCACAATTCATACAATGCTCAACCTCACATGATTTGGGTTAATTATTATATTGTTTAATCAGTTGAAAACTTATATGATTTATCATAATATAATGAATAATATTCATTTATACTTATATATTTAAAATAATAAATTTAATATGGTTTAAATTACACAGATTACAATGAGGTTGTGCTTCCATGGGAGGATGGGTCATCACAGAAATGTTTTGTCGGTGAAATGGATTAGAAAGGGTATAAACCAATAAAATTATAATCAAAGATTATATACCCAAATAATTTAATTATATTAGAATAAAAATTAAATAAAATAAGATAAATGGATAAGAAATAGAAAATTTATTATAATAACAACAACACTACAATAAAGGAGTGGAAAAGAATAGCATTATAGAGGAGATCCAGGAATGAGATATTACCTCCTCCAATTGTATATATAAGTGGTAATTAATCATATATACTCAACTCCAAATACTATAATGTATTTTAAACCCCCTAAAAATTATAAAAACACAAATTTATAGAGTAAAGGGGAGGATAGAGTTACAATATCTCATAAGTGTGAATGGAAACTTCATTCAAAAAATTTAATACAAATTAAACTAACTTTTCTACCACCAAAATGCATGAACCATATATACTTGAATGAGGATTATTTATTTATAATTTAATTCTCTATATCATATACAAATTTGAGCATAATACAATCCTAATTAAATAATATATGTCCTAAAATGTGAAGTGGTTTCCTTGTTGATGAGTTCAGTCTAGCTTTGAATTCATGGCCCATTTTCTCCCATAAATTTTAAGATCTATAAATTATGGTCCAAATGAACATTTTTTACCATAGATTGAAGAATAATTTCATGAAATTTAATGTCCTAATAAGGTATAAAAAATATTTATAACAAAAATACTATAGTATACTTTGAAGGGTTAAAACTAAAATTTTCATCAAATTTTTTAATGTATGTTCTAATACTGTATTTTAAATAAATAAAAAATTTATAACAATTTGGGGAAAACATATAATTTATTAATAATAAAATATTCAATAAAAATTTATTTTATCAATATTCCAACATTATTCAAAGGTCATTTTTACAACTATAATTAGAATTCATCATAATTTTTATATATCACCTTGTGATATGTTTTCTTATCCATTATGTTATCTTTTTTAACAATATATCATGTCCCATAAAAGAAATATATTTTTAATTACTTAAAATTTATGACATATTATATAACATTACAATTATAATGTGTTTTCATTTTTTAAAGTAGTATTAACAAAACAAGCATTGTTTTTATTATAAACACTCGCTTCATTGGTACTAAAAGAATGGTTGATCCTTAGACAATTATACCACATGTTACATAATTATTTTTTTGATTATATTTTGTGTTTAATTTATTTTTCTTGTAACTATTATATAATAATACATTTTATAAAATAAATGTATTGAAATTATATAATGTAACAATATTTTTTATTATGTGAAAAAAATTTGATTTTATTTATAAATTACAATTATTTTTTTATATATTGGATGTTATAATTTAATATTATATAGTGTATCACACTATAATAGGATAGGATTTTATCAGCACTATAATATATTATTGATGAAATATTTCATTTATCAACACTTTTTTATCACTGATAAAAGTTATTGGCATTTATCAGTTCCCACATTATTAACACTCCAAAAGTATTGATAATACTCTTTTTGAGCACTGATAAAGGGTATTTCAATAGTAGTGGTTTTATAGTTTTCAAAAGGAGAGTTATTTGATTTATTTTATTATATATATATTTGTATGTGTTGAATATATATTTTCCCATACTATTTATGATGAGTATAAATTACTATTATGAACTAATGTAAATTGGGTAGTCTTTGTTAAAGAAAAGAAGTCTATTCTAGATGGTTCTTTTTACTTGGGAAGTAAGTGTATTGGTTGGATAATTAAGAAATAATAAATCATTTCTTTAAACACAACATATTATGAGTACATTTTTATTACTCAGGTATATACCCAATTAGTATGTATTAGGAATCAGTTTGAATACTTTGGTAAATAAATTCATTTTCTTATTTAAATATTGTGTAAAAATAGTATTATAATGGATATGACTAAGATTCTAGTTCAATATTCAAAAAAAAATAAGATAAATTATCATTTTATTAAGGGGAAAGTTAATTGAAAAAGAGTGAAAGTGAACTATATTCGAACTAGTGATCAAGTGGTTCATATTTTCACATAATTTATCTTAAGGTTATCATTTAAGAAACCTAATTTTAACATGGGGGGTTCAATCACTCTCTTTCACTTGATGTAAATATCATTTCTCCCATCTATTTATAAAATCCAATGATAAATCAGAATTCATTCTATTATTTAATTTGATATCAAAAGTGGTAGATTCATGTGTTGTGGATGGGTTATTGATTTTAGGATTTTAAGAAAAAAATTATATATAATTTTTTAAATTTTTACTCTAATGGTGAGATTATTTTAAAAACTTAGTGATTAATTTAAGAGATGTGTGTTTTTAAAGCGGGGAAACTTGAACTATATTAATTCTTCTATCTAGCCCGCCATTAAGAAATCTTTTGCTAACATTATGACTAATTCTCGATGTATGGTTAGTATGGACTCATCTCTAAATTTTTGGCTGGATAAATGGTCCATCTACCCCCTAATTTCTGTGATCTCTCCTAACTCTCTTCCCATTGATACCACCCTTTCTATAAAAGAGGTTATGCAATATAGTATCTTTAATTTTCCTGATAACATCATTCATGTGATTGATAATTACCTCTTTGTGGATTCTGAAGATTTTCTTATTTGGGAACCCTCCCACAGTGGTATTCTTGATTCTAAAAGTTATTATAATTAAAAAATTTCAAACTCTACTCTTGATTATAGTTGGCTAAAACTTTTTGATAAACCCTAGATTAAGCCCTCAAGACTTATTCAAGTTTGGTGTCTTACCTATAATCATTTCCCCACTGAGGATTGCCTACAATCTTTTGGGGTTCAACTTTGCTCCAAATGTTCTTTTTGTCATCAACATAGAGAGGATACTAATCATCTGTTATTATCCTATGCTACAACATCTTCTATTTGGAATTATATTACTGAAATTTTTTACTGCAGATAGATTCTCGGTGATAACATCAATTTGCAATTAAAACGTTGTGTAGATATTGAGATCTCTCAACAAATCAGGAACCTTTTCCTCACTGTTGTTGCTGAACTTCTCCATGTAATATGGTATGATAGAAATGATATTATTCATAAAAATTACTCATTCAAGCTTAATGCAGGTAAGATGAGAATTTTCATTGCCATTAGGGATGTTTCCTTGATCTATAAAGTGCATAGAAACAGCACTATTTTTTATTTTGATATCCTTCGTCGTCTTCAGATTGATGGGCTATACAAACAGTCGAGGCACACTTTTGAGGTATTCTGGAAAACTTCACTTCTAGGATGGATCAAAGTGGATGTGGATGGTGCTTCCAAAGGCAACTCTGGTCCAGTGGGATGTGGGGATATCTTCAAAGACTACCATGGTCAGTGTCTTGGATGTTTCTTTTCCATCTGCAGTACGAATTTGTCTCTGGAGGCGGAAATGATGGGTGTGATACATGCCGTCAACTTTTCCAAATAAAAGGGATGGAAAAATATTTGGATTGAAAGTGACTCATCCACTATCTTCCATACTATTTGGGAGGGTGTAGTGAATCTTTCTTGGCCACTGAACACATGCTGGATAAGATGCCTTGATTCTCTTATGAGTTCTAATTTCATTGCCATGCATGCCTTTAGAGAATCTTACATGGTTGCTGATGGTCTTGCTAACAAAGGAATCAACCAGGGCATTACTTGGAGGGATGACTTTCCAATTGATCTTCTTCCACTTTATTATAAATATTATAATAAGATTCCTTATTTCAGACTCTTGTAGTTTGCTTTTATTTTTTAATAAAATGTGTCTCAGACTTGTTTAAAAAAATGAGAAGAAAAAAATTGTTTTTTGTGAAGTACTCAAATTAATTGTGATTAAGAGTGTTGTGTTTTTTGTGAATAGGATGTAAATTTAATTTATGTTGAACTAAATATAAATAATGAATTTAAAGATAAAGGTAAATAATGAATAAGGGGAACTTAATGAATGAAGAGGTCCATCCACGTGTTATTAGAATAAAGTGATATTCATAAAGTGGAAGACATACTTGGATGATTATTGAAAGGGGATAAACTGGTGTAAGTGGTTGAACCATCTAATAGATGAACTCCCAAAATATACTTACAGAAAATAAAATTCAAATATAAAGGTAGGTATATCCATAAGATGAACCATATAAGAAGTATTAAAAAACCAAATAGATAGTTTCATTAGTATCAAGGAGGTTTGTCACAACCCCTCCCCTCAAAGTGTACCCCTCCTGGGCCATAAATAGGATAAGAGAGATTGTGAATCATGAGTCCCACCTCTAGTAGTCCCTAGTTTGGTGACTAACACCATGGGTATAGTAAACACACAAATGGGAGGCATTAACCTCTAAGAGAACACATGGGAAAGTGAGAGAAAAGAAATACACCAACCAAATCCTACTCAAAATATGATATAAAAAGAAAACCCAAGCACACAAATGTAATTTCATGCAAGAACTACTACAATTGGAAGGTGAAACTACAAGTACCAAAAATTAAAGTAAAGACGGTGTTGAAATAGTGGATTCTCTATACCCAACTATGCAGTAATTTTGATTACCATATCATGTGTATAGTTAGTTATGCATGATGTTATCTTACCATTATAGTGTATCCTTTTCTACGTCTACTATTATAATGGTAATTTCCAAAGGTTAATTTTCATGTCAAGAGGTTATAGTAGATCCCAGGCTATAATGAGAACCTCGAGATACTATTACATTAATCTTAAATATATGTTCTATAGTCTAGATACATCTTACTGACTAGAAATGTTATATTTTTGACTATCAGGTGCTGGGGGATCATAAGTATTGAAACTTATTCTTATTAAGTTCTCACTTGGTGATATCTAGTTGTGAGATCATGAGGAAAGACCCGCCAATAGGAACACCACATGTTTTGGGTGTCATTGGACATTCCTATCTACGGACATGTGTATTGGTCTCTTGACTTGAGACCATTACCAATGTATATCATTTGATTACATACTTTGATACAAGGCAAAAATCATGATATTGAAATCGTGGTGAGGTAACTTCTGTTTGGTGCATTGTTGGTGGTATGACATTGGTTGAATGATCAAGAAATTATTTTTCACTTCCAAGTTTAGGAAGTTATATATCTCAGAACTAGTTGATCAGGATGGTCCTTCCTTCATAAGTATTTGGCCAAATTAGTACAAAGTTAAATCCATACGGTAAGGTTAACAAATAATAAAGCAATAAAAAGATGATGACACAAATGTGCATCCTACTTTATGAGATATTTAATGATAAAGATATTATAGTACATAGTTATTATTGGTAGGATGGTAGTCATTATTATGACTATCCTTATCTCTTTATGGTCCATGATGGGTTGCTAGACTCCGCTCTTGGTTTGTGAATTTATTCACTGATATTGAGATAAGGGCCTAGAGGGTCACACACAATAGCGTATTCAAGAATCCACCCTATTCAGTCGAATAGGTATATGGAAATAGTGGGACCTCCCATGGGGTCCAAGTATTGTCCAAGTTTTTGATCACCAAAATAATTAAATAAATTCATTAATATTCAATTTAGAAATATTTGAGATTGAATTTATTTAATATATTTACAATGTTGGTAAATATGGGATAATATTAATCAAGAAAATATTATTTTTATATTCATGATTTGTTTAATATTAAGCGGGACAACGATTCAAGTTAAATGGATTGGTTTTTATCATGTAATATATTTTATATATATTACAAGTATGTGATAAAATAATAAATAATATTGACTCAGTTTAGTTCATTGAAATTATTTATTTAGTGAACGTTGAAATAAACGGGGTTTGGGGAACCCAACAAGTTATTTTATCAATTCCATTAGAAATAAGAGAGGAGGCTCTATCTCTTGGTGTGCTAATCACTATTCATTCATTCATGGAATGAATGTTGAGAGCCTCTCTCTCCTCACACTATTTAGAGAGAGAATATCTTGATCCAAGATGTCCGGATCAAGATCTCTCTTCAGCATCAAAGACATCTTGATGTGGTGATCATCGGGATACCAAAATCGTTGTCAGATCTCCTCACTAGCACCTAGAATTTGAAGATCAGCACTTTTGTGGGTTTTTGAAGCACGTGTGGATGATCTAGATGTTTCCTGATTTGGATCCTTCAAGCGAAGATCACCATTGACTAGTTATAGTCAACATCAGCTTCAGATTTAAAATGGGTATGTTTTCATTTTAATTTTGTTCTCTTTACAATTTAATCAAGATCATTGGACCTCACTGAGGCTCGGATTGTTGATGTCGACAAGTACCATCGATCCTCCGACGATAATTTTAAAATTCCTGGCCTGCGGGATTCTACTGCGGGCCCCAAAACCTATCAGTGGTATCAGAGGTATTATAGCATCCCGTCTTTTTATAACATAACTTTCATTCCATTACACGGAACTGAGGATCTTTAAGGTTTAGTGTCTTGGAAATAAGGAACATAAAACATGAAACAAAAAAAACATTCTTCTTAAACACTTGAAAGGCTTCTCCTCATGTTCACCCTAGGCTCATTACTGCATCTCATAACCTGGGGACATACATCAAAAGGAAGGGTGAGCAGAAGGCCCAGCAAGGGAAACAAGTGAAACATTTTACATATGAACTTGAGATACATCAATAAAGTCATGAAAAGAACTTTAAGGCATGAAAATGAAATCATGAGGCATATCATAATAAAAATAAAACTTTTTCATAACTTGAATATGTGGCTACATCATTTAACATAGACAATCATGAACATATCACCAAGGTCCATCCCCAAGGTGTCATTTTAAAATTACCAAGGTTATTCACCAAGGTATCGTGAAAATTGTAATCTCTAGTGGTTACATCATTACCCAATGCATTGGAGCGCTATCAGGGCGTACCCTTAAATTTGCCTTTATTATCATGTGAGCCACATATATAATCATCAAACATTTCATAAATAACCCATATAGCATAGAGGAAATGGCTTTCATTTCATAATCATAACTTTTTAAAAACTGCTTTAAAGACATGATCTTTATATCACTTTAAAACCCACAGAAAAGGAAGGTGGGTCTCATGTATGTAAATCCGAGAATTTAAAATATAACATTTTGGTATATATGTGAATACCCCTTTAGAAGAAAGAGCTTTGAGTATTAACTTAATAAAATAAAAGAACTTTAGAAAAAGAGATAGACATTTTGAGACAGAAATTCTGTAGCATAACGGCAATGTTCCGAGGTTTTAGAAGACATTAAAAGAGAGGTAAAATGGGTCAAACATTCATAAATGACCCATAAAATAGTACATGGACAGAATAAGAAGGATACATGATCATGGTAATGAAATTTCAAGGACATACCATTTGAAATGAAAAACATGGAAGGAAGAAAAAAATTAGATTTCTCTTATGAAAGTTCGGCAGCCTAACTGCGTTACTTAAACATCAACAAAAATGATTTGAAAAGATCAAATAGGGTCTCTCATCATGTGAAAATAAGAGTTCAGTATGATAGATATAGAGATAATTCCCCAACATAACAAAAAGTAACTTGAAATAATTGACATGAAAGTAGAACTTCAAAACGAGAAGGGTGAAGAACCACTTAAAAATTCGGCAGCCTAACGGCGCCACTTAAAACATCAAAATACTGAATTGAAGAGATCAAATGGGGTCTCTCATCATATGAACATAAGAGTCCATTATTATATATATAGAGATCATACCCCAATATAACAAAAAGGAACTTGAAATAATTGACATGAAAGTAGAACTTCAAAACAAGAAGGGTGAAGAACCACTTAAAAATTCGGCAGCCTAACGGCACCACTTAAAACTTTAAAATACTGAATTGAAGCGATCAAATGGGGTCTCTCATCATATGATCATAAAAGATCAGTACGATAATTTAGAGATCATACCCCGACATAATAAAAAGGAACATGAAAGACTTGAATGAAAATAGAACTTGAAAATGAGGAAGGTGAAAGAATCTCTTAAAAATTCGGCAGCCTAACGGCGCCACTTAAACATTCTTAAAACGAATTGATGAGAGAAATGGGGGGTCTCTCATCATATGAACATGAAATAGGCAGTAGGATGAATATAAAATAACATCCTCCAACATAATAACATGGGGTATAAAAGAAATGACATAAAAGAGATTACTTGAAAAGAAAGAGAGAGGTCGGATCCCTTACCTTAAAATGTAACTCTTAAACTTCAAAGGTTGGGACCTTGAGGGCTTGGGGGCACCTTGGGAGGACTCCTTGGGAGGTAATGAGACCATAAATTCGTTGGGAATGAGTGGGGAGTCGAATGGATGAGAGGAGGGCTTGGTATTTATTGGGAAAGTGAGGGGACAAGGCATTAATGGCCAAGGGACACCTCACATGTGCTTTTCTCAAACCCATGTGCTCTCCCTTGGCATTTATCATGGAGTTAGGCCACATGGGGCCCCCAAAACAATAATTCATCACCCTTGGCCGGCCAACCCTTAAAAGATCTCATGACATCATCATGACACAGTTATGATGTCATTAAACATACCGAAACCCTAAAACTGTATTTTTACTATTCACTAAAAAATTCATCTTTCTCAGAAAAATCCCAAACTTTCACCTTAACTAAATATCAATGATCCGATTTCAAAAATGAATTCCATTTTATAAAAATAATTTTCTAAATATTTTTATTTTTATTTTTAAATAAATACACTATTCACCGAAAATTCATTTTTTTCAGAAAAAATCCCCAAAAATTACCATTACATAATATCGATGCTCTGAGTTCAAAAATAAAGTCATTTTTATAAAAATAATTTTCCAATTATTTTTAATTAAATTTTTAATTAAAAAACACTATTTATCCGAAAAAACTAATACTTGAATAATAATTTATGAAACCGTTATTTAACCATTTTATTGAATCACATTACATAATCAAAGTGCCTAGCTTATTTTAATACTTTCTTTAAGTGAGATTACTAATCCATTTGGACACATTATTAATCCTAATCATAAAATCACTATTCATAATTTACTATTCATCAAAAATCATGTTGATCTTATTAGACTCTAAATTTAGTACTGAACATAATTGCAGAAGACCATTTTTTGAAAATCATTACACATTTTTAATTATTTAGGGTTTACATAAACATATTTAAAATATCATTTTTCTAAAATTCATCAAAAATTTGCATACTATATTTATCCGGTCATTTGAAAATTCATAAAATAAATCGAAATTTTATTTAAAACAAAGGATTACACAAGACAGTTACGGTCTCCTTACATAGCCCCTTATCACACCAGCATAGGACCTAAGTGTAAGGTGTGCTAAGGTGAGAGAATCCGAGGGAGGCTCGGCCAACATCGCACGAGTAGTAATTTCTATCAGTTTGAACTTCTCGCGAAGGCGATCCCGTTATAGCTTTATACGATGAAGTTCAGCTTGGGTTTGGTCCAGAGAAAAGCCCAGTGGTGCTACCTCCTTCCCAAGTTCTGTTAGATGGGATTCGATCGGTCCAAGACTACTGGGTGAGGCCATCGAATCTTCTTTCTATATTAATTAACCAAGATTGCTTGTATTTAGAGACAATAGTCAAAATGTTTAGTTTCCAGCGGTCATATTGACCAATGGTCAAATAACAGTCAAAACCCAACAGTCTCATTTTAATTATACTCATGTTACCAAATGAAATATTTTTGTTGAGTATAACAATAACACATAAAATTAGGAAACAAAATTTATTTAAAAAATTTCGGGTCGTTACAATCTTCCCCCCTTAAGAAATTGCGTCCTCGCAATTTTAAAATTGGGTTTTGAAATTTCATTGAAAGTCCCACATCGGAAAAGGAGTCAGTAAAACTATTACTTTAAAATAAAGAAAGGGAAGTAAAAAGGTCACCCGAGTTAACCCACACTAGGGTTCCATGTAGGAAAACATGGACATGGAGGAGAAAACAAAGGGTCAAGTTCTGAGGGAGAGTGATAGAGAACATGATTAGGAGAAAGTTAACCATGAGAAAATCCCAAACTTATGATGTGTGTAAACGGTCTTTGATTACCTAGTAGGAAACGTAAACCAACAACATTTTTGTTTTACGTTTCTTTTCATAATTTTGAGGATTTAATTTACTACATAGAACAAAAACATAAGAAAATATACCTACCTTCAAGTAGAGTTTCATCCTTTAACAAGTCTCTACCAACACTAATCTTTTCTCCAAATGATGAGAATTCAAAAACACTTGGTCTCATAAAAGCACAAGAATCATCTTCTATAGAATCACATAATCTACAAAAGATTAACTATCTATTTCTTCTATCTTTAAACATTATCCCAAAAACAGAAAGGTTAAGGTAAAACAACTCTTCAAAAATAAAGAATCCCATAGGAATGGAAACTACTTTTAAATCATCAAAGTTCCATGGTACTACCCAAAGTTCATCATAGACCATTCCATAAATAACGGTCCTTAAAATTCCTCAAAACAAACCAAAATAAGATTGAAACCCAAATACAAGAAGGATTTGATAACATAGTCTTCCAAAACAACTTCATTGTTCATCTCCAGACAACATCAACCACTCCTAACATCTTATAAAAAAAGTAGCTAACCTAAACATATTTTACCCAAGATAGGTTAGTCATTCCCATAAGTAACCTAAATTACTATAAGTTCACCTTAAATTCATCGATTCTTCAAAATATAAGTCAACCTTACTCCTCAATGAAAATACCGTAGTAATCTATTTACCTCGATAAAATATGGTTCCCAAAATAATGAACGTCTTCCAAAATAATAATCATATTTTAATCCCCTAATCATCCCTGTCATATGAATACGAAAATCGTCGCATTTCCTATCACATTGGTTGTCGGAACACGTTCTTCCATTTCCCACCATTAACTAAGAAGAGAAAGCATAATTAGGGGCTTAAGTACTTAGCTAATAATCATGAAAAGGAACTGAAAGCATATAAGGATAACTTGTATATGAAAGGTATACCCTAACTTGTGATCTCCTAGGTTCCCATCTAGGTTATGAATGATCATATATTCTTATGTGAACCTTTATTTTATTTTATCTTTGTTCCTTTAACAATGGTTCATACCAAGCTTATGAATTTACCAAAGCATATCCCCCGGGAGTGTCGTAACCAAGAGTGCAGCAAGGCCCGTTGTCGTGTACCAGTTCCCGTTCGAGTCTAGCTCAAAGCTGTGTTTTCGGGTTTTACCCCTATGTACATCTGTGCCAGAGCCACCTCTACCTGCTCGTATCCAGACAGGGATGTATTTGCTTGGCAACCCCTTACTCAATACTCACCAAAATACCAGGAAGATTTCCTATATTAAACATTTCTATAGGGTTCTTCCTAGAGTTTTCATATCCTAATTTCCACAAATAACTAAACCATCCTTTGATACCAACTATAGCATCCCGTCTTTTTATAACATAACTTTCATTCCATTACACGGAACTGAGGATCTTTAAGGTTTAGTGTCTTGGAAACAAGGAACATAAAACATGAAACAAAAAAAACATTCTTCTTAAACACTTGAAAGACTTCTCCTCATGTTCACCCTAGGCTCATTACTGCATCTCATAACCTGGGGACATACATCAAAAGGAAGGGTGAGCAGAAGGCCCAGCAAGGGAAACAAGTGAAACATTTTACATATGAACTTGAGATACATCAATAAAGTCATGAAAAGAACTTTAAGGCGTGAAAATGAAATCATGAGGCATATTATAATAAAAATAAAACTTTTTCATAACTTGAAGATGTGGCTACATCATTTAACATAGACAATCATGAACATATCACCAAGGTCTATCCCCAAGGTGTCATTTTAAAATTACCAAGGTTATTCACCAAGGTATCATGAAAATTGTAATCTCTAGTGGTTACATCATTACCCAATGCATTGGAGCGCTATCAGGGCGCACCCTTAAATTTTCCTTTATTATCATGTGAGCCACATATATCATCATCAAACATTTCATAAATAACCCATATATCATAGAGGAAATGGCTTTCATTTCATAATCATAACTTTTTAAAAACTGCTTTAAGGACATGATCTTTATATCACTTTAAAACCCACAGAAAAGGAAGGTGGGTCTCATGTATGTAAATCCGAGAATTTAAAATAGAAAATTTTGGTATATATGTGAATACCCATTTAGAAGAAAGATCTTTGAGTATTAACTTAATAAAATAAAAGAACTTTAGAAAAAGAGATAGACATTTTGAGACAGAAATTCTGTAGCATAACGGCAATGTTCCGAGGTTTTAGAAGACATTAAAAGAGAGGTAAAATGGGTCAAACATTCATAAATGACCCATAAAATAGTACATGTACAGAATAAGAAGGATACATGATCATGGTAATGAAATTTCAAGGACATACCATTTGAAATGAAAAACATGGAAGGAAGAAAAAAATTAGATTTCTCTTATGAAAGTTCGGCAGCCTAACTGCGTTACTTAAACATCAACAAAAATGATTTGAAAAGATCAAATAGGGTCTCTCATCATGTGAAAATAAGATTTCAGTATGATAGATATAGAGATAATTCCCCAACATAACAAAAAGGAACTTGAAATAATTGACATGAAAGTAGAACTTCAAAACGAGAAGGGTGAAGAACCACTTAAAAATTCGGCAGCCTAACGGCGCCACTTAAAACATCAAAATACTGAATTGAAGAGATAAAATGGGGTCTCTCATCATATGAACATAAGAGTCCAGTATGATATATATAGAGATCATACCCCAATATAACAAAAAGGAACTTGAAATAATTGACATGAAAGTAGAACTTCAAAACAAGAAGGGTGAAGAACCACTTAAAAATTCGGCAGCCTAACGGCACCACTTAAAACTTCAAAATACTGAATTAAAGTGATCAAATTGGGTCTCTCATCATATGATCATAAAAGATCAGTATGATAATTTAGAGATCATACCCCAACATAATAAAAAGGAACATGAAAGACTTGAATGAAAATAGAACTTGAAAATGAGGAAGGTGAAAGAATCCCTTAAAAATTCGGCAGCCTAACGGCGCCACTTAAACATTCTTAAAACGAATTGATGAGAGAAAGGGGGGGGTCTCTCATCATATGAACATGAAATAAGCAGTAGTATGAATATAAAAGAACATCCTCCAACATAAGAACATGGGGTATAAAATAAATGACATAAAAGAGATTACTTGAAAAGAAAGAGAGAGGTCGGATCCCTTACCTTAAAATGTAACTCTTAAACTTCAAAGGTTGGGACCTTGAGGGCTTGGGGGCACCTTGGGAGGACTCCTTGGGAGGTAATGAGACCAGAAATTCGTTGGGAATGAGTGGGGAGTCGAATGGATGAAAGGAGGGCTTGGTATTTATAGGGAAAGTGAGGGGACAAGGCATTAATGGCCAAGGGACACCTCACATGTGCTTTTCTCAAACCCATGTGCTCTCCCTTGGCATTTATCATGGAGTTAGGCCACATGGGGCCCCCAAAACAATAATTCATCACCCTTGGCCGACCAACCCTTAAAAGATCTCATGACATCATCATGACACAGTTATGATGTCATTAAACATACCGAAACCCTAAAACTGTATTTTTACTATTCACTAAAAAATTCATCTTTCTCAGAAAAATCCCAAACTTTCACCTTAACTAAATATCAATGCTCCGATTTCAAAAATGAATTCCATTTTATAAAAATAATTTTCTAAATATTTTTAATTTTATTTTTAAATAAATACACTATTCACCGAAAATTCATTTTTTCAGAAAAAATCCCCAAAAATTACCATAACATAATATCGATGCTCTGAGTTCAAAAATAAATTCATTTTTATAAAAATAATTTTCTAATTATTTTTAATTAAATTTTTAATTAAAAAACACTATTCATCCGAAAAAACTAATACTTGAATAATAATTTATGAAACCGTTATTTAACCATTTTATTGAATCACATTACTTAATCAAAGTGCCTAGCTTATTTTAATACTTTCTTTAAGTGAGATTACTAATCCATTTGGACACATTATTAATCCTAATCATAAAATCACTATTCATAATTTACTATTCATCAAAAATCATGTTGATCTTATTAGACTCTAAATTTAGTACTGAACATAATTGCAAAAGACCATTTTTTGAAAATCATTACACATTTTTAATTATTTAGGGTTTACATAAACATATTTAAAATATCCTTTTTCTAAAATTCATCAAAAATTTGCATACTGTATTTATCCGGTCATTTGAAAATTCATAAAAGAAATCGAAATTTTATTTAAAACAAAGGATTACACAAGACAGTTACGGTCTCCTTACATAGCCCCTTATCACACCAGCATAGGACCTAAGTGTAAGGTGTGCTAAGGTGAGAGAATCTGAGGGAGGCTCGGCCAACATCGCACGAGTAGTAATTTCTATCAGTTTGAACTTCTCGCGAAGGCGATCCCGTTCTAGCTTTATACGATGAAGTTCAGCTTGGGTTTGGTCCAGAGCAAAGCCCAGTGGTGCTACCTCCTTCCCAAGTTCTGTTAGATGGGATTCGATCGGTCCAAGACTAATGGGTGAGGCCATCGAATCTTCTTTCTATATTAATTAACCAAGATTGCTTGTAATTAGAGACAATAGTCAAAATGTTTAGTTTCCAGCGGTCATATTGACCAATGGTCAAATAACAGTCAAAACCCAACAGTCTCATTTTAATTATACTCATGTTACCAAATGAAATATTTTTGTTGAGTATAACAATAACACATAAAATTAGGAAACAAAATTTATTTAAAAAATTTTGGGTCGTTACAGGTATCGCATAAATTTTCTGAGCCAAGAAAATTAAATTTTCCTTACTATTAACTAGAGGATTCAAAGAAGGTCCCAACGGTTCAACCCGTGCATCGATCTGATATTGAATGACCAAGTTATGGTCAGTTTAATTTTTCAAATTTGATCAAATATGTGCTTTGATATTGGGTATTAAACTTTTTCATCCAGAAGAACTAATCATGTTTCCTTTGAATTGGTTTAGTTCATCGTTGAAAAATAAAATTATGTGAAAATTAAAATTTTAATTTTATGATTTGCATAATAATTTTATTATTATTATTATTATTATTATTTAATTATTATAATATTCTAATAAAAATAAATTATTATTTTATTATAATAAATTTATTATTATTAAATTTAAAAGCTAAATAGACTTTAGAAATTTTGTGCGTGGTAAAAAAACACAAAATATTTAACTGGTGACTTGACCTTAAAATTTTAAGAAGACTTAATAAAAAAGGGGGGAGTAGGGGAGGAAGACTTCCAAAGAAGTCTTAAAGAGAAAAAACCAAAGTGGGGGTTGGATTTTCGGGTCAAGAAAATATATATATATATATATATATATATATATATATATATATATATATATATATATATATATGGGAGCTATAGGGGTCCGTGCGGACCCCCTCCTTAGGATTTCTATACATGTCAGCGCGCCGCAAAGATCTCGCCTCGAACAGAGCCGACCTCGCTCCAAGGATGGTTTAGCAGCCGACCAGCCGGCCGCTGTTGACAACTAGGTGCCCTAACGACCCATGCCAAAGACCCCCCTAGTCGGTACCCTGCTTGTCCTTGCCTCATCTATGCATCCCGTCACACAGCAACAGGTAACTCGCGGACTCCAGGATCCTCCCATTCGCGCACAGCCAGGCGCACTAGAGCCTGACCTCCATGTGCCACCTCCTCCCACTCGCCATCAGGTCTTCCATGCACCACCCACCAGCAGCAGCTTCCCCGCATGCAGGTTGCTACCCAGCCCTACGCAGCTACACCGCACGGCCACCACGGTTCTCAGCCGCCCTCACTAGTACCAGCCGACCCGTGGACCCCTTCAGATTCTTCAGTATGACGCGACCTGGTCCACCATCCTCTTCCCCACACCTCCCCACAGCGTTGTACTAGGATGTTCACACCTGGCTGTCACCTCCAGAGCCCGGCCTCCGACTCCCTATAGCGCATGCCCGCCGCTCGAGCCCGCCACCAGACAGTGCAGCTCTGGCCTCCCCATTACACCAGTGGCACCCACCTCGTACGCATCGGCACCCCGCACTGCGCCTCCTGGACGTCGGGCTACTATGGCCTTACCGCTATCAGCAGCTCAACAGCCGGTCTCTACCTCGGCACGATCCTACAAAACCATGGCCCAGTTCTAGAACTGAGCAAAGTAACTCACCCAAAACGCCCAATCAGGGCCTCTGGTAGGTCTACCTAAACCAGAATTTGTTTAGGTAGACCTTCTTGGCCCAGAAAATCATGAAAAGGTTTGTACTGACCCGTTACGAGTGTGCGTGGGTACGGCGCAACCCACAATGGGTCATAGCGGGTGTTTCAGGATTGAATTTATTTTCAATGAATATAATTAATTAATTTAATTATGAAATTAAATTAAATTAATAAATATATTAATTCTGGTTGAAAAGTAAATAATTTTTAATACCCAAATAAAATTAATTCAATTTAATTATTAAATTGAATTAAGTTGAATTAATTTAATTTTTATATTAAAATTAAATTAATTAGTGGACCGGTAAATAATTAAATTATTTGAATTTATTAATTCATTTAATTTAATTTATATAACCCTCATACTTAATTAATGAATTTTAATTTTATTGTACATCATTTACTAGTCTAATGGTCTTAAACATTGACCCATGTATGTTGATTTTATTTAATTAATTATTTTAATTGTGTGTGATGATTATAATTAATTAAATAGACGGTTTGTGCATCGTCTTCATTTTTGGTTAAAATCTATAAGGACCTGCGTGTCCAATCCACTTGATGTACATTTATACCTGAGTTCCCCTCGCCTACGTGTGAGTAATTTTGTACTTCGGATAAAGACGGTGAATGACGTAGATGATGCAAGACATGACGTTGACCCTACCAAGATGAGGTGGTACTCCAAGACGTGACATCGACCCCACCAAGATGTGGCGATACTTCAGAAGACAACCGTACATACATGAAAAGGTGAGCTGCATCAAGAGTCAAGCTTTAACTCAGGTATGATGCCCCTAGGTCATTTAGATGCTCAAGACCAGTCAGGTAATAGTTTACCTTTATGCATTTATTTATTATTTTATGCGTTATAGAAAAATGGGAAAATACATAAAATAATAGATAATAAAATGCATAAAGAAGCAGTGTGTGTTTTTCTATTAAAGTTCAGTTGTGAGTGAGATAACATAGATGAACAAGTTTAATAGAAATAGATCGCATTCGTCGAGAGAAACCAATAAAACCCTCAAAGAAAATATTAAGTCACAACAGCCTTCCATCATTCAAGTTTGAACAAAACTGGGTGTTAAAGGTGCCGGTAATGCCATAGCTGAGGGTGCCTCTTACTATCGAAGAGTTCTTATTAGGATGGTTGGTTGACATAACTAAAATTTCAGAAAATAAATATCCATATCTAGCTTGCTGTAATTTTAGAGGAAAGTGTTGAGTAAATCAATAATGAATTTTGAAGCTGGGACTTCACTCAACAAATCAAGTAAATGCGAGTTAATGTGGTTGCCCATCCAAAAGCCTGCCTTGGACCCTTCGAGTAGTGGTGTAGCCATAGCTTGTAGAATATGAGGGAGGTTAAAGGATCCTTGCCACTAGAATACTCAAGAGTATTTTGATTCTAGTACAGAGGGTTCCTAGAATTTGTAAAATTAATGGGAGACATTTAATGATTAAATAATCAATAATGTCACATTTGGTAATCAATATTAAAAGTAAAATCTGCTAAAGTTTATTTGTAGATAATGGCAATTAATACCACAA
Source organism: Viscum album (assembly GCA_963277665.1). Lineage (NCBI taxonomy): Eukaryota > Viridiplantae > Streptophyta > Magnoliopsida > Santalales > Viscaceae > Viscum > Viscum album. Next base: position 188,850,676 of record OY728155.1, on the reverse strand, counting down.
TAAAACTGAGATAATTATTAGACAATGTTAATGTTTAAACTAAGAACAAATTTACAAATAGTAGTATAGGAGCTCTCACACATTACTACTATATTGGAAATTCAAGGTGCTTGTGTCCCAATTTGTTAAGCCACCTCCGGAAGAAAGGGTGTAAAACTGCTTACAAGAGACTCATGAATCAAGTGTATGATGGTTTTGTCATAATTTTATCATCAATTTATTATGTTAGTTGTGGTATCTACATAATGACATTGATGATGATTACATGAAGTCTCATCTCCAAATGTTTCAAAGGGGAAAGCTATGAAAAGATTTGAATGTGATGATTGAACTCGATTTGTGTAAAGTGAAAGACAATTCACAATATTTCATGTCATCCCATTCTTATACCTTTTTAATCCCCATTACTCTATTTTTGTTTAAATATATAAACGAATTTTATAGAGTAACCGCTTTATTACCTTTAAGGTAATATTCTCCAAGTAATAAGAATATTAAAGAAAGTACCATCTTTTGTTCTTATGGCGGACATACTGAAAGACAAGGTGAAAAGGCCTTTGAAAAGTTACGCCAAAGGAACCGTTTTCATGTCCTTCAAAGAAAAGAGGTTGTTTATTTAATAGAAGGTTATTTGCATCATATATTGGAATAAATTTATGGAAGTTAAAAATGAAATAAACTAAATTGAAGAAGCAAGTACCTACTTCTCGTTCAGTTTATATTCGTCAATATAAAGTATTGTTTCTCACATACTCCTTGGGAATTAAATAAAATATTCTTTTCACATATATGTATTAAAATACATTAACCAAATAAGTATAGAAACATTACTAGGAGTAAGATGTCTTCTCCAAGCTGCTGAGAAATGGTGATTCCTAAGTCAGTAGTGAGAAACACATAACTTTTAATTTCCAAGTGATTGATTCAAATTGAAAAAGTTGCTAAGTATAACAAAAACATTTATCTCAAGTGCCATTTTGGACATGATGAGACCTTATTCCATGTTTTGGAATGAATGTTGTTTGTGGTAACATACTCAACAAATAGTTCACTGCTACTTGAGTCAAAGGCAATACATGATGAATATAAAATGTAAGACCTACCCAGTTGTGGAAATATAATTCTTTGTCAGTTAAAACTAAAAGTGGACTTCAAGAATATACCCAGTATGGTATTTAGGCTCGGCACACCTAAACACCTTTTTATTATTGACATATTTATTTTATACATAGAGACCTTTAGAAATAAAGGTATGCCACAAAGCTTCTGAGGTTAGTTCAACAAGAGAGTGTGAACTATTCCAGGGAAATCTAAAGGTAAAGATACTTCATAAGATTCCTTTAAGATATTAAGGAATGTAATAGTGAAGTATATGTATGGTCAAAATATATGAGTTTCTTTGGATCGGCATGCCGAAGAATATCTTGACTATGCAATCATCGATCATGATAATGTAGCGTGGAGAAATTATTAAAGGCATTTTACCTTATCTATATCCCCATATTGATGTTCATAAGTAGGATCAATGATGAGTCTTACATATTTAACATTGATCAAAAAATGTAGCATGGAGAAATTATTAAACGCACATTTTATACATCAGAGTTATGATGTAAGTTGTATCAATGTTGCAATTTTTAGAAATTTCCATTATATTTCAAGATAAGATTTGCAAATAACGGCATAAACCCATAACTAATATGCGTACTAAAATGAAAAATGGATATCATACGATTCATAGTATGATGAAAATCCATTATTTCATAGATCATGTGTTAGGATGCAAAGAGTTTGTTAAGATATAAAAAAACATGCATCAAGCTGAACAGATGGTGCATCTCAGTAATTATCCTAACAATTGCTTAGTATATTACATAAATCCATAATATAGAAGAGATGTAGTCAAGCATTAGACTAAATTTCTATATAAGGGTACACATCTCTATTAGAGATAGTGGGAGCTGGATTGACTTGGACTTAGTCAATGCTCAAGATGCACAAATGGTTGGCATAGGAACAAGTTTTACAAGTTCATGTGGAAGAGGAACGTTCCTGTGACGCATACTGCGTATGAAGGATGAAACCATGGTGATGGTTTTATATTCACCATGGCTGATGATAAATTATTCATTAAGAATAATAAATCCTACAAGTAAGCAGTATATGGAAATTAGCTATGATTGACAAGATTAAATTCAATAATGGATTCCATGTATAAAATTGCAAAGGGTCTTATTAATTGAATACTGTGGTGGGTATTCATATAAAATAATACATGGATGGTACAAGCTGGGTACCAATAAGGCTTTATTACTTTTACCAAGTCGATATGCCTAAATCCATTAGAATTTTACTTGTCATGGATAACTTCTAAGATCATTCTATTGGTCATTGGATGTCAAGATCATCTTTCATTGAAGGTGTCTATTCTACGCAACCAGAAAGGGATGATAACACCATCAAATTCCAATGAAGGTTGAAAGTTAATGAAATCCAGTTTTGGATTAAGACAAAATATCTTAGAGAATTCATTATAAATTAATCTTTACCATGTTTCTACCAAAGGTTAGTGGGAGCTCCAATGTTTTCCAAGTTAAATATGTTCAGCAACATATGAAAAATAGATTTTGATCTTACAGTTAGATAAGATCGGGATAAAAGTATTACTCCAATGATTGACATAAAGTAGCAACCTATGTTCTAGAGAACTTGATCTACTAAGGTAGATCTAATGGTTTCTTGGACCTAGTTAATAGTACATAAAGTGACATTGCATTAAAAAATACAAGTTGGAACAATTCAAGTTTAGAAATGTTGTAAATGTCACATGGATTAATCTCTTCAAGTTAAAATGCTCATAACATGGGGAGAGATTAAAGTTGTGAGTTGAGTACCATATTATTCAGTGATGGATCAATCGCAAATTCCATGTTATGTACAATAATTGATATTTCCAAGATATACTTTATAGTAGGAAAATATCAATTATATCTAGGAGCACTTCAAGAGATGCAGTCAGAACTATCATCTTGTACTTAGGCAAGTACAAATGATACGTACCTGGTATATGGAGAAGAAGGAATACTAGTTATAGTGGGGTACAAACTAGTAATCCTTAGATCAATATGATCTAGTATCACAATTAGGAAAAGGTGATGAGTGAGTCAAGCTCATAAAATATATTATTAACTATACCTACAAATATCAAGTATGTTATAGCTTCTGAGGCATCCTAGAAGTAGTTAAATGCAACGATTTTTTCCAATTCTTGGATTCTCACCTAGTGAGAAAAGTATTATCATAATGTAAATTATGATATTCTTACAAGCCAAGTTGTCAAGTTATGACAATGGAAAAATGTGATATTCTCTAGGATACCTTATCTAGAAAAGTTTTACTCAAGCAGATGGCGTCGCATATAGGAGATATGACATGTGGAAAAAACATGGCAGGCCCAGCTGTTAAATACATTACTCAGCAGAAGAATTATATTTATCATGTGAGTAGCTAACAAGTTTAGTTAGAAAGTTGGATCTAGTTCAAGTGGGAGTGTTGAAATAGTGGGTTCCCTAGACCCAACTATACAGTACTTTTGATTACCATATCATGTGTATAGTTAGTTGTACATGATGTTATCTTACCATTGTAGTATAGACTTTTATGCATCTACTAATATAATAGTAATTCCTAAAGGTTAATTAACATGTCGAGAGGTTATATAAGATCTCTGGAAATAATGATAACCTCAAGATACTATGGCATTAATCTTAAATAGATGTTATATAGTCTAGATACATCTTATTGACTGGAAACAGTAGATGTTTGGCTATCAGGTGATGGGGAATCATAATCATTTAGACTTCATCTCAGGAAGTTCACACATGGTGATCTCTAGTTGTGAGATCATGAGGACAGACCCGCCAATAGGAACACCACATGTTTCGGGTTTCATTGGTCGTTCCTATCTACAGACGTGTGTATTGGTCTCCTGACTTGAAACCATTACCAATGTATATCATTTGATTATGTACTTTTATGAAAGGTGAAAACCATGGTATTGAAATCATGGTGAGGTAGCTTGTGTTGGGTGCATTGTTGGTGGTATGACATTGGTTGAATGATCAAGAAAGGATTTGTCACTTCCAAGTTTATGAATTTGTATATCTCAAGCCTGGTTGATCAGGATGGTGCTTCCTTCATAAGCCTTTGGACAAAGCAGTACAAAGGTAAATCCATCCAATTATGTCAACAAATAATAAAGCAATAAAAGGATGATTACATAAGTGTGTGTCCTGCTTTATGAGATATTTAATGACAAAGATATTATAGTACACAGTCAGTGTTCATAGGATGGTAGTTGTTTCTATGACTATATTTATCTCTTTAGGGGCCATGATGGGTTTCTAGACTCTGTTCTTGGTCTGTGAATTTATTCACTGCTATTGAGATAAGGGCCTAGAGGGTTACACACAATAGCATATTCAAGAATCTTCCCTATTCAGTCAAATAGTTATATGGACATGGTGGGCCCCGCCATGGGGTCTGAGTATTTTCCAAGTATTTGATCACCAAAATAATTAAATAAATTCATTAATATTCAAGTTATGAATATTTGATATTGAATTTATTTAATTTATTTACAAGTTTGGTAAATACAGGATAATATTAATCGAGCGAATGTTATTTTAATATTCAAGGTTTGTTTAATATTAAGTGGGACAATGAGTCAAGTTAAATGAATTAGTTTATATCACGTAATATATTTTATATATATTACATGTATGTGATAAAATAATAAATAATATGGATGTAGTTTAGTTCTTAAAAATTATTTATTTAGTGGGCGTTGAAATAAACGGGGGTCTGGGAACCCAACCGGGTATGTTATCAATTCCACTATAAATAAGAGAGGCGGCTCTCTCTCTTGGTGTGATAATCACTATTCGTTCATTCATGGAATGAAATTTGAGAGCCTCTATCTCCTCCCACTCTCTAGAGAGATAAGCTCTCAATCCATGATGTTCGGATCAAGATCTCTCTTCAGCATCGAATACATCTTGATACGGTGATCATCAGGACGTTGAAAGTGTCGTCGGATCTCTGCACTGGCACCCGAAATTCGATGATCGACACTCATGTGAGTTTTTGAAGCACGTGTGGATGATCTAGAGGGTTCCTACTTTGGATGCTTCATGTAAAGATCGCCATCAACTAGTTTTAGTCAACCGTAGATTCAGATTTGAAATGGGTACATTTTCATTTTCATTTTGTGCTCTTTACAATTTACGTGAGATCCTCAGACCTCACTAGGGCTTGGATCGTCAGTGTCGACAAGTATCGTCGATCCCTCAATGATAATTTTAAAATCCCCAGCCTACCGACATCTGCTGCGAGCTCCGAAACCTATCAGATGGTAGCAACCATGAAGCCAAAATAGCTCTTGTAATCCACAAGCTAGTATTAACCAAACTGATCTTCAACCTGCTCTAACTGACCTGAAATATATATATATATATATATATGTGTGTGTGTGTGTGTGTGTGTGTGTGTAGGGTGAGTATAATAGTATACTCAGTAGGATCCTCCTCAGAGCCCCTCATGAAAAATTAAAGAAAGCATGCTCAAGCATAGTGAAAAACAATTGAAACTTACTCATCATCTAAACAGTTATACTATGTTCCTAGCCTCACCATGGCTACTCTCACCGAGTATCACATACAAGAGAATATAATATAATAAATAATATCAAGGGTACCCTGTTACCACTTCCCCACTAGTTTTCCACTCTGTCCCAAAGTTTCACATCTTGAGCATCTCTCTTCAAAAAAGGCTATCCTGTAGACACCTGGTCAAAGCACCATAATATATACCTCATGTAACACACCACCATGTCCATGTAACCAAAGGTAACTAGGTAGTTTCTAGGATACACCATAGCTCACATAACATGTATCATAAATCAAGTCTTATACCTCAATTCAGTATAGCCCATACACCGAGTAAGGATCTGCAAGCCATCACAGCCTATACATATTATACCTATAGTAGTTTGTATGAAACTATATCCAAAATATATGTTTGTAAAATAACCACAATCCATTACATCCCTCCACACACATGTATGGGGAAAACTAACTGTCATCCATACCAAAACAAGTAACTACCAAGAGAAGAGAGTGGTTCCAAAGGGGGTAGTCATCCATCCATCCTCCCACAAGGATGTTAGGGAAAACACCCCCCCCCCAGGGATTAGAATCCCTGGGGTGTCAATTTCCCTAACTGATAGGGTAGAGTAGTGTATATAAATAAAAAAGGTACATTATATAATATATATCACAACCAGACTATGGGAATTACCTAGTCTTATACTCAACTACAACTAACATCTCTCATACTCCCATCTACCACTGCTAAGACTATATGTCCTATAAGAACACAACCATTTAAAGATCTAAATTAAATTAATTTGTCCCTTTTTATCATTTTCTCTTTACATTAATTACTTATTTAACCATTAATTAAACATTATTATTTTCACATTTCATTTCATTAGTATCATGAAATATCTCATGCCCTCCAAGCATAACTAAACTGAGTCCACGGTTTCTCAATATTATAACCTCAGCAATGCATCCCAGCAAGCTCCAACCCCATGGTTTAAGCATTTATTCATCCCTTTAACAATCATTACCACTTTCCATATTTCCAAGTATTCTAGGAAAACATTATAATCTACCAAACGCAAGGGGATCAACATGGTGAGTAGATAAACTACCCGTCGAGTCTTTCCACCTATAGTAGGAGAATAGATCCATACAACCATGAGATGATAAACACAGAAATCACATGTCATACCCCATGCGTCTTCACCTCCCTTTGAAGGAGAGTAATCGAAACCATCTACCTTAATTAGTGTGGAAAGTAAAGAAGATAAAAAAACATCAAATTAAACAACCATATAACTTTCATATTAATGAGTAAGCCCAGCTTCAACCCATTCCATCATCTCTAGTGTCCTCCCCAACACCACATGCATAAACTAGTTCATATCTCTACTCTAGGAATCAACAGCAGCCACAAAAACTGTGCCTTTCTACCCCATGTACCACAGTATCCTTCTAGGATCACATCATATCTAGGCCTCCCTACCCCACATACCACAATTCTTGTATCCATAGCACCTCACAATAAACATGAAAAAACATAGCAATGGTCTCTTGACCCTAAAGCAAGGCATTTAGCCTTCACACAGAATAGGATTTCATGGTTCCAAAGAATAAGGCACTTTGAATTGACAAGAAAGTGGGAAAATAAGGCCCTACAAAGGAATTATCTTTATCACACAACCAATTATTATTCTATCTTGAATTAGCTGATTCATTATTATTAGGTTACAACTATGGGAAACCTAAACAACATGCTATCAAAAATTAATTAAATAATTAATTTAACATGACTTTAGTTATTTTATCAATAAGAATCAACATACTTCAGGTTCATTAACTAATTCAATTAAATGTACATATCTACATCAATTTAATTAACATAAAATTATAACAACAACTAGATTTATTAAACATTACTCTTTAACCAATTAGCAAATTAATTATAAATTAATTCCATCTTTACTTTCTTTAAAAATTTCCATTGAGAACAACATGATAAACAATAAAAATCATAGATATCACACTATCTAAAAAATCAAGAGGCCAAATGTTATCATGGTATAAAGAAACAACATCTCCATATGACTGATACAAATTTATTTAATCTAGTTCAAGTATTTAATTAGGAAAATTTCATTGCGATCCAAGGGGATAAATCATGATAAATTTATAATTGCAAATAAATAAATATAGAATAAATAAATATTCTACCTCAAAATGGTGTCTATGTTCATCACACAAGAACGGATTAATGCAATGGATCACAATCACCCCTCCATAAATAATTTCATTCATATAAGGTCATCGCGGCACCACCACATCAACAAAAAACCAAGTAAAACCCCATTAGAAACATGGTAGATCATCCACCATATCATGGTGATAAGACACAATAGGAAACGGATTGAAGAAACCATAAGAATGGAGGTAGATCACACCTTATATCGAAGACGGATCGAAGGAGGCAAGCAAAGAATCAATCCAGGATGAAGGAATCCTCAAATATTGAAGAGGGGGCTACTGGGTCATCTGGAGTCGAGACAGGGCATCTATATCTATAGGGTTAGATAAACCCCGGTGGCTGGAAAATACTTAAAAATATTACAGTAGTGGGGTATTACAGGACATGTAATCCCCTTTGATAATGTGTAATGCCTAGAGGTCAGTTTCTTCCAAAAAAACACCGCCTATCAATTTTATTTTATTTTTTAAACCCTAAAATATTGCATGATGTGAATCCCACTTTCACATTGTGAAATTCTACTGCACAGCGTGAAACCCACTTTCACGACGTGAAAGTTCTATGATCTTAGTTCTCAACACCCAAGTCCCTCTAGACTTCCTCTGAGCCATCTAGGTGCTCCGCAAGCCTTGGGAATATGCAAAGGGTTGATCCACTCGGATCTGGGCCCATACATCATATACCTCTAAAAAATCTCTCCACCATAGTATCTCAACCATTTTATCTAAGGAACAATGTAGAACCCCTTGATAACCATAATCAGATCCTAAATACTATCTCAGGGGAGATACCTCTAAAAAGAGATAAAGAAACAATAAGAAAAAATAAGAAATCTGATCGAAAATGGGAGAAGAGAGATAGTGATGCCAAATTCCCACCTCCAGTAGGCCCTGGGTTGGATACTAGCACCAAGGGTATAGAAAACACACAAATGGGAGGCATTACCCTCTAAGAGAACACATGCAGAAGTGAGAGATAAGATAAAAACCAACCAAATCCTTCTCCAATAACAATATAAATAAAAACACAATTACAAAAATGTAATGTCATGAAATAACTACTAAAACTGGAAGTTAAAACTACAAGTAACAAAAAGGAAAGAAAAGACAGTGGCGACCATGAAGCCCAAATAGCTCCTACAACCCACAAGCTAGTAGTAACCAGCCTAATCTCTAACCTGCTCTAACTGATCTGAAAAATAATTTATATATATACGTAGAGTGAGTATAATTTTATACTTAATAGGATCCTCCCTGGATCCTCTCATGAAAAAGTAAAGAAAACATGCTAGAGCATAGTGAACAACAAGTGAAACTAACTCATAACCTAAATAGGTATACTAAGTTCTCATCCTTACCATGGCTACTCTCACCAAGTATCACATACAAGAAAATATAATATAATAAATAATATCAATGGTACCCCACTACCACTTCCCCACTGGTTTGCCTCTCTACCCCAACATCGCACGTCCTGAGAATCTATCTTCAAAAAATTATATCCCGTAGACACCTAGGTGAAGCACCACAACATGTACCTAATGAAACACACCACCACATACACATAACCAAAGGTAACCAAGTAGTTTTTGGGAATCAACATAGCTTGAATAATGTGTATCATACATCGGGTATTATACCTCAATCCATCACAGCCCATACCCCGAGAAAGGATCTGCAAGCCATCACAGCCTATACACATTATACCTATAGTAGTCCATAGGAAACTATATCCAGAATATATGTATTTGAAATAACCACAATCCATTACTTACCTCTACACACACATATGGGGAAAAATAACCATCGTGTATAGAAACACAAGTAACTACCAAGAGAAGATATTGGGGCTAAAGGGGGTAGTCATCCATCCATTTTCCCACTAGGATGTTGAGGAAAACACCCCCACCTGAGGGCTCAGAATCCCTGAGGTGTTAGTTTCTTTAACCGACATGGTGGAGTATCATATAGAAATACAAAAACTACATGATATAATATAGATTGGAAGCACTCTATGGTTATAACCTAGTCTTAGACTCAATTGCAGCTAATATATCTCGGACTCCTATCTTCTACTGCTAAGACTACATATCCTTTAAACACACAACCATTTAAAGAGATACATTAAATTAATTTTTTCATTTTTATCAGTTGTACTTTACATTAATTAATTCTTTAACCATTAATTAACCATTATCATTTTCACACTTCATTTCATTAGTATCATGAAAAAATCCCATGTCCTCCAAGAATAACCAAACTGAGTCCACAGTTTCTCAGAATTATAACCTCAAAATTGCATCCCAGTAAGCTCCAACCCCATGGGTTAATAATTTATGCATCCCTTTAACAATATTTACAAATTTCCATATTTATAGGTTTTCTAGGAAAACATTCTAAGATAACAAACATAAGGGGATCAACAAAGTGAGTATATGAACTATCCGTCGAGTCTTTTCCACCTATAGCAGGAGTATAGACTCATCCAACCACAAGAATCTAAACATAGAAATCGGGTGGCATACCATGTGTATCTTAGCCTCCCTTGGAAGGAGAGAAAGAAAAACCATCTAACTTAAGGTTTTGGGGAATTAAAGCAGATAAACAAACAATAGATTCAAAAAGAATTCAAATTTCATATCAATTAGTAAGAACATCTTAAACACATTCCATCCTCTCTTATGTCCTTCCTGACACCACATGAATAAACCAATGCATATCACCACTCTAGGCGTTAATGCCTGCTACAACAACCAGGACTCCCAGACCCAAGGAACACAACAGTCCTCCAGGATTAGTCATCTCAGGCTCACATCACATCTAGGCCTCCTTGTCCTATATACCAAAAGTCTCATATCCATATCACATCACAAGAAGCAGAAACAAACATGGAAACATGATCTTGATCCCAAAGCAAGGCATTCAGCCTTCACAACCAACGAGATCTCATGACTCCAAATCATAAGGCACTTGGCCTTTATAAGAAAGTGAGAAACTCAGGCCCTATAAAATAATTATCTTTATCACACAACCAGTTCTTTTTCCATCTTGAATTAACTGATTCATTATTCATAGGTTCCAACTAAGGGAAACCTAAATAACAAGCTATCACAAGCTATCACAAATTAATTTGTTGGACTATTCATGTTTTAATGATCACAAATCATGTTTAACCCATCACAAATCATGTTTGGATATTGTTGGACTTATTATGTTTTAATACTTACAACTAATGGTTTAAATTCTAACAAGATCCTGATTTGAATTCTCACAAATCATGTTTGAATCTTGTAAATTATGTTTAATATTCTTATATTATGTTTTGTTATCATTATGGTTAATCTTAATCCATTCTGTGAATATTACTTCTTAATACAGTTTATAGATATTTAGCTAAGTTTGAGAAACTGTAAGTCTACCACCAGTTCTGGATTTTGGAAAAGTCCCTGACACTATAACCCAGACATTGTGACTCAGACACTATAACCCAAACACCATGACTCTGACACCATAACTAGTTCCAGATTTCATAAATCATGTGTCACTGTTTCCTTGATACCATTTATAATACATTGTTCAGAATTTTGACAAAGGACTAGACAGTGTTACCTGAGACACCATGATCCTGACATTGCATCTATGCTACTGATTCCAGATCTCAACAAAACTATGACACAGTGACTGTCAGATTGTGACTGACTCACCGCTCAAAGGAAAAGGAGAATACACTTCTCCAAGTGACACCGTTTCAAGACACAAATAGTGACATCATTCCATACTTAACAATGTTTTCTATCTTTTCTAATTTAATTTAAAAGTTATTTATAACTATCATATTTGAGTCATTTAATGACACCAATATAATTAATGTTCTTTTTCAGTCCTTTCAACAGACAGTATGAGGTACGAGGTATAGAGATCATTCTATTTGTCGGCAATAACTAAGAAATTCCAAAGATAAAATACATGGTGGTGCATGAGCTATAAAAAAGAGTTTGTGAAGTTGAATGCATGAAAAAAGAGAGGAATACATATACTGAAGAACACACAAAGAACTCTTGATTTTTGTTAACTGAACTACTGTGGATAAGAACCTTAAACATCATTACAACAGCAACTCTAAGAAGAAAAATATCTACAAAGAATATCTCATCGAACTGGAAACCAGAACACGAGACTCGTGATACTTTGTTTTCACAAGAGGACTCAAAAATCATATCTGCTACATTCTACAAGTCCAGAGCTGCATAGAACAACACTCATAGCATTTCTAATCCTTTCTCATTATTATTTCTCTATTGTGTAATGGTTTATTACTTTTTGAGAAGTGTGAGTGTCTGTATTAAAACACAATCTATCTCCTGTATTAAACTGGGGGATATAAGATATCCTCACTCAAATATCCTTCTACACTTTTTTTACCCATGTATAACTGTGGAAGAGGTCTTGTGTGACCAATTTATTAGTTTTGCCACATAGAATAGTGGAAGAGGTCTTGTGACCTGGATAGTCTTGTGTACTATAGTTAACCCCAATCCATGGTGTGGATAAAACCGTTATATATGTATATTTCTTGGTGTAAGGTGATCACCAAGTGGAGTGGATTATGTCTAAGCTTGAGACTGAACCACTTGTTTTATTCACTATGTCTTTCAATTTAGTTTTTCTCTTTTTTAACTAATATTTCATAAAACTAAATTTTACTTTGATAGTTAGTCTTTGTTAGTAGTTATAACTATTTTCCCTTATTAGAATAGTTTCAAAAGTTGTACCAACATCTCATATTGATATTACTAAGAATTAATCAATCTTCTGAGAATATATTTGAACATTCAAACTATTATAATTTTATTACCTTGATTAACTAGCATGTTTTATGTTAATTAGGGGAATATTTTTAAATAAACGTTTTAACATAAATTTTTATGGGAACTCAATTCAGCCCCCCCCCCCCCCCCTCTTGATATTCCTACTCTGACCAACATTTGGTATCATAGGAGTTTTTAAAATCCCTATTTTAAAAAAAAATTCGTTTAAAATATTTTTTAACTGTGATTTTAGTTGTGTTCTAAATATATCTAAATTTCTATTAGTTATAAATTTTTAGTTATTTAAAAACCTTTTTCTTTATTATGTATAATATATTAGAAGGTGATTTTACCAATATACCTCCATTATTTAATGGAAAAAATTATGCTCAATGGAAAATTAAAATGAAAATGCACTTAGAAAGTATGGGTTTTGAGATTTGGTCTTCAATTATAGATGAGTATAAGATTCCTTCTACTGATAGGCACACTTGGTATGGCCCAAATAAGGCTTATTATAATAATAAATACAAATACTTGATTTCTTTATACTATTATTTAGGAGATAAAGAGTTTAATAGAATTTCTGTATGTAAAACATCCCATGAAATTTGGGATACTTTATCTATTTCACATGAAGGAACCTCTAGTGTTAAGGAAATGAGACTTAACACAAATATTATTAAATATGATAACTTTAAAATTATGCCTGATGAGACTATTTCTAAAATGTATCTTAGGTTTAATAAAATTGTGAACACTATGATCTCTTTGGGAAGAGATGTTACAACCAAGGAGAAAATCATAAGAATACTCAGATGCTTACTAGATAGATAGAGAGGGACCACTGTCTTAATCAGAGAATCTTTTGATATTAGAAACCTACTAGTCAAGGAGATGATAGGAAATTTGATGATGTATAAGGAAGAATTAAAATTCAACAAGGAAGAGTAAGATGAACCAAAGATATAGTTAGTGGACTTCAAAATCACTACTTCCAAAACTAAAGAAAATGAAAAGAAGAAAATAAAATCCCCTGTAGAAACTTCTAGTAGTGAATGATCATCACCAAATAGTGATGAGTAAATGCCTCAATTAGATAGATGATTTAAGAATTTTTATAGAAGAAATAAATTTTTCCAAAATCCCAACATCAAAGGAAGATATGATCACAAGGGGAACTATAAGAAGGATTGGAAAATAAGTGACAGATCTGATGAAATATTTTTTTATGAATACAAGATAAAGGGAAATGTAAAGGATGATTGTCCTAAGATAAAATACAAGAATAAGTATGAGGACAAAGATAGAAAGTATAAAAAGGAAATGAAGGAAACTTGGAGTGATTATGAGGATTGTTCAAGTGACTCAGAGTCTTCACAAGATGAAAAGGATGACAAATTCAATATGTGTTTTATAAAAAACACATATGAGGTAACTCTTGAGTATCATGTACATAAATTTTATTATTATGGAGATGAAAGTGATTCTGAAAATATGACTAGTGAATAATTATTTGAAAACTATAATATTCTTGAAGATACTTGTAATGAGATAAAATATAAATACAAATCTATAAATAAATAGCATGCCTTGACTACTACTATCAAATCTGAAATTTCTATAGAAAATGAGAAAAATGTTCAGTTACTCAAAGAGAATAATGGACTTCAGTTATCTAATGGGTAATTATAAAAGGACCTAGAGAAATTTACCAGTGGAAAAATACTCTTACACAGATTTTTGGTAAAAAAATTTCCCCTACATACACTATTGGTATAGGATACAAACATGGGAAAAGAAATATCACCAAAAACAAGTTTGTAGCTAAATATGGAAAATCTATTTTTCTACCTAAAATTGAAAATTCCGTTTCTAGTTACAGTTTTGGAAAATATTTTACTACCTATAGTTTTTATAGAATAAATAAATTTTACTTTTAAAATATGTCACATAATTCTTATAGGAAACCCATGAAGCAGATGTGGGTTCCTAAAGCATTGATTACTAATGTTACTGGAGCCAAACAAATCTAGGTACCAAAATATTTTTTTGTTTGATTATTTTTTAAGAAATTTGTTTGAAGTTATCTTGTAAAATATTATGGTACTTGGACAGTGGATGTTCAAGACACATGATAGGATATTAATCATTCTTCAAGAATTTAATAAATATTGATGGAGGGCATGTCACTTTTGGTGAAAATGCTAAAGAAAAACTAATTGGCTTAGGCTAGATCGGTAACTCTAACTCAGTTTTAATTTCTAAAGTAATTTTTTTTGATAGATTGAAATATAATATTCTTACTATATCACAACTACGTGATGATGGATTTCATGTTAAATTTGAAAATGATGCTTATAATTTTTTTAACACTAAAAATGAACTAATATTTTCTACTTTTAGAGGTGAAAATTTTTATGTTGTTAACTTAGATTATTTAGTTTCTCAAAATGTTTCATGCTTAATTGTATTTCACAAAGAGTCTTGGATTTGGCATAGAATACTTGGACAATGAAATATACACTCCCTTATAAATCTTACTAGAAAAGTTTTAGTCAAGGATCTAACCAAACTTGAGTTTCCAAATGATAAAGTTTGTTGTATTTATCAAAAGGGTAAACAGCACAAAATATCATTCAAACCAAAGAAAGAAGTTTCAACTTATCAAGTTCTTGATTTGGTTTGTATGGATTTATTTGGACCTTCTAGAGTCTCATGTATTAATGGGAAACACTATGTCTATGTTCTTAGAGATGACTATTATAGGTATACTTAGACCTTCTTCTTGGCTCAAAAAGGTGAAGTCTTCTCTCATTTCACTAAGTATTCTAGGACTATAGAAAATCTTAGAGAAATTGGGATAAAATATCTATGAAGTGACCATGGTCGTGAGTTTGAAAACTAAGAGTTTGAATCATTTTTCTCACAAAATGGCTATATTCATAAATTCTCTTCCCCTAGGGCACCCCAACAAAATGGTTTTGTAGAAAGGAGAAATAGAACCTTGAAAGAAATTGCTAGAATAATGTTTAGTGAATATGACCTACCTATATAATTTTGGGTTGAAGCTGTCAATACATCATATTATATTATAAATAGAGTGTTAATCATCCTTATTCTTAAAAGAAATATTTGTGGAACAATAGAAAACCCGAGGTTAATTACTTTAAATTTTTTAGTTGAAAAGTATGTATTATTAATACGAAGGATAATCTTGATAAGTTTTCCTCCAAGTGTGATGGTGTAATTTTTCTAGGATATTCAATCTCTAGTAAATCCTATAGAGTCTTTAACAAAAGGACCAAATGTGTTGAAGAATCTATACATGTAAAAATTGATGAAAAATATCAACATGAACCTAAGAGCTCCCTAGAGAATCTTGAGGACAATATGTAAAATATGAACCTTAATGATAAATATTTTTACCATCTTGTGAACGAATATGTTAAAACTTACAGTTCTAGAAATTCTCCAGATTCAATCCATAATGAACCCAAACCTGTTGAAGAACTTGAATTCACTAGTCCTTCTTTTTCTAGAGCTGTTAGAACCCTTAAGAACCATACTTTATATGATGTTGTTGGAGATTTAGATAAAGGAACACAGACAAGAGCTTCTCTTAGAAATTAGGCTGACCATCAAGTTTTCTTTTCACAACATGAACCAAAAAACATCAATGATACTATCAATCATGAATTTTGGGTGACGGTCATGCAAGAGGAGCTAAATTAGTTTGAAAGGAATAAATTTTGGAAAATGGTGGATATAACCAAAGACACCTTGACCATAGGCACTAAATTGGTGTTCAGGAACAAAGTATATGAAGCTAGTAACATAGTTAGAAACAAAGCTAGATTGGTTTCTTAAGGTTATATTCAAGAAGAAGAAATTGACTATGAATAAACCTTTGCACCAATAGCTAGACTTGAAGCCATTAGAATCTTGCCTTTATATGCAACACATATAAATTTAAAAATTAATCAAATGGATATCAAGAGTGCATTCCTAAATGGTTATATAGTTGAGGATGTTTTTTTAACAACCCCCTATTTTTACAAACTCTCACATTCCAAATAATTTTTTTAAATTAACAAAATATGTATATGGTTTAAAACAAGCTCTGAGAGATTGGTATGATAGATTATGTAGTTTAATTTTTTCCAAAAGTTTTACAAAAGTTATAGCTGATCCTAATATTTTTATAAAATTAATTTCTAAAGATATATTAGTTGTTCAAATCTATGTAGATTATATTATTTTTGTATCTTCAAAAATTTCCTTATGTATTGACTTTTCAAAGATGATGCGAAATTAATTTTAAATGAGTTTAATGGGTGAACTAAAATTCTTTCTTTGATTTCAAATCTTTCAAAAAAAGGAAAGTATTATTTTAAATCAAAGAAAATATAAAAAATATTTTATAAAATGTTTTTGATTGGATAGCACTAAAAGTAGCGATACTCCAATGAGCACTACCTATAAGTTGGATCTTGATGAAAATGGTAAATCTGTTTATCAAACCACTTATAGATGAATGATTGGAAGTTTACTCTACTTAATTTCTAGTAGGCTTGGTATTATGTTTAGTGTTTTCATGTGTGCACATTTTCAAGAAAACCCCAAAGAGTCTCATTTTTATGTTGTTAAAATGATTTTCAAATACCTCAAACATACAACCAATTTAGGATTTTTTTATCCTAGAGGAAAATCATTTGACTTAGTTAGCTATTCAGATGCTAATTTTGTGGCTGTAAGTTAGATAAAAAAGGAACCTATGGAATATGTCACTATTTAGGCAAGTCTATTGTATTGTGGTGTAGTAAGAACCAAAATTATGTTTCATTATCTACTAATGAAGTTGAATACATGGCTGCCGGTAGTTGTTGTGCATAAATTTTCTGGATGAAACACACATTAATAGACTGCGGATATCAATTCATACATGTACCTATAAATTCTGACAATAAAAGTGCTATTAACATTTCAAAGAATTTTTTTTCAAATTCTATAACAAATCATATTGATGTAATACATCACTTTTTGAGAGATCATTATCAAAAGGGTGATATCACTTTGTAATTCATTGTCACTGAACATCAGCTTGCTGATATATTCACTAATACATTAAATTCTAAAAGGATAAATTACATCTTACATGAGTTAGGGATGATGATCCTTAAGTGAACAGTTTATTGTTTCATAGTTTACGATTTCACAAGTTACTATTTTGTAGTTACTGTCTCACACTTACTGTCTTGGAGTTACGATCTCACACTGGTTGTCTCAATGATATGGTCGTGCCATTTAGAGTCACACTATAATGATGACACTATGACTATCTATTCTAATCTCACTGTAATGTATCAAATTTATATTTTTATAATTTCATTTCCCATATCGTTTTATCTATTATTTTATTGCTCATATGCCACTTATTTGTTCTTGTGACATTTGAAGTCCCTAAATGATAAAAACGTGATATTTTTCACTCTTGTCTTCCATCGATCTCTCTTATCTTAAAACTGAAACCCTTCTCTATAAAACTATTATCCCTCTTTTAACTCTTCATCTCTCTCAAACCTAAATTGGATTCCTAGAATGAAGAATATGTCTTCATCAACTCCTGTGAAGTGACGGTTTTAGAATAAAGTCAAAAAGGCTCTAAAAATAGTGCCTTAAGGACCACTGAATCTAGGCCTTGTTGATAGAACATTAGTGTCAGAGAAAAAAGTCTGGTCGAAGTGGTTGCTGATAAGTAAGTCACTTTTTTTTAAAGTACTAGAAGAACAAGGATCGATGGACGGGTTCACAGAAGAGAAAAGACCAATTTATCTAAATCTTATTTCTCAGTTTTATCAGTATGTTCAGTTCTCATTCAACTGTAGAGATGATTTTTTTGTAAGAATCTGGGTAAAAGGTCAAAGATGTACCCTTTATTTGAGGCTATGGGATTCCTTCCTAGGAGTACCTCATAAAGGAATCTTTTAGGATTACCAAAGATTTCCTCCTCTTCCTAGTGATGTGTTTATCCAAGAAGAGTCGCTTGGAAGTCTAATTGGAAATAAGAAGAATAGAAGGGTAATTGTAGCTGATCTTGATGGTGATACAAGGCTCTTATTTAAGTTTATTCAAAATATTATTTGTCCAAGGAAAGAGTATTTTCCTACCCTTAAGTATTAAAATGTATTCTTGATATATCTTATGATGAATGGGCACAAGATCAATCTATGTAAGTATGTTATAATTCACATGTGTGAAATGATCAAGACAAATTCAAAATCAAACTCTCTATTTTATTCAAGGTTGATTTCCAAAATGTTTATTTACAATGGAGTAGTTGGTATAAATGAATAATTAATTTAAGGTTGTTAGTTTTGTATCTCAAAGGATATAATCATAAGGATGAAAATTTTTTGGAATCCTTGGAAAAAAGTATTGGGTGGAAGACAATGAAATATTGTATGAGAAGTTCAATATAATTGAGAATCCTTCAAGACCTAAGAACAAATATGACCCTGGTTTTGAACTAAATGAATTAGTTGAATACTCAAGTGAAGAAGTAGAAGATATAGAAACTGCATCTGAGGAAGGAACTTTCTTAGACAAAGAAGATAGTGGCCTACCTGTTCCACAAGAAGTGGTTGTAAAAAATGTAGATTCTATTAAAGGAAGTTTTAGCATTGAAGAAGAGCATGCTGTTGAAAAAGTACCTGCTATTGAGGAAGAACTTATTATTGAGGAAGGACCTACTATTGTGGAATAATCATAAGAACAAGTTAAACCTGAAATAATATTATCTGCTGAGGAAAGAATGGAGAAGGACTTTCAGGTATCTAGAAAAGAGATGGGTGAGCCTGAAAGTGCTGTGAATTTAGAAATTGGACAAGATATTGAGTCTCTTATTCCCAATAGAGAATCAACTATTGAGGGGGAGAAGCACCCCATTTTAGAAATTTTTCAAGTTCCAAATCCTATTGACCAAAGATCTGTGGATACTTGGTATAAGTTTACCAGCTATTTTGATGTGTATAATTTCCAACATGTCTCAGTAAAAGGAATATATATTTCCACTGTGTTTCAATTGAAACTGATTTCTACTATAGAAGTAACCTCTACTAAGGATTATGAACCTATTTTAGTTATTGTTCCTAAACCTACTCTATAATCTTTGGATTATGTGACTAAAGATGACTTAAAGGAATTTTGAGACACCTTGTTATCTGGATTTGAAAATATCATGAAGTCGTAGCCTTCCCCTGTGACTAATCTTAGTAAAAGAGATGTTTCATTGCTTTTAGACAAAATCATATGAAAAAATAAAATGACAAAGATTTATGAAATTCAAGAATTTTGGATTGAGAATAAATAGTTAAGTGATGAAGTGACGTCTCTCAGATCTATGGTTGAAGATATGCAAAAAGTCTTGCAATCTGGAAAATATCATGTTGCTCATTCTGTTGATGAATTTGGTGATCAGATCCCACATAAGTTTGTATCTCTAATTCAACCAAACCTGGATATAGTAAATGAAATAGTGGATAAGAGCAACACCAAGATAGTCAGTGAGATGCGTGCACTTGTTTTAGGGATTAATAAGATGAATGATGAGTATAAGGGTCGCTTATAAAAATTTATAAATCAACTTAAGTCTCTCACATCAGCTATTACATATTAAAATGATTCTAGACATCCATCTCAGCCTATGGACAGTGAACTGATCAGAATAGTTTTCAAAGAAGGGATTCAATCAGTGTCCAGTGGTATTGATAAGGAAGGTTTCTCTATTATCATAATAAATAGTGACCAAGTTCTTGATTTGGTAAGGATTCATTCAAAGATTGAAAATGATTCTCAAGAAGAAATCTCTATTAATGTGGACTTATAGTTTAATAGAATTTATTCTAAGCATAATCTGACCAATCACTTCAAGTATTTTGTAGGAAATTTGAAAATTCATCTTGACACTCAGGCCTTCAAGACTCAAGTTCAGAAGCTGAAGTATTTCACTCCTCTATTGGACAAGTTTTTTGTGAACAAAGATGACTTCTAGAAGGTTATCCAGTATAGATGTGATATCATCACTGATTTCATTCAGTTGTTAAAGTATTATCTCCATGTGAAAATTACTGCCATAGTGGCTCTGGTAGTTGCCACTTTTCATCCTGGTTCAACCCCTTCCTCCTCCACTACCTTTTCTCTTGTTACCATGTCTTTATCTTAGGATCTGAGCCAGATCAGACCAATTATTATTGAACATCCATTGTCTCATTCTTCAACCAAACCAACTCTTTCACCCTCTATTTTTGAAGAAGTGACTTTTCCTTCCCTCGCCATTGGATCAATCCCTTCTACCACTTATACTTCTACTCATGTGTCTCCTCCTGATATCTCTTCCAAGGGAAAATAAAATACTACTCGCTCTAAATAGAAGTGAAGAATGTATTATGATAGGGATGTTGTGTATTTTGTTTCATTCTTGTAATGAAATTTATCATTATATTCAATCCATTTTGAACTATTGTTGTTTATTTTCATAGTCCTCTTCATTTAGTGTTTATTTTATTGTTCTTATTCTCTTTTTTGATAATACCAAAAGGTGGAGAAATAAGAAAATTAATTTATGGAAAAATAATCTTCTTGGGAGAAGAACAATTTTTATATACTTTATCATATATATACTCTATATCTTTTCATTATTAAAATATATGGCTTATAAATTCCATGATTAGTGATCATAAAAAAGGGGTAGATTTTTTGAATCCTCGTGTTTTAATGATCAAAAATCATGTTTAATCTATCACAAATCATGTATGGATATTTTTGGACTTGTTATGTTTTAATGCTTACAACTCATGGTTTAAACTCTCAAAAGATCCTGATTCAGATTCTTACAAATCAAGTTTGAATCTTGTAAACTATATTTAACATTTTTATATTATGTTTTAGTATCATTATGGTTAATTTAAATCCATTATGTGAATATTATTTCTTAATATAGTTTATAGATAATTGGCTAAGTCTGAGAAACCATAAGTCTGACACTGATTCGGGATTTTGGAAAAGTCCCTGACACCATAACCCAGACTGTGTGACTCAGACACCGTAATCCAAACACCGTGACTCTGACACCATAACAAGTTCCAGATTTCATAAAGCTTATGACACTGGTTCCTTACTACTATTTACAAGACACCATTCAGAATTTTGACAAAGGACTAGACACTGCTACCTAGAAAACTATGATCCTGACACTACATTTGTGCTATCGGTTCCAAATCTCAATGAAATTATGGCACAGTGACTATCACATTGTGACTATCACATTGTGACTGACTCACTACTCAAAGTAAAAGGATAATACACCATTCCATATGATGGTGTTTCAAGACACAACATGTAACAGTGTTCCAAACATAACCATTTTTTCTATATTTTCCAATTTAATTTAAAAGTTATTTCTAACAGTAATATTTGATACATATAATGACACTAATATACTTAATGTTATTTTTTAGTCCTGTCAATAGAAAGTAAGAGGTATGAGGTGAAGAGATAATGATACCTATTGAGAGTAACTAAGACATATTGAAGATAAAATATGTGGTGGTTCACAAGCTGTAAAAAAGAGTTCGTGAAGTTGAATGCGTGAAAAAAAGAGCAGAATACATATACTGAAGAACACACAATGAACTCTCAATTACTGGAAATGGAACTATTGTTGATCAGAACCTAAAATATCCTCGATGCAGCAACTCTAAGAAGAAGAAGATCTAAAAAGAACATCTCATAAAACTAGAAACCATAACATGAGACTCGTGATGCTTTGTTTTCACAAGAGGACTCAAAATCATATATTCTACATCCTAAAAGTCCAAATATGCATATAACAACTCTCAAAGAATTTTTAATCCTTTCCTGTTATCTTTTCTCGGTTGTGTACATGTTTATTACTTTTCGAGCAGTGTGTGTGTCTGTATTAAAACACAATTTTTCTCTTGCATTAAACTTTAGGATACAATATATCCTCACTCAAATATCCTTCTACACTTTTTTACCCATGTATAACTGCGGAAGAGGTCATGTGTGACCTAGTTGTTCGTTTTCCCATGTAGAATAGTGGAAGAGCTCTTATGACTTGGACAGACCGGTGTACTGTTGTTAACCCCAATCCAAGGTGTGGATCAAAGCATTATATATATATATATATATATATATATATATATCTTAGTGGAAGGTGATCACCAAGTGGAGTGGATTAGGGCACGACTTGAGACTGAACCACTTGTTTTATCTATTGTGTCTTTCAATTTAGTTTTTCTCTATCTTAACTGATATTTTAGAAAATTAAATTTTACATTGATATTTAGTATTGGATAGTAGTTATAACTTTTTTCCTTATTATAATGGTTTCAAAAGTTGTATCAATACCCCGTATTGATATTACTATGAATTAATCAATCTTCTAAGAATTTATTAGAAAAGTCAAACTGTTATAATTTTATTACCTTGATTAACTGACCTATTTTATTTTAATTGGGGAATATTTATAAATAGATATTTTAATAGAAATTTTTATAGGAACTCAATTCACCGCCCTCTTGAGTGTCCTACTCCAACCAACATAATTAAACAATTAATTTAACATTACATTGGTTATTTTATTAACAAGCATCAATATGCTTCAGGTTCATTAACCAATTCAATTAAACATGAATATCTATATCAATTTGATTAACATCAAATTATAATAACAACAAATGGATTTAATAAACATACCTCTTTAACCAATTTTCCAATTTATTATCGATTAATTCCCACTTTACATTATTTACCAATTTCCATCAAGAACAACATGCTAAAACAATCAAGGCATAGATATCACACTATCTATCAAATCAAGAGGCAAACTATTTTCATGGTATAAAGAAAAAACATCACCACATGATCGATACCAATTTCTTTAATCTAGTTCAAGTATTTAATTAGGTCAATTTCATTGAAATCCAATGGGATAAATAATGAGAACTCTACAATTTTATGTAAATAAATAGAGAAGCAATGAATCCCCTACCTTAAAAGGCCATTTATGTTCTTCCTATGAGAATAGATCAATGAAATGAATCACGATCACTTCTCCCACAAAAACTACATCTATATAAGGTCATCGTGGAACCACTACATCAACCAACAACCAAGAAAATCCACATTAGAAACATGCACTACTAAAACGTAAACCTTTAACATCACTAGAAAATTACTTTATTAGTGATAAAAATCACTATAATCAAAGTGTGGTTAAATGCCCGAAACTTTTATCAGTGCCAAAAAAGTGATTTTAAAGGCCCCATTTATTAGCAATTTTTTTAGTGTTGTTAAAGGGGGGATTTAACAGTGCTTTTTTAGCACTAATAAAAGCTCCTCTGATAAAGGGTAAATAAAAAAACTTCTCACGCCCCGCCCACACCCCTTTATCAAGGCTTCCCACCCACCCACCCCTTTATCAACACTTTAGATAATCCTAGCCTCCTACGTAAACCCCTGACTCCAGTGAGTTTTGAACCTAGGACCTCCAGCTTATACATTCGGTGCCTTTACCACTACCCTAGGCTGTTTTTTTTACATTTTATGATATATCTATATATTTATATATATTTTGTCACAATTTTTTATCCATATATTTATATATATGTTTATATATATTTTTATATATTAATAAATATATTTTATATTTAAATATGTTTAATTTATTTATTTATAAAATTAAATTTTTATGTGGGAATATATAAAAATATGTATATATTGTTATATATTTAATTACAAATAAAATTACATTTTGAAAAATGTTAAAATTTCAAACCCAAAATATCAATATGAATGTAAGACCTGTGAATGAATTCAGTTCCCACTAAAAAAGGGAAAAAATACCCCTATAAACGAGGCTTAAAACCCATCAAATGTAAAAAAAATTGGGGAACCCCTACTAAAAAATCATTTTTAGAGGCCTTATGGGCCTTTTTTAGCCTCTAAAAATAGTTATCGGGGTCCCCTCAGTTCATGATGGTGTAGATCTCATCACAGGCTTCTATTTCATATATGTTAAAGCCCAAACAGACTCTTGGATCAAAATGTTTGGTCGTTTGAAGTTTGAGTTATGTTCTAAACTTATTTGAGATCTTTTTTTATCTTCAAATTGATATTAAATGACTATTACTTAGTAATAATAATCAAATAATTAATTAAAAATATTTTTTAGTTATTTTATAATCCATTTTCACTTAATATCTTATATTTTAATTGTAAATTCTTATTTACCTTATCTAAAACATATTTCAAAAAATATATATTATATTTATATCAATATAAATATATTTATATATTTATATATTATTTTTAATGAAATATGTATTTTTTAGGTATAATTTTATCAATGCTTGTAAAAAATTATTGATAAAGGGGGTCTTTATCGACACTTCTAAAAAAGCGTTGATAAAAACCCTCATTTATCAATGATTTTTTACAAGCACTAATAGAAACCCCATTTATTAGCACAAGTAAAAAATTGTTGAGAAAAATAGTGTTTTTTTTAGAACTGTTAAAGACCCCCTTTAACAGCACTAAAAAAGGCATTGTTAAAGGACCCTTTTAACAGTTCTTTTTTAGCGTAGTCAAAGGGGGTCTTTAATAGTGTTTTTATCTAGAAATGTTAAAACCCTAGTGCTGTAAAAACAAAAAAAAATTAGTAATGATGGGAGATCATTATCTATATCATATAGAGAATAAATGGGTGGAAACAACTCTAAGAAACCATAATAATTGAGTTAGATCACACCTAATATCGAAGACAGATTGAAGGAGGGAAGCAGGGAATCGATCCGAGATGAAGGAATCCTCAAACATTGAAGAGGGGGATGCAGATTCATCTAGAGTTGAGAGAGATTTACAATAGATATAGGTTTTAACAAACCCAAGTAGCTAAAAAACACATAAAACATTATAGTAGCGGGACATTACAAGATGTGTAATCCCCTTTCACTTCATGTAATTCATCGAGGTCAATTTCCATAGAAAAAACCATCACCTTTTGATTTTATTTTATTTTTCAAACCCAAAAATATTACACAATGTGAATCCCACTTTCATGTAGTGAAATTATTATTCACAGCATGAAACCCACTTTCACACAAAGAAAGATCCCTGCTCTCAGTTCAAAACTCCTGAGTCCCTCCAAACTTCCTCGAAGCCTCATCTAAGCTCTGGAAGACTTGGGAACCTGAAAAGGGTTTATCCATGTGGATCCAGTCCCTTAAAAGATTTATTCCCAATCCAATGAGTACTTTAATTGGTATTATAGTGTAAGGATCATCCAATGGATAGATCTATATTTTTTCTCCTAGATATTTTAAATACTTTACTTGAAGTTTGGATTTGAGGATGTTATTAATATGTATTGGAAAAAGAATAAGAAATTTTTCCCTATCAGTGTGGATGTTTATTATAAAATATTAAAAAAAGAAGATATATTATAATACTTTATGTAAGATAAAACCTATAAAAAGAGTGAAATAGGACACACTACTAGTTAAAGGTAATCAAATTGGTGATATTTCTTTCACTTCAATTGATAACTATTATTTTTAAGATCATGGTATATAATGTAAATAGAATGTGCACATTGAATCACTTAGTGATATTTATTTGGAATTTAGGATTATTTAAAACCGTTTTTCCATTTATGTTTTCTTATATATAATTGAGTGCAACAAGGATATATAGGATGGTAAAACATAGGTGGAGTTCTAAGTTGATGAAATCGAGAAAAAAATGTATAAAAAGTTTTGAAAATGAAAAACTATCACCAAATTAGGTGAAGTTAATAAATAATCCTTATTAATTTATAAAGAAACATTTTCCATAATTTAATAATAATTGTAAATGGGTTGTTGTGAGAAATTTTTGATAATAAAATCTTTTGAATAGATGATCCATGCACTAGAATAAAAATAAAAATGTTAAGAATTATTAGTTGGAAATCAGGGCTAAAAGAGTAAAGGATATTGATGATTATTTACAATAAATGTGTATGTTTCATGAATTTATAGTTGATAAGATTAATAAATAATGATAATAAAGAATTAATTCAGTTGAGGTTGAGAAAAATACACTAAACTTAAAGTGTCTTGATCTGAAAATAAAAATATGAAATATTAAAGTAACATAAGTTGATTCTTCCCAAGACGTTGAAATAAGACTTTCTACCATGAAATTTTATGATAATATTATTATATATAAAAATAACCATTAAAGTGGAAATAGGGTATTGAAAACATATAAGGAAAAATCCAATACAATCTTATTATAAAATATAACCCTACTCTATAAAATTTTGTGGGAACAAATAATGTTTTCATGAAAAGTGTAGGTTATAACTTAAATTATTGTTGTATATAGGTGGATTAAAATAGAAATAAACACATAAATTCATAAAATATATATCTAAGAAAGAGAATTAAATTTATTTCTCTCATAATATCTTAAAATGAATGTGTCTCTACATGAAATGGACAAGTATATAAAGTTTTCCGGAATATTTCACAAAAAAAAAGAAATCATGATTTGTCAGCTTTTTTGGTGTTATCAAAAGACTAGACCCAAGATCATTGATTGTTCATATAAAATGTAAATTATTAAAAGAAAAATTATACCTAAATTAAGGTAATTAAAAGATAAATTCATAGGAGATCCATCTATGTGAGGAAAAGTACATAGAAGAAGGTAAACTAGTTTACCTCAAAAACATTTGAATATATTAAGAAATTTTGGGAAATTTCCTTAAAATGTGTCATTATTATAATGAATATTGGTTTAAATATACCAAGAATGATTCATTTATCTTTATGATAAGGATACTAAAGAACAAGAAAAATTAAATGAACAAGGATGATAAGATCACCTTAGGGTGTAAAAAATGGAAAGATAGAACACACCCAAGAAGAGTATAAAGTAAGATTCTACACAAAAAAACAAATATGCTTCTATTATAGAAGGAAATGCCACACTGTGGATATTTTTAAGCAATCCATGATCATTAATGTTAAAGGAAACAAGATATAATAATAAATAAAATCAATCCAATAATGAAACATAATGATTAGTTTGGTGGAATACATTTATTAATAGTATTTTAAATTCCATGAGAGGTTTATAAAGAATATTGACTTTTGAATTCATGAGAAATAATGTGTAAAATCTAGGAATATTGATCATGTATTTAAATAATGAATAATTTTTTTGGCTATACGAGTTAAAATTATCATGGAATATGGAGATAACATAGAATAATATATGAACCTTTTTAACTGATGTGAAAAAATAAATTCCACATAAGAATAAAGTTAAATAAATGAAGAATACCACTCTACCTAAGGAAATTATATTAGTAAAATAAAATAAATATAAAGAAAAAATAGTTATTATAAATTTGTATTTGAATTTAAATCAGATTATGGGTTGATAAATATCTCTAATACTTGTTTCTCTAAATAATAAGTAAAGAAGAAACCACCTTATTCCTATAAATGTTGTGGTTACTTCTGTTATAAAATGAATTGAAAGTAATTCAATTTAGATGTAGAAATTAAGGAGAACTAAAATCTTTGGAACACTTTACAACCAGATGAGATATCTATCATGGAGTACTTCATTGGGATCATGTTACCTCCTTGAAACACTTAAACTGGTTTTATCTATGGTGAAGGAGATGTATGGTGTTTACCCATTGAGGTGGATTTGATATTGAACAGCTTCCAGATATCAATATCTCATTTAAATTTTAAATTCTAGAAATTTATGGAATTTAATAATTGGTAAATTTATTAAGTTGAGTTGAAAGAGCTATGATTTTGGAAAATCAAGAGTATTGGAGTTCGGAATGTTATAGTTATGGATATTAAGATTCGATATGATGAAAGTTTCAAATGATGTATTCTATAATTTAATAGTTATATTGATCATATACGCCTATCATTTTATGAAAATATTGAATTCTATGTTAATTGGGGAAGTTTATTTTTTAATGACAAG
Source organism: Viscum album (assembly GCA_963277665.1). Taxonomy (NCBI): domain Eukaryota; kingdom Viridiplantae; phylum Streptophyta; class Magnoliopsida; order Santalales; family Viscaceae; genus Viscum; species Viscum album. The sequence continues at coordinate 188,821,878 of OY728155.1, read as the reverse complement.
AGAAAAGTAAATTGAAAGGGGTAAAACCTTATTTGGTAGGAATACTTTTAATTTGTTTATTAATTTTATTGTATGAGATTACATGAAAATATTTTTTAAACAACCCCTGAAAGAAGACTTATGAGAAGGTATTAAATGATTTTATTATTTATTGATAGGTTTGATTTCAAGATTAATCTCGCTTATTTTCTACACCAATAATTGCTCATATAAACTTAAAGTTTATTAATTTATGGCTCATTTCCTTAAAATAAGTGATGTCATTGTTCTCTTAAGTGAATCCGATCTTACTTTAAATAATGAGGAGAAGATAGAATTTTAGTTTTGAATGGAGCATGAGATAACTATGACTTTACCTTACTCAAGAATCTTGAAATAATGAGATAAAATAATCTTTGTATTTATCATCAATAATATGGGGAGAAAAAAAGAATGATATCAACTTAAGAATTCAAACGGGTATTAAAAATAAAATTCAAAGGGGGATATTGAAGTACCCATATGGATTATGAGGAATAGTGTTGTGTTTTCAATCAATAAGAAGTAAATTCAATATGTGTTAAAGTGAAGATAAAAAATTTAGTTGAATAAAAAATAAAAGAATGGAGAATAGGATTTGAATGAATGAACATGTTCATACTTTTGTTATTGGTGTAAAGTAATATACATAAAGTAGAAGAAATAATTGGATGATGACTGGAAGGAGTAAATTAATGGAAGTTTTTGAACCATATGGAAGATGAATTTATGAAAGATAATCATACAAAATAAAATGTACAGATAAAGGAAGGTGTAAGTGAAAGATAAAACATAGAAAAAGTCATGTAGGATGGTTCCATCGGTATTAAAGAAACAGCCAGAATTAGAAGTAAATAGTTATGGAAGAAGATATGTTGACAATAATATGAATTATTTTAAATTTGTATTTAATTAATGATATTTGATAAATTCATATAATAGTCTATAAATCGTGATCTAAAAACAAGTAGAGTTCATAAGTTAGTGAAGTACATATATAGAAGGTTTTCATTTTGAATGATGTAAGAGGAAGTGTTTCCAAGATAAATTGGAGTTCAAATGAAGGATAATGGTATCTATGACCAGTTATAAGAGATTAAATCCAGATTTTTAACTAGGAATGTAATAATAAATAGAATAGTTCAAAGTATATATAAATTTTATCCTATCACTTATGTAAAGTGTTTCTATTTGAAAAGTTAGATATTTTCAAAGGAAGAATTGAGGTTGATAGTTCATATAGTAAAATTATGATTTAAAGGGAAATATTAGGAGATGAAATCTAAAGATGGTTTAATGACCTTATAAGTAATAAGAATCATGATAATTCATGTGAATATTTATTCAAGATTAGCAAGAAGAAGTGATTCTAGAAGACGATATCTAGAAGGATCAGTTATTGAAGATGAGTATCCAAAGATGAGTCTAAGATTAATTAGTAAAGGGATTTAATGATATAAGAAGTAGTCTCAAAAGATTATATGTGGAATCAACTGATGAGATGGACAAAGTACTTAGTTTGTATAAAAATGACAAATGGTTGAAAGCATAATAAAAGAAGAACAAAAATATTGATATGGAAGGTGAATATGGATACAAATGAAATAGATATTGAAGACTGGAGGTGGGAGAAGATTTAGTAGCAACTTTACTATTGACGACCAATGTAGTGTGATGATGAATATTTATATGGATTTTGAAAAAAAAATTAGGAGAAAAAGTGAAATCCAGAAGATTCACTAATATGAAAGACAAAATTAGGAAGATCTAGGGTTATGGAAGAATAATTTTGAGTTAATCCTGAAAGGTGTTTCATGATAATAATTTTTTTATGTCCAGAAGATTGAAATTTTAGGATATTGGATGCTAAGGATGTTCAAAAGTCTAAAATATCATAAGCACGGGCTGGTGTAAAGGAGTTGCAAGATCGAATATTGATAAAGTGTTAAAGATCGAAAGATGATGTAGTAGAGAGAGAAACAAAATATGAACTAACAAAAAGGTTTAGAACATAAGTGTGATGATGTTAAGATATACTTAAAGATATAAATATCATGAGTTATAAGATATGATTCTATCTGATAATTGAGGAAGTTGTGAAGAATATTGACCGAGACTAGAATGTGAATAAGTCTTGACCAATATAGATTTATCGAAAACATTAAAGAATAAAGACTGAGAATTGATGAAATTCCCAAATGGATTTAAGATACTAGTGATGTATTTGTTGTCAATGTATGGTTTTGTATTTCAATGTATTATTAGAGAAGATGAGTGATATATTGGATTTGTCTACCATTGGATATGGAAATAAAAAAACTACTTACATGGTAAAGACAAGTTGAGAAGCAAGGATGCCTTATAATATCTAGCTGGATAGAATCTAAGGGAATCCCTTTTACATGTGATGATTTTTGAGCTAGTACTCATGTCCAAGATAAGTATTATAGTAGTTTAGTGGTGTCTAAAACACTTGGATGATGTAATGATGTGCTAGAAACTGAATATATCTTGTTGTAGTTATCACTACAAGAAAAGTAATATTTAGTGATTGTTGTTCTTTAGGTTTAAGTGTTGATTTAAACTAGTACGAAAAGTAGTGTCGTGAAGCATTTCATGATATTTTTCAAAGTGTCACAAAATGATTTCTTGAAGGTTTTAAAAATCACTGGTATACATTTAACGGAATTTTTTTAGGAATTAAATATTTTCATATTATTTATTATTATTTTATTTATTATTTATTATTTATCCAACCATACATGCATTTTTCATGTTTGTCATGTATAAATTCAGAATATATATGTGTTAGGTGAGATTTAAACACCTTACCTCTTGATTATTTTATGAAGACTTTACCACTACATCAAGCTCTTCATCTGGTGAGTAAACAAAATTTAATATACTTATATATACAAATAAATACATATAATAAGTAATAATATTAAAGAATAATAACACATAATATATAAAACATAACAAATTAATGTGAAATAAATAATAATTAATTAATAAATATAAATAATAAAAATACAGTAATGAGTAATAATTAATAAATAAGTAAATAAGTAAATAATAAGTAAATAATGAATAAATAATGAATAAATAATAGATAAATAATAAATAAAAAATAAAAAAATAATAAGTAAATTATAAATAATAAATTAATAAATAATAATAAATAATAAATAATACGTTAATAATAAATTAATACAAATTAATAAATAATATGTAATAACATATAATAATATTAAATAAATAATGAATAAATAAATTAATAATAATGTAATAATAATTTAATAATTTAATGATAAATTAACAATATATAATAAATAAGTAATAAATAAATACTAATTAATTAATAATAATATATAATATATAATATATATATAATTACATATAAATTTATTTAAATACAGTTATATATAATTTATAAAAATATATAAATATAAATAGATTTACATAAATGTATATAAATGCATGCATAAAGACACGCACACACACCAACCAATAGAATACATATAAATATGTATACCAACATCATATATATAAATCTATATAAATGGATATAAATATCAATAAATATATATACATATAATGAAATTTATATAAATATATATAAGCACGCATTTAAATTACATAAATATATTTAAACTCGCATATATTTATAATTTCATATTAAAATAAATATATACATCAACACAAGTAAATATAAATATATATATATATATATCCACATAATATATAAAAATATATAAACATAAGTATATATAAATATTTATAAATGCAAGCAGTCCACTCTCAGCTATTGGATCACATCATGGTTGTCTATACCAATAAATGAATATGTGGAAGTACCTCATTCACTGAAAGATATCCCAATTAATTATTTATTGTGAAATACTATTGTACATGGATTTCTTCCATCTCACATCAGTATGGAGGTCCAAAGATATAAATATGTTGATAGAGATACTCTCATATGGGTTTCAAGATTTATTATCCAGCTCAATGTCGAGGAGTGTTATAGGTACAAATGTTATGGAATTATTATGAATCCCTTGTGTCTAATGAGTTTAATAATCCATTAATCACCCCATCCACCATGTTTCTACTTTGAAAAGTATTATGGTGACAGTTTCTGATTCACAACCTGCTACAAAGAACAGGGTTGCAGATGGAACCTGCCTATCATTTATGCCTGAGTTCATATGAGATCATCTATCATATCTTTTTCTCTTTAAATTTTACATGTAGTATATAGGAGTATACTCAAGCCACATTTGGAAGCAAGTTGTTGACGGAAAACTTTTAAGAATTGATGACCTCCATTATTAAAGATGCCTGAAGTGAATAGATCCAAGGAATGATGCTCACCGCTACTGCTTATTTAAGTTCTTATACATGGAAGGAAATAAATAAACTTTCCTTTGAGAACCAAGATCCCTCATTACATACAGGGATCACTGCAATTCATAGGGAGGTCATAGATAAATCCAATATCCAAACAGGTCCAATGGAAAATGATTTTACTGACCTTGTTATATTGAGAATATTTGGTGTTACTAGTAGGGTTAAGAAACCTCTGGTGAAGAAGTTTATTAGATGGATTCCTCTGAGTCCACTTTGGCTGAATGTAGAAGTAGATGGGGCAGTCTCAGTTGAACTTGGACCCTTAGGTTGTGGTGGTGCTTTTTGCACCCATCAGAGATTCATTAAATGATGCTTCTATCATTCCATTTGGAACAGATGTTCCATTGAAGTTGAATTGTGGGAAATGATCACGGAAATTAAATATTTTGTTCACTATGGTTGTAGGTTCCTTTGGATGGAATGATAATCAATCGTAGTAGTGTAAATATTAAATTCCCGTTCTTGGAATTTTCTAGGGAGAATGTTGTCATTATGGATTTAATGCCTCTATCTCACCAATCATATCAATATGGATGTTACAAATATCTATAGATAATCCAACCAGGTTTTTTTCCCTATCAAAGAGAGAAATTGTAGAGGAAATCTTTAGGTTGTCCTTTGTATCCCCAAATTTCTACTCACCTTTCACTGAGGTGGATGTGCATGGTGACATAAATTATTACCTTTCTAAACCCCCTTATGATGTCACTTTCTCTATTTTTTAATAAACATTTCTTGGAACGGGTTCTCCCAACTCCTAAAATATTTGGTAAATCAATAAAATAGGGGGAAAATAATTGAAATACCATAGCATAAATAGGAATGTAAATAAATGGAATAAAATCATATATGGAGAAAAAATAATCTGAATACACTCTTAAAAAATTTAAAATCACATCAAATATTCAAAAAACATGGTATTTGAATAAAAAAATAGTTTTGGAGGACTTATGGAACTTTTTTACCTCTAAAAATATTTATTAGGTATCCCTTTCTTAAAATGATGCAGATCTCTTTAAAGGCTTTGATTTCAAATCTCATAGATCCCAAACAGATACTCAAATCAAATATTATGATCGTTTAAAGTTAATTTTTGATTTTAAATTTCTATTAAAATATTAATAAACATTATTCTATTAAATATTATTAAATTATTATCTAATTTCATTGTATTTCATTTGATAAGTTTTTATTTGAATAGTTGTGGAGCTAAAACAGGCACCTAGATCAAAAATTATGGTTATTTGATGTTGAAGTTTAATTTTCAACTTATCCTATAATTAATTTAAGTTTCAAAAAATTAATAACTAATAATTATAAATAATTAACAATTAAGACATGAAAATTAATTAAAATTTTAAATAATAGAAAATAAATTATTATAAATAATAAAGTATTATTATTATTAATAAATAATAATCAATTATATAATATTTTATATTTTTTTATTAATTTAGTGGTGGTTTTTTAAAAATATGGATAATTAATGGTGGTTTTTAAAAACTGTGGCTAAAATAAATAAATAAAAATCATATTTAGTGGCAATGTTTCAAAAACTACAGCTAAAAAATTAATTTTATAAAAATTAAAAAAAAATCAGTATTTTTTAAAACGTGTTGCTAAATGTTTTTTCCATAATGTATTTAGCATCGGTTTTGAAAAAATGCACTCAAAACCACTATATAATTTATATTTTCCTATAATGTATGGTTATCATGATTAAAATCTTTTTGAATGGGATATTGAAGTGATAGAGCAATTAGAGAGTCCATACCTATATATTCATGACTATAAATGTTGAAATCTTTGATGAAACACACTTGGATGAAGTCTATAAAAGAGATGGAGTTTTGAAGGTGGTGGTGTTTTTGTAAATATTTTCAAAGGTGGGTTCATATGCTGCCAAAGTTCTTGGGAATAGATCTGATGTGTTTGAGCCTATTTGATAAATTCCAAAAGGTGTTTTGAAGTGTTTATGAGTGGATAAGAATGGTTGAAGATTGAATGGAGGATTTTTAGCTTAAAATAAATGAAATATTGAAAATATTCCTAATATTGGGATTCACATAGTTAAAGTCCCCACATATGTGAATACATCACATAATCAAATATTTATACATGAAGATCCTCATAGGTGATTTATCTATGTAAGAGAATATTTCGATGTAGCCAAATTGAACCACATTGGATAATTCAATACATGTATTGGATTCATATAGGTGTTTGAGAATGATGTAAGGGGATATATTCCTTACATACTGGATGATATTTCCAAAATCTAAAATTCTAGAAGATGAATTATAATGATTCATTTATGTTCTTCATGGAACTAAATATCATGATCATGCAATGAGATTATGATCCAAGCTGATTAGAGGAAGACTATCCAAAGGAAGATTAGGAGAAATTTATGGTGTAAGTAGAGCTCCAACATAATGAATCCCATAAACATTATTGATGTTAAATGATATTATGAATAAGTTTAAATATTTTGTTTTTTTAATTAGATATTGCGATAATTAATATCTAATTTGGGAAAAATAAATGCCATTCCCTTCATTTATTTTAAATAAATATTTTATCGAAGGTTTAAATGTGAAATAAAAGGGAATAGAAAAGTGAAGTACACTCTTATAATTATATAGGAGACATCCATTTGATCAAAATGAATACTAAAATTATGGGCATGCCCCTTATATTAAAAAGGTTTAAAGGATTGTGGGATACATCTATGAAGGATAAATTAAATGAGAAAATCATGGGAAATGATTTTATGAGGATTTATATATTCTAAATATAAAAAAATAAATGTTAGTGACCAATGTATAAAAGTAAAAATATTCTAAGAGAATAAGTGTCCATGAAAATTGAGAATATAAGAGCTATTTTAGTGTACATAATATTGAATGACACTCAAATAGTGGGTAGAAGGAAGTTGATACTATGATGAGAATTTTTGATCATTTGGGAATCAAATTAGAAGTGAGAAGAAGAAGATCTTTTGAAATTCATTATTAAATAAGCCTAAGAAGAATAAAAATAGATCAAGGCCAGCCTATTTTGTATGGTTTCATCTAATGGTGTCGATTCACTTGAAGATATGAGGAGTTATTGGATATACAAGATCATAGGAGCTCAAATATTGAATGAGACAATGGGTGATTAGTTTTTCTGAGGATCTATAAAGCTGAACTATATATAGTGACCAAGTTTCATTTCCTTTCTTGAAGATATGAAGTCATTCAAAGATATTACTATTGAGTTGAAAGAGATTGGTTTTATAGATTCAAAGTAATCTAATACTAATCTAGTTATCTAATTATAAGACGGTACTTCAAGAAACACTTTCATATGCATATTGTGAAGCCATAAAACTTTTGTGACTCAATGTATACAGGTATATAACCATGTGACTCATTGAATACAGTAAGAATCTATTGAATAAATCCATTGGGAATCCAAAAATAGAATCCCTGTGAGAATCGGACAAGTTTCTGGTCTTACTCTGGTTGAGAGAAGATGAATGTAACTTTGATCTAGTCAACTTATAATTGATGAAATTGATTATAGTGGAGAAACTATGTCGGTTGTCTAACCAACATAATGAGAATTAGGTCTTAGTGTCTAAACTTGTAAAAATATTATTTGCCTATTTATTTTATTTAATTACATGTATATAATTGATGATTTCTTTGTAAAATCATAATAGATCCATTTTTACAAACTGGAAATAGTGTTTATATTCAAAAGGGGTTGCAGGATAGTTTGGAATTTGGTAAAAACTATAAAACACCAGATTCAACCCCTATCAAGTATCTATACCAATCCCAAGGGTCATCTCAAGTGTTATTAGAGCAAGGTTACCTTGTGAATTGGATCTGGATTTTATTTTTCCAAGTATTTTTATCATAAACTGATGAAGTTCAGATTTAAAAATAAGTTTAAATTTTTTGACTGGGGTGAAGAAATATGAATCCCTCTCTGTTGAAGATGATATTAATACTTCTTACAAGAAAATAAAAACATGATTAAGAAATTGAAAAAGAATAAAATAAAAATTATTATGAAATAAATGGATAAACCACTAGTTGAATCAATTCAAAGTGGTAAGTGATCATTAGATTAATTTATTTTCGAAGATCCTTTTGGTGATTATAGCTTATGTTGTGATGAAATGGAGTTTATTAGAGCTTCCAATAATCTCTACTGAATGGTTTAGGGTTATTTTAAGTATTTTCCCATTTAATTTGTTACTTGCATATTTTATTTTATTCAGATGATTTATGTTGAAAAATAATAACTCTATTAGGAATCAGATTCCATAGAGGAAGAATTAGTAAATCTGATTAGAAGATTCACCACTCTGACAAAAGTGGTAGAAGTTAATAATGAGAAAACTATAAATTTCAATGAAAAATAATCTTTTTTTTGAATAATTTCAAAGTATATCCTATGAGAAGAAGTCCTTTAAGGATATTATTACTGAAGTAATCCATGCGCCAAATAAACTGCACAAATTCACTGTCAATATCAAAGATTCTTAGTTGGACGTGAAATAAAAATGATAGACATCTAAAATAAAGTTACAAGATGTGTTAATAGAAAACTTTGAAGTTAAATAAATACTATTAATATAGGTCAAGATCAACTTTGGATTAAAATAACATTCTCAATGTGAATAATCTTCAGTTTTATATAAGATTGAAAAATTTTAAACTAACTAAAGTTGTCAATTCCAAATTTATGGATAAAATGAATGTTTCTACTCAAAATTCAGAAGTGATTCATGTTTAAAATAGAATTTAAATTCATGTTAAAGAGAACTTAAGATCATATATAGAATAATCCACTTCAATCTCATAGAATAAGGTAACTCACTACCTTAAAAGTTCATTTTGTACTAATTCTATCTCAACTTAATGTACATGAAAAAACTAAAAACTATATAAATATGGGCATATAAAAATGTTAGTAAACCCAAAAATGCATCAAGGGTGGAAGTAAATAAGTTTAATAGGATTAATTCTCTAAACCAATCCAAAATAAATAGTGAAACAACTCAAAAATAGTAAGGTTATCAAGTATAAAAATCTAGATAGCTTTCATCACCAAACAAAATAAATAGATTATTTGGATATTGTTGAAGTTTTTGGAGGTTATGGAATATTTCCATTGATTATTGGTATATAATTTCAATATATTAAAGTAAAATAATTCCAATAAATAATGGGGGGATCTAAAAACAGAAGCAAGCCTACAGCATCGAAGTTGAATTCACAGAATAAGAGAAATCTTCTCTTAAAGAATAGATATGAGTGTCTTGATCATTCATATGAATTTTTGAACATATATATCCATATATACGATTAATTTTGGAATGTTCCAACTAGACACATCACTCTTTCTGATTAAATATAGATGACATAATAGAATATGAAAATAAAGAATGAAAATAAGATCAAGACTTCCTTGGGAAAGGATATAGCTCCCAAGAAGTTAAAGAAGAATGGAATGGATGTTCAATACTATGGGAGAAAACAATACAAGAAAACATATAAATATAATAATAAAAATTATAACTAGTATATCCAACCAAAAAGGATAATATTCTTTTATTTTTGTATGATAGGTCGGTCCATGGATTATTATAAACAATCCATGGAATTAAAAGATAGATAGAGAAATATGGAAACATGAAATATGTAAATCAATGAAATTAGAAAAAAAAATTATCATGGTGGAGGATATCGTGATGATGAGATTGAGAATATTCCCAAAAATGGTAAGAAAAATGTTAATGAAAGTGTGTTTGGAAGGTGTAAAAAGGCTGACCATATTTCCACTAAGTGTAGACATGGCTGCCAATTCAAAACAAGCTATCAACATACAAAGATAAAGCACCATTAGTTTCATATGAGAAATAAAATTCTATAAATAATAATTCTACACCATTTAAGAAGGAAAAATATTTCAAAAATAAATTTTTGTTATATGGATTGATTGGATGGAAAGGGTAAATAAGTTAGAGAAATCATTAAAGAGTGGCAGTGCTTTTCTATCTCATAAAAAGAATCTCATTATAGCTAAGGAATGAAATTAAAACATAAAGAATACCATGATTCCCAAAAGTGAACAAACTTGTAAATCTAAAGGATTAATCATAATGAAAACTAGATTTGAATGTCATGGGTTGGAAAATATGTCTCAACCCTCTTACTCAAGATGAGGATCTATTCAAGGACCAACCATATTCCCTAATCAATCTGAAGGTTCTTGAATGTATTGGAATTGAAGGTGAATTTGTATGGTAAGAATCCATTGAGGGGGATATTTCAAATTAATTCCAATCTTCCATAGTATAAATGTTTTTTTATAAATGTTTTTATATTATATTTTATTATATTATACAAATACAGAACATGGAAAAAAACTAACACTTTATTTCATTAATGGAGATCATTATATTATTCAATAATTAATCCCATAAAAATTTAAAATATTAAAATGGGATAAAAAAAGAAAGTATAAAAACTAGAATGGGAAAAATTGGATCATCCCAATCTGCTAGAATTATTACTCCCATAAACAACACTATTGAAAAGAAACAAAATATTAGTAAATCAATCAACATTTTATAAAATAAAAATATTGAACCATGAGAGTAATTAAGGTAAATGATTAATAAAGTATTTAATGGGTAGTTATAAGAAGTAATATGAGCATTGGTATAGTGATATGATTGTTAGAATAGTAACATAGCCATTAGGAATAGTAACATGACCGTTGGAAAGTAAATTGTCCTGAAAATATTAAAATATCCTATAAATAAAATTTATCCTGAGTAATTTAAGAAAATATAAATATTATAATACTATAAAATAAATATCAAGATTAAAAACTTTAAGAAACTATAAGAAAATTTTTTAATAAACTGTATTTTTATGTATTTTGTGAAAATCGTGATTTTAATATTGATAATTAAAATTACATATGTTATAAAATTATTTTGATAAAATTAATATCATTTTTGGAATCATCATGTAGAAATTTTATAAGGGTTACGTTTTGGTAATTTTTTGAACTAATTCAATTTTAAGTGAATAGTAAAAATATAGTTTTTACATAATCAGTGTATTTTAATTAAATCATCCAAGAGGTAATAATGACATAATAAATTTTATAAATTTTATCTCAACCAAAAAAATCATTTAATAATATAAATGACTCGTTTAGAAAAAATAAACTTAAATTCCAACCTAAAAAGTGTTTTCCAAATTCTAAAATGATAAAGTATTCCATTAAAATAACAATTTGTCATCTTTTCACTTTCCTTTTTAACAAAATAATAATTTTTTTTGGAAATATTTAAAAGTAATAAAATAATTTTATTTTATTAAAATATGAATTAAAATTTTAAGTATATTACTATTACAATTTTTACCATGGAAATTATAATTTATTCAATATTTTAACTCAAAAATACCCCTCACCTCAAGTATAAATGCCATGTCTCCCTCCCCTTGGAAAACCACTTCTCCCCCACCTACCAAATACAAATATCTTCACAAATTGCCTCTATTAAAACATTTATAATCCTTAGGGATGTTCTGGATTCACTCAACTCTAATCATTCGTCGATTTTAATGCCATGGAAAAAGGTGACACTGAGAAGAGGGTAAGGTTTCATCAACTTTTCATCTCATTTTCCTCGTCACTTCCCCATTTTTCTATATTTATTTCAAACCCGAACCAAATAAAGTTAATAAATTAGTGTTTTTAATATTATATTAATGATTTTAAACTACTTAAATGATTATATTTAGAATATATTTTAATATCATACTTCTCTTTCCTCCTCTTTCGACAATGTCCCATCAAGGGTTGATTAATTGCCTATGAGGAAATTTCAAACTTTCTTCTTATTACCACCTTCATGGATAATTAGTATGAATTATATATATTATATAAATATTTAATTACATGAATTTTAATCTTCTGGAATTAATTTTAATTATATATAATTGAACTTGAACAGAAATAACGAAATCAAAATAAGATAGGACAATTTAATAAAAACATGACATAAAAATAATTCACATTTAACAAATAGTATTATAAAATAAAATCCAATAATTATAATGGATCAATAGTGACATAAAGGAATATAATTAACTTTTGGTTTCATGTGTTAGAAAACATAATTTTATTATACATGAGGTGTAAATGAGATGAAACATGATGGGATTTAAGGTAAGGGGATTCTTGAATCCAACTCTTTTTTTGGGTGATCACCTCTTTCAAATTATTTTCAATTTTGATATTCCTCTAATGTCCTTAAAATTTATTTTCACTATTCTTTTCATTTTATTTATTGTGATATACATGTTTATACCTTTTTAAAATGAGTTTTAAACCTACTATAATGATTTTTCAAAAATACTTACATCTCTTTAACTCCTCTTAAGTTGATTCTTCTTCAAATAACAATGATATTTTATGAAAAAATATTATATCACTTATTAATTTAGAAATTCCAAAGTTTATTCTATAAATTATGATATATTAGGTCCTTAGAAACCCCATTCCTTTCCATGGGTTTATGTCGTGACTAGAATTGTTATTTTTTCTCTTTCTATGTGGCATGAAAGATCATGAGCATTTTATGATGTCATGGGTGGGACCAGAATTATATATTTCTCCAATGCATTGGTTAATATTATATATCATATGATATTATTCCTATTAAGTGTGAACATGATTCTAGATTTGTTTAAATTTATGATGTTATAATTTATACACATATGTTATGCATGAACAAGATATTATCTTTGTTTACAACTATGTGTGGTATTTGATAACTATGTTGTGATGTTTCATTATTATGTATATGCCACATTCCATTCCTTTTTCAAATTTTATCCTCAATATTATGATGATGTTTTTATTCTTATGATATGATTATGACTATTATTCTCGGTCATGTATTATTGATTCATGTCCCTTATTCCTCCAATGTTATTCCTCTCCTTACTAGGATTTTAGCTGACCCATTGATGTATATCCTCATGTGATTATATGTACTAAGGAGAACATGAGATATTTAGGAGGAATATGATGAATTAATTAAATAATGTATATGTTTTATTATGTAAAAATGATGTATGAGCCTAATTTTCCCAAGATATTAATCCTTTAAATCTAAGAATGTATTATTATTAAGTTATTTATCTTAAAAAATTATGTAATAGTCATTTATAAAAAAAATGGATTTCTATATATGGTATCAATGCACAGTTTAGTTAATTTGGGAATTAGGAATTGAAAATGTTCATCAAAACCCTATGTCTAAGTCTGAGTATATGAAAACATCCTAAGTTTTGGTAAGTATAAGAGACAATGGTTTCTATGTACTAGAATCATTTTCTAGATACTACAAGTGGATGTGGATCTTGTACAGATATACCTAGGGGTAATAACCCTAAAAAGTATCATTGGGTATTAACTCAAATTATACTTGGTTCATGACAAATAAGTCTTTTAGAACACATGGTTTGACACTCTAAGATGATATGATTCATTTAATCACAAGATTTATACAAACCATTATAAAGGATATATAGCTAAATTAATTATTTCTTTTAAAGTTAGAAAAGATTTAATTATATGATCCTAGAAGCATCATCTGCGAATAAGGATATGTTAAACATAGGTATCCCATAATATATTACTTTAGGATTCATTTACGCAGGAAAATAAATTATTTTTTCATGCTTTACTAACTTATATTTTTTCAAACCATTTTATTTTAGAAAATGGTGGGAACTGGGAGAAATCCTACAAATAACCCATGTGAGGGATAACTAAATGATTATCCAAAGAAAATTCCCAATGAAATGGGAGGTGGAGATCAACAATTCATGGTGGTACTTACCCAACTATATTAGGATATGAACAATAACCAGAACCATGTGAAATATCCTCCTTTACCCAAGAAGGAGAAAATAGCCATCAAGTCCTTTATACATAAATTAACACCAATGTTTAGTGGATCTTATGACCCAATTATCACAAAATAGTGTGTTAACTCAATGTAAAATATGTTTTATGTGATCCATTATTCTGAGAAGGAGATAATTACTTTGGAAATTTATCATTTAGATGGAGAATTTGATCGATTGTGGGAATTGATAAAGAATACAAAGTTGAAAGATGAAATGGAGTAAATTGAGTGGTAAGACTTTAAGAAGATGTTTATTAACAATTATTTACCTTAAAGTCTTCAAAAAAATATTGAGAGATAATTTGTTAAGCTTAAGAAAAAGGAGATTGAATTTTTCATGGCTTATGAGGAAAATTTCACAAGGCTTGTAGGATATGCCTTAGGTTTTGTTTTCAACAATGATTGAAAAATAGATAGATTATTTAGTGGTTTAAAACCACATCTTTGAAAGTATCTATCTATTAGATAATTTGGGAGCTATGTATAATTAGTTTTATATTATCTCAAAGTAGATATGGAATTTAGAGAATGGTCTCATAGATATGAAGATAATAAGATAATAATGGATTTTTAAATAGTGGGGTTAAATGAAAAGGGTGGGAATAAGATTTAACTACCCATGTCAAAGATATAGAAAGGATCATCAAAGAAATTACCTCAAATGGATAATAAAATAATTTAAGTGAAGGAGATATGGCCACCAAGATCATTAATGTCAAAGACACATAAAGAGGTCATCCAACGTGATGGAGGAAATGAGGCACCTATGAATTCACCACCCATGGTTAAAAGCTTCAACTGTAAGGATAAAGGTCACTATAAAAGACAGTGAACTAAACCATGGGTATTTGGGGGTAATCAAATTTAGAAACCACCAAAGATGATTGAGTAAGGTAAATCTAATTCCATCACCACTATTAAGGTGGAACATGAAAATAAATTCATACATGGTAGGCTTCATATTCATTTGAAAATGTAAAAACTTTTATTTGATTCTAGTTATACACATTTCTTTATATCATAAACGTTTTCAATAACTATTTAATCACATTCTTGATACCTTGAAGTAGATATATCTATAAAAACACTTATTAATGTGATAATTGTAGTCCAATAATTGAACTCTTCTCCTGTTAGAATATGTGGGAATATTCTTCCATAAAATATCATAATCTGTCCCTTAGTGGAATTTTATGCTATAAAGTCATAGATTGGATATCATTATATATAGATCACATAAAATTTTAAGAAAATGAAATATATTTATATATTTTGAACCATCTCATTCTCCTTTATAAATGAAAATAAGATCATGAATCTCCTTTATAAAATACCTCAATGGTGTGGGTGTTGATACCTAGTGAAGAAGCATATCCTTCCAAAATGGTTATTTCAAAGGAAATAATTGACCTTGATGAAATTACCATTATTAGAGAATATAATTATGTATTTAATAAAGATTTTATCAATTTTCCCCTATATATTGAGGTAGATTTATCAATAAAACTCATACCCTGAGCCATACTTATCTCCAAAAGTCCCTATAGGATATCCTCAATAGAACTATAGGAGTTGAAGAAGTAGTTGTAATAGAATTTATAAAAAGAGTTCATATGCCCCAGTGCATCAGTATGGGGTGTATCAATGCTCTTTTTCAAGAAAAAAATATAGATTTATGTGGTTGTGCATCGATTGTTAGGAGCACAAAAATATCACCAAAAAGAACAAGTATCCCCAACCAAGGATTAAAGAATTGTTCGATTAACTTTAAAGATCTCAGTACTACTCAAATGTGGATCTTCATTCTATATATCATCATCTAAAGGTAAAGAAGTAAGATATTCATAAGACATCCTTTAATACAATATATGGACATTGTGAGTTCATAGTGATTCCCTTTAAACTTATTAATGCACCTAAGATATTCATGTATTTTATCAATAAATTATTTGATAATTCCTCGATAAATTTTTTTTATCTTTATTAAATATATTATCATTTACTCCAAGATTTAGGATTAAAATGAAGATCATATAAGTATTATCATGGTTATATTAAGAAAGGATAATATGTATGATAATTTTATAAAGTGTGAATTTTGAATGCAGTAAGTCAAATTCCTGGGGAATGTGATCATAAGAGAATTTCTACAGTCCCTTCAAAAAAAGGTAATTTAGGAAACACTTAGACCCTTAATTTTCAAATAAATTTATAGTTTTCTTATATTATTTGGTTAATACATATGTTTTGTGTGTAATTTCTTACAATTATCAAGACCATTAACTTAGTTTACTAGAAAAGGGGTAAAGTATGTCTGGATAGAAGAATGTAAGGAAAGAATTAAGGATCTTAATAAGAGTCTAATCAATACACCTATACTCAAAGAAGAATCTAGTGCAGGAGGGATAGTGATATATAATGATGCTTCAAAGAATTTCTTGGGTTGTATACTCATACATAATGACAAAGTGATAGGTTTCACCTCATGATGGTTGAACATCCATGGGTAGAACTAATCAACACGTGATCTGGAGTGAGAAGTTATGATATTATCTTTTAATATTTGGTGGTACTACCTCTATGGTGAGAAGTGTGACATATATATATATCATAATAGTCTAAAGTATATATTCACACAAAAAGATCTCAACATGAATCAATAAATATAGTTACAGTTAATCAAGGACTATGGTTGTTTTATTCCTTTAAATACATTTTCTTAAAAACCCACTTTGAGGTTGATTGGAAACCTAGAATGAAATTACCCAATCCAAATCAATTCCATAAGATTAAAAAAACATCAAAAAAACCTACAATACAAGATTCAAATTTCAAAACTCCAAATTTCAAAATTGTGCTATATTATTAAGCGAACAATCCAAGGGGGGCCAGAAAACCCATGTCAGCCTCAAGCCTGGTATTAAAATTGATAGTTTAGCCTTTATTGTTTGAACTTACATCTTCGTAAATTCATGAAACCGCCATTGTAAAAATAATTAATCCCATCACCACCTTTATATTCACCCTGATATCACTAGAACCACCAAATCCAACCAACCTTAACCAAAAAACTAACCACCACAACCTCGACATTAACATCATCACTAGTGAAAACAAATCATCGTCTTGGAAATGAGAACAAGGTAACTAATTATATTAGAAGAAAATAACTTGTTACACTATCCATGGTGAAGATTTAGAAAGTCTCTATCATCATGTATATACAAAGGATGGATCTAGAAATCATAATGGTAGGGAATACATCCTAACTTTCCCAAATAATGTTCCAACCATCTATCCAAGATAAGATCAAAGAGGCACAAAGAGATTATTTGGAACTTCAAAATGAGGTGATAGTGGAAATGGAAGGAAGGTTTCATGAATTAAACATTGATAAAGATGGTTTCATTCATTTTGGAACAATAATTTGTGTGCCTTCATCACTTGAGATAAAGAAAGAGCTATTAGATAATGCACATAGATCATCTTTATTTATTCATACGAGAAGTACACATATATACCAAGATGTTCAATAGAACTTTGGTTGGGACATCAAAAAGAAGGATATTTCTAAGTTCACCTAAAATTGTTTGGTATGTCATCATGTTAAAGTAGAGTTATAGAAGTCCAAGGGGATGATGTAGACATTTCCCACAACCACATGAAAATGGAAGAACATCACCATAGACTTTTTTACTAGTCTTATAAAGAAATAAAAAAGAATCGATGTGACACAATTTTTGATAGATCGACTCACAAAGACTACCCACTTCATTATTATTTAATAATATTACTCTCTTGAACATATTTCTAGGATATATGTAAAGGGAGTGGAGAGGTTGTATTGGGTACCACTTTTGATCATCTTTGATCAAGATCCAAGGTTCACCTCTAAATTCTGGAGAAGTATCTAACATAATCTAAATTATAAATTGAAATTTAGTATGGACAATCACCCCCAAAATAATGACCAATATGAAATTACCATTCAGATACTTGAGTACATACTAAAATCCTGATCAAGGGAATTTAAAGGATAATGGGAACAACATCTCCCATTAGTTGAGTTCTCATACAAAAACTGCTTTCACTCAAGTATTAAAATGGTTCCATATGATTTCATGTATGGTAAGTGATGTAGAACACCAAAATGTTGAGATTAAGCTTTTGGATGAAATATATTTAGACCATATCTTATGTAATAGATGATAGAGAAGGCTTAAGCCATCTAAAAACATATAAATGATACTCATAATTAGTAGAAGAGATATGATGACAACCATCGAAGGGATCTAAAGTTTGAAGTTTGAGAAAAATAATTATTTGAATATCACTCGGAATAGATTCATGTGTTTTATAAATAAGGTAAATATAATCCCTACGTACATTGTCCCCTTTGAGTTACTTTATTGTATGGTATTTATGGCCAATCAGCTATCACTTCCACCAAACTTAGTTCAATTTCATGATGTGTTTCACATATATCTCTGGAGGAAGCACATACCCAATCTATCGCATGTACTAAACCCAAAGGTTGTATAACTAGAAAATGACCTCTCTTATGAAGAGAAACTAGTGAAGATCTGGGACCGTATAAACAAAGTTCTATAGAACAAGAGATCTCAACTTTTCTAAGTGTTCTAGTGGAATCATAAATATGAAGAGGTGAAAAGGGAACTTGAGGAAACAACGAAACATAAGTAACCTTATCTATTATCAAATAGGGAATGAGTTGAAATTTTAGGGATGAGATTTATAATGGGGGTGAATATAATGATCCATACTTTATAAATGATATTTTTCTGAATAAATGTGTGTTATATTATATTGTATAGTATTATAAACATATAGTGTATTGAAAAAACACTTTATTTTATTAATGGATATTATGACATTAGTAAATAATTAAACCCATTGAAATACCAAATTTTACAATCATACAAAAAATAGAATATATAAAAACTAGAATGGGAAATTTTGGATCATCCCAAACTGCTAGAATTATCGCTCCCATGAAAAACACTATAAAAAAGAAAAAAAATATTATTAAACAAATTGATATTTTATAAAATAAAATATAGAACCTTAGTAATAATTTTGGTAAATTATGAATGAATAAATTAATATATATTTATAAGAAGTAATATGACTAATTGAATAGTGATATGATCATTGGAATAGTAGCATGGCCATTAGAAATAGTAACATGACCGTTGGAATAGTAAATTGACCTCAAAATATTAAAATTTTATATAAATAATATGTATAATAATTAATTTAATAAAATATAAATATTATAATTCTATAAAATAAATATCAAGATTAAGGACTCAAAGAAAATATAAGCACATTTTTAATAAACTGTATTTTAATATATTTCATGAAAATCATAATTTTTATATTAATAATTAAAATTACCTATGTTATAAAATTATTTTGATAAAATTAATATCATTTTTATAATCATTTTATCAAAATTTTATAAGGGTTATTTTTTGGTAAGTTTCTGAGATGCTTCAATTTTTAAGTGAATAATAAAATTACAGTTTTTATATAATCGGTGTATTTTAATTACATCATCCAAGAGGTAATAATGAAATAATAAATTTTATTATATTTAGATTAAAAAAACTCATTTTATAATATAAATTAATAATTTATAAATAATAAATTGAAATTCCAAACTTAAAAAGTATTTTCTATAGTCTAAAAGGATAAAGTATTCCATTAAATTAACATTTTTTTCATTTTCCACTTTCCTTTTTAATAAACTAATTAATTTGGTTTATTAATGATTTAAAAGTCCTAAAATAATTTTATTTTCTTCAAATATGACCTAAAATTTTATGAATAATACTATTAAAATTTGTATAATGGAAATTATATTTTATTCAATATTTTAACTCAAAAATACCTCTCTCCTCAAGTATAAATACCCTCTCTCCCTCCCATTGGAAAACCGTTTATACATCACTATAAAAATCCAAATATCTATAAAAATTACATATCTTAGTCACCTTATAATCATTAGGGACTTTTTAGAGACACTCAAATCTAACAATTCAAGGAGTTTACTGTCGTAGAAAATAAGCAACGTCGAGAATAGGGTAAGGTTTCATCAACTTTTCTTCTCATTTTCCTCTTCCCTTTGTAACGCCCCGACCCCAATTACCCAGAGTCGGTGCATTATTTTAATACATTGGCATGATTAAAAGGAATCAAGTCCTGAAGGACCGATCAGTTTAGCAGTCTTGGAAAAATATATCACATACATGAATGTTACATTTTCACTTTATGACGTACAAAACAACATAAATTATCTTTATGAACACCATTATTCCCTTTGCTTAACCCTGCATATCAATCACATTACACTTATTGGAATCCTGGGAAAAATAAAACATAGAAAGGGGTGAGCTCAAATGCTCAGTAAGGGTAAGCAATACAGTGGAAACTTTCAAAAATAAGCATAAGAATTTAAGGCAATGTATACAACTAAAAAAAAGCCTTTTAAACTTGAACTTCAGCATAATATGGAAGAAATAAAATGAAATAATTCCATTTACTTATTCACATGGATATTCTACTAATCGAATAATCACATGCAATATCACTAACGACTTTCATAATGATGGAATGCATGATGCCGAACTTTAATTTCTGTGTCAAGGCCTCGTGCCAAGACCTAAGGGATAACTATAACCGGAACCCAACCCGGAGAGCCTCTATAACCGGACTCCATCTCGGAGTTCCTCTAATAACCAAACACCAACCCGGAGTGCCTCTAATAACCGGACACCAACCCGGAGTGCCTCTAATAACCAGACACCAACCCGGAGTGCCTCTAATAACCAGACACCAACCCGGAGGGATTACTTTTACCGGTCCCCAACCTGGAACATACTAGTCCAACACATTCATCTTAAGAAGAGGATGAAATATAACATAAACATTCATATTAAAACTAACATAAAAAATGTCAAAACTTTAATCATAAACCATTAATGGCATAAAAATAACTCATCCATAGTCAAAAATATCACAAAACCTTAAATACAATATGGATGATTTGTATCATAATAAATCAACTTGAAACAAGTTTAAAATTTATCAAATTATGTTGACATAGATAAAATCAATACTATTTGAGAGAAATATCTCTTTTTTTGAAATCATTTAAAAGTCGCATAATTATAGAGAAAACCTTTATTTTGAAAATATCTTTATAAGATTGTGAAGGAAGCTTTAAAGGTGTAATAATGGTGGAGAATAACCGCACCCACCGTATAAGTTAACAAAAGACATTCTTACCTTAATTTTGTCAAAAAGGTTAAAAAGGACCTTGTTTGGAAAACGACGGAAAGATTCCTTTATAAACCTTTTATAAAAAGTAAAACAAGGGTATAAATGTCTTTAACCCATATTCTTGTAAATAGTAAAAATGTTTTTAAATACATTTTTAAGAAAAATGGATTTGGATGATAATGAGATCCCAATAGATTATTACGTATATACAACCTCGGATAATGAAGAGATTGCGAAATAAATCCTTACCAATTTGGTAACTTACGAAACGTACAACCCATGAAAGAGGTATAATAAAATGAATATGTAAATACACATATGTTAAAGTTTATTACACAAAGAATATAATTATGGGCAGTACATACACCACACAAAAGGTAATGGTGGCAATATGGCATGAATCTCACGAGAATAAGGAGTGAGATGAAAACCCCTTACCTTGCACTTTACTTTAGTCAAGGGTATGTTTAACCTCATGTATGAAGATCGTAGTATGTTATTAAATTATAACAGAACCATATTAATATTTATGATATCATACATGATTCATTTATGACTTTATATTACCCATTTAATAATAATTTCCATGTTAAGTTAACATTTCGTGTAACAATCACTTTCTTTATCGTACGTGTTTTAACTTGTCACTCTTGGTTGTATCACTTAGACCATGATTTAAATACTTCAAGAATATAAAACATGATAAATATATCATATATATTTAGAATATAAATATGTATAATAGACATGTATATGAAATGGAAAACACCGTTTATGGAGACGGTAGTCCGTAGGTACGCATAAACTCTGTTTCTGTTTTCATATAGTATTGAACGGAAGTAAGTGAATAAGATATATGTAAGTACATAAATCCTTATATATATATATATATATATCCAGTAGCATTATTATGTCATATATTATATATTTATTAGTAATATATATTTTTATAATCGTCGATGAATGGTGAACTTGGAAATTAATCTCATCGCATCGTGGAGACGGTAATCCGTACGTACGCACGAGCAAAAATATCATTCTTTTGATATTAAAATAATATATAATTAGATGTTATATCATATATAAAGAATAATTATCATGTTATATTTATTATTTACATGAATTAAAAATCATTATTATACCCATCCAAATAATAATATATTAAATAACAATTACACCACGACGTGGAGACGGTAAGCCGTACGTACGCACGTATGGTGACATTTTATTCAAAGGATGGATAGAATACTTAATATGGTTGTACCATATTTATAATAACATCATAGTATATATATGATACTGGATTTATTATTTTAGAATGGTAAAAACAAAGGAAGAGGAAGTGGAAGAAGAAAGGAACTTGAAAAAGGGTGGTGAAATCATTACCTCTTCTTCGGGTTCTTCCTTTTGATTTGATCAAAAGGGCTCCTTAGGTTGGCTTTCTGATCATAATAAGGCCTCTAGGTTTAAGTGAGGGAAGTTTAGAGAGTATTTGGGCAGAGTTTGGCTGAACCAAAAGGCTTTTAATGTGTGAATTAATGAGAAGGGTGAGTGTCCTTTTATAAGACGGGTGAGGGGCACCTTTGGGAAAGCCAGAAATATTATTTTATAATAAATTCATATTCGGTTTGTAATGGCTCCAAAGTATATTATTTAATGGTTAAGGTGGGTATGGGTCTAAAACTACTCAACCAATAGAATTTAGATAGGTTTGGGTCATTATATTAACCTTATCTTTTAGTTTTAACACTTAGTTAATTAGTTTGACACTTTCCATGTCACTTTGTATTTTTATATTATATAGTTAATAAACTAACAATATACATCCAATAGACCTCCAAATGGTCCATTAATGATACAAATATCATGATATAAGTCTCTTGGCCGAACCTTAGATTTTTAGGAATTTAATATCAATTAATAATATAATATTTGTTTTAAAAACTCTTTTATGTCAATTTTGACACTATTCAATAATTGACTTTTGCAAAAATCATAAAAGAATGATTACTTCGAAAAAATTTAATTAAATCAATAATAATATGTCATATTATCCTATAAAATTATTTTAATTCATTAAAAGTATCAAATTATATTTATTTGGGTATTTATAATATCAATTATTTTAATTTTTCACAATTATGGTAATTACTGCATCATCATTGTGTCATAAATTAATTTATTTATTTAATGTCTAAAAATTATAAATAAAATACCATTATGTATTAAATCTTTTTATATTTCTAATGAATATTCATAGTCGAAATTCCAACATATATAACCCTGTGTAAAAAAAATTTCTAAAAGATATATGCTTATGTCATTTTTGTATTTATTTTAACTTAATTAATATAAAGTGTCATTATCACTTACAAGTGGCTCCATGGGGTCCAAAAATAGACCCAAAGATGCCCATGGTCGTACATGTATCAACCAATAATGTCAGGACACGTTTTAGGGTAATTTTCTATTATTATAATATTATTTTTTTAACCCTTATTTACTGGATTTACCCTTTAACCATGGTAAATAAAATATTTACCGAAGTAATTATTCAAAATGTCTAAAAATAAAAATTACCTATTTACACAATTTGAACATCCTGATTAAAAATATGGAATCCATTTTTCCAAATTAAAAACACAGAAGTGGCAGGAATTAATTTAAAATTAATTCCCGTTGTCAAAACAAAAAGCGTGTTTTTAAGATATAATAACTATCAAAAGATTGATACTTGTTTATGTTCGGTTTAATTGTGAAATTTTGTCCAACGACCAACATTGTATTAAATGGTAAAAATATATTCTAAATATACTTTAAAACCACTCAAATTCATAATTTATCACTATTAATTATTTTGATTAAAAAGGTTGTTTTTAATTAAAATTTAGTAATTTTCACTATTCATCAAAATATTAAAGTTATCCGAAAAGTACCAAAATTTCACCTTAGGTTAAATTAGATACTCTGAATCCAAAAATTAAGTCCATTTTGAGAGATAAAATTTAGAAAATTTTAAAAAGTAGGTATTACTATTCATAACGGCTACTTTGATTGGTCGTGGTGTGTGTTAGAAATCGAAGTTGCGTACAACACACGCTACTGTATTATTCAAAGAGAAGTGTATCGTGGAATCTTGGGATGTTTAATTTTAAATTTTTGATATCCCCATTTATTCAAAAAGTTTAAAATATTGTATTTAAAAAGGGTTCATTATTAAAAGTTGGTAAAAGTGCAATACTGAAAATGAATTTTTTCTTACATTATGTCTAAGAAACTCATAATATGGATTCTAAAATTATAAAGATTGTGTAAAGTTTAAAATTTAGTAAATACTATTCATAACCTCTTTTGAACGGCTTGTTTGGTAAGTCATGGTACGCTTGAACTCGGTGTTGCGTGTAGTGCAAGTTATTGAATTATTTTGAAGAAACAACACACTATGAAATCTTGGGGTGTTACATTCTCCCCTCCAATAAATTGCATCCTCGCAATTTGAAATTGTTCTTTGAAAATAAAAGGTTGAAAATAGAAAATATCTTTGTGGGAAAACCCACATCGGAAATTGGGTTACTAAAATTTAGTCTTAATATGAGGAAAAGAGAAATGAAAGGGTCACCATCAAATTATGATCTCGATTAGGAGAACATTGGTGGCAATTAGAGACATATAATTGGAGGGAAAATGTAAATATTTATAGGTAGTGATTGAGTTCATCAATCACAAACAAGTGTAAAATTGAGGTCCTTAAATTCATCAATCTATGATGATTTGAAATACCATCGGTTCAACAAAATATAGGGTATTATGATAACACATTTTTGGTTTTAGGATTCCTTAAATAAAGTATAAGAATTAATTTCTTCATAGAATAAGAGAAGAAGAAAAATATATACTTGATAAGTAGAGTCTCATCCTTTAACTAAGTTCTACCACAAACTGATCTTTCACTCTAAAAGATAATAGAACTTAAAAATAATATTCTATTTATCTTATTCGTATAGAGTTAAAAAAATGAATTTATAATTCATCTAGCAGAACCATTAAGAAAAACGACATTATTCAATACAGGACATCACGTGGGTCAATGGTAGGTGATACACCCTTGTCGCCCTTCGGTTGTGGGTTCGAGTCTCGCGGCCTTGCTGGACGCGACGGGTTGCCGCCCGACCTCCGGGTTGTCCTTTTATGGAAATCCAAAATAATCCAAACTAGAACTATCCAAAATACTTCAGTACAAAATTTATAAGGAAGGTAAAAACAATAAAGATCCTTTTTTCCACGTAATAACATGTGAACACCTTCATCATGTATTCTCTTAAAACACTAAAACATCCTGAATTACTATAAAACCTTATTGATTACATTCATGATCCCTTATTCCTTAAAGAATAATAGATATACTCCTTCAATCTAAAAATGTTTTAAACCCCATCAATGATGGAATATACAAATCATTAATCAGTTTCAAGGTAGTCAAGAATATCCAATATAATTTATCCAAATAAATCATGTATTATTCCAAAATCACCACCTCAGTATCAGAACTATATTATGGTTTATCATTCTCTCAACCATATATTTTCCAAAAAAAATTCCTGCTATTGAGTCACTTTTCTTTGTTCCACACAATCTCAAGTCCTTAATGAAATAATACTGCAGTACAATCCTTATATACTCCATAATTATTATAACAAGTAAATTGTTGATACAACACTCAAATGACATAATCAACACAAGAACTCTAATCATTCCTCTTCATCTGTGGTATTATCATAACTTGATTATTATCCAATAGCATCATTTTCAGCATAGTCTAATAACTAGGACATAGGTTCGCATAGTGTCCAAACTCCTTGCAAATTAAGCATTGTACATTTGAAACCATTTTCTTACCCTTGTAGTCACGTACTTTGTGCCCTTTTCCTCTACACTTATAAAAAACTCTCATTCCTTTCAGGCAAGTTCCAGGGTGTTTCTTCCCACAGTTATCACATATGGGAAAAGTCTTCTTTTCCCTCTTCCTTTTATCCATCTTTCTCTCTTCCATCCTTTTATTCTCTTGCTTCCCTTCAAATCCATAGGACTCAGTAAAATCTTTACTTATCTTATCAACACATGATATTATTTCTTCATATGATGATAATACATGGGAGAATATTTCTCTTATAAATTCTGGCTTAAGACCATGAAAGATATGATCCTTCTTTCTCTTTGGATCATGTGCATTGATGGAGTTCTCATTCCTTCTACTAGGCGTCATTTCTAAACAATGGAATACACTAGATTAGTTTTTGAATAACAATACCTAATCCCAAACTTGTAAGACACATAAATTAAATAGTTTATGTATATAATCCATAATCATAAAAATTTCTCCTTTGAGGAATTATATACTCATAAACCCTTCATAATGGTTTGTAAAGAAAATGAGAATTATCCTAAGCATATCCCCCGGGAGTGTCGTAACCAAGAGTGCAGAAAGGCCCGTTGTCGTGCACCAGTTCCCATTCGAGTCTATCTCAAAGTGGTGTTTTCGGGTTTTACCCCTAGGTACATATGTGTCAGAGTCGCCTCTACCTGCTCGTATCCAGACAGGGATGTATTGCTCGGAAAACTCACAAAATCTCTACAATACCAAAATTCTAGGAAGTTCTTCTATACTAATCCTCAAATTCTATCTTAGGTTTATGTTCTCTAATCAGAGTTTATCTAAATATAGTTTCCAAGGTTTGTACTAAACTTCCTCTGATACCAACTGTAACACCCCGACCCCAGTTACCTAGAGTCGGTGCATTATTTTAATACATTGGCATGATTACAAGGAATCAAGTCCCGAAGGACCGATCAGTTTAGCAGTCTTGGAAAAATAGATCACATACATGAATGTTACATTTGCACTTTATGACATACAAAAAAACATAAATTATCTTTATGAATTTCATTATTTTCTTGGCTTAACCCTGTATATCAATCACATTACACTTCTTGGAATCCTGGGAAAAATAAAACATAGAAAGGTGTAAGATCAAATGCTCAGTAAGGGTAAGAAATACAGCGGAAACTTTCAAAAATAAGCATAAACATTTAAGGCAATTTATAAAACTAAAACAAAAGTATTTTAAACTTGAACTTCAGCATAATATGGCAGAAATAAAATTAAATAATGTCATTTAATTATTCACATGGATATTCTACTAATCGAATAATCACATGCAATATCACTAACCACTTTCATAATGATGGAATGCATGATTCCGAACTTTAATTTCTGTGTCGAGGCCTCGTGCCAAGACCTAAGGGATAACTGTAACCGGAACCCAACCCGGAGAGCCTCTGAAACCGGACTCCATCTCGGAGTGACTCTAATAACCGGACACCAACCCGGAGTTCCTCTAACAATCAGACACCAACCCGGAGGGATTACTTTTACCGGTCCCCAACCTGGAACGTACTACTCCAACACATTCATCTTAATAAGAGGATGAAATATAACATAAACATTCGTATTAAAACTAACATACCAAATGTCAAAACTTTAATCATAAACTATTAATGGCATAAAAATAAATCATCCATATTCAAAAATATCACAAAACCTTAAATACAATATGGATGATTTATGTCATAATAAATCAACTTGAAACAAGTTTAAAATTTATTAAAGGATGTTGACATATATGAAATCAATATTATTTGAGAGAAATATCTCTTTTTTTTTAAATCATTTAAAAGTCGCATAATTATAGAGAAAACCTTTATTTTGAAAATATATTTATAAGCTTGTGAAGGAAGCTTTAAAGGTGTAATAACAGTGGAGAATAACCGCACCCACCGTATAAGTTAAAAAAATACATTCTTACCTTAATTTTATCAAAAAGGTTAAAAAGGACCTTGTTTGGAAAACGACGGAAAGATTCCTTTATAAACCTCTTATAAAAAGTCAAACAAGGGTATAAATGTCTTTAACCCATATTCTTGTAAATAGTAAAAATGTTTTGAAATACATTTTTAAGAAACATGGATGTGGATGATAATGATATCCCAGTAGATTATTACGTATATACAACCTCGGATAATGAAGAGATTGCGAAATAAATCCTTACCAATTTGGTAACTTACGAAACGTACAACCCATGAAAGAGGTATCATACAATGAATATGTAAATACACATAAATTAAAGTGTATTACACAAATAATATAATTATGGGCAGTACATACACCACACAAAAGGTAATGGTGGCAATATGGCATTAATCTCACGGGAATAAGGAGTGAGATGAAAACCCCTTACCTTGCACTTTCCTTTAGTCGAGGGTACGTTTAACCTCCTGTATGAAGATATTAGTATGTTATTAAATTATAACATAAACATATTAATATTTATGATATCATACATGATTAATTTATGACTTTATATTACCCATTTAATAATAATTTCCATGTTAAGTTAACATTTCGGGTAACAATCACTTTCTTTATCGTACGTGTTTTAAATTGTCACTCTTGGTTGTATCACTTAGACCATGATTTAAATACTTCCAGAATATAAAAAATGATAAATATATAATATATATTTAGAATATAAATATTTATAATAGACATATATATGAAATGGAAAACACCGTTTATGGAGACGGTAGTCCATACGTACGCATAAACTCGGTTTCTGTTTTCATATAGTATTGAACGGAAGTAAGTGAATAAGATATATGTAAGTACATAAATCCTTATATATATATATATATATATATATATCCTCAGTAGCATTATTATGTCATATATTACATACTTACTAGTAATATATATTTTTATAATTGTCGATGAATGGTGAACTTGTAAATGAATCTCATCGCGTCGTGGAAACGGTAATCCGTACGTACACACGAGAAAAAATATCATTCTTTTGATATTAAAATAATATATAATTGGATGTCATATCATATATAAATAATAATTATCATGTTATATTTATTATTTACATGAATTAAAAATTATTATTATACCCATCCAAATAATAATATATTGAATAACAATTACACCACGATGTGGAGACGGTAAGCCGTACGTACGCACGTATGGTGATATATTATTCAAAGGATGGATAGAATACTGAATATGGTTGTACCATATTTATAATAACATCACAGTATATATATGATACTGGAGTTATTATTTTAGAATGGTAACAACAAAGGAAGAGGAAGTGGAAAAAGAAAGGAACTTGAAAACGGGTGGTGAAATCATTACTTCTTCTTCGGGTTCTTCCTTTTGATTTGGTCAAAAGGGATCCTTAGGTTGGATTTATGATCAAACTAAGGCCTCTAGGTTGAAGTTATGGAAGTTGAGAGAGTATTTGGGTAGAGGTTGGCCGAACCAAAAGGCTTTGAAGGTGTGAATTAATGAGAAGGGTGAGTGTCCTTTTATAAGAGGGGTGAGGGGCACCTTTCGAAAAGCTAGAAATATTATTTTATAATAAATTCATATTCGGTTTATAATGGCTCAAAAGTATATTATTTAAAGTTTAAGGTGGGTATGGGTCGAAAACCACTAAACCAATAGAATTTAGACATGTTTGGGTCATTATATTAACCTTATCTTTTAGTTTTAACACTTAGTTAATTAGTTTGACACTTACCATGTCACTTTGTATTTTTACATTATATAGTTAATAAACTTACAATATACATCCAAGAGACCTCCAAGTGGTCCATTAATGATACCAATATCATTATATAAGTCTCTCGGCCGAACCTTATATTTTTAGGAATTTAATATCAATTAATAATATAATATTTGTTTTAAAAACTCTTTTATGTCAATTTTGACACTATTCAATAATTGACTTTTGTAAAAATCATAATAGAATGATTACTTCGAAAAAAGTTAATTAAATCAATCCTAATATTTCATATTATCCTAGAAAATTATTTTAATTCATTAAAAGTCTCAAATTATATTTATTTGGGTATTTATAATATCAATTATTATAATTTTTCACTATTATAGTAATTACTGCATCATCATTGTGTCATAAATAAATTAATTTATTTAATGTCTAAAAATTATAAATAAAATACCATTATGTAGGAACTATTTTTATATTTCTAATGAATATTCATAGTCGAAATTCCAACATATATAACCCTATGTAAAAATTGTTTTTCTTAAAGATATATGCTTATGTCATTTTTGTATTTATTTTAACTTAATTAATATAAAGTGTCATTATCACCTACAAGTGGCTCCATGGGGTCCAAAAATCGACCCAAAGATGCACATGGTCGTACATGTATCAACCAATAATGTTAAAAAACATTTTAGGGTAATTTTTTATTATTATAATATTATTTTTTAACCCTTATTTACAGGATTTACCCTTTAACCATGGTAAATAAAATATTTACCGAAGTAATTATTCAAAATGTCTAAAAATAAAAGTTACCTATTTACACAATTTGAACATCTTGATTAAAAATATGGAATCCATTTTTCCAAATTCAAAACATATAAGTGGTAGGAATTAATTTTAAATTAATTCCCGCTATCAAAATAAAAAGCGTGTTTTTAAGATATAAAAACTATCAAAATATTGATACTTGTTTATGTTTGGTTTAATTGTGAAATTATGTCCAGTGACCAAAATTGTATTAAATGGTAAAAATATATTCTAAATATACTTTAAAACCACTCAAATTCATAATTTATCACTATTAATTATTTTGATTAAAAAGGTTGTTTTTAATTAAAATTTAGTAAGTTTCACTATTCATCAAAATATTAGAGTTATCCGAAAAGTACCAAAATTTCACCTTAGGCTAAATTCGATACTCCGAATCCAAAAATTAATTCCATTTTGAGAGATAAAATTTCTTAAATTTTAAAAAGTAGGTATTACTATTCATAACGGCTACTTTGATTGGTCGTGGTGTGTGTTAGAAATCGAAGTTGCGTACAACACACGCTACTGTATTATTCAAAGAGAAGCGTACCGTCGAAGCTTGGGATGTTTAATTTTAAATTTTTGATGTCCCAATTTAGTCAAAAAGTTTAAAATATTGTATTTAAAAAGGGTTCACTATTAAAAGTTGGTAAAAGTGCAATACTGAAAATGAATTTGTTCTTACATTATGTCTAAGAAACTCATAATATGGATTCTAAAATTATAAGGATTATATAAAGTTTAAAATTTAGTTAATACTATTCATAACCTCTTTTGAACGGCTTGTTTGGTAAGCCATGGTGTGCTTCAACTCGGTGTTGCGTGTAGTGCAAGTTATTGAATTATTTTGAAGAAATAACACACTATGAAATCTTGGGGTGTTACACCCTTCCTCATTTTTCTCTATTCTTTTAAAACAAAAACCGTTTAAAATTAATTAAATATTAATTTAAAATTATATAAATGATGTTAACCAACTGAAATTATTATATTTATAATATATTTTTATATCATACTTATCTTTCCACCTCTGTTGACAATGTCCCATCAACGGTCATTTAACTGCCTATGAGGACATTGCCAACTCTTTACTTATGACCACCTTCATGGATGGTTAATATGAATTATATTATATATATATATATATAATTAAATTTATTTTAAGTTTATGTAACTAATTTTACTTATATATAAATTACCATGAATAAAAATAATGAAATTGAAACAAGACAGGATAATTTAATGAAAACATGACATAAAAACAATTCAAATTTAACAAAGAGTATTATAAAATAGAATCCAATAATTATAATGGTACAATAGTGACATAAATTAATACAATTCACTTATATTTTCATGTGTTAAGAAACATAATTTTTTTATTCAGGAGTTGTAAACGAGATGAAGCATAACTGGATTTAAGGTAAAGGGATTCTCAAACCAAAATTTTTCTTTTTGGGTCATCTATTCTTTCAAATTATTTTAAGTATGGATATTACACTAATGTATTTAAAATTTATTTTCACTATTATTTTCCTTTTATTTTTGGTTATATACATATTTCTACCTCATATAAATGGTTTCTAATCCAACTACATTGATTTTTTAAAATGGATTTATTTTTTCAAAAACATCTCTTTGGCTCCTCTTGAGTTATTTCTTCTTCAAAGAACAATGATTTTTATTCCAAAATTTGATCTCCCTTATTCAGTTTGGAACTCTAAATGTTATTCCATAAATTATTATATATGAAATCCTTGTGAAACTCACTCCTTTCCATGGTTTTATTTCATGACTACAACCGTTATATGTTCTCTTTCCATGTGGCATGCATGATCATGAGCATTTGATGATGTCATGGGTAGTCTTATAATTATATATTCCTCCAATTCATTGGTTAATGAGATATATATCTTGTTATTATGTGTATTATGTGTGAACATGATGTTAGATTTATTCACAATTATGATGTTATGATTTATGTGCATATGTTATGTGTGAACATGATGTCATCTTTGTTCACAACTATGTGTGGTATTTGACCACTATGTTATGATGTTTCATTATTATGAATATTCCACATTCCATGCCTTTATAAAATATTTCCATCATGATTATAATGATGATCATATGATTATTATATGATTATTATTATTATTATCACCCATGTACTATTGATTCATGTCCCTTATTCCTCCCATGTTATTCATCACCTTACTAGAATTTTAGGTCACCCCTTTCTTTGATGTATATCCCCAGTTAATTACATGTACTAAGAAGAACATGAGTTATTTATGAGGTCTATAAATAAATAATTAAATAATTTATATATTTTCTTATGTATAAGTGATGTATGAACCTGATTTTCCCAAGATACCAATCCTTTTGATCTTGGAATATATTATTATTATGTTATTTATCTTAAAAATGATGTAATAGTCATGTATCAAAAAGTTGGGTTTCTATATAGAAAATTTATATTTTTTACAAATCTAGAATTTGGATAGCCTTGATGAATTTGATGTTTTATGTATGATACTCACTATTCTATATTTTTACGGTTTATTCTTACACTAATAATTAAGGGAGAGTGATTATATAACAAAACTGGAGAATAAATACCTTTCACTTAAATGTTTTTTATGTGTGTGTTCAAGTGAGTTTGGGTTACAATAATTTATTGAAAACCTATTTAAGCAGATCCTATTCAAATAAATGGTTTAGTCGATGTCACATAGTGAGTAATTATGAATATATTTGTTTTTTAAATTAGTCACTCATGTTTTTTATGGGGTTAGATCATATGGATTTTGGGTTGGTTGATATATGACTCATTTCTAAGAACATTTTGGTACCTTACTTTTATGAGGAAAGTTAAAGATAAATTGGAGAATAATTTGGTATTCCAAATGTATAATACCATCACATTTAGGGGGAGAATTGTTTTTCTCACCTTTGTATTTTTTAATAAGGTGGAGTAAAACAGAATTGACCTTGGAATTAAAGTGATATTGAAAACAAATAAAAAGGGGGATATTGAAGTGCCCAAATGGATTTTAGATACTATTTTTGTATTTATTTTCAATGAAAGATGTTTGATTTCAATGTATTATTAGATAATATGGGTGATAGAATAGAGTTTTCTACCATTAGAGATGGAAATATAAAGACTATTCACATAGAAAAGACAATTTGAAAAGTAAGGTTTCTTTGGAACATCATACTAGTAGGTTCTAAGGAATCCATTTTACATCTGATGATTTTTTATCTACTTATCACATCTAATAAAATTAATAAATTGTTTGATTGTTTTTTATAACACTTGTATGAAGTAATAAAGTGCTGGAAATTGAATATAGCTTGTTATAGTTATGGTTATTAGGATTAAAATCTAGTTAGATGGGATATTGAAGTGCTAGAGCTATTGGAGTGTTCATAATTGTATACGTATGAATGTAACTGCTAAAATCAGTTATGAAACACACTTTGATTAAGGTTAGATAAAATATACAGGTTTAAAGATAGTTGTGTTTTTGGGGATATTCTCAAAGATGAGTTCATAAGCTACCAAATTTCTTGGGAATGGATTTGAGGTGTTTAATCATGTTTGATAAATTCTTAAAGGTGTTTTTAAGTGTTTATGAGTGGATGATAATTGATGGAGATATACTAGAGGAGTTTTGGTTTGAAATAAATTAAATCAACCTAAGTGTAGGATTCAAATAGTCAAAGTCCCCACATATGTGAATCCATCACGTAATTGAATTTGTATTCATGAAGATCCATGCATCCAATTAACATATGTTAGAGAATTATATGATATAGCTTAATTGAACCACATAAGAGAATTCAATCCATGTATGGTATTTACATAATCATTTGTGAATGAAGTATAGAAATATACTTCCTTATATACTAGATGATATTTTTATAATCCAAAATTTTAGAAGACCATCTAGAGGAAGACTCTGTAAGTTGAGAATAAATTCATATCGTAAGTGGAGTTTCCACATCATGAATATTATACATTATACTAATTTGAAAGAAGATTAAGAATAAGTTTAAACTTGTAGTTTTATAAATCTGAGTTTTAGATAATTTTTATCACATTTGGGAAAATAAATCTAAGACCTTTGGTGGTTTAAAATGGAGATTTTACTAGTGGTTTAAATGAGAAAGAAAATTAGAGAGAAAAGTAAAGGACACTCATGTCATTATATAGGAGACAACCATTTAATAAAAAATAATATTGAGATCATGGGAACATACCTTATCTAAAAAAGGTGTCAACGATCATGATATACATCCAAAATGGAGAAAATAAATTAGTAGATTATGGGAACTGACTTTATAAGGCTTTTCTATATTCTAAATACAAAAAATAATTATTGATGACTTGTGTATAAAATAAAAAACATGTTGGTAGAATAATTAGTTGTAAAAATTGAGAATTTGATATTTTTTTGGTGTGATAAATATTGAATAACTCATAAAGAGTGGGTAGAAATAATTTGATACTATGATGAAAAGTTTTGATCATCTAGGTGTCAAATAAGAAGTGATAAGAAGAAGATCCTATGACATCCATTATTGCAAAATCTTGAGAAGAAGAAAAATAAATAAAGGATAGCCTATTTTGTATGGTTTCATCTATGTTATTAAGTCACTTTAAGATATAAGAAGATACTAGATATAAAAAATTACTAGAGCTCAGAGATTGAGTGACATATCTAGGTGATGATTCTTACTAGAGATCTATGAAGTTGATCTGATATGATTTCTTTTCTTTTTTTGAAGATTTGAAGGCATTTTAAGACATTGTTTTTGAGTTTAAGTAGATCAATTTTATAAATATAGAGTCATATGGTACTTAACTGATGGTCTACTTCCAAGATGACACATCAAGAAGCACTTTCATATAAATGGTTTGAATCCATAGATCCTGTGTGAATTAGGGTATACAGGTAGATCACCATGTGAATAAGTGATTGTAGTAAAAAGTTATTGAATAATTACAATGGGAATATAATAATAAAAGTCTTGTGAGAATAAATAAAGTGGATTGTGTGACTTTGACTAAGATAATATTAGTGTGGCTCTGATTTGGTCCACTTATAATTGATGCCATTGATTATCATGGAGATTTTTTATTGGGGAATCTGACCAGAATGGTAAGGAGTATGCCTTAGTATCAAAACTTATAAAAATATTATGTTCCTCTTTATTTTATTTAATTCCATTCATATAGTAAATTTTTCTAGGTAAAATATTAAAATATTAATTTTCACCCCCCCCCCCCCCTCTGGTGTCTTCACCGATCCTAAGGGGAATCTCAATTGAGAAAGTAGTAAATTCAAAGGTAGCAATTCCTAAATCCAATGTTGTTTCATTTCATTTAGGTTTTAACATTTAGTGATGACCATAAATAAAGGAGAAATCATTTTAATGGGAGTATATAAGAGTTTATATAATCTAATAGAACATAGGGAGAAGTCAGATATAAAGTTATGAATACTATTTGGGTAAAAGAATTTGAGGACCCAAAACTTTCAATTTTAATGTTTCACTAAGAAGATTCCAAAATTTGGGAAATAGAAAGTTGGTAAGAAATACCATCGTTAATTTTAAATCTGCATAACTTCTATATGGTAATGTTTTTTGGAAAAGAATTTTAGATTTTAAAAATTGTGAGATACATGAATAACTGAGAAAGGCCAGTGTTCTGAAACAACCCACATAAGTTTAGAATGTCGAAGCACTTGAGTAAGTGATACTAGAAGTTGTTACATTTCATAACTAGTGAGAAATATTAATAATAAATTGTAACCTATATATCTTACAGATGTTTAATATCTTGAATAAGTGAGCATATGAGATTCCAGAATATTTTAAAGTCTTATAAAAAGATCATTAATAGTTTTAAAAGTAGTTTGAAGTGATAAAGAAACCTGGAGACAAAGGAGGTCTTAATAATTCTAGTTTTTAAGGAGAAAACTAGTAAGAGATATTGTAAAGAACCTATTAGGGAATATATAGTTATGAGGAGATAGTATTTGGTTAAGGATTATACCTTCCTACCTTGGTTACAGATGATATCTTCCCACCCTGAGTAAGTGTTGAGTTAAATATGATACCTCATCTACTATTGTAATTAATTTTCTATACTAGTGATAAAATATATGCCTCAGACTCAACCTGAACATAACAAGAAGTAGATACCCACATTTGTATTGAACCATATAAAAATATCATGTATTATTCCCTCGTTACTTTTTGTCTTGCATACAACGTGAATTTTTTGGTTGATGCATATGAGATACATTCATCATAACAGGTGAAAATGTTCAAATAATAATATAGGTAAAATTTAAGTAATGATAATTCAGAAAAATTAGATTACACTGATTCACACACCCCATATCAATGTAACTATGTGATCCACTAATCACTTCAATTGGTATCAGAGTACAAGTTTCAACCACGGATTGGATCTATATTTTTTTCTCTTGGTTATTTTAGATTCTTTACATGAAGTGAATATTTGAGAAAGTTATTGAGATTTTTGAGTTAAAGAATAATAAATTTATCCATGCAAGTATTGAGGTTTTTTCCATGAAATTTAAAAAAAATAGAGAAGCTAAGGAGATAAGGAATATAACACCTATTAAAATGGAATAAGAGGATACACCACTAGATAAATGTAATCAAAGTGGTAATATTTCTATAATATCGATTGATAACTATCCTCTTAAATATTATAGTACAAGATGTAAAGAGAATTTACACATTGAATCACTTAGCGATCCTTATTCATAAGTTATGGATTATTTAAAAAAGGTTAATATTGAAGTTTTTGTATATATATTTGAGTACATCAAGGATATATAAGATGATAAAACAAAGTAGGAGTTGGAATCTAATGAAATGATGAAATAATTGGCTGAAAAGTTATGAAAATATAACTTCTCATAAAATTAGTTGAAACCAAGGAAAAATATTTATTAATTTATAAATATTATTTTTCCTTGGATGAAGAATGATTATAAATGATTTTTGGTGATAAAGTTTAGCGATGAAAATCTTTTTAAGAGATGATCTATGCACTGGAATAAACATAAAAATATATTGTTGATGTCAAGAATTTTCCATTGTAAATCAAGGATAAAAGATTAAATAATATTGAAAATTATTTATAATAAAAGTGTAATTTTCATTAATATCAAGTAAAGAAGATGAATAAATAATGGGAATTAAGAATTCATTTATCTGAGGTTAATAAAAATAACCACAACTTAAAGTGTCATGGCCTAGAGGTAAAAATGAGGAATCTATAAGTAATAAAAGTTGATTCTTCCCAAGATAATATAAAATGAGTTGATTTCAGGAAATTTTCTGATAAGATTATTAATTATAAAATACTAATTCAAGTGGAAATAAGTTCTTTACATAATCTATGAATAAATCAACTACAAGATCACAGGAAAAGGTAACCCTTGCTCTAAAAAAATATGTGGGAAGTTATAGTTTTTTCATGAAAAAATTAAACTAAAACATAAATTTTAGACCTATATGAGTGTATAAAAATAGTGAAAACCCCATAAATATATCAAAGTTGGATGCGAGAAAGATTGGGAATTTTAGTTCCCTGAGGAGATCTCAAAAGGAAGGTGTCATCACACAAAAATAGTAAAGAGATAAATTTTTTTAGCATATTTCACAAAGGGAGAAATCAGGATTTGGTTTCTATTGTTAGTGTTGTGAAAGGTTCAAACACAAGGCCATTAACTATTAGTATAACATGTTAATTATTAAAAGACAAAAAATTACTACATTAAGGGAAAGCAAAGTTAAATTCATGAGAGATCTTGCTAAGAT
The DNA here is from genome assembly GCA_963277665.1 of Viscum album. Taxonomy (NCBI): domain Eukaryota; kingdom Viridiplantae; phylum Streptophyta; class Magnoliopsida; order Santalales; family Viscaceae; genus Viscum; species Viscum album. The sequence continues at coordinate 188,782,824 of OY728155.1, read as the reverse complement.
GAGGTAAAGTACATAGAAGAAGGTAAATCAGTTTACTTCAAACAGATTTGAATATCTCAATAATTTATATGGAAATTGCATAAAAATTAGTCATTGTGAAGATGAGTGTTGGTTTACACCAACAAATAATGCTTCATTTACTATTTAAGAGATAATTACACTAAAGAATAAGAAAAATCAAATGAATAAGGATGATAATTTCACCTTGGCGTGTAATAAAAATGAAATTATTAAAAAAAACACCCAAGAAGAATGAAAGTGAAGATGCTACACCGTATAATAAATTCTTCAATTATGGAAGTAAAGGTAGTGTCATATATTGTTGCAAGAAAGGCATCAATATTAGTGTTAAAAAAATCAAGTTATAGTAACAAAGAAAATAAATACAAGAAAAAAAGGATTGGTTTAGTGTAAGAAATCTATGAAAAAGAGTTTAAATTTTATGAGAGGTTTCCAAAGAAGGAGACATAATAATTCATGAGAAATTATGTGGAAATCCAAGAAGGTTGATCATTTTTCTAATGAATACATTATATTTTGGCCAGATTAGTTATAATTTGCAATGAATATGAAGCTAATATGGAATAATGGGAATTACTTTCAAGATGATGTGAAAAGATAAACTCAAAATAAGAATAATGTTTAAAAAATAAATAAGACCATACTACCTAAGTAAATTTAAGTTTTGTAAAATCAAAGGAAGAGAAAGTTTGGAGAGTTCTCATAAAGATGGAGCTATATTGAAAGAAGTTTATTGGTTGAGAAATATATCTCAACCTTATTAATCTAAATAATAATCAAAGGATAATTGTACAAAGAATTTTATTAGAGTTGGTTCCCTAAACCATTGACTTTGGGCCATGAATCGTCCCCTAGGGCATATGTTGTGACTACCCCAATCCCGCCTCCCAAAGGCCAAGGATTGTGACTAGAACTGAAGGAATTATCCCATGAGTGGGAGGTATTTTCCTGAGCACCTATACACACACACACACACAACCATGTCCCAAACAGCTGGAAAGGAAAACATGCATGACACTAAACAACTATTGAGTAAAGGTACAAGTTGTGAGTCAAATAGGCCAGAATAAAAACCCATCAAAAGACAAAATGAAAATAGTAAAGTACAAAAATATCTCTGTAATACGTCCGCAAAAGGCCCCACTTGAAGGGTAGGAAAGGAATGATTGTAGTAATATATGGAAGTACTTCCTACCTATCATATATCACTGGGAACCATCTGGTCCTAGACCACCAAGGTCTTCTTGAAGCGTATGTCCATCCCGTCTCACTAAGCACCACCTGGTTCCAGACCACCAAGGTCTCCATCAAAGGGTCGATCGCCTGCATGGGACACAACACGTGTGGGAAAATCCTGTTTAGGGTTAGGTAACACAATACTCAATAGGGACCCTAAAACACAAGGGAAATTCCACAAAATAAGACCACATAGAAAGATCACAAAGCAAAGACAGCTCCCACTAGGTATAACTTAAAATATAGAAAGTAAGACTTATCAGTCATAGAGATGAATCATCTTGTACTTATTGAGGGACTTATCCCTAATGAGCCACTGAGTTCTGATCGTCTTCTGGACCATTGAGGTCCACTTGTTTGTTGGACCACTAAGGTAAGCTTGTATAAAAAACCACTAAGGTATGCACAAGGTACTATCAGCTCACACAGGTATAATCTAGAGTATAGAAAGCAAGACCATCAGTCGCAACACTAAAAAACATGGACTTCTAGGGTAATAATCCTTGATTAGTACCATGGGTATGCTGGGTCACATAGAGCTGCTCTCCACTACGGGCCAGCTAGGTCACATAGAGACACTTCCCACCTTGGCCATCATACTAAGGTACTCATCCATAATGAGTACAGTGGGTGAACCAGGTCACATAGAGTCGCTCCCCACCATGGGCCCACCGAGCCACACAGAGTTTCTTCCCACTAGGCCATTGTAGCTGATCCACATAGTGTCACTTTTTGTTGATCCAGATAGGGTCGTTTGTCAGCAGTCTTCGAGTCTCATCCAACCGCAGGATTCTCACACGTAGTGCAGTTGATTCTGGAAGAAACCTCTCCTCAAGCCATTCATCACATTTTAACTTCCATAAAAACCTCCTAAGAGTATTCCAAAATATCTTCCTCATCTCAAGGGTTATAAAACCATAAAAGGCTCATCAATCAGATGCCTGGTCTAAAATTTATTGGTGTTTTAGTATTCGGGGGTTGGTCGTGTCTGGGCTCGGTCTGACCCGGTCGGGCAGACCTGACCAACCCAGCCCAGGGGCCCCATATGCCTTGGTTTAGATCAACTGAAATGACCCAACCCAATTTGGTTCTAGTTTGACCTAGTCTGGCCAGGCCCATTGGGCCTCACTGAACCTGGCCCAGTTCATCCGGGGGTCTAGCCCACTGAGTCACCTGGAAACCCGGTCTCATCTAGCCCAGCTCGATGGGATGCGTCAGGCCCGTAGGGCGCAGGTCCGACCCACTGGGTGAGGGTCCCGCCTGCTGGGTGTGGGTCCATCCCACTTCCCTGCCTGGTCCTCCATAGGCGGACTAGTTCCCTTCAACCCAGATGCGTAGCACATCTAGGGCATGTCACGTAGCCGGTCGAACCCAACATCCAGGGTTCTGCACATGGTCAGGGGACTATGTGTGAGGAAAAGTCATAGCCCATGGCTTCGGGCCGCTCCACCAACGTGGCTGAGGGGTCGCGTCCCTCCTCCAGCCACTAGATCCTCCCGTTTTGCTGCATCCCGACCTGGTCGTAGCTGATGCCTCTAGCGCGCCACCACTTACCCACGGCTACCGCTGAGGGCCACCGCCAGAGATCTATGGCGCCACCGTCAGTGCCAGTGCACCGGTGGGTTATTCCAGGGACCATCGGGCCCGCTTCGGTGGTCCGTTCTTCCCACCTCTTGTGCCTACAGCCTTCGGGGGATTCCATCTTTCCTACGACGGCCTAAAAACCTTCTTTCCACTAATTAAAAGGTCTTTCCATGAAGAACTCACAAGGTGAAGGGGCTCGGTCCTTGTTCGGGTCGGCCCATGCCCACCGCCTTAGAGTTTTATACATGGAGAGGTTTGAGATTGAGGTTCTATTAACAAATAATTAATCTTTGTATAGAAAGACCCAAGGAAAACACCCTTCCACAATAACGAGCAATCCGTAGATCAACCTGTTTGTGGGTTGATCCATGTTCGTCATTTTATAATGAAGAACATGGAAACTTGAAACAAAATAAACCCCTAACTCAAAGGTGTTTGGCACAAAAGCAATCCACCCATGAGGATTCAAGTTCCATTCGAAGTCGTTAGTATTCATCGCCCTCCAGTACCATTCTTTGAGGTGCGTTGACGTCGCTAGCGATTCACTAGTGTTTTTCATTCATTGTTGGAGGGGATTTTCTCCATAGGTTCGTTAGAGGAAATTCCATGTTTGATTTTCCCAACGGGTTATCTCATTGATAGAGAAAAGAATTGCAGTTTTTTTATTATGCTACGTCTCCACGTTGTTATGTTTTTTTATTAATGAAATAGCATGTATGTTTTACTTATATTAAGGAGTATCATTAAATGGGCTCGTTTCCACCTCATCGTCACACCGTAGTGCTGGCATGCCACTACTCAATGGTGAGAAAATAAAATAAAATAAATTTTTAAGTTATTTTATTATTTTCAAAAAATTCCAAAAACTAACTTTTTTCCTCGACCCATGTCAGTCGAGGTTAGGTATATTCAAGGTGAATCTCTCCATTCTAAGTTCAACGGTTCCCTCATTTTTTTAATTCGAGAACCGGTTTAAAAGATAGAAAAAACATGCTCACATGTTTATTTAAATAAACCTAAAAAATTTAAAAAATTAAATTTCACCCTCGACCAGTGTCGGTCAAGGTTAGGCTCCGCCTAAGGGGAACACGTCCTCACGAGCTCAACTGTACTCTTGTATTTTCAATCTGAGTTACATTTTAGGAGTTATAAAGATTTGACAATAAAATAATTGTTACTTAATTATTTTATTTATAGCCAAAAACTAACTTCCATTGTTGGCTCGCGTCATCCAATGTTAGGATCTGCCTAAGGAAAGCATACCCTCATGAGCTCAATGGTGGTCTCGGATTTTCAATCTGAGTCATTGTTTCTGATTTATAATCATTTGAAAAGTAAAATAATTTTATTTAATTGTTTTATCTATGGTTATGTCATTTTTGGTTTTTCTCACTGGAGGTATGTGCTGACTAAACTTAAGTCACACCTAGGGTAAACCCGCCATTATAAACGCAACGGTTCCCTCGAATTTCTGATCTAGGTACCCATTTAAGAGTTATTCCCCTTTTTCAGTAAAACCATTCATGTGCACTATTTAAAGCTTAACATTTTTCAACAGGTCATTATCGGCACTCTGAGTCTCTGAATCACACTCTGTCTCAGCACCTGGTCTCGAAATAATTCTATATAATAAAAAAATTACATGGAATTTACAAGACATTACATTAATCCCCCCCCCCATTTTTGGGATTCACTTCCTCATAATCCAAAACAAGGCTAAACAAACAAATGGGGGTATTGAGCATGAATCTGGGCATCCTTCTCCCATGTGCTCTCCTGAAGATTCTCATGTTGCCACAAAACGCGCACTATAGGAATAGACCATCCATGAAGGACCTTCACCTGTTGATCATATATCTCCACTAGGAATTCTTCAAACATCTCCCCATCGTTAATTTCTAGCTCACCCAAGTCGATGGCGTGTGATGGATCATGCATGTTCCTCCTTAACTGTGACACGTGAAAAACATCATGCACCTGGTGCATATATGGGGGGAAGATCTAGGTGGTACGCCAACTTGAAAAATCTGCTCAGAATCTGAAAAGGTCCTATGAACCTTGAATATAACTTGGAACCCTGACTAAATCTCCACAATTCCCTTTGGGGTGATACCCAAAGGAAAACATGTTCTCCCTCCTTGAACTCCTAGGGCCTTTGTATTATATCTACATATGATTTTTGTCTTCTCTTTTGTAGTCCTCATATACTCATGGATGTTCTCTATATTCTCAGTAGTAGCTCGTACCAACTATGGACCCATGAGTGTTGACTCCCCTGGGTCTGTCCAGTATAGAGGTGATCTACAAGGTCACTTGTACAAAACCTCAAACATCACCATGACAATGGTGGATTGATAGATTTTTTTGTATGAAAACTTCACCAGTGGTAGGTGGTCCTCCCAACTACGAAAAAAATCAAGGACGCAAGCATGAAGAATGTCCTCTAAGGTCTGTGTGGTCCGCTCAATCCGACCATCAGTTTGTGGGTGAAAATCTATGCTCAAGAGAAGCTGAGTCCCAAATGCCTCTTGTAATCCCTTCCAACGCTGGGATGTGAAGAGAGCATCATGGTTTGAGATGATCATTGAGGGAACCCTGTGAAGCTTCATTATATCCATGATTTAGAGGCATCCCAATCCCTCTACTAATCCCTACTCTCATATGGGTAGGAATTGAGCCAACATGGTGATTCGGTCAACGATCACCCAAATAGAATTGTGGCCCTTGGACGTGTGTGGTAATCCCGTCACGAAGACCATCAAGATACTATCCCACTTACACTCTGGTACCTCAAGTGTTTGGGCCAATCCTACTGGAACCTGAGGCTTGGCCTTCAATTGTTGACAAGTGAGGCATTGTGAAATGAACTTTTCCACTACTTTCTTCATACCTGGCCACTTGTACTGGCGTCAGATATCTTGGTACATCTTCACCACTCCAGGATATACCACCAAGGGGGAGGTATTGAGCTCCCTCAAAATCTCCTCTTGCAATTCCACTGGTACTACTGTGCGTCCCCCGAAAAGGATTACGTGCTCCCCACCTTTTTAAATATCCATCAGGGGCATGCCCTATGGACATCTGGGCTCGTGTAGTCTCATAGATGGAATCTCTGAGTTGTGCCTCCTTGAATCACTGTAAGAGTGGAGGGGAAACTACCATCGATTAAATAAAATATTCCTCATCTCTATCCAAAAAGGATATCTAAAGTGAGTCCAACTACTCTGAGGCCTCATTTAGTATCTCTGAACTCAATCTTCTACTGATAGCATCATCCACCACGTTCCCCTTCCTCAGAGTATAAACTATCTCGAATTAATTGTCCTAGAGAAACTCTAGACAACATCGTTGTCTCATATTCAGATCCTTTTGAGAATAGATAAACTTCAGAATCTTGTTTTTAGAGTAGATGATGAATCGTTCTCCCATAAGGTAGTGTCACCACATCTTTAGTGTGAAGACTACTGCTACCAACTCAAGGTCATGAGTCGCATATTTTTTCTCATTCGTTCTCAACTTTCATAAGCCATAAGCAATAACTTCTTTCCCCTACATTAGGACATAACCATGCCTAGTTACTGATACATCACAGTACACCACGTAGTTAGCGCCCTCCTTTGGAAACCTCCAGATGGGGGCACCCGTTAGTCTCTGCCTCCGCTCCTAGAAACACTGTTAGAACTTCTCTATCCACACAAAGGTTTGTCCCTTCCATTTCAAAGTTGATAAGGGTTATTCTACTCTAGAAAAGTCGGGCATGATCCTCTAGTAGTATCTAGCCAACCCTAAGATACTTTTCACCTCATTCATGCTCATGGGTGGCTCCCAAGTAAGCACTACCTCTATCTTTGCTGAATCCACTGCAAATACAGCCTCTGAGATGACATGTCCTAGAAAGTGGACCTCCTGAATCAAGAACTGGAACTTAGAGAGATTCCCATAATTCTAGTGCTCTCAGAGTGTATCTAGGACTATCTGCATGTGTGCAGTGTTCTCCTCTTCTGACGCTGAGTACATTAAGATGTCATCAATGAAGACCGCCATGAAACGGTCGAGGTAAGGCTAGAAGATCATGTTCATGAGTCTCATGAACACTTTCATCACACCAAATAACATCACTAACTACTCGTAGTAGCCGTAGAGACATCTGAAATCCATCTTCGAGATCTTCTCATCTCGTACTCAAAGATGGTGATAGCTTGATATGAGGTGTAACTTCAAGAACCATATCACTCCATTCAGATGATCGAATAGATCATAAATCATCGATATATGATATTAGTTCTTCGTGGTCACCTAGTTCAGGCATCAGAAGTTCACGCACAACCTCAAGCTTCCATATGCCTTCTTAGAAAACAACACTGGGGCTGGCCATGGTGAAACACATGGCTCTACGAACCCCTTCCTTTTTAATTCCTCCAACTATACCCTCAGCTCTCGGAGCTCTGTGGGAGTCATATGATACTAAGGTGTAGATATTGTTGTCATCATAGGTTACATATCAATGCATAAATTTAACTCTCTACAAGGAGGTAGCCTTGGGACATCCTCTGGAAATACATCCTCTTACTCATCCAAGTCTCTAAGACTGACGTCGGTTTCCTACTTTCCCACTACTGACATCCACTAAATTTATCTAATCTACCAAAGAACTTTCAACCACAAAGTTTCTCTCATTGAATACTCATATATCGACTTGTCATCCCACCGAAGCTGCAGAAGCTCTTGGGAACCCATAGCCCTTAGATTTTATGGAAAGAACCCCTTCTCGAAGAGAGGTTCTCAAGCTTTTTCTACAGAAAAGTCACCTCATCATAAGATTGAATAATCTAAACCCCATCGTCGCTTTGATGATCCATATAGAAGGATCACTTTCAGGACTACCATCTAACCTAATGGTTCCCTGACTATATGGAAAACTTGATCACCACCTCAATCCAGTCCTTAGCATCCTGTGAGTTGGGCTCACCTTGGAACCTGAGGGGTCTCTATTGTTGAAACTCACGTAAGGGACTGAGCCTACATGAGTCCTCTACCGGTAGCGCCAGTTGTAATTGATGACTAACGGGTGGGGGTAAATCTATGACACTTACCAAAGGTTCCATATTAGGAAAAAATCCATGTACCAAAGCCTTATCACTCTGTAGACCATCCTTGCCGTCACTCACTAGAATCCTAGTTGGCTATCTGCGTTGATGCATCTTGAAAGAGAATCAAGATAAACCACGGACAATTTTTTTACCTAATGAACTAAATGTGACTCAAAAAGATCACGGGAAAACACTCAAAGATGCATGCAACCATTTTTTCATGTACCGGGTCGAAAAACTGAATTCAGGGTCCTGGTGTATGGATACGTTGGCCACCGCACCAACACTAGACTCCCTAGCCTGAAATCCGAACTTGAAACACTTAACATTATTGCCCCATCAAAATTTAAAGACTCTTATTTATTCAGGTAGAATTTACCCCCTCTGATACCACTTTTTCACGACCCATCCCCTAGGGATTGTTCCAGGACTACACTAAGCCCACCTCCCAAAGGCTAGGGGCTGGCGACTAGCACCGAATGAATTATCCCACAAGTGGGAGGAATTTTCATGAGCCCTTGTACACACGCACAAACACACAACCATGTCCTAAAGAGCTGTAAAGGAAAACATGCATGCCACTAAACAACTATTGATTAAAGCTACAAGATGTGAGTCAAATGGTCCATAATACAAACCCAAAAAAAGACAAACTGAAAACAGGAAAGTACAAAAGATCTCTGTAATACATTCGCAGAAGGCCCCACCTGAAGGGTGGGAAAGGAACGACTATCGGAAGTTATAGAAGTACTTCCTACCTATCATATCTCACTGAGAACCACCTAGTCTTGGACCAACAAGGTCTCCATTAAAGCATATGTCCATCCCATCTCACTAAGAACCACCGGGTCTCGGACCACCAAGGTCTCCATCAATGGTTCGATCACCTATACAGGACACGACACATGCGGGCAAATCCCATGTAAGGGTGAGTAACACAATACTCAGTAGGGACCCCGAAACATAAGGGAAAGAATTCAAAATAAGGCCACATAGAAATATCACAAATCAAAGACAGCTTACACCAAGTATAACTCAAAATATAGAAAGTAAGACTTATCCGTCATAGAACTGAATCATCTTGTACTTGCTGAGGGACTCATCCCTAATGATCCAATGAGGTCTGCTCATATTCTGGACCACTGAGGTCTGCTCATTTTCTGGACCACTAAGGTAATCTTGTATGCATAACACTAAGGTATTCACAAGGTACTGTCATCTCATGCAGGTATAATCTAGAGTATATAAAGAAAGACCATCAGTCGCAACACATAACACTTTGGACTGCTGGGGTACTAATCTTTGATGAGTATCAAGGTTATGTTGGGTCACACAGATCTTTTCCCCATCGTGGTCCTACCAGGTAACATAGATTCATTTCCCACCTTGGCCATCATACTGAGGTATTCATCCCTGATGAGTATCGTGGGTCTACCAGGTCACACAGAGTCGCTCCCCACTTTCGGCATACTGGGTCACATAGAGCCACTTCCCACTGGGCCATTTTATTTGATCTACACAGGTTCACTTATAGATGATCCACATAGGGTCACTTGTCAGCAATTTTCATGACTCAGTTAGCCACAAGATTCCCGCACGTAGTGCGATTGATTACGGGAGAAACTTCTCCTCAAGCCATTCTTCACATTTCAACTTCCATAAAAACCTCCTTAGAGTATTCCAAAATATCTGCCTCACCACAAGAGTTCCAACGTGGCAAATGGCTCATTAATCGGATTCCCGGTCTAAAAGATATTGGTGTTTTAGTATTTGGGGATCGGTCGTGTCTGGGCCCAGTCCAACCCGGTTGGGCCAACCCGACCAACCCAACCCAGGGGCCCCACATGCCCCAGTTTAGATTAACTTATACAACCTGGCCCGGTTTGGGTTTGGTTCAGCTTGGTCCAGCCTGGCCATCGGTCCAGGCCCATTGGGCCTCGATGGACCTGGCCCCGTTCATCCAGGGGTCCAACCCGTCAAGTCTCCCGGAAACCTGGTCTCATTCGGACAGGCCTGATGGGGAAGATCCATCCCATAGGGCGCGGATCCACCCCACTGGGCACTAGTCCAGTCCGCTACCCTACTTGGTTAACCACAGGCGGACTGGTTCCCTTCAGCCTGGACGTGTAGTGCATCTGGGGCATGTAACAGGTCCGGTCAAACCTGGCCGCTCGGGTTTCGCATGCAGTTAGGGGATAGTGTGCTAGGAGAAGCTGTAGGCCACAGCTACGGGCCACATCCCTCTGCCAGCCGGTGGCTCATCCCTCTTCACCGCATCCTGAGCTGATCGCAACTACTACCTCCGGCGTGACGTCATGGCATGACACCACCCACCCGCAGTCACTGCCGCAATCCACTATCAATGGGTTCTTTCACGGACCACCAGGTCCGCTCCTGTGGTCTATTCTTCACACCGCTTGTGCCTATAGCCTTTGGGGGATGTCTTCTTTCCAAAAAAGGCCTCAAAACCTTCTCACAGCCAATTTGAAGGTATGACCAAGAAGAAAGAACAAGAAGGAGGGTCTTATGCCTTGTTCGGGACAGCCTGCACCCTCTGCGTTAGAGTTTTAAACATAGTGAGGTTTGAGATTGTGGTTCTATCAACAAATAATTAATCATTGTATAGAAAAATCCAAGAAAAACACCCTCTTATAAGAACAGTTGATCTGCAGATCAACCAGTTTGTGGGTTGATCCATGTTCATCATTTTATAATGAAGAATGGGGAAACTTGAAACAAAATAAACCCCTACCTCAAAGGTTTTCATCACTGAAGTGATACTCCCATGAGGATTCAAGTTCCATTCAAATCTTTCGGCATTCATTGCCATCCTATCCCATTCTTCAAGGTATGTTGATGTTGCTAGCGATTCGACAACATTCATCGTTCGTCGTTGGAGAGGATTTTCACCATAGGTTCTTCAGAGGAAATTCCACATTTTATTTCCCCAATGTGTTATCTCATTAATAGAGAAGCATGTTGTAGTGTTTCTATTATGTTGTGTCGCCATGTCGTTACGTTGTTTCATTAATGAAACATCCTGTATGTTTTGATTCCATTAAGGAGTATCATTAAAGGGGATTGTCTCCGCCTCGTCACTGTACCGAAGTGTTGGAGTGCCACTGCTCAACGATGGGAAAAGAAAATAAAATAACTTTTTAAGTTATTTTATTATTTTTCAAAAAGTCTGAAAACTAACTTTTTTCCTCAACCCACGTCGGTTGAGGTTAGGTCCATTCTAGGCAAATCCTACTATTCTGAGTTTAATGGTGCCCTCATATTTTTAATCCAAGCACTAGTTTAAAATTTATGAAAAAACTTCTCACACCTTTATTTAAATGAACCTAAAAAAAGTTCAAATATTAATTTCACCCTCGACCCACGTCGGTCGAGATTAAGCTCTACCTAATGGGAACACACTTCACGAGCTCAGAAATACTCTCGGATTTTCAATCTGAGTTACTGTTTAGGATTTATAAGGATGTTAAAACAAAATAATTATTAATTATTTTATTTACATCCAAAAAACTAACCTCCATTGTTGTCCTGCACCGTCCAATGTTAGGATCTTCATAAGGAAAGTATACCCTCACGAGCTTAATGGTGGTCTCGGATTTTCAATTTGAGTCATTGTTTATGAGTTATAAGAATTTGAAAAATAAAATAATTTTTTTTAATTATTTTATTTATGGTTATTTTATTTTCAGGGTTTCTCACTGGAGGTATATACCGACTAAACTTAAGTCACGCCTAGGGTAAACCCGCCATCCTGAACGCATTGGTGCCCTCCAATTTCTAATATGAGAACCCATTTAATATTTATTCCACTTTTTCAGGAAAACTGATCATGCGTGCTATTTAAAGAATACCATTTTTTTATGGATCATTCCATCCACTTCAGGCCTTGTAATATCACACCGTCTCAGTTCCTGGTCTTGAAATAATTCCATATAATAAAAAATACATGTAATTTCCAAGACATTACACTTTGTGCTTTAGTTTTCTATATATTCAATGACATTAATATTAATAAATTTCTTATCACACATTGATTGTTCTTATTTTTAAGGTTTAAAGTCACCTATTACTTATGTTTATAACCAGGGTTCAAATCTTAGAAAACCCACCTTTGGGGATTTTTGGACCATTTATGGCCAATGATACAGCCACTAATATAGGTGATGATGCAGGTTGATGCAAGTAGGGGTGCATAACTAGGTATATATTAGGTGCGGTGAAGGACATAGGCAAAAGACCTTTAGGTCATAGTGATGATGGGGCCTTTAGGCCATGTAATGGATTTCAATCCACAGGTCCTTCAAGACATAAAATTGTAAAGGGCTAGTTATGAAGTGGGTCAACCCTTAAAGTGGTGTATAGCATGTACTTTCTAGCCTGGGGTGTGTTTTTTTCTTTTCTTATAGCCTCTAGGACCTTAATATATTATTTTGATAATAAATTTAGAGTATTTATCACATTCAAAGGTCGTATAATTCTTCTACTATGATGAGAACCGTGAAGTTCCATGACAATATTCTAGAATATATAATTCCTATGGTCGAATGACATCATATGACGGGACATAGATGATGAATACTATCAGGTTCTTAATTCTCATAATTTGATGAGGATTAATCTCATGAAGTTCTCACTTGATAGTCTCCAAGTTGGGATATTATAAGTATAAACCTGCAAGTAGGAATTCCATATGTTTGTGCTTCACTAGATGTTCCTATATGCTAACATGTGTAATGATCCTTAGAATTCAAATTATTATTAATTTATATCATGAGTCATGTACTTTCATATATTGATGAAAATTAGGATAGAATATTCTGATGATGAGATAAGATACATTGGGCTCATCACAAGTGTTATTGCATTAGTTAATATAGGATTTTTACTTTTCGGTTTAAGGAAGATAATATCCCAAACCCTTTGATTGGAATTGAACTATCAAACTAAAATTACATCATTTTGGTGATTGATGAGTTCATTTCAAGAATTCAAAGAAAGATATATCAAGCTTATAGGTTTATGATATGAGTATGCAGCTAAATTGATGAGATATTGAGACAAATAGATTATATTACATATTGAGTAGTTGTATGTGGTTGTTGTCATTGTGATATTAACTTCTTCCTCTATTGGTGCCTTTATGTTTTATTAAATGCTAATATTAGATTTTAGTTAATCCCACCTAATTCCACTGAGGAATATTCATGGAGTGTCACACACTTAGGGTTTCCATTGATCTTATTTTAATTATATTTGAATTTAATAGTTGGAAAAAAAATATTTTCAAAATGAAGAAATAATATTTATCCAGGATTTATTGATCACAAATATTCAGTCATTATATTTATATGAGTTGAATATTGAATAAATATTTATTTAAAATACCCTAAATATATTATTTATTTATTTATCGAATTAATAATATTTATTATTAGAGGTTTGGTAAATGATGAGGAAAGTGGATGGGCTGAGTTATGGGCTAGGTAACTACAATGATATAATCTTAAATATCATTTAAATAAAAAAATAATTATTTTTTAAATTAAAATGATATTTAATTTTTGTAAGTTGTCACATACATAATATAATAATAATTATTATTATTACTATTATTATTATTATTAGTATGGGTAATATATTAGTCTTATTATTTGATCAAGGGCCACTATGTAATTATCAATATTAAACACTAGCTCTATATATACCCACTTGTATATTTTTAAAGTCTGTGTGAAATCATTTTTGTTGTGAAAAATGCATATTCTCCCTATAGAATTCTCTAAATTAAGAATATCCATAGGTTTCCTCTCAAGACTAATATAATTTCTCAATATCCTTCCCACTCAAGATTAAGAAAATAGGATAAATACTCCAACCCAAAGAACTGTGTTTTAATCAAAGGGGAAGGATGTAATATGATTTTTGATGTGCTAATATTCTGTATCACATATCACTACTAGAGGGAATTTAATTTTGATTCTATTATAGAAATTATTATATAACTCAAATGAGGTTTAAAAAATCAATATCTTTCTTAAAGAAAGAATATCAAGGATGTGGGAATTCTTATTATTAAATTAATTATAAATTTAATGTGAAAATATCCTCTCTATGTTTCAGGATTCCTTTCATCTAGTGTCATTAGTTATATTAATTATAAAAGATATTTATTCATCATTTTTTTTGTATTATCCATTAAATCTAATGAAAACACATCATTGGGAATGAGCTCAACCAGATTTCATTATGCCTGAAACCTTCAAGTGGTTTCAAAGCGGTCATGTTTAAATTTATAAAGCGGTCATGTTTAAATTTATAATTACTTAATTTATTAATTAATATCATGATTGTTTTGGTATATTTTATTTTAGTTTTTATGCTTAATCTATTATATTTAGATAATTAGTCACTTAACTATAATATGTCTAAGAACAGGGGAAGAATCCAAGGAGATTTCATCTAGAGGTTCTGGAAATTCTGGTTGCATGATCATATTACACATCATGTAACCTAATTAAATGTCGTGTATTCTCATTCAAACATAAGCTTATGTGGTTTTTACAATCACATATAGTCATGTGGGATATATTTATGTGTAAATTAATTACATAGTAATTATACCATATATTAACTACCATTATGGAACACTATTTGTAGGGTTACATGGCGTGTAACTATTGTACATATTGTGTAATGCCACATGAAGCTTTGGTCATGTGGTCAATGAACATAGTGTATAATTAATACACATGTTGTGTGTTGAATTTTGGTCTAAAAACATGATCCATATACGATTACATGAAATGTTTTTGGTGTACACACCATATAACATGGTTTTGTTCAATGCATATTAAATATTGAGTCCTTAGGTGTGTATCGTGGATGACCACAGAAAGTGATACCCAATTTGTAGCAGGATTTACACACCATGTAACTTGTACACATTTACACAGAGTACATGACAATATAGGTTTAACACCACATAAATTAATTAAATGTACTAAAAATTAATTACAACATTAAACCAAACTATATGGTGTGTAACTAGTGTAAACATCATGTGATAGGGTTTTATATAATATTAAATTCTTAATTAATTTCCATGTCATTTCAGAACTACAAATTGTGTAAGTAAATTGTAAACATCATGTAATTTATGTGCATTAAAAGTGGTACACACTATGTATATTAAAAAATTTTGTGTATCATAAATGCTAAGATGACTACTTTGGTTGACTCACAAAACTAAATGTCGTGTAAGAACACGACACACTGTGTATAAGGGACTATACTTTACATACATAGATATTAATTCAAAATTGAATATTATTAATTTCAAAAGATAAAAAAACCATTCCAATACTATACAAGTTTAGTGTCTTTAGAAACTGGGAAACATAAAAAAAACTAGTTCATAATACATCTACATTATCTCCTTCTTATTTCTTAATAACTATACCCCTTTTAACATATCTTTCTTAATACCCTTATTCATGACCTAGGGAAAAGAAACATAAGAAGGGGTGATCTCAGATGGTTCGTAAGGGTAAAAAAGGGATATATCAATCATATCATAATCATAAGACATAAGAATATAACATTTGAAAATCTTATCTTCCATATGAAAGATCATGATATCATTTCATGGGATAAATCATAAAATTCATAAGAATCAATGAATGTAATCCCAAAAGTCATAACATAAGACATGAAATTTTTTGGCATACACATAAGTATAGAAAATCATTTCATATTAGTCAGGGATCATTTTCAATACCATCATAGCGGACAAAGTCCATTATTGAATCAAGTTCACTCCCTGTTCTAGCCCTCTATTACTGAACAGAGATCATTTCCCGTTATAGCCATGTCTATCGTATGACATATAAATCTTTACCCAATGCATTTGAGGGAGATATAAGTCTCACCCACCTCATAATGAAATAATTATTACGTGTTCCACAAAAAACATAAATCATTCATCATAGCATAACCCAAGGAATAAAATGGGCTTCTTAAACATTATTCCATCATAACATAATCTATATAAAACAAATGGATTTCATAAATAGCATTACATCATAAACAAAATCAAACTATATGAATAGTATGAATATTATACTTGAAACATAACCCTATTAAATAATTACACTTATATGGAAAAAAATTTAATAAAATACTTAAAATTAACTCTTGAGGAAAATATCCTTTCTTCTTAAAAAAATTTCTTTTCTCAAAATGCCTTATAATTTTTAAAGAAAATAATTTCTTTGAAAATAAAATTTAAACATTTTAAAGGAATATTCATGAAAATAAGTAATTATAAAAGTATAAAAATTCATTCATTCTATATAAGTTAAAAGAAAACATTTTTCTCATACTTTTTTTAGAAAGTGAAAAAGTACCTCGTATCGAAAATGAAGCAATATTCCATTCATATCGTTTCATAAAAATTCGCCAATGGAATTGACTTTAAATAATAGTAGAATAATATTAAGAATATTTTATAATACGTATGTATAAAACATGGAAATGGATGATAAATATTCCCTAGTAAATACTTACGTATAAATAATCCCAAATAAAAATGAGATTGAAAAATTATCTCTTACCTTAGGTATGATATCTTTTGTATGTATTTGAACCTCTTTTATAATGATTAAAATAATGTAATTGACTTATTACAAAATTATATTCATTTTTATGAAATCATATATTATCATATTATCATCCGTGTGTTAGTAACATTTCATTATTACTCGTTATTCGGGTATTAATGGATTCATTTTCTTATACATATTTTGTAGAATAAGTCCTACTTCTACTTCTTAGGTTATAGCTATATAATTTACATAATGATATTAGTATAATATATATCATGTTTTTTAATTATATTCATTTATATAATCATGCTTTAATAAATATCATGTAGAATGAATCTCATCACATCATGGAGATGATAGGACGTACATACGCACGAGCAACGAGATCATTCCCATAATTGTGAAATGGTATGGAAGTGTATGGTATATATTTTATTTCAGAATACATATCATGTTATAATAATCACATATATTTATTATTTCCATCATTATACCCATCCAATTAAAGTGGTGGTGGAAAACACATTACACCACAATGTAGAGACGGTAAGTCGTAAGTACGCACACCTGGTGATTTCATTTTTCATATGATGGATAGAAGGTGGAAGAAGGTTTTTTTATAACCATAATAATATCTAAGTATATATTTGATACTTTAATTATTACTTAATAATGGAAAAAACAAAGTAATATGAAGTATAAGAAGAAATGATCTTGCGAGAGTCGGCAAAGGAGATTATCTCTTCTTCGGCAAGCTCCCTCTAGATCTCATGTTAAAGGCACTAAAGTTGGTCTACTGAGAAGAAAATCATCTCTATAATGTTAATAAGGAATTTGATAAGGTAAATGGACATAGTATTGATGAACTTTAAGGATCAATGAGTTATGAATAAGTGAGGGAGGAGGTTCCCTTTTATAGTTGAGGTTGGGGGCACCTTTGGAATTTCCAAAAAATATTACTTAAATATAAATTAATTATAAACTCAAAATGACCCAAAATTGTGTTATGTATAACATAATATGAGTTTGTTTCTAAATACTCTCATCCAATAATTTTTGGACATGTATTTATTTTATTTTAAACCATATCTTTTCATTTTACCCTTAATTAATCTATTTAATTTTTAATTGTGGTAACAACATTTTAAATATTAAGAGGCTATAAATTTTACTTATATGGAGTAAATTACCCATAAATGAAAACATAATGAACTTTTATACATTATTATAGTCACTTTTTCATTTTTAAATATATTTATTTTTTTAAATAATTTTATAAAATATTATTTTTATAAAATATCCATAGTGTCGATTTTGACATTATTCATTTCATTGAATTTAAATAAAATCCAAATAGAGAGATAACTTCAAAAAAACCATTTAATAGACTTTTAATTTGTCATATTCTCCTAGAAAAATTTTTCAGTACCCTAATTAATTCAAATTATATTTATTTTAATATTTTTTATATCATTTATTTGATATTTCTATTAATAAAATAACTATTATATCACTGTTGTGTCAGTATTTATGGTAATTATTTAATCTATAAAATTTCTAAATAAATTCCCATGATGTATATAATTTCATTAGATTTATAGGTACTATTTATTATCTAAATTATATCATATTTATCACTATATTAAAATTATTGTACTTATAATAAATAAGGTGGTGACATTTGGTCGCTTTCTTTTATTTTAATAATATATATATATATATATATATCATTTTCATAAATAATAATCTATTAAATAAGTCAATTATGATCCTTAGGTGTTAATGGTTTATTTCTACTCATCCAGTAGGACTTTGTCATGTTTTATGATAATTTTATTGACCTTATAATATTATTTTGTTACCTAAATTACCCATTTTACCTTTTACCGCATTAAATAAAAATTATTGTAGTTACTATTCATAATATCCAAAAAATAAAATTAACCTATTAATATAAGTTTGAATCACTGATTCAAAATATCGAATCCATTTTTCAAAATTTAAAACACAGAAGTTACAGTAATTAAATTAAAATTAATCATGTTGTGGTAATGAGAAAAATGTTTTAAAAGTTAAAACATTGCAAAAGATTGAAATGTTTTTACATCTAAATTCAATGTAAAAGTAATTCTAATGAACTAAATTATATTAACTGATAAAAATATATTCTATTTATACTTTTAATTCATTCAATAATATAATTTAACCAAATGAATTATTTCGATGAAAAAAGTTTTTTTAATTAAAGTTAGTATATTTTTATTATTTATCCAAACTTGAAAGTTATCATAAGAATATAAAAAATTCATCCAAAGTAAATTTTTATATCCCAATTCCAAATAAGAGGTTTATGTTTTCATATAAAAATTATTAATGTGCCAAAATTTTAATTTAAAATGGGTTCACCATTAAAAGGCAGTAAAATTACCCTTTTGAAAATATAGGTTTTTATACATCAAATAGGCTTTATTCTTACCCTATGACTAAAATTTTTATTGGATGAATATTAAAAATATTTTATTTAATATATAACATATATATTTCATTTAATATATAACATATATATTTCATTGATTTCATTTACTAATTTTAATTCACTTTATTTAATAATACAAAAAAACAAATATATAATTAATTTATATTTTTCATAAATAATTGGTAGAAAATGAATTTACAATACATTTTCATAAGTTAGTTATATTTATTCACACTAACCTAACAGCTAGTTTCTAATTTTCATTTTATACTAATGGTGTCTCACAGTTCATTTAAACCCACGATTACGTTCAATGCAAGCTATTGAATAAAATTTATTTAAAGAAAATATTTCATAAAAACATATGGGTGTTACATTATAACACCCTTAAATTTAATTTAACCCTCCAAATTTTTCACTTGGATGAAAATAGATGAGGATACCTATGCCTCATCACATCCTCAAGTTCCCACATAGCTTCCTCAAATTGGTGATTCCGCCATAAAACTTTAACCAAGTGAGTGGTCTTGTTTCGTAGAACTTTTTCGCTATGTTTCAGAATCTTTATCGGTAGTTCTTCATAAGAAAGTTTTTTCTCTAGTGGTAAGAATTCTAATTTTAGTACATATGAATAATTAGGTATATACTTTCTTAGGATAGATACATAGAACACATCATGAACTTGAGAGAGATTTGGTGGTAGAACCAATCGATAAGCTACCTTCCCAACACAATCCAAAATTTAAAAAATATTGATATACCTATGTCTCATATTTCCATTATTTCCAAATATCATTACTCTATTCCAAGTATATATTCATAGAAACACCTTGTCACCCACTTCAAACTCTAGGTCTTTTCATCAGTTGTTAGCATAAATTTTTTTCGACTCGGAGATGCTCTTATGTGTTGTTGAATAGATCTGACCTTCTCTGCCATTTCATCAACAAGATCAGATCCAAATAGATTTCTTTCCCCAACTTCATTCCATCAAGTTGGAGTTCATAACTTCTTTCCATAGAGGGCTTCATAAGGATCCATCTAAATAGAGGAGTGAAATTTTTTTTTGTAAGAAAATTCCACCAAAGGTAGATGTTGATCCCAACCACCTTTGAAATCAGTAGAGAAAGCTCTCAACATATCTTATAGAGTTTGAATTGTCCTCTTATACTGACCATCTATCTAAGGATGATAAGTAGTGTTGAAACTTAACTCTGTATCCAGATTCCATTAAATACTTCACCAAAACATTGAGGAAAACCCCATATCCTAATCAGATATAATGGAAAGTGGTGATACATGAAATCTTATCGCTTCCTTTACATATATCCTATAAAGATGATAAAGATAGGTGTCCTATATAATATTAATGAAGTGTACTGACTTTGTAAGGCGATCAACTAAAACCCATATAGCATTATATCCATTAGATGTTTTGGGAAGTCCGATGAAAAAGTTCACAGTTATGTTTTCTCATTTCCATTCTGGTATGGGTAATGGTTGTAACAACCCATTAAACTTTTGTCGCTCATCCTTAAATTTTTGGGAAACCAATAATTGAGATACAGATTCAGAAACATCTCTTTTCATTCCATCCCACCATAAATAAGTTTTCAGGTCCATGTACATCTTTTTGCTTCCAAGATGAATAGAGATTGAATAACTATGATCATCATCCAACAAATCCTTCTTTAATTATGGTATAGGAGGAATACAAACCTGATTCCTAAACCTTATTATTCCATCACAATCAAGGTTGAATTTAGTAACATTTCTCACCTTCTTTTGTATCTCTTTATCTTCCTTATATGCCTCCTTAATCTTCACTTGTATAAATGGTTGGACAATTAATTGAGAAATATAATATTTCTTACGACAACCCTGCTTTTTATTACAACTTAAGCATGCTTTATTACATAAAACTTCACTTGATACAACAAAGAAGATCGAGAGGTTTAGTGTCTTTGGGGCTTAGGATCATTACATAAAAACTTTAAACTTGAAATACAACATCTTTATTGAAAACTTCCTTTACATGACCACTACATTCCTTCGTACTTAGCATTGCATGGGATAACCTGAGGACATACATAAGAAAAGGGTGAGCTATAAAGCCCAGTAAGGGAGTACACAATGAATAACATGAGGAGTACAATACATGTTAGGCAATAGGAATATCGATAGAGCATAAGAGAAACATGAACATAAAGGCATGATAAAGCATGATAATCATAGCATGGAAATGTGGCAACAACACTTAACATTGAATTAGCATGATCCAAGGCTCATTGCACATGGAGCATGAGTAAACCCTCATTGCACTTGAAGCACGATTAAACCCTCGTTGCACTTGAATTAGAATGAGTAAACACTCATTGCACATGACGTATCATGATACTATACTTTACCCAATGCATTGGAGCGCTATAAAGGGCGCACCCTTCTTAAACATTTCATTTCATGCATAAGTGTGCCACATGGATTATAAAACATGGATTCATAAAACATAATCATTTCTTCCACAATAAAGGAAAGTGGAATTAATACATGAAAATTTATAATCAGTATGTAAATGTGAATAAAGGTGAATACCCTTGATGGAGAAATGGGCATGGTATTCACTACACAAAGACATTGGCTTAGAAAATCGGTGCGATTTCGGCAGCGTAACGGCGTGACATAAGAATTTATAAAGAAGGTTGATGAGAGAGAAAGGGGTTCCTCATCATATTTACTTGTAATGGACAGTAAGGAGATAATATATATACATGTCCCAACAATAGAAATGGAATTTAGATTCATGATACAAAAGTATTGCTTGAATGTAAAAGAAGAGAGAGAAGTTCCTTTCGGAATTTCGGCATAGTAACGGGTGTACATGGGAGGAATTTAATGAGAGAGAAAGGGTTCTCCCATCATTCAAACAATAAGAGGGAAGTATGGGGGAGGTGATAAACCATACCCCAACATTCATAATTGAAAATAAAAGGGCAATACAACTTAAAGAAAATTGAAAAAAATGAGAAAGGAAGAAAAAAAACCCCTTACTTGGAAGTGTGCTTCCAAAGGCTAGAGAGAGGCTTGTGAGAGGCTTCTTGGGAGCTTGGGGCACCTTGAGAGGATTATAGAGAGAGTAGGGCAGAGGTTGGACGAACTTCAAGGGCTTTGAGTGAGGAGGAAGTGGGAGCTTGGGTGGGTTTATATAGGAAAGGTGAGAGAATTCTTTATTATTTAGGTTTGGGACCCCTTATATTAAAATAATCCAAACCACAAACCATCCCATGGTATTTGCCCATGGTTTCTGGAAAAGGAAAGAGGAAAAAAATATTTTACAAGTCAAAGGTCCGAACTTATTAAAAAATTAGGGTTGCTTATGTGGAGGTGAGTCACACTCCCATGGAAATTAATTTAAAAAGGCAAAGTGTTGAATAAGTCTTGAGGGCTCCATTAATGCTTTGAAAAGTGAGTCAAACAAACCCAAAACCTCATTATTTTAATGATAAAACATATATTGTCCGAACATAAGGATTATGGTATTTTATTACATCACCATTGGGTCATTATGATGTCATAAAACACATTATATATTTAAATGGTATTTAATTTTTACCCAAAAATTTGACTGTCTCATAAAATTATGAAAAATTCACCATTGGATAATTTCGACGTCCTGATTCCAAAAATAATATTTATTTTATCTAAATAATTTTCTAAATATGTGAATTTTCACTTTTAAAATAAAAACCGACATTTATAAAAAATTCACGGGTTTTGACAGAAATGGCTTTCAAACCTTAATAAATATTTTAATTGCATTCATAAAATTATAAGATCATTTATATTTAATAAAAATTAATTTAATATTAATAATAATATTTTATTAAAATATTATTTAATTCAAAAATCCTTTAATTTAATAAAATATAATTCTTAATTAAATAATAACTAAAAACACCATTTGTACTTTAAAAACTAATTACAATGTATCAAAAATGACTAGAAATTATATTCATTATTATATAAAAAATAATAATGTACATGAACATGGTGCTACTTATTTGTTACATAACCCATTAAAATAGCTGCATAAGACCTAAGGGTAAGGTGTGCGATGGTGACAGACTCTTGGGGTTGCTCGGATAACATCGCTCGAGTGGTAATCTCTATCAACTTCCATTTTTCCCGTAGACGATCACGTTCGAGCTTGACTTGATGAAGCTCGGCTTGGGCTTGGTCAAGGGCAAAGCCCAAATATGCCACCTCTTTTCCGAGCTCCGACAAATGGGCTTCGTAAGGGGCAATTCTACTGGATGAGCCCATCGCTTCCTTTGTCTGAGTAGAAAATTGGTTCGTTAAAGCCTTATATTTAAACTACCCAGATGATCACTGTTCAACGGCTATAAAAGTAACGGTCACAAATCTTAAAGTAAAACTAAAAAATTTGATATCTTATAAAAACATTTTTCATAAAGAAACATTTAACTGCATCAAGATGGATTTTCTATTAATGAAATTTTGGGTCGTTACAACATTCCCCCCTTAAGAAATTTCGCCCTCGAAATTTTCCTTTTCCCACACTAAAACAAATGTGGGTAACTTAGCTTCATCATATCCTCCGACTCCCAAGTTGATTCTTCAAACTTGTGGTTTCTCCATAACACCTTGACGAGGGTCATTGTATTATTTCATAGAACTTTTTCTCTACGATCTAAGATCTTCACTGGTTGCTCCTCATAAGAAAGATCGTCTTCTAATTGTACCACCTCGGAAGAGAGTACATGTGAAGGGTCTGGTATGTACTTCCTTAAGAGGGATACATGGAAGACATCATGCACCTTGGCCATAGTAGGTGGAAGTGCTAGTCGATAGGCCACATCCCCAACACGATCAAGAATCTCGAAGGGGCCGATGTACCTTGGACTTAACTTCCCTTTCTTTCTAAACCTCATGACCTTCTTCCACGGAGATATGCGTAAAAACACCATGTCTCTGACTTTAAACTCAAGGTCTCATAGACGATTATCTGCATAACTCTTCTGTCGACTCTGGGCTGCCTTGATATGCTGCTGAATGGTTTTCACCTTCTCCACCATTTCTTCGACCATTTCTGGTCCAAGCAGCTTATGTTCACCGACCTCATCCCAACATGCCGGTGTTCTACACCTTTTCCCATACAGGGCTTCATATGGTGCCATTTGGATGCTCGAGTGGAAACTATTATTATAAGAGAACTCAACTAGAGTAAGATGTTGATCCCATCCTCCTTTAAAGTTCATTGAGCACGCTCTCAACATATCCTCAAGTGTTTGGATAGTCCGCTCGGATTGGCCATCAGGTTGAGGATGATAGGCCGTACTGAAGTTCAGTTCAGTATTCAGAGCATTTTGAAGACTCTTCCAAAACTTAGAGGTAAATCTTGGATCTCAGTCAGACACAATAGATAGTGGTACTCCATGCAACCGTACCACTTCCCTGATATATATTTGTGCCAGTTGATCCAAAGAGAAATCCTCTCGAATAGCAATGAAGTGTGCAGTCTTTGTAAGATGATCCACAACAACCCAGATTGCATTGTTGCCTTTGGATGTCCTTGGAAGTCCAGTGACGAAGTCCATGGTGATGTTCTCCCATTTCCATTCTGGTATGGGCAATGGTTGCATCATCCCCTTAGACTTCTGCCTCTCTGCCTTCACTTGCTGACACACCAGGCACTTTGATGTATATTCAGCAATCTCCTTCTTCATATTATCCCACCAAAAGTTTTCTCGGAGATCTCGATACATCTTTGTGCTCCCTGGGTGAATAGAGAAATTTGAACTATGTGCATCATCCAAAAGTTCCTTCTTCAGCTCCGAACTTGATGGAACACATAGTCTTTTCCCAAACCGCACAATTCCTTCTTCATTAACATTAAACTCTGAGGATTTTCCCTTTTTGATAGCTTCCACTTTTTCATGGATTCCTGCATCATCCTTTTGAGCATCCTTTAACCTTTCCAAAAGAGATAGTTGAGCAATCATTTGTGAAAGGATTGATGATGTTCCCTTCTTTATGATTCCCACGTCCATCTTTATCAAGTCTAAGAAGATTGGATCCTTCTCAATTCTCATCATTGAAAGAATTGCTGGATCCTTTCTACTTAGGGCATCCGCCACCTTGTTCGCCTTCCCAGGGTGGTAATGTATTGTACAGTCATAATCCTTGATGAGCTCTATCCATCTTCTTTGGCACATATTAAGCTCTTTTTGTGTGAATATATATTTAAGACTCTTGTGGTCAGTATATATCTCACATTTCTCTCCATAGAGATAATGCCGCCAGATTTTCAAGGCAAAGATCACCGCCGCCAACTCCAGATCATGCGTTGGATAGTTTCGCTCATGGATTTTCAACTGCCTTGAGGCATAGGATATCACTTTATCATTCTGCATCAGCACACATCCTAAGCCCTTCTTCGAAGCATCACTGAATACCACAAAAAGCTCCCCACTTGTGGGTAAAGTGAGCACGGGTGCAGTGATAAGCCTCCTTTTCAACTCCTTGAAGATTTCTTCGCATTCATCACTCCAAGAAAACTTTACTCCCTTTCGAGTTAGCTTGGTAAGAGGGTTGGACAATCATGAGAAATTTCTCACAAATCGTCGATAATATCCAGCTAACCCCAAGAATCTACGGATATCAGTTACCGATGTTGGCCTCGGCCATCCCTCAATTGCATCTGTTTTGGAGGGGTCCACAGATATCCCATTGCTTGTGATGATATGACCCAAGAATGATACTTCCTTCAACCAAAACTCACACTTGCTGTACTTTTCATAGAGCTTCTCCTTGCGCAAAGTCTCTAGTACAGTTTTTAAATGCTCCTCATGGTCCTCCTTGGTTTTGGAGTATATTAGAATATCATCTATAAAGACTACCACAAATTTGTCTAGGTAATCTCTAAAGACTCTATTCATCAAGTCCATGAATATTGCTGGAGCATTGGTGAGTTCGAAAGGCATTACTATGAATTCATAGTGCCCGTACCTTGTACGAAAAGCAGTCTTGGGGATATCTTCCTTCTTCACCCTTACTTGATAATATCCTGACCGCAAGTCGACCTTGGAGAAGTATTGTGCTCCATGCAGCTGATCAAACAAGTCATCGATTCTTGGGAGAGGATACTTGTTCTTTATCGTGATTTTGTTAAGTTCACGATAATCGATGCAAAGCCGCATTGACCCATCCTTCTTCTTGACGAAGAGGACTGGTGCACCCCATGGTGATGCACTTGGGCGTATAAACCCTTTATCCAGATTCTCCAGTAGTTGTTTCTTCAGTTCTTCAAGCTCAACCACAGCCATTCTATATGGAGTCTTGGATATTGGTAGCGCCCCAGGTATAAGTTCAATTGAGAACTCAACATCTCTTCTTGGAGGAAGACCAGGGAGTTCCTCGGGAAATACTTCAGGGAATTCCATCACAATAGGCATTTCTTCAAGGGTGGTTTCTTCCTTGGACTTAATCATCTGAGCCAGATATGCGTGCTCATAAGGCAGTAATATCCATGCTTGAGATGATGGAGCTAAAGGAGATTCATCTTCCTCCTGACACTTGTAAAGAATCGGGGGTCGATTCTCCATATGGAGTGTGATTTCCCTCTCCCGGCAATTTATGTTGGCTCTATATAAGGAAAGCCAATCCATGCCAAGAATTGCATCAAATTCCACCAAAGGGAGTATGACGAGGTTCTCCGAGAAATTCAATCCACAGATTATAACAGGGGAGGACTTATACTCATGGGATGCAATGATTGCCCCATTTTCCGTACTCACCGACATCTTTACTTCCATGATTTGTGGTGGTGCAGGGATTGTTCTACTAAACTTTTGAGATATAAAAGAATGCGTAGAACCTGAATCAAAAAGTACGTTCGCTATTCCTGAATGAATAACTAGCGTACCTGTCACCACTTCGTTGTCGGGGTTCACTTCGGCAGAAGTGATGGCAAAAGCTCTTCCTTGATGTCTTGTAGGTTGTTGATTGCCTCCGATTACCCTTGGATTAGGGCACTGATTCGCAAAATGACCTGGTTATTTGCATTTGAAGCATTGAACAATGCGTTGAGGTTCGAACGGAGCGTTCCTCTCCTCTGTCGCAGCCGCGGGTCCTTCTTGCTGACAGTTAACAGCTAGGTTCCCTTCTCTTCCACACTTGAAGCATTTTCTTTTCCCCCTAAGTCAATTTCCAGGGTGCTTCTTTCCACACTTTTGGCAAGTGGGGTGCTGGAATTTCTTAGCGCCGTTGGATTTATCCATCGGACCACCAGCATTGAAGTCCACCTTCCTCTTCTTGTCCCCATGATACCCCTGTGATTCTCCGATCTCCATTTCAACCTTGAGGGCACATCGGACAATTTCCTCATAGCTGTCGAAGTCACGGATCGCTAATTCTTTCCACAAGCTAGGCTTCAGCCCACCAAAGAAGAGGTCAACCTTGCATTCGGGGGTAACGACAAAGCCGGAAGCGTATCGTGCAAGCCTTGTGAAGTTTGCCTCGTACGCTCCCACAGATTCCTCATCTTTCTGCTTGAGGGAAAGGAAGTCCCTTTCCATCTTAAGACGGAGGGTGCGTGGAAAATATTTATCGAAAAACATCTTCCAGAATACCTTCCATTCCAAAGCCTCGATCTCCTCCTCAGGCTTCGTATTTTTGATCAACGTCCACCATTGATCAGCTTCACCCTCCATACGATAAGCCGCCAGGAGAACCTTCTCTTTTTCAGAGCATTGGAGGATGGAGAATATCTTCTCAATGGAGTTGATCCATTGTTCAGCGATCGTGGGATCAGATGATCCACTAAAAGTAGGAGGCCTTTGTCTCGTGAAGCTTTCAATAGCGACTTGTTATTTCTTAGGGGGGGTTGAACGTTAATCTTGACCAGTGTTTCTATTCAAAACTTGAGTTAGCTGAGAGAGAAGCGTGACAAAGTTCGTGATTCCCGCTCCCATTGGATTGGGCATCTCATAAGTACAATCATCACACTGATCTTCACAATGGTTGTTAGCCCGAGTTCTCCTATTACCGGCCATTGGCTGGAATAAAAGAAAGTTAGGGGTAACACATAAAGGTTAATCCAAAGACAAAAGTTGATGACTTATAAATAAACTTTAATCTCTTTAACTCATGAGTCTATAGGATTCAATCCAGGCTTTTCATGATCTTCCTTCTAAAATATATTCTTATGGGCATTTTTCCTTTAATAAGGGTTCATACTAAGATTGTGAATTCATCAAAACATATCCCCCGGGAGTTTCGTAACCAAGAGTGCATCAAGGCCCATTGTCGTGCACCAGTTCCCGTCCGAGTCTAGCTTAAAGCGGTGTTTTCGGGTTTTACCCCTAGGATACATCTGTGCCAGAGCCGCCTCTACCTGCTCGTATCCAGACAGGGATGTATTTGTTTGATAAACCACTTACTTAGTATTTACCAAAACTTAGGGATGTTTTTATAATGCTTAGTCTTTTATCTAAGGATTTACTAGGGTTTCCTAATCCCAAAAATAACTAAACCTATCCTTTGATACCAACTATGACAACCCTGCTTTTTATTACAACTTAGCATGCTTTATTACATAAAACTTCACTTGATACAACAAAGAAGATCGAGAGGTTTAGTGTCTTTGGGGCTTAGGATCATTACATAAAAACTTTAAACTTGAAATACAACATCTTTATTGAAAAATTCCTTTACATGACCACTACATTCCTTCGTACTTAGCATTGCATGGGATAACCTGAGGACATGCATAAGAAAAGGGTGAGCTATAAAGCCCAGTAAGGGAGTACACAATGAATAACATGAGGAGTACAATACATGTTAGGCAATAGGCATATCGATAGAGAATAAGAGAAACATGAACATAAAGGCATGATAAAGCATGATAATCATAGCATAGAAATGTGGCAACAACACTTAACATTGAATTAGCATGAGCCAAGGCTCATTGCACATGGAGCATGAGTAAACCCTCATTGCACTTGAAGCACGAGTAAACCCTCGTTGCACTTGAATTAGCATGAGTAAACACTCATTGCACATGACTTATCATGATACTATACTTTACCCAATGCATTGGAGCTCTATAAAGGGCGCACCCTTCTTAAACATTTCATTTCATGCATAAGTGTGCCACATGGATCATAAAACATGGATTCATAAAACATAATCATTTATTCCACGATAAAGGAAAGTGGAATTCATACATGAAACTTTATAATCAGTATGTAAATGTGCATAAAGGTGAATACCCTTGATGGAGAAATGGGCATGGTATTCACTACACAAAGACATTGGCTTAGAAAATCGATGCGATTTCGGCAGCGTAACGGCGTGACATAAGAATTTATAAAGAAGGTTGATGAGAGATAAAGGGGTTCCTCATCATATTTAAATGTAATGGAAAGTAAGGAGATAATATATATACATGTCCCAATAATATAAATGGAATTTAGATTCATGATACAAAAGTATTTCTTGAATGTAAAAGAAGAGAGAGAAGTTCTTTTCGGAATTTCGGTATAGTAACGGGTGTACATGGGAGGCATTTAATGAGAGAGAAAGGGTTCTACCATCATTCAAACAATAAGAGGGCAGTATGGGGGAGGTGTGAAACCATACCCCAACATTCATAATTGAAAATAAAAGGGAAATACAACTTAAAGAAAATTGACAAAAATGAGAAAGGAAGAAAAAAACCCCTTACTTGGAAGTGTGCTTCCAAAGGCTAGAGAGAGGCTTGTGAGAGGCTTCTTGGGAGCTTGGGGCACCTTGATAGGATTATAGAGAGAGTAGGGCAGAGTTTGGACGAACTTCAAGGGCTTTGAGTGAGGAGGAAGTGGGAGCTTGGGTGGGTTTATATAGGAAAGGTGAGAGAATTCTTTATTATTTAGGTTTGGGACCCCTTATATTAAAATAATCCAAACCACAAACCATCCCATGGTATTTTCCCATGGTTTCTGGAAAAGGAAAGAGGAAAACAATATTTTACAAGTCCAAGGTCCGAACTTATTAAAAAATTAGGGTTGCTTATGTGGAGGTGAGTCACACTCCCATGGAAATTAATTTAAAAAGGCAAAGTGTTGAATAAGTCTTGAGGGCTCCATTAATGCTTTGAAAAGTGAGTCAAACAAACCCAAAACCTCATTATTTTAATGATAAAACATATATTGTCCGAACATAAGGATTATGGTATTTTATTACATCACCATTGGGTCATTATGATGTCATAAAACACATTATATATTTAAATGGTATTTAATTTTTACCCAAAAATTTGACTGTCTCAGAAAATTATGAAAAATTCACCGTTGGATAATTTCGACGTCCTGATTCCAAAAATAATATTTATTTTATCTAAATAATTTTCTAAATATGTGAATTTTCACTTTTAAAATAAAAACTGACATTTATAAAAAATTCACGGGTTTTGACAAAAATGGCTTTCAAACCTTAATAAAAATTTTAATTGCATTCATAAAATTATAAGATCATTTATATTTAATAGAAATTAATTTAATATTAATAATAATATTTTATTAAAATATTATTTAATTCAAAAATCTTTTAATTTAATAAAATATAATTCTTAATTAAATAATAACTAAAAACACCATTTGTACTTTAAAAACTAATTACAATGTATCAAAAATGACTAGAAATTATATTCATTATTATATACAAAAAAATAATGTACATGAGCATGGTGCTACTTATTTGTTACATAACCCCTTAAAATAGCCGCATAAGACCTAAGGGTAAGGTGTGCGATGGTGACAGACTCTTGGGGTTGCTCGGATAACATCGCTCGAGTGGTAATCTCTATCAACTTCCATTTTTCCCGTAGACGATCACGTTCGAGCTTGACTTGATGAAGCTCAGCTTGGGCTTGGTAAAGGGAAAAGCCCAAAGACGCCACCTCTTTTCCGAGCTCCGACAAATGGGCTTCGTAAGGGGCAATTCTACTGGATGAGGCCATCGCTTCCTTTGTCTGAGTAGAAAATTGGTTCGTTAAAGCCTTATATTTAAACTACCCAGATGATCACTGTTCAACGGCTATAAAAGTAACGGTCACAAATCTTAAAGTAAAACTAAAAAAGTTGATATCTTATAAAAACATTTTTCATAAAGAAACATTTAACTGGATCAAGAGGGATTTTCTATTAATGAAATTTTGGGTCGTTACATTTCTCCCATTCCTTTAAAATTTCAAGATCTATTCTTCACAAATCCATAAATATTTGATATTTTTTTATCCTCATCATAGATAGTCTAGTATGGTCCTTTCGACTTAAAGCATCCTCTTGTTTACTCTCCCAAGGTGGTAATGTATTGAGTAGTCATAATATTTAATCAACTCCAAACATCTTCTTTGGCACATATTCATCTCCTTTTGTGTGAAAATATACTTTAAAATTTTATTATCAGTATAAATATCACACATTTCACCATAAAGATAATAACTTCATATCTTTAATGAAAATATTGTCGTATCTAACTCAAAATCATGAGTTGGGTAGTTTTTATCATGGATTTTCAATTGTCTCGAGGCATAATCTATCACTATATCATTTTTTATGAGAACACATCACAACCCCTTCTTGGATGCATCACTATAGATCACAAACCTTCCTCCACTATAAGGTAGTGTGAGCATAGGTGCACTGGCTAACCTTCTTCTTATCTCTTTGAAATTATCTTCACATTACTATTTCCACATGAAATTAACTCATTTCCAAATCAACTTGGTGAGTAAATTTGATAGTCATGAAAAATCATTCACAAAAATGTCGATAATATCTAGTCAAACCAAGGAACAAATCTTAGTTACTGTTGTTGGTCTAGGACAATGTTAAATAACTTATATTTTTCTAGATCCAAAGATATCTTCTCTCTTGAGATTATGTGACCCAAAAATGAAACTTTCTAAAGCCAAAACTCACACTTGGTAAATTTTTCATAAAGTTTCTCCTTTCTTAGGGTCTTTAGTACAATTCTCAAGTGATCTTCATTTTCTTCCTTGATCTTATAATATACAAGAATATTTTCTATAAATACTACAAAAAATTGATCAAGATAGTCTCTAAATACTCTATTAATTATATCCTTGATGATAGTGGGGGAATTAGTAAGACCAAAAGGCATCACCATACTACTACTAAAGATAATTTTTTTATTATAAAACACTTTTATGGAAAAAAGTGAGAAAAGTTCAAGTAAAACATGACATCAAACACTAAAGTAGATAACATAATTATTAAGGATTAACATAAAGTAATTAGACATGGAATCCCTAAATAATTTTTAGGCCAAATATGTTACCTCTTTATCCGGTTCTTCTTCGATACTTACTTCAAAATGAGAAGACAATTTTTCCCATGCTTTCAAGAAGTCCTCCACTCTTATCTTCTTCTTATTGTAGCCTCTGGTCAAAATTAGATGTTGTGTGTCAATCCAAGTGCTCTGTTCAGTGTTTGTATCTACTTGAATTGGTCCCCCATTCATCCTCTCTACATCCTCCTTATAATCATGAATGATCGGAACCGTTTCTAGTATATCTTCCTCGTAAATCATTAGAAGATCCCATGAATCTTCCTTGGCCACTACATCCACAACCCGATGTGGATCTGTCAAGCACGATAGTGGAACTTAAACAATTTCAACCTCCAGTCCAGATAGCTCCAACATCCCCTCCTCCCTATCTACGATAAACACCATACTCTCCAGCACCTCAACTCTACCCATATGAGATTTACAACCCTCAGAAGGGATCTAATTTAATCTACCAGAGACCAATTCCACATTTATGTTCAAAGAGGAGTCCCCCAGGTTGAACTCTAACCCATTAAAACTTGACTTGTTTGCTGATATGGTTACTATAGTCTTTGGGGTGTTCAAGTATTCATTTTAAGGTTTTGGTTTTTCCCCCTTGAGGACCGAGAGGTTTCCGACCAATAGGTTCCCTTTATTCCCTTTCCTTGACCCAAATCGAACCAAAGCCTCCTTCTCATAGTCTGAACTTGTATGAGTGACCCCATCTTGATCACTTGCCTCCTTATCTTCTGATTGTTTAAATCCAACCTTCTTTAATTTACATCTTGGAATGACATTTTTTCACACTTTGAGGTCCTCATTTTCTTTCTCATCTGCATTCAAGGGCGAGAAGTGATTGTGCACTGGAGTTGTCTTTACATCCTTGCCTAGACCGGGAACCCATTATCTCAAAGAAATTGCCTAATTTTTGTTAGAGACCTAAGACTCCTTTAACACCCTAGCATCATCATGTGATTTTGCACCACCATGTTCAAATGGATTATCGTACACCTGAGGTTGAACACCCCCTCCATCCTTAACAGTCACAGTAAATGAGGGAGAAGACCTGGATCTGGGACCTCCTAAGATCAGTTACATCAGCTTGGACTATGGATACCCTAGAATTTTATATATAACATTACATGATTTTAATCATAATTATACATTAGAGTACAATACAAGGATTGTTAAGTCTAATTTCTTGGAAAACTAGGTATATAATACATAAACATGGGACTAAATAAATACTTCTTTATTTAATCTCTATAAATAGATTCTAAATTCCTTTGAGCCATTACATCTGCATAGGGTACCCTAGGGATAAACAAATCGATGAGATAAAAGACCAGAAAGGGAATAACCATGAGAACAAAGCATTAGCACATGGGATAGAAGGCATGACATTATGATATAAAAAGGCATGCAATATATGGAACCATAACATATAAACATGGGATCATTTAAACATGGAATCATAGAAATGTGGAAGAAAAATAAAACATGAATTTAGTATAATTCAAGACTAACCTCTAATACCTTATCCCATATTATCAAAATCCAAGGCTAACCGCCAAGACTGTTGCACATAGTAGCATAATCCAAGGCTAAACGCCAAGACTATCGCACATAACGTCTCATGAGACTTAAATTTACCCATTGAATTATATCTCTATCTAGGTGAACCCATATTAACATTTCATGAATATTTTTTACACATGAAGAACCATAAATAATCAATCTTACATAAAAATAAGGGTTATCCATGAAAATAATTGGGTACCACAATCATGTCATAAAGCAAAACAAATGGTCATATCATAACAGTGCCCATGAAAGAAAGGAACTAAAATATACATGGAAATTCATAAGGTAAAATATTCATATGTCATGATAAGTTATTTTAAGTAGAATTGACCACATGTAAGAAAACTATTCAAGAAATTTTATCATAAAAACATTTTTGAGCGGTTTTAAGGAAAATACTATAGAGCCTTTAAAATAGAAAAGGGAACAGACCTTAATACAAAATCAGAAGTGAAAAATTAAGGTTTTCACAATAAAAAGACTTATTTTATAAAGAAATGGTGGATTAAAATATAATATATATTTCACCTGAATTTGGGTAAGAATTTGGGAAGTTCCCTCAAAACAGGTTTGTTTATCAGGTATTATTGAGGAGGGAATCACTTAAAAATATGTACATCCCCAAAGGAGAATAAGGGATGGACCTTAAAACATGAGTTTGGAAAATATACACAGTATTTATAAGTTTTACAAAAAAAATAAAATACAACTTCATTTGGTTAAAAAGAAAGATAGATCAACCCGAAGGAATAAAGGCGGTTCAGGTAGAATTTCTTACGAATTATTGGCATGGTATTGGGTGTACTTAAGAGGGATTCATGAGAGATAAAGGGGTTTATCATCATTTATAAATTATGAGGGTAGTAAAGGGAAGTTTTAAAATCATACCCCATCATTAGGTATTACACATAAAATGGAATATCATAGAGGACATTCTTGAATAAAAGTTAAATGGAGAGGATCCCTTACCTTATGTATGAAGGAATTCTTACCTTGTTATTAATGACCTGAATAAGAAAATTAGGTTTATTAATTAATAAGTAAAGAAAATATTTTATATGTAATTGATTTATTATACCATTTTTAAGTTCATTTATGACCTTTTTAATAGGTTAAGTGGTTTAATTTCATTGTTCGGGAATGTTCGTTTTTATTATTTTCTTGAACAGCTCACTTGTATTCGTGAATGGAAGTTCATTTAAAATGTGGATAAACATAAATAATTGTAATTATATATTATTTAGGATTTTAAAGAACTTTAAATGATATTATGCATAATTTTTTTATATACCATAAGAATGAATCATTAGATAAGAATTTAATGACGATCATTTTGGTTAAATCGAGCGATTTTTCGACCACAACGAACTTGTTTTGTTTAATAATTTAGTAATATGTACATAAGTTAGTTCCAAAACATTAAATAGGATATAATAAATATAAAATAATATATTTCAATCATAAAAATGGTTTCATGACCAGATATGAAGGTGGTAAATGAAAATAAAAACATGTCATTCTTAAGGGTGATAAATTAACACCTCACAAACAACGTTTTCCTTTCTAAAATAAAAAGAAGAGGAGAAGGGTGTTGGATGATATATTCTAATATTGGTTTAATAAAATTATATTATATGTAATATATTGGTGTTACCATACCATGTGGATGAAGATAGGTGGGTAGATATTTAAGAAAAGAACTTGAAATTGAAAAGAAATTAAAGGAAAAAGGAGTGGGGAATTACCTCTTGAATCCTCCTTAAGGCACCTTTTATTGGTCTTTTTATGAGACCAAAAGCTCTAAGATGTTGGGGAGGAGATAGGGAAGATGTTTTGGTAGATTTTAAATAAGTACTGAATATTTATAGGTCTGAGGAAATGAGGGTGTGAAGGGTGGTATTTATAGTGGAGGGGAGAGGGGTTTTCACAATACTATATTCATTAATTTATTATTTCTCAAGAAGACAATAAATAGTGATGATTACATGACCAATAATAGTAATAAGTGCATGTGATTTAAAATCAATTTGGGTTACATCAACAGATCATCATCAATGACTCAATAAATCCATTATTTTTCATTTATCGTAAATTATCGTATTTTACTATTCATCAAAAATTCAAGTATTTTAGAAAAATCCCAAAAATTCACCCTAATAATTTTTCGACATGTAGAATCCAAAAATGAAATCCATTTTTCAAAAATAATTTTATAAATATGATTAATTAAATATTTTATTAAAATCATAATTTATTCTAAAAAACCAGTTTTAAAACATTTATTTACTTATTCCAAAATATAGGAACATCATACTTTCACTTGAATCTTATTTATATACTATCATAGGCAAGGTTACTATTCATTAGGGTATTCCACTATTCATAAGGGTAACATTACTATTCATAAGTTTATGTTACTATTCATAAAAAATTAAGTTGGTCATATTAGACTCCAAATAACTTACTGATTGCAACTATGTATGTCAGATTTTCAAAATTCAAAACACAAAAGTGTCAAAATTATGTTCAAAGGTCACATAGTACTTAGTAGTTCATTGTGTTGTGATTTAATGTGATGAAAAATTTATAAGAAGGAAATTTCCATTGAAAACTTTGGGTCATTACATTATCCCCCCCTTATGAAATTTCTCCCTCTAAATTTTGTTTTTCATTCTAATCAAAAAATAGGTGTGGGTACTTTTCCTTAATTTACTCCTATAGTTCCCATGGTTACTCTTCGTACTTATGATTCTGCCATAGTACTTTGACCAGGTGAGTAGTCTTGTTGCGTAGAACTTTATCTCTACGATCCAAGATCTTCACTTGTTACTCCTCGTAATAAAGATCATCCTCCAACTGTACCACCTCTGAAAAGATTACATGTGAAGGATATGGTATGTACATCCTTAACATGGATACATGGAATACATCATGTACTTTGTACATGGTAGGTGGAAGTTCCAGTTGATAGGCCACATCCCTAACACAATCATGAATCTTGAAGGGGCCAATGTACCTAGGACTTAAAGTCCCTTTCTTTCCAAACCTCATGATCTTCTTCCATGGAGATATGTGTAGAAATATCATGTCTCCAACTTTGAACTCAAGGTACCATCGATGATTGTCTGCATAACTCTTTTGTCAACTTTGGGCTTCCTTGATGTGTTGTTGAATGGTTTACACCTTCTTTACCATTTCTTTGACCATTTCAGGTCCTAACAGCTTATGATCACCGACTTCATCCCAACACACCGGTGTTCTACACATTTTCTCATAAAGGGATTCATATGGTTCCATTCAAATTCTCTAGAGGAAACTATTGTTGTAGGAGAATTCAACCAACAGAATATGTTGGTTCTAACCTTCTTTGAAGTCCATGGAACATTCTCTCAACATATCTTCAAATTTCTAAATAGTTCTCTCATATTGTCCATCATTTTGAGGATGATAGGCCGTATTGAAGTTTAGTTTAGTGCTTAGATAATTTTGGAGACTTTTCCAGAACTTCGAGGTAGATCTCGGATCTTGATCAGATAAAATAGATAGTGGTACTCCATGTAGACTTACCACCTCTTTGATATATATCCGTGAAATTTTATCTAATGAGAAGTCCTATCAAATTGTGATAAAGTGAGATTTCATTATAAGATGATCTACAATGACCCATATAGAATTGTTTCCTCTAGATGTCATTGGCAGTCCAATGACAAAGTCTATGGTGATGTTCTCCCACTTCCATGTTAGTATGGGTAGTGGTTGCATAATCCCCTTAGACATTTTCCTCTTAACCTTCACTTGCTGACATACCAGGCACTTTGATTTATATTCATCAATCTCCCTTTTCATATTGACCCACCAAAAGTTTTCTTGGAGATCTTGATACATCTTTGTAATCCCTAGGTGAATAGAGAAGGTAAATCTATGTGTGTCATTAAAAATATCCTTCTTTATCACTGGATCGGATGGTACACATAATCATGACCCAAATCTTATAGCTGCATTCTTGTCAATCATGAACTCATAGGATTTCCCATTTTTGATAGCTTCCACCCTTTTCATAATTTCCACACCTTTTTTTAGCATCCTTTATTTTATCCATGAGGGATGGTTGAGAAATAATTTGAGAAAGGATTGATGATGTTGCTCTCTTAATTATTCTCATATCCATCCACTTCAAATCCAAGAAGATCATATCCTTTTCAATTCTCATCATTGATAAAGATGTAGGATCCTTTCTACTTAGAGAATATGCCACTTTGTTTTCCTTATCGGGGTGGTAGTGGATTGAGTAGTCATAATCCTTGATGAGATCTATCCATCTTCACTGGTGCATATTAATCTTTTTTTGTTTGAATATATATTTGAGACTCTTATGGTCAGTATATATCTCACACTTCTCTACATAGAGATAACGCCACTGTATTTTCAACGCAAAGATCACAGCCGCCAACTCTAGATCATGCATGGGATAGTTTTGCTCATGGATTTTCAACTTTCTTGAGGTGTAGGATATCACTTTATCATTTTTCATCATCATATAGCCTAATCCCTTCTTTGAAGCATCATTGTACACCATAAAGAGTTATCCACTTGTTGGTAGTGTGATTATTAGTGTTGTGATTTGTATCTTTTTCAACTCCTTAAAACAGTCTTCACATTCCTGAGTTAAGAAAAAATTTACTCCATTTCATGTCAGCATGGTCATTGGGTTTGACAATCATGAAAAGTTCTTCAAAAATCGTCGATAATACCCAGATAGACCCAGAAATCTATGGATCTCTATTACAGATGTTTTCCTGGGCCACTCTTCAATCACCTTTGTCTTAGAAGGGTCCACAGATATCACTTTGCTAGTGATAACATGACCCAATAATGATACTTCCTCCATAAAGAACTCACATTTACTATAATTTTCATACATCTTCTCCATTTGCAAAGTTTTTAACACAATATTCAAATGCTCCCCATGTTCTTCCTTTCTCTTGGAGTATATCATAATATCATCAATAAAGACTATGAAAAATTTGTCAAGGTAATCTCTAAATACTATATTAATTAAATCCATGAAATTTGATGTAGTATTAGTGAGTCTGAAGGGAATCACTATGAACTCATAGCGTTCATACCTCATTTGAAAGTCAGTCTTGGGAATATATTTCTTACTCACCTTTAATTAGTGATATCATGACCAAAGGTCCACCTTAGAGAAATAATTGGCCCCTAGAAACTAATTGATCAAGTCATCTATCCATGGGAAGGGATACTTCTTCTTTATCATGATTTTATTGAGATGAAGATAATCAATACAGAGGTTCATTGAACCATCCTTCTTCTTGATTAAGAGGACTATAACACCCTATGGTGAAGCACTCGGGTGTATAAAACCCTTCTCCAGGTTCTCCTGTAACTGCTTCTTCAACCCTTCCATCTCTATGGTGGATAATCTATAAGGTATCTTTGATATAGTTAGAGATCCAGGAATAAGTTCAATTAAGAACTCAACCTCTCAATCGAAAGGAAGACCAGGAAACTCTTTAGGGAATACATCAGTGTAATCTCTCATGATGGGCATGTCTTCAAGCATGATTATCCCCTTTATCCCAATCATTTGAGCTAGAAATTCTTACTCGTAAGGAATTAACATCCACACTTTAGACAATGATTCTAAAGGAGATTCATCTTCCTCCTTACACTTGTAAAGAATCGGAGGATGGTTTGAGATGTGAAGAGTGATTTACCTTTCCTGAAAATTGATATTGGTTGTGTATAAAGATATCCAATCCATACCCAAGATAGCATCGAACTACACTAAAGGAATTATGATAAGATTTTATGGGAGGTTCAGTCCACAAAAGTTAACCAAGGAGGAGTTATAAACCATGGATGCAATGATTTCCCCATTCTCTATTCTCACATATAACTTTTTCTCCAAATTTTGAGGTGGTGTTTGAATAGTTCTACTAAATTTTTAAGATATGAAAGAATGTGTATAACCAAAATCAAATAGTACATTCTCTATTCTTGAATAAATAACCCAC
The DNA here is from genome assembly GCA_963277665.1 of Viscum album. Lineage (NCBI taxonomy): Eukaryota > Viridiplantae > Streptophyta > Magnoliopsida > Santalales > Viscaceae > Viscum > Viscum album. The sequence goes on along the minus strand of OY728155.1, from coordinate 188,742,824 downwards.
GTACCTATCACCACATTGTTGTCCGACTCCACCTCAGTAGTGGTGATAGCATAAGACCTTCCTTGTTGCCTTGGAGGTTGTTGTTGATTTCCTCTAACAACCCTTGGCTTAAGGCAATTGTTTTCATAATTCTCATGCTTTATTCAGTTGTAACACTACACCATTGGATGAGCTTTGATCTGAAACTGTAAGGGTTGTTGTTCTGAGAACCAACTGTTTTGTACTTTGATTACATGAATGCCCACTTATTATATATTATTCATTGTTCTGCATGACTATAATATAATAATGTCCTAGAATATTTGTTGCATTGAAAAGGTCATGGAAGATCCCCGCTATGATGAGAACCTTGAAATGCTATAACAATATTCTTAAATAAAGTTCTACGGTTGGATGAAATACTATGATAGGACACATAGTATACAGACCTTCATGTGCGAGTACTCGTAAGAAGACGAGACTCTCTCTCATGGAGTTTGCACTTGGTAATCTCCAAGATGGGAGATTATGAGAACAGACCCGCCAATAGTAATTTTGCATGTCTTGGTGTCATCGGACATTTCTATCTACGAGCGTGTGTAATGGTCCTTAGACTTGAATATTATCATTAACTCATGTCATGACTCGTGCACTTAGATTTACTGACGGAAACTATCACGCAGACAGTTGGCGGGAAGTAGGGTACATTGGGTGTGTCACGAGTGACATGTTATTAATAGATAAGTCGAGGAAGGATTTGTCCCTTCCATTTATGGAAGTTGATATCTTGGCCCTTTGATTGAAATAGAACTGTCGCATTAAATTCCATGGCCATGGTGTAAACGATGAGTTTATTTCAGGTAGTCAAAGAACAACAGATCAAACATATAGGTTTATGACACTGCCATGAAACCCTCTTGATGAGATATTAGTATAAAGGGATTAAATTACACAGTAAGCATTCGTATGAGGTGATACGTCAATGCAGTGTCAACTTCTTTCTCTTGGGTGCCTTGACTCATTTCTAGACAGTAATCTTGGACTTTAGGCAAGCCCGCCTAATGCCAATGAGAAAGAGGCCTAGAGGGTCACACACTAAGTGTATTCAAGTATCTCAAGTAGAATAAAGATTATTCCCATACGTGGTTTAATAATTATTCAAGGAAGCCTAAATCATTTTAATGTTGGAGGAAGAATAAAATGAAAACAAGTACACGCCGTGTATTAATTATTACACGCTATGTAGTTTTTATTTTGAAAAAAAAAAACACCGTGTATTATTAAATGTACACACCGTGTAGTTTTCATTTTGGAAAAGAAACGAATAATTGAAAACAAGATATACACGTCGTGTAGTTCTCAATGAAAAACAAGTACACACCGTGTAGTTTTTCCAGTCGGGATTTTGAGGATATAATATTATTTTATTAAATGAAATTTATTATAATCAGCATGAGCGCATGTCAAGGAATTAATTATTCGGCATGGGGGTTTTCAATAAGAGTTAATGAAATAAATGAAATGCGTAAAGCGTTTATTTATTTTCATAACTCTACAACCTCAAACTCGATTATAAATATCCTCAAAACCCCAACTCTTTTCCTACACAAGAGAATCGTTGTGCACAACAACACTGGAGAATTCTTTCAAGGCCGAAAGAACCTCTTCCTCCAAGAACGCTCTCAAGACCGAGAGAGATCCTCTTCCATCGGATCAAGATGATCTAAGGTGGACAATGCAATCAAAGGTTTCTCCACACTAGCACCCAGAGACTCCTTTGGCGACGTCCCGAGATATGAGGTACACGTGTGGATCACCACTAGAGGAAGTCTACACTTGGATTCTACGACGCAATGACGAATCACATCAGAACATGATCGAGAACATCAACGAAGAAAGAACACCCAAAAGGTATTTATTTTCAATTGATTAAATTAATTATAATCAACTTGTAATGATCCTAATTTTTGGTTCTGGAACATTTCTTTTCTTTGTCCATTTCTGTGATTCGATCCGTGGAGACTGGCGTTTATCGTCGTATTGATCCTGAATTGATCATTGTTAATGACAAAAATCCAAGTGGGCACATCCACCCATGCGCTTTCGCTGTGCCTGGAACCTTAAAATGGTATCAGAGCGAGCTTACAATGTTGATTATAGTTATTTAATTTTCGTTGATAATTTACGCATTTATATTTGATTCAATTCGAAATAAATCGTTCTATAAATATGAATAAATGAGATCTATTCTTCCTCATTCGTTTCTCGATTCATATAACAGAAACGGCCTTTTAATTTTAATTTTTGATTAAAATAAAAACGAGGAATTCATCCGGAGCAGCTTCTCTTTCTGTCTGTACAACACGGGATTACACGGTATGTAATTAAAACTACACGTCGTGTACTTAGGTTCAACAAACCTGAACTGGTCCGCCAAACCACGTCGTGTGAATTGAATATGCCTAAGTATTAATCATGTCGTGTTGACCAGAATTGAACGGCATGTGGAAACCAGAATACATGGCGTGTATGTTGGAGCAACACGTCGTGTAGTCCATTTCGGCCCAGGTGAAACCGTGTACAAGGATAAGCCGCGTACCGCGTACACGAGGTTTCCAGGCTGGTTACCGCGTAATAAGGAAGTACACACCGAGTATGATTTATCTACATGACGTGTACTCCAAAATTTCCAAAGTACATAAAACACGCCAAAGTCCCCAACGTGTACTTTGGATAAAGGGTGAAAAGAAATACACGTCGTGTAATTATAAACTACACACCGTATACTTTCCAGAAATGGAATTTCACCAGGTTTCCTCCAATGTACAAAGACCCGTACAAGGAATATCGATGAGAAGAATCTCAAGGAAATTCAGAAAGGAATTTAAGATAAAGAATTGATTAATTATAATATCATAATTAATTGAATTCGAGCGCGACTTATCTTAAATGAAAGAACGATTAAAATAATTTAAATTCTAAATATGCGTAAATGTCGTTTCATGTTATGGATGATCATGAGCTAGAACAAGCGCCCTTTGTATTGTATGGTTTCATTTAAATTTATTTAATTTAAATTTGTTGGTCTGTGAGCCTTCTTCCAATAAAATGTAGGGTCTGCGTGCCCATGGTTTCTTTAATGTAAACCCACGTAATGGAGGATATCCCAAGCCAGAGGAGACGGTTCAAATCCTGAAGCCGAGGCAAAACCGACGAAAAAAGATACAAAGGTGGACATGTGGGAGCTGCAAAACACAAACCATCAGGTTCAAGGTGTTTTCCCTAGGTCAGGGTTATCTTATCAAAAACTGCTAGATAAGCTAACCAATAGAAGCTCATGATCATGCCATCTTATTTTATTTCTGTCTAAATTGCATGGTTTATTTATTATGTATGTGTTGTCGTGATCACATAGTTAATAAAATGAACAAGCATGCAAATATGGAAAAAAATAAAAACCGGACTATGCGTAAACATTATCGGAACATTGTTAATCACTTAAGCAAGCATAACTTAATATTAAAAAACATGTGATAATGTGAAACTACTCATAAAAGATTAAAATCCCTCAATACCATATTAAGTCAGACCAAGCCTTCTGTTACTTGATTAAGGGAAAGACTCAATAAAACTATGTGTTTGACCAACCCTTGTTGGGACACTTACTTTTATAAAGGAACACTACGGGAAAAATGGGTATTTGCGACGGGGGTATTTGTCTGTTGCAAATAAGTAGCCTTTTGCGACGGGATAGCTTTCCCCGTCGCAAAAGGACTGGCGCCCTTTGCGCGCCAAATCGCGGGAAACATATTTGCGACGGGGGAATATTCCCGTCGCAAATAACCGGCGGCGGTAAAAGGTATTTGCGACGGGAATATTCCCCCGTCGCAAATAGTATGTCGGCAGGTGGTTATTTGCGACGGGACCCGTCGCAAATAACTATTTAACCGTTGACCGTAATAAGTGATGGCTAAGGTATTTGCGACGGGTACCCGTCGCAAATAATCTAACCTATAAATACCCCCATCCGTTTTTTTCAAATCATTCTCAAACTCCATCTTCTTCTTCTCTCAAAATTTTATTTCTAAAGTTCAGTTTTTCTCAAGTTTAATTTTTTTCTCCGGAGTTGATATTGAAGTTTTGAAGAACGATCAGAGATCAACCTCAGATCAATTTTCAAGGTATTTATATTCATTTTAATTTAATATTTATTTTTAATGTTTTATTAGTTTCAATTATTCTTAATTAGTTGTAATTTAATTATGTTTACATTGTTTTGTTACTTAATAAATTTAAATTATTAGTATTGTTCATAGTTAATGGTAATTAGGAATAATTAGTAATAATTTTTAATAATTTAGAATAAATATTAATAATTAGTAATAAATAACAATAATTAGGAATAATAACATTCTTACATTATTAGTATATTTTATTATTAATATTAAAATAATATAATTTTTTATATATATACAATTCTCTTTTCATCTGTGTGTTTGTTGTCTCCACATGTATTATTTGTATGTGGAGATAGAAAACACACAGATGAAAGGAGAATTGTATATAAATTAAAAAAATTATATTATTTTAATATTAATAATAAAATATACTAATAATGTTATTATTTCTAATTATTGGTAATTATTCCTAATTATTGATAATTATTCATTTAATTACTAATAATTAGGAACAATTACCAATAATTATCAATAATTAGGAATAATTAGTAATAATTAGTAATAATTACCAATAATTAGTAATAATTACCAATAATTAGTAATAATTACCAATAATTAGTAATAATTAGTAATAATTACTAATAATTACCAATAATTAGTAATAATTAGCAATAATTACTAATAATTACCAATAATTACTAATAATTACCAATAATTAGTAATAATTAGCAATAATTACTAATAATTACCAATAATTAGTAATAATTACCAATAATTAGTAACAATTACCAATAATTAGTAATAATTACCAATAATTAGTAACAATTACCAATAATTAGTAATAATTACCAATAATTAGTAATAATTAGTAATAATTACCAATAATTAGTAGTAATTAGTAATAATTAGTAGTAATTACCAATAATTAGTAGTAATTACCAATAATTAGTAATAATTACCAATAATTAGTAATAATAATTACCAATAATTAGTAATAATTGCCAATAATTAGTAATAATTACCAATAATTAGTAATAATTAGTAATAATTCGTAATAATTACCAATAATTAGTAATAATTACCAATAATTAGTAATAATTAGTAATAATTACCAATAATTAGTAATAATTACCAATAATTAGTAATAATTACCAATAATTAGTAATAATTAGTGATAATTAGTAATAATTAGTGATAATTAGTAATAATTAGTGATAATTAGTAATAATTAGTGATAATTAGTAATAATTAGTGATAATTAGTAATAATTAGTGATAATAGGTAATAATTAGTGATAATTAGTAATAATCAGTAATACTTACCAATAATTAGTAATAATTACCAATAATTAGTAATAATTAGTAATAATTTGTAATAATTACCAATAATTAGTAATAATTACCAATAATTAGTAATAATTAGTAATAATTACCAATAATTAGTAATAATTACCAATAATTAGTAATAATTACCAATAATTAGTAATAATTAGTAATAATTAGTAATAATTAGTCATAATTAGTAATAATTAGTGATAATTAGTAATAATTAGTGATAATTAGTAATAATTAGTGATAATTAGTAATAATTAGTGATAATTAGTAATAATTAGTGATAATTAGTAATAATCAGTAATAATTACCAATAATTAGTAATAATTAGTAATAATTACCAATAATTAGTAATAATTAGTAATAATTAGTAATAATTACCAATAATTAGAAATAATTAGTAATAATTAGCAATAATTAGTAATAATTAGCAATAATTAGTAATAATTACCAATAATTAGTAATAATTAGTAATAATTAGTAATAATTAGTAATAATTAGTAATAATTACCAATAATTAGTAATAATTAGTAATAATTAGTAATAATTACCAATAATTACCAATAATTCCCAATAATTAGTAATAATTACCAATAATTACAATAATTAGTAATAATTAGTAATAATTAGTAATAATTAATAATAATTAGTAATATTTAGTAATAATTAGTAATATTTAGTAATAATTAGTCATAATTAGTAATAATTACCAATAATTAGTAATAATTACAAATAATTAGTAATAATTAGTAATAATTACCAATAATTAGTAATACTTAACAATAATTAGTAATAATTACCAATAATTAGGAATAATTACCGGTAAATAGTAATAATTAGAAATAATTACCAATAATTAGTAATAATTAGTAATAATTAGTAATAATTAGTAATAATTAGTAATAATTAACAATAATTAGTAATAATTAGTAATAGTTACCAATAATTAGTAATAATTACCAATAATTACCAATAATTAGTATTAATTATCAATAATTAGTAATAATTATAATTAGTAATAATTAGTAATAATTACAAATAATTAGTAATAATCAGTAATAATTACCAATAATTAGTAATAATTAGTAATAATTAGTAATAATTAGTAATAATTACCAATAATTAGTAATAATTAGTAATAATTAGCAATAATTAGTAATAATTACCAATAATTAGTAATAATTACCAATAATTAGTAATAATTACCAATAATTAGTAATAATTAGTAATAATTAGTAATAATTACCAATAATTAGTAATAATTACCAATAATTAACAATAATTAGTAATAATTACCAATAATTACCAATAATTAGTAATAATTAGTAATAATTAGTAATAATTAATAATAATTAGTAATATTTAGTAATAATTAGTAATAATTAGTAATAATTACCAATAATTAGTAATAATTAATAATAATTACCAATAATTAGTAATAATTTGTAATAATTACCAATAATTAGTAATACTTAACATTAATTAGTAATAATTACCAATAATTAGAAATAACTACCGGTAAATAGTAATAATTAGTAATAATTAGAAATAATTACCAATAATTAGTAATAATTAGTAATAATTAGTAATAATTAGTAATAATTAGTAATAATTACCAATAATTAGTAATAATTAACAATAATTAGTAATAATTAGTAATAATTAATAATAATTACCAATAATTAGTAATAATTACCAATAATTACCAATAATTAGTATTAATTACCAATAATTAGTAATAATTAGTAATAATTACCAATAATTAGTAATAATTAACAATAATTAGTAATAATTAGTAATAATTAGTAATAATTATTAATAATTAGTAATAATTAGTAATAATTAGTAATAATTAGTAATAATTAGTAATAATTAGTAATAATTAGTAATAATTAGTAATAATTAGTAATAATTAGTAATAATTAGTAATAATTAGTAATAATTAGTAATAATTAGTAATAATTAGTAATATTTACCAATAATTAGTAATAATTAGTAATAATTAGTAATAATTAGTAATAATTAGTAATAATTAGTAATAATTACCAATAATTAGTAATAATTACCAATAATTAGTAATAATTACCAATAATTAGTAATAATTACCAATAATTAATAATAATTAGTAATAATTAGTAATAATTACCAATAATTAATAATAATTACCAATAATTAGTAATAATTACCAATAATTACTAATAATTACCAATAATTACCAATAATTACCAATAATTAGTATTAATTACCAATAATTACCAATAATTACCAATAATTACCAATAATTACCGATAATTACCAATAATTAGTAATAATTACCAATAATTAGTAATAATTAGTAATAATTACCAATAATTAGTAATAATTACCAATAATTAGTAATAATTAGTAATAATTAGTAATAATTACCAATAATTAATAATAATTAGTAATAATTAATAATAATTACCAATAATTAATAATAATTACCAATAATTAGTAATAATTACCAATAATTAGTAATAATTAGTAATAATTAGTAATAATTAGTAGTAATTAGTAATAATTACCAATAATTAGTAATAATTAGTAATAATTAGTAATAATTACCAATAATTAGTAATAATTACCGATAATTAGTAATAATTACCGATAATTACCAATAATTACTAATAATTACCAATAATTAGTAATAATTACCAATAATTAGTATTAATTAGTAATAATTACCAATAATTGGTAATAATTAGTAATAATTACCAATAATTAGTAATAATTAGTAATAATTAGTAATAATTAGTAATAATTACCAATAATTAGTAATAATTAGTAATAATTAGTAATAATTAGTAATAGTTAGTAATAATTAGTAATAATTAGTAATAATTAGTAATAATTAGTAATAATTAGTAATAATTAGTAATAATTAACAATAATTAGGAATAATTACCAATTATATTAGTACTATGAAAATAATAAAAAATTTATATAATATTAAAATTATCAATATTTGTAACATGTTTTGCTTTATTCTCAACATATTTAATTCTTAAAGGGTCAATTTTTAGGTCTATCTCAATAAAAATTTTGCGTCAGTCGTGTATGATCTAAACTCTATAATTATCCTAGCTTGAGTGTTTTTTCTAACAAATTATTCAAAAACAGTAATGCTTTTATATTTTATAGAGAAATATGAAACAACGAGGTCGTCAACAATCATTATTAGGTGACCGCATATGGATAAATCAACATAGAAATCCAAACAGTTCTGGTTTAAATCCAGTATATGTAGAGGGTGTGGAGACTTTTTTATCATTTGCGGCATCAAATCCAGAATTTGTTTCAGAAGGAAAATTAAAATGCCCTTGCAGAAAATGTGCATTGAGAACGTTTGACACGTTTGACAAAGTGGGAGAACATCTCTTGCATTTTGGTTTTCAACCAGATTATGTTTTTTGGTATCAACACGGTGAACGCAGTTCCAGAGCAGGTGATACCAACTTGATTCCAGATCCATCCCGGTTTCAAGATTTAGTACATGATGTTGCAGGTTCATCTGTTCAACATAAAGAAACTCCGGCTGATATAGCTTCAAATCTTGAGTTGGCACCGTCTGAATTTTATGAGTTGTTGAAGTCTTCTAAGGATGCATTATATCCTGGCTGCAAGATGAGCAAATTAGAAGCAGTTGCAAAATTTATGGCTATCAAATCAGATAATGGAATGTCAAACAACTTTTTTGACCAGATATTTTCTTTAATTAAAACACTGTTACCCGAAGGAAATGTTTTACCTGAAAATTACTATGAGAGTAAGAGGTTGGTTCGAAATTTGGGACTTACTTGTCAGAAGATTCATGCATGTTCAAATGACTGCATTTTATATTCTGGGGAAAATGAGTCGTTGGATAGTTGTCCCACATGTGGGAAACTGAGATATAAAGAAGGACAACACAGGAAGTCTGGTTTGATTCCTGTAAAACAGTTGAGATATTTTCTGCTTACATCCAGACTTCAGCGTTTATTCTTGTCTAAGAATACAGCGACAATGATTTCATGGCATAAAGAGAATATTTCAACCGATAAAATCTTGAATCATCCAGCCGATGGTGATTCATGGAAACATTTTGATAGAGTGCGTCCATCCTTTTCTTTAGAAGCTAGAAATGTTCGAATGGGCCTTTCCACTGATGGTTTCTGTCCGTTTGGATCTTATGGTAGTCAATATTCATGTTGGCCTGTTTTTTTAACTCTGTACGATTTACCTCCATGGATGTTGATGAAGGAGCCATATATCTTTTTGACTTTACTAATTCCAGGACATCCGAAGAAAAATATTGATGTTTATTTGAAACCATTGATTGATTAATTAAATTTATTGTGGAGTACTAGTGTCAGTACATATGATGTTGCAATGAAACAGAATTTCATACTGAGAGCAGCATTGATGTGGACAATAAGTGACTTCCCGGCTTATGGGATGTTATCTGGCTGGAGTACACATGGTCAGAAATCATGTCCTTACTGTATGGGAGAGAACAAAGCATTTATGCTCATTCATGGAAAGAAACCTTGTTATTTTGACTATCATCGCAGATTTCTTCCAGCTGATCATCCTTTTCACAGAAACAGATCTCATTTCAAAAAAGGAACAGTTGAAAGGGAAGGACCTCCAAAAATGCTATCAGGTTCGGAGTTAAAATCAGTTGTATTTTCATTACCTCCCATCACTTTTGGTCCCACAATAAACCAACAGAAAATTTCTGGTTTTGGGAAAGAACACAATTGGATTAAACGTAGCATATTTTGGGATTTTCCATATTGGTCTGATTTGTTGGTCCGACACATGTTAGATGTCATGCATATTGAGAAGAACTGTTTTGATAATTTGTTTCATACAGTTTTGGATACGCTAGGAAAGAGAAAATACAATGTAAATGAACATTTAGATCTTGCCCAAATTTGCAGGCGTCCAGAATTGGAACTGTTTGAGAATGTCAGAACAAAAAGGTTACTGAAACCAAAAGCAGCTTATACACTGTCTAAAGAAAATCGTTTATTATTTTGTCAGTGGATTGCAGATTTGAGACTTCCAGATGGATGTGCTTCCAATTTGGGTAGATGTGTAAAGAATGGTCATATTACTGGATTAAAAAGTCATGATTGTCATGTTATAATGGAAAGAATGCTACCCATTGGATTAATAGGTCTGTTGAATTCTGTGATTTGGGATTCCATAACAGACATGTCTCATTTTTTTCGGGAAATTTGTGCGGCTACATCAGATTATGATGCTCTAGGAAAACTTGAAAAAGATGTTGTTGTAATTATATGTAAACTGGAAAAAATATTTTCGTCGTCTTTCTTCGACTCAATGGAACATTTGATGTTATATTTTCCATATGAAGCCAAATGTGGAGGTCCAGTACAGTTTTGATGGATGTACCCATTTGAAAGATGCATGCAAAAATTGAAAAGAAAAGTACGCAACAAAGCATCTGTTGAAGGATCTATTGCAGAATCTTATTTGCAAGAGGAAATATCTTTTTTTTGCTCCCATTATTTTGAATCTGAGTATCCTTCAAAACACAACCAAATGGGATGGAACGAGAGAAATATTGATGAAATCGACAATCAATTATCTGTTTTTAACCAGTCAGAGCTTGGTTTTGGTGGAGTTGATGAACACTGGCTTTCAGATGATGAACATCATAGAGCTCATACGTATGTTCTGCTCAACTGTGAAGAGATGACATCAGTTGTACTGTAAGTGTTTATATCAATTATTCTATCATTTATGTTACAGTAAATAACTTTGGTTTTTATAGGTTGTATGATAATCATATCAAGAAACAAATTCCACAAATTACAGCAGCTTCTCTCGAAGAACGTCGACTGAAAAATTTCTCTCAGTGGTTTCAAAAACTGGTAACATAAATTCTTTATCTTTTAGAAACTCATTCAATGTATAGTTTACTATATTGATAATTATTTAACAAATTTTCGGGTGTCTCGACATGCTGATAAAATTGACAAACAGCTGTGTGTATTGAGTAACCCACCTTCCAAACTTGTTAAAACTTATAATGCATATGTGGTGAATGGATTTCGATTCCACACACATGCATATGGGGAATCGAAAAAAACAATGAACAGTGGAGTTAGCTTGAGAGGATCTCATCATCGAGAAAATGAAGTTGACTTTTATGGCATACTTGATGAAATCATTGAACTCTGTTATCTTGGACAACATTACATAACCATGTTCAAATGTCGGTGGTTGGATACAGAGAGATGCGTGCGTGTTCATCCGACTCATGGAATCATCGATATTAATTGTAAAAGTGTTCTCGTAGTAAATGAACCATTCTTATTGGCTCAACAGGCATATCAAGTTTATTACGCAAAGTATTGTGCTACATCAAGAGACTTGACTGATTGGTGGAGTGTAATAAAAATCAAAATTCAAGACAATCAGTTTAGTCAAAGTGAATGTGCTTTCACTGATGTGCAAAGAATTGAAGTTTTTCAAGAGAGTACTCAAAATCAATCTTTTTTACAAAGAGACATGAGTATCAATGACGACACCCCACATTTAAGAGTCGGTGATGACGATGATGTTAATGATGTCACATATGAATTTGAAATGGTAAGAGATGAAGCAACTGTAACTCGAATGGATATCGATGATGTTGAGGAGGAATATGAAGATGACATTGACATATATGAAGATGATGATGAATATGAACACTGATATAATTCCATGGTATTTATATACAATCATAATATATATATATGTATATATAATAGTAATTATCAATTATTTGCTAACAACATTAACATTTTCTGTTTCAGATGGACGACGCCACATTTCGTGAGTTGGCGGATTCTAACATGACTTTCAATGCGGATGAGTTGATGACAGATGACCCTCAGCCTGCAGGCGCTCCAGGGAGTACGCGGAGGGGGCGCGGTCTTGCACGATTGATGATTTCTGACCCCGTCCCTGAGCGACGTCCACGTCTTGGGTTTGATCCACGCACACGGAGGTGTGATAACCTGTGTGATAACATATGGATTTGACTAAGATTTCATTAATATATTCACATAATAAATGTTTATTATTTTTACAGTTTTCCGCATATAGAGTCGGACAGGGCAACGCTATTTTGCGCAACTATTTCTCTCAGCCGTGGACCACATGGGAGAAGATTCCCATTGATGTGCAGAAGGCCATGTTCGGCCATTGGTTGGTACGTACGTAAATAAATATTTTTTATTTTGAAAATTATTTCATTTCTAACTTCATATTTTGATTTATTTGTGGGGTTTATGGAATCCGATCGAGGATACCATGCGTGACGCCATCCACGAGGCATGGGAGGTGGTCATGCGTGATCGCCTTCGTCAGTTTTTGCACAATTTAAGAAAAGATGCGATGAAGAAAGCAGGAGTGTCAGATTTTGACGAGTCATGTAGAGCACACCGACCAGAGTACATTTCATCCCATGTATGGGATGGATTATGTGCGCACTGGTTGAGTGGTGCCTTTCAGAGGAGATCATCGATGGAGAGGCAGAATCGGGGGAGACAGGAGGTGACTCATCAAGCTGGGAGTCGTTCTTTCAGTACTCATAGACAGCATCTGGTACGTACATTATTTATAAATATTTTATATAACTATAAATATTAACAGTTTATTTTTTATTCTTATAGGCTGTCGAGCACCCCGATATTATGGAGTACGACGTATATCGGAGGATGTATAGTGATCCTGCTACTGGGGAGCTCAGAGGTGATCGTCAGCATCACATCGTGGTTATTATTATTTGTTTTCAAGTTTAAAAATTAACTGTATATAATATATTCACAATTTTAATTTTAAATTGCAACTACATGAGTCATATGAGGCCGCAGCGTCACAAGCCCGGCCTGAGAGTCAGGCTGAGTCATCAGATCAGACCACTGGCCGTCAGTTTGATGAGGCGGCATGGATGCAGGACACCCAGTATGCCTTCGAGAAGGGCCGGGTAGTTGGTATCAACTCTCGACTGACTCCCGGAGATTATTATGGCAGTGCTGCGATGTCGGCGTCCAGCTCGAGAGGAGCTCGTGCATCTTCTTCTGTTACACAGTATGAGGATCAGTTGAAATCTCAGACTGCACTGATAGAGAGTCTCCGACAAGAGCAGGAGCAGATGCGTCAGCAGCATGAGGAGGAGCGTCGACGCCAGCAGCAGCTGTACGAGGAGTAGACGAGTCGGTGGCAGCAGCAGCATCATGAGCAGATGGAGTACATGCGCCGACTCACTCATGCTTTAGGGATGGAGTTTCCTCCACCACCATCTGCAGATCCCCCCCTCCCCCCTCCCCTTCTTTAGATTAGAGTTTGTATTTATGTTATAAAATTTGTGAAATCAAAATATGATTTTTTTTCTATTCGTAGTTTCTGTCTCATTATAAAATATTTATTAATATTCTATTATTTTTTATTTTTGAATTATAATTCTATTATTTTTTATTTTTGAATTATAATTCTATTATTATTATATTAATTAAAATAATTTATTATTTTTATTTGTGAATTATAATTCTATTATTATATTAATTAAAATAATTTATTAATATTTTATTATTTCTTATTTTTGAAATATAATTGGATTATTATTATATTAATTAAAATAATTTATTAACAATTTATTTTTTTTATTTTTTTTATAGTATTTGCGACGGGATACTATTCCCGTCGCAAATAGTATTATTAGTTTTTTTATTTTTTTTTAAATAGTTTTTGCGAGGGGCCCCGTCGCAAATAGTTTTTTACAAATATACGGAGTACTAGTTGCGACGGGGATTCTCCCCATCGCGGAAAAAGGCTTTAGCGATGGGCCCGTCGCAAAATATTGTTATTGCGACACTGTTTTCAGCAACGGGTCATTTGCGACGAGCCCCCGTCGCAAAAAGCCATTTGCGACGGGCCCCCGTCGCAAAAACCCATTTGCGACGGGATCCCGTCGCAAATACCTGTTTTTCTAGTAGTGGAAGCCCTTATGAAAGGTTTCGGGTTGACTTAACCATATTACATCAAGAGGAGTAACCCTTTCTAGACTTGATGTAATATTGGAGACAAGATTTCAGGAAATCCAAGTCAGGATTTCAGGATTGGGGAGTCCACTCAACAGATCAAGGAACTATAAGCTCACATTTGGCAACGACATGCCTACCTAAATACCTTCAAATAGCTTGACCAACCCTTGTTGGGGTTATGCGAAGGGGAATATGGATCCTTTCCACTAGAATGTCAAAGTAACTAGACATTCTGAGTTCAATGGTGAGGGCCATTGGGACTTGATAAAATAGTATGAGAATTAATAAATTCATTTATTATTTTTCATAAAATATAATCAAGAAAGTACTGATAAATCTTCTTTTTTAATTTGTAGAATCGAAATGACAAACTCGTCAACCACATTTTCTCTATGATCAATTCTGGATAAAGACAATATCCTCACCGGCAGTAACTTTCAGGAATGGTTTAGGTGCCTTCGGGTTATCCTACGCCATGAACGAAAGTTTTACGTGATGGAGTCCTCACTTCCTGATTCTCCTTCCCCAGGGGCGAGTGATGAAGATTTCCTAGTCTATGATCAACATTTGAACAACGCTCTCGACGTTCAATGTTTGATGTTATTGTCTATGTATAGTGAGCTCATGAAGTCTCATGAAGACATGGATTCCTATAACATGATTGAGCACCTCCGTGGTCTATACCAGGAGAGAGAAAGATAGGAAAGGTTTGAGATCTCCAAGGCTCTATTTTAGAGCAGGCTTGGAATGGGTTCCCCAGCTGGGCCTCATGTAGTCAAGCTCATTGGCTACATTGAGCGCTTAGAGGTTCTAGGGTTTAAAATCCCTAAAGAACTGGGCACCGATCTCATTCTTGCATCACTCCCCTAGAGCTTCTCGAAATTTTTTGTTAATTTCAACATGAACAACATTGAGAAGTCTCTATCTGATCTTATTATCCTTATTCTCCAAGTAGATAATGACATGAAGCGTGAAAAGCCTTCTGTCCTTATAGTGAATAAAAGGAAAGGGATGGCGAAGAGCTTTAAGCCCAAAGTTTCTTCAAGGCCTTCCAATAAAAGGAAGATCAAAGGGGAGGCAAGGGAGCAGGATGCTGTTTGTTTCACATGTGGCAAGAAGGGCCTCTGGAAGAAAAATTGCACCCAGTCAAGGAAGCAAAGGGAAGCTTCAGGTACGTTTGTCATCGAATGTAATCTATCTGTTTCTATAAATTGGGCATTAGATACTTCTTATGATGCTCACATCTGTATACAAATACAGAAACCAAGTAGATTCAAGAAGATTGATCGAGGGGAGGTAGATCTACAAGCAACCAATGGAGCCAGACTCACTGATGTAGCTGTCGGAGACTACCATCTCACATTGCCTAGAGGGATGGTCTTGGTTTTGAAAGGATGTTATTATGTACCCTCTGTAACCAAAAAAATTATTTCAGTATCCAGATTAGATACTGATGGATTCATCTTCAAGTTTGGAAGTGGATGAATCTACTTTTATAAAGATAGTATTTGTTTTGTTATGGAACATTTATATAACAGCCTTTATGTGTTAAACTACACAAACCAAGTAATGGAAATCGATGACAAAGTTAATTCACAAGACTCATACCACACCCAACTTTGGCATCACCGTCTAGGTCATGTCAATGAGAAACATTTGAAAAAATTACATCAAGATGGGTATTTAGATTCTTTCGAACTAAAACCACTTGGTGTATGTCATGCATGTCTACAAGTCAAAATGACCAAAGATCCATTTAGTGGGAAAGGTGAAAGAGCTAAAGAGCTTCTAGAATTAGTTCACACAGATGTGTGTGGTCCATTTCTAGTTGAGGTGAGGGGTGGGTTCTCATACTTCATAACTCTTACTGATGGTTTTATTAGATATGGATATATCTACTTAATGAGGTATAAGTCAGATTATTTTGATCGATTCAAAGAATATAATAATGAAGTTGAGAACCAGCTTGGTAAGAAGATTAAGAAACTTCGCTCAGACAGAGGAGGAGAATATCTTAATTAGGACTTCATTTATTTCTTACGGGATTTTGGGATTCTATCTCAACTCACTCCTCCTTACACGCCATAGTGGAATGGTGTAAGAAAAAGGAGGAACCGTACCCTGTTGGACATGGTGAGATCAATGATGAGTCATGTGAGTCTTCCATTATCCTTTTGGGGATATTCATTACAAACAATATCACACATACTAAACCAAGTACCAACTAAATTGATAAATGGTATTCTATACGAGTTATAGAGTGGACGCAAAGCCATGTTATCAAATTTACATGTGTGGGGTAGCGAAGAATTTGTTAAGGCCTCTTCAGGTAACAAACTTGAACCCCGAGGCACAAAGTGTATCTTTATAGGATATCCCAAGTAAACAAGGTTATATTACCTATACAACCCCTCAGACAAAAAGGTTACAGTGGAAAGACATTCCATATTCCTTGAGAGGGAGAACATCTCCAAAAGAGATAGTGGGAGCGAGATAGACTTCGATGAAGTTGAGGCTCAATATACACAAGAGTTGGTACAAGAACAGATTCCAAAAAGCCCCGTGGAAGAACAATCTGTTCCATAGACACAAGAACTGCATAGGATCACGAGAGAGGTGAGAGAACTAGAACAATATTGTTTTCTTGTCACTGAGGATGGTGACTCATTATTGGTTGAAAATGATGATCCTCTTACCTACAAGGAATTAGTTGAAGGCACAGACTTTTCCAAGTGGCAAGAAGCCATGAATTCTGAAATGGATTCCATGTACCAAAACCAAGTCTGTATTTTGGTAGATTCTCCAGTTGATGTAAAGCCTATTGGTAATAAATGGGTATTCAAGAAGAAACTGGACATGGAGGGGAAAGTCAGCACCTAAAAGGCACGACTGGTTGCAAAAGGTTTTAGACAGCGTCAAGGAATTGACTATGATGAAACCTTTTCACCAGTTGTGATGCTAAAATCCATCAGAATCCTATTGGCCATTGCTGCTTACCATGACTATGAAATTTGGAAAATGGATGTCAAAACAGCTTTCCTTAACGGGAACCTCCAAGAAGATGTCTACATGACACAACCTGAAGGGTTTGGGATTCCAAAGGATGCCAACAAAGTATGAAATTTGCAGAAATCCATTTATGGATTAAAGCAAGCATCAAGGTCATGGAACATTCATTTTGATGAAGCTGTAACAGAATTTGGCTTTGTTAAAAATGAATGTGAGCCTTGTGTCTACAAGAGGTTTAGTGGGAGTGCATTCATTTTCCTAATAGTATATGTTGATGACATATTACTAATTGGAAACGAAGTGCATGTCTTACATTCAGTTAGGGCATGGTTGCATAAATGCTTCTCCATAAAAGACTTGGGCGAGGCAATGTATATTCTAGGGATCAATATCCATCGTGATAGATCCAAGAGAATGTTGGGCCTGAGTCAAAGTACATACATTGACAAGATACTGAAGAGATTCAGTATAGAATAGTCCAAGAGGGGATTATTTCCAGTGTCACATGGCATTCGTCTTTCCAAGAAAATGTGTCCTCAAACACATGAGGAAAGAAAGAAAATGGAAAGGGTCCCTTACGCATCCGCGATTGGGTCAGTCATGTATGATATGCTATGTATGAGGCTAGATGTTGCTTAAGCATTAAGTGCGATAGGAAGATATCAAGCTGATCCAGGAGACCGCCATTGGATGGCAGTCAAGACTATCCTTAAGTATCTGAGGCATACTAAGGATATGTTCCTGGTTTATAGAGGAGATAAGGAACTAGTCATCAGAGGACATGTAGATGCTAGTTTCCAGACTGATCAAGATGACATGAAGTCGCAGACTAGATACATCTTCAGTTTGAATGGAGGTGCAGTGAGCTGGAAGAGCTCAAAATAAAGTGTGGTGGCAGATTCTACAGTGGCATCCGAGTATATCACAGCTTCTGAGGCAGCTAAAGAAGCAGTATGGATGTGAAGCTTCGTCTAAGAGCTGGATGTAGTACCAAGCAATAAAGATCCTATCACACTCTATTGCGATAATACTGCAGTGGTGGAACTTGCAAAAGAGCCAAGGTCACATCAGTGGACAAAGAACATACTTCATAAGTATCATCTATTAAGGGATTTTTCTCAAAGAGGTGAAGTTGCAGTGAGCATTATTTCCCCGGAAGACAACGTGGTGGACCCCTTGACTGAAGCTTTGACTCAGTAGAAACATGATCATCATGTGAGGTCTATCGGACTAAAAGTTTTAGGCAATTGGCTCTAGTCCAAGTGGGAGTTTATAAGGGTTGGTGTCCTGAGAACCAACTATTTTGTACTTTGATTACATGAATGACCACTTATTATATATTGTTCATTGTTCTGCATGAATATAATATAATAATGTCCTGGAATATTTTTTGCATTGATAAGGTCATGGAAGATCCCCGCTATGATAAGAATCTTGAAATGCTATAACAATATTCTTAAATAAAGTTCTACGGTTGGATGACATACTATGATAGGACACATAGTATACAGACCATCATGTGCGAGTACTCGTAAGAAGACGAGACTCTCCCTCATGGAGTTCACACTTGGTAATCTCCAAGATGGGAGATTATGAGAACAGACCCGCTAATAGTAATTCGGCATGTCTTGGTGTCATCGGACATTTCTATCTATGAGCATGTGTAATGGTCATTAGACTGAAAGATTATCATTAACTCATGTCATGACTTGCACACATAGATTTTCTGACGAAAATTGTCACACAGACAGTTGGCGGGAAGTAAGGTACGTTGGGTGCGTCACGAGTGACATTTTGTTAATGGATAAGTCGAGGAAGTATTTGTCCCTTCCATTTATGGAAGTTGATATCTCAGCACTTTGATTGAAATAGAACTGTCGCATTAAATTCCATGTCCATGGTGTAAATGACGAGTTTATTTTAGGTAGTCAAAGAACGACAGATCAAACATATAGGTTTATGACACTACCATGAAACCTACTTGATGAGATATTGAGATATAGGGATTAAATTACACAGTAAGCGTTCGTATGAGGTGATACATCAATGCAGCGTCAACTTCTTTATCTTGGGTTCCTTGACCCATTTCTAGACAGTAATCTTGGACTTTAGGCAAGCCCGCATAATGCCAATGAGAAAGAGGCCTAGAGGGTCACACACTAAGTGTATTCAAGTATCTCAAGTAGAATAAAGATTATTCTCGTACGTGGTTTAATAATTATTTAAAGAATCATAAATCGTTTTAATGTTGGAGGAAGAATAAAATGAAAACAAGTACACGTCGTGTATTAATTATTACATGCTGTGTAGTTTTTATTTTGAAAATAAGTACACGTCGTATATTATTAAATGTACACACTGTGTAGTTTTCATTTTGGAAAGCAAATGAATAAATGAAAACAATATATACACACCATGTACATTTAATGTACACGCCGTGTAGTTTTCAATGAAAAACAAGTACACACCATGTATTTATTATTACACGCCGTGTAGTTTTTCCAGTAGGGATTTTGAGGATATAATATTGTTTTATTAAATGATATTTATTATAATCAGTGTGAGCGCATGTCAAGGAATTAATTATTCGATATGGGGGTTTTCAATAAGAGTTAATGAAATAAATGAAACGCGTAAAGCGTTTATTTATTGTCATAACTCTGCAACCTCAAACTCGATTATAAATATCCTCACAACCCCAACTCTTTTCATACACAAGAGAATTGTTGTACACAACAACTCTGGAAAATTATTTCAAGGCTGAAAGAACCTCTTCCTCCAAGAATACTCTCAAGACTGAGAGAGATCCTCTTCCATCGGATCAATATGATCTAAGGTAGACAATGCAAGAAAAGGTTTCTACACGCTAGCACTCGGACACTCCTTTGGCAACGTCCCGAGATACGAGGTACACGTGTGGATCACCGCTAGAGGAAGTCTACACTTGGCTTCTATGAAGCAACGACGAATCACATCAAAACCTGATCGATAACATCAACGAAGAAAGAACACCCAAAAGTTATTTCTTTTCAATTGATTAAATTAATTATAATCAACCTGTAACGATCCTACTTTGTGGTTTCGGGACATTTCTTTTCTTTGTCCATTTATGTGATTCGATCCGTGGAGACTGGCGTTTATCATCGTATTGATCCCAAATTGATCATTGTTAATGACAAAAATCCAAGTGGGCACATCCACCCATGCACTTACACTGCGCCCAGAACCTTCAGAAACTTCCTTTCTTCTTCCACATTAGTGGGATTTTTCATATCCCTTTGGCAGTTCTTGGCCAGATTTCCTAGCTTTCCACATTTAAATCAATTCTTGATTCCCTTTAGACAATTCCCAGGATGCTTCTTCCCACAACTTTTATAAGTGGGATATTTGGGATTATTTACATCATGGGATTTTTTTTGAACCACCCATGTTGTTCTCCATTTTCCACTTCTTGTCACCAGGCCCACGATACCACTGAGAGTCTCTAATCTCTATCTCAAACTTGAGGGAACAACAGAAAATCTCCTCATAAATGTCTAATCTCAAACCTCCAATTCTTTTCATATACTCGACTTTAGTCCGCTAAAGAATTGATCCGCATTACTTCCATTGTTCATGAGAAATCCATAGGCGTACCTTGAAATCCTTGTAAAGTTTTCTTCATATTCCCCGATGGACTCATCTTCCTTCTACCAGATTTCGAGGAACTCTCTTTTCATCTTGAGATGGAGGGTTTCAGGAAACTATTTATTAAAAAACATCCTCTTGAATTCCTCTCAATCTATGAAATCAATTTCCTCTTGGGAATTTGTATTCTTGATCAGTTTCCACCGCTGATCAGCTTCCCCATCAAAATGATAGACCACCAATACAACTTTCTCTTCTTCCGAGCACTAGAGGATGGAGAATGTCTTTTCAATGGCATTAATCCACTATTCCGATAGGAGGGGATCAGAATATATAATAAACATGGGAGGCCTTTTTCACATGAAGGATTCTACAGAAACTTGCTATTTCCTTGGAGGAGGAGGTCATTCAACATGATTCAAGTTATTATTCATAACTTGAGCTAGCTGAGCAAGTACTGTCATGATGTTTTGAGAACCCATTCCCATCATATCAGGCATATCATTAGGTCAATCTTCACATTCCCTATCACATTTATTTTTGGCATGTTTTCTTCTATTTCCCTCCATTATGTAAGAAAAAGAACATACAATTATAGGTCTTTAATACTTATCTATTGAGCATAAAAAAGGAAACTTTGAACATAAGAGGATAAACTTGTAAAGGAGAAGTATATCCTAATTTGTGATTCCTTAAGTTTAAATCTAGGTTATCCTTGATCTATTTCTTAACTAATGTTCTTATGGGATTTTTTATACCCTTAATAATGGTTTTTACTAAGCTCATAAATTTACCAAAGCATATCCCCCATAAGTGTCAAACCAAGAGTGCAGCAAGCCCCGTTGTTGTGTACCAGGAAACCCGAGTCAGGCCCGAAACTCCTTGTTGGAGTTTTCACTCCTAGATAATCTGTGCTAGAGCTACATCTACCTATTTATATGTAGACAGGGATGTACTTTCTTGATAAACCACTTACTCTATACTTACCAAAATTTAGGGATGTTTTCTTATACTTAGTCTCATCCTTAAGGTTATCACTAATGTGCTCTATTCCTAAACTCCAAAAATAAATAGGCTATCCTATGATACCAACTATAGATACCCTAGCCTTTTACATGTAACATTATATGTTTTTAAGCATAATTATACATCAGATTACAATCCAAGGATCATTAAGTCTGGTGTCTTGGAATACTATGTACATAATACATAAACATGGGACTTAAAAAACACTTCTTTATTTAAAATCCATAAAGAGATCCTAACTTCCTTTGAGACCTTACATATGCATAGGGTACCCAAGGGATAACATGAACAAATGGATGGTCTAAAATCCCATTAAGGGAATAACCATAAGAACAGATCATTAGAACATGGGATAGAAGGCATAACATAGTGATATAAAAAGACATGTAACATATGGAACCATAACATGTAAGCATGGGATCATTTAAACATGGAATCATAGAAATATGGTAGAAACATAAAACATGAATTTATTATGAGTCAAGTATAACCCCCAAGACTATTTCTCATAGTAGCACAATCCAAGGCTAACTACCAAGACCATTTCACATAGTAGCACAAGCCAAGGCTAACCGCCAAGACCGTCGCACATAACGTCTCATGAGGCTTAAATTTACCCAATGCATTGGAGTTCTATCTGGGCACACCCATCTTAACATTTCATGAATATTGTTTCCATATAAATAATGGTACATAATCAATCTTACATAAACATAAGGGTTTTCCATGGAAATAATTGGGTACCACAATCATGTGATAAAGCATAACAAATAGTCATATCATAAAAGTATACATGAAAGAAATGAACTAAAATATACATGTAAATTCATAAGGTAAAATAGTAATGTATCATGTTAAGTTATATCAAGTATAATTGACCACATGTAAGAAAAGTATTCAATAAATTTTAGCATAAAAACATTTTTGAGCGGTTTTAAGGAAAATACTATAGAGCCTTTAAAATAGAAAAGGGAACAATCATTAATATAAATCCATAAGTGAACCAGGAAGGTTTTAAAAATAAAAAGACTTATTTTATAAATAAAATTGTGTCTTAAAACATAAGATATAGTTCACTTGAATTCAGGAAATAATTTGGGAATTTCCCTCAAAACATGTTTTCTTATCGGGTATTATTGAGGAGGGAATCACTTAAAAATATGTATATCCCTGAAGGAGAATGAGGTATGGAACTTGAAACATAAGTTTGGAGAATATAAACAGTATTTATAATTTTTACATAAAAATAAAATACAACTTCATTTGGGTAAAAAGAAAGATAGAGCAACCCGAAGGAATAAAGGTTGTTCAGGTAGAATTCCTTACGAATTATCGGCACGGTATCGGGTGTACTTAAGAGGGCTTCATGAGAGAGAGAAAGGGTTTTATCATCACTTATACATCATTAGAGTAGTAAGGGAGATGTTTTAAATCATACCCCATAATTAGGTATTACACATAAAATGGCATAGCATAGAGTACATTCTTGAATAAAAGTGAAATGGAGAGGATCTCTTACCTTACGTATAAAGGTGTTCTTCCCTTGTTATTAATGACATGAATAAAAAAATTAGGTTTATTAATTAATAATTAAATAACCTATTATATATGTAATTGATTTATTATACCCTTTTTAAGTTAATTCATGGAATTTTTTATAGGTTAATTGGTTCAATTTCATTGTTCGAGAACGTTCATTTTTATAGTTATCTTGAATGGTTCACTTGTATTCGTGAAGGGAAGTTCATTTAAATGTGGATAAACATCTAGAATTATAATTATATGTTATAGATGATGTTAAATAACTTTAAATGATCTTATAAATAATTTTTTTATTTACCATGAGAATGAATCATTAGATAAGAATTTAATGACGATCGTTTGGGTTAAATCGGGCAGTTTTTCAACCACAATGAACTTGTTTTGTTTAATCATTTAGTAATATGTACATAATTTATTTCCAGAACATTAAATAGGATATAATAAATATAAAATAATCTGGTTAAACCATAAAAATGGTTTCATTACTAGATCTAAATGTGGTAAAGTAAAATGAAAACATGTTGTTCTTGAGTGTGATAAATTAACACCTCACGAACAACATTTTCCTTTCTAAAATAAAAAGAATAGGAGAAGGGGGGTTGGATGATATATTCTTCCATTAGTATCATAAAATTTTATTATATATAATATACTAGTGTTACCATACCATGTGGATGAGGATAGGTGGGTATATATTTAAGAAAAGAACTTGAAATTGAAAGGAAATTAAAGGAAAAGAGAGGGGGGGATTTCCACTTGAATCCCCCTTAAGGAATGTTGGATTGTTCTTTGGATGAGAATAGAAGATCTAGGACATGGGGTAGGGGATAGGGGAGATTTTTTGGCAGATTTTAGACAATTATTGAAGCTTTAGAGGTGTGAGGAAATGAGGGTGTGAAGGGTGGTATTTATAGTGGAGGGGAGAGGGGTTTTCACAATACTATATTCATTAATTTATTATTAGTCCACAAGACAATAAATAGTGATGATTTCATGACCAATAATAGTAATAATTGAATGTGAGTTCGAACCAATTGTTCTTACATCATCATATCATAATAAATGACTTAATAAATCCATTATTTAGCATTTATTCTAAATTATCATATTTTACTATTCATAAAAAATTCAAGTATTTTAGAAAAATCCCAAAAATTTACCCTAACCATTTTTTGATTTTTAGAATCAAAAAATTAAATCCATTTTTTAAAAATAATTTTTTAAATATGATTAATTAAATATTTAATTAAAATCATAATTTATTCTAAGAAAACCAGTTTTAAAACATTTATTTTCTTATTCCAAAATATAGGTACATCATACTTTCACTTGAATCTTGTTTATATAATATCATAGGTAAGGTTACTATTAATTAGGTTATTTAAATATTCATAAGAAAAAATTACTATTCATAAGGGTATGTTACTATTCACCAAAAATTAAGTTGGTCATATTAGACTCCAAATAACTTATTGATCGCAACTGTGTATGTCAGATTTTTGAAATTCAAAACACAAAAGTGTCAAAATTATGTTCAAAGGTCACATATAACTTAGTAGTTCATTGTTTTGTGATTTCATGTGATGACATATTTATAAGAATTAAATTTCCATTGAAAACTTTGGGTCGTTACATGGACACACCCAGATCATGAAACAATCTAGAAAAAATGTCTTCAACACTCATATCTTGAGGAATTGTCTTAGCACTCAACTTAAGAAAGGAAGGATAAGAACCCTATACACTTGTCCCTAGACCATTTTTCATATTGTCTAATCACACACCCTCTAGTGTAGCAGAGCTCCTTGGTCCACACTTACAGGTAGCCGCAGAGTGACCCAATTTCTTTCAGAAGGAACAAAAGTTGGCCCATGATTCGTAGACCACAATCTATTTGAAATGAAATTCCACACCCACTGTAATCTAGAAAAACTCAGAAGGAATCCTCAAAGCATCCACTTCCACACAGACCCTCAGATAAACTAGGTGATACAGAGCTCAAGTTCTATTATCAAAACAAAGAAATCTACCCACGAGGTTCCCTATCATTCTCAAAATAGAAGGGTTTTGAAACGGAAGATGGAGTTAAGGAAAGCTTACCCAAATCGCAACTGATGAGGTGTCTTGCTTTATGTGGAAGTTTTAAGACCCTATAAATAAAAATAACTAAGATCCATTTCATTTGTGGGGTGCGTTGGACCAGACCTTGATCAAATCCTCCTTCAATTCGAACCGATTCATAAAATGCTTACTGTCAAGAATGCCCACAGTTTCTCTCTCTTGTAAATCCTAGTGCTCAAAAACAAAACGATCAAACAAGTCCACTAAAGGTTTACTCTTATTGAAACGAGCAATCAGTGTAATATTTAGGAGATCTGACACAGCGTAGAATTCTGAGAGAGAAATCGTGAGATTAGGGTTTCCATTAAACAGATATGGAACATTAGGGAAAATAGATATTGGAGGGAATGAGGGAAGTAGGTTAGGGTTTGAGAAGGGAGAGATGATTTTGGATATATCCCCCTTAAAGGGCGTCGAAGTTACCCCCTCCATCATAGGAGGGACTAGCCCTAAGGTCATCACTATCACGGGATGGGAGCATCCATCATTGAGAACGGGTTCTCACCTCCCATGAATATTCACCAAAAGGCATCACTATAAATTCACAGTGTCCATACCTTATACGTAATGTCATCTTTGGTATATCCTCCTTCTTGATACTTAATTGATGGTATCCTAAACAAATATCAATCTTAGAGAAGTATTGATCTTCGCATAGTTAGTCAAATAAGTCATCAATGCGGGGAAGAGGATATTTTTTCTTGATAGTGAACTTTTTAAGTTCTCTATAATCAATGCAGAGTATCATTGATCCATCTTTCTTCTTAAAAAATATAATAGGTGCACCCCAAGGTGACACAATAGGACATATGAATCCCTTTTTGAGATTCTCTTAGAGTTTCTTATTCAATTCCTACAACTCAACTGGGGCCATTCTTTAAGGTTCCTTTGAAATAGGCATAGCTCCAGGTATGAGCTTTATTGAAAACTCAACTACATTATTTGGTGGGAGACCTAGAAACTCTTCCATAAAGACATCAAAAAAATCCAATACAATAGTTTTATTCTTAATGGTGAGTTTCTCCCTAGACATTTGAGATAGATAGCCTTCATATATAAGAATCAAGACCCATAAGATGGAAGAAATTTCCACTGGAAGTTCATACTCATCCTTACATTGATAGATGAACATAGATTGATCTGTAATATGAAATGTGACTTCTATTCCTTAAAAATTGATATGATATCCATATATAGAAAACCAATCCAAGCCAATAATTACATCAAATTCCACTAAAGGAATAATCACAAGATTTTTAGGAAACACTTTCCCACAAACTTCAACTTGAGAAGAATTATAAACTTTTTATGCGACCATTGTGCCACTAAGAGTTGTGAAAATTAACTCAACATCAAATTTTTAAGGTAATACGGTGATACCCTTATAAAATTCTTCATAAATAAAAGATTGGGTGGATCTAGAATCAAATAAAACATTTTCTACTTTATAGTGGATGGTAAGTGTACCTTTCACCACTTCATTATATTATTCCACATCACTGATAGTGATTTTATGTGACTTACTTTTGTCTTTGGTGTCACGAACCAGCCCAGGTACCCTGGTAACCTGATAACCAAGTCAGACCTAACATGTCCTGAAGGGCATTCCTGATCCCCATGGGTGGGTGACTAGCACCTAACATCATACAACATACAAGTGGGAATGATTTTTCCACTAATGATGTGGAAATAAAAGAGACAAGACAATATGCATAACAAAAGAAAACTCCACTGGGAGTAATGTACCAGAATACAACAAGGCACAATAAACCCAAAGTACTATAACCCAAGTACTAAAAATAGGTAAAATATCCCAAGGTCCCTAGGGACATAATTCACCAAGCCTAATGCTCAATAGTTGGATCCACCTCCAATATATCCTTTTACTTTACTTGAACCTGGAAGGAAAAAGTCTACAAACATCCGAAGGCAAAAGTAGGGTGTGAGCCTAAGCCTAGTAGGATACCACCAAAGATTCCACAATACATTCCAAATATATATTTTTCAAATAAAATAATTCAATTTTTAAAATAAACAGGTTTGGAAATTCAAAATCATATTTAAACAAAACATGTTATACATTTTCAAAATGATATAAAAATACTTTTAAACCACAGGCTTTAATTTACAAGAGATGGAATATTTATAAAATAATGGATTAAATAAAATAGTTACATAAAATAGTATATGGAAATCCGATAAAGTCATGTAAATTAGTTTTACAACATTGGCATGCATTTATATCTCATATATAAATAAACAAGCGAGAAACATAGTCATCTTCCAAGTAGGTATGATAGTATTAAACAGTTATAGGATTCCACACTCTCTAAGTTATCATAACAAAATGAGTATACTCATGTCCCTCTAACACTTGCTAGAAGAAACTCTTTACCCTCCCATCTGTGATGTGACCCGCCGTAGGTATGTTTTAGAATGTTGTAATAGCATATAGTGTATCCAAATAACTCACCAACTACCTAAGGCTTACATGTTCTCTTAAAAAATCAATGATGGGCAATTTATTTTAAAACTTCTTCAAATACAATTAAATCTCATTATTTTATTTCAAAAATGCCAATTTATTTCCATTTAAAACCAAAATAGATTTTAAATTAAAAACATGCCATTTCCACAAGATAAAACCATGGGGTTTCTATCAAATCATTTTGAATCCATTTTCACAATTTTTAAATACATTCAAAACCAATTCCAACTTTTTCACAATTCATTTCCACAATTAAATTCAACAATTTAATTGAAAACATTTCCATCAAATACATAATTTAAATTCAATAATTTAAATAGGCCAGTTTCCACAAACACGCCCTAATTCAATGGAATTGGGGGTTTTCCAAATTTTTATGCCAAAACTATTTCAATTCTTCTAGTTCAGTGGAATTGGGTTTTATTAATTTAACTGAAAGAAAATTTGAACAATTTAATTTAAATAAACAATTGAGATAAATCAAGAAATACAAGGATAATCAATTTGGCTAATCGGAACAGAACCACCTACCTCAAGGTTACCAATGTTAGCAGCAACGATATACCACCATGTGTGTTTCAATACACCTCCTCACGTACTTATTATTGTAATCATTGACACACTAATGGTCAACTTTAATCAAGGGTTTGTAGAACCAAAACATCAATTTTAATTCACAAGAAAATAAACTATCACATGTGATTTCATTTTCTCTCTCCTGTATAATATCTGGATTATTGTTTTACGCCAATGCATGTGTTTGAAATTATCCTTTAATATTTCATGCAACTACATGTTGATGATTTTATATTTAATAAAATTATCCTTAAATTCCAAAATAATTATCAAAAATATATATATGTAACTATATATTTATATATATACATATATATGTATATAGCTTTTGAAAAAAAAAATAACATTAGATAATTTTAATAAATTATCCAAAGTGTGTTTGTAAATATATATATATATATATATATAGCATTGGATAATTCATTATCTTTTGATAATCTAAATAATTATCATTTTTTAATTTTATAAATTAACCTTTGATATTTTTCTGCAACTAAAAAAATGATAATTCAAAGTAATTAAAAAAACTTTGGATAACCCGATGAAATTACCATTTTATAACTGATAATAATTATATTTGATAACTGCATGAAAAAGGATAATGATGATTATCTTATAATAATTTATAAATTATTATTTGATAATTATATGCCATTATCTTTCAATAATATCACTCAATATTTACCTGTTAATATTTCTTTATAAATATCACCTGATAGTTTTTAATATAATGTCAATGACAATTTGTGGAATCATCCCTTCGATAATTTTCTGATAAATTATTTATCGATAAACATTGCAACTACCCTTTGATAATTGGTGCAACTTATCATTCGATAATTCTTTTATAAATTATTCTTTTATCATAATTCTCATAAATACCCTTTGATGATCTTAAGAATTGTATTTAGATAATTTAGGGACTATAATTTAGGTTTTACCATTTGTATTTAAATCAGCCATTTTTTATTAAATTATTATAAATGAAAATAAATTTAAGAATAAAG
The DNA here is from genome assembly GCA_963277665.1 of Viscum album. Taxonomy (NCBI): domain Eukaryota; kingdom Viridiplantae; phylum Streptophyta; class Magnoliopsida; order Santalales; family Viscaceae; genus Viscum; species Viscum album. Next base: position 188,712,878 of record OY728155.1, on the reverse strand, counting down.
TAAATAGATAAAAAATAGGCAAACCTATTTTTTTTAGGTGCACCATGCACAAGAGGGGGACCGTAGTTCCTGGATGCAAAGAAGAAGAATATTATCACAACGGCACCACCGATCACGCAAAGAGAAGTTATGAAATTGTCCAAACACAAGAAGATGTATCAATGGAAATACTAAGGCATTCGGGGACTTAAGAACCCAAAATCAAATCATTTAAACCCTCGATTCCAAACACTCAATTTAATCATTTATTCAACCAATAATTCATTAAGGATTAATTGATTTCACCTAATCAATGAATTGTAACTGAAACAAATTAAAACGGTGAAGAAATTGAAGCTTTTGGAAAATGGAGTGTTTAGAAATGGTGTTTTTCTATTTAAGGAAAATGGAGCAACGTGAAATGATTTGTGGTTATTATTGTTATTTTTTTAATAAATTTAATATATTAAAATTATTAAAAACATAACCATAAAGAGTGATGTTACCAAACGCATATTGATGATGAATGTTATACTCTATTTAGGGTAAACACCCCATTCCAGATCCAATGGTGGTCTCAAATTTCTCATACAATGCACTGTTTAAAAGATATTAATTATTTATTATTTAAAAATCAAAATAAATGTTTAATTAAAATAAAAAGGGTTGTTTTTTCAAGAGAGGCATCCAAATGCCTGATGATAACAAATATTATACCCCATCTAGGGTAAACCCATCATTCCAGACCCATCGGTGGTCTCAAATTTCCCATGGGATGCATCATTTGTGAGATATAAAATTATTTTTAATAAATAATATATTAAATATTATTTAATAACTTTATCTCATGAGTGAGGAATCCAAATTTCCAGTGACTTCAAATGTTCCCCTCCTAAGGTAAACATTATATTTCAGACATAATGGTGGTCTCAGATTTCTCAAACAATGCACCATTTTGGAGTTATTAAAATATTTTGAATAAAAAGTGTGCACTTAATATATTCTATTTAATAATTCTATCATATCTTTTCCAAGAATTTTTGGGAGTCAGAATCATGCAACAACTTAGTGTCGAACCCCAAAAATATTCAATTGACTATTCCAAGATGTTAACCAGTTATTAAGTCATTTAACACATTTATAAAAAAATCACTGATAAATCATTATTTTCCATGTAATATATTAATAATTTAACATAAGAGGGTTTATCAATACCTAAAACAGTAATGGGATGTTACAACTTCCCCACCATAGGAACTTTATGTCCCTAGAAATCATACAAAGAAACCTCCATGTCAAAAAATATGAGGCCACTTCTCTAGCATCAGTGCCTCTCTCTCCCGCATCTCAGGAGAATTATAATTCCATAACACACAAACCAGAGGTATCGTCCTCCCATGAAGTACCTTGGTCTTAGAATCAACAACCCTGACTGGTCGTTCAGTCATAGATAAACCAGGTTCCACTTCAAGATCACCCCAACTCAGAACATGATATGGGTCAGATAAAAACTTTCAAGTTAAGATACAAGAAACGCATTATGTATCGATGTCAGTTGTGGTGGTAGTTCCAAATGATATGAAACTTTACTCATCTAATAAACAACCTAAAAAGGTCTCACAAAATGAGGGGAAAGCTTCCCTTTCCTCCCATGTCATTGATGACCCAACCAGGGTGAAATATTTAAGAATACCTGGTCACCAACTAAATATTCCAAAGGACTAAGACAATGATCAACATAAAACTTTTATCAGCTCTATTCCATTAAAATTCTATGACAAATCAACTGAATCTTAGTTGTCATAAATTGGACCAAACTCATTCCAACTAAATAACTTTCAGCAATCTTAGACCAACACAATGGAGATTTACAAGGATGACCATACAATGCCTAAAAAGGATCCATTCTGATCGCGGGCTGGTAATTGTTATAAGAAAACTCAAGAATCCCCAAATGATCATCCCAAGCCCCACCAAATCCAAGAACACAAGCATGAATCATATCCTCAAGAGATTTTTCCAACTGAGACTTAAGCTCTATTAGTTCACCTAGTGTCATGCATTAAGTGGGAATTGAAACTGGTTGAGTACCAGGCATCAATTCAATGGAAAACACAAACCTCTCTTACTAGCTGTAAACTATAAAATTTATAAGGAAACATAGAGGGAAACTTGATGAAAACTAGAGGGAGATCACCACCCATTGAATCTCTCTCCAGATCAATAATAAACACTGATATCACTTTCCCCAACTTTGGATAAGAAGGTCTATCTCTTCACGACCTTGGGTCCCATTCTCCTTAAAAGACAAGAGACACACCATTGGGTGTAGTAAGGTATACCTATAAAAGATAACAAACAATATGGGATTTATTGGTAATAATCCAATCCATCCTAAATATGATGTCAATAGATTTTATGTCGAGTACCAAAAAACTCCAACCAAGCTCAACATCTGATAGGGAGAAGACACAAGCGGGACTACAGAGACCTTGCTCTCTCTTCATACCAAGGGGCATAGTAATATCCATTGCACAAGATAAAATCACCATAGGAATATTAAGAATATTAATTATAAGGGTTGAAATAAATGAGTGAGATGCACCGGTATCAAATAGAGTAGTCACTAAAGATGAACCTATAGTAATGGTACCACTCATGGTCACTGGACCCGTATCAGCTTCCTCTGGAGTCTCTTCCACTGCATGAAGAAGCTTTATTCTGGATACCCATGGATGGAACCCTTTTATAAATGAATCATTTTATTTCCCCGTGGTTTTAGGAGGAGTTGATGTTTTTGTCCCACTGCGAAGAGTGGAAAATTTGTGAAATAACTTTTGCAAATTCTCTAAACATTCATAGAAGCCATAGTTCTGGCAGCCTTATCAAGATTGAAAAATTCAATATCCTTGGCCAACACTATTGACTTTGTATAGAAGTGTTCATTGAAAAGAACTTTAAAGCCCTTCCACTCTAAGCCCTCATTTTTCTTTTTCATCACTATTTGTCCCGCCATCTCCTTCTTGGTCCCTCCAACATGAAGTTGTTACACTTCACCTTGATCTCATATGGTATCTCCAAGGACTCAAACAGACATTATATCCTACCTAACCATTCCTCAACATGTTAAGTATCACTGGAGCCTTTGAAAATTGGTGGTTTCTAGCAAAGTAACTCTTGAGAATGATTTCTAAGAGAATCCCCCTGAGGTTTCATAGCTGGATCCTGAGTGAGGACTAGGGGTGGTGCATATACCAGAGTATGGACAGTGTGCACAATCACCTCAACTAGACTCAGGTCCACTAGAGGATTCTCTCGATGAGGTTTAGAAATAGCCTCTTCCTATATCTAATTTGCACATCTTCTCGGAGGTATGTTGTTACACAACATCAGCATACATCAAGGAAGGCATTAGATAATGCTCATATAGATCAACGAGGGAAACATGATCCCAACTAGTAGAACACATGTGATTTGTATTTCACTCTATCCAAATCAAAATAGGGAAAATACTATAACTAATCCACAAGACATTTTTCCCTAACCACCCATGGTGACTTAAGGTTCATTACAAAGAGATCTGGTCAGGCACTCAATTATAACTAACTCTTAAGTCCTGACAAGAATTCTCAAATGCATACTATCATCAAGGCAAGATGCTTAACCTCCCTTTGATACTATTTTGTGATGAACCAACCCAAGTACCCTGGTAACCTTATAACTGAGTCGGCCCTAACATAGCTCAAAGGGCGTACCCGATCCCCATGGGTCTGAAACTATCACCTAACATCATACAACATGAAAGTGGGAATGATTTTTTCACTAACAATGTGGAAATAAAAGAGACAATACAGTATTCAAAACAAAAGAAAACTCCACTAGGAGTAATGTATCAGAATAAAACAAGGCACAACAAGCCCAAATTACTAAAACCCAAGTACTAAAAATAGTAAAAAAGGCCCATGGTCCCTAGGGATATAATTCACCAAGCCCAACGCTCAATAGCTGGATCCACCTCCAAGAGATAATTTTCCCTTAATTGAACCTGGAATGATAAAGTCTACAAACACCCGAAGGAAAAAAATAGGGTGTGTGCCATATCCCATTAAGATGCCACCAAAGATTCCATAATAGATTCCAAATATATATTTTCCAAATAAAATCATTCAATTTTAAAAATAAACTGGTTTGTAAATTCAAAAGAATATTTAAAAAACATCCTACACATTTTCAAAATGATGGAAAAATAATTTTAAACCACTGGCTTTACTTTACAAGAGATGGAATATTCTTTAAAAAATGGATTAAATAAAACATTTACATAAAACAGTTTATGTAAATCCAACAAAGGCATGTAAAATAGTTTTACAATATTAGCATGCATTTATATCTCATATATAAATAAACAAGCAAGCAACGTGGTCATTGACCAAGTAGGTACGATACTATTAACCAGCTAAAGGATTCCACAATCTATAAGTGAACACAACAAAATGAGTATACTCACATCCCCCTAACACTAGATATAGATGACTCGTCTCTCCCATCGGGTATGTGACCGGCTGTAAGTATGTTTTAGAATATTGTAATAGCATAGAGTGTATCCAAATAACTCACAAACTATCTAAATCTTGCATGTTCTCTTACACAATTAATTATGGGAAATTTATTTTAAGACTGTTTAAAATAAAATTAAATCTCATTTTTCCATTTCAAAAATTCTAATTTCATTACATTTAAAACCTAAACGGATTTTAAATTAATAACATTCCCTTTCCACAAGATAAAACCACAGGGTTTCTATCAAATCATTTTTAAGACATTTTCACAATTTTAAAATACATTTAAAACCAATTCCATCTTTTTCACAATTCATTTCCAAAATTAAATTCAATAATTTAATTTAAAACATTTCCATTAAATCTATAATTTAAATTCAACAATTTAAATCATCCAATTTCCATAAACATGCCCCAATTCAATAGAATTGGGGGTTTTCCAAATTTTTGTGCCAAAACCATTTCAAATCTCCCAGTTCACTAGAATTGGTTGCTATTAATTTAACTAAAAGCAAATTTTAGCAATGAAATTTAAATAAAAATTTTAAATAAATCAACAAATACAAGGATAATCAATTTGGATAATCGAAACGAAACCACCTACCTCAAGGTCGCCAATGTCAGCAGCAATGATATATCACCCTGTGTGTTTCAATACACTTCCTCGCGTACTTATTGTCGTAACCATCAACACACCAATGGTCTATATTCATCAAAGGTTTGTAGAACCAAAACATCTATTTTAATTCACAAGAAAATAAAATATCACATGTGATAACATTTTCTCTCTCCTAGATAATATTTGGATTATCGTTTTACGCCAATGCATGTGTTTGAAATTATCCTTTAATAGTTCATGCAATTACATGTTGATGATTTTATATTTAATAAAATTGTCCTTAAATTCAAAATTAATTATCAAAAATGTATATATCTAACTATATATTTATATATATACATACATACATATATAAATATATATATCTTTTGACAATCAAAATAAATAAAATTAGATAATTTTAATAAATTATACCAAGTGTGTTGATCGATATATATATATATATATATATATATATATATATATATCATTTGATAATTCATTATATTTTTATAATCTAAATAATTATCATTTTTTAATTTTCTAAATTAACCTTTTATATTTTTCCACAACTAAAAAAACAATAATTCGAAGTGATTAAAAAAAACTTTGGATAACCCGAAGAAATTACAATTTTATAACTGATAAAAATTATATTTGATAACTATGTGCAAAAGTATAATGATGATTATTTTATAATAATTTAAAAATTATTATTTTATAATTATATGTCATTGTATTCTGATAAAATCACTCAATATTTATTTTCTAATAATTATTTATAAATATCACCTGAGAGTTTCTAATATAATGTCAACGACAAATTGTGGAATCATCCCTTTGATAATTTTTTGATAAATTAATCATCAATAAACATTGAAAATAACCTTTGATAATTGGTGCAAATTATCATTCGATAATTTATTTATAAATTATTCTTTTTCATAATTTATGTAAATACCCTTTGATAATCTTAAGAATTGTCCTTAGATAATTTAGGTATTATAATTTAGGTTTTACCGTTTATATTAAAATACACCATTTTTTATTAAATTATTATTGATGAAAATAAATTGAAGAATAAAGTAAATAGATAAAAAAAATATCCAAACCCGTTTTTTTCAGGCACACCACACACAAGAAGGGGACTGCGGTGCCTGGATGCGAAGAAGAAGAAGATTATCACAACGGCTTCACCGATCACGCAAAGAGAAGTTCCACAATCGACCGAACTTGAGAAGATGGGTCAATGGAAATAATAATGTGTTCGGGGACTTAAGAACCTTAAAATTGGATCATTTAAACCATTAATTCCAAACACCTGATTTAATCATTTATTCAACCAAAAATTCATTAAGGATTCATTGATTTCCCCTAATCAATGCATTGCAACTGAAATGGATTAAAACGGTGAATAAATTGAAGCTTTTAGAAAATGGAGTGTTCAACAATGGTGTTTTTTGGTTTAAGGAAGATGGAGCAGCGTGAAATGATTTTTGGTTATTATTGTTATTTTTTAATAAATTTAATATATTAAAATTATTAAAAAAAATAACCATAAAGAGCGATGTGACCAAAATCATTTTGATCATGAATTTTATACCCTTTATAGGGAAAACACCTCGTTCCAAATCCAATGGTGGTCTCTAATTTCTCATGTGATGCACCATTTAAAATATATTAATGATTTATTATTTAAAAATCAGAATAAATAATTAATTAAAATAAAAAAAGGGTTGTTTTTGCGAGCGAGGCATCCAAACGCCTAACGATAACAAATTTTATACCTCTTCTAGGTTAAAACTATCATTTTGGACCCATCAGTGGTCTCGTATTTCCCATACGACACACTTTTTGGGAGATATATAATTATTTTTAATAAATAATATATTAAATATTATTTAATAACTTTATCTCACAAGCCAGGTATCCAAATGTCTGGTTCCTTCGAATGTTATACCACTCCTAGGTTAAACATCATATTTCAGACATAACATTGGTCTCATATTTCTCAAACGACACACCATTTTGGAGTTATTAAAATATTTTGAATAAAAAGTGTGCGCTTAATATATTATATTTAATAATTTTATTTCATCTTCACTGAGCCTTTACGGGCCTCAGAATCATGCACCAACTCAATATTGAACCCCAAAAATATTCAATTTAATATTCCAAGATGTTAACCTATAGTTAATTCCTTTAACACATTTATCAAAAATTCATTGATAAACCCTTACTTTCCACATAATATATTAATAATTTAACAAAATAGGGTTTATCGATACCTAAAATAGTAATGGGATGTTACATTTGGCCTTAAGAGTTTATTAACATCAATCATCATCAATAACCCTTAGATTAGAGTATTTTTTGGCATAATGACCCATTTCCTTGAATTTATAGCATTGAAGTATAGGAGGTGAATTCTGCGTAGCCTTTTCTCTATTCACATCATTAGACATTTTTTCCCCATCACTTCAGCATTCAAAAACCCGATGACCATATCTCACACACTTAAAACATTTTCTAGTCCCTTTAAGAAAATTTCCTCCATGTTTCTTTCCACACTTTGAGAATAAGGGAAAACTCATCTTCTTTTCAATGCAGTCTTTATATTTTCCCTTGAATTCCATTTTTCTCTTATTATCAAACCCATAGAACTGATGGGTTACTCCAATCTCCATATCAACCTTGAGAAAACATCAAAAAATTTCCTCATAGCTATTGAATTCCCTTTTGGTTAATTACCTTTCGAAGACTTGGTTTTAAGCCACTAAAGAATCAATCACTTTTACTCTCAGTTTGGATAATAATTCCATAAGCATACCTTGAAAGTCTAGTAAAAGTTTCTTCATAAGTACCAACGAATTCATTTTAATTTTTATTAAGCTCAAGGAACCCCTTATCCATATTTTTTCAAAGAATAAAATGAAAGTACTAATTGAAAAATAAGTTCTTCAACTCATCCCATTCCATAGATTCAATTTCATCCCTTTGCCTCATATTATTGATAATATTCCACCATCGATCAGTTTCACCTTCCAAATGATAGAATAATAATATGAATTTTTCATGTTCTAAAAATTGGAGAACTGAAAATATCTTTTCAATGGTACTAATCAATTGTCCAACCACTAGTGGATCGGAAGACCCACTGAAAGAAGGTGGACGTTTCCTCGTGAAGGACTCAACACAATGTTGTTACCTCCTTTCCTCGTTTGGAAGTCCTGTATGATTCATATCTTGAGAAATTTTTGTTAGCATAGCTATAAGATTTTCATTCTAGCTCCCATAACATTCGATTTCTTAGGAGTGCAATCATTTCATTTCCCCTCACATTCAGCATTAATGTGGTTCCTTAGGGATCTAGTCATTGAATAAAACCAAGAATCTTAGTGCAAGAACCACTGATCATAATGGGAAAACCACGTAATCAAGAATAAAATTTTTATTTAGGTTTTATCCTAGGTTATTAATGATCATTTCTAAGACACTAGGATTGTAACCTATAACCTTAGGATTCTTACTAAGGTTTTCGCATCCTAGTTTATAAAGTTTAACTATACCTTGGCTTTGATACCAACTATAATGGAACATACTTTACATACATATATATTACTTCAAAATTGAAGAATACTCATTTCAAAACATAATAATACCACACTAGGACTATAAAGGTTTAGTGTATTCAGAAACTAGGAAACATAAATTACTAGTTGATAAGACATCTACATTATCTCCTGCTTATTTCTTCATAAATAGACCCATTTGGACATATCTTACTTAATAACCTTCTTCATGACCTGGGGAAAAGGAACATAAGAAAGGCTAAGCTAAGATACTCAGTAAGGGTAAAAAAGGGAGATATCAATCATATCATAATCATAATACATAAGAACATAACATTTGAAAATTTTATCCTATATATGAAAGATCATGATATCATTTCATGGGATAAATCATAAAAGTTCATAAGAATCGATGAACATAATCCCAAAATTCATAACATAAGACATGAAATTTTATAGAATACACATAAGTATAAAAAATTAGTTTATATTAGTTGAGTAACATTGCCAAGACCATCATAGCAGACAAAGTCCATTACTGAACTGAGTTCACTCCTCGTTCTAGCTCTGTATTATTGAACCAAGATCATTTCCTGTTCTATCCCTATCTGTATCATGAGATATAAATCTTTACCCAATTAATTGGAGAGAGATATAGGTCCCACCCATATCATAATTAAATCATTCTTACATTTTCCACAAAACATAAATCATTCATCATAGCATAACCTAAGGATAAAATTTGTTTCTTAAACATCATTCTATCATAACATAATCTATATAAAACAAATCGATTACATAAATAGCATTCTATCATAAACACAATCAAAACATACGAATGATATGGATAGTATAATTGAAACATAACCTTGTTAAATAATGAAATCTTATATGGAAAATAATTTTGATAAAACACTTGAAATTAACTCTTGAGGAAAATATTCTTTCTTCTTCAAAAATGTTTTCTTTTCTCAAAATGTCGTGCAATTTTAGAAGAAAAGAATTAATTTTAAAATAAAATTGAAATATTATAAAGTAAAATTCATGTAAATAATTCATTATAAAATAGTAAAAAAATTCCATGCTCTATAAGTTAAAAGAAAACATTTTTCTTGTACTTTTTCAGAAAGACAAAAATCACCTCGTATCGAAAACGACAAAAGATTCCTTTCATACCATTTTATAAAAATTAAAAAATACATAATATTGACTTTTAAAATAGTATAATAATATGAAGAATATTTTATAATACATATTTATAAAACATGGACATGGATGATATATATAGCCCAGTAAATACATATGTATAAACAATTTCGAATAAAAATGAGATTGTGAAATTATCACTTACCTTAGATCTGTTATCCTTTGTATGTATTTAAACCTTCTGTATAGTGATTTAAATAATTTAATTAACTTATTCTATAATCATATCCATTTTTATGATATCATATATGATCATATTATCATTTATTTTTCAGTAACATTTCATTATTACTCATTATTCGGGTATTAATGGCTTCATTTTCTAATACATGTTTTGCTGAATAAGTTATGGTTCTCTTTCTTAGGTTATAGTTATATCATTTATAGAATTATATTATTATAATATATATAAAATTTATTAATTCTATTCATTTATATAATCATGGTTTAATGAAGATCATGTAGAATGAATCGCATCGCATCGTGGAGATGGTATATCGTATGTATTCACGAGCAACAATATAATTCCCATAATTTTGAAATGATATGGAAGTGGATGGTATATATTTTGTTCCAAAATTAATATCACATTATAATAATCACATATAGTTATTATCTCTATCATTATAATAATCCAATTAAATTGGTTGTCAAAAACATATTACACCACGCAATGGAGATAGTTAGTCGTACGTACGCACACGTGGTGATTTCATTTTTCATAAGATAGATAGAAGGTGGAATAAGGTAGTTCCATAACCATAATAAAATATCAATATATAGTTGATACTGGATTTATTACTTAATAATGGAAAAAACAAAGTAATAGGTAGTATAAGAAGAAATGATCTTGAGAGTCGGTAAAGGAGATTACCTCTTCGTCGGCGAGCTCCCTCTAGATCTCCTCTTAAATGCACTAAGGTTGGTATTTTGAGAATAACAGAACATATATAATGTGAATAGGGAAGTTTATAAGTAAAATGTGAATGGTATATATGAAATTGAAGGCTTAATGAGTTATAGATAAGTGAGATAGGAGGTTCCCTTTTGTAGTTGAGGTTGGGGGCACCTTTGGATTTTCAAAAAATATTACTTTAAAATAAATTAATTTTTAATTCAAAATGACTCCAAATTGAGGTATGTCGAAGATAAGATGAGTTTGGTTCGAAATCCTATCATAAAACAATTTAGACATGTATTTATTTTATTTTAAATCTTATTTTTCCATTTTACCCTTAATTAATCTATTTAATTTTTAATTGTGGTTACAACATTTTAAATATTAAGAGGATATAAATTTTACTTATATGGTGTCAATTTCCCATAAATGGACACTTTATAAACTCTTAGAACTTATAATAGTTACTTTATAATTTTTAAATATTTTTATGATTTTTAAATAATTTAATAAAATATTAGTTTTATAAAATATCAATAGTGTCCATTTAGACACTATTCATTTCATTGAATTTAAATAAAATCCAAATAGAAAGATAGCTTCAAAAAAACATTAAATGGACTTATAATATGTCATAATAACCTATAAAATTCCCGGAGTACCCTAATTAATTCAAATTATATTTATTTTAATATTTTTAATAACATTTATTTGATATTTCTATTAATAAAATAATTAGTGCATCACTATTGTATCAATATTTATGCTAAATATTTAATCTCTAAAAAATATAAATAAATTCCCATGATGTATATAATTTTATTATATTTCTGGAGACTATTTATTATTAAATTTATATCATATTTATGACTATATTAAAATTATTATACTTATAAGAAATAAGAGGGTGACATTTTATCACTTTCATGTCAATTTCTTTTATTTTTATGATATCTATATCATTTTCAAGGAAAATAGTCTATTAAATAAGTCAATTAAAATCCTTAGCTATTAAGGGACAATTTTTACTCATCCAATATGATTTTGGAAGGTGTTAAGATAATTTTATTGTCCTTATCATATTATTTTGTTAGCTACTTCTTCAATGGCCCGAAGGCCTTCATTTTTTATTGATTTTTGATAATCCACCTTTCAAGGGGTGAGGTGGAACCCTTACAAGTCCCATAGGTGTAAGTATTAAATGTCCCATAGGACTTAGATGAATTCTATTCCCATATGATTCAAACATTAAATACAACCCAGATTAACTACTTGGAACTTCTCCTCCCCAGCATCTTCATCGTGAAATCAGCTCTCCACCTTTGCATGGTTGTTCGGCTAAGCTTTCATGTGCATGCATAGGCTTGTACCAATGGAAGGTGACATACCCTATCATTATTTCAATTCATTTAGATTCTTCTATGGTTAAATCTCCTTGCTCATCCTCCTTCTGAAGCTTATTCCTTATAGGTTGTATGGTTTACATCTACACTAAAGGTGGCCTGAAGGCCTTGAGGTGGCCTGAAGGCCTTACTGACCCAAAGGTCTGGGTGGACTGCAGGCCTTAAAAGACTCAGGGACCAAATCGGTGGCCTGAAGGCCCAAATAGGGGAATATTCCTGGCTGCTACAGTGCCAAACAGTTCCCTCTATAGTTCTCGCTATAGTACCTGCTACAATATCGCACAGTTCCTGCTACAGTACTGCTACATTACTGCTACAGTACCAAGAAATTAGCCTCCACCTGGATTTAATCACAGGTCTCCTGGATGCACTTAAGGAGTCCTCACTAAGTGGGCTAAGGCTCATGTGCTTTTGTTAGCTAAATTACCTGATTTACCTTTTACCGTGTTAAATAAAAATTATCGTAGTTACTATTCATAATATCCAAAAAATAAAATTAACCTATTAACATAATTTGGACCCAATGATTCCAAATATAGAATCCATTTTTTAAAATTTAAATCATATAATCTTCATTAATTAAATTAAAATTAATCTTATTGTGGGAATGATAAAATGGGTTTTAAAAGTTAGAACATTACAAAAGATTGAAATGCTTTTACATCTAAATTCATTGTAAAATTGATTCAAATGACCTAAATTATATTAAATAAAAAATACATATATTATATTTATACTTTGAAACCATTCAACAATATAATTTAACCATATAAATTATTTTGATGAAAAAATTTGTTTTTAATTAAAATTTAGTATATTTTTACTATTCATTAAAACTTGAAAGTTATCAGAAAAATATCAAAAATTCATCCAAAGTAAATTTTTATATCCTTATTCCAAATAAGAGGTTTATGTTATCATATAAAAATTATTAATGTGTCAAAATTTTATATTAAAATGGATTCGCTATTAAATGGTGGTAAAATTACTCTTTTGAAAATATAGCTTTTTATGTATCTAATAGGGTTTATTCATACCCTATGACTAAAAATTTTATTGGATGAATATAAAAAATATTTTATTTAATATATAACATATATATTTAATTAATTTAATTTACTAATTGTAATTCACTTTATTTATTAATACAAAAAACAAATATATAATTGATTTATATTTTTCATAAATAATTGGTAGACAATGAATTTACCATACATTTTCATAAGTTAGTTATATTTATTCCCAATAACCTAACGGCTAGGTTATAGTGGTCATTTTATACTAATTGTGTCATGTAGTTCATTTAAACTCCTGATTGGGTTCAATGCAAGCTATTGATGAAAAATTATTTAAAGAAAATATTTCATAAAAACATCTGGGTGTTACACTATGTACACTACATGTCATATAAGTACACAGTACATGACCTAATGAGATACTATGTAGTTCATACAGGTACATTTCATGTTTCCTTCAAGTTCACACCATGTACTTAAGTAATTTTGAATAAAATTGATATATTTAAAATTTAAAATGGATTTTAATCTTATGTATCTCCAAGACTTCCTGAATTAATAACTAAAATAAATAATTAATTAATTAGTAAGACTATTATTTATTAATTCAAGATAAATTTATTTTAATTAATATAGAAATTTTAAATAAATGATAGCGCATATGAATATGATTTTATTGTATGTATTTGACTGGTCATGAGCTTGACTGGCCAATGTATGTGTTGGGTTTATGTTTAATTTAACATTATTTCATGGGTTTTTATATGTAATAAAGGTTTATTAAATTAAATATGATGACCTACAATTCATCCCTCCCACATTTATTATTTAGGACCTATGTGTCTATGGTTTATTTTTATATCACATAGCCTTAGTTACCCTCTTTTATATGTGAGTATAAAACATGTAAAAGGATGGATCTTCAAGGATAGGAGGAGGTTTAAAACCAAAATTGAGGTGAAAATAACCAAGTGGATACAAATTTGGATGGTGGATTTATACAACTCAAGCCAATATTGACTCAAAAAAAATTTATCCTAGATTCATAGGTTTATTTATCATCTCATTGATAAATAAACTATTAGAAATCTCATGATCAAGTCACTTTATTTATTATATTTTTTTAAAGTGAATGGTTTTCTATTTTATGTGACACATGTTTATATGAAGTTAAACGCAGTCACATAAACTAAATAAGACAACAATACATACAAGATGAAGGAAAATGAAGGATTATGCATAAATTATTTTATCATAACATGGTTAATTAATTATGTAAAATCCATATAATAAAAAATGAAAGTAAAGATAAAATATAGAAATCTATACATAAATGAAGAATAAATCCCTCAAGAAAATAATAAATCATAAAAATCCTTCCATTACTTGATTAAGAATAGAACCATAAAACTAAGTGTTAGTCTATCCCTCGTTGGGACACTTACTTTTATCAGGGAATTCTTATGAAGTTTTTGGGTTGGCTTAACCAAGTAGACATCAAGAAAAGTATCCATTTCTATAATTGATATTACTTAGAGGAAATTTTTGATGAAATGTGAGTTAATATTTTAATATTGGGGACATCACTCAATGGATCAAGGAACTGCAAGTTATTTCACATGGAAAGACCACATAACTAAATACCTTAAATTAATTGACCAGACCCTCATCTGGATTATGAGAAGGGAGATATAGATCCCTTCCACTAGAATCTATATATGATAATACATTTTGAGTCCAATGGTGAGGGATATTGGGACTTGATAAAATAGAGTTATATTAAAATATAATTAAATTATTACATATCACATATTTTGGTAATAAAGATAAATTACTAAATCTGCTTTTATTTGGTTATAGAAAACTATAAATTTCATTGATATCTCTATGATCTATACTAGATAAAGACAACCTTTACTCTAGTAATAACTTCCATGAGTTCTATAGGTGCTTGTACTACCTGAATGGCCTGAAGGACTTCTTTTTTTATTGATTTTTGATAACCCCCCTTTCAAGGGATGTGGGGGAACACTTATAAGGCCCTTAGGCTCAGAGATTACAAGGACCTTAGGCTTAGAAGATTACATGACCTGAAGGTCTTAGGGAAATCAACCAGACTATCTACAAGGAATTTCCCCTCCCCAGCATCTGTATCATGATAGTAGCTCTCCACCTTCGCATGGCCATCTGGCTAGGCTTCCCGTGCAAGCACAGGCTAATCCCGATGGCATAGCCATACCCTATCATTCTGACAATCCATTTGGCTATACTCTAGTGAGTGAACCTGCTCTGAATCCTCTTCTAGGGCTGCTCTTTTTTTATAGAGTCTATCTGGGGCAACAACATGTGGCTCAAAGACCTTGAGGTGGCCCGTAGGCCTTAATTGTGTCCTAAAATCCCTACTGACCCGAAGGCCTGGGTGGCCCGAAATCCTTAAGGACTCCAATCCCAAACCGATGGCCCAAGGTGAATAGTTCCAGCTACTACAGTACCAAACAGTACCTACTATAGTAACTTCTACAGTGCTTACACAGCATACAGTTCCGCTGCAGTACTTGCACAGTGTACAGTACTTCTACAATACTGCTATAGTGCCCCATAAATATGCCTCTTCCTGGTTTTGAACCTGGGTCTTGTGGATGCACTTAAGGATACCTCACCAACTTTGTTGAGGCTCATGTGCCTATAGGTGCTTGTACATTATGCCAAATCAGGAGAAGAAGATTTACATGATGGAGGCCTTGATTCCTAATCTTCTAGCTAAGGACGTGAGTAAAGAATACCTCTATGTCTACTTAAAACACTTGAATGATGTTCTATATGTCTAGTGTTTGATATTATTATTTATGTCAAATGAACTATATAATTCTCATGAGAACATGGATGCATATATTATGCACAAACATATTTGTGATATTTATCAAGAGAGAGTTGGACATGAGTAGTTTTGAGATCTCTAAGGCACTATTTACATGCAAACTTGGATAGGTTGCACTAATTAAACCTCATGTGGTCAATATTATCATCTATATTAAGCTTCTAGACATTCTAGGGTTTGAGATGCCTGATTAATTATGCACTGGTCTCATACTTTCTTCACTCCCTTAAGGATTCTTTAGATTTATTGTGAATTTTAACTTGAAAAACATTGATAAGTATCTCCAATATTTCCTTAATTTTCTTCATCAAGTTGTTAAGGACATGAATCATGGTAATCCTTCTGTGCTTATGGTAAAAAATTGAAAGGGAAAGAAAAAAATGATCTAAGAATACCATTAAATATAAGGATTCCTCACACTACCCTTCCAAAGAGAGGAAGATCAAGGGGAAATAAGGGATCATGAAGCTATCTATTTTTCATGTGGAAATAAGGGACAATAGAAGAATAATTGCACCATGAAAAAGAATAAAGAGAAATATTTAGGTGTTCTAATTATTGATTGTAATATTTATTTTTCTACAAATTGGGTATTAGATACATTTTATGGTGCTCACATTTTTATCCAATCAAAAGAGTTTCATGAGGTGAGGTTGATCTAAGATATGATAATGAAGATATAATTTTTGTAATAGTTATTAGATACTATCACCTCACATTTCTAATAGGATTGATATTGGTTTTAAATAATTTTTATTATGTGATATGTGTTACCAAAAACATTATTTCTATATCCAGTCTTGATATGGATGGTTTTATTTTCAAATTTGAGAATAAAATCTACTTCTTTTATAAAGATATCATATTATATGGTATGGAAAATCATAATAATGGTCTTTATGGGTTAAAATAAAAAAACCAAGTATTGTCAAGAAAACCAAGTATTGTAAATTGATAATGAATCTAATTGGCATGACACATATCACACCCAAATGTGGAATCACCTCTTAGTTCATATAAATGAAAATCTCTTGAAAAAACTGTATCAAGATGGGTATTTAGACTCATTTAAACTAAAACCACTTAGAATGTGTCACACTTATTTAAAAGGAAAAATGACCAAAGATCCTTTTAGTGTATAGGGTGAAGGGGCCAAAAATATTATTGAATTGGTTTCAATAAATTTTTGTGGACCATTTATTATTGATGTAACGGGTGTATTATCATACTTCATAACTTTTAATGGTGACTTTAAAATATATGGTTATGTATAATTAATAAGGTATAAGTCTGATTCCTTTTAGAAGTTCAAGAAACGAAAGAATGGTGTTGAGAAACATCTTGGTAAAAAGATAAACAAACTCTTCTTAGACCGTAATAGATAATATATTAACCAATAATTCATTGATTATCTATGATAGTTTGGGATATTATCCCAAATCATTCCTCCTTATACACCATAATTCAATAGAGTAAGTGAAAGGAGTAATCACACATTGTTAGACATAGGGGTATCAATGATGAGTCAAGCAAGTCTTCCATTATCCTTTTGGAGATATGAATTACGGACAGCATTATACACACTAAACCAAGTTCCAACTAAATTGGAAATAAGTATTCTATACAAAATATAGCATGGAAAGAAATTTGTGTCATCAGAATTATGTGTGTGTGGATGTAAAACATTTGTTAAGTTCTCTTTGGGTAAAAAACTTTCATACCGAGGAAAAAATGTATATTTATAGGATATCCCAAGGAAACAATGGGATATAACCTATAAAACCCCTTAGATAAAAAGTTAAGAGTGTAAAGACATGATCTATTTCTTAATATGGATCACATCTCCAAAAGAGATAGAGGGAGTGAGATAGATTTCAATGAATTATAGGATCAAGATACATAAGAGTTGGTACATGAACAGATTCCAAAAATCCCCATGGAAGAGGATGTTCCAAATATATAAATACTACATAGGATCACTAGAGAGGTTTCTAGAACTAGAGAGATATGTTTTTCTAGTCACTGAGGATGGGGAATCATTATTAATTGATAATAATGAACTTGTGTCCTATAAAGAATCATTAAGTGGCACAAAATCTTCTAAGTGGAAAGAACCCATGAATTATGTTATGGATTCCAAGAACCAAAACCAATTTTAAAATTTGGTAATTACTTTAGTTTATTTAAATATTGTTGATTAAAAATGGGTATTCAAGAAGAAACTATACATAGAAGGTAGATTCTATACCTATAAGGCTAGACAGGTTATAAAAGGGTTTAAAAAGTGTCAAGGAATTAATTATGATGAAACCTTTTCACTGGTTACTATAATAAAATTCATCATAATTCTACTTTCCATATCATATTACCATGATAATGAAATTAGGAAAATGGATTTCAAAACATCCTTCCTTAATGGGAACCTTATGAAAGATGTATATATGGAACAACCATAAGATTTTATCACTCCAAAATATGCCAATAAGTGATGGAATTTATAGAGATCCATTTGTAGATTGAATCAAGAATCTAAATCATGGAACATTCACTTTGATGAATCCATAAGAGAATTTATTTTCATAAAGAATGAATTTGAGCCTTGTGTCTACAAGAAGTATATTGGGAGTGTGGTCATTTTCCTAATAGTATATATTGATGACATATTACTAATTAGAAATGAGATACTAGTATTGCATTCCATTAAGACATGGTTAAACATATGCTTCTCAATGAAGGACTTGGGTGAAGCAGCATACATTCTTGGGATCAAAAGCCTTCATGATAAATTAAAGAGGGTAGTTGGACTAAGTCAAGGTACATATATTGACATGATATTAAATATATTCAGAATGGAATAATCCAAGACTGGATTGTTGTAGATGTTACATGGCATACATCTCTCTAAGAAAATGTGTCCTTAGACACAGTATGAGAGATAGAGTATGAAAAGGATCCCATACACATCAATGATAAGGTTAATAATGTATGACATTTTGTGTGCCAGTATTGATTTTGCATATTCCTTGAGTGTAGTAGGAAAATACCAAGGAAAACTTAGAGACTTACATTCAATGGTAGTTGATACTATCATAAAGTATCTGAGGCATACTAAGGATATGTTCCTAGTTTATGGAGAAGGTGAGGATTTATTCATTAGGGGAAATATATATTCTAGTTTCTATACATATTAGGTTGTTCTAAAAACAAAATTAGGATATGTAACCATCATCAATGGAGGATTTTTGAAATGGAAGAGCTCTAAGAAAGCAGTGGTCACCAATTCTAAAACATAGACTAAGTATATTGAAGCTTATAATATAGCTAAAAAATAATTTTGGACACACAAATTCATCTAGGAGCTTTATGTGGTTCCTAAAAGTAAAGATCCTAGCACATTTTATTGTGATAATACTATTGTGATTAATTTTTTCAAGAAGCTAAGGTCTCGTCAGGGAATAAAGCATTTACTTTGGAAGTATCATCTCTTGAGGGATTTTTTTCATAGAGGTGAGGTGGAAATAAGTATAGTTTATATATAAAAAACATGATAGTACCATTGACTCAAACCCTATCTTAGTAGAAGCATGAATATCATGTGAGAGTTAGAATACTAAAGTTCATCATCAGTTGGCACTAGTTCAAGTGGGAGTCTATTGGAGTCAGTTAACTAAAACTAATGACTTTTTACTTTAGATTTCCTGTATATTCAAAGACTTTAATATTAATAAATTTATTTTCACATATAGATTATTCTTCTATGTAACATTAATTTGATAATTTACTTAAAGTATTTATCAAATTGAAAGGTCATAACATCTCTCTATTGTGATGAGAACTATGATGTTTTATGATAATATTCTAGAACATATAATTCTTATGGTCGAATGGTATCATCTAATGAGACACAAATGATGAAAACTATTAGATGATTGATTCTCATAAGTGGATGAAGCTTCATCTTGTGAAGTTGGCACTTGAAAATCTCCAAATGGTAGATTATAATGATAAAACCACAAGTAGGAATTCTAAATGTTTGCATGTCATTGGATATTCATAAATACGGATGTGTGTAATGATCCTTAGAATTGATATTATTATTAATACACATCAAGATTCACATACTTTGATAGATTGATGAAAATCATGACAATATATTCTCATGGTGAGTTAGGATACATTGGGTGCATCATGATTAATATTGAATTAATGAGTAATTTAATATTGGATTTTTCCCTTTTGGTTTAAGGAAGATGATATATTAGGCACTTTTATTGGAATGAAACTATCGAATTTAAATTCAATCACCATGGTGATTGATGAGTTCATTTTAGGAAGTGAAATAAATATATATCGATCTTATATGTTGATGATATGAGTATGAAACCTACTTTATAAGATATCAAGATAAAAAGATTATATTACATAGTGAGTGTTCATATATAGTTATTGTCATTATGAAATTAACTTCTTCCTCTATGGATTTCTTTTCAAGTTATTAGATTTTGATATTGGACTTTAGGCAAGCCCACCTAATACCACTGTTGAAGAGGCCGAGAGGGTTACACACTTAGTGTTTCCTTTAATATAAATTGAATTCTATTTAAATTTAATAGTTGGAATAAAAGTTATTATAAAGACCAAGAAATGATATTTATTCATAATTTATTAATCATAAATATTTAGTTGTCATATTTATGAGAGTTTCATATTAAATTAATTTTTATTCATAGGACCATGAATATAATATTTATTTATTTATCTAATGGAAAATATTTATTATCTGAGGTTTAGTAAATGCCAAGGAAGATGGGAGGGCCGAGTTAAAGGCTCAGTAACTGAAATAATATAATCTTAAATATCATTTAAATAAATAATGAATTATTTTTTTAATTAAAATTATATTTAATTTGTGAAAGTTATATACCATTATATAATAATATTTATTATTATTATTATTACTCAACAAGTGCATACAAGAGACTCAAGATCAAATTCGAGTGGAGACATATTTTTAGGGTTACTGTAGCAGGTACTGTTTGCTACTGTAGAAGCTGGAACTATTCATTTGTTTGGGATTTTAGGCCACCAGTTTGGTCCTCAAGTCCTTTAAGGCCTTCGAGCTAGTAAGGCTTTCGGGCCACCTCAAGGCCTCTGGGCCACATAAAATTGTTCTTAATGGACTAGGAAGACTCTACAAAAATAAATCTCTAGATGAGGATTAAGAGAAGGCGCATTCACCAGAGCAGAGATAAAAGATTTGGAAGAATGAGAGGGTTTGGAAACTGTCATCAGGACTAGAATTTTCATGCATAGGAAGCCTAGCTGAATATCTATGCGAAGGTGGCAAGTTGGCATCATGATATAGACATTGTGGAGAAGTAGTTCCAAGTAGTTATATTCTAGATAAATTCCTCTAAAACCTTCGGGTCATGTAATGTAATGAAGCCTATAGGACATGTAAGGGTTCCCCTTAAACCCATAAAAGGGGGATTATCAAAAATGAATAAAATAGAAGGAATTAGGTCCATTAAGGGGGTGTTGTGCACAACGCATCTTCTCCCTAGATAATTCTCTCAAGAAATAATATCTATAAGGTTCCTCTCAATACCAAGAGAATTTTATCACCTCTTGTTTCCTTCTCAAGATTAATAGGGAATAAGAGACAATACTCCAACTTCAAGAATTATGTTGTGATCAAAGGTAAGTGAGGTAATATGATTGGTACCACCAAAATAGAACCCATAGTTCAATCGGTGACACACTGATATTTTGGAGCATGTTTAGATCACTACTAAATGAATTATACTTTGGATCCTCTTAGTGTAAGTGTGGTATAACTTGAACGAGGTTTGAACGATAAAAATATTCATCAAATAAAGAATATCAAGATCGAGATACTTCTTTTTGTTAAGTAAATTATATATTTAATGTTAAAATATCCTCTCTATATTTAGGGATTCCTTTTGTCTAGTTTCTTTGGTTATATTCATGAGATTAGATAGTTATTCTTTATGTTCTTTAAAATTATTCATTAAATATAATGAAAATCCATCATTGGTCATGGGCTCAACCATCTTATTTTATTCCCAAAACCTTTAAATTTAAGGTGATGTAATTCAAGAGGAGAACTTAAGGAGAATTAAAAAGTTTTTAACACTTTTTAGCTATATGAAATATCCATCATGGTGTACTTTTATTATAATCATATTGCCTCCTCACAACACTTCAACTAGTTTTATCCATACTAAGGAGACATATTGAGTTTTCCCCTTGAGGGGTATTTGATATTGAATAACTGCTAGATAATAACATCTCATATAAATATAAAATTTTTGTATGTGATGGAAATTAATATTTCAAAAAATTATTAAGTTGAGTTGAAAGGGTTTACATTTCTAAAAATAAAGAGATCTAAAGTTTCATATGTTTTAATTTCGGATGTTGAGATTCCAAAATTTTAAAGTTTTAGATGATGGATTTTATCATTGAAGAAGTATGTTAATCACATTATCCCATCCTTTTATTAAAATATTGAATTCTATGTTAAGGAGGGAAATTATTTTTTTAATGACAGGAGAAATGTAACTTGAAAGGGGAGAAACTTTATTTGGTTTGAATAATTTTAATCTATTTATCGAGTTTAATACAAAAGATTACTTGAAATTATTTTTAAACATCCCTTAAAATAAGCTTCTAAGTTGGTATCAGATGATTAGATTATTTATAGAGAGATTTTATGTCTAGATTAATCACTCTTGTTTTTTTTCACTAAGCATTGTTCACGTAGACTTAGAGTTTATTAATTTATAGATCATTTCCTTAATAAAAGTGATGTCATACTTCTCTCAAGATAATTGGGTTTTATTTTCAATCAGGATGATAAGATGGAATTTCAGTTGTGAATGGATCATGGGATAAGTATGACATTACCTTACTCAAGAATATCAAATTTAGTAGATGAAATAATATTTGTACTTATTATCAATAATATGAAGAGAAAAGGATAATAATATTGAATTTAGAATTGAAATGGGTATTGACAAAAAAATACCAAGGGGGATAATAATGTACCCAAATAGATTGTGATGTAAAGTGTTTTATATGTTATCAATAAGAAGTAAATTCAATATTTGTTGAAGTAAATATGAATAATGAAGTTGAAGATGATGGTGAAGAATGAATAAGAGGAACTAAATTAATTAATAGATCCATCCTTCTATAATTAGTATAAAGAAAATTCATGAAGTTAAATACATACTTGGATGATGATTGAAAGGGGATAAACTAATGGAAGTGGTTGAACCAACTAGAATATAATTTTTTATGATAATCATAGAAAATAAAATCCATGGATAAAGATAGTGGTATCAAGAATATGAACTCTATAATAAGTCTTGTAGAATTAAATGGATAGTTTTGTCAATAACAAAGAGGTGTTGAGATTTAGAAGTTGATGGTTTTAGGAGAAGATATATTGAGAATAAGATAAATTATTGAGAATTCATGCTGAGTTGAAGATAATTGAAAAATTTATATAATAGTCTATAAATCATAATCTAGAAACAAGTATAGTTTAGAAGTTGATGAAGTATGGATGCAGAATATTGTAATTATAAATTATAGAATAGGAAGTGTTTCTGAGAGAAGATAGATTTTGAATTAAGGTGAATAAAATATATGACCATCTATGTGAGATTAAATCCAAAAGTTCCACTATCCATATAATAAAAAATAGAAGAGTTTGAAAGATACATAATGTGTAACCTATCACTTATTTAAGGATTTCATGTTTAAAAAAAATTGATATTTTTTAAATAAGAATTGAGACTGATATTGAGGATAGTCAAATGAATATTTTAAGGAAAATATTAGGAGAGGAAATTTGTTAAAGCTTTAATGATCTTATAAGTAATAAATATCATGATGATTCATGTGAATAATGATTCAAACTAATCTTAAAGAAGTGATTCCATAAGCTAATATCTAGAAGGATCATTTGTTGAAGATAAGTATCTGGAATTAGTTGATGAGATGGCCTAAGTCCTTAGTATATTTAACATTGATAAAATGCTGAAATCATGATGAATGAAAAAGAGTGAGATCGGTCCAAAAGATGAATCTATATACAAAGGTAATAGATATTGAATAAAATAGGTATAAAAATATTCATAATACACCTAATTCAGATGATATGGAAGACCAATTCATTTTAATGTTGAAGATTGATCTAGATGATGAATAAATTTAAGAGAATAAGTGAAATCCAAAATATTCATGGATATAGAAGACTAACTCAGGAATATCCAAGTTAATGGAAGAATAATTTTGAATTGGGAATGGAAGGTGTTTCAAGATGCTAATTTTTATAAGTTTGGAAGATTGAAAGTTAAGTAGATTGGAAGCAAAGGAATATTAGAAGTTCATAAGATCATAAGCACATGCAGGAGTAGAATATCAATAAGATTGAATATTGATAAATTTTTGAAGATCGTAAAATAAGGTAGTTGAGAGAGCTAAGTCTAAACTAGCTGAAAGGTTTAGAACATATGTGTGATGATGCTAATTTGTACCTCAAGATATAAATATCATGATTTTTAAGTGAAGTTCCTTGTGGATCATGCAGTCACTCTAATGGAAGGTGAGTCAATGTGACCGTTTTTTACTAGATTTCTCTCTCTATTTTTCCCCTATTAATATTTAAACCACTATCTTAGTTAATATGTTTGGATCTAATTATACACTTCAAATATATAATGCTACGTGTAATATAGTAAATAAACAAGATACAAAAGCACAAAATATTTTTTACAAGGTTCAATCCCAAAGTGGGTATCTAATCCTTATTGTGTTTGGGTCAAGTCTAATATAGATATTATCATGAATAAATTTTAGTGATTGAAAAAGTATGAGAAGGTATCATCCTTAACACAATAATTACAAGGGGTGGTAATGTATCATTTTAAATCCATGGGAAGTAATCATCCTTGACCCAAATCTATCTCGTGATAGTAGCAATATCCTAAAATCCCTTCATCATCTTGACTGGTATGAATATGATTATATTAGATCTCTCCAGACTTCTAGGGTCATCCTTATGAACTCCTGAACAAGATCTCTAATCTATTATTATATGTCACTACATTAACTGGAAATACCTCCTTCCTCAAGAATAGGCCTTTTACTACCAATCTATCTGTTGGTATAGTAGCATGCATTTTGGCCTTGTTCTCCTCAATTCAATCTCAAAATGATCAAAATGTATAGACAAAAAAAATTATTAATATTATCGTATTCTTCATTATTCTTCAATTTCTTCAACCCATAGATTATCAATAGGCAGTAATAGTATCATCTTTCCTCAGTTCTTCTCTTCTTTCTTTTGAATCATATTCTATGATATAGATATATCATAGGTCATGAACTCACTCCTGCTTCTCTTTCTTCTTCTTCTTCCTTGAAACATGGAATCTACTCTTGAAAATATCACCATCTTATCTCTATTTGATATATAGATTCCTTTCAAGGAATTTATTATTAGTTATCTTATTATTTTATTTCTTAAATATTTAAGGTATTCAATAATAGAATACAGTATCAGGTTTTTCTCTATCACTCCTCTATTTCCATTCTATTATTATTCTCTTTATCTACTCAAAATCATGTGACATTGTTTCCATATTTGAATATATAAATTCCCCCTTGAATTGTGGTAGTGTTCTCTTCTCTGTAATTCTCAATCTTTAAATATTCAATAACAAATACCAGATCACCATATTTGACTTTAAATATCTCTTGTGATTCCTATAATCTTTGTGGACTATTCTTCTCTACAAAATATACTTTCTCATTACTTCATGTTAGCATGTGCATTTTCAGAAACCCTCATAGTGTTGAAGTCCTCATCATGACACAACTTTCTTCATCAATTATCACCTTTGTTATTTTTATCTAGAATCATGGATATTCAAATCATTATGATATTTAATATTTTAACTCTAGCACAACATCATTTCATTTGAAATACCAAAAAACTAATATTTTGATATGGTCGTATTATTTATTATGATATGGAACTATCATACCTTACGATATGAATTTTCTTAACCGGTGACTATTACATATCATCATGGGTGCTCTTATATATCCTTTGGAAACTTTGGGTGAATTTTATATATCACCTTATTACCCTTACATTCCTTCAAGGAAATCCTATTTACTCTTTGATGTCATCTTGGAAGCCTTTACATATCATTTAGAGTCATCATATGATTCCTATGTATGATCCCATTAAAATTTATGTATTTATTGGAAATTTGGATTTACTCTTATGTATGAGTATATCATTTAGTATGACATGAGGATATCATATCCTATGATTTTTAGTTTCCAAACTGACAACCTTTACATATTTCTTGTTAACTATAAACCTTTACGTATTGAGTAACTCACCTTTACATATCATAGTGTAGCTTGGGACTTTTCTAATTTCTAATTTTCATAGTATGGGTTACCCTTATGTATTCATAAGAGTTTTAGAGTTACTATTTCATATTCCTTGGACTCTTGGAGTGACTATTACGTATCTAGAGTAGTTTGAAACACTTTTCCAATTTTCATGACTATAAGTTATGAACTACCCTTATGTAGCAATTTCAAATGGGTTGTGAGCCTGGGGGATAAATAGGTTTGGGGTGGGGTGGGTTTCTTTAAAAATCTATTTTGAAAATGGACATATATAGACAAATTTCATGGGTAGTCGGCCCATATCGATAAACCTGTATGGATACGGGTTTTCCCATGGGTCGGTGACTTAAATTAGAAAAAAATAGAATATTAATCTATTAAAAACCCAACATATTAATCTTCCACACACTTCTTACATGATGAAATCAATTTTCAAGGTGTTTTCATTTCACATTTGATGCACCCCACATGCACGACTAACACGCCACCTCTAATTCCTCCACTCCCTTTGAGGATTATATCCCCAAGGTCTCATCAATGATTTTATATGTCTCCACCCCCTCCCCTCCCCTTAAGTTGTTACTTCATTCACTATTTTTTTCACCTACCTCACTATACAAGTAATTGCTACCAGAGGTGGAAAATTCATCAGGGTACATATGTTGCGATGCCTAGATGAGTTTTCATATGGTTGGCATACAAGCTAGTAATAAGTGAGTCATTACAGTGTTAGTGTATGCATCACGGTGTGGATGAGCTTGCATGTATGAGGGTTGTGACATGGACGATGAATCATTATAGGTCACTATAAAGGTATGTCATCATGAAGGTGGATCTATTCCACATTCATTTGTCCTCCATCACCTATGGTCCCCCACCTCCCTCTTGATATTTAGAACCAAAATCCATTAGTATTGTATATGGACTCTTTTTATCTATACCCAAAATAGTAAAACTCTTCCTCATTATCACCCCATACCCTAGAATATCATTTTCAGCATTTTTTTCAAACCAAACCATCATCTCGGTTCCATCACCAATGTCATCGGTAACCTTCCTATCTCTAAAACCAATATAAAACCATGCATGCCTCGTCTTCATAATCGCCACATATAGTCCCCTCATCATTGCCTTCAACAAAATTGTGTGTGCCCAAGGCCACCTATAATAGCATCCTAAACCTCTAACTATTCTAAGCTGGTCTATCCAAGATTAGCTCCACAATTTTGAGGATGCCTCCCCCAACACCCTGATGAATCACCCTCACTACATCAAAATTTTTATTTATTTTATTATTATTGTTGTTGTTGTTATGTTTTTATATATTTCACCATTTTGAATATCAAAATTAAAATTCAAAAAAAAACTTATTTTACTATTTATAAATTTTATTTTTAACTATGTATTGTATTATTTTATAAACATATTCATATTAGTTTTTGGTCTATGTATATTAAATACAAACATTTATTACAAATTTAAAAATTATAAGAGAAACAAGGAATATGGTTTTCCCATGGGATTGGCCGCATTATGTATGGTGTGGGGTAGGGTAAATAAATACACTTATTTGATATATGTTATTTTGTAGGTTCAAGCCCATGTGGGTTTTGATCTCCCCACTCTGACCTGTCTATTTCACATTACAATCTTTGCATATTCAGAGTAACTTAAAAGGTTCTCTTATGTTTCATATTTATTTCCTTTACATATTCTATGCCTTTTCCAAATTTCAGCTCTAACTCAAAATTATATAACTTCTTTAAATCATATCATAATCTATTCATGCATTATCAAGGAATCACCAACCATTAAAAAACATTTAAAAACAATTTAAATGAATTTGAGAATCATTAGAATATTCCCAAGTCACTTAAGATTAATTTCCAAATCCCTAAAGCTTATTAGTACTAATCTTTGAGTGCTTCAATGGTTCTCCACTACCTCAACACTTCTAGCTTCAAACTCAACCTTTTGAAATCATCATACAAGCGATATTCTCTATATATTATAGTTTCCTTTATACATGAAAATCCAATGATGGATTCTCACTGTTACAAAAATCCTTTATGCTTATTCAATCATAGTTCATTGAGATTTTCAATATCTATTTTCTCAAATTCCTAATAAATATGTTGTAAACATTTCTTTTACCTTCCATCGTCACTTTTCTTTGATACTCATTAAGAACATCTCCACAATCATTAGATTTATGGGTTAGTTTCATAACACAAAGCACCATTACTCCTTTCCCATTACCAAGGGTGGAATATTTATCTTATTCATTCATATTGGTCCCTTTCCCCCATTACCCAATACATATTTATAGTTATATTTTTCATTGGAAACAAATAAAATCATTGCAATCCATTGAGCACTTCAATCTACCCCTCTATATTTGTTGTCAAAACCTTTAACTACCTTACATAAATCACTATCAATATGTCTTCAATGGTTCTCCTTTTATCTCCCCTTATTGAAAGAAAATACAAAGGTTCAATAATAAGTAAAGGATGCACTCATATTATACTTCATTCTTGACTAAAACTTTATCTTATCCCCCTTTTTGAAATAAAATCCTGATTCGCTTGAGAAAAGGGTGACTTTACATTTCACTTAACTAATAATCCATGAACTAATCAGTTTTAATTTTGTGTGAGATAAATTGGTAAAGAAAACAATAGTGACTAATCAAGATATCAAAGTTATCAATAAAAATTTTCAGCATGTGATTTCAATAAAAATGTCTCTTCTTAGGGGTTGTTCAAGTAGTTTTACAAATAAACACATGCACTCATCATTAACAAACACATTAAAAACATTCAAGTACAAGAATTTATCTCCCCCTTCAATCTATATTTGAATTTAATATACACTCTCTCTTAGTAATAATATTTGATACAATTAAAACAAGGATGGGATGGTGGTTATCATACCTCAACCTCTTCTTTCTATGAGAGCTATCTAGATTCCCATGTTTACATAAAATAATATCTTCTAGCAGTTGGATCATCTCAACTCCCTCATAAGGGAAACACTCAAACATTATTCATCATGGATGGTCTTCTTTAAAATACACCCTAAGAATATCATTTGTGATTATACTTATAAATGTTTCAAGTATGAATCATGATATCAATCAAAGCATTCAATGATAGATAGATATTCATACTTCATAGTTATTACATCATTCACCAAGTTCTCATATACATGAATAACCTTCAATTACATACACATAAACACAAACAAACAGATATGGTAACATGGTGGGTTACTTGTTTTCTTCTTAATGAGAACAATAGTGATGAGATTTATTTCTTGACCTAAGAAATCTTTTCTTTTTAACTCATGTTTGGTGAGAACTCTTCATGAGTTCTCCTTTTTTTATTTTCCAAACTTTATATTTCATGGTAATAATGGTTTTCTTATTATTTTCATCTTTCTTCTTAGATGGAATAATTGTTTTCAAATTAGCTAGCAATGCACACTCACCCATTTATGCTCACTCTATCTTTTTTTCCTTTTCCAACTACAGTTTCTATATGATCATGCATTCTTTAGAATCATGCTTAGCTCTCTCATTATGTAAATTATCCTTTTTTAAATAAATCCTTCTAACCTAGTATCCATGTTAAGTATTTTTTTAGTAGTGTTTCCAGTCTCTTTGTACCTTCTATACATTTTTTATTCCATATTTGAGTAACCCTTCTTTAGTGACTTATTAAGTTATTATTCTTGGATGTCTTCCACCAAATTAATATTTTTATTTCACCCTTAAATCGATTCCCTTATTTGTTCTATCTTTATTCCTTAATCTTTGATGATCATGGCCTTTTTAAAATGGTCTATGATGTGGCATTTTTTCATAATAGAATAATCTCCTCTTTAGTGTAGTATCCTTTTTAGACTTCTTCTTGGGTGTGATTCGTTCAAAAATATTCTTTTTTCTACACTCCAATGATGATTCACCTTATCTTATCAATTATTTATTCATTTTTGTGGTATTATATTCACACAATAATATTAATTGTGATTGGTTGATGTGAACCCAAACTCATCATCACAATGGTCACATATGTTTCAATTTCAATAGAATTTCTCCAAGCTCTCAAATCTATTATTTGTTGATAGATTCATCTTATTATATGGTTTTTACTATACTCATATTTTCTCCCCCTTAATGTGGGACTTATTCAATATCAATAAATCAAAAAAATATTCCTAACATTTAATGTCCCTATACCCAAACCTCCAAAAATACCAACAATGACAAATAAATCATGTTCTTTTTCCTTTAGTTGCAATCTAAAAATATATATTTTTGTTTTTTGGAATAAATTCCATCCTTATGGGAGCTTATTATATAGATTATTTTATTTCACATGCTCATATTCATCCTTGATTTTATTTAGGATTAATTAAAAAAATTCACTTATATTTTTCAAGATTTTTATTTATAACATATGCTAGCAGATTAAACTTTTGTATAAATAGAAATTTCTAGGACAAGGGTTACCTTTTATTTTGAGATTATAGTAGATAGGTCCTTATATGATGTAAATCCCTTATTTCAACTAATATGTGTCTTTTAGAAGAAATAATCATTTTAGAAATTTCTATGGAAGAAACTCTCTTATCAGCTTCAAGTAAAGATTCAACTTGGGTGATTTTTAAATTTCTCAAATTGAACTCTAGCCCAAAAAAAATCAGATTTATAATGTTCTTTTCATAATCAAGGTATTTCACATTATCTTCAAATTCCTTTCTTATCATATACATGTGATCTTTATACAACCTAGTAACCTATTTTAGAGATTTTTCAAGCTCTTTTATCCTCTTTTATTTGATTTCCAATTGAGAATATTTGATATTCATAGAAACTGTGCATATTTATTTCAATTCATGGAACTATTCATCATGTATCTTCCTCAACCTTTAATTATCACAAAATTTCCTTTGAAAATATTCTTCTATGGGGAAAGTATTTTCATTATGAAGTAATAAAGATTACTCCTTGGCATCAACAAGTTGAGTGAGAGTTTTTCACCATCGTAACCTTTTAACCAATGCTTTCTCTATCTCATCATATTACAATTCTATAGTGTTTTCCCATCAATTAGACCCTTGGTAAATCCAAATATGAAAGTGAAAACTTCAATAGAAAATTTCATCAAATAATTCTTAATATCAAAGTAGATGTCTTAAACTATTTCAATAGAATCATTCTTCATATACTCTTCAGAGTCTGAACTTGATTCTTCTAGAGGATTATTATTAAAATATTTAACATATGAACTAACACTTTAATTACCTTTAATTATTGGAGTACCCTATTTCTTATTTGACTTATACTTAAGTTATTTTCCTCATTATTCTGCCATTTCTTTAAGGTTTTGGAAAAAACCTCTATTTTTAATAATGATGGAAATTATATTCTTTATCTAAGAAAATTATAAAAATTCTTCAAATATACAATTCATATATATATATAATAAAAACTGGGAAATAATATAGATACAATAAAAGAAAACATGGATTATCTTTGATACCACTTAAAGAGCCTAGTGGATCATACAGTCACTCTGAAAGGGGGTGAATTAGTGTGGCCGTTTTTACTAAATTATTCTCTTTTGTTTTCCACTATTAATATTTGAACCACTATCCTAGTTAAAACATATGGATCTACTTACTAAATTCCAACACACAACACCACATACAGTGTAGTGGTGGGTCTATTGTAGAAGTTGTGGATCCGATGGAAGTTGATGTGGTTCTTGGGATGTGTGTCTTCTCATGGTGATTCTTTAATTGATGTCCATTAACCATGAATGTATTTTTGGAATATGGTTCTTGGAGTTGCACGACACCAAATGGGTAAACATGAGAAACAATAAAAGGTACTTCCCAATGAGAATTAAGCTTACCTGGGTGAAGTCGAAATCGATAATTGAAGAGAAATACCTTTTCACCTTAATGGAATAACTTTCTTAGGATGTGTTTTTTATGGAGTACCTTATCCTTTTCTTTGTATAGATTGGAATTATCATAGGAATCAAGTTGAATATCCTCTAATTCTCTTAACTGCAACAATCTTTCTTCGCTAGATTTTTCACAATCAAAGTTACATGTTTTCACAGCCCAAAATGACCTATGTTGGATTTCAACTAGAAAATGACATTCTTTAACAAAAAACTATCCTAAAAGGAGACATCCCAATGGGTGTTTTATATGTAGTTCGATAGGCCCAAAGTGATTCACTAAGTCTCTCAGGTCAGTCTTTTCTAGTGGGATTAATAATTCTCTCAAGCACTCTTTTCACTTCTCTATTAGAGATTTCAGACATGCCATTTGTTTAGGGGTGATATGCAGTTTAAGTTTTATGTACAACACCATTCTTTTTCAAAAGAGATTCCATGGTTCTATTACAAAAATGGGTTCCTAAGTCACTGATCAAGTCATAGGGAGTTCTAAATCTATGGAATATGTAGGTTTTTAGGAACTCACTAATAGTATGTGAATCATCCTTTCTAGTAGGTTTGGCCTAAAACCACCTAGAAACATAATTGACCGCAAGAAGAATGTATGAAAATACATTGGAAGGGGGGAATAGTCCCATTAAATCGATGCCCCAAACATCAAAGATCTCATATAAGATTTAGGGATTTTGGGGCATTTCATTTATTTTGGAAATTGTCCCAAAATTTTGGCAAGTGGGACATGATTAACAAAAATTGTGTGAGTCCTTAAAGAGTGAAGTCCAGAAGAATATAGAGTTTAGGACCTTTTAGGAGGTCCTTTGTGGTCTAAAGTGGCCACCTCCGGGAAGTGAGTGACAAAATTATAATATGGAGGAATGTTCATTTTCATCAACACATCTCCTAATTACCACATCATCCCTAGTTTTCCAAAGTTTATTTTCTTCCCAAAAATAGTGTTTTGAATCACTTTCAACTTCATTTTTTTATTTTGAAAATCTTTTAGAAAAAATACCAAAAACCAAGTAATTTACAATTGGATTATACCATGGTGACTTTGGAGTGAGAGATGAAAGGTGCTCAGTGGGGAATTCAGTATCAATGATTTATGAATGAGAAGAATTTGAAATTTTACTCAGTTGATCAGCTACAGGGTTTTCTTTTCTTGGTCTATATTTGATCTCAAGGTCAAACACTTGGAGCATTAGGATCCGTCTTATTATCCTTGGTTTGGAATCACTTTTATTGAGTAAGAACTTTATAGTAGAATGGTCTGTGAAGATGATTATTTTGGAACCTAAGAGATAGGGCCAGAATTTATCTAAGTAAAAAAACCACCGCTAAAAGTTCCTTTTCAGTCACAGTGTAGTGATATTGAGTTACATACAATGTTTTTGAGTCATAATAGATGACATGAGGAATTATTTCTCTTCTTTGACCAAAAATATACTCAATGGCTCTATCAGAAGCATCACGCATCAACTCAAAGGGTAAAGACCAATATGGGGGTTAGATTATTGGGGAAGATGTAAGGTCAGTTTTGAGTTCAGTGAAGGATCTCTTGAAAACCTCATTGAAATGGAAAGTGACATCATTTTGGATCAACTGAGTGAGTGGGAGGTAAATCCTACTGAATTTATGGATTAATCGTTGATAGAAACCAACATGACCGAGGAATGAACAGATGTCTCGAATAGAGGTGGGTTCAGGAAGTAATTGGATCACTTCAATTTTAGTAGGATCAACTTAAATACCCTCTTTTGAAACTATATTCCCTAGAACAATCCCATTTGTAACCATTAAGTGAATTTTTTTAAAATTTAACACAAGGTTACACTTACACGCTTTTTAAGGACTAGAGAGAGTGAATTCAAGCAATATTCAAATGACTCACCATAAATGGTAAAGTCATCCATGAAGACTTCCATGCAGTGTTCAATGAATTCAAAAAATTTACTCATCATACACCTATGTAATGTTGAAATAGAATTTCAAAGGCCAAAAGTCATTCTCCTATATTCATATGTTCCAAAGGAGCAAGTGAAAGTAGTCTTTTCTTGGTCCTAAAGTGCGATTAGGATTTGGAAGTAGCTGGTGTATCCATCAAGAAAGCAATAGTGTGACTTTCCAGATAATTTTTCTAGAATTTGATAAAGGAATGAGAGAGGGTAGTGATCTTTTCTTGTTTCAACATTCAATTTCCTATATTCAATGCACACATTCCATTTGTCCTTCACTTGAGCTATGACTACCTCACCATGTTCATTTGTGACAACAATTATCCCACCCTTCTTAGGTACAACTTGAATTGGACTAACCCATTCACTATCATAAATTGGGTAGATAATACCATCTTGAATAATCTTGGTGATCTCTTCCCTAACTACCCCAAGTATGAGTGGATTGAGTATTCTTTGTGGTTGTCTAATTTGTTTGGATAATTCCTCAAGATGGATGTGATGCATGCAAAGGATATGTTTGATTCCTGGTATGTCATCTAGGGTCAAACCTAAGGCCTTTTTGTTTTCCTCTAACACCTAAACAAGTTTTAACTCCTTGGTTTTAGTAAGTGAAGCAGAGATAATGATAGGATAAGAGTGATCATGGAAAAGTAATGCATATTTTAGGGGTTTGGGAAGAGGTTTTAGATCAGACTCTTCTTTCATTTGTGGGTTAGACAACTCGGGAATGGAGGAAGGGTCTTCATTTAGTTTTGATTCATTTTCCTTAATACTATCCAAGGTGGATCATTAGAGATCAGAGTTGATGTGGGATTCAATAGAGTTTTCAAGATCCTCTAGATTGATAGATTCTATGATTGAGAGGTCCACATCAACTTCACTATTTATAACTTGATTAATCGTGGTGAAGATTTCACAAGATCCTCTATCATTAGAACATGATGAACATAATGGAATGAGGTTTAATTGACTCTCAAAATTTTTCTCAGAATCATGGATTGAGATTGTAGAGTGATCCTCAGATAGGTATTGCATGGATTGGAAAATGTTGAACTTGACCAGTTGGTCACCAAATTCCACAGATAAGATGCATGAATGGACATTAATCTTGGTTCTCACTGTCATTAGTAATGGTATTCCTAGAATTAAGGGAGATCGAGAAGATTTCATCTCACCTTTCATGTCAAGGACATAGAAATTATCAGGGAAGATAAGATCATTCACATGAACAAGGACATCCTCGATTATACCCTCAAGAATAGTAGTGCTTCGATTGTCCAATTGAATGAAAACACATGTTGGATGTAAGGGGCCAAGACCAAGGTTATAGAAGATGGATTTTGGCATGACATTAATTGAGGCTCTTGGGTATATGATTTCATCATTGAAGTTGGAACTTCCGATTTGAAATGGAACAGTAAAGGTCCCTGGATATTTTCTCTTTATAGGAATAGATTGCTGGGTGGAAACATTTTCGAAGGTCCTAAGTTGCCTCTTATGGATGAACAATTCCTTAATAAACTTGGCATACTTAGGTATTTGTTTTATGGCATCTAAGAGGGGAATGTTGACTTCAACACATCTAAACATGTCTAGCATTTCAGGATCAGGATCAAAAAACTTCCTTGGATTTGAAATGGCTTGAGGAAAATAAATTGGGTTCCAAAGTGGAATGGAAGAAGGTGATGGAATGTCTTTAGGTTCCTTTTCTAATTTATTTTTCTTTTCATTTTCTAGGTCAATATTTAAAAAGGGGGAGTTGGAGGACTAAACATGTGGTATAGAAATTTTTTTCTTGATCTAAGTGCAATTGCACTTACATTACCATTGGGGTTGGGTAATGGTTGAGCTAGGAGTTGGGAAGAATTTGATTGTTGTTTCTAGATCAAGTGGGATGCAAGTTGACCAATTTGGGTTTAAATATTTTTAATGCTGGAATGGGTGAAGGAGGAAAGATCTTACACTTCACTTTCCCATGGATTCATGGAATAAGAGGATTGTCCTGAATTGGTATTACCTTGATTTTGGTTCTTGGGAAAGTGATTGTATTGGTTTGGGAATTGGGAAGGCTCATTAGGATAGTGGAATCTAGGAGTAGCAAGAGGATGATTGATCCTTTGAGGTTGAGGAACAAAAAGTTAAGGTTGTTGGAAGTTACCAACACCTTGACTATATTGGAATTGGTTTGGGTTTTGAGGAGGGAATTGAGGGGGATGAAAAATGGGATTACCATACCTCAAGCCTTAGTTGAAGGTAGAATATAGGGCTTAGAGTGGGGTTGGTTGAAGTTTCCAATGAACTCACCTAATTTTTGAGGTTAGTGTTCCTTTGAGCATACGTTTCATTGTGATCCATTGGTCCAGATGAATTAGATGGGTCCTCTTGAAGTTGTGGACATGTGTCAGTTGAATGAGATGGGGAGATGCAAATTCTGTAGTTCTTAATAGGTCCAGGGAATATATATTGTGTAGAAGATGAGGTTAGGGCTTTGGAAGCCATAGCTAGTTGTCGCACAAGACCTATAAGTTCACTCATCCACTCTGTCATCTTGTTTGGCTCTATCGATTGACTATCTTGGGCTTTCTTGACTTGAGCATGTGCTCGAGTATGGAATTGTTGTGTGTTTGAATCCATGTTGCTTATGAGATCTCTTACAACTGTGGGAGTTTTATCAACAAGGGCACCGTCACT
Source organism: Viscum album (assembly GCA_963277665.1). Lineage (NCBI taxonomy): Eukaryota > Viridiplantae > Streptophyta > Magnoliopsida > Santalales > Viscaceae > Viscum > Viscum album. The sequence goes on along the minus strand of OY728155.1, from coordinate 188,675,678 downwards.
TGCGGCATCAATGAGAGTTCTATCCATATCCAATAACCCTCATAGAAGTATTGGATCAAGAGTTGGTCAGGGATTTGATGGTGTGGATAGGTTTCCACAAGTTTTTTGAACCTCTATTAGTATTCATGGAGTGAATCATTTGGGAATTAATGAATACCACTTATTTCCTTTTGGATAGAAACAGTACGAGAGGCAAGAAATAATTTTTCTAAGAAAAGTTGCTTCATGTCATTCCATGTGGTTATGGAACCAAGAGGGAGGTAGTAAATCCATGACTTAGTAGTGTCATCTATGGAGAAAGGGAATGCTCGGAGTTTGATTTGTTCCTTAGAAACCTCTTGAGGATTCATGGTAGAGCACACCACTTGAAACTCTTTAAGATGAATATGTGGATACTCATTGGCTAGCACATGGAAATGAGGAAAAAGATGAATCAAACTTGATTTGAGTTCGAATCTAGCCTCTATGTTTAGACATTGAATACCAAGGGGTTGGTAATTCATATCAATGGAAGCAAGTTATTTAAGTGTGTGTTCCCTAGGATTATCCATGTCTAAATCAATTGGTTGGACAAGGTTCTGATTATCCCTAATGGTCCTCCTAAGTTGGTGAAATGTTCTCTCAATTTCAGGATCAAAAAAACTGAGGGGCTATTTGGGAGGCTATGGTGCATTCATAGAAAATTTGGAAGGATGAGGAATATTGATTTTTCATTGTATTTTTTTTAAATTTTTTTTTAATTTTATTTTTTTACAATAACCCAAAACTAATGAATGATTAATGAACAATCCCCAGCAATGGAACCATTTTAATCATGGTTTATAATCTCCTATCAACCATTCAAGATTCTGGTGCTCTTCTAATGTGTATAGCAGCACTCGGGTTGAATCCTCGATGATGATACTTTTCAATGGTTGATTGTTTTTAGTTGATTGTATTTTGATTGGGGGGATTATTTGAAGAAATTAAATGAAGTGAATAATGGTTGGTGTTTATTTAAAAATTTGATAAAAATTGGGATGAGTTCATTATTATGGATTTAATCTTGTGATATCATTGAGTTTTCCTTTATATTGCATTAAATTAACACCCACTTCACAAGATGATGTGGATTGGAATTCCTGAGTGTTAAGGATTTAATCCAAGACTTAACTTAACTTAGGGTTATAATATAAATCAGTAAATTTTTATGATAGTGTATTTATGGTTCCAATAATACATGAAATCCATATGTTAAGAAAAACATGTCATTAATCCATGACATTTTATGTTTAACATACACAATGATAATTTAAAGAATATTTATCGAGAAAAATCTCTCAATCACTTAACATACCCAATTATAACTCACCCCAATGGAATATTTACTCATCCATTAAGATGATTAGTAATATGGTTTATTATGTTTATCATGATGAATTAATAAGATAAGAAAAATAAAGGGATAATAAAAGAGTTGTTCTTTGAACACACACACAAACGGTGAAGATAATTAAATACAGAATTTTGATTGAATGAGAAAGAAAAATAATGGAAGGGTATTAAACTATATTTGAACTATTTTAAGACCATTAATATTATTTAATAGAAGTTTTATGAGAATAATAGATGAAGAATAATAAACATGTATTTAAATTCAATTGAAAAGAAAACAAACTTACATAATTAAAAATAAGAAGAACGGAAAAGAACATGAAAAAAAAGAGAGAAGGAAGGGTGTCTCAAGTGAAAATTTGAGTATAGAAGGTCCTACCAAGCCTTTGGAAAGTATTTGTTCGTGCCAATGTATGCTTATCTCTTCTAAAATTCCAACCCCTTTCAAGGATAAGACGGAGTTGTATTTATAGCCCAAGAAGGTGGACTGTTTGCATTTCAAATCTTCCCCTCCACTTGCATCGCCAATTTGATAAAATATAAATCTGAATATCGAGATATGATATTCTTACAAGTTGTATATATGGATATACTCTATCTACTCTGAAAATTTGGTGGCCATTGGACTTAAGGATCCAAAGTTATGGTGTCTTGATTAAACAATTTTATTCTATCCATTTCAATCCATACTTTTTCAAGTCCACAATGTAAATGGGTTTTTGAATAGAAAGATGCCCTAAAATCCGAACAATTTCTTCAAAAAAATATGCTGCCTATATCTCCTCTTTCACACCGTAAAATATCAGCTCGAATGGATGTCTCAATCAGGATAAATTTCAATATTGGTGTGCTGATTTTATTTCCCGGATAGAATGGTGGGGTGGATTTAAATGAATCATTTGGGCCCCTTTTTAGTGGATTTGGGCCTTGAAGTTTTTATAAAATATGAATTGTATTGTCCCCTGACTTTTGGAGGAGAATCAAAGATTTTAGACTTTTGGATTGAGCCCAGTAATTCAATCTTCATGGATGGTCCATTTTCTTCACAAATTCTGTGGGCCTTCTTGTGTGGTCCATATGACCCTTCAAATGACAGAATTGGACAATGATTCCTTCTAATAATATATTTTAAATTGAATAAGGAATACTACAAATCAATAAACATGAAATATGTATAATCAGGTCGAGATTTATACTTAAAATATTAAACTTACTCAATTGGAGTACTTCAAATAATGCTCAAAAATTATATTTAGTATTAAAACATGAGTATCTCACACCAATTATGCACTTTTACATGAAATTTACTAAAGGGGGAATACAAAAGGTTATGAATAAATGAATAAATACAGTTATTCAATGGAACTAAACTACCTCAACACTTACATCTTCAAAATCAACCTTCCTCAATCATTATTCAAGTGATATTCTCTATATATTGAAGCGGCCTTCATTCTTGATAATCCAATGATGTATTATCACTTTTACAGCTAGACTTTGTACTTATTCAATCAAATATCCTTCATATTTTCAATATTTGAGTTCTCAAATTCATAAGAAGCAAGTTTTATACAGTGATTTTACCTTCTATCAGCACTTTTATTTAATACTCATTGTGATTGGATCTGAAATCATCAGATGTATAGGTTGCTTTCACAACACCAAGAAACATTACTCCTTACTCATTCCCAATGAAATAATCTTCAATTTCTTCATTCATATTGGGATCTTACTCCATCATCGAACACATATTGATAGTCATCTTATTCATTTAAAATAAATACAATCATCACAACCCTTTGGGATCTTCAGTAAGTTATGATTCTATACAATAATTGAGGATGGGATGAATAATATTAATTGAGAGTTATATATTAATAAGTCTTAGTCAAGCCAGATTTATCAAAATAATTAAAGAAAAAATACTAAGAATTTATAAAGTTAGAAATTCAAAGTGAGAAATTCCCAGATCCTACACTTTAGTATTTCATATAGGTTTCAATATTCAATGGTGGGTATAAATAAAGGATAGCTCATCTGAAGAGGAGTTGATAATATAGAATAGAATCTGAGATAATAGAGGTATAAGTTTAAATACAAGTTTTGAATGTCATTTGGGTTGAAGAATTTAAGGATCTAAAACTTGAGGGTCTTAAGTTTTAGTGAGAATATTATAGAATTTGAGAAACCAAAAATTAGTAAGTGATATTATCATTTAGTTGCAACCTGCCTAATTTCTAGATGATTAAGTACTTGGAAAATTATTTGAGAGTCTGAAAGTTGTGAGATACCAGAAGAACTGATCAAGTCTGGAATTATAAAATAATACATATAAGTTCTGAACATTGAATCACTTTAGGAATTTTATATTATAAGTGATGACATTATTAAACTAGTGAAAAAGACCAACAATCATTTATAACCTGCATATCTTAGGGATGTTTAATATCATTAAGAAGTTAGTATATACTAATTTTGAAATATTGAGAAGTATTATAGGAAGATAATTAATGGTTGAAAAAGTAGTTTGAAGTGTGGAAGAAACCTAAAAACAAAGGAAATCTTACTCATTCAATTTTGTGAGGAAAAAACTAGTGGGATCCAGTATAAAGAAACTTTTAAGAGATAGTTAGCTATTAAGATATGGTAGTGAGTTAAGGATTATAATTTCCTACTCGAGTTAAGGATGATACCTTCCCACCTAGTGTAAGTGTTTAGTTAAGGATGATACGTTCTCCACTATAGTAATCACTTTTCTACACTAGCGATAATATTTATATCTCAGGATCAATCCGAACAAAGTAAGGAGTAGATACCCATATTGGCATAAAACCTTATAAAAATATCATTTGTTATGATCTCTATCTCTCTCTCTTTATCATTCATGCAGTGTAAATTTGTTGTTTGATGCATATGATATCCTTTCATCATAACAAGTGTAGATATTTTAATAATAAGAGCGGTAAAAGTTAAGTGATGATACTTTAATAAAATTAATTTACACTAATTCAGCCCTCCCCTTGTGTAACTACATGGTTAATTGGGAACTTCAGTTTGTTACCAAAAAATCCAAAGAGGGATATTATTGAAATCAATCTTATATTTATGTTGAATTTGTTTTTGGGGAAGTGTTTGATTGATGTTTCATAATCTTTTAGTTTAATTTTAGGTGTTGGTATTGATTGGATAATATTTATAGAGTGATTTATTAAATATTTGTAAAGTAATAGAAATTTAGCTAAGAGTTGTTGTAAATATTCCCTGTGAAGTCATATATATATATATTGGTTGATATATTTCTGTAGGATAATTTGATAGGTGATTTACCATACGTGTAACTATTGAGTTCGTGTATATAATGAGTGGTTATAAGTTGTGGTTAATTGAAGATGTGTATAATTATGTTAGTTATATATAGCAACAAATATTTTTTTCATGAAAAACATTTTCATATGATTGACTATATATGTTTTTTGTATGGTTGAGTGTATAATATTGTAAAGGAATAAATTATACATGTGAATTTTAAAGTAATATGTCCATCATTACAAGTTATGTATGCATGTGGTAGTAATACATACACATAAAGGAAGGTGTTTGAGAATATTAATGTTATATACAAATCAAGTGTAAGTAGTGGTAGGCTAAGGAGGTCATAGGTACAAAACATGTATAATGTGTGAGATTGTGTAGGATATATAAACATATTGTATTGATATGTTTGATTGTGTGAATCATATATATGTATTTTTCTTATCCAATTCGTACATAATTAAATAAATTTAAAAAAACTTGTTGATATCTTAGTATTGTGATATTGACAATAGAATCGATATGTTAATCTATCAAGATAAAAGTTTTTCAATAATGTTGTTATAGACTATTAATAATTATTATTTATTTTATATATTATATACAATGTGACTCTTTAAGAAATTAGGTAATAAAATCTTATAACATAGAGACTAAAACTCGAACTTGTCGAAGGGGATTTATGGGATTATTCAATGACTGATACTTTGATTAGTGGAGCTGTAAGTATAGGTGGAACTTCCATAAGGTTTTAATCATTAAATGGGTGTAGTGATGAATTAGTAGATGTGCCTACAAATATTTGAGGAGATTCAGGGTAACTGGACAGCTTAGAACATAAATTTTTTATCTAATAGACTAAGTTGGGAGTTAACATATGGGAGTTTAAAGATATAAAGGAGATCAAAAGGAGTCTCTTTAAAATTATGTTTTCCCATTTCCAATGAATTTCATTAACTCGATAAAATTAAAAATAATTTTATTTATATAACCAAGGAATAGGAAGAAGTTTAGTATATTTTTCCATTGTTTCGCTTTTTTTAATAGTGTAATTGGTCCCCATCTTTTGTAATTAGTTTTTGATGTGTTCCATAACTAGTAGGTAGTGAACCTTTAGTTTTTAAGAGGATGGAAGCTTAGGAATTACTGGTGATTCAATATTAAATCCTATAAGACCACTAAATAGTGAATGAAGTGGAGTGTGAGTGACATTAATGATATTTTCACTTACCTTGTGTCTAGTTTCTTCACTAGGGGTGAACTAAGTAAATATTTGTAGTTAATGCTCATGTTTTAAAATTACAACCAGATAATCATAAATAGACAAATTTGATAAAGCTTCTTCATTCTTATTGAATTTGAGAATGGGATAAAGTATGTGTAGTTGAAAAGAGAAAATTAGTTTTAAATTGACTCTTTCAATTCACACCCCTCCCCATAGGAAAATATTTACAATGAAAGGTTTCTTAGCATAGATTAACCATTAATAAAAGTAATGGAAAATATTAAAAAATCTTCAAACCAAGATCACCATGATTTGAAAATGAAAATCACGTAATACTGGAAATAAAGTCATGCATAAATTTCACTATAAAAATATTATTATCAATTCTAACCTTCCTTGTTTGATAATGATAACCAAAGGAACAACCAAATGGTTCTTCCCACTAAGTTGTATCCATGGGAAGCAATGAATCACCCAAACTCTTTCATGACATGCTAGTATATTTTAAGTGAATAAGGATAAAGAGAGAGCTTTGGGAGGGTTATTTTCTAGGTAGAGTTTTCTTAATATGATTGTGCACACACTTACCCAAGGTCAAAACTCCTTAAATAGTCTACGGGGTCATTACTTGGTCCATACACCAGAGTCATGCAATTACATGTACATTTCATAAACATACAATTAATGCCTTTGGTTACATCCCATGTAACCTATATCCATAAACCCTACATCCATTTCATCTAATGAAATGGCTCACCAATGATAGCCAATGTGAGGGAGAATTAGAACATTAACTCTTTAACATTTATATAAGAGGATAAATACCATATTGGTTGAGCTCCAACAGATGACATGATCAAAAACATGCTCATATACCCCTTGATTAGTTAAGACTTCAAGCATGCAAAAAAAGTATCAAAGTATGAAGGTTCTCATGTATGTTATATTTCCAACCTCAGGTAGTGGGAACACCAAATATGAATAATGTGAAGGTTATTAGGGGCAGAAAAAGCGGTCAAACTCAAGCCCAAAAAAATCATTAGTTTCTTCGAATAAATCCTTAGAACTAGATAAAAGCAACCCCAAAATATTCATAGAGGGGGTCTTTTCTCATATAATTTATAATTAATTTATTTAAAAATAATTAACTTGTCATGATAATTATTTTTTCATTGATGAATTCAGTTGAACTTCTTATTGTACCATCATTACAAAGAATAATCCAAAGTAGAATTTGTTTAGTTGTATCCACATGTTCTCTATAAACCTCAAAACGTCATAGTTGTAACTTCGGGTGCTAGTGCGGAAGATCCAAATGTCTTGTGTCATTCATTATTGATTGCAACAAGAATCCCTTCAGTCTTAAAGGATTCTATCTCGATCTCTCAATCCTAAGAGAAAGGTTGAGGATGATCAAATCTCATTCTTTAGAGTGTTCTTGAGAAGTTATCTCTAGGGAATCAAGAGAATTCTCTATTGAGAATATCACTATTCACAACAAATCTCTTCAACTCAAAAAATTATATAATCAAGTTAATATACTTAGGTTTAGAAAATTAGTAATTTTACAAAGGCCTTTATATAATTATTAAATCTAAATAAATATCATGTAAAATAATAATAATAATAATAATAATATTATTATTATTATATTCCATGACATGTGCTAACTCGTGGATATTTAAATATCATTTCTTAAATAAATTAAAATTTATTTAAATTATATTAAATAAAATATAGTATTTCATCTGAACCCTTAACTCAGGCCACCAATATTGTTTGGCATTTATCAAATATTGAATAATAAATAATTATTTAAATAAATAAATATCTCTATATCATTCATTGAATAAATAAATAAATATTATATTTACTAACTGGAGAATGAATATTTATTTAATATCTTACTAAAATATATTTCAAACTGGAATAACCTCTGATTGAATTTATACAATCAACATAACTTGAATAATTATTATTACTTGGTCTTAAGAATAATTTTTATTTTAATATTAAATGAAAATCAAAATTAACTAAGATTATAGATACACTTATTGTGTGACCCTATAGTCCTCTTTCACAATGGAATTGGGTGATATGGATTAAATTCCAATGTTATCATCTTGAAACACATCAAGGAACCCATCGATAAATAAGTCAATGTATGAATAAAAAAATATCATACGAATACTCACTATGTAATATAATCCATTTGTATTGATATCCCATAAAGTAGGTTGCATACTTGTTTCATTAAACTATATTTTTGATATATCTTTCTTTGAATACCTAAAATGAACTCATTGAAAAACCACCATGGATATAGATTTAATCAAATAGTTTTATTTTAATAAAAGGACTAGAGATATCTACTTCCATTAAAATGGAAGGGATAAATCCTTTCTTGGCTTATTCATTAATGTCATATCACTTATGATGCACCCAACGTATCCTACATCACCATGAGCATATGTCATCATGGTTTTATCAATATATCAAAGTACATGATTCATTATATACATTAATAATAATATCAAGTTTTAAAGACCAATACACACATCTAAAAATAAAAATATCCAATGACACATATAAGATGTGGAATTACTATTGGTGAGTTTGTCCTTATAACCACCACTCTTGGAGATTACCAAGTGTGAAACTTCCTGAGAAGATGCCATTCCGCTTATGAGAATTTAACACCTGATAGTCTAAACATCATATATATCACATCATATAGATGTCATCCAGACTATAGGACATATTTTTTAGAATAATTTTATGGAATTTTCAGGTTCTCATCATAGAGGGGAACTATTATGACTTTTTGATGCAACAAATACACAAAGTATGTTATCACATTAATGTTATACAGAATAACACTCATCATGTGGTAAGATATTTATTAAAATTTGGGTCTTTGAATATACAGGTAATAAAAATTATAAAGTAATTTTGTTCTAGGTAACAAAATCCAACAGATTCCCACTTACATTAGATCCAAATAATAATAAAATTCAGTCCACTAGATCTCTCAAGATATTCATGATTTTTATAAGATAATTCTTTAGTCAATGGGTCTGTCATGTTATCATGTGTGGAAACTCTTCTTACTATAACCTATTCCCTCTAAGAAAAATTCCTTAATAGGTGATACTTATGAAGTATATTCTTCATCTTTTGATGTGGTCGCGGTTCCTTGGATAGGACCACCAGTACCATATTATCACAATACAATATGATAGCATCTTTACTGATAGGAACCATATCAAGATCCTAAACAAATTTATATATCCAAAATTCTTCGTTAGATACACCATAGGTCACAATATACTTGTATTATGTCATAGAATCATAGACCACTGGCTTCTTTGAGATATTATACCTCACAGATCCTCTATTAAGGTAGAATACATATCCCAACTATGGTTTTAGATCATTTTGGTCTTCCTGGAAACTAGAATCCATATATCCACTGATGAATAGTTCACCATATCCTCTATAAACCAGGAACATATCTTTAGTATGACTTGGATAATTTAGGATATTATTTATAGAAATTAAATATTGTTCTTTTGGGTCTTATTGATATCTACCTACCATTATCAAGGTATAGGAAACATCAATCCCAGTACATAGCATGCCATATATGACAGATCTTATCACTAATGTGTAAGTAATATTAATCATCCTATCTCTCTATCTCTCTCTCTCTCTTATTATGTCTATCACATTTTCTTATAGAGATGTATACCAAGTGACTTTGGAAATAATCCTATCTTGTATTTGTTCCATGCTTAATCACTTTAATGCCTTATCAATGAATGTACCCTGACATAGTCCAATAAACCTCATAGATATATCATGATGGATCTTTGTCCCTATAATGTAATTTTCTTTGTTTGATTATTTCATGGAGAAGGATTTTTTTAACCATGTATTAACAGGATGTAAGACTGGTATCTCATTTCCCATCAGTAATATATCACCAACATATATTTCCAGGAAAATGAATGCACTCCCATTAAACCTCTTATAGATATAGGGCACACATTCATTCTTTATGAAACCAAATTGTCTTATGGATTTATAAAAATGGATGTTATATTATATGAATGCATTTATCAACCCATAAATGGATCTTCATAACTTTACTATCATGTTAGCATGCTTTGGAGTCAAAAACTCTTCTAGTTGTGTGATATAGACATCGTTCACAAGGTTCCCATTAAGGAAGGCAATTTTGATATCTATTTTTCAAATCTCATAATTATGGTAATCTTTTATAGTAAGAAGAATTATAATAGATTTCATAATGGATAATGGTGAGAGAAAAAATTCATGGTCTATACATTGATTTTTCTTAAACCCTTTAGTCACCAGTCATGGATTATAGGTACTTAATTTATCATTCATGTCAAGATTCTTCTTAAACACCCATTTTCACCTGATAGGTTTTACGTCTACTAGAGGATCTACCAAGATCCAAACTTGGTTCTAGTATATGGAATATATTTAATAATTCATGTATTCTTTACACCTTTAATCTTCTGATATGTTTATTTCTTCCTTGTGGGACATAGGTTTATCATTATCAACTAAAAATGAGTCATTCTCCTTGATGAAAAGAAAACCATGTATCCCTAGTTATTTAACCACTCTAGTGATCCCACATAGTACTTTTGTCTCTAGAGTAACCTTTTCAACAAGGATTTATAGAATTTGTTCTTATGCCAACTCTTGTATATCTTGATCCTCAACTTAAGTCAATCTTTCTCCCACTATCACTTTTGGAAATGTTCTCCCTCTCAAGGAACATGGAATGTCTGGTCACTTTTACCTTTTTATTAGAGGTTTCATGTAAATAATATTCCCTTGATTCCTTAGGATATCCTATAATGATAAATTAGTGCCTCAAAGTGAAATTGTGTTTCAAGAAGTGGCCTTAACAAACAATTCCCATCCTCACACTCGTAAATTTGACAACACATATTTTATCCCATGTCATAGATCGTATGGAATTTTTTTCTACTTTAGTTGGAACTTGGTTTAGGTTGTATGTTGCGGTCTATAATGAATATCCCTAAAAAGATAATTTAAGACTTTCATGACTCGTCATCAATATCACCATGTCCAACAAGGTTCAATTCTTCATTTCACCAATACCATTCCATTATGTTGTATAAGGAAGATTGAATTGAGATAGTATCCCAAAATCAATTAGAAAATCAATGAACTCTTGTTTAAGATAGCATTTTCCGTAATCTGAGTAGATTTTCCTTATCTTCTTATCAAGATTATTCTCTACTTCATTCTTGAACTCCTAAAATTTCTCAAAAGACTCATACTTATACCTCATTAAGTAGATAAATCCATATCTCAATAAAATTTATAAAGTAAGAGTATCCACCTCTAACTTCAAATGGAAAAGGCTTACACATATTTTTATAAACTAATTCAAGAATCTCCATGAACCTTTCATCATATCCACTGAATGGATATTTATTCATTTTACTCTATAAAAAATTGTGATGTATATCTAAATTTTTTAGTTAAACATAATATAAATACCCTCCTTGATATAACCATGTCAAGTTTTTATCAATTACATGATCAATCAGGTGATTTCATAATTGGGTGTGATATGATCCATGTGAAATTAATTCATTATCAATTGTCAATGCTTGGTATTCATATTCTAGTATGTAAATACCATTATTAATATGTTTTATCCCATAATATATATTATATTTATAAAAGTAGAAACTCTTATTTCCTAACATTAAAATAAATACATCCATATCTAAACTAGACATGAATATAATGCTTTTTTTAGACTAAGAAAATAATAAAAATTCTTTAAAACTATAATTAAACTCATCGGTAAAGTAAGATGGAAGTATCTAATAGTTGTTGTAGCCAATCTTACTCCATTGGAAGATTTAAGAACCACCTCACCTCTATAAACCTTTATGAATCCACTTGTTTCTTATATTTGTATGCAAATGTGAGAACCAAAAGTTGTATCTAATACCCAATTTGTAGAAACTGAAAGATTGCATTCGATAAAAAATACACCTAAAACTTTCCCTTACTTATTTAATGAGGTGTAATTATTCTTCTAGTGGTATTTCTTACCACATACAAAACATTTCATATCTTAATCCTTAGCATGCCTCTTGATCTTACTCCTCTTAGTAGGGCAGTTTTAAGACACCTTAGACTTGGTGTTAATATTAGGGATTTTCACCTTTCCCTTCATCTTATTCATCATAAGGACTAAATTTTTTTCATGCATCATATCATTATCCTCATGGAGAATCAAATTTAGGATATCTAGTATAAACTTTTCGATATTTTTCATATTAAAAATCGTAACAAAACTAGAGAAGATATAAGGTAGTGAGACGATCATGAGGTCTTTGAACAATTATTTGGTTAGCTCGATACCCATAATTTATAAATGCTCAATATAGTCAATCATCTTGACTAAATGAGGACCAACTGGTAAAACTTCTCTAATATTTCATTCAAAGAGTGCCTTGTACATATCATACCACTATTTTACTACCTTCTTCTCATAAATATCAAAAAAATGGGACAACATGGTTATGGAATCCCACCTTTTTAATACATAACTTTTCATTACATTTAACATACAGAGGATCTTTAAAGTCTAGTGTCTTGGAAATCAAGAACAATAAAACCTGAAAAAAAACATAAAACATTCTTCTAATACACTTTTAAGGCTTCATCATAAGTTCATCCTAAGTACAATTACTGCATCTCATAACTTGGATACATACATTCAAAGGAAAGGGTGAGCAGAAGACCCAGTAAGGGTAAACAAGGGAATCAGTTTACTTGTGATATCAATACGAACTTGAATAAAACATAAAGACAAGAGCAATGAAAGAATAGTCATATCATAATGAAAATAACTTGAATCTTAACTTGAATATGTGGCTTCAACATTTAATTTATACATTCATGAACATATCACCAAGGTCCATCCCCAAGGTGTCATAAAAATTACCAAGGTTATTCACCAAGGTATCATGAAACTTTTCATCTCTAGAGATTAATTATTTACTCAATACATTGGAGCTCTATCAGGGTGCACCCTTAATATTTATTTTATTTCATGTTATCCACATAAAAAATAATCATAAATTTCATAAATAACCCCAAATAGAATAAAAGAAATTAGTTTCATTTCAAAATCATGATGTTTTGAAAGTGCTAAAAAAATAAGATTGTGATGTCATTTATAACCCATGGAAAGGGAGTGAGGGTTACATGTATGTCAATTCCAAAATCAAATATATAATTTTAGTATAACTATGAACACCCATAGAAACAAAATAGGTATGGGTATTTTCATATATAAAATAATATTATTTCTTAAGAGAAAGAGAGAAAAATTTTGAGAAGAAATTTCTGCAGCATAAAGGCTATGTAACTTGGTTTTAGAAAATAATAAAAAGAGAGGGTACAAGAGTAACCCACTCATAAATAACTTATAATACAGTATAAATACATAATAACATGGATATAATAACATGGTATGGAAATTTTAATGACATACCAAATGAAAAGGAAACATGAAAGAAAAGAGAAGATGTGATTCCTTTTACGAAAAATCAGGCATCCTGACGGAGTCGCATAAAAATTCAGAAAATCAATTGATGAGATCAGAAAGGGTATATAATTATTTGGACATGAAATGTACAGTAGTAAGGATATATAATAACAAACCTCCACATAATAAAATGGAAATATAAGACATAACATAAAGGAAGTCATGACTTAAAAGATGAGGGTGAAAGGTTCCCTTACCTTGAAGAGTAACTTCTAAAGCTTGAAGGTCAGGACCTTGGGAGGCTTGAGGGAACCTTGCAAGGACTCCTTGGGAGGTAAAGAGACCATAACTTTGTTCAGGAGGATTTTGGAATGAAATGGATGAGGGAAAGGCTTGGTATTTATAGGAGAAGTGAGGGAACAAATCCTTAATTCCCAAGGGACACCTCATCGGTGGTATTGGCAAAACCATGGGCTTTCCCATGGTATTTTCCCATGGTATTGGCCAATTATGAAACCTCATAGCATATATTACTATTCATAAGTCTAATAGAATTATTACATAATTATTACATCCTTAATGATGTCATTAAACACCCGAAACTCAAAACTGTAATTTCACTATTCACTGAAGATTCAACTGTTTCAGAAAAATCCCAAAAATTCAACTTTACCTAATATCGATGCTCTGAATTCAAAAATGAACTCTATTTTATGAAAATAATTTTATAATTATTTTTAATTTAATTTTTAAATAAAAACACTATTCACCTGAAAGAAAACTAATGCATAACTAATAATTTCTAAAACAGTTATTTACTTATTTTATTGAATCACATTACATAATAAAGGTGCATAAATTATAATAATATTTTCTTAAGTGAGGTTACTAATCCATTTTGTCACATTACTAATCATAAGTATAAAATTATTATTTATAATTTACTATTCACCAAAAATTAAGTTGATCTTATTAGACTCTAAATTTCTTACTGAACACAATTGTAGAAGACCATTTTTTGAAAATAATTACACATTATTAATTATTTAAGGTTTACATAAATATTTTAAAATATCCATTTTTCCAAAAATTCATCAATAATATGCATCCTATATTTATCTGGACAATTGAAATTCACAAACTTCACCATAATATGAAAAAACAATTTTATCTATATCAAAGGATTACACAAAGTAGCTAAGGTCTCGTTACATAGCCCCTTATAATACAAGCATAGGACCTAAGTGTAAGGTGTGCTAAGGTGATAGAATCTTGGGGCGACTCGGCCAACATTGCCCGAGTGGTGACCTCTATCATCTTTAACTTCTCTCATAGGTGATTCTGTTCACGCTTCACATGATGAAGTTCGGCTTGGGTTTGGTCCAGAGCAAAGCCCAGTGGTGCTACCTCCTTCCCAAGTTCCGTCAGATGGGCTTCGATTGGCCCGAGTCTACTGGATGAGGCCATCGAATATTTTTTCTGTATTAATTAACCAAGATCACTTGTATTTATAAACAAAAAGTTGTAACGTTAAGAGTTTAGCTTCCAACGGTCATATTGACCAACGGTCATATAATAGTCAAAACCCAACAGTCTCATTTACTTATACTCATTTCATTAATTAAATAATATAGTTTTGTTGAGTATAAAATTAAATAACAAACAAAATTTAGGAAACAAATATTAATAAAAAGTTCAGGTCGTTATAATGGTGTATGTACATGTGTCTTCCTATAGCTTCTAGATATCACTAGTCATGAATGATAACACGAGTCATTGGACATCCAATGCATCATTTACATGTTTCTATAAGACATTATGCTCCTCCTCACTAACCTCCTTATAATGATTTATAGGAACCAGATACTCTGTAATATATAACTTTATCTCTTGGCGTAGTACGATTCACAAGTGCCAGTGCCACACACTGAATCTTTTTTTCAATCGGGAGATTGTATTTCTTCAATATCGATCAAAAGGATAATTTTAAGGTCATATTACTTTCCATTTTCTATAATAAATAAAAGAAGGTTTTAGTACTTTATCTTGATTACAAAGTGTTGTGTAATAAATTTTTATTTTATTAGTCTCCTATAATTTTATCAAATCCCAATATCCCTCACCATTGAATTCAGAATATCTTTTCATGTGGATATTCTAGTAAAAAGGATCCATATTTCCCTTCTCATAACTCAAATAAGGGACTGATCAAATTACTTGAAGGTATTTAAGTAATTGGTATGTCCAACTACATTAACTCATGGTTCCTTGATAAATTGAGTGGACTCCCTGATATTAAAATCCTGGACTTGGATTTCATCAACAATTTCCTCTAAGTTACACCAAATCTTGTGAGGGAAACTACTCTTGATGGTAAGTTTGTTAAGTAAACCCAAAACTTTCTTTAGAAATCTCTGATAAATTAAAGTATCCCAATGAGGTCCAAACCAACACTTAGATCTATTGCTTCATTATAAATCAATAAATTAAAGGATTTTCTGACTTAATATTTGCTTTGAGGGACTTTTTTATCTTATGTGTAAATATTATTTATTTTATCCTTTTATATGCTTATTAATATTATGTGGATATTTCATAATTAATTAACAATGTATTGATAAAATATATTTCGCATAATCCATTTATTTTATTTTATCTTAGAATTCTTACTATTTTATTCACTTTATGTGATCGCATTTAAGCATCAAATAAACATGCATCACATAAATGAATAAATAACCATGCACAGAATAAGATAAAATAAACATGTGGAATGATCATGAGCTTTAAACTTCTTGTTGGTTTACTGATCAGATGATAAACCAACCCTTGACCTTAGGGGAATAACTCCTTGATTTGGGCTGGGATCGAGTTATAGCATTCCACCTTTAATATGTGTATCTCCTTGGTTTGTTTCACTTCAAATCGGTCTGGAACCATCTCATCTCACTTGGGATCTCCTTCCTTTATATATTCTTACTCACACACAGGTGAGGGGAACCAGGGGTCTGGGGTTACATAAAAGAAACTGTGGACGTGAAGCTCTATATATAATAAGGAGGAAGGGATGATATGCATATCACTATATTTAATTTAATAATAAATTTATCACAAAACCCATGAAATAAATTAATTAATTAAATAGAAACCCAATACATAGGTCGATCAAGATCATAATCATCCATGCATACAATGACTATGAATTTAAACTAGATAGCATTAATTTCAATTATCTCTTTGAAAAGATAAATTTTTCAAATTAATAAATTAATTATCTTATTAATTCATTCATTCATTTATCTTAATTAACCATCCAAACAGTCCTTGATATTCCCATACACTCTAATTTTAAATAAATTAATTTAATTAATTTAAAATTAAAATTAATTAAGTACATGGTGTGTACTGAAGGTGGCATGACTTGTACTCTTCTACTTATGTTTAAACCCATTTTTAGAGTTTCACTATTAAACGACATATTCCTTCACACGACATGGTGTGTAACTAACCCAATGTATAGTCCTTGTCATGTACTGCATACTTTCATGAAATGTATGCCTACACAGTGTGTCATTATATACATGGTGTGGTTTTCTATGAGTCAAGTCGCGTAGTCTATGTAATGTGTACGACTACATGATTTGACTTGAATAAATGTGGCGTGTACCACTGGTAATTCTCATGAAGTACATTGTGTGTATGAAAAACATACATGTCATGTATTTATATAATAACATGGAAAATAATTAATTAAGAATTTAATATCATGTAAGAACTTTCAGAATCACTCAGCATGTATTTCACATGGAAAACCTCATCACGGGAGTGTACAACTAGATATATATCGTGTAGTTCAGTTTTATTTCTTTATTTAATTTTATTTCTACATAATGACTCACATGACCCACCTATCGTGATGTGTTCCTTGCGTGATGTGATTCGTTATCTGCCACATGCACTATATGCCTAGGGACTCAGTATGTATTTTTAAAGGGTCATTATGTGTTACACTGCATGTACAGCTTGCTACATGTCATGTATTGAACATAATATCATGTCTCTTGGCCTGTAGTAAGGTCGTAAAAATAGCCTGACCAAGATGAGCCCGAGCTCAATCGGGTCAGGTCAGGTCAGGCCTAAAGTGGAATTTTTCAGGCCACTTGCACTGTTTAGGCTAGGTCGGACCAACCTACACAGTGTCACAACTTGGCCCGGGCATGGCCTCAAGCTGGACAGTTTATTTTATTTTTTAAAAAATATAAATATATTAAATTTTATCATATATATATATATATATTATGTAATTATAATAGACGTATCATCTGGACCAGTTGGTCCAAGCGTAACCTTGAAACCCCAAGGTATGGGGTTTGAGTCTCTCCTATCATGGGTATCCATGTTTTCTTATTTTTCAGGTTTAGTTGAGATTTCAGGTTGGGCTTGGGCTAAGATATAATGGTCTAAGCTCAGCCCAACCACCACCATGCCTGAACCCATCTTGGCCCACTCCAAGCTATGCAGCGTGTATTAATTACATGTCGCATGTTTTGACCACACAGTTTTTGTGATCCTTGCTAGGATAAACCATGTGGGGTTACATGATGTGTCATCTAACTACACATTGTGTGCAGCTTATCAATCCATGTTCCAACTAGTTAAAAATACATGGAATGTAATGACACCGCATATCAAACGCACACATGATATGTTATGATCTACACAGCTTATCCTTGTGAGTTTGACTATAGATACATGATGTGTATGTTACTGTTACACACCGTGTATCTGTGTCTTTTATCCAGAATCTCTAGCACCAATGGATGGTATTTTGGAGAACTCTCCATCTGTTCTTAGCGTACTCTTGGTCATATGAAATTGAATGATCATGTTATCTCAACATTCGAATTAAATAAATAAAAAAGTCAAAATGAAAAACTAACAATCAAATTCATAATTGATCAAAAAATAATAAATAATTATAAATTAGTTTGCAACCACATTGATACCACTTGAAGGTTCTGGAGGGAAGGGGAAGCGGTCAATCCCATGACCAACAAAGTTTTTCATCGGTTTCTTCGAATAAATCCTCATAACAGGATGAACACGACCCCAGAATATTAATAGAGATGATATTTTCACATATAATTTATATTTACATTGATGTGTGGGGGAGGGGTACATTACAAATAAAATCATACAATGCACACATGAAATAATGAACTCAATGAGGCTCGAACTTGAGACATCATCGAGACCCGCAAGGGAAGATACCACTGAGTTTCACCCTAAGAGCTCACATATAATTTATAATTAATTTATTTAATAAGAATTATCTTATCCTAATAATTATTTCTTCACTGATGAATTCGGTTGACTTTATTGATATATCGCCATTATAGGGAAGAAACTAAAGCATAATTCCTCTAGCGGTATCCATATGTGCTCCACAAAACTTGAAATGTCTTCATTGGAACTCCAGGTTCAATCATAGAAGATCCAAATGTATTAAATCATTCTTTATTAACCATAAAAAGAATCCTATTAGTCTTGAAGGATTTATATGGTTCTCTTAGACTAGATAGGGAGAAAGTATTTGATCAAATCTCATTACTGAGAATGTTCTTGAGAGGTTCTCTCTAGGGATTCAAGATAATTATCTAGAGAGAATATCATTGTTCACAACAAACATCCCAATCAAACAAAATGATATAATTAGGTTAATATACTTAGGGTTAAACAATTAATAATTGTGTAATGGACCTTATCTAATTATTAACTCTAAATAAACCCCGTGTAAAATAATGATAATAATAATACTGTTATTATATCCCATGGCATGTGCTAACTCATAGATATTTAAATATCATTTCTTAAATAAATTAATATTTATTAAACTAGTACTAAATAAAATATATCATTTCATCTGGAACCTTAACTAAGCTCATCAATACTCCTTGGCATTTATCAAACAATGAATAAAACATATTTATTTAAATAAATAAATTTCTATATATTATTCATTCGATGAAAAAATATTATATTCATTAACTGGTGAATAAATATTTATTTAATATTCAGTTCACATATATTACAAATTAGAATAACCAGTAATTAAATAAATGTGATCAACATAACCTGAATAATTATCATTACTTAGTCTTGAGAATAATATTTATTCTAATATTAAACTCAAATAGAACATAATTGAGATTTTGGATACACTAAGTGTGTGAACCTCTATGCCTCTTTCAAAGTGACATTAGTCAAGCTGGCCTAAAGTCCAAGATTAGTCTAGCAACACATCAAGGAACTCATAGAGAAATATATTAATGTTTTAATGATAATAACCTCATATGAATTATCACTATGAAATATAATCTATTTGTCTTGATATCTCATTAAATAGGATGCATACTTATATCATCAATCTATATGCTTTATATATATTTCTTTGACTATATTAAATGAACACATCAAAAAACAACCATGGCTATAGACTTAATCATACAGTTCCATTTCAATCAAAGGGCCATAGATATATACTTCCATTAAAATGGAAGGGACAAATATTATCTTGACTTATTCATTAATTTCATATCACTCATGACACACCCAACATATCTTACCTCATCGTGAGTATATGTCATTATGGTTTTCACCAATACATCAAAGTGTGTGATTCATGATATACATTAATAGTAATCACAAGTCTAAGGACCAATATAGACATCCACATAAGAAATATCCAATGACACGTATAACATATGAAATACCTATTGGTGTGTTTTTCCTCATAACCTCCTCTCTTGGAGATTACCAAGTGTGAAACATCATGAGAAGAAGCCCCATCTACTTATGAGCATACAACGCCTGATAGTATAAACATCATTTGTGTCCCATCAGGAAAATGTCATCCAAACTATTGGACATATGTTTTAGAAAATTTCATGGTATTTCTAGGTTTTCATTGTAACAAGGAACTGTTATGAACTTTTGATACGATGAATACCCAAAGGAAATTATCACATTAATGGTACTTATCATGTGATAAGATATTTATTAATATTCAAGACTTAGAATATACAAGTAATTGAAAGTATAAAGTTAGTTGGATCTATGGAACCAACTCCAACAAAATTCACCCCTAATATAGTGTATGACACTCCATGTGGTGTACTTCATGGGTTATCCATCACACAAAAACACTTTTTATACCTCATGATAATATTCTATATCTCAATACAAGAATCATATTCATGCTAACCTTAAAATTTCATCATTACCTATAATATTTCATTATGAACATCGATTAGATATAACTCAAAATCATACTTTGAGAGGTTATTTATAATTATACTTTACAAAATTTATATTAGTATACACATATATGTAGCTAACATGAAAGAATGATGAAGTGAAGATTTCCTACTGTATGATACACTTTAAATATTCTTACACCCTTTAAAAATACTTAACAAAAACACAACATAAGAACTTGTCTAACATATAATATATGATAGGCTACCAAATAATCCTTATGTTTACTGCACTTTTTTGGGTTTTGTTAACTTATTCCATATATATGTAATTCCTACAACAACATCATGTGACTATCTGATAAAATCCTCCTAAAAAACTATTTAGTAAGTAAAAACTATGAAGTAAACTGGTTTGAATAATGGTGAGACTCAGAAATCATATTCTTAATGTTAAACTCCTTATAAAATTCTAAACTACTTAAATTTACAAAATCTAATGTCACAATGTTTACAATTTATGTTGTCTACTTGGAAATTTTCTAATTACATCATCATCATCATTGAAACTCTTTCTGTCAAACTATTTCCTTGAAATTTTTTAGTAACTAATATAACTTTTACATCATATCCTAAACATTTTAGGATACCAATTGAAGTCCACTTTTTCATGTTAACTAATGTAACTTTTACATATTTTCTTTACCATCATATTCTAAGCCTTTTAAGGTATCAAGTGAAATTCACTTTGTATTTTGATTGGCATAATATTTTACTTGTTAACTTGTAACTTCTATAAGTCCAAACATACTTCCACTAGCCTCTTAAAAACTATATCCTTTTCAATATATCATTCTAAGACACAAAAAAATCCTTTTCATTTATAAAATAACTCTTATTTCCTTTTAGTAGGAATTCTTAACAAATAAACTATTATTTTCATATCACATGTGGTATTTTATTTGTTTGTAAATTTTACTGAAAGGAAGTATTTACCAAATATGGTGGAATCATATTCCTTCATATTCTTGGATAAATTATTTATCTTGAATAAAACTACTTTTATCCTAGTCTCCCATTCATAATGTTATAGAGTTGGATGAATCATAAACCATATGCATCAAAATACTTATCTCATTCATTCAAACAATAATTTTTGCATCCACATTCAATCAAGAGAAAAATGAGATAAATCACACACATATTTTAATTAAATTCATTTAGGCTTGAAGTAATTCTTGCATACAAGTTTTCAACGCAACAACTCCTTTACTCCATTACTTGATATCAAACATCAAGCTCCCATCTTCTATCATTTATTTACTTATGACCTCATGTATATTTATAACACTTTTAAAACATATATTTGGTATCATATACCATTCAAAATAAAGAAAATGAATTCTATAATATTAATATTTAAATTGGAATCTCCATGAGACTTCTTACAACCTTTTAGGTAATTCAAAAAATTCATCCTCCAATGGATAGTCTTACCACAATAAAATAATTTCCCTTCCTCTTCTTTAACTTATCCGGTGGTGTGGACTGTTCACATCCTTTTTCTTCCCATTCTTTCTAATACTTTTACCCTTATATTTATACACCATAATCATGGAACTTGATCCTTGACCACCTATGTCCCGCTTAGATATCCTCAACATATTGGGGATATTGGGTAAAAATTTATTGAACTCATTCATATTATAATTCATAATAAAATGTTAGAACCTTTCTGAAAGTGATTGTAGAATGAAGTTCATGGAAAGATCGGTCCTAATAGGTGAACCCATCCTCTCCAAGCCAATGATGTACCTTATAATATTGAGTATAAGAGTTGAGAATGAGGTACCATCCTCCATTTTGTACCAAAAAAGATCTTTTGATACCTCATACCTTTCATGAATATCTTGTTCTTGATAGATCCTTTTAAGGTAATCTATCATCTTGTAGGCATCCATGGTTTCATGTTGCTTTTTAAACTTAGCTTCCATGGTTATGATCATGAATGTAGAAGCTTCCAGTGAATCCATTAGATTCTTATCATAAGAATCTATGTCTTTTTGTTGAACATATTCATCATTTGGTTGCTTAGGAAGGTGTTCCTCCAACACATAAAATTTTCCTTCCTTATTGAGAACTATTCTTAAGTTATAATAGTAGTCAAGGAAGTTATTTCCATTTAGTTTTTGATTTTATAATATCGATCTCAAGGTCAAGCTTAATGATGAGATGATTCCATAATATACAATAGAAGTTTTATCAAATTGTTTTCCTTCAGACTATAAAAATTATAATAGGCTAGCTATAGAGTAGGTTAACCCTTGTAGGGGGTGTGTTTTGTCCTTGATGGCCCAATGGTGTGTGTGTTGTTTCCTTTTCTTATAGCCTTTAAGGCCTTAATAAATTATAACCTTTTAATAATGAATTTTATTAAATGGGATCCCAATAATATAATGACCCCATTTAAATTTTATTATACCCATTATTGGTCTAGGGTCTATATTTTACCGAGAAATGAATATGTTGTAGCGTTCCTCTTTCCATTTAGTTATTTTGGTAGGGCATCATCCCAATCATATATGACTCTCAGATAGTTGATCGGACAACCCTTTGTGTAATCAAATACTCAACATTATTCTTATAGTATCCTAACCCTTAGGGTTACCCAACTAAGTTTAACCCAAAGAAAACAATGATATTTTGTTACCTAACTCTTAGGGTTATTCATTTTCACCATGTCTTACACAAGATGATCTATGAGAACCCTGATATAGTAGAACCTACCTAGTTTAATGATTGAGGTATTTACATGTGTCACTTTAGAAGGAATCTAACTCTTAGTATTTGAAGGTTTTGTGGATTTCCTTTTTCTCTTTCCCTGGCTTCGAATGGTTCTACTTATCCTTGGATTTATCTTCTATTTCGTTCTAATCCATCATGCATGACCCCACTTTGGTCAGGTTTTATGGATACCATGGTGCTTTGGATTGTGTTGGAGTCATTGGTGATGGCAGTTCTGTTATGATATTATGGCATGGTGGTGTTGTTCCTTGTTCTAGAGATGTCGATGAATCCCCATCCATCATTTATCCTCCATAGATGTTTCTGAGTGATTCGGTGATTCTTTCTCTAACCCTCCCTCATGCCCGTCTCTGGTGGTCTGGCTTTCCATCTTCTAGTGCAACATCAACTGTGTATCCAGTCTTGAGGACGATGGGATGGATGACTCAAGTTGTGTAGGGCAGCAACATGACAGATGGGTACTGGGGAGGTGTGATGTGTGGGATCTCATAACAAGTGTGATGTGTTGGATCTTCTCTCAGCTCGAGGTGGATTTTGTTTTCAACCCATTTTTTTGGTGTTGGGGTTTAGTCAGGCTCATGCCTACAATGGTGGATCCTCTTCAGCATGATTTTGTTCTCCTGTTCGGTTCTCACTTAACCATAAAAGTTATTTTATTTGTAAATAAAAAAAATAGTTTGGAGTAAATACATATTATACATAAGGTATATGAACTCTTCAAGTAAAGGTTTATAATTATATGATAATGAAAATCTCCACATGAGTAATCTTAGAGCAACAAATAGCCAACTCCTGCCTTTCTAGAACAAGGCATAAGCCTCTAGCATAGTGGAAAGTCCAACCCAAAGTCTCTCACCCTAGGGAGACTTTACTTAAGAGAGAATCAAATTCATTGTAACTCTAAAACCTAATATGTATAAATTATATTCAATAATGAAATTCAAGTTAATGACTTCAATTACAAACCGAGGTCAACATAGATGAAAACTAAATCTTAGGTTGTCATACCTAGCTGTTATGCATGGAATGGAAATATATAAGAAATTTATCAAATAAATTAAAGAATACATAACGTTAAAATTTCATAAAAATTTTAAAACATGAATATTAAAAAGGAATTAAACAAATAAATAAAAAATATATTTATTTTCCAGACATGAGAAATTCATTTATGAACAATTTATAAATCAAAAATTATAAACATTTTATAATTCATTATAGACGTTCCATAAATATATAATTATAAACACTTTATAATTATTCTCACTATGAACACTTTCAAATTATTCATTATATGACATTTTACTTTAATATATGATATTTCATGTGGTATAAATATTTCATACTTCAATTTATATTATGTAAACATTTTATATAATCTATATATCACACATTAACATTATTTAAACCTTTGATCATATCATTTATCAAAACTCTTTTAATAAGGTTTAAAAAAATTCCAAATATAATCCATTTAATTTGAACATTTCAAATTAAACATTATGAAAAATTCATAATTTTAGATATACACTTTATACTTTTCCTTATTTTTGTAATTTATAAACCTTTTATAAATTACACCTATAATTTCTATATAAACGATTTATATCTAAATTATAATTCATGCTATATAATTTTGAGAAAGTATTTTAATATTAACTCTTAATATTATAGAATATTTATTTGTAAATGTTTCATAAACAATGAATTAATTAATTATAAACTCTTTATAGTTAATTAATTTATAAAAACTTTGTAAATAAATAAATATTCCTAAAATACCATTTATAATTATTTATAAAAAATTTATGAATAATAAATTTCAATTCATAATTGAAAAATAAGAAAAAAAATTCTTCATCAATCATATTTTGCAATTGAGGTTGAATCATAGAGTATGGTTGATAGCCTTGTAGTGCTAAAATATTTTTAGCACTTTCAGCCATATTGTATGACCAATATCCAAATCATATCATATAATTGATATGTAATAGTATACACTTACATATCATATCATATTTTATGATATACAAAAATGTCGTTATGGTGATATTGGAGTTGGTGACCTAGAACCAACTTTTTGTATTTTTATTACATGTATATTCAATGTATTGAATATTAATAAAACTTCTTATTATATATTGTTTATTATTCTTCATGACTCTAATGTAATAATTTCCTAGATTATACATCGCATTGATAAGGTCATAGCAGTTCTCCGCTATGATGGGAACCTTGATGTGCTATGATGATATTCTCAAATAATGTTCTGCGGTTGGATAACGAACTATGATGGGACACATAATACATAGACTGTCAGGTATGAGTACTCATAAGAAGATGAAGTTTCTTCACATGAAGTTCGAACTTGGTAATATTTAAAATGAAATATTATTAAAACAGACCCGCCAGCATGAATTCTGCATGTTTTGGTGTCATTGGATATTTCTATCTACGAGTGTGTGTGATGGTCCTTAGACTTTAAGATTATTATTAATGCATGTTACAACTCATGTACTTAGATGTATTTCATAAACCATGATGATAACGGTTTATAAATAATTTGGATACGTTGGGTGTGTCACGAGTGACATGTCATTAATGAATAAGTTAAGTAAGGATTTTTTCCCTTTGATCTTTATAGAATATGATATCTCGGATAGAACCATCACATTAAATTTCATGGTCATGGTGTAATGACGTGTTTATTTTAGATAGTCAAAGAAAGTTATATTGAGCATATAGGTTGGTGACACGGATGTGTAACCTACTTAATGAGATATTATGACAATAGGATTATATTACATAGTGAGCTTTCATATGTGGTTGGCGATGTTACGACATTAATTTATTTCTCTTGGGTTCCTTGACCCGTTGCTAGACAATAATCTTGGATTTTAGGAAAGTCTTCCTAATGGCAATGAGAAAGAATCCTAGAGGGTCAAACACTAAGTGTTTTCGTTGATCTTGGTTAAATTTTATTTGAGTTTAATTAATGGAATAAATATTATTCTAAAGTCTGAGAAATAATTTTATTCAAGTTATATTGATTGCATAAATTAAATATATATTTATTCACCATCTTGTGAATAAAATATTTATTTTATTTATTGAATATTTTAATAAATATTTATTTTCTAGATTGTGAATAAAATATTTATTTATGGATAAAATATTTATTTGGTTGTTCAATAAATTCTAGAGGAGTTTAAACAGACCAAGATCGAGTCTAGTGACAAATATTAATTAACAAAATTGTTGCATAATATTTGTTATTGTGTAAGTTGGTGTGCACTGAAAAATAATAATAATATAATTATTATTATGTGGTATGGGGTTTATTAAAGGTAATAAATGTTATTTAATGGTTGGTATGCAATTAAATAATATTTTAACTTAAATCTTAACTATATAAATAGACGGCTATGTCTATTTTGTAAAGAGCATCCAAAAATTAAGAATAACGAATTGTTGCATACAATAAATTATCTCTCAACTCCACTCTCCCTCTCAAGAATGAGAAAGTGCAAAAGATATTGCTTCAAGACCAAAAAATGCACGATCAAGAACGAACAACACAAGACATTTTAATTGCCGCACTAGCACTCGGAGATCGAGTGGTGTTGCTTGGAGATCATAGAAGCACGTGTGTATTACTGTAAGAGGGATTCAATCCTTGGATCCTCACAGCGTAATGAAGGTAATACAAAAGGGTCCTTTTGGACGATCAACATTCACCAACAAAGAAAGTTCCTAAGCCTAGGTATTTATTTCTTCAAATATTAAATAAATTAATTATAAATTTGATGTGCAAGATCCTCATTCTTGGTTTCAGGAAATGATTATTAAAATAAGTTTCAATATATCTCTCACCTCTGTACGCTTTCACTATGCTCAGAACCATCAAGTGGTATCAAAGCGATCACGCTTAAATTTATAATTATTTATTTGATTTTCAATCTATGCAAAATTGTGGTTAGATTTTCATTTCATGTTATTCGTTATTTAATCCAATTTAAATTAACATGTTATTGACATATTAATCATGTTCATTCAGTTTTTCATTTTCTTAAAGTTTTAAGAACAAATAAAGAACTAGAGATTCCATCAGGGAGTTCCAAATCTTTGACCTGTAAAACTAGGTTACACATCATGTAGTTGAAGCACACACCGTATACCCATGCACATTGTATCTAGATGTGTGTTGACGCTCCTTTCGTCACAGAATACAAAGATTGAAAAAGGGGAATATCTTAGCTCAAAGTGATTAAACCTTTGGACAAATATCAAAAAATTGACAAAGGAATAACAAGAACATTGCGCAAGGGTCGTGCACGTTCTAAAATGGTCGAGCAAGTAGACTTGCGCGCCGCAATGGTCGCGCAAGTACACTTGCGCGCCGAAGTTGGTTGCGCAAGTCACTTGCGTGCCCTAGGTGATAACCGCCCGGGGTCTTCTCTAGCCTATAAATACCCCCGGTGGAGCCCCCATTTGAGGAGGAATTTTTTCCACAATTCAGATATAGAGCTCTGAACGCCCAAGTCTCTTCTTCAGGTCTTCTGAACACTTCTAAGGTAATTCTTTACCTAGAATGGAAGGTCTAAACAAGAGGAGTAAGGTCTAAGTGCTAGAATTCACTAACACTTGCGCGCCTAAGGTGTTTTACCCTTAAGGGAAATCAACATACTTGCGCACCACCTTACTTCTTCACCAAAACTTGTGCGCCTCTCTTCTGGAAGTACCTCAGGATAATTCTAAAGGATTTGGTCAAGGTTCGCCCAAGTGTTACCCTACTGGTTAACAATCGCACAAGTACCCATGTGTCACACAGGTATACCTGCGCGACCAGGACTTGCGCGCCCACGCAGTACCTGCGCGCCTGCCAGGACTTGCGCGCCCCTGCCTTTTTGGGTGCCCTTTTTCCCATTTCACCCCTCTTATGCCATTCCACCTCTCCTATTCAATATTAAATCTTCAAGACACTCTTCAAAGCCATTTATGGCATGATTTATTGATTTGAATTCCTTATCTGAAAGGAACTCCGTGGAATATTTCTCAAAACCTAGTGATTTACACATCTTTATGTCACTAAATATTGATATTTCATTCATTTAACCTCATCCTTTAAGATGAGAGAACCCCTTAACATGGGCCTCCTTTTCAGGAATAAGCCCTAGTCATAATTCTCAAATCTGGGCATCCTCCTTAGGAGTAAGCCCCAAGTCCTCATTAACCTGGGCCCCCTTTTCAGGAGTAAGTCCCAGTCATAATTCCCATTAATTTTGGGAATCCTCCTTAGGAGTAAGCCCCAAGTCCCCTAATCTGGGCATCCTCCTTAGGAGTAAGCCCCAACCTTAATCTCTCTTAACAAGTCCTAATTTACTTTTTTGATATGGGTCTCCTTCTCAGGAGTAAAACCCAATCATAAGTCCCCTCCTAATTTGGGCCTCCTTTTCAGGAGTAAGCCCCAAATTAGAGTATCCAAATCTCCATAAAGTACATATACCTTTATGGACCCTATTCCTGGATTTCTTCCCTAAAGTAAATCCTAATATTCATCTATTTGGGCAGTCATACATACATAAGCCCCACACCATTTCTTATGATTGCATCTTTCATGGAACAACTGTTTGGTTTTACCAATACCTTTTGTTTCTCACACTGAGCAAGACTCACGTGATCTTAGAGCGTAAAAGTAATTATGACATATTTATTTAAGCCATCAATTATAAACATCATATTCCCTTACTCTAACTACATGGTTTCTGATTACTTTTCCTAAAAAAAGGATACGTAGGTAGCCCATCTGCGGGTATGATCCCAAATCTGAAATAATCCATGTCCTTCTTAATGATAATAAACTTCAAGTGCCACACTGAGTGGCTTTAAAACCAGTATGGTCATCATAATGACCAAGATACTTTTATGTATTAAAGGATACCATTGAATAAGAATCTCTAAACAAATACAGATGATTCTCTATCAATGAAGAACCTCGAATACATATAAAAGATTCTCTAAATTTCCTACATATCAATCATTGATTGTCATATCTAAAAGAAAACTTATTTTATACTTGATAATGTAATAAGGATTCACGAACATAACTTAAATATATAAAGAGAGTCCCGGAGTATACAATAATTCCCCTCAAAAATGTGTGATGAGTCCGACCTCCCATCCTCTCGACCAATGCAAATTCTTAAGCCTCATTAGTCCACAACTAATGAGCGCCTACCGTTGGAAAGTAGGTTCAAATGGATATGGAATCATTGGATGTTTTCGGTTCTACGAAAAAACCCATTAGAAACCGCTTGGAATGTTTGAACCTTAAATCGATGAGGTCATCCCCAATTCCAGAGGGAAACAAAAAATGGTGAACCCGACGTAAATCCTTAACCAAGTTAAAATGATGTTTTGCTTATTTGTTAGGCCCCTATTTAAAACTCAATGAGAGGGCCAACAAAACAATCATTGACATATGTGCTCATCCAAAAGATGTAGTGGATGAATTTATCTTGATTATGTCTATTATATCAAACAGGAACTCTTTTCAAAGATTTTCTACATTCTAAGAAACGGTTTCTCTCAAGTTCACACCTGTGAATACCGCTGCTGCGAATACCACTGCTGCTACTCTTGCTAGATCGTCGTCCTCTCTGAGGACGACATCACCTACTCAGCATCTTCAACGCTGGGTATCAAACGTGCTGGTTAAGGAGTACCATCAACACAGTATCATTCGAACTCTGGAGGCTGCCAGACAAGCCCTCCAAGTGAACAACTCACATCGGTCATCCAGACAACGACGAACAGTGATCAAGAAGTAGGCGGTGCTAACCACCATCTCCAACCGTTTCGGGTCATTATCTTCGGAACTCAATCACCATTCGCTCCCTTATTCTGGGGAGGTGAATGAGAAGTTCCCTCAGGGCCTTAATTCAAGCAGACAGGAGTTCTTACCAAGGGCTCCTATCAACAATCACCGCCAGACTCGTGCGGCAGTGCACCCTCAACATGATGAGGGTACCGACCTCAGGCGTTCGGCTCAGGTTCCTTGAACCCGGGAAGGCAAGACGAATCGCCAGAGGTGAAGTCCGGTTAACAGTGAGCAGGTTCTCATCTCTTCCATTTCCGGAGAATTCCACCAACCTAACTTAGTGGCAAGCAACGAGCGGGCACACACACCTGCCCGTTTTAATTCCGTTGTCCAGCAAACTCATCTGGAAGCATCACGCCAATCCCTCTAGGCAATTCCAGCGGAGTATATAGGAAGGAACATACACATGTTTATACGTCATCAGCTAGTCAGTAGGCTCGTTTGAATACATATGATGGATCTCGTCAACCACGTTTGGCGAAGTGAAATCAGCAGGCACATACACCTGCTAGTACCGATCAACCCTACCAACAGTCTCGCTTGGTATCATTCGGAGAAGTTAGTCAGAAAGCTCCGACGACAAACAGGAGGCAGACTCAACTCTCTGCCCCTACACTTGAGTACTGTCAGGATTCACTGACAGGAAAAGGAGGACAGAAGCAGGCACATACACCTACTCCAAGCACAGAATGGATGTATATCCCCGTTCCGGTATCTGAAGTCACCAAGTATATTCTATCAATGGTGAAAGAGCAGAAGAAAATCCTTGCTCATATTCTGGATGCTTGCCAGGATATTATAACAGCTTCAGCAACATCTTAGGGAAATACACACAAATCTTTCCCTAGCAGTGGATTGACACAACAACAGTTCACTCCGGAGAAGATACACACATTTGTTCCAGTCCAAGAGGGTTGTGGGTATACTTCCCCATATCATACGGACAACCAAGTCAGGCACATACACCTGATTTGAGTAGAGATCGTCAGCCTAACATGTCCATCTCTCCTGATCAGGCACATACACCTGCTCAGAGCAGCCACTTTCGTCAACAAGTGGTTTCCAAGGTGAGTAAGAAGGCATCTAAGAAGAAGACCCGCCCAGCACAGTCAAGAGATCAAGAGACAATCTGTAACAAGGCCTTGCTCGATGTTGGAGTTCTTGAAGCCCTCAGATAGTTATCTATTGGAATTCAAGATTCTACTCCCTCATTTCCCAATAGTGGGAACATTAATTCTGAAGGTCTTCAACAGACACTTCCTCATGGAGGCTTGCTTCATGACAATTCGGTCGATCTCGAAGTTTCATCTTCAGATAAGAGCTACAATAACCCTCTGTGTGGCTAGAAGACCAAGGAGCAAGAGATATCATCTTTTGTTGTAACCCACCATGGTGTTCCTCCCCATGATGATGAATTTCGCTGCGAAAGTCCTCTCTGCAGTAGTGATACACATTGCCCGGAAAATGCTCCAGTGGACAATGTAGTGCTGAGAAAGCCCTCTTATCTTGAGGCACTTGCAAATGAGAAACCAGTCATGTCTTATGCTTCATCGCTATCAGGTGAAATAATTTCTCAATCAGAAGATAGCCCAGGGTTTAGGTCATTCTCTGAACCACCCCTAAGTCATGAATATTCTATATTGATCAGTGGTTTCTCTACCAATCTTGTTGAATCTGATGAAGCAACAAGGAAGCACCAGCTCTGGTAAAATCAGGTAGAATAATATTCATTGAATGATAAAGAGGAAATGTTGAACATGATAAAACAACTGGCGAAAGGTGAAGTTCCAGTCATGTTTTGGCCTCTGGCTAACTCTCAGTATGACATTCCAGAGATGTTGACGGAAGATGGAATTCATGATATTCATCTCAACATATGTAAAACTCTTTGTCAGTTAAGAAAGAAAGTATTATCTTATGAATAATATGAAAAGCATGTTAAGATAATAGAATGGTTATAACGCCAAATTGATTTGGAATCTCTATCAGTCTCTCGATATCTGAAGGCTGAAAAGCAGCAGAGAGCCCTTCAGCGTTCATGTCTTGGCACACTAAGAAGATTGCGCCAGTTAATTGCCAATTCCCCATCTAGTATTCATGTCAGAGGATGGGGTGTTCATGGAGAACTGCATTTCACTGTGCTCTCTAGTCAGCAAAGCCCATCGAAAATGGTCTCATGCAATGTTATTTCCCATGGCCGGCCACGAATACCTGGTTGTGTTTGTAATCAAAAGCTTACCCAAGAACAGGCTTCAACTAGTTCCTCTCAAAATCAAGAATAAAGAGAAAAAGTTGTTGAATTACACCTGCATCAAGAAAACGAGAATATTGAACAGGCCTCTCATATGGAGCAATCACATCATCAAGTGACAGAAGTGTCATAAATCATCCAACGGTCTTTCGAGCCGGGTGATAAAAGTGGATGTAGGTTGATGCATCCAGCTAATTTTTGGACCAAGGTCCGCAAGATCAGAAGAGATTTTAAGAAAGTCTCAGACATAGCATGTATAGAGCCACCCCAGCTCGCTAGACTGGGGACTCTTTTAAACCAACCCTCAGAATCAACAAATAGGATTCAAGGAGTTGAGCAAAGGGAGCAGGAACAGCCCTAGTCCACCGGACTGGGGACTTTTTCAAATCATAAATCCCCTCCTCAGCGAAAGTCGGTCTTTTCTAGATTGGGAAAGAATCCTCAAGAGGAACGAAGAGCCAAATTATCAGGAGATTCTCTCCAAATTATGGTTCATCAAGAAGTTCCTAAGGGATCGAATCAACAAAAGGAAATGTCTCATAAAAGACATGGAAGGAGACAATATCACAGAAATTCCGATAGGAGGGATGCAATTCATTATGCATCAATAAATGTCATCAATGTCGTTGTTGCTGATCTACCAGATGAGGCTCACTCAGAGGATTCAGATGAAGAGTTTCCTACTCAAGAAGATGTATGCACAGACACAAATGAAGAAGGTGTGAATACACGAAATCAAAGGATTACTCAGAACCTAAGTAATCCTTCAAGTAACCCACTTCCCCCTCTCCAAAAGGGATCAAACAAGGGGAAGGGAAAGAATAAGGTTACATATCCTTCCTCTGGAGAAGTCCAATCGATCTCACTAGAGCAAAGGTTTGCACAACAGGAGGAAGAGATGAAGGAATTGAGGAGGTTGAATGAAGAACTAATTCAGGGAAGTCTTCTTCCTAAACATGATGGATTCAGTCAGCCAAGGGAATTTGTTGTAGCTACTGAGATGGATCAAGAATATCCTCCACTATCAGTACACCCTCACAGGTCTAATCCTACGGGTCAAGTGCAATAACAGTTGGCAGTGCTGCCATCAGTTTTAGTACCAGCTACCATACCTGTTCAAACACCAGTCATTGCACCTGCCCAAATCCAAGTTCAACCAGATGTTTCTCAAAAGTTAATAACTACCATTGAGTCATTAACAGCTCGGTTAGAGACTATGTAAGGGAAGCGTGTGCAGGTTCAACCAGAAAAGAGAGCTTACCCTGAATGGGTAGATTCAGTCTCTCCTCCATCAAGTTTTGGGAACCCTGTATTCCCTATTTTCAATGGATCAATAGATCCTGAACAGCATTTGACACATTACGTGTCTTGTTGCGATCCTTTGATGGGAACTCTGGAGCAGCAAGAAGCAGTGAAACTCAGATGCTTCGTGCAACCCTTACAAGGACCAGCCTTTGTCTGGTACACAAGCTTGCAATCCCGGTCAATTACCAGATGGGAAGATCTCCGTCAACGATTTCTTCTTCAATTCAGCTCAACTTTTCCAAAGACAACAGTTTTCAATCTTACAAATAGTAAGCAAAGGGAGAATGAAAGGGTCTCAGATTTCATTGCTCACTGGAAGGGATTAACATATTCCTTAAGCTTAGCACTCCCTCAATAGGAACTGTTGCCAATATGTGTGGTAAATCTGTGTGATGAATTACGCACGACGCTGATCCCTGTGAAATACACAAGAGGGTTTTGAGACCTTACTTCAATCACTCAACAGATTAAAGATTCTCTTATACAGACTAAGGATAAATATCATGTAATTCCATCAGCTCCAGGAAGGAGAATGGGTAAAGTAGAGACTACTACAATTATGCTTAAACAAGCACATGTACCTGCTTCTACCTCAAAACCTCCATCTTCTCGAAGGGCTCCACCTCCTGAGCCCCAACAACAAAGGCCATTTTTTCAAGACGATCAAAGAGATCAAAGATGGAAATAGTTTGATGAGTTGAAGAGAAAATTTTACTCTTTCCGAAATCAACAAGTTCTTGGCTACTTCATTTCGGCTCTGGAAAATAATCTGGTTCAATTGCCAAGGCCCAAGAGGCCAAACAAGGAAGGGGATGAAGACCGTCCCAATTATTTCCCATTTCATCAAATGTTGGGGCATCCCATCCAAGAGTGTTTTGTCTTCAAGGTCCTCCTGAAAAAGATGGTCAACTCAGGACAAGTCAAACTGAAAGGTTCTTCAGCTCAGGTAGCATGTGTTACTGCTACAGTTCCAGAGGAGGAAGGTGAGTGGCAAGAATTCAAAAGAAAAAACGCACAAAAATATGATGATTGGATGGTCAGAAAGATGATCAACCGAACTCATGCTATTTTGCGAACACAATTGAAAAAATCAATTGTGTCTTCTGCCATGAATGTCGCAGCAAAACCCTCTTCATCATAGGGAAAATCCTCAAAGAAACGGCATAATTCCAAGAAAGAGGAACAATCAGAAGAAGATGAGTATGTGTCAAAGCCTAAGTTTTCTTTGACTCTAGTAGATTTCATTCCATCTACTTCGAAGAAACGGGCACTGCCCCATCAAACGGCACAACCTAAATTAGCTAGTCAGGCAGAGTCTTCATCGGATGAAGAGTTGATTTTCGGTTCTGTTAATATGATTCAATTAACAGATCCATATGCCAGTTGCAGTTTTGATTATGTTGAGTCCGAATTCTCTATATCAAATAGAGGAATCAGAGGAAGTTCCATAGGCTCAGGATACAGGGGAAGACGTGGATCTTTCAGAAGCCACTATTCCAATTCTACCCCTGCTAGAACTGTGTACGCAGCAGAAACTCATGGTAGAGATTTTTGGCGAGCTCAGCAAGAACAAGCAAGTTCTTCTATCAATAGAAAGTTCAGTCCTGGCATAGTTATTCTGGAAGACCGGTTGAAGGTTCCATCTTATTTTTATCAGAAAGTAAATGGATCTAATCGGTCTAATCTTCCAAAACTAGGAATATTTCCAACTCCTATCCCGATACAAGATGCATCACTTCCAAAGCATCTGCTTCTAAGGCACCTGCTAAACCACATGTTCCTGTTGGGAAATGCAGACCTATGGATCAAAAGTATGATGTATTGAAACACATGTCCCAAGTACCGGCCAAGTTATCAATTCTAGATGATTTGAATTTATCAAAGGATCTTTGAGAAGCACTCAGTGTGGCTTTGTCAAGTCCTCAGGAGTTTGAAACTGAAATTATTGTAGCTGAATTCTATCACATAGAGAATAATCCTACAGAATTTCATGCGGTAATATCTTTTACTAATGAAGATGAAGGTGATGTCATGCATGGACATATTAGACCTTTGTACTTATCTGGAAAGGTCAATGGCATAGACGTCTGAAGAGCTTTCATTGATAATGGTTCAGAAGTCAACCTCATGCCCATTCCTACACTTCAGTGATTGGGCCTCACAGAATCTGATTTATCTCCTTCTACCATGATGTTACAAGGATATGATAAAAATGAACAAGAACCACTGGGAGAAGTTACACTCAGAACTAAGTTTGTATATCTTGTATCCAATTCAGATTTCATGGTTGTTGATCAAGATTCAGCCTTCAACATCTTGCTTGGAAGACCCTGGCTACATCAACATGCAGCTATCCCTTCATCATACCATCAATGTCTCAAGTATTGTTTCGATGGTCAAGTTGGGACATTGTATGGTGATAAGGCCCCGTTCAAGACATGTGAGTCTCAATACATTGAGTCGGAATTCTATCACATGAAGGGAAAGGATAAATCCACAACAAGGGAGCTTACCAAAGTTAATGCTCCGTATGGTTTGGAAAAGATTCCAGTAAATCCATTTGCGCATGTGAGTACAGATTATGTGTTTCCTATCAGTAAAATTGACAGGATAGACCCAAATCAAAATACTGTTATTGAAAGATCCATAATGTCAATTACGGCAATCGAGCTAGACAACATGGGAGAAACTGGTAACCCACCAGGCAATGATGAAAGCTCAAATGGAGATGTCTTCGTTTCATCTGCTGAAATCCAGAAAGTCTATACTTCACCAACCAGGCCAGAAGAAGTGATAGCGATGTTGGAGGTGAACAATGATGTCGATTCTCAATCCATCATCTCCTCTTTATTACCCAAGGAAGACCCTTCATCATCAATTGGGTCAAAAATGGAAGCCTCTTTTTCAAAATGTTCAAATTTTAACATCTCTCTTAATCTTGGAAAGTCTACTTCATCATCTACTATGCAAGTAGAAACGGAAGAAATAACACATGATGAAGAAGAAGAGGAAGATCTCAGAGATGCTCCTCCAACATTTGAAGCGGGTATCTCTACCACCGTGGATGAACTCAGAGAAAATAAATTTGGGTACAAAAGAAGATACACGCCCCACTTTAATCAGTGCGGCCATGACTCTTGAAGAGCAAGATATTTATATTTCCTTTCTAAAGAAAAATAGAGATATATTTTCTTAGAACTTTACAGAAATTCTCGGGCTTGATCCTGATGTTGCTACTCATCATTTGGGTTTACCAGAAGAACATCAAGGATTTAAGAAAGCCGCGAGAAGAACACACCCAACTTATGCTTCCAAAATTGAAGCTGAAGTGGATAAGCTTATCAAAGCTAACTTTGTCAGAGAAGTTCAATATCCCAAGTGGTTGGCTAATATTGTCCCTATTAAGAAGAAGAACAGAAAAATTAGAGTTTGCATCGATTTCAGAGATCTTAATCGGCATTTTCCTAAAGATAATTTCCCAGTTCTGATTATAGAACTTTTAATTGATGCAACAGCTGGATATGAAGCACTTTCCTTCATGGATGGATATTCCGGATGTAATGAAATGCAAATGGCTTCAGAAGATGAGGAATCAACAGCCTTTAGAGCCCCTTAGGGTGTGTTTTGCTACTGGGTAATGCCCTTTGGCTTAAAGAATGCAGGCGCAACATATCAGCATGTCATGCATCGTATCTTCAAACCCTTTTTAGGGAAGTTTGTTGAATGTTATGTGGATGATTTGGTGGTTAAAGACAAACAACGTTCTAATCACTTGGCTGATTTAGAAGTCATATTCCGCAAGCTTCTACAACATAATTTGAAGATAAACCCCTTAAAATGTGCTTTTAGGGTAACCTCAGGAAAATTTCTTGGCTTTGTTGTACGCCATCGTGGTATTGAAGTCAATCCTGAGAAGAACAAGTCAATCCTTGGTATGTCACCTCCTTGAAATTTGAAAGAATTAAGAGGACTTCAAGGACACTTAGCCTATATTCGTCGTTTCATCGCCAATTTGGCAGGCAAAAGTTTACCCTTCACCAAATTGATGAAGAGGGGAGTCACTAACCAGTGGACTGAAGAATGTCAAGAATCATTCGATATTATCAAGAAATACCTATTGATTCCACCGGTACTCATGCCACCTATTGAAGGAAGACCACTTATCCTTTACGTGACAGCTTTAGAGCGATCATTGGGTGCCTTTATTGCTCAGAACAATGATGCTGGGAATGAAAATAGCCTCTACTACCTCAGTCGGACTATGCTTGAAGCAGAAACCCGGTATTCAAGTATTGAGAAGTGCTGCCTGGCATTAATCTTTGTAGTTCAGAAGTTGAGACACTACCTGCAACATCACGAGGTCCAATTGGTATCACGTAATAACTCGGTTAAATTCATCCTTAGTCGTCCAATGCTTACAGGATGTCTAGTAAGGTGGGCAGTTATTTTGCAGCAATTCAATATTCAGTATGTGTCTCAAAAGGCAATAAAGGGCCAATCTCTGGCTGATTTCTTGGCTGAACACCCTTCAGTGGAAGACACATCTTCAGATATTGAACTCCCTGATGAGGAAGTATTCTCTATTCAAGAAAGTCCTCAGGCATGGGAAATGTATTTTGATGGTGCTTCCAGAAGTCCAACAGGGAGGAAAATGGAAAATCCTAAATTCAACAAAGTTGGCTTAGGAATTATGTTCATTTCTCTAGAAAAGGCAGTGTTACCTTATTCCATCTTATTATGGGAAGGTGGTACCAATAATGAAGCAGAATACCAAGCTCTCATCGCAGTCTTGGAATTGGCACTTCAAGCACAAGTGAATCACTTAAAGGTGAAAGGTAATTCAGACCTGGTAATCAAACAAGTCAATGGGGATTATGCCATCAGAAAAGAAGAATTAATCCCTTTGTATGATTATGTCAGAGAGTTAATGGAGGAATTCCCTTTGGAATCAACATTTTCTTATGTCCCAAGATCACAAAATGCTCAAGCTGATGCACTAGCTAATATAGCCACAGCTCTGGCAGATCCAAATCAGGACGAGACAACCATCAGTATTGCCCACCGTGGTGCAATTTCACCTTATGTTCGATCAAGAACAGAGGAAATTAATGAAATTAGTCCCATTACTGAACCGTATGGTCATACTACAGGATGGATGTCATCTATCAGGGAATACTTTCAAAATGGAACACTTCCACCTGATAGAGTTGAGAAAGAAAAAATCTGGCGACGTGTGGTCAATTTTACTATTTATGATAGCCCAGATCACTTAGAGAAAATTCTCTATAAACGTAGTTTTGATGGAGTTCTCTTCAGATGAATTGATGGTGAAGAGACAATGGCTGTCATGAAAGAAGTGCATGCAGGAGTCTGTGGTGACCACCAGTCTGTACATAGACTGTCTGATCAGATTCGAAGGCTTGGATACTTTTGGCCTTCAATGATACAAGATTGTGTTGATTTCACAAAGAAGTGTCATTCATGCCAAGTACATGCCAAATTCATTTATCAACCTCCATAGTTTCTTCATACAGCTAAATACTCATGGCCATTTTCCACATGGGGAATGGATGTGGTGGGACCTTACGCTTCAGCTACGGCCAAGCAGTTTCAGTATATTCTTATTGCTACTGATTTATTTTCCAAATGGGCAGAGACAGTACCTCTCAAGAAAGTCAGTTCTAAATGCATTGTTAGCTTCATCAAGTCTAACATCATTACCAGATTTGGTGTCCCTCATACCATATTGACGGACAATGGCACCAACTTATGTTCATCCGAGGTGAAGAAGTTGTATCAAGAATACAACATCAAATACAATAATTCATCTCGGTATCATGCAGTGGCCAATTTCCAGATAGAAGCCTTCAACAAGACTCTTTCCAATATACTTCAAAATATAGTGGATAAAGATAAGAATTCATGGCCTGATAAACTCTTTCATGCTTTATGGGCTTATCGGACTACCACCCACACTACAACGCGGTCAACTCCATATTCACTGGTATATGGAACGGAAGCAGTCTTGCCTATTGAAGTTCAACTACCCTTGCTCAGAGTAGCCATTTTTTATCAGTCATCTATAGATGAACAATCTCAAAATCGATTTAATTAATTGGAATGGTTAGATGAGAAAATATTGTGCACTTTTCACCACTTGGAAGTCTATCAGAATCGAATAGCACGAGCTTTCAACAAAAAAGTTCATCTTTGTTCATTCAATCA
Source organism: Viscum album (assembly GCA_963277665.1). Taxonomy (NCBI): domain Eukaryota; kingdom Viridiplantae; phylum Streptophyta; class Magnoliopsida; order Santalales; family Viscaceae; genus Viscum; species Viscum album. The sequence continues at coordinate 188,635,466 of OY728155.1, read as the reverse complement.
GGGAGAATTGGTATTAGTTCTCAGAACTCCAATGATACCAGGAAAGAAACCTCCCAAGCTTGAGCCAAAATGGGAAGGACCTTACTCAATACATAGGGTCTACTCCAATGGATCTTATTCATTAATCTCGATGGATGGAGAAATCATCACTACTCCAACCAATGCCAGATTTTTGAAGAAATATTTTGTATAAACACAAAATATATCATCAATGGTACAGTATGACCTTAAACTGCACCATGGTCCAGTATGACCTTAAACTGCACCACGGTCCAGTATGACCTTAAACTGCACCTCGGTCCGGTATGATCTTAAACTGCACCACTGTCCTACATGACATTAAAACTGATCATCATGTCCAGCAAGACGTTAAACTGCATAAACATCCACGGTCCATGCATATGACCTTAAACTATTTGCACTTTTTTCCAACATGACGCTAAACTGTATCATCCCTTTTCCGTTCAACATGACGTTAAACTATGAAAAGGTCCCTAATACATCCAACATGATGTTAAATGGTGTACTCTTTTGTCCTCACTGCATGACATTAAACTGCACAGTCCTCTTTTTGTCCAACATGACATTAAACTGTATTGTCCCCATCGTCCTAACTACATGATGCTAAACTGTATAGAAATTCCTTTAATATGTCCTACATGACATTAAATTGTGCATCGTTAGGGTTGTTTCTACCTCTTGTTTCTCACACCGAGTATGACTCACGTGAGCTTAGAGAAAACTTCAACCATAACACTCTCTCTGGGATACTAACCATGTGTAAGTCCCAACACTATTTTTAGGTCATTGTCCCCAAGGACAACTTGATCACTAATTCATTATTTAATTGAACTACGCGGACTTTGGTCCTTGCCTTCCAGGCTGGGTACGTAGGCAACCTCCCAAGGTTCAATCCCAAAACCAATCTCTTCACATCAGTTCACCTCCATCTCATACGATGTTGATTCGTGAAACCACCTCTAGAATCAATATCTTTACATTGGTTCACTTTCGTCCTTGCTATACGACGTTAAACTATACAACACTTTTGTCCAGTATGACAATAAACTACAATATTCTTTGATACCCTCACCTGAGAGGGAATCATTACTTACATTGGTTTTCAATCATGTTTCATCTCAAAGACTAAATGCATACATGGCAATACCTGAACCTTTTATCTTGGGTTAAACCGTCATTGCACTAAAGTCCCCTTTCACCCTTCACATGTACGAACCAAATATGTACAAAGGGTATTTCTAGAACTATGTGGGCTTGATTCCCATCCTTATGGGATACATAGGAACGTTTGAGTGTCCCTCGAATCCATCCCCAAGCCTTTTGGGCCTAACCCCAAATTCCACTTTTAGTCCCTTGGCTGAAAAGTCCCCATGAAAGCACACACTGTGTATTTATTATAATGGTCCAAGATCTATGACCCTAAACTAAGATCTCCAATCCTTTTGTCTCACACGATGTTAAACTGTAGTTCAAGAACTACGTATGGCTTGATTCCCATCCTTATGGGATACGTAGTGAAGTCCAACATTTCCATTCAGGACCCAGTCACAACATGATTATGGTTAGAATTGATCTGTGTATCTCTGCATACATTGGACAATACCCATCTTTATGTGTCATAATCCTAACCTTAAATATTTTCAGATCTTCATAACCCTTTTCTTGACTTCAAGTCACAAAAATGTCAAACTTCTGAGAGTTCTTTTTCCTGACTATGCAGTACGTGCCCTTTGGCGGCCTTGCATAAACAGTCTCCATAACAGATTTTTCAGCCAAAAGATACTATTATTTGACTATGCAGCCAATGCCCTTAGGTGGCCCTGCATAATTCAACCCCCTAACGGGTTTGTCGGATACTAGTAACTTTATTCTTGGGAAGAAATCCTCTTTTGTCCTTATTTGTCTTAAATGACAATATGTAGGGATCCGCAAAAATATACATCCTTAACATATTTGTCCCATATCCTTTTTCATGATCTGAAAGTATTCAAGTCTATGGTTTATATTCTCCTTCCCTACATTTGGGTCAGACCTTCGTAGGAGTGATATCCATCCAATTCTTTAATAATCTTGTTAGGAAATATCTTCTCCATATTCAAGTACCTCTTTCCATACAGCAAACTCTATACTTTGGAAAATTTGAATCTCTATAAACTTTCACTGGCTTTTAGCACTAGGAAAGTAAATTTCTGAGAGTTCTTTTGTCTGACTATACAGCACCTGCCCTTAGGTGTCCTTGCATAAGTAGTCTACATAACGGACCTGTCATCCAAAAGATTCTATTTATTTGACTATGCATCCAATGCCCTTAGGTGGACCTGCATAATTCAACCCCCTAACGGGTTTGTTAAATAATGGTAACTTCATTCTTGGGAACTACTTCTTCTAATTCATTTTTAGTTCTTTTTCATATTATTCCTTAGATTCAAATATTCTTAAGTCATAGTTTACATATTTTTCCTCATATTTGAGTATGGTAATATGTTTTCAGATGAATTGTCAAGGAATTGAGTCAATTCTAATTCATTCGGTCAAATCTATTTCAACCTTAAACATTAGTCTCTTTATGTCCGACGTGCATGACTTTAAACTGCCCACAAAAGACAAAGGAACTCTGAATAAAAGTCAAGTTCCATCTCACTAAACATATATTTTGTATGATTTAGGTAATATTGAGAAATTAAAATATTAAAAGTTTTTAGGGTTATTTATAATAATCCTAGTAAAAATCAAACTATGCTTACTAGGCCCATTGGATTAGGTAAAATTTAAAGCAGGTAGCAGGAAAATACGTGCACAAGTGATTGAATATGAAATAATTCTCTCCATTGATGCACAAGAATTATAAGGACATCCACAGATTGGAGTCTATTCTCTTTTTTCAGAAAATTACAAAAGGCTATCGACATAAGTCTTCACTTGATGAACCGCATCCCGAGCTTCATCAGCAGTCACTTGAAGCTCATGCACCTGAACAACTTCACTCTTTTAATCCTGATGGAGTGCTTTCTTGTCATCTTCAATGGTCTTCATACCATTCATTTGAACTCCCTCCAGTGAATTATTGAGTTGGTCAAGTTCCCTAGTAACAGCATCTAACTGTTGCTGAAGGTGAATCTTCTGGACGATGTTTTCTTTGATCTTATGCTTCATCTCCTTCATCTTGGCAGCATAGTCAGCCTCATCTCGGGATACCGCAGCCTCAAATTCTCCGATGTTGAATGACAGTTTCACCCTGTTCATATCTTCGTGACACTTTTTATCCTGCTCCCTCCTGAAGATGACTTTTTTCACCATAGTATGGATCTCTTGGTATCCAAAACCTCCAAGTCCTAGCATGATGAACTGGGATGAAAATCAAGGGATGTTCGATGATAGCACTTCTAAAGTCACCTCAGATATGATTTTACATATGTTGTTCCATGCCTTGCGTCGTGAAAAGATGAGCACCTTAAGCACCTCTGGGTCTGATTCAACGTCATCATCACAGGGGGGCATATAATCTGGGATTAATGCACTTAAGGAAGTGCCCTGTTCTGTTTCTTCCCCCCTGACCCTGGTTGATTCACCTTCTACTACTATTTGGGCGGAAGTTGAGACCTCACCTCCAGTTCTAACCATTGAAGTTGATAGCCCTGTTTGACCAATTAAAAGTATGGTTAGTTTCATAGAACAATGGAAGTCGGTTATCTATCTTGAAAACTCAGTCCAATCATTACCTAACAGTAGATCAGTAGCTTGAGAATACTCCTCCACATCTTTCCCAGTTTCAACAGGATCTTCAAGATGGGTCTCAGGATGGTTTATTGGATTTATCTCCACTTAAGCTAATGTTTCTACAATGGTAGGGTTGACATCAATGTCCACACCCTCTTCAGGCATTGGCAGTTCAGCAGCTTCTATGGATGGAACTGCATATTATTTTCAGTCATGATTAGAAGTGTAAATTATAAGAAAATTTATTGGGCAAAGGATAACACTCACACCCAAGGTCTTCGAAAGACATGTCATGATTCATTATTTCATCCAATGATATTTCAGAATCATGGTTAGTCTCTCCAATGGGAGCATTTGATGTATCCTCTTGGCGACCTTCATTTTGCGGCCCTTGACCCTAGACAGCTTCTTTAGTAAGGATGGCAGATTTAGTTTCTGTGGCCGCCAATGATTCTGGTGCAGGTTATTCTCTACTTGTAGCAGTAGTAGGAGCAGTACTGGGAATAAATGTTGGCTCTTTTTCAGAAATAGCCAAGTTAGAATGAATTTGCATTTGTTCCATAGCACCCTCCATGGTCCTCAAAGGAGGATCAGTCCTTTCCCTCGGAGGGTAAATTGAAGAAACCCCTGCAATCCCAAAGAACATGAGAAATCTTTTTCATGGTTTAAGACTCATGATTATTCGAAAGACTTACCACTTCTAATGAATCGTTTAGTTGTGGTATTCTTCCTTCATTGCTTTTGATTCCTTGGATTTTTGGGAGTGTCAGCAGTCTCCATTATAGGTACCTGAATGGGAGAGGGGAAAGACATGTGCAACTCCTCATCCATGGCCTGCTGGCCTGGAGATATCTCGCCCGGTTCATGAGGAGATTCAGCAGTAACCCCAATAGCAGTACCACCAGGGCTATACTGTGGAGAAGGAACCTCAGTAGTTTTGGAAAACTGCAAGATGAAGAAAACAATTTCCTTGAATAACAAAGCTTCAACTGAAATCAAGTTACAAATCAAATAAAGAAAGAAAACTTACATCTTCAGGAGCCACATACTGATGCCACTCCTCATTAGTGGTGTCGTGATCCATCATTTCCTTCACCCACTTGGTGATAGGGATAGAATCATCGGTGGCATATATGTAGGCCTTCAAATCTTTGACATAGTCTCTTACTTCATCAGGGTTATCCTTGAAATGAATATTTTCAGGAGCCTAAAGAGTCCCTATTCCAGGAAGACGTAACCCTTCACATAGCTTCATCCAGATAGTTTCAGTATTGCAGTATACATCCCGCCATGTCTGGATGTCCTCTGGTCATAGATATACAGGTGTACTAGAAGGTTGTGAAGAGGGTCCTACAACCTTGGATTTTAATTTCTTTCTATCTCCTACAACTATAAAAATAGAATGAAAACTTGTTACTCTATAAAGTTACTTGAAATTAAAATTACCTCAATAAATTAACTCACCAGGATTTGATGGAGAGGCTCTCTTGATTATGACAGGAGGATTATATATGGAACAGGGCCGTTTTGACACATGTTGTATCTCCTGAGTTGTTTCTTTCCCAATGGTTATCTTCTTCTTCCCAACCCGATCAACAGGTTTATTCAATATGGCCTCAGGATATGACGCTATCCAGTTTTCAGCATAGCATATGGTCAAATTTCTTACCGCTTCAGTATTTGGTAAGTCAAAGATTGCCCCAGTCCTTTCCATAGCTGTTAGCAACCATAGTTGTCGAGCAACCATTGGATACTGCTCTAATCTAACGTGCACTGGAGGAGGTACAACAGTTGTTTGCAGACACTTGAATTGGCGTGAAAATCGATATGGAGCATAGGCCTCACATATAATTTCTCCATCAATTTCGGTGGCTAGTACACCATCTCTGCAGGCCAGCATATAAGATCTTTTTTCCAAGCTGGCTGATCCATCGTCAACAAATCGCCCTGTCGGTGGATTTCCATAGGGAAAGAAGTATAATTCCTTATGCATACCCAGTCTTGGCCTAATATCATAAGCATTGAGGGACAAAGGACAAACTCCAGAGAAGGCCTTAACAGATGTCCTGAAAGAACTTCCAGAAATCTCTATTCCATTTTGAACAGCATATGTCCAGAAGTGAGTGGCGATCCATCCCCATAAAACTTGGAATGGTAGGAGACTTACCCATATAGACATGGAGTAAGATCCTGTGAATCTTTTCCAAAAATGGGGTATCCAACCCCACCATATTCCTCTTAGCCAACTTGGCTGTGATAACGAAGTTCCCTGGCCTAACACCTCCCTTCAAATCTCTAACTAGAAAAAGATAGACACTGAGCCATAAGGCTAAAAATCCTGCCAGACGGGTCTTCTCTGGGATTTTATGATTCACTTCATACCCCCATTTCTCAAACTCTCCTGCTTCTAGAGTCGGCCAGAATGTGCCAGGAATACCTCTCTTATCTTCTCTAGGGCAGCTAGTAGGATGAGTATAGGTGGGACCCTTTTCCCTCTTCTTCTTGAGAAACACATTCATCCATTCCTCTGGATGAATATCCCTTCTAGAATAAGTCTTTGAAGTCTTTGATATTTTGAGCTTATGATAAATCTTCAATAACTCTCGAACCAAATCTGGAGTCTTCTCTGGATCATTCACAGTTGCCTTTGGAGGGACGAATTCATCATACATACCACCCAGGATTGGAACCCCTTAGATCTTGTAGACATCCCACAAACTAATGCCTACTTCTCCATGGGTCAGATGGAAAGAATTAGTTTCAAGGCTCCATAGGCTAAGCAATTATGATGCAAAATTATCATTCCATTAAACATACGTCTGCCCAGCCCAGACGACTTCATAAATTGTAGCTCCCTTCAGATCCTCGATAAACTCTTCAAAAGTTTGTCGCACCCAATAAGCCCACATCCAAGTTGGCTTCACCCCTCCTCCAGAATAGAATTATCATTTCTCCTTCCATCCTTTGGATTGATCCATCTAAGAGTTTCAAAAGACTGAAGGATAACAATGTGGTTGCAGCTCAGGCTTGTGAAGTTTTAGATCTGGAGCACACGATCTATGATGCATTATATAAGCTTTCTTTACTGTTCCAGCATTTGAAAATGTTCCTGCGATTGAGACATTAGCTGAAGAAAAGTTGGTATACGACTGAAACCAGGAAGGCGAGAGATAGTTCTTTGCCTCTGGAATATTGACATCTTGCAAGTGACCATGGCCATACAGAGACAGATAGATGTTGTGTGGGAAATCACAATGATATTTCTTCAGATGCTTAGCCAAGTCCAGAAGAGTTCTTTCGCAGATGGAATAGTAATCATGGCTAATGATGTCCATCATCTCATCAATTCTTTTTCTCACCAGTTCATCAGCCATTCCGATTCTCTTTGGAGCCATTTGATCTCCACAAAAGTTGAATAATTAACTCTTAAAGTATGTTAATTTTTCATAAAATTTGTGAAGGATTTGAAGAAATTGGCTAAGTCATTAAGGCGCGCAAGTCCCATAGTTGGCACACAAGTCTCCTTTGGTCGCGCAAGTATTGGTCACGCAGGTATCACCGCGCAAGTCCAAATACCTTAACAGAAGCGCGACGCAAGAAACAAGAAGCGCAAAACAATGGAATCACTTGTGCGGATGAGAAAAAGCCGAGAGCCAAGCTGCGTGCCGATAAAAAGAAATCCGTGAGAGTCGAGTGCTTTGTGCGGAATGAAGCCCCCTATTTATAGATGCGGCCATAACCCTGTGCGTCGTACCCTACGCGACCAAAGGCCGTACCCCTATGTGCCTGAAGCTCATTTGCGCACCATACCCTGCGCGCCCCAATTTCTTTTTGATTCTAGATTTCCTCAGAGTCAAATCCTCATTTCTTTTGGATCCAACTCTGAGGGGGGACTTTTGTTGACGCTCCTTTCGTCACAGAATCTAAAGATTGGAAAAGGGGAATATCTTAGCTCAAAGTGATTCAACCTTTGGACAAATATCAAAAAATTGACAAATGAAGGAATAAGAAGAACATTGCGCAAGGGTCGCGCAAGTTCTACAATGGTCGCGCAAGTAGACTTGAACGCCGCAATGGTCTCACAAGTACACTTGTGCGCCGAAGTTGGTTGCGCAAGTCACTTGAGTGCCCTAGGTGATAACCGCCCGGGGTCTTCTCTAGCCTATAAATAGCCCCGGTGGGGCCCCCATTTGAGGAGGAATTTTTTCCAAAATTCAGATATAGAGCTCTGAACGGCCAAGTCTCTTCTTTAGGTCTTCTGAGCACTTCTAAGGTAATTCTTTACCTAGAATGGAAGGTCTAAACAAGAGGAGTAAGTTCTAAGTGCTAGAATTCACTAACACTTGCGCGCCTAAGGTGTTTTACCCTTAAGGGAAATTAACATACTTGCACGCCGCCTTACTTCTTCACCAAAACTTGCGCACCTCTCTTCTGGAAGTACCTCAGGATAATTCTAAAGGCTTTGGTCAAGGTTCTCCCAAGTGCTACCCTACTGGTTAACAATCGCGCAAGTACCCATGTGTCGCGCAGGTATACCTGCGCGACTAGGACTTGTGCGCCCACGCAGTACCTGCGCACCTTCCAGGACTTGCGCGCCCCTGCCTTTTTGGGTTCCCTTCTTTCTCATTTCACCCCTCTTATTCCATTCCACCTCTCCTATTCAAGATTCGGTCTTCAAGACACTCTCCAAAGCCATTTATGGCATGATTTCTTGATTTTACTTCCTTATCTGAAAGGAACTCCGTGGAATATTTATCAAAACCTAGTGATTTACACATCTTTATGTCACTAAAGATTGAGATTTCATTCATTCAACCTCATCCTTTAAGATGAGATAACCCCTTAACATGGGTCTCCTTTTTAGGAATAATCTCCGGTCATAATTCTCAAATTTGGGAATCCTCCTTAGGAGTAAGCCCCAAGTCCTCATTAACCTGGGCCCCCTTTTCAGGAGTAAGTCTCAGTCATAATTCCCATTAATTTTGGGCATCCTCCTTAGGAGTAAGCCCCAAGTCCCCTAATCTGGGCATCCTCCTTAGGAGTAAGCCCCAACCTTAATCTCTCTTAACCAGTCCTAATTTAATTTTTTGATCTGGGTCTCCTTATCAGGAGTAAAACCCAATCATAAGTCCCCTCCTAATTTGGACCTCCTTTTCAGGAGTAAGCCCCAAATTAGAGTATCCAAATCTCCATAAAGTACATATACCTTTATGGACCTTGTTCCTGGATTTCTTCCCTGAAGTAAATCCTAATCTTCATCTATTTGGCCAGTCATACATACATAATCCCCACATCATTTCTTATGATTGCATCTTGCATGGCACAATTGTCTGGTTTTACCAATACCTCTTATTTCTCACACCGAGCATGACTCACGTGAGCTTAGAGCGTAAAAGTAATTATGACATCTTTCTTTGAGCCATCAATCATAAAAATCATATTACCTTACTTGAACTATGTGGGTTCTGATTCCTTTTCCTAAACAAAGCATACGTAGGTATCCCATCTACGGGTACGATCCCAACTCTGAAATAATCCATGTCCTTCTGAATGACAATAAACTTCAAGTGCCCCACTGAGTGGATTTAAAACCAGTATGGTCATCATAATGACTAAGAGACTTTTATGTATTAAAAGATACCATTGACTAAGAATCTCTAAACAAATACAGATGATTATCTATCAATGAAGAACCTCGAATACATATAAAAGATTCTCTAAATTTCCTATATATCAATCATTGATTGTCAGATCTAAAGGAAAACTTATTTTATACTTGGTAATGTAATAAGGATTCATGAACATAACTTAAATCTATAAAGAGAGTCCCAGAGTAGACAATAATTCCCCTCAAAAAGGTGTGATGAGTCCGACCTACCATCCTCTCGACCAATGCAAATTCCTAAGCCTCATCAGTCCACAACTAATGAGCGCCTATCTTTGGAAAGTAGGTTCAAATGGATATGGAATCATTGGATGTTTCCGGTTTTACGAACAAACCCGTTAGAAACCGCTTGGAATGTTTGAACCTTAAATTGATGATGTCATCCCCAATTCCAGAGGGAAACAATGTGTCAATCAATTAATTACACGATGTGCTTCTATTGCACATTGTGTGTTGACCAGGTCAACCTGGCACGTGGAAAGCAGATATAGGGTGTGTAGCTGGAATGTACACAACGTGTAGTCTGGCCAAGTTAACACGCTGAAGCCACAGGAATGTGACTTGGATATACGGCAACCGAGGTACATGGCATGTAGCTGGATGTGCACATCATGTAGTCTCTCATTAATGGATAAAATTAAAATTATATTAGATTTGAAAATTGAAACATTAAAACCTTATTTTATTGATTGGAACACCATTATGTGTTTGAAAATTTAATAATGGTTTTAAAGAATTTTAAATGCTCAATTAATTTATTATAATTAATATATCATTATTGGTTCTACCATTTATTACCCATGAATTTCATTAATTATGGGTATCTCTAAATAAGATTATATGATCATTAAGATAAAAGAAATTTTATTTATTTATTTATTTATTAATTAATGTAAGCATGTTTATCTTAAATAATAAAAGAACGAATAAAGAAATGAATGCTAGTCATTTACTTTTGCATATTAGTTGAATGTATGACCATTTATGAGTTTTACCAAGACCTGTGTATGTGTTGGATGTTTTAATTTAATTTATTGCATGAGTTTTCAATTATTTAATATTAAATTAAATGATGTCCTGCAAGTCATCTCTCCCTCCATTATTATATAGGACATGTGTGTCCAAGGATATTTATGTAATCCTCTTTAACCAATATTTTGATTATCCTCGCCTGTATGTGAGTAATAAATATTTGTAATTAATGGAGCATCTCAAGGCGCATGGAGGCGGTTCAAGGTGAAATCATGATGATGCCAACCCAGGTGATACACAGGTGGATAGGTGGAATGCTGTAAATCATGCCAAGACTAAAAATAGGAGTTATTTCCCCTATATAAAAGGTTGATTTAATGTTCGCTCATTAAATCAACTGTTATATAAAGCTCATGAATGGGTCATTTAATTAATTATTTATTTATGTTTATGTAATTATTTATTTTATGGATGCAAGACTATTATCACATAAATAAATGAATTAATGTGAAAAGATAGAAAATAAATAAATGAATTATGCGTAAATATTTTATCCAACATGGTTAAGTAATTAAGTAATATCCACTTAATATTAATAAGACATGTAAAAAATAAAACAAGATAAAATTTATGCATAATAAATTAAAATCTCTCAATTAAATATTAAGTTAGACTAAGCCTTCTATTACTTGATTAGGAATGAAACCATAAAATTAAGTGTAGTACATGGCCAAATTCTAGACACTTACTTTTATCGGGGAGTTCTCATGATAGTTTTGGGTTGACTTAACCAAAATTGTATTGAGTTTAACGACCAAATTTTGTTCAATACAAATTTGGAGGCAAGTATTGAGGAAATCCAAGTCAGGATTTTAGGATAGGGGAATCCACTCAATAGATCAAGGAGTTGTAAGTCCGCAGTTAGCAATACCACCTACCTAATTAATTTATTATGGTTTTCATGGCCAAAGTCTGGATCATTAAGAAAAGTAATGCGGATTCTTTTCACTATAATGTTAAAGAAACTAGACATTCTAATTTCAATTGTGAGGGCTATTGAGACTTGATAAAATAGTGAGAAATTTAAAAAATAAATAAATAAATATTTAATTTATTATATCTCACTTATTTTATAATCAAGAAAAATACTAATAATCTGCTCTTTTTAATTATAGAATAAAATGACAAGTTCATCATCCACACTATCCCTATGATCAATATTGGAGAAAGATAACCTCCTAACTGGCAGTAACTTCCAAGAGTGGTTTAGATGCCTTTAGGTTATGTTACACCATGAATGGAAATCTTACATGCTAGAATCCTCAATCTCTGGTCGGCCTACTAAATAGGTGAGTGATTAAGAGTTCCTTTTCTATAAAAAACATTTTAGTGATGTGGTCGACATTCAATGTTTGATGTTTTCATCGATGTCTAGTGAATTAATAAAGTCTCATGAAAACATGGATGTACATATCATGCTTGAGCACCTTTGTGGTCTTTACCATGAGAGATCTAGATAAGAATGATTTGATATTTCCAAGGTGCTCTTTCAGAGAAATCTTGGAGAGGGTTCACTAGTTGGGCCTCACGTAGTCAATTTCATTTGCTACATTGAGCGCTTAGAGGTTATAGGGTTTAAACTCCCCAAAGAATTGGGCACTGACCACATTCTAGAATCACTCTCTCAAAGTTCCTCCATCTTCATTGTAAATTTTAATATGAACAACATTGATAAGTCTTTGTCATATCTTCCTAATCTTCTTTTCCAGTTAGATAAGGATATGAAGCATTAAAAACTTTACGTCCTTATGGTGAACAAATGGAAAGGGAAAGCGAAGAGATTTAAACCCAAAACTTCTTCACACCCTTCCAAGAAGAGGAAGATCAAGGGAAAATCAAGGGAATATGATGTTTTCTATCTCGCATATGGAAAAAAGGGTCACTAGAAGAAAAAATGCACCCAACCAAAGAAGCAAGGGGAAGCTTCAGGAGCATTTTTTATCGAGTGAAATTTATATGCTTCTAAAAATTGGGTATAAGATACAACTTGTGTTTCTCACATATGTATTAAAATATAGGAACCATGTAGATTCAGAAATATTTACTGAGGATAGGTAGATCTTTGAGAAGCCAATAGAGCTAAACTTGTTATTGTAACTATCGGGGACTACGACCTCACATTTTTGATCGAAATGATCTTGGTTTTAAAGGGTTTTTATTATGTTCCTTCGGTTACCAAAAACATTATTTTTGTATCCAAACTTGATATGGATGGATTTATTTTCAAATTAGGGAATAAATTTTTTTTCTTTTATAAAGATAGCATTTTTTATGATAAGACAGATTTAAATAACAATCTTTATGTGTTGGATTACACAAACTAAATAATGGCAATCGATAACAAAGTTACTTCAAATGAATCATGCCACACCCAACTTTGGCGTCACTAGCTAGGTTATGTAAATGAAAAGCACTTGAATAAATTACATCAAGATGTATATTTATATTCTTTTGAACTAAAACCACTTGGTGTATGTCACGCATGTTTACAAGGAAAAATGACCAAAGCCCAATTTAGTGGGAAAGGTGAAAGGGATAAATAGCTTCTTGAATTAGTTTATACCGATGTGTGTGGATCATTTTTTGTTAAAATAAGGGGTGGGTACTCATACTTCATAACTTTTACTGATGATTTCAATAGATATAGATATTTCTACTTAATAAAGTATAAGTTGGATTCTTTTGATAAATTCAAGGAAAAAAAGAATGAAGTTGTGAACCAGCTTGGTAAGAAGATTAAGAAACTTCGCTCAGACCGTGGTGGAGAATATCTTAATCAAAACTTCATTGATTATTTATAGGAGTTTGTAATTTTAACTCAACTCACTCCTCCTTATATACCTCAGTGGAATGGTGTAAGAGAAAGGAGGAATTGCACCTTGTTAGACATGGTGATATCAATGATGAGTCATGTCGGTCTTCCATTATCCTTTTGGGGATACACATTACAAACATCAGCATATGTACTAAACCAAGTGCCAACTAAAGAAACAGATGGTATATCATATCAATTATGGAATGGAAAGAAACTCATGTTATATTACTTACATGTGGTGGAGCTCCCCCGAGCGCTTTCCTCCTCCCCCTAGGGTTTCTTCCCCCTTGAGATGAAGTGCCGCCTCTCAGCCTCTATTTCTTTCTTTTCTCATTCCATTGATTCTAAATCCTTTCCATCATCATTTCCTCCTCATGATCTTACTTTCAGGTGGAATTATCTCCTTTGGTGTCCTTAGCTTCTAGCATGCTTTGACGTTGAGTGGACCGTCTCCTTTCTGTTCTTTCCTTCTATGGGCTTATGTCTCTGGTTTTTGGACCATCAACCATGAATCTTTGATGCTCTACTGATTGGATCCATCATGTCGAACACCATTTTTTATCATGTTTGATGTTCTTCATGGTTGTTTGGGATGTGTTAGGGTTCGTGGTTGAGGTTCGTTGATGAGGACTTTTCCTGACTCTTCCCTTCTTCTATTCACTTCAGATATTTTCTTGGTTTTTTGATTTTTTTTCTTACTCAATATCGATGTCTTTGTTTGGTGATTTATTTTTTGCGCATTCAAAATGGAATTTTGTTCTTCTAGTTCTGTTCATCTTGGTTATGATTTTCTTATGGTTTTCTTGGGCTCTTTCATTTCAAGTTTTTACTTTTCTGGTTGGATGGATTTGTCCGGTGTGATGCCAATGGTGGTTCAGAAGATTATGGTTTGTGGTCCAGTCGAAGGTCTCCCCTCTCTCATTAGGCTTATCCTATCTAAAATTTTCCCTTGATCTGGTTCCTTCTCAACAAGCCAGGTCAGCCTGGTGCATTGGAGCTTTGTGAGGTATTGGGATGGTGCTATTTGAGCTATGGTTGGCGTTTTAGGAGGTGCGACCTAGAAGTCAGTGGATTCTCTGATGGTGGATCGTTTGTTAACAATAGTGATGTTTTAAGCTGCGTGTTTTTGAAGATGATGTTGGTGCATATCGATGATGATGATGGATCCTGGTGGCATCCTCATCAGTGATCGTTGATGGGTGGTGATGACGACGGTGGATTTCCAATGCTGATGATGGTTAATGGTAGGCGAAGCAACCCTGGATGACACGGGAAACTCAAGAATCGAGGCATCGAATTCTGAGTTTTTTTTTTAATTTTAAATTAGGCACCTGTTTATACTTTATTGCAGCTTTGGATTCATGTTTTTTGATAAAGTATCTTTTGGTTATGTAACTTTGGTTACCGTTTATCCTTAAAGCGGCTATCTTGAAATAAAAAAAATTGAATTTAGTAGTAGTCTTACTTACATGTGGGGGGTTACGAAGCATTTGTTAAGGACACTTCAGGTAACAAGCTTTCACCCTGAGGCACAAAGTGTATATTTATAGGATGTCTCAAAGAAACAAATGGATATTACTTATACAATCCTTTAAACAAAAAGGTTGTGGTTGACAGACATACCACATTTATTAAGGAGGATCTTACCTCTAAAAGAGATAGTGGGAGAGAGATAAACTTCAATGAAGTTAAAGCTCAAGATACAAAAGAGTTTTCATGGGAATAAATTCCACAAAGCCCTGTGGAAGAAGAAATTGTTTCAGAGATATCATTTGTAACATCACGTTATGTTTTCAGGTACTTTTGATGTTTCTAAGTATCTATGTTTTGGAGTAGTGATTTGGGAGAGTCGAGAGTAATTTAAAAGATGTTTTGAGGCAAAGGGGAAGTCACACAGGCGGCGCACGGGTTGTCTAAACCGTGCGGCCAAATCGTACGTAGTTGGTCTTGGAGACAGTAGCTTCCGCATGGGCAACGCACGTTTTGTCTAACCGTGCGGCCAAACTGTGCGTGAAGGGTGGTAGAGGCAGTAGCTAATGCACGGCTAGTGCACATTTTGTCATACCATGCGAACTAACCATGTGTCCACTTAAATGAGATCCTTAAATTGTAAATCTCACTCAGTTTTGCCTCTAGGTGCCTCTTTTTTCTTCCTAAGCGGCCCTAACTCGGGATTTTTCTTCTCCTGAGGTCAAAGAAGGTTCTCCCATCATTCCATAGGCGATCCAAAGGCTCATCTTGGTGAATCGAAGCCTAATTCTTGATGTATGTGATCGTTCTTCACCGTTCTTGATTGGTTTCTTAGATCTACTTAGATCTACTTCTCCTCCTCTCTCGGTTTCTTAGATCTACGCCCGTTATGGGTAGATCTAAGTGTGTTGTACCAAGTATGATGAGTTTTGGTCTTGATCTTGGTAGTATAAGAGATATTAGGGTGGTTTCTTGAAGAAGAAACCCGGTTTTCTTGAGCATTATCGACTGTTGTGATTTTGGTCAAAACCTTCGAGGTAGGTGGTTTCGTCCCGACTTGCCAAATCGATTAATATTGTATTTGCTCGATTTATTTAAATTGTTGATTTAAATTCAATTGCTCAAGTTTTATTTCAATTAAATTGATAAAACTCGATTCCGGTGATTTGAGATATTTAAAATAGTTTTGTCATGGAAATTTGGAAAACCCCAACTCCATTGAATTGGGTGTGTTTGTGGAAATTGGCCGATTTAAATTGTTGAATTTAAATTGTGAATTTGATGGAAAGAGTTTCAATTAAATTGTTGAATTTAATTGTGGGAATAAATTGTGTAATTATGGAATTGGTTTTGAATGGATTTAAAACTGGTGAAAATAGCTTAAAATGATTTGATAGAAACCCATTGGTTTTATCTTGTGAAAAGGGCATGTTTTGAATAAAACCTATTTTGGTTTTAAATGGAATGAAATTGGCACTTTTGAAATGGAAGAATGGGATTGATCATATTTTAATCATTCTTAAAATAGTTCTCCCATCATGTAATAGCGCATGCAAGCCTTAGGTAGTTAGTGAGTTATTTGGATACACTCTACGCTATGACAACGTTCTAAAACATACTTGCGGCGGGTCACATCCCTGACGGGTTGGTGACGAGTCTCCTTTGGCTAGTGTTATAGGGACGTGTGTATACACATTTTGCTGAGTTCACATAGAGAGTGCGGAATCCTATAACCGTTTAATACTATCGTACCTTTTGGCAGATGACCCTATTGCTCGCTTGTTTATTTATATGTGAGATATAAATGTATGCCAATGATTTTGAACTTCCTTACATGCCTGCTGAATTTATATAAACTGTTTTATATAAATGTTTTTCTTAAGCCATTATTTTTGGAAATATTTCATCATTGTAAATTCTTTGATAAAAGTAATTTTTCCATATTTTGAAAATGTATAGAATGATTTTTTAAGAATGTGATTTTGAATTGCCAAACCTGTTTATTTGAAAATTGGAAGCTTTTATTTGGATAATCTATATTTTGCATCTATTATGGAATCTTTGGTGGTATTCTACTGGGTTTAGGCTCACACCATACTTTTTCCTTAAGGTGTTTGTAGACTTTCTTCTTTCAGGACCGAGCAGAGGGAAAGGACCTCTTGGAGGTGGATCCAGCTGTTGAACTTTGGTCTTGGTGAGTTGTGTCCTTATGGACCTTGGGGTTGTTTTCCCATTTTTAGTACTTGGGTTGTAGTACTTTGGGCTTTTATGCCTCTTTATATTCTGGTACTTTACTCCCGGTGGATTTTATTTTGTTTTTCATACTGTCTTGTTTCTTTTGCTTCCGCATTCTTGTGGCAAAAATCGTTCCCACTTGCATCTTGTGTGATTCCAGGTGCTAGTCATCGACCCGTGGGGATCGGGAACGCCCTTCGGGCTATGTTAGGGCCAGCTCGATTATCAGGTTACCAGGGTACCTGGGCTGGTTCGTGACATAATTATTGTGTAAGAGTACTAGAGAGGTTAAAGAACAAGAATGGTATTGTTTTCTAGTCACTGGGGGTGGTGGGTCATTATTAGTTGATAATAATGATCCTCTAACCTACAAGGAGGCAGTAAGTAGCATAGATGTTTCCAACTGTAAATAAGCCATGAATTATGAAATGGATTCCATGTACCAAAATCAAGTATGGATTTTGGTAGAACCTCTAGTAGATGTAAATCCTGTTGGTTGCAAATGGATATTCAAAAATAAACTGTACATGGAAGGAAAATTTAGTACCTATAAGGAACGACTGGTTGCAAAAGGGTTTAAACAGTGTCGGGGCATTAACTATGAAGAAACTTTTTCCCTAGTTTCAATGCTAAAATCTATCAGAATTCTATTGGCCATTGCAGATTTCCATGATTATGAGATTTGGAAAATGGATGTCAAAATAGCTTTCCTTAATGGATTCCTTCAGGAAGATTTCTATATGACACAACCCAAAGGGTTTGTGACTCCAAATGATGCCAATAAGGTATACAAGTTTCAAAGATCTATGTATGAATTAAATAAAGAATCCAGGTCATGGAACATTCATTTTGATGAGGCCATAATGGAATTTAGTTTCATAAAGAATGAATCAAAGTCATGTGTCTATAAACGGTTTAGTGGGAGTGCAGTAATTTTCTTAATAGTATATTTTGATGACATATTACTCATTGGAAATGAAAGACCAGTCGTACAGTCTATTAAGGCATGGTTGAATAAATTCTTCTCTATGAAGGACTTGGGTGAGTCGGTATATAATCTTGGGATCAAGATCGATCGTGATAGATCTAAGAGGTTTCTCAACCTAAGTCAAAGTACATACATTGAAAAAATACTGAAGAGATTTGGTATGGAACAATCTAAGAGGGGATTGTGGCCAGCATCACATGGTGTTCATCTTTCCAGGAAAATATGTCCTCTAATACGTGACGAAAGAAAAAAAATGACAAGTATTCCATATGCATTAGCGATTGGGTCAGTCATGTATTTTATGTTATGTACTAGGATAGATTTCATGTAATGTCTTGGACATATCTGGTCCATTCCCTTGCTGAAATCTAGTATTTGAGGTGTTCTGGGAGGTCAAGGTGACTCATCCCCAACACTTTTTCAAATTTCTAGTTCTGTGAACAGTGTTTCCAAGACCAGTGAGTCAGAAATGGTGAGACATCTAACTATGTCATGAACAGTGTTTCTAGAACGCTGAGTCATTTTCCTTTTCCAAATTTCCAATTTTTCCCAGATTCCTATAGTTTCTCCCCTTTGACATTTCCTTTAACATAAAATGCATTCAAATCCTTGTTTTAAGGGATTTAAGGTGGATTCAAATCCCATAACTCCTATCTTAAATTTCCTAATGGTCGGGAAGCCTTTACTCAATCAAAACGTCTGATCTTTGATAGATCTGATCTTAATAGAAAATTCAGCGTATCTTAAATCGATGCTCCATTAAATCTTCCAAAGGGATGAGATATATTTCTCCCTTGTTCTTCCTTCTTATTCCCTAGTGTGAGACGCTCGAACCTTTCCTTCATTCTCATAGGATTCGTGCATAGTGTTGTATCCTTGGATCGTGTCTTCCCTGTAGTTTCTTCCTGCTGCATGTGCACCCCCTGTTTCAGTGCAATCAGGAATTGTCGATCCATATTTAATATAAGGTATGTTATACCATTGTTATTCTGGGTTCCTGGATTGTTTTCTTCCCATTTCTCCTTTTCCTAATTATGGAAAGTGTTCTCTATATTCCTAATGGAGATTCCTGAGTTGTTGGTTGTTGTGGTGGTGTCTCTATATCCTCGGGTGGATGCAATCTTCCAGGATAGTTGATCTTGATCCTCCAAGTTGGCATGTTCTCATGCAAAGAATGTTGGAAACCTTTTGAGGTAGGGGATTCGTGGCTTCTCTATTCTATTTACGTGAAGTATTAGAGTTAGCATGTTTTAGCCCACTGGATCGCAATGGAATTGACATAATAAATATATAAACTAGATTAAAGAATTGATATTGATCGTATGTTGTTGCCTCTTGTTTGGTTAGATAGTGTGTTATCTATGCATTGCTGTTTAGCATGTTGTTCTTAATGGAAATTGTTAAAGAATGTAAAGTGGGATTAATTTCAAATTAATTGACCAAAGATAAAGAGGGATGTAAATAAATCCATTTTTTGTTATAAATTTGATGTTAATAAAATTGATGCAGATGTGCATGTTTAACTGAATTTATTGATAAACTTGAACCATGTTGATGCTTGTTGATTAAAGGAATGTCAAATTAATTGTTTAATTAATTTGTGATAGCTTACTGTTTAGGTTTTCCATAGTTGGAACCTACAAATAATGAATCGGTTAATTCAAGATGGATTAAATAACCGGTTGTATGATGAAAGATAACGCCTGGTAGGGTTCTGAGTTACCCTTATTCTTTTAAATTCCAAGAGCTTTATTCTTTGTAGTAGTGAGTGCTCGTTGTGTGTGAAGGCTGAATGTCGTGTTTAGGGCCAAGAGCCCAGTTGTTGTTGTTTGTTTCCTGCTGATTGTGTTGTGGTGTGATCCAGGGATGGATGAGCTTGGAGGGTTTTTGTGGTATGTGGGGGAAGGGAGGCTCAATGGTTGTGGTGGAAACAGTTGATGCCTAGAGCGGCGAGATGCATCGATTTATGCATGTGAGTGTTGAGGAGGACACCAGAGATGATGAAACGAGTTGGATGTGAATGTTGGATGCTTTTTGAATCTTGTTGGTTGTTTATATTCTTTACCTTTCCCATTTCTTGAGGCAGATGGTCTTGCTTAACCTCCTTCCAAAAGAGGCAAAGACGTGTGGGGTATGCCATGTACTTTCCGTGTTTAGCTTCCCGAGAACGGATGGGTCTACGGTCCTACTATAGGTGGTGAATACTCGATGGGTAGTTCATCTACTCACCATGTTGATCCCCTCATGTTTTCTAGATTATAATGTTTTCTTAGAATACCTAGAATTATGGAAAAGTGATAATGTTGTTAAATAAATTATTGAATAAATGATGTTAACCCATGGGGTGGGAGATTGGTGGAATTAAATGATGAGGTTACAATTTAAAGTAACTGTGGATCTTGGTTGGAATGCTAATGAAATGTAATATGGAATTATAATGGTTAATCAATGGTTAAATAATTAATTAACGTAAACTGAAACTGATAAAAATGGATAAAGTATTATAATGTAGCTCTTTAAATGGTTGTGTGCATATAGGATACCTAGTCTTAGCAGTGACAGCTATGAGTCTGAGAGACGTTAGCTGCAGTTGAGTCTAAGACTAGGTTGTTCTCATAGTGTGGTTGTGAGCTATAGTATATTCTGTACTTTTATGTTTCTATATGATACTTCACCCTATCGGTTAGGGAAACTGACACCCCGAGGATTCTAATCCCTAGGAAGGTGTTTTCTCCAATATTCTGGTGGGAGGATGGATGGCTTACTACCCCCTTTGGCCCCGCTCTCTTCTCTTGGTAGTTATTGTACTGGTAGGAATGCTGGATAGTTTTCTCCATATATGTTTATAGATGTCTATAATGGCTTGTGGTTATTCACACACATATATTCTGGATATAGTTTCCTATGGACTAATATAGGTGTAACGTGTATAGGTTGTGATGGATTGAGGGTATTTACTCGGCGTATGGGCTATAATGGCTTAAGGTATAATACCCTACATATGATACATGTTATGTGAGCTATGGTGGATCCCGGAAACTACTTGGTTACTTTGGTTACGTGAGTGTAGTGGTTGTGCTACACGAGGTGCATATTGTGGTTCTACGCTCAGGTGTCTGTGGAAAAATATTTTTTGAGAGAGATGCTTAGGATGTGCGATGTTGGGGAAAAGCGAAAAACCAGTGGGGAAGTGATAGCAGGGTACCCTTGATATTATTATTATATTAAATACTCTTGTATGTGATATTTGGTGAGAGTAGTCATGGTGAGGATAGAAACATAGTATACATGTTTAGGTGAAGAGTTAGTTTCACTTGTTGTTCACTGTGCTTTAGCATGCTTTCTTTACTTTTACACGACAGGCTATGGGGAGGACCCTACTAAGTATACTATTATACTCACCCTACGTATATATATATATAAACTATTTTTCAGGTCACTTGGAGCAGGTTGGATATTAGGCTGGTTACTACTAGCTTGGAGTTGGAGGAGTTGGTCGGGCTTCGTAGTCGCTACCGTTTTACTTTCTTTTGGTACTTGCAGTTTTCCCTTTCAGTTGTCGTAGTTCTTACATGACATTACATATGTGTACTTGGGATTTCTTTTATATTTCATTCTAAGTTGGAGTTGGTTAGTATCTGTCTTATCTCTCTTTCACATGTGTTCTCTTAGAGGGTAATGTCTCCTATTTGTGTGTTTATTATACCCTCGGTGCTAGTCGCTAACCCGGGGCCTATTGGAGGCAGGAATCGGGTGTCACTATCTCTCTTATCACATTACCGAATCGGAAGGGGTACACTTTGTGGGGAGGGGATCGTGACATAGTGGTATCAGGGGTCTGGTTGAGGGATGGGATGGAGTTTGGTGTTAGGCATAGGTTAAGTTACATGGATTAGTAGGGAAACGGTGTCAGTCAAGTTTAGCAAGTGATGTAAACACTAGAGACCGGCTGAGACACCGGTGTTTAGGGTCCCCTGTGATCTGATGCACGGACCTTTAAGTTTTTAGTGGCTACTAAATAAGATGATACTGGTTAAAGGGTAGAGACCTATGAAAGGATCATGCATCATTCTTCCATGTGCCTGTGTTTGAATAGGTAGACCTTGGGATAGGTTAACCTATAATTAATAAAAGAAAACAATTAATTAATTAATGTTGAGTCTTCCATATTTCAGGTTTATGAGATCTAACTATTTTTTTTTATGAGTATGGATTCAGGTCGACGTCATCGTCAGGTTCACACAGAAGATATTTAGCAGGTTGTGCCAGCTGATCATCGTAGAGTAGAGGTTGACGACGACGACACTTTGAGAAGGACACTCTGATAGTTTTAGTGCCATAGTCTGCTGAAGTACGAGGGATTCGTTTCAGATGTAGTCACAGAAGACTATTTAGAGGAGGTTGAGATAGCCTGCAGTTTGATCCATTCTCAGAAAGAGCACTGGGTGTCTTTGGTTGTGATGATGTTGTGTGGGGCAGTGAGGAAGTGGTGGTTCTTGTCCCTCATGGATCGTGAGAAGTCGGAGATCTCATGGGAGAAGTTCCGAGAGCAGTTCAGAGTCAAGTTTCATTCTTTGACCATGAAGGCATCAAGTCACCAAGAGCTGCTTACACTTCGACAGGGGAGTTCCAGTGTGCAAGAGTTTGGAATCCATTTCAGGAACCTTTTACGATATGCTTTGGACCTAATGCTAGATGAGGAGGCTCGGGCGAGACATTTCGAGGAGGCTTTGCATCCAGAGATCTAGTGACAGGTCACCCCGTTTATGCTGAATACATATCTTCAGGTGCTGTTGAGGGCAGAGGTCATCAAGTGGACATTATCCATAACTAGATCATCACGAGAGGGGAGTTGTCGGGATTCCTCATGAAGCATAGCTATGGTTCAGGGTTCTCGGTTTTCAGGCCAAAAGAGTTTCCGTTCGGACGGAGGTAGGTCTCATCCCTCAACATCTCGTTTCTCTAGGGGGTGGCTCTCAGGCCTATACTAAGGGATCAGGCGTTTGTTTTTCTTGTGGAGGATGAGGTCATCAGTAAAGAGAGTGCATGAACTTTTAGAGCAGTCACCATTCACTAGGTTTTCTGCTCCAAGTTCCTCCATTGAGGCAGTTCCAGCCGAGGCAGCAGCAACAGGTTGCACCAACTTTGGATCAGCAGAGAACAAATGGGGTGGGTAGAGGATAGCCTTGGGATGCTCCCCATCCTTAGAGAGTAGAGTGTGGTCATGTTGGTGGTCTCCATCAGGGTCAGAGAGGTCATGGAGCAGGTCGTGGTAAGCTTTATTCTTTAGCGTTGCCAGCGTCGAGCGAGCCAGATGTCATTTGAGGTACCCTTTGCTTGTTTTCTACTTGGGTGTATGCCTTGTTTGATTCAGGAGTGACGCACTACATCATATCACCTACAATTTTCCATGCCTTGGGACTTGAGTTAGAGAGGCTTTCAGTGCCCCTGGTGTTGACTATGCTAGTTGGAGGTCGAGCTAACTTGTTTGAAGTATGTAGAGACTGTGAGATAGTGTTGGGGAAACACCGCTCTTGGAAGGATTTCCTACGTTTACGAATACAACCATATGATTTCATCTTTGGCATGGATTGGTTGTATTCGTTGTAGGCTATTGTGGATTGCTTCAGGAGGCAGGTGGTGTTCTTCGATGTTGATAGAGAGCCAGCGGTGTTTGTTGGTGAGCGAGACCCTCAGATGGGTCAAAGGCATGTTCAGTACTTATCATACTTGATGGATGATCTGATGATGAGTTTGTCAGAGGTTCAGCCATTAGTGTTTCCCAGGGTCGTGGAAGAGTACCCTGACATCTTTCTAGAATAGTTTGTAGACTTATCCCCTCGATGAGAGATCGAGATCAGGATTGAGCTACAGCCAGGCGTATCTCCTATCTTGATATCTCCATATAGGATGGCACCTTCTAAGTTGTGAGAGTTGCATATACAGCTTGATGGTCTATTTTAGTGTGGTTTCTTTCGGCCGAGTGTGTCACTATGGGGTGCACCAATTTTATTCGTGAAAAAGGCTGGTGGTAGTTTGCGGTTGTGTGTCGATTATCATCGCTTGAACAAAATGACAGTGAAGAACCGCTATCCCCTTCTGTGGATAGATGATTTGTTTGATCAACTGAAGGGTGCAAGTTGGTTCTTGAAGATCAATTTGTGGTCCGAGTATCATCAGATGTGATTAAAGGATGAGGATATTCTAAAGACTACTTTCTGTTGTAATCATGGGCATTATGAGTTCTTGGTGATGTAGTTTTGTGTGAAAAATGCTCCAGTTGTGTTTATGGGGTTGATAAATGTTATGTTTCGTGAGTTCCTAGATAAGTCTGTGGTAGTTTTCATTGACAATATACTTGTGTACACCACATCTGAGGAGGAGCGTGTAGGGAATATGGGTGCAGTTTTAGGTGTCCTTCGTCGACAGCAGTTATTTTGGAAGTTGTCGAAGTGCGAGTTTTGGGCTTGAGAATTCCGTTTCTTGGGGCATGTTGTATCCCACCAAGGAGTGGCTATGGATCCGTCGAAGATATAATTAGTTGTGTCTTGGGAAGACCCTAAGACAATAGTAGAGGTGAAAAGTTTTCTTGGTCTCACAGGCTATTATAGGAGGTTCATAGCTAATTTCTCTCAGGTTGCAACTCCTCTGACAGCATTGACTAAGAAGGACCAGGAGTTCGTGCGGACTAATTAGTGTAAGGAAGCCTTCGGGTATCTGAAGAAGAATTTGGCCAGTTCTTCGATTCTTTGTCTTCCAATAGGAGTTCATTTTGATGTTTTCTGTGATGTTTCACATCTGGGGTTAGGCTGTGTTCTGATGTAGTAGAGATCGGTTGTTTCTTATGTTTCTCAGCAGTTGTACCCCCATGAATGTAACTATGCCACTCACAATCTCAAGTTGGTGGCAGTGGTGTTTTCTCTAAAGTTGTGGAGACATTATCTCATCGACGAGTGTTTTTTGGTTTTCACTGATCATAAGATCCTAAAGTATGTTTTCTCCCAACGTGAATTGAACTTGCAGCAGCGTCGGTGGATGGAGTTCTTATAGGATTACGACTTTGAAATTTTGTATACACCTGGAAAGGGGGATGTTGTAGCTGATGCACTGAGCAGGAAGTTGTGTAGTGATGCAATGTGTGAGTCAGGTGATTCCTGGAGGGTGATGGAATAACTTTTAGCATTACATATAGATATGGGAGAAGATGGGGGAAGATGTTTTCTTTTCCAGATGGTGGTGCAGTCATCTTTGGTGCAGCAGGTAGAAGAGTCATAGTTGGTGGATTTTAAGGTGGAGGTCTGGAGAGACAAAGTTGTTTATGTCAAGGCCCCCGATGGTTGGTCTGAGGATGGACAACACCTAGTGTTGTATCAGGGAATGATTCTTGTTCCTTCGGTGATGCGGGAGATAGTTATTAGGGAGTTCCATAATTCACCTTTAGCGGTACATCCTGGTGTGAGGAAGATGTACTGAGCCTTGAAGAGTTAGTTTTGGTGGCCTAGGTTGAAGCGTACAGTTGCAGAGTTTGTGTCTCGATGTTTGGTCTGTCATAAGGTGAAAGTCGAGCACCGTGTTCCTGGTGGTTTTCTCTAGCCATTAGATGTTCCTCAGTGGAAGTGGGAGGACATCTAGATGGAATTTGTTACCAGTTTACCTTGATCTTAGGGAGGCTATGACTCTATATGGGTGGTAGTGGATCTTTTGATGAAGTATTCCCACTTTATAGTGATCAAGGAGTCAAGATCAGTGGAGGTTTTGTCGAGATAGTATCTGGAGGAGGTGGTGAGACTTCATGGAGTCCTGAGGATGATAATTTCTGATCGAGATCCTTGTTTTACCTCCAGGTTGTGGAGAGGTCTTCAGTATGATTTTGGTTCTCAGTTATGCCTTAGCACTACTTTTCATCTGTAGATTGACGGTCAGACAGAGCGGACCATCTAGACTCTTCAAGACATGTTGCGCTCTTGTGTCCTGGATTTTGTATGTTCATGGATGAGGAACCTTCCCTTGGTAGAGTTTTCTTACAACAATAGTTTTCACTCCACTATCAGAATGGCGCCGGTTGAAGCCTTGTATGGCCGACCTTGTCATTCTCTGTTGTGCTGGACTGGGGTCGGAGAGTCAGAAATTCTCAGGCCAGAACTGGTACAGAATATGACAGAGATGGTCCAGGTGATTCGCAAGAGGATAAAGGTGGCATAGGATCATCAGAAGTTCTATGCTGATCATAGGAGACCTCTAGAGTTTGATATTAGGAATCACATGTTTCTAAAGGTGACTCCCCATCATGGGAAATGGAGGTTTGGTCATGGGAGTAAGCTTTCTCCCCAATTTTTTGGGCATTTCGAGGTTTTGGCTCATGTTGGAGTCATGCCATATCGGGTGGCACGTCCCCCACAGATGAGCCAGATACATGATGTTTTTTACGTGTCACAAATCTGTCATTATCTTCATGACGACTCTCACATCATCAATTGGGGTGAGATCGACGTTGACGATGATGGGACCTTCAAGGAGAGGCCTATAGAGATCTAGGACCTCAAGGAGAATGTATTGCGCGGGAATGTTATCCCCTTGGTTAATGTCTTGTGGCGGCACAGTGGCGTGGAGGAGAGTACTTGGGAATGTGAGTCACGGATACTCAATCAGTTTCCTCAGTTGTTTGATGTTTATCTCTTTTCTTGTAATGATATTCGTTTTGTGGTTTTAGACCATTTCTTGTTATGAGATGGACACTACTAGAATTTTGGGTAATTGCGCGTGTTGCAGTGGGAGAGTATGAGCGACCGCCATTTGGTGGTCGCTGAAAGGAGTATTAGCGTCCTCCAAATGGCGGACACTAATATTGAAATAAAAATCGGCAGGATTTTTCCCACCTTTTGGTTTTCGTGTATTTGCAACCGCCAAATGGAAGATGCTAATACTGAACTAAAAATACGCGAGTTTTTTCCCTCCTTTTTCTTGTCTTCTTCGACACGCCCTGCAACACCCCCGTCGCCACTTCGTTGCCCACCACTGCTGCCCCCTGCCACCCCACCCCCGCCCCTGTCACCTGCAGTCATCTCGGGCACACCAATACACCTTCGGTGACCCTCTGGTCTCCCCCAACATCACCCCACCACACAACGACCGCCCTTAACTGACCCTGACCCTTCCCGACTGTCGTGCATCTGCAATGGTCGGTGAAGCAAGCTGGTGGAAACCCTCTAACCACACCTGTGTCTCGTAATTCATCCCGGATAAAAAATCGAGTTTTTTTGGGGTTGATCTTTAGCATCCTCCAAATAGCATATGCTAAATGCTTTAGCGACATGCCAAAAACATCAGCCGATTGGAGGATTCTAAGCGGTCACTAAAGGGATTTAACAACGGCTTTTAGCGGTCGCTAAATCCCTTATTTCTAGTAGTGGGGTTTCTTTTTTTATTATTGTGGATTTCTCTCCTTTGAGAGGTATCACCCTTGGGAGAGTGTTTAGAAGTTGGTTGTGGTTGTCGTGTGGTTTCACATGTTCCTTTTTGAAGTAGTTGAGCTCCTTTCGTGGCGATATCCATGAGAGTTATCTCGAAGAGTGGTTTCTTGGACCCCTTTTTCTGTTTCTTTTTTGGGTTGGTTTTGGATTCTCGAGAATGAGAATGTTTTGAGAGATATCTGATGTAATGTCCAGGACATATTTGGTCAATTCTCTTGCGTAAATCTGGTGTTTGAGGTGTTTTGGGAGTTCAAGGTGACACATCCCCAATACTTTTCCAAATTTCCAATTCTGTGAACTGTGTTTCCAGGACCGGTGAGTCGGAAATGGTGAGTCAGAAACGGTGAGTCAGAAACGGTGAGTCAGAATCGGTGATTCAGAAATGGTGAGTCGGAAACGGTGAGTCCGAAATGGTGAGTCAGAACTGGTGAGTCAAAAATGGTGATACATCTAACGATGTCATGAATAGTGTTTCCATAATGGTGAATCGTTTTCCTTTTCCAAATTTCCAGTTTTTCCCAGATTCCTACAGTTTTTCCCGTTTGATGTTTCCTTTGATATAAAATGAATTCAAAACTTTGTTTTAAGGGATTTAAGACCGATTCAAATCCCATAACTCCTATCTTAATTTTCCTAATGGTCGGGAAGCCTTTACTTAGTCAAAATGTGTGATCTTAATGGAAAATCCAGCATATCTTAAACCATTGCTCTTTTAAATCTTCCAAAGGGATGAGATAGCTTTCTCCCTTGTTATTTCTTCTTATTAACTAGTGAAAGACACTCAAACCTTTCCTTCCCATAGGATTCGTGCGTAGTTTTTTAGCCTTGGATCGTGTCTTCCCTGGAGTTTCTTCCTGCTGAATGTGCACCCCCTGTTTCGGTGCAATCAAGAATTGTTGATCCGTCTTTAATATAAGGTATGTTCTACCACTTTTCTTTTAGGTTCTTGGATAGTTTTCTGATGTTATTAATATATTAATAACTTTTTATTTACTCCCTTTACTAATTTTCTATGAAACTTTTATAATTTGTGTGAAATATTCATGTTTTAATATGAAATATAATTTTGAGCACTATTTGGATTAATCCAGATTTAAGTCAGTTTAATATTTTAATCATAACTTTCATAATACTAATCCAAATTGTTTTATTATTGTTTTTTAGGATTCCTCATGTAATTTATAACATAACATTAGAAGGATTCATTGTCCAATTCGGTCATTTAAAGGGTCATATGGTCCACACAAGAAGGTCCAAAGAATCTATCAAGAAAATGGACCATCCATGAAGATAAACTTTTTGGGCTCAATTTAGAAACCCAAATTTGATGAAACTTCTGAAGATGTTCTTGATTATCAAAAGGTATCATGGATAAAAATTTTAAGGCCCAACTCCACCAAAAAGTTTCCCAAATGGTTCTATGAAGTCCATCCCACCATTCTGTTTGGAAATTAAAACCAGCACACAATTATGGATTGTTCTCCTGATATAGACATCCATTAGATATGAGATTTTGTAGTGTGAAATCTAATATTTAGGCAGCCAACTTTGTTGTAGAACATTTTCGAATTTTAGGGCATCTTCCTATTCAAAAACTCATTCACATTATGGCCTTTGAAAAAGTATGGATTAAAATGGAAAAATGCACATTATTTAGTAAAATAACTATATATTTGGCTCCAAAATTCCATTGGCTTCCAAATTTTGAGGGATAACGGTAAACATAAATATCTACAAATTGGAAGAATATCATATCTTGTGATTCAGTTGTATGGAAATCCAAATTGGAGATCCAAATGGAGGGGCATAATTGGAATACAAACAGTCCAACTCCTAAGGCTATAAATGCATCCCCCTCCTCTCCTTGCAAGGGGTTGACATTTCAGAAGAGAGAAGCATACATTAGAATGAACAAATACTTTCCAAAGTCTTGGTAGGACCTTCCATACTCAATTTTTTCACTTGAGAGACTCTTCATCCTCTCTTTGTTTTATGTTCTTTTGTGTTCTTATTTGTAATCATGTGAGTTTGTTTTAATTTCAATTGAGTTTTAATGGATGTTTCTTCTTCTTCATATATTATTCTCATCTACCTTATGTTTCATAATATTAATGGTCTTAAAATATTTTAAATCAATCAAAATAAACCCTTTCTTCTGTTGTTTTCTAATTCAATCCAAAGTCTGTATTTAACTTTCTTCACCGCTCGTGTGTGTGTTCGGCGTACAACTCTTTTCTTATTCGGTTATTTTCATTCTAATTATAATTCATAACCATAAACATGTTAAACCAGATTAATATCATCTCAATGTCTAATTAAAACATCTATTGGGGTGATTCATAATTTGGGGATATTAAGTGATTGAGTGTTTTTCTTGATGAATATTCTTTAAACTAACATTGTGTATGTTGAACTTAAAATGTCATGGATTAATGACATGTTTTGTTTAACATATGGATTCCATGGATTATTGGAACCATAAATACACTACCATAAACAATTTTTAATTGAGATTAGAACCCTAGTTAATTTAAGGCTTGGATTAAAGCCCTAACACTTGGGTATTCTGATCAAAATTATCTTGTGAAGTGGGTCTTAATTTAAAGCAATATAAAGCAAAGATCAATGATATAATAATCCTAAATACCCAATATTTAACTCACCCCAATCTTTATAAAATTATTAAATCAATCTAAATCAATCAATCACTTCATTTTAGATCTACAAACAACCCCCCCCCCCTACTCCATTAAAAAAACAAATCACAAAAACAATTGACTATTAAAAAGTATCATCGTCGAGGATTTGACCCGAGTGCTGCTATATACATTAGCATAGAACTATACCCTTGAACTATTGATAGACGAAAATCAGTCTCACTTCAATTTCTTCTTATTTCTCCTTTTTCTTGTTATGGAATGTATTCTCTATGTTCCTAATGACGCTTTCTAGGTTGTTGGTTGTTGTGGTGGTGTCTTTGCGTCCTCATGTGGATGCAGTCTTCCAGGAGAGGCGATCATGATCCACCGTATTGGCCTATTCTCATGGAAAGAACATTGGAAACCTTTTGAGGTAGGGGTTTCATGGCTTCTCTATTCTATTTATGTGCAGTAGTAGAGTTAGCATGTTTTAGCCCACTAGATCACAATGAAATTGACATAATAAATATATGAAACATATTAAAGAATTGATATTGATCATATGTTGTTGCCTCTTGTTTTTATAGATAGTGTGTTATCTATTCATTGTTGTTTAGCGTGTCATTCTTAATGGAAATTGGTAAAGAATGTAAACAGGGATTAATTATGAATTAATTTTCCAAAAATAAAGAGGCATGTAAATGAATCTGGTTTTTGTTGTAAATTTGATGTTAATCAAATTAATATATATGTTCATGTTTAACTTAATTGATTGATAAACCTGAATCATGTTGATTCTTATTGATTAAAGGAATGTCAAGTTAATTGTTTAATTAATTTGTGATAATTTGTTGTTTAGGTTGCCCATAGTTGGAGCCTATAAATAATGAATTTATTAATTCAAGATGGATTAAAGAACCGGTTGTGTGATGAAAGATAATTTTTGGTAGGGTTTTGAGTTACCCTTATTCTTTTAAAGGACAATAACCTTATTCTTTGGAGTGGTGAGTGGTCATGTGTGAAGGCTGAATGCATTGTTTAGGGCCAAAAGACCAGTTGTTGTTGTTAGTTTCTTGCTTCTTGTGTTGTGGTGTGAGCCAGGGATGTCTGAGCATGGAGGGTTGTTGTAACACCCCAAGATTTCATAGTGCGTTATTTCTTCAAAATAATTCAATAACTTGTACTACACGCAACACCGAGTTCAAGCGCACCACAACCAATCACACTAGTCGTTATGAATAGAAATACCTACTTTTTGAAATTTTATAAATTTTATCTTTCAAAATGGACTTCATTTTTGGATTCGTAATATCGAAATTAGCTTAGGGTAAAATTTTGGTACTTTTCGGAGAACTTTCATATTTTGATGAATAGTGAAAATTGCTAAATTTTAATTAAAAACAACTTTTTTAATCGAAATAATTAATAGTGATAAATTATAATTTTGAGTGGTTTTAAAGTATATTTAGAATATATTTTTACTATTTAATACAATTTTGGTCATTGGACGTAATTTCACATTTAAACCGGACATAAACAAGTGTCAATCTTTTGATAGTTATTATTTCTTAAAAATACGTTTTTTGTTTTGACAGCGGAAATTAATTTTAAATTAGTTTCTGCCACTTCTCTGTTTTGAATTTGGAAAAATAGATTTCATATTAGGAATCAGGATGTCCAAATTGTGTAAATAGGTAACTCTAATTTTTAGACATTTTGAATAATTACTTTGGTAAATATTTTATTTACCATGGTTAAAGGGTAAATCTGGTAAATAAGGGTAAAAAAATAATATTATTATAATAATAAATTACCCTAAAACGTGTCCTAACCCTATTGGTTGATACATTTCCAACCATGGGCATTTTTTGGTCGATTTTGGGACCCCATGGATCCACATGTAAGTGATAATGATACTTTATATTAATAAACTTAAAGTAAATACAAAAATGACATAAGCATATATCTTTTAGAAAAACAATTTTCACATATGGTTATATATGTTATATTTTCGACTATAAATATTCATTAGAAATATAAAAATATTTTCTACATAATTGTATTTTATTTATAATTTTTAGACATTGAATAATTAAATTTATTTATGACACAATAATGATGCAGTATTTTCTTTATTAATGAAAGAATCAAATAATTAGTATTATAAATGTTAAAATAAATATAATTTGAAAGTTTTGATGCCATAAACTAATTTTATTAGTTAATATGTCATGTTATTATTGCTTAAATGAATTTGGTTATAATTAATAAAGTTGTTAAGACTTTAAAAAAAATCAATTATTAAATGTTGTCAAAATTGACAAAAATGGGTTTTTAAAAAAAATATTATATTATTAATTGATATTCTATTCCTAAAAATCTAATGTTTGGAAAAAGGACTTATATAATGATAGTTGTATTATTAATGGACCACTTGGGGGTCTCTTAGAAGTTTATAGTAAGTTTATTAACCATATAATATAAAAATACAAAGAGACATGGTAAATGTCAAACTAATTAACTAAGAGTTAAAACTAAAAGATAAGGTTAATAATGTGAAACAAACCTATCTAAAACCTATTGGTTGAGTTGTTTTCGACATATCCCCACTTTAACCTTTAAATAATACACTTTGGAGCCTTTAGAAACCGAATATAAATTTATTATAAATTAATACTTTAAGTTCTTTCTAAAGAGCCCCTCCTCCCCCTTATAAAAGAACATCACTTCTAACCAATTCTTCATACCTTCAAAGCCTTTTGGTTCGGCCAAAATCTACCCAAATACCCTTTCAACTATCCTACCTTAATCCTATAGGCCTTCCTTTAGTCAGAAATCCAACCTAAGAATCCATTTTGATCAAATTAAAAGGAAGAACCCGAAGAAGAGGTAATATTTTCACCACCCTTTTACAAGTTCCTTTCTTCTTCAAATTATTCTTTCTTTGTTATTTCCATTCTAAAATAATAAATAAATTATCTTATATATACTATGGTGTTATTATAAATATGTTACAACCATATTCAATATTCTATCCATCCTTTGAATGACATGTCACCATACGTGCGTATGTACGGCTTACAGTCTCCACGTCGTGGTGTAATTGTTATTCAAAACATTATTATTTGGATGGGTATGATAATGATGTGTAATTGATGTAAATAATAAATATAACATGATAATGATTCTGTATATATGATATACCATCCAATTATATATTATTTTAATATCAAAAGAATGATATTGTCGCTCGTGCGTACGTACGGACTACCGTCTCCACGAACGCGATGAGATTCATTCCCCATCGTATCCATTCAAGACTAATTATCATTTTAAGATTAAAAATAATATTTAAGGACTTGATGTCATTATGGATATGAATAAGATACAACATATCCATAAAAAACATGGCTTATGTAACGAAACATATAAAATAAAATGAGTAAATTAACACCCGAAACAACGATAATACTAAGATATTATTATCAAAGCAATGTTAAAAGATCATATATGATATCGTATTAATGTATATGATTATTGTATAATTTAATAACAATTATTTTACCATTATACAGGAGTTTAACCTACCCTCGACCAAGGAAAAGTACAAGGTAAGGGTTTATTTCACAATCTCTTCATTATCTAAGGTTGTTTATACACAATTATCTATTGGGACCTCTTTATCATCCACATCCATGTTTCTTAAAAATGTATTTCAAATCATTATTACTATTTTATAGACTATGGGTTAAATTCATTTATACCCTTTTTGACTTTTTATAAGATTTTTATAAATGAATCTTTCCATCGTTTTCCAAACAATGTCCTTTTTAACCTTTTCGACATAATTATGGTAAGAATATCTTTTTTTTAACTTATACGACGGGTGTAGCTATTTACCGCCGTTATAAAATCATCAAAGATTCCCTTACAATAATATAAGAATATTTTGAAAGTAAATGTTTTCTTTTATAATTATGTGACTTTTAAATGATTTCAAAATAAATATTTTAAGAATTTGTGAAAGGTACTCTTTATCAAGATCAGAATTTTAAATGTTTTAAAGATTTATCTTTCTAAATCTTTTTAATTAATGTCCATGTTTTCAAAATGATATTAAGGATTTAATTATATGGACATGAATGTTTTGAAATTATATTTATTTTCAAAAGTTTTAAAGTGGTATGGGACACTTTGATTCAAAAATCACTTTTAAATTACTTCCTTTATAAATGTGTGACTTTTCAATGATTTCAAAAAAAAGATATTTATCTCAAATAGTTTTGATTTCATCTATTTCAACATCCTTTGATGGATTTTAAGATTATTTGAAGTTGATTTATTATGATTTAAAACATCCATATTGTATTGATGTTTTTGTGATATGTTTGACGGTGGATGTGTTATTTTTATACCATTCATGGTTTATGGATAAAGTATTGACATTTCCTATGCTAGTTTTAATATGAATTTTTATGTTATGTTTAAACCTGTTCATATGAGGAATGCATTGGACTTAGTAAGTGATGGGTGGAGCCCGCTATAGCTCCTCGATGCATCGGTAGGTCTCATGAGACAAACTAGTGTCTTGACACAAGGCCTTGATAAAATCTTATTTGTAGTCTTGGCACATGGCATTGACTATGTGGTTATGATAGTCTGGCATTATGCATTCCATCATTATGAAAGTGGTTATTGATATTGCACGTGATTATTCGACTAGTAGAATATCCATTTGAATAAGTAAATGGAATTATTTTATTCTATTTATGTCATATTATGCTGAAGTTTAAGTTGAAAAGGCTTTTGTTTTAGTTATACATTTCCTTAAATGTTTATGCTTATTTATGAAAGTTTCCACTATATTGTTATCCTTACTCAGTATCTGAGCTCACCCCTTTCAATGTTTTATTTTTCCCAGGATGTGAAGAAGTATTTTATGAATGACCTGCATGGATAGTGTGAGGGGATATGAAGACAAGATGTTTTTGTAGTTTTCATTTTATGATGTAATTGTAAGACTTATGAATATATCTAGTGTTTCCAAGAATACTAAACTGATCGGTCCTTCGGGACATGATTCCTGGTGATCATGCCAATATTATGTAATAATGTACCGACTCTAGGAAACTGGGGTCGGGGCGTTACAGTTGGTATCATAGGAAGTTTAGTACAAACCTTGGAAGCTAGATTTAGATAATCTTTGATTAGAGCACATAGACATAATATGGACCTTGAGGATTATTATAAAATAAATTCCTATAATTTTGGTATTGTAGATATTTTGTGAGTTTTCCAAGAAATACATTTTTGTCTGGATACGAGCAGGTAGAGGTGGCTCTGGCACAGATGTACCTAGGGGTAAAACTCGAAAACACCGCTTTGAGCTAGACTCGAACGGGAACTGATGCACGAAAACGAGCCTTGTTGCACTCTTGGTTACGACACTCCCGGGGGATATGCTTAGGATAATTCTCATTTTCATTACAAATCATAATGAAGGGTTTATGAGTATATACTTCCTCAATGAAAAAATCTTTATGATTATAGATTATATCCCTAAATCATTCAATTTAAGTTAGTTATTTTACAAGTTTGGAATTATTCATTGCAATTCATAAACTGACCTAGTTTATTCCATTTTATAGAAATGGTGTCCAGTAGAAGGAATGTGAACTCCAGCAATACGTATGATCCAAAGAGTAAGAAGGATCATATCTTTCACGGTATTAAGCCAACATTTAGAAGGGAAATAGTCTCCCATGTTTTCACAACATATGAAGAAATAGTATCATGTGTTAATAAGATAATTAAAGAATTTTCTAAGTCCTATGGCTTTGAAGGGAAGCAAGAGAAGAAAATGATGGAAGAGAGAAAGATGGATAAAGGGAATAGGGAAAAGAAGAATTTTCCCATATGTGATAACTGTGGGAAGAAACACCCTGGAACTTGCCTGAAGGGAATTGGAGTTCGTTATTAGTGTGGAGAAAAAGGACACCATGTACGTGACTGCATGGGTAAGAAAAAGGTTTCAAATGTACAATGCTTCATCTACAAGGAGTTGGGACACTACGCGAACCAATGTCTAAATCATCATAGTATACCCCAAATGATGCTATTGGATAATAATCAAGTTATGATACTACCACAGATGAGACGGAATGATTAGAGTTCTTATGCTGTTATTAGAGAATTATGTCATTTGAGTGTTGTATCAACAATGTACTGGTTATAATAATTATGGAGTATATAAGGATTTTACTCCAGTGCTATTTCCTTAAGGACTTGAGATTGTGTGGAACCAAGAAAAGTGACTCAATAGCAGGTTAAATTTTTGAAAAACATATGGTTGAGAGAAAGATAAAACATAATATGGTTCTGATACTGAGGTAGTGATTTTGTAATAATACATGATTGATTTGGATAAATTATATTGGATATCCTTGACTACCTTGAAACTGATTAATGATTTGTATATTCCATCATTGTTGGAGTTTACAACATTTTTGGATAGAAGGAGTATATCCAGTATTCTATAAGGAATAAGGGATCATGAATGTAATCAATAAGGTTTTATGGTAATTCAGGATGTTGCAGTGTTTTAAAAGAATACATGATGAAAGTTTTCACATGTTATTAAGTGGAAAAAAGGATCTTCATTGTGTTTACCTTCCTTATAAATTTTGGACTGTGAGTTTGGACAGAAGTATTTTGGATAATTCTAGTTTGAGATTAATTTTGGATTTCCATAAAAGGACAACCCGAAGGTTGGGCGGCAACCCATCACATTCGGCAAGGCCGTGAGACTTGAACCCAAAACCGAAGGGCGACAAGGGTGTATCACCTATCACTGGCCCACGTGATGTCCTGAATTGAATAATGTAGTTTTTTTTAAAAAAATCTGGTAGATGAATTATAAATTCATTTTTTTTACCCCAAATGAATAGGATAAATAGAATATTTTTTAAGTTCTATTATCTTTTAGAGTGAAAGATGTGTTTGTGGTAGAAATTAGTTAAAGGATGAGACTCTACTTGTCAAATATATATTTTTCTTCTTCTCTTATTCTATGAAGAAATTAATTCTTATACTTTATTGAAGGGATCTTAAAACCAAAAATGTTGTATCCTAATACCTTATGTTTTGTTGAACCGATGGTATTTTAAATCATTATAGATTGATGAATTTAAGGACCTCAATTTTACACTTGTTTGTGATTGATGACTACCTATAAATATTTACGTTTTCCTCCAATTATGTGTCTCTAATTACCACCAATGTTCTCCAAATCGAGATCATAATTTGTTGGTGACCCTTTCATTTCTTTTTTCCTCTTATTAAGACTAAATTTTATTAACCCAATTTCTGATGTGGGTTTTCCCACAAAGATATTTTCTATTTTCAACCTTTTATTTTCGAAAAAAAAATTCAAATTGCGAGGACTCAATTTATTGAAGGAGGGGAGAATGTAACACCCCAATATTTCATAGTGCGTTATTTCTTCAAAATAATTCAATAACTTGCACTACACGCAACATCGAGTTCAAGCGCACCACAACCAATCAAACTAGCCGTTATGAATAGTAATACCTACTTTTTGAAATTTTATAAATTTTATCTTTTAAAATGGACTTCATTTTTGGATTCAGAATATCGAAATTAGCTTAGGGTGAAATTTTGGTACTTTTCGGATAACTTTCATATTTTGATGAATAGTGAAATTACTAAATTTTAATTAAAAACAACTTTTTTAATCGAAATAATAAATAGTGATAAATTATGATTTTGAGTGGTTTTAAAGTATATTTAGAATATATTTTTACCATTTAATACAATTTTGGTCATTGGACGTAATTTTAAATTTAAACCGGACATAAGAAAGTGTCTATCTTTTGATAGTTATTATTTCTTAAAAACACGCTTTTTGTTTTGACAGCGGGAATTAATTTTAAATTAATTTCTTCTACTTCTGTGTTTTGAATTTGGAAAAATGGATTCCATATTTGGAATCAGGATGTCCAAATTTTGTAAATAGGTAACTCTTATTTTTAGACATTTTGAATAATTACTTCGGTAAATATTTTATTTACCATGGTTAAAGGGTAAATCCGGTAAATAAGAGTAAAAAAATAATATTATTATTATAATAAATTACCCTAAATCGTGTCCTTACCCTATTGTTTGATACATGTCCGACCATGGGCATCTTTGGGTAGATTTTGGGACCTCATGGATCCACTTGTAAGTGATAATGACACTTTATATTAATTAAGTTAAAGTAAATACAAAAATGACATAAGAATATATCTTTTAGCAAAACAATTTTCACATATGGTTATATATGTTATATTTTCGACTATAAATATTCATTATAAAGCTAAAAAGATTTAATACATAATGGTATTTTATTTATAATTTTTAGACATTGAATAATAAAATTTATTTATGACACAATAATGATGCAATATTTTCTTTATTAATGAAATAATCAAATAATTAGTATTATAAATGTTAAAATAAATATAATTTGAAAGTTTTGATGTCATACACGAATTTTATTAGTTAGTATGACTTGTTAGGATTTCCTAAATGAATTTGGTTCTAATTAATAAAGCTGTTAAGACTTTAACAAA
This sequence comes from Viscum album, assembly GCA_963277665.1. Classification (NCBI taxonomy): domain Eukaryota; kingdom Viridiplantae; phylum Streptophyta; class Magnoliopsida; order Santalales; family Viscaceae; genus Viscum; species Viscum album. Next base: position 188,596,781 of record OY728155.1, on the reverse strand, counting down.
AATCAATAATTAAATATTGTCAAAATTGACATAAATGAGTTTTTAAAACAAATATTATATTATTAATTGATATTCTATTCCTAAAAATATAAGGTTCATCCAAAGGACATATATAATGATAGGTATATTATAATGGACCACTTGGGAGTCTCTTGGAAGTTTATAGTAAGTTTATTAACCATATAATATAAAAATACAAAGAGACATGGTAAATGTCAAACTAATTAACTAAGAGTTAAAACTAAAAGATAAGGTTAATAATGTGACCCAAACCTATCTAAAACCTATTTGTTGAGTTTTTTTCGACCTATACCCACCTTAAACTTTAAATAATCCACTTTTGAGCCTTTAGAAACCGAATATGAATTTATTATAATTTAATACTTTAAGTTTTTCCTAAAGAGCTCCTCCTCCCCCTTATAAAAGAACACCACATCCAACCAATTCTTCATACCTTCAAAGCCTTTTGGTTCGGACAAAATCTGCCCAAATATCCTCTAACCTATCCTCCCTTAATTATAGAGGTCTTTCTTTAGTCATAAAGTCAACCTAAGTATCTCTTTTGATCAAATCAAAAGGAAGAACTCGAAGAAGAGGTAATGTTTTCACCACCCTTTTTCAAGTTCCTTTCTTCTTCAACTTCTTATTTCTTTGTTATTTCCATTATAAAATAATAACTCCAGTATCTTCTATATACTGTGATGTTATTATAAATATGGTACAACCATATTCAGTATTTTATCCATTCTTTGAAAGACATGTCACCATACGTGCGTACGTACGGTTTACCGTCTCCACATCGTGATGTAATTGTTATTCAAAACATTATTATTTGGATAGGTATGATAATGATGTGTAATTGATGTAAATAATAAATATAACATGATAATGATTCTGTATATATGATATACCATCCAATTATATATTATTTTAATATCAAAATAATTATATTGTCGCTCGTGCGTACGTACGGACTACCGTCTCCACGAACGCGATGAGATTCATTCCTCATCGTATCCATTCAAGACTAATTCTCATTTTAAGATTAAAAATAATATTTAAGGACTTGATTTTATTCTGAATATGAATAAGATACAACCTATCCATAACAAACATGCCTTATGTAATGAAACATATAAAATAAAATGAGTAAGTTAACACCCGAAACAATGATAATACTAAGATATTATTATCAAATAAATGTTAAAAGATCATATATGATATCGTATTAATGTATATGATTCTTGTATAATTTAATAAAAATTATTTAACCATTATACAGGAGGTTAACCTACCCTCGACCAAGGAAAATTACAAGGTAAGGGTTTATTTCACAATCTCTTCATTATCTGAGGTTGTTTATACGCAATTATCTACTATGACCTCTTTATCATCCACATCCATGTTTCTTAAAAATGTATTTCAAATAATTCTTAATATTTTATAGACTATGGGTTAAAGTCATTTATACCCTTGTTTACTTTTTATAAGATGTTTATAAAGGAATATTTCCATCGTTTTCCAAACAAGGTTCTTTTAAACTTTTCGACAGAATTAAGGTAAGAATATCTTCTTTTTAACTTATACGGTGGGTGCAGCTATTTACCGCCGTTATAAAATCGTCGAAGCTTCCCTTACAGGATTATAAGAATATTTTCAAAGTAAATGTTTTCTTTTATAATTATGTGACTTTTAAATGATTTCAAAATGAATATTTTAAGAATTTTTGAAAGGTACTCTTTATCAAGATCAGAATTTTAAATGTTTTAAAGATTTATATTTCTAAATATTTTTAATTAATGTCCATGTTTTCAAAATGATTTTAAGGATTTATTTATATGTACATGAATGTTTTGAAATGATATTTCTTTTCAAAAGTTTCAAATTGGTATGGGACACTTTGATTCAAAAATCACTTTTAAATTACTTCCTTTATAAATGTGTGACTTTTCAATGATTTCAAAAAAAGAGATATTTCTCTCAAATAATTTTGATTTCATCTATATCAACATCCTTTGATGGATTTTAATCTTATTTGAAGTTGATTTATTATGATTCAAACCATCCATATTATATTGAAGTTTTTGTGATATGTTTGACTGTGGATGTGTTATTTTTATACCATTCATGGTTTATGGAGAAAGTATTGACATTTTGTATGCTAGTTTTAATACGAATGTTTATGTTATGTTTAAACCTGTTCATATGAGGAATTCATTGGACTTAGTATGTGACGGGTGGATCCCACTATAGCTCCTCGATGCATCGGTAGGTCTCATGAGACAAACTGGTGTCTTGGCACAAGGGCTTGACAAAATCTTATTTGTAGTCTTGGCACAAGGCCTTGACTATGTGGTTATGATAGTCTGGCATTATGCATTCTATCATTATGAAAGTGTTTATTGATATTGCATGTTATTATTAGACTAGTAGAATATCCATGTGAATAAGTAAATGGCATTATTTCATTCTATTTCTGCCTTATTATGCTGAAGTTCAAGTTGAAAAGGCTTTTGTTTTAGTTATACATTGCCTTAAATTTTTATGCTTGTTTATGAAAGTTTCCGCTATATTGTTATCCTTACTGAGCATCTGAGCTCACCCCTTTCAATGTTTTATTTTTCCCAGGATGTGAAGAAGTATTTTATGAATGACCTGCATGGATAGTATGAGGGGATATGAAGACAAGATGTTGTTGTAGTTTTCATTTTATGATGTAATTGTAAGACTTATGAATATATATAGTGTTTCCAAGAATACTAAACCGATCGGTCCTTAGAGACATGATTCCTGGTGATCATGCCAATATTATGTAATAATGCACCGACTCTGGGTAACTGGGGTCGGGGCGTTACAGTTGTTGTGGTATGTGGGGGTAGGGAGGCTTAATGATTGTGGTGGCAGCAGTTGATTCCTAGAGCAGCGAGATGTATCGATTTATGCATGTGGGTGTTGGGGAGGACACCATAGATGATGAAACGGGTTGGATGTGAATATTGGATGCTTGTTGAATCTTTTTGTTTGTTTATTTGGTTTACCTTCCCCGCTGCTTGAGGCATATGGTCTTGCTTACCCTCCTTCCAAAAGAGGTAAAGACGCACGAGGTATGCCACATGCTTTCCATGTTTAGATTATCGAAAATGGATGGGTCTACACTCCTGTTATAGGTGGTGAAGACTCGACGGGTTTTTTATCTACTCATTGTGTTGAGCCACTCATGTTTGGTAGCTTAGAATGTTTTCTTAGAATACCTATAATTATAGAAAAGTGATAATTTTATTAAATAAATGATTGAATAAATGATGTTAACCCATGGGGTGAGAACTTGGTGGAATGCAATGATGAGGTTATAATTTAAAGGAACTGTGAATGGTTTTGTGCTTATAGAAAACATAGTCTTAGCAGTGACAACCAGAAGTTTGAGAGACGTTAGCTGCAGTTGAGTCTAATACTGGGTTATGCCCATAGTGTGGTTGTGAGCTATAGTATATTCTGTAATTTTTTTGTTTCTATACGCTACTCCACCCTATCGGTTAGGGAAACTGACACCCCAGGGATTCTGAGCCCTGAGGGGGTGTTTTCACCAAAAATTTGGTGGGAGGATGGATGGCTAACTACCCTCTTTGGCCCCGCTCTCTTCTCTTGATAGTTATTGTGCTTGTAGGCATGTCAGTTAGTTTTCCCCATATATGTGTGTAGAGAACTGTAATGGCTTGTGGTTATTCACACATATATATTCTGGATATAGTTTCCTATGGACTACTATAGGTGTAACGTGTATAGGCTCTGATGGTTTAGGGATCATTACTCGGTGTATGGGTTATAATGGATAAAGGTATAATACCCGATGTATGATACACGTTATGTGAGCTGTGGTGGCTCTCGAAAACTATTTGGTTACTTTGGTTACATGGGTGTAGTGGTTGTGTTCCACGGGGTGCATGTTATGGTGCTACGTCCAGGTGTCTATGGGAAAACCTTTTTATAGAGTGATGCTTAGGACGTGCGACGTTGGGGCAAAGCGGCAAACCAGTGGGGAAGTCGTAGAAAGATACCCTTGATATTATTATTATATTATATACTCTTGTATGCGATACTTTCTAAGAGTATCCATGGTGAGGCTGGGAATATAGTATATCTGTTTAGGTGATGAGTTAGTTTCACTTATTGTTCATTGTGTTTTAACGTGCTTTCCTTAATTTTTAACAAGAGGATACGGGGAGGATCCTACTGAGTATACTATTATACTCACCTTATGTATATATATAAACTGTTTTTCAGGTCGCTTGGAGCAAGTTGGAGATCATGCTGGTTACTACTAGCTTGGAGTTGGAGGAGATGTCCAGGCTTCGTAGTCATTATCGTTTTACTTTCATTTGGAACTTGCAGGTTTCCCTTTCAGTTGTAGTAGTTGTTTCATGACATTACATATGTGTACTTGGGATTTCTTTTATATTGCCTTCTGAGTTGGAGTTGGTTGGTGTATGTCTTATCTCTCTCTTTCACATGTGTTATCTTATAGGGTAATGTATCTCATTTGTGTGTTTACTATACCATCGGTGCTAGTCACCAACTTGGGGCCTACTGGAGGCGGGAATCGGGTGTCACTATCTCCCTTCTCACATTACTGGCTCAGGAGGGGTACACTTTGTGGGTAGGGGGTCGTGACATGTCGCATACGCATTAAGTGTGGTGGGAAGATATCAAACTAATCCATGTGAACCCCACTGGATGGAATTCAAGACTATCCTTATGTATATGAGACATACTAAGGATATGTTCTTGGTTTATAGAGAAGATGAAAAATTAGTCATCAAAGGATATGCAAATGCTAGTTTCCAAACTGATCAAGATAACTTGAAGTCACAAACGAGATACATATTTACTTGGAATGGAGGTGTTGTGAGCTGAAAGAGCTTAAAGCAGGTTGTGGTTGTAGATTCTATAGTAGTCTGAGTGTATTACATCTTCTGAGGCAGCTAAATAAGCAGTATGGATACGTAACTTCATCCAAGATCTTGATGTGGTATCTAACAGTAAAGATCATATCACACTATATTGTGATAATATTGAAGTGGTGTCTCTTTCAAAAGAGTCAAGGTCACATCAATGGATGAAACACATACTTCAGAAATATCATCTTTTGAGAGATTTTTCCCAGATAGGTGAAGTTGCAGTGAGCAGTACTTCCACAAAAGACAATATGGAGGACCCCTTGGATAAAGATTTGACTCAGCAGAAACATGACTGTCATGTGAGGTCTAGTGGACTGCAGTTAATAGGCAGTTAGTTTTAGTCCAAGTGGGAGTTTGTTGGAGTGGGTGTCCTAGAAACAACTATTTGTACTTTGATTACATGCATATTCGATGTATTGAATATTAATAAAACTTGTTATTATTGTGAAAGTTGGTGTGCACCACAAAATAATAATAATATAATTATTATTATGTGGAATGGGGTTTATTAAAGGTGATAAATGTTATTTAATGACCGGTATGCAATTAAATAATATTTTAACTTAAATCCTAACTCTATAAATTGATGGTTATGTATGTTGTGTAGAGCATCCAAAAATTAATAATAGAGAATTATTGTGCACAATGAATTCTTTCTCAACTTCTCCTCTCTCCCTCTCAAGAATGAGAAAGTACAAGAGAAAATTCTTCAAGACCGAAGAATGAACATTCAAGAGAAAACAACGCAAGACATTTGACTCACCACGCTAGCACCCGAAGATCGGGTGGTATTGCTTGGAGATCATAGGAGCATGTGTGGATCGCCGCTAAATGGATTCTATCCTTGGATCCTCATAGTGAAATAAAGGTAATTTGAAAGGGTCTTTTCGGACAATTAGCATTCACTAATGAAGAAAGTTCTTGTAAGTGCCCAATCAGGATGATTGTATTACTGATACGGGGAGGGGTGAATCAGTGACTTTTTCTTTTATATTTCTCTGAAACAACCTCCATCTCCTATTAAAGATTTAATTCTCTGCTGAAAACAATTCAACCACACGTCCAAGGGAACACAAGTATTTACAAGGTTCGTTATTCAATAAGAATAGGTACGTCCTTGGTATGGTTTGGAAATGATCCAATACCACACAATCCACTAGAAATCAATCATTGGATTATAATGAGTAGGATATACCCTTTCACTCATGTATCACTATGTAAACAATTCCAATAGTATGTGTGCACCCTCTTAGCATAAATAAGGTAATACAAAATTTATGTAAAAACTCATGTTACCTGTGCTTAGTTTCAATTTCAAAAATGTATTCAATTGAAAGTACTTCTTCAATTTCTTACACAGAAGAAGGTAAAAACTTACTGGAATTTGTTATGAAAACTCAGTTCGATTCCTCCGAGTATGTTTTTTCATGATATGATTCTTCCAGGTACGATTCTTCCCAGTATGAAAAAATATGACTTTGACAAAATACGGTAGAAATGAATCGACACCACTTCAATTATGAGTACGAAAAACTCAGTATGATACTCCCTATATGATTCTTCCTCAGTCCGAAAATCCCAAATCCAATTATTCATGCTGATACAATGATCAGCTAAATACGATTGACAAGCCGAGTATGGTAATTAGCTAAGTATGATTATCACTGAGTACGATGATCAGTTGAGTAAAATTTTTTGATCTTGTCTATTCTCCTTTCACTTCAATCTGTCAAAACTTCTTCAACACAAGTGATTATGGAAACTTCTTTCCCTCTCTTAAACTCAGATCTTCTCTCTCGTGAACAGTACATCGGCCATCAGAGAAGTAAAAAGTACTTATACTTTTATAGGTGAACCATGAAAGGTTTAGGCGGGAATCCCAAAAATTTCCTCCTCACATAAATTCACCCAAATATCAATTTTCCCTAAAATTTCGAGTGTATTTATGACTTCGTCAACATTTCTTGAAGCTTCTCAATTCATAATCTTCACTTCCACTTCAGACTTTCATTTCAATTGTCAGTCCATTTTCGATTCATGAGTTTAATTTTCTGAAACTTATTTCTTCAAAACAAAGCTATGTATAAATTGTAAGAAAGTGTATGAAGAAATGGATATAAATCTGAATGTTGAATACAAGCATTTTTTTGAATGTCGAGCTCTCCCTTGATAAAATGTTCAGCACACTCCTTCATCTCTGCTCTTCGAACCACTTCTACTTCTTCACTTCTTCTCTTGACCCACTTAAAAATTAATTATCCTTCTATCATGACTTCATTCATGACTTTAAATTCATTTGAGAACAGCTTTAGCATCGTCAGACTTCAATTGGAAAGTATTGTAACTTTTCAATCTTTCCAGCTTCCATATTTCCTTCACAGCCTGAGTACGATTTTCCAAAGTACGATCTTTCTGAGTACAATCTCCTAGGTACAATCATTCTGGGTACGATCATTCTAAGTACGATCTTCAGCACCTTCTTTATTTCTTTTCACCTGGATACGATAAATCTGGGTACAATTTGAAATACCTATTTTCCCTTCTCTTCCACCAAGCTTGCATTATAAGTTCTTCAATCAACTTATGATTTATGTGAAATTCAAATCAACAAAGTATTGTCACATTTAATTAATCGTAGACATGCAGACTCTGATTCTTCAACATGCTACTACAAAACCCACGTTTAACAGCACTGGTATTTATCAGCGCTTTATTTTTAGCAATGATAAATATTTCTTTCATTAGCGTTTTTTTAGAACTGATAAAGGTCCAAATAAATGAAATGAAATAATTAAATAAATTTAAAAAATGAGTTTATTAAAAAAAATTACAAATTTTATTAATTAAATAATTATTGATAAAAATGAATAAATTAATTATACATTATTAAATATTAAACATTTTATTAATTAGATAATTATGATAATTAATGTTATTAAATTGTATATATTAAATATATATATATATTAATGTATATAAATGTGATTTATATATTACAAAAAAAATTATGTGATTTACATTAAATAGTCGTATATTGAATAATGGTTTAGAATTAAAAATTAATATGAATTAGAAATATTGACTAATTGAATAGTACTCGATATATAATTGAATTTCATTTGATTTTTCAGTTTAACATAGAAATATGTGTTATATTGATTTCACATGTACATAATTAATGCACTTTTATATACAATGCACATGCATAAAACTTATCCATTTTTTCAATATTGTTAGTGTACTTATTTTTAATTTATTCAATTTCACTCATTTTTAACATATATATATGCACTCAAAATTAGATATTCATTAATAATGTTAAAAAATATTTGTAAAAAAATATTTATAAATAAATATATTTATAAATGTACATTTACTATATTTATACAATTATATATTTATAATTATAAATAAAAAATATTTTTTTTAAAATTATTTATATAATTATAAATAAATAATTATATATATTTAAATAATTATTAAATTTACTTAAATAATGAATATATTTACTATATTTATATATATTTATTAAATATATATGTGTATAAATATATAAATATATATATTGATATAAATATTATTATTTTAAATATTTCTATAATTATAAATAAATAATTATAAAATTATAATAAATATATTTAAAAATGAATATATTTATTATATTTATATTTATATTTATTTGTTAAGTATATATAAATATTTAAAAAAATATTTATAATTATAATTATAAATCATTTATCAGTGCTTAAGTAATAAGCACTGATAAAAGTATCTTTATCAGCGTTTTTTTCATGCTGGTAAAGATGAGGTTTTATCAATGATATAAGTTTAGCACTGATAAACTTATCAGCGTTTACATGTCCCGGTCTAATTAAAAAACTCTAACAATTTGTAAACTCGTCGTGATATTAGAAGCTTTCTGCAGAAGCCACCCGTTGTCGGTGCTCCTCCTCGATGAATCAAACCTCAAATCACACCACTCGATTGTCTCTCAAACATCTCGTCTGGTATCCGGTGTTCAATTGAAGTTAGGGTTTTCAAAGAGGGTTTCGGATTTTCTTTGACCTAGCGTGGTAGGCCTTCTCATTTTCTTTGTGTATTTTTTGTTTCGTTTTTGATTTCTTCTTTGACAATGTCGTTATTTGTGGTTCATTGATTGTATACTAGCGAGGTAAGCCTTCTGATTTTCTCAGTTTCCAATTTTGATTCAACTCTTGATCGCTCGTGGATATTTTATTGTTTCTGGGCTCACATGGAGTCACATGAAGTTTAGTTGGTTATTTTATTTTGTTTAAATTTCCCAAATTGATTGTCCAAAGCTATCATACATATTTTTCATTCTTTATTTTATCAATGGTATTCCATACATGTAAAATTTTAGAAATTGAAACGAGGATTTTGTGTCTAAGGGAGTTGAAGGTAGGTTAAGGGATTTATTTTATATTATAATAATTCATATCTTCTTTTTTTTCTACTTATTTGGGTTGGTGTGGGAATCCAATGTATGGGTGCATCATGGCAGTTTTTATTTAAATTTTCTTTCTGCTAGTTTTATCTATTTTTTGGGCCAAATCATTCTCACTGTGTTGTTTTTTATGCCCTGGTGCTTGTTGTTGGCCCGAGGAGGATCGAGAATGTCCCTTGGACACTATCATGGGCCATCTCAGGTGTTTGATGCTATGTACTATTTTCCAATTACATTATAATTTTTCATCACCATCTTACTCCCCCTCTCTCAATAATATACAAAAAAAATATCCTTTTGAAATTACCCTTTTCAAGTTATACCACTTTTTTTGAGACCTATATGCCACTATAAGACATTATAATTTCTTGCTCGAAAATGTAGATTTTCAAAAATTTCTCCCTCTTTTGAGTATTTATTTAACTAATAACAAGTGGATTTCCATGGAATAACATTGATACCTAGCTAAATGACATGAAGAAAAATAGTATGTCAAACCTTCTTACTATAAAAAAAAGATAGTATATAACAAATCTTTCACACTCCATGATATATATTGATATTTCATCCATAGCATTTGAAAATTTTATTCAATTTTCAATGGGTGTCAACATGGGTTTTAAATATTCTTTTTGAAATCTATAAAACACTTCCCTCGCATACAAGGATTGGGAAATAAATATCTCATGAATTCCATGAGTCACCTATAAACTAAGGAAAATTTCAACTCACTAATCATCAACATTTAAGAATTGGTCATTGTTAATGTAGAAAAGTATTATCATCGTTCATATCTTGGACCTCTAAATATTATGTCATCCACATTGATAAATAATTTCAATCTATCCATAAAATTATTTTTTATGTAGTGATTATGATCATTTCCTCATTTTTTAAATTAAAGTTTCTTTAATAATTCATATAACCTTTAATACCAAGCTCTTAGTTCTTGTTTCAATTCATACATCACCTTTTTCAATTTACAAACATTATTCTCATATTAAATAATGGGAAAACTATCTGTTTTTATGTAAACTTCCTATTCGTGTAATCCGTTAGTAAATGCTAATTTTACATTTAGTTGGAGTACCTTGAATTTCCTTGGGATGGGTCGGTGTGGTGATATGACATCCCAATAGTCTTGAGATGTTTTCAAATATTTATATACCATTAATTTTAAATGAAATAATTCCTTAGGTTGTTACATCACTTGTTCCAATACATTTTTATATCTTCTTGTTGATTTAATGAGAGTTTATTATTATTGTTTATCATATTTGAGTTTCTTATTACTCCTTAGTTGCCTATATTATATTTTCATTTGTTTAAGGGATTTAAGAAATATTTGATGTGGGGAAATTCTTTTCTTAAATTCAATTGCTCATTTTCTTCAACATACTGAAATTCTTTGAAACAATCAAATGTTGAGCTTCCCTTATTATAATTTTCTATAACTTTCACTTTTGATAATGAATATCTTATGTGTATTTATTTATATATTGTATAAAATTAATCTTTTATGAACCCAATGGGATGGATATGAACTTAACACAGATGCATGATAATCATTTGACAAATGAATATGAAGATGGAGTTAAAGAGTTCATCAAGTTTGCAAGAGAGCATGCAAACGACCCTTGTAAAATCCTCTGTCCATGTGTACGTTGTTGTTATTCAAGAAAAATTAGTCTGGAAGAGTTGGAAGAACATATGATTTGTCACGGAATAGATCAAATCTATAAATTTTGGACTAAACGCAGGGAAAAATTGAATGTGGACATCGATTGGGATGATACTATGGTTCATGAATCATTTGATATGAATACCTTTATAAAAGATGATGGATATCACATGGAAGAAATGATAATGGCAATTGAATATGACCTTTATGATTGTCCAAATTTGTTTGATGAGTTAAATAGTTGTTCCAAGAAACCATTGTATATCGATTGTACTAAATACATAACATTTTTAACTGTATTAAAGTTATATAATTTGAAAGCTGGCAGCGGATGGAGTGACACAAGCTTTAGAGAACTACTTGGCCTTTTGAAAGATATGCTACCAGAAGAAAATAAACTACCATATCGAACATATGAAGCTAAACGAATATTGAGTTCAATGGGAATGATCTCTAAAAATATATTTTTTCAAATGATTGCATATTGTTTCGCAAGGACCATGAATCACTCATAAAATGACCTAAGTATGGCGCAGATCGATACAATAAAAATGAATCAAGTCCTTCGAAATCTGTATGGTACTTTCCTATCATTCCACAGTTTAGAAGACTATATAGCTGTTAATAAATCGTGAGACAATTAACATGGTATGAAGATACAAGAATTAAATATGGGAACCCACGTCATCCAGTAGATTCTCCCCATTTGAAGAAATTTGATTACGAGTTTCCTCAATTTGGAGATGATCCGAGAAAATTTTGTCTTTCATTATCTACAGATGGAATAAATCCTTTTGGTGTACAGAGTAGTACTCATGGTACAAGGACCGTCGTGTTGGTAAATTATAGCTTTCCACCATGGTTATGCATAAAGTGTAAATACATTATGTTCTCTCTACTTATATCTGGACCAAAGCAACCCGGTAATGATATTGATGTCTACTTGGCTCCATTGGTTGAAGATCTGAAATTGATGTGGGGTACAGGTATTACAATGTATGATGCTTGATAAAATACTATTTTGTTGAATATTTTATTGATAATAAATAATATAATTTCCTCACATTGTGCTAAATATATTCATTTATGAAATATTTGGGATTAGATCATTCATTTGAAAATTTGATGAAAATTCCAGTTTTACCCTTTTAAAATGTACTGTAGTATTTTGAAGATAAATATTTTAATATTTATTATTTGAACTTAATATTTTGCAAATGTGTTCCTAACTTAATTTTCTACAACTTTTATTCATGATACTAGAGCTAAAGAGTACATTTGGTTGGAGTAAATAGGTCATTAAGTCGATGGGCTGGACTTGGAAGAATGGACATGGGTTCTGTATTTGGGCCATATCTTCTTCATCTGGGCTTGGATTGAGCCCAAATTTTGAGAAAATCTCGGGGACATGAATTTTCACAAATCATCTGTTTGTAAGGCCGGCCAATTCACGCGTTTTGGTGGTCAAATGGGTAGTGCAAGTTGGAATAAAATATTTGGCCGAATTTCCACATTCACACTTGAAACCACTTGTAACCTCTCCTCCCCTCCCCTCCCCTCTATAAATTGGAGTTTTTTTCATTTGGAGGGGTTGGGATGTGAATTGGGAAGTTGAGGGCAGAGGAGAAGTGGATCCACTCCAATTATCCAACCATTTCAATAAGGGTAGCTTTTGAAGCAAGGATCCCTTCGACGAAGCCTTCTTCTTCTCCTTCGTGTTGTAATGCTTTCGTTTGTGTAGTAAATTTCTTTGTACTTCTTTAATTTCTTCTCTTTTCTTCTGTTTTATCTAAACTTATTCTTCTCTTAATCTTCCTCTTTGGGATGAAATTCTTGAGTAGAAACTTGATTGGGTTCTACCCTTTCTAAACCTCTGCACATGCAAAACGTTTCTACGATGATTACGCCACCCATGGAAGAGTAGTCTTTTAGTAATCGATATATATCTTACCTTATTCATTCATTTATTTTGAATCAATGAGATACTGTAATTCACTTAATATGATATATTAATTGAGTTTTCATTTTAAATGAAACTAATCAAGCAATTGAATAATAAACACAAATCACGTGAGGTCGAGAATTGTGTGAATTGTGAGAGCGCGAACTTAACTGGTAATTCAAAACCACACGGGATCAATTTGTAGTGTTAAAATATAATCCCTAAACTCAATTAATTCTAATTTCCATAGAGGATATGTGCCTTAATTTACCACTGACCATAAGCTAACTTTAGAACATAAATCAAAGCAGGGTGTTGCGATTTCATGTTCCGAAGTTAGCCTAAGGTTAAATTCACATCATCTTTGTGGTAAAGTTAATTCTCGTAGGGTTCGGGATTTAACAAATTAAGGGATCATAATTAAGTGGATATTAATTTAAATGATAATGATTAATAAGTGAATGAAGATGTAGATTTAGATCGATCACGCCTTTTAAATATTGTCTAAAAAACATCTTTTTGTTGTGTCATTTTAATCGAACTTCATTTCAAAATTAAAAACAAAAAAAAATGCAATCTTCTTCCAGCAAAATTATTCAAGTTTCATAAAAGATAAACTCTCTCATCCTTTCAAGTAGTTTTTTTATTCTATTTTATTTTATTTTTAGAATACCTTTAATAAGTTGTTTGAATTTACTTCCTCCTTTGAGAGACGACCTTGGTCGGCCACTCGGCTGCACTTAAGTAACCCAAAATCACACTAATCATTTGAGGGCGCCCATGACAATGCCTCTTCAAATTGGTGCAAGTGCTTAGATGATGCATTGTGGGCTTATAGGACAGCATACAAGACACCCATTGGTATGTCCCCATTTCGTATTGTTTTTGGGAAAGCATGTCATCTCCCAGTGGAAGTCGAGCATCGAGCATATTGTTCTATAAAGAAATGCAACATGGATTTGGCCCAAGATGGAATTCAAAGGAAGTTGAAAATTCAAGAGCTTGAGGAGATTCGACTGTCATCATATGAGAACTCAAGGCTCTACAAGGAAAGATCAAAATCACCTCATGAAAAAATGATCCAACAAAGGGAGTTTCATGTTGGAGAGAAAGTCCTTCTCTATAGTTCACGACTAAAGCTGATTCCTGGTAAGTTGCGTTCCAGATGGTCAGGTCCTTATATTGTATCTAATGTTTTTCCTTATGGTGAAGTGGAGATCACACAAGAGGACACTGGAAGGAGCTTTACAGTCAATGGGAAACGTTTGAAGAGATACATTGAGGGACTTCCTACTGATGTAGTGGATTTTATCACACTGCATGACCCCATCATCAATTGAGCATATCAGGTTGTTCCTAACCCTTTCACTTTTATATTATTTGTCCTATTTAAAAATTCTTCATTTCATGTGCATATATCATCTCATGGGTTCACATTGAGGACAATGCAATATTTTAAGTGTGGGGGAGGGAACCTTTTAGTTTAATAATTTCAATTGTTTTCATGTTTAAAAAAAATATATTTGTGTGTTTTTCAAATTTTGTGTGTTTATTTTTCAATTTTCTTTGTGTTTTTGAAATTTTTGAGCTGAAATGATTCTCATCACAATTTTGAAATGCATATCAATGAGTGAAACAATTTATCCCATGAAACTGAGCTTAAATGAATGCTGAAATGACTTTGTTTCAAGTTCAAATATTTAATAATTTCATGAAAAGTACACTGAATTTTGAATCACATGCCACATCTCACTGTCTTTATATTTGAAATCACTTTCCTATGAGGCTTCTGAACCATTATTTTCATATTCTTTACATTCACCTCACTTCTTGAGAGAACCAAATAATGCTTGATTTAACCAGAATTTGATTTATTTCTGTCAAAACTTGAGGGATTGAGGTACTTATGTTTAAATGATTGAGGCATTTGTTTGGTATTAAAGCCCCTATTTCAAAGAATCCTTTTTTATAATGGTCTACCTTGAACATTTAATCCTTTTATCCCTTAGAAACCATACACATCCTATTAGGTTAGCCACATTACAAGACAATTTTCCCTATCCAACCAACTCTTGAAGTGAAATTGCATAATCTAGTTGATCTTAAGTGTGGGGGAAGCTATGTTGTGTTGTTCTACCACATTCTGTGATACTTTGGGTGGAAAATTAAATTTTGAAGAGATGTGTTTGCTGCTGAAGAAAATCATTATATTGAAAGTTATGCCTTTTCTGGTGATTTCATGACAAGTGAAGTTGTGCCTTTTCTGGAGCTTCTAATTGAGGTAGAAAGTTGTGCCTATCTGGAGCTTTCAAGAAAATCATGTTTGAGAAGATTTAAATTTTTGTTGTTGAATTGATGAATGGTAAAAACCTTCCATGAATTTTCATGATGATGGAGATGAATTGATACTATGGAGATTAATGAGGAGACCATATTTAAGTGAAAATTAGATTTATGCAATTTTTCATCAAAAAGAGTCAAGCTCTCCTTATTCAGCCTCAGAATTTTTCGCATCTAAATCCTACCAACCAAAAGCCACAGAACAACCCTGAAAAGTCCTCATGATAAACATATGTCTTTGACCCACATAGGGTGGATATGTAGGAATTTATCAAGCCTATGGTGATCCTTGTATGAGTTTGGATGAAAAGACATTGCAAAAAAAAGATGATATTTGTGTGATAAGAGAAAATTCAAGCGAGGTAAGTGTTTTGTGCATGGGAGGATGAAATGAAGTGGAAATATATTGAATGATATAAATGGAGAACTTGAAATAATGATTTTTTATGAGGCATGATATCTTTTGTTTCTTAGTGTGTAATTGTTTGATCTCAAAGATATGTGTTTTAAAATTTGTTTTGATTTGATATTGATGTTTACTTGATATGAGGTTTTGCCCAGGAGTGCAAAAGGGTAAGTGTGGGGGAGTTGATAAAACACTATTTTGTTGAATATTTTATTGATAATAAATGAAATAATTTCATCACATTGTGCTAAATATATTCATTTATGAAATATTTGGGATTAGATCATTCATTTTAAAATTTGATGAAAATTCTAGTTTTACCCTTTTAAAATGTACTGTAGTATTTTGAAGACAAATATTTTAATATTTATTATTTGAACTTAATATTCTGAAACAGTGTTCTTAACTTAATTTTATACAACTTTTATTCAGGACACTAGAGCTAAAGAGTACATTTTGATGGAGTAAATGGGTCATTAGGTCGATGATGGGATGGACTTGGCAGAATGGACATGGGTTCTGTATTTAGGTCATATCTTCTTTATCCGGGCTTGGATTGAGCCCAAATTTTGAGAAAAGATCAAGGACATGATTTTTCACAAATAATCCTTCTGTAAGGACGTACAATTCACGCGTTTTGGTGGTTAAATGGTCGGTTCAAGTTGGAATAAAATATTTGGCCGAATTTTCACATTCACACTTGAAACCACTTGTAACCTCGTCTCCCCTCCCCTCTATAAATTAGAGTTTTTCTCGTTTGGAGGGGTTGGGACGTATATTGGGAAGTTTAGGGTAGATTAGAAGTGGATCCACTCCAATTATCCAACCATTTCAATAAGGGTAGCTCTTGAAGCAAGGATCCCTTCGACGAAGCCTTCTTCTTCTCCTTCGTGTTGTAATGCTTTCGTTTGTGTAGTAAATTTCTTTTTACTTTAATTTCTTCTCTTTTCTTCTGTTTTATTTAAATTTATTCTTCTCTTAATCTTCCTCTTTGGGATGAAATTCTTGTGAAGAAACGTGATTGGGTTCTACCCTTTCTAAACCTTTGCACATGCAAAACGTTTCTACGATGATTACGCCACCCATGGAAGAGTAGTCTTTTAGTAATCGATCTATCTCTTATCTTATTTATTCATTTATTTTGAATCAATGAGCTACTATAATTAAATTAATATGATCTATTAATTGAGTTTTAGTTTTAAATGAAACTAAGCAAGCAATTGAACAATAAACACAAATCACGCGAGGTCGAGAATTGTGTGAATTGTGAGGGCGCGAACTTAACTGGTAATTCAAAACCACATGGGATCAATTTTTAGTGTTCAAATATAATCCCTAAACTCAATTAATTCTAATTTCCAGAGAGGATATGTGCCTTAATTTACCACTGACCATAAGCTAACCTTAGAACATAAATCAAAGCAGGGTGTTGCGATTGCATGTTCCGAAGTTAGTCTAAGGTTAAATTCACATCATCTTTATGGTAAAGTTAATTCTCGTAGGGTTCGGGATTTAACAAATTAAGGGATCATAATTAAGTGGATATTAATTTAAATGATAATTATTAATAAGTGAATGAAGAGTTAGATTTAGATCGATCACGCCTTTTAAATATTTTCTAAAAAACATCTTTTTGTTATGTCATTTTAATCGAACTTCATTTCAAAATTAAAAACAAAAAAAAATGCAATCTTCTTCCAGAAAACTTATTCAAGTTTCATAAACGATAAACCCCTCCATCCTTTCAAGTAGTGTTTTTATTCTCTTTTATTTTATTTTTAGAATACCTTTAATAAGTTGTTTGAATTTACTTCCTCCTTTGAGAGACGACCTTGGTCAGCCACTCTGCTGCACCTAAGTAACCCAAAATCACACTAATCATTTGAGGGTGCCCACGACAACGTCTCTTCAATGCTCATAAAAATGAAGAATTCACATTGAGGTCCATGTTGTATGGAACAATAAATGACTTCCCCGCTTAAGGAAATTTATCAGGATATAGCATTAAAGGAATGTTGGGGTGTCCCATTTGTGAAAAACGCACATACTCAGTTCGGTTGAAACATTCCTCAAAGACTATTTTTAGGACATCGGAATTTTTTACCTCAATGTCATAAATATTGATCCTGGATGACAGCATCTGATGGGAATATCGAACAAGGTACAACACCGTCTCCAGCAACGGGCGATCAACTGTAAAAAAAAGTAAAAATTATTGACACTATTTTCAGTAAAAAAAATTCAAAAAACCTTACAAAATCATGTTGGAAGAAGTGATCAATTTTCTTTGAATTAGCATATTGGAATTGTTTGTACGTCATACATTTTCTTGATATCATGCATATAGAAAAAATGTATTTGATAGTTTTATTGGCACGTTACTAAATGTTCCTGGAAAAACAAAAGATGGCATCAAGGCTAGGTTGGACTTGATTGAAATGGGGATAAGGGAAGATTTGGCACCAATGAAGGGTAAAAGGCAGACTTTTCTTCCTCCAGCAGCTTACACTCTATCCAGACAGGGAAAATTGTAATTTTTCCTTTTCCTTACTAGTGTAAAAGTTTCACATGGGTATTCATCAAATATCAAGAATGTCGTGTCAATGACTAATTCGAAGTTACAAGAACTAAAATCACACGACCGTCATGTTTTGATGCAAGATTTAATGTATGTTTCTTTTCGTTACATTCTGCCTCAAAATGTATGACATCCATTAACTAGACTGCTTCTTTTCAAAGTCATATGTAGTAAAGTTGTAGACCCGGCGAATTTTTTCATCATGAATAAGAAGACTGCAGTCATATTATGTGAATTAGAGATGTTCTTCCCACCATCATTCTTTGATATAATGGTCCACCTGATGGTTCACTTGGTCAGAGATGTTCAACTATGTAGTATTGTTCATTAGAAATGGATGTACCACATTGAACGGTATATGAATATTTTGAAAGGGTATGTCAAGAATTAAAATTAGTTGGAAGGTTGTATTATAGAATGATATATTATTGAAGAAGCTATTGAATTTTGTATTGATTACCTATCAGATGTTGAAAGCATTTGTCTCCCAAAGTCTTTTCATAGAGAACGCCTTATGGGAGAAGGGATCTCCAAAAGAGATTTTATTACAATTACCTTGACAGAGTAGGAGCAAGCATATCTTTACATATTACATAATAGTGAAGATGTTGATCCATACATTAAAGCCCACAAAGAAATTATTCAAGATTTAAATCCATCAAGGGTTGAAAGATGGATATCAAATACACATAATCAATAGTTTATAGGATGGTTCAGAGATCAAATTTATAAGGAGTTATATGAAAATCCAAATTCAATTGTCGAACGACTTCAATGGCTAGCTATAGGACCGAATGCAGATGTTATATCTTATACTGGTTTTGTAATCAATGGTTATATGTTCTATACAAAAGAACATGATGACTTCATTACAATGAAAAACAGTGGCGTTACGCTTGTGGGTAAAGTGATGCACATATCTGGTTCCAAGGATAGAAATCCAATTTATACAAATATGTCATATTTTGGCATTATCGAACAGATATACGAGTTGGATTATACAACAATTCAAGTGTCACTTTTTCGTTGCAAATGGGTTGACAATATCAATGGAGTGATAGTTGATGAAATGGGCTTTGTGAAGGTGAATTTCAGTGTGGAAGGGGGGAAAGACGAGTCGTTCATAATGGCATCACAAGAAGTTCTAGTATTTTATGTATCTAATCCAACAAACAAGAATTGGTCGATTGTCCTACTGGTGACTAAAACAAATGTTGAGTTAGATAAAAATTCAATCGAGGATGGTCCTTTCATTGGGACATCATAATCAGTTCATGTCAGTCCCAATGTAGACAATGTCATATACATTACAGGGGACCACAAAGAGGGGATTTGGATTCTCAATAGAGGAACCAGATCCTTAAAACTTTTAAAAAAAGAAAGAGGGTTCAACGAGAAGGTAAAAGTGTTTTTTAATATATTATGTTTTTCCTCATAATATTATATGTTATCTATAGCATTAACAAAATATAAATTAAATGTTTTACTACTCATGCAGACAATGTCTTCTGCACATGATGGAAGAACAAACTATAATGAAGGAAATCCTTTGAAATATATGAAGGTAATTTTATGATATAATTTCTTTATTTTATCAAAAAATTATATAATGAAACGTTGATTTAATTTTTATTATTCCTTGCAGAGTTTGTTTATTTTAAAATATTTTTATCCATGTATCATGCCTTTGTAGGAAGAGAAATGACGTTGTCTCTACTCAATCACAAGGTAATATTAATATTCTCACAATAAAATCATTATCCATAGAATTAATGTATTGTTTCATATTTATGTTTAATTTATTTCTTTTTATTATTATTCACAAAATAATTGTTTTCTTATACAGGTGGATTCTTTTGTTCGAGTTGGGGTGCTCTGTCCAACTTTCATGCTTCTTCTCCCTTAAAACCTTTTCACCCCTACAGTGGTGAATTTATCACTTTCTTTCAAATTACCTCTGCTTCCTTTGTAGGAAGAGCAGCAATGCTACCTATGTTCAATCACAGAGGTAATCTTAATGTTGTACAGTAAAATCATTATCCATAGAATTAATGTATTGTTTCGTATTTATGTTTAATTTATTTCTTTTTAGTATCACTCACATAATAATTATTTTCTTATACAGGTGGATTCTTTTGTTCGAGTTGGGGTGCTCTATCCAACTTTCATGCTTCTTCTCCCTCAAAACCTTTTCACCCCTATAGTGGTGCAGTTATCAGTTTCTTTCAAGTTACCTCCACTGCCTTTGCAGGAAGAGCAACGATGTTGTCTCTGCTTAATTATAGAGGTAATATTGATGTTTGCACAGTAAAATAATTGTCCATAGAATTAATGTATTGTTTCATATTTATGTTTAATCTATTTCTTTTTAGTATAACTCACATAATAATTATTTTCTTATACATGTGAATTATTTTTTTCGAGCTGAGGGGCTCTGTCCAACTTTCATGCTTCTTCTCCCTCAAAACCTTTTCACCCCTACAGTGTTGCATTTATCACTTTCTTTCAAGTTCTCTACACTTCCTTTGTAGGAATAGCCACGACACTATCTCTGCTTAATTACAGAGATAATCTTGATGTTTTCACAGTAAAATCAGTTTCCATAGAATTAATGTATTGTTTCATATTTATGTTTAATTTATTTCTTTTTAGTGTTACTCACATAATAATTGTTTTCTTATACAGGTGGGTTTTTTTGTTCGAGTTGGGTTCCTCTATCCATCTTTCATGCCTTTCTGTGCCAAAACTTCCACAAACTTCTTCTCCCTCAAAACCTTTCACCCCTATAGTGTTACATTTATCACTTTCCTTCAAGTTCCCTCCACTGCTCAATCACAGAGGTAATCTTGATATTTGCATAGTAAAATAATTGTCCGTGGAATTAATGTATTATTTCATATTTATGTTTAATTTATTTATTTTTAGTATTACTCATAATAATTGTTTTCTTATATAGGTGGATTCTTTTTTTCGAGTTGATGTGGTTTGTTCGAAGCTGCTCATGCAGTGTTGGAAGTTCGACAAAGAAAGTTAATGGAAATTGTGGTAACATTGACAGTTAGGATTTTTTGGAGACTTTGGGACGTGTAGGAATCAGCGGCACCTCAATCCGACACATGATGTGACTAGTATAACTCTAAGTACTTCTTTCTATTTTAAATTGACATTAATTTTAGTAAAAAAGATGTCTGACTCAATGTGTCTGTTATCAGTTTAAAATCAATATTTGATTTTAAAAAGTTTCACTCACTGAAAACCAAGCAAATGTGCTCGGATTTTCTTGATAATATAGGGAATCTATTCATAAATCATTTGTGACGTGTATGAATCGGTCTCACGTCAAACCGATACACGATGTGATTTATATGAGTCAAAGTGCATGTTTTAAGTTTAAAATGACATTTTAGTAAAAAAAGACAAGTGATGTACTCAAAACCGAGCAAACACATTCAAATTGTTTTGATACTTTAAGACAGCAATCCATAAGTGATTTGGAACGTGTAGGAATTAGCCTCACCTCAATCCGATGCACGGTATGACTGGTATGACTCTAAGTGCATTTTTATTTAAAATTGACATCAAGTTTAGTAAAAAAACAAACTAACCTACTCAAAACCGAACATAAATATTCATATTGTTTGATACTTTATGTCAATGATCCATAAGAGATTTGAGACGTGCATGAATCAGTCGCACCTCAATTTGATGCACGGTATAACCGATATGACTCCAAGTGCATGCATTTTATTTAAAATTGACATCAATTTTAGTATAAAGGCCAACTGACCAACTCAAAACTAAGAAAACACATTCAAATTGACATCAATTTTTGGATTGGTGTAGCCCGATCCAATTGGGTCGAATGCTTGTGGCCCGAAACTATCGCAGGTCGAGCTCCACGGTGATCTCGTTGGGGGTTGCAGGGGGCAACGCGCCCCTGCTCTGGGGGTCCAGGGGTCGAAGGGCCCCGACCCAATTTTTTTCCACTATAGCAATGCTAACACTGTAGTAGAGCTGACCGACCGACACCGACAGGCACTATAGCAGTGCGGACTTCAAGGTTGACTGGACTGTAGCACTTTTGACTTCCAGTCGGCATCCACTGTAGCGCTTTTGACAAAGCTGGTCATTGTTCACTGTAGCGACGCAGACTCACTTTTCGAACAGTAATCGTCTTCTCCATTGTTTTATAGCCCATTTTCGGGCTAGGGTTACCACTAAAAAACCTCTGTAATTTGTGCTCCCGATATAGTAAAATTTTGTCTCTCCCGTGGACGTAGGGATTATTCCCGAACCACGTAAATCGATGTGTTTATGTTGCTTTCTTTCTTTCGTTTTCTCATTTCTTTCTTTGTGTCTCCTGACGATTCCGCAACAAGAATCATCCAGTCGCACCTCAATATGATGCACGGTATGATCGGTATGACTCCAAGTGTGTCTTTTTATTTAAAATTGACATCAATTTTAGTAAAATTAACACTTTTTGTTAATTTATTTCTGTATATTATTACTAACATAATAATTTTTTTCTTATACAGGTGTGTTATTTTGCTCGATCAGGGGTGGTTTTTTCGTCAATAGCATGAGTTGGGTCAGGATTAAAAGATAAAAGAACATTGATGTTTTTGAATGTATGTAATAATTTGTATTTATGCAATTCTATGAATCAATGTTTGAAATGTCTATAATATAGTGTTTTTTCTTATGTTTGTGTTGTAAATTTCATTTCATTTGAATCCAATATTGGGACTTGTTTTTATTGATATTTGGCATGTTTCTGGTGCTGCGGTGTGATGTTACAGCACACTACAATATGGCACTTTATCAGCGTTTTTTTTAGCATCGATAAAGGACCCCTTTATCATCAATTTTTTAGCACTAATAAAAGGATAGGTCTTTTAACCTCACTCATGTAGTCAACGCTTTTCTAGCATTGTTAAAGGGTGGTTTTGTAGTAATGAAAATACAATCACTCCTTTCATACCAAATCCAAAGTGAATCTGATGACCATTTACTTCTAACAAGATGCATTCTCCATGTGACCAATTCTCTCATTCCAGATCACGATCAAATATTCATTACGATTTTCTTCCATTCCATACCCAAAGGTGAGTCTGATTTCTTTTGAAAACAATGGTCAGTACGATTTCCACTAAATACAAAGTGAGTTGATTTCCTTTCTTTAAAAACTTTTCTTGGAAATAGGAGACAACACTCGAGAACAATCACCTTCATCATCAACTTGGTTCTAAAAATCTCTCCCTTTGGATTTTGTTGTCAACCAAGTTTCAAAAATCACTGAACTTTGTATCCTCAAGCAATGGATTACTTATCAATAATTCTAAGACTACGTGAGCTAACTTATTGTAAGAAACAAGAATTATTGACAGAAAAACTATGTTGTCTAAAAGTAGTGATTATGACAACCCTTTTCATTTTCCTTCCTCAGCTCTTCTTCAACCTCCGTAGAATGAAAAACAATTTCTTTTCCTACAACCACTTCGGCAAATAGTTAGAATAGTTCAATCACAAAACAATTTTGAATTCAAATATTACCCACAACTCCCTCTTTTTTATGAATTCAAAAGGATAGATTTATGAAATAATACAATTCTCCCCCTTGAAAAAAAATCCAAAGGTAATATGAGAGAGGGTACATAAACACATACCTCGACCTTGATGAGAAAGAGGTTGGACACCCATGTTCAACCTCAATTTTGAAAAGGATTCCCTCGGTAAAGCTTTTGTGAAAATATCTGCAACTTGTTCCGATGTTGGAACATACTTCAGTTTCAATTCATTCTTCTCCACATGCTCTTTGATGAAATGATATTTTATATCAATATGCTTTGAATGAGAATGTTGAATAGGATTTCTAGTAAGATTGATTGTGCTTTGATTGTCACAACCTAATAGCGAGGGTAACTTCACTTAAACAAGTAAATATTCTAATTGAGTTTTCATCCACATAAGTTGAGTAGTGGCTTGAGTGGCAGCAACATACTTAGCTTCAGTCGTACTGAGAGTTACTGAATTCTGTTTATTTAAATGTCAACTAACACAATTATTTCCCAGAAAGAATACTCCACCAGATGTGGATATTTTATCATCAACATTTCATGCCCAGTCAGCATCTGAATACCCAAACAATTCAATACTATCTGAGCTTCCATACCTGATTCTAAATTCTATTATGCCACTGATGTATCTGAGAATTATTTTTCCAGTAGGTAAATGTGATTCTTTTGGAGCACTCTAAAATCTTGCATATAAGGTAACAGCATAAACAATGTTGGGTCTTGAGGCATTAAAATACAACAAACTTCCAATCAGATTTCAAAATTCTTTCTAATCGACTTTTTTTCCTTCTCCATCTTTAGAAAACTTTTTTCCCACTTAAATTGGTGTGGAAACAGGTTTTGAGTTTTTCATGTCGAACCTCTTGAGAATTTCCTCAGCAAACTTTTCTTGAGAAAGAAAAATGTATTCCTTCCTTTGATATACTTGTAACCCAAGAAAGTATTTCATTTCCCCCAACATGAACATTTCAAATACCTTCTTCATTTATTTAGTAAAGCTTTCATAACTTCTTTCATCATTCCCCACAAAGATAATATCATCAACGTAAACAATTACAATGAGGGAATACTCTTTTTTTTCTCTGATATAAATATTGTTATCAGCTCTTCCTTTATTGAAATTCATCTTCCTTAAGCATGTATCTAATTTGGAATATCATGCCCTCAGAGATTTTTTTATCCCATACAAAGCCTTTTTCAATCTGCACACATAACTTTCAACTTTCCCAACAACAAAGTTGCAGGTTTGTTAAATATAAACTTCCTCATCAAGATCACCATTCAGGAATGTGGATTTAACATCCATTCGAAAGATTTTGAAGCCTCATTGTGAAAAAATAGCAAGAAAGATTTGATTGTTTCAAGTCTTTCCACCAGAGCAAAGGTCTCATCAAAATCAATATCTTCAATGTGTGAATACCTTTTTCAAACTAATCTTGCTTTTTTTCTTATCACTTCACCTTCTTCATTCGGCTTATTCTGGAAAACCCACTTTTTTCCAATAATGTTTTTGTTTTTAGGCTTGGATATGAGTTCCCATGTATCATTCTTTTCAATTTGATTTAACTCTTCATTCATGGCTTGAACTCATTCTGGATACTCAAAAGCTTCTTTTACATCATTCGGCTCCGATTTTGAATACAAATAAGTATGTGTAATATCGTTTTTTATTCTTCTTGTTTGAACCTTCTGATGTTGATCACCAATTATATTCTGAGCTTCCACTTGTTTCATCAGCTAAGAATGAGGTTTTCAAGTATCTTCTTCTTCACTGGAAATAGTTGAGTCTGATTATTCTTCTTGATTAGGAATACAATTGTCTATATCCTTATCAGAATTGTTTTCAAAACAATCTTGCTCAACTTTCTCATCTGCCTGAATATGTTTATCTTCCTCTGCCTTTTCAATCACTTTTACATCAACTAAATCAACAATTCTTCAAGTTTCTTTGTTGAAACATCTATATCCTCTTCCTTCCGGAGCATAGCTAAGAAATATTTCATCCTCACCTTTCTGCTCAAACTTTCCAAAGTTTCCACCTTTCTTCTTTATGACACAAGTACTCCCGAAAACTCTTAAGTGTTTCAGACTTGGAGTTTTCCCATAAAACAATTCGTATGGAGTCATACATAATCTTGGCCTATAGAAACATCGGTTTTGAATATAAACAGCAGTACTCATGGATTTCCTCCAAAAGAAAAGAGAAATACCATGTTCAAGTAACATAGTTCTTCCCATTTCCACCAAACTTCTATTATTTCCTTCAAAAACTCCATTTTGTTGAGGAATGTATGGGGAACTATACTCATACTGAATTCCATGCTTCTCAAGATAACTTTTGAATTCTTCACTTCTATATTCACCATTATTGTGTGTTCTCAACTTCTTTACTGAATACTCACATTCTTTCTCAGCCTTCCTTCTGAAACTTTTAAACATTTTCAAAGCATCTGATTTATGTTTCATATACATAACACAAGTAATGCGAGTAAAAACATCAATGAAAGTGATGAAGTACTTATCTATATTTGTTGAATATTTTCTCATTGGCCCGCAGATATCAGAATGAATCATCTCCATAGGTTGTTTTGAATAAATCTCAACTTTCTTATGCATAGCACTTTTAATCTTTCCTTTCAGACAAATATTGCAACATCAATATCTTATTCTTGGAAAATCAAGAATGTATCGAACACTATCTCTTTTAGATAACTTGCTCATTTTTCTTTGACACATGTGTCTCAGCCATTTATACCACAATTGATTCTCTTCCACCATACTCATGTAACAAGAATTTTGTATTTCACCAACTTGAAATAAGTTTCCTTTTGTACGTTCGCCTCTTGTAACATTTTTTCCATCTTATTCACTTTTCACAACAAACTCGTCTTTTCTAAAGATAACTTTGTTACCCTCATCACACAATTGTGAAACACTTAACAAATTGTGTTTCAACCCATCAACATATAAAACTTTCTTAGATTTCATTTTTTCTTTCCCAATGATGATTGATCCAACACCTTTGATTTTCAAGGATTCGTCATTGCCAAATGTCATTATGCCTTCTTTAAAATCTTTCACATTCTTAAATAATTTAAAATCTCTTATCATATAAGAACATCCACTATCAAAAATCCAAGGTCGTTCTCATTTTATAGATTTCAAAGTGGTTTCAACAACAAGAGCATTTTTTTCAAGGATTCGTCATTTTTTTGTTGTGCCAGTAACAAAACAAGACATTATTTTTCAAGATTTCTAGGTTGTTCATATATTTCACAAATAGTTTCTAGGGGTTGGAACCTATTTTCAATATTTACTCCAACCTTTTCAGGTTTCTTCAAAATAATTTTCTCAGACTTCATCTTTTGATGAAATTGACTCCCCCTCAACCTCTGTCTTTCATATCATGTGGAATAATAGTAAAGTTGTTGGTTAAACCAACAAATATTTGTTGTATGTATGAATGTGCCACAATACTAGCAATAGACATAGAAGGACTATTTTCCTCTGAAACTTCCATATTGATTAGAACTGTGAATACGTTTATCACCCAAAATATCCTCAAGCCTCGGCCCCAAAAAACCATCAACCCTTAGCCCCAAATAACCCTCAACCCTCACCCCTAAAATACCTGTAGCCCAGATCCCCATAAAAATCCATCAACACTCAACCCCAAGAAACTCCCTACCCTGAGTCCTAAAAATCCTCCAACCCTCTTCCCCAAAAAAACCTCAACCCTCACCTAAAAAACCCCAACACTCTGCCCCAAAAAAACACAACCCTCAGTAGCAAAAAACCCCAATACTCATCCCCAAACCTCCCAACTCTCAGCCTCAAAAAACATCAACCCTTTTTCCCCAAAATCCCTTAATCCCTTAGCCCAAAAATACCCAAAATCCTCATCCACAAAAACCCCTAATCCCTCAGACCTAGAAAACATAAAAGCATATCCCAAAAAATCCCAAAACTATCATCCCCAAAAAAAACCTAAACCTTCATCCCTAAAACCCCTAAACTACATGCCCTAAAAAATCTAAACCCACAGCCCCAAAAAACCATAAACCGTCATATCCAAAAAACCATAAAACCTCACCCAAAAAAATGTAAACCCACAACCCCCAAAGAACCCTAAAACCCATAAACACTCATCCCCAAAATAGCCCCAACCATTATCCCTAAAAAACAACAACCCTCAGACCCAAAAATCCACAGCACTCAGCCCCAAAAAACTCCCTACCCTCATCCCCAAAAAAAACACAAAATCTCCATCCCTAGAAAAAACACCCAACTCTCACCCACATAAACCCTAAACCCTAATCCCCAAAAATATTAAACCCTCAGTCCCAAAATAACCCTAAACGCTCATCACCAAAAAAGTGAAAATCCTCAGCACCAAAAAAACCTATACTGTCATCCCCAAAAAACCCTAAACCCTTAGTACTAAAAAAACATAAACCATAAGCCCCAATAAACCATAAACCCCTAACCCCAATGCCTAAACCCTTAGCCTCAAAAACCCCTAAACCCTCATCCCCAAAAAACCCTAAACCCCTAACCCCAATCTTATTTGACTTTTCTTTCTTTGTAGCCTTGAAATACATTTATCTATCAACTTTTGTTTTGATTTTTATAGCTTTCTCCCTTCTCATTTCATAAGTGATGAGAGTGCTATGTAAATCATCAAAAGATAATGTTTCGGGATCTATGTCTTCCAATGAATAAACTTTTGCATCAAACTTATCGATAAGGATTCTCAAAATATTTTCAACAACTGTAGAATCATCTAACGTTTCACCAAGACATCTGATAGTACTCACAATGTCATTTACCCTAGTAAAGAAGTCCCCAATAGATTCATGCTCACCCATCTTCAAATATTCATATTTCAATCTCCAGATTTTTAAATTTTCCTTCTTCACTTTTGTATTTCCTTCATATATGTTTTTCAATTTATCCCATATACCTTTGGATTTGGAAACACCTTTCACTCTTAATAATTTTCTTTCAGAAATCGATGATAATATAGCATTCTTGGCCCTTCCATCATTCTCCATATTCTTCTTATCAACGGATATAAGAGGAGCTTTATCATCAATGGGATGAAACCCAACTATTGCAACTTCAAGAACATCATAATTGATAGACATAAGATAAGGCAACATTTTATCTTTCCATATATGATAATTCTTTCCATCAAAGACCAGAATACCTTTATTGTTCACACAATTCAAATTCTTCATCAGCAGAGAAAAATCGAAGGGAACCTTTGCTATAATACCACTTGTAAGTGCCCAATCAGGATGATTGTATCACTGAGAGTGGGAGGGGTGAATCAGTGGTATTTTCTCTTTTATGTTTCTCTGAAACAACTTTCGCCTCCTTTTAAAGATTCAATTACCTACTAAAAACAATTCAACCACACATCCAAAGGAACACAAGTATTTACAAAGTTCAATATTCAATAAGAATAGCTATGTCCTTGGTATAGTTTGGAAATGATCTAATACCACACAATCTACTAGAAATCAATCCTTAGATTACAACAAGTAGTATATACTCTTTCACTCATGTAGAACTATGTAAACAATTCCAATAGTGTGTGTGCACCCTCTTAGCACAAATAAGGTAATACAAAATTTATGTAACAACTCATGTTACGTATGCTTCTTTTAAATTTTTCAAATATATTAAATTGAAAACACTTCTTTAATTTCTTACCCAGAAGATGGTAAGAACTTCCTGGACTTTGTTATGAAAACTCAGTCCAATTTCACCAGTCTGATTCCTCCGAGTATCTGCTCGATATGATTCTTCCAGGTATGATTCTCCCTAGTACGAAAAAATATGACTTTGACATAATACAGTAGAGATGAATTGGCACCACTTCAATTCTGAGTATGGAAAACTCAATACGATACTCCTTGTATGATTCTTCCTCAGTCCGGAAATCCCGAATCTGATTATCCAGCCTGATACAATGATCAACTGAATACGATTGAAAAGATGAGTATGGTAATCAACTGAGTACGATTATCACTGAGTGTAATGATCAGCTGAATACAACATTGTGATCTTATCTCTTCTCCTTTCACTTCAATCTATCAAAAATTATTCAACACAAGTGATTATGAAAACTTCTTTCACTCTCTTAAACTCATAACTTCTCTCTCATGAACAGTACATCAAGCATTAGAAAGTACAAAATAATTCACCTTTTATAGGTGACCCATGAGAGGTTTGGGCGGGAATCCCAAAAATTTCCCACTCACAAAATTCACACAAATCTCAATTTTCCCTAAAATCTAGGGTGCATTTATGACTTCCTAAACGCTTCTTGAAGATTCTCGATTCTTCCATAATCTTCACTTCCACTTCAGACATTCATTTCAATTGTGAGTCTGATTTCGATTCATGAGTCCAATTTTCTGAAACTGATTTCTTCAAAACAAAACTATGTATCAATTGTAAGAAAGTGTATGAAGAAATAAATACAACTCTGAATGTTGAATACAATCATTCTTTTGAATGTCGAGCTCCCCCTTGATAGAATATTCAGCAAACTCCTTCATCTCTGCTCTTCAAACCACTTCTACTTCTTCACCTCTTCTCTTGACCCACTTGAAAATTCATTGTGCTTGTATCATGACTTCCTTCATGACTTTAAATTTATTTGAGAACAACTTTAGCATCGTCAGACTTCAATTGAAAAGTATCGTAACTTTCTAATCTTCTCATCTTCCTTCTTTCCTTCAAAACCTGAGTACGATTGTCCAGAGTACGATCTTTCTGAGTACGATCTCCTGGGTACGATCATTCTGGGTATGATCATTCTGAGTATGATCTTGAGCACCTTCTTTCTTTTCTTTCACCCGGATACGGTAAATCTAGGTACAATTTGAAATACCTCTTTTTCATTTTCTTCCACCAAGCTTGCATCATAAGTTCTTCAATCAACTTATGATTTATATGAAATTCAAATCAGCAAAGCATCATCACATTTAGTTAATCGTAGTCATGCATACTCAAATTCTTCAACAATACAATCACTCCTTTCATACCAGATCCAGAATGAATTTGATGACCATTTACTTCAAACAAAATGCATTCTCCATGAGACTGATTCTCTCATTCCATATTACCAGCAAATCCTCATTGCGATCTTCTTCCATTCCAGACCCAAAGGTGAGTCTGATTTCTTTCGAAAACAATGATCAGTACGATTTCCACCAAATACAAAGTGAGGTGATTTTCTTTCTTCAAAAACATTTCTTGACAACAGAAGACCTCACTCGAGAAAAATCACCTTCATCAACAGCTTAGTTCTAACAGTTCTTAATCCCAGGTATTTATTTCTTCAAATATTAAATAAATTAATTATAAATTTGACGTTCAAGATCCTCATACTTGGTTTCAACCAACGATTATTAAAATAAAGTGTAATATATCACTCACCTCTGCACGTTTTCACTGCGCCCGAAACCATCAGGTGATACGATACTTTGTTTTTGAAACCTATTAAAGTGTTATCATAAGATACAATGCACTGATGTCGTATTCTACAACTTGTAAAAAATCATGATTTTTGCACTGCATAGTATTTTATAATTGGAATTATGACAAGAAATACGATATTGAAAAAATCTTCATTTCCCAAATGATTTCATGAATGAAAATGCATGGGTAGTCTCAGATACCACTGAAACGTTTCTTAGCATAGATTAACCATTAATCAAAGCAGTGAGAAAGATCAAGAAACCTTGAAACCAAGATCATCATGCTTTCGAAACAGAAATCACATAATAATGAAAATAAAATTGTGTGTACCTTTCACCATCGAAATTTTATTTTCAATTCCAACCTTATATGTTTGATGATGATCTCCAATGGAACAACCAAATGGTTCTCCCCTCCAAGGTGTATCCACAAGAAGCACTGAATCACCAAAACTCTTTGGATGGAATTTTTCAAACCTTCATGATGTGCTAGTATCTCTGAAGCGAATAAGGATGAAGAGAGAGCTTTGATATGGAGAGTCTCCAGACTTAGGTTTGTCAAAAGGATTATGCACACATATGCCCAAGGCTAAGACTTCTTTAAATAGGCTACGAGATCTCTCCCCGATCCATGTACCTAAGTCATGTAATTACTCATATGTTTCATAAACATACAAGTAATGCCTTCTTTTACATCCCATTTAACCTACAACCATAAACCCTCCTTTTGTTTCATCTAATGAAATGTCTCATCAGTGATAGCCTATGTGAGGGAGACTCCGAATGTTAAATATTTAATGTTTGGGGGGATGTTGAATAAGTCCTAATAGTACCTAACATATCGAATAATTTAAAACAAGACATTACAACTTAACAACCATGTTGTATAATACAATTGCTCAATACATGCTTTTATGACATCCCCATATCGTCAAATACGATATAGACATAGGCTTAGAAAATAAGTCATTGTCATATGCTTGTTGTGATCTAAGACAAGCCATGTTGTGAATTATGATATTTATGGCGTTAGGGAATATTCCTTTCATACACTAATTGATGGTGTTACGGGTGAGCATATTCGGATTCAACTACTTAAGGACATTGATTTGAACCAATCGATTGAAAATTGATGAGCTTAAGAGAAAAATTGAAATTGAACTAATGGTCATCCTAGAATAGTATTAAACTGAGCTGATTGATTTATATCGGTTCTAATCAGTCTCAAATGGTTAAGGAAGTAAGCACTAACTAAGAACTAAAGTCAAACTAATTCATCAAGTGGATAAACTATGTGCCAAAAAATTCATGCCATTACTACCAAATAATATGTAAATAAGGTTAATGATCACAAAAAAAACATCCATCACATCAAAAACAAAATCAAGAAAATATGGTTGGTAAAAAGAAAAAACCAACAATCATAAAAAAACAACCCATGGCTTTGTATTTATTGTATAATAAAAAAAAATCAAAATGGAAGTTTTAACTTGACCAAACTAAGATGGACATGGCTTTGTACTTTGTAATGTGACTTGATGACTTATTTTTTCTTAGACTAGACATTGGCTCATTGCATTCTATTAAAATAAAAAATTAATAAAAATGTATATTATGATCATATGTGATGAGAGAAAAATAATTATCACTTATGTGTTCAATAAATATTTATATACTTACACACCTAGGTGGTTTTTGCTTTATTCTCATTGCATGTACATAGTACCAAGGTCTCCCATCTATAAGTGAGTTCTACATACTAGTTATTAGTCTTTGACCAGTGAGAGATACTTGAGGTAACACACAATTTTTGTAGGTCGGGATTATTCCTAAGTGGGGTCAAATCTGATCATGAAAGATCAAACCACTTGAGAAGAGTTATAACAAATGTTGAAAGTGGTGACTTAATTTGGTTTTATTATTAATTGAGTTGTTCCTTAAAATAGATTGTTATATTTTTACTTAAATTTCATGACTATTGAACATGGATAATGATATTTCGTATTTATTTGGTTAATGATATTTGGCTTTTTAATGTGTTTTATATAAAAAATGTTCTATTTTTTAAATCTTACTTTAATAAATAATTGAATCAAATAATATATTAAATTAAGGTTGTCTCGAGAGGGAGTGGCCCAATGGTTAGGGTCAGAGCTTCAGTCCTCATGGGGATTTTCATCGTCTCAGGTTCGGCACCTGAACCTGATGGTCGGGTTGGTCGTTGGATGACTACCATGTCATGTAAGTCCATATGAACCATTAAAATACTGGGAAAAAAATAATGAAATATCTTAATGGAAAGTAAATAAAAAAGAACGGGTTGAATTACTTCCTGCCTAAACATGGGTGAAGGAAATCTTTCTTTGGTCGTGGCTACACCTGAGCAGCTAAATTCAGGATTCTTTGAGGGTCAGGTTCAGGATTTTCCAGTTGCAGCTACACCATCCCGAGTCCATCCGTCGGGGGCGGCTATACCTGTGCGGGTTCTTCACGATTCCAGGGGATGGAATCCAGAAACTCGGCATTTTCAGGCGTCGTTTGCAACTTTCGTTCACAGGGGGTGGCTATACCC
Source organism: Viscum album (assembly GCA_963277665.1). Classification (NCBI taxonomy): domain Eukaryota; kingdom Viridiplantae; phylum Streptophyta; class Magnoliopsida; order Santalales; family Viscaceae; genus Viscum; species Viscum album. Next base: position 188,562,770 of record OY728155.1, on the reverse strand, counting down.
ATGCGTGTTTGGGGCTTTCTGAAGGTTCGTTCACAGGAGGTGTTTTGACGAGGCATTTATAGGACGCATTTTTAGGAAGCCTCTCCTAGAGTGTAGCAGTTTGCAGGAAGCGTTCCCATCAAGGTTCGGGATTCTGCTAGTCTCTCTCTATTAGAAAGAACATCATGAAATCACAGTTCAAATTATGTGTTGGCATCTCTACGCAAAATTTCACTATGAATTGACAATTGAAATTCCAAGTTCTAATTTTCAAAAGATTCAGAAAAAGAGAATTTGAATTTTTAATAGATTTAAACTACAAATATCATGTTGTTTTTTGCTGACAAAAAATAATATTGATAGTAAGTTGAACTTTCCACATTGAATTTTCATTCCAACAAATCAACGGAAATTTCAAATGGGAATTTCCAATGAGAATTTCCAATGGGAAAGTCTGATGGAAATTTCCAATTTGAATTTTACAGTGATAATTTTCAATGGGAATTTCCAATATGAATTTCCAGTGTGAATTTTCAGTGTGAATTTCCAGTGCGAATTTCTGGTGTGAATTTTCAGTGGGAATTACTACTGCGAATTTGCAACTACAATTTCCAATGAGAGTTTACAGTAGGAATTTCCTGTGCGAATTTCCAGTGGGAATTACTAGTTTGAATTTGCAACTGCAATTTCCAATGGGAATTTCCACTGGATCCAAATGAAACACCATTAAACAAATTACAAACAATTGTGATCTGATACTTTGTGCAGAAAAGTTGTACAGCACAGAATGACAACAAGGGACCTGAATCGGAATGCTCTACAAGATGCAGAGGCCATAAATTCATTTGATTTAAATACTGTCCAAAATTTGTCTAACTGTTATTTGAGGGAGCATAGTAGTGAGGACATTACAAACTCAAAGATAATTGTAGAAATTTGCATCAATAGAGATGAATTCCCAAATTCGGAAGAAAGCACCCCATGTGAAGACATTTCTAAAGAAAGTGGTACATGGAAACCAAGAATTGGGATGGATTTTAAATCAGATTCTGATACTTATTCATTTTATGTTGCTTACGGAGGCATTATTGGTTTCAGTGTATGGAAAAAGTATGTTAACAAACATAAAAAGGACAAAATCTTGGTAACATCAACATTGTATACATGTAGCAAAGAAGGAATCCGAAGAGAAGACAAACGTGATGTCAATGTCAAAAATCCACATACAGAAAAAAAGACTAATTGTCCAGCATGAATGGGAGTTGTCTACATGTCCAATAACCAGTATGAGTGCACACAATTTGTTGAGTATAACCATATTTTACATTCTCCTGAGACCATGCATTTCATGAGGTCACAAAGACGCATTAGTGATGCACAAGGTGTCGAGTTGGATGTTAATGACAAGGATGGTCTGAAGCCCGATGATTCGTTTTCACTTGTAACAGTTATTGCAGGTGGCCCTATGAGTCTTGGATATACACGAGTGGACCAACTGAATTATCTACGGTCCAAAAGACAAAGGGACTTGAATCTATGTGATGTTGATGGTATGTTACAATACCTAGAGAAGCAATCAAGCGATAACATGTCATTTGTATACTCAGTGCAACTTGACATGTGTGGTCAAATTAGCAGCATTTTTTGGGTTGACGCGAGAGTAAAGGTCGATTATGAGCATTTTGAAGACATTGTCGTGTCTGACACTACCTTAAACACAAACAAGGAGTCTAGGACTTTGGAAGTGTTTGTAGGTATAAATCATTATAAGGAGATTGTAGTTTTTGGTGCAGCATTGTTATATGATGAGACTGCAGACTCATTTAGTTCGTTGTTTAGTAGATTTGTTGATTTCCATGGATGCAAAAATCCAGAGAAAATTTTACAGATCAAGATGCATTTATGTCTAAAGTCATTGGTTTTACATTGCCTAAAACAAGACACGGCCTATGCACTTGGCACCTAATGAAAAATGGCATGAAACACTTGGGCCATGTAATGAAAGATAACTCGATAGTGTTGGAAAAATTGAAAAAATACATGTATGGTGTTGCAGAGATTTCAAAATTTGAAACAATATGGAAAGAAATCTGACTACATTGCAGTGATACAAATTCAACATGGATAGAAGATATGTACAAAGTCAAAGAAAAATAGGCTCGTTGTTTTATGAAAACTGCATTGACATTAGGAATTCGAAGCACATAGTTAAGTGAAAGTTTCAATGGTGTATTAAATGATTATTTGAATCGCAAACTCAGTGTCTTGGAATTCTTCCAACAATTTGAGCATGTGTTGGAGAAGAATCGGTATCGAGAAATGAAATCTGAATTTGATTGAAGGGAAAAACTGCCACGCAATCATTTTCCATATCATATGATCATGGTTCAAGCAAGTCATCTGTACACTCAAAAAATATTTGATTTTTTCAACATGAATTCCAACTATGTGGTGCTTGTTGTCTTAAGTCTTGTAATGAAACTGTTTCCCCAAAATAGTATGTTGTGGTAATGAAAGGTTCGTCAAATGATTTTACAGTAAAAGTGTACCAATAATCACCTATCAGAATTGGTTGTACTTGTTTGAAATTTGAGAGAGATGGTTATTTGTGTTGTCATGCACTGAAAATATTGGAAAGGTTCGACATGCAGTCCTTGCCAGAGTTATATATCTGTAAGAGATGGAAAAGACATGCTTGTGACATCCAGTTGGCAGACATCATAGTTAATCATGTTGAAGAAGATATGGTAGCAAGAAAAGCTCAATGTTACCAATAGTTGGCACGAATGGAAATAAAGCTTGTAACAGTATCCTGTGAGTTTAAACAAGGATATAGAATTGGAATGTCAAATCTGAACAATTATGTCAGGGTCTTGCGGGATGCTAAAAAGAACATACCCTCAAAATGCAGTCAACAAGAATCTAACAAGCAAGGTTGACAACATTCTAAAACATCATTCAAGAAAAAAGATAAAAGGAAATGTGTTGACATGCTGAAAAGTTTTCTAGAGAAGGCAACAAAGCGCATGAAAAAACGACACAAAATCAGAAATCAAGGTACCGCAAAACTAGTACTGCATTGTTATTATTTACTTATGTTATTGAACTAATACATTTTTTGTTGTCATGAATAAATACTGTTATAATTTTATTGCTGGGAACAGCTACAGAACCGTCAAATAGTGGTTGTAATGGACACCCTATCACATATGTCAATGTAAGTACTATCCAGTAGCTTACAAAACATTTGATATTGAAACTCACATCATAGCACTTCATATAATGTGATATTTAAAACCTTATACAGTATACATGGTTCTATATAAATCTCAGTGTTGGTTTCATGGTTGGAAACTTCATATAGCTCTATAACTTATTCATATTAAATTATGGAACCACTAGAAAAATCAGACCCTCCACATCATAGTCCACTGACCACACAGTAGAGTCCCGGGATAAGAAAAAATTTGTAGAATCATGTCAATGGAATTTTTAATCACTCTGCATTATAGACTTTACACAACATCATGGGGTCATAGATCATAAAAAATTTAATTTTTTTGTCGCACTGTCATTTATTCACCCTCCATGGCATAGCCAAGGTACCACGACACGATGTTTCTATCATTTGAAATTTTGGAATTTGATTGTTAGATGATGACACAAGGATGCACTTACTATTTAAAATATGGGTTGAAAACCTTACTTCATGTTGTATTCCTCTCTCTCTCCTCTATTTTCACTTCAGACCGCTATCTATCTCTAGGGGTCTTTTAGAAATTTTCACAAAGATTCAAACGTGGTTACCATCCCTTTTCCAACCTTTGTGATTCTTCAACTCCACTCCATTCCCCATTTTTTCTATCATCTTCCTCATCGACATCTAAAGATTTGTACCCCTTTATTCCTAAACCACAACATCGATTACAACATACATTCCCTTATTATTAAAATATCTCACCGTACTATGTGTTTGTACACCTCAGAATTTAATTTCCACCATTCCATGGGTAAAACATGCATAAACCCCCTATCCTGAATCCACTATTCTATCCACACCATAGTCTGAATCCAACTAGTCAGCCTCTGGTGCTTCTGAGTATTCTTACTCTTTTATCCCCAGTTATTCACCCAGCCCACTCACTACACTTAAACCGTCCAAAATCAAATAAAAACTCTCTACAATACTAACCCAGTGGACCATGTTCCAACTATGAAACCACCACTGAGAGTTGCATTGAAACTCACATCATACCACTTCATATAACATGATATTTAAAACCTTATACAATAGTTTTGTTATTATTTGCTTATGTTATTAAACTATTGAATTCAATGCTATCATGCATAAATAATGTTATAATATTGTTGTAGGGAAATACAACAGAACTGTTGAATGTTGGTTATACTGTCATAAATCTCAATGTATGTACATATTGTGTCGTATCTTCAAAACCTACAAATTTAAACATAGTTCATAGCAGTTGATATGTTGTCCTATTTGAAATCTTATGAAACACTTTTGTTAGTTATCTTTGTAGTTATTAATATATAATTATTGATGTAATTATGAGCCACCAAGGAGGGATTTTCCAGCATTGACGCTGCAAGATTCAGCAACCACTGCAAATGGGAATGACAACATAAATATGATGATTGAGAACTAATTGAAAGCATTTCGGAATTCAGTTGATGCAAAACTTCAACTGTAGATGTCATCACAATACGCAACTTCTTTTGAAAATCAGTTTTTATAATTGAATTTGTTGCTGCATATAGGGAAATTGTAAATAGCATCTTGTACATAATCAAAGTGGAAATGTCCCCTCCCATTTTACAGTGAACGTGTTCAGTGAAAATTTACAATTCGAATTCCCAGTTTCAATTTGTATGCACAGCAAGTTACCATCCAACTGACGACAGAAAGTACAAATAAAAAATGACACTATAACACCTATAATACTATCAAAAATACAATTAATATCACCCTTATCAAAATCTGGATCTGGATTATAAAATAACTATTTCCACCTCCTATGTACCACCCAATAAAATGATGTAAACGAAACTGGAAATTTCCACCCACAGTTTGTAGTGGGAGTTCCCACAGGAAATTCCCAATTAGAATTTATATGCACAACCAGTTTCCATTAAAAGAACTGATCCACAGTTTACAGTGGGAAATTCCACTAGGAATTTCCAATGCAAATTCTCAATTGGAATGTAAATGCACAAACAGTTTACATTGAAACAACTGACCCACAATTTATAGTGCGAATTTGTAATGGGAATTTCCTATGCAAATTCTCAGTTGGAATTTTTATGCACATCTAATTTCCATTGAAAGAAGTGACTCCGGAAACTACAAGCAAAAATATCAGTTTAACACCCTTCATACTGTTAAGATTAAATCAATATAAGCTATATGAAAATGGTTATCCGGATAAGCAAATTACCATTTTCACCCTATGTAACACCCAAAAAAGTTACGAAAACCAAACTGAAAATTTCAATCCACAGTTAACAGTGGGAGTTTCCACTAGAATGTTTCAATGAGAATTCCCAGTTAATAATTTCATGAAAAACAAGTTTCCAAGTCATTCAAATAACACATTGCATAGTAAAAAGACAAAGAATAAAGCAACACCTATCATAGAGCCAATGTTTGTTCATCTTGAAAAGAAATTACCCATTTCCACCCCCTAATCACCCACCACCATCACAAAAAGTCACAGCAGTTATGTTTGTTACAGGGAAAATATTTGAATCAATGAACAACCAAATATCTATGAAAAATTGAGCCCCTAATCTCACTCCCACCCAAATCCACCACCCACCCAAAGCGTCACAATAAATGTGAGTAGTTAAGTTTGTACAACAACAACTGAAATATCAGTTTCACTGAAAAACTCTTAAGTCGCTTTAAATGTCTCTGGAAGCAACCAAATATGCCCTACTCTCGGCATCAACCTCCGACGTACTCCTCCTAGGATCATTTAAGAAATAATGCTCCATAAACAACCTCCGCTCAGCAACTTCCTTCTTTGTCAAACTCTCATCCACTGCAACACTTGTAGTCAAACACTCCATCACATAACAAATAATCACACCACAATCCAAACTACAGTCTCCCTATTATGGGGTCTTCTCAGTTGTCATTTCTCATTTCATATGATTCACTTTTTCAGCATGATCTCCACAGAACAAGTCTTCCAAATATGATTTCCACAAAAAACGACAATCAGCACACCATCTTTCAATGTATTCTGAATTTTCATGCACATTCTATAAGACCTTACCACACTAACTGCGTCTTTTATAAACGGATCACTTGCTCTGATTGCTCTAACAGGTTGAATGGAGTTGTAATATCTAAACACCCGATTTCTCAAATCCATAACTAACAAAGTCCAACGAATGTTATCAGAGTTTACTGGACAAAATAAAAAATCAGAGTTCTTCATATTCTCAACTGTTACCCGCTTCAAAAAGGTCTCCTTTAAGTTCTCATTTGACGAATAAAGAACACCCTACATGCCAATAACAAAACAGTATATAAGAATGTACTCATGGTTTACTTCAAACATGGAATACAGAAAACGAAAATCTGGAAAAATATAAGCTAACAATTTGTCAAAAACAAACAACAATCTTATGATGAATGTGTTTGACATGAAGGAAAAACTTATCACTTCTCCAATGCCATTCATATTGTGATGGCGACATTTTTCTTAAATAACAACGGTATATGCATCAATGATCTGTGTCCAAAAAAATAACTCAATAAAAACTAAAAGAACAAAGGTGATTAAAAAACTAATATAAGACATACCATACTAGAAGTACACCTCTTATTTAACAAATCAATAATATTTTTAATATTAATCTAATATGATTTTTCAGAAAATTCCCAAACAACGCCATTGTTTTCATGGAAAGTCATTTCTCTTTTCAATAAATAGTCAAATATGATACAATATATTCTAAATACAATAGATAAATAACAGTACCTCTCCCCATCAGCATCAAGGAGCATGGAAATGAGCCTTATATCATGAGATGTCGCTATATTATGTTGCTTCACCCACGAAGGAAATACATGGGATAGCTTGGGGGTCATTGGTGGCCTCTTCTTAGCAGTAAGTTCTTGATATATGTAGAAAGATTGACGTTTCGGCTTCCTTGCTCTACTTTTCACACCTCTAACCAATGAGGTATGTATATTAGAGGCAGAACAAGTTACAGTGGGTTGAACAACACGTTTTATTTCATCCATACGAAGTTCTTCATTCACATCATCCTCCTCCTCACTTACATCTACAATAGCTTCTTCCTTCGTCTCATCTACAACAGTTTCCTCTATGTTTCCCTCAATAGCAGCAGCTGAAGTCATGTTCTTTTCAACTTCAATCTCTTGAATCTGAACTTTCTCTAACACAGTTTCTTCCCCCTCACCAATAACTACTTTCATCTCATCCTTCTCCTTCATCTTAAGCCTTTCTCTCAAAACAAAAATTTGTATGTTCTTCACTTTTAATTGCACCTCTAGTTTTTTAACCTTCTTGTTTAGCTTCACATTCTCCATATACAGTCTGAGAGTCTCCTCATTTGAAACATTTTGTGCTTCTCATTTCATACTTCAATGAAGTTTTTTTCATTCAAAAACTTGTTGAACAGGTTCTTTGCCCTCACAAGGGATTGACTGCATCCTATAACTCTTTCTCGGGGTTCTTTGAGTCTACAATGGATAGTGAAAACAAAAAATGCAGATTTCATAAATTAACATGAAAATAAAGGATTGGTCGAAAAATTAAAATAGTAACAATATCTTGGTACTTTCCTATACAGCAGCAACAACATCTTGCAAACTCCATCGTATGAATAACGGTGAACCCTCTCTTTTGGGAAGAACATTCCTAGATTTCTCAGCAAACCAATACTGTAACATTTAACATTATTAGAAAATGGTCAACCAACATGGAGAAAGTAATCATTTAAATGAAGTTGAAGACCTTACCAGTAAACAGACAACACAACCAACAACTTTTAAGGGAGTTCTGAAAAAAAATCATCGATGTGAGAAGCTTCTCGTGAATAGCAGCAGGTCAAGCATAACTCTTCACTTTTGTTACATCTTCAAAATATGTAACAAAATTCCAACCAACATAAGAACCAAAAGTAGGGAAAAATAATGTCACACACACAAACAGAGAAAGCAAACAAGCCACATCGGAGAAGTCTTGCTCCTCAATAGCTTCAACAGCCTCAAGAATTTCTCTCTGTAACACACCTTGGGACAAGAGTCGTCCAGCATTAGAAAAACTCCTCATAAACAATGTAGAACTATTAGGTCGTAATGTATAAGCAACAGACACAGGTAAGTCACCATCCTCAATGCCGAATATATGTGAAATATCACAAACTCTTAAATCCATCAGCCTACCAGCTATCTCAAACATTCTTAAATCAACATTAAACCTCTGTATCAAAAATAACACGGAACCATCGGTTTTCTTACAATCATCAAATGGAGGTAGGTTATCAATAAACACTTTAAACAACTGCCAAAATGGAATTCTTTGAAGATATTTAATGTGATTGTCATTAATCTTAAGGCCTAATGTCATTAAAAATTTTCAACAGCCCAGTCATCGAAGACCAGTAGTGGTTTCTAGCTGATATAGACACTTCTTCGGCCATAAAAAACAATATCCCTAAAAATTATCATTAAGAAAATTTGAATATTAATATAAGGCATAAGAGTCGAAACATAAAACTACCACTGAAAATTTCAACTACAGAAATGCGGCGTGACTTTGAATCAATACGTTCAAATAAGTGGACCAATCAAAATTCATTGTGATAATCACACAAGAAATTTTCAGTGAAAACTAATACTGGAAATCCTACTACAAATCATAGTTCAAATTATAGTTGAATAACAGATGGAATTTACACTCATATTAGTACTTTCCAGTGCAAACTTACAGTGGGAATTTCAATTGGAAATTTTGAGTGGGAATTTCCAAGGAATTTCCACTTGAAATTTCCATTGGGGATTTTCATTGGGGATTTCCAGTGGGGATTTAAAATGGAAATTTTCAGTGGGGATTTACAATGGGCATTTCCAGTGGGGATTTCCAGTGGAGATTTCCAGTGGAAATTTACAATGGGAATTTTTAGTGGGGAATTACACAGGGAATTTCCAGTGGGGATTTAAATTGGCAATTTCTAGTGAGGATTTACAGTGGGGATTTCCACTGGGGATTTACAGAGAGATAATTTCCAGTGGAAATTTCCAGTGGAAATTTCCAGATGCAAATTCCAGTGGTAATTTCCACTAGAAAAATTACCAATGGGAAGTTACAGTGGATATTTCTAGTGGTAAGGTCAAGTGGGAATTCAACACAAAAATTGCAGCCGTTGGAAAATTACAACTAATTCAATTGTCAAGTATTCAGTACTTATTAAATGTAAATAAATTTCACTGCGAAATTCCAATGGGAATTACAAGTAAGGATTGTCAGTGGGAAGTCCAGGTTGGAATTGCCAGTGGGAATTGACACTGGAAGTTGCAACAGGGAATTGCCAGTAGGAAGTTGAACTGTAAATTCCCAGTGCGAATCCCCAGTGGGAATTCCCAGTGAGAATTTCAAGTGTAAATACACAGTGTTAATTCCCAGTTAGAATATCCGGTGGGAATTTCCAACGCACAAGTATGAATTCTAGATGCACAATTTCAAGACATTCGATAAAATGTTATGTAGTTTCATATTATAATTTCATAGCAACGGGAATTTCCAGTGGGAATTGCTAGTGGGAATTGTCAATGGGAATTTCCACTGGAAGTTGCAAGGGGTAATTCGCAGTGGGAATTTGAAGCCTAAATTCCCACTGTGAATTCTCAGTCCGAATATCGAGTGGTAATACGAGGCACAAGTCAAAATTCTATCTATACAATTTCAATACATTCTAAAATTGTTATGTAGTTCCAAATTATAATTTCATAGGAATCCGAATTTCTAGTAAGAAATTCTAGTGGGAATTTCCAGTAGCAATTGTCAATGGAAATTACCAGTGGGAGTTTCCACTAGAAATTCCCAATGGAAATTTCAAGTGTAAATTCCCAGTGCGAATTCTGAGTTTGAATATCCAATGGGAATTCCCAAGGCAGAAGTCAGAATTGTAGTTCTACAATTTCAACACATTCTACAAAGTGTTATATAGTTCCAAATTATAATTACATAGAAATCTGATTTTCCACAGGAAAATTCCAGTGGGAAATTCAAGTGGAAATTCACAATGGAAACTGCCAGTGGGAATTCCCACAGGAAGTTGCAACTGGGAATTCCCACCGAGAATTTTAAGTGTAAATTCCCAGTGTGAATTCTCAGTTGGAATATCCAGTGGGAATTTCCAACACACAAGTCAGAATTCTAGCTCTACAATTTCAACAGATTCTATAAATTGTTATGTAGTTCCAAATTATATTTGCATAGTAACTCGACTTTCCAGTGGGAATTTCCACTGGGAATTCCCAATGGAAAGTCCAGTGGGAATTATCGATAGAAATTCTCACTGAGAATTCTCAGTTGGAATTGGCAGTGCGAATTTCCACTATGAATTTCCTGTTATAATTTCCACTGACAAATTTAATTGGGAATTCAAGACCAAATCAGTATGAATTATCTCTAATATTACAAGTGACAGAAAAGACACACTGAGACAAATCAATTAGAAATTCCACTCAAATCCTTCATTCTAACAATTACTGGCAAACAAACTAAACTTCAACTTAAATATTGGAACTTCAACATCACATACTAAATAAACCAAAACATCACATTTAGACTATTCCAATAACTCAAACAAACAAAACCGAAATGAGACAATATTAATCTAGTTATATCCCTATCTGCTTAATTTTTACAAACAAAGAAATACCACAATATCCCAGACTTTGTAATAAAAAAACAGCCAACAAATAGAAATCGCATAAACCATCTGCCATCTTCCGTCGTTGGCGATAGAAAACTAAAGTTGGCCGAGATATTCGTCGATGGATTCACCAAAAAAATCGCATCAGATTAGACGAGGGATGCTCGAAGGGCTTAGCCGAGGATTTCTTCGTCAACGATGGATCTACCAATGTGTTCACCCTCAAGTTTTCACTGACGGTCTTGCTGAGGATTCCTTTCAAGTTTCGCTCATAGGTTCGCTGGGACTTTCACCGAGAGATGCGGCTAGCCTCAGATTAGAAGAGGGGTGCGGTAAGGGCTTCACCGAGGGTTTCGTCGGCGATGGATCTGCCAATGCATTCATCGAGGCTTTCCATCGACAACCTCCCTTCGGATTTCCTTCGAGACTCTCCAACAAGTTCAACTCAAATGCGGCCGACAACTTTGCTGAAGGTTTTGACGTCCAGGTTCATGCAAAACTCCGACCGATGCATTTTTCAAATGTCGATCGAATGCCCCTCGCAGTTTTGAAAACTCATTTCTAATCGAAGGGCTAGAAAATATTATATACACGTGTCAAGCATCCAACCGTCAACCTTCTCAGGTTGACGACCGAACCTGAGACGATAAATTTTGTCCTCGTGGTTAGGGGTTCAATAGCATAGAGCGACATGGGGAGCTCAGTTTTATCCAATTCAACCGAATGACAAAGGGTGAGATGACGCTTGGATAGGTGGACCGGAATCATCTCTGGTTATGTTTTTAACTGGAATATCTAGTACACCCTTCGGATCAGAACACGGGTCCGGTTATGTTTTGATCCATCGGATCTCTCTTCACGATGATTCATTTGAATTGATTATCCAGATGGATTTTCTCTTGCCTCTTGAGATTTAGGGTCAGCTGCTCCTCAGCTGCGACGATGGAGATGAAACCGTGAGATGCCGCCCTAAAATCTGGCGGTACGGCGACCACCACAACTCGAACGACTACGGGAACAACAATTCTCGAAGACTACAGCGGCTCGGGTGCGACGATGGCGACGAAATCTTGAAATACCTCCCTAAAATCTGGCAGCTCAGCGTCCACAAAGGCGTGGTTTTTTTCAATGATAACTGCTTCACTCCGGCGTGGTTTCATCTCACTGTCCGATAGAATTTTTTGTACAAAACAATAGTAATGTCTGACGAAGGTGGCGTAACATAATTACAGTTGCCTAAATATGTATCTGTATTTCATTTCTATTGTTATGATTTATTATTTAGAACTTTTGTGTTATGAGCTGTTTTCTGTAAATTTTCTCTGTCTCAATTAATTTAGAATTCCATTTATTGTTGGTATATCGTTCCTCATTGGAGGTTCCAATGCAATGTCCCCTGGAGGTTTCTGTAGGTTCCACTTTAACATGTACTAAGTTTCCAATGCAGGTTCTACTTGAAATCATTTTGTAGTGTGGAACTTCCAGTTGTACTTCGAATAGAACTCCCAGTGGAAGTCCCACTGGAAGTGCGCCACTCGAAGTTCCACTGGGACTTCCACTGGAAGTTCCTGGTGGACTTCCAGTGGGACTTCAAGTGGTACGTCTAGTGGGACTTCCACTGTAATTTTTAAAGATACATTCAATCATTTTTACAATAAATATGTGTCACAATTGCAATGAGTATTTATTTTAATTTTCCACTGGAAGTGGCACTGCAACTTCCACTGAAACTTCAAGTGGGACTTCCAGTGGCAGTTCCAGTGGGACTTCCAGTGGCAGTTCCAGTGGCACTTCCTGTGGGACTAGTAGAACTTCTGGTGGCTGTGGGACTTCAAGTGGGACTTCCAGTGCGACTTCCAGTGGGCCTTTCAGTGGAATTTTCAAATAATAAATTCAATCATTTTTACAATAAATATGAGTCACAATTTCAATGTGTATTTCTTTTAAATTTCCACAGCAAGTGCCACAGGAAGTGCCACTGGAAGTGCCACTAGAAGTGCCACTGGAAGAAAAGACGTGTCGGGGCTGTGGTGGTTAAGGAGTTCTTATGCAGATTGTTGAAATGGTTGTGTTGTTCCTAATAATTCAATCATTTTGGATTTCATTTTGTTACAAGATTTCCTTGGTCCAGTTCCTCTTGTTTGGAATTAGAGAAGTTGACTCCTTGGTCCGGTAGTCAGTGTTCTTAATTCTTTATTAAGTTCGGTCCATTATTTGAATTGGTGAAATCTTTCCAATGGTCATGGATGTTTTCACCGTTACTTTTCTTTTGTATCACTGATAATTCTTCCCTTGGTCTGGCTCAGAATTCTCAGTTATATTTGATAGTGAATTAAGAAAAGTAAGAAGAATTACAACGAGCAAACACAACTATATAAAACACCACACAAATTACGATCATTTCATCCACAGCCCCAACACGAGGGGTTTATTTACACATCGAAAGCAGCAGAGAAACGACACACGTGACGGATTCATCGTGTAAGCGTTGAGGTAAGGTGTCGGAAGGCGTAACGGCGGAACGACGGCACCTCGGTGGCTTTGGGAACGGTAATAGCAGAGCTTCTCTCCCTTCCAATGGTTTCGAACCCCAAAATCCGAAGGCCAAGGCCTCTTTTTATAGAAAAATAAAGTACACGGCGTGTATAGAAAGTACACGCCTTGTACTTCTGTCAACGCGCTTTAGCGCCATTTTTCTCCGCTGGTAGGCGGCCTAACACGTCGTCTTTGACTTTGGCACGGCACCGCCTGGTAGTTGAGTATACACGGTGTGTAGCGCCGCCATACATGGCATGTAGTATCAAAATTTGGCCGCCAACCCCTTCTAGAATAGCAGGCACGGCGTGTAGAAATGAAACACGTTGTGTCTCCTTCAACGGCCACATGGGTGTGTAGACTCTTCTCATCCACCAACCGCTTCAAGAATGTCATACACGGCGTGTAGCGCCGCCATACACGGCGTGTACTTTCTGACTGGTGACTTGGGCGTGTACTTCCTCTTTTGGTCTGTGTCCCTGTCTTGATGTACACAGCGTGTATATAAAGTACACGCCGTGTAGTTACAAAATTTCCACAGACTTCCCTTGATTTGTGTATTTTAGCCAGAAAGTTTCCGAAAGTAAACATAATCACCAAAATCAAAGAATATGTTCATGAAACAACAGATATTTGCTGAAAACATGTTTTTATTTTCAATAATATATATGAAAATGTATACACAAATTGGGTGCATCAAACTCCCCCACACTTAGTCGTTTTCTTGCCTCAAGAAAAATCTCAACATCTAATTAGAAGAGCCTATACTCTTAAAAGGAAGGCATTCAATTAATCAAAAAGTATAAATGATAAAGTTACTGAGGAAAATTATAAAAGGCACAAACAAATTCAATTCATAAGATATTAAAATCATGCCTCATATATAAGTCAATTAACTACTCTTATCTTATTTCAACACATTTTTTAACCTTTCAAAAATAAGCATGTCACTTGATGATTTACCTTACCAGTCAAAATCACACTCCACACTCAAGATGTTTTTATTCAAAGTTATGCTCAATCTAAGTTATATACACTCTATCCATAGGTTTGCAAGTTATCTTATTCTCTACTTCAGAAAAATTGAATTATAAAAATCATGATGGCTTTATCAATAAGGTTCAGATGTCTCTGTGGCTAAGGGTTGGTAGGTTCATATGAAAAATAAATTCTGAGGTTTGAAAAAGGAAGGTTAATTCCTTTAAACAACATTGCATGATATTTAAAGTAAAGCTCACTAAAAATGCTTCCTTCACAAGCTCAGTCGAATGTTGTTGTAATCACCATCTTTTCCCTTAGTCAAGTAGGGTTCCTAAATCAATTGAGCACAAAGTTCCCTTCTTTTTTTCTTTTTTCTTCTTCTTCTTTTTTTTTAAGAACTCAAGGGAAACAGGGAAACACGTATGAATATAACGAATAATTGTTTGGAACCCTTTCTGCCCCAAATAGTCAAGAGGCACTCCCCCACACTTTATTTCATGGTTGTGCACAAAAATATGCCATGTATTGCCAACTCCCTCTTTAAAGCTCCAAAATAAATAATCATGAAAAATTCAAAAAGAAATAGGGTATGAAGGAAAATAGGCTTGTAATGTGGCTTCCTATAAAGGTTGTTCATGGCTTCTATGGGATTAAAGAAGATTAAAAGTAGGGTAGGTCTCAAGATAAAGGGGTTGAAACAATCTAATGCCTCAATCATTTCAAAGTAATTCAAAAATTCTTCATGTTTTGAAAAGAAAACTTGCAAATTCTGGTAGTGATGCATATCCTAAGAATCTCTCAAGAAAGAGGGTATTTAGAAAAGAAATACGAAAAAAGGTTTAGAATACCTCTTAGTAGTGGAAAAATAATAAAGGGACAATCAGGTCATGACATGCATATAAATGATTAGCCTAATCAATGTAATTAATCAAGGATGAACAGTTGCAATTGAAATTATATCAGCAATCATTTTAAAACACTCAAAAATCAAAATAAGCATGCAACTCTCAAAAAGTTCCTATTGATAACTTAAGCATTTATAAGAATTATTAACCAAAATTGCTTTACATTTTCAAATATATAATCTAATAATGATGTCTCCTAGATTAGTTTAAGGGCTAAGACTAAAGTGAAAGAGATAGATGCTCCCCCACACTTAATATCGCACATGGTCCACCAAGTGCAATACTAAGGTAAAGGGTGGGCAAGGGTGAGAGATATCGGGGAGAAAATGAGGGAAAGCAGTGGAAGAAGCAAATCCAAAAAGAAAGAAAATAGAAATGGAAAAATACTCCCCTCGTGAAAAGTGATGCCCAAGGCGCTCCATGATACCTGTGACTGTCGAGGAAAAAGAAAACTGCAAACAAGCATAATATCACAGCATAGAAAATGACAAAAGAGATATACAAGATAAAGAAAAATGTCACTATCATGGGGTCTCCTCAGGGGACGGCACATCCAGTACAGAATCGGCCGGTAGAGACGGTGCGGGAGTCATGGAATCTGAGGGCGCGGACTCGACAGTGGGATGAGAAGCTGGAGAAGTAGTAGCCACAGTCCCGGGATCCGGAAAAGGAATCTCAGCAGCAGGCCCTGGACCGGCAACAGTGGTGGCGGCATCAGTAGCAGCAGAAGGGGCAGGAACGGAGACAGAAGCTGGTGGTGTAGGCAGTGGAACACCTAGATGCTGAACAATATGTGCCAACAGCTGCACCATGCGGTCCTGGCGGCTGTCGAGACGAATCAAATGTTGCGCAATGGTGTCCTGGCGGTCGATGATACGAACTAACTGCTGCTCCATCATGGCTAGGCGGAGGGAAAGGGGCGGATCGACCGAGGGTACGGGGGTAGGTGGGATGGGTGATGGGACAAAAGAAGGAAGGTCAGAAGAAGTGGGGTCAGTAGGAGGTGGGTGAGTTGGAGAAGCTAGAAGGGGTGGGGAAGGAGGAGCAGGGGCATCAGTTGGGGCAGGGGGGTCAGCAGGTGGGTGGGGGCGGGCCTGGGCAAGGATGTAGGCACCCCCTACTTCCGGACCATCCCCGTGCGAATGAGCATGAGGAAGTTCATCCGCTGGGGTGAACCTAACAGGTCATGAGGCAAAGAGGGCTCGAATACCCCAAGGTGGTGGGTGAGACGGGTAGTGTAGAACCCGCCATTCAGGTTGCCCTTACGGCTGGTGAACATGGAGTGGAAATAGGAGGCGGCGAGATAGGGGAGGTCCGGGTAGTCGTGCTGGATGACACAGGTAAGGAGCTTCATACCACGGCCGGTCACGACCCCCATATCCTCATGGCGGGGAAACAGGATGGCGTTGAAACACCAGTGGGCGAAATGTAGGATGGGGTCGACGATAAAAGTGCTCTTCTGGGAAGTGGGGGAATACCGGTGGTCAGGCCCAGCGATCTCCCGCCACATGGCAACGAGCTCAGAGCACTCAGGTCGGGTCAAGGTAGAAATGGGGGGTGGGGTGATAGGATGGGGGTAGAAGCCGCACCCTCGGCCAAACTCGGTCATAGTGAGGGAGAAACGTCGGCCACCTAGCTGGAACCGTACCACGGGTACCGCATCACCCGGTGTCTCCTGGTACTCTGCTCCATCAAACTCAAACGAGGCCGCAAACTCCAAAAATAAATCACAGAACACAGGAGTGCTGGCCTGGAAAATATCGAGGAGTGAGGTGTGCCCGAGAAGCACCTCCAACTCCTCCCAAATACTGAGCTGCTGCAGAATGCTACTGTCGAGATATCGGTCACTCAATGGTATCGGCCGACGAGAGAAGCGTCGGACCCTGTCGTATGCTAGATCGGTGACCGGGAATACCGTGCAAGGATAGGGATCACCTGCAGGTCCCGGCCCAGGTGCAGGTGCAGCAGCAGCAGTTGGCTCTGTGGGTGGATCTGCTGGAGTAGAGGGTGGCTCGGTGAATGGTGTGCTCGAAGAGGGACCAGCTGCTGATGATGATAGCGCAGGGAGAGTGGCAGCTGGTGCAGCAGAAATGGTGGTGCGTGGAAGGTCGGTGCCAGAAGGTGGAGGTGCAGTAGAAGGAGATCCGGCCTCTGTTGAGGGAGTGAGTGGCGGCAGAATGGTCAATGGAGGGAGCTTGAAGACCAGAGCATCTGGGTCCAGCTGCGTAGGAGGTTGGAGTCGGATCTGACGATAGTTGGGCCTCTCGCCCTCAGTGGCGGAGGCTGTCCGCTTCCCTCGGGAAGGATCGTGATCTTCCATATCCTAAAATATAAAGAAAAAGAAAACAAAAGAAAAGAAAAAGAAAAAGGAAAGAAAACAAAACAAAGAAAATGTGAGAAAACTGGAAAATAAAAGTACACGGCGTGTACCCCAGAGTACACGGCGTGTAGTGGAAAATGTAGAGTAGCCCGTGTTCTCTGGATAGACACGTCGAGGGTGAAAAATAGACCATGTAAAAGTACACGGCATGTACCGAACATACACGTCGTGTTCACTCAAAGTGTAAGTGGTTGTGTGTTACAAATGACACGGCCATGTTTTTATCAGTTCAAAGAAAAACTATACGCCTTGTATGTTAAAGACACGGTGTGTCTTTCACTCGAGGTACATGGCCGTGTAGGGGGCGAAACACGGGTCGGCCTAAAGAAATAAAAGACATGGCATGTACCGAACACACACGCCGTGTTTGGGAACATGGGGTGAGAGGTCGTGTTATATGCCACACACGGAGGAGCCAAAGGAAATGATATACACGGCGTGTACCAAACACACACGCCGTGTATGTGAAAATGGTGTGTGAGGCCGTGTGCAAAGGGGATACTCGGGCACGATGAAAAGGACACGGTGTGTACCGAACATACACACTGTGTATATTCAAATTTTGAAATATTTTCTGTGTCGCTATGTACAGAAGTACACGGCATGTGTTCTTCATTTCGTGGTCGTGTACTGGCGGAAGTCGAACGGTCGGCCGATCCGAAAAACACCCTAAACGAGTATAAAATTTTAAAAGAGAAGGTGTAGAACGGCGTACCTTGACCGAGGATCACAATGCAAGAGAAATCAGAGCTTGAAATGCCCCAAAATGATGGATCTGGCAATGGGGGTTTGGGTGGCATTCAGGAGAAGAAAACGGGAAGAGGGGAGGAAATGGGGAGGCCGTGCGACACGGGCTCAAGCCGGGTGGACCGCGGCTTATATAGCCGCGGTACACGGCGTGTATGTTTGGACTACACGCCGTGTATTCCATTTTTTTCACATATATATAAATAAATATAATTATTATAGTAAACTATATAATAATTATTAATAATAATTAAAATAAAATAGATATATCGATAAATTCTATTACAAATAAACCTATACACGACGTATATCGGGAAATACATGCCGTGTATTTTAAAATTATAAAAAGAGTAGTACAACCTTTGGCCCGGTGCTTGGGGTGGGATTCGAACCGGTGATCGGCCGTTCCGAATGGAATCCCTCAACTACTGGAGCAAAGGTTGTTCTGTTGTTCATATTTATTATATATATATATTTATTCTATACGGCTGATACACACGGGAATAAAGAAAAGCACGGCGTGTGGTTTTTATTTAGGAAAGGATGGGAATGAAGTAGGGAGATTAGCACGATTCGAACCCGGCCCTTTTGAACCTGGTATCGAGACTTTGTCAATCCACCAACTTCACCCGCATGTTATTTCTTATTTTAAAAACGTTTTTACTTTATATTGAAAAATTACGGCGCACACAGCGTATATCGAAATGCACATCGTGTTGTTTTATTAAAAGAACAAATGATGGAAATGGGACGGTTGTCTGGATTCGAACCCGAGTCTTTTGGAATCGGGGGACAATTCTAGCCAACCAGTCCATCCCCATCATGCGTTTTATTATAGTTAAACACAGTTATGTATGCATATGTGGAAAATACCACACACGCCGTGTAAATAAAAAGAGGAACCCTGTGTCGTAGGTAGGTCAGGAGGATTCGAACCGGGGACAGCTCGAATAAACTCCAGTTACTTTACCATCGGCACCGGCATCATCCCTGGTTATTTATTTTTTATTCTACAAATTTATACTATTAAGATTATAAATTAAAAAGATAAGTACACGACGTGTATATAAGTGGGACACGGCGTGTAACCTCTGGGTTGCCTCCCAGGAAGCGCCTTTGTTTTAGGTCGTTGGCTCGACCTACTTACCTTGTTTACCTGAGCTGTATGGTGGACAACGTTCTCACTGTGTTGTCTGTAGGATGGTAAGCTTTCAACCGCTGCCCGTTTACCTTGAATGGTTGACCATCTTCTCCAGAAATTTCTACCGCTCCATGATGGAATACACGTACAACGTGGAATGGTCCCGACCATCATGACTTTAACTTCCCTGGGAATAAGCGAAGACGAGAATTAAAGAGAAGTACCTGATCACCGGGTTGGAAAGATTTTCGTGATATCATCTGGTCATGAATGGCTCTTGTCTTCTCCTTGTACAGCTTGGCGTTCTCGTACGCCTCTAATCTGATTTCATCTAGTTCCGACATTTGGAACTTCTGTTTCTCTTCAACTGCCTTCAGATCAAAATTTAGGGCTTTGACGGCCCAGTAGGCTTTGTGTTCCAATTCCACTGGCAGATGGCAGGGCTTGCCGTAGACGAGGCGGAATGGGGACATTCCCAGTGGTGTTTTGAAAGCATTTTGATATGCCCACAAGGCATCATCTAACTTCTTGGACCAGTCCTTCCGCGAAGTATTCACTGTTTTCTCCAGGATCTGCTTGAGCTCACGGTTGGAGATCTCTACCTGTCCACTGGACTGGGGATGATATGGTGTCCCCATCTGATGCTTTACTCCATACTTCGACAGTATTCCTCTCATCAGTGTGTTGTCAAAGTGGGTCCCTCTATCGCTGATCAGTACTCGTGGAACCTCAAAACTGCTAAAAATATTTTTCTTTAAGAAATTCATGACTACCTTGGTTGTGTCGTGTGCTGTAGCAGTGGCTTCCACCCATTTGGAGACGTAGTCAACGCAGACCAGGATGTAAGTGTTCCCAAAAGATGGGGAAAAGGGACCCATGAAATCTATGCCCCAGACGTCGAAAATCTCGACCTCCAAGATGGGGTGTTGGGGCATCTCGGCTCTACGTCCCACATTACCGGTCCTCTGGCACCGATCGCAACAGGAAACAAAGGCCCGGGCATCTCTATGCATGGTGGGCCAGAAAAATCCAGACTGCATGATCTTAGCTATGGTACGGTCCGGCCCATGATGTCCTCCTACTGGTGAGGCATGACAGAACTCCAGGACACTGTGAACTTCATTCTCTGGGATGCAACGGCGGATCACTCCATCTGCACAGGATCGGAATAGCAGAGGATCCTCCCAGAATTACTTTTTCACATCAGAGAAAAATCTTTTCCTTTGCTGGAAGGAGAGGTCAGGGTGAACGACACCTGTAACCAGAAAATTAGTGATATCAGCATACCATGGTCTAGGTGTTTTGTTGATCGAAAAGAGGTGATCATCAGGAAAATCCTCACTGATCTCTTGATCTTCTTCCTTTTCCAAATGAGGCAGCTCGAGGCGGGAGAGATGGTCAGCAATGAAGTTCTTACTCCCTTTCTTATCTCGGATCTCAAGATCGAATTCTTGTAGGAGGAGACCTAGCGGATCAATCGGGGCTTCGCATCTTTCTTGTTTAGTAGGTACTTTAGTGTTGCATGGTCAGTATAAACAATAACTTTAGACAGCACTAAGTAAGAATGAAACCTGTCAAATGCGAAAACCACTGCAAGCATCTCCTTTTCTGTGGTGGTGTAGTTGATTTGTGCCTCATTGAGCATCCTGCTGGCATAATAGATGGGTCGGAAAATCCGGTCAAGTCGCTGGCCCAAGACTGCTCCCACTGCATAGTCGCTCGCATCGCACATCACCTCAAATTGTTCCTCCCAGTTGGGAGAAAACATAACTGGAGCTTCTACCAGGCGCTGCTTTAGATGCTCAAAAGCTCTGACACATGTCTCATCGAACTCAAATATGGCATCCTTGGTTAGAAGATTGGTGAGGGGCTGGGCTATTTTGGAGAAGTCGCGGACAAACCGCCTGTAAAAACCTGCATGCCCCAGGAAGCTGCGGATGGTTCGGACGGAAGTCGGTATAGGTAATCGTGAAATGACTTCGATCTTTGTCGGGTCCACCTCTATCCCCTTTGTTGAAATTCTGTGGTCACAGACTATGCCACTTTGCACCATGAAATGACACTTTTCCCAGTTCAAGACTAGGTTAGTGTGCTCACATCGTTCCAAAACTAGCTCCAGGTGCCGTAAAAAAATGGTGAATGATTTTCCATAAATGGAAAAATCATCCATGAATACATCTAGGATCGTTCTTCCATGTCGTGGAAGATAGCCAGCATACAGCGCTAGAAGGTGGCGGGGGCATTGCACATGCCGAAAGACATCCTTCGATAAGCAAATGTGCCATAGGGGCAAGTGAATGTGCTCTTCTCCTGATCCTCTGGAGCAATGGAAATTTGGTTGTAGCTGTAAAAACTGTCGAGGAAGCAATAGAAGTTGTGCCCTGCTAGTCTCTCTAGCATTTTGATCCATGAATGACAAGTGGAAATGATCCTTTCTTGTGGCATCATTTAGCTTCCGGTAATCCACACAGACTCGCCAGCCCGTGATAGTGCGTGTAGGGATGAGCTCGTTCTTTTCATTTGAAATCACAGTGATACCCCCCTTTTTGGGTACCACTTGGAGGGGACTCACCCACGGACTATCCGAGATGGGATAGATGATGCCTGCATCTAATAATTTGATCACTTATTTTTTTACAACTTCCTTCATGGGAGGATTCAACCGCTGTTGTGGTTGCCGAGATTTCTTGGCACCTTCTTCAAGTAGCACCTTGTGAGTGCAAATGGTAGGGTTGATGCCCTTCAGATCAGCGACTGTCCACCCAATAGCGTGCTTCCGTTGTTTGAGAACCTGCAGAAGTTCATCTTCCTGCTCCTGTGACAGTTATGCGTTAAGTATAATAGGAAAAGTTTGATTGGGTCCTAAATACCCATACTTGAGAGAAGATGGAAGAGGATTCAGTTCGAATTCAGGCGCCTTTAAAATTGAAGGCACAAGTGGTTGCACCTTGTCCCATTCCAAACTATCAGGAACAACTGCACGCTGCCAATAGTGGTCGCCTAGACCTTCTAAGAATTTCAAGTCTTATGGCGCTTCTTCTAATAGAATATCTGGAATAGTTAAATTATTTGAAGTAAAAGAACATACCAGATCATCCCCTTTTTCGCTAAAATGGTTAACCATGGTGGACACTGCATAACAGTCCTCATGCTCTGACAAGGAAGCATGTTTGACGGCCTTGAGGACGTTGTAGGAAACTCTTTCATCCCCTACCTGGAAAATAAGCTCTCCTTGGTGCACATCGATCAATACCTTCTCAGTTTCCAAGAAAGGTCTTCCAAGTATAAGAGGTGCTTCCTGGTCATCCCCCATGTCGAGGATGATGAAATAGGCAGGGAGGATCAGCCTACCCACCTTGACCAGTACGTCCTCCAGTAGTCCCTACGGATGTTTGATGGATTGATCAGCAAGTTGAAGGGCTACACGGGTAGGCTTGAGATCGTTGAGTCCCAGCATCTTGAAAACTCCGAGGGGCATGAGGTTCACGCTGGCCCCTAAGTCGCAGAGGGCCTTCCCAAACTCACAGGATCCAATATTACAAGGAATGGTGAAACTACCTGGATCCTGGAGCTTGGGAGGAATGGAATGTTGAACGGCCACGGAGCACTCCTTTGTTAGTGCAATAACACCCAGATCCTCCATCTTCCTCTTATTCGAGAGGATTTCCTTCATTAATTTTGCATATGTTGGCATTTGAGTCAGGGCCTCTGCAAATGGGATGTTGATATGTAGCTTCCTGAATACGTCCATGAATTTTCCAAATTGGTGATCCAACTTTCTCTACTTCAATCTCTCCGGAAAGGGTAAGGCATGTTCAAAAGGTTTGACAACCTCCTTCTGTGGGCTTTTGGATGAGGAGGGGTTGGTATTGGTACCTTTTTCATCAACAGTGTGTGTGGATGCACCTGGCTGTGCGGATTGGTTCTATTGGAGCTCTTTTCCACTTCGGAGCATGACGGCATGGGCCTCCTCCCTCGGGTTCTTCTCTGTGTTTCCCGGTAGTGTACCGGGTTTCCTTCCTGAGAGTTGGTTTGCCAGCTGGCCAATCTGATTCTCTGGGCCTCGAATTGAAGCTTCCTGATTTTGGAACTGAGTCTCAGTAGTATATATGAATTTAGTCATCAGATACTCTAACCTTGAGGTGTTCTCCTGCTGAGGTGGTTGTTGATTCGGTGGAGGAGGTGGCTGTCGTGGCTGCTGTGGGCGAGGGTTCTGATACCCTTGTTGCTGATAAGGACCCTGCTGGGGTTGTTGCAGCCTTTGGTATTGGTTCTGGTATGGAGGTTGGTTGTAGCTGGGCGGTCGATGGGGCGGAGGATTCTTCTGTTGTTGGCTCCAGCCTGTGTACTGTTGATCTCTCCATGTCGGGTTCTGGTACTGCTAGTACTGGTTGGGCCCTCGATTTTGGGCAACATAACTCACCTTGCTCGTCGAAGGGCCTCCAGTCGAACCTGGGAATTCTCCCATGATGTGGTTATCACCACAGTCACCGCATGCTGGATGGTTCACCGCATGAACTTGAGATGCTCCTTTGAGATTCAATGTGTCGATTTTCTTGGACACAGCATCCAACTGAGTAGCTAACATAGTGGTAGCGTCAATATTGTGCATACCTCTCTTTTGAGTCCCCCGCTCGGAGTGCCACTAGAAGCTGTTGGCTGACATGTCTTTCAGTAGTTCGAATAGCTCTTCGGGGGATTTCTGCATCACCGTACCTCCAGCAGCAGCGTCCACCACGGACTTGGTATTTGTTGTGAGTCCTCCATAGAAGGTTTGGACTTGCATCCAGAGTGAGAGTCCTTGGTGGGGGCATTTTCGTAACATCTCTTTCAAGCGTTCCCAGGACTCGTACAACAACTCGGAGTCGTGCTGCTGGAAGTTATAGATCTCATTCCATAGCGTCACCGTCTTCGATGGTGGGAAATATTTGGATAAGAACGTCTGGGCTAGCTCCTCCCAAGTGAGGATAGATCGTTGTGGCAGCCCCTTGATCCAGTCTTTCGCCTTGTCTCGTAGAGAAAAGGGAAATAGGCGAAGACGGATGGTGTCCTCGGACACGCCATGGTAACGAAACGTGTCGCAGATCACCAGAAAGTTAGAGAGATGACCATTCGGGTCTTCACTGGGTAGGCCTCCGAATTGGACAGTGTTCTGGATCAGTTGCATGATTGCAGGCTTGATCTCGAAGTGCTGGGCCTGGACCGGAGGACGGACGATGCCCATATCTGCTCCTTGGATCGATGGAAGCCCGTACTCCATAAGGGTACGTCTTGGAGGTTCCTGCTGAGGGGGTGGAGCTTGCATGAACTGCTCCTGAGGGGCGAAGTATGGTTGTGGGAAGAGTTGTTGCGGTGGTTGGATTTGGTCGTACGCCGGAGGAGGTTACTATGGTGGCCATTGGTAATCCCTTGGGAGGAATTCCATGAATGCCCCGGGCGCCTGCTCCGGTAGACCAGCAGTGGGAGGCTGCTGATCCTGGTACTGATTCTCAGCCGCAGCATCCACAGTCGGTGCTCCCTCTTCCTTGTTCGCCATGGTTTGTGGTTGCTGGTTGTGAGTTTCTGTCAGTGCACGCCGACGTTGAAGCAGGGTCCGTTTGATCTCTGGGTCAAGTGGAACTAATTCCGAAGACTCGACGCTTCTGGATCGTGTAAGACGTCTGATCATACACTTTAGGTTCTGCACAACACAAAAATGAAAACCAGGCATAAAAGGAAAAAACAAAAGAGAAAATTTGAAATGGGATTAGAAAAGAGATTTTTGATGATTTTTTATTTTTATTTTCACTTAAATTAACTATTAAAACAATTTAAATCTTAGCACTAAAACCAAAGAATCCCTGGCAACGGTGCCAAAATTTGGCCTCGCTTGTCATTATGGCTGAAGTTATATGTGTCCCAAATTAATTACTCGATCTTAAAACTTTAGTATAGCATAAGTTCGGGGTCGATCCACAAGGAACTATGGCGTGCGTGAATCCAATTGAGTTAATACTTAATTAGGTGAAGTATGCAGAATTTAGAGTTGATTGGTTTGATTTTGGTTTTGGATTAAAACTATATTGTTTTACTTTGAAGAAATGATTAATAGTTTTAAAGAAAACGAGTGAATTTAAAGAGTTTAAAACAGGAAGAAAAGACGTGTCAGGGTTGTGGTGGTTAAGGAGTTCTTATGTAGATTGTTTAAATGGTTGTGTTGTTCGTAATAATTCAATCATTCTGGATTTCATTTTGTTACAAGATTTCTTTGGTCTAGTTCCTCTTGTTTGGAATTAGAGAAGTTGACTCCTTGGTCCGGTAGTCAGTGTTCTTAATTCTTTATTAAGTTCAGTCCATTATTTGAATCGGTGAAATCTTTCCAATAGTCATGGATGTTTTCACCGTTACTTTTATTTTGTATCGCTGATAATTCTTCCCTTGGTCCGGCTCAGAATTCTCAGTTATATTTGACAGTAAATTAAGAAAAGTAAGAATAATTACAACAAGCAAACACAACTATATAAAACACCACACAAATTACGATCCTTTCATCCACAGCCCCAACACGAGGGGTTTAGTTACACATAGAAAGCAGGAGAGAAACGACACACATGATATCTGACGGATTCATCGTGTAAGCGTTGAGGTAAGGTGT
This sequence comes from Viscum album, assembly GCA_963277665.1. Taxonomy (NCBI): domain Eukaryota; kingdom Viridiplantae; phylum Streptophyta; class Magnoliopsida; order Santalales; family Viscaceae; genus Viscum; species Viscum album. The sequence goes on along the minus strand of OY728155.1, from coordinate 188,536,530 downwards.
CGGAAGGCGGAACGGCGGAACGACGGCACCTCGGTGGCTTTGGGGACGGTGGTAGCATAGCTTCTCTCCCTTCCAATGGTTTCGAACCCCAAAATCCGAAGGCCAAGGCCTCTTTTTATAGAAAAATAAAGTACACGGCGTGTATAGAAAGTACACGCCGTGTACTTCCGTCAACGCACTTTGGTGCCTTTTTTCTCCGCTGGTAGGCGGCCTAACACGTCATCTTTGACTTTGGCACGGCGTCGCCTGGTAGTTGAGTATACACGGCGTGTAGCGCCACCATACACGGCGTGTAGTATCAAAATTTGGCCGCCAACCCCTTATAGAATAGCAGGCACGGCATGTAGAAATGAAACACGTCGTGTCTCCTTCAACGGTCACATGGGCGTGTAGACTCTTCTCAGCCACCAACCGCTTCAAGAATGTCGTACACGGCGTGTAGCACCGCCATACACAGCGTGTACTTTCTGGCTGGTGACTTGGGCGTGTACTTCCTCTTTTGGTCTGTGTCCCTGTCTGGACGTACACGACGTGTATATAAAGTACACGCTGTATAGTTACAAAATTTCCACAGACTTCCCTTGATTTGTGTATTTTAGACAGAAAGTTCCTGAAAGTAAACATAATCACCAAAATCAAAGAATATGTTCATGAAACAACAGATATTTGCTGAAAACATGTTTTTATTTTCAATAATATATATGAAAATGTATACACAAATTGGGTGCATCAAAGTGCCACTGGAGGTGCCACTGGACGTGCCACTGGACGTGCCACTGGACGTGCCACTGGACGTGCCACTGGACGTGCCACTGGAAGTGCCACTGGATGTGCCACTGGAAGTGCCACTGAAACCAGTGGCACTTCCTGTGGGACTACTGGAACTTCCGGTGGTTGTGGGACTTCCAGTGGGACTTCCAATGGGAGAACCAATGGGACTTCCAGTGGGACTTCCAGTGGCCCTCCAAGTGGAACTTCTAGTTGAATTTTCAAATGATAAATTCAATCATTTTTACAATAAATGTGTGCTGGAATTAGTATTTCTTTTATTATTCCACGGGAAGTGTCACATGGGACTTCAAGTGGAAGTTCCAGTGGGACGTCAAGTGGGACTTCCAGTGGAAGTACCGGTGTGACTTCAAGCAGGAATTCCAGTGGAAGTCCCAGTGTGACTTCCAGTGGCAGTCCCTATGAGACTGCTAGTGGCACTACTTGTGGCGCTTCCAGGGGGACTTCCAGTGGGACTAGTGGAACTTCCAATCGCACTCCCTCTTGAAGTTCCAGTGGAACTTCCACTGAGGTCCCAATAGAACTTAGACTTTTCCTACCTTCTATACTGTAATTTTGTGGATGACCCCAATAATTCCTTAATTTCTATTTTCAGGTGTGCATTTTAGGTCAAATTTGACCTCCTTACAAAGACTTTTAGAAGAAATAAAAGATCAACTGAAAGATGGTCATAGAAATGCTTTGCGCACTACTCCATTTTGGAATATGTTTCAAGCGTTCATATCCAATATAGTAAGAGCATCAGATTGCAAAAAATCTGATATTTTCGTTATGTATGTATTGGATAACTACAATCCTTCAACAACTGCTTTCCGATTCGGTGGAGGGGAAAGACATTTCTCTGAAGCTGATATCCAAAGGATCTTTGCAATAACCGAAGGTGAAATAGAAATGGAGGACTCCTACTCATTCAAACCAACGAAGGCATCATTATATTTAAGGAGATTTCAAACCGGTGTCAAGTTGTTGACACAAAAGGCAATAAAATCGGCTCTTTTGGAAGCAATAAAGGGAGATAAAGAACCAGATCATCTTGACACAACGGCACTTCTATGTTTATACACATGTGCAACTGTTTTTTCCCTACTACAGGTTCTTACCTAAGTTGGAGTTTTATCAATTTTGTGAATACTTCAAGAGACATGAGAACACTAAAGTGGTCTCGTGCAATACACCAACAATTGATGAGATCAATTAAAGAATTTCACACGCACCGTGAAAGGATTACGGGGGCAATTATCGCTTTATTGGTAAGGATTAATATTTATTTTCAATTCAATGTATAATATACTCTTCATATGCTTCTTGTTATTGTAGTATTGGTATTGTGAAGAAAGTGGACTAGTGAAAGGGAATGAACAAGCAGCCAATCCACCTTTCACAAAGTGGAGTCTCTCTGATTTTGATGTTGCTTTAAAGAAACTGAAGATTCATCAAGTTCCAACTGCAGAAGAGCCAGCAATGGTTATGGAAGCTTTTGTTGGACGGTAGAAAAAGGATAATCCAGAGGACAGAATAAAAGTATAAATAAATGAGCCAGCAACGGTTATGGAAGATTCTGTTGGACACCAGGAAAAGGGGGAACCAGAGGATGACAGAATAAAAGTTCTTGCAAAAGAAAATTCGACCCTGAAACGAAAACTTCATAAAATGGAAGCAATTGTTAAAAAGAAAACCGAAAAAATTAAAAGACTGAAGCAGTTATTAAGTGAGAATGCTAGCATAGAGAAAAGAATAAGAGAAGGTATTGCTGAAAAGAGTCATTCAATCAAGGTGGAAACTCGGACAGAGAGTACAATTGAACCTGAAATGCAGCAAGATCCTTCTGAAAAACCCACATCTCCCCCCGAAGCAGAACAGAAGAAGGAAAACTAGCAACTAGGAGCCAAGGAAACTGGGATTGATGAGCCTGCAGATCAACTGCAAGAAGATGCTGAACAAACCACACCTGTACATCAAAGCAGCCAAACTGGACAGACAGAATCCAAGAGTCGACAAACAAGATCAATGATTAGAAATGTGAAGTCCAGAGCGAGGAAGCAGAAGAAATTGGATTCCGCTTTTCAGTATCAAACCCGATACACAAGAAGAACAACAGCAAGCCAAAAAAAGTCAGTAGAACAGCCAAGTCAGCTGGCAAAACCAATTGAGGTAGGCAGTGTTTCAATGAAAACAGAACCAAAAAAGGTTGTTATAGGTCTGTCAGGAATACCTAAATGGGTCAGGCGGAGTAGACGGCTGCAGAAAAGACTATGAGCAGTTGCAAAAGATTCTCCAGATGGAACCAGGCTGGTATGTTTTCCCTTCATTTCAAGGATTTCAATTCAATTCCCCTGAACTTTATTTGTTTTATTATACATTATTGTGTTTATAATGTAGTCCATATGTATGGGAAGCTGAAAACGGCTTGTATTCAGTTGGAATAGATGACATTATCCAACTTTTCACAAAAGGCATGACAAGTAGCCGGGTGAGCCTAATTTAAACAAGCTTACTGTAAAGTAATATTCAATTAGTCTCACATCCACCATCGTTTTTTTATTGATACCAGGTTATAGATGCCTATACTCAGATTATCAAAAACAAGTGTCAAATAGGGAAGACGATTGGAATTTTTGATAATAAATCAACAATGATTACTAATGTCGCATTGGTAAGTCTGATATTATCTATGTTCTTGATGTTTTAAAGATATTAATTAATATTTTGTCTCACTATACTCATTTTTACAGAGCATTATATCTGGGCAGAACAACAATTTGAAAGAATGTTTGGTTGAGAATCTCATAAAAGAAGCAATGAAGTTGAATGGAAAAGTCTTCATCCTCATCAACACAGAAAATCTTCATTGGACTTTGCTTGTCTTTGATGTTAAAAAAAACATTTCAGCTACTATAACTCCATGCAGCCTCGCATGGGTCCTGCTGCAGTTGATTGTTACCAACAAGATGCTCTCCAAATGGTAAATTCTATCCTCTTCGACATCTAATGCAATTTCATATACACCAACTTACTCAATACAATTTATACACCACTTGCAGAAAATATTTATTGAACAAGTCATCAGACAATGGAATCCCGAATACCTAGAGATGACTACTGCAGCGCTTCCATTTATAGTGGAAGATAGTCCCCAACAGGGGGATGCAACATTAGATTGTGGGGTAATTGTTTGTTATCTAATTGAGAAGCTGGCGAAGGATCAAGGGTATAACAAGACCCTATTGCAAGAAGAAGTTTATGACATACATCTGTATATGGCGCACTATTTCCTTACAGACCCTGCATACAGTTGGAATGAAACATCGTATAGAAGCAGGAGATGTCTTGTGGAAACAGTACAACCAGAATGAAGAACAAGTAAAATAGTCGGGGACAATGGATGAATAGTTCTATTAGCATTTTCATTGCGCTGGGAATATTATGTCCTTAAGAGGGGAACCATTTTTTCAGGGATTATATTTGGTTTTGTTTTTAGATTTAATGATCGTAATTTCTACTGGTAAGTGGATGATTCACACTTTAAGGATATTCTCTTTACTGTTTGTAAGTGTTAAGTTTGGCCAACATCTGAAGTATCTCAATCCCACTGTTTGTAAGTGTTAAGTTTGGCCAACATCTGGAATTCATCAGAAGATGGAGAGTCTCCATATGGACTGACTTCTCCCAAAGATCCAATAACTCTTACTCAGTCTTCGGGATTTCTTCATCAAAATTCAAGAACCTAGATTTATCACATCCTCACAGAACAAATGCATACATAATTGTAGAACTTGGATTTATCTCATCTTTATAGTTCCATATAGAACAAATGCATACAGCACAATTACAATTTCATGAAGTATCTCAATCCCACTGCCAATCCATTGCAACCGAAACTGAATACAGGCTATAGCTTTTTCAATTCAGTCATTACAATTTAAAAAACTACTCACATCCAATATTGTCTACATTGCTCGGCATCTTCCAATGTTATCCCAACAATCTACCTCCCAAGCTGAAGTTCCAAATTGGTAGACAAGTCTTCCTGCAACATAAAAAGTTCAGAATTACAAACGGTTATGGAAAAGAATGCTCATAAAAAAATTACATGTGAAACTGTTTTTCTAGCTCGAACACAAAAATCTGATCTTGCTTGCTCCTTGACTCCCTGCATGCAAACAATAATGATATCAGATAACATATTAACAATAAATAACTGCTCTTATAAATGAAATGCATCATAATATGAAATCATACAGTCATCATAGCAGTAGGCTTATTTTTTTTATTCAACTGTTTCCCCTTTCGGCAGTCATTGTCTAAAAAGGTTTTCAATCTATCTCCCCCTTTCCTGTTTGGTTTCTTTTTAAAAGAAGTCTTTCTAAAAATTTTGTCTGAACTAACACAACCATTAACTTTATCCGCTGATGTATTTATGATAGACAACTCTTTTGCAAATTTACTGAAATTTGAGAAGGCGATGTCATAACCTGAATCTGTCTCACAAGCTACGGTAATTAATTTTATTCTCATTCGTGCTAAATCTTTGTAATGTTTTGCTACAACTGATTTTCTATCAGCATGTACCTCAACAGAAGATCCTTTGAACATCACAATATTTCTAGTCAATCAGGTCCATCTCCCCAAAATATATTTTTCAGGTATTGCTCTCACATCAAGCCGATCAAAAAAATTTAAAACATGACAACAAAGATACCCAACAGACTCGAACTTTCGACAAGAACATTCAAGAACTTCATTTGAAGCTTCATATGATAATCGGAATTGATCTTCACAACGAACCATTCCAATAACATAACTGAATTGAACTCCAATTTCAATACAAGATTTCAAAAAACAAGCACCAACCAATTGATATTCATGCTGAAATAAATCAAATAATTTAGGTGTATATCTAGTAGAAACATGGCACATCAATGCATGGTAAGGGTAAAGATTACGAGGCAACTTCTCCCGCATCTCAAATTCTGGCTTTGTTTCACGATACCGATTTTTTTCCAACAAGCGCTCAAACTGCTTAAAGAAATCAACAACACTTAACTTTCGATGAACATAATCTTTAAGCAATCCATTAAAACTTTCACTTAATTGAGTGTTGTGAATACCCAATGTTAAAGCATCTTTCAAATAGCAATGCGCCCACTTTTCTCGCAATACAAAAACATCATCTAGCCACTGCGATTTCTCATCCCCATATTCTGCTCTAAGGGAAGACCACTCCTTATCAAACTGAATTGCATCATGGTATTCGAACATACACTTCTTAAATCTAGTTAGAAAACTAGATCCATCTTTCATCCAATTACCTGAATGTTTAATGTCATTTTGCATCAAATGCCACGAACAAAGGCAATGTCGAGTTCCCACTAAAACTACAGAAATGGATTTTCCCATTGCCGCATCTTGATCAGTAAAAATAGTTTGAGGACTCTTCATGTGATGCACCTGTAAAAATTTCTGAAACCAAGAAAACGAAGTCACTGTTTCATCATATAACAAAGTTGCCCCAAAAACAACAATCTCCTGATGATGATTGAACCCCGCAAAAACACATAACGGCATGTACTCTTTATTAGTGCTAAAAGTGGTGTCAAACACAACAACATCTCCAAACAACTCATAATTTGTTCTCATTTTTGGATCAGCCCAGAAAATATTACTAATTTTACCATTCATGTCAAACTGCATAGTATAAACAAATGATGGATTGTCTTGACTTTGTCTTTCCAGGTATTCTAACATGCAACATGCATCACCATGAAGAAAATCTCTTTCCTGTTTAGACCTTAAAAAATTCAATTGATCAACACGCGTGTACCCAATAACATCTCGCCCCCCTGCAATAGTTGTCGCCAACGAGAAAGAATCATTTGGTTTAATACCCACAGAAGCATTCACATCTAACTCAGCTGCTTGTGCTTCTGTTATTTTTCTTTGGAACCTCATCATATGAATTGATTCGGGCCTGTGCAAGGGATGATTATGCTCTTCAACAAATATAGTACATGCATATTGCCCAGAAGACAATAAACTAACCCTCATTCTAGCAAGGCAACTTGTACGTGTCTCAGCCCGAGGAAATTTCACCATGTTATCACGTTTGTCAATCTTCTTATGACATTCTTTGCTACATGCATAAAGGCTTGATGTGACAATTGATTTATCTTTTCTCCTTTTATTAGAGTATTGTCGGCGTACACTGAAGTCATTTACTCCCTCATATGTGACATAAAAACATTGTGCTTCATCAAGTGACTTGAACGTCATCCCTACAACTGGTTCAGTAGAAGCCGCTACAACATTCACATCACCATCAACAACATTGCAACACCCTGCAACAAAAAATAATAGTTCAAGAAAAGTACATTTAACTTTATAATAGGATTTAATCCATTTGAAAATGTATAAACTATATGAACAGAACTGTAACTAAATAAAAATTATTACAAATATATGTGTATATATATAATAAAAATTATTTTTCTGAAATTATAAATAAAAAAATTATAAAATATATTTTCCACTGGAAGCTCCACTGGAAGCTCCACTGGAACTTCCAGTGGAACTTCAGGTGGAACTACAGGTTGAACTTCCAGTGGAACTTCAGGTGGAAGTTCCACTGGAAGTTCCACTGGAAGTTACAGATATATATAAAACATAAATGTAACCAAATAAAAATTATTACAAATATATAAATATATATATATATATATATAATTATTTTTCTGAAATTTTAAATAAAAAAAACTTATAAAATATATTATCCAGTAGAACTTCCAGTGGACGTGGAGACGAACTTGAACATCAAGTGGAAGTTTCACTGCAAAAATCATGGCAAAAACAACTGAAAGTGCCACAATGCAACAACACTATAGAGCATGGGAACTTGCAGTGGAACATCCAATGGAACCTACAGTGGAACTTCCAGTGGAACTTGCAGTGGAACCTCTAGTAAACATCGAGATGAACTTGGACATCAAGTGGAAGTTTCACTGCAAAAACCCGGACAAAAACCACCACTAGAAGCGCCGCAATGCAACAAAAACTATATATCATGGGAACTTTCAGTAGAACCTCCAGTGGACATCGAGAGGAACTTAGACATGAAGTGGAAGTTTCACTGCAAAATCCATGGCAAAAACCACCACTGGAAGGGCCGCAATGTAGCAAAACAATATATTACTTTGAACGAAAATGCACCAGAGCGATAAAACATCGTTCGACAGATTTACAACAAAACCAACAAAAAAGTACATCAAATAAACTCGCCTGTAATACCTTCATCGCTATCCATTATAAGGAGAACTTTGAAATCTCAAACGAATGTCTCGCCCTACCCGAAACACGAACGAAAATGCACTAGAGCGCCGCAACGCCGGCCCACTCCACAACTCTCGCCCTGCCCGAACCTCGAACAAGTCTCACCCTGCCCGAACCCCGAACAAAAATGCACCAGAGCGCCGCAACGCCGCCCTACTCCACAACTCCAACCCTATTGGAACGAGTCTCACGGTGCCCGAACGGCCAAATCCCTAGCGCAGAGCCCGGGCAATTTCGCGCGCGCCCCCATTCAACTTTGAGACTAAACTGCCCTCTATCACCTCAAGCAGACCGGATGCTGCCACGTGTAAAAAGAACACGTGTCAACATCCCCCAAATCACCGAACCATCCTGTAAAAGGAGGTACTGAAGACGATAAAATGCGTGGATAGGTTGTATACTCAATTAAAGTTTTAAGACGTGGTGGGACTGGGTTTCTATAACAATAAAAAAAAATATAAAATTGAGGTTGGAATACATTGAATAAAAGACTAATTACACTCTGGAAACCTATATCAAATATTTTATTCAGTCTTAAATGCAGTTTTTATTAATACATAACTTATCAAACAACACACAGTCGCCGCATTCGCGCATCGTGTGCGCGAAGTTGGCCTCATGTCATGTGCGCGCCTGCTTTTCACTTCCTGTACCCTCATGGCCTTTAATTTGAAACCAAACAAAATCATCCATCAAATGGCATTCTTTTCAATAGTATACCAAAAAAACAAAACTTCATTGCATAAAAAATCCATTCCATTATGACAATACCTATTCCACGAACCAAACAAAGCATAAAACCAAACACAATAACACAACAAAATCAAACCAAACACAATAACACAACAAAATCAAATAATAAAACAAAAGAAGCTCTGCAATTGAGGAACATCATCAAATTCATCCAAAAATCAATGGCATTGCCTGCATCAATACATTCTTAACAGCAACATCACCCTCCACGCCTCAGCAATCACAGCTGAAATCTTCACAACACTGCACGAACAGTCGTTCACCGTTCTGGCAGAATTCAAACCGAACCACGCCAAAAACAGCTGAAAAAATATCATTTTTTTAAAAAAAAAAGTTAAAAAAATACGTATAAACCTATTAAGAGCCCCCTTTTTATGTTTTTATAGGACCAAGGGCATTTTTTTTTTCATTTTCATTTTTTTTTTAAAAAAACTTGTACATAAAAAATAGGAAACGTTTTCCATAGCCAAACGCAACATTAAGCAACTTCAACTTCATGAAAGCATAGTAAGCAATCCAAAATGGATAGTTTGAAAGTGTTCAAACTAAAATAGCAGCAAAAGAAACACCCATACATCACAAAAATGTTTGAAAGTGTATGATTGCACAACAACTTATATATAGAATAATAGTTACAAGTAAACCATATACTATTAAAAATAACTCATGACAAATAAGTGGAAGGTTTCGGTAGACCCAAGATGATGGAATGAAAGATAAACCACCTTGGTGTTGGAAGAAGAATGACCTTTCTGTTTTATGGCAGAATGGTAGTGGTAATAAAGGCACTGACTAGAACAAGATTTTGGTACACGGGAAGTGGGTTCGACAAAAAAAAGATAAGGCCAGACAAAAAGATGAACTATATTCCGACCTTTTTCAGAACTTCACGTGTAAGCATTACTAAACAGGTAATTTACTGTAATGATTTTGTGACACAAAATGCACATTTGATTTCAAGATTAAGTTTAATGTTTTAGATATTTATGCTTGGGATTTTTGATAAAATTTGATTTAAATTCTGATTTTAAAAATATATATATATATATATTACTACTAAGTACCTAAGTACACATACATATACTGATAGGAATGCAGGGGAGTGGGGCAGCAACTCCGGAGACAGTGGCCCAAGGTAGTTCGCTAGGAAGTCAAACCAGGCCTCCCATACACCTTACTTACCAGAGGGGAACCCTTTAAGGGTGGGATGTGGGGTAACACCAAACTGCCAGGGGCAGTGCTGTAATTCGGCATTTAAGTAGTTTGTTAGTCCGGTGGTATTGATAGGGGGAAGGTCATTCGGCTATTTGGTTAGTTGGAAGACAGCTTGCCTTGGCCTGTGGAGGAGAGAACTCCCAGGAGAGTGGGGCAGCGACTCCGGAGACAGCTTACCTTACTTGCCTTGCCCTTGGTCCTATTAAGTACCTAAGTACAGATACATATACTGATAGGAATGCAGGGGAGTGGGGCAGCGACTCCGGAGACAGTGGCCCAAGGTAGTTCGCTAGGAGGTCAAACCAGGCCTCCCATACACCTTACTTACCAGAGGAGGGGAACCCGTTAAGGATGGGATGTGGGGTAACACCAAACTGCCAGGGGCAGTGCTGTAATTCGGCGTTTAAGTAGTTTGTCAGTCCGGTGGTATTGATAGGGGGAAGGTCATTTGGCTATTTGGTTAGTTGGAAGACAGCTTGCCTTGGCCTGTGGAGGAGAGAACTCCCGGGAGAGTAGTTTGAGCTCTCAAATGCATCAATATGCTAATACTCACGCTGCATTGCTCGAATGTGATGTCAAGTGACCTAGAGCCGCTACATTGATGCCCGGGTGTAGTGTTAAATGAGCAAGGGTCTTCACACCTTTCTGGACGGATTTGAGGGCTCAGGAAACTAATCCGAGATCATAAGCTTAGAATACCTTGTTGCGGAATCGTCGGGAGACACAACGACAGAAAATGAGAAAACGAAAGAAAGGAAAAACAACAATGAACACGGCGATTTACGTGGTTCGGGAAAAATCCCTACGTCCACGGGAGAGGCAGAATTTCACTAATCGGGAGCAGCAAATTACAAAGGATTTCAATCAGAAACCCTAGCCCGAAAATGGGCTACATATGAAGAAGACGGTCTACTGTTTTGAATAGTAGTCCGCGTTGCAACAGTGATCGGCGGCTCACTTTGTCAAAAGTGCTACAGTACTGTTGACCCCGAAGTCCGCACCGCTACAGTGCCTGTCGGTGTCGATCGGTCAGCTCCGCTACAGTGGTCAGCATTGCTACAGCGCCGAAAAAAATTGGGCCGGGGGCCTTCGGCCCCCGAACCCCCGGAGCAGGGACGCGTTGCCCCCTGCAACCCCCAACGAGCTCACCACGGAGCTCAACCCGCGACAGTTGCGAGCCACAAGCATTCGGCCCAACCGGATCGGGCAACACCAATCCAACATACCTAGTTGGAATATTGGAACTGTTGGACCCAGTTATGTGTATTTTAGAGTTTCACATTGGTTTGTTATGTCTTGTATTCTTTTTCTTCTATCTATAAATAAAAGGTTTCGCCTCTCATTGAGGTAAGGAGTATGGTTCAACATGGTATCAAAGGAGGTGTAACCCAACCCTTCCTACCTGTGTCTCAAACCACCCCGCTGCGCCCCGACACTGCTTGTGTGACCCCACCCCCCCCCCCGACGTCGCCTTGCGTGTCGCCCCACCATGCGCGATCCCCCCCACTCCCTCCCTCAGTCGTGCACCTCCCTACCGCGTCCCGCCGCCAGACCCACACACCTTGTTGTCGCACCTGCATCGTCGTCCATCGGGTCCCGTTGTTGTGAAAACCCGCCTCGCCATCGACGCTAGCCCATCCGCCGACTGATGTTCATCAGGATCTAACTGTCATTGTAACGCATCCCTTCCACAGGCCCTAGCTGTGTTCCTCCCTGAGCACACAGGCGCACACCACCAACCACCACCCATGTGGCTTGTGTCCTATATTGCACGGACGACACCGACACGACACGACACGTCGGCACGCAATTATCAAAAAAATTGAATTTTCAACACGTTGCGACACGCCGATTAAAATATATTTTTAATAAATAAAATATGATAAAATATATAATTAAATACAAAATTATGAATGAAAATATCACAATGGCAACTAAATATTATAATAAACAAAGTGTAAAAAAACATATGATGAAAATGGCCTAAAAATAATGACATTTGTTTTTAAAATTAAAATAATGGTTTTCATTTCTCACTTCATACATTAATTATCAATGGAAATTCTAGACTCATCACCACCACTAACATCATCCCTAAAAATAACAGTCTCCATGTCTGGCTCGTCAAGGGAAAGATTTGCAACTTCAAGCATTCCAATATCTTCCAATGAATCAAATGCATCACCACCATCATCTCACATCTTTGTCTCTCCTTGTGCATATTGTGGGGTTTTTCTTGATAGAAGACAAAGCTTACTATGGATGAAAACCAAGTCTTCTTCACGTTTTGGCGATATCTTGTTTCTTCTCAATGAGTGCACAAAGTTGTAAGTGCTCCAATTCCTTTCGGCGCATGATGAAAAAGAAGGTTGTGCAACTAGCCTCAAGGCTATGTTTTGAAGTAATGGTGCACTTCAACCATAAAAAAGCCACCAAGATTTAGAATCCATATTCCACCTATTTTGTATGGAATCATAGTCTCTAAAACCTCCACTCTTGTCTATGAAAGTTGCATACTCTAAGTTGACCTTAGTGCGCTCTTCCAAGTTAGGAAAATATCTCCTTAGGCATTTCATCCTTCCTTGGTTAATGTCATCATCTTTGTGTGGAGGCACTCTAGTGGGATCTTCATTAAGCAATTCATCACTATAATACCTTGTTTAAGAAAAATAACGGTGTTAAATACATTCATTAAAATAAATTATATAAGTTAAAGAAACATTAAACATAAATCTTACCTTGGATTCAACGCATGTGCCAAGCAATGTAGTGGAGTGTTGTTCTTGGTCCAACGATCCACAAAAATTTGATACACCACTTGATAAAAAATTGACTCTTCATCTAGTCTTTTCCCTTCATTAATATATACAGCTTTCTTCACATTTTCAATCATACTATCCCACATATCATAAATCAAGTGTAAGCAAGGCTTGTCAGTATCACAAAGTCGAAGCATGTCATAGATTGGAGCCGTGAAAGAAATAATATAGTCAACTACCACTCATCTTCCAAGACCTTATCTTTAACAAACCTAGCATGTGTCATATCATCTTCCTTATAAATACTCCATTTATCACTAATGATCATCTCTCGGAGACCATTTTTTATGAGCTTAAACCTCTTAAGCATCACAATCACAGAAGCAAAATGTGTTTCGACAATGGCAAGTAACTTCAAATTAACAAATTCATTAAACATTGTCAACCGCATCGAATGATTCATAATAAAGTTCTTGATGAACACAGCATCCTCAGCAGTATCTTTAACTCAACCATAGTTATTTACGGCGCATGGCGCACAACGACGACAAGAGCCCCCGACACAAAAGTGCATGGCGCGTGGCAATATTAACTTGCGGCGCACAAAAGAGGTATATACATATATCAACAATAACAAATAATAAATTATACAATTTATATATAAAAAACAAAGATTTATGTCAATTCATATTCCATATATCAAAAAACAAATGAAGTCAACAATGACACCTACAGTTAAATATTAAAAACTATATATCTCAAAAAATCATATATATCAATTCCTAGAATATATTAAAAACAATATATCTCAAAAAACCAAGACGGGAGTAAAAAACCATATATCTCAAAAAAACAACAGGAATAATTCGAAAAAAATAAGGGGCAAGCAACATAAATAAAATTGAATTAAAAATAAAAAAAAAAGTTATTGATTCGCATTGAAGGTGCGCCTGCTCTGGACAACATTGCGTATCTAAGTTGCGGTGGTTGAGGGAGCTCAGCTAAGTCGTGGTCGACTAGGTCACGACGGTCGAGGGATCTCGATTTGGTCGTGGCAGTCAATGTGGTCCAACACCAGCTGGGTCGCTACGCTCACGAGAAGAGTGTTGCGTAGAGTCGAAAGGGGAGGTCGTTGTTTGACCTTGAAAGAGGTATTTTCAATCAGGGCGTAAGAGTTGGCAGGTTAAAAAAATACAAAAAAAACAAAAAGGCTCAATGGCGCGCGCCATTGGCACAACATGGCGCGCGCCATTGCGCAATACGGCGCACGCCACAGTGAGCCATCTTAAATGAGCCATGGCGAAGCCATGGCGCGGCGCACCACTCCCTGGCGCTAGACAGGGCGCAATGGCGCACCATGGCGCGCGCCATTAATAACTATGAACTCAACTACATCTATCATAATCAAGTTGATTACTCTCAACATTTTTGGGTGCACAAATATTCTTCAAAGCAAGATTAAGAGTGTGTACCACACAAGGTGTCCAGATGATGGATGAAAATTGTTGCTCAATAAGTTGTCTTGCAGCCTTGCAATTTGAAGCATTGTCTGTAATTACTTGGATGACATTTTCATGTCCAACCTCATTGATTACCTCTTTCAACAGGTTTGCAATGAAAAATTTATCTCTGATCTCTCCTGAACAATCAACTGCTTTTAAAAACATATCATCACCATCAGACATTGCAATAAAATTAATAAGAGGTCTCCTTTGTGAGTCACTCTATCCATCACTTACAATACTTACCTCTTTGTCTTTCCAACTCGATCGAATCAAATGATAAACTACAAGGAGGCAATGATATTAATCCTCGATTCATTTTCTCTCTCTTTGCCTGACTTGTTCTTCTAAATTTTTCATCTCCAATACCGAATTTCTGGTTACATTTTTTGTAATCTCCAATCCCTTGTTTAGGAATACTCAATAAATGAGCTCTCACTCAAGTGTAGGAACTCTTACTGTCTTGGTTACAAAATTTGCATCTCCAACGAACATTACCTCCTTTATTACACTCATCTAATCTTTCAACAAATCTCCGCAATGGTTTTTTTGGATCATTATACTCTACTCGAACTGCATCAGTATTACTACAAGCACTGACAGTACTTGAAAAAGTCATTCTGCAAAAATAACATGATCAAATTTTATCAACATATATAAAAAAAAATCTCAATTCTCAAAACAAATAAACATATTAAATAAAAAAGAAGAATTAAGCATTAAACAAACCCACATGATAAAAAATAAAAACACCAAACCAAACAAAACCAACAGACAACCATTTTTCCAAATTCAGGTAAATTGGTCTGATAATTTTTTTAAACAAAAAAAAAACAACTAGAAATAAATTAAAGAATAATATAATATACATATAATGATATGAATAATTGAATATATGATGGTCGTCACTCCTAACACCGGACTGCAATGCGAAGCGAACATAACAGGAAGCTTACGTGGCCAGTTGAGTGAAGACCCTGGAGATGTCGACGACCGCGAAGGAAGTGCGTTCCAAAATCAATGGAACTCTTGCTATCTTGGTTAAATGAGCGGTATTTATACATGCCTCAGTCGTGATGTTGGCATAAGGGTGTTTATACATATGTCCATAAGGGTATTTATACGCCCCAGTCACATTCCAGTCGTGCCCGAGACGTGGCCTCCGCGTGCTCCTGCTCAAGACATGTCTCAGTCGTGGCTTTCGCGCGCCCTCTTGTTCCAGACGTGTCTGAGTCATGGCCTCCGCGCGCCCCTCCTGTTCCAGTCGTGGTCTCCGCGTGTCCCAGTCGTGGCCTCCGCACGGCCCTCTTGTTCCGAACGTGTCCCAGTCGTGCCCTTTTTTTTCGGCGTGTTGTGGACGTGGGCATTGCGTGTCTGTACCGCGTCGATGTTGGAGAAGTGTCTAACACCGATACTCCCCCCTTTTAGCTGTATCGGTGGTGCTACATAGATTGTGCCTCCACCTTCACACCTCCTCAAACTATTTTTTTATTATTTCGAAAATACACTTTTTGGTTAAGTGGGAACCTAGAAAACAAAACATTTCCAAGCATCCAACCCCAAAAAAAAAGAATCAAAATTTAAATTAAACATTTCAAAATTCAAACTGCAAACAGTAGTCACCACCTCGAGCTACGTCCTTGGCTGGCGTCACACCAGATCACCAACAAGGAACTTCGTCGTCGTAAAATTACCATCATCTCATCTAAAAAACAGACAAATTGAAGACCACAAATCATCATAAATCTCAAATCGATGAACATCGTCATGGGAGATAGCATCACCAACAAGGTAGAAGACAAAACCAGATCACCAAATCCATCAAAACCATGGAGATAATCTGCTCAACAATCCATCATCAAGATCAAGCCCTCTGGGAGCCCAGGGATAGAGACAAAGCCATCATAGAGAAGCACCTCCCGAAATGCCATCGATTGCTCAAACTCACATCCCATAAGTACTTGGCAATCCACCTTGCAAATCCAAAATGGGAGAAGATTGGTGGAAACTAGGAGCCACAGCAAAATATGGAGTAGAAAGGGTCCTCAATAGTAAAAAGTGATTGTCGCCATGACAACCAATCCATGCCTTCAGGGCCACCACCGGGCGAAGAACACCAGGAGACCATAAAACTGAGCATGAGCAACGAAACGAACCATCCAAAACAAATTAGAAACAAGTAAATTTATTTATCGTCGACAACGCTATTGTCTAGTAAAACCATTCACCAGAACACAACCCCCTTCACCGCAAAAACAAGACAATCATCCCGAGCATCAAGGAAATAAGACATCGATGCAGAACAAAGGAAACGACCTGAGGTGTGATCTGTAACACGCGCATCCAACAATAACGCATCACCAGGCGAGCTCCTCCAGGCGCACCTCAACCTCCGCCTCCTACTGGAAGCATCTCGAGCTCCAAACCCCAGCCTCACAGCGCCCCTACTCACCTATGGTGTCTCTCTCCAGCATTATGACGTCATCAGGCCGCGCTCACGGTTTCCTCCTATCGCTGTTGTTGTCCGACCTTTCCTGCTAAGGCCAAATTTCCCGTTTGCAGATTTTCCTGTTGGATTCCTCACTTAGTCCTTCCTGTTGGTTTGGTGTTATCTTGTCACCTCTTTCTGATCTCGCTCCTGATATGGCCGCTTCCTCACCACCATCCAATATCCATCATATAACCTGGAACTATCATTGGATGAGCTTGCGCTTGTACACTCTCATAGGGTCGTCTCGCTTCCTACCTCCTTTTCAGCCTCTGTTGCTCATACGGGTGGCACCACCGCTTGTCTCTCAACGTCTGATTGCTTGGATGCTTGATTCGGGTGCTTCCAACCATCTCACTGATGATGCAGGTATGCTTACTACCTATCGTCCGTATATTGGCGCCATTGTAATTGCTTTTGCGGGCGGATCCACAATCTCTATTGCGAGATTTGGCACTTGCGCCTTAACTCCTGGTATTCGCCTGACTTCAGTGGCTCATGTTCCTCACAGTCCTTTTAATCTCCTCTCAATCTGTAAGCTCACAAAGGACTTGAATTGTATCATCAGGTGTTGTTTTTCAGGAGCGGTTGACGACTCAGGAACTTGGTAGAGGTGATCTTCGCGATAGTGTGCACATGTTTGATACCTCGTCATCCCTTGCTCATCCACCTCTACTCGTGCTCTCAATCTACATTTTCATCATGGTCATCCACCGGCTTCGGTCTTAAATCAGTTTTGCCCCCAATTCAGTATGCACCTTTCTTTCCATCGTGAATCTTGTAAGTTTGTTAAACATCACTGCACGTTTGTTCCTCATTAGGTGGCACGTGCATCTAAACCATTTGACTTAGTCCATACTGATGTATGGGGTCCCTGCATGGTCTCAAGTCAGTTGGGGTACCGTTATTATGTATCTCTTATTGATGACTTTTCTCACATGACGTGGCTTTATCTCCTTCGTGATCGTTCAGAAGTATGCTATTTTCAAAACTTTTTACAATGAAATTCACACTCAATTCTCCACGCCTATTATATGTCTCTGCACAGACAATGGCTGAGAGTATTTATCTTCTTCCCTTCGGCAGTTCATCAGAGATCATGGTGTCCATCAAACATCCTGCCCTGATACCCCTCAGCAGAATGGTGTGGCCAAGCGTAAGCATCATCACATTCTGAAAACTATCTGTGCCCTATTATTTCACATGCAGGCGCCTCTTCATTTTTAGGGGATGTTATTCTTACTGCTGCATATCTTATCAATCGTCTTCCATCTTCTATCCTTCAAGAGGAGAGTTTGTTCCAGGCTCTGTTTCCCTCTCTTCCTCACCCTCTTCCACTTCGCGTGTTTGAGTGTCTCGCAGTCAATGAGGTTACCATTGTCTCTCTCCTGACTTGAGACGTTATATCATATTCTCTAATGTCTCCTTCATTGAGAGCTCTCCATTCTCATCCTCTCTACCCTCTCCCCTCCATCGATGAATGTATTCCTCTTACCATCCACTTAGCCCTTCCTTCATTGCCCCGATCTGATGATCGTTGTTTTGACTTTGTTTATTCTCGTCGTCCATCGAACATGCAGGGGCCCATTCCCATACCAAGGGTGTCATTTCCCCGACTTCGTCCTTCACTCCTGCTACGAACACAGATGACTTGCCGATTGCATTACGAAAAGATACTCGCTCCTATCAGAATAATCTTATATACACAACTTCCTACAAAGGCTTCTCTGCTCTGGAAACGATATTTGTTCCCCGTACAGTTGATGAGGCTAAATCTCACCCTAGTTGGCTTCAAGCAATGCAAGATGAATTACAAGCGTTGGATGACAATCACACTTGGGATCTGATCCCCCTTCCAACAGGCAAACACATTGTTGGTGGTAAATTGATTTATACAATCAGTCTCAATGCTAATGGCACTCTTCATCACCTTAAAGTTTATCTGGTGACGAAAGGCTTTACTCAGACATATGGTGTTCATTATTTCAACATTTTTTCTTCGGTTGCAAAAATGGCATTTGTTCGATTATCTATCTCTTTTGCAGTTGTTTATCACTGTCCTCTTCATCTACTTGATGTTAAGAATGCATTCTTGCATGGTTTTCTAGACAAGGACGTGTATCTGCAACAACCTTCTGGCTTCACTGCCTCACGGATCGATTCTCATGTTTGTTGCCTGATTTGGCCGATTTTGCACCTTCATCACTACGTTTGGTCTATCTCAGAGCATGAAGGATCACACTATTTTTTACCAACAAACGTCCTCTGATTGCATCCTGTTGGTTGTGTACGTTGATGATATCATTATTACTGGTAGCGACTCATGGCATTGCTCATCTCGGCGCTTATCTACAACAATAGTTTCATACCAAAGACTTGGGCCTTTTTGAAGTATTTTCTTAGCATTAAAGTCTCTCGCTCTCCAACCAGCATCTTTCTTTCCCAACAGAAATATGCGTTGGATATCTTACAGGATACTGGCTTGTCTCAAGCAACTGTCGCCAGCACTCCTCTTAAACCAAGGGAAAGGTCCCTCCATGATGCCACTGACTCATATTCTCATTCAGACTGGTATAGTCATCTTATGGGCAAACTCAATTATTTTACCATGACTCGTCCAGATATTGTTTACGCTATCAGCAAGGTCAGTCAATTTATGGACCATCCGACGAAATCTCAATGGGACATTGTTCTTCACATTGTCAAATACATTAAAAAAGTCTTAAAACATGGTCTTCGGTATTCACATCACAATCATCTAAACATTAAGGCAATCTATGATGTTGACTACATTGATTGTTTATCTACCCGAAAGTCTACTTCTAGGTTTGTAGTTTTTCTAACAGGTAACTTGATTTCCTGGCGAAGCAAGAAACAAACCGTCGTCTCCAGATTCATTGCTGAATTTGAATACCGTGCGATGGCCACGGTCACTACCGAAATTCTTTGGCTTCATCACATTCTTCATGAAATTGATTTCCCACCCCAGACTCCTACTCATATTTGGAATGATGATCAGGCGTTCACAAAGATTGCTTCTAATCCAGTATTCCACGAACACACAATGCATATTGAAATTGACTGTCACTTCCTTCGCCATCACCTAGAGATTGGTGTATTGTGTTTACGAGAGACTAAAAGGATAGGAGAAAAGCAAAAGAATCGGATGTTCCGGTTTTAAAATTTGGTAATCGGGTTGTAACGTCTTGGTCCGGCTTACCATCGAACCGGTGGTCGGACCGGTAGGTCACATGGCCTCAAGCGTGTCTCCCCGTACGCCAGAGGCTGCCGACTAGCAGCGAGGGTCTCGGGAGGTGATAGTGAGGAGACTATACCCTCTTATCAGAGTTGCACAGCGGTATTATCAGAGTGAAACACAAAAGTAGCGAAAGCAGTAATAGACAAAAGCAGCAGAAGACAGATAGCAACAATTTGTATAAAAGGTGGCAAACGCCAATTGAACAAATACAGGGATGATGATACAGCTATGGAAAACAGAAAACAGTACAACATGCTTTCGATACAATACAAAAGAAATAAAGAAAGACTGCAAAGCCCCACGGGCGATCTCCTGAGCATCCCGAGCTCTCGCTCGGTCCTTTGCTCCTATCTCCAGGTACGTGCAACACAACAATTCAACCTAGGTCCTGCAAACAAGAAAGGTCTACTCGGGTACCCCAGTGCAATGGCGGCCTGAGTAGGGTGTGAGATATAAATCTCAGTAGGTCGGTACCACCGGTGTCTAACCCAAACAAGACAGTGTAATATTGATTAAAGCAGTGAGCAGGTATAACAGGATTCAATAAACAGGACAACATAGATAAACAACACCCGTCCAGGTTCCCTAAGGACACCCGACGGCTATACAAGCTTCGGCTCATTGCCGGTAAAGTAACCTGATCATGTCACCATACATATATATATATATAAACATTTAGATCATAGATGGCATGGGGTAAGAATGTCTCCCACCCATTAATCGAGATTAGCAGGCATGAGGTAAGAATGCCTCTCGTCCCTAAAAGATACTGGCAAGGGGTAAGAATGTCTCCCTTCCATCACATTCATTCAAACGGTATGGGGTATAACTACTTCCCATCTGACACATTCATAATACTGGCATGGGGTATAACTGCCTCCCATCCAAACATGTAATCATCAACAGAAGTTAACTGGCAAGAGGTAAGAATGTCTCCCTTCAAGACATGCACTCATCAATAGAAGTCAACTGGCAAGGGGTAAGAATGTCTCCCTTCCAGACATGTACTGTCACACTGGCATGGGGTATAACTACCTCCCATCCAACCACGTATCTGTCACTAGGTGGCCTCAACATACACTCACCTTTATTATCATTCATTATGTGGCATCAGCATGTGCGCACTCACCATACAAACATGTATATATTATACTACTTATGGCATTACCTCATAAGCATTCAAAAGTCATATCACAATCACAAACAAACATACAGCCCATATCCACGTAAACGGTTATAATCACATCCATACAAACATACTTAAGGCAAACCAATCTTAAGTATTTATAATATCATCATTATCATATTTATCACATTTATACTTAAGACATCTCCTCTTAAGTATCAATATCAAGATATTCACATATTCATTTTCCTAACCTAAGGCGTGCTCATTACGTTATTCCAAGGCGTGGTCGTACCACCCTAGTCCGCTCATCTCCAGTTTAACCATTTCATTTTAAAGGATACATTTATCATTTTTTAACCAGTTGGTACAATTCAAAGGAAACACGACATCATCAATCAACACCAAAGCATAACCAGAAATCAGCAGTCAAGCATAATAATCTACTTCCTACTTTTATCTTGAAGACCGCGCACCTCTGATCGAGGGGTTTTATTATTAAATCGTTAGTTTAGTTAGCAGGCAACCTTTTTTATCTTGTTCCTGCAATTCACACTCTTTGCACAGAAGCATTCACTTGAAACTAAACTTGCATGATTACCATGCTAAAGCAGTGCAGAAATAACTTATTAATACTTCACTTTAAATTAAAGGGCAAGGAGAGGGACCCTACCTCAAGGTGGATCCACCCATCCACTTCGGTTCTTGGCGCTTTCTAACTTAAGTTGTCGTTGCTGCTCCCCCTACTAGGCATAACACACTATGAACCTTAAAACAACTAAGATATTTACTTAGAGGATGCGCAAACCATAAACGGGCATAACCCTTACCTCGAAAATCAACCGGCGGACCGAAAAGACCGCAATCCGCCTCGCCTTCGGCGGCGGACATCATACGCGCACCCACAAGGTCCCGAGGGACCTTTCGCATCCCCTTACAACAAAGGAACCAAAAGAAAAACGAATCAAAAACAAACCCTAAACCTAGGGGGGTTCGGCCAAATGGAATTAGGGCAAGGAGGAGCCCTAAAATCGGCCAAGAGGAGAGGAGGAAAGAGGGAGGAGACTTACCGCGGAGATTCGAAGGAGGAATCGCCAAGAACGGAGGAGGAAGGAGATGCGACCGAGAGGGGACTCGCGCGAGGCCGAGGCGCCAAGGGAGAGGGTTCGTGCGGGTTCTGGCCGAGAGGAACGAGGGGAGGGTTTATTAGTTTAGGTTTTATTTTAAATTTCTTTTAAACATTTTAAAAACCCAAACAGGGCACGGCGCACGGCTTGGGCCGCACGGTTTAGCAAACCGTGCGCCAACCGTGCGTCCCCCACTGGACACCCACGACACCCCGCACGGGCTGGCCGCACGGTTTGGGTAAACCGTGCGCAGGCCGTGCGGACTCCTTTGCCTCCCTGATTTAGGCCGCACGGCTTGGGCCGCACGGTTTGGGAAATCGTGCGCCAACCATGCGCCTTCAGCTGTTCTTTAAAAACGAGCCGTCTTCGGGTCCGACACTCCCGGAACCCTTCAAGACACTCGGAAAACTTAACAGGCACGCGCCCATGTCCAAAAACATTAAAAAGAAGGATCCAAACCTTCGGAATCTCATTCCGAAGCCCGATCTTAAATTCGACCGGTTCAATAATTGAAAAGTTCAAATTCCTTCGCCTTTTTAACCCGGTTCAAAACGCGGGTCATTACACGGGTAAAACTAAGACTAAAAAAAGTGTTGGTATTATGATGGATAAGACTTTAAGAGATAAAGTAGTTGACGTTGTAAGATTAGAGGATAAAATCATAGTCGTTAAGAGAGGAAGGAAAAGAGACTTTCAACTTGGAGTTTGACGCAACATGAGAAGATTTTTATAGGTGGTGACCTAAATGGGCATGTAGGAAATGATTCTAGAGATCACATAGTTTTCCATGGGTGTAGTAAATGATGGATGAAGGATCAAACATCTTAGGCTTTACCTATAGTTGTGATTTTATGGTAGCAAATACATTCTTTAAGAAACAAAAGGAACATCTTATTACTTATAAAAGTGGAAACACAAGATCCCAAATTGATTATTTCTTGGCAAAAAAGGTATGATATAAGATTTATAAAGGATTGTAAGGTTATACCCAATGAAAATCCTACCACCCAAAATCGTTTATTAGTTTTAGACCTGTGAGTTAAGAATTACAAGAGAAATATGAAACAATAAAGGAATCCGAGAATCGGATAATGGCTCCTAAAGGATAACTTTATAATGGAATTTAATAACAAACTTTTGAAAGAATCAAGAAACCACCGACTACATGTGGGATGAGAGGGCTAAAATTGTTCGCAACATAGTCACTTCTATTCTAGGAGTATCAAAAGGATTTTGTCGAAAAACAAAAAAGAATCTTGGTGGTGGAATGACAATGTCCAACTAAAAGTAAAAGCAAAACGTGAGTGTTTTAAAGCTTTTCACTTTTTTAGTAATGAAGATATCTGAGCTCGATATTGTGTTGCTCATAGAGAGGTAAAGCAGTTAGTGAGGTTAAATCTCAAGTTTTTGAGGAGTTATACAATCCATTACATGCTAAGAATGGTGAAAGAAAACTCTACAATTTAGCTACACGTGGAAAACAAAAACCTAAACTTTAGATCAAGTTCGGTGCATAAAAGATGAAGACGGACGTGAACGTTCCGAGCGCAACAGAAGCATCAGATGGGGCATCCCAACTCTGCTTTTTGTCATGATCGATGATTAATCCGAGATTTACACAACGATGAACGTCATAATCAATGAAATTGAATCAAAGAATACAGACAACATATAAACGCTAAAACCAAGGAGTAGGATCGTCACATATTATTTATAATTAGCTTAACCAATTAAAGAATTACCTTACGAAAAATTCTTTCTCGTAGATGGATCTGACGTCTCTATGTCGTACTATTGTTGTGTTGTAGGAATCGAGAATAAATTCCCTCCAGCGATGATCCACATGTATTCCACGAACCTCTGAACATCGTCGTAGGAATCTCCAAGTGCTACCACGACAGATCTTAATGCTTGCGTCGTTCGCGTATGATCACCCTGAAAATCGCTTCCAAGGAAGAGTTCTCTTCAATCCCTCTAGACTTGAGAGTGGTGGTGGAGGATCACTCTTCGTTCTTAAGAGTGTTCTTGGAATGGGAGCTCTCTAGGGCTTTGAGAGGATTCTCTCCGGATCTCGTTGTGCACAACACAAATGAATTGGCTCTCATAAGAAAATAATATAATTGGATTTATATACTGTTGGGTTAGAAAATAATAATTGCACATGCGCCTTTTATTATTTCTGTAATCCTTGCAGAACCCCATGTCTATAATAATAATATTCTTATTATTTCTTGACATGCATTAAACTCGCGAATTAAATTAAAGGCGCTATCAGTGACAACTTGAACCACGTTTTCCAGACCAATACGTTCCACAAATTTGCTTAACAATTCAAATATTAAGAAATTGATCAATTGAACATAATTGTGCAACCATTTTTTGTCTAATCTTGTTCATGTTCTTCCATCATTGTCTTTGTGTGCCTCATTTCCTTATTTAGTAAGCGAACTCTAACCTCATGATAGCTTGGTGGCTTCATTCCTAGACCAAATTGCTCAATTGATTCAATCATGGAATGAAAGCTATCATATTTCACAACATTGAAAGCTATTCTCGCATCATATATTCATCTTGCAATTTATGTACATGCTCTCTCGCATTTCTTTCTTGTGCTCTTCGGTTTTGTATGCATCTATGATTGCCTTTTGTTTTCCTTTCCTTCCATGAACAATTTCTTTCGGGTCACATCACGCGTAAAATAGGTATCCATCGGTCCAATATTGTGTGATGACTTAAAACTAATGACTTTCCCACAGTAGGTCTTCCACCCTTCGGATTGATCTTTTCAATGTCATTATCATCTTCATCTTCATAATGGAAATCATCAATATTCGAAAGTATGTTTCGCTGATTCTTATCTTCTTTTTTCTTCATATATTGTCTTAGCTCCCCCTTCACGTGATCCGGACATTTCTTACAAGCGGTAGAATTTCCATATCCTCCAACCAAGTGTTGTTTCATTCGATTAATACCTCCTCTTGGTTTCTAAACAAAAACTGCATGTTAATAAATCTTTGTCGCTAGGATTTCCTTGATAAACATACTTCCAAGCAGGGTCTTTCCTTGCACTACTTAGAGTTGCACTAGTTGGTGTTTTAGAACGATCATCACTCATAATTTCACTGGCGGGTGGGTGTTGCAGTTGATGTTGATGGAAACGGAAATAATCTTTATAGAGGCCCGAAGTTGGGAGGAAAAAAGGAGGAAAACAAATGAAAATGAGATAGGAATAGAGAAAAGAAGAGGAAAACTTGAATAATAGGAGATGGTTATAGAAATAATTTTTGGTTGTAGAAGAATCAATGAGAGAAGATAAAAGTCGGGGAGGAGAGTTGTTGCGCGCCGCCAGATTTGTTGTCGCCCAGCTTGATGCTACTCCAAATCTTGTTGTCGATTTTTTTAGAGTCCCGTGCAACTTTTTTTATTAATTCATTAAATGTTATATTTAATATGTTGCTGACACCCCACCCCACCCCAATGGTCGTAGCCCTCGATTTCCACTCACTTTTCACCCCGATTTCCACCCTGGCCGCCACTTTTTCAAAAAGGAGCCCCGATTTTTTTTAGGGGGCTCACCTCAGTGAGGTTGCAGCACCTCACAAGTGACGAGGCACTCCAGGTGCGCCTCGCAACGCCTCTCGCCAAGGCGCGCACCTTAGCGCGCCTTTAACAACATTGGTAGTTTTTTAGTGTCAGGGTATTAATAGGGGTCTAGCTCAATGGGGAAGGTTATTCGGTTGTTTGGTTGGGCAGCTTGCCTTGGCCTACAGAGAACTGAACTCCCAGGAGAGTAGTTCGAGCTCCAAAGAACGCCCCTAAGAGTCTATTGTTCTTTGTAATTGTGATCGAACAAGGAATTCTCCTAATATTATGCTTAATTTCTCTCATCTAGATCAAATCTCTAAATTTTGAGATAAATATATATAAATATATATATCGCAATTTTTTTGAAATTCATAATCTGTTTTTTAATTTTTTATAATGTATAATAAATTTTTATTTTATTTTACAGATTGATTTTATTATATATTCAATCGAATGTGGAGTCTGTTTGATATAGAGTAGATACTAGTAACGTAAAAACGGCTTGTTGGGTTGAGTGTGTCCTGTTGGATTGGTATAGCCCGATTTGTTTTTTTGAGAGATATTTGGGCCGAATGCTTGCGCCCTGTACTACGCACCAGGCCGCAACCTTTGCAAGTCGAGCTCCGCGGTGAGCTCGTTGGAGAATCCAAGCGGCAACGCGCCCTTGCTCCGGGGGACCGGGGACCGAAGGTCCCCGACCAAAATTTTGGGGTACTATAGCAACTCTAACCACTGTAGCAGAGCGGACTGACCGACACCGACAAGGCACTGTAGCGACGCGGATTTTCAACCGGCGTCCACTGTAACACTTTAGACTTGTGTGGTCGCAGCACTATTACGATGCAGACTTTCAACTACCTTTCATTGTAGCGATGCGGACTTCCTGTGCGGTTAGTGGAACAGTGGATCGTCTTCCTCCTTTTATACTCCATTTTCAGGCTAGGTTTTCGTTGTTAGAAACTCTAAGAGAGATCTTGTAAATGTGGTCCCAGATTTCATAGTGATATTTCTGTCTCTTCGTGGACGTAGGGAACATTTCCCGAACCACGTAAATCTTTATGTTCAAGATCATTTTCTTCTTTTTTCCCATTTACTCTTCTATGAATCGCTTTTTCACTTCGTTGCTCCCGGCGTTTTTTCGCAACATGTCCAATGGGTCAAACTAACATTTTTTGAGTTGGACTACTGGGACCAAGACACGACATTTTGGGCCAAGCGACTCGAGTGACCTGGCCTAAATCCAACTCAATCCAAACCAATTAATATTTTTAATTGATTTTATGATATTTAAATTTAAAAATTAATTTTTTTTAAGGTTTGGGTCAGGCTGAGCCAGCCTGAAAACCCAAGTCACCAAACCAAGTCAGTGGCTCAAGAGCTTTGACTCGGCCTGAATGAGTTCGGACTAACTTTACATCCCCAGTGTGCAGCTCCTTATAACTTATTCTGGGAACTAAAAACAAAAACAGAAAACAAACTGCATATAGATTGTTCTTGTTTTTCCCCCCTAAAACAGAACATGAAAAACAGTTTTTGAAAACAAATAATAAATAAAGCAGGTATCACCAAACAATTTTTTTTTTCTGCTTACAAAAACAAGAAAACTGTTCTTGAAAATAAAAAACAGACAGACCCATATTGTTAGAAACGTGGGGCTGCTGTGTTTGGGTCTGGAAGTGTTGTTAGTGAGCTAGGTTCACTGCTGATGCTCAATTTAGCTGTGAGCGTTGTGTATTTGTTGGAGGCAGCGAGTACCAAACTTGGCGAGCGACAAGTGCAGCAACCGCTGTGGAGAAGGTATTTGGACCATAGTGTCTTGAAGGAGCAGAACTCTGTTCAAGTGACGCTATGGCTTCTTCTACGTGACATGCAAATTCTAGTTGTGCGGCCAATGGGTGCTAAAATGGTGGAGGGTTACTACAAAGGTGTCGATGCACCTGGGTTACCAAGGCAGTGTGAATTACCAACTGGTTCTGTGTGCAATACGCCCTACAAGTGTCGTCACTCTAGGAACATGGCAGTGACTCCCAGGATCAGTTCGAAGCAGAGGAAAGGCAGGCATGTAAAAGCTGTTACAGATGCTGGCAATAATGTAGGGGCTGCTAATGGACTTGCTATGCGAAACCAAGAATGCACGTTTGAGTTTGCGGAACCCAGGAAGAGGCAAAGCGCAATCAAAGAAGTTGCTCATAGGCTGAAATGCCTTGGTGAAGTGTGGGGTGTTGGTGACCGAAAAGAACTAGAACCACCTCACCAAAAGGAGTTTCAACATGTTCCAAATGCTGTTGTAAAATAGGGAGTGAAGGCTGCTAGGATAGAGGCCCCAGTGTTGGGAGCACAGCAATATTGAGGCCACTGCCAAAGCCATCACCGGGTGTTAGGACATTGAGTGGACATTGAGTGGACATTGAGTGGACATTGAGAGAAACAAGGAAGAACAAACAGCACCGGCACTTGTTATTCTCCAGGAGGAATGGAGTTACAGTAGAAGGAGACAAGGGAAGAGATTATCCTCAGAATACCACTTCCAGGAGCCCAGCCAGACCCAGCCAAGGTCCAGCACCATCGACCACGCTGAAATTCCAAAATGATAATTTGTACCCCTCCCTAACCTGCTGGCCCCTTTTTATTTTCCTACCCGCCATCCAACAACCCCCAACCACATCTATAAGAAATTACAAGGTTGCCCCCGCTAAACAGCTGGCCAAAACTATCTAAACCAAAATACAAATCTGCCCCTGGCAGTACCCACGCTCTCCAACGGACAGCCCAAGCTAGCCCCTGCATTCCTAACATTTCTCCCTCCTTAAAAACCACCTTGTCCCCAAGGTGGAACTCCTAAAAGCACGACACGGCTTCCTGAGCACTGGAATGGTAGCCCTCCTTTGAAGATGGCAGCACACTTGCATCAGCATCAGCACCATCCTGGCCAACTCCACCTTCATTGAAACCATAGGTGTTGCCGTCAATCTGCTTCTTGAATCCAGCCCCAGCTGCATGTGCAACAAAGCCATCGATCTTCTTATCTTGACTGGCAGGAATTACACTAGCTGGTTTTGCAGCATTCCCCTGACTCCCATCGTTATCCCCTGGCCATCCTCTGAGCGTTGGAGATGAACATTCAGTTGTACCAAACAAGGAGGCTTGTGATTTTTATCTAGGTTCACTATGATCCTTTCCCAAATCCAGTTCAGTTTTGTTCTTCCGTTTCCAAAATGGTGCTGGCTGAAAATTGCCCTTGTTGCCCTTCGATGAGCAAATTTGGAAACAGAATCACTGCCAAAAGTGTTGGGAAATTCTGAACTAGAGAGCTCTAGAAAAGCTTCATCACAGCTGACTGCCTTTACTCTGTTGCAGTGTTTGTGAAGAATTTCATGTAACACATCAGCAACCTCTTCATAAGCTTCAAAGTTGTAAGGTAAATTGAACAGATGCGGACACAAAGAGCATTAGCATTGCTAACAAATTTGTCAGCCCTATCACCATGAGCTCGAGCAGGGCAATTTGCAGATGAAATTTCCGTTGTTCCTCTAAGCAAATGCGGTGGGAATGTTGACACCCCTACATTTTGATTTTCTGAACAACCGGCAGCCGAGACAGAGGGCTAGTAAAGTTGGTAAGGAACCCCATCAAACTAAACTTCATTGTTCCTCACACCAAAAACTGCCAGCAACTTAAATGAAAAGTGTTGCACCCCGGACAGCGATGAGTTCCTCATCTTTGAGCTGGTTTAGGAAAAAAAACGCTGCCGCAAACGTTAAGACATAACAGTTGCTACGCGTATTAAACACAGACCCAATTGCCACACTGCCTTTACAGCCGTTGTCCCCCCGTGTCACGGAATCCATAGGCAGCTCTTCGATCGTTTGCATGGTCTGTTGTCATGCCTCTTGCAAAGCCCGAACTTTTGGCCTCACCGTCTCCTTGCCAAGCTCCAATGCAGATACACCAGCACTGCGAATTTTATCTTTCAAACCTCCATTACTTGCTCCGCGAGCTTTGCTCCCTGCATTTGTCATGTTTTGTTCTTCCAGACTCGAGCTAGGATAGGTGAAGCAGTTTTCCATATCGCTGACACCAGAAGTGTTGTACTCTATTTCTTGCCTCACTTGTTCTGCAAAAGTTAAAAGCTTCGATCGCAATGTTGGTTCTAGCTGCTTTTCCTAATTGTCCATCAAAAACTGAGTGAGCTGCTGCTCCCCCTTAGCGTTCCTGTCCACGTTGTGCAGTGACAGATGCTCCCGCGTTGCTCGAAGAGGCGTTGGTAGCCCTGTGGCTTCGCTTAACTCCATTGAGCACGTAGTAGCAACGTTATAAGATTGACCTTTTACACACGCAGCATTTTGTTTTTCCGAAAAATGAGAATCCTGGACTTGACGAACATGTACAGTTGGCAATACACGGGATCTAGCCTCTTCCTCTGGCAGTGGTTTCGTACACAATTCTGGCACAAACTCCTCCTTGGAGGACCATCCCCACTTACTCTCGCTAGAACTCGGGTTAGCTTCCTCCAAGTTGTACCAAACCAAACCAAAGTTGTTGCTCCTCAATTATGGCTTGCTGAAGCGCCTTCAAACACCGCAGTGGAACTTCCTCGGTAGACTTCCCATACCTGTCCATTAGTGCAGGCTTAAATTGCTCCCAAATCAAACTTGGAAATGCACTCTGCCACATCAAGAACCAATATAGAGTCGTACTCTTCATACAAAGTTGTGCCAGGGGAAGCTTCATGTCCTTGGAAGTCCGATTAACCAAGAAATGTGTATCAGCCTTGGTAATCCATCTGAACGGATCCTCTTCGGTAAACATAGGCAGCTTCACTCTGCGCGTAACACTCTGCACCAAGTTCACGAAGACAACTTCGTCCAAGACCAAATTGCTCCTCGAGCCACGACCATCCTCGACACCAGTATGATTACCGAATCCCGGAACATCCAATACAGTCATACTCTATTTACCTATTTCGAATCCTGGTTTCGTCTAAAACTCAATCCTCTTGATTTTATCCAACGTATGCTCTTCCATATCACACTTCCTGTGTGGCGCCTCTTCCTCAGATCACCGCAGTTGTTCACACGTCCAGCGCAGGTACTCAAATTGTCCATGCTCCAGCTTATCCAAACTATCTTGCTTATCAACATCCCCAGTATACTCTTTGTTGTCGTCAAGACGGAAGCAACTCTTTTCCATCCTCGACCACATCCAAGAAATAAGGTGACCTCAACATCCTTTCACCAAACAGCAAGTTACGTACGTCCTCAACTCAAGAACTTGTCCAGCCTCCATCGCGCCTACCGCACAATGTTCCTGCTCCCATGACTCTTGCCTGAATGTTCTCACCCAACGTCTCCTCTCAGCGATCATTCAACTACAATCGCTCCGTCAGTTCGCATATGAACAACAAACACGTTTCTCACTGTTGTGCTCGTTCCTTCAACAGTGTACAAAGAAGGAAAATAACAAATTGTTGCTCTTTTTTCAACTGCTCCAACGTCGTTTTGACCATCCACACGTCCTCTTCTCAGCGTTCTCGTCTCTCTTTTGACCTTCACAGACAACTTGAACACATCACCATGTTCAGCCAATAAGAAAGAAAACACAACAAACACCAAACCTCATTTTTCCAAACTGCATCTAATTAGTCAACGATCTACCTAACTTGCAAAGATCACCTGGCAACGAAACAGTCTCACTGAAACTAAGAAGCAACGTTCGTTCTGCAGTATACGTCCTCTTCTCAGCGTTCTCGTCTCTCTTTCAACCTTCATAGATAACTTGACATCACCATGTTCAGCCAACAAGAACGAAAACACAGCAAACACCTAACCTCGTTCTACCAAACTGCAACTAAGTAGTCAACGATCTACCTAACTTACAAAGAACACCTGGCAACGAAACAGTCTAGCTGCAACTAAAAAGCAGCATTCGTCCAGCGACATTTGTTCTACAGCATCTGTCCTCGCCTGATGTCTTCCACTCGATGTTCGGATCTCCCCCCCCCCACTCATTTCCCACCCTCATACTTTTCTCTACTGTAGTTCTTTCCCTTGCTGAATAATAGAGTGGAATCGGCTGTTTGCTTCCCTTTCTCTTCTTGCACTCTCAAAATTTTACCTAACATTTGGCGACTCCACTGGGGAATCATGAGAGAGGACAATCGTCGCGGTGAGAGTTGAGTGTCACGGTCGTAGGGTGGTTGAGTGTCACGATCGCGGGAGGGAGACATTTGCGAGTTGCGCGGCGCGATCGCAGGTGGGCGACGCACACGCTGTGAGGAGAGGCGGATCACTGTTGTGCTGAACAGAGCTGGACGATAACGATGAACAGTGGTGTCGAACACTGTGTGGAAGTCAAAAAACCGTTACGACACCAAGGTGGAGTTTGCTGGTTATTTTTCTCTCACCTCTACCTACTTTTTGTTGTACGATCTACTGAGTAGAAATCATGGTTCGGAATGGGAGTAGCTGAAGCTAGAGCTGATAGAGAATTATGGTACTAGTGATGAGTAGGAGTTTTTTCTACATCAATGTGAGGCGCAACTGTCCACGCATCCTTTGGAAGGCGTTAAGGTGGCGATCAATCCGACTAAACATCAAATTCATGGGGATAGATTTGAGTCCGGTTTGGAATTGCTGAACCTATTGAGGAGGTAGTGGAACAAGACAGGTTTATCAGTGAAGAGCTTGAGAAGCAAATTGGTTTCCGAATTGGGCAGCCGATGGCTACTATGACTGTGGAGAAAGGCTATAACAAGGGTGCTGATGCGGCCGGAATACTAGCGCCTCTTCCCCATACAAACCTGAAAGGAAACAATCTAGATGTTGAGACCTATAGAAATAGACTTCTCTCAGCCAGGAATTTAAATTTGTCTATCAATCCTCAACCAGTTACAGATCCTAATGCTCTATCTACTGAAGTAGAGGATGTGACAAAGCAAAGAGGTGGTGAGCATCTTGTTCCAGCGGGTTTTGGAGACGAAGAACAATGCTTTGAAGACGGCGTCACTGTTCGGCGTGATTTAGTTTGGCCTGAGTTGGATGAGCTCCTCTGCAGTGATGTTGTTGCTCCAAGGATGCGGTACTCCCAGGATGCGGCACTCCCAGCTGACTATGGTTTTGAAAGAACGGAGAACAACATGTTCATTAGTTTTTAATTCTGATTTTACTCCACATGCACCGTTTCCATTGGAGTTCGCTGTATTGGAGTCTGGAGTTTAAAAAGGTTATGATGGCACGCCCAGTGGAATGAATGACAACTTATCTGAAAGAAATTGTATGAAGGTGCAAAATTTGAAGAACTAGAATTGGAAGTCAGGGCATTAACCGAGCTTCTACAAACTAATCAACAGGCCGACATAAACTGCCATTTTGGTGCTCTTGAAAGGTGGCTAACCAAGTACCCGATGGTTCCAAGGAATTAGGGTGGCCAGATAGCAGCTAAAGTTGATAAAGTTTCACCTGTGGATAATCTGGTTTTAATTTTAAACAGCGATGTTCTTGGTCATGCTAGGTTGGTTCAGTGGCAGGTATTAGAGGTTTCAGGGGAGTCTGGTGGTGGAAAGACTTCACAGTTGTTATTACGTGAGGCTGAATGCAGGGAAGTGAGTTCTCAACTCGAGTGTATAGCTGCCAAAGCTGTTGCAGCACGAAAATCTTCAGTAAGGGAAGACAGTTTTATTCAAACAATTAGATTTCAGTTTTACAACGTTACAGAGCGTTTTGCTCACACTTACTATTTTTCACAACTGGAATAATTTTTCAGCAACGGGTTCATGACCCAGATTTTGTTGATGCAAGTCATTATGGGGATCTTAATCTGGTGGAACAATTACTTCAAGGATTCACGGTTACACTACAAAGGAATTTGGAGAAATCGATTTCACAGTTCATGTACTAGTTTTATGTCTACACGTCCCAATCTCCATGCTTCTACATCTGGGAGGGCAAGGAACCGATCCGAGTTGCTGGATATGCCTATGGTTGTGTTCCTATTAGTCGGTCCTAAAAGGATGGCAGAAATGTCTTCTGCAACCTACCATGTTCGAGCTCATGGTGTTGGGGGTGGTGGCATATTGGTTGGAGATATTAAAGCTCTCTGCCATCATCTGATCATTTTTCCTTGCAGCTTTGTAGCATGTGAAGAGGTAACTAATGTTTTCTATGAAATTTTGTACAAAAACTGCAGCAAAATTTAGGACGACAACTGTGTTGAAGTTTTCCTATAACTCTAGGCTCAGAAAGTGATGCGCATTTGGTCTCAACAATAAGAAGGGGAATTTATGTTGCGTTTGGATGCACTACAAGTGCTAGGGTAGGTGGCAATATGCTAATTGCCCGGCTTGCCGGCTTGCCGCACGGACAGCCAAACCAGATGGTCAATGTTGCGTCCCTGTTGAGAAGGTGGATGATCATATAATTCTTCCAGACCACAGTTTTCGAGGGGGTCGTGTTTTAAAGAAGTCAAAATGACCAAAGATTGAGACTTGTGGACAACTGTGTGTGATATGTAAGAAAACTCTTAAAAAGAATTATGGATTTTGGATTGGTAATTTGCTATGGAACTACTGTAAAGGCATTGATATTCAACTTGGAGTGTTTGGGGAAAATAAAGAGGGGCACCGAAGAGAACTAGGGAGTTTATTTGCTGCAAAATAGCAAAAGTTCACCTGGATTGATGTTGGAGTTGGATCAAGTGTTCGCTTACTGTTCTGGTGTTCAAAAGGCCGAGCTGAGCTTTTGGCGTGCCACCTTGAGGGCAAAGTGGTTTTTCAAGATGTTAGGAACGTGGGGGCTCACAATCATTTTGGAGCGAAGACCATATTCAGTTGTTTCTTGGGCAATAGATGTAATCATTAAAGATTCAGAGGACAGTGTACCCGTTGAGCCGCCGGAAACCAGTTCAGGAGCTTATGGTGTTAAAGATTACAGAGAAAAACGTTATTCAGCTACAATGGTTGCCCAAGTTTGCCCAAGTTTGCCCAAGTTTGCCCTAGTTTGTTGATGACCGCCAATAAAGATGTTGAGGCCACCGCCAAAGCTACCACCAAGGGCTGCAGCTCCATTGCTAAAGAGGTCGAGCAATGGTTTGAAGGTCCACCTTGGGAACGAGGTGGTTTTTCAAGAGGGAGGTAATGTTAGGAGTGTGGAGGCAGTTTTGTATTTTACTGGTTAATTATCAATTGTAGCGGGCAGTTTAATAGGTAGGGGCTTGTGACAGTTGTCAGAGTTATGGGGGTTGTGACAGTTGTGGGCTGGTGGATTACTAAATAATGGGCCGGCGGGAAGGGAGGGGACACAATTAATTCATCTTTTCAGCTGATTGCTGTTGGGAGGTCGGCCTTGGGAGGTCGGCCTTGGGAGGTCAGCCTGGTCTCTTCGGGAAGTGGTCTTCCAGGAAGGATCTCTCCCCCTCCCTCTCACTCTCTCTCTCCCCCTCCCACCCTCTCATACTTCTCTCTATTGTAATTCTCTCTACTGTAATTCTCTCCCCTGCTGAATAATATAGTGGAATCGGCTGTTTACTTGCCTCTCTCTCACTCTCAAAATTTTACCTAACAGTATTAAATGGGGGATTTGGAGCAGGTGAGGGGACACGATTCATTCTTGAGTTTTCCAGCTGGTTGATGTGGGAGGTGTCGGCCTTGGGAGGACACGCCTGGCTCTTCAGGAGAGTGGTCTTCCCCCAGGAGTTCTCCATCTTCACGTTCTTCTTCATTTTTCTCCCACCTATAATTCTGTTACTCTCTTCCTATTGTAATTCCAGAATTCTGCTAAACAGAACAGGCTATACAGATTGTTGATCTATTTCCTCAGCCTATACTCTGTTGTGCGAACTTACTGGAGACCTAACACGTATACTTTCGCTTCCCGCACTGGTTAAGCATTTCAGTTAAGCCACTTATCTTTTCCAGATATTCAACATAGAGATTTCACAGAAGTCTTGATGTTTAGCCATATATTTAAATATTGTTGGTATCAACACTTGCCCCTGAGAACAGATTATAACCCTTTAATATGGTGCTCAGTTTTGAACCTCTTGACAGATAATAATTTTAACGCATGTTTTGCCATAGATGAGTCCTCTTGTAAACAACCTTGGCTTCATTTAATATTTAATTTTAAATCCCTTCTATCCTTGCTATAATTGCAAGATTAGCAGATGGAGCTTCATTATTAAAACTACCAAAAACCAGGCCATCTGGCAGCTAGCAGAAGTATCAACTAAAAATGAGAAAAGACTACTGAATGATGGAAAACATTCTGTGTTTTCATTGTCAAATGTAATCAAAAAATGTGTTAGAAAACACCTTGGACGGTAAGAAAAAATAAAAAAGCATGAGATTTACCTTTTCTTGGATTTTCGTTTTCCAGAAAACACGAAAACAGTTATTTTTTAAAAAAAATCTCTCATTTCCATATATATTTCCTAAAAAACGTTTTCTATTTACATGATCTAATGCATTGGAAAATGAAGACAGAAACGCTTTGCATGAAAAAACAGAGCCTCAAGCGTGCCAGGAACTGGATGAATAAGAAAAGCAAGAATAGAGACATACAGTTATTTCCCCTTTTTCGTTTTCGGCTGAGTACGAGTTCCCTTCTTCGTTGCCGGTGGAGGAGTATAGCGAACACCACTAAGCCTCTTCACTGTCCTTGCATTGCTATGGGTTCGCTGCCCTCTGCAAGGCAGACCCTTGGCATGACGAAGTCCTCTCCAACACTGTATCTGCTTCAGCCTGTCAATTGCACGTTTCTTCTCAAGCATCTGGAGAAACCAAGCACCCATTGTTCAGGAAAAAACAGAAACAGAACAAGCTTAAAATCAGGGGAAAAGACATGTGAGGAAGAAATTATATTACAAGCTCTTTATCAATCAGATAGCTGGAAACTAATTCGCCAAGAATAAATTGTTCCCTGTCAGTCAGGTCTTTGGCACGTTTATTCTCAACAGATGCCTCACACAAAATATTGTGTGCCCTGTGGCGTCCGATGCCATAGATTCGCCGAAGGCCAACTTCAATAACCTTGTTATCAGGAA
The DNA here is from genome assembly GCA_963277665.1 of Viscum album. Classification (NCBI taxonomy): domain Eukaryota; kingdom Viridiplantae; phylum Streptophyta; class Magnoliopsida; order Santalales; family Viscaceae; genus Viscum; species Viscum album. Next base: position 188,499,567 of record OY728155.1, on the reverse strand, counting down.
TCTCGAAGGATTTTATAGTTATGTTTCTGATGCCTTGACCTACAAACTGAAGGAAAAAAGCCATTGCTGGTAAAGTAACATCGCAGTATGCGATGCAAAATTATAGCAGTGTAAAGTGAACACTCAAAGGCATTTCTGGTAAAGTAGCATTTCAGCCTTTGGTATGCAATTCAAGGTTGTGTTTAAATTGCAGGGAAAGAAAAAAATGCACTGTTTGGCATACATTCATTCACTTTACTGGTAATGTTATGTCAAATTTTAAAAAATGACTTCAGATAAAAAATGTAAAGTATTATAAATTAATTAATTTAAAAATAACTATTGCATAAAAATGGGTGTGCATGACTGAGAATCGACAATGGGGCGCTTGCATTGAATAAAAGATTGAACCTTCTATTCATTGAAATTACTCTTAATTTTTACATAGGGATATTTTTGGCATTTTAAAATTACTTTGCGAGACAATCAGACATTGCAAGGGAAACTAATTGCAATCAGATTGAAAGATTTGGGCGCAATCACTTTATGGTTGCAATGTTGTATAGCAATCGTGGATGTTGTACCAAATGTTGTAAAGTGATTGCAAATGCCCCCCTAAGGGCTTGTTTGGTAGGAAATGAGAAAGGAAATAAGAAAAGAGGGAGAGGGGAGTTTGCCCCAAACAACCAAATTTTGATTTCCAAGTAAATTGCAAATGTTGCATACCAAACATAAGAAACTCAATTTCCACTTCTCATTCCATTTGGCTCACCATGTTTTCTCTCTACCAAACAGACCAAACCAGAGAACATTTTCTAAGGTTTTACTTTGAAAATGTAAGAATGGCTAGATAGAAAATAAATCTAGAGAGAAATTGAGAACAAATGCATTGGGCTTACTGAGTAAGGGGATGAGAGGGAAAGGGCGGAAAAGAGAATGCTTTCAAAAGGACTAGGGTTTGTCTGTGAATAGATTGCAGGCAGAAGTCGGGTTGCTAGGGTTAGACCCAGGTTGTGCAACCCATTGATTCTTGCAGATCTCAACATCTCCTTCTACAATCCTGTTGCAAAATCACAAAGCGTTCATTGGAACACAAAGAAACTGCATTTTGCATATATTTAAATAACTAAATAAATTATCAACTCACGCTTCGATGGAGTGTTTTGTATGTGTAATGAATGAGCGTTCATTTGGGCAGGGCTTGTATGAATGTGGCATCATGATTGCGGTCAATAATAGTAAAATATAAATAGACAAAGACTGCGGGGATTCCAGGCAACCAGGGGCTGATTTTGATAAATTTATAAGAAACTGAATCATTTCATTTCCCCCAAATAAAAAAGCAGCCAAAATACATCACCGTATGCCTGGAATGGGTCGCGTTAAAGAACGGGTGCAGTGAAGTAAAAAATAAAAAATGATTCCCAAAATTTTAAGAACTTTCGAGCCATACAGATGCATTTCAGCAACATACAGGATACCCTGCATACCAGTTGCAATCAGTTGATATATCATAGCCGCAAGGGACGGTGAATACAACGCAAAACGGCAGTCGAACATGCTTCACTACTGCGATCTTCTTCGGGGTGATGCAATAGCCGTTCAGCACCTCTCCAACGACATGCAGAGTTGATTAATCTGGGAAAGGAGGGCCAACGACGGCGATGATCGGAGACGAGCGTGCGTGGTGAGTGGGAAAAATAAGAGTTGAGGGGGGAAGTGGGTTTTTGGGTGGGAAGGGAACGAAGGGGACGGATGAGGAATATGGAAGGGCGTAGGAGGGGGCGGAGCGGGTTTTGGGTTGGTTTTGTGCGGTAACAGTGTTCATTTTTTTGGGTGGGCAACATCTTTCGATGTGATTTGGTGGAGGGTGTTTTCACCTCCTAAAACATGAGGCACACGCACTAAATTAGGCATCGCGCGACATAGATTTCATAATTTCGTTCGATTTCATCGGGTGATCTTGGAAGGATTACAGGCAAGGTGTGGGAGATTGCGGCATTTTTCAGTGGGTTTCACCGAAATTGCGCAACGGTTTGACATTTTCAATAGGTTTCATCGTAGTGGGTTTCATTTGTTGGGTTTTGTCGGGTGAGCTTTGAATGACCACAGACAATCTGATGGATTAGAGCATTTTCAGTGGGTTTCGCCGTGATTGCGCGACAATAAGACATTTTCAGTGGGTTTCATCGCAGTGCAAATCGTCGGAGTCGCGGCACGATTTGGAGTTTTTATTTTGGTTCTGCTTATAACGGATATAGATGAAGGTATTACATATTATATTTGAAAGTTTTTTACTCTAAGTTTTGTGGTAAATCTATAATTAGTTTCTATCCATGGTTGTATGTTGAATCATGTGAAGTTATTAGAGATTATATTTGAAGTTTGTTTGCTATTACTTTTGTGGTGAATCTGTCCAAGACCGCATGCTGAATTTTGCAGTGGATGTTTTCGTGAAATAAATGTACAATTTTGTTGTATTGCGGAAGTTCCACTAGTTCTTCCTGCCACACCTGGATTTGTATTTTTGTCCTCTGATCCGGTTTATCTTTTGGCCTTAGGGTTTCGGCTCAAGTCTAGGGTGTGATGGTCTTAAATTTTGAATTTTGGGGAGTTTTTCTCTTGGCACACGATTAGAGAAAATTGTGTAGCCTTCTCCAGGAAACCGTGCGAGCTTGGGTGTGCTTCTGGTTGAGGGCGCATGACCCATGCATGTTTAGACAAACCGTGCTTAAAGCGTGCGGGAAGCCACTGTCCCGTGGCAGAACCATTCTGCACGGGATGGCGCACGGTTTGCAAACCGTGCAGGTGCCCCGGTGTGTCCAGTAAGAGGCACACGGTTTGGTGAACCGTGCGAACTGCCCAGATCTTAAAAATTATGAAATTCCAACTCTACCCCTTCGGGATTTTTAACCCAAAACGCCTCCTCCTTTCCTTCCCTGGTTCGTATGGCCCTAAGGGTGTCTCCCCTAGGGTTTGTGCTTCCCTTAATTTATGTTGGGGGGTTTTGATTGTTTAAAGTTCCTTGGTAGATCTTGGTTCTTGGAACCTTTGTAAAGTGATTTCGGGTCTGTGTTGTTGAGGTGTCGTAAGACTGAGGTAGGTTTCCCCTTGCACTTGCCTTTTTAATTTGAGAATTTTTTCGATAAATGATTTCTACAAGTTGTAAAAATTGTATTCAGTCAGTTGGTTTATATTAAAATATATTTAATGTCAAAGAGGATAACATTTACCATTTCTAATGTATCATTATAATAATAATTATCTCTAACCCCACCCATCTAAGGCTGCATGGAGTTATAGTGGCTGAAATATTTTCTTTGAATATAAAAAATGAGCAATGCCCAATACATATTTGTTGTGTTTATGGGGATGAAAAAATTTCCATTTAACTGCATTTCATCCTTTACTAGTTTCTCTACCAACATCTCTATATAATTTTGGTTTTTCCCATATATTATGACCCGCAAAAATGAATAAATTTAGACAAACTATTAATTAATATATTCACAACTTAAAGAATATATAGAATATTACATTCACCATGGCATCACTTGTAATCATCGTTGATTTATCTCAAAATATTCCAACTGTTATCCCCATTTCACACTTCTTTTTTATAGTATGACCATAAACATCTATAACCTGATACCATTAAAAAGGAATAGAGGATGTCACACAAATTGAATATTAGTTTACAGTAAGCTTGGTTAGCTTAAATTCTCACCCTACTACTTGTCATGGTTTTGTTGAAAAGAGATAAAATATCATCCATTGCAACTGAACATAAATTATTCTCAGATTCTCAGTCATATTCACTGCATAATAATAACAATAATTTATAAGAAAACATGTACAATTCAGGGGAATTTAATAGAAATATTTAAATTCATGGCAGTCATTCCCTTTGGTCCTAACAACATACTAGGTTGGATTCAACTATAGAATCTTCTCAAGCTGTTTGTAGTCTTTTTTTTGAGTCGCTGACTCTACTTGACTCATTTTGGTATAACAGAAATCCCATTAACAACCCTTTTATGTTGTGGTTTCTTTGAAATACTGGCTACGTCAATGGTTTCTTTTAGCTAAGATGGATCTTCTACTAGTTTTGTTTGAGTTTTTGCTCCTCTTCTTCTTGTATTTTGGGTTTCATACATATATGCAAAATCCAATTTCTTTTGTTTTATTTCTCTTGATTTCACATTTCTAATCATTGATCGGGTTCAATGAGTTTTTGTTTATAGTTGTTATATTTGGATTCATTCAGAGAGAGGTGTGGTTTTTAGCAGCTTCTTGCACATGATCTGCATCCTCTAGGATCCCAACTTCATTGGAACATTCTTTCTGATTTTCGTCCATTAGATAAGGGTTCATTTTTGGATGTTCTACTTGGGTACTGTCAGGGAGAGGTGTGTTTTTTTAGGAGGTTGTTGCATGTGTTCTTCCTCCTGCATCCTAGCTTTATTGGTACCTAATGTTTAGTTTTCCTCCTTTAGAGAGGGGTCATTTCTTCTACAGAAATGATAGCTTCTCTTCATCTTGCCTCTTTTTTGGCGTTGTTACTTACCAACTGCTTTAGTTTTTGAATTTTTTCAGCTTGTTTCCTAACCGCTTCTTCAATTTTCTGTAGTTTTCTTTTCATGAATAAATTTTCCTTTTGAATACCTTTTATTTTGTCATCCTTATTATCCACCTTTTCTTGTTGGGAAATAGCAGCTTCCTTACTAGTTGTTATCTCCTCAATAATTTCTTCTTGTTTTTGTATCTATAATATTTTTCTTTTTACATACCCATGGATTGAGAAAACCATTAAATTTAGACTATAATTAGTAGACTTACCTAACTAGCTGTAAGTTGTTGCATCTTTAGTTTTTTTACAGCAACATCAAAATCTGACAAGCTCCATTTTGTGAAGGTTGGATTGCCAGATTGTTCATTTCCTTTCATTATTCCTCTTTCCTTACAATACCAATACTACAACAATAATAATCCTATGAAGAATACATTATACATAGAAGTGAAAATAAATATTAATCCATACCAATAATGTGATAATAGCCCCTGTAATCTTTGTGCGCTGCTTGTGAAATTCTTTAATAAATCTCATATACTGTTGGTGGATTTCACAAGACCGCCTTAGTATTCTCAGTCTCTCAAAGTACCACAAAATTGATAAAACCCTAGCTTAATTAATCATATATAGTAGGAAAAAACATAGCATCACATGTGTATAAACATATAAGTGATGTTGTGTCAAAATGATCAACTTCTTCATTTCCCATTATAGCTTCCAAAAGATTTGATTTGATTTCCTTTTGTGTCAATAACTTACCACCTATATGAAATATCCTTATATACAACGATGCCTTGGTTGGCTTGAAAGAGTAGGATTCCTCCATTTTTGTTTCATATTATGTTATCCCAAATATCCTTTGGACATCAAATTCAGATAAATGTCTTTCCACTCCACCAAATCGGAAAGCATTTGTTGAGGGAACATAGTTATCCAATACATAAAAAACAAAATTGTCAGATTTCTTACAATTTGATGTTGATATATAATTAGATAGAAATGCTTGAAACATATTCCAAAAAGGAGTATTCTGCAAAGAATTTGTATGACCTTCTTTCAATTGTGGTTTGATTTCTTTTATAACTCTTTGTAAATATGTCAGATTGGACCTAAAATGTACACCTGAAAATTGAAAGTAAGACCTTTCCTTGCAAATCACAAAAGTTACAATAGGACTAGAAAGAATATAACCATTCCATGATGAATCCTGTAAAAATTTCACTACAATATAGTATATAAGGGAATTATTGGGGGAATCCACAAATTACAGTATATAAGGTAGAATAAGTCCTTAACTTTCAGTTGAAGCTACATTGGAAGTATTATGGGAAAGAACAATAGGTCCTGCTAAAAAGGACCAGAAGTTCCAGTGGAACCTCCGGTGGGAGTTCCAGTGGATCCTCCGGTGGGATTTCTAGTAGAACCTCCAGTGGAGGTTCCACTGTGAAAGAAAACGACATGAAATTCACTTCTGAATCCTATAAAAATGTCACTATAATTTTTTTGGGGGGGGATTCCACAAATTAAACTACATGTTTATAAGGTAGAATATGACCACAAGTTCCAGTAGAAGTTCCACTGGGAAATAACAACACAAATTTTTAGTTAAGGTAGCTTTGCACTGTAATTAGGTAGAATAGGTTCCAGTGGAACCTCCAGTGGAAGTTCTAGTGCGAAAAAACTACATGAAATTCACTTTTGAATCATGTAAAAATTTCACTATAAATATTTTTTTGGGGATTCCACGAATTACACTACAGGTTTGGAAGGTAGAATATGACTGCAAGTTCCGCTGGAGGTTCTAGTGGAAGTTTCACAGGGAAATAACAACACAAAATTTTACTTAAGGCAGCTTTGCACTATAATTAGGTAGAATGGATTCCAGTGGAAGTTCCAGTGTGAAAGAACAACACAAAATTCACTTTTGAATCCTGTAAAAAATTCAGTACAAATATTTTTTTTCCATTCCACAAATTACACTACAGGTTTGGAATATGACTGGAAGTTCCACTACAATTTCCAGTGGGAAAGAACAACACAAATTTTTTCTTAGGTAGCTTTGTATTGTAATTAGGTAGAATAGTTTCTAGTGGATCTAGTGGAACCTATGGTGGAGGTTCCAGTGGAAGTTCTGGTGGCGAACAATAGAATAATTCCCCATCAAACCTACAAAAATTACAGTATAATAAACAACATGTTTGTTTGTGGATTCCACAAATTTCAGTGGAACTCCTAATGGAACTTTCATGAATATAGTTGAAAAATAGTTTCTTTTTTTATATTCACATGAGTTGGAGTGAATTCAAAATAGGTAAATTGTAGTTTTTTGAATTGGAAAATTATAGACGCACAACATTTTCAGAAAACTTTTCATAAGACAAATGTATTAAAAAAATGGTAATAACAGAACATTTAGTTTTGCCAAAATGGAATAGAGATTTTCTAATACATATTTTAGTAGAAATAGATAAGCTACACCACCTTCTTTAGCCATTGGTGTTTGTTTTATAAAAAAAAGTGTCAATGATTGAGACTAAACACCACCGGAGTCATGGCAGTTCTCGAAGAAGAATAATTGCGCCTTTACTTTGGAGGAGACTCGCACTACGGAAAAAATGGCCATTTGTGACGGGGGAATAAGGACCCGTCGTAAAAGGTTTGGCGCGAAATGCGCGCCAAACCGCGGGAAGGGCATTTACGACGGGTTTCTATTCACGTCACAAATAACTTTTTATCGAGTGGCCATTTGCGACGGGTCCCGTCGCAAATAATCTCGTCACAAATAAGTTAACCTATATATACCCCATATGTTTTCCCCCTCATTCCACTTCTTTCTCAACTTCCCTCTCTCTTTCTTCTGAAAAAATTTCTTCTAAATTTTTTCATAGTTTAAGCTTTTAAATCGGAGCATAATCTGCGACTTTTATACTCCGAAAGCTTCAATTTCAAGGTATTTATCTATTTTTTTATTGTTTAGGTAATTCATTTTATTTTGAATTATTTATAAGTTTTGTTAATTAGATGCAATTAAATAAAATTAAAATTAAATATTTGTTTTTTCAGTATTTATTTTTATGAATAATTACGTGTAAGTGTTAATTAGAAATAATTAGTATTAATTATAAATAATTAGTAATAATTAGTAATAAATTATAATAATTATTAATAAATTGTAATAATTAGTAATAAATTGTAATAATTAGTAATAAATTGTAACAATTAGTAATAAATTGTAATAATTATAAATAATTAGTAATAATTAGGATTAATTAGAATTAATTATGATTAATTAGTAATAATTATGATTAATTGGTAATAATTAGGATTAATTAGGAATAATTAGGATTAATTCGTAATAATTAGGAATAATTAGGAATAATTAGTAATAATTAGGATTAATTAGTAATAATTAGGATTAATTAGTAATGATTAGGATTAATTAGTAATAATTAGGATTAATTAGTAATAATTATTAATAATTAGGAATAATTAGGATTAATTTGTAATAATTAGGAATATTTAGGATTAATTAGGAATAATTAGGATTCATTATGAATAATTAGGACTGATTTGTAATAATTAGGATTAATTGGTAATAATTAGGATTAATTAGTAATAATTAGGATTAATTAGTAATAATCAGGATTAATTATTAATAATTAGAAATAATTAGGATTAATTAGGAATAATTTGGATTAATTAGGAATAATTAGGATTAATTGGTAACAATTATGATTAATTAGTAATAATTAGTAATAATTAGGATTAATTAGTAATAATTAGTAATAATTAGTAATAAATAGCAATAAATAGTAATAAATAGTAATAAATAGTAATAATTAGAAATAAATAGTAATAATTAGGAATAATTAGAAATAATTATTAATAATTAGGAATAATTAGTAATAATTAGGAATAATTAGTAATAATTAGTAATAATTAGTAATAATTAGTAATAATTTGGAATAATTAGTAATAATTATGAATAATTAGTAATAATTGTGAAGAATTAGTAATAATTGTGAATAATTAGTAATAATTAGGAATAATTAGTAATAATTAGGAATAATTAGGAATAATTAGGAATAATTAGGAATAATAAGGAATAATTAGGTATAATTAGTAATAATTAGGAATAATTAGTAATAATTAAAAATAATTAGTAATAATTAGGATTAATTAATAATAATTAAGATTAATTCATATTAATTAGGATTAATTAGTAATAATTAGGATTAATTAGTAATAATTAGGATTAATTAGTACTAATTAGCATTAATTAGTACTAATCAGAAATAAATTGTAATAATTAGTAATAAATTGTAATAATTAGTAATAAATTGTAATAATTAGTATTAATTAGTAATAATTAGTAATAATTAGTAATAATTAATAATAAATTGTAATTAGTAATAATTAGGATTAATTAGCAATAATTAAAATTAATTAGTATTAATTAGGATTAATTAGTAGTAATTAAGATTAATTAGTAGTAATTAGGATCAATTAGTAATAATCAGGATTAATTAGGATTAATTAGGTTTAATTAGTAATAATTAGGATTAATTAGTAATAATTAGAATTAATTAGTAATAATCATGATTAATTAGTAATAATTAGGATTAATTAGTAATAATTATGATTAATTAGTAATAATTAAGATTAATTAGGATTAATTAGTAATAATTAGGATTAATTAGTAATAATTAGGATTAATTAGGATTAATTAAGATTAATTAGTAATAATTAGGAATAATTAGTAATAATTAAGATTAATTAGGATCAATTAGGATTAATTTGGATTAAATAGGATTAATTAGTAATAAATAGTTGTAATTAGTAATAAATATTAGTAACTAGGATCAATTAGTAGTAATTAGGATGAATTAGCATTAAATAGTAATAATCAGTAGTAAATAGTAATAATTAGTAGTAAAAAGTAATAATTAGTAGTAAAAAGTAATAATTAGGAATAAATAGTAATAATTAGAATTAAATAGTAATAATTAGGATTAATTAGTAATAATTAGGATTAATTAGTAATAATTAGTAATAATTTGGAAGAATTAGTAATAATTAGAAAGAATTAGTAATAATTAGGAAGAATTAGTAATAATTAGGAAGAATTAGTATTAATTAGGATTAATTAGTAATAATTAGGATTAATTAGTAATAATTAGGATTAATTTGTAATAATTAGGATTAATTTGTAATAATTAGGATTAATTAGGATTAATTAGGATTAATTAGGATTGATTAGGATTAATTAGGATTGATTAGGATTAATTAGTAATAATTAGGATTAATTAGTAATAATTAGGATTAATTAGTAATAATTAGGATTAATTAGTAATAAATTGAAAGAAATTCGAGTACATTGTGATAAATTGGAATAATTTCCAGTAGATTGGTGACATTCCTTTTGATTGATGCCTCACCTCCTTGCAAATTTCTCCCACTGAAATCAGTATGAAAAATCTTCTCTGACGTATGTCAGAGAAGATTTTTCATAGTGATTTCACTCAGAGAAAGTTGCAAGGAGCTGAGGCCTCGATCAAAAGAGGTTCTTTTGCCTGATGAATGATCTCTTTGGAACTTCTTCGACTGAAATCACTATGAAAAGTATGCTCCAACATATAGATATCAATTTTTGTATACATGAGCATATAGAACAGTGCAACAAGGCCTCTCTACTCTCAATCCTCCTGCATATGAAAATTTATATTCATACGTCGGAGTAGACTTTTCATAGTGATTTTAGTTGAAGAAAGTTGCAAGGGGATGAGTCGTTGGGCAAAAGAGCTGCCGCCAATCCGTTGGAAATTGTGTCGTTGGTAATTAACAATAATTAGTACAAAATACCTATAATTAATAATTGCATTATCTTTTTGGATAATGTTTATCTTATATCTAATTATACAAAATAAATAATTATTTCATATTTTTTAGAAAAATATGGAACAAGGAAGTCGAAAATAGTTGTTATTAGATGATCGCACTTGGATAAATCAGCACAGGAATCCAAATGGTTCTTGTTTAAATCTTGTATATATTGAGGGTGTTCAAGATTTCTTATCATTTGCATCATAAAAACCAAATTTTTTTTAGAAGGGACAATTAAGTATCCTTGTAAAAAATGTGCTTTGAGGACGTATGACACATTTGACAACGTTGGAGGTCATTTATTGCGTTTTGGTTTTCAACCAGATTATGTTTTTTGGTATCAACATTGTGAACACAATTACAGAGAAGATATTAATAATTTGGTTTTGGATCTATCGTGGTTTCAAAATTTAGTACATGATATGGAATGTCCATCTTTTCAACAAACTAAAACTTAGGATAATATTGATTTAAATCCTAAGTTGGAACCATATCATTTATATGAGTTGTTGAGGTCCGTTGAGGATGCCTTATATCCTGGTTGCAAGACAAGCAAGTTTGAAGCAATTGATAAATTTATGGTGATTAAATTAGATAATGGAATGTCAATTAGTTGTTTTGATCAGATATTATTTTTGTTAAAAACACTGCTACTTGAAGGAAATGTGTTGCCTATAAATTTCTATGAGAGTAAGAGGTTGGTTCGTAATCTGGGTCTTGGTTATCAGAAGATTTATGCATGTTCAAATGACTGAATCTTATATTATAGTGAAAATGAGTTGTTGGATAGTTGTCCTACATGTGGAAAATCAAGGTATAAAGAATCTCAACCAGGGAAGTCTGGATTTATTCCTGTAAAACAATTGAGATATTTCCAGCTCACACCCAGATTACAACATTTATTTATATATCAAAACCCAACAATATTGATGTCATGGAACAAAGATAATATTTCAACTGGTAAAAGCTTAAATCATCCCTCTAATGGAGATTTATGTAAATTTTTTGACCAAGTGCATCCGTATTTTTCTTTAGAAGCCCGAAACATGCGATTAGGTATTTCTAATGACAGTTTTTGTCCATTTGGTTCTTAAGATAGTCAGTATTCATGTTGTCCTGTCTTTATAACTCCGTACAATTTACCTCCATAAATATTGATAAAGGATCCATATATCTTTTTGACCTTATTAATTTCAGGTCATCTGAAAAGGAATATTGATGTTTATTTGAAACCATTGATTGATGAGTTAAATTCACTGTGGAGTAATGGTGTCAGTACATATGATGTTGTTGTGAAACAAAACTTCCTATTGAAAGTTGTATTGATGTGGAAAATTAGTGACTTCCCATAATATGAAATATTATCTGGATGGAGTATACATGGTCCAAAATCATGTCCGTACTGTATGAGAGATAACAAATCATTTATGCTCATCAATGGAAAAAAAACCTTGTTTTTTCGACTATCATTGCATATTCCTTCCAACTAATCATCATTTTCGAAGAAAAAAAATATCATTTTAGAAAAGGAATAGTTGAAAAAGATGGGCCTCCAACAATGATCTTAGGTACAGAGTTAAAATAAATTGTCTCTTCACTACCTCCTATTATATTTGGACAAAAAATAAACCAATATAAAATTTATGGGTTTGGAAAAGAGAACAATTGGATAAAACATAGCATTTTTTTGGGATTTTCTATATTGGTCTAATTTGTTGGTTAGTTACATGTTGGATGTGATGCATATTAAGAAGAAATATTTTGATAATTTATTTCATACAGTTTTGGATACACCAAATAAGACCAAAGATAATGTAAAGACACGATTAGATCTTTCCTAAATTTGCAAGCGACCAAAACTTGAACTGTTTAAAAATGTCAGATCACAGAAGTTAATGAAGCCAAAATAAGCTTATACACTTTCCAAAGAGAGTCACTTATTATTTTGTCAGTGAATTGCAGATTTGATACTTCCAGATGGTAATTCTTTTAATTTGGGAAGATGTGTCAGAAATGGTTATATTACTGGATTGAAAATTCACGACTATCATGTTTTAATGGAAAGAATTCTATCGATTGAATTAAGAGGTTTGTTAAATCCTATGATTGGGATGCGCTAACAAACATTTCATATTTTTTTGAGACATTTGCGTGTTGACAACAAACTATGATACATTAAGAAAACTACAAGAAGATGTTGTTTTAATTTTATGTAAACTGAAAAATATCTTCCTGCCAGCTTTTTTTGACTCAATGAAACACTTGATATTACATTTTCTGTATGAAAAAAAATGTGGAGGTCTAATAAAATTTCGATGGATGTACCCATTTGAGAGATGCATGTAAAAAATTGAAGAAAAAAATACATAACAAAGAATCAGTTGAAGGATCAATTGCAGAAGCTTATTTGCAAGAGGGAATTTCTTTTTTTCCACTCTCATTATTTTCCATATGAATATCCCTCAAAACAAAACCTCATGAGCCATAATGAGGGAAATGTTGACGATGACATGAGCAATCAATTATCAATTTTCAATCAGCCCGAACTTGGCTTCGGTGGAGTTTATGAACGATTTCTTTGAGATGATGAACATCACAGAGCTCATACATATATTTTACTCAACGATGAAGAAATGACACCATTTTTACTATGAGTGCTTCTATAACTTATTCTATAATTTTTGTAATAATAAATTAATATTATTTTATTTATAAGTTATATAATAATCGTATTAAGAAACAGTTTTCACAAATTACAGTAGCTTATCTTGAAGAATGTTGAATTTTTTTCCTACTGGTTTCAAAAAATGGTAACATAAATTATTTTTGATTTCACATAAAAAATAAATTTAATACTTGTTATAGTGATAATTTTTTTACAAAATTTTAGGTATCTCAACATACTAATAAAATTGATAATAAATTGTTTGTATTGAGTAACCCACCATCCAAAATGGTTAAATCTTATAATGCATATGTGGTAAATGGTTTTAGATTTCATACACATGCATATGGGGAATAAAAAAAATGAATAATAGTGTTTTATTGAGAGGATATCATTATAGAGAAACTGAAGTTGACTTTTATGGTATACTGGAAGAAATAATTGAATTGTGTTATCTAGGACAACATTACAAAACGATGTCTAAATGTCAGTGGTTAGATACTGAGATAGGATTGCATGTTCATCCAATCCATGGAATCGTTGATATTAAATATAAAAGTATTCATATAGTAAATGAACCATTTTTATTGCCTCATTAGGAACATAAAATTTATTATGCAAATTACTATGCTACTTCAAGAGAGTTGGGTGATTGGTGGAGCATAATAAAAATTAAATCTTGAGAGAATTAGTTAACTGAATGTGAATGTGGTTCTGCTGAAGTGAAAGGAATTAAATTTTTTCAAGAGACTGCTCAAAATTTATGTTTTTCATGAAGATACTTGAATATCATTGATGACACCCCACAGTTAAGGGTTGATGGTGATGATGATGTTAATGATGTTACAACTGAATTTGAAATGACAAGTGGTGATGAAAATGAAACTAATATGGAAATTGATAATGTTAAGGAGGAAGATGAAGACATTGACATCGGCATCTATGAATATGAGGATGAAGATGGACACTGACATAGTTAAATGCTGTTTATAATCATATATAATATATATCTATATATAATAGTTGTTTTCAAATGTTTTATTACAACAATCATTTCATGTTTCAGATGGATGAGGATCTGTATCATCTGTTGCAAGATACTGATCTACCTTTGGACAAGTAGGATGTCTGAACATCTGACCCTCAGACTGCTAGCAGTTCAAGGAGCACTCAGAGGGGGTGTGGTCTTTCCCAAATGATGATTCACAACCCTATCCCTGAGCGACATCTATATCTTGGGTTCAATCCACGCACATAGAGGTATGTTTACCTATTCATTTTAATTAGTTTTCATTAATTTATTTATATTCTAATTGTTTGATTAATTGTTATTTTTTTTCATAGCTTTACACATATAACTATTGGACAGGGGAGCGTTATATTGCACAATTATTTTTCTGAAGCATGGGTTTCATGGGATCAGATTCCCATTGATGTTTAGCATCGCATGTTCGAGCATTGGCTGGTATGTAAATAAATAATATTTATTTTGAAATTAATATAATTAATAAATTCATATTATAAATTATTTGTAGGGTTTATGGTATCCCATTAATGAGAGTGTGCGTGAGGCTATCTGGAAGGCATAGTAGGGAGCTATGCATCCGCATTGCACTCAGTTTTTGCACAATTTGAAAAGTAAAGCAATGGATAAAGAACGAGTGAAAAAATTTGATGAGACATGTCACGTCCACCAACCTGATTATATTTCATCTCAGGTTTGGGATGGATTATGTACACACTGGTTGAGTAGACAGTTTTAGAGTAGATCATTAATAGGTCGGTAAAATTAGGGGAGACATGAAGTGACACATCAAGCTGGTAGTCCTACATTCAGTACGCATAGGGAGCATATGGTAAGTACATTTTTTAAAATATTGTATATAACTTTAAATATAAATGGTTTATTTTATATTCATATAGGAAGTCACACAACTCGATATTACAGAATACGATGTTTATAAGAGGATGTATAGTGATCCAGCCACTGAAGAGATTAGAGGTGTCACCAACGTTAGATTGTGGTCAGTATAATTTCTTTTTGAGTTTTAAATTTAACTGCAAATAATATTTTACCAATTTTAATTTTAAATTTCAATTGAAGGATTCATATAAGGCCACAACGTCTCAGACACATAGTGAGAGTCAGGATGAGACCGATGGTCAGACCAATGCCCCCTGATTTGATGAGGCAACATGGATGTAGGCGACCTAGTATGCCTTTGAGAAAGGCTGAGTTGTTGGTATCGGCTCTCGATTGACCCCTGAGAGTTTTTATGGCACCACTATGATGTCGGTGTCCAGCTTGAGAGGATCTTGCAAAGAGTCATCATCATCTGTTGCACAGTATTAGAAGCAATTACGAGCTCAGAGTGAGCTTTTAGAGACTATGCGTAGGGAGTAGGAGGTGATGCGTTAGTGGTAGCAATAGCAGTAGGAAGAGCTCCTACGACAACAACAACATCGACAATAGGAGATGCAGGATGAGATGCATCGATGGCGGCATCAGTAGGAGCAGGAGGAGATGAAGTACATGCGACATCTGACTCGTAGTTTATGGATAAAGTTCCCTCCACCAGCTCCTCCAGACAACCCTACCCCTTAGCGATGTATATTTATTTTATAATGAATCATTTGAATATAATTTTTTTTTGTAATATTAACTATTTAAAGTTTTAAATAGTGCATTTTTATATTATTGTGAATATTACAGTTTTTATTTTTTTATTATATTTTTTATTTTATTAATTAATATATTTTATATTTTTGCGAATACTGAGGTTTTTATTATATTACTAATATTAATATTATTATTTAATTAATATTATTAATAATAATAATATTATTATATTATTTAATTATTTTATAATTAATTTTATTTTACTAATATTTATATTATTATTTCATTTATATTAATATTATTTTATTGTTATTATTTTATAAATAATTTTATTGTACTAATATTAATATTATTATTTCATTTATATTAATATTATATTATTATTAATGTTTTTTTCCCATTATTTGTGGCAGGCTCATCGCAAATACTAATTGTGGCAGTCCATCACAAAAAGGTTTTTTAAAAAATTAGGAAAATTATTTGTGATGGGTAGCAGGCCTGTCACAATAGGATTTTTAAAAAATTCGCCGAACTAATTAGTAATGATACTACTGCCCATCACAAATAATGAATTTTTGCGACGGACCGTCGCAAAAGGTAATATTTGCGATGCCCTTTTCCGCAATGGGCTATTTATGACGGGACCCCATTGTAATAGATCATTTGCGATGGGAACCCATCGCAAATGTACCATCACAAATAGACCTTTTTCCAGTAGTGTTGGGGACCATGTGATACTACGTTCGGTGGAGTTGTCTCCACCACTAAGGTCGCTGGACTCACTAAAGTTATCACTGAAGTTAGCTAGATTCGTCACTATCGTTGCAGTTTTTGATTCGAGGTTGTTTCTATAGTAGCCGCATCCAAAGCTCAATCCATTTCAGAGATTTGATTTGCCTCACAAAAGGGAAGAATCTTCTATGAATTGAAATGAGAGTAATGACCTAAAGAAATGATCTGATGGTTGAAAATATAATAACACACATGTCCTCATCCCTAGGGTGTACTGGATATTCCAGTTAAAGGGTTAACTGGAGAAGATGTGAGCCGATGTTTTTTTTAAAATGGGGTTTTAAAAAAGATTATTTAAATTATTTTAGGGTTTTTTACCCAAATTGGTTCCAATTTTGGACCCAATAAAAAGTCGAGTATCACAGTCTTGTAATTTTGGGAAAGAAATTTTACAAAAAAAACTCAAAATCATGAAAATGTCTCGCTATTTTGTAGAGTGTAATTTAAAAAAATCATTTAAAAAATAATTTTGGGAAGAATAATCTCATAAAGAACCCAGATTTAAATAATATTTTTTATTTAACTTAACATGGATGACACATTATCATCCAATAATTTATTAAAAACACATATCAATTGATTTTTTTTGATTTTATATTAATATTACAATTAAAACAAATTCCCACCAGGGTGGTAAGGGTTTGGGGGGTGAGGGGTAGGTCACGGGGTCAAGTCCCTGATCTCGCAAGTTCACTGCAATTTTTTTCCTTATGTTGTGTTCTACAATGGTGGATATACTTGACCTTACATAAATATAATTAAAACCAAATAAACATAAATAAAAAAACAACATGATTTGTGATTTTTATTAAAACATAATAACAAAAGTAATATGACTCATCTTGCAAAAAAACTTCAAAACTCTATTATTTCAATTTATGAATATTTATATATATTATGTGGGTTGTTTCTGACGCTTTTTATTAGGGCACACGCCGTCGTGCCATGACATGCTGAATTTTGCCCTGCACTCCCACTTTCCAAAGGCATGTGACATCCATCACTTATTCAAATATTTCTGCACATTGATCGAAATGGGATGATGGGATGTCAGTTTCCCCTTCCGTGGATTCCTCCTCAGAATTTTTCACCAAGTACAGGTCTCCCTCATAGATTTGAGTCATTGTTCATGAATCTCATTACTAGTGCCATATCTTTGTGCATGCCAGCTGATTAAGATGCTTCTATCTAGACATTTCAAGGGGTCATGATAGGGTGGAAACCTTCAGTCAGAGTAGATGGTAACATCAGGCATGTTAGATGATCTCTTGATGCATGGACATTGGTCAATTGTATTCTTCCTTATAAGAGGGAATCTTAAGGGCGCATAACCCAAAGAATCCCATGTCGATTGTGGGGTATCATATGCTGGAGGCATGTCTCTGAGGTTTTCCTCAGCTTCCCATGTTTAACACGGGGTATGTTGTGAGTTTAATGTCTTGCAGAGACGGTTACGCTGAAGGTGTAGTTTCCAAGGTTTTCCTCAGACATCCCATGTTTAACATGGGGTAGTCCATGAGTTTAATGTCTTATGGAGGCATTTACACCAAAGGCATGCCTTTCAAGGTTTTCCTCAGGAATATCATGTTTAATATGAGGTAGAGCATGAGTTTAATGTCTTATGGAGACGAAATGAGAGTGATAAAAATACCCCATAGAGGCGGATCAGATTGGTACATCCCTAGGAGGGAGTACCTGGAAGGTTTATAAGATGGATGGATCAGAACACCCAATGAAAGCAGAACTAGGGTGGTGTATCCCATAAAGAGATGATATCACACTTTGAAGACTGATCTGGATACCACTGAGGGTGGATCGAGGAGAGTTCACCCCAGAAAGGGGAACACCAGGGTTTACCATTGTCTGGGATTGAACCTTAGGAAGAATTCCTATATAACTTGTGTAGAAGACAGGGATCAAAACCCACATAGTTCAAAGGGGTGGTTGGGGCTTACAAATGGATAGCTGCCTGAGTGTTGCAAAGAGAAATGTGATGAATGGGGCTTACACATGGTTAGCTACCCGAGTTCTGCTAATGAGCGACAATGGTGAATGATATGATCTCACCAGGATGTGAATTCCCGAGTAAGAATTATGATGGATGACAGAGGAATAGATGAAGTGGGTGGAATGGGTGAGATGGAACCGACATGAAGATGAAGATTGTGGGCTTGAACCTCAAGGAGGTTTTCTATATATCCCAGTGGCTAGGAATAAAAGTCCTCATAGTTCAGTGGGTGATGGGACACCGAAGGAGGTGGCCTGTGAGAATGGAGCACATGGCTGGGGACCCGAAGGAAGTAGAACCTTTGTTCTAGGGAATGATCTTCCTGAAACAAAAAGGCTCGAAAGAGAGACTAGGATGAGACATGGATGATGTTCTTGAACCTCAAGGAAGCTTCCTACATATCCCCATGGTAGGGAATCAAAGTCCACATAGTTCAGGATGGGGCATGGAATCAGGGTGTACACAGAGGACAATGATCTAGAGACATGATAGGGATTTTGTGTGGTTAGAAGCCCATCACAATAGGTACACTCTTGGTTGGAGGAGTATGGATTGAGGGCGGGGCCTATGCATGGTTAGCTGCCTGAGAACTGGTTTGAAACCACTAAGGGGTGGGCCAAGGATGTGGGTCCCAATAAAGGGGATGTCAAAGTTTACAAGTGTTTGGGGTTGAAACTCAGGGAGTCTTCCTACGTACCCTGTCTAGGAGACAGGGATCAAAACCCATGTAGTTCGAAAGCATACAGTTTAACGTCATGCAGGATGAAAGGGGAATTTAGTTTAAAGTCATGCAGGATGAGGTTGAATCGACGTGAAGTGGTCGAGACCTATGGGTGATGGTCTTGAACCTTGAGGAGGCTTCTTATATACCATTCTTGAACAGGGCAAGGATCAAAGTCTATATAGTTCGAAAAAAGGGGTATGGGTCTTACACACTAAGGTGAACCAAAAAAGACCTAACAATCCTGGCACAAAGGTGCAACCATGAAGGGTGGTGAATGGGGCTTACGTATGGAAGCAACCCGGGTGCCACTATGGAGTGGAAATGATGGATGGGGATTATGCATGAAAGCTACCCAAGTGCCGCTAAGGAGTGACAATGGTGGATGGGGATTACGTATGGAAGCAGCCCAGGTGCCGCTAAAGAGTAGAAATGGTGAATGGGGATTACATGTGGAAGCTGCTCAGATGCCACTAAGTAGCGACAATGGTGAAAGGGGTTTATGCATAGACACTACCCAGATGTCGCTAAAGGGAAACAATGGTGAAAGTGTCTTACGCATGGATGATGTCTGGGTGTCACTATGGAGAAAAAATGGTGAATGGGGCTTACACATGGAAGTAGCCCGAGTGCTGATAAGGAGCAGAAATGGTGGATGGGGCTTACGCATGGAAGCAGCTCGGGTGACACTAAGGAGCAGTAATGGTGGATGAAGATTATGCATGGAAGTTGCCCGTAATATCTTCCTCATGTCTGAACATGAGGGAATCCAAACTCACTGGTGGGTTGAGGTATATAATTTGGACCTACACCTATATGCTAGTGCATAAGAGGGATAATGCCAAGGGCATTAGAATCAGTCCGAACAAAGGGAGATGAAAAGTGTGAATCATATGACCAGCATTCAGAGCACAATGAGGGAAGCATAACAAAGGGAGGTAACTTCTGACCATATTCAAAACACATCATCCACATCACGTTATCCTAAGATGGAAACAAAAAAATAAGGGCCAACCGCTGACCGTATTTAAAACATGGGTCCAAATTTGAAGCATTGTCCAAATTCTTCCAGGGTGTTGGCCCCGAACGGGAGGTGAGTCGAAGCATCATGGGACTAGGAAATTAGGGGGCCCCTTCATACATGAAAGAGGATAAAGATCCAAATGAAGGACAAATTAATCATGAGGCGGAGTGATGGAATGCTCAAAAGGATTCCAATGCTCTTGAAATTACGCCACCATAATCATGAAATGAGGCATCTTATGCTTGTCACATAAGGCATCTCTTATTTGGAACAAGAGGCATCCTATTACTGAATGATAGGGCATGCTGTAGTTTAAAGTCATGTAGTGAGGACTATTGTCATCTTATGTTTGGCGCATAAGGTATCTCTTATTCAGAATAAGAGGCATCTAATGTTTGTTATATAGGGAGTGAAAAAATTTAAAGTCATGTAGTGAAGACTATTGGCATCTTATGTTTGGCACATAAGGAATCTCTTATTCAGAACAAGAGGCATCCTATGTTTTTCACATAGGGTGTACTATAATTTATAGTCATGTAGTGAGGACTATTGGGCATAAGGTGCCTAATAATGGTTGGTGTGGGACTTACTCAAGAGAGGCCCTTTCTGGTTTAACCTGACATGGAAGCAAGGTGATGGAGTTTGGGGGAGTTTCTTAAGGAATGGTTCGAATCAAGGTACTTAGAGAATCCAAGATGAGAATCTCAACTTGCGACATGAGAAAGAAACCATGAGGAGTAGGGTCGACTCATGGTGTTTCATAGAGTGCAGAGGAGTATCTCGAATCATGGTAATCTATAGGTGGAAGTGGGGTGAAAAAGGTAAAATGTCATAGACTCGACCTTGAAAGTTCACAATGTGACTCTCCATATTTAATGGGGGTCAGTGACAACAGTGAAGGGACCAAAATGGAGGGTTGGGACTGTAGACCGACATTGGTCCCGAGTGGGGGGTGTGAGGGCACAACCCCTACAGTATGGATCGGTGGGCATGAAGGTAGGAGCTTCGCGAAGGATAGGGATTCACAAAGGAAAGGGGTTAACAGAGAATATAGTCTCATGAATGATGGGGCTTTGTAGAGGTTAGGATCTCACAGAGCATAGGGTCTTGTGAAGGATGGGGCTTCACGGAGCTCAGGGTCTCGTGGAGTATAGGGTCTTGCGAAGGATGTGGCTTCGCGGAGTTCAGGATCTCGCGGAGAATAGGGTCTCGTGAAGGATGGGGCTTCGTGGAGCTCAGGATCTCGTGAAGAAGCTTCACGAAGGAAAGGTGCTGGTAGAGTATGGCCTTGATATAACATAAGGCTCATTATTAAGAGAGTTCTCCACAAAGGCTTAATGCTTCGTAGAGACTCAATAAACCCAAAGGGGCTCCCTCCTTTACAAAGGGAATTACTTTGTGGTGCTCAAGAGCACCACAAAATGGGAGACCAAATAACAAAAGGGTGGTGTAACCGTGCTTATGAAGGGGGGTGAGCCGATTATTTATAGGAAACAGAGGTTGGTTGGGCTCGCTATGAATAAACAAGGACGCCACAAAGAGGAAAGTGATTCACTATTAGATGCGGATCCATCAGAATCACAAAGGCTTCCATCACGGTTCTCCTTGGTGGTCGCAGTGCTTGTCGTACTCGCAGAGGCTTCCATCACAACACTCTATGGTGGTTGCGAACGTATCCGTCGAATCGTAGAGGCTTCCGTCATGCTTCTCCCTGGCAGTCGTGGTGCTTATCATACTCATAGAGGCTTCCTTCACGGTGCTATGCGGTGTCCGCGAACATATATGTCAGATCGTAGAGGCTTCCATCATTACTTCATGGTGTTTACGAAGGGAGCTCCAAAAAATGGGTTCCGCGATCCAGTTTTCTAGCCTAACTTTTGAATGACCATAAATTTTAATCTATAACTCTGTTTGGGCTCTACGACCAGTAAAATCGAATACTACAAAATGATATATTCTATGAGATCATTCTTGGAATCATTCATTAAATCTTATGGACGCGTTTTCCGGTGCCAACATGGGTATATAAAGATATAGATATTTATACATGTGTATGTGTGTGTGTATTTATTTATATATTTATTTTTTGATAAGATATGTTTAATTATATATATGTATGTATGTATGTATGTATTTATATATATTTATATGAATTTATTTATAGTTATACATATTTATAGATATTTTTTTATATTTTTATATATTTTTATATCAAAACAAGACAGGGGAGAAGCCCCGTTATTAAGAAAATAAAACCTCTCTTTAACCAAGTTGATATAGAACTCTTACATATCCTAAAAGCTCAAAGAAATAAATGTCTCAAATACATGTCTGAAGGCCCATCAACCTTGTAACCACCATCACGTTGTGACTATCATTTCCCATGTTGCAGCGCTGTGTAAGTCATGCCTCCTGTGTTGTGGCCGACCCTCCTGTATCATAGCGCCCTGCACATAAGGGTGTAAAAATGGTTTGGTTTAGCCTAACCTAAGCCTGACCAAGCCGGGCCTAAACTGGAGTTTTCCGGGCTATAGGGAAATATTCATGTCGGGTTGGGTTGGGTTGCACAGTGTTGCAGCTCGGTCCAGGCCCCGTCCCCAGGTCGAATCGATTTTTTTTTCAAAAAATAAAATATTATTTTTAATGAAATAAATTTATATTTATCAATATTATATAGTTATACTAGGAAAAACTCCTAAAATAGTTTTCCCAAGCACAACCTTGGAACTTAAAGGCATGGGGTTTGAGTCTCCCATACTGTGTGGTTTCCATGATTTTTTGGGGTTTTTGGGTTGGGTCAGCCTTTCAGGTCAGGCCAGGATCGAAATGCAATGATCTGAGCCTGACCCATTACCCCCCAACACGACTCACTTTAGACTTTTCTGAGCTGAGCTCAATCAGACTTCGAGCCGGGTTGTGTGGGAGTTTGAGCCATATTTACACTTGTTACCACATAAATGACTTTACGTAGCACCACCCTTTATCACCACTAAAAAAAGCGCCGATAAAAGGTTCTTTTAATAGTGATAAAAAAACACGGTTAAAAGGACTCCTTTATCAGTGTTTTTTAGTGCTGATAAAGATACCCCATTTATCAACTTTTTTTTAGCGTAGTTAAAAGTAACTCATTTATCAGCACATGTATACATATTTGTATATATTCACACATAAAAATTTAATTTTATAAGTAAATATGTAAAATATTTACATATAAAATATCTTTCTATGTATATAAAACATATCTAAATAATAATAATATTCATTTTATTTAAAATAAAAATGTATGAATATTTATATACCTATACAATTAATGTATATATAATGTTTATATATATATAAATATATCTGTGTGTGTATTGAAAAAAAATATATATTTATCTATATATTCCAATATATGTATATGAATATTAATATATAATATTTGTAAATAAATATACATATTTATAATTATATTTACACACACACACAAATATATATAAATATATATGCGTGTGTGTGTATTTATAAACACACATGCAAAAATATATATTTTATATATGTATTTAAAAATAATCACATATATATATATATCGTTTAATATAGAACAAAACAATATAGATGAGTTGTAAAGGTGTAAATCTATGAAGGGAAGGTGTTAAAAGTGTGTGTGTGTGGGGGGGGGGGGGAGCTTCGAGCACTGCTAAAGGGAGGGGTTAGCACTATTGGGGGGGGGGGGGGGCTTCCAGTGATGAATGGGGGGGTGGCTGACCTCTAAGAAAAATATATATATTATTTTTTTGACTTTTTTTAGTGCTGATAAATGACCCATTTTATCAGTGTTTTTAGCGCTGATAAAAGACGCCATTATTAGCACTTTTTTTGAGAACTGATAAAGGGGACCCCCTTTAACTGCACTGAGGATAACAACATTTTTTAGCACTATTAAAGCCCATTTTTCATGCTGTTAAAGAGCCTATCTTTAGTAGCGACCCTTACCCACATGCCATGCCCACAACATTATGTTGTGTTGTGATTCTCCCTATTGTGTTGCAATGCCCGTCTTGCATTGTGACCACTACGCTTTCATCGTGGTGTTGTTCAGAAATACTCCCAGAATGGGGGTCACTAGGGTTTGAACCCTAGTTGATGCGATATTACGACAAAAATTTTACCAATTGTTTAGGACCCCAACTACATATATATTTACATACATTATGTTGATATATATATGTATGCATGTATTTATTTATGTATATATTTTTATGCATATTTATATGTTCATATATATATAATTATATATATGTGTGCATGTTTATATATATTTATGTATGCTTATTTACAATTATACACATGTATGGATATTTATATGTGTTTATGTATCTTTATTTATATTTATATACATTTATATATAGGGTTTTACATGCTCATAGAGAAGCCGGTTATGTTGAGGATTCTTTATCAAAGAAGGAGATCGTTGAGACGATCTTGATGTGGTCTTTCAAAATTCCTAATAATTGTTCATCTCTGATTAATGCGGATATGTGGGGTGTTACCATTATCAAGTTTGTAATAACTCATTGTAATGCCACAATCTTTGCATTTTCATTTTTAATAAAATTTTAGGTCCAGAGTGTCCTAATCTTTTTTGGTATACCTATTTATACACACACACACACACACACACACATATTTAATTATATATGTGTGTGAGTGTGTGTTTATATATATTTATGCTTATTTATTTATAATTATATATATCTATTGATATTTATAGATATCTATATGTATTTATTGTTGTAAAATTTGGTTCCCTATACCCAACTTGAACAATACTTTTTGATTACTGAATCATGTATATAGATAGATAAGCATAATGTATTTTTACCATAATAGTGTTGATATTTCACATCAACTATTTACATAGTAATATCCATAAATTATTTATCATATCAACAGACTATAACAGTTATCAACTATAATGAGAATCTCAAGATACTATGAAATTAATCTTAAACAAATATATTATAGTCTATATATATCATATTGTCTAGACACAAATGATGTCTAACTATCAGGTGTTGGGGGCTCATAAGCATTGAGACTTCTTCTAATGAAGTTCACACTTGGTGATCTCAAGTAGATGAGATCACGAGGACTAACCCACCAATAGGAACACCATATGTTTTGGGTGTAATTGGTGTTGAATATGCACTAAAATAATTAAATGGAATATTTAATTTAGGTGCATTTATCTTTCATGTGGTTTCATTAAATGATAATCCCTTATTAATGGATTAAATGACTTGAATATTCATTGAATTTGATTCAATGAATTAATGAAAATGGGAATAAATGTATATGGATACATAAATATGTCTGATGCACTTCATTTAATGAAACACGTCATGGATGATTATATAAAGGGATGCGATCCCTTCTATTGTATACAATTGATTGTTTATAATCCTCTCAATTTTCTCTTCCTCTCATACTGTTTTTTATCACCCGAGATGAAGGTGATAACACCCCTTAAAAATTTGGGTATCCTTGTGATATGATCATGGATCCATTGGTCGGTGTACCCCTAGAGGCAGGGTGATTCTGTTCACTGCTTTGTGATCTTTATCAATCATTATCCTTCACCAAGGAAGAAGAAAACTACTGCCGTTGGCGTTTTCTAGATACATTATTTTACAATTTTATTTATGCATTGATTCTTGAAGATAGATATTTCTGTGTTTGGGTTGTCTTCTGCTGCATATGGTCATATGATGATCATATGAAACCCATCAGTGGTATAAGAGGGTTGGCTTCTTTGATGAATCAACATGATTATTATTTTATGAAAAACACATTTTAATTGTAAAATGAGATTTTCAAGCCTGGAAATAAATATGAAAAATTCATATTTAGTAATTAAATAAAAATTTTATTTAATTACTTATGTTATTCCTATTTATAATTTTTTTATAAAATGGGAATAATGTAGCACCTCTAGTTTCAATTGCATGACTATTTATTAATGTATTTTGAGTATATATAATGCTTGGGTTGAGTTTTAAGAGGTTATGAGGGGTTTTGAAATGTTTTGGAAGATTTTATGGAGATTCACGATTTGTCCATGGTTAGTAGAAATTGTGGACCATCTCTAGGAAACCATGCAAGGGAGAACAATGGACACTAGGTAGGTATATGGTGCATAGTTTGGAAAAACCATGTGAGTGACTAGGAGAAACCGTGCATCTTGAAACAGAGGGAAATGCATGGTTGGCACATTTTTTGTCTAACCATGTGATCCAACCATGCAAGGTGTGGAGTTAAGATAGTAGCACCACACAATTAGCACATAGTTTTCCTAACCATGCGATATACAATTGGCCCTTCGAAATTTGTGGATCTAATATGAATTAACCCATTTAAGCCTCATTAATCCCCTATTCTTTGAATACCTCGAATTCCATTTTCTCACTAGGCCTAAGAGATGATCTCCTTTGACTCGGAAGTGATTATTAGATGAATAAAAGGATGCTGGAGGTCTGGATTCATCGGTAAGTACCCGTTCTTCCTTGTTCTTCCTAGATCCATTCTTTTTCTCCCTCTTAGAACCATAGATCTAATCTATTAGGGGTATATCTATGCCATGTGATGTAAATATTGATGATATCTTATTGGATCTAGTGAACAGAATGTGGTTTGTGATCATATCTTGAAGTTTTATAGTGTCATTCTTCATTTTCACCAAATGTTGTGAAGTAGGTGGCTTCTCTCTCATCTCTACTTTACTTAAAATTTGAAGTCTTAGTTTTTATTAAATTATTTGTTTAAAATGGTTGTGAAATCCTTTTTTGATTCTTGATGGAAACCCATTTTGGTTATGACTTTGTAATTTGGAAAAATTAGATGGATTTAGGGAAAACCCCCTTTATTTATAATTTTAAAATGATGATTTTGTTTTTGATGCATGTAAAGTGTTTTTTGAAATTATTTAAAGGATTAAAAGGTTTTATGTGGAATAGTTTGGCATATAATTTGAAATACATGGTTGGAATGAATTAATTTTCATTATACATGACTCTATGGAAGGGTCATGTGCCATTGGGGCACCTGATATTGGTCACCTTATGATAACTTGGTGGATATACGAGAGACCGCTCATGAGTATGGAAATAGAACCTAGGTATTCATGGTGTGTGTGTTGAAACATGGTTATGGGTATTCCAAATAAATGAGAAAGGTTTTATACCTGAAAATGTTTTCCTTGGATTTTTTTGTGATTTTTATATAATTTTTTTAAACTCCTTTTAAATTGTTTTATATAAATTGTGTTAACAAGTTTTTTCCTAGTGGCTTGAGTTGGGAATTCATTGGGGAAATCCAATGAAGTTTAGTCTCATCCCATATTTGGGAACTATTGTTCATTTTTAGATGGAATCTATCAATACATAGGTAATGATAAGGTATCTCAGTTATTTAGTGATGTGTCTTGATACATTGGGCATGACATGTGGAGTTGGATCTAGGAGCAGGTTGGGTGTTACGGGTTGATGTCACTTGGGAGTTTTGAGTTTTGTGGTCTTTTGGTTCTCTTCAAGTATGTCTTTTGGTTTCCACTTGTACTCTAATATGGTTTATTTGTTTGGTTCGGTTTTGAGTTGTATTTTGTACTCATGCATCATATAGAGGTTTGGTTGGTTATTGTTTATACAGTTTGGATGTTTTATCTTTCAAAGGGAAAATCATCCCCCAAATGTTCTTGAGGACCTTGGAATTTATTATCAACCTTTGGTGTCTTGAGGATGCCACATAAGGCCTAGTATTACACCCTTCACTTCTCAAGCCAATGAGGAGGGGTGAGATGTTACAAATAACATTAATAATTTAGGTTTAATAAAATTTGTTTTATTAGCCTTTTTCAAATAGGAAAAGTTCATATTTATTACTTTTTTTATGAAAATAAATAATGTTTTCATTTTAATCAAGAGACTTTAATTATGAATTAAATTATATTATTTATAAATTATTAATAAATAATGGAAAATATATTTTAAAATTTATATAAAAATTTATAAAAGTGTTTTATAAATTAATCAACTATAAAATGTTTATAGTGAATTGATAAATATTTTTAAATATATACAATTTATAAATTTTTTATAAATCACAATAGATAATATTTTTAGAATATTTTAATTTACAAATTCTTTACAAATAAATAAATTATAATTTGTTTATAATTAATTATATAAATGTTTATGAAAAATTTATTAATAAAATGTTCCAAATATTAAATGTTAATATTTAAAATACCTTTTACCAAATTTTTGATATGCCTTATGATCTAAAATAAAATGTTTATTTAAGAATCACAAGGAGTAATTTATAAAGGGTTATAAATTCTAAAGTATGGCTAATATATAAAGAAGTTTATATTTGAAATTATGAATTATTCATAAACTATTAATTTGAATTTGTAAAATTAAAAGGGGTCTTATTTTAAGTAATTATCAAAAAAATTGATAAATAAATAAAATTTTTATTTATAAAGAAAATTCAATTGATAATTGAATTAGATTATTTATAAATTGTTTATAAATAATGAAAATATTTTATGGAATGTTTGTAAAATTTATAAAAGGGGTTTTATAAATTAATTAACAATAAAATCTTTATGGTAATTTGATTAGATTATTTTAAAACATTTATTAAAAATATTCCTTTAACATTAAAGAGTTAATATTAATAATATCCTTTTCACATTAACATGATTTATAAATGTTATAAATTATAATAAAGGATATTAAAACCTTTATACCTAAAATTACATGACATATTTGTAAACTTTAAATAAAGTGATTATTTAAGGATTATAAAAAATTATTTTTAAAAGAATTTATAAATCTTATAAATATGGTCAGAATCTAAAAGGTGTTTATATTAATAATTATGATTTTTTTATAATTAATTAATTTTAAAATTTTCAAATTAAAAGTGGACCTTATTATAGATATTATTTAAACTACAATAAAAGGTTTTGATTGTTGATCTGAACAAAGGTTTAAATAATAAATTATAATAACATATAACAAATAATATGAAAGAGTTCATATTGGATTGAGTATAAAAAATTTTAGAATGTACATAATGTTAAAATCAAAATTATAAAAGGGTTTATAATTTTATTTTATTTATGAAATTGTTCTAAATGTTTCTCTCATGTTTAAATATTTGAATTATTCATTTATTTAAAGGTTATTTCCTATTTTATTCATATTTATAAATTTTTTATATTATGAATGACTGTATTCCAAATTTTATATGATAAATTTATTCTTGGATAGATCCTTGCATTAAATGTTAGGTATGATAATGAATTTAGTTTTTCATCTAGCTTGACATGGGTTTGTAATTGAAGTTATGAACTTGAATTTAGTTATTGAATATATTTTTTATATATTGGGTGTTATATTTGTCATGAATTGAATTCTATCTTGAGTAAAGTCTCCCTGAGTAGTGGGGCTTGGGGTTGGACCACCTACTTTCTTGGAGGCTTGCCTTGTCTAGTAAAGTGAACAGGTTAGCTATTTGTTGCTCTGGGCTTACTCATGTGGAGTTTATCAATCTCATATAACTCTATGATATTACATGAAGTGTTCATGTACCTTATACATATAATTCATTTGTATATTCATGAATATGTTTTAATTCTATTTTTGGGCAAGTAATACAAACTCATGGGTTGTGTAAAGAGTTACACATCAATATAGTTTGAACATATTGATTTGGTGGGGGGAATAAGATTACAAGATAAATTACTAGAAGCATGCATACATAAAAGGGAATAATATGAGATAAGATGGTGAGATTAAATTACCCTAAAATATTATGTGTGAGATTACTTCCACATAAACACTTGTCAGGACCTCAATGATCAAATCAGGTAGTTTTGTGCTTACGCTGAGTGCCCCGGGATTATCTTGTGTTAGGAAAGCAAGTAATGAGTGACTTTGGATTGTCTTGTTGTGTAGTTTCATGCCTATGTTATGTTCCCCTGTATTTTTCATTGGTTATATTGTTTTTGATGTTTTCTTTGGGTTGAACTAGCTGGGAACCCCTAACAGTTATGATGCTAGAAGAATAGAGTTGAGTAAAAAATATGATGGATTTGGATAAAGGGTTATCCACTCAACTATCTAAGATTCACAATTGTTGTTATTGGGATGATTCCTTGCCTAAATAAATAAGCAGTGAGATGAACTCCCAAGAAGACTCATCACTTAGTGAAATGAAAATCTTGGCTCTTTAAATGGATATGATGTAAGAGGTCATCAATTTTAGTGGGATCACTTTCATTAAACCCCTTTGTGAAAATATATAAGACATGATATTCATATGATAATTTTTTTTGTTATATATAAATGCATCATCATCATCAGACTAAACTTTATATTAATCCTTGAAATAAGAATATTAAAGTAATAAAATCCTAATATTGGTACCTTAAGAAAAGTTATAGAGCAAGTAAAATATTCTATATGTTAGAAAAGTTCCTTCTTATGTAACTTTTAGTTGAAATTGTTCAACAAGTTAATCTAGATGCTTATGGAAGCGTGAAAAGATTCATATAATGTTTCAAAGGAATTTAATGAAAAATAAACTAATTAATTTTAAACCCCATTTACATAATAAATAATATTAAATTTGTTAATATTATTCAATATGATTGAATATATGTTTAGAGAGACTAAATAATTTGTATAAGTCTTATTATGATTAAGGAATTAATTCCATTTTCATCTATGGAAATGTTCAGGAAAGATGAATAAATTCAAGAAAAGTTTACCTAATATTTTCAAAGTGTTGAGAATAGATGAATTAGACATATGATGTTTAAGTTTGGGTACTATATGGATAGTATAAGTGGGTAAAAGTTCAAACCGAAAGAAGATGTGTTAGTTTAAAATTTTTAACAATGTTTCTTTAAGAATCCAATCAGGGTCATTGAAAACTAGGGTTATCAAAAAGGAATATTCATAATTCCATATGATTGAATTATCCAAGATGTACCTAAAGGATTTTGGAAACTCTATGGAATATCCATGATAGGTATTAATGTTATATAAATTAAATATTTGATTTTGAAGGGTATATGATACAAAATATACATTTTAAAAGAGTGTTGTAAATATACATGAGTTCAAAATCAAAGGAATAATTTATTGATCTCGTTGTTTATATTCTTGAGATGAAGTAAATAGTTACTTCATCTAGTATTTGAATGTAAAGGATTTATCAAGTTCAAATTAATAAAAGTAAAGGATTTGTATCTTCATTTCATTTATCTTATATGGTAATAGTTTTTATGAACAACATGAGATGATTAATTATATACACATGGTTTATGATTCATAAATCTATATAAAATGTTTTGAGAAGAAGATTTGGATAAAAGAGTTTTTCTAGGATAAAAATGTTTATCAAAATGTTTATTAAAATATGAGGGAATGTGTTCCCGCTAATGATATATTTTTTGAAAAATATTATTTTCAAAAAGGAAAGGTTCAAAACACATAGAATACCATATAACATATGGAAAAAATAGGTCATTTGTTAGATATTCCCACTAAAAGGAAATAAGTGTTATTTCATAAAACACAAAGTAGTTTGTGTTATCTTAGAAAGATATTATGAAGAGAATATAGTGTATAATAGGGTAGTGTAAGTATGTTTGAACTTAAAGAAGTTCAAAGTTAACAAATAAAAGATTACACCATTTTAATTTTAAGTAATTATTTACTTAATATCCTAAAGAGTTAAATAGTAATGAAAATATAAATAGTTACATTTAGTTATTGTAATAAAGTAGAATACACTATTATGATAGCTTATTCACAAAGTGAAATTCACTTAATTTCTTAAAACTTTTAGGAAATAATGGTAAAGTAAAATATACATAGTTACACGTGTTTACCATAATTAAGTGAATGTCAATTTATTCCAAATATTTTAGGATATGTTGGATAAAAATGTAAATGGTTACATTGATATCAAGGAGAAATTTTGATGACATAATTTCATAATTTTTGATTATGTTAAGATTAGAAAGGGTTCTAAGTATACAAAATAATATAACATTATAAAATCTAATGATATGAAGTTAAGGAGTTTGAATTTAAGTTCAAAGAGTTGAACTTAAGGAATATTATTCCTATGACTCACCATTATTCAAACTAGTTTGCTTCGTAAATGTTACTCACTAAGAGGTTAGTGGGAGTCTTTTATCAGATGGTTATAAAGGGATGTTATAGGAATTACATATGGATGTAATATTCAAAAATTCATTACAATAGTATCCACTTGAGGGTCATATTATATATCTATGTTTTTAACACTTAATATATTGGTTGTAATGGTTTTAATTGTATCATGTTATTATAATAAAGTAAATCTCCATTTATCATTCATTCATATGTGTTGCAATTTATTTTACATGAATGATCGAATGATAAATATCCCCTCAAAGTAAAAAATTTGGGTTTTCCCTAACCAATGACCATCATGGAGTATAATGGGTTGTGATGATATGTAAAGGTTAGATTGAATATATTCTTATATTAATTACACAGGGTTTTATATGAGATATTGAAGAAAATATTCTTGAGGTAATAAGTAGAGGCTTATTACTTGGACTGGTCTGCTAAATCATATCTCATGGAATGTCATAAAATAATAAATATACTTAGGAGTGTATGCTTATTATTAGTCCTTATTACTTGAGGTTGGTGAGATACCTGGCATGAAAACCTTCATACCTTGATACCCTACTTACTCAAGTGAACATATAAACTTAGCTAATTAGGGGTGTTTGGGTATGTTTCTGATCATGTTATTGGTTAGAGTGTAGATAAGATGGGATTTGTCCACTTGTATGATAATAAAAGACATATGTCCCATGACTGATTAGACTAAAGAAATTCATGTCCATGATTATTTGTTTCACATATGATGTGTTCAACTAATTGGATAAGTGACATGTGATGTGATTATCAGATAGATGAATGACATGTGATGTATTCATTCACTCGGTCAGTCATTTTTAGAGAATCAAGAAAATGATGAGAGGATTATAATAGATTGACATGTTCAATGTCTAGTGGTCACTCAATGTCATGGAAAAAGGGATTATATAAGATACATATTATAAGGGACATGTTTGTATAGAGATATGAGTATGTTTAATGGAGATCACATCGAACCCCTTAGTAGCTTGAGTAGAACTAATGTTTTTCTAGAGGATTCTCATTGCTTATATCTATGAAATATAGATTTCATAGTTGTTTTCAATGATGCCAAGGCCCATATGGTTACATAGTTAGGCCCTTGGATAAGGATAAAATTTTGTACAAGATATTTGTTCCAAAATAAAGAGAGTTAGATGAAAAACTATATCCAAAAGAGTTTGGATGGATTCACAAAGAGTTTTGAAGTTATGTATAAAGTTCTTATGTGATTTCAGTGAAATTGGGATATTATTTGATATGCTCTAAAATAATTAAATGGAAAATTTAATTTAGGTGAATTTATCTTCCATGTAGTTTCATTGAATAATAATCCGTTATGAATGGATTAAAAGGATTGAATATTCATTGAATAAGATTCAATAAATTAATGAAAATGGGAATAAATGTACATGGATACATAAATATGGTTCTCATGTTTCATTTAATGAAATGCATCATGGATGGCTATATAAAGGGATGTAATCCCTCATATTGTATACAAATGATCGTTTGCAATCCTCTCAATTCTCTCTTCCTCCCATAATGTTGTTCATCATCTGATATGAATGTGCTATCACCCCTTCAATATTTGGGTATCATCGTGATATGATTGTGAATACATTGGATGGTGTACCCCCTCAGATGAAGGGTGATTTTTTTATTTATTTGTGATATTTATCAACTATTCTCCTTCACTGAGGAAGAATAATACTGTTGTTGTTGGCATTTTCTAGGTACTCTATTTTTATAGTTTTATTTACACATTGATTCTCAAAGATAGATTTTCCTGTGTTTGGGTTGTCTTTTGCTACATATGATCATATTATGATCAAACGAAACCCATCCATGGTATCAAATCATAAAATTATTTAACAAATCATGACGAATCAATGTGTTTATTATTTGATGAAAAACACATTTTAATTGTAAAGCACGATTTTTCAAGCCTAGAAATAAATATGAAAATTCATATTTAGTAATTAAGTAAAAAGTTTATTTAATTATTTATGTTATTTGTATATATAAAATGGTTTATAAAATGGGAATGACATTAATAATCTAAGCTCAATAAAATTTGTTTTATTAACCTTTTTCAAATATGAAAAGTTCATATTTATTACTCTTGTTTAGGAAAAGTTCATATTTATTATTCTCATTTTATTGGTTTCTAGAATTGATATCATTATCAATGTGTATCATTTTATTATGTACTTTGATGCAAGACAAATACCATAACATTTGTGTCATAGAGAGGTAGTTTGTGTTGGGTACGTCATTAGAGGCATGCCATTGATTAGATGACTGAGATAGTTTTTATCACTTCCGAAAGGAAGAGATGTCTCAGGCCTAATTAACCAGGATGATAGTACCTTTATTAAATCCATGACCATGGTGATTAAAGGTAAGTCTATCTAGTAAGTTCAATGAATAATAAAGTAGTAAAGTATTATGACATGAAGTGTATGTCCTACTTTATCATGAGATAAAGAGATAATATTACACAGTGTGTGTTCGTAGGAGGTTGCCATTGCTATGAATATTTCTTAACTCCTTATGGGAATTGATGGGTTACCAGACTCTTCTCCTAGTCTATTAATAATATTAAGCTCTATCAAGATAAGGGACTATAGGGCCACATACAAAGCGTATTCAGAAGGTCGACCAATTCTAGTGAATTGGAGTTTATGACATGGTGGGCCCCGTAGTAGTGCCTGAGTAATGTCTAAGTTTAGACAATATCAAAGGAAATAAATAAATTCAATATTATTAGAGTTTATAATAATATTTATTTAATTTATTTACTTATTATATTCACAATTTATTTAGTGAATATAATGAAAAATATTTTTCAAATGAATATTAAATATTTAATATTCAAGGATTTATTTAATATTTATAGGAGAACTGAGTCAAGTTAATGGATCATATTATATCATGTTACATAGTTTATGTGTTACAAGAATGTGATACAATATACAATATATTTATGATAAGTTTTAAGTTTTTTTGGGTACGTTCGATGGGTTAATTTCCATAAGGACCTAAATGCGATTTATGGAAGTTAAAACCTAAGTATATAAGCTCTTTTAAGACCCAAAATGTATGAGGTGAGTGATTTCATGGATTCTATTTCTTCTCCCCCATCTCTCAATTCATAGAGAGAGAAAGAAAAGGGAAGATCAAAGATTTCTCGATCCAAGTTCAAGGATTGTTAGCTTGATTTCTCGCGATTGAGATGACATAAAAGAGCCTTTGATTCTCCTCATTAGCACCCAAATTTTATTAGATGACGATTGATTAAGCTTCCAAAACATATGTGAAAAATCTATAGGGTTCTCTATTTGATTCCTTTGAGTAAAAATCACCGACAACAAGAAAAACATGTTTCCAATCGAAATTGGATGAGGTACGATTTCAATTTTATTTTTTATTTTTAATTCTTCATGCTTAATTAAATTGCACATGATCAATGGATGAATCTGGGATAGGCTATAATAGATTTGATTTTTTAACACAAATCCATCCCTAAAAGTTTTAATATACCATATTCTACACTTTTTTCAAAGCCCAAAATTCCTTTAATTGGTATCAGAGCAAGACGTTCATTTAATTAAGTTGAGTAAAATTTTTTTACATGAATTTTAATAGTGGGTATCACAATGGTCCCAATTCCACTGACGATGTATCGATCAGAGATCAGATGATCGAGTTATGGTCATATGAAGATCAAAATTATAATTGTTTGGTCTTAATTCAAAGAATTAATGTTTATCAGGTTGTTGATATTAAAATTTGTTTAATTGTTTTAATTATCGGGTGAATAATATCTAGATACCATTCACGTGAATAGTATCATATGGTGTTTTTTGGAAAACAAATAAAAAATATTGCTATATATATAATAATATTTATAGTCCCAAGAATATATATATATAGAATATAGGAATTTGATGATTATAATATATATATATATATATATATTCATTTGATTATATATTTATATAATATAATATAAGTGCCTGGTGGTTTTGATTTCTACGCCACTCATTTTTTTCTCAAGCTTTGAATAGGATTTTGAAAAAACTAACAAAAAAAAAGTTATAAAGGGGAAATGGGGATGACCCCATACGTAGAACCCTCTTTTGAAAGGGGGAAAAGTGGTTCCCCACCACTTTATCAAAATAAAAAAAACAAAATATTTGTTTTTTTTTGAAAGGGGCCACCCTGATGGGGTGCCCTACCCCTTCCCACATGCCAGGTGCAGTGCACGTATGTGCTATCAACCCAACACCCCTACTGGGTCGACCCAACCCCGGGCAGGCCGAGTCGGGTTTTTCTCGACCCGTCTGACCTTTCTAGGTATCTCTCCGCAACCCGAAACTCCTCCAGGGCTTTAAAAATTTCCAAAACCCTAATAATTATATAAAAATATGTTTTTTTCAAAAAAATTGGAATTTAATTATATATTTTATGGTAATGTGTGACAAGTGTTTTTGAATTAAAATTTAAATAAAATAAATTTATTTTAATTCATAACATAAATCCTCAAGTAGAATTTATCGCAAATTTAATTAATATACGCAAGTTTAATGTGTACCGATTGACCACGAGCCTTAGACTGACCAATGCATGTATGTTATTTGATTATTTATTTATTTAATTATTACAATGCATGAATTGTAATAATTATTTAATAAATGGTGATATTCATATCATCTTTTATGTTATTATATGTATAAGGGTCTGTGTGCATAAATAAAATTTATTCACATATATTTTGAATTCCTAAGATCCCCTCGCTTGCATGTGAGTATTGTTTTATAATGATGAGGAAGATAAGTGACATAGTTAACATTGAGATTTGGAGGTATACCAGACATGAGTTTGATGCATTGGGGTGGGTGAGCACTGAAACTTGAGCAGCATACGTCATGACTCAAGGAGTTACCCCCAAGGTCTAGGTTGATATTTTCTCAATGGATCAACCATTATTATCGGCTCATGATCATGTCGTTTAATTTAATTTATGCATGGTTTATTATTTTATGTATGTTTATATTTTACACATGATCACATAAAATATTAAGCGAGCATATGTAGATAAAATGAACATTAATGATGATTTTTTCTATTTATTTAATTATAAAGACATGAGTGCAGTCACATATAACAAGCAAGAGTAAATATAAATGGATTATATTATCTAAGAATAATAAAAACCCTCAAAGAAATATTAATTTCATAATGCCTTCTGTTGCTTAAATTTTGTACACAATAAATTGTATGAGGTGATCATCAACCCTAGTTAAGGGTGCCTCCTTCTACTGAGGAGTTCTTATGAGAGTAGTGGGTCGAATTAATTGAAGACAACAACAAATAAGCAGTCATAGATAACTTGTTGCATCTTTATAGGTAAACTGTTGAGCAATGCAAAGTTATCCTTTACAAGAGATGAAAATCCACTCAATAGATTAAGGATCCATGAGTAAATATGGTTGGATAGTTGAAAGCCTACCTTGATACTCTTTTAGTAGTGGTGTATCCATAGCTTGGACTATGAGGAGTGGTTTTAAGGATCCTTTCCACTAGAATACTCAAGAAACCGAGTATTCCAAATCTAGTAGTTAAGGGCTACTAGAATTCGATAAAATAGTGGGATATATTTAAGATAATAAAATCTATAATTTCTAAATACTGGTAATCAAGATAAAAGTACCAATTTTCTTAAGTTTTATTTATAGATGAATGGATAGTAATACCATAAGTTCATTGTGATCCATAATAGACAATGTACATGTCATAATCGGTATGAATTTCCAAGTGTAGTACATACACTTGCATAAGGTACTACGATATGAAAGAAATTCCATGTCTCGGAGTCCCCTATAAAGACCCAAACTTCTCATATATAGATATTACATTTTTTAGATGAATATTCAATACATTTCACAAATAAATACCCATATACCGTATAGGTTTAGTGTATTTGGAGACTAGACATAAAATCTTATTATTTATCAAAAGATCTTCAACATCTCCCATAAATATCTTCCCACTTAATACTCTTCCTAGACATACCCTACTTAAAACTTTTCTCTATAAATCGGGGAAATAAAACATAATAAAGGATGAGATCAAATGACCAATAAGGGAAAACAAGCGAGATGTCAACCTATCACGAGTATAAGAGTATGAGAACATGAGAATAACATTTGAAAACCATATCCTGCATATCATAGATCATAAACTTTAGTCATGACATAAATATTGGAAGTTCATAAGACATGAATCATAATGGAATCAAAGAACATGATCCATGAGAACATAATATTGTCATAATAAATATATTTGTGGCATACATATAAGCTTATAAAACTGTGAACTTGTATAAATAGAAATAGGTTCACTCATTAAGTCAAGGATATGAAATTAGGTCCTCGCATAAACTTATGGACATGCAACCATATCCACACATAACCTTACAAACATGAAATATAGGTCCACACATAACAATATGAACATGTAATCAGGTTTACAAAAAACACTGTGAATATATCACCGGGTTCATGCATAAGATTGTGAACATATAAATAGGTTCACACATATTATATTTACTCATGAGTTATCCATATTTATCCAATGCATTGGATGGGGATATAGGTCTTGCCCATCACATAATCTATACATGTGTGTGCCATAAGATCATAATGTTAAGTTATAATAGAAATGATGAAGACACAAGAGGGGGGGGGTGAATTACGTTACTTTAAAAACTTGATAGAAACCGAACTTCCCTCTTGAAATGAAGTGATCATTTTCTTCTCTCTTAAAAAGGAGTAAGCAATGAAAATTAAAATAAGAAGATAACACAATGATTTATAATGGTTTATGGAACAAATATCCCTTAGTACACTCCAACAACACTCTCTCTATGAGATTGATGATTTTCACTTGCAGATCCTTTTGCAATAGATTTTTACAAATGAGTATAGGCAGTTGACACATTATAACAAGGCCTTTATAGGGCCTTCTGGTTCCTTTATAGAGAACTAAAATATCCACATCTTAGTACAAAAATATGACACTCCAAAAATGTCTGAGTATAAGAAACCAATACTATAAAATAATAATAGATTATTATGTAGATTTTGAAACAACTTTGGCACACAATTGCAACAACAACTGACAGTTGTATATGATCTTCAATAAAACAAAGCAACAACAAAATAT
Source organism: Viscum album (assembly GCA_963277665.1). NCBI lineage: Eukaryota > Viridiplantae > Streptophyta > Magnoliopsida > Santalales > Viscaceae > Viscum > Viscum album. Next base: position 188,459,815 of record OY728155.1, on the reverse strand, counting down.
TCTTTAGCATCAAACATGATTTCTTTAGACAATATTAGAGAAAAAAACTAGGTAGATGATTAAAAATGTATGTCTCCAAAGTGTATCTATAATAAGTTCTTTGTCAAACTACAATGAAAGATTAATGATGAAATATAATAGTAGCAATGACAATAGTGATTTGATCAACCAGATAAGAATCAAAACATGCATGTCTCCAAAGTGAAACTTTAGAGGCAATGAATCTATTATTTTTGAATGCACATATTTATTTGCATAAGAATAATACCTTCTCTCTTAGAAGATGAACATCTTAGTATTTATCATGATGATCAAGTTCCTCCAGGTAAAATATCTATAGAAATATCTTATGATAAATCATGAACATTTGAATTTAAAACATTCAAATAAAGTCATAACTTCCCTTAGAAATAGGAATGATATAATCTATTGAACATGATCCTTTGAATGGGTATTTATAATAGATTTAAAGAGATATTTAACTTTGGTGAGACCACTGTAGAAACATGTAAATAATCCATAATTGAAAACTCCATTGTTGACTAAGTCAAAAATAGGGTTTCTCTGTGTAGTGATAAACTCTAAAAGTATAGTTGATAGAATAAAATTGATTAAAAAATTTGGGTTGATGAACCATATTTTTATTATTAAAATGGAGGGTTTCTTACAAATGTAGGGCTATTGATCCATATGTTTATTCCAAACGTAGGGAATAAAAACCATACACTCTACTTACAAACGTAGGGTATAAAAAGTGTTCCCAGATTACTTATAAAAAACATCCATAATACTTTATACTTTGAGAAATCAAATAACCTCTCAAGTGTTAAAGAATGAATATGATTATAGAATAAAAATAATTTTTTAGTAATTATTACCCTAAAAATTCACTTGAAGTTACTTTATTAGCAACATAAATGTGGGTGTTTGTGAGCATCAAAATCAAAAATAAATTAACAAAATTGTTGAATCAACACATGCTCTACAATCTCCCCCTTTTTTTATGATCACAAAACCCATAAAACAAATATTAATATAAACATTAATAAGAAATTAAATTTTACCAATATTAGAATAAATAAATTTCAAGTATATTTTTCCTCACAAAGAAAAGGTTTTTACAAAGAAATTTCTCCCATATTATATATTTTTAACATTTTAATTTCTATATATTTTTCATATTTATTCCTTAAAACTTTATTATTTATTTTTATATCTTTTTTCTTCCCATAAATTTTTTCCATAAAAGTTTCACATAAATTTCTCCCCCTTTTTGTGACATCAAAAACAAACTAAGAAACAATTTAATGCATTTTTAACATAGGAAACAAATAAAAATGATACTTAAAATAACAAGAAAAAATTCAGATTTTTAAAAATAATAATAAAATCTTTGAATTTGGATAATCTATAGTGGTGAAAAAAATCAAAATTTTTGGAAGGGTTTAAGGGTTCATCTGAACTCTCCAAACTTTGAATTATTTTACTCACAATAGCTATAACTCTTGACATATATTCTATTCTCTTTTTAACATTTGAAGATATTTGATCCATTAAAGAAGATGAGAATTGTTTGACTAAAAACACTTTAATCTCATTAATATATTACTTAATAATGGATAATTTTTTGATTATCTCCATCCGACTTATCATCTCCACTTTAAATGCATAAAATTATTCTTTAGAAATTGAGATTTGATACTTCATTTGAAGAGAATCAACAAATAATTTTGGAACAAAATATTTTTTCATCTCTTCATACAATTTTCTAGACATTTTTAGATCTTCATGAAACATCACTAATTCTTTATTTAGAGGATTAAACCTGGATAGAAAATATTTAGTAGACATTTAAACTTTAGCTAATTGAGAAGATTAAACTTCCAGTTCTTAAAAACTAAGGATTTATTTATCTTTTACATAATATTTTTATAAGGAATCATTAACTAATAAAATAGATTGTTATCTAAAAAGATCAGTCAAAGTATCCAAAAAAGAATTAACTTGATTTATATTTTGAGAATAACATTCCTATGAGATTGAAGTTTTAGGTATCTTTATGTTGCTCAGACTGGCTTCTTTAGAAGTTATTGTGTTTGGTATTTCAAATAAGTAATAAAAAAGGATTAATAGGTTTTGAGAAAAATATTTTAGGGTTTGAAAGAGTAAGAATAAGGGTTTCATTCTAACAGATTGCAGGTGATGTTTCAGATTCTTGATCCAAAAGATAGATTAATCATTTTAGATTTTAACTTTGAAAATACAGTTTTATAAAAGAAAACTATTTTTAATGAAAACATTTTGTAATTGAATAACATTTCAAAGAAAAAGAAATTTTAAAATAAAGTTTTTAAAATTAAATATTAAATTAATAACATAGTTTTTAATAAAATAAACCTATATTTCTTTATATGATTAATATAATCATGTACTACACGCTCCCCCTGAATTATAACTTCTCTCAAAGAATGTTTTTTAAGAAGGTATATAATAAAAATTTTATAGAGATTTTAATACCTTAGTAATTTTGTTATATATATTAATATGCAATTAAATAATCTTTAAGGAGTATGTATGAGGTAATAATTTTTTTAATAAATTCACTCATCACATAAAATAATAGAGTGAGACGTGTTTTAATAGTTTAAGCATACATATAATTAACATTTTCTCTCCCCTATATAAAATTGTTAGTATATAAAGCATTAAAGGTGAAAGTGAAATAATTCTTGGATCAATAGTTCCAGATTTAATAAAGTTTCCATAGAAATAAAAATATAAGAAAATTACATAATCTTCAAGAAACCACTTAATGATATAATAATATAGTCCAGTGGTGAACAACTATAGTATATTAAATACCGGGTCCAATAGTGTTAGCAACTAAAGACTTAGGTAACCAAATTTGTTTGTTTTGAGTAGTGACTCCATAATCAAAATTAGACAACTCTTTCTAATAATAAAAATTATTGATACCAAAAAATTGATATTTTATAAAATATAAATTACTTGTATAATGTCCATTTATTCCATAGTGAAAACATTTAACAGTAGATATACTCTTTCTTTTTGAGCCTGGAACAAAATAATTTCTATATAGTTTGGATTTCTTTCCATTACTACAAATACCAAGTTTTCCTTTATTATTATACTTATTTTTACCAATAATTTGATTTAAATAGTTTTATCCTTTAATAAGCATGCTATAGGATTGTTTTAAAGTATCAACTTCCTCCAATAATTGTTTAATTTTATTTTAATATAAAATAAAAGAACAATTAGATCTTAAATCTGAAATCTTTTTTGTTAAACATTATTTATCAATTGAAGTAGAATCATAAGATTTTATAAATTTAATATGTTATTTCTTTAAAGATTCAAATTTATCTTAATTCATAAAATAATATTTATTCATTTCATCATAATAAAAATTATCTGAATCATAATTTTGAGAGTAAGAAGTGTGTACCTCATCAACATGAGCCCTAAGACATAGATTTACCACCTATCTTTCATGCCCTTGTTTAGAGTTTGTAGTATATTCATTACTTGAATCAGAAGTAGTACTCTAGTTAGTCTTCATGACTTTATTACCTTTTCTTTTATAATTATATTTCCTTTGATCTTTAATCACAGGATAATTAGACTTTGTGTGACCATTCTCATTACATTCATAGAATATATCTTATTTATTCTTTTTCTTCCTCTTATTGTTAATTTTTCCAAATATTTTAGAAATATATAATAACTCTTTGATTGAATCTAGATAACATGAATAAGATGATTCATCCATATTAGTTTTAAGTGCAACATCTTCCTTTTTGATAAAAATATGATTTTTAGCTTTGACTTGCATGTCAAATTTGTACATCATTAAGGTTCCAATCAATTATTTTATTATCAAATATTTATTTGGTGTAGATTATCAAATATTAGTGGATATTATATTCCACTTATAGGGTAAAACTCTTATAACTTTTAAAGCTTGATCTAATTATTTAATTTATTTTCCCAAGGCATCTGAGTGATGCTCTCATATTCATGCATACTAAATGTATCAAATTTCAATTTTGCAGTATTATGCCTTAGTTGTATGACATTGTCAGTTACTTCATAAGTAGAAGAAATATTTTTCCACATCTCATATATAGTAGAACAATGAGATACTCAATTAAATTCATCGGTTCCTAATTCATGGAAAATGGTGTTCACTTATCTTGAATTAATATCATATTCTTTCTCTAGTTTATCATTCCATTTTTTAGATCATCTTCATGAATTTTATAAGGCTTGAATATCTTTAAAAAAACTCTTATTCCAAGATTTTTTAAATAAAAAATAATGTATTATTTCTAGTATCTATAATTATCACCATTAAAATAAGTATCATGAATCATCAAATACCCTGTCCCAGATAAACCATTGATAATTATATTTGTATAAATTTTTAACTCAGACCTGTTAGATCCAAAAGAAATATTCAATATTCCACATGATCCCAACCTCTAATACCACTTGTTAGGTCGGAATGGTGATGGTAAAGATATGGGGGGGGGGTGAATTGTGTTCCTTTAAAAACTTGATAGAACTAAAATTCTCTCTAGTGATGAAGCGATCCTTTCATTTTCTCTTAAAGATGAGTAAACAAAAAAAGTAAAAGGATAAGAGAACACATAAATGTATAGTGGTTCAGGGCACATAGATCCCTTAGTCAACTCCACCAACACTCTCTCCATGAGCTTGGTGATTTTCACCAGCAGATCCTTTTTCCAGGGATCTCTACAATTGAGTGCAAGCAGTTGACACCTTAAAATAAGGATTTTATAGGGCCTTTGGGTTCTTTTATAGATAAAAATATATTAATATATTAGTAAAAGATTCTAAAAATCCACTAATGACTGAGTATGAGAAACCAATACTCTAAAAAAATAATATATTAGGATGTAGATGTTAAAATAGCTTCGACATACAGTTGCAGCAGCAACTGATAGTTGTAGTAGCAACTGACAGCTGTATATTATCTTCAATAAAACAAAACACTAACAAAAAATTATTCAATGTCAAACATGATTTATTTAGATAGTAGTAGAGAAAACACCTGGTAGATGATTAAATATGTATATCTCCAAAGTGTAGCTCTGATAAGTTCTTTGTCAAATATCAACAAAATATTAACAATGAAATATAGTAGTAACAACAGTAAAAGTGAGTCAATAAACCAAATAAGAATCAAAACAAGTATGTATCCAAAGTGTAACTTTAGAGGAAATGACTCTATTATTTTCGAATGCACATCTTCATTTTCAAAAGAAGAATATATGTTCTCTTAGAAGATGAAAATCTTCATATTTATCAAGAAATTTGAGTTCCTTATAGTAAAAAAACTCTAGAAATATCGAATGATAAATCATGAATATTTAAATTTAAAATGTTTGAAGGAATTTGTAGCTTACCTTAGAAATAATAACGATTTAATATGTTGAACATGATCCTTTGAATCGATCTTTAAAAAATATTTAAATAGATATTTAACTCTTGTCGACCAAGTCAAATGTAGGGTTTCTCTATGCAGTGATAAACTCTAAAAGTATGGTTTATAGTGTACGGTTAATTACAAAACAAGGTATAATGAACCATATGTTTATTCTTCAAACATAGGTTTTCTTCTAAAAGTAGGGTTCTTGATCCATATATTTATTCCAAACACAGGGTATACAAACTATACGTTCCACCTACAAATGTAGGGTATGAACAATGTTTCCAAATTACTTATAAAACACGTCCAAAATACTTTATACTTTGAGAAATAAAATAACCTCCCTCAGGTTAAAGACTGAATATGCTTTCAAAATAAAAAAATTATTCCAGTAATTATTATCTTAAAATTCACTTGAAGTAACTTCATTAGAAACATAAACGTGGTTGTTTGTGAGCATAAAAATAAAAAATAAATTAATGATTTTTTTGAATCAACACATGTTCAACACATAAAACATTCATCATATCAGAACCCATGAAAAGAAATGGATTTCATAAAAATTTCATCATAGAAAAACCTATAGAAAAGAAACAGGTTTCATAATCACTCCATTATTTCATCACAACATAACCCATAGAAAAAGAAGTGGGTTTCATAAGCATTTTATCATGGTATAACCTGTAAGAACCCAAGTTTTTAGAACGGGTCAAAATACCGACCCTGTTTGAATTTTTGATGTGTCCCTGAGAAAACTGGAGATATTGGGAAGTTTCTAGAAATTTCCAGACTACACGCTATGTACTATAGAGTACACTCTGTGTATGGGTTGGGCGAGCACCGGTCGTGTGCCACCGAGTATATGCCGTGTGATGACCATGTATGAATTTCTTACTACACGGCATGTAGTTATCAACACGCCATGTACCCGTGACCGTGTGGAGGCCATACATGGCGTGTAGGCCTGTTGGCCGGGTAGAATCGTTTAACCAAGTACATGCCATGTCCTCCTTGGACACGCCGTGTAGTGTAGCCGTGTATGAGGGATATACATGGCGTGTGGGTCAGTCGGCGAGGAAGAGAAGAAAAACTAAGTACATGCCATGTACCCCTGGTACACGCTATGTACTCATGTTGGTAGGTTCTAGAAAGTAAGTTGGTGGAATATCAGCCATCTTATGAATAGTAAAATGATACATGACGTGTAGTCCTAAAGTACACGCCGTGTAGTTTCTTTTTCCCCCCCGTTAAAATGGGTAGTAGCCTCGTATTGAGGAAAAACCTCAATACCTTCGTCGGGTTGAGTGGGGAGAGCCGGTCGGGACTTCAATCCCCTTCCGTTCCTTCGTATGAGACCCGATTCAAACACCGGTTGATCCGTTGGAACCCTCTCGGTAAGGCCTTGATTCCTCTTGAGCTATTTTTATTGATTTCTGTTCTAGAATGAGTTATTGGGGTTTGAGAGGTTTTGATTCTTTTATAGATCTACCACGTTTTAGACCTAATTGGTGGTTGTTATCAGAGGAGTATCATCGTATGAGTCTCAGGTAGGTGGTGTATACCTCTTTTTTTGTTTTTGTGGTCATTTGGGTGGCGCGACCTTCGACGCGTTTTCAGGTATTTTGAGAGAGACCTAGTTTTATCTGATATTTCATATTAAATTGTTCATTAGACCCATGGGATGCCTTTGGGTATACCCTTTACCTGTTTTTATTGAGCGGGGTTGGGCGAGGGGTCATTGCTCAATTGGGGCATTTTGGCTGGGGGAAGCCAAAATGGTTATGATTGAACTGTGATGTTTTATCTGATAAGTTTAGTTTATTAAGCCTAATATGAATTGTTAGAGTCTCTCAAGACCTCAGTACTGGTATGGGAAAACACATTGCTAGTGTAATTCAACTGTTTCGTTGTCTTTCTTGTTTAAAGTTTTCCATTGTGATTATATATGTGACGTGTGATATTGCATATGCTGGAACCTTTGGGTTGTTCTAGTCATGGCCTGGGTATTGTTGAGTGATGTTGATCACAGGTTGGGCTTGGCCCAGGTTACGTTGGGTGGTTCTGACCACGAGATTGGGCGTCATGGGTGTCGGTTTGAGGCAGGATGACTGTTAGGTTGGGCATGGCCTGGGTTACTGGGATGGCGAGACCATCAGACTTGAGCGGTATGGTCGTAGGGACATGAGGTGTCATAGGTGTTATGTCTTGGGTACTATTTTGGTGATTACCGCTCACCTGGAAACTTTGAGTAGTGTGCACACAGAGAGACTCTGTGATGAGGTGGTTTTGACCACTCGTGTGGGTGGAGGACCCCATTAGTTGTGGTTTAGGTACTAATGGTTAGGGGGTGCTTGCTGTAGGAATCCATGTGAAAGGTGAGGATCCTTAAGGGGATAGCATTGAGGATATTGGGTTGGGGGCATAGGCTCGTCGTTATTTGAGGGCAGACATCGTTGTCCCTCTAGATACTTTATTTTGAGGGCAGACATCACTGTCCCTCTGACTACTTATTTTGAGGGCATACATCAATGTCCCTCCAGTTACTTATTGAGGACAAACATTGCTATTCCTCTGGGTTACTATTTCTTGGGCGTGCCTTCAGGATGTTGGTACTAGAGACACGTGGTATCAGGGGGCACATGGTGCCAGGTTACATGACAGAGATTTTGGCGTTGGCTGAAGCAGGTGACAATCCATGGTGGCTGCTGAGCACTAGTGGAGTTATGTTTATTTGCACATCGTTCTGTTTACTTCTTTCCTTATAAATACATGCCTACTTAAACACTTATATTAGGTATGCATTGTTGGGTGGCATCCTATTGATATTCGTCTCACACCCTGCACGGGCCCTTCGGGACGCGTGTAGACTTTATGGATTTACGTGCAGGAAAGAGGCCAGCTTCAGGAGTTGGGATGCATTAGCTATTGCATGGAAATGTTATTGACCTTGAGGTCTTGCCTAGCTGTAGTTTACTATGTTTTGTGTACTTTCCTGTATCAGCATGCTTGTTTTTAGCTACAGTTGGTTAGCCATTGGTGCCATTTATATTTAGATATGTATGAGCTGCTTTGGATGCGTGTTTTGTTGTTTAGTAGTAGTTACAAGTGATTAGCATGCTATTGTGTTTATTTCTGCTATTGTTGTTTATATTTATCGCTTCCGCTATTTATCGATATTGAATGTGCTTCCGCTCTGCAGGTCTGGTTCGAGTCTGATGAATTGTTTATTCCACTTCACCTTTATTATTATACTTGGACCAGTACCATTATTATTATCCTCCGAGAGGGTATAGCCTCCCCACTATACCTATAAGACCCTCGCTGCTAGTCAGCAGCCTTTGGTGTTTGGGGAGGTGTGCCTAAGGTAGTAGAACCTGACCCGTTTAGCACTGTTTGGGTCTGGTTCGTTATATAACCTATGGAATAGAAATAGGTTTCATAAAAATCTTTTCATCTTAATCATAAAATATCCAGAGAAAGAATAATAATAGTGTCCTTGGATCATATCCCCAGTAAATATTAACTAACATCAAAGGATGTAATCTTAGATGGAAAATGATTTTGAAAAATCACTTGGAACATTTCTCGAGAAAAATATACTTTCCACTTTAAAAAAAACATTCTAAAACATATTTTTTATAAAATACCTTTCTTTGAAAATAACCTTGGAAACTTATATAGGAAGCTTTAAAGATCATTTAAAACATTTCTTTAAGAAAATATCCTTTGCAATTTTATTTAAAAAAAATATAAAACATTTTTAAATTCCTTTTCTTTGAAACTTATAAATGAATCTTTAAAACATTGAGTGGTCATGATGAGTGGAAATTCTATACACATTAAAACAAAGATTCTTTTCACATTTTCAGTAAAATCCAAATGTGCCTTATTTTGACAATGACATGAAGATTAATTTTATTTTTTTTAAAGTAAAAAAGGGTAAAAATGAGTTTAAAAATCCCATTGGAACATTAAAACATTTTTGAAACCATTTTTAGAAAATATGGATATGGAAGAAAAAGTTTTTTTGACTGAAGATATAAATAAAATCAGTTTTCTTTAAAAATATTCTTTTGGAATCATGAGTACATAAAGAGAGGAAAATGAATAGAAAACATGTAATCTCATAAAATAACCACAGGAGAAGAAAATTCACGAGTTTCTTGAGAGATTAATCATAATATTTCATCATCAGAAGCATAAACATAAACAATCCCGATAAATGATGAGAATGTATCATAAAACCCTTACCACTTTGGTAACTTTGAATCGTAAGAACCATGAAATAATAACAATAAATGAAACTTAAAATATCATGAGAATAAATAAATTCATGATATTACATGTCAAAGGGTCTGTATATAGACCTCATAAAATAAAGTAAGTGCATAACATAACATATGTCCCAAAAAAGACAAATTGAGACAAAATTCCTTATCGCATTGGTAACATTGAAACCATAAACCCCATGAAATAGAGATCCTAAAATGGATGTTTAAATCCCCATAACTTTAAGGATAATTATTATAAAATAAATTCATGAGAATTATATACACCAGATAAAATAAACACATGGTGAATATGATATTTATCTCATAGAAAATAAAAGTGAGACATAAATCCCTTACCACTTTGGTAACTTTTGAACTGAAAAACCCATGAAAGAGAGATCATTAAATGGATGTATAAATTATCATAATTTTCATGATAATAATCATAAAATACATTCATGATTAGTATATACATTGCATAAAATAAACACATGGTGAATATAGAATTTGACTCACAGAAAATAAAAGTGAGATGAGAATCTATTACCTTAAGTCTCGCCTTATTTTGTACACATTAAAACCTACTATATAATAAATATAATTTTATTATAAATAAATTATAAAAACATAATTATATATATCATACCATATATGATTTAATTATGACCTTTTGTTACCCTTTTATCATCAGTTCCTTGTTAAAATCACATTTCAGATAATAACCACTTTGTTTTTTGTGTATGTTTTGATTTGTTATTTTCATTACTATTACTTTAATCATGGTTAAATAATCTAAATAATGTTAACCATGATACAAATATAATATATATTGTCACTAACCCCTCTCTCCAAAGATACCACAATGAAGGAAGAGAGATAATGACCCCCAAGTCCCACCTCCAGTAGGCCCCAAGTTGGCAACTAGCACCAAGAGTGTACAAATATCGCAATATGGGAGACATTAACCTTTATAAGAAAACAATATAGGGATATAGAATGAATCATCCACAAAAAATCCATGATTTAGTATAAAAATATATCCAAAAACCATCCCATAATGCATGTATAAAATAGAACCGTTACAAGTACAATAAAGCCTCCAAAGTAAATACCCAAAAAAAGAGGTAAGGCAGTGACACAAAAAATATCCAAAGGTACAAGTTAGTAATGCCCAGAATGGTCCACATAATCCTCATGGAAACCTAAAATTAGTTTTATATATTTAGGGTGATCATACAAGTATACTCAGAAGGAAAACCAAAGTCTCTCGCGCACATGTGAAAGAAGCATACTAATGCCTCCATGAGAAAAGAATAGAACCAAACAACACCAATACAAGTATACTAACCAAAAAAAACCTCACCAAGTCATGTTCACCAAGTAATGAAAGTCAAGTAATATAATATAAAGTAAACCACATCAATGATAGGGTACCCTACACCACTTTCCCACTGGTATGCCACTCTCACCCAATGTCGTACGTCTTGGCACTCCCATCCCTTCCGTATACCACATAACATCCTACCCGCACAAACCTAGGCCTCACAACACATACCTACCACAAATACCTAGGCCTCACAACACATCCCTCTTACACACACCTAGGCCTCACAACACATCACATCTCATCCCGAAGAAAACTTGTAAGGAAAACCACCTTTCCTACAAACACCTAAGTTATCACATCTCACCCGAAGACACCTAGGCCATCATAATCACCATATAAAGCACTAACAGAACTTATATCATCATAGCCCGTTCCATACCTACCTTTATTGGAAGATAGAACATAAAAGAGAGGGTACCCATCCATCCGTACTTCTCACCAGATGTTAAGAAAATACCCTCCCCCATGACGATAGAGGTGTTCAACACATAATGATCAACTAGGGTGGGGCGTGTATATAAATCATAACAAAAATACAAGTATATACATATATGATACCAAACACTCAATCTCTACCTATGGGTTCCCAGATGAACCACCAACTCACAACACTACCACCTTTGCCGCTATCTCTAAATGCACAAAACCGCACATCAAGCCACAAATCCCATTTCACATTCCCAACCAATTTATTTAACCACTTCCATTATATTAACCAAACCAACCCAATCCATTCCAAACTTTATTAAAAAATTATTTATTCATTCCATCATTACTCGGGAAACTATCAGGCATGACACACATCAAGAAACATAGTAACAATCATTCAAAATCATCTAAGGGATGAATAGATATGGTAAATTAATGAACTTAACATCAAAGACACATAGTACCACAACCTATAGATATGGGGTGAAGCTTTCTTCATGTTATCAATGAAAAGACTCCAACAAAAACCCATACAAATCACCATTTTCCTTCTTCAAACACATTTTCCCAGTTCAACACATCAATATAACCAACCCCCTATACACAACTGTTCCCACAACCACATCACCCCAAGTACCAAGGAAAAACATATTTTCAGATTTAATAAGGCACCCATTATTGAATTCCACTTGTTAATTCATGGGTTATCATAGAAACTGTATGATCATGTGACATCCATTCATTAGCTAAATATACGTGGTTAACCAATTTTTCATATATAAGTTTTCAATGGAAACCAAACAACATGCATTCCACAAACCATCTAGTTCACAAACAAGGAACCCCAATGACCATGATTTTAGTGGGTAGTTAGCCCATAAAAATCACAATATCAACAAAAAAATAACAACAAAAGATCACACGTCACTTTCCCAGCCCCCTGTATATTGATTTTTTTAATCCAATTTGATTATCTTTAGTAATCTAGAATCAACTATATTAAAAAAAGTAAAACATCTATATACCCATCCCACATGATGAACAATTAAGAAAGATGAAGGAAAACCTACTTAGAAGAAAAGATGACCGACACTTCTTGGTTGCACCAAAACAGGGGCACACATACAGAAAAAAATTCTTTAGGGAACCACAAACCAACTACAACAATAGGTTTCTCGACTCCTATGGGAAGAAGGATTCAAGGAATCTTGTATCAAGAGAAAGTAAGAAGTAATGAACAAGGGGAAAGATATCTCAGCTTTAGGAAGATCAGAATATATTCACGAGATTAGATACAATTTTGATTTTCCATAAATGGATGATCTAGTCAAGACCATGCATTTTGTCCATTTAAAATCCCCCAGACTCTTAGGGAATTAAAGATATGATTTATGGCCTTTGAATTGGTCTCAAATCATTTTAAACAAGGCATTAAACTCATTTTATTTTAATGAAAGATGTCAAAAGGGAAAAATTAGAAGAACTAGAAATACTATACAAGAGGCACCACCAAAAGAGGCACTACCAGCAAGGCACTGCCAGATGAGGCACTGCAGGACGAGTGGCCACTTCCAAAAAGTGATCACCAGCGAGCCACTTCCAAGGTGAGACACTTCCAGCAAGCCACTGCCAGGGTGAGACACTACCAACAAGCCACCGCTACGGTGAGACACCTCTAGTGAGACACCAATAGAGTGAGCCACCACCAGGGTGAGATACCATCAACGATACAATACCAGCATGAGACACCATTGTAATGAGACACTGTTGAAAAACTTGGAAAATTGGGAATTTTGAAAAGTGTTGAAATGAGTCATCTTGACCTCCCGGGACACCTCAAACACCCGATTTCCCACAAAGTAATGGACCAGAGAGGTTCGGGCCATTAAATTAGATACCTCTCAAACTATTATTGCCCTAAAGAATTTAAAACTAACCTAGAAGGAAAGAGAGTAAGGGTCCAAACAACCATCCATCAAGATACCTCTCAAGGATATCGTCACACTCGAAACACTACTACCAACTAAACACATCAAAGTTCAATGATAAACCACCTTGTGCTGTTCAAAAGTTGGAGCGGAAACCTTTAAATCCAAGAACACATCCCCTAACATCTAAAAACCAAGACTTATCAACATGGTTGTTGTCACATTGACCCAAATGACCACAAAACACACTGTACAACCACAAAAAACCACACTGTCCTAAACACACAAATCAGGGAATCACATCCTCCATGTCAAGATATTATCTACTCTGGGAGGTACTAACTTGCCTACACGGGTTTAATCGCATCATAGTTAATGAGTCATGATTAGGAATCAGGTCCTCCCCTTTTCATATGTCAAGAATTTATCACACATCACAACACAAACATCACAAACCAAGGGAAAACATATCATCTCATAAAAAAAGGTTCAAACATCACATCACAAAGAAAAACAAAGAAAGGTGAAACTCAAAACAACTCTGGGTACTGGGCACACATCCGCATCTATCACTCCCAAGTACTCTCCTCTCGGACACCATACCTCCAAAACACAAAAAAAAAGGAATGGTCCATACACACAACACCTTCTCTCGACGATCCTAGATCTCCACTGGCCGCTCCACAAACATCTCATCATCCTTGATATCCAACTATCCATAGTCGATGACATGAGATTCATCATGAAGATACCAATGAAGATGAGAGATGTGAAAGACTTAATTGATCCTCTCAAACCACGACGATAATGCCAACTAGTACGCCACCTTGCCAACTTGCCCCAATACATCAAAGGGCCCAATAAACCTAGGAGAAATCTTACTCCCTCTACCAAACCTCTGCTTCCCACGTCGAGGGGAAACCTTAAAGAACACATGGTCCCCAAACTCAAAATATAAGGGAATACTTTTACAATTGACATAAGTATTATGATGGTCCTACACTTATTTCATCCTCTCACAAATAAGATGAAATTTCTTGGTTATGCTCTGCACCACATCGGGACCAAGAACAACTATCTCCCCAACCTCTTTTCATCACAACAAAGAAGGACACGGTCTTTCATAAAAATAATAAAATGGGGAAATTCTAATGGAAGAGTGATAGATATTATTATAAGTGAACTACACCAAGGGAAGGTGTCGTACTATAGATCCACCAAAGTTTAAGACACATGCCCACGACATATCCTCCAACATCTGGATAGTTTGTTCTGTCTGTTCATTTGTCTGAGGGTGGAAAGTAGTGATGAGGTGTAATTGAGTGCCAAAAGTATGATGAAATCTCCTACAATATCATGAGGTAAACCATACATATTGATCCAAAAAATGGATCTGGTAACTCCTTGCAACTATACCACCTTGTCCACATACCTTTCAGATAAGGAATCCATTGCACCTGACTCCCTGATTGCTAAGAAGTGAGCTAATTTCATCATCTGATCCATGAACACCCAGATAGTATCACAACCTCCCTTATCTATGGGTAACCTTGTGATGAAATATATTGATATTTAATCCCATTTCCACTCGATAACATCCAAAGGATACAAAAAACAACTAGGAACACAGTGCTAGACCTTTACCTAATGACAAACCAAGCATTTTGCCACAAAATCCGCCACTACTCGTTTCATCCTGAGCTACCAAAACTGCATCCTCAAGCCATGATACATCTTGGAAACTCCTGGGTGTACCTAAAAAGGTGAGATATGAAACTAAATAAGGACTCCATAATGAATTGATACTAGAAAGAAAAAAATTCCATGATGCAACATCCAGTTTCGACTATCCTCCGATCATCCCTCTGGATCATCACCATGGACAACATGATTGCGCATCACCTCTGCCTCTAAGTATCCCCACTAAGACTCCTCCACATGAAACATCATAAAAAACTACACCATCTTCAAAAATAAACATCCTTTACCACCATCAACTCTTGCATCTAAGTGCAAGGACACCACCTACTCCATCACTCTCCAAGCATCCGTAGATTCCCGAACAACCTCTTTCTGTGATTTTCTGCTCAAAGCATCGACCATGATATTTCACTCTCCTAAGGTGAAGGATATATAAAAATAATATTCTTGAAGAAACTATATCCAACTTTGTTTATGTAGATTCAGGTCACACTGGGAAAAGATATACCTCAAACTCTTGTGATCCATGAAGACCACAAGCGGTATACAATTAGGTAATGTTGTCACAACTTCAATGCAAACACAATTGCTTCTAGATCTAGGTCGCAGGTGTAATAGTTATGCTCATGGGGACATAATTACCTAGACCCATAATAGATCAACTCTCATTATTGCATCAAGAAACATATCAATACTTGGTGATAAGTGTCACAAAATACCTCAAACATCACCCTTCCTCAGGAAACTAGAGCACTGGATCACTAAACAACTTCCCATTCAAGTAACTGAACACTGAATGACACTAATAACTCCACACAAAATCCTAGTATTTCCTATTAAAAGCCGTCAATGGGGTTGAAACTTGAGAGAAATCGGGTATAAAACTCTAATAATAGCCTACGATACTAAGGAAACTACGAATCTATGCCACGTTATTGGGTGTTTCCCAAGAAACAATAGCTTCAACCTTTAATGTGTCTACTAACACAACCTACTGAGACACCACATGACTGAGTAAATTCATCTCCAGTGTACAAAACTTACACTTGGGAAACTTTCCATAGAGTTGGTGGCATTGAAGAACCCACAAGATAGTTCTGAGATGCTCGACGTGCTCCTTCTCAGACTTTGAGTATATTAAGATATCACTGATGAATACAATGCATAACCATTATAGGAACTCATGGAAGATAGAGTTAATAATCCCCATGAACATGTCTGGTGTGTTCATATCACTAAATGACATGACTATAAACTCTAAGTTCCCACACCCACATCTGAAGGTTGTCTTTAGAATGTTTCCCCCCTTCACCCTCAACTAGTGATATCCTGACCATAGATCAATCTTAGAAAACCAACTCACCCCTCTCAATTAATCCAAAAGATAATCTATCCTTAGAAAAGGGTAATGGTTTTTGAAAACCTCCTAATTCAACCTCCGATAGTCTATGAACAACCTCAGACCATCATCCTCCTTCTTTGCAAACAACATTGGAGCACCCCATGACGACACACTAGGATAGATAAAAACCTTATGCATAAGATCATATATCTGAATCCTAAAATCACACAACTTAGAAGGTGACATCCAATAAGGAACCATCAAAATTAGAGAAGCACTATATTGTAAGTCTATCCTGAACTCAACATCACGTCGAAGGGGTAACATCACAACCTCCTTGGGGAAAACGTCCATGAACTCATCAATGAACCTAGGAACCTATACCATATTAGAATCCACTAATTCCATTGACAACTCATCCAACAAGGAAATAAGGGGCTCCACACGCCAACTGCTCATTTGACAACCTCGCTCACCAAAAAAAACCACACATTGGCCATCCATATCCAAAAAAACGACCCTCCTCTAGAAGCAGTTGATAATAGAACATATAGAATGAAACCAATCGATTTTGAGGATGAAATTGTATGGATGCATATGTAGAAAAAATATATCCCCATGGGATTGATGTAGTCTCATCATCAGTCTACACCCCCAACACACAATAAACAAGTTGGTATGGCCTTTGAATGGATTACTCAACACCAGGGGAACGAGAAGCCTCTCTATTTATAGTATAATAAAACATAATAGAGTGGGTGAAACAAATGATTATGAAGATCATGAATAAAACAAGGCATATACAAGAGTACTAAACAAACTAATCATATATTTGATAATATCTATCCCCTCTAGAACTGCTGCCTCTACTACATGCAACTGAACACACCCAGCTCCCCCGGATCTCTAATGATGACAAACTCTATATCCATGCTTAGGATATAGTCCTTGAACATGAGGAACATCCTAAGGTCAACCTCTACCTTCTCCATCTCCCCTCGGCAGAGAAAAATCCTACCACCCCTACTACTAAAATCGTCTCACTAAAAACTGCTACTGAGGCTGGTGCTGAACCTGTCTACCTCCACCAAACTAAGATTAGGGAACTATTAGAAAATAGATCTAGAAATTACCATGAACCCTATAAATGAAACACACTATCACAAAGCTACCAAGAAAAGAACAGAAACCACTGGCACTAAAAGTCCAGAAAGGAAGCTGTTGAGGTCGACTCCCTACTGGTTGAAATCTCAAAGGTCCTGGTGCTTGATATCAACCACTAACAACTCTTCCTCTCAAATAATTTTTTTGGCTCCCCTATCACGATAGACGTCCTCATGAGTGCATCCTCTCGATCACCTTTGCCTTATTTTGAACCTCTAAATACGTTGACAATGTAAAATAAGTAACAAGATACTGGATAGAAGGATGAAGTGCCTCCTCAAGACATCTTGCATGAGACTCCTCATCTAAAAAAATATCTGGCACAAAATAAAGAAGATACTTGAACTTGATTCCCAACTTTTGAATAGACATACTCTCCTGCTGAAGGGAGAGTATCTCCTGCCTCTTCTCATCCTTCATGGTTGATGAAAGGAACTATAACCAGAACTCCTTCTAGAAGTCAACCCACAAAAAATATGTCTCCTTATGATCTCCCAGACACACTATCCATCACTAATTTATAGCTCCCCACATCTAACTGACTGACTGCCAAAGGGACCCTTTACTCCATCAGGGACCATATAAAATTGAAAGTGATCTCAAGCTCCTCCAACCAGCTCTCTATCTCCACATCTGAAACACCTCCCTCATACTTTCCCAAATCCTACTAATGGAAAGAACACAACGCCCTCTACAACTGGTCATCCTACTCTACTGGATCAACCCTACGATGATCAACCAGACTAACCTACCAAACACAAACTACCGAAGACACACGCAGATGAAGACCAAGATCCATAACTGAAAGGTAAAAAAATATTTCCTAAGCCCAATAGTATGGATTTCATTAAGATTTATTTTAATTTATTTTATCCATTTTAACCTTTCCAAAATAACCCAATTAAAAAAAGAGAACAAGTCATTATGATTCATGTACCTTTCTTAGGTCTCTACCCTGCAAGAAGGTCCACCTCACTTGGCCGTTCAATAAGATCAGAGTCTATGCACTGGATCATGGGGGGCCTTAAAATCCATTATCCTAGCTATTATTCCTATAATATGTCACACAACAAGGTAAACTATAACTATTTCCATACCATCACATGAAATCTTAACTATTCCTAACTCCAAACTCCATCCTATCTCCCAACCATCATCTTTGATACCACTCTGTCACAAACCCCTCCCTCCAAAGATACCACAATGAAGGATAAGAGATAATGACTCCCTAATTCCTACCTCCAGTAGTCCCGGGGTTGGAAACTAGCACCATGGGTGTACAAATCTCACAATATGGGAGAAACTACCCTTTATAAGAAAATAATATTAGAAGATAGAATGATCATCCACAAAAACCCCATGACGCAATATAAAAAGAAATCCAAAAACCATCCCATAATTCATGTATAAAAAAGAACTATTACAAATAAAATAAAGTCTCCAAAGTAAATAAACAAAAGAAGATATAAGGAAATGACACAACAAATATTCAAAGGTCCAATCTAGTAATTCCCAGCATGGTCCATGTAATCCTCTTAGAAACCTGAAATAAGTTTTATATATATAGGGTGAGCATACAATTATACTCAGTAGGAAAACAAAAGTCTCTCATGAACATGTGAAAGAATCATACTAATTCCCCATGAGTAAACAAAAAAACAAAACAGTACCTATATAGGTATACTAACCAAACCCAAGCTCACCAAGGTACACTTACCAAGAAATGAAAGTCATGTAATATAATATAAAGTAAATCACATCAATGATAGGGCACCCCACACCACTTTCCCACTGGTATACAACTCTCGACCAACGTTGTACGTCTTGGAACTCCCATCACTTCCATATACCACATAACATAATATTCTCACACACCTTGGTATCACAAAAAATCCCACCCGCACACACCTGGGCCTCAAAACAAATCCCTCCCACACACACCTGGGCCTCACAACACATCCCTCCCTCACACACCTAGGCCTCACAACACATCACATCTCATTCCAAAGACACTTAGGAAAGAAAACTACCTCACCCATAAACACTTGGGCTATCAAATCTCACCCAAAGACATCTGGGCCATCGTAATCACCATCTAAAGCACTAACAGAACTCCGACCATCATAACTTATGCCATACCTACCTCACCTAGAAGAGAGAGTAAAAAATAGAAGGTATTGAACCATCCTTACTCCTCACCAGATGTTGGAAAAAACACCCTCCCCCATGATGATGGGGATGTTCAGAACATAGTGCTCAACTGGGTGGGGTTCATATAAAAATCAAAAGGAAAATAAAATTATATACATATATGATACCAAACACTCAAGCCCGACCTATGGGTTCCCAGACAAACCCACAACCCACAACACCTCCACCTTTGCTGCTACCTCTAAATGAAAAACACCACACATCAAGCCACAAATCCCATTTCACATTCCCAACCAATTTATTTAACCATTTACACTATGTTAAAAAAACTAACCCAATCCATTATAAACTTTATTAAACAATTATTCATTAATTCCATCACTACTCAGGAAACTATCAAGCATGCCACACATCAAGAAACACAGTAACAGTCATTCATAGTCATCCAAGGGAGGAAGAGATCTAGTAAATTAATGCAATTTACATTAAATACACATTGTACCATGAACTTTAGATACAAGGTGAAGATTTTTACATGTTATCAATGAAAATATTCTGACAAAAACCCATACAAATCACCATTGTCCTTCTTCAAAAACATCCTCCCAATTCACCACATCAACAGAACCAACCCCCTATGCACAATTGTTCCCAAAACCACATCACCCCACATACCAAGGAAAAAAATATTTTCAGATTTAATAAGGCATCACTTATTGAATTCCACTTATTAATTCAGGTGTTATCATATAAACTGTATGATCTTGGGGCATCCATTCATTAGCCAAATATATTTGGTTAACCAATTTTTCATATATAGGTGTTAAATAGAAACCAAACAACATGAATTCCATAAACCATCTAGTGCTCAAACAAGGAACCCCAACAACCAGGATTTTTAGTGGGTAGTTAGCCCAAACAAATCACAATACCAACAAAAATAATAACACAATAAGATCATGCATAACTTTCCCAGCCCCCTATATATTTATTTTTTAAAACAATTAGATTATATTTATTAATTTAGAATAAACTATATTAAAAAATTAAAACATCTACATACCCATCCTGCATGATTCACAGTTAATAAAGACGAAGGAAAACTTACTTGGAAGAAAAGATGATCAACACTTCCTAGTTTCACCAAAATAGGGACACACATGTAGTAGGAAATTATTCAGGGAACCACCAACCAACTACAACATCAGGTTTCTCAAATCCTATAGGAAGAAAGATTTAGGGAGTTATTTA
Source organism: Viscum album (assembly GCA_963277665.1). Lineage (NCBI taxonomy): Eukaryota > Viridiplantae > Streptophyta > Magnoliopsida > Santalales > Viscaceae > Viscum > Viscum album. Next base: position 188,438,715 of record OY728155.1, on the reverse strand, counting down.
TCAAGATAAATAAATAAAAAATGAACAAGGGGAAAGATATCTCAGCTTTAGGAAGATCGGAACAAAGTCACGGGATTAGATACAATTTTAATTTTCCATTAAAGGCGGATCTGGTCAAGACCAAAAATTTTGACCATTTAAAATCCCCCATAATCTTATGTAATTAAATATATGATTTATTTCCTTTGAATTAGTCTCAAATAATTTTAAATAATACATTAAACTTGTTTTATGTCAAAGAAAGATGCCAAAATGGAAAAACTAGAAGAACTAGAAACACTGTACACAAGGAACTTCCATAAGAGGCACCGCCAGCAAGTCACCACCAAATGAGGTACCAAAAAATGAGTCACTTCAAAATGAGGCATAACTAGATGAGATACTACCAGAGAGTGACTGCTAGTGATCCACTGCCAGGGTGAGACACCGCTAGCGAGCCACCGCCAGGGTGAGACACTACCAATGAGCCAATGCCAGGGTGAGACACACAGTGAGCCACCACCAGGGTGAGATACAATCATATATACACTACCAACATGAGACACTATTAGGATGAGGCATATTTGGGATGAGACAATATTGAAAAACTTGGAAAACTGAGAATTTTGTAAAGTTTTTAAATAAGTCACCTTGACATCCCAGGACACCTCAAAAACCATATTTCCCAAAAAGTAATGGATTAGAGAGGTTTAGAACATTAAATATATTCAGTATATATGATTTATAGTAATACATAAAAGTTATATATAGAAAATTAAATACATCATTCATGGAGACGGTAGGTCGTACGTACGCATGAATGCTATTTCCATTTTCTCAACGGATTAAAAGAAAGAAAGGTAAATAATATATTAAAATTACCAAATAATTTTTATTTCATATAAATATTACATATTTTTATTTAAACCTATCCTTATTAACTTCCATGTAAGGTGTACATGAAGAATGAATCACATCACTTCATGAGGCGGTAGTCCACCGTACACACCAATGACGTTATCATATTCCTACAGAATGGAAAATAAGGAGGTATATGTGATATAATAATTAAAAAAAATTATAAATATGTTAAAAATATCATATATATTTATTTAATCTATCCTTATTACCATATAAGTAAAATAGAAATAAAAAACACATCACATCAGTCTGTGAGGTGGTGATTCATGTACACACGAGCGATATTATTGTTTTCCAACGGGTTGAGAGGTAAGAAGGTAGATGTTGTATTATAATACCAAAGGTATAATAATATCATAAATATCATATATAAATATTAAATCCATCATTATATCCATTCGTGAGAGGTAGTGATGGAAAATGAATAACATCGATTTACGAGGTGGTGGTCTGCTGTACACACAAATGATGATTTCGTAACCCATTTGATGGAAGAGAAGATGAATTTAGATTATTACATTAACATAATAACATATCATTATATGGAATATAATAATTTTATTATATCATCATTGTTTAAAAATAATTGAAGGAGGTGGAGGGATAAATAAAATAAAAAACCCAGTTAGGGACGTTACCTCTTCTTCAGACAACTTCTTTTGGTTTGCACCAAAAGGATTATTAGGTTGGATTTATGACCAAAATAAGCATTATAGGCTGATATGAGGTAATTAATAAAGTTATTTAGGTAGGTATTAGATAAAACAATGGTATTTTTAAGTGTTAATAGGAGAAGATAAGGGGTGTCCTTTTATAAGTGAGGTGAGTGACACACTTGTAATTTTTGAAAAGAAAAAGGTGCACCCATGTTTTTCACATTCTAAAAGGATAAAAAATGGGTCATTATAAAAAATTATAGGTTATAATTTTTAAATTTATCTATAAAATGGGTGTTTGAAAAGTTTCCAGGTCATCACACCCACTATATTTTTAGTTTAACCCTCTGGTAAACCCATTTCTACCCTAACTTTAATATTTAATTTTTACTGATCTTACTATTAATAATGGTAAAAAATAAAGTTAAAATTATTATAAAATATAAATTATTTTAATTATAAATATGGGATCCATTTTTTTAAATTAAATGTATATAATTGGAATATTTTAATTTTAAATTAATCCCGTAGATGTGACGAAAAAGTAGTTTTCCAAAGAGAAAAGTTTCAAAAGTTTAAAAAGTTTTTATGTAAAAAATCAATATGAAATTGATTCCAATGACCTAAATTGTATTAATAGATATAAAATTTAAGTAATTAATTTTAAAATTATATTAAAATAAAATTTATCTAGTAAATTATTTGAATGAATAGACAATTATTAATAAAACTAGTATTATTCACTATTCATCTACAAATTAACCTTTTTAGAAAAATTTCAAAAATTCACCTTAAGATAATTTTTAAATGATTATTTCAAAAATTAATTTTATTTTTTTCAAATAAATTTTCTAAAACTATCAAAAATAAATTTTAAAATAAGTGCGTAAAAGGTGATAAAACTACTTTTTAGAAAAATACAATTTTAAACGTAAAATTGGATTTATTTTTATCTCATATATAGAAAACATATAAGATGAATGTTAAAAATTTTATTTAATATATAATATATAAATTTCATTAAAATAATTCACCAAAAGTGATTTTTTAATTTATTGGGTAAAACACATTTGTGTCTATAAAAATAGTTTTTCAAAAAAGGTTTTCCTCTATTTCCAAATAGTTTTTATTTTTATTTCTAATTAATTAGTCATCAAAGAATTAATTTTATATACATGTGTAAACCATATATTTTCCTAATTTAATTAATCATATTCATACCCATCATTCAAATTTCTGGACGATAACTATCATATTAAATAATAATATTTTAATAGTATGTCACATTTAATTTGAACTCAGTGTTATGTATAATGCGTGCTACACCAAGTGCTGCGTGTAATGAAAGCTAAACTTAGCATTGTGTGCAATGAAAAATACTGAAAAGATTAAATTTATTTAAAAAAAATATTTTAATAAAATCTTGAGGTGTTACATTTCTACCCCCTTAAATAAATTGCATCCTCGCAATTTGAACTTGTGCTCGACAAACAAGGGTTTAACATTTTAAAATCCCTTTGCAGGAAACCCACATTATAAAAGGGTTAATAAAAACTTCCTATTTAAAAGATAGAAATCTATGTGTGAAGGTCACCTTGAATAACACATAACTTGGTTTCCATATTGGAGAGCATTGGTGGGAAGTGAAAGAATAGACATAAAAGAGAAAAATAACACCCAAATACTGATAGAGAGTGATAGAGAACATGGTTAGGATAAAGTTAACAAGAAAAAATACGTAAATATATGATAGGTGAAAAGTCCATTCATTCATAAAATTTATAGGTAAATGTATAAAATTTTATTTCAATATCATTTTCTTAAAGTTGAAGAATTTTCACAAGAAGATATACTTTATTTCATTCCATTTCATAAGCAAAATCTCATCCTTTGGTTGTGCTTTGATCAATTTTCACTCCACCTCTAACTTTAAGATATAAAGATGATTTTTTTAATTCATGAAGCACTAGTGGATCATAATATTCATAAAATAATGATAAGTCATTCCTTATTTCTCTAGTTATTATAAAAATAGAATTATTAGCACAAGTTATCTAATAACAACCAAATTTCAACTCAATCTATTCCATGAAAAGTTAACCTTAAGTCTCCTCCACATCTAACCAAAATTGAAATCCAAAAAATTCAGAAATAATATCACTAAATTTCAAAAATCAACTTATCATTAATCCCCCAAAACAACATAAAGTATATCTTAATGTCACATACCAAATATATGAACACATTGATCATATACCTTTGATGAAAACATACATTATTTCAAAAATTAATTGTTTCCAAATTCCTTAAATAAAACCACAGATTATTGAACATATTACATAAATAAAAAAATTCTGTAAACTCCATAAATGATAATATAAACCACCTTTTCAACAAATCATTAATCATTTCCAAGGTTATCAATACTATCTAGTTTACTTTATCCATATCAACCATATATTTATCCAAACTAAACACCATTTTATCAACACTAAGAACATATTAAATGTTATCTTTCCCTTAATCATGTGTTTTCCATAAAACATAACCTTACCATTAAATCACTTTTCTAGGTTATCAGTACAATTCGATATATTATTTTATATCCTTAATGAAAAACTTCTTCAGAAAATTTCTTATATATTTCATAATTCTTGAATTCCAATACATAAACACTTCAATATTTATACTTCATTCTTTGTCTTTATCATCATATTCCTTGATAACTCCTTCCATTTATATGTCATTTGTATCCAATTAATCATCAACAACAAAACCTTTACTTGTAACACCTTTCCGATCCTCTTCTTGAGCTTTCCCCACAGGATATTGATTTGTATAATGACCATACTTTCCATATTTATAACATTCAACCATTAATGACACCTTAGGGAAACCATTATTCTCATCCATTGTATTAACTAAACTTTTCATTTTTCCTAAGAAACCACTTTCTCCTTTTCCTTATTATCTACACATAAAACATCTTCTCATTCCTTTGAGACATTCCATGGAGTGCTTCTTCCCACATTCTCAACATATAGGAAACTAAAACTTCATTCCCCCTATCTTCATCACCCAAACACTCAACAAACTCTATCCTTATATTCTTTGGTGAGTTAGAGAGTTAGTTAAGGTGCACATTATTAATAATATATTGTGATAACTGATTAGGAATAATAAAAATATCCTTCACATCAGTCATCATCCCATTTGGTTTCTCATCAACACATTATATATCACATTCAATGTCAACCTAGTTCCTTTTGGTTCCCACCATTGATTAAAATAAAAAAATCATAGTGTGAGAAATAATATCCATAGCATAAAACCACATAATCACTTATAGGATGTCTAAATCATGACACCTTCTTTTTAATCTATGTCACCTTAGGTTTAACCTAGGTCATTCTTGGTCATTATTCAAATCTGTCATGATGGTTATTGAAGAGTTTGTGAATTTAAAAAACATATCCTCAGGGAGTGTCAAAATAGGTGTGTAACAAGATCTGTTGTCATGTACCAGGTGAAAATTGAGTCCATAATAATATGCCTTTTTCAGATTTATTATCCCTAGTTACCTATTTTCCAGAGCCACATCCACTTATAGTATCTAGACATGGATGTAATTTCTTGGAAACCACTCACTCTATCCTTTATCAAAATTCCATTACATTTTCTTAATACTTTGACTTATCCTTATAATTATCCTTAGACATATCCCTAGAAACATCCATAGAAATATCATAGAGATATCACTAAAGTTTTCTCACAATAGTTTCCAATGGTTAACTAGACCTTTCCTCTGATACCAACTATAAAGACCCAAACTTCTCATACATAGATATTATATCTTTTTAGATGAATATTAAATAAATTTCACAAATATATTCCCATAGATCATATAATTTTAGTGTATTTAGATACTAGACACAAAATATTCTTATTTATTGAAATATCTTCAAGATCACCCATAAATATCTTCCCACATAGTACTCTTCTTAGAAACACCCTACTTAAAACCTTTCTCCATAACTCGGGGGAAGGAAACATAAGAAAGAGTGATCTCAAATGCTCAGTAAGGGTAAACAAGAGATATATCAACATATCACGAGCATAAGGGTATGTGGGCATGATAATAACATTTGAAAACCATACCCCTCATATTATAGATCATAAAATTGATTCATGTCATAAATCTTGGTAGTTCATAAGACATGAATCATAATGTAATCAAAGAACACGATCCATGAGAATATAACATTTTCATAAGACATATATTTTTGTAATACACATAAGCTTATAACATTATGAACATGTATAAATAGAAATAGGTTCACTCATTATGTTAAGGACATGAAATAAGGTCCTCACATAAACTTATGGACATGAAAATAGGTCTACGCATATCCCTATGGACATGAAAGATAGGTACACACATAACACTATGAATATATAATAAAGTTCATGCATAACATTGTAAACATTTCATTAGGTTAACGTATGAAATTGTGAACATGTAACCAAGTTCACAAATATCATATTTACTCATGAGATATCCATATTTACCTAATGAATTAAAGGGAGATATAGGTCCCACCCATAACATAATACATACATCCATGGGTCACATGATCATAAAACATTTATCACATCTGAACCTATGAAAATAAATGGGGTTTATGATCATTTCATCATATCATAACCTATGGAAGATAAATAGGTTTCACAATCATTCCATCATTTCATCACAACATAATCCATGAAAAAAGAGTCAAGTTTCATAATCATTTTATCATGGTATAACCCATAGAAGAAAAATGAGTTTCATAAAAATCTCATCATTATAAACACAAACCAATTAGATAAAGAATAATAATAGTGTCCTTGGATCATATCCTCGATAAATTTTAAGTAATATAAAAGGATATCATCTTAGATGGAAAATGATTTTGAAAAATTACTTAGAAAATTTCCTGAGGAAAATAGCCTTTCCATGTTGAAAAACACTTTTTAAAACATAAAATATTTTTAAAATCTTTTTCTTTGAAAATAACCTTGGAAACTTATAAAGAAAGATTTAAAAATCATTTAAAAAATTTCTTAAGGAAAATACCCTTTCCACTTTGATTTAAAAAAAAAAATAAAACCTTTTAAAATTCCATTTCTTTTAAAATAATATTTGAAATTTATAGATAAATCTTTAAAACATTGAGTGGTCATGATAGTGGGAAATATCGTACATGTTAAAATAAAGATTCCTTTCACATTTTTAGTAAAATACAAACAATTATTGTTTTGAAAATGACATGAAGATTCTTTTGAAAATATTTTGTAAAAAGTTAAAAAATGGTAAAATTAACATTAAAAAATCCCATAGAAACATTAAAATATTTTTGAAAACATTTTTATAAAACATGGATATGGAAGGAAAAAGGGGTTTTGACCAAAGATATAAATAAATTCAGTTTTATTTAAAAACATTATTTTGGAATCATGAATACATAAAGAGAGGAAAATGAAGGGAAAACATGTATTATCATGAAATAACCAAAGGATAATAAAATTCATGAGTTTCTTGAGATATGGATCATAATATTACATCATCAGAATTATAAATATAAACAATCCTAATAAACTATGATAATGTATTGTAAAACCCTTACCACTTTGGTAACTTTGAATCGTGAGCTCCATAAAAGAATGAAATTAAATAAAACTTAAAATATCATGAGAATAAATAAATTCATGATATTACAAGTAAAATGGTCTGTATATATACCTCATAAAATAAGGTAGGTGCATAACATAATGTATTTCCCAAATAAAACAAATTGAGAAAAAAAATCCCTTGCCGTATTGGTCACTTTAAAATCATAAACTTCATTAGAGAGAGTTCATCAAATGGATGTGTAAATTACCATAATGTTTAATATAAGAATCATAAAATACATTCATGTTCATTATATATACCACATATAATAAATACTTGGTGAATATGATATTTGTCTTATAGAAAATAAAAGTGAGATAGAAATCCCTTACAACTTTGGTAACTATTGAACCGTAAACCCAATGAAAGAGAGATACTAAAATGGATTTATAAATACCCAAAATTTTCAGGATAATAATCATAAAATACATACATGGGAAGTATATAATCCTCATAAAAGAAATACGTAGTGAATATGACATTTGTCTCATATAAAATAAAAGTGAGATGGAAATCCCTTACCTTAAGTCTCAAATTCTTTTATACACGTTAAAACCTACTATATAATAAATATAATTTTATTATATATATATATATTAAATAACCATAATTATATATATAATACCATATATGATTTAATTATGAAATTTTATTACCCTTTTATTAACAATTCCATGTTAAAATCACGTTTCAGATAATAATCGCTATGTTTTTCTTGTATGTTTTGATTTGTTATTTTCAATAATCTTAATTTAATAATGGTTAAATCATTTACAGAATGTTAAAAATGATATAAATATAATATATATTAGTTATATATTTATTTATAGAAATATATAAAATTTATATATAGAAAATGAAATACACCATTCATGAAGATAGTAGACTTCACGTACACATGAACGTTGTTTCCATTTTTTCGACGGATTAAAAGAAAGAAAGGTAAATAATATTTCAAAATTATTGAATAATTTTTATTTCATATACGTATCATATATTTTTATTTAAACCTATCCTTATTACCTTCCATGTAAAGCGTATGTGAAGAATGAATCACATCGCTTCGTGAGGCGGTAATCCGCCATACACACGAGCGACATTATCGTATTCCCACAAAATAGAAAGTAAGGAGGAATATTTTATATTATAATTATATAATTATAAATATTTTAAAAATATCACATATATTTATTTAATATATCCTTATTATGATCCAATTAAAATATAAATGAAAAACACATCACATCGGTTCGCAAGGTGGTAGTCCGCCGTATACACGAGTGACATTATTGTTTTCCAAAAAGTTCGTAGGTAAGAAGGTAGATGCTATATTATAATTATATAGGTATAATAATATCACAAATATAATATATAAATATTAAATACATCATTATATCCATCCGTAAGTGGTGGTGTTGGAAAAAAAATAATATCGGTTTGTGAGGCGGTAGTCCGCCGTACACAAGAATAATGATTTCATAACCCATTTGATGGAAGAGGATATGGGTTTAGGTTATTCCATTAACATAATATATTATAATTATATTTATTATAATTATTTTATTATATCATAATGGTTTAATAATAATTTAATGAGTTGGAGGAAGAAATAAAATAAAATGCTCATTTAGGAATGTTACCTCTTTTTCAGACAACTTCTTTTGGTTTGCAAAAAAAGTATTACTAGGTTGACTTTATGACCAAAATAATCCTTAAAGGATGATATTAGTTAATTAAGTAAGTGATTTTGGTATATATTTTCTAAACCAATGGGTTTTTTAAGTGTGAATAGAAGAGGAGAGGGCTGACCTTTTATAAGTGATGTGAGTGACACACTTGTAATTATTGAAAAGAGAAATATGTACCCACTTTTTTCACATGAAAAAGGATAAAAATGGAAAATTATAGAACCTTATAGGATATAAAGTTATAAATGTGTCCATAAAATGGATTTTGGATATTTTTCTAGTTCATTTTACCCCTTATCTTTTTTAGTTTAACCCCCATTAAACCCATTTTCACCTTAACCATGCTAATTAATTTTTACTGCTTTTACTATTATCGACGGTAAAAAAATTAAGTTTAACTTATTATAAAATATAAATTATTATTATTAAAAATATGGAATCAATTTTTACAAATTAAATTCATAGAAGTGAAAAAATTTAATTTAAAATTAATCCCACAGACGCGACTAAAATACAGTTTTCCAAAGAGAAACGTTTCAAAAGTTTAAAAGAAATTTATGTTAAAATTAAATATGAAATTAATTTAAATGAAATTAATTAGATTAATATATATATAATTGAACTAATTTTACTTTTAAAACTATATTAAAATAAAATTTATCAAGTAAATTATTTGAATGAAAAGACAGTTTTCAATAAAAACCGGTATTTTTCACTATTCATAAAAAAATTAATCTTTTTATAAAAATCCAAAAAATTAACAATAAGATAATTTTTACATGAAAATTTAAAAAATTAAATTTATTTTTATAAATAAATTTTCTAAAAGTTGAAAAATTAATTTTAAAATAAGCGCGCAAAAGTGGCGAAACTGTTTTTTAGAAAAACGCAGTTATAAGCATAAATTAGATTTATTCTCATCTCTTTTATATAAAATATATAAGATGAATGTTAATATTTTTATTTAATATATAATATATAAATTTAATTAAAATAATTCACCAAAAGTGTTTTTTTTTAATTTAGTTAGGTAAAAATCATTTGTGTGCATAAAAATAGTTTTTTCAGAAAACGATTTCCTTTATTTTAAAATTATTTTTATTTTCATTTATAATTAATTGTTAACAAAATAATTAATTTTATATACATGTGTGAAATCATATATTTTTACAATTTAGTTAATCTTATTCATAACCTCCATTTCAATAGCTATATAATAACTATCATATTAAATAATAATATTTTAATAATATGTCATGTTTCGTTTAAATCCTGTGTTGTGAGTAACGTAAGATACAATCAGTGTTGTGTGTAATGAAAGATAAACTCAGTGTTGATTGTAATGAAAAATATTGAAAAGATTAAATTTATTTGAAAAAAACATTTCACAAAATCTCAGGGTGTTGCATCCTCACTACCTGTTGAGCCACCTTAGGAAGCGAGGGTGAAATGAATGCTTATAAGAGACATGTGATTGATGCATTTGATGTTTAAATCATAATGTTATAATAAATGTCCAAATTTTTGTGAAAAAATATCATGACATGAATGGTTTCACATGTTGTCTCAACTTTGAGAAGCTTTGAAAAGAAAGTAAAGTGAGAAATAAATGAGATGATGATTACACTTCATAAGTGTAAATTGAAAGATAAATCATGATATTTCAATACATCCATTTATAATATACTTATCACCCAGTTACTCCTAGTTTTTTGAGGATTATAAAATGAAAAATATGGATAAAAAACTTCATTAAATTTTGGGTAAGTTTCACTAAGAATATAATAACCTAAAGAAATATGAATCTTTAGTTCTTATGGTGAACAAGTTGAAAGATAAGAAGGAAAATCCAATGGAAAGTGTGACACCTGAACACGCTGTCATGACACATCAAATTTATTACGATTTTATGGTTTATTTATAGTCAATGTAATACCATAGGTTGTATCTCAAGGATCTTTGGTGGGTTTAGAGTGTGTGTTTTTAATAAAGATTACTAAAAGAGGGGGTGGGTTTGAAAATAGTTTTAAAAATAAAATGACTTAATTAAAGAGTTTAATAGTTGACAAGGAAAGGTGGTGTTTTATAATTATGAGTGAAAAGGTTTCATTGTGAGTTCACTACACACATTAAAGTTCATAATTCTTGGAAATTAATTTAGGCTTGGAGTAATTATTTGGTTGAAATTAATTGGTATCCCGATTAATTCCTAAGCCTTTATTTCATTACTTAAAGAACCAAACCTTGACATAACAATCGTATTTTCAAGGTCCAGAACTTATGCATGGAATAAGAGCTTCCAAATCAGATTGAAATATCAATATGGTGGGTATGAAAAGGATTCTTGTGATGTCTAATTGGAACAACATAAGTCACACACTCAAAACCTCGCACCGATTGGTTAGAAATTAAGAGTATCTCAATCGCATGCATAAAAACAAGAATTAAAATATGGAATTATATAATATACATGGAAATAAATGTTTTCACACCCAAATTACTCTAAACCAATAGATAAAATAAGAATTGTAACTCCCTTGACATGTGTGTAGCTCCCTTACAACGAACGCCCACCGTTTAGCTCGACATCGGGAGGAGGAGGTAGCTTGGGTGGAACTCATTCTTCATTATTGACCCCCCTATGAGGATAGGGGCCTCCAGAAATTCAAGGATGAGAAGTATACTACTCTAGGACTTAAAAATGGTAGAGCTTGACTTCTTGTCTGAACTTACAAATGAGGTTCCCATGGTGACTTTTTATATCCAAAACATAACATGGTTTTGGGCACCCTGCTTTTGAGATACCACTTGTGTCTCGGTTTTGGAATAGTAGAAATCCATATCACGACTTGAACAAAAGAGAAGAGTTGTTTTCCGGCATCTTTATTATCTCCTTGTCAAATTTGTAGGAAATTAGACAAATGGATTGAGAGATATAGTCAAAATACCGAAACAAACTTTTGAATTTGGGCAGATTCTATCCCTTGGATAGAATGGTTAGGATGCGCCACCAGATGGACGAATTCGGTTTGGGTTTCTTAATAAGAGTTGTATCCCATGATGTTTTGGAGAGTCCCAAAATGTTTTAGACCATTTAAATTCTCAGAATTTTTTTAATGTTCAAAATAGTGGACATATGTCCATGGGATGCCATGCAGTTTGACCCTTTTTAATAGTGATAAAAATTAATTCATTAAATAAAACTTGAAGTGAACTTTATTATTATATTTTGAATATTAATTAAAAAACTAGTTTAAAATAGCGGTGTAAGGGTAGAATTTAATAGTGAATCTCAATGTAATCACACCCCCACACCTAAACATTTTCACTCATGGGAAAAGTCACATATAAAAAAATGATACATGTATATATTCCCAACATCATGAAGATTTAAAATTTGAGGAAATTTTAATTAATTAAAGTAATGTGATCAATGCATGAAACAGACCAAGGATTTATTCCTAATGAAAATGGAAAAAGATGTCTCATAAATCACATCACAATGAAATTCAAAGAGATTCATGAAACCAAATTGAGCAAGGAATTCAAAAGTCAACAATTCCACTAACTCTCCATGTGTGTGTGTGAAAACCATTCCACAATATTATTTCCAATTTCTATCCAATAAATATAGTCTATTTTAACATTATTTAGCTTTAAATTATTTTTTTCACCGAACCTTCCCTATATCCTTTGCAATCATATTTCAAGACCCACTCACTTAAGCATTCCCAGAAGTCAAACCATAAACTCCTGACCAATATATCTCCATATGTTTCACATTTCATCACTCCCCTCATTTATTATATTTGTTTTTTTAGAAGTTGTATTTGGAAAAAATCTCACACTCATCTCTTAAACCTTGTTTTATCTCCTCACGAAACTAATTGCAATATTTATAAAAAGATCAAATGTTGAGGAGGAGTGGGTTTTGACCTACCGAAGACACAACCCAATTTTTTTGAGGGCGTACAACAGTCGGACATTAGGTACACATGCATAGGTCAATCTGGTACAGTAATGAAACAGATCAGATAAGGAAAGAATGTATGAAAATTTCATTTAAAGCAGAAAAATATTAACCTAACATATATTAACCTTATATTAAGTAAAAAATATTCACAATTTGCGGTTTGGTGCAAAAAAATGCGTGGAGATTTTAGTGATACGATTTTCCCAAAAACTACTCATACAAGGTGCATCAATCATATCAAATGTTTCATAGTGATACAACCATTTATATCATTGACAGAAAACCAATTCACTAAATATCACTCCCTGATGTTAAATTCATACAAACATTCAATCCAAAACAAAGAAAAGTTTTCTTATCAAATGTTAAATCAACACGAAATCAAAAATTTCAACATGCATTTTCAGCAAGTTCCATGATTTGGTGACCATATGGGGGGGGAGTAAAAATACCATAAAGAAGGAGTAAAATAGAAGAAAGAAGAAAGAAAATGAAAATCATAATGAACCCAGAAAGATGGGGAAAAGTAAAAATACCATAAAGAAGGTGAAAAAGAGAAGAAATAAAAAAGACGATGAAAATTACTAACTAACCCAGGAATTTACCCATCCCCCACACCTAGAATGTGAAGTTTGATCACTATAATAATTAAGAATGTTAGAATTAAGGATAAAACCTCGTGTGTTTCACTGTTATGTTGCTTCTTGAACATGGAGTTCCTCCATCGGGAACTCTGGAAGAGCTTTGTGGAAGTGATTCAGCCGCTGCCCATTGACAGTGAAGGTTTGCTTGGTTTCTTTATTTTGAACCTGAACAACACCAAATAGAGATACATTAATAATAGTGTATGAGCCAATCCAGTGGGAAAAAAGCTTACCTGGATGCAACTTCAGCCTTAAATTATAAAGGAGGACCTTTTTACCAATGTGTAACTGACAATGAAGGTTGAGACAGTCATGGGAATCCTTGGTTCACTCCTTATAAATCCTGGAGTTCTCATATGCATCTCTGTGAATTTCCTCCATCGCCTGAATTTTCAGCTTCCTTTGAACACCTGCACTAGAAAGATTAGATATGCATTGTTTGATGGCCCAGTAGGCCCGATGCTCAATCTCAATAGATAGGTGACAACTGTTTCCAAACACAAGCCGATAGGGTGACATTCCAATGGGAGTTTTGAAAGCAGTACGGTAGGCCCATAATGAATCATCAAGTTGAAGACTCCAATCTCTTCTATTGGGTTGAACTATTTTGTCAAAAATATGTTTTACCTATCTATTTGACACCCCGACTTGACCATTAGTCTGTGGGTGATATGCAGTAGACACTCTATGACCGACCCCATACCGACGCAAAAGTGATTGCATTGTTTGGTTACAGAAATGAGAACCCTGGTCACTGATGATGAATCTAAGTAAGCCAAACCTACAAAAGATTTGGGTTCTAAAAAACTCCACAACTACCTTAGAATCATCAGTACTTGTAGCTCGTTCCTCTACCCATTTTGACACATAATCAACTGCCATAAGAATGTACAAGTTTCCAAAGAAATTGGGAAATGGCCCTATAAAGTCAATACCCCAAACATAAAAAATGTCATGAAAGAGAAATGGTTTTTGTGCCATTTAATTTCTTTTAGAGACATTACCCATTCTTTGACAATGAGGAAGATATTTACAAAAATCATGGGCATCCTGCAAAATTGTTGTCCAAAAGAGACAAGAATCAAGGATTTTGCGAGTAGTCCATTGGGGACTAAAGTGGCCCCCCACAAGAAAGAGTGTGGTAGAATCTAAGGACAGATTGAAACTCGCTATCGGGGACACAATGCCTAAGTACTTGATCACTACATGTGCGCCAGAGGTAGGGGTCATCCCAAATGTACCAACAAGACTCATGTTTTATATGACTAACTTGGTTTTTATTGAAATCAGTAGGAATGCAAGATGCTACCAAATAATTTACAATTTCATCATACCAAGGAATAACATCTTGCACTCGGTACAATTTCTCATCGGAAAAAATATCATTTATAGGAATACATGGGGACAAGTCAATGTCTAAGGATTGGGGAATCCTACTGATATGGTCATCCACCACATTCTCTACTCCTTTTTTATCTCTAATTTCTAAATTGAATTCCTGAAGGCAGAGAATCCAACAAATGAGACGTGGTTTGGATTCCAGTTTCTTAAGGAGATACCAGAGGTCTGCATGGTCTGAGAACACAATGACTTTACACCCCAAAAGGTATAACCTGAATTTGTCCAAGAAAAACATAATGACAAGGAATTATTTTTTAGTTATGGTGTAGTTTTCTTGGGCATGGTCCAATGTACGTGAGGCATAGGCAATGAAATGTGGAGCTCAATCGACCATTTGTGACAAAAACTGCCCCAACTGCATAGTTATAGGCGTCACACATGAACTCCAATGGTAAGTCCCACCAAGGTGGTTGGATTACCGAGGGTGACATGAGACTCCATTTTAACTTATTAAAATCTTACTGACATTTTTTATCAAAAACAAATTATTTTTCTTTTTGGAGTAACTGGGAGAGTGGGAGTGCAATTTTACTAAAGTCACGAATGAAATGACGGTAAAATCCAACATTACCTAGAAAAAACCACACATACCATACATTTTTGGGGAATGATAAGGAGTAAATGACATCCACTTTTGATTTATCTACTTGGATACCATCCCCAAAAATGACATGCCCCAAAACTATACCTTGTCGCATTATGAAATGAAATTTCTCATAATTTAATACAATATTATTTTCAATATAGCGACATAGGACTAGACCAAGACTACTCAAACATTCATAAAAAGAGGATCCATAAACAGTGAAATCATTCATGAAAACTTCCATGAAATTATCTAGGTAATTCGAAAAAAATACTAACCATATATCGCTGGAAAGTACCCAGAGCATTACATAGACCAAATGACATCCTCCTATAGGAAAATGTGCCAAAGGGGAAAGTGAAGGTCGTCTTTTCCTGATCCTTGGGGGAAATATGGATCTAAAAGTTTCTGGAATACCCATCAAGGAAATAGTAGTGGGACTTACCCACTAGCCTCTCTAGAATTTGGCCAATGAATGATAAAGGGAAATGGTCCTTCCTAGTGTATTGGTTTAGTTGGTGATAGTCTATGAAGACACACCAACTATTCTGTACACTATTTGGAACCAATTAATTGTTTTCATTTTTGATTATTGTAAGGCCAATTTGTTTTAGGAATTACTTGAATGGGACTGACCTATTAGTTTTCATAGATGGGGTAAATGATTCCAACATCCAATAATTTTGTTACCTCATTTTTCACAACTTCTAGGAGGTTTGGGTTCAGTCGACGTTGTGACTGTCTCACTAGTTTAGCATCATCATTTAATAAAATATGATGTGTACAAACTGATGGGATAATAACAGTAATATCCACAAGTGTCCATCCTAATGCTTGTTTATACTCCCTCAAAATTTCAAGCAGTCACAATTCATGCTCAGGAGGGAGTGAACTAGCAATGATGACAGGAAACTTGCTTCCATTCTCAAGATATAAATATTTTAAATCTTGAGGGAGTTGTTTAAGTTCCAATTTAGGTGGATTTTGGATTGATGGGAGTGTGTGTGAAAGTGAGAGGTCACTAATCTCATCTAACTGCTCAATGGTATCATACTCAGATGAGGAATGAGATTTTACAAGATTAGCAGTATCATTGATGGTCAAGTGATCCTCAGTGTTCAAGAAATCATCAATCAAAAAACATGTATTACATTTCTCTATACCACTACAACAATCAATGTTTGAAGCATTTCCTAGAATTTCTATCAATGAAGAAAACTCATAAAGGGAATTAGGGGAATGAAATGTTTTTTTTCATGGGAAGGGAGTACATCAATTGAATTAACCGAGAGAGGAATGTTCTTATGAGGGGTTCTTCATGGAATCAAGGATGTTGAAATGAACCATATAACCACAAAATTCCATAGATTATGTACCATTATAGACATTAATTATGTTTTTAGAGGTTTTCAAGAAGAGTCTCCCCAATATAATCAGGGAATGTCCATTCATCCTATCATCCTCCATTTTAATCACATAAAATTCAGCAGGAAAAATTAAAATTTGAACCCTCACAAGAACATCCTCTAACACACCAGAGGGGTGTGCGGTACTCCAGTTAGCCAGTTGAAAAATAATTCCAGTGGGCTTCAGTTCCCCGGCCTGCAATGCAGAGTAAATGGAGCGAGGAATCACATTTATATAAGCACCTAAATGAAGCATAGCATTAGAAAAAGAATACTCCCATATGGTGCACGAAATCGAGAATGTACCAGGATCATTGCACTTGGTGGGAAGTGGTGGCTCTATTAATGATGATAATTTCCTGCCCAATCTCACCTTTTCATATCCAAGAATTTTCCTTAGGTGTGTACACATCTCCTTTAGAAACTTTGCATATCTTGGAATTTGTTTCACAACATCAATCAAGGGGATGTTTACCTACACTTTTTTGAAAGTTTACAATATTTCCTTATCTAGTTCTATTTCCTTTTGTTTACTAGGTTGGGTGTCCCTTTGGGAAAATGGAAGAGGAATGGTTGTGCTAGGTGACTCATCAATAGACACACTCTTTCCTTTGGAAGGGATTTTCTGAGGACAAGGATTTTCAACATTTGGAACATTTTTAATAGTTGGGATGGAGGTTTCCTCAAGATGGGATGACTCTAATGGAGGATTCATATGTTTTCCATTCCTAAGGGTGATAGAACTAACATTTAATTTATCTCTAGGGTTGACTAATGGTTGAGAGGGTATTTTACCCGACCCGTAACTTTGAATTTCCCCCACCGAGTTATCTAGTTGGCCTAATTGGGTTTTGAGGTCTTATATGGCTACCTGGGTGGTTTTTTGGAATTGGAGATTATTGAAATCCATTTGTTTCATCATATCTTCTAGGTTAGGCTCGAGTTTGGGGGGGGGGGGGTTGGAAAGGCCTTTGGGGTAGTTGAGGATTTCTGGGTGGTGGTGGTGGATGACTACTATGACCTTGTTAGTTCCATGGTTGATGAGGATGGTTTGAATACCCCATTGATTATAAGCTTGGTTTTATTTCCACCCATAGTTGGATGGATAATATGGTTCTTGCCTAAAGGGTTGGTTATAGGGGCGACCTAGAAATATTTCCTCACAAATCTCAGAATTTCTCTTAATTGGGGGCATTGTTCAGAATAATGTGTGTCAAAAGAGAAGATTCCACAATGGATGGGAGGAGGATTTTGAGATTTCCCTAGGGAGATAGTGAGTTGTCGTAAAAGAGCACTTACATATTCAAACTTCATGTCCACATTCTTCTCGAATTCGGTACTTTTCACCTCATGGACACCTCAAATGGGTATACTAGACCTTGTACCAAATTGTTGAGTGTTCTGTGCCATGTTATAAATCAATGTTCTTATAGCAATTGGGGTCTTATCCACTAGTGCACCACCTGCAGCAGCATCAATCATATTTCTATCAATAGGGATTAAACCTTCATAAAAATACTGAATCAAAAGTTGTTCACGTATTTGGTGGTGTGTACAACTTGAACATAATCTTTTAAATCTTTCCTAATATTCATGAAGTGTTTACCCTTGAGATTGTATTATCCCACAAATTTCTTTTCTTATTGTTGCAGTTCGAGAGGCTGAGAAATATTTTTCAAGAAATGGCATTTCATGTCTACCCAACCTCTTATTGGTGAATTAACATAGTATAACCAATCTTTCACAGTGTCTTATAAAGAAAATGGGAATGCTCTAAGCTTTACTTGTTCCTTGTCCACATTAGTGGGTTTTATTGTTGAACAAACATTATGAAATTCTTTTAAGTGCTTGTATGGATCCTCTCCAGGAAGTCCATGGAATCTTGGTAATAGATGAATGAAACCAGATTCTAGTTCAAAATTGGGTGCCTCGCCTTGCATTTGAATGTATGTGGGTTGGATATAAACATTAGTTGAGGTTAGTTATTTTAGTATTCTACTATTTTCAGCCATTTTATATAAGTTTATTTTAGTTTTGATGACAGTTCCAGAAGAATAAGATGAAGGATCAAGAAGAGTGTTGTTGTCTTGTGTGTCCTCCTTCAAAGGGTTCTCTTCTGTGTCTCGGTGTCGCTGACACATGATCCTCTCTATTTCAGGTATGAAAGATGGTAAATCTCCCATATTAGAACATTTCATGCACAAAACCTACACAAAAAATAAATCATAACACAAAGGGATTGAAAAGGTAAATAAATATTCACAAAATTTACAAATATCTTATAAAAAACACGCACTAAAAACCAAAGCACTCCCCCACAATGACGCCAAAATTTGAACGTACTGTCATGACACGTCAAATTTATTATGATTTTAAGGTTTATTTATAGTCCAGGGAAGACCTTAGGTCGTATCTCAAGGATTATTTTTGGGTTTAGAGTGTGTGTTTTTAATAAAGATTACTAAAAGAGGGGGTGGGTTTGAAAATAGTTTTAAAAATAAAATGACTTAATTAAAGAGTTTAATAGTTGACAAGGAAATGTGGTGTTTTATAATTATGAGAGAAAAGGGTTCATTGTGATTTAACTATAGACTTTCAAGTTCATCATTCTTGGAAATTAATTTTGGTTTGGAGTAATTCTTTGGTTGAAATTAATTGGAATCCTGATTAATTCCTAAGCCTTTATTTCATTTCTTAAAGAACCAAAACTTGACATAACAATCGTATTGTCAAGGTCCAGAACTTATGTATGGAATAAGAGCTTCAAAAGTAGATTGAAATATCAAAAAGGTAGGTATGAAAAGGATTCTTTTGATGTCCAATTGGAACAACACATGTCACACACTCAAAACCTCACACCGATTAGTTAGAAATTAAGAGTATCTCAATCGCATGCATAAAAACAAGAATTCAAATATGGAATTATATAAGATACATGGAAATAAATGTTTTCACACCCAAATTACTCCAAACCAGTATCTAAAATAAGAATCGGAACTCCTTTGACATGTGCATAGCTTCCTCACAATGAACGCCCACCGTTTAGCTTGACATCGGGAGGAGGAGGTAGCTTGGGTGGAACTCCTTCTTTATTATTGACCAACCTATGAGGATAGGGGCCTAAAGAACTTAAAGGATGAGGAGGAGACTCCTCTAGAACTTCAAAATGTAAGATCTTCACTTCTTGTCTAAACTTACAAATGAGGTTCCCGTTGTGCCTTTTTATAGCCAAAATGAGACATGGTTTTGGGCACCCTACTTTTGAGATACCAATTGTGTCTCAGTTTTGGAATAATATAAAGTCATATAATGACTTTAACAAAAGATAAGAGTTATTTGAAGGACTCTTGAATGTATCCCAGTCGAATTTATCATCCATTAGACAACTGGATTGAGAGATATGGTCAAAATACCAAAACAAACTTTTGAATTCGGGCAGATTCTATTCCCTGGACAGAATGGTTCAGATGGGCCACTAGATGGACAAATTCAGCTTGGGTTTCTTAATAAGAGTTATATCCCATGATGTTTTAGATAGGAGAACAAATATTCATCCCATTTTGATGCACATAAGTTTCATATTGTTCAAAATAATGGATATATTTTAATGGTATGCCATGCAGTTTGGCCCTTTTTAACAGTGATAAACATTAATTCATTGAATAAAACATCAAGTGAAATTTATTATTTTATTTTGAATATTCATTACAAAACTAGTTTAAAATAGTGGTTTAAGGGTGTAATTGAATAGTGAATCTCTATGCGATCACACCTCTACACCTAAACATTTGCACTCCTGGGAAAAGTCACATATAAAAAAAATGATGCATGTATATATTCACAACATCATGAAGATTTAACATGTGAGGAAATTTTAATTCATTAAAATAATTTGATCAATTCATGAACCACACCAAGGAGTTCTTCTTAATGAAAATGGAAAATTAGGTCTCATAAATCACATCACAATGAAATTCAAAGAGACTCATGAAACCAAATTGAGCAAGGAATTCAAAAGTCAACCATTCCACTAACTCTCCATGTGTGTGTGTGAAAACCATTCCATGCTATTCTTTCCACTTTCTATCCAATAAAAAGATGTTATTTTAACATTATTCAGCTTTAAATGGTTTTTTTCACCGAACCTTCTCTACATGCTTTGCAATCATATTTCAAGACCCACTCACTTAAGCATTCCTAGAAGTCAAACCATAAGCTCCCGACCTAGATATCCCCATATGTTGCACATTTCATCAATCCCATCATTTATTATTTTTGTTTTTTTAGAATTTTCATTTGGAACAAATCTCACACTCATCTCTCAACCCTTGTTTGATCTCCTCACAACACTAATTACAATAGTTATAACAAGATCAAAGGTTGAGGAGGAGTGGTTTTTGACCTACCCAAGACACAACCCAATTTTTTTGAGGGCGTACAATAGTCAGACATTAGGTACACACGCATAGGTCAATCTAGTATAGTAATGAAAGATATCAGATAAGGAACAAATGTATGAAAATATCATTTAAAGCTGAAAAATATTAACCGAACATATATTTACCTTATATTAAGTAAGAAATATTCACACTTTATGGTTAGGTGCAAAAAAATGTGTGGAGATATTAGTGGCACAGTTTTCCCAAAAACTACTCACACAAGGGGCATCAATCATCTCAAATGTTTCATAGTGATACAACCATTTATATCATTGATAGAATACCAATTCACTAAAAATCACCCCCTGATGTTAAATTTATACAAACATTCAATCCAAAATAGAGACAAGTTTTCTTATCAAATGTTAAATCAACACAGAATCAAAAATTTCAACATGCATTTTCAGTAAGTTCCATGATTTGGTGAACATATGGAGAGGAAGTAAAAATACCATAAACAAGGTGAAAAAGAGAAGAAAGAAGAAAGAAAATGAAAATCCTAATGAACATAGAAATATGGGGAAAAGTAAAAATACCATAAAGAAGGTGAAAAAGATAAGAAAGAAAAAAGACGATGAAAATTCCTAACTAACCCAGGAATGCACCCATCCCCCCACACCTAGAATGTGCAGTGTCCTCATTGTAATAATTGAGAATGCGAGAAGGAAGGATAAAACCTGGTTCTTTCACTGGTATGTTGCTTCTTGAACATGGAGTTCCTCTATTGGGAACTTCAGAAGCGCTTCATGGAAGTGCTTCAGCCGCTGCCCATTGACATTGAAGGTTTGCTTGGTTTCTTTATTTTGAACCCGAAAAACACCAAATAGAGATACATTAATAATAGTTTATGTGCCAAACTAGTGGGAATGAAGCTTACCTGGATGAAAATTCAGCCTTGCATTATAAAGGAGGACCTTCTGCCCAATGTGGAACTGACGATGAAGGATGAGACGGTCGTGGGAATCCTTGGTTCGCTCCTTATAAATCCTGGAGTTCTCATATACATCTCTACGCATTTCCTCCATATCCTGAATTTGTATCTTCCTTTGATCACCTGCACTAGAAAGATTAGAGTTTCATTGTTTGATGGCCCAGTATTCTCGGTGATTAATCTCAACAAGTAGGTGACAACTCTTTCCAAACACAAGCCAATAGGGTGACATTCCAGTGGGAGTTTTGAAAGCAGTACGGTAGGCCCATAATGAATCATCAAGTCTAAGACTCTAATATTTTCTATTATGTTGAACCATTTTTTCAAGAATATGTTTTACCTATCTATTTGACACCTTGGCTTGACCATTTTTCTATGGGTGATATGCATTAGACACTCTATGATCGACCCCATACTGACACAAAAGTGATTGCATTGTTTGGTTGCAGAAATGAGAAATCTGGTCACTGATGATGAATCTAGGTAAGCCAAAACTATAGAATATTTGGGTTCTAAAAAACTCTACAACTACCTTAGAATCATCAGTCCTTATAGCTCATTCCTCTACCCATTTTGACACATAATCAACTACCATAAGAATGTACAAATTGCCAAAGGAATTGGGAAATGTCCCCATAAAGTCAATACCCCAAACATAAAAAATGTCATGAAAGAGAAATGGTTGTTGTGGCCTTTTATTTTTTAGAGACATTACCCATTATTTGAAAATAAGGACAAGATTTAAAAAAATCATGGTCATCCCAAAAAAGTGTTGGCCAAAAGAGACCAGAATCAAGGATTTTGCGAGCAGTCTGTTGGGGACCAAAGTGGCCCCCACAAACAAGAGTGTGATAGAATCTAAGGATAGACTAAAACTCGCTATCGGGGACACAACACCAAAGGACTTGATCACTACATGTGTTCTAGAGGTAGGGGTCATCCCAAATGTACCAAAGAGACTCATGTTTTAGACGACTAGCTTGGTTTTTATTGAAATCACTAGGAATTCAAGATGCTACCAAATAATTTACAATTTCAGCAAACCAAGTAATAGCATCTTGCACTCGATACAATTGATCATTGTGAAACATATCATTTATAGGAATACAAGGATATGAGTCAATGTCTGAGGATTGGGGAATCCTACTAATATGGTCATCCACCACATTCTCTACTCCTTTTTTATCTCTAATTTCTAAATTGAATTCCTAAAGGAGGAGCATCTAGCGAATGAGACGTGGTTTGACTTTCAGTTTCTTAAGGAGATACCGGAGGGCTGCATGGTCTGAGAACACAATGACTTTGGACCCCAAAAGGTATGACCTGAATTTTTCCAAGGAAAACACAATGGCGAGGAATTATTTTTCAATTGTGGTGTATTTTTCTTGGGAAGGGTCCAAAGTACGTGAGGCATATTCAATGACATGTGGAGCTTGATCGACCCTTTGTGACAAAACTACCCCAACTGCATAGTTAGAGGCATCAATCATGAGCTCAAATGTTAAATCCCACTGAGGTGGTTGGATTACCAAGGGTGATGTGAGAATCTATTTTAACTTATTAAAAGCTTCCTCACATTTTTTATCAAAAGAAAATTTTATTTTTGAAGTAACTAGGAGAGTGGGAGTGCAATTTTACTAAAGTCACAAATGAAATGATGGTAAAATCCAACATGAACTAGGAAAGACCATACATCCCGTACATTTTTGGGGAATGGTAAGGAGGAAATGACATCCACTTTTGATTTATCTACTTGAATACCATCCCCAGAAATGACATGCCCTAAAACTATACCTTGTCGCATCATGAAATGGAATTTCTCATAATTTAATACAAGATTATTTTCAATAAAGCAACGTAGGACAAGATCAAGACTACTCAAACATTCATCAAAATAGGATCCATAAAAAGTGAAATCGTCCATTAAAACTTCCATGCAATTCTCTAGGTAATCTGAAAAAATACTAACCATACATCGCTAGAAAGCACCCGGAGAATTGCATAGACCAAATGGCATCCTCCAATAGGAAAATGTGACAAAGGGGCAAGTGAAGGTCGTATTTTCCTGATCCTCAGGGGAAATATGTATCTAAAAGTATCCAGAATACCCATCAAGGAAATAGTAGTGGGACTTACCCACTAGCCTCTCTAGCATCTGGTCAATGAATGACAAAGGGAAATGGTCCTTCCTAGTGTGTTGGTTTAGTCGGTGATAGTCTATGCAGACACACCAACTATTCTGCACACGATTTGGAACAAATTCATTGTTTTCATTTTTGATTACTGTAAGGATAGTTTTTTTAGTAACTACTTGAACGAGACTGACCCATTGGATATCAGAGATGAGGTAAATGATTCCAGTAGCCAATAATTTTGTTACCTCATTTTTCACAACTTCTTGGAGGTTTGGGTTCAGTTGACGTTGTGCCTCCCTCACTGGTTTATCCTCATCATTTAATAAAATATGATGTGTACAAATTGATGGGATAATACCAGGAATGTCCACAAGTTTCCATCCTAATGATAGTTTATACTCCTTCAAAAGTTCAAGCAGTCGAAATTCATGCTCAGGAGGGAGTTAACTAGCAGTAGTGATGGGTAACTTGTTTCCATTCTCAAGATATGAATATTTTAAATCTTGAAGTAGTTTTTTAAGTTCTAATTCAAGTGGATTTTGGATTTATGGGAGTGTGTGTGAAAGTGAGAGGTCACTAATCTCATCTAACTGCTCAATGGTATCATCCTCAGATGAGGAATGAGCTTTTACAATCTTATTAGTATCATTGATGGTCAAGTGATCCTCAATGTTCAAGAAATCATTAATCAACAAACATGAATTACATTTCTCTAGACCACTACAACAATCAATGTGTGAATCATTTTATAGCATTTCTATCAATGAAGAAAACTTAGAAAGGGGATCAGGGGAATGGAATGTTGCCTTTTTATGGTAAGGGAGTACATCAATTGAATTAATAGAGAGAGAAGAATGTTCTTCTGAGGGGTGCTTCATGGAATCAAGGATGTTGAAATGGACCATGTCACCACAAAATTCCATAGGTAATGTACCATTATGAACATTAATTATGGTTTTGGAGGTTTTAAATAAGGGTCTCCCCAATATAATATGGTCATGTCCATTCATCCTATCATCCACCATTTTAAGCACATAAAAGTCAGTAGGAAAAATTAAATTTTAAACCCTCACAAGAACATCCTCTAACACACCAGAGGGGTGTGTGGTACTCCAGTTAACCAATTGAACAATAATTCTAGTGGGATTCAGTTCCCCAACCTGAAATTTAGAGTAAATGGAGTGAGATATCACATTTATAGAAGCAACTAAATCAAGCATAGCATTAGAAAAATAATACTCTTCTATGGTGCATGGAATTGAGAATGTCCCAGGATCGTTGCACTTGGTGGGAAGTGATGGCTCTATTAATGCTGATACATTCCTCCCCAAGCTCACTTTTTCATCTCCATAAAGTTTCCTTTAGTGTGTGCACATCTCCTTTAGAAACTTTGCATATATTGGAATTTGTTGCACAACATCAATCAAGGGGATGTTTACCAACACTTTTTTTTGAAAGTTTCCAATATTTCCTTATCTAGTTATGTTTCCTTTTGTTTCCTAGGTTGGGTGGCCCTTTGGGGAAATGGAAGAGGAATGGTTGGGCTAGGTGACTCATCAATATACACACTCTTTCCTTTGTAAGGTATTTTTTGAGGACAAGGATTTTCAATATTTGGAACATTTTTAATGGTTGGGATGGAGGTTTCCTCAAGAGGGGATGACTATAATGGAGGATTAATCTATTTTCCACTCCTAAGGGTGATGGCACTAACATTTACTTTATCTCTAGGGTTGACTAATGGTTGAGAGGGTAGTTTACCCAACCCTTGACTTTGAATTTCCCCCATCGAGTTAGCTAGTTGGCCTAATTGGGTTTTGAGGTCTTGTATGGCTTCTTGGGTGGTTTGTTGGAATTGGATATTGTTGGAAGCCATTTGTTTCATCATATCTTCTAGGCTAGTATTAGGTTTTGGAGGGGGCAGTTAGAAAGGCCTTTGGGGTGGTTAAGGATTTCTGGGTGGTGGTGGTGGATGACTACTCTAACTTTGTTGGTTCCATGGTTGATAAGGTTGGTTTGAATACCCACCTTTCCTACAAGATTGGTTTTCTTTCCACCCAGAGTTGGATGGATAGTATGGTTCTTGTCTAAAGGGTTGGTTATAGGGGCGACCTCGAAATATTGCCTCACAAATCTTAGAAGTTTCTCTTAATTGAGGGAATTGGTCATAATAATGGGTGTCAGAAGAGCAGATTCCACAATGGATGGGAGGAGGAGATCGAGATTTCCCTTGGGAGAGAGCGAGTTTTCGTAAAAGGGTACTTACCTCTTCAAACTTCGTGTCCACCTTCTTCTCAAATTCAGTACTTTGCACCTCATGGAAACCTCAAATGGGTACAATGGACCTTATAACAAATTGTTGAGTGTTCTATTCCATGTTATCAATCAAGTTTCTTGTAGAAATTGGGGTCTTATCCACTAGTGCACCACCTATAGTAGCATAAATCATATTTCTATCAATAGGGATTAAACCTTCATAAAAATACTGAATGAAAAGTTGTTCACTTATTTGGTGGTGTGGACAACTTGAACATAATATTTTAAATGTTTCCCAATATTCATGAAGTGTTTCCCATTGAGATTGTCTTATCCCACAAATTTCTTTCCTTATTGTTGCAGTTTGAGTGGCTGGGAAATATTAAAAAAAAAAGGCATTTATGTCTGCCCAACCTCTTATTGGTGAATTAACATATTATAATCAATCTTTCGCAGTGTCTTCTAAATAAAATGGGAATTATCTAAGCTTTACTTATTCCTCATCCACATTAGCAAGTTTTAATGTTGAACAAACAATATGAAATTATTTTAAGTGATTGTGTGGATCCTCTCTAGGAAGTCCATGGAATCTTGGTAATAGATGAATTAAACCAGATTTTAGTTCAAAATTGGGTGTCTCGCCTTGCATTTGAATGTATGTGAGTTGGATATCAACATCAGGTGAGGTTAGTTATTTTAGTGTTCTACGGTTTTCAACCATTTTATACAAGTTTATTTCAGTTTTGATGAGAGTTACAGAAGAAGATGATGAAGGATCAAGACGAGTGTTGTTGTCTTGTGTGTCCTCCAAAGGGTTCTCTTATGTGTATCAGTGTCACTGACGTAGGATCCTCTCCAGTTCAGGTTTGTAAGGAGGTAAATCTCCCAGATTAGAATTTATCATGCACCAAACCTATAAAAAAAATAAATCAAAACACACAAGGATTGAAAAGTTAAATAAATATTCACAAAATTTACAAATATCTTATAAAAAACACGCACTAAAAACCGAAGCGCTCCCCAAAAACAACGCCGAAATTTGAACACGCTGTCATGACACATCAAATTGATTATGATTTTAAGGTTGATTTGTAGTCTAGGGAAGACTCTAGGTTGTCTCTCAAGGAGCGTTGGTGGGTTTAGAGTGTGTGTTTTTAATAAAGATTACTAAATGAGGGGGCGAGTTTGAAAATAGTTTTAAAAATAAAATGACTTAATTAAAGAGTTTAATAGTTGACAAGGAAAGGTGGTGTTTTATAATTATGAGAGAAAAGGGTTAATTTTGAGTTCACTACACACTTTCAAGTTCATCATTCTTGTAAATTAATTTAGGTTTGGAGTAATTCTTTGGTTGAAATTAATCAGAATCCCGATTAATTCCTAAGCCTTTATTTCATTGCTTAAAGAACCAAACCTTGACATAAAAATCATATTGTGAAGGTCCAGAACTTATGCATGAAATAAGAGATTACAAAGCAGATTTAAATCTCAATAAGGTGGTTATGAAAAGTATTCTTGTGATTTCCAATCATAACAACACAAGTCATGCACTCAAAACCTCACACAGATCAGTTAGAAATTAAGAGTATCTCAATCGCATGCATCACAACAAGAATTAAAATATGGAATTATATAAGATACATGGAAATAAATGTTTTCACACCCTTATTACTCCAAACCAGTAACTAAAATAAGAATCATAACTCCCTTGACATGTGCGTAGCTCCCTCACAACGAACGCCCACCGTTTAGCTCGACATCGGGAAGAGGAGGTAGCTTGGGTGTAACTCCTTATTCATTATTGACCCCCATATAAGGATAGGGGCCTATATAACTTCAAGGATGATGAGTAGACTCTTATAGGACTTAAAAATGGCAGAGCTTCACTTCTTGGCTGAACTTACAAATGAGGTGACCATGGCGCCTTTTTATAGCCAAAATGGGACATGGTTTTGGGCACCCCGCTTTTGGGATACCAATTATGTCTCGATTTTGGAATAATATAAAGCAATATCACGACTTTACCAAAAGATAAGAGTCATTGGAATGCCTCTTGAATGTCTCCCTGTCGAATTTGGAGGCCATTAGACAAATTTATTAGGAGACACAGTCAAAATACCGAAACAAACTTTTGAATTCGGGCAGATAGAATGGTTAGAATGGGCCACCAGATGGACGAATTGGGCTTGGGTTTCTTAATAAGAGTTGTATCCCATGATGATTGAGAGAGGACCACAAATTTTCATCCCATTTTGAGTCACTTAAATTTCATACTATTCAAAATAGTGGACATATATCCATAGGATGCCATGCAGTTTGGCCCTTTTTAGCAGTGATAAACATTAATTTATTGAATAAAACATGAAGTTCAATTTTTTGTTATATTTCGAATATTAATTAAAAACTATTTTAAAACAGAGGTGTAAGGGTGGAATTGAATAGTGAATCACTATGTGATCAACGCCAAAGCCACCTTCACAACGTCCTTTAAAGAAAAGATGAAAACATCATATAGGTGGGTATTATCTTTAAATGTTTTGATATAACACTATGTAAGATAAAAAATAATGAATCAAAGTTAAAGAAAGCAAAGTCTTTAACTTAGTGTATGGTCATCATTGTATGTGTTGTTTCTATTTTACTTCTTGGGTATTAGATACTGAATGCATGTCACATTTTTATCCAAATAAAGTAACCACTTAAGTATAGAAATGTTACAATAAGTAAGATTAATTTTTCTAAGTGGCTGATAAAGGGTGATTCCCAATTCAATGGTGATAAGTACACAACTTATAATTTTCAAGATTAATGATTCTAGTTAAAATTTTATTAAGTATTATTAAACAATTTATCTCATGTGCCTATTGGAAACAAGAATACATTACTCCATTTTGGAATGAATGTTTTTTATGGTACTTCATAATCTAATAATAGTTTAGTACTTCTTGAATCAATGGTAATAAACGATGAATTTAAAATGTAAGACTTAAATACTTAGTTATGGCAAGATGATTCTTTATCTAGTAAAACTGAAAGTAGCTATCAAAGATATACCTAGTATGGTATTTATACTCTTTGGGTATAAAAACCTTAGATATTAGTGACATAATTACTTATATATTTTTTTACAAAGAAACATTTAAAAATAAAGGCAATCCATAAATATTTTAGAATTAGTTCAAGTGAGAGAGCATGAACTATCCCAATTAGAAGCTAGATGTAAATTAATATACTCCATGAAATTCCTTTAATATTTTTATAGAATTTGAAATTTAAGTAATGAAAATTAATGGTTAGAAGATATAAGTTTCTTCGGTCCCATAAGACAAAGAATATATCAACCATGCATTCATCAATCATTTTAAATATAGAGTGGATTTATTCCTAAACTCACATTTCCTTATACACATCAGAACTATGATATTAGTAAAAATGAGGGTCTATAATGAGTCTTACACACGTACATTTATTATTAAAAATTTAGTGTGGATAAATTACTAAATACACATTTCTTTATACACATTAGAGTCATGATATTATTAAAAGGAAAATCAATGAAGAGACTTATAAGCATTGGAAAATATTCCATTATCTTTCAAGACATGATTTAAAAATAGAGGTTTTAACCCATGAACATATACCAACTATAATGAAAAATGGATATCATATGAGTTATAATATTAATGAAATATAGTGTGTCATACTCCATGTGTTTGGATGAAAATATTTTCTTAAAGATAAGTTAATAAAAAAATTCGTATAAAAAAAACATAAAGCGAATCCCTATTATTATCCTAAAGTTTATTTATTATATTATTGAAATCCCTATTATAGAAAAGTTATAGTCAATTATAAGACCAAATTTCTATAAAATGGTGTATATATATATTTGAGATAGTGGGAGCAAGGTTGGATCATAAAAGTCTAGGATTGAGATGCACAAGTATTTGGCATAAGAATGAGTTCCACAAGAGCTTGTGGAAAAGGAATGTTTTACAGACACATACTTCATAGGAAGGTTAAAAGCATAGTGGTGGTTTTATATTCATCCTGTTGGGAGATAAATTATTATTTGAGAATAATGGATCCTGTAAGTAAGAAATAAATGGAAATCATATATGATTGATAAGTTTATATGAATTTTATAATAGATTACATGTACCAGAGTTTTGGTGATTGGTATTTTGAATGTTTCACGATTAGATACTACAATGGGTATTCAAGAGAAACAATGCATGGATGGTCAAGTTTGGACCAATTAGGCATGGTCGATAGATGAATGGTTTAAGTAGAAACATATAGACATAGTCTAAGATGAAAACCTTTGCATTGAATGTTATGATTAAATCCATTTTAATTTCACATGTAATAGAAACTTTATATGATTGTTATATGGGTAATTGGATGTCAAGACCACCAATCTTGGAAGGTGTTTATACAATGTGAATGGAAAGGGTCAGTGAAACTATAAAATTATAATAAGAAATTAAAGTTTTAGAGTTCCATTTATGGATTAATGTAAGCATTGTGATTGCAGAATATTCATTTAAAATGAAAGTATTCCAAGTTTCTAAAAAAGGTTAGTGG
Source organism: Viscum album (assembly GCA_963277665.1). Classification (NCBI taxonomy): domain Eukaryota; kingdom Viridiplantae; phylum Streptophyta; class Magnoliopsida; order Santalales; family Viscaceae; genus Viscum; species Viscum album. The sequence goes on along the minus strand of OY728155.1, from coordinate 188,407,400 downwards.
GAGAATTGCATTTTTCCAAGTAAAATATGTTAATTACATATGTAAACACATTTATTAGTATTATAGTTAGTTAATACTATAATTAAAGCAACTCTATAAATATCGACTTAAAGTAGCAACCCAAGTTCTAGGGAACAAGATCTACTGAGGTAGATCTATGGGCTTCTTAGACTAAGTAAATGTACATATATTGACAATTTATTGAGACAATTTGAGAGAAAATTGTTACCAATGTCACATGGCATAAATATCTCCAAGAATACATGTGTGTGGCATAAGAGGAGATTAAAATGGTGAGTATAATTCCATACACATCAGTGATGGATATAACACATATTCCATGCTATGTACTATATATTTACAACATATACTTTATGGTAGTAAAATATCAATTAAATTCAAGAGAACTGTATGGGAAGTAGTTAGAACTATCCAAATTTACTTGAGAAAGTACAAGGGTGATGTACTTGGTACTTGGAGAGGAAGGAAAACTAGTTATAAGGGGACAAAAACTAGTCTTCCTATGTATCAATATGATCTAATATCATGGTTAGGATAAGGTAATGAGAAAGAGAATCCCATTCAATCCATTGGTAGTCATATATAAAAATAATGAGTATTTTGTGGCTTCTAATTCATCTTAAGAAGCAGTGTAAAATTCTTAATAATTTGTTCTAGTTCTTGGAATCACACATAGTATGAAAAGTATTATCATAATTATGATAAAATTACTATAATGGTACTAGCCAAGATGTCAATTTTAGATAGAGGAAAAAATTAATAGACTTGGGGATATAATCTATTGGGAATATTCACTCATTGAGGTGAAGTTTCACTACTATAATTTGGAGTTATACCCATGGACCTATACTAATAGTTTTTCCAAAACCATTGATATAGGTACCACATAGACACCCTATACCAAATATTTTTTCAAAATCATTGGTACATGTACTATATAGATACCCTATCATAACTATTTTGGAAAAACAATTAGTATAGGTACCATATACATACCCTATACCAATGGTTTTATAAAACCATTGGTATATGTCCCAAAAATTTAGGTTCCTATACCAAAGGTTCTCCAAAACCATTGGTATAGGTCAATACCAATGGTTTTGGAGAACCATTGGTATAAACACCCAAATTTTTATGAGTTATTTTTTTCAAATAACATTAAATAAATCAAAAAACAAATTACTTCTAAATATATATATATATATATATATTTATCAAATTATGTTCACAAAATCCATTGTAGATTAGTGGTTAGGTCATTGAAATATAATTCGAAGGTGTTGGGATAAAAAGTTGGTTAACCTTTTTTTAAATTACCCATGCTAACAGTTTTCAAAACTATTGGTATAGGTGTTTTATATGACCTATACCAATAGTTTTCCAAAAACAATTGGTATAGTTCTATCCTAATGGATAAAGAGCCAACGACCATCCAAATCATTGGTATATGATTTTTTCCAGTAGCATTGCAGATAGTAGAGTATCCATGTAGGAAAACCTGGCAGGCCCAATGACTAACACTATAACTCAATATAAGCATGAACTTATCATGTGATATCTAACAAGTTAACTCTTATTAAGTTGTCTCTAGTGTAAGTATGAGTGTTGTAAAAGTGGGTTCCCTAGACCCAACTTGAATAGTACTTTTCAATTATCAAATAATGTATATAGGGAGATATGCATGATGTATTCTTATCATAAAAGTGTTGATATTTTTTCATCCACTATTTATATGGTAATTTACATGTATTATTTTTTATATCAACATGTTATAGTAGTTCCCAGCTATAATGAGAACCTCAAGATACTATGAAATTAATCTTAAACATATGTCTTATAGTCTAGATACATCATACTGGTAGGACACAAATGATGTCTATCTATCAGGTGTTGGGGGCTCATAAGCATTGATACTTCTTAGAATATTTTAAATTGGAAATCTCGAGTAGACAGGATCATAAGGACTAACTTGACAATAGGAACATCACATGTTTTGGGTGTCATTGGTAGTTTCTATCTGCAAACATGTGTATTGGTCTCTAGTATTGATATTATTATTAGTGTGTATCATTTGAATATGTACTTTGATGCGATAAAGAAACTATGGCATTTGTGTTATGGTGAGGTAGTTTGGGTTGGGTGCATCATTGGAGGTATGACATTGATTGAATGATCAAGATAGTTTTTTTCACTTCTGAAAGGAAGAAATGTCTTGAGACCAGTTGAACAAGATGGTAATAACATAATTAAATATATGGACATAGTGATTAAAGGTAAGTTTATCTAGTAAGTTAAACAAATAATAAAATAGGAAGGGTTGATGACACAAAGTGTGCGTCCTGCTTTATGAGATATCATGAGATAAAGGGATAATATTACAAAGTGTGTGTTCGTAGGAGGTTATCATTGCTATGAATATTCCTTAACTATTTAGGGGCCTTGATGGGTTTCTTTGATCTGCTCCTAGTTTGTGAATAGTATTCATTGATATTGATAAAGGGTCTAAGAAGGTCATGCACAAAGTGTATTCAGAAACTTATCCAATTCTAGTGAATTGGAGTTTAGGACATGATGGGCCCCATGGTGTTTCCCATGTAATGTTCAAGTTTAAACGTTCACAAAAGAAATAAATAAATTCAATATTATTAAAGTTTAGAATAATATCTATTGAATTTATTTACTTATTATATTCACAAGTTATTTAGTGAATATAATGAAAAATATTTTTCAAATGAATATTAAATATTTGATATTCAAGGATTAATTTAATATTTATGGGATAATCAAGTCAAGTTAATGAATCATATTTTATCACATAACATATTTTATATGTTACAAGAATGTGATAAAATTTACATTACATTTATGAAAAAATTTAAGTTCTATTTATGTCATTTTTGGGTACATTTGATGGGTTAACTTCCATTAGGATCTATATGCAATTTATGGATGTTAAAACCTAAGTATATAAGCTATTTTAAGACCCAAAATGTGTGAGGAAAGTATTTTCATGTATTCTCTCTCTTATCCCCACTCTCTCAAGTCCTAGATAGATAAAGCTAAGAGAAGATCCAAGATTTCTCGATCCAAGTTCAAGGATTGTTAGCTTGATCTCTCATGACTGAGACGACATTGAAGAGCCTCTAATTCTCCATTCCAGCACCCGAGTTTCATAGGCCAATGCTTGATCAAGATATTGGAATGTGTGTGGATGATATAGAGGGTTCTAGATTTAGTTCCTTCAATCAATTATCACTGAAGATGTGAAAAATGTGTTTCCGATCGAAATCAGATGAGGTACAATTTCAATTTAATTTTTTATTTTTAATTATTTGTGCTTAATTAAATTGCACATGATCCATGGATGAATCGATGTTGGGGTATACCAAATTTGATGTTTCAACAAAAATCTAGTCCCAAATTTTTTAATATACTATATTTCATGCTTCTGATGAAGCTCGCAATTCCTTCAATTATGTATAATTATATATATATATATATATATTTAAATGTACTTATATTTATATACATTATGTGGGTGTATTTATATATGTATATTTATGTGTGTGTGTTTATATATATATGTTTATGTATATTTATATGTGCTTATATATATATATATATATATTTATATTTAATTATATTTATGTATATATATGAATTTATACATGTGTGTGAAAATTTATTTATATTTATATATATTTATAGTTATTTATATGTATTTATGTATATTTATACATATTAATATGTATTTATATTAATATGTATTACATGGGTGTGTGTATATATATTCGTGTGTATCTATATGTGTTTATATATATATATATATTTGTATGTAATTATATTTAATTACACACACACACACAAATATATATATATATATTAATATATATATATATATGCATATTTATTTATATTTATATATATTTATAGATATTTATATGCATTTATGTATATTTATATATATTATGTGAGTATATATCTATTGGTGAAACCAAGATATTTTGTGTTGGATTTGTTGAAAATCTGACTGAAGTAGGTATGGACATTGAAGACACGGTGGTGTGAGGATGTTCATTAAAGATTCAATGAAGTGGCATTCATGTTAGTTTTAGTGGATAAAATGCAAATAGATACCTTTATATCTCTAAATATATCAAGGACTTAGTTTTTGGTTTGAGAATATCATGATCCGGATAGTGTAGATGGTTTAAGAAGGAGTTTTGGTTTCCCTATGTCTGGTAGAGAAGAAGATATTGAATTTGTGGATGGTACTCAGTAGAAGCTAGTGGCACATTCAATGTTCTGGACTAGGAGTTGTGCTTGAAGATGGAAATGAAAGAACCTAAATAAATGAGGCCGATAGGTGATAGAAATTTATAGCATTCATGAGAAGATATAATCGTAGAAGAAGGAAGCTTATTTCTGGGAACTTGGAAGTAATGTTTAGAGAATATGGACATTCGCTTGAGGAATTGGCGAAGTTTGTAAAATGGAATTGCTTTTAGGTGAAAAAATTGTAGGTTTTGAGAAGTTTAGTATTTTTTTAAAGGTGAATAAAGGTCGTATGTACATTTAAGTGTTCCATCTATATAGTCAAGTTTGTGGTCTGCATAGTCTAGTACATGACATGTGTAAGGAGTTCATGACTGTGATTATCACACATGAATTACGTGACCCATGAAGTAGATCGTTCGACTAACGCATTCAAGTACGTGTTTTCTTTGGGAGTTTGTGGTGTAAAAAAGGTGTTTTTTTGGATCGACCATGGATTCATGTATGTGATCCACATGGAAATTGGATAGCATTGGAATAGATTTTTTTGATTGACTGTGAGGTCATTGCACGTGATTGATAATGGAGTACGCAACTGAAAGGTTAATATTTTTTGAGTGTCATAAAGGGAATTTTTGTAATGTGATTGTAAATCAATATTGGGGGTTAATATGTTTTATGTAGGAGTTTTCCTATAAATACCCATTTATTCATGTTATTAAACATGGTTAAAAAATCAGATGAGAGATTAAGAGGTTAGTTGGGAAGACCATTGGAGGTAGATTTATCTGTGAAGGAGAATTATGTGAGGCAATTCATGATAGAGGAAGAAAGTTCAAAAAATGAGTTTACAAAGGAGAACCACACAGTTGGTATTTGGAAATTAGTCTATTGAATAATTACATGAATTAGTCTCATAAGGGATCTCTACGACATGCTGTGCATGGTCTGAGAAGGGGGTGGGGGGTATGCGGTCTGTAGGGATTGTATGTGGTGGTGTCCATGAATTCTATCTACAAAGGAAGGAAACATGTGAGGGTTCTCACGAAGCATAGTGTGTGGTCCTCTATGTGTAGTACATAGTCCACAGAGTTGGTACATAGTGAATAAAGGTAACCCATGAGGGATTTCGACAAAGTTCAATACACGATCCATGAAGGGGAGTACGTGGTCCATGAGGTGAGTACATGGTGAATATTGTATCATATAAGGTGGATCCAGATAATTATTTTCACTCAATCTCAAGTGGGTATTCTGGTAATCAAGGAGAACATTAGAGAATCTGGAAAAAATTTGGTTTTATATGAGGAAGAAGTAAATTAGAAATAAGAATTAAAGTGCCACATCTGGTAGTTGGAAATAAGAAAAGTGACAAGATAATCTTAGTGTGAAATTTTTCTCATCTGGATAAAGAAGTGTTGTTTCAGAGATATTGTGTAAGAAACAGACTCAACTCTTATGCTGTGGAGTTGATTTTATTTTGGAATTTAAGAAGGAGAGTACAACAAAATTGAGTACAATAAAGCATCACATTTAGATCTATGATGTAAGCAAAGTCTCACACTAATCAGAGACAAACCATCACATCCATTATCTATTTAAGAGACATTAAAGTATATAAACTATGAAATATCCTTCACCAAAACAGTGGATAGAGGAGAATAAAAGGTAGTGTGCCTTGGTTGAGGAGTGATCAAGCCCAGAAAATTGTAAAGTCGGTGAGCCTGGCATAGAGTGACCGTATCCAAAACATTGTATCCATAGAACTAGTGAAGATTAGTGCATTCTCATACACCATCACAAAATCATATATATGATCTTTGTATTATCACTTAGTGGTTAACTAAGTAAAATTTTTATATCGTGTGCTTGATTTAATTTCCTGCATATTTTTGTTTGTTTTGATGAATACACCATTGAGAGCGATAGGTTGAACACCATTCTTTCCAATATGGGAACATGAACCTAAATAAAGTTAATCATATTAAGGAAAAAAGTTTAATTTTTACATAAACCTGATTCACCCCCTATCAGGGTGTCTCTAGGTACAACATATATATAGGGTTTTAAAAAAAATCACTTTTCCCAAAATCACGATACACTCTCACGATTTTGGGGTTTTCTCACGATTTTGTGTTTTTTAAAATAAAATCATTCTATCCAAAATTGTGAGACATTATCATGATTTTGGAACCCATTTAAATAAATAAAAAACCCTGAACCCATTTAAATGAATTAAAAATAAATAATTTTAAAAAAAATTGAGACGAGGAATGTCACGTGAATGCTTGAAAAATAGACCTGACTGAATCAATCGATGGTGTATAAATGAATAGAGGCTATATAGGTTACAATTCATTTGGATAGTAGATATGTGGATAAAATAAATGAAAAGAAAGAATTAAATTAATTCACTCAGTCTGGTGATATGAAATTAAGTGAAGAGAAATCAGAGAGAGAAATAAGGAGAAAAATATTTTTGTCCCACTATAATTTTCAAATCATCCAAAAATCAAGGTGATTTGGAATAAAATGGTGTTGAAGGTTAATTAATTTTTTCAATCACTAATATTAACCTCATTTTTTATCATATATAACAAAATATTTCATTTAAAAATTTTAACCAAACAAGATGAAGAGAAATTCAAACAATTTATTCTTATTTTAATTGATTATTAGTCCAAACAAAATGAGAGAAATCATAAAAATTTATTTTAATTTATTTTAATTTATAAATTATTAAATTATTTCTTTTCTTTTACTAATGTATCAGTAGGAATAGTTTTAGGGGTTTTGTCTCACCAATTGTAGAAGTAGATGAGGGAAGAAGAAATGGGGTTGTGTGCATGCATGCATGTCTAAAAGATGAAACACAATTCATTTTTTAATAAATATGATAAGGTGGATTGTGTTATGAGAAGAGATCAAGAAACCGATTGAAACTATGAAGTATTTCAAAATCGATTCCTAATTATTGATTGTAAATTACTTCAATGTCTATAAAAAATGAGAGTGATGGTAAACAAAAGTGAGTATACCATCACAAAGAAAAAGCAGGATAAATGAAGATAAATAGTAGAGAAAATAATATAGCAAAAATATAATTTCATTATCACATTATTATTATAAAATATTCACTAAATCATAGACCATTTTTGAGTGTCTCCTTGAAACACTTTATTTTTTGATAATTAAAAATATTTATTTGTTTTATTCCCTTTGAGTTTATTAATACTTTGAATTGAGTATTGATTAAAGTATTCTTAATCTTGATCATATCATAATATTTATTTACTTAAAATATATTTTAATTTCATGTTTTGATTGTTCATAACAAGTTAAAAAAATTTCATAAAGTATTCCTAGGCTCAATAAGTCAGTTGGGACCTTAAAATATCATTTATATATTATTTCACTATTCTCACATAAGCATTTTCCTATACACCACGTAGCCAAATCAAAATCCACATAGCCAATTTGTGAACCATATAACTGTTTGGTTTCCTTCTATATTTCAGACATATCTTAGGATAAAGAACTCCAAATTGAGTGATTTTTTTATTAGAAATATAAGAAAATTATTTAAATTTAATTAGAATAAATAAAATTCTAAATCAATATCCATCTTATATGAAATTAGGTTAGAAGTCACTATATGTTTTTAGTTTGAATTCTGCTGTTTTCCAGAACTATTTTTCTACTATATTTTTATGATAATTTGAGTTATAGAAATCCGATTAAGCTGATTATAAATTATTTGGAAAGATAATTAAATTTTATAAATATAATTCAACCATACCCAAATTAGATTCTTCCATTTAATATCTCTATTATAGGACTGTAATTAGATAATTCAATCTATTTATAGATTTCAAAAATTTGGATATGTGAATCCCTTACATAGATTCAGTTACATGATTAATCTACATCAATTTACTTATGTGAATCACCTACATCAATTCTAAAATGTGAATTTCTTATGTGGTAGTTTTTATCTATGTAGAGAAAAAAACCTACGCGAAAAACACCTATGTGAATTTGGCTACATAGTTCAGTGAAATTCTACAGGTTGTTTTAAAATCTGGAAATTTGCTCTATTTTACTTAAAATTTCATATTTCTATTTTCTTCATGTTCATTTCAAATATTTAAATTGTTTTAATGACTTTATAAATTCAAATTATTTATGTATAACATATTCAAAGTGTTTTCCATTATTTTAAACAAGTTTTTTATAAATATCAAAGGGTGTACTATTTTTTACTCATGAAGCTTACACCTTGAAACTCAAAACATAGTTATTTTTTTTTTGTTTTCTAAAATTATATTATTTAAAAATTAATATTATTTGATATTAAACTCATTCAAACTTTTAATATTTTTAATTCAGTGTTAGTAATTTTTGATATTCTTCGCATGTTTACTGCCCGTTTTAAAATAAATGCTTTTGAATTTCATATTTCAAATTTCAAACTTGCTATTTTCATGGGATTTATTTTTGATCTATTATTTTGGAAGTATTTTAAACTATTAATTTGAATTATTTCAATTTTTTTAATCATTCTTCATTGTTTTAAATTTTGATCATGAGTTGAGCGATTATTATGTAACAATAATATCCCTATCTTTATCTCTCTCTTAGATAATTCGATCTTATCATTTTTTATTTTTGAATTATCCAACATATCTTAGATGTGTTGATTTTATTTATTTTATAAAGGATTTTTATCCTTATAACTGTGTGGTTGAAAAGCGACACACTATTCATGTGATACTTCTTCAATGAGATCTTTCATATTTTAAAGTGACACAGTATAAAGAGTGTGGTGGTGTTGATACTGTGATGTGTTGTACATTCTTCCCATGTGGAACGTTTCTCACTATTTATTCTCTTAAGGATTTAATAAAAAATTCTACAACTTCTACTACCTTAATGATACAATCAAGTTGATCAATAAATCAATAACCATTACTTGTGTTTTATTCTTCTTCTATTTATTTCATTCTGGTTTCTTGAGTCTGTAACATGTCTTCCCATCTCTCATGTGCTCTCACTTTTTCTTAATGATTTTTCATACAAAATCATTATCTATCTTCAGGTTGTGACTATCATATTCTAAATTTAGGTCCGTTTAGGTTGTGACTCATGGTATCTAAAGTCAGGGTTGTAATTTGGTTGTAACTCCCCATACCAAAGTCAGGTGTCTAGTTATTATTCCATTAGAAAAAGTAGTTTATAATCAGGTTATGATTCCCCTTCAAAAATAATATTTGTGCATAATGTATCTACCACTGAGTAGAGAGGTATAAGAGTATACTAGGTCCACTTTGGACTAAAATACTATAAAAAACATCCTTATATTCTTTCTTTTATCCCACTGCTAATTATCTTCATCAACTAACTTTTATAATTAATTTAGATAATTAATACATCTTTGATTTTTTTAATCTGGTCTATTCACCCCCTATCAACCATATTCCATCACCTTATCCAACCTAATAAGTAGCATCAAATGCTAAACATTTCTTAAGGATAGTTTAACTATACCATTCTTTTTCCTGATACCAAACAATTGGTATAAAAGGGTTTTTACTTTTGGAATTTATCCACTCCTTATAAAGTCTTGTATTATCCTCATTTTAAGGTTTATTATTATTTGTGCTAACTGATTCCTAAACCTCATAGTCAAAGTATATATAATATTTAATATGGAAGGAATAAATGTAAAATATGCATGGATTACTCATAAGTCACCTCAATTTGATGGAAACAATTATGACTATGAGAAATCCAGAATGGAGGCACACCTCAAAAAGTTAAGCATAAAACACTGGTTGATCATGAAATAATAGTAAAAACTACTAGAAGCTGACCCATATACTCTTACAAGAAACAATGCTGTGAAATATTTTTTAAATTACATAGTTGTAAATATTTTATAATGTGATATTAATATAAGCATGTTCAGTCATGTGTATTCATGTAAAAAAACTCATGAAATATGGAATATTTTATAAGTTACTCACCTTGGATCCCACAAGCTAATTAGAACCAAACTCAAAATGCTTCGACCAGAGTACCATGATATTAATATGGAAAAATATGAAAGTGTAAACCAAATGTTCCACCAATTAAAAAGCATTTTGAATGGAATGAACTCCCTTGTAGAAGCTTTGGAGAACCCCATACTTATCAAAGGAGTCCTAAGAGATTTACCTAAGAAGTGGTACACAAAGAAGGATAAAATCGATGAAAGTAATAATTTCAAAGAATACACACTAGATAAACTCATTGGATCATTGTTAAAATAAAAAATTGAGTCAAAATATATCATGGTAGAAGATAATTCAAATAATAAAGGTATTTCATTCAAATCACATATAAATTTTATTTCTATCTATTCTGAATATGAGGCACAAGAAAGTGAAAATGTAAAGACCTGTATTTTCCATGTAATTTTTTTAATTATATGAAACTATTCTGAGGCTGAAAAATCTGACGGTGTTTGATTCCGATGCCCGGTGTGCCCAGAACATAATTTTAACCTTTCTTAAGGTATGTTTAGTAAATGTGTGAGCGGAAAATTATAACTTTTGAACCGATGCTCTGAATTGAAATATGAGGGCACCGTTGAACTCACAGCACTGGGATTCGCTTAAGGGAGCCTTAATCTCGACCGCAATGGGTTGAGAGAGGAAGTTGTTTTTTTTTCCAGTTTTCGTAGAGGATTCATAAAATAAATTTAATTTATTTTAAATATCTTCCACCTCTCATTTAGGTTTTAGTGGCAGGGACCACAAGGGGTGGTCAGGAATTTAATGCAGGACATTAGATTCCCGGTTACACAAAAATGTGTAACCACCCTACATGAAATTAAAGAGTTTCATTAATTTCACCAATTAATGAACCTCTCTTAATTATGTGTTGTAAAAATTAACTCCCATAATCTCTCTTTTTTAATTCATTGAAAAAAGGAGTGGTGTTCTTGGGAGAGGAGAATTTTGGAGGAGCCTCTTGATGAAGAACAAATCCATCAAGAAAGAATCGAAGATTGTCGTTTGAGCGGCATCGTTGGAGGCTTGCTTCGGGATTGAAGAACACCTATCCATCTTCAAACATGGGATGCTCTCTAATGAATCATGAGGTAGAGTTATGTATTGTTTAAATTTCAAGAGTTGTTGAATCAATTATCTTCTCCCTTGATAAGATTCTAACATGGAGGGCGTGGGCTAAACGAACAAGGCCCGATCCCTCTGCCTCTTGTTTAATCGTTGCGTTCTATGTGGGTGAATTTTCAGGTTATATGGAACCCAAATATTAGTGTCAACCAGTGAAGGAGATGACCTAATAAGCCTGTAGGTGCGATCAGATGAAAAAACGGACCACCGGAGCTCACCCGATGGCCCACGAAAGACCGTCGGTGCGGCGCCGACACAACGACACTGGCGACCCGCGCTGGCGCAACAGCATCGATGACCCATGCTAGCAGAAGATGGTGGTGGATGGAACTAGCTGGCTATGGTGGTGGCAGAGCGCCATCACACGCCACAGGAGGAGGAGGCCGTGCCTTTCCAGCCGCGATAGTTGAACAGGGCAGCCGACACCGGCTGACTGTGGAGGTGGTGCGGCGCGCCGTCGCAGGACATTGATGGTGGCCGCAACGGAGGCAGGGATCTGCTCCCTGCGGGTCCTACAGTGACTAGGGGGCGCCATGTGGCGCCGCTGCTCCAGATCCCGAATGGCTTAGTCGTTCGGGAAAAAGGGGGGAGCTTTCCCCCCCGTGCCAGCTAAGGCGGGCCCCGTTCCCTCCTATGGGATACGCCACACCCCCTTGTGGGATAAGCCGTGCCCCCCTACAGGTTGGGATGCGCCCTCCTGTGGGCTGGGCTGCGCCTCCTTACGGGCCGGGCTGTGCCCTCCCTGTGGGTCAGGCTGCGCCCCCTGCGGGCCGGGCCGCCCCCCTACGGGTCGGGCCGCGCCTCCCTACGGGCGGGGCCATTCCCCCCAGTAGGCCAGGACGGACCGCAGCCCAGTAGGTCAAGCCCACCAAGGCCCAGTCCAACCGGGCCAGCCTAGGCTGGGCAGGGTTGGGTCGGGCCGTGTCGGGCCGACCGGGTCAGACCAGACCCGGACCCATCCAGACCTAGTTTCACTTAAAACGCCATAACTTGAAATCCAGACGTCCGTTTGAAGAACCGTCTATAGTGCTGGGATCCTTGGAAAGAGACGATCCTTTTGGTATAATCCAATCAAATTTTAGAGAAAGTTAGAGTATGGCTGAGTTGGATCAAATCGGAATCCAACTGGGCCCTTGGTACTAAAACACTTATAACTCACAGACTGAGTGTCCGATTGACACTCTGTCTATTGAGTTAGAACCCTTACAACATGGTGATCCTTTGGGTTACTTATTTTTAGATCTTAGTGGTGGTTTAGGTATGAACGAAATCTCAAGGAGCAAATTCTATAGAACTCGAGCACACCTGGTGCGGGGAATCTTGTGGATGGATATCTTTGAAGTAGCGACCCTATATGGATCAACATCATAGAGACCCTATGTGGATCAACATCGTAGCTACCCAACGAGGACTAGTTTTAGAGTGGAACATCGAGGATAAGCATATAGAGACCCTGTGTGGATCAATATTCCAACGACCCTGTGTGGATCAACATTCTAGCGACCGTGTGTGGATCAACATTATAGCGACCCTGTGTGGATCAGCAGAAGCGTGACCTGATGAGGACTAGCCTTACAATGTCCCATCATGGAACAATGACTTACGTCCAAGAGTGGATCAATAATAGAAAAAATTCTTTTTGGATCATTTTTGGAACTTCTAGATGGAATAAGATGATATAACTTAAGACTAATAATCTATATTAACGATCTCTAAGTTGTATACCTGGTGTGAGGTGACTATTGCTTCGTGATTTGTGATTGAGGAATTTCTTTGTGTTTTTTTCTTTGTGGAACTATGGGAGACCTTCAGGGTGTCTCGGGGTACCTACTGAGTATTGTTATACTCACCCCTGCATGGGATTTTCCCACACCTTGTTGTGTCTTGTGCAGACAACGAACAACTTTGACCGAGGTTTGGGAGCCAGGACTCAATGGAACTCAGAGGTGGACCTTTAGAAGTGACGTGTTGTAGTGAAGACCGACTGTGAACTGTACCTAATCTTTAGGTAGGAACCTTGGTGGATGATTTCGGGATCTGTTTTTTGGTTGTTGTTGTACTTTTCAGTTGGTCTTGTATTCTACCCCCCTTTACTTACAGTACTCACCCCATTTTACTTTCAGTACACATCTTTTTTACTACTGTAGTTTTACTATGTGGGTTGTTCTCATTGTATCCTTGGACTACGTGTTTGTAGGTTTAAAGGCAATGCCTTCCCATTTTTTAGGGATATGCCTTTCGGTGCTATTCGCTAACCCCTGGCCTATGGAAGGCGTGCTTGGGGTTGTCATGACACGGGCCCCAGGGGACGGGTCGTGACAAAGTGGTATCATAGGAGTCGGTTCTATCAAAGAACTAGGACTCTGATCTTTTAATAGAGTAATAGTGTTAAGTGTTTTGAGTGTGGTTTTTAGTTCAGAGAGTCCAGTGTTGGTGTGGCGGCCGGCGTATCCATACACCAGAACCCTGAATTCTGTTTTCCAAATCGGTGCATGAAAAAAATGATTGCGTGTGTTTTGGAAGTGTTTTATTTTTTATCTCTTTGAGTCAGATCATCAGGTATAAATTATTGACCATGGCACACCAGTTTACTTTCAGGATGCCACCACATAGATATCCAGCCAAGTTTCTAGTGAGAGTTCGCGATGACGGCCCACTGAGTGACGAGTCTTCGGTGCATGGCCCTCTTACGGAGATAGTACCATCGGGTGGTGTACCGGCAACACCACTACTCGTTGGGTAGCTGTTGCCACCAGGACCACCAGAAGATGGTGCATGATGACTAAGCGCATTGCACGAGTTTTAGCAGTAGAGGCCTCCGAGGTTCCGAGGCGAGATGGATCTATAGGCTGCTGAGGAATGGATGGGGGCCGTGTCCATAGTTTTTCACCTAGTTGGGACACCAGCCGACCAGATGGTGATCCTAACTACCAGTCTTTTTCAAAGAGCAATAGGGAGATGGTGGAGCCTGACACTCTAGATACACGATGAGGTGACCCTCACCTGGGAAAATTTTGAGGGCCTCTTCAAGTCATAATTCGTTCCAGCGACTCTACGCTCTATGCGTATACAGGAGCTGCTACAATTATAGTAGGGAAGCCTGACCGTGGCCCAGTACTTGGTGAGGTTCACTGACCTCTCACGCTACTCTATTGACATAGAGCGAGACCCTTTCTTTAGGTCCTGGACCTTCGAACAGGGACTCCGATAGGAGATCAGAGCTTCCATGGTATCTCTCAGCATCCCGATGCATGCTGGAGTGATGGAGAGAGTACTCTTGGTGGATAGTTTCCTTGCTAAGTAGAAATCGACAGTGAGACCCACCACCGAGTGACACGTAGTAGAGTCATCTGTGGCTGGTATTAGGCAGATGACACAGAGGTCCAAGCGAACCAGACCTTCTGGTGGACGACCCTGGGACGTAGGGTCGGAGGTGCGAGCCTCACAAGGTAGAGTGGGCCAACAGAGGAGAAGACTGTGCTTCACGTGTAGTGGGCAGGGTCACATGGCTAGTGACTGCCCGACCAGCCGTACTGATGAACAACAAATGGTCAAGGGACCACTGATGAAGAGGTGGAGATTTAAGTGAGGAGGTCTGCGGGGCAGAAGACGTGGCAGAGGAGCAGGTCATTCAGCAGGTGGTGGATGACTGTTCAAGGTTCTACCACCACCACCTCTAGGTGGTCCACTATGAAAATAGGAAGCAGGTGGAAAAGGATGAGTTCATCTCTGAGCAAATAAGGCCTACGACCACGACGCTCTAGAGATGATTCGAGGTATGATATGTGTCTACTCCACCTTTTCTGCAGTACTTATAGACACAGGTTCCAGTCACTCTTTCATTTTTATGACCCTCTTTCAGAGCTCGGAGATTCTGATGGATCCGTTGGATCGATCCTTACGGCTAGAGACTCCTACAAGAGGGGATTAGACGATTACACACTAGTTCTGGCAGTATGAGCTTACTCTAGGAGGAAAGAGATTCAGCTCGGATATTCTAGTAGTGGCGTCGAGGCCTTACGATGTTATCTTAGATATGTACCAGTTATCTACATTCCATGCTTAGATTAACTGCATTAGGTGCAAAGTGCGGTGTGTCCTCAAGGATGAGACCAGGTTTTCCTTCACTAGTAAGAAGGGAACCTTTGCAGTACATGATGGACTTACCCGGATGAGGGTGCAACCAATCACACATAAGTTGGATAGCCTTACCCTCATAGAAGTTGATGTTGAGAGTCTGAGTTATCCTTTAGTGGTGAACTAGTATGGTAACGTCTTCCCTAATGATGTTCCGGGAATACCTCCTCACAGAGAGGTGGAATTCTACATTTATATCTACACTATCATATTGGATGGCTCCTATGGAGCTTCGTGAGTTACAGTTATAGCTGGAGGACTTTCAGAGGAAGGGGTTCATAAGGCCTAGTGTTTCTCCATGGGAAGCCATGATTTTGTTCTCCAATAAGGCAGATGGGAGTTTGAGGCTCTATGTGGATTATCAATGCCTAAACCAAGTGACCGTGAAGAAAAAGTATCCACTTCCAAGGATTGATGATCTATTCAATTAGCTGAAGGGAGCTCATTGGTTTTCAAAGATAAACCTTAGATCAAGCTATCATCAGCTCAGGGTACGAGATGAGGATGTGTAGAAGATGATCTTCAGATGTTGGTATGGCCACTATGAGTTCTTGGTTATGCCATACGGCGTGACCAATGCCCCTGAAGTGTTCATGGGACTCATGAAAAATATATTTCAACTATACCTCAATCTCACTGTGGTGGTCTCTATCGATGACATCTTGATATACTCAGCGTTGGAGGAGGAGCATGCCTATCATTTGTAGATAGTTCTAGATACACTCTAAGAGCGCCAGATTTATGGTAATCTCTCTAAGTGCTAGTTATGGATATGGGAGGTCCACTTTCTGGGACACATTATCTCAGAGGTTAGAGTTGTAGTAGATCCGACAAAGATAGAGGCTGTGCTTGCTTGGGAGCCACCCAGGTGTGTGACTGAGGTGCAGAGTTTTCTGGGGTTGGATGGGTACTACTGGAGATTCGTACCTGAATTTTATAGAGTTGCAGAACCCTTTTTAGCATTGATAAAGAAGGGATATACCTTTATGTGGATGGAGATATTCCAATAGAGTTTTTAGAAGCTGATTCAAAGACTGATGAGTGCCCCCATCTTGAAGCTACCAGAAGAGGGCGTTGGGTATGTAGTCTACTGCGACGCATCAGGGACTAGTATTGGATGTGTACTGATGCAGGAGTGAGTAGTGATCAAATATGGTTCACAACATATGATACAACATGAGAATAACTACACTTCCCATGACTTAGAGTTAGCAGTAGTGGTCTTCGCCTTGAAGATGTGGTGACACTACTTGATGGGTGAACATTTTACAGTCTAATCTAATCACAAGAGTCTTAGGTATATCTTCTCATAGAAGAAACTGAACCTAAGATAGTAGAGATGGATATAGTTTCTCCAGGACTATGACTTTGAGATATTCTATACTCCTGGGAAGGAAAACGTGGAAGTATATGCACTCATTAGGAGGTCTGGTCTACAGTTATTGAGTGAGGCGACATAGCAGCTAGCCGTGTTGCATGTATCTTTCGTGGATAAATATGGAGCATCTTACCTTTAGTATATGATAGTCACTCCCCCACTCCTTTAGCGAGTTAGGGAGGCGTAGTTTAGGGAAATTTACTGCGAGGCTTGATGTGCTCATATATCCTCAGGACAAGCACTTGATGAATTTTATGAAAGTAGGGAGCATGTCATACTCTTCAGAGGATGCACCATGGTACCGGTGGTGCTATGGGAGGAGGAGTTGAGGGAGTTCCATACATCCCCTTTGGGGGAAATCATGGTGTGGAGAAGATGTACCAGGACCTATGGTGTCAACACTGGGGTCCAGGGATGAAGAAAGCAGTGAAAGAGTTTGTTTCACGATGCCTCACTTGTCAGCAAGTGAAGGATGAGCATCAGGTTCCAACAGGCTTAGCGCAACCACTAGAGGTACCGGAGTGGAAGTGGGATGGTATCTCCATGGAATTTGTGATAGGGATACCACGAACATATAGGGGACATGATTCCATCTGGGTGATTGTTGACTGACTCACCAAGTCAGCTCACTTCCTACCAATTCGAGAGCAGGGATCAGTAGAGGGCTTGGGATTCCTCTATGTACAGAAGATTGTACGACTTCACGGGGTTCCATCTACAATCCTCTTTGACCGTGATGCATGTTTTACATCTCGATGGTGGAAGGGATTACAGGAGGCGTTTGGGACTCAGCTACATTTGAGCACCACCTTTAATCCTCAAACAGATGGTTAGATGGAGCAGACCATTTAGACACTCAAGGACATGCTTCGTGCTTTCATCCTAGATTTTGGTCGTAGTTGGGAGGATCACTTTCCCTTAGTAGAGTTCGTGTACAACAAAAACTATCACTCCACCATCGGTATGGCACCATTTGAGTCCTTGTACGATCGATCATGTAGATCACCTCTATGCTACACAGACCTAGGGGTGTCAACACTTATGGGTCTAGAGTTAGTACGGGCTACCACTAAGAAGGTGCAGATCATCCATGAGCAAATGAAGACTACACAGAGTAGGCATAAGTCTTATACTGATAGGAGATGAAGACCTTATGAGTTTGAGGAAGGAGATCATGTCTTCCTATGGGTCTCACCTCGATGAGGTTTTCATAGATTTGGTCGGGGCAGAAAGCTATCTCCAAGGTTCATTGGACCCTTTCAGGTTCTCAGCAGAGTCTGCGAGGTGGAGTATCTCCTAGATCTTCCCCCATTGATGCATCGAGTGCATGACATTTTCCACGTGTCGTAGTTGAGAAAGTACGTTCATGATCCATCACACGTTATCGACTGGGGTGATCTAGACATTGATGATGGGGTGACATTTATAGAGGTTACAGTGGAGATTGAGGATCGACAGGAGTGGGTCCTTTGTGGATGATCGATACCCCTAGTTCGGGTTTGATGGAAACACGAGAACCTCCAAGAGAGAACATGGGAGTGGGAGGCTCAGATTCGTGCTCATTACCCCAACTTGTTTCCTTAGTCTATGTTGTGTCTTTCAAGGATGAAAATCCCTAAGGTGGGGAGAATGTAAAGACCCATATTTCCCATGTAATTTTTTTAATTATATGGAACTATTCTGAGGCTTTAAATCTGACGACGTTTGATTCTGATGCCCGGTGTGCCCGGAACAGAATTTTAAACTTTCTTAAGGTATATTCAGTAAACGTGCGAGTGGAAAATCTCAACTTTTGAACCGGTGCTTAGAATTGAAATGAAATGGCACCGTTGAACTCGTAGTGTTGTGATTCACTTAAGGGATCCTTAACATCAATCGTAGTGGTTTGAGAGAGAAAGTTGGTTTTTGTGGAGGATTAATAAAATAAATCTAATTTATTTTAAATATCTTCCACCTCTCTTTTAGGTTTTGGTGCCGGGGACCACAAGGGGTGGTCGGGAATTTAATGCAGGACATTAAATGCCCGGTTACACAAAAATGTTTAACCACCCTACATACAATTAAGGAGGTTCATTAATTACACAAATTAATGAACCTCTCTTAACCATGTTTTGTAAAAATTAACTCCCATTGTATCTCTTTTTAAATTAACTGGAAAAAGGAGTGGTGTTCTTGGGAGAGGAGGATTTTGAAGGAGCCTCTTGATGAATAACAGATCCATCAAGCAAGAACCTAAGATCATTGTTTGAGAGGCATCATTGGAGGATTACTTTGGGATCGGTGAACACCGGCCCATCTTAAAATGCGAGACACTCTCTAATGGCTCACGAGGTAGGGTTATGTCTTGTTTAAATTAAAAGAGTTATTGAATCAATTATCTTATACCTTGATAAGATGATAATGTGGAGGGAATGGGCCAAATGAACAAGGACTGATCCCTCCACCTCTTGTTCAATCGTTACGTTCTACGTGGGTGAATTTTCGTGTTAGACGGAACCCAAATCTGAGGGTCAAGCAGTGAAGGAGACGACCTGAGAAGCCTGTAGGTGCGATCAGATGAAAAAATGGACCACCAGAGATCATCTGGTGGCTCGAAGAAGACCTTCAGTGTAGTGCCGGTGTAGCGGCACCGACGAACCATGCCGGTAAGTGATGGTGGTGGCCGGCACTGGCCGACCGTGGTGGTGGCAGCATGTAGTCGCGTGCCGTAGGAGGAAGAGGCTGCTGCTTTTAAGCTGCGGTGGTTGAGCAGGGTGGCCGACACCAGTCGACCGTGGAGGCGGTGTGGCGCGTTGTCATGTGCCGCTGAAGGGGTCCACGGCTCGAAGCTGTGGAAGAGGTAGGGACCTACTCCCCGTGGGTCCCTTAGCGACCAGGTGGCACCATAGGGAACCGATGCTCCAGATCTCGAATGACTTAGCGGTTTGGGAAAAAGGGGGGGGGAGAATTTTTCCCCCCGTGCCAGCTAGGGATGGCCCTGTTCCCTTCTATGGGTCGGGCTACACCCCCCCTGTGGGCCAGGCCGTGCCTCCTTGTGATTCGGGACGCACCCCCTGTGGGCCGGGCCGTGCCCCCCCTAGCGGGCTGGGACGGATCGGGGCCTAAAAGGCCGAGCCCTTCGTGGGCCAGCCTAATCGGGCTGGCCCAGGTCAGTTTGAGCTAGGCTGGGTCTGACCCAGGCTTGGTCGGGTCGACCTGAACCGGGTCGGGTCGGCCCAGACTGGGTCAGCTGACCGGGTCGGACCGGACCTAGACCCATCCTGGCCCAGTTTCTCTTAAAATGACATAACTTGAAATCCAGACGTCTGTTTGAAAAACCATCTATGGAATTGGGATCCTTGGAGTGAGACAATCCTTTTGGTATACAACACTCGAATTTTGGAGAAATTTGGAGTACGACTGAGTTGGATCGAACCCGAATCCAACCGGGCCCTTGGTACTAAAATGCTTAGAACTCACAGACTGAGCGTCCGATTGATGCAACGTCTGTTGCGTTGGAACCCTTACAACATGGCGGTCCATTGGATTACTAATTTGTGGAGCTTAGTAGTGGTCGAGATATGAATGATATCTTGAGGATCATATTCTATAGAACTCGAGCACACTAGGTGCGGGTAATCTTGTGGCTGGCTATCTTTGAAGTAGAAACCCTATGTGGATCAACATCATAGCAACCCTGTGTGGATCAACATCATAGCTACCTAAAAAGGACCAGTTTTAGAGAGGCCCATTGAGGATTAGTATCTAGTGACCTTGTGTGGATCAGCATCTAGTGACCCTGTATGGATCAACATTCCATCGACCCTATGTGGATCAGCATTCCATTGACCTTGTGTGGATCAACATTCTAGCGACCCTGTGTGGATCAGCAGTAGCATGACCCAATGAGGACTATCCTTATAGTGGCCTATTATGGAATAGTGACTTACGTCCAAGAGTGGATCAATAATAGAACAACTTCTTTATGGACCGGTTGTGGAACTTCTAGATGGAATAAGATGATATAGCTTAAGTCTAATCATCTATCTTCCTGATCTTTGAGTTGTATACCTAGTGTGAGATGACTATTTCTTCATGCTTTTGTGATTGAGGTCTTTATTTATGGTTTTTCCTTTGTGGAACTCTGGGAGACCTTCAGGGGGTCTTGGGGTCCCTACTGAGTATTGTTATACTTACCCCTGCACGGGCTTCGCCCACACCTTGTTGTGTCTTGTGTAGATGACAGAAAACTTTGACCAAGGTTTGGGAGCCAAGACTCAATGAAACTCAGAGGTGTACCTTTAGACGTGACATGCTGTAGTGATGACCGACCATGAGCTGTACCTACCCTTCAGGTAGGAACCTTGGAAGATGATTCTGAGAGCTGTTTTTATGGTGCTGTTGTACTTTTCAGTTGGGCTTCTATTCCGACCCCCTTTACTTATAGTACTCACCCCATTTTACTTTCAGTAAACATCTTTTTTACTACTACAGTTTTACTACGTGGGTTTTGATCATTGTATTCTTAGACTGTTTATTTATAGGTTTAAAGGCAATGCCTTCCCATTTTTTAGGGATATACCTTTAGGTGCTAGTCTCCAACCCCTAGCCTATGGAAGGTGGGATTGGGGTAGTCACAACACAGGCCCTGGGGGACGGGTCATGACAAAAAAAGGAGAAATTTAAAATATAACCAATGGTATTTATAATTTGATGAAAAGAAAAAAAATTCAATATGTAACCAAGTAAATATCTAAAGAATGATTTAAAATAAAGAAGGTTACTACATATAGACTAGATGTAACATGTTATGATTGTAGAAAGAAGGGACATATCAAACCAAACTATCCAAAGTTGAAGCAATAAGAGAGAGATACAAAATATAAGAAAGAATTGAAATGTTCTTATCATACTAGATGAAGTTTCACTGAAGAATCCGATTCAAGTGATGAATCTAGAATAAAAAAGATTCATCCAACCTATGTATTATGGTGAAAAATAAAAATTAGTTTTGTATTGATTCTAATTCTAGTTATTATCCTGATAATGATGATTAGATCTTTGATGAGTTGTATGAAGAAAATGAAAAACTTAAAAAAGATGTTTTATGAGTCACTACATTGTATAAATAATTAAAATAATAAAATAAGAGGCTTATCAAGTAAATTAATAAAGTCATTAAGGGGAATGATTCTCTTAAGGAAGAAATAAGAAATTTTGCTTCATGTTCTAAAGGTAAGATCTATTATGATTTTGAGTCTATTCAGAAAGAAAATGATAATATTAGAAAGGAAATTGTATGATTAAATGATATATTATCTACTTTTGTTCATGGAAAGGAAAAACATGAAAATATAGTGGCTATGATGAAACCAAATAAATATAAAACTGGATTTGGTTATAATATGTATATTCATAAATTATACAAGACTAATTTTGTTAAAAGTTTTCCTAGAAAGGTTTCTTTTATTACATGAATTAAATTTTGTATGTAAGTAAATTATGCTAATGAATGTTCTATTTGATATCCTTGATCTCTTAGTTATACAAAGACTTGTATTTTAAATAATTTATCTACTAGAGTACCTTACAATAAATGTTTCAAATCTGTTTGGATACCTAAGAACTCTATCGCTAATCCAGTTGGACCCAAAATAGCATGGGTACCAAAAATGCCAAGTAAATGATTTTTGTAGGAAAAATACCTTGGATGTCTCAATAAGAACACATGGATCATGGATAGTGGATGTTCCTATCACATGATTGGTGAACTATCGAATTACATATCTTATACTAAATACAATGGATGATCTGTCACTTTTGGGGATAACTCCAAAGGAAAGGTTAAGGAATTTGAGGAAGTTAGTATTTCTAATGTTGTTTGAATTTATAAAGTTTTATGTATTTAATTTTTTAAACTTAACTTAATTATTATTTTACAATTATGTGATGATGTTATGTATGTTAAATTTGAATATAATAAATTTTTAGTTTTTAAAAATGGAAATGTTTCATTTTATGCTAATAGAAAAGATAATATTTATTCCATTAATTTCTCTGATATATCTAATCAAATTGTTAAGTGTCTCAATTCTATAGAAAAAATGATGTTATATATAATTTAAGGCTTGGAAATTCTCATTTTCTAATGATACATAAATTATCCAAGCATGGACATGTTCTATATTTACCTAAGTTAAAGGTAAGAATATATTTTGTTTTTTTATCCGTGCTTAAAATGTAAGCAACACAAAGAATATTTCAAATATATCAATAATATTTCTACTTATAAACCTATTAAATTATTATATCTTAATTTATTTAGTCTAAAAAACAACTAGTTTAAGTGTAAAGATTTTTTTTATTGTTGATGATTTTGGTATATTTACATGGGTTTATTTCATGTTTGATAAGCATGAAACCTTATCTAGATTTATTTATTTTTTAATCTATTTAAAAATATAAAAGGATGTTTAATTTCTTCTTTTAAAAGTGATAATGGAGGTAAATTTGTTAATTTTAAATTTTATTTTTTGAATAAAATGGTTATATTTATATTTTTCTACTCCCAGAATACCACAACAAAATGGTGTTGTAGTGCTAAAAAATTGAACTATTCAAGAGATGGATCAAACTATTATGAATGAATATAGTTTACCAAAATACTCTTTAGATTAATCTATTAATACTACTTTATATTTTTTAAATAGAGTTTATGTTATAATTTTTTTTTGAATAAAACCCCTTATGAATCATTTAATGATAGAAAACCAAAGATCAATTATTTTAAAGTTTTTAGTTGTAAAGTTTTTATCTTGATTACAAAAGATAATCTAGATCAGTTTTATGATAAAATCATTAAAGTTATATTTCTTGGTTATTATTCTAATAGTAAATATTATAGATTTTATAATAAGAAAACCATGATTATTGAAGAACCTGTGCATATAAAGTTTGATGAATCATGTTATGTTCAAAAATATGTTTTAGAAAATATTGAAGATGATTTCAGGGATTTCAATCTCAATGATGAAAAACCTCTAGATTTTGTATCTATTTAGGGGGATAAAAATGATTCTCAATATGATCCTAGATTGTGGAGGATTCAAAAATATCATCCCATTGGAAATGTGATTGATAATGTTGGTTCTAGTATGAAAACCAAAAGCTCTACCTTAAAATTATTTGCTAACTCTGCTTTTGTTTTTTATCACATTCCTTCTAATGTTGGTAATGCTTAAAATGATACAAATGGGATAATTTATATGCAAGATGAGATTAATCAATTTGTTAGAAATAATTTTTGGCCTTTAATTTAATTTACTAAGGATAAGCAGGTAATCATAACTAAATGGATCTTTAGAAATAATCTTGATGAATATGAGAATATTTTCAAAAATAAAGTCAGACTTGTTGCCCAAGGATACTCTCAAGAAGAAGGTATAGACTTTTAAGATTCATTTTCACATATTTCTAGGTTATAGGCTATTATAATCTTCTTATTTTTTACATGTTTTAAAGGTTTTAAGTTATATCAAGTGGATGTTAAAAGTGCTTTCTTAAATGGTTTTATATTTGAATAAGTTTATGTTAATCAACCCATTGGTTTTGAAAATGAAAAATTTCCTAATCATGTTTTTAAATTATCTAAATCTTTGTATGGTCTCAAATAAGTAGCTCATTCTTGGTATGAGAGTATTTCTTTATTTCTATTTAATAATGGTTTCAAAAAGGGTAATTTTAATCCTACTCTTTTTATTAAAATAATTTCTAATGATATTTTAATTGTGAAAATTTATGTTGATGATATAGTTTTTGGTTTCTCTAGTGAATTACTTTGTAATGATTTTTCTACTTTGATGTCATTTGAGTTTGACATGAGCTTAATGGGATAATTAAATTTCTTTCTTAGATGTCAAATTTCTCAAAGGAAAAATGAGACCTTTCTTAATCAATCCAAGTATGCTAAAGATTTGGTTAAAAGGTTTGGTGTCAATTCTTGTAAATCTATAAAAAATCCTATGGGTTCTATATTGAATCTTCTAGTAAATTAGTTGACATTAAAGTTTATAGAGTCATGATAGGTAGCCTGCTTTATTTAACTACATCTTGACATGATATCATGTTTATTGTTCACTTATGTACATGGTTTCAAGATATTCCTAAAGAGAGTCATATTAAAGTTGTGAAAAGAATAATTAGATATGATAAAGGAATTGTTAACTCTATTTTGTTTTATTTTTCTCACTACATTTACTTTTAAGTTTTAACAATGGATTAATTTACAATGTCTCCTTGATACATAGTTTAAAAAATTGCATGTCTAAGAAATTTTTTATATAAAATTGAAATTTGTATTTATGTTATTACCTCATAAAATAAAATCTATTTTTTTATTTGAAACCTTATATTTTTGATAATTTCAAAAAGGGGGAGTTTTTTTTTGAAATTATAACTGGTTTTTTAATCATAAAAAATATGGAGAATGTTGAGTAGATCCTTGAACCACTTTATGTTTTTATAATTAAAAAGATTCATTTTTTTTATTTCCTTTAAATGTATTAATAATTTGAATTGTTTATTGAATAAAGTATGCTTAATATTGTTCATATTATAATATTTATTTCATTAAAATATCTTTATATTTCATGTTTTTATTGGTAATAACATGTTATACAAGTTTAATGAAGTGTTACTAGGATAAATAAATAATTTGGGACCTTAAAATATCATTTATACTGTTGGAAACAATGTTGTTCTTTGATATAAATGGGGTGTGGTTTGTGTTTATTGTCAATCCTCATCAAGGAAGATCATGGAGTATATGGAATATTAATGAGATTTAATGAAAATGGAACTTATAGTTTCAACTAACAATCATATTAGAGGTGGTGTCATTTCCCATCATTTGCCAAATTTTTAGGGTCCAAAATTTGGAAGTTGGAATGCATCATGAAAAGTGTATTTCCTTGAAGCCCTTATGAAAATATGGAAAATTCATGAGTTTCACAAAGAAGGGATACATGAGTTGTGTTTCGCGAAGGATTTATGAATTCTAACGGTGTGCTCTGCGATTATAACAAGCATCGCAAACGAAAAAAAATTGGAGCATCATGATTGGTGATGGTGATCTCTGTGATTACGAGAATTGTATCATCACAATGACAAAAAATGTTTAATGGAGAGAATTGAGACAACATCAAATCCCAATGGTGCTTCGTGAAAGGAGGAGCACCGTGAAGATGTTTTTTATGGATCCATAAAAATGATGGAGGTAGTGGAGCTTTGAGAATAGCCGAGACTATAAATAAGAGGATAACCCTCTTCACTTGTAATAATTTTTCTAAGGAAAATATGTAATCTCTTTTATTTCACGAAGCCAAGGGATCTCTTTGAAATGTACATTCCATGCAAGCATGAGCATTTCAAAAATACTTGTAAATTATTGACTGATGTTAATACTTTTAATAAAAGGGTGCTTCACGATGATAAGGTTTACCGCATTGAATTTGTGAGCTTCTTGAATGAGTTTGTTATGTGAAGGTAGGGGTGCTTCACAAAGGCAGTTTGTTCCATGAAAGCAACAAAGATTCATGAAGGAGCTTTGCGAAAGGCATTTTTGAACATTTGGTTTTAAGTGAATAGTGCTTTCAAGTGAATCGATTCAAGAATTCGATGCAAGTAGTGTCTTGTTTTGGATAGAGACAAAGAATTCAATGCCAATCTATTGAAGTGACCTTCAAGTTGATAAATTGAGTTAGAATTCTCTCAAATTAGTGATCTAGGGTGTAATGCCCCAGCTCCTGAATACTAGGAGCTGGTGCCATACAGAAGATCGAATTCGGTTCGGGCTCTGAGAAACCATCTTCTTCTGAAATGTTTCTTCTGTTAAAAGATTTACCTGAAAAATTTTAATAAAAAACATGGGGTGAGCATACGAATGCCCAGTAAGGGGTTTAAAAATAACATACTATACCTAAAATAACTTTTAAAAAACTTTCTTTAAAATTTCCATAAAATTTTTTCTTTAAAATGATGTAACACATTAAACATACCATCACAATTGTCTAAGAGATATAAGTGCATAATTTAAAACTTACTAACATTATCATGATTCAATTATGAGAATGCTCATTTAGAATTGAAAGTAAAAGACATTTCATGTTAAAATTCAAGTATAAAAATTAATAACTAAGTGTAATGCATGATCAAAGCTACACTTAAAATTAATAACTTCAATTTCATCATATACTATTGGCTATTAAATTTATGAATATTGCATAAATAATAAATATGTCATACTTAAACTTCTTCTGATTCTCATAATCATAATCTCTTTAACTAGGAATATTCTACTAGTCAAATAATCCTCTGGTTAATTAATTTACATATTCTTAATGAGGATAGTGCATATGCCGGACCGTGTCAAGGACTCATGCCCAGACCTAGGGGCTAACTATAATCGGACCCCAACCCAGAGAGCCTCTGTAACCGAACTCCACCCCGGAGAGCCTCTAATAATCAGACTCCGACCCAGAGGGTCTACTGTAACCAGACCCCAACCCGGAGGGTTTACTTTTACCAGTACCCACCCCAAAACATACTAAGTCTAATGCATTCCTCATATCTCTAAATCAAAGTGCACATACCACTTTGATTTATTAAATCACTTATCATTCCAAGTACACATATTACTTGGTTTCTTAATTCACATTATTCAAAGTGTCCCATACCACTTTGAATAATTAAATTCTTATTTCATAAATTATTATTAATAATAAATTGTTTGATTATCACAGAAAATAATAACTTTACAACTCTTCCATAGTAATAAACTTTTAATGCATTATAATACATGCTCATTATTCATGCTCAATTCTTGCACTGATAAAAGGAATTGGAAACGGACTAAATCATAATATGTCATTTATTATTTAAATGATAAATTTTCCCAACGACATGCATAATATAGTAAATGTTATTTGCACACATGATATTGATTTAAAACACACAAGTAATGAATGGATTGGGTTACCACATAAAATGATAGTTCCTTAATTTTCAAAATCCTTGATTTATAGAGACAAATATTTATAGTTTAAAATGATTAATTTTTAATCAAGACAGATGTCATTTGTGCACAAATCATGCATTGATAAACGGTCATGTCTTAATAAATGACCATACCTTATGTTACATAGCATATAAGGCCAATTAATTTGCAGTGCAACAAATGTTTTATGTAATTCATATATTAAATTAAATATATCAAAAACATAATTTAACCACCGAAGTTTATTTTAGGCCAAGTTAATTCAGACTATGATTAAAACTTATAGGTTCATACATTTATCAATATGTATATATATATAAAATATGAACATGTTGCACCCAAGTCTTTATTTAAAGATTGTAAATCACCTTTAATATCATAAAATAGATTTAGATTGAATTATGTATGTATGTCCGAATATACCCTAAGTGTACAACAAAAATAATAATTATAAATTAGAATAACCCTTAACTTATGTACACATAAAATAATAAGTTATATAAGTGTAAAAATATTTGAACATACTTGATTGGATATAAAATTTACCTATACAAAGTGACTCCATGCATTTTAGTCCTTCGTTAACTTGAAACTCATGTTTAGGAATCTTTAACCTGGGCATATGAACTTTATGCAATTCTGAGGGCTATGTATATTATTCCTATATATTTTCATAAACATACATATATGTATATAACCGAATATGTATTTAAGGAAAAAGAAAATAAATAGATAAATTTTCATGGGATTTCCATGCTTAGGGTTATTAATACATTGTAACTCAAGATCCCGCAACTTTAAAGAATTAATTTCAAACCATATGATGATGTATTTTGTTTTACAATTATATATATATATATATATATATATATTCATAAAACTTAAAATCAAAAGCAAGAAAAAGGCTAATCCCTTACAAATATTATGATTTAGAAATAAAATTTTAGTACAAGAACATAGTTCATATATGCGTTTCGAAATAGAGATATATGAAATTACATAAATATATATATTTATATATGTATACTTATTTTTTGCGAAGTATATAATAAAAAATAAATAGAATCCTTACAAAACATAAGATCATAAAAATAAATAAATGTTCGAGACAAATTATAATGAACCCTTACATTTACATACACTGAAAACCAAAGTTATTTATATATAATATATATATATATATATATATATATATTTAAGAACATTCATAATCAAGTATTAAAGTTTCTTTACAAAAATGACTCCATGCATTTTTATTGTTCCTCAAAGTTTTTAGTAACACTTAATTCCGATCACATGGTTTTATGAAAAACCGTAGAGTTGTGCATATGAAAAAAATATTTATATAAAGATATTTATATGTAGTATGTGGGTGTGGCATGTGAATAAGTTTGCAAGGGGTATATATATACTTCGGGTCCGCCAATTCTCTATAAACTCGAAAAATCCCAAAACTCTATTTCAGTAAGGAGGGGTTCAAACTCAGCCGCAAGGTGATGTATGTTTATACAACAAGTGTATATAAACATACAACTTAAGATTCAACAAACAAGATAAATATAAACCCCCTACCTTAGTTTGAGGAAGTAGAGGGGCTCAGGAGAGTTAGCTGAAACTCATGGAAGATTGCTGGAGGGTTGAGAGGAAGAAGTCCAGAGAGGTTAAAGGTGCAATGATTTTTATTTTCACTTTCAATTAGATATTTTTATAACAAAAAATACCCACTATATAAATAGTGGTACTAAACAAGCTTGTTGTGCAAGCTCAAACGCATGGCCCACCATCAGAATAATAGAACAAAAATAAAAAGGACATAAATAATATAGAAAGACTACAACCAGATCAACCCAAAAGTCAATTTTTGACAAACATAAGCATTCCTTGCTAGCTGTGTGAGTTAATGAAGAATAGAATATATAAAATATTTAGTCAAAACTATGTTAAAGAGATTCGTTTCAAACTTTTCCAGATTATATATAATCCATCAAAAAAAAATCCTACCTATGGATTGACAAAACTGAGAATAGGAGAATGAAAAAACTAAAATCCTAAAGAGATTCGGGGAGAAACCTACCCTGCTAGGTCTGAAAAAATGAAGCCCCCACAAACCATAACACCCATAGTGGCCTCGGTCCGACACCGTACCCAAGCTCGGCGCGACGTCACTGACCACAGGCCCCGACCTCGATCTTGCCGGACGTCATCCTCTCGGTGACCTGGCCTCCTCCTTGACTCGGAACCACTCGAACTCGACTCCCTTGCCTTGAGACGGCGCATCCCAGAAAAAGAACCAGATGATACCCAGATGACCCATGCGATATCCCTGATGCTGGCCCTACTCGATGCTGTGACCGCGCTCTCCCTTCATGGATCTCACGAGATCTCTTTTTTTTGGTATGTTTCCCTCCTCTGCGCCTAAACCCCAAATTGGGTTCCCAAAAAAAATGGGATCCTCACAAATCCCATACGAGATTTCCTGTTTTTTTGTTATTTTAATAATCTATTATTATTATATCTAAATTATTATCTTAACTTTTAAAGAAGTCAAAAAGTTATATATATTAAACTATATACCCACTAAATCTATCTAATAACCTATTAAAAGTAAAATCCATTATTAATAAATTCTTTTATAAAACATGTATATATATATATATATATTATATTATATACTCTTAATGTTATTATAAATTAAATGAATAATTATCATAATTTTTTCAAATTATTTGTAATTTGGAAAATTATTAAAACAAATGTTAATATGATGTGATTCAAATTAACAATAATTTTTTGTTGAATGTTTAATCATTATATTAGTTAAATTATTATTATTATTTATTTATTTTTTATAATTTTATTAAACCAAAATTCAAAAATGTTAATTTATAATCTTTCAATTATTACATTATATATATTTACAAGTGTATATAACATATTTTCTAACTCATATAATAGATCAAATAATTGTCTGTATAATTAAAATAGCGCAAAAATAATGTCATTAAAATATTTTAAAATAACAATATTTGATGTCATGTTTAACCACATCTAAAATTATAATTTTTATAATAGTATTTTCATTCAAATCCAATATACAAATATACCTATATATATATTTCACATTTTGGAAAACAAACAAACTAGTTATGTTATTATAGTTATTATTTAAAATATTTTATAAAATAATTATTCGATAAGAATAAATTATGATTGAAAATAATAGTTATTTTTATTCTTTAAAAAAAGTGTGATGATATTTACATTGAAGTTTTTACTTTGTTCGGATAACAAAATAAAACCTCAATATTAGTAACACACGAGAAACAGGTTTTTGGGGGCATTACATAGGGGAGTCGATGGAAGTGATCTGAGGGGCACAATGTGCTATCCCTAAAACCTTGTAAAGGTAGTGCACCTAGAACAAAGTGACTGTTTCAAATATTCTATATTCTACATCTAGTGAATTTAGTGGACTTAGTTACGACTGAAACACTGTTTGCATATGCTTCTTAGACTATCCCTTTGTGGTGAACCGAGTAAAATTATTGTGTCATATCTTTTCATGTGATAGTTTCTTTTCTAAAAATTCTCACCAGACAGGTTTAACATGTTCCTACCAACTTGGGAACAATATCCATCAGTGTAGAAGAAAAAGTTACCATGATTCACCCCTCCCCTCTCAGGGTGTTTTGGGGTCTTACAAGTGGTATCAGAGGGTAAAGGTTGCTGGTGTTAAATCTTTCCTTCTTTTCTATCATGGAGAATACAATTAATGTCATGAGAGTACCTATATTTGATGGAATCAAATTTCAGATCTGGAATAATAGGATGAGATCTCATCTAAGATCTATTGGAATGGAAGTCTTTTTTTACTACACAAGGAATACAGGTCACTGATCCTACAAGGATTTATATGACTAATTCAGATAGAAAAATGATTGATGCAGATGATAAAGCATAGAATTCCCTCACTATAGCTCTTTTTGATCAGATATATCTGAAGGTGATGAGTTTCACCTCAGAAAAATCTATGTGGGAAAAACTTTAAAATATTTATAAAGGAGATAGTAAAGAGAAGGAGGAAAAACTCCATGTTTTTCACAATAGTTTTGATGATATGAAGATGCATCCCAATGAAAATTCAAATTCCTTATTCAATAGAATTACTGAAGTTTTAGGAGCAATTAGAGCGCTTAGAGAAGAGATCAAAGACATTGACATTATGAAGAAGGATTTAAGAAGGCTTCCACCTCTCTACAATACAAAAGTGTCAGACCTTGAGTAAAGGGACTTGTCTAAACTTTCTATAGATAATATACTAAGTAGTCTGGTCACCTATGAAATAAGAGTCAATCTAGATTATGCAATGAAACATTTCAGTAAGGAAATTGCATTCAAATCCATAGAAAAAATTAAGATTTCAGGATATGGTGTTAATGAAGACAATAAGGAAGATTAATTAATTTCCCTATTTTCCAAGAAGTTTAAAAGAGGAAAAGGTATATTTGAAGGAAATATATCATTGGAATGTTTTTGTTGTGGTAGAGTTGGGAACATTACTTCTCAGTGCTCAAGGAAGTTTGATGATGATGAAGGTGAAGCTGGAAACTCATAGAAGCCTTAGAAAAGGTTTCATCAAAAGGGAAACCTAAAATATTGAAAAAAACTATAGAAAAAAAGTTTTGTCTATGAAGATAACGATGATGATAATGAATTCCTTGAGGAAGAAGAACCAGAGTTTAAATTTGGAAACCAAGCATCTATGATGGCTATCATTGAGAAGTCACAACCATAAAAATATAAATCTAGAGACCATTAGTTGATTTCTGATTCTGATATAAAGTTACAACTTAAGGATGCTCTTGGTAAGCTTGAGAATCAAAGTAAGAGATGCAAAAAGTAGAGAGAAGTTGTGGAAGAATCATCCGAATATGTTGATTAGATTGAGGCTGAAATTGAACGACCGAAAGAATTAGTGAATGTTCAATCAACAACCCTTGAAATTACAGAAGATATAGTGTAACTAAAGATCATAATTGAAGAACATAAAAAGGTCATCAATGACCTTACCTTTATATTAGAGTAGAAGTTCAAGACTATTGAGGGACTCAAAGAATAAGTTGTTACTATAAAAAGTAAAATCAAAAGTGAATCAAATTAAAAAGAACCAAAGAAGAAAATATAGTTTGGAAAATTCTTAGATTCTGAGTTTCTGGAGAGAGTTAAGCATGGTTCTGATGGAGTTGAAAATATTTTGAATCATTAAAGACCTTCATGCAAGAGAAACAGTGGAATTGGCTATGATACCAAAACATCAAATATTGCAAATAAAATGGGTCAAAATGAAGGAAAGTTGGAATTTATACATGTTGAAAAGTCACTTGATGTGATAAAAAATAAACCCTCAATTCAAACTTAAAGGAGAACATAAAAAAATCCTCAGGCATTGATCGTACCATGATTTGCTATTTTATTTCACCCTTATACCAATGCTTTAAAATGGTTTTGTATTGAAAATTAAAAGTATAATAAAAAATGTCACTTCATTTTTGATTCAATTATTTTGTGTTTAACATTGTTAAAAAGGGAAATGTTACTTGTTTTGATAATTACATTGTAGGTGGCGGTGATTTTGAGGGCCCATGATGAAGTCCAAAAAAATGGGCAAATCTGCCCAGGATCCAAGCACACCAGTGGACCAAGTCACATACTTATACTAAACCGTGCATCCAAATGGACTTAAATTTTGTGGTATGGTACAAAATTCTATGGGACACATTTAATATGAAGGAACCCAATCCCCATTCGGCCTCTATAATTCCCATCTGAACTGATCTTTCTAAGGAATCAAATCTACACAAAGTCAAAAGCGATGTTCTATATTTTATCAATATATTGAGATTTAGTTGTCCAAATGGTTCCAAATTTTTAGTGAAGATATTAAAGAGGTTTTATAAAACATTTTATTTTTCTAAAAAGTGATATAAGACTATGTAGAGGTCTAAAACAATGGTCCAATTAGTTTTACACAATCTCTATGCTCAAAACCACCTTCCAATTTGCCTATAAAAAGAGACATTGGGTACCCCATTTGGGAGTTCTACCAGGAGGAAAGGTGCTACCATTTTAGATTCTCCAAAGAGTCCTATAATAAATCCTAGAAGTTATCGAGGCCATGGGAGGTGCTACTTAATCATCGTTATCTTTCTCCCCTCCCACGGAGTTCTAAACTCCTCGTGATCACCCAGGGAAGAACATGTTGTAAATCCCGAGATTTGTTTTTGTAATAATTGAATGGAATTTTAAATTATAAGTTTTTGTGTTGTTTTTAATCATTATATTTTATTATTTTATTGAGTTATATACTGGTATTTCATAATCAAACTCTTATGATCATGTTTGGGGGTACCCATTCATGTGATGTTTCACACACTATTCACCACTTCTTCTTCCCCCTTTCAATTGTGGTGTATATGTGGTTCATATTGGTCAATTGAACTTACATAAACACTTACATGGACATGAAATTTCATTTAATGGGAGCATAATGAAATAAAAAACAAACTTGGATAGCACATTGAGTTCTTCATGTGTTGCCTTGGTGAGTTTCGATTATAAAGACGAACACAAATCACCCAATCATCAGCGGCATCTAGTGAGTCATTGTGTGTTTTTGACTGAACCCTAGGAGGTATAATAATTGAAACTTAGTAACATTATAGTTATAGGTGTTACAAACCAAGTATTAAAAGATCATAACCCTATCTCTTGAAGCTATGAAGGATAAGCATCATGAGATTTCCCCGGGTTAATCACGCTTAATTAATCTTGTTCATTTCTACTTTGTTTTATCACTTACCTTTTAATATTATCATATTTAATCATAGAACCCCATGTTTTACAAAATCCCATTCCACTTTAATTTTAATAATCAAAACCATATTTTTTAATTAATGATCTAAGGCTTCTTTGAGATACGACCTAAGGTTCCTACTATACTGCATAAATTCTAGTAAAAACTAAACAATTAATTTGATGTGCTTGACAATACGATTAGGCATCTAGAAATGATAGGCAACAAAACTACCTTCCTAAAAAATGATACATGAGGAATAATAGAAATGATAATACA
Source organism: Viscum album (assembly GCA_963277665.1). NCBI lineage: Eukaryota > Viridiplantae > Streptophyta > Magnoliopsida > Santalales > Viscaceae > Viscum > Viscum album. The sequence continues at coordinate 188,372,247 of OY728155.1, read as the reverse complement.
TTTACACTTATGAAATATCAATTCTATGGCTATCTGGGCTATACCATGTCATACTATGAAGAAACAAGGATCTATTTGAATGATGAAGATCTTGGAAGCCAACAAACAAGAACAAATTCATATCCTAATTCTTATAGAAGAAATAATTTCTATGTATATTGTTTTCTTTATTCTAACTTTGTCCATAAAGCTGTTTATTACATGTAGAGGAAAGACACGAACAATTCATACAGAACTCAGAGACTAGTCAATACTCATCAACCAAATGGTGTTTCTCTTACAAGCAGGTTTTCTCCTCTAGAAGAAGATTATGAGTGTGAATAAACTACCCAAATGGAAGATAGACATGAAAGGCCATCTTTATCCTTCTCTAAATCTAATATTTCATGGAAGAAAAAGAAGAAAATTGAAAATCCAACCTTGCAGAAGTAGCTCTCAAAGCTATAAAGAGAAACAAAACCTGAATCCTTAATAATGGATGTTTGTCCCACATGATGGGTAATGATGAATTATTAAAAAATGTTAAGAAAAGGGTTGATGGAATGGCAAGGTTCGGTAATGATGGTTCATTGAAGATCAAATCTAGTGGAAGTACTGAACTAGATAATGGAGAGCTGAAGAAAACTAAAGTTCTTTATGTTTATGGTTTGCATCACAATATTCTTAGTGTGAGTCAAGTCTGTGACTCAAGACTTATAGTGGAATTTAATAAAAATGGTTGCACTATAATGGAAAATATAAGTAATTATCTTATAAAAGGATACATAATAAATGGAAACTTATATCAACTTGATTGTAAGGAGAAAATTTGTTATCTGACAGTTGAAGAAGAAAAAAACTTGTGGCATTAATGGTTGAGGAACATTAATCAACAGGACATGTAAAAGATATCTAATCTGAATATAGTCATGGATATCCCCAATCTGAAGTGTGAACATGAAAATACTTGTGATGCTTGTGTACGAGAGAGGTTGGTTTGTAGCTCATATCGACCAAAAAAGAAAAGGGAATCAAATCTTCTTGATCTCATCCATACATACCTATGTGGTCTGATAAATGTTGCTGGAACTCATGGAGAATGGTACTTCATCCTTTTGATTGTCGATTATATTAGAATGTATTTTGTGATGGTTATACATAGCAAATGGAAAGTGCTTGATTGCATGAATACTTATCTTCAAATAGATGATAATGATACTGGATGGACAATCAGAGTTCTATGGTTTGACAATAGTGGAGAATATACATCCATTGAGTTTGAAAACTACCTAGAGAAGTATGGGATACCATATGAGGTGGCTTCTATGAGAAACCTACAAAAAAATGGATTTGTTGAGCACATGAATCGACAGAGTAATAATATGGCTATACCTATACTGATTGAGAGTCATATCCATTTACATTATTGGAAAGAGGCTATTCAAGTTTCGGTGTATATTCAAAATCGAACAGGGCTTTATATGGGTGAAACAAAGACACCGTATGAGTTGTGGCATGGAAGGAATATCTCTTTTAATTATTTCTATGTTTTCGAAAGTAAATGTTTTATCAGAAACAAAGAAGGAAATCAAGGAAAGTATAGTGATGCAGCAGATGGAGGAATATTCCTTGGATATTCAATGAATAGAAAAGCCTACAAGTGTCTCAATAAGCGTCTTGGAAAAATTATGGAAATAAGTGATGTTAAGATAATTTAATATAATACCACAAATACCATGAGGGGATCATATATTGATGTGATTGAAGATGAAAAAGACAGTGGACATAGAGCAGATTCAAATGCAGATGTAGAGGAAGGAGTGAAAAACTTTTAGTGATCACAATAAGATGTTGATTTAGAAGAAGAATCAGAAGATGAAATAGTGGATGAAGAAAATTCTTCTGAATCTCACAAAAGAAATTGAAGAGAAGAAATTGATCAATCCAACATCATTGAGGATTTTACATCATCCACACAAATAAGAAAAATGAGGAATAATGCACAATATTCCTTCTTATCAGTTGTGAAACCATCCTCATTTGAAGAATATACAAAAGATGAGTATATCTACATTAAAAAGGCATGTACTAAACTAATGCGGATGAATCAACAACTGACGGATATTGGTGATGAGGTGAAACAACCAACGGTGATTCACTGTGATAACAAGAGCAAGATAGATCTCACAAATAATTCTATTTATCATTCTTGTATGAAGTATAATGAAATCATATATCACTTAATCAAGGAAAAAAAGTTGAAATAGGTGTGGTTAAACTAGATAATGTGGGAACTGATGAGAAAGTGGCTGATATTCTGACCAAGCCATTGGCAGTGGCTGTGTTTGATAAACATCAGTTTAAACTCAATGTTCAGCCACCTCCCAGTGTATGAGGAGGTTAAGAAAATCACCTCTCCCTAATTAAACTAACCATTGTAATATTTTTGATAATGTGAGTAGGTTTATGGGGGAGATACAATCCAAGGGGAGTATGTTTTGAGCTGTACAAGTCAAAAATCAAGCTCTTTGGGTTTATTGCCAATGAGGGATAATAGATAAATTCAATGGTTCAATGGTATAAAGGAGGATGATGAAATATTTTTCTAGTTGCAGAAGAATGGAGAAATTGTACCAAGGAGGAGAATGGTTAATGGTTAAATTTGATGAGTCGTAAAGGGTAAAAATGAGAATTCAGTGTTATGAGGAAACAATTTAGGGCATGTAATACTTTTGTAACATGGTTAGAGAATAGCTTGGAAATATTTAAGCATTCCAAAACATGATAACCCAATTCAATATTACCCTCTTATTTTCTACACCGAGAATTGATCACATAGACTTAGAGTGTTGGATATTTTGTTTCTCACGTATCAGGTTTTGATTGCGGCTGGTACTTTATTGAATTTATCTGTATATTGACAACAAAACTAAAGGGAGAGATTGCTGGAGCCAAGGATATTATTTTCTATAAATGGGGTTTAGTTTGTGTTTGTTGAAAATCCTCATCAATAAATATCATCGAGTATATGTAGGATCAGGGATATTGAATGAAAAGGGTTCTTACAGTTATAACTAACAATAATATTGAAGGTTGCATCATTTCCCAACATTTTCCAAATTTTTGGGGTCTAAAATTTTGAAGTTGGATTGCATTAAGAAAAGTAGATTTCCTTGAAGGCCTTATGAAAATATGGAAAAGGCATGAGTTTCGAGAAGAAGGGCTGCATGAGTTATGTTTTGTGAAGGATTTATGAATTCTAAGGATGTGCTCCGTGATTTTGACAAGAATCGCGAATGACAGAGAATTGGAGCATTGTGATCGGTGATGGTGATCTCTATGATTACGAGAATTTTAGAATTGTGGTGGTACAAATGGTTTGACATAGAGCATCATGAAAATGTCAAATCCCAATGGTGTTTTGTGAAAGGAGGTGTACTATGAAGATGTTTTTGATGGATCTGGAAAATGCGTTGGAGGTGGTGGAGCTTTGAGAACAGCCGAGCCTATAAATAAGAGGATACCCCTCTTTACTTCTAATGATTTTTACAAGGAAAATATGGAATCACTCTAATTTCATGAAGCTAATGGAGATTTGTGAAACTGACATTCCATGAGATCTTGATCATGGAGAAAAGAATTTTAAAGTCTTGAATGATGCTATTGCTTTTAAGAAAAGGGTACTTCACAATGATAGGTTTTATTGTGTTGACTTTGTGAGATTTTTGAAGGAGTTTGTTTCATAAAGGAAAGGGTTCTTTGTGAAGGTAGTTTGTTCTGCAAAGGAAATGGATCTTTGCAAAGGGAGTTTCATGAAGGATCTTCATGAAATAAAGTTTTGAACATTTGATTTTAAGTGAATAGTGCTTTCAAGTGCATCAATTCAGGACTTCGATGTAAATAGTGCCTCATGCTGGACAAAGACAAAGAATTTAATTCCAATATATTGAAGCAACCTTCAAGTCGATAAATTGAGTTAGAATTCTCTCAAATTAGTGATCTAGGTGGAGTAAATGGAAGTGATCCAAGGTATACATTTTTCTATCCCTAAAACCTTGTAAATACAGTGTGCCTGACACAAAGTGAGTGTGTCGAATCTTTTATATTCCACATCTAGTGAAGATTAGTGAAATTAGGCATGAGCGACACACTTTTAGTGTATGATCCTTGGAATAGTCCTTAGTGGTGAACTAAGTAAAATTTATGCGTCTTCTCTTTACATGTGATTTTTTGTTTTCTACACATTCTCATCAGATAGGTTTAACAGGTTTCTACCAACGTGGGAACAAGATCCATTAGTGTAGAAGAAAAAGTTGACACCCTGATTCACCCCTACCCTCTCATGGTGTTCTGGGGTCCTACATATACATGATTTTAACTATTCTTAAGTATCTATTTTACTATACAACATGTAGCCAAATCAAAATTCATGTATCCGATTTGTGAACTACGTAGCCATTTTTTCAGTTTTGGTTTCCTTCTTTATTTCAGACATATATTTGACTATATCATTCCAAATTGAGTGATTATTTTTTATTGTAAATATAAAAAATTATAAAAATTTTATTGAATAGATAAACTTATTAATCGATCTCTTTCTTATATTAATTTAGGTTATAAGTCACTGTATGTTTTAAGATTGAATTATGCAGTTTTCTAAAACTATTTTTTCTGTAGTATTTTAATGATAACTTAAGTTATATAAATTTGATAAATTTGATTATTGATTATTTAGAATGATAATGAAATTTTATAAATATAATTCAATTGGACCCAAATCTTATTATGTAATTTAGTTTTTCTATTTCAGTCTTAAAACTAGACAATTCAATCTGTTTACATATTTCAAAAATTCAGATATGTGAATCGCTTACATAGATTTGGTTACGTGATTCATCCATGCTGATTTACTTATGTGAATTGCCCACATCAATTCACCTACCTGAATTTCTTATGTGGTGAGTTTTATATACATAGAGAAAAATTCCTATGTGAAAAAAACTATGTGAATTTGTCTTTATAGTTCAGTGAAATTCTACAAGTTGTTCTAAAATATGTAAATTTTCTCTATTTTATGTAAAATTTTATATTTCAATTTTCTGCATGTTCATTTCAAATATTTAAATTGTTCTAATGAATTTATAAATTAATAATAATTATTTATAACCTATGTGAAGTTTTTTCCATTAGTTTAAACATTTTTTTATAAAGATCAAAGGGTGTTCTATTTTTTATGCATAAAACTCACAACTTGAAACTCAGAAAATTGTTTTTGTTATTTTATGTTTTTTATTTGATTATATTATTTTTAAATTAATATTAGTTAATATTAAAATCATTCAAACTTTTTTTAATATTTTTAATTAAATGTTATTAATTTTTTATATTCTTCACATGTTTAGCACTCGTTTTAAATAGAATAATTTTGAATTTCGTATATCAAATTCAAACATTCTATATTCATGGATTTTTTTTGACCTATTATTATGGAAGCTTGATTTTTTTCAAATGATTTAATTTTTTAATCGGTATTCATTGATTTAAATTTTAATCATTATTTGAGTGATTATTATGCAACGATAATATCTCTCTTCCTCTCCATTTTTGACAATCCAGTGTTATTATTTTTGAATTTTGGATTCTCCAACCACTATCATATGTGTTGAGTTTATTTTTTTAAAAAGGAGTTTGATCCTTGTTGTTTTGTGGTGACAAGTGACACATTACTCATGCAATACTTCTTCAATGAGGGTTTTCATATTTTAAAGTGATATAGTGAGAAGAGTGTGGTGGTGTTGATACTATGATGTGTTGTACATTCTACCTCTGTGGAATGTTTATCACTACCGATGGATGATCTATCAAGGGTTGAAAAAAATCTTTTATGACTTCTTCTACTACCTTGATGAGAAAATAAAGATGATTAAACACTTAAGAACCAATACTTCTGTTTTATTCTTCTTATATCTGTTTCATTCTAGTTGCTTGAGTCTGTAACACTTCTTCCCATATATCATGTGATTTCACTTTCTCTTTATGTTATTTCATACAAAATAATTCTCTATATTCGGGTTATGACCCCCAAATTCTGAAGTCAAGACTATTTGGGTTGTGACTCCCGATATCTAAATCTAGGGTTGTAACTCCCCGTACAAAAGTTAGGTGTATTTTTATTCTTCCACTAGAAAAAGTAGTTTTTAATCAGGTTATGACCCCCCTTCAAAAATAAGATTAGTTCACAATGTATCTCTCACTGAGTGGAGAGGTATAAGAGTAGCCTAGTTCCACATTGGACCAAACTACTATACTAAACATCCTTTTGTTCTTTTTTTTATTCTATTAATAATTATCTTCATTAACTAACTTTGATAATTAATTTAGATAATTAACCCATATCTTATTTTTTTTAATATGGTCTATTCATACCCCATAAAGACCATCTACTATCAACTTATCTAACATAGAAACCGCAACATGTCAATAATCACAATGTCGTGGTGGATGTTTATTCATGGAATTTTATACCATGTCATGGTGAAAGTGAGGATGGTATGAGATACCATTTTACTAATTATTCAAAAGTTACTATCAATCATATTCAGCTTACAAAAAAACATGTGTTGATGTGAAAACTATTACTAAACATTGAAAAAGTTTCAATGTTCAGAATAATAAATTAAGGGGTCCCAAAAGGATTTGGATATTACAAATCATTTGGAACGTTATAAACTCCACTGATAATTTATATTTGATTCAAGTTTTCTATATAAATATGGGTTTGATCACTTCATTGCATGGGATTGAATATTATTCTCAAACATATGAAACTCTCTCAAATTATTGATTCTCTAATTTCCTTAGAGGAGGTACTAACACACCATTTTGGGAAAGAAGGAAATGTTAGAGTGTTTAGTGATTATAGCAGTTGGTGGATACCGTCATAGGCAAGAACCCATTTTTTGTTTCTTAGGGATTTTGATCAAACTCACTATCAGTGAAGATCAAAATCTTATACAATGAGGTACACATGGATTATCATTTTATCATTTCATTTTAATGTTTTATATTAGTATGATCCTGGGTATGGATTTAGTGTTTTCTTCCACTATAAATGGGAAAAAAGATGTCCCAAAAATCCCATACATGATATCAAAGAAACCACTGATGGTAATTTGATAGGATATAGATCTATCAAGAGAACCTAAATTAGCATTTACCAATTCACCATAGTGTTTTCCCTTCAAAATAATCGTTATTATTATTGATTTTATAGGACCATGATGTGGTGCTCCTGGAAACAAGAATTAACTGATAAAATTATGAAACCACATTGTAGTATATATCAATATGACCATTTTGGGCATCACTAGAAAGCCACAAAAAATATATCATCATGGTATGATATTATACATCATGGTTAGTAGGTTTCTGTGTTGTGATCATAGTCACAAAAATGATAGACCGCACTGTGGTGGGTATCTCTAGGATATTTTAGGACTTATGAAGTCCTTCCAAAAATGACCTAGAACTTGGAAAATAGGAATGGTGTTTCCTATTACAAGAGTTATACTTAGGGTAAACCACATTATGGTGAAATCCATTTCAAGTATAATTTTAAATAAAATTAATTTTTTGTTAAAATTCTCAAAATCCATCATCATCACGACTTGTGACTTTAGACCACATAAAAAGTGGTTTTAGTAAAGTTGATTGTCAATGTTATTCTTATCATGTAAAATAATTGAAAATTTCATTTATTTAAGATATTCCTATTTAATTATTCATGTATATGAACTGATTATATAATGTGAATGATGCATGCTTAAGTTTATGAGATAAATTTCTTCTTATAAAATTATTATGCCATATTAGGTATTACAATATAATATTTAGTTTTAATAAACAACGACTTCAGTTTATAATAATTATTATTTTATTGAATTTAGATGTTGGATATAGTTTATATATATATTAGGTGTTACAGTTATGATGGAATTGAAATATTTATTGAGTAAAGTATATTTGGGTAGAGGGAATTTGGGCCAGACTTATCACAATCCTGGAGGCTTATGTTGTGTTTAGAAAAGTGGGGGTTTTCTATCTATGTCTCCAAGATTACTCATATGAGGATTGTTGGTTTTATATAATTCTAAACCTTTACATGAAAGATTTTATGTACCTTATGAATGAGATGCATTTGGATATGTGTAAATATGTTTGGATTCTATTTTTGAGTGAGTAACATAATATATGAGTTATGTAAAGAGTTACACATTAATATGGTTTGAACATATAGTTTTGTTGGATTAAATATGGATTCAAAAACTAAATTGTTAGAATAACACATACACAAAGGAATAAAAAATGAGATAATAAATATTACACGTGATGCTGTAGTTATGGATTTAATATGCATGTGATGTATATTAAATTGGATGTAATTTAAAAAAAACCACCTTAAATACCAAGTGTGAGATTCTTTATAATTAAAATAAATTTCAATAATTTAATCATTCAAACAAGTAGGTTTTTCCAAATTAGGGTTCCCATGAATTATCATGTGTAATACATGGTGTAAATGACTAAAATTAATAGTTTGGTAACCAAATACTACAATGAGATATCGACATAACTTATTTGGGAAACTTTAGGAGTTAGAATACCAAAGGATTAGAGTTGAGTTTATATCTATAAGATGGATTTGGGAAAACTATTTCCCAATCAACTATATAAGAGTTATATGTGATATTATTGACATGATGGCCGACCTAAACAAATAACTGATGATAAGAATTCTTAATAGGACTTATTAAAATATATATCTTTTACCACTAAAGGTAATGATGTATGGGGTCATCATTTTAGTAGGACTATTTTCCTTAAAAGTAATTAATGTAGAGACATAAAACATGATACTCACCCATAAAATTGTCTTTGTTATAAATTGTGTAATGCATCATGATTATCATTTTGAGGTCACTCATAGGTATGATTTATCATATAATTATATATTGGTATATAAGGTTGATAAGTGTTCTCAAGGATAATAATTCTGAGTATTTGTATATGAATGTTATAGAAATCTATTTCTCCAATTCTAAATCATGGGTGTTAGATATTAGGTGTGAATCAGAAATATGTACTGATAAACATAGACTCAAAAATATGAGAGATTTGGATAAAGATAGAGTATATCTTCATGTTAGCAATGGGGAAATTTTTTGTTACATTGGAGGTCAACACTTATGATCTCAGCCTACCTAGTAGACTAGTTAGGAGTTAGAAAATTGATATTATGTTCCTACCATAAACACAAATTTGATTTCTATATCTTGTTTGGTGATGTTTGTACTTTCATTCATTATTAATAACAACAGTTTTTCTATATACATGAATTATTTTTTTATGGAATTGGGAATATGGTGAATGGTTTAAATATTTTGGACATGGATAATCCAATCTACAACATTTAGAATAAGAAGGTTAATATTGATTCTTACCCCACTTACCTTTGGTATTATCACCCTAGCCATACAAATGAGAAATAAATTCAAAGAATTTATAGTGATGTATTTTTGGACTCATTCTATTATGAATAATTTGATATATAAAAATATTATTTATTAAGAAAAATAATCAAATAACCTTTTAGTGGAAAATTTGAGAGGGAAAGTGGATTATCAGATATTATACATAGTGATGTATGTCGACTGATGAATACTCAATAAAGTGGTAGTTATAGGTACTTCCTAACCTTTATCATTATATTTATTCGACATGGTTATGTGTATATGATGAGATACGATTTTGAAATAATTAAAAATTTCTATGAGTTTCAGAATGAAATACAGAATCAGCTGGGAAAAAGTATTAAGATTATCTGATCAGATTGAGTTGGTGAATACTTTAGCTAAAAATCCACTGATAATTCTAGAGATTTTGGAATTATTTCACTACTCATTCCTCTTGGAACACCATAATGGAATGATGTATCTAGAAGGAGGAATCATACCCCGTTAGACATGGTTCGATCAATGATGAGTCATCATGACCATCATATTTCATTCTAGGGGTATGATCTATAAATCATTGAATTTATAACTAAATTTATTTCATTTAAAGTAATTAAAAGGATTCCATATAAGATATGGAATGGAGAAACGTCCCAATATATCATTTATGAGGATTTGGGGATGTGGAGAACTCGTATGATGTTTAAATTCAGATAATATTGAACCTAATTTAGATAAATGTTTACACTACAAGAAAAATGGATATGACCATGTGTGGAAATCATAGTTTTAGGCCCAAGGACCATGGTCATAGCCTACGACCATAATCCTTTATCCCATTGGGGTTATTGTCATGGTAGTATCCCCAATCCCTATTGCTATGATTATGACCCATGTTAATAGGGCTTTGACCATTCCTATGATGAACTATAGCCATGAGACTTTCCCATTTCTATAGGTATTAGGTCTATTTTCACAGATATAACATTCAAAATCTTTTCCCATGGCTGTAAGGTAGGAAAAATATTAAAATTGGCACATGTGTGTTTTTATCCAAACACTGATATGTTATTCAATGAAGAATTATACCACTTCACCACATTAAATTTAACATATATATATATATATAATATTATAATTATTATATGTTTAAAAATTTATTAAATATTTAACATTTGAAAAGGAATGAGGTATATTGTGATGATTGACCAAGCCAATGGTGGTAGGTCCCAACCACGGGGCCCTACGACCATGAGCCACCATGCATAGCTCTATGGCCACGAGCCACATAGACCATGATGGTAGGGCCACCTAAAGAGACCCTGTAGCCATGGGAGACATCACCCATTGGGGTAGGGGCTACCTTTTATGTCTTTATGACCATGGTACTCATGGAAGAAGGGTTTTCCTAGCTGATCCTACTGACACGGGCTGCATTTCCTGTGCTAATAGATCTTTCCCGCATTCTTCCTACATTTTTTCCCATTTTGTAAATGTTTTTCTCATGTTATCCTATGACCAAAAACCATGTGGCCCATGGCTATATGACCCCATGTCTATGGGAAACCATGGCCCATGGCTATAGGCTGACCTACGACCACAGTTCTGTTGATTGTGGCTAAAAATCCATGCCCATAGGTCATTTCTATAGTAATTTTATTTATTGTTTATCCAAATGAAATAATGAGATATTATTTATATAATCATATTAAACCCAAAGTGTTTATGGACTTATGTGGTGTTTTCCTTGAGAAATATCACATGAATCGAGGATTTAGTGGGAGTAAAGTTGAACTTAGAGAAGTTCGAGACCAATAAACAATAAGTGTTCCTAAGATGGAAGTTAATCCGGTTATGAAAATAACTATAGAAGAATAACCGACTCAAATTAAACAAGAACCTTAAAGGAATGGAAACATTCATCATGACTCTAAGATATATGGATTTCTTAAGAAAAATAATAATGAAGTAATGTTCATAAATAATGAACTTACTACCTATCGAGAGTCCATTGATAATTATGATTATGAGAAATGGTTAAAAGACATGAAATTTTAGATAGAATGTATATGCACTGAATAGGTTTGGAACTTGGTGGATACACCAGAAGGGGTGATATCCATAGGGTGTAAGTGGGGTTTTCATAAGAAAAATAACATGGATGGTATAATTTATACCTATAAAGATCACCTGGTGGTAAAGGGTTACAAACAAATTCATGGTATTGAATATAAAGAAACATTTTCTTTGATTGCAATGATTAAGTATATTGGAATATTTCATTCCATAATAACTCATTATGATTATGAGATATATCAAATAGATGTCAAAATGAATTTATTTAATGAGATTTAGTCTATGATAAGTATATGATACAAATCAAAGGTTTTAAAGTTACAAATGAGTTTGGTATGGTTTTCAAGTTACAACAGTCCATTTATGGATTGAAATAAGATTCTTAGAGTTGGAACATCTGGTTTGATGATGTGATTAAAGAGTCTGGTTTCATAAATAATGCTGATGATTCTTGTATATATAAATAGATAATTGGGAGTGTTGTGGAATTTCATATATTGTATGTGGATGACATACTCCTCATTGGAAATGACATCATGACATTAAATTCTTTAAGGATGTGGTTTATAAAATGATTCTTGATGAATGAAACAGGTATATTAGCTTACACATTGGGTATGAAGATTTATATAGATAGATCAGAGTGGTTTCTTTAGTAAATTTATAAAGTAGTTTAGTATGAATAACTCTAAAAAGGGGTATTTACAAATGTTGGATAACATGAATCTTATGAAGATTCAAATTCCTTCTAAAGAGTTAAATATTATGGATAGGATTCATTATTCATCATCCATAGGGTTTATCATGCATTATAAGTTATATACTCAAACTGATGTCGTATACGATTTAATCATAACAAGTAGATACCAATTAAATCCTGGTGAGAGTCACTAGATTATTGTCAATAATATCCTTAAGTACTTAAGAAGAAATAAGGATATATTTATGGTATTTAGAGGTAAAGATGATCTCATTGTAAGGAGTTTCACTTCCAATCTGGAAAATGTAACATGAAATCTGAATCTGGTTTCATGTTTTTCCTAAATGGTGGAATGATTAGTTAAAAGAGTTCTAAGTAAGCCACTATAGAAGATTCAACAATAGAGGTACAATACATCGCTACATCAGATGTTTCTAAGGAAGCTATTTGGATCAATAATTTCATCACTGAACATGAGGTGGTTCCTAACATTGAGGGATAAATTAATATTTACTATGAAAATAATGGATTTATTACTGAAGCTAAGGAGACTTAGTCTCACCAAAGCACTAAAAATATCCTTCAAATATACCATCTCATCAGAGAGATTATTGAGAGGGGTGATTCAAATATATTTTGGGTGTTTATAGAAGACAATGTAGAAGATCCTTTGGAAAAATAATTAACACAACAAAAACATGAGGGTTATGTTGAATCACTTGGTATTAGATACATGAGAGATTGAATGTAATGTTTTTATAATTTATCATGGTTTTATAATAAAGGAAATATCCATTTATCATTCATTGATGAATGCTACATTTATATTACATGAACAATGTAATGATGATATCCCCTCAAAGTATGACTCTGAGTATCCCTTAATTGATAATCATCATATATTATTATAGATTGTGATGATATGTTAATATTAGCATGAGAAAAATATTCTACTTGATGAAAATAGTTTTATGGGATATATAGAGTGGACTCATGTGATAATATGTTAAGACTTATTATCTAGATTGACTCACTAAAGTATATCACATGGATTTTTGTAGTCATTGATATACTTAGGGGATGTTTACTTATTATGAATCCCCATTACTTGAGTTTGGAGAGATACATAGCATGTAAACCTTCATTATTTGATACATTTATTATGTAATCCTTGATTTTTAGATAACCAGGGGTTGTTGGGTATGTTGTTGATCATATTATCTGTTAGATCTTAACCAAGATGAGATTTATCCACTTGCTTGACATGAAAATAAATATACCCCCTTTATTAAATTATAATGAGGAAATTCATGTTTGTTCTTAGTTGAGTAACATATGATATACTCAACTAATTAGATGAATGACATGTGATGTATTCATTCAAAGTGTCCTGTCTATTTCAGAGAATCATGAATGTATGAGTTGTCTTATAGTAGATTGACATGCTCTATGTCTATTTCTCACTCCTTATCATGAAAAAATGGATTATATAATTATATATATGATGTTCATGATACATCATGTGGTAGACATGTTTAAATAGAGATATGAGTGTGTTTTATTGAGATCACTCTAGATACCTTTATAGCTTGAGTAACAATGATGCTTTTATAGTGGTTATTCCTTGCTTACATATATAAATTAGAGAATTCATATTTTTTTTTTCAATTCTATAAATACCCATGGGGACACACATAAGGTTATAGAATTAGGATTTATTTTAGTATGAAGTGTTTGTCCAAAATTTGGTAGAGACAATGGTAATCATATCCAAAAGAGTTTGGATTGATTCATAAAGAGTTGTAAAGTTTTTTTAATAAATTCTATAAGAATTTAATTCATGTGGGATATTATTAAAAAATATACACTAAAGTATATACCATGGCATGATTATGGTCACTATGACATGGTATATGTTTGGTCATTGTATTTTTCACCATGTCATGGTGTATGTGAGAATGGTATGTGATACCATTCGGTCGATCCTTTCAAAGTGATTATCAATCATCTTTGTCTAAAAACTCATCATGTGATGTTGTGTAAACTATAACTAAAAATTTAAAGAGTTTAAACATTTATATTAATAAATTAAGGGGATCCAAAATAGTTTATCCATTACATAATATTTTGAATGTTATAAACTCCAATGGGAATTTTAATTTAATCTGAGTGTCCTATCTATAGAGGGGTTTTATCACTTAATTATATGGGGTTAGAGATTATTATCTCACATAATAAAATATACAAATATCAATTCTATATTTTCTTTAGTGGAGGTGTGATAACATCATTTAGAGAAATGAGGTCCTGCCAAATCATTCATTGATTTTAGCAGATGGTGGATGCTGTTAGAGGCAAGAATCCATTGGTTGTTTCTTAGAGAAATCGATTAAACTCACTGCTAATTAAGATTTAAATATTGTAAAAAAGGCATAAATTAGTTATAGTTTTATCATTTTATTTTATAATTTTATCTTGTTAGGATCTTAGATATGAGATTCATTTTTTTCCACTGAAAATGGGAAAAAATATGTCCCAAAAATCCCATCAATTAGGTAGTATTAGAAAGATATTCTGAAGAGAATATAGTGCCTAAGAGGGTATTGGGAGTATGTTTGAACTTAGAGAAGTTAAAAGTTAACAATTAAAATATTACACCTATTTAATTTTAATTAATTATTTACTTAATATCCTAAAGAGTTAGAAAGTAATGAAAATATAAATAGTTACATTTAGTTATTGTAATAAAGTAGATTAAATTTTTATGACAACTTATTCACAAAGTGAAATTCACTTAATTTATTAAAATTTTTAGGAAATAATAGCAAAGTGAAATGTATATAGTTATATGTGTTTACCATGATGAATGGAATTTCAATTTATTCCAAAATATTTTAGGATATGCTGGATAAAATTGTAAATAGTTACATTTATCTCAAGGATAAATTTTGATGACATAATTTCATAATTTATGATGATGTTAAGATTATAAAGGGTTCTAAGTATAAAACATTAGATAACATTATATAATCCGATGCCATGAAGTCAAAGAGTTTGAAAATAAGGTCAAAGAGTTGAACTTAAGTAATATGATTCCTATAACCCACCATTATTAAAACTAGTTTTCTTCATAAATGTTACTCACTAAGAGGTTAGTGGGAGTATTTTATCATATGGTCACATAGGGACGTGACAAGAATTATATATGGATGTAATATTCAAAAATCCATTACTGCGATAACCACACGAGGTTCATGTTATATCTCTATGTGTTTAACACTTTAATGATTTGTTTTAATGGTTGTAATTGTATCATGTTATTATAATAAAAGAAATATCCATTTATCATTCATTCATGTGTGCTATAATTTATTTTATTTGAATGGTCAAATGATAAATATACCCTCAAAGTAGAAATTTTGACTTTCTCCTAACCAATTATCATCATGGAGTATAATGTGATGTGATGATATGTGAAGTTTATCTTGAATAGATTCTTATATTTGTTGCAAAGGGTTGTATATGAGATATTGAAGAATATATTCTTAAGTTAATAAGTAGAGACTTATTACTTAGACAGAACCACTAAAGTATATCTCATGGAATATCATAGAATCATAGATATACTTATGAGTGTATTCTTATTACTAGTATTTCTTACATAAGTTTAGAGATATACTAATCATGATAACCCTCATACTTTGATACCCTACTTACGAAAGTGAGCATATGAACTTAACTAATTAGGGGTGGTTGGGTATGTTGTTGATCATGTTATCGGTTGGAGTGTAGCCAAGATGGGATTTTTCCACTTGTATGATAAGAACATACATTCAACCCTTGATTAATTAGACTAATTAAATTCATGGACATTATTAGTTATTTCACATATGATGTGTTCAACTACTTGGATATGCGACATGTGATATGATTATCATATAAATGAATGAAATATAATGTATTCATCAACTTGGTCAATATTTCTTTGAGAATCAAGAAAATGATGAGAGGCCTATAATAGATTGACATGTTCCATGTCTAGTGGTTCTCAATTTCATGAAAAAAGGGATTATATAAGATATATATGATGTATATGATACATCTTATAAGGGTCATGTTACATCTTATAAGGGTCATGTTCATATAGAGATATGAGTATGTTTAATAGAGATCACACCAGACCCCTTAGTATCTTGAGTAGCACTAATATTTTTCTAGAGGATGCTCATTGCTTACATCTATGAAATAGAGATTTCATAGTTGCTGTCAAGGCTATTAAGGCCCATAGAGTCACACTGTTAGGCCATAGAATAAGGATAAAATTGTGGACAAATTATTTGTTCAAAATGAAGAGAGTTTGATGAAAAAACATATCTAAGAGTTTGGATGGACTCATAAAGAGTTGTGAAGTTATGCATAAAGTCCTTATGTGATTTTAGTGAAAGTGGGATATTGTTATATATGCACTAAAATAATTAAATAGAATATTTAATTTAGGTGAATTTATCTTCCATGAGTGTTTATTAAATGATAATCCTTTATGAATGGATTAAATAGATTGAATATTCATTGAATATGATTCATTAAATTAATGGAAATGGGAATAAATGTACATGAATACATAAATATGGATAGCGTGTTTAATTTAATGAAATGCATCATGGATGGATATATAAAGGGATGTTATCCCTCATATTTTATACAACTTATAATCTACAAGCCTATCAATTCTCTCTTCCTCCTATACTGTTGTTCATTGTATGAGACAAAGGTGATATCACCCTTTCAACATTTGGGTATCCTCTCGATTTGATTATGGATCCATTGGTTGGTGTACCCCCCTAAGAGGTAGGGTGATTTTGTTCATTTCTTTGTGATCTTTATCAAGCATTATCCTTTATTGAGGAACAAGAAGACTGTTATTGTTTGCATTTTCCAAGCACTCTATTTTTATAGTTTTATTTACGTGTTGATTCTCAAAGATAGATCTGCCTGTGTTTGGGTTGTCTTATACTACATATGATCATATGATGATCATATGAAACCCATCAGTGGTATCAGAGCATATAATTCTTTGAAAAATAGCAAAAAATCAACGCATTTATTATTTTATAAAAAACATGTTTTAATTGTAAAACGAGATTTTTCAAGCCTTGAATTTTTTTTGAAAATTCATATTTACTAATTAATTTTTTTATTTAATTATTAATTTTATTAGTATTTATAAAATGGTTTATAAAATGTTAATAAAATTAATAATCTATTCTCAATAAAATTTATTTCATTAACCTTTTTCAAATATGGAATGTTCATATTTATTACCCTTGTTTATGGAAGGTTCATGTTTATTACTTTTATTTTATTAGTTTCTAGAATTGATATCATTATCAATGTTTATCATTTGATTAAATACTTTTATGTAAGACAAAAACCATAACATTTTTTTTTCATGGTGAGGTAGCTTGTTTTGGGTGTGTCATTGGAGGTATAACATTAATTAGATGACCAAGATAATTTTTATCAGTTCCAAAAGGAAGAGATGTCTTGGGTCCAATTGAATAGGACAATAGTAACTTTATTACATCCATGAGCATAGTGATTAAAAGAAAGTCTATCTAGTAAGGTCAACAAATAATAAATCATGAAATGATGATGGAATGAAGTGTGTATCCTGCTTTATGTGATATCATGAGAAAGGAGATAATATTATATAGTGTGTGTTCATAGGAGGTTTTCATTGCTAGGAATTTTTCTTAACTCCTTAGGGGAATTGATGGGTTGATAGACTCTGCTCTTGGTCTGTGAATAATATTCACCACTATCTAGATAAGGACCTAGAGGGCCACACACAAAGTGAATTCAAAAGCTTGGCCAGTTCAAGTGAATTGAAGTTTAAGATATGGTGGGCCCTGCAGTAGTGCCCCGGTAATGTCTAAGTTTAGACGATAAAAAAGGAAATAAATAGATTCAATATTATTAAAGTTTATAATAATATCCATTGAATTTATTTACTTATTATATTCGCAAGTTATTCAATGAATATAATGAAAAATATTTTTCAAACAAATATTAAATATTTAATATTCAAGGATTAATTTAATATTTATAGAAGAATTGAGTAGATTTAATGACTTATATTATATCACGTAACATAGTTTATGTGTTACAATCATGTGATACAATATCTAAGACATTTATGACAAGTTTTAAGTGTCATTTATTTTTTTTTGGGTGCATTTTATGGGTTAACTTATATAAGGATCTAAATGAAATTTATATAAGTTAAAACCTAAGTATATAAGACCTTCTAAGACCCAAAATGTGTGAGGTTAATGTTTTCATGGTTTATCTATCATTTACACCCTATCAAGTCTTATAGAGATAAAGTAAAGGTAAGATCAAAGATTTCTTGATCCAAGTTTAAGGATTGTTAGCTTGATCTCCCACGATTGACATGACATCAAAGAGCCTCCAATTCTCCTCATTAGCACCCATATTTTATAGGCTAATGATTGATTTAAAAAACCCATTTGAATGATCTAGAGGGTTATAGGTTTGATTCATTTGAGTAATGATCACCCATGACAAGCAAAACATGTTTTCAATCGAAATTGGATGAGGCACAATTTCATTTTTTTTCATTTTTAATTCTTTATGATTAATTAAATTTCACATGATCCAAGGATGAATCCAGGATAGGGTATACCAGATTTTATGTTTTGACACAAATCCAACCCCAAAAGTTTTAATATACCATATTCCACACTTTTATCAAAGCCCAAAATTACTTCGATTGGTACCAAAGTAATGAATGTATTTAATTAAGTCAAGTTAAAATTATTTTTACATGAATTCAAGTAGAGGGTATCAAAATAGTCCCAATGCTAATGATAACGTATCAATTAGAGATCGGATGACCAAGTTATGGTCATATGAAGATTGAAATTATAAATGTTTTAGCTTAATCCGAAGAATGAATGTTTATCAGGTTGTTGATATTAAAATTTGTTTAATATTTTTTAATAATAGAGTGAATAATATCTAGATACTATTAACATGAATAGTGTTATATGGTGTTTTTTTGGGAAAAAAATAAAAAATATTTTTATATATATAATAATATTTATAGGCCCAAAAAAATATAATATAGGCATATTATGATTATATATATATGAATTTTATTATATAAGCATATATAATATATATAGTTTCATGATTATATATATATAATATAGGCGTTTGATGATTATATATATATATGAATTTGATTATATATATATATATATTATATATGCAGGCGCTGGTGCCTGGTGGTTTTGATTTCCACACATAAACTTATGGACATGCAACCATGTCCACACATAACCTTATGGACATGAAATCCAGGTCAACACATAACATTATGAACATATAATAAGGTTCATGATTTTTTTTGAATATGTCATCGAGTTCATGCATAACATTGTGAACATATAATTAGGTTCATATATATCATATTTACTTAGGATTTATCCATCTTTACACAATGCATTAGAGTGAGATATAGGTCCCACCCGTCACATAATCCATACATATGTGTACCACAAGATCACAATGTTAGGTCAAAATGGAAATTATTAAGCATAAGAGGGGGGAGGGGTGAATTTTGTTCCTTTAAAAACTTGATAGAAACTGAATTTCCCTCTTGAAATGAAGTGATTATTTTCTTATCTCTTAATGATGATTATGTAGTGAAAAGTAACAGAATAAGAGAACACAATAATGTATAATTGTTTAGGGCACAAAGATCTCTTAGTCCACTCCACAAATTCTATCTCCATGAGCTTATTGATTTCCACTAGCAGATCCTTTTTCCAGGGATCTCTAAAAATGAGTGTAGGAAGTTGACATTTTACGACATGGCTTTTATAGGGCCTTTTGGTTATTTTACAAGGAACAAAAATATCCACATCTTAGTACGAGAAGCTGATACTCCACTAATGGCTGAGAATAGGCATCCAAAACTCTAAAAAAACAATAGATTAGGATGTAGATATTGAAACAGCCTTGACACATAGTTGAAACAACAATTGACAATTGTATATGATCTTCAATAAAACAAAGCAACAACAAAATATTCTTCAATGTCAAACATGATTTATTTAGAAAATAGTAGATAAAAAACCAGGTAGATGATTAAAAATATATGTCTCCAAAGTGTAGATATAATAAGTGATTTTTCAAACTGAAATAAAAGATTAATAATGAAATATAGAAGTAGTGACAACAATAGTGAGTTGATCTACCAGATAATAATTAAACCATGTATGCCACCAAAGTATAAATTTAGAGGCAATGAATCTTTATTATTTTTGAATGCACACCTATATTTTCATAAGAAGAATATCTACTCTCTTAGAAGATGAACATATCAGTATTTATTATGATGGTCAAGTTCCTTTAGGTAAAAAAACTCTAGAAATATTTCATGATAAATTGAAAATATTTGAATTTAAAACATTCAAAGAAAGTTCTAACTTCTATTAGAAATAGGAATGATTTAATCATTTGAACAAAAGTTTTTGAATTAGTATTTAAAATAGCTTTAAAGAGATATTTAAATATGGTGATACCATTTCATAAAACATATAAATAATCTATAATTCAAAACTTCATTGTTGAATAAGTCAAACGTAGGGTTTTTTTTGCGTAGTGATAAACTCTAAAAGTACAGTTGACAACATATAGTTGATTAAAAAAGTAGGGATGATGAACCATACATTTATTATTCAAATATAGGGTTGCTTACAAATGTAGGGTTCTTGATCCATACCTTTATTCCAAACATAGGGCATATAAACTATACATTCCACCTAAAAATGTAGGGTATGAACAGTGTTTCCAGATTACTTGTAAAACACATCCATAATACTTTATAAATTAAGAAATTAAATAGTCTACCACGGGTTAAAGACTAAATATTCTTCCAGAATAAAAATAATTATTTAGTAATTATTATCCATAAATTCACTTGAAGTAACTTCATTAGCAACATAAATTTGGGTGTTTGTGGGCATAAAAATCAAAAATAAATTAACGAAATTATTGAATCCACACATGATCAACAATCTACCCCCCTTTGATGATCACAACACATATAAAACAAATATTAACATAAAATTAATAAGAAATAAAATTTTATTAATATTATAATAAATAAATTTCATGTAGATTTTTTCTCATAAAAAAAAGTTTTTTACAAATAAATTTCCCCCATATTATATATTTTTAACATTTTAATTTCCATATATTTATCATATTTATTTTTTAAAACTTTATTATTTATTTTTCAGTTTTTTTTCTTCCCATAAATTTCTCCCATAAATTTCTCATATAAATTTCTCCCCCTTTTTGTGACATAAAAAAGATATTAAGAAAAATTTCAACGTATTTTTAACATAGGGAAAAAATATATAAATGATACTTAAACTAATAGGAAAAAATCATATTTTACAAAATTAAAAATATAAAAATATTTGACTTTGGATAAGATACATAGGTGAAAAATAATTAGGATTTTTAGAAGGGTTATGTCACAACCCCCTCTCTCCAAAGATACCATAATAAGAGGAGAGTGATAATGACCCCCCGAGTCCCACCTCCAGTAGGCCTTGGGTTGGCGAATAACACCAAGGGTGAAAAAAATCTCATGTATGGGAGGTATTACACTCTATAATATAAATAGGATTGGGAGATAAGATGAATCATCCATAATAAACTCCATGAAATAATATAAAAAGAAACCAAAACTATCACACAATGCATGTATAAATAGAATTGATACAATAAAAGTCTCTAAAGTAAAGACCCAAAAGTAAAGATAAAGTAGCAACATGAAAACTATCCAAGATCTGATCGGTCCATGTAATCCTCCTAGAAACCTAAAAACAATTTTATATACGTAGGGTGATAATAAAAGTATACTCAGTAGGGAAACCAAATTCTCTTGTGCACATGTGAAAGAAACATACTAATGTACATGTGAGAAAACAAAAGAACCAAAAAACACCTATACAGATATACTAACCAAACCCAACCTCATCAAGGCATGCTCATCAAATAATGTAAGTCAAGTAATATAATATAAAATTATCACATCATTAAGGGTACCCCACATCACTTTCCCACTGGTATGACACTCTCACACCCAATTTCATACATCCTGACACTCTCATATCTTCCATATACCACACCACCCCATAAGCATAGTTAGAAAACACCTTCATCAGAAACACCTGGGCTCACCGCCCCACAAGAACAACCACATCACACCTAATCTAAAAAAACCTGGTCTCACCACCCCACAAGAACTATCACATCACACCTTTCCTGAAGACACCTAGGCTACCACCCCACAAGCATGGTCACGTCTCTTCCAAAAACACATGGGCCATCACATATCACCTGCAAACACCTAGGATATCACAACCATCATCTAATTCACTAATATACCTCCGACCATCACAACCTGTGAAATACCTACCTATCTTGGAAGAGAGAGAGAGGGAAAGAGCGGGTTCCCAACCATCCGTTCACCTCACTGGATGTTAGGAAAAACACCCCCACATGACTATGCGGGTGTTGACAAATAGTTCTCAATGTGAGTGGGGTGCATATAGAAATTTCAAGAATATACAAGTATATATATATACACATATTATCAAATAATCAAGACCAACCTATGGGTTAAAAAAACAACTAAACAACTCACAACACCACCACATTTGTTGCCACCTCTAAATGCATAACAAAACACAATAAGCCACAACCATATTTTATAATTCCAACCAATTCTATTTAATCACCCCATTCATTTCATTATTTAGAATCAACCACATTGAACCACACAACCCATCATTTATTCATCCATTAACCATTTCTATCCTATTAACCAAACTAACCCATGTCATTTCAATCATTATTAATCATTTATTTCATCACTACTCAGGTGTCTAGCACAAAGAAACCATCACCTTGCCACCCCAAAAGCACAACCACCAAACTATCTCTCCACCCTAAAAACATGGACAGACAAACCACATTTCCACCCCAAAATCATGACACACGAACCATCTATCCCACATTCCCCAACCACACATCGCCGCCCCACAAGCATGGACACATGTCACAACACATCAGGATCATTTTATAGATTTAAAAAGGGGATTTTATCACATTACAATTTATTTTAGGAACGTTATCACACAAGTCATTATCCTGGGGAAACTTTTTTATTATACAAATATAATTGGTTATCCAATTTATATTATAGGGTGACATAACAACAATCACAACCAAAGAAGCATTCACAACACATATATCCAACACAAAAAAATCCCCCAAGGCCACAATTTTCAGTGGGGCCATAATCCTGTACAATCTACAATATCACAAATAATATCAAAGCTATAAAAGCCTGAGAATCAAGCCCCATTTACCCCTTTAAATTTCAATTAACTAGTTATTTATCTTTGATTAAATTAGAACAACCATAATCCATAGATAAAAAAAGTAAACCCCTCTCACATGATACAAAAATAAAAATAAATGAGGGATTCCTTACCTCAAGGAAGCTTTGCCAACTCGCTATGCACTGCAGGGCAAAGAAGAATGCTCTCAAACCACAATCACACCATGATAAAACAAGGATAAAACTATACCATACTCAAATACCATAAAAATTCAACCCAAAATACACCTCAAACCATAACAAAATCACCACAATAAACCCCCAATAGAATAATGGAAGAAAACCTACCAAGAAGAAGGAAGAGTTTACCATGGATTACCAATGAACAACCATCGGGATTAACAGATCAAAGAGGGAGGAAGAGGGATAGAATAACTCCTTAGGGTGCCTAGGGTTCACCAAAAATGAGAGGAATAAGAATCCATATCTGAATAAATGAAAATTTGTCTGGAAAGAACTTTTAAAACTATACTGCATTGGGGATTTACATGACGTGTAATCCCCTTTCACATTGTTTAATCCTCAGGGTTTTGTTTAATCGGAAAAACATCTCCTTTTTATTATTTAATACAAAAAATCTACACATTGTGAACTGACCTTGAACAAGACATGAACCACCATTACACTCCGTGTAATACACTTACATAGAGTGTATTTCCTACAGTAGTTCTTCTGCACCCCCAACTTCCACCAAAAACTTCCAGAACCTCCCTAGAACACCTCCAACAACCAAAAATGGAAAATTAATAGACCAAGAGGGAATAAGACATTACATTAGATACCTATAAAACAATTATCACCATTGATAATCAAAAACCAAGCTCAGAAGAAAATGGGTTTGAACAACCACTCCGCAAGATACCTCTCAAGGGTATTTTCATACCTCAAACGCTACCACCAACCAAACATACCAAACCAAATAACCACAAAACACATTGAATAGACACATCACCACAACCACAAGACACATCCTCTTACACAACCATACTTCCACATAGCCACTGTGCAACCATATCAACCTCCACGCATCCCAAACCAACACTCGCTACAACCAACACACCACACCATCCCAAACACACAAATAAGGGAATTCCATATTCCATGTCAAGATACTATCTGCTCTGGGTGGAACTGACTCACCCACATAGTTTTAATATAATCATAGTTAATGAATCTTTATTAGGAATCAGATCCCCCTTTTTATATTCCATGACTTTGTCAAACATCACACCATAAAAATCAAAAACCAAGGAAAATATCCCATCTCATAACACAAAAAGGATCCAAACATCACATCATAAAGAAAAACAGATAAAATAAAAACTCAAAAAAAATTTAGATACTGGGAAAAAATATGAGTCTCTCACTCCCAAGTACTCTCATCCAGGACACCATGCCTCTATAACACATGAACTAAAGAAATGGTCTGTCTATGTAGTGACTTCTCTTGGTGGTCCCGGTTCTTTACTGTTCATTCCACAAACGTCATGTCGTCCTTAATATCCAACTATCCATATTCAATGACAATAGATTCATCATAAAGATACTGACGAAGTTGATAGATGTGGAAGATGTTGTGGATCCTCTCCAACCGCGGTGGAAACACCAACCGATAATATACCTTGCCAACATGCACCAACACCTCGAAGGGCCCAATGAACCTAGAAAAAGCTTACTCCCTCTGCCAAACCTCCGCTTCCCATGTTGAGAGGAAATACATGGTCCCCAATGTTGAACTCCAAGGGCCTCATTCTATGATTGGCATAATAATTATTTCGGTCCTGTTCTGTTTTTATCCTCTCATGAATAAGATGAACTTTCTTTTTCATGCTCTGTAACACATTGAGACTAAGAATGGTTGTTTCCCCAACCTCTGTCTAGCACAATGGTGAAAGACACAATATCCCATAAAAAGACTCAAACAAAGACATGAAAATAGAATAATAATAGATATTATTATAATAAAACTCTAACAAAGGTAGGTGTCATACCCAAGATCCACCAAAGTCCAAGATGCATGCCCACATCATATCCTCTAATGTCTGGATAGTCCATTCCATCTTCCAATCTGTCTAAGGGTGGAAAGAAGTGCTGAGACATAACCGAGTGCCAAAAGAATTCTACAATCCCTTATAGAGTCATGAGAAAAAACATGCTTCCTTATCTAAGAAAATGGATATCAGAGATCTATGAAACTACACCACCTCATCCACACACCTCTTAGAAAAAAAATCCACTACACCCGACTCCTTGAACATTAAGAAGTGTGATAATTTCATAAAATGATCCATGATCAACTAGATAACATCATATACTACCTAAGATTTGGGTAACCATGTGATGAAATACATTTATATTTCATCCCATTTCCACTTAGGAACATCCAAGGGATGAAACAAACCACCAGGAACATGATGCTCGATCTTTACTTACTGGAAAACCAATCACTTTTCTACAAACTATGCCACTACCCATTTTATCCTTAGCCAATAAAACTATATCTTCAATCCATGGTACATCTTTGAAACTACTGGGTGTACTGCCAAAGGTGAGCTATGAAACCCATGAAGGAATCCCTCATGCGTCGCTACAAGAACAAACAACCTCCCATGAAACAATAACCAGTTCCGACCATCCTCTGACCATCCCGTCAGAGCATCACCATAGAAAACACGATCACACATCACCTCTGCCTCTGAGTATCCCAACTGAGACTCATCAACATACTGCATTATAGAAGACAACACTATCATTTGAAACAAATAAACTTTACCAAAATCTACCCTTGCATCTAAGTGCATGGATCCCAACTCCTCCATTACCCTCCAAGCATCCCCAGACTCCTAAACAACACCCTTCCACGACTTCCTACTCAAAGCGTCAACCACAAAATTCACTTTTTCAGAGGTGTAGGATATCTCAAAATCATAATACTAAAGAAACTCTAACCACCTCCACTGTCTAAAGTTCAAATCACATTGGGAAAATACATACCTCAAACTCTTATGATCCGTGAAAACCAAAAAATGCTCCCTAACGAGGTAATTTCTTCACAAATTCCGCACAAAAACTACTACCTCTAGCTCTAGATCATGGGTGGAATAGTTAAATTCATGAGGGAGTAACTACATAGACCCATAAGAGATCACTAACTTATGATACATTAAGACCAACCCAAATCCCAAATAGGAAGTGCCACAAAACACCTCAAACAACACACCCTCCTTCAGTAGCTGAAGCATTGGAGCACTGAACAAATTACCCTTTAGGTAACTGAATACTACCTAACACTAATCACTCTACACAAAATCTTAGTATTTCTTGATTAAATATGTCAATTAGGCTGTGAATCGAGATAAATCAGGTTCAAACCTTCTATAATAGCCTATGAGACCAAGGAAACTATAAACCACTGCCACATTCTTGGGTACTTCCCAAGAAACAACTACTTTAACCTTATATGTGTCTACTTCTACACCCCGTTAAGACACCACATTTCCAAGTAAACGCACCTCAAATTTTTAGAACTTACACATGGATAACTTTCTATAGATTTGATGGTGTCAAAAAACATGCAAGAAAATTCTGAGATGCTCTGCATTCTCATCCTTTAACTTTGAGTAGATTAAGATATCATTAATGAATATGATGATGAAATGATCCATAAACTCATGAAACATGGAGTTCATAAGCCCTGTGAACATGGATGATGCATTCGTAACACCGAATGGTATAAATACAAACTCTAAGTTCCTATAATTTCATATTAAGGAAACCTTCGGGATATCACCCTCCTTCACCCTCAACTGGTGATATCCAGACCAAATATCAATGTTAGAAAACCAAATCAACCCTCTTAGCTATTTGAAAATATTTTCTATCCTAGGAGAGGGTAATGGTTTTTGACCATCACCTGATTCAACCTCCGGTGGTCTATACACAACCTTAGACTACCATTCGCCTTCTTTGAAAACAACACTAGAGAACCCCACAGTGACACACTGAGTTGGATAAAAACCTTCTACATTAGATCATCTATTTGATTCATTAACTCCTGCAACTTAAAAGGTTCTATTCGATAAGGAGCCATCGAAATCAGAGAAGCATCAGGCTGTAAGTCTATCCCAAACTCAACATCACGTTGAGGGGGTAGCATCACAACCTCCTTGATAAAAACATCCAATAACTCTCCAATTATCATGGGAATATCTACCATCTCATCATCTAATAGTTCCACTAACAACCCAACCAAAAAGGAAAGTAGGGGATCCACACATTGACTACCCACCCAAAAACCTCACTCGCCAATGAAAACCACAAGTTAGCCATCCAAATCAAAAAAACGACTCTCCTACGGAAGAATTTGATAATATCATGTATAGAATACAACC
The DNA here is from genome assembly GCA_963277665.1 of Viscum album. Taxonomy (NCBI): domain Eukaryota; kingdom Viridiplantae; phylum Streptophyta; class Magnoliopsida; order Santalales; family Viscaceae; genus Viscum; species Viscum album. The sequence goes on along the minus strand of OY728155.1, from coordinate 188,344,080 downwards.
AGTCAATGTTGATGATGAAATTGTATGGCTGAATCTATAGAAATAAAAGATCCCCATAGGATTAATGCAGACCCATCACCAATCTACACCCCCGACACTTATCTAACAAGATGGTCTATTATTCTATTGGTGTAGTCAAAACTAGGGGCATGGGAAGCCTATCTAAATCTAGTACTAGAGCATGGGGTATAATAGGTGAAAAAAGGAGTGTGAATCTCCTGAATCAAAGAAAGCACAAACAAGAGTACTAAACAAATTGATTGCACCTTTAACGATCTCTATCCCCTTTGGAACCACTCCCTAAACTACGTGAAACAAAAGAATCCCAAATCCTATACCTCTCTACTGATGAACATGCCTATGTCCATGCTCAGGTTGTAGTCCCTGAGCATGAGTAACATCCTGAGGTCAGCCTCTACCTGCTCTATCTCCCATTGGCGAAGTGAAAACCTGCTACCCCTACTGCTGAAATGGTCTCACTAGAAACTGCTACTGAGGCTAATAATTAACTTGTCCACCTAATGTTATTAATATATTCAAAACTTTTTATTTACCTCTTTTACTGATTTTATATGAAAAGTTAACAATTTGTGTGAAATATTTATGTTTTAATATTAAATATAATTTTGAGCACTATTCGGATTAATCCAGATTCAAGTTAGTTTAATGTTTTAATAATACATTTCATCTTATAGATCCAAATTGTGTGATTCATCTTTTGTAGGATTCCTCATTAAATTTCTAACATATCATTATAAGTATTATTTGTCCAATTCGACCATTTAAAGGGCTATATGGTCCACAAAAAAGGCCCAAAGAATCTATCAAGAAATTGGACCAGCCATGAAGATAGAATTTATAGGCTTAATACAGAATTTTTTTTATAAAACTCCTAAGTATGTTCCTGATTATCAAAAGAAATCATGGATACAAATTTCAAGGCCCAAATCTACCAAAAAGTTTCCCAAATGGTTCTATGAAGTCCAATCCACCATTCTGTCTGGAAATTAAAACCATCACACAATTATGGACTGTTATCTTGATATAGATATCCATTCGATATGATATTTTGTAGTGTGAAATATAATATTTAAATGGAAAACTTTGTTGATGAAAGTGTTCAAATCTCAGGGCATATTCCTACTCAAAAACCCATTCAAATTATGGCCTTTGAAAAAGTATGGATTAAAATGGACAGATGCATATTATTTAGTAAAATAGAAATATATTTGGTTCCAAAATTCCAATAGCCACCAAATTTTGAGGGATGATAGTAAAAATCAATATCTAAAACTTTAATGAAGATAATATCTCGTGATAAAGTTGTCTAGAAGGCCAAATTGGCGAGCCAAGTGGAGGGGTAGAATTGGAATGAAAATAATCCAACTCCTTGGGCTATAAATGAATCCTCCTTATCTTCTTGCAAGGAGTTGTAATTTCAAAAGAGAGTAAGATAAATTGGAACAAAAAAATCCTTGAAAAATTCCTAGGAGGACCTTCCAAACTCATGTTTTCACTTGAGAGAACCTTCTTCCTCTCTTTGTTTTCATTCACTTTTGTGTTCCTTTCATTTGTAATTGTGTATGTTGTTTTCAATTTCATTTGAATTTTAATGCAAGTTTATTCTTTGTAGTCTATTTTAATCATCCAACCTATGTTATTAAATATTAATTCTCTTAAAATATTTGAAATCAAGTTGAAACCCCTTCTCTTGTTTTTCTTCCTCATTCAATCGAATGTTTGTTTTTAATTCTCATCACCGTTCATGCGTGTGTGTTTGATGCAAAAATATTTTCTTATCCCATTATTTTCATTCTATTTATAATTAATCACCATAAAAAAATATTACCAGATTAATAACCATCTTAATGGATGAGTAAATCTAACATTGGGATGAGTCGTTATTTGGAGATATTAAGTGACTGAGATATTTTGCTTGATGATTATTCTTTAGGTTAACATTGTGTATATTGAACTTACAATGTCATGGATTAATGATATGATTTTTTTAACATGTGGATTAAATAGATTATTGGAACTATAAATACAGTACCATAAAAAATTACTGATTATGATTAGACCCATAGTAAAGTTATGGCTTGGATTAAAGCCTTAACACTTGGGAATTCTGATCAAAGTCATCTTGTGAAGTGAGTGTTAATTTAATGTAATATAAAGAAAAGTTAAATAATATCATAAACTTAAATACCTAATAATTAACTCACCCAATCATTATTAAATTGTTTAATCAATTTTTATTAATCAATCATTTCATTTTATCTTTGCAAACAAACCCCCCATTAAAAAGACAAATAAAAAAAATAATCAACTATTAAAAAATATCATCACTGAGGATTCGACCCAAGTGCCACTATAAACATTAGTAGAGCACCAGACCCTTGAATGGTTGATAAGAAATAATTGGCCACACTTTAAATGGAACCATTGTTAGGGATGTTACTATTTTTCGTTGGTAGTTTTTTGATTTTTGAAAAAAAGTAAAAAAAAAAGAAATTTGAAACAAAAACACAAAGAAAAACCCACCTTATCATAAAAATAATAAACATAATAAAACACAAAGAAAAACCCATATTACTCATCCTTCCCAAACATCCACAAATTCCCCATATCCTACTAAATAATCCATCAGATTTGTTTGACCTGGAATTTGAGAAAACTCTTTGCTGACTCAGAAGGGATACTAGGGATAATAAAATCACTCTAGAACCAATCATTATCCAACCAATTGTTCTAGATATGGACAATATTGGGGAAAAACCCTTAAAGAACTCTCTGCCCCTGATATGAAATACTAACCCCTTGGTATTCAATATCCAAATATTGAGGATAATTTTAAACTCAAATCAGGTTTAATTCATATTCTACCTCATTTCCATGGGCTAGCCGGTGATGATCCTCTTCTTCACCTCAATGAGTTCCCAGTGGTGTGCTCTACCATGAAGCCTCAAGATGTTTCTGAATAAAAAATCAAACTTCAAACATTCAATTTATCCCTAGATGACTCTGCCAAGTCATGGCTCTACTACCTCCCTCCTAGTTCCATAACCACATGGAATGACATGAAGTGTCTCTTCTTAGAGAAATTATTTCCCACTTCTCATACTGCTTCTATCCAAAAGGAAATAAGTGGTAGTAATCAATCCCCTAATGAATCACTCCACAAGTATTTGGATAGGTTCAAAAAGCTTGTGGAAACCTACCCACACAACCAAATCCCTGACCAACTCTTGATCCAATACTTCTATGATGGGTTATTGGCTATGAAGAGAACAATCATTGATGTCGCAAGTGGTGGTGCTCTTGTTGAAAAAACTCCTATAGATGCAAAAGATCTCATAAGAAATATGTCTGTAAACATGCATCAATTGCATACTTGAGCACATGATCAAGTCAAAAAAGTCCAAGAGAATCAATCTATAGAGCAAAACAAGATGACCGAGTGGGTGAGTGAACTTACTGGTCTTGTGAGACAACTAGTGATGGATGTCAAAGCCCCAAACTCATATTCTACAAAATATCTATTCCCTAGACCTATAAAAAATTGTGGAATATGTAGCTCACCATCTCATCCAACTGACAAATGTACACAACTTCAATATGATCCATCTGATTCAATCAGACCAATGGAGCTCAATGCAACATATGCTTAGAGGAACACCAACCCTTAACAATTAGACCAGTTCATTAGAAACTTCAAACAACCCCACCCTGAGACCTTCTCTTTTACCTTTAACCAAGTATTGAGGTATAGTAATCCCATTTCTCATCCCCCTCAGTTCCATCCTCAAAATCCAAACCAATTCCAATATGGTCAAGGTGGTGGTAACTTCCAAAAACCTTATCCTTTTGTTCCTAAACCTCAATAGATAAATCCTCCTCTTTCTCCTCTTTAATTCCACTATCCTAATGAGACTTCTAAATTCCCAACCCAATACAATTACTTTTTCAAGAACCAAAATCAAGGTAATCCCAATGCAGAAGATGCCTCTTCTTCCAAGCAACCATGGGATAGCACTGTGGAAGATATTTCCTCCTTCACCCGTTCTAGCCTCAAAAACATTGACACCTAAATTGGTAAACTTGCATCCCACCTTAGCCAGCATCAACCATCCAATTATTACCAACTCCTAGCTTAACCCTTACCCAAACCCAAGGGTAATTTAAGTGAAATTTCACTTAGATTGGGGAAAAAAATTTCCAAGCCCCATAATGGATCCTATAATGAACCTTTGGATGTTGATCTTGAAAATGAAAATAAAAAAAATCCAGAAAATAAACCTGAAGAAACTCCCTCACCTCCTTCTATCCCTCCAAGGAATCCAATTATTTTTCCTCAATCTATTTCTAAGCCAAGGAAATCCTTTGAACCCGATCCTGAAATGCTAAACATATTTAGACATGTTAAAGTCAGCATTCCCCTCTTAGATTCCATCAAACAAATTCCTAAGTATTCAAAGTTTCTTAAGGAATTTTAAACTCATAAGAGATAAATTAGGACCATTGAGAATGTTTCAACACAATAGTCCATACCCATGAAGTGAAAATATCCTGGGACCTTTACGATTTCATGCCAAATAGGGAGTTCCAACTTCGATGATGAACTCATATACCTAGGAGCCTTGATAAATGTCATTCCCAGATCCATATTCTCCAACCTTGGTCTAAGTCCTTTACACCCAATGGGTGTTTTCATCCAGTTATAAAATCAAAGCACAACTAGTCCTGAGGGAATAATTGAGGATTTCCTTACCCAAGTTAATGATCTTATCTTCCTAGCTGATTTATATGTCCTTGACATGGAAGGTGAGATGGCCTATTCTTGATCTCCCCAAATTCTAGGAAGACCATTCCTCATAACAACAAGAACTAAGATTTATGTCCATGTGATCATCCTATCCATGGAATTTGGTGACTAACTATTCAAGTTCAATATCTTTCAATCCATGCCATACCCATAAGAGGATCACTCTAAATTCTCAATCCAGGCTTCTGAGGAAACTTCTGAGAGTCAATTGAACCCCATTCCATCATGTTCATCATGTAATATTGAGAGAGGATCTTGTGATATTTGTACCATGATTAACTAAGTCATAAATGGGGAAGTTAATTCTAACCTCCAATTCATAAACTCCATTAATCTAGAGGATCTTGAAAACTCTATTGAATCCCATATAAACTCTGATATCTATTGTTCCACCTTGTAAAATATTGAGGAAAATGGATCAAAACCAACTAAAAGACCATCCTCCATTCCCGAGTCGTCTAACCCACAAATAAAAGATGAGACTGATCTAAAACCTCTTCCTACACACCTGAAATATGCATTCCTTTTCCATGATCATTCTTATACCATCATTGTATCTAATACACTTACTGAAACTGAGGAGTACAAACTTTTTTAGGTGTTATAGGAAAACAAAAATACCTTAGGTTGGAACCTAGATGACATACCAGGAATCAACTCCTCCCTTTTCATGCATCAAATACATCTTTAGGAATCATCCAAACCAATTAGATAACTACAAAGAATACTCAATCCACTCATCCTTGAGGTAGTTATGGAAGAGATTACCAAGCTTCTCTAAGCTGGTATTATCTATCCAATTTTTGATAGTGAATGAGTTATTCCAATTCAAGTGGTACCTAAGAAGGGCAAGATAACTATTGTCACAAATGAACATGGGGAGGTAGTCACAACTAGGGTGAAAGACAAATAGTGTGTATGCATCAATTATTGAAAATTGAATGTTGAAACACGAAAAGATCACTAACCTCTTCCATTCCATGATCAAATTCTAGAACAATTAGCTGGAAAGTCACACTATTGCTTTCTTGATGGATAAATTGGCCACTTCAAAATCCCAATAGCACCTTAGGACCAAGAAAAGATTACTTTCATGTGCCCCTTTGGAACATATGCATATAGAAGAATGCCTTTTGTGTAATGACCCAAACTTTCATTAATGGAAATACCACTAGATCTAATTAAATGTCTCTTTATGTAAAATGTTTATATAAAATGTCAACTTCTTTGGTTTTATGTTTTTGGATTTTACAATGCTATTAAGAATTGTGACCATTGCTAATATAGCCGTTGAACAGTGATCACATGATTAGTATAAATATAGGGCTTTAACAAATCCAATTTAATCAGACAAAGGAAGCGATGGGCTCATCCAGTAGACGTGCCTCATACGAAGCCCATTTTTTGGAGCTCAGAAAGGAGGTGTCATCATTGGGATTCACTCTTGACCAAGCCCAATCCGATCTTGAATTTGTTAAGCTCGATCAGAACTTCCTATGAGAGAAGTGGAAGTTGATAGAGATTACCACCTGAGCAATATTATTAGAGGCACCCCAAGAGTCGATCACCATCGCACACCTTACCCTTCTATCTTATGTGGGTGTTATAAGGGGTTATGTAATAAGACATTAGCATAATTAATATGTGCATTATTTTGGTATATAATAATGACTATACTTTCATTTTATTATTGTTACCTTGTAAATAGTTTTTAAAGCACAAATAATATTTTTAGTTAATGTCCAACTAAGAAATATATTTTGATGAATTAATAGATTTTTGAATTAAATAATATTTTAATAAAATATTATTATTATTATTAAATTAATTTTTATTAAATATAAATGATCGTATAATTTTATGAATGCAATTGTAATTTTTATTAAGGTCTGAAATCCATTTTTGTCAAAACCCATGAATTTTCGATAAATGTCGGTTTTTATTTTAAAAGTGAAAATTAACATATTTAGAAAATTATTTAGATAAAATGAATATTATTTCTAGAATCAGGATGTCAAAATTATCCAATGGTGAATTTTTCATAATTTTCTGAGACAGTCAAAGTTTTGGGTAAAAATTAAATACCGTTAAAATATATAATGTGTTTTATGACATCATAATGACCTAATTTTGATGTAATAAAATAATATAAACTTTATGTTCGGCAAATATATGTTTTAACATTAAAATAATGTGATTTTGGGTTTGTTTGATTTATTTTACAAAGCTTTAGTGGACCCTTCAAGACTTATTAAACATTTTGTCTTTTTAAATTGTTTTCCTTGGGTGTGTGACTTACCTCCACATAAGCAACCCCATTATTTTAAGAAGTTCATACTTTGGACTTATAAAATATTGTTTTATACTTCCCTTTTCCAAAAACCATGGGAAAAAACCATGGGCTGGTTTGTGGTTTGGATTAGTTTAATGTGAGGTGTCCCAAACCTAAATAATAAAGAATTCCCTCACCTTTCCTATATAAACCCACACAAGCTTCCACTTCCTCCTCACTAAAAGCCTTTTGAGTTCGTCAAACCTCTGACCTCCTCTCTCTATAATCCTCCCAAGTTTCCCCAAGCTCCCAAGAATCCTCTCTAAAGCCTCTCTCAAGCCTTTAGAAGCACACTTCCAAGTAAGGGTTTTTCTTCCTTTCTCATTTTTTTCCAATATTCTTTAAGTTGTTATGCCCTTTTAATTTAAATTATAAATGTTGGGGTATGGTTTATAACCTCTTACATACTTCCCTATTTATGTTTTAATGATGGGAGACCCCTTTATCTCTCAATAAACGCCTCCCATGTACACCTGTTACTATGCTGAAATTCCGTGAGGGATTTCTCTCTCTTCTTTTACATCCAAGTAATCCTTTTGTATTATGCATCTAAATTCGATTAAAATTGTTAGGATATATATCTATATTACCCCCTTAATGTCCATTTCATGTACATATTATGATACACCCCTTTCTCTCTCATCAACCATTTTTATGAATTCATACGTCACGCCGTTACGCTGCCGAAATTGCACCGATTTTCCAAGCCAATGTCATTGTGTAGTGAATACCATGAACACTTCTCTATCAAGGGTATTCAACTTTATGAACATTTAATTATTGATTATAAAGTTTCATTTATGAATTACACATTCCATTATTGTGGAATAAATTTTGATGTTTTATGAATCCATATTATATGATCCATGTGGCACACTTATGCATGAAATGAAATGTTTAAGAAGGGTGCACCCTTATAGTGCTCCATGTGCAATGGGCCTTGGATTATACTAATTCCATGTTAAGTGTTGTTGCCACATTTCCATGTTATGATTTTCATGATTTATCATGCATTTATGTTTATGTTTCTCTTGTGATATATTGATATGAAAATTATCTAACATCTATTTTATTCCTCATGATATTCCATGATTATTCCTTTACTGGGTTTTATAGCTCACCCCTTTCTTATGCATGTCCTCAGGTTATCCCATGCACTGCTAAGTATGAGAGAATGTAGTGGTCATGTAAAGGAAGTTTTCAATAAAGATGTTGTATTTCATATTTTAAGTTGTTATTTAATGATCCTAATCCCCAAATACACTAGACCTATCGATATTCTATGTTATATCAAGTGAAGTTTATGTAATAAATTATGTTTAATTGTGTAATAAAAAGTAGGGCTGTTATAGTTGGTATTAGAGGATAGGTTTAGTTATTTTTGGAATTAGGATTAGAAAACCCTAGTAAAACATTATATACAAGACTAAGTATAATAAAAATATCCCTAAGTTTTGGTGATTATTTAGTAAGTGGTTTATCAAGAAAATACATCCCTGTCTGGATATGAGCAGGTAGAGGCGACTCTGGCACAGATGTATCCTATGGGTAAAACCTGAAAACACCGCTTTGAGCTAGACTCAAATGGGAACTGGTGCATGACAATGAGCCTTTCTCCTCTCTTGGTTATGACACTCCCTGAGGATATGCTTTGGTAAATTCACAAGCTTAGAATGATCCATTATTAAGGGACAAAAAATGCCCTAAGAATATATGTTAGAAAGTAGATCATGGATAACATAGACTGAAGCCAATATATTCACATGTTAAGTAAATAAAAGTTATTTATAAGTCATCAGTTTTGTCCTTGGATTACCCTTTATGTGTTACCCCTAACTTTCCTTTTATTCCAACCAATGGATGGCAATAGGCGGACTCAGACTAACAACCGATGTGAAGATCAATGTGATGACTATACTAATGAGATTCCTAATCCAATGGGAGTGGGAATCACAAACTTTTTCATGATTATATATCAGTTAACTCACGATTTGAATAGAAACATGGGTTAAGAGGAACGTTCAACCCCCCCCTAAGAAAGAACAAGTCACTATCGAGATCTTCATGAGACAAAGGCCTCCTACTTTTAATGGGTCATCCAATCCATCAATCGCTGAACAATGGATCAAATCCATTGAAAAGATATTCTCCATCCATCAATGTTTTGAATAAGACAAGGTTCTCCTAGATGCTTATTGTATGGAGGGTGAAGCTGATCAATGGTGGACGTTGATAAAAAACACGAAGCCTGAGGAGGAGATCGAGGCGTTGGAATGGAAGGATTTCCAGAATATGTTTTTTGATAAATATTTTCTGCACACCCTTCGTATTAATATGGAAAGGGACTTCCTTACCCTCAAGCAAAAAGACGATGAACCTATCGGAGCGTACGAGGCAAAATTCACAAGGCTTGCACGATATGCCTTCGGCTTTGTCGTTACCCCCGAATGCAAGGTTGACTGCTTCTTTGGTGGGATGAAACCTAGCCTGTGGAAAGCGCTGGCAATCCATGACTTCGACAGCTATGAGGAAATTGTCCGATGTTCCCTCAAGGTTGAAATGGAGATCGAAGAATCTCAGGGGTATCATGGGGATAAGAAGTGTAAGGAGGACTTCAATTCTGGCTGTCCGATGGATAAATACAATGGTGGTAAGAAGATCCAACACCGCACTTTCCAAAGGTGCAAAAAGAATCACCCTAAAAATTACCTGAGCGGGATGAGGAAATGCTTTAGGTGTGGAAGAGAAGGGCTCCTGGATATTAACTATCAGCAAGAAAGACCCGCGGCTGTGACATAAGAGAGGAACACTCCATTCATACCTCAACGCATGGTTCATTGCTACAACTGCAAAGAACCAGGGCATCTTGCAAATCTGTGCCCTAAGACAAGGGTTTTCAGAGGCAACCAACAACCTCCAAGGAAACAAGGGAGAGATTTTTCCATCACTACTACCGAAGTGAACTCCGACAACGAAGTGGTGATAGGTACGCTAGTTATTCATTCAAGAATAGAAAACGTACTTTTTGATTCAGTTTTTATGAATTATTTTATATCTCGAAATTTTAGTAGAACAATCCCAGCACCACCACAAATCATGGAAGTGAAGATGTCTGTGAGTACAAAAAATGGGGAAATCATTGAATCCCATGAATATAACTCCTCCCTTGTCATAATCTGTGGATTGAACTTCCCGGTGAACCTTGTCATACTCCCTATGCTGTAATTTGATGCAATTCTTGGCATGGATTGGATTTCCTTATATAGAGCCAATATAAATTGCCGTGAGAGGGAAATCACTCTCCATGCGGAGAATCGACCCCTGATTCTTTACAAGTGAAAGGAGGAAAATGAATCTTCTTTAGATCCATCGTATCAAGCATGGATATTACTACCCTATGAGCATGTGTATCTAGATCAGATTATTGAGTCTAAGGAGGCAACCATCCTTGAAGACATTCCTACTGTGAGGGAATTCACTAAAGTGCTTCCTGAGGAATTTCCTGGTCTTCCTCCTAGAAGAGATGTTGAATTCTCAATTGATCTTATACCCGGGGAATTGCCAATATTCAAGACTCCATATATAATGGATGTTGTGGATCTTGAGGAGTTTAAGAAACAACTACAGGAGAATATGGATAAAGGGTTTATACGCCCAAGTGCTTCAGCATGGGGTGCAACAGTCCTCTTCGTCAAGAAGAAGGATGGGTCAATGCGCCTTTGCATCGATTATCATGAGATCAACAAAATCACAATAAAGAAAAAGTATCCTCTCCCACAAATTTATGACTTGTTCGATCAGCTACGTGGAGCACAATACTTCTCCAAGGTGGATTTGCGGTTGGGATATTATCAAGTAAGGCTGAAGAAAGAAGATATCCCAAAGACTGCTTTTTGTATAAGATACAGGCAATATGAATTCATAGTAATGCCATTCAGACTCACTAATGCTCCTTCCATCTTCATGGAATTGATGAATAGAGTCTTTAGAGATTACCTCGAAAAATTTATGGTAGTCTTTATAGATGATATTCTAATATACTCCAAAACCTAGGAGGATCATGAGGAGCATCTAAGAATTGTACTAGAGAATTTGCGGAAGGAGAAGATCTATGAAAAGTACAGAAAGTGCGAGTTCTAGTTGAAGGAGGTCTCATTCTTGGGCCATATCATCACAAGTAATGGGATATATATGGATCCCTTCAAAAAAGATGAAATTGAGGGATGAACGAGTCCAGCATCGGTAATAGATATCCGTAGCTTCTTGGGGATAGCTGGATATTATCGATGATTTGTGAGAAATTTATTACGATTGTGCAACCCTATTTCCAAGCTAACTCAGAAGGGAGTAAAGTTTTCTTGGAGTGATGAATGCAAAGAAAGCTTCAAGGAGTTAAAAAGGAGACTTATCACTACTCCCATGCTCACTTTACCCACAAGTGGAGAACTTTTTGTGGTATTCAGTGATGCTTTGAAGAAGGGCCTAGGATGTGTGTTGATGCAAAATGAAAAAGTCATTTCCTATGATTCAAGGTAATTGAAAGTTCATGAACAGAACTATCCAACACATGACCTCAAGTTGGCTATAGTGATATTCGATTTGAAAATTTGGCAGCACTACCTCTTTGGGGAGAACTGTGAAATATATACGGAATACAAAATCCTCAAGTATATATTCACACAGAAAGAGTTAAACATGCGCCAACGAAGATGGTTAGAGCTGATTAAAGACTATGACTGCTCAATCCATTACCACCCTGGGAAAGAGAACAAGGTGGCAGATGCCCTAAGTAGAAAGGACCCAACGATTCTATCATTGATGAGAATTAAAAAGGATCCAATCTTCTTAGATTTGATGAAGATGGACATGTCAATCATAAAGAAGGGAACCTCATCAATCCTTTCATAAATGATTTCTCAACCATCACTTTTGGAAAGGTTAAAAGATGCTGAAAAAGATGATGTGGGAATTCAGGAAAAAGTGGAAGCTATCGAAAAATGGAAATCCTCAGACTTTATTTTTAATGAAGAAGGAATTGTGAGATTTGGGAAAAGACTATGTGTTCTATCAAGTCTGGATTTGAATAAGGAACTTATGGATGATTCACATAGTTCAAATTTCTCTATTCACCCAGGAAACACAAAGATGTATCGTGATCTTCGAGAGCATTATTGGTGGGATAATATGAAGAAGGAGATCGCTGAATATACATAAAAGTGTCTCGTGTGTCAACAGGTGAAGGCAGAGAGGTAGAAGTCTAACAGGATGATGAAACCATTTCCCATACCAGAATGGAAATGGGAGAACATCACCATGGACATTGTCACCAGACTTCCAAAGACATCCAAAGGCAACAATGTAATCTGGGTTGTTGTGGATCATCTTACAAAGGATGCACACTTCATTTCTATTCGAGAGGATTTCTCATTGGATCAACTAGCACAGATATATATCACGGAAGTGGTAAGGCTTCATGGATTACCACTATCTATTGTATCCGATTGAGATCCAAGATTCACCTCTACATTTTGGAAGAGTCTTCAACATGCTTTGAATATTGAACTAAAGTTTAGTATGACCTATCATCCTCAAACTGATGGCCAATCCTAGTGGACTATCCAAAAACTTGAGGACATGTTGAGAGCATTCTCAATGGACATTAAAAGAGGATGGGATCAACAACCTCCTCTGGTTGAGTTCTCTTATAATAAAAGTTTCCACTTGAGCATCCAAATGGCACCATATAAATCCCTTTATGGGAAAAGGTGCAGAACACTGGCATGTTGGGATGAGGTCGTTGAGCGTAAGCTACATGGACCAGAAATGGTTGAAGAAATGGTGGAAAAGGTGAAAACCATTCAGCAGCATATCAAGGCAGCCCAAAGTTGAAAAAAGTGTTATGCAGATAACCATCGATGAGACCTTGAGTTTAAAGTTGGAGACATGGTATTTCTGTGCATATCTCCATGGAATAAGGTCATGAGGTTTGGAAAGAAAGGGAAGTTAAGTCCAAGGTACATCGGCCCCTTCGAGATTCTTGATCGTGTTGGGGCTGTGGCCTTCAACTAGCACTTCCACCTACCATGGACAAAGTACATGATGTCTTTCATGTATCCCTCTTAAGTACATACATACTGTACCCTTCACATGTACTCTCTTCATAGGTGGTATAGTTAGAGGATGATATTTCTTATGAAGAGCAACCAGTGAAGATCTTAGATTGTATATAAAAAGTTCTACGAAATAAGACAATGCCCCTCCTCAAGGTGTTGTGGCGAGACCACAAGTTTGAAGAAGTGATATGGGAATCAGAGGAAATGATGAAGCAGAGTTACCCACATCTTTTCTAGTGCGGGAAAAGGAAATTTCGAGGGTGAAATTTCATAAGGGGAGAAGATTGTAACGACCCAAACTTTCATTAATGGAAATCCCTCTAGATCTAATTAAATGTATCTTTATGTAAAATTTTTATATAAAATGTCAAATTCATTGGTTTTATGTTTTTGGATTTTAAAATGCTGTTAAGAATTGTGACCATTTCTAATATAGTCGTTTAACAATGATCACATGATTTGTATAAATATATGGCTTTAAGAAATCTAATTTACTTAGAAAAAGGAAGCGATGAACTCATCCAGTAGATGTGCCCCATATGAATCCCATTTGTCAGAGCTCGGAAAAAAGGTGGCGTCATTGGGCTTCGCTCTTGACCAAGCCCAAGCCGATCATGAATATGTTAAGCTCGAGTGAAACTACCACTACCACAAAACAGGGCAAGGGAAGAGCTTCCCTTTATCAGCGCTAAACAGAAAGTGCTGATAAAGGGGCATGCATTTATTAGCGCTAGTTAAAAGCGCTGATAAATCTAACCTTTATCAGTGCTAAAATAAGCACTGATAAAGGTATACCCTTTATCAGCGCATTTTTTAGCGCTCATAAAAGGTAACATTTATCAGCGCTTATTTTAACACTGATAAACGTTTTTGTTCTTAATTTATATAAATTATAATATTTATAATAAATTTTTTTTTTGTATAAATTAACAATTATATACCAATATTTATAAAAATATACTCTTTATTATTATAATTATTAATAATTAGATATATATTTATCTTATATGCCATTTTAAATAAATATATAAGAATATAAATAAATTATTAAATAAAAACCACTAGAACCTTTATTAGCGCTCGTTGAAAACACTGATAAAGGTATGTTTTATCAGCGCTAAAATAAAAGCACTGGTAAAACAGACATTTATCAGCGCTTTTTTAGCGTGGATAAAAATATACCTTTATCAGGGTTTTTTTAGCGCTGATAAAGGTATCTATTTATCTGCGCTAAAAAATCGCTGATAAATGTATGTTTTATTAGCGATTTTATTTTAGCACTGATAAAACATACCTTTATCAACGCTTTCAACGAGCGCTGATAAAGGTTCCATCGGTTTTTATTTAATAACCCTAACAGGACCTCCTCTCTCGCCCGTGGTCAAGCTTTTCCGGAAGCTGAACTAGGCCCCTCTTCCGCCGCGACCTCTACTCCTCCTCCTCCTCATACTCCTCCTCTTCCGCCTCCACCGCTGGGTTTTCCTCCTCCGCCACGACCGCCGCTGCCTCCGCCGCTGCTGCCTCCTCCGCCGCTAGGTTTTCCTCCTCCGCCACGATCGCCGCTGCCTCCGCCGCTGCTGCCTCTGCCGCCGCTGCCTCCACCGCCACTGCCTCCACCGCCGCTGGTCAGTGTAAAAGTATTTTCCTTCTCTTGGGTTATTATATTATTTTAGAGAGGCCTTCCTTTAGGTGCTATCCTTGGGGAAGATTGGTGACCCTACCTAATGCGAGTGTTCTTGGATGAATCACATGCCATTGATAGAGCTAACTGATTGGATTCTTAGCAAGGGATATGAATATGGGATTATACCTTATTTTTTACTAAAAATTGATAATGGATCCCTTCAAACCAAAATAGATTATGTTCTTACCTTTTAGTAGTTGTTGAGTTATGTCCTCATCCTTCTTTAGGTTGGAGGGGATCATGAATGTGTGATTAATTCAAAGATTCAATTAGGATATACTAGTTCTCCTTCAAGACATATGTGAGAATATGAATCCAATCCTATGTTTTTGTTGGGATATTCTAACATTCCTCTTGAAGGGGTGTGGGGATATAGGCCTAGTATCATATGGAAATTTGGATATGATGTTACCTTGCTCAGCATTTATGGAAGCATGAATATGGGCTTACACCTATGTGATATTTGAGATATTTTGATTACCAATTTCTACTAATTCTTCCAATATATGTTGACAAATATTTAAGACATGGGTGGGGATATAAGGTTGTTTTTATATTTCCTCCAAGTGGTATTGATGGGATTCTATAATTTCAATAGGATTATGAGCCTGTTTGTTTGTAGGAGTGGGGATATATACCTACTCTTTCCCCTCATCCACTTACATAATAAACTGGTGGAATTTATGCATGGGTGTGGAAATATGTGTGTTCCCCCTAATTTTTGTCAAGATGTACAGGTAGGCTCATTGATTTTGAATAGGGATATGATCCTAATCACTAGATACCACGTGTTGTGTTGGAAAATTTATTATGGGGAAGTGGGGATATGAACCTTCTCCCTATGATCAATAGATATTAATTCCTAGAGAGACCTCATAGCTTCTTGGATCTAAGAGATTAGGGAAGGGGTCTTCATTGTAGTGCCCTCAACATGCTTCTAAGGGTTAGTGGACACATGATGTTGGTGATAGTGGCAATTATTAGGAGCCCTAATGGGTGACCCCTGAACTGAGTTGAGGTCATGGATGACTTCTTGATCCACCTTCCTAAGATAAGGAATATAATTATTATCATTCTCTAGGGATATAATTTTGAATTAATTAATGGTGGTGGTAGGTGCCACTTGCTTTATTATAGTTTCCCTATAATGGGGTGGGTTGTGAGTCTTCAACACTTGAAGACCCTCATATAAAACTTCAAGAGTAGGTACAGTACTGTGTTAGTGATACCCCCTTACCATCATGTCATCCACCTAGTTTTGAGGTCTCCAAATAGGTGATGTATTCCTTTGGATCATGGGGGTCATAGATTTAGCAGAAATTGAAGCATGGGAACACCTAGTGGATGAAGATACCTTCACTTTCGATTGAATGGATCTCATAAGGGGTACCTATATACAAAAACTACCAAAAAAAGAATACTGATTAGTGAATTATTACAAATAAGTATATTCGATTAATCATTTTAACAAGTAAAGGATTCATGTTATATTAAAATTTTTTTTACATGGAAAACATGAAACAAAATAGCTTGCCATCCTAGGAACACCATTATATTCTCATTGAAGAATTCAAATTGGGTTTACTATTTTTTTTATGTGACATGCAAATAAAATGTCCTAACATGTGGGGAACCTAATTTATTTAGTTATTGAATAATTTCATATTAGTTTCATCATTTTTGTTTCAAATCAAAACAAAATAGCCCGATTCTTGGTTGTTATGGGGACTGAGTGTGGTAGCACAATATTTTTTTTCAGGTTATGATTCTTTTTTAGACAATTTCCAGTGGGTTTATTCATATAACTAGAAACACCTAATGTCTCACACATTTGTAAGTTAGGCAAGGGAAGGATGTGGATAATCTCATGAAGAAGATGGATTCATGAGGATGGGTATGAAATATGAAGATAGGTTTAGAACTCAATATGTAATATTACATATCCTATCAAAATAGGATTCAAAGTCCACATAGTTTAAGGGAAATAGTTTAAGGTTGTTTGAAAAGATTGTACCATGAAGTTTAAAGTCATACGATTAGGATGTATGTGTCGTGAAAGGTGTGATAACAGAGGATTGACCGAGGCTTACTCATTTAGGATATACTATCTAGGATAAACTTGGGGATTATACCTAGTAAGGAGGACCTATTGGTCAGGGCTTACCCATTGTATGTTCATCTTTTATATTTTAAAAAGTCTGTTGAACTCATTCTATCGAAGGTGGGTTCTATAATTTCTTGTTATCTTAAGGTGTGTTTAACCATGGTGTGGGTTGATTTCGGTTTTAGTGGGTTCTTGAGGTTTATGGGATGTGGTAAATGGTGTAATCAGTTTTATATTATTTTATTCTCATGGGTTTCCCCTATTTTATGTTTTCTTTTCAGTTGGAAATCTCCTCTGTTGTGCGCCTCTCCTCTACCACGAACGCACCTCTGCCGTGTGCTTAACGACACCTTCGCGGTGAGTTTTCTCCTGTTACTCATTGGTTTCCTCTTGTTCTCATGTTATTTCTGTTTGATATTTATGGTTATAATGTGAAATGTACGAGATAAATGCCCCGCTGAAAATCGTGGCCGTTGCTGGTCCTTGTTTGCGCACTAAATGAATTGCATGTTGGTTGGTTCTTTTTGAACATTTGAATATAAAAATTGGTAATTTACGTATACTTTACTTATTAATGAACGCCCTAGGATGATAAAACTTCTGTGATAACCCCTGAATTAACAAACAAAATTGAATAATGGATGCTTTTTAAAATCTAAAATTGTGATTGTTTGATTTGTATGGTGTTGCGATTGTGAGCACGATTGTGTTTTTTTATGGTTTTGCAGTTGTTGGCATGATTGATATGCCATTTTTTTCAATGTTGTAGTCCTTCCACCATTGAATATAAATCCAAACTTTACCCATTTCAATGGCACCACCACTTTGTTACTAGTGAAATTCCACTAAATCCTATAAAACCAATTCTAGAGGACTCTATGAGACACTTTATGGTGTGAATAGGATGTTTTTCAGATTCTATATATTTTTAAAATACATGGTATGTAGTCTTGTTAAATGGAACATGCTTCACCATACATGGATTTCATATAGATTTTAATGCCACACAACATTTATCTCCAAAATTTACACCACATGACTCATCTTCTGACTCAAACTTGGAATAAGTTTCATTTTAAATGTTACATGTCATGTGAACCTAGGTCACACACAATGTATCTCCAAGACATATAGTTCAGCATGAAACCATATACATTCCATGAAATAATGGTAGAACCATATGATATGTGTTTTAATTCACTCACACCATGTATAGATACCATAGAAACTTGATGTGTATATACTATACAACCCTAGTGGTCATGTAAGGACTACACACCATGTATTCCACAAAAATGTGATGCATATCCGGTGAGGTGACTCAGTATGTATCTAAAGTACACGCCATTAGCTCAAGTTGTTCTATATGTCATGTATTTTCAAAGGCATCATGCAGTCTTTGTAAGACTAACTTGGAATTAATTTGATATATGTCAGATTAAATCAGGTATCTTATCCATACACGATGTTCACCTTACTGGACACACTATGTATATGGATTTCACATGAGTTTAGAAATGGTATTATACAACCAACCTTGAATGAGAACCCTACACACTATGTATCCATTAAACAAATTGTGTGCTATGTTATTTTCATTATTATTATTATTTATTTTTCACTTAGATGATAGTATTTCATGTATGAGTAGCCCATTATAAATATCTTCTCATGTAGATCAAAATAGTATGATTCCCTCATACATTGGAAATTGCACACGATGTGGTTTGGATATTTTAATTATCTTCACTCTGCTTGAGAGTTGACAAGTGACAAGTGAGATGTTTGGAGAAAATATGGAGTATGGTACTCCCCCATGTTTCGGTGAAGAGTCCTCCATGTATAGGTTTTAGGTACTCCATGGAGATATACAAAAGACAGGGCACAATCCCCCATATATAGATAGAGTTCAAGTACTTTCACATGTTTTGGGGTAGGTTCCTCCATTTCATTGTAGAGGAATTTGTACTATGATTTTTTTATAAAACCCAAACAATGCTACTTGATTAATTAAAACATAATATTAGGCAAGTTTGAGATCGAACCCATAAATATGATGAATATGAATAAAGAATGGATTAATGCCAATCGGTTGACAAAAGAGTATGAAGATGGCGTGAAAGAGTTTATCAAGTTTGCAGAAGATCATGCATGTGAACCTTCTCAAATCCTTTGTTCGTGTTTACGCTATTGTTATTCAAGAAAAATTAGTCCAGAGGAGTTGGAAGAACACCTGATCTATCACGGAATAGATCGAAGTTATACATGTTGGAATAAACATGGGAAAAAAATGAATGTAGGTAGTGGCTCGGATAACACGGTGTTTTATGGATCATCTGATATGATTACAAGTGTGAACAGTGAAGACGATCGTATGGAGGGTGTGATTATAGATGTGAATGATGATGAAGATCATATTGAGGAAATGATAAGGATAGTTGAAGATGAACTTTGTGATTGCCCAAAATTGTTTGAGAAGTAAAAGAGTTGTGAAAAAACACCATTGTATGCTGGTTGCACTAAATATATAGCATTGTCAGCCGTACTGAAGCTGTATAATTCGAAAGCAGGAAACAGGTGGAGTGACGCCAGTTTTACGGAACTACTTGCTCTCCTGAATGGCATGATCCTAGAAGATAATGAACTCCCAAGCCAAATATACGATGCCAAATGAATGCTACGATCGATGGGTATGATCTCTGAAAGAATACAGGCTTTCCCGAATGAATGTATATTGTTTCGCAAGGACCAAAAATCACTTAAAGGATGCCCAAAGTGTGGTGATTCTCGATACAAGAAAGATGATTCTATTCCTATGAAAGTTGTATGGTACTTTCCAATCATTCCGAGGTTTATGCGCCTATATGGAAGTGAGGAGATTGCAGGACAATTGACATGGCATGCAGATACAAGAATTAAAGATGGGAAACTACATCACCCGTAAGACTCTCCTTAGTAGAAGAGAATTGATCACGAGTATCCTGAATTTGGAAATGAGCCGAGAAACCTTCATCTGGAATTATCTACAGATGGATTGAATCCTTTTGGTTTTCAAAGAAGCAGTCACAATACATGGACGGTTATGTTGTTAAATTATAACTTACCACCGTGGTTATGCATGAATCAAAAATACATCATGTTATCTATGATTATATCAGGACCAAAACAACCAGGTAATGATATTTATGTTTATTTGGCCCCATTGATCGAGGATTTGAAAATTTTGTGGGATTCAGGTGTTACGTTGTATGATGCTTACAAAAATGAAGATTTCACTTTGAAAGCCATGTTGTATGGGATGATAAATGACTTTCCTTATTATGGAAAATTTTTAGGATATAGCATTAAAGGAACTCAAGGGTGTCCTGTTTGTGAACAAGGTACACAGTCTATTAGGTTGAAACATTCATCGAAAACTGTGTTTCTAGGACATTGCAGATTTCTACCCCGATGAAATAAGTACCGATCTTAGAAGACATCATTCGATGGAAGTTAAGAAGAATGTACAACACCGTCTCCACTAATAGGTGATCAATTGTTTGAGAAAGTAAAATATCTGGACACTACTTTTGGTAAACCATTTTCGAAAAACCTTACGAAAACTAGTTGGAAAAAGAGATTAGTTTTTTTTGAATTACCATACTAGAATTGTCTATATGTCATACATTTTCTTGATGTTATGCATGTTGAAAAAATGTATGTGATAGTGTCATTGGCACATTTCTAAATGCACCTAGCAAAACAAAGGATAGAATTAAGGCTAGATTGGACATGGTTGATATGGAAATACAAGAAGAGTTAGAACTAGTGAAGGGTGAAAAACCAACATTTCTTCCTCCTACTGCTTACACTCTTTCCAGGCAAGAGAGATATCAGTTATTCAACTTCTTGAATGATGTAAAGGTTCCATAGGGGTATTCATAAAATATCAATCACATCATGTCAATGAGAGATTTAAAATTAAAGGGTCTGAAATCACATGACCGCCATGTTTTGATCCAAGATCTAATTCCTATAGATTTACGTTGCATTTTTCCCAAGAATGTCTGCCATACAATAACGAAGCTCTGTTTCTTCTTCAAAGCTATATACAACAAAGTTATAGACCCGGTGAAATTGCCAACTATGAAAGGAGAAATTGCCGTCATATTATGTGAATCAGAAATGTTCTTCCTGCCGAAATGTTTCGATATTATGGTTCATTTGATGGTTCATTTGGTGAGATAGATTCGACTATGTGGTCCTATACATTAAAGATGGATGTACCCCATTGAACGGTATATGAAGATTTTGAAAGGGTATGTCAAAAATCGAAGTCGACCAAAGGGTTGTATTGCAGAGAAATATATTTTTGAGGAAGCCATTGAATTTTGTACCGAATACCTATATGGTGTGGAAAACGTTGGCCTACCAAAATCTCATCACACTGAGCAGATTGAGGGTGAAGGAATTTCTAGAAGAGAGGTTGTCACAATCAATATTATAGATCGGTAGCATGCTCACCTTTACGTTTTGCATAACAGTTTCAACGTTGACCCATATGTTCAAACCCACAAAGAAATTATTAGGCATTTGAATCCATCTAGGGATGAAAAATGGATATCAGATACACACAATCGACAGTTTATAGGATGGTTTCAGGACTATATTTTTAAGCAGTTAGATGAAAATCCAGACTCAATTTCAGAACGACTTTGATGGCTAGCCAGAGGAGAAAGTGAGTATGTATTATGTTACAATGCTTATGCAGTTAATGGTTATACATTCTATACTTATGAACATGATGAAGACAGTACCATGTATAATAGTAGGGTTACACTTGTGGCTGAGGCAATTCATGTTTCCAATGCTAAGGACATAAATCCAATTTATGCGAATATGTCATACATTGGCATCATCAAACGAATATGGGAGTTAGATTATACGAAATTTAAAGTGATGATTTTTCAATTCAAGTGGGTTGATAATAAGAGTGATATTAAAATAGATGAATTAGGATTTGTGAAAGTTGATTTCAATAAGGAAGGGGATAAAGAAGAACCATTTATAATGGAATCACATGCAGTACAAGTATTTTATGTTCCAGACCCCGCAAACCGAAATTGGTCAATTGTTCTGTTATTGACCAAAAAAATTGAAGGGTTAGATGAAATTTCAATGGAGGATGACCCTTTTATAGGGACTTCACAATCATTTCGCAGTGGTCCCAATATAGATGGCATTTTGTATGTCAGAGGAGACCACAATGAAGGGATTTACATAGTCGACAGAGGAGTCAAATCTCTTTAAACTTTAAAGAAAAAAAGAGAGTATAATAATCATGTTATTTGTTTATTGTAATATACATTGTGTTACGTTATGTTATTATTTATCCGCTGCTGCTTTTATGTAATCTAAATTAAATGTTAAACCACTTATGCAGATAATGACTTCTGAACCTGCTGATGCGCCCAATCCCGAGGCACAAAAGGTCTCTCAACCAGCTGCTGGTGGTCCCAGTGCAGAGCAACAACATGTTTCTCAACCAGCTGGTGGTGGTCCCAGTGCAGAGCAACAATAGGTTTCTCAACCTATTGTTGCTGGTCCTAGTGCTGAGGTACAATAGGTTTTTCAACCTGTTGCTGCTAGTCCTAGTGCCGATGCTAGCATTCCAGAGGAACATATTGATGATACTTATGATGAAATGGTAGGAAATGAAACACTGAAAGTGCAAAAAAACAATAACGTTGTAGTTTTACAGTGTTAGACAAAATCCTTAAGGAAAAAGCAAAAGACATAAAATTTGAGGTGGGATGGATTAAGTGAGGCCAACATGTTAACCCCAACAGAGCCATCTTTAGTAGCTACATTGTAATCATCACTCGGCAACGCGTTCCAATTGATGTACAGTCGTGGCACCATGTTGTCACTAGGTTGAAGACACTAATGCGGGAAGAGATTATGGTAACATTATGATATCTTTTTTTTAATTTATTAAAATAAAATACCAAAACATCGACTTAATCTTCATTATCCATTGCAGAGTGCATTTATAGTAGATTCCTCGCACAAGGAATATGTATTAATATTTGCAGGAAGGATTCATAGAGGTTTCCGCACAATTTTAATGAAATATCATCTTAAATATGCTGAAGGGAAAATCATGCCGCACCCACCTCCTCTTTATGCACACTTGATATCCCAAGGAGTGTGGGATGTGTTTAGCAACCGTCGTGGGGAGTAGACTTTTCAGGTACATTGTGTTGGGTAATACGTTGTTTGATGTTGCTGGTATTCAACACTTTGATTGACAATTTTTTATTTATGAAACAACAACTAAATGCTGAAAATAAAAAACGCGCAACAGAACCAGCATACCCTTACCGTAAATAAAGGATGGGGTACGCTTCACTCGAGAAAAAAATGGTACGTCTTTTAAATCTACCGTACTACTTGTATGTGACATAAAAAAACACCATAACCATGTTTCTTTGTTTATATTTAGATTGATGAATTGAAATAAAAAGCCATATTTATCCCATGCCATGTGCTATGGAAGGAGGCTCGTGTAAATAAATAGGGGATACTGATAGATGAAAACACACAAAAAGTGTGGTAAACATGTGTAAGTATGACATAATATAAATTTGATTTTCTTTAAATCGCTATTACATTACAATGACTACTTATTTTTCAATATTTTCTATCTGACATAGTCACAGGAATCAACAACAACCGCACCAGATGCAGACATACTTTTAGCAGCCTTGAAGCAGCTAGAACAGTATGGCCGCATTAGAGGTGCGGGTTTTGGGGTGACACCCCGAACAAATTTTCAAAAAAAAAACAAGCAGAGGATCAAAATGAAAAAATGGAAAATCTGCAAGAAAAATTAGCTATTTTTCAAGAATAATTACAATACTAGAGAGATATGATAACAAAATTTATGGGGGAGAGGCAAAGATAAGAAAAAACTCAACAAAAACCCATGTGTGATGATCCCACCCCACCCCCACAAGCTTTGAGGTGAGCCATTCCCCTAAAAAACCTGACTTAGCTGAGGTAATCAATGTTTTAATAATTGTTTCTGTGAAATTTTATTCACATAGACACTGATACCTTTCCTGTACTAATATTATACAGGGTGAAAATGACTGTGATTTATATCTATAAACTCCCACCCATCGCCTTGTAGCGAGGTCTACGATGTTCAATACGAAGAACGACATGCTACACAACAGACAACTTTCAACAGATCATCTCAGAGTGTCAATTAACGTAGCTAATGAGTTGAGTGACGAGATACCTATTCCAAAATGATGATGATGAAATTCATACAGTTGAATAAGTTGTTGGAACATTCATCGCATGGCTGAAAATTCTTGTAAAAAAACATGTCGACAAAGATGTATCCATTTCCAATTTATTTTTCAAGATGGACCTTTAACATTTAATGAAAAAAGGTCTGAACCAATGAATGTTATTATAGAACGACAAAGATAAGAGGGTGAAATGAAATATCAACTCAAAACTATCTCAAGGATCAACCAACTGATTGAAACAGTCTACTGAGAGTACCTTCACCTCGCCCATTCTATATCCATAGTTAATATCATTGTAGGCTCATTTGGATACAAAGTTGATAGACGACATTGCTCACATAATTGATTTTGAAAAAAATATGTACGGAGAGGAAACATCAGATTTCATTAGTGCTGAAAATGTAAATGAAATCCTCAAGTATGAATGGCTAGGTGCCTCAATTATAAATGTATACATGAGGTATATTTTCATGATTTGATTTTACAAAAGCTAATATACTCTGATAAGTATTACTAAATACATTTTATATTTTTTTCAGGTGTATATATGAAAAAAATTTGAAGGGATTTACCCATGAACAAAAATCTGGACTCGTTATCCTCACACCACCTCTTCAAAAGACGAAATAGATTCTGATAAAGAGGCTGCAATAATGTCATCCCTACTCAAATCGTTTGAAAACAAAATTACAGATGACAAACTCTTTTTAATACCAACGATGCATGGGTAAAACTCTACAATTTAATCATATCAAATATATTTTCATTTTTTCTTTACTTATTCCTTTTTGTATTTTTAGGCAGCATTGGATGCTGATTGTAGTTAGTTTGGATACTCCAAATATTTATTTTATGGATTCAATGTATGGATATCCAACAAACCAACCACACATGATGGAGTTTGTTAATTTGTAATACAATAGATCCAACATTTTAAAACTAAACATCTAGTTATATAATTTATGTTGTCTTTTAATGAGGATTCTGTTATGATAGGGCGGTGTATCAATATCGTCTAATGCATGGAATGAATCCAGGGCCTAAGGATAAGAATGCCTACAAGATCTAAAAATGGAAAAGTATCCTAGTATATATAATAAAATTGCACTTTCCAAACACATATCAAAACAAATTACTTATTATTGTCGATGTTTCTATACTGTCCAAAACAAACAAACAGAAATGACTGTGGTTATTATGATTGTAAATTTATGAAAGAGATCATATTTTATCAACAAACTAGAATCCCTGATGACGTATTTTCAAAAATAATTATGAGTTCATTTAAAATATTTATTAATACTTTGTGTATTTATATTTTTTCAGTACTACCATGACTGTCGCAAAATCTCATATTCAGAAGATGATATAGATGTGTTTAGAAACAAATGGGCAACATAACTGATGGAATATTGTACACAAATAGGATGAAGGTGAATTCCTACTAATGTTATCTATATATGATCATTGATATCTCCCTTTTTACACTTATTGAGCATATATGATCACCCTTTATTATGTTTTATATCCTTAGGTTATGAATAATGGTTTTATAAATGAATTTTATTTCTAGTAAAGCATAACTCATTTGACTACACTGGTCGATAGTGTGGAAGTCGACTGATGCATAGTCATTCAGTCCACTCACGAGCATCTTAAAAGCTTGATGGGAACCAATATCTTGGATTTTCAATTTTCTAATTTTAGTTTCCCTTATATGTGGGTGGGGGTGTCCAAGAGGGAGGGGGTGTCTAGGAGTGGGGGGGGGGGTGTCCAGGAGGGGGTGTTTCCAAGAGGGAGGGGGTGTCTAGGTGTGAGGGTGTCCAGGAGGGGAGGGAGGGGGTGTGTTCAGGGGGGTGTCCATGAGTGGGGTGTTCAGGAGGGGAGGGAGGGGGTGTATCTAGAAGGGAGGGGGTGTCCAGACAAAGATCCATTCAATTCCATTCAATACTGATAATATACAATGGGTAGATCACTTATAGAGTAGCCTGAAGTGGGTCTGTAGTGAGGAATCAAAAGTTCCAACCAACCAAACCAATTCCAATATATCTTATTTAATGTCATAAAGACCCAACATATGCATCATATACCTTTATAACATTATATTTATGTGAAATTTCGTTCCTATTCTTCCAATATATTTTTTGTTTGGTGTTTTTCCTTGATTTGTTGAACTGTATCTCTTCAAAATATATATGATTTTATAATTAATATTATTTAATGATGATGTATGATTAATATTTATTCCATTATCAAATAGATGATGAAAATATAGTTGGATAAAGAAGGTTATTAATGGGTATACACTAAAGAACTAGGAGGGAGGGGGTGTCCAGGAGGGAGGGGGTGTCCAGGTGGGAGGGTGGGTGGGGGTGTCTAGGAGGGGAGGAGGGTCTATCTAGGAGGGGAGGGGTCCATCTAGGGGGGAGGGGGCTGTCCAGAGAAAGGGAGGGGGGCTGCAAGGGGAGGGAGGGGGGTTGCAGGTGGAGTGGTGGGAGGGAGGGGGGCTACAAGGGGAGGGGGGGGGGATCTCCAGGGGTAGAGAGGGGGCTGTCTAGGGGGGATGTCTCGGGGAAGGGAGGGAGGGGGTTGTCCAGGAAGGAGGGGGTGTCCAGTAGGGGAGGGGGGATATCCAGGAGAGGAGGGGGGCTTTCCAGGAGGTGGGAAGGGGGATATCCAGGGAAAGGGAGGGATGCAAGGGGAGGGAGGGGTGGTGCCGTCCAGGGGAGGGGGGGGGGGGTTCTGTCCAAGGAAATATGGACATGTAAATGTTGTAATAAGTAATAATTGACATTTTATTAATGTATTCTTTAATATTAATGTTTAATTAATTTCATTATTATATTACTTACATAATATTTTTTTTCTTATATAGGTGAAATATTTTTCCTGAGTTCGAATGCTTTTTTCAGCAACTAATACCATGGAGAACAATTTTTTTAGAGCGGATCATGGATTCAAAAAGGATGAAACATCAATGTTTTTTAACTGTTTGTTGGATAATTGTAATTGTAACCAAATTAAACATTGTTTGAAATGTATATGGTAGTGTGTTGTTTTGTATTCATGATTTCAAGTATATGTATATAAAATTTTTGTTCTTCTGTGCTTTGTGTGTGGGTGTTGTTTCTGCTGTGTGCAAGTGCTGTGTAGGTTCTGGGTTTGCACAGACAATTTGGCCTTTATCAGTGCTAATTAAGCGCTGATAAATGGATAATATATCAGTGTTCAAAATAGCGCTGATAAAGGTAGTATTTATCAGCGCTATTTTCAGTGCTGATATATTATCTATTTATCAACATTGAAAATAGCATTGATAAATACTACCTTTATCAGTGCTAAGCAAGTGCTGATAAAGGCCCACCTTTATCAGATCTTTTTTTAGTGATGATAAACGTCCACCTTTATCAATGATATGTTTAGTGATTATAAAGGAGACCCCACCTTTATCTTTGCTGATATTAACAGCACTTTTTTAGCACTGATAAAGGTAGTTTTTAGTGCTATTATAAGCCCTATTTGTAGTAGTGTGCCTATGAGAGAAGTGTAAGTTGATAGAGATTACCACCCGAGCAATGTTATCCGAGCCACCCCAAGAGACGGTCACCATCGCACACCTTACCCTTCGGTCTTATGTGGGTGTTATAAGGGGTTATGTAACAATACATTAGAACTATTAATATGGGCATTATTTTTTTATATAATAATGTATATACATTCATTTTATTATTGTTACCTTGTAAATAGTTTTTAATGCACAAATAATGTTTTTAGTTAATGTTCAACTAAGAAATATATTTTGATGAATTAATGGATTTTTTAATTAAATAATATTTAAATAAATTATTATTATTATTATTAAATTAATTTTTATTAAATATAAATGATCGTATAATTATATGAATGCAATTTTAATTTTTATTAAGGTTTGAAAGCCATTTTGGTCAAAACCCGTGAAATTTCGATAAATGTAAGTTTTTATTTTAAAAGTGAAAATTAACATATTTAGAAAATTATTTAGATAAAATGAATATTATTTCTGGAATTAGGATATAGAAATTATCCAATGGAGAATTTTTCATAATTTCCTGAGACAGTCAAAGTTTTGGGTAAAAATTAAATACCGTTTAAATATATAATGTGTTTTACGACATCATAATGACCCAATAATGATGTAATAAAATAATATAAACTTTATTTTCAGCCAATATATGTTTTACCATTAAAATAATTTAATTTTGGGTTTGTTTAATTTATTTTACAAAGCTTTAGTAGACCCTTCAAGACTTAGTAAACATTTTTTATTTTTAAATTGTTTTCCTTGGGAGTGTGACTCACCTCCACATAAGAAACCCCATTATTTTAAGAAGTTCGGACTTTGGCCTTATAAAATATTGTTTTCCACTTCCCTTTTACAAAAACCATGGTCCAAAACCATGGGATGGTTTGTGTTTTGGATTAGTTTAATGTGAGGTGTCCCAAACCTAAATAATAAAGAATTCCCTCACCTTTCCTATATAAACCCACCCAAGATCCCACTTCCTCCTCACTTAAAGCCTTTGGAGTTCGTCAAAAATCTACCCTACTCTCTCTATAATCCTCCCAAGGTGCCCCAAGCTCCCAAGAAGCCTCTCTCAAGCCTTTGGAAGCACACTTCCAAGTAAGGGTTTTTCTTCCTTTATCATTTTTGTCCAATATTATCTAAGTTGTTATGCCCTTTTAATTTCAATTATAAATGTTGGGGTATGGTTTATCACCTCCCCCATACTTTCCTATTTATGATTGAATGATGGGATACCCCTTTCTCTCTCAATAAATTCCTCCCATGTACACCCGTTACTATGCCGAAATTCTGTGAGGGGTTTCTCTCTCTTCTTTTACATCCAAGTAATCCTTTTGTATTATGCATCTAAATTCCATTAAAATTTTTGGGACATGTATCTATATGATTCAACTTACTATCCATTTCATGTATATATTATTATACACCCCTTTATCTCTCATCAACCATTTTTATAAATTCTTACGCCATGCCATTACGCTGCCGAAATTGCACCAATTTTCCAAGCCAATGTCATTGTGTAGTGAATACCATAACCATTTCTCTATCAAGGGTATTAAACTTTATGCACATTTACTTATTGATTATAAATTTTCATGTATGAATTCCACATTCCTTTATCGTGGAATAAATTATGATTTTTTACGAATCCATATTATATGATCCATGTGGCACATTTATGCATGAAATGAAATGATTAAGAATGGTGCGCCCTTATAGCGCTCCAATGCATTGGGTAAAGTATAGTATCCTGATATGTCATGTGAAATGGGTGTTGACTCATGATAATTCAAGTTTAATGAGGTTTTACTCATGATTCATGTTCAATAAGGGTTTACTCATGCTCCTTGTGTAATGAGCCTTGGCTCATGCTAATTCCATGTTAAGTGTTATTGCCACATTTCCATGTTATGATTATCATGCTTTATCATGAATTTATGTTTATGCTTATCTTTTGCTATATTGATATTCCTATTGTCTAACATGTATTGTATTCCTCATGTTATTCCATGATTATTCCCTTACTGGGCTTTATAGCTCACCCTTTTCTTATGCACGTCCTCAGGTTATCCCATGCAATGCTAAGTACGAGGGAATGTAGTGGTCATGTAAATAAATTTTTCAATAAAGATGTTATATTTCATGTTTTAAGTTGTTATGTAATGATCCTAAGCCCCAAAGACACTATACCTCTCTTTCTTCTATGTTGTATCAAGTGAAGTTTATGTAATAAATTATGTTTAATTGTGTAATGAAAAGAAGGGTTGTCATAGTTGGTATTAGAGGATAGGTATAGTTATTTTTGGGATTAGGATTAGAAAACCCTAATAAAGGATTAGAGACAAGACTAAGTATAATAAAAACATCTCTAAGTTTTGGTGAGTATTGAGTAAGTGGTTTATCAATAAAATACATCCCTATCTAGATACAAGCAGGTTGAGGTGGCTCTGACACAGATGTATCCTAGGGGTAAAACTTGAAAACACTACTTTGAGCTAGACTTGAATGAGAACTAGTGCACGATAAAGGGCCTTGCTGCACTCTTGGTTACGACACTCCTGGGGGATATGATTTGGTAAATTCAAAAGCTTAGTATGAACTATTATTAAGGGACAAAAAAAAATTCCTGAAGAATATATGTTAGAAAGTAGATCATGGAAAACATATACTGAAGCCAATAGATTCATATGTTAAGGAAATAAAAGTTATTTATAAGTCATTAGTTTTGTCCTTGGATTAACCTTTATGTGTTACCCCTAACTTTCCTTTTATTCCAGCTAATGGACAGAAATAGGAGGACTTGGGCTAACAACCGATGTGAAGATCAATGTGATGACTGAACTAATGAGATGCCCAATCCAATGAGAGCGAGAATAAAAAACTTTTTCACACTTCTCTCTTAGTTAACTCAAGATTTGAATTGAAACATGGGTCAATAGGAACATTAAACCCCCCTAAGAAAGAACAAGTAGCTATTGAGAGATTCATGAGACAAAGGAATCCTACTTTTTATGGGTCATCCGAGCCCTCGATCGCTGAACAATGGATCAACTCCATTGAAAAGATATTCTCTATCCTTCAATGTTCTAAATAAGAGAAGGTTCTCCTAGTTGCTTATCGTATGGACGGTGAATATGATTAATGGTGGATATTGATAAAAAATATGAAGCCTGAGGAGGAGATCAAGGGATTGGAATGGAAAGATTTACAGAAGATGTTTTTTTTGATAAATATTTTCCACGCACCCTCCGGCTTAAGATGGAAAGGGACTTCCTTGCCCTCAAGCAAAAAGACGACAAACCCATCAGAGCATACGAGTAAAAATTCACATAGCTTGCATGATACGCCTTCGGTTTTGTCATTACACCCGAATTCAAGGTTGATCGCTTCTTTGGTGGGCTGAAACATAGCCTGCGGAAAGCGCTGGAAATCCGTGACTTTGAAAGCTATAAGGAAATTGTCTTATGTTCCCTCTAGGTCGAAATGGAGATCGAAGAATCTCAGGGGTATCATGGGGATAAGAAGCATAAGGTGGACATCAATGCTGGCAGTTTGATAGATAAATCCAATGGTGCTAAGAAGATCCAGCACCCCACTTGACAAAGGTGCGGAAAGAAGTACCCCAGAAATTGCCTGAAGGGGATGAGGAAATGCTTTAGGTGTGGAAGAGAAGGGAACCTGACTATTAACTATCGGCAAGAAAGACCAACGGCTGCGACAGAAGAGAGTAATTCTCCATTCGAACCTCAACACATGGTTCATTACTACAACTACAAAGAACCAGGGAATCTTGAAAATCAGTGCCCTAAGCCAAGGGTTTTTTGAGGCAACCAACAACCTCCAAGGCAGCAAGGACGAGCTTTTTCCATCACTACTGCCGAAGTGAACCTCAAAAACTAAGTGGTGACAGACACTCTAGTTATTCATTCAAGAATAGAGAACATAATTTTTTATTTAGGTTCTACGCATTCTTTTATGTCTCGAAAGTTTAGTAGAACAATCCCAGCACCACCAAAAAACATGGAAGTGAAGATGTCAGTGAGTACGATAAATGGGGAAATCATTTCATCCCATGAATATAACTCCTCTCCTGTCATAATCTGTGGATTGAACTTCCTGGGGAACCTCATCATACTCCATCTGGTGGAATTTGATGCAATTCTTGGCATGGATTGGCTTTCCTTATATAGAACAAACATAAATTGCTGTGAGAGGGAAATCACTCTCCATGTGAAGAATCAACCCCCGATTCTTTACAAGTGCAAGGATAAAGATGAATCTTCTTTAGCTCCATCATCTCAAGAGTGAATATTAATTCCCTATGAGAATGCGTATCTAGATTATATGATTGAGTCTAAGGAGTAAACCATTCTTTAAGACATTCTTATTGTGAGGGAATTCGCTAAAGTGTTTCCTGAGGAATTGCCTGGTCTTCCTCCTAGCAGAGATGTTGAATTCTCAATTGATCTTATACCTGGGGAATTGAAAATATCCAAGACTCCGTATAGAATAGATGTTGTGGAGCTTGAGGAGCAGAATAAACAACTATAGAAGAATCTGGATAAAGGGTTTATACGCCCAAGTGCTTCACCATGGGGTGAACCAGTCCTCTTCCTCAAGAAGAAGTATGGGCCAATGTTCCTTTTCATCGATTATCATGAGCTCAACAAAATCAAGATAAAGAACAAGTATCCTCTCCCATGAATTGATGACTTGTTCGATCAGCTGCGTGGAGCACAATACTTCTCCAAGGTGTATTTGTGGTTGGGATATTATCAAGTAAGGTTGAATAAGGAAGATATCCCCAAGA
Source organism: Viscum album (assembly GCA_963277665.1). Lineage (NCBI taxonomy): Eukaryota > Viridiplantae > Streptophyta > Magnoliopsida > Santalales > Viscaceae > Viscum > Viscum album. The sequence continues at coordinate 188,311,349 of OY728155.1, read as the reverse complement.
CTGCTTTTCATACATGATACATGCACTATGAATTCATAGTAATGCCTTTCAGAATCACTAATGCTCCAAAAATATTCATGGACTTTATGAATAGAGTCTTTAGAGATTACCTTGACAAATTTGTGGTAGTCTTTATAGATGATATTCTGATATACTACAAAACCAAGGAGGATCATGAGGAGCATCTAAGAACTATACTAGAGACCTTGTGGAAGGAGAATATCTATGAAAAGTACATCAAGTGTGAGTTCTAGTTGAATGAGGTCTTATTATTGGGCCATATCATCATAAGCAATGAGATATCTGTGGATCCCTCCAAAACATATGAAATTAAGGGATGGCCAAGGCCAACATCGGTAACAGATATCCATAGCTTCTTGGAGTTAGCTAGATATTATCGACGATTTGTGAGAAATATCTTAAGATTTTCCAACCCTCTCTCCAAGATAACTCGGAAGGGAGTAATGTTTTCTTGGAGTGATGAATGCGAAGAAAGCTTCAAGGAGTTGAAAAGGAGTCTTATCACTGCGTCCGTGCTCACTTTACCCACAAGTGGAGAACTTTTTGTGGTATTCAATGATGCTTTGAAGAAGATCCTGGGATGTGTGTTGATGAAAAATGACAAAGTCATTGCCTATGCTTCAAGGCAACTGAATGTTCATGAAAAAAACTATCCAACACATGACCTCGATTTTTCTACAGTGATCTTCACTTTGAAATTTTTTCGGCGATATCTCTTTGGGGAGAAGTGTGAAATATATAAAGACCACAAAATCCTCAAATATATATTCACATAGAAAGAGTTGAACATGTTCCAATGAATATGGCTAGAGATGATCAAAGAATATGACCGCTCAATCCATTACCACCCTCGGAAAGCGAACAAGGTGGCGGATGCCCTAAGTAGAAATGAACCAGCTATTATATCATTGATGAGAATTGAAAAGGATCCAATATTCTTAGATTTGATAAATATGGACATAAGAATCATAAAGAAGGGAACATCATTAATCCTTTAACAAATGATTGATCAACCGTCACTTTTGGAAAGGTTAAAAGATACTAAAAAAGATGATGTGGGAATTCAAGAAAAATTGGAAGCTATCGAAAAGGTAAATCCTCAGAGTTTAATGTTAATGAAGAAGGAATTGTGAGATTTGGGAAAAGACTATGTGTTCCATCAAGTCCGGAGCTGAAGAAGGAACTTTTGGATGATGCACAGAGTTCAAATTTCTCTATTCACCCAGGAAACACAAATATGTATCATGATTTCCAAGAGCATTATTGGTGGGATAATATGAAGAAGGAGATCGATGAATATACATCAAACTGCCTGGTGTGTTAGCAAGTGAAGGAAGAGAGGTAGAAGTCAAGGGGATGATGCAACCATTTCCAATACCAGAATGGAAATGGGAGAACATCACCATGGACTTTGTCACCGGACTTCCATAGACATCAAAAGGCAACAATGAAATCTGGGTTATTGTGGATTTTCTTACAAAGTCTGCACACTTCATTGCTATTCGAGAGGATTTCTCATTAGATCAACTGGCACATATATATATCAGGGAAGTGGTAAGGCTTTATGGAGTACCACTATCTATTGTATCCGATCAAGATCCAAGATTTACCTCTAAGTTTTGGAAGAGTCTTAAACATGCTCTGAATAATGAACTAAACTTCAGTACGACCTATCATCCTCAAACCGATGGCCAATCCGATCAGACTATCTAAACACTTGAGGACATGTTTAGAGCGTGCTCAATGGACTTTAAAGGAGGATGGGATCAACATCTTCCTCTGGTTGAGTTATCTTATAATAACAGTTTCCACTCGAGCATCCAAATGGTACCATATAAATCCATTTATGGGAAAAGGTGCAGAACATGGGCGTGTTGGGATGAGGTCGGTGAGCATAAACTGCTTGGACTAGAAATGGTCAAAGAAATGGCGGAGAAGGTGAAAACCATTCAGTAGCATATCAAGGCAGAAAAGAGTCGACAGAAGAGTTATGCAGATAACCATCGACGAGACCTTGAGTTTAAATTTGGATACATGGTATTTCTATGCATATCTCCGTGGAATAAGTTCATGAGGTTTTGAAAGAAAGGGAAGTTAAATCCAAGGTACATCGGCCCCTTCGAGATTCTTGATCGCGTCGGGGCTGTGGCCTATCGACTAGAACTTCCACTTACCATGGCCAAAGTGCATGATGTCTTTCACATGTTACTCTTGTAGAAGTACATACCAGACCATTCACATGTACTCTCTATAGAGGTGGTACAGTTAGATGATGCTCTTTCTTATGAGGAGCAATAAGTGAAGATCTTAGATCATAGAGAAAAAGTTCTAAAAAATAAGACAATGCCCCTCCTCAAGGTGTTGTGGCGAAACCACAAGTTTGAATAAGCGACGTGGGAATCAGAGGAAATGATGAAATAGAGTTACCCACATCTGTTCTAGTATGGTAAAAGGAAAATTTGAGTGTGAAATTTCATAAGGGGGGAAGATTGTAACAACCCAAACTTTCATTAATGGAAATCCCTCTAGATCTAATTAAATGCCTCTTTTTTTAAAATGTTTATATAAAATATCAACTTCTTTGGTTTTATGTTTTTGGATTTTAAAATGCTGTTAAAAATTGTGACCATTGCTAATATAGCCATTGAATAGTGATCAGATGATTTGTATAAATATAGGGCTTTAAAAAATCTAATTTACTCAGACAAAAGAAACGATGGCCTCATCCAGTTGATGTGCCCCATAAGAATCCCATTTTTCAGATCTCAGAAAGGAGGTGGCTTCCTTAGGATTCTCTCTTAACCAATCCCAAGCTGATCTTGAATACGTTAAGCTCGAGCGGAACTGCCTATGAGAGAAGTGGAAGTTGATAGAGATTACCACCCAAACAATGTTATCCGAGCCACCCCAAGAGTCGGTCACCAATGCACACTCACCCTTTTGTCTTATGCGGGTGTTATCAGGGGTTATGTAACAAGACATTAGCACTATTAATATGTGCATTATTTTTGTATATAATAATGAATATACCTTCATTTTATTATTGTTACCTTGTAAATAGTTTTTAAAGCACAAATTGTATTTTTAGTTAATGTTCAACTAAGAAATCTATTTTGATGAATTAATGGTTTTTTTGAATTAAATAATATTTTAATAAAGTATTATTATTATTATTAAATTAATTTTTATTAAATATAAATGGTCATATAATTTTATGAATGCAATTGTAATTTTTATTAAGGTTTGAAAGCCATTTTTTTCAAAACCCATGAATTTTTGATAAATGTCAGTTTTTATTTTAAAAGTAAAAATTAACATATTTATAAAATTATTTAGATAAAATGAATATTATTTTTGGAATCAGGATGTCAAAATCATCCAATGGATAATTTTTCATAATTTTTTGAGACAATCAAATTTTTGGGTAAAAATTAAATACTGTTTAAATATATAATGTGTTTTATGACATCACAATGACCCAATAGTGATGTAATAAAATACTATAAACTTTATGTTTGGCCAATATATGTTTTAAAATTAAAATAATGTGATTTTTGTTTTGTTTGATTTATTTTAAAAAGCTTTAGTGGACCCTTCAAGACTTATTAAACATTTTGTCTTTTTAAATTGTTTTCCTTGGGTGTGTGACTCACCTCCACATAAGCAGCCCCATTATTTTAAGATGTTCGGAATTTGACCTTATAAAATACTGTTTTCTAATTCCCTTTTCCAAAAATCATTGGCAAAAACCATGGGATGTTTTGTGGTTTGGATTAGTTTAATGTGAGGTGTCCAGAAACTAAATAATAAAGAATTCCCTCACCTTTCCTATATAAACCCACCCAATATCACACTTACTTCTCACTCAAAGCCTTTTTAGTTCATCCAAAATCTGACCTCCTCTCTCTAAAATCCTCCCAAGGTTCCCCAAGCTCCCAAGAAGCCTCTCTCAAGCCTCTCTCAAGCCTTTGGAAGCACACTTCCAAGTAAGGGTCTTTCTTCCTTTCTCATTTTTGTTCAATGTTATTTAAGTTGTTATGCATTTTAATTTCAATTATAAATTTTGGGGTATGGTTTAAAAACTCCCCCATACTTCCCTATTTATGTTTTAATGATGGGAGACCCCTTTTCTCTCAATAAATGCTTCCCATGTACACCCGTTACTATGCCGAAATTCCATGAGGGATTTCTCTCTCTTCTTTTACATCCAAGTAATCCTTTTGTATTATGCATCTAAATTCTATTAAAAGTGTTTGTAAATGTATCTATATAATCCCCCTTACTGTCTATTCAGGTTCATATGATGAGACACCCCTTTCTCTCTCATCAACCATTTTTATGAATTCTTACGTCACACCGTTACGTCGCTGAAATTGCACCGATTTTCCAAGCCAATGTCATTGTGTAGTGAATACCATGCCCATTTCTCTATCAAGGGTATTTAGCTTTATAAACATTTACTTATTGATTATAAAGTTTCATTTATAAATTCCACATTCCTTTATTGTGGAATAAATGATGATGTTTTATGAATCCATATTATATGATCCATGTGGCACACTTATGCATGAAATGAAATGTTTAAGAAGGGTGCGCCCTTATAGAGCTCTAATGCATTGGGTAAATTATAGTACCATGATACATCATGTGAAATGGGTGTTGAATCATGCTAATTCAAGTGAAACTATGTTTTACTTATTCTTCACGTGCAATGAAGGTTTACTCATGATTCATGTGCAATGAGCCTTGGCTCATGCTAATTCCATGTTAAGTGTTGTTGCCACATTTCCATGTTATGATTATCATAATTTATCATGCCATTATGTTTATGATTATCTTGTGATCTATTGATATGCCTATTTTCTAACATGTATTTTATTCCTCATGTTATTCCATGATTATTTCCTTACTGGGCTTTATAGCTCATCCTTTTCTTATGCATGTCCTCAGGTTATCCCGTGCAATGTTAAGTATGAGGGAATGTAGTGGTCATGTTAAGGAAGTTTTCAATAAAGATGTTGTATTTCATGTTTTAAGTTGTTATGTAATTATCCTAATCCCCAAATACACTATACCTCTCGATCTTCTACGTTGTATCAAGTGAAGTTTATGTAATAAATTATGTTTAATTGTGTAATAAAAAGCAGGGTAGTCATAGTTGGTATCAGAGGATAGGTTTAGTTATTTTTAGTATTCAGATTATAAAAACCTAGTAAATACTTAGAGACAAGACTAATTATAATAAAAACATACCTAAGTTTTGGTGAGTATTGAGTAAGTGGTTTATCAAGAAAATACATCCTTGTTTGGATACGAGCAGGTAGAGGTGGTTCTAGAACAGATGTATCCTAGGGGTAAAACCCGAAAACACTGCTTTGAGATAGACTCGAATGAGAACTGGTGCACGACAATGGGCATTGCTGCAATCTTGGTTACGACACTCCTGGGGGATATTATTTGGTAAATTCACAAGCTTAGTGTGAACCATTATTAAGGGACAAAAAAAATTCCCTAAGAATGTATGTTAGAAAGTAGATCATGGATAACATAGACTGAAGCTAATAGATTCATATGTTAAGGAAATAAAAGTTATTTATAAGTCATCAGTTTTGTCCTTGGATTACCCTTTATGTGTTACCCCTAAATTTCCTTTTATTCCATCCAATGGCTGACGATAGGAGGACTCGAGCTAACAACCGATGTGAAGATCAATGTGAGGACTTACTAATGAGATGCCCAATCCAATGGGAGGGGGAATCATGAACTTTGTCACACTGGTCTATTAGTTAACTCAAGCTTTGAATAGAAACACGGGTCAAGAGGAACGTTCAACCCCCCCTAATAAAGAACAAGTCACTATTGAGAGCTTCATGAGACAAATTCCTTCTACTTTTAATGGGACATCCAAGCCCTCAATCACTGAACAATGGATCAACTCCATTGAAAAGATATTCTCCATCCTTCAATGTTCTGAATAAGAGAAGGTTTTCCTGACTGCTTATCATATGTAGGGTGAAGCTGATCAATGGTGGATGTTGATAAAAAATACGAAGCCTGAGGAGGAGATCGAGTCGTTGGAATGGAAGGATTTACAGAAGATGTTTTTTGATAAATATTTTCTGCGAACCCTCCGGCTTAAGATGGAAAGGGACTTCCTTACCCTCAAGAAAAAATCCGATGAACCCATTGAAGCGTATGAGTAAAACTTCACACAGCTTGCACAATACGCCTTCGGTTTTGTCGTTACACCCGAATGCAAGGTTGAACGCTTCTTTGGTGGGCTGAAACCTACCCTACGGAAAAGCATTGGCAATCCACGACTTTGACAGCTATGAGGAAATTGATCGATGTGTCCTCAAGGTAGAAATGGAGATTAGATAATCTCAGGGGTATCATGGGGATAAGAAGAGTAAGGTGGACTTCAATGCTGGCGGTCCGATGGATAAATCCAATGGTGTTAAGAAGATCCAGCACCCCACTTTCCAAAGGTGCGAAAAGAATCACCCCAGAAATTGCCTAAGGGGAACGAGGAAATGCTTTAAGTGTGGAAGAGAAGGGAAACTAGCTATTAACTATAGGCAATAAAGACCTGTGGCTATGACAGAAGAGAGGAAAAATCCCTTCGAACCTCAATGTGTGGTTCATTGCTACAACTGCAAAGAACCAGGGCATCTTGCAAATTAGTTCCCTAAGCCAAGGATTTTCGGAGGCAACCAAAAATCTCTAAGGCAGCAAGGGTGAGATTTTTCCATCACTACCGCCGAAGTGAAACCCAACAACGAAGTGGTGACTGGTACGCTAGTTATTAATTCAAGAATAGCGAACATACTTTTTGATTCAGGTTCTAAGCATTCTTTAATATCTCGAAAGTTTAGTAGAACAATCCCAACACCACCACAAATCATGGAAGTGAAGATGTCGGTGAGTACAAAAAATGGGGAAATCATTGAATCCCATGAATATAACTCCTCCCCTATCATAATCTGTGGATTGAACTTCCCGAAGAACCTCATCATACTCCCTCTGGTGGAATTTGATGTAATTCTTGGCATGGATTTCCTTTCCTTATATAGAGCCAATATAAATTTTCATGAGAGGGAAATCACTCTCCATGTGGAGAATCGACCCCTGATTCTTTACAAGTGAACGGAGGAAGATGAATCTTCTTTAACTCCATCATATCAAGCATGGATATTACTTACCTATGAGAATGTGTATCTAGATCAAATGATTGATTCTAAGGAGGCAACCATCCTTAAAGACATGCCTATTGTGAGGAAATTTTTTGAAGTGTTTCCCGAGGAATTTCCTGGTCTTCCTCTTAGAAGATATGTTGAATTATCTATTGATATTATACCTGGGGAATTGCCAATATCCATGAATCCGTATAGAATGGATCTTGTGGAGCTTGAGGAACTGAAGAAAAAACTACAGAAGAATCTGGATAAAGGGTTTATACGTCGAAGTGCTTCACCATAGGGTGAACCAGTCCTCTTCATCAAGAAGAAGTATGGGTCAATGAGCCTTTTCATCGATTATCATGAGCTCAACAAAATCATGATAATGAACAAGTATCCTCTCCCAAAAATTGATGACTTGTTCGATCAGCTACGTGGAGCACAATACTTCTCCAAGGTGGATTTGTGGTTGGGATATTATCAAGTAAGGGTGAAGAAGAAAGATATCCCCAAGACTGCTTTTCGTAAAAGATACAGGCACTATGAATTCATAGTAATGACTTTCGGACTCACTAATGCTCCAAAAATCTTCATGAAATTGATGAATAGAGTCTTTAGAGATTACCTCTACAAATTTTTGGTAGTCTTTATAGATGATATTATGATATACTTCAAAACCAACGAGGATCATGAGGAGCATCTAAGAACTGTACTAGAGACCTTGCGGAAGAAGAAGCTCTATGAAAAGTACATCAAGTGTGAGTTCTGGTTGAATGATGTCTCATTCTTGGTCTATATCATCACAATTAATGTGATATCTATGGATCCCTCCAAAATAGATGCAATTGATGGATGGTCTAGGCCAACATCGGTAACGGATATCCATAGCTTCTTGGGGTTAGCTGGATATTATCGACGATTTGTGAGAAATTTCTAATGATTTTCCAACCCTCTTACCAAGGTAACTTGGAAGGGATTAAAGTTTTCTTGGAGCAATGAATGCGAAGAAAGCTTCAAGGAGTTGAAAAGGAGGCTTATCACTGCACCCATGCTCTCTTTACCCACAAGTAGAGAACTTTTTGTGGTATTCAGTGATGCTTCGAAGAAGGGCATGGGATGTGTGTTGATGCAAAATGAAAAAGTCATTGCCTATGATTCAAGGCAATTGAATTTTCATGAACAAAACTATCTAACACATGACCTCGAGTTGGCTGTAGTGATCTTCGCTTTGAAAATTTGGCGGCACTACCTCTTTGGGGAGAAGTGTGAAATATATACGGACCACAAAAGCCTCAAGTATATATTCACATAGAAAGAGTTGAAAATTCTCCAACAAAAATGGTTAGAGCTGATCAAAGACTATGACTGCTCAATCCATTTCCACCCTGGGAAAGAGAACAAGGTGGTGGATGCCCTAAGTATAAAGGACACAATGATTCTATCATTGATGAGAATTGAAAAGGATAGAATCATATTAGATTTGATGAAGATGGACATGGGAATCATAAATAAGGGAACATCATCAATCCTTTCACAATTTATTGCTCAACCGTCACTTTTGGAAAGTTTAAAAGATGCTCAAAAAGATGATGTGGGAATTCAGGAAAAAGTGGAAGCTATAAGAAAAGGGAAATCCTTGGAGTTTAATGTTAACGAAGAAGGAATTGTGAGATTTGGGAAAAGAATATGTGCTCCACCAAGTTTAGAGTTGAAGAAGGAACTTTTGGATGATGCACATAGTTCAAATTTCTCTATTCACCCAGGAAACACAAAGATGTATCAAGATCACCGAGATAATTATTGGTGGGATAATATGAAGAAGGAGATCACTAAATATACATCAAAGTGCCTAGTGTGTTGGAAAGTGAAGGAAGATAGGCAAAAGTCTAAGGGGATGATGCAACAATTTCCCATACTAGAATGGAAATGGGAGAACATCAACATGGACTTTGTTACCAGACTTCCGAAGAAATCCAATGGCAACAATGCAATCTGGGTTGTTGTGGATCATCTTACAAAGGCTGCACACTTCATTTCTATTCGGTAGGATTTCTCATATGATCAAATGACACACATATATATATTAGGTAAGTGGTAAGGCTTCATGGAGTACCACTATCTATTGTGTCCTATAGAGATCCAAGATTCATCTCTAAGTTTTGGAAGAGTCTTCAACACGCTCTGAATACTGAACTGAACTTCAGTATATCCTATCATCCTTAAACTGATGGCCAATCTGAGAGGACTATCCAAACACTTGAGGACATGTTGAGAGTATTCTCAATGGACTTTAAAATAGGATTAGATCAACATCTTCCTCTGGTTGAGTTATCTTATAATAACAATTTCCACTCGAGAATCCAAATGGAACCATATGAATCACTTTATGGGAAAAGGTGAAAAACATCAGTGTGTTGGGATGAGGTCGGTGAGCGTAAGCTACTTGGACTAGAAATGGTCGAAGAAATGTTAGAGAAGGTGAAAACAATTCAGAAACATATCAAGGTAGCTCAGAGTCGACATAAGAGTTATGCAGATAACCATCGATGAGACCTTGAGTTTAAAGTTGGAGACATGGTATTTCTACACATATCTCCGTGGAAGAAGTTCATGAGGTTTGTAAATACAGGGAAGTTAAGTCCAAGGTACATCGGCCCCTTCGAGATTCTTGATCGTGTCGGGGCTATGTCCTATTAACTAGCACTTCCACCTACCATGTCCAAAGTACATGATGTCTTTCATGTATCCCTCTTAAGAAAGTACATACCAGACCTTTCACATGTACTCTCTTTAGAGGTGGTACAGTTAGAGGATGATATTTCTTATGAGGAGAAACCAGTGAAGATCTTAGATCATAGAGAAAATGTTCTACAAAATAAGACAATGCCCCTCGTCAAGGTGTTGTGAAGAAACCACAAGTTTGAAGAAGTGACATGGGAATCAGAGGAAATGATGAAGTGGAGTTACCCATATCTGTTATAGTGTGGGAAAAAAAATTTTGAGGGTGAAATTTCACAAGGGGGGAAGATTGTAACGACCCAAGATTTCATTAATGGAAATCCCTCTAGATCTAATTAAATGTCTCTTTATGTAAAATGTTTATATAAAATGTCAACTTCTTTGGTTTTATGGTTTTGGATTTTAAAATTCTATTAAGAATTGTGACCATTTCTAATATAGTCGTTGAATAATGATCATATTATTAGTATAAATATAGGGCTTTAATAAATCCAATTTACTCAGACAAAGGAAGCGATGACCTCATCTAGTAGATGTGCCCCATAAAAAGCACATTTGTCGGAGATTGGAAAGGAAGTGGTGTCATTGGGCTTCGCTCTTGACGAAGCCCATTCTGAGATTGAATACATTAAGCTCGAGCGGAATTGTCTATGAGAGAAGTGGAAGTTGAGAGAGATTACCACCCGAGCAATGTTATCCGAGAAACCCCAAGAGCCGGTCACCATCGCACACCTTACCCTTCGGTCTTATGCAGTTGTTATAAGGGGTTATGTAACAAGAAATTATCACTTTTAATATGTATGTTATTTTTCTATATAATAATTAATATACTTTCATTTTATTATTGTTACCGTGTAAATAGTTTTTAAAGCGGAAATAGTATTTTTAGTTAATGTTCAACTAAGAAATATATTTTTATGAATTAATAGATTTTTGAATTGAATAATATTTTAATAAAATAATAATAATATTATTAAATTAATTTTTATTAAATATAAATGATATTATAATTTTATGAATGCAATTGTAATTTTTATTAAGGTTTGAAATCCATTTTTTTCAGAACCCATGAATTTTCAATAAATATCAGTTTTTATTTTAAAAGTGAAAATTAACATATTTATAAAATTATTTAGATTAAATTAATATTATTTCAGGAATCAGGATGTCAAAATTATCCAATGGAGAATTTTTCATAATTTTCTGAGACAGTCAAATTTTTGGGTAAAAATTAAATACCGTTTAAATATATAACGTGTTTTATGACATCATAATGATCCAATAGTGATGTAATAAAATACTATAAACTTTATGTTCGGCCAATATATATTTTACCATTAAAATAATGTGATTTTTGGTTTGTTTTATTTATTTTAAAAAGCTTTAGTGGGCCCTTCAAGACTTATTAAACATTTTGTCTTTTTAAATTGTTTTCCTTGGGTGTGTGACTCACCTCAACATAAGCAACCCCATTATTTTAAGAAGTTATGAATTTTTCCTTATAAAATATTGTTTTACACTTCCCTTTGAAAAAAATCATTGGAAAAAACCATGGGCTGCCTTGTGGTTTGGATTAGTTTAATGTGAGGTGTCCCAAACCTAAATAATAAAGAATTCCCTCACCTTTCCTATATAAACCCACCCAAGCTCCCACTTCCTCCTCACTCAAAGACTTTGGAGTTCGTCAAACCTATACACTCCTCTCTCTATAATCTTCCCAAGGTTCCCCAATCCCCCAATAATCCTCTCTCAAGCCTTTGGAAGCACACTTCCAAGTAAGAGTTTTTCTTCCTTTCTCATTTTTGTCCAATATTCTTTAAGTTGTTATGCCCTTTTAATTTCAATTATAAATGTTGGGGTATGGTTTCACACCTCCCCCATACTTCCCTCTTTATTTTTTAATGATGGGATACCCCTTTATATCTCTCAATAAATGTATCCCATGTACATCCGTTACTATGACGAAATTCCGTGGAGGATTTCTCTCTCTTCTTTTACATCCAAGTAATCCTTTTGTATTATGAATCTAAATTCCATTATAATTGTTGGGAAATGTATCTATATGAACCCCATTAATATACATTTCATGTACATATGATTAGACACCCATTTATCTCTCATCAACCATTTTTATGAATTCATACGTCATGTCATTACGCTGCCGAAATTGCAACGATTTTCCAAGCCAATGTTATTGTGTAGTGAATACCATGTCCATTTCTCTATCAAGGGTATTCACATTTATGCACATTTAATTATTGATTATAAAGTTTCATGTATGAATTCCACATTCCTTTATCATGGAATAAATGATGATGTTTTATGAATCCATATTATATGATCCATGTGGCACACTTATGCATGAAATGAAATTTTAAGAAGGGTGCACCCTTATAGTGCTCCAATTAATTGGGTAAAGTATAGTATCATGATACATCATGTGAAATGGGTGTTGAATCATGATAATTCAAGTGAAATGAGGTTTTACTTGGGCTTCATGTGTAATGAGGGCTTATTCATGTTCCATGTACAATGAGCCTTGGCTCATGCTAATTCCATGTTAAGTGTTGTTGCCACATTTCCATGTTATGATTATCATGATTTATCATGAATTTATGTTTATTCTTCTCTTGTTCTCTATTGATATGACTATTTTATAACATTTATTTTATTCCTCGTGTTATTCCATGATTATTCCCTTAATGGGCTTTATAGCTCACCCTTTTCTTATACATGTCCTCAGGTTATCCCATGCAATGCTAAGTATGAGGTAATGTAGTGGTCATGTAAAGGAAGTTTCCAATAAAGATGTTTTATTTCATGTTTTAAGTTGTTATGTAATGATCCTAAGACCCAAATACACTATACCTCTCTATCTTCTATGTTTTATCAAGTGAAGTTTATGTAATAAATTATGTTTAATTGTGTAATAAAAAGCAGGGTTGTCATATTTTGGCCTTTTCAATTCTCCTCAAAAATTCTAGAGGTGTATGATGAGTATCTTTTTATAATTAATTGAGCATTATATAGAGGTATTCATGGATGACTTTACCATTTATAGTGATTCATTTGAATCATACTTGCAATCACTCTCTCAGGTCTTACAAAAATGTGTCAAATGCAACCTTTTTTTTGAACTATAAAAAATGTCACTTCATGGTCACTAATGGGATTGTTTCAGGGAACATAATTTCAAAATATGATATTCAAGTTGATCCTACCAAAATTTATGTGATCCAATCTCTTCCTCAACCCACAATAGTTCGACACATCCATTCATTCCTTGGTCATGCTGGTTTCTATCGGTGATTCATCCATAACTTCAGTAGAATTTCCCTCCCACTCACTCGGATACTCCAAAATGATGTTGAATTCCATTTAAACGAGGCTTTCAAGAGAGCCTTCATTGAACTCAACAATATTATTACAATTTACCTAATAATACAACCCCTATATTTATCCTTACCCTTTGAATTAATGGGTGATGCTTCTGATAGGTCCATTGAGGCCATTCTTGGTTAAAGGAGAGAAAAAATTCCTCATGTAATCTATTATGCCTTAGAAAAATTGGATTTAACTCAATCTCACTACAATATTACTGAAAAGTAACTTTTAGCAGTGGTTTTTTCCTTAGATAAATTCCATCCCTATCTCTTAGGTGCCAAAATCATTATCTTCACAGACTATTCTACTATAAAGTTCTTACTCAAGAAACGTGATTCCAAAACGAGGATAATAAGGTGTATCTTGAAGCTCTAAGAGTTTGACATTATGATTAAAGATAAAACTAGAAATAAAAACCTTGTGGATGATCACTTGATTAGAATTTATAATTCTTATCATTCTGAAAAAATTGATCTTAAATTTCCAACTGAGCACCTCTCATCTATCACTCTAAATTTATCATGGTATTCCCCAATTGTAAAATACTTGGTTGTTGGTGTTTTTCCTGAATTTTTTTTCAAAAGATCAAAAAGTAAAGCTAAAAAGTGATTCAATTTTTTTTGGGAAGATAATAAACTTTGGAGAACTAGGGATAACATGGTAATTAGGAGATGTGTTGATGAAGATGGACGTTCCTCCATCTTGGAATTTTGTCATTCAATGCATGGTGGTGGACACTTTGGACCACAACAGACCTCCCAAAAGGTCCTTGACTCAGAATTCTTTGGGACTTCAATCTTGAAGGAATCACATGAGTTCTATAAATAATTCCCCACTTACCCAATGTTTGGCACAATTTTAAAAAGAAATGAAATTCCCCAAATACCTTTAATTTTTAGTGAGATCTTTGATGTTTGGGGGATTGATTTCGTGGGACCATTTACCTCTTCCAATGGATTCTAATATATTATTATAGCTATTGATTATGTTTCTATGTGGGTTAAGGACAAATACAATAGGAATTATGATTCACATACTATTATCAAGTTCCTAAAAAATCATATTTTCCATTGATTTGGAACACCGTATGCCTTGATAAGTGATTTTAGAAATCATTTCTATAATCGGACCATGGAATATCTTTTGAAAAATATTGGGGTTGTACATAAAACTTCAACTATATATCACCCCCAAACAAATGGCATGGATGAACTTTATAATAGATAAGTGAAAAGAGTACTTAAGAGAATTGTAATGCCCACCAGAAAAGACTGGCCTGCCAAATTTGGTGAAGCGCTTTGGGATTATCAAATTTCCTATAAAACACCCATTGGGATGTCTACTTTTAAGATAGTTTTTGGTAAATCATGTAATTTACTAGTTGAAATAAAAAATAAGTCATTTTGGGTAGTGAAAACTTGTAATTTTGATTGTGAAAAATCTGGTGAAGAGAGATTGGTGCAGTTAAATGAATTGGAGGAGCTTCAACTTGATTCTTATGAGAATTCAAATCTCTACAAAGAAAATTCCAAGGTACTCCATGAAAAACATATCCTGTGAAAGGTATTTCATGAAGTTTAAAAGGTAATTCTCTTAAATTATCGATTTCGACTTCACCCAGGTAAGCTTAATTCTCATTGGGAAGGTCCTTTTATTATTACTAATGTTTACCCATTTGGTGCAATGCAAATCCAAGACCACTCTTCCAAAAGGACATTCACAGTTAACGAACATCGGTTAAAACATCACCATGAGAGGACACGCATACTGAGAACCACATCAACTTACATTGGATCCACAAATTCTATAGTAGACCCACCGCTAGATTGGGATAACAACCTATCAAATACAAACTAGGGGGCACAAATTTCCCTTTAACTCTCCCTCTCCCTCTCTCTCCCTATTTCTTCTTCTTCCTATCCATTTCATGTTTTTTACCACTTCCTTCATCAAACCCTTTATTTTTCTCTTTCTATTTTGTGTGGGTGTGTATTTTAAAAACAAAAAAACACTAAAAAAACTAAAAAAAATGCAAAAAAACAAACAAACAAAATGAGTCATACTTACTCACCATCCAATTTTGAAATTTTGTCCAACCATTTTGGGAATTAAAAAATATATGCTTTCATCTAAAAAATTTTGTATTTTCATCATGAATTTGGATAAAGAATCTTGTGTTAAAACCAAACAATTTTGAATTCTCGGTTTTATATTTGGAAAATTATCATTCCCCAACCATTAGGAACAACATTAGCTTTCATACCAAGGTCACTTATAACCCTCTTTTCATTTTGTGTGTTTTTTACCCCTGATTGCAAGTCTTGAGTTTATGGACCTTCAAGTTTAATTTCCTACTTTGGTGTGCTTGAATATGATAGAGGCATTTTTTGAACTATATGAGAATCACAATAGCCAAATAGCTTCCCATTAACGTTACATTAATCCTCCTTTTGAAATCCCCTTCAAGAATATGAAAACCTTTTCTTTGATAGAAAAATTATAATTATAATACCTTGTCCCACCCAACATATACATGGAATTATATTTCATAATTTATTGAAATTTAAGTGTGGGGGGCATGAATTTCATTTTGGGTTCCATTTCCTTGATTTTCAATGTGTTGTCATATGCTTGAGGACACACATCCATTTTGGTGTAGGGGAGAGGTTGTCATTCAATGAGTTTTGGGGAATGGAATTTCATTTATGTAATTTTGTAAATCTTATTGACAAGTGTTCAAAAAAAATCAAAAATAAAATAAAAAAAGAACAAAAAAATATGGGTTGTGTCTTGGGTAGGTCAAAAATAACTCTTTCTGAACCTTTAATCTTATTATAACTATTACAGTTAGTGTCATGAGGAGATCAAACATGGGTTGGGATATGAGTGTTATATCTTTTTCAAGTTCAAATTTTGAAAAGAAAATGAAATAAAAGAAAAAAGAAAAAAAAGAAAACTTATTTCATTAGGAGATGTTTTAATATTTAATCTTCTCATCCCCATAAAATTTTCTTCCTCCTTTGTGTCTTTCTTCACACAATCATTCCCTTTTAAATATGTGTTTCCATTTCCTTCCATGTTTCATTTAAAAATAATTATGCATTGTATAACCCATGATGATGTTTTAAACCTCTTCTCCTCTATCTTGGACATTAAATTCCTATCGCCCCACAACCACAGAAAAACCCCTTCAAAAGACCTCTTGATTCTTGTGCACTTTAGGATAGGGAATGGAAGATGAGATCTATTTCAAACTCTAATAATTTCACTTTTTTTTGGTGAATGAGTGAACCTATAGAAATAAATTTTTATCATCTTGAGAGGCATGAGTTTTGAGTGTCCACATTTTCCATTTCTAAATTTGAGCATGAAAAATGAATTGTTTTTGAAACATTATTTTTTAACAATTTTTGGTGGAATTCAATATGGATGAGTGAAGTGGTCTAAACCTCCCCTGATTAGTGAATGTTTTTTAATATTTTTTGGCTAGTGAGAATGATTTTATTATGTTTTTATATTTATTACACATGAGGACATGAACAAGACTAACTATGGGGGATTTTATGTTATTAATATATTCATAATTTTTATTTTCTCCCTTTACTTATTTTCTATGAAAAGTGCATAATTTTTTTGAAATATTCATGTTTTAATATTAAATATAATTTTGAACACTATTCAGATTAATCCAGATTCAAGTTAGTTTAATGTTTTAATCCTAAATTTCATACTAATGATAAAAATTTTGTGGTTATTATATTTTATGATTCCTCATTAAATTTAAAACATATCATTAGAAGGATTCTTTGTCCAATTCTACCATTTAAAGGGTCATATGGTCCACACAAGAAGGCCCAAAGAATATGTCAATAAACTAGACTAGCCATGAAGATATAATTTATAGAATCAATAAAAAAAACCCAAATTTGATGAAACTACTGAATATATTATTTATTATCCGAAGGAATCATTTATAAAAATTTCACATCCCAAATCCACCAAAAAGTTTCTCAAATGGTTCTATGAAGTCCATCCCACCATTCTGTCTGGAAAATAAAACCATAACACAATTATGGATTGTTTTCCTGATATAGACATCCATTCAAGATGATATTTTTCAGTGTGAAATATAGGATTTAGGAGGCCAACTTTTTTTAATAAAGTATTCGAATTTTAGGGCATATTACTATTCAAAAACCCATTCACATTATGACCTTAGAAAAAGTATGGATTAAAATGGACAGAGGAAAATTATTTAGTAAAATAGCCATATCTTTGGATACAAAAGTACAATGGACAAATTTTTTTGATATATGACAGTAAAAATCAATATATACAACTTGTAAGACGATCATATCTCATGATTCAACTGTATGGAAGGTCAAATTTTTGAGACAAGTGGAGGGGGCATAATTGGAATGAAAACAGTCCAACTCCTGGGGCTATAAATGCATCCCCCCCTCTCCTTGCAAGGAGTTGGGATTTCAGAAGAGAGGAAGATAAATTAGAACGACCAAATACTTTAAAAAGGACTCGTAGGACCTTCCAAACTCATTTTTTCACTTGAGAGACCCTGATTCCTCTCTTTGTTTTCATTCACTTTTGTGTTCCTTTCATTTTTAATTGCATAAGTTGTTTTCAATTTTGATTGAATTTTAAAGAAAGTTTCTTCTTCATAGTATATTTTAATCATACAACCTCTGTTATTAAATAATAATTCTCTTAAAATATTTGAAATAAATTTTAAACCCCTTCCCTAGTTTTACTTCCTCATTCAATTGAAAGTTCTTTTTTAATTCTCATCACCGTTCGTGCGTGTGTATTCAATGTAGAACTCTTTTCTTATCCCATTATTTTTGTTCTATTTATAATTAATCACCATAAAAAATATTATAATATTAATAACCATATTAATGGCTTAGTAAATATTCCATTGTGGCGAGTTAATATTTGGGGATATTAAGTGATTGAGAGCTTTTACTCAATGATTATTCTTTAGGTTAACATTGTGTATGTTGAACTGAAATTTTCATGGATTAATCACATGATTTGTTTAACTTGTGGATTCCATGAATTATTATAACCATAAATACAATACCATAAACAAGTACTGATTATGATTAGACCCCTAGTTAAGTTATGGATTGGATTAAAGCCTTAACACTTGGGAATTATGATCAAAGTCATCTTGTGAAGTGGGTGTTAATTTAATGCAATATAAAGAAAAGTTCAATGAAATCATAATCTTAAATACCCAATAATGTACTCATGCCAATAATTATTAAATTGTTTAATCAATATTTATTAATCAATAATTTCATTTTAGATCTGCAAACCCCCCCCCCCCCCATTAAAAGGAAAAATCACAAAAACAATCAACTATTAAAAAGTATCATCGTCGAGGATTTGACCCGAGTGCTGCTATAAACATTAGCAGATCTCCAGACCCTTGAATGGTTGATATGAGAAAATTGGCATCACTTTACAACCTCTACCAAAATGAGCTCGAGGAACCACTGGTCACTGGTTCTAGTGATTTCCATAAACCCCACAACCAAAACACATTGGCATAAAGCTCATAGGAAAAGCATGGAAACCACTGTCCCAAGAAGGCTAGAAAGGAATATTTTGAGTTTGAATCCCTATTGGTTGAAACCTATAAGGTTATAGTGCCTAAGACCTTCCATTCACAACTCTTCTAATCAAGGAATCTCACTGGACCCCCCTTGATAGACCTCCTCATGAGTGCATCTGCTCGATCACCTCTACCTTCTTCCAAACCTCTAGCTACGTCAGAAATGTAAAAATAAGTAATTGCGTACTGGAGAGAAGGATGGAGTGCCTTATAAAGACATCTCGTATGAGACTCATCATCTAGAAAAAGATCTGGGAGAAAACGAAGAAGGTCCTTGAACCTGATTCCTTGATCCTATTCTGACATGATGTTCTACTGAAGAGAAAGAAGCTCCTACCTATTTACTACCTTCCTGTTCGATGGAAGGAACTCTACCTGGAACTACTTCTAGAATTCAACCCACAAAATGCCTGCCTACTTTCGCTCTCCCAGATACAATGTACACTAGTAATGCGCAGCTCCCCACATCTAACTAACTACCCAAGGGACCCGATACTCTGTCAGGGCCTAGATCAAATTGAAAGTGATCTCCAGCTCTTTTATCCAACTCTCTGTCACCATGTATGAATCACTACCCTCATACTTTCCCAAATTTTACTACTAGAAAGCACATAACGTCCTCTTCCAATGATCATCCTCCTCAATTGGATCAACCCTATGACGATCAACCAGATCGTCCTACAGAACCTCAACCACCTGATCTACATGTGTATGATGAAAAAGATCTATAACTTAAATAAAAACAAATAACTTTCTAAGCCTGGTAGTGTGGAATTTTTTCAAGATTCATTTTAACTCTTTTAATTAATTTTTTTATCCATTTCAACCTAAAAAACCAATTCAAACAAGAACACAAGTCATCATGATGTATGTAACTTTCCTAGGTCTCTAAACTATAAGCAGGTCTATATCGCTTGACCATTCAATAAGCTCAGAGTTCGTGCACTAGATCACATAGGGCCCTAAAATCCCATGTCCTAGCCAATCTCCCTATCCTATGTCATACACCAAGGTCAACTGGAATTGTTGCCATACTACCCCATGAAAACCATACTGCACCTAACTCTAAACTCTACCCTATCTCCCAACCTCCCTATGATACCACTCTGTCATGACCCTTCCCTCCAAAGATACTACAATGTGGGGAGAGAGATTATTATCACTAAGTCCCGCCACTAGTAGGCCCTGGGTTGGAAACTAGCACCAAGGGTAAAAAAAATATCATGCATGGGAGGAATTATCCTCTATAATATAAATAGGATTTGGAGATAAGATGAATAATCCACAATAAACTCCATGATATAATATAAAAAGAAACCAAAACCATCCCATAATGAATGTATAAATAGAACAGATACAATAAAAGTCTCTAAAGTAAATAACCAAAAGTAAAGCTAAATATGTGACTCAATAGCTATCCAAGATCCGAGCTAAAAGTGTAAAACACGGTCCACATAATCCTCCTAGAAACCTAAAAACAATTTTATATACATAGGGTAAACATACAAGTATACTCAGTAGGAAAACCAAAGTCTCTCGTTCACATGTGAAAGAAGCATACTAATGCACCTGTGAGAAAACAAAATAACCAAACAACCCCTATAAAAGTATACTAACCAAACCCAACCTCACCAAGGAATGATCACCAAATAACACAAGTCAATTAATTTAATATAACAAGATCACATCAATAAGGGTACCCGACACCACTTTCCCACTGGTATTCCGCTCTCACACCCAACGTCATACGCCCTGTCACTCTGATATCTTTCGTATACCACACCACCCCACAAGTATGGTCACAACACACCTTTCCCTAAAACACTTGGGATCACTACCCCACAAGAACGACCACATAACACCTATCCCAAAAACACTCGGGCTCACCATCCCACAAGCACGACTATATCACACCTCACCCAAAGACACCTGGGATACCACCCCACAAGCCTGGTCACGTCTCACATGAAAACACATGGGCTATCACATCTCATATGCAAACACATAGGTTATCAAAACCGCCATCTAATGCACTAACAAACCTTTGTCTATCATAGCCTATGAAATACCTACTTCGACTGGAAGAGAGAGTGGTAAAGAGTGGGTAACCATCCATCCTTCCTCCTCACCAGATGACGGGAGAAACACCCCATCATGACTATTTGGGTGTTGGCACATAGTTTTTGACATGGGTGGGGTGTATATATAAATCACAAGAATATAGAAGTATATATATATATATATATATATAGTATCAAAAATTCAGAACCAACCTATGGGTTCACAAACTAACTAACCAACTCACAACACCACCACATTTGCTACCACCTCTAAATTAATAACACCACACAACAAGACACAACCCCATTTCACAATTCCAACCAATTCCACTTAATCAACCCATTCATTTCATTATTTATCATCAACCAAATTTGACCACACAACCCATCATTTATTCATCCATTAACATTTTCCATTCCATTAACCAAAACAACCCATTTCATTTTAATCATTATTAATAATTTATTACATCACTACTCAGGTGTTTAGAACAATGAAACCACCACCTCACCACCCCAAAATCAAAACCACCAAACCATCTCAACTCCCTAAAATCACAACCAAACAAACCACCTTACCGCCCCAAAAACTCAACACATGATCCATCAACCCCACATACCCCAATCACAAATAGTTGTCCC
Organism: Viscum album; assembly: GCA_963277665.1. Lineage (NCBI taxonomy): Eukaryota > Viridiplantae > Streptophyta > Magnoliopsida > Santalales > Viscaceae > Viscum > Viscum album. The sequence continues at coordinate 188,289,690 of OY728155.1, read as the reverse complement.
ACAAGAACGACCACACATCAAAACACACCAGGATCATTTTAAATATTTAAAAAAGATATTTGATCACATTACAATTTATTTTAGGGATGTTATCACACAAGTCATTATCCTTGGGAAACCGTTTTATTAGAAAAATATTATGGGTTATCCAATTTACATTTTAGGGCGATATGAAAACAATCACAACCAAATAAGTATTCATAAAACATATATCCAGTGCAAAAAAATCCCCCAATGACCAGAATTTTCAATAGGGCCACCATCCCATACAATCCACAATATTAAAAATAACATCAAAGCTGTAAAAGCATGGGAATTAAACCCCATTTACCCCTTTAAATTTCATTCAACCAATTATTAATCTTTTATTAATCCATAAAAACCATAATAAAAAGATAAAAAAAAGTAAACCCCTCTCTCATGATACAAAAAAATATAAACGAGGGATTCCTTATCTCAAGGAAGCTTTTCTGACTCGCTACACACCATGGGGTGAAGAAGAACACCCGAAAACCACAACCGCACCATGAGAAAACATGGATCAACCTAAAACACACCCAAATACCATAAAAACACAATCCAACTGACACCCCCAAACTATAAAAACATCACCATAGTTAATCCCTAGGAGAAGAATGAATGAAAACCTACCAAAAAGAAGGAATAACTTACCGTAGATTTCTAATGAACAACCACTGGGACCAACAGATCAAAGAGGAAGGAAGAAAGATTGAATAAATCCTAAATGAACTTAGGGTTTTCCAAAAACAAGAGGTAGAAGAATCCACAACTTACTGAATGAAAATTATCCCGGAAAGAACTTTTAAAACTATACTGCATTGGGGATTTATACGATGTCTAATCCCCTTTCACACCATGCAATCCTGGAGGTTTAGTTTCACCAGAAAATGAATCTCCTTTTTATTATTTAACCCCAAAAAATATAAATATCATGAACCAACATCACACAATACATGAACCACTATTAAAAATCATGTAATACACTTACATAGAGTGTATTTCTTGTAGCAGTTCTACTACACCTACAGCTTCCACCAAAAACTCTCGGAACCTCCCCTGAACACCTCCAATAACAAAAAATGGAAAAGTAATAGACCATGAGGGAAAAACCATTAAAGGTTAAATGGTTCCTCTGGAATCTCCAAATATTGAATTATTTTACTCATAGTATCTAGAACACTTAACTGCTATTCTATTATCTTTTGAACATCTAAATATATTTGATCCATAAAAAATGATAATTTTATAACTAAAAACTCATTAATCTCATTAATATCTTACTTAGTAATAGATTATTATTTGATTGTATGTATTTGACTTATCATCTTTAATTTAAACCCATCAAATTATTCTTTATAAATTGAGATTTCCTTTTAAATTTTGGTACTTTCTTTGAAGAGAATAAAAAAGTAATTTCAGAATAGAATATTTTTTCATATCTTCATAAAATCTTCTAGAACTTCTTAGATATTCATGAAGATTCATTACTTCTTTATTTAGAGGATTAAACTTGGATAAAAAATCTTCATAAGAAATTATAACTTTAGATAATTGAGATGATTTAAGTTCTGGTTCTTCGAAACCAAGGATTTCTTTATCTTTTTCATAATTTTTTTCTAAGGAATCCTTAACAAAGGAAACTGACTATTCTCTAAACAGATTAGTTAAAGCATCAGGAAAATAATTATCTTGATTTATCTTTTGAGAATAACATTACTCTAAGATTGAACTTCTAAGTCTCCTTATACTGGTCATACAAGCTTCTTCATAAGTCATTAAGTTTGGTATTTCAAAAAAGTAAGACAAAAGGTTTAAGAGGTTTTGAGAAGAAGATTTTAGGGTTTAAAAGAGTAAGAAAAAGGGTTTCATTCTAACATATTATAGGTGATGTTTTAGGTTATCAAGCCAAAATATAGATTAATAATTTTATATTTTAACTTTAAAAAGACAGTTTTATGTAAGAAAATTATTTTTAAAGAAAAATTTTCATAATTGAATAACATTTATGAGAAAAAAATGTTAAAATAAAGTTTTTCAAAATGAAATATTAATTTAAGAACACAATTTTTAATAAAATAATCCTATATTTCTTCATACGATTAATATGAGAAAGTACTACATGATCCCCTAAATTATAACTTCTCCCAAAGAATATATTTTTAGAAGATATACAAAACAAAGTTCACAGATATTTTAATACCTTAGTAATTTTTTTAAATATCTTAATATGAAATTAAATAATATTTAAGGGGTAAGAATGATGTAACAAAAAATTTAATAGTTTGACTCATCACATAAAATAATAGAGTGAGAATAGTTTTAACAATTTAATCCTAAAGATAATTAAAAGTTTCTCCCCCTATAAAAAATATTTAGTACATAAAATATTAAAGATAGAAATGAAATACTTCTTGGATTAATAGTTACACCTTTAATAAATTTTCCATAGAAATATAAATATAAGAAAATTCCATATTCTTCAATAAAAAATTTAATGATACAATAATGAAGTCCAGTGGTGCACACCTATAGTATATTATATACTAGGCCTGATAGTGTTAGAAACTAAAGAATTAGGTAAGAAAATTTGTTTGTTTTTAGTAGTGACACTATAATTAAATTTAGACAAATATTTTGAATAATAAACATTCTTGATACCACAAAACTGAGATATTATAAAATAGAAATAATTTATATAATTTCCATTTATTCTATAGTGAAAACATTTAACAGTAGATATAATATTAATTTTTGATCCAAGAAAAAAATAATTTCTATATAGCTTGGGTTTCTCTCCATTACTACCAATCCTACGTTTGAATTTATTATTAGATTTATTTTTAACAGGAATTTAATTTAAATGGTTTTCTCCTTTAATAAGTATATTTGAGGCTTTTTTAAAGAATCAACTTCTACAAATAATTATTTAATTTTATTTTAATTCAAAATACAGGAACAATTAGATCTTAAATTTGAAATTTTATTTGTTAGAAATTCTTTATCAATTGAAATAGCATCATAAGATTTTATAAGTTTTCTAAGTTCTTTCTTCAAATATTCAAATTTATCATAAATCATAAAAAAATATTTATTTAGTTCATCATTAAAAAAATTCCCTAAATCAGAATTTTGAGAGTAAAAAGTGTGTACCTAATAAGAATAAGCCCTAAGACATAGATTTACCATCTATTTTTCATGCCCTGCTTCAGAGTTTTTAGTAGATTCATTACTTGAATCAGAAGTATCAATCCATTTAGTCTTCATTAATTCTTACCTTTTATTTTATAATCATATTTCCTTTTATCTTTAATCATAGGATAGTTAGATGTTGTGTGACCATTCTCATTAAATTCATAGAATCTATCTTATTTATTATCTTTATTCCTCTTATTGTATATTTTTCCAAATATTTTAGGAATATTTGATAACTCATTTATTGAATCCAGATAACTTGAATCAGATGATTCATCCATATTATTTTTAAGTTTAACATATTCCTTTTTGATAAAAATATTGTTTTTAGCTTAGAATTTAATCTCAGGTTTATACATAAAAAAGGTTCCTATTAGTTATTTTATTGTAAAATATTTAAATGGTGTAGATTATTGAATAGTAGCAAATATTCCATTCCACTTAGAAGGTAAAACTCTTAGAACTTTTAAATCTTTATCTGATTGTTTAATTGGTTCTCCTAAGGCATTAATATCATTAACAACTTCTATCAATCTTCCATTCATCTGAGTGATGACCTCATATTCATACATCCTAAATGTATTAAATTTCAATTTTTAAGTATTTCACCTCAGTTTTATGACATTATTAGTTCCTTCACAAGAAATAAAAATAGTTTTCCACATCTCATATATATTAGCGTAATGAGTGATTTGATTAAATTTATCAGTTCCTAATTCACATACAATGGAATTCATTTCTCTTGAACTAAGATCATATTCTTTCTCTTTATCATCATTCCATTTTTAAGATCATATTTATGAATTTTATAAGGCTTGGATATCTTTAAATAAACTCTTATTACAATATTTTTTAAATAAAAAATTATGTGTTCTTTCCATCATCAATAATTATCACCATTAAAATAAAAATTACAAATAATCAACATACCTTCACTAAGATCATCCATTGAGAATTATATTCATTCAAAATTTTAACTCATGATTATAAGATCAAAATAAATCTTTAATATTCTACAAGATCCCAACCTATGATACCACTTGTTAGGTTGGAATGGTGATGATGATGAAATAAGAGGGGGGGGGGGGGGGTGAATTGCATTCCTTTAAAAACTTGATAGAAACTAAAAATCCATATTGAGATGAAACAATCCTTTTCTTACCTCTTAAATAAAAGTAAACAAAGAAAAGTAAAATAGTAAGAGAACACAACAGTTTATAGTGGTTCAGGGCACACAGATCCCTTAGTTATCTCCACCAACACTCTCTCCACGAGCTTTGTGATTTTCACTAGAAGACACTTTTTTTAAGGATCTCTATATTTGAGTGTAGGCAGTTAACACCTTACATTAAGGATTCTATAGGGCCTTTTGGTTCTTTTATAGGGGACCAAAATTTCTACAACTTATTTTGAGGAGATTAAAATCCACCAATGACTAAGTACATACAACCAATACTCTAAAAAAATAATATATTAGGATATAGACATTGAAATAGATTCAGTACAAAGTTGCAAAAACAACTTAGAGTTTTAGAAGAAACTGATATTTGTATATGATATTCAATAAAACATAGCAGTAACAAAAAATTATTCAACTTTAAACACTATTTATTTAGAAAGTAGTAGAGAAAACACTAGGGTGATGTTTAAAAATGTATGTCTCCAAAGTGTAGCTCTGATAAGTGTTTTGTCGAACTAAAGAAAAATATTAACAATGAAATATAGAAGAAAAATAAAAACAACAATGATTAGATCAACCAAATAAGAATCAAAACATCTATGTCTCCAAAGTGCAACTTTATATAAAAAAATATATTGTTTTTGAATGCATATATTTATTTTCATAAAAAGAATACATGTTCTCTTAGAAGATGAACATCTTGTTATTTATCATGACAGTTGAGTTCCTTCAGGTCAAAAAAATATAGAAATATTGAATGATAAATCATTAATATTAGAATTTAAAATATTCAAAGAAAGTTGTAAATTCCCTTAAAAATAGGAATGATTTAATCTGTTGAACATGATCCCTTGAATTAGTCACTAAAATAGATTTAAAGAGGTATTTAACTTTGGTGAGACCATTGCAGAAAACATGGACATAATCTATAATTCAAAACTTCATTTTTGACCAAGTAAAACATAGGGTTTCTCTATATAGTAATAAACTCCCAAAGTATGGTTGACAACATATGATTGATTACAAAATAATGGATAATAAACCATATGTTTATTCTTCAAATATAGTTTTTCTTCCAAAATTTAGGTTCTTGATCCATATGTTTATTCCAAACATAGTTTATACAAACTACATGTTCCACTAACAAATGTAGGGTATGAGAAATGTTTCCAGATTACTTATAAAACATGTTTAGAATGATTTATACTTGGAGAAATCAAATAACCACCCAAGGGTTAAATACTGAATATGATTCCATAATAAAAATAATTATTCCAGTAATAATTATCCAAAAATTAACTTGAAGTAACTTCATTAGAAACATAAATTTGGGTGTTTGTGAGCATCAAAATAAAAAATAAATTAACAAAATTGTTGAATCAATACATGTTCAACACATAAACAATTCATCATATCTGAACCCATGGAAAGAAATGGATTTTATAAACATTTCATCATAGCATAACCTGTGGAAAATAAATAGGTTACATAATCACTCTATAATTTCATCATAACATAACCCGTGGAAAAATAAGCGGGTTTCATAAAAATTTTATCATGGTATAACCCATGTAAGATAAATAGGTTTTATAAAAATATTTTCATTATAAATATAAACCATTCATAGAAATAATAGGAATGGTGTCCTTGGATCATATCCCCAATAAATCTTAAGTAACACCAAAGGATGTCATCTTAGATGGAAAATGATTTTGAAAAATCACTTGGAACATTTCTTGAGTAAAATTCACTTTCCACTTTGAATTTTTTTTTATAAAACATATTTTTTTTTAAATTCTTTTATTTGAAAATAACCTTGGAAACTTATAGAGGAATCTTTAAAAATCATTTAAAACATTTATTAAAGAAAATAACCTTTCAAATTTTATTTTTTAAAAAATATAAATTTTTTTAAAATCCTTTTCTTTGAAACTTATAAAGGAATATTTAAAAAATTTAGTGGTCATGATGGCTGGAAATTCAGTACATGTTAAAATAAATATTCTTTTCACATTTTTAGTGAAATCCAAACATGCCTTATTTTGAAAATGACATGAATATTCATTTTAGTTTTTTTAAAAGTAAAAAATGGTAAAAAAATAACTTTAAAAAATCCCATAGGAACTTTAAAACATTTTTTAAAACCTTTTTAGAAAACATTGATATGGAAGAAAAAAGGGGTTTTGACTAAATATAGAAATAAAGTTGATTTTCTTTAAAAATATTCTTTTTGAATAATGAGTAAATAAATAGAGGAAAATGAAGGTAAAACATTTATTCTCATGAAATAACCATATTAGAAGAAAATTTAAGAGATAATTGAGATATGGATCATAATATTTCATCATCATAATCATAAATATAAATAATCCCAATAAATGATGAGAATGTATCATAAAATTATTACGACTTTTGTAACTTTGAATCATAATCCCCATGAAAGAATAAAATTAAATGAAACTAAAAATATCATGAGAATAAATAAATCCATGATATTACATGTCAAATGGTTTTTATATACACCTCACAAAATAAGGTAGGTGTATAACATAACGTATGTTCCAAAGAAGAAAAACTGAGACAAAAACCCCTTACCGCATTGGTAACATTGAAACCATAAAACCTATTAAATAAATATAAAAAATAGACATGTAAATACCCATAATTTTGATGATAAGTATCATAAAATATATTCATGGATAGTATATACACTAAATAAAATAAACACATGGTGAATATGACATTTGTCTCATAGAAAATAAAAGTGAGTCAGAAATCCCTTACCACTTTTGTAACTTTTGAACTGTAAACCCCATGAAAGATAGATCCTAAAATGGATATGTAAATCAAAATAATTTTTAGTAAAATAATCATAAAATAAATTCATGGGTATTATATATACTATATGAAAGAAACAAGTGGTGAATATGACATTTTTATCATAGAAAATAAAAATGAGATGAAAATATCTTACCTCTAGTCTCGACTTATTTTTTACACATTAAAAATTAATGTATAATAAATATAAGTTTATTATAGATATATTATTGAACTATAATTATATATATAATACCATATGTTATTTAATTATGACCTTTTATTACCCGTTTATTAACAATTTCTTGTTGAAATCATGTTTCAGATAATAACCGCTTTGTTTTTCGTGAATGTTTTTATTTTTTATTTTTATCCTATTAATTTAATCATGGTTACATCATTAAAGAATTTTAACCATGATATAAATATCATATAAATATTATATATATATATATATATATATATATATAAATCCATAAAATTTAGATATAGACAATGAATTACATCTTTCATAGAGATGATAGGTTATACATATGCATAAACGCTGCTTCCATTTTCTCAACTGATTGAAAGAAATAAAGGTTAATAATATATTATAATTAAAAAATTATTTTTATTTCATATAAATATCACATATTTTTATTTAAATATATCCTTATTACCTTCCATGTAAAGCGTACATGAATAACGAATCACATCACTTCGTGAGTCGGTAGTCCGTTGTACACACAAGCGACATTATCGTATTCCTAGAGAATTTAAAGTAAGAGGTATATGTGATATAATAATTATAGAAGTATAAATATATCACCAATATCATATATATTTATTTAATTTATCCTTATTACCATCCAAGTGAAATGTAAATGAAAAATACATCACATCGGTTAGCGAGGCGGTAGTCCGCGTACACACGAGCGACGTTATTATTTTCCAATGGGTTGGGAGGAAAGAGGGTAGATATTTTATTATAATTACAGAGGTATAAAAATATCATAAATATCATATATAAACATTAAATCCATCATTATATCTATCCATGAGATGTGGTGACAGAAAACGAATAACATCAGTTCACGAAGTGGTTATTCAGTGAATATAATGAAAAATATTTTTCAAATGAATATTAAATAATTATTATTCAAGGATTTTTTAAATATTTATATGATAATTGAGTCAATTTAATGACTAATATTTCATCATGTAACATAGTTCATGTGTTACAAGCATGTGATAAAATATTCACAACATTTACAACAATTTTTAAGTTCCGTTTATGTTGTTTTTGGGTATATTTGATGGCTTACCTTCCATAAGGATTTATATGCGATTTATGGATGTTAAAACCTAAGTATATAATCTTTTTTTAATACCCAAAATGTGTGAAGTAAGTGTTTTCACAAATTATATCTCTTATCCCATCTCTCTCAAGCCCTAGAGAGAGAAAATGAAGAGGATATCAAAGAATACTCAATCCAAGTTTAAGGATCATTAGCTTGACCTCTCATGACCAAGATGACATTGAAGAACCTAAATTCTCCATTCTAGAACCCAGATTTCATAGTCCAATAATCAATCGAGCTTCTGAAATGTTTTTGGATGATCTAGAGAGTTCTAGGTTCATTTTCTTCAAGCAATGATCACCAACGATGAGTGAAACATTTCTGATCAAAATTAGATGAGGTATGATTTCAATTTAATTTTTTATTTTTAAGTATTTGTGATTAATTAAATTGCTCATGATCCATGCATGAATCAATGTTGGGGTATAGTGGATTTGATGTTTCAACATAAATTCAGTACTGAAAATTTTAATATAATATATTTCATGCTTTCATCAAAGCTTGAAATTCCTTCAATTATGTATAATTATATATATCTATATATATTTATATGTATTTATATTTATATAAATTATGTGGATGTAAGTATATATGTATATTTATGTGTATATATATGTTTATGTATATTTATATGTGCTTATATATATATATATTTAATTATATTTATATTTATATTTAATTAAGTATATATATGAATTTATACATGTGTGTGAAAATTTATTTATATTTATATATATATTTATAGATATTTATATGTATTTATGTATATTTATACATATTAATATGTATTTATATTTATATTTATTATGTGGGTGCGCATATATATATTTGTGTATATCCATATATGTTTATATATATATATTTGTATGTAATTATATTTAATTACACACACACATTAATTTTTATATATATATGAATATATATTTATATTTATATATATTTATAGATATTTATAAGAATTTATGTATATTTATATATATTATGTGAGTATATATCTATTAGTGCAACCAAGATATTGTGTGTTGGATTTGTTGACAATGTGGCTAAAGTAGGTATGGACATTGAAGACCTGGTGGTGTAAGAATGTTTATTAAATATTTTAAGAAGAGATGTGCATGTTAGTGATGATGGATAAAATGAAATGAGATACCTTTATATATATATATATATCAAGGACTTGTTTTATGGTTTTAGAAGCTCTTAATTTTGATAGTGTGGATAGTTTAAGGGGAATTTTTGTTTTCCCTGTGTCTGGAAGAGAAGAAGATATTTAATTTGTGGGTGGTACTCTATAGAAGCCAGTGGCATGTCCAAAGTTCTAGATTAGGATTTTTCTTGAATATGGAAATGAAATAACCTGAATAAATGAGCCAGATAGGTGAGAGAAAGTTATGGCATTCATGTGAAGATCTAATTGTAGAAGAAGGAAGTTTATTTCTAGGAACTTGAAAGTTAAGTTTAGAGAATATTAAAGTTCAGTTGAGTAATTGGTGAAGTTTTTACAATGGAAAAGTTTGTACAATGACATTATTGTTGGGTACAAAAATTGGAGGTTTTGAGAAGTTTATCATTTGTTTAAAAGTGAAGGAAATTTGTCTATGTAGTTAAGTGTTCCATCCACATAGTCAAGTTTTTGGTCTTCATAGTCTAGTATATGATACCTATAAATAGGTCATGACTGTTATTCTCATATAGGAAGTACACCACTTGACAAGTAGATCATGCAAATCAAACAGTCGAGTACATGTTTTTCTTTAGGAGTTCATGGTGTCAAAATGATGTTTTTTAATCAAATATGGATTCATGTACATGGTCTATATGGAAATTGAATGGCATTGGAATAATTTTTTTTGATTGATCATGAAGTCATGCATGCGATCAATAATAGAGTACGTAGCTGAAAGGTGGATATTTTTTGATTGTCGCAAAGGGAATTTTTGTGAAGGGATTGTATAATAATCTTGGGGTTAATGTGTTTTATGGAGGAGTTTCCCTATAAATACCCATTTATTCAAATCATTATATGTGGTTGAAAAATTTTAGGAGGGATTAAGAGGTTAGTTAGGAATACCATTGAAGGCATATCCATCTATGAAGAAGAATTCTATGAGTTCATTCGTAAAGGAGGAAGAAAGTACACAAAATGAGTTTACAATGGAGATCCACATAGTCAATACATAGAAATTATTACATTAAGGAATTACATGAAGTAAGATCATGAGGGAGCTCCACGAAGTTCTATGCATGGTCTATGAAGGGAGGTATGCAATCTATAAGTCTTGTATATGGTGGTATTTGTGAAGTCTATCTATGAAGGAAGGCAGCATGCGAGGGTTCTTGCAAAAAATAGTTCACAGTATTCTATGTGTAGTACGCAGTCCATAGGGTTGGTAAACAATGAACAAAGGTAACCCATGAGGGATTTTCACGAAGCGCAATGAACGGTCCATGAATGGGAGAACATGGTCCGTGAGGTGAGTATGTGGTGAACATTGTATCATTTAAGACAGATCCAAATAGCTATTTTCACTCGATCTCATGTGGATATTTTGGTAATCAAGGAGTATATTAGAGCATCTAATATAGTTTTATTGGAGGAAGAAGGATATTCAAAATAATAATTGAAGTGCCACATCTGGTAGTTGGGGAGAAAAAAAGCGGCATGATAATCTTAGTGTGAAATTATCCTCATTTGGATAAATAAGTGTTGTTGTAGAGATATTGTGGAAGACATAGACTCAAATCTAAAATTTTGGAGTTGATTTCATTTTGGAATTTAATAAGGATATTACAAAAAAATTGAGTGCAATAAAGAAACACATTCAGAGCAATGATGTAAGTGAAGTCTCACACTGATTAGAGACAAACCATCACATCTATTATACATTGAAAATAACTTAAAGTCTATAAAATATAAAATATCATTCATTTAAAAAGTGGGTAGAGGAGAATAAGAGGTAGTGTACCTTATGTGAGGAGTGATTAAGACTAGAAAATTAGAAAGGCAGTGAGCCTGGCATGGAGTGACTGTATCCAAAAAATATATCCATAGAACTAGTGAAGATTAGTGGATTTTGGTACACCAGCACAACATCATGTGTATGATACATAGAATATACCTTAATGTAAAACCAATTAAAATTTATGTGATGTGTTCTTGTTTTAATTTTTTGTATATTTGTGTTTGTTTTGATGAATACACCATTGAGAGCGAAAGGTTGAACAAAGTTCCTACCAACATGGGAACATGAACCTAAAGAAAGTTAATCATATTAAGGAGAAAAGTTTAATTTTTCCCATAACCCTGATTCAACCTATATTAGGTTGTATCAAGGTACAACATATATATATGGTTTTTTTTAAAAACCACTCTTCCCAAAATCATGATATAGTCTCATGATTTTGGGATTTTCTCATGTTTTTCATTTTTATTTTAAAAAACCACTCTGCCTAAAATTGTAAGACATTATCATGATTTTGGAACCCATTTTTAAAATAAAAAAACCCTAAAACCATTTAAATGACTTAAAAATTAATTAAAAAACATAAGTTGAGGCGTGGAATGTGAGTGCTTGAAAAATAGGCCCGACTGAATCGATCAATGGTGTATAAATGAATATAGGATATGAGGGTTACACTTAATTTGGATAGTAGATGTGGGGATAAAATAAATTATAAGAATGAATTAAATTAATTGAATCATTCTGGTGATATGAAATTAAGTGAAGAAAATCATAGAGAAAGAAATAAAGAGAATTTTTTTTTCTGTCACACTAAAATTTTTAAATCATCCAAAAATCAAGGTGATTTGGAATGAAATGGTGTTGAAGGTTAATTCATTTTTTCAATTTTTAAAATTACCCTCATTTTTATAATATATCACAAAACAATTTCATTTAAAATTTTTAACCAAACAAGTTGAAGAGAAATTAAAATAATTTATTCTTCTTTTAATCGATTATCAATCTAAACATAATGAGAGAAAACATAATCATTTATTTTTCTTTATTTTATTTTAAAAATTATAAAATTATTTATTTTCTTTTACTAATATATTATCATAAATAGTGTTAGGTTTTTTGTCTCACAAACTGGTGAAGGATATGAGGTAAGAAGAAGCGGGGTTTCATGCATGCATGCATTTGTAAAAGCAGAAAAACAATTCGTTTTTAGTAAATATGATAAGGTGAATTGTGTTATGAGAAGAGATAATGACACTGATTGAAATTTCGAAGTATTTAAAAATCGATTCCTCATTTTTGATTGTAAATAAATTCAATATTGATAAAAAATGAGAGTTATTGTGAATGAAAGTGAGTATACAATCACAAATAAAAAATAGGATAAATAAAGACAAATAGTAGAGAAAATAATAGATTCAAAATTCTTATTTCCCAATAACATTATTATTATAAAATATTCACTAAAGAATAGAACACTATTGAGTGGATCCTTGAACTAATTTATGTTGTTTTATTCCCTTTAAATTTTTTAATACTTTGAATTGATTATTGATTAAAGTTTGCTTAATCTTGATCATATCATAATATTTATTTAAATAAAATATCTTTTGATTTCATATTTTTATTAGTCATAATAAGTTCCAAAAATTTCATGAAGTATTCCCAGTCTCAATAAGTAATTTGGGACCTTAAAATATTATTTATATGTGATTTTTACTATTCTCATATAACCATTTCACTGTACACCATGTAGCTAAACCAAAATTCACGTATCCAATTTGTGAATGACATAGCTATTTTTCCATTTTTGGTTTCCTTATGTATTTCAAACATATATTGTGATAAAGAAATACAAATTGAGTGATTATTTTTGTTGTTGTAAATATAATAACATTATATAAATTTAATTAGAATAAGTAAACTTCTGAATCGATCTCTATCTTATCAAAAATTAGGTTATAAGTCACGATATGTTTTCAGTTTGAATTCTGCTATTTTCTAGAACTGTTTTCTACTGTATTTTGTTGATAACTTGAGTTTTAGAAATAAGGTTAAGGTGATTATTAATTATTTGGAAATATAATTAAATTTTATAAATATAATTAAACAAGAACCAAATCTGGTTCTTCTATTTAGTATGTCTGTCATAGGAAAAAAATTAGATAATTCAATCTATTTATAGATTTTATAGATTTAGATATGTGAATACCATACATAGATTCAGTTACGTGACTCGGCTATGTCGATTTACTTATGTGAATCTCCTACATCAATTATAATATGTGAATTTATTATGTATAGGGTTTTATCTATGTAGAGAAAAAAACCTATGTGAAAAACACCCACATGAATTTGGCTACGTAGTTCAGTGAAATTCTACAGGTTACTTTAAAATATGAAATTTTTCTTTGTTTTAATTAAAATTTCATATTTTTATTTTCTATATGTTCATTTAAAATATTTTAATTTTTTTAATTACTTTATAAATTCATATTAATTATGTATAACCCATGCAATGTGTTTTAAATTATTTTAAACTTTTTTTTATAAAGATCAAAGGGTGTTCTATTTTTTGTGCATAAAAATTACATCTTGAAACTCAAAAAATAGTTTTTATTATTTTTTTGTTGTTTTAAATTCTATTATTTATAAATTAATATTATTTTATATTAAACTCATTTAATTTTTTAATATTTTTAATGCATTGTTATTAATTTTTGATATTCTCCACATGTTTACTGCCCGTTTTAAAATGAATGATTTTGAATTTTGTATTTCAAATTAAAATTTTATATTTTCATGGGATTTATTTTTGACCTACTATTATGGAAGTATTTTAAACTATTTATTTTAATTATTTCAATGTTTTGAATTATTCTTTATTATTTTAAATTTTGATCATGAGTTGAGCGATTATTATGCAACAATAACATCCCTCTCTTTCTCTCTATTTTCGATAATCCTGTCTTATTATTTTTTATTTTTGAATTGTTTAACCTATCTTGGATGTTTTAATTTTATTTTTTTAAAAAGGAGTTCGATCCTTAAAACTGTGTGGTTGAAAAGAGACACACTACTCATGTGATACTTCTTCAATGAGATCTTTCATGTTTTAAAGTGATACTATGTGAAGAGTGTGGTGGTGTTGATACTGTGATGTGTAGTACATTATGCCTCAGCGGAATGTTTCTCACTACTGTTGGAAAATATCTCAAGGATTTAATGAAAACATCTACAAATTCTTCTACTACCTTTGTGAGACAATCAAGTCAATCAAACACTCAAGAACTAATACTTGTGTTTTATTCTCCTTCTATTTATTTAATTATAGTTTCTTGAGTTTGTAACACCTCTTCCCATATGTAATGTTCTTTCACTTTATATTTATGATTTTTCGTAAAAAATAATTCTATATCTCTAGGTTATGAATCCTAGATTCTAAATTCAGGGTCGTTCAGGTTGTGAATCCCAATATCTATAGTCTGGGTTGTAATTTGGTTGTAACCCCCCATAAAAAATTTTGGAGCCTTGTTATTCTTCCACTATAAAAAGTAGTTTGTAATCAGTTTATGATTCCCATTTAAAAATTATATTAGTATGTAATATATTTCTCAATGATTAGAGAGTTATGAGTGTAGATTAGGTCCACTTTAGACTAAACTACTATAAAAAACATCCTTGTGTTATTTCTTTTATTTCTATACTAATTATCTTCATTAAATAACTTTGATAATTAATTTAGATAATTAATCCATCTCTTAATTTTTCAATCTAGTCTATTCAATACCCCTCTAGACCATCTTATACCACCTTATCCAACCTAATAATTAGTATCAAAGGCCAGAACTTGCTTAAGAATAGTTTAACTCTACCATTCTTTTTCCTAATACCAAACAATTGGTATTAGAGGTTGTTACTTTTGAAATTTATACACTCCTTCTAGAGTCTTGTATTATCCTCATTTTAAAATTTATTATTATTTTTTCTAACCTATTCCTAAACCTCATAGTAAAACGATATAAATTATTTAATATGGAATGAATAAACATAAACAATGCATGGATTCCTCATAATCCACCTCACTTTGATGGAAACGATTACAACTCTTGGTAATCTAGAATGGAAGTTCACCTCAAATAATTAAGCATAAACCACTATTCAATTGTAGAAAAATAGTAAAAACTACCAAAAGATGACCATAATACTCTTAAAAGAAATAATGTTGAAAAATATGTTTTAAATTACAAGGTTGTAAATATTTCATATTTCACTATTAACATAAGTTTGTTAAGTCATGTGTCTACATGTAAGACAACTCATGAAATATGGAATATTTTACAAGTTAATCACCTTAAATCCCACAAGATGATTAGAACCAAACTTGGAATGCTTTGAAGGGAGTACCATGATGTCATTATAGGTAAATATGAAAGTTTAAACCAAATGTTCCACTAATTCAGAAGCATTTTTAATGGAATGAAATCCCTTGGAGAAGATTTAGAGAATCCCATACTTATCGAAGGATTCCTAATAAATTTACCTAAGAAGTGTCACACAAAGAAGGTTGTGATAAATTAAAGTAATAATTTAAAAAAAACACACTAAATGAACACATTGGATCATTATTACAATACAAACTTGAGTAAAAAAATATCATAGAAGAAGAGACTTCAAATAAGAAAGGTATTTTTTCAAATCATATATAAATTTTATTTCTAACGCTTTAGAATATGAGGTACAAGAAAGTGAATAATGAGAAATTGAAAATATAACTAATGATATTTATAATTTGATGAAGAGAAATAAAGAATTCAAGATATGACCAAGTAAAGACAAAAACAATGATAAAAAATAAATAAGGTTACAACATATGGAACAAATGTAACATTTTGTGATTATAGAAAGAAGGGACATATTAAACCCGAATATATAAAGTTAGAGCAAGAAGGTAGATATAAAAAATACAAGAAAGAATTGATATGTTCTTATCATACTTAATGAAGTTTCACTGAAGAATTCGATTCAAGTGATGAATTTGGAAGAAAAAAGAGTCATCCAACCTATGTATAATGATGAAAAATAAAAATTAGGTTAGTATTGATTCCAATTATAGTTATTATTTTGATAGTGATGGTTATAGATTTGATGAGTTGTATGAAAAAATAAAAAACATAAAAAGATATTTTAAGAGTTACTAAATTGTATAAAAAATTAAATAATAAAATAAGAGGCTTATCAAGGAAAGTAAGAAAGTAATTAAGGAGAATTATTCTCTCAAGGAAGAGATAATTTTTTTTTCATGTTCTAAAGGTAAGATCTATGATGATTTTGAGTCTATTTAGAAAGAAAATGATAATATTAGAAAGGAATTTGTAATATTAAAATATATGTTATCTAATTTTGTTCAAGGACATGAAAAATATGAAAATATGGTGTCTATGATGATACTAAATAAAGATAATATTGGTTTTGGTTATAATATTTATATTCCTAAATTATACAAGACTAATTTTGTTAAAAGATTTGTAGGATATGATTCTTCTGTCACATGCTTTAAATGTTGTATACATGGACATTATGATAATTAATTTTCTCTAAGATATCCTTAATCTATTAGTTATAGAAATACTTTTATTTCAAAGAATTTTTCTACTAGTACCTTATAATAAATGTTTCAAATCTATTTGGGTACCTAATAACTCTATTGCTAATCCAGTTGGACCCAAAATAGCATGGGTACAAAAATGTCAAGTAATTGATTTTTATAAGAAACATAACTTGTATGTCTGAAAAAGAACACATGGTACATGGAAAATGGATGTTCCTAGCACATGATTGGTGACATATCAAATTTCATCTCTTATACTAAATGCGACGGAGGCTCTATCACTTTTGGGGATAACTCTACAGGTAATGTTAAGGGATTTGATGAAGAAGGTATTTCTAATTTTGTTTCAATTTCTTAAGTTTTATATATTGAATTTTTTAAAATTAACTTAATTATTATTTCAAAATTATTTGATGATGGTATGTATTTTAAATTTGAAGATAATAAATATTTATTTTTTAAAAATGGAAATGTTTAATTTTATTCTAATATAAAAGATAATATTTATTCTATTAATTTCTATAATATATCTAATCAAAATTTTAAGTGTCTCAATGCTATAGAAATAGATAATGTTCTCTAGAATAGAAGGCTCAGACATGCTCATTTTAGAATGATACATAAATTAGCCAAGCATAGACATGTTCTAGTTTTACCCAAGTTAAAGAAAATAATATATTTTGTTTTTCATCTGTGCATAAAAGTTAAATATCACAAAGAATATTTTAAAACTATCAATAATGTTTCTACTCATAGACCTCTTGAATTATTATATCTTTATTATTCTAATGAAAACTACTAGTTTAAGTGGAAAGAAATATGTTTTTTTATTGTTGATGATTTTGGTAGATTTACATGGGCTTATGTCTTGCCTAATAAGCATGAAACCTTAACTAGATTTATTTATTTTTAAAATCTAGTTCAAAATATAAAATAATTTTTAATTTATTATATTAAAAGTTACAATGGAGGTGAATTTGTTAATTTTTTTTTTTATTTTTTTGAAGAAAATAGTTATGCTCATATTTTTATACTCCCAGAACACCACAACAAAATGGTCTTGTAGAAATGAAAAATAGAACTATTCAAGATATGGATTAAATTATTCTTAATGAATATAGTTTACCAGAATAATTTTGGGATGAATATATAAATACTACTTTATATTTTTTGAATAAAGTTTATGTTATATTTTTTTTTGAAGAAAAACCATTATGAATTGTTTAATGTTAGAAAACTAAAGGCCAGTTATTTTGAAGTTTTTAGTTGTGAAGTTTTTATCTTGAATATGAAATATAATTTAAATAAGTTTGATTCTAAAAGTATTGAAGTTATATTTATTGGTTATTCCTATAATATTAAAGTTTATATATTTTATAATAAGAAAACCATGACTTTTGAAGAATCTGTGCATATAAATTTTGATGAATCTTGTGAGGTTAAAAAAGTTGTTTTAGAAAATATTGAAGATGATTTTAGGAATTTTAATTTTGGTGGAGAAAAGCGTCCATATAGTGTATCTATTGAGGGGGAGAAAAATTATTCTCAATATGATCCTAGATCATTGAGGATTCATAAAGATCATTCCATTGAAAATTTGATTGATAATATTGGTTCTTATATGAAAAATAGAATCTCTACTTTAAAATTATTTTCTAACTCTACTTTTGTTTCTAATAATGTTCCAAGTAATGTTGATAATGATTTAAATGATAAAAATGGGATAATATCTATATAATATAAGCTTAATAAATTTGTTAAAAATAATCTTTGGCCTTTAAATTAATTTCTCAAGAATAAACATATAATCAAAACTAAATGGATGTTTAGAAATAAGCTAGATGAATCTAGAAAGATTTCCAAAAATAAATCCAGACTTGTTTCCCAAGGATACTCTCAAGAAGAAGATATAGACTTTAAAGATTCATTTTTACCTGTTTCTAGGTTAGAGGATATTATAATCTTATTATATTTTTCTTATTATAAAGGTTTTAAGTTATATCAAATGTATGTTAATAGTTCTTTCTTAAATGGTTTTATATATGAATAATTTTATGTTAATCAACCCACTTGTTTTGAAAATGAAAAATTTATTAATCATGTTTTTATGTTATCTAAATATTTGTATGGTCTCAAAAAAGCACCTCATTCTTGGTATGATAGGATTTATTGTTTTTATTTTGAATAATGGTTTCAAAAAGGGTAATGTTGATCATACTACTTTTATTAAAAGAATTTGTAATGATATTTTAATTGTGAAAATTTATGTTAACAATATAGTTTTTGGTTCCTATAGTGAATTTATTTTCAATGATTTTTCTACTTTGACATCATTTTGGTTTTACATGAGATTAATGGGAGAATTAAATATAAGGACCCGACCTTAAAACATTACATAATATTGAATTAAATGAATAATTCACATTGAGGATCTTTTCATGTTTAGATTTTTAGAGATTTAGGACATAACTATTACATATCAACTTAAATATTACAAATTAGACACTTCTACTATAACTGTTTTTTTTTCAAATCCTTAAATAAAACAAGAGTTATTTTATTGATATAAATATTCTCAAATAATTCCTTTATCTTACCCTTACCTACAACCTGTGTAAAACATTTCAAAAACATGGGATGAGCATAAAAAGATCAGTAAGGGATATAAAAATATGGAAAGAAAACATTAGTCCATGTATACATAAGAATCAATGAAATCATACTTTACTCATAAAACATAAGAAATTTAACATACCTCATGAAATCATAAGATTTATGAATAACTCATAGAAGTAATAATACATAAAGGTAACTTGAGGCATTCATAACATTCTTATGTAGGGATTAACCCTCATGGTTAAGTTTGGAAAACCCATCACAGTATATTACCTAAATCTCTTCAGATAAACCTTAGCGTTTAACTCCTTCACATTACACAATGAATTGGAGAGCTATCTTGGGCTCACCTTCCCTTAGTTTATCATGGAACCACCTGACTTCATAAACAATGCCCAAGAACCATAACATAATCGTATCACATAAAATATGCATAAAGGAAACATAACATTTCCACATTTCAATAATAAGATATCAATACGAAACATTGATATAGTCAAAACATTATCAAAACCATTTTCAATACCAAAATAAAATAAAAGTAAAACATGGAATTTATTTATCATTTTAAAAAAAGTTATGGCTTGTAGATGGATCTGAAACTCAAATAATGGTCACGACGGCAGAGAAGTCATTGTTGCCGCATACATAAGACAAAAACATTTCTTTTGTCGTTTAGTAAGATGCTTCATGTAAAAATATTCATTTTTAATGAAATTAAAAGTCAAAAGGGTTTTATACACCGTATAAAATAAAGTCGTGTAGAAATCAAAAGATGCCTTAATGAAAGGATATTGAGACGAAGTCCCGTACAAAGACGGTATCCTTAGATTAAGGATAAATCAATTACATAATTATGTGTGAAAAATATAAATACACTCAATATAAGTGGATACTAAGTGTAAAACAATCATATGCCATCCACAAATATTCATAGCACGACATAATCAATAATTAGAGATTTAACCCAAATAATTGAAATTGGGTTAAGAAGTTCCCTCACAGAAATTTGACAGCCTAACGACGTCACTGTAAAATTCAGAAAATGAGTTGATGAGAGATAATAAGGGTATCTCATCACTTGGACATAAAATTCACAACAATAAGGATATATAAGAACATATCCCAACATAAGAAGATGTAAATTAAAAGACCTAACAAAAATAAGTCCTTTAAAAAGAGGAGGGTGAAAGGTTCCCTTACCGAAATGGGTAACTTTCGAAATGTACACCCCATGAAATAAGGGTCATACAATGAAGATGCAAATACCCGTAAATTAAATTATATTAAACAAATAATAAAATCATGGGAATTAGATACACCACACAAAAGGAAATAGTGGCAAATGTAGCATGAATCTCACGAGAATAAAAAGTGAGATAAAAACCCCTTACCTCTTTGTAATCAATCAAGTCGTATGACCAAAAGATAATAAGAACCAAATGAATCACATAATACCATAAATATAAATAGAATCATTATAATATATATCAAATTGCAGTACACAATACACCACATGCAATAAATAATTTATGAACAATGGAAATCTTACGGAATTAAAAGTGAGATAAGAAATCCCCTTACCTCAAGTCCGACTTGTCTTGTTCATTTCTATATATTACTGAATAATAAACCTTGGTAAATTTATAATTTCTTAAGTAATTCCTTTAATGTTTATTATTCAATTAATATCACATATTATCATGTTATAATAATTAGTTAATTATGTGATTTCATATCATACGTTTTGTCGATGTTCGGTACATGAGTCAAAAATAAACTTGTTTGAAGAGAATTTTCCATGTAGTTATAAGTAAATCGTCTTTAGAATTATGTTTAAATATCATATATATCTAGTATATATGTATTCCATAATTTTTGGAGATAATAAATGAAATGTACCATTCATGGAGACGGCAGGCCGTACGTACGCATGAACACTACTTTCATTTTTTGTCAAATTAATGGACTTTAAAACTAAATGAAACATAGATATATTATAATTCCATTATAATATATATGTTATATAGGTAACATAAGTTCATTAATTACATTCTTTATAAATTCCATGTTTTTCATGAATGATCTACATCACCTGAGGGGGCGGTTGTCCACACTTCCTCATATGATATTATCGTATTTGCACAACATGAAAAGCATAAAGGTATTTTTAAATATAAAATACAGAAGCATTTAGAGGACATAAATATAATATCTATCATATATAAATATAGTTCCATCATAATGGACACCATGATAGGTGTTGAAAGAATATTGAACAATCATCGTTTCGTGAGGCAGTAATTCGCCACCCACAGAAACAGTATGTTCTTTAACCATTAGACAGATGTGTGTGTAAGTGTAGGTATAATCCTTATCATAACAAAATAATATTATATTTACGATACTGGTGTTATTATGGTATCAAATAATAAGAAGATAGTGGTGAGTGAAGAATGAAAATAAAATAAAGAAACTCGAGAGAAGACATTACCTCTAAATCAGGTAACTCTTTTTGATTTGAGCCAAAGGCTTCCTTGGTAAGACTTCTGCCAAAAGTGAGGATTCTAGGAGTGAGAGAGGGATATGGAGAGATAATATGAGTAGAGTTTGGACAATCCAAGGTCTTGAGAGGTGTCGGTAAGGGGGTAGAGGTGGGGGCCTTTTATAAGAGGGAGGAGGGTCACTTTTGGGACGTCTTGAAATGTTACTTTATTATAAAATGATTTTCAGATTTTAAAGGTCCAAAAATGATATATTTAGAGGATAAGGTGATAAGGGTTCGAAATACACCCATAAAATAGGTTTTATACAAGTGTAAGTTTTATATTTTACCTTATCTTTTCATTTTATTTAAATCGTTCATTAATGAGGTAATCACTGCATCATCATGGAGTCATAAATAAATAAATTTATTTAATGTCTAAAAATAATAAAAAAAATATCATGATGTAGGAAATATTTTTAGATTTCCAATGAGTATTTATAGTCTAAGATATCATTTATTTAAACAAAATTAAGATTTTTTTACTTAGGATATACAAACCTTTGTTATATTTCTCTTCTTTTTTGAAAAAAATAATGTCATAAATATCACTATCACACCCATGTGACTATGGGCCCTAAAGTTTGGTAAAAATCTTCCCATGGTCGGACATGACTCAAAAAATAGGATTTGGACACATGTTGGGGTCATTTTATATTATTATGATATTATTTTATTACCCTTAACTACCCGATTACTAATTAATCATGATAATTAAAGATAATTGTCGTCGTTAAAATTCATAATGTCCAAAAACAAAAGTTTCTTAATTAGATAATTTGGAAATTATTATTCCAAATATGGAATCTATTTTACCAAATTTCAAACATAGAAATTTCAGTAATTTATTTAAAAATAATTCCTGTTGTCAAAACTAAAGACATGTTTTTTAAGAAGTAAAATTTATCAAAAGATTGACTTGTTTTTACATCCAATTGAAAAGTGAAATTACTTCCAATGAACAAAATTGTATTAAGTGATAAAAACATAATTCAATTACACTTTAAAACCAATTAAAAGGACAATCTAACTATATAATTAAATTATATGTAAAATCAGTTTTGAAGTAAAATGCGGTATTTTTCACTATTCATTAAAAATGAACATTTGTCAGAAAAATACCAAAAATTTATTCAAAGTAAATTTGATATGCCAAATTCAAAAATGATGTCCATTTTACCAAATTCAAAAAATATAATTTTCATTAATTAATTTTATAATTAATTCCCACTGTTAAAATAAATAACGTGTTTTTAAGAAATAATATCTATCAAAAGATTGACACTTGTTTATGTACAATATAAAAGTGAAATTAATTCCAATGACCACCATTGAATTAAATGGTAAAAATATATTCTAATTAAACTTTAAAACCAATTAAAAAGATAATCTAACTATATAAGTAAATTAGATTAAAAGGAGGTTTTGAATTAAAATACAGTATTTTTCACTATTCATTAAAAATGAACTTTATCAGAAAAATAACAAAAATTTACACAAAGTAAATTTTTATGTCCTGATTTTAAAGAAGGATTTTATTTTGTCAAATATAACATATAAAATTGACAAAATATAGTTTTTTAAAAATAGGGTTTGCCATCAAAAGGCGGTTAATCGACCTTTTAAAGAATATTAGAATATTTATTTTTAAAATTGGATTCATTTTCATTTTAAGACTCTATAATTTATTGGGTAATTGTTAAAATATTTAACAAACATATATAATCATTTTGTATTTAGTTCTGTTCATTCCCGCCATTACAACAGCTAGGCATTAACTACCATTAAAATAATATTATTATATTTTTAGTGTACAACGTAAGATTTCAAAGAAACTCATTGCTGTGTATTGGGTACGCCATCGAACATAGAATTATCTTTAAAGTAATATTAACATTTTATTCACAAATATTAATATATATGAACATTTCATATTCATTATTTACTGGGGATGTTACATCCTTCTCCCCTTTTGGGAATTGCGTCCTCACAATTTTAAAATTGGGCACAGAAACTTTATTGGAATCCCCACATCGGAAAAGGAGTAAATAAAATTATCACTTTAAAAGAAAGAAAAAGAAGTACAATGGTCACCTGAAATAACCCATACTAGGATTCCATGAAAATATGGATATGGAGGAGAAAACAGAGGGTCAAGTTCTGATGGTGAGTGATAGATAACATGATTAGGAGAAAGTTAACCACAAAAAAATCACAAACTTATGATGTGTGTAAACAGTCATTGATTACCCAGTAGGAAATGTAAACCAACAACATTTTTGTTTTACATTCCTTTTCATAATTTTGAGGAATTCATTTACTACATAGAATAAAAACATAAGGAAATATACTTACCTTCAAGAAGAGTTTCATCCTTTAATAAGTTTATACCAAAACTAATCTTTTTTCCAAATTATGAGCATTAAAAAAGACTTGGTCACATCAAAAGCACAAGAATCATCTTCTAGAGAATAACATAATCCACAAAAGGAGAACTATATATTTCCCTTGTATTTAGATATCAAATAAAACCAAAATGGTTTGTACAAGATCAGATAATCCCCAAAAAGGATAATCTTTCACAAAAAGAAAAACTACTCTTAATCTCCAAAAATTTTCCAACAAAACCCAAAGTTCATCAAAGACCATTCAATAAAC
Source organism: Viscum album (assembly GCA_963277665.1). Lineage (NCBI taxonomy): Eukaryota > Viridiplantae > Streptophyta > Magnoliopsida > Santalales > Viscaceae > Viscum > Viscum album. Next base: position 188,264,747 of record OY728155.1, on the reverse strand, counting down.
AGATATCCATAAAATTATTAAAATTAAACCAAACTAAGTTTTAAACCCAAATCTATGAAGGATTTAATCACATCGTCTTCCAAGGTAAATCTTAACATTTATCTTTAAATAACATCAGTTACTCTTAAAGTCTCATACTGAAAAGTAATTAACCTAATCACATATCCTCCATGGTAGGTTAATCATTTACATAGATAACCCAAAATCAACTTATTCCTGATTCATAAGATCATCTAACTAAAAACAATAAGTCATACTAACCAGGGACTTCACGTAGTCCAGTAATAGGTGATAAATACCAGTCGAACTTTGGTTGTGGGTTTGATTCCCACAGCTTTGTATGACACGACGGGTTGTCACACAGTCCATGTTTTATCCTTTTTCAAAAACTATATAATTTTATAACATTCCCAAAAAGAGATAAATTCATCCAAAATAACTATAACATAATTTAACCATGAAGGTTATCTAATAACTTTCATTTTGCATCCCAAAATGTATTAACCTATAATTTCCTCAAATTCAAGGATTATATAAACCAAAATGGTTCTTTATAACTATATCCACACAAGAAAAGATAATTATTCCTTGAATAAAATTTTCATATATCAAACATCAGGGTTACACATACTATAAAAAGTCTTCTAATGTAATCCCATTATCAAAAGAGACTTAATACTTTTAAGCATTTAACCATCCTAAAATCTACCATAACTCTTGAATCCCTTATATGTTGACTTCTTACTCATTAAACATTCTTCATGATCCATTAACCATTACTTTCTAACTTATTCTGAAACACTTCTTTCCTACAAACAAAATCACGAATCATATCCTAAGATTCAATAATAGGAAAACAATTGTTAAGAAATAATCCATACCTTTCATTGGTCATTGTCAGTTTCTTCATCCTCAATCGGAATGGAATTAGGTATTGGTAAATGAATATTTGTATGATCCTAGTTATCCCATTACCGAAACTTCTTCGTAGGGCATGTGTTGGCATAATGACCATGCACACCACATTTAAAACATTCAATTGATCCTTCATAAAGAACTTCTTTCCCTTTCCTAGAGTCAACTAGATGCTTCCTTTTTCCATGGCAGGTTTTTGCTTTATGACCTTCATTTCCACATCTATAGCATCTTTCTATCCCTTTTAAACATTTTCCTATGTGTTTCTTTCCACATCTTTGACACATAGGTTTTTGAACATACTTACCTTTATGATTATTACCTGAAATTCCGTAGGGATTTGTTTCTCGCATATATGATGCCTTATAAAAATCACTAATGTTCAGGTGTTCAATCATGACTACAGATAGTTGGTTGAGAATAACCACAAGAGTTCTCATTGCAGCTCCCATATCATTCATTTTCTCATTTAGAAAACCATCACAGTTTTCTTCACATCCACTGTTACTTTGGTGCCTGCTAGATCCAACCATTTACTAAAACCAAAAACGTTAGTGTGAGTATATCAGTAAAATAATAATATAATACTAAGATATAATTATTCATGTTATCTTAAACTCATTCATTTTATCTAAAAAAACTATGAATCTTTCTGAAATCCTAACCGTTATGGTAATGTCACTTAAGCTTAAAGAATACCCTAACCTCTAAAGTTATATAAACTGACATCTGATACCAACTATAAGGACCCGACCTTAAAACATTACATAATATTGAATTAAATGAATAATTCACATTGATGGTCTTTTCAGGTTTAGAGTTTTAGAGATTTAGGACATAACTATTATATATCAACTTGAATATTACAAAGTATACACTTCTACTATAACTGATTTTTTTTCAAATACTTAAATAAAACAAGAGTTATTTTCTTGATATAAATCTTCTTGAATACTTCATTTCTCTTACCCTTCCTTACAACCTATGAAAAACATTTCAAAAACATGGGATGAGAATAACAAGCTCAGTAAGGGATATAAAAATACGGAAAGAAAACATTAGTCCATGTATACATTAGAATAAATGAAATCATACTTTACTAATAAAACATAAGCACTTTCACAAACCTCATGAAATCATAAGATTTATGAATAACTCATAGAATTCATAAGACATAAAGGTAACTTAAGGCATTCATAACATTCTTATATAGGGAGTAACCCTCATGGTTATGTTTGGAATACCCATCACAGTATATTCCCTAAATCTCTTCGGAGAAACCTTAGCGTTTAACTCCTTCGCATTACCCAATGCATTAGAGAGATATATCAGGATCACCCTCCCTTAGTTTATCATGAAACTACCCAACTTCATAAACAATTCCTAAGAACCATAACATAATCGTATCACATAAAACATGCATAAAGGAAACATAACATTTCCATATTTCAATCACAAGATATCAATACGACACATTGATATAATCAAAACATTATCAAAACCATTTTCAATACCAAAATAAAAGAAAAGTAACACATGGAATTTATTTATCATTTTAATAAAATTTATGGCTTTTAGAGGAAGCCAAAACTCAAATAATGGTCACGGCGGCAGAGAAGTCATTGTCACCGCATATGTAAGACAACAACATTCATTTTGTCGTTTAGTAAAACGATTCGTGTAAAAATATTCCTTTTAAATGAAATTAAAATTCAAAAGGGTTTTATACATTGTATAAAATATTGTCATGTAGAAATAAAAAGATGCCTCAATGAAAGGAGATTGAGACGAAGTCCCGTACAAAGACGGCATCCTTAGATTAAGGATTAATCAATTACATAATTATGTGTGAAAAATATAAATACACTCAATATAAGTGGATATTAAGTGTAAAAAAATAATAGGTCATCCAAACATATTGGTAGCATGACATAATCAAGACGTAGAGGTTTAAACCAAAGAATTGAAATTGGGTTAAGAAGTTCCCTTACAGAAATTCGACAGCCTAACAACGTCACTTTAAAATTCAGAAAATGAGTTGATGAGAGATAAAAAGGGTATCTCATCACTTTGACATAAAATTTATAGCAATAAGGATATATAAGAACATATCCCAACATAATAATATGTAAATTAAAAGACTTAACAAAAAGAAGTCTTTTAAAAAGAGGAGGGTGAAAGGTTCCCTTCGATTTGGGTAACTTTCAAAACGTACACCCCATGAAGGAAGGGTCATACAATGAAGATGTAAATAACCATAAATTAAATTATATTACACAAAGAATAAAATCATGGGCAGTACATACACCACACAAAAAGGAATAGTTTCAAATGTAGCATGAATCCCACGGGAATAAAAAGTGAGATAAAAACCCCTTACCTCATTGTAATCAATCAAGTCGTATGACCAAAAGATAATAAGAATGAAATGAATCACATAATAACATGAATATAAATAGAATCATGATAATATATATCAAATTTCAGTAAACAATAAACCACATGCAATAAATAATTGGCGAACAATGGAAATATTACGAAATTAAAAGTGAGATAAGAAATCCCCTTACCTTAAGTATGACTTGTCTTGTTCATTTCTTTATATTCCTAAATAATAAACCTTGGTAAGTTTATAATTTCTTAAGGAATTTCTTTAAATTTTATTATTAAATTCATATCACATATTATCATGTTATAATAATTAGTTAATTATGTGAGTTCATATCATACGTTTTGTCGATGTTCGGTACATGAGTCAAAAATAAACTTGTTTGAAGAGAATTGTCCATGTAGTTATAAGTAAATAATATCTAGAATGATGTTTAAATATCATATATATCTATTATATATGTATTCCATAATGTTTGGAGATAAGAAATGAAATGTACCGTTCATGGAGACGGCAGGCCGTACGTACGCATGAACGCTACTTTCATTTTTTGTCAAATTAATGGACTTTAAAACTAAATGAAACATAGATATATTATAATTCCATTATAATATATATGTTATATAGGTAACATAAGTTCATTAATTACATTCTTTATAAATTCCATGTTTTTCATGAATGATCTACATCACCTGAGGGGGCGGTTGTCCACACTTCCTCATATGATATTATCGTATTTGCACAACATGAAAAGCATAAAGGTATTTTTAAATATAAAATACAGAAGCATTTAGAGGACATAAATATAATATCTATCATATATAAATATAGTTCCATCATAATGGACACCATGATAGGTGTTGAAAGAATATTGAACAATCATCGTTTCGTGAGGCAGTAATTCGCCACCCACAGAAACAGTATGTTCTTTAACCATTAGACAGATGTGTGTGTAAGTGTAGGTATAATCCTTATCATAACAAAATAATATTATATTTACGATACTGGTGTTATTATGGGATCAAATAATAAGAAGATAGTGGTGAGTGAAGAATGAAAATAAAATAAAGAAACTCGAGAGAAGACATTACCTCTAAATCAGGTAACTCTTTTTGATTTGAGCCAAAGGCTTCCTTGGTAAGACTTCTGCCAAAAGTGAGGATTCTAGGAGTGAGAGAGGGATATGGAGAGATAATATGAGTAGAGTTTGGACAATCCAAGGTCTTGAGAGGTGTCGGTAAGGGGGTAGAGGTGGGGGCCTTTTATAAGAGGGAGGAGGGTCACTTTTGGGACGTCTTGAAATGTTACTTTATTATAAAATGATTTTCAGATTTTAAAGGTCCAAAAATGATATATTTAGAGGATAAGGTGATAAGGGTTCGAAATACACCCATAAAATAGGTTTTATACAAGTGTAAGTTTTATATTTTACCTTATCTTTTCATTTTATTTAAATCGTTCATTAATGAGGTAATCACTGCATCATCATGGAGTCATAAATAAATAAATTTATTTAATGTCTAAAAATAATAAAAAAAATATCATGATGTAGGAAATATTTTTAGATTTCCAATGAGTATTTATAGTCTAAGATATCATTTATTTAAACAAAATTAAGATTTTTTTACTTAGGATATACAAACCTTTGTTATATTTCTCTTCTTTTTTGAAAAAAATAATGTCATAAATATCACTATCACACCCATGTGACTATGGGCCCTAAAGTTTGGTAAAAATCTTCCCATGGTCGGACATGACTCAAAAAATAGGATTTGGACACATGTTGGGGTCATTTTATATTATTATGATATTATTTTATTACCCTTAACTACCCGATTACTAATTAATCATGATAATTAAAGATAATTGTCGTCGTTAAAATTCATAATGTCCAAAAACAAAAGTTTCTTAATTAGATAATTTGGAAATTATTATTCCAAATATGGAATCTATTTTACCAAATTTCAAACATAGAAATTTCAGTAATTTATTTAAAAATAATTCCTGTTGTCAAAACTAAAGACATGTTTTTTAAGAAGTAAAATTTATCAAAAGATTGACTTGTTTTTACATCCAATTGAAAAGTGAAATTACTTCCAATGAACAAAATTGTATTAAGTGATAAAAACATAATTCAATTACACTTTAAAACCAATTAAAAGGACAATCTAACTATATAATTAAATTATATGTAAAATCAGTTTTGAAGTAAAATGCGGTATTTTTCACTATTCATTAAAAATGAACATTTGTCAGAAAAATACCAAAAATTTATTCAAAGTAAATTTGATATGCCAAATTCAAAAATGATGTCCATTTTACCAAATTCAAAAAATATAATTTTCATTAATTAATTTTATAATTAATTCCCACTGTTAAAATAAATAACGTGTTTTTAAGAAATAATATCTATCAAAAGATTGACACTTGTTTATGTACAATATCAAAGTGAAATTAATTCCAATGACCACCATTGAATTAAATGGTAAAAATATATTCTAATTAAACTTTAAAACCAATTAAAAAGATAATCTAACTATATAAGTAAATTAGATTAAAAGGAGGTTTTGAATTAAAATACAGTATTTTTCACTATTCATTAAAAATGAACTTTATCAGAAAAATAACAAAAATTTACACAAAGTAAATTTTTATGTCCTGATTTTAAAGAAGGATTTTATTTTGTCAAATATAACATATAAAATTGACAAAATATAGTTTTTTAAAAATAGGGTTTGCCATCAAAAGGCGGTTAATCGACCTTTTAAAGAATATTAGAATATTTATTTTTAAAATTGGATTCATTTTCATTTTAAGACTCTATAATTTATTGGGTAATTGTTAAAATATTTAACAAACATATATAATCATTTTGTATTTAGTTCTGTTCATTCCCGCCATTACAACATCTAGGCATTAACTACCATTAAAATAATATTATTATATTTTTAGTGTACAACGTAAGATTTCAAAGAAACTCATTGCTGTGTATTGGGTACGCCATCGAACATAGAATTATCTTTAAAGTAATATTAACATTTTATTCACAAATATTAATATATATGAACATTTCATATTCATTATTTACTGGGGATGTTACATCCTTCTCCCCTTTTGGGAATTGCGTCCTCACAATTTTAAAATTGGGCACAGAAACTTTATTGGAATCCCCACATCGGAAAAGGAGTAAATAAAATTATCACTTTAAAAGAAAGAAAAAGAAGTACAATGGTCACCTGAAATAACCCATACTAGGATTCCATGAAAATATGGATATGGAGGAGAAAACAGAGGGTCAAGTTCTGATGGTGAGTGATAGATAACATGATTAGGAGAAAGTTAACCACAAAAAAATCACAAACTTATGATGTGTGTAAACAGTCATTGATTACCCAGTAGGAAATGTAAACCAACAACATTTTTGTTTTACATTCCTTTTCATAATTTTGAGGAATTCATTTACTACATAGAATAAAAACATAAGGAAATATACTTACCTTCAAGCAGAGTTTCATCCTTTAATAAGTTTATACCAAAACTAATCTTTTTTCCAAATTATGAGCATTAAAAAAGACTTGGTCACATCAAAAGCACAAGAATCATCTTCTAGAGAATAACATAATCCACAAAAGGAGAACTATATATTTCCCTTGTATTTAGATATCAAATAAAACCAAAATGGTTTGTACAAGATCAGATAATCCCCAAAAAGGATAATCTTTCACAAAAAGAAAAACTACTCTTAATCTCCAAAAATTTTCCAACAAAACCCAAAGTTCATCAAAGACCATTCAATAAACAGATATCCATAAAATTATTAAAATTAAACCAAACTAAGTTTTAAACCCAAATCTATGAAGGATTTAATCACATCGTCTTCCAAGGTAAATCTTAACATTTATCTTTAAATAACATCAGTTACTCTTAAAGTCTCATACTGAAAAGTAATTAACCTAATCACATATCCTCCATGGTAGGTTAATCATTTACATAGATAACCCAAAATCAACTTATTCCTGATTCATAAGATCATCTAACTAAAAACAATAAGTCATACTAACCAGGGACTTCACGTAGTCCAGTAATAGGTGATAAATACCAGTCGAACTTTGGTTGTGGGTTTGATTCCCACAGCTTTGTATGACACGACGGGTTGTCACACAGTCCATGTTTTATCCTTTTTCAAAAACTATATAATTTTATAACATTCCCAAAAAGAGATAAATTCATCCAAAATAACTATAACATAATTTAACCATGAAGGTTATCTAATAACTTTCATTTTGCATCCCAAAATGTATTAACCTATAATTTCCTCAAATTCAAGGATTATATAAACCAAAATGGTTCTTTATAACTATATCCACACAAGAAAAGATAATTATTCCTTGAATAAAATTTTCATATATCAAACATCAGGGTTACACATACTATAAAAAGTCTTCTAATGTAATCCCATTATCAAAAGAGACTTAATACTTTTAAGCATTTAACCATCCTAAAATCTACCATAACTCTTGAATCCCTTATATGTTGACTTCTTACTCATTAAACATTCTTCATGATCCATTAACCATTACTTTCTAACTTATTCTGAAACACTTCTTTCCTACAAACAAAATCACGAATCATATCCTAAGATTCAATAATAGGAAAACAATTGTTAAGAAATAATACATACCTTTCATTGGTCATTGTCAGTTTCTTCATCCTCAATCGGAATGGAATTAGGTATTGGTAAATGAATATTTGTATGATCCTAGTTATCCCATTACCGAAACTTCTTCGTAGGGCATGTGTTGGCATAATGACCATGCACACCACATTTAAAACATTCAATTGATCCTTCATAAAGAACTTCTTTCCCTTTCCTAGAGTCAACTAGATGCTTCCTTTTTCCATGGAAGGTTTTTGCTTTATGACCTTCATTTCCACATCTATAGCATCTTTCTATCCCTTTTAAACATTTTCCTATGTGTTTCTTTCCACATCTTTGACACATAGGTTTTTGAACATACTTACCTTTATGATTATTACCTGAAATTCCGTAGGGATTTGTTTCTCGCATATATGATGCCTTATAAAAATCACTAATGTTCAGGTGTTCAATCATGACTACAGATAGTTGGTTGAGAATAACCACAAGAGTTCTCATTGCAGCTCCCATATCATTCATTTTCTCATTTAGAAAACCATCACAGTTTTCTTCACATCCACTGTTACTTTGGTGCCTGCTAGATCCAACCATTTACTAAAACCAAAAACGTTAGTGTGAGTATATCAGTAAAATAATAATATAATACTAAGATATAATTATTCATGTTATCTTAAACTCATTCATTTTATCTAAAAAAACTATGAATCTTTCTGAAATCCTAACCGTTATGGTAATGTCACTTTTAAAGAATACCCTAACCTCTAAAGTTATATAAACTGACATCTGATACCAACTATAAGGACCCGACCTTAAAACATTACATAATATTGAATTAAATGAATAATTCACATTGATGGTCTTTTCAGGTTTAGAGTTTTAGAGATTTAGGACATAACTATTATATATCAACTTGAATATTACAAAGTATACACTTCTACTATAACTGATTTTTTTTCAAATACTTAAATAAAACAAGAGTTATTTTCTTGATATAAATCTTCTTGAATACTTCATTTCTCTTACCCTTCCTTACAACCTATGAAAAACATTTCAAAAACATGGGATGAGAATAACAAGCTCAGTAAGGGATATAAAAATACGGAAAGAAAACATTAGTCCATGTATACATTAGAATAAATGAAATCATACTTTACTAATAAAACATAAGCACTTTAACAAACCTCATGAAATCATAAGATTTATGAATAACTCATAGAATTCATAAGACATAAAGGTAACTTAAGGCATTCATAACATTCTTATATAGGGAGTAACCCTCATGGTTATGTTTGGAATACCCATCACAGTATATTCCCTAAATCTCTTCGGAGAAACCTTAGCGTTTAACTCCTTCGCATTACCCAATGCATTAGAGAGATATATCAGGATCACCCTCCCTTAGTTTATCATGAAACCACCCAACTTCATAAACAATTCCTAAGAACCATAACATAATCGTATCACATAAAACATGCATAAAGGAAACATAACATTTCCATATTTCAATCACAAGATATCAATACGACACATTGATATAATCAAAACATTATCAAAACCATTTTCAATACCAAAATAAAATAAAAGTAACACATGGAATTTATTTATCATTTTAATAAAATTTATGGCTTTTAGAGGAAGCCAAAACTCAAATAATGGTCACGGCGGCAGAGAAGTCATTGTCACCGCATATGTAAGACAACAACATTCATTTTGTCGTTTAGTAAAACGATTCGTGTAAAAATATTCCTTTTAAATGAAATTAAAATTCAAAAGGGTTTTATACATTGTATAAAATATTGTCATGTAGAAATAAAAAGATGCCTCAATGAAAGGAGATTGAGACGAAGTCCCGTACAAAGACGGCATCCTTAGATTAAGGATTAATCAATTACATAATTATGTGTGAAAAATATAAATACACTCAATATAAGTGGATATTAAGTGTAAAAAAATAATAGGTCATCCAAACATATTGGTAGCATGACATAATCAAGACGTAGAGGTTTAAACCAAAGAATTGAAATTGGGTTAAGAAGTTCCCTTACAGAAATTCGACAGCCTAACAACGTCACTTTAAAATTCAGAAAATGAGTTGATGAGAGATAAAAAGGGTATCTCATCACTTTGACATAAAATTTATAGCAATAAGGATTTATAAGAACATATCCCAACATAATAATATGTAAATTAAAAGACTTAACAAAAAGAAGTCTTTTAAAAAGAGGAGGGTGAAAGGTTCCCTTCGATTTGGGTAACTTTCAAAACGTACACCCCATGAAGGAAGGGTCATACAATGAAGATGTAAATAACCATAAATTAAATTATATTACACAAAGAATAAAATCATGGGCAGTACATACACCACACAAAAAGGAATAGCTTCAAATGTAGCATGAATCCCACGGGAATAAAAAGTGAGATAAAAACCCCTTACCTCATTGTAATCAATCAAGTCGTATGACCAAAAGATAATAATAATGAAATGAATCACATAATAACATGAATATAAATAGAATCATGATAATATATATCAAATTTCAGTAAACAATAAACCACATGCAATAAATAATTGGCGAACAATGGAAATATTACGAAATTAAAAGTGAGATAAGAAATCCCCTTACCTTAAGTATGACTTGTCTTGTTCATTTCTTTATATTCCTAAATAATAAACCTTGGTAAGTTTATAATTTCTTAAGGAATTTCTTTAAATTTTATTATTAAATTCATATCACATATTATCATGTTATAATAATTAGTTAATTATGTGAGTTCATATCATACGTTTTGTCGATGTTCGGTACATGAGTCAAAAATAAACTTGTTTGAAGAGAATTATCCATGTAGTTATAAGTAAATAATATCTAGAATGATGTTTAAATATCATATATATCTATTATATATGTATTCCATAATGTTTGGAGATAAGAAATGAAATGTACCGTTCATGGAGACGATAGGCCGTACGTACGAATGAACGCTACTTTCATTTTTTGTCATATTAATAAACTTTAAAACTAAATGAGACATAGATATATTATGATTCCAGTATAATATATGTGTTATATAGGTAACATAAGTTCATTAATTACATTATTTATAAATTCCATGTTTGGCATGAACGAGTCACATCACTTGAGGGGGCGGTTGTCCACACTTCCTCATATGAAATTTTCGCATTTGCACAACATGCAAAGCATAAAGGTATGTTTTAAATATAAAATACAGAAGAATTGAGAGGAAATAAATATAATATATATCATATATAAATATAGTGCCATCATAATGGCCAACATTAGAGGTGTTAAAATAATATTGAACAATCATCGTTTCGTGAGGTAGTAATTCGCCACCCACAGAAACAGTATGTTCTTTAACCATTAGACAGTGGTGTGTGTAAGTGTAGGTAGAATCCTTATCATAACAACATCATAGTATATTTTTGATACTGGTGTTATTATGGGATCAAATAATAAGAATATAGTGGTGATTTAAGAAGGAAAATAAAAGAAAGAAACTCGAGAGAAGACATTACCTCTAAATCGGGTAACTCTTTTTGATTTGAGCCAAAGGCTCCCTTAGAAAGGCTTCTGCCAGAAGTGAGGATTCTAGGAGTGAGAGAGGGATATGGAGAGATAATATGAGTAGAGTTTGGACAATCCAAGGTGTTGAGAGGTGTCGGTAAGGGGGTAGAGGTGGGGGCCTTTTATAAGAGGGAGGAGGGTCACTTTTGGGACGTCTTGAAATGTTACTTTATTATAAAATGATTTTCAGATTTTAAAGGTCCAAAAATGATATATTTAGAGGATAAGGTGATAAGGGTTATAAATACACCCATCCAATAGGTTTTATACAAGTGTAAGTTTTATATTTTACCTTATCTTTTCATTTTATTTAAATCGTTCATTAATGAGGTAATCACTGCATCATCATGGGGTCATAAATAAATAAATTTATTTAATGTCTAAAAATAATAAAAAAAATATCATGATGTAGGAAATATTTTTAGATTTCCAATGAGTATTTATAGTCTAAGATATCATTTATGTAAACAAAATTAAGATTTTTTTACTTAGGATATACAAACCTTTGTTATATTTCTCTTCTTTTTTGAAAAAAATAATGTCATAAATATCACTATCACACCCATGTGACTATGGGCCCTAAAGTTTGGTAAAAATCTTCCCATGGTCGGACATGACTCAAAAAATAGGATTTGGACACATGTTGGGGTCATTTTATATTATTATGATATTATTTTATTACCCTTAACTACCCGATTACTAATTAATCATGATAATTAAAGATAATTGTCGTCGTTAAAATTCATAATGTCCAAAAACAAAAGTTTCTTAATTAGATAATTTGGACATTATTATTACAAATATGGAATCTATTTTACCAAATTTCAAACATAGAAATTTCAGTAATTTATTTAAAAATAATTCCTGTTGTCAAAACTAAAGACATGTTTTTTAAGAAGTAAAATTTATCAAAAGATTGACTTGTTTTTACATCCAATTGAAAAGTGAAATTACTTCCAATGAACAAAATTGTATTAAGTGATAAAAACATAATTCAATTACACTTTAAAACCAATTAAAAGGACAATCTAACTATATAATTAAATTATATGTAAAATCAGTTTTGAAGTAAAATGCGGTATTTTTCACTATTCATTAAAAATGAACATTTGTCAGAAAAATACCAAACATTTATTCAAAGTAAATTTGATATGCCAAATTCAAAAATGATGTACATTTTACCAAATTCAAAAAATATAATTTTCATTAATTAATTTTATAATTAATTTTCCACTGTTAAAATAAATAACGTGTTTTTAAGAAATAATAACTATCAAAAGATTGACACTTGTTTATGTACAATATCAAAGTGAAATTAATTCCAATGACCACCATTGAATTAAATGGTAAAAATATATTCTAATTAAACTTTAAAACCAATTAAAAAGATAATCTAACTATATAAGTAAATTAGATTAAAAGGAGGTTTTGAATTAAAATACAGTATTTTTCACTATTCATTAAAAATGAACTTTATCAGAAAAATAACAAAAATTTACACAAAGTAAATTTTTATGTCCTGATTTTAAAGAAGGATTTTATTTTGTCAAATATAACATATAAAATTGACAAAATATAGTTTTTTAAAAATAGGGTTTTCCATCAAAAGGCGGTTAATCGACCTTTTAAAGAATATTAGAATATTTATTTTTAAAATTGGATTCCTTTTCATTTTAAGACTCTATAATTTATTGGGTAATTGTTAAAATATTTAACAAACATATATAATCATTTTGTAGTTAGTTCTGTTCATTCCCGCCATTACAACAGCTAGGCATTAACTACCATTAAAATAATATTATTATATTTTTAGTGTACAACGTAAGATTTCAAAGAAACTCATTGCTGTGTATTGGGTACGCCATCGAACATAGAATTATCTTTAAAGTAATATTAACATTTTATTCACAAATATTAATATATATGAACATTTCATATTCATTATTTACTGGGGATGTTACATCCTTCTCCCCTTTTGGGAATTGCGTCCTCACAATTTTAAAATTGGGCTCAGAAACTTTATTGGCATCCCCACATCGGAAAAGGAGTAAATAAAATTATCACTTTAAAAGAAAGAAAAAGAAGTACAATGGTCACCTGAAATAACCCATACTAGGATTCCATGAAAATATGGATATGGAGGAGAAAACAGAGGGTCAAGTTCTGATGGTGAGTGATAGATAACATGATTAGGAGAAAGTTAACCACAAAAAAATCACAAACTTATGATGTGTGTAAATAGTCATTGATTACCCAGTAGGAAATGTAAACCAACAACATTTTTGTTTTACATTCCTTTTCATAATTTTGAGGAATTCATTTACTACATAGAATAAAAACATAAGGAAATATACTTACCTTCAAGCAGAGTTTCATCCTTTAATAAGTTTATACCAAAACTAATCTTTTTTCCAAATTATGAGCATTAAAAAAGACTTGGTCACATCAAAATCACAAGAATCATCTTCTAGAGAATAACATAATCCACAAAAGGAGAACTATATATTTCCCTTGTATTTAGATATCAAATAAAACCAAAATGGTTTGTACAAGATCAGATAATCCCCAAAAAGGATAATCTTTCACAAAAAGAAAAACTACTCTTAATCTCCAAAAATTTTCCAACAAAACCCAAAGTTCATCAAAGACCATTCAATAAACAGATATCCATAAAATTATTAAAAGTAAACCAAACTAAGTTTTAAACCCAAATCTATGAAGGATTTAATCACATCGTCTTCCAAGGTAAATCTTAACATTTATCTTTAAATAACATCAGTTACTCTTAAAGTCTCATACTGAAAAGTAATTAACCTAATCACATATCCTCCATGGTAGGTTAATCATTTACATAGATAACCCAAAATCAACTTATTCCTGATTCATAAGATCATCTAACTAAAAACAATAAGTCATACTAACCAGGGACTTCACGTAGTCCAATAATAGGTGATAAATACCAGTCGAACTTTGGTTGTGGGTTTGATTCCCACAGCTTTGTATGACACGACGGGTTGTCACACAGTCCATGTTTTATCCTTTTTCAAAAACTATATAATTTTATAACATTCCCAAAAAGAGATAAATTCATCCAAAATAACTATAACATAATTTAACCATGAAGGTTATCTAATAACTTTCATTTTGCATCCCAAAATGTATTAACCTATAATTTCCTCAAATTCAAGGATTATATAAACCAAAATGGTTCTTTATAACTATATCCACACAAGAAAAGATAATTATTCCTTGAATAAAATTTTCATATATCAAACATCAGGGTTACACATACTATAAAAAGTCTTCTAATGTAATCCCATTATCAAAAGAGACTCAATACTTTTAAGCATTTAACCATCCTAAAATCTACCATAACTCTTGAATCCCTTATATGTTGACTTCTTACTCATTAAACATTCTTCATGATCCATTAACCATTACTTTCTAACTTATTCTGAAACACTTCTTTCCTACAAACAAAATCACGAATCATATCCTAAGATTCAATAATAGGAAAACATATGTTAAGAAATAATCCATACCTTTCATTGGTCATTGTCAGTTTCTTCATCCTCAATCGGAATGGAATTAGGTATTGGTAAATGAATATTTGTATGATCCTAGTTATCCCATTACCGAAACTTCTTCGTAGGGCATGTGTTGGCATAATGACCATGCACACCACATTTAAAACATTCAATTGATCCTTCATAAAGAACTTCTTTCCCTTTCCTAGAGTCAACTAGATGCTTCCTTTTTCCATGGCAGGTTTTTGCTTTATGACCTTCATTTCCACATCTATAGCATCTTTCTATCCCTTTTAAACATTTTCCTATGTGTTTCTTTCCACATCTTTGACACATAGGTTTTTGAACATACTTACCTTTATGATTATTACCTGAAATTCCGTAGGGATTTGTTTCTCGCATATATGATGCCTTATAAAAATCACTAATGTTCAGGTGTTCAATCATGACTACAGATAGTTGGTTGAGAATAACCACAAGAGTTCTCATTGCAGCTCCCATATCATTCATTTTCTCATTTAGAAAACCATCACAGTTTTCTTCACATCCACTGTTACTTTGGTGCCTGCTAGATCCAACCATTTACTAAAACCAAAAACGTTAGTGTGAGTATATCAGTAAAATAATAATATAATACTAAGATATAATTATTCATGTTATCTTAAACTCATTCATTTTATCTAAAAAAACTATGACTCTTTCTGAAATCCTAACCGTTATGGTAATGTCACTTAAGCTTAAAGAATACCCTAACCTCTAAAGTTATATAAACTGACATCTGATACCAACTATAAGGACCTGACCTTAAAACATTACATAATATTGAATTAAATGAATAATTCACATTGATGGTCTTTTCAGGTTTAGAGTTTTAGAGATTTAGGACATAACTATTATATATCAACTTGAATATTACAAAGTATACACTTCTACTATAACTGATTTTTTTTCAAATACTTAAATAAAACAAGAGTTATTTTCTTGATATAAATATTCTTGAATACTTCATTTCTCTTACCCTTCCTTACAACCTATGAAAAACATTTCAAAAACATGGGATGAGAATAACAAGCTCAGTAAGGGATATAAAAATACGGAAAGAAAACATTAGTCCATGTATACATTAGAATAAATGAAATCATACTTTACTAATAAAACATAAGCACTTTAACAAACCTCATGAAATCATAATATTTATGAATAACTCATAGAATTCATAAGACATAAAGGTAACTTAAGGCATTCATAACATTCTTATATAGGGAGTAACCCTCATGGTTATGTTTGGAATACCCATCACAGTATATTCCCTAAATCTCTTCGGAGAAACCTTAGCGTTTAACTCCTTCGCATTACCCAATGCATTAGAGAGCTATATCAGGATCACCCTCCCTTAGTTTATCATGAAACCACCCAACTTCATAAACAATTCCTAAGAACCATAACATAATCGTATCACATAAAACATGCATAAAGGAAACATAACATTTTCATATTTCAATCACAAGATATCAATACGACACATTGATATAATCAAAACATTATCAAAACCATTTTCAATAACAAAATAAAATAAAAGTAACACATGGAATTTATTTATCATTTTAATAAAATTTATGGCTTTTAGAGGAAGCCAAAACTCAAATAATGGTCACGGCGGCAGAGAAGTCATTGTCACCGCATATGTAAGACAACAACATTCATTTTGTCGTTTAGTAAAACGATTCGTGTAAAAATATTCCTTTTAAATGAAATTAAAATTCAAAAGGGTTTTATACATTGTATAAAATATTGTCATGTAGAAATAAAAAGATGCCTCAATGAAAGGAGATTGAGACGAAGTCCCGTACAAAGACGGCATCCTTAGATTAAGGATTAATCAATTACATAATTATGTGTGAAAAATATAAATACACTCAATATAAGTGGATATTAAGTGTAAAAAAATAATAGGTCATCCAAACATATTGGTAGCATGACATAATCAAGACGTAGAGGTTTAAACCAAAGAATTGAAATTGGGTTAAGAAGTTCCCTTACAGAAATTCGACAGCCTAACAACGTCACTTTAAAATTCAGAAAATGAGTTGATGAGAGATAAAAAGGGTATCTCATCACTTTGACATAAAATTTATAGCAATAAGGATATATAATAACATATCCCAACATAATAATATGTAAATTAAAAGACTTAACAAAAAGAAGTCTTTTAAAAAGAGGAGGGTGAAAGGTTCCCTTCGATTTGGGTAACTTTCAAAACGTACACCCCATGAAGGAAGGGTCATACAATGAAGATGTAAATAACCATAAATTAAATTATATTACACAAAGAATAAAATCATGGGCAGTACATACACCACACAAAAAGGAATAGTTTCAAATGTAGCATGAATCCCACGGGAATAAAAAGTGAGATAAAAACCCCTTACCTCATTGTAATCAATCAAGTCGTATGACCAAAAGATAATAAGAATGAAATGAATCACATAATAACATGAATATAAATAGAATCATGATAATATATATCAAATTTCAGTAAACAATAAACCACATGCAATAAATAATTGGCGAACAATGGAAATATTATGAAATTAAAAGTGAGATAAGAAATCCCCTTACCTTAAGTATGACTTGTCTTGTTCATTTCTTTATATTCCTAAATAATAAACCTTGGTAAGTTTATAATTTCTTAAGGAATTTCTTTAAATTTTATTATTAAATTCATATCACATATTATCATGTTATAATAATTAGTTAATTATGTGAGTTCATATCATACGTTTTGTCGATGTTCGGTACATGAGTCAAAAATAAACTTGTTTGAAGAGAATTGTCCATGTAGTTATAAGTAAATAATATCTAGAATGATGTTTAAATATCATATATATCTATTATATATGTATTCTATAATGTTTGGAGATAAGAAATGAAATGTACCGTTCATGGAGACGATAGGCCGTACGTACGCATGAACGCTACTTTCATTTTTTGTCATATTAATAAACTTTAAAACTAAATGAGACATAGATATATTATGATTCCAGTATAATATATGTGTTATATAGGTAACATAAGTTCATTAATTACATTATTTATAAATTCCATGTTTGGCATGAACGAGTCACATCACTTGAGGGGGCGGTTGTCCACACTTCCTCATATGAAATTTTCGCATTTGCACAACATGAAAAGCATAAAGGTATGTTTTAAATATAAAATACAGAAGAATTGAGAGGAAATAAATATAATATATATCATATATAAATATATTTCCATCATAATGACCAACATTAGAGGCGTTAAAATAATATTGAACAATCATCGTTTCGTGAGGTAGTAATTCACCACCCACAGAAACAGTATGTTCTTTAACCATTAGACAGTGGTGTGTGTAAGTGTAGGTAGAATCCTTATCATAACAACATCATAGTATATCTTTGATACTGGTGTTATTATGGGATCAAATAATAAGAATATAGTGGTGATTTAAGAAGGAAAATAAAAGAAAGAAACTCGAGAGAAGACATTACCTCTAAATCGGGTAACTCTTTTTGATTTGAGCCAAAGGCTCCCTTAGAAAGGCTTCTGCCAAAAGTGAGGATTCTAGGAGTGAGAGAGGGATATGGAGAGATAATATGAGTAGAGTTTGGACAATCCAAGGTCTTGAGAGGTGTCGGTAAGGGGGTAGAGGTGGGGGCCTTTTATAAGAGGGAGGAGGGTCACTTTTGGGACGTCTTGAAATGTTACTTTATTATAAAATGATTTTCAGATTTTAAAGGTCCAAAAATGATATATTTAGAGGATAAGGTGATAAGGGTTCTAAATACACCCATCCAATAGGTTTTATACAAGTGTAAGTTTTATATTTTACCTTATCTTTTCATTTTATTTAAATCGTTCATTAATGAGGTAATCACTGCATCATCATGGGGTCATAAATAAATAAATTTATTTAATGTCTAAAAATAATAAAAAAAATATCATGATGTAGGAAATATTTTTAGATTTACAATGAGTATTTATAGTCTAAGATATCATTTATGTAAACAAAATTAAGATTTTTTTACTTAGGATATACAAACCTTTGTTATATTTCTCTTCTTTTTTGAAAAAAATAATGTCATAAATATCACTATCACACCCATGTGACTATGGGCCCTAAAGTTTGGTAAAAATATTCCCATGGTCGGACATGACTCAAAAAATAGGATTTGGACACATGTTGGGGTCATTTTATATTATTATGATATTATTTTATTACCCTTAACTACCCGATTACTAATTAATCATGATAATTAAAGATAATTGTCGTCGTTAAAATTCATAATGTCCAAAAACAAAAGTTTCTTAATTAGATAATTTGGACATTATTATTCCAAATATGGAATCTATTTTACCAAATTTCAAACATAGAAATTTCAGTAATTTATTTAAAAATAATTCCTGTTGTCAAAACTAAAGACATGTTTTTTAAGAAGTAAAATTTATCAAAAGATTGACTTGTTTTTACATCCAATTGAAAAGTGAAATTACTTCCAATGAACAAAATTGTATTAAGTGATAAAAACATAATTCAATTACACTTTAAAACCAATTAAAAGGACAATCTAACTATATAATTAAATTATATGTAAAATCAGTTTTGAAGTAAAATGCGGTATTTTTCACTATTCATTAAAAATGAACATTTGTCAGAAAAATACCAAACATTTATTCAAAGTAAATTTGATATGCCAAATTCAAAAATGATGTCCATTTTACCAAATTCAAAAAATATAATTTTCATTAATTAATTTTATAATTAATTCCCACTGTTAAAATAAATAACGTGTTTTTAAGAAATAATATCTATCAAAAGATTGACACTTGTTTATGTACAATATCAAAGTGAAATTAATTCCAATGACCACCATTGAATTAAATGGTAAAAATATATTCTAATTAAACTTTAAAACCAATTAAAAAGATAATCTAACTATATAAGTAAATTAGATTAAAAGGAGGTTTTGAATTAAAATACAGTATTTTTCACTATTCATTAAAAATGAACTTTATCAGAAAAATAACAAAAATTTACACAAAGTAAATTTTTATGTCCTGATTTTAAAGAAGGATTTTATTTTGTCAAATATAACATATAAAATTGACAAAATATAGTTTTTTAAAAATAGGGGTTGCCATCAAAAGGCGGTTAATCGACCTTTTAAAGAATATTAGAATATTTATTTTTAAAATTGGATTCATTTTCATTTTAAGACTCTATAATTTATTGGGTAATTGTTAAAATATTTAACAAACATATATAATCATTTTTTAGTTAGTTCTGTTCATTCCCGCCATTACAACAGCTAGGCATTAACTACCATTAAAATAATATTATTATATTTTTAGTGTACAACGTAAGATTTCGAAGAAACTCATTGCTGTGTATTGGGTACGCCATCGAACATAGAATTATCTTTAAAGTAATATTAACATTTTATTCACAAATATTAATATATATGAACATTTCATATTCATTATTTACTGGGATGTTACATCCTTCTCCCCTTTTGGGAATTGCGTCCTCACAATTTTAAAATTGGGCTCAGAAACTTTATTGGAATCCCCACATCGGAAAAGGAGTAAATAAAATTATCACTTTAAAAGAAAGAAAAAGAAGTACAATGGTCACCTGAAATAACCCATACTAGGATTCCATGAAAATATGGATATGGAGGAGAAAACAGAGGGTCAAGTTCTAATGGTGAGTGATAGATAACATGATTAGGAGAAAGTTAACCACAAAAAAATCACAAACTTATGATGTGTGTAAACAGTCATTGATTACCCAGTAGGAAATGTAAACCAACAACATTTTTGTTTTACATTCCTTTTCATAATTTTGAGGAATTCATTTACTACATAGAATAAAAACATAAGGAAATATACTTACCTTCAAGCAGAGTTTCATCCTTTAATAAGTTTATACCAAAACTAATCTTTTTTCCAAATTATGATCATTAAAAAAGACTTGGTCACATCAAAAGCACAAGAATCATCTTCTAGAGAATAACATAATCCACAAAAGGAGAACTATATATTTCCCTTGTATTTAGATATCAAATAAAACCAAAATGGTTTGTACAAGATCAGATAATCCCCAAAAAGGATAATCTTTCACAAAAAGAAAAACTACTCTTAATCTCCAAAAATTTTCCAACAAAACCCAAAGTTCATCAAAGACCATTCAATAAACAGATATCCATAAAATTATTAAAAGTAAACCAAACTAAGTTTTAAACCCAAATCTATGAAGGATTTAATCACATCGTCTTCCAAGGTAAATCTTAACATTTATCTTTAAATAACATCAGTTACTATTAAAGTCTCATACTGAAAAGTAATTAACCTAATCACATATCCTCCATGGTAGGTTAATCATTTACATAGATAACCCAAAATCAACTTATTCCTGATTCATAAGATCATCTAACTAAAAACAATAAGTCATACTAACCAGGGACTTCACGTAGTCCAGTAATAGGTGATAAATACCAGTCGAACTTTGGTTGTGGGTTTGATTCCCACAGCTTTGTATGACACGACGGGTTGTCACACAGTCCATGTTTTATCCTTTTTCAAAAACTATATAATTTTATAACATTCCCAAAAAGAGATAAATTCATCCAAAATAACTATAACATAATTTAACCATGAAGGTTATCTAATAACTTTCATTTTGCATCCCAAAATGTATTAACCTATAATTTCCTCAAATTCAAGGATTATATAAACCAAAATGGTTCTTTATAACTATATCCACACAAGAAAAGATAATTATTCCTTGAATAAAATTTTCATATATCAAACATCAGGGTTACACATACTATAAAAAGTCTTCTAATGTAATCCCATTATCAAAAGAGACTTAATACTTTTAAGCATTTAACCATCCTAAAATCTACCATAACTCTTGAATCCCTTATATGTTGACTTCTTACTCATTAAACATTCTTCATGATCCATTAACCATTACTTTCTAACTTATTCTGAAACACTTCTTTCCTACAAACAAAATCACGAATCATATCCTAAGATTCAATAATAGGAAAACATATGTTAAGAAATAATCCATACCTTTCATTGGTCATTGTCAGTTTCTTCATCCTCAATCGGAATGGAATTAGGTATTGGTAAATGAATATTTGTATGATCCTAGTTATCCCATTACCGAAACTTCTTCGTAGGGCTTGTGTTGGCATAATGACCATGCACACCACATTTAAAACATTCAATTGATCCTTCATAAAGAACTTCTTTCCCTTTCCTAGAGTCAACTAGATGCTTCCTTTTTCCATGGCAGGTTTTTGCTTTATGACCTTCATTTCCACATATATATCATCTTTCTATCCCTTTTAAACATTTTCCTATGTGTTTCTTTCCACATCTTTGACACATAGGTTTTTGAACATACTTACCTTTATGATTATTACCTGAAATTCCGTAGGGATTTGTTTCTCGCATATATGATGCCTTATAAAAATCACTAATGTTCAGGTGTTCAATCATGACTATAGATAGTTGGTTGAGAATAACCACAAGAGTTCTCATTGCAGCTCCCATATCATTCATTTTCTCATTTAGAAAACCATCACAGTTTTCTTCACATCCACTGTTACTTTGGTGACTGCTAGATCCAACCATTTACTAAAACCAAAAACGTTAGTGTGAGTATATCAGTAAAATAATAATATAATACTAAGATATAATTATTCATGTTATCTTAAACTCATTCATTTTATCTAAAAAAACTATGACTCTTTCTGAAATCCTAACCGTTATGGTAATGTCACTTAAGCTTAAAGAATACCCTAACCTCTAAAGTTATATAAACTGACATCTGATACCAACTATAAGGACCCGACCTTAAAACATTACATAATATTGAATTAAATGAATAATTCACATTGATGGTCTTTTCAGGTTTAGAGTTTTAGAGATTTTGGACATAACTATTATATATCAATTTGAATATTACAAAGTATACACTTCTACTATAACTGATTTTTTTTCAAATACTTAAATAAAACAAGAGTTATTTTCTTGATATAAATCTTCTTGAATACTTCATTTCTCTTACCCTTCCTTACAACCTATGAAAAACATTTCAAAAACATGGGATGAGAATAACAAGCTCAGTAAGGGATATAAAAATACGGAAAGAAAACATTAGTCCATGTATACATTAGAATAAATGAAATCATACTTTACTAATAAAACATAAGCACTTTAACAAACCTCATGAAATCATAAGATTTATGAATAACTCATAGAATTCATAAGACATAAAGGTAACTTAAGGCATTCATAACATTCTTATATAGGGAGTAACCCTCATGGTTATGTTTGGAATACCCATCACAGTATATTCCCTAAATCTCTTCGGAGAAACCTTAGCGTTTAACTCCTTCGCATTACCCAATGCATTAGAGAGCTATATCAGGATCACCCTCCCTTAGTTTATCATGAAACCACCCAACTTCATAAACAATTCCTAAGAACCATAACATAATCGTATCACATAAAACATGCATAAAGGAAACATAACATTTCCATATTTCAATCACAAGATATCAATACGACACATTGATATAATCAAAACATTATCAAAACAATTTTCAATACCAAAATAAAAGAAAAGTAACACATGGAATTTATTTATCATTTTAATAAAATTTATGGCTTTTAGAGGAATCCAAAACTCAAATAATGGTCACGGCGGCAGAGAAGTCATTGTCACCGCATATGTAAGACAACAACATTCATTTTGTCGTTTAGTAAAACGATTCGTGTAAAAATATTCCTTTTAAATGAAATTAAAATTCAAAAGGGTTTTATACATTGTATAAAATATTGTCATGTAGAAATAAAAAGATGCCTCAATGAAAGGAGATTGAGACGAAGTCCCGTACAAAGACGGCATCCTTAGATTAAGGATTAATCAATTACATAATTATGTGTGAAAAATATAAATACACTCAATATAAGTGGATATTAAGTGTAAAAAAATAATAGGTCATCCAAACATATTGGTAGCATGACATAATCAAGACGTAGAGGTTTAAACCAAAGAATTGAAATTGGGTTAAGAAGTTCCCTTACAGAAATTCGACAGCCTAACAACGTCACTTTAAAATTCAGAAAATGAGTTGATGAGAGATAAAAAGGGTATCTCATCACTTTGACATAAAATTTATAGCAATAAGGATATATAAGAACATATCCCAACATAATAATATGTAAATTAAAATACTTAACAAAAAGAAGTCTTTTAAAAAGAGGAGGGTGAAAGGTTCCCTTCGATTTGGGTAACTTTCAAAACGTACACCCCATGAAGGAAGGGTCATACAATGAAGATGTAAATAACCATAAATTAAATTATATTACACAAAGAATAAAATCATGGTCAGTACATACACCACACAAAAAGGAATAGTTTCAAATGTAGCATGAATCCCACGGGAATAAAAAGTGAGATAAAAACCCCTTACCTCATTGTAATCAATCAAGTCGTATGACCAAAAGATAATAAGAATGAAATGAATCACATAATAACATGAATATAAATAGAATCATGATAATATATATCAAATTTCAGTAAACAATAAACCACATGCAATAAATAATTGGCGAACAATGGAAATATTACGAAATTAAAAGTGAGATAAGAAATCCCCTTACCTTAAGTATGACTTGTCTTGTTCATTTCTTTATATTCCTAAATAATAAACCTTGGTAAGTTTATAATTTCTTAAGGAATTTCTTTAAATTTTATTATTAAATTCATATCACATATTATCATGTTATAATAATTAGTTAATTATGTGAGTTCATATCATACGTTTTGTCGATGTTCGGTACATGAGTCAAAAATAAACTTGTTTGAAGAGAATTGTCCATGTAGTTATAAGTAACTAATATCTAGAATGATGTTTAAATATCATATATATCTATTATATATGTATTCCATAATGTTTGGAGATAAGAAATGAAATGTACCGTTCATGGAGACGATAGGCCGTACGTACGCATGAACGCTACTTTCATTTTTTGTCATATTAATAAACTTTAAAACTAAATGAGACATAGATATATTATGATTCCAGTATAATATATGTGTTATATAGGTAACATAAGTTCATTAATTACATTATTTATAAATTCCATGTTTGGCATGAACGAGTCACATCACTTGAGGGGGCGGTTGTCCACACTTCCTCATATGAAATTTTCGCATTTGCACAACATGCAAAGCATAAAGGTATGTTTTAAATATAAAATACAGAAGAATTGAGAGGAAATAAATATAATATATATCATATATAAATATAGTGCCATCATAATGGCCAACATTAGAGGTGTTAAAATAATATTGAACAATCATCGTTTCGTGAGGTAGTAATTCGCCACCCACAGAAACAGTATGTTCTTTAACCATTAGACAGTGGTGTGTGTAAGTGTCGGTAGAATCCTTATCATAACAACATCCTAGTATATTTTTGATACTGGTGTTATTATGGGATCAAATAATAAGAATATAGTGGTGATTTAAGAAGGAAAATAAAAGAAAGAAACTCGAGAGAAGACATTACCTCTAAATCGGGTAACTCTTTTTGATTTGAGCGAAAGGCTCCCTTAGAAAGGCTTCTGCCAAAAGTGAGGATTCTAGGAGTGAGAGAGGGATATGGAGAGATAATATGAGTAGAGTTTGGACAATCCAAGGTCTTGAGAGGTGTCGGTAAGGGGGTAGAGGTGGGGGCCTTTTATAAGAGGGAGGAGGGTCACTTTTGGGACGTCTTGAAATGTTACTTTATTATAAAATGATTTTCAGATTTTAAAGGTCCAAAAATGATATATTTAGAGGATAAGGTGATAAGGGTTCGAAATACACCCATCCAATAGGTTTTATACAAGTGTAAGTTTTATATTTTACCTTATCTTTTCATTTTATTTAAATCGTTCATTAATGAGGTAATCACTGCATCATCATGGGGTCATAAATAAATAAATTTATTTAATGTCTAAAAATAATAAAAAAAATATCATGATGTAGGAAATATTTTTAGATTTCCAATGAGTATTTATAGTCTAAGATATCATTTATGTAAACAAAATTAAGATTTTTTTACTTAGGATATACAAACCTTTGTTATATTTCTCTTCTTTTTTGAAAAAAATAATGTCATAAATATCACTATCACACCCATGTGACTATGGGCCCTAAAGTTTGGTAAAAATCTTCCCATGGTCGGACATGACTCAAAAAATAGGATTTGGACACATGTTGGGGTCATTTTATATTATTATGATATTATTTTATTACCCTTAACTACCCGATTACTAATTAATCATGATAATTAAAGATAATTGTCGTCGTTAAAATTCATAATGTCCAAAAACAAAAGTTTCTTAATTAGATAATTTGGACATTATTATTCCAAATATGGAATCTATTTTACCAAATTTCAAACATAGAAATTTCAGTAATTTATTTAAAAATAATTCCTGTTGTCAAAACTAAAGACATGTTTTTTAAGAAGTAAAATTTATCAAAAGATTGACTTGTTTTTACATCCAATTGAAAAGTGAAATTACTTCCAATGAACAAAATTGTATTAAGTGATAAAAACATAATTCAATTACACTTTAAAACCAATTAAAAGGACAATCTAACTATATAATTAAATTATATGTAAAATCAGTTTTGAAGTAAAATGCGGTATTTTTCACTATTCATTAAAAATGAACATTTGTCAGAAAAATACCAAACATTTATTCAAAGTAAATTTGATATGCCAAATTCAAAAATGATGTCCATTTTACCAAATTCAAAAAATATAATTTTCATTAATTAATTTTATAATTAATTCCCACTGTTAAAATAAATAACGTGTTTTTAAGAAATAATATCTATCAAAAGATTGACACTTGTTTATGTACAATATCAAAGTGAAATTAATTCCAATGACCACCATTGAATTAAATGGTAAAAATATATTCTAATTAAACTTTAAAACCAATTAAAAAGATAATCTAACTATATAAGTAAATTAGATTAAAAGGAGGTTTTGAATTAAAATACAGTATTTTTCACTATTCATTAAAAATGAACTTTATCAGAAAAATAACAAAAATTTACACAAAGTAAATTTTTATGTCCTGATTTTAAAGAAGGATTTTATTTTGTCAAATATAACATATAAAATTGACAAAATATAGTTTTTTAAAAATAGGGGTTGCCATCAAAAGGCGGTTAATCGACCTTTTAAAGAATATTAGAATATTTATTTTTAAAATTGGATTCATTTTCATTTTAAGACTCTATAATTTATTGGGTAATTGTTAAAATATTTAACAAACATATATAATCATTTTTTAGTTAGTTCTGTTCATTCCCGCCATTACAACAGCTAGGCATTAACTACCATTAAAATAATATTATTATATTTTTAGTGTACAACGTAAGATTTCGAAGAAACTCATTGCTGTGTATTGGGTACGCCATCGAACATAGAATTATCTTTAAAGTAATATTAACATTTTATTCACAAATATTAATATATATGAACATTTCATATTCATTATTTACTGGGATGTTACATCCTTCTCCCCTTTTGGGAATTGCGTCCTCACAATTTTAAAATTGGGCTCAGAAACTTTATTGGAATCCCCACATCGGAAAAGGAGTAAATAAAATTATCACTTTAAAAGAAAGAAAAAGAAGTACAATGGTCACCTGAAATAACCCATACTAGGATTCCATGAAAATATGGATATGGAGGAGAAAACAGAGGGTCAAGTTCTAATGGTGAGTGATAGATAACATGATTAGGAGAAAGTTAACCACAAAAAAATCACAAACTTATGATGTGTGTAAACAGTCATTGATTACCCAGTAGGAAATGTAAACCAACAACATTTTTGTTTTACATTCCTTTTCATAATTTTGAGGAATTCATTTACTACATAGAATAAAAACATAAGGAAATATACTTACCTTCAAGCAGAGTTTCATCCTTTAATAAGTTTATACCAAAACTAATCTTTTTTCCAAATTATGATCATTAAAAAAGACTTGGTCACATCAAAAGCACAAGAATCATCTTCTAGAGAATAACATAATCCACAAAAGGAGAACTATATATTTCCCTTGTATTTAGATATCAAATAAAACCAAAATGGTTTGTACAAGATCAGATAATCCCCAAAAAGGATAATCTTTCACAAAAAGAAAAACTACTCTTAATCTCCAAAAATTTTCCAACAAAACCCAAAGTTCATCAAAGACCATTCAATAAACAGATATCCATAAAATTATTAAAAGTAAACCAAACTAAGTTTTAAACCCAAATCTATGAAGGATTTAATCACATCGTCTTCCAAGGTAAATCTTAACATTTATCTTTAAATAACATCAGTTACTATTAAAGTCTCATACTGAAAAGTAATTAACCTAATCACATATCCTCCATGGTAGGTTAATCATTTACATAGATAACCCAAAATCAACTTATTCCTGATTCATAAGATCATCTAACTAAAAACAATAAGTCATACTAACCAGGGACTTCACGTAGTCCAGTAATAGGTGATAA
Organism: Viscum album; assembly: GCA_963277665.1. Lineage (NCBI taxonomy): Eukaryota > Viridiplantae > Streptophyta > Magnoliopsida > Santalales > Viscaceae > Viscum > Viscum album. The sequence continues at coordinate 188,236,038 of OY728155.1, read as the reverse complement.
ATACCAGTCGAACTTTGGTTGTGGGTTTGATTCCCACAGCTTTGTATGACACGACGGGTTGTCACACAGTCCATGTTTTATCCTTTTTCAAAAACTATATAATTTTATAACATTCCCAAAAAGAGATAAATTCATCCAAAATAACTATAACATAATTTAACCATGAAGGTTATCTAATAACTTTCATTTTGCATCCCAAAATGTATTAACCTATAATTTCCTCAAATTCAAGGATTATATAAACCAAAATGGTTCTTTATAACTATATCCACACAAGAAAAGATAATTATTCCTTGAATAAAATTTTCATATATCAAACATCAGGGTTACACATACTATAAAAAGTCTTCTAATGTAATCCCATTATCAAAAGAGACTTAATACTTTTAAGCATTTAACCATCCTAAAATCTACCATAACTCTTGAATCCCTTATATGTTGACTTCTTACTCATTAAACATTCTTCATGATCCATTAACCATTACTTTCTAACTTATTCTGAAACACTTCTTTCCTACAAACAAAATCACGAATCATATCCTAAGATTCAATAATAGGAAAACATATGTTAAGAAATAATCCATACCTTTCATTGGTCATTGTCAGTTTCTTCATCCTCAATCGGAATGGAATTAGGTATTGGTAAATGAATATTTGTATGATCCTAGTTATCCCATTACCGAAACTTCTTCGTAGGGCTTGTGTTGGCATAATGACCATGCACACCACATTTAAAACATTCAATTGATCCTTCATAAAGAACTTCTTTCCCTTTCCTAGAGTCAACTAGATGCTTCCTTTTTCCATGGCAGGTTTTTGCTTTATGACCTTCATTTCCACATATATATCATCTTTCTATCCCTTTTAAACATTTTCCTATGTGTTTCTTTCCACATCTTTGACACATAGGTTTTTGAACATACTTACCTTTATGATTATTACCTGAAATTCCGTAGGGATTTGTTTCTCGCATATATGATGCCTTATAAAAATCACTAATGTTCAGGTGTTCAATCATGACTACAGATAGTTGGTTGAGAATAACCACAAGAGTTCTCATTGCAGCTCCCATATCATTCATTTTCTCATTTAGAAAACCATCACAGTTTTCTTCACATCCACTGTTACTTTGGTGACTGCTAGATCCAACCATTTACTAAAACCAAAAACGTTAGTGTGAGTATATCAGTAAAATAATAATATAATACTAAGATATAATTATTCATGTTATCTTAAACTCATTCATTTTATCTAAAAAAACTATGACTCTTTCTGAAATCCTAACCGTTATGGTAATGTCACTTAAGCTTAAAGAATACCCTAACCTCTAAAGTTATATAAACTGACATCTGAAACCAACTATAAGGACCCGACCTTAAAACATTACATAATATTGAATTAAATGAATAATTCACATTGATGGTCTTTTCAGGTTTAGAGTTTTAGAGATTTTGGACATAACTATTATATATCAATTTGAATATTACAAAGTATACACTTCTACTATAACTGATTTTTTTTCAAATACTTAAATAAAACAAGAGTTATTTTCTTGATATAAATCTTCTTGAATACTTCATTTCTCTTACCCTTCCTTACAACCTATGAAAAACATTTCAAAAACATGGGATGAGAATAACAAGCTCAGTAAGGGATATAAAAATACGGAAAGAAAACATTAGTCCATGTATACATTAGAATAAATGAAATCATACTTTACTAATAAAACATAAGCACTTTAACAAACCTCATGAAATCATAAGATTTATGAATAACTCATAGAATTCATAAGACATAAAGGTAACTTAAGGCATTCATAACATTCTTATATAGGGAGTAACCCTCATGGTTATGTTTGGAATACCCATCACAGTATATTCCCTAAATCTCTTCGGAGAAACCTTAGCGTTTAACTCCTTCGCATTACCCAATGCATTAGAGAGCTATATCAGGATCACCCTCCCTTAGTTTATCATGAAACCACCCAACTTCATAAACAATTCCTAAGAACCATAACATAATCGTATCACATAAAACATGCATAAAGGAAACATAACATTTCCATATTTCAATCACAAGATATCAATACGACACATTGATATAATCAAAACATTATCAAAACAATTTTCAATACCAAAATAAAAGAAAAGTAACACATGGAATTTATTTATCATTTTAATAAAATTTATGGCTTTTAGAGGAATCCAAAACTCAAATAATGGTCACGGCGGCAGAGAAGTCATTGTCACCGCATATGTAAGACAACAACATTCATTTTGTCGTTTAGTAAAACGATTCGTGTAAAAATATTCCTTTTAAATGAAATTAAAATTCAAAAGGGTTTTATACATTGTATAAAATATTGTCATGTAGAAATAAAAAGATGCCTCAATGAAAGGAGATTGAGACGAAGTCCCGTACAAAGACGGCATCCTTAGATTAAGGATTAATCAATTACATAATTATGTGTGAAAAATATAAATACACTCAATATAAGTGGATATTAAGTGTAAAAAAATAATAGGTCATCCAAACATATTGGTAGCATGACATAATCAAGACGTAGAGGTTTAAACCAAAGAATTGAAATTGGGTTAAGAAGTTCCCTTACAGAAATTCGACAGCCTAACAACGTCACTTTAAAATTCAGAAAATGAGTTGATGAGAGATAAAAAGGGTATCTCATCACTTTGACATAAAATTTATAGCAATAAGGATATATAAGAACATATCCCAACATAATAATATGTAAATTAAAATACTTAACAAAAAGAAGTCTTTTAAAAAGAGGAGGGTGAAAGGTTCCCTTCGATTTGGGTAACTTTCAAAACGTACACCCCATGAAGGAAGGGTCATACAATGAAGATGTAAATAACCATAAATTAAATTATATTACACAAAGAATAAAATCATTGGCAGTACATACACCACACAAAAAGGAATAGTTTCAAATGTAGCATGAATCCCACGGGAATAAAAAGTGAGATAAAAACCCCTTACCTCATTGTAATCAATCAAGTCGTATGACCAAAAGATAATAAGAATGAAATGAATCACATAATAACATGAATATAAATAGAATCATGATAATATATATCAAATTTCAGTAAACAATAAACCACATGCAATAAATAATTGGCGAACAATGGAAATATTACGAAATTAAAAGTGAGATAAGAAATCCCCTTACCTTAAGTATGACTTGTCTTGTTCATTTCTTTATATTCCTAAATAATAAACCTTGGTAAGTTTATAATTTCTTAAGGAATTTCTTTAAATTTTATTATTAAATTCATATCACATATTATCATGTTATAATAATTAGTTAATTATGTGAGTTCATATCATACGTTTTGTCGATGTTCGGTACATGAGTCAAAAATAAACTTGTTTGAAGAGAATTGTCCATGTAGTTATAAGTAAATAATATCTAGAATGATGTTTAAATATCATATATATCTATTATATATGTATTCCATAATGTTTGGAGATAAGAAATGAAATGTACCGTTCATGGAGACGATAGGCCGTACGTACGCATGAACGCTACTTTCATTTTTTGTCATATTAATAAACTTTAAAACTAAATGAGACATAGATATATTATGATTCCAGTATAATATATGTGTTATATAGGTAACATAAGTTCATTAATTACATTATTTATAAATTCCATGTTTGGCACGAACGAGTCACATCACTTGAGGGGGCGGTTGTCCACACTTCCTCATATGAAATTTTCGCATTTGCACAACATGCAAAGCATAAAGGTATGTTTTAAATATAAAATACAGAAGAATTGAGAGGAAATAAATATAATATATATCATATATAAATATAGTGCCATCATAATGGCCAACATTAGAGGTGTTAAAATAATATTGAACAATCATCGTTTCGTGAGGTAGTAATTCGCCTCCCACAGAAACAGTATGTTCTTTAACCATTAGACAGTGGTGTGTGTAAGTGTAGGTAGAATCCTTATCATAACAACATCATAGTATATTTTTGATACTGGTGTTATTATGGGATCAAATAATAAGAATATAGTGGTGATTTAAGAAGGAAAATAAAAGAAAGAAACTCGAGAGAAGACATTACCTCTAAATCGGGTAACTCTTTTTGATTTGAGCCAAAGGCTCCCTTAGAAAGGCTTCTGCCAAAAGTGAGGATTCTAGGAGTGAGAGAGGGATATGGAGAGATAATATGAGTAGAGTTTGGACAATACAAGGTCTTGAGAGGTGTCGGTAAGGGGGTAGAGGTGGGGGCCTTTTATAAGAGGGAGGAGGGTCACTTTTGGGACGTCTTGAAATGTTACTTTATTATAAAATGATTTTCAGATTTTAAAGGTCCAAAAATGATATATTTAGAGGATAAGGCGATAAGGGTTGGAAATAAACCCATCCAATAGGTTTTATACAAGTGTAAGTTTTATATTTTACCTTATCTTTTCATTTTATTTAAATCGTTCATTAATGAGGTAATCACTGCATCATCATGGGGTCATAAATAAATAAATTTATTTAATGTCTAAAAATAATAAAAAAAATATCATGATGTAGGAAATATTTTTAGATTTCCAATGAGTATTTATAGTCTAAGATATCATTTATGTAAACAAAATTAAGATTTTTTTACTTAGGATATACAAACCTTTGTTATATTTCTCTTCTTTTTTGAAAAAAATAATGTCATAAATATCACTATCACACCCTTGTGACTATGGGCCCTAAAGTTTGGTAAAAATCTTCCCATGGTCGGACATGACTCAAAAAATAGGATTTGGACACATGTTGGGGTCATTTTATATTATTATGATATTATTTTATTACCCTTAACTACCCGATTACTAATTAATCATGATAATTAAAGATAATTGTCGTCGTTAAAATTCATAATGTCCAAAAACAAAAGTTTCTTAATTAGATAATTTGGACATTATTATTTCAAATATGGAATCTATTTTACCAAATTTCAAACATAGAAATTTCAGTAATTTATTTAAAAATAATTCCTGTTGTCAAAACTAAAGACATGTTTTTTAAGAAGTAAAATTTATCAAAAGATTGACTTGTTTTTACATCCAATTGAAAAGTGAAATTACTTCCAATGAACAAAATTGTATTAAGTGATAAAAACATAATTCAATTACACTTTAAAACCAATTAAAAGGACAATCTAACTATATAATTAAATTATATGTAAAATCAGTTTTGAAGTAAAATGCGGTATTTTTCACTATTCATTAAAAATGAACATTTGTCAGAAAAATACCAAACATTTATTCAAAGTAAATTTGATATGACAAATTCAAAAATGATGTCCATTTTACCAAATTCAAAAAATATAATTTTCATTAATTAATTTTATAATTAATTCCCACTGTTAAAATAAATAACGTGTTTTTAAGAAATAATATCTATCAAAAGATTGACACTTGTTTATGTACAATATCAAAGTGAAATTAATTCCAATGACCACCATTGAATTAAATGGTAAAAATATATTCTAATTAAACTTTAAAACCAATTAAAAAGATAATCTAACTATATAAGTAAATTAGATTAAAAGGAGGTTTTGAATTAAAATACAGTATTTTTCACTATTCATTAAAAATGAACTTTATCAGAAAAATAACAAAAATTTACACAAAGTAAAATTTTATGTCCTGATTTTAAAGAAGGATTTTATTTTGTCAAATATAACATATAAAATTGACAAAATATAGTTTTTTAAAAATAGGGTTTGCCATCAAAAGGCGGTTAATCGACCTTTTAAAGAATATTAGAATATTTATTTTTAAAATTGGATTCATTCTCATTTTAAGACTCTATAATTTATTGGGTAATTGTTAAAATATTTAACAAACATATATAATCATTTTGTAGTTAGTTCTGTTCATTCCCGCCATTACAACAGCTAGGCATTAACTACCATTAAAATAATATTATTATATTTTTAGTGTACAACGTAAGATTTCAAAGAAACTCATTGCTGTGTATTGGGTACGCCATCGAACATAGAATTCTCTTTAAAGTAATATTAACATTTTATTCACAAATATTAATATATATGAACATTTCATATTCATTATTTACTGGGGATGTTACATCCTTCTCCCCTTTTGGGAATTGCGTCCTCACAATTTTAAAATTGGTCTCAGAAACTTTATTGAAATCCCCACATCGTAAAAGGAGTAAATAAAATTATCACTTTAAAAGAAAGAAAAAGAAGTACAATGGTCACCTGAAATAACACATACTAGGATTCCATGAAAATATGGATATGGAGGAGAAAACAGAGGGTCAAGTTCTGATGGTGAGTGATAGATAACATGATTAGGAGAAAGTTAACCACAAAAAAATCACAAACTTATGATGTGTGTAAACAGTCATTGATTACCCAGTAGGAAATGTAAACCAACAACATTTTTGTTTTACATTCCTTTTCATAATTTTGAGGAATTCATTTACTACATAGAATAAAAACATAAGGAAATATACTTACCTTCAAGCAGAGTTTCATCCTTTAATAAGTTTATACCAAAACTAATCTTTTTTCCAAATTATGAGCATTAAAAAAGACTTGGTCACATAAAAAGAACAAGAATCATCTTCTAGAGAATAACATAATCCACAAAAGGAGAACTATATATTTCCCTTGTATTTAGATATCAAATAAAACCAAAATGGTTTGTACAAGATCAGATAATCCCCAAAAAGGATAATCTTTCACAAAAAGAAAAACTACTCTTAATCTCCAAAAATTTTCCAACAAAACCCAAAGTTCATCAAAGACCATTCAATAAACAGATATCCATAAAATTATTAAAAGTAAACCAAACTAAGTTTTAAACCCAAATCTATGAAGGATTTAATCACATCGTCTTCCAAGGTAAATCTTAACATTTATCTTTAAATAACATCAGTTACTCTTAAAGTATCATACTGAAAAGTAATTAACCTAATCACATATCCTCCATGGTAGGTTAATCATTTACATAGATAACCCAAAATCAACTTATTCCTGATTCATAAGATCATCTAACTAAAAACAATAAGTCATACTAACCAGGGACTTCACGTAGTCCAGTAATAGGTGATAAATACCAGTCGAACTTTGGTTGTGGGTTTGATTCCCACAGCTTTGTATGACACGACGGGTTGTCACACAGTCCATGTTTTATCCTTTTTCAAAAACTATATAATTTTATAACATTCCCAAAAAGAGATAAATTCATCCAAAATAACTATAACATAATTTAACCATGAAGGTTATCTAATAACTTTCATTTTGCATCCCAAAATGTATTAACCTATAATTTCCTCAAATTCAAGGATTATATAAACCAAAATGGTTCTTTATAACTATATCCACACAAGAAAAGATAATTATTCCTTGAATAAAATTTTCATATATCAAACATCAGGGTTACACATACTATAAAAAGTCTTCTAATTTAATCCCATTATCAAAAGAGACTTAATACTTTTAAGCATTTAACCATCCTAAAATCTACCATAACTATTGAATCCCTTATATGTTGACTTCTTAATCATTAAACATTCTTCATGATCCATTAACCATTCCTTTCTAACTTATTCTGAAACACTTCTTTCCTACAAACAAAATCACGAATCATATCCTAAGATTCAATAATAGGAAAACATATGTTAAGAAATAATCCATACCTTTCATTGGTCATTGTCAGTTTCTTCATCCTCAATCGGAATGGAATTAGGTATTGGTAAATGAATATTTGTATGATCCTAGTTATCCCATTACCGAAACTTCTTCGTAGGGCATGTGTTGGCATAATGACCATGCACACCACATTTAAAACATTCAATTGATCCTTCATAAAGAACTTCTTTCCCTTTCCTAGATTCAACTAGATGCTTCCTTTTTCCATGGCAGATTTTTGCTTTATGACCTTCATTTCCACATCTATAGCATCTTTCTATCCCTTTTAAACATTTTCCTATGTGTTTCTTTCCACATCTTTGACACATAGGTTTTTGAACATACTTACCTTTATGATTATTACCTGAAATTCCGTAGGGATTTGTTTCTCGCATATATGATGCCTTATAAAAATCAATAATGTTCAGGTGTTCAATCATGACTACAGATAGTTGGTTGAGAATAACCACAAGAGTTCTCATTGCATCTCCCGTATCATTCATTTTCTCATTTAGAAAACCATCACAGTTTTCTTCACATCCACTGTTACTTTGGTTCCTGCTAGATCCAACCATTTACTAAAACCAAAAACGTTAGTGTGAGTATATCAGTAAAATAATAATATAATACTAAGATATAATTATTCATGTTATCTTAAACTCATTCATTTTATCTAAAAAAACTATGACTCTTTCTGAAATCCTAACCGTTATGGTAATGTCACTTAAGCTTAAAGAATACCCTAACCTCTAAAGTTATATAAACTGACATCTGATACCAACTATAAGGACCCGACCTTAAAACATTACATAATATTGAATTAAATGAATAATTCACATTGATGGTCTTTTCAGGTTTAGAGTTTTAGAGATTTTGGACATAACTATTATATATCAACTTGAATATTACAAAGTATACACTTCTACTATAACTGATTTTTTTTCAAATACTTAAATAAAACAAGAGTTATTTTCTTGATATAAATCTTCTTGAATACTTCATTTCTCTTACACTTCCTTACAACCTATGAAAAACATTTCAAAAACATGGGATGAGAATAACAAGCTCAGTAAGGGATATAAAAATACGGAAAGAAAACATTAGTCCATGTATACATTAGAATAAATGAAATCATACTTTACTAATAAAACATAAGCACTTTAACAAACCTCATGAAATCATAAGATTTATGAATAACTCATAGAATTCATAATACATAAAGGTAACTTAAGGCATTCATAACATTCTTATATAGGGAGTAACCCTCATGGTTATGTTTGGAATACCCATCACAGTATATTCCCTAAATCTCTTCGGAGAAACCTTAGCGTTTAACTCCTTCGCATTACCCAATGCATTAGAGAGCTATATCAGGATCACCCTCCCTTAGTTTATCATGAAACCACCCAACTTCATAAACAATTCCTAAGAACCATAACATAATCGTATCACATAAAACATGCATAAAGGAAACATAACATTTCCATATTTCAATCACAAGATATCAATACGACACATTTATATAATCAAAACATTATCAAAACCATTTTCAATACCAAAATAAAAGAAAAGTAACACATGGAATTTATTTATCATTTTAATAAAATTTATGGCTTTTAGAGGAAGCCAAAACTCAAATAATGGTCACGGCGGCAGAGAAGTCATTGTCACCGCATATGTAAGACAACAACATTCATTTTGTCGTTTAGTAAAACGATTCGTGTAAAAATATTCCTTTTAAATGAAATTAAAATTCAAAAGGGTTTTATACATTGTATAAAATATTGTCATGTAGAAATAAAAAGATGCCTCAATGAAAGGAGATTGAGACGAAGTCCCGTACAAAGACGGCATCCTTAGATTAAGGATTAATCAATTACATAATTATGTGTGAAAAATATAAATACACTCAATATAAGTGGATATTAAGTGTAAAAAAATAATAGGTCATCCAAACATATTGGTAGCATGACATAATCAAGACGTAGAGGTTTAAACCAAAGAATTGAAATTGGGTTAAGAAGTTCCCTTACAGAAATTCGACAGCCTAACAACGTCACTTTAAAATTCAGAAAATGAGTTGATGAGAGATAAAAAGGGTATCTCATCACTTTGACATAAAATTTATAGCAATAAGGATATATAATAACATATCCCAACATAATAATATGTAAATTAAAAGACTTAACAAAAAGAAGTCTTTTAAAAAGAGGAGGGTGAAAGGTTCCCTTTGATTTGGGTAACTTTCAAAACGTACACCCCATGAAGGAAGGGTCATACAATGAAGATGTAAATACCCATAAATTAAATTATATTACACAAAGAGTAAAATCATGGGCAGTACATACACCACACAAAAAGGAATAGTTTCAAATGTAGCATGAATCCCACGAGAATAAAAAGTGAGATAAAAACCCCTTATCTCATTGTAATCAATCAAGTCGTATGACCAAAAGATAATAAGAATGAAATGAATCACATAATAACATGAATATAAATAGAATCATGATAATATATATCAAATTTCAGTAAACAATAAACCACATGCAATAAATAATTGGCGAACAATGGAAATATTATGAAATTAAAAGTGAGATAAGAAATCCCCTTACCTTAAGTATGACTTGTCTTGTTCATTTCTTTATATTCCTAAATAATAAACCTTGGTAAGTTTATAATTTCTTAAGGAATTTCTTTAAATTTTATTATTAAATTCATATCACATATTATCATGTTATAATAATTAGTTAATTATGTGAGTTCATATCATACGTTTTGTCGATGTTCGGTACATGAGTCAAAAATAAACTTGTTTGAAGAGAATTGTCCATGTAGTTATAAGTAAATAATATCTATAATGATGTTTAAATATCATATATATCTATTATATATGTATTCCATAATGTTTGGAGATAAGAAATGAAATGTACCGTTCATGGAGACGATAGGCCGTACGTACGCATGAACACTACTTTCATTTTTTGTCATATTAATAAACTTTAAAACTAAATGAGACATAGATATATTATGATTCCAGTATAATATATGTGTTATATAGGTAACATAAGTTCATTAATTACATTATTTATAAATTCCATGTTTGGCATGAACGAGTCACATCACTTGAGGGGGCGGTTGTCCACACTTCCTCATATGAAATTTTCGCATTTGCACAACATGCAAAGCATAAAGGTATGTTTTAAATATAAAATACAGAAGAATTGAGAGGAAATAAATATAATATATATCATATATAAATATAGTTCCATCATAATGGCCAACATTAGAGGTGTTAAAATAATATTGAACAATCATCGTTTCGTGAGGTAGTAATTCGCCACCCACAGAAACAGTATGTTCTTTAACCATTAGACAGTGGTGTGTGTAAGTGTAGGTAGAATCCTTATCATAACAACATCCTAGTATATTTTTGATACTGGTGTTATTATGGGATCAAATAATAAGAATATAGTGGTGATTTAAGAAGGAAAATAAAAGAAAGAATCTCGAGAGAAGACATTACCTCTAAATCGGGTAACTCTTTTTGATTTGAGCCAAAGGCTCCCTTAGAAAGGCTTCTGCCAAAAGTGAGGATTCTAGGAGTGAGAGAGGGATATGGAGAGATAATATGAGTAGAGTTTGGACAATCCAAGGTCTTGAGAGGTGTCGGTAAGGGGGTAGAGGTGGGGGCCTTTTATAAGAGGGAGGAGGGTCACTTTTGGGACGTCTTGAAATGTTACTTTATTATAAAATGATTTTCAGATTTTAAAGGTCCAAAAATGATATATTTAGAGGATAAGGTGATAAGGGTTCGAAATACACCCATCCAATAGGTTTTATACAAGTGTAAGTTTTATATTTTACCTTATCTTTTCATTTTATTTAAATCGTTCATTAATGAGGTAATCACTACATCATCATGGGGTCATAAATAAATAAATTTATTTAATGTCTAAAAATAATAAAAAAAATATCATGATGTAGGAAATATTTTTAGATTTCCAATGAGTATTTATAGTCTAAGATATCATTTATGTAAACAAAATTAAGATTTTTTTACTTAGGATATACAAACCTTTGTTATATTTCTCTTCTTTTTTGAAAAAAATAATGTCATAAATATCACTATCACACCCATGTGACTATGGGCCCTAAAGTTTGGTAAAAATCTTCCCATGGTCGGACATGACTCAAAAAATAGGATTTGGACACATGTTGGGGTCATTTTATATTATTATGATATTATTTTATTACCCTTAACTACCCGATTACTAATTAATCATGATAATTAAAGATAATTGTCGTCGTTAAAATTCATAATGTCCAAAAACAAAAGTTTCTTAATTAGATAATTTGGACATTATTATTACAAATATGGAATCTATTTTACCAAATTTCAAACATAGAAATTTCAGTAATTTATTTAAAAATAATTCCTGTTGTCAAAACTAAAGACATGTTTTTTAAGAAGTAAAATTTATCAAAAGATTGACTTGTTTTTACATCCAATTGAAAAGTGAAATTACTTCCAATGAACAAAATTGTATTAAGTGATAAAAACATAATTCAATTACACTTTAAAACCAATTAAAAGGACAATCTAACTATATAATTAAATTATATGTAAAATCAGTTTTGAAGTAAAATGCGGTATTTTTCACTATTCATTAAAAATGAACATTTGTCAGAAAAATAACAAACATTTATTCAAAGTAAATTTGATATGACAAATTCAAAAATGATGTACATTTTACCAAATTCAAAAAATATAATTTTCATTAATTAATTTTATAATTAATTCCCACTGTTAAAATAAATAACGTGTTTTTAAGAAATAATATCTATCAAAAGATTGACACTTGTTTATGTACAATATCAAAGTGAAATTAATTCCAATGACCACCATTGAATTAAATGGTAAAAATATATTCTAATTAAACTTTAAAACCAATTAAATAGATAATCTAACTATATAAGTAAATTAGATTAAAAGGAGGTTTTGAATTAAAATACAGTATTTTTCACTATTCATTAAAAATGAACTTTATCAAAAAAATAACAAAAATTTACACAAAGTAAATTTTTATGTCCTGATTTTAAAGAAGGATTTTATTTTGTCAAATATAACATATAAAATTGACAAAATATAGTTTTTTAAAAATAGGGTTTTCCATCAAAAGGCGGTTAATCGACCTTTTAAAGAATATTAGAATATTTATTTTTAAAATTGGATTCATTCTCATTTTAAGACTCTATAATTTATTGGGTAATTGTTAAAATATTTAACAAACATATATAATCATTTTGTAGTTAGTTCTGTTCATTCCCGCCATTACAACAGCTAGGCATTAACTACCATTAAAATAATATTATTATATTTTTAGTGTACAACGTAAGATTTCAAAGAAACTCATTGCTGTGTATTGGGTACGCCATCGAACATAGAATTCTCTTTAAAGTAATATTAACATTTTATTCACAAATATTAATATATATGAACATTTCATATTCATTATTTACTGGGGATGTTACATCCTTCTCCCCTTTTGGGAATTGCGTCCTCACAATTTTAAAATTGGTCTCAGAAACTTTATTGAAATCCCCACATCGTAAAAGGAGTAAATAAAATTATCACTTTAAAAGAAAGAAAAAGAAGTACAATGGTCACCTGAAATAACACATACTAGGATTCCATGAAAATATGGATATGGAGGAGAAAACAGAGGGTCAAGTTCTGATGGTGAGTGATAGATAACATGATTAGGAGAAAGTTAACCACAAAAAAATCACAAACTTATGATGTGTGTAAACAGTCATTGATTACCCAGTAGGAAATGTAAACCAACAACATTTTTGTTTTACATTCCTTTTCATAATTTTGAGGAATTCATTTACTACATAGAATAAAAACATAAGGAAATATACTTACCTTCAAGCAGAGTTTCATCCTTTAATAAGTTTATACCAAAACTAATCTTTTTTCCAAATTATGAGCATTAAAAAAGACTTGGTCACATAAAAAGAACAAGAATCATCTTCTAGAGAATAACATAATCCACAAAAGGAGAACTATATATTTCCCTTGTATTTAGATATCAAATAAAACCAAAATGGTTTGTACAAGATCAGATAATCCCCAAAAAGGATAATCTTTCACAAAAAGAAAAACTACTCTTAATCTCCAAAAATTTTCCAACAAAACCCAAAGTTCATCAAAGACCATTCAATAAACAGATATCCATAAAATTATTAAAAGTAAACCAAACTAAGTTTTAAACCCAAATCTATGAAGGATTTAATCACATCGTCTTCCAAGGTAAATCTTAACATTTATCTTTAAATAACATCAGTTACTCTTAAAGTATCATACTGAAAAGTAATTAACCTAATCACATATCCTCCATGGTAGGTTAATCATTTACATAGATAACCCAAAATCAACTTATTCCTGATTCATAAGATCATCTAACTAAAAACAATAAGTCATACTAACCAGGGACTTCACGTAGTCCAGTAATAGGTGATAAATACCAGTCGAACTTTGGTTGTGGGTTTGATTCCCACAGCTTTGTATGACACGACGGGTTGTCACACAGTCCATGTTTTATCCTTTTTCAAAAACTATATAATTTTATAACATTCCCAAAAAGAGATAAATTCATCCAAAATAACTATAACATAATTTAACCATGAAGGTTATCTAATAACTTTCATTTTGCATCCCAAAATGTATTAACCTATAATTTCCTCAAATTCAAGGATTATATAAACCAAAATGGTTCTTTATAACTATATCCACACAAGAAAAGATAATTATTCCTTGAATAAAATTTTCATATATCAAACATCAGGGTTACACATACTATAAAAAGTCTTCTAATTTAATCCCATTATCAAAAGAGACTTAATACTTTTAAGCATTTAACCATCCTAAAATATACCATAACTATTGAATCCCTTATATGTTGACTTCTTAATCATTAAACATTCTTCATGATCCATTAACCATTCCTTTCTAACTTATTCTGAAACACTTCTTTCCTACAAACAAAATCACGAATCATATCCTAAGATTCAATAATAGGAAAACATATGTTAAGAAATAATCCATACCTTTCATTGGTCATTGTCAGTTTCTTCATCCTCAATCGGAATGGAATTAGGTATTGGTAAATGAATATTTGTATGATCCTAGTTATCCCATTACCGAAACTTCTTCGTAGGGCATGTGTTGGCATAATGACCATGCACACCACATTTAAAACATTCAATTGATCCTTCATAAAGAACTTCTTTCCCTTTCCTAGATTCAACTAGATGCTTCCTTTTTCCATGGCAGATTTTTGCTTTATGACCTTCATTTCCACATCTATAGCATCTTTCTATCCCTTTTAAACATTTTCCTATGTGTTTCTTTCCACATCTTTGACACATAGGTTTTTGAACATACTTACCTTTATGATTATTACCTGAAATTCCGTAGGGATTTGTTTCTCGCATATATGATGCCTTATAAAAATCAATAATGTTCAGGTGTTCAATCATGACTACAGATAGTTGGTTGAGAATAACCACAAGAGTTCTCATTGCATCTCCCGTATCATTCATTTTCTCATTTAGAAAACCATCACAGTTTTCTTCACATCCACTGTTACTTTGGTTCCTGCTAGATCCAACCATTTACTAAAACCAAAAACGTTAGTGTGAGTATATCAGTAAAATAATAATATAATACTAAGATATAATTATTCATGTTATCTTAAACTCATTCATTTTATCTAAAAAAACTATGACTCTTTCTGAAATCCTAACCGTTATGGTAATGTCACTTAAGCTTAAAGAATACCCTAACCTCTAAAGTTATATAAACTGACATCTGATACCAACTATAAGGACCCGACCTTAAAACATTACATAATATTGAATTAAATGAATAATTCACATTGATGGTCTTTTCAGGTTTAGAGTTTTAGAGATTTTGGACATAACTATTATATATCAACTTGAATATTACAAAGTATACACTTCTACTATAACTGATTTTTTTTCAAATACTTAAATAAAACAAGAGTTATTTTCTTGATATAAATCTTCTTGAATACTTCATTTCTCTTACACTTCCTTACAACCTATGAAAAACATTTCAAAAACATGGGATGAGAATAACAAGCTCAGTAAGGGATATAAAAATACGGAAAGAAAACATTAGTCCATGTATACATTAGAATAAATGAAATCATACTTTACTAATAAAACATAAGCACTTTAACAAACCTCATGAAATCATAAGATTTATGAATAACTCATAGAATTCATAATACATAAAGGTAACTTAAGGCATTCATAACATTCTTATATAGGGAGTAACCCTCATGGTTATGTTTGGAATACCCATCACAGTATATTCCCTAAATCTCTTCGGAGAAACCTTAGCGTTTAACTCCTTCGCATTACCCAATGCATTAGAGAGCTATATCAGGATCACCCTCCCTTAGTTTATCATGAAACCACCCAACTTCATAAACAATTCCTAAGAACCATAACATAATCGTATCACATAAAACATGCATAAAGGAAACATAACATTTCCATATTTCAATCACAAGATATCAATACGACACATTGATATAATCAAAACATTATCAAAACCATTTTCAATACCAAAATAAAAGAAAAGTAACACATGGAATTTATTTATCATTTTAATAAAATTTATGGCTTTTAGAGGAAGCCAAAACTCAAATAATGGTCACGGCGGCAGAGAAGTCATTGTCACCGCATATGTAAGACAACAACATTCATTTTGTCGTTTAGTAAAACGATTCGTGTAAAAATATTCCTTTTAAATGAAATTAAAATTCAAAAGGGTTTTATACATTGTATAAAATATTGTCATGTAGAAATAAAAAGATGCCTCAATGAAAGGAGATTGAGACGAAGTCCCGTACAAAGACGGCATCCTTAGATTAAGGATTAATCAATTACATAATTATGTGTGAAAAATATAAATACACTCAATATAAGTGGATATTAAGTGTAAAAAAATAATAGGTCATCCAAACATATTGGTAGCATGAAATAATCAAGACGTAGAGGTTTAAACCAAAGAATTGAAATTGGGTTAAGAAGTTCCCTTACATAAATTCGACAGCCTAACAACGTCACTTTAAAATTCAGAAAATGAGTTATGAGAGATAAAAAGGGTATCTCATCACTTTGACATAAAATTTATAGCAATAAGGATATATAAGAACATATCCCAACATAATAATATGTAAATTAAAAGACTTAACAAAAAGAAGTCTTTTAAAAAGAGGAGGGTGAAAGGTTCCCTTATCGATTTGGGTAACTTTCAAAACGTACACCCCATGAAGGAAGTGTCATACAATGAAGATGTAAATAACCATAAATTAAATTATATTACACAAAGAGTAAAATCATGGGCAGTACATACACCACACAAAAAGGAATAGTTTCAAATGTAGCATGAATCCCACGGGAATAAAAAGTGAGATAAAAACCCCTTACCTCATTGTAATCAATCAAGTCGTATGACCAAAAGATAATAAGAATGAAATTAATCACATAATAACATGAATATAAATATAATCATGATAATATATATCAAATTTCAGTAAACAATAAACCACATGCAATAAATAATTGGCGAACAATGGAAATATTACGAAATTAAAAGTGAGATAAGAAATCCCCTTACCTTAAGTATGACTTGTCTTGTTCATTTCTTTATATTCCTAAATAATAAACCTTGGTAAGTTTATAATTTCTTAAGGAATTTCTTTAAATTTTATTATTAAATTCATATCACATATTATCATGTTATAATAATTAGTTAATTATGTGAGTTCATATCATACGTTTTGTCGATGTTCTGTACATGAGTCAAAAATAAACTTGTTTGAAGAGAATTGTCCATGTAGTTATAAGTAAATAATATCTAGAATGATGTTTAAATATCATATATATCTATTATATACGTATTCCATAATGTTTGGAGATAAGAAATGAAATGTACCGTTCATGGAGACGATAGGCCGTACGTACGCATGAACGCTACTTTCATTTTTTGTCATATTAATAGACTTTAAAACTAAATGAGACATAGATATATTATGATTCCAGTATAATATATGTGTTATATAGGTAACATAAGTTCATTAATTACATTATTTATAAATTCCATGTTTGGCATGAACGAGTCACATCACTTGAGGGGGCGGTTGTCCACACTTCCTCATATGAAATTTTCGCATTTGCACAACATGCAAAGCATAAAGGTATGTTTTAAATATAAAATACAGAAGAATTGAGAGGAAATAAATATAATATATATCATATATAAATATAGTTCCATCATAATGGCCAACATTAGAGGTGTTAAAATAATATTGAACAATCATCGTTTCGTGAGGTAGTAATTCGCCACCCGCAGAAACAGTATGTTCTTTAACCATTAGACAGTGGTGTGTGTAAGTGTAGGTAGAATCCTTATCATAACAACATCCTAGTATATTTTTGATACTGGTGTTATTATGGTATCAAATAATAAGAATATAGTGGTGATTGAAGAAGGAAAATAAAAGAAAGAAACTCGAGAGAAGACATTACCTCTAAATCGGGTAACTCTTTTTGATTTGAGCCAAAGGCTCCCTTAGAAAGGCTTCTGCCCAAAGTGAGGATTATATGAGTGAGAGAGGCATGTGGAGAGATAATGAAAGTAGTGGTTGGACGAGACAAGGGCTTTAGAGGTGTGGGTAAGGGGGTAGAGGTGGGGGCCTTTTATAAGAGGGAAGAGGGTCACTTTTGGAAAGTCTTGAAATGTTACTTTATTATAAAATGATTTTCAGATTTTAAAGGTCCCACAATTATATATTTCAAGGATAAGGTGATAAAGGTTTGAAATCCACCCATCCAATAGATTTTCAACAAGTGTAAGTTTTATATTTTACCTTATCTTTTCATTTTATTTAAATCGTTCATTAATGAGGTAATCACTGCATCATCATGGTGTCATAAATAAATTTATTTATTTAATATCTAAAAATTATAAAAAAAATATCATGATGTAGGAAATATTTTTTGATTTACAATGAGTATTCATAGTCTAATAGATCATTTATGTAAACAAAATTAATTTTTTTTACTTAGGATATACAAACCTTTGTTATATTTCTCTTCTTTTTAAAAAAAATAATGTCATAAATGTTACTATCACACCCATGTGACTCCATGGGCCCTCAAGTTTGGTAAAAATCTTACCATGGTCGTCCATGACTTAAAAAAAAGGATTTAGACACATGTTGGGGTAATTTTATATTATTATGATATTATTTTATTATCCTTAACTACCCAATTACTAATTAATCATGATAATTAAAGATAATTGCCATCGTTACTATTCATAATGTCAAAAAACAAAAGAATATTAATTAAATAATTTTGATCTTCTAATTCCAAATATTGAATCAATTTTACCAAATTTCAAAGACATAAATTGAAGTAATTAATTTAAAAATAATTCCCATTGTCAAAACCAAAGACGAGTTTTTTAAGAAGTAAATTTTTTCAAAAGATTGACCTGTTTTTACATCCAATTGAAAAGTAAAATTACTTCCAATGAACAAAATTGTATTAATTGATAAAAATATAATTCAATTAAACTTTAAAACCAATTAAAATAATAATCTAACTATATAATTAAATTAGATGAAAAAGTAGTTTTGAAGTAAAATGCAGTATTTTTCACTATTCATTAAAAATGAACATTTTTCAGAAAAATACAAAAAATTTATCCAAATTAAATTTGATATTCCAAATTAAAAAATGATTTCAATTTTAACAAATTAAAAACATATATGTTTCATTAATTAATTTTATAATTAATTCCTGCTGTCAAAACAAATAGCGTGTTTTTAAGAAACAATATCTATCAAAAGATTGACACTTGTTTATGTCCAATTTCAAAGTTAAATTAATTCCAATGACCACCATTGAATTAAATGGTAAAAATATATTCTAATTATACTTTAAAACCAATTAAAAATATAATCTAACCATATAAATAAATTAGATGAAAAGGGGTTTTGAATTAAAATACAGTATTTTTCACTATTCATTAAAAATGAACTTTATCGGAAAAATAACAAACATTTACACAAAGTACATTTTGATAGCCCGATTTTAAAGAAGGATTTTATTTTTTCAAATATAACATATAAAATTGACAAAAAAATAGTTTAAAAAAAGGGTTCTCCATCAAAAGGCGGTTAATCGACCTTTTAAAGAATATTAGAATATTTATTCTTAAAATTGGATTAATTTAAATTTTAAGCCTCTATAATTTATTAGGTAATTGTTAAAATATTTAGCAAACATATATAGTCATTTTTTAGTTAGTTCTGTTCATTCCCGCCATTACAATGACTAGGAGTTAACTACCATTTAAAATAATAATATTATATTATTAGTGTGCAACATAAGATTTCAAAGAAACTCATTGTTGTGTATTGGGTACGCCATCAAACATAGCATTCCATTTAAAGTAATATTAACATTTTATTTACAAATATTAATATATATGAACATTTCATATTCATTATTTACCTGGGATGTTACATCAAATTTCTTTCTTGGACTTCAAATTTCTCAAAGGAAAGATGAGATATTTCTTAATATCCAAGTTTTCTAAAGAGTTGGATAAAAAGTTTGGTCTCGATTTTTGTAAATATATGAAAACTTCTATGGGTACTAGTTATAAATTATATGTTTATTATTCTGGTAAATTTTTTTAAATTAAAGTTTATAGAGGCATGATAGACAACCTTCTTTATTTAACTACATATTGACTTGATATCATGTTTAGTGTTTTCTTATATGCAAGGTTTCAAGATGATCATAAAGAGAGTCATATTAAAGCTGTGAAAAGAATAATTAGATATGCTTAAGGAGTTGTTAACTCTTTTTTGTTTTATTCTCCTCACTAAATTTACTTCTATGTTTTAACAGTGGATGAATTTACAATGGCTCCTTGATATATAGTTTAAAAAACTGCATGTCTAAGAAAATTTTTATATAAAATTTAAAGTTGAATTTATTTCATTACCTTATAATATACAATCCATTTTTTTGTCTGAAAACTTATTTTTTTTTATAATTTCAAAAAGGGGGAGTTGTTTTTGAAATTATAAATGGTTTTTTAATTATAAAAAAGAGGGATAATGTTTAGTGGCTCCTTGAACCACTTTATGTTTTGATAATTAAAAATATTCATTTGTTTTATTTACCTTAAATTTCTTAATATTTTGAATTATTTATTGATTAAAGTATGATTAATCTTATTCATATCATAATATTTATTTTCTTAAAATATCTTTAGATTTCATGTTTTGATTGGTTATAACATGTTATACAAGTTTAATGAAGTTTTCTTAGGATAAGTAAGTCATCTAGGAACTTAAAATATCATTTATACATGATTTTCACTATTCTCATGTAGCCATTTTACTATACACTATGTTTCCAAATGAAAATCCACGTAGCTGATTTGTGAACTATATAACCATTTTTTTAGTTTTTGTTTCCTTATATATTTTATACATATCTTGGGCTATAGTATTAAAAATTGAGTGATTATTTTTTATTAGAAATATTAGAAAATTATAAAAATTTCATTGAAGAAATAAACTTCTTAATAGTTATCTTTCTTGTCTGAATTTAGTTTAGAACTTATTATATTTTTGTAATTTTAATTCTATACTTTTCTAAAACTGTTTTACTATAGTATTTTAATGATAACTTTTTTTTAGAAATTTGATTAAGGAAATTCTTGATTCTTTGAAAATATAATTAAATTTTATAAATATAATTCAATGGAACCCAAATCATATTATTCCATTTAGTATTTCTATTTTAGGCCCAAACTAGATAAGTCAATCTATTTACATATTTCAAAAATTCATATCTATGAATCACTAATGTTGATTTGGTTATGTGATTCAGCTACATAGATTTTATTATGTTAATTATCTACCTCAATTCACTAACATGAATTGATTATGTGGTGATTTTTATCTATGTAAAGAAAAATTCTTATTTGAAAAACACCTATGTGAATTTGGCTGCGTAGTTTAGTGGAATTATAGAAGTTGTTCTAAAATATGGAAATTTTCTCTATTTTACGTAAAATTTTATATTTTTATTTTGTACATATTAATTTAAAATATTTAAATTGTTATAATGAATTTATAAATTCTTATTAATTATGTAGAACCTATGAATTTTTTTTCTATTTTTAAACATGTTTTTATAAAGATCAAAGTGTATTCTATTTTTTACACATGAAGCTTACAACTTGAAACTTAAAAAATAATTTTTATTATTTTATGTTGTTTTCTTTGATTATATATATTTTAAATTAATATTAGTTTATAATATAATCATTCAAACATTATTTAATATTTTAATGTTTTTTTAATAATTTTTGATAATATCCATATGTTTACTGCTAATTCTAAATGGAATAATTTTGAATTTCATATTTCAAATTCAAAGTTTCTATATTCATGTAATTTTTTTGACCTATTATTATGGAATTATTTTAAAATATTTTTTAAAATATTTTTTTTGAATTGGTATTCATTATTTTAAATTTCAATTGTGATTTGAGTGATTATTTTGAAGTGATAACATCCCTCTCTTACTCTCTCTTTCTGATAATCCAGTCTTATAATTTTTGAATTATTGATTTTCCTACCTCTCTCAGTTATGTTGAGTTTATTTTTCTAAAAAGGAGTTCGATCCTTGATGTGATGTGGTGATAAGTAACACGTTACTCATACGATACTTATTCGACGATAGATTTCATATTTTAAAGTGATACAATGTGAAGAGAGAGGTGGTGTTGATAATGTGATGTGTTGTACATTTTAACTATATAGAACATTTATCACTTGTGATGGAAGATCTATCAAGGGCTTAACAAAAACTTCTATGACTTCTACTAATCTGATGAGATAATCAAGATGATAAAACACTCAATAATTAGTACTTGTGATTTATTCTTCTTTTATCTATTTATTTCTAGTTTCTTGAGTCTGTAAAACTTATTAGAATATATAAAATGATTTCACTTCCTCTTTATGTTTTTACATAAAAAATAAATCTCTATCTTTGGGTTTTGACCCACAAATTCTAAAGTTAGGACCATTTTGGTTGGGACTCCTGGTATTTTTAATCCAGAGTTATAATTGGGTTGTAACTCCCCATAAAAAAGTTTGGTGTCTATTTATTCTTCCACTAGAAAAATTAGTCTGTAATCAGGTAATAATTCCTCTTCAAAAATCAAATTAGTACACAATGTATCACTTGCCGATTAGAGAGTTATAAGTGTAGGCTAGGTCCAGTTTGGACCAAACTACTATACTAAACATACTTGTGTTATTTTTTTATTATATTGATAATTATATTCATTAACTAACTTTTATAATTAATTTAGATATTTAATCCATATCTTATTTTTTTAATATGGTATATTCACCCCTCAAGACCATATGTTTTCAATTTATCTAACCTAATAACCAAAACATGGTGATTGTCACAATGCCATGGTGGATGTTTGTTCATGGAATTTTATACCATGTCATGATGAAGGTGAGGATGGTATGAGATACCATTATACTAATTCTTAAAAAGTGAATATAAATCACCTTCAGCTGACAACACATCATGTCATGATCTGTAAACTATTACTGAACATTGAAAAAGTTTCAATGTTCAGAATAATCAATGAAGGGGAGACAAAAATATTTGGCTATTACATAAATTTGGGAATATTATGAACTCAAATGAGAATTTATATTTGATTTTAGTGTCCTATATAAAGATGGGTTTGATCACTTCATTTCACAATATTAGAGATTATTCTCACACAACTAAAACTCTATCAAATTATTGATTCTCTAATTACCTTAGAGGCGATACTAACATACAATTTGGGGAAATGAGGTAATGTGAGAGTGTTTGGTGATTCTAATGGTTGGTGGATACCATCAGAGGAAATAACCCGTTGTTTGTTTATTAGGTAACTCAGTTAAACTCACTATCAATGAAGATCAAAATCTTATACAATGAGGTATGCATGTCTTATCATTTTATCATTTTATTTTTTCGTTTTATCTTAGTATGATCATTGGGATGGATTTAGTGTTTTCTTCCACTATAAATGGGCATAAAGATGTCCCAAAAATCCCATAAATGCTATAGGATAAACTACTAATGGTAATTTGATAGGATACCGATCCATCTAGAGAACTAGAATTAGAATTTACTACGGTACCATCGTGTTTTCCCTTCAAAACAATCATTATTATTCTTGATTTTATAAGACCATGATGTTGTGCTCCTAGAAATGGGAATTAAATGATAAAATTTATGAAACCAAATTGTAGTATATATGAATATGACCATTTTGGGCATCACTAGAAGATAAAAAATAGAGCTTTATAGGATGGCATTCTACGCTGTGTTTAGTAGGTTTCTATGTTGTGATCACTGTAAAAACAATGATAGACCATAATGTGGTGGGTATATCTAGGATATTTTGGGACTTACGAAGTCCTTCCAAAAAAACAAACTAGAACTTGGAAAATAGGAAAGGTGTTTTCTATTATAATAGTTATACCTAGGGTAAACCACATTATGGTGAAAGTCGTTCTGAGTAAAATTTTAAATAAAATTAATTTTTTTTTTAAAATTCTCAAAATCCATCATCAGTATGATCCCACACTAAATTCATGTGACTTTAGACCACATAAAAAGTGGTTTAGTAAATTTTATTTTCTAATATTATTTTCCTCATGTTAATTAATTAAAAATTTCATTTATTTAAGATATTACTATTTAATTATTCATGTACATGAATTGTTTATATAATATAAATCATGTATGATTAAGTTTATGTGATAAGTTTCTTCTTATAAAATTATCATTCCATGTTAGGTAAAACAATATAATATTTAGTTTTAATCAACCATGGATTCTGTTTATAATTACTATTATTTTATTGAGTTAAGATGTTGGATATAGTTTATATATATTAGGTGTGACAATTATGATGGAATGAAATATTTATTAAGCAAAGTATCTTTGGGTTGAGGGAATTTGTTTTATACTTCTCACAATCCAGGAGGTTTATACCATGTCTAGAAAAGTGGGTGTTGGATATATGTGTCTCTAAGCTTACTCATGCGATGATTGTTTGTTTCATATTTCTTGAATGGTCCGAAGGCCTTCACTTTTATTGATTTTTGATAACCCCCCTTTCAAGGGATGAGGGGGAAACCTTACAAGGCCTGTAGGCTCAGAGATTACAAGGCCCGTAGGCTTAGGAGATTACATGACTCAAAGGTCTTAGGGAATTCAATCAGACTATCTACAAGGAACTTCCCCTCCCCATCATCTGCGTTATGATAGTATCTCTCCACCTTTGCTTGGCCGTCTGGCTAGGCTTCCCATGCAAGAACAGGATGGTCCCAATAGCATAGGTATACCCTCTCATTCTGACAAATCCATTTGGCTCTTCTCTGGTGAGTGCACATGTTATGAATCCTCTTTTGGGGATGCTCCTTTTTTTGTAGTGTGTCTAGGGCAACTGCATGTGGCACGAAGGCCTTGAGGTGGCCCGAGGGCCTTAAAGGTGGCCCGAAATCCCTACTGACCTGAAGGCCTGGGTGGCCCGAAAGCCTTAAGGACTCCAAGCCCAAACCAGTGACCCAAGGTGAATAGTTCCAGCTACTACAATACCAAACAATACCTACTACAGTACCCGCATAGTGTACAATCATACTACAGTACCTGTACAGTGTACAGTTATGCTACAGTACCACATGGTGTACAGTACTTCTACAGTGCCTGCTGTAGTACTACTACAGTGCCCCAGAAATATGCCTCTACCTGGTTTTGAACCTGGGTCTTGTGGATGCACTTAAGGATACCTCACCAACTGGGTAGAGGCTCATGTGCAATTATTTGTTTCATATAATTCTAAATCGTAACATGAAATAGTCATGTACCTTATGCATGAGATTCATTTGTATATGTGTAAATATGTTTGGATTCTATTTTTGAGTGAGTAACATAATATATGAATTATGTAAATAGTTACACATTAATATGGTTTGAACATATTAATTTGGAATATTAAATATGGATTCCAAAACTAAATAGTTAGAAGCACACATACACAAAGAAATAAAAAATGAGACAATAAATATTACATGTGATGAGGTAGTTATTGATTTAATATACATGTGATTTATATTAAATTGGAGATACTTTAAAATAAAACCCCCTTAAACATGAAGTGTGATATTCTTTAAAAATCAACCACATTTCAATACCTCGATAATTCAATCTGGAAGGTTTTTCAAAATCAGGGTGCCCATTTATTATCATGTGTAAGACATCATGTAAATGACTAAACTTAAGAGTTTGGTGACTGAATCCTACTATGATCTAGTGGAGTAAGTTAGTTGGGAAATTCCAAGAGTTTGGATACTAAAAGAACAGAGTTAAGTTTATATCTATAAGATGGATATGAGAAAATAGTTTCCCACTCAACTATCTAAGAGTTATATGTGATGTGATTGATATGTTATCCTACCTAAACAACTAATTGATGAGAATAATGATAAAGAGGACTTATTAATCAGTGAAATATGGAACTTATCCCACTGAAGGTAAGGATGTATGGGGTTATAATTTTAGTAGAGTAACTTCCTTTAAGGTACTTAATATAAAGACATAAAACTTGATACTCACCTATAAACATGTCTTTATTGTAGTTTGTGTCATGCATCATGATTATAATTTTTGAGGTCACTTATTGGTATGATTTATCATATAATTATAGATTGGTATATAAG
Source organism: Viscum album (assembly GCA_963277665.1). Classification (NCBI taxonomy): domain Eukaryota; kingdom Viridiplantae; phylum Streptophyta; class Magnoliopsida; order Santalales; family Viscaceae; genus Viscum; species Viscum album. The sequence continues at coordinate 188,209,414 of OY728155.1, read as the reverse complement.
GATGAGAAGTTTTCTCAAGGAGAATCATTCCGAGTGTTTGTATGTGAATGTTATAGAAATAAATTTCTCCAATTATGAATCATGGGTATTAGATAATGGGGGTGCATTAGACATTTATATTGATAAAAATAGACTAAAAAATATGAGATATTTGAATAAAGATAGATTATATCTTCATGTTAGTAATGTGGAATGATTTTTTTCATTGGAGATCAACACTTATGATCTAAGCCTACCCAGTGGACTAGTTATGGAGTTAGAAAGCTGTTGGTATGTTCCTACCGTAAACACAAATTTGATTTATGTATATTGTTTGGTCAAGAAAGGAAATTCATTCATTATTAATAACAAGAGTTATTCTATATACAAGAATTAAATGTTTTATGGAATTGGGAATATGGTGAATGGTTTATATATTTTGGACATGGATAATCCAATCTATAAAATTTTGAATAAGAAGTTTAATATGGATTTTAACCCCACTTACCATTGTTATTATCACCATAGGTATATGAATGATAAATTCATTAAAATAATTTATAGTGGTGGATTTTTGGACTCATCTGATTATGAATAATTTGATATATACAAATATTATTTATTATAAAAAATAATCAAATCACCTTTTAGTAGAAAAGACGAGAGGGCAAGTAGATTATTAGATCTTTTACATAGTGATGAATATAGACCAATGGGTACTCAATAAATTGGTAGTTATATGTACTTTATAACCTTTATCAATATCTTTAGTCGATATGTTTATGTGGTTTTGACGAGATACAACTTTAAAACAATTGGAAAGTTTAAAAAGTTTCAGAAGGAAATACAGAATCAGCTAGGAAAAAGTATTAAGATCCTCTGATTAGATTGATGTGGGAAATACTTGAGCTAATAATTCACTGATCATTAGAGATATTGTGGAATTGTTTTACTACTCACTCTTCTTGGAACACCATAATGGAATGGTGTGTCCTGGAGGAGGAATCATACCCCATTATACATGTTTTAATGGATGAAGAGTTAGCATGACCATCCTATTTCATTCTTGAGGCATGATCTATAAATAATTGAATTTATACTTAAAAATATTCCATTTAAAGTAATTAAAAGGAGTCCATATAATATAGGGAATGGGAAAACGTACCATTATGTCATTTATGAGGATTTGGGGTTGTGGAGAACTTGTATGGTGTCTGGATTCATATAATCTTGACCCTAAGTTAGATAAATGATTACAATAATAGAAAAAAGGGCTATGAACATGTGTGGAAATAATGGTCTTAGGCCCAAGGACCATGGTCATAGCCTATGACCATAATCCTTTAGCCTATTGATGTTATTTCCATGGTAGTATCCCTAAGACCTATTTCAATGATCAAGACCCATGTCAATAGGGATTTGACCATTCTTGTGATGAACTATAGCCATGAGAATTTTCCATGTATATAGGTATTGGGGATATTGGAGGAAAAATAGCCTACAGAAGCTTTTACCATGGCTGCAGGGTAGGAAAAATATTAAAATTGTCATCTGTGGGTTTTGATCTGAACACCTCTCCGTTATTCAATGAAGACTTATAACACTTCCCCACATGAAATTTCATATATATGTATATATATAATATTGAAATTATTATATTTCTAAAAATTTATTAAATCTTTAACATTTGAAAAGGAATGAGGTATATGGGATCCACGACCTGGCCAGTAGTGGTGGGTCCTTTCCACGGGGCCCTACAACCATGAGCCATGTTTCTCATGGTAGTAGGGCCACCCTGCATAGCTCTATAGCTATGAGTTTCATATAGCATGTTAGTATGGCCACCTACAGGGACCCTACGGCCATGGGATGCATCACCTATAGGGGTAGGGACCACCTTGTATGTCTCTACAACCATGGTGCCCATGAAATAAGGGTTGTCCTAAGTGGCCCTACAAATATAGGCTACATGTCCTGTTTTAATAGATAATTCCTATATTCTTCCTACATTGTTCCCATGTTGGAAATGTTTTTATCATGTTATCCTATAACCACGTACCTTGTGGTTCATGGAAGTATGATCCCCATGGTCATGAGAAACCATGGCCCATGTTCATAGGCTAGCCTATGGGCACAGTTCTGCTAACCAAGGCTAACAATATATTTCCATAGGTCATTTCTATAGTATTTTTATTTGTTGGTTATCCAAATGAAACAATGAGATATTATTTCTGTAATCATGTTGAACTTGAAGTGTTTGTGTCCTGATGTGGTGTTTTCCTTGAGAAAGATCACATTAATTGAGGAGTCAGTGGGAGGAATGTTGAACTTGGATAAGTTCAAGACCAAAAAATAGGAAGTGTTCCTAATATGGAAGTTGATCTAGTTCTAAAAATAACTGTGGAAGAATAGCTGGCTCAAGTTAAACAAGGACCTTAGAGGACTAATAGGATTCATCATGATCCTAAGAGATATATATTTCTTATACAAAATTATAATGAAGTAATTTTCATAAATGATGAACTTAATAACTATAGAGAGTCCATTCAGAGTTATGATTATGAGAAATGGTTAAATTCCATGAAATTTGAGATGGAATTCATGCACTAACCAAGTTTGGAACTTGGTGGATACACCTGAAGGGGTGAGATCCATAGGATGTAAGTGGGGGTTTCATAAGAAAGTTGACATATATGGTACAATGTCTACCTATAAATCTTACCTGGTGGTAAAGGGTTACAAAAACATTCCTAGTATTTACTATAAAGCAACCTTTTATTTGATTGTGATGATTAATTATATTCGAATATTTCATTCCATAACAACTCATTATGATTATGAAATATATCAAATACATGTCAAAACCACTTCATATAATGAGAATTTAGTCTATGATGTGTACATGATACAACTCAAAGGTTTTGTATTTCCAAATGAGTCTAATAAGGTTTTTAAGTTATAATGGTCTATTTATGGATTGAAGTTTGCTTCTTAGAGTTAGAACATCTAGTTTCATGATGCAGTTAAAGAGTTCGGTTTCATAAAGAATGATGATGATTATTGTATATATAAATATATTAGTGGGAGTGTTGTGGTATTTCAGATATTTTATGTATATTACATACTCCTTATTGAAAATGAAGTATTGAATTTAAATTCTATAAGAATGTTCTTGAGAAAATGATTTTTTATGAATTAAAGAGGTAAATTAGCATACACATTGGGTACATATATTTATAGAGATAGATCAAAGTGGTTACTTTAGTAAAGTTCTGAAGGATCTTTGTATGAATAACTCTAAAAAGAGGTATTTAGTAATATTTCATAACATTAATTTTATGAATATTAAAATCCCTTCTAAAGAGTTAGAGAGGATGGATGGGATTCCATATGCACCCTCTATAGGGTTTATCATGCATTCCAAGTTATCTACTCAACCCAATGTTGTATATAATTTAATCATAATAATTAGATACTAATAAAATACTAGTGAGAGTCACTAGATTATAATAAGGAATATCCTTATGTACTTAAGTGGAAATATAGATATGTTATTGGTCTTTATAGGTGAAGATTAGATCATTGTAAGGAGTTACACTTCCAATATGAAAAATCTGATATGATATCATAATATGGTTTCATGTTTCTCCTAAATGGTGTAAATATCAGTTAAAATAGTTCCAAGTAATCCAATGTATAAGATTCAACAATAGAGGAATAGTACATTTCTACATTAGATGTTGTAAATTAAGCTATTTGAATCAAGAATTTCATCACTAAACATGGGGTGGTTCCTAATATTGATGGAGAGATTAATTTTTACTATGAAAATAATGGGGTTATTTATCAAGATAACGAACTCCAATCTCATAAAAGGACTAAAAATATACCTCACAAATACCATCTCATTAGAGAGATTGTTGATAGGGGTGATATAAATATATTTCAGGTGGATATATAATATAATGTAGAAGATGTTGGATTTGGTGTCCTAGAACCAACTACTTTTTTCATTATTATAAAATTGTATTAATAAATACCTTATCACATCTTGATTGTTATTCTGTGTTACAATAATGTGATAATGTTCTAAGGATAGATGTTGCACTAAAGGGTCATATCATATCCCTACTATGATAAGAAACTGAAAGTGCCATAACACTATTCTTGAATATATGTTCTATGGATGGACTATATTATTTGAGGGACAAAAATAATACAGTCCATTAGGGGTGAGGACTCATAAAAATTTGAGGCACCTTCTCATGGTGTGCACCCTTGGTAATATCTAGGAGAATATTATGAGAATGAGACCCGCGAGTAGGAAATCCACATTTCATAGTGTCATTGGATGTTCCTATCTGTGGATGTGTATATTGGTCCTTAGAATTTAAGATTATTATTAATGGGTATTAAAACTAATGAAATTATATGTATTGATGAAAACTGTGATGAAACAGTATCTGCAGAGAGGCAGGATATGTTGGGTGCGTCACATGTAATACTATATTAATAGATAATGAGAGAAAGGATTTTCCCTTATGTTCCATAACGGAAGTAGATATCTCAGGACCTTTGATGGAATTGACATAGAAAAAATAAATCCATGGACATGGTGAGGAATGGGAAAGTTTAATTCCAGAAAGTCAAAGAAAGAATAATTGAGCACATGGGTTGATGGCACTAGCATGAAACCCGCTTGATTTGAGATATCAAGAAAAATGGATTATATTAAATGGTAAGCATTCATAGGAGGTGACACGTCATTGCGACATTAACTTATTTCTCTATGGGTGCCTTGGCATGTTGTTAGATGCTAACCTTGGACTTTAGGTAGGCTCTGCCTAATGCCATTAAGAAAGAGGCCTAGAGGGTCACACACTAAGTGTATGCAAGTATCTTAATTAAATATTCATTTAACAAGTTGAATAAATATTTTTCTCGATTTTGGTTTAATAATTATTCAAGGATGCATAATAACATTTATTTCAACACTAATTATTCAAGATAATATATTTTGGGTGAAATAATATATTTATTAGCGAGTAATGTAATGATATTTATTTGAGAAATAAATAGTCGTTATTAAAGGTCTACTAAATGTGGTGGAGGAAATAATGAAAATGGAAAAACAAAAGTACATGCCATGTAGTTTTTTGGGGATTTATGAGAAATAATATTATTTATTTAATTAAATAATATTATATGCAATTCATTGAGTGCATGTCAAGTGATAATAATAGTCAACTATTATTATTATACATGATGTCTTACTAAGAATTAAATGAAATGAATAAATGATTTAAGGTAATTAATTCATTTTATTATTCTAAGTAATAAAATCCCAATTACATTATTCTCATTTTAAACCTATCCATTCTTTGTGGTTGTGCACAAAAGATCTAGAGAAAGATCTCAATCCAAGAGATAATTCCTTTCCTCCAAGAACTCTCTCAAGTTATGAGAGAGATCCTCCTCCACCAGATCAAGGAGAGTGCTTTGGAAGCGGCTCTCAAGGCGATCAAAGGTGTACATCACAAGCGAAGGAAATTCTGTGCTAGCACCCGTAGATACCTTAGGCGACATCAATAGATATGTGGATCATGTGTGGATTACTACTATAGGAAGACTACACCTGTCTTCTACGACACAACTACAGATCACATTGATTCATGACCGGAACATCAATGGAGAGAGAATTCCATCGAAGTAATTCTTGTATTTTAATTAAATTAATTATAACCAACATATGATGATCCTCTCTATGGTTCCAGGAATTCCCTCTTTCATTTTCGTTCTTCGTTCTATTCCAAAGACTTGGAATTTTATTATCGTGATGGATCTCAAATTTATTATTGTTAATGGTAAAATTAAAGTTGGGTACACCCATCCATGTTCTTCTGCTGTGCCTGGAACCTACAAGTGATATTAGAGGGTTCATATCATTGATTATAATTATTTAGTTTTTTGTTGATGATTTACGCATTTAATAATTTAGTTGTTTTAATTCAAGTTAATCATTCTATAAATCTGAATCACAAGATCTATTCCTCCTATTTCGTTTCTCATTCACTTTACATAAATGATTTTTATTTTTATTTTGATTAAAATAAAATAGGGGATCTCATCTGAAGGTGCCAAAGCTTCCTGGACATACAACACCATAACACACGGTGTGTTCCATAGTACACACCATGTAGTCACGGTTCAATGCACCAAGACTGGTCTACCAAACCAAGCCATGTGTTGGAGTTTATCTAAGTCTTAAATTACTCCATGTGTTGACCAGGAATAGGTGGCACATGGTTTCTATATTACACGCCGTGTGGCCCACAAGACACAACGTGTAGTCCCTTCGGGTTAGGGTTGGACCGTGTACCCCATACACAACTTTCCTGAATGGAGACTGTGTAACATGGACACTACACTGCGTGTGGCCCAATGGACATGCCGTGTACTCTAAATATTTCCAACGTACATCTACACACTGTATCCCTAGGCATGTACTTTGGATAGATGGTGAGTGATAGTACACACCATGTAGTCAAAAATACACACTGTGTACTCATCCAAATTACAAAGATTTATTAAAATTTATTATTATATTATACAAACCCTTGAGACATGTACCATGGTGCAAGCATAAAGCTGAGGAACAACACGTGATAAGAGTTTTATATATATGTGTTTAATTTAACATCTGCATAATGTTCATTTATACTCATTGGGTAGTTATGAACGAGAAGTCACCGGGTTTCCTCCAGGGTACAATTTACGTACAAAGATAATTTTAAATGAATTTATTTGTTTAAAATTATGATGGATGAGAATATAAAAGAAATTTAAAAAAAGTTTAAGATAAAAGGATTGATTAATTAAATATAATTAATTGATTTAAGCGTGATTTATCTAAAAAAAGAATGATTAAATAATTTAATTCTAGTTTTATTTATGGATAAATATCGTTGTATATATGGATGATCATGAGTAAGACCAATACCCTTTGTATGTTAATGGTTTCTTTTAATTAATTAATTTAAATTAAATTTGTTGGCCTATGAGCCTTCACCTCATTAATATGTAGGGCCTATGTGCCCAAAGTTTCTTTGATGTAAAACCCCTTTTATCCTCACCTATGTGTGATATAAAAGAATATGTAATCATAATGGAGCTCCCAATCTAGTGGAGGCATCTCAAGTTAGGAGCCAAGGTGAAACTAATCCCCGGAGATACAAAGGTGGAAAGGTGGAAAGTTGTAAACACAAACCCAAAAGGTTCAAGTGTTTCTCCCCTAGGTCTTAGGTTAGTTGATCAACCACTAGATAAACTAACCAATATAACAAGTTCATGATCATTCCACTTATTTTATTTCTATCAGTTTCATGGTTTATTTATTGTGGGTGTGTTGTCACGATCACATAATTAATGAATTAAACAAGCATGCGAGATGGAACTAAAATAAGACCAGCTTATGTGTAAATATTATCTTAGAAATGGTTAATCACTTAAGTATATCCAACTTAATATTAAAAAGCATGTAATAAATATAATAAAATGTAAATTTATGTATAAGGATAAAATCCCTCAAAGAAATATTAAGTCGATATAGCCTTCCATAATCTTGGTTAGAATCAAACCATAGTTCAAAGTGCTTGACCAACCCTAGTTGGGGTGCTTTCAATTATAAGAGAATTATAATTCAAGGTTTTGGGTTGAATTGAATTGGTTCACATAAAGGGTTGACTAACATAGTAGGATATGGTGTGACCAAGAGGCAAAGGTTGAGGAAATCCAAAATAAAAGGATTCCAGGATTGGGGAGTCCACTCAGCGGATCGTTAATACAGTTGGCATTTGGAATGCCTACCTAAAACCTTTCAGGTTTATTGAAAAACCCTAGTTGGGGTAATGTGAAGGGTGATATAGATCCATTCCACTAGAATATTCTGGAAACATAATATTCTGAAGTCAATGGTGAGGGCTATTGGATTTCAATAAAATAGCGGGAGACTAATAAGTATTAATTAATTTATTTTTCTCAGTTTTATCATGATAAATTAATAAATCTTTTCTCATATTAATTTTTAGAAACAATAAGAAAAATTACTTCAAACATATAATTGTGAACCATACATGAGAAGGAAAACCTTCTCACTAGCACCAATTTCTAGGAGTGTCAGAGGCATTTACGCATCATCCTTCGCAACGAGAAGAAATTGTATGTGCTAAAGAAGCCTATTATAGTTGCACATAGAAAAGTGGCCAATGATGAGGAACTATATCTCTATATAAAACATATGGATGATTATATAAATTTCCAGTATTTCATGATATCGTCCATGTCTAATGATCTCTTGAAGCAACATAAAAACATGGACGCATATAGCATGATGTCTCACCTTAATGATCTCTATCAAGATAAGATGAGACAAGAGAGATATGAGATCTCTGATGCTTTGTTCAAAAATGAGATTGGAGAGTATGCGCCAATTGGGCCCCATGTAGTCAAGCTTATTATCTACATTGAACACCTGGACACCTTAGGGATTAAGTTCCTGGATGAGTTGCATACAAATCTTATCCTATCATCACCGCCCAAGGCCTTCTCTAGATTTATCATCAACTACAACATGAGCTATAATAAGAATAGTTTATCGAAAATTTTAACCTTGATTCACTATGTAGACAAGGACATGAGGCATGAAAAACCTATAATCCTTATGGTGAATAAGAAAAGGAAGGAAAAGGCAAAGGGGGGAAGGATTTATAAATGGTCTGAAGCCCCTGAGCACTATCCCTCCAAGAAGGGAAAGATCCAAAGGCAGGGCAAGGAATAGGAAGTGGTATGTTTTTCATGTGGAAAGCCAGGCCACTAGAAGAGGAACTACACCCAAAAGCGTGGGAATTCTAAAGGATCATTCTTTATCGAGTGTAATCTTTCCATTTCAACACACTGGGTGTTAGATACATCTTGTGGGGATAACATATATATTAAAATATAGGAACCAAGAAGATTTAGAAAGATTTCCAAAATAGTGGTGGATCTTTGAGCAACCAATGGCGCGAGGCTGGCTACGTTAGCCATTGGAAATTACCATCTCTCATTGCCAACTGAGATGACTTTGGTTTTACATAAATGTTATTATGTTCCTAGTGTTACTAAGAACATAATTTTTGTATCATGTTTAGATATGAATGGATTTATTTTCAAGTTTGGAAATAAGGGTTTTTATTTTATAAGAACAACACATGTTATGGTATGGTACATTTAAATAATGGTTTGTATGTATTAAATTATGAAAACCAAGTGTTGACAATCAATAACAAAACAAAATCACATGAATCATGCAACACCCCATTGTGGCATCACCGTCTTGGTCTTGTAAATGAAAAACACTTGAGAAATATCTACCAAGATGGTTATTTAGACTCTACTGAGTTAAAACCACTTGATAGATGTCACACTTGTTTATAAGGGAAAATGACCAAGCTTCCTTTTGGTGGACAGGGTGAAAGGGCCACAGAGCTTTTAGGATTAGTACACATAGATGTATGTGGACCATTTCCAGTAGAAAATAGAGGTGTATATTCTTAATTAATTAATTTTACTAATGATTTGAGTAGATATGGATATATCAACTTAATGAGGTATAATTCAAAGTCCTTGGAGAAATTTAAGGAATTTAAGAGTGGAGTAGAGAATCAGCTTGGTAAGAAGATAAAGAAGCTTTTACCGGATTGAGGTGGAGAATATATTAACCAAGAGTTCATCAACCTTTTATGGGAGTCTAGGATTCTATCTCAACTCACTCCTCCTTATACACCATAGTGTAATGGTGTTAGTGAAAGGAGGAACCACACCTTGTTGGAAATGGTGAGGTCAATGATGAGTTATGCAAATCTTCCATTATCATTTTGGGGATATGCATTAAAAACTGCAACATACACATTAAACTGATTACCAACTAAGGTGGAAAATATAATTCCATCTGAGTTATAGAATGGAAAGAAACCCATTTTTTCACACACATGTGTATAGGGATGTGAGGCATTTGTTAAGGCCTTCTCAAGAAATAAACTAGAACACCAGGGCATGAGGTGTATCTTTATAGGATATTCCAAGGAAACGAAAGAATATTACCTATATAACCCTTTAGATAAGAAAGTGACTGTCACTGAAAAATATTTATTTCTTGAGAGAGAGAACATCCTCAAAAAGGATAGTGGGAGCAAGACTGACTGCAACAAAGTTAATGCTCAAGATACATAGGAGTTGGTATAGGAATAAGTTCCAAAAGTCCCTATGGAAGAGGTTCCAAAAACCCAAGTACCACATAGGAGCTCAAGAGAGGTAAGGAAACTAGAGGTATTTGGTTTCCTAGTCACTTAGGATGGTAAATAATTATTTTTGTACAATGATGAACCTATCTCCTACAAGGAGCCAGTAGAGAGCTCAGAATATGAAAGATGGATAAAAGCTATGAATTATGAGATGGATTCCATGTATCAGAACCAAGTCTGGGTTCTTGATGATCCAGTTGATGTAAATCTTGTTGGATGAAAATGGGTATTCAAGAGAAATCTAGACATGAAAGGTCAAGTTAGAAACTATAAAGAAAGTCTAGTGGCTAAAGGATTCAGATAGAGTCAAGTAATTGACTATGATGAAACCTTCTCATTAGTTTCCATGTTTAAATCCATAATAATCATACTTGACATAACATCTTACCATGACTATGAGATTTGGAAAATGGATGTTAAAACAACATTCCTTAATGGGAGCCATTAGGAAGATATCTATATGACACAACCAAAAAGGTTTGTGATACCGGGTGAATCCAAACGAGTTTAGAAGTTGCAAAAATCCATTTATGGATTAAAGAAAGAATCCAAGTCATAGAACATTCGATTTGATGAATCCATAAAGTAATTTGGTTTCATTAAGAATGAATGTGAGCCATGTGTTTATAATCAGTTTAATGGGAATGTTCTCTTTATCCTAGTAGTATATGTTGACGACTTATTACTTATTAAAAACAATGTACTGGTCTTACAGTTAGTTAAGGGTTGTTTGAACAAGTATTTCTCAATGAAAAAATTAGGTGTTGTAACCAATATTCTAGGGATAAAAATCATTCGTGATAGATCCAAGAGGCTGATTGGACTAATTCAGGGTACATACATTGACCAGATATTAAAGATATTTAGTATGGAACAATCCAAGTGGAGATTGGTTCTGGTGTCACATGGCCTACATCTTTTTAAGAAAATGTGTCATCAGAAACAACAAGAGAAAGATAGGATGAGTAAGATCCCATGCACTTCAGATATAAGATCCATCATGTATGCTATATTATGTACTAGACTTGATGTTTCCTATACATTGAGAATGGTAGGCAGATATAAATTAGATCCAGGATAAAAACATTGGATTTCTATTAAGACTATCCTTAAGTATCTGAGAAGAAAGGATATGTTCCTAGTGTATAGAGGAGACCAGGGTCTTTTCGTCAGAGGGTATGCTAATGATGGTTTTCAGATAGATCCGAACAATCTAAAGTCACAATCAGGATATATTTTCTGTCTCAATGGAGGATCTGTGAGCTGGAAGAGTTCAAAGAAGCCATTTTTTGCTGATTCTATAGTGGAGTCTGAATATATAGCGGCTTTTAATGCATCCAAGGAAGCCTTTTATATTTAGAAAATTTTCTAGGATCTTGATATGGTGCCTAGAAGTAAAGATCCTATCACATTGTATTGTGATAATATTATAGTAGTGGATCTTACAAAATAACCAAGGTCACATCAACGGACAAAGAATATTCTCTAGAAGTATCACCTCTTGAGGGATTTCTATCAAAGGGGTGATGTTGTAGTGAGAAGAGTATCCATGGAAGAGAACGTGGCAAACCCCATGACTAAAGGCCTATCTCAGCAGAAGCATGAATATCATGTGAGAGCTAGAAAATTAAAGATTTTTAGCAGTTGGCTCTAGTCTAAGTGGGAGTCTTTTGGAGTTAGTGGACTAGAACCAAATACTTTTTACTTTATGATAAACTTATTTTAATAAATACCATATCACATATTGATTGGTCTTCTATGTGAAAATGCATGTGATAATGTTCTAAGGATAGCTATTTCACTAAAGGGTCATAGTGGATCTATGCTATGATGAGAACCCTGAAGTGCCATAACACTATTCTGGTATATACGGTCTATGGCTGGATGATGTTATTTGAGGGACATAAATAATATAGGCCATTAGGGGTTAGGACTCATAAAAATTTTAGGCAATTTCTCATTGTGTGCACCCTTGGTAATATCTTGGAGGATATTATGAGAATGAGACCCACCAGTAGGAAATCCACATTTCATAGCATCATTAGATTTTCCTATATGTGGATGTGTGTACTGGTCATTAGAGTTTAAGATTATTATTAATGGGTATTACAACTATAGCACTTAGATTTATTGACGAAAACTGTGAAGACACACTGTTCGCAGTGAGGTAGGATATGTTGGGTGTGTCACGAGTAATATTTCATTAATAGATAATATTATGGGTGAAATAATATATTTATTAGTGAGTAATGTAGTGATATTCATTTGAGAAATAAATAGTCATTATTCGAGGTATAATAATTGTGGTGGAGGAAATAAAGAAAATAGAAATACAAAAGTACATTCCTGATATTAATATATATACCGTGTAATTTTTCTGGGGATTTATGAGAAATAATAATATTTATTTAATTAAATAATATTAGGTGTAATTCACTGGGCACATATCAAGTGATAATAATAGTCAATTGTTATTATTAGACTTGGGGTCTTACTAAGAATTAAATGAAATGAATAAATGCTTTTAGGTAATTAATTCATTTTATTATTCTAAGCAATAAAATCCTAATTACGTTATTCTCATTTTATACCTAGCCATTCTTTGTGGTTGTGCATAACGGATTTAGAGAAAGGTCTCAATCCAAGAGATAATTACTTTCCTCCAAGAATGCTCTCAATTTATGAGAGATATCCTTCTCCACCAGATCAATGAGAGTGCTTTGGAAGCAGATCTCAAGGTGATCGAAGGTGGGCATTGAAAGTGAAGGATCTTCCATGCTAGCACCTAAATATCCCTTTAGAGACGTCCAAAGATACATGGAGCATGTGTGGATCAATTCTAGAGGAATCCTACACCTAGATTCTATGATGCATTGATGGATCACATTGAATCGTGACCAGAAACATCAACAAAGAGAGAATTACATTGAGGTAATTCTTGTCTTTTAATTAAATTAATTATAACCAACATATGATGTTCCTCTCTATGGTTCTGATACTTCCCTATTTCCTTTTCATTATTTATTCTATTTTGAAGATTCGGTTTTTTATTATCATGATAGATCTTGGATTGATCATTTTTAATGGTAAAATTAAAGTTGGGTACACCCATCCACGTGCTTCCACTGTGCCTGAAACCTATATAAGATCCTTTGAAAAAACCATTAACACGAAAAAAAACACGAGGTTCATGTTGAATCACTTGGTATTAGATACATGATAGATTGAATATAATGGTTGTATATTGTATCATGGTTTTATAATAATGGAAATATCCATTTATCATTCATTCATGTATGCTACATTTATATTACATGATCAATGGAATGATAATATCCCCTCAAAGTATGACTTTGAGTTTCCCTTAATTGATGATCATCATAGAGTATTATAGATTGTGATGATATGTTTACATTAGCATGAGAAGAATATTGTACTTGTTAAAAACAGTTTTATGTGATATATAGAGTATAATCATGTGATAATATGTTAAGACTTATTATCGAGATTGACCTGCTAAAGTATATCACATGGATTTTCACACAATCATTGATATACATAGGGGTGGGGGTGTATACTTATTATGAATCCCCATTACTTGAGGTCAAATAGATACCTAGATTGAAAACTTTCATACTTTTATAACTTTCTTATGTAAACATTTATTCTTAGATAACCAGGGGTGGTTGGGTGTGTTGTTGATCATGTTATCAGTTAGAGCTTAACCAAGATGGGATTTTTCCACTTGCATGACATGAAAATAAATCTCGTCCCTTTTTTGAATTATAATAAGGAAATTAATATACATTCTTAGTTGAGTAACATGTGATATAATCAACTACTTAGATGAATTAAATGTGATTTATTCACTCAAAGTGTTTTTTCTATTTCACAGAATCATGAATGTATGAGTTAACTTTTACTAGATTGAGATGATCCATGTCTATTGGTAACTCAATTTCATGAAAAAAGAGATTATATAAATATATATATGATGTAGATGATACATATTGTGGTAGACATGTTTATATAGATTTATGAGTGTGTTTGATTGAGATCATATGAGATCTATTTATAGCTTGAGTAGAACTAATGTTTTTCTAGAGGATGTTCCTTACTTATATCCATGAATTAAATAATTCATAATTATTTTCAATCCTATAAAGGACCATGGGTCCACACATAAGGTTATGGAATTAGGATTTATTTTATTATGAATTTTGTTTTCTGAAATTTAGTAGAGATGGTGATAATCATATTCAAAATATTTTTGATGGATTCACAAAGAGTTGTAAAGTTTTTTCATAAATTTTATAAAGATTTAATACAAGTTGCATATTTTTAAAAAATATTCACTAAATCATAAACCATGGAATGATGATGGCCACTATGACATGGTGGATATTTCATCATTGTGTTTTACCCCATGTCATGGTGCATGTGAAAATGGTATGAGATACCATTCGGTTTATCCTTTCAAAGTGATTATCAATTATCTTCACCTAAAAACACAACATGTGATGTCATGTAAAATATTGTTAAACATTGAAATACTTTCATTGTTCAGATTAATCAATGAAGGGGATCCAAAATGGTTTGTCCATTACATAACATTTTGAATGTTATGAAATCCAATGGGAATTTTCATTTAATGTGAGTGTCTTATATATAGAGGGGTTTTATCACTTAATTATGTGGGATTGGAGATTATTCTAACACAATATAAACTTTAAAACTCTCAATTCTTTATTTTATTTAGTTGATGTGTGAGAACACCATTTGGAGAAAGGAGGCCCTGCTAAATCATTCATTGATTTTAGCAGATGGTGGATACTATTGGAGGCAAGAAACCATTGGTTGTTTCTAAGAGAACTCAATCAAACTCGCTGCTAATAAAGATTGAAATCTTGGGAAATAAATTATGGATGAATTTTTGTTTTATCATTTTATCTTGTTAATATCTTAGGTATGGAATTCATGTTTTTCCACCGAAAATGGGCATAAATATTTCCTATGAATCCCATCAATTGTCACATATATATAGGTTATATGTAACATCCCCGACCTGGAAGCCACTAAACCGGTGCTCCGAGCTGGGTGGTTACATGACCTTAAGCGTGCCTCCCCGTACGCCAAAGGCTGCCGACTAGCAGCAGTGGTCTATGGAGTCAAGTGGGGAGACTATACCCCATTTTTATCAGAGTAAGCCACAAAAGAAATAAACTAAATAGCAGAAACAATAACCAATAAACAAGGAACATGTATGGAAATCATTTCCAACAATAAATATGCCATGTCATACTACAAGTGCAAGAGTGAACAAAAACCCAAAATAAAGACAACAACCAAATCCCCAAAATGGCCCGACTCCAAGTCCGGATCCTCCAGCAAGTGCTACCCATGTCCACTCAACTATATAGAAGGACCTTTCCCTTCTCCTGACTTGCAAACATGAAGTCTTCTTGGGTACCCAATGGAGGCCCGAGTAGGGTGTGAGTACAACTCAGTAGGCCACCACCAACAGTGTCTACAAAATATCCAGTATGAACAGGTAGTGCATGAAAAAGGAATATGAATGATAATTTCCAAGTAATTATTTATGGTGCCATTAACCAGTTTAGAGCCAAAGCCATTTCCACTTCCATTACCATTCTTTCACACCATTTATCATCACTTACCATTTCATTACATTTTCATGGGTTAATCACATACATTATGTTACATGGGTATAAGGACAACAATCACCTGAAAGAGGGTAAACACATTGTTATCCTATCTCACCAGTACTAACCCCCTCATAGAAACCATATCCTCACCTCGAAGCCTCAGTCTGGGTGGATGCAACCGTTAGGAGAATAGACCCTCAGTACCCTTTCCTAACCCGTGCATTTAGGGTGGAGTTTAGAACCTTAGTCTTAGCTAAACCCATGGGCGTAGATCCTCATGTCATACCCCACTCTACGAAGCCATGTGCACATGATTATATAAATATAAGTAACCATCAACCATCTAAACCATTACCTTTTGGCAAAATCTATTCACAACAACCCACATGGAAATCCACATCATGCCTTAACCCATTAACACATCACCATTTCACATCATTTAACCATTAACACAATTCCTATGTGTTATGCCTAACTCACAAAGCATTTAGCACTAGACCCATAGCCTATCCATTATGGTCTTTAATCAGTTTACACATTAACCCATTTAACCAGTTCATCATTTCCATAATTCAACCATTCATCCCATTCCAAATAACACTTTGGTTATTTCCAAATCTAGGCGCATCACCTAACTTATATTCCAAGTTCAACTAATCATGCCAACATGTTTATCAAGGGCTCTACAATTTACTACAAAAATGTCACTCGTTTAATAACAATCCCTAAACCCGGGAAAATCCGACACATCCCATGGATGGCCCCAATTAGGTCAAGACAATCCCAACACATCCCACGGGGATCGTGAGGGTTCCCATTTTCCATTTTAAATACCATTATTACCAAACATGATAAGGTTATCCAAAATATAACCAAGTGGAAACAAGTACACAACTAAACATGCACAAATCCCCAAATAACTATGGGATATCACTTTTAGACCACCTAACTCAAAAACATGGTTGAACGCACTCTCAATCGAGTCCTTAGACCTCGATCTGACCAAACTTTGGAGCTTCAACCTAAAAATCACCCAAAAGATAGGGTTTTAGAGCTTCAGAACAAGAGAGAGAGAAGATACAAACCCTAAACCAAAAAGAGAAGTAATGATGGGATTAGCCTTACCCGGAGATTCGATCCACAACCAATGACACCAAAAATTCCTTAGAATCGAAGGAGAACCACCATTGGGAAGCTTGGGTCAGCCATGTTCATCACTAGGGTTGAGAGGGGATGAATGGAGGAAAATACCGAGTTGGGGTTTAAAAGCCCGGAGTGGAAAACTTGTAATTTTTTTCCAACTTTAAGAGGCCACACGGTTTTTCTGCACGGTTTGGAAAATCATGCGCAAACCATGTGCAAGCCACTGTCCAGAGGAGGAGGGGTCGCACGGTTTACCTGGGCAGGCCACACGATTTTCCCTGGCCGTGCGCAGGCCGTGCGCCCTGGCTTCTCTTGCCTAGTTGTCCTTTCTTTCATGCCCCGAGCCCCCAGAACACCCCCAAGACCTCTCGTACTTTCAGAAGACATCCCTTGAATCCCGAAACAAGGTATTCAACCAAAACATAATGAAAACATACCTTTCAAAAAACCAGGATCTTACAACCTCCCCGCCTTATAACGGCTCATCCTCGAGAAGAGTTTCCAAACCTCATTAATCCATTGAAGAGAAGAGTTCGGGCCACTAAGCCCGCATATCCGATTCCCACTCCCAAGTTTCTTCCTGAACTTTCCCATTCTTCCATAGTACTCGCACTAATGGCACAACCTTGCCTTGCAAGACCTTTTCACTATGATCCACCACACGAACTGGATGCTCCTCAAAGGACGCATCAACCTCAAGCTCCACATCCTCAACATCAACCACATGAGATGGGTCAGGGTGATACCGTCGAAGCTGCGACACATGAAACACATCATGCATCCCACCATACCACTGTGGTAGAGCCAACAGGTAAGCCACTGGTCTGATCCTTTCCACAATCTCAAAAGGTCCTACATACCTGGGCGCCAACTTACCCTGCTTTCGAATCCGACGTTGACCCAACATTGGCGACACCCAAAGAAACAATTTATAACCCACCCCAAAATCAATAGGTCTCACCTCTAATCTGCATACGACTTCTTCCTACTATGATCCATAACCTTCTTCTTTATAGTCAACTTAACTTTCTCTGAAGTCTCCTATGCAAGACTTAGCCCCAACAACTTAGATTCACCGGCCTCTAGCCAACAAAACGGAGATCTACATGACCTCCCATAAAGTACCTCAAACGGTGCCATCTGAATCGTAGCCTGAAAACTATTGTTGTAGGAAAACTCAACTAGTGATAGGTGCCTCTCCCAAGAACCACCAAGGTACAGAACACAAGCTCTTAACATGTCCTCTAACACTTGGATTATATGCTCCGACTGCCCGTCCATCTGCGGGTGGAAAGCTGTACTCAGAAACACCTGCGTACTAAGAGCCTTCTACAACCCTTGCTAGAAATATGATGTGAAACGCGGATCTTGGTCCAAAAATATGGTCCGAGGCACCCCATGAAACCGCACTATCTCCCGAACATATAGCTCACCCAACTGGTCTACTGTAAAGGTCTCCTGAATCGGTAAGAAATGAGCCACTTTCGTTAACTGATCCACAACCACCCAGATTGCATCCTTCTTCCATGGTGTCCTTGGAATACCCACGACAAAATCCATTGTCACATCATCCCACTTCCATTCTAGAATGGGCAACAGATTCAACAAACCACCTGGGCATTAATGCTCGGCCTTCACCTGCTGATAGGTAAGACACCATGCCACAAATCCCAAAACTTCCTTCTTCATTCCAGGCCACCAAAACTGCCTTCAGAGATCATAGTACATCTTGGTCAAACCAGGACACACTGACCATTTTGATACATGGAACTCACACATCAACTCTTCCCACACACACTTTGTCACAACCACATGATCATGAACACGAACAACACCATCCACGCCGACGGCCCCGCCAGATGGTAGCTCCCCACCTTTAAGCTTTTCCTTCATGATCAAACACTCAGGATCATCAAGCTAAACTTCCTTAACTCGAATCAAAAAGCATCGACTCCATCTCTAAGGAAGAAATAATTACTTGACCACTCTCCTCCTTTACATCCAGGTGAATCTCTGCAAACAAGTCCATCACCTTCCACTCGGTGCTGGACTCCCGAACCACCTGATTCTGAACTTTCCTGCTCAGAGCATCAACAACAATGTTTTCCTTTCCCGGTGTGTACACAAACTCAAATTCAAAAGACTAGAGATATTCAAACCATCTTCGTTGACGAAGATTCAGATCCCTTTGTGAGAAGATGTACTTTAAACTCTTATGGTTGGTAAACACGGTAAACCATTCTCCCAATAGATAGTGCCTCCAGCACTTCAAGGTGTACACTACTGCAGAAAACTCCAGATCATGAGTGGGATAGTTCTGCTCATGGGGTCTCAACTGCCTTGACCCATAATCCACAACCCGCACACCCTGCATCAACACATCCCCATGTCCAATTCCAGATGCATCACAAAACACGATGTAATTCTTACCCAGCTCAGGTAAGATCAAGATAGGTGTGGTCATCAACCTCTTCTTCAACTCTTGAAAGGCGTTCTCACAAGACTTAGACCACTAGAACCTGATTTCTTTCTTGGTCAAGACCAAGAGTGGTGATGCCAAGTGAGAGAAATCTTGAATAAACCTTCGGTAATACCCGACCAAACCCAGAAAACTCCGAACATCTAAAACAATCTTGGGCTACTCCCAAGACACAACTGCTTGCACTTTCTCTGGATCCACCAACACACCTACCTCCAAGATGATGTGACACAGAAAATGAACCTCACCTATACAGAATTGACACTTTGATAGCTTGGCGCATAGCCAGTGATCTCTTAGCGTACCCAAGACGATGTCAAGATGTTGGGCATTATCATCGTGAGTTTTAGAGTACAATAAGATATCATCAACAAAGACAAACACAAACTGATCTAGTTTGGGATGAAATATTCAGTTCATCAAATCCATAAACACCGCTGGTGCATTGGTCAAGCCAAAAGGCATTACCACAAACTCAAGAAACCCGTACCGACTCCGGAAAGTTGTCCGTGGTATGTCAGAAGACCTCACTCTCAACTGGTGGTAACCTGGCCTCAGATAAATCTTAGAAAACACTGATGAACCCCTCAACTAATAAAAAAGGTCATAAATTATAGGAAGAGGGTACCGATTCTTCACTGTCATCCGATTTAACTTTCGATAGTCAAAACACAGCCTCAACGACCCATCGGACTTCTTTACAAGAAGCACGGGAGATCCCCAAGGAGACATACTAGGACAGATAAACCCCTTACGCTCTAACTCCTAAAGCTGAACCTTCAGTTCTTGGAGTTCTACCGGTGCCATTCGGTATGGCGGAATAGAAACTGGCTCCGCTCCCGGCAGCAACTCGATTGTGAACTCAACATCTCTCTCGGGTGGTAACCCTGAGAAGTCCTCAGGAAACACATCCTAAAACCGATCCACCACAAGAGGAAAATTAGATTGTTCACATACCTCATCATCATCAAGTATGAGACATGCCACTTGATCTGTGAGTCCACTCAACCACTAACCACACGGTCTTGCACGACCTTCTCGAATATCCCATTCACCATGGTGGACATAAGTGTCACCTTCAAGTGACTTGAATGATACTATGCGACAATAACAGTCTATGTGTGCCTGATACAACACCAACCAATCCATTCCCAAGATTAGGTCAAACCCTAACATCTCTAGAACCAACAAATACCATAGAAAATTATACCCACCAACTTCCAAGGCACATCCATTGCACTACTTGATATCTTCAACCCGCACCCCCAACAGAGTGTCAATCGACATAACTCCACACGCCCTCTCCATAGGTAAACCTAGCGCTACCACAAGTTGAGAAGAGATAAAAGAGTGTGTGGAACTTGTGTCAAACAAGGAACTAGAAAAAGTAGAAGCTATAAGGATCGTACCTTGAACAGTCGACGGTTCGACTTCTCCACCACCAGGTGCAAACTGAACTGCCTGAAGCTAACCTGCCCCTCTACCCTAGGTTCCTTCCTGATTACTCTATGCTACATTGCCCTACTGGCGTGAGCGATCTTTCCCTAGAGTTCCATGTCCACCTCCCCTGCCAGTACAACCCGTGGAGCTCCAACTTCCTGCCTAATATGGGGCAACTGATCCCCTTCCCGTATCCGGTACCTGCCTTCCACCATCACTCACCCACTTGCTGAGGTTTCCTAAAGAACTTATGAACATGTCCCATCCTGCTGCACGAACGACACTCAACTGGGGGTCGAGGAAACTGACCACGCATATGCACCGACCTACCGCACTGATAGCAGAACACCTGATTCTCACTATGAGGGGCTGACCCTATCTTCCAACCACTTTTCAAACTTCTGCCATGCTGTGAGATCTCATGGCATCGCTTCCGACCCTCGGTAGTTGCACCGCTCATCTGTCCCACTGACACCACAAGACCACTACCCTAATCTCCCTTCAGGTTTCCTTCTGAGATCAGTGCCTGATCTAGTACCTCTGCGAACCTCTTCAAGCAGAAGATGTTTACTTGAGACCTAATCTCATGTCTCAGCCCATCTTGGAAACACTTTGCTACTGTCGCCTCATCCCCTGCTAACACTAGGACAAAGCGTCTCAAATCAGTGAAGCGACTAGCATAGTCCATCACCAATAGCAATCCCTGAGTCAGGATCATAAACTCTGCAGCCCGCTCCTCCCTCAAAGTCTCTGGATAGAAATGCTCCAGAAACTTTTTCTAAAAAACCTTCCACGACATTCCCTCAGCCTGCTCAATTTGAGCCTGAATGTCCCACCAACGCCTAGCCCGGCCTCACAACATATAAGCGGCCAGCTTCACTCTCTTTTCAACAGGGGTATCCATATGGTCCAGTATCGTTTGGACAGACTCCAACCAGAACTCCGCTACTTCTGGACTCCCCTCTCTAGTGAAGGTCTGAGGGTGCTGTAGCTGGAACTCCCTGGTCAGCTCAAACATACTCGGTGCAACCCGCCCTGGGTCTCGATCCATCATCTGTATAAGGCGAACCAAGTTCCCATGAAACTGGTCTTCTCTACCCTCATGGGTTGCCACATTTTCTTGTTCCTCTCCTGGATGAGGGTTCTCAACAACATCCTCTCATTTCCCAACTGGTAACCGACGTCGTGTGGCATTTCTCTACAATGCCAAACACGAGATTTTAGAACGCATACCATAAACTTTCATGACTCCATCAAAATCTCTTTACTATCTACAATAACCCATTTTCATATACTAACCCAACAAAATCTTCCAATTTGTTTCAAACCCCATTACTCCATTAAACATAATTTACCATTCATTCATCCTTGCCCACTTGTGTTATTTCATTCATCTCATCATTTCTTGATTTCATGAAATGCATGATGCACCCTACTTTCCTACCTCACACACCCACCCTGTGCGTGTGTCTAACACAATGCATGTCACCTATCTCCCTAGGTGCCTATAATGACGCATGGATGAAAATCCTCGTGCCGTTAAGGCCACGAGCCAAATATCATAAAAAAGTCATATTAAACCACATGTGCATCAAGCAATGGTAAAATATCATCAAATATAACATCACACAACTAAGAACAACATTTCCCACCTAGGGTGACTTGGGTTTTCCCTTGTACATGGGTTAGCTACTCCCAAGCACGAGCTCATTACCAAGGCTCAACATGTAACCCTTGGAAACCTATCCCAAATAACAAGACCACAGAGAAGGAGAAGAAACACCTCCCTCGGATACCACTTTGTAATGTCCCCGACCCGGAAGACACTAAACCGGTGCTCAGAGCCGGGTGGTTACATGACCTTAAGTGCACCTCCCCGTACACCAAAGTCTGTCGACTAGCAGCGAGGGTCTATAGAGTCAAGTGGGGAGACTATACCCCCTTTTTATCAGAGTAAGACACAACAGAAATAAACCAAATAGAAGAAAAACAATCAATAAATAAGGAACATGTATAAAAATCATTTCCAAAAATAAATATGCCATGTCATACTACTGGTTCATGAGTGAACAAAAACCCAAAATAAAGACAATGGAAAAATCCCCAAAATGGCCCGACTCCAATTCTAGATCCTCCACCAAGTGCTACCCATGTCCACTCAAATATCTAGTAAGGACCTTTTTCCTTCTCCTGACCTGCAAACATGAAGTCTACATGGGTACCCAATGGTGCCCCGAGTAGGGTTTGAGTACAACTCAGTAGGCCACCACCAACGGTGTCTACAAAATATCCAGTATGAACAGGTAGTGCATTCAAAAGGAATATGAATGATAATTTACAAGTAATTATTTAAGGTGCCATTAACCAGTTCAGAGCCAAAGACATTTCCACTTCCATTACCATTCTTTCACACCATTTATCATCACTTACCATTTCATCACATTTCCATGGGTTAATCACATACATTATGTTATATGGGTCTAAGGCCAACAATCACCTGCAAGAGGGTAAAAACATCGTTATCCTATCTTACAAGGACTAAAACCCTCATAGAAACCATATCCTCACCTTGAAGCCTCAGTCCGGGTGGATGAAACCATTAGGAGAATAGACCCTCAGTACCCTTTCCTAACCTGTGCATTTAGGGTGGATTTTAGAACCTCAGTCTTAGCTCAACACGTGGGCGTAGATCCTCATGTCATACCCCATTTTATGAAGCCATGTGCACATGCTTATATAAATATAAGTAACCATCAACCATCCAAACCATTGAATTTTGGAAAACACTATTCACAACAACCCACATGGGAATCCACATCATGCCTTAACCCATTAACACATTACGATTTCACATCATTTAACCATTCACCCAATTCCCATGTGTTATGCCTAACTCACGAAGCATTTAGTACTAGACCCATAACCTATCCATTATGGTCTTTAATCAGTTTACACATTAACCCATTTAACCTGCTCGTCATTTCCATAATTCAACCATTCATTCCATTCCAAATAACCCTTTGGTTATTTCCAAATCTAGGTGCATCACCTAACATCTATTCCAAGTTCAACCAATCATGCCAACATGTTTATCAATGGCTCTACAATTTACTACAACAAGGTCACTCATTTAATAACAATCTCTAAACTCGAGAAAAGCCGACACAACCCATGGATGGCCCCAATTAGGTCAAGTCAATCCCAACACATCCCACGGGGATTGTGAGGGTTTCGATTTTCCATTTTAAACACCATTATTACCAAACATTCCAAGGTTATCCAAAACATAACCAAGTGGAAATAAGAACACAACTAAACAAGCACAAATCCCCAAATAACAATGGGATATCACTTGTAGACCACCTACCTCGAAACCGTGGTTGAACGCACTCTCAATTGAGTCCTTAGACCTCGATCCGACCAAACTTTGGAGCTTCAACCTAAAACTCACCCAAAAGACAGGGTTTTAGAGATTCGGAACAAGAGAGAGAGAAGATACAAAACCTAAACCAAAAAGAGAAGAAAGGATGGGATTAGCCTTACCCAAAGCTTCGATCCACAACCAATGGCTCCAAAAATGCCTTAGAATCGAAGGAGAACCACCCTTGGGAAGCTTGGGTCGGCCAAGTTCGTCACTAGGGTTGAGAGGGGATGAATGGTGGAAAATCCCAAGTTGGGGTTTAAAATCCCAGAGTGGCAAACTTGTCATTTTTTTTCCAACTTTAAGAGGCCGCACAGTTTGTCCACATGGTTTGGAAAACTGTGTGCAAACCATGCGCATGCCACTGTCTGGAGGAGGAGGGGTCACGCGGTTTACCTGGGCAGGCTGTACGGTTTTCCTTGGTTGTGCACAGGCCATGCGCCCTAGCTTCTCTTGCCCAGTTTTCCACTATTTCGTGCCCCGAGCCCCTGAAACACCCGCAAGACCTCTCGTACTTTCAGAAGACATCTCTTGAATCCTGAAACAAGGTATTCAACCAAAATATAATGAAAACATACCTTTCCAAAAACTGGGATCTTACATTATATGGTATTGAAACCAATGGTCCAGATAAATCTTCATTTTCCTTATCAAGTATAATATTTAGATTTATCTCTTAATTAATATAGGATAATAAAAGGCTAGAATATAAAGAGTTATGATATTAAAGGTTGAAATTAGGAATTAATAATATTTATCCATGGGCAATGATGAAATTAACACATAAAAATTAATTTATAACACCCCCTTTGATGTCATCAATTTAATGAAATATTATTTTACCCTTCACTTAAAAAAATCATTGTAAAAACAAGTGAAGATAAAATAATTTAATTCCATTAAAATTTTAACCCACTTCATTAAAAACCTTATTAGGAAAACCCATTGGAAAAAACCCAATAAAGGGAAAAATAATACAATATTCCCAACATCCCTTGATTAAATCATGATATAACTTGGAGTCTTCACAACCCAATTTTATCAGTAAAATTCTCAAAAGTTTTAATTGATAATTTTTTTGTGAATAAATATAAAAAATAATTACATAAACATATTTACTAGATATCAATATCACCATTCTTTTTAAGTTCATGAGTGAAAAAGAATTTTGGTGAAATATGTCTTGTCTTATTACATTTGATATACCCACCATGTAATTATTATATACAAGATACATTATTCTTATACAATGTGGTGATTATATCATGATTCATATTTAATCCACATTCATTTAGGATATGATGATCCACACACATTCTCAACTTACTTTATGAATCGAAATCAACTCCGAAAGATTGGAGGAGTCACATAAGTGGTTTATTTTTTGGAACACTATGATATGACATTTCCACTATTTGTGAATAAATATTCATGTTTAGATCTAGTTTTTAAGTGTATGAAAAAAATATACATAATCAACATAACCAACCAATCTTGATTTTATATTTTGGAATAAGTAATCTTTTATACCCTTTGAATCTCAATTAGTATAATAATAACATTACCTTGGATCAAATTAATTACAATACGATAATTTATTTCACATAGAACATATTTTTAGGATTTTTTTGGATATCTATATTACCATTTACAATAGAATAAAAAATGAATTCCATACCCAAGATTCTATCGAGATAGAATACTAGAATAAATGATAAAATATTAAACCACGTGTAACTCATTTTCCAAGCTTTAAATATTCATTGGTAGTGAGTTTGATAATGTTCCCCAAGTAACAACCAATGGGTTCTTGCATTAAATGGTATTTACCAACCAATGGAATCACTAAAATATTTGGTAGAACATCATTCCTATAATGATGTGTTTACACCTATTTATTAAAATAAAATGGATAGAAGAGAGATTAATAGAGTTTTTTCTATGTGAGAATAATCTCCAACATTCTAAATGAGGTAAAAAATCTCCAATATAAAAGATACATAATTGAATGAAGGGGCCTCTTAGAGTTACAATGTTTTAAACATTTTGAAACGGATAACTATTAGAATTCACTTCATTTAATTATCCAATTCTTAAACCCTTAATAATAAATACTCCATACACACATCATCACATATTTTTTCAATGATCCAAAGTTAAAATGATAATCATTATAGAATAAATAGTAAAATGATATCACACATCATTCTCCCCATGATCTCTAGGGAATAGTATCACATACCACATGAAGACATTGACCATGGAGTGGTGACTTTCTCCATGCCATGGTTAGTGATTTAGTGAAAAAATAAAATAATCTCCAAATTACACTAAATCCTCACAAACTTTATACAAAACTCTATAACTATTTATGAATCCATCTAAACTCCTTTAGACATGATTATAATTATATCTATCCAAATTTAGACAAACAATTTGTACCAAAACAAATCCTTATTCCAGGGTCTTATTTGTGACCTTACATGACTTTTTAACATCGAAAATAATTATGAATTCCAAAATCCATAATTATAAGCAAAGTGTGGCCTCTAGAAAAACATTAATACTAATCAAGCTATAAAATGGTTTGTCATGATCTTGATCAAATATACTCATATTTATATATGAAAATATCTTCTATAATATGTATTTATATAAATCAGTTATATAGTAACACAATCCCTTTTGCATGACACTTAGTGACCAATAGACATTGAACATGTTTATCTAGTATATTCCAACTCACACATTCATGATTCTTAAAAATATTCTGACTAGTTTGAATGAGTACATCACATTTCATTCATCCAAGTAGTTGATCACATCATATGCCACTCAACTAAGAATGTCCATGCACTTCATCGACATATTCAACCATAGGCCCAAATGTATTTTCTTATTATAACATTCGAGTTAGTGTCCTAAAACCAACTTTTTTTACTTTATATTACATTAATATTCAAATAAGTGACTATTAATTAAAATATATTATTATATATCATTCATTATTCTGTGTGTATTTGAAGTAATAATGTCCCAGAGTATCTATCATATTGAAAAGGTAATAGTATTTCCCTCTTATGATGAGAACCTTGAAATATCATGATGATATTCTTAAACCTTGTTCCATGGTTTGATAATATTCTATGATAGGGAACATAGTATGTTGACCATCAGGTGCGAGTACTCATAAGAAGACGATACTTCATCTCATGAAGTTCACACTTGGTAATCTATAAGATGGGATATTATAAGAACAGACTTGCCGATATGAATTCCACATGTTTATGCGTCATTTGATATTCCTATTTTCAAGAATGTGTAATGATACTTATACTTTAATATTACTATTAATTTATATAATAACTTTATAAATTTGATGTATTACTGTAACCATGATGAGGTAGTTCATGGTGAAGTTGGGTACATTGGGCATGTCATGAATGACATGTTATTAATGAATAAGCTGAGGAATGATTTGTCCCTCCCATATTTATAGAATTTGATATCTTATCCCTTTAATTTTAATAGAACTATCAAATTAAATCCCATGTCCATGGTATAATAGTGATTTCATTTTAGGTAGTCAAAGAAATATGTATCAAGCATATAGGTTGATGACACTAGTGTGAAACCTAATTGATGAGATATCATGAAAAAGGGATTATATTACATAGTGATCATTTGTATGTGGTTGTTTTCATTGCGACATACCTTTTTCTTATATGGGTTATTTGAA
The DNA here is from genome assembly GCA_963277665.1 of Viscum album. Lineage (NCBI taxonomy): Eukaryota > Viridiplantae > Streptophyta > Magnoliopsida > Santalales > Viscaceae > Viscum > Viscum album. The sequence goes on along the minus strand of OY728155.1, from coordinate 188,181,207 downwards.
TTGTTACTAGATAATAAGCTTGGACTTTAGTCAATCCCACCTAATGCCACTAAGTAAGAGGCCTAAATGGTGACACTCAAATTGTTTCCTTTGATCTTAGTTAAATATTATTTATATTTAATAATTAAAATAAATATTATTCTCTAGAATGAGAGTTAATATTTATTCAAGATTTATTAAATGATGGAAAATATTAAATAAAATATTTATTTGTAAGGTAATTGTTTAATTACATAAATATATAATATTTATTTATCTCTTATTATTCACGCCTAAATAAATAAATAAATAAATATTAAATAAATAATTTATTTTTTCATGTGAATATTAAATAAATATTTATCCTCTATTATATGCCTATAATATTTATTTATTTAATGAATAAATATTTAATAACAATATTTATTTAGGTATTCAATAAATTTTGAGGAGGAAAAGCAAACCGAGATTAGGTCTAGTGATAAATATTAATTTTCAAGATAGTAAAATAATATTTATCATTGCACCAGTTAGTGAACTCCATGAGAAAATATTAATGATATTATTATTACATGGTATGAGTTCATTTAAGGGTTTAATATATTATTGAGTTCCTTTGTAAAATTAAATAATATTTTAAACCTAACTGTAACTCTTAAAATAAATGACCATGTCTATTATTCTTGTGTTAATGATTGTGAACAAAAAATTCATCTCATGATTTCCTTACTCTGTTTTATTCTCAAGATCGATAAAAATAAGAGAAAATTCCTTCAAGTCCAAAGGAGTTTTAAGCGATCAAGATGAATAATGAAAGATGATCAATCGACTATGCTTGCACTCAACAATTATCAATGTTGTTTAGAGATTTAAGGAGCATGTGTGGATCACTACTAGATGGAAATTACTTTGGATCCTTTCTACACAATGACACTACACCAATAGAGTCAAAAAATGAACATCCTGAATGAAGAAATATCACAAGACCATGGTAATATTTCTTATCGCGCTTAAATTAATTATAAAATTAATGTGAAAAGATCTTCTCTTGGTTCCATCATTTTTTTTATGAATATTATTTGGAAAAAATTTCATTGGTCTTGACATTCACATCTTTCATATTGAAAATGATCTATAAAATATAATAAAAGATGAGTTGGTCGTTGACTTAAAAAGAACTTCCACTATGTCTGAAACCAACAAGTGGTATTCTAGAAGTCATGTTATATTTATAATTATTTATTTGATTGCTAATCATTATGAGTTTAAAAGTTAGATTTTATTTCAATTTTTATTTTTTCTTTATCTGATAGTTATGATATCTTCTTCCTCCTTGTTTCTTTCTTACATAAACAATATCAATTAATAATTAATTTAGAAACCATCTGGAGGTTCCAAGAACTATGGATTGATAACATAGGATCATATGATGTGTACTCCTTTTTCACATTACATGTATCCTTATTCATTTAACCAGGATGCTCGTGTGGACTTTGGGTTGTTGTGTAATGAATACACACCACATGCATTAAATACACAACATGTATACTATCCAGGGTGGAACATGGGTTTTCTATAATATACATCGTGTATATTTCCTGAACATTTTATAGTCCATGTGTTTTCATGAATGAAAACCTGGGGTCAAGATGCATTGTGTAATTAATACACCAATGTATTTTACTAAAAAAAAACACAAGATGCTACTATGATACTTTAAGTGCATGATGTGTATCGTTCATACACATTGTGTACCTCATAAATGCCTATGATAATTACACATTGAATCCCTAGGCGTGTACTATATACATCCGATGAAGCAAAGTACACACCATGTGTTCAACCTATACATGCTATGTACTTTACTTGTTTTTATGTAAATATTAAATTTAATCAAATACTCCATTAAACCTCATTAACCCAAGTTTCATGAGTCATTAAATTGATAGTGAACACCAATTTTTAGGTTTTATGTTATATTAAATGCTTAATTAATCCCAAGTAATATTCAAAACTATAAGTCATGTATGGTTTTTGTATACTAAAGACTAAACATGTATTAAATCATACATGCAATATAATTTTCATGTGTTCCATGTGTCATTAATTTGATAGTACATGCTGTGAAATTAAAATACATTTCTTGTACACAATTTTCATTTTGAGTGCACTATCTACTACAAGGACCATACTAAGTAGTTCATAGAGGTAATTTTCAATTTGATTCCAAGTACAAAGCCGTGCACTATTTTATTAAATTTTAAATAAAATAAAACAATTTTTTATTCGAAATCATAGAAGATTATAATATTCAAAAAAATTGGATAGAATTAAAGAAAATAAATAAATTTATTAATAATATAATTAATTAGATTAATTTGTGAGTGTTTTATCTTATTGAAGAATGTATTGAAATGAATACTAGTTGGTTGTTTTAAATGCGTAGATTTTTCATGTGTATGACTGATCAAGATCTTTAACTTGACTTATGTATGTGTTAGTTTTATTTAATTTAATTTCATTAAATTGGTTTGTAATTATTTATTATTAAATTAAATATGATGGATTTTATGTCATCCCTCCCTCATTTATTATAAATGACCTTCATGTCCAAAGTTATTTTATGTAATTCCCTTTAACCAATCCTTTAGTTCCCCTTAATTATGTGTGAGTTATAAAACATATGTAATGAAAGAATTATTCATAAGCATATGGATTTGGTTCAAGGTGGAGCCATGGAAGAGGCGGTTCAAGATAGAACTGATATGAAAACAACCCGGACAATACATAAGGTCATTTGTGGAATGCTGCAACTCATGCCAAGACTGACACTAGGAGTGTCCCCCTAGGTTCATAGGTTGATTTATTGTCCACTCAATAAATCAACCATTAGATAAATCTCATGATCATGTCATTTATTTATTTATTTATGTCTTTATTATGCATGATTTATTTTATGGACACAAGACAATGATCACATAAATAAATGTAATAATATGAAATGATGGAATTAAAATAAATGGATTATGTATAAATGTTTTATCAGAACATGGTTAATCCCTTAAGTAAAACCCAGTTAATATTAAAAAGACATGAAAAAGATAAAATAATAAAATTTATGTACAATAAAAAAAATCACTCAAGTTAATATTAAGTCATTAAGCCTTCTACCATTAGAATTAAGATAAACCCATAGTTAAAGTGTCAGTTCAGCCTCCTTTAGGGAAACTTTTAATTATTGGGAAATATTAACTAATATAGTTGGTCAAATTAACAAAATATGTGTTGGTTTCAATGGCCTTAGTCTACCCAATATAAATCTAGAGACAATATTAAAGAAATTCGAGTTAGGATTTCTAGATTGGAGAGTCCACTCAATAGTCCCAGGAGCTACCGATTTGTAGTTGGAAAGTCCACTTACCTGAATACTTTAATATAATTTTCATGTTCACCATATGAATTATAAGAAGGAAAATATGGATATTTTACACTAGAATTTCCATATGATGAGGCATTCTGAGTTCAATGGTGAGGTAAGTTGAAACTTGATAAAATAGAAAGAGACTTAATGAAATTAAAATTATTATTTCTAATAAAATTTATAATCCAGACTATAAGGGTTGGTGTTCTGAGAACCAACTATTTTGTACTTTGATTACATGAATGTTCACTTATTATATATTGTTCATTGTTCTGCATGACTATAATATAATAATGTCCTGGAATATTTGTTGCATTAATAAGGTTATGGCAGATCCCCTCTATGATGAGAACCTTGAAATTCTATAACAATATTCTTAAATAAAGTTCTACGGTTGGATGACATACTATGATAGGACACATAGTATACAGACCGTCATGTATGAATACTCGTAAGAAGACGAGACTCTCTCTTATGGAGTTCACACTTGGTAATCTCAAAGATGGGAGATTATGAGAACATACCCGCTAGTAGCGATTCCACATGTCTTGATGTCATCAGACATTGCTATCTACGAGTGTGTGTAATGGTCCTTAGACTATAAGATTATCATTAACTCATGTAATGACTTGCGCACTTAGATTTACTGATGAAAACTGTCACGCAGACAGTTGGCGGGAAGTAGGGTACGTTGGGTGCGTCACGAGTGACATATTGTTAATGGATAAGTCGAGGAAAGATTTTTCCCTTCCATTTATGGAAGTTGATATCTCGGCCCTTTGATTAAAATAGAACTGTCACATTAAATTTCATGGACATGGTGTAAACAACGAGTTTATTTTAGGTAGTCAAAGAACGATGGATCAAGAATATAGGTTTATGAAACTAACATGAAACCTTCTTGGTGAGATATCAAGACAAAAGGATTAAATTACACAGTAAGAGTTCGTATGAGGTGATACGTCAATGCAGCATCAACTTCTTTCTCTTGGGTGCCTTGACCCGTGACTAGACAGTAATATTGAACTTTAGGCAAGTCCTCCTAATGCCAATGAGAAAGAGGCATAGAGGGTCACACACTAAGTGTATTCAAGTATCTCAAGTAGAATAAATATTATTCCCGTACGTGGTTTAATATTTATTCAAGGAAGCCTAATCATTTTAATGTTGGAGGAAGAATAAAACAAGTACACGCCGTGTTGTTTTATTTTGGAAAAGTACACACCATGTATTATTAAATATACACGCCGTGTAGTTTTTCATTTTGGAAAGGAAATGAATAAATCAAAACAATATATACACACCGTGTACATTGAATGTACACGCCGTGTAGTTTTCAATGAAAAACAAGTACACGCCGTGTATTTATTAATACACGCCGTGTAGTTTTTCCAGTCAGAATTTTGAGGATATAATACTACGTTAAATGATATTTATTATAATTAGCATGGGAACATGTAAAGGAATTAATTATTCGACATGGGGGTTTTAAATAAGAGTCAATGAAATAAATAAAACGTGTAATGCGTTTATTTATTGTCATAACTCTACAACCTCAAACCTGATTATAAATATCCTCATAACCCCAAATCTTTTCCTAACCACACACAACAATTCTGGAGAATTCTTTCAAGCCCAAAAGAACCTATTCCTCCAAGAACGCTCTCAAGACCGAGAGAGATCCTCTTCCATCGGATCAAGACGATCTAAGGAGGACAACGCAAGAAAAGGTTTCTCCACGCTAGCACCCGGAGACTCCTTTGGTGACGTCCCGAGATACGAGGTACACGTGTGGATCACCACTAGAGGAATTCTACACTTGGCTTCTATGACACAATGACGAATCACATCGAAACGTGTTCAAGAACATCAATGAAGAAAGAACACCCAAAAGGTATTTCTTTTCAATTGATTAAATTAATTATAATCAACCTGTAACGATCCTACTTTGTGGTTCTGGGACTTCCCTTTTGTTTGTCCATTTCTGTGATTCGATCCGTGGAGACTGGCGTTTATCATCGTATTGATCCTGGATTGATCATTTTTAATGACAAAAAGCCAAGTGGGAACATCCACCTGCATGCTTCCGCTGCACCCGAAACCTTCAATAGTCCCAGGAGCTACCGATTTGTAGTTGGAAAGTACACTTACCTAAATACTTTAATATAATTTTCATGGTCAACGTATGAATCATAAGAAAGAAAATATGGATATTTTACACTAGAATTTCCATATGATGAGGAATTATGAGTTCAATAGTGAGGTAAGTTAAAACTTGATAAAATAGAAAGAGACTTAATGAAATTAAAATTATTATTTATAATAAAATTTATAATCCAGACAATTACCAATAATTTTTTCTTTTATCATTGTATAAAAATTAAAAGTTCATTATCCACCTTTTCCCTATGATCAATCCTAGAAAATACCATCTTCTAACTAGCAGTAACTTCTAGGAATGGTTCAGATTCCCATGGGTAGTGTTGTGCCATGAACAAAAGTATTATGTGATATAATCCTTAATATTTGATCCAATTAATAAGGAGGTGGGTGATGAGAAGTTTTCTATATGTGAAAATAACTTGAATGATATAGTATATGTTCAATGTTTAATAATGCCATTCATGGATAGTGAACACATGAAGTCACATGAAAATACAGATGTCTATATCATGCTGCAACATCTCTATGATTTTTATTAGGAGAGATAAATATATGACTGGTTTTATATCTACAAGGTGCTCTTCATGAGAAATCTTGGAGAAGGTGTTCTAGTTAGGCCTCACAAAGTCAAAATTATTGGCTACATTGATTTCTTATAGGTTTTAAGGTTTAATCTTCCTGAAGAACCATGCAATGATATCATTCTTACATCACTCCATTAGAGATTCTCTAGTATTGTTTTTAATTTCAAAAATAAAATCATAGATAAGTCTCTCTTAGATCTTCTCACTCTACTTCACCAAGTTAACAGGGACATGAAGTGGAAAAATCCTTTTGTTCTTATGGTGAATAAAAGAAAAGGCCAGATTAAGAGCTCTAAGACTAAATTCAAGCCTACAGATTCTTCACAATGCCCTTCTAAGAAGAGGAGGATCTAGGGTAAAGGGAACAAGAGGTTATCTATTTTACATGTGGCAAGAAGGGAAACTGGAAGAAAAATTTCTCCCAAAAAAAGAAGCAATGGGAAGATTCAGGTGTGTTTTTTATTGAGTGTAATGTATCATTTTATATAAATTGGTTATTAGATACAATATGTGGCTCTCAAATATGTATTAAAATATAGGAAACAAGTAGATTATATAATATTTACCAAGGTGAGGTAGATATATGATAATCTAATAGAGGCACACTTGTTGATATGGCTATTGGGGACTACAACCCCACATTCCCGACTAGAATGATCTTGGTTCTAAAAGATTGTTACTATGGGACTTCAATGACCAAAAATATTATTTATGTGTCCAAACCTGATACAAAGGGATTTATTTTCAAATTTGGAAATAATTTTTGGTTCTTTTATAAAGAAAGAATTTATTATGGTAAGGTATATTTAAATAATGTTCTTTATGAGTTAGATTACACTAACCAAGTAATGGAATTTGATAATTAAAGTGTTTCACATGACTCACACTACACCCAATTATGGAATCACCATCCAGGTTTTGTAAATGAAAAGTGTTTGACTGGATTACACCGATATGGATATTTAGACTCTTTTAAACTAAAAATACTTGGTGTATGTTATACATGTTTTCATAGAAAAATTTCTAAAGACCCATTTAGTGAAAAAGGTGAAAGGGACACGAATATTCTTGAGTTGGTTCATAATGATGTGGGTGGACTATTTCTAGTTGAATCTAGGTATGGGTACTCATGCTTAATAAATTTTATTGATGATTTAAGTAGATATGGATATATCCACTTAATGAGGTATATGTCAGATTATTTTGATATATTCAAAGAATATAAGAATGAAGTTGATAACCAAATTGGTATGAAGGTTAAGAATCTATGATCAGACTGTGGAAGAGAATATCTTAATCAAGAATTCATTGATTATTTATGGGAATTTTGGATTCTATACCATATTACTTCTCCCCATACACCAAAATGGAATGGTGTAAGTGAAAGGATTAACCACACCCTGCAATACATTGTGAGATCAATAATGATTCATGTGACTCTTACATTATCATTTTGGGGATATGAATTATAGAAAACAACACACATTCTAAACTAAGTTCCAACTAAAGTGGAAAATGGTATTCCTTATGAACTTTGGTATAGAAATAAACTTATGTTGTCACACTTACAAGTGGGGTGATACAAAGAATTTATTAAGACTATTTTTGGAAACAAAATTTCACCATGAGGCACTAAGTGTATATTTATAGGGCACCATAAGGAAACAAGGGGATATTACCTATATAACTCCTCAGATAAGAAGTTCATGGTTGAAAAACATTCCAAATTATTTTAGAATGATCACATATCTAAAATAGATAGTGGGAGTGATATAGTCTTCAATTAAGTCATGGATCAAGATATAGAAGAGTTTGAACATGAACAAATACCACTAATACCCATGGAAGAGGAAGTTTTAGAGACATGAGTACTACATAGGAGTACGGGAAAGGTTAGAGAACTAGAACAATATGATTTTCTAGTCATCGAGGATAGCGACTCATTATTGGTTAATAATAATGATCCTGTAACATAAAAGGAAGTAGTAAGTGGAAAAAAGGAAAGAAAATATGAATTATGAAATGGATTCAATGTATCAAAACCAAGTTTGGGTATTGGTAGATCCTCCAATGGGTATAAATATCATTGGTTTCAAATGGGTATTCAAGAAGAAACTGGACATGAATGGAAAAGTCAATACCTATAAGGCATGAATGGTTTCAAAAGGGTTCAAACATCATTAAGGAATAGAATATGATAAAACATTTTCACCAGTTTTTATACTAAAACCCATCAAAATTATACTTGTAATAGTATTTTACCATGATTATGATATTTAGAAGATAGATGTTAAAATGACCTTCCCTAATAAAAACTTCTCGGTAGATGTTTATATGACATAACTTAAAAGGGTTTCTGATTCCAAAGGATGCTATTTTTTTTGAAAGTTATGGAGATCTATTTATGAATTAAAGAAAGAATCCATGTCATTAAATATTTGGTTTGATGAATCCATAAAAAAATTTGATTTCATAAAGAATAAATGTGATCCTTGTGTCTATAAGAGGTTTAGTGGGAGTTAAATCATTTTCCTAATAGTTTGTATTGATGGCATGCTACTCATTGGAAATGAAATAGCCATATTATAGTATGTTAAAGACTAGTTGAATACATGATTCTCCATGAAGTACTTAGATGAAGAAACATATATTATTGGAATAAAGATCTATCATGATTGATCCAAGAGGTTACCTAGACTGAGTAAAAGTATATACATTGACAAGATACCAAAGAGATCCAGTATAGAAAAATGAAAGAGGGTATTGTTACTAGTGTCACATGGAATTCATATTTCCAAGAAATTTTTTCCTAAAAAACACGAGGAAAGATAAAGGATGAAAATGATTATATATGAATTAGAAATTGGAATAGTCATGTATTCTATTCTATATACAAGGCTAGATGTCACTTACACCTTAAGTGTGGTAAGAAGATATCAATATGACCCTGGTGACCACTGTTGGATGAAATTAAAGACAATATTTAAGTATGAAAGTCTGAACAAGGATTTGTTCCGAGTTTATGGAGGAGAAGTGGAACTAGTCATCAGTGGATATACAAATTCTAGTTTCCAAACAGATCAAGATGATTTGAAATCATAGTTTGGATACATATTCACTACTAATGGAGGCACTATAATATGGAAGAGATCACATAAAGTTGTAGTTTCCAATTATGAAATAGAGTATAAGTATATTTTAGGTTCTGAGGAAACTAAAGAGGTGGTTTGGATTTATAACATCATCCAAGATCTTGATGTGGTGCTTAGTAATAAAGACCCTATAAAACTCTATTGTGATAATACTACAAAAGTGGATCTTATAAAGGATCCAATGTCACATTAGTGGGGAAAAACATATTTTAGAAATATCATCTCTTGAGGGTTTTTATCAGAGAGGTGAAATCATAGCGAGTAGAGTTTCCATGGAATAAAACATAAAAGAACACTTGAATAAAAACTTAACTCAGTAAAAACAAGATCATCATATGAGATAAAGCAGACTAAAATATGTTAACAGTTGTCTCTTGTCCAAGTGGGATTTTGTTAGAATTAGTGTCTTAAATAAACCTTCTATACTTTAGATTGGATTTATATTCAATGAAGTGAATATTAATTAAAATAACTAATTATATATCATTCATTATTATTTATGAATTTAATGTAATAATTTCCCAAAGTATCTATCATATTAAAAAGGGAATAGTAGTTCCCCACTATGATGAGAACCTCAAAATGCCATGAAGATATTATTAAACCTTATTCTATTGTTGGATAACATTCTATGATGGGTCACATAGTATTTTGACCATCAGGTGTGAGTACTCATAAAAAGATGAGACTTCATCTCTTGAAGTTCACACTTGGTAATCTTCAAGATGGGAGATTATGAGAATAGACTCACCTATAATAATTCCACATGTTTATTTTTAATTGGATATTACTATCCATGATAATGAGTAATTATCCTTATATTTTAATATCATTATTAATTCATATCATGACTCATCCACTTTGATGCATTTTTGTAAACAATGATAAGACAATTTATGGTTATGTTGGGTACGTTGGGTGTGTCATGAATGGTATGTTATTAATGAATAAGTCTAGAAAGTATTTGTCCATTCAATATTTATAGAAGCTGATATGTAATTCCTTTGATTGAAATACAATCATCCCATTAAATTTCATGGCCATGGTGTAATAATGAGTTTATTTTAGGTATTCAAAGAAAGACGTATCAAACATATAGGATAATGATATGAGTGTGAAACATGCTTGATGATATATCAAGACAAATAGATTACATTACACAGTGACCATTCATATGTGGTTGTTGTCATTACGACGTACCTTCTTCCCCTATGGGTTCCTTGATCCATTACTAGACCATAATCTTAGACTTTAGAAAATTCTACCTAATTAAACTTAGGAAGAGGCTTAGAGGGTTACACACAAAGTTTTTCCTTTGATCTTAGTTAAATATTATTAATATTTATCAATTTGAATAAATATTATTCTCTAGACTGAGAGTTAATATTTATTCAAGATTTATTAAATGATCACAAATATTAAATAAATATTTATTCACAAAATAATTTTTAATTACCTGAATATATAATATTTATTTTTCTCTTTTTATTTGCACCATCATAAATATTTATTTACTTAATAAATAAATAATTTATTTATTTCTATGAATATTAAATAAATATTTATTCGATATTCTATAAATAAAATATTTATTTATTTATCGAGTGAATGAATAAATATTTAATAATAATACTTATTTGAGTATTCAATAAACTCCTCAGAGGTTGAGCATATCGAGATTAGGCTTGATGAAAAATATTAATTTTCAAGATGGTAAAATAATATTTATCATTATACTAATTAGTGAATTCCATGAGAAAATGATAATGATATTATTATTAAATGGAATAGGATCATTTAAGGATTTAGTATATTATTGAGTACCTTTATGCAATTAAAAAAATATTTTAACCCTTACCCCAACTCTTTAAATAGATGGTTATATCTATTGTGCTTGTGTTAATAATTCTAAACAACTGATTTATCTCAAGATACCTCATTTTCTTCTCTCAAGAATGATAAGAAAAAAAGAAAAATCCTTCATGTTTGAAAGTGTGTGAAGTGATCAAGATGAACAACGTAAGATGACCAATCAACCAAAATAGCACCCGGTGTTTTATTGATGTTGTTCAGAGATCAAAGGAGTACATGTGGATCAGCACTAGAGAGACTTTAATTTTTGTCCTCGCTACACAATGATGCTACCCCAATTAGGTTATAATGATCAAAACACTCAATGAAGAAAGATCTCATGACCATGAAAATCTTTCTTCTTACATATAAATTAATTATAAAATTAACATGAAAAGATCTTCTCTTGGTTCTGGTGTTTTATTTTTCAATATTTTTTGGAAAAAATTTCATTGCACACGATGTTAATGTCTTTAAAATTATGAATGATCCATAAAATCTGACAAAAAGGTGATTATACTACATCCATAACCAACGCATATGAGTGAAAAAATATCATCTTGGTTAACCTCCAACTGATGACATGATGAAAAACATACCCAAGCACCCCTTATTAGTTAATCCTTAAGGATTTCATAATAAAGGTATCAAATCATAGAGGTTTTCATGCTATGTATCTCCACAACCTTAGGTAATGGGGATTCATAATAAACATAAACCCCTAAGTATATTAATGATTGTATGACATATCATGTGATATACTTTTTTGGGTCAGTCCAGATAATAAGTCTTGAAATATTATACAACGAGTCTATTCTTTTTATATTGAATACACCTATTTGTATCAAGTACAATATTTTACTCATGCTAATCTCAATATATCATCACAACCCAAAATACTTCATGATAATAAACTATTAAAGACACCTCAAATCCATACTTTGAAGGGATATTATCATCCCACAGTTCATGTAAAAAAGAATGCAAAACACATAAATGAATGATAAATGGAGATTACCATTATTATAAAAAAATAATATATTTTTAACCACTACATACAATATCTCATGTATCTAATACTAATATATTCAACATGACCCTCATAATTTTTCTATGCTAATGGTTTTGTCAAAGGATCTGCTATATTATATTTTGTAGCCACCCAATAGTTCTTTATATATATATTCTATTAATGATATATTTGATGATATAATATTTATTAAAGATTATTTTGGACTTTTAGTGAGACCAGTGTTCCTTGTCTTGAGAAATAGATCTATTATTATCATAGGAAAGCTCAATTTCTCCCTTAATGCTTGGAACTTACCCATGTTCAGTGTTGAACTTCTTGATCCAAATAACTTCCTTCACTGATGCAGCAATGTAATATAACTTTATTATTTAGTCTTCTATGATATCTTATTTCTAAATCTTCCAATTTATAGCACCACCATTGAGGAAAAATAAGAAACCATATTAAGATCTCATATAATAATTATTGGATTGGAAACTGGTTTTAGTACAACCCTTTAAAATGAGCTCATACTCTCTTACAAAGATCAAGAACATATAATTAATTGTTATCATGTATTTAAGGATATTTTTAACTTTATTTTAGTGACTCTCACTAGGATCTGATTGGTATCTACTTGTTAGGATCAAATCATAATAAACATTAGTTCTATTACATAACATGACATACATAATAGATATTATAACAAACATATAAGGAATTATATTCGTCTCTTTTAAATCATTAGAAGGATCTTTAATATTCCTAATATTTTTTAAATTGAATACTAGTAAAGGTCTGTTATTGAAGTTAACCACACTAAACATTTTATCACTTTAAAAATATATATTTTATGAATCATTAAAATCAACCCATTGGATTTATCTCTATAGATCTTCATACCCAATATGTAGGTTTTTTCACCCATATCTTTCATCGAGAAGAATTTTCACAACCACATATTTACATAATGTAAATTTAGTACATCATTTTTTATAAGTATTATTTCATATACTTACAATATGATAAATTTCACAACACTCCCACTAACCTTCTCATATGAAAAAGAATCAGTCATACTCCTTATAGAAACAAACTCTTTGATTGAATCATCAACTCCAAGAATCTTTCTTAAATACATAAATAGACCATTGTAACTTGAAAAACATAGTGAAATCATTTGTAACTTTAAAACCTTTTAGCTATATCATATACACATCCCCGACTAAGTTCTCATTCAACCATTTATAAAAATTTTATATTCCTCCTCTTCCTCCAACAGCCTGATGACCTTATATTTTTATTATATAATAAGACCCCCTTTTAAGGGAAGAAGGGGAGCCCAAACAGACTTTATGGACTAAAACATTACATGAACCAAAGATCAAGAAAATAAAACCCAGACTGACAACTTGGAGCTGAATCTCCCTGGCATTTAAAACATGATAAATCTATCCACCATTGCATGAGTGTATGGATAACAAGTGTCCTATGTCAAATAACATGCCCAATCTGATGGCTGACACCATACCCTCTCTAAAATCCAATTCTGTGAAGCCTGTATAGGTGAACTGCCTGCTCTAAATCATACTTTGAGGCATGTTCCTTGAGGTCGAGTCTGATTGAATCTTTATAACCTCAGTCTCGAAAACCAACCCAACATTTATCTGAAAAGTTCCAAGCATTCATGACTCCAACCATTTTCATCCACGGTCCATGGTCAACATCATCAGAATCCTTTAAAGCTATCGTAGAACATCTTTGGGAGCCAAAAAATATGGATCCACCACAAGATTCCAGTAATCACTCTCCCTCACATCCCAAATCACCATGAAGAACACCACTCAGATCTGCCTCGGAGAGAGTGGAAGAGTCTTGGAGTAAGAGAAGAGGAATGACCAGCCAATTTCATCGATGAAGCTCATATTCACATCTCCCCAACCCCAACAGCCACCACTAAAATCAAATACGAACAACACAAAATCCAAAACGACCAATCAAAACTCATCTAAACAGCATCCTACCACTAAAAATTTCACATAAAAAGTCATAAAAACCATCACAGAAATGAAGAAAAAACCCGAAGAAATCTATTGAACTATATCACACCCATCTCAAGCCACACTGGGACACAAATGAACACCTTTAAACACCTCCAAAAACCTCAAAGAAGCCATTATATTAGATCCAAATAGGAAATCTGATGCAGAATCGAAAGGATGGGGTAGGGATAGACAACTGCGAATCTACTGGACGAACACTAGAAGATCCCCACCTTCAAATATGGAACTAAATCCATTGGAAGAGACTAGAACATAACACCAAACAGTGAAGGTCATCAAAGGTGTGCGAAGACCAGAAACACCACAACTAAAAGATTCAGGGCTCTAGCGTGGTTTGATTGAGGGAGAACACAGACTGATGATGCCATAGGGTTGGGAAACCATCACCACTGGTTGAAGACAAAGGCTGAAACAAGCCTCTATCCACCGGAGCTGAACCATGCTGCCACACTGAAGTAAAGAACCATGTCTGAAGTCGTAGTCGAAGCCACCGAAGGATTACAAGATGTTGACCACACCAAGATGCACCACAATGATGAATTGATGAAAAACTCCATGGACCCAAGAATCTCCATCGCCCAACGCCCCCACCGTCCACCTTCCGAGACTCCTCACCTCAACATCCCTCTTTGTGAACCTTCCGACCACTCCAATCCTACCATCCATGCCAAAACCATCATCCCCAGAACCCTAGGGTGATCCTAAGAGTAGAGAGATCCTGAGGGAACCCTATTTTATTCCTCCTCTTAGATGAACCATTCCACTATAGTGTTATAAGAGGAGTGAGTTGTGAAACAATTCCACAATATCTTAAATGATCAATGAATTCCTAGCTTAAGTATTCACCAACCTGATCTAAATATAGAATCTTAATAATTTTTACCAGATAATTATATACTTTGTTATGAAACTATTTTTATTTTTCAATAGTTTCAAAATTGCATCTCACTAGGCCTCTCAAACTTTACATTGAAATGTTCTATGTTCATTTTTACAAATAAAAAACATTCACATGTTTCAAATTATTATTTTTAATTATAAAAATATCACAAATAATTTTTTTATTTCCAAATCACTTTTTTTTGGAAAATGTGGTAAACCATGGCAGACAAAACAAAGGTGAATTACTCATAGAAATACCTAACAAAATTTTTAAATACAATACTAAGATTATTGGTATGAGACACCCTATATAACTCCCAGTGAAGAGTATTTACCTAGATATATGTATCATCATTGATAATGTCTTTGAAGTGACTGGACATCTTGTCTCAAATCTAAATATATTCCTCTGATATGATCCTATTTTCATTAAATCCTCAAGACAAAATGTGGTCTTACTTATTAATACATAACCTTTACTTCTCATTAGTAACCACTCGAAGAATTTTATCATAGATTATATTGACCTCCTCCTTCATCACATTGATTTAGAAGAATCCTTCGATAATTTCTTCATTAGTGTGTAGAGTGAGCTCCAAACATTTCCTTTTTTCTACTTATGTTTCCCTTCCAGTAATTTCACCTTCAGGCACCCTATAGACCTCACTTGGAAATTGATCCCCCATATTTACATGCTCCTGATTAACCAATTCAGTACTTTTTGACTCAGTTAGATTTATTCTTATCCCACTTTATTTGTTTTAATTGAGGATCTAGTTACATCCATCCTTGGTAAATTCTAATAGTCTTTTTGGGGTCTCCATTCCCCCCAATTTGAACTAGAAAATTTACAGATAACAGATATGTCAAATGATTCATAATTTAATTATTCCAACAATCCATATCTATGGAGTCCTTTAATATGTTTCTCATTTATATTTCCAAGGTAACAATGAAAAATGTATCTTGGTTTAGAATAAAACTTAAACTTATAATTTTATATATTGTATTATTCATATCTAGAATATATAAACCATTCACTATATTCCCAATTCTATAGACATCAACTTTTGTTCTTAAAAATAAATGAACATCTCATCTTTTCAAAACAAGATACATAAACAAAATTTATATTTATAAAAGGAACACAATAAAGGGTTTCTAATTTTAAAACTAATTCACATGGTAGACATAGATCATAAGCATTGATCTCCAATGTAATAACTCTTTCCCCATTGCCTATATGTTGATCTACTCCACCTTTCATCAATTATCTTCTATTTTTGAGTCCATGTTTATTAATAAAAATGTGTGATGAACACTTGGTATCTAATAACCATGATCTAGAGTTCAAGAATTGATTTGTATAATATTATCATCCAAATGCTCATAATTAATCTCTTTGAGAACACTTCTCAACCTTAGAAACTAATATTGAACTATTTCACAGGTAACACCTATATGATACCTCAAAATGATAAACATGATGCACCCCATAATCTATAACAAATACATATCTATGGGTTAGTATCATGTATCTTTACATTTAATTTTTTTAATGAAATCAGTCCCACTAAAAAAATATACCCATACATCATATCCATTTAGCAAGACAAGACCCATATTTCATCATGACTTACACTAGTTAAGCACATAAATAAGTCATAATTATATTTAGTAGAAAAAAATATAAATCATATCATATTTGAATATTGGATATTTGAGTGGATAAATATTTATATTAATCCATCATATACATTTACTAAACTCTATTCATTTGGTATCTTAATAGTTAGGGTTTCCCAATTAAGTGTAACCCAAGGCTTACATCACATATAAGAACCTAATAGTTAGAGTCACTTATAATATGATTTCCTTACAAAACATAATTCATGGGTTTATAATATCTAGATTCACCCACAATGAATGATTGAGGTCTTGACATATTTTTTCTTTAAAAGGAATCTGACATTTAGTATTTGAGGGGGTATTCTTAGAAAGTCTTACCAATTTAATATAAATTACATGCATATTAAATCTATAGCTATTTCATCACACACAATATTTATTGTGTCATGTTTTATTCATTTATATATTCATGCTAACAATGATTTATTTTTTGAATCCTTATTCCATCCACCGAATTAATGTTCTCCAACCATATTAATGTGTAACTCTTTACACACCTTTCAGTTTGTGTTACCCACCAAAAAATAAAATCCAAACATATTTACACATATCTGAATTCATCACAAGAATAAGGTATATAACTATTTCATGTAAAGGTTTAAAATTATATGAAATTTATAACAAACCAAGATTTTATGGTATGTTTCTTCTTAAATAAATTCAATTTCTTTGATACCTTATGTTGCATGCAATAACCAGATTAACCGCACAACAAACTATTATTATAAACTAGCTGTTAAATTAGTGGGAATGAATAGTATTAACCAAATTATTAAATTTATTTATATTAAAATGTTTTTAAATTTATTAAATATGTTTTATAGTAATAAGATAAGAATAAATCCAATGTTATGCATAAAAAGCTATATTTTTTCTAACAGTTGTTTTGTCACCTTTTAATGGAGCACTTATTTTTAAACTAAAATATGACATCTTTATAAATTATATTTGAAAAAATAAACATAATTTTCAAAATTTTAATATTATAAGTTATTTTTTTGGAATTTTTATATTTTTTGTTAGGTTTCATGTTTTGATGAATAGTGAAAAATACTGGATTTTAGCTGAAAACTAATTTTTCTTCTAAATAATTTATAGTGTTAAATTATATTATTGATTGGTTTTAAAGTATAATTAGGTTAATTTTATATCAGTTAATCCAATTTAGTTCATGATAATAAATTCTACATTTAATTTGGATACAAAAATATTTCAATATTTTGAACATTAATAACTCGTTTTCTTACCCCGTCAATGAGATTAATTTTAAATTAAATTTATCCAATTATGTGTGTTGAATTTTTAAAAATGAATTCCATATTTGTAATCATAAGTTGTAAATTTTTCAAATAGTTCCATTTTATTTTTGGATAATATGGATAGTAACATGAGTAATATTTTTACCACGGTTAACTGTAAAACGAGTAATTTAAGGGTACAAATAATATTATAAATATTACAAAATCACCCCAAAACTTATAATAATTTTATTTTATGAGTTATTTTAGACCAAAAACATCATTGGGATGATTTTATGGCCTCTTGGATTGAACTGAAAAAATTTAATTCTTTTATAGTATTTTATTTTAAGAAAAGTAAAATATATCATACTCATGATTTTAATAAGTATTAAATTTTAAATATGTGGTTATTCAGAATATATATTTTTCTATAAATATTAATTTTAAATTTTAAATTTTTATTTTAATAATAGTGATTTATTTTTAATTTTTAATAAATAAATAATCACCTTAAATACTTACACAATGTTGATGCAATAATTATTTAATTAATGAAAATACCAAATAAATGATATTAAAAATATTAAAATAAATATAATTTGAGACAAATAATTTCATCCACAAAATTTATATAATAATTTTATATGTTACTGATGTTTTAAAAGAGTTGTTTTTAAGATATCATGTTGTTATGATATTTTAAAAAAGTCAAGTAATGAATAGTTTCAAAATTGATATTAATGATATTTTAAAATAAATAATATTTTATTAAATTGTATAAAATTCATGAAAATTTAAAATTAGGCCAAAGTATTGGGATAAGTTTGAAAATTTCATCAATTATTCATTTATGGTTCTTTTTATATTTTATAGTAACTACATTAACCCTTAAAAAGTAAAAAAACATGTTGTCACTGTAAGAGTTCAAGAGATTAAATGAGGGTTAAATCCAAAATATAAGGGTAATAATATGACCTAAAATTGTTTTAAAATTATTTTTTGAGATAATATCAATCTATTTTAATATTATATTTAAAATAAATTACTTTTTATATATTTTTAAATGAGAATTATTTTATATTAATTTAATATTTTTAGAGTTTCCAAAAGTGGCGCTCACCTCAATTATAAAAGGACACCTCCTCCCTCACTTCCTCACACCACTTTGAGCCTTATAGATCGACCAAAACCTATAAAGTTCTCTTACCAACATCCTTATAAAATTTATAAAGATTATAATATTCCAAAAAGACCAACCCTAGATGCACTAAGAAGAGATCTAAAGGAAATTTGATGAATAAGAGGTAATTGTTTTTACCAACTCATCCAAGTTCATTTCATATTTTACTTACTCTTCATATGTTATTCCACAATAAAGTAATAAATATAGTGTCATTTTTATTATGGGATTTTATTGTGATTATTATACAACCATATTCCACCTTTTATTCATCCTATTAAAAACGAAATCAATGCACGTGCGTACGTACGGCATACCGTCTCCACACCGTGGTGTAATATGTTTTACCTCACCACTTTACTTGGATTGGTATAATGATGTAAATAATATATATATATATATACATATATGATATTTATTAAATGATATTTATTTTTAAAAAATTAATATACCATCCACTTACTGACCCTTTCACCAATAAGAAAATGATACCATCACTCGTGCGTATGTATGACCTATCGTCTGCACAATGAGATGCGATTCATTTTCCCTGATCACCATTCAAGAATGATTATAAAAATGTATATAATGAATAAATATGATATATATGAACTTAATATAATTTTATAGATGAAGGAACTATATCTTATTCACAAGAATGAGGACTTACATGATGAAACATGCATATGAAAATGAAGCTACTAACCCCTGAAACAAGGGTAATAACAAAATATTATTAACAAATAGGTGATAAGATAATATAATAGGATCATATATGATATCATATATATGAATATGGTTATATTATAAATTAATAATATGATTTAAACCATTATAAATAAGGTTTAGATATGTACAAAGGAAATCAGACCTAAGGTAAGGGTTATTTCACAATCTCATTATTATTCAGGATTGTTTAAGTTTAAGTCTCCATTGGGGAACATTTTTCTTCCATGTCTATGTTTTATATTTTTTTTTTCAAAAATGATTTTATTATTACCCTAAAAAAATTTAATTTTTTTTACCTATGTTTTAATTTTTATAAAATAGTTTGAAAGGAATCTTTTTGTCATTTTCCAAAAAAGGTACTTTATGAATTTTCAACAATAATATGGAAGAAATGTTTTTAACTTATGCTTCATGAGAATATTTTTCTATCTACATGATGCCTTAATGTCTTGAATCTTCCTCTACAACTTTAAATGGTCCATTTTAATGAAATTGTTTTCTTATAAAACCGAGTAGCCTTTTAAATAAATGATTTCAAAGTAAAAAAGGGGTATTTATCTCAAAAAAATTCAATGATTTTATTAGATTATTTTCAGCTATGTCAACATCCTTTTTTTAATATTATTCTTCATTGAGATTTATCTATTATGATATTATCAACCATATTTTATTAAATTGTTTATGATATATTTGACTGTGGATGTTATTTTGATATCATTCACCATATTACTTTGAATGGTTTGTGATTATGTTTACCTATTGAGGAAAGTTATTTAAATTTCATATGTATATGTTGTTTATGTTTCACCCCATTCATGTGATGAATGCATTGGAAATATTAAGTGACGAGCGAGGACCACTATAGCCCCTCGATGTATCGATAAGTCTCATGAGACAAAATGGATTGGGATTTGGCTGAGGCCTTACCCATTTATTTTCAGATGTCTTGGACAAGGCATCAATGATATATTTTAGATTTACAGCATTATGCATTCCATCATTGCAAGATTAGTTATTGATTTCTGTGTGATTATTTTGTTAGTAGAATTTCAATGAATAAGCTTTATATCTCATGAGATTGTTTATATGACATTATTTGATCATATTTTATACCACCCATATTATGTTCAAGTTATTGATTAAATGGCATGTGTTTTAGTTATTTACCTTTCCATAATTGTTATTTCTTATCTTCCTTTGTATATATACCCTTACTTATCATCTGATCTCATCCCTTTATTATGTTTTATTTTTCCCAAGATACCAAGATATATATTATGATTGATATGAAAGGTAAATATAAGAGACTAATAGTGTTTCCAATGAAGTTTCTATGTTATATTTTATATTTTCAGTCATAATGTAAGATTTAAGTATGTATCTAGTTTCCCAAAACTACTAAAATATTCAGTCACTTGGGATATTATTTCTTATACTTAGTACCAATGTAATAATGTAACCACCAACTATGGCCTACTATTTTGGGTAATTTATAGTTGGTATCATATCAAGTTCAGTAGAAAATTTGGAAACTATATTTAGAAAAATATAGATTAGAGAAACATAACCCTATAACGGACTCTGAGAATATTCTTAATGTAACCAAGCTTATGATTTTGAGATTAGTTATACATAAATTTTCAATTTATGTTAAGTGTTTTACTAGTTCAAAATTAGGTATTATGATTCATAACCTAATCTAGTGTATTCTATTTTTTAGAAATGAAGACTAGTGGAAGGAATGAAAATTGTATCAACGCATGTAATTCTTGTAGGAATTTCCCTCATATGCAAGATAATGATGTTGGATCTATACCAAAAACTATTTCTGAACAACCTATAACTATACTGGTACAACTGAATCATGTTATGAACAATAACCTTACTTGTATGGAGAATCCTGATCCAAAATTAGGAGGAACAATGCTATACCACTTCATGAGACAACGACCTCCATCATTCAATGGGACTAAAAATCCATTTTTAGCTGAATAATGGATAAGTTCATTAGATAAGATACTTCTTTCTTTGGGAATTAATGAAAGAGAGAAGATTTTCATGGTAGTTTATCATCTCTCAGGAGATGAAAATCAATGGTGGAAATTGATTCAAAACATGAAATAGGAGTAAGAAATAACAAACATGTAATATTAGGATTTTAAGGATATTTTCATAGAAAAATATTTTCCTCATGAACAACAGGAGAATATGGAGAGGTAATTTATGAGTTTGAGGAAAAATGAGGATGATAATGTTGCTAAGTATGAATCCAACATTAAAAGGTTATTAAGAAATTCTGAATATTACATAAGAAATCCAAAAATAAAGATTGATCTATTATTTGATAAGTTAAAACCATTCCTCTGAAGGGCACTGGTCTCCCAAAATTTATCATCATATGATGGTATAGTCTCATGTGCTATCAAGACAGAGAAATAATTCTCCATGTCTTATGAATTTAAGGTAAATAAAGGGAAGAATAGGGTTCTAGAGAAAATAATGGATAAAGGGAAGAAAAAAGGGAATTTTCCAACTTGAGATACTTGTGGAAGGAAACACCTTGGTACCTTCTTAAAATGAAAAAGAGTTTTCTTCAAGTGTGGTGAGAAAGGATATCATGTTCATGATTTCAAGGGAAATAAAGAAGATACCAATTTTTAATTCTATAATTGTAAAGATACGGGACACTATGAAAATCATTATCCTAATATTTAAGGAAACTTTCTAAAAAAAGTCCAACGGAGGAAGGCCAAGATTATAATATCACAAAAGTTGAGGTTGAAGTTCCTAATGATGTGGTGGCAGTACTTTAATCATATCCTCAACTTTATCTAATGCATTATTTGATTTTGTACTACCTATTATTTTATATCTTCCAATATTTCAAAGAAAATTAGACATTTCCCTTTTTATTTAATAAAGGAGTTGTTAGTCAAAACTTCTAAGGGTAGTCTCATTGTAACAAATATGTGTTGGGCAGTCCCCTTTATGACACATAATATTGCTTTACTTGCTGATATTATCATCATAACTATGGTTTACTTTGATATAATCCTTGATATGGTTTGAGTTTCAAAATATGATGTGAAAATTTATTTCAAGAAGAAGAAAATTATGATTTTTGAGGAAGATATAGAATTAATTATCTTTAGAGAAAAAACTACATCATCTGATTTTTATCTAGATCCAACTATAGTAGCTCTATTAAATGATATTCTTGGGGAGGAAGAGAAAACAACATCTAGGGATGAAGAAGGTAATATTAAAATTGTGTATGTACCTATTTTAAAGTAATACATTGATATATTTCTTTAGAAGTTACCTAGACACCCCACAGAGCATGATGCTGAGTTTTCTATTGATTTAATACCTGATGCAAGACCAATATTAGAAACTCCCTATAGAATGGATATAGTGGAACATTGGATCTGAATAAACAACTCGAGGCATTGGGTAAAAAGGGGTTTATTCACTCTATTGTTTCTCCATGGGGAGACCCTGTTCTCTTTATTAAGAAGAAATATGGATCCATGTGTCTATATAATGAATATAGGGAAATCAATGTTATTACAATATAGAACAAGTATCTTCTACCTCACATTGATGGTTTATTTGATCAAATTCATAGAGCTCAATTTTTTTTGAAGATTGAACTTCATTATAGATATCATCAATTGTGAGTGAAGAAGGAATACATTCCCAAAACAATTTTTTGAATAAGGTATAGACATTATGAGTTTATAGTAATGCCATTTGGATTGAGTAATTCACCCTTAATTTTTATAGATTTAATGAATATAGTATTAAAGGAATATATTGATGATTTTGTTATGGTATTCATTGATGATATTCTGGTGTATTATAAAATATATGAAGACCATGATAATCAATTGTGAATCATTCTTGAGACTCTCAAAAGGAAACAGTTATATGGTAAATTTAGCAAGTGTGAATTTTGGATTCAGGAAATTTCTTTTCTTGGACATATTGTTTCCAAGTATGGAATCTCTATTGATACTTTAAAGACAAAGTAAATCCAATAATAGTCTACACTAATGAGTATTACTAAGGTATGTAGTTTCATTGGTTTAGCAGGTTAATATCATCATTTCATTCAGAATTTTTCCCGATTGGATAACCCATTAACCAAGCTCATATGTAAAGGGGTTAAGTTCATATGGAAAAAAGAATGTGAAGAATGTTTTTAAGAATTGAATAGAATATTTTCCAATTATCCAATATTGAATTTACCATCAATAAATGGTGGATATTTTATTTATAGTGATGCATTAAGGAAATGAATTGGTTGTCTCCTTATGCAAAATGATAGAGTTATTGCATATGCATCAAGGGAGTTAAAAAATTATGAATGGAACTATAAAATTTCCAATCTTGAGTAAATAGCTATAATCTATGCTCTGAAGATGCGGAGACACTATCTATATAGTAAAATATGTGAGATATATACATATCATAAGAGTTTGAAATATATATTCTCATATAAAGAACTTAATAAGAGGCAAAGAAGATGGTTCGATCTACTCAAGGATTATAATTGTTCAATACACTATCACCCAGGGAAGGAAAATAAGGTAAAAGATGAATTGATCAAGAAGTATCATAGATTTATGAGAAAAACGAGGATTGATTGGGATCCTGTGTTCATGGATATAGTAAATATGGACATGAGAATTATTAAGGAAGGGGGAACATCACTCCTCTATAAAATGGTTTCCAAACCATCTTTATTGGAAAAGATAAGAAGTTCCCAGTCTGATGATGATAATTTCCAGAAGAAAATTAAATCTATGAATAATGGAAAATTGGAAGACTTCATATCTAAAGATGGTATTTTAAAATTTGAAAAGAGGCTTTCTGTTACCTCTATACCCAAGCTAAAAAGGGAATTATTAGATGATTATAATTTCTAGAATTTATCTATACAATCTGGTAGCACCAAGATGTATATAGATCTGAAGGAAAATGTTTTGTGTGAAAATATGAAATAGGAAACCGCTGATTATGTGAAAAGATGTTTGGTTTCTCCATAGGTGAAGACTGAAACACAACATCCTAGAGGAGTCATGAAACCTCTACCTATACTTATATGGAATTGGGATGAAATTATTATGGGCTTTTTCACTACTTTACCAAAGACCCCTAGAAAAAATGATGCGATATGGGTTATTATTAACTGCCTTAGCAAATCAGAACATTTTATTTCCATAATAGAATATTAACCACTATAGAACCTTACAAAAAATCTATATTAATGAAGTTGTTTGATTTCCTGGTGCACCAATTTCAATTGTGTCTTATCATGATCCACAATTTACATTAATATTCAGGAAAAGTTTTCAGAAGGCACTTGATACTGAACTTCATTTTAGCAATACTTATCACCCTAAAACTGATGGGAAATTAGAAAGGACTATCCAAACTTTATAAGACATGTTGAGGTCCTACTAACTTGAATTTCAAGGTATATGTGATCAATATTTTTCTTTGTTAGAATTTTCGTATAATAATAGATTACATTTAATCATTCAAATGGCATTGTGTAAAGTTTTATATGTAAAGAGATGTTGTATACCAACTTGTTGGGATAATGATGGTGAAAGGAAACTTGTAATCCAAGAACCTATTCATGAAATAATGGAAAATGTGAAGACTATTCAAACCCATATCAAAGTAGCTCAAAGTAAGCAAAAGATCTATGAAGATAACAAGAGGAAAGATTTGGAATTTAAAGAGGGAGATCATGTTTTCTAAAAGGTATCTCCCTAAAAGGGTATTATAAGATTCAGAAAGAAGATAAAAATAAGCCCCAGGTACATCAAACCTTTTGAAAATTTGGAACGCGTTGGAATTGTGGCTTATTGTTTAACAATGACACGAAGTCTCTCCAAAGTTCATGATGTGTTCCATATATCATTGTTAAGGAAGTACATGACAAACCCTACACATGTACTCACCTATGAAGAAATAGAACTAGAACTTGATCTATCTTACTATGAAGAGCCTATCAAGATTATTGACACTAGATAGCAAGTGTTGAGGAATTGAATGACTCAAATGGAAAATATTCTTCAGAGAAACTGTAAAATAGAAAAAGCAATGTCGGAACCTAGAAGAACCAAACTAATCTATTTATAAGATAATATTCATGAAATTTTTTGGGATGAAATTTTTCCAAGGGGGATAGAATATAATACCCTAATATTTTATGATATGTCTCTTCTAAAATAAAGTAAATTTCTTCGATAGCTTACATTGCACGCAACACCCATCTTAAACGCACAATAAAATATTATTATAACCTTTCCATTAAATTAGTAGAAATGAATAGTATTAACCACATTATTAAATTTATATATATTAATTTTTTTAACAATCATTCAATAAATTTTATAGACATAAGATAATAATAAATCCAATGTTACGCATAAAAAGCTATATTTTTCTAAGGAAGGTTTTTCCACCTTTTAATGGAACACTAATTTTAAAAATAAATTTTAACATATTTATATTTTATATTTGAAAAAGTAAACATCATTTTTGAAATAAGAATATCAAAATTTACTTTGGTTTAATTTTTTTTATTTTTCAGATAAGTTTCATGTTTTGATGAATAGTGAAAATACTGGATTTTAGTGAAAAATAGCCTTTTCATATAAATAATTTATAGTGATAAATTATATGTTTGGTTGTTTTTAAAGTATAATTATATCAATTTTAAATAATTTAATCCAATTTTTTTCTTCATGTGAATCAATTTCACATTAAATTTGGATATAAAAATATTTTAATATGTTGAATGTTTTCACTTTAATAACTTGTTTTCTCACCCTGTCAACTGGATTAATTTTAAATTAATTTTATCCAATTATTTGTTTTCAATTTTTAAAAATTTATTCCATATTTGGAATCATAAGGTCAAAATTTATTAAATAGGTCCATTTTTTTAGATAATGTGAATAATAACTTTAGTAAATTTTATTACCACGGTTAAGGGTAAATTGGGTAATTAAGATAAAAATAATATTATAAATATTATAAAAGTACACTATAACTTGTATTAATTTTATAAGATGAGTTATTTTAGACCTAAATCATCATTTATCTGATTTTATGGCCTCTTAGAGCCACTTGTATGACTTTAAACCTTTTATAGTATTTTATTTTAAGAAAAGTCAAATATGTCAAACGCATATTTTTAATAAGTACTAAATTTTTAATATGTTGTTGTTCAAAATATATCTTAAACTATAAATATTAATTTTAGATATAAAATTTTTATCTTCATCATGGTGATTTATGTTTAATTTTCAAGAAATAAATAATTACCTTAAAGACTTACACAATGATAATGCAATAATTATTTAATTAATGGAAATATCAAATAAATGATATTAAAAACATTAAAATAAATATAATTTGAGATAATTAATGTCATAAATTAATTTTATAGATGACTATAATATTTTAGTGATGTTTTAAAAGAGTTTTTTGAATATATCATGTTGTTATGATATTTTAAAAAGTCAAGTAATGAATAGTATCAAAATTGACATTAATGATATTTTAAAATAAATGAAATTTTATTAAATGATATAACATTAATAAAAATATAAAATTATGAAAAATTATTTTTATATGGTTTAAAATTTAATCAATGATCCATTCATGGTTCTTTTGTAATTTTATAGTAACTATATTAACCCTTAAGGAGTAAAAATACATGTTGTCACGATAAGAGTTAAAGGGATTAAATAAGGGTTAAATCCAAAATATTAGGGTAAGAATATGAACTAAAATTGTCTAAAAATTATTGTTTGAGATTAGTTTTACCCATAATCATATTATATTTTAGATAAATCACTTTTGATCCATTTGTTAATGAAAATTAATTTATATCAATTTAATTGTTTTTGAGTTTCCAAAAGTGCCCCTCACCTTAATTATAAAAGGGCACATCCTACCTCACTTAATTACACCACATTGAACCTTATATATCTACAAAACTTAGAAATTTCTCTTCCTAAAATCATTAGAAAAGTTATAATGATCCTGATATTCCAAAAATACCAACCCTAGATCTCCTAATAATAGATCTAAAGAAAGTCTGTCGATGAAGAGGTAATTGTTTTTACCACCTCATACAAGTTCATTTCTTCTTATACATAATATTCATGTGTTGCTTATATAATAAAGTAATAAATATATTATAATATATATTCTTATATATTATTATTATTATGGTAAAACCATATTCCACCTTTTATCCATCCTACGATAAATGAAAGCACCGCACATGCATACATACGACTTAACATCTCCATGCTGTTGTATAATCTATTTTTCATCACCAATTTACTTTTATGGATATAATGATGGAAATAATATATATATATATATATGATAATTATGACATGATATTTATTATGGAAAAATTAATATACCATCCAATTTCTTACCCTTTCACCAATAAGGAAATGATACCATCGCTCGTGCATATGTATGACCTGTGATTCATTTTCCATGATTTTCATTCAAAAATGATTATAAAAATGTATATAATTAATAAATATGATATGTATGACCTTTGTATAATTCTGGAGATGATATAACTATATCTTATTCACAAGAATTAGGACTTACACGATGAAACATGCATAATAAAATGAAGGAGTTAACACTCGAAACAAGGTTAATAATGAAATATTATTAACAAACAGGTGATAATATAATATAAGAGGATAATATATGATATAATAAATATGAATATGGTTCTAGTATAAATTAATAACATGATTTAAACCAATAAATAGGTGGTTCGGATACATGAAAATGAAATCAGATCTAAGGTAAGAGTTATTTCGCAATCTCATTATTATTCAGGATTATATAAGTATAAGTCTCCACTGGGGAGAATTTTTATTCCATGACCATGTTTTATAAAAATGTTTTAAAAAATGTTTTTACTATTATCCTAAAAAATTTTAAATTATTTTTACTCATGTTCTAATTTTTATAAAATGGTTTGAAAGGAATCTTTTTGTCATTTTCCAAATGAGGTACTGTATAACTTTTTGATAAAAATACTTAAGAAATGTTTTTTAATTAAGTGACATAAGTTTATTTTTACAAAGTCATGAACCATTAATGTATTGAATATTCCTTTATAATTTTGAAATTTATTTTTCAATGAAATTGTTTTCTTTTAAAATTATGTTAACTTTTAAGCAAATGATTTCAAAGTAAAAATAATGTATTTCTCAGAAGAATTTTCAATTATTTTATTAGAACATCTTCATCCATGTAAAAATACTTGTTTAATTTTATACTTAATTTAGGATGATCTATTATTATATCATCTAACATATTTTATTAAATTTTTTATGATCAGTTTTACTATGGATGTGCTCTTTTGATACCATTCACCATATTACTCAGAATGATTTGTGATTATGTCTACTGATTGGGGAAAGTTATTTACATTTTGTATATATATGTTTTTTATGTTTCACCCCATTCATATGAGTAATGAATTTTAATTTTTAAGTGATGGTCAAGTCTTGATATATCCTTTCTATGCATCAATAGTTCTCATGAGACAAACCATATTGATATTTGGATGAAGTGTTACCAATTTGTTTTTAGATGTTTTAGTCGAGGCCTTAATGATATATTTTAGATGTGAAACATTATAAATTCCATCATTATGATATTAGTTATTGTTTTAAATGTGATTATTCTATTAGTAGAATTTCAATGGATAAGTTTTCTAGCTCATGGTACTGTTTATATGGAATTATTTGATCATCTTTTATACCAACCATATAATGCTCAAGTTATTGATTAAATGGAATGTGTTTACATTATTTACCTTTCCATAATTGTTATTTATTAGATTACAATTTATATATACCCTTATAGAGAATCTGATATCACCCATTTCTTATGTTTTATTTTTCCCAAGATTTCATGATATATATTATGATTGATATGTAGGGTAAATCTAAGAGACTAATGGTGTTTCCAATGAAGTTTATATATTGTATTTTATATTTTCAGTCGTAAGGTAAGATTTAGTATGTATCTTGTTTTCCAAAACTAATAAACTATTAATCCATTTTAGATACAATCTCTTGTACTTAGCACCAATGTAAAAAATTAACCACAAACTCTGGGCTACTGGGGTTAGGCTCTTTAAAAAATTATTAATCTTTACATGAGTAAGCTTGGTGCCATAGATTGTCAACCCCCACTTTTCTAGATATAGAATAATTCTCAAAGATAGTGGTAATTCCAACCCAAATTCACTCTACCCAATAATACTTTATTCAAAATATATTTTAATTCTACCACGACTTTAACACATAATATGTATAAGAAATATTCAACCTCTAAATTAAAACTAATAACTTAAAAAAACTAAAATCAAGGTAGATGAAAAATAAATCCTATATTATCATAACTTAGTGGAATGGAAATTTTATAAGAAGTAATTTATCATATAAATTTAAGGACATATAACATTCACATAATATAAACATTTAAAGGAATAAATAAATAAATAAATATTTTATTTATTTTAGAAACATGAGATAAACAAATTTAAACTATAAAATTTACTAAAACCACTTTTGACATGGTTTGAAGTCACATGGATTTGTGTAGGCCCTTAGACCCCACATTGGTGAAGGTTTTAAAGGCTTTTTTAATAATAATTTTCTTTAAAATTCACCCAAAATGAATTGCACCACACAATGTGGTGTTTCCTAGGTACAACTCTTATAATAAGAAACACCATGTTTATTTTTTAGGTTCTAGTACATCTTGGGTTGGACTTCATAAGTCCTAAAATGGATTAGTGACACCCACCATAATGTGGTCAATCATCATAGTGACTACAAATATGAAACACACACTTTCCCAATATAGTATAGATCATCATCCTATGATGCATTGTTTTATGTGTTTTTTGGTGATTCCCAAAACAATCATATTTATATGGATTACAACATGGTATCATAAATTTTATAAGTGAACTCTCATTTCTCAGAGAACTGTGTTGTATTCCTTAAAAGTAAAGAGCCATAAAAACCATTTTGAAGGGACAATGTAATGGTGCCCAAATGGATTCCAATTTGAGCTTACACAACAAATATTTATCCCATTGATTAATCACCAGCAGTTTCTTTGATACCACTGATGGGATTCATGAGACATATCTATGCACATTTGTAATATATTAAAACATGAATTCCAAAACCAAGATCATATTGGGATATAATGATAAAATAAATGACGAAACGATAAACCATGCATACCTCAGTACCCAAACTTTTGATCTTCATTAGTAATGAGTTTGATTAAGTTTCTTAAGAAATAACTAATGGGGTTTTGACTATGATTGTTTGCACTAGCCCCTAGAATCACTAATTTATTTGGTAGGACCTCTTATCCACAATGGTGTGCTAACATATATTCTTTAAAAGCAAATGAAGAGAAACAATATTGAGAGAGTTTTGATATATGAGAATAATCTCCAAAGTACCAAATGAGGTCAAAATTTTCATTTATATAGGCCTCCTTCATTGATGAAGGGTCCTCTCCGAGTTATTATGATTCAAAAATATTAAAACTGCTAACCATTAACATTCACCTCATTTAATTATCTGATTGTTAAATTATTTAACAATTAATATTCTATCTACACATCATTATGTGGTGTGTTAACGATTTGAAGTTAAACTGATAATCATTAGAGTAGAAACAATGGAATGATATCACTGTTAGAGTTGGTTCCCTAAAGAAAAATTCTATGTATTTTATGATAACCTATATTCATAGGTTTTAATATTAATAAACTCTTTATCACATCATGATTGTTCTTCTGTGTGATACAGTATGTGATAATGTCTTAAGAGTAGCTATTATAATGAAAGATCATAGAAATTCATTGCTATGATGAGAACCCAAAAGTTCCATGAAAACATTCTTAAACATATGTTATATATCTGGATGATATCATTTTATGGGAAAAAATGATATAGGCTATCTAGAGTGGAGACTCATAGTACTTTGAGACACATTCTCATGGGGTATGCCTTTGGTATTATCTAGTGTAGAATATTATGAGAACGAGACCCGCTAATAGGAAATCCATATTTATATATACCATTAGATGTTCCTATTTGCAGACATGAATATTGATACTCAGAATTTAATATTATTATTAATTAATATTATAAGTCACATAATTTTATATATTGACAAAAACTATGATGACATATGTTCACAGTGTGGCAAGATACATTGGGTGCGTCATGAGTAATATTGAATTAATGAATAATGAGAGAAAGGATTTAAAACTTATGTTCTTTAATGGAAGTTGATATCTTAGTCCCTTTTATTGAAATGATATATCCTAAATAAATCCATGGCCATGGTGTTCTATAGGCAAGTTCAATTTTTCGAAAGTCAAAGAAAGAGACATCAAGCACATAGGTTGATAGAACCGGCATACAACCTGATTGATTAGAGATATCACAATAAATGGATTATATTACACAGTAAACATCAACATGAGGTATTATGTAATTATGAAATTAACTTATTTCTCTACATGTGCCTTGGCATGTTGTTAGATGCTAACCTTGTACTTTAGGCTTCTTCACCTAATGCCACTAAGAAAGCGGCCTAGTGTGGAACACACTAAGTGTATCCAGAATCTCAATTAAATAATATATTATTATTTATTGTTTAACGAACTAAATAAATATTATTACTTCAAGTGGTTTAATAATTATTCAAATTTTATTGATCAAATATATTCAATTATAAGTTATGTGAGCATAATATTTAATAAAAATTTATTTTCCATTTAGTGAATATAATATTTATTTATTTATTGAAAAATAATGAAGTGATATTTATTTAATAAATAAATATACATTATTAAAGGTCTAATAAATGTTATGGAAGAATGGAGAACTAAGTTTAAATGGTTTGGTGAGAAATAATATATATTGAATATTATTTGAATAAATAATATTTAATTTTAATTTGAAAGTTAAGAGCATATCAAAGAAAATAATAATAACATTATTATTTTAGACATGGGGTTCACAAGGGATTAACTAAATAATAAGGAAAACTAAGGAAAGTATTTATTTCTAACCCTAGTGATATATAAACCCAATTATATTATTTTTCAATAGAGCCAATTCATTTTTTTGGTTGTGCACAACAAATCCGGATAATCCTATCAAGTATTAGAGAGATCCCTTCTCCAATAATGCTACCAAAAAGGGAGAGCGATCTTCCTCCATCTATCACTCTCGAGTCCATATAGATCAAGGAGAACACTTTGGAAGTGATTCTCATGGAAATCAAAGGCGAAGAAGGAAAGCGATAGGATCTTCCATGCTAACACCTGCAGATTCCTATGGTGACATTTGGGCATTTTTGGAACACATGTTGATCACCTCTATAGGGAATATGATATTGATTCCTATAACTCAATAATAGAATAACATAGATCTGTTGTAAGATCCATAAATGAAGAAATCATTCACATAAGGTAATATTTTATGATCCCGCACTTGGTTCCAATATTCTATCCCTTGTCTATTTTCTTTAATTCAATTCTATTTATTATTAAGTTTATCTTTGTTTAAATCTCGGATTGACCATCGATCATGAAAAAAAGTAAAGTTGGGCACAAACCATCGCATGCTTCCACTGTGCCCATAACCTTCAATCACATATTATTATCCCCACAAGCACCATGATGTGGTATCACATACTATGTGAAGACATTTTACTTGATGCGGTGACTTTCACCATGCCTTAGTTATTGCTTTAGTAAAAAATACAACACATGCACATGTGTATGTACATACTTGAGAGATAAATAAAATTTACATTTATATTTAATCTTTTAGGGAAAGATAATTTATTCATTATACCCTTATTTATGAAATATATAACTCTTGAAAGAATGATATTTAATAATTCATTAAGGGAATTTTCAGGAAAATATAATTTTTTTCCAAAATTTAAGTTTTGAACTTCTTGATGATTAATTCAAATATAAGGGCATTCCTTATAATGTTATCACTAAACATTCCATTAATTTTAAAAACTCTTCAAGAGTATAGATACTATAAAAAAAGGATTAATGAAAGATCATCAATTTATACAAACTATATGGTGATAAAATCAATATTATATTCTTACTTATATGAATATATTTCAAGATAAAAATGAAACAGATATTAATTAGTCCACCCCATATAGTAATTTATTAGAATGGGTGAAATTTTTATAATTTTGAATATTCTTCAAAAAATTTAAACCTTTCAAGGATATATATATATATATATATATAAATGTTGTAATCATTGTTATCATATAGGAAAACAATGAAAAAATTAATTGGTTATAATCCAAATATATAACCAAATCCATAAGAAATAAAATTTCTTAAAATAATATTATTTTTATTCAATAGCCTTTATAATTTGGATAATCAATACAAAACTTCATAAGTTGAAGATAGAAAATATTACTTCAATAATTATTTTTTTCTAATTATTTTGTTGTCAAAATATCTCATAATCTATTTTTGTCAATGTGTTTTGAAAGCATTAAAAAATTAAAATATATCATTAATAACATTTAATGAGATCTCATAATTTATTTG
Organism: Viscum album; assembly: GCA_963277665.1. Classification (NCBI taxonomy): domain Eukaryota; kingdom Viridiplantae; phylum Streptophyta; class Magnoliopsida; order Santalales; family Viscaceae; genus Viscum; species Viscum album. The sequence continues at coordinate 188,146,545 of OY728155.1, read as the reverse complement.
GTACCAATGTAACTTCAGGGAAAATATTTAAAAATAATGTTTTGTAGATGCATTAATTTTTATATTTAAGTGATAATATATTTACTGATTTCTACTCATGATGAAAAATAATTTTATATAATTATATAAACCACACTTTTCTTGAGTATAATAAACATATCAGACTAGTAATTTTCAAAACTTTTCTATTGAATTATTCATATAAGTGTTGTGATCATATTATAAATGATACCACTGGACCAAGTGTATACTCACCAAAAAATAATAATTCATGTGAACTTTTAATTGATGTATCTTTTTTATAACATTTAAATGGTTCACATGGTAGGTGGGTGAACCCACATATATATTTTATAATTAATTCAACTTAAAGATATTTTAAATTCACTTCCAATATATATGGTGATGATATAAATAATTTACATTAATAACTAGTAACCTATAGTAAATTATAATAAAATGGATATTCATAATAACATAATGTGAATTAATAATTCTCTTATAGGTGATAGTTTAGGATACATACATCCATTCATCATTCTCTTTTGATTGAAGTCTATTATTTTATCAATAAATTTGTTCCCATGTATAATTGTATAAATATTTTTCATTATAATTTATCATGAATGACCTAAATAATCATTTCATGTATTTAATGTGTCATTATTGGTAAAATTTTGGTTTACAATAATTAATTTGATTGTACATAGTAAAAACAAAATCTTAACAAATTATTTAGAGTTAATTTCTATCTATTATGAATGCTTATTATATATAGATGTATTTGACACCTCCTTTATTCAATGTCTCTATATGATATTAATTTTGAATAATACCATTAATGCTAAATATATTTCATCGAGAATTCAGATATAAAATAGTGTTAAATATTAATAATCTTGTACCACTGTGTAGGAATATATTCTTTCTTCTGGAGACTTTGATTAATTTTCAATTTTAGTTACATGTGCATATAGTAAATCTTCAATTTTTTTATTAATAATAAATATATATTTTTTCTATTGAATAATTTAATTTAAATAATACTTATAAAAAAATTTCTTCAACAAAAAAATATAATATCTTTAAGATCTTCTATTGAGAACAATATAATGAAAAACTAAAATAAACATATTTATCATTATAGTTTCCATTTGTGGTGGTTGATCATAAATTAATGAATAAATTCATTATATAATCATAACCTGTTACGCCCATCACCTAGTGAATATTGTATGATTTATGATTTCTATTCCAAAACCTTTTAAAATATATCTACCAGGGTGAGGATCCCCCATGTAATTTAAGGATACTGAATGTGGCAACAAGAATCAATGTGGAAGAATATTCTAGATTCACAATACACACCTCATCATGGCCATAATTATAATTCATAATATAATTTTTATGATAACATAGTAAAAAAATGAAGGATAAATATTTGATCAAATTTTACAAATTTTTAAATATTCATTATAGAAATTCAAGTACGAGTAACATAAATCATATAAAATTTTTTCATGAATAATTTCATTATTTTTAAATAATGAAATAAAGAAATGAAAATTACATTCACATTGGGAAATTCATTCATTTATTAGATTTCATGATTCATGAATTATTATTCATTATTTATTAATAATTATCATCTTGTACAAAAATAGTAATTTTATTTACCATGGTGATTATTGCTTAACCATTTCACGTGGGAAATTAATTTTCATAAGAAATATCAGATTATAAAAGTTATATAAATCTATCATCTTATCTATGAACTATATAAAGAATAAAATCCACCTTAGGGGATATCAGTTACTTTAGTGGATAATATCAAACAAATTACACAAGATGATATTGATAATCCATAAACATATAATAAATAATATTTTTTTCTAGATAATATTACTACAAGATAAATTTTTTAAATTAAAATAATCTTCAACATAATGTCAAAAGGAACTATTTTCATATCACCCCTCATGGGAACAATATTTTATAAATATTAATAAAATTACTTGTGTTATTTAAATATTTTTTGTCCTCAACTACTTTAAGTGGTCATATTATTATTATTTGTTTATTTTCATTATAAAAAATAAGGTGTGATAATCATCACAAAATATCATATTCACCCCAAACTTGGTTTAGAATAAAATATTATATATCTAAATTCACTTAGAGGAATTAAATTGAACTATTTTAATAAACATTCTCATTAAAATTAAAATATTATTACTCCATTATCATGCTTCATAACACAATCAACAAGGTTCACTTAAGAGTACTACATTCATGTGATGTTCATCATTTGACGACTTCTGGTGGTGCCATTTCAAAATTTCATGAGATGAATGATGTTTCTATTGAAATCAACCATGTTAATTATTTATATAATATTGATAATAAGAAACTAAATTCACTTCATAGAGTATAATTTAATTTGACATATGTGATTTATTACTCCTCTTCAGGATATCATTATTTTCTCCTATAACAAAAAATTAAGAAAATAATTCATATAATTTTTTCAAAGTTATTAAGAGGGAGAAAAATAAATATAGTCATATATGTCATATAAAATAATATTACTTTTTTATATGGTTCTTTGAATGAATAGACATGATTCAAACATGAAGGAGCATGCCAAAAATGTCTAGAAAACATGAGACATACCATTTTCATGTAAGAATTATCTCACATCAATGATAGTAATAGAGGAATTGTCATCATGATTAAAAATAAAAAGTAGAAAATCATTTTGATAATGTGTTTTGAAACTAGAAAAATAATTATTGATACAATAAATTATTTTGAAATCAATACTTCATTGTCTATTTCAAATAGATGAAATGTGGATCGAAAGTGAGAGTGATGAAGAATGAAAGAGATTATAAAACAGTACAGAAAAAATAGGATAAATGAATACAAATAGTAGAGATAATAATAGATCCAAAAGTATAATTTCATTATCACATTATCATGTATGTATAGGAACATGATATTATAATTAATGGACCAGATTAATCATCATTTTCCATGTCAAATCCAATGATTAGATTTATCACCTAATTAATAGAAGATAATGAGAGGTTGGAATATAAATAGTCAGGATATTAGAGGTTGGAATTAGTAATTCATAATCATATTCCTTGGTGAATGATAACATCCACATATAAATATAGATTTAAAATAAATTTTTTTTATATATATTAATAAATTAAATTGGATAAATTGGTTTTTATAATTAAAACCTAACACCCATTTTTCTAAAAAAAGAACACTTGGTAATTAAACCAATTACAAAACTAAAATAAATAAATAATATAAAATATAAAAACCAAATTATCCAAATGTGATAATTTTTTTAAATTAATTTAATTAAACCAACTCAATGATCACCCCTATTTATGACAGAATTTATTTATTTTTTTTGTGAATATTTATATGTTATTAAATAATATGATTAGTATGGCTGTAATAATTTTCATGAGTGTTTCTCATGGACACCATTTTCATGGATGAAAATTATAATGGTTGTTAAATTATTAATATATATCTCATTTTATTGATCATAACTACTGAATATTTCTTAGAAAATAAGGACTATTCCAGATTGTTAATTATACTATCATGTAGCCTATATATGTCAATGTGATAATGAAAATTAGATCTCTTCCCTATATATTTTCTCTTTATCTCTTATCCATTTCATTTTCCTTTATGTTGTGATTTTACTTTCATATTTATTCTCCAACATTTTTCCTATATTTTGTATTCTGATTTATTTATAACCGACCACTCACTTCAACCATAATATTTTGATTTTGAAATATCTCACTATTTCAATCAATATCATACTACTAATTTCCAACAAACTATCAATACAAGATTCAATCATTCAAGGAGGTTTTTATAATAGATAAGTTATAATTTCTATGTCAACCATTCTTAAATGTGATTTTGTTCCTCTCAAAATAAATGATAAAAACCACTCGCCATGTATACTGGATATTGAGATGAAATTGAATGCTAATGGAATCGGTAAGAAAATCAATGTAAAAAATCATGTTTTCTCACATGAATATGCCCAAGAATTGGTATTAATTTGTCATTTTCTTCATGGATTTAGAGAAAATTATTTAATGGTCAAGGATAATATGATTTTATGGTAAAATATTAAGGAAATGTAAGGCCATTAGTGATTGATAATTTTATCAAAATCTCTCCATGAATAAAGTTATTTGAGATTTCAAGATCTCAAGTTGGTAAGTGAATATAATTCTGTAACATTTAAAATAACTTTATAATTTAAATTATATGGAAAAAATATTACTAACATTAATATTTTTGAATTTTTTTCTACTGTCACGCATCAAGAATTATTCTGTAGTAATAAATCATGAAAATATATTTTAAAAAAATTATAAACTATTTTTTCCTTCTTCTCATAGAATAAGAGAATGAAATCCTAATAATGAATCATGAAGATAGATTAACTAGTTCAACTTAATTCCCTAAAGAAAATGCGACTACTTATAATCATGGTCAAGGTAATAATAATTGATGTGGTCAAGGTCAAGACAATTTTTAAACTCAAGGTGGTCATTTTCATATGTCAAATGAAAAGAGGAAAGGGAATTACCATAAATTGTAAAATAATAAAAAACCACATTAAAAAATCAAAGCATGATGAATGTGAATGTTTTTTATGTAAATGCCTAAAATTTATAGCTATGTAGTTCACAAAATTTGTGAGAGTATTTTTCTAATTTCACATCAAAGAAAAAATGACAATTCTGACCTAATAAAAAACCTTAGAAATTTTTCTTATGGTTATATTGATATAATAATGAGGAATTTATGTATGGATGGAATTTTGGCATGAATGAAATAATTTTTTATTTTCACCATTATAAATTAATTAATTAGCATCATGCCTACCATTTTTACGTTTTTAAAGAAAATAAAGGATGTATTTCAAACTATGTCTTGAATTAACAAACCATCAACATTGTATTGCTCTAATGGCCCAAAGGACTTCATTTTTTATTTATTTTGATAATCCACCTTTTAAGGGGTGAGGTGGAACCCTTACAAGGCCCGTAAGAATAAGTATTACATAGACCGTAGGCCTTAGAAGAATTTGTTGCCCGTAGGATTCAAACATTACATACAAACCAGACTAATTACTTGGAACTGCTCCTCCCCAACATCTTCATCGTGAAATCAGATCTCCACCTTCACATTACTGTTGGGATAGGCATTCCCATGCATGCACAGGCTTGTCCCGATGGCAGGTTCCATACCCTCTCATTCTTGCAATCCTTTTAGCTCTGATGTGGTGAAAGCTCTTTGCTCATCCTCTTTGTAGAGATTGTTCCTTGTATGTTGTCTGGTTTGCATCAACACTAAAGGTGGCCCGAAGGCCTTGAGGTAGCCCTAAGGCCTTACTGACCCGAAGGCCTGGGTGGCCCGAAGGCCTTAAAGGACTCAGGTACCAAATCGGTGTCCCGAAGGCCAAACGGGGGCATATTCCCGGCTGCTACAGTTCCAAACAGTGCTTGCTACAGTCCCACTACAGTACTGCACAGTTCTCGCTACAGTACCTGCTACAGTACGACTATAGTGCTGCTATAGTACCCCCCCAAAAAATTCTACCTCCACCTGGATTTGATCCCTGGTCGCTTGGATGCACTTATGGAGTCCTTACCAACTGGGCTAAGGCTCATGTTCATCGTATTGCTTAGATACAATGTTTTAATTAATGTCGATGTAGTTTCATGCTAGGATTCATGTTTAAAAAAATCTCAACCTAGGCCTGTTTCTCTATAAATTGGTGATTTCAATCCTATAATGGATCATTCACATGAAATTCTAGGTAAGAAAATAAAGGATTTTAGACTAAGTATATGATGGTCCCTTGTGGTATAATTATTCGAATAAACATCATTAATTTCATCATACCTCTATTAATTACATAAAATTTAGTTATAATTTAAAGTTTGATTATTAATATATGTCATGTAAGTATAATAAAATAAATAAAGTTTGAAATTAATTTATTTTTATATTATTATTTGGATGGATTTTATTGGATATGAAAAATATGGAACAAAATATGAATTTATTCAAAATAGAAAAATTATTATTGATGATTTAATTTTTCAGGTTTGTAATGTTATTTACTATGAATCTCAAATGATGACCAAAAGTTCTATTAGCCAATATTAGGACCTTATCAAATCTTAAATTTATGGAATGGCCATCCTAAGGTAAACCACCAAAAGAAACTATGGCTCGATTAAAACTTTTAGATCTTCGTGATCTATTATCGCCCATAATGATGATGATGGTGTATCTTAAATAGAAAGGTGTATAAAATCTTGATATAGAGTGTGGTGAGGAGTGAGGTAGTGAAGTAGTGGTCACTACTCTAGATAGGTCATTTATTAGTGCTCAAAAACAATTTTATGAGCACTTTTTATTCTCTGATAACGTAATTTCTAATAAAGGATAATGAATTTTATCAAAAAATGCTAATAAAGGCCTATTTTAGTTACTGAAGTTTTCCATAGAATAAATAGAAAACTACCACAACTCATACCAAACAAAAAAAATTACATTATAAAAATTAAATATGTATATATAATAGAAAGTATATTTACATTTCAGCATTTTGGAACTAATAAATTAACATTGAATCATTTTAATAAAATTATTTCAACTTTGACATTGATATATAACATTTATAAAGAAAAATAATTACAAATAATACAAAAAAATACAACTCCTAGGAGATCTTCTCAAAGGATTGACCTAACAAACCAAAGAAGTGTGTGTCTGTAATAAAAATAATGGTTATTTTAGTAGTACTAAATAAAAAATAAAAAATAAAAAATAAAAAATAAAAAATAAAAAATAAAAAATAAAAAATAAAAAATAAAAAATAAAAAATAAAATTATAATGTTTTAAAGGGTAATATATCACAAAGTAATATTATATAAAGAAATAAAATAAAATTATAATTATTTACAAGTTATTATATACAATTAAAAAAAGATAACATAATACTTAAAAAATGTATCATAAATCAATGCATAATAGTTATAATAAATATCAACTATTGTTGAAAAAAATGCACTTTAAATCATTATAAAAAGATCAAAAAATAGTTTTATATGTGTTTGATTTCACAAAGTCACAAAAAATCAGAAATTTTTATCCTCAATTTCTATGAAAATCTAAACTAATTGGATTAGTTTTTATTATTTGATTGATTTTTGTAAAAAAATAGATATTTAATTATAAAAAATAATATTGAATCATCAATGTCACACCACATGTTCATTTAACATGAATTTTTTTCATATTGTTTAAAAATGAATCAAGGATCATATTCTTAGAGTTTCATAACAACCTAAGGCTGTTTTCTTAGTTTTTAGCATATGATGCATGTTTTGAAGTAAAATATCATTTTAAATTAAAAACATGGGATTTTAGTCATTCTAGCCACATCACACATTATAACTAAGTGAAATTTATTCCCATATGCCTCAAATGAATCACTGATCATTATACTAGAGTTTCAAGTCAATAAAATCATGTTTGATTAGTTTTGACAACATGACACATGTTTTGAACTAAAATGTCACTTTTAAATTGAAAAAACTTTTAATCATATCAGACACACCACATGTCGGAATGAGATTGAGTGAATTATTATATTTCATAAATGAATCAAAGATATTTTTATAGAGTTTCATAACATTTTGAGCATGTTTTATCATTTTTGAGAATGTGACATGAATTTTTAACTTCTTTAATTCTTGAAATGGTAGAATTAAATTTTGGTCTTTTCAATTACACTGTGCATGAAAATGGTATACTCTTTATTCTTAAAGATAAAAAATAAAAAATTTATAATTTTCCTAAAGTTTCATTACCATATGAATTTTTTATATGTTTTGAGCATGTGGCATTCATTTTAAAATAAAATTCCATTTTTAAATTGAAAAAACACTCATTCAGTCATTCCAAAAACACCACATGTCAGAATGAATCATGGTTCATTGTTAATGGTAAAAAATTAATAATTGATAGTTTTCCTAGAGAATCTTAAGAATATGATCATGCTTGCTTAATTTTGATCACATGACACATGTTTTGAACTAAAATTTCTCTTTTACATTGATAAATGTACTTTCAATTATACTGGTTACAACACACATCAGAATGAAATACAACTAATTCTTACATATAAAAAATTAATCAATGATAATTTTTGTAGAGTTTCATAATAATTTGAGCATTTTTTATTTTTTTTAAGTAGGTGACATGTGTTTTGAACTTATTTAACAATTAAAATGGAAAAATTAACTTTAAGTTATCTTGACTACATCATGCATCCAAATTAAATGTGGTTTATTCTTATAGGAAAAAAGTGAATCAATGATCATTTTCTAAGAGTTTCATGATATTATGATATTATTTTATATGTTTGGAGCACATGAAACACATTTTAATCAAATTATGATTTTTAAATTGAATACATATACTTTAAGTCTTTTCAACCACAATGTGAATTATAATGAAGTATATTTAATTCCTACAGGTTAAAAATAAATCATCTATAATTTTCCTAAAGTATCACAATAATCTAATCATAATTTCTCATCTTTAAGCATATGAAAATTATTTTGAAATAAAATAAAACTTTTATATTAAAAACACACAATTTTAGTCATAATAGCCAGACTAAACATCAAAATAATTTGTAGTTAATTACTATAAGGCACAAAAAATTAATTCATACTGTCATTGATTTTCATGATAATCAAAGAACATTGTTTTAGTTTTAAATATTTGACACATGTTTTGAACTTCTATAATACTTAAAATTTAAAAATTCACATTAGGTAATTCCAATTAAACCATGAATCAGAATGAAACACAATTTATTTATACATGTTAAAAATTAATTAGTTATTTTTTCCTGTAGTTTTATGAAAATTCAAGATTTTTTTCATAGTTTTAATAAAGAAATACAGTTTTTGTACTAAAATATCATTTTTAAATTAAAATTACATACATCAATTTATTTCGACCACATAACATGTATAAATAAAGTAAAATCTATTCCTTTATGTAAAAAATGAATCATTTATTATTTTACTAGCGTATCATGATAATCCAATCATGTTTTCTTGGTTTTAATCACATGACACACTTTTTGAACTAAAATGTCACTTTTAAATTAAAAATATGAAATTTTAGTTATATTGGCCACACCAAACCTCAAAATGATGTGTGGTTAATTACTATATGTAGAAAATAATTCAATAATAAATTTTATTAATTTTCATAACAATTTGAACACATTTTATCAGTTTTGATCTTATTAGTTTTGATCTTGTGACACTTGTTTCTGTAACTAAAATGTCACTTTTGATCAAATCCCCCAAAGATTTACTATTAGTTAACATAGGGAAATGTCTTTTAAATAACTAATTCAATTGTCTTATTATGTTTTTTGATATAATTTCTTGATTTAATCCTTGAAATTGAAAGGCATATTGATGGATGCTTGAAGAGAAAGAAAATAGATTAAAAAGATGGTGAATATTGATAATGAAAATACTTTAAGTGAAATTTATTAATAAAAAATTATATATATGATAGGAAAAATATAAGGCCCCTGCCTTAAAACTTACTTAATCTTGAGTTATTACAAGATTACACCTTGATAATCTTTTCAGGTTTAGAGTTTTAGATAATTAGAACATAAAACTTGCATTACATTCCACATTTAAACAAAGTGGTTACATAAAAGATAGTATTCATTTTTCCCATCAATGGAAAAATATTTAAAATAAAACATGGATTCTTTCTTGACACTTCCTTGACACTATCATCATATCATGTACCTTTCCCTTGACCTGTGAAAAACATTTCAAAAACTTGGGATGAGCATAAAAAGCTCAGTAAGGGATATAAAAATATGGAAAGAAAACATGAGTACATGTATGCATAAGAATGAAATCATACTTTACCCATAAAACATAAGCACTTTAACATACCTCGTCAAATCATGAATAAATCATAGAAATCATAAGACATAAAGGTAACTTGAGGCATTCATAACATTCTTACGTAGGGAGTAACCCTCTTGGTTACGTTTGGAATACCCATCATAGTATATTCCCTAAATCTCTTCGGAGAAACCCTAAAGTTTCACTCCTTCACGTTACCCAATGCATTGGAGAGCTATATCAGGCTCACCCGCCCTTAGTTTATCACGGAACCACCCGTCTTCATAACAATGCCCAAGAACCATAACATAATCGTATCACATAAAACATACATAAAGGAAACATAAAATTTCCACATTTCAATCACAAGATATAAATAAAACACATTGATATAATACAAACATTATGAAAATCATTTTCAATACCAAAATAAAAGAAAAGTAAAATAGGGTATTTATTTTTCTTTAAAAAAACGGTATGGCTTGTAGAGGAAGCCGAAACTCAAATAATGGTCACAGTGGCGGAGAAGTCGTTGTTGCCGCATACGTATGACAAAAACATTCCCTTTTGTCATTTAGTAAATGCTTCGTATAAAAAATATTCCTTTTTAACAAACGTGAAAGTCAAAGGGGTTTATATACCGTATAAAATAAGGTTGTGTATAAAACAAAATATGCCTCAATGAAATGAGATTGAGACGAAGTCCCATACCTCGGGTCCGACTTGACTCGATCGTTCTTTAACCTCCTGAATAATAAACTTGAGTTAATTTTTACTTGATTAAGAACCTTTTTCAAGTTCATTATTTCTTTTATATCACTTATTACCATGTCATGAACACTATGTAATTATTTAAGTTGTTAACGGTCGTTTTAACGATCATTGGTACTTGAGTCAAAAATAAACTCTTTATAATTACAAGTTGTTAATGTATCCATTATATATAGAGTTATAATCATTATTTAGATATCATATATATCATATATATCCAGTATATATATGCATTTATAATATTACATAACGTTTAGAGGTAAGAAATGAAATGCACCGTTCATGGAGACGGTAAGCCGTACGTACGCATGAACGCTGCTTTCATTTCTATTTCGTATTTTATGGAATGGAATCATAATGATATAAAGGTATATTATAATTCCAGTATAATATCATATATAATATCATAACTCCATCCTTTATACGTCCCACATATGGTAATAACGAATCAAATCACTTTAAGGGGGCGGTAGTTCGCACTTCCTTAAATGAAGATATCGCGTTTACCCATAATGGAAACCATAAAGGTATGCCAAAAATTAAAAATACAGAAGCTTAAGGAAAACATAAACATATTATATATCATATATAAATATAGTGTCATCTTAATGGCCACCTTTGAAGGTGTTAAAAGAATGTTGAACAATCATCGTTTCGGGAGGCAGAAATTCACCATCCACGGAAACAGTATGTTCTTTAACCATTAGATGTAGGTGTGTGTAAGTGTAGCTCAAATAATTATTATAAAAACATCCTAGTATATGGAAGATACTGTTGTTTTTACAAAAGAAATGAATAAAAGAGTTTAGGGGGTTGGAGAAGCAAAATACAACAAAAGGACTCAAAAGAAGACATTACCTTAAAATCGGGTAACTCCCTTTGGTTTGAGCTCAAAGGCTTCCTTGGGAAGACTTATTCACAAAGTGAGGCTTCCAAGAGTAAGAGAGCGATGTGGAGAGACAAAATGAGCAGGGTTTGTCCGAGACAAAGGCTTTGGAAGTGTGGGTAAAGAGGTAGAGGTGGGGGCCTTTTATAAGAGGAGAGGAGGGGCACTCTTGGAAAGTAAAGAAAAGTTACTTTATTTTAAAATGAGATTCGGATTTAAGAGGTCCCACATTGATATAATTTGAGGATAAGGTGATAAGGGTTCGAAATATACCCATCCAATAGGTTTTTGACAAGTTTAGGTCATAGAGTTTACATTATCTTTTCATTTTAATTAAATCCTTTATTAATGAGGTAATCGCTGCATCATCATGATGTCATAAATAATTTAATATATTTAATGTCTAAAAATTATAAAAAAAATATCATGATGTAGGAAATATTTTTAGATTTATAATGAATATTTATATTCAAAAATCTGACTTGTATAACCCCATGTAAAAATTGTTTTAGTAAAACATCTCATGTTTGTGTCATTTTTACTTTAACATTAAATAAAAAGTTATTTATGTCATTTCCCAACCAAAGTGGCTCCATGGGGTCCCCAAGTTGACCCATGGATTGTCTTGGTCGTCCATGACACATCCAATGAGGGTAGGACATGTGTCAAGCTCATCTCATATTATTAAAACATTATTTTTACCTTAAACTACACTAATTACCTCTAATCGCGATTAAAAACTTAATAAGTTACTATTCACCAAAAAATTATTTTAATCCCATTGAACCACATTTTACTTCTTAATGACAACCATGTATGTAGTATTTTTGAAATTCAAAACACAGAGGTGGTAAAATTTCATTTAAACGGAAAATTAGTTTTTTTATAAGTACCACTTAGTGGTTTCACTATTCATCAAAAATTGAAGTTTTTCAGAAAAATACCAAAACTTCACCCTAAGATATATTTGATATTCTGAGTTCAAAAATGATGTCTATTTTACAAAATTAAAATCATATAAGTCACATTAATTAATTTAAAAATTAATTCCCGCTGTCATGACAAATAGCGTATTTTTATGGAACAATAAGTATCAAAAGATTGACACTAGTTTAAGTCCAATTTCAAAGTGAAATTGATTCTAACTACCACTATTGGATTAAATGGTAAAAATATATTCTAATTGAACTTTAAAACCAATTCAAATATAATCTAATCATATAAATAAATTATATTAAAAAGAGGTTTTGAATTAAAATACAACATTTTTCACTATTCATTAAAAAATGAACTTTATCGGAAAAATACCAAAAATTCACACAAAGTAAATTTTGATGTCCCAATCATAAAGAATAAGTTTATTTTGACATATAGAGCTTATAAAATTGTCAAAATATAGATTTAAAAGATGGTTTTCCATCAAAAGGTAGAAAAACAATCTTTTAAAAATATTAGTGTATTCCATGATTAAGATTGGATTTATTTTCATTTTAAGCCTCTAAAACACTATCTAATTCATTAATTGACATAGATAAAAATATCTATTATTCATTAATTACTTGGTATGTTACAAAAATACCAATTCATGATGTCTATAAAAATTATAACTTAAAAAAGAAACCTACTCATTCTTAAAAAAAATACATTTCCTCATCTGAATATGTGTTTCTTCTATAGTCCTTATGGGATTGGGAAAATATATGTATATAAATTGTTAATAAATATTTTTAATGAAAATTAATTTACTATCATAAATATATCTTTTGGTATTTGAGTGTATAGATGGAATATGACACCTTTCATAAATTTAAAAATGTAATAACCATAATCATAACCCTTTATTTTTTTATACATTGAAAAAATATTAAAAAATGTAACAATTTTTTTATGATATATGTTTTTTAGTGAAATATTATTATATATAACTTAATAATTGTATAGTTTTATAAATCCATAGGTTTATTGTGTTCAATTAATGTCCCCATATCATGTTTTTGAAGATAAATAAACACCACACTATCATAAAAAACTTAATAAAACATATTATAAAATATATATTTGGAATATTTTTTTTAAAAACATTGAATATAGTGTATTACTAATTCATAATTACCATCATTTATGGTCAATTTATTAGATATCCATGCATTATATGCATAAAATATATCCTCAGACTATCTAAATTGATCAAAATAAGTATTAAGTGATTTCTAAGAAAATTAAAAATTAATAAGTAATGAATGGAAAAAAATAAAATTATATTGATATAATTAGACTATAGTGTTTTAATTTTTCATGATAGGTATTATGAAGAAAATTTCACCTATTGATTTCTTTTCAAACACTATAGGTATTTCATGTGCTATTTTTTGAATTTTATCTCAATTTATTGATTTTTCATTTGTATAAGTTCCATGAGGAATAATGAATCCAAAATGATTTTCACATGGTTTTTACTTTACATATTCATGATATATTTGTTTGAAAAAAATATGAACAATATTAAATTATAATAAAAATTGTATATCAATTATCAGAAATACGAATTATGAAAATGTACCTCAAATATACATTCATAATTAGGGATCTCAACCATTCATGCTTGAGATTTTCATTCACACTCTCAACATGAATAATTACATGAGTGGTTGTTATTTATATTTTATATTCAAATTCATTATCAAAAATATTTTTAATTTTCAACATTGTATTAGAACAAACTTATTAAATTAATAAATGTGATAGATTGATTATTGGGGTAAAAGTAACCTCAAAAGTATTTTTTGATACAATAATTTACCCATTACATTATCTTGAAGAAACTTTGTGTTTCTACTTCTATCATTATATATATTTGTTCATTCATTTTTCATTCATTGTAAAAGATTATTTATATAAAATAAATTAGAAATGACATACCCATTTATCATGGTATTTATTTATAAGATTAATGGCCATGCTACAAAAGTTCCATATCAAGTTCCACTGTGTGAATATCTAAATCATCAAGGGGAAAAAGTAACTCAGTTCTTGGATCATGAACTACTTGAATCTCTACTCTTACATGACCTTTTAGAAGTTGTTTATTTTATGGTATATGATGCTGGATATCATATATTGTACTCCTCAAAACAAGGTGATGTGTAGGTGCCAATATATACAAATCACAATCCATTTTACCTTGGAATATTTTAGTACAATTAAAGTATAAATAATTGTTTATATCAAAATTAGAATAAACTATTGTGAAAAACTTGATTACCTCAGGAAATGCAGGATTTTGAAGAAAATTACAAGCTTCAAAACTAGGTATCTAGGAGTTTTCATAGTGTGATTATTGTTATATTGATTTTTTCATGTTAATCCTTATGAAGGAGATAATATAACATTTAATTTTCATATTTACTCTTTCTATCATAATTTTAATCTATTTTCATATGTCTTTAATTTATTGTTTTAATGAAAATGTATTTGTTCTTTTCCAAAGTATTCTTATGGTTAGGATCCAAAACCTGAACCTCTAATATGACCAAAATTTTCTAGATGTTTCAACTCTACTAAAATTACTTGTTCTTTAAATTCAGTAGATGGAACATCTTCTGTATAAACTAGATAAAAATATTTTAAACTAAGAATACATTTACACGAAAAAATATATCAAAGAAAAATAAATTTATATTATTTCATACTTACAAATGATTATTATACTTTCTTTGTGTTTTCATCTACTATTTACACCTTTGTATTTACATGAGCTTCCTTCTATAGCATATGACATGGTATGGACATGGTTTGTGATTCCAATTGATCAATCTATATATAAGCATATAAACACAATTATTTTGGTGTTATATATCACATAAAAGTTTTACTATAAATTTAAAATATGTATTATATGTTTTTCAAGTGAAGTGTGCCCCATCATTACTTTACAGTATGGGTATGGTGGTTTTTATTAATGTTCTTTATTTTCTACACTATTTTTCAATTTCATAAATTAAAAATTATGAAGAAAATTACTTTACACATGTAATTTAAAATAAAATAAAATCAATTATAATTTACCCTAAATGCATCCTCACACCAATGGGAAATGAAATCATCCCAAACTATTTTATAATTATTTTTGTGCATAGAGATGGTGGGTGGGGTTTGACATTACCCTCAAAATCTCTAAGATTAATTTTGGTAAGAAATATATGAAATGATATATGAATCTTTTTACACATCATTAATATTAATTGAATAATATATTCCATAAATACATATACACATATGATTTATATTGGCCATATTATAAGAGATTATTTGGTTATATCATAAGGCATGCTATGAGATATCATGCCAATACCTTAGGCTAATTGTAGTGTGATATTTGGATATATTGTATAACATGAATTTTAATATACTATTACCCATATATCATATTATTGATGGGAAATTGAATGATAAGTGCTATCTTTAAAGAATACACTATGTTTTCTATCATCAATTGTGTCATTTTATAAGATAGAATGTATGAGAGGATCAATGAATCATTCGTATAATAAATGATTGAAATGACCTAAGGATTTACTCGAATGTTTCATAAAATTTGAGTAAATTATATGAATACTTGAAATGTATCAATGATTATATAAATAGGTCATATACATTGTGATGATATGATGCATTATGTGGATTCTCCCACAAAGCACTCTTCCCTATCCTCTCATTAGCATCTAAGATACCATATCTAGGCTTGAAAAGGGTCCTACCCATATGATGGGTAGTTCATGTTAGTCCATAGAAATACTATGATGGAGGGAGTCATTTTTATACCTTTGGGGAATCTTTATCAAGAACTTGAATGAAAAAGGAGTCTAAAAAATCTACAGTTCAAGGTATACAATTTCTTCATTTTATTAATACATGGTTTTAGTTTCATATATAAAATATTGGAAATTTGTGGTTTATAATTGCTTCCATTGCCTTGGATGAGTGTCATTAAATCCTTAGAAACCTATCAGTGTAATCAAAGCTTCCCCATGATTCATGATTCATAAAATCATGTTTGAAAACGAAGAATATTTCATATCATATTTTTTTTCATATTTTATATCATAAAATACAATTGATATTTTTTTTCAACAGCTAGTTATACAATATTAAATATCTAAAAACATTATTTAGTCACTTTATATGATTTGGTATATCATATAATGTGACACAATTCAATCCTTATATTTCCAACATATTATAGAATAATATATAGTCTGTCGTAGTGTATGATGAAATCGATTAAAACCCACATAACGAAGCACCGTATCACTTTTATGATATAACAACATATCATAAGCAGTGATTATCATGGTGTCAAATGTTTTAATTCTATATAGGTTTATCATGTAATGAGATATGGTTGTGACACCAGGTTAATATTGTGCATGACATCATGCACACTTTTTTACACTAACACATGCCATATCGTAAGCCACAATTGCCAAACACTATTTGGTTTATCCCACACATGCCTTCATGCCCATTGTAAGAAAATTATCAATTGTAGAATATGATTGATAATGATCAAAGAGTTTGATGAGCCCTATAATATGAATCATATATTATGATTTTCACATATTTCTAAAAATTATAGAGAAGAATAACTAGATTTTTTATATTTCAGTTATAAAGTGAAGTAAAAAATATTTAATATTCTTATAGATTAAGGGAAAATTTATTTTGGGATATTTGTTTACTTTATAATGTTTTTATAAGTTAATTAATTATAAATTATTTATAATTAATTATTAAATGTTTATGAAACATTTAATAAATAAATATTCTATAATATTAAATGTTAATATTAAATACCTTTTGTAATTACTTAGCATGAATTATAATTTAGATATAAACTTTTTATATGAAAATTATAAGTTTAATTTATAATGTTTTTATAAATTAAAAAATAAGGAAAAATATTATTTTTTTATGTTTAAAATTATGAATTGTTCCTAATTAATTTGAAATGTTCAAATTAAAAATTCCTTATTTGAGAAATTATTTAAACCATATTTTGTTAATTAGTATGATCAAGAATTAAATAATATTTAATATATGATATTTAGATTATGTAAATTGTTTATATAATTGTACTAGAATATAAAAGGTTTATATTTTATTTAATATCACATATTTTTTATACTGTCATATATGGCTAACATAAAGGAGTTCATATTAGAAGTAAATTATAAAGTGTTTATAATTGAGTATCTGTGAATTGTTTATAAAAAGTTTATCTCATATCTAAATTTATGAATTTTTCATTTATTTATTTTATTCCATTCTTTATCCGTAGTTATAATTTTTATATTATAAATGATTTTATGCTTTAGTTTAAAGATTTAAACAAATTCTATAAATTTTCATACATGCATCTAAGGAGTTACATGCTAAGTATGGTAATTTATTTAGTTTTCTTATACCATGAATTTGGATGGTAATAGGTTATGAGCTTGAATAAATAATTTAATTATATTTTATACATATTAGGTGTTAGGATTTTAATTGAACTGAGGTCTCTCATGAGTATAGTATCCTTTTGAAGAGGTGCTTTGGGTTGGACTACTCATTGTCCTAAAGGATTATTCCATGTCTAGAAAGTGAGGGTTGGATATCTTTTACTCCAATCTTACTCTTGTGGGGATTTTTGATTTCATATTAGGACATTTCATGAAAAATTTCATGTACCTTATGCATGATACACATTTGGATATGTATGAATACAATTGAATTTCAATTTGGGATAATAAAACTAGTTATGGGTTGTGTAAAGAGTTACACATCAATATCGTTTGAATATACTAATTTGTAGGAAGGAATAAGATTCCAAAATAAATCACTAAAATAATGAATACATAAAGGTAATATCATGATATAATATAGTGAGATTAAATTACTAAGTGTTAGATTCCTTCCAAAGTAGACACATTCCAAGAACTCAATCATCAAACTAGTTAGTTTCATGATAAATTTAGGCACCCCTGTATTATCTTGTGTAAGGAAAGAAAGTAATGAGGCGACCCTAGGAGGTAGGTGCCTCATTTTTTTGTATTTTATTTGGGTTACACTTAGCTAGGAAACCCTTAAGAAGGATATTATAAGAATAATATTTATTTTATCGATATGATATATTGGGTAAGGAGTTGTCCTCTCAACCAAAAAAGAGTCATATATGATATTATTGGAATGCTAACATACCGAAATAACTATGTGGTACGATAAACACTAAAGTGAAGTCATTACTTAGTGAAATTTGGATCTTTACCACTAATGGATATGATAGATTTTAAAATGTATCATCATTTTAGTAAGAGAACATTTAATAAAATTAATTATTAAATGAATTTAAGACATGATACTCATCTAATAAAAATTTCCGTTGTAGATATAAATAGAATCATAATCATCCAAATTTTCTTTGAGATAAAAATTGAGAAAAGATAATATTAATATAAGAAAATTATTATACTGGTACAAAACATATGAATTTTTCTTAGGTCAGGAGAAAATTATATATGGTAAAAAAATCCTTACGAAAGAAACTAAATATTGAAGTTGTTAAATACTTGAATCAAGATACTTATGAGAATCATATAATGATTTACTTAATATTTTTAAGGACTTATATGAAATTTGAACAATGGAAATTTAGTCTCCACTCATATACTTAATGCGATTGAGTGTGCTAATAACTTGGAGAGACTGAAATTTATACTTTAAGGATTGATTTGGGTATGGAATTAATTTTTTAATCATCTTTAGAAATGTTACAATAATGTGAATGAGTTTAATAAATGTGTACCCAATTTTTTCAAAGTATTGAGGATAATTGAATTTCGGCATATGATGTTCTGGTTGTAGTGTTGTATTAACAGTATAATTTGTTAAAAGTTAAAACTGGAAGAAGAGAAGTTAGATGGAATGTATAATGATGTTTCTTCAGATATCCAGGCAAGGAAATTGAATCCTAAATGAGGTTTTAGGAATGATGAACATTATTTTAATAGGATGTAATTGTATGTAGTACCTGAAGGGGTTTGAGAAACTCTATGGAAAGTATGTGTCAGGTATTAGTGTTATAAAAATAAAATTTTGAATTTTGAAGAGTCTATGATACCAAATATATGTTTTAAGAGTATTTCAAATATAATGGAGTTCAAGATCAAGGAAAAAATTGAAAGATCTAGTAGTTATCATTCAAATGAAGAAGCAAAGGGTTTCTGAATCATGATGAAACAAAAGGTTTCTAAATCATGGAGTTAGATGCAAAAGAATATATTAATATTAGATAGATCTATATAAAGGATGTGTATTTTCATATTATTTCTATTATATTATAGGACAAGTTGTTTACTAACAAAGAGTTTTTATGAACTTCTTTACCCCAAGACTTTTAGAGAGGGGATGGGTGAATCAAAGTGTCAATTTTTTTATTTTTATTCTTTATAATCTTGTCCCAGAATTGGTAAAAATGAATTAAACCTATTTCATTCAATTAAACATCCAAAATAAAAATTTATATAGGAAATAAAACCTAGATTAAATCAAATTTTTACTTGGTTCACTACAAAGGGCTAATCCAAATAGCATAATAAAATGATGTTTCAGTCATACCAGAATCCACTAATTTTCCATTAGTTTTTGTGGATTAATTTTTTTTGTAAATAGTCACTCTATTATAAGGAAAATTACTTTATAAGAATATAGGGATATCACATTAACTCCTATAGATAATCTCTTTTGAATCCTCCTTACGAACTACTCTAGAAGAAGCCTTTATCTATTTAATGACATGATGGTCACTTCCACATTTTCAAGAAATTATGATTTTATTTTCATCATGAAAACTTGAATTTGATGCTCCAATGAAATATATGGTTTCCAAAAATACCATCCTATGATATTCATTTGAAAATACCTTCCTGAAGATTCCTTACGTGAAGTAACCATGAAAAAAAAAGTCCACCGCATACTCAACCTCACGAACTATATACTCTCCTTCACGGATCACACTTTGCACTTTACTGACTAAACTTTTGACTTCACAAAGATACCTTGAATGCTTCCTCTATCCACTGGGTAGTAAATATCATGAAACACATATTGAACCTCAAAGATCATGCACCACACTTTAGGAACAGATCCCCATGTACTTACTACATGGTCCCCAATTTACTAATGATTCATTCATTTTTGATCTTCTGATTACTCTTATAATCTTCCTTATATTACAATAAATTCTTAATGAATGGATTAGTGATGTATTTTTAGGAAAATACCTTTATGAAATTCACTAATCACCAAAATTATTGTTCAACCCTTTAAAACATACCCTTCATGAATTACCTTTGTGGTGAACCCATCATGAACCTCCTCCATGCACCATCCATTGTAGGATTTCTATGCGAGCTATAAACTACCTTTGCAATCATCCAAAAAACACCACTTTGAGACAAAAAACTTCCCATCTATACCATGTACTTAATTTCTTAATTGACTGATATTTTTTATGTTACAGAATTCCATAAACTCCCATTACTAGCTATGTAAAACCTTCTTGGCCATTCCAAAATTCTCCTCCTTCTGATCACATGGTGTGTTTTGTGATTGCACACTTCCTTAGGTTACCACATTCTCACTTCTACAAAATCCTTCCACAAAATACATGTTTCCGTACTATGCAGAAAATATTCCTTCCTGTAACTTCACAAAAAATTCTAGTTTTTTACATCAAAAAATTTAGCAAATATCAAAAAACAACACCATTAAAAAAATTATTTAATTCCTCCACTAATATTCCATTTTCAGTATACTATCTTCCAATGTATTTAAACTACTTTCACCAACCCTGAAATGAATTTTTAATAAATGAAAAATCATTATAGAATACTATCCTAGATTACCATAGTTTCAGTATTCTCACCCTTTGGGTTTATTGTTAATATGACATGAAATAAGAAGCTGAACAACCCTCATAAATCATTAAAATCCCTCACTCTAAGTCTAAGAGAAAATATCAATGTAGAAAACAAGAGTTTAAGAATGTTTCTTAGGCCTCATGTTAGTCTTCATTCCAGAACTCCCCCCATCTTCATATTATAAACTCCCCCTCAACCATAGAGTCTCACAATTGACACCAATTTTTAGAAAATAATATACATCTCCCTTATTGAAATTATCTCATGGAATGTCACTACCCTTTCTCCCCCGTAGACTATAAACCCAAAGGGAAAGGGTCATATGATTTTCCTTAAGCTCAACACACCCCGTAAATCATATCTCCCTCTAAATCCATCATCACTTCACAAATAGTTAGAAATAATTAAATTCCTATGGAGTGGGGTATTTAAAAACCTCATCAAGCTGTATTAAGTGATGAAACCATGAGGTTCAACTAATGATTCTCAAACACAAGAGTGAAAAATAGTTTAGTAATGATAATTTACACTTTCTCATTATTGATGACATAATCTAGATTTTCCATTCCTTACTTGACCTTTTATATAATAATGTGATATATGATATTGATATGTTTGGTATATGAGTGTTGAAAAAGAGTATTTTTGATCTCAATCAAACTCTTGTTATCATAGTATATCACCATTGGCTATTTCACTTCATCAAAATTAATATCCAACTATTATTTCATCCATATGAGTTTTTTATATGATTTATTCACTAAGATATATTTTTCTTCTATAGTGATTAGTGATGCACTATCCTATTAATTACTCATCCATCCCACACATTTGATTCTAATAAAAAAAGGTACAACCAATAGTGGAATTACGATCCACCACATCACTAACCCAGTCTGCATCAGAAAATATATATAACTCACGATCATTTTCTGAATTAAAAATTAAGGTATAATTGAGAGTATTTTTATGTATCTTACAATTATCTTAACTACTATGATATAATTATCCTTTGGGTTAATATAGAAGTGATCACCATGCGGGTTGAAAAAATTATTTATGGTTGAGTTTCAATTTGATATAACTAGATTCCAATAATTATTCTATATAAGGTAGGATCTAAATTTTTTCCATCCTCATGATTTCCAAGCTTGGTTCCAACTGAAATAAAATTTGACATTGATTTATAATCATGCACATCAAATTTATTTAGCATCTCTATCACATAATTTTTCTAAGATATAGAGGTATATTTATCCATGTAAACCTCTTATATCCCCATAAAATATGTAAGCTCACCAATCATCGACATATAAAAATCCAAGATCATGAGTTTATAAAATTACTTCATAGATTTATGAATTATTCTACAAAATATGATGTCATAAATATACACAAGAAACATGGATTATTATTATTTAGATTTTTTCACATATAGATTATGGTTTAAACCACCCCTTTTGAATTCTAATTTCTTTAGGTACCAATCTAGCTGAGCATACCATGTGCAAGGTTCCAATTTTAAAATATACATGGACCTTTTCAACTAACACACCTTTATTTCATCATCACTAATTAAGAAAACCATTTTTTGTTCTATATAAACTTCCTCATAGATAAAACCATGTAAAAATGTTGTTTTAATATCCATTTTAATTTTTTAAACCTCTATGAATAGCCATGAACAATAATAACACGATAGTATCACCTTAAGATACTGGAGAAAAAGTATATTTGACATCACATATTTCATTTTGAGCGTACCTATTACACACCAGTCATGCCTTATTTTGATTCACAATACCTTATTCATTAAATTTATTGTTTAAGATCCAATTAGTGCTAATAACATTGTGATGTTATGAATTATTTAAAAGTTACCAAATATGATTTTTATCAATTTGATCCAAATATTTTTTATGTCCCAAACCCATGATTCATATTTTATAACTTTCTATAATGATGATGGTTTGACCATAGATAATAGAGCATTATTCTCATCAATCCTCATTCTTATTTTATATGTGGGATCATATTTTTCTCCAATTATATTAGTTATATCAGCTATTAATTTATTTATTCTCTTTTAAGGTGCATGGAGAATTTACTTAAGAATTTAATCCTATTCCAACTCAGCCTTTGAATCTTCATAATTTGGAGAACCTTATGCATTAGGTGTCTCTTTCTCAACTTCAGTATTTGAACCACTCTCATTTTCATCTTCATCTTCTACTTCTTTATATACAATGTCATTTGTATTTTTAGAGTTATTCACATTCTTCCCTTCTATAATATTAATATTATTGATATAAAAAACATTCCTTAAGATATTTTTTAGCATCTATATACCAAACTTTTCATAGAGTATCCATGAAATACTCCTTCATCTACCATGTACCCATACTTTCTTTCGTTTCCTTAATTTTTTTGAATATATAATTTTCTATGAAAGAGATGAATCTTTTTTAGCAAGGGATTCTTCCTTGCCACATCTCATAAGGTTTCCACTCTTCACCCAGGCTCATCACTACCCTTTTTTGAGTGTACACTGCAAATTAAAAAACCTCACTCTAATAGTGATGAGAAACACTACTCTCAATCAGCATTGTTTTGGCCATATTGTTCACCTATCTATTTCTTTATTCAACAACCCCATTTTTTGGATTATTTATCACTGATGACATCTCATACTTGATCCCATGTTTTTCAAGGTAATTTTAAAATTCAATGGATTTGTATTATGTTAAATTTTAATACCATAATATTTTGATTATTTTACTAGTTTCATTTCCAACTCTTCATAGGTATATCTTCATGCAGTCAGTCACTTCTCATTTTGTCTGCATAAAAATCACATGATCTATTCTACTATAATCATTAATAAAAAAATAAAGTACCTATATCAATGTGTAATTAATTTATTCATTATACCATATAAATTAGTGTGAAAAAATTTTAGTGAAATTTATTCCATTTTGTTCTTTGTCTGATATGGATTCCGGACCATTTTTCCTCCCATGCATGCATCACATGTCTTTCCTCAATCACACTTCAAGTTGGGGATATCCACTCTATCCTTTAGCTAGGAAATGTTTTCCATAATTTTTTGATTAATTTGACCTAAAATATGACACCACAAGCTATTTTCCTCTTAAACTATTAAGAAATAAGTGTTTTATTTACTGTCCACTTTTTATATATTACCATTCATCCTTCTTGCTTTAATGAGGTAATTTCTAGCCTTGGCTTTGATAGCAAATCCTTTATGATTAAATTTCACCACCAGTCTCGAATTGAAGAGTTTTATCACACACATTAGGTTGTGATACATACCATCCTTATAGATCCCTTTCATTTTCTTTAGTTCAACACCTACCAATCAGGCATTCCCACTTACTTTGATCTTTAAGGCGCCATCCCTGCAAAAATATACCATTTCATCAACTTTTTCCTTAAATGTTTTCAAAAAATTAACATTTCCAGTCGTATGGGATGAGAACCCACTATCAAGAATCTAGGTTCTATTGTTCATTATAGATTTGAGGGAATTCTATTCCAGGTTAGCTTTATCCTTCTTCTTCCTTTCCTTCCTTGAGATGTTGAATTGAGTTTAGGTATAATATGGACTCTCCTAAACATTCATGATATTTTTATACTCTTCATAATATTCTTAAAATGGACCTTTCTTGGATATCTTTCATTCATTTGACTCAAAATTATATAGATAATATTCCCACTTTCTCTTTCACCACATGTAATGGATTTATTCTTGAAGTTAGAACAATGAAAAAAATATCCATAGAAATTATTTCTTCTATATGATAAAAGATATCAAATCACTATCATTTACTAACTTTTTGATGATTCCATATTCAAATAAAACCTAGCCTATTCACAATAAGACATAATGTGGCCAAGATATCTATTGAATTGGAATTTCATAAGACGAAAAATAGTCTTTCCTTCATTCCTCTTCATGCCATAGTTTTATATTTACTTATTGGTTGATGAATAAACCATGAATATTGAGGATTTTTCAAATCCCTATGTTTCTCTCTGTTCATTTTAGTCATATTTCATGATTTTAATGTATTAGTTTTGATGCTAGAATCAACAGCCATCTGATTTCATTTGTTATATTCCATGATAGTTCCTTATTTTAACGACACAACATCACAACCAACACCGAATTTACCTATAAATTTGGGTATTTGATCATTTATAACTTTCTTAATACCTTTAGAGCCTCATTTGGATCTTCCCAATAGTTCTACATCTAAGAAATTTCCAAACTATAGTTTCTTCTTTTGTTCACTTATTTTTTTAGTTTTTAGTTAATTCTTTAGGTTAATGAGTTCTTCTTAAATAGCTTAAACTTTATTAACTATCTCCTCCATATCAACACTAAGTTTATCAATAAACATTTCTTGTTCTTCAATCATGATTTTGAATTCCACAACCTCACTTGATCATTCAAGGATAGATAATTAATTGTATAAATTTCTTTAAGTATGTTAATTTCAAATTCCTAATAATACACATGTTCATAATATTAATTTAGAAGAGCTCTAATATTTTAATTTTTCTTCATTTGTATATCGATCTCCTCAATCCCCTCTCAAGTTGTATTTTTAGATCAAGAACACCTTCTGGTTTATTTATATTCACTTTTTCAGCTACTTAATTTTCAAAAGTCTCATTTAGAACATCATCTGCATCTACCTTAATTCTTCTCTATCTTCCTCCAAATAGTCTTCACAATTATCTTCTTATTTTATCACAAAAATCATTCTTTAAAGTTTCTTTCTATAATAACCTCCTGAGTTAAAGTTTCTTTTATGGGGAGAACTCCTCTAGGGATTCTATGTGGATTCTATTTAATTATCTCCAAAATCATCATATCTTCTTAGAAACCTTGAAACAATGTGACCAAACTTATGAAAATTAAAATAATCTAAGGGTTACTTTATTTTAAGTCTCTAATTTCATATATTGAATTTTATGGCCACAAGAGAAAGAAATTCACAATACATATCTTCTTCATAATCACCACCTTTAACAAAGTCATGTTATTACATGGATTTGAATTCCATAACCTTACATTCATGAATTAATGTATCTTTTGGTTTAACTCTTATTTCATAGGACACCAAATAGATTAGAAGATCATAAAGAGAAATATTAGAAAAACCCTTTTCTTTAAGAGTTGAATATTTATGATTTTAAAGAGGTGAAACCATCTCAAGATATTTTCAATGTTAATTCTCACAATTTATTCACCAAGAACTCAAATTTTTATAACAAATTTAGTGATTTAGTTGAATAAAATATCTATATTTTTATTGTGATGAATTATTATATTATCAAACCTATTGTGCAGAATTTGGAGTTTTTCCTCTTCCACTTTGATATCTCATTCATTTATATTTTCTAGTTTTTCCCACAAGGACATGACCATTGTGAAACTCATTACATTCAAATATATTTTATCTAAAAGATATTCAGAAAGATAATTTTGAGATTTTTTATTTTCATTTTTCATTTTCCTATTATATTTAGTCTTATATTGTCCTGTCACATCACTAACCCGAAACCCTTAAATTATGGAAAAGAGAACTTCTATCCCAAGAGATCACAAATGATATCTCATTCTGTTATTTTAAATTTTGTAGTTCCTTCCATAAAAATAAGGTATCCATCTATAATTTATTTAATTTTCTATCTCAAATAATTAGTGATGAAAAATCTATCACTAACAACCAAAATGCTTTGATACCACTTATTGCAACCAGAGACACACTGGGTGGGGTGGGGTGAATTGTTGTGTTATTTTTTTATTCTTTAGGATCTTGTAACCAAATTGATAGTAATATTTTAAACCTATTATATTCAATCACATATACACAATAAAAAACTATATAGGAAATAAAACATAGATCATAATTTTTTTACTTGGTTCACCACAAAGGGATAATCTAAGGAGTATATGCTGACAATGTGTTAGTCATTAAAAAATACACTAATTATCCACTAGTTTTTGTAGATTATATATTTTATTTTGTAAATGGTCACTATGTTCTAGGTGTAATACCTTACAATAACTTAGGGATAATGCACTGCCTCCCACAGATCACCTCTATTGAATTCTCATTATGCATCTCTCTAGGAAAAGTCTTTCTCAGTTTAATGACTTGAATGTTTCTCCACATTTTCAAGAAAGTATGATTTTATTTTAATTTTTATAGACTAAATTTTATTCTTCAATGATCTTTATGATCTCCAAAAATACCCTCCTATAATGTTCATGTGAAAGTACATTCCTGAATCTAACTTATGTGAAATAACCATGTGGAGCCCAGTTCATTGCATACTCAATCTCATAAACTGTATACTAAACCTCACAAACCATATACCTACCTTAACATACTATGATATTAACTTTTTAGAGTTCCTTAAAAAGTTAAATTTGTCCACTAAATAATCAATCTCATAGAACACATACCACCCTTCATGTACTATGCACCAGAAATCAAAAATTGAACCCCACATACTTACCATGAGATCCCTACTTTGTAGAGTATTCTTTCCACCTCAATATTATGATTACTTTATATATATTACTTATCTTCTAGTAATTCATTAATAAATGGATTTGTGAGGTATTTATAGGAAAATACCTTCATGAAACTTACTAATAACCAAAATTACTATTCAACCTTTTTCGAAATACCTTTCACGAACTCCCATCACAGTGAACCAACTACAAACCTCCTGCATTTCCTGTCCATTTTAGACTTCCTTTGTGAGTTATGATCTAAATTTATGTTCATATAAAAAACACCGCTCTGAGAACATGAACATCCCATTTGGACCACTTACTTAACTTTATAGTTGACTGACCTCCTTCTTGTAACAGACTTCTGTAAACACCCATCACTGGTCATGTACAACATTTGTGGTCATTCCAAAAATACATGCCTTCTGACTGTGTGGTGTGTTTTTTTTTATCGTGGAATTCCTTAGAAAACCACACACTTATATTCACAAACTCCTTTCAGATTCTACATATTTTACTATCTAGGATTCATACTCGAATTCATGGACCACATACCTACCACATAGAAAATATTCCTTCACATAACTTCCTAAAAAACTCCATATTTTCATATCAAAAAATTTAGAGAACACTTGAAAAAAACACTATTAAATAAACTTCTTCAATTCCTCCACCAAGATTCTATTTTTAGTAAACCATATTCCAATGACTTAAAAATCCTTTCATCATCTCAAAAATGGTTCGTAAAAATCACAAAATCAACATCAAATGCCATCCCTGATCACCTTGGTTCCAATATAAACTATATAACATGTTACACATGTGTTTCCCTCAGAATTTGGGGATGAAATCCTTAATTGAAGTTTCAAACATTCCAATCGGTTTCTAACGGGTTTGTTTGTAGAACCGGAAACATCCAATGATTCCATATCCATTTGGACCTACTTTCCAAAGGTAGGCGCTCATTAGTTTGTGGACTAATGAGGCTTATGAATTTTCATTGGTCAAGAGGATGAGAGTTCGAACTCATCACACCTTTTTGAGGAGAATTATTGTCTACTCCGGGACTCTCTTTATAGATTTAAGTTATGTTTGTGAATCCTTATTACATTACCAAGTATAAAATGATCTTTCCTTAAGATCTTATAATCAATGATTAAATATGCAGGAAATTTAGAGAATATTTTATATGTATTCAAGGTTCTTCATAGATAGAGAATCATCTTTTTAGAGATTCTTGGTCAATGGTATCCTTCGACCCATTTATATAGAAGTCTCTTGGTCATTATGATGACCATGCTGGTTTTAAAGTCACTCAGTGGGGCACTTGAAGTTTATTTTCATTCATAAGGACATCGATTATTTCAAATTTGGGATCGAACCCACAGATGGGCTACCTATGTATCCTTTGTTTAGAAAAGGAATCAGAACCCATATAGTTCAAGTAAGGGAGTATGATATTTATGATTGATGGTTCAAAGAAGGATGTCATAATTACTTTTACACTCTAAGCTCACGTGAGTCATGCTCGGTGTGAGAAACAAGAGGTATTGGTAAAAACCAGACAAATTGTGCCATGAAAGATGCAATCATAATAAAAAATGTGGGGCTTATGTATGTATGACTGCCCAGATAAATGAAGATTAGGATTTAATTCAAGGAAGAAATCCAGGAACAGGGTCCATAAAGGTATATGTGCTTCATGGAGACTTTAATACTCTAACTTGGGGATTACTCCTGAAAAGGAGGCCTAAATTAGGAGAGGAATTAGGATTGGGTTTTACTCCTGAGAAGGAATCCCAGATCAAAGGTAAATTAGGACTGGTTAAGAGAAATTAAGACTGGGGATTACTCCTGAGAAGGAGGCCCAGGTTAAGGGACTTGAAAAAATTAAGGGACTTGGGGCTTACTCCTGAAGAGGATGCCCATATTTGAGATTTGGGCTTACTCCTGAGGAGGATGCCCAAATTAGGGGACTTGGGGATTACTCCTGAAAAGGAGGCCCAGGTTAAGGGGTTATCTCATCTTAAAGGATGAGGTTGAATGAATGAAATCTCAATCTTTAGTGACATAAAGATGTGTAAATCACTAGGTTTTGAGAGATATTCCACAGAATTCCTTTTAGATAAGAAATTCAAATCAAGAAATCATTCCATAAATGGATTTGAAGAGTGTCTTGAAGACTGAATCTTGAATAGGAGAGGTGGAATGGCATAAGAGGGGTGAAATGGGCAAGAAGGGCACCCAAGAAGGCAGGGGCGCGCAAGTCCTAGTAGGCGCGCATGTACTGCGTGGGCGCACAAGTCCTGGTCGCGCAGGTATACCTGTGAGACACATGGGTACTTGCGCGTTTGTAAACCAGCATGGTAATACTTGGGCGATCCTTGACCAATTCCTTTAGAATTATCCTGAGGTACTTCCAGAAGATAGGTGTGCAAGTTTTGGTGAGGAAGTAGGGTGACACACAAGTATGTTCATTTCCCTTAAGGTTAAAACACCTTAGGCATGCAAGTGTTAGTGAATTCTAACACTTAGACCATACTCCTCTTATTTAGACCTTCCATTCTAAGTAAAGAATTACCTTAGAAGTGTTCGGAAGACCTCAAGAAGAGACTTGGGCGTTTAGAGCTCTAAATCTGAATTCTGGAAAAAATCCTCCCAAAATGGGGGGCCCACTGGGGGTATTTATAGCCTAGAGAAGAGCCCGGGTGATTATCACTTAGGGCACGCAAGTCACTTGCGTGACCATTAGGCGTCACGCAAGTGTACTTTCACGATAGTGATGGAACTTGCGCGGCGTATGTGCATTTGAAGCCTTGTTCACGACTTTGTCGATTTTTGATGTTTTCTTCAAAGGATGAATCACTTTGTACTAATTCATTTTCCTTTCCATTCCTTTAGACAATGTGATGAAAAGGAGAGTCAAAAAAATTCCCCCCTCAGAGTTGGATTCGAAAGAATAAGGATGTGACTCTGAGGAAAAGAAGAAAACCAAAGGGAAAGAGGTGCGCATGTGTTTACCGCGCAACCATCATTGCTCAAGTGCGAGTCGCATAGGGCTGGAGCACGCTGGATGGAGCGCGCTGGCTGTAGGCGCACAGGTGGGCCACCTGGCCTATAAATATGTGATCATTTATCGCACATAGCACCTGATTTCCTGATTTTCGAGCTCTCGCCGCACAGGTCACCTTCGCCGCGCAAGTTTCTCGTTTTCAGCTGTTTTTTTCCGCTGTCGCGCTGCTGTCAAGGTATTTTGACTTGCGCAGTTTATACTTGCGTGCCAAAAACTTGCGCGGCACATTACCACTTGCGCCGCGACACATCCATACTTTCGCGCCTTAATGCCTTTTCCATTTTTTCTGAATTCCTTCACAAATTTTATGAAAAATAAACCCATTTAAGAGTTAGTTATTCAATTTTTTTTGTGCAGAATCAATGGCTCTTAGGAGAATCGGAATAGCTGATGAATTGGCTATAAAGTGGATAGATGACATAATGAATATTTTTGGCCATGATTACTATGATATCTGGGACAACACTCTTCCATATTTGGCTAAGTACTTGAAGAAATATCATCTTAACTTCCCAAAGAGCATCTATCTACCCCTGTATGGTCATGGTCATCTTCAAGGAGTCAATGTTCTAGATGAAAAGAACTATATGCATGAGATGCAGCTGCACTGCTACTCCTCTATTTCGGTTATGTTGTGCATTAAGAGCAACAACATTGGCATGAAATTTTAAATTTTTCCTGCATGCCATTTCCTTACAGATATGAAAAATGGCAAACACATGGGCTGAAATGTTTTCCACTGCCGGTTGGTAGAGAGAAGACAAATATGGTATTAGAACAATATTTGAAAATAGTACTCTCTCCAAATTGCTCTTTACTTCCAATGATTCATTCTCAAATCCATGTATCCATATTCCAAGTCTCTTGGATAGAAACAGAGTCACTGTTTGATCAACAGAAAATTTTCTCAAACCGCACTCAAGAACATTCTTTTACAATTTTTCCAAGAAGAGCTGGTATCACTGCATCTCTTATGGTATCCAGTTGAATTAATGAATTCCAGGTGGCTATTGATGAAGCTCGGGATGCCGTAAATCAAATGAAGAGTTATGTTGAAAGTATTTTGTAATTCCTGAAAAAGAGAAGAGACTCCAGTCTGTGGATGTCCTTGTAACTCTTGTGCATCAATGAAAAACACTTTCA
This sequence comes from Viscum album, assembly GCA_963277665.1. Classification (NCBI taxonomy): domain Eukaryota; kingdom Viridiplantae; phylum Streptophyta; class Magnoliopsida; order Santalales; family Viscaceae; genus Viscum; species Viscum album. The sequence continues at coordinate 188,114,128 of OY728155.1, read as the reverse complement.
CCATCAATCATTTGTACCTGCATTCTCTTTTGTTATCTGCTTTAAATTTTACCTAATCCAATGGGCCTAGTAAGCATAGTTTGATTTTTACTAGGATTATTATAAATAACCCTACAAACTTTGAATCTGTTAGTTTCTCAATATTACCTAAATCATAAAAAATGTACGTTTAGTGAGCTAGAACTTGACTTTTATTCAGAGTTCCCTTATCTTTTGTGGGCAGTTTAAAGTCATGCACGTCGGACATAAAGAGGCTAATGTTTAAGGTCGAAATAGATTTGACCGAAATGGATTAAAATTGACTCAATTCCTTGACAATTTATCTAAAAACATATTACCATACTCAAGTATGAGGGATAATATGTAAACTATGACTTAAGAATATTTGGATCTGAGGAATGATATGAAAAAGAGCTAAAAGGCATTAGAATAAGTAGTTCCCAAAAATGAAGTTACCATTATTTAACAAACCCGTTAGGGGGTTGAATTATGCATGGACACCTAAGGGCATTGGATGCATAGTCAAATAAATAGTATCTTTTGGCTAACAAGTCTGTTATATAGACTGTTTATGCAAGGCTGCCTAAGGGCACGTGCTGCATAGTCAGGCAAAACAACTCTCAGAAATTTACTTTCCTAGTGCTAAAAAGCCAGTGAAAGCTTATGGAGATTAAAATTTTCCAAATTATATAGTTTTCTGTATGGAAAGAGGTACTTGAATATAGAAAAGATATTTCCAAACAAAATTATCGAAGAACTGGATAGATATCACTCCTATGAAGGTCTGACCTAAACGTAGGGAAGGATAATATAAACCATAGACTTGAATACTTTTAGATCATGAAAAAGGATATGGGACAAATATGTTAAGGATGGCTATTTTTGCGGATCCCTAGATACTGTCATTTAAGACCAATAAAGACAAAAGAGGCTTTCTTCCCAAGAATGAAGTTACCATTATTTAACAAACCCGTTAGGGGGGTTGAATTATGCAGGGTCACCTAAGGGCATTGGCTGCATAGTCAAATAATAGTATCTTTTGGCTGAAAAATCTGTTATGGAGACTATTTATGCAAGGCCGCCTAAGGGCACGTACTGCATAGTTAGGTAAAATAACTCTCGGAAATTTGACATTTTTGTGACTAAAAGTCAAGAAAAGGGTTATTAAGATCTGAAAATATTTAAGGTTAGGATTATGACACATAAATATGGGTATTGTCCAATGTATAAAAAGATACACAGATCAATGCTAACCATAATCATGTTGTGGCTGGGTCCTGAATGGAAATGTTGGACTTCACTACGCATCCCATAAAGATGGGAATCAAGCCATACGTAGTTCTTGAACTATAGTTTAACATCGTGTGGGACAAAAGTATTGGAGATATTAGTTTAGGGTCATAGAGCTTGGACCATTGTAAAAAATACACAGTGTGTGTTTTCATGGGGAATTTTCAGCCAAGGGACTGAAAGAGGAATTTGGGGTTAGGCCCAAAAGACATGGGGTTGGATTCGATGGACACTCGAACATTCCTACGTATCCCATAAGGATGGGAATCAAGCCCACGTAGTTCTAGAAATACCCTCTGTACAAATTTGGTTCGTACAAGTGAAGGGTGAAAGGAGACTTTAGTGCAATGATGATTTGACCCAAAATAACAGATTCGGGCATTGCCATGTATGCACGTAGTCTTTGAAATGAAACATGATTGAAAAATCAATGTAAATAATGATTCCCTCTCATATGAGGATATCAAATAATATTGTAGTTTATTTTCATACTGGACAAAAGTGTTGTATAGTTTAACGCCGTATAGCAAGGATGAAAGTGAACCAATGTAAAGATATTGATTCTAGGGATGGTTTCACGAATCAAAATCTTATGAGATGGAGGTGAACCAATGTGAAGAGATTGGTTTTGGGATTGAACCTTGGGAGGTTGCCTACGTACCTAGCCTGGAAGGAAAGGATCAAAGTCCGCGTAGTTCAATTAAAGAATGAATTAATGATCAAGTTGTTCTTGGGGACAACAACCTAAAAAAATGGTGTTGGGACTTACACATGGTTAGCGGCCTGGAGCGGGTGTTATGGTTGAATTTTTCTCTAAGCTCACGTGATTCATACTCGGTGTGAGAAACAAGAGGTAGAAACAACCCTAACGATGCATAGTTTAATGTCATGTTGGACATATTAAAGGACTTTCTGTACAGTTTAGTGTCATGTAGTTAGGATGATGGGGACAATACAGTTTAATGTCATGTTGGACAAAAAGAAGACTGTGCAGTTTAATGTCATGCAGTAAGGAAAAAAGAGTACACCATTTAACGTCATGTTGGATGTAAGTGCGAATAGTTTAAAGTCATATGCATGGACCGTTGATTATGCAGTTTAACGTCTTGCTGGACGTAAGGGACTTTTATACAGTTTAACATCATGTAGTTTGGACGGTACAGTTTAACGTCGTGTAGGACGATATAGGGACAATACAGTTTAACGTCATGTTGGATGAAAAAAAGATGCAAACAGTTTAAGGTCATATGCATGGACCATGGGTGATATATTTTGTGTTTATACAAAATACTTCTTCAAAAATCTGGCATTGGTTGGAGTAGTGATGAGTTCTCCATCCATTGAGATTAAAGAATAAGCTTCATTGGAGTAGACCCTATGTATTGAGTAAGTTCCTTCCCATTTTGGCTCAAGATTGGGAGGTTTCTTTCCTGGTATCATTGGAGTTCTGAGAACTAATACCAATTCTCCCTGAGTGAATGAATGAAGATGAACTTTTTTGTTAAAAGCTCGTGCTATTCGATTCTGATAGACTTCCAAGTGGTGCAAAGTGCACAATATTTTCTCATCTAACCTTTCAATTCATTCAATCGCTTTTGAGATTGTTCATCTATAGATGATCGATCAAAAATGGAAACTCTGAGCAAGGGTAGTTGAACTTCAATTAGCAAGACTACTTCCGTTCCATATACCAATGAATATGGAGTTGACCGCGTTGCAGTGCGGGTGGTAGTCTGATAAGCCCATAAAGCATGAAAGAGTTTATCAGGCCATGAATTCTTATCTTTATCCACTATCTTTTGTAGTATATTTGAAAGAGTCTTGTTGAAGGCTTCTATCTGGACATTGGCTGCTGCATGATACCGAGAAAAATGGTTAGATTTGATGTTGTATTCTTGATACAACTTCTTCACCTTGGATGAACAGAAATTGGTGCCATTGTCCGTCAATATGGTATGAGGGACACCAAATATGGTAATGATGTTAGACTTGATGAAGCTAAAAATGCATTTGGATCTGAATTCCTTAAGAGGTATTGCCTCTTCCCATTTGGAAAAGAAATCAGTAGCAGTAAGAATATACTTAAACTACTTGGCCGTAGTTGAAGGGTAAGGCCCCACCACATCTATTCCCCATGTGGAAAATGGACATGAGTATTTAGATGTATGAAGAAACTCTGTAGGTTGATGAATGAAGTTGGAATGTAATTGGAATGAATGAAACTTCTTTGTGAAATCAACACAATCTTGTATCATTGAAGGCCAAAAGTATCCAAGACTTCGAATCTGGTCAGACAGACTATGTCCAGATTGGTGGGAACCACAGACTCCTACATGCACTTCTTTCATGACAGCCATTGTCTCTTCACCATAAATGCATCAGAAGAGAACTCCATCAAAACCACGTTTATAGAGAATTTTCTCTAGGTGATATGGGCTATCATAAAGAGTAAAATTGACCACACGTCGCCAGATTTGTTCTTTCTCGGCTCTATCAGGTGGAAGTGTTCCATTTTGAAGGTATTCACTGATAGGTGACATCCATCCTGTAGTATGACCATACGGTTTAGGAATGGGACTAATTTCATTAATTTCCTCTATTCTGATTCGAACATAAGGTGAAATTGCACGATAGTGGGCAATACTGATGGTTGTATCGTCCCGATTTGGATCTTCCAGAGCTGTGGCTATATTAGCCAGTGCATCAGCTTGGGAATTTTATGATCTTGGGACATATGAAAATGTCAGTTCCGAAGGGAATTCCACCATTAAATCTCTGACATAATAATACAAATGTATTAGTTCTTATTTTCTGATGGCATCATCCCCATTGACTTGTTTGATTACCAGGTCTGAATCACCTTTCACCTTTAAGTGATTCACTTGTGCTTGAAGCGCTAATTCCAATCCTACGATGAGAGCTTAGTATTCTACTTCATTATTGGTACCACCTTCCCACAATAAGAAGGAATAAGGTAACACTGCCTTTTCTAGAGAAATGAGCACAATTCCTAAGCCAACTTTGTTGAATTTAGGATTTTCCATTTTCCTCCCTGTTGGACTTCTGGAAGCACCATTAAAATACATTTCCCATTCCTAAGGATTTTCTTGAATAGAGAAGACTTCCTCATCAGGGAGTTCAATATCTGAAGATGTGTCTTCCACTGAAGGGTGTTCATCCAGGAAATCAGCCAGATCTTGGGCCTTTATCGCCTTTTGAGACACATACTGAATGTCGAATTGCTGCAAAATAACTACCACCTTTCCAGACGTCTTGTAATCATTGGACGACTAAGGATGAATTTGAGCGGGTTATTGCAAGATACCAATTGGACCTCGTGATGTTGCAGGTAGTGTCTCAAATTCTGAACTGCAAAGATTAATGTCAGACAGCACTTCTCAATACTTGAATACCGGGTTTCTGCTTCAAGCATAGTTCGATTGAGATAGTAGAAGTTGTTTTCATTCCTAGCATCATTCTTTTGAGCAAGAAAGGCACCCAATGATCACTCTAGAGCTGTCACGTAGAGGATAAGTGGTTTTCCTTCAACAGGTGGCATGGGTACCGGTGGACTCAAGAGGTATTTCTTGAGAATATTGAATGCTTATTGACATTCTTCAATCCACTGGTAAGTGACTCCCTTCTTCATCAATTTGGTGAAGGGTAAACTTTTGCCTGCCAAATTGGCGATGAAACACCTAATATAGGATAAGTGTCCTTGAATTCCTCTTAATTCTTTCAAATTTTGAGGAGGTGACATACCAAGGATTGACTTGGTCTTCTCAGGATCGACTTCAATACCACGATGGCATACAACAAAGCCTAGAAATTTTCCTGAGGTTACCCCAAAAACACATTTTAAGGGGTTCATCTTCAAATTATGTTGTCGAAGCTTGTGGAATATGACTTCCAAATCATCCAAGTGATTAGAAAGTTGTTTGGATTTAACCACCAAATCGTCTACATAGCATTCAACAAACTACCTTAAGAAGGGTTTGAAGATACGATGCATGGCATGCTGATATGTTGCACCTACATTCCTTAAGCCAAAGGGCATTACTCGGTAGAAAAACACACCCTAAGGGGCTCTGAAGGCTGTGGATTCCTCGTTTTATGGTTCCATTCAGATCTGATTATATCCGGAATATCCATCCATGAAGGAAATTGCTTCATAGCCAGCTGTTGCATCAATTAAAAGTTCTGTAATCGGATCTGGGAAATCATCCTTAGGACAGTGCTGATTAAGATCTCTGAAATCGATGAAAACTCTAATTTGTCTGTTCTTCTTATTTACAGGGACAATATTAGCCAACCACTTGGGATACTGAACTTCTCTGACGAAGTTATCTTTGATAAGATTATCCACTTTAGCTTCAATTTTGGAAGCATAAGTTGGTTGTGTTCTTCTCGCGGCTTGCTTAAATCTTCGATGTTCTTCTGGTAAACCCAAATGATGAGTAGCAACATCAGGATCAAGCCCATGAATTTCTGTATAGTTCCAAGCAAATATATCTCTATTTCTCTTTAGAAAGAAAATATACATCTCTTGATCTTCAAGATTCATGGCCACACTGATTAAAGTGGGGCGTGGATCTTCTTTTGTACCCAGATTTATTTCTCTGAGTTCATCCACAGTGGTAGAGATACCCTCTTCAAATGTTGGAGGGGAATCTTTGAGATCTTCCTCTTCTTCTTCATCATGTGTTATTTCTTCCGTTTCTACTTGCATAGTAGATGATAAAGCAGAATTTTCATGATCAGAATAGATGTCAAAATTTGCACATCTTGAAGAAGAAGCTTCCATTTCCGACCTGATTGATGATGAAGGGTCTTCTTTGGGTAATAAATAGGAGATGATGGATTGAGAATTGACATCATTGTTAACCTTCGATGTTGCTATAACTTCTTCTGGCCTAATTGGCGAAGTATAAACTTGTTGGATTTCAGCAGATGAAATGAAGATGTCACCATTTGTACTTTCATCACTGCTTGGTGGGTTACCAATTTCTCCCATGTTGTCTGGCTCGATTGCCGTAATTGACATTATGGATCTTTCCATAAGAGTATTTTGGTTTGGATCTATCTTTTCAATTTGACTGATAGAAAACACATAATCTATACTCACATGTGTAAATGGATTTACTGGAATCTTCTCCAAACCATATGGAGCATTAACTTTGGTAATCTCCTTTGTTGTGGATTTCTCCCTTCTCTTCATGTGATAGAATTCCACCTCAATGTATTGAGACTCACATGTCTTGAACGGGGCCTTATCACCATAAAAAGTCCCAACTTGACCATCGAAACAATATTTGAGACATTGATGGTATGATGAAGGGATAGCCACATGTTGATGTAGCCAGGGTCTTCCAAGAAAGATGTTAAAAGATGAGTCTTGATCAACAACCATGAAATCTGAATTAGATACAAGATCTCCAAACTGAGTTCTGAGTGTAACTTCGCCCAGTGGTTCTTGTTCATTTTTATCATATCCTTGTAACATCATGGAAGAAGGAGATAAATCAGATTCCATGAGGCCCAATCGACGAAGTGTATGAATGGGCATGAGGTTGACTCCTGAAACATTATCAATGAAAGCTCTTAGGACGTCTATGCCATTGACCTTGCCAGATAAGTACAAAGGTATAATATGCCCATGCACAACATCATCCTAATCTTCATCAGTAAAAGATATTATTGCATGGCATTCTGCAGGATTATTCTTTATGTGATAGACTTCAACTGCAGCAATTTCAGTTTCAAACTCCTGAGGACTTGACAAAGCCTCGATGAGTGCTTCCCGAAGATCTTTTGACAGATTCAAAGCATCCAGAATTGATAACTTGGCTGGTACATGGTCCAAGTGTTTCAATACATCATACTTTTGATCTAGAGGTTTGTGTTTCCCAATAAGAATATGTGGTTTAGCAGGTACCTTGGAAGCAGATGCTTTGGAAGTTGATGCATCTTGTATTGGGATAGGAGTTGTAAATATTCCTAGTTTTGGAAGATTAGACCGATTATATCCATTTAATTGCTGAGAGGAAGAAGATAGAACCTTCAACCGGTCTTCCAAAATAACTGTGCCAGGACTGAATTTGCTATTGATAGAAGAACTTTCTTGTTCTTGCTGAGCTCGCTGAAGGGCTCTACCACGAGTTTCTGTTGTGTACACAGTTCTAGCAGGGGTAGAATTGGAATAGTGGATTCTGAAAGATCCACATCTTCCCCTGTATCCTGAGCCTCTGGAACTTCCTCTGATTCCCCTGTTTGATACAGGGAATTCAGGCTCATCGAAATTGAAACTAAGACTGGAATATGGATCTGTTAATTGAATCATATTAACAGAACCGAAGATTAACTCTTCATCTGATGAAGACTCTGCCTGATTAGCCTGTTTAGGCTGTGCCGTTTGGTGGGGTGGTGCCCGTTGATTTGAATTAGATGGAATGAAGTCTTCCAAGGTCAAAGACAACTTAGGCTTTGACACATACTCATCTTCTTTTGATTCTTTTTCTTTCTTTGAATCATGCCGTTTCTTTGAGGATTTTCCCTCTGATGAAGAGGGTTTTGCTGCGGCATTCATAGTAGAAGTTACAATTGGTTTCTTCAATTGAATTCTCAAAATAGAATGAGTTTGGTTGATCATCTTTCTGACCATCCAATCATCATATTTTTGTGCATTTTTTGCTTTTGACTTCTTTCCACTCGCCTTCCTCCTCTAGAACTGTAGAAATTACACATGCTACCTGAGCTAAAGAACCTTTTAGTTTGACTTGTCCCGAGTCTACCAACATTTGCAGGAGATCTTTGAAGACAAAACACTCCTGGATGGGATGTCCCAACATCTGATGAAATGGGAAATAATTGGGACAGTCTTCATCTCCTTCCTTGTTTGGCCTTTTGAGCCTTGGCAACTGAACCAAATTATTTTTCAGAGACGAAATGAAGTATCCAGGAACTTGTTCATTTCGGAATGAGTATCTTTTGCTTTTCAGATCCTCAAATTATTTTCGTCTTTTATCTCTTTGATCGTCTTGACGAAACAGCCTTTGTTGTTGGGGATCAGTAGGTGGAGCCCTTCGAGAAGATGAATGTTTTGAAGTAGAAGTAGGTACATGTTCTTGTTTAAGCATAACTGTAGCAGTCTCTACTTTACCTATTCTCCTTCTTGGAGCTGATGGAATTACACGAGATTTATCCTTAGTCTTTATAAGAGAATCTTCAATTTGTTGAGCGATTGAAGTAAGTTCTCAAAACCATCCTGTGTATTTCACAGGGATCAACGACATGCGTAATTCTTCACGTAGATTTTCCACATAGATTGGCAATAGTTCCTTTTGAGGGAGTGCTAGGATCAGGAAATATGTTAACCCCTTCCAGCGAGCAATGAAATCAGAGATTCTTTCATTATCCATTTGATTACAGTTTGTAAGATCGAAAACTGTTGTATTTGGAAAAGTTGAGCTGAATTGAAGAAGAAATCATTGACGGAGATCTTCCCATCCAGTAATTGATTGGGATTTCAAGATTATATACCAGACAAAAGATGGTCCTTGCAAGGTTCACACGAAGCATCTGAGTTTCACTACTTCTTGCTACTCCTGAGTTCCCATCATAGGATCGCAATAAGACACGTAATGCGTCAAATGCTGTTCAGGATCGCCTGATCCATTGAAAATAGGGAATACAGGGTTCCCAAAATTTGACGGGGGAGAGATTAAATCTACCCATTCAGGGTAAGGTTTCTTTTTCGGTTGAACCTGTGCACGCTTTCCTTCCATAGCTTCCAACCGAGCTGTTAATGACTCAATAGTAGTTATTAACTTTTGAGAAACATCCAGTTGAGCTTGAATCTGAATAGGTGCACTGACTAGAGCTTGGACAGGTATGGCAGCTGGTACTGCAACTGATGGCAGCACTGCCAATTGTTGTTTCACTTGACCCGTAGGATTAGACCTGTGAGGATGTACTGATAAAGGAAGATATTCTTGATCTATCTCAGTAGCTACAACAAAATCCCTTGGCTGACTGACTCGAGCACGCTTAAGAGGAAGACTACCCTGAATTAGTTCTGCGTTCATCCTCCTCAATTCCTTCATTTCTTCCTCCTGTTGCACAAATCTTTGCTCTAGTGAGAGCGATTGGCCCTCTCCAGAGGGAGGATATGTAACCTGATTCTTCCCCTTTCCCTTGTTTGGTCCCTTTTGGAGAGGGGGAAGTGGGTTATTTGAAGGAACACCTAGATTTTGGGTAAACCTCTGATTTCGTGTACGCACACCTTCTTCATTTGTGTCTGTATGTACAACTTCTTGAACAAGAACCTCTTCATCTGATCCCTCTGAGTGAGCCTCATCTGATGGATCAGCAACAACGGTATTGATGACATTGATTGATGCATAATGCATCACATCCCTTCTATCATAATTTCTGTGATATTGTCTCCTTCCATGTCTTTGATGAGACATTGCCTTTTGTTGACCCGATCCCTCATAAACTTCTTGACGAACCATAATTTGGAGATAATCTCCTGATAATTTGGCTCTTCGTTCCTATTGTGGCTTCTTCCCCAATTGAGAAAATACCGACTTTCTCTGAGGAGGGGTTTGATGATTTGAAAAATTCCCCAATCCAGTGGACTGGGGATGTTCCTTCTGTCTTTGCTCAACTCCTCGAATCCTATTTGTTGATTCTGAGGGTTGGTTTAAAAGAGTCCCCAGTCTGGTGAGCTGGGGTGACTCTTGACATGCTATGTCTGAGACTTTCTTAAAAGCTCTCCTGATCTTTCGGACCTTGGTCCAGAAATTAGCTGGATGCATCAATCGACATCCACTTTTATCACCCGGTTCAAAAGACCGTTGGATGATTTCTAACACTTCTGTCACTTTGTGATTTTCTTGCTCTAAATGAGAGGACTATTCAATATTATTGTTTTCCTGATGCATGATTAATTCAAAAACTTTTTCTCTGTATTCTTGATTTTAAGAGGAACTAGTTGAAGCTTGTTCTTGGGCAAGCTTTTGATTACAAACAAAGCTAGGTATCCATGGCCGGCCATGGGAAATAACATTGCATGAGACCATTTTCAGCGGGCTTTGCTGACTGGAGAGTACCGTGAAATGCAGTGCACCATGAACACCCCATCCTCTGACATGAATACTAGATTGGGAATTGGAAATTAACTGGTGCAACTTTCTTAGTGCGCCAAGGCATGAATTTTGAAGGGCTCTCTACTGTTTTTCAGCCTTCAGATATCGAGAGAGTGATAGATATGCCAAGTCATTTTGGTGTTGAAACCCTTCTATTATCTTAACATGATTTTCCTATTCATCATAAGATACTACTTTCTTTTTCAACTGACAAAGAGTTTTCCATATGTTGAGACTAATATCATGAATTCCATCTTCCGTCAACATTTTTGGAATGTCATACTGAGAGTCATCCAAAGGCCAAAACATGACTGGCACTTCACCTTTAGCCAGTTGTTTTCTCATGTTCAACATTTCCTCTTTATCATTTGATGAAGATTATTCTACCTATTTTGACCAGAGCTAGTGCTTCCTTGTTGCTTCATTTTATTCAACATGATTGGTAGAGAAATCACTGATTAAACTAGAAGATGCATGACTTAGGGGTGGTTCGGAGAATGACCTACACCCTGGGCTATCTTCTTATTGAGAAAGTATTTCACCTATTAGCGATGAAACATCAGACATGACTGGTTTTGTATTTGCAAGTGCCTCAAGATAAGAGGGCTTTCTTGACACTACATTTTCCACTGGAGTATTTTCCGGGCAATGTGCATCACTACTACGGAGAGGACTTTCGCAGTGAAATTCATCCTCATGGGGAGGACCACCATGGTGGGTTACAACAAAAGATGAGATCTCTTTCTCCTTGGTCTTCTGGCCACACAGAGGGTTCCTATGGCTCACTTCTGGAGATGAAACTTCGAGATTGACCGAATTTTCATGAAGCAATCCTTCATGAGGAAGTGTTTGTTGAAGACCTTCGGAATTAATGTTCCCACTATTGGAAAATGAGGGAGTAGAATCTTGGATTCCAAAAGATAATTGTCTGAGGGCTTCAAGAACTCCAGCATCGAGCAAGTCCTTGTTATAGATTGGATCTTGGTCTTTTGATTGTGCTGGGAAGGTCTTCTTCTTAGATGCCTTCTTACTCGCCTTGGAAACCACTTTTTGATGAAAGTGGCTGCTCTGAGCAAGTGTATGTGCCTGATCAGGAGAGATGGATAGGTTAGGCTGACGATCTCCACTCAAATCAAGTGTATATGCCTGACTTGGTTGTCTGTATGATATGGGGGAGTATGCCCCACAACCCTCTTGGACTAGAACAGATGTGTGTGTCTGTTCCAGAGTGAACTGTTGATGTGTTACTCCACTGGTAGGGATAGATTTATGTGTCTTTCCCTGAGATGCCACTGAAGTTGTTATAATATCCTGACAGGCATCTAGAATATGAGAAGGGATTTGCTTCTGCTCTTTCACCATTGATAGAATATGCTTGGTGAATTCAGCTGCCGGAATGGGGATATATGTCCATTATATGATTGGAGTAGGTGTATGTGCCTGCTCCTGTCCTCCTTTTCCTATCAGTGAATCTTGAAAGTACTCAAGTGTGGGGGCGGAAAGTTGAGTCTGCCTCCTGTTTGTTGTCGGGGCTTTCCGAATAACTTCTTCGAATGCTACCAAGCAAGACTGTTGGTAGGCTTGATTAATACTAGTAGGTGTATGTTCCTGCCTATAGTACTTCTCCGGAATTTACTGGTGGGATTGGCGTGATGCTTCCAGACGAGTTTGCTGGACATCACAATTAAAACGGGCAGGTGTGTGTTCCCATTCGTTGCTTGCCACCAAGTTAGGTTGGTGGACTTCTCCGGAGATGGCAGAGATGAGAACCTGCTCACTTTTAACCAGATTTAACCTCTGGTGATTCGTCTTGCCTTCTCGGGTTCAAGGAACCTGAGCTGAATGCCTGGAGTCGACACCCTCATCATGTTGAGGGTGCACTGTCGCACGAGTCTGGAGGCGATTGTTGATGGGAGCCCTCGAGAAGGACTCCTGGTTCCTTGAATTAAGTCCCTGAGGGACCTTCTCATTCACCTCCCCAGAATAAGGGAGCGAATGGTGATTGCATTCCGGGGATAACGACCCGAAACAGTTGGAGATGGTGGTTAGCACCGCCTGCTTCTTGATCACTGGTCATCGTTGTCCGGATGACCGGTGTGAGTTGTTCACTTGGAGGGCTTGTCGGGAAACCTCAAGAGTTGGGATGGTACCGTGTTTATGGTACTCCTTAACCAGATCATTTGATACCCAGCGTTGAAGACACCGAGTAGGTGATGTCATCCTTAGAGCGGATGACAATCCAACAGGAGTTGCAGCAGTGGCATTTGCAGCAGCAGTATTCACAAGTGTGAACTTGAGAGCAGCCATTATAGAAATGCAGAAGATCTTGGAAAAGAGTGACTGTTTGATATAACAGACGTAATCAAGATAAATTCATCCACTACATATTTTGGATGAGAACATATATCAATGATTGTTTTTGTCAGCCCTCTCCTTGAGTTTTAAATAGGGGCCTAACAAATAGGTAAAACATCATTTTAACTTGGTGAAGGATTCACGTCGGGTTATCCATTTTTTGTTTCCCTCGGAATTTGGGGATGACCTCCTTGATTTAAGGTTCAAACATTCCAATAGGTTTCTAATGGGTTTGTTCGTAGAACTAGAAACATCTAATGATTCCACATCCATTTGGACCTATTTTCCAAAGGTAGGTGCTCATTAGTTTGTGGACTGATGAGGCTTAGGAATTTGCATTGGTCAAGAGGATGGGAGTTTGGACTCATCACACCTTTTTGAGGGGAATTATTTTCTACTCCGAGACTATCTTTACATATTTAAGTTATGTTCATGAATCCTTATTACATTACCAAGTATAAAATGAGCTTTCCTTTAGATCTGACAATCAATGATTAAATATGCAGGAAATTTAGAGAATCTTTTATATGTATTCAAGGTTCTTCATTGATAGAGAATCATATGTTTAGAGATTCTTGGTCAATGGTATCCTTCGACACATTTATATAGAAGTCTCTTGGTCATTATGATGACCATGATGGTTTTAAAACCACTCAGTGGGGAACTTGAAGTTTATTGTCATTCAGAAGGACATGGATTATTTCAGATTTGGGATCGAACCCGCAGATGGGCTACCTACGTATCCTTTGTTTATAAAAGGAATCAGAACCCACGTAGTTCGAGTAAGGGAGTATGATATTTATGATTTATGGCTCAAAGAAGGATGTCATAATTACTTTTACACTCTAAGCTCACGTGAGTCATGCTCGGTGTGAGAAACAAGAGGTATTAGTAAAAACCAGACAAATTGTTCCATGAAAGATGAAATCATAAGAAATAATGTGGGGATTATATATGTATGACTTCCAAGATAAATGAATATTAGGATTTACTTTAGGGAAGAAATCGAGGAACATGGTCCGTAAAGGTATATGTGCTTCATGGAGACTTGAATACTATAACTTGGGGCTTACTCCTGAAAAGGAGGCCCAAATTAGGAGAGGACTTATGATTGGGTTTTACTCCTGAGAAGGAATCCCAGATCAAAGGTAAATTAGGACTGGTTAAGAGAAATTAAGACTGGGGATTACTCCTGAGAAGGAGGCCCAGGTTAAGGGACTTGGGGCTTACTCCTGAAGAGGATGCCCATATTTGAGATTGGGGCTTACTCCTGAGGAGGATGCCCAAATTAGGGGACTTGGGGCTTACTCCTGAAAAGGAGGCCAAGGTTAAGGGGTTCTCTCATCTTAAAGGATGAGGTCGAATGAATGAAATCTCAATCTTTAGTGACATAAAGATGTGTAAATCACTAGGTTTTGAGAGATATTCCACAGAATTCCTTTCAAATAAGGAAGTCAAATCAAGAAATCATGCCATAAATGGATTTGAAGAGTGTCTTGAAGACCGAATCTTGAATAGTAGAGGTGGAATGTCATAAGAGGGGTGAAATGGGCAAGAAGGTCACCCACAAAGGCAGGGGCACACAAGTCCTAGCAGGCACGCAGGTACTGCGTGGGCGCGCAGGTATACCTGCGCGACACATGGGTACTTGTGCATTTGTAAAGCAGCATGGTAATACTTGGGAGATCCTTGACTAATGCCTTTAGAATTATCCTGAGGTACTTTCAGAAGATAGGTTCACAAGTTTTGGTGAGGAAGTAGGGCAGCACACAAGTATGTTCATTTCCCTTAAGGGTAAAACACCTTAGGCGCGAAAGTGTTAATGAATTCTAACACTTATACCTTACTCATCTTGTTTAGACCTTCCATTATAGGTAAAGAATTACCTTAGAAGTGTTCGGAAGACCTGAAGAAGAGACTTGGGCGTTCAGAGCTCTAAATCTGAATTCTGGAAAAAATCCTCCTGAAATGGGGGGCCCACCGGGGGTATTTATAGGCTGGAGAAGACCCCGGGCGATTATCACTTAGGGCACGCAAGTCACTTGCGCGACCATTAGGTGTCGCGCAAGTGTACTTGCATGATATTGATGGAACTTGCGTGGCGTATGTGCATTTGAAGCTTTGTTCATGCCTTTGTCGATTTTTTGATGTTTTCATCAAAGGATGAATCACTTTGTGCTAAGTCATGTTCCTTTCCATTCCTTTAGACAATGTGATGAAAAGGAGCGTCAACAACATGATTTATGATTCATCAGATTCTATAACATGTTTGAAATGAATATAACAATAATTTTTTTATCAAGTATATTTTTTTATCTGAGATATTTATTAAAATATAATGGATACGATCCCACCACTATTCAGTGGAATATTTTAAAGAATAATATTCTATATAATAAAATTATCCCAACACATAGAATAGCATATATGATATATAAACTATATTTTATTTGTTAAATATTTATACTAAATTAAATAAATTTTATTTATTAAAATAAATTAGTTTTTGTATTTTAGAATGATATTATAAAAGAATATATTCTAAGAGTCTATTGGGAGTTTGATTGAGCTTAGATAAATTCAAAGGTTTAAAAATAAATGGTTATTCTAGTAAAAATTCAATGTTAATATCAATTAATATCCTAAAAAGGTTTAAGTTATATTTGGAAAAGATTAATATAAGGAGTTAAATTATTTATGAAAATTATTTCAATGTAAAATCTTGATTGAAAGGATTCCAAGAATTATGATGTTGATGAAATTAGAAAGAATTCTAAGTAGAAAACAAGGATTATTAACATTATAACATTTTATGTTATGAATTAAAAAAATTTAAATACTTGTTTAAAGAGTTGAACATTAGGAATATGATTTAAAAAACTCACTATTGTTCAAAGATCGCTTACTACATAGATTTTACTCACTAAAGGAATTTAGTGTGAGTATTTTTTTAGATGGTAAAATTAAAATGTTATAATAATTACATAGAGATGTAATGAGGTTAATAAAACCCTAATAGTTTATATAAAACAAGGAAAATATGGTGGTCTATAATATGAGATATGATTAGATGGGAATGAAATGACTTGACTCATTAGGGCCCCATTTAGGTTAGAAGTATGATGAGTGTGCCACCCCAATCCTACCTTCAATAGGTTAGAGGCCGGTGACTAACACCGTGTAGACATATCACATAATATGGAAATCCTTAGAATATATCAACCTATAATGAACATAAATATTCAATGTATAAAATAACCAGAATCCCAAAAAATATATAAAAAAAAGTTGAAATGTATATAATGCATTCATGAGACGTCATGTGATAAGTACAACATCACATAGGTAAATACCATAGGAACTATACATCTAAAAGCCTCAAAATCTAATAAACATAAGACACTAAAAAATCCTCCTAGTTGTAAGGGTTTTTAGATCAATATCTGATTGTGATGGTCACTACCCCTATTATGGACCACTAATATCCACATCAAGTTGTATCCCTAAATAACCCACACTAGTTCTCTGACCACCTATATCACCTCCAAATTGTACCTTATCTACATAGATACAACACATGTGGGTACAAGTATTATGAAAGAGTGATTATAAATATACTCAGTCAGATTCCCCAAAACTACAAAGAACATACAAAGAAATAAGTTAAAACAAAATATAGAATAAAAGTGTAACCCAAAGGAAGACAAGAAATATAGATATTCTCTATAACAAGAATACTTAGGGATATAGAGAGTACCCAGTCATATAAACTCAAATACATTATGGTTTGTCTCTCATGAGTAATTAGGGATGCTTTGAGTACCGAAAGTCTCAACAATTCATACGTTTATAGTACAATTGTAAGTTGCATATCAATGAAAACCAAGAGGTTCTTGAGGTATCATAAGGCTTGTAACATCTGAACTACTCAGCCTTTCTAACATTTTTTCCACTTAGAACCATATAGGGGGACCCAATCCTTGTCTAAGTATGTGAATTAATAAAGGGAGTATCACATCATACTATAAATACCCCAAACCTAGAAGCCCAGATCCGATTGTTACTTTATTACCTTGGAACTAGATACAATAAATCATATCCCAAAGGACCGAATAGTTTAGTAGTCTTGGTAAACTAGATACATACATGGAAATACATATTAAATTTTAAAACATAAAATACACATAGTTTTTTCTTTGAGAATTATATTTTCCCCCTTATAATATCACTATATATGAATCATAAAACACTTTTTGGTATCTTGGGGAAAATAAAACATAAGAAAGGGGTGAGCTCAGATTATCTGTAAGGGTATCCATACAATGGAAGATATCATGAATAAATAAGAAAAATTAATATATAAAGGTAAATAAATGAAACATATTCTATTTAGACTATAACTTAATCATAATATGGTAAGAATAAAGGATGAAACAATTAAGCCACATAAATAATCATATGAACATAAAACTTATCCATAGATATTCTAAATAATTGAATAATCACACAGATATCAATAAATGATATGATAATTAGGGAATACATAATGTTGAACATTATAAACATACTACTAAGACCTTTCACAAGACAATTTAAAACTATGAGTAAAAATCCATTTAATTTAGCCAACTAATTTGTCTCATGATACATGTAGATGCATCGAGGGGATATGTAATTATGGGCCCCACCCACCACTTAATAAGTCCAATACATTAATTATATGAAAGTAATTAATCATAATCAACATAAACATTCATATTAAAAAACTAACACATGAAACATTAATACTTACCCAATTAATAAAAATAATCATAAACCATCAAGAGTAATATGATGAATGGTAATAAAATTGTACATACCCAATAAAATTGATCATAAATAATCCATATAAATAATAAATATTGTATCAATACAACATATTACCAATGGATTATATGTATAATAAATTTATTATGTATTTTATGAATATAAATACCATAAAAATGTCATTAAAACATTCTTGAGGAAAGAACATTTTCACTTTGAAAATATTTTTTAAAACTAAAAGTTAACAAAATATTTTTAAAATACTTTTCTTTGAAAATAACTTTTAAAAATTATAAAGTAATATTTAAAACATTGAGTTTCCATGAAGTTAGTAAATTCCATATATGTCATATAAGTTAAAAACATTCCTTTCACATTATTGTAAAAAGGTTAAAAAGTGAATTTCTTGAAAAATGATAAAAAGATTACTTTCAAACCATTTTGTAAAAATTAAAACATTGATAAAGATATATTTAATAAATAATTTTTATAATGTTAAAAACATTTTTGAAAACATTTTTTAAAAACATGGATTTTGATGAAAATAGATTTTTGACCGAAGAGAGAAATAAAATTAGATTTTATTAAAACAATTTATCAATCATTATAAGTAAAAAAGGGATAAAAATGGGACTATTACTTAAAAAAGTTCACAAATAACCATATTAGAAGAAAATAGATTGATTTTAAGATATAAATATCAAATAATTCCCCCAAGGGAGACTTAAATATAAACAATTCCAAATAATGATGAGATTGTGAAATAAACACTTACCACTTTGGTAATGTTTAAATCATAACCCCATGAAATAAATAACATCAAATGGAATTTTATATAACTTTAAGATAAATATATTAATGATATATCATATAAAAGTGGAAGTATATACACCACACAAAGGAATAAGTGGTAAATATGAAAAATGTCTCATGGAAGTAAAAGTGAGATGATAAACCCTTACCTCAGGTTTAAATTCCTTTGTTTGTGTCTGAATATATAGTATAATAAATATAGGTTTATTATAAATCCATTATATAATCATAATCATATATATCATTCCATATCATATTTGATTATTGTAACGACCCAATCTTTTTGAGTAGTATATTAACTTACTCTTATTGATTTAATAAGATGTTAATGGTTAATGCAGAAAGAGGAGTCGATGGCTTCATCCAGTAGACTCAACCCTTACGAAGCCCACTTATCAGAGCTTGGGAAGGAGGTGGCATCTGTGGGCTTCGCTTTGGACCAAGCCCAAGCCGAGCTCCAGCGTGTCAAGCTTGAACGAAAACGCTTGCAGGAGAAGTTCAAGTTAGTGGAGATTGCTACTAGGGCAATGTTATCTGAGCCTCCCTCAGATTCTCTCACCATATCACACCTTACACTTAGGTCTTATGCCAGTGTTATAAGGGGCTATGTGATGAGACCCTAGTTTCCTTATCGGGTGAATAAATTGAGATTTCTTCCTTTAGTGATGTTTGTGAAATTTCAAATGCCTAGATAATTTTAGAATGTATTTTATTGATGAATTTTGAAAAAGGGATATTTTGAAATATTTATGTAAACCCTAAATAACTAATGATGTGTAATGATTTTCAAAAAATGGTCTTCTACAAAAGTGTTCATTAAGGAATTTGGAGTCTAATAAGATCAACTTAATTTTTGATGAATAGTAAATTATGAATAGTGATTTTACGCTTAGGATTAGTAATGTGACCAAATGGATTAGTAATTTTCACTTAAAGAAAGTTTTAATATAATTTAGACACCTTGGTTAAGTAATGTGATTCAATAAAATGGGTAAATAACGGTTTCATAAATTATTAAGCAAGTATTAGTTTTTTCGGATGAATAGTGTTTTTTAATTAAAAATTTAATTAAAAATAATTAGAAAATTATTTTTATAAAAATGACTTTATTTTTGAACTCAGAGCATCGATATTATGTTAAGGTAATTTTTGGGGATTTTTCTGGAAAAAATGAATTTTTGATGAATAGTGTTTTTATTTAAAAATTAAATTAAAAATATTTAGAAAAATATTTTTATAAAATGGATTTCATTTTTGAAATCAGAGCATTGATATTTGGTTAAGGTGAAATTTTGGGATTATTCGGAGAAAGTTGAATTTTCAGTGAATAGTAAAAATACCGTTTTAGGGTTTCGGTATGTTTAATGACATCATAATGATGTCATGATGATGTCATGAGATCTTTTGAGGGTTGGCCGGCCAAGGGTGATGAATTATTGTTTTGGGGGCCCCATGTGGCCTAACTCCATGATAAATGCCAAGGGAGAGCCCATGGGTTTGAGAAAAGCACATGTGAGGTGTCCTTTGGCCATTAATGCTTTGTCCCCTCACTTTCCCTATAAATACCCACCCTTTCCTCCCTTGGTTTTCACTCCCAACTCTTCCCCAACGAAGTTCTGGTCTTCTTACCTTCCAAAGAGTCCTCCCAAGGTGCCCCCAAGCCCTCAAGGTCCAATCCTTTGAGTTTCAAGAGTCACGTTTTAAGGTAAGGGATCCGACCCCTCTCTTTCTTTTCATGAAATCTCTTTTATGTCATTCCTATTATGCTCCATGTTTTTATGTGAGAGGATGTTCTTTTATATTCCTCTTACTGCCCTTTCATGTTTATATGATGAGAGATCCCCTCTTACTCTCATCATTTCGTTTTATGAAAGTTTAAGTGACGCCGTTAGGCTGCCGAATTTTTAAGGGATTCTTTCACCCTTCTCATTTTTCAAGTTCAATTTTCATGTCAAGTCTTTCAAGTTCCTTTTTATTATGTTGGGGTATGATCTCTATATCAATAATACTGATCTCTTATGATCATATGATGAGGGACCCTTTTTGATCTTGTCAAATCATTTTCTTTTGAAGTTAAGTGACGCCGTAAGGCTGCCGAATTTTCATAAGAGAAATCTAATCTTTTTCCTTCCATGTTTTTCATTTCAAATGGTATGTCCCTAAAATTTCGTTACCATGTCCATATGTCCTTCTTATTCTTTCACCCTACTGTTTTATGGATCATTTATGAGTGGGTGACCCATGTCCCCTCTCATTTCAATGTTTTCTAAAACCCCGAAACTTAGCCGTTATGCTGCAGAATTTTCCCCTCAAAATGCCTCTCTCTTTTCTCAAAAATTATTTTATGTTATAAAGTGAATACTCAAAGCTCTTATTTCTACAAGGGTATTCACATATATATCAAAATTTTCCATTTTAAATTCTGGGATTTACATACATGAGACCCGCTTTCCCTTTCCGTGGGTTTAAAGTGACGTAAAGATCATGTCTTTAAAGCAGTTTTTAAAACGTTATGATTATGAAATGAAACCCATTTATTTTATGCTATGTGGGTTATTTATGAAATGTTTGATGATTATATATGTGGCTCACATGATAATAAAGGCAAATTTAAGGGTGCGCCCTGATAGCGCTCCAATGCATTGGGTAATGATGTAACCACTAGAGATTACAATTTTCACGATACCTTGGTGAATAACCTTGGTAATTTTCAAATGACACCTTGGGGATGGACCTTGGTGATATGTTCATGATTGTCTATGTTAAATGATGTAGCCACATCTTCAAGTTATGAAAAATGTTATTTTTATTATGAAATGCCTCATGATTTCTTTCTTATGCCTTAATGTTCTTTTCATGTCCTTATTGAAGTATCTCAAGTTCACATGTAAAATGTTCCTCTTATTTCCCTTACTGGGCCTTCTGCTCACCCTTTCTTTTGATGTATGTCCCCAGGTTATGAGATGCATAATGAACATAGGATGAACTAAAGGAGAAACCTTTCAAGTGTTTAAGAAGAATGTTTTTATGTTTTTTTTTATGTTTTATGATCCTTGTTTCCAAGACACTAAACCTTAACGATCCTCAGTTTTGTGTAATGTAATGAAAGTTTATGTTATAAAATGGCGGGATGCCATAGTTGGTATCAGAGGATGGTTTAGTTATTTGTGGAAATTAGGATATAAAAACTTTAGGAAGAACCCTATAGAAAAGTTTAAATATAGGAAAACTTCCTGGTATTTTGGTAAGTATTGAGTAAGTGGTCTATCAAACAAATACATCCCTGTCTGGATACGAGCAGGTAGAGGCGGCTCTGGCACAGATGTACATAGGGGTAAAACCCGAAAACACCGCTTTGAGCTAGACTCGAACGGGAACTGGTGCACGATAACGGGCCTTGCTGCACTCTTGGTTACGACACTCCCGGGGGATATGTTTGGTTAATCACATGCTTTTTATGAATCATTATGAAGGAATTATAGAGAAGTATAATTGTCTAAGCATGAAGTCTTAGTTAAAAGATTCATAAATGAAATAAGTTTCTCACTAAGGTTTTATTCTTTTAGAAAATGGCGGGCAATAGGAGAAACCGTGCCGATGGTGACCGCAATGCACCATGTGCTGACGGCCCTCCGATGGAAGCCGGAATGGAAACATTCATGCGGATGATGAACCAACTGACTCAAGTTATGAGTAATAACTTGAATCAAGCTGAGAGGCCGACCTCACCACGAAGGGAACAACTTTCTGTTGAGTCCTTCATGCGTCAACGACCGCCAACATTCAGTGGATATACTGACCCATTGGTTGCGGAACAATGGATAAGCTCCATTGAAAAGATATTTTCTGTACTTCATTGTTCGGAACAAGAAAAAGTCACCCTTGCTGTTTACCGCCTAGAGGGAGAAGCTGATTAGTGGTGGTCACTGATCAAAAACACGAAGCCACGAGGAGAGATGGAAGCTATGGAGTGGGAAGAATTTCGGGGAATTTTCTTTAACAAGTATTTCCCTCGTTCCATGAGAACGAAAATGGAGAAAGAGTTTCTCGAGCTGAAGAAGAAGGAGAACGAATCTGTCGGAAGCTATGAGATGAACTTCACAAGGCTTTCCCGTTATACCTCAAGCTTTGTCATGGACCCTAATGGGAAGGTTGATAGATTCTTTGGTGGACTACGACCACATCTGCGGAAGAATCTAGCCAACAGGGACTACGATAGCTATGAAGAAATAGTTCGAAGTGCTATGAAAGTTGAACTAGAGTTTGGAGAGACACAGTGGTCTCACAAATCTAATGAGAAGAAGAGAACTCTAGAACCAAGCCTGGGAAGAAGTTTTGATCAGGAAAGAGGTGGAAAGCATATGCAACATGCCACATGCAATAAATGTGGGAAGAAGCATCCGGGGAACTGCTTGATCGGAAGTGGAAAGTGCTATAGGTGTGGAAAAGAAGGCCATATTTCTCGGAATTGTCGTGGTGATGTGAAGCCTCAACTTCCCAACACTAACGACAGAGGAAAGATGGTTCTGGCCCTACCCGAAGTCACATGCTTCAAGTGTGGACAGCTTGGGCACTTTGCTAATCAATGTCCAAATCCGAGGGCGGTGGAGGGGAATCACCATCAACCTCAGCAGAGGCCAAGGGAACAAGGTCGTGCTTTCGCTATCACAACAACTGAAGTTGAAGTTCCGAACGATGTGGTAGCAGGTACTCTTGTTGTCCTCTCAAAACTAGCAAGTGCTTTATTTGATTCTGGTTCTACGCATTCC
Source organism: Viscum album (assembly GCA_963277665.1). Taxonomy (NCBI): domain Eukaryota; kingdom Viridiplantae; phylum Streptophyta; class Magnoliopsida; order Santalales; family Viscaceae; genus Viscum; species Viscum album. The sequence continues at coordinate 188,090,946 of OY728155.1, read as the reverse complement.
TTTATTTCTTCCAAGTTTGCAAAGAATATAGAATCAATCCCCGAATTGCTTGAGGTAGAGTTGTCAGTCAAGACTCCAAGTGGGATTATCCATGCATCAACAGTGTTTAGAGACTCTAGTGTTTACTTTGGTGAGCACAATCTTATCGCAAATCTAGTAGTCATTCCCATGATGGAATTTGACATTATACTAGGGATGGACTGGCTCTCAAAGTATAATGCTAAGATCAAATGCAGAAGTAAGGAAATCTCAGTAGTCTTGAATGAACGACCTACAATTATCTTCCGAGGAGAGATATCCCGAACTGATCCCTATCTAGAAGCACCTCCTATAGCTTTCTTTATGGAGTTAATCAGTGATGAGGAAGAAGGGAAGGGGAGCATACAAATTGAAGATGTTCCGATTGTTCAAGAATACATGGATGTATTTCCTGAGGAGTTACCTGGACCTCCCCCAGAAAGAGAGGTAGAGTTCTCCATTGAACTCGTACCTGGGTCTCAACCGATATCAAAGACTCCGTATAGAATGGCAAATGTGGAGCTAGAGGAGCTAAAGAAACAACTCCAAGACTTGTTGGAGAAGGGGTTTATCCGACCGAGTGTGTCTCCTTGGGGAGCACCAGTTCTCTTTGTGAAGAAGAAGGATGGATCAATGCGGCTATGCATTGATTATAGAGAACTGAACGGGATCACAGTGAAGAACAGATACCCTCTTCCAAGAATTGATGATTTATTTGACCAACTTCGTGGGGCTCAATTCTTCTCTAAGATTGACCTTCGATCTGGTTATCATCAACTGAGGGTGAAGAAGGAAGATATTCCAAAGACTGCCTTCCGATCAAGATATGGGCATTATGAGTTTACTGTTATGCCCTTCGGCTTGACTAATGCTCCTGCTATTTTCATGGATTTGATGAATAGAGTCTTTAAAGACTACCTTGATAACTTTGTGGTAGTTTTTATTGATGATATTTTAATATATTCAAAAAGTCGGGAGGAGCATGAAGATCATCTGAGGGTTATTTTGAAAACTCTACGGAAGGAGAGGCTCTTTGGGAAGTTCAGCAAGTGTGAGTTTTGGTTACAACAAGTGGCTTTCTTGGGGCACATCGTAACCAATGAAGGAATCTCGGTTGACCCTGCAAAGACAATGGTTGTGGAGGAGTGGCCTCAACCCACAACAGTAACTGAGATTCGTAGTTTCCTTGGTTTAGCGGGATATTATAGGAGGTTTGTGAAAAACTTTTCACGGCTTTCTAATCCACTAACTAAGTTGACTCGAAAAGGGGTTAAGTTCATCTGGACAAAGGAATGCGAGGAAAGTTTCCAAGAGCTGAAGAAGAGATTGGTTACTGCACCGGTGTTAACACTACCCTCTATCGGAGAAGGATTCGTTATTTTTAGCGATGCATCTCTGAAAGGGCTTGGGTGCGTCCTCATGCAAAATGACAAAGTAATTGCTTATGCATCTCGACAGTTGAAGATTCATGAGCAGAATTATCCTACGCATGATCTAGAGCTGGCGGCAGTTGTTTTTGCTCTAAAGATATGGAGGCACTATCTTTATGGGGAGAAATGTGATATATACACTGACCACCAAAGTCTAAAGTATATTTTCACATAGAAAGAATTGAACATGAGACAAAGGAGATGGTTGGAGCTTATTAAAGACTATGATTGTTCAATTCATTATCACCCTGGTAGAGCAAACAAAGTCGCAGATGCGTTAAGCAGGAAAGATCCTGTTGTTCTGGCAACAATGAGGATCCTGGGAGATCCCTTGATTAAAGATCTAGTAAAACTGGACATGGGAATTATAAGGAAAGGGACATCATCAACCCTATCCCAAATGATTTCTCAACCTTCATTACTAGAGAAGATCAAGAAGGCTCAAAAAGAAGATCCTTTGCTGCAGGAGAAGTTCGAGGCTGTAAAGGATGGGAAGTTCCCTGATTTCAATATTGATCAAGAAGGTGTATTGAAATTTCGTACAAGACTATGTGTTCCATCTATTCCGGAGATAAAGAAAGAACTGATGGATGAAGCTCATAGCTCTACTTTCTCTATACATCCGGGAAGCACTAAGATGTATAGAGACCTTCGTGATCATTATTGGTGGGATAACATGAAGAGGGAGATTGCCGATTACACTACAAGGTGCCTGGTGTGTCAGCAAGTAAAGGCAGAAAGACAACTTCCTAAGGGGGTATTACAACCGCTACCCATACCAGTATAGAAGTGGGATAATATCACCATGGACTTTGTAACTGGTCTCCCAAAAACATCCAAAGGAAACAATGCGATATGGGTTATTGTGGACCGTCTCACCAAGACAGCCCATTTTATCTCTATTCGGGAAGATTTCTCTCTAGATCAGCTTGCCAAGATATACGTGAAGGAAGTGGTAAGGCTGCATGGGGTACCACTATCCATCGTATCTGATCGTGACCCAAGATTCACATCAAAATTCTGGAGAAGTCTTCAGCATGCTCTGAATACTGAATTGAATTTTAGTACGGCCTATCATCCTCAAACTGATGGCCAATCTGAAAGGACTATTCAGACACTCGAAGACATGTTGAGATTATGCTCAATGGAATTTAAATGTGGATGGGATCAACACCTCCCATTAGTGGAGTTCTCTTATAACAACAGCTTCCATGCGAGTATTCAGATGGCACCCTATGAAGCTCTGTATGGAAAGCGGTGTAGAACTCCTACTTGTTGGGATGAAACTGGTGAGTGGAAGCTTCTTGGGCCTGATCTCGTGCAAGAGATGACAGAACAGGTTCATGCCATCCAACAACACATAAAGGCTGCTCAGAGTCTGCAGAAGAGCTATGCTGACAATCGTCGAAGGGACTTGGAGTTTGGTGTTGGTGACAAAGTCTTCCTTCGAATTTCTCCATGGAAGAGAGTCATGCGGTTTGGGAAGAAAGGGAAGCTCAGCCCTAGGTACATTGGCCCCTATGAAATCCTTGATCGCATAGGAGCAGTGGCCTATCGTCTAGCACTTCCACCGAACCTAGCTCAAGTTCATGATGTCTTCCATGTATCTCTCTTGAGGAAGTACATACCCGACCCTTCGCATGTACTGAACCCAGAGGTGGTACAACTTGAACATGACCTCTCTTATGAGGAGCAGCCAGTGGAGATCTTGGACCGTAGAGACAAGGTCCTACGAAACAAGACTACCCACCTAGTGAAAGTGTTGTGGAGGAATCATAAATATGAAGAAGCGACTTGGGAGCCTGAGGAAACGATGAAGCAAAAGTACCCTCACCTTTTCAACTAGGCCTCAAGTATAAATTTCGGGGACGAAATTTCTTAAGGGGGGAAGAATGTAACGACCCAATCTTTTTGAGTAGTATATTAACTTACTCTTATTGATTTAATAAGATGTTAATGGTTAATGCAGAAAGAGGAGTCGATGGCTTCATCCAGTAGACTCAACCCTTACGAAGCCCACTTATCAGAGCTTGGGAAGGAGGTAGCATCTGTGGGCTTCGCTTTGGACCAAGCCCAAGCCGAGCTCCAGCGTGTCAAGCTTGAACGAAAATGCTTGCAGGAGAAGTTCAAGTTAGTGGAGATTGCTACTAGGGCAATGTTATCTGAGCCTCCCTCAGATTCTCTCACCATATCACACCTTACACTTAGGTCTTATGCCAGTGTTATAAGGGGCTATGTGATGAGACCCTAGTTTCCTTATCGGGTGAATAAATTGAGATTTCTTCCTTTAGTGATGTTTGTGAAATTTCAAATGCCTAGATAATTTTAGAATGTATTTTATTGATGAATTTTGAAAAAGGGATATTTTGAAATATTTATGTAAACCCTAAATAACTAATGATGTGTAATGATTTTCAAAAAATGGTCTTCTACAAAAGTGTTCATTAAGGAATTTGGAGTCTAATAAGATCAACTTAATTTTTGATGAATAGTAAATTATGAATAGTGATTTTACGCTTAGGATTAGTAATGTGACCAAATGGATTAGTAATTTTCACTTAAAGAAAGTTTTAATATAATTTAGACACCTTGGTTAAGTAATGTGATTCAATAAAATGGGTAAATAACGGTTTCATAAATTATTAAGCAAGTATTAGTTTTTTCGGATGAATAGTGTTTTTTAATTAAAAATTTAATTAAAAATAATTAGAAAATTATTTTTATAAAAATGACTTTATTTTTGAACTCAGAGCATCGATATTATGTTAAGGTAATTTTTGGGGATTTTTCTGGAAAAAATGAATTTTCGATGAATAGTGTTTTTATTTAAAAATTAAATTAAAAATATTTAGAAAAATATTTTTATAAAATGGATTTCATTTTTGAAATCAGAGCATTGATATTTGGTTAAGGTGAAATTTTGGGATTATTCTGAGAAAGTTGAATTTTCAGTGAATAGTAAAAATACCGTTTTAGGGTTTCGGTATGTTTAATGACATCATAATGATGTCATGATGATGTCATGAGATCTTTTGAGGGTTGGCCGGCCAAGGGTGATGAATTATTGTTTTGGGGGCCCCATGTGGCCTAACTCCATGATAAATGCCAAGGGAGAGCCCATGGGTTTGAGAAAAGCACATGTGAGGTGTCCTTTGGCCATTAATGCTTTGTCCCCTCACTTTCCCTATAAATACCCACCCTTTCCTCCCTTGGTTTTCACTCCCAACTCTTCCCCAACGAAGTTCTGGTCTTCTTACCTTCCAAAGAGTCCTCCCAAGGTGCCCCCAAGCCCTCAAGGTCCAATCCTTTGAGTTTCAAGAGTCACGTTTTAAGGTAAGGGATCCGACCCCTCTCTTTCTTTTCATGAAATCTCTTTTATGTCATTCCTATTATGCTCCATGTTTTTATGTGAGAGGATGTTCTTTTATATTCCTCTTACTGACCTTTCATGTTTATATGATGAGAGATCCCCTCTTACTCTCATCATTTCGTTTTATGAAAGTTTAAGTGACGCCGTTAGGCTGCCGAATTTTTAAGGGATTCTTTCACCCTTCTCATTTTTCAAGTTCAATTTTCATGTCAAGTCTTTCAAGTTCCTTTTTATTATGTTGGGGTATGATCTCTATATCAATAATACTGATCTCTTATGATCATATGATGAGGGACCCTTTTTGATCTTGTCAAATCATTTTCTTTTGAAGTTAAGTGACGCCGTAAGGCTGCCGAATTTTCATAAGAGAAATCTAATCTTTTTTCCTTCCATGTTTTTCATTTCAAATGGTATGTCCCTAAAATTTCGTTACCATGTCCATATGTACTTCTTATTCTTTCACCCTACTGTTTTATGGATCATTTATGAGTGGGTGACCCATGTCCCCTCTCATTTCAATGTTTTCTAAAACCCCGAAACTTAGCCGTTATGCTGCAGAATTTTCCCCTCAAAATGCCTCTCTTTTCTCAAAAATTATTTTATGTTATAAAGTGAATACTCAAAGCTCTTATTTCTACAAGGGTATTCACATATATATCAAAATGTTCCATTTTAAATTCTGGGATTTACATACATGAGACCCGCTTTCCCTTTCCGTGGGTTTAAAGTGACGTAAAGATCATGTCTTTAAAGCAGTTTTTAAAACGTTATGATTATGAAATGAAACCCATTTATTTTATGCTATGTGGGTTATTTATGAAATGTTTGATGATGATATATGTGGCTCACATGATAATAAAGGCAAATTTAAGGGTGCGCCCTGATAGCGCTCCAATGCATTGGGTAATGATGTAACCACTAGAGATTACAATTTTTACGATACCTTGGTGAATAACCTTGGTAATTTTCAAATGACACCTTGGGGATGGACCTTGGTGATATGTTCATGATTGTCTATGTTAAATGATGTAGCCACATCTTCAAGTTATGAAAAATGTTATTTTTATTATGAAATGCCTCATGATTTCTTTCTTATGCCTTAATGTTCTTTTCATGTCCTTATTGAAGTATCTCAAGTTCACATGTAAAATGTTCCTCTTATTTCCCTTACTGGGCCTTCTGCTCACCCTTTCTTTTGATGTATGTCCCCAGGTTATGAGATGCATAATGAACATAGGATGAACTAAAGGAGAAGCCTTTCAAGTGTTTAAGAAGAATGTTTTTATGTTTTTTTTTATGTTTTATGATCCTTGTTTCCAAGACACTAAACCTTAACGATCCTCAGTTTTGTGTAATGTAATGAAAGTTTATGTTATAAAATGGCGGGATGCCATAGTTGGTATCAGAGGATGGTTTAGTTATTTGTGGAAATTAGGATATAAAAACTTTAGGAAGAACCCTATAGAAAAGTTTAAATATAGGAAAACTTCCTGGTATTTTGGTAAGTATTGAGTAAGTGGTCTATCAAACAAATACATCCCTGTCTGGATACGAGCAGGTAGAGGCGGCTCTGGCACAGATGTACATAGGGGTAAAACCCGAAAACACCGCTTTGATCTAGACTCGAACGGGAACTGGTGCACGATAACGGTCCTTGCTGCACTCTTGGTTACGACACTCCCGGGGGGATATGTTTGGTTAATCACATGCTTTTTATGAATCATTATGAAGGAATTATAGAGAAGTATAATTGTCTAAGCATGAAGTCTTAGTTAAAAGATTCATAAATGAAATAAGTTTCTCACTAAGGTTTTATTCTTTTAGAAAATGGCGGGCAATAGGAGAAACCGTGCTGATGGTGACCGCAATGCACCATGTGCTGACGGCCCTCCGATGGAAGCCGGAATGGAAACATTCATGCGGATGATGAACCAACTGACTCAAGTTATGAGTAATAACTTGAATCAAGCTGAGAGGCCGACCTCACCACGAAGGGAACAACTTTCTGTTGAGTCCTTCATGCGTCAACGACCGCCAACATTCAGTGGATCTACTGACCCATTGGTTGCGGAACAATGGATAAGCTCCATTGAAAAGATCTTTTCTGTACTTCATTGTTCGGAACAAGAAAAAGTCACCCTTGCTGTTTACCGCCTAGAGGGAGAAGCTGATCAGTGGTGGTCACTGATCAAAAACACGAAGCCACGAGGAGAGATGGAAGCTATGGAGTGGGAAGAATTTCGGGGAATTTTCTTTAACAAGTATTTCCCTCGTTCCATGAGAACGAAAATGGAGAAAGAGTTTCTCGAGCTGAAGCAGAAGGAGAACGAATCTGTCGGAAGCTATGAGATGAACTTCACAAGGCTTTCCCGTTATACCTCAAGCTTTGTCATGGACCCTAATGGGAAGGTTGATAGATTCTTTGGCGGACTACGACCACATCTGCGGAAGAATCTAGCCAACGGGGACTACGATAGCTATGAAGAAATAGTTCGAAGTGCTATGAAAGTTGAACTAGAGTTTGGAGAGACACAATGGTCTCACAAATCTAATAAGAATAAGAGAACTCTAGAACCAAGCCTGGGAAGAAGTTTTGATCAGGAAAGAGGTGGAAAGCATATGCAACATGCCACATGCAATAAATGTGGGAAGAAGCATCCGGGGAACTGCTTGATCGGAAGTGGAAAGTGCTATAGGTGTGGAAAAGAAGGCCATATTTCTCGGAATTGTCGTGGTGATGTGAAGCCTCAACTTCCCAACACTAACGACAGAGGAAAGATGGTTCTGGCCCTACCCGAAGTCACATGCTTCAAGTGTGGACAGCTTGGGCACTTTGCTAATCAATGTCCAAATCCGAGGGCGGTGGAGGGGAATCACCATCAACCTCAGCAGAGGCCAAGGGAACAAGGTCGTGCTTTCGCTATCACAACAACTGAAGTTGAAGTTCCGAACGATGTGGTAGCAGGTACTCTTGTTGTCCTCTCAAAACTAGCAAGTGCTTTATTTGATTCTGGTTCTACGCATTCCTTTATTTCTTCCAAGTTTGCAAAGAATATAGAATCAATCCCCGAATTTCTTGAGGTAGAGTTGTCAGTCAAGACTCCAAGTGGGATTATCCATGCATCAACAGTGTTTAGAGACTCTAGTGTTTACTTTGGTGAGCACAATCTTATCGCAAATCTAGTAGTCATTCCCATGATGGAATTTGACATTATACCAGGGATGGACTGGCTCTCAAAGTATAATGCTAAGATCAAATGCAGAAGTAATGAAATCTCAGTAGTCTTGAATGAACGACCTACAGTTATCTTCCGAGGAGAGATATCCCGAACTGATCCCTATCTAGAATCACCTCCTATAGCTTTCTTTATGGAGTTAATCAGTGATGAGGAAGAAGGGAAGGGGAGCATACAAATTGAAGATGTTCCGATTGTTCAAGAATACATGGATGTATTTCCTGAGGAGTTACCTGGACCTCCCCCAGAAAGAGAGGTAGAGTTCTCCATTGAACTCGTACCTGGGTCTCAACCGATATCAAAGACTCCGTATAGAATGGCAAATGTGGAGCTAGAGGAGCTAAAGAAACAACTCCAAGACTTGTTGGAGAAGGGGTTTATCCGACCGAGTGTGTCTCCTTGGGGAGCACCAGTTCTCTTTGTGAAGAAGAAGGATGGATCAATGCGGCTATGCATTGATTATAGAGAACTGAACGGGATCACAGTGAAGAACAGATACCCTCTTCCAAGAATTGATGATTTATTTGACCAACTTCGTGGGGCTCAATTCTTCTCTAAGATTGACCTTCGATCTGGTTATCATCAACTGAGGGTGAAGAAGGAAGATATTCCAAAGACTGCCTTCCGATCAAGATATGGGCATTATGAGTTTACTGTTATGCCCTTCGGCTTGACTAATGCTCCTGCTATTTTCATGGATTTGATGAATAGAGTCTTTAAGGACTACCTTGATAACTTTGTGGTAGTTTTTATTGATGATATTTTAATATATTCAAAAAGTTGGGAGGAGCATGAAGATCATCTGAGGGTTATTTTGAAAACTCTACGGAAGGAGAGGCTCTTTGGGAAGTTCAGCAAGTGTGAGTTTTGGTTACAACAAGTGGCTTTCTTGGGGCACATCGTAACCAATGAAGGAATCTCGGTTGACCCTGCAAAGACAATGGTTGTGGAGGAGTGGCCTCAACCCACAACAGTAACTGAGATTCGTAGTTTCCTTGGTTTAGCGGGATATTATAGGAGGTTTGTGAAAAACTTTTCACGGCTTTCTAATCCACTAACTAAGTTGACTCGAAAAGGGGTTAAGTTCATCTGGACAAAGGAATGCGAGGAAAGTTTCCAAGAGCTGAAGAAGAGATTGGTTACTGCACCGGTGTTAACACTACCCTCTATCGGAGAAGGATTCGTTATTTTTAGCGATGCATCTCTGAAAGGGCTTGGGTGCGTCCTCATGCAAAATGACAAAGTAATTGCTTATGCATCTCGACAGTTGAAGATTCATGAGCAGAATTATCCTACGCATGATCTAGAGCTGGCGGCAGTTGTTTTTGCTCTAAAGATATGGAGGCACTATCTTTATGGGGAGAAATGTGATATATACACTGACCACCAAAGTCTAAAGTATATTTTCACATAGAAAGAATTGAACATGAGACAAAGGAGATGGTTGGAGCTTATTAAAGACTATGATTGTTCAATTCATTATCACCCTGGTAGAGCAAACAAAGTCGCGGATGCGTTAAGCAGGAAAGATCCTGTTGTTCTGGCAACAATGAGGATCCTGGGAGATCCCTTGATTAAAGATCTAGTAAAACTGGACATGGGAATTATAAGGAAAGAGACATCATCAACCCTATCCCAAATGATTTCTCAACCTTCATTACTAGAGAAGATCAAGAAGGCTCAAAAAGAAGATCCTTTGCTGCAGGAGAAGTTCGAGGCTGTAAAGGATGGGAAGTTCCCTGATTTCAATATTGATCAAGAAGGTGTATTGAAATTTCGTACAAGACTATGTGTTCCATCTATTCCGGAGATAAAGAAAGAACTGATGGATGAAGCTCATAGCTCTACTTTCTCTATACATCCGGGAAGCACTAAGATGTATAGAGACCTTCGTGATCATTATTGGTGGGATAACATGAAGAGGGAGATTGCCGATTACACTACAAGGTGCCTGGTGTGTCAGCAAGTAAAGGCAGAAAGACAACTTCCTAAGGGGGTATTACAACCGCTACCCATACCAGTATAGAAGTGGGATAATATCACCATGGACTTTGTAACTGGTCTCCCAAAAACATCCAAAGGAAACAATGCGATATGGGTTATTGTGGACCGTCTCACCAAGACAACCCATTTTATCTCTATTCGGGAAGATTTCTCTCTAGATCAGCTTGCCAAGATATACGTGAAGGAAGTGGTAAGGCTGCATGGGGTACCACTATCCATCGTATCTGATCGTGACCCAAGATTCACATCAAAATTATGGAGAAGTCTTCAGCATGCTCTGAATACTGAATTGAATTTTAGTACGGCCTATCATCCTCAAACTGATGGCCAATCTGAAAGGACTATTCAGACACTCGAAGACATGTTGAGATTATGCTCAATGGAATTTAAAGGTGGATGGGATCAACACCTCCCATTAGTGGAGTTCTCTTATAACAACAGCTTCCATGCGAGTATTCAGATGGCACCCTATGAAGCTCTGTATGGAAAGCGGTGTAGAACTCCTACTTGTTGGGATGAAACTGGTGAGAGGAAGCTTCTTGGGCCTGATCTCGTGCAAGAGATGACAGAACAGGTTCATGCCATCCAACAACACATAAAGGCTGCTCAGAGTCGGCAGAAGAGCTATGCTGACAATCATCGAAGGGACTTGGAGTTTGGTGTTGGTGACAAAGTCTTCCTTCGAATTTCTCCATGGAAGAGAGTCATGCGGTTTGGGAAGAAAGGGAAGCTCAGCCCTAGGTACATTGGCCCCTATGAAATCCTTGATCGCATAGGAGCAGTGGCCTATCATCTAGCACTTCCACCGAACCTAGCTCAAGTTCATGATGTCTTCCATGTATCTCTCTTGAGGAAGTACATACCCGACCCTTCGCATGTACTGAACCCAGTGGTGGTACAACTTGAACATGACCTCTCTTATGAGGAGCAGCCAGTGGAGATCTTGGACCGTAGAGACAAGGTCCTACGAAACAAGACTACCCACCTTGTGAAAGTGTTGTGGAGGAATCATAAATATGAAGAAGCGACTTGGGAGCCTGAGGAAACGATGAAGCAAAAGTACCCTCACCTTTTCAACTAGGCCTCAAGTATAAATTTCGGGGACGAAATTTCTTAAGGGGGGAAGAATGTAACGACCCAATCTTTTTGAGTAGTATATTAACTTACTCTTATTGATTTAATAAGATGTTAATGGTTAATGCAGAAAGAGGAGTCGATGGCTTCATCCAGTAGACTCAACCCTTACGAAGCCCACTTATCAGAGCTTGGGAAGGAGGTAGCATCTGTGGGCTTCGCTTTGGACCAAGCCCAAGCCGAGCTCCAGCGTGTCAAGCTTGAACGAAAACTCTTGCAGGAGAAGTTCAAGTTAGTGGAGATTGCTACTAGGGCAATGTTATCTGAGCCTCCCTCAGATTCTCTCACCATATCACACCTTACACTTAGGTCTTATGCCAGTGTTATAAGGGGCTATGTGATGAGACCCTAGTTTCCTTATCGGGTGAATAAATTGAGATTTCTTCCTTTAGTGATGTTTGTGAAATTTCAAATGCCTAGATAATTTTAGAATGTATTTTATTGATGAATTTTGAAAAAGGGATATTTTGAAATATTTATGTAAACCCTAAATAACTAATGATGTGTAATGATTTTCAAAAAATGGTCTTCTACAAAAGTGTTCATTAAGGAATTTGGAGTCTAATAAGATCAACTTAATTTTTGATGAATAGTAAATTATGAATAGTGATTTTACGCTTAGGATTAGTAATGTGACCAAATGGATTAGTAATTTTCACTTAAAGAAAGTTTTAATATAATTTAGACACCTTGGTTAAGTAATGTGATTCAATAAAATGGGTAAATAACGGTTTCATAAATTATTAAGCAAGTATTAGTTTTTTCGGATGAATAGTGTTTTTTAATTAAAAATTTAATTAAAAATAATTAGAAAATTATTTTTATAAAAATGACTTTATTTTTGAACTCAGAGCATCGATATTATGTTAAGGTAATTTTTGGGGATTTTTCTGGAAAAAATGAATTTTTGATGAATAGTGTTTTTATTTAAAAATTAAAATAAAAATATTTAGAAAAATATTTTTATAAAATGGATTTCATTTTTGAAATCAGAGCATTGATATTTGGTTAAGGTGAAATTTTGGGATTATTCTGAGAAAGTTGAATTTTCAGTGAATAGTAAAAATACCGTTTTAGGGTTTCGGTATGTTTAATGACATCATAATGATGTCATGATGATGTCATGAGATCGTTTGAGGGTTGGCCGGCCAAGGGTGATGAATTATTGTTTTGGGGGCCCCATGTGGCCTAACTCCATGATAAATGCCAAGGGAGAGCCCATGGGTTTGAGAAAAGCACATGTGAGGTGTCCTTTGGCCATTAATGCTTTGTCCCCTCACTTTCCCTATAAATACCCACCCTTTCCTACCTTGGTTTTCACTCCCAACTCTTCCCCAACGAAGTTCTGGTCTTCTTACCTTCCAAAGAGTCCTCCCAAGGTGCCCCCAAGCCCTCAAGGTCCAATCCTTTGAGTTTCAAGAGTCACGTTTTAAGGTAAGGGATCCGACCCCTCTCTTTCTTTTCATGAAATCTCTTTTATGTCATTCCTATTATGCTCCATGTTTTTATGTGAGAGGATGTTCTTTTATATTCCTCTTACTGCCCTTTCATGTTTATATGATGAGAGATCCCCTCTTACTCTCATCATTTCGTTTTATGAAAGTTTAAGTGACGCCGTTAGGCTGCCGAATTTTTAAGGGATTCTTTCACCCTTCTCATTTTTCAAGTTCAATTTTCATGTCAAGTCTTTCAAGTTCCTTTTTATTATGTTGGGGTATGATCTATATATCAATAATACTGATCTCTTATGATCATATGATGAGGGACCCTTTTTGATCTTGTCAAATCATTTTCTTTTGAAGTTAAGTGACGCCGTAAGGCTGCCGAATTTTCATAAGAGAAATCTAATCTTTTTCCTTCCATGTTTTTCATTTCAAATGGTATGTCCCTAAAATTTCGTTACCATGTCCATATGTCCTTATTATTCTTTCACCCTACTGTTTTATGGATCATTTATGAGTGGGTGACCCATGTCCCCTCTCATTTCAATGTTTTCTAAAACCCCGAAACTTAGCCGTTATGCTGCAGAATTTTCCCCTCAAAATGCCTCTCTCTTTTCTCAAAAATTATTTTATGTTATAAAGTGAATACTCAAAGCTCTTATTTCTACAAGGGTATTCACATATATATCAAAATGTTCCATTTTAAATTCTGGGATTTACATACATGAGACCCGCTTTCCCTTTCCGTGGGTTTAAAGTGACGTAAAGATCATGTCTTTAAAGCAGTTTTTAAAACGTTATGATTATGAAATGAAACCCATTTATTTTATGCTATGTGGGTTATTTATGAAATGTTTGATGATGATATATGTGGCTCACATGATAATAAAGGCAAATTTAAGGGTGCGCCCTGATAGCGCTCCAATGCATTGGGTAATGATGTAACCACTAGAGATTACAATTTTCACGATACCTTGGTGAATAACCTTGGTAATTTTCAAATGACACCTTGGGGATGGACCTTGGTGATATGTTCATGATTGTCTATGTTAAATTATGTAGCCACATCTTCAAGTTATGAAAAATGTTATTTTTATTATGAAATGCCTCATGATTTCTTTCTTATGCCTTAATGTTCTTTTCATGTCCTTATTGAAGTATCTCAAGTTCACATGTAAAATGTTCCTCTTATTTCCCTTACTGGGCCTTCTGCTCACCCTTTCTTTTGATGTATGTCCCCAGGTTATGAGATGCATAATGAACATAGGATGAACTAAAGGAGAAGCCTTTCAAGTGTTTAAGAAGAATGTTTTTATGTTTTTTTTTATGTTTTATGATCCTTGTTTCCAAGACACTAAACCTTAACGATCCTCAGTTTTGTGTAATGTAATGAAAGTTTATGTTATAAAATGGCGGGATGCCATAATTATAGTCTTTTATCACCCATTTATTAACAATTCTTTGTTAAAATCACTATTTTTGGTGATAATTGCTTCATTTTTCATGTATGATTTGGTTCGGTAATTTTGGTCCTTTTACTTTTATCATGGTTAAATAATATATAAAGTTTTAAAAATTATATTAAAAATTATATATATTCATTATACATTTATTTATATTAATCTATAAAATTTATAGATAGAAAATGGATTACACTGTTCATGGAGACGTCACATGAAAGATGTTTCCATTTTTCTCGTTGGATGGAATGAAAGGAAGGTAAAAAATATATCATTTTTAAAGGGTCATTATTATATCATATATATCACACATATTAATTATATTTTTCCTTATTTCCTTCCAGGTAAAGCATTAGTGAAAAAATGAGTTACATCGCCTCGTGAGGCGGTAGTCCGTCGTACACACGATCAACATTATCGTGTCCCCCATGGAATGGAAAGTAAGAAGGTATCTATGATATAATAATTAAGTAGGTATAATTATCTTAAAAATATTATATATATTCATTTAATATATCCTTATTTCCATCCAAGAAAAACGAGAATGAGAAAAACACATCACATCGTTTTGTAAGGCAGTGGTTCACCGTACCCACAAACGAAATTATTATTTTCCAATGGGTTATATAGTAAGAATATATATGTTATATTATAATTAAATAATTATATAAATTTAATAAATATCATATAATTATATTAGATATATTATTATATCCAACCATGAGAGGTGTTGATAGAAAACAAATTACATCAGTTCGTGAGGCGGTAGTCCGCCGTACAGACGATCGACAGATTTGTTTCCCATTTGATGGAAGAGGAGATGTATATAGGTCATGAAATTAACATAATAAAATATAAGTATATTAAAGATACTTATGTTGTTATATAATCACGGTTTAATAATATTTTCAGAAAGCAGAGGAAGAAATAAAATGAAAACTCTCGTTTAAGAATGACACCTCTTATTCAGAAAACTTCTTTAGGTTTGCACCAAAAGCCTTCCTAGGTTGGATTTATGATAAATAACTGCCTCTTGGATATTTTTAGGGAGTTAAGGAAGGTATTTTGGCACGTATATGCTAAACCAAATGGATTTTGGAGTGTTAATAAGATAAGAGAATGGGTGGCCTTTTATAAGTTGGGGAGAGGATACACTTGGAATTTTTGAAAATAAAAAGTGATACCCACATTTTTTACATGAAAAAAGGATAAAAAATGGATAATTATCAAAATATTGATGATATAAGTACTAAATATTAATATACAATAAACTTTATACAAGTTTTGGGTCATTTTTAACCCTTATATTGTTAGTTTAACCCCTTGGTAAACCTATTTTAACCCTTACCATGATAAATTTTTTTTTACTATTTTTACTATTAATTATGATAAAATATTAAGTTGAAATTATTATATAATGTAAATTATTCAGATTAAAAATATTTAATACATTTTTTCAGATTAAATTCACATAAGTGGCATAATTAAATTTAAAATTAAACCCACAGATGCGTTAAAAAACTATTTTTCCAAACAAAAACTTTCAAAACATTAAAAAGTTTTTATATCAGAATTCAATATGAAATTGAGTAAAATAAAATAAATTAGTTAAATTGTAATATAATTGAACTAATTTTACTTTAAAACAAATTTAAAATATAATTTAAGTTTTTAAATAATCTAAAGAAAATGCAGTTTCCAATAAAAATCTGTATTTTTCAATATTCATCAAATTATTAATCTTTTCAAAAAATTCTAAAAAATTAACCCCAAGATTATTTTTAAATGTATATTTCAAAAATTAGGTTTATTTTTTCAAATTTTTTTCTAAAATTTGTAAAAATAAAATTTAAATTATGTATTCAAAGAGAGACTAAACTACCTTTGGGAAAAATATAGCTTTTCTGAAAACATTTTTTTTTTAAATTGATTATTATTTTAATTATAATAAATAAATAACCATTGAATTTATTTTATACATGTTTAAACCATAAAATTTTCATAATTTAGTTATTCATATTCATAACTGACAACTTAATGGCTAGGTTATAACCGTATTCTATATTACGATTCATTTAGACTCGGGGTTGCATAATCCATAAGCTATCGAAGCGATTAAATTTATTTAAAAAGAAATATATCATAATGTATAGAGGTGTTACATTCTATTATAATCTTGGTGATTCATGTAATATATGATATCAAATATGATTCTCCTCTTTTAAAATATTTGGGTGTTATATTCTTCCCCCTTAAATAAATTGCATGCTCACAATTTAATCTTGATCTTGATAATCAAGGGTTTGAAATTTGAAAATACCTTTATTGGAAAAACACATTGTAAAAAGGGTTAATAAAAAATCAACTTGATAATATATAAAGGGATGTAAAAATTTTATTTATAATAACACATACTAGGTTACAAAATAATATAACATTGGTGGGAAGTGAAGATATAGACATAGATGAAAATCGTAAATAATTATGGAGAGTGACAAAGATCATCGATCTCAAGAAAGTAAATGATCATGAGAAAGTAAACAACCAAAAATACATAATTTTTTGATGACTTACAATATCATTTTATTCATCTAATATGAAGGTAATATGATAATTGTTTTGTTTGAAGATCTTTTTACTATCTAGACTAGGAACATAATAAAATATACTTATTTGATTTCTTTTTATTTCATAGGAACAATTTAATCCTCTGGTTGTTTTTATTAATTAATACTTAATAAATTACTCCTAGAAATGAATATCCAATCAGAATTTTTTATGCCTAAAGCAAAAAATATATCATTTAATAAATCATCATATCAATAAAAGAATGGAAAGTCATTCCACCAGTCTCTAGATATTTTCCATAACAAAAATGGTTAGAATGAGTTATCTAATAGTACATTAATTTATAAAACCTTAACCCCAAATTTCAACTTAATCCATTTCATTAATAGTTAACCTTAATACCCATCTAAAATATGTCTTTCCAAATTCATAGTTCAAAAATTTATAGGAAAGGACAATAAATTTCCAAAATCAACTTAACATTATATTCTCCAAAAAACATAAAATAACTCTTAATGTCACATACCAAATATTTGAATACCTTGAGAACCATAAAAACTTAATGAAAACAGGAAATCTTCCTAAAATAAAATCTTAGTTTTTGAATATATTCCACAAATACAAACTTTTAGTAAACTCCAAAAAAGATAACAAAAAAAATTAGATAACTAATCAATTTCAAGGTCACTAATAATATACCATAAAAATAAATTTATCATTATTATCTCAACATAGAGAAAATATTAAGGGTTATATTCCCTCAATCACGTGTTTTATGAAAATATTAACTCATTAGTGAATCACTTTTCTTGGTACCATTCAACATATAATTTCAAATACTTAACAAAAGACTACTATAGTACAATCCTTATTCATTTCATGATTTCTATAATGATAATATTATTCATAAAACACTTCTAAAAAATAATTATTGAATCTAAATACACAATAATCATTCCACTTGGGCCATAGTAAGAGCATAATCTTGACCTTGACCCCTTAGCATATTCTGGACTATATTCCCTTAACACATGGGAAATTGATTTTTGTAGTGCCCCATCATATTACAGTTGAATAATTGAATAGAATAAACATATTTATTTCCCTTATAATCAGGATCATGATGACCTTTCTCTCTACGCTTGTAGTAAACTCACATTCCATTTAAGAAAGTACCAGGGTGTCTCTTTCCACAATTATCACATGGGGGAAAATCCATCATTCCCTTCTTCCATTTATCCATTTTATTACTATTCAGTACTCTTATTCTATTTCTTCTATTTTAATCCATAAGAATAATATAATTCTTTCTCTATATTGATACCTCATGATATTATCTCCTCATACGATGATAAATTTTGGAAGACTAGTGCCTTACAAAGAATTGTTTTAATCTTATAAAAAATGTCAATCATTATCTTTGGATTACATATGTAGTCCATAAAATTACTTGATAACCTTGTAAAGATTTATTTATACTTAGAAAAAAAATTCATCCTCTATTTTTCTTAGACACAGGAATTGTCTCCATATCTTCTCGTTTCTAGTGAGGAAAATATTTTTCCAAGAAGAGTACCTTAAATTACATCCATTCCATGTTTTCTATTTCTTCTTAATCCTTAGTGTTTTGAATCAATGAACACTATTGATCTGCATATCCTTATAGATGATAAACTATCATGATATATTTTTAATTTCATTGATTCTAAAAGTGGTAAATATCTTATCTAAAGAACTTATCCATTTCTCAACTACAAAAGGATTTGTAGTCTGATTGAATGATGAGGGATGTTGATGCATGAAGCTATCTAACAACATTACACCATGTTGTGAATTGTAAGGAAACTTCATATGGGAAAGGTTATTGCTCATTACCTGATTTAGATTCCCTAATATGGTTATAGTTTGATTATTTTTAGCTATAGCTCTAGCTTAAGCCTCATTGTCTTTCCCAGGAGAGAAATCCCTATATGGGGTAAGTGTATTAACACGGTTCCCATTATTTCCACTAGGAAACATTATTAATAATGGAATATAATATATTAGATCATAACATTATGAAACATAAGGTATAATCCAAATACTAGTGAAATACTTAATATAAATTAAAAAATTTATGAATTGATAATATCATATTAATAAACATGTTTTTTTGTAATGTTTTCAAATCATAAAAATCTTTCCAAATCCATCATAAAAGTTTTGTAAAGAAAATGTGAAATAACCCAAGAATATCCCCTAGGAGTGTCAAAACAAGTGAATAGTAAGGACTATTACCGTGTACTAGGTAATGTTTAAGTCAAGTCTGATGTACCTTTTTTAAATTTATTACCCATAGACAGATCTGTGTCAAAACCATTTCCACTTATAGTATCCAGACAAGGATGTATTTCTTAGAAAACCAAATAATCCCTACCTCAACAAAACTTTAATATGAAATCATATACTTAGACTTTTCTAAAAAGTAATTCATAGGGTTATGTTCTATAATATATGTTTTAATAAATATAGTTCCCAAGGTTTCTACTAAAGTCACTCTGATACCAACTATGAAGACCTCAAACCTAGTATCCTAGAGCTGGTGAACACTTTATTACATTGACACTAGATATGAGAAATAAAATCCTAAAGGACTAAATATTTTTATAGTATTGGTATAATCGATACATACTTGAAGACACACATTACATTTTAAAACATAAAATAAATAAAGTATTTCATTGAGAACACCATTATTCCCCATAGCATATCCCTGTATATCAATCATAAAACACTTCCTCGTGTCCTAGGGAAAATAAAAAATAAGAAAGGGGTGAGTTCAATTGTGTAGTAAGTGTATGTGTACAAAAGAATATATCATGAATAAATAATCAAAATTAATATAGAAAGATAAATAACTGAAACACATTCCATTTAAACAATAACTTGAGTATAGTATGACAAGAGTAAAGGATGATCAAATCAATACATATAAATAATCACATGAACTTGATAATTATCCAAGGATATTATAACTAATTGAGTAATCACATGGAGATAAACAACATATCTTATAATGAGGGAATTCATAATGCCTAACTTCATAAACAATCTATCAATACATTTCACAAGATAATTTAAAACTATGGGTAAAACCCATTTAATTTGGCCAACTGATTTGTCTTGTGAGACCTATTGATGCATTAAGGGGATCTGTAATTATAGGCCCCACCCATCAATTAATAAGTCTAACTCATTACGTATATGAAAGGGATGAAACATAATCAACATAATTTTTTTTATTGAAAAACATACATAGTTAATGTTAATACTAACCCCAATTAATAAACATAATCATAAACCATACAGAGAAATATGGTAAATGATAATAAAATTGTATATACCCAGTAAAAACTAATCATAAATCATCCAAATAAATAATAAGTATGGTATCAATACAATATATCTCCAGTGTATCATAAGTACAATAAATGCTTGATGTCATTGATGAATATAAATATCATAAAAATGTCATTAAAAACATTCTTGAGGAAGAAAACCATTTCACTTCAAAAATATTTTTAAAAAATAAAATTTCACAAAAAATATTTTGAAAATAATTTTCTTTGAAAACAATCTTTGAAAATTATAAAATAAACTATAAAACATTTTGTGTTTATAACATTGGGAAATTCCACACATGCCGTATAAGTTAAAAAACATTCATATCACGCTATTGTAAAAAGGTTAAGAAGTGCCTCGTTAAGAAAATGATAAGAAAATTACTTTCAATTTTTTTTTATAAAAATTTAAAAATGGTTAATTTTTTTTAATAAATCATTTTTATAATTTTAAAAACATTTTTTATTTTCTTTGAAAACATGGATTTGAATTAAAAAGGTTTTTCAACTGAAGTGAGAAATAAAGTCAGATTTTCTTAAAAACACATTATCAATCATTTTAAGTACCAAAGAAAGGAATTTTTTTTACTATTATTTGAAAAAGTTTATTAATAAATATAATATAATAAAATATATTGTGTTTAAGATAGAAATATCAAATAATTCCCACAAGTTTGAAACATAAACAATCCCGAATAATGATGAGATTGTGAAATAAAACCTTACCACTTTGGTAATATTTGAATCATAATACCCATGAAATAAATAACATAAAATTTAAATTTAAATACTATTAACATAAATATATTCATTACATAACATATAAAATGGGTATTATATACACCATAAAAATGAATAAGCGGTGAATATGGAATATGTATCATGAAAGTAAAAGTGAGATAAGAAACCATTACATAAGTTTTGAATTCCTTAATATATGTCTGAACCTCCTGTATAATAAATATAGGTTTATTATAAATATATTTTAGAACCATAATCATATATCAAATACCATATATGATTTACTTATAGTCTTTCATCACCCGTTTATTAACAATTCTTTGTTAAAATCACTATTTTGGGTGATAGTTATTTGGTTTTTCATTTATGTTTTGGCATGGTAATTTTGGTCCTTTTACTTTGAACATGGTTAAATCATCTAAATAATTTTAAAAATTATATAAAAATTATATATATTCATTATATATGTATTTAGATTAATCTATTAAAGTTATAGATAGAAAATGGATTACACCGTTCATGGAGACGGTAGACCGTATGTACGAACGAATATTATTTCCTTTTTTCTAGATGGATAGAACTAAAGGAAGGTAAATAATTTATAAAATTTATAGATTATTCATGATTATATATATATATATAACACATTAAATAAATTTATCCTTATTACCTTCCATGTAAAGCGTTAATGAAAAATGAGTCACAATGCTTCACGAGGCGGTAGTCCGTCATACACATGGGCAACATTAGTGTATCCCCAATGGAAATGAAAGTAATAATGTCACACCCCGAATGATGCTTAATTTTAATTTAATTAATTTGGGTCTTTGTTTTGGAGCTGGGGTTTGAACCGGTTGTATTTGGGAAGCAATAGAGATCTGATACGGGCGCGCGACCGCGCACGCGACCGTGTGCGGTGTCTCACCTCAATCAATAAAGATATTATCATTTTTGTTGGTTTTATCATTTTAGTTTTATCATTAGTATTATTAATATCTAAGTTAATGTTTTCATTTGGTTATTAATAATGAATTGTGGTTGCAAAACAATATATATATATATATTGTGTATTGTTTTATTATTAATAATAATATTAATATTAGGATTATCATTATTATTTTCTTAAATTATTTGCACAGGATTTTAATATTAAAATTGTTTTTGAAATTATAAAATCATTAATTTACTAATTAGATTACGGTTATTTTTGGATTAGGTTAATTTAAGTTTTTTTATTTCATTTCTTTTTTTTCATTTCTTTTATCTTTTTTTTCTCTCTTTTTTTCTCCCTTCTCCCTCTTGAGCTTCACCCCTCCCCGCGTGGAACCCCCCCAACCCGCATAACCCTACCCGCGCGGCTAAGCCGCTCCCCTCACCTTCCTCTGGTGCGGCCTCCTCCGGCACGACGTCCTCCGGCGCGGCGCGACGTCCTTCGGCGCGGACCTACGCTCCCCTTCGCTCCTCCTCACCAGACCAGCTACCATCGGATCGGCGCACCGCAGCCCCGTCGACCTCCACCCACGCACACAGCCTTCCTCATGTGGCCTCCCTCTTGACCGAGCCACCTGGTTACCCTCATCGCTTAGAAACCCAGCACGCACCACCCCGGGCCACACCCCCTTCTGCTGCCGGTGCTCCTTTCCGGCGACGAAACCGAACAACACCCTGCCCTCAAACCCTAGCCCGCTCCCTGCTGCCCTCCGATGTTCCTCCTATCCGGCGATGCCTCTCCGGCCTCCTTACCCGCACGTGCGGCCTCCCCTCAGCCACCTCACTACCTTTTTTCCCTTCGCACAGCCGCACTGCCCTCCTTTCCGGCTAATTTTTCCAGTGCGGCGCACCTCCGACAGTCTTCCCCTTGCCTGGTTATACATTCGCACCGTTTCTTTAGGTGCGTTATGCCTCGGTTATTCGTTCTGTCAATTTTATTAAGTTGCGGTTAGGGTTTTGGTTTGGAATTTGGTTCATTTATTGTGTCATTGATCCGATTGCTTGTTTTTAAGGATTAATTACATTGTTTGTGGTGTGGTTGTCATGCGGCGGAGTTTGCGCATCGCGTTTGCGAATTTACGATACCGAAGGTATGTGTTTTTGCATATATGTGTTGTTTGACGAATTAATTTTCTTATTTAATTAATTTAGTATACTCATTGATTAGTTTTCTTGGTGAGAATATAGTTTCACTTAAGGTTTAATATAATTTCAATGTGTTTCATAGTGTGTTTATTTAATATGAATGTTTTGATTTTGTGAAAAACTCATGCTGAGCTTTTCGTAGTGTTTTATAAACTTTTCTGTGGGTTTATTATGTCGCGCAAGTGCTGAAAAGTCTGTTTTATCATGTTTTTGGTGTTGCGTCATGGTGCGCTTGGTATTAGAAAGGATGTTTGAGTGCGTTGTTGATATAAACCTTTGATGTGATATTTAAAATGCTTTATAAATTGTTTAATTGTTTAATTCCTTTATTAAATTATATGTATAGGGAGTGGTCCCTTCCTCGGGGGTTCGAGTCGTCGGCAGTAAGGACCTGTGTATATGCATATGCATGAAAATGTATATGCATGGCGGTGAAGCGGTCTCGGGTTACCCTTGTAAAAAGTTACGTGTTTTGAGGTAGGTTCCCTATGCCTTTACCTTTAATTAGAGTTCCAATTTTTCTTGATGTTTATTTAGAATTATTTCCTTGGGTTTATATGAAATTCATATGCACTATACATATATATGGTTATAGTTATTAAAAAGTCGTCTCCTGTGTATTTGAACATGAAATGGGTATTTCAAAAATGTGTGTGGTCTTCTGTTTGAATTTTTTATGAAAGTGAAATGACATGTTTGACTTTTAAGGGATTCCAAAGTGATTTTCAAAATAGGTTTTGGTGTGAAGACGGGATTAAAAGATTATTTGATTTCATAAAAATGATTACTTCATTGTAAGTGTGGTTTTATGTTTGTTTTAAAAATACACTGCCTTCATCTGTTCCAAAATGATGAATACTCCTTGTAAAGTGATGAGGCCCGTTTGGCACTTTGAGTTTGGTTTGAAAAAATGGAAAACCCCACTTGAGACATTCCCCTAGTTTGAGAAATGCGATGTAAGTGTTTATGTGTGGTTTGTGATATGTGCCTAGTAAAGAGGCTTGTGCATTTTTGTGTGACGGATAGAAAAAAGGGGGGTGATCCCAAGGGGGGAGATCGGTGGTGAGAGGGGTGGGTGTGTTTTTGAATAAAGAGAAAGATGTGTTCATGTATGTTAGTTTTATTAAAACTCACCACCACTTGAAACAGAGCACAATGGGAAACCTGGGTATCTAGGTGGGTGAACTAGGACTTGTGGGCTAGTGTTCTGGAGGTGACTTGACCCAGTTTCACTGCAGGTTTGACGATTGTAACACTAACTAAACATATGAATGACTGAGGGTCGTGGCCTTCTAAGCCACATTTTATGAGGGTCGTGGCCTTCTAAGCCATGTTTTCTGAGGGTCTTGGTCTTCTAAGCCACGTTTCACCGAGACACACAGATCCTATGTCCCCAACTAACACTAACTGCTTAGGGACTTCCCATGGTGCTTGTGATGCGATTTTAAATTCAATTATTTCATGCTTTTCCCCTCTTTTGTGAAAACCATAACTGAATCTATGTTGGTCTCCTTAAATTTTGAAATGTTAATGCATGCTCAAAACCTATTTTGAAAAGGGAATATAAATTTTTTTTCTGGGAAATGCAAGCTTGTTATTTGAATTTGAAGAGTGAACAACACTATTTTATTATGCCTTATTTTCAAACTAGCATGATTTGGATTTCTTATTAAAGGTAGTGGCATAGGGATTTGTTTTATTTTTACTTTCCTACTAAGCATCTCAGTGCTCACACCTACTTTATATTTTCAGTTCCAGGTTCTTGTTTTGGATCTCTCTTGTAGTAATCTTGTTTATGTGTTTGGTGGTGACCCAGGACATGTATGTTTAACTTTCCATTATTGTTCTATTTTCAATTGAAAGTATTTAACTACCTTGATTAGTTTATGTCGATTGTTTATATGTATTTTATGGGCTAAATCGTTCCCAACTGCCTCGTTGTGGTGCCCGACACTAGTTGCCAGCCCGTGGGGATCGGGAACGCCCTTCGGGCCATATCGTGGACCAGGTCGAGCGCCAGGTTGGATGACGAACCGGCCTGGTTCGTGACAAATAAGTTATATGTGATATAATAATTAAATAGGTATAATTGTGTTAAAAATATAATATATATTAATTTAATCTATCCTTAGTACTATCCAAGTAAAATGGAAATGAAAAAACACATCACATCGGGTTGTGAGGTGGTAGTCCCCATACACATGAGCGACGTTATTGTTTTCTAATGAGTTGGAAGGTAAGAAATTAGATGTGATATTATGACTATATAAGTATATTAATTTTATAAATATAATATAAATATGTTAAATTTATTATTATATAAAACCATTATAGTTTGTGATGGAAAACAAATTACATCAGTTTGTGAGGTTGTAGTCTGCCGTACGAACGATCGATAATTTCGTTTCCCATTTCTTGGAATATGAGATTGATATAGTTCATGAACATAACATAATAAAAAATAAATATATTAAATATAATTATTTTATTATATAATCACGGTTTAATAATATTTTAAGGGGGCGGAGGATGAAATAAAATGAAAACACTCATTTAAGAACACTACATTTTCTTTAGAAAAATTCTTTAGGTTTAAAACAAAATCCATACTAGGTTGGATTTATGATAAACCCAAGGAATATAGGATATTTTTAGGGAATTAATTAATGGAATTTAGTAGGTATTATCTGAACCAAATGGATTTGGAAGTGTGAATAGAAGAGGAGATGGGGAAACCTTTTATTAGCGGGGGAGTGGACACACTTGGAATTTTTGAATGTAAAAAGTGATAACCACATTTTTATCCTAAAAAGATGATAAAAAATGGGTAATTATAGAACCATGGATTATATAAGGTCCATATAAGAACATAAAATAGGATTTATACAATTTTTGGGTAATTTTTAACCCTTTAACACCCTTGTAAACCTGTTTTAACCCTAACCGTGGTAAATAATTATTTTTTCTATTATTACTAATAATTATGAAAAAAATTAATCTGAACTTATTATATAATATAAATTATTATTATTAAAAATATTTAATTCATTTTTAAAAATTAAATTCAATGAATTGGTAGAATTTAATTTAAAATTAAACTCACAGACGCGTCGAAAAAAAAGGTTTTTCTAAAGAAAACAATTCAAAAGTTTAAAAAGTTTTTATATCAGAATTCAATGTGAAATTGATTATAATTACCTAAATTAGTTGAATTTTAATATAATTTATCTAATTTTAATTTAAAATAAAATTAAAATATAGTTCAACTTTTTAAACAATTTAAATAAAATGGCAGTTTTTAGAAAAAATTGGTATTTTCACTATTAATAAAAAAATCTTTTTAGAAAATATAAATAATTCATCAAAAGATAATTTTTACATATAGATTTTAAAAAATGTGTTTATTTTTTAAAATAAATTTTATAAAATTGGTAAAATGTAATTTTAAATTATGTGTGCAAAGTGCAACTAAACCGCCTTTTAGAAAAATATAGTTTTCTAGTAAACATTTCTTTTTCTTTTAAATGATTATTATTTTAATTATAATCAATAAATACACATTTAATTTATTTTATATATGTTTAAAACATATAATATTCACAATTTATTTAGTTCAATTCAGAACTATCAACTTAACATCTAGGTCATTATGGTATTCTATATTATGGATCTTTTAGACCCGGAGTTGCGTGTTCTATAAGCCATCGAAGTGATTAAATTTATTTTTTAAAAAATACATTGTAAAGTATTGGGGTGTTAAATTATCCTATAATATGGGTGTTACATGTCATATATGTTATTTAACATGATTTTCCTCTTTTAAAATCTCAAGGTGTAACATTCTTCCACCTTAAATAAATTACATCCTCACAATTTAATCTTCATCTCAGTAATCAAGGGTTTGACATTTGAAAATACCTTTTTTGGAAATCATCATCATAAAAATCATTAATAAAACATCCTCTTGATAATATATAAAGGTAATTGCAAGGGTCATGTAGAATAAGAAATACTATATTTTCAAATAGGATAACATTGATGGAATGTGAAGATATAGACATTGAAGAAAAGTGTAAATAATTATTGAGAGTGATAAGATCATCAATCATAATAAATTTAATGATCATGAAAAAGTCAATAACCACAAAACCATAAATCCAAGATGAGTTAAAATACTATTTAATTCATCCAATATGAATGTAATAAGATAATTTTTTTGTTTCAAGATCCTTTTACCTAGAGTCGAGGGATCATTTTACTATCTATACTAATAACATAAGAAAATATGATTATATGATATCTTTTGATTTCATAGGAATAATTTAATCCTTTGGTTGTTTTTTTTAATTAATACTTAATCTTTTACTCTATAAAGTTATATCTAATAGATTTTTTATACATGAAGCACTAAAATTAAAATTTAATAGACCATTAGATCAATAAAAGAATAAAAATTCATTCCTCCTATCTCTAGATATTTTCCAAAACCAAAATGGTTAGTTTAAGTTTCTAATAATACATTAATTTATAAAACCTAAAAAATAACCCCAAATTTAAACTTAATCCATTTTATAAATAGTTAACCTTAAGACTCATCCAAAATTTCTCTGCCTATATTCAAAGTCCAAAAATTTATAAGGAAGGTCACTAAATTTACAAAATCATATTAACATTAGATTCACCAAACAAAATAATATAGCTCATAATGTCACATACCAAATATTTGACTACCTTGACCACCTTAAAATCTTAATGAAAATAATAATTCTTCCTAAAATAAAATCCATGGTTTTTGAATATATTCTCTAAATCTAAATATGTAGTAAACTCCAACAAAGACAATAAAAACTATCAAATCACTAATCAATTTCAAGGTCACTAATACTATCACATAAAAATTTATTTATAATTATTATCTCAATATCAGAAACATATTATGGGTTTTATTACCTTAATAATGTGTTTTGCAAAAATATCAACATGTCACTAAATCAATTTTCTTGGTACCAATCAATATATGATTTCAATTTATCAATGAAATACTATTACTTTACAATATTTATATGTTTCAGGATTCTTATAATGATAATATCGTTGATAAAATAATTCTAAAACATATTTTATTGAATTCAAATACATATGAACTTTATTCATTCTACTTCGGCTATAGTAATAGAATAATATTAACCTTGATCCCTTAGCATATTCTAGGGTATATTTCCTTGACGCTTGAGAAATTTGTTTATGTAGTGCCCCATATCCTTACAATTTAATAATTGAACAATGGTAACTTCTTTCTTTCATTTAAAACCATGATCACAGTTTATTTTCTCTCCACACCTGTAGTAAACTCCAATTCCCTTCAAGAAATGACCAGGGTGTCTCTTTTCACAATTATCACATGGGATAAAATCATTCTTTCCCTTATTCCCTTTATACATTTTTTCAATATCATCATATTCTTCTCTTTATTCCCTTATAATCCATAAGACTTGTAGAATTATTTCTTGTTATTGATACCACATGATACGATGTCCTCATATGATGATAAAATCTAGAATACTAGTTCCATTCAAATAATTGGACTAAGTTCGTAAAAGAAATGGCCAATTTTTCTATTTTTATTATACAGGTAGTCTATATAATGCCCTTATAACCTGGTAAAGTTTGATTCATACTTAGAAATATTTTTATCCTCTTTTTTTCCTAGACTCCGGATTTGTCTCTCCATATCCACTCGTTGCTCAAGAGGAAAATATTTTTCCAAGAAGAGTACCTTAAAATACTTCCATTCCATGTTTTCTATTTTTTATTAATCCTTAATGTTTTGAATCAATGAACACAATTGATACTAATATCTTAAGAGATGATAAAATCTAGGAAAACTTTCTCCGTTTAATTTCTTCCCAAAGAGAGAAATATTTCTTTAAGAAACTTATCCATTGATGACCTACAAATAGATTTGTAGTCCTATTGAATGATGGAGGTTTTTTATGCATGAAGTTGTATAACATTATTAACCTATGTTTTGGATTACTAGGATACTTCATATAGGAAATTTTATTGCTCGTAACCTGAGTTAGCTTCCCCAATATAGTTATAGTTTGTTCAGTTCCAACTACAGCTCCAACTCCAGCTTCATTATCTTATACTAGAGGAAAATCCCTACATGGGGTATGTGTATTGACATATTTACCATTACTTCCACTAGGTTCATTTATAAACAACAAAATAAACTAGATTATATTATAACATTATGAAACATAATGTATAATCCCAAAAACTAGCGAAATACTTAACGTAAATTGATAAATTTATGCATAGATAATATTGCATTAATTATAATGGTTTCTTTGGGAAAGTTTTCAAATCATAAAAATATTTTCAAATCATTCATAATGGTATATAAATAAATTGTTAATTAACCTAAGTATATCCCCCAGGAGTGTCAAAATAGGTGCATATTAAGGCCCATTGTTTTATACTACATAATGATCAAGTTAATCCTGATGTTGCTTTTTCAAAGTTATTACCCCTAGGTACATCTATACCAGAACCACATCCAATTTAAGTATCCTAATAGAGATATATTTATCGGAAAACCAAATAATATCAACCATACCAAAACTTTATTATGTTTTCCTATACTTAGGCTTATCCTTAAAGTAATTCATAAGGTTATATTCTCTAATATATGTTTTCCTAAATCTAGTTCCCAAATTTTCTCCTAAATGTGATATGATACCAACTATAAAGAGCCTAACTCTAGTATCCCAAAACACGTGGTTACTTTCTTAAATTGGCACAAAATATAAGCAATCACATCCCAAAGGACCTAATAATTTTGTAGCCTTGGTAAACTAGATACATACATAAAAATACACATAAAATTTTAAAACATAAAATATGAAAAGTGTTTTCTACGACAATTTAATTATTCCCCTTAGCATATCCATACATATGAATCATAAAACTCATCCTGGTATCCTAGGGAGAATAAAACATAAGGGGTGAGTTTATATTCTTAGTAATGGTATGAATAAAAAAAATATTTCATAAATTAATGATCACAATTAATATGGTAAGGTAAATAACTAAAACACATGCCATTTAAATAATAACTTGTGCATAATATGGAGGGAATAAAGGATGATTAAATTAAGTCATATAAATAATCACATGAACTTGAAACTTATCCATGGGTATTATAACTAACTGAAAAATCAAATGGACATAAATAAAAAATATCATAATAAGGTAATTAATAATTATAAACATCATAAAAATACTATCAATACCTTTCACAAGACAGTTTAAAATTATGGGTAAAAACCCTTTAAATTTGGCCAACTAATTTGTCTCATGAGACCCATCGATGCATTGAGGGGCTATGTAATTCTATAACCCACCTATCACTTAATAATTCTAATGAATTCTTAATATTAAATGGTTGAAACATAATAAACATAAACATTCATATTGAAAAACTAACTTAAAAATTTTAATACATACCCCAATCAATAAAAATAATCATAAACCATATAGGGTAATATGGTGAATGGTAATGAAATTGTAAATCCCTAATAAAACTGATCATAAAACATGTTAATAAATAATAATGATGGAATGAATACAACATATCCCAAGTCATAAATAATTATAAAAAGGTTTGATTTCCCTGATGAATAGAAGTACCATAAAAATGTCAATAAAAACATTCTTAAGGAAAATAACCTTTTCACTTTGAAAATGTTTTTTAAAACTAAAAGTTCAAAAAATATTTTGAAAATAATTTTATTTTAAAATAAACTTTAAAACTTATAAAGTAATATTTAAAACTTTTAGTGGTCATGACAGTGGGAAATTCCACACAAGCCATATAAGTTAAAAAACCTTCCTTTCACATTATGGTAGAAGGTTAAAAAGTGCCTCGTTTGGAAAATGATAAGAAGATTCCTTTAATATTTCTTTTAAAATTAAAACATGGTTAAAAATGTGTTTAATAAATCATTTTGATAATGTTAAATACAATTTTTAAAACATTTTTAAAAAACATGGATTAGGATGAAAAAATATTTTCAACCGAAGAGAGAAAAAAGTGGAATTTTATTAAAAACATTTTCTCAATCATGTAAAAACGAGAGTAAAAATTTTACTATTACTTGGAAAAGTTAATTAATAACTAAATTATAATAAAATATTTTTAGTTTAAGATATAAATATCAAATTATTCCTCCAAGGGAGACTTAAACCCAAACTATCCTAAATAATGATAAGATTATTAAATAAACCCTTACCACTTTAGTAATATTTGAATCATAGGCCCTATGAAAGAAATGACATAAAATGAAAAATTAAACACCATTAATATAAATATATTCATGATATAAAATATCAAATTTTCATTATATATATTGAATAAATGAATAATTGGTGAATATGACATATGTCTCACGGAAGTAAAAGTGAGCCGAGAAACCCTTACCTTAGATTTGACTTCCTTTGTCTGTGTCTGAAAATCCTATATAATAAATAAATGATTATTTTAAATATATTAAATAAAAATACTCATATATATCTCATACCATATATGATTTACTTATAGTCTTTTATCATCCTTTTATTAATAATTCTTTGTTAAAATCATTGTTTTAGGTGATAATTGCTTCGTTTTTCATGTATGTTTTGGTTCAGTAATTTTGTTCCTTTTAATTTGATCATGGTTATAAAATATTAAAAATATTAAACATGATATAAATTTAATATATATTCATTATATATTTATTTATATTAATCTATAAAATTTAGGGATAGAAAATGGATTATAACATTTATGGAGATGGTAGGCCGTAAGTATGCATGAACAATGTTTCCATTTTTCTCGATGTACGGAATGAATGTAAGTTAAATAATATATCACTAAAAAATTGTTATTATTATTTCATATATATCACACATAT
Source organism: Viscum album (assembly GCA_963277665.1). Lineage (NCBI taxonomy): Eukaryota > Viridiplantae > Streptophyta > Magnoliopsida > Santalales > Viscaceae > Viscum > Viscum album. The sequence continues at coordinate 188,059,067 of OY728155.1, read as the reverse complement.
TAATTAAATTTATCCTTATTACCTTCCAAGTAAAGTGTTAGTGACAAAATGAGTCACATCGCATCGTGAGGCGGCAATTCACCGTACACACGAGCAACATTATCATATCCCCAAAGGAATAGAAAGTAAGAAGTTACATGTGATATTATAATTAAAAAGGTACGATTATGTTTCAAATATAATATATATTCATTTAATATATCCTTATTATCATCCAAGTAAAATAGAAATGGGGAAAACACATCACATCGGTTTGTGAGGAGATAGTCTACCATACACAAGAGCAACATTATTATTTTACAACTAATTAGAAGGTAAAAAGGTAGATTCAATATTATAATTAAAGAATTATATATTTTTTTCATAAATACTATACACATATTTTAACTTTATTATTATATCGAATTTCGAGAGGCGGTGATAGAAAATGAGTTACATCGGTTTGTAAGGTAGTAGTCTACTGTACAAATGATCGAAAATTTCATTTCACATTTGATGGAAGAGGATATAGAATCCTAGATTTTTTGTACAAAAACTTTTCATTACATGGTAAAAAATAGTGTTGGGCAAAAATCCCTCAAGGTAACATTGCAGTATTTTTGGGTTGATTGTGTTTGTTGACAAAGCAGGTTTTCATGGATATTTGTCGAGTTCCTGAGAATTTGTTGAAAATCCTTGTTGAAAAAGAACGATGACAAAGGAAAGGACGATCTGGAGGCGGTACAAAAGAGCAGTACAAGGTGGCGCCGTTTTCCAGTGTTTTCCAAATTTTTGGGGTCCAAAATTTGGAACTTGGTGAGCATCACGAAAATAGGATTTCCATGAAGATCATAATTTAATATGGAAAAGGCATGAATTTCTCGAAGATAGGATTCATGGTTTGGAAATCGCGAAGACCAGAAGAATGGAGATGGCGAGTCTTCGCAATTACGTCAAGCTTCGCGAACGGTAGAGGCTGAAGCGCATCGCGGCGTTGAAGGGCTTTGCGAGGGAGCTTCGCGGCGAAGGCGTGAAGGTATGTTGACGGTAATGCTTCGCGATTACGTCAATCTTCGTGAACGGCAGAGGCTGAAGCGCATCACGGCGGAGAAGGGCTTTGCGAGGGAGCTTTGCGGCAAAGGAACAAAGGTATGTTGATGGTGATGCTTCGCGATTACGTCAAGCTCCGCGAATGGAAAATTTTCGTGGTGCTTTGCGATTTGGATAGAATTCTGGAAAAAACTTTGGAGCTTCTCAATTCGAGATGACGTGGCATTGACTTCGCATGGAAAGTTTGAGGGTCGGTGGAATCGCCTATAAATAGAGGTCGACCCCCTCGAGAGAAGTAGAGAGAGAATTTTCAGAGAAAATATTTTGCTCTCGATTTGCGAAGGTGGTTCGCGGAGCCAGTGTGCTTCGCGAAAGAGGTGCTTCACGGCGGCTATTGTAGCTCCGCGAAACCTGCGAGCTCCGCGTTGGCTTACTAAGCTTCGCGAGGTCCGTTTCTTTACGACGGCTTGAGCATCGCGAGAGTGATTCGCGAGAGAGCTTCGCGAAAAGGCAGGAGCTTCACAAAGGCTTGTTTGAGCTTCGCGAAATTGGGAGCTTTGCAAAGTAGGATGCTTTGCGAAGGTGTTTCCAAAATGAATTGCCCAGTGTTCAGAGGCAAAGGGATATTCATCAGTGGATGAAAGTTGGACTTTAAAAGAGAATCTATCTACAGTTAAGGATGCATTACTTCATGCAAATGAAGAGACCTACAGGTCTATAAACTATGAGTGAATCCCTTCTGGAGCAGTGAGCTTAGGAAGAGGAAGTAGGTGATCCTCTCCACCGGCAGTGAGCCAGAGAGAGAGAAATAGGGAGTGACCATTGGGAAAGCAGTGAGCTAACCCTAAACTTTGTAAGGGCAGTGAGCCTGGGCATAGAAATGATCTAGCCCGAACCATTGTATCCACAGCTAGTGAAGTATAGTGGAATTTGTTACGACCGGAAACCTGTCGGCGTATTCTCCTTGGACGTAGCCCTTAGTGGTGAACCAAGTAAAATTGATGTGTCATGTGCTTGCTTTAATTTCTGTTTATATTGTGCAACAGGAAAAGAGAGAATAGTGTTTTGTGTAATAGTGAAACAAGATCAGAACGGGCTTCAATTTTAAATTATTCATACCCTGATTCACCCCCCACCTCTCAGGGTATTCAGCCTTGTGGACATAACAATTGGTATTAGAGGGAAGGTTGACAGTTGTTCTTATCTCAAATGGAGGTCACTAATCATAGAGGGATTCCAATCTTCGACGGATGTAATTTTCAGATATGGAAGAATCGAATGCAACACTATTTTCGATCTTTGGGAATGGATGTGTTTTCAACAGCTATGCATGGTATCACAGCTGATATTACTAGTGGTGCATTATCAGAAGATGAGCACAAAGAGTTGGATGCTGATTCCAAAGCAATCAATGCCTTAAGGGGAGCCCTATCTAATCCCATATATACAAAGGTGATGTCATGAAAAACGTCACATGCCATGTGGGAAAAGCTTTTGAATATTTATGAAGGGGATACAAAAGTCAGAGAGGAAAAGCTGCAAGTGTTGTGGAACAAGTATGAAGATCTGAGAATGAACCCGAATGAGTCTGTTGATGCATTCTTTGACAGGGTAAATGCTGTGGTAGAAGACATGCGGGGTCTTGGAGAAATTATCGAAGACATTAAAATAGTAAAGCGCATCTTGAGAAAGCTTCCACCTTAGTTCAATCCGAAAGTTTCTATTTTGGAAGATAAAGATCCGAAAGAGATGACATTGGATAACCTACACAACACTCTTGTTGCATATGAAATGAGAAATGATGACAACGATGATGTGGAAAAGGGTAAATCCAAAGAGGTGGCATTTAAGGCCATGAAGAGGCTCATTATTGAAGATTCTCAGGAGGAAGAAGAGTCAGATGAGGTGATGTCGTTCCTTTCTTCAAATCTGCAAAGAGGAAAAGGAAAGTTTAAAGGGAAACTTCCACTAGCATGATTACGATGCAGAAAGGTTAGTCATCTTGCTACAAGATGCCCCAAAAAGTTTCAAGAAGAAAGCGATGAAGATGAAGTTGATATTCCCATGAAAAAATCTTCAGCCTATGTGAAAGGGAAGAAGCAGTTCAAGAGAAATTTCTTTAAGAAGAAGAATCTTCTTTCACAAGAAATAGACAGTTCAGCTGAGTCTGAGGGTGAAGAAGTTGAAGAGATAGAAAACTGCAAAGATCGTGGACAAAATGCGATGGTGGCTGTTGCCAGTAGTGCTCTAGAAAATAAAGAAACCGAAATTGATGAAGAAGAAGAAGAAATTGAAGGGAGAGTTGACATGAAAGCTGAATTAGAAGCATCTCTTGAAGAGATAGATGTTTGGCGAGCAAAAACAAATAAATCAAACAAGATAGTACGTGATGCCAAACTCTACATGCAACAACAAGAAGAAGAGAAGTCTGAGCTTGAGAAAGAAATTGAAAATCTTAAGTCTTCCAGGCCAGAGCGCACAGAAAAGGTTGATGAGCATAAGCTCAAGATTGAAGAGTAGAAAAGGGAGACCAATTTCTTGAGTTGAAAAGTGAAAGATCACGTCAAGAGTATTGAAGAGCTTGAAGAGGAAGTTGTTGGTCTGCAGAGAAAAGTTAAAGACCAGGAAAAACCTTTGAATCCCAACACATTCTTGGGAAATCAGGTCGTTACGAAGACTGAAAAGAAGAAAGAAGAGCCTAGTAGTTCAGCAGGAAACAAGCAGCAATTGAATTCAGAAGTTAAGGCTGATTTATGGCTTAATCTGAAACAAAAATCTGTGGCAGTTGAAGTTAGACCGCAAGCACCTGTCCCGAGATTGAAAGTGGATTTGAGCACAAAGTAGAATCATAATACTCAGAGATCTAAAGGGGAAACTCGTAGTGCTGAAGTAACATGAAGGAATGCACCTTATATAATATGGGTATTGTTAAAGGAAAATATGGAATAGTAATTCTACAAGGAAAACGAAAAAAAGGTAATCTTTACCTGGTAGGTGGGGAAGAAGATTCATGCCTTTTATCCATAGAAGAAGAAAATCAGTTGTGGCATAAGTGACTTGGTCATCTATGTTAACCATCTATGGAAGATCTGGTAAAATGTGATGCTGCTAGAGACCTTCCCAGACTATCATGTGATCACACTCATACGTGTGATGCTTGTCAACAAGGGAAGATCATCAGGAAGACATACATGACAAAGGAACAAAAAGCAACTCGAGTGCTCAAATTGGTGCATGCTGATGTATGTGGACCTATCTCACCACGAGCAATAGATGGGAAAAGGTACTATGTTCTTTTCATTGATGACTATAGAAGAATGGCCTGGGTATTCATCATTACCCATAAGACAGATGTGTTCAGTTGCATAAAGTAGTACAGGAGGGAATCAGAAAAGATGCTTGGGCAGAAAATTCTGAAGTTTCGTACTAATAATGGTACGGAATTTACAAACAATCAGGTTGAAAACTATCTCGAGAAACATAGGATAAGGCATCAAGTTTCATCAGTAAGAACTCCCCAACAGAATGGAGTGGTTGAAAGGAGAAATCGGATCATCAACAACATGGCTAGAACAATGCTTATCGATAAGTACCTACCAGAGAAATTTTGGAAGGAAGCAGTTTTGACATCGTTCTATGTTTCAAACAGGTCCCTGTTATGTCCGAAGCAAGGGAAGACTCTGTATGAATTGTGGTACGGAAAGAATCAAACGTTGAAATACTTTCGAATCTTTGGAAGTAAGTGTTTCATTCTCAACAAAGAACATCATAGGAAGTTTGAGGCATGAGGAGATGAAGGGATATTCCTTGGCTATTCAGGGAAAAGCAAAGAATATAAATGCTTCAACAAGAGGCTGGGAAAAATTGTTGAGAGCAATGATGTCACTATAGTCAAAAATGAACAGACTGCTCAACAACCCAGTGAACAGTTTCTGGATGAAAGTGATGATGAGGTAAGAAACACAGGGGGAGTAGAAGTGGCAGAGGCTGACTCAGAAGAAGATACTGATGATGAACAAGAAAGTGTCAAGCCTGTATCTGCAAGGAAGCCAAAGAGTGGAGCTAAAATTGATAGGAAAAATATCATTGGTGATCAGACAGCTCCAGTTCAGACTCGAAGAATGAAGTCATTACAGCAGACATCATTTTTATCTCAGGTGGAGCCAAAATGTTTTTCTGATGCAGCTGAAGATGAAAACTGGGTTCAGGCTATGAACGAAGAACTTGATAAGATTGAGAAGAACCAGACATGAGAGATTGTTTCGAGGCCAGCAGACAAGAATGTCATCGGGACTAAATGGGTCTATCGCAACAAGATGAATAAAGATGGAAAAGTTATTTGGAATAAAGCACGACTAGTGTGCAAGGGGTACTCCCAGATCGAGGGAATAGATGTCGATGAGACATTTGCACCGGTTGCAAGGCTGGAGACCATCAAATTATTTTTGGCCATAACAGTGCAACGAAAGTTCAAAGTGTTCCAGATGGATGTCAAATCCTCATTCTTGAATGGGGTTTTGGAAGAGGAGGTGTACATTGAGAAGCCAGATGGTTTTCTCATTCATGAGGATGAGAACAAAGTTTGCAGGCTGAAGAAGACATTGTATGGGCTGAAACAAGCACTAAGAGCATGGTACTCAAGGCTTGATCAGTACTTGAAGAAGCTTGGTTTTCAGCGTGGAGGAGTTGATTACAATCTCTATTTCAGTAATGACAGTAATCAAAGGATGATGGTGTTGGTTTATGTCGATGACATAATATTTGGCAGATCAGATGAATCTCAGTGCAAACAGTTTTCCGAATTCATGAAAAATGAGTTTGAAATGTCAATGATTGGGGAGTTAACGTTTTTCCTTGGTCTACAGGTGACACAAGGAAGGAATGGAAAATTCATTTCTCAATCTAAATATGCCAAGGAGGTCCTGAGAAGGTTTGTAATGGAAAATTCCAAGGAGATGAAGACTCCAGTTGCCACCCGGATGAAATTATCGAAATATGAATATGGAAAGGCAGTTAATATCACAGAATACAGGCAAATTATTGGAAGTTTGTTGTACTTGACTACAACAAGGCCTAATATTGTTTTTTCCACATGCCAAACAGCGAGATATCAGAGCAATCCCAAGGAAAGCCACATGATTGTAGTGAAAAGAATACTTCGGTATATCCAGGGAACAATGGATTTTGGCTTGACATATACTGACAAATCTCAGACAGAGTTATTGGGATATACTGATGCAGACTGGGCCGGTTCAGTAGATGATAGAAAATCAACGTCAGGTGGTGTATTCTATCTTGGTGGATTGTGTATTTCTTGGCTAAGAAAGAAGAAAGATTGCATTTCATTGAGCACCGCAGAAGCTGAGTATATTGCGGCCACTCAAGCCTGCACACAATTATTGTGGATGAAGCAGCAGCTTGAAGATATGGGAGTTGAAGTGAAGTCTCTAATCGGAATCCAGTGCGACAACTCAAGTTCTATAAATCTCAGAAAAAATCTCGTCCATCACTCAAGGACAAATCACATTGAGATAAAGTATCATTTTATCAAGTAGAAAGTTGAGCAGGGAATCGTGAAGTTTGAGTATGTGCCTACAAAGCTACAGGTTTCAGACATTCTAACAAAGGCCTTACCCAAGGAAGCATTTGAAAGGCATCGACTGGCTCTGGGAGTTCAGTCGATTCCCCGCACTTGAAATAGTGTGGATGTGGGACCCCGCCCCCTCTCCCCAAGGTATGATGTGTTTTTCCCTAATGTACTGATGTGTTCTCTACTCTGTTACAGACTGCAAAGGAGTGACATTTGGGTTCGTTGACAAAGGGGGATAAAATAGTGTTTGTTCAAGGGGGAGACAGTGTGGAGATTTGATAAATCATGAATAATATGGGGAGAATCTGACCAGTGGAGCATCCAGATAGGGGGAGCAATGAGAAAGGGGGAGATTTTTAAATCTGACGATGCTAGAAGTGATCGATCAAAGCATAGAAATCACGACAGCTGAGGATCATGATAAAAGCAGAACAGTGGTGTTGGAATGGTGTGAGACGGTGTTCAGCTATCAACAATTGGTATCAACTTAAGAATTCATCAATTGGTATCAGTGTGGTTCAACAATTGGTATCAATTTAAGAATTGGTATCAGGGTGGAATCGACAATTGGGGTCTGACATGAAGTGATTCGTTGATGAACTTTTCATACTACTCTTGTTTCTCACGCCGAGCATTGCTCATGTGGGCTTAGAGTACATGTTAAGTGAATCCTTGAACTCTATCAGAATTGCAAGAGGCGAATGGTGGTAGTGGCTGGAAGAAGACTCAGTGAGGTATCAAAGTACAAAAAATCATTCTGAGCATAGTTGTGAAGAGTTGTCAACAAACCCAAAGGGGGATATTGTTGGGCAAAAATCCCTCAAGGTAACATTGCAGTATTTTTGGGTTGATTGTGTTTGTTGACATAGTAGGTTTTCATGGATATTTGTCGAGTTACTGAGAATTTGTTGACAATCCTTGTTGAAAAAGAACGATGATAAAGGAAAGGACGATCTGGAGGCGGTACAAAAGAGCAGTACAAGGTGGCGCCGTTTTCCAGTGTTTGCCAAATTTTTGGGGTCCAAAATTTGGAAATTTGTGAGCATCGCAAAAATAGGATTTCTATGAAGATCATAATTTAATATGGAAAAGGAATGAATTTTGAGAAGATAGGATTCATGGTTTGGAAATCGCGAAGACTAGAAGAATGGAGGTGGTGAGTCTTCACGATTACGTCAAGCTTCATGAATGGTAGAGGCTGAAGCGCATCGCGGCGTTGAAGGGCTTTGCGAGGGAGCTTCGCAGCGAAGGCGCGAAGGTATGTTGACGGTAATGCTTCGTGATTACGTCAAGCTTCGCGAACGGCAGAGGCTGAAGCGCATCGCGGTGGAGAAGGGATTTGCGAGGGAGCTTCGCGGCGAAGGCATGAAGGTATGTTGACGGTGATGCTTCATGATTACGTCAAGATCCACGAATGGAAAATTTCCGTGGTTCTTCGCGATTTGGATAGAATTCCGGCGGAAACTTTGGAGCTTTACGATTCGAGATGACGTGGTGTTGACTTCGCGCGGAAAGTTTGAGGGTCGGTGGAATCGCCTATAAATAGAGGCCGACCCCCTCGAGATAAGTAGAGAGAGAATTTTCAGAGAAAATACTTTGCTCTCGATTTGCGAAGGTGGTTCGCGGAGCCAGTGTGCTTCGCGAAAGAGGTGCTTCGCGGCAGCTATTGTAGCTCCGTGAAACCTGCGAGCTCCGCGTTGGCTTACTAAGCTTCGCGAGGTCCATTGCTTTGCGACGGCTTAAGCATCGCGAGAGTGCTTCGCGAGAGAGTTTCGCGAAAAGGCAGGATCTTCACGAAGGCTTGTTTGAGCTTCGCGAAATTGGGAGCTTCGCGAAGTAGGGTGCTTTGCGAAGGTGTTTCCAAAAGGAATTTCCCAGTGTTTAGAGGCAATGGGATATTCATCAGTGGATGAAAGTTGAACTTTAACAGAGAATCTATCTACAGTTAAGGATGCATTAATTCATGCAAATGAAGAGACCTACAGGTCTATAAACTGTGAGTGAATCCCTTTTAGAGCAGTGAGCTTAGGAAGAGGAAGTAGGTGATCCTCTCCACTGGCAGTGAGCCAGAGAGAGAGAAACAGGGAGTGACCCTTGGGAAAGCAGTGAGCTGACCCTAAACTTTATAAGGCCAGTGAGCCTGGGTGTAGAAGTGATCTAGCCCGAACCATTGTATCCACAGCTAGTGAAGTATAGTGGAATTTGGTACGACCGGCAAACTGTCGGCGTATGCTCCTTGGACGTAGCCCTTAGCGGTGAACCAAGTAAAATTGTTGTGTCCTGTGCTTGCTTTACTTTCTATTTATATTGTGCAACAGGAAAAGAGAGAAGAGTGTTTTGCATAACAGTGAAACAAGATTAGAACGGGATTCAATTTTAAATTAGTCATACCCTGATTCACCCCCCCTCTCAGGGTATTCAGCCTTGTGTACCTAACAAATAGAGGATCTTTTAAAGTTTAGTTTCTTGAAAAAAAGGTACATATTACATGAAAAATTAAAATATTTTTATAATCTAATTGAAAGGCTTCTTCAAAGGTTCATCCTAAGTACATGTACTGCATCTCATAACATGGGGACATACATTAATGTAAAGGATGAGAATAAGTCCCAATAAGGTAAATCAAGGGGAAATAGTTTACTTGTGATCTTGAAAAATATCAATAATAACAAGAGTTATAATAATAAGGAATGAGAAAGAGGCATATTATAATAATAATAACATGAAACATAACATGGAAATGTGGATAAAACATATAAATTATACATTCATAAGAATATCACAAAGTTTTTTCACCTAGGTGTCATAAAAATTACCAAGGTTCTTCACCAAGGTATCATAAAACGTATCACCTCTATAGATTAAATTATTTATCAAATGAATTGGAGCACTATCAAGGCACACCCTTCATATGTCCTAATTTCATGTGATTCAAATAGATCATAAATAAATAATTTCATAAATAACCTATGGAGAATAAAATAAATATGTTTCATATCAAAATCATAGTGTTTTAAAAGTACTTAACGACATGATTATTATGTCATTTTAACCCACAAAAGGGAAATAAATTTTCATGTATGTTAATAATAGAATAAAATAAATCATTTTTACATCTAGGTGAATACCCCTAGAAAATAAATAGTTTTGTGTATTCACAAGAATAAAATAAAAGATAATTTCTTGAGGAGAAGAGATAATTTTTGAGAAGTAAAATCGATAGCATGATGGGTACAAATGGTGGTTTTAGAAAAGGGTAAAAAGATAGGGGAAAAGGGTATCCCATTGATAAAAAATATTTTTTCATTAATTTAATGAATAAAAATTAAATAATATAAAGTGTCTATAAAATTCATAAGAAATATACTAAAATTGTTCTTGAAACGAAGAGTAAAGAAGGATATTTCCCTTACGTTGAAAAGTAACTCCTAAAACTTGAGGATTCGGACCTTGGGGGCTTGATTAAACCATTAGAGGAATAATTTTAAGGTAAAAAAATCATAGATTCATGGATGATGGTTTATTAGTGAAATTAAATCTATAAATGGGTGGGTATTTATAGAAAAAATGGAGTATTTTTTTATTAATTTCTAAATATAGGCCTTGGAAACCAAGGTTGTGGAAAATGCAAAATAATGGGCTTTAACATGGTATTTTCCCATGGTATTGGACTCTTGAGACAAATGTTATGTTATTTTAATTCAAAATATTTTACCATCATTTTAAATTACTTATTATAGCTAGTAAAAGTAAATTTTACTCAAAATAACATTTTTTAAGTCAAAGCTTCTATTTTAGAATTTGGAAAGTAAATTTATTTGTTTGGAAATTGATTAACATATAATAAAATAATTTATATTAATAAAATAAAATATTTTAGGTCATTTATTGTGTTTAATTAGTTATTAAATAATTATTAAATAATTTTGAAGTCATTAAACATATTGAAAAACTCAAAGTGTATTTTTACTATTCCCAAAAAATTAAAGTATTTCAGAAAATTCTCATAAATTCACCCTAATCTAATTTCAATGTTTAAATTTGAGAAATTATGTTTATTTTATAATAATAATTCTATAAATATGATAATTTTAACTTTTAAAGATAAAATCTTTATTTACTAAAAATAACAACAGATTGAAAATGCATAGTAAAGTTTCTGACACCGAAAAATAAAATAAAATAATTTTATAATTTATATATAAATAAGAGTGTATTTACCATTATATTTCATTAGAATAATTATTAATAATAATATATTTTTTTATTATAAATATTTATATATTTTTTTGGGAACTAAAATTTATGTCTAAAAAATCAATTTATCAAAGTCCATCTCAATTTTATTAAGCAAAACAATTCTTAAAATATAATTGTTGGAACAAAAATTTTATTTAAACAAGGTAATTAAACACTAAGGTTTGGAAATGTAACCCCTTATTGAACCCAAATACACCCCAAGAGTAAGGTGTGTGATGGTGGTAGTTTTGTGGGGTGCCTCAGCTAACATCGACCAAGTGATAATCTCCATTAACGTGAACTTCTCCCGTTGGCGATTTCATTCAAGCTTCACTTGTTAATGCTCGAATTGAGATTGGTTAAGGGAGAACCCCATTAATGAAACCTCCCTCCCAAGTTCTGATGTATGAGCTTCAAACAGTATGAATCTACTAGTTGAGGCCGTCATCTCTTCTTTATGTATCAATTACCATTTTTCAAATTTTACTTATAAACTCTAATTATTTAATTTAAAATTATGGTCAAGAGTATAGTTCCCAATAGTTATATTTTCCATTAGTGTTAATTGAAAAATGGTAAAATAATGATCAAAACCATATGGCCACATTTACCTTAATCTTCACTTCATTATTAAAGATATATGGTTTTGTTGTGTACATTATAATATAACACACATTTTCTCAAGAAACAAATATTATTCAAAAAGTTCAGGTTGTTATAGAGGAGATGGATATAGGTCATGCCCTTAACATAATAAAATATCAATATATATAATATAATTAGGTTATTATATAAGAATTTTTTAATAATATTTTAATAAGTTGGAGGAATAAATATATTGAAATGATCATTTAAGAACATTACCTCTTCTTTAAACAACTTCTTTAGGTTTTCTCCAAAAGACTTACTTGTTTGTATTTATGATCAAAAAGGAATCTAGGATGTTTTGGGGGAAGTAAGTAAGGTTTTTGAGTAGGTATTTATTAAACCAAAGGGTTTTGGGAGTATTTAGAGGAGATTATATTGGGTGGTCTTTTATAAGTGGGGGAGATGACACATTTGGATTTTTTTAAAGGAAAAAGAGATAACCACATTTTTCATAGGAAACAGGCTCCAAAACGGATCATTCTAAAAATATTTATGGTATAATGCCTAAATATAAACATAAAATATTATTTATACAGGTTTTTTGGCCCCTTTTAACCCTTATATTTTTAGTTCAACCCCTGATAAATCCATTTTAACCACAATCTTGGTAAATAATGTTTTTGCAGTTTTTACTATTAATTATGATATAAAATTATGTTGAACTAATTATATAATATAAATTATGATTATTAAAAAAAATTATTTTATTTTTCAAAATTAAATTCATATAACTAGGATAATTCAATTTAAAATTAAACCTGCACACGCATCGACAAAATGGTTTTTCCAAAGAAAAACTTTCAAAACTTTAATTTTTTTTAAAAAATCAACATGAAATTTATTCAAATGACCTAAATTTGTTAAATTGTAATAAAATTGAACTAATTTTACTTTAAAATAAATTTCAAATATAATTTAACTTTTTAAATAATTTAAACAAAAAGGTAGTTTTCCATAAAAATCAGTATATTTCACTATTCATTAAAAAATTATTCTTTTTAAAAAATTCTCAAAAATTCACCCAAAGATAATTTTGAAATTGATATTTAAAGAATGATTTTTATTTTTTAAAATTAATTTTATAAAATTTGTAAAATTAATTTTAAATTATGTTCACAAAGAATGACTAAACCACCTTTTTGAAAAATATTGTTTTTTAGAAAGTATTTATTTTTCTTTAAAATTATTCTTATTTTAATTATAATAAATAAATAAAAATTTATTTTATTTTATACATGTGTAAACCATATAAATTTCATAATTTAGGTATTTCTATTCATAACTTCCAACTTAACAGCTAGGTTATAATAGTATTATATTTACAGTTTTTTTAGACTCAGGGTTACGTGTTCCACAAGCTATAATAGAGATTGAATTTATTTAAAAATAAATATATCATAAATTATTAGGGTGTTTCATTCTATTTTGATCTTGGTGTTGTGTTTCATATATGATATCAAACATGATGTTCCTCTTTTAAAATATTAGGTTGTTCTCGTTAATAAATTGTTTCCTTACAATTTAATCTTGATCTATGTAATCAAGGGTTTGACATTTGAAAATAGATTTATTAGAAACACACATCATAAAAAAGTTTAATAAAAAAATACTATTGTTAAGATATAAAGGGATATACAAAGGTCATTTATAATAACACATACTAAGCTTAAAATAGGATTAAATTGGTGGGAAGTGAGGATATATACATTTAAGAAAAGCATAAATAATTATAGAGAGTGATAGAGACCCTTGATGATAAGAAAGTGAATGATCATGAGAATGTAAACAAAAAAACCATAAATACACTATGAGTTAAAAGACCATTTGATTCATTTTATATGAAGGTAATAGGATGTAATTTTTATTTCAAGATACTTTTTCCTAGAGTTGAGGGATTGCTTTACTATCTATACTAAGAACATAAGAAAATATACTTTCTTGATATATTTCTATTTCATAGGCACAATTTAATCCTTTGGTTATTTTTTATCAATTCCTACTTAATATATTATTCCATGAAATAAATACCCATCATGAATTTTTCATCCTATAAGTACTAAAATTAACAATTTAATAGATCATTAGATCAATAAAATAATGACAAGTCATTCCTCCTATCTCTAGATATTTTCCAAAACCAAAATGGTTATCAAGAGTTATCCAATAAAAATTAATTTATAAAACCTAAATTAAAAATCCAAAGATTAAATTAATCCATTTCATTAATAGTTAACCTTAAGATTCATCTGAATTATGTATTTCCAAATTCAAAGTCAAAACATTTAGAAGGAAGGCTACTAAATTTACAAAATCAACTAAATATTAGATTACCCAAACAACATAATGTATATATTAATGTCACATAAAAAATATTTTAATAAATTGATCAAATTAAAACCATAATGAAAAAATGCATTCTTCCTAAAATAAAATATCATGTTATTGAATATATTCCATAAATCCAAACATGCAATAAACTCCAGAAAAGATAACATAGACCATCAATGTGTTTTCAAAAAAGATCAAATTTCTATTGAATCACTTTTCTTGGTACCATTCAACATATGATTTCAAATCCTTAAAAAAATACTATTACAGTAAAATCCTTACTCATTTCAGGATTATTATAATGAGAATATCATTGATAAAATACTTCTAAAAAATAATTATTGAATACAAATACAGAAGAACTTTAATAATTTCACATTTTTAGTAGTAATAGAATAATATGGATCTTGATCCCTTGGCTTATTCTAGGGTATATTACCTTGAATCTTGAGAAATTTTTTTGAGTAGTGTACTATATCATTACAGTAGAATCATTAAACATTAAAAAAGTATTTCTTTACTTTGAAATCATGATCATGGTGGCCTTTCTCTCTACACTTGTTGAAAGCCCTATTCTATTCAGGCAATTAGTAGGGTGTTTCTTTCCACAATTATTACATGAGGGAAAATTCTTATTTCCCTTCTTACCTTTATCTATTTTTTCTATAGTCATATTATTATTTTTCATTCCTTCAAATCCATAATTCTTTGAGAATTATTTCTCTATCTTGATACCACATGATATTATGTCCCCATATGATGAGAAAGTTTATAAGACCAGTTCCCTTTAAATAATTGGCTTAAACCCATCAAATAAACGATCAATATTTCTCTTTGGATTACGTACGTAGTCCATATCATGACTTGATAATATTTTAAATTTTTCTTTATACTTAAAAACATTTGCAACCTCCTTTTTACTAGGCTCATTAATTATCTCTCCATATACTCTTGTTTCTTGCGAAGAAAATATTATTCTAAGAAGATTAGCTTGAAATCCTTCCATTTAATGTTTTCTATTTCTTATTCATCCTTATTGTTTTGATTCAATAACCACCTTGGATCCTTATCTCTTGAGAGATGATAAAATTATACTAAAACTTTCTCCCTTTCATTTTTTACCAAATAAAGAAATAACTTTTTTAAGGAAATTATCCATTACTCTGCTAAAAACAAATTTTTAGTCCCATTGAATGATGGAGGTTTTGGATGCATGAAGTTGTATAGAATTATTACACCACATTTTGGATCAACATGATGATCCATACGAGAAAGTTTATTGATCATAACTTGATTTAGATTCCCCAATGCGGTTATAGTTAGATCATTTCTAGCTTCATTATCTTTCCTTATAGGGAAATCCTTATATGGGGTATGTGCACTGACCTGATTTACATTCCTTCCACTAGGATCCATTTTTAAATAGCAGAATACACTATATTTTATCATAAAATTATGAAAAATAATGTATAATCCAAAAACTAGTGAAATAATTAACATAAATTCAAAAACTTATGCATAACTACTCTCATATTCATAAACATGGTTTCTTTGGGAATGTTTTCAAATAATAAAAATATTTTCAAATCGTTAATAATGGTTTGTAAATAAAATGTGAATTAATATAAGAATATCCTTTGGGAGTTTTCTAACTAGGTGTGAAGTAATGCTCTTTATTGTGTATTAGGTAATTCTCTAGTCAAGATTTATGAACCTTTTTCAGAGTTATTACCCCTAGGAATATCTGTGATAGAACCACATTAAGTGGTAGTATATAGATTGGGATTATTGCTAGGAAAACCACATAATAACCACCTTAAAAAATTTAGTTTATTATACTATATATAAAATTATCTTAAAAGTAATTCATAGGGTTATATTTTATGTTTTTCTAAATCTAGTTCCCATGGTTTCTACTAAACATTCTCTGATATGAACATCAAAGACCTCGACCCTAGTAGCCTATATCTAGTTGTTTCTTTATTACATTAAAACTAGATAAAAGCAATTTCAACTAAATGGACTGAATAAGGTTTTAGTCTTGTTAAACTAGATTAATACTTAAAAATTCACATTACATTTTAAAACATAAAATACAAAAATTGTTTTATTTGATAATTCCATTAATCCCCTTAGAATATCTTAGTATACCAATCATAAAACACTTCCTGGTATCCTAAGAAAAATAAAACATAAGAAATGGGTGAGTTGATATTCTTATTAAGGGTATAAGTACAACATAAGATATCATGAATAAATAAGAATAATTAATATGATAAGGTAAATAACGGAAACACATTCCATTTAAATAATAACTTGAGCATAATATGGTAGGAATAAATGATAATAAAATTAAGCCATATAAATAATCACATGAACTTGAAACTTATCAATGGATATTCTAAATAATAAAATAATCACATGCACATCAATAACCAATATAATAACAAGGGGATGTATAATTCTATAAATAAATAAAAACATTCAAGACCTTTTAGAAGATAATTTAAAACTATAGGTAAAAACCCTTTTAGTTTGGACAATTATTTTGTATAATGAGACTTTTCAATGAATAAAGTGTCTATTCTGATCCCCACACATCAATTAATGATTCAAATTAATTACTAATAATAAAGGTGTGAAATATAATAAATATAAACATTCATATTAAAAATATAAGAGGTGAAATTTTAATACTTACCCCAATCAACAAACATAATCATAAATCATCCAGAGTAATATGGTGAATGGTAAAAAAACTGTACATCCCTAGTCAAACTCATTATAAAACATCTAGAGAAATAATAAGGATGGTATCAATACAACAAATCCCTAGTATATCATATATAAAATAAAGGGTCAATGTCATCAATGAATATAAATACCATAAATTTTTTATTAAAAACATTTTTGAGGAAAATATCCATTTCAAATTGATTTTTTTAAATTAAAAGTTCACAAAATATTTTGAAAAATAAATTTATTTAAAAAAATTTGAAAACTTATAAGGTAATATTTAAAACATTGTGTGTTCATGATGGTGGGAAATTTCGTACATGTTGTATAAGTTAAAAACATTCTTTTCACACTGTTGTAAAAAGGTTAAAAAGTGAATCATTTGGAAAATGATAAGAATATTACTTTAAAAAAAATTGTAAAAAGTAAAAAATGGGTAAAAATTTATTTAATAAATCATTTGGATAATGCTAAAAATATGTTTATAAAACATAGATTTGGATGACAAATTAGTTTTTACTGAAGAGAGAAATAATGTTGGATTTTCTAAAAAACATTTTCTCAACCATTTTAAGTACCGAAGAGAGGGAAAATGGTACTATTACTTGAAAATTTAATGAATAACCATATGATAAGAAAATAGATTGAGTTTAAGATATAAATATAAAATAATTTCCCCAAGGGAGACTTAAACATAAATAATCCTGAATAATTATGAGATTTTGAAATATACCCTTACCACTTTGATAAATTTGAATCTAAGACCCATTAAATAAATAAGATAAAATGAAACTTTAAATAACACTAATATAATGAGATTAATTATATAATATATCAAATGGATAGTATATACATCATATAAAGGAATATATGGTGAATATGGCATATGTCTCATAGAAGTTAAAGTGAGATGAGAAACCCTTACCTTAAGTTTGAATTACTTAATATGTGTCTAGAACTCCTGTATAATAAATATAGGTTTATTGTCTATATATTAAATAACTATAATAATATATCTTATAAAATATATGATTTATTTATAGTATTTTTTTATTTTTATCAACAATTATTTATTAAAATAAATGTTTTAGGTGATAATTGCTTCGTTTTTCATATATGTTTTGGTTTGATAATTTTAGTCCTATTAATTTTATCATGGTTAAATCATATGTATAATTTGAAAAATGATATAAATATCACATATATTGATAATATATGTATTTATATGAATATATAAAAGTTAGATATAGAAAGTAGATTATAATGTTCATGAAGACTGTAGGTCGTACGTACACATGAACATTGTTTCCATTTTTCTCGATGGATGGAAAAAAGAAAGGTAAATAATATATAAAATTTAAAAAGTAATTATGATTTAATATATATAATATATATTAATTAAATTTATTCTTATTACCTTCCATGTAATGAA
This sequence comes from Viscum album, assembly GCA_963277665.1. Taxonomy (NCBI): domain Eukaryota; kingdom Viridiplantae; phylum Streptophyta; class Magnoliopsida; order Santalales; family Viscaceae; genus Viscum; species Viscum album. Next base: position 188,041,065 of record OY728155.1, on the reverse strand, counting down.
TAAGTGAAAAAATGAGTCACATCGCCTTGTGAGGCAGTAGTCCACCGTATACACGAGAAACGTTATTGTGTCACCCACAGAATGGAAAGTAATAATTTATATGTGGTATAATAATTACATATGAATAATTATGTTAAAAATATCATATAAATTCATTTAATATATCCTTATTACCATCCAAGTAAAATGGAAATGGGAAAAACACATCACATCGGTTCGTGAGGCAGTAGTCCACCGTACACATGAGCTATGTTATTGTTTTCCAATGGGTTGGAAGATAAGAAGGTAGATGTGATATTATAATTAAAGAATTATATTAATTTTCAAAATATCATATAAATTTTTTAGATCAATTATTATATCCAACCATGAGATGCGATGATGGAAAACAAATTACATCGGTTCGTGAGATGATAGTCCGCCGCTCAAACGATCGACGGTTTCGTTTCCCATTTGATGGAAAAGAAGATGGATATAAGCCATAATCCTAACTTAGAAATATATTAGTATATTTAATATACTTAATTTATTATATAACCATGTTTTAATAATATTTTAAGGAGGTTGAGGAAGAAATTAAATGAAAATTCTCATTTAAGAACGTTACCTCTTCTTCAGATAACTTATTTAGGTTTTCACCAAAAGAATTACTAGGTTGACTTTATAATCAAATAATATACTATAGGATGTTTATAGGTAATTAAGGAAGGTATTTGGGTAGGTATTTTCTAAACCAAATTTATTTTGGAGTGTGAATAGAAGAGGATAGAGGGCGACCTTTTATAAGTTGGGGAGAGGACACACATGAAATTGTTGAAAAGAAAAAGTGATACCCATGTTTTTCACATTTCATAAGGATACAAAATGGATAAATATCAAAATATTTGTGATATAAGGTTGAAATATTAACATAAAATGTTATTTAGAGAAGTTTTGGGTCATTTTTAATCCTTAACATTTTAGTTTAACCCCTGGTAAACCCGTTTTAACCCTAACCATGGTAAATAACTTTTTACTATTTTTACTATTCATTATGAAAAAATAAGTTTAAATTATTATATAATAGAAATTATATTGATTAAAAATATGTAATTAATTTTTAAAAATTCAATTTATAGAAGTGGACGAATTTAATTTAAAATTAAACCCACAGGCGGGTCAAAAAAATGGGGTTTCCAAAGAAAAAGTTTAAAATGTTTAAAAAGTTATTATATCAGAATTCAATATAAAATTGAATATACTAATATAAATTAGTTAAATTTTAATATAATTGAATTAATTTTACTTTAAAACTAATTTAAAATATAATTTGACTTTGTAAATAATTTAAATGAAAAAGTAATTTTCAATAAAAATCAATTTTTTCACTATTCATCCAAAAATTAATCTTTTCAAAAAATTCATAAAAATTAAACCTTATGATAATTTTGACATATATATTTTAAAATTTGAGATATATTTTTTCAATAAAATTTTCTAAAAGTGGTAAAAATTAATTTTAAATTATGTTCTCATAGAGCGACTAAACCACTTTTTAGAAAAATATAATTTTTCAGAAAACATTTCCTTTTCTTTAAAATGATTATTATTTTAATTATAATCAATATATAACCATTGAATTTATTTTATAAAACTGTAAAATATATAATATTCATAATTTAGTTTTTCCTATTCATATCCATGAACTTAACAACTAGGTTATAATGGTAGTATATATTAAAATCTATTTAGACTTAGGGTGGTGTGTTCGATAAGATATTGAAGAGATTTAATTTATTTAAAAAGAAATATGTAATAAATTATCAAGGTGCTAAATTCTCTTCTAATATTTGTGTTTCATGTTATATATTCTATCAATCATGATATTCCTCTTCTAAAATCTTAGGGTGTTACTCATACTGTTCACAATACCATGCCACCATTCTAGAATTATACATGGGAACTTATACCTTATCAAAGAATAGTTTTTAGTAAAGGGAGTTCTAACCCTTACTGTAATAACTAATAATCCATGTGAAACCCATATCACCTCTCATAATACATATTAGGAGGCCCATGCCTTGTTGAGGTAAATATGTCAGTCGAGGGAGTACTAAACCTTGATGGATAAATCTTGCCTTACTGACCTATGTGCATTGGATGAGGGATTATCAAACTCCATGGATAGAGGATATATTCCCCAAGTATATAGGGGAGTACTTAACTTTATCAATTTTCTTTGGGGGACCCAAACCTTATTGGGGACTAAGGGGGTTTCAACCCTATTCTCGATCTTGAGGACCCATGCCCCAAATATATGGGGGAAAAACTCCAATAAGAATATAGGAGAATAATTCCCTATCACTTACATAATTACAATGGAGTACCTGTCCCCATTTCTACTCCAATCACCTCAACCAAACCCATCCATCAACACTATAGAGAAAATAAAACTTATATTCCAAAATAACCTCACATATTACCACTAATTCTATATAGGTATATACCAGTATGTTCTACAAGGGAAATTTCTTAAGATAGACTAATATTGTGTCAAAATCCATATATCGAGTAAAAAGAATTAGAAATCCACTAATGTTGGGATTGTACACAACGTGTATCCCCTTATTAGTTTGGACATGTACTACTATTCTCAAGGCATGTATAAGTATGTCTACATGATGTGTATACTAGGGTATAAAACATGTATGAATAACTGGGGTACTCTAAATGCATACACAACACATGGTATTATGTCATCTTGATCTATATGTTATTTATAAGGAGGTAGAAAACATGTGTTTCCTTCTTTATTACTTGATGTGTACCACAATTTACCCATGTCATACAGTCCTAAAATACATGACATTCCCGCATGGTGTGTTTTTTGGTACATGGACTGCATTCCCACTAAATTCCATGTATACTTGGTAAGGAGGTTGGGCATGTACTCCATCACACCATGAGTCCTGTTATCCTTGGAATAAATAATGTTCACATCATCACACATAATATGTGTAGCTAAATGAGGTATAATATTCATGTGCTCCTTTATAGGATAATACAAAACACCTAGATATATATGACATATATATCCCTGAAACAAATTGTGTGATATTTATAAGGCCCAAAAACCCTATCAATATAGGAAGAACTATAAACGATGTGTGTTCTTTGGGACTACATACCATGTAATCAGAATTTTCAATTTAAAAATATATTTATCCCATTATTTCAGCGATCACCATCATCCTCCAGACCTCCACCATCCTTCCAACCACTGTATACACTCAACAGAAAACCTTAATGATTTCTAGTTTTCTTCCCCATATGAAACTGGCTTGACCCGTCATTCCTTAAGTTTATGAAACCCAGAATTATCCTTTTACCACTACTATACCTGAAACATTACCATCACCATCAGATGTCACTATATTTCTATTTATATCACCCCAAAATTGAACCATTTAGAAAATTTAATGTCGATGGTTATCATTCATTACATGAGGAAAGAAGTGAAATTAAAGGATGGTGGTTGGTGTGAATACCGACCACCTTATACTTCATTCACAACACACACTGTAAGATATATAGAAAATGAATAAATCTTTAAAGGTGGATACACAATGATTTTTGAGGAGAAATACTAACAAACCTATTGTGGGGTGGTAAAAAATATTATTTATTTTTCCTAATTTAGTATAGTAGCTAACCAGGGTCGTCCCTGTTGAAACGATTTTGCAACCAATCACTAACTCTTCCTAATTATCTTATTATATTTTTGTGTTTTTATATTTATAAAAAAAATAAGAAAAGAAATTAGGGATGATAATTGGAATTAAATAATGGAAATAAACATATAGATGCAACTATATACATAATGAAGTTAGTATGAAAGAACTTGGTCACAGGGGTTGGCTACTTGGGTTCCTTCATTATTCATTATTCGTTGTCTGAATTCTATTTGATAGTCCATCCCATTATACAAGGAGTAATACTCCCTACCATGAGTGTAAAATTTAGAATCCCAAAAATATATTTTTGGCACACCAAACCTCACCTACTCCCATGGTCAATTATTATGAACACACCTCAATTGAGTGTGTGACACTTTCCAAGACCAAATTCCATCATTTTATATTTCATCCCTCAACACACTCAACTCTATAATATGAAAAAGAATACCTAAGAGAAGTGAGAAAATGGTGATTTGGTAGAGAATAGAATGAGTTCAAGAGTCATTTCAAGGAGTGGTGGATGATCACCACAGCAACCCACACTTTTCTCCCCCTCACCAGAAATAGAAAATAGATATAAAGAATTATAATTTGAGAATTTAGGAACACCAAGAAAACCTCCCCCAAGGCCAATTATCAAGTCATTCACTCACCATTTTGAGTGTAAGATATCATAGTGAAGATAATGGAAGGAAGAGAGATTGAAATAGAGATAGAGAAACCAGTGAAATAGAGAAACAAAAGAGATAATGTGGTTTATTAAAACTATATATAATTCGAATGTAGTGAATGCAAAAATAAATAAAGGAAACTATTATAAAGTTACAGTAGAAAAAAACTTCTAGAAAACTTCTCGAGAAATTCCCACTCTAAAAGTGAATAATACATATTTATAGAGTGGATGAGAGTCTTGGGTTATACAAATTACAAAATAAAAGGTTGAAAATAGAGTCAAAGTAAATCCTTATTTTTAGTCCACGTGGTTAACCCTCTAAATTACCAAAATAGTTGTTAATACATTTGAATAAAATCTTATTCTTTGAGTCCTCTATTTTTTTTTCAAAATTTCCTCAAAATCATATCATATATGAAAAAGTTATGGTTTAAATGTTGAAGTGATATACAGATTTAAGAATTCATTTCAACATTGACTTCAAGGCCCATTTTTTGTATGAAAATTTATGATCCAACTTGAGGTCCTCAAAAAAAAATAACAAAATGTTTATAATTCTAAAAAATATTTGAAATTAAAATATGAAACACAAAAAACATTTATGATAAAAATACTAGAGGTCACTTTAAAGGGAAAAACTAAAGTTTCCATGAAATTTCAAAATTCATTCTCATATTACAAATTCCTATTAAACCATCACTTAAAATATATGAATTTATAAATGAATTTAAAAAAACAAAAAACAAACATAAAAATAAATAAATATTCCATTTTTAAAATTCAATAAAAATGAGTTATTTAATTTTAATATGGGACTAATAACCTTAAATTAACAATTTAGTGGGATTTAAAACATTAAAACTCAAAGTGAAATATTTTAAAATATTGGATTTGAAAATTCTAACACACATAAAACTTTAACTCCTAAAAAATTCAATGAATTATTAGAATAAACAAAATTATCTTTACTAGGTTCAAACACACATAATAGAAAATAAGAGAAACAAGTATTCATTCATCATTGAAAATATCATACCTCTTATAAAAGTACTATTCACTAACCCACTTAAATTTAAGACAATGTTCAAGTTCAAAGTTTGTGAATTTAATAGAATATAGTAGAAACAATATTTTAACAAGTGACACAGTCATAAATTCCTCTTCCCTAATATTCTTATACCAAATTTCCATTTCCCACATCCTTAATACAACCCAAATGAAATTCTTATAAGTTAATTTACCCATTATTCATTTAATGTTCAACATTCACCACTTAAATCCATTCCCTTTCAACAATTGAGAACTTACACTTTTTTTTATTTTTTAGTGATGAAATGTCTCAAAACTTATTATTGGACCCCAAATTTCTTATATATTCTGGTTTAAAAGAAATTATGTAAATATATTTTTCATTGGTTCTCTGAGGCATTCTTTTTTTATAATGGAAAAGTTACCTAAGTTATAGTTCAACCATCCAATTTAATCATGTTATAATTCTAATTCCACTATTTGTTTTTCACTTAAAAACCTTTTACTAGTTCTAAAATAAAAAATTCAATAAAATAAAGTAATAAGACATACACTGAAATTATACAAGTTTAACATATTCAAAATCAATGAATTATTTAAATCTAGTATAAAAATTTTCACTACTAAGGAAAACATCTAAAGCTCAATTTATTAGCCTAAAAATACACCAAAAATTAAAATCATAAAAAACCCTAAAACATAAATAGATTGGTACTACTACCCTATAATTAAACTGCCACTACACCCTTCCTGATTCAAATAAGATTTCATTAGCTTTACATATAGAATTAAATTAGACTGTAACACCCTAATATTTCATGATACATTATCTTTTTAGAGGAATTCAATATCTTATGTTGCATGCAACAATAAGTTCAAGCGTACCATGATATAGTAAATTAACCATGTTAAAAAATGGTTATGAATATTATTAACCACATTATGAAATTAATAAATATTATTTTTCAAAATAGTATTCATTTTTTAATTCCTAATATAAAAATTATGTTAGGGTGATTTTTTGGTATTTTTCTGAAAAGTTTCATTTTTTGATGAATTGTAAAAAAATGCATTGTAGTTAAAAAATGATTTTTTAATTTAAATAATTATTTTACTTTAAATTGATTTTAAATTAACAATAGATAAATAATACATATATTAATCCAATTTAGATCATTCTAATCATTCTTATAATAAAATAATATTTAAAAAATTATTGAACTTTTGAGCATTTCTTTTACGTGCCTTCTAGCCACATTTGTGGGATTAACACTAAACATAATTTTACCGTTTCTATGATTGGAATTTAGAAAAATGGACATAAATGGTTATAATTAGTATAAATTTTTTTATTTAATAATATCATTTTAATTTTTTAGGGAATAGTAAGTTTAGTAAATATTTTATTTATTTACCGCGGTTAAGGGTAAATCAGGTAATTAAAGGTAAACATAATATTATAATATAAAAAAGATACCCTAAAACTTGTCCTAATTTTATTGGATAAGTGAGTTTCGACCAAAATAAACCTTATACTTAAATTATAATATTTTGAAGCCGCTTTTGTTTGATTAGGACAATTATTATATTATATTTAAAGAAGAGTTAAAAATTTCATATTAAAATTTTAATAATTATATCATTTTTAATATAAGGATATATAAGTGATATATTAAACTATAAATAGTAATTTGAAAGATAAAATGTTTATATATATCATGATAATTTATTTATAATTTTTAGACATTAAATAATTCAATTTAATTGTGACAAAATGATGATGTAGTAATTGATTTTTTAAAGGAAGAATCAAATAAATGATATTAATAATATTAAAATAAATATCATTTGAAATATTTGATTCCATATATGAATTTTTTAGATTAATATGACTTTTTATTTAAGAGTTAATTTAGTTTTTTATAAGTAATCAAGTTGTTATGATTTTTTAAAAAGTCAAGTAATAAATAATGTCAAAATTGATATAAATGAGACATTAAAATAAATAATATTTTTTAAAATAATAAAAAATTAATAAAAATATATATCATAAAAAACTAGGTTAATGTTAAATATTTCATAAGTTATTTATTTGGTGGTTATGTTTAAATTTTATAGCAACTATATTAACCATATAGGATGGTGCCTCAGAAGCTCTAGTTTTCTCTCTCACAAAAATTAGGGTTTTCCCTCAACGCCTGTGAATGGCCTGAAAAGCTATAAATCGATTGTAGCATGGAGTCTTTTGATTTTTAATGGGAACAATACTTTGAAGGGTGTGGAGTCACACATCACAAAGATCAATCATCGATGACTGGAAAACCCAAAGGTATTTCCTTTCTCGAAGCTCTCAGGGGCGCAGACCTAAAAAATCTGAACTCGATGAAGCCTCCACGCTGCAAGAAATTGGAGGATGGATGATTTGCAGTTGAGGATGATCCTGAAGCACTACATCAATGAGAGCAAATGTGTAAGTACTCGATTATGGGTTAGATCTCTTATCTCAAAGGTGACAGGCCATGGTCGACCTTGGATCTTAAATTGCGGATCACTCACTTCTGGGGATTCACAGTTTGGAAGATGATCCCTATCAGTAGAAGATATTTCCACATCTTACTTAGATCACAGTAAGAGCTTGATCGGGTTTGGAAATTGGGCAACGTTCAACTCAAACTTGGTTTTCTTCGATTATCCGAATGGGATTTTGCTTTCAATCCCCACACCGTTAGGAATTCTATAGCACAAGTCTGGGTACGGTTACATAGGCTTAAATGGTATTTTTGGCACCCCAGGATCTTAAATGACATATATTCCTAAATCAGTACACCTCTGAAGATTGATCATCGGACTTTAGATGTGGAACTCGGGATTTATGCGTGGGTTATGGAAGAGGTCAACATTAAATCAAATCTACCAGATGTTGTTGCCTTCAATGCGAATGAGTATAAAGCAGAGGTCTGAATTGAATATGAGCGCTAACCTCCATTTTGTGAGCTCTGTAAGATCGTTGGAAATTTCCTATTGAATTGAAGGGTGATGAAAAATCAAGTGGACCAATCGAGGGTTTATGAATGGACGATGGCTCGAAGGAAGAAAAAAGAGAAAATGACAGACTACAAGAAGCCTGAAGTAATGAGGAAGAAAAATGAAGTCTGAAAAAAAAGAACCTCTCCTGGGTGAGACCTCAGGTAAGAGTTGGGTGGAGATGGTCGATGAAGAAGAAAACACAAATATAGAACAGTACATTTTAGAGGAGATTGGAAAGATTGTTTGGGACGCATATGAAAAATTCCAACCTACTTCGGGTGTTGACACATACAGGTCCAATCCTATAGATGCTGGCAAAGAGAATGCAATAGCATCCCATGCTGTATATGATAAATCTGAAACAATGTATAACATGGTAGAGCTGAGTAGCTGCTCCCACGGACACACTAAATGCTGATAAACTGGAGGTAATGGACACCCAGATCACTGCACCTGTTAATGTGTCTATTTGCTCACTTAACATACAGGATAAACAACAACTTGAGGTTTCAAAAAATAATTCAATGGTTACACCTTTAAATGTTGATGCTTTTGAAATAACTCAAACTGCTATTTGTGACAAACCAGATACAGTGGATACTAGGAACAATGCCCTAGCCAATTCCTCTAATAGCTTGCCTAGATCACAGGACAAACAACAAAACCCCTTAAAGGACACCTCAATGGAGACAACCTTGATTGCAAATGATTTTGGAAAGGATCAACGTACTAAGGAAAATGGTACTGCTAATGAAACTATTGTCTCTTATAGGTTCAAACCAGGAAAGAAAACCAGTCCAACCTGTCCACAAGATATTAGAAGATCAAAGAGGGGGAAAGATTTGGGTGGCCCAAAGAAAGGGGGTTCTACCTTCAAGCGCAGGTTCAAATGAATTAATTATTTTGGAATTGTCAGGGGTATTTCTAACCCTGAAACCAATACTATTTTAAAAATACTTCTTATGACTCATAAACCAAAACATTTTGCTATTGTTGAGCCTAAAATCAACTTTTCCTCAAAAAATATGCATCTTTTTTCTTATGGTTATAATTTTTTAGGTGCGTGAAAAACTGGTATTGCTGTTGACTCTCTTTGTATTTTCTATCACTCCTCTTTACAGTCTGTCAATGCTTTCAAAATTACTGAACAGATGCTTACTTTTGATTTTAGCCTTGATAGTTTACACATTTTTTACACTATGATTTATGCTAAGAATCGATATCCAGAATGAAGATCCCTTTGGCAAGACCTTTATGCTTTATCTAATAATATTCATAGCCCTTGGGTTGTGATTGGGGATTTTAATGCGATTCTAACATCCAATGAAAAAAATGGGTTGTCACTCTCTTCTATCTCCTCAAGAGAATTTAGATCATCCATGGAGGATTGTAATCTTATTGAAGTTAATCTGACAGGTTCTAAATACACTTGGTATAGACGACACTACAACAGAGTTGTTTCTAGCAAACTAGATAGAGCTTTCACTAATATACATTCTCTAGATAAGTGGGACACCATTTCTAGCATCACCTTAACCAAACTTAACTCTGATCATAATCCTATTTTTTTCAATCTCTTAACCAAGGGTAACAAATACTCTCTCCCTTTAAAATTTAATAATGCTTGGTCCGAGGATCCTTATTATACTAGCTTCATAAAAGACTCTTGGGTAAGCATGAAGCATCACAATGATGCATTTGCTTGCGTTCATAAATTAAAGTACATAAACCGCGTCTTAAAATCTGGTGTCGTTCCAAATCTGAGCAACTTAACACGGATATATCATCTCTTGAGAGGGATCTTTATCAAATCCAAAGCTCCAACACTAGCTATGATTTCTCTTTTGACCCGCAACATGAAATCGATACCTCCGTTAAGCTCAACTCTCTTCTTGTCCTTAAGGATAACATGAGAAAGAAAATCTTCAAAGACACATGGCTTATCGACGGTGATAGAAATATAAAGTTCTATAATTCTCTTCAAAGAGTTATAAAAGCCTTTATATCACTTGCTCTTCTTAGAGATGAAAAAAATCTCATGGATACTGAGGAAGCTATTGCTAATCATGTGGTAGATTACTTTCAAAATTTGTTTAATGGTCCAGAAGTTAACAAAGATCTCACTGCTGATATCATTCTAACTTTAGTGAATGAGGAGGAAAATAATTTTCTATTAAGAAACCCTCTTGATCATGAAATTAAAGATACAGTTTTTAGACTTAATTCTTATAGTTCCTCGGGTCCTGATGGATTCAATAATGATTTTTCCAGCTCTATTGGGAGATTATTCATAAAGAGGTTTGAAATATTGTGAAATATTTCTTTTCCAATGGTGTTCTCCCTTATGGATTAAATTATCAATTTCCCACTTTAATTCCTAAAGTGGACAATGCCTCTGAGATTCAACTTTTTCGTCCTATTGCTCTGATTAACACTCTTTATAAAATTATTTCAAAACTTCTTGCTAATAGACTTAATAACATATGAAATAGAATTGTATCCTAGAATCAATTTGGTTTTATCAATGGTAGGTCTATTCAAGACTGTATTTGTCTTGCTTCTGAATGTACCAATGTCCTTAACAAAACTGCAAGAGGTGGTAATGTTGCTATTAGAATTGAGATCAGGAAATATTTTGATACCATTGATTGGAGTTTTGTCTTCAAAGTCCTCAAAAGTTTTGGCTTTAATGACTCTTTCATTAGTATGATCAAATATTTCGTCAACTAGGCCTTCATCTCTGTCCTATTCAATGGTGCTCCCAAGGGTTTCTTTAAATGAACCAAGGGGGTTAGATAAGGGGACCCTCTTTCTACCATTCTTTTTGAGATTTCAGAAGATTATTTAAGTAGAATCCTCACTTTCCTTGTAGATCAAAACAATATTAAACCTATTCAGGATTCCAGAAAATAAAATGTGCCCACACATCTTCTATATGCTGATGACATCATCCTTTTTCTTACATGGGGATAAGAAAAACATTTAAAGTCTCAAGAGCGCTCTATTTCATTATGAAGAAATTTCTGGTCAAACTATAAGCTGGGAAAAATCCTTTGTGCTCTTTGGGAATTTTTTTTATTTTACTAGAAAAGGTAATATCATCATCTATTTAGGTATCAAGGAAGACTCTCTCCCTTTCACATATCTGGGAGTGCCAATATTTTGGGGAATACCTAAGTCCAACTACTTCTCTACCATTATAAACCAAATTATAAATCAACTCTCTTCGTGGAAGGGTAAATCCATCTCTATGGCTGGAAGAATTTGCCTTGTCAAATCTACCATAGTCTCCTAATGGATTACTCGATGATGGTCTACAAATGGCCTTCTGGTCATTTAAAAAAAAATCAATGTCTCCATTAAAAAATTTTTCTGGACAGGAAGCATGCTTGAAAGGAAGCTTGTGACCATACCCTGGGCCGCCTTTGGTAAACCTTTAGAAAAAGGTGGTATTGGAATCAAAAATTTTAATCACTTTAATGAATCTCTTCAAGCGAGACTCACCTAGAGGATCCTTAGCAACAATTTAGACTATATCGATTTCCTCAAAAAAAGATTCATTGCTAAACTAAAGAGTGCAAATTTGAATTACATCAACTCTACCATTTGGACGTCCATTAGTATGTCAACATTATGAGCAATTCTAAATGGATGTTAAGCTTTGATTCATCCCTGAATTTTTGGTTTGACAACTGGATGGGAATTCCTTTAGTTTCCTTTCTTCCTCCCAATTGTTTTCCTGAAAATAATAATTCCACTATAAGAGGCGTTCTAAGTGAAAATAACATTACTCTTCCTAACACCATCAGAATTGTCGTTGATTACTATCCATATAACAACTTTGATGATTTCCTCATATGGGAACCCGCATATAATGGTATTCTTGACTCTAAAGTTTTTTATAATTACAATTTCATTGATTCAGACTCTACCTTATGTTGGTTGAAATCCTTCAAAAAACCTTGGATTAAGGCCTTGAGGCTTACTCTTGTTTGGCGCATTGTGCATAACAAAATCCGTACTGATTCTTGCCTGCAAGATTTTGGGATCTAACTTTTCTCTAAATGTCACATGTGCAACCAACACAGAGAATATATTAACCATTTGTTTTTGTCATGTGTTACGACTTCATCTCTCTGGAATTTTATCTTTGATATCTTTGGATGCAGATGGTTACTCCTAAATTTGATCAACTCCCAGCTACAACGTTGTGTTGTTTCTGAATCTTCTCAGCAAATTAAAAACCTCTTTTTAACGACTGTTGTTGAGCTTCTTCATGTGATCTGGTATGATTGAAATAACATTCTCCATAATAATTACTCACTTAAGCTTAATGAAGGTAAGGAGTGGATTTTCATTGCCATTCACGATGCCACCTCGATTCAGAAAACCCACTGTGACAACAATGTTGAAGTCTTTGAAATTCTGCACCGTCTTCAGATTTCTGGTATTTATAAGCCGCCTAGACGCACCTTTGAAGTATTCTGGAAAGCCCCGTTTCTGGGATGGATAAATGTGAATGTTGATGGTGCCTCCAAAGGAAACTCGGGTATTGCCGAATGTGGTTCTATCTTCATAGACCATCTGGGACATTGTCATGGATGTTTCTTTAGTGGATGCGGTACAACTTCTTCACTAGAAGCAGAAATGATGGGGGTTATCTACGCTATTGGTTTTGCTAAAAAAAATATTGGAATAATATTTGGATTGAAAGTGACTCAACCACTATTGTCTAAGATATCTGGAAGGGTGTGGTGCATCTTTCCTGGACACTTACCTCTCGTTGGATGAGTTTTCTTGCTATGATTTCTGAAACCAACTACATTATCACGCATGATTTTCGTGAAGAAAATATGGTAGCTGATGGGAATTGCCTAGGGATGATTTTCATAGGGAATTACTTCCTTTTTATGAAAAAGATTGTAATAAGATACCATCTTTCAGACTCATGTAATCCTCCTTTCTTTTCCATATTCAATAAATTGTGCCTTTAAAAAAAAATATTAACCATATAGATTAAATATCCATGTTGTCACGGTAATAGTTAAAGGGGTTAAATAGCAGTTAAGAAAAAAAGATAAGAATAAAAATAATAATAAAAACTTGTAAAAAAATTATTTGATAAATAATATTAGACCATTATCACATTAGTATCTATTTTGGGTTATTTAAGGGACACTTTTTCATGAAAATAAATTATATATTATTTAATACAAAGATATTTACAAGATATCACTATCCTGTACTTAATATCTTTTATGTGTCCACATTGGAACAAAATCAAGATATGAACGAATATAATTTTTTATTTTGATATAAATTAAATTATTTTATTTCTATAAATTTATTTTTAATTAGTATAAGTTATATAATTACCTTAAAAGTCACTTCAATTCTAAGACAATATTTATTTAATTAACATAAAAATATAATAAATGATTTTAATAATATTAATTTTGATATATTTTGGATTAGTTAATGTGTATAAAGAATTTAAAAGGTCTATAAGATATATTTTAGATGTCAGAAAGCATTATATTCGAATTAACACTTTGTCTTGATGTATTGTTTTTCAAATTAAATTAATTGTATTAAAATTGACAATAATGATATCTTATTGAATCAATACATTATTAAAATATTTAAAAATAAAAAAATATTAAATAATCATAAAGAGATAATATATGGTCAAATATTTAATCTAATTTCCATTTTTGGGACATTTTTAAGTATTTCGATCTAGAATAGTCTTATTATATTTTAATATTTGGAGAGTTTCCTAAAGTGTCCCTCCCATCCCTTATAAAAGAGAACCTATCATTATCTTTTATTAACACCTATAAAACCCTTTGTATTGGAAAATATATACCCATTTATCCTCCCAAATTTCGTCAATTCATCTTATATGACATAATTTTGGTAGAAATCCAACTTAAGGAGTCCTTTTATGCAAATCAAAAGGAGACACTCGAAGAAGAGGTAATTGTTTTACCAACTCTTTCAAAGTTCTTTTCTTCTTATACTTAATGTTGCTATGTGTTTCTATACTAATGTAATAAATAAAGTATCATATATATTCCAAAATTTTATTATGATTATTGGACAACCATATTCCACCTTTTACCAATCCTATAAAAACCAGTATCACCATGCGTGCATACGTACGACTTACCATCTCCACGTCATGGTGTAATTTGTTTTTCATCAATAATTTATTTAGATGGGTATAAAGATGAATATAAATGATGAAAATAATAATACTTAATGATAATTATTATTTATAATTAATATACCATCAAATTCTATACCAATTAACCATTAAGGGAATAACACCATTGCTCGTGCGTACGTATGACCTACCATCTCCGCAACAGGATGAGATTCATTCTCCATGTTAACCATTAAAGAATGGTTATAAAAATATATATAATGAATAATTATGAAATATATGACATAATAATTTTACTATAATATATATATATACATATTTAATTTACTTTCTTCCATTCAATATGATAAGAAAACTGAAACAACATTCATGCATACGTACGACCTACCATCTCCATGAACCGTGTATTCCATTCCATATATCTATCAGTTATACACATTTATATTATAAATATATATCATATATAAATCATATTTTACATTCTATAAGTAATTTAATCATGATCTAAGTAATACAATCAAGAATAAAAAGTCAAAATATATATGATAAACAAAGCGATTATTACCTGAAATGTTGCTTTAACTTGGAAATAATTAATAAATGGGTAATATAATGTCCTAAAAGAATCATATATGATATCATAAATATTATTATGATTCTGGTACAAGTTAATAATATGTTTCAAACCACTATACAGGAGTTTGGTACACGTACTAAAGGAATCAAACCTAAGTTAAGGGTTAATTTCACAATCACTTTATTATCCGAGATTGTTTATATATAATTATTTACTGGGAAATATTTATCATACATGTACATGTTTCATAAAAATATTTTCAAATAAATATTTTAAATGTTTATTTAAGGTAATATTTAACTAAAAAATCATTCTAAATTCTTTAAATATTTATTCTTTTAAAATATTTCTCATTAATGTCCATGTTTTCATAATGGTTTTAAGGATTTATTTATATGGACATGAATGTTTTAAAATTTTAATTCATTCCCAAAATTTTAAAGTGGTATGAGACACTTTGATTCAAAAATATGTTTTTAAATGTATTCTTTTATAAGTGCGTGACTTTTGAATAAACAATTTCAAAAAAGGGGACTTTATCTCAAGACATTTTTAATGATTTTAATAGAGTATTTTCATCTATGTCATCATCCTTTGTTGTATATTATGATTAATTGAGGTTGATATATTATGATATCATTTACCATATTTTATTTAATGGTTAATGATTAGTTCTATTTTGGATGTTCTATTTAGATACCATTCTTGGGATATGGTTAAAGTATTCATATTTCGTATAACAGTTTTTAAGACGAATGATTATTTAGTTTATATTTCACCATTTTCTTATGAGGAATTTATTGAACTTAGTAAGTGACAGGAAAGACCCACTATAGCCCCTCTATGCATTGGTATGTCTAATTCTACCAAAATACTTGTCAAAAAACCCTTCACATTTATTTTCCAAGCAGTTAAGAATTCTTAGGAGGATAGATCTTAACACAAATCAGACAGTTTTCTACCCATAGACTTAAACTATCACAATGATAGATCTTGATAGTGTATATCATGAGGATATATCTTGATACTGAATATGTCTAGCATTATTAATTCCCTCATTATTAGATTACTTATTGATATTACATGTGATTATTCGACTAGTGGAATATCTAAGTGAATGTTTAAATTGAATTTTTTGATTTATTCTTTTCATATTATGTAAAATATTGTGTTTAAAAGGATTATGTTTTAGTTTTATGACTGGCCTTAAAAGTTTATGATTATTTATGCAAGCTTTTGCTATATTGCTTAACCTTAATAAGAATCCTGGATCACCCATTTCTTATGTTTTATTTCCCTAGGATTCCAAGAACTATTTTATGATTGATATGCAGGGTTAAAATTGGAGAATAATGACTTTATTAAAGGATTATATGTGTAGTATTTTATGTTTTAAATTATAATTTAATGTTAATATATGTAATCTATTTTCCAATATTGTTAAATTGATCGGTCCTTCAGTATTTTATTCATTGTAATCATGCCAATGTATTAAGATAATGCATCAGATCCGGGATTCTGGGATTAAAGAATTACAGTTGGTATAAAAGGATGTTTAGAAACAACCTTGGAAACTAGATTTAGAAAACATAGATTAGGAAAGAAAACCCTAAGGAAGACTTTGGGGATAAGTATATAAGAACATCCTTGATTTTTGGTAAGGTATACTTTATGTGTTTATTCCTAGAAATACATCCCTATTTAGATACTACAAGTGGATGTGGTTCTAGAACAGATGTACCTTGGGGTGAAAACTCTGACTAGGTGTTTCGAGCCTAACTTGGGGTAACATGGTACCTGACAACGAGCCTTACCACTTGGTTTGATACTCCCAAGGGATATGGTTAGGATAATACACATTTCCTTTATGAACCATTATGAATGATTTAAAAGTAAATATATCTCCAAATAAACCATGTTTATGATTATGAGATTTTATATGCATAATATTTTCATTTTTTTTACGTATTCTGAAGTTATGAATTATGATTCATAACATAATATAGTGAATTCCATTGTTTAGAAATAGTTAATAGTGGAAGAAATGGAAATTGTATCAACACATGTAATGTATGTAGGGATTTCCCTCCTATGGAAGATAATGATAATAGAACTGGTGATAAAACTAGTGATGAACAACTTATAACTATACTGGAACGACTGACTGAGATTATGAACAATAACCTTACCCATATGAAGCATCCCGATTCACAATGTGGAGGAAGAATGTTAGAAGGCTTCATGAGACAACAACCCCCAACATTCAATGGGACTGCAAATCCATTTTCAGTTGAGAAATGGATAAGTTCCCTTGAGAATATATTTCATGCTTTGGGAAGAAATGAAAGGGAGAAGTTTTTCATGGTGGTTTATCGTCTCTCTGGATATGAGGATCAATGTTGGTCATTGATTCAAAACATGAAGGAGGAAGACCAAAAAACAAACATATAATGGGAGTATTTTAGGGAACATTACTTTAAATAATATTTCCCTCATGAATAGAGAGCTGATATGGAGAGGCAGTTTCTAAGTCTAATGGAAAAGAAATATGAGAATGTTGTGAAATATGAGGCCAACTTTACAAGGTTATCAAGGCATACTATGGACTATATAAATAACACCAGGAGTAATATTGATCATTTCTTTGATGGGTTAAAGATATTTATCTAAAAGGCATTGGTCTCCCAAAAATTATCATCATAAAAAGATGTAGTCTCATGTGCTATTAAGACGGATAAATAATTCTCTAAGTCTTATGGCTTTAAGGGAAAGCAAGAGAAGACAAGGATGATAGAGCAAAAGATGGATAAAGGGAAGAATAGATAGAAGGATTTTCCCACATGTGATAATTGTGGAAAGAATCACCTTGGGAAGTTTGTGAGAGGATTGGGTGTTTATTATAAGTGGGGAGAAAAGGGTCACCAGGAAAAAATGCAAAGGGATGAAAGAAAAGCCTGATATTCAGTGTTTTAACTGGGATGAAATGGGGAATGTAAGAAACCGATTTTTCACTCAGGTATGGATCCTTTAATTTTTAGTCTAAATATTTACTTTGGACCTACTATGGATGCCTAATGAGTTAGTAAATGTTCCAAGGGTGTACGAGGCTTTTTTGGAGCCCAGAACCCATATTTTTGGGGGAAACTGGCTTGGCGCACAGTTTAGATTAAACTGTGTTGGAATTCTGCACAGTTTGACAAACCGTGTAGATAATTTTTTTACAGATAGATCCATCCCACAAGGTGTGCACATGTTCATGTGGCCTAACCATGTGAATTATACGTTTTACTAGGTACCTGTGCATATATTGCACACAATTTGATAAACCGGTGCAGAGGATGTTTTTTTGGGCAGAACTATCTCGCATGATTTCCGCACAGTTTGACAAACCATGCAGACAAACCATGCTCAGGCTAAAATTCTGGGTAAATATCCAATTTCTCCCTTAATGATCTATTTACCCCCTATTCCTCCCTAATCCAGGAACCATTAGGATTAACTCCCTTTCCTCTCATTTTGGAGATTTTTGAAGGCCAAAGATAGGGTTCAAGAGATCTCCTTAATCTGACATCTGATTGAGCTTCCATTCATCATGTTGGATGCACAACAGTAAGTACTAGAGTCCTCTTTAACCACTCTTCTTATCAATTTATCTCGACCTAGATGTCTTCATGTGAGTGGTTTTCACCATTTATTGGATCTAATTCTATCTGAGACAAATCTAGGGCCGATACTGGGGGAGTAGAGTCATACAACCCTAAGGTGGGTGGTCTATAACTCATCCCTAAAGTTTTCTGACATTGAAATATTCATGTGGGGCCTGCTGATTTCATTAGAAGCCTTTTATTAAATTTACATGCCATGATTATACTTGGAGACACCATTCGGGTGTGCCTTGGCATGACCATCCTCAAGGTGAGCCTTCTTATAGTAAATTTCTTATTATTAATGAGAATTGCACAATGGAATGTACTATGCATGCTCACCACTTTACCCACCTATGGTAAGTGCTTCAAAATGATTATTAAATGTGAAATAGAAAATATACCAAGTTTATAACTTGGACTAATTAAAAGAGATTTAATAAAGGTTACATGTCTGTAGCACCACTTTCTATATTAATGGATGGTAGAAAAGTGAAACTCATTAATTAAATAAGACTTAATTGTTAATTAAGTCTTGATTAAATGGTTTCAATGTTACTTGGAATATCCACACTAATGGAATACAAGGCTTTAACCCAATGAATTATTACATGATTACAATATCAAATAGGAATGGACTGACTCGGGATCGCCTTGGATTCTGAGAGGAGAATACCTCAGGAATCAGAAACCCCATTTAGATTTTAGGATGCAGTTTTCTTAGGTTGATACCAACCTAGACTCCAGTTCTTGTCTATTCCTCAGATTCTTAGTATAATACTAGAGGGTCCTTTACATTATTAGAGGATACCTTAGATACACTCCTTGGATCTAGTAATGAATAGTAGGTTCCATGGTGAATGCCCATAGGTCCCTGTCTTTGCTGAGGCCCATTTTACCTTGGTCGATCACCTTGGACACGGTAGGCACCTTATTGCATAATTCCCTAGATTATGCTTATTGGATTACATTCCTACCCCTTATCTAGACTCAGATACTGTAGAGTTATCATTCCATGAGATCTATGTTACATTGGTTGTTACCCTGGAACTCCCTCACTGGATATCATTTTCAGGTTTCCTTGTTATGTATTGGGACCTTCACTACTTATATTATCACGAGGTGATGTCAGTGCGGGCTACGACTCATGTGACCTATTAACATTAAATGGTAATTACTTAATTAATGAACTAGTTACATGTTTAGACACAATCCTATGGCTGAATCATGTAATTGTATATTTATTTATATTGTACTATTTTCTTCACTTTATATATGCATGCCTGCACACTACTATATTTCATTTCATGGGCTGGATGTTATAGACACCATTCGTGGTGGCCCACTAAGATTTATCTCACAACCTCTCCAAGTGCCTTTTGGTTCTCGGAGTAGATTACATGACTACAGGTGTTGAAAAAGGGAAGCATACAACTTCAAACACTTGATTGCTTGCTGATAAGATAAAGGTTGAAAGCAGATGACTGATTTGGATCTCAGGATTCATGGAGTAGTCTTTGTTTTCCTTTTCTTTGTGAAACATGTTATGCCTATCCACAATCCATACATATTGACATTTTAAATGAAAATTAAAGTATCCATACTTGGGTAACCACATCCCACCAATGGTTGGATGAATCCCAAAGATTTTATATAGCAAGATTGAATCTCCATTGTGAAGGCATTTCCAGATGCTCAATGATAGACAACATGGACTCTAACCAAGACTCAACAGCCTGAGAACCACCATCCCCTGAAAAAGTAGGAGGATTCTGCTGCTGAAAGTCATGGGTCAGATTATCAATTGTAGGTACAACCAATGGATCACCAATAATGGACTGAATCAGATTTAGGAAACTATCATGGACTTTGGCATTGGTTCCCAGATCAAGTACAACAGGTGGTGCCTCAAGTGGCAATCCTGGAGGTAAGACTGGATGCTTAGGACCCACCATGTATAGAGGATGGTCATCACCACCCTCATGGAGAAATACATGATGATGTTGTGGCGGCATTGGTCTACAAATACCAACCACACACCTCAGAAAATTCTTAGAAGAATAAGATATAATCACTAGTAGAAACTTAATTTTAGAAAACTCACTATCCAAGGAAAACTACCCCCAAACTACCTGCTTAGATGGTTAGGTATCAGTAAGTTCTCAAGTATAAGTTTCATTTCATTTTTCAGTTAATATATAGGTTCAGTACTTTACCTTTCATAGATATGACAAGGTGAGATAAGGATATGTAACCAATTCATTTTAGATATCAAGATTCACTTTATAAGGGACATCTATTTTCAATGAATTACTGCCCATACACCTATCACCAAAAGTGACACCCACTTAATTATAGAATAATGGATCAACTCAGTAAATTACTCATCCCTGACCATGAGGGCCCATACAAATCATGAATTGAGACATGAAATCACTCAATCTTAGCCAAATTAATACAAGTACAAGTAAACTATCACAAAATCACTCAAAAATCACAAGCATATCAAGCAATGAAAAGTTGTGAAATGCACCTATATGAAATGGAAATATGCATGACATGTGAACTCTAGCTACCTATAATGATGAATATAACAATTCTCATTGCCCTCATATCATCATGATAAGGATGAAAGAAATTCTCAAATAGAGTAATAATCAACCACACCGTACAACATGTGCGTCACCCAACTATGAAATAATATCAACTGTAATAGGAAAAATATAACAATAATTTCATTTTGGGTAACTTGGATTTTACCCTAAACATGGGTTCACGATGCCCAATCATGACTTATGACCATGTACCTAGAGTTCCTATTCTCTAATATATTGTCTCCAAATAGAAAAGAAAGAAAAGAAACCTCCTCTAATACCAAATTGTGACGTCCTGGACCCGGATGCCACTTAACGGGGGACTTAAGCATAGTGGGCCACATTACCTCAAGCACATCTCCCCAAATTCCAGAGGTTGCCAACTAGAAGTGAGGGTATAGGGTGAATCTGTGGGAATACTATGCCCTCATTAACATAGTGCAACACAATAGTAGGAATATGAATTAATTGTAAACAGAGGAAGAAAAATAAATAAATAGAAAAAGCAAACAGTTGAAATAGATAACGATCATAATAATAACTGTATCAACTAGGACAATGATGATGTAATGTAATGTTACTTGAAAACTTGAAAACATGGATACATGAAAATAGGCATAAAATGTTCCACAAATTAAAGGGAAAAAAGACTACTCCAAGAATCCCGATATCCAACTCAGTCATCTATAATCAACCTCCATCCTATCAGCAAGCAATCAAGTGTTTGAAGTTGTATGCTTCCCTTTGTCAACACCTTCATTCATGTAATCTACTACGAGTACCAAACAGTTCCGGGATAGGGTGTGAGATAAATCTAAGTGGTCCACCACCAATGGTGTCTATAACATCCAGTCCATGTAATGGAATATAGCAGTGTGAAGGCATGCATATATAAAGTGAAGAAAAAAAGTACAATATAACTAAATACCCAAGTACACGCTTCATCCCTTGGCTAGTGTCTAAAAATGTAACCGGTTCATTAATTAAGTAATTACTATTTAATGTTAATTGGTCACGTGAGGCATATCCAGCACTAGAATCACCTCTTGATAGTATAAGTAGTGAAGGTCCCAAGACCTAACAAGGAAACCTAAAAAATGATATCCAATGAGGGAGTTTAAGTGTAATAACCACGGTAACATAGATCTCACAGAATGCTAAATTAGTAGTATCTGAGTCTAGCTAAGGGGTAAGAGTGTAATACAAGGAGCGTAATCCAAGGCATTCCACAATAAGTCACCTACCGAGTCCAATGTGATTACCAAGGTAAAATGGGGCTAAGCAAAGATAGGGACCTATGGGCTTTCACCATGGCACCTACTAGTTAATCATAGATCCAAGGAGTGTCTCCGAGGTATCCTATAATAATGTAGAGGACCCTATGGTAGTATATCGGGCATCCAAGGAACATATAAGAAGAGGAGTTTAGGTGGGTATCAGCCTAAGAAAACCACATTCTTGAATCGGAATGGGGTTCCTGAGTCCCAAGGTAGTCTACTCTCAGAATCCAAGGCGAGCCTGAGTCAGTTCATTCCTATTTTTATTATAATCATGTAATAATTCATTTGGTTCAAGCCTCATCTTTAATTAGCGTGGATAGTCCAAGTAGCATTGCAACCATTTAATCAAGACTTAATTAACCATTAAGGCTTATTTAATTAATGAGGTTCACTCCACTACCTTCCATAAATATGTAAATGGGTGCTAAATACATGTAACATTTATTAAATCTCATTTAATAAGGTCAAGTTATATACTTGGTATATTTTTTATTTCACATTTCACATTTAATAATCATTTTGAAGCACTTACCTTAGGTGGGTAAAGTGGTGATCATACATGCTACATGCCATTATGCAATTATCATTAACAAAAATCCATTTACTATAGGAAGGATCACATTTTGGAAGTCAAGTGAAGGCACACCTGAATGGTGGATTAAATGTACCAAAACACTAAAACCAAAATATGTCATAACCTTAACATGAGGCAAATTAAGTTGTGTGTGTAACTGCTAACAACTAATCACATATTTGTAAAGAGCGTTACCATTCATTTCTAACAAGTATAATCATGGATTGTAAATTTAAGAAACGACTTCTGATGAAATCGGAAGGCCCCACAAAAATATTCTAAAGTCAACAAACTTTAAAGATGAGTTATAGACCACCCACCTTAGGATTGTATGACTCTCCTCCTCTAGTATTGGCCCTTGATTTGCTTTAGATCAGAGTAGATCTAAGAAATAGTAAAAAAAACTTACATGAATATATAAAGGTTGAGAGAAAGAGAGAATAAGAACGACTAAATAGGACTCGAGTGCTTACCATTTCACATCAAATGTGAATAATGAAAGCTCAATTGGATGTCAGACAATGGAGATATCTTGATCCCTAGCTTTGGCCTTCAAAAAGATCCAAAATGAGAAGAAAAGGGGTTAATCCTACTGATTCCCAGATTAGGGAGGAAGAGGGGGGGGGGTAAATAGATCATTAAGGGAGAAACTTGAAATTTACCCATAATTTTATCCTATGAATGGTTTGTACGCATGGTTAGTCAAAACGTATGGAAATCGTGTGAGACAGTTCTACCTAAAAAAATCCTCCACACAATTTGATCTAACCATGTGCAAGCCATGCACGGTTACCTGGAAAAAAGGGGCATTCGAATAGTTAGGCCACATAGTTGTGTGCAAACCGTGTGAGATGGCCCGTTCAGAAAAAACACCATCTTCATAGTTAGGCAAATAGTGTGTAATTCCTGCACGACTTACTCTAAACCGTGCGCTAAGAAAATGTTCCAAAAAATATGGGTTTCAGGATTAGAACAAGCCCCATAAACCCTTATGACCTTTAATAACTCATTAGGAATCCATATTAGGTCCAAAGTAATGATTTAGACTGAAAATTAAAGGATCCATACCTGAGTGAAAAACTGGGTTCTTACAGTCAGGAACCCCATTTTGATTCAAGGATGAATTTTGCTTAGGTTAATACCCACCAAGACTCTGGTTCTTATCTATTCCTCAGATTCATGGTATAATACCATAGGTTCCTTTATATTATTATAGGATACCTCAGATATACTCATTGGATCCATTATTGACAAGTAGGTGCCATAGTGAAATCCCATAGGGCCCTGTCTTTTCTTAGCCCCATTTTACCTTGGTCGATCACCTTAGACTCGGTAGGTGCCTTATTATGGAATGTCTTGGATTATGCTCCTTGGATTACACTCTTACCCCTTAGCTAGACTTACATACTACTGAGTTAGCGTTTCATGAGATCTACATTACCATGGTTATTACCCTAGAACTCCCTCACTGGATATCATTTTCAGGTTTCCTTATTATGTTTTGTAACCTTCTCTACTTATACTATCATAAGGTGATGTCATTTCTAGCTACACCTCATATGACCTATTAAAATTAAATGGTCATTACTTAATTAATGAACTAGTTAGATGTTCAAACACCAGCCATAGGCTGAAGCAGGTACTTGGGTATTTAGTTATATTGTACTATTTTCTTCACTTTATATATACATGCCTACACACTCTTATATTCCATTACACAGGCTGGATGATATAGACACTGTTAGTGTTGGCCCACTAAGATTTATCTCACAGCCTCTCCAAGTTCCATTTGGTACCCAAATTAGGTTACATAACTGCAGGTGTTGAAAAAAGGAAGCATACATCTTCGAACACTTGATGCTTGCTAATAAGATGGAGCTTGATACAAGATGTCCGAGTTGGATCTCAGGATGCTTAGAGTAGTATTTGTTTTTCTTTACTTTGTGGAACATGTTATGCCTATTGTCTTGTATCAATGTTTTCTAGTTTTCAAGTAACAGGACATTACATCATCATTATCCCAGTTGATATAATTATTGTTATTCTTGTTATCTATTGCAACAGCTTTCTTCTTCTATTTATTTATATTGCTTCCACTATTTAATATTCATTCATATTTCTTCTAATATGATACACTCTACTAATGAGAGAATAGTCTTTCCAAGGACACCCCTTAGGCCCTCACTGCTTGTTGGTAGCCTCTAGTATTTGGGGAGATGCGCTTGAGGCCATGTGGCCCACTGGGCTCGGGGAACCCATTAAGTGCCATCTGAGTTTGGGAAATCACAATGTGTAATTATATTAGCTTACTTTTCTTGATTTTCTATTTAGAGATAATAGATTAGAGAATAGTAATGCTTGGGATTTGGTTATAAGCCGTTCTTGGGCGTCGTGAACCCATTTTCAGGATAAAATCCAAGTGACCCAAAATGTAATTACTGCTCTATTTTGCATATTACAGTTGACATTATTTCACCATTGGGTGAAACACATGCTGTATGGTGTGGTTGATTATTACTTTATTTTAGGAATTACTTCATCCTTAGCCCAATAATATGAGGGCAAAGAGCATTGATACGTGCATCATTATAAGCACCAAAAGTTCACATGTCATGCATATTGCCCCGCCATATATGTGCATTTCAATGCTTTGAATTTCTTGATATGATTGTGATTATTGAGTGATGTTGTGATAGTTAACTTGTACTTGTATTACTTTGGCTGTAATTGAGTGATTGCCTATCCCAATTCATGATGTGTATGGGACCTCATGGGCTGAGATGAGTAATATACCGAATCGATCCATTATGCTATAAGTAAGTGGGTTCTAATTCTAGTGATAGGTGTATGGGCATCGATTCATTGGAAATGGCTTTCCATTATAAGACGAATCCTGAAATATAAAAGGAATTGGATTCACATCCTTATCCCGCCTTGTCATGTCTTTGAAAGGTAAAGGAGTGAACATGGAAATTAACTGAAAAAGACATGAAACTTATACTAGAGAACATACTGATACCTACCTGTCTAAGCAGGTAGTTTAGGGTAGTATTCCTTGGGCAGTGTGTTTTTATGTTCAGTTTTTGCTAGTGATGATATCTTATTCTTCTAAGATTTTTCTAAGGTGTGTGATTGGCATTTTTAGACCAATGTCTCCATGATGTCCTCATGTCATTATCCATGAGGGTGGTGACAACCATGCTCCAAACATGGTGGGTACTAAGCCACCTATCTTACCTCCAGGAGTGGAACTTGAGGAACAACCTTATGTACTTGATCCGAGCACTGATGAAGAAGTCTGTGGTAGTTTACTATGTCTGATGCAATCCATGCTTGGTGCTCCATGGGTTAGACCTACGATGGATGATCTGACACACGAGTTCTAGAAGCTGTATCCTCATACTTTTTTAGGGGATGGTGGTTCTCATGCTGCTAAGTCTTGGATAAAGTCTATGCTATCTATCTTTGAGCATCTAGAAATACCTCTAGAATGGAGAGTTGAGCTTTCTTTATACATTATTTAGGATTAAGTAAAGCATTGGTGGTATGTGGTTACCTAAGCCAGTCATCATCAGGGAATGTTATGGGTTTATTTCTAGACCACCTTCTATGATAAGTTCTTTCCTCAGGAACTGAGAGCTGAAAGAGATAGAGAGTTCATGCTTCTCGAGAAGGGTTCTATGTTAATTATGGAATATTCAACACATTTCACTGATTTATAGTGCTTTTCACCACTTCTATCCGGTGATGAGATTTCACATGCAAGATGTTTTGAGGATGGGGTCTAGTACACCATCTTAACTAAAGTGAATGTCCTTTACCATCATACCTTTTTTTCAATAGTTGATTAGGCCCATATCACTGAACATAACCTGAGGGACAACACAAGTACCGGGTTTAAAGGATCTGTGCCACATAAGGCCAATAGATATTCGGGAGGTAGTAAATGTTCCTTTGAGTTTTCTCATCAGGGTAGTGGCAGCCATAATATCTAGTTTAATAGCTCTGTAGTGTGTCATCAGTGTGGAAGACCAGGGTATAAAAATCCCCAATGTGATAGAGACCCTATGGAGTGTTGGGATTGTAACCGTAAGGGTCATCTTTATAATTTATTTAATAATTTCCCACCATCTTCAAGTGGAAATGGACCAGCATCCACTCCACCTACAAGAGCAAGTTCTTTTTCACCATTTCAGGTGAGGAGTTGGAATAACACTAGTAGGTCTGGCCGAGGAGGAGGTCATGGTCGTGGTAGTCTGACCCATGATCACCAGTTGCGCCAGCAGAGAATTCATGATTGTGGTATTCCATCTGTTGCACATGGTCGTGGATCAGGTCAGTTACATGCTTTAGAGACGATACCCAAGGATCAGGCTACGATACCATATACAGTACGAGGTACTATTCTAGTATCCTCTACTATTTTCTCTACTTTGTTTGATACAGTGCTTTAAACTCTTTTATTTCTGTATCTATTATGGTAGGTCTTGGAATAGAGATATAGTATCACCATGGTGTAATGACCCTCAATACACCATTGGGAATATGGACGTAGGGCATACACCAATGCAGGGACTATCCTCTTAAGGTTGGCAGTTACCCTTTCTTGTGGAATCAATTTTTTCTCGAGATGACAGGATTCTATTTCATTCTCGGGATGGACCGGTTAGTCCACTATCATGCCTTTGTAGACTTCTATTGTCGTAGGGTCTCTTTTACATCACCAGAAGGAAACAATTATCTATTAAAAGGTGAGTGGGATGTCTCAGATGTGATATGGACCAAAGCTACATGGTCTAGGTGGAGTGTCCACTTAGATTGAAAATATTTTCCTGGAGGAACAGGGTTTTCTTCAAACTAATTTTCCTCTAGTAGTTGATCATTTCAGGGAGGTCTTTCTCGATGGATTTTTTTGGCTTACCTCCTAAAATAGAGGTAGAGTTTACAATTGAGATTGTTCCAGGAGCAGCTCCAGTGTCTATTACTTTGTATAGGATGGAACTTACTAATCTTTAGGAGCTCAACCAGTAGATAGAGGAATTTGTGGCCAATGGGTTTATACGGCCTAATATATCCTCTTGGGGTTCACCCATGCTTTTTGCTAAGAAGGAGGATGAACTATTCATTTATGAGTGAATTATAGAAGGTTGAATCATCTTGTAGTCAAGAACCGATATACACTTCCTCAGATAGATGATCTATTTGACCAGCTCTGAGGAGAAAAGGTGTTCTCTAAGATCGATCTGAGATCAGGTTATCATCAAGTGTGAGTCAGAACATCAGACATAACTCATTAAAATTATTATATAAGGTTTGGTCTGTATGAATATATTTTTATGTCGTTCGGTCTTTCGAACATGCCTTCCATTTTCACGGCCTTGATGAATAGGGTTACGCCCCCATTTGGACTCTTTTATCATGGTCATTGTGTATGACATCTGGGTGTATTCTCGCACTCATAATGACTATGCCAAACATCTTGAGACTATTCAGAGTACACTGAGAGAGCATCACCTTATGATAAGATTTCTAAGTGTGAATTCTATATTTACATGGTCCACTTCTTGGGTAATATTATTTTAGAATTAGGAGTTTTTATTGACCCTGAAAAAGTTAGTGCTGTAGTTTCCTAGGAGCAGCCCAAGAACTTTTTTGATATCAAGAGTTTCTTAGGGATCACTGGATATTATAGGCATTTCATAAAGTAATTATCACATCTTTATTCACCTTTTAATAGACTAAAAAAGAAGGGTGTTAAGTTCCTGTGGTCTGAAGCATGCAAGAAAGCCTTTCAGGAACTGAAAGGGAGACTTGTCTCGGCAGTGATTAGGATTCTTCCAGAACCAGGTAAGGGTTATATCATCTTATAAGATGCATCATGAATTGGACTAGGAGTAGAGTTGATTTAGGAATAAAAAGTCATTGTGTATGGATCTTGGCATTTGAGGCCTCATGATAGAAATTACCTGACACACAACCTCGAGCCAGCAACAGTTGTCCATGCCTTACATTGCTGGAGACATTATCTGTTGGGTGAGTGGTTTGTGGTGTATATAGATTAGAAGAGCCTAAAGTATATCTTTTCTCAGTGTGACTTGAACCTCAGATAGTATAGATGGGTTGAATATCTACGATCCTTTGATTTTGATCATGCCTATATGTCTGAAAAGGTCAATGTGGTCACTGATGCACTAAGTAAAAAAACTCAAATGCAGGACGTACATGAAGCTAGTGATGAATGGAAGTTAATGACCCTCTTTTCTAAACTTCATTTGATGTTTCTTGATAGTCATGAGAAGTGTTACCTCTCAGCCTTAAAAGTTACCTCTTCCCTCCTTGATAAGGTGAAGAGTAGGTAGTTTTTAAATCCTGAAGGATTGGTTCTCCATGAGAATATATTTGAAGATAACCCACCTCCGAATTGGTCTTTGGATAAAGATAAAATCCTGTGTCTATATGGAAATATCTGGGTTCCTGAAGATATGAAAGAGGAGTTTATGAAATGTTACCACACTTCTCAGTGGGCGGTTCATCCAGGAATCTCGAAGCTGTATCGATATATGCAACACCAATATTGGTGGCCTAGAATGAAAGGTCAGATTGCAGGCTTCATCACTAGGTATTCCACCTATCAGTAGGTGAATACAGAGCAAAAAAGACCTACATGATTGTTAAATCTACTTCATGTCCCAAAATGGAAATGGTAAGATGTTTCTATGGATTTCATAGTCGGATTACCTAGGTTTTCGAAGGGTAGCGATGCTATCTGGGTATTCATTGATTGACTAATGAAATCATCCCACTTCATTCCTATATGAGAGACTTTCTCAATTGATGAGTTAAAAAGACTGTATGTCCATTAGATCATACAACTACATAGGGTTCCATGTACTATCATTTGACTTCACAATTCTAGAAAGGTTAACAGAAAGCTATGGGAACTCAGGTTCTTCTAAGAACAACTTTTCACCATCAGACTGACGAACAATCCAAAAAGACAACACATGTTCTGGAGGATATAGTCTGAGCATGTGTATTTGATTTTGGTGGTTCTTAGGATAAGCATATCCCACTCTTCTAGTGAAAGAGTGTATTATAAGGGGATTCCTTGGGTCTACATCACTTTCTCCCTCCTTAAAGGGTTGGTGTGGTGTTCTTTTCTTATCTTATCAATAAAAAAATAACATTCAGTCAGGTGACAATTAAAATGGATCCTTTTGAGGCCTTATATGGTAATCCATTCCAATCAACCTTATTCCGGCTAGAGGTAGGTGAGGTAGCCCTACTAGGTCCTTATCTTGTTTAAGAGACTTTAGAATAGGTTCAGTTGATCAGGAAGCATATAACTACTGCTCAGTCTATAAAGAAATATTATGCTGATTTCCATAGAAGACCTCTAGAGTTAGAGGTTGGAGAACATGTTTTTCTTTGGGTATTGCCCAAGAAAATTCATAATTGGTTAATCAAGAAGGGAAAGTTTTTTCCTCGTTATGTCGGTCCGTTTGAAATTATAGAGAAAGTCGGGCCGATAGCTTATCAGTTTGAACTACCTCAGAGGTACCATGCCATGAATGACATATTTCATGTCTCACAGCTTCCCCAATATCATGTTGACCCATCTCATACCTTTGATCCTGAGGAAGTTGAGTTATTTGTTGATTCTACCTTTGAGGAATATCCATTAAACATCATTGATCGAAGCATGAAGGCTCTCTAAGGAATGTTCGTCCCTCTCGTATGGGTTCTATGTAAGAATGGCTGAGTACAGGACAAGACATGGGAGAGGGAAGCCGACGTATGTGACCAATGTATAAAGATGTTCTCAGATAGTGTTTCTTTACCCTTGGAAGGAGAATTCAGGGGTGAGTTCTTTTAAGGGGGAAAGACTGTAAGAACCATATTTTTCAATCAGGTATGGATCCTTTAATTTTAGGTCTAAATATTTACTTTGTACGTAATATGGATGCCTAATGAGTTAGTAAAGGTTATAAGGGTGTTCAGGGCTTGTTGAAAGCCTGAAACCCTTATTTCTAGAGAAAAATGTCTTGGTTCATGGTTTAGAGTAAATAGTGTAGGAATTCTGAATAGTTTTCTCAATAGGGTGGATGGGGATTTTTTTCGGACAGAGTCATCTCACACAGTTTGCACACAACCATGCAGCCTAACCGTGCGAACAACCCTTTTTTCTTTGGTACCCATGCATAGATTTCACATGGTTTGATCAAACTGTACAGAGGATGTTTTTTTGTGTAAAACCATCTCACACAGTTTGCGCACGGTTTGAAAAACCATAAGGACAAACCATGTGTAGGATAAAATTTTGAGTAAATTTTCAGTTTCTCCCTTAATGATCTATTTACCCCCTATTCCTCCCTAATTTGAGAAGTAACAGGATTAACCCCTTTTCCTCTCATTTTAGATATTTTTGAAGGAAAAAGCTAGGGATCAAGAGATCCCCTTCGTCCGGAATCTAATTGAGCTTTCGTTTGTGATGTTGGATGCCCAACGATAAGTACTCTAGTCATCTTTAGCCATTCTTCTTCTATCTTGATCTCGACCTAGATATCTTCATGTGATCATTTTTCACATTTTCTTAGATCTACTCCTATCCAAGGAAAATCAAGGACCAATACCATAGGAGGAGAGTTATACAACCCTAAGGTGGGTGGTCTATAAATCATCCCTAAAGTTCATTGACTTTGGAATATTTTTGTGGGGACCATCGATTTCATCAAAAGTCATTTCTTAAAATTACATGCCATGATTATACATGTTAGAATAATATGGTTATGATCTTTCCAAATAAGTGATTAGTTGTTAGCGGTTACACCCATAACTCAATCCTCCCCATGTTAAAGGTTATTCCATAATTGGGTTTTAGTGTTTTGGTATGTTTAAGACACCATTCGAGTGCGCCTTCACTTGACCTTCCTATAGGTGACACTTACTATAGTAAATAGCTTGTTATTAATGAGAATTTCATAATGGCATGTACCATGTATGCTCACCACTTGGACTGCCTAAGGTAAGTTATTTAAAATGATTATTAAATGCGAAATTTGAAATAGAAAATATAAAAAGTATATAACTTGGACTTATTAAATGAGATTGAATAAAGGTTACATGTCCATAGAACCCCTTTCCATATTTATGGAAGGTTGCAGAGCAAACCTCAATAATTAAATATGCCTTAATGGTTAATTAAGTCTTGATTAAATGGTTGCAATGTTACTTGGCCTATCCACACTAATGGAAGACAAGGCTAGAACCTAATGAATGATTACATGATTAAAATATCAAATAATAATGGATTACTCAGGCTTACATAGGATTCAGAGAGGAGAATACCTTGCAACCAAGGAACCCCATTCCTATTCAAGGATGTGGTTTCCTTAGGTTGATACCCACCTAGACTTCGGTTCTTGTATATTCTTCGGATGCCCAGTATACTACCATATTGTCCTTTACATTATTATAGGATACCTTAGAGACACTCCTAGGATCCATAATTGACTAGTAGGTTCCATAGTTAAAGCCCATAGGGCCCTATCTTTACTTAGCCCCATTACCCTTGTCAATCACCTTGGACTCGGTAGGTACTTTATTATGGAATTCCTTGGATTACGCTCCTTGGATCACACTATTACCCCTTAGCAAGACTCAGATACTACTGAGTTAACATTCTATGAGATCTAAATTACCTTGGTTATTACCCAGGAACTCCCTCACTGGATATCATTTTCATGTTTCCGTATTATGTCTTGGGACCTTCACTACTTATTTTATCACGAGGTGATGCTAGTGCTGGCTACGCCTCATGTGACCTATTAAAATTAAATGGTAATTACTTAATTAATGAATTGGTTACATGTTCAGACACAAGGTGAGGGATGAAGAAGGTTCTTGGGTATTTAGTTATATTTTACTATTTTATTCACATTATATATTCATTCCCAGGCACTATTATATTCCATTACATGGGATAAATGGTATAGACACCATTGGTGGTGGCCCAATGAGATTTATCTCACACCCTCTTCAGGTGTCGTTTGGTACATGAAGTAGATTACATGACTACAAGTGTTGAAAAAGGGAAGCATACGACTTAAAACACTTGATTACTTACTTATAGAACGGATCTTGATAGCAGATGACTGAGTTGGATCTCGGGATTCTTGGAGTAGTCTTTGTTTTCCTTTACTTTGTGGAACATGTTATGCCTATTGTCTTGTATCCATGTTTTCCAATTTTAAAGCAACATGACATTACATCAAAATTGTCCCAGTTGATACTATTATTGTTATTCTCGTTATCTATTGCAACATTTTTCTTCCACTATTTATTTATATTGCTTTCGCTATTTACTATTCATTCATATTCCTTTTGTTGTGCTACATCTGCTAATGAGGGCATAGTCTTCCCATGAACACACCTTAGTCCCTCGCTTCTAGTTGGAAGCCTCTAGAATTTGGGGATATGTTCTTGAGGCCATGTTTCCCACCAGGCTCAGGGCACCCATTAAGTGGTATCCAGGTCTGGGATGTCACATGGCACTACACAAATAAGTTTACTAAGATTCAAGGAAATATATCTCAGAAAAATCAAAGGGTTCAAGGTCAATCTTATGCTATTACTATAGTAAAAATAAAATAATTAATTTTTTTCTATTTTTAGTATTCAAAAATTATGTAATTTGAATATTTTATTAGAAATGAACTATTTATAAGAATTATGGAATATATGAGGATTGTATTGTAGTACTTCTTTAGAAATTCTGAAGCATGAACGTTTTCATCAAGGTTTTAATGTGATCAAGGTATTCATATTTTTTGGTATGTGATAATAATAGAAACATTATGTTTGATGAAAATATGATGTTAAGATTTATATTGGAAATTTAGAGATCTTTTTAGACTATTAATTTGGACATAAGTATTTTGGAAAAGTCTTAAGATTGGAATGTAGTAAGTTGAACATTAGATATTATTGTTTGAGAATTAAGTATGATTTATTAGATATTATGTCATAACATTTTTGGTTTTAGTAAAAATTTAAAATATGAATGAAATACTTATGTAACATATGACTCATTTAAAATTCTTCATGCATATAGAATCATCTTGAATATCCATCTCCAGGTGAACAAAATGAAGTGAAAATCGAACGAATCACAACCAAAGGATTACATTGAAACATGAAATGAAATCAAATAAATTTTCTTAGGTTCTTATCTGGATAGTAAAATAATCCCTCAACTCTATGAAAAAGTATCTAAAAAAATATGTTATCCTAATACCTTAAGTTTTGTTGAAATGATGACATTTTAAATCATAATATATTTATGTCTTTAAGGCCCTCAATTTTCCATTTATCATTTATTTTTTTTTGATTTATGACCTGAATCACTCCACATAAATAATTAAAATTTTCCTCCATTTATGTATCTCTAATTACCACTAATATTATCCTATTTAAAGTCCTAATTCAATGGTGACCTTCACATTACTCTTTCGCTCTTATTAAGATTATATTTTATTAACCCTATTTTCGATGTGGGTTTTCCACAAAAGTATTTTATAGTATCAATATTTTATTTTAGAAGTAAAATATAAAATTACAATGATAGAATTTATTTAACTAGGGGAGAATTTAACACCCTACTATTTCATGGTATGTTATCTTTTTAGAGAAATTCAATATCTTACATTGCACACAACACTATGTTCGAGCGTACCATGATATACTTAA
Organism: Viscum album; assembly: GCA_963277665.1. Classification (NCBI taxonomy): domain Eukaryota; kingdom Viridiplantae; phylum Streptophyta; class Magnoliopsida; order Santalales; family Viscaceae; genus Viscum; species Viscum album. The sequence continues at coordinate 188,006,034 of OY728155.1, read as the reverse complement.
TTTTCTGTTTAAAAAGAGGTTATGAATAGTATTAACCAAATTATGAAATCTATAAATTTTATTTTTCAAAATATTCTTCATCTTTAAATTCAGAATATAAAAATTATCTTAGTGATATTTTTTGGTATTTTTCTGAACGTTTCAATTTTTGATGAATAATGAAAAATACTACATTGTAGTTAAAAAATAAAATTTTAATTTAAATAATTATTTTACTTTAAATTAATTTTAAAGTCACAATAGTTAAATAATATATATATATATTAATACAATGTAGCTCATTGGAATAATTCTTATAATATAATTATACAGAAACAATTATTGAACTTTTGAACGTATCTTTTACCCACCTTCTAGCCACATTTGCGAGATTAGCATTAAACGTAATTTTACCATTTATATGAATGAAATTTTAAAAAATAGAATTAAATGGTTGTAATTATTATGAAAATTTTTATGTAATAAGATAAATTTAATTTTATGGTGAATATTTACTTTAGTATTTTTTTATTTATTTACCATGGTTAAGGGTAAATCAGGTAATGAAAGGTAAAAATAATATTATAATATTTAAAAGTTTCCCTAACACTTATCCTAATTTCATTAGATAAGTGGGTTTTGACCAAAATCCTCCTTAAGATGAAATTATGATACTTTTAATCCACTTGTGTTAGATTAGTACATTTATTATATTTTATTTAAAGAAGAGTTAAAAATGTCATATTCAAATTTTAATAACTATATCATTTTGAATATCATGTTATATAAGTGATATGGTCGACTATAAATAATAATTATAAAGGTAAAATGTTTATATATATCATGATAATTTATTTATAAATTTTATACACTAAATAATTAAATTTAATTGTGACACAATGATGAGGTAGTAATTGATTTATTAAAGGAATAATCAAATAAATGATATTAGTAATATTTAAATAAATATCATTTGAAATATTTTATGCCATAGATGAATTTTTTGTATGACTATGAAATATTAGGTAAGAGTTAATGTAGTTTTTTAGAAGGAATCAAGTTGTTATGATTTTTTAAAAAGTCAAGTAATAAATAGTGGTAAAATTGACATAAATGAGATTTTAAAATAAATAGTATTTTATTAAATGATAAAAAATTAATAAAAATATATATCTCTCAGCCAAATAACTATTATAAAGTTAAATATGTCATAAATTATCCAATTGGGGTTCATTTTACATTTTATCGTTACTATATTAACCCTATAGATTAAAAATCCATATTGTCACGATAATAATTAAAGGGGTTAAATAGTGGTTAAAAAAATAAGCATAAAAATAATAATAATTTTTTTTTAAAAATAATTGGATAAAAATTAATTGTCCCTTATCACATTTTGATCGATTTTGATTTTTTTAATTGACACTTTTCCATGAAAATAAATTATATATTATTTAAAACAAATATAGTTACAAAATATCACTATCTTGTATTTAATATCATTGATGTGTCAACATAGTGCCAAAATCAATATATGAAAGAATATAAACGTATATTTTGATATAAATAAAATTTATTTCATTATATAAATTTATTTTTAATTTTTAGAAGTTATACAGTTACCTTAAAAGTCTCTTTAATTCAAAAACAATATTTATTTAAGTAACATAAAAATAGAATAAATGATTTTAATAATATTAATTTTGATATATTTTCGATTAGTTAATGTGTCTAACAAATTTACTAGATTTATAAAATATATTACAGATTTTTAAAATCCATAGATTCAAATTCCCACTTTTCCTCGATGAATTGTATGTCAAATTAAATGAATTGTACTAAATTTGACAATAATGATATATTATTGAATTAATTAATTATTAAATTAATTAAAAATCAAAAATATATATTAAATAATCACAAGGTGATAGGGTATGGTCAAACATGTATTATAATTTTCATTTATGGGACATTTTTAATTATTTGGATCTAGAATAGTCTTATTATATTTTAATGCTTCGAGAGTTCCCTAAAGTTCCCCTCCCCTCTCTTATTAAAGGGAACCTCTCCTTATCTTTTATTCACACCAATAAATCCATCTGGAAAAGCTAAAATCAATCTATTTCTCCTCCTAACTTCACTCACTTCATCCTAGAGGCCATACTTTTGTTGGAAAGGTAACCTAAGGAGTCCTTTTGTGAAAATAAAAAGGAGACACTCAAAGAAGAGGTAATTATTTTACCAACTCTTTTAAATTTATTTTCTTATTCTACTTCATGTTCCTATTTTTTTCCATAATAAAGTAATAACTCTTGTATCATCTAAATTATTAGATGTTATTGTGATTAAGGGACAACTTTATTCCTCCTTTTACCCATCCTATGAAAAATAATATCACCATGTATGAATATGTATGACTTACCATCTTCACGCCATGGTGTATTTTTTTCAACACTAATTTATTTGGATGGTTATAATGATGAATATAAATGATGTAAATAATAAATATGAAATTCTAATGATTCTGTATAATTATTATACCATCCAATTTGATAGAGAAAATTTATGTTTATATTTTTATTCAAATAATGAGGATTTGTTTTGATATTTTTCAATGAAAAAACCCATGTATTTAAATGTTTTATTAAAATAATTGGAAATTTGAATTATAGAATGAAAATGGGATAAAATATAAAAATTTCATAAATCTGTATTTTTGATAGAATTTTATCACAAGGATATTTTGGGAATAATTTTAAAAAATATTAATCCAATTTGAGTGATTCTTTTTTTATGATTCCTTGATATATTTGCTTAAAATTTTCTTCAGAACTGAGAGCTAATTTATATATCTAGAGGCCCAAAAAAGTCATTGAAGTTGGAAAAGCTCTTGAACAGACAACATGGAACCCACCTCCATAATGGAAGAATAAGTCGGGCTACACACCTCCAATTGAGGTGATTACACCTGGATATGAAAGAGGACTCCTAGAATAATTCTTCCATTAAATTTCATGGATAGATTAATCCATTATTTTGGAAATTTAATGACATACATTAATGGAAGATTCCTAGAAATATAAGCTATAAAAAGTCAAAACTAATAAAAAATTCATAACTTCTACATCTGATGTGCAATTTTCTCAAATTTTGAGGGTGAAGGAAAAACACATTGATGAACAACCTTCATGAAGGAATAAATGCATTAATAGATCATTTATTTAGGATACTATGCATCAAATTTAGAAGGAAATATTTTTCCTATAAAAGGATGGGAGCTCATATATCTCTAAGCATTCCAATCCAGCCAATTACATATGGGGAACCAAGGAGAGAATGCCAATGTCCATTTAGGACTTTTATTTTATTTTATTTTTTCTAGTTTTATTTTTTCATGTAATCCATTCATATTTTATATATTAAAGTGTTTCCCTTTACTTCTTCCACCATTATTTATCCTACAACTATAATTATCCTTATATATTCTATCTTTCCATCGTGATATCTACTCACATTGCAATGGAAAGAGACTTACTCGAGGCTTGGACCTATGGGAGGTTTCACATTATTTTTTTTATTGCGCTTCAATTAAAAATGTTTTAAATATATTTGTGGTGGATGTATGATTATTTCACATGTGAAGTGGTCAAACACCATAAAATTGTTTTCAATTAAATTTCTTTTCCTTGATTCATTAATTTTACCACCCTTATCTCGATAAAAACATTCATATGATAGAGTGGGGATTTCCTTAAGGGATGAAACGACATACAATGGAGCCGAGTCTTTTAGGATTAACATTCTCAGTTGAGGTGTTATCCTATTTGAATATTGGAGGAGTGGTTTGGTGTGACTGAGGCATGATAAAATAAAATAATCAATAAATAAAAGAAAAGTAATTCATTAATTAGGTTTCTCTAAAGGGATTATCAAAATGAATTTAAATAAAACAAATAAATAATGAATGAACCCATAATGTCCAATCTTAAGACTAAGAACTTTATTACCTAATTTCATTCTGTCTATATCTACATCTGCATTTATATTTATATTTTTAATTTCATTATTTTTAATTTCATGTTTTTAAAAATTAAAATTTTCATAAATAATATAAAAAACCAAAATAATTAGAATAGGTGAACTAGAATCAATGATTGAATCGACTGCGACACTGATCAAGTGAGACAACCCTGTTCAGCCTCTATGCTACATTAGGAATTTAAATTTTATTTTTCCATGCCCTAATATAGGCATGAACCACAATTCCATACCAATTAACCATTAAGGTAATGATACCGTCGCTCATGCATCTGTACAGCCTACCGTCTCCACAACGCGATGAGATTCATTATCCACGTTAATAATTCAAGAAATATTATAAAACTATTTATAATGAATAAGTATGAAATATATGACATGATAATAATATTGGAATTATATATATATATATACATATATGTCATTTACCTACTTCCCTTCAATATGATAAGAAAATAGAAACAATTTTTATGCGCACGTATGACCTACCGTCTCTATGAAGGGTGTATTTCATTCCATATATCTATCAATTACATATATATATTTATATACTGAATATATATGATATATAAATCATGTTTTATATTATGTAAGTAAGTGAATCATGATCTAAGTAATATAATCAAGAATAAAAAGTCAAAACATGTATTATAAACAAAGTGATTATTACCAGAAATGTTGCTTTAAATTGGAAATATTAATAAAAGGGTAATATAAATTCATAAATTTATCATATATTATTTCATAAATATTATTATGATTCTACTATAAGTTAATAATATGTTTAAAATCACTATACATGAGTTTTAGACATGTACTAAAGGAATCAAACCTAATTTAAGGGTTAATTTAGCAGTCTCTTTATTATATGAGACTATTCATATATAATTATTTTCATGGATATATTTATCATCCATTTCCATGTTTCTTAAAAATATTTTCAAAAGGAATATTTTTAAGGTTTATGTAAAGGAATCTTTAACTAAAACATCATTTTAAAATTTTTAAAGATTTGTTCTTCTAAAACCTTTCTCATTAATTTTCATGTTATCAAAATGGTTTTAAAAATTTATTTATATGGATATGAGTGTTTCAAAATGTTAATTCCTTTAAAACATTTCAAAGTGGTATGGGGATCATTTATTCAAAAATATATTTTTAAATTTCTTCTTTTATAAGTGCATGACTTTTGAATAAATGATTTCAAAGAAAAAGGGGTATTTGTCTCAATACATTTTTAATGATTTTAATAGATTATTTTCATCTATGTCAATATACTTTGTTAGATATTATGATTAATTGACGTTGAACTCTTATGATATAATTTACCATATTTTATTGAATGGTTTATGATCAGTTTGATTGTGCATGTTCAATTTAGATATCATTCTTCTTTTATGGGTAAAGTATTCATATTTTGTATATTAGTTTTTAATAAGAATGATTATGTTGTTTATATTTCATCATTTTCATATGATGAATGTATTGTACTTATTATGTGATGGGAAAGGCCTGCTATAGCCCCTTGATGTATCGATATATCTCATGAGATGGAATTAGTTGATGAAAAACCCTTAGTGTTTGTTTTCCAAGTAGTGTATCATTATCAGGAGGATAGATCTTAACAAAAATTAGATGAGTTTCTACTGACAGACATAAACTGTCATGAGGATAGATCTTGACAGTATCTATCTTGAGGATATATCTTGATAGTGCAGATGTTCAGCATTAGGAATTCCATCATTATGAGATTAGTTATTGATATTACATGAGATTATTCAACTAGTGAAATATCTATATAAATGTTTAAATGAAATTATTTGATTTATTATTTCCATATTATGAATAAGATTGTGCTTAAAAGGATTGTGGTTTAGTTTAATACCATACATTAAAATTTTATTCTTATTTATGAAAGATTTGGTTGTATTGTTTAACCTTACCGAGCATTTGAGAACACCTCTTTCTTATGTTTTATTTTACCTGAATTCCATGAAGTGTTTTATGATTGATATACCAGGTTAATAAATTAGAATAATGAAATTATAAATGGATTATATATGTTGTATTTTATGTTTTTAATTGTAATGTAATGTTCATGTATGTAATCTATTTTGAAGTACTGCTAAACTGATCAGTCCTTCAGTATTTTATTCCTTGTAATCATGCTAATATATTAAAATAATTCCCTAGATCTGGGCTTCTAGGGTTGGGGAGTTACATAGTTAATAAAAAAATAAATTAGAAATGAGTAATATGATCTGAATTAGTAGTAGAGATATCCTTTAGTTAAGATCCTAGTTATTTCCCACAGAAAATAATAAAATGAGATCAAAGAATAAAAAATTAGAAATTTAATCAAAGAAAATAAAAAATAAATAGAAAGTAAAAGAAAATAGAAGGGATAAATCTTATTTTGGGCCCCCAATTGGGTACTAGGGTTTTACTACCCATATCTAAGAAATTATAGTGGTTATACAAAATATCATGGTGGATGTGATTTATTTGATTTAAACAACCATATATTGTTACTTTAAGAACTTTTCATCTTAGATTTATTATAGAAGATCCCATAGACGTAGTATAGTAAATCTATCCCCTTTGTAATACGGTATAACTTACATGGATGGGGAAAGATAAAATATAGTAACTTCTCCTTTGGTTTGTAAACAAATTATTTGGCCACTTCTTCAACATCTAGGTATTTCTCATAACACGCTATATGAAAAGTGTTATCAAAGTGTAAGTTAGTGAATCTTTTTATTTGAATGAAATTAAACCAGTCTGAATTAAAATCGAATTGTACCCCATTAATAATATCTTTATAAGTTTTTCCTTCATTCATATCCCTAAGAAACTCTTCATCTTCAAATTATAGTATAACCTTTTATTTAGTGGTAAATTCCTTAAATTATTCATCACTATCTAGGGAAGGATATGAATTTTTCAGATTTAAAAATTTATCACATAAAGAGTGAGAATGCGATTCCAATAAAGATAAATAAATATTAAATGATTCTAATGAAAGGTTTACTCCCTTGAGTTATTTTTCCTCTAGCTCTTGTACTAGACTGCATGAATCTAGAAGGGTTTTTGAAGTATAGGTTAGTGGGTAATCATCTAATGTAATCTCAATCCCTTCAATATATTCCTGTAATGTGGTAGAGATAAAATCTGTATGTACCTCGACCACTTCTTGATGTAACTCCTTAATATATAGTGATAATTAATTGAGATAATTAGATAGGGCTTCCAGAACTGATTTTTAGGTCCTATATAAAGTCCTCTATGAACTCTTGGAATGACCTCTCTCTATAGTTGGATTTACAGATACCCCTCACATTATTTTAAAATAAATAAAAATATCTTCAATGGGTGTAGGTGAGTTAATTTTTTTTTATTTTTTTAGGAAAAAAATAAAAATTATTTACCAAACATATAAGGAATAATAAGTAATTGAATACTTGTATCCCTACAAATTATACTAAATTTGATACACCTATCATGAGGTGGTACAAAATATTATTTATTTTTCCAAATACAACACAATGGCTAACTAGGGTTGTCACTATTGATGATCTTTTATAGTCATTCACCAAATCTTCTTAATTCACATATTATATTTTTATGGTTTTATATTTATGAAAATTATAGGAAAATAAGGGGTGGTTTAGAACTGAAATGAAAGCTATGAAAGAAACATATAGGTTCAAATGTAGACAGAATGAAGTAAGCAAGAAATAACTTGGTCCTAGGGGTCGACTACTTGGGTTCCTTAATTATTCATTATTTATTGTCTAAATTATATTTGATACTCAATACCATCATGCATGGAATACTAATCTCTAATTTTATGGTAAAATATATTATGCCTTGGAAATATATTATGCAAACCAAACCTCACCTCTTCTATTGAAGAAGAAAGATGAACTTAACTAAATTGAGAGTGTGAAATCTTATAGGAACCAGCTCCATCATACACCTTTTCATCCCTAAAGCATAATAAAATATATCATATAAAGAACATGACTAATAAATGGTGGTAATGATAATTTTTTAGAGAATAGAATGAGTTTTAGAATCATTCCATGGAGTGGTGGATGATCGCTGCACCAACCCATAACAATTCTCTCTCCATCACTAAAAATAGAAAATAAATGTGAAGAACTATAAAGAATTAATTTGGGAACATCTAGAAAACAAACCCCAAGGCCAATAATATGCTTAGTAACTAAACATCATGACTGTAAGATATCAGGGTGAAGATAAGGGAAGGAATAGGTAGAGAAAGTGAGAGATAGAAACCAGAGACACAAAAGAGAGAAGTTAGTTTATTAAAACCATGAAGAATTAAAATAAAATTCAATAAAAAATAAATAAAATAAATTATTATAAAGTCTAAATAGGAAAAAACATCCAAAAAACTATTGAATATAACCCCCTAAAAATTTTAATAATACATATTTATAGAGTGTATGGGGGGAAATGGTTACAACAATTATAAAATGGGAAGTTGAAAATCGAGTCAAAGTAAATCCTTGTTTTTGTGCCATATGTTTGACCATCCAAATTAATGAAATAGATTTTTATTTAGTAAAAAAATATTATTATTTGATTCCTATAACTTTTTTTAAAAATTCCATCCCAATTAAATCACATATATAAAAGTTATGGGCTGAGCGTCGAAGTGATTTCCATATTGTTGAATCGATTCCTACATCGACTTTAGGTCCCATTATCTCTTTGTAAAATTATTATCTAGCATTATATCTTCAAAAAAACATGTAGAAAAAAATTTATATAATTCTGAAAAAAATTCAAATTTAAATTCGACACATAGAAAATTTTATGATAAAAATAGTAGAGTTCACATGAAAGGGAAAAATTGAAATTTCCATATAATTTTAAAATTCATGTACAAATTAAAAATTTCAAATAAATCATAATTTTTAAAAATAAAAATTATAAATAAATTTCAAAGATGAATAAAAAAAATTATAAAGCAATAAATATTCCATTTTCACAATTCAATAAAAAATTATTCCTTTTAATATGAATATGTGACAAGTAACCTTAAATTAATAATTTGTGGGATTTAAAACATTAAAATTAAAAGTGAAATATATGAAAAAATTGGATCTATAAAATACCATAGATAATCATTACTTGAAGAAATTATAGGATTTACGAGATATGATTCTTAAAGAACAAACACCCCAATATTGATGTCGATAATCTGAAATGGTTTAAATGGTGGTTACAGTCTATAATTAAGGGATTTCATAAATAATTTAGAATGAAAAATGAATAATAAATTCAATAAAGAATACATTCATCAATAAAAAATTTCCATCACTTCAATGTTTTATTATTTCCATGGAAATCTATTCATCTATGTCATGGATCCATACTCATTCCTTCGATCCAACATCGATTCCACCAAGATCTGTTCCCTATTCTCTCCCTCGATGTATGGATTATATCCATGAATAATATGAGTATACCTATAGAGAAATTAAAAAGGATTAAATAGTGAGGATATTATAGGTTTAAATGTTTAATAAATAAATAGTTTAATTAATTTAAATCACACCCGTGACAGTCCCAACATGGGGACCAAAATGTGAAACCAAATTATACCATATCTAGGGTAAATTACCTATTCTGAACATAAAAACTATGTCATAATTTCTATATTATGATCCATTTAGGAGGTATCAAAATCCGATTTCAAAAGATATATATTTATTGAAATAATAAATAATAAAAGGAAACCACTAGAACTACCAAATATGGAGTCTTGCAAAAAAACTGCATACAGAGTAAAAATCCACCTTTTTATGTTCCGACCTCATATTTGGTGGTCTGAGCTCTTTTTGAACTTGGTACACCACCGCCCAAGAAGGTAAAATCTTCTCTTATCTTCAAATCTATTAGTTTCATCTCATTCCAAAGAAAGACCACAATAGGAGCATAAACCTTATTTATTCAATTCTTACAAAAAATCATCACGAGAATAATTACTTGTATAAAGATTATCCCACCTTATAGTATTAATAAAAATTATGAACCTCTAGAATCCATTAAGGAATAGGTTATTATTAGGGATACCACTTTTGGGAGTGCTATTCTCCCTACCTTTTTAGAATAATTTTCAATGGTCGTTACATGAAAACACTCTACCTACATCAAAATCTTCTACTAAGAATAACATAAGGATTCCATACCCTTTACAAAAGAGTTGTAAGGTATCATACTCTTATGGGTCCACAACATATTCTCTATCATCTCATGCCAATGATTCATAGGTACCAATGTTTCTATTTTAAGTTATAAAGGCAACACATTCCTTCACACCTAACATCTTCACAAGCATTCATGGGTACTATTCATCCACATCTTGATCTCTTACAGGTTTTCACACATCATTGAAGATAACACAATTTTATTATTATCACTACTTTATGAAATAAACAAATTATAACATAAAAGGAAAGCAACAAACTCTATAAACACTTAAAAAAATAACCATGGGACTCTCTCACACAAGGTAAGATTGTGGTTCCACCACTATCAATCAAAGGTGAGTAACATCTCCCTCTCAAAAAAAGATTCAATTCCATCAAATATGGTTATTCGAGAACGTCATCCATCACATGGGAACATATTTTACTACCAAGGGTTCCATCCACCATGAAACTACCATGCCAATTTTATCTCATTAATCTTTATTGTTTCAAATTCATGAAGGCCAACCACTACTCCATGAATCCATAACTTACACTGTGATAGTTTACTGGACAAATGGTAGTCTCATGGTAATACTAATAAAATTACTTAAATACCTCATATTATCCTCCATAAACTATTAAAAATAAAGGTTTAGTCCATGTGTTTCATAAATACAACAAGTGAGTTCATTATTCAACTAACACTTGAATTATATCTATGGAATGAATGACAATGTATACATCAATATCCTATTAAGGGGAAACCATGGTCCACCCTAAAAAAGCATTTGTTTATTCCAAAATATTCATAGTAAGTGGATTACAATCCATTTTCATATCATATAAATCCATGATTACCATCCAATAGGTATCTATATATTAATTCTTTAGGGTTGGTTCTAGTCACCAAACATGAGGGGATCCCGATCACTAATCAGGGTGGACCTTGGATCATTTACTCAACAACATACCACTAGTTAGTACTAGAAATTGTAAACCAACCCATACCAATATAGATACCACTGAATATGATTTCCACCATGAAGGAATCCGATGAAAATACCTTTTTTCTACTATAAGGATAAAATTACTTCACTAAAAAGGGGGTGAGTGAAATATGGTCACCATCAATGGAAATTTTCTTGGTGAAAAGTATCTAGATAAGGTTTCCACTAGAATCTCTAACTTTTGAACATATAGTTTAGAAAGAATTACTCATTCCTGCACCATCTAATATAAAGGTTTTTTAAGAGAGTGTCTGAATCATGCTCTTAACTTAACCTATTGACACCTAACCGTAACCACCCACCACATTCATATTCTATTAGCTCTTAATATCATCCCCCATGCTTGAAAAGAACTAATCAAAGGTAGTGATTATAGAAGTAGATAGATACATCATCTATTTATAGCTACTCTCTGACCACTTTCTCTTATATTTAATAGCTCCCTGATAGGTAACTGAGCCTATAATAGGGAGGTATCTAATTGAAATAATATTTTTAATATATAGGTTCATCGAGAGAATTAATTTTTTTATCCCTAGGAAAGGAAATTTTTTTTTCACAACCAAGGAACCTCTCCACCAAGAGTACTCAATTAAAAATGCTTTCCCTAGGGACTCTAACATAGACAGTGTTTCATGAGAGAAAAAACCTAGATCCAAATATCTCTCTAAAAAGAATCTTTTTAAAACATTGAGTTCAAACAATTCCATTACAAAACATGTACAAGGAACACCTTATGTGGTTCATATGCCATTATGTGTGCTCAAACATGGTTGAATTTCACAATGAAGGGTCCAAAATTCTCTGATAAAACTCTAATCATGCTAGAACAATCCCAAAATAAGTTTAATAAAAACATCATCAATTAATAGATCACTATAATATATAGGGATTTTAATATGAGAATCATCATATGGTTAGTGAGATTCTGAACCAGCCAGAAACATGAGTCTCAAACTTCAACAAAACCTCTATCACTTGAGGATCAATCCCACCTCATAAACCCATGAGGCCTCCATCATTAGAACACACAAAATATATTCAGCCGAATAGTAGTCTCATACATCTCAATGAACCTACCACCCACTCTATAAGAAAATCTACACTAATTATGAAGGGGAGATAAATTTACTCTAATTACAGGGAAATGATATATCTCAAATGAGTATCTGATACAAAACCTCTCTACTCACTGATCAGTGTCAAGAGGCTTAAACACTAGCACTAGCTCATCACAATCCTGCCTAAAAAAATTGGATGTCTAAGAAAAACACCCTTTATTTGATAGGGTGAACCCATAAGTATTAGATCATATATGGATGAACTAACATAGAAAGGAAACATAATATCATAACTAACCACTATATGAAACATTCACCAACTTTATGCACCCCATAATCAATGTCTTGAAGCTATGTATTGATTAACGAGTTATTAGAGTCCTTGAGAAAGGATATGTATCTCATCATACATTTTCTAGTCTCCCTAGTCAAATAACTGAAATCAATTCCTATTTAAATTACTACCTTTAATTCAAAAATAAGTCATCACATATCTAAAAATTCTAAACTCTGTCCCTAGGAATCAACTACTTTGATACCACTTTGACATTACTTGAAACAATATATCCCTACTCAGACCAACAATAAGATGAATGTTCCACCCTAATCACACCTCTGACTAGCACTGACCTAGAATATCACACAATATAAGAGTCCATATCCTATATCAACCTCCAATAGATATATATATATCCAATGAAACAATAACCACAAATACCATAAATATATTCATAAACATCGAAATATATAAAATACATGTATGACACATAGGAAAATACCATAGGGACTATATATCTAACAAGTCTATGAATCTAAAAAACCCAATACATTAGAAATATCCTTCTCACTCTAAGGGATATTAGATGAAACTTGAACTATAATAATCACCAACACTATTATATACCACCAACATCCACCAAACACCATCAAGCATAATATCTAAACAAGTTGCATCCACTCTACACCCACCTTTATCACCCCTAAACTATGCATCATTTGTACATACACAACCCATGCGGTAATAAGGTTCATGTAGAGGTGAGTATAAACATACTCAGTAGTAATTACCAAAACCTCAAAAGAAATATAAATAAATAATTTCACTCAAACTATAGAATAGAAGTGTAACCCAAAGGAATACAAGTAATCTATATATGATCTAAAACTATAATACTCAGGTATATAGATAAGTACCAATCATCTTAGATCCAATCCATAAAGGTTTGTATCTTACAAGAAACTAGGAATTCTCAGAGTATCAAAAGTCCAACAATGTCCAAAGTCAATAGTCCCACTATAATTTGAATATCAAAGGAAACCAATGGGTTTCTAAGGTATCATATGGATCATAAAATCCAAACTAATTAACTTTTTAACTTCCATGTTGCCACTCAAAACTATAGAGGGGGACCCTCTCCTAAATGAATTATGTGCGTAATTTGAGGGAGTACCACACCTTACTATTCAAAATTATCATTCCAGTATTATAGAATCATAGTAGGGAATATAATTTTTTTTCTTATAATTGTTTTTTTGTCAAGGGAGTTCTAATCCCTAGTGCTATAACAATCAAACCCTGTATAACATATATCATCTCTCAGAATAAATAATAGGGGACGCAACCCTCATTGAGGTAATCATTTCAGTTTATGGATTACCAAAACCTGATGTAGGACTCATTACCTATTAAGTGGGGTTTTTTATATGGGGGAGTACCAAAATCCATGGATATAGGACCCACATCCCAAGCATTCTAGGGAGTACTGAACTCTATCATTTATGTGTGGGGGAGATGTACCTTATTAGGGACTGAGGGGGTTTCATCCCCATTTTCAATTTAGAGTATCTATTCCCTCAATATATGGGAGAGTAGAAAAATAGAATAAGAATATGAGGGAACCTAACCTTTTCACTCACATGCTGTTAGGGGAGTTCCCAACCCCATTTCCACTTCGATCGTCTTATCTGAACCCAACCTCCATCCTCGTAGAGTTAAGAACATTAATCTATCTGAATCACCATGCATATTGCCTCTAATGTTAGATAAGGATATACCATCATGTTCTACAAGGTAAATTTCCAATTATGGACTGATCATATGTCTAAACCTAAATCTCTAGAAAGGAGGAATTAAAAAGTTGTAATGTTGGGAAAGTATATGGTGTTTATCCCCTCATCAGTTGTTTGGTCATGTACTACTAGTCACATGGTGTTTATAAGTATACCTACAAAGAATGTATACTTAAGTATATGGTGTATATGACCTGTGAAAACTGGTTCCCACTGACATCACATACACCCCGCCTTAACATGGTTGTCGGGTCCTGGCCCTCAAAGTACCACCAGTTGCCCCGCAGACACATGGTCTCCACCCAAGGTCCCACCCACATGCCTGAACGGGTCATCTGACTAATGATTGTCCCCACAGGACAACACATGTCCTTTCTAGTATGTTTTATTCTCACTCACACACACCCTGAGAAACTTCCCATAAGGACACCCATCCTGATCTCTACTCCAGGTCAAGCACGTTTAACTGTGGAGTTCTGATCAGGCAGGCTCCCAAAAAGAAAGGTACACCTTGTTGATATGAGTCATATCATTTAGTTATCTAACCCTTTATCATTCTGTGGTGTTATATGACCAACTAGGGTAATTTAAATGTATCCTCAACACTTGATATCAGGTTATCTCAATCTATATGAAATGTACAAGGAGGTACAAGTGCTACAATGTCTGCTTGAGTACTTAATGTGTACCACCATTTTCCTAATTCATGTTGTTATAAGCTATATGGAATTCCCAAATGGTGTTTTGTCTAGTAAATTGAATTCATTCCTACTACATGCCATGTATACTAGATATGGTGGCCAATCTTGTACTTTGTCACACACTATATAGTGAACCAACCTGGTTCGACCCAATCTGTCACCCAAGATGACACAAAACATGACTCAAAGAATGTTCCCAACTACCATGTGATGGATATAAGCACTGGGTAATCTCAATTAATGACATGGGAATAGTTTCTACCTTGTAAAACTGGCATGTCCAATCCATGAGTTTGGAAGACCACACCAACATACAATCAGAGTCAAAAGAAATAAATACCCAATAAAGAAACATGACAATGACTAAAGGAAGATATAATAAACAACATCAAATTACCATACATAACATTTCATACTCAAGATATAAATACATGACACCCAAAGTCAAATATCAAAAAAATATACATAAATACCCAAAAAACCAATACATACATCCCAAAGATACAAAATCTCAAAAACATATCGTCATGATCTAATCCTGTGAGACCATGTATCCCCCAACATGAAAATCTCCAGACAAAAATAATAAAGAAGAGGATACCATATGCATGGTGAACTTTAGCTTACCTATTTTCTAAAAAGAAATATATATATATATAATTGAAGGAATATGATGTGTTTGAGGAAAAAATACAAGTTTCAAACCACCATGAATCTATTTAGGTATTTTAAACCATCCAAACCAATAAATCTAGTTTTGAAAACTCATTTTCCAAAACTATTTCACTTTAAAAACATTCAACTGAAACCAATCCTTTAAAATATGTTTGGATTTCTTTTAAATTAAAACATGTTTCCAAAACAAAAATCCACATACTTCCAAAGACATGAATCTATAGGGATCAAGTAAAGAAATAAGTCTATTATTGGATCAAAAATTAAATAATGAAAACCTAAATATAAAGGCATAGTTTATTTCAATAGTTTCTATTTGACTAGTCATAGAGCCCAAACTGGATAAAAAATCAAAATTTATGGTTCTTTGAAGTTAAAATTCTGATAATGGTCAGAAGTGGTGATTCAGGAACAAAGTAAAAAAATTCATGAAACTTAGAAGTTTCACTAATGGAATTTA
The DNA here is from genome assembly GCA_963277665.1 of Viscum album. NCBI lineage: Eukaryota > Viridiplantae > Streptophyta > Magnoliopsida > Santalales > Viscaceae > Viscum > Viscum album. Next base: position 187,989,813 of record OY728155.1, on the reverse strand, counting down.
GAATGATGTGAAACTCAATATTTTTTGAATATACTAATACTTTATGCAACGTATCACTATGAAACTATTTTTTTTTAAACTCAAACTTTAATGAAGATGAAAATCCTTCACAAAATGTATCTTTCGATGAACCCGGTGCTTATAAATACACCCATCAAGTCAGAATTTTGGGATGATTTTCCATGATGGGAAATCATGCTCTCAATTGGTGAAACGCCAGTGAGTTTCAAAAAATTTCTTAATTCATTTCCCACATTGACTAATTTGTTTTGAATTCCCCCACTCAAACCCATCCTTGTATGGGTGAGTGTTTGAGGATGTTTCATGAAACTTCCATCCATGAAGAGCATTTTACATGTAAGTTGTAAATAATTCACAAGAATCATTTCCATGAAACCCTAAAGTTTCATGAAAAAATGTTACCTATATACATTTGGATCTATCTTATCACTGAACACACTTTTACAAAAGTTGAGCATCACAAAAAACCTATTTTCCATGAAACATTTCCTTAGGTATCCTACCTTCGTGCCCACCGGTCCATTCCACGGGGGTGGAACCCCCTGACCCCTACCATAGATCAGTTCTAGGATATGGTTTTCTATATTCACTGATACCCTTGAAAAATGGAGAGTCATACCACAAACGTTTTTGGGATAGGTCAGAAAAATTTTAGGTTGTGACATATACAACCCTACCTCCCATCCTAGATATTACCATGAGTCGACATAGTCCTATTAGCTCCCTAAAACATATTGATTTTAATTATTCATCTTGTTATATTCATTACACCATGATTCGGTATAGTTGTATTTGTTTCCTTGAATACAATGATTTGTAATTCTCCTCAATAAAATTCTTAAATCACACCACCTAAATATTATGCCAAGTTGACCCATAAAGGGCCTCTTAGGCATAAGTCCCACACCATCCATTACTTGTAATCTATTCCTCACTACATGTTCTTAAAATATAATATATCCTATATATAAATTATAGGATTCCTCCTATAATAAGAACAATATGACTTATGTTTTAAGCATAACATACCTCATGCAGTGATCATGATGCACCCCTGAGTAGTCTCCATGGGAATCCTCATTAGTTGTAAGCACCAATAATATTCCTCAACTCATTTTCATGTTGAGATTCCTTCGTGACCTAACATGAGGGTGAAATAATTAGAAGCCCTAGAATATAATCCCTAGATATGTCACTAATGATCCCAATTAGTCCCTAGAGGCCTCCTCCTCAGGTGTAATCCCCAATCACATTCCTTGGCCCATAAGTGGGTCTAGATTACCTCATGATCTAACATGATGAGGAAATAATAGTAATCCCTAAAATGAAATCCCTATACATGTAATTATTAATCCCAAGTAGTCCTTCAGGTCCTCCTACTCAGGTGTAATCCCAAATCATGTTCCTCAATTCATCAGTGGTTCCAGATTCCCTTGTGACCTATTATAAGGAATAAATAATGGACAGATCAATTTGTAATCCCTATACACAATGTACATTCATATAATGTTAAATTTTGGACCTAACCTATGCATCAAACATGGGATGAATTGTGTAATAATTGTAGGATGCCTCATGAGATGATCATGAGATGCCTCATGTGATAACCATGAGATGATACCCCAATCCCTATAGAAGCTTCCTTGTCGAATCCCAAATCATACCATCACTACTCCTAGAAGAATATGGGAAACTCCCAAACATAAGCCTCAATCATACCATAACTTCTCCAAGAAGCACCTAGGAAACTTCCACACATAAGACCTAATCACACCATCGATTCGCCTAGTAGTACCCAGGTAGATTCCATGTGTAATCCCCAATCACACCATCACTTATCTTAGAAGTATGTGAGTTTCTTCTACACATAATCTCAAATCAAACCATTACTGCTCCTAGTGGAACTTGGGCCACCCTGTGCATAAGTCCCAACAAAATCCGAGCTGTAATACTTTGAACTACATAGAATCATTGTCCTTGAAAATGTCCTCAATGCATGAAATTAAACTACAACCTTAACCTATGTGACAAATAGAGGATACCTTATGTGATAAACTTGAGATAATAAACCATCTTCTGGGTATCTCTGACACATAATCCCCACTCCATCCCGTATTTCCACTACTTTCACAAAACACGCATCCTTACCATATGATGTTAAGCTACATGGAATAGTCCTGAAACATTACCTTAAAATGTAAACTCAAACTATGTGGGTTTTGAAACCTATCTCCTAAAAGAGTGTAAGATCCCTCCCTCAGGTTTAATATCGACACCATCACAAATATGTTTGTTTCTACCAGGGAAGATATAACCCCAAAGTGGGATCATTCCCCCCTCAGGGGAACCCTAAACTTATCGCTATCCAAACTTGATAACCCCACTAGACCTAGGTTCCTCCATGAAATAATTACCTATATTTGGCCAATTATGTGATGAATGTTTACGAGAAACATCCCCATAAGACTCTAAACCTACGACCACATCTACACAAGACTCTAAACTTATTACCACATCCTTATAAGACCTTAAACTTGTGACCATGTCCCCATAATACCTTAAACCTCTTATTGTTTCCCCATAAGGCCTTAAACCTATGAAACCTACTATTTTATAAGAATACCTACCTCATGTGATAGTCATGATATGCCATGGGTGACAATCCTAGGAAGCCTTATGCAATGAGGGTAAGTTTCATGGCACAAAAAGTTTCAAAAACCTTGCGTAAAACATAATAAACCAGAGTATCACTATATAACAAGTATAGGATGATAGAGACAATGAGCCTTGGATGCCTCACAACCCTAGCACTAGTTTCCTCGCAATAAACATTGGATGCCCTGGTTTATACACTTAAGATTCCTCATGCATGAGATTACCTAAACTCGAGAAGAAGAATAGCTTTATATATTCCCAATACACCCAAATCCTACAGATTTACAAACATGCTAATGTCACCATCATCTCTGACCACATGTAGCTTCCCTGTTACAATAGAAAGAGACTTAATTAACTGATGTCTACTTCAAGATGAAAATGGGAACAAGATTCATGAACATGTATCAAATGTCTGAGGTATAACTAAACATGGTTATGAACTTTAAAGAGAAATTCGTTGAAGGTGGAACTAAAATACCATAATATAGTTCCAATCAAGAAGCCGACATCATTAACCATGGTGGTAGAGTCCATCACACTTTCATAAGAGAGAATGTAGGAAAACCATACTAGAGGTGCTATGAACAATCCAAGGGCGTAGACCACTCTAGGAGAGGATAATAAGGTGCATCAACCTAATGAATTCCATAGAGTAGGAATTAAAAAATAGTGAACCCAATGTGAAAATCTTATCCTTCAACTGTAAGATAATGAGTAACATTGGACACCACCAGTTTTATATATCACCAAATTTGGACAACAACTATGAGTTGAAGAATTTTTTTGGGTAACTAAAAATCTAGGAATCAATAATGTGAATACCATTTACATTGAGTGTGAGAGGATGTGTAACATTTGGTGTGTAAACACTTGGAATCCATGGTTAAACATCAATATTGTCGATGAAAAAAACATTCAAGGGGTAATTATCCCCATTACCACTATGAACCAACATTAGAGTCTTTCTATATAATGCACTAGAAACACTCTCCATGCACCAAGGAGGCATGGGATATTAATATTGTGGTAACCCACACTACAACTTTGGAATCTCCAAGGTTGGTTCCCATATCCAAAAAGTACCTCTAGCATAGGGCCTCTTAACTGAACACTGGGGAAGGTTGATCATATCCATGTTCTAGCTACTTTGTTCCAAGATCTATGAAGCTAGCACTGGGGGTAGATTGATCATATCCATACTCCAATTTAATTAGTATAGAATTCATGATTACAATACTAGGAGAAGGTCACCATTCATTCTATGTGTGATTCCACTCTGATAGGAATCCATGGCTCCTGGGTTCCCTCATCCCATCCATCCAGTGAGATAGGAAATCATGAATCCTAGATTTCCTCACTCCATCCATCCAATGAGATATTCATCCATGGATCTTTGGTTCCCTCACCCCGTCCATCAATTAAGATTGAAAACCATATATCTTACGTTCCCTCACCCCATCCATATAGAGAGATAAAAATCCATGACTCCTAGGTGGCCTTACCCCATACATCTGGTGAGATAAGAATCCATGACTCCTGGGTGACCTCTCCCAATCCATCCAGTGAGATAGGAATTCTTGGATCTCAAGTGACCTATATCCATACATTTGGTGAGATAGTCATACATGACTCCTATGTTCCCTCACCCTGTTCATTTGAAAAGATAGTCATCCACAACTTATGGGTTCCCTCACTCCATCCATCTTATGAGACAAACAAACATGGATCTTGGGTGCCCTCACTCCATCCATATGGAAAGATAAGAATCCACATTTTCTAGGTTCCCTCACCCTATCCATCTAGCAAGATAGAAATCTATGGATCCTGGGTATCCTCGAACCATACATCCAGTGAGATAGGAATACAAAGCTCATAGGCACCCTCTCCTCATCCATCTAGTGTGATATTCATTCATGGCTCCTAGGTTCCCTAGATCGGTATATCTAGAGAGATAGGAACCAACAATTCTCAGGGTCCCTCTTCACATTTATCTGATGAGATAGGAATCCATACCTCCAAGGTAACCTTTCCCCATCCACCCACTGAGATAGGTATCCGTGGATATTAAGAACCCATGCCTCATTCCTTGATGGAAATCGACTTCTAAAATTTTTGATTCCCTCACCTCATTTCATGAATGGATATTGTGTGACAGGGAGGAACCAATGCCAATCCCACCATTACAAGTGGGAAGAAAAAATTTACCATAGATAGATTAATTATAAGTAATATTAGTTTATTTCCTCATACAAGTGCCTTTGATGATATGTATATTTTAGGGGGAAACCTACACGGGGGAAAAACCCCACACTAGGGGAACATCTTCATCCCTAATCCTTGATCATCCACACTGACAGCCATTATCCTCATGGAAGTTTCCACATAAGGGGAAGGCCATTATCCCTACTCCAGGATACCTTACTCTAACAGATCATGTGGCCCCTTCCACCCTTGGTGCAATCCCTGTCATCCAGGCCATTGCATAGAGAGGTGTTTTCATTTCACTTGGATTGAGATCCCACTCATTCACAAGTAGTGTTGGGTCAACTATACCTACTACCTTTTCCATCAACAACCATCCTGAAGGTCCTCCCCATAATAAACAAAAACTACATAGGTCCTCCCAGAAACACCAACACTAGGTCTTGGAATGTTCCTTATGTCATATACCAACTCATTCTTAGTGAACATCCACACATACATTGGGGAACTTTTAGGGTAATAATATGGTAGGATCCCCATTGATCCTCAAGTATCCCAAAACAAAAAGATTTATTGGTGGTGACCATGCATCTACCACCACAACCCTTGGGGGAATGTGACCAGAATAATCAAGGGAGTTCATTCTAATGGATTCTATACAAGGGTGCTACTGAATCCTAGTTTAGCTCAGTATGACATCTCCCAATCTAGGGTAACTTTACGTAAAATAATTTCCCATACCATCCTAGTCACATGATTTAAAAATACATGATAATTTCCTAGTTTTATGGTGTTAAACTATGAAATATATTTCGTACTTTCAGCACAATGTTAAAATAAATAGCACAATTGGTCCACGTGCATGATCATAAAATGAACATATTTCATACTTACTGGATGATGTTAAATTATTTATCACTATTGGTCCTTCATGCATGACCTTAAAAGGCACATCTTTCATCCTTTCTACATGATGTTAAACTATGTAACACTATTGGTCCTATGTTTATGGCCTTAAAAGAAAAATATTTCATTCTCATTGCATGATGTTAAACTACATAGCCCCATTGTTCCTACGTGTACAACCTTACAAGGAACACATTTCTTCCATGATGCATGACATTAAACTACGTATCACCATTGGTCCTACATGATTGAACTTAAAAGGAACATCTTTCATCCTAGCTACATTATTTTAAACTGTGTATCATCCTTGGTCCTACTTGAATGGCCTTAAATGACATATCTTTCATCCTAGTCACATGATGTTAAATTGTTTGACACCATTTTCAAAGATATAAGAAATTAAATTGTATCAATTAATCATCTCGGTCGAATGAAATTAAACTATGGGAAAACACCCTGGTCATAAGATGTTAAATGGTGAGACACCATAGTCAAATCTATATGACATTAAACTACAACAACCACATCATCATAGTTGTTGGTGCCAAAATGTTTGAAGAGAAGAAAGAAGAAAAAGAGGCCTTGTGACCTGCCTCACGAAGCCACAACGCGGAGACCCCCCAAGCAACGCGGCCGCCTGAAGCAAAATAGGCGGTACGCCTCACGAACAACCCTGAAGTTCACGAACACGCCATGAAGCAAAAGAGGCGGTACACCCCCCCAAATTCCCCTGACGTTCGTGAACTCTCCGCGAAGCAAAAGAATTAGTACGCTCCGCGAACTCCCTTGATGTTCACGAACCCGCTGCGAAGCCAAAGAGGCAGTACCCCTCCGCGAACCCGGTTGACGTTCACAACCCACCACGAAGCAACTGAATCCCTCTTCATGCTTTATAATATCTGCTTCATGGCGCCTCTTGCCTATAAATACCAATCCCCCCCCTGAGCCCCCTGGATGTACAATCCGACCTTTCGCCTTCCGAGCTCCCAAATTGTAAAGCACCCTTTGATCTGCGAATCATGAGCTACGTGAGGTATTTTTGCTTCACGAGAGGCCTCCGCTTTGTCTCGTTTTGATCCCCTATTCCTGGAGGGATGCCTTTCACAAATCCTAAGGGATTTCATGAAGGAAGGGGATCCCCAAGGGGACCTGGGTTGTCACGGGGTGTTTATGCTTCGTGAACACCCCTCCTGTACACGTGATCCACATGACAAGGCAGTATCACTGTACTTAGAGAAGCACACTGCTTTACGACACTTTGCTTCACGAGGCACCTATGCTCCGTGAGGCAGTGCTCCACGAACTCCCTTCCACTTCGCAAAGCACCTCCCATTTGCACCTTCACCCCATGCTAAGGCTAAGGCACCCCACTTCGCGAAGAACACCCCTTCGCCAGTACCCTCCACAGCACAGAGCAACCGAGCTCCACAAGGCCCCTGCCTAAGGACCCCTCTGCTTAGCAATTCCTTTTCCCGTGCGACCCTCCAGGTTTTCATGATGAGGCTTCAAAGTCCCCTGGACGATACCGCCCATGGCGTTGCTTCGACTAATGCTTCTTCGCATAGGCATGCTAACGGCTATTGCTTCTCCGCATAGCCATGCTAACGTGGACCCCTTGATGGTTCGCTCTGCGACCCCCCTTCACCATGGAATTTCCGGTACCTTCCCTCCCATAAGGAGCAGAGGGTACCTGTTATGTAAGTCCTAGGGGTGTGGAGTAAACCCACCTCGTCCGAGCTACATGACGTTAAACTGCCAAACAACCTCATCCTCAACACACGACGTTAAACCGTGACATCACCCCATGCTTCTCACACGGGGTGACCCCACCTTGGACATTCTCCATGCCCCCTGGACTCCACATAGGATGATATCCTACTTCTGGGAGTGGCGTTTGTCCGCGGGGGAAGGGAAACTATCTTGGTGTAATCCCCTAGCCTTTCTTGCAAGAGGTAGCACCCATGCACCTCCATACTTCCCCAGTGCCAAGGACCAAGAGGGGAGGTGGACACAGGGGTTTTTGTTACCCTTTCTCTCTCATGTTGGTCTTTGTCACCATCGGGTCTCTATCCTGGAGTAAGTCCCAGCACCATGGGCCGCCTAACGCGTAAGCCCCTCTTCGCTTCCCACAGACGCACCCTTTGCGAGGTGATAGTCAGGTCCCTGCAACCTCTTGTTTCTCACAACAACCATGACTCCCATTAGCTTAGAGTGAGCACCGACCATGAAACACCCTAGGCCGCCTCAGAGCATGAGCCCCAAATGCCCCCCGTCCCACATGATGTTAAACTACATCCCAATCCAGCGGTAAGACGTTGTGATACCACCAACCATTGGTCCTGACCGCCTCCGTGTCGGTGCGCCAGACCCCCATCCTGAACTACACACACTTTGATTCCTTGCCACGGGGATACGTAGGAATCCTTTCTGAGGTTCAAGCCCAACATCTGTTGGTCGTCCCGACCCCCTTCATATCGGTTCACCAACACTTGGGTAGCCTAGAGCGTAAGCCCCACACCATCCTGAACTACGTGGACTTTGATCCATGTCAAGGCATGGTACATAGGAAGCCTCATGAGGTTCAAGCCCACCACCTGGTCGTTCCGACCTCATTCACATCGGTTTTCCCCCATCCCGCATGATGTTAAAATGTATACCCGAACTATGGGGACATTGATCCATGTCGAGGCATGGTATGTAGGAAGCCTCACGAGGTTCAAGCCCATCAACCATCGGACCAAGGTCCATCCTCACGTCGGTTCATCGACATCCATACCTGAACTACAAGGAATTTGATCCATGTCAAGGCATGGTATGCAGGAAGCCTCCCAGAGGTTCAAGCCCAATACCCATCGAACCAAGGTCCATCCTCACGTTGGTTCTCTGACACCACCACCCGAACTATGAGGACTTTGATCCATGTCAAGGCATGGTACATAGGAAGCCTCACAAGGTTCAATCCCATAAACCATCAGACTAAAGTCCATCTTCATGTCAGTTCACCAGCATCCATACCCGAACTACGAGGACTTTGATTCATGTCAAGGCATGGTACGTAGGAAGCCTCCATGAGGTTCAATCCCACCATCCACCTGGACCAAGGTCCTTATTCATTTCCGTTCTTCGATACGCCCCCATCACGTATGACATTAAACTGCATCCCAATCCTGTCGTAAGCTGTTGTGATCCCACCATCCATTTGTTCTGACACCCCTTCACGTCGGTTCAACAGCCCCATTCCACCAAGCTGAACTACAAGAACTTTGATCCATGTCAATTCATGGTAGGTAGGAAGTCTTCATGAGATTCAAGCCCACCATCCATTGGACCAAGTTACTCATTCACGTTGGTTCACCAACACCATCCCCGTTCCACATGACGTTAAACTGTACCTGAACTACGGGGTCTTTGATCCATGTCAAGGCATGGTAAGTAGGAAGCCTCCACGAGGTTCAAGCCCATCACCCACCTAGACCCCTGGTCCCTTCATGTCGGTTCACTGACCCCATACCCACCATGGTCCGCCTCAGAGGGTAAGCCCCACACCATTCTGAACTATGCGGACTTTGATTCCCTGCCACAGGGATACGTAGGAGGTCTCTTTGAGGCTAAATCCCATCACTACCATCATCTCCATGATGGTCCCATATCATTCCTCCTCAACTCCATTCAACCTTCCATCACTCATCCGGATTCTTACCTGGGCCGCCACATCCCAGTGAGATCATGCCAGCCTATTCCCCTCCATAGCATTTGAGAAGCAGCCCACGTGCTAGCCCCGATATCGGTGTTCCCTCAAGGGGGTTCCTCAATCTGATCCACTCTAGCTAGTGTTCTGATCAGCCCGATCCATCTCCGCTGGATGTTAAACTTGCAGCATACCGCGTGTTAAACACAGGAATCTGAGGAAAACCTCAGATACATGCCTATGGAATATGATTCTACGCGCTTGATGTGGGATGCCTTAGGCTTCTGCACCCTCGAGAAGCCCTATAATAATGGAAAAAAGAGAGACACACCAATTCCCCAACGTCCAGACACGCCAGTGATGCCTCGACATGACTACTTCCCCAACTGAAGGTTGCTGCCATGACCGAACCCCTTGGAATGTCCTAACAGAAGAAGTGTAATTAACCGACATCCATGGAAACATCGCAATGTGAAGAGCTTCACGAACAACGTATTAAATCTATAAGGGAGACCCGAACTAGGTGATGAGTTCCGAGGAGGAACCCACAGAAGGAAGAACCGACATCCCATCATCCCGTTTCAATCAAGGAGCAGACGTACCTGAATAAGGAGCAAATGTCACCTAACTTTGGAAAGCGGGAATGCGGGGCAACAGAACCGTGCCGACGTCCCCCGAACGCGACAGACACGTGCACCCCGACGAAATAATCAGAAACAGAAATGGTGAACCCAACGTGAAATTATTCTCCTCAATATGGAGATTAGTAGTGCTCGAGACATCAGTAGAATGACGTGTCACCAGATCCAGATATCTAGAACCGGTCCCTTCCAGGAAAATAGTGGGCCTAGTGTGAAACTCACCCAAAGTTGGGGCAGTCAAAATGTCGGTCATCTCGGTCTGTGATGTTGTCAGCGTGGATCCCTCTTACCGGTCATGGAAGATGGAATGGCGCTGGGGAACTGGGTGTCGATTTCTGTTTCTGTTAGTACTAATGAGCTGATCTCCCTACCTCCAGGAACCCAGTTGCTGCATCTAGAACCCGATCAACTTTTTCCCACCGACGCAGGGGCATGGGAAATCTCAACATGGCTACCCCGCACGGTTTGGCCTCTTCTACAACAGCCTCAATTGCCGTGACTACTGGGCGCCCATGCCCCCTCTCCCCATGAGATATTATCCAATGGAGGGTAATCAATGACCTTGTGCATAGGTATGAAGAGTAGGGGGTCATCCCTACGAGGGACATGGCCCGTCGAGATTTAGAGGCATCTGCGCCCCGCCGTCAACGCCACCCCCGAGGGCCACACAGGGAGCCGTTTCTCCCCACTCCAACCTTCATTCGTTTTGGGACCTATCCCTAGAACTCCTCAACAACTCCATTCCCAACGCCGAGGAGGTAGGGGATGTTCGGGCCCACCCAGACAGAGTTCCGTCCCAGGGGGTTTCAGCGAGGGCCCCCACCAGGCTGCGCCAGCGCCACCACCTGGTTCCTCGAGCTGAAGAGCAGGTGGACTACCTACCTGCACCACCGGTACCAGCCCGGCTGACCCAACACCAGCATCGGGCACATGACGAAAAGGACGCCCATCAAGGGGTGTCAACGTAAGCAGATACTATGTCTCGATCCACTGCTGATGTGCATCGTCAATCCCCTGCATACGCCGAGCAGGTGCAGCTATACGCCCGACCCGGATCAAGTCCCCAATCACCCCATGGGTAGGATGGGTTGACTCTCCTGATTGTAGGCACAGGTAGTGGCCACCGCAGACTAACCCGTAGCAATGCCACCCACTACGGTGGCTCTCCCTGTGCAACCACCATGGAGGATGCGAGCCTTTCCCGCTCCCAGGCCTGGCTCGGAGGTATGCCTTGTGCCACCTTCGACCCGAATGATGGCCTTCCCTGTGGTAGCAACAACTCATATGGGATCCTCTCCCGCACTCATTACACTAGATACAGAGCCGTCCCTTCTACCACGGACCGCCAAAGTGGGGGATTTTCACATCCAGTCACTCTCCGATGTGAGGACCTTCTGCATGTCCTTGTAGCAGTCGACAGAGGTCCTATTTGTCCAATAAACCAGAGGGGTGGATATCAACTTCACTACAACAACACCCATCATGGAGGTCCTACCTGTGTTCTGTCCGATTAGTATAGGGAACTTCCTCACACTAAAGTCACCAAGGGAACCAGGCATAGAGGTCCTACCCGTGCTCCCATCAGTTCTGGTGGGGGTCCCACCCATACCATCACTCGACACAGAGGTCCTCCCCGTGTCCCCTTTGACATCTGCCCCAGTGCTCCTCAAACCCTGGCCCACTCAGGAAAAAGTACTCCCTTACCCAACACTAGTACGTCCGAGGGACCTTCTCATGACAAGAATTGTCCCTTACCCGAATAGCCATCCTGGGTCAGGAAGGCAGGTCATCGTTACCGCAAGAAGAATACCGAAAAGCTTCAGACTGAGATCAAACCGGTCTGTTTCTCGGAATCTGAAGTAGAATATGACTCAGTAGTGGAACCCTCCCCTCGTTCCTCCGTGTCAAGGACCAGGGTGGGAACATGGTGTGTTAGCCTCATCCTTCCAGAATGTGAAGTCCACTGGATTCCTGCATCTCTTCGTAGGTACATCCAGGAGGAGGAAATTTTGGGATTCCCATAGCTTCCGACCATGCAGTCACCACCGTCGTCACCAGAAGCTCCCTCTACCTCGACCAGAGATGACAAAGAGCTATTTTGGGGACTGATGGAGGTTGAGCAATAGTGTTAACCATCACTGGTAACCATGAGTCCTGCACCAAAAACTGTGGCTGTCAGCCCGTCGTATTGTGACGTTGTGTTCAGGTCACCGCACTCCACGGAGGATAGCCTAGAATTCGGTGGCCAATCAGCTCATTTTCCGTATTCTATGCGGCCCAGTCTACTGTCTCAGCGGTCCGCTTCAGTACCACTATCGGTTCCTAAGCCACCTCTGGTTTACGAGTGGGGAAATACATGGCCAGATCCTGAATCCGAGCCCATGAATTTCTGAAACATTCTTGCGGAGTACCACTTCCCGGAGAATTTCTGGCTGGCGGTAGCATCAAACTTTTGTGTGCCAGAATCTCTCACCTCAGTGGAATTCGAGTGCTTCTGTCAAACCCTATGGGAAACACACTTCAGTCTTCATTATCATCGGGTGGTGTACCCCAGGATCCAATTTCACTTTGAGGAAATCGACAAGCAATGTCGTCTGGTCGATTTGGCTGCACTCCCCGTGGCCTAGTGCCCCGAGTAACCAGGTCGCCAGAGAACCCTCCAACAAAAATGCATTTAGAGTTTCAAGGTACTCCTCAAGATCATCAGGGAGGGTACCCCCCATGTGAAAGTCTATGGATGGGGACAGTATGTCGCCCCCATCTTCAGTCCTATCCAGCGACAGCCCGACTTGTTATGCGATATTGAGGACATTCCCCCAAGAAGGGTTGTGGTCCACATGGCTGACATAGTGGAAAAGGAGGATGAGCTGGAGTTTTTCGATGGATACTTACCCCCTGAGGGTGTACCACCACTTTTGGACCCATCAGGGAGGATTACTCGTCTGTAGAGGAACCTCCTAGGTCTCCCTGCTCCCACCGAGTCGCTGGTACTCAGTCGAAATGCCGGTAAGGGTAAAGAGAATGTCAGAGCTGTTAAGCACTCTGAACCGTCTGCCTTAGTGTAGAAGACGGACAAAGACACCGAGAAGGCCACATTGCGCCAGAAACTTGCAGAGAAAAAGAGGCTAGTCGATGAACTCCTGGCTGAACGTGAGATAGAGCGACGACCCGACTATGGGGATCCTAGGCCGGGGCAGAAGGGGTAGGAACATATTCCCCGAGGAGAGATGCCTCTGGGCAACCCCGATCATACCGCTCCTGTAGAAAGGGATGATGCCGGAACTCATGACAAGAGGGCGCGATACGTCGCACCAAACACTCCCGAACAACGCGAAAATTCGAGGAATCCAGCCCGGGTTTCCCCTGCTGCCCCGCAGGCCGCTCCGCCAGTCACTCCATGAGTCGTTGAACCCATCTAACACGTTGAAGAGATTACCAATGCACTCATGGTTAGGGATCCCCGTCAAGACAGGGACCCCTATCCTGATGATCCTATAGCGGCACTCATCACCTGCCTTGAAGCGTTGGAAACGCGACAGGTGGAAGTCCCACCAGATGGAACACCATATCCCACGTGGGTGGATGATATGCCTGCACCCCCAGGTTTTTTAAATCCCACTTTCTCACCTTTTAACAGGACAGGGGACCCGCCATAGCACCTGGACCACTTTTCCTCTAGGTGTGGACCCATGTTGGGGACCCCAGCACAGCAGGAAGACACCATGATCTGATTTTTTGGGCAAACATTGGAGGGACCTGCATTCATCTGGTATAGCCGGCTCCCCATTGGATTGGTGACCAGTTGGGAGGATCTTCTTCGGAAATTCCTATACTAGTTCAGCTTCACCACGCAAAATACCATCATCACAGACCTCTTCTGGTGAAAGCAAAGGACCGATGAGCGAGTCACGGACTTCATCACCGATGGAAGGGGCTCACATACTCCCTCGACATGCCACTCACTCAGGAGAAATTACTAATGATGTGCGTAGGGAATGTCAAAACATAACTGGTTCCTTCCCTGATCACCCAGAACTACCCTGGAGGGTTTTGAGATTTCTCAGATAAGGCCCAGCGCCTCGAGGAAGCTCTACAACATGCTAGTCAATCATGTCTGCTTCCCCCTATGATCCCAACATCGAGGGCTACTAGAGCCGAGCCCGCCACGTTGGCCCAACTAGAAGCCCCCAGGAAGCTAGAATTACTACCAGTAGAACCGGCTTCACAACCTCGCAGAGGCCTTCCACATCAGGCACAACCTTCTTCACAGCAGCGACCACCTCAGAATTGGAAGGTTCCCCTGTGCAATGCGCTACCACCGCCTAGGTGGGATAATCAGGCTCTGCCTCCTTGGTAGGCCCCCCATGTCTCTCATTAGGAACAGGCTCCCAGATCCCCCTATCTGGAAAAAATACACCAGAATTACTCATTCAGTGAGGATCAGGTCCCCGGTTACTTCCGTAGTTCCCTAGAGCATGGGATTGTGCACTTACCTAAGTATAAAAGGCCGACAGAGGCAAATATCACCGATCTCCCCAACTACTTCCCCTATAATCGGATTCTGGGGAACACCCTCAAGCAGTTCTATGTGTTTAAAGACTGGATCCAAGACCAGGTCAATAACAACATAGTCAGGCTGGAACTGGCCCCGACACAAGTGGCGGGTGTCTTTCTGAGGTTAGAAAGTGGTCGCGACGATGAAGGTGAGTGGTAGTAGGTTCCCAGCCACGGATCCCAGAAGTACGATGATTGGATGGCTCGTAAAATAGTCTCCTGCGCCCATGGTATTATTCGGGCATGCATGAATCATCCGGAGCCTTCAGAATCTACGACCAGTGCCTCTGCATCATCATCTCAGCTGGCTTCTTCCTAGAAGAGAAAGCATCGGGGACGTAAGAAGAAGCAACGCGCTCCACCACTGTCGTCGTCATCCCGCACTCTCGGTGACTTCATGCCCCCTGAGATGGGGATTACTCCCAGAATCCACCCCGTGGTGGATGATTCTTCAAGCGACAGTCAGGGGTACACTTCGGTTAATACCATGGAGTAGGTAAATACCTATATGACTCTTGACGAGGGGGAACACCAGGAGAACCTCCCAACATCCCCAACCGACGCCAATGTCGGAATAACCATAGCCATATGGATCATAAAGGCATGACAGCGGGTGCTTTCATCTAGGACATGCATGCCACTGAGATAAGACAGTAGGCCCAGCGCAGAGCTCAGCACGCGCAACCTCCTCATCTTGTGTCCTCAGATCTACCTCCTCCACCGTTTGTGCTACTAGATCAGGAAGAGATGCCTCGTCCATACCACGACCAGTCTCTCCCTACTACAAGACAATCTTAGTTGTCTGACCCTCATCCGACAGCTACTATTCAGGCCTCGACCAGTGAGCAACGGGGCGTACCTAGCACTAGCCAGCCACCGGCCCAGCAGACAGGGCCCTCCGTGCCTCCAATTGCAGAGTGACCTCATGTAAGCAGAAGATTTCCTTTGACGTGGAAGTATAATGTCCTCAAGAACCTTGCCGGCATCCCATCGAGGCTTTCTATCCTTGAGGCTCTTTGCCTGTTGTCTGACATGTGTTAGGCGCTTGCCAAGGCTCTAAGGAGCCCCCTCCAGTTTGAGACGGAGGCAGGAGCTGTGGAAGCCTTCCACACTGAGGAAATTGAGAACTCCAAATGCCAGGAAGTTATCTCATTCTCTGGTGAAGACGAAGACCATCCCATATAGGGGAAAATTCGTCTATTGTACATCACTGGTCAGTTCAATGGCGTGGAAATCTGCCACTTTTTTGTTGACATGGGCTCTGGGATTAACCTAATCCTGACTCAGACACTGCGGAAGCTGGGGTTGTCAGAGGATGATTTAACTCCCTTCGATTTAAGGATCCATGGATACGACAGGATCGAGGTGACCCCGGTCGGCAAGATCCATTTGAAGACCTAGTATGGTGGCCTAGTTTCCAGTACTGAATTCATGGTTTTCTCCCAGGACACCGCGTACAACGCATTGATGGGAATACCATGGATCCACCTGCATGCATCGGTCCCTTCATCATATAACCAATTCCTCAAATACTCCCTTAATGTTCATGTAGGCATGATCCAAGAAGATGTGTCTCCTTTTGTCTCTTGTGAAGCCCACTATCTAGATGCTGACTATTACAATAGCAAGGATAAGCAGATTCTGACAAGTGATATTGAGTCCGCCATGGTCACAAGGGATCCCTGGGCTAGTCTAGATGACGCCTACATCTTCCCGATCCATCAGTTAGAGGCCACGAACCCCGACATGGGGTAGTGTTTTGTAGTTTCGGGTACAAGAGGAAGGCATATTACCAGGTCAAAGTGACGGTGGAAAATCACCTCGTACTCCTACACCAACCAGGATTAGGTGTTCCTGGAACCCCCTACCCCTGTACGGTATCAGGACGTCAGGCTCATGGAAACGGAGGTACGTCATATGTGTTTGTTTCACCAGGCTATAATTAACCTGCTCAAGCCAGCACGCCACTAATGCTTTGATGTCATCAAGCGTGGCACCTTGGGATGAGGACCAGATGAGATTGTATCAACTGCCTTCATCGCTATGGTCTCAATGGTGCATGAGTCTCCTGATGTGATGACCACTGCCGCTCAGGCTGGCACCAGCCTCCCATCAGAGTCTGGTGGCTCAGAAGCAACTCCCCTCGTAGAAGATCCCTCCACATGTGGAGAAGAGGATCTAGAGGATTCTCCCCCTACTTTTGAAGAAGGCATATCTACCATGGTAGATGAATTGGTACAAGTGAACCTTGGTAGCGAGGCAGATCCAACACCCATGTTGATCAGTGCCGCCATGTCCCTCGAGGAGCAGAAATGGAACGTGAACTTTCTTAAGAAACACCGTGATGTGTTTGCTTGGAGTTGTGGCAAGATGCCAGGACTAGATCCCCATGTAGCCGTCCTCCACCTTGGTTTCCCGACAAACCATCGCGGGTTCAAGCAGCCTCCCAGAAAGATTCACCCTTCTCACGTTGCCATGGTTGGGGCCGAAGTTGACAAACTCATCAGATCCAACTTCGTTAAGGAAGTCCAGTACACCAAGTGGGTATCCAACATTGTGCTAGTCAGGAAGAAGAATGAGCAGATCATATTCTGTATCGACTTCCGCGATCTCAACCACCACTGTCCGACGGATGATTTTCCCCTTCCAGTGACAGAGTTGTTAATTGATGATACGACTGGGTTCCAATTCATCTCCTTCATGGATGGGTATTCTGGGTACAACCAGATCCGGATGGCCCCCAAAGACGAGGAGACCACTTATTTCAGGGCCCCTAAGGTACTTTCTATCACCAGGTCATGCCCTTCGCCCTGAAAAATGAAGGTGCCACTTATCAGCGGGCCATGCACCACATATTCAATCCAATTCTTGGGACATTGGTGGAGTTCTATGTGGACGATCTGGTGGTCAAATATCACCAGCGCCAGGACCATCTCAAGGACCTTGAGAAAGTGTTCGGTTTCCTCTGTTCCCATCACCTGAAGATGAACCCGCTTAAATGTGCCTTCGGGAAGTTTCTTGGCTTTGTTGTTGGATACCGTGGCATCGAGATCGACCCAGAGAAGATCAAGGTCGTCAGCCAAATTCCTCCCCCGAGCAATATTTGGGAGCTTCGAGGTCTCCAAGGACACTTAGCTTACATACTTTGGTTCATTGCGAATCTGGATGGCAAGTGTAATCCCTTTTCCCAGCTCATGAAGAAATTCTCTTCCTATGAATGAGATGAAGAGTGTCAGGCCACCTTTGAGGAAATCAAGAAGTATCTGCTCCAGCATCCGGTCCTGATGCCGCTCGTCACCATAAAGCCACTGGTCCTCTATGTGACCACCCTGGAACGGTCTCTTGGCACCCTGCTCACCCAGAAAAACAACGAGGGGATGGAGAACAACCTCTAATACCTTATACGCATGCTCCTCGATACAGAAACCAGATACTCCGCTATTGAGAAGAGCTGCCTTGCGCTCGTGTTTTCCGTATAGAAGTTGCGACACTACCTGCAGCACCACGAGGTACAACAGGTCTCTTGGGTAGACCTGTTGAAGTACATTCTGAACCTCCCCATGTTGACTGGACGACTAGCGCGGTGGGCGGTAATTCTCCAGAAGTTTGACATCAGGTTCATGCCTCAGAAGGCTATCAAGGGGCAGGAATTGGTAGACTTTCTAGCTACCCATCCAACCTCCACAGATCAATCCCTGGACCTGGATTTTACTGATGAGGAAATACTGTCAGTCGATCATGCCGTATCATGTTGGAAAATGCACTTTGAAGGTGCCTCCCGAAGCCCCACGGTAGGAGGCTCAACAATCCTAGTCACAACAGAGTGGGTCTGGGTATCATCTTCATCACCTCGGTGCAAGACGTTTTTCCATACTCATTCCTGTTCTCAGAAGGCTGCACCAACAACGAGGTAGAGTATCAGGATCTCATCACTGGCCTCGAGCTGGCCCTTGAGATCGATGTGCCCCATTTTCACATGAAATGGGATTCCGAACTAGTCATCAAGCAGTTCAATGGAGACTATGTTGTCAGGAATCCAGAGCTCGTGCCATTGTTGGAGGGCACCCTCCATCTAATGGCCCAGTTACCTTCTCGACCAGAGGTTACCCATGTCCCTCGGTCACAGAATGGTTGAGCAGACTCTTTGGCTGGCTTAGCTGCGTCACTTGCAGAACCTGAGCAGGATGATCTGATTATACATGTGGCACATCGGAGAGTCATCACCCCCATCACCCTCGAGGATTATGATGGCCGGCGGGTAAACCATATTACCACCAGATCCTCCACGTGAGGAGCCCTAGGTTCTTCAGATGCAGTGGTTGAGACGACTCCTGACTGGAGAGCACCTTTTTTCAAGTATCTCCAAAATGGTTCCCCCCTGGATGATCGGGCCGAGTGCGAGTGAATCCGACACCGCGCACTACAGTTTACCCTCCAGAGTGGTCCCAGTCTTGAGAAGATCCTCTATAAGCATGGTTTAGATGTTTTTATACTCCGTTGCATTCAAGGAGTCGATATTTCTCAGGTAATTCAAGAAGTTCATGTCTGCTCCTGCGATGCCCACCAGGCTAGGCCGAAGCTGTCCCATCAGATCCAGATATTGGGGTACTTCTGGCCCTCCATGATCCATGATTTCATTGAGTTTTCCAAGATATTCCACACATTCCAAATTCATGATAACTTCCTGCATCGGCCACCAGAACCTCTCCACTCCACCAAGTACTCTTGGTCATTTTTGGTGTGGGGACTTGATGTCATGGGACCATATCCACCGACGACAGCTCTCCAGTGTAGGTTCATCCTAACCGCCACAGATTTCTTTTCAAAGTGGGCAGAGGCAGTTCCACTCAAGGAGGTCAAGGCCCCTTCTATCGTTGACTTCGTGAGCACCAATATCATCCACCGGTTTGGAGTCCCTCACGTTATCCTCACCGATAATGGCACCAACGTTCGAGCAGCCGAGCTTAACAAATTGTACACCAAGTACAATATCTATCTGAACCATACCTCCTGCTATCAAGCACATGCAAATGGACAGATCGAGGCATTCAACAAAACCCTCTCTAACATTTTCAGAAAATGGTTGGTCAAAACAAGAAGATTTGGCCAAAAAATCTTCCCAAACCCCTTTGGGAGTATCAGACGATGACTCACAATTCCACCCAGGTGACACCATATTCCCTGGTTTATGGGGTTGAGGCCATCTTGCCCATCGAGATCCAGCTGCCATCATTATGCACTGTAGTCCATGAATAGCAGGCGCCATATAAGGTGGCCAAAATCCGTCTAGCTGAATTGGAATCACTCGACGAGAACATGCTCCATGCCCTGCACAATCTGGAAAGGAATCAGAATAAGATAGCTAGAGCCTTCAACAAGAAGGTTCACCTCCGCTATTTTCTGCAAGGCGACTTGGTGTTGGCCCTCCGAGCACCAATGATCCCTGGTAGGAAACCACCCATGTTGGAGACCAAATGGGAAGGACCTTACATTATTCATAAGGTTTACCCCAATGGAGCATACTCCTTGGTGACCATGGATGGTGAGCGCATAACTCCTCCCACCAATGGAAAGTTCCTCAAGAAATACTTTGCCTGAGCCCCTTGGTCCTGCATGACCTTAAACTGTATGGTCCCGCATGACCTTAAACTGTATGGTCCTACATGAACTTAAAATAGATGGTCCTGTATGACCCTAAACTGCACGACAGTCCGAAATGACCTTAAACTGTCTATTCCTCCATGACTTTAAACTGCGCATCGTCCTGCATGACGTTAAACTACATCATGAGAACTACGTGTGGCTTGATTCCCATCCTCATGGGATCCATAGGAACGCTCAGACGCTTCATTGTGAGCCCATCCCCAAGCTCTTCTCTTCAACTATCCCCCTGGGTGTAGTTCTCTTGTAGGATCCTTGCATGATATGGCCTTCCTTAGGCCCACTCGTACGAGGATTATAATGGTTTCACCATGTGCCCACTCCCATTATTCTATTCTCCCATGTCTTCACTGCACGACGTTAAACTGCATGGACTTTAAGAACTACGTATGGCTTGATTCCCATCCTCATGAGATATGTAGGAACGCCCAAATATTTTTTCTATTGGCCCAACCCAAAAGCCAAAATCTTCCCCTCGGGTCAAGACATATGGAAGGGTGTATAATTTTTCCCTAATTCACATCGAGCTAGCATCAATTCGGCTGTACTTCCCCCTTCCTGGAGATGTTTGCCTCTTTCGTAGATGGGTACAACTATTCTTCACCAACTTTTTGATTGGGATTCCATCACCTTCCCCATCCAGAAGGGCCACTGAATGGTATGGATGCTAGGCCATAGGGCCCTCTTACCACTTCGGGCCAACGCCCTCGAGGATGTCGAGCAAAAAGCCGATATAAGTTCCGCATTTTGAATGTGGCCATCGGTTGATGCTCATTTGTTGCTCCCATTTCAGGTCACCATAGGGACGCTGTGTTTCGAACATGGTCAACAGTTGTCCTAGATCGTTAGGACCACCCCAAGATGTCCCAAACATCGAGTATAGTGATTCATTCTGCCCTATCCCCAAGTGACGAACTCCCCTCGAGTGATGCCATATATTAGGACCTATTGGACAGAGATGGATAAGGCCTGCTCTTTATTTCCCACACTGAGCACTGCTCACGTGGGCTTAGGAGATGTGATAAGGCAATAAACGTACAACAAGGCGCATGACTTTCCACCTAGCCTAGGTTCTCTCTGATAGGATTATATGGAATGGTGTGGGATTATGCCCTTATTCACGTCAGTTTATTCTCCGTGCCATACATATCCCTGGATGAGACCTTCCTCTGGCCCCCTTCCTTACTACAAGACGTTAAACTGAAAGCTGGTCAGGACTCCTTGACTGAGGCCCAGCCTCAGGCACCTTGGACTTTCCGGGCCTCTGACCCTCATCCTTAATGCAAGACGTTAAACTACAAGCTAGTCAGGCCTCCCTGACCGAGGCCCAGCCTCAGGCCCCTTGGACTTTCCGGTCCCCCAGCCCCCATCCTTACTGCAAGACGTTAAACTGCAAGCTGGTCAGGCCTCCATGACCGAGGCCCAACCTCAGGACCCTTGGCCTTTCCAGGCCCCCGTCCCTCGTCCTTACTGCAAGACGTTAAACTGAAAGATGGTCATGCCTCCCTGACTGAGGCCTTGCATCAGGTCCCTTGGCCTTTCTGGGTCCCCGACCCTCGTCCTCACTATAAGATGTTAAACTGCAAGCTGGTCAGGCCTTCATGACCGAGGCCCAGCCTCAGGCCCCTTGGCCTTCTCGATCCCCTAGCACAAGTTCTTACCCAGAGTGTACGATGTGGTGTGGGATTATGTCCTCATTCATGTCGTGTTACTCACCGTGTCATACACCTCCCTTTTATAGGGAATCTTATTCCCCAACCCTCATCCTCACTACAAGACGTTAAACTACAAGTAGGTCAGGCCTTCCGGACCAAATCCCAACTATCAGGCCCTTTGGCCTTTTTGGGCCCCCGGCCCAGGTCCTGTCATATGGGAGTGTATGGTGTGGTGTGGGATTATGTCCTCATTCACATCGGTTTATTCGTCGTACCATACACCTCCCTTGTGTGGGGGTATCCTACTCCCCTCTTCATCCTGCATGATGTTAAACTGCATCTTGATAACTACGTGTGGCTTGATTCTCATATTTATGGGATACATAGGACCACCCGAATGTCTAGACTTCGGGTCCAGCCCCATCTCCCAGAAATATCTATTTCACCTTAGCCCCTTGGCCTACCCTTCCCCGGATAGGGGAATATATGTCATGGTATGGGATTATGTCCTCTCCCTCATCAGGCTTGTAACGACCACACCGTGTACCTCTCCCTCCTAAGCATCCACGTCGACCCTCTTTAGTGGTTCATCAATGTGCCTAAGGGTACTCTGGTTTAGTACCAGGAATGCTGGGTTTTACTCGGACATGTTTTCACCCACTTTTCAGGATTTGTGTCTCCCCTCATTAGGGCTTTCATCACCTTTCACACCTGGAGGGACCCCCAAAAAATGGAATGGATACCATGCATAAGGGCTCTCCCACTGTTACAGGCCAACACCCCCATGGGTTTCAGACAAAAAATTGATAAAAATCCTGCATTTTGAATATGGTCAGCGGTTGATGCTTGTTTGTTGTTCCCACTTCAGGTAACACGATATCGATACTATTTTTCCGCCACTGTTAACAGTTATCCTCCATCGCCATGCCAACCCCATTAAACCCAAAGTTTTGGTTACATGATTCAAATCCTTCCCCACCTTCTCATGTCTAAGTAGATCTTTGACACTCTTGACACTATTCCTCAGTGCACATCTGCACATCAAGGGAACAAAGTTTCGGTAAGGGTGTACTTTGGGGCTCTGCACCGATTTCCCTTTGATAGAATTTCTAGGTTTTGTAATAAGGATCTTTCTCCCTGGTTTCGCACACCGAGTTTGACTCACATGGGATTAGGGATCAGGTCGAGGTCTATTCTTACTTGGAATGCTTCCATCCCTCTATGGTCCAAACTCTAAGACCATAAACTAAGATCCCCTCAGAACTACATTTGGCTTGATTCCCATCCTCATGGGATACGTAGGAACACCCATACCTCTTGTCTTTGGGTCCATCTTGGGGTCTTCTAATTCATCTTTTCTGTCCCGCCTTCGGGACCTTGACTACGGGACCACATGGCGTGGTGTGGGACTATGTCCTCATTCACGTCAGATTTGCAATAGCCACACCACGTGCACCCTGTTATAAGAATTATCCCTCCAGTTTCCTATCCTGCATGACGTTAAAAGGCACCATCTAGAACTACGTACGACTTGATTCCCATCCTTATGGGATAGGTAGGACCACCCGGAAATCTCGTTTTTGGGTCCATCTTAGATGGGAGCTAGTTTCTCCAACCCCTTTCACTTTCACCCCTATTTGGGCCCCTTGGTCCACGTTTCCTCTATCAGAATTGCGTATGGTTTGATGTGGGAACATGTCCCTATTCACGCCGGTTATGTTTCATGGAACCATACACATTCCCCACCTTTTATCTTCTATGCTACATATGCGCTGCATGACGTTAAAATGCATGCTTGGTCCTATCACATGACCCTAAACTGGGACATTATCGTCCTGGCCGCACGAAAAAAATGGCACTGTATTGTGATGACCTCATCATAGAGGACATCACGTTGGGTACTGGTTATATGACATGCCATTTGTCAATGCCTATTATGGGTTGATTCTTGTGGTGATGCCAGAGCTTGCTACCCGAGGCCTCTTGCTTCACAAAACAAATACCACTCACCTTAAAGGATAGAGAAGATTTATCAAATACCGCTTCTCTTGGTGCGAGGGCTAGACCTGCACGCCCCTTTCATCCTTTTCACTGGTACCTTACCGTGATGTTCCACCCTATAGAACTACGTATGGCTTGATTCTCGTCCTCATGATATACATAGGAGCACCCGAGAACTTCCCCATGGGCCCAGCCTAACTTTCATGTTCGGTCCCTCGACTCAAGCACTTCCCCAGAGAACAGATGGTAAGTAGGGATTATGTCCTCATTCACGCCGGGTTTTGTAACCACCTTACTATGTGTCTCCTTCTCTTCTTACCCATTCATGGTCCAAGTTCTAAGACCTTAAACTAATATCCCTTCATGAACTACGTGCAGCTTGATCCCCATCCTCATGGGGTACATAGGAACGCCGGTGCACTTTTCCTCGGGCCCAAATCAACTCCCGTTTTTGGTCCCTCGACCTAAAACCTCTCTGAGAATAATGTGGTGGTCAGAACCCCCGGTTCCCATTCACGTCGGGTATTTGAGTTACCCCACCATGCGCCTCCTGTGTTTCCTCCCATCCATGTTCTGAATTCTGTGACCCTAAACTAAGATCTTCCTATGGGAAGGGACTTGAACCCCTCTATATAATACATCTCGTTAACGTATTCAGATGCATTTTGACAAAGAGTCCGAAGTGTGGAATTTTCATGGAGACATCCCCTCGTTCCATGACCAAGCTTCGTGAGCTCTCCATTTGGATCCTCATTCTCTTCCACATCCGAAAGGACCCTCGGACAACATGGATGATAGGCATAAGAGTTCTCCATGGATGACGGGGCTAAGGGCTCTCCAACCATTTCATGCCAACATCCCTAAGGATCTCGGATGACATCTGGGACAGGTCCCATGTTTCGAACATGGTCAACGGTCGACCCTCATTTGTCTATCCCAATTCCAGGCTAACGCGATATGGATGCTGCATTTCCGCCACGGTCAATAGTTATCCTCCATCGTCACGCCACCATTATTGTGATCCAAATTTCGAGCATCAGGATTCACACATTTCCACTTCCTCATGTTCAAGTGGAAGACCAACATACTCAGATTCATCTCTTAGCGCGTCTAGGTGCTCTGCATAGACAGGTTAACATCATTGGGTCGGTATTCACTGAGCATCCCTTTTCCCCACCATGTCCCTTCCTATGTCGGGAATTTCCCACCACTACTTCTTGTTTCCCACATCGAGCATGAATCACATGGTCTTATTAGTTTTGGTAGGATGTGTACCGGCGCAACCCAGATTCTCATCATCCCTCATGACGTTAAACTATGCTTCCAGAACTACGTGTGGCTTGATTCCCATCCTCATGGGATACGTAGGGACACCCTACTATTTTTCCTAGGGTCCAACCCCCAGGAATCATAAATCCTATCCTTCCCCCTTTCTGGACCCTTGGCCGGACCCCTCATAGGGAACCGTACAACTATAACTTTTCCCTAAACAAGTTCGGGATGCCCCAAGATGACATTGGGAAGAGATGACTCCCTCTCCAGAGGGGCTCCGTATAAAGGAAGGAATGATCCATGATCAAACCGATGCACCATCAAGTGTGCTTCCACCATGATGGAATAACCTCAAGAGTATTGGATTCTGTTCGAACAAACCCTCAATCCATATTCCACGCTTTATGTGCCCCCTTATTTGGACCCTCATCCTCTTTCACATCTAGAGAAACCCCCTAACAGTATGGATACTCAGACTATGGCCCACCTATTGTCCTGGGCCAACATTCCAGAAGATTAATGGGTAGAATTTTGAGTTAGGCGCCATGTTTCGAACATGGTCAATGGTCGGCCCTCATTTTTTATCCCCGTTTTAGGCTAACAAAATAAGGATACTGTGTTTTGAACATGGTCAACAGTTATCCTTCATTGTCACGCCAACCCATAGTGTTCTGAATTTTGGGTATCGTGATTCACACCTTCCACTTACCTATATTCATACTAATCCCAACACACCTGGAATTACCCTGATTGTGCACCAGAGCACATCGTAAGAATGGCTCATCGATTGTTTTGAGGTCCTAATCCTCCGATCGGGCCTCTCCCTTGTCTTTTTAGAAGATCCAAAATGGTTACTTAAACCCTAGATACACGAAGCTTGGTCGACGCATTATGTTTAGATGGAATAGCGTGGTGATCACCCCTTGTTTCTCATATTGGGCTCGACCCACATGAGCATAGGGACTGACTACTAGAAATTTCAAGAATATAACATAAGCGTACGAAGCCAACCTCGATAACGAAACTCATGTTTTCAAATGAATCAAAACATGAAAGTACGTCTGAGAGTTTGTGGTCCTTACAACACTCAGGGGTTTATTCCTCCCATGGTCAGGTTGACCCCGTCAAAAGAGCGTTGTAGCTCCGCCACCCTCCGAATTGTGGCGTCTAGGAGTTTCTGCCGCCATCTCAACTCCCGCTCCTCCTCATCAGAGATGGGGCGCAGTACATCAACCTCAGTTCAGGCCCACTCTACATCATCCTGAATGACGAACATCTCTTTGAAAGCCTACCTCATACGCTCCTCTGCCTCTGCCATCTAGGCCTTCAATCACAATATCAGCTCATATTGTGCATTAAGAGTGGCTGAGTTCTCATCTTCTCGGATCTGTAGTCGTTGGACATTATTTTTAGCCTCCCAGAACTTCTTGATGTTCGTCGCCTTCCTCTACTGCCAGCCCATGCAGAGGCCGTGATCATACTCATGGATCTTCTCTGCCATGAGATCTTGGATGAGTAGATGAGGGCGCTGGACATCCACTCCCCCAACACACAGTTTTCCCAACCGCGAGCGATGTCTGTCCATCTCGTCCATCCATAATGCTTGGGGGGTCTTTTTGATAAAGCACGCAATCTGCTTCCATGATCGACGACAGACTATGTCACTATCCTCTTCATCAGAGGCCATCTCATCCCAGTCCATACGATTGAAAAGCTCGTATGCGGGGTACACCCTTAAGAAATCTTCAGCAGGATCTGCGTTTGGCATTGGATACGACATGACAGCTAGCGTCAGAACAGGTGTGGAGGGACTTGGGTCGACCGGTCGATCCTCATCATCGGACCCCACCTCAATGACCTTGGGCATGACCCCGCTGGTGGTCCCACTAATGATAGGGGGAACTGCAGCTCAGGTGGGCTGGGTAACGATCTCCACGATCACCGGCATGCCCCTAGGAGGGATGTTGCTAGAAATTCCGACCAGCCTCGCCACAGAATCCCATGCTAGTCAAAGAACTGTACGTGACAGAGAAGGGCGTGGACATCAGTTGGCATGATCAATGTGTGAAATCAATGAATTCAGTGGAAAGGACATACAGAGATTGAACTCCTAGTGCTTCTCCTGAGTTGATGTTGATGAGACCCCGAAGCATGGACCTCCATATATTTTCGGAAGGTCAGGAGATTCTGGAGGAGCCACATCAGGTATCCTAGCCCCTCCAGACACAAAAATGGACGTAGCCATAGGTGTGGGTTCTGAGGGTCCTGCATCATCACCCACTGAGGGTCAAGAACGAGGTCTATTCACAAGGTCCTCCTGCATGATTCATATGTTGGTAAGAAGTCCATAATGACCTGAGAGCATACCCCGAGGGAAGAAACTTGGAATGTTACCTCAAGAGCCTCCGCAAAATCGTCGAGACCCGAGTCTTGATTGCCAACTTCACCTTCCTCTAATGAGCTCCCTCCACCTGCCTCGTCTCCCAAAGAGGATTCGTCTGAATCTTCCGATAGGGGAAAGTGCTCTCTCAGCTCAGCGGCCGATAGCTATAGGGGAACCGTCTGATCTAGCAGTACCCTCACATGGTCTTTCATTGGACGCAGGGCACCCCTGGAATGTACAAAGTCCTCCAGATCATCCAGATATTGCTCCACCACTGCCAAATACACTGCAAAACTGGCCCGGACAGGGCCTATACCCGGTAAATCCATCCCGATACGGTCTTGGTGTTTCCACATCTCAGATGGGCCGAAGAACTGCCGGTTGACATCCCAGAGGTCTCAGGCCTCCAGGAAAACATCATTATCTGGCATGTCGAGGTGGCGCAACCATTTCCCTGGGGCCTGAGTGGATATTCTACGGAATCCACTTGGCGGCCTCCCCTCCGAATGACTCTTCTCTCCTGGGACCACCAGGTCCACTGTCTCTTTTGGATACACCGCCGCTACCTCAACCTCAGCCGGTGAAGGTCTCACTGCCACGACAGCCAAACCACCACGAGAGGCCCTTGTCACCCTCTGACCCCGACCTCGGGATGAGGAAGGCCCCCCATCACCAGCTCGAACATTTGACCGCTATAGCATTTCCCCCAGATAAGTAGCCTCCCAGCTTATGGCGTAGTCCTTCACCAGTCCGAAGGCGGCAGTGGGCGGAGGAAATTCATTTTCATTTTACCATCTTCCCATGTGAACATGAGCCACAATTGCCTCATCACACATAGGTTCTCCTCATGTCACACCTCCCAGTAGACCTACAGGGTCAGCCGCTGTAGGCACCAGAATTGCCTTGAAAACCGGTGTGGGGTGTACGACTTGCAGAGAGGCTCACGGTCCACCCTTGTTACCAAGACTCCACCTAAAAGGGCCAGGAGATAGGCCCAGTGCTCCTCCGTACCCCGACCGTAATCGGTGAGTACCAACATCGGCAATGAAAATGGGTGGAAATTAAACTCGTCTTCCTTGAACACCCGGTTTAGTACCAACGGTACGGTTAATTTGGATGGAAAGCTCCCGATAGCATTCAGAATGGATGGGTGGAAGTTCGACCCTGGAGGCGAGATGGGGTTTGGATATTTGTAATCCCCCCTGATGTGCACCGCGATCCACCAATACAGA
Source organism: Viscum album (assembly GCA_963277665.1). Lineage (NCBI taxonomy): Eukaryota > Viridiplantae > Streptophyta > Magnoliopsida > Santalales > Viscaceae > Viscum > Viscum album. The sequence goes on along the minus strand of OY728155.1, from coordinate 187,960,939 downwards.
AGATGGAAGGGCCACATATCCTCTACAACCTCTTTCCCTCGCTAACATGCCATAGCATCTTGTATAATCTAGCGAGCATCAGAATCCCCAGATTGACCCACCCTCCTATGGCCATCATGGATTCCATGATGAATGAGCTAGGATGCACCCCTATGTTGGTATCCCTCACTGGTAGGATCGAACCACATATAAGGGCCGCGATAAATGCCGCCAGCCTGACTATCAGCTACTGTTTAGTATTGACACTGAATCCCCAAAACTTCCAATGGTTGTCCTCCAAGAGCCACTAATATGAATTCTCCTTCCCTATTGAGCCCCCTTCTGGCAAGTTCGAGGCCTCACGGGAAACTCTCGATCCACCAGAAAGTTCAGGAATTGCTTGAACCACCGCCTAAAGTGGACATCCCTCACCGCTTCTTTGTCTTCTCTGGGGACCAACCCCATCAGTGCCAGTGCTAGCTGTGGCATCTACTCCGGATCCTCCCACACACTCATGACAGGGAGGAACTCATCTTACATATCCCCCAAGATCGGGACCCCAGAAATCTAATGGACATCCCACAGACTGATGCTAACCTCCCCATGGTGCAGGTGAAACGTGTTGGTCCTTGATGACCATCTGCTCAACAGCTTAGGAATCAGTAGTTTTGGTTGATATATGTGGAATTGGGCGGTCCAGGATGCCTCATAAAAACAAACTCTCCTCAGCACGGCTCCGAACTCCTCGCATGAGGCGCCTACCCAGTAGGCCCATGCCCAGTCGTTTGTGATGTCGCCGCCCTGGCGCATGTCCCACTCATTATACCACCCCTTCATCGAATCCCTCAAGACTGCCTTCAGTATTGTTCGGTACATGGGAGGGGACGTCTCTGGCTATAATGGCTTCCCATAACCATTTTTCAGATGATTGTACATGCAGTCGGCAATGACAGGTGTGAAGTCCTCCTGTTCATGACCATCATCCACCCTAAACCATTGGCACCGACATGGCGTGCTCCTGAACTAGTAAGACGGTTCGTCCCTGCTCACTTCAGGAATGAAGACGTCATCCCTCAACCTGAATCCGTACAAGGGGATCCTATTACACAAAGGATAATTCTTATGGATCTCTGACAGCAGCTCCACCAAATAATTATGGTCCGAGTCTCTCCGGACTAGCTCCCCCAGACCCAGACAATTTGCCATCTCATCCCTCCTGGCGGCATATGCAAGCACCCCCTAGTAAGCTTCTTGATGGGCCATTTGTTTTTAAAGGATTGGAAAACTTTTAGCTTGGTCCGCGAAGCCTGTTCGCAGAGCTCCTTCGCGAAGCCGAATTGTAGAGTCTGGCCTCGGTCTGCAAACACACGGTCACGTAGCGCAGTCATGGAGTCAAAGACTCGAGTTAACTGTGAAGCCCGATTCACAGAGAGTAGACACAGAGTACGCGGAGCTTCAAGAATTTAGAGTTAAAAAGGAAAATTTTCGGAGAAAGGAGAGGAAAAAAGAGAGGTCTGACACCCTATTTATAGGCGGCGACCCTTGGAGCTTCGCAGCGCATCCAGGCATGTCGAGCTACGTGGCGCGGGCGGCCTGCGCGTCAGTTGTCTGCCTCACGAGCCCTCTTCGTGATCCATATCCATGAATGGCCAATGATTTTGGAAATTTACCTCATACTTCGACCCATGATCCCTCCGCGGCTCCATGTATGAGGGGGGGGGGGGCATTTGTTGGAGCCAAAATTTTTGAAGAGCAGAAAGAAGAAAAAGAGGCCCCATGACCTTCCTCATGAATCCATGGAGCAGAGCCCCCCCAATCAACGCGGCTACCGCGAAGCAAAAGAGGCGGAACGCCCCTCGAATGCCCCTGGCGTTCGAGAACACGTTGTAAAGAAAAAGAGGTGGTACGCCCCATGAACGCCCCGGATGTTCGCGAACCCACCACGACGTCAAAGAGGAGGTACCCCTCTGCGAACCCGGTGGACATTTGCGACCCTCCGCGAAGCAACTGAAGCCCTCTTCACGCCCCGTAAGATCTGCTTCACAGTGCCTCTTGCCTATAAATATGAAGCTCTGCCTGAGCCCCCCGAACGGACAATCCAACCTTTCACCTTCCTAGCTCCCAAATCGTGAAGCACCCTTTGCTCTACAAATCATGAGCTACCCAAGGTATTTTTGCTTTGCGAGAGGCCTCTGCTTTGTCTCGTTTTGATCCTCTCTTCCGAGAGGGATGCCTTTCGCAAAGCCTAAGGGATTTCGTGTAGGAAGGGGATCCCCAAGGGGATCCGGGTTGTCGCAGGGCTTTTATGCTTCACGAAACACCCATATTGTACACGTGATCCACATGCCAAGGAAGGATCACTGTACTTCGCGAAGCACATTGCTTTACAACACATTGCTTCACGAGGCACCTATGCTCCATGAGGCAGTGCTCCGCGAACAACCTTCCACTTTGAAAAGCACCTCCCATTTTCACCTTCGCCCCATGCTAAGGCTAAGGCACCCCACTTCGTGAAGCACACCCCTTCGCCAGTGCCCTCCCCTGTGGAGAGCAACCAAGATCCAAAAGGCCCCTGCCTATGGACCCCTATGCTTGGAAATTCCTTTTCCCGTGTGACCCTCCAGGTTTTCATGCTGTGGCTTCAAAGTCCCATGGACAATACCGCCTGTGGTGTTGCTTTGCCTAATGCTTCTTCACATAGGCACGCTAACGGCTATTACTTCTCCGCATAGCCATGCTAACGTGGACCCCACGATGGTTCGCTCTGCGACCCACCTTCACCATGAAATTTTCGGTACCTTCCCTCCTATAAAGAGCAGAGGGTACCAGTTATGTAAGTACTAGGGGTGCAGAGTAAACCCACCTCATCCGAGCTGTAGGAAATTAAACTGCCAAACACCATCGTCCTCAACACACAACGTTAAACTGTGACATAGCCCCGTGCCTCTCATGTGGGGTGCCCCCACCTTGGACATTCTCCATGCCCCCTGGTCTCCACAGAGGATGATATAGTCCTTTTGGGAGTGGAATTTGTCCGCGGGGGAAGGGAAGCCATCTTGGTGTAAGCCCCTAGCCTTTCTTGTAGGAGGTATCACCCATGCACCTCTGTACTTCCCCGGTGCCAAGGACCAAGAGGGGAGGTGGACACAGGGGTTTTCATTACCCTTTCCCTCTCCTGCTGGGCTTTTTCACCATCGGGCCTCCATCTTAGAGTAAGTCCCAGCACCATGGGTCGCCTAATGCGTAAGCCCCTCTTCACTTCCCACGGACGCACCCTTCGTGATGTGATCGCCATGTCCCTGCAACCTCTTGTTTCTCACACCGAACATGAATCCCATGAGCTTAGAGTGAGAACCAACCATGACACACCCTAGGCTGCCTCAAAGCGTGAGCCCCAAACTCCCCCCATCCTGCATGACGTTAAACTGCATCCCAATCCCACGGTAAGCTGTTTTGATCCCTCCAACCATTTGTCCTGACCGCCTCCGTGTTGATGTGCTAGGCCCCCATCTCGAACTACAAACACTTTGATTCCCTACCATGAGGATACATAGGAAGCCTCCCTGAGGTTCAAGCCCACCATCTGTTGGTCATCCCGACCCCCCTTCACATCGGTTCACCAACACTTCGGCAGCCTAGAGCGTAAGCCCCACACTATCCTGAACTACATGGAATTTGATCCATGTCAAGTCATGGTACGTAGGAAGCCTCACGAGGTTCAATCCCACCACCCAGTCGTTCCAACCTCATTCACGTTGGTTCGCCCCCGTCCCGTATGGCGTTAAACTGTATACCCAAACTACGGGGACTTTGATCCATGTCAAGGCATGGTACGTAGGAAGCCTCACGAGGTTCAAGCCCATCAACCATACTCACGTCGGTTCACCGAAATCCATACCTGAACTACGAGGACTTTGATCCATGTCAAGGCATGGTATGTAGGAAGTCTCCCTGAGGTTCAAGCCCAATACCCATCGGACCAAGGTCCATCCTCACATCGGTTCTCCGACACCACCACCTGAACTATGAGGACTTTGATCCATGTCAAGGAATGGTACGTAGGAAGCCTCATGAGGTTCAAGCCCATCCTCCTTCGGACTAAGGTCCATCTTCACGTTGGTTCACCGACATCCATACCCGAACTAAAGGGACTTTGATCCATGTCAAGGCATGGTACGTAGGAAGCCTCCATGAGATTCAAACCCACCATCCACCTGGACTAAGGCCCTTATTCATGTCAGTTATTCAACACACCTCGTCCCGCATGATGTTAAACTGCATCCCAATCCAGCAGTAAGCTATTGTGATCCCACCATCTAGTTGTTCCGAAACCCATTCACGTCGGTTCAACATCCCCTTTCCACCAACCTGAACTACACGGACTTTGATCCATTTCAAGGCATGGTACGTAGGAATCCTTCACGAAGTTCAAGCCCACCATCCACTGGACCAAGGTCCTCATTCATGTCGGTTCACCGAAACCATCCCCGTCCTGCATGACGTTAAACTGTACCTGAACTACCTGATCTTTGATCCATGTCAAGGCATGGTACATATGAAGCCTCCAAGAGGTTCAAGACCATCACCCACCTAGACCCCTGGTCCCTTCACATCGGTTCACCGACCCCATACCCACCATTGGTCACCTCAAAGCATAAGCCCCACACCATTATGAACTACACAGACTTTGATTCCCCGCCACAGGGATATGTAGGAGGTCTCTTCGAGGCTCAAGCCCATCACTACCGTCATCTCCATGATGGTCCCATCTCATTCCTCCTTCACTCCATTCAACTTTCCATCACTCGTCCTAATTCTTACCCGGGCCGCCACATCACAGTGTGATCATGCCACCCCATTCCCCTCCACAACATTCAGGAAGTTGCCTACGTGTTATCCCCAATATCGGTGTTTCCTCAAGGGGGTTCCTCAATCTGATCCACTCTAGATAGTGTTCTGATCAGCTCAATCCATCTTCACTGGACGTTAAACTTGCAGCATTCCCCATGTTAAACACAGGAAGATGAGGAAAACCTCATATACCTGCCTATGGAATATGATTCCCCGCCCTCGATATGGGATGCCTCGGGCTTCCACACCCTTGAGAAGCCCTATAATAAGGGAAAAAAGACATACATTCCAATTCCCCAGTGTCCAGATACACCAGTGATGCCTCGACGTGACTACTCCCCCAACTGAAGATTGTTGCCGTGACCGGACCCCTTGGAATGTCCTGAAAGAAGCACTGTAATTAACCGACGTCCCTGGAAACATGGCACTGGGAAGAGTTTCACGAACAACGTATTAAATCTATAAGGAAGACCGGGAATAGGTGACGAGTTCTGAGGAGGAATCCATGGAAGGAAGAACATACATCCCATCATCCCATTTCGATCAAGGAGGAGACGTCCCTGAATAAGGAATGAATGCCACCCGCCTTTGGAAAGATGGAATGCAGGGCAATAGAACCGCACCGATGTCCCATGAACGCAACGGACTTGCATACCCCGATGAAAGCGTCAGAAACAATAGTCACATAGTTTAAATTTTTATGACACTATCTTGGCCACATGACATTAAACTATGAGACAACTTCCTAGTCACATGATGTTAAACTATAAGACACCATGATCAAATCTATATGACCTTAAACATTAGAAACTTCACATCCAATTCATATGAAATTAAACTATAGAAAAACATCATCGTTACAAGAAATTAAAGCTACATGACACCTCTTCCTCACCATACAAGATTAAATTGTGTGTTCAAAATCCTTTCCATAAGATGTTAAAATAAATAGCCCATATCCCCATCACATAATGTAAAATCACATGATACCTTGATCCCTCACTTGAGTGAGTGCCCCCTTATGCTGCCAATCTCCTGGTACATCACAATATATAACTACATACGACTAGATTCCTATTTATAATGGGATACGTAGTGATGCCTAGATCTCATATCATGGGACTAGCCTAACCACAAACCTATTTTAGAGACTCCCCCATTAGAAATATTTTTAATTATCTCCCATTAATATTGATATCCATCATGCCCAAGTTCATGGAAGAATATATCCTAGAGTGTTTAACTAATGATGAACACCCCAACATGTTAACGTTTACACTTAATGAATTCCTTGGTTTGGATCCTCATCATCCTCTTAATCTGAATAGGCCTCCTAATGACAATGGTGTCTGGCCAAAATGGATCACCTCCTTTACCAGGAACACATATTGAAGGGAATATTGTGATAGATGGTAGTTCCCATGTATTGAACACGATCAATGGTTGATCCTATATTTTATCATCTCATCCTTCACTGATGAATTTGTGGAACCCATGTTTTGAACATGATCAATAGTCATTCCCTACCCATTAGCCAATCCCCTTTTTCTATCCATATATTGGAAGTCATGATTTAACATTTTTCCACATTTCTTTTTTTAGTTGAGTTTTAACACCATTGGTGTTATCTTACGATGAATTCGTACATGATGACCAAGTAATTCGATATAGTTGGAACCTCCCCAAGTAAATTTCGTTTTACACTATTTTTATCTCCATCATGATAAGGGGAACTCATCACCACTCCCTGTTTCTCACATCGATAATATCTTATGTGGTCTTATGGGTCGTGGTGGAATCCTCCCCAATATGGTTGAGATACACAAGACTTCAAAAACAGAACATCACCCCCATTCAGTCCAATATCCATGAATTTGAAACTGGTAGAAGCCTTCTTTGGTCTAAGCATAATGACCTTAAACTATGTTAAACTTGTCTTGGAAATACTTAGTATGGTGAAAGTCCTCTTGGTACTATTTTCACATCAAGTTTTTACTCTTCAGTGTTGCACAAACATCCCTAGGAACCACTTACCCATTGTCCAATATCTGTGACCTTAAACTTGTAGTATCCTATTTTGGTCTAAGAACCAAGACCTTGAACTATTTACAAACCATTAGTAAAAGATATATAACCTTAAACTATGTACAAACCTTTGGTAAAAGATATATGAACTTAAACTACAACAGCTAACATCTTAGTCACATGATGTAAAACTATACAAAATCATCTCATAAAATTGTAACACCCCAAAAATTTAAAAATAGATTTAATATATAATACATGAAACAATGAGTCTCTACAAAACAACACTTTGTTATAACCTAGCCAAGTAAATATTATTTTTCCACATATGTGATTTGAATTTCAAAAAACTATCATACACGGTTGTGTTCAGTAAGATATTTAGAGTCTGATAAGAAAAAATTAATTTTTGGTGAATAGTAACATACCCTTATGAATAGTAAAGAATAGTAAATTTTCCAAAAAATAGAAACTTCACCCATGAATTTATAAATATAATTTAGACATCTTAAAAGTGAAAGTATAAGTATTTGTATTTTTGAATGTCATAAATATTTTAATTACAATTTTTTGATTAATTTAAAAATTTAAAATGGAAATGTATTTTCATAAAATGTATTCATAAATTTTTACTTTACTTTCTTATGTTTATAAGATATTTTTATGGGACCTTGATTAATTTCTCAATGTGTTATAAAACGAGTTATGGTTTTAAAGTTGATTTTTGGAATAAATTATGATTTTATTTAAAAATTAAATTAAGAATATTTATAAAAATAGTTTCAAAAAAATTGATTTCATTTTTGAATTCTATATATTGAAAAATGGTTGGGGTGAATTTTTGGTATTTTTCTAAAATACTTGAATTTTTCATGAATAGTAAAAATAATGTTATGAGTTTTCGACATGTTTAATGAAATCATAATGATGCAATAATTAATATAAAATTATGGTAGACTTGTGTACAATAAAATGTGATGTGAGGTTTCCCAGGTGGCTAATACCATGGGAAAATACCATGGTCAAGACCATGGTTTTGCAAAAACCACTAATGAGGTGTCCCTTTAAATTAATAAAAAACTCCCTCTCATTTACTATAAATACCCACTCATTCCTTTGTTTTATTTCATTCAAAACTCTCCATCCTCTTTGATATGGTATTTTTCATCCCTATTAGTCCCCCCAAGGTGTTCTCAAGTGCCCAAGGTTCCAACAATCAAGTCTTAGGAGTTACTCTACAAGGTAAGAGAATTCTCAACTTCTCTTTTCCCATCCAAGTTCTCTTTTATGTGGTATGTATTTAAAGTTTACATACCATGTTAATATTTCAATATTATTCTGTATATATAATATTTTATGTGTCTTTTAGGAATGTTTTACCCTTTTCCCATCTCTTTTTAATGTTTTCTAAAACCATGTTGCATAGCCATTATGCTGCAGAATTTTCGTCACAAAATATCTCTCTTTTTCAAGAACTCTTATTATGTTATTATCTTTTAATTTAAATTGTATTATATTGGTATATGTAATTCCATATACCCCTTAATTTCTATATTATGTAATAATGATGATATAACATTTTTTTCTCATCTATATATTTTATGAATTCTTAAGTGACGCTGTTAGGCTACCGGATTTTCATAAGGGATTTCTTAACATTTCTTTTATTTTGAGTTCCTTTCTTTTTCTTTCCTATACCAATTTATTCAAAATGTTATGATTAATCTAGTATCTTAAATTTACTATAATTTTTTCATGATAAATCAATAATTTTTCATCATCTCTCATTTCCCATTATTTTATACTAAAAATGAAAACACCATAAGAGATGTGCTAATTTACCACATTCAAGGACGTTTGGTTTTCAATATCTATTAACATATTCAATTATGGTCATGAAACCAATATTATGGTTAAAAAAAATATAATATATGTATTACGTCTTATCTGTGGTTATGGAATCTTTTGTACACATGCTTTTCATTTATAAAGCAAAATGAGTTCGTTATGTTCAAAAACCGCCAATTAACCAAAACCGTTTTCATTAAATAATTTATATAATGACTCATCTTCAATCCAAGTAACCAAATGAAATTTACAGCCATGTAACCTTATGTATATTAAATAAATAAAATATAACTTCAATTTTTGATTACCATTGTCATTTTACATGATTCTCCATTCAGATATATAAGTATACCCATAATGAAGAAAACACTCTCAAAGAATAAAATTGAACCTCTTAAACCCATCAAGAAGGCCATGAATGAACTTCATAGGTCTATAAAAAATAAATTACATAAATAATAGGTTCTATAAATATTAATTAATTAATTTAATTTGGTTATCTAGGACACTAAGATCAAGTGAAGAACCCCAATATACTTAAGGTAAGGGTTTCTTCATCTCACTTCCATTTTAGTGAGATTTTTCATATTCACTACTAATACTTTTGTATGGTGTATGTATACTAACCATTGATGTAAAATATCATGAATATATTTATTTTAATGGTATTAAATTTATCATTATAATATTATTAATTTTGGGGCATACAAATCAATTGATTACAAAGTGGTAAGAGTTTTTCACCCGAACTTCCATTTTCATTCAGGTTAATTTTATAGTCTAATTACCTCAATGAAATTATTATTTATTTTTATTTAATCCTCATAAATTCTGTGTGAGTGTTATATATATGTTTACCAACTAGAATAATCCTTATTTTATGGGGAGTTACACATTTTAAAACGAACTTTCAATATTATTTCATAAATACAAGCCCGATTCAAGGGAATTTATCAAATTCTTACATAATTTCACAGGAACACTATAATATGTTTTTAGAAAACATTATATTTATAAAATTACTCATTTTATTATGAATATAATATCTTAATTCATTTATGGTTTTATACAAAGACTTTTCCAAAATAACTATTGTTTTCAAAATAAAGGAGTATTTATCTAAAGTATTACTCAATGATTTTATAAGATTATTTTTTTCTATTTCAACACTATTAATGATTATTATGTATTATTAGGTTTAATATTTTATTATATCATCTACATTATTTTATTATATGGTTTATTACTTGTTTTATTGTGGACGTAGTATCCTAAAACCATTCACCAATTTACTCCAAATGGTTGGCGTTTAAGCTTAATGTTTGATGAAAGTTATTTACATTTCATATGTTATTTTTAATATAAATGTATATGATATTTATGTTTATACCCACACATATGAGGAATGAATAAGACTTATTATGTGATGGTTGGGTCCCTCTATATCTCCTCTATGCATTAGTATGTCTCATGAGACAAATAGATGTGGACTTGGTCGAGGCCTTGCCCATTTTGATATATGGTTTTGGCCAAGGACTTAATAATTTTTAGATATCTTGGATGAGGCCTTGAAAATATGTTTTAGAATGTATGTAATATTCACTTACCTCATTATTAATCTAGTAATTGAAAGTTCATGTGGTTATTTTTCTAGTATAATACCCATGATTATGTTTTATTATGGAATTATTTATTCAACTCTTATTCCTGCCATAATGTGTTCAAGATTATTTTTTAAAGGCATGTATTTTTGATTATTCATAATGGCTAACATTTATTTTTATGATATCTTCCACTATTTTTCTTACCCTTAATGAGAGTTTGATATAACCCCTTTCTTATGTTTTATTTTTCCCAGAACACGAAGAGGTATATTATGACTGACACGTAGAAATAACCTAAGAGTTATGGATATTTTCAAAGGAGTTTCTATGTTGTATTTCTTTTCAAGTTGTAATGTTAAACCTATGTATGTATCTAGTTTTCCAAAACATCAAAACTACTTGGTCCTTCAGGATTTGATTCCTTTTTATCATGCCAATGTAATTAAATAAGGTACCGGCTCTAGGAAACTAGGGTTGGGTCCTTACACAAATGATGTTAAATTGTGGGACAACTTCCTTGTCAAATGACATTAGATTTTATGAAAATCATGGTCCAAGATGTATGAACTTAAAATATTTATATATAATATTATTTTAAAAATTTTAAGCCATATAACTGACTTATCATCCTAGCCAAATAGGATAGCCCCTATACTTCCCACACCACCCTCTTACCCCACCACATTCTAGAACTACATGTGTCTTGATTTCTAGCCACCTGGGATACATAATGACACCTAAACTCCCTATCTTAGGACCAACTACAAACTCATCTATCAGATGAGAATAACATTTCTAGAATTCTTCCCCTACCTCATGAATAGTTTGTTAATACTGGTTGGGAAAACCATATCACACTTAACAATAGCCTAAGCATCATGAACTTAAACTATGTTAAAATCACCTTGGATATCTTTTTTGGGTGAAAGGACTCCCTGTGTCTCTTTTTATGTCAGGTTTAAAACTCTCAAGACCTGCAAAAACCTTTTTGTAATACCCCTTCTTCAGTTCAACCTAGACAACTTTAAACTAGAATCAACCCCATTTTAGTCCAATAATCATGACCTTAAACTATGTACAACTCATTCTATGTGTCACAAGGCCTCCTTGTACATCCTTTAATATCAGGTTAATACCCTATCTCATTCCATAAGAACCTATTTAAGATTACCCTCCCTGGGTATAGCTTTATGAAAATAAATTAGCATCTATTCGGTCTACAATTCACAACCTTATATTGTGTTTATCTATCCACCTACATCCCTTGATCCACATATGGGTTGCGTAAAATTTGGGGTTTCGTAGACTAATCCTCCCTTTTTTATAGAATCCTCAATCAAGAGGACTTCCCATTTTAGTGTTGGTCTCCTACTGTAACACCCTCCAAAACCTGTGGAATGATTCCCCATTTGACAGGATACGTAATGATGGATAAATCTCATATCTCGAGCCAAACTATAAATCCTTTCATTTCTCATGACTTGTATTGGAACCCCTCATCCCACTTTGTATCTTAGTTCCATTATGACCTTATGCTATATGAAAACTTGTGTAGTATGGTGCTTAATTGTCCCCCTCTTCACATAATATTTATAGTACCTTACTTTCCACCCAATATTATCTGAAAGGTCCCAGATTTATGGCCCTAAAATATAAACCCTTGGACCGAACATCATGAAATTAAAGTGTGTGAAATTGTCCATGCACATGACCATAAATGTGTGCCCATTCGGTCTGACTAGAATGAACCTAAACTATCAAAGGAAATAGGAAAATATATCTATCCGGTTGAAAATTGTAAAGGGAAATATAAGGAAAAGTTAGTTTTTCTCCCACCAAGTCACCTTTTCAACATGGGAAAAAGTGAGGGTGTGAATGGAAAAGGTACAATGCCTTTTGGACTCACCATTGGGACCCAAACAAAAACATGACTATGCTCACTAGAACCACTGGTTTAGGAAAAAGTTAGAGAAAAACCTTTCCACCCATTTGCTCCCCTTCACAAGGTCCTACATGAGGTACCATCCTCTGTGCTTCACTTTTATGCATCCCACTATGTCAACAAAGTGGATGTTGTTCACGTTGGTACACATGTTCTAATCACATGATGATAAATTATATGACACACATCTAGGTCAAATGACGTTAAAATCACACAATCCTAAATATATGAAGTTAAAATATGTGCTCAAAATCCTCACTATGTGATGTTAAACTATATGCCTATCATTCCCATTGCACGATATAAAACTAAAAAATGTTTTTGGACCTTCCTTGAGAGAAACATTACCCACTTCGGTGTTGGTCACCTACTACACCACTCAAGTTCTTTAAAATTCGTTTGATAACCAAGATAATTATACCTTTTGGAGGCAATTTTTTATTTCTCTTAGGCCAATATTACCACTCAATGTGCTCAGAGCCATAGTGGAATATTTCCCAGAGCATTGAACTCCATTTGAAAATTTCCTTAGTTTATCCCCATTCTTTGAGTATTCCTCTATTTGGATCCCCACCATCTTACACATCTAAAAAAGCCCCCTAATGGTGATATTTCCTAACCAAACTGGCTCACCACCCATCCTGGGTACAATCATTGAAAAAATTTTGATGAAAATTTGATAGGTATATTGTTTTAAATAGGGTCAACAATCAACCCTTATTTTTATATCCCATATCTTGATAGTACGATTTTGGAACCTAGATTTTGAAAATGATCATCCTTCATCCACATTAAACATCTCTCTTCTCTCTATGTTCCAAGTACTGGATGTCTCAATTCACATCCTCTATTTCCCCTTTATTCAAGAGAATCCAACGACCTCAAAATTATCCCATTCATGCACTCACACACATTGGGAAAGAAAGTCAGTTTTGCAGAGGCCATCTCTCCAACCAATTCTTCCCTCCCATCAGGAAAATCCAAATGGTGATTGATGAATCATTCTAATCATAACACATAAACCCCTATCCAACACTCTTTTTCTGATGAATGATATTCTATTATCTCTTGTTTCCCACATCAGTCAAGACTCATATGGGCTTAGATATTTTTTTTTATTATTTCATTAACATGATTAAGATGCAGTGGACATTAAGGTATCATGTTTTCTTAGTGATATCATTATAATTTTATATTTATTTCCCTCCTCATCCTCATTAGACCCCATTCTTGGGGGGGGGGGGGTTTCTTGGTATTGAAAAATTCATAAAAAATGGAACTAATTTTGAAAAACTCAATCTAGGGGCACAATTCATTTATTAGGATTATATTTTATTAGACGTGGATCCCAATAAAACATAAAAATAAAAATTTATGGTCATTTGAAGTTTATATTTTGAAAACATCAAGTAGAGGTGATTCTGGAATAAAGAAAATTATTTTTAAATACTTAAAAGGTTCCTGAATGAAAGTTGAAGCTCCACGAAACTCAATCTTCCTTGAAGATGACAATGCTTTAGAAAATGTATCACTATTAAACTAAAACTTTCATGAAACTCAAAATTTTATAAAGATAGCAATCCTTCAAAAAATGAATCTTCCGATGAACCTAATTCCTATAAAAACACACTTCAAGTCAACATTTTAAGAAGAAACAATGGGATAGGAAATCACACTATCAATTCGTGAAACTCTAAAGAGTTTGTATAATTTTCACAACTCATTTCCTCCATGGGATAATATTTCACAATTTCCCTCACACGAACCATTCCATGCATGGATAATTGTTTGAGGATATTTTTTGAAACTTCCATCCATGAATAAAAATGTTCACATAATTTGGAAATGATTTACAAAAATTATTTTCTTGATACTCTAATGTTTTGATAAATAGTGTTACCTATATTAATTTGGATCACTCCTTTCTCTGAACACACTTTCATGAAATTTGAACATCATGTGAAACCTAATTTTTAAGAAAACCTTCCATGTTCTAATACCTTTGTGCCTTATAGTCTATTATATTGGGTCACAACCCCCGTACCCCCACTCAGGATCAATGCCAGGCTATAGTCTCACACCTCTAGCCCGATCCCTCTTTTATTATCACTGAACCCCATGAAAAATGGAGTGTCTCAGCATGAACCTTTTAGGATAGTTAAAATACATCATGGGATATAATATATACAACCCCCACCTTCTATATTGAATATTAAAATGAGTCAAAATACTCCTCTTATCTCTTTGAAACACCTTTTGTTGATTTATTCCTCTTGGTCACTTCATTACACCACAAGTCACGATAATCCTCTTGGATTCCTTGAATACCTTGAGTTGAAATAATCATAAAGAAATTCCCAAAATCACACCACCCTAACTAATATGTCATGTTAAATTATAAAGGGCCACTTTTGTGTAAGTCCCACACTAGCCATTGCTAGGCATCCAATCCTAGCTACAAGATGTTAAACTATAGTATACCCTATGTGAAAAGCATATGATGCCTACTATAATAATAATGAGATGCCTTATGTATCAAGAAAAATATTCCTCATGTAATGATAATGATACCAACCCCCAGGAAGTACCCATGGGACTCCTCCTCAGGTGTAATAACCAATCATAATCCTCAACCCATCAGTAGGTTTATATGACCTCATGACCTAACCCAAGTAGGAAATAACTAGAGTCCCTAGATTTCAAGCTCCAAATATGTCCCTAATGACCCCAAGTAATCCCCATAGGCCTCCTCATCAGGTTTTAGACCCAATCATATTTTTCAATTCATCAGTAGTTCAAGATACCCCTATCACCTGGCCTTATGAAGATATAATTTTCATCCCTAGAATTAAAGGCCTAGATAGGTCCCTACCAATCTTATGAAGTCCACATTGGTCTCCTACTTAGGTGTAATCCCCAATCATATTACAAGACCCATCACTAGGATGTAATTCCCTCATTACCTAATATGAGGAGGAAATAATGGGAAAATTAGTGTGTAAGTGAAACGCGTGGCCGATTGTCACCTATCGACCGATCAAAGTTCCGATGCTCTGCTAATGTGTATAGTAGCACTCTGGTCGAATCCTCGACGATGATACTTTTTAATAGTCATTTGTTTTTAGTTTATTGTATTTTGATTAGGGGGGTTTGTTTATAGAGCTTAATTGAAATGATTTATTGACTATAATTGATTTAACAAATTGATAAAGATTGAGGTGAGTTCATTATTAGGGAGTTAAGCTTGTGATATCCTTGATCTTTGCTTTATATTGCATTTAAATTAACACACACTTCACAAGATAATATTGATTAGAGTTCCTATGTGTTAAGGCTTTAATTCAAGCCTTAACTTAACTTAGGGTTCTAATCATTAACATTACTTGTTTATGGTAGTGTATTTATTGTTCCAATAATCCATAGAAACCACATGTTAAACAAAATATGTCATTAATCCATGACATGTTAAGTCCAACATACACAATGTTAAATTAACGAATACTCATAGAGAAAATACTCTCAATAACTTAACATCCCTAAATTTTGAATCACCCCAATAAGATATTTACTCTCCATTTGGGTGTTTAATAATCTGGTTATAATTATTATGATGATAAATTAAGAATATAAGAAAAAGAAAGGGATAAGAAAATATTGGTGCGTCGAACACACACACACGAACAATGATGAGAATTAAAAAAATGGACTTTCGATTGAATGAGGAAGAAAAATAAAGGAATGGGATTCAAATGTATTTAAACTATTTTAAGAACATTAATATGAAACTATAGAAGGTGGATTATAATAAGAGATATTGAATAAGAAACTTTCATTAAAACCGAATTACAAAAGAAAGGACTTACAAAATTACAACAATGAAGAACATAAAAGTAAATGAAAATAAAGAGAGGAGGAAAGGTCTCTCAAGTGAAAAATTGAGTATATCAGGTCCTTCCAATACTTTGTAAAGGCTTTGGTCATGCCAATATGATCTCCACTCTTCTCAAATGACAACCCCTTTGAAGGAGTGGAGGGGAATGTATTTATAGCCCAAGGAAGTGGACTGTTTGCATTCCCAATCTATCCTTCCACTTGGATCGATGATTTGTACATCCAGACAGTAGAATATCGAGATATCACCTTCTTCAAATTTGTATATAATAATGTTGTCTGACTACTCTAAATATTCGGAGGCATTTGGACCTATGTAGAAAAAGTTATGGCCATATGATTAAACAATTGCAATCTGTCCATTTCAATCTAGTATTTTTGTAGTCAAAAATGTGAAAGGGTTTTTGAATATGAAGATGCCTTAAAAACTGAATTATTTATTCAACAAAGTCGGCCATCTATATCGTCTCTTTCACACCGCAAACTTTCAGATTGATTTGATGACTAGATTAGGAGATATGTCATTAATACTATACAGATTTTAATTCATGGATAGAATGGTGGGATGGACTTCAAAACATTAGTTGGGTCCCCTAGATTTAGAGTTTGGCCATGAAAGTTTTATCCAAGACTCCCTACATTGTCCACCGAACCTATGAAGAGAATGAAGGAATTTTAACTTATATATTGTGCCCAGTAATTCAATCTTCATGACTGGTCTAGTTTCTTCACAGATTCTGTAGGTCATCTTGTGTGGTAAATGTGATCCTTCAAATGGAAGAATTGGCCCATGATCCCTTTTAAGGAAATATTTCATATTTAATTAGGAATCCTACAAAACAATAACCACACAATTTGGATCATTAGTGTGAGATGTATAAATAAAATAGTAAACTAAATCAATTGGACTACTTCTAAAAATTCTCAGAAATTATACTTAGAATTAAAATATTAATATTTCACACACATTATGCACATTTCATATAAAATCAGTAAAGGGAGTATATAATAATTCATGACAATATTAATAACATCAACTCCCCACACTTAGTTTTGTGCATTTCCTCATGTGCAAAAAATATAAAAACATGAAAAAATCATTTTCACTCACCAACAAAAATTAAAATATTGTTTTCTCCAATCAGGGGAGGTTTAGACTATTTCACTCATCCATTTTGAATTCCACCAAAATTTGTTACAGAAATAATTTTCCAAAACTAATTCATTTTTTCATGCTCAAATTTAGAAATGGAAAATGTGGATACTCAAAACTCACACCTCTCAAGATGATAAAATTCATTTATGGAGGTTCACTCTTTCACCAACCAAAAGTGAAAATCTTAGAGTTTGAAAAGAGCTCTTAGCTTCCAATACCTATCCAAAGTGCACAAGAATCAAGAGGTCTTTTTAATGGGTTCTTCTGTGGCTATGGAACGGTAGGAATATAATGTCCAAGAGAGATAAGAATAGGGTTAAAACACCAACACAGAAAAATCAATACAATTTTTTTTGAAATAAAACATGGGAGGAAATGAAAACACATATTTACAAGGGAATGATTGTGTGAAGAAAGACACAATAGAGGAAGAAAATTTGAAGGGGATGAGAAGATAAAATATTAACAAACCACAAAACTTCTCCTAATGACATAATAATATAATGAATGTGTTATTTTTTTCCTTTTTTCTTTTTTTTCGAAAGTTGAACTTGGAAAAGATCTCACACTCATATCCCAACCCGTGATTGATCTCCTCGTGAAACTAGTTGTAATAGTTAAAACAAGATCAAAGGTTGAGGAAGAGTGATTTTTGAACTACCCAGGAAACAAACCTTTTTTTATATTATTTTTTTTGATATTTTTTTGAACACTTATCAATAACATTTACAAAATTATATAATTTAAAGTACATCACATTCCCCAAAACACACTGAATGACAACCTCTCCCCCACAAAGAAATGGATGCTTGCTCTCAAGTAGATGATAACTTGTCAAAAATCAATAATAGGGTACCCAAACAATGAAATCCATTCCCCCCACACTTAAATTTCAAAAAATTATGCAATGAAAATCCATGTTGATATTGGGTGGAAAAAGGTATTGGGCTTGTAATATGGCTATCAAGGAAAAGGTTTTCATAGGCTCGAAGGGGATTTCAAAAAGAGGATTAATGTATGGTTAATGGGAGGCTATTTGGCTATTATAATTCTCATATGGTTTAGAAAAATGGCTCTATCATATTAATGCACACTAAAGTAGAAAATTTAGCTCGAAGGTTCACAAACTCAAGACTCACAAATGGGGGTGAAAACACACATTTTAAAAAGATGGCTATATGTGGCCTTGGCATGAAAGAAAATGTTGTTCCTCATGGTTCGAGAAAAGAATTTTCCAAATCAAAAATTGAGCATTAAAAATTTGTTAATTTTGACAAAAAATTATTTATCCAAAGTCATGATAAAATTAATTTTTTTTGATATGAAACCATGTCTTTTGACTCCCCAAAATGGCAGGACAAAATTTGAAAAATTGAAGGTGAGTAAGTATGACTCTTTTGGTTTTTTTACATTTTTTTTTATTTTTTTTAGTTTTTAGTGTTCTTTAAAATACCCACCCACACAAAAGAGAAAGAGAAAAATAAAGGGTTTGATGATGAAAGTGGTAAAAAAATGAAAGAGAGAGGAATAAGAAGAAAGAGGCAGAGAGAGAGTTAAAGGGAAATAGGTTCCCCTGGTTTGGATTTGGAAGGTTGCCATCTCCATCTAGTGGTAGGTCGACTGGAGAAGTTGGGGATCCAGTAGAAGTCTATGTTGATCCAGGATTGTGCATCATATCATGGTGATGCTTTAACTGATGTCCATCAATCATGAATGTCCTTTTGGAAGAGGGGTCCTGGACTTGCACTGCACTAAATGGGTAAACATTAGTAATAACAAAAGGAACTTCCCAATGAGAATTAAGATTACATGGGTGAAGAAGAAATCGAGAATTTAAGAGAATTACCTTTTCAACTTCATGAAATACCTTTCTCAGGATGTGTTTATCATGGAGTGCCTTGTATTTTTCTTTATAGATATTAGAATTGTCATAAGAATCAAGTCGAAGATCCTCCAGTTCAGCCAATTGCAACTATATTTCTTCACCGAATTTTTCAAGATCAAAATAACAAGTTTTCACTGCCCAAAACAAATTATGTTGGATTTCAACTGGTAGATGACATGCTTTACCAAAAACTAGCCTAAAAGGAGACATCCCAATGGGTGTTTTATAGGCAGTTTGATAAGCCCAAAGTGCTTCACCAAGTCTTTCAGGCCAGTCTTTTCTGGTGGGTTTTACAATTCTCTCTAGAACTCTTTTCACTTCTCCATTAGAAAGTTCAGCCATTCCATTTGTTTAGGGGTGATATGCAGTTGAAGTTTTATGTACGACCCCATTCTTTTTCAAAAGTGATTCCATGGTTCTATTACAAAAATGGGTTCCTAAGTCACTGATCAAGGAACGAGGCATGCCAAATCCATGGAAGATGTGTGTCTTTAGGAAATCACTAACAGTATGTGAATCATCCCTTCTAGTGGGTTTATCCTCAACCCACCTAAAAACATAATCAACTACAAGAATGATGTATGAGAATCCATTTAAAGGGGGAAATGGTCCCATGAAATCGATACCCCAAACATCAAAGATCTCAAAGAAAATTAATGGATTTTGGGGAATTTCATTTCTCCATGAAATTGTGCCAAACTTTTGGCAAGTGGGACATGATTGACAGAACTCATGTAAGTCCTCAAAGAGTGAAGGCTAGAATAATCCATAGTCTAGGACCTTTTGGGAGGTCCTTTGTGGTCCAAAGTGGCCACCTCCGGGAAGTGAGTGAAAAAATTCTAATATGGAAGAATGTTCATTTTCATCGACACATCTCTTTATTACCATGTCTACCCCATTTTTCCAATGTTTATTTTCTTCCCAAAAATAGTATTTTGAATCACTTTTCAACTCCATTTTTTTTCTTTTAAAAAATTTTCAGGAAAATCACCAGAAACCAAGTAATTTACAATGGGGGAATACCATTGTATTTTTCGAGTGAGAGATGAAAGGTGCTCATTGGGGAATTCAGGATCAATGATTCCAGAATGAGAAGAATTAGAAATTCTACTCAAGTGATCAGAAACAGGGTTTTCTGTTCCTGGTCTATCTTTGATTTCAATGTCAAACTCTTGGAGAATTAGGATCCATCTTATTAGTCTCGGTTTGGAATCACTTTTCTTGAGTAAGAACTTTATAGAAGAATTTTATGTGAAGATGATGATTTTGGAACCTAAGAGATAGGGCCAGAATTTATCTAAGGCAAAAACCAATGCAAAAAGTTCCTTTTCAGTGATAGTGTAGTGATATTTAGTTTCATTCAATGTTTTTGTGGCATAATAGATGACATGAGGAATTTTTTTCTCTTCTTTGACCAAGAATAGCCCCAACGGCTCTATCAGAAGTATCACACATCAACTCAAAGGGTAAGGACCAATCTTTGCGTTGGATTATTGGGGCGAATGTTAGAGAAGTTTTGAGTTCAACAAAGTCTCTCTTGAAAACCTCATCAAAATAGAAAGGGACATCATTTTGGAGCAACCGAGTGAGTGGGGAGGAAATTTTACTAAAGTTATGGATGAATCGCCGATAGAAACCGGCATGACCAAGAAATGAACAGATGTCTCAAATAGAAGTGGGTTGAGGAAGTGATTGGATAACTTCAATTTTGGAAGGATCAACTTTAATACCCTCTTTTGAAACTATGTGCCCGACATTTTTCAAAATTTAACACAAGGTTGAACTTGGCACACTTTTGGAGGACTAGAGAGAGTGAATTCAAACAAGATTCAAATGACTCACCATAAATGGTGAAGTCATCCATGAAGACTTCCATGCAGTTTTCAATGAATTTGGAAAAGATACTCATCATACACCTCTGGAATGTTGCAGCAGCATTGCAAAGGCCAAAAGACATTCTTCTATATACATATGTTCCAAAGGGGCATGTGAAAGTAGTCTTTTCTTGGTCCTGAGGTGCAATTTGTATTTGGAAGTATCCGGTGTATCCATCAAGAAAGTAATAGTGTGACTTTCCGGCTAATCGTTCCATCATTTGATCAAGGAATGGAAGAGGGTAGTGATCTTTTCTTTTTTCAACATTCAATTTCCTATAGTCAATGCACACACGCCATTTGTTCTTCACTCGAGTTGTGACTACCTCTCCTGGTTCATTTGTGACAACAGTTATCCCACCCTTCTTAGGTATAACTTGAATTGGACTAACCAATTCACTATAAAAAATTGGGTAGATAATACTAGCTTGAAGAAGCTTAGTGATCTCTTCCCTAACTACCTCAAGGATGAGTGGATTGAGTCTTCTTTGTGGTTGTCTAATTGGATTGGATGATTCCTCAAGATGGATGTGATGTATGAAAAGGGAAGGGTTGATTCCTGGTATGTTATCTAAGTTCCAACCTAGGGCCTTTTTTCCCTCTAACACCTGAACAAGTTTGGACTCCTCAGTTTTGGTTAGAAAAGAAGAGATAATGACAGGATAATAGTGATCATGGAAAAGGAATGCATATTTTAGGTGTTTTGGAAGAGGTTTCAGATCAGTATCAACTTTCATTTGCGGGTTAGAAATCTCAGGAATAAAGGAAGGGACTTTAGTTGCTTCAGATTCATTCTTCTTAATACTGTCCAAGGTGGAGCATTAGAGATCAGAGTTGATGTGGGATTCAAAAGAGTTTTCAAGTTCCTCTAGATTGATAGAGTCTATGAATGAGAGGTCCACCTCAACTTCACCATTTATGAATTTGATAATCATGGTGAAGATTTCACAAGATCCTTTTTCAGTAGAACATGAAGAAAATGGTGGATTGGGGTTCGATTGAATCTTAGAAGTGTCCTCAGAAGCATAGATTGAGAATACAGAGTGATCCTCAGATGGGTATTGCATGGATTGGAAAATGCTGAACTTGACCAGTTGGTCACCGAATTCCATGGATAAGATGCATGAATGGACATCAATCTTGGTTCTCACAGTCATGAGGAATTTTCTTCCTAGAATTAGGGGAGATCGAGAAGAGTTCGTCTCACCTTCCATGTCATGGACATAGAAATCAGTAGGGAAGATAAGATCATTGACTCGGACAAGGAAATCCTCAATTATTCCCTCAGGACTGGTTGTTCTTTTATTGGCTAACTGAATGAAAACACTCTTTGGATGTAAGGGACCTAGACCAAGGTTGGAGAATATGGATTTGGGCATGACATTAATTGAGGCTCCTAGGTCTATGAGTACATCATCAAAGTTGGAACATCCAATTTGTCATGGAATCGTAAAGGTCCTTGGATCTTTTCACTTTATGGGAATAGACTGCTGGGTGGAAACATTTTCAAAGGTCCTAAGTTGCCTCTTGTGGGTTCACAATTCCTTAAGAAACTTGGAAAACTTAGGAATTTGTTTGATGGCATATAAGAGAGGAATTTTGACTTCAACACGTCTAAACATGTCGAGCATTTCAAGATCGGGTTCAAGGGACTTCTTTGTCTTAGAGACAGCTTGTGGAAAAGGAATTGGATTCCTAAGTGGAATAGAAGGAGGTGAGGGAATTGATTCAGGTTCCTTTTCAAGTTTCTTTTTCTTTTCATTTTCTAGGTCAACATTCAAATGAGGGTTGGAGGACTTATCTTGAGGCATATAAATTTTATTTTCTGATCTAAGTGCAATTGAACTTACATTACCCTTGGGGTTGGGTAATGGTTGAGCTGGAAGTTGGGAAGAATTGGATGGTTGCTACTGACTAAGGTGGGATGCAAGTTGACCAATTTGGGTTTCAATGTTCTTGAGGCTAGAATGGGTGAAGGAGGAAAGATCTTCCTCTACACTTTCCCATGGTTTCTTGGAAGAAGAGGCTTGTCCCAGATTGGAATTACATAGATTTTGGTTCTTGGGAAAGCGATTTTATTGGTTTTTGAATTGGGAAGGCTCACTAGGATAATGGAATCCGAGAGGAGGATTGTTCCTTTGAGGTTGAGGAATAAAAGGATAAGGTTGTTGGAAATTACCAACACCTTGATCATATTGAAACTGGTTTGGGTTTTGAGGAGGGAATTGAGGGGGATGAGATATGGGATTACCATACCTAAGGCCTTGGTTATAGGAAGAAGAGAAGGGTTCAGAGTGAGGTTGGTTGAAGTTTCTAATGAACTGACCTAATTGTTGAGGGTTGGTGTTCCACTGAGAATATTCTACAATGAGCTCCATTGGTCCAGATGAATCAGATTGATCCTCTTGAAGTTGTGGACATGTGGCTGTTGGATGAGATGAAGAGTTACAGATTCCACAGTTTTTGATAGGTCTAGGAAAAATTGATTGTGGAGAAGACGAGGTTGGGGTTTTGGATTCCATAGCTAGTTGCCGCACAAGACCTGCAAGTTCACTCATCCACTCGGTCATCTTGTTCGGCTCAATGGATTGATTATCTTGGGCTTGTTTTACTTGAGAATGTGCTCAAGTATGGAATTACTATTTGTTTGCATCCATGTTACTTATGATATCTCTGGCAGGTGCAGGAGTTTTATCAACAAGAGCACCTCCACTTGCAGCATCAATGAGAGTTCTCTCCAGAGGCAATAACCCCTCATAGAAGTATTGGATCAAGAGTTGGTCAGAGATTTGCTGGTGTGGGCAGTTTGCAAAAATCTTTTTGAACCTCTCCCACTATTCATGGAGTGATTCACTTGGGAACTGATGGATACCACTTATTTCCTTTCGGATAGAAGCAGTACGAGAAGCATGAAAGAATTTCTCGAAGAATAGTCACTTCATGTCATTCCATGTGATTATGGAACCAGGAGGTAGGTAGTAAATCCATGACTTAGTAGTGTCAGCTTGGGAGAAAGGGAATGCTCGAAACTTGATTTTTTCTTCAGAAACCCCTTGAGGCTTCATGGTAGAGCACACTACTTGAAACTCTTTAAGGTGGAGATGTAGATCCTCACAGGCTATCCCATTGAAATGAGGAAGAAGATGAACCAAACCTGATTTGAGATCGAAGTCAGCCTCTATGTTTGGATATTTAATACCAAGAGGTTGTTAATTTATATCAGTGGTAGCAAGTTCTTTAAGTGTTTGTTCCCTAGGATTGGCAATATCTAAATCAATTGGTAGGACAAGGAGTGGTTCTTGAATTATTTGATTATCTCTTATGTTCCTCCTAATTTGGCGAAGTGTTCGCTCAATTTCAGGGTCAAAAAAATCCAAGGGATTGCTTGGGAGGCTATGGGGCATTCAGAGAGATGTTGGAAAAAAAGGAAGATGGTTTTTTCTTTGTTTTTTTTTTCAGTTTATGATTTTTATGAGGAAGGTGGGGTTTTCTTTATGTTTTTTTTCAATTTTTTTTAAACTTTATTTTTTTTTGATTTTTTATAATAACCAGAAACTAATGACTACTTAAAGAACCATCCCCAGAAACAGCTCCATTTGAAACACATGGCTGATTGTCGCCTATCAATCAGTCAGAGTATCGGTACTATGATAATGTGTATAACAGCACTTGGGTCAAATCCTCAATGATGATACTTTGTAATAGTCTTTTGTTTTTAGTTGATTGTATTTTGATTAGGGGGTTTGTTTTTAGAGATTAATTGAAATTATTGATTGACTATAATTGATTTAACAAATTGATAAGGATTGGGGTGAGTTCATTATTAGGGAGTTAAGCTTGTGATATCCTTGAGCTTTTCTTTATATTGCATTTAAATTAACACCCACTTCACAAGATAATATTGATTGGAATTCCTATGTGTTAAGGCTTTAATCCAATCCTTAACTTAACTTAGGGTTCTAATAATTACCATTAATTGTTTATGGTAGTGTATTTATGGTTTTAATAATACATGGAAACCACATGTTAAACAAAATAAGTCATTAATCCTTTACAATTTAAGTCCAACATACACAATGTTAAATTAACAAATACTCATCGAGAAAATACTCTCAATCACTTAACATCCCTAAATTTTGACTCACCCCAATGAGAGATTTACTCATCCATTTTGGTGTTTAATAATCTGGTTATAATTATTATGATGATAAATTAAGAATATAATAAAAAGAAAGGGATAAGAAAATATTGGTGCGTCGAACACACACACACGAACAATGATGAGAATTAAAAAAACAGACTTTCGATTGAATAAGGAAGAAAAATAAGGGAAGGGGATTCAACTGTATTTAAACTATTTTAAGAACATTAATATTAAACTATAGAAGGTGGATGAGAATAAGAGATATTGAAGAAGAAACTTTCATTAAAACATAATTACAAAAGAAAGGACTTACAAAAT
Source organism: Viscum album (assembly GCA_963277665.1). Taxonomy (NCBI): domain Eukaryota; kingdom Viridiplantae; phylum Streptophyta; class Magnoliopsida; order Santalales; family Viscaceae; genus Viscum; species Viscum album. Next base: position 187,935,422 of record OY728155.1, on the reverse strand, counting down.
TACAACAATGAAGAACATAAAAGTAAATGAAAACAAAGAGAGGAGGAAATGTCTCTCAAGTGAAAACTTGAGTATAGAAGGTCCTTCCAAGACTTTTGAAAGGCTTTGGTCATGCCAATATGATCTCCTCTCTTCTGAAATGCCAACCCCTTTGAAGGAGTGGAGGGGAATGTATTTATAGCCCAAGGAAGTGGACTGTTTGCATTCCCAATCCATCTATCCACTTGGATCGATGATTTGGAAATCGTGACAGCATAATATCGAGATATATCCTTCTTAAAAGTTGTAGCTAATAATAGTTTCCATCTACGCTCACAATTTAGAGGCATTTGAACCTATGTAACAAAAGTTATGGTCGTCTGATTAAACAATTTCAACCTGTCCATTTCAATCCAGTCTTTTTGTAGTCCAAAATGTGAAAGGCTTTTGAATAGGAATATGCCTTCAAAACATAATTATTTCTTCAACAAAGTCGGCCACCTATATCTCTTATTTGACACTGAAAATTTTCAGCTTGATATGAGGACTATACTGGCAGATATGTCCTTAATACTGTACTGATTTTAATTCCCGTCCAGAATAGTGGGCTAGACTTGAAAGAATTAGTTGGGACCCTTTTCTTTAGAGTTGGGCCTTGAAATTTTTATCGAAGACTCCTTACAATGTCCCCCAAACCTGTGAGGAGAATGAAGGAATTTTAACATCTAGATCGATCCCAATAATTCAATCTTTATGACTGGTACAGTTTCTTCACAGATTTTGTAGGTCATCCTGTGTGGAAAATGTGATCCTGGAAATGGCATAATTGGCCCATGATCCCTTATAATAAAATGTTTTATATTGAATTAGGAATCCTAAAAAACAAGAACCGCACAATTAGAATCAGTAGGGTGAGATTTCAAAATAAAATAGTAAACTGACTCAATTGGACTACTTCTAAAAGTGCTCAAAAATTATACTTAGTATTAAAATATTTATATTTCACACACATTATGCACATTTCATAAAAAATAAGTAAAGGGAGTATATAATAATTCATGAAAATATTAATAACATCAGTAAGCCCCACACACAATGTCCTTGAAGATAATGTTAAACCGTGGCCTTACCCTATGCATCGAACATGGGATGCCCTATGTAATAAAAAATTATGACTCGTGTGACCAGTATGAGATTCCTCATGTGGTAAGAATTATAAAATACCCCCATACACTAGGAAAATTCCACAAATAATCCCTAATCATACCATCACTACTCCTAAAAGTACCTAAGAAACTTCCATGCATATGCCCCAATCATACCATCACTGATCCTAACAACATCCATGAAACATCCATGCATAGGCCCCAATCACACCATTGTTTTTTCGAGAAATACCCTAGAATATTCTCTGTGTAATCCTGAACCACAAAATCATTTCTCCTAGTAGTACTAGACAATTTCCATGCGTAATCCCCAATAATACCTTCGTTGCTCCTAGAAGCGCCTAGGATACCCCATGCATAAGTCACAATAATGTCTGATCTATAAGACTTTAAACTACATAGCATCAATGTCATAGTCACATGATGTTAAACTATATGAAAACATCCTTAGTTAATGATGTTAAACTGTATCCTTACCCTGTGTGAAAAACATAATATTCCCCATTTGATAATCCTAAGATGATCACTCATCTCATGGGAAGCTCCCAGATATAATTCCCACACCATACCTTATCGTCACTCATTTAATGAGACAAACATCCTAACCACATGATGTTAAACTTAGTGGACTGGTCCTACTACATGAACTTAAGCTGTGCACTAGAACTACATGAGTTTTGATCCTTGTTTCTCAATAGGGTATATAGGATGCCTCCCTGAGGTTCAATCCTAACACTATAAAAAATATGTCTGTCTTACCCCTAGGAGGAGACAACCCTAAACAATGATCATTACCCCCCAAGGGAACACTTATCTTCTCACCATCTAAATTTGGGATCCCCACCAGACCTTAGCACCACCACATGGAGATCACCTATATTCAGCATGGTACATGATAAATGTATATAAGAAACTTCCCAACAAGGCTTTAAACCTATGACCACATCCACAAAAGACTCTAATACTATGACCAAAACCCAAAAAGAAATTAAACCTATGATCATGTCCTCAAAAGACCTTAAAACTATGATCATGTCCCTATAAGACATTTGACATATGACCCCTCCTAATGCATTAGAATCTTGACCTAATGTGAAAAACATGAGATGGAATGGGTGATGAGCATAGGAAGACTTATGCAATGGGTGTAAGTATCCTGACATGGAAAGTGTTGGATGATTCACATAACACATAATAAACACGAGTCAACTTATTTGAAAGGTACATGATGCCTGAGGTAATGAGACTTGGATACCTTATTCCCTAGGCACAAGTTATCTTGTAATGAACACAAGATGACTTGGGTTATTCACTTAAAATGCCTTATACATGATATTCTGTAAACTATATAAAAATAATACCTTTTAATATTCCCAACACACTTAATGTTTTCACATGTCTAGAAACACTCAACATCACCATAACCTCTGACCTCATATAGCTTTCCTATTGAAACAATGAGAAACATAATTAACCAATTCCCAGTTCAAGATAGAACTGGTAAGAATATTAATGAACATGTAACAAATATACAAGTGAGACCTGTACTAGGTGATGAAATTCAAGTAAAAATACATTGAAGGAAGAAATAAAATCCCATTATCCCATTACATTAAAGGAGTATACATCATCAAACATGGTGGTTGAGGACACCCGCCTCTAGAAAGTGGGAATGTGGTGAAACCACACTAGATGTTTTGAGACTACTCTAAGGGCACAGACCACTCCGGGAGTGAAAAATAAGGCACATCACCTCGATTCACTCCTGATAGAAGTGTGAAAAAATAGAAACTCCTAATAACATGCTCAATATACCAAAAATAAATAAATAAACATGGTTTTAAGTATAAAAGTCATCATATAACCAAATAAGTGGAAATGATCATAACAGAAGATGTCACAATCAAATAGGGAACTGACATATTTCAAAACTCATATGAAAACCAACCAGTCATAAGTAATGTGCACCATGGGATCTATCTATAAGGGTATATTTTAACATAGTCTACAACATACTTTTCTAGCTGACTAAGAAAATATAATAATATTGGAAGATCTCTGGGCATTCCCCAAGCCCAACTCCTATGATCTATCCTATTATCTTGGTCAACATATTGGAAGCTCTCTTATTTTTCCTCCCAAAGGCTCTATTGGTACCTTGGATAACATTAAATAAGATTCCTCGATCTCCCTCCCAAAGGCTCTCTTGGTACCATGTACAAAAAACCCTCACACCCTAGGTTTCTCATCTGCTACTCAATGCCAAACATATCAACATCAAAGGTGCCATATACAAAATCAATTTCAAAAGATAATTTAAAAAACCAACTTTCCCATTCAAAGTCAAGAATTAGAACTATAAAATACCCCTATGATACACCCTTTCAAATACCTATTTAAAATCATAAAACCCCTTTGAATGTTTTTATCAAACACATGAGGTGCATTAAAAACAAACCCCCTTTAAAAGATACTTTAAACATCAAATTTACAACCTAGTCATGAAATACATAAAACATGGATTAATAATCAACCCTAAATAAATTTAAATTTAATACGATAAATACAAACCAAAGGGGATAAATAATTCAATAGTTAATCTAGGAAAATGACCATAAATAGAGACACCTACCTCAAAATTGCTTCCAACCTCATCACCTAAGACTAAAACCACTATATTTAAGTATGAGAAGTCCTCGCACACCTAAACTATAAGAAATCAAACCAAAATTCACATTAATAAGCATATATTCATCCAACACACCATCCAGGGTTTCCACCTTCAATTTAAATATAAGAGAAAAGAAATACAAGGGAGAAATATGAATAAATCATGAAGAATAGGGATCACATAAAAAATAAATAAATAGGAATCCATGAATAATCCACCAAAAATGAAGAGGAATATGCTCCCAATCTTGGGAAAGAATTTGAACATTATGGGAGAAGAAATGGGGAATAAAGGCTTAAAATATCATAATGTAAAAATAGAAATTTCTCAAAATTTTAATAACTAAGAATAATTACATGGTTTGGTAGCATGGATAAGAAAACCATGAATCGACCCTGTGGGAGACACTGTCTCTCCAAAACTGAGTCACATAGTTACTACTGAGCCTCACACAGTTTGAAAAATTGTGCTCAATATATGAAAAATGACTCTATTCCCCCATACACCCCATATGCATGGTTGGCTGCGATTACACATAATATGTGCCAAAGTTTATTTTCCAAAAAATAAAGTTTTCAACCCCTGAAATCTAGAAACTCCAAGAGAGAATAAAAATATAAATAAAAACTCCAATAAAATATACTAGTGACCTGATGGGTGTCACAAAAATCCCTACCATGTCACTTTTTTCCCTTATAAATTCATATGGAATCCTTGAAAAGAAATTGGAATGGCCACAAATTTCTCACTAAAGATTACCTTTATCATGTCTCATGGCATAGAACAATGGAATAAATTAACCATAAATCACATTGTTATGATAATCCAAGATATTAATGGTCTACTCCACAACAGTGACATTAGGTTACACATCCAAATCTTCCCACTCAATCATATGAGATGGGTATGAATGGTTTCTTTTCAATCTGGATACTTGAAATACACCCTAAATCAAGGTTATTTGCTATGGAAACTCTAATCAGTAGGCTACCTTACCAATATATTCCACAATATAAAATGACTTGACATAACATGACACCAATATCCATAGATTTCCCAAGAAATAGATTCCCAAACAAATAGATACCTAAAGAAACACTTGATCATTGAACTCAAACTCCAATGGGTATATACATCAATAAACATATGATTTTTGAAGGCCACGAGCCCTAAATAATATTTTATGCATCAACTATACTTTCTACATTATCTCTTGTCTAAGACTTAGTCCTAACAAGTATCACTTTCCCACCAATAACCAACATAATGGGTACTATCATGATCGATTGTAGAACACTTCAAATGGGCCATCCTAATCAAGGCCTGATAATTGTTGTTGTAAGAAAAATCAGCCAACAACAGTTTCCTCTCCCCCAAACCCATAAAGTCAAGCAAACAAGACCATATCATATCCTCCAAGGTCTGATAATATTAGTTATCAGTATATGGGTGATATGATATTCTCAACTTTGGCTTAGTACCCATGGATTCTTGGATTACCTTCCAAAACCAATAAGTAAAATGAGAATCCTTGTCAGAAATGATCCCTAAGGGACCCCATAAAGACTAAAAACCTCTCATACATACAACATCCTAAGATAATCTACCTTTTTAGAATCCTTGATGAGAAGGAAGTGGGAAGTATTCATCAAATGGTTGACAATAACCCATATAAAATCATTCTCACTAGGTGTGTGAGGTAGTGCAACCAAAAAATCCATTGAGATTTTATCACACTTCTACACTGGAATAGAAAAAGGCTGTAACAACTTGACCAGTATCTGTTGCTCATATTTGATTCTCTGGTAGGTAAAACCTAAAGAAAAAAAATTAAAAACCAATCACCTTATCCTATGTGACCAATACCTAATCCTAAAGGTATAAAAAGATCTTGGTAGTCTTGGGGTGCATAAACCAACTAGAATGATGCCACTTATACATTACCGCATACCTTAAGATCAAAGGAACTAACAACCAATTCATGATGAAGAGAGAACCATCAGGATACCATGATCAATAACCTAAATTCTCCCCACCATTTAAAACAATTCTAATCTACTGGAAGTTAGGTTCAGATGCCTACTCACTCTGAACCTAATTTATTAGAGAGGGTGTTACCTACACACTAGATAAAGAAACACTCCCTCCAGCCTTCTACACCTCCATAATCATATCAGTAAACAACCCCATCAAATTACACTCATTAACTTATTCTAAAATATCCTAGACCAAAAACATATTGCTCAAGGCGTTGGTGGAAACATTACCATTTTTAGGTGTATAAGAAATGTCAAAATCAAAATTATAGAGATAATCTACCTAATATCTTTACCTGCAGGTCAAGTCTCTCCAGATAAAGATATAATTTATGATTTTAAGATTTGAGTAAATTGTAAAATGCTCCCTATAGAGGTAGTGACACCATGAATTAAATGAATGTATTAAAAATCCTAACTCCATGTCATGAGTGGGATAATTACTCTCATGTGGAAATAGATTCCATGATCCATAGGCCACCATATGATCATCCTGTATCAATACGCATCCTAAACCCACACATAGGGATTTAGAATATACTTAATAATATTTCCCAGGCTCAATAAGAATCAAAATTGGCATATATGTCTAATGGTCCTACGAATCCTCAAAATAATGGTGGAACTTCTCAATCCACTCAAACTTTACCCATATCCTGGTCAATTCTATCAAGGGAGAATTTTTCCTAGAGATGTACTGAACAAAAAATATATAATACCCATCCAAGACCAAAAATATACTGATCTCAAACTCATTATTGGACCACTCCTAATATATTACTACTCAAATATTATTAGGGTCTACTAAAACCTATTTATCTAAAATCACATGACCCATGAACTCCAACCACTGAATCCAAAACTAGCATTTGGATATATTGGTATACATATGATGCTCACTTAGTATTACTAAAGAAACATTAAAATTGTTAGCATGATCCTCATACATCTTACAATATACCAATATTTAATCAATAACTATGATGATTAATGAGTACAAATAGAGATGGATGATCAGGTTCATTATGTCCATAAAGACTACAAAAGCATTGTTAAGGCCAAACAACATAACCAAATACTCAAAATGTACATACTGGCTTCAAAAGGTGGTATTAGAAACATCCTTCTCTGAGAACCTCATTGGAGGTACCCTGATCTCATGTCAACCTTTGAAAACCAACAAACTCCTCTGAGAAGATGAAAAACATCATCAATTCTAGGAAATAGGTATTTATTTTTTACGGTCACCTGATTAAGTTTACAATAATAGATGAAAAAACTGAAGACCCCCATCCACCTTATTGGAAAATAGAACTAGTGATGCATATGGTGATACAATAGAAAAAATAAACCACTTTACCTCAAGGTTATCTAATTAAATTTTAGCTTTTTTAGCTCATCCAGAGCCATTCGGTAAGATGAAAAGGAAATGGGGCTCATCCTGGGGCATATATTGATGGAGAAATTGACCTCCTACTTGGGAGGAAACCTAGAAAAATAGTTTTAAAACACATTAGGGTACCAATCCATGACAATTGGAATATGAAAAAATGAACTATATTTAGATACAATGAAGATAAACTTGAAAAAATGGAATAAAATCAACACCATCTCAATATCAATGGGTATTATCCTCCCTAATCATGAATCCCACTCACCCTAAAAGATGTGATTGATCCCATTAGAAGATAGAAACTAGATATTTATGTTATAACAATCAATTTGAGCTTTGAATCTGATCAAAAAATATATATCAACGATGAGGTCAGAAACATCTTGGTCCAACATGATAAAATACAACATGACCTCAACATCAATGATCAAAACATGAAACTCCAGTCACTTAAAGCATTGATCCTATTCCCACCCAGTGGGGTAAATGAATCCATCAAAAAAAGAATTATCTTTGCTCATATACCCAAGGAATCATGTGACTTTAGAAATATATATGAATGGTAAGAACCTATATAAAATAAAATTGAATCCATGGAAGAAGAAATAAACACCAAACCTCTCATGGTGGATGGCTTAGATTCAGATTCCTCTGGTACCACATATGTTTCATGGAGACATCCTCACTCAGACCCTCCCTAAGACCTATTAACTTGGTGAGAACCCATTTAACCTAAATGTGAAATCCTTTTACCTTATAAGAATCATATTATACCTAAGAACCCATATAGAACGTGGAACAAATACCACTCCCATCCATGAAATCCTGATAGAAATGCAGAAGATGACTCAGAAACCCACATCAGTGGTACATCATTAAATCCTCTGGGGAACTAGGCTTGGTATGACTATCCATTACACGCTGATAACAGACCACCAACTAACACCTTGAATAAACCACTAATGCTAAAATCAATGACTATTGATAACTCTTTCCGCTACTCCAATAAGGTTTATCCTGCTTTCTCTTCTGGACAGACGAAGAACTTTGGATTACACCCACTAAAGAAACATCACTAAGACATATCTTCCCTGCCATGTCTTCCATATCCATGGTGATAAAAACCCAAAATTTTCATACATAGATATTATATATTAATAAATGAATATTCATTACATAACATCACGATCCACACCATAACTGTAAAGGTTTTGTGTGTTTGGAAACTTGGATACATAAAAAAAATGCTACATAAGAGATCTATAATGTCTCCTAATTAGTTATTTATAACTAGAAACCTTCTTAGAAATATTATTTTTACAACATTTTTCCACATCCTGTGGAAAATTAAATATAATAAAAGGTGATATCATATGCCCAGTAAGGGTAAATAAGGGAGATATAAATGATCACATGATCAAAACATGAGCATAAGAGTATGAGAACATGAGGTTTAACATTTTATAACCCTAACTGGAATATCATAGAACATAATCAGGTATCATGGAATACATATTTGTAGTTCATAGGACATGAATCATAATGTAATCAAAGAACATGATCCTTGAGAGCATAAAATTACGATAAGAAATAAGCTTTTGGCATACACATAACCATATAAAATTATTTACTTAGTTAAGGATAATTTCCAAGACTCTCATTTTGGATTTAGTTCACTTTTCATTGCATTATATCCTTAGTCAAGGTCCACTCCCAAGACTATCATAATGGGTAGAGTCTCTTACTGATCCGGGTTCACTCCCCATTCCAGTTATTATTATCTCATGACATATCCATCATTACCTAATACATTGGTGGAATATATAATTTCTGGACCACCTACCTCATAGTAATAATCCATTCATATATGTGACACAATATCATAATAAATTTATCATATCATTATATATTAATCATGGAAATGAGAGGGGTTTTATAAACATTTCATCATAGCATAACCCATATAAAATAAAGAGACTACATAAACATCTCATCATTATAATAATAAACCATATAGAGAAAGAATAAGAATGGTATCATTAGATCATATCCCAAATAAATCATAAGTAACATAAGGGATGTTATCATAAATGGAAAATTACTTTAAAATATTATGGTAATATTTCTTGAGGAAAATACTATTTTTATTTTGAAAGAGTGTATTTAAAATAAAAATATTTCCAAAGATTCCTGACTAAAGAGGAAATAAAGTATTCTTTTCTTAAAAACATTTTCTCAATCATTTTAAGTATCAAAGAGAAGAAAATGGTACTATTATTTGAAAATATCATGAATAACTAGAGGAGAATAAAATTAAATGGATTTATCATATAAGTATCATATAATTACATTTAATTTAAATTTAATCCTACACAATCCCAATTAAAATGACAATGAAACATAAATCCCTTATAACTTTGGTAACTTTTGAATCGTACTCCCCATGAAATAATAACATTGAATGAAATTTTAAATATCATGATAACAAGGAGATTAATGATATTTCAAGTCAAAGGTAATTTATTTACACATCATAAATAATATAGGTTCATAACATAACATATATCCCAAATAAGACAATTTGAGATGATAAACCCTTACCACTTTGGTAAATTTTGAATAAAATCCTCATGAAAGAGTGAAACTTAGATGGATTTGTAAATCTAAATAATTTCCATGAGAATAATAATAAAATAATATAATTTCATGTATATAAGTCACATAAGTTAAAAAATTGGTGAATATGGTATGTCTCTCACAGAAATAAAAGTAAGATGAACATCCCTTACCTCAAGTTTGAATTTCATTGAAAGTTCTATAGACTCATGTATAATAAATTTAAAATTATTAAAATTATATTAAAAAATAATTTAAATACTTATAGGATCATATATTATATACTTACAACAATTAATAACCATTTATTAATAATTATTTGTTAAAATAATTGTTTTTGGGTGTTAACTGTTTCATTTTTCATGGAAGTTTCAGTTCAAAAGTTCTGATACTTGTACTTTGATCTTGGTTAAATAATATAAATATTGTTATTAATTATTTAAATATAATATATATATATATATATATTCAATAGATAAATATTTATAATCATCCATAAAAGGCATTGATATAAAAATGATTTACACCATTCATGGAGACTATGGGCTGTAAATACTTATGAATGTTATTTTAATTTTCTAAAAAAAAGGAAATAAAGATAGGTATTATTTTTTCATTTCATAACCATGATTATATTAATAATATATATATATATACACATTAAATCTATCTGTATTACCATCCAAGCAAATTGGAAATGAAAAACGAATCTCATTACTTCACAGATGTGGTAGTGCACACGTACACAGAAAATACATTATCATTTTCCAAAATATAATAAGGTAAGATGGTAGATATGATATTAAAATTAAAAAATTATTATTATTTCATAAATATAATATATAAACATTTAACTCATCATAATAACAATCCATGAAATATGGTAATGAAAATGAATTGTATCTCTACGTGGAGGCGGTAGTCCACACGTACACATGAGCGACACTTTCACTTACCGTTTGATTTAATAGAGGGTGGATAATTGTGGTTATAAAATAATAATAATAAAATTTAAGTATATTTAGTATAAATAATTTCTTATTTTATTAAGAATAAAATATATTTAGAGTATTTTGAAGAAGAAATAAAATGAAAGAGAGCCGGTAGGATTATTACCTCTTCTTTCATAGAATTCCTTTAGATCATTTATTAAGGACCATTGAAATAGTATTTTAATAATAAAATCAACTGTAATTCATGTATAGATAAGTTTAGAAGATAATTGGGTAGGGTTTGGTCGAGATAGGTGTCTCAAAGTGGTTTAAATAAGGGAGGGGAGGGGTGTCCTTTTATAAGTGAGGGAGAGGACACACTTGATTTGTTTAAAAATATTAAAAAATATTAATTTCTTAATCAATAAAAATGGATCCAAAATGGACCATTTAGGAATATTATATGCTATGGGGTCTAAATATGGGCAAAATACAGGATTATACTTGTTTTTATGTCATTTTATCCCTTATCACTTTAGTTTAACCCATGGTAAACTTGTTTTAACTTTAACCATGGTAATATATTTTTACTATTAATTATGAACAAAAATTAATATGAAATTATTAATAAATTTTAATTATGTCGATTAAAAATATGGAATTAATTTTATAAAATTCAATTTACAGAAGTGTTAGAACGTAAATTAAAATTTAACTCGTAAAACTCAATTGAAAGTAGTGTTCCCTAAAAAATGTTTTCTTATGTATTAAAAGTTTTTATACCAAAATAAAACATAAAATTGATTAATAAAACATTAATTGGATTGTTAATAATATAATATAACTAATTTTACTTTAAACCATTTTTTTAATAAATTGAAAATTTTAAATTCTTGAAATGAAAATACAATTTTCAATAAAAAATCATTATTTATCACTATTCATCAAAAAATCAATTTTTTAGAAAATTATCAAAAATTTACTCTAAGATAATTTTGACATGATGATTAAAAAAATTAATTTCATTTTTTCAAAGATATTTTGTAAAATTGTTATAAATTTATTATATTATTTTCTCACAAATATTAATAAAAACCAATTTTGAGTAAAAATTTATTTTTGAAGAATATAATGAATTTACTAAAAATTTAGAATTTATTTATCAATATATTTATTTTATCTAAAAAATTTATTTAGATTTTTAAAAAATGTGGTTATTTATATTTATACAACCAATTTAATAACTAGTTTATGACATTATATTACATTATAGTTCATTTACACTCAGGGTTATCTGTATTAGAAGCTATCGAAAAAATTAAATTTATTTAAAGATAAATATATCATAAAATATAAGGCTGGTAGGTTATTCCACACTTAAAATTAAATTTTAACTTTAAATTACATCACTATGATACAAAAAAGAGTATCTCTTTGCCTTGTCACATCCTCAGGTTTCCATGTAGCTTTTTGGAATTTCTAATTCCTGTAGAGAACTTTAACCAGGTGATTTGTATTGTTCTGTATCAAATTATCATTATGAGACAATAATTATAATAGTTTTTATTCATAGTAAATACCATGATCTAGTTGTAAAACCTATTAGTTCTATACATGTGAAGGATAAGGTATGTACTTCATCAGGAGAGATACATAGAACACATTGTGAACTTAAGAGAGGTTCGGTGGAAGCACCAAGAAATAATCTATTGTCCCTACTCGATCAAGAATATCGAAGGGAAAAATATAACTAGAGATCAAACACATATTATTTCCAAATTTCACCACCTTATTCCATGGATAAATTCATAGGAATACCTTTACACCATGTTTTAATTCCAAATTTCACCAAATATTGTTAGCATAACTTTTCTGTTGACTATGAGATGTGTTGATGTGATACTGAATTACTTTGAATTTATATTCCATTTCCTCATCTAACTCAAGTACCAATAGATTTCTTTCCCCAACTTAATCCTAGAATGTTGGAGTTCTACACTTCTTTATATAGAGGGATTTATAAAGATCCATCTGAATGCTCAAATGACAGTTATTGTTATAATATATTTTGATAAGTGGAAGGTGTTGATCCCAGCCACCTTTGAAATCCATAGAACAAGATCTAAATATATACTTTATGGGTTGTATTATTCTCGTATAATGAACATTGGTCTGATGTTGATAAGAATTATTGAAACACAACTCTGAATCGAAATCTCACTGAATACTTCCCTATAACTTCAAGGTAAACCTTGGATCTTGGTCAGATATAATAAAATATAGTACTCCATGAAACCTTACCACTTAATAAATATATATTTTGGTAAATTAATCAAGATAAGAATATTATCTGATAGTAATTAATATTGATGACTTCTTAAGTTGGTCATCTATAACCCAAATACTATTATGGGTTTTAGATGTTTTGGGGAGTTCAATAATAAAATATATGGTGATATTTTCCCATTTTTATTTTGGTATAGGTAATGAATGTAATATCCCCTTATACATCTATCTCTCAACCTTAACTTTTTGACATACCATGTACCTAAATACATACTCTTTAATATCTATCTTCATATTGTACAACCAATAATATTCTTTTAGATATATATACATCTTCATACCTCCAGGATGAATAGATAATGATGAACTATGAGTTTCATAAAAAAAACTCCTTTAAATATGGTATTAATGATATAAATAAATGTATTTTTAACCATATAATTCTATAAAACCAAGGTTGAACTCTAGAAAATTTCTCACATTCTTTTGTAGCTCTAAATCTTCCTTATGTGCATCTTTAATCTTTACCTGAATAAACGGTTGAACACTCATTTGAGAAAATATGATTTATACTCTTTATTATATATTTCAAGGTCCATACAATTAAAATCTAGAAATATTTTATCCTCATCATAGATAAACTAGAATTATACTTTCAACGTAGAGCATCTTTCATCTTGTTCTCTTTCCCTGGGTGGTAGTGTATTGAGTTGTCCTAATCTTTAATCAACCCCAACAATCGCCACTGGCACATATTAAACTATTTATAAGAGAATATATATGTTAAAATTTTATAATTAATATACATTTCACCCCTTTATCCATAAAGATAATTTTTTTAATATCCTGAGATTTAAAAAAAACACTATGGTTGATAGCGTACACAACACACAACATCGAGCTTAAACGAACTATGAAATATTAGTATTTAAATATGACCATTATATACTAGCCTTTGAATTTTAGTCTATGAATAAGAATAATTAAATTATGAAATATATATAAATTTTATTCCCAATAAAATTTATTTATTAATAGTTAGCACTCATTTTTTTTTGTAAATTCATTTTATTCTTCAAAAATATGTTTTCTTAAAAAATGATTTTTACTACTTTTTAAGAGACGAAAAATAATTAATATCTAGACCTTTTTAAAATTTTACTTCATAAAAGGTTATTATTTTATAAATCATCATACCAAAATTATATTAGGGGGAAATATTTGGTTTTTTATGAAAAGATTGATTTTTCAATGGATAGTGAAAATACCGATTTTTATAAAATTGTCATTTATTTTCATTAAAGAGTATCATTATGATTTGAATTTTATCTCAAGGTAAAATAATTATTATTTAATTAGATATAATATAATTATTATATTTGAATCCCCATTATACTTGAGTTTTGTATAAGTTCAATTTTAGGCTTAAAAATACATTTTTCTAAAAACTATTTTTCATTACATTTTGCATTTTAATATTAAATTAATTCAGGACACTTATGGAAATTGAATCTTTAAAAATTGATTACATATTTTTTAAAATATTTGTAAATTTTTTTAAATACATTCCATCTTTTTTTAGGTATTATGAATAGTAACCTTGAAAAATTTATCATCTTGGTAAAGGGTAAAATGTGGAAAACAAGGATAAAACTATAGAGTAAAACATTCATATTACCCTAAAACATGAATTTATATTATTTTATGAGTGGTTTTTGACCATATATATTCATTAGGAGTTAAATAATGTATTTTAAATTATTATTTTTGAATTGTTAACGCAAGATTCACTTTTATAAAAATAGGTTATATTTTATTCAAATTAAAAACCATTTTTGGGTATTTAAATTTAATGGAAGCTTTGGATGATTACATTAGGTTTTGGATTCATCTGAAAGTTTAATTTTTTTTAATATTTAACCAAAAAAAATCAGGGAAACCAATTGATTATTTTATTTCAAAGTGAAATGATTTTTACTCTAAAATCATGTATTTTCTAAAAACTATTTTTCTTGTGTTTTATGTTCTTATATTAAAAGTAATTCATTACACATTTGGAAATTGAATCTAATAAAATGGATTAAAAAATTTATAATCATCATGTTCAGATTTGGTGAAAATTCACTTATTATTTTTGGTGATTTAATTTTGTTATCAAGGTAAAAATATAAGCTATCACTGTTATGGTTAAAATGAGTTTAAAGTGGATTAACTGGGAGATAAGACTTAAAATGCATCCAAAACTTGTATTTATTTTATTGGATAAATATTATTAAAAATTTAATATAAGATATTATATAATTTGAAAATTTATTTACACTTTCCATTGATTATAACATTTATATTATTTTAATTAAATATATTGTCAAAAATGTCACTCTCTTATTTTTAATATCTATAATATTTTGTAATAGGGATAAAAAAACTTCTATTATATTATAAATGGTAATTTAATATATAAATGATTTTATCATTGTAATTTATTTATAATCTTTAGTAATTAAATAATTACGTTAAATGATTATGCAACACCAACACAATATTTATTCAATTAATAGAAAATAATAAAAATGAATTTAAAAATATTAATAGTAATATAATTTGAATGAATTATTGTGTTCTATTCAATGAATTTTGTAGATAAATAAAACATGTTAGTGATGTGTGAAATTATTATATTCTAATTTATTTGTGGTCATGTGGCTTTCCTAGTCAAATTAAATCAATAGTTCTAAAAATGACATTAATGATATTTTATAATAAATAACGTTTTATTAAATAATTTAAAATTCCTAAAAATATTATCTTCATTCAAGTGAATGCGATATGGTTGTGAGTATCATATATGATCCGTTTATGAGCTAATTTTTCTTTTATAGTAACTTTGTTGACTCCTTTTTTGTAAAAAACTTTGATATCATGGTAAAAATCAAAGGGGTTATGGAGTGTTAAAATAAAGAGACAAGGGTGAAAAAATAACCTAAACATGAAAATATTATATTAGATGAGTGTATTTAGACTCATACTCATATTATATTCTAATTATAAAAATTTGAATCTATTTTTCCATGAAATATATTTATATAAATTTAATATTTTAACTAATTCCAAGAGTGCCCCTCCTCTCACTTATAAAAGGAAAACTCATCTCTGCTCTTACTAACACATTTTTGATCACTCTAGTTTGGCCAAAAAATGCCCAAATACATTCCAAACATCCCTCCTTGAATTATAGAGGTCTTATTTTGGGTATAATACCAACCTTATAGGGCTTAAGGTGTAAAGGAAAAGTGGTTGTCTAAATAAGATTTATAACTTTTAACTGAATGTTTTAGTTTTATTTATTCTTGTACCTCCTTTAAATTTTATTCAAATATGTTGAAATAATAACCATATTGTCTTCAATATATTGATATATTTTAATGTTAATTTTATAACATATGTCTATCTCCTATTCCATCAAATTATAAATGAAATTGTTGTTTGTGTGTATGGAGGACTACCACCTCTACAAAGTGACATGTTTCTTTTTCCATCACCACCTATCATAGATGATTAAAATGATAGATTTAATATATATATATATATATATATATGAGAATAATTATATTTTTATCATTATATAAAATTTATATATCATCTTTTTTTTACCTTTCTATTCATTGAAAAATAAAAATGTCGTTTATACGCATGTGTGGATTTCCACCTCCACAAAGAGATGTGATTATTTTTTCAACACCACATAACTGGATAGTATATATAGGAATATTTAAATAAATAATATTTTATTTAATATTGTTTCACTATAAGATAGTTTGTACCCAGTGGTGGAGATGGTTTGGGGCCAGAAATGAAATGGCCTTATGGGGACTAGGCGGCTTATCCTTTTTTATTCTATGAAGGAGGTTATGTAGTTAAGTCATTTGCATCGGGTTACCATTTTGTTTCCACCAAAGGCACACTTATTACCAAAATGGTTGATTAAAGGGGTTTGAATGGGGTGAAATCATTAACCTTGGGTACAAGGTCATTGGATGGTCTCTAATGTGTTTATTCATGGATCCAAAAACATCCAACGATTCTCATATCCATGATTCATGAACTTAATTTCCAAATGCATAAGTTTTCTGGTTTATTTGGCCAACAAAACCTAAGAACTCGCATTGGTTGAGAGGATGGGAAATCGGGATCATCAAAACATTTTGGGGGGAATTATTTTCTATTTTGGGACTCTTATAGATTTAAGTCATGTTCATATGTCCACAAATCCTTGGTTCATTCCCAAGTGTGTGTCCTCAGATTACCCCAAGGTAAGATCAGTCATAAATATTCATGGGTTAATAATTATCTGTATGTATCTGAGGTTCTCCATCAATGAAGATATCTGTATGTATCTGAGGTTATTAATCAATGTTACCATTTTTTGGATAGATCAGGAATTCCTCAGTCATTTACTAAGATGACAATATTTTAAGCCACATGATGAGATGCTATGGAGTTTTTCATCATCCAGGGGGTGATAATTGTTTCAATGTTGGGATAGAACCCATAATATGGGTTTCCTATGTATCATCTTGAGAGGAAATATAACCCATGTAGTTTGGTGCCACTTTACTGGATAGATCACCTTTTAAGGTCATGTGACAAGAACCCAAACTTGTAGTTTAATGTCATGTGACAAGGATGTCTAGGTGGATGTTTCCTAGTCAATATTTTATGTGATACTTATACTAAGAGGACCCAAGGGACCCAGAAGGTATTTGGTCTTCTAGGTGGACATGCCCTAGCTGGGGATGTGCCTGGGGAACATTATGGTGGATTTGGGAGCTAGGATTGGACCTCAAGGAGGCTCCCTATATATCCCAGTTAGTTGGGAATCAAATCCCATGTAGTTCGGTAGCCCATTCAGTTTAATTTCATGCAGTGAGGATGAGAGTGAACCGTCATGAAAATGATGGAATAAATGGGATAGGTGATGTATCAATCTTGAACCTCAGAGAGGTTTCCTATGTATCCTAGTTAGTTGGGAATAAATTCCACATATTTCTAAAATATTGGTTCTTATATTTTCAAAGAAATCCCATTAAAGGAAGAATGATAAGGGATTACACATGAGAGATACTCGTTTGGTTTATGGTTGGGACTTATATCTGTGGAGAAAGATAATTTGATGTTTGGGATTATGCAGATGTCATGATCTCCAGAAATCTATAATCCCGCATGAGTCAGGCTCAGTGTGAGAAACAAGAAGAAACAATAGATATGATGATCGCACAACCCTCCCCATCCAATTATGGATGGTATGAGAGATCAAAGGTGGAGAGAGAGGGGATTTTATTGTGACATTTTCCTATATTGTTTTCATATCTAGGATAGTCATGTTCAGCGATCTATCCAGATACATACCAGGTAGAGGAGAAGAGGAGAGAGAGTTCCACCTCTCGCAAGAACTTCTAAGGTATTACTTTATGAGGAGTGCCCTAAAATGGGTTCTGGGAAAGGGGTGGAGTGTCATTCCCCATTAAAAGAAAATGAAAGTGTGATCTCCTTTGTTTAATAAT
Organism: Viscum album; assembly: GCA_963277665.1. Taxonomy (NCBI): domain Eukaryota; kingdom Viridiplantae; phylum Streptophyta; class Magnoliopsida; order Santalales; family Viscaceae; genus Viscum; species Viscum album. The sequence goes on along the minus strand of OY728155.1, from coordinate 187,916,782 downwards.
GGCCCTCATGAAAGGGTCAAGGCTAGTGATTTTTATTAATTCCTAGAACATAGTGGATCACCTGAGTATCCCAAGGTTAGAAATCGAGTTACCCTAGGAATATAAACATGGGGAAATTCTGAGGGTCCACCTTACTATAGGGATTACCCAAGAATCTCTACTTACCATGGTTATGTAAACTCAAAAGGGTGCACTGATGCACCTGATGGTATCATGATACATGTCTGGTGGCTTTGGGAGAGGCTTTGGCCTAATGATGTTGGACTTGATCACGGAGGTTCTAATGAAGATACAATAGAAAAAAAATGAAATGATTTGATTCAAAGGGTAAAACTCTCAAGGATACCCCATTTCATGTAGCATATCCTTATTGGGGATGGGGTTTCCTCTGTATAGCATGTTTCTATGAGGGTAAGTGGACCATCCTCATACCATGGTGTTATTAGGACATAGGTTTGACCCATGTAGCAATTTACTACATGAGGGAAGGTTCCATCCATGTAGTGATTTTCTATGAGGGGTTGAGTTCCATCCACATAGTGATTTTCTACATGGTGTAGGGTTCCGCCCACATAGTTCTTTACTATATGGGATATCTGATTAAAAAGGATCCATTGGTTCTGCAATTCATATGAATTATATCCACAATTGATGTGGGGTTAATGGTATTCCAATTGTTTTAGGCTTTCCCCCTTAATTCTATGCAGTAGGTTTTACCTATGTGGAATCGTCAAAGGGGTCCATATTTTTCGGTTCTCCCTTCTTTCGTGTCTTCATCGATCAATCAATATCCTTTTTCAATTACCCTAGGGTTCATTTTATAGAGTCATAGTGGGACACAAAGCTCTTTTTGTGGAATCCCATGAAAACCATAGTCAGTGGGTGGCCTTTTTGGTCACCGAAACCCCTGTTTGGCTCTACCAATAACTTCATTTTGTTTGCAGGAGCTGGAGACACAACCTTTCCTAAAAAATGATGTAATTCATGGGAGATCATTTATAGGGGTGAATATAAGCACCCCTTTTCTCAAATTACTTTATTCCATTCATGGTAACCGCTATATCCATTCTTTTTGTAGAGTTTTTTCGTTCGCGGGGCTTTCATAGAGCAACATACCTTCATGAAGAGTTGCAGTCCACAAAGGGAGCCTTACTTCATAGTGGTGGTTCCTTTTTAATGTTCACCTTATGAACATTTTCCCTCAAACTCTTACTTTAATATAATTTCCTTCATTTTTTTGAATAGATGAAAGTTTTTCTTCTTATGTGAGGAAATTTTCAAGACCCAAAAAATTCTCCCCCTTAGAATGGGTTCTGATCGGGATGAAGTGGAGGATATTCATGTAAATTTTTTCTAGAATTGAACTGTCTTATGACACACTGTTGGAACCATAAGAGGGGACCAAACCTATATATAAGGTACCTATATCATTTTTTTCTCACCATGTTTTCCAGAAAATTAAGATCTCCTGTGAACTCTCTACTGTGTACGACCTCCACATACGACCTCTTTTGCGATTTTCTTTGTCCGCGAATAGGGAATTTTCACCCATGAACTGAAATAATTAAACCATAAAGGATGATATCGGTCTTCCTTGTATTGGGAAATGATTCACAGAAGAATCCTTCCATGAACTATTGATTCATTGAACAATGCTTTGTGAGACAACGTTTTGTGGACTGATGGTTCATGGATTGATTGTGTTTTGTATACTATCAGTATGAAGATGAATATTTCTATCATATTATAATTTTATTATTTTTTAGAAACTAATTTATTTTTAATTTTGATGTATATTAAGAGATGGATCCTTTACAGCCTACTTCTACTACCACTTCTTCCTCTACAGTGGTGGAAATTCTCTCAGCCAGTGAGGAATGGAGGAAATCTCATATCGACTCTATTGAATGTGCAGTTATCATTATCCTAGTTCATCTACTCCATACAATATTTTTTAGTACTGGCCAAAGAATATTTCTAGTCTCGAATAGGTTTCCTCTTTATAGATTTGGGCTACCGTCTAATGTAGCAATCCTAAAGGCTCATTCAACAAACCAACCTACCCACTGAATATTTGAAAATATCAATATTTGTTAGTCCAATGTTTTAGCAAAGGAGTAATTTATTTGGGAGTCCATTACTCTTAGATCCCTTTTGAATTATACTCCTCAATCATTAGAGGAAGCCTTACGAGGGCCCGATGACCAAATTCATTATTATCATAAAATTTCACAGAAATCCATCATGAATGAGAAATAAGGGTGGACATAAAAATGGGACCTCCAGGATAGGGGATCCTTTAGTTTGGATTGGGGTGGCCCTTTTGGGTTTTCTAGAGCAATGAAGATTTCAAAATCGAGTTGAATGTTGTGGGAATATATAAAGCATCTTGGGTTTTGCAGACATATACCCATAGAAATAAAGAGATTATTCCATAGTCACTGAGAAGATGGATCTTGCACACCAATACCTTCCATCTAGTGCATCGGGAATTTCGAATTAGTCTTTGGGACATCCGAATGATTTCATGGGTTCTCATGGCTAGAGATATGTATAATTTTTTACCACCTTCTTCTACTTAGGATGATGAGGAAAGGACACCCCTTCTTTCCCAAAAATTTATTTCTAAGGAAAAGGATCTTTTGAATGATAAAGACCCTCATCCAATGTAATACATTCCATTTTAGTACTGTATAAATTATTTTGCAGAGAGAAGTGGTCAAGAGACTCCTACGTGGAGACCAAGGTCTTTCCCAACCATTGAAACTCAAAGGAGGACATGGATCTATTGGTCCATCCTGAAAGAAGGTTGATTCAATGAATTGGGCTATAACATCTTTCCAAATTATGACCTACTGTTACAATTAAAAGAATTACAAGACATGTTTCTAAGTGGATGGATTCTACCAGTGTGTGACTTCGATTATGGTGTCAGAGTCACAACGTTTATTATGGAGACTCAATTGGATACTGGAAGGTGAATCAATCTCATTGTCCAAGTATTGGGAAAAATTTACCATTTATTAAGATACGTTGGTAATGGGAGACCACCAAACCGGCTGGTAGGTCCCTTCCAGATTGTCTAGGGCTATATAGTAGTTCATATGGGAGGATACTCATTTATCAATCCTCAGCAGATCATGGGAGACAATATCTGTTTATATCTCCAAATCACAGGCAAGTTAATGCTATTATAATGGAGTGAACATGAACTAAAGTAACATCTCAACTTCCACAATTATTTCACCTATGAACCTTACCCCTCCCCCTATAGTATTGTTAGGAACAACGAATCTTGGAATTTTTTTCAAGAGAGACTATCTTTTCTCTCTAAGATAAGGCATTCTAGTTTCCCGGATCAATGGGGAACTCATCTATTAGAGATATGCACCTAGAATATTTTCTCACAAATTTAACTATATCCAAATGAAGAGTTCCCCAACCCTTAGTAGTTCTTTCTCTGAGAGGAATTTGATGATATCTCAACAGCTTTGGCTGATGTTTACTCGGGATGATACCCAATACCAGATCAAACTTCCTTTGACCATGGATTTAAACCCTACCCTTACCATAACCAATGCATAGACCTAAATTCGATCATACCCTATATATCAACTATAAAAAATTGTTCCCATTATCATGTCTCAAAATTCATTTAAGGAAAAGGGAAAAAAGAAGAAAACTCTTTAGTATTTGAGGCCTAGGAAACATATAAGGAAATCCCTTGTTTTTGAGCTTCCTAGGAATGTTTTGAGGTCCTGGGGTTCAACACCTCCAACTATCAGCACCACTTCTTAGGATAAAGATATCCCTTCTGATGATACTTTCCCGTCATCTTGAAAAAAATGTGACTCTTTGAGGAGGGCCCATTCGGCTCGTACTTAAAATATTTTCTTACAAGAGAAGGATGTCTCACTTACTGGGTATGGTTAAATATCGGTGCCTACTGACATCCTTTACGATGATGACCCTGAGATGATGAGTGTCTATCATCGAGATGTTGATGATTAAATCCACTCCCTAGATGACCATCATAAATAATATCAATGATTACTCACCATACTGAGATTATAGATTCAATAGGATAATGAAAATGATAGTTATGCTTTTGGGGATGCTGATGAAACCAACCCTCCTACCAAAACTAGGGTTATGGGGATTCCTCATTCACCCTAGGGTCTCACATGCACTCGGTCTTAGAGGGTTCTAAGATAGATGAGGCACTAATAAATTGGATACAACTACCAGATCCTAGATCAATTCTATAGGGGAAACTTTCTTCATTACCTATCCTTATTACTACAACATTTTGGAAGGCTTGGATAGATTGGGATACTTTGAGGGCTAGTATGATGGTTGGAGACCTCTGGGAAATGCACCAAAAATATCCCCTTAGACTAACTAGATTCTGATTTGTAATTTCACTCATGTGGATTTCATCTTATGAGAATCCATGTGATGTGACTATGTATTTGGAAGATATGGATTTCTACCTCCACTCTTTCTAGGACAGAGATCACTAGTTTGAATGGGTAGAATACATGGCGGTAATCCGAGAGCCAATTGACAATGTCAAAGAGGTATTTCAAGCTGTTCATGTTGACCCTACCATTTTTTATATGACCTTAAACCCTTATGAAATTTTCTTATAGGAATCTTGGTAGATTCGAGAGGTGGATACCTCCCTAGAATACACTCCTAGGGTACCGTAGATGGGGACTGAATCCCTTCAGGCATAGTAGTTGCTAGAGAGGGCTCTCCTAGAACCATGGAATATATGGAGGTGTTCCTTGTAGATCCAACCAGGTAATTTCCACCTCTATCCCCATCCTCACATCCTCCTATGAGATCGTCCATGTGGCTCACCATTAAGCATCATCATGCATCTTAGATGTCGACACGTCTAAGGTCAAAGATAATAGGAGATTGTCGAGTTTCCTTCATAATGAGATGATAAATTGTTGAGTACTCATTGCACTCATAACTTGGTGTATGTCTGATACGTAATCAAAGGAGATTTCCCAGATATCTATAGCTCCTCCTTTAGAGGTCTAAGAGATACCACCAACATTTTCAGCTGAACAAGATAGGAAATCCAAGACACTCAAGGTCATTGCCAGTACCCTTATCCCAAGGTGGGAATTTGTTTAGAATTAAATTTCCCCTATCCCAATAGTGAGTGTGTCTTTAGAAGTTGAACCGTCAGCAAGACATGTTGATCCTACCCCTGTAGAGATAAATGGGGTAATTTTACCAGTGGAAGCTGAGACGGATGGGGAGCCCCATATAACTAAGAACATCTAAGAGATTTCATGTCCTGAGAGATTACCTATTCTGGTTCAAATAGATTCTAACCTCATAGAGGGTGTGTATTTGTGAGTTTATGTTCTTGATGGGAACACTTATCCTACTCTCCTGGGGAATGACCATGGAGGAGAGAGAGACTCAAACACAAGGGGGGGGGGGGGTTAAAATAGGCTATCATCTTAAACTCCATAATGATTATTCCCACATGTACAATTTTCATGAGTGGTCTTCTAAAATCTAAAGACCCAAATGAGAATGGTCCCATGCGATGAGTGTATTTGTATGAACCTAGGTCCATTCAAAGATAGAGGATGAAGTACTCACTCTACCAAGCAGTGATGACATAATGGAGGCCATAGCATGGGGGCCACTCCCAATATGGGTTGGAGTTTTCAACGGGAGGAGAAATGGGAATCAACAACATTCCTTGTTTGGAAGCCAACCTAGCCGATAGTAGCTTTTGTGGACTACAGAAGGTGGCGAGAGGTAGTCTTTGGGGTAGATGAGCTACCCAATCCTACCGAAGAAAGTTTATGTTTTTCCTTCTCTTTATAAACAGGATTCATTCCCATGAACTGAAGAGGTTGTAATCATGTGTGTAAAATTTTTGTGATCCTCCATGATTATCATGAGAGAGTGATAATAGATAAGATCCCCCTTTATCCCGTGGATGTAGGAAAATCACTAAACAACATTAAATTATTGTGTTTCTATATTTTTCTCCTCTATTTGTGTGATTTTCGGTGCCACGCACCTCCGTTGTTCCCCAACAAGTGGCATCATAGGAGAGTCAGAGTGAGCGGAGTCAAGATGACGAGGCGACAACAAATTATCCAATGACTGAAAAGTTGATGTTGGTCGGAAAATATTTCCAAGTCAATATTCATGAAGAGAACAATGAGATGATTCTAACAGTGCAAGCAGTGTTAAAAATGGAGCTAAAAAAAGGAGATATGCTTGGTCAAAGATCGGTCAAACCCACGGGTGAACAGTAACCCCGTGTTAGAGAGGATGATACTGTTCATTCAACCAGTGAAAACTCTAGGGAGATTCCAACAGGAACTCCAGCATGCCATGTCAGCGCCACGTTAGCAGGCGATCTGGACCGTTGAACATGTTTTGACCATATCTTGGTCAATTGGTGTATGATTTCAGCGATCCGGGAGTTGATTCCAACTATTTCAACCATTACAAACGCATCTGTATGGTTAGTGTTTCCAAATTTTCACTCTATCAGTTGGTTTTAAAAGGGCATGTCATCAACGGTGGTGATTTCATTTTGTGACAACAATGGCTGGTGTTAGAGCACAACCAAGATTTGAGATTGTGATGTTTGATAGTTGAAACAATTTCGACTTGTGGAAAAGCATGATGAAAGATATTTTGGTACAGAAGGGCATGATCAGACCATTGATCGGAAAAAATCCTGAGGAAACCAGTAAATATGATTGGTAAGAGCTCGAGATGCGGGTTTTCAGCACAATTCGACTTTGTCTAGAAAATGAGGTAAAGTACTCAGTGTTGGACGAGACCTCACTGAAAGAGATCTGGAAGAAGTTGGAGAAGTGATATATGTTGAAGTCGCTCACCAACAAATTATTCTTGAATAAGAAACTGTACCAATTGCACATGGATGAGGGAAATTTTTTTTTGGATCACACCAACGAATTCAACAAAATCATGACATAGTTATTGGGGCTCGATGTGAAGGCTGGAGAGGAAGACAAATCACTTTTTATTTTTTTCATTACTACCAAGCTCATTTGATGGTCTTGTGACTGTTTTTTTCATGGGGAAGGAAACATTGAATCTGGACTAGGTGATGGCATAACTTCCAGATTCAGAGTCATTCCGAAGGGCTGCGACACATTCAAGAGAGAAAATCATGGTGATGCGAGATGATCAACATGGGAGGAGTCGAAATATTTAGTCAGGAGGTAAAGAATGGTGAAAAAAATAAATAGGGCATGATTTGAGTGAAATCACATGTTTATGGTGTGAGAAGAAGGGTCACTATAAAAGTGATTATGGAGAGAACAAACGGTATGTTGCTGGGAAAAAGAAAGTTAAAGAGAGGGATGATAACGATAGATGATGAAGTATACATGACAGTGGAATGCTTTAACTCAGATGGGAGAGTTGAACGAGTAGAAGTGAAGTGTCATTACTACAAAAGATATGGGAACATGAAGTGGGAATGTCGATTTCAAAGAAGGAAGAACAAGCGAGCTCAAAATCCAAAAGAAGATGGATGGGTTTTGGATTCAGGGAGATCAGCACATATATGCATGACCAAAGGTTCATTTCATACCTTTCAGAAGGATAAAGACTCAGTGAGACTTGGTGATGGGTCAACATGCGAGGTTCAAGGAGTCAGGTCAGTGAAATTGAAGACACCTGATAGAAGAGTTCATAAACTGGATGATGTGAAATTCGTTCTGAAGATGAGACATAACCTGGTATCATTAAGTAGGATCAATGAGAAAGGGTTCAAGATTTCCATAGTAGGTGGAGTGTTTGAATTCTCACATGGGGATGCAAAAAACCTTACTGGGAAAGAGTCCGAAGGTTTGTATCATTTTATGGGGACCACAGTCAACCCAAGATCGATTGAAGAAAGTGGAAGTGCCACAAAATCTGGTGTGAAGAAGAGTGTTCAATTTGCTGATGAAGTTTGTGAAACCTACAAAGAGACTGCAGGTCAAGATTCCACCCCAAATTGGTCACGAGGGAGAGATTTGTGGGGGACCCTCCCAATATGGGGTGGAGTTTTCAGCGGGAGGAGAAACGAGTTGTAGCAGCATTCCTTGGTTGGAAGCCAACCCAGTCAACAATAGCTTTCATGGACTATAGAAAGAGGTGAGAGGTAGTCTTTGGGGTAGATGAGCTACCCAAACCTATCAAAGATAGTTTATGTTTTTTCTTCTCTTTATAAACTATATTAATTCCCATGAACTGAAGAGGTTGTGATCGTGTGTTTAAAATCTGTGTGATCCCCAATGATTATCTGGAGAGAGTGATACTAGAGAAGAACCCCCTTTATCCTATGGATATAGGACAATCTCCGAACCATGTTAAATTCTTGTGTTTCTCCACTTGTCTCCTCAGTTTGTGTGATTTTTGGTGCCACGCACCTCCTCTGTGCCCCAACATAGAGGAATTAATGTTCCTATAAATAGAGGTTAGTTTCCCACCCCTCCAACTATATTTTTTTTGTACTTTAAAGATTCAATTACCCACTATTTCTATATTTTTAATTCCATTTCACAACTATCATCCCCTGTAGTTACAATTGGTATCTTTACATCCCATATTTCCATTATTATGAGGATGCCAGATATCGCAAAGTCAATCCATACCAGGACTACAGAGTTAAGGCCCTCTCTTGTTGTGCTTATCCCTAAATACATCCCACTTTTTGAGAGAGACTATGAGGTAGAACTGGAGGACTTAGAAGGACTTCTCACTAACCAACATAAAATATGTAAGGAAATCTATAAGTTTATTTATCAGACTCCTCTTACAAACCTACCAAAAAAACCACCCAAATTACGCTGCATGTTTTTATTTCTTTGGTATGGGGGGTTTGATTATTATAGAATCTATGATATAGTAAAGAAAGTGGTTATTCTAGAGAGGGAACTGGAATGATCTATTCACATATTTCTTCCATAGATTCCATATATCATATTTCCATGGCTAGGTATATCCTTATTAATGAATCCATATGACACACTAGGATGGCCGCGAAGTGATAGGGCGCACTGACAGAGCAGAGGGCCTCATTGGAGCAGCTTCACCAAGAGGTGGAATGGATGAGTCGTGAACGGGAATGGATCACGAAAGAATTTATGTGCAATAAGGAAATAGTCAATAAAGAAGAGCAGTTAGTGGGGGAGGAGGAGGAAAAGGTAGGACTTGATGTATCTAAGGAGGCAGAGGCATTGCAGTCCAATGAAGATGCTAAGACTGAAGCCATATTAGAGCTTCATTGATCCATAGAAAAATAAAACAAGGCATTGATACATTTTAAAAAATATACTAAATTAATTACGTAATTACCATTTCCCACTTATATAGATAGATTATAGGTTGTGGATTCTCTTCTATTCCCATTTAGAGGAATGAAAACTTGCTTTATGTCTAGTGATTATCCTTTATCTTTTCTTACAATGCTAATCAATTATAGTTGATTGTAATTTGAACGATGATATCTATTAGATATCAATACAAATCATGATCCAAGATAATTAAATTCAAATCACCAAATCATGCACTAATTTTTTTCCAATATGAGGGACTTAGTGGGCATAGTTTTACTATTTTAAGGATTATGTGACCAATCTAATGAACTTTTCATCTTTTCTTGTTGTAAGCCTAATTTTTTCCAAAATTCCTCAATGATGTAGACTTAGAGGGTTTAACTTGACTTTCTATTAGGAATAACTTTGTGGGGTGTTGACCTAACAATATTTTGTGTCTCTTTTAGTTTATCAAATTAGTAGATATGTTTCCTCAACCATGGAAAAAATATCTTTAGCAAGCTGGTACTTGAATTTTGTCTTGGGTGAATTTTGTGGGTTTTCATCCAAATGCAATTTGTGTCTTTTTGCGTGTGGAAAGTTTAGAGTCTTTGCAACCTATAATAACCTTATTGATGTTTTAGGTCAAAAAAAATTGACCATGAATTGTGAGGTTATTGCCCCAATCAATACCTATTGACCAGGGATATCCCAATATTTTTAGACATTAATGACGGATTTTTCTTGAACCTGACGTTGTTGTTTCTTGATATAGGATAGGATATGTGGCATGGAATCCATGGGATGTACAAAGGTAGTAAAATCATCTCCTGAGGATTAATTTTCCTTTAGTTCATAGGTATTTTTTGTGGGAAAATTATACAGATCCATTAGGGAATATTGTGCATAGTCAAAAAAAGTGCCCTCTGGATACCGACCTTCCATTTATGATGGTTAGGTAATTTTATGGAAGTTAGTATATTTATTTTCTCTCTATTTTTTTCAAGACCACGTTGGGTTTTCTATTGAGGGAACGATCTATGAATGTAATCTGGGCATCTATCTCAACTTTGGACGAGAAACCGCTCCCACATGAATTTGACTTGTGTAAAGGAGGGCCAAAGAATGTTGTAGTTTAACACCATACAACCTAGAAATTTGGGATTTATTACACTTCTATGAAAAATTGGTAAAAATTTCACCTTTTTCAAAATAGTTTTACTAGGAATGTTCTTTCATCTTTAGGCTTGAAAAAGGGAGAAAAAGGTGTAAACTGTAATCTAGAGGATTTTCAAAAACAGGGAGTGGCATGGGATGTGATCTTAATATATACATACATAGATAGGAAAAGACTCTCCCAAGGATGAATTTTACTTTGGTTTATTAACCCTTTTTATAGGAAAATTATGTAGAGCCACCGGGGAATATTGTGCATAGTCAAACAAAGATGCCCTCAGGACACTGAACATCCATTTACAATAGAAAAGGATGGTTTTGGGGATTCATACCTTTATAGATAGAGAGTATAGTTTGTGAAATGGGAGTTATTGAACACTAAAGGGGAATTTCATGCTGAAATTTCCCAGTAATAGGTAGAGATATTCTCACTTTACATGCGTGAGGAGGTTCCCTATGTAGTTCTGACCCATGCCCAGGAAAGGAGGGGAAATTTTCTTTCAATGACTCGACCCAAGATATTAAATTCGTGTGTCACTACCTATCCAATAATAATAAAAATCAATCCATACATATTTATTTTAAGGTTTCTATACATGTGGATGTAATTCACATATAGGAATGGGCCATTTTCATCTTGTATACAAGCTCACCAATGAGGTGGGACTCATATTAGACTTTATTTTGAAAATTTATTTCATGCATAGGAACATGGGGGGGGATATTCTTTGATGTGTCTAAAAATTTCAGGATCATGTCTGACATGTATGACAGGAAGTGGTATTTGTAATCTTTACTGTGACTGGGACCAAGGATGAACATTGGGTATCAATCATCATGTAGTTTTAATGTCGTGTGATTAGGACTTTGTCCTTACAATTTAATGTCATGTGGTGAGGACCATGGTAGTATAGTTTAGTGTGATGTTTCTGGGATAATGTTTCATAGAAACTATGGGTAAATAAGGGATAGTCAGCCCAAGATATTCTTAAATACCCAATATGTGAGGGGGAAATAAAGTGTAAAAACTGATTTTGGGGACCCTCAGATTAGGAGGAATGATGTGAGGCATGGAATCCATTGAGCATACAGAGGTAAGAAAAGAACCTCCTGGGGAAGAATTTTCCTTCAATTGATAGACCTTTTTTGTGGGAAACTTATATAGAGCCACCAAGGAATATTGTGCATAGTCAAACAAAGGTGTCATCAGGACACTGACTGTCTATTTCTAAGGGCCATGGAGGTTTATGAAGATCTAAGATTTTTCGAGGAACAAAGTTTAATGGATGGAAAGGGTATAATGAGTTACACAAGAAATATCCATACCATGATCGTCTATGTAATAGGAGATTCCTTACATAGAACTGACTCATATATAGGGGGATTTCCTTTTCTCTGACCAATACATGAATAAGGGACATGGATTTGCGATCTCCTACATAAATTTTCATATAGGGGTCAAGAAAATTTTCTTTTCTTTATTCTATGGATGAGGCTAGGATAAAGGGCCTATGCGTCACTACATATCTCATTGGGATGAGAATCAATCCATATGTAGTTCTTGATTTCCTATGCAGTTTAACATTATATGACAAGTAATAATATTAACCAATGTGAATGAGAGTTTAAGAGGCCCCATGCCACACTACACACTCCAAAAGGAAACTCAAGATAAGGGTCCATAAGGTGGAATGTATTTTTAGCTAGAACTAAAGATAAAATGTCTAGATCTTACTACATATTCCATGTGGATGTGAATAAAAACATATATAGTTATTGAAAGAAAACTCTCAACATAAGTTTGGTCCATACACAGGGAGAGAAGAATTTTTTTTAGATTGGTGATGGCTAGTCTAAGATATGGAATCCGAGCATCACTACACATCCTATGTAAATATGAATCAAGTAATATGTAGTTATGTAACATGGCATGGTGGATTACCGATGTCGGGATCAATATTCTCTTAAGTGATAATGTTGTGGTTCTGTGCAGTTTAACATCATGCACTGGGGACATTTATCCTATAGTTTATTGTTATGTGATTAGGAAACTTTTTATATAGTTTAACATCACGTGTAAAGGATGAAGACTCCATGTAGTTTACCGTAATGTGGTTAGGATGATTTTTCATAGGATCCATGAATAAATAGAGGATAATTAGGCCATGGTGTTCTAAGATAACTGGGGTGAGAAGGGAAAAAAAGTGTAAACCATGTTTTTGTGAATTCTTAGATTAGGAGTAATGATGAGAGGAAAGGAATCCATTGGGTGTATGGAGGTAGGAAAATCATCTCTTGAGGACGGATTTTCGTTGAGTTGACATGCCTTTTTTTGTGGGAAACTTATGAATATCCATCGATTCATACTATGAATAGTCAAACAAAGGTATCCTTAGAACATTGACATTCCATTTTTGATGGTCGGGGAGGTTTATGAAGATCCAAAATTTCCTGAAGAACAAAGTTTTATGGATGGAAAGGGTGTATCCAGATATGTAAGAAACATCTAGACTATGATTAGTCATGTAGTATTTACTTTCCTACATAGATCTGACTCATATGTAGGGGGAATTTGGATTCGTTGATAGATCCTAATTGTGGGATCCCAGATTTGAAATCCTCTTCATAGATTTGTATTTATGTACATGAGATGGGGACATTTTTTTCATTTTGCATGGCTAGACCTGGGCACAAGGTCTGGGAATCACTACTTATCCCGTTATACTGAGAATCAAGCCACACATAGTTCTTGATATACCATGCAATTTAGTGTCATATGGTAAGGACATAAGTTCCCCATTGTAAATGGGAAATACCTAGTGTGCCTTTTTAGGTCATGCTTTTAGGACCATAGAAACCCTGCTATGGATTGATATTCCTTGAGAATGTGAAGAATCCCTCACTAAAACTCCTAATCCCACATAATCTATGCTTGGTGTGTGACACAAGGGATGAAAAAGGGTTATTCCACCACACAAGGGTAACCTAATGAAGGATAGGGGAATTTTAATTTTGATCCTTTTTCACAGCTGGGCCTGAGTTTAGAGATTTGGGTGTCACTATGTCTCTAATTGGGATGAGAAAAAATCTGGACATAATTTTATGAATTTACCTATGAAATTCTGACCCAAACATAGGGAAGGATCATTTCATTTTTTTAGTGGCGTCTTGACTTAGAAATTGAATTCGGACATCACTACATATCCCATGAGGGTAGTAATCAAGATAGACGTAGTTCTAGAAGAAACTCCTTTTATAGGTTTGGCCCATAAATATGGAAAGGGGAATCATTTTATATGGTGGAAGCTAGGATAGGATATAGAATCTGACCATCACTACGTATCCTATGAGGGTAGGAATCAAGCCGCATGTCATTCTAGAAGTATGTTCCCAGTACTGATCTAGTCCATGCATAGGGAGGGGGAATTTTTAACCATTATTTTGAGGTGATTGAACTAACATGTACCATTACTCATTGTTTTTTTTGGGAATCCCTTACAACAACTCCTAATCTCACATGAGCTACACTTGGTGTGATAAACAAGGAATAACAAGGGTTTCTCTCACAATACAGAGGTAATTGAGGGTACAAAAGAGGAATTTTGTATCATGTGGTGGTTGGACCAAGAAATAAGATTGAGGAATCTCTATGTATCCCATTGGAAATGAGAATCTATCCATATGTTGTTCTATGAAGAAACCTTCTTGAATCAGTTTGGTTTATATGCAAGGAGGGGGGAGTTTTTTTGATGGTGGCAGGGCCCATGACAAAGGATCTAGGAATCACTATGTATCTCATTGAAAAATGAGAATCAAGACACACATAGTTCATGAGAAAGAGAGTTCCCATGTGGATCTAACTATCACGTAGGAACAAAAAAAATTTCATATTTCTCTCATATAGATCTGGCTCAAGCATGGAGAATCATTGATTGGAACAGTGATCTCTGCACAGTTTAATTTCTTGTGTTTAGGATGATAAATGTCATGCAGTTTAATGTCTTGCGGTAAGGACATTGATCACCCAACATGAAGGGAAGGGAATTTTGTATCCTACATTTTAACATCTTGTGATCAGGATGATAAATCTTTGTTTAAGTTCATAGAGTATGGACCATTCAAACATTTTATTATCGTGAGGCCAGGACAATGATAGTATATTTTAACATCATTTTGTGTGAAAAAATTCCATATAGTTTAACGTCATGTGGTCAGGGAATTCATGCTATTAAGTTTAATATCATACAATAAATAAGTTTAATTCTGCAGTTTAACATTATACAATTAAAACATAGACACCATGTAGTTTATCATCATGTAGTTAGGAAGATCCATCCTATAGTTTAATTTCATGCGATCAAGATGTTTATCATGCATTTTAATATCATGTTATTAGGATGTAGATTCCATGAAATTTATCATCATGGGGTTAGGATAATTTTCTTCTGGCTACATGAAATATTTCTTTAGGAACCTTGCATTGGTGGGAGCTGTAGTGAGCTGTCTATCCATTGAAATCAAATAATATGATCCATTGGAGTAAAAATTATATATTACATACGGTCCCTCCCATTTTGATTCCAATTTTGGAGGTTTACTTTTGAGTATCATCAAAGTTCCAAGGACCAATATCAATTTTCCTTTGAGGAAATACCATAGGAGATCCTTTTTATTGAAGGACCACACAATCTGATTCTGGTGGATCTCTAAATGATGAAATGTATATAATATTTTCTCATCCAGTCATTCCAACTCATTGATTAGTTTTTGATATTTCTCATTTGTTGATAGTTGATCACATATGGCCATGTGGAGTGAGGGTAATTGAACTTTGATGGGTAGAAACATCTTTATCCTATATACTAATGAGTATGAAGTTTCTCGAGTGGCAGTGCGGGTCATGGTTTGGTAAGACCATAGATCATGAAGGAGCTTGTGTGGCCATGATTTCTTGTCATTGTCAACCATCTTATAGAGTATATTGGATAAATTATTTTTTAAGGCCTTTATATATCTATTTTCCACTACATGGTAGTCAGATGAATGGTTGGTCTTGATACCATACTCTTGATATAGCTTCACCAATTTAGCATAATAGAAATTGGTGCTGTTTTTCATAAGTATTGTATGAGGGAGACAAAATATGGTGATGATTTTGGATTTAAAAAATCTAACAAGGTTTCTTTCCCTATATTCTTTAAGGGGTACAACTTCTACCCATTTGGAAAAGAATTTTATTGCTATGAAAATACACTTGAATTTCTTGCCCATAACTATGATATCAATTCCCCATATAGAAAATGGAAAAGATTACTTGTCTATGTGAAGTAACTTTGGGGTTTGTCGATGAAATTTGCACGAACTTGATAGGAATAGAACTTCATGGTAAATTAAGAACAGTCCTATATCAGGGTGGGCCAATAGTATCTAAGCCTTCATATTTAGTGGGAAAGCTTGATCCCTAACTGGTGAGCTCTATAAGCTCCAACATGAACTTCCTTCATAAAGGCAACAATATCTTCTCTATCAATGAACTTCAGAAGAACCCCATAAAGGACCCTCTTATAGAGAAACTTTTGTTGATTTGTTCCATCATACAGAACAAATTTTATTGCTCATATATGAAATTTCTCTCATCCATCCATATCTATTGGGAGTTCTCCCTTTTGAAGGTAATCCACAATAGGAGTCATCCAGTTGGTGGTAGGACTATACAGCTTAGGGAAGGAATAATCTCATAAATTTATTTCATATTGACCTGAATGAATGGTGAGACCTTCTAATGGTGGGAAATGCTGATAACTATTTTTTACTGGTTTGGATTATCCAAGGATATGGTTTCATTTACTAATGTTTCAGACGATGCATTTTACAACCAAGGGACATGAGGTAATTCCAACTATGAAGGTAATTATACCATTAAACCTCATACATAGTCTAATAAGGGGATCACCTATTCCTTTTTGATAGCATAATCACCATTTACTTCTTTAATGACTAGTTTCGAGTCACCTTTTATCTTCAAGTGTTCTACCTGTACTTGAAATGCCAGCTCTAGTCCTACAATGAAAGCCTATTATTCTGCTTCATTGTTTGTGAACCCCTATAATAATAAGAAGAACTATGGAAAGACAACCTTTACTGGATATTTGAGTATGAATCCTATCCCCACTTTTTTGAGCATGGGGTTTTCTATCCTTTTTTATGTCAGACTACTTGATGCACAATCAAATTACATCTCCCAAGTTTGGGAGTCCTCTTGAACAATGAAGAAATATTCATCAGGTAATTCAGTATCCAATGAAGTCATTTCTGTTGAGGGGTGATTTTCTAGAAAATCTGCTAATTCCTAACCTTTGATAGATTTTTGAGGCATAAACCATATGTCAAACTGTTGCTACATGACTGTCCACCTTGACAGGAGTCCAGTCAACAGTAGATGGCAGAGAATGTACTTCAGTGGGTTATTATATGAGACCAAATGAACCATGTGGTGCTATAGATAATTCCTTAGATTCTAGAACACAAAGATTAGTTCCAATAAATTCTTTTCAATATTTGAATTACGAGTCTTAACATCAATCATGGTTTGACTAAGATCATAGAGGATATTCTCGCCACCAAAATCATACTTCTGTATGAGTAAGGAACATAGGGATCACTCCAATGTAGCCACATTCAGAGTTAGTTGTCTTTCTTCGATAGGAAGAATTATCACAAACAATATTAGGAGATTTTTATTGAGGTTTTAAAATGCCTCCTGATAATCATCAATCCATTAATATGAAACCACTTTCATCATAAAACTAGTTAATGGATAACATTTTCCTGCAAGGTTTTCTATGAATCAAAAATGTAGGCCCAATTTCCTTGAAGTCCTCTTAGCTTATTGAGGTTGTGATGTGGTGAAATTACAAGGATATAATTTTTCTTCTTAGGTTTGACTTTAATTCTATGATGATGTATGATAATGCTAATAAATTTTCCTGAGGTAACGCTGAAGGAACATTTCAAGGATTTCATTTTCAGATTTTGTTGACTTAGTTTGTTGAAGATAGTTTCAAGATATGAAAAGTGGTATGAGAATTGCCACGTAAAAACCACTAGGTATTCAATATATCATTCTATGAATTTTCCTAGTATGGTTTTAAAGATGTGAAGCATGGCACCTTGGTATGTAGTAACAACATTTTTCAAACTAAAGAGAATCACCTTTAACAAAAACACTCCCTAGGGGGGGGGGGTAGTAGGTGGAGGATTATTCATATTCTCTATCCATTTGGATTTTATTATTTCTTCAATAGATATCCATGAAGAAGAGATCCCGATATCCAGTTGTTGCATCGATTAGTAGTTCTGTAATCTGAAATGGGAAGTCATCCTTCGGGAAGTACAAATTGAGATTCTTGAAATCTATGTAGACACTGATTTTTCCATTATTATTTTTGATAGGGAAAATAATGTCAAATCAAATCGGATATTGGACCGACCAAATGAATTTTTATATGACGATATTATCATCTTCATCCTCTATTTTGGAAGCATGTTTTGGGTGCATCCTTCTGGTGGCTTGCTTGTAGCCACGATGATCTTCTGGTTAGCCCATGTAGTGAGTGACAACCTCAGGATTGAGGCCTAGAATTTCTATATAGTTACAAGAAAAAACATCTCGATTCTTCCTTAGGAAGAAGGTATATACCTATTTCTCTTTATAATATAGGGATTTACTAATCAAAGTGGGTCTCACATATTCTTCAATACCCAAGTCTATTCCCCTGAGTTCATCAATGGTGGTAGAGACACCCTCCTCTAACGATGGAGGAGAATCCCTAAGGTATTCTTCCTCTACCTCCTCCTCATTTTATTCCCCTTGTTACAATGGGGAAATAATTCTTGAGATGAGCTCTTTAGGGTTGGGAGAAGAGTCGAGATCTTGGTACTTGGAAGATGATGAAAATTCTTATGTCCTGGCTGATAGTGGGGAATTATTTGGGGAGGATGGAAGGAGGGGTGGAAGTATGTCTTCATGTTCTTTGGGTGACAAGATATCCCCTTTTACCCTAGTGGGAGAGGCTGATATTTTCTAGAGCACTATTGATGGGTTGAGGGAATTTCCACTTGAGCAATCACCATTATTTTGGGGGATAATGGATTTTTCAACACTGTTAGTCTCAATGGCCATGACTAAAATTATGAGGACTAATGAATACACATCCCAATTTAGACTCATGCGCACAACCTGATTGATGGGCAGAATGTATTCTTCCCTAAGATAGTTCAAGGGGTCAGCTGAGACCATTTCCAATCTGTTTGGGGTAGTGACCCAATCAACACCATTGACTGAGGGTCTATTTACTTTCTACTCATAGAATCATGCATCAATGCAGTGTGACTCTCAGGATTCAAATGGATTTTATCAGCATGAAATGTCTCATTCTATCTATTAATAAAATATTTGATTCACTAATGGTATGATGAAGGAATTAGTGTGTGCTTATGCAACCAGGGCCTTTCTAGAGGGACATTAAAAGCCATGTTTTTCCGAACCACCAAAAATTCAACGTTGGCTATAAGGTCTCCAAACTGATTTTTAACCTTGATTTGGCCTAATGTATTCATCTATATTTTTTCATAGAAATAAAGTGTTGTGGTTCCAGATGTTAGGTTATCATCATTGTAGCCTAGACAATAAAGTGTTTGCAGTGGGATGTGATTAACTCTAGATCCATTGTCAATAAAAACTTTTCAAACACTGATACCATTTATCCTTCTAAACACATATAAGGGTAAGATGTGTCCTTACATAATATAATCCTCATCTAATTATGTGAAGTAGATAACCACATGGAATTTTGTAGGATCATTTTCTATAGAATAGAATTTAGTGGTGACCACCTCAGCGTTAAACTTCTAGGGGCTATATAAAGTTTTGATAAACACATACCTTAGGTCACTTGACAAACTCAAAGCATCCAGGACTAATAGCTTGGATAATACTGAGGATAAATATTTCAAGATATCATATTTATGATATAAAGGATGGTTCTTCTTGACTTGGGGCTTCTATTTCATAAGAGATTTAGGGGATTTAGTATTGGATGTAAATGGACCGCCCCCGAGATAAGAGATGGTGGTTCTTCGATTCTTTGTGGGTTTGGCGGGCCATGTCTGACTGTACGCCATGGGTGATTAGTCATATGTTCCTCTTCTGATGGATATTCCATGATGATTTGGCCATAGTGTCTTTAATAAGGTTAAGGATAAATTTCCTATTCCTTTTGGTTATGCTGACAGGCTCCTCTGCATGTTTCTACAACATTGAAGGTTTGAGCCAGAGTGTGGTCAGAAATTTGGTTTCTACCACGACTGCATCTTACCTGGTATCCTACGCTCCTGTGACCTCTTCCTCTATCTCCCTGATTAGGTTTTATGATTTTTTTTTCATAACCATACTCTTCATCAAATAAAGGATCCATTAAGTGAATTACATTAATGGAGCTGAAGATCAGTTCCTCATCTGATGAAGACTTTTCCTAGTTGACAACTTATGGTGGTTTTGTTTGGTAGGGCGGTGCCCATATCTTCAGATCCAATGTCATAAAATTTGAGAGGGTCAAAGCTTAATTTTTCTTTGACATGGGTTCGTCTTCTTGAACTTTCCCTCTACATTTCTAGTCAAACTTATTTTTGGATGGTTGAAGCTTATAGGATTATAGGACCGAGGATGTCGTCCACATTGCATTTGGACCTATTAAGGGAATAATTTATTTCTTCAACTAAACTTAGATTATTTCATGAGATTGGTTGACTATTTCTTGAGTCGTAAAACTATCAAACTCCTACTTCCTTTTTCTAACAACTATTTTCCACTCCTCTCATTCATCAGGACCAGTGGTGGAAACATACACCACCTGTGCTGAAAGTGGTCCTAGTTTGACTTGCTCAGAATCTATCATTCTTTGTAGGAGGCACTTGAAGAGAAAACACTCATGAATTGTGTGTCCCAGTATCTAGTGGAAGGGGATATAATATGGATGGTCATCGATACCTACTTCACCAGCCATATTTTTCTCTCGTAGATAGAGAAAGTTGCAATTCATGGTGGATACAATGTATCCATAGACTTGGTCATCTCGAAATGAGTAAAAATTATTCATTCATTCATTGAATTGATTTATCTTGGGTCCCCTCCTCTCATCTTTTCAATGAGGGGGCAGCTGTTGATGTCTAGGGGGCCCTACATGATTCAGTACAGGCCTGGGGGCTGGAGTAGGTGTAGGTGGTGGCTTAAGAATAACGAAAGATACTTTAGCTCTTCGCACTCTTTTTACTAGGGCCAATAGGGCTACCCAAGACTTAAGGTCAGTCCCTTTTTTGGATAATTCTACTATTTTGGTAATAGAAGATAAATTCAAAAACCCACTTGTATATTTAACTAGGATCAGTGGTGTTTCCAGATTGTTGTGGAGGTTATCGATGCACATAAAAAGCATATCATCTCAGGGGAGTGGCTAATTCAAAGAGTAGTTCATACCATTCCATATGACAATGAAGTCTAAGCCTCTCTGATTCTCCCACTATTTTCAGTTCATAAGGTCTCTGAATGTTGTCTTTTGATAACATTGAGCTAAACTGTAAAAGAAACTACCATAATATATCCTCAAATCCTACTATCTAATGTGCTGAAAAACTGGTATGCCATATAAAGGATGACCCTTATAGGGTTCACATGAATCATATGAGTTTCTCTGCTTCTTGTTGCTTTGGGGTTCCCATCATGGGATCATAATAATATGCATAATGCATCATATATTGTTCCAGGTCACTTAATCCTTTGAATATTGGGAACACAATGTTCCCAAAATTTGGTGGTGGTAGAGTGTTACTCACACAGTCAGGTTAAGGTTTCTTTTCTATTTGAATCAGATTGCACTATCCTTCCTTGGATTCCAATCAAGCTACCAATGAATTAATGGTCTTAATGATCCCTTGATGAAAGTCTCGTTGAACCTAAGTATGGGATTACATAGTAGGGAATGATTTGATGAGATTACTTTGCTAGTACTTAAGGCGGATATCCAATTGAATCTATTCTAGTTGCTTCCTAAATAGAGGGAAATATTGATACCCTTTTGATATTGTATTCATGTAGACTGATGGTCGCAACACTGTGTTGGTCGATCATCCCGGCCTTGCTTCATTTTCTGGGAGAAATACTTGTGGATGAGGTATACCTACTAAAACTGTACATTGAAGCTCTACCTAGGGAGCATATTTGATCGGAAAACTTCCTCATAGCAACTCAACATTGATTCAACTCATCTCTTTCATTTATGACTCTTGCTAAGTGAATCTCTCCTTGAGAAAAAAAGGTACATTCTCATGGGGATGATGAGGTGTGTCATGTGGGACCTTTTATTATTATTATTATACTTGTTATCAATTAAAAAAGGATGTAATTATGTATTGGCCGAGGGTGTACCCAAATAAAGGGAAAGTATTTGGTTCTAAGTATGAACACCACCAGTCTCGGTGTGGAACACCTCCAGAAGGGAACCATCTTCTCTTGCATCCTCATCATTTGTAATATTTTTAGTGAGGTCCATGGGATTGATGTCCATGAAATTTACTGATTCATAAAACATTTTGGGTGCCATATCAGGTTCCATATGGTAGGATATATTTTTGAATCATTTATAGGATCTTCCCCTTCCATTCCGTGATCCTCTCTAAGCTTCATAGAAAAGGGTAACTTGTAGGGAACCATTATATGACATTTATATATTCCTCAATTCTAGGGGACCTGATTTGAGAGATGGTATAAAATGACTGACCTCTCTACTTGTCTTCCTCCCCAGGTGGGAAAAGACTAACGTCTTCTGAGTTGGTGGTGGTGGTAAAAATTCCCCCAGTCCTATGGGATGGGGTTTCTCCCATTCCTTTGTGGTTGTGCCTTGTCCCAGATTTTTTGGTCTTATGAGGGAATTTTGTGTTAAAAATGCGCCTATCCTAGTATTATAGGGTTGATCATGTACTATGAAAATTTCTATTGCTAATTCCACTTTCTTGATCTCATGCATTCCCATTAGGGTGTGAGCCGGATATGGAATCAGGTCTACATGTGAATTATTTTTTCTAAGGACATGAGAAATGCTTGATGATTGGCTTCCCTTAGACAAAAATCCTACTGAATGTTCTCAATTTCTTGTTTCAAGAGTTATTCAGTGGCTCTCTCTCATTGGGACTGATGCTTTTGAGATTTACTCAAGGCCAGTTCTTAGCAAGCATACCGCCTTTCATGAATAGGGATTTCATTAGATAACTTTCTTGAGATCACGACATTATAAGATGTCATTTACAATGGGTATTATTGGATGGGACATAGGGTGAAGTGAAAATATTTATGCTTTACCCATCCACTGATATGGATGCCAGATGGGGAATTTACAATAAGGAAATATAACTTGTTCAACACATGGAGGCAGGTTAGTTTGAGATCATTGCTCTGCCTCTCTGATTGTGATCTCTATGTAGAGAAAAGGGACTCGAAGTCAATTTTATGACAATTAAATCCTAATATTTTGACATAGTCTATGTACCCATCATAGGGAAAGAATATTTATTTCAATTGGTAGAGAGTTGTCTAGATATTGAGATGAATGTTATGTATGAATTCTTCCAAAAACTGTCTTGGTATATCGAACTGAGAAGTGGATGTGGGAAAAAACATATCTGGTATTTCACCCTTGAATACCTGTCTTATTAAGAGTAATATACACAGTTGTTCTTCCACTAGAGATTACTCTAATTGGTCTACCCAATTGTTGTGGTTCTTGACAATTTCATCCCAAATAACAGGTTTAGTAGGGGTTTTATTGATATGTGAACAGTATGGAGGAGGCTAGGAAGATGAGTGTGGAGTTGGGCCATCTTATAGATGAGAAAGGATGACGCTTTTCATTGATAGAGTATCTAAAATGTTGGAACCCACCATTCTTAGAACCTTATAATAAGAGGGCCTTCTTGTACTTAACTCAGTTAGGGGAGGACCTTCTTGCCAGTGTGAAATCTGACTGTAGGGAGGACCGATGCATCTGATACTATTATAGGGAGGGCTACCATTGTAGCTTGATCTCTTACCACAGGGATAATTTATGTAGTTTATACCCTGGGGAGGATCTTTAGGGAGGACCATAGCTGGGGAGGCCTTCTTGCAACATAATTTCATTGCAGGGAGGACCTTCACTGTGACTGCCATCAGGGCAAGAACTACCATCATAGATGGATGTCTAACTACAGGGAGAATATCTATAGCTTATACCCATAAAGGGATTATTAGGGAATAAAATAGAAAGGGGAGGACCTTATTTATATTCATTTTCATTGTAGGGAGGACCTTCATAAATACTTCCATCATTGCGAGGACAACCATCATAGTTGGATGTCTAACTGTAGGTAGAATTTCTGCATCATATTCCCTAGAGAGGACCTTTAGGGAGAACCAAAAAAATATGAGGACCTTATTAATGTTCAATATTATAGTCATGATGAGGGATATCTATATTCTAATCAGAAGGTAGGCTCTCATGATCAAATTTTCTTCCCACAAAGTAATCCTTCATGGTGAAATCCCCAAGGAGAACCTTTAGTGATTCTGGTAACAAAATTGCAGGGACCTTCAAAACTACTACTACCAATTCTATAATTTGGTAATGAATTGGTAGGATACTAAGACACCATTGTTAAGTATTTCATGGTGTCAAGAATTCCAAATTCTAGTAAAGAAGTATCATGAATTTGATTTTCATTTTTCTAGTTTCCTTTGGCGTGTTTCATTTTTGGGTACTCTCTTTTGGGAAATTGGGGCCGTCTGCTGTTGGTAACAATCTTCATACATGGGTTACTATTTGAGTGGTTCTCGTGAAGCTGTTGGAATAAAATATTGATATTCTTGAGGTTTTGAATGGATATATTCCTTCCCTAGAGTGCCCACAATGGTGGACTGGTGTCCCCTAGTTGGAATGAGTATATTTCCTGATTTGGTGGTACATTTATCATGGAATAAGGTTGACGATCCTTTTGGACTAGAGTTAGGATGTAGTTATACTTCAGTGTAATCACCTTATTTTGTGGGTGAGTCACCCCACTTCGGGATATGAGGTTGTGGGATAGACTACTTGATATTTCCATAGTTGTAATTACGTCTTAAAAGGTATAGAGGATATTATCAGAAATTGATGTCTGGCCCTCCCTCATTTTCAAGATCTATTGAGAGACTTCTTTGGTTGGATCAAGGATATATTACAATTCTTATGTTAGAGAATTAATATGTGCATGCTCTAATCCTCCCTTTTATGCTAGTGACTACTAGAAGTTCTTCTATATGGGTACAGAGGAATGAGTTAGACCTTGATTTATAGTTGGGATATGATAGTTTCTTTCTCCGATTTCCATCGTATTTTACTGATGGGATTCATATTTGTGAGCATGGATTTTCATATTCCTATTTAAAAATTTATTTGTATAACCAGTGTGGTATGGATCCAAAAAAATTATATCTTGTTATATTTTATTTCCATCATATTTGACTGATGGTATTGATATGAAGGAGTTGGAATTTTAATTTTCCTGAAATTTATTGCCACTATATTTGATTAGTGGGATTAATTTCCATGGGCAAGGATATGCGCCGACCTGTATATTTTCATCCTATTTAGATGACAGGATTCAGGAGCATTGAATCTAATTTTCATTTGCCTATAATTTTTTCCCTACTTATGCGACGGGGTTGGAAATAATTAACAAGAATTTGTGCCTACTCATGATACCGTAGTTTCATGGTGGGATTCATAAGAGTGAGCAGGGATATATGTCCACTCATAGGTTGCCTCCATATTTCCATGGTCATATTATTTAGTAGGAACTAGGGAATTGAACTATTCCTGATTGTTTGATCATTTCACTCAGCATGATGCTCCGGGGACCCAGGTACATTGGACTTTAACCAGACCCCTCAACATGATGTCCTCTTTAGAAGGAGGATACTGAGATGCATCACATTATTAGATACATCTTCCATCAGGGTCCCTTGAGTGAGACCCCTATGTAGTAGGGAAAAAGTCATTGGTGATGAATTCATCCACCTCCCTAAGATAAATGAGGTACTCATTGTCACGTTTCGAGGATAGTCTCTTGAAACGATAAGAGACGACTAGTGGATCCCCTCGGTTATAGACCACTAGCCATTGCTGGGTGGGAATTCGGTAGGACTTCATCAACTGGAGGGCCTGTCTTTCTTCCTCTAGTGTTTGGAGAGTACCATTATGATGTTACTCCTAGATTAATGCATTTGAGACCCAATGTTGGAGATTCTGGGTGTGCGATGGAGAACTATACTTAATGGAGGACTCGCCCAGCTGTACGGTGGTTGACATGCATGTCTTTGAGAAATTATTAGATTCCATTAGATTGAAGGAAGCTCTAAAAAATTCCTACAAATTATGTGAAAAGTATAGACAATGAAACCCCATCAATGTAGCATCTCATGACTACATGTACAATTGATGATATCGCTTGGCCCTCTTCTATTTTGGATGTGAAAGGTGTGTGATGAAGGTTCACAATTTTTTTACATGAATATAGTTTGTAACTAGTGGAATAAATGGTCCAGGGTCAAGATTAAAATGGTCTAACAAGGACTGGAAGATGTATCCTTTTTTATTATGTGAAGGAGGTGTCGTATTCAAGTTGTTTTCCTCGAGTTACCATTTTTTTTCCACCAAAGGCACACTTTTGTCCTAGACAGCTTATTGTAGGGGCTTAATGGTGTACAATAATTGATTTTGGGTACAAGGTCTTCCGATGGTCCCCAATGGGTTTATTCATGGAGTTGTAAACATCCAACAATTCTCATATCCAGGATTCATGGACCTAATTTCCAAAGTCAAGAGTTTTTTCGATGATTTGGCCAATAATAATTAAGAAATCACATTGGTCCAGAGGATGGGAACTTGAGCTCAACACACCCTTTTTGGGGGAACTATTTCCTATTCCAAGACTCTTCTATATATTTATGTAATGTTCATATGTTCATGAATCCTTGGTTCATTCTCAATCTTGTGTCTTCAGATTACCCCTAGGTAAAATCGATCATAAATACGCATGGGTTTAGAATCATATGTATGTATCCGAGGTTATACATAAATAAAGATATTTTTTACGTATCTAAGGTTCTTCATCAATGTTACCCTTTTTTGGAAATATCATGAATTCATTATTAATTTACTAAGACAATGCTGGTTTAAGACACATTATGAGATGATCTGAATTTTATCATCATCTTGGGGGGACATGAATTATTTTGATGTTGGGATAGAACCTAGAAGATGGCTTTCCTACATATCCCCATAGGAAGAATCAGAAATTAGGTAGTTCGACACCACATAACTGGACACATCACCTTTTAATGTTGGGTGACAAGGACCCAACCGTGTAGTATAACATCATTTGGATTTTATGCAGGACTTATGCTGAGGTGGCCCAATGAAAGAAGTGGATATTTGGTCTCCCAGGAGGACATGAAGCTACTGAGGATGTGCTTGGGGAATATTAAGGTGTATTTGAGAGTTGGGATTGGACCTCAAGGGGGCTCCCTATGTATCCCAGTTAGTTAAGAATCAAATCCCACATAGTTCGGTTGCCCATGCAGTTTAACATCATGTGGTGAAGAGGAGAGTGAACCATCATGAAAATGATAGAATGGATGTGATAGGTGAAGTATTAGTCTTGAACACTAGGGATGTTTCCTATGTACCCAAGTTATATTTGATTCAAAGTCCACATAGCTCTAAAATATTGGGACTTATAATTTCAATGGAATCCCATTAAAGGAATCATGATCAGGGATTACAGATGGGAGGTACCCACCTGTTTTATGGTTGGGGATTATATCCATGGAGAAGGCCCATTTGATGTTTGGGATCATGCTTATGTCATGATTTCCACTAATCTATAAGACCATGTGATCATGATAAGTATGAGAAACATGAGGAATTAGTAGATCTGATGATCGTACATCCCTCCCCAACCACTGATGGATGGTACTAGAGATCAAAGGGGGGGAGAGAGGGGATTTTATGTACCCATTTCCTCCCTTGTTTTCATTTCCTGGATAGTCATGTTTGGGGATCTATCCAGATACATCTCTAGGTGAGGTGAATAGGATAAAGAGAGCCACCTCTTACAAGAATGACTAGGGGATTACCTTAGGAGTTCCCCTAAATGGGTTCTGGTAAAGGGTAGGAGCATCATTCCTTATCAAAATTAAACTCAAGCATGATCTCATATATTTAATACTATCCCTCATCAAAGGGTAAAGGCATAAGATTCCCCTTAATCCCTATAATTGGGAGGATCAGAGGTGTATCATAAGGTTGGAAGTCAGGTTACCATGGGAATATAAACTTAGGGACATTCAGGGTGTCTACACCAATGCGACTACACTTACCATGGGTTTGAAAACTCAACAGGGCCCACTGATGCACCTAATTGTCTCATCATACATGTTCAGTGGTTTTGGGAGAGGCTTATGCCGGATTTCATTGGGCTGTCTCACAGAGGGGTTGTTGATGATAAAAAAGAAACAAAAGGAAATAATTAGAGCTTGAGGGTAGAACTCCATAGGATACCCCATTCCGCGTAGCGTATCCTTATGTAGGATGGGGTTTCAATAAGGACCCAACATTAAAAAATTACATAATCATGAATTAAATGAATAATTCACATTGAGGATATTTTTAGGTTTAGAGTTCATGAAAATTAGGCCATAATAATTACATTACTTCTAAAATATTACAATGTAGATACTTCTACATAGTACCCATTTTTTCATTAAATAAACTTTATTAAAATAAAAAAATAATTATTTTCTTGATATAAATCTTCTTTAATTCTAACTATATCTTACCCTCCCTTACAACCTATGAAAAAAATTTCAAAAACATGGGATGAGCATAAAAAGATCAGTAAGGGTCATAAAACAAGGAAAGAAAACATTAGTCCATCAATACATACAAATCAATGAAACCATACTTTTCAATATTTAACTTACCACATAAAATCATATGATTTATGAATAACAAATTAAAATCATAAATCATAAAGGTAACTTATGGAATCCATATCATAATTAAGTTGTAGCTTTCACAAATATGCAGGGAGATACATTTGGAATACCCATCAAAGTGTATTCCCTAAATATCTTCGAAAAAACATTAACACTTACCTCCGTCAAGTTACCCAATGCATTGGAGAGCTATCTCGGGCTCACCCTCCCTAGGATTATCACAGAACCACCCGTATACGTAAATAATTCCCAAGAACCATAACATATTCATGATACATAAAACAAGCATAAATGAAAGATAACATTTCAATCACAATATATCATTTAAAGATATTGAAATAATAAATGCTTTCTAAAAACCATTTTCAATACCAAAATACTTTAAAAGGGAATATTTTATTTATTTTACTTAAAAAAATATGTCTTGTTAAGGAATCCAAAGATCCAATAATACTCATAGCGGTGGAAAGGTCACTATCACCGTGTACGTTAAAAAGAAACATTAATTTTTTAGTTTAGTAAAATGATACGTAGAAAAAAAATTCCCTTTGAATGAAATAAAAATTCAAATGGGTTTATACACCCTATAAAATAAAGTTGTGTATAAATCTAAATACGCCTCAATGAAAGGTGACTGAGACGAAGTCTCTTACCTCGTGTCCAACATGACCCGTTCATTATTTAATCTCCTGAATAATAAACTAATGTTAATTTCTACTTACTTAATAACCTTTTTCAAGTTTATTATTCCTTTTATATCACCTATTACTATGTCATAAACATTATGTAATCATTTAATTTAATAATGTTTGTTTTGTCGATATTTGGTACTTGAATCAAAAATGAACTTATTATATTTACTAGTTGTCCATGTGGTCAAAAGTACATTATATCCATAATTATATTAATGATTTATATATCATTTGTCATATATTTCCAGTATATATATGTATTTATAATAGTACATAACATTTGGAGATAAGAATTGAAATGCACCGTTCATGGAGACGGTAATCTGTACGTATGCATGAACGCTACTTTCATTTCTATTTCGTATTTAATAGAATGAATAATTAATGATACATAAGTATATTATAATTCCTGTATAATATAATATATATTTTTATTAACTCCATCCTTTATACGTTCCACGTATGGCATGACCGAGTCATATCAGTTTGAGGGGGCGGTAGTCCGCACTTCTTCAAATTAAATTATCGTGTTTATCCATTATGGAAACCATAAAGGTATACTATAAATGAAAAATAAAGAATTATAGAGACAATATAAATATAATATATATCACATATAAATACATTTCCATCATAATGGCCACCATGAGAGGCGGTTGGAGATATTTGAACAATCATCGTTTCGTGAGGTAGTAGTTCGCCGTCCACAGAAACATTATGTTTGTATCCATTAGATGTAGGTGTGTGTAATTTTAGTTCTAATCTTTCTCATAAAAACATCATAGTATATTTTAGATACTGGTGTTGTTATAAAAGAAATAAATAAAGAGAGTTTAGGGGGGTGGAGAAGGAAAATAAAACAAAAGAACTTAAGAGAAGACGTTACCTTTAAATCGGGTAACTCCCTTTGGTTTGAACCAAAATGATTTCTTGAAGTGCCTTATGCCTAAGGTAAGGCTTCTAGGTGGAAGATAGGTATTTAAGGAGATTAATTGGTCAGATTTTGAATGATCCAAGGGGCTTGAGAGATGTGAGTAATGGGCTATAGGTGAGGGCTTTTTATAAGGGGGAGGTGAGGCTCTTTAGGAATGTTTGAAAATATTATTTTATTATATAAATATTTTTGGTTTATAAAGATCCAAAACTTATTAAAGTATAATATAATATACCTCTTTTTAGAAATAAAATCATCAAATATGAATTTTATAGCTTTTGGATATTGTTTTAGTCTATATAATCTTATTTATTTAAATCATTCATTAATGAGGCAAACACTGCATCATTATTGTGTCAAAAATAATTTTACTTATTTGATGTCTAAAAATTATAAACAAAATACCATTATGTAGTAAAACTTTTTATCTTTTACATTAATATTTATAGTCGAAGATATAACTTATATAACCCCTTGTAAAAATTGATTTACTAAAAGATATATGTTTAAGTCATTTTTGTCTTTACTTCAAATTAATTAATATAAAGTGTCATCATCACTCTTAAGTGGCTCCATGGGGTCCCAGAACAGACCCAAGGATTCCCATGGTTATAAAGGTATCATAAAATAGTATTAGGACACGTTTTAAGGTAATTTACTATTATTATAGTATTATTTTTTTACCCTTATTTACCAGATTTACCATTTAACTATGGTAAATAAAATATTTACTGAAGTAAATATTCATAATGTGTAAAAATAAAATTTAACTATTTACACAATTTAGACCTCCTAATTCAAAATATGGAATCTATTTTTCCAAATTCAAAACATAGGAGTGGCAGATATTAATTTAAAATAATTCCCATTGTCAAAAAATGCGTGTTTTTATGAAATAATAACTATCAAAAGATTAACACTTGTTTATGTTCAATAACAAAGTGAAATTACTTCCAATGAAAAAAATTCTATTAAATGGTAAAAAAATAATATAATTAAAATTTAAAACCAATTAAAAATATAATCTAACCATATAAAAAAATTATATTAAAAGACAGTTTTGAATTAAAATACAATATTTTTCACTATTCATAAAAAATGTATTTTATCAGAAAAATTCCAAAAATGTACCCAAAGTAAATTTTGATGTCCAAATTCTAAAGAAGAATTTTATTTTTTAATATATTACATATAAAAGTGACCAAAACTATATTTAAATAGGATTCTCCATCAAAATGTGGTAAATCGACCTTTTAAAAAATATTAGAGTATTTATGCTTAAAATTTGATTCATTCACATTTTAAGCCTCTAAATTATATTGGATAAATGTAAAAAAATTTAAAAAACATGTATAATCGTATTGTAGTTAGTTCTATTCATTACCACTAATAGAATGACTAGGTATTAACTACCTTTTAAAATAATATTATATTATTATTTTTCAGTATGACTCAGCATTGTGTGCGACATAAGATTTCAAAGAAACCCGTTGTTGTGTACCAGGTACGCCATCAAAAATAGCAACCCCTTTAAATTAAAATTAATATTTAATCCACAAATATTAATAAGTATGAAAATATTATATTATTTATTTACCTGGGAAGTTATATCCTTCCCCCCTTTTGGGAATTGCGTCCCCCCAATTATATTCACTTATCAAATAAGTGAGGGTATTTATCCCTCATAGATTTTTCATATTCCTATGTTTCCTCTTCAACCATATGGTTTTTCCAAAAACCATTACCTAATGAATACCCCTATTCCGCAACACTTTCTCTCTTCGGTCAAGAATCTAGACTGGTTATTTCTCATAAGAGAGATTCTCTTCCAACTGAACTACCTCTGGGTTTAAAACATGATATGGATCCGGCATATACGTTCTAAACATCGAACCATGAAAAACATTGTATACCTAGGATAAACTACTAGGTAAAGCACTATGTAGGAAACTGATCAAACTTTCTCCAGGATTTCATAGGGTCCAATGAACCTCAGACTCTACTTTCCCTTCTTACCAAAATACATCAGACGCCTCTATGGAGAAAATTTTAGAAACACATGATCACTTACCTAGAAAGAAATATCCTTCCTCCAGTTATCCACATAACTCTTCTGCATGTTCTAAGCTGTTCCCACATTATTTCAAATCAACTGAACCTTTTTTGCCATATCTTCTACCAATTTTGGTCCCATCAACTTCATTTCACCTAATTCATCCCAAAAAGATGGAGTTTGACACCACTAACCATATAATGAATCAAATGGAGCCATCCGTATACTAGAATTAAAACTGTTATTATAAGAAAACTCACCCAAAGAAAGATGTTTGTCCCAACATCCCTAGTACTCCAGTGAAGAAGAACGTAGCATATCCTCTAAGGTCATAATTTTTCATTCTGACTGCCCATCTTATTGAGGATAAAAACCTGTACTAAAATTTAATTCAGTTCCCAATGACTTCTGAAGGCCTTTATAAAATTTAGAAGTGATACTTGGATCATGATAAGATAAAATGGAGAGGGGAACTCAATGCAACCTGAATATCTCTTTAATATACAATTGAAAAGTTGATTTAGTGACAAACTATCTCTAATAGGAAGTAAAAGAAGAAATTTATTCAATCGATCAACAATAACCCAGATTGCATTATTATCTTGATATGTATTTGGTAATCCCACAAT
The DNA here is from genome assembly GCA_963277665.1 of Viscum album. Lineage (NCBI taxonomy): Eukaryota > Viridiplantae > Streptophyta > Magnoliopsida > Santalales > Viscaceae > Viscum > Viscum album. Next base: position 187,883,845 of record OY728155.1, on the reverse strand, counting down.
GAAGTCCTTGGATATATTTTCCCATTTCCACTCAGGGAATGATAAATACAGAATCATCCCTTTCAATAACTTCTTATTTTCTTTAACCTATTGATAAGTCAAACACTTCACAGTAAAGTCAGAAATATCTCTTTTCATTCCATCCCACCAGTAATACTCCTGAAGATCTCTATACATCTTCGTACTACTAGGATAAACTAAAAACGGAGAACTATGAGCTTTACATAATAATATTTTCTTCAACTGTGAATCATGGGGAACACATAGTCTCTTCCCAAACCACAAAACACAATCGTTATTGATGTTAAATTCAGGAAACATACTCTTCTGAACTAACTCTACCTTTTTCTGTAACTCACTGTCTTCCTTCTGTGCTTGATTAATTCTGTTAGATAGAGATGATTTCACTGACACTTGAAACAAAATAGAGGAATTTACTGAACCAACAACTTTTATGACAAAGTTCATCAAATATTTAATCAATGTATATTGTTCTAAATGTAACATGGTTAATGTAGGATTACCTTTTTCACTCAAAGCATCAACCGCTTTATTTTCTTTTCCTGTATGGTAATGAATAGTGCAATCATAATCATTGATTAATTCCATCCATCTCCTCTGTCTCATGTTCAATTACTTCTGAGTAAATATATAATTAAAACCTTTGTGGTCAGTAAATATTTCACATTTTACTCAATAAATATGATGCCTCCAAATTTTGAAAGAAAAAACAATAGCAGATAATTCGAAATCATGTGTATAGTAATTTAACTCAGAAGGTTTCAATTGATGTGAAATATAAGCAATTACCTGATCATTATGAATTAGAACACAACCAAGTACTTTCAATGATGTATCACTGTAGATAACAAATACACCATTTCTGGAATGGAGTTCCAAAACCAGAGGATTCACCAATCTTCTTTTCAATTCCTGAAAATAATCATCACATTCTTTTCTCCAAATGAAGTTAAGACCTTTTTGAGTTAACTTAGTTAGTGTGATAGATAACCATGATAAATGTTAAAAAAACCTCTGGTAATAACATTCCAAACAAATAAAACTATGGAACTCAGTTATATTTTTGGGTCTTGGCCATTCTTCAACAAATTTTGATTTAGTTGGATCAATAGTTATTCCATTTTTGGAAACAATGTGACCAAGGAAACAAATTTATTGCAACCAAAATTTACTCATACTAAACAATCCATATTTCTTATTTTCATTCAAGGTACACAAGACAACCCTTATATGTCATTCATGGTCCTCTTTACTTTTGGAAAAACCAAAATATCATCAGTAAACACAAAAACCATTTATAAACATAGTCAACTGATCTATTACAGCAACAAACTGTTCAATTCTAATTTTGACCATCTTAGGTTGTTGATTTGGAAGGTTGTCTTCCTCTTGATTTCATCCCATTATAATTTCTTTGTTTCCTCTGTGGAAAACCATTATATACACAAAAATATCTTAGGTGAAAAACATGGTAATCTGTAAATTCTATATCATTTAAATATTAACATAAATTAATTTATGGATATTAATTTAACAATACCCTAAATCGTAAAGTGCTCTAAACCGACCTCTGATACAAACTATAAGGACCTAACCTTAAAAATTTAATAATCTTGAATTAAGTTAATAATTCACATCGAGGATCTTTTCAAGTTTAGAGTTTTAGAGAATTAGTCCATAAAAACTTAAATAGTATATGTAGAAACTTCTACTCAGTATCCATTTTTTTTCATAAAATAAACATTATTAAAAGAAAAAATAATTATTTTCTTGATATAAATCTTCTTGAATTCTTAATTTCTCTTACAATACCCTATACCCTATGAAAAACATTTCAAAAACTTGGGATGAGAATAAAAAGATCAGTAAGGGTTATAAAACAAGGAAATAAAACATTGGTCTATCAATACATAAAAATCAATGAAATTATACTTTTCAATCAGTAACTTACCACAAAAAATCATAATATTTATGAATAACAAATGGAAATCATAAATCATAAAGCTAAATTGTTCCATCCATATCATACTTATGTTATAGCTTTCACAACTACATAGGGAGTTACATTTGGAATACCCATCATAGTATATTCCCTAAATCTCTTAGTAGAAACATTAACATTTTAACTTTGTCACATTACCCAATGCATTGGGGAGATATCTCAGGCTTAACCACCCTAGGATTATCACGGAACCACCTGTATACGTAAACAATGCCCAAGAACCATAACATATTCAGGACACATAAAACAAGCATAAAGGAAAGATAACATTTCAATCACAATATATCATTCAAAGATATTGAAATAATAAATGCTTTCTCAAAACCATTTTCAATACCAAAATACATAAAAGGGTATATTTTATTTGTTTTATTTTAAAAAAACTCTACGGCTTGTTAAGGAAGCCAAATATCAAATAATACTCGCGGTGGCAGAAAGGTCGTTGTCACTGCATACGTTAAAAAAGAAACATTTTTTTTGTCGTTTAGAAAAATGCTACGTAGAAAAAATATTCCCTTTGAATGAAATGCAAAGTCAAATGGTTTTATACATCATATAAAATAATGTTGTGTATAAATCTAAATATACATCAATGAAAGGTGATTGAGACGAAGTCCCTTACCTCGTGTCTGACTTGAACTGTTAATTCTTTAATCTCCTGAATAATAAAATAAAGTTAATTTATAATTGATTAAGAAAATTTTTTAAGTTTATTATTCCTTTTATATTACTTATTACCATGTTATAAATTTTATTTAGTCATTTATGTTAATAACAGTTGTTTTGTCGATATTTGGTACTTGAGTCAAAAATGAACTTCTTATATTTACAAGTTGTCTAAGTGGTCAAAAGTATATTATATACAGAATGATATTAATGATTTAAATATAAAATATATCTTATATATCTAGTATATATATGTATTTATATTAATACATAACATTTGGAGATAAGAAATGAAATGCACCGTTCATGGAGACAGTAAGCCGTACGTACACATGAACGTTAATTTCATTTCTATTTCATATTAAATGGAATAAAAAATTAATGTTACATAGGTATATTATAATTCAAGTAAAATATCATATATATTTTCATTAACTCTATCCTTTATATATTCCACATATGGCATGAACAATTCAAATCACTTTGAGGGTGCGGTAGTCCACACTTCCTCAAATGAAATTATCGAGTTTACCCATTATGGAAACCATAAAGGTATGATATAAATGGAAAATTAAGAAGTACAGAGATAATATAGATATAATATATATCACATATAAATATATTTCCATCATAATAGCCACAATGAGAGGCGGTTGGAGATATTTGAACAATCATCGTTTCGTGAGGCAGTAGTTCACCATCCACATAAACAGTATGTTCACATCCATTAGATGGAGGTGTGTGTATGTTTAGTTTGAATCCTTCTCATAAAAAAAACCTAGTACAATGAATATAATGGTTTTGTTATAAAATAAATAAACAAAGTGATTTTGGGGCGTTGAATAAGGAAAATAAAACAAAAGAACTTTAGAGAATAAGTTACCTTTAAACTGGGTAACTCCCTTGGGTTTGAACCAAAACGATTTCTTGAAGTGCCTTCTGCCTAAGGTAAGGCTTATAGGAGGAAGATAGGGATGTAGGGAGATTAATTGGGTAGAGTTTGGATGAGCCAATGGGCTTTATAGGTGTGAGTAATGGGTTAGATGTGAGGGATTTTTATCAGGAGGAGGAGGGGCTCTTTAAGAAAGTTTGAAAATATTATTTTATTATATAATGATTTTCGGTTTCTAAAGGTCAAAAACTTATTAAAGTAGAATATAATATTACTATTTTTCTAAATAAAATCATCAAATTAGAATTTGATAGGTTTTGGATATTTTTCTAATCTCTATAATCTTATTTATTCAAATCATTTACTAATGAGGTAAACACTGCATCATTATTGTGTCTTAAATAATTTTATTTATTTGATGTCTAAATTTTAATAAAAAATACCATGTTGTAGAAAATTGTTTTTTATTTAAATTTAATTTTTATAGTCGAAGTGATAACTTATATAACCCCATGTGAAAATTGATTTACTAAATGATATATTTTTAAGTCATTTTTGTCTTTAAATTAAATTAATTAATATACAGTGTCTTTACCAGTCTTAAGTGGCTCAATGGAGTCTCCAAATCAACCCAAGTATGAAAATGGTCGGAAATGTATTATCCAATATTATTAGGACACATTTTAGGGTAATTTAATATTATTATAATATTATTTTATTAGCCTTATTTACTAGATTTATCCTTTAACCGTGGTAAATAAAATATTTACGGAAATAATATTCATAATATATACAAATAAAAGTTACCTATTTACACAATTTGGACCTCTTGATTCCAAATATGGAATATATTTTTCCAAATTCAAAAAACTGAAGTGGAAGAAATTAATTTAAAATTTATTCTCATTGTCAAAACAAAAAGCGTGTTTTTAAGAAATAATTACTATCAAAAGATTGACACTTTTTTATGTCCAATATCAAGGTGAAATTAATTAAAATGACAAAAATTGGATTAAATGATAAAAAAATAATCTAATTACACTTTAAAACAAATTAAAATGATAATATAACCATATAAATAAATTAGAATAAAAGGAAGTTGGGAATTAAAATACAGTATTTTTCACTATTCATTAAAAAATGAATTTGATCAGAAAAATACCAAAAATTTACCCAAAGTAAATTTTCATGACCCTATTTTAAAGAAAAAATTTATTTTTTCAAACAGAACATATAAATGTAACCAAAAATATATTTAAAGTGGGTTCACCATCAAAAGGCATTAAACCGACCTTGTAAAGAATATTAGAGTATCTATGCTTAAAATTTGATTCATTCACATTTTAAGCCTCTAGATTTTATTGGGTAAATGTAAAAACATTTAACAAACATTTATAATAATATTTTAATAAGTTCTATTCATTCCTGCCAATACGACAACTAGGTGTTAACAACCTTTTATAATAATATTATATTATTATTTTTAAGTATGACTCAATATTGTGTGCAACATAAGATTTCAAAGAAACCTGTTGCTGTGTATCAGGTACGCCATCAAACATAGAATCCCCTTTAAAGTAAAATTAATATTTAATTCACAAATATTAATAAGTATGAAAATATCATATTCTTTATTTACCTGGGATGTTACAGTTTCGTCTGCATAACGTGTTTCTATACGGGTAAGTTGGCCATCCACATATTTTGGTTGTATATAGACTTGGTTTGGATCTAAGTAGTTCTTTGATACATGGATGTTGGTTCCATACTCATAGTGATTTGCTACATGAGGTTGAGTTCTACCTAGGTAGAGATTTTCTATACGGTGCAGGGTTCCTCCCACATAGCTCTTTGTTATACAGGATTCCAGATTGCAAAGGAGCCATTGGTTCTGCACCTCATGGGAATTATATCTACAAAGGTTGTGGGGTTTTTGGTCTGTAATGTTTTTTACAATTTCCTCCTTAATGTTATGTGATAGGTTTTACCTATGGGGAATCGTCGAAGGAGTCCATATTCTATGGTTCTCCCTTCTTCCATGCCTTCATCAATCAATCGATCTCTTTTTTTGGTTCCCCTTAGGGTTCTTTTATAGAGAGACAAAGTGGGACCTAGATTTCCTTTTGAATAATAACACATAGGACTTAGTCAATAGGTGTCCTTTGTAGTCTCCAAAATCCCAACCTAGCTTCGCAAATGACTTTATTTCATTTGTTGGGGCTGATGACACCTCCTTTCCCCACAAATGATTTAATTCAGGGGAGATCATTTAAAAGGGTGAATATCCCCACCCCTTTTCGCAAATGACTTTATGTCCTTCATGGGAACTATTTGAGCCACCCCTTATGTGAGATGTTTCCATTTAAAAATTTTAAATGTTACACATGCATATGTTTGACCCTCCATCTCCATGATGGTAACGAAGTTAATTTTTCTAACCATATTTAATGGTTGATTTTAAAATTATAAATGATTTATAAAATTATAATTTTTCTATGATTATTTATCCATAGATAATGGAATAATTACCTCATTGACCATAGTTAACATACCAAAGTCCTTTTGGACAAATGCTTTTTATTGTCAAAATGAATGACATGAACTTTAATGATTAATTAATTGAATATAAAATATTAATAAATAGAATAAAAGAATAATAAAAAAGGTTCTTAGAATAAAAATAATTATAATAACATTATTATTCAGAAATTCAAAGAACACACGTTGTGAGTCATACTCTAGGTAAGAGACACTTTAACTTAAAACCTCATTTTAAATGTTTTCAAGATTTATTTTATAAATCATTTTATTAATTGTTAATTTTCTTAAAATTATTTTATTGATGTTTTTATACAGGATCATATGAATTATAAAGGAAATATTATGACACTTTTTATATTCTTCAAATATTTTAAAAAGGGAATTTTTTTTAAGGGATGTTTTGATAAAAAGAAAAAAGGAATGTTTTATTTTAACATATATGGAATCAAATATTTTTTTCCACAAAAACAATTATTTGATGTTTGGATTGAATTATAATATTTCATTTTTTCTTCAAATAAAAATCATCTTTCCCTTTATTCTGGATATTTTAGTTTTGAAAATGGGGTTTTAAAAGGAAAGGGTATTTAGATATCTAAGAGTATTATTTATATGGGTTTAAAAGTTATTTTCAAGTGTTTTATAATGAAAAGGTGTAGGAATAAAAATTTTATTCATGAATTAGTATTTGTGAACTATATTTGATAAACGGGTGAGCCCGATATAACTTATATGATGGGTGAGCCACATTATAGATCTCTAATTCATTGGGTAATTTTCATTGTCTTCAAAGTTTAGAAGGGTGGAGTTAACCAATTTTGTTTCTCCAATAGATTTAATGGTATCCAGTTATTTATGACACATTTTTAACATGGGTTATGAATATGATTATCTATGTTTCTTAAAAGGGTTTATAATTTCTTACTATGAGTTTTATTGGATTTCTTTGAGAAAAATGTGATAATGGTAAACATTTTATGGATTTTCCTGTTTTTTATTGGAATAAGGGATTTATTACATTCATGTCATTACTGAGATTTATTTATCTCATCTCACATTTTAAAATGTTTTTCATTGGGGTTAAGGATGAGAAAAAAAGATAATACATCCTATGTTCTAGATTTTTAATTTAACTTGAATGAAGTAATCATGTTTTTATAATGAACTCTTTTTTGTTTTAGAAATGGATTATATGGGGAAATTTCCACTTGAAAGAGTTGTTCCTAATTTTCAAAAACATTAAACCTAAAAGGTACTCAGTTATATAGGTTATCCAATAATTTTCAATAATTTTTTATGTTTTAGATAGTTAAAATTGGGTCACATTTCTTGATATCAAAGCCATATATGTGAATGTGATGTTTTTGAATCAGATCTATGAGTGAGATATTAAGGATCATAAAATTCCTCTACATATTTAATGAAAAAATTACTATATAAAACTCCAAATCATGAGTTGGGGTAATTTTTATCATGAAACATTAATTTTCACAAGGCATAAGCTATCACCATATCATTCTGAATGAGGAAGCATCATAGTATTTACTTTTATGAATCAATGAATATCCCAACCCATTATACACTATAGTTTAGTGTAACAATAGCTAAACTAACTAAATTTCTCTTTAGTTCCTTGAAAATTTTCTCACATTCATCTATCCAATGGAACATAAATCCCATTTAATTTAATTTGGTGAGTGGATTTGATAACTATGATAAATTCTCTACAAATCATCGATAATATCTAGATAGACCATGAAAACTATGGATCTTATTCACATTTTTTATTTTAGGCCAAGGTTTAATAACATCTATCTTTGATGTATCCACTGATATTCCATCTCTTGAGATTACATGACCAAAAAATGAAACTTTATATAACCAAAATTCACACTTGTTACGTTTTTCAAACAAATTATCCATCCTTAGGGTATTCAATACAATTATCAAGTGATATTAATGGTCTTGATTAATTTTGTAATATATAAGAATATCATCTATAAATACTAACAAAAACTGATAAAGTTAATATCTAAAGACTATATTCATTAAATCCATAAAGATAGCAAGGGAATTAATATGAACAAATAGAATCACTATAAATTCATAGTGTCCATCCCTCGTACATAGGGATATCATGGCTATGTACTAACTTTTTACCCTCAATTTATTGTATCAAGATCAAAGATCAATCTTGTAAAAATATTAAGCACAACATAATTTATTGAACAAATCATCAATACGGGGAAGAAAATACTTATTCTTGATTAGGATCATGTCAAGTTATTGATAACCAATATAGAGTCAAATTGATCCATATTTTTTATGAAAAAATTGAACATGTACACCCAAGGTGATGCACTTGGACAAATGAATCCCTTATCAAGATTCTTATGCTGGTTCTTCTTCAAAACCTACAACTCAATCAGGGATATTATATACGGAGTTTTTGAAATAGGTGTATCACTTGGTATGAGTTCTATTGAAAACTGAACATCAAGATTCAGAGGAAGACTAGAAGACTCATCCATAAAACCATAAAAAACTCTCATAAATTTGGAATATCTTCAGTATTGAGTTTATCCCCAACCAAATGGGATAAATACCCACTATGTACATGAATCTTGATCCATATAGTGGCTACAATTTCCATTGGAAGTACACATTTATCCTTACACTGATAAACAATCATAGGTTGGTTTAAAATATAAAATGTGACTTACCTTACATGAAAATCAATTTGGGATTTATATAAAGAAATCCAATCCATCCCCAAAATAACATAAAAATCAATTATAAAGAGATTAAAAATATTTACAAGAAAACCATTCCCAAAATCTTCAATCAGAGAAGAATGAAAGACTCGAGATGTGGTAATCATGTCATTAGAAGTTTTTACTACTAATTCAACATCTAATAATTTATGTGGCATTATAATACCCTTATATAAAATTCTTCATATTTAAATGATTGGGTAGATCCAAAATCAAAGAATAAATTAATAGTTCTAAAGTGGATGGTAGGTGTACCTTTTACCATTTCATTATCATACCTCACAAAGACATTAGTTATCACATGATATTTCCCTTTTTCTCTAAGAATAAGATGTTACTAACATCAATCATCATCATTAAACTTTGGATTTCATCACTGGTTAGCATAATTCCTGTACGACTTTCATTTGAAACATTAGAGTGTGGGTGGTGAATTATGTTGAGCTTTTTCACTATTAATTTCATTAACTAGTCTCTTCACACAACTTTAGAATTATATTTCTTGATGAACTTATTTTCAATAATTAAAACATATACCAGTACCCTTATAAGATTTATCTATGTTTCCTTCAACACTTCACGAATGAAGGAAATATCATATTCTTCTCTCAATGTTTTTTATTATTAGAATTTCAATTAAATTATATAATTCTTTTATTATCAAACAATGATATTTATGTATGAATACAATATATATTTCTTCCTTTATATCATATCAAATTGTTTTTTAATGGACACTGAAGTCTCTTATGGATAATTCCCTTTAGAGACTTGATTTTAATCTATTGAAGAATCAATCAATTTCACTTTTAGGTTGAATGATAATATCAAAAACATACCTCACAAGTATTTTAAAACTTTCCTCATAGTTACTAATAGATTAATCATCCTTATAATTTAACTCAATGAATTCTTCACTATTTTAATATGAAAAATATGAGGAAATTAATTATTAAAAAACAAGCTTATAACTCTCATCCCACTCTATGGATTCAATTTCTTCCTATTGCATTATGTTCTTGATAAGATTTTACCATTGATAAGATTTTCCTTATAAATGATAAATAGAAAAAATAAGTTTTTCATGTTCTGAACAATGGGGAATGGAATGTATATTTTTAGTAGCACTGATCCATTTCTCAACTAGTAGTAGAATAACAGACCAACTAAATGTTTGAAAATGTTGCCTCATAAAGGAATTAATATAATGTTATTCCCTACATTTCTCGTTTGGAATGTCATAATGATTTATAGCCAGATAAATTTGTCTAATAAAAAACAATATTTTTCATTCCATCCAACATAAAATTTGGTTTCTTATAAGGAAAATCACTACACTATCCATCAAATTCATTATTAACACTATTTCTTTTAGTTCCAACCTTTGAATGAAACTAAAAAGCATCATATGAGGAACAATAATCATTTTGGGAAATTATATAATCATGACAATAATTTATAGGATGTCTAAATCATGGAAAATTATTTCCAATATATGTAACCTTAGGTTTAACAAAGGCGGTCCATGATCATCATCTATTCAAATCCATCATAATGTTTCATAAATAAAATGTGAATTAACCCATGAATATCCCCTGGGAGTGTCTAGTTGGGTGTGTAGTCTTATGAAAACTCATTATGAACTGATTATAATTGGGTTAATAACCAATACAACCCATTTATAGTTGTTACCCCTAGTTGTATATATTCCATATCCATATCCACTTGATAATATCTAGACATGGACGTATTTTCTAGAAAAACCAAACTTCTTTATTTACCATAACATAATATGTTCTAATATACTTAGGCTTATCCTAAGGGTTATCACTAAAATTTTCTCATCCTAGTTTCAAAATGTAACTAAACCTTACTTTGATACCAACTATATTAACCCAAAAGTTTCATACAATGATATTACATCTTATTAGATGAATGTTCATAACTTAACATTACAATCCACACCAGATCCATAAAGGTTTATTGTATTTGGAAACATGAATATATAAAAAAATTGTACATAAGAGATCTTCATCATATCACACTTAGTTCTTAACGACTATATCCCTTATTAGACATATAATACTCCCAACCTTTCTCTATGTCTTAGGGAAAAGGAAACATAATAAAGGACAAGCTGTAATAGTCAGTAAGGGTAAACAAGGGAGACACCAATGATCACTAAACAATAAAACAAGTATAAGGATATGAAAACATGATATTAACATTTTGAAACCATAACCAATATTTCCAATATCATAATCATGAGTCATGGAAAAACTATTAGCAGTTTATAAGACATGAATCATAAAGGAATCAGAGAACATGATCTATAAGAGCATAAAATTATCAAAATACATAAGTTTGTGTCATAAAAATAAGAATATAAATTAATTTTATTAGTCAAGGATCACTAAAAATACTATATTATTAAATTTAGTATACTCCCCTTTCCATAATATCCTTAGTCAGGGTTCACTCACAAGACTATCATAGTGTATAGAGTCCCTTATAGATCTGGGTACACTCCCCATTCCAGTTCTTATTATATCATGATATATTCATAATTATCTAATGCATTAGAGGGACATATAATTTAAGGATCACCCATCTAATAATAATAATACATCCATATATGTTTCATAATAACATAAACCATTCATCGTAACATCATAAAATAACACGTGGAAAGGAAATGAGTTTCATAAATAATTCATCATAACATAACCCATGGAAAATAAATGGGTTTCATAAAAATATCAACATCATAATCATAATACATCCATAAAAATAATAAAGATGGTATAATTATATAATATATCTAGTAAAGAATAGGTAGCATCAAAGGATATTGTCAGATATTAAAAATTCCTTTAAAAAATTGATGGAATTTTTCTTGAGAAAAATGCCCTTTTCATTTTGAAATCACATACATAAAATACAAATATTTCAAAAATATTAAGAAAAAAAAACTTCTTTGAAAATTAAAATATAAAATTATAAAGGAAGCTCTCAAAAAATGAGGGGTCATGATGGTGGGAAATTCTGTTCATGTCGAGTATATTGAAACACTGACTGTTTTCATAATTTCAGTAAAAATTCAAAAGTAGACTGTTTAGAAAATTATAAGAAGATTCCTTTAATATTTTTACAAAAATTAAAACATGGGTAAAAATGACTTTAAATAATAATATTATAATATTAAAAACATTTATTAAAACATTTTAAATTAAACATGGACTTGGAAGAAAAATATTTCAGACCAAATAGGAAATAAAGTCTATTTTTATTAGAAACATTTTCCCGGTCAATTTAAGAATGAAAGAGAGGAAAATGGTAATATTATTTAAAAATACCATGAATAACTAGGGTATAATAAAATTAAATGGTCTTATCAGATAAGGGTATTATAATTTCCTTTAATATAATTTCAATTATAAATAAACTTTATTGAAATGAGATTGAAACAAAAATCCCTTACCGCCTAATAACTTTTTAATCATAAGACACATAAAATAATATCATAAAATAAAACCTTAAATATTGTCAAAATACGGATATTCATGATATAAAATTCCAAAGGGTGTGTGTATTCATTTCATAAATAATATAGATTCATAACAAAATATATGTATCAAAAAGACAAATTGAGATGATAAACCCTTACCCCATTGGTTGATTTTGAATAAATACCCCATCAAAGCGAGAAAATTATATGTATTTATGAATACCAATAATTTTATTGAAAATAATAATAAAATAAATTCATGGTAAGTATATAAACCACAAAAAATAAACAATTGGTGAATATGGAATGTGTCTCAAAAAAATAAAAGTGAGGCAAAAATCCCTTACCTCATGATTGAATTACATCGAATGCACTATAAATTTCTATATAATAAATTTAAAATTATATAATTATATAATAGAATAATTAAATTATTATAGTATCATATATTATCCACTTATAACATTTGAACACCCATTTATTAATAATTCCTTATTAAAATTTTCATTTCGGGGTGTTAGCTATTTTATTTTTTCATAGAAGTTTCGGTTCAAAATTTCAGGTACTTGTACATTTATCATGGTTACATTGTATCCATAATTTTAATAATTATATAAATACCATATATATTCATTATATATATATATATATATATATAATCATCCATAAAAGTTATATATAGAAAAATGATTTACACTGATCATGGAGATGATATTCCATATATACGCATGAAAGCTATTTTCATTTTCTAAAAAAATGAAAATAATAATAATAAATATTATTTTTTATTTAAAAAACCATAATTATATCATAATCAACAAATATATAGATTAAATATATTCTTATTACCCTAAAATTAATGTGTACAAAAAATAAATCACTTCGCCTTGTGGAGGTGGTGGTCCACATGTATGCACGAGCGACATTAGCATTTTCCAATTAATGGGAAGGTAAGAAGTTTTATTTTATATTATAATTAAAAAATAATAATATATTATATATATAAAATTTAAACATTAAAACAATCATAATAATCATCCATGGAATATAGTGATGGAAAATGAATTGTATCACTATGTGGAGGTAGTAGTCCACACATACACACAAGAGATACTTTCACTTTCCATTTGATGGAATAAAAGGTAGATAATGGTGGTTACATAATAATAATAATAATTAAATTTAAGTATATTTATTATACTTAAGTTACTATTTCATGATGAATAATAAATATTTATAGTAGGTATAATAAGAAATAAAATTGAAGAGGTCAGGTAGGATGATTACCAATTCTTTAGTAGACCTCCTTTAGATCCTTTATTAAGGACCCTTGGAATGGTATTTTAAGAAGAAAAAAACCTATAATTATTAGATATTTAAGTTGAGAATAAATTTTTGTAGGTTTTGGTTGAGCTATGTGGCTCAATGTAGTGTAAATAATATAGGGGAGGGGTGTCCTTTTATAAGTGAGGGAGAGGAGACACTTGGTATTTTTAAAAAGATTAAAATATATTAATGTATGAATCAATCCAAATGGATAAAAAATGGGACATTTATGAATATTAGAAGATAATTTTTTTAAATACAGACATAAATTAGGATTTATAAAATTATTTCTTTCATTTTAACCCTTATCACTTTAGTTTAACCCTCGATGAACCTGTTTTAACTTTAACTATGGTAACCGATTTTTACAATTTTTTTATTCATTAGGAATAAATAATTTGAAGTTAATAAATAATATTAATTATTTTTATTAAAAAAAAGGAATCAATTTTATAAAATTCTATTCATATAATTAGAAAATTTTAATTTAAAATTAAAACTGAAAAAACATAAAGAAAATAAATTTTCTTTAAAAAATGTTTTCTTAAGTATGAAAAGTTTTTATACCAAAATACAACACAAAATTGATTCGAAGGACATAAATTAGATTGAAAATAATATAATTTCTATAATTTTTCTTTTAAAATTTTTAAAAACAAAATATAAAATCTTATATTCATGAAAGGAAAATATAGTTTTCAATAAAAAATCCATATTTTCACTATTCATAAAAAATCAAACATTTTAAAAAATTCTCAAAAATTATCCATTATGTAATTTTGAAATGTTGATTTATAAAATGAATTTTATTTTTTAAAATATATTTCCTAAAATTGGTTGAAATTAATTAAACTTTTTTTTCACAAAAAATCAATCAAAACCATTTTTTAGGAAAGACGTATTTTTGAAGTAGATGATGAAATTAAAAAAAATTGAAAACTTATTTATCAATATATTTTATTTATATAAACATTTATACATATTTTTAAAAAAATTTCTTATTCATATTCATATCTCTAATTTAAATGATAATTTATAATACTAAACTATATTATGTTTCATTTAGTCTCGGAGTTGTGTGTATCACAAGATATCAAAGAAATTTAATTTATTTGAAGAGAGATATATCAGAAAATATCAGGGTGTTAAATTTTTTCCTTTTCAACCACCCCATCATAGGTTGGTAATAAAATAAGGATAAGCATTTACATGATTACTACTTTCAATCCCATTTGAAAATTTTATTATTAATAGTAATCCTTTATGAGAAGTTTAGGAGACACATGAACCAAATAGGTAAACCAAGAAGTGTAATCTAAAACTAAAAAATCAGCTTGCTTGAATATCATGAAATCATAGGCCTTTGATTACATTAACATATCTAGGTTTAAATATAGATTAAATTTCACTTTAAAGTTATTCTATGTGAGATTCTCATGTCACTTCACTTGCACTATAGATTCTCACCATTTCTTGCCTAACACTTCCAACATATAGGTGGAATATCCAACCCTCACGGTCTCAATGGTATTAAAATAATGAAAGATTAACTTGATCCATTCCATCCATTCCTCATCCTATAGCCTTTACATTATCCATAAATAAGAAGTGGGTTTTACTTAATAAACTACTGAGTATGGTCCACCATCTATTTCTATTATTGATTACCCTCATGGACCAAGGTACATATAATATTGATAAAAAACTCTACCAAAGTTGGATCAACATGAGGGTTTGTCTGTGGGACATGATACCCAAAACCCTCTCTATGTTTATATGAGGACCTTTTGGAAGTAATTATCTATAAAATAAAAAACAAAATATCATTAAATAAACAACTGGGTATTTAACATCATCAAATAATCCAAAAGAAACCATTATAACCAGTCTCAAAAAAAGTATAAGTAACACTTTCCAACAAAGAAGATTATAAAATATTGAAATTTCAAATAATTTCACACAATTAATAGTTGGGACACACATTTTGGAAAACCATGTGTCAATAGAGAAAGTTCTACTATAAGATAACAAAAAAGGCCATATAGTTTCATCATGGTTACTACTAAGCATGTTCCTAAACCAAACACTATCCACTATCCTCCATGTTTCACCAAGAAACTCAACTCAACTCATGGCATCACCTCAAAACACATAAAAAATATGGGAATATATCAAACAACAATAAAAAAACCCATAATTAGGATCAAAACATAAACAAAATCCCAAAACACCCATGTAAACTCGAGTTTCAACAAGAAGAAGAGATATTGTGGCACTCCTCTTCTCCTACCTCTCGAGCACCAATGATATCATCTCTAATATACCACTGAACCCTATCATAAGAAGTTATATGACATCATTTTGTAGTGAAACAAATCAGGTCAACCTAAAATTTTACATGGCCTTGCAAGCCATAGGGCCTAAAGAATGTTCTGGATTTCCTTGGGCTGGTGATAATCACTAGGGCATCACAATTAACCTCTTACGAATGGTTTCACCCTTGGAAAACTAGCATGACCCATCCCTGATTTTGGATGACCACACCAACATACAATTAAATTAAAAATAAATAAATACACAATAGAGTAACACAATAATAAAAAAAGGTTGATATCATAAAAAACGTCACATTACCATAGATAACATGTAATACTCAAGATATACATACATGGTATATAAAGTAAAATGCGAAATCCCAAAATTGGGATCAAGACCCAAATGGACAATAAATATATCCTAGAGATAAAAAATCTAAAAAATAACTCCCTATGAGCTAATCTCATGAGGTCATGTCTTATCCAATATAAACAACCTCAATAATCGGTAATCAAGAAGAGCCTCCCATATTCATGGTTCCCATCACCTTAACCGTGTACTAAAAAAGTATATATACAATTGAAGGAATATATAGGGTGTGTGGAAAAAATACCAATAGGATACCACCATGAATCTATTTATAGATTTTAAACCATGAAAACCAATAAATCTATCTTTGAAAACTCATTTTCCAAAACCATTTCACTTTTAAAAACATTCACTTAAAACCAATACTTTAAAATTCATTTAGTTTTATTTAAAAAAACATGTTTACAAAACATTAATCAATATGCTTCCAAAGTAATGAATCAAAAAGGATCAAAAAAATAAATAAATCCATTAATCACAACATGCACAATATACCCAAACAAGGAAAAAATAAGGGTATAAGCATAAAAATTATCATATAACCAAATAAGTTGAAATAGACATAAAAAAAATATTACAATAAAAAAAGGAACTAACATATTGCAAAACACATATAAAAACCAACCATGCATAAGTAATGTTTACCATGGGAACTAACCATAAGTGTCATGTGTGAATCAGTCTAAAAAATAATTTTCTAGTCATCTAAGAAAGTACAACAAGATTGGAATCTCCCTCAATCTTACCCAGGATAAAATCCAAAACGATCCATTGGTCTCTTGTTAAACATATCAGAATCTATCTTAGTCTTCATCCCCAATGAAAATCTAGGTCCCTTGGAAAAAATTATGGAGTCTCCCTTGGTCTTCCAGAAAATGGTTCTTTAAATACCTTGGACAACACACCTTCACACCCAAGGTTTCCTATGTTTTACTCAATGCCAAACATATTAACATAAAAAGTTCCATATAAAAAATCCATTTCAAAAGATAATATTATAAACCTACATGCCCATTCCAAGTTAAGAATCAAAACCAAGAAATACCCCTTTGAAATCCCATTTCAGAAACCTATTTGAAATAATAAAACCTCTTTAAGACATTTTATCAAACACATGGGGTGCATTAAAGACTAACCTCCCTCTAAAAAGACACTTTATATTTCAAATTGATAACCCAAACCATGAATCGTATCAAAAATGAATTAAATATCAACCATAAATCAATTTAATGAAAATTTGATAAATGAAAACCAAATTCGATAAATAATTTAATGGTTAGCCATGGAAAACACCCTTAAATAGAGACAACTACCTCAAAATCAGTTCCAATATCATCATCTTTGATTAAAACCACTAGATTTTGGATAGAGAAGTCCTCACACATGTAAAATATAAGAAATAAAACCAAAAACCTCATTAAGAACCATAGGTTCATCTAGTGCACCATTTAGGGTTTCCACGATCCATGTAAATGGAAGAACAAAGAAATAGAAGTGGGAAAGATTAATAAATCATGAAGAATAGGGATTAACTCAAACTTAAACACTAATAATCCAAGAATAATCCACCAAAAATAAATAGGAATAGGCTCCCAGTCTTAGGGAAGAATCTATTCATGATGGGGAATCAGAATGAGGGACAAAGGCTTAAAATACCATAATATAAAATATCCATTTTTTAACATTTATTGACCTAGACTACTCGCTTGGTTTGAAAAAATGGTTATGAAAACCATGTTCCGACCATACAAGATCCAATGTATCCCCAAAATCAAGACACATGGTTACGACTAAGACTTTCGTGGTTTAAAAAACCATGAACAAGATATTCAAAATTTCTATGCCCCCCAAACACCCCTCCTATATGGTTTTACTTATGGTTAGGAAAAATGTGTTTCAACCATGTCCCATGGTCTATTTTCCAAAAAATATATTATAATCCTTAAAATTCAAAAAATAAAAGAATGAATAAAAATATAAATAAAAATTCCCATAAAACATATAGGTTACTTAGCACATGTCACACATCGAGTCACATGACTCTAGGAATATATGTCGTACATGATGTTACACATGATATGTGTGAAAAAATAGGGTAGGTGAGTCATGAATTATTTTACATGACAAGAAACACCACCTTGATCTACAAAACCTGTATACCATTGATACATTTCATTATATATTTATAAGGCATTAGAACCCTTGCACCTCTAAAAAGACTATACAAAATGTGCATTACAATGGACTACATGGAATGTATTCAGAAATCTCAATTCAAGAATTTGTTTCTTCCACATTTTCAACAACTAACATTATCCACTACACAACCATCACAACATAAACCACTATCAATAATTTCCAATAGACCACATAAGTCATTGTGTTCCTTTACCCTTGTCAAAATGGAATTATCCATCATGTAAAAACCTTCATCATGCCACCTAGAATAATCCCATAACCATTTACATGTTTGGGATATTATCTTTCTTTACTTATATCTCTAAATCACCATCCTTATCACTTTAAAGTCGAACCATCATCCAAAGAGAAGGCTTGTGGTGATTGTTCATCATATAGAGGAAGAAGGGGGAATCAATGGATGGTTCCTTGTGAAAATATCATACACCTAATAAGTCATTCATGATACACACTATAAGATACATGAAATATGAAATAATACTCAAATGGGGATACATAAAAATTTTCAATAAGAACACTTCAATGAATTTTTTCATGAATAAATTTTATGTTTTAAGAGTTTGAATTACCAAAGAACAACCCCAACAATATCATGGTCCATAATTCATAATGATTAAAATTTTGGTAACTCAATGTTTTTGGATTTCATAAATAATTTATCATAAATAAGTAGGAATAAATTAAATAAGTAATCCCAACCTCATGTAATAACAAACATATAGTTAATAGTCCATCTTTTCCATGGAAATTCGTTTATCAATGCTACAGATCCATCCCCATTCCTTCGATTTGATATTGGTTCCACCAAGAGTAAGTATCTCTCCTATATCTAAATATAGGGTTTATGTTGATTATAAATGTGGATAACCCTAGAGATAAATTATAAGGAGGCTTAAATAGGAGGGGGGGGTCTTTTAGTGTTTCAGCTTTAAAAAATAAATAAATAAGTAAATTCAAATAAAAAATTTAATGGGACTTTCCTATGGCCTAAAATGAAAACCATGATTATACCATACCTTGGATAAAACCCCCATTACATAAAAAACCGTGGTGTTTGAATTTATATATGATGCTCCATTTAGAACATATCAACATCAACACTCATGAGATCAATATTTATTTAAATAAAAAATATTCAATTTCGATTAAAATTCCATACACAAGGTAATTCAATAAAAAATCACTTGAGGGTAAACACTACACCCAGAGATCAATGGAACCGTTGAATTTTTTTCCATGTTTATCTACTATGGAAAATTTACTATTTTACCCATGATGATGTCTTGAGACTAATAAACCCAAAATTGAGATTAGTATTGACTGGAAAAAATATGGGTCACTATAGGGTGCTTATGTATTTTTTTGTTAATTTTATTTAATGAGTTTAAGAATAAAAAATGTTTCATGTCAATACAAAAGGTATCCTATAGTATTTCACATTGGCTTGATATATTATATGAATTAACCATTCAAAATATATTTTTGAGTTATCTCTACCTATTGTTTGTCATGGAGTATTATATGCTATGAAAAAATGTTAAGGTTAGCATGAGTGGGATTTTATAAAGAGAGAAAAAAATATTATTATGTGGCACGAACCAAGTTTTATGCACCAGATGATCCCCCAAGTATACTACTTGGAGTGTTATACACTATATATTTAGTATACAAGGGGTTCATGTTTCATATTAATATTTCACAAATATCAAGGGTTTTCAAGATTAATAGTATGAGAACCTTTATAATTTGAAACCTTTCCTACCCAAGACTTGAGGAATAGCTAATTCATAGGTGGTATGGTATGTTTATGATCCTATCATTGTTTAGAGTTTAAGAATATGGGATTTTTCTCTCATATGATAAAGATGATATTTGGGAACTTGATTTTGATAGACTATGGTAGTTTATGACCATACATTGATAATATATATGATGTAATTATCTATTAGATGAAGGGAATGTGATGTTCTCATTCATAATAGTGAATTCCATGTGATGTATTCATTGAACTGGTCAATCAATACTCAAATAATTGAGAATTTGTAAGAAAATATATAGAATTGATAGGTTTCATGTCCTGTTGTTACTTGATGTCTTGGACCAATGTATTATATAAAAATATTTTCACCCATATGATACAGCTGGTGGAAATAATTATAGATATACATGTGTTTGATAGAGATCATGCTAGTTTCACTTATATCTCGAGTAATATTGATGTGATACTAAAGGATACTCTTTTATTACTTCTATAAACTAGGGAATTTATATTTATTTTCAATGATAAAAAGGATCACGGGGTTACACTTTGTGATTTAATGAATATATATTGAGTTTAAACTCATAGGTATTCTCTAATTTTTTTTAGAGTTTATCAAAAAAACATTTTTGGATAGATATTCACAAGGTCTAACATATGATGTGATACACATTGAATTTGTTGATAACTTTACAAAAATGGTTTAGAATATATCTACAAGTAATTTTCTATATGGTTTCACAAGTTATTATATATGATACAACATAAGGTGAAACTGTACAAATTCTAAGAGTCTTTAGTGCAAGGGGATTTTGAAGGATACATGTTCTAAATCTATATATACATGTGATGTATATTATCCATATCATAAGTGATGATATGGGTATATCATAAAGTATGAAATGAGATATCATTCCACTACCTTAATCTAATTGTATTGTATGATTTAGATATATCATATAACCTGAATCACAACACATACTTATTCATGCATCCTATGATTAATAGCTAGATGAATGATAAGGGTTGTCATTCATTAATCTCTTACATTAGATATTATCATTTATTATTTTTCATTAGGTGAAATGCATGGGAGGTTAAATTATGCATTCATTTTATGAAATAATGAAATGGAAAAAATATTTACTTTGACATTTTATAACATTTGAGTAATTTTCATGAAGACTCAGAAGTGTCCCGAGGATTATATAAATAGGCTCTATCAATTGTAATGGTATAATGAATTTTTTGGATTGTCCAACAAATTTCTTTTCATTCTTCTCCCATTACTATATGAGATAATAGTATATTATGGGATTGACAGGGGTCATATCTCTATGATGGGTGATTCATGTTATCCTCTGGATAAAACATTGAGGATGGAGTCCTTTAGATGCCTTAGATTTATCCATATTAATAACTTTAATGAATAAGGTGGATCAAACATCAATGGTACAAGGTATATGGTTTCTTCATTTTATATATATATATATATGTTTTTGATTTCATAAACAACAATATTTGGAATTTGGGTTTCCAATTTCATTCACTACCTTAGATGAGTGTTGTTAGATCCTTAGAAACCCATCATGAATTTTATCCTACGGTTTTCTAATATAAATATACCTTGTAATAGATAATTATGGGAAAATAAATGTTTCATTATTATATTATATAGTATATTATAAAAATAATATTACAATGTAACCATAATGTATATCAAAATTATTATCTTTAATTCATGCACAATATTGTGCTAGGTATATATATCAATTTTAATGTGTATTAGAGTAGTGACCCCAACGTAACTTATAAAAAAGGATTTGTTTGGGTCAATAGGTTGACCCCTTTCATTCTATCCAACCTTTAATTTTTAAAATTTACTTATCTCCTTAATAAAATTTGATAAAACTACCACATGATATTACTCTTGAATTTTTTTATCCTTATATTTTTTTTCCTTATTCTCATCTCTAGGATATTTATCATCTTTATGTTATTTCTCTCCTCTATTTTGTTGCTAAATTTCTAATATTTTCCCAATTTTGAAATTACTGTTAGGCTGTTTATAGTGTTTGGTAGTATCAATCGGTGCATAATCTTTTATCTTCATGAATAGTTAGAAAAAAATTAAAAATAAGTAAACATAGTATTGGAAATATAATATTTTGAGAAAATATATTATATATAAAAAAACTAATCATAGTCACGAAACCTATTTATTACAAATTTTTCCTTTTCTTTAAAGTTAAAAGGAATTTGGACCCTCTATAATGTATCTATATCCCTTATTTATGGTTACCTATAAAATACAAGACACTATATATATTGGTAAATTTTTAAACTGATTATAATTCCTTAATGAAAGCACTATCCTTGATGAAATTTTCATTTAATTCTATAGTTGTTTTAGTTTTCAATAGTATATATGTCCAATTTTTGTTTGCAGGATCTAGAACATATAACTATTAATTGTATAACCATTATAAGATAATACATTTACACTTGGTCCTTTGTTTATCCATTGAAGTCTTCTAGAAATTAAATTTGTATTTTTAGATAATTCCTTAAAAATATGATATTGAAAAAACCTTATAAATTATTGGTTATGTATAATTGATATACAACTTCTATCCCTTGATGGATTCAAATTTATAAGAATTTATTTGAGATATTTAATACATTACACAACCTAAATACTGATATTTAAAATATAAACGTGATCCCCTCTTAATCATTCATAATAATTGGGATAACATCTCTTCTTGAAATTATTTTACCCATAAGCCTCCTACTATGATGAGATTTTTATAGTAAAATTATATACATATTTGATAGGTATTCGATAAAAAATTCAATTAATTCTTCATCCACACACTACTCTACAATATGATCATCTGTGGAGTGTCAATTTTTGGTGCACCCTTTTGAAATTTTCATGTACCATTCATTGGGGTACATCCATCCATAATGTATAGGTCTACATAGTTAGACCTTTCACACCAATCAAGACATCAAGTGAACCATTATATTAAATAATAATAGTGGGAAGAACATCTCCAATTTACAAAACACGATGGAATATTCCTATTATATAGCTAGAAACTTATCCAGGACTATAACATTTCTATATATAAATTTTTTAAAAAAATTAAATATTGGTTATTATGTGTTAAATATTTTTAGATAGAATGAAACATATATCCATAGAAATTAAATCTTATATCAAAAACATGAAAATCATATGATCATAAAACCTTTAACTTCAAGTAATTAATTTAAATGATTGTCTTGATATTTGATGGATACCCCTATAGAATATTTACACTACTTTAGAAGTTGAAAAAATAAAATATATCTTTCTTAGAAAGAGTTTGAGCTATCATAGAAAGAAAATATAGTCTTATTTCCTTCACCATAAAAAACTATTTCCTTATCTCGGAATGGTTTCAAGATGCAATAGAAGTGTTCAGGAATATTACCAAAAATATATTTTTTCTGGTTTCTTCAGATAAAATCCCTAGAATCGGATAAATGTAACCCCAATACATTCAAGGATATTATTTATTCACATATAGTTTATAATTAATTTTAAATAAGAATTACCTAATCTTGATAATTATTTATTTAGTGATGAATTAAATTAACCTTATTGTAATAATTTCATTGAGATGATGAATCGAATGTATAATTCCTTTATAAGTACACACACATTCCTTATAAATCTTAAAATGACCCCATTAAAACTATAGGTGCTAGCACTGAGGAACCAAACAACTTGTGTCATTTTCTGTTGATCAGAACAAGAATATTTTCATTCATGAAATACTCTATATTTTTTTTGTCAATCTTCAGAGAGAGGATAATGATGATAATCTCTCAATCTTGAGAGAATTCTTGAATGTTTATCTCTAGGTATTCAAGGTAATTCTATTGAGATAATATACTAGTGAACAATAAAAATATCATCTCAGAAAATGATATAGTTGGGTCAATATATTCAGGGATTGAAAATTAATAATTTCACAAAGGCCTTTATCTAATTGTTAACTCTATGTAAACCCCATGTCTATTATTATATTCCAGGACATTCATTAAATCATGGGTATTTAAATATTATTTTTAAATAAATAAATAAATATTTATTTAAATAAAATTAAATAAAATATATCACTTCATCTAAACCCCTTTCTTAACCCATCAATCCTCCTCGATATTTATCAAACCTCAAATAATACATAATTATTTAAATAAATAAATATGATGATATTTTTCATTTAATAAATAATTAAATATTATATTAAACAACTGAAGAATAAATATATTTTTTAATATTCAACTCACATATATTATGAACTAGAATAATTAGTTATTGAATTTATTTGATCAACATAATCTATATAATTATTATTCTTCCATATTGAGAATAATATTTATTCTAAATAATAAATTAAAATAGAAATCAACTAAGATTCTAGATATGATTAGTGTGTGATCCTCCAGTCCATTTTCTCAGTGGAATTAGACAAGATGGTCAAAATTCCATGATTAGCATATAACAACATGTCTATGCCCCATAAAGAAAGAATTTAATGTCACAATGATAAAATACTCATAATAATACTTACTGTGTAATATAATCCCTTTATGTAAATATCTAACCAATTAAGTTTCACACTCATGTCATCAACCAATATGTTTGATATATCTTTCTTTAACAACCTGAAATGAACCCATTGACAAACTACCATAACCATGGAATTAATCAAACAGTTCCATTCTAATCAAAGGGAAAAATATATATAATTCAATTAATATATAAGATAAAAAATCATTTCCTGACATATTCATTATTGGAATATCACTTACGACACACCCAATATATTCTACTTCACTGTGAGCATATGTTGTTATAGTTTTCCATGTTACATCAAAGTACACGATTCATGATATACATTACTAATAATATCAATTATAAGGACTAATACACAAATCCATATATATAAATATCCAATTACATATATAATATTTATAATTCTTATGGGTGGGTTTATTCTCATAACCTACCTTCTTGAAGATTACTAAGTGACAAAATTCATGAGAATAAGTCTCATATGATTATGAGCATCCATCACTTGATAGTGAAAACATTGTTTGCGTCATATCAGAATATGTCATATTGACCATTTGACACATGTTTAAGAATATTTTCAAATAAATTTAAGTTTATTATCATAGAATGGAACATCTATGAATTTTAGATACGAAAAATACTCTAAGGAAATTAACACATTAATGTTACGTATAAGAACACTTATCACATGGCATGAATTTTATTAAGATTCCAGTATTTTAATATAAAATTAATAAAAATTAAAAATTAAATTGGTTATAGGGAACCAACTCTAACTTAATCCCACACTCACTAAAGACAAATACTGAAAAATTATCTTATGTTAGCTCTCACATGATATTTATTCTTCAACTGAGATATGGTTTTCATCAATAGGTCTTCCAAATTATCTTGAATGGAAAATTTTATCACTATGATATCACCCCTCTTTGGAAAATTCCACAAGAGGTGATACTTTAGAAGTATATGTTTCATCCATTGACGTGACCTTGGATCCTTAGTGAGGACCACCATTGCAGAATTATCACAATATAGTGTGATCAAATATTTACTATTAGGCACCACATCAATCTCCTAAAAGATGTTAGGTATCAACAATACATGTTTAACTACATAAAAATCCACAATATACTCATTATATGCTATATAATTGATGGCCACTTTCATTTTCGATCTCTTCCGGCTCATAGCTCATCTGTTAAGGCAGAAAGCATATCCTAACTATGATTTCTAATCATTATGGATTGTTTGGAAAATAGAATATGTGCATCCCTCAATAACTAGTTCCTCATCACCTCCATAAACTAGGAACATATCATTTGTACACCTCAGTTACTTTAGGATAGTATTTATAATTGTCCAATATAGATTTCATGGGTCAACATGATATTTTCCAACCATTCCCAAGGCATATGAAATATCAATCCTAGTAAATAGCATGATATACATGATAAAACCTATCACATAATCATGAGGAATTCTACTCATCCCCTCTCTCTATCTATCCTATTATATTAAAGGAAACATTTTCTTAGAGATATGTATACCATGTGACATTGGAAACAATCCCCTCTTGAATTGTTCCATAAAGAATCTCTTCAATACCTAGTCAATGTATATACACTAACATAGTCTCCTCTAAAATATATCATGAATTATATTAATCCCTATAATATAATTTTTTTCATTGAGGTCTTTTATAGAGAATAATTTTTAACCACTTTTTAATAGGCTATAATATTGGTACCTCATTTTCCATTAGTAATATATCATTAACATATACTACTAGGAAAATGACTTTATTCCCACTAAAACTATTATATATATCGAGATTAAATTCATTCTATATGAAATATAATTATTTTACGGATATTTAAAAATAAAATTTCCATGATCTTGATGTTTTCTTTGTCCTATAAATGGAACTCTACAACTTTTATACCTTATTGTAATTCATTGGATTCACAAATTCCTATACTTGTGTCATATAGAAATATTTCACAGGGTTCCCATTAAGAAAGGCTACTTTGACATCCATATTCTAAATCTCATAACCATGGTATGATGTTACAGAAAGACTAATTTTAGTATATTTCATCTCAGTGACTGTTGAAAATGATTCATCATAGTATATTCCTTGATGTTTTTTAATCCCTTTAGTAACTACTCATTCTTTATAGGTACCAAATTTTCCATCCATGCCTAGTTTTGTCTTGAACACCCATTCATACCCAACAATATTTTTATATTGTTTGATATTTATCATGGAATATAACCTTACATGGAGGTAGTGAATTAGGGTATTACTATAATATCCTTTTCTTTTGATATTGTTATCTCAACTTGAAGACCACCTCCATCTCTCCATTTATTTATCTCAAGAGAGTATAAAGTAGTAAATGACAGATATGATTTTACTTGGTTCAGCTTAATGGGAATATGTCCAAAGATCAAGCCTGATAATGTTCCTATTCACAAATCATAATAAAACACCACCACCTTAAAGGTTTATAAGTTTGTAGTGGTCTCAAATACCCTCCAAGTTAACTTCCACACATGATTGAACAACTCTCTACTATCCTACACTAATGAACCAAATGGTCGTCATAATGAAATACTATTCTTCAATAATGATGATAGAAATATAGTCCATGGTTGGTGTTTCCTATTCAACACCGGTATATCAAAATTATTGTGAGATAATGAAACTATTGGATTACTCCTTTCTTCCACATTGAATTTCCTAAAGGGATTTGGAATCACTCTCTGTCTTTTTAGTAAAACCAAGAACCCCCTTCACTCTTGGATATTTATTCTCTACGCATGACCATATACAATTCATCCCCAATTAATAGACCTTTAAATACAATTCTATAATTACAATACTACATCCAATAATGAATTTAACTTGATTGGGGAATTCAAATCATTCCATAACCATCTTAGAATCAACAATAAAACCCCCTTAAAGTCCTTTTTCAATTTTAGCACAAATTCTGAGTATTTACTGACTTGAATTATGAAACAGGTTTCACAATGAAATAGTAACAAAACATAGATATTTTTCATCAACACACCAACCATAATGACCATGGACTTATATTTTAAGATGTTCAATACAATATAACTTCTTACAAACCATGACCTCTGAAATAGCCATAACGAGACTCCCTATGACTTATAGGTGAATGATTAGACCCTTACGTCATACTCCACTCCTATGGCGTGACTCCTTATGGTTAAAAGGTGAATAACTATACTACCATGAATTTCTCCATGCCAATAGGGGACTCCCCACATATCACATGTGAATTTACACTTCACCATGACTTAATCTACAGTCATAGCAGACTTGACCATTTCTCACAAATGAATTCCTGGATCAAAACACCCACCATTGTGACATGGTCACTACCTCCAGACATAAAAAAAATACAAAATGTATCATATGATTTCACCATGATGTGTTCTAAACCATGGTTAAGATCTTCTTTATAAAATTGGACAAACCACTGAAATATCCTTTGTTTAAAAAACTATAACTTCTGGGAAAATATCCTCCATTATATTTTTCAACAAATACAACTCAAAAATTCATAAGAGAATATTTTTTCTAAAAATAACCCATTTATATTTTATTAAAACTCCCAAAAAAATAATATCTAAATTCTCGAAGTAATAATAAAATCTTCATCATTCAAATTTTAGTTTCATGAATCAATGATTCACTAATCGCCAAATATAAGCTCATGTGAGAAATTCTCAGTGTGAGAAATAAGAACTGAATGGAAGGATTCCCATGAGAACATACCATGATTATGATATCATCAAAAACTTCCCCTCCCCACCACTAATTAACTAGATTCAATATCCCCATGCAAACATATTTTCAATACTTCTTCATCAGATATATCTCCCCCTTTTTAGAAAACCAAAAGAGATATTTCACTAAAAGTTTATATGAGAGGGTTAAAAGTACAATAATGATATATGAATGAGTTTCATACTGTAATCTCAATGTTTTTGTCCTCAAATGTTGTATGGGAGTTTTGATGAGGTTTATAGTACCCTATTTGTTATACATAATCAAAATTGGAGATCCAAATTCGTTGATAATGACTTCAACATATTGTTTCATCCAAATAAATTGAGTGCATACTTGAGTTTTTACAATATATTTGGACTCTATGTTGATTAATGATATATAATAAAATTTATTTCTATACACTGAGATATAATAATTATGAGGTTAAAATACACCACATAAGGTTGATTTTTTTTCATCAACTAAACCATACTAATCTATGTCCAAATATCCCAAAAACAACTATAATGAATTGTTTTAGTAAACAACCCTTATTTCATCACATGGTTGATATAATGAAGTATCCTTTTTAATATATATCATGTGACTTTATTTTAAAAAAAATTTATATCATGTATCTGGACATGTGGTAAACACAATTCTAGTCATGTGTAATTAAAGTAGAGTAAACTAACAATTTTTTGTCTATAAAGTGTGTTATTAACCTCTTTATATTTTTTCTCTTTCAATAATTTTTTCTGGGTCTCAGTTAGAGTTTCCATCACTCTCAAACCATGCATATAGAAAATTTTCAACACATACTTAACATATTTAATTTGTGATATGAAGATCCTATAATTTCATTGATTGACATATAAGCCATGCTAAAATGAGAATTCTCCAATAAGTGAAATCTCAAATTTGAACCCAGTGGGATCTGAATATTTATTTCATTGGATATAATCCAATCTTTCAGACCTCTAATTTTATTTCTTGATATATAGGTTGTAGTCAATCCCTCCCATTGAAAATTCAAGCTTCTTCAAATATTGGTCCATCATTGAGTACTATGGTCATGGTGCTTTCTTTAGCCCATACAAGTCCATATTCAATCAAAAACTCCATTTCATCATTATAAATGAGAAATACACCCTGTTTCTCGATGAATTATTCCTCTTTAACAATCCCATTGAGAATGGCTAATTTGACATCCATTTTGCACACCTTGAATACCGTATTCACTTCCATGGATAAGAATAATATTATTAATTCAAGCCATGACAATGGTGTGAATATTTTATCCACATCAATTACATAAATTTGGTAATACCATTTACATAAAATTCATGCTTTGTTCCTTTTAATTTTTTTGTCTTCATTTAATTTATTTTAGAACACCCATTTTGTCCCGATGATTTTATTATTATGCAGCCTCATAATAACTTCCCAATTCATATTATTTTCTATTTGGTCAAGTTCCTCATGTATATCTTTGACCAAACTTTCATCCTTAATATATTATTCAAATTGTTTTGTTCCACTGAATATAAGAGAGATACCCATTGTTGTGATTTCATACTTCTTGTTAGAATAATGGTTAGATGATCTCTATCTAGCGATTTAATCCCTTCTCAATTGAATTCTTGAACCTGCTATTCTATCTAATTTTATTTATCATTATAGTTTTTATAAGATTTATCAATAAAAATCATAACTCAAAATGATCCATACACTTTTCATCACTCTCATCTTCAAAAACTGGATATTTTTCATGTGAAACTAGATCATCAGAATTTGAACTCTATTCAAGTGTTGTAATCACCAACTCATTTTCAATTACAAAAATATCATTAATTTCAATCATTTTTCCAAATTTTTTTAAATAACCCATGGGATATACTATTTGATGAATACACAAGAAATATTCCTTCATAACAATGAGCTTCCAAATTTGTATTTTTTTCCTTATTGATATTGAAGCACTTAAAAAAACCTATAAGTCTTTAAATATAGGATTCTTTCTATCCTAGATTGCAAATGGAGTCTTGTCTTTATTGGGAAAAAAAGCTCTATTTCATATGTATACCAATTCTTTAATTTTCTCTTTCCAATATTTATCAAGTAAGACGTTGTCAATAATCATAATTCGAGCTATGTTGGTGATGATGTGATTCATTCTCTCAAAAAAATCATTATATTGGGGAGTTACAACTAATGAAACTTAGTT
Organism: Viscum album; assembly: GCA_963277665.1. Taxonomy (NCBI): domain Eukaryota; kingdom Viridiplantae; phylum Streptophyta; class Magnoliopsida; order Santalales; family Viscaceae; genus Viscum; species Viscum album. The sequence goes on along the minus strand of OY728155.1, from coordinate 187,852,807 downwards.
CTAAATCATATGATCATCAAGATATTCTTTTACATGGGTGTTTTTAAATTTCATACAATTATTAGTGCATGACATTTGAATTTTTACACGAAGCACATTTTCATCCATAATTTGGTATTGTGTGATACAATTAAAAAATTAAATTTTTTGAGAAATAACCCTAATAAATTCTATTATACAAAAATCAACAATGAAAAAGACATAATACCATTTACTATTTTTGAATTTGGGTGTGATTGGACCATAAACATCAACATGCATGAGCTCAAGTAGTCTTGAAAACCTGCATTTCTTTGGATTGTAAGTATTTTGAACATATTTCCCTTTTTACAAGAGTAACTTGTGTTAGTATGATAATATATATTATTTGGGATGTCTTGAGATTCCTTATATTTCACCATATCGAGAAAGGATGTTTATCTCAAGTGTCCAAGTCTTCTGTGCTAGTATGTTTTCATCTTCCTTGGACATAATACACCAATTATCATCACCAATGAGGTAAATATACCCTTTTTCATCTTCTATGTAGAATTACCGAACCATATCTTTATCAAACAATGAATACTTTGTTTTTTAATTCCATCATCTTCCTTGAGTCTCATAACTGACTAATACTAAGAATACTATGATTTAGGCCTTCAACCAAGAGAACATCTACTTTCCTAAGATCTTTACCACTAACATTAACTTTCTTGGATCCAATGATCTTAAGAACCTTGATGTTTCCAAAATGAACAATACTATATTTATCATATTTTATTCCCATAATGATGTATTCATTTTAAATCATGTGCTATGTATATCCACTATCTGAAATCCATAATATTGATTTTTTCATTGATCTCAAAGAAATATTAGCTAAATTATCCTTCTAAAACATTATTGTATAAACCATAGATTTTTGTTCAACCATTGTAGATGATGAATAATATTTTTTATGCTACTTATAAATATTCTTATTCATCTTGAAAAAATAAGAATATTTTCTGAACTTTTAGTTTTATAGAAAAAGATTCAAACTGTTGGTATCTGACCTTATGAGATTCACGTGGAACCATTTTTTATACTCTTGATGTAAAATAGATATCTTTGTGCTTATAACTATTACAATAAAACTATTATCCATTAAAAACATAGGAAAAATTTGAAATTTTTCTTTCCTATTTTTAAAATTTTCATTATTATAGATATCTCTTGGAAATAAAACACATATACTAGGTGTGTTATATATTTCTACAATAGAAACATTTTATTCTTAGCATATTATTCTTAGTATTTATTTCTCCAAAAGTTCCCTGTTAAGTTCCTTAAAGATCTACTTTCTTCTAAGGTGTTAATTATTGAGGTTTAACACTAACCATGAATACATTATTCCTGTTATCATATTTCAAAAATGTTTTCTATTTATATTTGATTCATTATACCAGGAATGAGAATAAATTACTCAGTGAATTAATCAGACAAATTTCTAGCCTTGATATGATAAACATTCTTCAAGCTACCAGGTGCCATAATAGTTGTGAGAATCCTCTCTTGATCTTAAAAATTACATTTCCATTTCATGAATTATTATTATAACTCCAAAATTATCATGTCTTATTTCTTTAATTGATGTAGATATCCTATTTATGATTAGGTATTTATCCTCAACATTGATTTACAACTTGACTTATTTATTTTAACCTATTGAATTTATTGATTTTGTATTTTCAATTTCAAACTTTAATTTTTACATCTCTTCCTCTTATTACTGTATAAAGTGTTTAATTTCATGAAAAACCACTCTAGAATTCTTCATCTAGTCCCTCAAAACATTTATTTCTTTAAGGGATTCCTTGAGTTCAACCTTAATATCAACTCTACTATTCAAGTCATATTCAACATCATCATCATTATCTTGTTCAATGAATACTAGTGTATCTTCAACAAAATACATGCAATATTGAAACTCTTAAACTTTAATTTCATCTGAATTTTTATCTTATAATGAGACCAAAATTTTCATTTTGGAATCACTGTTCTTAGCCTTCACATCTTTCTCATCATGTTTTGAAATTTATTTAGAAATTTTTCCATAATATGTCCCACTTGTACACACATAAAACAGAAAAGTGGAATCTTACCTTTAAAATTTCCTCTTCGTATTCTAAGGCTAGAGAAAAGAGATGAGATCATCTCATAATTTTTTTATTCTTATGAGACTTATTTCACCAAAAGTTTTTTCATTGCATTAAAATCCAATTCATGAGATTTTCCATCACCATGGACTCATTGTCTTTATTTCTAATATCATATGTATTGAGAGTGCTACAAAAAGTACCTAAAGATATTTTCATTGGGTATCTATCTTCTAGATTTAATACATTTTCATTAAATCAAGGATGAAGTATTTTCATGATTCTCTTTATAATTTTCTCATATTTGAGATCCTCACCATGACTGTGCATGTCTTCGATTAGAACATTTAGTTGGCGAAAAAATGCATCAAGTGTCTCACTTAGAGTCATTATAAAATACTCATATTTATTCCATAAAACCTATAACTTAGCCTCATGAACATTTAAATATCTTTTATAGATATTCATAATTTCTTTCCACATAACATGAGAGGTTTTACAATAAATTTCCATTGTGTAAATAAGATTGTCTAATTCATTTATTATGGAATTAATTGCCTTTAAATCCATATCCAATTATACATAAACATTCTATGATAAAGTTCTGATGCCCATTCTCACATAAATATAGTACATGGAATCCAAATAAACTTCCATTCCTAAATATTGGAAATAGTATTACATACAACTCTTCTATAACTAAATTATTTCCTTCAAAGATAGTAATGACTTTTTGTTTGATAATTGGTGCCATATCTTCATGAAAGAGATAATTTCACCCCAAAACCAAAAAAATGATACAAATTTTTGGTTATTTATCAAGGAATATAATCTGAGAGAGGGGTGAGTTAGGGTATTGTTGTAAGATCCTTTTCTTTTGATCTTATTCTCTTAACTTGAGGAACAAAAAGCAAACCACAAAGGGGGAAAAGAGTACAAAAACCACAAATTACCACCACTAAGAGTAAAAGGTGTAAACTGAAAGTAAAGGGGTCAGAATACAAGCCCAAGAACCCACAAAGTAAACAGTACTACTGAAGTCTTCTCTCAATCCTCTACATGTAGGGTAGTGGTAGTAAATCCTGAAGCTATAGAAGTATGCCCCATCCACTTCTACCTCACAAAGCTCCACTAAGTCCCAGACCACCAAGGTCTACATCGTAGCATCAGTCGTCTGCCCAAGACACAACACATGTAGGAGAAAACTGTGAAAGGGTGAGTATAACAAATCAATAGGGACCCCGAGATCCTCGAAAGTCTCTCGGAAATACACCAGGGAAAAATACCACAAAGAAAACACCGCCAAGAAAGGTCTAAAATATATATGACAAAGTAAAAGACATCTCACACCATGTATAACTATGTATATAAGTAAATATGACTAGTTGTAAAGCTAGATCGTCTTATTAGGTTGAGAGGTTCTACTACTGACCCATAGAGGGTTGCTCTGCTGCTGATCCATGAATGGTCTCTCTACTATTGATCCAAAATGGGTCACTTTGTGGCTGATCCACGATGGGTCATGCTACTGTTGATCCACAAAGGGTCTCTCTCATGTTGATCCATGCATGTTCGCTCCATTGCTGATCTATGAAGGGTATCTCTACTATTGATCCACAAATGGTTTCTCTTATGATGATCCATAAAGGGTCACTCCGTTGTTTATTCACGAAGAGTCTTTTTACTTCTGATCCACAAAGTGTCACTCTTCAGTCTTCACATCATATCCAATCACTGGATTCCTACATTTAGCACACTTAATTCTATCTTCCCCTCAATTAATCAGTCATACCTCAACCGCCAGGAAGTAACACATAGAGTAACCAAAATAATCATCTCGTCATAAAGGTCCGAACACAATAGAAGACACGTCAAACGGACGCTCGGTTGGTTAGATATTGGCATTTTTCTAAAATAAACCTATTTAGATTCGAGTCTGATCCATCTTGGACATATGCAAACCTCCTCAAAAACACACGTAGTGTATATCATAAGGAAAAAATAATCTAAAGGGTCCTTGTTCTGTAGATGGTTCATCAATCGGATTCTCAATCTGTTAGTTATTGACGTTTTTATGAAAAGGGGTTTGTTGGGTTCGAGTACGGGCTGACCCAGGTGGGAAGACCCAACCAAACCTAGTTTAGGGTCCATTGACCCAACTTGGGTCCACTAAAGTCATATTGGTTCATCGCCTGATCAGAATGAGGCTAAAACCCATGCCCGACTCTTTTCTTGCCCCACGATCGACGCAGGGTAGTTTCTGCCACCGTAGTCAAGCGATCTTGGCTTGCACCACACAGTCAGAAAGTTCGGCAGTCGGAATCCTGTACATGGTCAACAAACCATGTGCCTCCAACATTTCAAAGTATCCTAGACATGGGAATCCACCTCTATGTGGCGCAGATTGTCACCGCATCTCCACGTCGCCGCGACACAACAAAGTTTCTCCGATTGTTTGTTTCTTGAATCGTCTAGGCCTACGAGACTGTAGAGCTTCCACCTTCATCACGATGGGCTCAAACATTCCTTGCCTCCATTTTGATAATTCATCCACAAATAATGCACAAGGAAGAGGGGCTCAGTCCTTATTCGTGTCATCTCACACCCTCCTCATTAGAAGTTTGAAATAGGGGAGGTTCAAGATCATAGTTCTGTCAAGCTATCCACAATCCCCATGAGAAACCCCATGGAAAACATTATCTCATAGGAACCCCTGATCCACGTATCAAAATATTCATGGGTTGATCTATTTTCATTGTTTTATAATGAAGAATGGGGAATTCAACCAAAAAGAAATCCCTAACTGGATTTGGATTTATCGTAGGCAATAGATAATGATCTAAGTCATTATTAAACCATGATCTGCTATCGTTCTTCACCATTCTTCAATTCCCATATCCGATCTCATCCTCCAAGATATTTGTCACCGCGCTTTGATCCTCCACGGTTTTTCATTGGCCAGGGTTTCTATGGCATTCATTGTTCTTCTTTGGAGAGGAATTCTACCACAGGTTCATCAGAGAGCCCCCAAGGTTTAATTATCCACTCTCCAATGTGTTTGTTTAATAAAAAGGAAACACATCGTAGTATTTCTGTTATGCTTGCAAAAATGATCCATTAATGATCCTCATTTAATGAGCCTCATCATTGCACCGTAGTGCCGACGTCCACCTCTCAATGGTGCAAAAGAATAGAAAATAACTTTTTTAAGTGATTTTAATATTTTTCGAAAAGTCTGAAAATTAAGTTTTCTGTCCAAACCTTGAATGTCAAAGTTAAGTCTTCTCTAGGAGAATCCCAACATTCTAAGTTCAACAGTGCCCTTGGATTTTAGATCTGAGTACTAGTTCAAAATTTAGAAAAACCCACTTGTATGTTTACTTAAAAAAGTTTAATATTCAATTCCAGGCTCACCGGGCCTCGGAGTAACGGGTCATAAGAGCGTGTGGTCTCAAAATAATTCCATATAATTTTTTTTTTAAAAATTACATGGAAATTCTGGGACATTACATTTTCCCCACCTTAGGGATTTTACATCCCTGAAAGCCAAAATAAGGGCTACTAAAACAAATAGGTGTACCGAGAACAAATCTGAGCCTCCTACTACCATGTGCGCTCCTGGAGGTTCTCGTGCTGCTACCGAACATGCACCATAAGAATCTAACATCCATGAAGGAACCACTCCTTTCTATCCTCTATCTTTACTAGGAACTCTGCAAACATCTCCCCATCATCAATGACCAGCTCACCCTAGTCAATGACGTGCGATGGATCATGCATGTACCTCCTCATTTGGGACATGTAAAAAACATTATGCACCCGGTGCATATGTGGGGGAATATCTTGGCGGTATGCCACATTTCCAACTCTACTGAGGATCTAAAAAAGTTTGATTAACCTTGGATATAGCTTTCTGACCCATCCAAATCTCCACAATCCTCATTGGGGTGAGACTTGAAGGAACACATGGTCTCCATTCAGGAACTCCAAGGGTCTCCATCTTCTATTAGTATAAGATTTTTGCCTGATATGTGTAGTCCTCATCTTCTCTTAGATGATCTTCACTTTCTTAGTGGTATCCCATACCAACACTGGACCCATGAGTGCTGACTCCCCTGGGTCTGTGCAGTATAGAGGTGATCTGTATGGCTGCCCGTATAAGGCCTCAAATTGTGCCATGCCAATGGTGGATTGATAGATATTATTGTATGGAAACTACACCAGTGGTAGGTGGTCCTACCAACTGTGAGGAAAATTAAGGACACAAGAACAGAGCATTTCCTCCATGGTTTGTATGGTCTCCTATGTCTGACAATCTATTTGGGGGTGAAAAGCCATGCTCAAGTGCAAGTGATTCCCGAATGCCTCTTGCAACCCCTTCCACAACTAGGATGTAAATCATGCATCAATGTATGATAATATTGTCTAAGGCACCCCGTGAAGTTGCATTGTCTATTGTACATAGAGTAACCCCAATCCCTCTATCAATCCCTGCTCCCGGATGGGTTGGAAGTGAGACAAAATGGTGAGTCTATCAACAATCACCAAGATATAATCGTGGCCCCTAGACATGTGTGGTAACCCCATCATGAAGTCCATGAAGATACCATCCCACTTCCAATATGGAACCTCAAGTGGTTGTGGCAATCCTCTGTGGACATGATGCTTGGACTTTACTTACTGACACGTGAGGCATCGTAAAAAAAACTATGACACCACTTTCATCATCTGTGGACACCAGTACTGACATCGTAGGTCCTGCTACATCTTCACAACACCAGGATGTGCCACCAAAGGGGATGTATGGAACTCCCTCAACACCTCCTCCCATAACATCACTGGTACTATGGTGCACCCTTTGAAAAGGATGATGTTCTCCCTACCTATCATAAATCCAATAGGAGCTGGTCTTGAGGATATCTAAGCACGTTAGGCCTCACAGTCAACATCCACAAGACGTTCCTTCCTAACTTTCTGTAAGAGCATATGAGTGATAGTAATAAACTAAAGGTAATCTTCTCCATCACTATCCACAAATGATATCTACATCGTGGCAAGATGCCCCATCACATCACTCAACAGCTGTAAACCAGACCTCCTGCTGAGTGCATCTGCTACCACATTCCCCTTCCCAAGAGTTTATACTATCTCAAATTCATAGTATTAGAGGAACTCCAGCCATCGTCTCTATCTCAAGTTTAGGTTATTTTGTGAGAAGATATACATAAGACTCTTGTGGCCAGAGTAGAGCGTAAAGCATTCACCTATCAAGTAGTACTACCAAATCATCAAGGAAAAGATGACCACTACTAACTCTAGGTCATGGGTCACCTAGTTTTTCTCATGATGCATCAACTATTGTGATTAATATTTGATCAATGCCCGCTCTTGCATCAAGAAACAACCCAGTCTGGTACCTGATACACCATAGAAGACTACATACCCAATTCCCTCTTCTGGTAGTCTCAAGATGGGGGCACTCATTAGTCTCTTCCTCAACACCCGAAAACTCTGCTGGCACCTCTCCATATATATGAATGGATGTACCTTCTTTATCAAAGATGTTAAGGGTGATTCTACTCTAGAAAAGCTCGGTAAGAATCTCCGGTAGTACCCAACCAACCCCAGGAAACTCTGAACCTCAGTCACTCTCTTGGGTGGATTCCAAGAAAGAACATCCTCTATCTTCGCTGGATCCACCACGACTCCAGCCTTTAAGATGGAGTGTCCTAGAAAGTGGACCTATCGAATCTAGAACTGGCTCTTCGAGAACTTACTGTAAATCTAGTGATCTCTAAGTGTATCCAGGACTATCTATTGGGGTGTAGCGTGCTCCTCCTCCGATGCTGAGTGTACCAAGATTTCATTAATGAAGATTACCACTAAATGATCAAGGTAAGGTTGGAAGATCCTGTGGATGAGTCCCATGAACACCTCTAGGGCATTGGTTATGCCAAAAGGCATCCCCAAAAAATCATAGTGGCCGTACCATAATCTAAAGGCTGTCTTCAGCATGTCCTCATCCCGTACCCAAAGCTGATGATAGCCTAAACTGAGGCCGATCTTCAAGAACCACCTCGCTCCCTTCAGCTGATCGAAGAGGTCATAAATCCTTAGTAGTGGATACTTATTATTCACGGTCACCTTGTTACAGTGCCAAAATTCCATGAAAAACCTCAATATCTCATATACCTTCTTGTAAAACAACACTGCGGATGCCCATGGTGAAACACTAGGATTTACAATTCCCTTGTACTGTAAGACCCTTAACTGTACCCTCAATTCATCTAGCTCTATGAGAGCCATCCGATATTCTAGTGAGGATATCAACACCATCCTAGAGTACAAGCCAATGAAGAAGTCTACCTCCAATTCGAGTAGGTATTCTCAAAAAATCCTCAGGAAAGACATCCTTATACTCATCCAGCACTACAGGAAAGATCAGACTCCTCTTGTCCACCACACTAAGGGTGAGGCTATCCAATTGGTGAGTGATCAGCTATAACCTTCTCCGAGAAAGCATATCCTATGCTAAAATGGTTCCCTTCTCTCCAGTGAAGGAAAAATTGGCCCCATACTCATGAACACACCACAGTTTGTGCCTAAAATAGTCGATCTGAGCATGGACTATAGATAACCAGTTCATACCCAAGATGACCTTGTAAGGCCTCAACGTTGCTACTAGGAGATCCCATTTGAAGCTCCCAGATCCTAGAGTAATCTCAAACTACTGAAACCAGTGTATAATCATCGAATCCCCACCCGTAGGAGTCTCTAATCGCAAGGATCGAACCAACGACTCCACCGAAATCTCCGAGCCTCGAATGAGGTCCATGGAAAAGAAAGAGTGACTAACACCTGTGACTATAAGAACTAAAGCTAAGGTGGGGATGAAAAATATCATACCTCTAATCATCTCTAGAGTGCCGTGGTTGTAGGCCTACATTATCAGAAGCTGTGCTCACCCCTGTCCGCCGGCTCCCTGAGCTCGTTGTGGACCACCTAGTGGTGGTGGAGGTAGTACCTCGAATCATTGTCCACTGCCTGCCGCTCAGCCTACTCCCCAGCCACATCTACAACCTACAGATCTCCTCTCTCAAACCTATATCTCTACCTTGGTGGTACCTTGACCGTTTGATTATTGTTGGTGTGGTGGGTCAGGCAGTCATGTTCCATATGTCACTGCCCGCCGCTGATGTAAAAAACTCTAGCACTAAAGAGGATCTCGAAGTCCAAACAGGAAAGGGTTGCCTTCTCATGTGCCTAGAGCATCAAGATCCACCATCTCTCTACCATTCCCTGAAAGGATAGGGGCTAGGAACATCATCTGGTATGTAATTATTTCTTCTAGGATAAAATATCATGTAACTGCCTTCAACCAATCCTCAGATGACTGAGGATCTATCTCGCCTTGAAACCATAGAGGCCTCCATCTCTTGAACTCGTGCAGTGTGCTCAGTCATTGTGAATTGTACGCTGGTGGGGTTGGTAGTAATGCTACTCCATGGGTGGTGGTACTGCTGGTACACCACCTGAATGTGATATTGTTATAAGTGGTCCCTACACTAATTCCCCATCGATCAGTGGGCCTTCGTCATGATCCATCACTGGAATCATGGTTGGCTGTCTTCATGGAGGAATCCTGTTGAGAAACAGATTCTCTATAGTCAATATGTTATACCTGGTGATCTCACTCAAAAGATATCAAGAGAAAAAAATTTCCAAAACACATGCAACTAGTGTTTTCGTGTACTGAGTCAGAAAACAAAATTCAGGGTCTTGGAGTATAGATATGTTGGCTGCCACAACAACACTAGGCTCCCTGGACTGAGATCCAAACTAAAGACACTTAACACCATTTTCCCCATCGAAAATACAGACTCTTAGTTCTTCTGGTAGAACTGAACGCCCTTTAATACTAATTTTTCATGACCCATCCCCTAGGACCCATGCCATTATTACCCCAATCCCACTATCCATATGCCAGGGTCTGGTGAATGACACCATAAAGGCATATCCCAAAAGGGAAGGCATTGCTGATCGTACCACAATTCAATGTTTTATTCCAACCTTACACCGCTGTTTTAAACTAGTTTTCTAACGAATTTTCCAAATATAATAATAAATTTCACTTTATGTTTGAATCAATTAATTAATTTTAATCAATATTAGAATGGTCAATGTTATTTGTTTTTATTATTTCAATGTAGGAGGAGATGATTTGGAGGGCCCTTGATGAAGTGGAAGAAAAATGGGCAAAAATTTCATGGATCCATGAAGACCTATACACTATTGTGATTGTATAGAAATATAAGTGCATACAAATGGGATCGTATTTTTTGTGATGGTACAAAATATATTTTTCTCCAACTCTTATAAAGGAATCCAAGTCCAATTCGGCCGTCAAGGGGCCCAACTGAACTGATCTGTCCAATGGAATCAAATCTGCACAATTCAAATGCAGTGTTCTGTAATCTGTCCATATCTCCATATCCACTTGTCCAATTGATGCCAAAATTTCGGTGGAGACATTCAGGAAGTGTGGATACAACTTTTAAGTTTTTTCAAAAGGGATATTCGGATGTCCATTGGTCGAAACACATGGTAAAATTGGTTTGAATAAATATGTGTGCCTTAAACCACCTTCCAATTTTCCTATAAAAGGGCACCTTGTGATCCCCATTTGAGAGTTCGGCTTGGAGGAAAGGTTCTACCATTTTGGAGTCCCCAAGGAGTCTTCTCAACATCCCTAGAAGTTCTGGAGGATATGGGAAGTTCTACCCCAACATCTTTCTCTTCCTCCTCTCCCAAGGGTTTCTAAAGCCCTTGTGATCACCCGGGGAGGAACATGATGTAATCCTGAGCTTCATTTTTGTAATATATTGAATGATATTTTGAATTCCAGGTTTTATGTTGTTTTTAATCATCATATATTTTAATTTTATTGAGTTATGTACTGGTATGTCATGGTCAACTCATATGATCATGTTTGGAGGTACCCATTCATGTGACGTTTCACACACCGTTCACCACTTCCTTTTCCCCCTTTAAATTGCGATGTTTGTGTGGTTCATATTGGTCAGTTGAACTCACATAATCACTTTCAAGGACATGCACATTTATTTCATGGTATCACAAAGAAATAACATACTAACCTGGACATCACATCTAGTTCTTCACGTGTTTCCTTGGTGAGTTTCAGTAATGAAGTCAAACACAAATCACTGAATCATCGACGGTGTCCGGTGAATCATTCCGTGTTCTTGACTGAACCCTAAGAGGTATCCTATTATAAACTCAGTAACATTATGGTTATAGGTGTTACAAACCATGGATTAAAATATCATAACCCTATATCATGAAGCGATGAAGGATAAACATCATGAGATTACCCCGGGTTGATCATGATTAATTAATTATGTTAATGTCTACATTGTTTTATTGCTTTCATTTTCTATTTTCATCATTAATCATCAAAACCTCCTATTTTACAAAACCTCATTCACCTTCTACTTTCATAATCAAAACCCTCTTTTTAAATTAATGATCTAAGGCTCCATCGAGAGACGACCTAGGGTTGTTGTTATACTTCAAAAATTCTAATCAAAATTAAACAACTAATTTGACACTCTAAAAAATGCGATCAATTTACTTTAAACCTAAACACACAAAGACATGGAATACTACCCAAATAAAACCTCAAAGAAAAAAAATATTACATTCACAACAAAGTACCACCACCAAGAGTAAAAAGTGTAAACTGAAAGTAAAGGGGCCAGAATACAAGGACAAGAACCCACAAAGGAAATAAAACTATCGAAGTACACCCTAATGTATATACCTATAGGGTAGTGGCAGTAAAGCCTGAATTTGTAGAAGTATGCCTCATCCGCTCCTACCTCAGGGAGCTCCATCATATCCCGGACCACCCAGATATTCATCGTAGCATCAGTCGTCTGTACAAGACACAACACGTGCGGGCGAAGCCTATGCAGGGGTGAGTATAACAACTCAATAGGGACCTCAATACCCACAAAGGCCTCTCCGAAATGTAAAAGATAAAGAAAATACAAATGAAATATGACAAAAAAAAACCCCACTAAGAAAGATCTAAAATACAAAGCACAAAGTAAAATATAACTCGCACTAGGTGTAATTTAAGTACAGAAGTAAAGATGACTAGTTGTGAAGATAAACCATCTTATTCTCGTAAGAGGCCCTCCTACCTATCCAAGAAGGGTTCCTCTACTGCTAATCCACAGAGGGTCTCTCTGCTGCTGATCCACGATGATTCACTCTGCGGCTGATCCATGACGGGTCGCGCTACTCCTGATCCATGAAGGGTCACTCTCATATTGATCCATAGAGGGTCACTCCGTTGCTAATCAAAAAAGGGGATCCCTTCTGCTGATCCGAAAAGGGTCACTCTCATGATGATTCATGAAGGGTCTCTCTGTTTCTAATTCAGAAAGGGTCGCTCTACTACTGATCCAAGAAGGGTCTCTCTTCATTATTCACGTCACAACCAACCATTGGATTTCTGCACATATCATGATTGATTCAAGGTGGATCTTCTCCTCAATCCATTAGTTTTAATTCAACTACTAGGAAGTTTCACATAGAGTAAACCAAAAAACCATCTCGTCATAAGGGTCCCAACATAATAGATGATGCATTGAACAAACGCCTGGTATGTAAGACATTGATATTTTTGTAAAAGTTTCTAGTAGGATTCGAGTCTGATCCAACACATCCATACATTAAAATCTATGAAAACTCACGTAGAGTATCTCAGAATGACCACCTTGTCACTAGGGTCCTCGTTCCATAGACGGTGTCTCAATCAAATTCTCAGTTCATTAGTTATTGAAGTTTTTCTGAAAAGGGGTCGGTTGGATCCAAGTCCGGTCTAATCCCGTTGGGCCAACCCAACCCAACCCAGCCTAGCGTCCCCGAAATAACCTGACCCAAGTCCGTTGACTAGACCCAAGTCTACTGACCTGACCCAGACCTGTCCCAACTTGGGTCGCGGGCCCGTTGGGCCATGGGTCTGGCCGACCAGCTTGCCTACCTGATCCTCCATAAGGGGACCGGTTCGTCACCTGGCTAGGACATGGCTAGAATCCTTATTCGGCTCACCGCTCACCCTGCAATTGACGCCCATCATTTTCCTCCCCCACGATCAAGCGACCGCAGCCTACACTATGTGGTCAGCCTGTCCGGATGTCTACACTCCCTCACGCGGTCGATAGAACGCCTGCCTCCATTGCATTCGAGCTTCCCAGATGCAGATCGCCCCCTTCACAAGGTACCTTTTGGCACCACATCTCCACACTACGGTGACACCGTGCTGATGGGAACACCATCTCCCTCTGCTAGCAGTTGCTGCCCGCCCTGATGCACCAATGATTCCTTCTATGAGCCACCGAAGTTTCTTCAGTGGTTCATTCTCAAATCGTCTACGCCTATGGGACTGAAGGGATTCCAAATTTACTATGACATCTCGAACTCTCCTTTCCACCATTTTGAGAATTCATCCACGAAGAAAACACAAGACAGAGGGGATCATGCCTTGTTCATGTCAGCCCGCACCCTCCACCTTAAATGTTTGAAATAGAGGAGGTTTGGGATCACCATTATATCAAGCTATCAAAAACCCCGATGCAAAACCCCAAGGAAATAAACTTATCGCAAGAACACCCGATCCGCAGATCAACCTATTCATGGATTGATACACATTCATTTTTTTAAAATTAAGAATGGGGAATTCAAACACAAAGTAATACCTACCTAGATTCGGATTTCTTGTAGGTGATGGATGATGATCCAAGTCATCGGTGACCTATGATCCTCTGTCATTCTTCACCATTCGTCAATTCCCAGATTCGATCTCATCCTTCATGAGATTTGTCACCGCGCTCTGATCCTCCAGTGTTCGTCCTTGGCGAGGGTTTCTCCAGAGTTCATTTTTCTTCATTGGAGATCAATTCTACCTAGGTTCATCAAAGAATCCCCAAGGTTTAATTCTACACTCTCCAGTGCGTTAGTTTAATAAAAAGGAAACATGTCACAATGTTTCCGTTACGCAATGACCTTGTGTCATTACACTATTTCATTTATGAAATAGTGTAGCAGTTAAGCTTTCACAAAAGATCCATTAATGATCCTCATTTAATGCAACTTTTCATCACACCGCAACACTGTCATCCGCTTCTCAATAGTGCGAATGAAAATAAAATAACATTTTTATGTTATTTTATTATTTTTAGAAAATTTAGAAAATTAACTTTTCCATCCAACCATTTCTAGTAAAATTTATAACATTTCTAGGTAAATATTTGTGTTTTGAGTTCAACGATGACCTCAAGTTTTAAATCTGAGCACCTGTTCAAAAGTTTGAAAAACCCACATGCACGTTTAATTTTGTGAAATTAAAAAAGTAAAAAAATTCCATTATAGGCTTACTGGGCCTTGGAATACGTGCCATTAGAGCGTGTGGTATTGAAATAATTCCATATAATTTTAAAAATAAAAAATTATATGGATGTTCTGGGAAATTACATCCCAAACCACAATAAATCTCTCTATTCTCATAGTGGACACCCTAAGGATCATAAGTGAATGACCACTTCACCATTCCTTTCTCCATAACCATATCATACTTAACCATTTATCATAGGTGAAATCTGTAATGAAAATGCCCACTACTATGGGTAAGGTCACCAAATCCAACCATAACTAACTCCAAAATGGCCTGGATGATTTCACCATGGCATATTCTAAGACATGTTGAATATCTCTTTCACTAAATTCAAAAGCCTCTCAAAGATCATATTTTCAACCAACTAAAACTTCTTGGAAATCATCCCCCATCACATTTTTCGACAAACACAACCCAAAAACTAATAAGTGTGGTTTTTTTCTAACACATACTTTGGGATCTACCAAAACCCAAACTTGTTGCTCATACATAGAATTTATTTCATAATTTATGGATTATTTCCACTTAGAAAATTTTGGGCTTCCTACTACTTATTTATAGGATAAGGTTCTATAATTATCAAATAAAAGTGAGTAACCGTTATTTGTAACTAGAAAAACATATATCTCTAGTTATTTAACCTATCTAGTGTTATTACATAGTACTTATGTCTCAGAAACAACTTATTCCATGGGGATTTGTAGAATTTTTTCATGTCCTAAATCTTTTTTATCTTTATCCTCGAATTAATCAAATTAAATATTTTTCCCATTATCACATTTGGTGTTTTACTCCATCTCAATAATGATGAGACATCTTTCAACCAATATCATTTTATATGAGGGGTTTTATAGAAAATATTATTTACTTTACATAGGATATCCTGTAAATATACACATAGTGACTTAGGGTAAAATTTTATTTCCAAGGATGGCCTTAACAAACAGTTAACACCCCCATACTCATACATTCGAAACAATGGACTTATTATCATGCCAAAGATAATATTGAATACCATTTTCCATTCTAGTTTGCAGTTATTTTTTTATTTTTACTATAGTATGCAATTTTTATCCCAAAAAGGATAATGCATGACTCCCCTGACTCATCATTGATCTCACCATGTTTACCATGGTGCGATTCCACCTTTCACTGACACCATTATACTATGGTGTATAAGAAGGAGTGAGTTGAGATAGTATCCCAAACTCCCTTAAATTATCAATGGAATCCTAGTTAGGATAGTCTCCACCATGATCAAAGAAGAATGTATTTATCTTATTAGCAAGATTATTATCTACTTAATTGGTTTATTCCTTAATTTTATCAAAGGAATAAAACTCATACCTTATTAAGTATACATATACACATATGCTAAATAAATTGGTAAAAATTATGTAGTAAGATTATTCACCCTATATTCAAATAGAAAAGGTCTACATAAGTTTATATGAACTAATTCATGAATCTTTATAACTTATTCACCCTTTCTATGAGATTGATCTTTGACCATTTTCCCTTACAAACTAGCAAGACATATATCAAGTGGCTCTAGTTAAAAAGAATCTAAATACCTTTCTTGATATAGATTTTTCAAAATATTCTCATTTATATGATCAATCTAATGATTCCATAATTGGGTGTGACATGAGTCATGTGAACTAGATTCATTATCAATTTACAATACTTGATTATCATATTCTAGTACGCGAAGTCCATTACTCAAATGTTCAATCCCATAATATATTCAATATTTATAAAAGTAGAAGCTCTTATTTATGAAGTTGTAAATAAATTCATCTATATTTAAACTACACACAAATATTATGTCATTGGTTACACCAGGAACATAATAAAGATTCTTTAAAACTATAATAGATCCTATTGAAAAAGTGATATGGTAGTATCAAATTATCAGTGCTACCAGTGTTTCTCTATTGGAAGCTTGAAGATCCACCTCACCACAAGAAACCTTTTGTAATATACTTGGTTTCTATAATTCAAAACAAACACGAAAATAAAAATCTATATCCAATACCCAATTATTATAAATGGAGATGTTACATTCAATAAAAAATCCCCATGAATATTACCTTTGATTCTTTACTAAGGTATAATTCTTCTTCTGATGGCCCTTGTTTACATTTGAAATACACATTACATCTTATTCCTTAACCTTTAACTTGATCCTCCACCTCTTTGTAGGGTATTGTGGTGGTTCCATAAACTTATAATTAGTCATGGGAACTTTTACCTTGCATTTCCTCTTATTCATGATAAGAATTAAAGGTTATTCATGCTTCAGGTCCTCATATTCTTGGTGAATTAGAGTCAAGAGATCTAGGTGAGACTTTTGAATATTATTTATATTGAAATTCACAATAAAACTAGAGAATATTTAAGTAATTGGGGTGAGTATGAGGTCTGTGCACAATTCTTTGGGTAACTTGAAACCTAGAATTTCCAAAATTTTAATACATATAATCTCATTGGCTATAAGAGGTATGGATGGAATACCTTGTCCAAAATTTTATATAAAGAGTGCCTTGTAGATCTTATTCCCCTATTATCTTACCTTCTCTTGATAAAGATCATGTAGATGGGAAAAATGGTGTATGCACATGTCTTTGGGAAGATTTTGCAGATCACTATTCATGGATGATATCACTGAGAATTGGATATCCAATGCATCATACACATGTTTCCATAAGATAGTATGATCCTCCTCACTTTCCACCATAGAAGGCTCGTCAGGAACATGTGACTCTAGAATATAAAATTTACACACCTTGTTTAGGATAATACTCACGTTCTTATGCTGCTCATTGAAGTTAGAGTTTCTTACAATATTATATTTATCCAATATTTATCGTAGGGATAATATTAAAGTCATATTACTTTCTATTTTCTATAAAAAAATCATATTTTATTACTTTATCTTGATTACCAAGTGGGATGTAATAAATTTTATTTTATTAGTCTCCCAATATTTTATCAAATCCCAAGAGGCCTCACCATTGGATTCAAAATATCATGTAAGTGGATATTCTTGTTGTAAAGATCCATATTTCCATTCTCACAACCTAATACTTGGCCATGCCAATTACTCTAAGGTATTTAGCCAGCTAACCTTGAAAACTAAATTAACGTTCAGTTCCTTGATTCATTAATTGGACTCCACAATACTAAAATTTTGGGTTCATATTTCCTCAACACTTGCCTCTAAATGATATTAAATACACCTTTTCCATTACACTCAATACTAATTTTTTATGTCAACTGATTATTTTTGTTATGACTCCTCATTGGTTGAAATTTGTCCTTGATTATGGCCTAATTAACACTCTATATTTTAGTACATCTTAACTCAGAAAATGGAAAGTGTTTATAACTTAATATTTCTTTAAGGAATTTTATTTATCTTCATAAAAAATATTATTTATTCTAAATATTACATTCTTGTTAATGTAATATTATTTTTCTATAATTAATAAACTATATCTGATAAACTAATTTATGCATAATAAATCTAAATTATTTTTATCTTACATTATTGTAAATTAATTTAATTTATGTGATTGTTTTTATAAATAAAATAAAAATTTCATTTCATAAAAAAATAAATAATCAAATACCAAGAAAAATAAAATAAACATGTGGTATGATCATGGGATTTTAACTATTACTTGGTTTATTGAGAGGAAGATAAATCAACCCTTGACCTTAAGAGAATAATTCCTTGATTTGATATTGGCTTGAGTTACAAAATTCAAAATTTTACATATGTATATCCTTGGTTGGTTTCACTTAGACTTGGTCATGAACCCTCTCCAGTCATTGAGAGGTCTGTACTTTACATATGCTTACTCAAACACAGCTGATGAGAACTTGAGTTTAAGGTTACATAAATAAACCCTGGATATATATTAAAATACATAATAATAATGAGGGGATAATAATCATATAATTATATTTAATTTAATAATAAATTTCACACAAAAACCCATATAATAAATAATTAAATTAAATAGCAACCCAACACATATTGAGGTTGTTTATTCTTACGATCATCTACAAATCCAAAAAATAATGTTATCATTCATTTACATTCATTATTAATTAAGATAAATTTCTTAAATAAATAAATAAATTATTTCATTTATTTAAATTAACCACCCAAATAGTCTTTTATATTCCTATCCACTGTAATTTTAAATTGTTTAATTTTAACATAAAATTAATTAAGTACACAATGTGTTCCAAAGGTGGCATGATGTGTAACCTTTTCCATATTATTAAACCCATTTATGGAATTTATCTATTTCAATATATGTATCTTTATATGACACAGTGTGTGACTAATGTTGTTAATGGTTCTTATCATGTATTGTGTACTTACAAAACATGTATTCTTACCCTATGCATAATGATATAAAGGGTATGTTGTTATTTAGACCAGAGTATGCAGTCTGCAAAATGTGTCTTACCACATGACATGCCTGTATATACAAAATGTGTACCATTGGTGATGCTTTTGAATTACATGGAATACAAAAATACCATACATGTTGTTTATCTAGAAAATAATATGGAAAATAATTTAATATCCCACATGACCCTCTAAAATCACTCAACATGTAATTCACTCATAAAACTCTATCAGATTGTGTTTACAACCAATTACATGCCATGAAGTTTTTTTTCTTTAATTAATTTTTTTCTATAAGTTGGAATCACAATACCTGATTGTATTGGAATTTATGTTACTTAAGTTGGACATGAGTTACATGACATGTACAAACAGCTATACGATGTATAATTCTTTACTATCCACCCACACTACATACCTAGGGACTCGACATGTATATCACATGAGTTTTACATGTTTCATAGAGTGAAAATATAATACATGGCACACACTTCATGTAATGTCATGTTACTCAACTAATAATCAATACAAAATTTGTATTAATTACATTACACATACTTTGAACACACAAATTTTGGGATTCCACCAGTTTCAAATCATTTGGGGTTATATGGTGTGTATACCCGCTACATGCCATGTACCCTTGTCATGAAATATGAAAATTGGTTTTCAATACTCAATATGTAATAAATATGTGTGATGAACTCCCACATGACATGCCATGATGTACATTGATCATCCTAGTGTGGTTAAACATTGGTACACAACATGTACTTTTTCATTACACATAGTGTATCTGGGTCCTATAGCCAGAATCTTTAGGACCTCTAAGTGGGATCTTCAAGAATTATTCATATGTTCTTAGAGTGTTCTTATTCATATGAAACATAATGATCATGTTATCTCAAATTTGATATTAAATAATGATGTGTGAGATCTCACCGACCTTGCATAAAAAATTTATAAAACTCTAGGAATGAATTGTAGTGGCTGAGTAAGGTCATCTATCCAAGAGTTGGGCTAGAAGTTTCACTATCCAAACACTATTATTATTTTATATTTTTTTATATTTTTTTTAAATAAGTAAATAAGTCTATTTTATGGATGAAAATAGAAAGTGAATGGAAATTAAAGATAAAATGAATGTAATAAAGGATACACATCTTGATTCAACTTTGTGTTCCTTTATTTTTTTAATTAACTTGACCCTCCTTCATATTCATTATATGTTTCAGTTTAATACACATATCCTCATTTTGTAGTTGTTGTGAATGAACTTAACACTTAGGAAGAATCCCCAAGTGATCATATCATCACTCTCTCAAATGGGTCACAACCATGAGTCCCTATACCACTAAGAACATTGATTCCAATTGCACAATAGTGATCTGAAAAAATGGAGAGATAATTTTTTTCAACAATGAAAAATGAAATTTCAAATTGAGATATATGAGTCATAACCTTCTCCTCAATCCCTTAGTCACATTAATTCCCCAAAATAAAATTTAAAGAATCATCAAGGTGTATAGACTCTATTTCATTGATTTTCATCTAGTAAGAGATCCTCTGGTTAGCTTCTTATCATTGATGAGAGATTGGGAATCACCATGACTTCATAGTGAGAGAAATATAAAAAAATGGTTTATATGGTATAAAAATTTACATAAAATATAAGGAATTAAAATTAATAAATGTAGAAAACATTATAATTTCTTTTCTATAATCGATAGGAACAGAATCCTTTACAAAATGAGAGAGGGGGAATATTTATATCCATCATATTCTTCTTACTTATTATTATTTTTAGTGTAGTTTTTACTGATTTGTGAGTTCTTATTCTTTCTAGGATAATCAGCACATGTCCAGGTCGAGGGTCCCAATTGATGAAGCTTGGATCTCAAATATTCCAACTCTTACTCAAGATTCCTCCCATGATCTTATTATTTTTTTCTTAGCTTAATGATCTCGATATGGACAGTCCATTGGATCTCTAACTGACTTGATTAAACTGGTTAAAATGGATTTTTATTTTAGGTTAGCCTTTTGTGTTTTTGAATTTTTTGATTTTAGTCCCCATGGTTGACCATGAAAGGCGCTGTCAGTTGAGAGGAATTATTGATCGATTAATATAGTCAATCAAGGACTTTATATAATTTTTATTATGGTTGGATGGATGGAACAACTAATAAAATTTATTCTTGTGATTGATTTTTATATAATATCTTTATTCTCGAGATCAATTTTCTTCCATGATTAGTTGATTACTTTCTCAAAGATATGTTACCCTTATGTTGTCAAAGATTCATAGATATTACCTTAACATGGCACGTGAACAACACAAAATTAGTTGTTGTATTTATTCCAGTTCATTTATAAATTTATTTAAACACTTAAAAATAGAATAAAATCCTTTAAATGTTTAAAATCTCCAAAAAACAATCAACGTATGGATTTTCATTAAATCTAAAAAATTAATAAAACCCTTAAAAGTAACATTATAATCCATTTTTCAAATAAATTACAGATTAAAAAAATCATAACAAATCAATTAGTTACCCTGGTTTTATATTAATTAGGACATTAATTTACTTTGAAAAAAATTAGGGGAATATTGTTTCTCATCACTCCTCCACACTTATACTATTTCAATCATGGGAAATATAAATAATTTTATTTATGAAAAATATTTATCATGCCTATAATTAAGTACATAAACTATGGAAAAATAAAATCACAGATTCATCCATCATTGTAAGTATCATGTCACTTCTATGAATTTAATCCACCATCCTTTAATTTGAGTAAGAGTTATAAATATAGGTTTGTTAATATAATATATATTAATGGAATCATGATTTTAATAAGTGGAACATTCTTAAATTTCTCTACCTTATGATTCATTTCTGAAAGTTCATCTCAAAACTTATTTGATACTTACTAAATGAAATTTATATATATCATCTTCCCATTCTTTATCTATGTTTATAATTCCTTAAATCATTTTGTCCCATTTCTAAATTAGAACTTATTAAATTTTTTCCATCCATATTTTTTAAAAGAACTTGTTAGAGGAGTGAAGATAAACCTAGAACTAAACCATCCCGAGATAATATTTATCCATAAAGACTAATTGAAATATTTAGGGAATCAATGTAATAATTCATATGTTAGATCTCAGGTTGATAGAACTCTTATTTTATGAAAAATAAAATCACATGTTCTTATATTGACTTATGAGGATTCCTATATTAGTTCCCATATTCTTGTTTAACTCAGGTTAATATAAGCTATCCAAATGTTTTTAGGGAGTCTCTTTGAGGTTATAATTAATCAATAAGGTCAAGCTAACTAGGTTTTATTTTTTCTATCAAATTTTCTCATGCTATAATTTTGGTTTAACTAAGTTATTCTTAGTTTACAAATCTTTTCCTTATTTCAAAGAAAAAACTTCCATGAAATTATTTATATTATTCACCCAAAAACCATTTAAGTCAAATAAATTTGGATCAATGTAATACCTCTACTCTAGAATTATACTTATTTCTTGGAAGGTAAATATTAAACCACAAGTTTTACTTTCCCAAAACACTCTAAATAATGGAAAATAAAAATACCAAGAAGAATTTTATTTACATAATCTTAAAAAAGATTCTAAAAACAAAATAAACTAATAAAAATAGGTTTCAAACATTATCCCTAATCATATTCATCCTCAAACATTAAAAGTTAGTAAAATTCACATAAATTGTGATGATAAAATATTGTAAAAGGGTATAAAAAATGTATTTTATTTTTACAATAAGTTTGAGTTAGCCACTCCCCTAATAATTTGTAGAAAACCCGATTTTTTATCTTAACATTCTTTTATCGTTGGGAAACCTACATAAAAATAAAATAAAATATGATAAATTTTATCATAAAACAATGAATCATAGAAAACCGAAGGAAACTTTTTCCCCCTTAAGTGGGTACTAGGTTTTGACTTCCCCTAATTTTTTTAATTATTAACCCCAATAAGAAAGTTGATTTGGATTATTTAATAGAAAACACCACATTTTATTTTTTCTAATGTCTATAAGTAGAAAATGGTTTTTGGGAACCCTATAAATTGATTTCAATATTCCCTACCCTAGTATTATATAGGGAAATAAATAATGCATGAGGGAAATGACAAAGAAAGTTGTGCCCCTCATGGAAGTTGTATCCTCCTCTAAATGGTAGTCAGTTTGGTGTTTAGGTGGTAGGGACTTATCCACAGGTTCTAGAGCATCTTATTATTTATCATTCACTTTTTGTACGTAGTTTTTATATCAATTTCCAAGCCCACATGTATGCATTTTTCTTTATAATTATTATTCTTCAGTTCCGTTCCTACTTTTCTAACCATTAAGTAACTTTTTATATTGAATATCTTATGAGATTATCAAATAATTATTCTTATATATCTTTTTATTTTCACTTGTAACAATCCTTTTTTATTTCTATCACTATATTATCTTCTATAGTGGATTCCATAAGTTATTTATCACTATTAAGGGCCATGTAAAATTAAACGTAACTTGAAAATTCATTAAATAGGGAGTTATATTTAATTTTAAGTTGTGAAAAACCAATAAAAAACACATTCAGTGGATATTTATACTCCCTTAGGTAGTTTAAACTTGAGATCTTGGTTTTAAATGAATGCCTCCTAACTAGATTCTTTAGGATTTGGTAGTGGATACATCAGGTGTTCTTTAAATCCCATGATATCAATTTTTATTCTTCTAATACATACTCCATTAATTAAGAATCATTCTTTTAAAATAAAATGTGGTTAGTTATCAAATTAATTTGAGAAAATATAAAAAAAATTATTCAAGAGTTCATTCATCTCCCTTTAATGGTTCAGATGAAAGTACTAATCACTCTATGAGTTTCTTGAGTGAAATATCAGAAATTTGAAGGAGTTAAGGTTGTTTATGTACTTGTTCAATCTTATCAGCTGAGATAATTATGGGCTCCACCTTAGGTTCATATTCATTTTTCACCTCATAATCCTCTTATTTATAGTATTGTCTCTCTTGAACCATAAGTGTTTAGATGGTGACAACCATCATATCCATCATATCCTTTAATTATCACAAATCACTTTGTTTCTCCTTTAGTTGTAGGTCCAACAACATAGATCTATTTATTTAGTCTTGAACCCATAATGTTGATTATTTTTTCTTTGGTTAGTGTGGGGGAAAATTTTGTTGATGTTGATTGGGTTCATTGGTGTAACAGACTTCATCCTCCCACCTATTGGATTATACAAAAGGTTCTTCCATCTAAATTCCTTTAATATTATCCTTCTCAATATCCTATGGAAATAGAGATTTTTCTATTTAAAAAAATGTCTTAGATGAGATTATATTATTCTCTTTGAACTAGGAATGTAATTGGTGAAAAATTATATCAGAATGGCCACTGAATAATTTTTATCTCAGATTGGGGGGAAAAGAAAGGAAGGAAGAAGGGAAACAAGAAACAAATTAAATGAAAAGGAAAAAATGTAATGAAACACACTATTTACAGATGTTATGAAACAATGAAAAACTAAACCTAACTCCATTATTATGGAACAAGTGATGTGAAGGTTATCATGGGACTTTTATATGGAATTTATAAAACTCTAGAAATGTAACATTGTGGATGACCAGAGTTATCTCTCATGGAGTTGGTCTTGTAGCCTCATTATCCTAAAAATTTATTAATGATTTTCTTTTTTCTATTTTCTTTAAATTATAGAAATAAAGGGATTTGATGGATGAAAATAGAAGGTTAATGGAAATGAAAAAATTAATACAAGAGAGGAGTCACCCTTATATTCAACATAATGTTCCCTAATTATCTCACATCATTGACCCCCTATTCCATTCTATGTATGTTCCAATTTTCTATATACAACCTCACTTCCATGATAGTGTGAATAAACTTCATAGTCCGAAAGAATCTTTATTTGATCAACTTATCACTCTCTCACATGGGTCTAAACCGTGAGTACATACAGTTCACAAACCAAAAATTTCAATTTGACAATAGGGATTTGAAAAGAGGGAGAGGGAATGGTTTTTAGTAATGTGAAAGGAAATGGGAAAGAAAGAGACATGATGAACAATCATCTCTTTAGTTCCTCACTCACTCGAAATCTATAGAATAAAATAGAAAAATTATCAAGGTGCATGGGCTTTGGTTCACTGGTTTCCAACCAATAAGCGATCCTCATGTTAGGCTCTCATTATTGGTGATAGCTTGAGAATCACAATGATTTCATGGTGGGATAAACATAGAGGAAATGGGGGTGAAGAGCATAACACTAATAATAAATAAATTAATTAAAAATAAGAAATGTAAAAAATAATACAAATTCTTAGTTATAATCAGCATGAGACTAATCCTTTAAAAAATGAGAGAGGGGAAACATTTATATCCATCATTTTCTTCCTTATTATCATTCTATTTAGTGCAATGAGTAGTTATATTCAAATTATTTTTCTTTTTAGATTATAAACACATACCATTTTTTGAGGGTTAAGATTTTTGAAGTTGGTCTCTCAAATATTCCATATCTCTCTCAACATTCCACCCATGGTATACATATTCTTTCTCAAATTTATGATCATAGTGTGGATATCCCATTAGATCTCCCACTGTTTTGAGAATACCATTAATAATCGATTATTATTTTTGGTTATCCTTTTCTATTTGGGGAATTTTTAATTTTAAACCCTATAGTTGACCATGAAACTCATGGTCAGTCAAGTGGCATGTTTGGTTGAGTGGCATAGTTGATCAAGGAATTTAATTTTTTTAGTATGATGGGTCAGATAGCATGGTCGATCTGATTTATTATTATCTTTGATATTTACATGGTCACTTTAGTATTAGGGTAAATTTTCTATCATAGTTGGTTGAGGAATTGCATTAAGGGATGTTACCATTACATAATCATTGATTCTTAGCTGTTACCTTCACACAACACACAAAAAACATAGAATTAAATATTTTTTTATTCTAGTTCAATTTAGAATAGTTTTTAAAACATAAATAATAATAAAAACCATTTAATAATAAAAATCCAAAACAAAATCAACGTACATATTTTCCTTAAATCCAAAAAATGAATAAAACCACAAAAACAAGTTTTAATCCATTTATCAAATAATGTCCATATTTAATAAAGTATCAAAAATCATTTAATTACTTGGGTTTTAGATTAATTAGTGGATTAATTTCCATTAGAAGGAAATTTGAAATTAAGAAAATTTTTTCTCTCATTATAGAATGAAAAAAATTTAAATTAAATCATGCTAAAAATACCAAAATTTGATGAAAATATAATAAATTATTATAAATTAATATGTGAAACTCTAATACCACTTGAAAGGTTATGGGGAACTAGAGAAATGGTCAACCCCATGACCAAAAATGTTTTCATCCGTTTATTTGGACAAATCCTTATAACTATATGAAATAATCCCAAAAATAATCAAAAATGGTATCTTTACATGGATAATTAATAATTAATTTATAAACCATAATTACCTTGGCATGAAAATTCTTTCTTCATTGATAAATTATGTTGAACTTTTTTGTACTATTGTTGTGGTTGAGAATCCATAGTAAAAATCCTCTTGTAGTTTAAAAATGTTATCCATGAATCTATGGCCCTCGGGCCACCTTTAAGGACCTCGGGCCACCTCAAGTCCTTCGGGCCACATGCAGTTGCCCCAGACAGACTATAAAAAAAGGAGCAGCCCCAGAAGAGGATTCAGAGAAAGTACACTCACCAGAGCAAAACCAAATGGATTGTCCAAATGAGAGGGTTTGGCTATGCCACCGATACCAGCTTGTTCTTACACGGGAATCCTAGAAAGATAACCATGCAAATGTGGAGAGCTACTATCATGACACAGATTCTGGGGAGGGGATGTTCCTTGTAGATAGTTTGGTTAAATTCCCTAAGACCTTTGGGTCATGTAATCTCTTAAGCCTATGGGCCTTGTAATCTCTAAGCCTACGAGCCTTGTAATGGTTAACCCTCATCCCTTGAAAGGTGGGTTATCAAAAATCAATAAAAATGAAGGCCTTCAGGCCATTTGGGTCACCATTGGAACTCCGGGTTCTTGGGTGGAGTAATCAATCACCTCGAATCATTCATTGTGGATCAAAATAAGAATCATTTGACCTTGAACGAATCATTCTTGTTCTATCGTTATTGAGAGGGATGATGAGGATAATCATATCTAGATCTTGATAGTTTTCTTGAGATGTTATCTCTAGGGATTTTTGAGAATTATATTGCTATAAAATCATTGTGCACACCAAAATTCTTATATATAAAAATGATATAATTGGGTTAGTATACTTTGGGTTGGGAATTAAAAATTACAAGATGTTTGTATCTAATTGTTGAGCCTAAATAAAAACTTATGTCAAATAATAATTATAACATTATTATAATCTATGGAATGTTATAACTCATGTATAATTAAATATTATTTGTTAAATAAACAAACTAATATTTATTTAAATAATATTAAATAAAATACACCATTTCATTTGATCCCTTTACTCAACCAAACAATCCTCAAAAAATTTATCAAACTTTAAATAGTAAATATTTATTTAAATAAATAAATATCATTATATCCTTAAATAAATAAATAACTAAGTATCATATTCAATAAATGGTTGATAAATATTTACATAATATTCAACTCACATATATTCCGAACTGGAATAACTAATGATTGAATTTATATGATCAATAGAAACTAAATAATTGTTATTTCTAAGTATTGAGGATAATATTTATCCTAAATATTAAATTAAAATAGGCATTAAATTTTATTCTAGATAAACTAAGTATGTAACCATTTCGGCCTCTTTCATAGTGGCATTAGGTGATCTGGCCTAAAGTCTAAGATTAGCATCTATAAAAACAATTTCTTTTTCTAATACTCTACGTCTCTTAAGCGATGTGTAATTTAAAATTTCATATAATTTTTTTATATATATAGATATCAAGAAAATTTATGATTTATAAAAAATTATAATATAGTAATTCAAAGAAAACTGATTTCTTTTTATAACCTGATTTCATATGGTTTTTCAAAAAAGGTTCATAAAAATTGGTGAAAATATCCTCTACTTTATTAAATTATTCATCACCTATTAATAAAGATGGTTTCATAACTACTTCCATATCCAAATATAATGTTTTTTTCCATGATTTATATTTATGTTATCCGAGTAATAATTTATGATATAATAGAAATAATCTCTTCATTAAATGTTTCAACCTAACTGAGTATATAAATTATTCACAAAAAAGACACACTAACATTCCTTTAACATTGTTTCCTGAAAACATTCTTTAAGCAGGAAATTCATTTACAACCATGAAAACCATGGATCTTAATGTGATATATTTATTTCTATGATCATGTTAAATCATAAAACCCATATCCCATATTAGTTTTAGATATCCAATAAATGAGGCCAAATAAAAATCAATATCCTTACCTGGTTGATTCAGTTTTGAAATAAACTAAGAAAACACAATGTACTTTTGATTTATACATAGACATAGTGTAAAGATATAATTTTCCAATATAAATTATAATGTTATATGTGTGATTATTTTAAAACTAAAAGGTTTAATTATATACATATATAGATAAACCAAGATGAATGTTTCTTAACTCATTTCCAAATTATGGATGCTCATGATCAAATTTCTTCCACTAAGGAGTGTTTTTTGGGTGGAGAAGTTTTCTATCATAAATAATTTCATCCAAGTACCATAAAAATTGAATTATATTCCACTCACTCACATATATCTATCTAAACATTAGAATAATTATAAATTACTATAAAAATTTTAAAGGACTCAATTTATCTTTCTTATTAATGTGGATTTGATTTGTTACATGTTTTGCACATCTATTTTGGTGAATTAATTGTTTTTTTGAAAAACTATTCTTATAATGGATAATTATTGAATATTTGTTAATTTTTAGATTAAAGCACAGTTCATTGAATATCTTAGTCAAGTTGTGCATTTTTGAAACTTAATTGATGAAATGATTCTTGGTTGAATTATTTTATATTTTGAAGATAAATTATGTTGGATTTTTTGGTTAAAATTTTATTTAAATATTTGAACTGGAATTTAAATTATGAAAGTTATTTTTCAAAGTTCTATGTTTATATTTTTAATATTTATTAATTTAATATATTTTAATTCTTTTTTTGATGTTTTTAAATTCCTTAAAAACACACAAAGTACCATTCCCATACGACATTCCACCCATAAGATATTTAAACCAAAACGAGAAGATGTCTAATCCAATCCTGCTCTAATTTCAATTACCATAAGACTTTAATACAATCCCATATATCTTTTCTTTCCCCATATAAATTATGATTTCTCTAAATTTTCAGTCAGGTAGTAGAACGTATGAATTTTACAATAGTCGTGTGAGAATTCCCAGCGTGTTAGGATTTCAAATTCTATATATAACTTCTGGATGACCTCATAACACTTTATTCACACTTTACCAAATTAATAATACTCATAGATGATTCAAAAAATGGATAATTTCGAAATAATCCCAATTTATAGAATGAAACTAAAATATATATAGAGAGGGGACTGGATTGTGCTTGCAAAGATGAACTTAAAGGGAGATATTGAAGTTTTTTGAGGATTCTTGGATGAAGTGAACCAAGATAAGAAGTGTGTCCAAATTCATAATTCATGGAGCTGTAAATTGATTCATATGGACGGAATAATTTTTTTTAGGGTTTTAGCTTAAGTTATAATGAGAAAAAATGACCGATATTGACCTACACAATGTGCATAACAATGATTCAACCTACAAAACTAACTTTGAGCTCAATGTTGGGAGTTTTGATTAAATTTAATTTTTAAAATTAGAACTGGGAAAAATTGTAATGGGATTCTTTCATAACATTCATCATACAATATAGGAATATTGAATGAAAGATAATGGGAAGTTCTCCAAGCTACCATTCAGAGTAATTTCATCTATAGGTAGGATTGAGCTTGAAAAATAATATCTTTCTACACTTCGTATTATTTATTTTATTTGAAATTTTATTCAAGATAAACTCATTAAGTATTTTTTGTTACTATAAACATGTGTAGTAAAACCTATTTAGGGCGCTAGAATGAATTTATGTAGTCCTTATTTTCATATTCTTGTTCATATTTTTATTAGTTTGTTTCTTTTTATAGGATGGTTTCACTACATTCTTTTCTTATTTATATAATTAAGAATTAAAAAAATGAATTTAGTGTTAGATATTTTTCTTGGTATATGAAAATTGATTCACTCTCCACCAACAATTTAAAAATTATGGTTGATTGTTTTGGTAGTTTAACAACACAGTCTTTTTATCCAATTTTCTCATTTTCTACTCTAAATGAGTATAATTTTTACACTAATTCATGAAGAAAAGGGTGATGTGTAGTGAATATTTATCCTTATAAGATTAAATTGAAGTACTATAATTGGAAAATGATGAAGTTTGTTTTATCCATATATAATCTTCCATCTCTTGAGTGTTTGATAGAAATTTTATTCCTTAGGTTGGTTCACCAGGCAAGGTTGATCACAAAATTATAGCCAGGTGCTTCAACATACATATTTTAAAGAAATTTATTTTGATTATGCTTAATCTTGAAGTAATATAAAATATTTTTTTATCAATTTAGTTAACTTCAATATTCCCTAAATTCATTCATTTTCACCCAATATTTTTTTATTCCACTTTTACATTAATTTTGTAATTCAGCACTAGTTTTTACATCACTTTATACTCCATTACATAACCATCTTTCACAAGATAATCTATTTTTTTGTGTTTATATATTTTTTATTTTTATTAGAATTCATAATATATTGCATTCCATTGGGTTTCAACCTACTTACTAATTACTAGTTTTAAGTTGGTTTATAAATTTTATATCTGATATTAATCAATGACCTATTGTTAAACATTAGTACCATTTCTAGGGAATTTAAATGTGATAAATTGTGTTTCATGGTATTTACCTTAGAAATAATCTAAAAAAGTTGAAAATTTATTATTTTTAAGGATAAAGTTTTAATTTTAGCAGTATCATTTTTGAATTTAGGAACTATTTCGATACTTTCAGGGGTTATTTATTTCTATTCAACCATAGATTCAATCAAGTAACATTTTTCATTTCTCTATTATTTTTTTCCTTTTGTTAAACATTGGGAGTAAGTTTTAAAATTTTATTTAATTTGGAATTCTATTTTAGAGTTAAATTGATAGGTATTTTATTCAAATGTCCTGGTATTGAACTCCTAATCATGGATGATCTTTTTATTTTAATAATAAAACTGTTTTATGGGTTAATTATAAATTTTTTATTTATTAAACTCACACATCTATTTAGTTTTGTCTAATTATTCTGTATTGTGAGATATATGTATTTATCCCTAAGGATATAAAGAGAAGTTTTTTAGAATAGTTGAATGCAAAGTGAATTATGTCTAATTAATTTAAATATTTTCAATCTCAATCATTTTTGTAAAACTAGAAATGAAACGAAAATAATTTCTTTTTATCAAAGATAAACCATTAACTTTTACTTGGGAGATTCCAAGGGAGATAACATATTCAAAAATCAACTATTTATTGGCAATGGAATTCTTTCACTTTTAAGATGAATAAGATTCTAATAAATTTTCTGAATTGATTACTTGAGGATAATAAATGAGTTAAGTATAGGGGAATTTAATGTGGATTTGATTTGATACGTTTTTTACAAATCTATTTTAGTGAATTAATTATGTTTTTTAAATAAATTTTCTTATAATAGTGAATTATTAAATATTGGATAATTTTTAGTTGAAACTATGGTTTCTAAATATCTTAATGAAATTGTGTGTTTTTAAAATATAATTTATGAAATTATTATTAGTTTTCATATATTATATTTTAAGTATCAAATATTTTAGATTATTTGGGTAAATATTCAACTAAAATATTTTAAATTGAATTTTAATTTTTGAATTTATTTTTTTTGGCTCTATGTTTTGATTTTTAATATTCATTGATTAAACATATTATGATTCCTCTATTGATGTTTTGAAATTACTTGAAAAACTATAAAAGTAACATTCCCATATTACTTTCCATCCTATAATACATTTTAAATAATACTATATGGCTTTCAATTCCTGTAAGAATTTTAGCCATTCCCATTTGAATTTTATTATCTCATATGAATTGTGACTTTGATAAATTTCTAGTTGAGTAGTAGTGAATGTGATGTTTTCATCATCTATGTAAGACTTCCCAGTGTGTATGGCTATTGAATTCATCATATGACTTAAGGATGACCCCATATGACACCAATCATACTTTGTAAAATTTTTGAATCAGAGATGAGAAACAGTTGGAGTATTTCCATGTTATCCCTATTTCTCAAATAAAATTAATACAAAATGGGAGATATCCTTGGATCGTGCTCGTGAAGTTGAACTTAAAGGGAACCATAGAATTTTTCCAAAGAATTTGAGATAAATTGAATAGAGTTGGAAATTTTATCCTGATTAATCCAATTTAAGGAATAATCTTGAACTACATGTGAGGATCAAATTAAGATAGAGTGGTTCATCTCTAGTCACAAAGAGGGAAATGATTAATAGTCGACCCATTTTATATAGAGTCCAATGATTAACATGCACAAATGATTGTGAGCTCAATACTGAGAGTTTGTATGTGATTTCATTTTTAAAATAACAACTTGGAAACTTTGTAAGAGGATTTATTCAAGACATTCAATATGTGATAGAGGAGGAGTAGATAATAAATAAAGGACATAACTCTAGGAAACATTTTATAAGAATTGGAGTTATAGGGAGGATTGAGGTAATCAAATAATGTATTTCTCTCCATCCTCTTATTTCTTTTATTTATATTGTATTTTAGATTAACTCATTGTGTTTTTTTGTTTCAATGAAAATGTGTAGTTATAATTCTTTAAGGGGATGGAATAAATTTAATTGAACCTTATTTTCCTATTCTTGTTTAGTTTTTCCTAGTGGTTTGTTTCTCTTACAAGGATAGTTTCATTACATTTTTTCTACTTTCTCTAATGAATAATTTATAAATGACGTTAGAGTTAGATATATTTTAGGGAAGGTGAAAATTAATCTACTATATAATGAAATTGATAAATTAAGGTTTTCTAGGAGTTAAAATATGTGTTCTTTTGGTCCCATTCTCTTATTTTCTATTCATTACAAACATCATTTCTGCACTAATATATGAATTGATGGGTCAAAATATTAAATATTTTTACTTAGGAGCTTCAACAGAAGTTATTAAATTAAAAAAGGTTAAATTTTATTTTCTATATAAAGAATTTTTTATTTATT
This sequence comes from Viscum album, assembly GCA_963277665.1. Classification (NCBI taxonomy): domain Eukaryota; kingdom Viridiplantae; phylum Streptophyta; class Magnoliopsida; order Santalales; family Viscaceae; genus Viscum; species Viscum album. Next base: position 187,819,309 of record OY728155.1, on the reverse strand, counting down.
GATTATTTCATTGATATATTTGTTCTTAGAATATTTCACTGTGCAATGAAGATCTCCAAATGATATTTAGATGTTTCAAATTATTTCTTTGAAAGGTTTTTACCACCACTATACTTATTCTTGATTCAAGATAAGAAATATTCGAATAATTTACTTCCATCCAATTTCCCTTAAATTCATTCATGGTTCACTATTTTATTATTTTAGTTATGGTCTCACTTTCATTTTTTTACTTAATCACTATTTTTTACATCACATTTCACTTTATTCCATCACATGCTTTCATAGTTTATTCTATTTTATTATCTTTTTGTTTTTTCTTTTTTTTGATTTAGTTTGTAATTCACATTATATTTTATCCCGTTTGATTTTGACCCACTTACAACTTACCAGTTTTAAGTACGTTTATATATTTTTTATATTATTTAATGATATGGTATAAACAGTTGGTGCTATTTTTGTGGAATTATCATGTGTCCAAGTATTAAAAAACATTTAATTAGTTTCTAAGAAAATTGGTTCTTTACAAAAATCTATTGTGTGATATGTTGTGTGATTTTTTATCACATTTGAAATATAAATTATACATAAAAAAAAGGTAAAATCAGGTGACACTATAGCCCATAATACCTGAAATATAGAAATAATTTTGTGCTCTTAAAAAAATTAAAAAAAATAAAATAGAGAATCTAGATAATGATAGAGTTGAGAACCATAATGGAATCAAAATATTTTCAATCATCAACTAGGAATTAGATTTTTGAGAGGCATAAAATTAAGTATTTCTAGATTTCTATAGTTTCAAATTACTCATCATGTATATGATTATCACCTTGATCTAAGAATTATGAGATGAAATAATCATATATTTCCATGCCTTCTTCCTATAATGTAATCCCCATTGAGGATTATTTGGCTTTTGTTAAAGACTTTTATAGATTATTTTATCAACTATCTTTGAATGAGATTAATGTGTAAGAGATTAGGATGAGAGTGCTCCCATTTTGTTTTAATTGAAAGGCTAAAAGTTGGTTCTAATAGTTGTATGAGTAAATGTTTTGCACTTGGGACCATGTATTTAGTTCATTTATTATGAAAATGATATCCTAGGAATATGACCACTGAGGAAAAAAATCACTAGTTTTGTTCAAGAACATGGAATTTTTTTTCATGAGTATTGGGACTAATTTAGATCACTTATTTAGTAGTGTCCTAATCACCAACTTTCTCCCCATCTCTTAATCGATACATTCTACAATGGTCTCAACCATCACACTAAAACATTATAGACCAGTCCTATAGTGGTGATTTTTATGAAATTATGGACAAGGAATTGATGGAAATTTTCAATAAAATTATTCAAAACACCCAATATAAAAGTTCTATAAGGATAACCATCTATATAAGTGAGTCCAATCCTAAGGATGATAGAAGTTTCAATGATAATTCTCTTAGATAATAATTTCTACACTGTAGCTTGTTTGGGATGTAAAGAACTTGTTGTACCAATTTTTCTTTCTCTACACAACACTCTGAAAATGTAATTTTTTTTGGATATGGACCATGATTACAAGCTACCAGTTTCTCATTTTTTAACAATAATAATCAGGGTGTTTGGAATCACCCACACTTTTCTTGGAGAGAACATGAGGTTTTTAAGTAGTTTTCTTCCCTTAGATTTCCCCTACAACCTAGAAAACTATTTAAAAATAACTTTTTGACTGAATATTCTAATTAGAGAGTAATTAAAAGGATTGATATAGAAAATATTGGATTAATTTGATTCCCTAAAAACATAAATTGATTCTAAGATCCACAACCTATAATTATAAATGTTCTAGATTTCTATGGACTTGAATTATAGGGATAAGGGTAAGATTCCCAACACAATAGAGGTTAAATCCAAGTAAAACATGATGGTTGTCACCAAAAGATCATTTTTTAAAACAAAATTCGTCATTAAGGATTATCCTTGGGAATATTAGATTGAAATTATAAGTGTTTCTGAAAATGAATGTCTGTAAAAGACCAAATATGAAAATATGGAAAGCTAGGCCCAACTATATTTAATAATGATTCTTTCTGTTTAAAATGATCCAAAATGAAGAAAGTTAAAATTGGATTCGATTAATAAATATAATAATACATTTAGGATTAATGAAAAATAAAAGTGACATCTAGTTATACAAATTTTTTCCCCAACCATACTTTTCCTTCAATGGGGAAAAATAATTAACCTGATTATCTAAAATTCATTAATATTTTCAAAACCTTTAAATTGATAATTAAATTTTCTAAGGCCTTAAATAAAATCCCATTATATATGAAATTAATCATTTTTTTGTATAATAAAAGAATCATGAAATAAACAGCCACCATTAATTCAAAAAAGGATTGTTGTGCTATCCTATAAATGAAGTTACCTCTAAAATTTCATGTCCTTGAAAGATTTTTTGTTCCCTATATAATAGTAGAAATTGAGGAACAAAAATTATTGTGTAACCTAAGATATACTGTCAACCATATTCATTATTTATTCAAAATTTAGGTCGAGTGGAGTTTAAATACACTTATGTGTCTCTACAATTGGATGATAGGTATACCCATTGGAAGGGTTGATTACATATTAGCTAATGTATAAAATTTGACATTACCCACTGATTTATTAGTGCTTGAAATAGAGTGTGACAAGAAGGTTCCAATCATTTTGAGTAGTCTATTACTTACTATCAGTGAGGATATTGTAGATGTTTTAGGGGGTAGAATAATATTTCATGTTGGCGATGATCAATAAAATTTTAATATATTTAAGAAGTATACACTTTGAAATAATTTTAAGTTGATTTATGTGGATGAAGAAGCCTTTAAAGATGAGATAAGGAAGGATAATAATGACTATTATAAGGAAATAATTCATTAATTCGTTGATGAATGATTTAAGGTCAAACTTGTTGAGTTTTAATCCACAAAAGAAATTGAAATATTTGGTATAATTGAGATTATAATAAGGAAACACATTTCTATGTGAGGATACTAGTTAGGTATAAACTCAACACTGAGGGGGGGGGGGGAGGTTTTGGGCGTAGTGGAAACGCGTTTGGGACGTAACCCAACATTTATTTTTTACCATGATCAATGATTATTTTAGGATCAATACAATGATGAATGCCAATATCCACAGAATAGAATCGAAGATTTAGATAAAGAAGAAACAAGCCCGAAACATTTAGATAGGATCATTCACATCAGGTTTATAATTTATTTAAATAATTTCATAAAGAAAAAAATACCTGAATATTTGGTATTTTCTTCATTGATGATGTTGAACATTAGGAATGACCCTTCTGGATTATCTTATTGCACTTGTGAGGATACAAACTTGAATCCCTCTAACGATGATCTACATTTGCTTTTATGGCCTCCAATCTACACTGCCCGTTCTTTGGTTTCTAGCACGGAAAAGCGAGTGTCTTGTATAAGTCGTTCTAGACCACTTGTTCTTCTTCCTTGATGATCATCTCTCGTTCTTGAGAGGGGCAGGAAGATGATTTGAGAGAGAAATTGTTTTATCTCAATAATTCTCAATTCACCGGGCATGCAGTTCGGTACATGTCACAATATATGTACATGTCTATTTATCAATATAGGGATTTCATTACAAAATTTAATTGCATAACAACAATTAAATACATTCATTACAAAAGATAAAACTCATGCTTTTAATAATAATACTGTGTCATTATTTATGGTGTTCCAACTTGCGCCAAATGAAATTATAAATAAAATTCCACATCCCAAAATAAAAGTAGCATTATTATTATTTTAACTTGTGACAACTAGTTGAATAATTATTTACCATCTTGAAAATAATTATTTTACTACCGAACCAGCCTTGGTCCACTCGAACTCCACTTCCATTTATTGAACACCTAAATAAATAAATAAATAATTTATTCTTTTAAATGAATATTTTATTTACAATCTAGTAAATAAATATTTATTAAATGTTCAACCAAATAAATAAATATATTTTACCCATAATCTAGTGAATAAATATATATTTAATTTATGAAATAATTTTAACTTTAATAAAATTATTCCACTATCTTGATAAAAATATTTATCCCATAAATTAAATTCAAATAGAATTTAATCGAAACCACTAGAAACACTTAGTGTGTGACCCTCTAGGATTCTTTCTTGTTAGAATTAGGAAGGATTGCCTAAAGTCCAAAAGTACTATCTTGCAACAGGTCATGGAACCCGAGAGAAAGAACTTAAAGTCACAACAACAACATCAACATATGAACAATAACTATGTAATATAATACCTTTGTCTCAATATCTCATCAAGCAGGTTTTATGATAGTGTTATCAACCTTTGTTCTTGATACTTTGTTCTTTGAATACCTGAAATAAACTTGTCATTACACCATGGCCATGGAATTTTGCACAACAGTTCTATTTCAATAAATGGGACAAGATATCAACTTCTATAAATGGAAGGTAAAAATACTTCCTTGAATTATCAATTAATAACATTACACTCATGACACACCCAACACACCTTACTTCTCTCCTACTATCTGCATGACAGTTTTCATCAGTAAATCAAAGTGCACGAGTTATGATACATATTAATGATAATATTAATTTCTAATTATAATTACACATTCTCTCTTATAAGAATATCTGATGACACCAAACCATGAGGAATTCATACGGGTGGGTCTTTTCTCATAATCTCCCATCTTAGAGATTACCAAGTATGAAATTCATGAGAGGAAGTCTCATCTTCTTACGAGTACTCACACCTAATGGTCTATATACTATGAGTCCCATTATAGTGTGCCATCCAACTGTAGAACTATATTTAAGAATATTGTCAACTTCTATGATCTTGTCAATGAGAAAAATACTCCATGACATTATTACACTATAGTCATGTAGAACAATGAAAAATATGTAATAATATGTATAATATTTAAATATATTAAATATTCATGTAATCAAAGTACAACTAGTTGGTTTTAGGTCATAAACTCTTAAAAAATTTCTCTTGGACAAGATCCTACTACCTACGACTTTGAGTCTACTAAACCTCACATGATGATCATGTTTCTACTGAGTCAAGGCTTTAGTCAAGGGGTCCACCATGTTGTCTTCAGCGGAAATACTACTCACTACAACTTCACCTCTCTGAAAAAAATCCCTTAAGAGATGATACTTCTGAAGTATGTGCTTTCTCCGCAGATGTGACCTTGTCTCTTTTGCGAGAGCCACCACTGTAGTATTATCACAGTACAATGCGATGGGATATTTACTTCTAGGTATCACATCTCGCTCCTAGACAAAGCTTATCATCCAAACTGCTTCTTTAGTTTCGTCAGAAGATATGATATACTGAAACTATTTTATAGAATGTGTGACCACACTCTGCTTTGAGCTCTTCCATCTCACCACACCTCCATTCAAAGTGAAGATGTATCCCGTTTATGAGATCATGTCATCTTGATCAGTCTGGAAACTATCATCCGAATATCCTATGATGACTAGTTCCTCATATACTCCATAAAATAAGAACATATCCTTAGTACACCTTAGATAATTTAGAATAGTCTTGACTACCATCCAATAAAGGTCACCTGGGTCAGCTTGATATCTACCTACTACACTCAATGCATAGGCGACATCCAGCCTAGTACATAACATGTCATTCATGATTGACCCAATCACTGATGCGTATGGATTCCTTGCCATTATCTTTCTTTCCTCATGTTTCTGAGGACACATTTTCTTGGAAAGATGAATGCCATGTGTCACTTTCGAAAATCTCATCTTGGATTGTTCCATACTGAATCTCTTCAGTATCTTATCAATGTATGTACTTTAACTTAGTAAAAAAAAATCTATTGGATATATCACAATGGATCTTGATCCAAAGAATATATGCTACCTCTCCCAAGTCCTTCATGGAAAATCATTGATTCAACCATTCCTTAACAGACTATAAGACATGTATCTCATTTCAAATAAGTAATATTTCATCAACATATACTATTAGGAAAGAAAGATGTGAGGGTTGAGCTATTCCAACCCCCCCCCCCCAAATTTATTAGAAAGAAAAAAAGAGACACAATAGACAAGGGAGGGGAGAGGTCAAATGACCCACACCCAAAAAACCTTCACAACCCAAGATGTAAAAGACCCAAAAAAAAAGAAAAATAAAAAATTAAAAAAGAGAAAAGAAAAAACACACAAAATATTGCCAAGAATCCTACTTCCACCTCAGCAACCACGCTTCCACCTCAGCAACCACGCTTCCACCTCAGCAACCAGAAGCACCAACACGAATCAACAAACAGTAGAATAGAACCATTAACACCAAATTAAAACTCATCATCAACATCACTTCCCATCCAATCAGAAACCATCCCAGGGCAGCGCTGTCATCACCAGTGCAAGGCCACCATCACCAAACTTGTAAGCCACAACTGAACCTGCCAACAAGCAGCATCCAATGCCAGCACATCCACCGGCATCTAAGAACCGACATCAACAAACTAAAAAGTACAAGCTTCATCACATCACGTCCAAGCAGCGAACAAAACTTAGCACCATTCCAAAAACCCATCATCTCCTTATCAACCAGATCCACTGCCAAGAACATAGAAGCTCCAGCATCACCAAGCTCCAACACCTCCTCTCCATGTATATCCACCTCCATCCACGTAGAACCACCAATATCAAACTCGCAAACATCAGGTTTAACCCATCCCAGTACATCAGAAAGCAACATCCTACGCCACCATTTCCGAAAGACTACATCTCCATCTGCATCTCGTAAGAAAGCAGCAACAAACAACCTAACCATCTCAAAGGCACATACCAAGTGCCACAACAACATCAAAGAATCCAGACAACCCAGATCCAAATCAACAAAAAACTCGAGCAGAATGTCCCTAACCAGATGAAGAGCACAACCAAAGCACCAATCCACGAGCAGAAAAATCCATAGAAATAGATAAAGGAAGCAACCACAAAGAAAATGAGACCTAGATCCAAAAGCCTCTATTGCACCAGGAAATCGTGGGATCCACATTGCAAAAGAAAAAACATACCAGAGCAGGGTCACCATCGGAGAAGAAACCAAACACCGAAGCATCAAACCAGAATAGACAAATGAACATCGAAGAGGCATACATCCGTGCCGGTGATGCAACTCCTTCTGAAGATGAAACGTGCGACCCCGCTACAGCTTCTGGATGTCCTTTTAAAAGGAACCAAGAATTCCTTCACCAATCTGTCGAAAATGCCTCTGCATCCACCAAAATCCATCTTGAGTCAAGAGGATCCTGCAACCCTGACTGAGAATGAAATATTCCTCCATGAAGCCACATATCACCATAAAAATCCAACGCCGTTGAGATCACCCTTCGCAAAAGGGGAGGGATGAAGATCTGAGATGTCATGACAAGAAACACCCAGATCTTTCCCACTCCATCATGGATCTGTCGTGTCGCACTCCGAAAAGTCCAGATCTGTACCACCATCTATTCAAGGTTAAAACCTCCATTCAAAGCTGACGCCCGATAACTCTCCGCAAAACCACCACAAAGGACTTCTTCAGTTTAATATATATATGGATTTCTGCAACTTGCATACATTATTGGCATCTTTTGGAGTCATAAAACCTTCATGTTGTGTCAGGTAGACAACTTTTTAATGGTTCCTGTTAAGTAAGGATATTTTGACATCCATTTTTCAAATCTCATATTCATGGAAAGTGGTAAAGGCCAATAGAATTCATATGGATTTCAGCATTTCAACTAGTTAAAAGGTTTCGTCGTAGTAAATTCCTTGACACTACTTGAACCCTTTTACAACCAGCCATTCTTTATAGGGATCGAATTGTCCTTCCATGTCCAATTTCTTCTTCATTACCCATTTACAACCAACAGGATTTACATCAACTGGTGGATCTACAAAAACCCAAACATGGTTTTGGAACATGGAACCCATTTTAGAATTCATGGCTTCTTGACAGTTGGCAACATCTATGCCACTTAATGCTTCCTTGTAGGTTAGAGGGTCATTATTATCAACTAATAATGAGCCACCATCCTCAGTGAATAAAAAACCATACCATTCCAGTTATCTAACCTCTCTTGTACTCTTAATCAATTCCTGTGTCTCTCGAATAATTCTTTATTCCATAGGGCTTTGTGGAATCTATTCCTATACCAAATCTTCTATACCTTGAGCCTCATCTTCATCGAAGTCTATGTTACTCCCACTATCTCTTTTAGATATTTTAACCTTATAAAGGAATATGGTTTGTCATTCAATGATAATATTTTTGTATAAGGTGTTGTAAAGTTAATAACCCCTTATTTCCTTGGGGTATCCAATAAAGCTACAATTTGGGCCTTGGGGTTCAAGTTTTTTACTTTGAGAGGCCTTAAAAAATGAATCACTTACCCACACATATAAATTCAGTAACATGACTTTATTTCCACTCCAGAAGTTTTATGGAATACCATTAGTTGATTTAGATGGTACTTGGTTTAGTATATGTGTCGTTGTTGGTAACGCATGTCCCCAACAGGATAATGGAAGACACACATGACTCATCATTGATCTCAATATGTCCAACAAGGTTTGGTTCCTCCTTTCACTCATACCATTCCACTAGGGCGGGAAAGGAGGAGTGAGTTGGGATAGGATCCTAAAGTCCCATAGGTAATCAGTGAAGTCTTGATTAAGATATTCTCCACCTCAGTTGAGTGAAGTTTCTTAATATTCTTACCAATATGGTTCTAAAATTCATTATTTTATTAATTGAATTTATCAAAAGAATCATACTTATACCTCATTAAGTAGATATATCCATATATACAAAAATCATCCTTAAAGATTATGAAGTATGAGTACCCTCCTCTTGATTCAACTGGAAATGGTCAAAACACATTGGTATGAACCAATTCTAGAATCTATTTAGCCCTTTCACCTTTCCCACTAAATGTGGGTATGGTCATTTTGGATTGTAAACATGCATGAAATACGCCATGTTTTTTGTTTAAAATAATCTAAATATCCATCTTAATGTAACATTGTCAAGCATTTCTCATTTACATGACCTAGCTGGTGATGCTAATGTTGGGTGCGGTATGAGTCATGTTTAGTATATTTTTATCGATTTCCATTACTTGGTTTGTGTAATCCAACATGTACCGACCATTGTATAAATGTTTATTACCAACAAAATTCTAACATTTTATAAGAAGCTACATTCATTCCGAAGTTGAAAAAAATAATCCATCTGAATCTAATATGGATACATAAATAATGTTTTTAGTAATAGATGACAAATAATAATAACCCTACAACACCATGATCATCCGAGTTGGCAATGTGAGGTGGCAGTCCCCAACATCTATAATAATGAGTCTGGCTCCGTTGGATTCTCATAGACCTACCTCCCTTTGGCCAATATTCCTGAAACTACTTGGTTCCTGTATTTGGATACATATGTGACCACAACATGTTGCATCTAATACTCATCTAATAGAAATAGATAGATTTCATTTGATAACAGACACACCTGAAGCTTCCCCTTTATTCTTAGGCTAGGTGCAATTCTTCTTCCAGGTTCCCTTCTTTCCACATGTGAAGCAAACATCTTCATATTCCCTTGCCTCCCATTTGATCTTCCTTTTCTTAGAAGGGCATGAAGAATCTTTGGGTTAATTATCTTCATCTTCCCTTTCCTCTTATTCAACATAAGGACATAAGGATTTTCTCACTTCATATCTTTGTCCACTTGGTTAATGAGGATAATAAGATCAAATAGAGACATCTAAATGTTATTCATGTTGAAATTAACAACAAAGCTGGAGAAGTTGTGAGGGAGTGATGCAAGATTGAGATCGATACCCAGTTCTTTGGGAAGTTTAAACCCTAGAAACTCCAAGCATTCAATGTTGCCAATGATCTTGACTACATGAGGTATAGATGGAGAACCTTCTACAAGATTACTCTGAAAGAGATTCTTGTAGATCTCAAACCATTCTTGTCTTTCTGTCTCTTGGTAAAGACCATAGAGGTTCTGAAGAATGCTATAGGTATCCATGTTTTCATGAATCTTCACGAGCTCACTAGACATTGATGATAGCATCAAAAATTGAACATCGACCATGTCATTTATATATTTACGATAGACTAAGAACTCTTCATCACTCGCCTCTTGGTCAGGAGGATCAGGTAATGCCGACTCCAGTACGTAAGACTTCTGTTCATGGCGTAGTATAACCCGAAGGTGTCTAAACCATTCCTGGAAGTTACTGCCAATGATGATGTTGTCTTTATCTATAATTGATTGTAGGGATAGTGTGGTTGAAGAGTTTTTCATTTTATTCTACAATTAAAATATTAGATCATTACTACTATCTTGATTACATTTTATGATAAATAATAAATTAATATTATTAAGTCTCCCACTATTTTATCAAGTCCCAATGGAACTCACCATTGAAATCATAATATCCATTTTACATGACATTCTCATGGAAATGATCCATATTCTCCTTTATATAACTCCAATAAGGGTTGGTTAAGCTATTTGAAAGTATTTATACAGGAAGGTATTTACCAAGTTTGGGCTTGTAGCTCCTTGATATGTAGAGTGGACTCCATAATCATGAAATCCGGACTTTTTATTTCTTCAACTCTTGCCTCCAATATTAATCCAAGTCTATCAAGGGCTACTACTCTTGTTTTTTTAAAGGTTGGGGCCGAAGCCTAATTTATTATTAAAGTAAAGAAAATACCTCTTAAACTGGGTAGAGGGAGACCCATTACATAGCCCAAAGACCCAGTGGGAATTTATCCCATTACATAACCTGTAAGCCCATTTTTTTGGCCCAAATCCCATTATGTGAATAGTACTACTATAGTACCCACGCTTCTACAGTACTCTACCACCGCTACAGTGACCTACCACTGCTACAGTTCCCACCATTGTTACAGTGCCGCCACTGCTACAATGCGCTACAGTACTGCTACAGTACCTACGCCCAATGGGTTTTGAACCCCCATTTTTCATGTAGAAATAAGGGGGTGCTTACCACTAAGCCAAACCCCAACTACACTACTATTTTTGTAATATGGTTAAGTCAACCTGAAAAATTTCATAAGGGTTTCCTGTATAAAAGTAAGTGTCCCAAAAAGGGTTGGTCAAACACATATTTTTATTGAGTTTTCCCTTAATGAAGTAACATAAGGCTTGGTAGGAATTAATATTTTATTTGAGGGATTTTATCTCTTATGCATGAATTTATTATTATGATTATCACATGCATGTTAATATTAAGTTGAAATTACTTAAGTGATTAACCATTTCTTGATAATATTTATGCATAAGAATTTTTTAGTTTAGTTCCATCTTGCATGCTTGTTTAATTTATTAATTATGTGATCGCAACAACACATCCATAATGAAAAACCATGCAACTGAAAGAAATATAATAAAATAAAGGGAATGATCATGAGATTTTATAATGGTTATTCTATTTACCGGTTGATATAATATCCCTAACCTATGGGAGAAACAACTTGAACCTTTTAGGACCATGTTTACAACTTTCCACTTGTCCACCTCTGTATCTCCTAGGATTGATTTCGTCTCGTCTCCAGCTTGAATCGCCTCCACTAGCTTGGGTGTTACATCCATTACATATGATTTTAAACTCGCATGTAGGTGAGGGGTAAAAAATGGGGTTTAAAAAAAATAAACCATGGTCACGCATGCTTTACATATTAATGAGGATAGATAGATCATATCCCAAAAATTAATTTAATAAATAAATTAAATGGAAACCAATAACATACAAGGGTCTTGGTCTAGCTCATGATCACCCACATACATGCAACGAGTTACACATTTAATAAAACTAGCATTCAATTCTTTAATCATTCTTGTTTAAGATAAATCATGTCCAAATCAATTAATTATCATCTTTAATTAATCAATCCTTTTATATTAAACCCTTTTTGCGAATTTCATTGAGATTATCATCCATCATAACTATAAACAAATAAATTCATTTAAAATTATCTTTGTAAATAACTTGTAGATTGGAGGAAACCAAGTGAATTTCCATTTATAACTACCCAGTGAGTAGGAATGAACATTACACAGATGTTAAATTAAACACCAAAATATATATAAAACACCTATCATGTGTTTTTCCCCAACTTTATGATTTCACCATGGTACACATCTCAAGGGTTTGTATAATATAATAATAAATTTTAATAAATCTGTGTAATTTGGATGAGTACACAGAATTTAGTTCCATCTATATGTCATGTACTATCATTCACCATCCATATGAAGTACACACCAGGGGATACAATGTGTATATGTACTTCAGAAATCCTCAGAGTACACAGTGTGTCTAGTGTGCCAAATACAGTGTAGTATCTGCGTTACAAGGTCTCCAGATGGGAAATCTCTGTACGGAGTACACAGTTCAACCATAACCTGAAGGGACTACACGTCATATCTAGTGGGCCATATGATGTGTAATCCGGAAACTGTGTGCCACCGGTTCTTGGTAAACACATGGAGTCTTTAAGAATTAGCAAATTCCAATGACATGTCTTGGTTTGGGAGACCAGTCTGGATGCATTGAACCGTGATACACAATGTGTGAATCCAATTACATGTCGTATATTCTGGTGTTGTAAGGTTAGGAACCCTTGGAACCTCTAGTTATGATCCTCTATTTTATTTTAATCAAAATTAAAAGAAAAGATCATTTATTTAAGGTGAACAAGAAACCAAAGAGGAGGAACAGATCTCAAGATTCAGATTTGTAGAATGATTAACTTGAATTAACAAAATAAATTATTAAACCCTAAATCATCAACAAATTATTTAAATAATTATAAACTATGTTGTAACCTATGTGATACCACTTGAAGGTTCTGGGTGTAGCGGATGTGCAGTTGGGACATAACCCAACATTAATTTTTTACCATGATCATTGATTATTCAAAGATCAATTCAACGATTAACGCCAATCTCCATAGAATAGAATCAATGATTTAGATAAAGAATGAATAGGCCTGAAACCTTTAGAGAGGATATTTCACATCAGGCTTATAATTAATTTAACTAGTTTAATAAAGAAAAAAATACCTTGAACTTTGATATTTTCATCGTTGATGATGTTGATCATCTGGAATAACCCTTCTTGATTACCTTGTTTCACTTGCGAGGATCCAAACCAGAATCCCTCTAGCGGTGAACCACATGAGCTCTAATGGCCTCCGATATACACCGCTCATTATTTAGGTTCTAGTGCATCAAGGAGAGTGTTTTTTGTTGGGCGTTCATGATCTCTTGTTCTCTAGCCTTGAAGAACGTCTCTTGTTCTTGAGAGGGGAAGGAAGTGGGTTCAAGAGAGAAGTTGTTTTAGCTCAAAAATTCTCAATTCACCGAGCATACAGTTCGGTACATGGCACAATAGAAATACACATCTATTTATCTACATGGGGATTCAGTTAAAATATTTAATTGCATAAAAGAAATTAAATACATTCATAACCTTATATAAAACCTATTTTTTAATAATAATACCTCATCATTATTTATGGTCCTCCAACTTTCACAAAACAGAATTATAAATAAATTTCCACATCACAAAATAATAGCAGCATTTTTATTATTTTAACTTATGAAAACTAGTTAAATAATTATTAACCGTATTTTAAATAATAATTTTACTATTGGACCGAACTTGTTCTACTCGAAATCCACTTACTTTTATTGATCACCCGAATATATAAATAAAAAATTTATTCTCCTAAATAAATATTTTATTTACAAACTAGTAAATAAATATTTATTAAATGTTAAATAAAATCACTAAATATATTTTACCCACAATCCAGTGAATAAATATTTATTTAATTTATGAAATCATTTTAACTTAAATAAAATTATTCTACTATCATGAGAATAATATTTATTCCATTAACTAAATTCAAATAGAATTTAATAGAGACAACTGGAAGCACCTAGTGTGTGACCCTCTAGGATTCTTTCGAGTTGGCATTAGGTGGGCATGCCTAAAGTCGAAGAGTAATATCTAGAAATGGGTCAAGGAACCCTATAGAAAGAACATAAAGTTGCAAACATGACATCCATATATGAACACTCACTGTGTAATATAATCCCTTTTTCTCAATATCTCATCATATAGGGTTTATGATAGTGTCATCAACCTTTGTTCTTGATACGTCATTATTTGACTACCTGAAATAAACTCATCGTTACACCATAACTATGGAATTTTGTGCGATGATTATATTTTAGTCAAAGGGATATGATATCAACTCCCATAAATGGAAGGGACAAATCCTTCATTGACTTATCCATTAATAACATGCCACTCATGACGAACCCAACGTACCCTATTTCCCTCCAACTGTCTACATGAATGGTTTTGTCAGTAAATCAAAGTGTATGAGTCATGACACAAATTAATGGTAATATTAAAGTTTAAGTATCATTACACATGCTTGTAGATATAAATATCTAATGACACCAAAGCATGAGGAATTTTTAGTAGTGGTTCTGTTCTCATAATCTCCCATATGGGAGATTACCATGTACGAACTTCATGAGAGGAAGTCTCATATACTACCGAGTACTCACACCTGACGGTATGTATAATATGTGTCCCATTATAGTATGTCATACAACCATAGAACTATATTTAAGAATATTGTCATAGAACTTCAATGTTCTTTTCATAGCAGGGGAACTGCTATGACCCTGTCAATGCGATAAACACACTCAGACATTATTAGACTATATTCATGCAGAATAATGAACAATATGTCATAATATGTTTAATATTTAAATATATTAAATATTCATGTAATCAAAGTACAATCAGTTGGTTCTAGGATACCAACTCTCACCTGGGGATCAGTGTTAGTGACTTTTAATCCCATTTATATTTTTATACATTAACTATTTTTCCATTGTCACTTTATAAGGTGAATGGATCTCACATTATCTCTTATCAAATTCTTTCTTACATGAAAAAAAATTCAAAAAACAAACACACAAAGGGTACATATATTTACAAGGATAACATATTAATGTGAGAAGGCTAATATTATTTGTTCTTCAAAACTCATTGAGACTACAAAACCCACTAGAATTTAATTGTGAGTGCAACGAGCAGGGTTTATCATTGAAATTTTGTTTACTTTAGTCTATAAATAGATCTTAGTAATTCCCACAGTCTTTCAGAATCCTAGTATTTATTTAAACTTCCATATCCATAGTCTATAATATAGTTTGGTAATAATAAGAGAGTTTACCACCAATTCATAACAAAAAAATGTTTTTGAATTATTGTTTGGTGTTCTCCTTATTCTTTACTTACTCACATAGTAGCATGAAAATAACTACCATTATTTTTTATATAAATAATTATGAACAAAAATCCTTATTTTTCTCTTCATAGTAGCATGTATGAGTGGTATTGTTCTTCTACAAGAGTAAGAATTAATATATTTGTGAAAAATTGAAATTCACAACCATCCACTTCCTCTTATTAGCTTGTACTAATTTCAAGGTTTTTCTTATATCTGTGTAGAATTAAAAATGACAAAACCATATTCTTATTCTTATAACTTCTTTATTTAATTCAATACAACATGAATTGGACTTATTCTTCTTCAGTATTGACACACCAAACGTCTTCAAGAGAATTTTCTATTCTCTTTGATCCACATAAGGATTTCTTAAATTTTGTAATATATCAGTTCTCTATTCCACAGAACTATTAAATAATTAATTACTATACATTTATTAATCTTTCACAGTATAAACAAAACCTTCTTCTCAATTAAATTAAAATTTAAAATAAAAATTCAATATTCTAACTTCTTTCAACCACTTATCAACTTTTTTTCTTATTTTAAACCATTTAATCACCTCGGATCTATTAGAAACCATTGATTAAATAAAAGACCTTTGGTGAAAGAGTTTTAAAGGATACTAAGCCATCAATAGATCCATGTCATTAGATCCAGTCAAAATGGGATCATATATTCAAACCAAAACATATGATCTCATTACCAGAACATGTTTTCTACCATTTATACATGTTTTCACTAATAAAAATAATTCTCTATTGTGTGTTGGAGATTATTTATGTCCAAATTTTCTTAACAACTTGGAATCCATTCTCATAACACTGAACAATACGGTGTGTACTTCTAAAGTAATTTAATACATGAACGTTTTCTTCACACCATGAGATTATATACGGCATGAAACATTACTTTTTAGGCTTCCCAACCATTTTCTTCTTCGATTGATAAATTAATAGACATTTAAAAATTCATAAAAAACCCATTAAAAATAAAACATGAGATATTCATTGAGGTTTTGGATTCCCAGGTAGTCACTATGATTAGCTCCATGGCATAGAAAGGCTAGTTGTTTCACATAGGTAATCATTTAAGTTCAAACAACAACTAATTGTTCACCATGGAATGATACTCCCCATTTTGATTCCCAATTATCTTACTCTTCATCATGAAACCATAAAAAAATACATGAAATTTTATTGCTTGTTTTTTTTCAATAAGTGAATCTCTCAATTAAAATGCCTTGCGAAACCTTGGTTTTGAAGATTTTCTCACCATTTTCCTATATGGTATTAATCTTAAATAGATTTCTTAGTGGTAGTATCCACTAGTTAATAAGTTAACACACAACCTAATTTCTTAATAATATTCTTTTGGTTCTACCCCACACTGGAAGGTCCCCGAGCCGTCCCACTCATGTGTCCTTCCTTACTTGCAATTATGTCGACCCACACATGGGATTTTACTCTTCTATGAACCTATATAGGAACTCAATGCTGGATGACACTTTCATGTTTGGAAAAGTGTCTTTGTGATGCCCAAGATTATTAGGTTTATGTGTTAACTTGAGTTAGAAATATTGTTTTCCTTCCACTTCTTGATTTCATTTGTCAAAATATACATCTCAAGAACTGTTTCCAACCTCCCACTACTTATTTTATTATTTTATTTCCATATTTAGACTTCGTCCAACACATATGGCCAGAACATCCAAAATTCCTTCTTCATGGAGATATAAGAACCATCATTATAAATTCTCTATGGAATTCAAATATTTAAAAAAATATTTCATTGTATAATAAATGAATCACCCAATTATTCTAAGAAAATGTATATTTATTTTTCATATGAATAATGTTAAACTACTTTAAAGAAATCTTCCATGATATGTTCTTAAATAAAAAAACACTCAATATAAAGTAATAGAATTCGTGATAGCTCAAACAAACTTCCCAGCTCATCTAATTCATCATTATTCTATATTGACATTAGTCATTAACGAAAGCACTAAATTAATTTAAACCAATTAAAATAAACACAATACACATAAAGTGGGATCATTAATCCCCTATTTCTATTCTTTTCAATACCTTCAAATGAAATGTAGATATAAATTCTTAATTACTCATAAAATATTTCATTTCATTGTATCCCCTATTCCCATCAAACTTTTCAATGTTCTTTCTCTCCTACTTATTATTATCCCATAATACTGAAGCAAGGTGTCATCAACCATTCTACTCAATTTATACTTGATATATGAGAATTATATAAAATAAAAGGGTTTTATTTAAACTAAAAATCATTCTATGTCAACCAAATTTGACAATAGAAAAAGAAGACACTTATTACCTTTATTAGAAGTTGTATAATAATTTTAGGATGAGATACCAATTATTATACAAATGTATCATAAATATATCCTCTGAATTATTGTAATTAATTAAATATATAGGTCAAAAAAATATGGTAAAAAAGCACGATCTAAACTCTAAGAAATAACTTTGAATCTTCTTCAAAAAATTATTTTACATCATTGATTAAATAAATTCACCTTCTCTAAGATTAGAATATGTTATTGGTAACAAGTATAAGAGATTAATAAAACATAATTATTTAATGAAACTAGTTAAAAAAATCTAGATTATTTATATTTTCATGAAATAATAATTATTATATCTTCTTAGTAACCATATTTACTTGTATTTCCTTCAACGAGACACTCTGAATAATCTTTATAATTGTATATCTATTAAAAATGTTGATATTAGTTGGTTCTTTGTAAAGAATATAGAAAAATTAATTTCTTTATGTGGTTATATTTATTTAAAAACTTCCACATATTCACTAATAATTATCCTTTCACCATATTTCCTTTATAATACCAATTGATAAACATTTCCTAGATGATTTATTATTTATATAGATATCCATTTTTGACACCGTACACTCCTCAGATTCACCCATTGAGACAATTAATGACCTCCAATTACTTGAATTAGATAACATGGTAATCTTATTTACTTAAAAAATATTATTTGGGTTATTTATCTATTATTTATCCATTTGAAAAAAGTAATCACTAATTGTAACTCTGATCCTTTTTAGAAGTTATTTTTTTAGAAACATAGTTTAACATTATTTATCATTATGTCTATGTTTTTTTCACTTCCCACAAAACACTTCTAAACCTCTTGGGTTTTCATTTTTCAAAAAACAATCTCTTGAAACTCATGTTCTTCTAGTGGAAAATGTTATTTTCCTTTATCATTTTCACTTTATAGTTCTTTTTCTACCTTCTTTTCTTTCTCCAAATATGTTATAATAATAATTGTATAATCATTAGGTACATTGTTAGCCTTATTTGAGTCTATACATAGAAAATAAGGATTTATATTTACTACATAATATCTTCTATATATAGAACATCACTTAAAATTATTGGGTATATTAACTAAGGATATATCACCCATATTATTTGATATTTTATTGGGTATATTCTAATTTGAATAGTTTTTTCTTTTTTTCCGAAGGATAGCTTAACATCCTTCTTCATATTTTGTGGTCTTATTTTCAAATCTGATTATGAAACATTCATAGATGATAATGTACCATTATAGTGACCAAAACCATTAAATAAATGAAAAAAATATATTTTTTATTGAACTCTTCTTGAGCCTATTAGATTTTTATCTTCATCTATGAATGTTTCTTCATCTTTAGCTTAATCTACCTTGAAATGGGCTTCCTTTTTACTCAAGGATTGGTATATTGTACCAATAATCAGATGATATATACATAAAACTATTTTACCACTAAAATTTCCCAACATTTCCTGATATTGTATTATTCACTATATGTTATCCATATTTGTCTTCTTACTATTTTTTGGGCTTTCTTCATCATTGGTAGGGATATATTTAGAAAACCAGCTTAAAGAATTATTATTTTATCCACCATAGATATGGTGGAAGTATTATAATTAGTTTTCATGAACCATATATATATATTATACCCACACTTTTTATATAAGAAAGTTTAGTACTTGAATTAGAGTTTATAATAGTTGGTATCTCCTACTTTAAGGCTACTTGACTATTATTAGTGGATGATATCAAGATACTGTTTTGCCAGATTGAAGTATTTTATCATAATAATATTCCTTGGAAACATGAATGGAAATTTCCTTTCTTCCATTAACATCTTATGGAGGCTTGGATTGAAAAGTTTCTAGATTTTCCACTTTAATCTCTACATCAAGAAACTTTATGTTGGGGATGCCTTCCATAAATCTATCTTAAAAATCCTGTATGATTCTTTTAAAATCATCATCATTCATTAAGAAATTTTCTTTTAATAATGTGTCAATCTCATTGATCTTCTTGGATTTAATATCCAATTTTAAATTATTGAAATCAATTTTGTTCCTCAAATTTTCCTCTAATATATGGATATTATTCTCAAATATATTTTCCATTTCAAAATCTTCATTGATAGTTTTGAGGCAATATTATTTATATTTGGATTAATTTTACTCAAGAAACACATTCAATATTTATTTGGATCCAACTTTTTTTATAGAGATTTACACAATATATAATATTATCTTCCAAATATTTCTTCAATTATTATGTTCTTTCCAAAATCTGGATGATCTATTCCCAATGAATTTAAAAAAATTCATAAACCAAATAATCTAATTATTTAGGATAAAAATATTTTATACTTTATAATTAAGAAACAAAAATGTATTAAGAACTTGTATATATATTATCATTACCACAACATATTGGAACTCCTTGAGTGATATTTTAAGAAGAATTTTCATATACCATATTATCACTTGAATGAATTGAATTAATAGATGTATAAAGTGTACTTATCTATATTATGATTGAATGAACCATTTGTTCTTGTCCACTAATGACTGGTATCTCTTATTCTACATTATTTTTTGGATTAATTAAACCTTTTTATTTAGACAAGATGGATATCATATTCAATCCCCTTTCTCTTCATTTCTCCAAATCATCATAGTCTAGGTAGATATTGAATTTTGATCATATATAAATGAAACTTATCTAAAAATGTGCTTCATTATATATTAAAAAAAGACTCAAATATTTAACATATAATAACTTAAAGATAATCCAATCAAAGGTTCACTAGGAACTGATACTAATTTATGGGAATTATTAGGGACAAAATCAACACTGGGGGGGGGGGGTATATCGGTGTTAATGATTTTTAAAACAAATTTATATTTTTTATACATATTATCTATTTACCTTTTTCAATTATTAAGGTGAATGGATCTCACGTTATATCTTATCACCTTTTTTCTGGCAAGAAACACATCCAAAACACACACACACGTGCACTCAAAGGGAACAACAATTAACAAGGTTTATCTCTCAACGTGATAAGGATAATCCTTGGTGTGATTCGGAACTCATCAAGACCACATTGACCACTAGAATTTAATTATGACTATATAGAAAAGGGTTTATCGTTGAACTCTTGTTTTATAATCATATCATGATATTGGTTGGTGTATCCCCATCTCTTTCAATATCCTACTGGTTCTTTATACTATTTCCCCAATAGATTAAAATAGAGTTTAGTAATAAAAGGAGAGTCTATCACTAATTAATAAATCAATTTTTTTGATTTGATTCTTGGTATTATTGTACTTATTTACTCACTCAATAAATAACATACAAGTACTTCATCTAATTTTTTATTCAAACAAGGGTGTATAAAACTTTATCTCTTCACAATAGCAGGTTTGAGTTTAATAATTTGTGCAGAAAATAATGTCTTATTATATTTATGAATATTGAAATTAAAATAATTTTACTTCATATTATTCAATTATACTTTAGGAAGGATTTTTCTTCTATATATACATGATTATAATATTCAAAAACCTATTCTCCTTCTTACCTCCTCTTCTTCTACTTTAGTGCAACATGAACTGTGTTGGTTCTTCTTTATCTTCGAAACATAAAACTTATTCTAGAGACTAACAACATTAAATGTTTTATTTAGTTCAATAATAAAAATATTTATTAATTTTTTTTACTATATTAGTTATATATTCTATAGAAAATTGTATAAATTCAAGACCCTATAATTAATATTTTTTCACAACCACGTCAACACATTATTATCAATTGAATTTGAATTTCAAATTGAAATTTAATCTTTTAAATTATTTTAACCACTTATAAATTTATCTCACTTGTTTTAAAACTATTAGATGACCATGGATATTCTACACACAACTAATGAAATAAAATGATTTTATAGATCATGTTTGAGAGGATTCTGAGTCATAAATAGAGATATTCAATCATATCCACTCAAAATCATTTCACTTCTTTATACCAACAATTATTCTCTCATTCAAAAAACATTTTATTATCATTTTATAAAATTTTAATCTACCACAACAAGAACTAAACAATTTTGTTTCCCATTTTTTTCTTATTGATCTAAAATTCATAGAAGCCTTTTTTAAAAATGTTATATCTATAACTTGTACTTATTATGTAACTTTAAATATTAACTTTTTTTTCAGACCATGGGATACTCTAAAATGTGTAACTAAAGATTTCATACTTAATAGAAATTTTCTTCATTCAAATATGAACACCTCAACATTTCAACATTTTTCAAACCATCCAGTTAAAATCAAACATGAAGTGGTCTCTACCATTTTGTCTTCTTAGGTAGTCACCATGACCAGATTCATGACATAGACTAGTTAACCATTTGACATGGGTCAATGTTTTTGTTGAAGCTACCAATTAACATTAACCATGGAATGGAACTCCCCATTAATATTATAAGTTCTCTTAATATTAATCATTCCACCAAAAATAATTCCGTGGCATGTTACTTCTCTCCATTTTCAATAGGTTGGTCTCCTAATCAAAACACCTTGTAAAACACAAATTTTTAAGGTGATCTCCCAAAATTTCAACATGGTATGAATCCCATAATGATTTATCTATGGGATTATCTCTTGGTTAATAATTAAACACACACATTATGACATCAAAAAAATATCTTAGGTGCAATCTAACATCGACGAGTCATCAAGACTCACTGATTGTGTGTCCTTCCATGCTAGCTTCTATACTTACCCATGCAGGGGATTTACCACTTATATTCCACTCCATGGATGCTTAATTCTATATTCCAAATTCATTATTAAGTGAGTGTCTTTTTTTATAAATTCTTATGTGGATATACTTTCCTGATTTGGAAATATTTTTTTCCTTCAACTCCTTGATTTCATTTTTTAGAATATGGAAATCCAGAAAAACTTCTAGCCTTACTCTACTTATTTTCATATTTTATTTTTAACTTTAGAATCTTTTAAAACACATATGAATTGAAATTATATAATTCATTTTTAGAGATATAGGGGTAGGTTTCGGCCAAAATTGAACCATCCGTTGGTTTGTGCCCAAATCAGATTTTTTTTTTTCATGATGGATGATTAAGCCAAGATTTACATGATGATAAATTAAATGGTTAAAAATATTGAAAAAAATATCAAATGGATAAACACCATAATAAAAGTACATGATTATCAATTGTTTTTATAATTAATTTTAGAAATTTAAGAATTACCTTCTGAGAAATTATTTCTTCATTGATGGATCTAATAATGGATCTATGTCATAAATTCCTTATATAGTAGGAATCAATAACAGATTCTCTATAGCGGTGATCCACACATGTTCACAAAATATATTAATGTCACTGTAGGAATATCTTTTTGCTAGAACAATAGATCCCACCTCTTGTGTTGTCCTCCATTAATCACCCAGGTAACCACTCCTAAAGGATTATCCTTGATCTCTATAAAATCGAGAGTGGAAGGTGGAAGAAGATCTATCTCCATTATTGGTAGCTTTCTAGGAGGAAGATCTCTCTAGGGATTTAGAGGATTATCTCTATATGTCTTTGTGCACAAAAAAATTGAATTAGATCTCTTAAGAAAATAATATAATTGGTTTTATATACTGTTAGGATTAAAATAAATAATGGAAAAAGTTCCCTTTATTAATTATTTATTCCCCATGGAACCCAATATTTATAATAATAATAATAATAATGATAATGTTTCTTGACATGTGTTAAACTCACAAATTAAAATTAAATATTATTTATTCAAATAATATTTAATATATATTATTTATTATCAGTCCATTTGTTTCTGATGCTTTCACCAGGGCGTACACATATGTCCTTTTGAGGAGGATGATAATGTGTTGACTATTGCCCTGCATTCCCACTTTCCAAAGGTGGGCGACATCAGTCGCTTATTCAGGGAAGTTTTCTCTTTGATAGAAATAGGTTTATGGGATGTTGTTTCTTCCTTCCATGGATTCCTCCTCAGAAATCGTCACCTAGTTTGGGTCTCCCTTATAGTTTAGGACGATTTTTGTGAAACTCTTCCCTATTCCATATCTTCATGGACTCCAGTTGATTACACTACTTCTGTCGGGACATTATAAGGGGTCCATCCAGGGTCGCAGCCTTCGGTTGGGGGAGTAGTCATGTTTGGATATCACTAGCGTGTTTGGACGCTGGAACACTAGCGTATCTAGGTTTTTTCCTCTTATTATAGGGATTCTCAATGGCATAAAATCCCAAGGCATCCCACATTGAGTACTGGGAATTATATTCCATAGGCATGTCTCTGAGGTTTTCCTCAGCTTCCCATGTTTAACACAGGGTATGACGTGAGTTTAATGTCCATCGGAGACAG
Source organism: Viscum album (assembly GCA_963277665.1). Taxonomy (NCBI): domain Eukaryota; kingdom Viridiplantae; phylum Streptophyta; class Magnoliopsida; order Santalales; family Viscaceae; genus Viscum; species Viscum album. Next base: position 187,795,062 of record OY728155.1, on the reverse strand, counting down.
ATCGTACTGATCGAAACAATGACTAGAGTGGATCATATGGGTGGAACCCCTAGAGGGAACCCTGATGTTGGGTCTAATGCGTGGTTAGTTACCCAGTTACTTAAAAGAGTGGTGAAGAGGTGAATTGGAGTCGACTCGAGGGTGATAGTGATGTTGGGCTTGATCCCAAAAGAGACCTCCTACGTATCCCTATGGCAAGGAATCAAAGTATATGTAGTTCAGGATGGGGTATTGGACCGGGGTGTGCACAGAGAACAAAGACCCAATGATATACTAGGTCATACACGTGGTTAGCAGCCCGAGGTTTTTATGACACCACTGGGATGGACCAAAGATCTGGGTCCCAATGGAAGTGACAATAATGGCTTACGGTAGGGTTTGGGTTGAAAAAGGATTACCGTTGAAATGGGATCACAACGTCTTACCATTTCAAGTGATTCATAACAGCTTAAGGTTTGGTAGGGGATCACAACAGCTTACCGCTAGATGGGGTTTACAATGGCTTAACATTTGAGGGGGGAAAATCTTCTTACCGCTGGATGGGGTTTACAACATCTTACCGATGGATGGGGGAAAAACGTCTTACCGTTGGATGGGGTTGAACCTCATGGAGGCTTCCTATGTACCCTGTCTAGGAGACCTAGAATAAAGACCACATAGTTTGTTTATGTATCGTTTAACGCCATGTGGGAAAAAAAGGGGTATGCAGTTTAATGTCATGCAGAGCGGGGGTGGACCAACATGAAGTAGTCGGGACTAATGGGTGTTGGGCTTGAACCTCAGGGAGGCTTCCTACATACCTTGCCTTGGAAAGGGTCAAAATACACGTAGTTCAATATGTTTTGGTGAACCGATGTGAAGATGGTTAGGACCAATGGGTGTTGGGATTGAACCTCACGGAGGCTTCCAATGTACCTTGACTTGGAAAGGGTCAAAGTCCATGTAGTTTGGGATGGTGGGAACTGACGTGGAGGCGGTCAAAACAAATATTTTATGGTCTTGAACCATAGGGATGCTTCCTATGTACATTTCCTTGGTAAGGATCCAAATCCACGTAGTTTGGGATGGTGTTTGGAGCTTACACTCTAGGATTCCTAGGGAGAGTGTCATGGTCGATGCTTACTCTAAGCCCATGTGAGTCATGATTGGTGTGAGAAACAAGTGTTAGTAGAGACCTGATGATCATGTCATGAAAGGTGCGTCCATTGGAATTGGAATGGGGCTTATACATGGTTAGAGGCACAAAATGGAAATAAGGGATTACGTGTGGTTAGCGGCCCAGTGAGATGAAGATTGGGACATACCTCAGGGTGGAGGCCTAGTGGTGACAAAGCCCAAAGGGAGAGGGATTTGGCCCTAAAGAAAGGATGGATCCAGTGAATCCCCACCTCTCTGGTCTTTGGCCAGGAAGAATATAGGATGATTAGGGATACTGCCTCCTACAACAAAGGCTAGGGGATTACAACAAGGTGGTTTACTTTTTCCCATAGACAAATTTCGCTCCAATAAAGATGATCTCATTACATGTGAGGAATATCTCACTCCCATAGAGACCATTGGGTGTAAAGAATTTACGAGATGGGGAACCCCATGTATAATGCATGGGGTGGGGTCATAGTTTATTGTCATGTGATAAGGACAATGGTGCTTGGAAGTTTAACGTCCTGCAGCTCAGAAGAGGTGGGTTCACTCCGCACCACTATGAATTACATAACTGATACCCACCCACCATTGGGGAAGGGAAGGGATCAAAAATGACGTTGGGAGGGGGTGTTTTGGAGTGATCTATTGAGGGGTCCATGTTAGCATGACTATGAGAAGAATAAATAGCCTATATTATTCCTAGGTGCCACTAAGGAGAGGCAATGATGAATGGGGCTTACGCATGGAAGTAACCCAGGTGCTACTAAGGTGTGGTGATGGTGCATGGGGCATACACATGGATTCCACCTAGGTGCCACTATGGAGGGGAAACTGTGAATGGGGATTACACAAGAGAGCTTCCCGTAAAGTCTTCCTCATCTCTGGTCATGAGGGAATCCCAACTCGCGGGTGGGTTGAGGCATATAATTTGAGCATACACCTATCTGCTAGTGCACAAGAAAGATAAATCAAAGGGTGTTGGAATAAATCCAAACAAAGGGAGATGAAAAGTGCGAATCACATGCCCGACATTCAGAATGTGGTGAGGGTGGTGTGACGATGGGGGATAACTGTTGACCATGTTGAAAACATAGAATCCATATCACATTAGCCTGAAATGGGGACATGTAAATGAGGGTTGACTATTGACCATGTTTGAAACACATGACCTAACTCAAAGTGTCATCCAAAGTCTTCTGGGGTGTTGGCCCAAAATGGTAGGTGAGATGAGGGGGCTTGGGACCATGCCATTAGGGGATTTCTTCAGACATGAAATAGGATGAAGATCTGAATGTAGGACACGTGAAGCATGAGGTGGAGTGATGGAATGTTTGAATAGATTCCAATGACCTAGAAATTATTCCACTGTAATCATGTCATGAGGCATCATAGGATTATCCCCTATGGCATATCTTATTTGGAACAAGAGGCATCCTATTATTGAATGATAGGGAATGCTATAGTTTAAAGTCATGTAGTTTGGACTGTTAGAATCTTATGCAAGGCGCATAAGGCATATCTCATTTAGAGCCAGATGCATCCTATGTTTGGCACATAGGGTGTACTGTATTTTAAAGTCTGGTAGTGAGGACTATTGGAATCTTATGCTTGGTGCATAAGGATTCTACATTTTGGAACAAGAGCAATCTTATGTTAAATGATAGGGAATAATTTAGTTTAAAGTAATATTTATATGACTATTAGGCATAAGGCGCATAACAATGGATGGTGTTGGGACTTGCACAAGAGAGGCCCTATATAGTTCGACCTGGCATATGAGTCAGGTGATGGGGTTTGGATGAGTTTCTTGAAGAATGGTTCAACTCAAGGTACTCGGGGAATTGATGATTATAATATCAACTCATGACATGGGAAACAAATCAAGAGGAATATATCGAATCGAGGTGTTTCATGGTGTGAGGAGGAGTATCTCAAATCATGGTATTCTATAGGTTGAAGGTTGTTGCGAATAAGGGTGAAATAGGAAATGTTGGCATCCTGGACCAAAAACTCAACGGTGCGACCCTCCATTTTCAAAGGGGGTCTCGGATGGTAGCAAATAGACCAGATCATAGGATTGGGACCGCGGCCCGACACTGAACTCGAGCGGGCGGGGGGGGGGGGGGGGTGGGTGGGTGGGTTTTCCCTGCGGTATAGACAACAGGCATAGGCTTTTTCACTTTTACATGTAAGATAGGCTATGCGTAGGATGGGTTGCACGCAATAAGGAAGGATTGTGCACAATAGGGAACACCTGCACACAATAGGGAAGGATTGCACACAATATGAGAGATGTGCATGCAATAGGAGGTTGTGCACGCAATAGGGAAGGAATTGCATGCAATATAGGAGGTTGACACACAAAAGGGGATGTTGGTGCGGAAAATAGGATCTTTGCATGCAATAGAGAATGTGGGCGTGCAATTGGACAGGTGCATCACTAGAGCACGTAATATGGGGCACAATTTCACTATTGCATGAAAAAATAATTCTTTGCGTGCATAACTAGGTACGTTGGCACTTTTGCACACAAAAGTGATGTTTTTCACGCAAGATGGGGGTTTTACACATAGGTGCGGAAAATGAGGACTTACGTGCATTAGAATAGAAGCCGACCTCTGGGGGCCCTTCGGGAAGAAGGGGGTGCACTTGGGTTTATAGGCGAAATCTTGAATGTCAGTGCACGTAAAATTATGTTCCAATTTTCCTCTCAAATCCATTTTGCATGCAAGATTCCATTTTTATGCGCAAGATTCCATTTTTACGCGCAAGATTCCATTTTTACATGCCAGATTTAATTTTTACAAGCAAGATTCCATTTTTCATGCTTGATTCTATTTTTATGCAAAGATACCATTTTTGTGTGTAAGATTCCATTTTTGCGCACAAGATTCCATTTTTGCTTACAAATCCATACTTTGCCCCAAAATCATCCTCGATGGCCATTCCAAGTAGTTTGCCTTAAAACAGCCGTAACTTCTAATCCGTAACTCAATTTGGGCTCCACGACTATTCAAATAAAAGCTTTTAGAATGAGCTTTACTATGAGATCATGTCTCACATCATTTAGTGAATTTCATTGTCACGTTTTCCAGTACCAACACCATTAAACATGCTTTTCTATTCCACCACAATATTTATCAGACCTTGAATAATGAATATTTATTTAATAAATAGATATCACTACATTATTCACCAATAAATTAATAAATATCATATCCACTAAAAATAATAAACATTTATTAAATATTCCTCTCACTTAATATTCTCTAGAATAACCGGTGACAAGATATATACGATCCAGAAAACATGAATATTTATTAAACCATATCATGGAATAATTTTTATAAAAATAATTAAATAATAAATAATAATATATTATTTAACTGATATTTTGGATACAATTTATGTGTGAACCTCTATGACTCTTTCTTAGTGTCATTAGGTGAAGCAGCCTAATGTCAAAGGTTAGTATCTAGAAACATTCCAAGGCACCCATAGAGAAAGAATTTAATGACATAATTACATAATACCTCATACGGACGATTACTGTTTAATATAATCACATTATTATACTATCTCTAATCAAGAAGGTTGCATGCTGGTTCCATCAACCTATGTTCTCAATGTCTCTTTAATTAACATTCTAGAAATTAAAATAGCCTATATAACACCATGTTCATGGATTAATTTAGGCTATATCATTTTCATCAAAGGTATTGGGATATCAACTTCTGCTAAATAATAAAAATGAAAAATCCTTTCCCATATATTCATTAATTAAATATTACTCATGATTCACCCAACGTATCCTACATCTATGTGAAAATATGTCATCATGTATTTCATCAATATATCAATGTATACATCTTATAACAGTTATTAATAATATTATTAATGTCTAAGGATAAATAAAAACATCTTCATATAGGAATATAAATTCACACATATAAATATGGATTTTCTACTGGTGGGTCTCATTCTCATAATAATGTACACTGGATATTACCAAGGGCGTACACCATAAGAAGGTTTATCAACATCCTATGATTATCCACCCATAATATCATATACCATTTGTGTCCCTAAAATGATTTCATTCAGCTATAGGACATATATTTATGGATACATTTGTGGAACTTTCGTGTTCTCATCATAGCGGGAAACTACTATGACCTTTACTTATGACAACTATTTTTAAGACATTATCACATAATATGTTACATTGAAGAAAAATAATGATGTTATAATGAGTTTATTAATATTCAAAACAATGTGTAAAAATTATTATAATGTATACAGAAGTTTGTTCTAGGGAACCAACTCCAGCAGACTCCTACTTTCACTAGAGAAAACTGTTAACAACCTTTCATCCACTAGATCTTTCATAGTAATCAATCTTTTTTGAGATATTCCTTTAGTAAAGGGGTCTTTAATGTTTTATTATATGTGAAATCTACTTACATTAACTATAATCCATTGAGAAAAATCCCTCAATAAGTGATACTATTAGAGTACGTGATTTGTCTATTGTCATTACCTTGGATCCTTTTCAAAATCCACTGATACAGTATTATCACAGTGCAATGTGATAGTTTCATTACTGCTAGTTACCACATCAAGATCTTGAACAAGGGTTTTTATCCAAAAAACATCATTTTATGCATTTAAATTCACTATATAAACTGACATATTTGTAGAATCATTGATAAATAGCTTTCTTGAACACTCCAGCTCAAAACTCCTTCATTGAGACATAAATCATATCCTGACTATGACTTAAAAACATTATGATCTATTTGAAAACTAGGATCAGTGTAACCCATGATGAATAACTTCTAGTTTCCTCCATACACCGAGAAAAAACACTTAGTTATTCTCAGATACTTTAAGATAGCCTTAACATTAGACCAATGCTATTTTATTGGATCAATTTGATATCTTCCTACATTTCTCACTGCGTAGTAAAATTCATGTATAGTATATAACATAGAATACATGGTTAATACTATCGTTAAATTGTATGGGATCTTACTCATTCTCTCTTTATCCTATTGTATCAGAGGAAACATTTTCTTAGAAATATGTATACCATGTAAAACATCCCCTCTAGATTTTTTTCATACTAAACCTTTTGAGTATATCGAAAATGAATTTACTTTTACTTAGTGCAAGTATCCTCTTGGATCTATCATGAATGATCTTTATCCCTAGAATATAGGCTGTTTCACCTAATTCCTTCATGAAGAATCTATTATTTAACCAGTTATTAATAGACTATAATACTGGTATTTCATTTCTAATTGGTAATATTCCACCAACATATAATACTGGGATAGTAACCACATCCCCACTAAACAACTTGTAAACACATGGATCATATTCATTTATAATGAAAAAAATCGTTTGTAGAACCCAAACTTCCTTATGATACATAGAATCCATTTTTAGAATGATTAGATTCTTTCCATTTTTTAGATTCTAATGTCTTTACATCCTCTTTTTTAGAGAGAGGAAAATCATTGTCAACAATTAATTAGTATCCATCTTCAGTTACTAGAAAAGAATATCTCTTTAGTTCTCTTTCCTCTCTAGTGATACTATGCAGTACTTGTGTTTCATGAACTAATTCTTCCATGGGGACTTGTGGAATCAGTTCTTCTACCAACTCTTGTGTATCTTGAGAATAAACTTAATTGAATTCCATCTTTCTCCCACTATCCTTTTTGAGGATTTTGTCCCTCTCGAAAAATATGACTTGTATAGCGATGATCACATTTTTGTCTGAGAGGTTTTATAGGTAGTATTTCGTTGTTTCCTTAGAATACCTGATAAAATACACTTTTCCCCTAATGTTCTAGTTTGTTTCTTGAGAATGCCTTAACAAATGGATTTAAACCCCATTCATATGTGTGCAATAAAATAAGTTTCTCTCATCTCTATATCTCGAAGGTAATTCCATTTTAAAATTTATTTGGTACTCAGTTTGATGTATGTGACATAGTTTGTAATTCATATTCCCAAAAGGATAATAAAATATCTATATGAATTATCATAGACCATACAATTTCTAAAAAGGTATTATTCCTCCATTCTCTAATACCATTTCACTATGGTGTGTAAGGTGGAGTGAGTTGAGATTGAATCAAAAACTCCCATAGAAATTCAATGAACTCTTGGTTAATATATTCACAACATAGATCCAATCAAAGATTCATTATATTATTACCAATTTATTTGTCCAATTAATTCCTAAATTCATTGAATTTACCAATTTATTTAAATTATACCTCATCATGTAGACATAGTCATATCTACTCAAGTCATTGTTAAAAGTTATAACATAAGAATACCCACCCATAGCTTCTACTAGATATGGTCCAAACACATCAATGTGTACAAATCTTAAAATCTCTATGGCCCTTTCACCCTATCCATTGAATTAAGATTTTGTCATTTTCCTTATAAACAAGCATGCCATCTTTCTAGTGGTTTTATCTCAAAATAGTCTAAATAACCATCTTGATAAAGATTTGTCAAATGATTCTTGATTAGATGACTAGGATAGTGATTCCATAGTTGGGTGTGGTATGATTCATGTGAAAATGATTCATTATCTATTTATAATACTTTTTTTTCATAATTTAATACCTAAATACTATTATTTAAATGTTCCATACCATAATATATGCTATCTTTATAAAAGAATAAACTTTTATTTCTAAATATGAAAATAAACTCATCTGCATCTAGGAATGATACATAAATTATGTTCTTGGTAACAATTGATACATAATATAAATATCTTTAAACCAATATAATTCTTATTGGTAATAAAAGGCGGTAGTCTTTAATGTCTAGAGAATCCAACCTCGCACAATTGATAGCTCACAAATCTAGCTATCCTCTAGAAATATTTCAGAATCTACTTGGTTCCTTTATTTAAATACATATCTGAGAAACAAACATTGAATCTAATACCTAGTGAGTAGATATTTAAATATTACACTCGATAATGAACAAAACTTTTGGTTACCTTTGATTATAGGTATAGTTCCTCTTCTTGTGTCCTTTCTTTCCACATGAAAAACACACTACCTACTTTTCCTTTCCCAACCTCTATATCTTTATCTTCTTAAATGAAATATTCTTGAGAGATTTATACTTTCTATGATTCTTTTTCACCTTTTCATTTTTATTACTTTTTCTTATTAATCATAAGGACTACAGGTTTGTCATGCCCCATATACTTATCCAATTAAAGAATCTTATTAAGATGTTCTGAAATAATCTTCTCATTATTACTCGTATTATAATTAATAACAAAAATAGATAAGGTCTTTGGTAATGATGAAAGTATGAGATCTATGCAAAAATCATATGAGAATTTAATACCTAATATTTCTAAGTGTTCAATGTTGCTAATAATCTTGACTACATGGGGCCTAGATGGTGCATAATCTCCAATATTAATTGTAAACATAGAATTAGAAATCTCATATCTCTCTTGTATCACATTCTCTTGATAGGAATCAAAAATATGAGAAATCATGATATACACATCCATGAATTAATTTTTCTTTTAAATATCATTGGTCATGGATGATAGCATGAAACACTTAATATATGTGGAATCATTAAAATGTTTCTCATAGAGAGATAAATCTCCCTCACTAGCCTCATTACCTAGTACAAAATGAGTAGGTTCTTACAATAAGTACAATTTCCTTTCATGGCGTAGGATAATGAGTAAGTGAATTTTCCATTCATGGAATTTTTTCCAAGGATATGGTTATCCTTATCAAGTATGGATCATAGTGATAAATTTGAATTCATTTTATTATTGTTTCTACACATAATATGATCATAGTTTTAGTACTTTATCTGATAAAATTTAGACAAAAAATAAATATTCTATTGATTAATCTCCCCCTATTTTATCAAAACCCAATATCCCACACCATTGGATTTAAAATATCCTATTTATTGGTCATTATAGAATAAGGATCCTTATCCCCCTTGTCATTACCCCAACTTTGGATGGTCAATAAATTTGAAGTGTTTTAGGCAGGCATTCCAAATTCCAACTACGTTAACTCCCAGTTCCATGATATGTTGAGTGGTCTACCAATCCTAAAATCCTTAAATAGGATTTCCTTAACCTTTTCTTATTATTTATAGTAAGTAATACTTCAGAAGTGTAACCTTTTTTTGAAATAAGTTAATTCAACCCAAAAAATTCAAGTTATAATTCCCCGATAATTGAAAGAACCACATCTTTGGATGGTCAAGCAATTTTAAATATGTTTCAATTTTAACTGATGTAGTGGATAGATATACCAAATTAATATATATTTGATGGATTTTATATTTTATGTGTAAGTTTTAAATAGTTATCTTTATTATATTCTTGTCATAATTAAGTGGGTTTACTTATGTGTTTAACCATGTATTACATAATATTTATGCATAATCCAATTTATTTTAGTTCTATATTGCATGATTTTTAATTCATTAATTCACGTGATCATGAAAAAACATCCATAATTAAATAGAAATGAAAATTGATAAAAATAAAATAATAAATTGTTATGATCATGAGATTTTACTAATGGTTAGTTTATATATCTAATGATAAACTAACTATAGACATAGGGGAAAAACACATTGAACCATTTATGGTTTGTGTTGTAGCTTCAAACATATCCACCTATGTATCTCTCATGGATCAGTTTCACCTCGACCCAAAAAATGAATTGCCTCCACTAGCTTGGGATCGCCGTCCATTTCATATTCTTTTACTCACACACATATGAGGGGAACGAAAGGATTGATTATTGGGTTTACAAAAAATAAACCATGAGAATGTATGCCCTTACATATTGAGAGGAGAGATGAATCACATGCCAAAAATTTAATTTAATAATAAATTAAATGAAACCAATCGCATAAAAAGTTGTGGTCTAGGCACATGATCATCCACATGCATGCAACAAATTACACATTTAAAAAAATGGCATTAAATTCTAATCATTTTTATTTCTTATAAATCATGATTGAATAAAGTAATTATATTCTTCAATCAATCAATTATTTTATATTAATTCGTATCTAAATTTTCTTTTTAATCTCATCCATCATAATTTTAAACAGATTAAATAAATTTATTTAAAAGTTACTATGTAACAAAAATACCTTGAAGAAAAAATGGTGAGTACCCATCCCAACTACCCAACATATATTATATTGGTATACTATTTACTCTTGCGACATGTGGAATACATGACTTATAACATGATTTCATGGGGGTATACTATCAACATAATGACCGAATGGAACACATGGTATTTATATACCATGTAATGATTTTATGTACATAAAGTAATAACTATAATATGAATTATACATGATATGCAGATCCAGACATTATATAGAAGTTAATTAGACATTTATATATATAAAACCCATCACATGGTGTGTACTATCAATTTAATTAACACATGGAACACATGTTGATAAAATTTTCATAATATATTTAAATAATTTTCAATTCTGTACAATTTGGTAAAAGTTCAAAACATGTACATTGGAGCTACGTGATATGTATTTCTCTCACCTTCTATCCACAACCTAGGCCTAGGGACACTACATGTTACCATTCCATGGAAAATATTGGATTAAAAGAAATGTAAATGGGATACATGACATGTGGTCTCCATGTTACATAGTCACTAGTCAAGTAGGTCATATAAGAGGATACACAGTCCGTTTGCGATTAAGGGACTACATGTTCTATATGAAAGTTACATGGTATGTACTCCAGCTGGCCATGCACTCGACTGGAATAGTCAATATGTGGTGTATAATTAAATTCACCATGTTCAATAAATGGTAATGACTTGAGTTAATACAAAATTAATTCTTAATTCCTTAGACAAATGTATAAGGATTGTACCTGTGGGTAACATGACAAGTAATCTTGTGTTATCTGAATAGACTCCATGGCACCTTCAGATTGGATCTTCAAATTTATTTAATTCATAAAATTAATCATGTTGATTATATTTATGAGAAATATAGTGGAAGAAAATAGATCTATCTATTTAGATTAAATAACGATTAAACTAGAATTGAACAACAATAATAAATAAAAAAATCAATCAATTATATTTATATAATTATAAATAATTATATGACCACTCTGATACCTCTTAAAGGTTCTAGGAACACTGGAAGCATCAGATGGGCTGTTCCCAACTCAGTTTTTTTTCATGATCCCTGATTTATCAAAAATTTACACTATGAAAAATTCCATGATCAAATGAATTGAATCAAATAATATAGATAATGGATAAACTCTAAAACTCAAGCGTAAGATCATCACACATTATTTATAATTAACATAAGTAGTTATAAAATTACCTTGTGATAAATTCTATACTTTTTGAAGGATCTAATAATGGATCAAAGTCATACTATCATTGAGTTGTATGAATTAAGAATAAATTCTATATAGTGATGATCCACTTGTGTTCAATGAATCTCTGAACATCACAAAATGAATCTCGGAATACTATCATGGTAGATAATATCGCTTGCATCAACCTTTTTTTGAATTCCTTGAGAATCACTTCCAAATTATTATCCTTGATCTCTCTAGTCTCGACCATGACAGGTGGAGGAAAATTTTTATCCATTATTGGGATAATTCTGGGAGAGGGATCTCTCTAGGGATTGATAGGATTCTCTACATTTTTAATTGTGAACAACACAAAATTAATTTTCTCTCTTAATAAAATAATACAATTGGATTTATTTACTATTAGGTTTAGAATAAATAATGGAAAAACCTACCTTTATAATTTATTTAATCCCTACGGAACCCCATGTCGATAATAATAATAATAATATTTTTATTTATTATCATGTTCTAAACTCATAAATTAATATTATATATTATTTATTCAAATAATAGTGAACATATATTATTTCCCAACATATTTATTAAACATGGTCTATCATTCCTCAATAATATTTATCAATACTTGAATAATGACTATTTATTAAATTAATAAACATCATTACATAATTCAATAGTAAATAGATAAATATTTTTTCCACTAAATAGATAATAATAATTTATTAAATATTCCACTCACATAATATTTTCTTGAATAACTAGTGATTGAATATATGAGATCAATAAAACATGAATAATTATGAAACCATGTGCATGAATAATATTTATTAAATTTTTTTAATAATAAATAATATTATATTATTTAACTGAGATTCTAGATATACTTAATGGGTGACCCTCTAGACCTCTTTCTTAGTGGAATTAGGTGTAGCAGCCATAAGTACAAGGTTAGAATCTAGAAACACTCCAAGCAACCCCTAGATAAATATGTTATTGACACAATGACATAATACCTCCTAGGAAATCTTATAGTGTAATATAATCCCTTTATCATGACATCTCTAATAAAAAAGGGTTCATGCTCGTACTCTCAACCTATGTGCTCAATGTCTCTTTCATTGGATTCCCAAGAATAAAATTTTTCTATAGAACACCATGAACATGGATTTATTTGGGATATATTATTTCCATCAAAGGGACTAAGATATAAACATATACTAAATAATAGAAGAAAAAAAAATACTTTCTTACATTATTCATTAATGAAATATTACTCGGGATGCACCCAAAATATCCTACCTCACCACACACATATATTGTCAATGTTTTTGTCAATACATCAAAGTACCCAACTTATGACACTCATTAATTATAATTTTAAATTTGAAGGATCAATACCCACATATGTAGATTGGAAAAACCAATGACACATATAAATGTTGATTTACTACTGGAGGGTATCATTATCATAATATACTACACTAGATATTACCAATGGAATGCACCATGAGAAGGTGGCACATAGTCCTATGAGTCTCCACCCTTGATAGCATGTATCATTTGTGTCCCTCAAATAATTTTATCCAGATATAAAACCTATATTTAAGAATTCTTTTGTGGAACTTTATGGTTCTCATCATGTTGGGGAATTTCTATGACCTTTTAGTGCAACAACTCTTAGGACATTATCTCATACTATGTTACATAAAAGAACAATCAGGATGTGTTAAGGAGTTTAGTCGTATTCATAACAAGGTACAAATGTTATTATAAAGTATAAAGAATTTGGTTCTATTGAACAAACTCCAAAAAAAAGAACCATCATTATAAATTATATTTGGAATTAAAAATTTCAAAACACTTTTCATTAAATAATAAATGGATCTCCCAATTCTTATAAGGGAATAACTCATTATCTAACAAATGTATAATGATAAGAAACTTCAAACCAATCTTCCAAGATGCGTCTTTCAACAATGAGACACTCAATATTAAATAGAACAATGCTTGATAACTCCAACAAATCATATAAAATCTTCTAATTATTATTTCTTTTATATTAACAGAAATAATCAATAAAATAACCATATTCATTTGAAACCACAGACAATAAATATAATACACACAAAATGGGATCAACAATAAGGGTAATGAAGTAATTTAACAAGAAAAATGATAATTTGTTAAGAATTATTCTCAAGATATTGATTTGCAATCATAAACCTCTCTTAATGTGAAAATGACCACCTTTTTACCAAATCTGGATATAGTTACCAACACCTTTCATCCTAAAAATTGTAAGTCTATTTTATAAAACTTTTTACCTAAAAATGAGTTAGTTATGGCTGGGGTTAAGTATGAGGTTTGTTCTACCACTATATAACATTAAAACAAGTCCTCCCAACCTGTAGAGAGTGTAAAAGGTTAAATTATAGATAGTTTTCTAGATTAAGAAATTAGTTTTGTTCTTACTAAGATGAGTTATTTAGAAGAATAATTTTCTATCTCAGTTATCATGGAATCACTGGTTGAGTTTGAGGATGATTTACTTACTTTAAACAATAAATAAAATTATGAGAGTGATCCTTTTGGGAACAATTAATAGGTTTTATTAGTTCATGATTTTTTTTCCAAAGTGTTTGGATTTCATAAGAGCTGAGAAATCGATTGAGTATAATGCTAGTCAACTTGATAATTTTTCTAGGACAATTAATTCTATATTTGTCATGGTCTATAAGATTCCAAGAATAGAAATAGTTTAGGGATCAAATATTATTTTTTCTGCCTTATATGATTTTTGAAAGAATATAATAGATGATGGTGTCTAAGAAATAGTTAGGGAACATGGTCAAGTTTGAAAAAAAATGAAGTAATAATCATTGAATATTCATACCCCCGAGTGATCATGGATAAATTTTAGGGAGAAATTTTTGTTGATGACTTAAAACATAGAACTTGATGGGTGGAAGGCCATGGTTTAAGATTTAATTTTTCTTATTTTTAGTGAACTATATCAGCCCTATATCTTTGTAGCCAATGATTCTTGTTAGAAATGGAGAACCTCTTCTCAGATTTGTAATCCAAGAAGTTGGATTATTGAAAAAAACAATTTCTTTCAATGGATTAGAGTATCATTTTCACATCATATCCCTTTTACCAGGTTTTATATTTTGATTTTCAATAGTAAAATATAAAGTATGACTTGTTATACACTTTTAGGTACTTGATTGTGAGAAACCATGTGGAAGTTGAAGTTTTAAAGGAGAGTGTTTTTGGTAATGAGAATAAGGAAGAACATCTGTTTTTAATTGAGTTATCATTTTAATTATATCTTGAGATTTTATTTCTTGAATCTAATTTCACACCTAAACCCACCCATTTCCCTACAGACACATGGTCCCCACCCTAGGGCCTACCCACGTGCCCAAATGGGTCATCTAACTAATGATAGTCCCCAAAGTCCAACACATATCCTTTCCAGTGTACTTTTTACTCACTCACACACACCCTAAGAAACATCCAAGAAGGTCACCCATCCTGATCACTACTTCAAGACAAGCACACTTAACTTTGAAGTTATAATCAAGTGGGCTCCCAAAAAGGATATACACCTTTTTGACATGAGTCATATCATTTAGTCATTTAACCCTTTATCATTCTGGGGTGTTACAATAACCCCCTTTAGAGCACAAAATCCTCGTTGTGGTCCATAAATCTCAACCCAGGCAGTGCACCGCACTTAAGGCTGGGTACCACCTCTAATACCAATTTGTCACGACCCATCCCAAGGGGTCCATGTTGTGACTACCCCAATCACACCTTCCATAGGCCAGGGGTTGGAGACTAGCACCGAAGGCGTATTCCCTATAGCTGGGAAGGCATTTCCTTTATAACCTTTAATCACACGCAACCAAGCACACATCAAGATATGAACTCAAGTAAAGTGAATAGTAATCAACGTAAGTGCAGTATGTAAAAGGGGAATGAATACAAGAAAAACTGGAAAGTACAAGGAAAACTAGAAAGTACACGAAAACTGATAGGTGAAAAGCATCTCCTGGATCATTGTTTCGGTGCGGATGTGCGTCGGGTTACGCTGTTCCGCCAGGACGCGTTCGCGCGTGCACCCGTCAACCCGAGGGGATGGGCGCGCGGCTTGTGGTCCTGCAGTCCCGCTTTCCAAGGGCGGGCGGCATTCTTCCCTTATTCAGGGGCGTCTGCTCCTTGATCGAAACTGGGATGATGGGATGTCGGCTCCTCCTTCCTTGGACGTCTCCTCGGAACTCGTCGCCTAATCCGGGTCTCCCTCATAGACTTAAAAATGTTCGTGAATCTCGTTCCCGGCGCCATATCTTCATGGACACCGGTTAATTACGCTGCTTCCGCCCGGACGCTCCAAGGAGTCTGGGCAGGGCAGCAACCTGCAGTGAGAAGGCCGGGTGGCTCTGGGTGCTGGGGGCGTGTCGTGACACTGCGGCTCTGCACGTCTGTCTTCCATCCCTAATAGGGCTTCTCGAAGGCATGATGGCCTGAGGCATCCCGCACTGGGTGCGGGGAACTGTGTCCCCTGAGGTTTTCCTCAGCTTCCCATGTTTAACACGGGGTATGCCGCGAGTTTAACGTCCAGCGGGGACGACATCAGACCGATCAACACGAAGAGTGGATCAGATGACAGAACCCCTTGCGGGGAACCTCCGATGCTGGGGCCAGCACATGGGCGGCTTCCCAAGTAACGTGGAGTGGAGTGAAGTGGCATGACCCCACCAGGATGTGGTGGCCCGGGTAAGGATCAGGATGGATGATGGAGTGAAGAGCTTGGACCCCGTAGAGGCTTCCTACGTACCGCGCGTTAGCACGGATCAAAGTCAACGTAGTTCGGGTATACAGTTTAACGTCATGCTGGACGTCTGCAAGCCGACTCACGAAGAGGTCTAGGCCGCCGGGCGGAGGATTGAACCGAACCACCTCGCATAGAGGGGGATGGAACGGCCGGGTGGATCACAGTTTCACGTCATGCTGGACGATAAAAGGAGAAATGGAAAAAGGGGCTGTGGGGAGGCACAGTGGAGATACACACGGGCAGTCTCCCACAAGGGCGGATTCATAGGTGAATCGACGCAAGCGTGAACCCTGGAGGGGTCCACTGATGGACGAACCGACGTAAATACGACCGGGACGACCAGGTGGTGGGCTTGAACCTCAGGGAGGCTTCCTACGTACCCTGTTTAGAAGACAGGGATCAAAGTCCACGTAGTTCATTCTGTCAGGACTTACGCACTTGAGGCAGCCCGGATGCGGCAAAACTCAGTTGGAAGGGACTTGGACCGAAAGTAGGAGACACCTCGATCCCAGTCACACCCTCTACTGGCTTCGGCAGTGGGGGAGCGCAATGGAGATACACATGTGCAGCCCCCCACAAGAAACTAGGGGTTTGTAATACCCTGCCCCCGTAGGGAAAAGCCACTCCCATTAAATCGTCCCAAAAGTGGGACAATCCCGACATCCCTGCAGAGACGAGCGGGTGGGGGCCACATCCAAACCAGGGGGGACCCTGCGTGCGGAGCACGGGATCAGGTTGCGGACGGTTTAACGTCTTGCCGGACGAAGTACAGTTTAACGTCGTGTGTTGAGGACGAAGCGGATGGTTTAACGTCTTGCCGGACGAAGTACAGTTTAACGTCGTGTGTTAAGGATGAAACACTTGGCAGTTTAACGTCTTGCAGCGCGGACGATGGGGGGATAGGCAGTTTAGCGTCGTGCAGCTTGGACGAATGTGCAGTTTAACGTCATGCTGGACGTATGGGCAGTTTAACGTCATGCTGGACGAATGCGCAGTTTAACGTCATGCGGGACGTATATGCAGTTTAACGTCATGCTGGACATATGTCCGTGTCACTTCGCGCAAGCCTGGAGGGCCGCACGGAAAGACAACGCACGGTGCGGGCACCCAGGATGAAGATCATCGGGCGCCACGCAGGCAGGTACCCTCAGGGGGTCAAGGGAGGCGACCCTGGCGGATTGCGCGCAAAAGAGGAGCTTGGCGCGCAAAACCGCGGGTCGGCGCGCAAAATGGCGGGCTGGCGCGCAATCGGGCCAGCGCTTCGCGCGCAGATGATTGGGATTGCGCGCACCGGGCTTCGGGTAGCGCGCGGGGGCAACGGCTCATTCTCTAACGAACGACCACTTTGAAAATGGGGGGTGCGCGCAATCGGGTCGGATTGCGCGCACCCGGGGGCAATTGCGCGCAAGAGGCTTCTTTTGCGCGCAAAGGCCTTCGGGTTGAAATTTATTCAAAGGAAAGGAGCCAAGGGGATTGCGTGCGAAGGCGGACCCCAAGGCTCTATTGCGCGAAAGAAAGGAGGTTACCTGGAGATCGGCATTGCGCGCGGAAGGGGTTGGATTGCGCGAACGAGCGACGCTTCCGATTCTGGCAACCTTCAAAACGTCGGGGGTCGCCTTATATTTATAGGCAACCCCGGGCGCGGAATCCGGTCTCGGGCGCGCAATTCGCTTCGCGGGCGCGAAATCAGGACCCGGTGCGCAAAGGAGCCGCGCAGGACACGGCGCGCAAAATAGCGCCCCGGCCCAGCGCATTGCGCGCATCCCGGGAGGATTGCGCGCCGCGACTCAACTTTGCGCGCGGACCTCTGAAATTTCGCGCAAGTCCTCCGGGCCCTCCGGAACGTGCCTCTGACTCCAAATATCACTTCGCTTTCCGCATCCGGAGCTTCGTTTGGGAACAACGGACTTTTTCGGCGTCTACAAAAGCCCCCCCTCGGAATCTGATCGGCGAGAGGTCGCAACGATCGGGTTCCGAGGGAGACGCCGGAATGCCGAAGTCCTGGGCTGCGCGGGACTTAGGCGCGCAAAAAGGGGCGCCGGGGGCGAAATTCGCCGCTGCGGTCGCGCAAAGCGCTTTCCGCGCAGCGCGGACCCCGGCCTCGCCTATAAATAGGGGCCCTGGGTCCTGCGTTCCGTACTCAGGCCTTCCGCGCGATAAGCTCCAACGCTCTCGTGCGCGAAATTGCCTTTTCCGGCGAGAAATTCGCCCGATCGGCGCGCAAAACCGTCCGGAATTCGCCTGTCTTTGCGCGAAAACCCGGAACTTTGCGCGACATTCTTCCCAATTGCGCGCCGTCCGCTTGGATTGCGCGCCAACCTTCAAACTTCTCTACCAGCCTCGTCCGATCCCGCACGCTTCATCCCTTAACCCGCACGACTCCCGAAACTTCTGAGATGGCCGCGCACAGAGGAAATGAGGGGGATGCCGCCTCTCGCAGGACTGAGATGGCGACGAACGAGGAGGTTTACGGAGCCAAGGAGATTGTTTCCAACAATCAATCCTTGTTCGACTTACTAACGCCGGCCCAGAAGACATATCCACTGTCGGACAACCTGCCGCTCTGGAACTTCGGCATCCTAGATGAGGTTCCGGTGCCAGGGTTCGAGATTGATGCGCCGCGGACCTGGGTGACCCGGGAGGACGAGCTTCTCCGCTATAACATCACCAACAACGGGCATCCTGCCAGGGAGACCAGGCATTTGGACGTCTATGTCCTGAACCCGAGGACGCGAACCATTGACGGGGGTGAGCCTACCGCGGAGAATTCTCCAGCCCTCTACTCGAGCACATATCGCCAGAGTGTCACTGACGACACCAAGGGCTGGCTGAAGGATTGGGACTTGCGGTCTGGGGGCAATTTCACCAGTGAGTGGGCCTGGGCGTTCTGGGTACGCCACACTTGCGATCACTTCGCAGAGGAGCTGCGGTACATCGGCCTGTTTGAGGCGGTGTGGACGTCGCAGTTCCATTTCTACCAGCAGTCCGAGCTCGGGCCGGAGCTGTTCACCCGATGGTCTCCGGATACCAACAGCTTCCATCTTCACCATGGGGAGGTCGGCATCGGTCTCTGGGACATCCACTGCATCGGAGGTATCCCGCTGGAGGGCTACCAATACGATGAGTTCCTGCCCCCGAAGAACATCTGGGAAGACAGGTCACGGACTCCCATTCTGACCTGGCATCTGCTTGACCTGGCTACGCAGCGGCTCGGGATCAAAGACTTCCAGAAGGACATAGCCTACAAGGAGTGGTTCGGCCAGTTCTTGGAGCATGACCCGGCGGTCAAGATGCCAGGCAGGGGGAAGCGGTGCCCGACCGCAGCTCAGAGGAGCCGGAACGGGTCGTACTGGCGGGTCCTGGAGACGGGTGACTACCGCTCATGGGGGTACCGCGTCATCGAGGCCCGGGACCCAAATGTCCGGTACGCGGCGTTCCTGGCCGCCTTTCTGAGTGGGTGGCTCCTGCCAGTGCGGGACACGAGAATGGGCGTTCGCCCGGCGACACTGGCGGTGGCGGGCGCTATGGCCGCCAACAAGAGATACAACCTCGGGGTCCCAGTGCTGGCGAGGCTGTATGCCATCCTGGGACGCATCTCACGAGGGGGGTCGCCACGAAGGATCTGTGGGCCCTTTCAGTTCTTCCACGGCTGGGTGGCTGCTCACCTCGGTGGGTACACATTTCTGAACGCCATCATTCCTCCGGGCAACGGCCTGCGACCCTCCCTGCTGAACATCGCGGGGGTCGCTCCGATGACCCTAAGTGAGGAGGGCGTGAGGATTCGGATTGGAAATCATGCCAATTTCAACTTCAGTCCGTTCCCCACTCCCGTTGGCCAAATGATCGACAACGGGCAGGGTCCGCTGGAGCAGCATGAATACTTCCTGAACATGCGGGGCGGGGTGCTCGTGGCTCGGATCGACGGGAAGGTGATCTGCGAGCCTTACGTGCTGACCCGTTTCGCCAGGCAGTTCGGGTGTCTTCAACGGATGCCGAAGAGGGTATTCACTGCTGTCCGGGAGGAGACGAACCCTGGCGTCCTTCGCCAGATGTGGCTGATGTTTGCCGCTTTCGGCTCTGGCGACGTCATCACTCTCCCTCCTACCGGAGTTGACGCAGGCTTGGCAACCGAGTACGCCGAACACTAGGCCATCGCGTACCCCGAGGGGCTCTTGCGGAAGCTAGTTCGGCGGCTCGAGGTTACCCGTGCGGAGATCGGGCGTCAAGGAAGGAGGCGAGGCGCCGCCACACGGGGGAGAACGGAGGCGCGCCAAACAGCGGAGCCGGCGCGGGCAGGGACTTCGGCGGCGGGCACATCGCGAGCTGCCGCCACGACCTCAGCGCCCAGAGAGGGGGCACGTGCGGTGGTCGACGAGCGGCCCGGGAAGCAGGTGAGACGTCTGCTCGAACCTTCCCATGATGCGGTCTTTCCGGCGCTGTGGTCGGCCTGGATGACTCTGCGGCAGTCACTGGGGACCGACGCCATCTGGCGAAAGATACTTAGAGAAGGAATCTATCTGCCAGAGGTCGGGCGCCTCCAGATTGCCGACAGAGTGGACTTCAACCGGCAGTATGCGTATCTGACGGCCATGGACGAGTACGCGCGCCGACGTGGTCAGCGCGCGGAGCCATCCCTTCTGGTGAAGGTGATGCTCGGTCTCGAGCCCGCTCTGGAACAGATGCCGCCGGAAGAAGATGACAGTAGCAACGACTCCGAGGAAGAGGAGGAAATGGGGGAGGATGAAGGCTCCGAGGGAAGATCCCATCAGGGGAGTCCGCGGGAGGGCGGCGAGGTGGCCGGCTCTGATGACGTTGATGTCACTGAGCTCCTCAAGGTCCGCTTCTATCCCTACTCAATCTGCTTCATCCATTCTCTTATGCAGCTTCTAACCCATTTCTCCATCTTTCTCAGGAGCGCACGGATGTCGGTCAGGCGTCCTCAGCGGGAGTAGGAGGGGCGCCAGCAGGACAAGGCGGGGGCCAGACACCCATCATTGAATTGACAAGCGCTAAGGGGTCCCCTGCTGCAACTGTTCCTGCGGCAACCGGGGTAGCGGAAGATGACGCTCCGAACTCCCGTAAGTCTCCCTACTTTACTGCTGGTGCTTGCCGTTGACGATCCGTGACTAACCACGGCATGCCCTGCGCAGTGATCTCAACACTGGAGGCTCATCGGGTTGCCGAACCCGGGCCATCCACGAGTGGACCAGTGGTGGACATGCCGCCTGCTCCGGAACAGACTTCCCAAACCGAGCTGGACCCACCAACTGCTGATCAAGGGGCTCCGGACGTCGGCGGTGCTGACATCGGAGAGAGGTTGGGGGCTGACGAGGGTGTCAGCGCCGCTGGGGAGAGAGAAGAAGTTCTCCCGGATGTTGGGGAACCTATCCCTCATGAGGACCTCCCAGGGGCGGACCCTGCAGCAGACCTGCTGGCTGCCTTCCATGCCTATCGGCCTGCCGATCCCGAGGAGATGGACGACTCAGACACGGAGGCGGTCGAGGAGAGCCGGATAACGCGCCGTAGGGGGTGGAAGTGCATCCAGCGCTTCCTCAAGCGAGACCCGTCGGAGTGGCTGGGGCGCATGGGATCACTTCAAACCTGGCTGCGCTTTCTGTGTGTCGGGGGAGCTGATGCTCAATGCCTCCATCTAACGGTCCGTGATTTCATGGCCGAAAAGATGCGCGAGAGCTGCCGGCGTGCCGACGTCACACAAAGTCGGGACATGTCGTAGAGCACGCGGGCGCTCCTCGCGGCGGAGCAGGAAGTCCGGCGCCTCGAAGGGCAGGCGGCAGAGAAGGAGGCCCTTGTCGCGACGTGTACCGAGCTTGTGGAGCAACTAGCAGCCCAGCTGGTTGACGCCCAGGTACAGCTGACGGAGGTGGGCCAATAGATGGTCACAATTCAGGTCGAGCGGGAGCGTGCATAGGCCAGAATCGACGAACTGCGCGCTGCGACCGCCGACGAAGAGAGGGCACGCAGAGAGCGAGAAGCAGCTCTGGAGGCCACCAGCCAAAGGGTAGCGGCATTAGAAAGACTCATTCAGCACGCTAATCCCTAAGGGCTTTGTTTTGCCATTCCAAAAACATTTGCTTCCGCTACTTTGATCCATCTGTATGAATCAATATATTTATCTGCATCTTTTGGTTTAACATGCTCAACCACAATTCGTTTTCTTGCGGGAGTGTTAACCAAGCATCAGGCATCCATAATTGGGCCTGGATTTCTGGAGAAAAGAGGGAGGTCATTCCTAGGAAAGGAGACCTCAGACCTAATCAATGTATCATCCCCCCAACTTGTTCCAACACACGAGCGGGACAATGCTAGGGGCGTTGAGATTTTATCCGAACATAGGGAAATGAGAAAGGGTGAATCGCGTGTCCCGAATCCAGACATCCACAACGGTCGGCCTTCCAGGAAATGCCTAAGACGGTAGGTGGACAGTGGATCGACCATAACAACTGCAATAGACGGACCGAAAAAGGCCATCATTCATATTGCAGGAGGCGGACCACATGTCATCATGAATACCGCTTTGGGGTTCCTTCAGACACAAGGGTGGAAATCCCGATCAACAGGGCATGCGAAGCGTGGGGCGAAGTGACGGTTTGTTCGGACAGAATCCAACGCTCTCAAAATTGCGCCACCGTGGGGAAAGCGTATTAGGCGGATGCACTAATCTGGCCGTGAGTCACCCCAATTCTCAGACAGCACCTCTTTGACGAGGAAACCATCGCTTCCCACCATTGCAGTGGGGCATCCCGAGCTGAATCGGGGGGAATATCACAACTGCACCACTCTACCAGAAGCCAGGCCAGACGGCCGGCGACGAGGAGGGGCGGGACTTAACGATCCCTGAGGCTGGACCCGAGTTGGAATGCCCGGGCGTTCCAACGTACTCCATCAGGCTGGAGATCAAGCCACACGTAGTTCTGAGAGTGCAGTTTAACGTCATGCAGGACGTAGAATCCCGTTTAGGGGAGATCTTAGTTTAAGGTCGTAGAGCTCGGACCATAAGGGTAGATCTTAGTTTAAGGTCTTAGAGCTCGGACCATAAGGGCTAGATCTTAGTTTAAGGTCTTAGAGCTCGGACCATAAGGGGAGATCTTAGTTTAAGGTCTTAGAGCTCGGACCATAAGGAGAGATCTTAGTTTAAGGTCTTAGAGCTCGGACCATAAGGAGAGATCTTAGTTTAAGGTCTTTAGAGCTCGGACCATAAGGAGAGATCTTAGTTTAAGGTCTTAGAGCTCGGACCATAAGGACCTCAAAGCACGCCACATCGTGGTCATATCCCCTGGACATGCGAAGATGCACTGAGGGATAGTGTCAAGAGTGTCGAGGTTTCGCCTGGCCAGAATGGGAGGTGGAAAATGTGAATCATGCGGCCATTCACTCAAGGACTGGAGGCAGCGGAGTAACGATATGGGAGTACTGCCGACCGTGGCGGAAAAGCAGCATCAATATCGCACTAACCGTTGGTGGAATGAGGCAGCAAACGAGCATCGACCGCTCAATTGCAGGATTCATATCGATTTGCTGCCCGATGCCATTGGGGGTACCGGCCCGAGTCGGTGGGAGAGCACTGAGGCATTGTGTCCGAACCGTTCACGGGGGCTCCACCCAGGGCGTAGACGATGGGTCCGAATGAAATGGGGCACGAAGCCTGAAAAGCGGAAGAAACCTGACCAAGCGGATCCTGACCCTCCTGGCAATAAACCAGAGTACTCTTGACACCGGTGGACCACTGCAAGGGGTCGGGGAACACGCCTTGAGGGTGACCTGAAGGCGGCGGATTCCCCAGAGAAGGGGGAATCTCTAAGAGGTGGGGGGCTGGACCCGAAGTTTCAAACATCCGGGCGTTCCTACGTATCCCATAAGGATGGGAATCAAGCCACACGTAGTTCTTGAAGCGCGGCGCAACACAATCGGGCACCAGCGCAGGGAAGAGTGCGGGTCTGACCCTCGCACACAGAAGGAGCAGCATTTGATATTTCTTGTTTGTCCTTAAAGATGAATGGTTTTTCGTGCGGCGACATGCCTGTGATTGAGAAATCTCTGGCGTCGCCACAATGATCAAGCCATGGAAGGCATTGATGAATGGCGTGGTTATTAACCAGCGCCCAACATGAGTGTCCCCCGAGGAGAACATCACGATGCAGTGCCGTTTCTCGTCGGGCGGCCAAGACGATCACAGTTTACGGTCGTGTGGTAGGACCAGACAACACAGTTTAAGGTCGTGTGGTTCGGACCAGACAACACAGTTTAAGGTCGTGTGGTTCGGACCAGACAACACAGTTTAAGGTCGTGTGGTTCGGACCACGGAGGAATCCGCTTACCGCGGTACGGCAGACACGGCGGAGGTGGGAACATACCCAGCCCTGCGGTCACGCACGATTCCAGGAAAAGAGTCTTGGGATAGGGGTCTGCGTATGTCCATCACCCGAGGGGCAGAGATGCTAGCCTCCAGACATACTGGGCTCAGAACGCGATTGTTCGAGCGACTCCTCCCTCCTTATGGGTACGAGGGTCCAGCTACGCATGGCCCTTGGGGAGAACATCCGCATATATCCTTGGTGCTCAGATCATGGGAGCCTCGAACGACATCATTACCCTGGTTGGTCTGCCTAACGTGTAGAGGTGTACTGAAGGTCAGTATGAAGAGTGTCGAGATTCCACTACAACGCACAAAGGCGGAGTGTGATGAGGACTGCGCAACCAATGTTCAGAGCCTGAAAGAGCCGACATGGCGATCAAGGATGTTGCTGACGCATTCGCAACACAACATCCGATCGCGTCAGCCTAAGACGGGGCAAGCAAACGAGCTTCAACCGCTCAATCGCAGGATTCATATCGATTTGCGGCCCAAGACCCGCCGGTAAATCGACCCGGAGCGGTGGGAGAGCACTGAGGCATCGTACCCAAACCGCTAACGAGGATCCCTTTGAGTGAAGGCTCGAACAAGAGGAAGCGCGAGGCCTGACAAGCAACACAGGACTTGTCGGGATTGAATCTGACACTTCGAGTCATAGACCGAAGTACCCAAAACATGTTAACAGATCTCCGGAAAGGGTCGGAGGACTCACCCTGAGAGCTACCAAAAGAGGGAAGATCCCCATGATCAACCGAGAGACGGGGCTGGACCTGAAACACAAGCGTCCAGGCGGTCCTACGTATCCCATAAGGATGGGAATCAAGCCATACGTAGTTCTGGAGAGGCAGTTTAACGTCATGCAGGACGATGAGGGTTGTGAGGTAGTCCCACACACGGGGGAGGCGTACGGCGCGGCCAGTAGACCGACGTGAATGAGGACATAATCCCCCGCTCACACGATACGCCTCGCACAAAAAGGAGGGGAACTTGGGCCAGAGGCCCAACGCGGGATAGAGATTCCCGGGAGATGGGGCTGGGCCTGAAACATGAATGTTCAGGCGGTCCTACGTATCCCATAAGGATGGGAATCAAGCCGCACGTAGTTCTTGAGAGAGGCAGTTTAACGTCATGCAGGACGATGAGGGAAAAAGAAGGGGGGAGCAGAGGGCATCCCCCAAACGTGGGGGGCATACAGCGTGGCGAGAAAACCGACGTGAATGAGGACAGAATCCCCCGCGCACACACCATACGCCACATACCCAGAGGCAACTGGACCAAGGGCCCAGGATGGGATGGAAATTCCCGAAGGATGGGGCTGGGCCTGAAACATGAATGTTCAGGCGGTCCTACGTATCCCATAAGGATGGGAATCAAGCCGCACATAGTTCTTGAGGGGCAGTTTTACGTCATGCAGGACGAATGCTGAACAGTTTAACGTCTTGTAGCTCGGACGTAGTGCAGTTTAGCGTCATGCAGGACGAAGCACTTGGCAGTTTAACGTCTTGCAGCGCGGACGAATGCTGAACAGTTTAACGTCTTGTAGCCTGGACGAGGTACAGTTTAACGTCATGTTGGACGAATGCTGAACAGTTTAACGTCTTGTAGCTTGGACAAATGCAGTTTAACGTCATGCAGGACGTGGTGCAGTTTAACGTCATGCAGGACGAAGTGCAGTTTAGCGTCATGCGGGACGAATGAACACTCAGGAAAAGTATTGCTTTAGGAACCTAGCGTTGGTGAGAGGAGTGACACGCTCACCATCCATAGTCGCTAGGGAGTACGCGCCATTGGGATAGACCTTGTGGACAACAAAAGGTCCCTCCCACTTGGGCTCCAACTTGGGCGGCTTCCTGCCGGGGATCATCGGCGCTCTTAGGGCTAGAACTAGATCGCCCTGCAGGAAGGAGCGGAGGCGAACCTTCTTATTGAAAGCTCGAGCCATTCTACTTTGATGCCTCTCCAAGTTGTGCAAAGCGCGAAGTCTATTCTCATCCAGTGCTTCCAACTCGACTAGACGGGCTTCAGCAACTCTGTCCGGCGCTTGCTGGTCGTAGACCGCAGTGCGCAAGGACGGTAACTGGATCTCGATGGGCAGGACGGCCTCAGCTCCATACACCAGGGAATAAGGGGTCATCTGGGTGGAATTGCGAGTCGTCGTCCGATAAGCCCAGAGGGCGTTGGGGAGCTTGTCCGGCCAACTCTTCTTGTTCTGACCAACCATCTTTTGCAGAATGTTAGAGAGGGTCTTGTTAAACGCCTCGATCTGTCCATTCGCCTGCGCATGATAGCGAGATGTATGGTTCGAGCGGATGTTATACTTGGCGTACAACTTCTTCAACTCGGCTGCTCGGAAATTGGTTCCGTTATCCGTGAGGATAGCGTGAGGCACTCCAAATCGATAGATGATGTTGGAGGTCACGAAGTCAGCGACCGAACAGGATTTGACCTCTCTGAGCGGAATCGCTTCTGCCCATTTGGAGAAGAAGTCCGTGGCGGTCAGAATGAACCGGCACTGGCGAGCTGTCGCCAGCGGGTAATGTCCCACAACGTCCAGTCCCCAGACTGCAAAGGGCCAGGAATACCTTGTGGTATGGAGAGGCTCCGGCGGCCGATGCACAAAGTTCGCATGAACCTGGCACACATGGCACCTCCTGGCATACTCGATGTAGTCATGGATCATAGAGGGCCAGAAGTATCCCAACCTCCGAATCAGGTGGGACAGCTTCGGCCCAGTCTGGTGGGCGCCACACGAACCAGCATGAACCTCTTGCATGACTCGTGGGATCTCAACTCCCTGAAGGCAACGGAGGAGAACACCATCAAATCCGCGTTTGTAGAGGATCTGCTCCAGGCCGGGACTGCTCTGGAGGACGAACTGCGATGCGTGGCGTCGAACTCACTCGCGCTCGGCCCGATCCGATGGAAGAATGCCATGTTGGAGGTACTCAACCAAAGGCGTCCTCCAATCAGGGGCTGATCCGACTGTCATATCTGGGGTACTCGGGGCTCCGGGCATAGGGGCAACCGTGGTGAGATTACTTACCAACGGGCCGCGATCTTCTTTCGGGATAACAGGAGCGATGAGCCTGCGGCGCGTCACGCGGACGATCAGGTTGTCCTGTTCAGGCTCCGCAAGTGACGCAGCAAGGCTGGCCAAAGCATCTGCTCGACCGTTCTCCGACCGGGGAACATGGACAATTTCCGGCCGAGAAGGGAACCGGGCCATCAGAAGGAGGGTGCACTCCAACAATGGCACAAGTTCCGGCTTCCTGACAACGTAGTCGCCATTGATCTGCTTAACGACCAGCTCGGAGTCCCCTTTCACGCACAGACGTGGCACGTCGATCTCGAGAGCCAACTCGAGGCCGGTGATGAGGGCATGGTATTCCGCCTCATTGTTGGTACAACCCTCTGACAACAGGAACGAGTATGGCAGCACGGCTCGCTCCGGGGTAATGAAGACGATGCCCAAGCCCACTCTGTTGAGCTTAGGATTATCGAGTCTTCTACCGGTGGGGCTCCGGGATGCACCGTCAAAGTGCATCTGCCAGCATGGATCGGCTCGATCAACCGAGAGAATGGCCTCATCAGGAAAGCCTAGATCCAGCGGCTGATCCGCGGAGGTCGGGTGAGCTGCCAGAAAGTCTGCCAATGCTTGCCCTTTGATGGCCTTCTGAGACACATACCTGATGTCGAACTGCTGGAGAATCACAGACCACCGCGCTAGACGGCCAGTCAACATAGGCCGGCTCAGGATATATTTCAACGGGTCTACCCGAGAAACCAACTGTACCTCATGGTGCTGCAAGTAGTGCCGTAATTTCTGTACGGCAAATACGAGCGCCAGGCAGCTCTTCTCGATGGGGGAATACCTAACTTCCGCATCGAGGAGCTTGCGACTGAGGTAATAGAGGCTATTCTCCGTTCCCTCGTTGTTCTTCTGGGCGAGAAGGGAACCCAGGGACCGTTCCAGGGCGGTCACATAAAGGACCAGCGGCTTTCCGGATACGGGCGGCATCAGGACCGGAGGTTGAAGCAGGTACTGCTTGATTTCCTAGAAAGCGGTCTGACACTCTTTATCCCATACATAGGTGGCACCTTTCTTCATGAGCCGAGAAAAGGGCTTACACTTGCCGGCCAGATTCACGATGAATCGGTGTATATAGGCTAAGTGGCCTTGGAACCCTTGTAGTTCCCGGACGGTACCTGGGGGAGGCATCTGGCTAATCGCCCTGATTTCCTCTGGGTCGATCTCAATACCCCGGTATCTTACCACAAATCCAAGGAACTTTCCGGAGGTGACCCCAAAGGCACACTTCAACGGGTTCATCTTCAGGCAGCGAGACCGGAGGAAGCCGAACACTTTCTCAAGATCTTTGAGATGGTCCTGACGCTGGCGCGATTTGACAACCAAGTCGTCGACGTAGCATTCCACCAGTGTGCCGAGGATTGGCTTGAATATGCGGTGCATCGCCCGTTGATAGGTGGCACCTGCATTCTTCAGGCCGAAGGGCATGACCCGGTAGCAAAAGGTACCTTGGGGGGCCCTGAAGGCAGTGAACTCCTCATCCTCAGGGGCCATCCGAATTTGGTTGTATCCGGAGTATCCATCCATGAAGGAGAGGGCTTGGAACCCTGCCGTGGCATCAATCAACAGCTCTGTCACTGGAAGGGGAAAATCATCCTTCGGACAGTGGCGGTTGAGATCGCGGAAGTCGATGCAGACTCTAATCTTCCCGTTCTTCTTCCTGACCGGCACAATGTTGGCCAGCCATTTGGGGTACTGAACTTCCCTCACGAAGTTGGCTTTGATAAGCTTGTCAACTTCGACCTCAACCATGGCACCGTGGGACGGGTGCATCTTCCTGGGAGGCTGCTTGAACCCGCGATGGTTCGCCGGGAGACCAAGGCGGTGGACGGCTACATGAGGATCTAGTCCCGACATCTCGTCATAGCCCCAAGCGAACACATCACGGTGCTGCCTGAGAAAGTCCACGTACTGCTGCCGCTCCTCAGATGGCATGGCGGCACTAACCAATGTGGGTCTTGGATCGGTCTCGGTTCCAAGGTTCACCTGTATTAACTCATCGACCGTGGCGGGGACGCCCTCCTCAAAGGCTGGGGGTGCGTCTTCCATATCCTCTCCACTCGGGGAGGGATCGTCCACGGGAGAGACTGCGTTGGAAACTGCATTGGGGCTACCAGATCCTGCTGGGCCACTGGTGCTGGCGCGGGCGGTCGCGGTCATCTCATTAGGAGACTCGCGGGCCGTCGAGACCATAGCGACGTCCAACCGGTGAATCGGGAGGACGTAAGCGTCATCCAGACTTGCCCAGGGATCGCTTGCAACAGCGACAGGCTCAACCTCACCTGCCAGGATCTGCTTATCCTTGCTCTTGTAATAGTCCGCGTCCAGATAGCGGGCTTCACATGAGGCAAAAGGAGAGACATCTCCTTGAAGCACGCCTACTCGACCATTAAGGGAGTATTTGAGGCATTGATGGTATGACGAGGGAACCGCCGCGTGAAGGTGAAGCCATGGCCTGCCCATCAATGCGTTATACGCAGTGTCCTGAGATACTACCATGAATTCGGTGTTGGCAACCAAGTCACCGAACTGGGTCTTCAAACGTATCTTGCCGACCGGGGTTTGCTCGGTGCGATCGTACCCCTGGATCCTGAGGTCGGAGGGAATCAAGTCATCCTCAGACAACCCCAATCGCCGGAGCGTCTGAGTTGGAATCAGGTTAATCCCGGACCCCGTGTCGACAAGACAGCGCTGGACTTCAAGGCCATTGAACTGGCCAGTGACATACAGCGGACGAATGTGTCCCTGTATAGGAGGGTCTTCATCCTTACCAGAGAACGAGATAACTGCCTGACATTCGGCGTCCTCGATCGTTTCGGCGTGAAAGGCCTCTGCAGCCGCAACCTCTGTCTCAAACTGGAGGGGGCTTTTCAGGGCTTCAGCGAGTGCCTCGCGCATCTCAGATGACATGCGCAGATCCTCAAGGATGGAGAGCCTTGCTGGGATGTCGGCCAAGTGCTTCAGGACATCATACTTTTTGGCCAAGCGCGAGCCCCTGGTTGTAGGAGGTTGCTCTGCGGTTGGAAGCATGACGGGCCTTTCCGGTTGGATCGGCGGCCGACTGGTACTTGGCGCATCTCGCTGTTCACTGGTCGCAGTCCGGGAAATGGTCACCGTACTGGAGTCAGGAGGCCGGGATGGACTCGTGGCAGGGCGGAGCTGGTCGCGGCGCGGCTGAGGCGGTTCTGCCTGGTCCCACACCACAAACAGTGGCGGAGGCGAATCCGTCATCCCCGGATGGGGGGGCTGCGCGCGCTGAGCTCGGTTTTGAGCCTGCTGCCTAGTCTCAGTGGCGTGCATGGCCTGGCTGGAGGCACCAGCGGCTGTGCCCCGGCGACTCCTGCTGCTGCGGTTCTTCCGACGGTAGCGACGACCGGGGACACTAGGGAGGTCCACCTGGTGTTCTTCAACGTCGGGAACCGAAAAGGGATTTACCAGCTCGACGGTGTTAACCGAAGCGTACCCAATACCATCATCGGACGAATCATCCATCACCGGGCGGATCCGAGGAGGGACCCCCATCTCCGGGGGCATGAAATCGCCGAGAGTGCGGGATAGTGGCGGAACCGGCAGGGCGCGCTCTTCCTTCTTGCGCTGCCGCCGTTTGCTCCTCTTGGAAGAGGCAGGCTGGGACGACGATGCCGAAGCAGCACCCGCAGATTCTGGGGGCTCAGGCTGATTCAAGCGCGCACGGATGATTCCATGGGCGCGGATGGTCGTCTTGCGGGCCATCCAGTTATTATACTTCTGGGATCCGCGGTTGGAGACCAGCTGCCATTCGTCCTTGCTGCCACTATCGTCATCTGATCCCACGAACACGCCCGCCACTTGTGCTGGAGCTGGGCCCAACCTGATTACATTGTTGTTAATCTGGTCTTGGAGCCAATCCTTAAACACATAGCACCGCTGGATGGTGTGCCCCAGGGCCCGGTGGTAGGGGCAGTAGCGGGGGTTATTCGTAAGATGTGCCTCCTTTGGCCTCCAACACTCAGGCAGTCGCACAATTCTCTGCTCCAGGGCGCTCCGGAAATAACCGGGGACCTGATCCTCGTGGAATGAGTAAGTCAGGTGTCGCGGGCCCCTGGGAGCGTGGTCTTGACGAGGGGCTGGAGGGGCCGGCCGAGGAGGTGGACCCTGATTATCTCGCCTGGGTCGCGGCGGTACATTACGCGAAGGGGCCGGCCGGTTCTGAGGCTGCCGCTGCTGGGCCGGGAACTGAGCCCGTGGAGGCGGATTCCTGTGAGGCTGTGGAGCTGGCCTCGCCGGCAGCAGCTCCAATGGCCTGGGGGCCTCTATCTGGGCAACAACAGTGGGCTCAGCCCTGCTGACTCTCCTTACAGGAATCATAGGAGGCAGCGGGTGTGCCTGGCTGGCCTGTTGCAGGGCTTCCTCAAGACGTTGAGCTTTGTCTGAGAAGTCCCTGAACCCTCCGAGGTAATTTTGAGTGATCAGGGAAGGGACCAGCTCGGTCTTGACGTTCCCGACGCACATTGTCAGCAACTGCTCCTGAGTCAATGGCATGTCAAGGGAATACGTGAGACCCTTCCATCGGGCGACGAAGTCCGCGACTCGCTCATCAGGCCTCTGCTTGCACTTGAAGAGGTCTGCGATACTTGTCTTCCGGGTCGTGGAACTGAACTGGTAGAGGAACTGTCTACGGAGGTCCTCCCAGCTGGTTACCGACCCGACGGGGAGCTGGCTGTACCAGACAAATGCTGGCCCTTCCAGTGTCTGAACAAAGCAGCGAAGCTTAGCGGCCTCTTGCTGCGCCGGAGTCCCCAACATAGGCCCGCACCTCGAGTTGAAGTGGGCTAAATGTTGTGGCGGATCTCCAGTCCCGTTGAAGGGAGCGAAAGTGGGATTCCCAAATCCCGGAAGCGCCGGCATGTCATCCACCCATGCTGGGTAGGGCTTGCCGTCCGGTGGGATCGCCACCTGCCGAGTCTCCAAGGCCTCCAAGCGGGCAATGAGTGCCGCCATCGGATCGTCCGGACATGGGTTCCAGTCCTGGCGAGGATCTCTAACCACGAGCGCATTGCATGGCCCTTCAATCGGGTCGTCGACCGGGTCGTCGAACTCGGCAGCTCGTGGGATGGCGGGCGGAGCGGCCCTTGGGGCAGCGGGAGGAATCCGAGCGGGGTCTCTCAGGAAGTCACGCCGCTCGGGAGGGTGTGGCGAAACATACCGCGCCCTCTTGCCGTAGGCAATGGCCTCTCTCCTGTCGGCGAACACGGCGTAATCACGGTTTCCCGGGAGAGTCTCATCGAGGAGCGGTTGTTCCGGTCCCTGCTGTCCTGGCCTGGGATCACCGTAGTCAGGCCGCCGTTCTACAGCGCGCTCGGCGAGGAGCTGGTCAACCAGCTTCTTCTGTTCGGCGAGCTGCTGACGTAGCGTAGCCTTCTCGGGATCCTCCTCTGCCCTCTGCATGGAGGCAGATGGGTCAGCGGGCCTTATAGCCTCGCTGTGCTCTTTTCCTTTGCTGACGTTTCGGCTCAACGTCAGTGCTTCAGTGGGCGCGGGGAGCCCCAGGAGGTTCCTCTGATGACGAGTAACTCTCACCGATGGATTTGACGACGGCTTGCCTTCGGGGGGGAAGCCCCCGTCGAGAAGTTCCAAGTCGTTCCCCTCTCCCGACAGGTCAGCCATATTGACCGTTCCTGTCCCTGGGGATATACCCTCAGGGCCACCAAGCGAATCGGGCTGTCGGCGGATCACACTGAAGCGTAGGGCAGCGTACTGCCCCCATCCATGGATATACACGTGGGGAGTGGCTTCCTCGATAACTTTGCGGAGTACCTGAAAACACTCAACGCATCGTTGTTGGAGGGCCTCGTGGTGCTCAAATGACCCGGGGTGCCGAACCGCGGGGAGCATGGCCAGGTCAATTTGACGGCACTGCTCACCAATATCCTCCAGGTGCACTTGACTCCCGGGGTATGGCATTTGTAGGCGGTGAAGACAGGAGCGAGTCTCCCGGAGAGTTCGGCGGAAGCATTCGAACTGATCCGGGGTGAGTGATTCGGGTGCATCAAAGCCTGGTCCTGCGACTGGCCAAAACTTCTCAGGGAAGTGGCCCTCTGCAAGGACGGTCCAGAAGCTCCACGACTCAGACTCGGGACCCAGATCTCCTTGGTCCTCTTCAATGGCTGGGAACGGACGGGGAACCGGTAGTGGTGCCGAGGCGGGCCGCCGGGCTGACGGGCTGGCCGGCGGTGAATACGGCGAACAGGCCGATTGGCCTCCATATCCCGGGCCGCCCTCTGAGGGTGGCGGTGCCCTGGCTACCACATCACGATAGGACGGGCCGGCGAGCGAACATCCTGCCGTAGCATCGGTGCTCGCCGAGGGTGCACTAGATCGTGGTTCGACCGTCGGTCCCCAGAAAAAGTCTACGGCTTCTCCGATCGAGACGGAAGGCACTTCCGGAGGGGCCGGTACCAACCGCAAGCTTGATTCTTGGGGGTCTACCAGGCCCTCGTTACTCCGGATATACCTTCGGAGAGAAGCGGGGATCACATCGATCTCGCTCTCGGGGAGCACGAGGCTGACGTGCCGCATTCCTACCCCTGCCCTTGACTGGCGGGATTGGGGAAGGGGCTCTGTCGCCGAATCGTACTCCGCCTCTGAGTCAGAGAAGCAAACCGGTCGGATCTCCGTCCGGAATTCCGTAACATTCTTCCCTCGGCGTCGACGCCTTGCCTTCCTGCCCCTGGGTGGTTCTTCGGGGCAGGGCTGATCTCTGTCCTGGCGTCCTCCGGCCGCACTGGTGCTGGGGCCAAGAGGACTAGGAACCAAGGTGCGAGGGGCACCGGGACAGATATCAAAGGGGACGCGGGGAGAGATGATTCCGGGTAGGACTCCGGGCCGGGATCGGAAGGTGGGATGACCCATGCCTCCTGGATCGGCCACACGGAGTAGATCCTGCCGGTGAATAGCGCTACCGCGAGGTGGTCCGCGGTGGCTACTCCCAGTGCCAGCAACCGGGAGAGTCAACCCAACCTGCCTTTGGGGCGGTCGGGGCCTCGATCCAGGTCGGGCATAGGAGTTCCCCTGCTCAGGATGCGCAGAGGCCTTGCGACTGGAGCCAGCAGTGGCTTGGGCCAATGCGGCCGCTGTTGCTAGAGCCCCAAGGTGGGCATCCTCTTCCGCTCGTGCCCGACGTTGGCGTCGGGACAGGCGAGTCGGAATGAGCGGCGCGGGCAGGTGGAGAGCCCGCTCTTCGACTGGAGAGGCCTGGCGGCGGTGTCGCCGTGGCCTGGCGGGAGTCCTTACCGTAGATTCCTGGAGCGAATCCCGGATAGGGTGATCTCGGGCATCTTCTACCTCATCCGCATAGGGAAGGGAACTGTCAGAGCGCTCCAGGGATAAACTCCCGAAGCGATTGGACGTTGAGGTAGGCAGCGGTGCCTCCCTGCGCGGCCCTCGGGGGCGGCGGTGGTGGCGAGGCGCAGCCTCCTCAAGGTCTAGGCGAGCCATTTCCCTAGTGGGGATGACTCCCTCTTCCTCGTATCTCCGCACCAGGGTGTTGATCACCCTTCTCTGGATGACCTCCGAGGGGGAGAGAGGGCGTGGTCGTCCCGCAATTGCGGCTGCTGGGACGACTGTGGAACGGGCAGGACCGCGCGGAGTAGCCGCGTCGGTGTTTCCCCTATCCCTGCGCCAGTGGGCGGGTGGCGATCGGGCACTGGATCGGGCGACCTGATTTCTGAAAGCAGGGAGAAGAACCCATTAACACTGACAGGAAAAAGGAATCGACAACCAACCATTAGCGCCACGACGCCTTCCGTGGGGGGAACCCAGGCCCTCGACGTTGCGAGACGGAGTGCCTGATTTCACTTCCCCAGCCCCTGGCGGGTAAGACTGAATGCTTGGCCGGGCAACATGCCGGTCTTCCAACACC
This sequence comes from Viscum album, assembly GCA_963277665.1. Lineage (NCBI taxonomy): Eukaryota > Viridiplantae > Streptophyta > Magnoliopsida > Santalales > Viscaceae > Viscum > Viscum album. Next base: position 187,759,300 of record OY728155.1, on the reverse strand, counting down.
TCTGAAAGCCATCGGTCTTCGTATCGAGGAGAAGAGATTCACGCCGGGTTCACCATTTTTCTGTTTCGGTGCGGATGTGCGTCGGGTTACGCTGTTCCGCCAGGACGCGTTCGCGCGTGCACCCGTCAACCCGAGGGGATGGGCGCGCGGCTTGTGGTCCCGCAGTCCCGCTTTCCAAGGGCGGGCGGCATTCGTCCCTTATTCAGGGGCGTCTGCTCCTTGATCGAAACCGGGATGATGGGATGTCGGCTCCTCCTTCCTTGGACGTCTCCTCGGAACTCGTCGCCTAATCCGGGTCTCCCTCATAGACTTAAGAATGTTCGTGAATCTCGTTCCCGGCGCCATATCTTCATGGACACCGGTTAATTACACTGCTTCCGCCCGGACGCTCCAAGGAGTCTGGGCGGGGCAGCAACCTGCAGTGAGAAGGCCGGGTGGCTCTGGGTACTGGGGGCGTGTCGTGACACTGCGGCTCTGCACGTCTGTCTTCCATCCCTAATAGGGCTTCTCGAAGGCATGATGGCCTGAGGCATCCCGCACTGGGTGCGGGGAACTATGTCCCCTGAGGTTTTCCTCAACTTCCCATGTTTAACACGGGGTATGCCGCGAGTTTAACGTCCAGCGGGGACGGCATCGGACCGATCAACACGAAGAGTGGATCAGATGACAGAACCCCTTGCGGGGAACCTCTGACGCTGGGGCCAGCACATGGGCGGCTTCCCAAGTAACGTGGAGTGGAGTGAAGTGGCATGACCCCACCGGGATGTGGCGGCCCGGGTAAGGATCAGGATGGATGATGGAGTGAAGAGCTTGGACCCCGTAGAGGCTTCCTACGTACCGCGCGTTAGCACGGATCAAAGTCAACGTAGTTCGGGTATACAGTTTAACGTCATGCTGGACGTCGGCAAGCCGACTCACGAAGAGGTCTAGGCCGCCGGGCGGAGGATTGAACCGAACCACCTCGCACAGAGGGGGATGGAACGGCCGGGTGGATCACAGTTTCACGTCATGCTGGACGATAAAAGGAGAAATGGAAAAAGGGGCTGTGGGGAGGCACAGTGGAGATACACACGGGCAGTCTCCCACAGGGGCGGATTCATAGGTGAATCGACGCAAGCGTGAACCCTGGAGGGGTCCACTGATGGACGAACCGACGTAAATACGACCGGGACGACCAGGTGGTGGGCTTGAACCTCAGGGAGGCTTCCTACGTACCCTGTTTAGAAGACAGGGATCAAAGTCTACGTAGTTCATTCTGTCAGGACTTACGCACTTGAGGCAGCCCGGATGCGGCAAAACTCAGTTGGAAGGGACTTGGACCGAAAGTAGGAGACACCTCGATCCCAGTCACACCCTCTACTGGCTTCGGTAGTGGGGGAGCGCAATGGAGATACACATGTGCACTCCCCCACAAGAAACTAGGGGTTTGTAATACCCTGCCCCCGTAGGGAAAAGCCACTCCCATTAAATCGTCCCAAAAGCGGGACAATCCCGACATCCCTGCAGAGACGAGCGGGTGGGGGCCACATCCAAACCGGGGGGGGACCCTGCGTGCGGAGCACGGGATCAGGTTGCGGACGGTTTAACGTCTTGCCGGACGAAGTACAGTTTAACGTCGTGTGTTGAGGACGAAGCGGACGGTTTAACGTCTTGCCGGACGAAGTACAGTTTAACGTCGTGTGTTAAGGACGAAACACTTGGCAGTTTAACGTCTTGCAGCGCGGACGATGGGGGGCTAGGCAGTTTAGCGTCGTGCAGCTTGGACGAATGTGCAGTTTAACGTCATGCTGGACGTATGGGCAGTTTAACGTCATGTTGGACGAATGCGCAGTTTAACGTCATGCGGGACGTATATGCAGTTTAACGTCATGCTGGACATATGTCCGTGTCACTTCGCGCAAGCCTGGAGGGCCGCACGGAAAGACAACGCACGGTGCGGGCACCCAGGATGAAGATCATCGGGCGCCACGCAGGCGGGTACCCTCAGGGGGTCAAGGGAGGCGACCCTGGCGGATTGCGCGCAAAAGAGGAGCTTGGCGCGCAAAACCGCGGGTCGGCGCGCAAAATGGCGGGCTGGCGCGCAATCGGGCCAGCGCTTCGTGCGCGGATGATTGGGATTGCGCGCACCGGGCTTCGGGTAGCGCGCGGGGGAAACGGCTCATTCTCTAACGAACGACCACTTTGAAAATGGGGGGTGCGCGCAATCGGGTCGGATTGCGCGCACCCGGGGGCAATTGCGCGCAAGAGGCTTCTTTTGCGCGCAAAGGCCTTCGGGTTGAAATTTATTCAAAGGAAAGGAGCCAAGGGGATTGCGCGCGAAGGCGGACCCCAAGGCTCTATTGCGCGAAAGAAAGGAGGTTACCTGGAGATCGGCATTGCGCGCGGAAGGGGTTGGATTGCGCGAACGAGCGACGCTTCCGATTCTGGCAACCATCAAAATGTCGGGGGTCGCCTTATATTTATAGGCAACCCCGGGCGCGGAATCCGGTCTCGGGCGCGCAATTCGCTTCGCGGGCACGGAATCAGGACCCGGCGCGCAAAGGAGCCGCGCAGGCCACGGCGCGCAAAATAGCGCGCCGGCCCAGCGCATTGCGCGCATCCCGGGATGATTGCGCGCCGCGACTCAACTTTGCGCGCGGACCTCTGAAATTTCGCGCAAGTCCTCCGGGCCCTCCGAAACGTGCCTCTGACTCCAAATATCACTTCTCTTTCCGCATCCGGAGCTTCGTTTGGGAACAACGGACTTTTCCGGCGTCTACAATCATCCACCATGGATCCTACATGAAGGGTAGGTACATCTCATGAATGACCATCTCTGTAGTTCGCCTCGTCTAACATCCACCTCCTAGCTACCTCCAATCCTTGTACCCTCATCCTTGGTCAGCGCTGTCCATCATCTGCACCAAACACAATGAAGTGTGGGCATAGCCCATGCAGGGGTGAGTATAATGATACTTAATAGGGACACCAAGACCCTCAGGGTCTCACAAAATCTAAAAAGGATAAACCAAAATGGAAGGAAACAAATGATAACCCTACATAGGTATATGCCGATACATATACCTAAGTTATCAAGAAAACCAATCTCAATAATGAAAAAAAACACAGAGTCCAACTCCAAAGCCCCAAGCTCAACTGTTACACAAAGGAAGAAATACCATGAAGGCAAGTACCACACAGGTATGCCACACAGAAGAATACCACCAAGGTATTACCATGAAGGAAAGTACCACACTTGTACAGACTCAGCTCACACCAGGTATAACTTAAGTATATTAGTATAGGTGATTAGATGTAACTATTGAATCATATCACTCTATTAAGAGGCAGACTCACACAAGATCTCTTAGTGCTGACCCAAACAGGATCACTTGGTGCTGACCCACACAGGATGGCTAGGTACTGAACCACACAGGATCACTCGGTGCTGACCCACACAGGATCGCTAGGTGCTGACCCACACAGGATCGCTAGGTGCTGACCCACACATGATCGCTCAGTGCTGACCCACACATGATCGCTCAGTGTTGACCCACACTTGATTTCTCGGTGCTGACCCACACATGATCGCTCTTCATTATTTACTCCACGGCCAGCTACTGGGTTCCCGCACTATGCCCACTTGTCTCTGGGAGTGTCCTCTCCACAAGCCCCTGGTCAATACTCCAACTACCACTAAGTCTCACGAAGAAGTATCCCAAAGGACCTCCATATCATAGAGGTCTCAATGCTATAGACGATGTGTCAATCGGATGCCCGATCTGTGAGTTATTAGCCTTTTAGTCCCTAGGGCCCGGTTGGATTTGTGATCGATCCAAACTGACCATTACCCAACTTTATCCATATCTCTATTCGTGTATACCAATGGAACCATATCACTCCAAGGTTTCCAATGCTATAGACGGTTCGTCAAACGGACGTCTGGTTCAAAAGTTATGGCCAAAATAGCGTAAATGGGTCGTAGTGGGTCCGAGTCCAGTTAGACCCAGTGGGACCGACCCAGCCTGGTCAGACCTGGTTTGGGTCGACCCGGCCTTCCCCACTAATGGGAGAGCATTTTACAATGTACTCTGATCACAAGTGTATTAGGTATATCTTCTCTGAGAAGGACCTGATCCTGTGAAAACGACGTTGGCTTGAGTTCTTTCGATTTGTCACGACCCGTCCCCTGGGGCCCATGCCATGACTACCCCAAGCCAACCTTCCATAGGCCTGGGGTTAGAGACTAGCACCTAAGGAATATTCCTTATAACCAGGAATGCATTGCCTTTATAACCTGTAAGGACACACAACCAAGCACACTACAAGATACAAACTCAAGTAAACTAAATAGTAATCAGAGTAAGTGTAGTAAGTAAAAGGGTCCAGAATACAAGCCCAAATAGAGAGTACAAGGAAAGATTTAAAGTAAAATACAACTAATACGTGAAAAGAAGCTCCTGGATCGTCCACCACAGATCCTACCTAAAGGGTAGGTACAACTCACGAACGACCATCTCTGCGGTTCTCCTCATCTAACATCCACCTCCGAGCTACCTCCAACCCCTGTACCCTCATCCTCGGCCAGCGTTGTCCATCATCTGCACCAAACACAACAAATTGCAGGCATAGCCCATGTAGGGGTGAGTTTAACGATACTTAGTAGGGACCCTGAGACCCTCAAGGTCTTAAAAAATCTACAATGGATAAACCAAAAGGGAAGGAAACAACTGATAACACTACCTAGGTATATGCCCATACATATACATAAGTTATCAATTAAACCCATCACAATCATGAGGAAAACACAAAGTCCAACTCTAAAGTAACAAGATCAACTATTTCACAAAGGAAGAAATACCACGAAGGAAAGTACCACACATGTACGCCGCATATAAGAATACCACCAAGGTATTACCACGAAGGAAAGTACCACACAGGTACAAACTCAACTCACACCAAGTATAACTTAAGTACAGTAGCAGAGATGATTAGATGTAACAACTGAATCATATTACTCTATTGAGAGGAAGACCCACACAGGATCGCTCGGTGCTGACCCACACGGGATCTCTCGGTGCTTGCCCACACAGGTTCTCTAGGTGCTGACCCACGCAGGATCTCTAGGTGCTAACCCACACAGGATCACTAGGTGCTGACCCACAAAGGATTTTTTTGTGTTTACCCACACAGGATCTCTCAGTGCTGACCCACACACAATCGATCGGTGATGACCCATACAGTATCGATTAGTGCTGACCCACACATGATCACTCTTTATTCTTCACGTCACAACCTGCTACAGTGTTCCCGTACTACGCTCGCTTGTCTTCTGGAGGGTCTGCTCCACAAGCCTCTGGTCGATACTCCAACTACCAAGAAGTCTCACGAGGAAGTGTCTCAAATGATCTCCATGCCATAGGGGCTCAACGCAATAGACGGTGTGTCAATCAAACGCTCGGTCTGTAATTTATTAGCCTTTTGTCTCGAGGGCCTGGTTGGATTCGAGCACGATCCAACCCGACCATTCCCCAACTTTATCCAAACCTCCAGTGGGGTATACTAAAGGGACCTTCTCACTCGAAGGATTCTAGTACCGCTGACGGTTCATCAAACAGATGTCTGGTTCCAAAGTCATGTCTATAAGAGCATAAAGATTATAGTTGGTCCGGGTCTTGTCCGACCCGGCTCGACCCTGCCTGGACCAACCCGACCCGGTTTAGGTCAGCCCAGCCCGCTGGGCCAGATGGTTTCTCTAATATTTTTATTATTTTAAATCTAATGATGGTAGGAAATTAAATGTAAATGTGTATGGGGGAAACTTTTTAAATTGTTTGGAACTAAATTCAAGGTTGTCAAAATAATTGATTTATATGATTTTTTTCTATACCTTATTAAAAATATTTTTTTGTTAATAAATAATCCTTAACATTTTAAAATATACTAAAAATTATTTTTGAAATTATAGAAACATTCTATATTTAGTTTTATTAGGACCTTTCATGTGTTTTAAAACAAATAATTTTAAAATATTTTTTATATTAAAATGTTTTAATTATCACTTCCACCTAAAAATTCAACATTGGGGACAATATTATGCTATAAGTATAGTATAAGGGTATTTAAATATTCTAAACTATATTCCATGGAATTAAAATCAGAAATACAATATTTTTTTTAAATTACTATTTTCAAGGATTGTTTTCCTTTCCAGTGGTTATTTGTTTCTAGAATTTGGGAATTTTTTTGATACTTTGAGTGGTTAATAATTTATATTCAACCACATATTAAATCAAGTGACATATTTTCATGGATCACTTAAAAAATTTCGATTTTTTTAAATACTAGTGGAATGTTTTATATTTTTTATTGAATTTTAACTTCTTGTTTGGAGATAAACTAATAATCCAAGAATTTTAATAGTCTTGTAAAGAAAACCTAATCTTGGTTGAACTTTTTTATTTTAATGATAAAAATGTTGGTTGGGTTAATTATTCTTATTATTATTTATTAAACTCCCACATCCATTCTGTTGTGTCTAATTATTCTATGTTCCTAAATATGTGTTCCTTTTCACCAAAGAGGAAAAGAGATTTTTTAGAGGAGTTGATTATGAATAGAAGTTTTTCTAATTCCTTACAAAAAGTTCAAATTCAATTATTTTTATAAAACTAGAAACCAACTTTTTCCCCAAATAATATTTTTTGTGAATATAAATCATCCATTTTTATGAGGTAGATTCTATGGGATAAATTATATTTGAAAATTACCTCTTCATTGAAAATGTCAACAAATCACTTTTAAGATGAATTTGATTCATTTGAATTTTATGAAATAATTTCTTGATGACACGAAACATGTTATGCTTCAGGGAATTTGAAGTTAATTTTATTTGATATATATTATCCACATCAATTTTTTCTGAATTAATTGTGTTTTATGAAAAAATGATCCAATAATATATAATTATTGAATATTAGTTATTTGTGCTAAAAATTATTTTTAATTAAACATCTTAATGAAATTGTGTGATTTTGGTACTTAATTGATGAAATAATTATTGGTTTTTTGTCATATATTTTTAGGATAAAATATTTTGGATTATTTTAGTTTAATTTTAATTTAAATATTTGAAATGGAATTAATTTTTTAAATTTATTTTTTCATGATCCATATTTATATATTTATTATACATTGATGTAAAATATTTTTTTTGTTGAAGCTTTTAAATTCATTCAAAAATTCAAAGTCTCATTCTTGTATGGATTTGTATCCCATAAGGCATTTATCCTAACCACATAAGACATTTAGGCCTATCATATATGAATTTAAATTCCCATCATAATTTCATCCAACCACATATTGATTTTATTGTCTCATATGTTTTATAAATTTCCAAAATTTGAAGTTGTGCATTAGCATGAATGAATTTTTCATTAGCTGTATAAGACTTCCCAGTGTGTACAAATTTTAAATTCCATATAAGAATTATAGCAAGACTTATAAGACTTCATTCAAATATTAACTAATTTTGGTGACTTAGATATGTGGTCAAAGCCAAATAATTTCCACATCTGCCCTCTTTCTCAAATCAAATTAAACCAAAGAGGGAGAGTGGCTAATATCATTCTTATGAAGTTGAATTTAAAGGGACCAATTGATGCTTGCCAAGGAAGATGGTTTGAGGTGAATCAAGATGATAAGTGTGTATAGATTCATCCTATACAGTGCTAAATATTGACCCATGTGGGAGGAAGGAGTTATGTTAGTAGAGTTTGACTCACATCATAATGAGTATGATATTCAACTCTAACCCACTACATGTGGAGACCAGTGATTTGGCCAATTGAGATGACTATGATCTTAGTGATGGGAGTTTGCGCATGATTTAATTTATTAAATCATAACCTGAAAATATTATAGGGGGATTCATTTGAGATATTTAACTCATGGTAAATGAGGACTAGATGAGAGATAAGGTATGGTTCTCCAAGAAAAATTTTAAAGGAATTGAAGTTAGAGGGAATATTGAGATCGAAAGAGAATATCTTCCTATATTTCCTCTTATTTATTTTATTTATACTATATTTAAAAAAAACACATTTTGTTTATTTTATACTACTATGAAAATGTGTAGTTAAACTTCTTTAGGGGGATAAAATGAATTTAATTGAAATTTATTTTCTTGTTCTTGTTCATTTTTTCATATTGGGTTGTTTCTCTTACTAGGATGGGGTGTCAACATTTTTTATTCTTTATCTAATAAATAATTGAAAAATTTTGTTAGAGTTAAATATATTTCTTGGAAGATGAAAATTAATTCACTCTCCCCTAAAAAAATGGAAAATTTAGGTTTGTTTTTGGGAGGTCAATAGTATATTATTTTTATCAACATTTTGATATTTTATTCTTCATGAAAACCATTTATAAACTATTTTATGACCCAAAAGTAAAAGAGTAGTGAATATTTATAGTTAGGGTAATCAACTATATTATATTAGTTTGTAAAGGTTGATGTTTGTTTTATATTTGAATAATTATCCATCTCCATTGTGTTTGATAGTCAGATCATGGGAGTTTAATGGGTAAGGTTGATCAAAAAAAGATATTTAGTTGTTTCAACTTACTTACTTCATAGATTTTTAGCACTATTGTTTTTTACCTTGATGCAAGAGTAGAGATATTTTATCAATTCCTTTCAATATAATTTCACCTAAATTCATTAATTATTCAACCTTTTCATCTATTTCTTATAATTTCACATTCATTTTTCACTTCAACAATATTTTATACATAACTTTCCTCATAATTACGTCACCATCCGTCCAATTTATTATACTTAATAGTTATATTGTTTATTTCTTTTATTTGGGATTCATACTATATATCCTTCCTTTGTATTCAACCATCCTTACCAATTACGAGTTTTAAGTAGGTTTGTAAATTGTATTTTTATATTAATCAATGACCTGTTATTACATATAACAAGCCAAACCACACTTAGGGAATTTATTAAGTGATTCATAGTCCTTGAAAAATAATTTACAATCATTAAAATGGGAAACAATTATTTCATATATCATAACCATTGAGAAAAAAATTTGTATAGAATCATATGTTAGTAAGATTTTAAGAGTATTCAAATTACTTAGGGGGGTGTGAATAGTAGTTTATAAAAAAATTAAACAATCAATTTTACAAACACATTGTTTTTACGAAATTATATCAAAGAGAGAGTTATTCTGATATAGTTTATAACATCAGAGTGTGGACAAAGTTTATAATACTAAAAAAACTTTATAAAATAAACAATGTAAATATTAAACTTATAGAAACAAGTAAAATAATTTATAAAAAACTTTTATAAAATATCATAATAAAACATAAAAAACCTTTCCTAATAATGGTATTCATTTTCACCCAAAGTGAGAAGGAAGTATGTGAACCTCACTAATGGTATCCCCTATTATAAAACTATTGGAAGATATATCATCCAATCCTTGGATTCCCATATTCCACAAAACCAGACAAATTTTAGTCTCCCTATCCCTAGGATCACTTGATCAACATGATCTAACACACTTTTGTCTCTCTATGCCTGAGATACCTTGATCAAATGATCAGAAAAAAAAAACTATTATTATATAAAAACCATAAATCATTTACAAAAAACCTTCACAAAAATATTTTTTTATGGAAACTCTATAAAGAAAAAAATTTAAGAGTACTAAACATAAAGAAATTGAAAAAAATAAATAGAATATTTAGATAATCAGTTTTCAAAAAACCAATTTTCTTTGAGGGAACAATTCTATTTATAGAGAGGATTCCAGTGGATAGATCCCACACTTCATAGCATTAGATCTAATGAAATCAGACACACATTATTTTAATTTTATAATAAGAAAACATTTTATAATGGTAGTTAGATGTTGGACCATTATAATGATTTTAAGATTTATATATAGTAGAAATGGTAAATATTCATCTGGTATACTTTGTACATCTCTGTCTAGTAAGATTAGTAAAAATCCATTTGGTGGACTTTTAAATTCCTTATCTAATGGAGTTTGTATAACTCTATAAGATAGAAATTATAGAACTCCATCCTATAGAATTCAAAAAACTCTTTCTGATGGAATTTTTAAATCTCCATCTGATTGATTGTTTCAAGAACTGTTTGGGGCTACCATCTGACCCAACTCCCAAACTGAGCGATGGCATGGACCAAACGGTGTTCCTGATCCCCATGGGTTGGAAACTAGTTCTTGGGTATTGAATAACTCCTTGGGAAAGATTTTCCCGTGATAAATACTCAATATCCAAACATAGATAAAAAAACCCATGGTTAAAAATAAACACATATCATATATATAAAAATTAACACAAAAACATATACAAGGTCGAAAAAAAGTTACAAATACTTGTTAGAAGGTTCAATTTATATTTTTTACCAAAACATGAAGAACCAAAATGGGAAACCATGTGAAAATTGGAAAACCAGGCTCCATTTGGAATGAGGGCCAATGCCCATCATGTCACCACCACAAACACTTTCTAGAAGAATACATTACTATCAAGAGCATCCACTACCACTACTATGGTAGAAATTTCCTTTACTTGAATTAGATAACATGACATATACATATACCTAATGGGTATATGTATGGTGTGAGATCACTTTCCTAGTAGGATCCCACAAATTCTATATGCATAGGCATCATAAGATAAATAAAAAATTAAATTTTCTGGTAAATAAAATAAATTATGTTTAAAAACTTGTTTTAGTTTTGAAAGAAAGAAAAAATAGGGAAATAATGGAGTAGAAAACATAATATAAGCACCTTGGAATAAACCCTAAGCATCTAGGTAACATGGGAGCTAGGATCCATGTACTATACATGATGAACCACAACCATATATCTCCTCATGAATGATATACCATAGAGGCCATAAAAAAATTCTAGTGGTACCTATAACATCATAATCATGTTTAGTTATTGTTGTAGCATAATATTTCTAGGAAGATCAGGCCACACCCTGCCATCTATCCTAGTGTATTATCACTTATCCCACCCACCTAGATAACCAGGGTTCCCAAGTGCTCTATTCCATTTTCAAAACCAATATAAACCATTAAAATCACTTTCCAATATACCATATATTCACATTTCAGATTACATTATTTACATCCATCACCCAAAGGGTAAAACCTTTCAAGAGTTTTTCACAAAAAAACCCCTGAAAAAACACATTTTCACACAGCACTAATTTATGAAAACATTTTCAAATAATGTCTAGGTCATTTAACCAATAAAAAAATATCACAACCTAAAACCACCAACCTTTCATTTTAAAACCACCACTAACCAGGTTCTAAACAAAAACCAAAGAGAGAGGAGATCCTAGAGAAGAAAAAAGACATCACCAACATCAATATCCAAGACAAAATTTTAGATTTTACTCATATTAGTTCAAAAACACAAGATAAGAGAAGGATACCCAATGAAATGGGAATAAGAGTCCATGAAAGGATAGAGGAGGGACTTCATTGAAATTTCCATGAAGATCTAAGCTCAAAAACCACCCTAGATTGAATCCAAGAGAAGAGGAGGAGAGAGGAATGTGTTTCTAGGATTATGTGGTTTGAATGGGAAAAAATAATGGTGAGTTGGGTTAAAAACTGTGAGTGAAAAATGGGATTTTAAATTTTTTTAAAATATTTGGCAAGACACATGGTTTGTCCACATGGTCTTCTAGACCATGAACCATCCTGTGCCACCTTTATCGAAAGGAGAGATGATGATGTATGGGTTACTAGGGGATGGAACATGCATTTTTCCTAAATGTGAGACCTTGAAAGACCCACTATATGGTTTTATGGTTTTCATAATGACATCACATTTTTTCTATTACACATATGCCAACCATGAGACACCCAATATCCAGCCCAAAAATCACCATTTATCTAAAAAACACCCAGAAGAACTGTGGGATATAATCTAGAACAAAAAAGGATAAATACCAAAAAAATAAACCGCAATTGTGAAAAAATTCATACAAATCGTTTTGATGGACTTTGTAACGACCTGAACTTCTATAAATGATATTCCATTTTTAAATTAATTAATTCCTTATTAATAAATGGAATTATAGAAAACATATAAACCACTTTGGATATTTTGAACAGTTATAAGGTCTATTAAATTTAAAATACCATTAATAATCACAGACATTGATAATATATCCATTTAAAGTAACCATTATGATTATTATATTAAGCGTTATGATAAAATCGAGTTGATATAGATGAAAAAAGTGATGTCGTCAATTAATAGGACCATCCCAAATGAAGCCTATTTATTAGAGATTTTGAGGGAGAAACCCTCACTAGGATTTCCCTTAATTAATCCCATGTTGATATTCAATAACTAATTAATGAATGAAATAATGTATGGGAGAAGTTAAATCTCATCGAGATCATGACGCAAACCATGTTCTCCAAACAACCTCATGAAATCTCACAATCGGACCCCTTACCCTTAGGGAATTTGTTGGGGAAATAAAGGTCCATGTAACAATACCCTAATAGTATTTTTTTTATAAATTAATGATTATATTTTTATTTTATGATTATTAATACTTTTAATAACCACATGATGATTTTGATAAAATATAGATTTTGATATGATGAAGCACAAATTGTATTTTTTTTGCAAAATGCATAGTTTCAAAGAAGATGCTCCGTTTTAATGAATTCAATATTTTTTTAAATTAACGATATTTTAAAAAAATATTATTATTAAATAATAATTATTAAATATAAATTATAATATAATTTCATCATGTCAGAAATAATTAATTTAAGGGTCAGAAAACTGTTATTGTCAAAAAAAACTAGTATTTTTCAAAAAATGATATTTTTTAATTTTAAATTTTAAATTATCATTCATAGAGATTTTTTTGATAAAATAAATATTATTTTTCGAAATAATAAAGTGAAAATTAGCCAAAAATTATTATTATTATTTATTTTTGGAGATAGTCAAATTTTTGGGTCAAAATTAAATACGGTATAAATATAGGGTGTGAATTATGACATCGTAATGACCCAAAAGTGATGTAATATATGATATAAAAGGCATCCATGAGAAAATATATATTTAAAATTTAAAATAATGTATTCTTGATGTTATTTTATTTATTTTATAAATACTTAATGAATTATCAAAAACCGTTATTATATTTTATGGTTTTAAAATAAACTCTTTGTAAACATGACTCACTTCCACATAAAAAGGGTATTATTTTAATAATATCAATTCTTAAACATGTATAATTAAGAATACCACTCCAATTTTAAGGAAACCATGGGAAAAACAATTGGAAGGATTGTGTTTATGATTATTTTATCTTGTAGATTCCAAAACCTATGTTTGGAAATAAATAAAGAACTCAGCTCCCTTTTCCAATATAAAACAACCCAATCTACCATTTCACTTCTCTAAAAAACTTTTTAGAACGAAATAAAAATTCTCTTTCCTCTATATATCCCTCCCAAGGTTCTCCCAATCTCTAAAGAAGCTCCACATGAGCTTTTTGAACAATCATGTATAGGTAAGTGATCATATCTTTCTCATCTTAATTCAAGAACCTTCTTTGACTTATTCCATTTAATTACCAATTGTTCATATTTTATTATTTTGTTACATATACATATTAATTCCCTTATGATTTATAATTTATGAGATACTCCTTTAACTCCCATTAATACCTCCCAATAATCATTTAGTACCCCAGTTATGCTACCATGATTATCCTATAATTTGTCATACAAAACATTTGTTTTCTGAATAATAATATACATTTCTACTTAATGGTATTCAAATATATGTACCTATGCTTCATTTATTGGGTAATTAAAAATATTTATCCCAAATTCATTAATCACGGGATTGAATGTGATGAAATGAGATCCTATGTGGAATTATCTATGTGGCACAATAATTCATGCACATGATATGAAAAGATGGGTGAGCCTAGATAGCACTCCAATGTATTGGGTATTTTTTTAGTCTCATGAGATGTCATGTATGGTATTAGGGAGTAAAACTAATCCATTAAGGTAATTTTTACACCATTTTAAGATTTCTTGTTGGTTATCCTTGACCTATTTTTATGATTTCGTCTTTAATGTTGTTCCCACATTCACATGTTACCTTTATGTTATCATGATATATGATTACCCATTATTAAAGATTATAAATCTCACCCATCTTATTTTATATTGATAAACATATTGGATCACATGAACTACTTTACCTTATTCTATGATTTTTTTATTCCCTTACTGGGATTTATAGCTCACCCACTTCATATGTACATCACCAGGTTATCTCATGTCATTTTAGAAGATCCAAAGAATATAAAAGATTTTTTTGGAGATTTTAACTAATGTTGTTGAATTTATGTTAAATTTTGTCATGTTATGTGCCTAATTCCCTAAATATAAAAGTATTCATGATATTTTTTTATTGTTTTATATGTAAATTAATGTAATAAATTGTAAATTAAGGTGTATTAAAGATATAGGTTTTCATAGTTGGTATCAAAGAAAAGTCTAGTTATTTTGGGATTTTTATTAGAAAACTATATAAAAATCCTTTAGGATATAAATAAACAAAAGAAAAATACATAATTTTTTTTAAAGTATAGAGTAGTTTGTTTCCAAGAAAATTCATCCCCATTTGGATACTATAAGTGGATGTGGCTCTGGAACAGAGGTACCTATGAGGTAATAACCCCAAAAGGGGAACATTGAGATGGACTCAATTTTCACCTAGTGCACAAAAAATAACCTTGATACACACTTGGTATGACAATCCTAGTGGATATTCTTCAGGAAATTCATAATCCCTGTACGAATCATTTTTAAGGGAACACAAATTCAAATAACATTTTATGGTCAGAAATAGATCATGGATAACTTATATTGAAGGCTAGTAATTCATAGGTTAAATAATATATATAATTTATGAGTTATCCCTTTAATGTTTATGGTTTTCCATTTATATGTTTAATAGTTTTAAAATTACACTCCTAGGTTCTAAATTGGATGAATTAAATAATTAGAACCATAATAAAATAGGGAAATAAAGTATTTTCATCCATGGTTCTACAAATTATTTCATATCTCCCAAGTTTAGTAGAACTATTCTAACAACATTGCAAAGCATGGTAGTAGAACTATTAGGGAAAATGTTTAATGGATAAATTATTGAATCCCAAGTATATAACACATGCCCTATGAAAATATGTGGGATAAACTTCCTAGAAAACCTTGGGATACTTCGTTTAGTTGAATTTCATGCAATTCATGTAATGGATTAGCTTTCCTTATTTAAATCCAACATAAATTTATAACAGAATGAAATTACCCTCTATATTGTGAATATACCTCCGATTCTATAATAGTGAAAGGTGGAGGATGAATATTATTTAGTATTATCATCTTAATCAAGGATATTATTACCCTAAGATAAAGTGTATCTAGATAAAATGATTTATACTAAGGGAAAGATCATCATTTAAGACATTCCCATTGTGATGGAATACACTGATGTGTTTCCTGAGGAATTTTCTAGTCCTACTACTTGTCAGGAGTTTGGATTTTCAATAAATATTATATATATATATTTACCAATATCTAATATTCCATAATGAATATGAGTTATTGTAATTGAGGAGATTATGAATCAACTATATGAGAATCTATGTAAAGGGTTTATATGCCCATGTGCTTCATCATATGGTGCACTGATCCTCTTCTTAAAGAATAAGTATGGGTCAATGTTCCTATGAATTGATTATCATGAGATTAAAAATATCAAAATAAAGAAAAAAATATCCTCTAATATAAATTGATGACTTATTAAATCAGTCATGTGAATCCCAATATTTCTCTATGGCAGATCTTCAATCGAGATATTATCAAGTAAAGGTGGAGAAGGATGATATCCGCAAGACTTCATTTCTTATAAGGGTTATTACCTCCAATGGAACAAATGACTAATATAATTATTATTATTATTTGAAAAGAAGCCCCTTGTAATGGAAGAAGGGGGAAACCAGACAGACTTCATGACATAACACATTAACCGACCTGAAGATCATAGAAAACAAAAGTCAGACTGAAAACTTAGAACTACCTCTCCCCAGCCATTAAGACATGATAAAGCTCTCACCCAATGCAAAACTGTATAGAAAACAAGTGTCCTGTGACGAAGCACAGGCCCGGTCCGATGGCATCACCATACCCTCTAAACCTCCAAATCTGTAAATCCTGTACTGGTGAAACGACAGCTCTGAAACCTCATAGGGCCTGAACATTGTGATCACGTCTGACTGTGTCTCTGATCCTGAGTCCCGATAGCATTCCACACAACAAAACATAATCGTCCACAAAAATGAGAAACCACTACTCGAATCAAAATCAGAGAATCCCCACCGCTTCTCAAGGCATCTCCATCACAACTGTAGAAGATCAAAGAGAAAGACAAGACAAATAGCGTGAAGTCCATTCTTCATCACCTAGGACTGGAAGACCAAACAAAAAATCGATGGAGCATCACCTTTGTGGGGATCCGAGTCAATATGAACCAACATCGCCACTTTGAGCATGAAGTTTTCCAGATCAAAGCTGTAGAAGAACCCTCCCCAGCTTTCCCAAAGACCAAACCACGAGAATCGAAGGGCCAACGAGAAGGGAAGATCCGGTGAAAAGGACGCCGCAAGAACATCATCACACTTCCAAGAAAACCACTCAAAATTAAATCTTAAACCCAGAAAATAAACCAAGATTAAAACCAGAAACTCCCCCTTCAACCGCTCCGAAGCCGTCGCCGCGCCACCCACGGAAGACATGTCGTCCTAGAAACAACGATGGTACACGCCGACACCGGTCCAAAGAAGCCAAAGCCAAGCCCCCGGAAGGAAATGGACCCGCCGGACCGCACCAACACCGACCCAAAGAAGTCAATGTCGGAAGGAACCGAACCAGTCTGTTTCAGCATCCGAAGCCACTGCCTAGAAAATGGTGCATGCTGGATCTGACATCGAGCTGAGAACGGAGGAACCCACCGAACCAGATACACGCCAGAACTAGTGAAAATCTGAGATCGAGACAACCGATACCGAAAATCCGCGCCAGGAGTCGTCGAGTCAAGGACGAGGCCGCTGTGATCGATGTTGGAGCAACGTCGGCGAACGAACCTGACCGAAGGAGGGAAGGAGATGGAAACTCGGCGAAACCCTTGTCGTGGGAGACGAGAGTGATGCCGCCGCTCAGAGGCTCTCTTATAAGGGTTATTAATTACAAGTTCATAGTGGTTCCATTTGGACTCACAAGAGAGGTAGTAATATTTTCAGATAGAATGAATAGATTCCTTAGGGATTACCTCAAAAAAAAATTTGTTGTATTTATAGAAAATATTCTCATTTATTTCAATAGTAAGGAGTTATATCAGGAGTATTTGAATAATGTACCAAAGTCTTTATTGAAAGAAAATATGTATAAAAAGTATAGTAAATGTGAATTCCGGTTGGATGAAGTAACATTATTGGGGAATATTATCAGTATAACAGGGATATCTATAGACCCTTCAAAAACTATGGTTGTTGAAAGATGACCAAGATCAACATATATGATGAAAATATGAAGTTTCCTAGGATTATCTGGGTACAATTGTCGATATCTGAGAAAATTATCATTATTTTGAAACCCACTAACCAGGATTACTTAGAATAGAGTTATGTTTTTTCTAGACTAATGAATGTGAATAAAATTTTATAATATCTTAAAAAGAGACTAATCACTGCCCCTATTCTCACATTTCCCACCACTGGGGAATAATTTTTCAACTATAATGATGCATCTAAAAAGGGCTTGGTTTATGTACTTATGTAAGATGATAAAGTGAAATACGATTCTTACCACCTATTAAAGAACCATGATTATAATAACCCCAACAAATGATCTATAATTGGATGTAGTGATCTTTGCTCAAAATATTTAGTGGCATTATCTCTATAGGTAGAAGTGTAAAATATATATGGATAATAAAATCCCCAAGTATATACTCATAGAAAAAATGATTAATAGGCGCTAATAGTGGTGGATGGACCTAATCAAGTATTTTGATTTTTCATTCCATTACCATCATAAGAAGGAGAAAATAGTGGCATATTCTCTACGTAGAAAGATTCTTGTAACTATATCCCAGATGAGGATTTCAAGGGATCTGATATTCTTATACATTCAAAGGCTGAATATGGGATTAATGAAAGGTTATTAATCATATCTTTCTTAAATAACTAATCAACCATCCATTATTGGGAGGATTATAGAGGCTTAAAAAGTTTATGAGATACTACAAGGGAAGGTAGAGAATATTATGGATTTTAACTTTGTTGAAGATGGAATTATGAGGTTTTGAATCTAGATTGTGTCCCATTAAAAGAAAAACTAAATAGGGAACTTCTAGATGATTGGGATATCTCATATTTCTCTATTCATTCACAAAGCAATAATATGTACAGAGTTTTGAATCAAAATCTCTGGTGGGATAACATAAAGAGAGAGATTACTGAGTTTGTATCTCAATGATTGGTATTCCAAAAAGTCAAGGTGGAATGAGAAATGTTTACGGGTGAGATAAAATAATTTTCCATACAAGTATGGAAAATAGAAAAAATAACCCTGGATTTTATCGTATGAATCCCCAAAACATTTAAAGGAAATAATTACATATTGGTGGTAGTTTATTTCTTTACCAAGTTATTTCATTACATTTCTATCAAGAAATATTTCTCTATTTACCAACTAACGATGATATATATAAGGGAAGTGGTAATAATGCATGGATTTCCACTATCAATTGTGTCCGATCGAGTTTTGAGGTTTACCTCAATGTTTTGGAGAAGCCTTTAGGATGTATTGGATAAAAAATTGGGGTTCAACACTTCTTATCACCCTCAGTTAGAAGGTTTATCTGAGAGAACCAATAAAACATTAGAGAATATTTTATAATATTGCTTAATATATTACCAAGGATGTTGGGATCAACACCTTCCATAAGTAGTGTTCTCATATAACAATAGTTTCCATTCTATAAATAATATTACACCTTATGAGGCTTTTTATGAGAAGAGGTGTTGAACTCTGACATGCTGGGGTGAATTTGGAGAGCATAAGCTGATGGGACCTGATCTTGTTGAAGAGATGATAGACAAGGTTCAAAATATTCAGTGACATATGAGAAATGCCCAATGTGAATTGAAAATCTATAAATAAAATCATCAAAATTATATATGTTTTGAGATTAGAGATATATTTTTCCTTCATATATGTCTATAGAATAAATTCCCGAGGTTTCATAAGAAGGGAAATCTTAGTCCTAGATACATTGGCCCCTTTGAGATCATTTATCATATTATAGTGGTGGCCTATCGACTACTACTCCAACATAACTTATCTCAAGTACATGATGTGTTCCATGTATCCCTCTTGAGGAAGTAAATACTTGACCCCTCACATGTACTAAATCCTGATGTGGTTCAATTAGAGAATTTTCTTTCATATGAGAAGTATCCAATAACGATATTAGATCATAGAGACACGGTTCTATGAAACATGAAAAATCACACGGTTAAAGCATTTTTGTGGAACCACAAGTCTGATTAAGTTACATGGTAACTGAAAGAGATGATGAAACAAAATCACCATCATTTTGTTTTATTTTTTTAATTGGAAATTTCCTTGGTAAATTTTCTAAAGGGGGAAGAATGTAATGACCAGAATTTTTAAAAATGAAATTCCCATTTTAAATGAAAGAATTACTTATTATGAAACAGAATTTTAGAAAATACATGTACTATGTTTAATATTTTGAACATTTATATGGTTTATAAAATTTAAAAGAAAATTAATAATTATAACCATTCATAATATAAAAATTTTATAGTAACCATTAAGATTGGAATATTAATGGTCATGATAAAGTCTGATTGATACAGGAGAAAGAAGTGATGTCCATGATGAGTAGGATCATTGTAACGCCCCAACCCCAATTACCTGGAGTCAGTGCATTATTACATATCATTGACATGATCACAAGAAAGATCAAGTCTCGAAAGATAGATTAGTTTAGTAGCCTTGGAATAACTAGATACATTCATAAAGTTTACATTACATCATAAAGTGAAGACTACTACAAAAACATATTGTCTTCATATCCCCTCATATTATCCCTACAGGTCATTCATAAATTACTTATTCACATCCTGGGAAAAATAAAACGTTGAAAGTGGTGAGCTCAGATGCTCAGTAAGGATAACAATATAGAGGAAACTTTCATAAATAAACAGAAAAATTTAAGGCAATGTATAGCTAAAACAAAAGCCTTTTAAACTTGAACCTCAGCATAATATGGAAAAGATAAAATGAAATAATGCCATTTACTTATTCACATGGATATTATACTAGTCGAATAATCACAAGTAATATCAATAACCACTTTCATAATGATGGAATTCATAATGCCAGACTATCATAACCACATAGCCAAGGCCTCGTACCAAGACTACAAATAAGATTTTGTCAAGGCCTTTTTCCAAGACACTAGTTTGTCTCAGGAGACCTACCAATTCATCTAGGAGCTATAGAGGGCTCCACCCGTCAGATATTAAGTCCAATGCATTCCTCATATGAATATGTTTAAAGAATACATAAACATTCGTATTAAAACTAGAATACGAAATGTCAATACTTTCTCTATAAACCATGAATGGTATAAAAATAACAAATCCATAGTCAATCATATCACAAAACCATCAATACAATATTGAAGTTTTGTATCACAATAAATCAACTTCAAATAAACTTAAAATCCATCAAAGGATGTTGACATAGATAAAAATCTAAACTATTTGAGAGAAATATCTCTTTTTTTGAAATCATTTAAAAGTCACATAATTCTTCAGAAAACCATTATTTTGAAAATATTCTTATAAGCTTGTAATGGAAGCTTAAAAGGTTTAAAATGGCAGAGAATAACTGCATCCACCGTATAAGTTAAAAAAATACATTCTTACCTTAATTCTATCGAAAAGGTTAAAAAGGACCTTGTTTGGAAAACGACAGAAAGATTCCTTTATAAACTTCTTATAAAAAGTAAAAAAGGGTATAAATGACTTTATACCATAGTCTTTAAAATAGTATGAATTATTTGAAATACATTTTTAAGAAACATGGATGTGGATGATAAAGAGGTCCCAGTAGATAATTACGTATAAACAACCTCAGATAATGAAGAGATTGTGAAATAAACCCTTACCTTGTACTTTTACTTAGTCGATGGTATGTTAACCTCATGTATAATAGTTAAAATATTGTTATTAAATTATAAAAGAACCATATACATAATTATGATATCATATATGATCTTTTAACATTGATTTGTTAATAATATCTTAGTATTATCATTATTTCGGGTGTTAACTTACTCGTTTTCTTTTATATGTTTTGTTACATAAGTCATGTTTGTTATGGATAGGATGTACCTTATTCATATCCAGAATGATATAAAGTTCTTAAGAATTACTTTTAATCATCAAATGAGAATTAGTCTTGAATGGATATGATGGGGAATGAATCTAATCGTGTTCGTGGAGACGGTAGTCCGTACGTACGCTCGAGCGACAATATCATTCTTTTGATATTAAAATAATATATAACTGAATGGTATATAATATATACAGAATTATTATCATGTTATATTTATTATTTACATGAATTAAACATCATTATTATACCCATCAAAATAATAATATACTGAATAACAATTACACCATGACGTGGAGACGGTAAGCCATACGTACGCACGTATGGTGACATGTCATTCAAAGGATGGATAGAATACTGAATATGGTTGTAACATATTTATAATAATATCAAATTATATAGGATATACTGGATTTATTATTTTAGAATTGGAATAACAAAGAAATAAGAAGTTGAAGAAGAAATAAATTTGAAAAAGTGTGGTGAAAACATTACCTCTTCTTCGCGTTCTTCCTTTTGATTTGATCAAAAGGGATCCTTAGGTTAGCTTTCTAATCAAAATAAGGCCTCTAGGTTGTAGTGAGGGAAGTTTAGAGAGTATTTGGGTAGGGTTTGGCCGAGCCAATAGGCTTTGAATGTGTGAATTAGTGAGAAGGGTGAGTGCCCTTTTATAAGAGGGGTGAGGGGTACCATTGGAAAAGCTAGAAATATGATTTTATAATAAATTCATATTCGGTTTCTAATGGATCCAAAGTAGATTATTTAACAGTTAAGGTGGGGATGGGTCGAAAACTACTCAACCAATAGAATTTAGACAGTTTTGGGTCATTATATTAACCTTATGTTTTAGATTTAACTCTTAGTTAATTAGTTTGACACTCACCATGTTACTTTGTATTTTTATATTCTATAGTTAATAAACATACTATATACCTTCAAGAGACCCCAAGTGGTCCATTAATGATACAAATATAATGATATAAGTCTCTTTTCCAAACCTTAGGTTTTTAGGAATTTAATATCAATTAATAATATAATATTTGTTTTAAAAACTCTTTTATGTCAATTTTGACACTATTGGGTATTTTGTTTTTGATAATTTCATAACAGCATTAATACTTTGAAAAAATTTATATAACCAATCCTAATATGTCATATTATCCTAGAAAATTAGTTTAATTCATAAAAAGTCTCAAATTACATTTATTTGTATATTTATAAAATCAATTATTTTAATATTTCATTTTTAGGTAATTATTGCATCACCATTGTGTCATAAATACATTAAATTATTTAATGTCTAAAAATTATAAATAAATTACCATTATGTAGGAAATCGTTTTATATTTCTAATGAATATTTACAATCTAATTTATATTATGTAAAACCCTATATTAAAAATGTTTTAGTAAATAAACATTGATTTTAACCCTTTTAACTCTTCTTTGAATTAAATAATAATAAATGTCCTAATCTAATACAAGTGAACTTAAATGATAATATTTTATTCCTAAGGTTGTTTTTGGTCGAGATAAACTTTTCCAATAGAATTTGGACATGTGTTAGGGTAATATTAATATCATTTTCACCCTTAATTACCCTATTTACTTTTAACCGTGGTAAATAAAAGTAAAAAGTCACTATTCACCATAAATTATTTTCATCTAATTGAACCACATTTTACTCCTTGATATTAACCGTGTCTTTCGAATTTTCAAAATTCTACTCACAGAAGCGGTAAAATTATGTTTTATGTGAATTTGCAAATTCTCCTAGGAGGTGGGTAAAAGACGGTGAAAGTTCAATAAAATATTCATATATATAAAATTATTCTAAACTAACTGCAATAAATTACATTGAACTTATATAGGTATTATGTATCTATTTTGACCTTAATTAAACATAAATAAAATAAATAATTATTTAAATAAAAATTCGGTTTTAAACTATAACTTAGTGTTTTTCACTATTCATCAAAAATTGAATGTTTTCAGAAAAATACCAAAATTTCAGCCTAGGCTAATTTCGATATTCCGAATCAAAAAATGAAGTCCATTTTTAAAGATAAAATTTATAAAATTTCAAAAAGTTGGTATTACTATTCATAACGGCTAGTTTGATTGGTAGAGGTGTTTGTGTTAGAACTCAAAGTTGCGTACAACACATGCTACTGTATTATTGAAAGAGAAGCATACCGTGGAAGCTTGGGGGTGTTAAATTCTCCCCTCCTTCAAATAATTTTGTCCTCGAAATTTCTAGAAAATTGTTGTATAAAAAGAATCAGGTAATTCTTCATCATAAGTTCCTCAGGTTCACACGTTTCCTCTTCCATCTTATGGTTTCTCCATAGAACTTTTACCCGAAGAGTCATTCGGTTTCTCAGCACGTGTTCTCTAGTATCAAGAATCTTTATGGGCTCTTTGCAATAATACGGATCGGGTTCCAGTTCTAATTCCTTGTAAGTGAGTACATGCGTTGGGTCAGGCATGTATTTCCTCAACAGTGATACGTGGAACACATCGTGAACTTTGGAGAGACTTGGCGACATTGCCAAACGGTAAGCTACAACCCCAATTCGTTCTAGAATTTTGAAAGGTCCGATGTACCTGGGACTCAATTTACCCTTCTTACCGAAACGTATAATTCCCTTCCATGGAGAGACCTTCAAGAAAACATGATCTCCTACATGAAATTCGAAATCCTTCCTTCAGTTATCTGCATAGCTCTTCGGCCTAATTTGAGCTGCTTTGATGTGATTTTGGATTACCTTCACTTTTTCTATCATTTCCTCCACCAGTTCTGGAACTACAAGTTTTCTTTCACCAACATCATCCCAACGGGTTGGTGTGCGACATCTCTTTTCGTATAACTCTTCATATGGTGCCATTGGAATACTTGAATGGAAGCTATTGTTATAGGAAAATTCTAGCAGAGGAAAATATTGATCCCACATACCCTGAAAGTCAAGTGAGCATGATATCAACATGTCTTCTAAGGTTTGAATAGTCCGTTCTGATTGTCCATCTATTTGAGGGTGGTAGGCAGTGCTCAAATAAAGTTCAGTATCCAAGGCCTTCTGAAGACACTTCCAGAATCTTGAAGTAAAATGGGGATCTCAATCAGAAACAATCGATAGGGGTACTCCATGAAGTCTCAAAACTTCATTAATATATAGTCTTTCTAGCCATTCAAGTGGGAAATCTTCCCTTATAGAAAGAAAATGCGCTGACTTGGTAAGATGATCAACAATGACCCATATTTCATCGTTCCTTCTAGGAGTCTTTGGTATCCCCATGACGAAGTCCATCGTAATATTATCCCATTTCCACTCAGGTATAGGAAGAGGTTTCAACACTCCACCAGGTTGTTTCCTTCCAGATTTCACTTGTTAACAAACCATACATCTTGACACCAAACCAGTAATCTCCCTCTTCATGTTGTCCGACCAAAAATGTTCTTTCACATCTCTGTACATTTTGGTGCTCCCAGGGTGTATAGGGAAATTGGAACTATGAGCATCGTCCAACAATTCCCTTTTTAGTTTAGGTATATTGGGAACACAATGTCTCTTCCCAAATTTCAAAATTCCATCTTCATACCCAAAGTCATTCAATCTCACATCATTCACAGCTTTAATCTTCTTTTGAAACTCTTCATCACCGGTCTGAGAACTCTTTATCCTTTCTAGTAAATATGGTTTGGAAACCATTTGAAAAAGTATTGATGTTTCACCTTCCATGGTAATTCCCATATCCATCTTCACTAGATCCATGAAAATATGATCCCTTTCAATTTTCATCATATTCAAAACTCCATGATCTTTTCTTCTCAAAGAATCTTCCACCTTATTTTCCTTCCCGAGGTGGTAGTTTATCGTGCAATCATAATCCTTGAGTAGTTCAAGCCATCTCCTTTTCCTCATGTTGAGTTATTTTTGTGAGAAAATATACTTCAAAATCTTCTGATCAGTATAAATCTCACATTTTTCACCATAGAGGTAGTGCCTCCATATCTTCAAAGAAAAGATCACTACTTCTAACTTGAGATCATGAGTAGGATAGTTTTTCTCATGAATTTTATACTGTCGTTATGCATAGGCAATAACCCTATCATTCTGCATAAGGACACTACCAAGTCCTTTCTTCGATGCATCACTACAAATAAAGAACCCATCATTCCCTGATGGTAGAGTCAATATAGGAGCATTGACTAATCTTCTCTTCAGTTATTCGAAACATTATTCAAACTCTTTTGTCCAAACAAATTTAACCCCTTTACGTGTGAGCTTTATTAATGGGTTAGCCTACCGGGAAAAATTCTAGATGAAACATCAATAATAACCTGTTAAACCAATAAAATTGCGTACCTCAGTTATACTCGTAGGTTCTGGCCATTCTTGGATTTCCTTGGTGTTAGAAGGATCAAAAGAGATTCAATATTTGGAGACAATATGGCCCAGAAAAGAAATCTCCTGAAGCCAGAATTCACACTTGCTAAACTTCCCATATAATTCATGTCTTCTCAGAGTCTTCAGGATAATGCGCAAGTGATTTTCATGATCTTCGTATATTTTGGAGTATACCAAGATATCATCAATAAATACCACCACAAATTCATATAGATATTCCTTGAAAACTCTATTCATTAGATCCATGAATACAGAGGGTGCATTAGTCATCCCAAAAGGAATTATTGTAAACTCGTAATGCCCTTACCTGGTTCGAAATGTTGTCTTCGGAATGTCTTCCTTCTTCACACACAACTGATGGTATCCAGACCGAAGGTCAATATTTGAAAAGTATTGAGCTCCATGTAGTTGGTCAAATAAATCATCAATTCTAGGTAGGGGATACTTGTTCTTTATTGTTATAGCACTGATTTCCCTGTAGTCGATACATAACCTCATAGATCCATCTTTCTTCTTAACAAAAAGGACAGGGGCTCCCCATGGAGAAACACTAGGTCGAATAAATCCCTTATTACTCAATTCCTCTAGTTGTTTCTTTAGTTCGACTAATTCCACAGTGGCCATTATATAAGGGGTCTTCGATATAGGCCTTGATCCAGGAATTAAATCAATGGAAAACTCAACTTCTCATTCTGGAGGATGTCCAGGTAAATCTTCCAGAAACACAACTACATATTCTTTCACAATAGTTAAATCCTCTATTTGAACATTCCTTTCCTCACCCACAGTCATTTCATTATATTCCTCCCCAATAATTGAATTTAGTTGAGCTAATGGGGGTGGATTTAGATAAGAATTAGGTGGTGATGATTCCACCCTAAAGATAAGGTGTTCCTTATCATCATCATCAAAAATAGTAACCTCCTTCTTCTTACAATAAATTTTTTCATCGTGGTCCGAAAGCCAATCCATACCGAGGATTACATCAAACTCAACCATAGGTATGACGATGAGATTAGTGGATAAAGAACATTTATGTGCTCTAATGGGGACTGATTCAGAAACCATTGTTATAATGATACTTCCCTTAAGAGTTTTAACTGACAAATCCTTTGTTAAATCAAATTGGAAATATCTAATTTTCTTAGAAAACTGGGAAGATATGAAACAATGCGATGATACAAAATCAAATAATGTATTTTCTAAACTCGAGGAAACCATTAAATTACCTTCCACCATGTCTTTCAGAGCTTCTACCTCAGCAGTAGTGATAGCACAAGCTTGGCCTTGATCCCTTGGCCTTTTCAGAGGTAAGTTCCCCTAACGCTTAGGACATTCATTTTCATAATGTCCCATATCCCTGCAATTGTAGAATTTGACATCAGTAGCTTACTTCTTCCCCTTGCAATCACGAGATTGGTGGCCTTTTTCACCACACTTGTAACAGACTCCCATTCCTTTTAAGAAAGTACCGGGGTGTTTCTTCCCACATTTACCACATGATGGATATTCAACCTTTCCCTTCTTCCCCTTATTTACATTCCCAGATTGATCGACAGATCTCTTCTTCTCTTGCTTTACATTAAAGTCATAAGAATTAGATAATTCATTTTCCATCTTTATAGCACATGAGACAATGTATTCGTACAATTAGAAGGATTGTGAGACTAATGCTCGACAGAGAAACGGTTTTAACCCATCAAAGAAACGATCAATCTTACTTCTTGGGTTACATATATAATCTCCAGCATACCTTTCTAACCTTGTAAATTTATCCTCATACTTTGTGACATTCTCATCCTCCTTTTGTCTCAGACTCAGAATTTGCCTTTCTATATCTGCTCGATGGTAGCGACGAAAGTATTTTTCTACAAACATATCTTTGAACTCCCTCCATTCCATATTTGATACTTCATCATCTTACTTTGTGTTTTGAATCAATGACCACCATTGATCAGTATCTTCAGTGAGGCGATAAACTGCCATGACAACTTTTTCCATTTAATCACTCCCCAAAGCCTGAAATATTTTCTCTAGGGAACTTATCCATTGCTCAACTACTAATGGATTTGTACTCCCATTGAATTTTGGTGGTTTCTTCCTCATGAAGCGATCTAACATTGATCCTCCATACAATGGATCAGGGTGCTCCATATGGGTAAGGTTATTATTCATAACCTGAGTGAGTTGTCCCAGTATGGTGATAAGATGATCAGCACCAGTTGTATCACCAGCTCCACTATAATTATCTTGAGCATATGGGAAATACCTACATGGAGTGCGTGCATTGATACAGTTTTGATTTCTTCCACTAGGTTCCATTTCTAAACAATGGCATAAACTAGATCAGTTTTTGAACCAAAATACAAAATTCCATACTTATAAAACACTTAACATAAATTGAACTATTTATGGATATAATCCATAATCATAAAAATGTTTTCTTTGAAGAAATATATACTCATAAACCCTTCACAATGATTTGTAAAGAAAATTAGAGTTATCCTAAGCATATCCATCAGGTGTGTCGTAACTAAGAGTGAAACAAGGCCCATTGTCGTGCACCTGTTCCCATTCGAGTCTAGCTCAAAGTAGTGTTTTTGGGTTTTACCTATAGGTACATCTTTTCCAGAGCTTCCTCTGCCTGATCGTATATAGACAGGGATGTATTTCTCGGAAAACTCACAAAATCTCTTCAATACCAAAATTCTAGGAAGTTATTCTATTCTAATCCTCAAAGTCCATCTTAGGTCTATGTGCTCTAATCAGAGTTTATCTAAATCTAGCTTCCATGGTTTGTACTAAACTTTTATCTGATACCAACTGTAACGCCCCGACCCCAGTTACCTATAGTCGGTGCATTATTAAATATCATTGGCATGATCACAAGAAAGATCAAGTCTCGAAAGACCGATTAGTTTAGTAGCCTTGGAATAACTAGATACATTCATAAAGTTTGCATTACATCATAAAGTGAAAACTACTACAAAAACATCTTGTCTTCATATCCCCTCATATTATCCCTGCAGGTCATTCATAAATTACTTCTTCACATCCTAGGAAATATAAAACATTGAAAAGGGTGAGCTCAGATGCTCAGTAAGGATAACAATATAGTGGAAACATTCATAAATAAACAAAAACATTTAAGTCTATGTATAGCTAAAACAAAAGCCTTTTAAACAGTAAATTCAGCATAATATGGAAAAGATAAAATGAAATAATTCCATTTACTTATTCACATGAATATTCTACTAGTCAAATAATCACATGCAATATCAATAATCACTTTCATAATGATGGAATGCATAATTCCAGACTATCATAACCACATAGCCAAGGCCTCGTGCCGAGACTAAAAATAAGATTTTTTCAAGGCCTTATACCAAGACACTAGTTTGTCTCATGAGAACTACCGATGCATCGAGGAGATATAGCGGGATCCACCCGTCACATATTAAGTCCAATTCATTCCTCATATGAAAAGGTTTAAACAATACATAAACATTCCTATTAAAAATAGAATACGAAATGTCAATACTTTTTCCCTAAACCATGAATGGTATAAAAATAACAAATCCATAGTCCATCATATCACAAAACCTTAAATACAATATGGAAGTTTTGTATCATAATAAATCAACATCAAATAAACTTAAAATCCATCAAAGGATGTTGATATAGATGAAAATCAAAACTATTTGAGAGAAATATCTCTTTTTTTGAAATTATTTAAAAGTCACATAATTCTACAGAAAACCTTTATTTTGAAAATATTATTATAATCTTGTAAGGGAAGCTTCAAAGGTGTAAATTGCGTAGAATAACTACATCTGCCGTATAAGTTAAAAAAAGACATTGTTACCTTAATTCTTTCGAAAAGGTTAAAAAGGACCTTGTTTGGAAAACGACAGAAAGATTCCTTTATAAACATCTTATAAAAAGTCAAAAAGGGTATAAATGACTTTATACCAGAGTCTTCAAAATAGTAAGAATGATTTGAAATACATTTTTAAGAAACATGGATGTGGATGATAAAGAGGTCTCAGTAGATAATTACGTATAAACAACCTCGGATAATGAAGAGATTGTGAAATAAAACCTTAACTTGTAATTTTCCTTCATAGATGGTATATTATCCTTCTGTATAATAGTTATAACATTGTTATTAAATTATAAAAGAACCATATACATAATTATGATATCATATATGATCTTTTAACATTTATTTGTTAATAATATCTTAGTATTATCATTGTTTCGGGCGTTAACTTACTCGTTTTCTTTTATATGTTTTGTTACATAAGTTGTGTTTGTTATGGATAGGTTGTACCTTATTCATATCCAGAATGATATAAAGTTCTTAAACATTACTTTTAATCGTAAAATGAGAATTAGTCTTGAATGGATACGATGGGGAATGAATCTCATCGCGTTCATGGAGACGGTAGTCCGTACGTACGCACGATCGACAATATCTTTCTTTTGATATTAAAATAATATATAATTGGATGGTATATCATATATACAGAATCATTATCATGTTATATTTATTATTTACATGAATTACACATCATTATTATACCCATCAAAATAATAATATATTGAATAACAATTACACCACGACATAGAGACGGTAAGCTGTACGTACGCACATATGGTGACATGTCATTCAAAGGATGGATATAATACAGAATATGGTTGTACCATATTTATAATAATATCACAGTATGTAGGAGATACTGGATTTATTATTTTAGAATGGGAATAACAAATAAAGAAGAAGTTGAAGAAGAAATGAATTTGAAAGAGGGTGGTGAAAACATTACCTCTTATTCGGGTTCTTCCTTTTGATTTGATCAAAATGGCTCCT
The DNA here is from genome assembly GCA_963277665.1 of Viscum album. Lineage (NCBI taxonomy): Eukaryota > Viridiplantae > Streptophyta > Magnoliopsida > Santalales > Viscaceae > Viscum > Viscum album. The sequence continues at coordinate 187,728,421 of OY728155.1, read as the reverse complement.
TAGGTTGGCTTTATGATCAATCTAAGGCCTCTAAGTTGTATTTAGGGAAGTTGAGAGAGTATTTGGGCATGGGTTGGCCGATCCAAGAGGCTTTGAATGTGTGAATTAGTGAGAAGGGGGAGTGCCCTTTTATAAGAGGGGTGAGGGACACCTTTGGAAAAGCTAGAAATATTATTTTATAATAAATTCATATTCGGTTTCTAATGGCTCCAAAGTAAATTATTTAAAGGTTAATGTGGGTATGGGTCGAAAACCACTCAACCAATAGAATTTAGATAGGTTGGGTCATTATATTAACCTTATGTTTTAGATTTAACTCTTAATTAATTAGTTTGACACTTACCGTGTCACTTTCTATTTTTATATTCTATAGTTAATAAACTTAATATTACCTCCAAGAGACCCCAAAGTGGTCCATTAATGATACACCTATCATTATATAAGTCTCTTGGCCGAACCTTATATTTTTAGGAATTTAATATCAATTAATAATATAATATTTGTTTTAAAAACTCTTTTATGTCAATTTTGACACTCTTGGGTATTTTGTTGTTGATAATTTCATAACAGCATTATTACTTCTAAAATATTTATATAACCAATCCTAATATGTCATATTAACCTAGAAAATTATTGGAATTGATAAAAAGGCTCAAATTACATTTATTTAGATATTTATAATATCAATTATTTTAATATTTCATTTTGTTGGTAATTACTGCATCACCATTGTGTCATAAATAAATTAAATTATTTAATGTCTAAAAATTATAAATAAAATACCCTTTTTTATGCAATCTTTTTATCTTTCTAATGAATATTTACAATCAAAGTTTTCTTATGTATAACCCTATATTAAAAATGTTTTGGTAAATAAACTTTGATTTTAACTCTTTTAACTCTTCTTTGAATTAAATAATAATAAATGTCCTAATCTAATCCAAGTGGACCTAAATGATAATATTTTATTCATAAGGCTGTTTTTGGTCGAGATACACTTTTCCAATAGAATAAGACATGTGTTAGGGTAATATTAATATCATTTTTCCCTTAATTACCCTATTTACATTTAACCGTGGTAAATAAAAGGAAAACGTTACTATTCAACAAAAATTATTTTCATCTCATTGAACCAAATTTTAATCCTTGATATTAACCATGTCTTTTGTATTTTTGAAATTCCCCTCACAGAAGCGGTAAAATTATGTTTTATGTGAATTTGTAAATTCTTCTAGGAGGTGGGTAAAAGAGAGTGAAAAGTTCAATAAAACTTTTATATATCAAAATTTATTCTAAACTAACTCCAATTAATTAAATTGAACTTATATAGTTATTATGTATCTATTTTGACCTTAATTTAGTTTATATAAAATTAATAATTATTTAAATAAAAATTCTGTTTTAAACTATAACTTAGTGTTTTTTTCACTATTCATCAAAAATTGAAAGTGTTCATAAAAATACCAAAATTTCACCCTAGGATAATTTCGATATTCTGAATCCAAAAATGAATTCCATTTTGAATTATATAATTTATAAAATTTTAAAAAGAGGGTATTACTATTCATAACGGCTAGTTTGATTGGTTGTGGTGTGTGTGTTAGAACTCGAAGTTGCGTGCAACACACGCTACTATATTATTGAAAGGGAAGCGTACCGTGGAAGGTTGGGGTGTTACAATAATTACCTATGAAGTGCATTTAATGGAGGTTCTAATGAAGGTGACATCATTAGGAATTTCCCTTAATCAATCCCAACCCAATATTGAAAAAACTAAAGGATGAGAAAAACCATTTATAGAATAAGTTGAAGATTATTAAGATTATAACCCAAATCATATTAACCGAACCACCTCATGAAAATCCCACGATCACACACTTTACTCTTAGTTAATTGGATGGTGTAATAGATGGCTTTGTATCAAGACCCTAATAATATTGTTTCCGACTCTTTCACCGGGGTGAGAATCCGTCTGTCGAGGACGTGCTATTTGTTACCCCGCATTCCCACTTTCTGAAGGCGGGTGGAATTCATTTCTTATCCAGGTATGTTTTCTCCTTGATCGAAATGGGATTATTGAATATTGGTTCCTCCTTCTATGGATTCCTTCTTGAAACTCGTCACCTAGTCTGGGACTCCCTTCTAGATTAAGACGTGGTACGTGAAACTCTTTCTGGTGCCATATCTTCATGGATGCCGGTTAATTACACTGATTCTGTTGGGAAATTTCATAGGGGCCGGTCAGGGAATAAAACTTTGGTTAGGGGAGTAGTCATGTTGAGAAACACTGGCATGTATGGACGTTGGAACACTGGCGTGTCTAGGTTTCTTCCCCTTATGATAGGGCTTCTGGAGTGCGTGGAATCTCGATGAATCCCACATCGAATTCAGGGAATTATATGCCGTGGGAATGTCTATGAGGTTTTCCTCAGCTTCCCATTCTTAACATAGGGTATTACTTGGGTTTAACGTCTATTGGAGATAGATTATAATGATTAGAACACTAATAAGAGTGGATCATATTGGTGCAACCACTGGAGGGAGCACCGATAGTTGGTCTAACGCGTGGTTAGTTACCCGATTGCTGCTAGGAGTAGTGAGAAAATGAGATGATGGGATCCCACCGGGATGTGGAGGCCCGAGTAAGAATCAGGATGGATGATGGAGGGTTTAGAATCGATGAATAATGAAATGGAACTGACGTGATAATGATAGTGATGTTGGACTTTATCCTCAAAGAGACTTCTTACGTATCCCCGTGGTAGGGAATCAAAGTCCATGTAGTTTGGCGGGGCGACATGACACTTTAGGAGGTGACCCATATGGATGGAACCTGGAGGAAGTGGAACCTATGGGTTGGGGAATGAAATTGGGGTGTGTGCGGAGGACAATGAACTAATGACATGCTAGGGACTATGTGTGGTTAGCTGCCCGAGAGTTGGTCTGACACCAGAGGGGAATATCAGAAATGTGGGTCCCAATGGAGTGGACTACAACGGCATACCACTGGATGGGGTCACAATGGCCTACCACTAGATGGGGTCACAACGACTTACCCCTAGATGGGGTCACAATGGATTACTGCTGGATGGGGTCACAATGGCTTACCACTAGATGGGGTCACAATGGCTTACCGTAGGATGGGAGGGAAGTTTAGTGTCCTATGAGACAAAAAGCAACTTATAGTTTAGGGTCACATGGTACAAAAAGTGGAATAAAATTTAATGTCATGCATGACGGGGGTCGACTGACATGAAGTGGTCGGGACAAATGGGTGTTGGGATTGACCCTCGGGGAAGCTTCCTACGTACCATGCCTTGGTAAGGATTAAATTCCACATTGTTTAGAATAGTTGTTTGTGAACCGATGTGATGGAGTCAAGACTGGTAGGTGTTGGGATTGAACCTCAGGGAGGCTTCATATGTACCTTTCCATGTTAAGGATCAAATTCCACATAGTTCAGAATGGTGTTGGTGAACTGACATGAAGGGGTCTTGACCCGTAGGTGTTGGTCTTGAACCTCAGGGAGGCTTCCAACATTCCTTGCCTTGGAAAGGATCAAAGTCCATATTGTTCTGAATAGTGTTGGTGAACTGACATGAAGGGGGTTGGGACCAATAGGTGTTTGTCTTGAACCTTATGGAGGCATCCTATGTACCTTGCCTTGTCATGTATCGATGTCCACATAGTTCAGAAAGGGGTTGGTGAACCGACGTGAAGGGGGTCAGGACCAATAGGTGTTGGGATTGAACCTCAGGGAGGCTTCCTACGTACCTTGCCTTGGAAATGATCAAATTCCATGTCGTTCAGAATGGTGTTGGTGAACTGACATAAAGGGGGTCGAGACTAATAAGTTTTGGGATTGAACCTCAGGGAGGCTTCCTACAAACCTTGACTTGTTAAGGATCAAAGTCCACTTAAATTCGGATGGTGTTGGGGATTACATGCTAAGGCGTCTTAGAGGGGATTCCATGATCCATGTTTACTCTAAACCCAAGTGAGTCATGCTCAGTGCGAGAAACAAGAGGCAGCAAAGACCTAACAACCACATCGTAAAAGGTGAATCCATGGGGAGTGGAGTGGGGCTTACACGTGGTTAGCGGACCAAAGAGGAAACATGGGCTTATTCATGGTTATCAGCCCAGGGAGATGGAGATTGGGAATTACTCCAGGATGGAGGCCCGAGTGGTGAAAAATCCCAACAAGAGAGGGATTTGGCATGGAAGAGATGAGGGTTCTGGTGCCCATCCCCCCTCTGGTCTTTGGCTAGGAAGAATATCAGAAGAGCATGGATGCTTCCTCCTACCAGAAAGGCTAGGGGGCGTACAACAAGGTGTCTTCCCTTTCCCTACGGATAGACGCCAATTCAACAAAGAGGATCTCATTCCATGTGACAAAGAATTCACTCCTGTGGAGACCAGTGGGTGTAGAGAATGTCCGAGATGGGGAACCCAACGAGAAATGCATGGGTAAGGGTACAAGTTAATTTCATGTGTTAAGGATGATGGTACCTGGAAGTTTAAAGTTCTACAACTCGGACGAGGTGGGGTTCACTTTGCACCCCTAGGACATACAAAACTGATACACGCCTGCCCTTGGGTAAGGGAAGGGATCAACAATGCGGTAGTGTTGGGGATTTGTGGAGTGATACATATAGGGGTCCACATTAGCCTGGATATGTGAAGAATCAATAGCTATTAGCGTGCCTGGGTGCCTCTAAGGAGTGGAATTGATGAATGGGGCTTACAAATGGAAGTTTCCTGGGTGCTTCTCTGGAGCGGCACTTGTGGATGGGGCTTACGCATGGAAGCTTCCCGGGTGCTGCTAAGGAGTAACATTGGTGGATGGGGCTTACGTATTAAAGCCTCCCGGGTGCTGTTATGTAGCAGAAATGGGGAATGGGGCTAACGCATGGAAGCTTCCCAGGTGCCTATTTTGAGCGGCAATGGTGAATGGGGCTTACACATAGAAGCTGCATGGGCAGTGCTATAGAGAGGAAATGGTGAATGGGGAATACGCATGGAAGCTACCCAAGTGCCTCTATGAAGAGACAATGGTGAATGGGGCTTACGCATGGAAGTTGCTTCGGCGCCACTATGGAGCGGCAATGGTGGATTGGGCTTGCGCATGGAAAATTCAGTAAATTCTTTCACATGTATGGCCATGAGGGCATCACAAATCACTGGTGGGTTGAGGCATATAATTGGGGCCAACACCTATGCACAAGTGCACAAGAAGGATAACGCCAAGGGTGTTGGAATCAGTTAAAAAAATGGGAGATGAAAAGTTTGAATCACATGCCTGTCATTTGGAATGCTGTGAGGGTGGAGTGACGATGGAGGATAACTATTGACCGTGTTCGAAACACAACATCCATATTGCATTAGCCTGAAATGGGGACAACCAAATGAGGTTCAAATGTTGACCATGTTAGAAACACATGACCTGTCTCAAAGTGTTTTCCAAAGTCTTCTGGGGCATTGGCCCAGGACGGTAGATGATCCAAGGTGGCATGGGACCAGGCTGTTAGGGAGTCCCTTTAGACATAAAAGTGGATGAAGATCCAAATGAAGGACACACAAAAAATGAGGTGGAGTGATGGAATATTTGAATGGATTCCAATTCTCTTGAAATTATTCCACTATAATCATGGCATGAGGTATCTTATGATTCTCACATAAGCCATCTCTTATTTGAAACAAGAGGCATCCTATTATTAAATAATAGGGAATAATGCAGTTTATAGTCATGTAAATAGGGCTATTAGCATCTTATGCCTGGTACATAAGGTATATCTTTTTTGGAGTGAGAGGCATCCTATATTTTTCATATAGGGTTTCCTAAAGTTTAAAGTCATATAGATAGAACTATTGGCATCTTATGTTGGGCGCATAAGGCATATCTTGTTCGAAAGAAGAGGCATCCTATATTTTTTAAATAGGGCGTACTACAGTTTATAGTCATGTAAAGAGGATTGTTGGCATCTTATGCTTGGTTCATAATGCATCTCTTGTTCAGAACAAGAGGCAACCTATATTTTACACATAGGGCGTACAATAGTGTGTAGTCATGTAAAGTGAACTATTGACATCTTATGCTTGGAGTATAAGTCATCTCTTCTTCGAAACAAGAGGGATCATATATTTTTCACATAGGGTATAATATAGTTTATAGTCATGTAGATGGACCATTGGGCATAAGGCGCATAACAATTATTGGTGTTGGGACTTAGTTAAGAGCGGCCCTTTCTGGTTCAACCAGGTATAGAAGCCAGGTGATGGGGCGTGGATGAGTTTCTTGAGGAATGGTTGAACTCAAGGTACTTGGGAAATTGATGATGAGAATCTCAACTAACTACATGAGAAAAAAAACCTAGAGGAATATATCGACTCAAGGTGTTTCATGATTTTCGGAGGATTATCTAAATTCATAGTATTCCATAGGTGGAAGGTTGATGCGCATAATGGCGCAATGGAAAATGTTGACTTCCCGACCCAAAAAGCTCGCGATTCGACTCTCCATTTTTCAAGGGGGTTAGTGATAGTAGCGAAGGGACTGGCTTGGAGGGCCGGTACCAAGGCTTGACACTGATATTGAGTGGGGGTGCAGGGGTTCATCCCCCCATGGTATGCACCAGCGGGCACAAGCCTGGATATTATTGCGTGTAAAATGCACTATATGTAGGATGAGTTGCGTGCTAGATTGCACTATATGGCACAGAAGCGTGTAGGATTGGGAACTGTTTCACTGTTGCGCAGAATATTGGATGTTTTGCGTGCAATAGGGATGTTTTTTGAGCAATAGGAAAGGATTGGGCGCAATAGGGAAGGTCTGCGTGCAATATGTAAGGTGTGCACACAATATGGGAGATGTGCGTGAATTACGATTATTGTGCACATAATAGAGAAGTATTTTCACGCAATAGGGGATATTTGAACACAATAGGGAAGGTGTGAAAACAATTAGACAGGTGCAGCACTGGTGCATGCAAAATTGGGCACGTTGGGCAATTTACGCGCAAAAGTGATGTTTTTCACGCAAGATGGGGAGTTTTGCACGCAGGTGTAGAAAATGTGGACTTACGCACATTAGAGTAGTAGCTAAACACTAGTGGTCCTTGTAGAAGAAGGGTTTCACTTTTATTTATAGGCGAAATCTTGAATATTAGTGTGCATAAAATGCCCTTCCACTTTTGTGCGCGAAGCCATTTTTCGCGCAAGATTCTATTTTGTATGCAAGAATCAATTTTTTCAAGAAATATTCCATTTTTGCATGCAAGATTCCATTTTTTCACACAAATCCATACTTTTCCCCAAAATCATCCTAGATGACAATTTGACACATTTTCCCATCAAACAACCACATCTTCTGATCCATATCTCCGTTTGGGATCCACGACCAGTCAAATCGAAGCTCATAGAACAAGCTTTTCTCTGAGAACATGTCTCACAACATTTGGTGAATTACATGGAAACATTTTCCGATTCCAAAAAATATGAAAATTTAATTATAATTTAATGATTATATTTATATTCTATTATTATAATTAATATTAAACATTAGAAATTTATTTTGACAAAAAAATAGATTTTTATACAATGAAACAAAAATTGATTTTTATTTAGGAAATGTCTATCTTCAATGAAGACACACTATTTCAATAAATTCGAATTTTTTTTGAAATAATGATATTTAGTAAAATATTATTTTAAATTAATTTATATCAATAAAAATGAAAATATAATTTCATGAAGTCAAAAATAATTTTTTAAGAGTCATAAAACTGTTATTTTTTAAAAAACCTATTTTTATGAATAAATGTAGATTTCCTTTTTAAAAGAGTAAATTATCATACCTATATATTTTTTAGATAAATTAAATATTATTTTTTGAAATCATTATGTCAAAATTATCCAAAAGTGATTTTTTTTTAATTTTCAGATATAGTTGAATTTTTGGGTTAGAATTAAATTTAGAAGAAATATGTGTTGTATTTTATGACATCAAAATGACTGAAAATTTATATAATATATGATATAAAAGTTATATACGATCAAATATATATTTAAACTTTAAAAAAAGTTAGGTTTATGTTATTTTATTAATTTTATAAACTCTTAATTTATCCTCCAAAACCTATATTATATTTTAATGTTTTAAAATAAATTCTTTTTAATACTTACTCATTTCACACCAAAAAAGGTTTTATTTAATGAGATAAATTCTTAAACATATAAAATAGTGAAAAATACTCCTATTTGATATAAAAAATTTGAAAAAACAATGGGATGTATTTTTTGTTATTATTACTTTATCATATAGACTCCAAAAACATATGTTTAGAAATTAATAAAAAACACCCCTCTCATTTCCTATAGAAACCCACCCATGATCACCTTTCACATAAATAAAAAAACATATACCATGAAATTACTCTTAAATTTACACTCTAGATCCTTCCCAAGGTTCCCCAAGCTCTAAATATGTTGGGAGCTTCATGACTTGAAAATTGCCGTGGTGCTTCATGATATATAGATAATTTCAGCTGATATTTCAGAGCTCCGCGATTTGAGATGACACGAAGCTGACTTCGCGCCAAAGCTTCGAGTTTTGGTGGAATCAAATATAAATAGACCATGACCCTTTTGAGAGATGAAGATATTTTTCCATGAAAAATTTGTTTCTCTCAACTCGCGAAGGAGATTCACGAAGGCAATGTGCTTCACGAAAGAAGGAGCTTCATGGTGGCTAATTTAGCTCTGCGAAAGTGGTGTGTTCCATGTTGGCTCAGTGGGATTCGTGAAGGAAGTCACTCTGTGAAAAATTGAAGTCCGCAACGAACTAAGCATTGCGAAGGCTTAAGATTTTTGAAGGTCTGAGCTTCATGAATCTATGCACTCTATGAGGTAGTGAGCTCTACGAAGTTGTGTGCTTCATGAAGAGGCATGAGCTTTGAAAAGTCTTGTTTGAGATTTGCGAAATTGGGACCTTCTACGAAGTAGGGTGTTCTGTGAATGTATTTCTAAAGGTTATTGCCCAGTGAACAGAGGCAAAGGGGTATTCATTAGAAAATGAAATTTGAACATCAATTGAGCATCTACATACAATGGAGGATGCATTCATTAGTGATAATGAGGAGACCTACAGGTCTATAAACCGTGAGTGGATCTTCTGAATAAGTAGTGAGCTCACTTCAGTTAAGAGAGAAGTGTGTTCTCTAATTGTGAATGGTTTTAAACCAGGAGGGACATCGAGTCTACTTCGAACTTGTTAACAGCAGTGCACTTATAGTTGATTTGGTACATCGGCACATCGTCGGTGTATGCTCCTTGGACGTATCCTAGTGAGGGTGATCCAAGTAAAAATGTTGTGTCCTGTGCATGCTTTAAGATTCATTCATACTTTGAAATGGTAAGGAGAGAGAGAAGAGGGTTTTTTCTAATAACAGAAAAAGATCAAAAGGGGCAGCTGTTTTAATTAGTCATACCCTGACTCACCCCCCCTCAGGGTATCTAGCCTTGGGGACCTAACAATTGGTATCAAAGGAAAAGGTTTATATCAGTCTTTCTCTCTCAAATGGAGGTCACTAATCACAAAGGTATTATGATTGTCGATGGAAACAATTTTCAGCTATGGAAGAATAGGATGCAATACTACTTATGATCTATAGGAATGGATGTGTTCACAACAGTAATGTATGGTATAACAACCGATATTAGTAGTGGTGAATTATCAGAAGCTGAACATAGAGAATTGGATGCTGATGCCAAACGAATTAATTCTTTAGGGGGAGCCGTATCCAATGCTATCTATACAAAGTTGATGTCATGAAAAACATCACATTCCATGTCGGAAATGCTATTGAATATATATTAAGGAGATACAAAGGTCATAGAGGCAAATATTAAAGTGTTGTGGAACAAGTATAAATATCTGAGAATGAACCCGAATGAGTTTGTTGATGCATTCTTTGACAGGGTAAATTTTGTAGTGAAAGACATGTGAGGTTTTGGAGAATTTATTGAAGACATAAAGATTTTGAAGCGTATCTTGAGAAAACATCCACCTTGGATAAATCCAAAAGATTGAATTTTGGAAGATAAATACCTGAAAGAGATAACATTGGATAACCTTCACAACACCCTTTTTGTATATGAAATTATAAATGATGATAACGATGTCGTGGAAAAGGGGAAATCCAAGGAAGTGTCATTGAAGGCCATGAAGAAGCTCACCATTTAAGATTCTCAAGAAGAAGAAGAAGAAGAGACATATGAGGTGATGTCATTCCTTTCCTCAAATCTTCAAAGAAGAAAATGAATGTTTAAAGGGAAACTTTCACTAGCATGCTTTCAATGTTGAAAGATTGCACACATTATGGAATGGTGCCCCATGAATTTCCAAGAAGACTATGAGTATGAAGTTGATATTACCAAGAATAAGTATTCAGCCTATGTGAAAGGTAAGAAATAGTTCAAAAGAAATTTATTTAAGAAGAATAATCTCCTTTGATAAGAATTTGGCATTTTAGATGAGTATGAGGATAAAGAGGTTGAATAGATAGATAAATGCAAAGATCGTGGAGAAAATTATATGGTAGAAGTTCTTGGGAGTACTCAGAGAAATGAAGAAACCAAAATTAATGAAGAAGAAGAAGTTGAAGGAAGAGTTGATGTGAAAGTTGAGTTAGAGTCTTCTCTTGATGAGATATATGTTTGGAGAGACCAAACAAATATATCCAACAAATTAGATCATAACACCAAAATCTATAAGTAGTAGCAGGAAGAAGAGAAGTATGAGTTTATAGAAGAAATTGAGAAACTCAAGTCATTAATTCCAGATGACTTAGAATCCGTTAGTGAGTTTAAAATCAAGATTGAAGAACTCAAAAGGTAGATCAATGTCTTGAATAACACAAATAAATATCAAATAAATCATATTGAAGAACTTGAAGGAGAAGTTTTTGGTCTGTGTAAAAAGGTTAAGGATCAAGAAAAACTCTTGAATCCTGTTGGGACATCAAGAAACTAGATCACCTAGAAATCTAAGAAGCTGAAAGTGGAGAATAGTGGTTATATAGAAATAAGAATCACTTATTTTTAGATGCCAAGTCCGATGGGGGGATTCATTGAAAACAAAAAGTTGTGAAAATTGAAGTCAGACCAAAAGCACCCATTCTAAGATTGAAGGTTGATTTGGTCATAAATCAGAATTAGAATATTCAAAGATCCCGAGGGGAAACTAGCAGTGAAGAAGTGACATGAAGGAATGCGCCATATATTAAGTGTTATTGTTGTGGAAATATGGGACATTCATAGTATGGGTGTTCTATAGACAAAAGATATCGAAAGGCACAAAAACAGAGGTGGCATCCAAACAGAGAATGGTTCTCTAGAATTTATTTCGAAGGACACTATTTTTGGGGTGAAGGATTTGGGAACATGGATTGGTACTGTACTACAACCATATAGAGAAATGTGCCAAAGTAGAATCAAAATGTTCGCAAGAAGCATATTAATGAACCAAAAGTTTAGTTGAAAATGAAAAATATATTTGCTGCTTTGCAAGATGAAGCTAGTCCATCATACCCTGAGAAAGATTAGAAGTCTCAATCCATGTCGAGTGTGAAGGAAAAAATATGGAACAATAAGAAAAAGGATGAGAAGGTAGTGGTGGTAGAAATTTCCCGTAAAGAATAAGATCACTCTAGTGTGTGGATCCTTGACAGTGGTTGCACATCTCACATGATAAGTAATAAGGATCTTGTTACAGGTGTAAAATTTGACAAAGAAGGAGTTTTCAAGTTTGGAAATGATTAATTCCTAAAGCTTATTGGCTCAGGAAAGGCCATGTTTGGGGGAAAAGAGATGAGACGTGCTGATTTCTTAGTAGTAGAAGGCCTCAATCATAATTTTCTCAGTGTCGGTCAACTATGTTAATTAAGACATTCTATAAGGATTACTAAGAAGATGTGTATCATTAAAGGAAGACAAGGGGAAGTGGTTATACATGGATAAAGAACAAAGGGAAATCTCTACCTCGTAAGTGGAGAAGAAGATATGTGATTTCAATCCAGAGAGAAATAAAAAAAGTTGTGGCATAAATGACTTGATCATCTATGTTAACCATCCCTGGAAGATCTAGTAAAGTGTGATGCAGCAAGAGACGTACCTAAGCTATCACGTGATCATAATCACACGTGGGATGCATGACATCACAAAGATGTATAAGGAAAAGGAAAAACAGTCAACAAGAGTTCTCAAATTGGTGCATGCTAATGTTCGTGGGATTATCACACCACGAGCAATTGATAGAAAGCGGTATTACGTTCTTTTTATTGATGAATATAACATAATGGCATGGGTATTAGTTCTTTCCCATAAGTGCAATGTGTTCAGCTGCTTAAAACAGTACCAGAGAGAGTGTTAAAGAATGCATGGACTGAAAATTATGAAGTTTCATACAAATAATGGTATGGAATTCACAAATAGTCATGTGGAAGACTATCTCAAGAAACACAGGATAAAGTTTCAAGTTTCCTTAGTGAGAAGTCCCCAACAGAATGGAGTGATTGGAAGGATAAATCAGATCATCAACAACATGGACTAAATGATGCTCATAGAAAAATACCTACCAGAGAAATTTTGGAAGGAGGTGGTATTGACATCGGTCTACCTTCCTAACTGGGCTCTGTTGTGTCTGAAAGAAGGAAAGACTCCATATGATATGTTTTATGGAAAGAAGACAACAGTGAAATAATTTCAAATATTTGGAAGTAAGTGCTTTATCTTTAATATAGAGAAATATGGGAAATTTATGTCGGTGTAGATAAGGGGATATTCCTTGGATACTCAGGAAAAATCAAAGCATACAAATGCTTTAACAAAAGGTTGGGAAAAGCAGTTGAGAGCAATGATGTCACTGTAGCAGTGAATTAAGAGAGTATTCAACAACACAGTGAAAAATTTTCTAATAAAAGAGATGAAGAGGAATGAAAAATAGGGGACTAGAAGTGGTTGTTGCTGATTCAGAAGAAGATACAGATGTTTATCATGAGCAAGTAAAATATATATCTTCACAAAAGCCAAGAAGTCGAGTATAAATTGATAGGCAGAATATCATTGTTGATCAGTCAGCTCCAGTTCTGACAAGAAGAATGAAATATCTACAGCCGAAATCTTTCTTATCTCAGGTAAAGCCTACATATTTTGCTGATGCAACTAAATATGAAAATTGGGTTCAAGCTATGAATGATGAGCTAGATCAGATTGAGAAGAATCAAACATGGGAGATTTTTTCGAGGCTTGTAGATAAAAATGTCATTGGGAATAAATGGGTCTATCACAATAAGAGGAATGGATATGTAACAGTGATATGAAAAGAATCCCAAATAGTGTGCATAGGATACTGAAGTGCCCAGATCAGTGTGAATCACTGAGAGGGGGAGGGGGTGAATCAGTGATCCCTTAAAACTTTTTACTAATTGATTCCTTATCAATTAAACCTCTATGGCTGGTTAAAGCCTCGATCCACTCTTCTTGTATCTCTCACCTTTCCTAGAATGATGCAGTAAATATAAAGGCACTAGACACAAGGATTTACAAGGTTCGGCACCAAAGGCCTACATCCTTTCCATGCTCTCCCAGCATGGATTCTCCCATTATAACTTGTTAGAATTACAATGGTCGATACAGAGTCCCACTGTATCTCTCCTGAGTCCCACAGGAGGGTCTTTATACTGCTTCACACAGTGTTACCAGAGTCCCACTGGCCTGCTCCAGAATCCCACTGAAGACTTCTTCTCCCTGAGTCCCACAGGGTCTTCTCCTGGCTCCTCGAGTCACACGAGTAGCTCTTCTTCACGTTCAGCTCTTCAAGTATCTTCAGCAGCCTGGGATAAAGGCTGCTGGCCTTGCTCTGTACCTCTGACCACTTGTGATGATCAGGTCTTCTCGTCTTGCTCAGGATTTATCTCCTTCTTCTAAGGATGACCTGGCTTCTCTCCAACTACTGAATACTCAGACAAATGATGTCTTTAACTTCAGTCTGGTCCAGTCTCAGCTCAAAACAACTTCATGCACTGAATGCATGGAAACTCTGAATCCTCATGCACTGACTGCATGGCCTTCTCAATTTCTTCAAGATCCTCTGGTCTTGGACAACTCAAATTGCACACAGCCTGATTTAGCTTTGTTCACGTGTGCACGTGCATGCATGCATGAATGCACTCCCCTTTTTCTCCTTGGTGTGATAAACCCACAATGGGTGTAAATACTTTTAGCACACACACCTTCTTCCTTCTTCACACCTTGTTCTTTTTGTATACACACTCACAAATGTGTTGTTCTTTAGTGTGGGTCTTGTTCTTCTTCAAAGTATGCACATCACTTTGTACACACTAAGGTTTGGCCTCTACTTGTTTAGCACTCACAAGCCGTAGAGCCTTCTTCACTTGGCACACACACAAGGCTAGGCTTCTTGTTCACTTTTCTTGCACACACTTGGTTACGAACTTCTCCAATTCTTAAACACACACAATGTGTAGTCTCGGCCTCCACTTGCACACACAAGCCGTAGGTATGTAATGGCCTTCCTCCTTTGCACACAGACAAATGTGTGGTCTTCCTCTTGTCTTGCACACACAACCCGAACCCCTGCCAATCTCTTCTTCAATATCCGCGCAAGCCTCGGGTGTAAGGCGACGTGCAAGTGCTTGGAGCACTAGGTTACGCAAGGTGCAAGGCTACCTCTGTCGCGCAGGGTGGAGACGACACAAACGGCCACACAAGCCTCGAGTGCAAGGCACTTCAACCACGGGGCGCGCAAGTGCTACTGCCCCGGGTACTTCCTGCCGCGCAAGGAGTAGGCTCGCAGGGGATCTCCTCCTCCTCCTTCTTCTTGTCGCGCAAAGAAGTTGCGCGCAAGGGACTCCTTCGGGCCAAGGATGGCACCGAGATCTTCAGCCGCGCAAGTAATTTGCATGGGGCTTCTTTCTTCGTGAGGCAGAGAGCTCACGGGACTTCTATTGAGTTTTTCAGCAAGCAAAAGCATCGCCTCGGGTGATCCTTTTATAGGCAGAGGCGGCTCAGTCATCCGCGGAGAGATACAACTCAAATACCCGAGTTTTTCGGGTTTTCAAGATTCTGTGAATCTTGATATTTTTCCTCGGTTCACCGCGGGTTCTTCTTCTTTATTTTTGTCTATGTTTATGTGCATGGAATGCACGCAGAGTCTCTGTTTAAACATTTGAGCACAAACACATGGGACTCGCACCTCCGGTTGCTTCGGCCTTCATCGAATATTCTCTTTTGTTGCATGCAGGCTCATTTTAATGCATGGATGGGTTCAGTGCGTCGAGACGATCACCATGGAGGTCTCGGTTTGCTCGGAGGTGGCCGGGAACTCAAAATAGTCGTTCGGGAGGCTCCTGGTTCAGCGGCAGCTTCGCGGGTGGCTTCGGCTCGAGCTCGAGGTGGAAGACGAGCCACGACCGTCGGATCAGGCGATGGAGATACATCGGACGGCCTGGATCAGATCGCCTCGCCGCGGATCAGTTGTGCGGCCGAGATCTGGCGCGCGATCGATCGTGCGGCCAGGATCACTCCCGCGGAAAAAATCCGCGTCCCACATCGAAACCTCTCGCGGTTTATCCGCGCTTTATCAATATGCCGCTTCCATCCAACGCTCAGTTGCACTTCTCCCCTCTCAGTGCCGCCCCGCACCGAGTTCTCTTAGCGGGCGCGCTTATGCGCCCACCTCTGCCACTCGGGCGCGCCACTGGCGCCCACTATGCACACACGGGCGCGCTATGCGCCCACCATGCGCACCTCCGGGCGTTCCCCAGCGCCTCTGCGGTGTCTTGGGTGCACCCTGCCGCCCTGGGCTCGCCCCACGGGTTCCCCCTTGGGCGTTGCGCCTTAGGCCCACATGTGCCTTCGGGTTGAACCCTCAAGGTGTCCACGGGCTGGCCAATTTTTTGGCTAAGTAACGAATAAGACTTTGTCAAAAACAAAGTCCTCCATGAAAAATGCCAATTCTAAATGCCAAGCCATCTTCCTCTAAGCCATTCTTCTTCTACATTTCTATTCTTCTTCTTCATTAGAATTCCTCCATTCTTCTTAAACAAATAATCTTCACTTAGGAGGGAATTCCCGAACGGATTCTTCTTAATCTTCTTCATCTCCTCTTCCATATGTGTTCAATACTTAGGAGGGACTTCTTCAACTGAATCTCATGAATCACACATGTTCTTCAACATTCTTCGTTGATCCAATCAGAGATCAATTGGATCTTCTTCTGATTCATATGCACTAAGTGATAGTGCATGGACTCTTCAGCTCACTTCATCCACTTAGGACTTGTGGATGGATCTTCTTCAACTCCCCATGCATTGTCACTACAATGCATGGTCTCCTATCATTGTTGTGACTTTGTATCATCAGGATACAAGTTCTTAGAACTTTAAAGACCAGTTCAACAATCGTCAGATATGACTAGAGAATGTTTCAACCACATCTCCTATGCCACTTAGTGAATCTCCTAAGTGACATGCCTCTTAGTATCATGGCCATTCTCTCTTCAACACCAAAACCATCACAACCTTTGTCATTCACATCTTGACATTCCCTGACTTCCATTCATTCCAAGACAACTTCATGCCTCATTGAAAAAAAATGCAACACAATGCACTTAAATCTCCCCCTTTGTATTTGTTGTCAATACACTCCTTCAGCACATATGAATGGGTCAATATGTGTGCCAATATTTTCTCCCCCTTATTGGCAATCAAATGCAAAGGTGTGGTGTGGTTCTCTTTCAAAAATCACTTCCTCCCTTCGAATAGCATTTTCTTGAAAATCACTAAGAGAGGGATGATGTCACATGTTCTCTTTAGCAAAGAACCTTTAGTAAATCAACTCTAAGTCTACTTGGGCTAACCCGGTGTAGAAAACAAGAGTGATATAACCAAGATTTTTCAATGCTGTCCACAATTCTCTACACATGTGAGATCATGCTTCAGGGGTTTGAAATTTTCAGATATTCAATGAATTGCTAAATCCTGCACATGCTTCACAAAACACATTAGAATGTTCAGGTGCAAAGATAAAGCTCCCCCTTTCATCTATTTTCTTAAGATGATATTAATCTCAGAACATCATCTTCTTCAGATTTGCTCCCCCTCAAGGGGTGCACTCCATTCAATCCAAACCATCCTCCAGATGAGAATGATCATCATCTTCAATTCCCTGCAATGTTAGCACATGTATATACCATGAGTATAAGGGAATAAGATGGAACCTCCTTGGTTCATCAATGTGAACAACAAGGTTGAGAAGATTCTCTCAACCGAGATGTCCCATTTTCACCATTCTTCACACTTGCACATTTGATCTTCAATGATGTTGGTGCTGGTGTGGATCTCAATACATCTTCATGTGAAACCCTCTTCTTCCCTTTTGCTTTAGCAATTGCCAGAGCTTCATCTTCAACTCTTTGTAGTTCTATAGCAAGTTGCAACTGATGTGGCCATATGACAAGTAAATCATTTGGAAGAGTGGCCCCAGTTCTGGAAGTTTCACATGGTTCCTTTGATGCTGTCAAGCTACCTCTCTTAGGCAACTTGTTTTCAATCAATCCCTTCTGCTTCTTTTGGATTGATTGTATGTTTGAGTCCAGTCTGCTTCTATTCATTTCCATGGCTTGTTTTCAAAGATCCATGGTATGACCTTTCTTTCCACAGTAGAAGCATGTCTTCTTGGTGGTCCTTCTAGATGACTCACCCTTCTTGGATTTAGACTCCAAGGACTTCTCTTCCTTTTTCAACATCTTCTTGGGTGCTTCTTCCACTTTCTTATGATTTCTTCCCAAGGATTCTTTCTGAGCCAGGTTCTGTGATCTTTTCTTCTTTCCAGCTTTGGATACAGTTGGAGATTGACATGTATCATTCTTTTGACCACTTTTGCAACCATCCCAGATGTTGTCAAGTAATCCAAATCTGTTAGCAGTAAACAGATGTCTCTGGACCTGTGAATGTTTCTTATTTCCTTCTGGCTTGCTCCCCCTTGGCATGGGCTTCCTCTGTGCTTTGGCATTCAGTGGATTGTACCAACAATCCTTTGCACAATGCCCATACTTGTTACAACACCAGCATTGTCCCACGAATCTTGACCTCTTCAGTCCTTCTGATTGTAGGGTACTTTTCTTGACCTGTTGTGCTGTTTCAGGAGAGCTCTGCTTCTTTACTGCCTTCATCCATACTTGTTTGGAATTATTTTTCCATCCTGCACTTTTTGTGGAAACACAATTGGAAGCATCAGTACAAGATGGTATGGATGGTACCTTCTTTCTAGAAGATGTTGCACTTTTATTAGAGGATGTCTTTCTCTTAGAATCATCCTGCTCAAAGCATACTTGAGTAGCAACATGTCTTCTTCCAGCTGACTGGGAGGATTCAGCTTTAGGTGATTGCTGATTGTTCAATATCACCTCTAGTTCTAAGTATTTCATGTTGAGGGAGTTCTTCTCATCCTCAACAGTTCTTAGCTTTCCTTCCCAATTCTCTTGCAACTGTTTTATCTGGTCTTCATGCACCTGCTTCATTTCAAGCAATGAGTTGTCAAGCTCCTTCACCCTTTTGACTTTGTCTTCTAGTTGAGCATCTCTGAAAACCATTGACACTTTGTGCCTCTTTTCCAGTGCATGGACAATATCTTTGACTATTATCATAAAGAATTCTTTCTCAGAAAGGCTTCTTTGCAATTCTTCAGCAGTGTCTTCATATCTTTCATTGCAAAGAGATACTGTTTCATCTTTGGCATTTACCAGCTTTCTGAGAGTGTTGGTTATGCCAACCCTTTTAGCCAGCTGATCTTCCATAGCATTGGCTTCTTCTTCTAACTGTGATTTTTCTTCATGAAGATCATGGATGCCTGTAGCTATACACTTTGCCACTTCCATGGGAACTGTCTTCTGAAGATATTTGAGTGCACTCTGAAGATCATTCATTGTTTCAACTTCATCACAGCTAGGACAGGCTTTCTTCATCTTCTTGGCCTGTTTCTTCTTTCTATTTTTCTGAGTCTTGGCAGATATCTCCATTTGAGGCTGGTTGCTCGTTTCCTCAAATCTGCACTTCATAAAGACTCCCTTGGATCTTTTAGAGGTAACCTCCGACCTGTGATACCAATTGAAGTGCCCAGATCAGTGTGAATCACTGAGAGGGGGAGGGGGTGAATCAATGATCCCTTAAAACTTTTTACTAATTGATTCCTTATCAATTAAACCTCTATGGCTGGTTAAAGCCTCGTTCCACTCTTCTTGTATCTCTCACCTTTCCTCGAATGATGCAGTAAATATAAAGGCACTGGACACAAGGATTTACAAGGTTCAGCACCAAAGACCTACATCCTTGCCATGCTCTCCCAGCATGGATTCTCCCATTATAACTTGTTAGAATTACAATGGTCGATACAGAGTCCCACTGTATCTCTCCTGAGTCCCACAGGAGGGTCTTTATACTGCTTCACACAGTGTTACCAGAGTCCCACTGGCCTGCTCCAGAATCCCACTGAAGACTTCTTCTCCCTGAGTCCCACAGGGTCTTCTCCTGGCTCCTCGAGTCACACGAGTAGCTCTTCTTCACGTTCAGCTCTTCAAGTATCTTCAGCAGCCTGGGATAAAGGCTGCTGGCCTTGCTCTGTACCTCTGATCACTTGTGATGATCAGGTCTTCTCGTCTTGCTTAGGATTTATCTCCTTCTTCTAAGGATGACCTGGCTTCTCTCCAACTACTGAATACTCAGACAAATGATGTCTTTAACTTCAGTCTGGTCCAGTCTCAGCTCAAAACAACTTCATGCACTGAATGCATGGCAACTCTGAATCCTCATGCACTGACTGCATGGCCTTCTCAATTTCTTCAAGATCCTCTGGTCTTGGACAACTCAAATTGCACACAGCCTGATTTAGCTTTGTTCACGTGTGCACGTGCATGCATGCATGCATGCACTCCCCTTTTTCTCCTTGGTGTGATAAACCCACAATGGGTGTAAATACTTTTAGCACACACACCTTCTTCCTTCTTCACACCTTGTTCTTTTTGTATACACACTCACAAATGTGTTGTTCTTTAGTGTGGGTCTTGTTCTTCTTCAAAGTATGCACATCACTTTGTACACACTAAGGTTTGGCCTCTACTTGTTTAGCACTCACAAGCCGTAGAGCCTTCTTCACTTGGCACACACACAAGGCTAGGATTCTTGTTCACTTTTCTTGCACACACTTGGTTACGGCCTTCTCCAATTCTTAAACACACACAATGTGTAGTCTCGGCCTCCACTTGCACACACAAGCCGTAGGTATGTAATGGCCTTCCTCTTTTGCACACACACAAATGTGTGGTCTTCCTCTTGTCTTGCACACACAACCCGAACCCCTGCCAATCTCTTCTTCAATATCCGCGCAAGCCTCGGGTGTAAGGCGACGTGCATGTGCTTGGAGCACTAGGTTACGCAAGGTGCAAGGCTACCTCTGTCGCGCAGGGTGGAGATGACACAAACGGCCGCACAAGCCTCGAGTGCAAGGCACTTCAACCACGGGGCGCACAAGTGCTACTGCCCCGGGTACTTCCTGCCGCGCAAGGAGTAGGCGCGCAGGGGATCTCCTCCTCCTCCTTCTTCTTGTCGCGCAAAGAAGTTGTGCGCAAGGGACTCCTTCGGGCCAAGGATGGCACCGAGATCTTCAGCCGCACAAGTAATTTGCGCGGGGCTTCTTTCTTCGTGAGGCAGAGAGCTCACGGGACTTCTCTCGAGTTTTTTAGCAAGCAAAAGCATCACCTCGGGTGATCCTTTTATAGGCAGAGGCGGCTCAGTCATCCGCGAAGAGATACAACTCAAATACCCGAGTTTTTCGGGTTTTCAAGATTCTGTGAATCTTGATATTTTTCCTCGGTTCACCGCGGGTTATTCTTCTTTATTTTTGTCTATGTTTATGTGCATGGAATGCACACAGAGTCTCTGTTTAAACATTTGAGCACAAACACATGGGCCTCGCACCTCCGGTTGCTTCGGCCTTCATCGAATATTCTCTTTTGTTGCATGCAGGCTCATTTTAATGCATGGATGGGTTCAGTGCGTCGAGACGATCACCATGGAGGTCTCGGTTTGCTCGGAGGTGGCTGGGAACTCAAAATAGTCGTTCGGGAGGCTCCTGGTTCAGCGGCGGCTTCGCGGGTGGCTTCGGCTCGAGCTCGAGGTGGAAGATGAGCCACGACCGTCAGATTAGGCGATGGAGATACATCGGACGGCCTGGATCAGATCGCCTCGCCGCGGATCAGTTGTGCGGCCGAGATCTGGCGCGCGATCGATCGTGCGGCCAGGATCACTCCCGCGGAAAAAATCCGCGTCCCACATCGAAACCTCTCGCGGTTTATCCGCGCTTTATCAATATGCCGCTTCCATCCAACGCTCAGTTGCACTTCTCCCCTCTCGGTGCCGCCCCGCACCGAGTTCTCTTAGCGGGCGCGCTCTTGCGCCCACCTCTGCCACTCGGGCGTGCCACTGGCGCCCACTATGCACACACGGGCGCGCTATGCGCCCACCATGCGCTCCTCCGGGCGTGCCCCAGCGCCTCTGCGGTGTCTTGGGTGCGCCCTGCCGCCCTGGGCTCGCCCCACGGGTTCCCCCTTGGGCGTGGCGCCTTAGGCCCACATGTTCCTTGGGGTTGAACCCTCAAGGTGTCCACGGGCTGGCCAATTTTTTGGCTAAGTAACGAATAAGACTTTGTCAAAAACAAAGTCCTCCATGAAAAATTCCAATTCTAAATGCCAAGCCATCTTCCTCTAAGCCATTCTTCTTCTTCATTAGAATTCCTCCATTCTTCTTAAACAAATAATCTTCACTTAGGAGGGAATTCCCGAACAGATTCTTCTTAATCTTCTTCATCTCCTCTTCCATATGTGTTCAATACTTAGGAGGGACTTCTTCAACTGAATCTCATGAATCACACATGTTCTTCAACATTATTCATTGATCTAATCAGAGATCAATTGGATCTTCTTCTGATTCATATGCACTAAGTGATAGTGCATGGACTCTTCAGCTCACTTCATCCACTTAGGACTTGTGGATGGATCTTCTTCAACTCCCCATGCATTGTCACTACAATGCATGGTCTCCTATCATTGTTGGGACTTTGTATCACCAGGATACAAGTTCTTAGAACTTTAAAGACCAGTTCAACAATCGTCAGATATGACTAGAGAATGTTTCAACCACATCTCCTATGCCACTTAGTGAATCTCCTAAGTGACATGCCTCTTAGTATCATGGCCATTCTCTCTTCAACACCAACACCATCACAACCTTTGTCATTCACATCTTGACATTCCCTGACTTCCATTCATTCCAAGACAACTTCATGCCTCATTGACAACAAATGCAACACAATGCACTTCAGATACTCCCACATAGAGGGAATAGATGTTGATGAGACATTTTCACCAGTTTCAAGGCTAGAGACAATCAGATTATTCATAGCCATTGCAGTGCAACAGAGGTTCAAAGTGTTACATATGGATGTAAAATCATCATTCTTGAATGGGTTTCTAGGGGAAGAAGTGTATATCAAGCAGAGATATGGTTTTCTCATTCATGAGGATGAGAACAAGGTTTTTAGATTGAAGAAGGAATTTTATGGGTTGAAACAAGCACTAAGAGCACGGTACCCAAGGCTTGATCAATACATGAAGAAGTTTGGTTTTCATCATGGGGGAGTTGATTACAATATCTATTTCAAAAACAACAGTAATCAAAGGATTATAGTCCTGGTTTATGTTGACGACATAATATTTCGCAGATCAGATGAATCACAGTACATAAAATTTTCTGAATTCATGAAACATGAGTTCGAAATGTCTATGATTGGTGAGTTGACATTTTTCCTTGGTTTATAGGTGATACAAGGAAGTAATGGCACATTCATTTCTCAATCCAAATATTCCAAGTAGATTCTGAGAATTTTTGGAATGGAAAATTCCAAGGAGATGAAGACTATGATTTCTACCCGGATGAAATTATTGAAAGATGATAATGGAAAGGTAGTTAACATCATAGAATATAGGAAGATTATTGGGAATTTACTATACCTGACAACGATGGGACCTGATATTGTTTTCACCACTTGCCAAGAAGCATGATATCAATGAAATCCCAAGGAAAGCCACATTCTTGAAGTAAAAAAAATACTTTGGTATATCAAGGGAATGATGGATTTGGGCTTGATATATAGTGAAAAATCGGAGTGAAAATTATTGGGATATAGTGATGCAGATTGGTCCGGTTCAGTGGATGATAGGAAAAAAACATCAGGAGGTGCTTTCTATCTTGGTGGATTGTGATTTTCTTGGCTAATAAAGAAGCAATATTTCATTTCATTGATCACTATAGAAGCTTAGTATATTTCCTCCACTCAAGATTGCACACAGTTATTGGAGATGAAGTAGTAGATTGATGATATGGGTATTGAAGTGAAGTCTTCAATCAGAATCTGGTGTGATAAATCAAGTAAAATAAATCTTTTCAAAAATCCCATAAATCACTCAAGGACAAAGCACATTGATATAAAGTATCATTTTATCAAGGATAAGGTTGAGAAAAGAATCATGTAGTTGGATTATGTGCCTATAGACCTATAGGTTGTAGACATTCTGACAAAGGCCTTACCCAAGGAAGATTTTGAGAGGCATCGACTGGCTCTAGGAGTGTATTCGACTCCTCGCACTTGAAAAATTGTTGATTTGGGATTACCTACCCTCTCCTAGAGGTATGGTGTGTTTTTCTCTACTATGCTAATATGTGTTCTTTCCAATGTCTAGACCACAGAGGAGTGACCTTTGGGTTTGTGGACAAAGGGGGAGAAATAGTGAATCCTCAAGGGGGGAGAAACTATGGCCAAGGAAGGGATAAAATGTCTTAGTCATAGACCTAGAGAGAAGCTGACAGGTGGAGCAGTGAGATAGGGGGATAACAATGAAATAGGGGGAGATTTTTTTAATATGACGATACTAGAAGTGACCGATCAAATAATATATATCATGGTAGCTGAGGACTTTGATAAAAGTAGAAGAGTGTCATTGGAATGATGTGAGAAGGTTTTCAGTAATAAACAATTGGTATCCATTTAGAAATTAGTATTAGTTTGGTGTCAATAGTTGGCATCTAAAATTAAGTGATTCATTGATGAAATTTTTATACTACTCTTGTTTCTCACACCTAGAATTGCTCATTCGGGCTTAGAGTATGTGGTAAGTGAATCTTTGTTTTCTATCTGAATCAGAAGAGTTGAATGGTGGTAGATGATGGAAGGAGACTCAGTGATGTATCAAAGTGAAGAAACTCATTCTAAGAAGATTTTTCAACAAACCCAATGGGGAGATTGTTGGGAAAAAATCTCTCAAGGTAACATTGCATAATTTTTGGGTTCACTATGTTTGTTGACAAAGCATGTTTCCATGGTGAATTTTCATGTTCCAAAGATGTTGTTGACAATCTATGTTGACATAGAACCATGAAAAAGGAATGGATGATCTGGTGGCAGTACAAAAGATCAGATTGAAAATTCATGTGTTTTGAGAAGATGGGATTCTTGTTGTGGATTTTGCGAAGACATGAATAAATTTGATGGTGTTCTTAGTGATTACGGTGATATTTTAGAATGACAGAGTTGAAGAGAATTTCAGATAAGAAGAGAATTGTGAGTGGATATTCATAGTTAAGGCCCAAAGGAATTGAGGGAATGATCCACAATTATGATGAGCTCTTTGATTTGAAAATTTCCGTGGTTCTTCGAGATATAGAGAGAATTTTGGCAGATATTTTAGAGGTTCTCAATTTGAGATGACGTGGCGCTGACATCATGTGGAAGGTTCTAGGGTCAGTGGAATAGTCTTTAAATAGACTTCGATCCACTTGAGATAAGAAGAGAGCTTTCCAAGAAAAATTTGTTTCTCTCAACTCGAGAAGGATATTTGGGAAGGCAGTGTGCTTTGTGAATGAAGGAGCTTCGCAACCGCTAATTTAGCTTCGTAAAAGTGGTGTGTTTCGTGTTGGCTCAGTGAGTTTTGTGAAAGAAGTTGATATGTGGTTACTTGAGATCTACAACGAACTAATCATTTCGATGGATTGATCTTTACAAAGCTCTGAGATGCATGAAGTAGTGTTCTCCGCGAGGTAGTGAGCTCTGTGAAGGTGTGTGCTTCGCGAAGAGGAAAGAACATTGCAAAGGCTTGTTTGAGTTTTGTGAAATTGGGAGCTTCATGATGTAGGGTACTTTTCAAAGGTATTTCCAAAGGTTGTTTCCCAGTAATTCGAGGAAAATGGGTATTCAATAGAAAATGATATTTGGAATTCAATAGAGAATCTACATACAATGGATGATGCATTCATTAGTGATAATGGGGGGACCTACAGGTCTATGAACTGTGAGTGGATCTTCTGAAGAAGAAGTGAGCTCACTTTAGTTGAGAGAGCAGTGTGTTCTCAAATTGTGAATGGTTTTAAACCAGGAGGGACAGTGAGTCCGCTTAAAACTTGTTAACAATAGTGAACTTATAGTGGATTTGGTACACTAACACATCGCCAGTGCATGCTCCTTGGACGTATCCTAGTGAGGGTGAACCAAGTAAAATTTTTGTGTCATGTGCATGCTTTAAGATTAATTCATACTCTAAAATGGGAAGGAGAGAGAGAAGAGGGTTTTTTTCTAACAAAAAAACAAGATCAAAAGGGGCAATTGTTTTAATTATTCATATCTTGATTCACCTCCCTGATCAGGATATCTATCCTAGTGTACCTAACACAATAATCTCATATCAATATTTTAAAAGCATTTTCTCAAGGTAAGGGATCCTCTCTTTCTCCTATTTATTCAATCATCTTATTTTTATTATTCATTTTAATTCCCTATTGTACATGTTGTATTATTTTATTACATATCCCTATTACACCCTTTATTATTTCCATGTGATGATTGACCCCTCAAACTCCCATTAATCTATCCCATGAATCTTGGGGTACCCCCATTATGTAGTCAAAACCATCCTACAATTCTCCCTGACAAATGTTTTTTTTGTGAATAGTCATCCCCATTTTAGATCCAGGGTACTCACATAGATTTTCCTATAATTCATGGATTCGGGACATCCATATTTGTATTCCATAATCCTTAATCAGAGTATTAAATGTGATTAAATTTGATCCTATTTTTAATGATCTTTGTGTAACACTAATTCATGTACATTATATGAAAATGATGGGTGTGCCCAGAAAGAACTCCAAAGTATCAGGTAATATTTTAGAATAATGGTATTTCATGTATGGGATTAAAGAGTAAACTAAATAAACAAAGAGAATTTCTCCACCATGTTATGATGTCTTGGTGGTTATCCTTGACCGATTTTTATAATGTCATGTTTAAGATTGTCTCCACATTCCCATGTTTCCTTTATATTATCATGATATATTAGGACTCATTGTTCAAGATTATGATCACCACCCCTATTATTTTACCTTGCTATGCCTCTTAGATCACATGATATTATTTACCTTATGCTATGATTTTTTTTATTACCTTAATGAGACTTATATATCACCCCTATTTTATGAATATCCCTAGGTTAACCCCTGTAGTTTTAGAAGATACAAGGAATCAAAAAGCATGTTTTGGATATTCTAAATGTTATTGTTATATTTTTGTGGCATGTTGTTATGTTATATACATAATTCCCTGAATACACTAGGCTTCACAATTATTTGGGACTATTTTATTTGTACTATTATGTAATAAATCTTGAATTAAGGTTTATCTAATATATGGGATGTCATAAACATTATATAGATCCATATTATACACTTTATGAGACTTTTTTTCAGATGGAATTTGTATATATGCATCCAATTTAATTTGTACACATATGTTTGATGTACTTGGTACACGTCCATCAAATAAAATTGGATTTCTCCATCAAAAACAACTAATTACTTCCCTATAAAACCTTTATATAATGGAAAGAAAAATATTAAAAATCTACGAACATTTAAAGACTCAATTGTTATTTTCTAAAGTAGTATTAGGAAGAGGTATTTCAACTCAACAATGTCCCCTTTTTTGAAAAGAACAATACAATAAACTTAAGAAAAACATTGAAAGTAAAACATTTAAAAACTTAGACCCCCATAAAAAACGTCCATATAACCTACCTTCTCCCCCTATTGATTTTGGAAAAGAGTTAAAGGGAAGAGATATTTAGTAGAAAGAGTTTTCCAAAAATTATAAAAACACTCTACAAACATATATAAGGATTAAATATGCATTTGAGAATAGTTAACAAAAATATATATATAGGAAATTAATCAAGGAAATGTTAGAGGTTTAATAATTAAAAATAATCAAGAGTTTTAAAATGATCATTATTTTTATTAGGTTTCTTCACAATGTTCTTAATCTTCTTTAGAAAATTTTCAATTTTCTGTGATTTCTATCATTTCAATTTAGTCTTTTGCAGCCTTTTTCCAAGGAATCCATTTTTTTCTTGGAGATTTATTAATTTTAATATATATATAAAAATTTCAAATAATATATTTATCTTTAGAACTATAAAAATTTGCTGTTGATGTTGTCAAAAAATATTTAAATAGACTTGTTTTCTCTTTTTATTCCTATTATCATCTCATCAAAGAAATTTATATCCTATCCAGTCTGGTTTATCAACTTTAAGGTGTTTTTTAACTTTATAAACTCCTTATAAGACTTCCATTTAAGGTTATTAATATTGATGTAATTTTGAATGATTTTATTATAGATTTTTTAAGAGTACAAGAAACTTTAATAATATCAAATATTCCCTAACTGTACTTACATATTTCTAGAATATCATGAAAGATTTCAAGAATTCTTTCAAGATTCTTAATGACTTCATTAATGTAATTTATCTTCATTTAATTACACATAGATATTGTTCTTAATGGAAATTTTGGGAAAAAATTTGAATCTTTGGGAAAGATTACTTCTCAAACTATTTGAGGTGAAGATTATTATCTTTAATAAAAATGAGATTAAGAAATTTCTTGAACTTCTACAGGTACGTCATACTAATGTTTCCCTGATTTCCTGAAAGTTGATGTTTTCTTTTCACTATCTAAAGAATATTCTTCCTACGAGCTAAGATATGATTATTTCTTATCTCACTGGGAAGTTAAAGGATTTGAGGAATTTACAAAATATTCTTCAACATCTAAAGATAACTTAAGAGATTTAACAACTTATTCCAAATTTTATAAAATCATTGTTTTGTTGGGTACACAAGATCGCTCTTTAGGATAATATTTTTTGGAAAACTTGTTTACCTTTTCAATAATTTGATAAAAATAATCATCAACATATTAAATAATTTGTTTCCCACTATAATTTATAATGAATAGAGGACCAAATTATTCTACTTGGATTGTAAAAGACTAACGAACTATGTGGGGAATGGATATAAAAACCTAATATTCCTTCTCATCAATAATGTATAGATGAGATAATTCCTCATATTTCTCAACTTTATTATGGAATTATTCTACATACCTTTATAAATCTCTAGAAACTTTTCCATTATTTTCTTTTAAACCTTCTTTATTCTTCTTGTCTTTCTCTTACATTTTATGAAATAATAATTACTTCAAGAATTTTTATTTAGAAACATCAAGCACATAGTTTGTATATATTTATTTCTCATCCTTATTATTCTTCATTTACACAAGAAAGGATTTATCAAACATTAACCTTTTCTTCTACCTTGGATTCTCATGAAATTTATGAGAAGTTTCTATATATTTCCACTTTTAAATAAGTTTCTTCTTAAGAACATATAACTCTTTAGTAGAAGATAATTTTATAGCTATATCGAAGAACTTACTCTTAGCATGGATATAGATCAATATCATTTTTGAAATTTCATCCTTTCTGAAATATGAATCTTTATCATCCATGAGAGATGAATCATTATTTATATTTTCAAGTCCTCTGTACTATAAATCCATTACACAATGTGCATCTTTCAAGACAGATGAGCCCGTAAGGGGTGCTCCTCTGCTAGGGTTTCCCGTCACCACCTCCTTCTGACTCATGTTGATCTGGGTCCCCTCTTCAGCACTTTCTCGGTGAGATTTTGGAGGTGGATTCTCTTTCAGCGATGGCATCATGAAACCACATGGACTCAGCTACATCAGCATCTCGTCGTTGCTAGCCTGCATCGTGACTCACTCCACCTTAGTTGGATAGGGCTTCCAATGGTGGCGCGATGATGGCCGGTCGGTCGAGATCTTCTTCCGATTCTGAGAATTTTTGCCTCTTCTCCTGGTATGTGTTGGGTGGTCTTCTGTGGTCTCCGTGTGTAGAGATGGAGGCGATGGGTTTTGGGTTTTTATTTTCAATAGGGTTTGATGAGCTTGGAGTTTCGGTGGCCGGCTATTTGGTGATGGTTTCTTGAATTCTAATTCTCTCCCTTGTTTTCTTTGATTTTGGTCACTGCTCGTGGGTTGGTTGTATGATCGTGTTCTTTTTTGGTTGATCTGCTGTGACTGCATATGCTGTTCTGGTTTTCGATTCTGGAATTTGTGAAATGATTTCTTGGTGGAGGAGGCACCATTTTATTGTCAAAGTAATTTTGTAGAGGCAAGTTCTGCTCGTCTCCACTATCCTGAATGTGGAGTTGGATGGTGCATTTGGATTACGTTTCTCCACTTGATTTAGCAATAAAAATCTTCATATTTTGGAATATTTCAGCATGAAAGCAGCTAGATAGAATTAATCAAGTTGTTGTTCTTGTTCATTATGACCATCTTTATCTGTCTCAGTTGATGAGTATGTTGGTTTTTTTGAGGGAGACCTTGGCAAAATGCAGAATGGAATATTGTCTTAGTTGGTTTGTTTTTTGTATGGTGTTTTCTTGTCCCAGAAATTCTACAAGGATTTCATCAGATGTGGTTTTTGAGCAGGTTGTCTTCACCATGCGTAGATACTCAAATTTGGATGATTGAGAGGGTATGGCACATCCATCAGTACCAGGATCGTGTATTTATACACGAGATAGATTGCTGAGAAGTTATATAAAGGTGGAGGAGTGCCATAATGACATTGATGCTGGGGGAGGTATTTCTGTGTAGTCTTATTCTTGGATGACTGTGACACTTTGATCTTCATATTTTATTAATGTCTCTTGTTTTGGAAGTCATGTGAGGTTTCCCCCTTTACCATTAAAGGGGGTTTATCCAAAACTAAATAAAAATTCTGGCCTTCGGCCCATTCAATCGAAGTTCCATGTACTTTAACTGAAATATTTTTATAAAATGAAGATACAAAAAAATCTTGAGCTTTACAGAACCTGTCCTAATTGCTTTGATATAGTTGCATGTGAACTTTACCAAGTTGAACTTTCTCAAATTACATCAAGAAATGTTGAAGGTACACTATATATATATATATAAATTTAACTCATAAGAAAACTATTCTTTCATTCATTGAAAGAAGAGACGTTTTTATTACTTTCTCATTCGAAGTAAAAAAATTCTTCTCATATAGAGGACTTTCAAATGGTCCCTTATTTTTTGGTATGAGTTATAAAGTATGATTCTTCTTAGAAGGTTATTTAAAAAGCATCCACCATCCATTTAATATTCATATTGAAAGAATTTAGAAATAGATTTAAGGAAGAACTATTCCAACCTAAAACCTTACCTCATATAAAACTCATAATCTTATGGGATAGTAAAGATCAAAATAATCTTTGGTGACACAAAAACTTTCCCAACCTTGAAAAGGTTTTTCTATTTTTACAAAGGATTCATACCTTTCAAACCAACCATGATCGATGAGTATTTCCATAACCAATTATTGATTATAAAGTTCTATAAAAGTTTCTATAAATATTAATGGATGAATTAAAAATGAATAGAAAACCCAAAAGATGAAGAGATGGAGGGTAATTGGACTGAAGGGAGACATTCTTAGAAACAATTGAAGAGAAAAAAAGTACCAGGCTACATACACTATATATGTAACATCCTATGTATTTATAGAATAATAAATTTTCATATATATTAATATTTATGAATAATATATTCATTTTACTTTAAAAAGGACACTTTTTTAGATAGCGTACCAGACACAATAATGATTTTCTCTGATATCTTACGTTGCACAAGACATGGAGTTATACCAAAAAATAATACAATAATAATATCATAATTTTAAATGGAAGTAAACAGCTAGACGTTGTATTGGAGGAAATTAATAGAATTAACAATATTATGATTTTACATATTTGTTATTTTTTTTCATTTATCTAATTAATTTTAGAGGCATAAAATGATAATGAATCCAATTTTAAGCATAAAATACTCTAATATTTTTAAAAGGTCATTTTACCGCCTTTTGATGGTGAAACCTTTAAAAAAAATATTTTTTCACTTTTGTATGTTTTATTTGACACAATAAACTTATTTATAAGAGGAAAATTAAAATTAATTTGGA
The DNA here is from genome assembly GCA_963277665.1 of Viscum album. Taxonomy (NCBI): domain Eukaryota; kingdom Viridiplantae; phylum Streptophyta; class Magnoliopsida; order Santalales; family Viscaceae; genus Viscum; species Viscum album. The sequence continues at coordinate 187,696,853 of OY728155.1, read as the reverse complement.
TAAAAATTTGGTATTTTCTGATAAAATTCATATTTTAATGAATAGTGAAAAATATATAATTTTAGTTGGAAACTGTCTTTTTGACTCATTTATTTATATAGTTAGATTGTAATTTTAATTGGTTTTAAAGTTTAATTGTATTAATTTTTTTATAATTTAATCGAATTTTGTTCATTGGAAGTTATTTCACATTGAAATTGGACATAAAAACATGCCAATATTTTGATAGTTTTGACTTCATAAAAACACACTTTATTGTTTTCACAAAGTGAAGTAATTTTAAATTAATTACTACAATTTATGTGTTTTCAATTTATAAAAATGGATTAAATATTTGAAATCATAAGCTCCAAATTGTGTAAATAGATACCTTTTATTTTTGGACATTATGAATAGTAACTTCAGTAATAATTTTTATTTATCACGGTTAAAGGGTAAATTAAGTAAATAAGGGTAAAAAATAATATTTTAATAATATAAAACTACCCTAAAATGTGTCATAATCCTATTGGATGCATTTTTTATGACCATTATCATCCTTAGGGATATCCTTTGGTATTTGGGATTTACTTTGGGGTGATAATGACATGTTATAATAATTAATTCAAAGTAAAGAGAAAAATAACTTAAACATATATCTTCTTACTAATTTTTTTATATGGGGTTATATAAGTGATATATTTGATTGTAAATTGTCATTAAAAAAATAATAATACTTCATAAAACATGATCTATTATATATAATTTTATAAACTTAAATAAATAAATTTAATTATGACACAATGAGGATGCATTGATTGCTTTATTAATAAAGCATTCAAATAAATAATATTATAAATATTAAAATAAATTTTATTTGACAAAAATTAATGTAATACACAAATTGTATAGGTGAATAATACATGTTAGGATTGATTCAATTTTTTTTGATGGAATCATGTTGTTATGAATTTTTAAAAAAGACAATTGTATATAGTGTCCAAAATCGACATAATTCATAACTTAAAATAAAAAATTGTTAATTAAATGGAATTAAATTTATAAATATATAATAATCTTAAAAATGGATAAGATAAGTAAAAATATGTCATAAATGATTTTTTTGGTTTTATTGACATGATATGGGAATTACAATAACCCACAATTTCTAAATAACATGATATCAATGTAAGATTAAAAAGGGTAAAATAAGTATTAATTAAAAAATATAAGGATTAAAAAATATTAAAAACCTGTCTAAAAATTATGGGATTATGGGTATTGTAACCAAAGTCATATTTTATTTTAATTAAATGTGTTTTGGACTATTTGTAATCTAAATTGAATTTATAATAGATTAATATTTCAAAACATTCCTAAAGTTCCCCTCCTACCCCTTATAAAAGTACACCACCTCTACCCACTTAATAACATCTATAAAACCACTTGGATCATGCAAAAGAAACTCAAATAATCTCCCAATATTCCTACCTTCCTCTTAGAAGGCTTACCTTAGGCATACGATAATTCTATAAAGCATTTGTATCAAATCAAAAGAAGTTACCCAATTTAGAGGTAACATCTTCCCTCAAGTCCATTTCCTTTATTTTCCCTATAAAATCCCTATGATATTTCCATTATTTTATTACATAACAAAAATATTATCCCCAATATACTTTATTTTTTTATGAGAATTTTTTGAACTACACATACACACCCCTCTATCTAATGGACACGAACTTAATGTTTCTGTGTACGACGAACTACTACATCACGAAACAATGATTGTTCAATTTTCCCCTACCACCTCTCATGGTGGGCATTATGATGGAACTGTATTTATATATGATATAATTTATATTTATATTTTCTATTTTCTTCTATATTTTTTTTATAAAAAACCTTTATGCTTTCCACAGTGTGTAAATACGGTAATTTCATTTGAGGAAGTTTGGACTACCGCCCTTGCAAAGTTATAGGACTCGTTCATGCTATACATGGAATTTAAAAAGGGTTGTTTTATTAAACCTATGAGAAATACATGACATAAATATAATAATGGTATTATAATATAAATTTATATCATTTTATTATTATTCTTTTAATATTACAAAAAAATGTAAGTAGCGTTAATGTGTACATACGACTTAACGTCTCCATGAATGGTGCATTTCATCTCTTATATCCAAATATTATGAATATTATAAATACATATATACTGGATATATATGATATTTAAATTATGAATAATATTATAGAATTAATAGAATTTTTACAACATGGTAATTTTACATAAAGAAAGTTTATTTTCAACTCAAGTACAAAATATCGACAAACCGACCGACATGAACCTAAATAATTAAGTAATTTTTATAACATGATGATAAGTAATGTAAAATTAATAATAAACTATAAAAATGTTTTTTATCAAGTATAAATTATACTAATTTAATAATTCAGGAATATAAATAATGAATGAGACAAGTCAGACTCAACGTAAGGTACTGAGTATCAATATCCTTTCACTGAGGCATATTTTGATAATATACACCTCCGCCTTTTATATGATGTATAATAAATCCCTTTTACCTTTTAATTTAATATAATGGGAATATGTTTTTCAACAATGTATTTTATTAAATAACCAAAAGGAATGTTTTTAATGTATGTGGTGATAATGACTCCTCTATCGTCGTAACCGTTATTTGATATTTTGATTCCTATATAAGCCTTATTGTTTTTAAACGGAAAATAAATACATTATTTCCTTTTTGGGTGTTTTGGTATTGAAAATTGTTTTTGAAATGAATTTAATATTTCAATATCTTTAAATGATTTATTGTGGTTTCAAATGAAATATTATTAGTGAAATGTTGATATTTGAAATATTTTACGTGTTATGATTATATAATAGTACTTGGACATTTGATGGGTGGTTACATGATAAACTAATGATGAGTGGTTAGGTGATAAAACAATGATAGGTGGTTACATGATACACTATAGATGAATGGTTCCATGATAAACCATGGACGAGTCGTTACATTATAACCTCCAATGCATTGGGTATGGAAGTCGGCCATATGAATATTCCATTTAGTGATATATGTGGAAGTCGACCGTAGGGTTTTTTCATTTTAGTATTTTTATGTCCCAAGTTTCCTTTTTATGTAATATGTTACGTTCTATGTTCCTTATTGTAATCTTTGGGTCACAAAAAGTGAAACCAATGAGCTTATATTCAATGAAGTGTTTTTACTACTTTTTAAAGGTGAAAAGTATTAATTTATGATAAATTATTCATTGTTTACATATTTTTTGAAAGAAGAATATTTTTCATTCATTATTTATCTATTACTAAGATTTTTATGCTCATCCCATGTTGTGAATTTTTTTTCACTGGACTTAAAGAAGGGTAGATTCAAGGATGGGATCAAAGAGAAGTCATGCTTTTTAAATGTGAAATGATACCATGTTTCTTTTTAAAGAGTTTCTTTATGAAAAACATGGATAGTTAGTAAAAGTGCCCACTTTTAATATTTAGATTTCTATGTATGATTTATTGCCATTTGTATAAAAAATATAAACCTAAAAATATCATAGAAGTGAATTAAAGTCAAATTAATGACTTATCTCAAGATTTTGTAATGCTTAAGGATGAGTCCTTATAGTTGGTATCAGAGGTCTATTTAGATAACTTTGAAGGTTAGGGTGTTATATAAGCATAAGTGAAATGTTTTATATAATCACAATGGTTAGCATATTAGAAATATTCATAGGTAGTTTAGAAAAACTGAATGATTTTAAGATAACATGAATAAGTATAACTTTGTGTTTACCTTCCTCATAAGATATTATATGATTATTTTACTAATATAATCACACTGAAATTTTTTGTTTTAGGAAATGGCTAGATCTAGAAAGAACCAAAGTTAAAATGGATGTGAAGGAATCTATGATGGTTTTTGGAATAATAAACTGAATGAAATGGGAGCTACATTGAGAACTATTGTGGTTTTTTAACCAACTATTTGGAGTCAGTATTTACCACTTGAACCTTGGTGATTTTTATAAGGCATCATATATGCAATAATCGAATCCCTATGGAATTTCTGGTAATATTCATAAAATTAAGTATATTAAAAAAACTATGTGTCAAAGATGTGGAAAGAAAAACCTAGGAAAATCTTTTAATGGGATGATAAGATGTTATTAATGTGGTAATGAAGGTCATAAATCAATAACCTTCATTGGAAAAAGGAAGTGTTCAGTTGACTAAAAAAAGGGGAAAAAGTTCCTTTTGAGGGTTAAATTGAATTTTTTAAATGTGGTGGGCATGTTCATTACAAAAATATATGTCTTACGAATAATATTCAGTTTTGGGATCAACAGAACCGTACAGATATATTTTTACCAACACCTAAAATGAGGAAACTAAAAATGACCTATGAAAGGAATGGATTATTTCTTAGATCATGTTTTTACACTATTGAATCTTAGGACATTATTCATGATTTTTTTTGTAGGAAAGAAGTAAAATATAAAAATATGAAAAAATGGATAAAGGATCATGAACAATGTTTAATGATTAAAATGTTTACATTTTAATAATTAAAGAGTTATTTTGGATCTATAGATGACAATAGGTTTAAATGTATTAATGATGGGATTACATTGGATGACATATATTATTTGTAACCCATAAGTTCTTATATAAATTTGTTAATTCATGAATAATTTTATTTTATTGTGTGGATATAGTTATAAAGAACCATTTGGGTTTATATGATCCCTGAATTTTAGGCAATTATTAGTTATTACTTTTTGGGATGCAAAATTCAAGGTATGAGATAACCTTTGAGGTTAAAAAATGTTATGGTTATTTTTGAGGAATTTATCTCATTTTTGGGAATGTTATAAAATTATATTGTTTTTGAAAAAGTGAAACATGCAGACCATGTGACAACCCATCACGTTGAAAAAATATTCAAGAATCGAACTCACAACTGATGTGTGACGGAGATTTATCAGATACCAGTGGCCTATGTGAATTCCCTATTTAGTATGACTTATTATCTATAGTTAAATGATTTTTTGGATATAGAATAAGTTCATTTTAGGAACTTATGTATTATCTAATAAAAATCCTTAATACAAGAAAATGATTTGGTTATTAAGTGATAAATGTTATTTGGGAAGACATTCAATCTTTGGGGAACACTATATGACTAAGGAAAATAGAATACTATGGAATTTTTTTTAGGAGTAATAATAGTATTTTATTTTGGAAGAATCTTTGTTTTTATTGTGGATATATGGAAATTTGGTTATTTGTATAAATTATTAACCTCTCTGGGAGAATATGTGATTAGGTTAATTAATTTGTATTATGAGAGTTTTTGAGTAGTCGATTTTATTTGGAGAAAAATGTTAATATTTATCATGGATGACAATGTGAACAAATCCTTCAGAATTTTGGGTTTGAATATTAGTTTAGATTATTATTATTGAAGAATTATATGGAAAACTATTTGTTTAATTGTATTGGTTGAACTTTGGGGTATTTTTTGTTGAATTTGGGAGATTAAGAGAAATATTTATTTTTATAAAGGATTATTCTTTTTTGGGGAATTATCCAATCTTGTACAAAAAATTTTGGTTTTGGGTAATTTCTAAAGACATGGGAAATATATGATTCATCTTTTCTGGATTATATGATTTTATAGAAGTTGATTCTGGCACTTCATGTGTGACCAAGTCATCTTGAATAGTTATAATTTGTAGAAAATATGAGTTTGTGGTAGATATTTATTAAAGGATGAAACTCTACTTGACAAGTAAGTATGCTTCCTTATGTTCTCAGTCAAACTCATAAATAAATTCCTCAACATTAAGAAAAGGATATTAAAAAAATGTTTTCCGTTTAATTTTCATAATAGGGAATCAAATGTTGTTTAACCCATCACATAATTATAGTTTTCTGGTTGTTAACTTTCTCTTTATCATGTTTTCTATCACTCTCTTTCAGAACTTAATAGTTAGTTTTCTCTTTCATATCCAAGTTTTCCTACATGGAACCCTAGTTTTTGTTATCTTGGGTGACCTTTATACTTCAATTTATATCTTGTAATGTTTATTTTTTATTATCCTTTTTCTTATGTGGTATTTTCAAGGAAGTTACAGAGCCGAATTTTAAAATTCTAAGGATGCAATTCTCAAAAGGGAGGAATGATGTAACATCCCAAGTATTTATAGAATAATAAATTTTCATATCTATTAATATTTATGAATAATATATTAATTTTTTTTTAAATAGGACAATTTTTCATATAGCATACCTGACACACAACAATGGGTTTCTCTGAAATCCTTTGTTGCACAAAACGTGTAGTTATACTGAAAAATAATATCATAACAATATTATTATTTTAAATGGTTGTTAACGCCTACAAATTATATTGGAAGGAATGAATATAATTAACTACCATATTATTTTTCATATTTGTTAAATGTTTTCTCATTTATGCAGTGAATTTTTTAGGCTTAAAATTGAAATGAATCTACATTTAAGCATAGAATACTCTAATATCTTTAAAAGGCCGTTTTACCACCTTTTGATGGAGAACCCTTTTTAAAAATAGTTTCTATCACTTTTATAGGTTTTATTTGACAAAATAAACTACTTTTTTACATGTGGGACATTAAAATTTACTTTGGATGAAATGATGGCATTTTTGTGATAAAATTCATAATTTAATGAATAGTGAAAAATATTGCACTTTAATTCAATACCGCCATCTCATCTCATTTATTTATATAGTTAAGTTGTACTTTTCATTGGGTTTAAAGTTTAATTAGTTTTTGTTTTTATCATTTAATCCAATTTTATTCATTGTAAGTGATTTTATATTGAAATTGCACATAAACACATGTTAATAGTTTGATAATTTTTACTTCTTAAAAACAAGCTTTCTAGTTTTGACAATGGGATTTAATTTTAAATTAATTATTATGATTTCAGTTTTTTGAATTTAGAAAAATATATTTAATATTTGGAATAATAAGGTCCAAATTTTGTAAATAGGTACCTTTTATTTTTTTACATTATGAACAATAACTTCTTTAGTTATATTTATTTATCATGGTTAAATGGTAAATTAGGTAAATAAGGGTAAAATAATAATAATATTTTAATAATATAAAACTATCCTAAAACGTATCCAAATCCTATTAGATTAGTTATAACCAACTATTAGAATCCTTATTCAAGATGTTTGGAATTTGGGAGACACCTAGTAGTGATAATGACATGTTATAATAATTAATTTAAATTAAAGAGAAAAAAATAAACATGTATCTTCTTACTAAAGTTTTTTATATGGGGTTATATAATTGATATATTTGACTATAAATAGTCATTATAAATCTACAAATATTTCCTACATTATAGTAAATTATTTAAAAATTTTAGAAAATAAATAAATAAATTTAATTATGACACAATGATGATACAATGATAGCTTCATTAATAAAGGATTCAAATAAATGATACTATAAATTTTAAAATAAATATTATTTAACATAAATAATTTCATAGATGAATTACCTAGTTTAATATGACATGTTAGTATTGATTAAATGTTTTTTAATTAATCAAGCTGTAATGAATATATAAAAAAGTTCAGTATGAATATTGTCTGAAATGGACATAATTCATAACATAAAATATAAAATAATTTATTAAATGTTATTAAATTAATAAAAATTTAATATATGTAAAAATGGTTAAGATATGCACAAATATGTCATAAATGACCTTTTTGGGTCTTTTTATATGATTTGGTAATTACATTAACCCACAATATGTAAATAACATGATATCACTATAAGATTAAAAAGGGTAAAATAAGGGTTAAACAGAACATATAAGGATAACAAATTATTCAAAAATTATCTAAATGTTATTGGATTATGGCTATTCAAACCAAAATTATATCATCATTGAATTTAATGAGTTTTGGAACAATATTATTTGAAATTGAATTTATAAAAAAATTATTATTTCAAGATATTCAAAAAGTGCCCATCCTCCCTTTTATAAAAGGCCACCACCACTACCCACTTACGCACACATCTCAAGACCCTTGGATCGACCAAATTATAATGAAATAATCTCCCAACATACTTTTCTTTCTTCTATAATCCTTAACTTGGGAATAAGACAATTCATGAAATCCTTTTGGCTCAAATCAAAAGAAGTTACCCGATTTATAGGTAACGTCTTCTCTCAAGTTAATTTCCTTTATTTTCCTTTTCCACTCCCTATTCTATTCTTAATCATTGATTACATAAAAAAAGTATCCTAAATATACTAGAATGTTTTTATGAGATGGATTCTAACTACACTTACACACACCTTCATCTAATGGCTACAAACATACTGTTTCTTTGTACGAAGAACTACTACCTCACGAAATGATGATTATTCAATTTTCCCCTACCACCTATCATGGTGTCCATTATGATGGAACTATATTTATATATGATATATATTATATTTAAATTTTCTATATACTTATGTAATTTTTATTTAAAACATTCCTCTATGCTTTCTAAGTTGTGTAAATACGATAATTTAATTTGAGGAATTGTGGACTACCGCCCCCTCAAAGTGATATGACTCATTCATGCTATATATGGAACCTATCAAGGATTGTTTCATTAAACATATGAGAAATAAATACAATACTATTATTTGAATATACATTTATATCATTTTATTATTATTTTTTTAATATGAAAAAGAAATAAAAGTAGCGTTTATGCGTACGTACAACCTACCATCTCCATGAACAATTCATTTAATTTATTATATATAAATATTATGGATATTATAAATATATATATACTGGATATATATAATATTTAAATCATGAATAATATTTTGGAGATGATTTACTTTTTACCACATGAACTATTTACATCACACAAGTTCATTTTCGAGTCAAGTACCGAATATCAACAAACCGACCAATACGAACTTCAATAATTATGTAATTTTTGTAACATGATGATCAGTAATATAACATGAATAATAAACTGGAAAAGGTTTTTGAAGCTAGTAGAAATTATCCTATGTTTATTATTCAAGAATATAAAGAATGAACGAGACATGTGAGACTCAAGGTAGGGTACTTCATCTCAATCTCCTTTCATTAAGGCATATTTCGATAGTATACACCTCCATATTTTATAAAATGTATAATAAAACCCTTTGACGTTTTAATTTCATTCAATTGGAATATTTTTCTATGAAGAATTTTAATAAACTAAAAAGGAATGTTTTTAATGAATGCGGTGACAACGACTCCTCCACTACTGTAACCATTATTTGATATTTGGATTCCTCTATAAGCCTTATTGTTTTTTTAAATTTGAAAATAAATACATTATTTACTTTTTGGGTGTTTGGGTATTGAAAATGTTTTCTGAAATGGATTGAATATTTCAATATCTTGAAATTATTTCTTGTGATTTCAAATGAAATGTTATTAGTAAAATTTTGATATTTGTAATATTTTATGTGTTATGATTATATAATGGTACTTTGAAATTTTGTTGGTGGTTATGTGATATACCATTGATTGGTGGTTATATCATAAACTAATGATGGGTGGTTACATGATGAACCAAAGATAGGTGGTTCTGTGATAAACCATGTACCGGTGGATACATTATGACCTTCTATGCATTGGGTATGGAAGTCAGCCTTATTATTATTCCATCTTGTGATATGTGTAGAAGTTGACCGTATGGTTATTACATTTAATTATTTTTATGTCCCAATTTACCTTTATTTATATGTCACTTTCTATGGGATTTATGGTAATATTTTGGTTAAAAAAAGGGTACGTAATGAGCTTATATTTACTGAAGTGTTTTTGCTACTTCTTAAAGGTGAAAATTATTACTTTTTGATAAAGTATACATGGTTTACATGTTTTTGAATGAATAATAGTTTTCATTCATTATTTATCCCTTACTGAGCTTTTTATGCTCACCCCATGTTTTCGGATTGTTTTTCACATTGCTTAAAGAATAATGGAGTCAAGGATGGGATCAAGGAAATGTCATGCTATTTAAACATGAAATGATACCACGTTTCTTTTTAAAGAGTTTTTATTTTATGAAAAAATTTATAGTGATTAGAAGTGTGTACTTGAAATATTTAAGTTTCTATAAATCCATTATGACCTAATTCTCTAAAACTCTAAACCTAAAAATATCCTCGAAGTGTATTAACGTCAAATTAAGGACTTATCTCAAAATTAGGAAACATGTAAGGCTGAATCCATATTATATATTAGCATGCAGAGATATTGTTTAAATTATAAAATCTCCAATGACTATGATTTGATCATAGAACATGATGACATCAATTTTTTTAAAAATTAGAATTATTTTTTTCCTGGATATTGTATGAACATTATTTGAATGTTTTTAATATTTATTAGAAAAACATCATTCCAATATAAAATTAAATTTTTAACAATACTTTTATAAAATTTATTTCCTAAAATTTATAAAAATAATAGAATGTGTACCTTCTAGAGAGTTTGTAGATTAATTTTTTTGTGAATGCTTTTTTGGTGAATTAAAAAACATGTCTATATAAAAATGTTTAGTGTAATAAATTTAGTTTTATGAATATTTAGATAAACCTAATTAAGATGAAACTATAAAATTTTCTTAAAACCATATATCTCCATTTTTTGTAATAAGGAAAAACATAATAAGAACAAGATAAGGAAAACAAAAAAAAATCCCCCCTTTCTTGAGGAGTTTTTCACTATAAGTAGATAGGTAAAAAAGAAGTAGATTATGATTGATGTGCAATATAATTTACATGAATTAGAAGCATGTACACATGAATATGATTCATAATATATATATATATAACATGATATTATATATATAAGTGTACATTTAATACATTCATGTGATGCATGTATTTTTCATGCATGTGATGAATACATAATAATGTTTGTGTGTGTATATATATATATATGATATATTTATGATTTATTTTTCCCAAATGGTTTTTTATTATAATAAATTATATTTGTATTAAAATATTTACATTAATTCATTGAAACTATTCAATAAATTATACCAAACATATAGAATCATATATGATGTGATTCCTCAAGATTCTTCCTATATAAGAGGATACGATCCTCTCATTTTGGGGGTAGATGTGTAATATATATAATCCTTTTCTAAAACACACTTCCTCTAGAAATTCCATTTATGTATTTTGTAAGGCGCTAGAACACCTTTGGATTGTGGGTATCCATAGAAAGTGTTCATGAATCCATTGTCTAGTGTAATCCCTCAGAGGTAGGGTTATTTTATTCACTACTTCTCATGATCTTACTCAAACATTATCTAAGGAAGAAATATTGAAGCTTATTCTTTTCAAGAAATCCAGGTATTATATTTTAAAGTTTTTTTACAAGTTGATTCTTGAAGATAGATTTGGCTGAGTTTTATGTTGTATTCCACTATATATGCTCATTAAATGGTCATATAAAAAACCAGAAATTTTATCATATGTGGGTTATTCAAGATTTTTAATGTGTTATAATAACTAGTTTTCAATGAAAAATGACAAAAATGTCTTTATAACACTTTAGGAGGATTACTAACCCTTAAGTGATGTGCATAAAAGTAAATTTTAATTAACTTTATGTAGGATGACCATGTAAAGGTAGAAACCTTACATAGAAGTTATGAATACGGGTAACCTCTATATTACCTTTCAAAAACTACCTTTATATAGGTATCCTATGCAAATTCCATACCCTTATGTAATCCATTATGTAAAGGTAGAAATTCCATTACCCTTACCTGATACCCTTATAAAGAAGGTCTATGTAAGGTTATCCTCATTATTAACTTAACACTAAGGGATTCTTTAAAGGTAGTACCCTCATTCAATAGGGTATTATATAAGTTTAATTAACACCACACCCTTACAAAAATATTTATAACATCCCAATATTTTAGAATATATATCTCTTTAAATAAATTTGGTTTCCTTGATAGCTTGTGTTACATGTAATGTCGAATCTTAACAAACCACATTATACTATTAATGAATTATTATTTAAATATGATTTTTAAAACCTAATCATTGAATTATTTTGTATAAATAAGATTAACTATATTATAAAATATATATAAGGGTCCTAATCAATAAAAATTTATTGATTAATTATTATGAAATAAGAACCCAATTGTTTGTAAAGTTTTTTTATGCTTCAAAAATAATTTTTCTTCAAAAAATATTTTTATTAATTTTTGTGAAAGAATAATATAATTAATTTATAAAACTTTTATTAATGGTATTTTATAAAAATAATAAAAATTTTATAGTCGTTATATCAAAAATAATTTATACCACTTTTATTTACCTTTTTTTGTTCCATATGGAAAAAATTGGAAACAACGTTCATGTATACATATGGCCTACCGTCCCCATGAAAGGTTTAATTAATTTTTATATATCTACTTTTAGGGATGAATATAAATATGTATATAATGATTATATTTTATATTTATACCATTATTAAAATTATAGATATCATGAAAGAGTTATTACAATAAATAGTGATTTTAACAAAGAATTGCTAATAAAGGGTGATAAAAGGTTACAAGTAAATAGTATATGGTATGATATATATGATTATGGTTATATAATATATTTATAATAAACATATTTTTTTAATACAGGAGGTTCTAATGTGGATGAAGGAAGTGAGACTCGAGGTAATCTATTTTTGTCTCAGTTTTATTTTTGTTAGACACTTGCAATATTCATCATTTTTTTATTTTATGTGGTGTATATAATACCCATGAATGTATTTTTTTATTATTATTATAAAATTAATAGGTATTTAAATATCAAAATAAGGTTCTTTATTTCATGGTTATTGTGATTAAAAAGTTACCAAAGTTTTAAGGGATTTATGTTACAATGACATTATTTACCAGGATTGTTTACGATTGTGATTCCAATAATGAAATATTATGTTATAACTCTCAAGAAACTAATAAATATTATTATAATATCGTTATTATTTGACAATAAATTTTTTCATTTTATTTTCCTCTATTTAATAACTAAATAGACCAAAATAATGTTTTTAAGGAAAACCAACATTATTTATCATTTCAGTCATAAATAATTTTATTCCACATCCATTTTTTATAAAAAACGTTTTTCATAAATTTTTTAATATTCCTATACGACTATTTATTGTAAATTTTAATAATGTTTTCATTTTTACTTTTTTTAAATTAATCTTCTTATCTTTTTAAAAATGAGTTACTTTTGACATTTTACCGAAAATGTGAATGTATTTTTTTAATATGTACACTAGAATGATATTTTCCCCCATCATGACCGCTCATTGATTTAAAGCTTACATTAATAGTTTATAAAATCATTTTAAATAAAATGTTTTCTGTAATATTTGGGAAATTTTTAGATTTTAAAATGTGATTTTCAATGTGGAAAGGGTATTTCCCTCTAGAATATTTCTAATGAGATTTTAATGTTATTTTTTATCAATGAATGAAATCCTTGATTCAACTTATTCTCTAATGAGGATATTATCCAATGATACCATCCTTATTATTTCTATTGATGTTATATGATTATTATGATAAGATGTTTATGGAACCCATTATTTTCCACATTTTATGTTAGGATGAATTGATGAAATGATTATGAAACCCATTTCTTTTGCATGGGTTATGTCATAAACAAATGTTGATTAAATCCATTTATTTTCATGGGTTATGATATTTTGGAACACATATGTATGATTTCCATTATATTATTGGTGGTCCCAAAATTATATACCCTTCAAATTCATTAGTAAGGATTGATATCTCATGAGATAAACATGAATGGAATGGGAAATAATCCCAATTTAGTAAGGGAATCCATCCACTATGGAAATCTTGGGAGTGAACCTTGACTACTATGCTATTTGGGTGAGTGAACCCAATCCACTATAATAGACTTAGTTGTAATAATTGACTACAATGGAAATGATTTTATATGATTATGTGTATGTTATAAATCACTATCTTATTACAATGTGATGTTCTCATAGATTATTCTCTTTAATTACCTTATGATTCATGTCTTATTAACTTCAAAGATTTATGAAATGACTTAGTATTATGATATTTGATATTAAGGTTATGGTTTTCAAATATTAAGTTCATGTTCTTATACACTTATAATCATGTTATTCTTCTGTGATAATTGATATCTCCCTTTTTACCCTTACTGAGTATATGTACTCACCATTTCTTATCTTTCCTTTACCCATCCATCCAAGTATAAATTTTTTATTTTCTAAAAACCAATAGAACCTCATAGATAAACTGATACAAAATATAAAAAAAACAAAAAAGTAAAATCTATTCAAAATTCAAATAAATAAAAATCCCTCCATAACTGATCCCACCCCATAAAATTAAAAATTCAAAAAACCAAACATGCACCTCACTACCTTGAATTGCGATCCATATTGAGTTGAAAACCCTAATGTGTAGATCCCCATTACTTGCCTCCATACCCATAGAACTAACACAGATAAACTGAAACCCTATCAATATCAGTGTGAAATAGAACTGGATAACTCAAACTATACTAAATTCATGTCCCCTGAAAATTACCTTCACCCCCACAGACATGCCAACAAAGAACGAAGATCACCGACCATCAAGGATCACCACAAGTAGTGCATCGACAATGAACATGACTTAAATGTTTTATTTCCCAAGTATATGAATAAATTTATTATGTACGATGTTTATAAGAAGGGTTATATTTATGAATAATATATTGGGAGATGATGTAGTTCACTTATGAACGAGTTTTTTTTGTATCAAAGTTTCCAAAAACACTAAACCTTTATGGTCCTTAGGTTTGTTTTTGTAAAATGAAATAAATATTCAACTATGAAGATGAAATATCATTGTATGATAAGTATGGGTCACTATAGTTAGTATCACATGAAATATTTAGTTTATCTTTGGATCTAGGATGTGAAACCATAAGTGATAACCCTTAGGATAATACTAATTTAATGAGTACATCATATGGTTTGGTAAATAATGGATTGTCTGTTTCCTAAAGAAAACATCACTGTCTAGATACTAAAAGTGGATGTGGTTTTGGAATAGATTAATCTTGGGTAATAACCATGAAAATCAATGGTTCAATATAAGTTATCCATTATTCTAGTGTGTGGTGACTATGCCCTTACTGTGCACAAAGTTTGACACTCTTGGAAGATATAATTGGGTTAATTATCAATTTATTTATGAATCATCATGAATTATTCGAATATATGGTAATTATGGATAACCAATATAAAACCTAAGGTGTAATATAATGAAAAAAAGGTGTCATGATTTAGACATCCTTTAAATAATTATGTGATTTCCCACTATGATTATTGTTTCTCATACTATGTTTTTTTTTGTTTTAGGTAATGGTTCTAATAAAGAGGAATCACGTTGACACTAAATGAGATGGAAAATCTATTGGTTATGATAAACCAAATTGGATTATGATTAGATAGAAAGATATTTTAATTATGCCTAATCAGTCCTGAAGATATATGATTAAAAAATTTCACCTTAACCAACCCTTGGACACCCAAATAATTTAATAATTTATTTTTCTAAGTGATCATATTATGGAGACCATAGAGGAAAGGAAAATAAACTTATTTCATGTCATAAATGTGAAAAGAGACTCCCGGGGGAATGTATTACGTGAAGGGGATATGTTTTTCAGTATGGAAATGAAGGATATAAAGCAACATATTTTTAAGGAGTTCAATTTCATATGTGTGTGGAATATAAACATTATTTGAGTTAATCCCTATCATTAAGGTTTACTCATATACCAAGGAAAGAAATATGTCATACCAATGGTAGTTGATATCAAATAAAAGACTATTTATTTTTTGGATTTGATTAGAAAACTCTATAAAAATACTTAGGGATATAAATAAACATAAGAAAAATCCCTAAACTTTGTTAAATTTTAGTTTCACTCATTACTATGAAAATACTTCCCTGTATGAATACTAGAAGTGGAAGTGGATATAGAATAGAGGTACCTAGAGGTAATAACTTCAAAACGGGAACATTGAGATAGACTAAATCATCACCTAGTACAAGAAAATAGGCCTTTATACACACCTGACCTGACACTCCTATGGGATATTCATTGTCCAATTTATAAGTTCCTTTGGAACCATTATTAAGGGAAGGTAAATTTAAAAAATTTCTTTTGTTAGAAAATAGATCATAGAAGACATAGATTGAAGGCTATAAGTTAATAGGTTAAATAACATATTTAATTTATGAGTTATCAATTTAATGTTCATGGTTTTCCATTTATATGTTTAATACTTTGAAAATTATCCTCCTAAAGTCTATATTAGACAAAGTAAATAATTATAAGCCAGAATAAAATAGTGAAACGAAGGAATTTCATCCATGGTTCTACACATTCTATCATATCTCGAATGTTTATTAGAACTATTCAAACACCATTGCAAAACATGGATGTAGTGATATTCATGAAAGTGGAAAATAGTGTAATTATTATAACCCAAGTATATAACTCACCCCTGTCAACATTTGTGGGATGAACATACTAGAAAACCTTCTGATACATACTTTACTAGAATTCGATGATATTCTGGTGATGGATTAGCCAACATTAATTTCCTAGTGATAAAAATTACTATTCGTATTATGAATCTCCCTCTGATTCTATAATAGTGAAAGGTGGAGGATGAATATTATTTGATATCATCACCTCAACCATGGATATTATTACCCTAAGATCAAGTGTATCTAGATAAATTTATTTATAATAAATACAATATCATCATTGAATACATGCGCATTGTGATGGAAATCATTGATGTGTTCCCTAAAGAATTTCCCACTCTTCCAGCTAGTTGAGATGTTGAATTATTAGTCAATATTATAACTAGATCTTTTAAAATATCTAATATTACATATAAAATGTATGTTGTTGAACTTGATTAAATGAAGAAGGAACTATAGGAGAATCTGGATAGAGGGTTCATATTCCCAAGTTCTTGGTCATGGGGTGCACTAGTCCTATTCTTAAAGAATAAGGATGGAGAAATGCGCCCGTGCATTGATTATAATGAGCTTAAAAAGATTAAATAATGAACATGTATCTTATACCATAGATTAATGACTTATTCAATCATCTATATGGATCACAGTATATCTCTATGGTAAATCGTCAACCAAGATATGATCAAGTAAAGGTGAAGAAGGGTGGTATCTCCAATAATTCTTTTCTTATAATTTTCGAGAACTAAAAGTTCATTGTGATTCCATTTGGAACACTAATGATCCTGTAATATTCATATACATAATTAATTGAGTTGTTATGGATTAACTCAATTTTTTTTGTAGTATTTATAGAATATATTATCATTTACTCCAAAATAAAGGAGGAATATAGAAATTATTTTAATATTGTACGGAAGAAAATATTGAAAGAAAATATGTATACAAAGTATAATAATTGTGAATTTTGGTTAGAGAAAGTAACATTCTTGGAAGAAGTTTTCACAAAAAAAGGTATATCTATGGACCCTTCAAAAACTAGAGCAATTGAATGATGACCAAGGTCAAAATCAATGATAAAAATATGAATTTTCAAAGGATTATATGGGTGGAATTGTCGATATGTGAGAAATTTATCATGATTTTGAATCCCACAAACCAATATTACTTAGAATAGTGTCACATATTTATAGACTAATGAATGTGAAGAAATGTTTAAATAGCTGAATAAGAGACTAATCACTGCACCTGTTCTCACATAACCCACCAATGGGGATGGATTTTTGATCTATAATGATGCATACAAAAAGGAATTGGGTTATGTACTTTTGTAAGATGATAAAGTGATAGCCTATTCCTCCCACCAATTAAGGATACATGATTATAATTACCCAAATATTGATCTAGAATTGGTTGTAGTGATATTCACACAAAATATTTGGTGGCATTATCTCCATGGGGAGAAGAGTGACATATATATAGAACATTAAATCCTAAGTATATATTCACAAAAGAGGAGATTAATAGGATCCAATGTAGGTGGTGAGATATAATCAAGTATTTTAATTTTCTTATTCCATTACCATCCTAGGAAGGATAACAAAGTAGTATATGCTCTGAGTAGAATGAATCCCACAACTCTATCCCCGTTGATGATTGTAAGAGATCTAATGTTCTTGGACATGATAAGGATGAATATGGGAATAATAAAAGGATATTAATCCTACATATCTTAAATTACTACTCAACCATCTATTATTGAGAGGATTATAGAGGCTTAGAAAGATAATGAGATACTAAAAAATAATGTATAGAATATTATGGAGTCCAAATTCAATGAATATGGAGTCATAAGGTTTGGAAATTGGATGTGTTCCCCATTAAAACCAAAACTAAAGAGGGAACTTCTATATGATAGGCATATCTCATGTTTCCCTATTCATCCACAAATCAAAAAGATGTATAGAGATTTGAATCAAAACTTATGGTGGGATAATATGAGGAGAGAGATTACATAGTTTGTATCTCAATGATTGGTATGTCAAAAAGTCAAGGTGGAATAAAAAAAGTCAAAGGGTGTCATGAAATAATTTCATATACTAGTATAGAAAAGGGAAAACATAACCATGGATTTTATCGTAGGACTCCCCAAAACATCTAAAGGAAATAATTCCATGTAGGTGGTATTCTATTTCCTTACCATGTTAGTGCATTTTATTGCTATCAAGGAATATTTCTTTTCTGACCAACTAACCAGGATTTATATAAGGGAAGTGGTAATACTGCATGGAGTTCCACAATAAATTGTATTTGATCAAGAAACGAGGTTTACCTCATGGTTTTGGAGAAGCCTTCAGGAAGCATTGGATACAAAAATGAGATTTAATGATGCTTATCACCCATAAATAGATGGTTATTCTAAAAGAACCATTAAAACTTTAGATAATATTCTGAGATTTTTTTCAATATATTTACAAGGATGTTGGGATCAACACCTTCCCCTAGTAGAGTTCTCATATAAAAATAGTTTCTATTATATAATTAAGATGGTACATTTTGAGGATTTTTATGGGAAGAGGTGTCAAACTCTAACATGTTAGGATGGATTTGGAGAGAGGAAGCTGATGGGACCCTATTTTTTCCAAGAGATGATAGATAAGGTTAAAAATATTTTGTGACATATGAAATCCGCACAATGTCGATAAAAAATATATGAAGAAAATGATTGAAATGATTTAGAGTCTGAATTTAGATATAAAATTTTCCTCCCTATATCACCATAGAATAATTTCATGAGGTTTGGGAATAAGGGAATGTTTAGTCCTAGATACATCAGCCCCTTTGAGATTCTATATCTTATTAGAGTGGTGGCCTATCAACCATTACTCCCACCTAACCTATCTCATGTACATGATATGTTCCATGTATCCCTCTTGAGGAAGTAAATAATAGACACCTAAAAAATAATATATCCATAGGTGGTTCCATTGGATAATAGTCCTTTATATGAGGAGAATCCAATAAAGATATCATATCATAGAGAAAAGGTTATAGGAAACATGAAAACTCACCCGGTTAAAGTGTTGTGGTAAAACCAACAGTTTGAGGAAGTGACATGGGAATCGAAAGAGGTGATGAAACAAAAGTACCCTCATTTTATTTAGTGTTAGAAATGAAAATTTCAAGGGTACAATTTCTAATGGGGGAATAATGTAATTACTAGAACTTTTATAAATGTAATTCTCTTTTTAAATGAACAAATTCCATATTAAAATTGGAAATATAGAACACACATGCACTACTTTAAATATTTTGATCATTTATATGGTCTATAACACTTAAAAGTCAATTAATAATCATAACCATTGATAATTTATCAATTTTCCTATAGCCATTAAGATTAGTATATTAAGGGTTATTATAAAGTCTGATTGATACACACAAAAGAAGAAATGGCCTTGACGTGTAGGATCATTCCGTATGTATCCCATTTAATTGAGATTCCAAGGGAGATAAAACCATTTGAATTTCTACTTAATCAATCCCAATCCAAGATTCAAAAACTAAAGCACAAGAAAAACCATTTATGTGATAAGTTAAATATCATCATGATCATAACTCAAACCATGATCACTAAACCACCTCAAAGAAATATCTCAATCACACACTTTACCCTTTGGGCATTTGATGGTGTAATAAAGATATTTGTATCAAGACCCTAAAAAAATATTTTTTATTTATGATTTAATGATTATATTTATCATTTATTATTATTATTTATTTTAATGATTAGATAATTATTTGGATAAAAAATAGATTTTGATACAATGAAACACAAATTGTTATTATTTAGGAAATGTCTAGATTCATTCAAGATACACAATATTAGTGAATTATTGAATTTTTTGAAATTCATATATATATAATAAATATTATTGTTAAATAATTTTTACTAAATATAATTGATAATATAATTTCATGAAGTCAAAAATAATTTTTTTAAGACTCATAAAACTGTTATTTTTTTAAATACTAGTTTTATCAATAAATATGAATTTCCGATTAAAAAGTGTAATTTATCATACTTAGAGATTTTTTAGATAAAATAAATAATATATTCTGAAATAATTATGTCAAAATTATCCAAAATATATTTTTTTCATAATTTGCAGAGATGGTCGAATTTTTGGATCAAATTTAAATACTATATAAATATACCTTGTGTTTTATGACATCATAATTTCCCAAAAGTGATTTAATGTATGCTATAAAAGGTTTTAATTATTAAATTTTAATATAACATTTAAAAATGTTCATTTTAGGCTATTATATTAATTTTATAAACACTGAATTAATCCTGCAAACCAATTGTATATTTTAATTTTTTTAAATAAATTCATTGTCAACCTGACTCATTTACAAATAAAAAAATGTATTATTTAAGGATATAATTTCATAAATATTTAAAATAATAAAAAATAATCAACTTTGATATAAAAATTTGAAAAACCCTTCAGTTGTTTTTGAGGTTATGATTACTTTATCATTTAGACTCTTGAAACCTATGTTTAGAAATTAAAAAAAAACTCATATATCTTTTACCATATAAACCCACCCATGATAACATTTAACTTCCCTAAAAAACCTTGGAACATGATATTACTATTTAATTTACTCTATTGATACTATCCAAGGATACCCAGTCTCTTAATAAGCTCATATCAATTTTTTAGGGTCATTTTGTCAAGGTAAGGGATCCTCTCCTTCTCCACTATTTTCAAGCACCTTATCAGTCTTATGCATTTTTATTCTTGATTGTTCATGTTGTATTATGTTCTTACATATCCCTAATACACCCCTTATGATTTACATGTGATGATAAACCCATTTAACTCTCATTAATCCCTCTTATGAATCTTGGGGTACCCATGTTATCTAGAAAATATTATCCCACAATTCTCCATGCCAAACTTATCTTTGTGAATAATCATCCCTATCTTACCTCAAGGATATTCACCTAGATGTACCTATACTTAATTTAATGGGGAATTACATTTATGTATACCATAATTCAAAATTTTTGTATTAAATTGGATGAAATTTGATCCTATGTTTAATGATCTATGTGGCACACTTACGCATGTACTTGATATGAAAATGATGGGTGTGCCCAGATGGCACTCTAATGGACCAGGTAAAATTTTAGTCACATGAGATGTCATGTATGGGATTAAGGAGTAAAACAAATCTAAAAGGAGACATTCCTTACCATGTTATGATGTCTTGTTGGTTATCCTTAACCAATTTTTATGATGTCATGTTTAAGGTTGTCTCCACATTCCCATGTTGCCTTTATGTTATCATTCTATATCATGCCTCATTGTTCAAGATCATGATTCTCACCCCTTTTATTTTACGTTGATATACCTCTTGGATAACATGATATTCTTTACCTTACACTATGATTTGGTTATACCCTTCCCGGGGTTAATAAATCACCCCTTTCTTATGTATGTTCCTAGGTTATCCCATTTAGTTTTATAAGAACCAAGGAATAAAAAAGAATGTTTGGGAGATTTTAAATATTTTTGTTGCAAGTTGTTATGTTATGTACCGAATTCCCTAAAGAAACATGGCATCACAATATTTTGGGATTGTTTTATGTGTACAATTATGTAATAAATATTGAATTAAGGTTTTTTAAATATATGTGTTGTCATAAACATTTTATAGATCTTTATGATAAACTTTATAAGCCTTTTTTCAAATAAAATTTGTATATATACATCCAATATACTTTGTACATGTATTTATGATATACTTGGTACACAACCATCCAATATAATTGGATTTATTCATATAAAAAACGAATTACTTTCCTATAAGTGCTTTATAAATCGGATAGATAAATATTAAAAATATTGAATCATTGAAAGATTCAATTGTGGTTTACCAAATTATTTTTATAAAGAGGTCATTCATCTCAACAGTGTCACGTTTTTTGAAAATCACAATACATAACACTTAATAAAAACATTGAAAATAAAACTCTTAAAAACTTACTCCCCTTTACTTACACAAATTCCATTTATTCTATCTTCTCCACTTAGTGATTTTTGAAAAGATTTTAAGGGAAGCGAAATTTAGTTGAAAGAGTTTTTATAAGATTCTAGAAACACTCTACAAATAGATATATAGAGTAAATATGATTGAAATATTAGTTAACATTAATTCATACATATGAAAGTAATTAGGGATGTGTCGGAGGTTTAATAATTACAAAATAATCAAGAGTTTGAAAAAAGGTCATTCTTTTTTAGAAGGTTACTTCACAATGTTCTTAATCTTCATTAGACCTTTTTCAATATTATTAGAATTATATTATTTCAATTCAATATTTTCCAACATTTCCTACAAGGAATTATATGTTTTTTATGCTAAAAGATATTTTAATCTTAATAGATAGAAAAATACTGGAGATAATAAATTTATCTTGAGAATTATATGAATTTCGTGTAAATTTTGTTAGAAAACTTAAAAATAAAATTGTTTTCCCTTTTGATTCATTATATCTTCTCATCACATAAATATATATCCTCTACGGTATAGTTAGTCAACTTTATGCTATTTTTTAACATTCGATACTCCATAGAATAATTTCCTTTAAGGTTATTAGGATTGATTAAATTTTAAATAACTTTATTATATATTTTTTAAGAGTAAACAATCCTTTAATAACATTCAATTTCTGCTGGTTATGCTTACAAATTTCTTTAATATTAGAGAATATGTCCATAATTCCTTAAAGATTATTAATTAATTGATTGAAGTGATTTATCTTTCATTAATTTCCACTTGGAACTTGTTCTTGGAATAAATGTTTTGTAAACGTTAGAAACATTATTCAAGATAAGTTATCTAACTTTTTAGGTGAAGTTTCTTATCTTAAAAAAATGAGATTAAGAAATTTATTGAACTTCTACATCTTCGTCATACTAATGTTGTCCTGATTCTATGATAGTTGATGTTTTCTTTTCACTATCGGAAGAATATTATTCCTATGAGCTGAGGGATGCATATTCATAATCAATATGGGATGTTAATGAAATTTAGGAATATACAAAATATTATTCATCATCTAAAGATATCTTAAAATATTTAACAACTTATTCAATATTTCTTAAAATATTCATTTCTTGGGTACTCAAGATGGATGTTTGGGAGAATATTTTCTGAAATATTTTTCCTTTTTCCATAACTTGATCTAAATTATGGTCAAAATATTAAATAAACAGTTTCCCTTTCCAATTTATAATGAATGGTGGAACAAATTATTCAACGTGGCTTGTAATGAACTGGGAAAATTTACGGGGAATAGATAAAGAAACTCGATCTTCATTCTCATCAATGTTAGATAGATGAGCCACTTCCTCACATTTCTCAACTTAATAATGGTATTTTTCTATTTACCTTTGTAAATATCTAGATACTTCTCCCTTATTTACTTTTACATCTTCCTTTTTATTCCCCTATTACTCTTACATTTTATCAAATACTCAATCTTTCAAGGATTTTTATTTAGAATCATATATTACAAAGCTTGGATTTCATTCTTTCTCATTTTTTTCATATTCATTAACTATATAAAATATTTATTAGACATTGTATTTTTCTTTTAACTTGGTATATCATGATATTTTTGAGATGTTTCTATAAATTTTCTCGTTTAAAGAAATTTATTCTTAAGAACTTATACTTCTTCAGTAGAATAATTTTTTTTAGATATATCAATAAAATTCATCTTTTCATGGATATAGTTTAATACAATTTTTTTAAATTTATTATTTTTTGAAATAACATTCTTTATCACTGATTGGAGCTCACCAATTTTTTTATATTTTCATGTTCCTTGAAATTTAATAGAAATACTTTTATAAAATTAATGTAAAAAATATATATATCTTTACAGATCTTGTACTAATCACCTTAATATAGTTCCATATGAACTTAACCAAGTTGAACATTCTCATATTTCATAGTAAATACAAAACATATATATATTGTACATTCAAAGTGTCTCAATTTAATTTCCTTGGAAGTAAAAAAATTTGAACTCATAGGAAAACTATTCTTTCATTCAATGAATGATGTGATATTTTTCATACCTTCTCATTAAAACTAAGAAAAGTCTTCTCATCTAGAGAACTTTTAGATGATCCTATGTTGTCGAGTGTGAGTTATAAAGGATGATTCTCTATATAAAGGGAATTTAAAAAACCTCAACCATTTATTTAATATTATGATTGTAAGTATTTACAAATAGATTTAATTTTTCATTCTCCAAACCATTAACTTAACTTATAATTTAGATAATATAAAACTCACACACTATAATGGGATATTAAAGATCAAAATCAACTTTTGTGACAAAAATACATTCCTGGCCTTGAAAAGGTATGTATTTTTTTAGAAATGATTCATACATTTCAAACCAACCCTAATCAATGAGTCTTTTCATAACCACTTATTGAGTAGAAAATTAGATCAAGGGTGCTATCAAGATTAATGGATAAATTAAAATGAATGGAAAAACCCTAAATATTAATAGATAGAGGATAATTGGACTAAATAAATTTATTCCTAGAAACATTTTGAGAGGAAAAAAAAACCATGTTACTTACACTATATATAGGCATGAAGTGAGATGATTTAAATAATAAAATATCCAATTATTATGATTCAATATTAGAAGATTTTGACATAAATAGTTTTTAAAATTTTATTTAATTAACCCCTAGGTATTGTAAGAAATATGTTAAAAAGTTTTCAAGTTTTATTAGAAAAATATCATTCCAGTATAATAATGAAATTTTTATAAATTTATTTATAAAACTTCCTCCAATATTTTTTTTCAAAATAATAGAAAGGCTACCTTTTAGAGAGTTAGTAGATTTAATTTAATTTAAAAGATTATTCCGTGAATTGAAAACACGACTGTATAAAAATTTTTAGAGTAATAAATTTAGATAGGTGATACTTCAAATAAACCTCATTATGATGAAACTATAAAATTTTCTTAAAACAATCAATCTCCAAATATTTTTGAAATAATGAAAAACATAACAAGAACAAGATATGGAAAAAATGATAAATTCCCTCCTTTCTTAAAAAGTTTTTCACTATTAGTGGATTGGTAAACAAGAATTAGATTATGTTGGATGTTCAATGAAAAGTACACGAATTAGATGTATTTACACATAAATATGATGCATAAGATATATATATATATATATATATTAGGATATTATATATATGTGTGTACTTTTAATATACGCATGTGATGCATGTATTTATCATGCATGGGATGAATACATTATATATATATTATTTATTTCTCTCAAATGGTTTATTAGTTACTATCCATTATATATGTATTAAAGTATTTACGTTAATTTTTTTGAAAACGTTCAATAAATTAAACCCTGTATACAGAAACACATATAATGTGATGCCGCAAGAATCTGACTATAAAAGAGGATAAGATCCTCTCATTTTGGGTTTATATATTTAATATTTATAATACTTTTTAAAAATATTTTCCTCCAGAAATTCCATTTGTCTATTTTGATAAGGTGCTAACACCCCTTCAGATTGTGGGTATCCTCACATAGTGTTCATAAATCCATTTTCCAGTGTACTCCCACAAAGGAGGGGTTCTTTTATTCACTTATTCTCATGATCTTTCAAAAAAATTATCTATGATAGAATGATATAAACTTTTACTGTTCATGAAATCTAGGTACTCTATTTTAATGTTTATTTACATGTTGATTCATGAAGATCGATCTTCTTGGGTTTTTGGTTTTCTTTCACTACATATGATAATTAAGTAGTCATTTAAAACCCATAAGTTGTATTGTATGTAGGTTCTTTCAGTTTTTAATCTGTTTTAATCACTATTTTTCAAATAATAATGAAATATAGTTTTTATAAAACTGGAGGAGGATTACTGACCCTTACATGATATGGATAAAAGTAAAACTAATTTACCTTTACATAGGTTGGCCATATAAAGGTAGTAACCTTATAGATAAGGTACGAATAAGGGTAACATCTATATTAAATTTTCAAAACTAAACTTATATAGGTATCCTATGTAAAGGTCATACCCTAACTCAATAAATTATTTAAATATATAAATTCCATTACCCTTACCTGATACCCTTATATAGAAGGCCTATGTAAGGGTAACCTCATTATTACCTTTATACTAATGGATTGTGTAAAGGTAGTACCATCATGAAAAATGGTCTTTTATAAGGGTCATTAACACTATTAACTTACATAATATTTATAACACCCTATGATTTTAGAATATATTTATCTTTAAATAAATTTGATTTCCTTAATAGCTTGCATTACATGCTATACCGAGTTTTAACAAACCACATTATAATATTAAGGAATTATTGTTTAATTATGTTTGTTAAAACATAATCATTGAATTAGTAGATATAAATAATATTAACTATATTAGGATATGTATATAAGGGTTCTAATCAAAACAATTGTATTGATTAATTCTTATAAATAAGCACCCAATTTATTATAAAGTCGTTTTATGCTTAAAAAATATTTTTCTCTTCAAATTTTTTTATTAATTTTTGTGCAAGTATAATATAATTAATTCATACCAATTTTAGTAATGGTATTTTATAAAAATTATAATTTTTTTAAAAAATTATATCAAAATTAATTTCTATAACTTTTATTTACCTTTATTTTGTTTCATCAGGAAACAAATGGAAACAATGTTCATGCGTATGTATGATCTAATATACCCATGAACGATGTAATTAATTTTTCTATATCAAATTTAATGGATGAATCTAAATATTTAAATAATAATTATATTTTATTTTTATATCATGATTAAAATTATATATATTATGGAACCATGATAAAAGTACAAGGACCAACATTACCGAACCAAAACATATAAGAAAAACAAAGGAGTTTTTACCCAAAATAGTGATTTAAACAAAGAATTTTTAAAAACGGGTGATAAAATAATTTAAGTAAATAATATATGGTATGATATATATGATTATAGTTTTATAATATATGTATCATACACCTATATTTTTAATATTTGATGTTCTAATGTGTATTTAGGAAATCAGACCCAAGGTAATGGATTTTCATCTCCCTTTATTTTTGTGAGACACATGCCATATTAACAACTTTTTTATTTTATGTGGTGTATATAATACCCCTAAATGTATTTTTTAATTATCATTATGAAATTAATGGGAATTTAAATATTTATATAAGTTTCTTTATTTCACAGGTCTTATGATTCAAATGTTACCAAAGTTTTAAGGGTTTTATGTTTCAATCGCATTGTTTACCAGGATTAATTATGATTGTGATTATAATGATGAATTATTATGTTATAAATATAAATAAACTCATTAATTTTATTATAATGTAGTTAATATTTGATAATAAATGTTTTCCTTTCATTTCCTCTATTTATGAACTAAGGAGACCAAAATAATGTTTTTAAGGAAAACCAACATTATTTATCACTTCAGTCGAAAATAATTTTATTCCATATCCATGTTTTCTAAAAAAATATTTTCAATAAAGATTTTAATATTCCTATATGATTATTTAACTAAAATTTTATTCATGTTTTTTTATTTTTTTAAAAATAAATCTTCTCATCATTTTATGAAATGATGTACTTTTGAATTTTTACATAAAATGTGAAAGGAACTTTGTTTTAACATTCCTGTCATGAACCATATTTCCCACCATCATGACCTCTCAATGATTTAAATCTTAATTTAAAAGTTTACAAGGTAATTTTAAAATACAAGGTTTTCTTTAAAATATAGAAAAATGTTAGATTTTTAAAATTTATTTTCAATGTGTAAAGGGTATTTTCCTCAAGAATATTTTAATGATTTTTTAATTGTATTTTTATTTTTTAATGAAAAAAATAAGGGATTCAACTTATACTCTACTAGGGATATGATACAATGATTCCATCCTTATTATTTCTATGGATGGTTTATGATTATTATTAAAATATGTTATGGAAACCGATTATTCAGAACATTTTATTATATAATGAATTGATTAAATGATTATAGAACCTGTTTCTTTTCCATGGGTTCTATCATAATGAAATATTGATTAAATACATTTATTTTTATGGGTTATGATATGATGAATGTTTTATGATCTTGTGGAAAACAAACATATTATTTTTATTATGTGATGGGTGGGATTGAAATTATATATCACCCTAATGAATTGGGTAAGGATTAATATCTCATGAGATAATAATGAATGGAATAGGAGGAAAACAATGTTTCATAAGGGAAATTTTCCACTATGATAGTCTTGGGAGTGAACCATGACCAATATGATTGTTGGGTGAGTACAAAACGTACACTATAATAGTCTTAGTTAAATCCTCAACTACCAAAGAAATTATTTTTTATACTTAT
This sequence comes from Viscum album, assembly GCA_963277665.1. Taxonomy (NCBI): domain Eukaryota; kingdom Viridiplantae; phylum Streptophyta; class Magnoliopsida; order Santalales; family Viscaceae; genus Viscum; species Viscum album. Next base: position 187,667,640 of record OY728155.1, on the reverse strand, counting down.
GTGTATGGTAAAAATCTATATCTTATGCCAATGTGATGTTACCATGGATCATTATCTTTAATTACATTACGATTCATGTACTATTAAATTACATGATTTTGGAAACAGATTTGTATTATGATATTTGATATGAAGTGTTTGGCTTTAGAATGTAATGTTCATTTTCTCATATATTTATGATCATGTTATTATCACGCGATAAATATTATCTCCATTGTTTACCCTTACTAAGCATATGTACTTACCATTTTTATGTTTCATTTACCCATCAATCCAAGTCCAAATTTTTTATTTTCTAAAAACCACCGGAACCACATATATGAACTGATGAAAAAAATATAAAAAACCACAAAAATTAATAGCAATAAAAAATTCACATAGATTGAAATACCTGTGTAACTGATCCCATCTCATAAAATTCAAAATTCAAGAAACAAAATCTGCATAACATCGCCTGGAATTATGATTCATCATGATTTGGAAAACATAAAATATATGTACCCATCATCTTCCTACAAACCCATATCACTGATAAGGATACACTGGGACCCCATCAATATCATTGTACAACAGAACTAGAGAACTGAAAGTAAACCAAATGAATTTCCACAGAAAATTATCATCTCCCCCGTAGACATGCCAACCAAGAACGGAGCTCACCGACCATCAGGGATCACCACCAGTAGTACATTGACAATGAAAATAATTAAAATTCTTACTTTCCCTAGGTTATGAATAATTTTATTATGTATGATATTTCTAATAAGGGTTCTATTTATTAAGAATATAGTGGGAGATTAAGTAGTTCACTTATGAACTATTTGTTTATGTATTAAAGATTCCAAAGACAATAAACCATTATGGAACTTATGCATGTTTTTTAAAATGAAATAAATATTAATATAGGTAGATGTAATATCTATGTATGATAAGTACTGGTCACTATATTTAGTATTATAGGACATATTTAGTTTACCTTTTGAACGAAGATGATAAATCTTTAGTGAGAACCCTTAAGATAATACTAATTTTAAGATGAAATCCTATTCTGTGGTAAAGAAAGGATTGTGGTTTTCCTAAAAAACATCACAATCTAGATACTACTAGTGGTTTTGGTTTTGGAATAGATTAATCTAGGGTAATGACCCTAAAAATCATTGGTAGAGTATAACTCATCCATTATTCTAGTGTATGGTGACTGTTACCTTACTGTTCACCTAGATTTACACCCTTGGGTGATATGATTGGGTTAATTATCATTTTATTAATAAAACATTATAAAGGATTTGAATAAATGATAACTATGGATAAATAAGGCTAAAACCTAAGGTTTCATATGTCTAAAATAAGGCTTCATGATTTAGACATCCTTTAAATAATTATGTGGTTTCCCACTATGATTTTTGTTTCTCATACTATATTTTTTAGTTTTAGTAAATTGTTATAACCAGGAGGAATCATGTTAAAATTGAATGTGATGGAAAATACAGTGGTTATGAGTAATAAAATTTGATGATGGCTAGAGAGAAAGATATTTTAATTATTATAAATCCGTTATTATGATATATGATTAATAACTTGAAACTTAACCCACTCTTACACACCACAAAAAAGAGAATAATATATTTTTCCAAGCGATCATATTCTGGAGACAATGGAGGAAATAAGAATTAATTAATTCATGTTAGAAATGTGGAAATAGATACCTTGGAGAATGTCTTAAGTGAATGTGATTGTTTTTTCTATGTGGAAATGAAGGATATAGAGAACAAAACATTTTGAGGAGTTCAATGTCATATTTTTGGGGAACATAGACATTATCTTAATTAATTTCTTTTTTTAAATGTTAAATCCTAGATGAAGGAAATCAATACTTAATACCAATAATTTTAGTAAAAGAATTGAATTATTTTTGTAGTGGTATTCAATAGTTATGTTGTTAAAGTATTTTAATAAATGGTATTTTGGTTATAAGAATAATGAAATATATAAGGATTATGTTAATTTTTAGAATCCTAAATGTATTCATATAAGATTAAATTAATATTTATATATACCATAATGGGTTTATGATATTAAGGTTGATCATAAGTTCAAAGTATTAAAAACCCTTATTGAGGTTTTAAGAGAAGATATTATCATGTGATTAATGAAATTTTGGGATATTTTTTATTAGTTTGAGGTATATGTAACCCTTATATTAAAAATGAAGTATTATTTGAGGAAGAATATTATTTTCATAAGTTTAAATGGTTTGAAAATCTTGAGGGTTAATTTGAACATTATTGTTACGGTAGTAATAGTCAATTAATATTATGTGATTTTGTGGAGAAAAATGAGTTTCCTAGAAATAATTATTGTTTAAAAAGTGATTTGATGACTAAAGTTATTTTTGAGGATGTTCACCATATTTTTTATAATTTTAATGGAATTATATTAATATAGTTTTAAAAAAAGGACAACCTACATGCTGGTCGATAGACCACTGCATTCAGAAAGGCTGCTAGGCTTAAACAGACAACCAAAGGGTGATAGAGGTGCATCTCCTACCACTGTCTTTAGTTATTTACATGTAAATATGATATTTATTTACTTAAAGTAATTTATGGATAAATACTTAGTTGATATTTTGGTGTTACTGTTGAGTTTTAGAGATTAATGTAATATATTGGATAACTTGTGTTTAACATTTTGGTTTTGGTAAATATTTAGAGACATATTGAAGGACCTTTATCTATTTTATTGATCTTATAATCTAGTAAAATCTAATTTCAGTGCTTTAGGAATAAAATTTTTTAATCTTGGGTATTCTTTTCTTGGAATAAAAAATTAAGTGTAAATTGATTTAAACACAACTGAAGGATGAAATTATACTTATGAATTAAAAAGTTATCAATTAAGTATATTTTCTAGAATTCTAAATCATAATAGTAAAAAGAATATAAAAATATTAGGATAGTGATATTAAATTGAAAGTATTATAAATTTAAATTCATTTACAATTAATTAATATTATTTTTTCATCCCATATCAGTTTATGGTTTGGTGGTCATTAATTTCTCCTGATCTTTCACTTTATTGTGATAAATGATCTCTATCACTATCGATAATTTTTTTTTTCATTATGATTTTATTCCATTTCCATATTTTCAATTCCCACTATTTTTTTACTATTTTGAAACCTATTTTTATGGTATTCTATATTTCATTAATACTTAACTTTTCTTTTTGAAGAGAAAATATTCTTGTCCCTTTTTACGATGTGCATTTTCTACAAAGGAAATCTCAAATACCCAACCTTTTACTGCTGAGCACAAGTTTAAATTATGATGAAAAAATTTATGGGGGTGGGGATTTAAAACCATGAGATTTTATAATAAATTTATAACAAAATAAATTTTATTTATTTGATATTTTTTGTGTTACATGAAACACCATGTTTTATCGAACCACATTGTACTATTAAAATATTATTATTTAAATATGACTATTATAACAAAATAATTAAATTAGAAGGTATAAATATGGTTAAAAACATTATGGATTATATATTAGGGTTATAATAAAAAAAATGTATTGATCAATTCTTATGAAATAAGAACAAAATTTTCAGCAAAGTCATTTTATGCTTCCAAATTTTGTTTTCTCTAAAAATGCTTTTTATTAATTTTTATTCTTGGATAATATATTTTATTTCTACCAATTTTATTAATAATATTTTATTAAATGGATTACATTTTAGATATAATAATATAAAAATTACCTTACAATGTTCTTTTCTTATTTTCCATAAAAGATTTATTTATTAGTGAAAATATTTTTTTTGTAAAACTTTTATATCCATTCATTAAATAAAGTAATTTAAATTTCTATTATATTATTTATTTAGACATAAAGTTTCATATGATAAATTTTATTACTAATAATCTATTAAATTTAATTTTAATCAATAAATTTCATGATTTTTGTATAAATTAATTTTTATGTTTAACACATATTTGTTTTCTTATGAAAACTATTTTTTAAGTGAATAATGTTTTTAAATTTTTATTTATTAAAATAAACCTAAAGAGGAATTTTTTAAATTAAATTTATATATTATATATATATATATGAATTTAAATTCGTCTAATGAATATTACTTGTAATATAATGAATGTAAAAACACCTTTTCGATGAAAAACTATATTTTCTGGAGAAAAACTTATTTCGCTATGTTTGGAACAGTTATATTAAAAATAATTTTTACCAATTTTATAAAGAATAAAATCTATTTTTCAAATAATATTTAAAAATTATTTTAGATTTATATTTTAAATTGTTTCCAAAAGATTAATTTTTTGATGAATAGTGAAAAATTACTCGTTTTTATTAAAACTATCTTTTAATTTAATGCTTTTAAAAAGTTAAATTCATAATAAAATTTTTTGAAAAGGAAAATTAGTTTTATTATATTATTATTAATCAAATTTAGATCTTTTGAATCAGTTTTAGGTAGAATTTTGATATAAAAACCCTTTTTACTAAAAAATATTTTTTAGAATACTACCTTTTTGTTGCATCTATGGGTGTATTTTTAAATTAAATTTTGTAACTTATGTGAAATAAATTTATTAAAATTTATTACATATTTTTAAATATCATAATTAATATTATATAATATGGTCAACTTTTGTTCATAATAAATAGTAAAAATAGTAAAAATTAATTACCGTGGTTAAGGTTAAAATGGGTTTACTAAGGGTTAATCTAAAATGATATGGGTTAAAGTGGCCAAAAACATTTATAATGTCCATTTTTGGACGTATCTCTTCCTTTTTTCGTCTATGTTTCATGAAGGGTACATTTTTCATCCATTTGGTCTATGTAATACGTAGTTATATTTTATTATTTGAAAAATTCAAAGTATGTCCTCTCCCATACTTATAAAAGGACACCCCATCTCCTCTTATCTCCAAACATCAAGAGAATTTTGGTTCATAAAATACCAACCTTATTAATTTAAATAAATCCATAATATTTACCTAGATTCCCTGGATTTATTATAAAATTATCATTAGAAGGATCTAGGTGTAAACCTTTAGAGATTATTTGATGAAAATGTATAATACTTAACCATACATTTTCAATTTATTTCTTATCATACCTAATTAAAACATTAGTAAAATATTATTATATATTACAATTAATTATAAACCATAAAATTAGATGTTAGTAGGTTAATGGGATAACCAACAACCATCTCCTCCTCCATCAAATGGGAAATAAAATCATCAATTGTGTTGCAAACTGATATAATTAATATCCCATAACCACATCTCACAGATGGATATAATGAATTAATTAATGTATATATATTAATTATAATATATAATTCTACTTATGTAACTATAAGTTTACATATACATTTTTACCTTCCATTCTTTTAGAAAATTACAACACAACTCATGTATAGGTGTGGACTACCTTCTCCATGAAGAAATGTGATTATTTTATTATATTTTGACAAGGATTGTTATAATGATGGATTTGATAAATATATAGGTTTCATATTTTATAATAATTATTCATTAAATGTGAAATATTATTTATTTTTCCTTTTTTCCTTTCATCAGAAAATTGAAACAACATTTATGTGTACATACGACCTATTGTCTCCATGAACGATGCAATTCATTCTTCCATATATAATTTAATGATGAATCTAAATATGTATATAATTAAAATATATATAATTTATATCCTTCTTAAAATTATATATATGCTAGAACCATGATTATAGTATAAGTATCTAAATTACCAAACAAAAATAGACCTGAAAACATAGCAGTTATTACCCAAAATAGAAATTTTAACAAATAATTTTTATTAAACCGGTTATAAAAGTTCATAATTAAATAATATGTAATATTATATATAAAATTATGTTTCTATTATATATTTATAATTAACCTATATTTATTATATAAGAAGTTCAAATGCATTCGATGATAGATGGACTAGAGGTAAGGGATTTTCATCTTACTTTTATTTATTAGAGACACATGCCATATTCACCATGAGTTTCTTTTATATGGTATATATATTGACCATGAATATTTTATTATTATTATTATTATTATAGTTATTTTTATTTAAATATCCATATAAGGGTATTTCTTCCATGGGCATTATGATTCAAAATTTATAAAAGTGGTAATGGTTTTATGTTAAAATATCATTGTTTATCAGGTTTGTTTATTATAATGCTTCTAATTGTGAAATATTACAATATATCTCTCAATAAAAACAATAATTTTATTCTCCTCTATTTATTTTTTGTATAATACATGTTTTCCTTTCTTTTTTGTCTCTTTAGGAACAAAAGATACCAAAATAATGTTTTTAAGGAAAACTTAATTTATTTCTCCCTTCAGTCAAAAATCCTTTTCTTCCATATCCATGTTTTCTATAAATTATTTTTCAATAATTTTTTTAATATCCATATATTATTGTATAATTTAATTCTTAATCATGTTTTAATTTTTACTAAATGTTTTTAAAGTAATATTCTTTTCATTTTTCGTTCTAAGCACTTTTGATTTTATACCAAAAATGTAAAAGTAATATTTATTTTAATATGTATGGAATGAACATTAGTTACCACCATCATTAATTATAAATTATGTAATGTTTAGTTTATAATTTTCAATTTTATTTTAAATTAAAATTTTTTCTTTAAAATTTTGGACATTTTTTGTTTCTAAAAAGTCAGTTTTTAAAGTGGAAAAGTTATTTTCCTTAAGTAGTTTTTAATAATATTTTAATGGTACTTATATTAAAATGTAAAAAAACCATCATTATAATTATTCAATACTAGGTATATGATCCATTGATACCATCTTTATTGTTACTTTGTACGGTTTATGATTATGATGATAAGATTTTTATAAAACACATTCCTTTTTCATGGGTTATGCTATGATTAATTGACGAAATGATTACGAAACTCATTTATTTTCCATGGATTATATCTTATAGAAATATGTATGAAACATGTTTTATTTTATGTGGTATGATATGATGAATTTTTTATGATCTTACGGAACACATATGTATGATTTTCATTATGTGATAGGTGGGCCTGAAATTATATATCCCCCAATGCATTGGGTAAGGATTGATATCTCATTAGATAAATAGGGATGGAATGGGAAGTGATACTAGTTAAGTTAGGTAATTTTTACACTATGATATTTCTAAGTGTGTACCTTTAATACTATGATGATTTGTGGAGTGAACCCAATCCACTATGATAGTTTATAAGTAAGCCCTAATTTTAAGTAAATGATTTTATATGCTTATCTGCGTGCCCCGAATCTATGTCTTATGAAAATGTTATGTTCTCAGGGGTCAATATCTTTGATTCCTTTTTGATTCATGTTTTATAAACTTCTAAAAATATATTCCACGACTCAGGATTATGATCTTTGATATGAAGGCTATGGTTTCCAAATGCTATGCTCATGTTATGAGACCCTTATACTCATGTTATTCTTATGTGATTATTGATATCTCCCTTATTTACAAGTGCTGAGAATATGATCTCACCCTTATTATATTTAATTTCCTCAAATTATGAAGTAAGGTATTATATATACTATTTCTAGGAAGGGTGCTAGTTATAAAGAACATAGTGGAAGATGATGCAGTTCATTTATGAAATAGTTGTTCATGTATCCAAGTTTCCAAAGACATTAAACCTTTATGGTCCTCAGGAATGTCTTTAGAAAATGAAATTAATATTCATCTATCAAGATATGATATCTATGTACGATAAGTATGGGTCTCTATATAATTTCTCATAAAGGTAAATCAAGACCAACCCATATATGAAGCATTCACATTAGGGTGATATCCTCTATAACCTTCGGCAGATTAAGTTGTGTAAAGGTAATCTTTATATTACACTCAGGATGTGTGTTAAATCTAAGTTATTTCAAGGTAAAGTGTTACTTAACTTTACATAAAGTCTTCTAGATTTATGTCTGAGGGTAAAAGAGGTGATACCCTTATGCCAAATAGGGGCGCTGCATAATGGTAAATAGAATTTAAAAAAAATATATTTTTAACATATTAATTGTTTTCAATGGTTTATAAATTGTTTATAAATCATGTTAAAAGATATTTTGAGAATATTTAATTTATATTTATTTTATAAATATGTAAATTAACTATAAATTGTTTATAATTAATCATAAAAATGTTTATGGAACATTTTTATAATTATTAATGGTTAATATTTTAAAATATCTATTAAAAACATTAATGGAATGCGTTATGATCTAGAAAAAGAATTATATAAAAATCATAATAGGTGATTTATAAAGTGTTTATAAATTAAAAAATATATTATGTTTAGATTATATAAAATATTTATATAATAAATATTGAATCATAAATTGTTTATAATTCATGAAGTATCCTATAAATTCCATTTATTATATAATATGATGGAGTTAGTGTTGACATGAATATAAAGTGTTTATATTACTGATAAAATTATAATTTTTTTATAATTATCAGTTATTTATGAATAGTTAATAAATGGATCTTATTTCTGAAAATAACTAAATTTTTTATTTATTTATTAAATTTTCTTTATATTCTTACTTAGTATATTGTTTAAAAAATATGAATATTTTATATACCAATTTATATCACGACCCATCCTCGGGGCCCGTGCCGTGACTACCCCAAGCTAGGCATCCACAGGCCAGGGGCTGGCGACTAACACCAAAGGCATAAATCCCGAAGTTGGGAAGACATTGACTTTATGAAAGTATGTAAACACAACAGAGTACGCAACTGAAGTAAGCACTAAGTAAATACTATATACAAAAAGTAAATTTTGAAAGGAAATGGTCTGGAAATACAATACCAACAGTAAGTACAATACAACTGAAAAGCTAGTACAACTGCAGAACAGTAAAACGGCCACTACTGAGTCATCCTCTAGGAATCCCACCTGAAGGGTGGGTACAGATGGCCACCACAACACCTCGGGTCCGTCCGTCTGCTCTGTAATCGTCTCGCCAAGTGATCCACCTCCGGGTACCGTCCATCTCTACCAGTCTCTACCTTGATCAGTGTTGTCCATCGTCTGCATCCAACACAATGTAGTGCGGGCAAAGCCCGTGCATGGGTGAGTATACGATACTCAGTAGGGACCCTGAGACCCCTGAAGGTCTCCCAGAATCCACGAAGGATAAACCACAAAAGGAAAGATACAATCACGAAGTATCAACCAACCCTACTTAGGTATATTCCCATTCATATACCTAAGTTATCAATCTCAGTTTGTTTCCAACTCTCAAGACCAAGCACAACCTAGTCCACACATGAATGAAAGTCAATCACATCGATGATAAAGATTGAAAGCCAAGAATCATCTCACAAAGGTATACATCTTTTGTATATAGATAGAGATAATCAGATGTAGTCACTGATTCATCTAAGCTGTCAGACCCACGTAGGATACTAGACTAGCTAAGCTGTCAGTCCCACGTAGGATACTAGACTAGTTACTCTGTCGGACCCACTCAGGATACAAGTACACAAGTCATCGATGTCGAACCCACAGAGGATTCCGGAATCTTTGTTGTCGCTGCCAAATGCATAGAGGATTCCAGTATAGTTTTCTTCGCTGCCGAACCCATGGAGGATTCCACTACAGTAGTCGTTGCAGTCGTAGCCAACTCTAGGGTTCCCACACAAATCACGCTTGACTCCGGGAGGGTCCGTTCCTCGAGGAAAGGGGTCGATGCAACAACTATCAGGAAGTCCTGATTTGATGTATCCCCAAGTTCCGTCTCGTCAAAAGAAACCCAACGTGACTGACGGCGCGTCAATCGGATGCCCGATCTAAGAGATATTGGATTTTCCATTCTAAGGGCCCGGTTGGAAATATGCTCATTCCAAAATCGGCTGTTTTCAAAAGTTATCCATAACTCACTTAGAGTATCGCAAATGGACCGCCTCATTGTAAGGATCCCAGTGCCGCAGACAGTGTGTCTATGGGATGCATGATCGTGAAGTTATTCACATTTTAGAAAAACAGGTCCGACCCGTCAAGCCCGGTGGGCTGGCGGGTCGGCCCGTCATGGCTCGGTGGGTCTGACCCGACTAAGGGGTCATCCCGACCCATAGCTGGCCCAGCCAGTGCGGGGGGCGCCCCCCCCCCCCCCCCACGACTTCCCGAAACTGCGGCACTGAGCGGTGCCACCCTCCTGTCGCGCGAGCAGCCCACCTGGGTGGGCTGTGGTTCTCTCGTGCGACACATGCGGGTGTCGCAACCTTCTTCAACCTAGCCAGATGGCGGCCGGCCGGTTCACCGTCAAAGCGTCCTGTGGAGTGCGGGCTGCGGTTCTTCGCAGCATGGCGCTTTAGAGGCATCGCGGTTCTTCTGCCGAGCGGCCTGCGGATGCGGGCCGTGGTTTCCTCCACACGGCTGGTGTGCATCTGCCACCTCCGGTCATCGCCGCCTCCGCTCGCCGCCTTCTCTAGTTGCTGCTGCCTCACGTCGCCACCACCATAGTATTCAAGAACCATCAGAGGGTCTTCGGGCCGTGTTCGTTCGACCCACGCCCTTCGCGTTAGGTGATATGAATTGGCCGAAGACAATACAAGCATTCACCAAGGATGGGATATAATTTCATTCACTTAAAAATTATATCAAACCCCTTACCTCTATTTCAAGAGCGGAGCACGTCAACGAGTCGTGAAGTACAAGAATCGTGGAGGTCGATCGTCGTGGAAAATGGACGTCGATTCCGTTGAAGTCAGGGTGCATCCGAAGGGAAGCGTTGATGGAAAAGTACTTCATGTTCTTCATCGGAAAGGAACCCTTTCTTCTAATTCTCCAGAGGTTTCTCCACCGTAATATTTGACATGAAAATATTATTAAAACCTACACAATTTTAATAGAGTATCCAAACAATTCAAGTTTATTTCAATTGAGAGGTGCCAATTAATTAATGAATTTATTAATTATATGGGTTGGCATAATCAATGGGTGGGAGGTGGAGAGGCTCTACATAATAAATGAGAGGTGTTGTGAAATTTAATTAAGGGGAGTTAATGAGGAGTTTAAGGGAAGTTTAAGGGTTAGGGGCTTGTGTGGGACCCACCACACTGTATCCTCCCATGGGAGGTTATATGGGTGTGGGACCCACCAATAACTCCCCCTTGTAGGAAATAACCAACTCTAAAAAAACAAAATTGTGTACAACAATTTTATTTATTTTAATAAAAATCCCCTAAAAAAATTAACTTCTCCTCCCAAGAAAATGCAACTGCAGTAAAGGTACCCTTAAGCAAATATCAACGTTGTGAGTTCAACGTTGCCCTCAGTTTTTAATTCCAAGCACATGTTCAAAATGTAGAAATACCCACACATACGTTTACTAAATGTACCCGAACAAAACTTCAAAAATTGATTCCGGGCACACCGGGCCTCAGAATCAGGCGCGGTCAGAAACTGCAGACTCGTAAAATTCCAAAGAATTTAAAAAAAATTCCTTGAAATTTCTCGGTCTTAAAATTACCCCCCCCCTCAGGGATTTACATCCTCAGAAAGCTACAACACACACTAGGGAAACTACTGGGGATACTGAGCACACATCTGAGCCTCCCACTCCCATGTGCTCTCCTAGAGGATCCTGTGATGCCAGAAAATGTGCACTAGAGGAATCGACCGTCCACATAGGACCTGCTCCTGTCGATCCTTGATCTCCAATGGAACCTCTTTGAATGTTTCCCCGTCATTGATGTCCATATATTCATGCTCGATGATGTGGTTCAGGTCATGCACGTATCTCCTCAGCTAAGATACATGGAAGATTTCATGACCCTAGTGTAACTGAGGTGGAAGGGCCAGGTGGTAAGCCACCTCGCCTACTCTGCTGAGGACCTGGAAAGGTCCAATGAAACGAGGAGATAACTTGCCACCCTGGGCAAATCTCCATAGACCTCATTAAGGTGAGACCCGTAGGAAAACGTGGTCGCCATCATCGAACTCCAGTGGTCTCCGTCTCCTATAAACATATGACTTATATCTGATTTGTGTTGTCTTCATCCTCTCTGGGATGATATTCACCTTCTCTGTCGTAGCCTTAACTATCTCTAGTCCTAAAAGTGCTGACTCCCCTAGGTTAGTCCAGCATAGAGGTGATCTGCAAGGTCGGTTGTACATTGCCTCATAAGGGGCCATCCCGATGGTGGAGTGGTAGTTGTTATTGTACGCTAACTCCACCAAGGATAGGTGATCCTCCCAAATATGACCAAAGTCAAGGACACATGCACGGATCATGTTCTTGAGAGTCTGAATGGTCCTCTTAGTCTGACCGTCTGTCTAAGGATGGAAGGTAGTGCTCAAGCGAAGCTGTATCCCAAATGGCGCCTCTAATCCCTTATATACCCGGGAAGTGAAACGAGCATCTCGATCGGAAAGGAGAGTCGATGGCACACCATGAAGCCATACAATCTCCTGAATGTAGAGGTGTCCCCAGCTCTCTACTGTGCCCTGCTATCTGATCGGTAGGAAGTGGGCCGAATTGGTGAGTCGGTCTACAATCACCCAGATAGATTTGTATCCTCTATATTTACATGGAAGTCCCGGCATGAAATCCATGGATATCCCATCCCACTTCCACTCTTGGACCACTAATGTATGTACCAATCCTGCTGGTACCTGGTGCTCCACCTTCACTTGCGGACATGTGAGGCATAGTGAAATGAACTCTGCTACTGCCTTCTTCATACCCGGCCATTAGTGCTGTCGTCTGACGTCTTGATAAATCTTTGCCACTCTTGGAAGTACCGCTATAGGGGAAGTATGGAACTCCCTCATCACCTCCTCCGGTAGTGAAACTGGTACCATGGTACGTCCCCTGAAGAGGATGACATGCTCCCCTCCTTCAGAAAATCCATCCGGTGCCTGCCCTGAGGATATCTAAGCACATCACGTCTCACAGTCAACGTCCCCACGCTATGCCTCTCTAACTCGTTGAAGAAGTGGAGGGGAGACTGTGAGAGACTGTATAAAGGATGCTCCATCTCTATCCACAAATAATATCTACAATGCGGCCAGATGCTCTGTCACCTCTCCTAGCAGCTGAATACCTGATCTTCTGCTTAGAGCATCTGCTACAACGTTCCCCTTCCCAAGAGTATAGTCTATCTCAAAGTAATAGTCTTAGAGGAACTCGAGCCACGTCGTTGTCCTGAGTTCATGTCCTTCTTGGAGAAGATATACCTGAGACTCTGGTGGTCAGAGTAGACTGTAAATCTCTCGCCCATCAGATAGTGTCACCACATCTTCAAGGTGAAGACCACTACTGCTAACTCTAGGTCATGGGTAGCATAGTTATGATCATGTTGTCTTAGATGACGAGAACCATAAGTAATCACTGCTTGCTCCTACATCAGGACACACCCGAGTCTGCTCCCTGATGTGTCGCAGTAAACTATGTACCCAACTCCCTCCTCTGGTAGCCTGAAGATGGGTGCACTGGTCAATATCTGTCATAGCTTCTAAAAGATCTTATTACTTATATCTAACCACACGAAGGGTTTCCACTTCTTTTTCAAAGATGAAAGAGTTTCTACAACTCTTGAGAAGTCTGTCACAAATCTCGAATAGTATCTAGTCAAACCCAAGAAACTATGTACCTCTGTCACACTCCTGGATGGCTCCCAATCATGTACTGCCGTGATCTTTGATGGATCCACTGCAACTCCAGCCTCCGAAATGACGTGTCCCAAGAAGTGAACCTCTCAAATACAGAAATGGCACTTCGAGAACTTACCATAAAGCTAGTTCTCTCAAAGTGTGTCTAGTACTACCCGTAAATGGTAGGTGTGCTCCTCCTAAGTAGTCGAGTAAATCAGTATGTCGTCGATGAAAACTACGACAAATCAATCGAGGTAAGGCTGGATGATCCTGTTCATGAGACTCATGAACACAGCTGGAGCGTTGGTTACACCGAAGGGCATAACCAAGAACTCATAGTGGCCATACCGACACCTGAAGGCCCTCTTCTGCACATCCTGGTCTCGAACTCTAAGCTGGGGATAACCTGACCTGAGGCCTATCTTTGAGAACCATCGTTCTCCCTTGAGCTGATCAAAGAGGTTGTCAATCATCGAGAGTGGGTACTTGTTCTTCACAGTCACCTAATTCAGGTTATAGTCGTCAACACATAGTTGCAAGCTCCCATCCGCCTTCCTGGAGAACAAAATCGGAGAAGCCCATGTTGAAACACCAGGTCAGATAAATCCCTTCCTCTACAAGTCCTCTAGCTGTACCCGTAGCTCATGAAGCTCAGAGGAAGCCATCTGATATGCTGTAGTAGATATCGGTGTTTTCCCGTGGTACAGTTCAATGTAGAAGTCTACCTCTCTATGAGGAGGTAGTCCTAGAACGTCATCAGGAAAAACATATACATACTGATCCACCAAAAAAGGAAAAATCAGACTCCGCACATCAACTACTCCAAGGATAAGACTAGCCAACTGATGTGTGATCGGCTTCCCCCTCCCCTGTGTAAGTCCATCCAGCACTGCAAAGGCTCCAATATCTCCGGTGAAGGTGAACCTAGTCCTATCAGTGCAGACACACCACACTTTGTGCCTAATACAGTCGATCCTAGCATGGACTGTAGATAAGCAGTCCATACCCAAGATGACGTCGAAAGGCCTCGATGCCGCTACAAGAAGATCCCAGCCGAATCTCTCGCCTCCTAGTGTAAGTTCACACTACTGTCACTAGTGCGTAATCATCGAGTCTTCTCCCGTAGGAGTCTCTAGCCGTAAGGATAGAGCCAACGGCTCCGTCGGAATCTCCGAGCTCTGAACAAGGGAAATGAAAATAAAAGAATGACTCACACCTATGTCTATAAGTACTATAACAAGGGTGAAGTAGACACAGATAGTACCTCGGATCATCTCAGGTGTGCATTGGTCATATGCCTCGACTGCCTGGAGCTGAGCCTGCCCCTGTCTTACAGCTCCCTGTGGTCGGGGTGGTCCTCCTGGTGGTGGTGGTGGTAGGGCCTCAAAATGTCATCCACCACCTACTGCTCGACTAGATCCTATGCCTCGTCTGCCTGCTCCCGGCGGACCACCACGGTTGGAACTCTTCCTATTCCTGGGAAGTCCCTCTACAGTCTACTTATCGTCCGCATGGCATGTCGGGCAGTCTCAAGCGATGTGACCCTACCCGCCGCATGCATAGCACTACCTGCTCCTCGTATAGCTGGCTCGGTTTTGTGTCCCTTGCACAACCGAACCTATATCCTAAGGTCTCCCACTAGATGGCCTGGTCCGCTTGGACCTCTGTGACATCTGTCTACTGTCGGCTGCAGAAGACTCTACTATGTGTCGCCCTATGGTGGGTCTCTCTGCTGTTGTCGTTTCAGAAAGAAAGATCTCTATAAGAAGGGCTCGCTCCAGCACTCCCGCCAATGCCAGAATGCTGAGGGAGATCATCGAAGCTCTGATCTCATGTCTGATTCCCTACTCAAAGGTCCGAGCCTTGAAGAATGGGTCCTGCACCATATCCGTGGAGTATCGCGAGAGGTCAGTGAACTTCGTCGAGTATTGAGCTACTATCTTGATGCCTTGCCGCAGATGAAGTAACTCCTGAATCCGCACCACATGATGGGTGGCCAGAACAAACTCCGAGTAGAAGAGACTCTCAAAGTCTTTCCAAAGTAAAGATGCCTCCTCATGCACCGGGAGAATCAGGCTCCACCATCTACCTGCTACTGCGTGTAGGAGACTCGCGACAAGGATCACCATAAGGTCGGCTGCAGTCCCTACCAATCTGAAAACTCTAACGACAACCTCCTTCCAATCCTTGGCTAACTGTGGGTCCATCTCTCTGTGGAACCTGGGCGGCCTCAGTCACTGGAACTCGTGAAACACACTCAGACGACGTGCAATCTCTACAGCTGGGGCTGGTGGTATCGGTGGCCCAGCGGGTAGTGGTACCACTGGTGCCTCCGCTGTGATGGGGCCCTGCACCGAGGCCTCATCGCTCAGTGGGCTACCATCTCATCCGTAACTAGGAACCCTAGATGGCTACCTTAATGGGTCCATCCTGAACAGAAACAGGTGCACCATGGTCAAATAGTATACCTGGTGATCTAACACAACGTAATAAAAAATAATCCTTTTGAAACACACATGCAATCAGTGTTTTCGTGTACTGAGTCAGAAATCAGAGGTCAGGGTCCTAGTGTATGGATACGTCATCTGCCGCACCAACACTGGACTCCCTAGACTGAAAACCACACTCAATACTCGTAACACTATTGCTTCACAAAAAATAATGATTAGAGTCCTCAGTTCTGCGGTATAACCGACTCCAATGATACCAATTTTTCACGACCCATCCTTAGGGCCCGTGCCGTGACTACCCAAAGCCCGCCTTCCATAGGCCAGGGGCTGAAGACTAGCACCAAAAGCGTAAATCCCTAAGCTGGGAAGGCATTTCCTTTATGAAAGTAAGTAAACAAAATAGAGTATGCAACTAAAGTAAGCACTAAGTAAATAATATATACAAAAAGTAAGTGCGGAAAGCAAAGGGGACAAAAATACAAGCCGAACAGTAAGTACAGTACAACTCAAAATCTAGTACAACTGTAGAAAATTAAAAAAACCACTACTGAGTCATCCTTTGAGAATCCCACCTGAAGGGTGGGTACAAATTGCCACCACAACACCTTGGGTCTGTCCGTCTGCTCCGTGAATGTCTCGCCAAGTGATCCACCGCTGGGTACCATCCAGCACTACCAGTCTCTACCTCGAACAGTGTTGTTCGTCGTCTGCATCGAACACAACGTAGTGAAGGAAAAGCCCGTGCATGGGTGAGTATATGATACATAGTAGGGACCCTGAGACCCCCGAAGGTCTCCTAGAATCCACAAAGGATAAACCAAAAAAGGAAAGAAACAATCACGAAGTATCAACCAACCCCACTTAGGTATATTTCCATACATATACCTATGTTATAAATCTCAGTTTGGCTCCAAATCTCGAGACCAAGCACAACCCAGTCCACACAGGAAAGATAGTCAACACATAGATGATAATTTTTGAAATTCAAGACTCAGATCACACAGGTATACATCTTTTGTAAAGAGATAGAGATGATCAGATTCAATCACTGATTTATCTAAGGAGTCAGACCCACGTAGGATACTAGACCAGCTAAGTTGTCGGACCCACGTAGGATAATAGACAATCTACTCTGTAGGACCCACTCAGGATACAAGTACTGAAGTCATCACTGTTGAACACAGGGAGGATTCCAGTATAGTTGTCGTCACTGTCGAACCCATGGATTTTTCCAGTACAGTTTTCGTCACTGCCAAACCCACGGAGGATTACAGTACAGTTATCGTCGCTACTGAACCCACGGAGAATTCCAGTATAATAGTCGTTGCAGTCGCATCCATCTCTAGGGTTCCCGCATACAACACGCTCAATTACGGGAGGATCCGCTCCTCGAGGAAAGGGGTCAATACATCAAATATCTTGAAGTCCTGAGTTGATGTATCCCAATGTTTTGTCTTGTCAAAAGAAACCCAAGGCGACTGGCGGCGTGTGAATCGGACGCCCGGTCTAAGAGTTATTGGCTTTTCTATTCCAGGGGCCCAGTTGGAATTACGCTCGTTCCAAACCCAGCCGTTTTCCAATGTTGTCCAAAACTCACTTAGAGTATCGAAAAAGGACCGCATCATCGTAAGGGTCCCAGTGCCGCAGATGGTGTGTCGATCGGACGCATGGTCGTTACGTTATTCGCATTTAAGTGAAACGGGCCCGACCCATCAAGCCCGGTGGGCTGGCAGGTCAGCCCATCCTAGCATGGTGGGTCCGACACACCTAAGGGTTTGGTCCGGCCCGGCTGGCACGACCCAGCCCAGATCGGGCGGCCTGGCCCGGCTGGCATGGCCCAGCCCGACCAACTGGCCGAGCCGGTGTGGGGGCATGCCCCCCCCTCGACTTCCCGAACCGACGGCGTCACCCTCATGTTCAGTCTGCCGAAGACGGCCGGTCTTCCTGGATTGAGTGGCCCGCACGGGTGGGCCAAGGTTCTCCCGCATGGAACCTATGAGTGTCACAACCTTCTTCAACTCGAACGGTAGGCAGTCGGCCGGTTCACCGCCGAAGCGGCCCGCAGAGTGCAGCCCACGGTTCTCCGCAGCGCGGCGCCTTAGAGGCGTCACAGTTCTTCTGCCGAGCGGCCCGCAGAAGTGGGTCACAGTTTCCTCCACACGGTCGGTGCGTGGCCGCTGCCTCCAGTCACCTCCGCCTCCGTTCTCCACTGCCTCCGGTCACCACCGCCTCTCATCACCACCGCCAAAGTATTCAAGAACCATCGGAGGGTCATTGATTCATGTTCGTTTGTCCCGCGCCCTCCGCGTTAGGCGATACCAATTGGCCGAAGACAATACAAGCATTCAAAAAGGACGATATATAATTTCATTCACTTAAAAAATTATATCAAACCCCCTACCTCGATTTCAAGAGAGGAGCACGTCAACGAGTCTCGGAAGACAAGAGTCGCGGAGGTTGGGCGTCATGGAAAACGGACTTCGATTCCGTTGATGTCGGGGGTGTGTCCGAAGGGAAGCGTCGATGGAGAAGTCCTTCGTGTTCTTCGTCGGAGTTGTTATTCATTGAAGAACGATGTTCTTCTTTAGAGAGGAACCCTTTCTTCTAATTCTCCAGAGGTTTCTCCAACGAAATATTTTCCAAGAAAATATTATTAAAAACTACCCAATTTTAATAGAGTAGCCATGCAATTCAAATTTAATTCAATTGAGTGGTGCCAATTAATTAATGAAGTTATTAATTATATGGGTTGTCATAATCAATGGGTGGGAGGTGGAGAGGCTCCACATAATAAATTAGAGGTGTTCTCAAATTTAATGAAGGGGAGTTAATGAAGAGTTTAAGGGAAGTTAAAGGGTTATGGGCTCATGTGGATCCCACCACACTTTATCCTCTCATGGGAGGTTATGTGGGTGGGGGACCCACCTCTAACTCACCCTTGTAGGAAATAACCAACTCTTAAACAACAAAATTGTGTACCACAATTTTATTTAATTTAATAAAAATCTCAAAAAAAAATTAACTTCTCCTCCCCAGAAAACACAATTGCGGTAAAGGTCCCCTTAAGCGAATACCAGCGCTTCGAGTTCATCAGTTCCCTCTATTTTCAATTCCGAGCACCGGTTCAGAAGATAGAAATACCCACACGTATGTTTACTAAACGTACCCAATAAAAACTTTATAAATTGATTCCGGGAACACTGGGCCTCAAAATCAGGCGTCGTCAGAAACTACGAACTTGTAAAGTTCCAAAAAATTTAAGAAACAATTTTCCTTGAAATTTCCGAGTCTTTACAATTTATATGATAAATTTATCTTATGATGGAGCCTTAAATATCATTCTAGGATTGATATCATAAAATTTATTTTTCATATATCATGATCATGACTTGTACTATTATTTATGAACATGAGAATAATTTTTGGGATTTTTTTATATATTAGGTGTTAGAGTTTTTATGAATTTAACTATCTTTTGATTAAGGTATCCTTGGATAAAGGAATTTGGGGTCAAACCACCTACTTTCCTGGTGGATTTCCTTATCTAGAAATTTGGATGGGGTTAGCTATATGTCGCTATGAGCTTACTCATGTAGTGTTTTTCAATATCTTATTACCATGTGAATTAACATGAATTGTTCATGTATATTATTAAAATGATGAATATTTATATTTATAAATATACATGACTTCTATTTTTGTGTTATTAACACAAAATTGTGTATTGTTAAAAGAGTTATACATTAATATGGTGGTTAGAATAAGGATTTCCATAACTAAACTATTATAAGAATGAATACAAAAAAGGTAATAAAACACGAGAAGATGATTATTACTTAGGATGTAATGGTTTTGAATTTAATATTAATATGATTTATATTAATTGGGATATACTTGTGTAAGTTAAACAAGTAACAGGTGACACTAGAACTTCCTTGGATAGGTCATTCCATTGTTGGGTACCCTTGGATCAACCATTATTTGGATATTTTTGGCATTTTTTTGGGTTTATACTAGATGGAAGACCCTAATAGGATTAGGTTACCCGAATAATAGAGTTGAGTGAATTCATATGATAGATTTTGTATAAAGTGTTATCCACTATGTTATCCAAGAGTCAAAACAATTGTGATTGTATTATCTAAAATACCTAACGGTGCTTGAGAGCTCAATAGAATGTCCATTGTAGCTATAAGTTTTATAGAAATTTATTATACGTTTCTAAAGTGAATGTGATATCCAATCTACTTTTGAAAAGTTTTATTAATATATATAATTTCAAAATTATAATAATAATTTTAGGAGATTATAGTTTTCATTCTAGTGTTGAAGTAAATTTTTTTTACATCATAAATTAGAATCTAAATATTATTAGCAAGATAGGATGAATATATATAAAGGTAGTGTATCTTTATCCAGCCCTATTATAGGATAATAGGTGTTAAAATAGTTAACATAAAAAAATAATAAGATTAATTGGATATACTATGTTTAATATTTATTCGATTCTATAACATTTTTTTAAATAAGACATGGATAGATGGGTTTTATCTAGGATAAAAGAGTTTATCCAAATATGTATTTAAATATATGCGAATGTGTTCCTGCCACCCATTGGGGGAATGTATAAAAAAATATTATTTTCAAATGAAAATTATCTAAACACATAGAATACCATATATGATATGGAAATAATAGTTTATTTCTTAAAAATTATAACTAAACAGAAATAAGAGATATTTCCTAAAACACAAAGTTGATTGTGTTGTGTTTGAAAAAGATAATTCGATGTGAATATAGTATCTAATAGGATAGTGGAAGTATATTTGAACATAAATAATTAAAAAAGTTAGAAAATAATATATTTTACCATATTTATTTTTGGAGATTATTTTCATTATACCCTAAAGATTTAGGATATCTGGCATTAAAGAAAAATGTAAATAGTTACATTTAGTTATTGTGAGAAAGTGAATATCACTATTAACTAAAGGATTATACATATATAATTTTATAATTATCTTTAATTAATATCATAAATAATTTTATGATATGTGGTGGTAAATAATAAAAAGTAAAGAGTTACATTTAGTTATTATAATAAGTGAACACCACTATTCCTTAATGGTTTATTTCACCCAATACAAAAAGTATATCACTTGGTATTCTAGAAGAGTTTAGAGTATGGAAATAAAGAGAAATTTAAAGAGTTAAATTATCTGCCATATTGAAGTAGATATCACATTATCCTAAAATAGTTTAGAATGACCTGGTAAAGTGATAATGTAAATAGTTTAAATATTTAAAAAAAGTCCATGAATGAGTTTGATGGAAAGTGTTCCACAGAAAATGATGATGTAATTAGAAAGTGTTATAAGTATAAAACTAGAGAAAAAATTATAACATTTTATGTTATGAAGTTATGAAGTTTGAATATTAGTTCAAAGAGTTGAACTTAAAGAATCTAATTCCTAAGTCTCACTATTATTGAAACTATCTTAATTCAAAAATGTTTCACAGTAAGAGGTCAGTGGGAGTATTTTATTAGATGATCACATATGGATATGATCATAATTGAAAAATGTATTTAATGTTAAGAAATACCATTTATATAGAAATAACATGAAATTCTGGTGGAATATATTAAGACATTGGTTGTAATGGTTATAAATATATTAGGTAATTATAATAAATTCAATATATATTTATCATTAATTTATGTGTTGTGAAACATTAATTTATATGAATGATTGAATGATAAATATCCCCTCAATGAAGAAACATTGAGTTTCCCCTAACCGAGGATCATTATGGAGTATAATGGACTGTGAAAATTTTCAAAGGTTAGCTTGAATATATTATTATTTATGTTATAAAGTGTTTTAAATGAGATATTTAGAATATAATAATGTGATAATAAGTATAGAATTATTACTTGGAATGATCTATGAAAGTATATCTTTTCAAATTCTATATGGTAAAAGATATACATAGAGGTGTATACTTATTATCAATCCTTTTTACCAAAGGTCAGAAAGATATCTAGGATGATAAATTTCATACATTGATACCCTAATTATGAAAGAAAACATATGAACTTAGCTAATATGGGGGTGATTGGGCATGTTACTGATCATGATGTTGGTTGGAGTGAAACCACGATAGAATTTTTCAACTTGTATGAAATGAAAAGGCATATGGACCTTGATTGAATTGGAATTAGGAAATGCATGTCCATTCTTAGTTGTTTCCCATTTTATGTTCTTAACTACTTGGATAAGTGACATATGATTTAATTATCAAATAAATGAATAACATGCGATGTATTCATTGACTTGTTCAGCCTCTTTTAGAGGATCAATAAATAATGATAGGATATACAGGACTGATATGTTCCATGTCTAGTGGTCACTTGAGGTCATAAAAGAAAGAATTATATAGGTATAAATGTGATGTTTATGATGCATCTTATGTTAGACATGTTTATATATAGATATTAGTATGTTTTATGGAGATCACACCAGAAAACATAGTACCTTGAGTAGCATTGAAACTTTTATAGAGTATTTTATTTGATTAAATCTATGAAATTAGGAATTTATAGATGTTTTCAATACTGCACAGGCTAACATGGTCACATTGTTAGGCCCTTAGATATAGATAAAATTTTGATAATGTTTTTGTTCAAAATAAAGATAGTTTGATGGAAAAACCTTATTCAAAAGAGTTTGTATGGATTCAAAAATTTGAAATGTTTTTCATAAAGTAATTATGAGTTTTTTGAAAGTGGGAGATTGTTGAATGTATACTAAAATTTTCATGCATGAGATGCATGTAAAAATGAATATGATACCTATGATATATATATATATATGTGTGTGTGTTAAACATACAAGTGTATAATTAATACATTAATGTGATCCGTGTATTTTTATGCATATTATGAATAGAGAATAATATATATATATATATATATGTATGTATGTATATATTTATTTAACCTAAATGGTTTATCCGTTACAATCCATTGAAAATTTATTTAATAATTTATATTAATTCACTAAAACTGTTTAATGAATTATAACCAACAGTCAAAAACACATACAAGGTTATACCTCAGGATTATCCCAATATAAGAGGATGATATTCTGTTCTATTAGGCGTGGATATGTAATATATATATTCCTATGTTAAAGCTATCTTTATCCCAAAATATTTTTTATCTCTTTTGAGAAGGCATTAACACCCCATCAGATTACAAGTATCCTCATGAAGCTTTTGTGGATCCATTGGTTGGGGTACTTCCTCAAAGGCATGTTTGTTTAGTTCACTCCACATCATGATCTTACTCAAACATTTGGTAGGAATGTAAGATAAAAATTCTATTATTATAGAAATCCAAGTACTCGGTTTTGTTTTTTTTGTTTTACACATTCTTCTTAAAGATTGATCTATCTATGTTTTGGGTTGTCTTCCACTGCATATGATCATTAAATGGTCATTTGAAACCATCATATTAATGATAAAATATGTTTATCCTTACAGGACTCTATTTAATATAATCATATATATCAAAATTAATATTTTTTGTCAAAATATCAGTAAGTTTATCTTGCATTACAATGAACTATAAAATAATTTCTCATTTTTGTGTGTGATCCCAAATAAAATGGTGTCTTATATGAAAGTGATTTTCTCATGAGTTATTTGTTGGTTTCTTACAAATAGTTATGGAAATTATGTTATAAAAAATGTGTTTTTTGTAAAGGTAATTCCAAAATTAGTGAGCGTGTGTTGCATCCAACACACTTGATCACAAATGATTTCAACAACTATATGTTGAACTTTAACAACAGAATGTGATACTGAGTGTTGTTTATTGAATGTCCAAGAAACTAAAATATCTCTTATGAAATGAAAATTTCCATATTTACCTTTTATAAAAATTTTACATCCACCAAATTTATCATCTAAAAAAAATTAGTTCAAAATAATATCCAGAAGAATAAAATATTTTGAGGTCTGATGCTCCTTTAAGGTAATAATATATTTGTCTAACAACTTTAACATGGGATTCTTTCATATTTTCTTGAAATATCACACACAAGAAAATAGTTATGATTTGTCAACTAACTATAAGATATTATAAATGTCCAATCATTCCTCTTTTTTGATCAATAGGTTTCCCATACATATTCAGATCATGAGTTTTTGAGGTTTTTATAGGGTTACTTATAGTTGTATCATTACAAAAAATTCCCATAAGTAAAAATTTTACAAAATTTTATTGTGAAAAAAATTTATCTTCTTTTTTTTGGGAAATTTGAAAAATAAAAAATGGTTAGTTCACCCATCATGCTCATTTCAATATTAGATTTCATAAGTTTCTCAGAGAAATCTGACAGATATTTTTGAGTTTATTCAAATATAATGTCATTGATATAAATATAAACAACGATGTTATCTTTAAAAAAATTATTAATAAAATATATGGATAAAAAACTCCATTAAAAAATTATTTTGAATTAAAAATCTAATAGTTCTATAATAACATTCTCTTGGATCTTGTCTAATTTCCTAAACCACCTTAGTAATATTTAACAAAATGTTCAACAAATTTTATATTATCCAAACCAAGTTTGTTTTTTATATAATCCTTTTCCAAACATAACCATTATTCAAAGAACACTTCATATCTATTTTATAAAGAGTAAAATTTAATTATACTGTAAAGTCTAGAAGTATACATACATATCGGAATCTTTCTACTGATGAAATTTTTTTCTTCATTGTTCATGCCTTCTTGTTGATTATAATATTTATCAAAAATAATTTCTTTATTTATATTAATTATTCCATTTTCATTATGTTTGTTATGGAAAATGCATTTTACTTCAATCAGAAAAAGATATTTAGGCTATTTTACGGAATTCAAAACTTTGTTCCTTTGAATCTCACTGATCTCATAATATATTTCCATTATCTAATATTCATAAACTAAAGCCTCATCAGGTGTTTTATGTTAAAATTGATATAAGAATGAAAAATTTTGACATTCATTTCTTAAGGAACTACTAGCTTTGATTGGTTGAACAACATCACTAATGACACTATTTGTGGGATAATTCATTAAGATTTTTTGGATTTATTGTATGTTTAAAATGTTGTTATTAAATAATAGGTTTAATTTATTCTATAGTTACTTCTTTTGAAATTATTTATTCAGTTTCTATTCTATCTGAATAATTTTTTAAGATGGGTTGAAAAATATTGTTGAAAAAATCATCTGAAGATATAGTTTGAAGACATTTGAAAAGAAATGGAACTGTTTCGTCAAACATAACATGCTCCATTTCATTAATAGTATTTTTTTAGTTTGTTTAAAAGATGATAAGACTTAATTTCTATAGAATAGTACAGAAATATCCCTTCATAAAATTTGTTTCAAATTTATAAAAATTATCTTTAGTATTTAAAATGAAAAATTTACATCAAAAAAACAATATAGCAATATTTTTTTTGGATTTCATCCAGTCCACAACTCATAAAGTGTTTCATTAAGAAAATGACTTCGTAAAATCGATCTATAATATAGAAATAAGTATAAAAAACATTATCTTAGACATGTTTAATAGTTGAATATTCCTTTAACATAGTTCTTGTAATTTCCTCAATAAATCTATTTCTTATTTCAACTATATCATTTGGCTGATGATTTTTTGGAGTGAAAGATTTGTGTGTAATGACTTTCTTACTACAAAAAGATTAGAAATAAAAAATTTTAAACTCACCCCCATGATCAATATGAATAGAAACAAAAGTAGCGTTTTCTCATTTTTATCTTGAGTTAATGTTTTTCAAAACATAAAAGAGATTCCAAATTTTTAGATAGAAAATAGATACTAGTATATCTAATGTAGTAGTCAATCAATAAATATAAAAAGTATTTTTTTCTAACATGTCTTGTTTATGTTGGAATAAATAAATCCATGTGAACTAACTGTAAATATTCATAATTAAATACTTCACTAATATATTTAAAACTAGACGTATGTAGTTTACTATATTAAAAAAAGTTACATAATTTTGAAAAAGCAAACTTATGCTCCAGTATATATTTCATGAGTCCTTTCTTAGAAAGATTAGTAAATGTTCTAATGTTGTAGTGTCCCAAAATTATATCCTAAAACGTTGTTTAATGTTATATTACACTTATTCAAGGGATATTTTGAATTCTATAGTTTTCTATGTTTAAGGAGTAAACATTTTGTGGCATATCAGAAGACATAATAAATTTTCCTTCTGAAATTTGAACAAAACATTTATCATTTCAAAATAAAAAAGGTAAACTTCATCACAATATTGGATTATACTCATGATATTGTTTATAAGTATTGCAATGTAAAAAACATTATAAATTAATTCTTCACATAATAATTAAATATGATATATTCTATTGATTTCCCTATGAGTATCGTAACAAAAAGTCACTTTTCCACATTTCAAAATTATAATGTTCTATAAGAACCTTTTTTTATCATTCATATTCCTTGATTAACTAATATCTATATACCATATATTTTGGATATTGTTACTCAACCTTTCACCTGAAAAAACGTATTAATATTTTGGTATATAGACTTTCTTAGGTCTAAAATAATTTGAAAAAATGACTTTTAAAATAAATATTTTTCCAACATTATTATGTTATATAGTTTATGATTGTATAGAACTATGAGATACATGGAACTAAAAAAATGAACAATATTTAAAGAACATTTTTTTCCAATTCCCTCAAATTTTATGTTTCATAAAAAGGGTTC
This sequence comes from Viscum album, assembly GCA_963277665.1. Classification (NCBI taxonomy): domain Eukaryota; kingdom Viridiplantae; phylum Streptophyta; class Magnoliopsida; order Santalales; family Viscaceae; genus Viscum; species Viscum album. The sequence goes on along the minus strand of OY728155.1, from coordinate 187,640,656 downwards.
ATTTTTTGGACGAAAATAATTTAAATGAAAAATGAGTATTTCATAAAGTAAAAAATGACCCTAGAAGTATTTTTATGATGTATCAATGGTGCATATAGATTATCAAAATTTTACATCCCCTAATTAAAAATTGAAATATGTTATTTTAGACTATTTATTTTAGAATTTATTTTTACAAAAAATATTCTTATCATCAATAGTTGTGGTAGAATTACATTTTTATCTAACTCTAAGGTAAGATTAGAAATATTTGAACCATGTTTGGAATTATAGTATTGGATTTAGTAAGTCCTTATTTTTAACAATCATAATATTTTATAACATTAATATTCCTTTTCTTCTGTAAATTTACGTATCTTTTCATTTATTAAAAACTAGGTATACTATCCTCATTATCTGATGTAGTAATATTTTCATGTTTTGAAGAAGTTGAGTAATATCAATTATTCGAATTAGGGTAATTATCATTTAGATTTATTCTTGTATGATACATAGTTTAAAAATTCTCCATTTAAAATTTATTGTTCTTTATAATTCTATTATAAAATCCCACAAATTTCTGATTATCACTAAATTTCTTTGAATAACATTCCATATAAAAATCTTCACCACTGGCACCCCAAGTATCTAGAGAATTCAAAATTTTCTTCCCTTTGTTATTATAAAATTTATTTTCCCCGTTTTCTTTTTTTCTTTAACATTGGATTGTATTTTTTGATGTATCCACTATTTTGTTCATTCATCTAAAATTATTTCAAAAGTATCCTTCTTCTCAATTATATTTGTATGATTCTTCCTATATTTATAGAAAAAATATTTCTTCCCATATATCTTATTAATTATATTCACTAAATATAAGAACCTCACTAATCCATGAATTTATTCTTAAATTTAGAATATTTAGAAACATTCTCACTTGAAATAGATTTATTAGGTGCTACTAAATATGTTGAAGAAAAATTAACACCATTATTTTTATTTTCATTATTAGAATCTATTTTTGATATAATCTCATATTTCATAAGAGTTACAATTATATTATCTAAACTTAGTTTGATTAGATGTTTCAGATGATCTATTTCCATCCACTTATATTTCCATTTATTTTGAATGATACCAATAATATTTTCTATAATATATTAATTTGTCGACTCCTTATCTCCAAGATAGAGAAAAAAATTCACTATATTCATAAATCATTGATGCATTTTGGAAAATGATTTACCTGGTAAGAAATCAAAAAGCTTGAAAATATGAATAAATCATAGCACTAATAATTTTTAAAATATTATATTTTACAAAATTATTTTCTTCAATATTTATCATGATATTATTGGTTTTATCATTAGAAAATATCTAACAATAAACATTTATTATTTTAAAATGTAACATTATATTACAAACTAAATAGTTCTGTTAATATTATGAATTTTATTCTCTAGTGAAATTTCTAACTTCCGTAACTGGTTTTTTTAACTACCAATCATCAAGAGATAATTATCACCACTAGAATTTATAACCAATTTCTTCATTTGATATCTATAATATTCATATTCAGCACCATCAAAAATTGGTAGTCTCCACGGATTCTAATTTTATAAGGTTCCAAATTATAAAACATCCATAAAAAATACTCTTACAGATCAATAATGTTAGCATAATTATGTATATTTGTATTGACCTTCTATGATACCAAATAAATGTTAATAAGATTATTAAAAGTACTATAAGAGCATCATGAACTATAGTTTATAAAAATATTCAAAATTATAATTTTCCCAACACTTTATTTTTTATATGTCTATCAAAAAAAGAGTTATTTAAGTATACATTCTAACATTAGTGTATGAAACTATTTTATACTATAGAAGATAAAATTTATAAATGAATTGTGGAAATAAGAAACTTTTAGAAACAATTAAAAAAATTTACAACAAAATTTAATAAAATATTGTAACAAAACATTCATAAGATTTCCTAATAAAGGTATTCAATTTCAACCAAAGTGATAAGGAAGTTTGTGAACTAGAATTATGGTATCCCCAATTATAATGTTATCAGAAATTATAAAATGTCTTCTAAGTCATAGAAATATGATGATTAGATATATATAAACATATGGGAATGTATTCCCATCTAATATAATTGGATTTCTCTTTTTGATGAAACTAATTTCATTCCTAAAAAATTAATCGTTTTTAACAAAAATATTAGAAAGAAATAAACATTTAAAGATTAAATAGTGATTTTCAAAGGTAGGATTATAAGGAGGTATTTCAACTAAAAAATGCTGGCCAAGGAAGTTCATTATATCATGGAAACATATCATTCAATAGAGAATGTATCTATATAATGATATTTTCATTATATTTGATTCTAGATTTCAAATTATATAATTTTTTTGGCTAAAAATGTCATGTATTTAATAAAAATGAAAAATAATAACATATTTTCATAGTTCTTTAACATCCCAAAAAAATGTAGACAATCTCAATGGCCATCTTTAATTTTTTTCCTTTTATCAATATGATATTATCATCATTTGTATTTTACTCATATCAGATGATTAATAAATCAAACTATTATTCTAGTCACTAGTTTTAATCATTTCATCCATATGGTTAGTCAAACATTTAAACTTTGATCTATTCCGTGAAATATCTTAGAGAGTTTTGGAGTTTTAGGGAGAAAATGAGTCATTGTTAAATTAAATCAAATTCCAAAACATATAATGAATATATTGAAATCTCAACACATCAATCATTAAATATATAGGCTTCTTATTTGACATTTTTATCTATGAAATCCTTGTTGGCCTGTACAATGGTAAGGGGACCCACTTGACCTGATAATCATGAATTAATTAAAAGGTATAATAGTGACTAATTTTCTAGGTATGATTATTAAATACTCCTATATTAAAATTTAGATTAATAATAGTTCCAGTATAGGGTTTTAATAAGTGACATGAAATGTGACCCATCTAACCAAATTAATTTATATTATAATTTTATTTAAATTAGGATTCCTGATGTAGGTGTAATTGGGTGAGGTGGCATGTTAAGCCCTGAGGAAGAAGGCCTGGGAATGCGGAGAGGTTATAATGCCTAAAATAATATAGGTAAAAACAATATTAAAATAAATAAAGAAGGTTTAATGTATAAATAAAAGGAACAGTAGAAAATTAAAATATTGGAAAGGGGGTGACCACATGAATCCCCACTCCAAGTAATTTCTTATACATATAATAATAATAATATATTATAGTATTATGTGTTTAATTTATTAAATCAATTATTATTATATATAAAATTCATTTAATTTATTAATATATTATGGACCAACCAGTAAACGATCTTTTTTTTCAAGGCCTGATAAATAAATAAAATTTCTTTTCAAGGCGGATTTAATAAACAGGTCAGGTCTTGATTTTTCCTTCTAGGTCTGTTTAATAAATGGATTATTTTTCCCCCAAAACATATATTCTTTATCCATTTATAGGTAAATCACTAAGAAAAAATATCATATAATTCTTATTTTTCAGTGTTTATAATGGAAGAACCTCATGTAAATTTATTTTATAAATAATTAATGACTCTTCATTGATATGTATAATAGTAGTCAATACAGTCAAATATCTCATTATATCTCCAAGATATATATCTCACATATATCTAATGAGATCCTTAATATCATTAATCATTTGTCTCTACATCATCACCCAATTTTAGCATATATATTAAATTAACTAATCATTGACTTATTTGAAATAAATACAACAAATATAACATTCTTCATTCCAATCCAATTGAAAAAATTAATCTACAAATTTGTATTTTTTTAATATCCATTTCAATTTTAATGACAATATTATTCTACTCCTTATATAGAATAAATGAAATTGTTCAATGGTAGGGGAAAGTACTAATCATCTTATGCCTTTCCATAAATTTAAATTTATTCTCCCCCTTTGTAAAACATTATTCCCTTGAGAGAAGGATTAAAGAAATTTTTCCTTGATATATTATTCATATGTTTATCAAATATAATTATAATTGATAAATCTTGATGTAGAATAAAAATGTGATTAAATTAGACATAAAATTTCATCATAAAATATTTCAACATGTGATACCAAATCAAATATCTTTATCCTAAATATTTTTAACAAGATTTTACAAATAATATATCTCATGTAATCAAATAAAAAATAAAAAATAAAAAATATTCAAGTGAAAGAAGGTTTCTACCCCTTTATTCTATCTACCAGTTCAATAAAATCTACCATTAATAATTAAATTTGATACAATCAAAACAAGAATAAAAATGTTACTGTCATACATCAACTTCAGATTTTTCCATATTTTCAAACTTTCATGAAATAAATTTATATTGTAGATTTATCTTCCCTTCTACCCCCTCAAGTGATAAAATAAAACAATATTTATCGTATCTATTATTATTTGAAAATGGACTACAAGTATATCTTTTTTATACCACTTGAAATATTTCAAGGAGGAAACAACTTTTCAGTTCCAGATAACTCCATGATGAATATTTTTTGATCATTTGTATTAATTAAAACACTCATGTAGTTATCCCCTTAAATTAATTGAAATTAATTCCCTTTATATAGAAATAGAAAATAGATATGGGAATAAGGTGGATTTTACACCGCACTTCAGTAGGAGTATAAATGCTAAATTTTTCTTCTCAACCAAAAATATATTTTCTTCTCAACTCTTGTTTGGCGAGGACCCTTCATCTATGATCCTACTGTAATTTTCATGGCTTAAAGATATTTTGGAAGAATGAAATTATTTCTTTATTTATCTTTATTCTTATGTGGAAATATATTTTTCACCATATATATCTTGGTATATGCATTATTTTATGCTTGATACATCATCTTTTCTATTTGAAAATATTATGGATATATGATCTTGCATTTATTTGGATCATTCCAAAATTTCTCATTGTGTTTAAGATCATTTTTAACTTACTCCTTCAATCATGATAGTAATGAAATTCATTTTTTTGTAGTTTTTCAAACATGTTTGAATCTTCTAAATATTTCATCTATAACCTTCGTTTTACCCTTCTTTGGAAACATTACAAATTCATCTTCTTGGATGTCTTCTACCAAACCAATCCTCGTATTTCTTTCTTAGATTGATTATTTCTTTGATTCCAACATTATTCCTTCAATATTAATTTTCAAAGTTTTATTTAAAATATACATGATTTGGTATTTTATTTCATTGTATATTAACCTCCTCATTATTGGTGTGACATCCTTCTAACCATTCTTATTGGGTATACTTTGTGTAATAATATTCTTTTCTTTATACCCCAAGGATTTTTTACATTTTTTATACTTTATCCTCTCTACTTTTGATTTTATCTCTTAAATAATACTTGATTTATTATTAGTAGTTTAATATCACTAATCATCATCACAATGACCAACCATATTAAAATGTACATATATTTTCTCAACAAACTAAAATATATTCTTAGTGAATAATGTTATATTTTCCTATAAACCTTTCCTATGATTAGAATTTATCCCCTGGATATAGGAATTCCATAATCTCCATAAAATTCAATATTATTCATGAAACCAATTTTCTTATTCCCAAAACTTCCAAGAATAATCCAACAATTTCTAATAAACCATAATTGTTTTCCTAGAATAATAGTATGACCAATTTTGTGTCCTTCTGTTTTTGGTTAAAACGATCCTTATTTTGCGATTCTTTTATAATGCAAGAATGACCACTAGTTTTGACATACACACGTGATGAATTGGTGGGTTCCTTATAATTTTTATCCACACATTTGTTTCTTGAATTTATTTGTTAATACTTACAAGAAAATGAAATAGTATTAGTACAAATAAATATTTCTGGAATATGAGTTACCTTTTTCGATGAGATTAAAAAAGATAAATCATTATATGATCTCAATACATTCTTTCCAATAACATGAGTTTTTTTATTTTAAAGGATCTTACTACACACTTTCATGGTGACCTATATTATCTCATATGATCGGGAAGTCTCAACTTATGTATCCTTTAGATTTCATAGTTTAACTTCTATTTCAAGATGCTCCATGCCAAAGAAAATATTCAAATACTCAATTAATCCCATTATTTCTTCCAATTTAATATTTATTTGGTAAACATTATCCTCATTAATATTGATATTTTCTTGTAAATAATTTTTTTAATACTTATTTAGTTTGGATTTGATCTCTAATTGGGAATGCTTGACACTGATTATAGCTTTATGAATTTCTTCTAAATCATGGATCTTTTCTTCAATGATTTTTATAACTTCATTCCTAACATAAATTTCCCATCTCTTTTCCTCTACATACAAGGGTTATTTTTATTAAAATAAATAAAAAAGTGTTTATAATAATTCCACTTTTTTATGAGAGTTTTTTACTCTTGAAACTTATTATCAATGTTTCTTCCATAGATTATGTATATATTAACATCCGTGTTTTCACATCATTTGGTTATTGGATAAACTCAAACATATAATTGATTATTTATATATGATTTTTTTCAATTAAATGATAACTTTAGAGTATAGGTATTCAACCTGTTCAATGGATTCATACTCTTCATAGATTAAAACACATTCTTTAATAGGGTCATCAGCAATAGATTTAATAGATAAAACAAAACTTTGATTACATGAAATCAGTGACATGAACTATTTTTTACTTTTAGATTCTTTTAAACTTATTTTATACAATTTTTTCTATTCTTCAAGGTTTTATCTCAAAGATTCATGTTGGTGCTGAAAGGGATGGAAACTATATTCTCCATATAAGGAAATTTAAACTTTTTATAACCTACACTTCACACACACACACATGTGAAACAAAACCGAGGAGAAAATATACAAATATAGGAAACCTGGATTAGAACTGATACCATTTGAAATTACATAGGACAAACATTCAATCACACTGATATGGGAGTTAACTAGAGTAGACTAATTTTACCAAATTATTTTTTATTTTAATTTTCACTCTTAATATTCTAACCACTATGTCAATTAGGATATATGTATATACATATGAATTACTAAAATAAAATTACCACATGTGAATAAATAAAAAAATAAAACAAGACATGGTCTTTTTATAAGGTTTAATCCCAATATATGAATATAATCCTTTCTATATTCAGATTGAGTTCAAGATATAAATATCTATTATATTACTCAATTGAATACAAGAGAAGGGTGCATGTAATCCTCGAATATTGTGATGTAAATAAGAGAAGGGGTTAATATGTACTCAAATACTATAAGAATTTTTAAATGACTGTAAAATAATGAGAAAATAAATCATCAACTCTTGTCAAACTACCAAATATCAATAGCTATCTCCTGATAACTCTATAGTCTCTCAATCGATTTTTTTATACTAGCTCCTACCAATGTACAATGGGACCTCCCTCCAAACTCCTAAAAATGATATCCAATATGATCTTAGATACCACTATATCAATTGGTGAGATCTTATTAATTAGTAATAGTTATTAGAATATCAATTTTTATTTTTCTGTAGTCTCATGCATGCTATCCTGTTGTCTCAAGTATCATAAGGTCTAGAACTTATTCAAGATGTGAATTTTTCACCTTTCTAACCTATTATATTTTCTTCCTTTTATATTATTCTTACTTCTCAATGCACATGATTTGTTCATTATAAATGTCATAAACTACACTATTTATTTGATATATGGGATCTATTAATAATATTACATTAGTTTCTTCTCTATAACTTCAAAATTTTTTATTATCTTCATTGACTAATTTTTTATCTTTTTACAATCACATGAATATTATTTGAAAATTTATATATAGAAACTTATTCAATCTTAGTAACATGACTATATCCATAATTCCATGTAATTTCAAGACCCAAACCATTAGGTCTGAGCAGGAAGGTCACAAGACCTCAGGCGCACCTCCCCATTTGAAAGAGGCCTCCAAATAGCAGGGATGGTCTAAGCCAATCGATGGGGAGACTATACCCTCAGTATCATGTCATAGTATTGATAATAAATAATTAAAATATAATAAATAATGAATTAAATCATGAAAAAAATTAAATGAAAAAAATTTCATACAAATAAAAACATCTCCCAATGTGTAAAGCCTTTCCAAAATAAATAAAATATATGAATAAATAAAAGAAAACTATATTCCGATCAAAAAAATCATTCTTTTCCATTTCCAACTCCATGATTCTCTACTCAACCATCCTCCACTAGGACCTTTCCCTTCTCTGAGTGTCTCATGAAATCATTAAGTCCACCAAAATACCCGAGTAGGGTGTGAGTAAAAAATATAGTAGGAATCAGGAAATGCATCCTTACCTAGTGTTCTCAAGTATAAAAAGTGCATTTCAATAATGATAAAATTTTAATAGGTAGAAACACACAATACAAAATCGAGAAGTCGTGAACTAACCATGCTTCCAAACCCCACTAAGTGTACCTTTTTTGCCTCCATGTTGTATGAAAATGAAATGATTTATAAGAATCAAACCAGGTCCTATACGTTGTCCTCATAGTATCATGGAGATGATACATGATGTCATCTATCCATCAAGAGTACCATGTCACCCAAATCCTTTGTATGAGAATATCTAGTACTCACATTGACTAGGAGATAATGTGTTCAATGGAACTTGGAAAATCTAGGATACCTTATGCACACCCTAAACATGACACCATGGCTACCTCTTAACCTTACCTTATTCCCAAGACCCTCATCACTATCGTTATAATAAAGAAAAATCCCCCACTAAAATATATATATGTCATGACGATCCACCTATCTCAAATACCATTAAAATATACCAAGGCATGGAAACACACATACATTGAAAGAAAAAAATAATAAAAACCATAAAATAAAATCATGTGTATATAACATCAAACATAATATCATGAGATGACAATAAAACATTGAAAATTCAATACTGATATTACTCATTAAAGAAAAATGGGTCTCATGGAATGCAAACACACACCCACATGTGATAATAATTAAGAAAAATATCAAATAACCCCACACATAAATAAAATAAAGAAACACGTGTAAATGAGATCCCAAGAGGTAAGAAACATTCTACCTTAGGTATAATGATGATTGATGACAAGGGTTGAAATCTAAGTTTAAATGATCCACTGAAACCACACTTTCATAACATAAAATAGGATTCCAACTATGATCATCATGAATACGATATTGGAACTAATGACACGTCAATCTAATCAATATCGTAGAGATATTAATGGGAGAAGACTGGAATAATAAAAAAAATAAAAAAATTTGAGAGAGGGGGCAGAGAGAGATGCATGAGGGGATGTTTATTTTATTTACTACACATTCAAGTGCCTCCCATATCCCTTCTTAAATATTTTGTTAAATCTCTGTTAAATGATTCCCTTGATTTATTTGTTATTATTATTTTATTCCCTCCGCTTAAGCCACACGTTAGGCTTGGGATCATAAATTCCCTACTTCCCATGGGTAATGCCCATGCCCCCATCTCTTCAATTTTTTTTCTCTAAATTCAACTTTAATCACATTAAATATATTTTAAAATTCATATATATATATATATACATATATACACCCGCACACACCCACACACACAACCAGACACACCCACACACACAACCAGACACACCCACCCCCTCCCACACACACACATAAACACACACACACACACACACACACACACTCGAACATATATAAAATATATATGTACTTATAAATTTAACTCATATATATATATGCATGATATATATACACATCAGTATATAGATATATACACCCACACATGTGTATATACATATACATATATATTTATACTTGCTCCAACATTAGTTTCTCAATTTAATAATAATAATAATAACAAAAATTATTATCTTTATTAATTATATCCAAAGAAATTTCACCATTAACAATTTGAATTAATTTTTTTAATAAATACTAATTATAGTTAATAAATTAATATTAACCCCTAATCTTATTTTATTTAGATCATGGGAGTAATATCACTATCATTACCTAACCACCTAATAAATATTCACCTACGAAAAGAAATCACTCATAAATTATGAAAATTAAAGTACACATGTAATTTCAATTTTCTTCAACAAAATAATAATAATAATAAAACTGCTATTACACATATATATGATGTAACTGAAAACCTAATGTGTAGAAAGACTATGTCGTGCCTAGTGGATAACCCTCATAGAACTAACCATGGTAACAATCACTGTACGTTAGTCACAATCATCATATATATACGAACATAAAAAAAATTCAGTTAAATTACTTAATTTAAATAAATATATATCACAAAAATAAGGCTTAACAGATACATCATACAAAGAGAAACTATCTTAAACATATAGTAAAAAATGAGGCATTTAATTAAATAACTAATATATAGTACAAAAACCAGTATGTATATATATTGAATGTAAACCTACATGCCTAGTCCTGATTCTTGAACACACTTATAATGTCATAAATCACATATCATTATTATGTTCATCACTTGAGGTGAATTTAACTAACTAAAATACAAAATCAAAATTTCCTTAACTTTATAGAAACTTGGAGGTCCACTATACAATGTCGGCCAGACAAAATTATAGTTCCCCTTCCCAAGTACCAAACATCCTATCTTCTATCTATCATGTCCCATCCTAGAGAAAAGAGAAAAAAAAATTAGTTAATCATGATCCTTTAATACCATTTTGTAACATCTGAACTTGAACCAATGAGTCTGAGCAACAAGGTCACATGATCACATGCATGCCTCCCCTTATGCAAGAGCGTATCAACTAGAAGAAAGGATATAATTCCATCAATGGGGAGACTAAAACCTTAATATCACATCATATGATCAATAATATATAATGAAGATATAATAAATAACTAGAGTAATCACGATGAAATGAAAATGGAATTCATGTTATGATAATAAAAATAGCTCCCAACGTAGAAAGCATATCCAGAATAAATAAAATAGACGAATAAATAGAAGAAAACTATAGGTCCATCAAAAACCCATCCTCATCCAACACCATCCCCATGATCGTATTCTCATACATTCACAACTAGGACATTTCAATTATTGGGTCTCTAATGAAATCTAGACGCACACTAAAATTCCAGAGTAGGGTTTGAGTATAAGACTTAGTAGGAAACCACCAATGCATCTTTACCTTGTGTGCTCACATATAAAAACTATATGCTAAAAATTATAAATGTGTAATAAGAATAAGAAACAATATAGAACTAAGTGTTCATGATATGATTAAGATACCACAACCCCCATCTATACTTGCTTTGGATCCATGTTGGAAGATAACAAAATGAGTTGGAAGAATCAAACCATCCCCTGTACGGTGTCCTCACAGTGTCATGGAAATGATACTCAATGTCATCTATCCCTGAAGAGGACCATGTCACCTAGATCCTTTGTATGATAATATGAAGTAATTATATCTATCAGGAAGTCACAAGGTGAATGGAACTTTGAAAATCAAGGGTACCTCAAGAAAACCCCTAGAAAGAAAACATAGATACATCGTACCTCTACCCTATTCCCATGTCCCTCTTCACTATCATTACGATTAAGAACATTCCCCCACTAAAGGATAAATATGTCACGATGGTACACCTATCTCAAATACAACTAACAACCATAATGGCATGGTAACACACACACATGGTAAGCACACAAGCAGACATACCACAATATACCATCATGAGTACATAACAAAAAACATAACATCATGAAATAACAATAAAATATGTAAAATGATACACAAATATCCCTCATGGAATCATAATGGGTATCTTGGAATACCCATAGACCCAAATGTGATAATAATCAAGAACATTATTAAATAATATAACACATAAATCAAATATGGAAACATCTGAAAATATGGTCATAAGAGGTAGTAAAATTCATACCATTGGTAAAATGAAGATTGATGATAGGGTTTGACGTCCGAGATAAATTGAACCGCCAAAACCTTTCTCCCTTTATTAAAAAATATAGTTTTAAAATTCTGATCATCGTGTTGAATCCAACATCACAAACAACACATCAATCCAATCTATATTGCATGAGATATTGATGACAAATGTTTTGAAGAATAAAATAAAATTAAATTAAAAAAGAATATGAGAAAGGGGAGAGGGAAAGAGGAATGGGGGGGTTTTCTACTATGTGCTACAAAATCACATGCCTCCCTTATCACCATTAAATAATTAATTTAATTGATTAATTATTATTATTATATTCCCTCCCCTTAAACAATGTTTTAGGATTGATATCATAAATTCCCTACTTCCCATGTGTAACACCCAATCGTCCTCTTATATATATATATATATATATATATATATTCCCTTAAATTCATCTTTAATCACATTAAATATATTTTAAAATTCATATATATACACCCGCACACACACATACATATATTTTCAACCACACATATATAACATATATATGTCCATATATATTTAACTCATATATATGCACATTATATATATATATACTCACAAATCCATATATAGATATATACACTCTCCCATGTGTATAAATATATACACATATATTTATCCCATATATATATATACACTACATAAATACATAGACCAACATTATTTTCACAATATAATAATAAAAATTTTAACATTAAGTGTTGTCATTATTATCCCCAAAAAACGTTCACCATTAACAATTTGTATTATAAATTTATTAAATGATAATAATAGTTAATAAATTAATATTAACACCACATTATCATTTATTTATATCATGGTAATAATATCACTATTATTAAATATCCTCGTAATAAATGTTTATCAATAGTGAAACATCACTCATCAATTAATAGAATTTAATAACATAAGTATTTCCAATTTTCTCAAAATAAAAATAAAAATAAATAAATAAATAAATAAATAATAAAAAAATTATAGTTTCTCGTACTTGAGATATAACCAAAAACCCAATGTGTATAAATATTATGTCATACCTAAGGTAAAACCCATAATCCAGACCTAATGTAAGTCTTTGTTTTATTATAAGAGACACCATTTTTGAGATATTCCATTATTTAAAAAAAATATATAATAAAAATATTAAATAAGTTATCCTCACGTGCGATTTGACCAATACTCAACGTGCATAAATGTTATGTTGTTACCAGGGTAAAACCAATATCCCAAAGATAATAGTTGTATCATATTTCACATAAGATATAAATTTTGGGATATTTGTTTTGGAAAATCAACACACAAACATTATAATATATTTAATATTTCTATTCAGTCTATATAGAGGTTCTACGGGCCTAATAATATTGAACTAACTTAGTGTATGAATCAAAAAATATTCCAATGTCTTAACTGTGTTTTTACCATTTCTTAAAGAATTTAAAACATCAACTAAGTGATTTTTATTGAAAATTTACATTTTTCCCAAAAAAATACACATAAATTATTTACAAAGGGGGATTTATTATCCTTAAAAATATCTGGTTGTTAAATTATTCGTCTTCCATTATCATTGAACATTATCATGGATAATTTTATCCAATGGTAAATAAACATGAAACTAATCAGGTTGTGTCAATGACTTCCTCCCTGATATTAAACATATAAAAATTATATAATGATTCTATAAAAAAAATTAAAATTGTCATATACTCTTTCTATAAAATCCAATATTTATCAACTTCTATTAATCTTCCTAATTATCATAATATTTATATAATATTATTCTCCACAAATTCCAGATCTCATTGTACATTTTTGAATGACTATATACACAAAACTATTATATTGTGATAAATATTCTCATAGTGCAAGAATTTCTCGGTATCCACTATGTTAATCTTTATTGGTTATTCACTCTGGAATGATCCACATCTCATAATTTAGACATTTTCTTCATATACTATCTAGTATAATAATAACTCTACAAAGCATCATGATATTTATCATATGAGAAATATTAATACAAGAATTTTATGTATCACCTGAAAGAGTCTCATTAACTATTATATATTTCCTTAAAGAACCTTACATATCATTGGTAATTTATAGCTGACCATTTTGTATTGACCGAATCCTTGGGATAATCCTATATATTCTCATTTTAACCATTACATATGTAACATAAATCTAGATTTACTATTATGTATTAGAGTGTGGATTTAGTAAATTTTCAAAAAAAATTCCCTCTGAGCACCCTTACATATATCCATGTGAACTGTGATAATAGTTATGTATGATTCTATTAAATATTATGTATCACAGGGAAAATATTGTACTTTTTCATATCTATGGACTACTGATTACCTTTACATATCCTCCTATGAACTAGAATAATCATATTATATTGAGAAAAGTTTCTTTTCAGATCACAGTGTGACTTTCAATTTTTCCAATTTCTAGTTTTTATGTTTTTGGAATCAATTACGTATTGCCTTTTTTTTCATGGAAACCCTTACATATTTTATTTTCTTTAGAATCTTCTAGCGACACTTATGTATCATCCTGAGTACCATTACACATTCTAGTGAATTCCAAATTTTATTAATATTCTTTATTCAAGGTTTGAGATACCCTTATGTATTCGTTATAGTTTCATTGTTACCATTACATATTCAATATAGAATAAATAAAATCCTTAAAAATTCCATGAATTTTATAACATTCTTCACCAAATCAAAATTTTATTACTTTTAAAATTCATCTCCGAATACATTCAAACATTCTCAGGGCATCTAAAATTTATCCAATTCAACTGAAAATAACATAAATTTTTTTAGGAATATATCAAAACTTATCAAAATTATTAATAATAGATCTCAAAGAATATTTTAGCATATTTTTACTCCATTGGAGTATTTCTATGAAACATTACTTCCTCAACACTTCTTAACTTCAAACTCAACTTTCTAAAATTACTCATCTAGGGTTACTAATCAATATAAACATCAGGCATCATTCTTTATAACATTAGGATATTTACTCACTCTTCTAACCATTATTACTCTTCAACTCATAGATCTATTATTCATCAATGAAACCTAGCATCTCAAACTCATTAATAAAATGTAATAATCATGTTTTTTCAGCCAAAATAAATTTTCATGAATCCATTAAAAGATTAACCCAAAAATCATTAAATATTTATTCCACTTCCTTTAATTTTTTTGTCAAATAAATCCATGAAACAACATTATATCATTCTTATTTTCTACTAGTCATAATGAAACAACTCAAGTAAATTTATTTTCCAATATATTGACAAATTTTCACTAATATATACAATAAAATGTAACATACACTACTATCGTAGGAACTCTCTTGGTTGAATTTCATAGATCTCCAATTCACTCCACAATCTCTTCATTCATTGGGATATTTATTGTCACCCAACATTAACACATATATTGAAATTACTTCTCATTGATATATTGAAAATACCAACAACCAGTGAAAAATTATTTATTCCGATTCAATTGAGAAAATCAATCCCACATTGGATTTTTTCCAATGCCCATTACAATTTTACACATTTCAAATATGAATTGAATATGATTCCCCAACTTAATGAAAATTACTAAAAAAGGTGAAATGGTGGAATAATGTCTTATTCATATCATATTATCTTTTGGATTTTAAATTTCATACTTCCCCCATAGTAAAACTTAATGCAATTGAGAGAATGGATGAATGCCATTTCTCTTAAGAAATGAGTCATAAATTAATAAAATCCAAATATACATGAGCTAGCTCAATGTAGAAAATAATATTTATTAACCATACATTAAATTTGTACATAAAACTATCCAACATGTGATACCACATCACATTTATATATATAGGTTCTGTTCAAGAAAAATTTACAAATAAAATATCACATGAACTCAACTCAACAAACACCTAAAAAATATTTTAGTGAAATAATCACCCTCTTCAATATTTATTTTATTTCAATAAACTCCCACTTAATAATCAGATTTAGTAGAATGAAAGAATTTATATAAATTTGTAACCCTCCCTCAATGTTTTCTTTTCCTAGATGTCCATATTTAGAAAAAATAACATCATATGGTATCCTTCTCTTCTCAAATTACCGGTCTTCCAAGACTTCTTTTTTATACAACATGAAATACGGTGAGGAGGAAAAAATTTTCCTTTATAGATAGCTCATTGATGGATATTTCTTCTTGATTTATTGTAATTAAAAGACCCATGTAACTCTACCTTACATGAATCAAATTAAATTATCTACACATAGAAATAAATAAATAAATATAGTAATAAGGTGGATTCTCCAAAACTAATTAGGGAATGAAAAATTGCTCAGATTTTCTTTTTAACCAAGAAAATATTTTCTTCTCAGATATAGTTTAGTTATAAATCTTTATGATTTATCCTTTGATTTTATATACATGATAATATTTGAAAAGAACATACTTCTTGAATTTTTCATCTTTCTCCTTACATAGAATTTTTTTTGTAGTGACCATAACCTAAGTAGCCTTGATCCCATGTATTATTTATTAAATTAGTATATTATATATGGAATCACACCCCAATGGATTGAATAGTTTAGTAGTCTTGGTAAACTAGACGCATACTTGAGTCATACATTACATTTGAATACACAAATTACAACATTTGATTGAAAATAACATCATTCACTCTATAATATCCTAATATATAAATCATATTATAATTCATGGATTCCATAGAAAGGAAAAAATAAGGGTGAGATCAAATACTTAGTAAGGGATAATTTAAGTTGAAGCTAACATGAATCAATAAAAGTTATAATTGTGTAATGTTAAATAACTAAACACATATGCCATTAATCAATAAAATGCCTATCATAGTTAGATAGTGAATAATAAATATAGAAGGGTTAGAAAACATAACATAGAAGGAATTTAAATAACATAACTTCATGAATAAATAAGACATAATTAATATTATATCACCCCTAGTTTTAAGTAAGTAACCATTTCTTTATGGGTTTTAAGTATGTAAACTATTAGATTGATGTTTGGGAGGGTTTGGAAGCATTTTGAAATATATCAAGAGATTTTATAAATGTTAACAGCTAGTATATAGTTAGTGAAAACCCTTCAAATCTTATAAGAAACTATGAACAGTGTGAAATTGGAAAAAGGGAAGGCATATGGGTTTTTCCAAATCGTGCATCCAAAGAAGTGAACCATTGAAAAATGGGAAATTGAGATATTTTCATGGTAGTTGCATGGTTTTTCTAACCATGTGGTCCAACCGTATGGGTTCCTCCATGAGGTAGAGGCTGACACATGGTTAGTGCACGGTTTTTATAACTGTGCAACTAACTATGCACAGTTTAAAAGTGAGATCCTAAAATTTTGGATCTCACCTGATTTCAAATTTCAGTCCCTTTTTTTTGTCCAAATTATCTCTAACATTATATTTCATCCTTTTTAAGGTTGTGTAACCCTTTTCCATTGAATTAAAAGTGACTAGGAGGGGTTTCTTGGTGCATTGAAGCTCTATTCCTTTGGTAAGCCATCATTTGTGGTATTTTCCATGGGTTTTCCTAGATCTACTTCCCTCCTCCCAGTTTCTTAGATATAGTTCCAAAAAAATATATCTATGGTTTCTGATAATAAAAATGGTTAGTTTTTGTTTCTTTTTATGTTAGGGTAAGATATATAAGGTGGGTTTTAGGAGATTCAACCTGATTTTGTGGGCGTGTCTGTGCCATTTTTATTTATTATAATAATTCCTAAGGATGGTGGATTCACTCTCAACTCCTATATTTAGAAAATAAATTATTATTTTAAAATTTAATTTTTTTGATTGAAAATGGTTGTGAAATTATTGTGAATTGTTTTTTGGAAACCATCTTTGTTGATAGATAAAGGAATTTTTTAAATTGGGTGCCTTTTAGAAAGTGAAATTGGTAACTTGATTTTAAAATGATGATTTCAAAATAATTGTTTGGGTTTTGATGCTTGGAATAGTTTTTCCAATAAATGATTAGTTTTATTGAAACGGTTTTTTGAAATGTGTTCAATAAAAGAACTGTTTTATTGAAATGGTTGAAATGGTGGTTTGGGCATTGGTTTTTGGCATAATGGTTGTGTGTATTCAGGTGCATTCAAGACAATTATGGGTATGAAGTCTTCCATATAATTAGAAGGAGAGATAAGGGTTAGAACCTTTCCCCCTCAAAATAGTTAATTAAGTAACGATTTATTGAAATGATGACTCACCACTCACAAGTATAGGTAGGTTCAAGTTGCATTCATAGTTGGATGTGAGGATATATGTAATGGAATCGGTTATGCCAAAATAGATCTTTAGAAATGGATTTCAAGAATTTTCTAGTTTCTTTCCTTGGAAAATGGATTTTTTGGGAAACCTATTTTGTTATGGAAAATGTTTTAACTTCTGATATAAACTATTTAAAATGTTTAATATATATTGTTTTATATAAATGACTTGACATGTTTTATCATAGTGGTGTGAGTTGGGATGTCATCCTAGAAAAACCTTTAAAGTTTCTTTACTCTCCCCTATTTTGGATCTTTGGTGATTTTACAAATATTGTTCATCAGGACATAAGTAGAGGTAAAGTATCACACCTCTTTAGGGGTTCATCATGATGCTTACGCTACTTTATGGAGTTGTATCATGGAGTATGTTGGGATATTTGGAGTTGTTATTTGGAGTATTTGGGTTTTGTTGGTTTTCTCTTCTGCTGTGTACTTTGATATTTGTAGTCTTCCTCTATGTCACTTTGTTATGGTTTGATTTTGATATCAATGTGGGTTCTTTGATTTAGTTTACAATGTTATCATGAATCATGTTTTTTAAGGATTTTTTAGTTTTAGTTTTTTCTTTTCCCAAAGATAAAATCATCCCCCAACAGTATTGAATCCCTTTACATTTATCTCCAGCCTTCTGAATTTTGGGTATGTCACTTAAGTACAAGTAATGTCCTTCCTCCTTATAAATTCAATGATTATTGTCATGATTTTATAGATATGACAAGGTAAATAAATGAATAGACATATTATTTAATCAATAATCTGAGAATGAAATGAATCCATAGGTAATATCATTATGAAAATATTATGGATAATAATAATAAATGAATTCTTAATGAAGTAAATTCTTAATTTTTGGATTCCATGATCTCATGCATAATGATAACTCTACCACCAGTACATTTCACAAAATGGTTTAAACTATAAGTAAAAACCTGTTTAATTCTATGTTACTTATTCAACTCATGATAATACCAATGTATCGAGGAGACATATTATATCGCACCCCACCCATCACTGGAGGTCCAAAAAATTCATCTTATTTCAAGAAATATATTTAATTTTTGAATCAACATTCCTTAACATTAAATATTCATACTTAGTAAAGGATATGTATTTATCAATATTCCACCAGATAGACAAATGAATTTCAATTTAGAACACTATATGTAGAAATGATATATTATTTAATAAGTAAAAATATCCATGATAAATAATAAAGTAATTTAGAGGAAATTTTATTTGTAATGATCACAGGAAAGTGAACATTTCATGGAAAATTTATTGACTTTAAAAATTAATCAAGGAAGCCAATTTCAAAATTATACTTGGTCAAAATAATCATAAAATAAATATAGGAAGCATAATAATTGTGTAAATATAAAATATAACTAGTGGATTATATTTAATATAAAGGGTTTTTGTTATTGATGAATAGAAATACCATAAAAATATTATTAAAAAATTCTTGAGTAAAATAACCATTACTTTTTTAAAATCACTTTTGTAAACATAGAACAATTTAAAAATCACTTTTTAAAAATTAAAACATTTTGAAAATATAGTTCCTTTAATATCACTTTTAAAATATAATTATTTTAGGAGTGTAAGGATTTTTTATATATAAACTTGTAAAATAGAAATGGAATCTTTAAAGAAATGGAATTCATGTTAGAGGTTAATTTTGTATAAGCTAAACAAGTTAAAAAGAACATTCCATTTACACTGTAAAATGGGTAGAAAATTTCTTTGTTTTCAAAAAACCAATAATATTTCCTTAATTATTTTTAATTTTAAAAAGGCTAATTTTTTTAATAAATCATTTTTATGTTAAAAACATTTTTGAAAACATTTTTAGAAAACATTGTTTTAAAAGAAAATAAATTTTCAATCAAAGAGTGAAATGAAGTCAAATATTATTAAAAACATTTTAGAAATTATTTTAAGAACCAAAGAGTAAAAAAATGGTACTATTACTTTAAAATATCATGAATAACCAGAGTAAAAGAAAATGAAATGGTCTTATTTATACAATGATCAACTAATTTCTTTAAAATAAAATTCAAGATTATACAATATCTAATATAATTATATTATAAATTAAACCCTTAAAATGATCATAGAATTGAAGTGAGAATTAATAAATGAGTTTAATATTTTTATAAAATTTAAAAGAAACAAGTGTAAATAAAACATAATATAATTAAAATTAATTATAAACATAATCTTAGAATATCAACGACAATGAGGAAGTAATATAACCTAATGAAAAGAAATTGAGTTATTAAATTTTTTACCACTCAGTAATTTTCAATTCAAATTACTATGGATGAAATAACTCAAATTGAAACTGAAAATCAATTAATTATTAATTAATCATGATATTATATGTCATTGAGATAGTATATACACCATATAAAATAAATATGGTGTATAACATTACAATATGGCTCAATGAAACAAAATTGACTCGACATCACTTACCTCATGACTCCTTTTGGTTGAACATGATTTAACCACATGTATATTGCTTTTAAAAATTTTATTAACTTATAAACTAACTATATTAATAATTCTAATATCATATATGATCCTTTAATAACATCTTATAGCTCTTTAATTAATTATTTTTCATTATTCTCATTATTTTGGGTGTTAATTGCCTTTCTTTATCATCTATTTTTCATCATGAAAGATCTAGTTATATCACATATTATATAGTTAAATCACCTAAATAATAATAATCATGATATAATTATCATATTTTACACAGATTGTACTTTTAAAACCAATCATGATTAATAGTTATGAAAAATGAAGTATGTTACGTTCATAGGGATGATAGAACGTAGGTATTCATGGAAAGAAGGTAAGTAATATTTTATCATTAAAAAATGATAATAATATCATATATTAGATATTATTTATTTAAATATAATTATATATAGTATCCATGTGGTGTGATGATGAAAATAGAGTCACATCACTTCGTGAAGGTGATAGTCCACACGTACACGAATGATGTTATCATTTTTAAGTGAGTCAAAAGGTAAGAAATAATATTATATTTTCATACAGATAAATATTTCATGATTACAATAATTATGTCATGTATATTAGTTATATTCATTAAATTTAACTTTATTACATTCCATACAAATCATTACTGAAAAATGAATCACATTGCTTGATGAGCCGACAGTCCGCCATTCACATGAGAGACATAATCATATCTCCTACATGATGGAAATTAAAAATGATATATATGATATAATGGATGAATAGGTATAATGATATTATATATATATATATATACTTTAGATCCATCATCATACTCAATAGTGAATAGTGGTTATGTAAGAATGTATGACCTCTGTTCGTGTGGTGATAGTCATCCATACACACGAATAATGATTTCGTAGCCCAGTTGATGGAAGTTGATATGGTTTTAGTTCATTCCCTTCATATATAAACATCTCAGTATATTTAAGATAATTAAGTTATTATATAATCATTTTTTAAATAAGAATCAATGTTCGGGGATAAAAAAATAAAACAAAGATACTCATTAAAGAACATCACATCTTCTTCAAGTATCCTCATTATGTTTACCCTAAAGCATTCTTAGGGAGGCCTTATGTAGAAAATAAGGCTTCTAAGATTAGAGGATAGAAGACGGGATGTTATTTTTTAATGTATTGTCCAATCCAAAATGGTGTGAAGTGTTAATTATAGAGGATATAGTGTGGCCTTTTATAAGTGTGGTGATTGGAAAACTTGTATTTTTTTTTGAAAAGATTCATTTATAACCACATTCATATACTGCCAAAATCCTCTAAAATTTTCCATTATAGAACCTAGAAGATATTAATATAAAATATAAAAGTAAAGTTGGTGTTTTACTAGTTGGAATGATATTTTCAACCCTTTTCTTTTTATTTTAAACCATGGTAAATTAATTTTTATCTTAACCATAGTAATTAAATTTTACTGTTTTAACAATTAATTTTGGTAAAAAAATAATTTAAAATTATTATATATTATAAATCATTCTTATTAAAAATATTAAATCAATATTTATAAATTAAATTCATATAAATGAAAAAATTAAATTTAAAATTAATCCTGCAAACTCGATGAGAAAACAAGGTTATTAAGAGAAAATACCCCAAAGTATACAATGTTTTTATATCAAAATAAAATACAAAAATAATTAAAATGTGACCAAATTGAGTTAATTGATATTTAATTGAACTAATTTTACTTTAAAATAAATTGAAAATATAATTCATCTTTATAAATAATTTAAATGAAAAGGTAGTTTCTAATTATAATTATGTATTTTTCCATATTAATCAAAAAATAAATCTTTTTAGAAAAATAAAAAACATTCAAATTAAGATAATTTTGATATATTGATTAAAAAAAGGTTTATTTTTTAAAATTTATTTCCAAAAATTTGGAAAAACTCATTTTTAATTTATGTTCAGTAATCTTGATTAAATCATATTTTAGAAAAATACTTTTTTTTTTCAGAAAACATTACTTTTTATTTTAAATGATTCTTATTTAATTTATAATAAATAGATATTCCAAATTTTTATAATTTAGTTAGTTCTATTCATACAATCCAATTTATCATCTATGTTATTACTATTATATTAAATAATAATATTTTAAAAAGTTGTCACATTTTTTTCACTCGGTGTTATGTGTAATAGAAGATAAACTTAGTGATGTGTATAAAGCATGCTAAAATCAGTGTTTCATGTAACACAAGATAATGTAAATGTTTCATATAATTCAATATATTAATGAGGTTGAATTTATTTCAGAATAAATGTTTCATAAAGTCTTAGGGTTTTATATTTTCTTATAATCCTGGTGTTGTGTATCACATATGATATCAAATACAATGTAATTATTTTATAATTTTAGAGTGTTACATTCTAACCATAATAAATAAATTGAATCCTCATAATTTAAACTTGATATTTTTAATCAAGGGTTTGACATTTGGAAATAAAAATATTAAAAACCCACATCATAAAAAGAGTTAATAAAATATTATCGGGATAAGAGAGAAAGTGAGGGACCAAGGTCACATGAAAGAAAACAGGACTAGGTTTGCAAGTAGGAGAACATTGGTGGGAAGTGAAGACATGGAAATAAAAGAAAATAATAAATAATTATAGTGAGTGATTGATTTCATTGATGACAAGTATGTTAATGATCAATGGAAATTTGAGGGCCTCAATACTATAAATATGTGATGATTTAAAAGACCATCTATTTCATCTTATATAAATGTAATATGATAACATTTTTGTATCAATATCCGTTTACAAATTTGAGGAATTATTTTACTATATAAGAATATAATTAAATGTACAAACTTGATACGTCTCTATTTCATAAGAAAAATTTTATCCTTTAGTTGTGCTTTGATAAATATCCAACTAATCCCCTACTCTAAGAAATGAATATCCAAAAATGATTTTCTATGCTAGAAAAAATAAATTTCACTTTTAATGGATTGTAAGGTCCATAAAAGAGTAAAAGTATTTCTGTATAACTATTTTAGAAAACCATTTTGTTTAGAATAAGTTATCCAATGTAAAAATTTAATCTCTAAATCTTAAAAGTAACACCACTGGTTCATCATTAATATTTATTCATAAAATCATTCAACTAAAAATAATGACATATTAACCATGACATCTTCTAAGATATTGGTTGGTTCTATACCCTTTATATCCTTCAGTCATGCATTCAAGACCCTCGACCTTACCAAATGTGATAGATTGTCACCCAACATGTATTTTTTCCATTTTATACACAATATTATTATAGTTCCTAAAACATTTTCAAAAAATTTGATGGAAATACTTGAAATAAAAATACATTTTAGATAAACTTTTTTACTACAGTTTTTAATACAACTTTCCCCCCATAATGTATAAAAATATTATTTTTACTATTATTACAATGTCATTAATGATAATATTAACCTTAAAGGATATCAATACGTTTAAAATTATATATAAAAAACTTAAATTCATTATTTACAAAATTAAGTTTCCACTAAAACATATAATTTCCATATTTTTCTCTAAAATTTCCTTGATCTTGGTAGGTTCCCATCAAAGAAAACTCAAAATAAGGTGTTTAAGTCTTCAAACTTATGATCATTCTTAAACTCAGTAACCCATAATGGTACCTATGGATATTAAATTAAATAATACATAAATTATTCTAAAATTTTACACAATCCTTATATGCTTCAGTATTCTTAAAACCAAAATACTATTAGTAAAATACTTCTACGATTTAATTCTTGAATAAAAAATACTTCATTCATTTTATTTAAACATATTTCCTTCCATGTTCTAGCTGTTAACCTAGTTCAATCATTATCATCATCTATTAAAATCCTTCATAATGGTTTGTAAAGTTAATGTGAGTTATCCTAATAATATCCCCCATTAATATCAAACTGGGTGTGCAGTAAGGCCTATTTTCATTCACCAGGTGATGATCATGTCAAGACCAACACACAGTTTTCATATTCATTACCCCTAGGTTGATCTATTCTAGAACTAATTCTTCTTTTAGTGTCTATATATAGATATAGTTCAAGGAAAACCCATAAAATCTCTACCTTTTGATAACACTAGGAGGTTATTCGATCCTTATCCTAAAATCCTATCATAGGTTTATGATCCCAAAAATATATTATTCTAAATCTAGTCACCAAGGTTTTTGTTAAACATCCTTTGATACGAACTGTAGAAACTTGTATGCCAAGATCCTGAAGCTAGTGTTTGCTTTATCAAATTGGTATATGATACAAGTAATTATATATCGAAGGAATAAATAGTTTAGTAGTCTTGGGAAACTAGATAAATTCATGAGTCTTACATTACATTTGAATGAAAAAATTAAAACATAATTTTATTTCAAGAATAAAATTATTCTATCCAGTATATCCTTTCATGTCAATCACAGTACACTTCATGGATTTATACGAAAAGAAAAAAACAAGGGTGAGCTTAAATTCTTCTAAAGGGTTAAGTACAACAGAATTTGTCACTAATAAATAAGAATAATCAATAATTTAAAGTAACTAAATAAACAAACCTGATATTAATCAATACATGCGATATTATAATTAGAAGGTGAATAATAAAAATGTAAAGGTAAATAATTGAACACACATACTGTTTAAATAACTTTACAACAAGAATAGTTAAGTCATAATCAATATGGAAAGGTAAATACAATAATAAACATGACATTTAATCAATAATTTGAGAATTAAATGCATTCAAAGATAATATCATTTTAAAAACATCATGGATAATAATGAAAAATGAATTATTAATTAGTGAAATTATTAACTATTTAACACAAAGATCTCAAGAATCATGATACCTCTACTATCAAGACCGTTAATAAGTTGGTTTAAACTATAGGTAAAACCACGTTTAATTCTAGCTTAATCACCTCTTAAGACCACTAATGCTTCGAGGGGATCTATAATACTGGCCCCACCCATAATTATAGGTCAAAATCCTTAATCATATATTGAAAAACTAATTTAATTCATGAATCAAAATTCCTTAAAATAAAATATTTGTATTGAGTGGAGGATACAAATTTATTAATATTTCCCTAGACAATTAATTTAATTTAAATGTAGAACACAATATGTAGAAATGATATACTATTTAAGAAATAATCATATCCATGATAAATAATATATATATTTTGGATAAATTGAAATCCAAATTATTATATGAAATTAAAAATTTCATGGGAATGTTATCGATAATAAAAATGAATCAAGGAAGTGAATATCAATAGTATCCTTGTTCAAAATAATCATAAACCATACATAGTAATTATAATGATGGTATCAATACAATACGTCCCAGGTAGAGTAAATTTAAAATAAAGGGTTTTTTGTCATTTATTGATATAAATATCATAAAAATATAATTTAAAACATTCTTGTGGAAATATCTTTTTCATTTTTTAAATCACATTGCAAATAAAAAAAAATTAAAATCAATTTATTTGAAAATTACATTTAAAAAGTAACAATTTCCAGAATATTAGAAAAAATAATTATCTTTAAAAATAACCTTGTAAACCTACAAATTACTTTTCAAGTAATTTATGGTCATGTTTGTGGGTAATTCTATATATGCAATACATATTAAAAAGAATGTTCCTTTTGTACTATAAAAAGGATAGAAAAGTGTCTTGTTTAGAAAATGAAAAGATGGTTTCTTTAATTTTTTTAGAAAAAATACAAAATGGGTAATTATTTATTTTATAAATCATTTTGAAAAGTTTTCAAACATTTTGGAAAACATTTTTAGAAAACATGGTTTTGGAAGAAAATGGATTTCCGAACGAAGAGAGAAATGAAGTTTGATTCTTTTTTAAACATTTTTTCAATTATTTAAAGTAAATAAGAGTTAAAAAATCATAATATTACTTGATAATATCAGTAATTACTATAATATTATAAAATCAAATGGTTTTATTTGGAAAAGTATCAGATAATTTCCTTTAATTGAAATTGAAGAATAAATAATCTCAAATAGAATGTGATTGTGAATAAACCATTACATTGATCAAAACATTAATGTGAGAATTTATCAATGAATATGAGATTTTTATAAACTATAAATACACATAAATTAAGTGTAAATATAAAATAATATAAAAAAGTCATTATATACATAATCTTAGAATATTAATGAGAGCGAGGAAGTAATATTACCTAATGAAAAGAAACTGTGTTATGAAATTCTTTACCGCTTGGTAATTTTCATGTAAAATCCCATTGGAAGAAAGAATTAAAATTTAAACATAAAATACCATTGAATTATTAATTAATAATGAAATAAAATGATAAAGGGATAGTTTTTACACCATATAAAATCAATTTTGTGAATAACATTACAATATGACTCAATGAAATGAAATTGAGATAAAATCCCATCCCTCATGCTCTCTTTTGGTTGACCAAACATTAGAATCTTTTATAGTAGTTATAACCATGTTATTAACTTATAAAAGAACTATATTAGAAATTATAATATAATACGAGATATTTTTATATCATTTTATCACCCTTTCATTAATAATCTTTCACTATTTTCATTATTTTAGTTGTTTATTGACTTTTTTATCATGCATGTTTTTCATTAATGATCTATTTATTTCAAAACATTTATAGTTATATAATATCCATAATACTAATGATGACATAATTATCATATTTTTATGTGATGTTTTTGAAAAATGAAGTATGTTATGATCATGGAGATGTAGACCATAGGTACACATGAAAAACATTTCCATTTTTCAATGTTCATAATGGAAAGGAGGATAGTTATATTTTAACACTATTAAATGATTATGATATTATATATAAAATATTATATCATTTAATATACTTATATATATCATCAATGTTGTTTGGTGATGAAAGGAGAATCACATCACTTCGTGAAGGTGGTAGTCCACATGTACATGAATGATGTTATCATATTTAATTGAGTGAAAAGGTAAGAAAGAATATTAAATTTTTAGAATGATAAATATTTAAAGAATATAATAATTATTTCATTTATATAACATATATTAATTAACATTAGCCTTATTACATTCAATTAAAATCATTTGTGAAAGATGAATCACATCTATTTGCGAGGTGGTAGTTCACCATACACACGGGGGACGTTATCGTATATTATATGGTATAAGAAGTAATATATATATATATATATAATAACAATAGATGTATAATAATGTTATATATATCATATATACACTTTATATCCATCATCATATCAAACCATGAAAGGTGGTAATGGAAGAATAAATGACATCATCTCACGAGGTGGTAGTCTGCTGTGAATACAAATGATGATTTCGTAACCCATTTGATGGAAGTGGAGATGGTTTTAGGTCCTTAAATTTTCATAACAACATCCCAGTATATGTAATATACTATTATTATTATATAATTATGGTTTAATAATAATTTATGTAGTTTTAGAAAGAAATAAAATAATAATACTTATTGAAGAACATTACCTCTTCTTTGGGTATCCTCCTTAGGTTTGCATCAAATCCTTCTTAAGTTAGCTTTATGCCCAAAATAAGGATTTTAGGGTGAGATGAGTGAATTTGGGTAGTGATTTGTGTAAGTATTATCTAAAAATAGTCTGTTAAGGTGTGGATAAGAGAAGAGATGTGGTTTCCTTTTTTATGTGAGCTGAGTGGAATAATTATAAAATTTTGAAAATATTCAATCATACCCATGTTTTTATCATGCCAAATGTCTCCAAAATATAAAATTGTCTAAAATATAATATATAAGGACTATATATTCCAATAAAATATTTTTTATCAAGTTGGTAGGTCATTTATAACTCTTATCTTTTTATTGTAACCCCGGTAAATCCATTTTACCTTAAATGTAGTAATTAATTTTCACTCTTTTCGTTAATAATTTTGGTCAAATATTAATTTGACCATATTAGAATTTATAAATTATTATTATTATAAATATTTAATTAAATTCTCTAAATTAATTTCCTATAAGTGGGATAATTTGATTTTAAATTAATCTCATAGATGCAATGAAAAATTAGGGTTTTAAAGAGAAAATATCCAAAAGTTTATAGAATTTTTATATAAAAATGAAACATGAAAATGATAAAAATGAATTATATTGGATTAATTGATATATAATTGAAATAATTTTAATTTAAAATGAATTCAACATATAATTTAACATTATAAAAAATTTTAAAGAAAATACAGATTTCAATAAAAAATTGTATTTTTCACTACTCATCAAAAAAATGAAACTTTTATGAAAAATACAAAAACTTCATCCTAAGATAACGTTTGAAATAATGATTTAAAAGATGGGGATGAATTTATTAAAATTAATTTTATAAAATTGTTAAATATTAATTATAAGTTATGGGCATAAATCATGATTAAATTGTCTTTTATAGAGTTATTTCGAGAACATTCTTTTTATTTTAAAGGATTAATGTTTCATTTCTAAAAAAATAGATATCTATAATTTTTATAATAGAATTAGTAATATTCATATCTTCCAAGTTAATTTATAGGTTATAACTAATATACTAAATAATAATATTTTAATAACATGCCACGTTTTGTTTAAACATGGTGTTGCGTGCAATGCAATCTAAACTCAGTGTTGCATATAACACAAGCTATACTCATTATTGCATTTTACAAAAGATAAAATAAGTTTTGTGTGTAATGAAATATATTTATGATATTTAATTTATTTCAAAA
This sequence comes from Viscum album, assembly GCA_963277665.1. NCBI lineage: Eukaryota > Viridiplantae > Streptophyta > Magnoliopsida > Santalales > Viscaceae > Viscum > Viscum album. The sequence goes on along the minus strand of OY728155.1, from coordinate 187,610,862 downwards.
TAAATATACTTTTAAATTCATGGGGGTGTTGTATTTACTTCTAATCTTGGTGTTCCGTGTCACATACTCTTATAGTTGCTTTATAAGCTTCTTTTAAAGCATGGATCTTCTCATCAATGATTTTGATAACCTCAGATTTAACATAATTTGGTTTTTAATGTTTTTTTATTCAAGGGATATTTTTATTTAAATAACAACACAATTTTTCTCTATATTGAACCTTTTTTTATAAGAGTGTTTTTGTCTTTAAACTTCTTAATCAATGTTTTTTTCATATATTATACATCTATTACCAACTATTTTTTATAATAATGTTGTTCTTACATAAACTCAAATATATAAGTGTAAATTTTAATAATATCTCTCTTAATTCACTCCTTATCTTCAGAGTATGTGTTTTAAAATAATTTAATGGACTCATACTCCTCACTACTTGAATTATATTCGTTAATGAAATAACTATTAACTAGAATAATGGATAAAACACCACTATGATTAAAATTAATTAGTATTTTTCGGTTTTTTTCATTTTAAATCCTTTTAATCTATTTAACATATTTCTTATCTTTATTATTAAAGGTGTTAACTAAATAATTCATGTTGTAGATGAAAAGTATTGATACTATGTCCTCCATATGTGGTAATTATGAAGCTTCATCAAATCTACACATCATATATATCTGATAAATACCACTAGGATGAAAAATAGATCTAATAAGAGGAAACTTTTATTATCACTAATACAACATAAAATTACCTAATAGGATCATGTAATCATACATAGAGTGGGGGTGAATTTGTGTAGTCTCATTTTACTGAATTCTATTCTCTTTTAATTTCCCCGATTAATTCTAGAAACATTTAATTGGTTATGATATATGGGTCTACCTTTGAATTAACCCAAAAAATTACTACATTATATAAAGTAAAGAAAAAAATGATTATGGAACATGATATTTTTATATGTTTTTACACTAATATAGTAATATATTCTTTTCTCCATTCAAGTTGATTCTATGAAATAGATAACCCCTATATTACTCAGTTGAATACAATAGATCTGTATAGGTCATTCTTGAATCTTGTTATATTAATAGGAAAGGGGTAGAATATATCAACAAATCTTATAAGGGTATCATATTGAGTACATGAGAAGGGAATAATATATCCTCGACTCTCATGAAATTTCAAATAATAAGAAATATCTCTTGATAGTTCTACAATCTCATGACTCATTTTGTTATATTGTCTCTCAAAAAACCATAATAGGTCCTCCATCTTAACCACTGAACAAGATTTATAATCTACTCATAGATGACACTACATTAATTAGTGATATATGTTTAATTAATAATAGGACTTATACTACCCATTTGTATTCAATAACAGCCATATAAACTTTTCCCTTATTGTCTAAAGTCTCTTTACATTCAAAAATTATTCATGGTGTAGTCTATTGGACTTTCTCATTCAATATTCTTTCTTATTCTTCTTCAAGCGACATGAAACACTTATCAAAACCATGGAAATAATTTTTTCATACTTGATGAAAGATCTTGTTATTTCATCTCGTATATATTTTATGATAATAGTTAAGTAGTAGTAGTACCTCTTTGACTTCTAATTGGGCCTATAGGTTTTATTACTCCCTGTGGTCTCAAATCAATTTATAATTTTAAAACACAAAATGAAAAACTACTAACATGTATTATAATATATTAAATAACTAAGGTCAATCCTATAAGGAAAAAAGAAAACTAATATTCAATAGATATTACAATGTCATTAAATCTTAAAATAAAATAAACTATACAAGATACAAGAATTGATAAAGTAACCAAGTTAGATTCCAATAATCAATAATATTATAAAGAGATAGAAATTTAATCTAGGGATAGTTTTTCATTATTTACGATAAATCAATTCCACTTGTGAAATAAAACAAATTAATAGTTGTGAGACTTCTTGGGGTATCTAGTTTTACCTCTCAATAAGAACTAAAACATTATAGGAATGTCAGTACCTTTGGTTGAGGCAATCTATAACAAACCTAGGTGCATTATAATCAATATTAGAAGAGAAATGTAGAGTTATGTAATCTCTAACTACCCAATCCCCTCTATTGCATTAGGTTTCTTCCCCTAGAACCATCACCATTTCAAGGAGACTAAGGAATATAATATAAATTAATCTTAGTGAAATTCCAATCTATATAAATAATTCAAAATTATAAAATAATTAAAATCATCGCATACACATCATATTAATAAATTAAACTCCCTTCTACAACAATGACACAGTCATGATTGATTGTTCATCATCCATGAATAAACTAGGAATCATATAAGTGAGAACTGAAATCAATATTATAAAATAAATTTTTTCATAAAAAATCACATACCTGATTTTTTTACAACCTATAATGGAATCCAAAGTCACTAAAAAATATTGGAAAACCTAAATTACACATCTCTAGGTGGCAGATGTATATCTTCATTTCGATCTCTCTCCATGATTAGGAACTCAAAATTCCCCCAGTTTCCGATCCCCTTACAGTTTTTACAATATATCCTATTTATAGAAAAATAATTTCTCATAATATATCTTCATATCTTTATCACATCTCCATTTATAAATTTTATTATATTCAAAAACATGAATTAGCCTCAAACCACCTTGGATATAATATAGAACCCATATGCATGGATCCTATTCAGACTGACCTCAAAGATGTATTTAGGTGGTTGTATTAGGCAAGATAATGGCACTATTATTTATTATTGTTATCTTACCTTATATTTTTCCATTTAATTTGGCATTGAATCTCACATGACATTCCTGGAGTCCACTTGGGATCATCTAAAAAATATCCCATCAAATAAAATTCCAATTATCCATGATAGAGAGATATCAGGATGAATAAATATATATCTATAAATTTGATTAAATATTTTTATGTTGTGGTGTGAACAATATAATATGACACAACACTCCATTTTGATAAAATATTCAGCTTCCACTAATTACAACACATATATAGTGTAACACAAACCTTCACTGCATCAATATAGCTCCTTGAAAACCATTTACCACATTATATTTGTTATTATGGAATAAAAAACCCTCATATCATAGATATTTTATAAAATTAATAAATGACATGTAATGATATAATTTAAACTAAAATAACATGCAATGATAAACAAAATGAGTTATGAAAGAAAGAACATGGTTTTGGGTTTGGTTTTGTGCTCATACATTATTCTCATTTATATATTTTATTTTAGTTTGATAATACAAAAATGAAATCTCATGATTAATTACGATTATTTTTATTTAGAAAATTTTGAAATCATTGAATGCTTATGAAAGCTGAATTCCACCCCCTATAATCAAGGTTGATAAAACACCTTGGTCGATGGTGTTCCATCTTCTAGGACCCAGCTCTATAAATTTAATTTCATATATTGATTCTCTAAACTCCATAATGTGAATTTATAGTCAATAAAGAGAGGGAAAATAGGATAAAAAATATAAATAGATTGTGTTTAATTTCATGGTGATGATCACTACACCGTGGACATTTAACACACCCACACACGATACTTATATCTACCAAAAACATAAAATAAACTTTATGAAAAATTTAGGAACACCTTTACCTCCCCTAGAACAAGTCCTGGGTCAACCTTCCATTATTGGTAGTAGGAGATCCCTTTGGTGGAATGATGTAAGAGAAGAGAATAAAAAAATAAAAATAAAATAAGATAAAATTAAAATAATGAGGATGAGAAACAAATAAAAGAAAAAAAGAAAAAAATTGATATGAGAGGGAGAATAATATTAAAATAAATTATTAAAAAAATAAAAACATAAAATAAAAACTAGAATATTAAAATAATAATTATATTTAAAAAAGGAAATAAAAAACAATTTAAAGAAGAAGAAGCCGAAGAATGAGGGTGGATGACACTTGATTTGTAAAAATACACAGATGATTTAATTAAAGCTAAAATAAAATTACATTTAAAATTAAACTAAAAAAAATAATTAAAAAAATAAAAAGAAGAAAATACTATAGTGGAAGCAACTCATCCTCCCTTGGGTGGGATCTCCTTCGATTTTCAAGAGATGCCTTTCATCATGGCTGATGCATCCTTTTATAAGCAATGAAGGACCAGCCTCAGCCTCCCCCTTATTCAAGGATCTCCCCCAAGACCTGGGGATATTAATATCTTTCAACATATAAACCCTTCCCATGATATTTTCCTTTCAAATCATCTGCGAGACCCATGGGTGTCAATAATAAAAAATATTAAGGTCTTGGGTGAATAAATTTATCATAGAAGAATTCCATGAGGGGAAGTATATATGGTCCCCATGGAATTCCTCTTTTATCTATTGCATGTATATGTTTCATGCATGGGAGTTACTTGGTGATGTGGATAGTGAATAAAAAAAGTGGTAGTGGAATACTCCTCCTCATCTAGCCTTGAAAGTTGTTATATGAGATTTAAAAATGGATCACTGTGATCTTATTATGCTTCAGAGGTGATTCATGGTGGTGGAAGACTTCTATTGTAAAGATGGAACTTGATCCAAGTTCATCCCAGCACTTTCATGGATGTTATCTTCTCTTGCAGTAGAAGTCTGATTAGGTAGTGTGGTGGAGCCACAATGAAGTGTGGTGGTATACGGTGATGAGTTGTGTTTGAGGGAGAGAGCACATGAGATGAGGATGAATGACGATGTTTCTGTAAAAAATGAATTGTAATCAATCATTTTTTTCATCCCACATAGAATAAGGGGTGAAAATGGTGATGGTTTATAATTTTGAGTGCATCTCCCCCATCATAATGTTGTCACGTGGGAGATGGGTAACTCCCACCCACCGTTGCGGATCACCTCATCCCGGTTACACCATCATCCCAGGGCCGCACAAAGTTTCTCCAAATTCTTCCATTAGTTCATATGGTAACTACAAATGGTTGTGGATGTGACCATCATGGGCCATATATATGGGCCTGATGCCCCCATGCACACCCCTTCCGCTAAGCAGCCTTTCATCAGGTTGTCTTATCTTTCCAAGCCTCCTTTAGCTTGGATATGTGGATGGATAACTTTGAGGTTAAGGTTTATCTTAGTGGGCCAAATTTTTACCAAGCTCCTAAAAAATGATAACACTTAGATATATTCAAATATTTATATATCAAAGATTCAAAAATAAAATTCAATTTAAAAAACAATATTTTTTTATTTTTTTAAACAATTATAATTAAATATTTTAATTTTTCCTATTTTCTAATAAAAAATTGAAAAACAATGGAATTATCATTAAGAAACATTAAAAAACAATAAATAATTGATTAAAAATATCCAAAAAAATGAGTCTATAAAATACCCCCACACTTAAACCATGGTTTTCCTCATGGATAAAATCTTAATAAGGAATTTAATAGGGAACCAATGTTAACAATATTAAAATTTCAAAGTATTAATATCTATTAATAATCGATTTTAAATCCAATTTCCATAAATGTTACATAAAACACCAATTCAATTTCCCATTTTCCAAAGAAACAATCAATTTAAATGTTTTACTATCTCCCCTTTGAAAATGATTGAACTTCTTCTTGGATCCATTCATGTTTCTTAATTCATTATGAATAAACAAGCTAGATCGTGATTTACCTCTCCTTTGAAACTTTTTACTCACCACTAATGATAAAATTTAAGTAGATTTATGCTCATCTCATGAATACATTATCCCTATACATAGACATGTAAATGAACTAATTTCTCTAATTTCTAAAGAAAAAATACACATGAAATCATGAGGGCTTGTAATTAAGCATAAAATGTCTCTGAAGCTTAAGTTTGGTAGGATTTGTTGTTTTAAAATTTAAGGCTCAAGGATGAGTTTAATATATTAATGAATAAATAATGATATTAAAAGGAAACTTTTTGTAAAGTCCCGTAAATTCCATGGAAATTTTTTCTTAATTTTTTATGGAATTTTTAGAACGCAGTTTCTGACGGCGCTTGATTCCGAGACCCGGTGTGCCCGGAATCAATTTCCGAACTTTGGCCCGGGTACGTTCAGTGAAAGGATGAACGGGTTTTTCTAACTTTTGAATCGGTGCCCAGAATCGAATTCTGAGGGCACCGATGAAATCGCAGCACCGGTATTTGCTTAGAAACGCCTCTTCCGGAGTTGCGTTTGTTCGGGTGTGGTTTTTAAATTTTCGGGCTTAAGGTTAAGAAATAAAATAATTTTTTCAACAACTTTATTTTATTTCACTTAAGCCACTTGGAGTCCACTTAAAGCAACTTAAAAGCGGCTTAAACTGAGTTGAACCGGATAGGGTACTACCCAGAAATATCCTACCCTCTTGGTAGAATATTTTTGAGGTGGGGCCCGCACGAGCCCCGCCGTTTCTTTCCGCTGAGTAACGCACCCGTGAAAACCCGTCTTTATGAAAGTCAACTGAAGCGTTTTCTTAAATTCTTAACAGACCATTTAATTGGGCGGTTTATTTCGTAAATTAAATGAGATGTTTCTTTCGTTGAATTAATTCTACGAATTAATGGTTCGTTTCTTATCTTTTGAAATTCAAATGTTTAGTTGTGTAAATAAAATAAGGCTTAAGCTTATTTTATTTTGGGTTGGTATCCTTTGCCACCTGGAGAGATTTTGAGAAGCTCTCTCCATCTTCTTCAACCTTGACGAAGAACACGAAGAACACTTAAGCTCCGACGAAGAACGCCGCTTCTTCGATCTTCCTCCCGTGTCAACGAAAGGAGACGCTGTTTCCTCCTCGGACTATCTCCGTCACCTTACGAAGTTTCTCTAGCGACGTACCTCTTCGGACGCACCTCGACATCAACGGAAACGATGTTCAATTTCCGCGACGCCCGACCTCCGCGACGCTAGTCTTCCACGACTTGATTGGCGTGCTCTGCACTTGAATCCGAGGTAGGGGATTTTTGATATTTTATTTATTTATTTTCCATTCTTGATTCTAGAATGTCGAACTTCGAGGATAAAGGATTAAATGTTATTGTCTAACGAGAGGGGGGCCCGGACCACACCAACATGGCCGAACCCCCCTCCTATGTTCATAATTGTTTCCTTGCGGATGGAACGGGATGGCGTGGTGCCGTCGCACCACGCGGGAATCACACGACAATTATTGCGCGGCGCCGTCGCGCTGCGCCGTTGAAAGAAATCCAATAACGCGACGTCGTCGGGTCGTGTCGAAGAAAGTCAAAGGCGTCGTGGCTGGAGCGAGGCCACGGCGGAGGGAAGCGATGCCGTCGAATCGCGCCGGACGGCATAGGCCGCGGCCGGTTCCGGGCCGCGGCAGAGCAAGATGACCGGCGGCCGGCACTGGGCCGCCGGTGTCGGCGAAGGTAGGACCGGCCGTCGCCGGTCCTTGCTGGCGAAACCAGCCGGCCAGTGCGGGCCGACCGGACAGTGGAGACCAGGGGAATTAATTTCCCCCGGCCGGGTCTCAAAAGCGGCCCCAATTAAGGGGCCGCGGTTCTCAAGGGGAGGGGGGGCTTTGCCCCCCGCGTGCGACACCCGAACGGCGCCCAGGCCGCGCCGCCGCGACGGACCGCGCCGCCGCGCCGGACCGCGCCGGACCGCGCCGCCGCGCCGGACCGCGCCGGACCGCGCCGCCGCGCCGGACCGCGCCGCCGCGCCGGACCGCGCCTGCGCGCCGGACCGCGCCGCCGCGCCGGACCGCGCCGCCGCGCCGGACTGCGCCGCCGCGCCGGCCCGCGCCGCTGCGCCGCCGGCCGGGCCGGGTTTTCCGAGCCGGGCCGGGTCGTCGGGCCGGGTCGCCGCCCGGGGCAGGTCGACCTAAGGGGGGGGGGGGGGGGGGGGGTCGGGTCGGGTCGGCCCGGGCCCAGACCCCCCAGTTTCGGACCACTTTCGGTCAAATGCCCGTATCTTGGGCTATGGGCCTCCAAACGACTCGCCGTCAGCGGCAACACGATCCTTGGATCGAGACGGTCGTTTCAGTATACTATACTCAAGGTGCACCTTCCTTTTCGGGAGCCTACGTGGTTAAAACTCCATAGTTAAGCGTGCTTGGCCTAGAGTAGTGATCAGGATGGGTGACCTCCTGGGAAGTTTCCCAGGGTGGGTGTGAGACGGAAAGGCCAATAACTAACAGACCGAGAGTCCGATTGATGTGCCGTCTATTTCGTTGAATTCCTCTAAGTGAGACGGATCTTTTGGCTTACTCCGCCTGAGGTTTGGATGCCGACAGAGTGCGGTCGGGTTGGTTCGCTCACAAAATCAACCAGGCCCCTAGAACGAAAAAGTCAATAACTCTCAGACCGAGCGTCCGATTGACGCGCCGTCTGTTGCGTTGAGTTCCTGTTAATGATACAGAACTTTTGGCATCTTTCGCTGAGATTTGGATACAGATGGATAGTTGCCGGGTTGGATCGCACCGAAATCCAACCGGGCCCCTAGAACAGAAAAACTGATATCTTTCAGACCAGACGTCCGTTTGACGAACCGTCATCGGCGTTGGTGATCAAGTTGAGTAACGGTCCTTATGAGTATAACCTATGGGAGTTCGGGGTACATTTGAGATACGACCGGGTTGGTTCACTCACGAAACCAACCGGGCACCGGGGATGAAAAGGCTAGCAACTCACAGACTGGGCGTCTGATTGACGCGCCATCTGTTGCGTTGAGACCCCTATGACGAGGCGGTCCTTTGAGATACTTCTTCGTGGGACTTTGAGATACTTGGAGTATCGACTTGTATCTCGTGGAGCGGACCCTCCTAGAGACGAGCATATGGAGTACGGAGACCGTATAGCCGGCAGAGACCTGAAGACTGCTTGTCCGATTCGATTCGGAGTGACTTACGTAGCCCAGTAGGGAGGACTACTTTGTGAGGTGATAGACCCACAACGGAGGAGCACTACTATGTGAGGTGACAGACCCGCGGTACTCGGCAGGAGGAGTACCTCTGTAGGCAATGAGGGGGGAGAACTACTGTGTTGGGTGGCAGACCCCGGTGGGAAGCACTACTGTGTGAGGTGGCAGGCCCGCGGTACTCGTCAGGAGGAGTACCTCAGTAGTCTTAGGTTAGTGAGCAGTACCTCGGAGTCGTGACAGGACCACTGTACACACCAGAGACGGAGCTCTTCAGCAGTTACGGTTTCGATAATGAAAATCTTGGTTTGAGCTGAGACTTTTGACCTTGTGTTTACCTCATGATTGAGACGGGTCACTTTCTAACTTAGGTATATGTATGGGAATATACCTGGGTAGTGGTTATCCGTTGATTTCACAATCCTTGTGTTTCCTCATGATTGAGATGGGTTACTTGATAAATTAGGTATATGTATGGGCATATACCTAAGTAGAGTTTATCTGTTGAGATCTTCTTTGTGGTTATCCTTGTTGGTTTTAGTGAGACCTTGAGGGTCTCGAGGTCCCTACTGAGTATCGTTATACTCAGCCCTGCATGGGCTATGCCCTCACCTCGTTGTGTTGGTTGCAGACGATGGGCAGTACTGACGGAGGCCGAGTGTTCGAGGACTGGACGGTACCCGGAGGTGGACTACACAACGAGCCAGTACCCGGAGGTGGACTACACGACGTGACGTCTCACAGAGGAGGTTGACGGATGAGAGCGTGGAGGAGGCTATCTGTACCTACCCTTCAGGTAGGATCCGAGGAGGACGACCGAGAAGCTGCTTCCTTCTTCCAGCTGTTTGTCTTTTTGCTATTGTACCTTGTTCAGTTGTAGTTGTACTTTCTTTTGGGTTTGTATTATGGCCCATTTACTTTTCAACTTTTCTTTTTGCACTTAGTGTTTTGTTTCCGCTTTTACTCTGTGGTGCTTGTTTTCTTTTATAAAGGAAATGCCTTCCCAGTTATCGGGATTTTACGCCTTTGGTGCTAGTCGCCAGCCCCTGGCCTATGGAAGGCGGGCATGGGGTAGTCACGACATGGGCCCCAAGGACGGGTCATGACAAATTGGTATCAGTGGAGTTCGGTTCTATTGCAGAACTTATAACTCTGATGTTTCTTTCTGTGAAGGAATAGTGTTAAGAGTACCGAGTGTGGTTTTTAGTTCAGGGAGTCCAGTGTTGGTGCGGGCGGCCGACGTATCCATACACCAGGACCCTAACGACTGATTCCCGACTTTGTGTACGAAAACACTGATTGCGTGTGTGTTTTCAAAGGTTTTCCCTTAAAACAGCTCAACCAGGTCAGCTCACTAGGTATAAACGTTTGACTGTGTTACGTTGTTTCTTTCAGGATGCCTTTTCACAAACGACCAGCTAGAGCTCAGAGGGATGTGCGTACTGACAGCCTGTCGAGCAACGAGGCTTCGGTACATGGCCCTCTTGCAGTTGAGGCACCATCGGAGGCACCAATGATACTACCACACGTTGGGCCACCGATGCCACCAGCCGCAACAGTAGGCGATGCACGCCACTTGAGTGTGCTGCACGAGTTCCAGCGCCAGAGGCCACCCAGGTTCCCGGGAGAGATGGACCCGCAGGCGGCTGAGGATTGGCTGGAGGCTGTGGTGGGAGTCTTTAGTCTTGTGGGGACGCCAACAGACTTCATGGTGATCTTTGCTGCCATCCTTCTTCAGGCAGCAGCAGGCAGGTGGTGGAGCCACTTGTTCCAGTTTTGCGATGGGATGGACTTCACATGGGAAGACTTTGAGACCTTCTTCAGGGTGGAGTTTGTTCCAGTAGATCTACACCCCAAGCGTGTACGAGAGATTCTGCCTTTTCCGTAGGGTTTTCGATCAGTTGCCGAGTCATCTGTGGGTAGTAGACAGACGATGCAGAGGTCCAGGAGGACCAGACCATCAGTTGGATGATCTCAGGTTTTAGGATCAGTGGTGCGGGGCACCCGGGATGGGGTCAGAGCTAGTCGTGCCAGAAACGGAGAGTGTTTCTCCTGCCACAGGAAGGGTCACCTGGCACGTGACTATACGACCCCTCGTACGGTTGATCAGCGGGTGTTGGAGGATCCACCGAGATAGAAGCAGCGGCGGGTGCTTGAGAAACAGCCGAGCAGTGGACATGGCAGTAGAGCTCCGGGAGCAGGTGGACAGGAGCGGAACTAGTGGGTACATCCTTTGTACTTCTAGTTCCATGTTTCTTTTGTATTCGTGTCTTTGTATTATGAGCTGCAATAATAAAAAGACACTTATGTTGTGATGTTTGCTTTCCTGTCCTTTTTGTTTGGTTGATACTGAGTGGTCCTAGTTAAACTGTTTACTTGACCCTCACTTTCGATATTTCTACTGGAGGAGACCCAGTGACCTCACACTGATGCCGACAGTGTGACTCGACCCTTGGAGGCGAGAGTGACAGTTGGATCTCTTGGTAGTTACGTCGAGGCCTTACGACGTCATCCATGGCATGAATGCATCGTTTATGTCAGGATTGACTGTATTAGGCAACGAATGTGGTTCATCCAGGGGATGAGACCAGATTTCTCTTATCGGAAAAGAAGAAATCATAGCAGCTCTTGTGAGACTAAAGGAGGTGCAGTTCATCCAGGAGCGGATGAAGACTGCAAAGTGCAGTAAGAAACAAGAAACTGGTGCCAGTCTTAGAGACTCGAGCGTGTTACATGTTTCAAGAAGTGGAAGCTTTAAGGATAGATGAGTCTGCGAAGAAGCAGACGTGGAGACAGAGCTAGGAGAGCAGTATGAGGTGGTGTACATCTTAACATGCTACAACCACCCACCTTAGTTATCCCCTCCAGGCTCAGGGAGCTAGAGGGTGGTGGAAGAGTGCAGCTGCGTGCGGTCAAGGAATGTGATCCAATGGCTCTAGAAATGATTCAAGGGACAGTCTGTGTCCACTACTAGCTGCTGTAGTAATGGACGTCGATATGAATCATTCCTTGCTTTCACAAATCTTGTTCCAGACCTAGAGTTTCCGGTAAGCCGTGGACTTGACCCTCACGTCTAGAGATACCTTGGGAGGAGACTCGATAATCACACTTACACCGACGGTGTGGTTAGACCCTTGAGGCGAGAGTTCTGGTTGGAATCTCTTGGTGGCAGTGTCGAGGCCTTACGACGTGAGTTTGAGTATGGAATGGGAAATAACTGCTCATACTCAAATTGACGGTTTTAGGCAAACGTCGGGATGGGATTTCCTTGGTCGGCAGAAAAGTAAACCCCAGGCAGCGCAGGGTAACTCTTGCACGGGAGGGTGCGACCGATCACTCTTGAGTCGGTCAACCTTACCCTCGTAGAAGCAGTCGTTTTGAGTTTCAGTTCTAATAGAAATAGAGACCTCTGGAGTTCGAGGATGATGACCACGTCTTCTTACGGGTCTCACCTCGACGAGGTTTACGGAGATGTGGCCAGGGAGGAAAGTTATCTCCGAGGTTCAACGGACCTTTCTAGGTCCTCAGCTGGGTAGGCAAGGTGGTTTACCGCTTGACCTATCCACCTCAGTTGCACTAGGTGCACGACGTTTTCCAGGTATCTCAACTGAGGAGATACATGCTCGACCCTTCGCATATCATCGACCATGAGGAGTAGGACAATGGCGATGGGGTTACTTCCACGGAGGTTCTAGTGGGGATCAAGGATCGACAGGAGAGGATCCTACGGGGACGATCGATTCCTCTAGTGCACTTTCTTTGGCAGCGCGGGAACCTCCAGGTGAGCACATGGGAGCGGAAGGCTCAGATGCGTGCTCAGTACCGCTTTGTTTCCCTAAGTTTGTGGTGAAGCTTTACGGGGACGTAAAGCCCTGTGGTGGGAGTAATGTAAAGACCCGTAAATTCCAAGGAATTTTTTTTCTTAATTTTCTTTGGAATTTTACAAGAACACAGTTTCTGACGGAGCCTGATTCCGAGACCCGGTGTGCCCGGAATCAATTTCCAAACTTTGGCCCGGGTACGTTCAGTGAACGGACGAGTGGGTTTTTCTAGCTTTTGAACTGGTGCCCGGAATTGAATTCTGAGGGCACCGATGAAATCACAGCGCCCGTATTCGCTTAGAAACGCCTCTTCCAGAGTTGCGTTTTCTCGGGTGTGGTTTTTAAATTTTCGGGCTTAAGGTTAAGAAATAAAATAATTTTTTCGACAACTTTATTTTATTTCACTTAAGAAACTTAGAGGCCACTTGAAGCCACTTAAAAGCGGCTTAAAATGAGTTGAACTGGATATGGTACTATCCATAAATATCCTACCCTCTTGGTAGGATATTTGTGAGGTGGGGCCCGCACGAGCCCCGCTGTTTCTTTCCGCTAAGTAACGCACCTGTGAAAACCCGTCTTTATGAAAGTCAACTGACGCGTTTTCTTAAATTCTTAACAGACCATTTAATTGGGCGGTTTATTTCGTAAATTAAATGAAGTGTTTCTTTCGTTGAATTAATTCTACGAATTAATGGTTCGTTTCTTATCTTTTGAAATTCAAATGTTTAGTTGTGTAAATAAAATAAGGGTTAAGCTTATTTTATTTTGGGTTGGTCTCCTTTGCCACCTTGAGAGATTTTGAGAAGCTCTCTCCATCTTCTTCAACTTTGACGAAGAACACAAAGAACACTTAAGCTCCGACGAAGAACGCCCCTTCTTCGATCTTCTTCCCGTGTCAACGAAAGGAGACGCCGATTCCTCCTCGGACTATCTCCGTCACCTTACGAAGCTTCTCCAGCGACGTACCTATTTGGACGCACCTCGACGTCAACGGAAACGACGTTCGATTTCTGCGACGCCCGACCTCCGCGACACTAGTCTTCCGCGGCTTGATTGGCATGCTCCGCACTTGAATCCGAGGTAGGGGATTGTTGATATTTTATTTATTTATTTTCCATTATTGATTCTAGAATGTCAAACTTCGAGGATAAAGGATTAAATGTTATTGTCTAACGAGAGGGGGGCCCGGACCGCACCAACACGGCCGAACCCCCCTCCTATGTTCATAATTGTTTCCTTGCGGATGGAACGGGATGGCGTGGTGCCGTCGCACCACGCGGGAATCACGAGGCAATTAGTGCGCGGCACCGTCGTGCCGCGCAGTGGAAAGAAATCCAAGAACGCGACGTCGTCGCGTCGTGTCGAAGAAAGTCAAAGGCGCCGCGGCCGGAGCGGGGCCGCGGCGGTGGGAAGCGATGCCATCGCATCGCGCCGGACGGCATAGGCCGTGGCCGCTTCCGGGCCGCGGCAGAGCAAGATGACCGGCGGCCGGCACCGGGCCGCCGGTGTCGGCGAAGGAAGGACCGGCCATCGCCGGTCCTTGCTGGCGAAACCGGCCGGCCAGTGCGGGCCGGCCGGATAGTGGAGACCAGGGGAATTAATTTCCCCTGGCCGGGTCTCAAAAGCGGCCCCAATTAAGGGGTCGCGGTTCTCAAGGGGGGGGGGGGAAGCTTTGCCCCCCGCGCGCGGCACCCGAACGGCGCCCAGGCCGCGCCGCCGGCGGGGCCGGGTTTTTCGAGCCGGGCCGGGTCGCCGCCCGGGGCGGGTCGACCCGGTTCGGGCCGACCCAAGGGGGGGGGGGGGGTCGTGTCGGGTCGGCCCGGGCCTAGTCCCCCCAGTTTCGGACCACTTTCGGTCAAATGCCTGTATCTTGGGCTACGAGCCTCCAAACGACTCGCCGTCAGCGGCAACGCGATCCTTGGATCGAGACGGTCGTTTCGGTATACTATACTCAAAGTGCACCTTCCTTTTCGGGAGCCTACGTGGTTAAAACTCCATAGTTAAGCGTGCTTGGCCTAGAGTAGTGATCAGGATGGGTGACCTCCTGGGAAGTTTCCCAGGGTGGGTGTGAGACGGAAAGGCCAATAACTAACAGATCGGGCGTCCGATTGACGTGCCGTCTGTTTCGTTGAATTCCTCTAAGTGAGACGGATCTTTTGGCTTACTCCGCTCGAGGTTTGGATGCCGACAGAGTGCGGTCGGGTTGGTTCGCTCACAAAATCAACCGGGCCCCTAGAACGAAAAAGCCAATAACTCTCAGACCGGGCATCCGATTGACGCGTCGTCTACTGCGTTGAGTTCCTGTTGATGATACGGAACATTTGGCATCCTTCGCCAAGATTCCGATGCAGATGGATAGTGGCCGGGTTGGATCGCACCGAAATCCAACCGGGTCCCTGGAACGGAAAAGCTGATATCTTTCATACCAGACGTCCGTTTGATGAACCTCCAGCGGCGTTGGTGATCACGTTGAGTAACGGTCCCTATGAGTATATCCTATGGGAGTTCGGGGTATAGTTGAGATATGACCGGGTTGGTTCACTCACGAAACCAACCGGGCCCCTGGGACGAAAAGGCTAGCAACTCACAGACCGGGCGTCCGATTGACGTGCCGTCTGTTGCGTTGAGACCCCTATGACGAGGCGGTCCTTTGAGATACTTCTTCATGGGAATTTGAGATACTTTGAGTATCGACTTGTAGCTCATGGAGCAGACCCTCCTAGAGACGAGCATACGGAGTACGGAGACCGTATAACCGGCAGAGACCTGAAGACTGCTTGTCCGATTCGATTCGGAGTGACTTACGTAGCCCAGTGGGGAGCACTACTTTGTGAGGTGGAATAACCACAGCAGAGGAGCACTACTATGTGAGGTGGAAGACCCGCGGTACTCGACAGGAGGAGTACCTCTATAGGCTATGAGGGGGGAGCACTACTGTGTTGGGTGGCAGACCCCGGCGGGAAGCACTACTGTGTGAGGTGGCAGGCCCGCGATACTCGACAGGAGGAGTACCTCAGCAGTCTTAGGTTAGTGAGCAGTACCTCAGAGTCGTGACAGGACCACTGTAAACTCCAGAGACAGAGCTTTTGAGCAGTTACAGTTTCGATAATGAAAATCCTGGTTTGATCTGAGACTTTTGACCTTGTGTTTACCTCATGATTGAGATGGGTCACTTTCTGACATAGGTATATGTATGGGCATATACCTGGATAGTGGAAATCCGTTGATTTCACAAGCCTTGTGTTTCCTCATGATTGAGATGGGTTACTTGATAACTTAGGTATATGTATGGGCATATACCTAAGTAGAGGTTATCTGTTGAGATCTTCTTTGTGGTTATCCTTGTTGGTTTTAGTGAAACCTTGAGGGTCTCGGGGTCCCTACTGAGTATCGTTATACTCACCCCTGCACGAGCTATGCCCGCACCTCGTTGTGTTGGTTAGAGACGACAGGCAGTTCTGACGGAGGCCGAGTGTTCGAGGACTGGACGGTACCCAGAGGTGGACTACACAACGAGCCAGTACCTAGAGGTGGACTACACGACATGACGTCTCACAGAGGAGGTTGACGGACGAGAGCGTGGAGGAGGCTATCTGTACCTACCTTTCAGGTAGGATCCGAGGAGGACGACCCAGGAGCTACTTCCTTCTTCCAGCTGTTTGTCTTTTTGCTGTTGTACCTTGTTCAGTTGTAGTTGTACTTTCTTATGGGTTTGTATTCTGGCCCATTTACTTTTCAGCTTTTCTTTTGTACTTAGTGTTTTGTTTCCACTTTTACTCTGTGGTGCTTGTTTTCTTTTATAAAGGCAATGCCTTCCCAGTTATCTGGATTTTACGCCTTTAGTGCTAGTCCCCCGCCCATGGTCTATGGAAGGTGGGCTTGGGGTAGTCACGGCACGGGCCCCGAGGACGGGTCGTGACAAGTTTCATGAAATTATTCCATTTATTTTAAAAAATTCCAATTTCCCAAAAATATCAAATTAAATATCATAATCAAATTAAACATAATGAATGATTTTTGAACTCTCTTTTAATTTTCTCTACTTTTAATTTTTTTTTTCATTTTCATAGAATGTTTTCATTTTTTTCATTTTAAAAAATTATTATTATAATAAAAATCACATCCAATACCTAGCCAAATATGGAAAAAAATCATCAGTCTAGTAATGGTGATTTTTGGTTTTCCCAAATCACAACTTATTATTATCATTTTTTGGTTTTTTGGTAATTCCACTTATAAGTGGCGAAAAAAAAGAGTACAAATTATTAATCAAAAACCATTCACAACACACATAATCAATACACCCATACAATTTCCATATAATGTATATTACCCATTCCATCATGAATCCCATCACTCCTACATTTTATCTTTAAAATATCATTCAGTAATTGAGAGAAGGGTAAGAATGTATAAAAATGGTTTGAAAAATGGATCATAACTAAAATGGTCATTCAGGGTTTATATGGACTAAAAAAGTGTTTATTTATAGGTATATTTTTAAGGATAAAAACTTTTAAAAGGAGTACTCAATCATTTTAAATGTGTTTTTACACAATCATAGATTTGATATGTTCAAATGAAAGCTCTAGAAAGTGGCATGTCCCATGATAACTCAAGAAATATGATCGAAATAAAATTAAAATTACATGGTCTATAAATCCTTTCCGAAAAAAGAATATAAAATTAGAAAATAAATAGTGGAATGACTAAATATTAACATATCAATTCAAATTAATTTTAGAAATTTAAAGCATGACAAATGATAGGGAAATTTGATTTACATGATTCAACTAATTCACTTAAATAATGATTCTTATTTTCATATCCATTATTCACTTTAATAATACAATTATGTGTTTTATACATTCAACTTTGCTAATATAGAAATCTAAAACATGAAATCACGAGATTCTTAAGAAACTTACGTATCCGGGAAAATTCAAGTAAATCATGGATTCATGTTTGGGTATGTAATGTTTTTTAGTTTAAAGCTAAAAAATTGTTTTGGAAAAAATTTAGGGAGTTTAAAATATAAACATAAAAGTGAAATCCATTTCCCATGAATCATATTCCTTTTCATACATTTTTTGAGTGTCTCTCATGTTCTATCAAAAACCTATAAAAGAAAATTTGCATATTAAAAACAAAGATAATATCATTTAATCTAAAATGGATAAGAGGGATTTGGACTTCATACTGGATAAATAAAATTAAAATCCTAGAAATATGGTAAAGATAAAAATTGGTATGATCCTCTAAGTGGGACCTGGATGTTTTCTACCTCTAGAGGGTAGTACCAGCTGTTATCTAAAGTAATTTGGTGAATGAATCTTCTTTGATTTCAAACACCACATGTGGATTTATCTAGATTATGCTTCTTCCTTCCTAACGATGAATTATACATGGATAGATTATTCAATATCCAACCACTTCATAATTAGGTAAAACATATATGGATGGAATATGATGAAGTATGGATCACCCCCCTTATTGGTTTCTACTTGTGTAACCCCTCTTGATTTTCTAGGGATTTTTTCACACAGGCTTACTGAATTCAATGATCAAGGGGAGAATAATCAGGTGTTTTTACTTAAAATAATTTCATATTTGAATTTTTAATTAGTAATTTCCCTCTTTCAATTTGAGGAACCTCTATTTTAACTTCCTCAAGCTCTTATAGATTTATTTTCTGATGGGATTCCTCAAATTTATGTTCAATAAATTCAGGGAGCTCCATGTGGTCCTTAATATGTGAATAATATTTTTCATCTTCTTATTCTAAGGAATAGTAATGATTGTATGAAAATTAGAAGTACTGTTAATTAATAATAAATTTTGATTGAATAAAATTATATGAAATTTATTTTGAGATAATAAGACCTCCATGATTTTTTTAGTTTTAATCTCTTCTTCTGTAGTGAGTGCCCCTTGGTGTTGGATGGTTGAAAGTAGAGGTAGGTAGTCAAGGTCCTCTATATTTACTTCAAATTACACCACTTGGGTAGTGACATCCTTTAATAGTATTAGTTCTTATTCTTTTCATGGTATGGAGAAATTAAGTAATTCCTCATATTCATTCCAAAATTCATCTAAACATTGTTGATCTCCCATATTTCGGCCTACAAGAAATTCTTACTCCTTAGAATTATTAATTAAATTAGGGAATACAAGTGTCTCATCTATTGGTTATGATTCATGTTTCTCTAATGATTCTAAGAAATATACAGTTATCCAATTAATTTTGATTTGTAGATCAGGAACTGTATCTTCAAGATCTCGAATATCATATTTGAGTTTGGGTTTATCCACTCTATACTAAAATTATTCTATGTGAACTTCTTTAAAAGTGTTTGGAGGATACAAATAGCACTCTACTAATGTCTCAACCACTTCTTGATAAAATTCCAAGAATTATTCCCATAATTAAGTTAACTATTTGGATAATCCATTAACTTCTAGTTGCTCGAGGGTCACTTTGATATGATGGATGAGGTCCTAGAATTCTTTATCTATACTAATTTGGATTCTAAATCCCCTACTATATCTAGCCCATATAAAAACAATTTATTCTATAGGAAATGTTTTTTCAATAATGGGTTTCTACACCAGTGAGTAATTTTTATTCCATGCAGAATAATGGTCTTTTGAATACATCATGGAATTTTTTTATGGGTTTTATAATAAATTAAATCAATATAAATGTGAAAATAGAAAAATTAACCAAATTACAATTTTCTCCTTGAATTTTTTAAGTTATGCACATCTCTCATAGATAATATAAAACAAAAATTATTTTCCTAGTGCAATATAGTGATTGACCAGGGTCGTCTCACTTGAGGAGCTTCTTTATTTGTTTACTCATTTATTATAAACCACCTAAATAATTTCTTTTATTTATATTTATATTATTTCATAAAAAAATGGTAAATATTTTTGGGTTTTCGATTTATATTTTATAAAATATTGAAATGATAGGAAATATGAGAATTTAAACTAAACTAACATTCACTAATAAATTGAATCAGTTAAGGAACAAAGAACATGGTTTTGGGAGGAATCATTATCCTTATTTATTTTTTATTAATTTTCATTTGATTATACAAACATGAAATATAACAATGAATTCATATTATTTTTATTTATAAATTGTGGAAATATTTGAATGCCTATGAAATATCAATTACACCTCCTCCTGTAATCATGGTTTATGATATACCTCAATAATGTGTGTGGCATATTCCAGGAACCGACTCTATCAATTATGTTTCATTCACTAATTCTCTCAACTTTATCATGTGAATATATTTTAAATAAAGTGATGGAAAAGAGAATAAAAAAATAATAGAAATATATTGAGTTCAATGTCATGGGGGATAAAAACCACACTAGGAAAATTCCTCACACCCATGAATGCTACTCATATCTACAATAAACCTAAAATGAACATTAATAAAACAATTTAAGAACACCTTGACCTCCCATTGGACAAGACTCAGGTTAGACAATCATTATCAAGATTAAGAGATCAGTTTGGTGGAAAGAGGTAAGAGAAGAGAATAAATAAAATAAATAAAAAAGAAGATAAAATAAAAATAAAAAAGGTGACAAAAAATAAAATAAAAATAAAAAAATAAAAAAAATTAAATGAGAGAGTGTAGATTAAAATAAATTAAGAAAATAAATAAATAAAATAAGATATAATAAAGAATGTAAAAATAATAACAATAAAAACATATATAATAAAAATAATGAAATTAAAAAGTTAATTAAAAGAAGAAGAAGAAGAAGAATTATGGTTGTTGAAACCTAAATTATTAAAATAGATGGATTATTTAATTAAAACTAAAATAAAATTACAATTAAAAATAAAATGAAAAAAAATAAAAAAAAATTAAATTAGAAATTGGTAGTAACTCAGTGTACCTTGGGTGGGATCTCATTTGGGAGTTATGAGATTCCTTTCATAATGGTTGAGGCCTCATTTTATAAGAAATGAAGGACCTGCCTCGGTCTCCCCCTAATTTTAGGATCTCCCCCAAGACCCGGGGATCTTCATATCATGAAACATTTAAACCCCCTGAGATATTTTTGTTTGAAATAACCCATGAGACCTGTGTTTGTGAATAAATAAACACCCGAAGGTCTAGGGTGGATGAATTTAGAATGGTATAATTCCACACAAGGGAAGAAAATGTGGAATCCATGACATTATTTTTTTATGCATGGCATGGAGATGTGTCCTTCATTGGAGCAACATGGCTGCGTGGATGGTGAATGATGATAGTGTAAGGGGCCTCCAACTTCTCATCTAGTCTTCAATGTTTCTTAATGATATTTGAAATGGTATCAACATAGTATTATAATTATTTAAAGGTGTTCCATGGAGGTGGCATGCTTTAGTGGTGAAGATGGAGCTTGAGTCGACCTCATCCTAACGATGTCATGGATGTTCTCAGCTATTAAAGTGATGGTCTGGTTAGGTAGTGCAGTGAAGTCACAATGGAGGGTGGAAACTTGATGTGGTAAAATTTTTATAAGGGAGATCATATGTGAGCTAAGGATAAATGATGTAATTTTGGTAAAAAACGAACAGTAACCACTCATTTCCTCATCCAACATCGAATCAATAATGCGGAGCAACAATGGTTTATAACGATAAGCACAACTCATACACCATAGTGATTTTGTGAGGGATCCATAAGAATCCTTCCCATGGTAGAGGACCACCCCATCTTGACAACACCTCCTTCGGGTGCCGCAAGAAGTTTCCCCTTGAACCAATGTCAGTTCATGATGTGGATATACATGCTAGTGGATTTAACCACTATGGGACATGTGTATGGTCCTGATTCCCCTGTGCACACTTTTACCACTGAGTGAGCCATCCATCAGGATGGATTGACTAGATGAGCATCTTTTGTAATAGATAGGTTGCTCGATAACTTTGATGTAGAGGGATAGATAAGGTGGCCAATGTTTTACCAAACACCTCGAAAAAATGATAACACCTATAAATATTCAAACATTTATATATCAATAATTAAATAATAAAATTATTCTTAAAATACAAAATTCTTTTATTCGTTTAAAACCATTTCAATTCCACCTTCAAAATTTCACATTTTCTAATAAAACATTGAAATATATAATAATTTCATTGAAAAAATTAAAAACCATTAATAATTGATTAAAAATATACACAAAAATAACTATGTCATAGATCATTTAGATTTAATTGTTTCTTATGGTGAAATACCATTTCATGCAGGACATTCTTCTCAAGTCATCAAACATGAATCCACTTCCACATCGATATTTTCCAAAATGAAGTAGAATGATAGAATATAAATATAGAAACCCATGCCATTTCCACATATTTTCAAATGATGTTTAACATAAATATCCATTAATTACAACCCAAATATTGTGAGGCTTAATGTATTTGGATGACTAGCTTCATAATAAAACATTTTGAGACAAAAACCAATCTTATTTATTTTATTCTCCATAATTATCTCCTAAATGAATTTGATCTCTAAAAACATTACAGGATAACTTGGGAAATAAGTGAAAGAAATAGGTGTGAAAAAAGTTGAGTAAGTTGATAAAAATTATAATGAAGCATAACATGTGAGTCAAAAGTGTAAAATGATATCATAAAAGAGGTGGATCATGAGTATTCACATAAAAGAATAAAATAAAGAACATGGTATCATAAGATCATATAATCAAAGAAAATGTAGATGAAATACATTACATGACATAAACATGATTCAAGGAAAACTACATAGACAATATCACATGATGTAAAAAGTCCCATAGTTGATCTGAATTACTCCCTAATTCTATACATAACACCTCATGAGACTATAGATTTACCAAATTCATTGAATCACTATCTGGGAACACCAATAAAAACATGTTTATGATCTATTTTTTCCACATAGTGGATATAAATCATAAAGTATAACATATGAAATACACATGAAATAAAATGAGTTATATAATCTGGTCACGTATCATAGTGAGAACAAATTTCCTAATGAAGGTATTTGAGAGATGAACATAAGGCATGTCTTGTATTGTCAAGGGAATGGAGAGTGAAAAAGATATATATTTATAATAAAAAATTTAAATATTGAGAATAATTCCATAACATTAAAGGTTGTTTTCACTAATGAAAAAATACTTTAAAAATATTAAAATCATTCTTGAGGAAAATAACCTCCCCACTTTAAAAATTACTTTTGAAAAAATAAAATTCACATGTTGTTTTGGAAATAAATTTACATGAAAATAACCTTGGAAACTTATAAAAGGACATTTAAAGAAATTAATGGTCATGATGATAGAAAATACTATTCATTCCATAAATCTTAAAACAAATATTCCTATCACATTTTTGGTAAAAAGTCAAGAGGTACCTTATTCGAAAATAAAAAGATTATTCATTTTAATTTTTTTATGTAAAAAGTCTAAAAGGGTGAAAATGAAATTAAAAAATAATGTAATAATATTTAAAAACATTTATTTAAAACACTTTATAGAAATCATGAACATAAAAGTGAAAGGGATTTCGACCAAAGAAAGAAATAAAGTAAATTTTTTATTTAAAATAATTTCTCAAAATTTTTACTAAAAAAGAGAATAAAACAATAATATTACTTATAAAATTCTTTAATAACTAGAGGATAATAAAATTTAAGGGTTTCATTAGGAAATTATAAAATAATTACGAACAATGGATGTTCAAATATAAAAAATCTTGATTGAATTAAAATTGAAACGTAAACTATTACCACTATCAGAACCTTTGAGAAATAATTACCTTGAATGAATAAAAATAATTGAAACTTAAAAAATAATAAATTATAAAGTATTCATGATATAATATATAAATTTCTAGTATATACACCATTTATAATAAATTTTGTTCATAAAAGATTATGTGTTCCAAAGAATGATGTTTCTAGAAAAAACTTTATCGTTAACCCATAATTTATTGTTTATGAATCTTATATTTACTAAAATAAACTTATATCAATTAATTGTTTTCATAAATTTTTTTTACACCTTTAATATCTTTTAATTAACCCATTTAATTCATTTATTTTATTGACATATTTAATTACTTATTAAGTTATGTCTATGTCCGGTGTTTTGAGGATGCTCGGTTCATAATTTCAAAATTGAATCGGTGTGTTAACTGTGGTCAAAGGAGACATTTTTCCATAATCTAAATTATAATAATAATTAAATAATTATCATTTATATATTTCAATTATAATTTTAAAACCAACCATGAAATATTGTAATTAAAAATGAATTATGTTTCAATCATGGAGAAAATTGGTCATACGTACACATCTGTAACGCTTAAATATTTCCATGATCATGATGGAAATAAGGTTGGTGATATATTATATCTATATAATTATAATAATATCATAAATATAGTATTATTTATTTAATTAAAATTTCATATTCTATCCATATGATGCAATGATAAAAAAACGAATCACATCACTTCATGAGGTGGTTGTCTGTCGTACATAAGAATGATGTTATCATTTTTATATGGATGGTAATGTAGGAATTTATATGATATATTAATTAAAATAAAATAATATATAAAAATTAATTCCATACTCATGAACATGCATGATAGGTGATGATTGAAAATTAATTACATTAGTCCATGAGGTAGTATTCTGCCATAGACATGAATGATGATTTCATTTCCCATTTGATGGAAGTGGAGATGGATTTTGGTTATAAAAATTAATATAATAAAATATTAGTTAATGGGAGTTAATTATGTTATTATATTATCACTATTTAAAAAAATTTCAAGGAGTTGGAAGTAGAAATAAAACAATGATGCTCAGTTAAGAACGATACCTCTTCTTCGGACAACCGCTTTAGGATTATACCTAAAGCCTCCATAGAATGGATTTATGATAAAAATGAATCTATGAAATTCGAATATAAATAAAGAAGGGATTTAAATTAGTATTTTTTGAACTATTGGGTTGTATAATTATGGTAATAATAGGATAAATGGTGGTCATTTATAAGGGAGGAGGAGTGACATTCTGGTAAATACCCAAAACTATTCAATAATGGGATGTATCTCTCAGGAAAAGAACCTAAAAAACTGATAAATAAATGAGTGGAGGAGATATACAGATGTTAAATACATATAATACTAAAAATAAACCTGTTTTAAAGATGTTATACTCTTTACCTCTAAGGTTACTCACTTTTACCCTTTTAAATTTTGTAACCATGATAACTATTATTTTTTACCAATTTAACTATTCATTATGAAAAAAACATTAGTTGAGCATATTATATAATATAATTTATTCTTATTAAAAATACGAAGCCCATTTTATAAAATTAAATTCATATAATTGGAAGAATTTAGTTTAAATTAAATCCCATAGATTTGCCAAAAAATAGTTTTTCAAGAAATGCATTTTTTAACGATAAAATGATCTTATAATAACTATACGACAAGTAATAATAATTAATTTAATATAAATTAATATATATATATATATAATATAAAAATTATATTTAGATAAATCCTTAGTTGGGAATATATTAATTATTTTAAATGGAGAAACATTATGCACTTTAAAACAGTTCCAGGAAACATTAGTTTTTAAAAAGAAAAATAAAATTATATTAAAATCTAGTATAGATATGATTTAAATATCATTAGTTTGATGAAACTTAGATGAAAATTTTTATTTTACTTTTAGATTAAATTAAATAAATAATTATACTTTTTTATTACATTATTTATTAAAAAGAAATGACCATTTTTCTAAAAAAACGTTATCTTTTACTATTCAATGAAAAATCGATATTTTCTAAAAAATATTAAAATTTCACCATATATTAGTATGAATATGATGATTTCAAAAAACAATTTTATAAAATAAAATTTCTAAAATTTCCAAAAATAAATTATAATATATTTTTCATAAAAAGAAATTAAAATCATTTTTGAAGAAAATTTATTTTTTTAGGAATAAATGTTTTTATTAAAAATTGAGTGCTTATATCCTAAGAATTTATAAATTGAGTAGAAAATTTGTATCCTCTTCTAAATTTATTTAATCCTATTCATACCTGAGATTTTAGCGGCTAGGTTATAATGGTCATATTTATATAACTTTAATATTTTAATAGTATAATGCATTTTGTTAAAACATAGTGTTTCATGTAACACAAGCTACCAAAGAAATAAATTAAATATACATATATATATATATATATATGTGTGTGTGTGTGTGTGTGTCTGTATATTAAATTCTCAAGTTGTTACATTCTATCCCCTTAAAAAATTCATCCTCATAATTTTAACTTGAACTTTCTAAATAATAGTATAACATATGAAAATGACTTTCATAAAATCTCACATAATAAATGGGGTTGATAAAACTTCCTCTTAAAATAGGGAAAAGTAAATATAAAGGTCATCTGGAATAACACATTACTAGGTTTCCAAGTAAGAAAACATTACTGGGATGGAAAAATATAGACATAGAAGAAAAGTGTAAATAATTATGTAGATTGATAGATATCATTGATTACAAGAAAGTGAATGATCAAGAGAAATTTGAAATAAAAAAACCATAAATTTTTACTGAATTAAAAAATAATTAATTCTTTGAATATGATGGTAATAAGTTAAATGTTCTATTTCATGATACTTTTCTTAGAGTTGGCAGATTCATTTACAATCAATATCTAAAAAACCAGAAAATATACTTGATATCTTTTTATTTCAATACAAAATTTAATCCCTTCTTTGTGCTTTAACAAATTTACTCTACACTTCTTATTCTAAGGAATGAATGTCAAATATAAAATTCTTTATGCCTGAATCACTAAAATTAACTTTTAGGGGAACATAAGATCCATAAATGAGTAACAATATATTCCTCATATATTTATTGAAAAAAAATTATTAGAAAAAGTATGATAATTCCCAAAATCATTATAAATATATTAATCTCCAAAAATTCAATATAAAACCAAAGGTTTAATAGAGATCATTACATAAATAAATAACCCTATATTCCAAATTACCTCAATAACCTCAATATTAAAGAAGGTTTTATCCTAAACTTTTATCCCACAATCATTAAATTACATCTCTAAAACAAAATAAAATTATTCCCAAATAATTATTTACATTAAACCTAAAGGTTATATATATCTTAACACAAAAAATATTTCCTAAAATAAAATTTATCACATTAAAATATCATCACTTAGTAACTAAAAATGGTAATATAGAAATTTGACCTTAGGATTAACTTTAAACTCAGAAACAAATTATGATATCTATAAATATTAAGTTAATATTACCCGATGATATATATGGTTCCAAAATTAACACAATACCTAGAAGTTTCTTGATTCTTTTAACCAAAATAACATTGATAAAAATACCTCTACCATAGAATCCATGAACCCAAAAACATAAATACTTCAGACATTTTACATTATTGATTTTGGATAACATAGTATATTCCCTGGTCAAGGGGATGACCATTATACTATGGTATTGACTAGGATAATGCCCAATTTTCCCATATATAAGAGATCAAATTCCATAGAAATTTGTTAGTCTATGACCTCTATTTCCACATAGAAAAAATCTTACCCTCCATTTGATATATTCTTATTGGTGATAATTTCAAAATTCATGATATGTAAGAATATGAATATTCTTTTCTTTGTCTTCATTACCACGTGAACATTAATAAAATTCTTTATTCCTCTTAATTAATTCCTTAGGTTTCTCACCAAAGTTCATGTTGTTAATCATATATCATGATAGATGATTAAGAATAATAAAAATACCTATATCTATAATAATAATCTGATTTTTTTCTCATAATCATAGAATTATCTACCAAATTTATGGATAACATGACTCCTTATGGTCCTATCCTTTGAATAAAACCCAAAATTACAGTATGTCCAATAGTATTCATAGTGGTAAACCACATGATCATGATAAATAATTTATATGATGTATAAATCATGAAAATTTATACTTAATATATGAAACCTTAGGTTTATCCAAGGTATTTCATGGTCATCATCTATTAAAATAATTCATGATGGTTTGTAAATAGTTTGTGAATTTCCAAAGCATATCACTTAAGAGTGTCAAACTTAGTGTGAAGAAAGGCCCATTTTCATGCACCAGATGATGATCATTTCTAAATCAATTAACCATTTTGGGGTTATTCCCCCTATGAAATACTATAGAAGATCGAAATCCAATTATATTATCTAGATTTATATTTAATTTATCAGAAACCACTTGATCTATCCATCACCAATATTCTAGGATATTTTCCTTCATATAAATTTGTTCTTAAAATTATCCCTAGGTTTATAACTAAAGTTTTGTCAAACTAGTTTTAAAATGTTCGCTATGCCATTTATTTAATATGAATTATAGTGAACTAATAATTTTACACATTTTATTACATGTTTTTTAGAATAAACATCCATTAATCACAACCCAAATATCATGAGGCCTACTATCTTTAGAAGACTTAGTTTATATACATAAAATGTTAGAATAAAAAAAATATTTTTATTTATCCGTAATAAGATCCAAAATACATTTTATTATATAATACTTCTTAGGATACCCAATTTAATAAATAAAAGAATGTTGTGAGATATAAATCCCTATAAGGGAATAAACATGGTAAGAAAACATAATGTTTGAGTCAAATCTATAACATTATATCTTAAAAGAGAAGGGTTGTGAGTTATCACGTAGAATAATAACATAAATAACATGGTATAATAATATCGTGTTATAATATTAAATTTGGTATCAACGTATAACATGACACAAAAAATAGAAAATGATAACTTCCTAGACAAAATCACATGGTTGGAAAAGATCCATAGTGGATTAGTGTAACACCCTGAGATTTTATAATATGAAGATTATTTTTGATAGTGTATATGAAATAAAACACAAAGTCTATGTGGAAATATATCAGCCTTATAATTTTTGATATATTTATTTAAAAAAAATTAAATCTCTTCAATATCTTGTAATACACACAACACCATCTTTGAACAAAACATGATAATCTATTAAATTAGTATTATTTAAATAATAAAATTATAAACTAGAAATTAAATTAGAAGGTATGAATAATAATTGATAAATTATGAAGATTATATGTTTCCAAAATTTATTAAATTAATACAATTTATGTCTATTGGTTAGAGAAAACATTATAACCATTTGAAAGAAAAATAAATTTTTTCTAAAAAAATGTATTTTTCTAAAAGGTGGTTTAGCCGAGCTTAGTAAAAATAATTTATAATTAATTTTATGACTTATAAAACATTTAATTTATGAAATTACCTTAATTTTTGAAATAAACATGTCATAACTATCTTATCAAGATGTTTTGGGATTTTTATGAGAAGTTTCAGTTTCTGATGAATAGTGGAAAGAGTGAATTTTAATTGAAAACTACCTTTTTATTTAAATTATTTATAAAGTTAAATTATATTTTAAATTAGTTTTAACGTAAAATTAGTTCTATTATATATATATATATTAATCCAATTTAGGTCACTAGAATCATTTTCATATAGAATTTTGATATTTAAACCTTGTAAACTTTTGAACATTTCCTCTTTAAAAACCACTTTCTCATTGCGTCTGCAAGATTAGTTTTAAATTACATTTTTCCACTTATGTGACTGGAATTTGAAAAAAATTATTGAGATTATTTAATCATAATAATTTATATTATATAATAATTCAATCTTATTTTTTATAAATATTAATATTGAAAATAGAAAAAATTATATACCACAATTAAGGTAAAAATGGGTATATCCGGGAGTAAAAATAAAAAGATAAAGTTTAAATTGACTTATAAAATTGAATAAAATGTATTTTATACAACTATTGATACCTGATAATGTATAAGGATCAATAATAATATATTTTGGACTCTTTTTTAGGTTAAAGACAAGGGTAACCATTTTTCTTTTCAAAAATTACAAATGCGCCACTCACCTAACTTATAAAAGGTCATCCCCTATCATCTCCTATTTACACAATAATAAAACAAATTCAGGCCAAATATTAAAAAATACCTTTCCAAATTATATACTATCATCCTAAAAGTCCTATTTTTTTAATAAATCCACCCTAGTAATACTTTTGGTGTTTTCCTAAGGAGGAAACCAGAAGAAGAGGTAACACCCTTTAATGAGCATTTTTAATTTTTCTTCCTCCATGTAATTCAATTATTAATAAAAAATTATGATGTAAAAAATTAAGTATATTATATATAATGAGATGTTTTTATGTTAGTTTAATGATCTAAAACCATTTCCACTTCTGAAAAATGGGAAATGTAATCATCATTTGTGTGTAGAGAGGACTTCTGCCACATGAACCAATGTCATTCAGTTTTTCATTACCACATAGCATGATTGGGTATGATGAGGGATCCAAAGTATATATATAATGTTTAAAACATTATTATACCTCTATGTTCATTATATCATATAGAAATTTTTTACTCTCTATTCTTTATAGGAGACAATAACGTCGCTCGTGTGTACGGTGGACTACCGCCTCATGAAGCGACATGATTTGTTTTTCACTAAGAATTTACATGGAAGGTAATAAGGATAATTTTAAGTAATATATATTATATAAATGAAATATTTATTATATTAATGAAATATTGATCTCCCTTAAAATATAATATATCATTTTACTTCTTACACTAAAAATGATAAAATTCTTTGTGTATGTGATGACTACTGCCTTCACAAAGTGATATGAATCTATTTTCATCCCCAAACCACCATGGATGATATATATAAGTATATTTAAAAGAATAATATGGTATTTGTTATATGTTTATAATTTTTAAAATATATAATATTACTTACAACCTTTCCATAATGACCGTTGAATAATGGGAATATTACTCACGCATATGTACAACTTATCATATCTATGATCATAACAGACTTCATTTTTCGTCATCATCTTCCATGATTGGTTTTAAAAGTATAATTTATGTGTAAATATTAAAATTATTTAATTATTATTATTATGTATATGTTTAAAAATAACCTATTTGTGCATAGTCAACCCACCAAATTCATTTTTGACATATAATCCAAATATGATCGAAACATCTGATGTAAACTTATTTCACTAAGTAATCATATATAAAATGGTAAAAGGGAAATAACAGAAATATAAAACTTGAAAGTGATTCTCAAGAAAGTTTATAACTAAAATAATTTTATTATTTATGAAAATAAATAACATTCGTGATGAGTCACACTCAAGGTAATGGTTTCTCTTCTGACTTTGACTTCCGTGAGACATACAATATATTCTCCAATTATTTATTTTTTCTTCAGAATATAATGAAATTTTTGTATGTTATATCATGAATTGATTTAAATTAAAGGTATTTAATTTTCCATTTAAATTTATTTCTTTCAGGGGGCTTATTATACAAATGTTACCAAAGTAGTAAGGGTTTATTTCAGAATATTACCATTATTTGGGAATTGTTTTTGTTTAAGTCTTCCGTAAGGGAATTATATCATATTTATATATTAAAATAGATACATTTTTTTCTCATATTTTTTAGTAATTATTCTTGATTTTTTTTCAAGTAATAGTAATATTTTTCCTCCCATTGGTACTTTAAATGATTGATAAAATGTTTTTAAGAAAATATTAATTTTTTTCACTCATCAGTTTAAGGTCCCTTTTATTCAAAACCAATATTTGTTAATTTTTTTCAAAATTGTTTTAACAATATCCAAAAAAATTATTAAAAATATTTTCCTATATTTGAATTGTTTGAAAACGTATTTAAAATAATCTTCTTTTCATTATCTTAACAAGGAACTATTCTAACCATTTTATAGTGCAAAAAATATTATTATTAATAAATTCAACAATATGTAAGTAATTAGTGGTCATCATGAAAAAAAAATTCTTTAAATATTACTTTTAATGTGTGTAAGTTTAATTTTAATGAAAATTTTATTCCTAATAGTTTTTAAATTCTTAGTTTTTAAAATATATTTTAAAAGAATACTATTTTTTCAATATTTTATGAATTTTTTATTTTTAAAATAAAAGGGTGATTTTCCAAGAAATGTTATTTTCTTTAATAAATGTTCCAAGTGATCTTTAGAAATAATTTTCCATCTAATAAGAAATTCATTGGTGTTATTTATTCATTAATGGGAATATACTCCAATGATACCATTCTTATTATTTATCATGAGGGTTTATGATTAGATTGACTGGGGATGTACTATGTCGATACTATTCATTTTACTTTGTATGGTTTTTGATTATGTTTATTTATAGGGTAAAGTATTTAAAATTTGTATTCTAGTTTAAATTTTAATATTTATGTGCATTATGTTTCACCCCTTTCATATGAGGAATTCATTGGACTTAGTAAATGATGATTGAGGCTCTCTATATGCCCCTGATGCATCGATAGGTATCATGAAAAAATAGATTGGGTTTTGGATGAGGCATAACCCATTTATATAGATGTATTGTAATAGGGCCTATATGATATTAGATTTATTGTAAATAAGACTTGACGTTATGTTTTAGATGTCCATCATTATTCATTCCATTATAATGAATATAGTTATTGATCTTCCGTGTGATTATTTTGTTAGTTATAATATCCATGGTTAAATTTCATGGTCATGTGATTATTTATATGGAATTATTTTATCATCACATATTATTGAAATCTTCTGATCAAGTTATTGATTAAATAAAGTGTGCTTCAGTTATTTAACATTCCATATTTATTAAGATTTCTTATTCACAGCTTCCAATATATTCCTACTCTTATTGAGCATCTAGGATCACCCTATTATTATGCTTTATTTTCACTAGGATACCAGGAAATGTTTTTTAATAATAAATGGAGAATTTTTTATGTTTAATAATGGTGTTCTCAAAGAAAATATATTTTTTATTTTTTATTTAAAATATAATGTGAATCTCTTGTGTACATATATTTTACTAAGACTACTGATCTATTTGGTCTTTCAGGATAAAATTACTTGTATCTTTTACCAATGTGATGATGTAGAAATTGGTTCTAGGATATTGGGGTCAAGGTTTCTACAATTATGTTTACTCTCTAATCCCATACATTATGCCTCATAAGACTAAAGTTTTACTAAATGAATTGGAGTGATATCTAGGTTCAACACAAATAAAATGTTAATTATATAGGTGTGAAACATAATGGAAATAAAAAATAATGAATAAAATAATAATTAACCGTTGAAATAAAATGGGTTTCACAATCTTGTCTCATATCCTAATCTAAATAAATTTCATAATGAAGGAATTTGAGAGTTGAACATAAGTCTTGTATACCCGCACAAAATTAAGGGAGAGTGAGAAAGGTATAACTTCGGGAGAAATTTATAATGTATTAAGAATCATTCCATAACATTAAATGGATTTTCATTGATAAATATAAATAATTTTTAAAAAAATTTAAAAATATTCTTAATAAAAATATCATTTTCACTTTCAAAATCATTTCGGAAAAACTAAAATTCACAAAATTATTTTGAAAATAAATTTATTCAACAGTATCCTTGGAAACATAAATTAATATTCAAGTAAAATAATAGTCATGATGACATAAAATACTATTCCTATCGTACATGTTAGAAAAAATTTTCACTTAACATTTTCGGTAAAAATTTAAGAAGGACCTCGTTTGGAAAATTACAAGAATATTACATTGAAGTTTTTTAGAAGCCTAAAGGGTTTAAAATGAATTAAAAAATAATAGAATAATATTGAAAAATATTGTTTAAAAACACTTTAAAAAGTACCTATACATGGAAAATTAAGGGTTTTCAACTGAAGAAAGAAATAAAATTAATTTTCCTTAAAAAAAGACTTCAATATTATGAAGTAAAAATGAGAGAAAATGGAAATATTATGTAAAAACATCATTAATTACTAGAGGAGAACAAAGTGGAAGTGTTTTACTAGGAAATGTTGAAATAATTTCTAACAATGTAAATTGAATCATAAATAAGACTTGTTAAAATTATATTAAAACATGAAACCTTACCACTTTGGTAACTTTTCAATCATAGCTACCATGTATGAGGTAAATGAATTGTACCTTAATATATAATTTATTATAAAGGATTCATGATATAATATGTAAAGGGGTAGTATATACACTATTTAATATAAATTTGTTTCATAAAACAACATGTGTACCAAAAAAGGAGGTGATGGATCACCATTTAGTAGGGATTGTTATGGAATGATGAGGACTATTTGTAGTGATGATTACGATGTTAGCGTGTTTACTAACAGTTCATGATTTGCGGGCTTCAGCTCCCATAGAAGGGCTTTTACTTTTTTGAATCTTGAATTCAGACTCAAGTTTTTAATTCAAAACATTGGGTGTAACAAGGATCCCACAACTCTCCCTAAAACTGGTTTTTTGAAAATAATAAAAAATTTATTTGGTGGTGTGTACCAAATAAGGATGTTTTGAGACAAAACCCTTACCCTGATTCCAAACATAGTCATATTTGTGTCTTATTTCCTATATAGTAAACATATATGAGTTACTTGTTTTCCTAATAATGTTTTCTTTTTTAATCTCTTATACTTAAAATATTTACTTTATTTATTTTAATGACATATTTAATTGCTTATTAAGTTATATCTACCTCTGGTTTTATGAGGATGCTCAGTTCATAATTTTAAAATGGAATCAGTTTTTTGACCATGTTAAAATCGGTCATTTTTAAATTATCTCTAGAATAATAATAATTACATAATAAAATTTTTTAAAAATCAATTATAATTTTAAAGGAAACCATTAATTATGGTTATGGAAATGTATTATGTTACAATCATGGAGACGGTAGGTCATACGTACGCATGTGTAACGTTTCCATTTTTCAATGATATTGATGGAAATATGTTAAGTTTAATTTTAAATTTAAATATGATAATAATAGAATAAATATAATATTATTTATTTCAAATATTCCTACATGTACTATCCATGTGATATGGTAATAAAAATAGGATCAGATCACTTCGTGAGGCGGTAGTCTGCCATACACACGAATGACATTATAATTATTACTTGGATGGTAATTTAAGAAGGTATAAGATATATTAATTTTATATAATGGTTAATATGTCTTTAATATAACATATGAACATTAAATTAATCATCATGACCTGTAGTGAGAGGTGATGATGGAAAATGACTTAATCGGTTTGCGAGGCGGTAGCCCGCCGTACACTTGAACGATGGTTTCATTTCCCATTCGATGGAAGTTGAGAAAGATTTAGGTTATTATATTAATATAATAAAATATTATTATATGGTATATACAGATGTTATTATATTATCTTTATTGAGAAATAATTGATGGAGGTGGCAGGAGAAATACAATAAATATTCCCGGTTAATAACGATACCTCTTCTTCGGACCACCTATTTTGGATTAGACCTAAATCCTCTGTTTATTGGATATATGATTAAAAAATTAATCTAGGAAATTGAAATTAAATTAATGAAGGTATTTTGGTAGGAATTGGACAAACCAATGGGGTTTGTATGTGTTTAAAGTAGAGGAGAGTGGGTTCCCTTTTATAAGGGAAGGAGAATCGCATTCTTGTAAATACCCAAAGCTATTCAATAATGGGAAGTCAATCTAAATCCAACAGCCTAAAAATTTAAAAATAAAGGGTTAAAGAATATATAATTCCAATAAACACATATAACATAAAAAATAAACAAGTTTTAAAAATTTAATCAACATTACCATTAAGGTTACTTACTTTTACCCATTTATTTTTTTACAATGATAACTATTCATTTTAATATTATTTAATTTTCATTATCACCAAAAATTAAGTTTAAATTATCATATAAAACAATTTTTTTGGTACTAAATAAGTAATCCAATTTATCCAATTCAATTAATATAATTTGTAGAATTTAATTTAAAATAAAAACCACAATTTTATTGAAAACATTTTTTTAAATGAAATTCATTTTTTCAAGCATAAGATGATCTTATAATAACTAAATGAAAAGTAATAATAAATAAAATAATTTAAATTAATATTTTTAGATATATAATCTGTAAATTTCATTTAAATCATTTTTCATTTTGGGTTGTTTTAAATAGTCAAAATGTAGAATCATTACACACTTTAAAACATTTTCTAGAAAAATTGTATTAAATCATAAAAATAAACATATATTAAAATACAATATAAACACGATTAAAATGAAATTAACTTGTTTAAAATGAAATAAATAATAGTTATATTAATTTTACCTCAAATTAAATGATATATTTTACTTTTAAATTACTTAATTTGTTAAATATAAATGACAGTTTGACCAAAAAATAGATTTTTTAACTATTAAATGAAACTCAATATTCTCTAAAAAGTCATAAAATTTCACAATAAGGTAACATATATTATTATTTAAAATATGATTTTAATTTTTTAAAATAATATTTCTAAACTTTCCAAAAATTAATTATAATGTTTTTCCACTAAAATCTATGAAATTATTTTTTGAAGAAAACACATATTTTTTAAGAATAAATATCTATTAAAAATTGATTGTGTATTTCCAAATAATTTATAAATTGAGTATCAAATATATATCTATTTCATAAATTAGTTAATTCTATTCATACCCACCGATTGAATGACTATGTTATAATGGTCATACTTAAATAAAAATAATATTTTAATAGTATAATGTTATTTATTAAAACTAAATGTTTTATGTAACACAAGATATCAAAGAAATAAAATTTCTTTAAATATAAATATATCCAAAATTATAGAGGGTGCTATAAAATTCCCATTAACCTTCATGCAGCTCATAATCCATCAGATGAACCTTATATATATCTTCCATTGTACCTATAAACATTCAATTTCATACCTTTACATAGAAAAACCTCATCCTTGGCTTTTATTACATTTACATAATGGATTGAATTAATTACAATTATATAGCCACATGAGACCCTTACACATACATGACATAATGATTGGTTGATACCAAAACCACCTCATGCAGAAAAACATCTACAGTTCTGTACTATCAGGCACAACGTAGGCTCTTCATCATACTAGTTATTCAGGGTGGTTATGGTTGAAATATAGTCTTACAACATGTCTATATTAATGAATATAATTTGAAACTCATCCATCTTCAATTGGCGATAGAGGAACTATAACACAACATGAACATCTATGATTCAACATGTATGTCTGTGGGAGATGAGACACAATACCCTAATATATATAAATTTTTGTTACGATGAAAAGTGGTTGGGTGAATGAAACCCATATTTATGGATAGCTGGTTCTAGTGGGATAATTTGGGTGTTGATTTATTTTTTAAAAACTCGTCATCTTGAAACCTTTCCAAAAATTAGCATTCCACCCATCATTTTACACCTTCAAAATAATAGTTTCTCCTCAGTAAAATTTATTCAAAATTCACAAATAAATATTTATCTTTAAATGTAACTTTTAAAATTTTGATTACCCAAAAATGTAATAAACTAATGAAAAATTGGGAAAAAATATCAATTAAATTAAAAAATTAATGAAATTAAATTTAAAAATGTATGTATAACATATAGTCATCAAGTAACCGCACATATAAATAATTCATTTCCAGAAGCATAAATTCTCACATAATCATAAAGGGAACCCATGACACCAATATTAAAATAACATCACTAACAAAACAAAATAATTTTCAATGAAAAGAATAAATTCTTAAGCCACACATAAATGATATCAATTCAACTCTTCACTTTTCAAGGAAACTAATCAATTATAAATCTTAATTTTCCACTTTAAAATTAATAAATCTTATACTAACTTCCATTCAGTAACCTTAATATATTATTAATAATTATTCCACTTTTAGAATTACCATAATTTGATTTTTTTCTGGAATCACTCAAGGTAATAGTTTACATGGAGTTATGATCACACCTGGATTAGATACTCATATCCAAAAGCTTAAAAGGGACCTAAAATCCTTACCCTATAAAGGAAAATATCACAATTATTCATGAGGTCTTCTCAATTAGTATAAAATGACTCTAAAGGTTTAGGTAAGTTGGTAAATGATGTAAAACAAGCAAGGATATAAAAGTAGGATTTTAACACTAAATTAGATTTTATGATATACAAAAATCAACCTCAATAAAAGTACAACTATAAAATAACACAACACCTACTTCCCAAAACTCAATGTAATGGATAAAAACGTAATTAATATAGTGAATGATATACACTTATTTTCCCCTACTTTCCCATTTTTTTATAATTTTTTCTTTGGGAAACTATTACACTGTTTACCCAACCCATTTTTGATCTCCTCATGAAAATAATTTCATTTGGTAAAAAATGATCACAGATTGAGCTAAATGTGATTTTTTAACCACCCAAGAAACAAACCATTCCTTTTAACTTTATCTTTTTTTCTTTTATAAATTTTTTTCCATGAGGGGTAGAAATGAAACATAATAAAAAAAATCATGAACCTTTCCCAATACATAATTAAAACACCCTCACACGTTATCCTTAATTTAGAATATCCATTTTCACCATGAACAAAATCTACCACACAATTAAACTGTTAATATCCAAAAAACTAAAAATATTAATGGTCTAAAGGATAATATTGTCTTATAATGTTTTTGTTCCATAAAAATTACTTTCATGGATTCAACAAGATTAAAATAAAGATACAAATGTCAAGGTAGGAATCAAGGATAAAGGTATCAAAAATAAAAACACCTTAATAATTTTAAATTTGACATTGTAAAATCATATATTTGAAAATATTCAATGAAAGTTATATAGTGTTAGATTCCATAAGATTATATCATGAAATATTCTTAGAAATAATAGGAAATTTTAGGAATATAATCCACCAAAGAATTGGAAATTTGATATTGGTAAATAACTAATGTAATATATATAAAAAATATTCCACATAATTTTTGATATTATAAAAAAAAATTGAAATAGAAATATATTCTAAATTTATATATTATACTCATAGATTCAGTATTCATAAAATCCACTACCCTATTCATATTTCTAATAATTTATCCCCACAAATTAATCATTCTATCTAATAAAAATTTAAATTTAATGTTTGGAATCAAATGACCCCTAAATGATATTTGTTTCATAGATTAAAAATATAGTAAAACTTGATGTGTGACAATGATATTTTTAGTTAGAATTAAAATGAATGATAAAATATATGGGATGTAAAAATAATGAATTTAAAACAACAATCCACTTTCCACATGAAGCTCTTTTCTTCCTTTCTTGTTTTCTTCTCTTTTGTGACTTTTCACCATGAACCAATTAAAGAAAAAAACTCATGAATTAAAAATGCCTATATAATTATCTACGCTTAAAAATATGGGGGATTGAAATTACATTATAATTAAAATCCCTTAAAATTTTAAAACAATTATTAATTTCTAACAAATAAAAAAAATTCTTGGGTTTCCTCCCACAAAATTTTACTATTTAAGTTTTTTAATATCAACCTTAAATCAAGTGTTCAAATTGTGGGAGTATCATAAATTGTTACCTGGAATCAATTGATCTATGATTGAATTATAATATCATATGGGTCGATGCTTTTCTTCCTCCAAAATGAAATATTATTCTCACATTGTTAAGGTGTAAACTAATAACTCTAATTCTTGGAGTAGAAATTCCTTTTATATAAACATGGTAAAATTCATTCTTCTCATCTTCTTGTGGCCACTCTAATTCAATTTAAAAAGTTTATTATTCAATTTTAGGATCCCTAAAATATTATTCATTCTCTCTAGAATGTGGTCCCATAGAATCATCAGTGGTATCAAATATTTTAGCATGTCATTATTCCTTTGTTTGACAACTTTGTTGTGTTGATTTGATTATAGTGAAGACACAAGGGGGGGGGGGGTTGAGTTATGATCCTTTTAAAAAAATTTATAGATTAAAAACAATTCAATTATAATGTATTGTATCTTAATTTCTCCCTTAATGATGAATAATCTATAGAAATAAATAAGGAAAAGAACACAACATTTTTATAGTGGTTTAGGACACAAATATGCCTAACCCACTACACCAATCACTCTCTCAATGTGTTTAGAAATTTATCTAGAAAGTCCTTATACTATGGAATAAAAAAAACTAAGTACTATAAGTTGATTCATTTACAACAAGGACTTAATAATGGCTTCTGGTCATTTGACAAGGAACAGAATTATCCCTACCTTAGTGGGATACGATGACACTCCTTTACCACCATGATTGATATGTAGAAGCCTAAAATCCAAAAAATCAAGAGAGATTAATTTTATGGGGAAAATATGGTTTTATTAGAGTTTCATTATGTAACTAAAAAACATATTTGATCTTAAATAATGAATATTAATAGTAAGAAAATATTTAATGTAGCATGAGATTTCATCAAATAATAATATAGAAAACACCAAACAGATGGATAGATATGTGTGTCTCCAAACCATAACTCCAAAAATATATTTAAATAAATTGTAGAAGTTATATCAATAAGATACAACAGCATGTGACTGCAATATTAGTGAGGTGATCAGATAGATAAAAATATGTATGTCTCCAATGTGTTTCCCAAAAGGAGACAATACACTACTATTTAAAATCACACAAATTTCTATATATCTATATACAAGTGAGTATTTTTTCCTATATATATATATATATTATTTAGATTATGATCATCTCAATATTTATATAGGTGGTTCAACAACTCCGATTCAAAATAATCTATAAATATCACATATTAAATTGAAAATATTCAAAGTCAAAATTATTCAAAATAGTTATAACTTACTTTAAGAATATGAATGATTTAATCCATTTAAAACAAGCCTTTGAATCAATCATAAAACACATTGAAAATATATTTAATTCCTTCAAGACCATTGTAGGAATCACATAAAATATCTTGAATTAAAAAAATTATCATTTAATAGTCAAACGTAGGGTTACATTATGTAATGAAAAACTAGAAATGTACGATTGACAACGTATGACTGTTCATAAAATTATGGTTGATGGACAATAAATTTATTCCTTTAAACATAGTATTTCTTCAAAATATTGGTTTTTTGATCCATAGATTGCAAAAACACAGAGTAAATAATCTATACTTTACACTAACAAACATAGGGTATGAACAGTGTATCTAGAACACATTAAAAATTATTTAACAAACATTCTTCACAAATCAATGACATTTATATTATTCTAGAATAAATATTATGACTAATATCATTTTACAAAAATTCACTTAGAATAAAAGTCATTAGTAACTTAATTGTGGGAATTTGTGATCATCAAGACCAAAATGAAATTAATGAAAATTTGGAATCAAAACATGACCTAAAATCTCCCGTTATTATATGATCACACAACGCATTAAAAATATCATAAAATAAATATTTAAAATTATATAATTTTTTAGAAAAAAAATATTTCTATAAATTTAAATAAATAAATTATAATCACATTTATCCCCCATAATGATAAAAAAAAATATATCAAACTTCCACACCTTTTTATAAACTTCTAAAACTTCTCCACCTTTTTGTGACATCAAAAATATGAGAGTAATATATAGAAATAAATCCCATAAAATTCAGGATTCCTTAAAAAAGATATAAAGATGAAATAATGGTGCGTATATACTATTTTTCAATGAAAAAAATAGATCAATTAGTTTATATTATTATTAAAATAGCTCCACTAAAGACATAGTATATTTGGAAAATACATTCAAGGAATTAAAATATTTTTATGGAAAATAAAAAAAATTCGAGGAAATTAATTCCCATATAATATTTGAATGAAAATTATATATTAATTATAGTAATAAAATAATTTACCATGTGTAATAATTAAACACTAAATACAAAAATATGTAAGACAACCATTTTTAATAAATTTATAAGGATATATGTCTTAAAAATAATTTATGAAACAAATTATAAACCTTATTTACTAATCAATTTTTTTTAAAAAAAATATACTAAAATATTTACTCTAAACTAAAACTAAAAATGGTTGTTTTGAAGGATTAGATCAACCATTATAATTTCCAAACATCAATAATTTTCACTCAAATATACAAATAGTTTCGATGAATGTTCAATTCTTCTTTGAACATCTATAGTTCATTGATATAATGAGAAATAAAAAATAAAATTCTACCAATAAAACTTTCCATTTGTCAAGGTCTGTCTTACTAACAAATCATCTTCTGAGTAACTCCATATGAAATAAAGTTTTTATTTTAAAAGCTTTAAAATATTATTTTGAAACTAAATGTTCTTTCACATTAAAATAATCCTTTTTTAGTTCTTCATATAAATTTCCAGACATATCCATATTAGTACATAGATTCACTTTTTATTTATTCAATGTACTAAACTTAAATAGAATCCCTTTATAAGACATTTGAGATGACAAGAACTATGTTTCATCATAAATACAAACTCACTAATCAGTTTTTAATGATTTTTCAAATTAATCCTTCACATACGAATCCATCCATTCTATTAACAAAGATGAATAAGGATTGCCTTTCATTTTCTTTTGAGAAAGACTTTTCAATGAACGCGATGTTCTTAATTTCTTCATCCTGGTCAAGATTATTTCAAAAGGTTTTTAGCAAGGTATTAGAAGAATAATAATAAATAATTTAAAAGGTTTTAAGAGGATATTATAGAATTTTAATAAGATAAAGTGAAGCATTTTTTTGAAAATATTCACCCGATTTTTAACATTATCGAGTCAAAAATACAAAATAATCATTGTAGATTTTAATTTTGGAAAATAAATTATTATGTAAGAAATACTTTTTTATTGAAAACAGTATATAAAGCAATAATATTTTTAGAAAAAAATATATAAAGATGAAAATAAAGTTAAATAAAATTATAATTAAAAAAGTTCTATATTATCTAAATATTTAAATAATGTTTACAAAAGTTTTAACAATTAAAATATATAATTATGTAATAAAAAACATTATTAAAAAATTAAGTAAGTATTTTTTAATTAAACATAAAATATATCTCTCCACCTATATAAAATATTTAATAAACTAAAAGCATGTATATATGAAATGGTAATGAAATACTTCTTATATTAGTTATTCTAGTTCTATGAATTTTTTAAAACGAACAAATCCTGAATTGATCAAACCTTTTTTATAAATATTTATGTATAAACTAGTTGAAAAATTTAATAATTTAAAGATACAGTTCAGTGGCATATTCTTAAAAAAACATCAAATACATGTTCCTTTTGGTACCCACACACTTTTTGGTCTGGAAGTGTTAACAACTAAATTTCTGGGTACCAAGATTTGTTTATTTTGGGTAGAGAATATACTATTAATGTTCAATAAATTTTTTGAATAATAAAAATTATTAACTCCAAAATTTTGAGGTTTCTAAAGAAATAATGATTTTCATAATTTCATATTCTACCATAGTAAAAACATCTAAAATTTAACATGATTTTTCTAATTGAACCATGAGGAAAATATTTCCTATAAAATTTTAGTCTTTCACCATTACATTATATACTATATGTCTCCTTTTTTATAACTGTATTTCTAAGAATTTAATTTAGATATTTTTCTTCTTTGGTTAATATACCAAAATAACTTTTGAATGAT
Organism: Viscum album; assembly: GCA_963277665.1. Lineage (NCBI taxonomy): Eukaryota > Viridiplantae > Streptophyta > Magnoliopsida > Santalales > Viscaceae > Viscum > Viscum album. Next base: position 187,567,237 of record OY728155.1, on the reverse strand, counting down.
TCTACTACAGCCAGTAACTCTTTAATTCTAGTATCATGTAGATCAGAAATTTTTTTTGGAAGAATTAGTCTTTAAATTTTTTATTTGTTTAAACAAGTATCATTTATCTAATAAAAATGTATTATAGACTTTTATAAGTTTTTTATTATATTTATTTAAATATTAAACGGTAACTTGTATCATAATGAAAAACATATTTAATTATTCATAATAATGTATCCCACAGTTAGAGTTTTGAGAGTGAGAATATTTTACATGATTAGTATGAGTTGTAGGACATTACATTTGTTTCTTATGTTTATCATTAGTACATGTGGAAGATTTATCTTTTTAATTATAATAATCAATCTAGGTATATTTCATAATTTTATACTCTTTTATTTTATAATCATTCTTTCATTGATCTTTAGTAAAAGAAAATTTCAACATTTTATTACGTTTTCCTTTACATTCACAACATCTATTGTCTTGAGTATCCTTCTTTCTCTTTTTGTAATGTTTTCAAAATATTTGATAAATAATTATATAAATCTAGATGTTTTGAATCATATGATTTATCCAAGATAATTATGAGAGAAGATTATTCATATTTGATATGAATTTTAGCTTCAAATTGCATCTCAGCTACATACATCATCAATGATCCAATCAATTATTTTATTCCTAAGTCTTTTAATGGTGTATATTGTTGTATATTAGTAGATATTCCATTGAAATTAAAGGATAAAAATATAATAAATTTTAATTATTGTTAGGATTTATTAACTGGATCTCCCAAAGTAGCTATATTATTGAACATTTTTATCGATATTTCATTGATCAGAGTGATGCATTCCCCAAAATTCATTCTAATGGTATCAAATTTTAACTTTTCCATATTATATCATAGTTATATGATATTTTCTGTTTATTTGTATAAAATGTAAATAGTATTCTACATTTCATTATAATTAAGAAATTAAGATACTATATTAAACTTTTAACTCTATAAATCAAAGAATATTTCATTAATGACTTTTAATATAAGACCAAATTAATTTTCTCAAAAATCATTCAATTTCTAAAAATATTATTTGGGAATCACATAAGGCTTAAAAATATTTAAATAAACTCTTATACCATGATTATTTAAATAAAAAATCATTCAATATTTCCCGAATCTATAATTATCAGCAATAATGTAAAGAGTATGAATCATCGACATACCTTTTCTAGAATCAGTCACTTCATGATTTTTCTTCATTTGGATTTTTAACATAATCTTTTTAGAGACTTTATCATAGAACAATAGAGTAAATACTTTTTATATCGCTTGTTTCTATCAAATATAATAAAAGAACCCAACTTTTTTATATCCCTTGTTGGTATCCAAATAAAAACATAGAATAATATAGGATTTTTACAAAAACACTAACAAGAACCCTTTACTTTAATACCAATTATTGGGTCGGTTTGATTATAATGAAGAGACAAGAGGGATGGTGGGTGGTGGGGTGGGGGAATTTTAATCCTTTAAAACCATTTTAGAGATTCAAAAATCCTCTCATGTTATTCAGTATATCTTTACTTCTCTCTTAAAGAAGAGTGATTAGTGGAAATAAACACAGAAACGAAAAAAACAATTTTTATAGTGGATTAGATCACAAAGATCCCCTATTACACTCCACAAATCACCCTCTTAGTGAATTTGGTGATTTCACTTGTAATTCCTTTTACTAGGGACTTCCAAAACTGAGTTTAGGGATTTTAAACCTTTATAATAAGGATTTAAAAGTCATTATAGTTTTTTATAAGGAACAAAATTATCCACATCCTAGTATAATAAGTTGATACTCATCTACCACCATGACCAAGTTTAATAATTAGAAACTCGGATAAATCAATGGATATTGATTTGATTGAGAAAATAGATTTTTCTAAAAGTTGTATCATGCAACAAAATAATTTATTTGATCTTTAATAATATAAAATGACAATAAGATTATCTTCAATATAGCAATATATTTCTTCAAACTGTAACATATAAAAAAAGTGACATAAGTAATAAAATGTATGTCTCTAATGTATAACGTTGAAAATTTATTTGAAAAACATTTTGAATAATATGTAACAATAACATACAGTTGTAGGGGATCGGAACAAAATCAAGTTGATGAGATAGATCTAATAATGCATGTCTTAAAAGTGTATCTCTGAAGGTGATGATATGTTTTTATTTAAAATCACACCAAATTGCATATATCTATATATGCATGAGTCTTTTTACTATATATATATATATATATATATATTATTATTATTCAGAAGATTAACATCTCAATATTTATACTACAGGTTGATCAAATATAGGTAAAACTATTCTGAAGATATTGCATATTAAATTATGAATACTATACTTAAAAATAATTCAAGAGTGTTATAACTTCCCTCAAGAATAATAATGACTTAATCTATTTATAACAAGACTTTGAATTAGTAGTAAAACAACGCTTAAATGATATTTAATTTCGTAAAGAATGTTTTAGGAATCATGAAAAATATATTTAATTAAAAACTTCATTATTGAATAGTAAAATGTAAGTTTCCTTCTAGTAACAAAAAACTACAATAATATGGTTGACAATGTACATTTTTTCATAAAATCAGGGCTGATGAACAATACTTTTATTCCTTAAATCATATTTTTTCATTTAAATATAAGGTATTTGATTTGTATTTTTCAACATCATAGAGTAAATTATCTATACACTACACTTACAAATTTAGGGTATAAATTTTGTTTCTAGAATATGTTTACAATTCCTTAATAAATTTTTCTCCTGGATAAATGACTTTTATATGCTTCTAGAATAAATATTCTATTAGATATCATTTTACTAAAATTCACTTAAAATAAAATGTATTAGTAACATAAATGTGGGTGTTTGTGAGTATCAAAACCCAATAGAAATTAATGATGTTTTTGAATCAACACATGTTTAATAAACAAATTCTTCTTCTGGATTATCTATAAATAGTGTTTTAGGATATTATTTCTGGATTCTTTTAGTAGCCTCCATGTACTTTTCCTCCACTATTTCTGTTATGATGTTCTAGAGGCCAGTAATTGTCATCCCCTCCTACCCTCCTCTCTTTTTCTTTGAAGGTTTATTCATATTTTTATTCTTTATATAGACCTGTATTAAGGAATAAATATACCATAAAAATATATTCATCTTTTTATGTAGAACATACATAAAATTTCATTACCATTCCCTTTATGTCTCATCATACCATCTCAAATTCAAATTATATAATGAAGAGTACTTCCTTTTCATTTCCTGGGTATGGTTATGGGTTTCTTCTTTATTGACCATTGGGAGTTTCTCAAAGGTCATCTATTCGGTGTGAGAGGTCCATGATATTAATAGAAATCTTATCATTCTGAGTCAATATGAAGTTAATCCCTTCTGTCACAACCACAAATACTGTACATGTAAAAGGAATAAAATAAAAAATACAAAACTACTATAAAATGAGAAATAAAGTTAGAGGAAAAATAATTTTCATATAATGTTGAATCTATGTTGTTAACCTAGAAGCACCTTGAGATTTTATTATATATTTCTATTTGTATAAATTTAATTTTTTTGATATGTTTCTCTATACTTAACACTGATTTTAAACAAACCATGATATAATATTGAATTTTTAATGTTTAATTTGATATTTATAGCATAGACGTTGGATTTGAGGGTAATAATAGGAAAAAATAAATTTTGAAAAAGTATTTTTTAAATAAATATAAAATTATTTCATTGGTTTTAAATTGGTTAGCAATTAAAATAAGATAATATGAAGGTAAAAATGGATGTTTTTATATAAACTACATTTATAAACATAATATGTTTTTATCATAATAAATTAAATTAATATATGTAGAAAATTATTTAAATTATATTTTTTTATAATATTTTCAATAAAATACTTTAAAATTCATGTGATAGTTTTTTATAAGGAAATTATTGAATGTAAATAGTGTTTTATACTAAAAAGTACATTTTGATAATAACGGTTTTGTTGGGCTTCGTGAAATTATTCTAAAATGAATTAATAAAAATTATAGAAATTCAATATTACAAAATTGATTTAAAATTTTAAATCAGAATAATTAATATTATGCAATAATGTGAACTTATTTTTTGGTCATTATGAATAATAACCGAGGTAAAATTTCATTACAACGGTAAAGGTTAAAAGAGATTAATAAGGGGTTAATCTAAGGAGTTAAGAGTTAAAATATCCTAGTTTTTTCTAAATATTATTGGATGAATATAGTTAGATTATTTATCATAAAAATAATTTATTCTATATATATTCTAAAATAATTTCAATTTATTCAATAACTTACATTGCGTACAACATAGAGCTCAAACAAACCATGATATACTTTTAAATATTAAAATTAATATTGGAAAAATAATATGACCATTTAGAATAGTAATTTGGATAATAGATTAATAACATCACCTACTAAAGTGGAAATTTTTTTAATTATCTCATAAATGAAAATATGATATATTTATATCATAGAATAATTAATTTTTTTAAAAAAAATGATAAATTAAGTGTTGGTATTTTTGTAAAATGAATATTATTGTTTAAAATTTTATAATTAATCTAATGATTTAAAATAATTATTTTATATAAAATATCTTCATAAATTAATATATTTATTCCATTATAATAATATTTTAATTTTATGATACCATAATAAATCTTTCAAAGTGTCATAGAATCATTTATAATATTAAATTTGGTATTTTTTTAAACAAATGATATTTTTAAATAGAAATTAAATATTTAATATCTAGAATTATTTTTATAAAATTAAATCCTTTTTGAAAATCTACAAATTTAAAAAAAATTATGATGGATTTTTGTGTCTTTTCTAAATTTGTAGATTTCTTATGAATAGAGAAACACTATAATTTGCGTTATTTAACATTATTAGTAAATAAATGAATTATTGAATAATTGATGATATATGGATAAGGTAATCACTAATTGGTTCGAAATAAAATGATTTTTGTGTTATATTTTGTTATGGTAACCAATACTACTGATAGTATAGAGACAAAATAATAAATAAATGAATAAAATAATAAAAAACACCCCTCTCCTCATTGAAAAACAAAATTTTATTACTTTTGAAACATAAAACCTGATAAAAAATTTTAAGCACTAAATATTGTATAAATTATACCCAAATATATTCCCAAGCCTCTTCCCCACATCCAATACAATATGGTCTTACCAAAAGACCATATCCAAGTGTCTTAAAGAAGTTCCTAAAGATACAATATTATAGAGGTAAATTCCTCCTTTCTCTTTTAATTTCACTTCCTTTTATATCCTCTCTATGTGTACCCTATCCTAATTGTAGTTGTAACTACAATATCATATATATAATTTTATTTTATTGTGATAATGAATTATCTATCATCAAATCCCCTCTCTTCTCCTATTATTTTTTAATATTGAAAACATTGTCTGTAATGTCTCGATTTACCGGATTTGTGGATGACGAGTTTTCATTTTCCATTACCACATTCAAATCTGTTCATAAATCAAATATTAAATTTAAATAAAAATAAAATATACCTATTAAATGATATATCATGTTTGGTAAGAAATATATAAACATAACATTAAATAAAATGACCCAAGTTTATGATGGTCATAAATCCGCCAAAATAAATTATGACATTTTCATCAAAACTTTATCTTCTGAATAATTCTCATTACATATAACCAAATGATATAAGATATCATATAAAATTAGGTAATCTCATTAATACTAAATAATTTCTCTTCTAGAGAATTTTTTCTCATTTTACAAGAACTCCTTTATTAATACTCAAGGGAACTGTCAATATAACCATGAAATGAATGCTCCCAGACCAACATAATTAAACATTATAAATTATAAAATTTTCCATTAATGAACATAATAAAATTATAATAAATAAAATACATGTTTTATAGTTTCTTAATTAAGTAATTGACGAACCAAATTTGATTATTCCACACATTAAGAACATGGGAAGAACATTTTCAAATATAAGTTAAGGGTTTATTGTCTCACTTTTACTTATGTGAGATATATTCCTTATTCAACCATAATTTTTTGGGTGTGGAGTTCATAATGAAATTTAATATATAATATCATTAATATCTTTATCTTCATGTCCTTAAATGTTTCATTTTATGATCATTAATTTTATGGGGAAAACTGTATGACTAATTACAATGTGGTAAGGGATTCCATATCCCGATTTCCATTTTTGGGGTTAAACATTTAATCCACTGATTATTTCATGCTATAGTTATGTGTTAAATTAAATATTATTATCTTTTTCTTATTTACATTTATAGTTTATACACATAATGAATTCAATTGGTTAATGGTCACACATTCTTTAAAAACAACATTTTAATGTTTCTTTTTCAAAAATTTAAAAGAATGTTTTTTTAAATTATATAACATGAGTGAAACTTACATTTTTAAGAACACCTTAATTTATTGAGGAATACTTTAAAATTTTACTAGTTTATTTTCAAATAAACTTTTTCCTTTTATAATTATACACTTTTTTAATAATTGTTTTCAAAGAAAATTGGGTTTTCTCCCAAGAATTTTTCAATGAATTTATTAGAGTATTTTCATATATGATTAATTGTGGTTGATATCTTATGATAGAATCTACCATATTTTATTGAATTATCTAGTATTAGTTAGACCATGGATGTGCTATTTTGATACCATTAATAAAATTACATTGGGTGGTTTATGATTTTTTTTGTTTGAGGAATGTTATTTCACATGGTTGTTTCAATATGACTGTATATGTTGATTATGTTTCACCCCTTTCATAGGAGGAATTAATTGGAAATTATAATTGATAGAAATGGATCATTATATCTACTTGATGCATCTATATGTCTCAGGAGACAAACTAGTCCATGTATTGGCTGAGGCCTTACCCATTTATATAGACTTATTTCCCAAGATTTTGATAGTATATTTTATATGTCCCTAATTTTGGATTCCCTCATTATGATATTAGTTATTGATAATAAATGTGATAATTCAACTAGTATAATATCAATGGTTAATTTTAATTCTCATTTAATTATTTATTTGGAATTATTTGATTATATTTTATTCCTAGCTTATTATACTCAATATTATATTTTAATGTAATGTGTTTTTAGTTATTCAACTTGCATTTTTGTTTATGTTTATGGTAGGTTTCGATGTATTCTTACCCCTACTGAGCATCAGAGATCCCCCTTTCTTATGTTTTATTTTTCCGTAGGATTCAAAGATGTATGTTATGATTGACATTTAAGAATAATCTAGGAGTATAGGGACATTTTCAATGGTGTTACTATGTTGTATCTCTTTTAAAGTTGTAATGTAATACTTGTGTTTGTATCGATTTTTCCAAAACTACAAAAATATTAGGTCCTTTGGTGTGAAGTATATTGTACATAATACCAATGTATTAAAGTAAGGTAATGGATATAGGCTATTAGGGTTGTGTTCTGTATAGTTGGTATTAGATAATGTTTAGAAGAGACATTGGAAACTATATTTAGAAAAATATATATTATGAAAACAGAACCATAAAAAGTACTTGGATAATTTTACATAAGTAACCAAGCTTATGATTTAGCTATTAGTTATACCTAAATTTTCAATTACAAATATTTGTTTCACTAGTTTTAGATTATAAATTACATTTAATAATATTTTGATCAGATCTAATGTATTCTAATTTTTAGAAATGGTACATAGTAGAATGAATTAAAATAGTATCAATATATGTAATCCATGATGGGATTTCCCTCCTATGTAATATAATTATGATTGAGCTAGAATTATGACTAGAGATGAAAAACTCATAACAATAATGGTAAAACTAAATCAGGTTATGAGAATTAAACTTACCCATATAGAGAATCCTGATCCACAATGTGATATAACAACGTTAGACCGCTTCATGCGACAACAATCCCCATTATTCAATGGGACTAGAAATCGATGTCTATATGAGAAATGTATATGTACCACAGATAGGATATTTATTATTTTAGGATGTAATGAAAAGGAGAATGTTATCATGGAATGTAATCATCCCTCAAGAAATGTAGATCAATGGTGTTAATTAATTTAAAACACTAAGGAGGAAAATGAAATTCATACTTGGAATGAAAGTATTTTAAGGACCTTTTCATGGAAAACTATTTTCCCAGAGAACAATGAGTAGATATGGAGAGAAAATTCTTGAGTTTGAGATAAAATTATGATGATAATGTTGCTAAGTTTTAATCTAACTTTAGATGTTTATCCCAGAACATTGTATACTATGTATGAAATTCCAAGATTAATATTGATAATTTATCTTATTGGATTGAACCTTTCAATTGAGAAAACTAGTATCCCTAATATTTTCATAATATGATGATACATTATCATGTTCTATCAAGATAAAGGAATAATTATCCATGTTATATGACTTTGAAAGTAAGAAAGAGAAGAAGAGGACGATAAATAAAATGATGGAAAAATGGTAGAAGGGAAAGAAGGATTCTCCCATGTGATATAATTAGAGAGGGAAACACCATGGTACTTTATTGAAGGGAATGATAGTTTTCTACATGTGTGGAGAGAATCTCCACCAAACTCATGTTTGAAAAGGAATATAAGAAGTTATCCAACAATTTATCTCTAAGGAGATGAGGCACTACATATTTGTTTTTTCCTAAGAATTATGATAATATTTCTTAGAAGATGCAAAGAGATCAAGGTGAATCTTATGTTCTTACTGTAGTAAAAGTGGAGTAACTAATGTATTTGTTATTCTGTATTCAATAATTAGATTTTAAAATTATTTTATAAATGATATCCTAGTTATAATAATCATGTGATATATAACTATTTTACTGTAGTACTTCTTCTTTAATGAATTGGGTGCATGTAACAAATAGAACTAATAATCAAGTGAAGTAATTGTATTATAAGTTAATTTTTTTGAAAACCCGTGAATTTGGAAATACAACCCTAAATATGTGATTTATTTAGAGATAATAATAAATAGATGTTTATGGGGTATTATTTGATACCATTAATATTTTTAGTGATTTTATGGTTTGTGTTATATTGTAATTATTAGATATTTGGATTTAAGGAATAGATTTAAAAAACTGAGATTTTACTCTTTCAAGCATCCATGTTTCATAAATTTTTAAAAAATATTAAGGTATTAAAATATTTGGTATGTTATAATAAGAGATAAATTTTTTGGGGAAATCTTATATTAAGTTAATTTTGAAAATTTCCTGAAGTTCCTTATAAATCTTTGGAATTTGAATTCGAAAAAATGTATTTTGACTAAGTATGAAGTTTACAAATTATGGAATGAATTATTTTAACCTTGGATAAAATATGATTTATCATATTGGATAACATTTTCTAACTATTTTTATTTTGGTAAATATATAAAGACCAAAGGAATTACTTGTGGATAATTTAATAAAATTGATTCATGAATAAAAATTCATCTTGAATATCCATATTTTATTTTATGAATGAAGTAAAGATGGACCAAAGCATAATAAAATAATGAGATTATTATTATTACATGGAATGAAATTAATTATGATTAATTTATCAAGTTTTTATCTATATAGTAAAATAATCACTCAACTATAGGAACCATATTTTGGAACAAAAATGTTATCTATTTACATTTCATTCTATGAAATCAATAGTCTTTTAACTGATAAAAAAATTATTGATTTCTGATGGTATAATCTCTAATGAAAATGTTCTCTATCACTCTCCATTAGAACATGATAGTAATATTTCATTTATATTCCCATGTCGTCACTTCCCACTAATGTTATCTTATAATAAAACCCAGTTTTGTGGTGACCGTTGCATTGTCCTTTCACTCCATTTAAGAGAAAGTTTTATTAACCTTGTTCACGATGTGGGATTTCTATAAGGTTATTTTAAAATGTAAAATACATGGTTAAAAATCACAATTTAAAATACTAAGACATAATTTATTGAAGGATGAGAGAATGTAACACCCCCAATATTGTATGATATGTATCTTCTTAAATAAATTGTATTTATTCTATAACTTACGTTTCAAGAAACACTATGCTTAAACAAACCATAACATACTATTAAATATTAAAATGACCGTTGGAATAGTAATTTGATCATTAATAATTTTAATTTGTATATTTGACTAATAAAATCACAAATAAAATTATTAATAAAATTTAGATAACTCAAAAATGAAAATATGATATATTTATATCATGGAATAAGTGAATAAATGTTTTATAAATTATAAATTAAGTGTTGATATTTTTATAAAATGTAAATGTTTAAATACAATTTTATAATTAATATAATGATTTAAATGAAATTTTATTTTCCTAAAATAGATTCATAAATTAAAATTTTATTTCATTAAAATTACAATATAATTTTATGAGATCATAATTATTTTTTCCAAGGGTTGTAAAATCGGTTATAATATTAAAATTGGGATTTTTTTTGAATAAATGATGATTTTAATTAGAAATTAAATTAACCATATTTAGAAAATAATTTTCATAAAATTGAATCTACTTTTATAATCTAAACATTATAAAATGTTTAGGGTGGATTTTTGGGATTTTCTTAAAATATTTGAATTTTTTATGAATAGTGAAATATTGGAATTTATGGTATTTAACTGTATAAGTAAATAAATGCATTATTGACTCATGTATGATGTATTTATGTGGAAATAACTAATTATTTAAAACATAAATTCTCTAGTTAATTTAATAAATCATGGGTATCAACCATATTGATAGTCTTGAGCCAAAGTAATAAACAAATGAATAGAATAATAAAAAACACCACTCTCCTCTCCGTATAAATACCACCTCTCATCACCCCTTTTCAACACACATTATAAGACTTGAATCTTGTATAAAATATTCCCAATTAGCTGAAAAATCATATTCCCAATTTCCAAGACCTTATTCTCTTACCAAAATTCCAAATCCAAGTGTCTTAAAGAAGTTCCCAAGGAGATGATATTAAAGAGGTAAAATCCTACTTCTATCACTTTTAATTTATTTTATTTTCTTATAACCTCGAATAATACCCTATAAAAGGTGGTATGGTTTCTAAATTATCATATATATACTATAATTTTATATTTTTTAATGGATTATTGATCATGAAATCCCTTCTCCTCTCCTTTTATTTTTAAAATGGGAAACATCCTCTCTAGTGTGTCAACTTTCTACCTTAATGGATGACTAGTTTTCATTTTCAATTACTACATTCAAGTATGGTCTCAAAACCATTATTATGGTAAAATAATATTTTTATATAAATATTAAAATTTATATCCTGTTATGGAACCAATATATAAACATAATATTAAATAAAATGACACATGTTCATGATGGTCGTAAAAATATCCAAAATAAAACATAACATTTTCATCAAACTTTTTTTTAATGGATCACCCTTATTCCATATAAAAAATTATATATGAGTTCATATAAACTTCTATAAGTTCATTAATACTAAATAATATCACTTCTAGAGAAGTTGTTCCCATTTTACAAGAACTCTCATACTTATACTATGGGAACCGACCATAAGACTATCAAACGATTACTCTCAAAATAATTAAACTAACCTTAAAACTCATTAAAATTGCCATAAATTTACTTAATAAAATTATAATAAATTGAATATATGTTTAATAGGTTCTTAATTATGTAATTAATGAATTTAATTTTGTTATCCAATACATTAAGTACAATTGCAGAACACATTCAGACATAATATAAGGGTTTGTTGTCTCACTTTTACATCTGGTGAGATATATTTATTGTTAAAATCTTTTTTATTCTGTGTTTTGTGTATAATTAGATTTAATATATCATATATTGAATCTATTTATCTTCATTCACTTCAGTGTTTCATTTTATGACCATTAATTTAATGGGGGGGGGAATGGTTCGACTAATTATAAAGTGGTAAGGGAATTATTAACCCAATTTCCATTATTTTGGTTAAATGTATAATATATTGATTATATATTTCTATTATTATGTGTGTAATTACATTTAATTATCTTATGTTGTATTTAATTTTATAGATGATACACATAATTGATTCATTTGGTTAACACTCGCACTTTCTTTTAAAAACACTCTTTTAAATGATTCTTTTTCATAATTTATAAGGAATATTTTTTAATGTACACAACATGAGATGAGTTTTACTACTTTAAAGATTATTTAATGTATATATTAATCCTTTAAAATTTACAATGTTATTTCCAAAGAAAAGTTTTTCTTTTATAATTTCCCATCTTTTTAAATAAATTATTTCAAAGTAAAGTGGTATTTCTCTCAAAAAGTTCTCAATGATTTTATTAGAGTATTTTCATCTATGATTAATTCAGTTTTATCTCTTATAATAACATATAAATAATTTTATTTAATTATTTATGATCAATTTTAATGCGGATGTTTTAATTTGAAACCATTCATCATGTTAAACAGGATGGTGTGTGATTATTTTTATTGTGTGGGGAATGTTTTTTAATATTCTAATATCAATATGAATATATATGTTGATTATGTTTCACCCCATTCATATGAGAAATTAATTGAACTTAGTATATAATTTGAGGGCCTGCTATATCCCCTCGAGGCATTGTAAGGTCTCATGAGAAGTACTAGACTGGTAATTGGTCGAGGCCATACCCATTTATGTATAATTCTTGCCTGAGGGCTTGATGGTATGTTATAGATGTCACTCATTATACATTCCCTTATTATGAGATTAGATATTTATAATCCTTGTGATTATTAGACTAGTATAATATCAATGGTTAAGTTTTATTCTCATGTAATTATTTATATAGAATTATTTGATAAGATCTATTCCTATAATAATATCCTAAAGATTATATTTTAATTTAATGTTTATTTATTTATTCACCATACCTTATTGTTTATGTTTATGGTAGCTTCTACTATATTCATACCCTTACAAAGCATCTGAGCTCACCCCTTTCTTATGTTTTATTTTACCCCATGATTACAAGATTTAAATTATGATTGACTTGAAAGGATAATAAAGGAGAATATGGTTGTTTCCAATGGAGTTACTATGTTGTAATTCATTTCATGTTTAAATGTAATACTTAGGTTTGTGTCGAATTTTCCCAAGCTCCTGAACAATTTGGTCCTTTGGGATCAAATAACGTGTCGTTAAAACTGATGTAATAAGATAAGGCGCTAGCTCTGGACTACTGGGTTTGGGTATTTGTAGATTATATATCATTATATTTTCAAACATGATCTAGTTTTGAGTCACTCTCCCGTGATTGTGACTTTATTATATTTTTATATTCTTAATAACTATATGTGTGTCACTCCCCTCAGTTATAAAAGGGAACCCCCTATAATCTTTTACCCACCCCAATTAATCCATTTACATCATAAAACCTAAAAAATATCTTCAAAACATCCATAGACACATCCTTTATGTTATTATATTCTTAAAATACAAACCCAAGGGTCCATAGGAATATATTCAAAGGAGGCTTCTAAATAAAGAGTTATATTTTCTTGCCAATACATTTCAAGTTTCGTTCTTATTATACATAATATAAATCTAGTTTATCCATCCTAACATAATGACTCAACTATCATCAATATATTTATATGTTATTATGGTTATTGTACAACTACTTTTCACATTATTTCCATCAATTAGTAGATGAATGTATCACTCATGTGGACATGTGGACTACTACCTCCACATAGTGATATGATATAATTTCCATCATCTCATTTCATAAATAGTTATTATGATAGAATTAATTCTTATATATGATATTTATGAAATAACTATTCTAATGGAATTATAATATCTTATCTAACTTATTACTTTATAATATATTGGAAAATGATAATGTTTCTCATGCGTACGTGTGGACTATCGCCTCTAGGAAGTGATGCGATTAGTTTTACATATCCATTTTAAATTGATGGAAATAAGTGTGTATTTAATTAATATATATGATATTTATGATATATTAATGATTCTATGAAGGAGAATTAATATTTTCATTCCATATGTTCCATCCATCGAAAATTGGAAACATCACCCATGCGTATGTATGGACAATCATATCCACAGAGTGATGTAATTTATTTTTTATCACCTCTTGATGAGAAAGTTTATTGAAGTGTATAAAATAAATAAATATTTTACTTATGTAATTATTAATATTTTTGATATGATAAAACCTTGACTGAGGTGAAAATAATAGAACTATCGAATCGAAACATGCACGGAAAACATACCAGTTTTTACCAGAATGTCCATATTAATGAAAAATTATTAGTAAAAGTATAAATGGAGATTATAAAGGATTTTTAAATAGTATGTTATGCATGAATATATTTTTAATGAAATATTTTTTTAACTTACACAATATAAATTACTTATCCCACCTCTGTGACTACTATTTGATTTGAATATTCCTTTACATGTTTCTGTGGCAATTTTTAAATGTAATGTTTTTCCCAAATATTCTAAAAAAATTAGATTTTAAATAAGTGATTTAAAAATGAAAAGGGAATTTTGCCAATAAAATGTTCCAATGAAATATAATAGGTATTTTGGTTAATGAAAATATCTTTTTATGTTACTAATACTTCACTGGGGACATGATCCAATGATACTGTCCATATTATTTCCAAGATGGTTATTGATTATAATGATGAAATTTTATTTATTTTCCACGGTTTAATCTATAATGAAATTATAAAATTTATAATGTCCTTTTGGTATATATAAATATATTAATGGATTATGATAATTTGATGGTTGTGATTGTTGTAGCCATACAATGTAATAGTAATGTGATATATATATATATAATGAGATGATGATGATAATAATGGTAATAACTTTGAATATATATATTCCAATTTTTTTGTTAGAATGATTTCGTATATCTATGTTCAGAAGATTAGGCATAGAGATGAATTAAAATAGATATGTTCGTGTTTTGATTGTGTGAATATGATTTTTACAAGATATACTCCAAAAATTATGCTTATAAATTATTTTAGAATAGCTATGTTCACATTTTTATGTATGAGTACGAGAGCTTCTAGTAATGATAAAAATATTATTCTTGCACATAATTGAGAATAACTATGTTCACAATATTATGATTTCTAGTGATTATTATTCCACATGGATATTTCATTACACCTGAATGATGATTACTACTTTTAAATCCTTATTAATCATGCTTATGGGTATGAATTTATTTGGGATTAATGATTTAATCATTTATGGGTATGCATATTTCTTATTAAGACCATGAAATTGATTATGTTTTTATACCCTTATGGTCATTTGATGTTCTATTTTGATTGATATATCCCATGTTTACCTTTAATATGCACCTAAGATCACTCTTTTGTTATCTTCCACATGTTTTTATTGATGGATATAAGTAGGATATTTATATATGGAAAATAATACAGGAACCATTTTCAGAGACATTGAAGATATTTTATGAAATAATTTTACTATGTATCTTGTATCCGAATAAACTAAACATTTATAATCATTGGGAATGTATAATTTCATAATGTATTGAATATTCATATAAAATGATTTAATATTATTGTTTTTTATTTTTAGGAAACATCAATTTGTATCAGATAATGGTATAACGTTTTTATGAGATTATTTTATGAAAAAATATATGATAAAACCTAAGAAAACTGATGTTTAATGAAAAGTGATATAGGTTAAACCTAAAGTGTCTTAGATTGATAGTAATATTAAAAAAATTAGGACATATCTAGAATTATTTTTTTATGATTAATAAATATTTTTATTATTGCTCAACACTTATGTTAACACTTTTTGGTTTTAGTCGATTCCTACAACTAGAAGGAATCATGATAGGAATTAGTGTGATGAGAAATTCAATGACTATACTCATGAGAAACCTAATGGATTTGGAGTTGGGGTGAAATATCTTGTGTCTATGATCAATAAAATATCTAAATTGATAAACAATATTACAAACCATATTAGCCTTCCAAATTCACAAATGATGGAGAAATATTCCATTGATACTTTTATGTGACAACATAAATATTTTTTTGGGTATTCTAATCCACTGGTTTCTCAGAAATCGATCAATGTGATGAGAAATATATTTTCCATTCCTCAGTTATTAATCCATGAGAAATTTTTCATAGTAGTCTATTTATTGAAATACAAAGATGATAAATGGTGAAATTTTATCAAGAACATGATGAAATAAGGGGAAATAAACTCCATGTAGTGTGAGAATTTTAAGTGGATGTTAATCTACAAATACATTTCTATAAATCTTAATTTAAATATGTAAAGGAACTTTATTGAGCTGAAATAGAAGGATGATGAATCTAGTGATACCTATATAGAAACATTAAAATAATTTCAAGGGTTTCTTATGGATTTATAATAGACCCTACAAGAAAAATTGATCTAATATTTAATGTCTTAAAACAAAATATTTACAAAGAATTCCATAAGTGAATTTGGTAAGTATGAAGAAATAATTAAAAGTGATCTGGAGGTGGAAATAGTGTTTGGAAACTATAATTATTCTTTTTGTTTTATTTACATGATGAGAAAAATGGATCTACATAGAAACTGAATTGGTAAATCCCAAGAAAGAATGTAATTCTAAAAACCGACATGAAAAAATGTGGGGAAGAGAACTCAAGAACATGTTAGAGATGAACTGAGAAATATTTCAATTATAGAAAGGCTAAACATTAAGCTAGTAATTTTAGATAATGGATGAAAAGGTCAAAAAATGCAACATAAGAGAAGACTTATTCAACCAATGATGTTAAATTTTTCAGATGAAAGGAGATTGGGAATTAAGTAAATCAATGGCCTAATCAAGGATCTAATAAGGATGGTAGGCCTAAAAATCCACAATAAAAAGTATAAAGTGAATTCATTTTCCAAAATAACTAATGTGGGGCAAGAGAATGACGTTGTGAAAGGAACACATAAAATCCACCATAGAAATTTAAATTTCATATTTAATTTTGGCTTAACCGACTATTTTACGCATGATAAATTTTCCAACAATATCACATATCATCCACAAATATTAGATGATGAGTTATTATTAAAAAATTTAAATTTAAATATGATTACATATCAAATTTATATCTCATATCAGATAAAAGTTTGTTGGAATGTGCTTCCTTGAAATCTTACAATTCTCTCTAGTTGAATTTGATGTGATTTTGGGAATTGATTAAATTTATATATATATCCCATATCAATTACCAATAAAAGGAATTCATGTTTGATATTTCAAATAAACCTATACTTTTATATCAGTGTGATGGTGAATAATAAATTTTAATTAGAATTAATTCTATTGTTTTGGTCTTATTACTTATTCATGATGGATACTTATCACCAATTGTTGGGGAGAAACAAATCATTAAAGATATTCCAATTGTTTGGGAATATAATTATTTATTTCTAGAATAAATTAATATCCTTTCCACAAATAATGATGTTGAGTTTTCAATAAAACCCATACACAATGATAAACCTATTTCAAGGGCTTCTTACTGAATGACCCAAATTGATTTATTGGAATTGAAGAAGAAGCACTAAGAGAATCATGATAAAAAATTCATATGTTTGAGAGTATCAAAATTTGGTGGACCTATTAGTTTTTTTATGAAAATTTTTTTTAACATACCATGATTTTAAATGCATTTCCCTTTAAAATAAACATAATGTATTCCATAACTTTTTTTACACACAACCGTAAGTCTAAAAGAATATTGATAGAGTATACCATTATAACCTAATTATTGGATTAGTGGGTATGAATAATATTAAAAAAACTATGAAATATATGTATAATGGTCCTAATCAATAAATATTTATTGATTAATTTCAATAAAATAATAACCGATTTTTTAGTGAATCAATTTTATGCTTCAAAAATACTTTTTTTTAAAAAATGGTTATTATTTTTTTTGAGAGATAATATTATAATTAATTTCTTCCAATTTTATACATTTTATTTTATAAAAATGATAATTTTTTTAAATCAGAATATAAAAATTATCTCAAGGTGATTTTTTTTGATTTTTTTAAAACATGCTTTTTTCAATGAATAGTGAAAAATCTGATTTTATAGAAAATTGTTTTTCATTTTAAGTATTTTAAAAGTACCATTTTATTTTTAATTGATTTTAAAATTTTATTAGTTAATTTTTATTAGTTATAATCAATTAATGTCATTTTTTATGAAATTATTTATAATTTTTTTATAAAAAAATTATACTTAAAAATAATTTTATATGGAAAAAAATATTTTCATCTTGTTTTGTGGGTTTATTTTTAGATGAATTTATACTAATTATGTAGATTAAATTAGAAAAAAAATTCATATTTGTAAATAGAATAATTAACATTATATAATAATTTTAAATTAGGTTTTGTTCTTTATTAATAGTAACTGAGGTAAAAATATATTACTAGAGAAAATGTTAAATGGGGTTAATATGGGGTTAAACTAAAAAGATAAAGGGTTTATTTTATAATCTCATTTCTTTTCAGGAATATTTATGATAAATTTATTTTGAGGAAAATTATATGGATATTATCCTATAAACCCAATATATTTTCTTATCATATATGTATTTATATATTTTTTAATCATCAATACCATTTTCCTCCCATTGGTATTTAAAATAATAGAGAAAATATTTTTTAAATGAAAATCTAACCTTATTTCCTATTTGGCCGATTTTTTTTTCTTCCATGTCTATACACTTTGAAATTTTATTATGAAAGGTATTATATATAATTGAAATTATTTAAAATTTTCATTTATACTAACTTTAACATTATTTACAATGGTTTAAAAATGAATTTTCTTAAGAACTGTTTTCTCATCAAGTCATTTTTGACTTTATACAATGTTGTGAAACGAATATTTTCTTTTAAAACATATAGCATGAATTATTTTAACACCATTATTAAAATTATATTCCTCAAATATTGCTTCACAGTTTTCCATTTTTTATTTTCAAGTAAAATCATTTTTTCAATATTCTGGGAATATTAATTAAATTTGTCTTCAAAAAAAATTATATTTTTATCATGTTTTTAGAGAAATGTTGAAAGGATATTTTAAAAGTATTTTTATTTATTTTAACATCCTTAGTATTTATTATGATTTACTAGGGATATGATGAATCCATTACGAATCCTTTTTATTTTCCATGGGTTATGCAATGATACAATGATAAAATGTTTATGAATCTCGTTTCCTTTACACGGGTTTTAATATGCTGATAAGATAATTGTTTTCTGGTATTGTGCCACACATATGTATGGTTTTAATTATGTGATAGGTTATCCCAGAATTATATATCTATTCAATTCATTTGGTATTAATAGAAATCTTATGAGATAACATGGATTGAAATGGAGAGTGGACCCGGTTTAGTGAGGGACTATATCCACAATAATAGTCTATGGTATGAATCTTGACTATGGAAATAATAGAATGTGATATAAACCCAATACACTATGATATACATGGAAGTTATCCTTGACTTAAGAAATTAATTTATATGATTATTCATATGACACAAACTTATATCTTATTCTTATTATGTGTTCTTATGGAACATGAATTATTGTTGATGATTCCACACACTTTTGACTTATTTTTTTTCCATGACAAATCCTTTTGTTATGATTTATGATTTATGATCCTTTAATGATTAGGTAATATTATTATAAACTATAATTATTTTATTATACCCTTATGCTTATATTATACTCATTTATGATCCTTAGTTGATATCTATTATTTTTACCCATATTGAGCATCTGATCTCACCATGTCTTATGTTTCCTTTACCTAGGTTATGATTAAAGGTTTTATGTAGGGTATATCTAAGAAGTGAACTTCATTATAAGATTAATAGGGAGATGTTCAAGATCATTACTGAAGTAATTTGATTATGTAACTAGTTTCTAAAGACACTAAACCTCAATGGTTATGCGATTTTTTTTGGTTTGTGATGTCTTGAATATTCACCTAAAATAATGTAATATATATTTAGGAAATTATTGGGTTTCCTCAATTGGAATTAGATAAGAGTTTAATTAATATTTTTAAATTAGTATTATATAAATTTATTAAAAAAATGGGGATAATTTTAAGTATAGGATAACATAATGAATATTTAGTAAAGTAGAAATTTTTTGGTTTACCTAGAAAATAAATCCCTATATGGATATAGGATAATGGATCTGGCTATGAAAAATATGAATTTAGGGATAAAAACATCATAAGGTTTAGATTAAGTATTAAATCAATCATCACCAATTCATGATGAGTAACCCTAAGACTGAACGCATGGATAGACACTCTTACAGGATATATTTGGTTTAATTCATATTATCTTAATAAACTGTTATCAAGGACTTAAGTACATGATAACCATGAATGTACAATGATAAAAAAAATATTCTACAAAATGAAAATAACATGTCCTGATTTAGATATCATATGAATGAATTTTAATGATGATATGATTACTCACTATGATTATTATTTCTCACTTTATGATTTTTTAATCAGATGATTAAACCATGAGGAATCATGTTAATGCTAAATGTGATGGGAAATGCAATGACTATCCTCACAGGAGACCAAATGAAATGGGATCTTGGATGAGAAATATTACATCTATGCTCACCCAACTCTCTTAAGGTATGAATGGTAACATGAATCATATTGGTCTTCACTGGTGTAAAATAAGCTTATATCAACGGTTTGAAACCATTGGTAAATATCCCAAAACTATTTTCTTGTGGGGCATGGGGATAGATCTATGCCAATGGTTCACCATGAACCATTGGGATAGGTTTCCTAGATTTTCAATATCCCAATGGTTTTGTATAAACTGTTGGGAATGCCCTATCCCAATGGTTCAAAACCATTGGAATAGAATATGTT
Source organism: Viscum album (assembly GCA_963277665.1). Lineage (NCBI taxonomy): Eukaryota > Viridiplantae > Streptophyta > Magnoliopsida > Santalales > Viscaceae > Viscum > Viscum album. Next base: position 187,546,046 of record OY728155.1, on the reverse strand, counting down.
CCATTGTTTCTTATATCGTTATCCCAGTAGTTTTGAACCATTGGTATATACCTCTACCTATGGTTTATAATATACCATTAGGATAGGATATTAGATTTCTTATTTCCCAATAGTTCCCAAACCATTAGTAAATACCCCCCACTTTAACACATATAAGAAGCCTTCCCAATGCACACATAATAAACAACCCTCACAGATCCTAAAAGAAACAAGAAACAGCCTACCCAATGCAGATAAACCCTCCTTGAAACAAGAAACAAAATTCCCAAAACAATGGATAAACATGTTCAGACTGGAAAAACAGAATTAATTTCATATATTTTTCAACAAATATAGCATATGAAATTATATTCTCATAGTGAATCTAATGGTAGATTAATGGTAACCACAAAAAATATAACATGGATAATTTTACTCATGTTTTCCTATTCCTCTTTCTGTAATCTCATAGTAGTTTAATGGTAAACACAATAAAGATAACATGGAAATACTCAGATTTATATTCATAATTTATGGCTTTCAATATATTTAAGGTTACTCGTTTAATGAAATATTCTTGAATAATTTTCTAAAATGTTAAGTACGCCCAATAACTGAGGAAGATATGATAGTATTTCACTTGAAATAAATATTCTATACTCAATAAAATAATCAATCAAATAATAAAAAAATATTATTAGTTATTGGTTAAGTCTCACTGAAACACATATTAGTCATAACACATTAGAAGCTTAAATACCAAAAAAAAAGATATATTAATTTTTCTAAGTTTAAAATCATTGAGGTATCCCCAATATCGATGAAACTTTTATAGTCTACATACAAACTAGACGTTTGTTATAGGGTTTATTGAAATGAAACATAAAAGGAAGACTGACCAAAGAAGTGAACTAAAGTAAATTATTCATTGAAAGGTACTGTGAAATTAGGTATTATATTTATTTTCATATTAAATTTCATTTATTATTATTCTGAATTTTATATTTTTATTATTTTAGTTACATGAAAAATTAATTTTTTTATTTTATATACTCAAATTATATATTGGATATGGTTTTTGTGCTAGGCCACCACTTTCCACATGGGCTTCCTACTTGGGAATTTTTAAAACCTAGTTTCCTAGCCCATGATTCCTTTGTGGTGCCATCATGTAAATAATCTATATCTTCATTCATGGATATAATTTTCATTTCATATATTTCGATCTTTTCCATCAACCCTTTTTAATCATCAAAATCTAACATGGTAATGTAAAGGGCCATTATACATCCATTGAGAGTCTAATAGACATTAATATGATGGGATTGTTTTCCATAATGTTGTAAAATGATGTGTCTATGGACACTTCCACAAGAAATACCATGATTAGTGGAATAGTACACACCACCATGTTCTTGAAAAGATGTAATGGCACTATGATCTATCATAGTGAAACTATATTAGGATCCAAAATAATATTGGACTCAAAGAGATGACTATAAAAATAGGAGATATTTGTTATGGATAGACTTTCAATCATATACATCACAATGGTTGAATAATTGGAAGTTAGCCCATGAAGAAGAGAAAAGAGGGGGGATTTACCACCAAATGATAATCAAGATCCATACCCTCATGAGATATAATTACTATCTTTCTCTAGATAAAAGAAATTTCATTGGCCATATGATCATTCGTAAGACATCTGGAGGATTTGAGGAGTTGTATAAGACTGAAACAATCCTCCATGGCACTAAAGGATACTAAAATCACTAAAAAATGATGTATCATGGTTATGAAGATTATTTTTCCATATATTTTTTGTGGTAGTGTGACCCTAAAATGTTATTAATTTTGAGACATCATGATTGGGATAATGAATCAAACACTCTAGTGAGAAGGACATGCAAGCTTTCTAGGAGTCAATGAAGGTTTGACTAATAGTTTTCATGTGTGACTGAGATCTATGAGATTTAATTATGTTTTCATTGATGTTATAAAAAAATGATTGGTGTTAAGGATTAGAGAATTTGTTTTAGTGAAAATACAATTTGGTGGGATTGGTGACTTGATATCGTGATGGTATCATGTTTGGAATTGGGATAATGTTGGGTCATTAGATTCTAATGGAAGGAATAGAGGTTAGAGGATATCTATAGGTAGTAATTAGGAATGATAAGATATATGATAACGAGGTAAGTGGTCCCATATATATAAAGTTATACATGACTTCTTATGTGCAATTGGACAATCATGTGTCTGGGTTTGTTTTAGAAGAATTCATTTGAGATTGAAACTGTATTTTTATGAGAGTGGAGTGATGATGGAAATCATATAGCCTAAATATAACTATAAAAATCCCCCACACCATATCCCTCCTCCCCCTGTAGCCCCCCCCCACACACTACACAACCCCCTACCCACCTGCACATCCCCCTCCCCCTGCACATCCCCCTCCCCCTGCACATCCCCTTCCCCACCTGTACAACCCCACTCACCCCCTGTATCCCCCCCACTGCATAGACCCCAATCCCCACCTGCACAACCACCCCCCCACACACACACCTCAACCCAAGTAGCATCCCCTTTCACAACCCCCTCACACCTAGTATCCCACTCTCCCCTACACAGCCCCCTCAACCCTGAAGGCCCTCCCCACCTGCACAACCACCTCCCCACCTGCATAGCCCCCCTCACCCCCAGTAGTCCCCTCTTACACAGCCCCCTCCCCTACTGCCCCTCCCCACCCGCATAGCCCCCTCCCACCTCACCTCCGTCACCCCCCTATACAGTCCCCCTCACCCCTGCATCCCCCTCCCACCAGCACAGCCCCACCCAACATATATAGCCCCCTCATCCCTATAACCCCCTCCCCACATGCCCAACCCCCGTCCCTACATCTCCCCCATCAAACTCCCCCTATATATCTCCCACCCCCTACACTCCCCCTGAATCCCACTCCCCACCTAAATATACCGCCTCCCACCTCACCCCCAGTAGCCTCCCCCTACACAGCCCCTCCCCCGTTAGCCCCCTCCCCAACTACATAGTCCCCCTCCAACCTCACCCCCAACAGCCTCCCCCTGCACACCCCCCCTGTATAGATACCCTCCCCACCTAACCTACATCATCTTCCCTATGCACAGTCCGATACTCAAATGTACAACCCCTCCCCACCTACATAACACCCTAACCCAAACAGCCCCCCTACACAGCCCCTACCCCTACATACTCCTCCCCAACTGCACGGCCCCCACACCTACATAAACTCCCTCCCCACCTACCTCAGTGTAAATGTGTTTCTCTTTAGTGTTTGTTTCAATCTAAGTTGTGTAGGTGTGTGTTGATGCTCCTTTCTGTCAAAGAGTCTAACGAATGGAAAACGGGAATACCTTAAGCACAAAGAGAGTCATCCTTTGAAGAACATCAAAAATTGACAAAGGCATGAACAATGACCCCATTAATAAAGAGCCTCGCAAGTTTGTTGGGCGCCACAGAAGCACATGTGCACCACATATGGGTCATACAAGTGACTTGTTCTCCCTATTCCTTTTTTCTTCCAAGGTTCCTAGTGGCATATAAATAGCCCCTGTGGGCCCCCCATTTCGATGACAAAATTTTCAAAAACTCATATTCAAGCTCTAGTCTCCCAAGTCTTTGTCTAACGTCTTCTGAACACTTCTAAGGCAATTCTTTACCTAGAAGAGAAGCTCTAAAGAGGAAGAATAAGGCCTAATTTCTAGAACTCGTCAATACTTGCACGCCTAAATGTAAAACCCTTAAGGGAAATGAAGACACCTGCACCCCACCTTGCCCTATCAAGCGAACATGCACGCCTCCCTTCTATAAGACTCCAGGGATGATACAAAGGGATTGAGTTCAAAGTCGCCCAAGTATTACCCTATAGATTATTCATCTCCCAAGGTGACTCATGTCATGAAAGTCTACTTGAGAGACCAGGACTTTCGCCCCAGAACAATACCTGTGCACCCCCTTTGTAGTCACCTCCATTCCTCAAATCGACCTCTCCTATTCAAGATATATCCTTCGAAACCCTCTTCAAAGCCATTTATGGCATGTTTCCTTTGTTGGATCCCTTATCTAAAAGGAATTCAGTGAGAACCTATCCCAAATCCTCATGACTTATAAGATTTATGTCACCACGGTTAGGGGTTTCCTATATAACCTCATCCTTTGAGATGAGAAGATCTTTTGATTTGGGCCTCCTTCTCCAGAGTAATCCCCAAGTCTCAAGTCCCCTTAACCTGGGCCTACTTTTCAGAAGTAAGCCCCGGTCATAATTTCCTTTAACATTGGGCCTCCTTCTCAGGAGTAAGCCCCAGGTTATAAGTTCCCTTTAATTGGGAATCCTCCTCATGAGTAAGCCCCAATCTTAATTACTTTTGATTTGGGCTTCCTTATCAGGAATAAAACCCAATCAAGACTCCCTATTAATTTGGGATTCCATTTCTAGAATAATTCCCAGGTTAAAATTCCCAATTCTCCATAAAGTACAAATACCTTTATTGACCCTTCTCTTGGGCTTCTTTCCTAAGTCTTGGTCTTCATTTACTTGGTTTGTCATAAATACGTAAGCCCCACATCATTTCTCATAATTGAATCTTTTGTGGAACCATCGTCAAGTTTATTGATACCTCTTGTTTCTCACATCGAGCATGACTCACATGAGCTTATAGTGTGAAAGTAATCATGACTTCTCTTTTTGGGCCATTAACCATGCATAAACCCCCTATTTATTTACCCTAACTATGTGGTCTTTGATTTCTGCTTTAAAAGTAGAGTACGTAGGAAGACTTTACAATGTTCAAGCCCATCGTTCATTATTTATTTTATGTCCCATATGAAATTAATATATATCCTTCTTATCAAACTATGTGGGTTCTGATTCCTTTTAACATGGATACTTAGGTAGCCCATCTGCAGGTAAAATCTCAACTCTGAAATAAACCTTGACCTTCTGAATGACAATAACCTTCAAGTGCCCCATTGAGTGGCTTTAAAACCAGTATGGTCATCATAATGACCAGGAGATTTCTATATAATATATTGAAGGATACAATTGACTAAGAATATCTAATACATACGGATTATTCTATATCGATGAAGAACCTCAAATACATATAAAAGACTCTATAAATCCCATACATATCAATCATTGATTATCAAATCTAAAGGAAAAATCATTTTCATTCTTGGTGAATTAATAAGGATTTGTGAACATAACTTAAATCTATAAGAGAGTCCCTGAGTAGGAAATAATTCCACCCAAAAAAGGTGTCATGAGAATGACCTCCCATCCTCTCGACCAATGTAAATTATCAAGCCTCATTATTCTATAACTAACAAGCACATTCCTTTGGAAAGTAGGTCCAAATGAATATAGAATAATTGGGTGTTTCCTGTTCTACAAATTAATCCATTACAAAACGATTGAAAAGTTTGAACCTTAAATAAAGAAGGTCATCCCCATTTCTAGAAGAAACAAAAAATGGTGAACCTGGAGGGAATCCTTAACCAAGTTAAATGATGTTTTACTTATTTGATAGGCCCCTATTAAAACCCAATATGGGGGTAAACAAAGCAATCAAACACATATGTGTACATCCAAAAGATGTATTCTGGAAAAAACTATCTTCATTATTTTTGTTATATCAAACATGCACTATTTTCCAAGATCTCTCTGCAACAAAGAAATGGCTTCTTTAAAGTTCACACATGTGAATGCCTCGACTGCTACTCCTATCGGATCCTCATCTTCTCTGAGGACGCAATAACCTACTCAGCGTCATCAAAGCTGGGTCTCGAATGCATTGGTGATGGAATACCATCAACACGGTACCATCCCGACTCTAGAGGCCGCTCGACAAGCCCTCCAAGTTAACAACTCACCCTGGTTGTCCGAACAGCGACGACTAGTGGTTAAGAAGCTAGTGGTGCCAACCAATGTCTCTAACCGTTTTGGGTCGTTATCCCTAGAACGCAACAACCACTCCCTCCAATATTACAGGGAGGTGAATGAAGAGGTCACTCAAGGCCTCAGTTCAAGAATACAGGAGTCCTTCCTAAGGAATCCCACCAATAATCGCTGCCAAACTCGTGTGGTAGTGCACCCTCAACATGATGAGGTACCACCTCTGGGTGTTCGGCTCAGGTCCCTCAGAACCAAGCATGCAGGACGAACCGTCAGAGGCAAAATTTGGTCAACAAAGAGAAGGTTCTTACCTATGACTCCTTCGGAGAAGTCCATCAATCTAACATGTTGGAAAACAATGAGCGGGCATATACACCCATCCGTCCTGATTTCACTGCCCAGCAGACTCGTCTGGCAGCAACACATCAATCCCACTAGGAAAATCCGGCATAGTACTATTGGTAGGCACATACACCTATTTATAATTCATCAGCCAGTCAGCATGCTCGTCTGAATGCATCCAAAGAATCTTGCCAATCAAATGTGGTGACCACCTGCAAACAAGCACATACACATGCTTACACTCAGCAATTCTTCCAGCAGTCTCATCTACTAGTATGGAAGGAAAATCATCAATCATATTTGGTAGAGAATAATCAGCAGGCATGTACACCTAAAATTCATCAAGCTAACCAACAGTCTCATATGGTAGCACTCGGAGATGTCAATTGGAATGCCCCAATGGCAAACAAGAGGCAGGCACAACTTTCTGCCCCCACACATGAGTACTTTCATAATTCATAGACAGGAAAAGGAGGACAGGAGAAAGAACACCCACCTACTCCAAGAACATAATGGACATATATTCTCATTCTGGAAGCTCAAGTCACCAAGAACATTCTAACAATGGTGAAAGAGCAGAATCAAATTCCTACCCATATTCTGGACACATGTCAGAATATTATAACAAATTCTGTAGCATCACAGGGAATGAAACATAAATCTATCTTTATCAGTTGAGTGACTCACCAGCATGCCACTCCGGAGGATATACACACCTCTGTTCCAGTCCGGGAGGGTTGTGAGGAATACTCCTCCATGTCATATGGACAATCAAGTCAGGCACACACACCCAATTTGAATGGAGATAATCAGCCTAACCTGACCATTTATTTTGATCAGGAACATAAACCTGGACATAATAACCACTTTTTTAAACAAGTGGTTTCCAATGTGAGTAAGAAGGCGACTAAGAAAAAGACCCATCCAACACAGTTAAAAAATTAAGAGCCAATCTACAATAAGGCCTTGCTCAATGCTGGAGTCCTTGAACCCCTCAGACTATCGTCTGTTGAAACTCAAGATTCTACTCTCTCAGTTCCAGATTCTGGAAGTAACAATAATAATTACAAAGGTCTTCATCAGAAACTTCCTCATGAAGGATTGATTCATGTAAATCCGGTCAATCACAAAGTATTATCTTCAGATGAGAGCCACGATAACCCTATGCATGTTCAGAAGACCAAGGAGTAAGAGGTTTCATCTTTTGCTATAACGCACCATGGTGGTCCTCCCCACGATGAGGAATTTAGCTACAAAAGTACTCTCCATAGTAGTAATTGACATTGCCTAAAAGAATCATCAATAGACAATGCAGTAATGAGAAATCCCTCTTATCTTAAGGTGAATGAAAATGTGAAGACAGTCATGTCTAATGCCTTACCGATATCAGGTGATACTTTCTCAATTAGAAGATAGCTCGGGGTGTAGGTCATTCTCCGAACCACCCCTGGGACATTCATCTTTTAATTTGACAAATTAATTATCTACAAATATTGTTGAATCTGATGAACCAACAAAGAAGCACCAGATTCGGTCCAATCTGGTAGAAGAAACTTCATTGAATGACAAAGTAGAAGTCCTGAATATTAGAAAACAATTGGAGAAAGGGGAAATACCAGTAATATTTTTTCCTTTGGTAGACCATCAGAATGATATTCCAGAAATGTTTACAGAAGATTGTATTCACGATATTCATCTCAACATATAGAAAACTTTGTCACTTAAAAGAGAAAATATTATCTTATGATGAATATAAAAACCATGCCAAGATAATAGAACGGTTGAAACGCCAAATTTACGTGGAATCTCTCTCAGTTTCTCGACCTCCAAAGGTTGAAAAGAAGCAGAGAACCCTTCAGCATTCATGCCTTGGTGCATTAAAAAGGTTGCGCCAGTTAATTACCAATGCCTCATCTGGTATTCATATCAGAGGATGGGGTGTTCATGGAGAATTTCATTTCACTATACTCTCTAGTCAACAAAGCCCGCCAAAATTGGTATCATGCAATGTTATTGCCCATGGTTGGCCACATCTAATTGGTTTTGTGCGTAATCAGAGGTTTTCTCATGAACAAGCCTCAACTAGTTCCTCCCAAAGTCAGGGATATAAAGAAAAAGTTTTCAAATTACTCTTGTATCAAGAAAATGAGAATATCGAATAGCCTTCTCATTTAGAGCATGTACATCATTAGGTGACATAGGTGTCAGAAATAATCCAATGGTCATCTGAGCCAGGTGATTTGAGTGGATGTATGTTGACGCATCCGGCCAATTTTCGGACTAAAATCCTCAAAATCAGGACGACTTTTAAGAAAGATTCAGATGTAGCAGCTCAAGAGCCACCTCAGCTTTCCAGGCTGGGGAATATTTTAATCCAACCATAAGAATCAACCAATTGGATTCAAGGAATTGAGTAGGAAAAACAGGAACACTCCCAGTCCACTAGACTGGGGACTGTGGACTTTTTCAAATTCTCAATCTCTCCCTCAACGAAAGTCAGTCTTCGCTCGATTAGGGAAGAATCCATAAGAGGAACGCAGATCCGAGTTATCATGAGATTACCTCCAAATTACAGTTCATCATGAAGTTCCTAAGGGATCAACCAAACAAAAGTCAATGTCTCATAAATTACATGGAAGAAGACAGTATCGCAGAAGCCCTGAAAGAAGGGATGCAATGTGTTATGAATTGATAAATTTCATCAATCTCATTGTCACTAATCCCACAGAACATGAGGATCATTCAGAGGGATCATATGAATAATTTCTTATTCAAGAGGTTGTATACATGGAAACAAATGAATGAGGTGTTCATACTAGAAGACATAGGGTGGTCCAGAGGCAAGACATTACTTCGTGTAACGCCCTTCCATATTCTAGAAAGGAACATGCCAAGAAAAAGGGTAAAAGTCAGGTTACATTTCACCCTACCTCTGAAGAAGGCCAATCACTCTCATTAGAGGAAAGGATCGCACAAAAAGAAGAAATAAAGGAGTTAAGGAGGTTAAATGCAAAACTACTTCAAGGTAGTCTTCCTCCTAAGCATGATGGAGTTAATCAATCAACGGAATTTGTTGCAGTTACTGGGATGGATCAAGAATATCCCCCTTTACTAGTATACCCTCAATGGTCAAATCCTATGGGTCATGCATGATAACAACTAGAAATAATACCATCAGTGGCAGTATTGGTCACAACACCCGTCCAAACTCCGGTTATTTCACCTTCTCAGGTCCATGATCTACCGGATGTTTCTCAAAAATTAATGACTACCATTGAGTCATTAACTGCTCGGTTGGAATCTATAGAAGGAAAACATGCAGATGTTCAACAAAAAAAGAGAGCTTACCCTGAATGGGTGGATGCAATCCCCCCCATCAAATTTTTTGAATACCACATTCCCATTTTTTAATGGATTGGGAGATCCAGAACAACACTTAACACATTTTTTTTCTCATTGTGATCCTATAATGGGAAACCCTCAACATAAAGAAGCCGTTAAGATCCAATTTTTTGTGAAGTCATTACAAGGACCTGTTTTTGTCTTGTATACAAGTTTGCAATCTCTGTCAATTACTAGGTGGGAAGATCTCTGTCAAATATTTCTTCTTCAATTTAGCTCAACGTTGCCAAAGACGACAGTTTTTGACCTTACCAATTGTAAGAAAAGGGAAAATGAAGGAGTTTAATATTTCATTGCTCGCTGGAAGGGATTAACATATTATTTAAGTTTTTTAATCCCTCAAGAAGAGTTTCTGCCAATCTGTGTGAAAAATTTGCGTGATGAATTATGCACACCGTTGATCCTAATGAAATACACATGAGGGTTTCGAGACCTTACTTCAACCGCTCAGTAGATATAAGACTCTCTTACAAAGAATAAGGCTAAAATTTGTGTAATTCCATCAATTCTAGGAAGGAGAATAGGGAAAGCAGAGACTGGTATAGTTACACTTAAACAATCACCTATACCTGCTTCCACTTCAAAACCATCATCATATCAAAGGGCTCCACCTCCCGAGCATAAAAAAAATGGCTGCCTCATCAAGATGATCAAAAAGATCAAAGGTGGAAACAATTTAAAGATTTTAAGAACAAAGTTTATTCTTTCCGGAATGAAAAAGTTCCTGGATACATCATCTCGGCTCTTGAAAACAATCTGGTTCAGTTTCCAAGGCCCAAAAGGCCAAAGAAGGAAGGAGATGAAGAACTCACCAACAATTGCCCATTTTATCAGATGTTGGGGCATCCCATTTAAGAGTGTTTTGTCTTCAGAGACCACCTACAAAATATGGTGGAGTCTAGACAGGTAAAACTGAAAGGTTCTTTAGCCCAGGTAGCATGTGTTACTGCTACTGATCCAGAGGAAGAAGACGATTGGTAGGAAGTCAAAAGTAAAAATGCGTGGAAATATGATGATGGGATGGTCAGGAAAACGATCAACCGAACCCATTACATTTTACGAACACAATTGAATCAACCAATTATGTCTTATGATATGAATTCCATGGCAAAACAGCCTTCATTAGAAGGAAAATCCTCAAAGAAGCAGCGTAATTTGAAGAAAGAAGAGTAGTCAAAAGAAGACGATCTCATGTCAAAATCTATGTTGTCATTAACTTTGGTAGATTTTATGCCATCTGCTTCAAAATCACGGGCACCACCCCGCCAAAAGGCACAACCTGAACTGGTTAATTAGGTATAATCTTCATCAGATGAAGAATTGATCTTTGGTTCTATTAACATGATTCATTTAACAGATCCTTATGCCAATGATAGTTTCGATTATGATGAGCCTAAGTTCCATGTAACTAACAAAGGAATTAGAGGACGAGACAAAGGTATCAGATATAGGGGAAGACGTGGATATTCTAGAATCCCCTATTTCAATCCTACCCCTGCTAGAACTGTATATGTGGCCGAAACTTGTGGAAAAGCCCTTCAGTGGGCTAAACAGGAACAAGAAAGTTCTTCCACACATGGAAGATTCGTTACTGACGTAGTTGTTATGGATGAATGGTTAGAGGTCACACCTTCTTCCTCTTAGCAAATAGATTGACCTAGTCGGTCTAATCTACAAAAACTAGGAGTATTTCCAACTCCTACCCCGATACGGGATGTATCTTCTGCCAAATCATCAACCTCCAAGGCACCTGAAAAACCACATTTGTTTGATGGGAAACACAGACCTTTGGACCAAAAGTATTATGTCTTGAAACATTTGTCCCATGTACATGCCATGTTATAAATTCTGGATGCCTTGAATCTATCAAAAGATCTTCTGGAGGCACTTATTGAGGATTTGTTAAGTCCTCAGGAATTCGAAACTGAAATTGTTGCAGCCGAGGTCTACCATATAGAGAATTATCATGTAGAATCCCATGCAGTGATATATTTTATAGATGAAGATGAAGATGATGTTGTACATGGACATATCAGATCTTTTTATTTCTCTGGAAAAGTCAATTATATAGACATCCGACGAGATTTCATTGATAATGGCTCAAGAGTCAATCTCATTCCTATTCACACACTTCGTCGATTGAGCCTAACTGAATATGATTATTCTCCTTCTACTTTGATGTTACAAGGATACGATAAGAATGAACAAGAACCTATGTGCGAAATTACACTCAGAATTCAGTTTGGAGACCATGGTTCTTTATTTAGATTTCATGTTTTTTCATCATGACATAGCTTTCAACATTTTTCTTGGAAGACATTGGTTACATCATCATGCGGTCATGCCTTCATCATACCATCAATGTCTCAAATATTTTTTCAATGGTCAAATTGGGACATTGTATGGTGACAAAGCCCCATTCAAAACATGTGAATCTCAATACATTGATCTAGAATTTTATCACATGGAGGGAAAGGAAAAATCCCTAGCAAAGAGGGTCACCAAAATTAATGCTCCAAGTGGTTTGGAAAATATTCAAATAAACTCATTCATACATGTGAGTACAGATTAAGTGTTTCCTATCAGTTAATTTGACAGGATAGACCTAAATCCAAACACTCTGATGGAAACTTGCATAATGTTAGTTACGACAATCGAGCCAGATAGCATGGGAGAAATTGTTGATTTTCCAAACAGTGATGAAAGCTTAAATGGAGATGTCTTCATTTCATCCAATGAAATCCAGAAATTCTATACTTTATCAACCATTCCAGAATATGTTACACTAATTCCAGTGGAAAATAATGATGTTTTTTCTCAATCCATCATCTCCTATCTATCATCTCAGAAAGACCCTTCATCATCAATAGGGTCAGAAATGGAGTCATATCCTTCAAGATGTACAAGTTTTAACTTATCCCCTAACCATAGAAGTTATGCATAATCATATACTATGCAGGTAGAAATAGAGGATGATCTCAGAGATGCTCCTATAGAATTTGAAGAGGGTATCTCTACCACTGTGGATGAACACAGAGAAATAAATCTGGCTACAAAAGAAGATCCACACCCCACATCAATTAGTGCGGCCATGAATCTTGAAGAGAAAGAAACATATAATTCATTTATAAAGAAAAACCGAGATGTATTTGCTTGTTATTATATAGAAATTCCAGGATTTAATCCTGATGATGCCACTCATCATTTGGGTTTGCCAGAAGAACATCAAGGATTCAAGCAAGCCGCAAGAAGAAGACACCCAACTTATGCCTCCAAAATTGAAGTTGAAGTTGATAAGCTTATCAAGGATAACTTAGTCAGAAAAGTTCAATATCCCAAGTGGATAGCTAATATTTTCCTTGTGAAAAAGAAGAATGGAAAGATTAGATTTTTCATTGACTTAAGATATCTTAATTGACATTGTCCCAAGGATGATTTTTCAGTTCTAATTATAGAACTCTTAATTGATGAAACAGTTGGCTACGAAGCTCTTTCTTTCTTGGATGTCTATTCTCGGTATAATAAAATATGAATTTACCCAGAGGATGATGAGTCTACAACCTTCAGAGCTCCTCAAGGTGTGTTTTTCTATCAGGTAATTCCATTTGGACTGAAGAAAGTAGGTGAGACATACCAACGTTCCATGCACCATATATTCAAACCCTTGTCAGGGAAATTTGTTGAATTTTATGTGGATGATTTGGTGGTTAAATCCAGACAACATTCTAATCACTTGGCCAATCTCGAAATCATATTCAACAAACTTCGACAACACAATTTGAAGATGAACCCCTAGAAATGTTCTTTTGGGGTAACCTCCAGAAATTTCTTGGATTTGTTGTATGCCATCGTGGTATCAAAGATGATCCTAAAAAACAAAATCAATCCTTGGTATGTCACCTCCTTGAAATTTGAAATAATTAAGAGGAATTCAAGGACACATGGCCTATATTTGGCGTTTCATTTCTTATTTGGCAGGAAAGTGTTTACCCTTCACCAAATTAATGAAGAAAGGAGTCACCTACCAGTGGACTGAAGCATATCAAGAAGCATTTGATACCCTTAAGAAATATCTCTTGATTCCACAAGTATTAATGCCACCCATTAAAGGAAGACCACTTATTCTCTATGTGACAGCTTTAGAGAGATCATTGGGTTCCTTCCTTGCCCAAAAGAATGATGCTGGGAATGAAAACAACCATTACTATCTCAGTCAAACTATTATTGAGGCAAAAACATGATATTAAATTATTGAAAAGTGCTACCTAGCATTAATATTTGTCATTCAGAAATTGATACACTACCTACAACATCATTAGGTCTTGTTGGTATCTCTCAATTATCCGCTCAAATTTATCCTTAGTCATCTGATGCTTACAGGACATCTGGAAAGGTGGGCAGTTATTTTGCAGTATTTTTTATCCAGTATATGTCTCAAAAGGCAATAAAGGGCCTAGATCTGGGCGATTTCATTGCTGAACACCCATATGTAGAAGATACATCTTTAAATATTGAACTTCCTGATGAGGAATTCATCTTTATTCAAGATAATCCTCAAACATGGGAAATATACTTTGATGGTGCCTCCAGAAGTCCAACAGGGAAGAAAATGGAAGATCCTAAATTCAACAAAGCTAGGTTAGGAATCGTGCTTATTTCCCCAGAAAAGGCAGTGTTACCCTATTCCTTCTTATTGCTGGAAGGTGGTACAAATAACGAAGTAGAATATCAATCTCTCATCGTAGGCTTGGAATTAGTACTTCAGGCACATGTGAGTTAATGAAGGTAAAAGGGGTTTCATATTTTGTAATAAAACATGTCAATGGGGATCATGCCATCAGAAAGGAAGAGTTAATACCTTTGTGAGATTAAGGTAGAGAATTAGTGACGGAATTTCCTTCGAAACCGACATTTTCTTATGTCCCGCGATCACAAAATGCCCAAGATGATGCACTAGATAATGTAGCCACAGCCCTGGCAGATCCAAACCAGGACGAGACAATCATCAGTATTTCCCACTATCGTGTACTTTTACCTTTTGTTCAAATCAGAATAGAGGAAATCAATGAAATCAGTCCCATTTTTGATTATATGGTCAAACTATGGGATTTATGACACCTATTAGGGAATACCTTCAAAATGGAACACTCCCACCTGATAGAGTTGGGAAAGAACATGTTCGGTGACATGGGGTCAATTTTACTCTTTATAATAGCCCAAATCACAAAAATATTCTCTACAAGAGAGGTTTTGATGGAATTCTATTCATATGTATCGATGGTGAAGAGACAATGGCTGTCATGAGTGATGTTAATGCAGGAGTTTGTTGTGCCCACTAGTCTGGACATAGACTTTCTGGTCAAATTTGAAGGCTTGGATACTTCTGGCCTTCAATGATGCAAGATTGTGTTGATTTCACTAAGAAGTGTCATTCTTTCCATGTATGTGCCAACTTCATTTATCAACCCCCATAGTTTCTTCATACAGCTAAATACTCATGGCCATTTTCCACATGGGGAATGGATGTAATAGGACCTTATCCTCCAGCTATATCCAAGTAGTTTAAGTATATTATTACTGCTACTAACTTCTTTTCCAAATGGGAAAAGGAAATACCTCTCAAAGAAGTTAGTACTAAAATCATTGTTAGCTTCGTCATGTCTAACATCATTACCATATTTGGTTTCCCTCATACCATATTGACAGACAATGGCACTAACTTTTGTTCATCCGAGGTGAGAAAGTTGTATCAAGAATACGATATTAAATCCAACCATTCAACTCGGTATCATACCGCGGCCAATGTCCAAATAAAGGACTTCAATAAGACTCTTTCAAACATACTACAAAATATGGTGGAAAAAGATAAAAAATTATGACCTGATAAACTTTTTCATGCTTTATGGGCTTATCGGACCACCACCCGCACTACTACGTGGTCAACTCCATATTCATTGGTATATGGAACAGAAGTAGTATTTCCCTATTGAGGTCCAATTACCTTTTCTTAGAGTAGCCATTTTGGACCAATGTTCCAGAGATGAACAATATCAGAAATGATTTGATGAATTGGAATGATTAGATGAAAAATTATTGTGCACCCTGCACCACTTGGAAGTCTATTTGAATTGAATAGCACGGGATTTCAATTACAATGTTTGTATTCATTCATTGATTTAAGGAAAATTGGTATTGGTCCTTAGAAGTGTAATGATACCAGGAAAAAAACTTACAAAGCTTGATCCAAAGTGGGAAGGCCCTTATTCAATACATAAGGTGTACTCCAGTGGAGCTTATTCTTTAATCTCAATGGATAGAGAACTCATTACAACTACAACCAATGAAATATTCTTAAATAAGTATTTTGTGTAACACAATTACACTTATTTTATTTTCTATAGGACATTAAACTACATAGCCCCTTTTCATTCAACATGACATTAAATTGTGTGTTGTCCTTGCTGCAGGACATTAAACTGAATAGCTCCCTCCATCGTCCAACATGACATTAAACTATGTCCCCCTTTTTCTTCCTACATGATGTTTAAACTGTGTAAATAGTCCCTTATACGTCCTACAAGACGTTAACATGTACATGGTCATACTACATGACGTTTAAACTGTGAAAAAGTCCCTTAATACATCCTACATGACGTTAAGCTGTGTACATGTCCTGAAAGACATTAAACTACACAACAATACATCATAGCTACATGATGCTAAACAGTACAACACCCTTTATCCCACATGATGTTATACTGTGAATGGTTAGGGTTTTTGCTACCACTTGTTTCTCACACCGATCATGACTCACATGAGATTAGAGTAAGCTTTAACCATAACACCCTCTCTAGGACACTAACCATGTGTAAGACCCAACACCATCTTTGGGTCGTCGTCCTCAAGTATAACATTATCACAAATTCATTCTCAATCGAACTATGTGGACTTTTATCCTCGCCTTCTAGGCTGGGTATGTAGGAAATCTCCCAAGTTTCAATCCCAAAACCAATATCTTCACATCGGTTCACCTCCATCTCATACGATGTTGATCCGTGAATACCCCCTAAAAACAATATCTTTATATTGGTTCACCATCATCCCTGCTATATGACGTTAAACTATAAAGTCCCCCATTGTCCTCACTGGAAGACATTAAACTGCATATCAATATGTCCTAACTACATGACACTAAACTGTGCAGCACTGGTCCATGCATATGACCTTAAACTATTATCACTTTTGTCCTGTATGACAATAAACTACAGTAGTCTCTGAAACCCTCACCGAAGAGGGAATCATTATTGATATTGATCTCCAATCATATCATATTCCAAGGAATAAATTCATGCATGGCAATGCCCAAACCTTTAATTTTAGGTCCGACCATCATTCTATTAAAGTCCCCTTTTACCCTTTATATGTACGAACCAAATCTGTACAATGGGTATTTCAAGAAATACGTGTGGATTGATTCCCGTCCTCATGGGATACATAGGAATGTTCAAGCATACCTTGAATCTAGACCTATGTCTTTGGGCCTAACCCTAAACTCCACTTTTAGTCCCTTGGTTGAACAGTCCCTCTGCGAGCACATGAATGTGGTAGGAAAACCCTGGTGTTTATTCACATCAGGTTTTAAAAAAAACACACAATGTGTCTCCCTAAATATGGTCCAATCTCTATGACCCTAAACTAAGATCTCCTATGATCTCGTCCCAAATGACGTTAAACTGTATTTCAAGAACTACATATGGCTTTATTCTCATCTTAATGAGATATATAGTGATGTTCAGCATCTCAATTAAGGACCCAGCCACAACATTATTATGGTCAGTATTGGTCTATGTATCTCTTTCATTCATTTGACAAAACCTATTTTTATGTGTCATAATCCTAACCTTAAATACTTCCAGATATCCATAACCCTTTTCTTGACTTCTGGTCACAAAATGTCTAATACCCCGGAATTATTTTTCCGAACCATGAGGCACGTGCCCTTAGGTGGACTTGCATAAATAGTCTACACAACAGACCTGTCAACCAAAAGATTCTATTATTTGACTATGCAGCCAATGCCCTTAGGTGGCCCTGCATAATTCACCCCACCTAACGGGTTTCTCAAATAGTGGTGACTTCGTTCTTGGGGGGTAAACCTCTTTTGTCCTTATTAGTCTTAATGACTATATATAGGGATCTGCAAAAACAACCATCCTTAACATATTTGTCTCATACTCTTTTTCATGATCTGAAAGTATTCAATCCTATGGTTTATATTACCCATCCCTATGTTTGGGTCAGACCTTCACAGGAGTGACATTCATCCAATTCTTTGACACTCTTGATTGGGAATATCCTCTCCATATTCAAGTACCTCTCTCTATAGAGCAGACTCTATGGTTTGGAAAATTTGAATGTCCATAAATTTCACTGGCATTTAACAATAGAAAAGTAAAATTTCTAAGAGTTCTTTTGCCTGACTATGCAGCACGTGCCCTTAGGTGGCCTTTCATAAGTAGTCTACATAATGGACCTGTCATCCAACTGATTCTATTATTTGACTATGCAGCCAATTCCCTTAAGTGACCCTGTATAATTCAACCCCCTAATGGGTTTGTCAAATAGTCGTTACTTCACTCTTAGGAAATACTTCTTCTAATGACTTTTATCCCTTTTTTCATATCATACCCCAGATTAAAAATTTATTAACTCATTGTTTATATGTTTTCCCCTATACTTGAATGTGCTAATTTTTTTCCAAAAACCTTATCAAGGAATTGAGACAATTTTAATTCATTCGATCAAAGCTATTTCGACCTTAAACATTAGCCTTTTTATGTCTGATATTCATGACTTTAAACTTCCAAAAAAAGAGAGGGTACTCATTAAATTGGGAAGCTGTAAAAGGAACTCTAAACAAAAGTCAAGTCCTATCTTGCTAAACGTAAATTTTGTATGATTTAGGCAATATTGAGCAACAAAAAGATGCAAATTTTGTGGTGGTGTTTGTATAATCCTAGAAAAAATCAAACTATTCTTACTAGGCCCATTGGCTTAGTTAAAAAAATTAAGTAGTTTGCAAGAGAATTCAGGTACAAATTATTGAAGATGAAATTTCTTTTTTTCATTGATGCACAAGATTAGAAGAACATCCGCAGACTAGAGTATCCTCTCTTTTTCAAGAATTACAAGAGTCTTTCAACAAAACTTTTCATTTGATTTATGGCATAACGAGATACATTAGCAACCACTTGAAGTTCATTCACTTGACCAGATTCACTCTTTTCATCTTGATGGAGTTCTTTCTTAGCATCTGTGATGACTTTCATACCATTCATTTGGACTCCTTCCAATGAATTGATAAGCTAGTCATGTTCTCTAGTAACATCATCTACCTGTTGCTGGAGGTGCATATGCTGGAAAAATTTCTCCTTGATCTTATGCTTCAGCTCTTTCATCTTTGTAGCATGATCAGCCTCAGCTCGAGACACTACAACCTCAAATTTGCCGATATTAGTCAGCTGCCTCGCTCTGCTCAGATCTTCACAACACTTTTTCTCCTACTCCCTCCTTAAGATGACTTGTTTCACCGTGGTATGGATCTCTTGATATCCAAAACTGCCAAGTCCCAGCATGACAAACATGGATGAAAATCACGGGATCATCGAAGACATCTCCTCAAGAGGCACTTCAGATATGATCTTCCATATATTCCGCCATGCCTTGCGATGTGAGAATTAGAGCCCCAGAGATCTTATAGACATCCCATGAGCTAATGCCTACTTCTCCATGAGTCAGACGGAAATAATTGGTCTTTGGACCCTAGCGGCTGATTAGCTCCAGCACAAAATTGTCATTCCTGAAGACATATATCTGCCCGGCCCAAAAGACTTCATATATTACAGCTCCCTTCAGATCCTCAATAAACTCTGCACAGTTTTGTCGCACCCAATATTCCCACACCCAAGTCGGCTTCAAACATCCTCCAAGACGTAAATCCCAACTTTGATTCCATTATTTGGATTGGTCTATATGAGAATTTTGAAAAATAGAAGGATAAAAATGCGGCTGCAGCTCAGGCTTGTGAGGATTCAGATCTAGAGAACATGGGCTATGATGCAATATGTATGCCCTCTCTACTGTTCTATCATTGAAAAATGATCCTTCAACTGAGACATTTGATGAAGAGAAATTGATGTAAGTCTGATGCCAGGAATAAGGAATATAATTCTTTTCCTCAAGAACATTGACTCCTTGCAGATGACCATGGCCATATAAAAGAAATTAAATGCTCTATGGGAAATTAGCATGATATTTCTGCAAGTACATATCCTAATCTTGGAGAGTGTTGTCACAAATATCATAATAGTCATGGCCGAAGACATTCATCATATCATCTATTCTCTTACTTTCCAACTCATCAGCCGATACAATTCTTTTGGGAGCCGTTGAATCTGCACAAAGATCAAACAGTTAACTTTTATGTAAGTCTATTTTTTAAGAAATATTTGTGAAGAAAAAAAATGGAAAATGCATTAAGTCGTGCAAGTTTTTCCACGCAAGTATTTCTGCACAAGTATTGTCGTACAAGTATTTCCGCACAAGTATTGTCGCGCAAGTCAAAGTACTTACTGGAAGATCACGACACAAAGAAGAGCAATCGACCGAGGAAATGAAGTCACTTGCGCGATGAGATATCAAAATATTTTAATGTAGGATGGTTTGCACGAAGTAACAACCATATATATAGTTGATCCCACAACCCTGCGCACCGAAACCTGCACGTCAAAACCTGCACACCGCTGAACCCAGATTTCTTTTTTTCCCCAGAGTCAAATCCTCTTCCTTTTTCAGATCCAACTCTGAGGGGGGACTTTTGTTGATGATCCTTTCTGTCACAGAGTCTAATGAATGGAAATGGGGAATAACTTAAGCACAAAGAGAGTCATCCTTTGAAGAACATCAAAAATTGACAAAGGCATGAACAAAGAATCGATTAAGAAAGAGTCGTGCAAGTTTCCTGCATGCCGTACAAGTCACTTGCGTGCCACATATGGGTCACGCAAGTGACTTGCAGGCCATATTACTTTTTTCCCAAGGTGCCCAATGGCCTATAAATATCCCCCGTGGGCCCCCTATTTTGAGGACTAATTTTTCCAAAACTCAGATTTAAGATCTGGTCGCCCAAGTCTTTGTCTGATGTCTTCCGAACACTTCTAAAGTAATTATTTATCTAGAAGGTAAGCTCTAAAGAGGAAGAATAAGGATTAAGTGTTAGAACTCATCAATACATGCATGCCTAAGTTTCCACCCCTTAAGGGAAATTAACACACTTGCGTGCCACCTTACCCTATCAAGGGAAGTTGCATGCCAGCCTTCTGGAAGTCTCTAGGGATGATACTAAGGGCTTGAGTTCAAAGTCGACAAGTATTACCCTATAGATTATTCATCTCCCAAGGTGACTCATGTTGCACAAGTCTACTTGCGCAACCATGACTTTCGCGCTAGAATAATACTTTCGCGCCTCCTTTCTAGTCACCTCCTTTCCTCAAATCCACCTCTCCTCTTCAAGATATAGCCTTCAAAACCCTCTTCAAATCCATTTATGGCATGGTTCCTTTGTTGGCTTCCTTATATGAAAGGAATTCTTTGAGAACCTCTCCCAAAACCTCATGCCTTATAAGCTTTATATCACCACATTTATGGGTTTCCTATATAACCTCATCCTTTAAGATGAGAAGATCTTTTTATTTGGGACTCCTTCTCAGGAGTAAGCCCAAAGACTCAAGTCCCCTTAACATGGGCCTCCTTTTCAGGAGTAATCCCTAGTCATAATTTCCTTTATCCTTGGGCCTCCTTCTCAGGAGTAAGCCCCAAGTTATAAGTTCCCTTTAATTTGGAATCCTCCTCATGAAGAAGCCCCAATCTTAATTTATTTTGATTTGGGCTTCCTTCTCAGGAATAAAACCCAATCACAAGTCCCTCTTAATTTGGGCTTCCTTTTCCGGAATAAGTCTTGGGTTAAAATTCCCAAATCTCCATAAAGTACAAATACCTTTATGGACCCTACTCTTGGGATTCTTTCCTAAGTCCTGGTCTTCGTTTACTTAGGCCGTCATACATACATAAGCCCCACATCATTTCTCATAATTTCATCTTTTGTGGAACCATCGTCAAGTTTACTGATACATCTTGTTTCTCACACCGAGCATGACTCACATGAGCTTAGAGTGTGAATGTAATCACGACAAAACTTTTTGGGCCATTAACCATGCACAAACCCCATATTACTTTAGCTGAACTACATGGAATTTGATCTCTGCCTTAAAAGTAGAGTACGTAGGAAGCCTTTATAAGGTTCAAGCCCATATTTCATTAATTATTTTATATCCCATATGATGTTAAACTATATCATTCTTATCGAACTACATGGGTTCTGATTCCTTTTAAAAAGGATATGTAGGTAGCCCATCTGTGGGTACGATCCCAACTGTGAAATAATCTATGTCTTTATAAATGACAATAAACTTCAAGTGCCCCCACTGAGTGGCTTTAATACCAGTATGGTCAACATAATGACCAAGATCTTTCTATATAGTATATTGAAGGATACCAATGACTAAGAATCTCCAAATACATACAAATGATACTCTATTGATGAATAACCTCAAATACATATAAAAGATTCTCTAAATCCCATACATATCAATCATTGATTTCCAAATATGAAGGAAAACTCGTTTTCATTCTTGGTGAATTAATGAGGATTCGTGAAGATAACATAAATCTATAAGAGAGTCCCAGAGTAGGCAATAATTCCCCGAAAAAAGGTGTAATGAGCCTGACCTTCCATCCTCTCAACCAATGAAAATTCTCAAGCCTCATTGGTCCACAACTAATGAGCACCTACCTTTGGAAACTATGTCCAAATGGATATTGAATCATTGGGCATTTCTGGTTCTACAAATAAACTCGTTAGAAATAGATTGGAATGTTTGAACCTTAAACAAACAAGGTCATCACCATTTCCAGAAGAAACAATGTGACTGAGGGCTAGCATCTGTGAGATGTTAGTCCCCTTCAAAAATTGTCAAAGGCATTTCAATGTATGTGTTTTTCATATTTTTCATAGGTGTGATTGAATATATATAGGTTTAAAAATCTTTAGTATAGGTTCTATCTTACCATGCATAAGCATTTTGTTCTATGTGTACGTGTGATCTTTTTGGACATACGCATCATACCATACTTAGATTTTTTTCTGAATGATTCTTGATGAAAGGAGAGATACATAAGGGTAATTCGATAAAACTAAAGGTTACATAACATTCATTATGACTCATGTAAAGGTAACCATAATTTTGTTAAAGTTAAGTGTATGTTATTTATTACTCACAATGAAAATTAGGGAACTATGTAATGGTCATCTGGAATTACATTAGGGTAATACAAAAAACCAGATGGTCGATAAATGTAGTATAGGTTTCCAAAATTCATTTCTAATGAATAGGATGTTTGTGATGATACATGGGATGACCTTAAATGATAAAAAATATTAAATAACAAATTATATAAAAGAAATTAGAGATTTAGAAAATGATAATTAATCTATGAGAGAAGAATATCAAAGTAATGATGAATATCTTCTTGCCCCACCAATATAACCCCCCACCCGCACAACCCCCACTGACAAAGCCCCATCCATCAACCTGCATAGCCCCCTACCCTCCTCTAATATGTATAAAATTAAATAGTTCAGAATATGAGTGGGGTTAGGTAAATTTTTCAAAATATAACTACTATCACAACCTATAAAACATCCAAAAATAATTCACCTACAATCAGAACTACCAACAATAAAAAAAAGTAAATAATGAACCTAACTTCCCACTATAATCAAAACACCAACAGAACATCCACAACCTAAAATGAAACCAAAAAATCTTCAAAAAAACATACAATGAAACCAATAGAGCATCCTCAAATACCAACAGACCAATAATTAAATAATGCTAAAAGAACAAATCAATTGATGCATTTAACAATTGATAACAAACATAAAAAATATTACAAATATATTTAGTCACAACAAATTATCAAGCATCTAATGTCATAAATATTAGTAAAAAATGTAATAGATCAATATGTTTATCATTACCATCAATATCATCATAGTCATCATCACCCCCATGCTCTCCCTCATCCATGTACCCATTGTCTTCCCAATCCTTATTCGCGTACTCATCAATAGCCTCATCCTCACCTTCATCCTATGCCTCTACCTCATCCTCTACCCCATCCTCAGTCTCGACATCATCATAATTCTCAACCTCTTCCTCACCATCGTCCTCACCATTATCATCTCCAAGAATGAAATCTTCTCAACCATCACTAGGAATAAAGACTACTGCACTAGATAATGAATGCATTGAAGTCATATAGGCATCAGAAGCCACGCTGGCCTCTGGTGGAAGTTATGAAGATAAAACTTTCATCAGTTTTATAAATTCAGTGTTTGTCCTTTTAGGTCGTTCTTCCAAATACGTGACCCATTTGTTAGACTATTCTGCCAGTACCTTAATATTTTCCAAATTCGTGTTGCTAAAACTAGTTATTGAAGAGGGCCAATACCTCATTAGGAAAATACTCTTCCATGGTTGACATCATACACTTCCAGGGTTCTCATCTTCCAAAACCCGATGTAAGTGATCATTTGGCCCAAAATTGTGCGGTTCCTGGGAATCAAGGGCCTATAAAACAACATGTTAAAAATATAAATAGATTATTAAGTTAAAAAATAAATATGAAAATTTGAAATTAACAAATTAAAACATATAATCTAAAGTTGTGTCAGTTTGTTAACAACACTTCCATCTTTTTCCTTTCTACTTGAGAAAAATAGTTTAGCTCGATGCAAACATCCATCAATATGAAATACCACCCTCTATAATGAAATTGAATGTATGAAACCATAATTCGAAATATATTACCAATATTTAATTTCATAACTAAAATTATATCAAAACTTTTAAAATCGAATTAATTATGGAGGAAACAATAGAAAGTGAAAGTCCTAAAGAAAAATTATAAATAACTGTCATACCTACTTCCTCTCATGATATGTTATCATAGTACGCCCGAAATTAAGAACGTATTTTTTAACATCAATTTTTTTTTCAGATAAATATTAAATAAAATTCAATAATACAAAAGAAAGTATTAATGAAAAACATGAAAATTTTCATTTTAAAACCTCAAATGTAATGAATATCTTAAACATCATAGTCCTCTAATGAGTAAAAATTTGACAATAATGTTCTATGGAACAATCATACAAGATAGGTATTTCTTCTAACTCTATGTCCACAATATCACACCATCCAATATATAAAGTGGGCTTATAGCCTCTCCAAATCTCACCTAATTCCTTTAGATGTGTTGGGCATGTACCCTCACCATCCGAGAAAATAAAACGAAGCTGACACCAAAAAATTAATAAATTTCAATACAAAAAAAATATTATATTAAATCCAACAGATGTTTTTACCCAAATATTTTCCCATGAATTATCCTTGTATTTGTTTTTTAACTGTCTCCATGAGAGAGGGATGACGCGAATGATGTCATAGTATCTGGAAAGCATCACAAAAAAACATCAATATTACTGCCCTATTTTTTCGATCATTTGGTTGTTTTCATTGTATTCCACCATCAACTGTGTGTGTTGGTTCCACACTACATGCATGGAAGTATGCCCCCACCAACTATTAGTAGATGTAGCTTGTATAGAAGAAAATCAATTATTATATCAATACATGTTATAATTAAGATAAAATGTGGAAAAAAATTTATTAGTGTTATATAAATATACCCATGACAGTATAATTAATGGGCTCCAATGGATCCATAGGTGCTGAAGAAACATCACCCTGTTCAGGTGGAGTGGGTCCCAGTGTATACTCCCTAGGCACATACTGTATCAAAGCAGGAGTCCAAGAAGGATTCAGGAATATTGGAGAGAAATAAGTAGAAGGAAAATAAGATGGCATGGACGTATGGCCAAATGAATGATATGGATGAAGAGTGAGAATCATCAACTGATAGGTTAAAAAAGTGTGTGGAGTCTCAGATGTAAAGTGATGGTGAAAAATGGGAGGAAAAAATTTCTTGTGGGTCCCTAACGACACTACGAGATCATACTGTGTGGAAGATAGTACATCAGTGAGAGGGGAAAGGTCTAATCGGGTATGCTGACTAGAGTTCCTAGCTCTCATACCACCCCCTAGTACCAACAACCTGACCACCGGGACCACAAGTAGGATACTCATTAAATAACGGGAGCCAAATTGGTGGATCCTATATAAAAGTTTAAAACAAAATTAATCACATGAAAATATATTGTATATATATATATGAAATAAAATACAAACCACATGCACTAATTGAGGAATCCTCATCTCATTGAATCTACGATTGTTATCCGTGATCCTTTTTCTATGAATCTCTTCAATATGTCTCATTTTCATCATCTAAAAATAAATATGAATGTAATTAGAAAAGGGTTACTAATGTGTAGCCATAAAAAATAAGAGACATGACTTATTTGTATTTGGTCATTTGTTTCATATTTAGAGTTACATAATGTAGCCAATTTTTTGGTTAGGAAATTATTTTCATTTTTTGATTTTTATATCAATAAGTTTAACATTTATAATTTGACTCCTCTTTTTTTTATTCCAATTCAATTGTTTCAGTTGTTTTTTGTTTCATTACTTTGAATACAGTTTCATTCAATATTAGAAAATATTACTCAAATAAAACTGAACCCAATTAACATTGAAAAAAACATTAATTTCAAGTCAGATACAATATATTTTAATCAATATTAAATCGTTTCTAATAATAAAAACCTTAACAACTGACGTTTAGGTAAACCAAAAGAACTTGGAACACATACAGATGATTATATATATTTCCCACAACAACTTCGGGTCTATAATCATCTCTAACGATTGAACTATTGGAGTCGTCACAATTTTGAAATGGATTGGGGCCGATGGTAGTAGGTATGTTGTCAATTCCATCATCACAATCACCAATAACATTTCTCTGAATTAATTCAATAATGACACCAAATTTAGGTCGAAGATGATCTTTCACATAATTTTTTTTTATCTTTGATCTCAATACATCTAGTTCATCAGTAGAAAGTGTGAGAGTCATGTCATTAAGTCAAAATCCATCATCATCAATAATGATTTACTACCTTGTAATTGAGTCAAAAAACTATAATTTCATCATAGTGACTCGAACATGAGATTAATAATTCATTATTATTATTTTTTCAACAACTCCATAATTACAAACATTTTCAAAATGAGTTCTATTACTCGATGCACTTTCATAATAGTCTATTGCGGTAGTTATCATAACACTACTATGTTGTGTTCTCATGTTCATTACCCATCTAGTGATAATAAAACTATAAATGTTTATCATAATTGATTTACATTCATATACCATGGTTTTAGAACCAAATTCCAATGATCTTATTTCCTCAGAGATAGAGACTTCAAGAAAACTCAATACCTGAAATATAAAATAATATTAAAATTAATTAAATATTAATATTTTTTAATTTTTACAGCAATATTTCTACATTCAATTTCAACCAAGAAAAAATCCATTTTCTATGAAAAGTCTCACTCTTTATCAATCATAAAGAATGATGTTTTCAATTTATCATTTATTTATGTTCCCTATAGATAAAAATAGAAATATTGTAACAGATATGTAAAATTACCAGTGATGACGTAAGTTATACATGTTTAATTTCTTTTCTGCATGTGGTCATCAAAAAAATAACAGTTGAAAAACACTGTAAGATGTATGTTCTCATGCTCTTAAAGGCTTAATGTATTCAATGTATATGATTTAGGAAATTTTCTTATTTGAGGAAGTGGTGGAAAACTAGGATCAATTTTTTCGTATTGTTCTTATTCATTTCTCATTGGTCTATTCACTCTTGTAGTAAGATCAGACAAATACATTGAGAAGAAATCTATACATTCTTATGCCAAGTAACTGTTCATGATATAACCTTTGGGATGATACATGTACCAAAAATGAGATTTGAATGTGTTAATATTTATTTTATTTTGATATATCCAAGGAAAATCTACAGTTTGTCTGGTATGTATTTCGGTTGGCATATAGATAGTTAGATGCAGCATGCATGTAAAAAATGATGGAGAAAATATTTTCTCTAACTCACACAAATTAAATTGTGTCTCCATTACATTTTTTTTCATGAAAGAAATGGAAAACTTCTTAGGATAAAGTTCTCTAAACAAATGGAAGAACCAAATAATAGAAACCCTTACATTATTGGACAAAAGACAACAGATTTCTATAGGAATCAACTCATGCAGAAGGATGTGATAATCATGAGTCTTAAAAGATTTCAAATTTAATTCTCTTATGTTTACCAATTTTGATATATTATGTGAATAAACATCAGGATCATTAATAGCCTCTAGTACTTCTAGAAATTGATTTTGTTTTCTACTGGTGTCATCACATAAGAAGCACATGGAAGTTTCCATTTATTTTCATTGATACACACATGATGCAATTTTGGTCTAATCCCCCAATCCTCCAAGTCACACCAAGATCATAAATCATATTTTGTCTTTCCTTTTTCATTTATATGAATCAAAAGCAACATTTCACATATATTCTTTTCAATGTGCATTATATTTTTGCAATAACATAACATATTTTTTGACTAATAAGGAAACTCAAGGAAGATACTCCTCTTCTTCCGATTATTATTGGTATCATTAGATGAATTATTCCTATTTATAAATATCATTTGTCCCTTCCTGAATGAAAAAATAAAATATTGAAATTCATTTACCACATCAATTCCAGACATACACTGAGGTGGATCATCTGTCTCCAGGGTATTTTCAAATCTTCCAAAATTATTTCTATATGGATGGTCCATTGACAAGAATCATTGATGTTTCATAAAACTAAAACTATGGAGATATTTCAATCTTTTATATAAAGTATTCTTCATATAAAAAGGACATGATAGTTTTACCTTCATGCTCAAACTATACATCATTTCATAAGTAGGAAAATCATTGATCGTCCACATAATCTCATCACGGATCTAAATTATATCTTTCAAATAAGCATCGTATGTACACACACCAACATTCCAAAAAAGTTACAACTATTTTATCAAATGTTTCATGTATACATACATATCATTGTTGAGATAAGAAGGGATAGATTTATATATAGTCATGAAAGTGAAAGGTGTTTTGATACACAACTATGAGGGATGGTTATAAATGTGTATGAAAACCGGCCATGTGCTGTTTGAAGCAAGAATCTTCCCAAATGGATTAAAACCATCACATGAAAGACACAAACTCATATTATACATGTTAGGTGAAAAATGATAATATCAAAAATCAAATATCTTCCATGAAAATCCATATATAGGGTGAACTAACTCTTTATTGTTCTAATTTCTCTTGTTATCATGCAATGCCATTTTAATTTATATTTCATCAGACATTAAAAGATTCCATAGTATGGGAATCAATGGATAGTTCCATATTACTTTCTATGGTACATGGGATGGTGTTCCATCATATTTTGGCTTCTATCGGGTTCTTCCACATTTTATAAAATCATTTCATTTAGCAGTTTCCTCTAAGAATAATCTAAAATCTTTCTGGAAACCATGATTTGTTTTGGAAAATCAAAGTTCCTCAACTAAATTTCATGCCCTATAGTGGTTTGAGATAATCTCTACATCATCTATAATTATTTTGTTCAAGAAGGTATTAATGTAATCCATGGAATTATTATAAATCACATACATAGTTTTCCTATGAAACAAACATATTAAAAATTCCAACTTTTTTAATACCAAATATCAAATATGCTGGAGTCGTCACAACATCATTCAATTTTTCACTCAATAAAAATCTTCATTTTCATTGGACACATCATGTGTTCCTGTATCAAAGTATTCTTAGGTCAACATACTTTCCTTCTCATGATGAAGAATTAATGGAAACTTATCATATATCAAATTCTATAATCTAGTCCTCTAATTTAGATCATCAGCATTTTAAAATTACATTTTATCCCCATTTTGATGACATACATAGTAGTTTTTTTGAAAACCATATTTGGTTATAAGTTAGCTAATTTCTCTACAACTCAACCAAGGTCTTCCAATGCAATTATAACATGGGTAGTGTATATGACCACTATCTGAAGCATTTTAAAATTTGAAATCCAAAAAGCTCTCCAAATTATTTTGAAAATTTCTTGAGATCCTATCAATTTCATACATCCAACTTCGAACCATTATGTAAAAATTTTAATAAGTCATTTGGTAAATCAAATAGTATACTGATGCATAGTGTAATAAATTACTATTAAATGATGGAGGTTCATACCCATTAGATAATGATCAATTAGGTGATTATTTATATTCGGGTCATGGTCATGGAGATTAGGAAGGCCAAGTGTATGTAGTGGATCTAGTTTTGATATTTTGTGTAGAAGTACATCATTCATTAGAGGTATAGTCTTGACCAAAACTACTATTTTAACTATATATTTTGAAAATGGTTCTACTTTTTTTTAAATATATTAAATTTTTTTAGAATTAATTTATCATTATAGTTAGTTTATTGTTTATTTCTTTCAATACACTTATTGGGAACAATTTACACCATCTTCATTGTTTTATTGAGTTCCTTATTATAGTTGTCAGATATGGACATTCATGGTGAAACATATTTCAGATGATGAATAGATTTGATGTTATCATCATGGTGGGATAGATGAAAGTAATTCATATTGATGTGGATTTTTATCGAAGGATATTACCATTAATTTCAATTAATGGATAGAATTTTATGATGACATGTGAGTGGGAGGTTGATGTGTGTAGATTGGAACGTGATTTTTGATAGATTAAATATATTATGTCACTTCTGGCATGATGGGATCTCTTGGAACAACCGGTTATGCCTATGCTATTTCTCCAAATGGTTTACCAATATCATAATGTCTTTTTAGAAAACCCTTTAGGACTCTCTCCATTGAGAGAAATTGACTTTTAGAGACAACTAATTCTTGCAGTGTAACCCATATCAATTTTGAAATCTCATTTGGAACTAGTAGTGTCACGCCCCGACCCCAGAAACCCTAGAGCTGATGTGTTAGTAAACATGGTGTGTAATTTTTTTTCTTTTTGGAAAAAAATATGATAAATTCTGCATCACATCCATAGAGAGGAACATTATAGTTTAGGTTCTGGATAAGCATATCAAAATGATACAATTCATCAAAACTGAATGAAAAAGAATCCCCAAAACAGACCACCATATAGTGTAACTAAAATCTACTAAACTTGTAATAATAAATTTAAAATATAGTCTGAGAACAAGAATTCCTAGTAATGGGGTTTTAAAATAAATATAATATTTCAATTAAAACCTTTTAAAAAAATAACTTTTTAATATAATCATAAAAAAATTATTTGAAGTAAACTTCAATAAATTCTTCTCATCTTTAACAGATTTTCATGGTTACTAATAAAAAATTTAGGGAAAATTAAAAGGGCTACGTATGTAACACATTCCAATCATATGCATACATATAAAAGTTTCATGGTGTCAAACATATAATTCAAGAGTTTAGCGAACCATACTAATTGTAACATGCAATGGTGAAGGTATAGAATTCATATATGGAAGTAATACTTGAATAGAGTTTCAAATAAAATGATAACATTAATTCATTTATTCAGTAATTGAAAATCAGAAACAGGTAGATAAACTTCTAGAATTTATATTAAAGTTCAGAAAATGAGTCTTGAATAAACATTATTCCATGTGAATTTAATTATTATGATACTCATAAGTAGGACTCTTAACAAATTATATTCTACTAGTCAAATAATTATTTGGTTAGTCACATAGTAACACATAGTGAGGGAATGTATAATGAAAAAATGTGTCAAGGCCTTGTTCCATAACTGAATCTCTCTCATGATAACGGTCGATGCATCGTGGGGCTTTCATTAACCGGTCCCCAACCCATAAGGCTTTCATTAACCGATCCCCACCCCTTAGGGAATTTATTAATCGATCCCCAACCCATTATATATTGAGTCCAATACATTCCTCATATGTCCAGAAAGGTCATATATTCATAGTGTCCCATACCACTTTGAATATTTAGCTTTATATCTCATATATTCAAGGTGTCTCATAACACTTTGAATATTTATCTTCTTATTGAATATATTATCATGATATTCCAGTTAAAAATTAGATTACCATTTCCTCAATAACATGCATGGACTATTAAACATTATTTGCAAATGTGATAATGATCTAAACACATATATAATGAATGGATGGGGGTTGTCACATAAAATGATAATTTATTAAATTTAAAATCCTGATTCACATAAATGGATTCTTAATAGAAATAAATTTCATTTAATACCCTAATAAATGTGTCAATGAACAAGTAGATAGATTAAATCTTACTTTTGATTTACTCACCACAATTATTGCAGCAAGTTCTTCATGAAATAAAACATTAAGTGAGCATAACATGATTATACACATCCTTTTATCCAAAAATATATTTTTTATATTATTTAATAATTATAAACACATATTTGTTAACAATATCAATATTAATACTTATTATAATATTATAAGTATTAACTTCTTCCAAACATTAATTAAATCCCGTTATCCATCACTTGAAAATAGAGTTTGAAAATTATATATATATATATATATATATATATATATCCATATCCACAGAGTTTATGTATGAGTTTTACATAACCAAAAAAAGTTTTAATGATCTGTTATAATTAATGAATACTTAATAACATTATTTAATCACTAATATCACCATATTGAAAACCAATACTCATGTTATGTTTAAAATACATAACCATATGGATATACATATATAAGAACTAAAGTTTTTCCTAATAAATACAAACCCATTTGATCCAAAAATGTTATTCCCATCCTAGTCATTATTTAAAAATTGAAAATCATCTTTAATAACGTAAAACAGATTTGTATTGAATCAAATGTATATATCTGAAATTTATACAAATTGTATATTCAATTTTGCATAACCAAAAACCATGTGAAATGAACCCATATATCTTTATTGACCTTAGAAATGTTAATACACACAAAATTTTAACATTTAAAAACCAGTATTCACCATAGATATATATATATATATACATATATACATATATAAACCATAAATACATATAAATATATGAATGGGTTTTTTATTTCAAAAAACACAACCAAACAAGTGCTACTCTCATAAGTTAAACACTGATAAACAATATTTAGAAATCCAGAATAGGTTTAAGATTGAAATATATATATATATTCATATATATATATATATGTATGTATGAATATATAAATATATGTATATACACCAGGTGATTATATGGGTTTGCACTAGGAAAACATGTATAAAAATCCATTACATACAATTATGAAAAACCTTGATAGAAAATGAACAAAATATCATTGAAAAACAACTTTGGTGGTAATGAAACAACCAATAAAATAACCATTGAGATTTAATTTCCCTTACACAAACCAAAAAATAGAGAGTATAAAGAAATAAATAAATATCCCTTTAAGATAATAACCTTAAACATAAATTGATAAGAAGAAAATAATCCCTTACGAATAATTGTTGTGAAGAAATGAAGGGAATAAATCATGTATCCTTGGACTCATAGGACTCCAAGTATCATTTTCCCATAGAAAAAGTACAAAAGTGTTTATTGGTATGGTGTTATAAATATGAATCTTATGCTTGCATAGCAAGCTAATGATAAAGACCCAGAAAACCAATTTTTTTATACTCAAGAAATCTTGAAATCAAATTCATCAGATAGAAAATAGTATAATGAAATTGAAATAAAAAAATAAAACAAAGATAAACATGATAGATGAACATATCGGAAGACTCAAAAAAATCGACAAGAACAATATTAAGACCAGGAATAGAATCAATCACCTTTACATTTTAAAATCTGATATAAAAACATTCAACGGACCAAAATCATTCCAATACATGTTCACAATCAAAAGGTAGAATATAAAACAACAATTGCATGAAAATGATTTCAGTGGAGAGAAAATAATTTGGGATACAAAATGGACAACTAGAGGTAGTGTTGAAAAGGAAAATCAGACAAAACAACTAAAAAGAGAAATAGGGAACCTACCTATCAATGATTCAAAGACCATGAACAGAGACCTATCTCACCCTAAATCGAATCCCTATCCTTAATCAAACCAGTTGATTTTTCCTGGATGGTCTTCCTCAACCATAGTCGGACAACTCCCACCCGTCTCAACACCCTTGATGAACCTGACCTCTGCCATGGCTTGAGATCCATATTAAAGATCTCGACTCCTATGAAGAAGAACACATCTAAGAGATTGGACTCCAATGGCCATGACCTGTGACTCTTGAGAAACAACAACCCTATACCTTAATTGTGATCGAGATCACTAACACTGGATGACTCTCAATGGAACCCTACTTGATACCACCCTCATGCATGACACACCCCATTGAAACCCTACACTTGAAGAGCGCTTCCCCCTTTGAGGTGCAACACCCACCTTCACAGATCATCCTTTTTTGGAATTTTCAATCTATTTTATTATTATAATTCCTTTATCATATTTATATAATCATATATTATATTATTAATAGTTTTGAAAATTCAAAAGTTAAATAAAACTAAGAATATATTAAAATTATTTTATCAATTCCTTTTAAAAAGTAGTTTTTTTATTAAATTCATTTATAAAACAAACAAACACACACACACACACACACATATATATATATATCATATTATATAATTAAAATGTTATAAATTAAATTAAGTATTTGACTATGTATTAACTTGAAAATCATAATATTAATTATCATAATTTCTACCAAATATTTATAATTTTGAAACATTAAAAATGTTAATATTACATATGTATATATAATTAAATGTAACAATAATTTTTTGTAAAACATCATCCTTAAGTGTTTTTAAAAAAAATATATAAAATAATTCAGTTAACTCTAAACAAAATTTATAATTATAATTATGTTCATAAATACATTAAAATAAACATTAAACAAAATAAAAGTAATTAATTATAAAATAGTTTCTTATGTTTATTTACCCACTTTGAGTTTCAAAAGATTAAATTTTAAATTACATGTCATTAGAACATTATAGTTATTATAAATTTTAAAATATAATATAAATTATATCTTAAAACTATGTTATCATTTAATCGGGTTATACAATTTAAAGCATTTAAAATATTCAAAACTCGTAAAATATCTATAGATTAATAACATATCAAAACAATTGAAAAGTTTCATGAAATCATATAGGCTTTATAAAAATACGAATGTTTACACATTAAAACCAGAAAGTCATTTATTTTTTTAAT
The DNA here is from genome assembly GCA_963277665.1 of Viscum album. NCBI lineage: Eukaryota > Viridiplantae > Streptophyta > Magnoliopsida > Santalales > Viscaceae > Viscum > Viscum album. Next base: position 187,510,808 of record OY728155.1, on the reverse strand, counting down.
AAAAGACATGGTTTTATTTAACCAAGAGTATTACTTCAAAATATTTACACATGCCAAATGATCAATTTTAAAAGAAAATTTCATCTTAATAACGACTATAATAATTGTCATAAATATTTACAATGGTCAATAAGAACCTTATAAATACATGTCTCGGGTATTTCATATCATTAAATTATTTTGGATTATAACGATGGTTCTCTACATACTTGTTCCATTCTTCTTGCAATTTTATTCTTTACTACAGTCGGTCCAAGTGATGAGGGATACCTGATTGGTGTCAATATTGTGCTAGATGGTCTCCCAGTGCCACTTCTTAAATTTTCCATTTGATTACTAGGATAACTATAGTCTTTTATCCTTATTTTAATGTAATCCTTTCAATGTTTAATTGAACAAAACCTGTCTTGTTTTTATTTTGAAATCATTGTATGGATAGTATGAAAATTAAACTAAGTAAAACCATAAAAAATTATTATTACACATGAAATAGGTTAGGGGTGTCACATTATCACCCCTCCAAATAATTCTATCCTTGAAATTCCTTCGTGCTCTTAAGCTTCTTATTACCAACCTAAAGACTTCACCCCTAATGCCCCTTCACCAGGTCCACCATCATTGAAGACTTTCTGTGTAGGTTCTTACGGTTAGATTGATCCCCACAAAAATATTAAAATCCTCAATTTCATTCGCCTAGATACACCTCTCACAGATCGATTCGAACTCATATGGGCAGCAGTGGGTCCTCAATAGGGTGGCACAAGAGGTGTAGAGTTCGAAGATATCCGAATGAACATGGTTCTGATAGACCAATTAGATGAATTTGTTTTCTAAAAACGTGATGTTATAAAGCCTCTCATACCTGATGAAACTAAAGACATGGAACATATAGGTTGTGCGAGGGTCTCCCTCCTCCCCATCTTCTCAGAACATAGGTCTAGATAACACTCAGATAGGGTGAAAACCAGGAAGGGGCCTTCATAGTACCTTACTTTGAGTACATAAAAATCACGTTACACTTGTGACAAGATGTATTAAATGTGACTCGGTCTATGATAAAGTTGAAGGATATTTGGTTTGTTAGACACTTGATAAAGGAATTTACAGGTTAGACACAGGTTCACAAATGGCTGGTATGTCTCTAAATAGGACTTGACAATTATGTGTTCTACTAATTCGGTGGGGAGAGACAAAATATTTTTTTCCTCTGCCATATGAAAATTTTAAGAAAGAATTATACTTAGTATAACACAATTAAATCTTCAGAATTCATATAATTTTCTAGATTTGTCTAAATTGATCATTTGACACCAATTGTCATGCTATGACCCTATAAACCATGCTTGATTCCACCCTCATGCGTGACACACCCTGCTGAATCCCTACACTCGAGAAGCGCTTCCCATTTACGGCACGACACCCCCTTAACATATATTTTTTTTTTCAAATTTCAATCTATTTTTTTATTATTATTCCTTTATCATTATTTATTTAACCATATATTATATTAATAATAATTTTAAAAATTCAAAAGCTTAATAAAATTAATAATCTAATAAAATTATTTTATCAATACTTTTTAAAAAGTAAAAGTTTTTTTTATTATAATCATTTTTAAAACTTATATGTATATATATATATATATTTCATATTATATTTGTATAATGTTATAAATTATATTAATAGTTTTTATATGTATTAACTTGAAAATCAAAAAAAATAATTATTGTAATATTTAAAAATTATTTTTAATTTTAAAACATTAAAATTGTTAATATTACATATATATGTGATTCAAAGTGACAATAATTTTCATTAAAACATCACACTTTTGTATTTTAAAAATAATGAATATAAAATAATTTTGTTAACTCAAAACAAAATTTATAATTATATAGAAGTTCATAAATACATTAAAATTAAAATTAAACAAAATGAAAGTGATTAATTATAAAATTGTTTCTAATTTTTTTATCCACATTGAGTTTCAAAACATTAAATTTCAAATTACATGTCCTTAGAACATTATGGTTATTATATATTTAAAAATATAATATAAATTATATCTTAAAACGATGTTATCATTTAATCAGGCTATAATATTTAAAGCCTTTAAAACATTATAAACTCTTAAAATATTTATATATTTATAAAATATCAAAACACGTGAAATGTTTAATGAAATTATATAGGCATTATAAGAATAGAAAATTTCCCATTCAAATAAAAAAGTAATTTTTTTATTAATAGAAGACATGGTTTTATTTAACCAAGAGTATTACTTCTAAATTTATACACATGCATAATGGTCAATTTTAAAATCAACAGTCATATTAATAATGACTATAATAACGTTCATAAGTATTTCTAATGGTAAAGAAGACCCTTATAAATACATGTTTAGGGTATTTCATATCTTTAAATTAGTTTGTCTTATAAAGATGGTTCTCTACATTCCTATGATACTTAGTACTTGTGCCATTATTTTATCAATTTTATTGTTTACTATGGTCAGTACAAGGGATGAGGGCTACCTGCTTGGTCTCATTATTGTTCTAGGAGGTCACCCATTTGGGAGGCTAAGATTTTACATTAGTTTACAAGGATAGATTTGTTCTTTTGGACTTGTTGCAATGTAATCATTTCTATATTTAATTGAATAAAACATGCCTTTTTTATTTTTAAATCATTCATTGGATAGAACGAAAATTAAACGAAGTAAAATGATACTCTATTATTATTACTAATGAAATAGGTTTGGGGTTTCACATGTATAATTGAGGTAAATAAGGTTTCTTTTTAATGGAATATAGGTTGATTTATTTACTCAGCTACACAAATCACCTTATTATTTAGTGGTTTTGTTTACACTAAATAATGTTGAACCATGTGACCATGAAGAATGGATACCTCATTTTTCGGATTTTTGACATGTTTGACCAATTGGGAGGATCATAGTGGTTCTCTATGAATGCATTATAGTGAGGGTATCATCATATTAATGTTAGATTGTGATATTTTGAAGACAACATTTAAGGTTAGATTCATAATGCATGAGTATCTTGTCGTTTCTCTTAAGATAAAAAATTTTATAGCTATATTTATGTCTAACCCCAAAAATTAGGTCAATAAACCTTAATTTTAAAATAAACCAAGGATATAATAACTCATGATCATATTGACTGCTTCAATATCAATCAAAATTAATCTATAATGATAAATCAAAAAATTCCACAACAAAACCAAAACCTAAAATAATATATGGATTTTTTCATAAGGATATCATAATAAATAATTAGTAAAACAAAAAATATGCAGCAAAACCGAATTAAAAAAGAAAAAATAAATCGAGGCGGAAGAAATAACTCTTTTACAACGTACAAATTTTAAGTTTAAGAACAAAAATTACTTGAATCAAAGATTGATTACTAGTTGGGAATTAGGGTTCACATCCTGGAGAGATCTCATTTAGGGAAAAACGTTAGAGATGGAAGTAGTGCACAAGGGATGTAAAGTTGGTGTACGAGAAGTAGAGTTCACAGTAAGGAGAGATCTCATATAAGGAATATATCGATTCTAGATGGATCAAGTGGTATTGAGTGTTTTTTGAGATTTTCTATCCCAATTGTCTTTCCAAACTGTTGGGATACTTATACCCTGACCAGGCCTTTCCCAGAGGTTTTATAAAACAATTGTTAATTTCTAGGCCTATCCCAATAGTTTTCTCAAACCGTTACCAATAGATTCAAAGAACCGTTGGTATAAGTTCCTTATCCCAATGGTTTTTTGAACAGTTGGGATAGAGGCTTTGGTATATATACTATTTCCACTAGTTCTTACAATGACCAAGGGAAATAACAACTCACTATTGAGTATTTTATATATAAATATACAGATTTCTCTAGTGGTTCCTCTAATCATCTAATAGATGAGTAATGTATTAGTACTATTTAAAATATATTTTATATTATCTAGTGTTTGGATAATGAAAAATTTATCATGGAAGTATATATTTTGGAAGGTGAATATGATAAATGTTTGAATCTTATTAATAATATGAGGAAAGAGGAAAAAATTGAATCCATGACATGGGAAGAGTTAAGAAGATATTTTTTAATAAGTATTTTATTTGTACTCTTCACATGAAAATTGAAGGGTAATTTATATAACTAAAGTTATAGGGGAATAAACATCAGTACATATGAGGAAAATTTCCCCAGACTTACATGGAATGCTTCCATTTTTATCATTGATCATAAGATGAATATTGACCGATTATTTTCTAGACAGAGGCCAAGTATCTGAAAGGAATTGTCTATACTATAATTTTATACTATGAGTCATTCAATGTTTTCTCAAGATTAAATTTTAAATTGGATACTCTTAGTTTTCTCATTATTTTTGTCACAATAAGTGAAAGAATTAATTTTTATGAAATTTTAATAGTAAAACAAATGTGAGAAAGAAAATTAATTTTCATTTACATCAAAAGTGTGGAAGGAAGCATGGAGTAAATTTATAAGTTATGTGAATAGGCTAGTTAATGAGAATAATGGTGAAAAAGGTCATATGAATGTTACACCCACTCTCCAATGCAATAATTGCAAGGAATATGAATATTACACCAATCAGTAAATAAATTAGAGGGTAAATGATGACAATAGATGTCAATAAACTCTTAATCCCAGTTCCAAATGTCATGCTCATGTCATCATAACTACGAAAGTGGGTCACAATAATGAAGTGGTTAGTGTATACTAACCATAGAAATTTTAATTTCAAATGTCTTATTTTATTATAGATCTACCAGTACTTCTATATATGAATAATTTTTTAAGGGTATCACATAACCACCAAAATTATTAGATTATGATTCAGCCGTAAAAACTCATAATGGTATGATGATTTCTTCTCAAGCCTATATCTCCTCTCTAATAAAAGGTTCTGGGATTATACTTATTATAAATCAGGAGATTATACCTATACATATGTTTTATGTGATTATGAAAATGTATTTACTATCTTTATATAGAGACCATATCAATTATTGTAGAAGGGAAGTCATACTTGAAATTCAAAATCAACCTTTGATCATCTTTCAGTGTGGGGATGAATATAAACTTCCAATGAATGTTACATCCATTGTATCAGTTTTACAACCTATTCCCAAGGGACATTTATCTCAATTATTCAGGTATAAACTCAAAATTGAATATATTATTATAGTTTGGGATTATGATGATGTATTTCTCGAATAATTTCCTAATATTCTAACAAATCATAATGCAATGTTTTCTATAGAACACATACCTGATGATACACCTATTTCAATGACTCCAAATAGAATTAACCTTATAGTGTTGTATGAATTGAAGAAGAAACAATAATAGAATATAGATAAGGGATTCATTTGTCCTAGTGCAACACCATGGGGTTCACATGTTAATTTTTATTAAGAATAAATATGGGTGAAGGTATCTTTATGTTGATTATTTAAAACTTAAAATATCACTATTAATAGAATGTATCCTCTACCCAGTATTAATGATCTTTTTTTATCAATTACAAGGAGATACATATTTTTCTATGACATATCTTAAATATTTAAATCATCAGATAAGGTTCAATAAGGGGGGAAATATCTAAGATCACATTTTATATTCGGTACAGTCATTAGGAATTTATAGTGATTTCTTTTGGAATTACCAATTCACCTTTTATATTCATGAATATAATGAATGAAGTATTTAGAGATTAATTTTATTAGTTTATTATAGTTTATGTAGATGATATTATTATATATTCAATGAGTAAGAAAGATCATTAAGATCATTTGATGATTGTGCCGAATATCCTGAAGAAGGTGAAGTTCTATGCTAAATTTACGAAGTCTGAACTTTGGAAATAAAAAGGCACATTCTTGATTCATATATCTCAAGTTGAGGGTTTATCGGTGGTTTATTCAAAGATGGATGTTATTGAACAATGGACCCGACCAACCACAATAATCAAGATTTATATTTTTATTTATATGGTAGGATATTATCGAATATTTTTAAGATATTTATCAAAGATATATGATATAATAACCATGTTGACTCATAATGGAGACAAGTTCCTTGGTACTAATTAATGTGGGGAAAATTTCATGGAGCTAAAAGTAAGGCTAGGTAGTGCACCAACATTTTCAATATCTAATAGTGAAAAGGGATTTCAATCTTTAGTGATACATCAAATAAGGGTCTGAGATGCATCTTCATGAAGAATTATGTGGTGAGAGATTATGCTACATTCCAATTGAAAATTCTTGCGAAATATTTCCCAATTAATGATTTGGATTTGGCAGAAGTAGTTCTTCATTAAAAATATAGAGGCTTTATTTTATTTGGGAAAGGTATGATATATATATATATATATATATATATATTCTTCTTCAAAATAGGAAAATGTATTTAGATAAAATTATTTGAATATACAATGAAGAATATGGTTAGAATGTTTTAAATATTATGACTAGTCAATACACTACCACCCTGGGAAGGTGAACAAGGTGGATGATGCTTTGGGTTGAAAGGATCATTCTAGATTTCCAATGATTAGGATTGAAAGAGATCCCATATTTAATTATTTATAGAAGATGGATATTGAAATCGTGAAGAAAAGTGATAGATCATATCCCTTAATAGATGAATGTATATAAACTCATAGTTAAAAAATAAGAAAATAATGAAATTATAAGTGATCAAAAACTATGAAACTGTTTAAATTAAAATTTTCTTAATTCATTTAATAATTTTTTGAATTTATAGTTCTTAATTTTAATATAAAGGGAGGAGATTTTAAAATTCATCTTTCATGTTGTCAGTGGAATGCTTAGAATTCCAATTTTAATCTACCTCCCTAAAAGAATCAATTTCATTCAATGTGATGATTAAAGAGGTGAAAGAGGATCTAGAACAATATAATAAGGTAATAAATATTACCATGTTCAAAAAATATTATAAAGGAATGTAAAAATTTAGGAATTGAGTTTGCGTCTTATCAATACCAAACATGAATTAGGCTCCATCAGATGAATATGATTGTTTTTCATTCATTATTTATATCAGAAGTAAACAAGATGTATAAATATCTAAAAGAGTATTTCTAGTGGGATACCATGGAAATGTATATTACAGAGCATCTATCTTAATTATTGGTATATAAATAAGTTGATTTTAAGATATATAATTATAAGGGTATTTTACAACCATTACTTATATTATAATGTTAACAGGAAAACATATGTATGGATTTCATCATTGGAATCCAAATAAAAAATAAAGGGAATGATGATATTTGGGATGTCATGGATCACCTTATAAATAAATAAAACTTCATTTCAATCAAATAATATTTCTCTCTTGATCCTATTTCTAAGAAATAAATTATCAAACTGATGAAATTGCATGGAGTACCACACCCAATTGTATCTGATTATTATCCATGGTTTACCTTGAAGTTCTAGAGAAGTCTTCAGTAGGCGCAGATAAATATTTAAGGTTGATTACTACATATCTTCTTCACATAGATGGAATGGATGATAGGTCTATTCAAACACTATAAGATATTTTGAGAGTGTTTTGTATGTATTTTAAATGTTGTTCGGATGAACACCTTTCATGATCAAATTTACTTAAAACATTCTTTAACATGTCAATTAAAATGGATACTAATAATGATCTATATTGAATGAATTATTTAATTTCAATTTTCTTTAATGAAGACATATAATGAAAAATATTGAGACCATATCTAGAAATGGAAATGGTAGAGAAGGTTAGATCTATTCCGTTGCATATCAGGGATGCTCAATTTCAAAAGAAATGTTATTCTGAAAATCATCAGTGAGATCTGGAGTTCGAAGTTGGTGAAAAGTTATTTATGTGAATTTCTACATGGAAGAAGGTTATGAGAATCAGGAAGCCAAAATTGATCCCTAGATATATCATTCCCTACAAAATTATTGACTATATCAGGACAATTTTGTATCTCTTGGTACTTCCACTTAATATTTATCATGTTCATGATATATTCCATATATATCTCCAGTGAGAGTACATATATGATCCTTTAAATCTGTTGAACACAATGTTTATACCAATATAGAATGGTATCTCTTATGAGAAACAACCAGTATAGATTCAGGACTGAAGAGGGGAAAACACCAAAAAAAGAATACTCCCCAGCTTAAATTTCTCATAAAGAATCCAAAAATTGATAAATCTACATGGGAACCCAAGGTTGTGATGAAGCAGAGATATACTCATATATTTTTTTTGAGAATAATAGAATTTTTAGGGTGAAAATAATTTTAAGGGTGGTATAATATAACACCCCAATATTTTAAATGCATTTTCCTTTGAAATAAACGTGAATTATTTGATAGCTTTCTTTACACGCACCCACAAGTTCAAAATAATTGTGATATGGTATAACGTTATAAAAAATACATTGCATTAGTGGGTATGAATAAGAGTAAACACACTATGATATATATATATATATATATATATATATATATATATAATTTTACAATTAGGTATAAATTTATTGATTAAGTCTTATAAATAATCAATCATTTTTAGTGAAATCATTTTAGGATTCTAAAATATTTTTTCTTCAAAAAATTGTTTTATTTTTTGTTAGAAAATATTATAATGAATTTTTCCACTTTTTGAAATTTTATTTTTAAAATATTTTATCAATTTAAAAATGATTATTCCAAAATTATCATAATGTGAAATTCTGTTATTTTTCTAAAAAGATTAATTTTTTAAGGAATGGTGAAAAATACCAATATTATAGGAAACCCATTGTTATTTTCAAAATTTAAAAATAATATTTTTCTATTGAATTTATTTTAAAATTTAATTATTTCCTTTTTATTATAAAGAATCGAATTAATTCCAATAGAATGGAAATTATGCTTAATTTTTGTATGAAACCATTTTTATACTTCAAAATGCATTTTTTAGAAAAAAAAATTTCATCAGATTTTCTGGTTTAATTTGAAAAGGATTTCTACGAATTGAAGATAATGAATTGGATAAAATGGATTTAATTTTTTGAATCAGAATAATTAAAATTTTAATAATAATTTTAACTCAATTTTTGGTCCTTATGAATTTTAACCATGGTAAAAATTCATTAGAGTGGTAATGTCAAAAGGGGTTAATGGGATATTAAACTAAATAAATAAGAATGAAAATGATATAAAAACATTTTAAAATCCTATTGGATGAATAAATTTATATCCAATATTATTCAATATTAAAACATCATCCAATTTGGAGCCATTTTTGATGAGTAACACATTAATATATTATAATCTTTTTATACATTCCATTTGTGTCATCTCCCTCCCTTATAAAAGGAAAACACATCTCCTCACCCCTCATGTTGAAAGAGCATATTATATATGTATAAAACTACCCAAATAATTTTTTAAAATCTCTAACCATGTCCTAGATATCCTATTTTGATCTTAACACTATCCTTCTAAGGATTATGGTGTAAACCAAAGGAGGGTTCTCAATGAAGAGGTATAACTCTTAACCGAGTGCATTCATTTTTATTTATTATTCCACCTTATCTAAAAAATTTTTATCCATCATAACATGAAGAATATAGTATATTAAATATAATTATATGTTATTATATTTGTGTCTCAACATTTATTAATATCCTTCTCCATCAAATGGTAAATAAAATCATCATTCATGCATGTAGACTATAACCTCATGAAGCATTGTATTTCGTTTTCTATACCAACATTCATGGTTTGTTATTATGATTAATATAAGGTTTATATATTATATAAATTAAATAATTACTCTTTTTTTATTATTTTATCTTATCTAGCCTCTTATATTTTCATTTATTGGCAGATGATAACATCATTGGTGAGTACGTGTGGATTACAACCACCACACAACGATGTGAATAATTTTTCATCACCTATTTATATGAATAATAATTAATTTTTATATTATTACTAAATATTAAACTTATTTCATGATTAATATTTTGTATATGATAAACCATGGCCAAGGAGAAAGTACTGGAAACATCAAACGAAAACATGCATGGAAAACAAATTAGTTTTCACCAGAATGTTCATTTTAATGAAGAAATTGTTAATAACAGGATAATAGAAAATTACAAAGAAATATGAAAAAATAAATTATATATGAATATGTTTTTTAGAATATATTTATATTAATTTATATTTATTATAGAGTAATTTTTAATGTATATAAATAATCATATGATTTGAGGTAAGGTATTTATGTAACAATCTAATTTCCTTTCAAGATTTTTTATGTTAAATTTATATAGAGGGAATTTTTTTGATCCTTATAATTTAAATCCTACGTATTTTATCATTCTATCATAATTTATTTGTTTTTAATGATTTATTTTAATTATCCTCTATTTTTTATATAAAATGACCAAGAAAATATTTTTAAGAAAATGTGATCTTTTTTCCTCTTTGCGAAAGAATGGGTTTGATTAATTCATGAAATAAGTAGGGGTTGGAACAGTTTTCTTAGTAGTTGTGGAATGAACCTTTACACCAGAAAAACATTTTTATTTCTATTTGCATTTGGGGTGGTTACCAATTGGGTAAATTAATTGAACTCGAAACTCCCAATGGTTCCCCTATTTTCGATGTTCCACAAAATTTCTTTCCAAAGCTAGGTGGTCATTGGAAAATGAATCCAAAAAAACATAAGTAATCACACTGGTTGAGAGTATGGGAGGTTGGGATCGTCATTCCTTTTCTAAGGATAATTATTTTCTATTTAAGTACTATTTTATGAATTTAAATTATATTCTTGAATACATTATTAAATCCAAAATATAGACCAGGTCACCTTTATATTAATAATAAGTTATTAGCATGTATTGAATTTATAAGAATCATAATGTATCTATGGTTCTTCATTGATGGATACATCTATATATATTTGAGGTTATCCATTGATTCCACCCTTTGTATATGGATCAGATATTCTTTTTTATTTTTTTATCATGATGTATTTTTTTAGACACACAACTGGGTGCTCTGGAATTTATCATTATCCAGGAAGAAATGAGATATCTTGATGTCAAGATTGGGCTCATGAGAAGAGATTCCAATGTATCCTTATTAAAAAAGATAAAAATCCATTTAGTTCAGTTCCAATTAATGAGACACATCATACATTTTATGTTTATGTTAAATAGAATAAAGAATATGGTTTAATGTATTGTGGAAAATATATTTATGAAAAAGGGACCTTGAAAATGTGGGTGGGGGAAATATTTTTAAACTTCCTGAGGGACCCGTAAAGAATATGATTGTTCAAGTAAAATATGACCCCAATGGGAATATAGCAAATAAAATATTATGGGGACCGTGGCATGATGGGTTTTAACCTAAGGGAGGCTTCTTACATATCCTGTTTGGATTGGAATTAAAGCCTACATAGTTCAGAAGGGTTGGGGATTACACCTAGATAGGATGAATGAATTTTTTTCATCAGAAATATGACCCATTAAAGGTCTTTCTCATAGGTAATATGACCCCATTAAAGGATGGAAACATGTTTATCAGGGTTACACCTAGTAGAATGCCCGAATTATATGTTGTTTGAATATATTGATGAAATTATTTTCACTAACCAATAATCACATAGGAGTCATGCATAGTATTATAAACAAGAATAAATGAAAGATCTGGAAATCTGCACAATCTCTGTCATCCACTTTTGGGTTTTGGTATGGATGTGAAAGTTGAGGGAATGACCCAAAAGAAAGACTAGTGGCTTAATTTATGAGGGATTACATATGGAGGTATTTTATATTTTTATATTGGTACATGAAGATGAATTCATAGAGGGGAAGTCAGGAAGAGAGACAGGGAATAGGTGTTCCTATCACCTCACTTATTTTCAAACCCCAGGGTTTGAGGATTACATATTTATATGGATACATCACGATTCTTTTCATGTTTTAGGCAACATGTAATGCCCCAATCCCAGAAGTTCGAAGATGGTGTATTATTTTATTACATTGAAATTATTACAATGAATAAAATCTTATAGTATGGAACAATTTATCAGTTTTTGAAAACTATATTACATGTATTGTGCCCATAATACATTGGTAAAAGAAACAAAAGTGTAACAGAAGTTAAATATCATCATCCATGAAAGCTCGTTAATAAATTAATTCTTGATATACTTTGGAAAGAAAAATAATTAGAGTGTGCTCAAATTGTAATTATGGGTATGTACAATGGAAGAAAGAATGATTCAATTAGAAAAAAAAATCTATGTGTAATGGTAAATAATTGAGAAAACATACCATTTGAATAATTTTATAAGGAATAGTCAATATTTCAAGGTAAAAAGATGATAACACATTCCATTTAATCAATAAAATAATAATGAAATGAATCCATATATATGTACAAAAAAATATCATGGATAAATAATAATTGAAATAAATACAGTTATTAGTTATTGTATGTCATGTATTTGGAATATTAACCACTACCATTAGGACCTTTCACAAGATGGTTTAAGTCTATTGGTAGAAACCCGTCAATTCTTCATGGAAATAATCTCAAAGGGTTTTTCACCAACTAATTTCATCTCATGAGACTAATGATACATCTGGGGGATGTCATTAACTAGTCCCCAATCTACTTCTTACATGTCCAAATCATTCCTCCGATATTGAATAATCAATTTAAAAAGTTATTTTTTAATCAAAGTGTCACATACCAATTTGAAATATTTGAATCATAATCCCCATAAAAGTAAATAATTATCAAATGGAACATTTAATAAAATGAATATAAATATATTCATAATATGATATACCAAAAGGGAGTAGTAGATATACCATACAAAATATGTAAGTAGTGAATTTGACATTTATCTCGTTGATGTAAAAAGTTATATGAAAATCCTTTACCTTACACATCATTTTTAGTAATACATGATTAAAACTTATGAATAAAGGTTTAAAGAATTTATTTAATTTATATCAAAACTTTATTCATATATATGATATAATATATGATATTCTTATATTATTTTATCACCCATTTGTTAATAATCTTCTATCATTTTCACTATTTCAGGAGTTAATTGCCTAGTTTCTCGAGTATGTTTTGAATTGTTATTAATTATTCAAATGTCTTAGATCACAATTTAAAAATTTATAGAATGAAAATTATGTTTTAAATAAAATATATATTCAGTATACATATTTTTACAAAAAAACAAAAAATTGGAGATAAAGAATGAAATGCGCATTTCATGGAGATGGTACGCCATACATACACATGAATGCTACTTTCATAACATTTCCATACTAAAATAAGGAAAATTAAATGATATATATATATATATATATTAATTCAAATATCATATCAATATCATATATATCACATAAATTTATGAAAAAAAATTTATACGCTCTATGTATAGTGTGAATGAATACCATCGCTTTGAGGAGGAGATAATCCAAACATCCTCAAACAATGTTATTTTATTTAAAAAAAGGAAAACAAGAAGGAATGTGATATATAATAAATAAATAATTATAAATAAATCAAAAATATAATATATAGAACATAAAAATAGAGTTTCCATCATTATTACCATCTATGAGAGGTGGTAATGAAAAAAATGAATGACCTCATTTTGCGAGGTGGTAGTTCATCGTATTCGAATTGGAAATTCATTACCCATTTTATGGAATTGTGTGTAGGTGTAGGTAAAAACCATAATGTAAAAAATATAAATATATTTAGGATACATATATTTTTATATAATCATTTCATAATAATATATTATAGAGTGCTAAAGGAAATGAAACTAATGTGATCATTGAAGAACATTACATTTTTTTCGAGTAACTCCTTTTGTTTTATACCCAAAGACTAATTTGGTTGGATTTATTGACAAAGTTAGGATTCAAGGATTAGGGTAGAGATGTTTAGAGCTTATTATTTTATGGTTAAGTCAAACTAGAAGGATCAAAGTGGTGTGAAGAAGTGAGGGAGGATGAGCCATTTTGTAATTGATGTGAGGGTAACTTTTGTAAACTCTGAAAGTATTACATTAATATAAATTAATTTTTACATCTAGATGGCACAATGTGATTTATTTCAAATATCATATGAGTATGCGTCAAAATAATATCAGAAAATAATATTTATACATGTTTAGGTCACATTCTTAAAATTTTATTTTGGATTTAACCCTTAGTTAAAACCTTTAACTCTTTCTATGACAACATGTATTTTTTCATTTTAAGGGTTAATAAAGTTACTATTAGATGCCAAAAGAATCTTAAATTAGTCATGTGTGAAATTTTAAATCTTTTACCAATAAGTTTCCTATTTTTTGGATTTTTATGAATTTTTTATCATTTAATAAATTATTATTTATTTTAAAATATCATTAATGTCAATTTTGACACAATTCATTTTTTAACTTTTTTCAAAACAATAAATACACAAGATAAATTCCCAAAATACCATTACTACATACATAATATGTCATGGTCATATAATAAATTAATGGATGAAATTAATTATATCAAATTATATTTATTTTAATATTTTTTATAACATTTATTTGATGTATCCATTAATTAAACAATTACAGTGTCATCATTGTGAAAGACACTAATTTAATTATTTATTCCCTAAAAATTTTAAAACAATTATCATGTTTAAAATTAACATTTTATGTTTTTAATTACCATTTATAGATAATAATATATTCTAAATAACCACATATAAATAATGTAATTATTATTAAAAACATGAGGGTGATATATTGGACTTACCTTTGAATAATATACTAAAAATGATAATATTCATAAAAGGCTGTCCAAGAGGCCATAAAATGGCCGAAGGAAGAGTTTGGTCAACACCAAATTGTACAATAAAATTTTTACAAGGGTTAGGGTAATTTGATAATACTTATAATATTATTTTTACACTTAATTAACCGATTTACCCTAAATTGTGGTATTTTAAAAAATAATAATGTTAGTATTCCAATTTCCAAAAAATAAAAGGAAAAATTATAAATAATTTAGACCCAGTGATTCCAAATATGAAATACATTTTTAAAAAATCAAAATACCAAAGTTGAAGTAATTAATTTAAAATTAATCTCATTGTGGGTATGAGAAAATGAGTTTTTAAAGTGAAAATGTTCAAATGATTGAAACATTTTTATATCCATATTCAATGTGAAATTGAATAAAATTGACTAAATTATATTAAATGATAAAACATTCATCTAATTATACTTTGAAGCTAATTAAAAATATAATTTAACACTATAAATTCTTTAGACACATTTTTTTTCAATTAAAATGAAATATTTTATCACTATACATCAAAACAAGAAACTTATCAGAAAATACCAAAAATTCAACAACATAAAATTTTTATATTTTCAAATAAACGAATAATTTTAATTTTCAAAATAAAATTTATAAAAGTGTCAAAAATTGGATTTAAAATATGTTCTCTAATAAAAGGCAGTAAAACATCCTTTAGAAAAATATAGGTTTTGATACATAAAATTTGGTTTGTTTTTATCTTTTACAATTAAATATATTGGTTCAATTTCATAAATATTTTATTGAATATATAATACTTTAATATCATTCACTAATTTTATAATAGTAAAAAAAGGAATTTTTTATCATAAAAATAGTTATTTATAAAAAAATTCCTATATATTTAGTTAGTCTCGATATTCATTTATAATTAATTTGTTACCAAGGAGTTCAACCATATATTTTCATAAGTTAAATAATACTATTCATAAATTCCAACTTAACGGCTAGGTTATATATTATTTTATTAAATAATAATATTTTAATAATATATTGTTGTTTGGTAAAACTCAGTCTTTCATGTAATGAAATCCAACCCATTATTGTGTATAGCATATGCTTATCATGGTTTTCTGTATACTGAAAGCTAGAAAAAGAAAACTAAATTTATTAAAAATTGAAAATATTTTAATTTCATGGGGTAATGCATTCTCCTCAACTTAATTAAATTGTGTCCTCATAATTTAAACTCAATTTTAGTTTTTTACAGGCTGATATTTGAAAATAATCAATTTTTGAAAAACCCAGAACATAAATAGGGTTAATAACACATACTGTTAATATGAGGGAAAATAAAATGTGAAGGTCCCCATAAAACTAGGATTTTAAATAGGTAAAAATTAGTGAAAACATAGATATGGGAGAGAAATATAACCATCATGTTTTGGTGGAGACTGATAGAGAATATGTTCATGAGAAAGTTGTTGACCAAAAAACCATAAACTTGATGTGCGAATAAAGGTTATTAATATCATAAAATATGATGATAATAGGAAAAAAAATTTAGACCCTTTTCCTAGTGTTGATAAATTCTTTTACCCTCTAAGGATATTAGTAAATATAAATATTTGATACATTTATATAAGAATAATCTTATCTATGTTCCCTGAAATTTTTTTACTTATTTTCTTATCAAAGGATTCATCACACGGTGAAATAATAAAATAATATCTAAAACCTAATCCGATGATCAATTGAAACACTTTCATAAATGGTTAAACTTACGATCCTTCCAAGTATTATTATTTGAAACTTTAGAATCAGTTCCAATTCATTTAGTAGTATCCAATTTACATTATCCATATCAATCATCTCTTTATCCAACATCATTTTCTAAACATCGGGAACATATTATATCTTACCTTTCCTTTAACAACATGTTTTCCAAAAAAAAAATCAACGTGATACTAAATCATTTTTCATGGTATCAAAACAAATCAACACAATCTTTTAAATGAATAATGAAAAAGAAATGAAGTATACTCCTTAGAAATTGCGTAATACGTATATCTAAGATATCATCAATTTCATTATTTACCTACATTAATCCAGGATCCAAATACATGATAAAATTCATCATTCCACTTCTACTATTCCAATTTCACAAGGCTAACCTTGATCAATTAGCTTCTTTTGAGGTATGATCCCTTAACTCTTGAGGTATTCATTTGTATAGTGTCCCATTTCCTTGAAGTTGTAACACTAAATAGAATTGTTTTCCTTTGTAACTTTAAATTCTTTTTCTAGGTGACATTTCCATCCCCACATATAACATACTCACAATCCTTTCAAGCATTTACCAGGGTTTTTCTTTGTACAGTCATCTAATGTGGGAAAATTTATCTTTCTCTTTTCCCTTAATTTTTTATCTTATCCTAAATTCTCTTCCACTCTTTATTTGTTTTTAATCCACAAGACTTTTAGAATTATTTCTCTATATTGATATCACATAATTCTGTTTCATCATATGATGAAAATGTATGATAAACAAGCTCAATTCGAAGACTTGGATTAATCCCTTCAAAAAAGTGATTAATATTGAACTCTATGTTATGCATGGTATCTGTACCATACCTTTCTAAACCAATAAAAGTAGTTTCATACTCCAGATCACTTTGATCCTCATTTTTATTCAAACTAATGAACATTCTCTTCATCTCAGTTTGTTTATCATAAAGGAATTATTTATCAATGAATGTATCATAAAATATTCTCCATTACACGAGTTCCATTTCTTATTCCTCGCTAGTATTTTGTGTAAACAACCACCATTGATCCGCATATCCATTGAAACAATACACCACAAGTGAAACCTTTTCCTCTTCACCCCAACCCAATGACTTAAATATCTTCTCAAAAGAATTAATCCATTAACTGTATTCTATTGGATCTTTAGTCCTATTAAATGATGGGGGCCTCTATCACATAAAGCAATCCAAAATCAGAGAATCTCTCTATGGAATAGGTTTATCCATTTGGTTAATGTTATTTTCCAAAACCTGATTAAGTTTCCCTAGTATAGACATAATTTAGTCAATTACAAAACCAACTATATTGGCCTCATTATGAGGGAAATATCTACATTTCCACAAGTATTGATATCATTCCCCATTCTAGGTTCCTTTTATATGTAAAGATATATACTAGATTAGCTCATAAAATCTATAATTTTAAATCATTATTTATAATTAAAAACATTGTATAGAAGTCAACCTATGTTAAAAGTTTATACTTTATAAATCTTTGAATCACAATATTTGGTTTATTTTGGGAAATCATTAGTTTTAAATACCTTATCCTGATTTTTAAAGATAATGTGAATTATCCTAATAACATCTTATGAGAGAGTCAAACTAGATCCTCAGTAAGGCCAATTTTTGTATACCAATTTATGATCGAGTCATGACCAGTTGAAACTCTTCAGAGTTGTTACCCCTAAATAAATATATTTTAGAACCATTCTCACTTGTAGTATCCAAACATGGATGTATATCTATGAAGAATAATATAATATACACATTATTAAAACTCTAAGATTTTCTTATATACATATCCTCAATATATATCTTAGGGTTATGTTCTAAGGTTTCTACTAAACTTCTTTTGATTCAAATTGTAACACCTCGATCTCAGAAACTCGGAGTGAGTGCATTATTTTATTACATCAGAATGATTACAAGGAATCAAATATTAAAGGACCAAATAGTTTATTAGTTTTGGAAAACTATATTAAATACATGATACCCATAATAAATAGGGAAAATAAAATAAAGCATAACAAATGTAAAACCTCAACATCCTTGAAAGCTCATTCAACAATTTCTTCTTTATATCCTAGGAAAGGAAACATAGTAATGGTGAGATCAAATTCTCAGTAAGTATAAGTACAATATAATAAATAGTGAATCAATGAGAATAACTCTATATGGAAAGGTGAAAAAATAAGAACAACTGATATTTAAATAAATTGATAATTCATAATCGATATGATAATGTAAGAAACGGATAACAAATTTCATTATTCAATAAAATGATAATAAAATGATTCCAAAGATATGTTGACAAAAAATATCAAGGAAAATAAATAAATTAAATTAAGTAAATTATTAGTTATTTTAATTCATGTATCTGAAACATGAACCATTACCATCAAGACCTTTTATAATATTATTTATGTCTATAAGTAGAAACCCATATATTCTACTTGGAAACAAATTATAAGGGTTTTTATTAAATTAATTTCCTCAAATGAGACTAACAATTCATATAGGGGATTTCATTAACTAGTAACCAACCTATACCTTAAATGTCCAAAGCATTCCTTATTTAATAATTAATCGATTTTAGAAGATATTTGTAATTCAATGATTCCCACACCACTTTGAAATATTTGAATCATATTCCTCATAAAAGTAAATAATTTTAAAATTAAACATTGAATACCTTAAAAATAGGGATATTAATGATATGATATATCAAAATAGACATCATATACATCACACAAAATAATTAAGTGGTGAATATGACATTTATCTCACAAATGTAAAAAGTGAGATGAAATTCCCTTACCTCACACTTTATTTTTACTTGTACATGATTTAACCACATGTGTAATGGTTTAAAGAAATATATTAATTGACATAATAAACTTATTCATATTTATGATATCATATATGATCTTATAATATTATTTTATCACCCGTTTGTTAATAATATTTCACCATTTTCACTATTTTGGGTTATAATTGCATACTTTCTCAAGTATGTTTTGACTTGTTATTTGATGTCCCAATTACTTTGATAATTATTCCATAATATTCAGAATGAAAACCATGATATAAATATCATATATATTTTTAGTATATATTTATATTTATTTATTATAATACAAACAATTTGGAGATAGAAAATGAAATACATCATTTATGGATATGGTAGGCCGTACGTACAATTGAAAGCTAGTTTCATTTATTTTTCAAATTAAAAGAATGAAAAGTAAATGATATATATGTATATTATAATTATCGTATAATATATATGTCATATATATCACATATTATTATTAAATCCATCCTTTATATGTTCCATGTATAGTGTGAATGAATCAAATAACTTTGAGGAGGCGGTAGTCCACATATCCACAAACGATGTTATCATATTTTCACAAAATAAAATGCATGAAGTTATGTGTTATATAGATATTAAATAAGTATAAATATAACATATATATATAAATAATAGAATACAAAAACAGTTTGTTCAAACTAATGACAATCCATGAGTGGTGGAAAAGGAAAAAATGACATTGTTTTGCGAGGTGGTAGTTCACCGTACATGAACAATAAATTCATTAACCATTTGATGAAAGTGCATATAAGAATCAGTCAAAACCACAGAATAAAGAAATATAAGTATATTAATTATATTTTTGTTAGTATATAAACATGTTGTAATAAGAAATGAAGGAGTGGGGAAAGAAATAAAACTAAAGCCATCATTGAAGAATGTTACCTTGTTTTTGGGTAACTCCTTTTAGATTATACCAAAAGAATTATATAGTTGGATTTATTTTTAAATAGAGTATTATAAAATGAGAGGATGGAAGCTGAGAGACTATCTGGTCAGTTTTTGGTCAAGACAGAAGGATACAAATAGTGTTAGGAAGTGAGGAAGGAGGCTCCCTTTTATAGTTGAGGTGAAGGGTAGTTTTGGAAACTCAGAAAAATTTGATTTAATATAAATTAATTTTCAATTTTAAATGGTTTAAAAGTTATTTATTTAAAATATAATTTGATTAAGGGTCTAAATACCCCCATCCAATAAATTTTAGACATTTTTAGGTCACATTTTTACCCTTATCTTTTGGATTTAACCCTTAGTTAATCTATTTAACTCTAACCATAACAACATGGATTTTTACACTTTAAGGGTTATTAATGTTACTATATAATGAAAAACAAACCATAAATGAGTCATGTATTAAATTTTAATCCTTATAAAAATAATTTGGCTGATGTTTTTATTTTTATGAATAATATAACATTTAATAAATATTATTTATTTTATAATATTAGTATTGTAGATTTTGACTCTATTCATTTCCTGAATTTAAAAAATATCAATACACAAGATAAATTAAAAAAGAAAAACATTTAATACATCCCCAATATTTAATGTTCATTCAAAAAATTCTAGGATGAAATAAATTAAATCAAATTTTTTCAAAAAAAATTTAATAACATTTATTTGATTTCTCCATTAATGAAATAATTATGACATCATCATTATGCAAGACTTTAATTTATTTATTTATTCAAACAATATTTAAAAAAATATCCTGATGAATATTATAATTTTATACATCAAATTAATTTGTATATTTGAATATATATATTGAATAATCATATACAAAAATGCAATGCTTATTAAAAACATGATGGTGACATATTAGGATTCCCTTAGAATAAAATTATAAAAATTATTAATGTCAACTAAGTGGATACAATAGGCCATAAAATTTCCCCAAGGATGATTTTTGTTGTCAGTAACATATCTAATAAAATTAGGAAAAGTTTTATGGTTATTTTATAACATTTATAATATAATTTTTAACTATAATTACCCAATTTACCCTTATCTGTAGAAATTAAAACAAATACTAAATATAATAATCATATTGAACAGAAATAAAAGGATAATATTTAAATAATTTATGACGACTTATTAAAAATATGGAATCCATTTTTTTAAATTAAAAACATAGAAGTTTCAGTAATTACTTCAAAATTAATCCTGATAACCGAACGAGAAAACATGTTTTTAAAGTGTAAACATTCAAAATATTGAAATGATTTTATATGAACATTATACGTGAAATTGATTATAATTACCTAAATTATATTAAATGATAATATATTTATCTAATTATACTTTAAAACCAATTAAAAAATATAATTTTACACTACAAATTATTTAGATGAAAAAGTTATTTTCAATTAACATGTAATATTTATTGCCCACTCAAAAAAACATGAAACTTATCATAAAAATAAAAAAAAACTACACCAAATTAAATTTTTATATTATGAATTAAAATAATAAGTGTATTTTGTCAAATAAAATATATAAATTTTTGAAAAAGTGGATTTAAAATAGGATCTCCATTAAAAGGCTTTAAATCTTCCCTTAAAAAATATAGTTTTTATGAATAAAGTTGAGTTTGTTCTTATCATATTCCTGTTAAATCCATTGGATAAATGTAGAAAATATTTTATTGAATATATATTACATTAATATCTTTCACTAATTGTAAGTAATTTAATTTAATTGGATAAAATGACTTTGTAAGAATAAAATAGTTCATTATAAAAACATTTCATATATATTTAGTTATTTTATATATTCATTTTTAATTAATGTGACACAAATGAATTAAAAAAATATATTTTAAGATATTAATTAATAATATTATTAACTACAAACTTAATTTCTAATTTATATCTTATTACATTAAATAATAATTTTTTAATAATATATTACTGTTAGGTACAACCCGGTCTTGCATGTAACGAAAGATAACTCATTGTTGTATGTAGCGTAAGCTTATCATGGTGTTTAATATAAATAAATATGAAAACAAAATTAATTTTGTTATAAAGTTAAAATATTGTAATGTCTTGAGGTGTTACACAACAGATGTTTCATCCCATCATGTGAATCCATGTATCATCATCCTTATGGTTGGGATCCCTATTACCATGTAAATGTATGATTGAGAACACTCTGAGGATCCTAAATATTAGGTAGGATAAATCAAGGACATCCAATTACAAGTGAATTTATAATTTAGTGAACATGTTGTTGTTCCATTTTCTCTGATCATACATATCTGGAGGCTTTGGGGAAGCTCTTGGCTTGGTCACTCCTTATATGATGGATCTAAGGAAAGGGGTTCCCTAACATTGGTAATATAAAATACGGCTCAATGTGTGGATCAACCAGGTGAGTCTTGTATGAGATGAAGAGGGTCTCAAACATGTTTGATATTGGGGGAGCTAGAGGTGCTTCACCTAGGTAAGGCCTAGGTGGATTGAGGGTGCTTCGTGCAAAGTGGACCTGATCAAGTTGGAGATGACCCATGTAGGGCAGACCTTGGTGAGTTGAAGATGAACCACCAATGGAGGACCTCAGGGAGCTGGAGATTACATTTGGGAAATGAACAACCCATGAAATAGTGCTTGGTCAAGGACGTGATATATCATACAATGGTCTCTTTAGGTATATTTGGATGACCGAAGATCATGTTTTGAGGTACAAAAAGTCCCCTCACTCTAGTAGTTTTAACTATTATTGGGGGAATGGTTCCTCTGATGATTCTTGGTGTTATAGAACTTATGGTACATAAAACCATTGAACATTTCTAATTCACTCTTCTTTTTTAGGCTTAAGGCACAACCTGAGGGTTTAGAGGATGTTTTTGAGAGAATCAGGTGAGAAAAGATTCAAGTGGTCTCTTCATCTTCCAGTCAAGTAAAATGAAATCCCAAGGTCCTATTTTTTTTTTGGAAAAACTAAAAACCATGGGAAAAGAAGAGAATCCACGTAGGTCCATCACATAGATGCCTCAAATAAGAACCTTGCTCAGGTATTGTATGCTTATGTTGTGTTACACAAGTTAGCCCTACATGATTCTCATAGCTCGTAGGTGGGGTCTGTCTAGGTTAAATTGGGTGAGTTATTTGACTACCCTTTTCTCCTCTATTACTTGAGGTATTTTACCCGAAATATTTTTATTCCAATGTAAAAAAGGTTGTGTCAAAAAATTCCACCCTTCTGAGTATTTTTTCCAATTCGGTGAAAAGGATATGATCCTGAGGTAGATAGGAATATTGATGTTGATGAAATATTCACTCAATTATTTCATTATGATTGCATAACCTCACAATATTTTTTAACATATATACCCATTTTTTTATGAAATAGAGATGGAAGATGGAGTCTATATGTCCACCATGTGGGGAAGTCATGTAGGTCATTTTCAATAGTTAATCATGCTAGACTATCATGCTAGTCAGCCACGTAGGTGATTGAGCTTCTATAAATATAGTATCATGTTCGAAAAATTCCTCCTGAAAATAGATCAACTTGTTTTATATCATGCATTAGTCATCTATGTATCAATATTTCATACTTCTTTCTTTCTAGTCATCTTGTGTTACTTTGGTATGTATGTTAAGATGGCACTAGTGAGATACCTCTTCCAAGCCACATGAGCGAGTGACCTTCATGAGGTCACTAGAGTGAGTGACTTGCGTGAGGTTACTCCTTTTTAAAATTTTATCATTTTTATAGAAAAAATTCAAATAAAATCTTTGAAGATAATTATCATCATGATTTTTCCTCTCTATATTTCTAATAGAAACTCAAATTATCTCAGATTAAAAATATTTTTCATGTGTTAAGGAAACAATTTACGTCATCATACTGAACTACTATGAATAGGGTGAATCCAATCTTGTAAACATGGAAAAAAAATTGAAGTGCCTATGTGAGTACCCACTAAGCGATCGACTACCAATTTATGACCTAAGATTTATAAAATATGCCTTTATCCTAAAGCCACTGAGTTATTTCCCAATGTCATGGTTCTTATAATACACAAACTTTACCACTGTGAATATATCTTCCAATGGTGTGTTTATCAAGGAGGAAAAAAATACACTCTCTCTCCATCATGCATCACAATTTTTGTGCCCCTAACCTGAAACCTCACACTTTGGAGTCAAAAATACATTTCTATTAGTTGATCATTAAATTTTCATATAAAAATAAGTCAAATTTCTAGAAGGTGTATTGTGACTTCTATTCTAAAGGGGGATTCAAACCTAAATGGATATGGACATACTAGGTATGCTAAAGTTGTTTAGAATTTTAAACTGAGATGAAATCTATTGGGATTTAAGAAGCTATATGGGTGTCCCATACATATGTGTACAAGAATTTAGACAGCATTTCTAATCTCTTGAGCTGATGGATCCCTTATGAAAATAAATTAAATTTGAAACATGATGAATTCTAAATTAGTTTATTTGATGTCTATAAGATATTGGGAGAACCTACTCATGGATAAATATATGAAAAACTTATCTCACCACAATAAACATTGGATGACATTGAATGAACACCAAATTCGGCCTATGAGATGATAAAGTTGTCCCGAAAGGTTCTCAAGAAGGAATTTATCCCATGGGGGGATGGTCATTTAGATATGGGGATGAAGGCCTTCGTGGAGAAAGAAAGAGTGGGTATTAGTTTCTAACACCCATCAGGATGTCCTTCATTTGATAATATAGAAATTCATAGTAAAACTATGTTGGAAAAGGATAATATGATTAGTGGGGGTAAATAGTCATGTCTATCCTTGTGAAAACCTTCCTTGTTAGCTTCGTAGAAATGTGGTTAAGCACCTTCAAACTTCTAGTCCATGAATCTAATGATAGTGTGAGGCCAAATACGTTTATCTTATAGACCAAATTAGTAGAAGGAAATATCATAAGGCCAGGTTCCCCTATTTTGGAAAACATTTACCTATTCCTAATGCATGTATAGGTAGGGAAGGCCAAATACCAAATTTTAAGGCTATTTCAAGTGATATAGGTGTGGATTGTGATAAAATTCAATTATTATTCCTTAAGTAGTGGAGTTAAAGTCCCTAAAGGCTTGTTTCATCTATTAATTCAAGCTATTTTTGGTATTCATCCCTTGTTTCTGAATTATGGTGAATCTCTAAATTATATAAAGATAATATGAGGGTTTTTATTCTTACAATATAGTGATATACCTGATGTATCATTCATTGAAAATGGCCAAGGTGATGATGACCTAAGGTTATATGTGATCGTGTTCAGAGATGGTATACTAGAAACCCAGATTGATAGTGAGGTCATATGTGAAGAACCTTATCCATACTGATTTTTTTCTTTAGTTCATGTGCCTTCAGAAACCAAATACATCTCCCCAAACATGTTTAGTTTAAGGAACACCCAATGATTCCCTACAAATTATGGATCCACATAGACATGGAGGTACACTAAGCATTGATTAAGCTAACTCTACTAGGCACATCTATCAGGTTAAACTATGGGTATGCCAATACCATAATTTCTTTATATAGTCAAGGGTCATAAAAAAGTGTGACTTGATTAGATTCCATGATGACTGCATGATTGGAAAAATGTGGTAGGATGGATCATCCTATGGGTGATGACATCAAAGATCTTAAATAATCTAAATGATATTGGACACATTCCATAGAGTATAAAAGAGATGAAATGACCACATCTTTCAAGTGAAGGAGTTCTATTTTTCATCATGGAGATGATACCCAAGATTCAGTCACCCATCCTACCTATAGATTATAGAGGTCTAAAAGGATGTTAAATAAAAAATATGTTGTTTCCTCCTCACAATTGGACACATAAACATTTGATAATGTTATTCCTATTGAGGTATCATACATGAAAGAAATAACCAATGACATCAGAGATTTTGGGTATTTATTCAAGATGAGATACATATCCCACAACATGGGGGTATTTGAGCAACCTATGATCTTCACCATGAATACATTTTTTCTGAGTAGGGTAAATATGTTTGTGATATGTTGATGTTAGTATATGTGATCACTGATCAAATCCTGACCAAAAAGTGGGTAATATGTATTCTAAATCAAGGTGATTCTGAGGAATTAGATGACCAATCCAATAATGAATTGGGAAAATTCTTTGATGTGGGTTGTGTAATATTATTTCTCTTTCTTTGTAATACATAATCATTTTTTAAAAGATTAATTACTATTAAGGATCTACTTTTACTTTCAAAAAAAGTATTCACATAAACTATCCTCCTCGAGATATACTTTGAATGGTACCCCGATCAGAGTTGAGGGGTCTATCCCTAATCCCAAGAAGTTATCTCCAGGTCAATGGTTAATAGAAAATGAGATAGTTGGAGTACCATTTCCACCTATGATATCCATTTTTGATAATACTGACATGATCCTTTCATCATTTTATGTGTTGAAACAAAATTGGGAGAAGACTTTGGCTAGGTGTATGCAGTGCTGTAAGTCTTCACAATTTCATTCACTCTTATAACTCACCTTATTTACCTATCTAGTTGTTCTTTTCCATTAAAGGGTGTAATAAAATTTTCCCCCTCATGTTTTTGGTTATTGTACCTTGGAAAATGAATAGTACACTCCATATGGGGCACAAACTCTAGTTCAGAATTTTTCACCCTTGATGAGAGAAGTGTCAGGGGACCATAATTCAGTCATTCTTGTTACTTCAGTAAGAGAAGAAAAAAATAAGTAATTTTGATTATAAAAAATAGGAAATAATAAAAAGTGACTAAATATCCCTTTTCACAATATTTATGTCCTATTGTATGTATTGGATGACCCTATGGTGACCACATTATGACAATGTCATTGTCTTGGGAGAAGTTGACCAGGGCCTTAAGTCATCGAAGGAGGGTGTTACACAGGGTACTCATCTAGATGTCCCATGTGTCCCCATGGGTGAGGCTACCCCCATGGTTGGGGAATTAATTCATAAAATGATGACTTATGATATAAAAATTGAAGATGTTCTTTAATATATTAATATTTTCATCTCTTTAGAAGAGTTCAAAGAATTAAATAAGATGTTTGATGGAAGTGAGTGTTTATTTTCACAAAACTATAATTTACGTCTGATGTTTTAATAACCTACATGATTCATGAATCCTTGTTCATGTAAAATATTATTGTGGCCATTTAGAAGATGGGTACCATGATTCCTCACCATTCTCAAGCGGTGGATATACCAGCCCCACACCGTGATGTGGGGAAATCCCAAGATCCTTATACCTTGATATTTAAGAATCCTAAAATAATTTCCTCCCATTTTGGGGTCCTTTATCATGGTATAGATGTTGATGATATAGAATATTCTTCTAATTGAGTGGTCAAATGACCAACTAGTGAGTATTATTAATTTCTCTAATTGTCTCCCTTCCCTTTCTATCTATTGTTCCCAATGTTATTGACATGTTCCACTAGTTATCCAGTTCCATCGACTTTAGAAGCCAATCTGGAGGGAGAATAATCCTTGCCTACTAATCCAATAGTAGAAGAAGAAATTGATAATGATTCAAAAAGAGTAAAATAGGGTGCCTCATTGAGTTTATTAATCCCAAAATATATATCTCCCTCTGAAATTGGATCTAATTCACACATGGAGGCACATGATGACTTTTATTCTAGACAACATTTTGTTTGAAGATACATATGAAGGTCAATGCCGGATACACCTCTTGAATATCTACCATCATGGATTCACCAAATCACAATATTGTTTTACATTTTAGGGTACAACAAATATTATTACCATGTGATCCATTATACCTTGAAGTCAATAATCCACTAATGGGAAGAGGATCAATGATCTCTACAAGATGTGGTGCATATAGTGGGTTTGAAGATCTTAAAGCCACTCTATCCTAAGGGGATCTTAGCCATGCCAAAGAAGTAGAAGATATCTAGTGTTGCATTGATGATAAATCTCTCTATATAGTATCTATTTATTATTAATTAGATTTAGTGAAGGAAGAGATTATCCAACTCTAAAAAAACCTTGGAGAGTGATGTGGCACAATAAAGAGATTCCATTACTGTGGAGAACGTGAAACATAATCATGTTGAGGAATCCATCACCACAAAACTGACTGGTCTTCAAAACATTATTGATAAGGCTCAATCCTCACGTCAACAGATCAGATCCAATATTGAGTAACACCTATAACACTTTAGTGAGACACTCTAACAAGTGGAATCTCTTATGAATTTTTATATATGAATGGAATATATTTTTTTCCATGATCAGATGTTTCTTTTTAACAACTAATTTCATAACTTTATGTCATAATAGACTCATTTAAATAAACATCCATGTGTTTGTATTTCTGATTCAAAATTAAGAGGACCTAATAATTCTCCAAAATTATCTTAGTTCACTTAACATATAAAGCATAAATTTATTATCATTCAGGAATTAAAATTCACCTAAAAAACATAACATCATTTACATTAGTGGTTTATGGTATTGAAGGAAAGATTAATGTAGATGATTTTTTCAGGTTAAATAAATTTTAAAAATAGTGTGAATGTTACAATTCAGAATGAGGATTCATGTCCATGAATATCATACCATCCCCCTCCTCTCTATCTTTTTTAAAGATAACTTATAGGTCACAGTTTTTGTGATTTTAAGTCGGTGATTCACATGCCTAGATAATGATTGTAGACCATGTTCAAAAATAAATTTTAATTATGATAATTTCAAGTCATAAAGAGATAAAATAATATAATCCTAAGGATAAATATTCCACTATTTTATGGGCCACATTATGGGGCACTCAATATGCATAGACAACATGAGATGTATTATGAATAATCAAATAAAGGGGTCTATAAAAGTCCAATTCCTTGATTGCTAATAGAGGATAGTGAACCATTAAGTTTGAGTTTCCTTATGTCCATAATGTATGGATAATAGGAAGATGTGTATTTGGAGACAAAATAGGGGAAGTTTGGGATTGAAACTACAACTAAATGGGTTTCTGAAATCTCATGTTGACATTGAGTAGCTCTCAAAAATATCCCTACACTAATAAATATCATTGGAGGGTATAGAGGAGATTTTATATTGTATCAGATCCAAAATGAAGAATTTGGGAGTCACAATAAGGTGTGTGACTCTTAAGGCCATTAATTTAAGAAAAAAATTCCTTTAATTACATTATTACATGGTTTGATCATGTAAAAATTGGATAATAGCCTGAGCTCTCTAAACTCACATGAGTCATGATCGGTGGGAGAAATAGGAGGAGATGGGGTGGTTAACTATATTTTTTAACAACATCAGTTAAGGATTCTATTTGAATAACCCCACATGATTGATTGTGGGGGTAATGTATCACTATTTATTATCATGCGAATGAGATCAATAGTGTGAAGTCCCAGACCTAGATGCCACTTAATGGGTTTCCTATGCCTGATGGGCCACATGGTCTCAAGCACATCTCCCAGAATGCTATTGGCTGCTGATTAGCGGTGCGTTCCTAGGGTGTTCCCATAAGAAGACTGTTCTCTCATTACCAAAGTGAAGTGATACAAATGAAAGTAAACATAGGTAAATAGAAAAATAAATATAAGTAAAAATAAGACACAATTGAAAAATATAGACAACAATTACGATAACTGAAATAACTAGAATATGATTCAATAACTGATGATATGTCATGTACATAGAAAACTGGAAAACATGGATACACAAAAGAATGCATAACATGTTCCACAAAAATATAAAGTTAATAAAATACTATCCCAAGCATCCCAAGCCCCGGCTTGGTTATTATCTCTCAAGATACATATTAACAGAAAGAAATCAAAGTTTTGAAGCTTTATGATTCCCTTTTTCAACACCTGAAACCATGTAATCCACTCCGAGTTTCAAATGGTTCATAGAGAGGATGTGAGATAAATCTTAGTGGGCCACCACCGATAGTGTATATAACATATGTACCATATAATGTAAATGCAACAGTGTTCATGCATTAATATATAAAGTAAATAAATACAATGTAACTGAATACCCAATTATCCACTTCATCCCTCAGCTGATGTTTGATCATCTAAACATTTCATTATTTGATTATTACCATTTTACAAGTGAGTCACATGTTATCAATTTCAAAGGTTCTAAAATGTAACAAGGCAATATGTAATGATATCAAATAGTGTATTCCCATGGTAATAGCCATGGTGATTTAGAACTCAAAGATCACTAACTCAGTAATAACTATATCCTAGCATAGGTATGAGTGTAATCCAAGGAGCAAGTCCAAGGCATTCCACAATGAGGTGCCTATAGAATCCATGGTGATCACCCAAGGTAAAATGGGGCCAAGCAGAGATAGGTCCCTATGGGATATAACAATTTCACCTACATGACAATGATGGATCTAAGGAGTGTATATGAGGAATATTATATTGATATGTATGGGAACCTATGGTGTCACACCATGCATCCAAAGATTAGAAAATGATTAAGATATAGGTGGGTATCAACCTATGCAAGCTGTATCCTTGAATCGAAAAGGGGTTCCTTAGTGATCATGTAATTCTTTGATCAGCATTAAAGGTGATCTCATGTCAGGACATTCTTTTTTGATTATGAAGTCATGTAATATTTAATTTGGTTACATCCTTTCCTTTCATTAGTGTGATAAGTTCAAGTAGCATGAAACTTTTTAATTCATATATTTTGTTCAAGCCTTTCCTTTCATTAGTGTGGCACGGGCAGGTAGAATGCAACCATTCATTTAATCCATTTAAAACACATTCTATATTCTAGGTTCATTCTGCCACCTTTCATTAATGTGGTATGTGGTGCTATGGATATGCGACCTAATATTAATTTACATTTAAGGCCATGTTATATACATAATATAATTTTCAATTCATATATCAAATTTTGTTGTCAAATTGAATCACTTTCCTTAGGTGGGTCAAGTGGTTAGACTACATGGTACTTTCTAGTATGAAATTAACATTATAAACAATACATTTAATGTAGATACTCTTACCCTTAGGAAGGTCAAGCTAAGGAACACCCGAATGGTGGCTCTAATGTCTCAAAACAATAAAATGAAAATTACGGAATAACATCCTTCATGGGACGAACAGAGTTTTGGAAATAACACCAATAATTAATCACATATTTGGAAAGATCATACCCATATAGTTATAATGATTATAAGAATGGAATGTAAATTCTGTAAATGACACATGATGAAATCGGTGGGGCCCACAAGACAATTCATAAAACAACGAACTTGATGGACGAGTTATAGAACACCCACCTTAGGGTTGTACAACTATCCTCTTCTAGTATAGCCCTATATTTTACTCAGATCAGAGTAGATATAAAAAAAGACAAAAAAAATTCTTACCCTGATAACTCGGTCGAGAGAAAAAGAGAAGTAGAGCAGTTCATGGGGACTCGAGTACTTACCATTGCACATCTAAAATGTTTAACATAAGCTTGATCCGATCCCAAATGAAGTATATCTTTTCATTACAACCTTAGATATTCGACGGCCTAAAAATGGGATAAATTTAGGTTAATCCCATTAAAATAAGGATTAGAGACCAAAAGGGGTTCTAATTAGATCCTTAAGAGAAAAATTGTCAAATTACACAGAAAAATAGTATGTGCACAGTTTATCCACACAGTTTGAAAAATCATACGAAAAACAAGAATGATAATCTAGGAAAAAGGGGAATGTTCATGGTTAGGATTCATTGCCATGTGCCAATCGTGCGAGGTGGATCTTTCTCGAAAAACACCATTCGCTCTATTAGGAAATTATTTCACAAATCGCGAGACTTGGCCGATTTCTCCAAAAAGAAGGGTTCTAGGCCTCAAAAATTCCCCAAACACCCCTAGTACATTTTATAACTCTTTAGGAATCCATATTATATAGAAGGTAAATATTTAGACTGAAATATAAAGCATCCAAACATGAGTGAAAAACCGGGTTCTAACAGTCTTACCCCTTAGAATAACTCATCTCCAAGTTGAACATATTATGTTATATAAATAGTATCTATGAATAGATCTAGCCATCAAGCACATATTTCTGACTCCTACTCCCAAGACTCATTTTGTATGAAACCATGCTTCCATAGCACTCGTACTAAAGGGAAAAAACCGTCCTCAGAGAACCTTTGTGCTCTAGTCAATGAAGCATTCTGGATACTCCTCAATGGTAGCATCAACATCTCACTCAACTTCTTCTGGATCAAAAGTATGAGATGATTCATCATGATATTGGAGGAGGTGTGAGTTGTGAGATATGTCATGAATGGGATGATACCTTTGAGGTATTAGAAACTGATAGGTTACCAGGTATACTCTCTCTAGAATCTCAAATGGACCTACATATTGAGGAAATAGATTTATCTGCTTTTGTAATAGTTTATTCCCTAGAATGGGAAATACTTTAAGAAAAACTGAATCCACAACCTTGACCTATAGAGGTCATCGACGAAGATTGGAATAAGATTTCTCTCTAGACTGAGCAGTAGTCATACACTTTCTGAATAGCTGAACTTGATTTGATGTCTCCTGAATGATATGAGGACCTCGTAGGACTGGCTCACGTACCTCTATCCTGAATAGGGGTGAATTGAATATCCTACCATATAAGACCTCAAATGGAGCCATATGAATTTTCACCTAGAATGTATTATTATAGGTGAACTAAATAATAGGGATATGATTCTCCCATGAACCGCAAAAAACCAGGGAATCGTGCTCATAAAATATCCTCTATAATCTAAATTTTCCATTCCAATATTCGATCGGTCAGAGGGTGAAAATATGTGCTTAGAAGCACCTGTGTTCCCATAAAATTCTAAAAACACTTCTAGATAGGGAAGTGATATGATAATTCTGATACGATATGACATTACGAGGAACCTAGTGTAGTCATATAATCTCACATGAAAACAATATTCCTTGATCATCAACAATGAATGTATCCTGAATTGGAATGAAGTGCATGATTCTATTATCTGGTCATTGAATACCCATATAGCAATGAAATCCTTCATCAACCTTGGTAATCTAACTATGAAATCCATATAAATATCTTACCATTTAAATTCCATGACTGGAAGTAGCAATACCAAGCCCATAAGTCTCTGGTGGTCCACCTTCACCTACTGATAAGTGGAACACCTATTGATAAAGCCTTCTATCTGATGTTTCTTTCCAATACAGCAATACCGGCATCACATACCTCAATATATCTTCGAGATGCCTAGATTAACTACCCATTGAGAAGCATTGGACTCTATCATAAACTCTCTCATATATATAGGAACCCAGATATGTTCATTTAGACATAGGACTCCATCTCTGTCCACATAACAATATAGAGGTGGGTTATCTCTTGAAATACTCTCATAGAGAACCACGTATTCTGGATCCGGGAATTGTTTACTCTTCAACTTATCAAAGAAGGAAGAGGTAACTGACAAGGATGAGTGATAATATTGCTCGTGACTATCTCAAAACACATGATGTATCTTAGAAAATAGGTCCATTAACATCCTTTCATCACTTGCTTCCCATATGGCATGTAGCTGAGTTTTATAACTCAGAACATCTGAAACTACATTTCCCTTCCTAGGCATATATGCAAACCAAAAATCAAATAATTTTAGATATTTGACCCATCTTCGCAGTCTAAGGTTTGAGTCATACTATGAAAATATATATTTTAGGATCTTATGGTCTAGTTACACCACAAAGTGCTCACCCAAAAGATAATTCCTCCAGCAACAAAAGAGATGAACAACTACTGCTAGCTCGAGGTCATGTGTTGGGTAGTTTGTCTCACGAGGGATCAATTGGTAAGATCCATATGTAACAACTCTATCTTCCAACTTCAGCACTTATTCTAGGATAATGCATGATGAGTCATAGAAGATAGTATAACCTATGCCTAGCTCTAGAAGAGTCATAATAGGTGTCAATACAAGCCTACTTTTTAGGTCCTGAAAGGCTTTCTCACATGATTATGACCATGTTAAGATGACACCCTTCTTTGTAAGACTAGTAAAAGGTGAAGAAAGGAATGGGAAGTCTTTTATTAAATGCATGCAATATCCATCCATCCCCATGAAACATTATTCATCAAACACTTTCTTGGGCTACTCCTAGAAAACTACATCACTATCCTTTTCTGGGTCAACAGATATTCTCAATTCTGACATTATGTAACCCAAGAAGGGAAAATTTTTGATACAAAAGTGGAACATAGAAATCTTGAAATAAAGATTATTCTCTCTTAGGGTACTCATAAAAATATCAAGATGTTTTGCATGGTTTCTAAGAGTGTGTGAATACACCAATATGTCGTCCACAAACACTATGATAAAAGAATCCAAATAAGGATGGAACACCTTATTCATTAGATCCATGAAAATGGAAGCAACATATATAAGACCTAACAACATAACAATGTACTCATAAAGACCATACATACTATAGAAAGTTGTATAATGTAGGTTTGATTTCCTGATTCGTACCTGATGATCACCTGATATTAGGTTAATCTTGGAGAAGACATTTTCAGCTCGGAGCTGGTCAAAGAGATCATCTTTTCAAGGTCGTGGATAACAGTTCTTTACCATAAGCCAGTTCAACTATCTTTAATCCACACATAAGTTTATGTTTCTATCTTCCTTCTTGAAAAAAAATCATAGGTGAACTTCAAGAGGATAAATAGGGTCATATAAAACCCTGGACCCTAAATCCTCTAACTTCCACTTGAGATCCTAACGCTCTATTTGTTCCATACAATATGAATAAATGGAAACTAGAACTACTCTTAAAAAAATCTTGATAGTAAACTCTACCTTTCTATCAGGAGTTAATCTAGAAAAATTGTTGTGAAAGACATCCCTAAAAAAATACACTACTAGAGGGAAATCAACTTGACATAAATTTGATCCTTTATGAAGATATTTTCAATCTGGTAGGTCACTCCTCCTAGCCCATGATGATCTTGTCCTACTCTACTAGTATAAACATTCCACTCACCCAAATGTAGATAAATACTACCCTCTAGTGGTGAAAATGATAACCTACAACGATTAACGTATATAAAATCACGAGAGTGAACTAACCAATCCATCCCAAGAATCACATCGAATCATGTCATCTAGAAAATGAAGAGGTTACATATGAATGGGTAACTACCTAATTCAATGGAACTATCCATACACCAGAGTGTACCCTATATTTGTAACCCTAATGGTGTTTCTAGGGTCATTAAAAACATAACATGCCGTTATGATGGCCATCCTGGGTGATCACATCCCACCAGTTCATGGATGAATCCTGAAGAATGTATGTTAAAATCTTGAACCTACACTCTAGAGGTGTTTCCAGATGCTCGAAGATAGAAAGGGTGGATTATATCAAAGAATTAGTAGCCTACAGACCGCCATCCCCGAAGAAAGTAGAAATATAATTTTGCTAGAACTCACAATTGAAAGAATCCATCATAGGTGAGAGCCATAGAGAACCATGTATAGACTACATCAAACATAAGAAACTGGAATTAAGATGAGAATCAGTGGCCAAATCAAGTATAGTAGTTGGTTCCTAATGACTAAATCCAAGAGGTATGACAGGTAGCTTTGGGACCCCCACGTCTAGAGTATGGTAGTCACCACCTTCCTGGCATACGATACGAGGATGTTGTGATGACATTGGTCTAAATATTCCAGGTACATGCCTCAGAACAAGCTTAAGAAGAAAGATAGCATCACTAGTAGAATATGATCGTATGAAATTTCACCACACAAGGTACACTACCCAAACTACCCAATTAGATGGCCAAGTATCACTAAGTTCACTAGTATAATTTTTTTCTCATTTTACATTTAATTTCTTGGATCACTCCTTTCCCTTTCATAAATATGACAAGGTGGGATAAGGATGTGAAACCAAATCATTTTTAAAATGAAAATTCATTTCCAATGAATCAGTTCCTATACACTTATCACTAGAAATGACACCCATTTATTTGTATCATAATGGATCGACTCAGTAATTACTCATTCCAACCCATGAGGGCCCATACACCTCTGGAAATGAGACAAGAAATAAATCAGTTGCAACCAAAAACAATTCAAGAATATGTTAACTATCATAGCAGCACTCAACAATCATAAGCATATCAAGAAATTAAAAGTACTGAAATGCACCTATATGGCATGAAAATATGCATGACATGATAATTATAGGTGCCTATAGTGATGCATGTGACAACACACATTTCCCTTATATCATTAGGGAAAGGATAAAATAAAATCCTCCAAGATAGTAATAATCAACATATCTACACAACATATGTGTCACCCAATGGTGAAATAATATCAACTGTAATATGAAAAATAAGAACAATAATTATAATTTAGAAAACATGGTTTTTACCCCAAACATGGGATTAGGATGACCAAGAAGGACTTATGAACAAGTCCCACACATTCTTAATCTAAAAGATATTATCTCTAAATAGTAAATTATGATATGAAACAACCTATAGTACAACTTTATTGTTGTGTCAATAAGTTTTTCCTTATGACTTTTCTATTCCTTCATGAGTGGCGGATATTGTTGGGTAAGTAAGGTCTCCTTATGTATTTACAATTCCATCTTGTTTGAAAAATAAAAAACACCTTATCTCATGGAAAATCTCTTTTTACCCTGTGTTTTACTTCTATAAATAAAATGTTCCATACCTAAGGAAATTTATCCTTACCATGTTTTCACTGTTCATTATCTTTTCTAAGTGTAAAATTCACTTTCATATCTAAAACCTCGTAATTGTGTAATACTTAGATAAAGAAACATTCTACTTTCAAACACTGGATTCAGACTTTGAATTCTCTAAATTCAGACTCCGAAGTCTTCTAAATTCAGACTCTGAATTCTATCAATTCAGACTCCAAACTCTTCTGAGTTATGACTCTGAGTTATCTGAATTCAGACTCCGAATTATTCCATTTTTTTACTTCAAATTCTTATAAAATCTGACTCTGAACTTTGTAAGATAAGGTTCGGAATTCTTGTGAAACCAGACTCTGAATTTCCTTGAAATTTAGACTCTAGAATTCTATAGAGTTCTAGTTTTGAATTCCTTAGAAAGAGAATATGAATATCCTTTTATTATAGACACAGAGTGTGTTTTCGGTTAGACTCCGAACTTTTATTTTCTTACACTCCGGATAACTCATTTTGGTGAGGTAACCATATTTTTTCTTACACTTGTTTTCGTTAACAAAACGATGTCGGGTATTTGGTTACTCACTAACCATTGTTTGAGTTACATGTGTACAGGTCCCTTTGAAATTCAGTGAAAAATATGACAGTTGGAGGAGGGAGCCGACTGTTGAAGTCCTGCCTACAAATAGGAGCTCATTTGAACAAGCTCAGAAATTTTGAAGAACTGAACTTTGACAACTTGGATTACATGCTGTTAAAGCGATTTCTAGAGAGAGAGGCTCTTATAAACTCTCAGGATTCATGCAGAAAGTTTGAAAGGCTTGATCAAACTTTGCTTCGTGTAGATTTTCTTTGTGAAGAGGAGCGATTTTCTTGAAATCAGAGAATTTGGGTTGTGAAGTTAGAGGTGTTTATTTCCATACAAATAGAGGGCTTGCGGGGATACCAAGACAGATACCGATTTTTGGATTGAGGGATTACCTAGGTTTGGTGAAGATAGAATTTCTTGAAAGTATAAATCAGGGGACCTTTATCCAAGGTTGTTGGATATCCTTATCTTTGGGTTAAAAGAGTTACAACTTGTTTCTTGAAGTGTTATATGTTTTTTTTCACTATAATTTTGGTTGTTGATTAAATTATAATTTTCTTATACTTCCTTAGACTTGTAATCTGATTATATAGGATTCTATACACTTTAAGGTAAAATCTTAGTTGTTGTAAACTTTTATTAAGTTTCATTTCCAGATTCAATTTTCTGGAATCAGGCAAGTTATTAGAACATAGAGGTGTTGTGAATTTTGTTTATGCAAA
Source organism: Viscum album (assembly GCA_963277665.1). Lineage (NCBI taxonomy): Eukaryota > Viridiplantae > Streptophyta > Magnoliopsida > Santalales > Viscaceae > Viscum > Viscum album. The sequence continues at coordinate 187,472,127 of OY728155.1, read as the reverse complement.
ATTTCTTTAAAGATTTTTAAAATATACAATTTACCCCCCCCCTCTTATATATTGAGTATCTACACCATAGTTTGATACTATAATCTGTATCATATATTTCATACTCTCGATCCCCACAATTGGTATCAGAGGAGGTGACCTTGTACCCTGAAGCAATCCCACAATTGGTATCATAGATTTGGTTCAATCTGAATTAGTCTTATTACTAAAAATTTTGTGTGGAAATATTTTTCTTAAGATGGCAGGTTTAAATGTGGGTTCTATCATCAATATAAATCCTACCAGACCTCCTATTTTTTGATGGAAATTATTATGAGTACTGGAGAGATAGGATGATGACATTCATTATTAACAATGGATTTGATAACTATCTAATGCGGATAGGAGACTATAATATTCCTGATAAGGAATTTAGAAATTTTACTTATAAACAGAAATCATAATATCAAGAAAACTTTAGAGTCAAAAATAAATTGCTATGTTCCATGACTAGAAAAATCTATAGTCAAATATCATCCTGTGAAGCTGCAAATAGTATCCGAAAGAAACGTGAAGTTACACATTTTGGTTCTTCTGAAGTCATAGAGACAGGAAGTGCTATGTTGAGAGTTGAATACCATGGATTTAATTTTCCTCTTGGAGAACCTATAAGCAAAGTTCTGCAAAGGTTTATGAATATCATGAATAGATTACAATCTATGGGAGAAAAATGTTCGGATGATGAGGACCTTATAGATAAAATCATAGACATCATGCCAAATGAGTGGGAGTCCAAGAGGACAACAATTGATAAGAATAGGAATGTTACCCAGATTTCCTTAGATGAGCTGTTTGGAACTCTTCTTCAGCATGATACTAGAATGAAGAGAGATGCTGATAATGTTAAAAAGAAGAATGAGAATGGAGGAGTTTCTTTTACAACTACTTCTAGTCATATGAAAGCCAAGAGTCCAAAAAGAGTAACAAGATCAAAGTCAAAGAAAGTTATTCTTCAGTCCAAATCAAGTGATACAGAAAAGTCTGAGAATGAATTAGCTAATCTTTCATAGAGAATGAACAAGATAGTATCTCAAAAGAACAATCAGAATAAGTACAAGAAGAGATACTTCAATGATAAGAAATATGTGGATGTTACTTGTTATGAATGTAGAAGAACAGGTCATATCAGACCCGATTTCCCTCTATTGAAAAAGAAGGAAAAGAAGGAAAGTAATTCAGAAAGAAACAAGAAAAAGTTCTATCATTTGAAGCACAAGAAAATCTTTAATGAAAACGATTCTTGGAGTCCTAGATGTGGAGTGTCTTCATGAAGTGAATCTTCTAAATATGAATCATCAGCACAGAAAAATATGGGATTCATTGCTACTAATTCTTTTTCAAACACATGTCTTATGGCCAAGGTACGCACTACCGAGTCTTTAACAAATTTATCTCTTGATAAGAATTACTATTACCAAGATATTACTTGTAATTAAGATATTTCGTCCTCATATAATGAAGAAATACCTTCATATGAAGAAGTATCTAGATTTTCCATGTTATTACAAGCAAAAAATTGTAAAATTTCTAATAAATTAGACAAGTAAAATACTAGGGAATAAATTCTTAAAAAAGAGATTTCATACCTCTCTAGAGATCTTGAAGATAAGGGTAAAATTCTAGAAAAACATTCTAAAGACCTTAAGGAAGTAAATTCTGAGAAGGAAAAACTTTCTAAAGATCTTCAGAATGTTATTTTAAAAATAAATGTTTTTAAGGAAAAATCTAACTCTAAGGAAATAATTCCTGAGGATAGGAACCTAGTTATCAGACTAAAATCTGAAATATCCCTCAAGAAATTTCTTACAAGCTTTACCTCTGGCAAGGAAAATTTTGACAATATGTATTCTCAAATTAATCCTCAAGGAAATACTATTGGAGTAGGTTATACTCACCAAAAACTAGTTTTCAAAAACAACAATTTTATTCCATCCAGGGTCCCTTTTGTAGTAAATGTAAAAGTGGTGGGAATTGGATGAAAAATTTCTCTTTGAATAATATTAAATCTCTTAGGTTTCATAAAGCTTATTTTTCTAAAAAAATTGGATACACAAAATTTTGTTGTCTAACAATTCTGGATCCAAAAATGTTTGGATTCCGAAAGTCTAACATTCTTATTTAATGGAAAATAAAGAAGGTACCAACAACAATACTTGGCACATGGATAGTGGATGTTCTCGGAATATGAATGGTAACAAAAACTAATTTGAAAAGATTATCAAGACGAAAGGAGGAAAAGTAACTTTCAGATATAATACTAAGGGAGAAATTATTGGTATAGGTAACCTTGTTTTTTGTGGAATAACATTGATTTAAAATGTTTTATTTGATAAAGATTTTAAGCACAACCTCATTAGCATAAGTTAATTATGTGATGAAGGCTACCATGTGAAGTTTAGGAATGACAAGTGCTTAGTACACAATTACAAGGAAGAGTTTTTTCTTTATGCCAATTGGAAAGAGAATGTTTATACACTAGACTCTAAAGACCTTAGGAACCAATACTTACCTTGCCTTAGTATAATGGAAAATCATTCTTGGTTGTGGAATAGATGGCTAGGACACTGTAACCACATGAACCTATGAAAACTTTCTAATAAAGGACATGTTAAGGATCTACTGGTGCTTAGATTTTATTATTCAAAATTTTGTGACCCTTGTCAATATGGAAAGCAACATAAATCACGTTTTAAATCAATTGGTGAAGTCTCAACTGCTGATGCATTACAGTTAGTGCATATGGATCTCTTTGGTCCTACAAAAAATGGAAGCATTGGAGTAAAGTATTATGTATTTTTTTATTTGATGATTACACTAGATTTACATGGGTCTATATTCTAGCAAAGAAGTCTAATGACTTATCGTATTTTAAAATTTTTAGAGGCCAAGTTAAAAATAAGAAAAATTTTCCATTGAAAACAATTCATAGTGATCGTGGTGGAGAATTTCAAAATTCTTATTTCGAAACTTTTTGTTGTAGAAAAGGCATTACTCACAATTTCTCAGCACCGAGAACTCTTCAACAGAATGGTGGTGTTGAAAGAAGAAATGTAATTCTCCAAGAGAAAACAAGAAGCATGTTGAGTGAATATTCTATAGAAAGATATTTCTAGGTAGAAGCTATATATACTATGTGTTATACTATAAATCATGTTTTGATTAGACCTTTAATAAATAAAACACCTTATGAGTTATGGAATGATAGAAAACCTATACTTTCCTTCTTCATGGCTTTCGGCTGCAAGGTATTCATTCTGAATACTGAAGATAATCTACACAAATTTGCACCAAAATATGATGAAGGAATTTTCTTAGGCTACTCCACCACTTCTACGACTTTAGACTTTTCAATAAAAACACATGTATTGTTGAAGAGAAAATACATGTGAAATTCGATGAAACTGATCCCTTTATTTTTAAACAACCTCAACCTACATCTTCGGATGTGTTTTCAAAAACTGATTATCAACCTTTGTTATAAGATCCTTCTGAAATGGAAAATTTACAAGAAGATGTTTCTGAAGCATTTACCCCAGAAGATTTCCAACCTTATGTTGATGAAAAGGTTTTACAAAACCCAAATTAGTTGTTTCTAAATAATCATCCTAGTGATAGTATCATTGGTGATGTAAATCAACCTATAAGGAGTAGATGTTCCTTATGAAATGAAGTAGAAAATATAGAAATCCTTTCCCAATTAGAACCAAAAAGAACTAATGGATCTTTAGGTGATGATGATTGGATAAAATCTATGCAAGATGAACTAAATGAATTTGAAAGGAATAAAGTCTAGAGCTTGGTTGAAATACCTAAAGAAACTTCTATTATTGGAGTAAAATGGGTCTTCATAAATAAGTGTGATGAAAATGGAATCATAGTATGAAATAAAGCTATATTGTTTGTGAAAGTATATAATCAACAAGAAAGAATATACTATAAGGAAACCTATGCTCCAGTAGCTAGACTTGAATCTATTCATATTTTACTTGCCTTTGCAGCATTCTTCAACTTCAAACTTTTTTAAATGGATGTGAAATGTGATTTCTTTAATGGTTTTGTACAAGAGGAATTATTTGTTGAACAACATCATGGTTTTGAAGATACAAAACATCCTGAACATGTTTATAAACTTACCAAAGATTTGTATAGACTTAATCAAGCCCCTCGAGCTTGGTATGATAGACTTGCAAGATTTTTTCTTCAAAATAATTACATTAAGAGAAATGAAGATCCAGTACTTTTTATAAAGAAAGATAACAAAAATGTTTTGACTGTTCAAATTTACGTTGATGACATTATATTTGGTTCAACTCAACAATCTTTATTTGATTCCTTTTTGGATCTAATGAAATCTGAGTTTTAAATGAGTATGATGGGTGTGTTAACATTTTTTCTTTGTTTTCTAATTTCTCAAAAACCAGAAGGAATATACATATCCCAACATAAGTATATTAAATATCTTCTTAAAAAGTATGTTTATGACAATAGTAAGAGTATTAGTACTCCTATTGGTACATCAAATACACTTGATCTTGATTAATCTAGGAAACCAGTAGATCAAACATCTTTTAGAGGTACGATAGGAAGATTACATTACTTGACATCTAGTCATACAGACATAATGTTTTCAGAATTATTATGTGCAAGATATGAATATAATCCTAATTAATCTCATTTAAAGGCAGTGAAAATAATCTTTTGCTAATTAAAGGGAACCATGGATTTAAGACTCTTTTATACTTCTGGAAATGATTTTATTTTGAAAAGTTTTTCAGATGCTAACTTTGGTGGATGTTTAATGATTAGAAACAGTACATCCAGAACGTATCATTTCTTAGGAGATTCATTAGTTTCTTGTTCATGCAAGAAGCAACACTAAGTATCACTTTCTACCACTAAAGCTGAATATGTGGCAGCTGGAAGTTGTTGTACTCAAGTGTTGTGGATGCAACACACACTCACAGACTATGGTATCAGTTTTACCAAAACAAAATTTTTTTGCGATAATACTAGTTCCATTGATTTAAGAAAAATCCATTCCCATCACTCTCGTAAAAACCACATAGATATTTTGCATCACTTTATTAGGGATCACACACAAAAAAGAGATATCATTCTTCAATTTATCAAAACTCAAGATCAACTTGCTTATATTTTCATAAAATCTTTACCCTCTAATAGATTTGAATATATTATACAGAAGTTATGAATGATAACTGTAAGTTAATCCTCCTTATTAACTTCTTATTGAAACCAATATCCATACAGTAATAAATTCATTTTCATATTGGGAGTACATTTTATTGTTAGTTTTTTAAATTTTTCGTAATGATGTTTTTCAAATTTTTGTAATGAAGATTTTCAAATTTTTGTAATGAAGTTTTTCAAATTTTCATAATGAAGTTTTTCAAATTTTTCGTAATGAAGTTTTTAAAATTTTTCGTAATGATGTTTTTCAAATTTTTGTAATGAACCTTTTCAAAAAAATTCATAATTTTTCATAATGATGTTTTCAAAATTTTCGTAATGACGATTTTCATAATAAAAATTTTCATTCTCTAAATTTTCGTAATGAAGATCTTCGTAATGAATTTTTTTTCTCGTAATAAATTTTTTCAAAATACAAATTTCATCAAGAAGAGTTTTTCATCACTACGAATAATCTTCCGGGAATTCCGAAAGGTTTGTTTTCTTTTTTATGTTTTTGTAGTCATCATTTACATGATAGTATTTTCTTTTATGTTTTAAATTTTTCGGATTCTAGTTTCCTTAAATCTGAATGTTTTTCCCTTAAAAACCTCAAAAGATCGGATCCTACCAAATTTTCCTTGCGGCTATCATCTCAATCGTCAAATCGAATCAGAATATTTCTCAACCATTGGATTGTCTTTAGAAGTTCAACCACCACTTCAAACGCCTATATAAAGAACCCCTCGAAGGTGATCCCACATCAATTTCAAGCCTTTGTGTGCCGAAGCTCTGCCCGTCATTCAAAATCCCATTATGAACCTCAAAAATCATACTCAAATATGAATGTCTATTGAAGTTCTTTCTCAAGAGATGTCAACTATCAAGTCGATTTTGGAGTGTCAGATTTAAAGAGAGAGGTTGGTGCATCCGAATTTCTTTTCCAAGTATGATTCCATTATATCCAAGAACATAAGGTTAAATGGATGGGAAAGTGTTTGCATATCAAAGCCAGGAGCTGAAGATGTAGTATATCCGGATCTGATTGTTGACCTTTACAAATTTGTGAGCTTTTTCAAAGAATAAGAGAGAGTAAATTTTCTTTCAAAATCTATTGATGAACTTATGCCCTTTGATACACCAAGGCTGCTAGCTTTATGGGGTTGTCTTATGAAGGGAAAGCTAAATTCTGTTCCCATAAATTTCCAGATGTACAAGGAAGTTTTCTCAAGGTAAAGTCTATGGAGCACCTTGGACATATAGATGTCAAGACTCCAAATATTACTCATTTGTATAAAAATAATTGGATCCTTGAATAATGGGTTCAAGGTTTCATCATTCTGAGAAAAGGTGAGAATGACAACTTCAAGAAGAGCGACATGTACATCTAAGATTTTATATTGAATCTGAGGAAGATAAATTTGATGATGTATATTCTGATTATGATAGAGAACATCAAGAATAGAAATCTGAAGTCTCAGATTATAATTTTTTCAGCTATTCTTTCTATGCTTATTGTTCAGTGCCTTGAGTCCTTCAAGATTCTTTGTAGTTCCAAGCCGAGGAATTGCAAATTCATGTTAGAAAGTGATGATACTTTGGAGGAGAATGAATATTGGTTTCTATAAAAATTCTAGATAATTCAATGACATACCAGAGGAAGAGGCTGAAGCTATTCTGAAGGAATAAGAAGTTCGTGAACCATTGAAAAAGGGGGAAAGAAGAGTAAATTGAAGGAAGTAGAAGAAGAAGAGAAAACCCCTAAAGCCAAGGAAGCTCAATCCGCACCTCCAAATCCCAAGAAGCAGAAAGCTTATACGGATGAGGTTTTTGCAATGTTGAAGGAGGATAAGATAAACCGAAAGTAAGGAGAGCCACAGTTTGTCTTAGATCCTGCTGAGGCCAAGTATTTAAAAGAAAAGACCACGTATGAGCTTGAATATCAAGATTAGGAAATGAAGCAAAAGAAAAATATGTCGGAAGCTAATACTTTTCAATCCCTCATAAGGGATACTGAGAAATCATCTGAGAATATCCCTATATCGAAATCCTTTTTTGTAGAACCCTTACCTGAGACACCGGGGAAGAAATTTCTCACTCAGGAAAAATTACAAGAAAAGATTGTTGAAGAAAAGGAAGCTGTGAAAGAAGTGAAAGAGGAATAAAGTAGTGGTGATAAAGAAGACCTCATAAAGAAAGTTGAATACATTCATGAGTAGGAAAGTGCATCTGAGAAATTTCCAATCCGGACATCTCAAGCTGGATCTTCAAAGCTTACTACTCCCAGGTTTGAAGAAAAAGTAGATGATGAAGTGAATAAGCCCTCTGAGGAAGAAAGTAATAATCATGATTTCATTCACCCTGAAGATGCTGAGGAAGTAACTGAAAAGGATAAGATTGATAAAGATAGAATTTTTCAGATGTCAGACTGTGAGCATAAGTCTCGAGATGAGGAAGCTATTCTGAGAACCGATAAGGGGAAACAGGTGATTGGGGATACACCTAACAAATTTGTTCTCAAGAGAAAGGAAGTTGGTGGATCTTCCAAAAGAAAAATTTTTGAGCAACAAAAAGAGTCCTCACCAAGAAAATTCTCAGATTCAGAATCATCATCCTTTGGACATGATTTCTTCATTCAATCACTGAAAAATCATGTTCAAACTACTCTGATCTTTCCAAGCATTGACTCGAGATGTCAGATGATCTAACACAACATGAATCAAAAATTGGATTCAGTATCATTGGTGATGAATAAGTGTGTAAAACTTGAGGCTAATTTAAATAACTTGTTCATTAACTAAGATTCCCACAAAAAATATTGTAATAAAGTTATTAGTTCATCAAATAAAGTAGTTGGGGACTTGAGAGAGATTTATGAGTTTCAACATGATGTTAAGGAATCTTTTGATAATGAATATAGTAAAATCAAGGATCTCACGACTAGATTTGAGGAAAAGGTAACTCTTGAGAAGAATACTCAGATTCCAGAGGTAAAGGATCTGAATGTGAAGCTATATTCTGTTTCCAAAAGTTGTAATAGGGAAGGGGATCTTCAGATTAAGATCGAAGAGAATCGAGTTAAGAAAGATGAGTTGTTGAAGGCTCAGGCAGAGGCTCTGAAGGCTCAGGATGAAAAGATCAAAGCTTTAGAGAAGAAAACATAGGATCAGGGTCAGATCGTAAATCAAGAAGAGGAATACCACAAGGAACTAAAAAAGCTAAAGAACATAGTGAAGAAATTGATACCCAAGGAGAAGGATGGAAGATATATCCAATCAGATCTTTTGTTGTATTCTTTCCTTGTACAAATTCATCCTATCTTAATGAATTTGTTGGTTGCTCGTTTTTGTTTGAATGATTTGTACTAATATTTCAGGTATTATAATTTCTTTTCCATTTCCTCAAATTATTTTTGAAAATCACAAAGGGGGAGAAAGGAAAACGAATACTAAGAAAAGAAGAAATACCCCCAAGTAAGGGAGAGTTTATCTAAGGGGGAGTTTTCATTACAGAGATTTCCGTATTCAAGATTTTAAAAATCTCATTTCGGAAATCTATAATACGATCCTTAGAGTTCCAAAGACTAAGGGAGATTTAGTTGTATTCATCATTGTCCATGTGTAAAGGCAGATAAGTTTTATTTTCAAAGTCTAGAAAAATATTGACTAAGTCCTTTTATTGTTTTTGTAAGGATGTTTGTGCTTTCCAAAAAGGGGGATATTGATGAGTCAATAAAGTTTTCCTTATGAATTTTCCATTCCTTCATGAGTGGGATAGATTGTTGAGTCATTAAGGTCTCTTTATGACTTTACCATTCCTTCTTGTTTTGAAAGTCACAAAAACCTTATCTCATGGAAAATCTCTTTTTACCCTGTGTTTTACTTCTATAAGGAAAATTTTTCTTCACCAAGGAAATTTATCCTTACTATGTTTTTCATTTTTCATTATCTTGTCTAAGTGTAATATTTGGTTTCATATCTAAAACCTTGGAATCATGTAACACTTAGATAAATAAGCATTATGTTTTCAGACTCTGAATTCAGACTACGAATTCTCTGAATTTAGACTCCAAACTCTTCTAAGTTATGACTCCGAGTTCTCTAAATTCAAACTCTGAACTATTACAAGTTTTAACTCCAAATTCTTATGAACTATAACTCCGAACTTTATAAGATCAGGTTCCGAATTCGTGGGAAAACAGACTCTGAATTTCCTTGAAATTCAGACTCCAAATTTCTATAGAGTTCAGGTTCCAAATTCCTTAGAAAACAGAATTTGAATATCCTTGTATTATAGACACCGAATGTGTTTTTGCTTAGACGCTGAAATTTTATTTTCTTACACTAAGAATAACTGATTTTGGTTAGGTAACCATATTTTTTCTTACACTTATTTTTGTTAACAAAACGATGTCGGGTATTCTGTTAGTCACTAACCATTTTTTGAGATACACATGTATAGATCCCTCTGAAATTCAAGGAAAAATTTGACTGTTGGAGGAGGGAGCTGACCGCTGAAGTCGTGTCTATAAATAAGAGCTCATTTGAATGAGCTCAGAACTTTTGAAGAACTGAACTTTTACAACTTGGATTAAATGCTATTAAAGTGATTTCTAGAGAGAGAGGAACTTATAAACTCTCAGTATTCTTGCAGAAATTTTGAACGGCTTGATCAAAATTTGCTTCGTGCAGATTTTCTTTGTGCAGAGGTGCAATTTTCTTGAAATCAGAGACTTCGGGTTGGGAAGTCAGAGGTGTCGATTTCCGTACAAATCGAGGTCTTGTAGGGATAGCAAGACAAATACCGATTTTCAGATTGGGGGATTACATGGGTTTGGTTAAGATAGAATTTCTTGAATTTATAAATCAAGGGACCTTTATCTAGGGTTATTGGATACCCTACTCTTTGGGTAAAAAGAGTTACAACTTGTTTCTTGAAGTGATATATGTTTGTTTTCCGCTGTAATTTTGGTTGTTGAGGAATTTTTAATTTTCTTATACTTCCTTAGACTTTTACTCTAATTATATAGGATTCTATACACATTAAGGTAGAATCTTAGTTGTTGTAAACTTTTTTTAAGTTTCATTTCCAGATTCACTTTTTTGGAATCAAGCAAGTTATTAGAACTTAAAGGTGTTGTGAATTTTGTTTATGGAAAATTTCCTTAAGGATTTTTAAAATATAAAATTCACCCCCCTCTGGTATATTGAGTATCTACACCATAATTTGATAATATAATCACTATCATATCATTCATACTATCGATCCCCACAATTGTATCAGAGGAGGTGACCTTGTACCCTGAACCTATCCCACAATTGGTATCAGAGCTTTTGTTCAATCTAAATTAATCTTATTACTAACAAGTTTGTGTGGAAAGATTTTCCTTAAGATGGAAGGTTTAAATGTGGGTTCTATCGTCAATATAAATCCTACCATACCACCTATTTTTTATTTAAATGATTATGAGTATTGGAGATATAGGATGAATACTTTCGTTATTAACACTGCAATTGATAAATATCTAATGCTGACAGGAGACTATAAGATTCCTGATAAGGAATTGAGGACTTTTACTAATTCGGAGAAATCAGAATATCAAGAAAACTTCAGATTCAAAAATACATTACTATGTTCTATGACTAGGAACATCTATAGTCAAATATCTTCATGTGAAGTTGCAAACAGTATCTAGATGAAACTTGAAGTTACACATTTTGGTACTTCTAAAGTCATAGAGACAAGAACTGAAATGTTGAGAGCTGAATACCATGGCTTTAATTTTCCTTACGGAGAACCTGTAAGCCAATTTCAGTAAAGGTTTATGACTATCATGAATAACTTATATTGTATGGGAGGAAAAGTTTGGGTTGATGAGGCCCTTGTAGATAAAATGATAGACATCATGCCAAATGAGTGGGAGTCCAAGAGGACATCAATTGATGAGAACTGGAATGTTACCCAGATTCCCTAGATGAGCTATTTGGAACTCTTCTTTAGCATGACACTAGAATGAAGAGAGATGTTGATAATGTTAAAAAGAATAATGTGAATGGAGGAGTTTCTTTTACAACTACTTCTAATCATATGAAATCCAAGACTCTGGAAAGTGTAACTAGATCAAAGTGAAAGAAAGGTATTCTTTAGTCAGAATCTAGTGGTACAAAAAAGTCTGATAATGAATTAGCTAATCATTCACATAGAATGAACAAGATAGTATCTCAAAAGAACTATCAGAATAAGTACAAGAAGAGAGACTACAAAGATAAGAAAGATGGGGAAGTTACCTGTTAGGAATGTAGAAGAACAGTTCATATCAGGCCTGATTTCCCTCTATTGAAAAAGAAGGAAAAGACAGAAAGGAATTCAGAAAGAAACAAGAAGAAGTTATATCATTCTAAGCACAAGAAAATCCTTAAAGAAAATGATACTTGAAGTACTAGCTGTGGAGATTCTTTAGGAAGTGAATCTTCTGAATATGAATCATCAGTACCGAAAAATATGAGATTCATTGCTACTAATTCTTTTTCAAACACATGTCTTATGGACAAGGTATGTTCTGCTGAGGCTATAAAACATTTATCTCTTGATAATAATTACTATTCTAAAGATATTACTTCTAATGAAGATACTTCGTTTTCAGATAATGATGAAATACCTTCATATGAAGAAGTATCTAGATTTCCCATGTTTTTAGAAGCAAAAATTTGTAAAATTTCTAAAACATAGACAAGGAAAATACTAGGGAATAAATTCTTACAAAAGAGATTTTAGACCTCTCTAGAGATCATGAAGATAAGGATGAACTTCTAGAAAAAATTTCTAAAGACCTTAAGGTTGTAAATTCTGAGAAGGAAAAACTTCTTAAAGATCTTAAGAATGCTATTTTAAAAATAAATGTTTTTGAGGAAAATTCTAACTCTAAGGAATTAATTCCTAAGGATAGGAACCTAGTCATCAGACTAAAATCCAAAATATATTCCCTTAAAAAAACTTCTTGAAAAATTTACCTATGGTAAGGAATATTTGGACAAGATGTATTCTCAAATCAAACCTCAAGGAAATAATATTGGAGTAGGTTATACTCACAAAAAACTAGTTTTCAAAAACAACTATTTTTTTCCATCCATAGACCCTTTTTGTACTAAATGTCCAAGTGGTGGGCATTGGAAGAAAAATTTATATTTGAATAATGTTCAACCTCTTGGGTTTCATATAGATCATTTTTCCAAATAAATGTGGATACCCAAAATTTTTTTGTCTAACAATTCTGGATCCAAGATTGTTTGGATTCCGAAAGTTTAACTTTCTTATTTTCTGGAAAATAAAGAAGGTACCAACAGTAATACTTAGTACATGGATAGTGGATGTTCCTGACATATTAATGGTAACAGAAACTACTTTGAAACGATTATGAATACAAAAGGAGGAAAAGTAACTTTCAATGATAATTCTATGGGAGGGATTATTGATATAGGTAACCTTTTTTTTCTTATAAAAACATTGATTTCAAATGTCTCATTTGTTAAAGGTCTTAATCACAACCTCATTTTAAAAAGTTAATTATGTGATGAAGGTTACCATGTGAATTTTAGGAATGAAAAGTGATTAGTACACAATTACAAGAAAGAGTTTATTCTTTATGCCAATAGGCAATAGAATGTTTATACACTATACTTAGAAGACTTTAGGAACCCAGACTTACCTTGCCTTAGTGCAATGGAAGATTATTCTTGGTTGTGGTATATAAGGCTAGGACACAGTAACCATAGGATCCTATGAAAACTTTCTAATAAAGGACAAGTTAAGGATCTACCGGAGCATAGATTTGATTCTTCAAAAGATTGTGACCCTTGTCAATATGTAAAGCAACATTAATCAAGTTTTAAATCAATCGGTGAAATCTAAACTACTGATACATTACAGTAAGTGCATATGGACTAGGGTTTTTCTGTGGGAAGACTATGCCCTAAATACCCAAGTTTAGTACAATGGATAGAAGTAAACATAGGAAAATAGAATGTATAATATAAATAAACAGAAGTGAAAACAATAAAATAGAGAACAATGTAACAATAACTGAAACAACGGGAAAAACATTCAACAACTGATGATATGTCATGTCACTAAAAAACTAAAAAACACGGATACAAGATAGTGGGAATAGCATATTCCAAAATAAATAAAGGTAATCAAACAATATCCCAATCATCCCAATCCCTAGCTCAGTCATATGCTATAAAGATCCATCATAAATAGTAAGAAATCTACTGTTTGATGTCGTATGCTTCCCTTCGTCAATACATGAAACTATGTAATCTAATCCAAATACCAAACGAAACCTAGAAGGGGTATGAGATAAATCTCAGTGGGACACCATCAACGGTGTTTATAACATCTGACCTGTGTAATGGTAATGCAACAGTGTGTAAGAATGAATATATAAAGAAAATATGTACAATGTAACTAAATACCCAAGTAGCTAATTCAGCCACCGACTAGTACCTGATCTTGTAAAAAATTCATTATTTTATTATTACCAGTTTATAAATAAGTAGTATGTCATCAATTTAAAAGGTTCCAAGATGTAACAAGGAAACCAATAATGATTTCAAATAATGAAGTCCCAAGGTAATAACCAAGGCGATGTAGACATCATGGGTCACCAGCTTAGTAATAACTCTATACTGGTATACGTTAGCATGAAATCCAAGGAGAATAGTACATGGTATTCCACAATGATGTGAATACTGAATTCAAGGCGACTGTCTAAGGTAAAATGAGGCTAAGCAAGATAGGGCCCAATGGGCTATAACAATGGAACCTACTTGTCAATGCTTGATCCAATGAGTTTATCTGAGGCATCCAATGTTGATATGAAATGGTTCTTATGGTTTCATACTGAGAATCCAAAAAATAAACAAGGATTTGGATCTAGGTTGGTATCAACCTATGCAATCCATATCCTTGAATCAAAATGGGGTTCTTGAGAGCTCATGGAATTATCTAACCAGAATCCAAGGAAAGATAAAGTCAGGCCATTCTTATTTGATTATAAAGTCATGTAATATTTCATTTGGTTCAATACTTGACTTCCATTAGTGTGATAAGCTCATCTAGTATGAGACCTTTTAATCAATCCTTTTGGTTCAATCCTTGACTTTCATTAGTGTGACAATGCCATGTAGCATGAAACCATTCATTTAATCTATTTAAATCACATTCCATATTCAATAATCATTCCTATACCTTCTATTAATGTGTTAATGGGTGATAAATATATGAATCTTACTATTCATTTACACTTAATGCCAAGTCATAAAATTAGTATACTTTTCAATTCACATTTCACATTTTGTTGTCAAATTGAATCACTTAACTTTGGCGGGTAAAGTGGTGAGAATACATTGTACTTTCATTATGAAATGCTTATTATCAGAAATAAATTTAATATAGAAACTCTTACCCTTAGGAAGGTCAAGCCAAGGCACACCCGAATGGTATCTCAGGCATGCCAAAACACTAAAATGACAATTATGGCATAAAATCCTACATGGGATTAATGGAGTTGTGGGAATAACCATCTATAATTAATAAAATATTTTAGAAGATCATATCCATATAGTTCAAATGATTATAAGAGTATAATGTAAATTCTATAAAAGACACCTGATGAAATTGGTGGGCCCTACACGATAATTCCAAAATCAATGAACACGGGGGATGAGATATGGACCACCAATCATAGGATGGTATGAATATACTCCTTCAGTATTGGCCTTTTAATTGGCATTGATTTGGGTAGATCTAAGAAAAGGAGAAAAATGATCATAAATTGATCACTCAGTTGAGAGAAAAAGAGAAGGAAAACAGCTCAAGAGGACTCATGTACTTACTATGGCACATCCTACATAATGAAAAAAAGCTCGATTGGATCCCAGATAAAGGTTAAACCTTGATTCTTATCGTATATCTTCATAGGGATCCAAAATGAGATCTATTTTCGTTAATCTCACCGAAATATGAATTAGGGAGGAAGAGGGGTTCTATTTATATCATTAAGGGAAATTTTTTGAAATTACCTAGAAAAGTGTCATGTGCATGGTCTATCCTCATGGTTTGACAAGACTTGCACAAATTGTGCAATGTTACCTGAGAAGAAGGATCACTTGCATTGTTAGGCCACATGACTGTGTGCCAACCATGTGAGGTGGTTCTCTATTGAAAAAAAAACCATCGACATAGTTAGTAAAATCGTGCACAAACCATGTGACTTGGCCTGTTTTCCAAAAAATAAGGGTTTTGAAATTCCCCCAGACACCCCTGACACCATTTATAAATCATTAGGAATCCATATTAAGTCCAAGGTAATTATTTATATTGAAATTTAAAGGATCTACACCAGAGTGAAAAACATGGTTCTTATAAATAGTTTCTACAGTTTAAGGCCACCCATACTTGACCAAAGGGTATGTGGATAATGAAAAAAATTGGTCCTGGAGATCCCATTAGGATATACAAGTATACCTAAATGCAGCAGGGGAGGTGGTAAAACATGATCTTGGGTGATTTTGAATCATAAGGATTGAGGTTGGATTCTTTTATAATGAATGACTACAGATCATGTTTGAAAAGAAGATGCAGTTATGATGTTTTCAAAGAGTAGGGAGATAAAACAATTTATTCCTAAGGATGATGGTTCCTCATGCTGACAAAGCCATTTTGGGGAACACATTTTTCAGAGCCAATTTGAGTTGTATTATGCATATTCAAAACAAAGGTGTCCATCAGAGTTAATCACTCTGATCACTGATAAAAAAATTGGAATATTGAGAATATTTCAGTTCCCATAGGACAAGGGGAATGATGTGTTGAGGGGGATGTGTCTAAGTACAAAGGAAGTATTTGGACTATCATTTTCCATCGAGTGTGAGATTCCTTAAATAAATTTGGCTTACTTTTAGGGATGTGGGACACTATTGCCTATTTGATGGGTTCATGAAGAGGGAAACCAAATTAATATCACCTGCATAAATTGGGTTTATGTGTGTGTGTAAATGGACACATGTTTTTTATATGGATGTTCCTAGGTTAAGTGAGATGGATGTCACTACAAATATCATTGAAGTGATAATCCAAACACACATAATTTTGATTGATATATAGGTTTATGGAACAATAGGAGACCGACACCAAGATTGGGGACCTCTTGGGTGAGGACTAAAGTGTGATTTAATTTAATGTCATGCCTTTTATGGTCATGTGATGAGGAGTAACTATTTAAGGTTGATTTGGCCAATAACTCTTTATAATTATCTAGGATTGAATATGGGTGATTTTATTCCATGGTATTAGGGTTTCTAGATCTAGGAAAATGATATGGGACAATTTCACAAGGGATTATTGCAGACCTTATTCGAAAAGATACTTCTATTATAAAATTTTCAAAGAATACATATATAAAATATTTCCTCTGAAGGATGAAGGTTCGTCTGGTTGAAGGTACATTTTGCGGAACAAGTTATATAAAGAAAATTTAAGGAATAGTTTGCATAGTAAAAACAATGGTGTCCTTCAGAGTTGAGTGATTTCATATTCGATATCCAATAAATATTATAGATATATGAATTTACCAAAGAATGAAGTAATTTATGTGAATGTAGTATTCCTAAGTATGGAGGGAACATTTAGGTTTTAATTGACCAAGAACAAAAATATTAATCTTTGAAAAGATCTTATTTCTAACTTTTACATTATTAAAGGACCATTTGAAGCTATAAATGAGATTTTGAGACCTTGGAATCATTAAATATCCTATGGTAATAGGAATCAAACATACCTAGTTATATATTTAAAAAAACCTGCACATGTTTGATTATTATTTTAATTTAGGGGAATGTTTTTTGAATACGGGCTCAGGAATGGGGTGAGAACCCATAAAAGACTCTCCCATGAAGATATGGATTGTACATAGAAGAGTGGGTACATTTTTATATTATGGATGAATAAGGATCTTGGATTCAGGTGTCACTACATATACCATTAGAAAGAGAATCATGCTAGATGTAGCTTTTGGATGGAGGTGTGGTGGGAGACCAACAACAAGGATAGTCGTCCTCTTAGGTGAGGGTCATAGAAATGCATAGTTTTATATCATGTAAGATAAATCACTCATGCAGTTTAATGTCATACAGAAAATAAGTTTGGTGTTAGTTTTAAGGTCTTTCATCTAGGATTGTGCTAACCATCAAGCGATTTGATACATATTGATCATGTGGGTAATAAATTACCAAAATTCATAAGCCCATGTGAGCTATGATCATTGTCAGAAACCAGGAATGAAAAGGGTTTTTCTCACCACCTAAGGGGGATCAAATGAAAGAAAGAGGGTAAAATTTAACTTGTAGTGGTCGATAAAAGATATAGGATCTAGGGATCTATATGTATCTCATTATAATGAGAATCAATCGTTAGGTAGTTCTAGGATAATTTTAACACCAAATGAGAGGGATTTGAAGGATACCTTTTAGTGTTATGCAGTAATGATGAATGTTACCAATGTGAAAAAGAAGGAATGATTCCCCGTAAACATTATCCATGTATTTGAGAAATAATCTCATATAAGGAATCCTATTTTTATGGCATGAGGCTTCCTGAAATATTTTCCAACTGCATTTTAGCTTGGTACATAGGGTAAGACAAAACTTTAATGTCATATTTTGATGATGTTTTCATACTGTTTATTTTCTCATGACTAAATGATATGGGTCATTACATTTAGGGTCATGTGACAAGGGCCTATGGTTCATGTTCTTTGGACGGAATTTCATGACATGTTGAAGGTAATAACATGATTTGAAGTGGTTGAAAAATAAGCTAAGTGAATTAAAATTTATAATGAAATTGTACACTATGAAGGGAGGTAAGAAAGGTCTAATGTTAAGAGTATTTGTGAAAAAATAAGAGACAAGAGGAATAAGAATCACTACATATCCCAATAAAATTGGAATCAATCCGTATGTATTTCTGAATCATAGTGTTGTAGATAACTAGTATTATAGTTGACGAATCCTCTCTGGTGATGTAAATGGGAATCACATAGTTTAATGTCATGTGAGAAGGATGTTTCTATGCAGTTTAACATCTTGAGACTAAAAGGAACCAGTCATGTCTATATTGTCAAGTGATAAGGACTTTTATGTCGATTATATTCATATATAAAAAACAATAGTGTCTTTTCGTTTAGAATATTTTGATGAGGACTATAGAATTACAATTTTTAATTTCAAAAATATTTTATTTATATGAGGGTGAAGATATTTCCTCACCTTCTAAAATGTAAAAAACCTAATGTGAAGAGAGGCCTTAGGGGTTAAAGGATGGTGAAAACTATCTTATAATGGGGTGGATTTTAGGATGGGAAAAAATACGGGGCGTAGGTGTTTTTATGTATATTGTTAATGCGAGAATCAAGAAATAAATAGTTCTAAAAATGATTCCCATACTAGATCTGACTCATGTGTAGAGGGGTGAAATTTCACTTAAAATGGTCCTGCTAATTAAATTACCCATGTTGGTGTCCATTAAATCATTTTTTTGTATGAAGGAGAGGGGAATATTTTCTTTTTTTGTTGCTGGAACCCTGAAATAAAGTATGAGCCTTAATAAATAACCCATTGAAATGGGAATAAATCCATATGTAGTTTTGAAGAAGGATAGGATGGAAGTGTAGTATTAGACCATCACCAATAATTTTGGTTCGCTTGAGCATAATCCAAAGTCTTAAACAGTTTTACATCATGTAACAAGGATGTGTAATGTGAAATTTTACACCATGAGACATTTATGTTGTCATAAAATTTAGTGACTTTTAAAAAGGACATTAGGATATATATTCTAATTTATTATAACTCAGACTATGGCGTCTTTTAGTTTCAAGTCATATGAGTAGGACCATGGTTTAATGGGTCACATAAAGTATTTATTGAGAAATCATGAATTGGTATGGGGTGTGGAATGCTCACCATCCATGGTTATTAATGAATAATAAAAATTAGGATAGACCTTATAATAACAAAATTTCCATCCAATTTTGGTTCATCCTTCAAAGGTTACTTCTCGAGTATCGTCAGGGTTCTCAGAGCTAGAACCAATTCTCTTTGAAGGAATGAATGAAGATGGAATTTCATGTTGATGGATTAAACAATCTATTTTTTTTGTAATTCCAAGTGGTTAAAGGTATTCAAAGTTCTCTAATCAAGTCACTAAAAATCATCCTACTACTAATGTGATTGATCATAATCAGAGATTTTTCCATAAATAGAAATTAAAATTGATGGAATTGGACCTCAATGGGTTGCAATGCCTATGTTCCATAAACTAGTGAGAATAAGGTCTCTTGAGTATTGGAGTGAGTTGTATTGCAGTAGACCCACAAATCATGATGAATCTTGTTTGTATGAGGCTTATTTTCTCTATCCACCATTTTATAGAGAATATTTGATAGGGTTTTATTTAAAGCCTCTATCTATTCATTTATCATCTCATAGTAGATGAAAGAATAGTTGGATTGAATGTTGTACTATTGGTAGAACTTCTTCAATTAAAAATAATAGATGTTGGTTTCATTTTATAATAGTATTGTGGGAGGGAAACCAAATATAGTGATGATGTTTGACTTTATGAAATTGATGATAATCGTGTCCCCTAATTTCATAAGGAGTACCAACTCAACCCAGTTGGATAAGAATTCGATAGCAGCAAGGTTGTATTTGAACTAACTAGCCATATCTGGAGGGTAAAAACCTACAACACCCACTCCCTATATATCAAAAAATAGGAACAAGTATTTATATATGTGTAAAAACAATAGTGGTTAATGGTAGAAGTTGACATACAGTTGGAAGGAATGACACTTTTTGATGAATTGTGTTCAATCATTCATTATTGAAGGCCAAAAATTCCCAAGACTCATAAATTGGTGAGAAATAATTGTTCCTGAATGGTGGCAACCACATGATACAACATTATATTACTTTATGGTGTTAGTAATCTACCCTATATCAACTAATCTAAAGGGAACCCCCTGAAATATTCTATTATTATGAACCCTAAGATGACCCATGCTACCGTAGAGAGTGAAATTTACTATCAATCAATGACTTTATTTTATATAGATATATATGATATAAGGGGGAAATTTTGGAGGTATTATTGGATTTGAATCATCCAACCATTTGAAGGGTTATCTAGTTTATTTGTAGAGTCTACATTGTTGATCTCTTCCGAACCACGTTGAAAAAACGTTGATGCTATTCTACAACGGGCGATGCTGAGGAATATTTCATCCTAATCAGGATCCACCAAGTATGTGGTAGAAATTTATAATGCTTCTTCATAATTGTTTTGTGAATGTGGGATGTGATTTAGTCTTAGATAAAAATGGTAATTCTTCCATTAACCCTTAAACACAATTGAGAAGGGGGATACTTTCTTCTTTTCTAATGGAATAATCAACACTGAATTTATTAATCACAAAATTTGGTTCACCATTGATTAAGTAGTGATTAAATGGTATTTTAAAGGAAAATTAAAATCCTACAATGAGGTATTAGTATTTAGCACCATTTTTAGTGCATCCTTATAATGAAAAAAAGGAGTAGTGTAGAACTTCTTTGTCTAAGGAAAGTAGAATGACTCCCAAACCTACATTATTGAGCTTGGTAACTTCCATCCTATTTTCAGTTGGGATTCTAGATGCACCATCAAAGTAAATTTCCTATATCTTGGTAGAGTCATAGATGAAAAAGATCTCATTGTTTGGAAGTTCAGTTCTTATCTGTACTTCTTCCGTAGAGGGATGTTCCACCATAACATTTTATAAAGGCTTTCCCTTTTATTGCCTTCTGTGATATGAACTAGATATCAAACTATTATAGAATGAATGTACACTTATCCAAATATCAAATCAAAATAGAAAAATTGAGGATATATTTGATATTTTCATTTCTATAGGTCCAATGGACCTCATGGTACTAAAGGTAGTTCCATAAAAACTAAACTACAAAAATCAATTGAAAATACTTATTCTCAATATCTGAATTGAAAGTCTCAGTGTCAATAATTTTATGAATGCTATAATAAAGGATTTTTCACCACCAACATTATTTTTATATGTGATTAATACCCATTGAAACAATTTTAGATTTTTTACTTTTAATATTAGTGTATTTACTTCAACTGGAGGAATCAGACCTAGTGGGATCATCAATTATTTCTTAAAGAGTTTGAATTATTCTAGGATGTCATCAGTCCATTGAAATTTAATCCATTTTCTTTTCAACCTGGGGAAAGGTAAACGTTTTCATATGAGATTTAATATGGTGTGTCAAATCTGTTAAATGAGTCCCTATAGGCCTCTTAGATATTTGAGTTTTTTGAGGAGTGACATACCTCGTATTTTCTTAGTTTTCTTGGGATTAATTTGATTCGATGGTGGCGTACCATGAATGTAACGACCCGAAATTTTGAATAAATCTTGTTTCCTAATTTCATGTGTTATTTTATTTTATTTTTATACTCAACAAAAATGTTTTATTTGATAAACATGATTATAATTAAAATGAGACCAGTGGGTTTTGACTATTATATAACCATCGGTCAATATGACTACTGTGAAAAAAATGTTTTGATTATTGTCTCTAAATATAAGTAATCTTGGTTAATTATTATAGAAAGAAGATTCGATGGCCTCACCTGGTAGTCTTGGACCGATCGAAGCCCATCTAATAGAGCTTGGGAAGGAGGTAGCACCATTGGGCTTTGCTCTGGATCAAATCCAAGCCGAACTTCATCATGTGAAGCTAGAATGGAATCGCCTTCTTGAGAAGTTCAAACTGATAGAAATTACTACTCGGGCAATGTTTACTGAGCCACCCCAAGATTCTATCACCCTAGCACACCTTACTCTTAGGTCCTATGCTGGTATTATAAGGGGCTATGTAATGAGACCGTAACTTCCTTGTGTAATCCTTGTTTTAAATAAAAATTGGAATTCCTTCTTATGATGAAGTTTATGAATTTTTAAATGACCGGATAAATATAGTATGCATATTTTTGATGAATTTTAGAAAAAAGATATTTTAAAAATGGTTGTGTAAACCTTAAATAATTAAAAATGTGTAATGATTTTCAAAAAATGGTCTTCTACAATTATGTCCAGTACGAAATTTAGAGTCTAATAAGATCAAATTGATTTTTGAGGAATAATAAATTGTGAATAGTGATTTTACGCTTAGGATTAGTAATGTGACCAAATGGATTAGTAATCTCACTTAAAGAAAGTTTTAAAATAATCTAGGCGCCTTGATTAAGTAATGTGATTCAATAAAATGGTTAAATAACGGTTTCATAAATTATTATTCAAGTATTAGTTTTTTTCGGGTGAATAGTGTTTTTTAATTAAAAATTTAATTAAAAATAATTAGAAAATTTTTTTATAAAAAGGACTTTATTTTTGAACTCAGAGCATCGATATTATGCTATGGTAATTTTTGGGGTTTTTTCTGAAAAAAATGAATTTTCGGTGAATAATGTTTTTATTTTAAAATTAAATTAAAAATATTTAGAAAATTATTTTTATAAAATGGAGTTCATAAATTTAATTAGGGAATCGATATTTAGTTAAGGTGAATGTTTGGGAATTTTTTGAGAAAGATGAATTTTTCAGTGAATAGTAAAAATGCAGTTTTAGGGTTTCGGTATGTTTAATGACATCATAATTGTGTCATGATGATGTAATGAGATCTTTTAAGGGTTTTCAGGCCAAGGGTGATGAATTATTGTTTTGGGGGCCCCATGTGTCCTAAATCCATGATAAATGCCAAGGGAGAGCACATGGGTTTGAGAAAAGCACATGTGAGGTGTCCCTTGGCCATTAATGCCTTGTCCTCTCACTTTCCCTATAAATACCAAGCCCTCCTCTCATCCATTCGACTCCCCACTCATCCCCAACGAATTTCTGGTCTCATTACCTCCCAAGGAGTCCTCCCAAGGTGCCCCAAGCCCTCAAGGTCCCAACCTTTGAGGTTTAAGAGTTACATTTTAAGCTAAGGGATCCGACCTCTCTCTTTCATTTCAAGTAATATCTTTTATGTCATTCCTTTTATGCTCCATGTTCTTATGTTGGAGGATGTTCTTTTATACTCCTCTTACTTCCCTTTTCATGTTAATATAATGAGAGATCCCCTCTTACTCTCATTATTTGGTTTTATGAAGTTTTAAGTGGCGCCGTTAGGCTGCCGAAATTTTTGTAACGGATTCTTTCTCCCTTCTCATTTTTCAAGATCTATTTTCATGTAAAGTATTTTCATGTTCCTTTTTTATTATGTTGGGGTATGATCTCTAAATTTATCATACTTATATTTTATTATCATATGATGAGAGACCCCATTTGATCGCTTCAATTCAGTTTTTGAAGTTTAAGTGGCGCCGTTAGGCTGCCGAATTTTTAAGTGGTTCTTCACCCTTCTCGTTTTGAAGTTCTACTTTCATGTCAATTCTTTCAAGTTCGTTTTTGTTATGTTGGGGTATTATCTCTATATCTATCATACTGGACTCTTATGTTCATATGATGAGAGACCCCATTTGATCTCTTCAATTCAGTATTTTGTTGAAGTTTAAGTGGCGCCGTTAGGCTGCCGAATTTTTAAGTGGTTCTTCACCATTCTCGTTTTGAAGTTCTACTCTCATGTCAATTCTTTCAAGTTCCTTTCTATTATGTTGGGTTATGACCTCTATATCTATCATACTGTACTCTTATGTTCATATGATGAGAGACCCTATTTGACCTTGTCAATTCAATTTTGTTGAAGTTTAAGTGACGCCGTTAGGCTGCCGAATTCTCATAAGAGAAATCTTTTTTTTTTCTTCCTTTCATGTTCTTCATTTCATATGGTATATTTTCAAATTTCATTACAATGTTCTTAAATCCCTTATATTTTTTCCCTCTACGGTTTGATGGGTCATTTATGAATGTTTGACCCATGTCCCCTCTCTTCTAAATGTTTTCTAAAACCTTGTAACATAGCCGTTATGCTGCAGAATGTTCGTCTCAAAATGCCTCTCTCTCTTTTCTAAAAATTATTTTATGTTATAAAGTGAATACTCAAATCTCTTATTTATATAGGGGTATTCACATATATATCAAAATGTTCTATTTTAAATTCTGGGAATTACATAAATGAAACCCTCTTTCCCTTTCCGTGGGTTTAAAGTGACGTAAAGATCATGTCTTTAAAGCAGTTTTTAAAATGTTATGATTATGAAACGAAACACATTTATTTTATGCTATATGGGTTATTTATGAAATGTTTGATGATGATATATGTGTCTCACATGATAATAAAGGAAAATTTAAGGGTGCACCCTGATAGCGCTCCAATGCATTGGGTAAAGACTTAATCTCTAGAGATGACCATTTTAACGACGCCTTGGTGAATAACCTTGGTAATTTTAACGACACCTTGGGGATGAACCTTGGTGAAACGAAACGATTGTCAATATTAAATGTTGTAGCCACATCTTCAAGTTATGAAAAATGTTATTTTTATTATGATGTATCTCATGATTTCTTTCTCATGCCTTAAAGTTCTTTTAATGTCCTTATTGAAGTATCTCAAGTTCACATGTAAAATGTCTCTCTTGTTTCCCTTACTGGGCTTTCTGCTCACCCTTTCTTTTGATGTATGTCCCCAGGTTATGAGATGCAGTAATGAACCTAGGATGAACTTAAGGAGAAGCCTTTCAAGTGTTTAAGAAGAGTGTTTTTTTCTTTTCATGTATTATGTTCCTGGTTTCCAAGACACTAAACCTTAAAGCTCCTCAGTTTTGTAAAATGTAATGAAAGATTATGTGATAAAATATGGGATGCTATAGTTGGTATCAAAGGATGGTTTAGTTATTTGTGGAAATTAGGATATGAAAACACTAGGAAGAACCCTATAGAAAAGTTTAAATATAGGAAATATTCCTGGTATTTTGGTGAGTATTGAGTAAGGGGTTGCCAAGCAAATACATCCCTGTCTGGATCCGAGCAGGTAGAGGTGGCTCTGGCACAGTTGTACATAGGGGTAAAACCCGAAAACACCGCTTTGAGCTAGACTCGAATGGGAACTGGTACATGAAAACGGGCCTTTCTGCACTCTTGGTTACGACACTCCCGGGGGATATGCTTTGGTAAATTCATAAGCTTAGTATGAACCATTGTTAAAGGAACACAGGTAAAATAAAATAAAGATTCACATAAGAATATATGATCATGCATAACCTAGATGGGAACCTAGGAGATCACAAGTTAGGGTATACCTTTCATCTACAAGTTATCCTTATATGCTTTCAGTTCCTTTTCATGATTATTAACTAAGTACTTAAGCCCCTAATTATGCTTTCTCTTCTTAGTTAATGGTGGGAAATGGAAGAACATGTCCCAACAACCAATGTGATAGGAAATGCGACGATTGTCGTATTAATATGACAGGGATGATTTGGGGATTAAAATATGATTATTATTTTGGAAGAC
This sequence comes from Viscum album, assembly GCA_963277665.1. Classification (NCBI taxonomy): domain Eukaryota; kingdom Viridiplantae; phylum Streptophyta; class Magnoliopsida; order Santalales; family Viscaceae; genus Viscum; species Viscum album. The sequence continues at coordinate 187,446,323 of OY728155.1, read as the reverse complement.
ATTCATTATTTTGGGAACCATATTTGATCGAGGTAAATAGATTACTACGGTATTTTCATTGAGGAGTAAGGTTGACTTATATTTTGAAGAATCGATGAATTTAAGGTGGACTTATAGTAATTTAGGTTACTTACGGGAATGATTAACCTATCTTGGGTAAAATATGTTTAGGTTAACTACTTTTTTAATAAGATGTTAGGAGTGGTTGATGTTGTTTGGAGATGAACAATGAAGTTTATTTTGGAAGACTATGTTATCAAATCTTTCTTGTATTTGGGTTTCAATCTTAGTTTGGTTTATTTTGAGGAATCTTAAGGACCATTATTTACGGAATGGACTATGATGAACTTTGGGTATTACCATGGAACTTGAAGATTTAAAAGTAGTTTCCATTCCTATGGGATTATTTCTTTTTGAAGCGTTTTTTACCTTACTGTTTCTGTTTTTGGGATAATGTTTAAAGATATAAGAAATAGATAGTTGATCTTTTGTGGATTATGTGATTCTCTAGAAGATTATTCTTTTGTTTTGATGAGACCAAGTAGTTTTGAATGCTCATCATTTGGAGAAAAGATTAGTTTTGGTAGAAACTTATTAAAGTATGAAACTCTACATGAAGGTAGATATATTTCCTTATGTTTTTTATCTATGTTGTAAATGAATTCCTCAATGTTATGAAAAGGAACGTAAAACAAAAACGTTGTTGGTTTACGATTCCTACTGGGTAATCAAATACTGCTTACAAATATCATAATTTTGGGATTTTCTGGTGGTTAACTTCCTCCTAATCATGTTTTCTATCACTCTCCTTTATAACGTGACCCTTTGTTTTCTCCTCCATGTCCATGTTTCCAACATGGAATCCTAGTATGAGTAATATCGGGTGGCCTTTGTACTTCCTTTTCTTTCTTTTAAAGTAATGGTGTTGCTGACTTTTTTTCCGATGTGGGACTTTCAATGAAATTTTAAAACCCAATTTTAAAAATTGTGAGGACGCAATTTCTTAAGGGGGGAAGATTGTAACGACCCAAAATTTTGAATAAATCTTGTTTCCTAATTTCATGTGTTATTGTATTTTATTTTTATACTCAACAAATATGTTTTATTTGATAAACATGATTATAATTAAAATGAGACCAGTGGGTTTTGACTATTATATAAGAATCCGTCAATATGACCGTTGTGAACAAAATGTTTTGATTATTATCTCTAAATATAAGTAATCTTGGTTAATTATTATAGAAAGAAGATTCGATGGCCTCACCTAGTAGTCTTGGACCGATCGAAGCCCATCTAATAGAGCTTGGGAAGGAGGTAGCACCATTGGGCTTTGCTCTGGATCAAATCCAAGCCGAACATCATCATGTGAAGCTAGAACGGAATCTCCTTCGTGAGAAGTTCAAACTGATAGAAATTACTACTCGGGCAATGTTGACTGAGCCGCCCCAAGATTCTATCACCCTAGCACACCTTACTCTTAGGTCCTATGCTGGTATTATAAGGGGCTATGTAATGAGACTGTAACTGCCTTATGTAATCCTTGTTTTAAATAAAAATTGGGATTCCTTCTTATGATGAAGTTTATGAATTTTGAAATGACCGGATAAATATAGTATGCATATTTTTGATGAATTTTAGAAAAAGGATATTTTAAAAATGGTTGTGTAAACCTTAAATAATTAAAAAGCGTAATGATTTTCAAAAAATGGTCTTCTACAATTATGTCCAGTACGAAATTTAGAGTCTAATAAGATCAACTTGATTTTTGATGAATAGTAAAGTGTGAATAGTGATTTTACGCTTAGGATTAGTAATGTGACCAAATTGATTAGTAATCTCACTTAAAGAAAGTTTTAAAATAATCTAGGCACCTTGATTAAGTAATGTGATTCAATAAAATGGTTAAATAACGGTTTCATAAATTATTATTCAAGTATTAGTTTTTTTTCAGGTGAATAGTGTTTTTTAATTAAAAATTTAATTAAAAATAATTAGAAAATTATTTTTATAAAAAGGACTTTATTTTTGAACTCAGAGCATCGATATTATGCTATGGTAATTTTTGGGGTTTTCTCTGAAAAAAATGAATTTTCGGTGAATAGTCTTTCTATTGAAAAATTAAATTAAAAATATTTAGAAAATTATTTTTATAAAATGGAGTTCATAAATTTAATTAGGGAATTGATATTTAGTTAAGGTGAATGTTTGGGAATTTTCTGAGAAATATGAATTTTTCAGTGAATAGTAAAAATGCAGTTTTAGGGTTTCGGTATGTTTAATGACATCATAATTGTGTCATGATGATGTAATGAGATCTTTTAAGGGTTGGCCGGCCAAAGGTGATGAATTATTGTTTTGGGGGACCCATGTGTCCTAACTCCATGATAAATGCCAAGGGAGAGCACATGGGTTTGAGAGAAGCACATGTGAGGTGTCCCTTGGCCATTAATGCCTTGTCCCCTCACTTTCCCTATAAATACCAAGCCCTCCTCTCATCCATTCGAGTCCCCACTCATCCCCAACAAATTTCTGGTCTCATTACCTCTCAAGGAGTCCTCCCAAGGTTCCCCCAAGCCCTCAAGGTCCCAACCTTTGAGGTTTAAGAGTTACATTTTAAGGTAAGGGATCCGACCTCTCTCTTTCATTTCAAGTAATCTCTTTTATGTCATTACTTTTATGCTCCATTTTCTTATGTTGGAGGATGTTCTTTTATACTTCTCTTACTGAACTTTTCATGTTAATATAATTAGATATCCCCTCTTACTCTCATTATTTCGTTTTATGATGTTTTAAGTGGCGCCGTTAGGCTGCCGAAATTTTTGTAACGGATTCTTTCTCCCTTCTCATTTTTCAAGATCTATTTTCATGTAAAGTATATTCATGATCCTTTTTTTATTATGTTGGGGTATGATCTCTAAATTTATCATACTGATCTTTTATGATCATATGATGAGATACCCCATTTGATCGCTTCAATTCAGTTTTTGAAGTTTAAGTGGCGCTGTTAGGCTGCCGAATTTTTAAGTGGTTCTTCACCCTTCTCGTTTTGAAGTTCTACTTTCATGTCAATTATTTCAAGTTCCTTTTTGTTATGTTGGGTTATGATATCTATATCTATCACACTGGACTCCTATGTTCATTTTATGAGAGACCCCATTTGATCTCTTCAATTCAGTATTTTGTTGAAGTTTAAGTGGCGCTGTTAGGCTGCCGAATTTTTAAGTGGTTCTTCACCATTCTCGTTTTGAAGTTCTATTCTCAGGTCAATTCTTTCAAGTTCCTTTATATTATGTTGGGGTATGACCTCTATATCTATCATACTGGACTCTTATTTTCATATGATGCGAGACCCTATTTGACCTTGTCAATTCAATTTTTTTGAAGTTTAAGTGACGCCGTTAGGCTGCCGAATTCTCACAAGAGAAATCTTTTTTTTTTTCTTCCTTTCATGTTCTTCATTTCATATGGTATATTTTCAAATTTCATTACCATGTTCTTAAATCCCTTATATTTTTTCCCTCTACGGTTTTATGGGTCATTTATGAATGTTTGACCCATGTCCCCTCTCTTCTCAATGTTTTCTAAAACCTTGTAACATAGCCGTTATGCTGCAGAATTTTCGTCTCAAAATGCCTCTCTCTCTTTTCTAAAAATTATTTTATGTTATAAAGTGAATACTCAAAGCTCTTATTTCTACAGGGGTATTCACATATATATCAAATCGTTCTATTTTAAATTCTGGGAATTACATAAATGAATCCATCTTTCCCTTTCCATGGGTTTAAAGTGACGTAAACATCATGTCTTTAAAGCAGTTTTTAAAATGTTATGATTATGAAACGAAACCCATTTATTTTATGCTATATGGGTTATTTATGAAATTTTTGATGATGATATATGTGGCTCACATGATAATAAAGGCAAATTTAAGGTTGCGCCCTGATAGCGCTCCAATTCATTGGGTAAAGACTTAATCTCTAGAGATGAACATTTTAACGACGCCTCGGTGAATAACCTTGGTAATTTTAACGACACCTTGGGGATGGAACTTGGTGAAACGAAACGATTGTCAATATTAAATGTTGTAGCCACATCTTCAAGTTATGAAAAATGTTATTTTTATTATGATGTATCTCATGATTTCTTTCTCACGCCTTAAATTTCTTTTCATGTCCATATTGAAGTATCTCAAGTTCACATGTAAAATGTCTCTCTTATTTCCCTTACTGGGCTTTCTGCTCACCCTTTCTTTTGATGTATGTCCCCAGGTTATGAGATGCAGTAATGAACATAGGATGAACTTAATGAGAATCCTTTCAAGTGTTTAAGAAGAGTGTTTTTTTCTTTTCATGTATTATGTTCCTGGTTTCCAAGACACTAAACCTTAAAGATCCTAGGTTTTGTAAAATGTAATGAAAGTTTATGTGATAAAAGACGGGATGCTATAATGAATTATAGAAATTTTATTTAGGTAACAATGAGATAACATTTCAATGGGTTCATTTTTAGACTATGTTATCACATTTTATCAAAAATTATTTCCAAACTGGGAAGGAAATCAGATCATTTCCATGATTTTATAACTAAATTTTCATCATAAAACTCTACTAAGTTTTCATGGAATCATTTGAAAATGCAGTGCATGACTCATTGATATATAATGCCGAAATTTATTAAACCTTAGTGAATCACCCAGTTGAAGAATAATCCTTGTGGGGACATAAAAATATGTTTTTTTAAACATTTTTGGAAATTCATATTTGGTTTTATAATGAATAACCATACGTGAAATAGAGGTATTGATAAAATCCCATTTCATTGATCAGAAGTTCTTTACTCCGAACTAGGAAGTCATCCATTAGATAACTACAGTTGAGGACTCTAAAATCAATGGAGACCCTGATCTTCAAATTATTTTTCTTGACGAGGACAATGTTGGTGAGCCTTTTAGGTTTCTTGGATTCCTGAATGATGTTTTCTTTGAAGATCATGTCAATTTCATTTTTGAACATGGTGGCATGAGTCATACATGATCTTATGGTTCTATACATTTAACCGTGGTGGTCTTCTAGAAATCCAATGTGATGGGTAGATATATTAGGAGAAAGGCCTGAAATTTCTTTGTAAATCTATGGAAGAAATATTGGAAATTCTTTAGATAGTAATTTTAAGCTTATTTCTCATACAGGGGAATAGCTATGTTGATCAACATCGGTCATATATCATCTTCTATACCCATATTCATCTATAATAGTTCATTGAAAGTGGTGAAAACATGTTCCTCGAATGATGGAGGAGAATATATGAGCTTATATTATTCCCTGTCTTTCTATTTATCTTCCTCATACTCTTTTTATTAGTAAATGTAAATATAGATGAGAGATAAAGGGGAATCATTTAGTTCTAGGTGTACGTACATATGTTGAGAGTCGTCATCCAATAGAGATATAATGACCTCAGATTTTTTTGATGCAGTGGTGACCTACTGAAGTTTTGGGGATTAAGTTTGGGAAATTTCATTTGAGGTATCTCCACAAATTGGGAAATTAGAGAATTATTTAGTTTTTTGTATTCAAATGATACAGGAGATATCATGAAGACTACTAAGTACTTATCTAAATCTGATATTATGTATTCGACCAGACTTATAGGAATCACATATTCTTCACCAAGGTATTCTAATGGGTTATCTAGGGTCATTTCCAGACCATTTTGGGTAGTAACTTGAGCAACATCATCAGTCATTGGTTGTTTCCCCTCTCTATAGTAGAATCTTGCAATAATATATTGGGATTCACAACATTCAAACAAAGATTTATCACATTGTGACGTAATAATATTCCAATTTCTATATTATTTGAGGCATTGATGATATGATGGAGGGATATACACATGCTGGTGAAGAAAAGGACCTCCTAGAAAGAAATTTAATGTTGTATCTTTTTGGATGAATTGGGAATCAATGTCGGACACTAGATCTCCAAACTGAACATTGAGAATAATGTAATAGAGGTTTTTTTACTTTTATCATACCACTGAAGCATTAATGAAAAAAGGGATAGATCCATTTACTTAGACCCCAAAATGTTATAGTGTTTTTACTAGAATGTGGTTGACCCCTGAGTCATTGTTAATGAAAGCTTGACTAATTTCAATGTCATCTAACCTGTGAGATACATATAGGGGCCCTGCATTTCCCTTTATAAAAGAATATATTTCTTGTTTAGTGAAAGAGATAACGTCATCAAATTATATAGGGTTAGTATATGAAATATATATAATGACAATAGTAAGTTCATCTTCAACCTCTTGAGGGATTCTCAAAGCCTCTCCAAGTGCTTCTCGTGGATCATCTTACATGTTAAAACATCTATAATTTCATGTTTCACTAAATCCATGAAAAATGATTATGGATGTCATAATTTTGATTCAAAGGACTACATATCCATGTAGATATCTACCCCATAGTAGAAACTATAGGGAATGATATTTCTGGGGTGGATTATTGAAGTGGTCGAACAAATGTTGAAGGCATATTTACTGATGGATTGAACTGTTTCAGCCTTTCTACCGATTCAGAATGATGACATTGATAAAACCCTTATAATAAATATTCTAAAAATTTTGGGTCTAGAATAATCTTTGAGAAGGAGGGTTCATTTCTATACTCTTTACTTACCGGCTAAGGGGATATTCTGTGAGTATGAATAGTATAAAAGGCCTTACTAGGGAAGTGGCTAGGATATTGGTTCTGACCATGATTGTGTCTTCCCATACCCCATATCTTGTTAAACCTTTACCTATGTTATTTCATCTTGGTACAGGGATGTATATCTCTTATGCATGATCTCCATCAAAGAATGAATCTGTTAAGCGAATGAATATAATGGAATAAAAAATTAATTCCTTATCTGATGAGGATTTTGAATAGAGGAAAGATTCTCACAATATCATTGGACAGGGAGGTGATCGTACATTTAGGGATAAAGGAATGAAGCCTTAAATAGAAAAGGATAGCTTTTTCCTTAGTGTAGATTAACATTCCTTCATTTTTTTCCTTTTGGATATTTCCTTTGTTATAATACTAGAAATTAGGTTACTTTAGGATTGATGAAGTCGATTGTTTCATAATTGACGTGAATGGGGGAACATTTAGTTGTTTTAACTATTCATATAAGATATCATGATTTTTGTTGATTTTTTATATAGTCATATAATCAGTGAAAATATGTGAATTATTTCTAGTAATTTTATGCCATTCACATTCTTCATTCAAAGTGCTTCCAGAGACACACGGTACTTGTACTTTTGGTTTAACCAGCTTCACTTTCCAAGAATCAAACATATTTTTTTAGGAAATCATATAAAAATAAACTATTATGATGGGGTTATATAACATTGAATTATATGAGAAGTAATATAGGTGGTGATCAAGGCCAAATTGCATAGGTATCATAGGCTCATACAATTTTAGAAATTTATTTTCCAGGGTTGTTAAAAATAAATCATGAATTTTATTTTGTCTTAAAGAATAAATATTATTCTTTGAGTTCTCAAATTTGTAACATTTAGGTTTTCTTATCTCATCCTAATTAGGATATTGCTATTGATTCTGCTATTTAGGATGGGTTTGCACAAAGGAGGTGCAAGATTTGGGGTTAGTACTGGCACCGAGGACAGTTTTAAAGTAACAATTGCATCTTCCGCTATACTCCTCATCTTCCCTTAAGACATTATAATGGGATGGGAGTTTCCCTTCATTTGAAAAAACAATCTTCCAACTTTTTTTCCATTGTGATAAGATCCCAAAATCCACCTAGATACGTTACTGAGATAAGATGTTTTCATTTTTTATCATGCAGATTATCATTATGGAAACCCAAAAAATCCTTTGGAGTAAGATACAAGTTTAGGAAATAAGTCAAACTCTTCAACCTAAAAATTAAATTTTAAACCCTCTCACTTTCTCATTGTCTACATTTTTATAGATCAAGAACTATTCTATTATACAACATAAAGATAAATTGATAGAGTAATTTTTGGTGAGGATCTTTCTACCCATTGATTGATCTGACGGGTATACTAGTATTCCAGGTAAAGGCTGGTCCCTCTAAAGTTTTCTCAAAACATTTTAGCATAAATGTCTCTTTCTACTTGAGGGCCCCCATTATGAGGCCACACCAGACACAAAGTTCATTAGATGCTATTTCAAAACCCATAAACCATTGTATGTTTGGAATAAAGGATTCCCAAAATTTAGGGGGGGTGTCATACACCAATTCATGGTGAGGTTTCTTCTTAGGTTTTACATGGTCACATCATTCTTACACATCTTATAATTGTGACTCTAGTATCTCAATATTGGAAATGGTCTAGGGTTGAATGAAAAACTAGGCTTGGCCTAAATATGGGGAATAAAATATTGGGATAGATGTGGTTGTTATAATTTTACTCTTGGTTAGTAACCTACATTGGTTGGCCTACGAGGATGTATCTGTCATAGCTATGGTTGTGTACCTAATAGATGGAAATCTGGATATCTCATTATTGTGGGGTCTAAATATATTGTTTGTTAGTACCGTATGTTGATCAGGTGTTCTGAATCCATTTCAGTTAATATGATGAAACCTATTTGCTGAAATACGATGGCCCGGAGCACACTACGAGGCTCCCCTTGAAGAACATATCCAACAAAGATGGTTACTATAAGTAGTCAAGCATTGAGTTTTCTCGAATCCTTCATCTCTTACTCTTACTGATAAAATATTTCATCAATTGTGATGAGTTAAATCTCTTAAGTTGGTGGGTGAGATATGACCACACCTTTACCATTTTTACTGGGAAAATTCTCACTGAGGAGATAATTGTGGGGTAGTTGATGGAATCCCAAAATTCATAACAAGCCTCAAGTTTTAGGTATGAACACATTATTAAATAATTTTGGTGTGAACTATATTATGAATATAAACCTACACTTCCCATTCTTCTTTACCAGCCTCATTATCTGTAGAATCTATTGAGGAAGTTAAATGATGTTCACTGATACATAACACATCGTATCTATCACATTAATAAAAAATGATATGAGGGTGGGTTGTGTCAGCAATATATGCTGAAAGAACTATGATCTCCATGAGTGGTCATTCCCATAAGAGATTAATTTTGTTTTTTCCCACCATAGGGACATTTCATCTCCTTCACTGGTCCTCTTGGAATAGTTTGATGAATGATGATCTGAATGGAATATCCAGAATTTTTTTTTTCATTTGTGTTTCTAGTGAGTAAGTTGAATCATGGGATATAATTAAATGGGAGTATTTTATTTATAAATCTTCCTAAATGTGAAAAGACTGAATTCTTTTGGTGATGAGTTTAAGGTGAAAAGAACCCTAGACATATAGGATGGGGATGCTTCTATTATTTTTTTCACAACATTTTGATCTTGGATTGAATGCCTTGAATGTTATGTCAAAAATGACCCAAACCTTGTAGGATGGGTTTTATCCTATATTTCCATGGTTAAAACTACTCTCTTGATTTTATGGATCTTTGTTCAAACATGGTTTGGGTTAATTTAATTCTTTTCACCTAATCAATCTATTTCTAAAGATATTGGCACTACCTAACAATTGAATTGCCGTAGGTGGGAGGCTTGTTCTATATTTTCACCTTCTTGATGAAATATTCATTCAATAGATCGCTTTCTTTGGTACAAATGTCTTTGAGAGTCATTCATGGATGTTTTTTAGCATATCATCTTTTGGGAGAAGATCATGTCTCTTAAAGATCGACTGAAAATTGTGTTACATAATGCCACCTTAGGCAGGATTTACTGATTGGGGAGTGAGCTGAAATTAAATTCCATATTTTCACCAAATCCTATGACATGAACACTATATGGGGTATAATTGGTCAGATGACATAACTCTTTTAGCTCATCAAGATCGTACTAATTAACGGATACTTATATTTTTTCCAATATTGGTTGTTTTATACCAAGAAGGGATTCCAATCCGATTTGATGATGTATCAATTATATTACTTTGACTAGACTTGGATATTTATCAAAATTCAAGACTCTTGTTTTAAGGGATGATGTGTAGTCCATAAATTTTGGCAGATTTCTTGCACACATTCTTCAAAAAATTCCTTTGGAATGTTGTGTAGGGGAGTTTATAAAGGCAATAACATGAATGTAATATATCCCTTAGCCTATTGTATCCTCATGGATGGCTCTCGAAGGCGAAGGTGATCTCGAAGGTGATGGGGAAAACCCTAGCCAGTGTGTGGATGCTAGATCTTCCAGAGTTGAGGAAAATATGGTGCATAATGATGTAGATCGTATGGGTCATGTTGAATTATTCAGTCTTTGTGCACGGAAAAGACCTGAAAAAGAGGGAAAGGTGATCTCAAGCCATGGAAAGATCTTTGCAAAGGCTGCGAAACTGGCTGGGGGATTTTCCTTCCTAGACTATGAGGCTAGTAGCTCTTGGAGGATTATAAAGAAAGGCCAGATTTCATATGTAGCGGTGAATCAAGCCGATGTTGAATAAAGGGCGAAGTTGTGTAAATTTTCCATCATCGCTTGGCATGTTGTACCGAAAGGGTTTCATCCTTGGAAATTCCATGATCTGATAGGAAAGTTGGCTAAGGTCTGGGGCTTCAGTGATTGGATGATGACAACAATGGGAAGGGGCTTCTATCATGTGGTCTTCCCTTCTGATGAATGTAAAAGGCGTTCCTGGAGTATGGGATCTCTTCCTCTACAACCTGGATTCCTTTGCATTCATGAATGGGACCGAAATTTCAACCCCAGCTTGGTAAAAAACACTTTTACCCAGGTATGGATTCGTATAAATAATCTGAGTTGGCTTTACTGGAACCCACATATTCTACATGATATTGCTTCTTCTGTTGGTATTCCCATAAGGCTTTACAAACAAACGAATAATCCTAACTTTGGGCACTACTCTAGGATCCTAGTTGAGATTGACATGTCAACCACCCTATTGGAAGAGGTAGTATTTATTACTAGGGATGATAGTGTTAATCTTGAAATAGGATATGAGTGGAAACCCAAGTTTTGTCTTAACTATCAAATATTTGGTCATTTTCTTTCTGAATGCAATAGAAACAAGTTCTGTTCCTCTATTAATATTACTGGTCATGATACTAAAAGTTGTCATCAAAAGACAAATATTCAAGCCCCTTCAAAATCTGAAATTAATACTAGAAAAGACCAAGACTTGAATGAGAAAGTGATTGATTAGAAAATAAATGATGAGTTTATTACTCATGTTGATGTAGTAGATCAAAATCAAAATAGTGTACATGTGATCACTGATAGATCGAAGCATAATCCAGATTCTTTTCCTGGGATTATCACAGATTATGCTAACCCATCAGTGGATGGTGATCAGGTAGTAATAATGAAGGTGATTGATCAGAAATTAAATGTTGAGGATGTCTCTCATGTTGATGTAGCAGATCAAAGTCAAAACAGTTTACCTATGATCACTGATGGAATGAAGCAGAACAAAGACATTGTGCCTGTGATTATCACAGATGAGCGTCTCAATCTTGTAGTGGATGAGGGACCCAATAAACAGGTCATATCTTATTCTGTAATCGAAGGGGAAAGTCAGGTCCATCACATAGATGGTTTAGAGGATAATTTATCTCAATTAACTTTATCAAAAGTTTCAAGAAGACAGTTACCTGCAACCTTAACAAGGCCAATTGATTCAACAAACAGATTCACTTCCTTGTCTAATTGAAGTTGAATCTGCAAAGGATGGAGATTCTGAATCTATTAAGGATGAAGACAACTCTTGTAGTATTAAGTTAGTTTCTAAGGAAGATTTACCCCCAAGTTATAATGGACCCTTTACTAGGTAGAGGTCCTCCAATCAATGAAGATTCTATTCTGGAATTGCAAGGGTCTTGGGAATTCTCCCATGGTTAGGGCCCTGAAGAATGTTCTTTTGACTAATAAACCAATGGTTCTTGGTATTGTTGAGCCAATGATGAATTTTGAAAGGTGGATGGGTTTTAAGTCGATTAACATAGGATACTCTTTAGTTTCAGCCAATCAAAAAGTGAATGGTAATGAATCCCTTGGGGTTCTCAAACATAATACTATTATCGTTGACTACTTCCTTTCTGATAAACAATCTGTGACCTTTTATTGCTATTTTCAATCCAAAAGCTTCTATTTTACCTTTGTATATGCCATTAATCAGTATATTATAAGAAGAGAGTTATGGGATTCTCTTCTTGTCACATCTGGTAATTTGTCTTCAAGCTAGATTCTTGTTGGTGACTTTAACACTGTTCTGAGGCCTAAAGAGAAAACTGGGAGTAATTTCATTAGAGCCTCAGACAATGAATTTTCATCTTGTATTGATCACTACAATCTGAATGAAGTTCCAATCTCAGGTGTTGACTTTACATGGAGTAGAAACACATTGAATGGGAGGTAGGCTAGTAAACTTGACAGATGTATAATTAAAATGGATGATAGAAGTGATGACATAGAGGTCTCTGGAGTAACCTTGCCAAAATTCCATTCGGATCATAATCCCATTCTGATTGATTTATGTTTCAGCAGTCTAAGGTCGACTCCATTGCCCTTCAAGTTCAACAATTCCTGGTTAGTAATGCCTGGATGCAGGGAGATTATCATTCAAGCCTAGTAAACTGCTGTAATTGGTAGTCCTTTGTTCATTTTTTCTTCAAAACTGAAAACTGTTAAAGGCATTCTTAGAGACTGGAGTAAAAAATATTTTTCAAAAATTTATTTGGACATTAAAGAAGCTGAACTTCATCTCTCAAGTTGTCAGAATAACAATACACAATAAGATATTCCTTCACAAGAAGAATTGGATGCTGCTTCAAAACTTGATAATCTTTTGACTATGAAAGAAAATCTGGATTGAAATTAGCTTAGTGTGAAGTGACTTAAGGATGGTGATAGGAATTCTATATTTTTCCATCTGATGCATAAGGAGAAAAAGGTCAGAAGCAGTTTAAGATCCTTGAATATTGATGGCAATATGATGACAACTGAAACTGACATTGTTAATGGGGTGAACTCTTACTTTCAAAAATTATACACTGATTCTAGTGATAGAAATCTTGAAAAGATTATGAAATGTGTTGAGCCAACTGTTGATGATAATTAGAATAGGGAACTTATTGAGGTTCCAAATCAGAAAGAAATACATTATGAACATTTTTCTCTTAACATGGATAGTACTTCTGGCCCTAATGGATTCACAAATAAATTCTTCATGTTTTACTCGGATATAGTTAAGAATGATGTTATTAGTGCAGTTAGAGATTTATTTATTCACTCCTTTATGCCTTTTAGGATGAATTCTAATTTCATTTCCCTTATTCCTAAAAAGGATAGTGCTCTGGATATTAAAGATTTTAGGCCTGTTGCCATTGGGAACTCTATACCAAAGGTAATCAGTAAAATCATGGCTATCTGGCTAGGGAATGTTGCTAAGGATCTGATTTCTATAAACCAGTTTGGTTTTGTACCTGAGAGGAAAATTCAGAACTTCCTTTTCACTGCTTCAGAGTGTATTAACATAATGAGGAACAAGGTTCAGCATGGTAATATGGCCCTCAAGATTGACATATACAAAATAATTTGATACAATAAAATGTGATTTCATCATCTCAATTCTTAAAATTCATGGCTTCTATGAAAGGTTTATTGGATTGATCAGTTTTATTTTGAAAATTTATCGTCTATCCATTATTATAAATGGATCCCCTTGGGGGTTCATTCAATGCATGAGAGGGGATAGAAAAGTTGATCCCCTCTCTAGAATTATGTTCTCTTTAGGTGAGGATTATCTTAGTTCTTGTCTTCATGACCTTGTTAACACAGGTATCTATCAAAGAATGAGAGAAGGTAAGAATCTCTTCGCTCCCCCAAATCTATTCTATGTTGATGACATTATTTTATTCGGTAAGGCTGACAGGAATACTACTATTTGCATTAAAAATATCTTCTCACATTATGAAGAGGTTGCATGTCAAGTCATTAGTTGGAATAAGTCTTTTGTTGTCTTTGGGGAAGGCACTGGTGTTATGAAGCAAAATAGAGTTTCATGTATACTTGGAGTTAAGAGAGGTTCTTTACCTTTTAAATAACTTGGTGTTCCACTGTATTGGGGTTGGGTTAAGTGTGACCATATTGAAGGTATTTCTCTTAAGATTACAAATCAGCTTGCTAGCTGGAAGGGTAAATCAATGTCACATGCTCGTAGAGTGTGCCTTGTGAATTCTGTGATATCATCTATGTTTGTATATTCCTTCTCTATATATAGATGGCATGTCCAACTATTAAAAGAACTGACCGGAAAGGTTAGAAATTTCATTTGGAGTAGATCTATTCATGAAAGGAAACTAGTGATTGTTGCTTGGAAAGAATGTATAAAGCCAATAGATATGGGAGGTTTGTCGGTCAAAGAGGTTAGAATTTTCAATGATGCCCTTCTCAACAAATTCACTTGGAATCTTCTATCCAAGCCTGATTTATCTATAGAATTCCTGGCTTGTTGGTTTGTGGAAAGGTTACAAAAAGGTACATGTAGATTTTTAAAATCCTCTGTTTGGCCCTCAATTAAGAACACTTACTCATTGATAATGTCTCAGTCTTTATGGTTAGTCACTCTTGATTCTAATATGAATTTTTGGGACACTCCATGGTTGTCCAATGTTCTAAAAGATCATATTGTGATTCCACCATCCTTTTTTTCTCTATCTATTTCTGAATTACAAAGGAATTCGACTACTTGTGAAATGTTACCCAGTAATTTTCAGATGGAAATGGACAGATATATTTATACAGATCCTGATATTTTGATCTGGAAATCTGCACTCAATGGCTCATTTTCTACCAAGGAATGTTATAAACTATATTGTTCTTCTTATTCTGCTACTCCTTCCTGGTTGGCAGGTCTTCACAGGCCATATATTGCACCTGCTGACTTTCTTTTAATATGGAAAATATGGAAGAACAGGATACATGTTCAGTATGTTTTGCAACAAGCTGGAGTATGTCTGGACTTAGTATGTCATTTCTGTATCAATAGCGATGAATCTTTGTTGCATTTATTTCTACACTGCAATATATCTGTTCGGTTATGGGATTATGTACAGGCCACTTTCAACTGCTGTATTGATTTCTCTTCTTTTGAAATGGTGATAAATTATGCATTGAAGATTGATTTTAGTGAATAGATGAAGGATCTTCTACTTGCTACTGTAGTTTAGGTAATTTTATTTATATTGGAATTCCTGGAATTATCTTGTTTTCAGCAGTATACAGCACACTGTTCGTGAGGGCATTCTTTATATTAGTCGTGGAATTCATGCTGCCTCTAGGATACAAACTAAATCCATGAACAATGACATTTTTGACCTGCTTATTTTGAGATCTCTTGGTGTAAGTGGCAGGGAAAGGAAGCCAAAAATGGTGAAGTCTATTCGGTGGGTACCTCCTATTCTAGAATGGATGAAAGATAACGTCGATGGGGAAGCCTCTGGCACACCTGGCCCTGCGGGATGTGGTGGAATCTTCAGAACAAATCGAGGATTTGTAAAAGGCTGCTTCTTCCATTATATCGGTCATTCTTATGCTATCAAAGCTAAGTTGTGGGTGATGATTAAATCAATTAGGTATGTTGTCCATTATGGTTGGCATAGATTATGGATAGAGTCAGATTTAGCCCTTGCGGTACAGATTCTCAAAGAATGATCCCATAATGTTCCATGGAGGATTCTACCTTCATGGATTTCCTACCACAGACTTGCTGGAAGTTTGTGTATTGATGTCTCTCATGTATATCGGGAGGCGAATCAAGTTGCAGATGCTTTATCAAAGAGGTCGATTGAAGAAGTGAGTTCTAGTTGGTCCTTTATTTTTCCATATCTCTTTGAAGAGTTTGTTTGTAATGATAGGAATGGAAATATTTACACAAGGTTGTGTAAATTTCCCTAACTTTGATTTTCTTAATACTGTTTACTCTTTTTCTTCTTTTTAATAAATGTTGGGAGCAGGTTTCTGCCTGCCTCTGGAATCTTTTAGCTATTATATCCTCATGAGAAATATGTATTCTTCATATTTTATAAGAGTTTTTTCAAAATGATCTAACCAATGTTGACATTTACTTGCTACTTTATTTTAAACAATATGGTTGGAAGGGATTTCCTCTTCTATATTGGAAGGAAGGGGACCAAAGGGTGGTTCATAGAATGTCCATTTCCTTTAAATACAATATCTTAGATATAAAATCACTTGTTAATGAAGAGGCATCAGTAATGACAAGCCTCATTTTCTCCATTACCTTATAACATGAGGGATTTATAAATTTGATTCATCAAGGGGAGGACCTTCTTGATGAAATAAAGTGTCACCTTAGGGAGGACCTACAAAATGACTACCATTATGGGGAGGAATATCATCACAAATTGATGTTTGAATGTAAGAAGAATTTATGTAGCATATACCCAGGGGAGGAACTTTAGGGTGGATGATAGAAAGGGGAGAGCTTCCATTATTTCTAATTTTTTATCCACAAGGTGGGTATCTATAGAACTTAATAGGAGAAGGGATTCCATAATCAATCAGATTGTGGAAATGAAGTAATCCTTCATTGTAAGATGTTTGGGAGCACCTTAGGAACTGTTGGTAGAAAATTTGTGAGTATGACCATTGAAATTGTATAAAATATCTCCATAATTTGTTAATAGATAACCAGAATCCTAATAAAGTATAGATAAATTTATTAGGGTTTTAAAAACACTAACATTGAGCAGAGTAGGATCATAAAACATCTCTTTATTTTACACCAACCTTTGGTGAGGCTTGTATTTTTACTCTCTCTTATGGGTAACATGGAACACCTATTGTGGATATGAGATTTCTAATATGTGGAACTTTTTGAGTATCTCCTTTGTTTCTTCTAATAATTTTCCAACATTTTTTTTGAATTTTGACAGGGAATTATGCCTACACTGGAGTGACCACTAGGATGGACCAAAGAACTTTAGATGGAACATGGATATGGGCCTAATCTAGTTTTCCAGGTATCTAGATATTTTTCCAACGACCCTCCTGGATGGGATTTGGGATATGTGTCTAGTATAGGGTTACCCTCACATTATTTTAACAAGTCAGCCCAATTTATGGGGTAGGTTTTGTGTTCTTCCTTCAACCACCACTAATTCCAATATTATATATTGGTTGGTTTTTTAGGATTTAGATATGGATTTTCATATACCCTTTCATCATTTTCAAGATATCATGAGTATCATTCATAGCTAAAACATGGATATATAACCATTCCATAGTTGTAAAATATATTTAGGCACACTCTTGTTGGTATATACCAAAAGTCTTCATGTGTAGATGAGGGTATATAGGCCTACCCCAAGTTTTCAATTGATATTTTATGGATGGATTCTCCAAGTAATTCCAGATCATCCTCGAAGGATTAATATAAATGATCATGTATTTTCATCTACTCATTGGTTTCTTCTGTGTTTGGTTGATAAGTTCCTTTTGTTTTTGTAAAACTGTGTTGAAAGTTTTGAGGAATTAGAGCAGCAATATTCATCTGCTCATAAGTTGATGTCATGTTTTCTTAGATGTCTTTTTTAGTGGGAATAGGAATGTGAGAATATACCTGGATGTTTGATTTCAAGTATCAACAGGCTTCCCTTGATTTCAAGGTATTAATGACCTAATATAGATCTCGTGGGGTTGTGTCTTCAACACAGTAAGGACTTTGTGTTACATGACATTGACGAAGAAGGCCATTGGTTGGATTCCCATGAAGATACCCCTACATTGTCAAGATGAGGCTATTAGTGACATCTTGATTTACCACCCAAATATAAGGGAGGAATATATTTATTTATTCTGGGGTTAATTTACTAAATTGTTTTTGAATGAACATTGTTTCCACATTTTTCTTCACCACCAACTGTAGTTTTGTAGAAAGCTAGTGGATATTTATTCCGTGGTGGGATTCATATGTGGCCTCTAATATTTGGACAATACCAATGAGGTGGTACTCCTTTATCAGTGTATTTTATAGAAACATTGAAAACACTGGTTAGGTGATGGGATCCTCTTATTAGGTGAGGATTCACCTTGAGTGGAATCAAATCCATAAGTCTGGGCTAGTTGGAAATATTCTATTTGTATATAATGGAGTTATTATGAGAATTCCTAAGTATACATGACCAAAAGAATAATATGGCCCATTCATTTTATCATATTAATAAACTAACACTTGCATAATTTATTGTATATCCATGTTTAGGCCACTTTAATTTTGTAAGAGATTAAAAGGGGCCTGAAATGTGGTTTACAAAGTCAATTTGGTTAAGGATTCATGATAGGTTCAGTATATTTTGTTTCTTAGGAATGGTGAGAAAAAAATGGTCTGACATGCATAAACCTTCTTTTTTTAACTATGAGGATCATGTTGGGTTCACCATTTTTTATTTCCTTTAGAAAATAAACTGGGAATTGAAAGATGGTTTGTGGTGGTGGTAGTAGGAACCTTAATGTCATACAGACCTTTTTATTTCCTTGTACCTTTTGGAGATTTCAATGGTATTTATTCATGGAACTTGAAAAACAAAAAAAAACATTTTTCTTAATGTTCCAGAAACATACATTCTAAAGGCTGGTGGTAATTGGAAAATGATTCAAACATCACTTAGGGAATCACATTGGTTGATAGGAAGGTAGGTCAGGATCATCACACCTTCCTTGGAGAGAGTTTTTACTATTCGGGAACACTATTAGTGATTTAAGACGTATTCATGAATCCTTTATTGAATCCCAAATACAGAGAGGGTATCCCATAAAATCAACAATCAATTATTAGCATCTATTAAATTTATAATCATTTATATATATATGCGATGTTTTTTTATCATTGGAGACCTATGTATGTATCTAAGGCTCACTATTGATGGTACTCTTTGTATACAAATCATAGATTCTTATGTCAGTTATTATCATTATACCAGTGTTAAGCCACACAGTGGGGTGCTCTGGAAATTATATTTATCCATGAAGACATGATTTGCTTTGATGTAGGGATTAGGACCATGAGAAGGTCTTCCGATATATCCTTGTAAAAGGAATTAGAATCCCAGTAGTTCAGTGACACATAATGGGAAAAATAATATATTTTATGGTCATGTGATGTGAACCAAACCATGTATTTTAATGTTATGTAGCAAGGAATTCTAAGAGAAATGGTTCCTAGAAAAAGTTAATGTGTGACTTACATTGAAATAGACCAAGGGACCTGAACAAAAGATTTCCCTAATGGTTGGATATGACCCTATCAATCATATGTCCATGAGAATGTTTTGGTGAGTTTGGGATAGGGGGTTTGAACCTCCGGGATACTTCCCACATATCCCATTTGGACAAGAATCAAATCCCACATAGTTTGAATGGTTTGGTGATTACACCTATATAGGATTCCTAGGGTTATTTTATTGGTATTGTGACCCCTTTAAGGTTTTTCTCATGAAGAATATGGAACTTTGACAGGATGGTAACATGGTTTTGGGGATTACACCTGGTAAGAGACCCGAATTTGGTATTATTTGATTATGTAGATGACATTATTATCACTAACCTCTATGACCAAGTGAGTCAATATTGACATTAGAAATAATAGGAATGAAGGTATCTATTAATCATAAAAATATCCTTCATCAACTGGTGGATGAGGGTGTGGATTTTGATGGTGGGTGAATTCTCCATAAGAAAAACTAGGGTCTTACTCTAGGAGGGATTACCTAATGAGGTATTTTATTCTCATCAGCTAGCTGACAAGGATGAAGTCAAGGATAAGAATATAGGAAGAAAGATAAGGGTTAGGTGTGCCCATATCCTTTATTTTTTCAAATCCTAGGGTCCATGGATTACATATCCATATGAATACAACCAAATTCTTTTTATATTTTAGGTGGAAGATGTTACATCCAGGTCCAAGAAGCCATTTTTCATCATCCTTAAGGTTGGGATCCTCAATACCATTAGAATGTATAATAGATAATAGTACAAGGATCCTAACAAATAGTTTGGTTAAATTTATCACTTCCCTTACTATGGGAATGTAAAATTTAGAGGACACACTGGTGTTCCCTATATTCTGATCATACATATCTGGAAGCTTTCGGGAAGGTATTATCTGTGTACCCATTGTATAAGGGATCTTGGGAATGAGGTTACCAACCATTGAGGAATTAAATAGGGCTCAATGGGTGGCTCAAATTGGTGAGCCTTGGGTGAGAAGAAGAGTGTCTCATTCTGGGTGGACATGAGTGAGCTAGAGGTGCTTCACCCTAGTAAGGCCTGGGAAGACTAAGGGTATTTTGCATAGAGTGGACCAGGGTGAGCTAGTGTTGACCCATGCAGGATGGTCCTAGAAAGGAAGAGATGACTTATATAGGGTGGAACTGGGCGAGCTTGAGATTACTTTTTTGAATTGAACAACCTGGGAAACAACACTTTGGTGAGGCATTTCTCTAAGATCCAATGGTCTCCTTATGTATCCTTTGATGACTAGAGCTCAAGTTTTGAGGTACAGAAATACCCTCAACTATAGTATTTTTCACTAAGGAGATGGTTTCTCTAATGGTTTTGTGTATTCTAGAACACGAGGGACCTCAAACCATTGAATATTTCTAATTCCCACTTTTTTGTAGGATTAGGTAACTACCTCTGGGTTTGGAGGACTTGGTCAAGATACATGGGTGAGAAGAGCTTCAAGTGGTCTCTTTTCATTCCATTTATGTTAAATAAAGAGCCAAGAAGATCAATTTATATTCCAAAAATAGGGACCCAAGGAAGAAGAGATCATCTGTTCATGTCCATAACCTATGTTTCTCACACGAGACCCTCACATAGGTACTGGATGATCATATCAGGCCCTGTAGGTTGAAATTTCATGAGCCTCTTGGCACATAGGTGGGTTCTGAATAGGTTGACTTGGGTGAGTTATTTTACTCCCCTTTACTCCCCTACCATTTGAGGTTTTTCCCCTAAATATTTTCTTAACTATGTAAAAAGGGAGTTCCAAAAACTATATCTAGACACCACTAGAAATATTCAATAACCAATCAAGCCTTATTGGAAAAAATGGGTACCATCCATGTCTAGTTCCTTTCTGAATAGCCAAAAAATCATTAGATCACCATAGAAACTACCAAAATAAGGAAGAAATTTTTTTATATGGAATCGATCTCTAAATTCACATAAAATTTAAAATCACATCTAGTTTCCATTTACTACCTCCTTATATGATTCATTATTCTTATAGAATAATCTATCACTATATATTTGGGAATATTAAACCACCTCTTTTGTTTTAATTTTATTTTATAGTATCTATCTCTAGAATAATTCCTCCCACTAAATCTTGTGGATTTTAGTGTACCCATTCCAACTCATGTGGACCTGAAGGCTTGAATTCATTAAATCTTAGATCACTCCCAATATATCAATATATAATTGTTTCAATATTATAGAAATTTATTCAATCACTTGACTAATAGATTTCTAACTTATGAATTTCAATATCCCAAATAATTATATGATAATTAACTGAGATTCACTTAGTTTTTTTTTCCATTATGTGAGTTTCTTTTCAAAAATTATCTATAAAAAATGGTTCTCATCAAACATATGAAGCTATGATATATTAGAATCCCATGATATTATAAATTATATGACATAATTTAGTCAATCTAGTTGTTATATAGTTATTTGTTACATTTATATTCATGAAACATGTCTTGAAAGTAGTAATTGAAGAATTTAAATACATATAAGACTCTCTATTAATCATGGAGAAATTTTGTGATGTTTTTTATTTAACAATGTATTTTATTTATTTACACCTTATTTTTTTGAAAAATATTATTTTTATTTAGGATCGAACATAGTCCATCTGAATGAGTTTTTATAAGAAAGATTAATGTTTCTAAATGTTCTCATATTAACACAAAGGGGGAGAAAAGTTCTTCCCATTGAGAAAGTTGTTTTTTAGACACAAGTTTTTAGAAACTACTTTTTTTAATGTGTAGTACCAATCAAAGATTGTATAAGGAAGACAGAAACTAGAAGAGCTATAAATTTTTTGATTACACACACCATCAGACTCAGATTGATCAACATGAATTTCATGATTCGTCGTACTAGGTGTTGGTTAGAAAGTTAGAAGTTATGGACGGATCAAGTCATAATGATGTTAAATATATTGAAGAAATACAATGATATCAGGAGTTAGAATTTTCATAATCTTTCAAACATTAATTTAGATGATGCTCTACTATACTTGATGTTCTGATAAAGAATGGAAACTCTTATAATAAAATATTTTTAAGAAATGGAGAAATTTTAAAGATAGTATTAGTTATGGGAATCAAGATAGACTATATATCAAATCTTTATGTACTAGGAGTATATGTATTCAGAAGTATAAAGGAGTAATATATGATGAGGTCTGCTAAATTTTAAATTTTTAGAGAAGTGTTTCCATCATAATTATAATTACCTCATTATGAGAATTCCATTGGACTAAAGCTGGGGAAGTTCGAAAATATTGAATTGGAGAAGGAAAGTCAATCCGAATAACTATGATGAGGAAAGTCAATTCATAAGGAGATGAGGATGTTAAATCATACTGAAGAATATTTGGGAAGTCAGAAAAGAAAAATTATAGATAAGACTCGCGAATATTCCTAGAGATTAATAAATATTTGTAGTGGTCAAACTTGAAATTCATAGATTAGTAAATATGAGAGGTTTTTGAATTTTAGGAAGCGGGAAAGATTTTTAGTTTCCCACCTTTGTATTTCTATGATTCCAATAAATAGAAGCACAATAAATTTTTACTTTTCAAACATTTTTGTGAGAGAAAAAGGTGGAGTTCTACAAAATTCGTGTCTATGTTATCTTTATGGAACAAGTCATCATTATAGGGTTTTATATATGAATGTTTTGTTTATTGGAAAATGGAATTTCTTAAGAAAAATTTGATAGGAGTTTGATTAATAAAAATTAATAATGGATTCATTCTACATAGTCCATCAGAATGAATATATCATACTAAGTCCATTGGACCCAGCCTCATTGAATTGAGATAATTGGACCCAACCACATCTAAGAGAGGATTCATGATAGAGAATTTACCGAGTAGTTTGAAAAAGATATTTATCATTTTTTGGCTCAATGTTTTATTATTATTTTTTGAATTTTATTTGAGTCATTATAATAATTACTATCAAGAGATTGATGGTGTAAAATGTGAGTTGAAACAATTTTTATTCACTTCATCATTATAGTGAATTTCCATAGACCTGCGAGAGTGGCTATATAAAGGATGAATGTTCTCACACTAAGGTGGAACCTTTTAAATCTCATGTTCTTTAATTTATTTCCTATTTTATCATCCAGAAGTATTTAATAAAACATTAAAAGGTAATGAACATTATTAGGTTATCAGGGTTATATTTCAAAATGTCTTGAAACATAAAAAATTAACCATTCATTTAACCCCCTTCTCAGTTGTTATTCAATCCGTTGGAACTTTAGATGGTATAAGGGAAAAGGTTCCCTTACTAAATTCATATCATCAATAATATCAATTCATTCAATATTATAGTAATTCTTAAATAATATGGAAAAAAATATTATTAAATGAAAAATAATATTTTTTCCTATCTCATATCTCTTGGTCTATAATTTTTCGATTACACTAAAATTGGGTTTCCACCTATTGAGAAGGATGTCATGATGACTTGTATTGATATGAAAAATATTGAAGTTGGTAGAAAATCATGGAACTCTATTCTTATGTCGTTATTACAAAATGTTTATATGAAGGTAATGAGTCTAAAAACAACAAATATGATGAGGGATAAGTTGCAAAGTATTATCTAAAGGAATAATAAAGTGCAAAAATAAATGATACAAATCTAGCGTAGTATGATTGAACACATAAGAATGAGAGATAAAGAAACTATCAATAAATGCTTCACCAGGGTAAATGAAATTTTTTGCAACGTTAGAGGATTCAAAGAAGATCTTGAAGATTATACAATAGTGAAGAAACTTATGATAAACTTTCTAATCATATATGATTCTAAAATTTATTATTCAAGAGAATAGATTGATTTATATCATGGTGAATTTCATAATTTTGTTATTTCTAATGAAATAAGGAATTATCCAGCATTCAAAAATCATATGATAGATGAAATGGATCTAGAATCCATGAGGAAAATAAAAATAAAATATGTTGAATATTTGGGTCCTAGCGTCTTTGAAGATAATGTTGATGATGGGTTTAATTAAAAAATCACGCCTCTTATATCTAAGAATTATTGAAGGGGAATCAAAATAGATGATATTGAAGATAAAAAGATTAAATCTAAGGAATTGTTGTTTATTATAGACTAAAACATAACTTGCATAGTGTAAGTCAACTTTGTGATGATGGAAGAGAAGTGATCTTTAGAAAATATTCTCGTGATATCAAAATTGTGAAGTATGGGAAATTTATTAGAAAAAAGAGAAATAACTATTTTGATTCTCTTCCAAATAATAAAATTTATAAACTCCAATAACTTAACTATTGAATATGAAAATAAGGATTGGCATTGAAGACATGGCCACCTTGGGGAGAAAATAATGAACAAACATCTTAAGGTCTATGTTATTCAAAATTTTCTATAAATGAAAATAATATAAGAATATTTTTTTAACTTTTTTAAAATGTAAGATGACAAATAAAAGTCATAAGAGAGTTAATATTAAGTCTACCATATATCTTGAACATATTCATTTTATTTTTTTTGGAATTATGAGGCTTCAATAAAAATGTAATTTTTAATTTATTACTTTAATTGATGATTTCAATAGTATAAAAAAATAATGTTTCTAAAATAGAAGTCAGTGGAACTAGAAATGTTTAGAGTATTCAGAAAAGAAGTTGACAAAGAAATGAGTGTGTATATATAGAATATGAGAAAAAAACAATGGAACATATTTTACATGATATAATTTTTAAACTTATCTTAAAAATCATGGTATTAAACTTTAGTACAATGATCCTTATACCCCACAAAAAAATTGAGTAGAATAAAATAATAATAAAAGTTTGGTGGAAATGGGAAGAAGTATGTTAACAGAATACAAACATTCAAAATTATACTATAGACAAGCTATTAGTACTGTTGTACATGTTCAAAACATATGTTTGTTAAGGCTAGAATCCAACATGACTTCTTATGAAATGTGGTATAATAAAAACCCTTCATTTAATAACTTTAATGTTTTTGTAAGTCATTGATTACATAAAATAAAAAATCTGGACCTTGAAATGTTTGATGATAAAGGTGAGTAAGGAAATTTTATGGGTTATTCACCCAATTAAAGAAGTTAAAAATAATGGACATAACATTTAAAAATTTTAATGTAGTAAAATTATGTGATGGTTATTGGTTATACAACTTCTTTAATAAATATTTCTTGGAATATTTAAGAAGAAAAACTAAACGTTTCAAATGAAAATAAATATGTGCAATGTAAGGTACAAGAAGATTTAGATGAATCATGGATGAGGAAAGTGAAGTAGGAAGAGGAACTCTAAAATTTTCTAGTTTTAAAAAATTCAGGACTATAAATATTATTGGGAATTATAAGGCTCTAGTTTATATGAAAATAAATATGAGATTCAAAAATAAAACATCCCTCATCTCAAAAGTTGAACTAGAATTAGTCTCAGAAGCTAGTCTACAAAAATAATTGGTGAATTATAAGAATGAAGAGATGGATAAAATTAAGAAAAGTGAAACATGGGAACTTGTCTCATGTCTGAAAAATAGAAATGTTATATGAAAAAAATGGGTTCACAGAAACAAGTTGAATGAATATGGATATTTTTTATAAAAAAACTAGGCTTATTTTTAAAGTCTATGAATATGTGTAAGGATTGAATTTTTCTGAAACCATAACCCACATTGAAATGTTGGAAACTATTAGAATATTTCTAGGACTAGATGCTCAACAGAATTAAAAAGTATATCATATGAATTTAAATTAAAAATTTCTCAATAGAGAAATTAATGAAGATGTTTATATAGAAAAAAAATATTGGCTTCTACCTGAAAAGGATAAAAAAATTTCATTAAAGAAATATTTGAATGTGATGAAACAAGATCCATGTACATGGTATTATGAGCTTGAAAATCATTTGAGAATGTTAATTTTTTCTAACGTAATAATTGATATAAACTTATATGTGAATGATTTGAAATCCATATATTATATTATAGTTGTTTATGTGGATGATATAATTTTTTTGGGCATATAGACTGTATTAATACATTTTATGACGAAATGAAAATGAACTTTGTGATATCAATTTTAGGAGAATTTACAATCTTCATTGCCTTAATGTTCAACAAAAGAAAAAGTACATTATCAAATCTCAAGAAATGTAAGCCAAAGAAATGTTACAAAAGGTTGGTAAGGTAAAATCTAAAGAAGTTTATACTCTTATCTCAATGGGGATGAATATGACTAAAGATGATTCTTGAAAAGTTGTTACACAAAAATAATTTTAGAAGCTAATAATAAGTCTACTTTACCATACAACCTCAAGGTCTGATGTTGTTTATAGTATGACTTTGTGTGCTAGGTATCAAAGTAATATGAATGAACCCCATATTTTGAAATCATATATAATTTATATATATTTTAAAGGAGAAACTACACATGGGTTGTTATAAAAAATAAATTATGAGATGAACTTTCATGGTTATACTGATGTCTATTGTGCTGTCGATTGGGGTGATCAAAAATACACTTAAGGAAGAAAATATTTCTTCAGTGAATGTTGTGTGAGTTTATATAGTAAGAAACAATGATAAGTAACTTTGAGAATAATGGAATTAGAATATGTTGCAGCTAATCTGGATTATACTCAGATGTTGTGGATGAGAGTTCAGTTAGATGGTCTGAATGTAAAATTTTCTAAAACATTTAAGATACTTTTGGACAATCATAGTGAAAGATATATTTCTAAAATACATATCCAAAATTCAGGATCAAAAAAATTTGATATAAATTTTCTCTTTATTAAATTAGAAGAATCTATTGAAGTTATTTTTATTGAATATATCTCAATGACGTATCAAATTTATGATAACTTCATAAAGGTAATTCTAGAATTAAGGTTTATTGATTTAAGGCAGCTACTTCATGTTCAGCCTCCTCCAATGACTTCTTAAATCTCATAAAGAATACCCCCACCATGATTTGGATTATTTTGACAAAGTTGGAGATAAAGTAAAAACTTTTTACTTTGTAATAAGTGTTTACGTATCCTTTTTTATGAATTGAGAGGAAAAGAAAAGAGTGAAAAGATAAAAGTGAGGGGAGATTATCTATATAGGGATTCAAAATATTATATTCATATAGGGGTTTAATTCCTGAAAAACATTACTTTATCTAGTAGTATGGTGTCGGGGAAATATCTTTTTATAAAGTCTTGGTTTTTATAAAAGTTTAAAACTTTGAGTTGTTTCAAAAATTGAGTTGTGAAACTTTTCTAACAGTTGAAAAAGTTGTTAACATGTATTATCAACAAATATAAATGGTATTATTGAAGAAACATTGTGATATTTTATTTTAACAATGTTTTGTATTTATTGAAAACTATTTTTTTTGAAAAATAATGTTTTCTTTCTCTAGGATCAAACCCAATACATTAGATTGAGTTTTTGTAAGAAAGATGAATGTTTTTGAATGTTCACATCCAAACACAAAGTGGGAGAAAAGTATCTGTTTTTTAGAATGTTGTTTTCTAGAAATAGGATTCCAAACATAGGTTTTAAGACTGAGCAGTGTTAGATGCAGAAGGTGTAAAGAATATGGAAGCTGAATATTCTACAGATTTGATGATTGGATGCACCATAAGACTTAGATTCATTGGTATGAAGTTCAGTATTCATCAGACTTGGTGTTAGTTGGATTGTTAGAAATTGTGGAATGAGGAAGCCATAATGATATTGAATAGATTGAAAGAATACTATTACCTCAAGAGTTAGAAATTTATAAAACATTATAAACATAAGTTAATTGATGCTTTTATAATCTTGAAATTCCCATAAATCATTAAAAATATCATAATTAATGATTTTGATGAAATTGGGAAATCATAATGATTATATCAGTTCCAATATTCATGAAATATTTTACATCAGATCCATAAGTACTGACCATAAAATTATTCATAGGTCAGGCTGATGATAATTGAATAATTTGAATGTTACAAAGTTGAGTCTCCATCAAAATGAGAAACCCATCGTAATGAGAATTCCATCATTATGAGGATTACATATGACTGAAGCTGATGAAATTCCATAAAACTGACTCTAAAAAGGAAAGTCAATCCAACTAAATCTGATGAGGATAGTCAATTAAGAATGAGCTGATGATGTTCCATCATATTGGAGAAAAATTAGGAAGTATGAGATGACTGATCAAGGAGTAGATTCAAGAATATTTCATAACATCAGTTAATATTTTAAGTTTTCAAACATGAAACATAAATATTTTTAAATATTAGTGGTTTTTTAATGTGAGTAAGAGAGAAATTTTTTCAGTTTCCCACCTTTTGTCTTTTAGTTATTCCTATAAATAGAAGCACAATACATTTTTACTTTGAAACATTTATGTGAGAGAAAAAGGAGGAGAACACCAGTGTCCATGTCTTAGTTATCATTACAGACTGAGACCTCATTAGAAGGTTAGGCATCTTAATGTTTTTTTACCAGATTAAGGAAGATCAGATTAAGAATTTGAGTAGATTATGAGTAATACAGATTGAGAACGATTTCATCATACTTAGTCCATCATACTAAATTCACCAGACCGAGTACATGAGATCTAGTCTTATCGAGCTAAAAGAATTTGACCCAGTCACATTAGACTAGGGATTCCAAATAATGAATTTGTGGATTAGTTTGAAGAATATAATTTTTTATTTTTTTGTCTCAATTTTTGTAAGAAAACTTTGTAAAATAATTGGATTTAGTATAATAATTTTCATCTAGATATAAATGGTGTCTTAAAGGAGTTTAAATAATTTTTATTCACTTCTTCATTATAGTGAATTTCAATAGACCCCTAAGAGTGTATATGGAAAGGATGTAGGTTCTCACAATAAGAATAAATCTTATAAATCTCTTCTGCTTTACTTAATTTAATAATTTTAAATACATGAGTATGTTCTTAATGATGATAATGTAATGGTATTTAATAGGGAACAAGGTTTATGTTTCTAAATGTGTTAAAATTTATTAAAAGATACCAACTAATTCACCCCCATTTTTAGTTGTTTTTCGATCATTTGGAAATTATGAACCTCTTTGTATTACCATCACCTCTTTGATGTGTATAAGGTAATGTGTATATAGTAACAACTCCACTCTTCATTTAAATGATAAATTAATACTTTTTTAGGATATTATATAAAATAACCACCTTAAGGATACTATATCTTT
Organism: Viscum album; assembly: GCA_963277665.1. Taxonomy (NCBI): domain Eukaryota; kingdom Viridiplantae; phylum Streptophyta; class Magnoliopsida; order Santalales; family Viscaceae; genus Viscum; species Viscum album. Next base: position 187,416,689 of record OY728155.1, on the reverse strand, counting down.
TATCAATTATATTCTTTAATTCCAATTTACATTCCAAAAATATCTTAAAGGAATCTCATGAAGTATATAAATTTACCTTGATATTCTCTTTAGAATTTTTCATAGATGTCTTGTTGAACTAATTTTATAATCTAGGTGGATAAACCATTATCCCTGAAAGTTTTTTTTCAAAAAAAAATATAAGAAAGTACATCAAAAAATTTATGTTCTCTAAAGAGTCTAAATACCCTTCTGGGTATATCACTGAAAAATTATCTTAGTTTTACTTTACAAATAATTGTGTTGTAAGAACTGGGTATGAGTCTTATATTTTATATTTATCAATTATTTCCAAAATTATATATTTTTTATTAAGTATAACTAATATATTAATTATGTATGATATATCATAACAACAGTCATTTCAAACATGAAATAATGTATCATCCCTTCTAAAAAGGAACAATGAAATAAATTTTTTATAAACAACAAATAATAAATAATAGGTTTAATAGAATCAATAATCTTGTAAATGTCAATTCATGACCCTTTATTAACTAACTTATGAGTCACCCTTTCTAAGATACTTTGAATGTTCACATCAGATATCTTAATATTTATAAACTTATTTGGTTCCTATATTTGAATAAAAATATGTGAGTATCATATTTTTTTTAATACCCAAAAATTGTTTTGGAAAAGTTACATGCAATTTATATGTTTTTGATTTTGTCTTCTTCAATTCAATACAGTTCCTCTTCTAGTAAACTTTCTTAACACATTTTAAGTAGACATCCTTCGATTTGTTAACCTAACTTCATATATTCTGTTTTATTAATAGATGTTATAAATTATCCACTTACCTTTAACTTTTCTGTGGGTTTTCAAAAAAAATTTCCACTTAATTCACTATAAAGGAAAAAGAACCATGTTCCCACCAATATTTACATGTTTGTTGAAGCATATTCAAAATATTATTGATCATATTCTCCCCAATTTTCATTCTTCAATTATAAATTAATATGAATGATCATGGTGGAATGGTTGATAATATGAGATTAATGGATAATTTATTATCTAAATGGAAGCCCAACATCACTAACTGATCAATGTAATTCCACACATGGAATTCAAGATCACTATCTACATACCCATATTATAGTTTACATTGGCTCAGTGTAGTGACAATCTCATTTATCTTTATTCCTCTATTTCTCATTTTTTAATTTATAAGAGTTGAGTTATCATGATGTATGAATCTATTTATTTATGTTTCATTTTTATCAATATGAACATAGCTAATAACATGATGTAATTTAAATGTGAATAATCTCCCATGTATCTTCTGTAGGAATCATTGTCACCTTCACTCACTTGCTGTGGTGGATGAACATGAATAGGTAATTCCAATACATAGTATAAATTTTCATATAGTTGTGAGTATACCAAAGACTTTACCACTCTTGAAATTGTTTCTTGTGAGGATATATATTTATATTTTCTAGTAATGATCATAATGAACCCATGGTTTTTCTTACCATTTCCTATAATAAATAATTCTATATTTTAGAAATTTATTTTTATTACCATATGTGGAAAAAAATTAATTTTATTAGCCTCGTGTTATTTTTATCATATCCCAACAATGATCACCATTTGATTTAAAATATCACATTAAATGTATAATCTAGTTAAAATGATCCATATTTCCCTCTCATAACCCAAATGAGGTCTTGGTCAAATTAATTGAAGGTATTTATGTAACGACCCAATGTTTCATTAATGGAAATCCCTCTTGATCTAATTAAATGTCTCTTTATGTAAAATGTTTATATAAAATGTCAACTTCTTTGGTTTTATGTTAAGAATTGTGACTATTGACTTTATAGCCGTTGAACAGTGATCACATGATTTGTATAAATATAGGTCTTTAAGAAACCCAATTTACTTAGACAAAGGAAGCGATGGCCTCATCCAGTAGAATTGCTTCATACGAAGCCCATTTTTCAGAGCTCGGAAAAGTGGTGGCATCTCTGGGCTTCTCCCATGACCAAGCCCAAGCTGAGCTTCAACATGTCAAGCTCGAACATGTCTGTCTATGGGAAACGTGGATATTGATAGAGATTACAACTCGAGCGATGTTATCTAAGCCCCCCCAAGAGTCTGTCACCATCGCACACCTTACCCTTAGGTCTTATGCGGCTGTTTTAAGGGGTTATGTAACAAATCGCTTGTACTAGGTTCATATACATTATTTTTGTATATAATAATGAATATAATTTCTTGTCATTATTGATACATTGTAAATAGTTTTTAAATTACAAATGGTGTTTTTGTTTATTATTTAATTAAGAAATCTATTTTATTAAATTAAGGGATCATTGAATTAAATAATATTTTAATAAAATATTTTAATAATTATTATTAAATTAATTTTATTATATATAAATGATCATATAATTTTATGAATGAAATTATATTTTTTATTATGGTTTGAATGCCATTTTTGTCAAAACCCGTGAGTTTTCGATAAATGTTGGTTTTTTTAAAAGTGAAAATTTACATATTTATAAAATTATTTAAATAAAATAAATGTTATTTTTGGAATCAGGATGTCAAAATTATCCAACAGTGAATTTTTCTTAATTTTTTGAGACATTAAAATTTTTGGGTAAAAATTAAATACCGTTTAAATATATAATGTGTTTTATAACATCATAATGACAAAATAGTTATGTAATAAAATACTATACGCTTTATGTTCGGACAATTTATTTTTTTCCATTAACATAATGTGATTTTGGGTTTTGTTGACTTAATTTTCAAAGCATTAATGGACCCTTCAGTACTTATTGAACACCTTGTCTTTTTAAATTGTTTTCCATTGGAGTGTGACTCACCTCCACATAACCAACCCCATTATTTTAAGAAGTTCGGACTATAGCTTTATAAAATATTGTTTTCCTCTTCCCTTTTCCAAAAACCATGGGCAAAAACCATGGGATGGTTTGTGGTTTGGATTAATTTTATGTAAGTGGTCCCAAACCTAAATAATAAAGAATTCCTTCACCTTTCCTATATAAACCCACCCATGATCCCACTTCCTCCTCACTCAAAGCCTTTGGAGTTCGTCCAACCTCTTACCTACTCTCTCTAGAATCTTCACAAGGTTCCCCAAACTCCCATGAAGCCTCTCTCAAGCCTCTCTCTAGCCTTTGGAAGCACACTTCCAAGTTGGGGTTTTTTCTTCCTTTATCATTTTTGTCAATTTTCTTTAAGTTGTTTTTCCCTTTTAAATTCAATTATGAATGTTGGGGTATGGTTTCGCACCTCCCTCATACTGCCCTATTATTGTTTTAATTATGGTAGACCAATTTCTCTCTCATTAAATGCCTCTAATGTACACCCGTTACTATGCTTGAATTCTGAAAGAAACTTCTCTCTCTTCTTTTACATTCAAGCAATACTTTTGTATCATAAATATAAATTCTATTATAATTGTTTGGACATATATATATATATGACCCACTTACATTCCATTTAATTTAAATATTATGAGACACCCCTTTATCTCTCATCAACCATTTTTATGAATTCTTATGTCACGTCGTTACGCTGCCGAAATCGCACTGATTTTCTAAGCCAATGCCATTGTGTAGTGAATACCATACCCATTTCTCCATAAAATGTATTCAACTTTATGAACATTTAATTATTGATTATAAAGTTTCATGTATGAATTCCACATTCCTTTATCATGGAATAAATGATTCAGTTTTATGAATCCATGTTTTATGATCCATGTTGCACACTTATGCATAAAATGAAATGTTTAAGAAGGGTGCGCCCTTATAGTGCCCAATGAATTGGGTAAAGTATAGTATCATGATACATCATGTGCAATTAGTTTTAACTCATGATAATTCAAGTGTAACGAGGGTTTACTCGTGCTTCATGTGAAATGAGGATTTACTCCTGCTCCATGTGCAATGGGCCTTGGCTCATGCTAATTCTATGTTAAGTGGTGTTGCCACATTTCCATGTTATGATTATCATGCTTTATCATGCCTTAATGTTCATGTTTCTCTTGTGCTCTATTTATATGCCTAATTTCTAACATGTATTGTACTCCTCATGTTATTCCACGTGTATTCCCTTACTGGGCTTTATAGCTCACCCTTTTCTTATGCATGTCCTCAGGCTATCCCATGCAATGCTAAGTACAAGGGAATGTAGTGGTCATTTAAAGAAAGTTTTCAATAAAGATGTTGTATTTCATGTTTCATGTTTTTATGAAATTATCCTAAGCCCCAAAGACACTAAACCTCTCGATATTATTTGTTGTATCAAGTGATGTTTTATGTAATAAATCATGTTTATGTTTTTAATAAAAGTAGGGTTGTCATAGTTGGTATGAGAGGATAGGTTTAGTTATTTTTTGGAATTAGGATTAGAAAACCCCAGTAAAGCCTTAGATACAAGATTAAGTACAATAAAAACTCCCCTATGTTTTTGTGAGTATTGAGTAAGTGGGTTATCAAGCAAATACATCCCTGCCTGGATATGAGCAGGTAGAGGCGACTCTGGCACATATGTATCCTAGGGGTAAAACCCGAAACACTGCTTTGAGCTAGACTCGAACGGGAACTGGTACACGACAACAGGCCTTGCTGCACTCTTGGTTACGATACTCTTGGGGGGTATGCTTTGGTAAAGTACAAGCTTAGTGTGAACCCTTAATAAGGAAATTAAAAAAAATGCCCCTAAGAATATATGTTGGAAAGTAGATCATGAAAAGATTAGATTGATGCCTATAGAATCACGAGTTAAGGAAATAAAATTTTATTTATAAGTCATCAACCTTTGTCTTTGGATTAACCTTTATGTGTTACCCCATAAATTTCCTTTTATTCCTGCTAATGGCCGGTAATAGGAGCACTCAGGCTAAAAACTGGTGTGAAGATCAGTGTGATGACTGTACTAATGAGATGCCCAATCCAATGGGAGTGGGAATCGTGAACTTTTCCACATTTCTCTCTCATCTAACTCAAGATTTGAATAGAAACATGGGTTAAGAGGAACTTACAAACCCCCTAAGAAGGAAAAAATCGTTATCGAAAGCTTCATGAGACAACGAAATCCTAGTTTTAGTGGATCATCTGATCCCACGATCGCTGAAAAATGGATCAACTCCATTGAAAAGATCTTCTCCATCCTTCAATGTTCTGAACAAGAGAAGGTTCTACTGGCGGCTTATCATATGGATGGTGAATCTGATAAATAGAGGACGTTGATAAAAAATTCAAAGCCTGAGGAGGAGATAGAGGCGTTGGAATGGATGGATTTCTGGAAGATGTTTTTCGATAAATATTTTCTACACACCCTCCCGCTAAAGATGGAAGGGGACATCCTTTTCCTCAAGTAAAAAGAAGAAGAATCTATTGGAGCGTACGATAAAGAATTCACAAGGCATGCATGATTCGGTTCTGTCTTTGTCGTTACCCCCGTATACAAGGTTGACTGCTTCTTTGGTGGGCTGAAGCCTAGACTGCAGAAAGCATTAGTGATCCGTGACTTCAACAGCTATGAGGAAATTGTCCGATGTTCCCTAAAGGTTGAAATGGATATTGGGGAATCCCATGGGTATCATGGGGACAAGAAGCATAAGGTGGACTTCAATGCTGGCAGTCCGATGGATAAATACAATGTTGCTAAGAAGATCCAGCACCCCTCATTCCAAATGTGCGGAAAGAAGCACCCTATAAATTTCCTCAAGGGGACGAGGAAATGCGTTAGGTGTGGAAGAGAAAGGAACCTAGATGTTAACTGTCGGCAAGAAAGACCCACAGTTTCAATAGGGGAGAGGAACGCTCTGTTGAGACCTCAGCACGTTGTTCATTGCTACAAATGCAAAGAACTGGGGCATCTTTCAAATTAGTGCCCTAATCCAAGGGTTTTCGGAGGCAACCAACAACCTCCAAGGCAGCGGGGAAGAGATTTTTCCATCACTTCAACCGAATTGAACCCCGAAAACGAAGTGGTGACAGGTATGCTAGTTATTCATTCATGAATAAAGAATGTACTTTTTGATTCAGGTTATACACATTGTTTTATATCTCGAAAGTGTAGTAGAACAATCCCACCACCACCACAAACCATGGAAGTGAAGATGTCGGTGAGTACGACAAATGGGGCAATCATCGTATCCCATAAATATAAGTCCACCCCTGTTATAATCTGTGGATTGAATTTCCCAGTGAACCTTTTCATACTCCCTCTGGTGGAATTTGATGCAATTCTTGGCATGGATTGGCTTTCTTATATAGAGACAACATAAATTGTCGGGATAGGGAAATCACACTCTATATGGAGAATCGACCCCTGATTCTTTACAAGTGTAAGGAGGAAGATGAATCTACTTTAGCTCCATCATATCAAGCATGGATATTACTGCCCTATGAGCATGAGTATCTGGCTCAGATGATTGATTCCATGGAAGAAACCATCCTTGAAAAAATGCCTATTGTGAGGGAATTCGCTGAAGTGTTTCCCGAGGAACTTCCTGGTCTTCCTCCTAGAAGAGATGTTGAATTATCAATTGAACTTATACCAGGGGCGCTGCCAATATCCAAGACTCCATATAGAATGGCTATCGTGGAACTTGAAGAGCTGAAGAAATAAAAACAGGAGAATCGGGATAAAGGGTTTATACGCCCAAGTGCTTCACCATGGGGTGCACCAGTCCTCTTCGTCAAGAAGAAGGATGGGTCAATGCGGCTTTGCATCGATTATCGTGAACTTAAAAAAATCACGATAAAGAACAACTATCCTCTTCCACAGATTGATGACTTGTTCGATCAGCTGCATGGAGCAAAATACTTCTCCAAGGTAGATTTGCCGTCAGGATATTATCCAGTAAGGGTGAAGAAGGAAGATGTCCCCAAGACTACTTTTCGTACATGATACGGACACAATGAATTCATAGTAATGCCTTTAGGACTCACCAATGCTACAGAAATCTTCATGAACTTGATGAATAGAGTCTTTAGAGATTACCTAGAAAATTTTTTGGTAGTATTTATAGAGGATATTCTAATATACTCCAAAACCAAGGAGGTCCATGAGGAGAATTTAAGAACTATACTAGAGACTTTGCGCAAGGAGAATCACTATGAAAAGTACATAAAGTGTGAGTTCTGGTTGAAGGAAGTCTCATTCTTGGGCCATATCATCACAAGAAATGGGATATCTGTATATCCCTCCAAAACAGAGGCAATCGAGGGATGGTCAAGGCCAACATCGGTAATGTATATCCCTAGCTTCTTGGGGTTAGCTGGATATTATCGACGATTTGTGAGAAATATCTCACGATTTTCCAACCCTCTTACCAAGCTAACTTGAAAGGGAGTAAAGTTTTCTTGGAGTGATGAATGTGAAGAAAGCTTCAAGGAGTTGAAAAGGAGGCTTATCACTGTTCCCGGGCTCACTATTCCCACATGTGGGAACGTTTTGTGGTATTCAGTGATGCTTCGAAGAAGGGATTATGCTGTGAGATGATGTATAATGATCAAGTGATATCCTATGCCTCAATGAAGTTTAAAATCCATGAGAGAAACTATCCAATGCATGATCTGGAGTTGGTGGCTGTGATCTTTGCCTTGAAAATCTGGCGACATTATCTCTATGGGGAGAAATTTGAGATATATACTAAACACAAAAGTCTTAAATATATATTCAAAAATAAAGAGACTAATATGCACTAGAGAAGATGGATAGATCTCATCAAGGATTATGGCTATTCAATACATTACCACCCTGGGAAAGAGAACAAGGTGGTAGATGCCCTAAGTAGAAAGGACCTAGTGATTCTATTAATGATGATAATTGAGAAGGATCAAATCTTCTTAGACTTGATGAAGATGGACATGGGAATCATAAAGAAGGTAAAATTATCAATCCTTTCACAAATGATTGCTCAACCGTCTCTTTTGGATAGGTTAAAGGATGCTCAAAATGATGATGTGAGAATTCAAGAAAAATTGAAAGCTATCAAAAAAGGGAAATCCTCGGAGTTTAATGTTAATGAAGAAGGAATTGTGCGGTTTGGGAAAAGACTACGTGTTTCATCAAGCCCAGAGCTGAAGAAGGAACATTTGTATGATTCACATAGTTCAAATTTCTCTATTCACCCAGGGAGCACAAAGATGTATCGAGATCTCCGAGAAAAATTTTGGCGGGATAATATGAAGAAGGAGATCGCTGAATATACATCAAAGTTCCTGGTGAGTTAGCAAGTGAAGGCAGAGTGGCAGAAGTCTAAGGGGATGATGCAACCATTGCCCATACCAGAATGGAAATGGGAAAACATCACCATGGAATTTTTCACCAGACTTCCAAGGATATCCAAAGGCAACAATGCAATCTGGGTTGTTGTGGATCGTCTCACAAATACTGCACATTTCATTGCTATTCTCAAGGATTTCTCATTAGATCAACTGGCACTAATATATATCAGGGAAGTGGTAAGGTTGCATGGAGTACCACGATCTATTGTGTCTGACTGAGATCCAAGATTCACCTCTATGTTTTGGAAGAGTCTTCAACATGCTCTGAATACTGAACTGAACTTCATTACGACCTATCAACCTCAAACTGATGGCCAATCTGAGTGAACTATCCAATCACTCGAGGATATGTTGAGAGCATGATCAATGGACTTTAAAGGAGTATGGGATCAACATCTTCCACTGGTTAAATTCTGTTACAATAATAGTTTCCACTCAATCATCCAAATGGCACCATATGAAGCCCTATATTGGAAAAGGTGAAGAACACCGGCATGTTGGGATGAGGTCAGTGAACGTAAGCTGCTTGGACCAGAAATGGTCGAGGAAATGGAGGAGAAGGTGAAAACCATTCAACAACATATCAAGGCAGCCTAGAGTCGACAGAAGAGTTATGCAGATAATCATCGATGAGACCTTGAGTTTAAAGGTGGAGACATTGTTTTTCTACACATATCTTTGTGGAATAAGGTCATGAGGTTTTGAAAGAAAGGGATGTTAAGTCCCATGTACATCGGCCCCTTCGAGATTCTTGATCGTGTCAAGTTTGTGGCCTATCGACTAGCACTTCCACCTAACATGGACAAAGTACATGATGTATTTTATGTATCCATCTCAAGGAAGTACATACTAGACCATTCACATGTACTCTCTTCTGAGGTGGTGCAGTTGGAGGATGATATTTCTTATGAGGAGAAACTAGTGAAGATCTTAGATCGTAGAGAAAAAGTTCTACGAAATAAGCCAATGCCCCTTGTCAATGTGTTGTGGAGAAACCACATGTTTGAAGAAGCGACTTGGGAATCAGAGGAAATGATGAAGATGAGTTACCCACATCTGTTTTAGTGTGGGAAAATGAAATTTCGAGGGCAAAATTTCTTAAGGGGGGAATATTGCAATGACCCAAAGTTTCATTAATGGAAATACCTCTTGATCTAATTAAATGTCTCTTTATGTAAAATGTTTATATAAAATGTCAAATTCTTTGGTTTTATGTTAAGAATTGTGATAATTGCTTTTATAGCCGTTGAATAGTGATCACATGATTAGTATAAATATAGGGCTTTAACAAATCCAATTTACTCAGACAATGGAAGTGATGGCCTCAGACAGTATAATTGCTCCATACGAATCCCATTTGTTGGAGATCAAAAAAGAGGTGGAATCTTTAGGCTTCACCCTCGACCAAGCCCAAGCTGGGCTTCATCATGTCAAGCTCGAATGTGACTGTCTATGGGAAAAGTATATGTTGATTGAGATTACCACTCAAGCGATGTTATCTCAGCCCCCCAAGAGTCTTTCCCCATCGCACACCTTAACCTTAGGTCTTATGCGGCTGTTTTAATGCGTTATGTAACAAGTTGTTAGTACTATGTTCATGTACTTAATTTTTTTTATATAATAATGAATATATTTTCTTGTCATTATTGATAAATTGTAAATAGTTTTTGAAGAACAAATGGTGTTTTTAGTTATTATTTAATTAAGAAATATATTTTATTAAATTAAGGGATTTTTGAATTAAATAATATTTTAATAAAATATTATTATTATTATTAATTTAATTTTATTATATATAAATGATCATATAATTTTATGAATGCAATTATAATTTTTATTAAGGTTTGAAAGCCATTTTTTGTCAAAACCCGTGAATTTTCGATAAATGTCGGTTTTTTTAAAAGTGAAAATTAAAATATTTATAAAATTATTTAGATAAAATAAATTTTATTTTTGGAATCAAGATGTCGAAATTATCCAATGGTGAATTTTTTTATAATTTTCTGAGACAGTGAAATTTTTGGGTAAAAATTAAATTCCGTTTAAATATATAATGTGTTTTATGACATCATAATGACCCAATAGTGATGTAATAAAATACTATAAGCATTATGTTCGGAAAATATATGTTTTAAAATTAAAATAATGTGATTTTGGGTTTTTTTTAATTTCTTTTCAAAGCATTAATGGACCCTTCAGGACTTATTAAACAACTTTTCTTTTTATATTGTTTTCCATGGGAGTGCGACTCACCTCCACATAAGCAACGCCATTATTTTAAGAAGTTCGTACTATAGACTTATAAAATATTGTTTTCCTATTCTCTTTTCCAAAAACCATTGGCAAAAACCATGGGCTGGTTTGTGGTTTGGATTAATTTAATGTAAGGGTTCACAAACCTAAATAATAAAGAATTATTTCACCTTTCCTATATAAACCCACCCAATATCCCACTTCCTCCTCACTCAAAGCCTTTGGAGTTCGTCCAACCTCTGCCCTACTCTCTCTAGAATCCTCCCTAGGTGCCCTAAGCTCCCAAGAATCCTCTCTCATTCCTCTCTCTAGCCTTTGGAAGCACACTTCCAAGTAAGGGTTTTTTCTTCCTTTCTCATTTTTGTCAATTTTCATTACGTTGTTTTTCCCTTTTAATTTCAATTATGAATGTTGGGGTATGGTTTCTCACCTCCCTCATACTGACCTATTATTTTTTGAATTATGGGAGACCCCTTTCTCTCTCATTATATTCCTCCCATGTACACCCGTTACTATGCCGAAATTCTGAAAGGAACTTCTCTCTCTTCTTTTACATTCAAGAAATACTTTTATATCATGAATCTAAATTCCATTACAATTTTTTGGACATGTATCTATATGACACCATTACTGTCCATTTCATGTAAATATGATGACACACCCCTTTCTCTCTCATCAACCACTTTTATGAACTCTTATGTCATGTCGTTACGCTGCCGAAATGGCACCGATTTTCTAAGCCAATGCCATTGTGTAGTGAATACCATGCCCATTTCTCCATCAAAGGTATTCACCTTTATCAATATTTACTTATTGTTTATAAAGTTTAATGTATTAATTCCACATTACTTTATCGTGGAATAAATTATTATGTTTTATTAATCAATTTTTTATGATCCATGTGGCACACTTATGCGTGAAATGAAATGTTTAAGAAGGATGCGTCCTTATAGCGCTCCAATGCATTGGCTAAAGTATAGTATCATGATACATCATGTGAAATGAGTTTTGACTCATGCCAATTCAAGCACAATGAGGGTTTACTCTTGATTCATGTGAAATGAGGATTTACTCATGCTCCATGTGCAATAGGCCTTGGCTCATGCTAATTCCATGTTAAGTGTTGTTGCCACATTTCCATGTTATGATTATCATTCTTTATCATGACTTCATGTTCATGTTTCTCTTGTTCTCTATTGATATTCCTAATGTATAACACGTACTTTTCTCCTCATTTTATTCCACGTGTATTCCCTTACTGGGCTTTATAGCTCACCCTTTTCTTATGAATGTCCTCAGGTTATCCCATGCAATGCTAAGTACGAGGGAATTTAGTGGTCATGTAAAGGAAGTTTTCAATAAAGATGTTGTATTTCATCTTTCAAGTTTTTATGTAATGATCCTAAGCCCCAAAGACACTAAACCTTTCGTTATTCTTTGTTGTATCAAGTGAAGTTTTATGTAATAAATCATGTTTAAGTTTGTAATAAAAGAAGGGTTTCCATAATTTAGGTAGGGTAGAATTCAAACAATATTAACTTATAATTCCCTAGTCTATTGAGATGACTCCCCATTATCAAAATTCTAAACTAATTTTTCATCATCATTTCTTCTAAGTTACACCTTTTATTGCGAGGAAAACAACTTTTGATGCTAACTTGGTTTAATAAACCCAAATATTTCATCATAAATACCCAATAAATGAAATTATCAAAAAAAGAATAGAGAAATACATATATATATATGGTTATATTATAAATTATTTAATGGAAGGATATATCTGATATAATATTTTCTTGAGTTTTTTTAATGTTTTGTAAGAAAATTATTTATTTTTCACTTTACATGTATTTTAATATTGTGTGAATTTTATATAATTAATTAACCATGTTAGATAAAATAGTTTACACATAATTTATTTTATTTTATTTTATCTTAAATTAATTTTAATTAATTAACTATATTTTATTGTATTTATCCATCCTATAAATAAGTGTCTTGTAAAAAAGTTAATAACAATACAATTTAAAAATAAAATAAATAATTTATATGATCATGAGATTTTAACTACTGGTTAGATTATTGAGAAGAAGATTAACCAAGCTTTAACCTAGATGGAATAATCCTTGAGATGATAACTTAATCAAGTTACATCATTACTTCATTATGTTATGTATCTCCTTGGTTGTTTTCACCTCAGATCAAGTCATGAACCATCTCCTCTTGCAGGGAGTTCCATCCTTTGCAGTTTCTTACTCACTCATGGGTGAGGGGAATTTCAGGTTTGGGGTGGCATTAAAGAATCGTTGAACATGAAATCCCAAACATAATAAAGGGGATTAGATGATATGTAGATCAACATATTTAATCAAATATTAAATTTATCATACAAACTCATAAAATATATAATTAAATTAAATAAAAACATAATACATGCATAGGTCGATCAAACTCATGATCATTCTCAAAACTAAACAACGATGTATTAGACTTTCTAGAATAAATTTAAATTCATTATTTATTAAAAAACATTCTTGAATTAATAAATTAATCATTTTTTAGTTTATTAATTGTTTTATCATAATTATTTGTCTATACAATCTCTGAGAATCCAATCCTTTGTAATTTTAAATACATTAAATTAATTAATTTTAATCTTAATTTATTATGTTAATAGAGTTTAATGTCTAAGTACACAGTGTGTACCCTCCTCATCAGAATAAATTTAGTTATGGAATTTAATATATTAATAACATGTATAAGAGGCAATAAAGCTGGTAATCTTCTACATTTGAATTTTTTGAATCTAATACTTACATGGTGCATAATGTCACTCGACATAGTGTGTGTCTTGTGTTTTTCATGATAATTATCATATACTATATACCTTCAGAAAAATTAAATACTATATGATGTGTTAATGTATACATTGAATTTTGTTCCTTGATTAAATCCATGTAGTCTACATGACATATATAACCACACTACATGCAATAGATATACACAACATGCACCACTAGTGATTACCATGAAGTAAAAAATTTGTAAAAAAACTATAAATATAGTGCATTTATATAAAAATGAAATAATAGGTACCAAATCATTAAATTTCACAAGATCCATTGAAAATCCCTTAGTATGTATATGGTGATGAAAATCCAATTACACAGAAAGTAAACCAACTACACATTATATGATTTGGTCTCTATGTAATTATTATCTATGTTTTTGACTCACATGATATGCCCATATCAGTGTGTACCTTTCAAGAGTTAGCCTGAGATACACAATGTGTATAACATAATACAGGCTATGTAATTAATTTTTGGCCACACATGCTTCATACTTAGGGACATGTAATATATCTTGTTTGGGTTGTCACATGTTTTATGGTGTGTATAGTTTACTACACACCCTGTACTTTATGTGATTCCATGTTACTAGGTTGATGGTCAATACAAAATGTGTACTGATTCCTTGTACTTTCAATACACAGTTTCAATGATTTATGTTGGTTCAAAAACATGCACGGTTACATAGTGTGTTCACTAGTTACACATTGTTTATTACCTATCCAATAATGTTCCAATTGATATTTAAAATGTAGAATGTAATGATTCCTTATACAGAACCCAACATAGCATTCTATGATTTCTCCAAAATGTGCTTCTGTGGTTTTTAAAGGGTACTACACATTTAATTTTAGTTACACACAGTGTAACCATGTCCTATAGAAAATATCCTCAACCCCCATTGACGCGATCATTGATCATTTTTATAGGTTATTGGCATAATCCTGGTTATATTAATTCAAACAAATGTATTATAATAGCTTTTGGATTTATAATTGAATTATTAGAAATGATATATTTATAAAAAAAGTAATTGATCAACCAAATAAAAAATAATTATAAATTATATGTTTTCTAATATGATCCCAATTCAGTGTTTCAGAGGAAAAAATATTGTTGGATTGGTTCCCACTAATTTTTTTCAAATGCATCAATGGAAAAAAACTGTATAATTTTATGATAAAACCCCAAAATCATCATATAGAGGATCATTACACATTTAATTTATAATTGATTTAAAACTAGAATTATCCATTTATGATCATTATTCTTTTCGATGATCAATTTGGTAGCCTCTATCATAGTTTTAGCATTTATATTGAAAATAAAAACAAGTATCCTTTAAGTTGTATCCACACCTGCTCCATGAATCTCAGAATTTCACCCTTGGAATTATGGGTGTTAGCATGGTAAACCAAAAAAACCCATGTGGTTATTCATTAATAAAAACATGTAATATTTCAATTATTAAAAATATCTTTCTCATTCACTCATCATTAAGTGGGTGGAGTAGGATTATCCTATTGGTCTTGTTAGATTTATTTAAAGTGGATCTATTGTGAACAACCACCATTAATATCGAAAATTATATAATTGGGAATATATAATTAGGTTTAAACAATTTATAATTTGAGAGCCCCATTATCTAATTGTTTATTTTAAGTAAACCCCATGTAAAATAACAACAAAAACAATATTATTGTTATATTCAATGACATGCTCTAACTCACTGACATTTAAATATCATTTTTTAGATAACTAAATCTATATTTATTTAAGTTATATGAAATAAAATATATCATTTCCATTGAGCCCTCAACTCAATCAATCAATTCCCGTCATCATTTATTAAGACCTGAACAAAAAATATTTATTTAAAAAATTAAATATCATTAATTTATTAATTCAACAAATAAGTAAGAACTATAATAACTAAGATTTCAAATTAATATTTATTTTAATATTCACATACCAATAAAAATTATTTAAATATATTCACTAAACTTGTGAATAAATAAATATTTATCTATTACGTTATGAATAATAAAAATATGATAAATAAATAATATATTTACTAACCCATGAATAAATATTTAATTAATATTAATCTAAATTATTTTATAAATATGAATAAATATTGATTGAATTATTGTGACCAATAATACTTGAAAAACTATTAAACTATAGGTTGGGAATAATATTTATTCTTAATATTAAATTTAAATATAATTTAACCGAGATTGTGGATTCAGTTAGTGCATAAGCACCCTAACCATATCATCTTTTATCTAGTGGTTACATTATTAAATTGGTATTAGATACAAGTGTTCTCATGCCAAAGAAATGAATAGTTTAGTAGTCATGGAAAATTAGAAGCATACTAAAATCTTACTTAACCATTGAACACAAAGAATTTTAATTGAGAACATCATTATTCCCTATATAATAACCATGAATATCAATCATAATACACTTCCTAGAATCCTAGGGAAAGGAAACATAAGAAAGGGGTGAGCTTAGATGCTCAATAAGGTTAGGCGTACAAAAAAATCTAATAAGTCATAAATAAGGAATGAATAATATAATAGAAATAAATGATGGTCAAATAATACCATAAAAATAATCACATGAGATTGAAATATATCCCTGGATTTCATAATAATTAAAATAAATGTGTAGAAATATGTGACTGATTTTATAATGATGGAACACATAATTCTAGTCATCTTAAACTTACCATTGAGGAATCATTTCAAGACATCTATTTAAAAAAATTGAAAACATTTTTCCAAAACATGGATATAGAAGAAAATGGGGTTTCAACAAAAGAGAGAAATAATTTTTTTCCCTTAAATCATTATTTTAGTCAATTGAGTACTTAAAGTGAAGAAAATTAATGATAAACATGTATTTTAATGAAATAAAAAATGAGATTTAAATTAATGGGATCTTTTAGGAAAGGATCACATAATTTCCTTCATTGGAAATTCAAGCATAAATATCCAAATTAAAATGATATTGTAACATAAATATCATGTAGCTTTTATAACTTTTTAAACGTTATCATTTTTTGTGAGAGTGAGTAACTCAAGAGGGGGGTGAATTGATTACCTAATAAAAATTTCAATAAAAACACGTTCAAATAAAATCCCCCAATTTAAAATTAAATTTCATAGTTAATCAAAAGTGTAGTTTAATATAATTTTGATCTTTTAAAATATTCCTAAAATCATGATTAGTTCACAGTTAAAAAATATGGAAATTAATATATCTATTGAAATCAATTGACTAAAACAAATAGTTATATATACACTAGTTATGATAAACTATCAATGTATAGGTTTTGTTTCCAACTTAAAAATAAATATAGTATTATGCTTTGTAATGAGTGAAACAAAAAAATCAAATAGTAGAATAAAATAAGGGGTTTAGTCTCATGTTGAGACATAATCCTCTATACTTAAAAATAAACCACTTAGAATAAGATTATATAAATATAATCTGATCCAATGCCAGGATCGGGTAAATTGACACTAGCGTACAAGCTCTCCAAGACAACCGGGGATCTCTTCCAAAACAAATTGGTAGAAAAAAAAGCATAGGACACAAAAGGACCTCTTCTGCAAACATCGTGGGTATACATATGATAAAAGATTGAATAGAATATCTAGTATTCTCTAGTTCTATCATAGGAGTCATTTTTTGTTAGAAAATAAAGAAAACAACACAATGCTCAAAATTAAATGATACATGGAGAAGGAAGAAGAAGTAAGATATATAAAAGGGTAGCGATTCTTGGTCTAAAGTCCTTTAGATGATTGAGTTTCCATGTTTGGGGAATTTAGAGGATCACAAGATGTTTCTATAAAATAACTGTAAAATATATTGATGCAAAGATCAATTTTATGGCTATTAGAAAGGATGAAACATGTATGATCTCGATGGATGATCCTTATTTTTATTCAGAAAGCATCAAAATTTATAATATATTCTCACTCATCCAGATCAAATGAAAAAGGGACACATTTGTGAATTTATAGCACTATAAGATGGATATTACATTTAATGAACAATCATCATGATCCTATGCATCCACGTACTGGGCTCCGACAAAGACATTAATTTTTCCCAGTAACATTTAATAAAATAATCATAAAAACATTTCAGTAATTTCATTAGTATAGTTGTTGGAGTAATTAATTCAAATTTTCCAGAACAGAAATGATGGTACAGTCTGATGGTGATTTAAATCTAGTGGTGAGTCAGAAAAAGGTGAACCAGGATGATGGAAGGTCATCTGGTGGTAGATTATCTGTTTGTGGGTCATATAGCTATGACTGATATTCTCTAGTCACTCATCTAACGACCGCTCATCTCTAACATTGACACATACTTAGCGAGGAATCATCTGATAGAAGGTCAAGTTTAGTAAAGACTATTTTCTAGAGGTTGATAAAGTATGGTGGTGATTCATATTCAATGGTGAATCAAATGATGTTGATTCTTTTCAACAATGATTCATTCTTGGATATGAGTTTTCACTGGTGGTGAATCATTTCTGATGGTGACTCCTTGTTGGCGGTGAGAATTTTCTAATTATGAGTCATTCCAATTGATGACTCATCCATAGCTGTTAGTTATTCCGAGAAGTGATTCATTCCTGGTGATGACTCACCTATGGCGGTAGGTAATGTAAAATAGTATGACTTTGAAACACTTAGATAGAATTTCATCATATTTAATTGTATTTTAAAATTGTATCATAAAATTGTAAATCCATTAAAAAATAATTAATAGAATTTATGTGCATTAAAACAAGGAGGTGATAAAAATATCCAACCTTATTGATGATAAAAAATCATTCCATTTTATAAAACATATATAGAATAAACTTCGGTATAATATATATATAATTGAAAAAGTAATGATACTTTATTAACAATTTAAAAATACTAGGTGAAGGTTTGAGCATAAATTTGAAAACAAATTATAAATAATGTTGGTATCAGAGGAAAATTCCCATAAGTATTCTTCTCATAACATATTAATTCCATTTATAAATTCTATAATAATTCTCCTCTATTTGGGATTGTCTAAAAAATGTAGATAATAAAAAATATAGTTAAATAAGAAAAAGATGAATAAGAATAGAAATTCCTTTCGGAAAAAATGTGTGCATGTTTTATATAAAAGATAATAAAAATATAACAAAGTCCCTATCAAAGATAAAATCTAATCTCAAACACTCTCATCATAGGTACTGAGAATCTTTAGGTGCTTTTCCCTTGTCCGGGACATGGGGCATTGAAATAGAGGATGAGGTAAATATGTTAGAGTCTTTTAGGAAAATGGTTGTAGCTTTTAGAATTATTGTAGAAGATGGTTTCACTCTAATGATCACATGCCAATGATTATGGAAAACCTCTAATGGATACAATTATAGATGCGAAAACAAAGTTGGAAAAGTTGAATTTATATTCCTGAAAACAACTGGTCTAAAAAAATATGGAGAAGTATATGTATAAGATAGATGATATGTCATTGGAATAGACTCACCAGATAAAATGGTCATTCGAGACACATGTAGGAATGAAATCATCATATTGATGAAAAAAAAATGATTCTTCCTTTGTACTCTATTGAACTAATGAAGTCCTTATTTTTATCCACGAACAAATAAAAAATATGGGTAATCTTTTTTGACTAATTATCTTGTTCTTTAAAACCTCTGGTAACTAGTGGAAACCGAAGGTTCTTAAAGTGAAACTTGAGGTGAGAGTTTAACTCATTCTTGGAGTAAATCCTCTAAAGGTAATATTTGATGAACTATGGTAAGTGTCCACTATAATTTTTTTCATCATTCGATCATCCCATTACTATCTTGTAAACATTATCACCATGCTATCTGATTTTCCTCAAATCCTCTAGAGCAGTAGCTTGAACATTTCCCAAAATAGCAGGAAGTTCCACTCTAAAAATTAATCAAAGAAACTCTATATCCAACTAAAAAAGGGTATCACTAAAATTATAATCCACTAAAGGTATATTATCCACACATAAAAAAACCAATTTATAAGAAATAGAAGTATTCATATCCTCTACAACAGCCTTCATGGCCTCTTTCTCACTAGTTTCCCATCTATTCTCAATCTCAACCTCTTGGATATGATGAATCATTTTCAAATTAATATGGAACAAAAACAAATAAAATAGGTGTCTAGAATCATGATCACTGATTTGTGTGATAGGAGGTTCCCATCTCCTCAAAATCCTACAAAAAATTGGAATGTAGCTTATCTGTGAAGGACTCCAGATCGGCTCTAGAAATAGAATCTAATGACCTATAAAATAGTAGGTAGGGGTGAAACATATCTCTCAACATGAGGCAGAGAAGGTTATGCTCTATCAGGTCTACCATACATATTTGAAGAAAACCTGGAAGCCCTCCTACATAATTAATCTACTCAAATATCAATACCATTGGATCTATATAATCTCTAACATGGACATCAGGTCCACTATTCATTGTTGGAAAACTACCATCAACATGTGAGTCAGAATAATCTAACCCAATCCTAAGAAAACCTATGAATCATTCTAACTCATCAAATTCTTTGACAAAAAATATTAAATAAGATAAAATAGCAGGCTCAACATCTACAAGTTCAATTAGATGGATATAAAAATTGAGGTTTACTCCCCCTCAATAGATTCCAGTATTTCATTTCTATCAATAGAAGATTTATCAACATCCTAAACAAAACAAGTTCTCTCCTAAGACCTAGTAGAAGTAGATACAACTGGAGAAGGAAGATGTTTCTAATTCTTATCATGTTCATCAAGACCATCATGGTTAGGTCTATCATCACTTTTATATACATCATCATCTCCTTCAACATTACCATTTCCATATCCTTTATCATTTACTTTATCTTTATCTTCTCTATAAATCATTCCGTTACCATAAATTTCAACATTATATACATCTAAAACTTCTTTAGAATATTTTCATGAAGAACTACTGAACTATTCTCCTCCTGTAACTTCAATTTCTTCTTCAAATCCTTCTCATAAAATAATTTATCTCATAAAATAATTTATCTCATAAAATAATTTATCTCATAAGTAGAGATATTGGAGGAATATCTTGACCAAAAGAGACTGCATGGATCTTAGGTATGTCAGGGTCGCTACCCTCCTCAAATGATAACTCATCCTCATCAACAACTGGATCAAAAAAAATAACGTATTCTTTATCTTCATCAAAATACTCTACTACCTGATAATGCTATAATCCATGAAGAAAAGATTTTTTAGCCTAGAAGGGTTATCAATATGATTTATATCCTCCTTGAACTTATCAACATCATCAACGCATTTCCTCATCCATAGGTTCCAATTTTCCATTATTCATATACACACAAGTTTGGTAATCTTGAAACCTCTACAATTCAGTCCAGATTCTTTATCTGAATCAAATAATTATTTGGTATTAATCATGACTTAAATGAACTTAGGATAGATAATGGAATTAGTCATGGATGATTTATTTCATATCTACATCATATACACCATAAAATACCTGAAAAAAATTTATTTTGTCTCATCACTTGATAAAGTATATGAGATACAAATCATGATATCTCATTATGTTGAAGTCTCTTTTTCTAGTGAATAATATGTGATTTTTAAACTTAAACAACAATCTGTAATCACCATCCATTTCTATTTCATTAATTATTCTTAATGTTTAATCTAGTGTGAGATCTTATAATGCATTCTCATAACCAAATAAGCACTTTTGATGGTAATTGGCCTATTAAAGTCATTCAAAACTCATTTATTATGTAAATTAATTCACTCATGCCATTATTTTTAAAATAGTACTACCTCCTCTCTATCAACTAGGTTTCAAATCAAATATTTATTTTGCATTAAACTAAACATGGAATATTGATAAAACTTGGGAATTAACCTAGGATAGAGTAGTCTCAAATTATTTTAGAACAACTATATCCATCCCTGGTCTTGTATTAAATTGAGAATCATCAATTTATTGGGTAAAAAACATTTCACATTTACTTCTTCTTTAAAAATTACAATAAGATTCACGAGGTGTGGGTTACACAACTTGACTCAAAGTCTGGTCGAATCTCATTGAGGATTATTTGAAGGTTGTGACTCCTTAGGAGATAACTTATATTTTCACTTAAATATATCCACTTTAACTTAGTGGAAGTTTTAGGTGAGTACAGTAGAAGGATAATTATAGGGAGAGATGGGTAGTAGAGAAGTTCAAAAGGCATGGGTGTGAGGGTGAGAGTGCATTGAAATTAGGAAAAGGCCCCAATTTTTAACATTTAAAGATTTAAATATTAGAAATAATTAATAAAACATATAAATGAAAAAAATAACCCAAAAAGAAAAACTAGGAATGGTGGGGTTTTTATAATGTTGGGTTGTTCCAAGAGTGGTAAATTTCCAACAGTGGGTAATTTCCAATAGTGGGTAATTTCCAATTGTGGGTTCCCAAAATAAAAGTATAACCAAAATTTACTATTCCTAATTCATGTTTTATGTATTGAAATCTCTTAGAATTCATCTGTTCAATAAAAATATCAATAATCTGATGTTCAATTCATATGAATTCAAGAGTTATACCACCCTTTTGAAAATGATCTATCAAAAAGTGATGTCTTACCTAAATTTTGTTTTTTATAGAGTGAGACACAAAACATTTGGGAATGTTTATTCAACTTGTGTTGTCACAATTTATAGGGACATGATTGGATTTATATCCATAGTCTATTTGATTGTGTATCATACAAAAAAATTTTACCCAACAACTATATGAAGATTTTTATTCTGCATTGGCAATAGACAGGGCAAAATAATTCTGTCTTACTGCAATATAATACTAGATACTTTCCAAAAAAATTACACGTTCTATAGGTTATTTTTCTGTTTAACTTGAAACTCCCAAAATTAGCATCTGAATAACTCACTTATTCAATGTCTTGTCCACTTGGGTAGAATAATCCAACATTAGTTGTATATTTGATATACTTTAAAATTATTTTAATATCAAGTAAATGTGAGTATTTTTGGATTTATTGAAAATTAGAACACATAAATGTAATAAACATAATATTAGACGAACAATATATTAAGTGGATAAGGCTTGAAATATTACCTCTATAATTGGTTGGATCTACTGGATTCCTAGCTTCACCTAGATCCAACTTATAGGTGTTACTCAAGAGAGTATCAATAATTTTAGTACTACCCAAACCAAATTTTTTTAAAATAGCTTTCATGTACTTACTATGATTTAAAATAATTCCTCATTTATTTTGAAAAATCTAAAAACCAATAATTAATTTGATTTTACCCTATTAAACACATTTTAAATTCATTTTTAATAATTTTTTAAAAATTATGAGACAAATTGTTTTGTGAGATCCAAATATAATATCATATACATATATTTGAACAACTAAAACATCTTTTGAAATTATTTTTTTAAAAAGAGTATATTAGCTATACCTTTTGAAAAAAACATTTGAAATAAGAATAGATCTGAGCCTATCATTCCAATATCATGGAGTAGTTTTAAACCATATAAAGTTATTGTTTGTTTGAAAGAATGATCTAAAAAATTAGGATTTTTAAAATGATGGGTTGTTAAAAAACCACTTCAACTATATAACCATAAAGAATTCAGTTTTAACATAAATTTGATGTAGTTTTGAATATAAATGTGCTACATAAGGAAGGATTATTTTAATGGATTTAAGTCTCCTTGTAGGTTCAAAGGTTTCCTTATAGTACATACCCTCTTCTAGACTATACAGTTATGCAACCAACCAAGAATTATTTATTACTATTGTTCCATATTCATCAACCTTATTTATTAAACCAATTTATATCCACTATTCGAGTTGTGAATAGTTCTATCAAAAATTTAAAAAACATTAAATCATTCAAATTGGTATGTTATTTTTGCAAATCCATTACCCAAAATTGATTTTTAATATCTTCATTGTTGTTATTAGGTCCATGATGTGACAAGAATGATTGATGGTCAATATGAGTCCTAAGAGAATATCTACTCTCTATACCAATATCTAGGTCTCTAACTATAGTATCTAAAGGTATTATTTGATAGTTCTAGTAGCCCTTGGAAAATAAAGGTTGGTCATCTCAAGGTCATCTATAGGTTCAAGTTCTAGTTCGAGTTGTGCATGTTCTTCATAATTAGATGAGTTTTATAATAGTTTAACATAAGGGTATGAAGGTTTGTCATTGATGTAAATATTTGATAAATCAGTCTCATGGATTGGAAAATGGATTTTAGGATAATGTAGTTCAATTTCATAAAACATGATATGAACATATTCTTCCAAAGGCATTGTTATTTTATTAAAAACACTATAGTATTTACTAAAAATTTAATAACCAAGGAAGATTAATTCATCACTATTGGAAGAAAGGTTTTCAACATTATCCTCAGCGTTATGAATAAAGACTTGGAAAACAAAAAATATGAAGTAGTTAAACTTAGTCTTTATATTATTCCATTGTTTATAAAGTGATTTCTTTAAAAGATGCCTGATTAAAAAACTATTAATTTTATAGCAGGCTGTATTCATAGCCTCCACCCAAAAGTAAATAGGAAGGTCATATTCATTGATAATTTTCCTTGAAATTTCATAAACTTTCATATTTCTTCTTTTTACGACACCATTCTTCTGTGGGGTCCTACGAGAAGGAAGGTTATGATTAAAGACATTTTTTGATAAAGGGGCATTAATGTGCAAGTTTTCAAAATCATGACTATGATCATTTCATAAAGTCTAAATCCTATGTCCACTAATATATTCTATTAATATATCATACTTTGTAAGTTAAGATAAATCTCTACTTTTATGAGATAAAAATAATATAAAAGTACACCTAGAAAATTCATCTACAAATACATTGAGATAGTGCTTCCCATTTAAATGAGATAATGTTGATCGTATAAAAAAATCCATGTGAACCAATACTAGGGGTTTATATGTTGAACCTTATTTTTTTGATTTGATATATATCTTGTGATGTTTCCCATTTTAACATGGGTTACAAATATTATCATCTTAGAATCCAAGTTTAGGTAGATCTTTGACTAATAATTTTCTAGTTATATTTCTTAGTGAGTGAATATTGAAATGGCCTATCATATTATGATAAAGAAAACATTCATTATTAATTGAACTTTGACAAGAAACATTCTAATAATATATAAAATCAATTTAAAAAACCTAGATATTTTCATTTCTCAAAGAAGTAAATACTAATAAATTTTTAGAATCAAAAACATTACAAGAATTATTTTCAAACTTTCACATAACAACATCATCAAATAGCTGTCATATTCTATATAGAATTTATTTTAAATCATATACAAATAATAATTTAGGAATTAAAATATAGTTATAATTAAAAAAAATTTCCAAGGCCAATTATTATTCCATTATAATTGTCACCAAAGGTGACATTTCTGACATCAAGATTTATCAATTTTTTTAATATTGAATATTCTGTAATCATGTGTCTATAAAAAATATCTCTAGATACCATAGACGTTTAATGGAGCTATTCAAGTTTATTCCCTAAAAATAAGTTTTACACCAAAAATGATTTTGGTACCTAAATCCTCTTGGGTCCAGAAATGTCTTTAATTAAGGATTTTGGAAACCATATTTTATTTCTAGGATTACTAGAATATAATGGATAACTTTTGGAAATGAAAAAATTTTGAGGTCTGGTTGAATAAAAATGAGAAGTGCAATACCTATAAATTTAATTAGTAATAAAAGTGCCCTTGAAATTTTCACATATTTCTAGGTTGATAGCCTAAACCAGTAATGTACTTAGGTTCTATTTTTTTTCACGTGTTTTAGGGATTTTATTTCTTCCATTAGTAAATATCTCTATGTATTTTTTCAGTTCATCATTAGAAAATTTGAGTTCATTATTTTTCTTCAATAGTTTAATCTTTTTCATCTTTTATACAATAAGATCAGATGTAAAATTTCTTGTCAAAGATAGTTGTTTCAATAGAATTTTATATTTATAATTAAATCAATTACTGTATCTTACATCATGTAATAATATTTTAATATCTCATCTTTTTTATATTTTCATCTTTATTTTCCTCTTCAAAATGATTATAAAAATTTGTAGGAGCAGCAGTAAAGTAATTCATTACCTCTGATTTGTTTTTTAAGAAACACATTTTTCACCCTCATATTTTTCCTCATGGGTTGAGTCTAAGTAACTGAAGATATATTTATAATAACTTGAGGTTTCGTTCATTGATTTCTTCTATTTTATTTATTTTTTATTATATTTCTTTTGAAACTTCATATTAGGGGAATCATATTTTTTTATTCCATTTCTTCTTACATTTATATTAGATGATCTCATTTTGAGTATCATCCCTCTTCCAATCCTTCATCCAATTTCCTCTATTGTCATATTTTACTTTGAAGCTTAGTTTCCTAAATAATATCTTTTTCTTATAAATCCTTTTAAACCATTGGGCTAGATGGGACATCTCATTATCGCTACCAGATTATACTTCCCCATCACTTGATGTTTTATCTTGACTGGTTTTATTTGAGGTAGTAGACTTGAATTATACATAGTTTCTTTTAGTGTCGTCTTCTTATTATTGGTTAACTTTATGTTCTCCCTTATACATAATAAACTTACCAATTTTCTCTATGATTGTAAGTTTACTAATATTGAATGATTATATTATTAAGAATGAGGTTCCTCTCTATGTTTCTAGAAGATATATTAATAGTCATATGATTTGGTCTTTTTCAGATATTTTATTCCCTAAAGAATATAATGTATTCACTATCTCATTGGACTTGAGATACATGTCGGAAATAAGATCATTAGGTATCATCTTAAATGTAAAATATTTATTTATATAATTATTCAATATAATTTCTTTCAAAATAGTTGTTACTTCATGAGAAATAGATAGTGTACTAGATTTCATATGTAGTTTTAGAAGAAGATACTCTATTAAACACTTCATCACCCAAAAAATATAGAAAATTCATGGATTTATGGTTATTATAATATGTTTTCTAAAAGGAATAAATCCATGCCACTCTATCTGTTTGGTGAAATTATTATTTATCTTCTATTACAGTCCATATGTAAAAACCCATGCTCTCATGATGCATTTGCATCTTGATTTTCCACTGAAAATAGTTTGTACCATTAAAATAAGGAGGTCTATCAGTAGAAGATCCTTCTTCTATATTATCCATTAAATAAATGAAATTATAAATAATAGAAATTTGGAATTATTAAAACACAAATTAAATCACAGTTGAATATATTTTGAAAACCTATGATATTAAATGTTGGTTAGAGTGAGTCACTCAATAGGTGGGATAATTGATTACCCAAAAGAAATTTCTTTTAAAAAAGTTCAAATAAAATCCCCCAATTTAAAATAAAATTTCCCAGTTAATTAAAAGAGTGGATTAATATAATTTTGATATTTTAAAATATTCCTCAAATCATGATTAGTCCTCAGTTAAAATAATATGAAAATTAATTTATCTTTTGAAATAAATTTACTCAGTAAAATAGTTATATAAACACTACTTATGATTAACTATCTAAGCATAGGTTTTTTCTACTTAAAAACAAATACAATTTAATTATTTCTAATAAATAAAACAAAACAAAATCACATAAAGGAATAAAACCAGGGGTGAGTCTCAAGCTCTAACATAATCCCTTCCAATTAGAAATCATACACAACCAAGAACACTATATAAATATAATCTAATTGAAAACATGGATTGGGTAAATGGAAAATAGGGTAAAATATTTCAATGCTATGTAGGATCCTTTTCCATAAAAACTAATGGTATAAAGCTACACAAAAACTCCTCCACAAACACTGTGGAAATACAAATGGAAGGATATTGAAGAGAATATCTAGTATTCCCCAGTAACAGCACATGAGATTGTGTGTTTGGTAAACAATGAAACCCAAAAAATGATCAAAAGTAAATGAAACAAATAAAAATAGAAAGTAGTAATATATAGAAAAGCATAGTGCTACTTGGTCTGTAGTGCATCAGATGCATAAGACTCTTCATACAATGATCATAGAGAAGCTCAAGTAGCTTCTATGAAAGTAGCAGTACAACAGAGCGTTGTGAATCTTAATTTTTATGAATGTAAGAATGAATGTAGTGTGTAATTTCCCAATGTATTATCTTTATTTTTATTTAAAAAGTAGCACACATGATTATATATTCACCTTTATATTGTATTCATGCATGAGGGACACTTAATTTAATATATTTCACTATAATATGTAGATTTTGTTTGAAGTAAAATCAATGAGATCCTCTGTATCCTCATTATTATGTCTGATACAGAATTAAATAATTACCTAAAATGGTGAAAATATAACTATAAAAAAATATTCACATTAATTACCTTAATATAACCGTTTGAGAAATAAACTCAAATGTCCTAAAATTGTGATATTGGCACATTTTCAAGATGAATCGCGTCTAGTAGTGAGTTAATAAAATAGTGAGTCAGGTTAGTGGTAGGTCATCTGTGGGGATATCTGATGGTGAATCATGTTCAGTGATAACACATTTGACATTATGACGTCTTCATCAATTACTCATGTTCAATGGTGACTCATCTTATAGTTGGTGAATTCTAACAGTGACTGTTTTCTGGTTGTAGATAATTACTGGCAATGAATCTTACCTAGAGGTGACTCATATGAAGGTCAGCCTTTTTGTGGAGAGTCATTCCTGATGGTAATTCATCTATGCTATTGAGTCATTTCTAGTGATGAGTCTTTTATGGTAGTGAGTATTTCCCGACAATTATTCATTCCTAGTAGCGATTCATCTATGTCAGTGAGTCATTCCTAGTGGTGAGTCATTCTTGGTGGTGACTTAGCTATGATGGTAGGTAAAGTATATCACTAGAAAGTTTAAAAACTTATCCAAAATTTGATTAGATTTATTTTTATTATAAAATGATATCATAAAATTGTGAAACCATTAAAAACATATTTAACAAGATTCTTGAGAAGAAAACAAGGAGGTTCCAAAAAGAACCATTAAATAATAAGTTCAAATAAAACATTCAATATCAAGATCATAAGGATAAACCTAATATAACATATCAAATGACATTTATATACACCTCATACATGAAGATATGTGCATAATATAACATATGTATCAAAGAAGACAATTTCATAGGATAAACCCTTACCTAGTGTTTGACTTGATTCAAAACCAATTTAACCACTTGTTTGATAAATTTAAATTTATTACACTTCTATACCTTAGTCTTTTAAACACTTATAATATCATATATAATATTGTTATTATAGTTTATAGGCATAGTGAATGAACTGGATGGGGCATGACCCACTCAGTTGTTTTCCAATACCAGATCATTAATCTAAGATGTACATCGTTGATGAAATCCGTATCAATATAATTAAATCAAATATTAATTTATGAGAGAAAATAAAACCAAAGTCCACGATCAACACATATTATTTTTAATTAATTTAAACAATTAAATAAATTTTTAAGATGAATTATTTATTTATTGATGGATCTAACAGTTCCTATACATCATATCGTCATTGTGTTTTAGGAATCAAGAGTATATTCCT
This sequence comes from Viscum album, assembly GCA_963277665.1. Lineage (NCBI taxonomy): Eukaryota > Viridiplantae > Streptophyta > Magnoliopsida > Santalales > Viscaceae > Viscum > Viscum album. Next base: position 187,387,518 of record OY728155.1, on the reverse strand, counting down.
TCTATAAGTGATTCGGGAATGCTCCATGAATATTTAAATATCATTTTTGGAATATCTATGAGCTTGAACTGTAGATCATAATTCTTACATCATTATCCTTTTATCGCCCTAAGAATCTCTTGAAGGAAAGGTTCTTTTTTATCTCTCTAGACATGATAGTGGTGGTGGAGGAGGATCTCTCTCTATTAGTGAGAGAGTTATTAGAGAGGGGTATCTTTATGGATTCAAGATAATTATATATAGGTTTCTTTGTTCACAAAATATGAAAACTTCAACCCATAAAAAATAATATAATTGGATATATATAATGCTAGGGTTTGAAAATGATAATTCCACATGCACCATTATTATTTATTTAATCCTAGAGGAACCGAATATCTACAGTAATAATAAAAATAATAATAATAATAATAATAATAATAATAATTCTTAACATGAACAAATATCATAATCTAATTAAATATGATGTATTCAAATAGTATTCAATATATATTATTTATCATCAGAAACTTTAACTCAGTCTAACATTCCTCCACAATATTTATAAGACATTGAATAACGACTATTTATTTAATAAATAAACAAGATTACATTATTTTCCAATAATTAAATAATTATTACATTCACTAAATAGTAAATAAATTATTATTGAATATTATACTCACAAAATATTCTCTCAGATAACTAGTGACCAAATATATAAGATCAAGAAACCTTGAATTATTTTTAGAAAACATGTGATAATAATATCTACTCAACATGTCAAATAATAAAAAGTAATACTATTTTCCTGAGGTTTTGGATACAATTACTGTATGAACCTATAGGCCTATTTCATAGTGGCAATTGGAAAATCTTCCCAAAGTCTAATGATAGCATATAGTAACCTTCCAAGGAACACATAAAAAATGATTTTAAATTTTCAATGACATAAAATTTCATACAAATGCTTACTATGTAATATAATCCCTTTTTCATGATATCTCAAATTAAGAAGGTTTTATGTTGTTGCCATAAAACCATGTTGTTGATTTTTCTTTCATTGAAATTATGGAAATTGAACTTTCCTATAGAACACCATGGCCACCTATTTATTTAGGTTATACCATCTCTATCAAATGGATTGGGAAATTAGCTTCAATTAAATAATGGACAAATAATTTACTTCATTATTCATTAATAAAATTTTACATTTGAAAAAACCATCATATCCTACCCTCATTGAATATATATCATCATGATTTACATTAATACATCCAAGTACATGACTCATAACATCGATTAATAATAATTTTAAAGTCTACAGATCAATACACACATCCATAGATAGAAACATCCCATGGAACTTACAAATTTTGATTACCTATTGGAATGTATTATTCTAATAATATAATTCAATAGAAATCACCAAGTGAATACATGTTGAAAATTTGCCTCATATTTTTATTAGTCTCCTCCCCTAATAGATTATATCATTCATGTCCCTTAAATGACTTTATCTAGATATAGAATATATATTTAATAATATTTTCATGATATTAATGGGTTCTCATCATAGTGGTGATATACTATGACCTTTTAGTACAACAACTACTATTTTTTTTATTATAACATAAATTATAATGAAAAATAACTATCATGATGTGATAATGAGTTTATTAAAATTAAAAATAATGAATACATGATATCATAAATTACATGGATATTTTTTCAAGGGAACCAACTCCAATAGACTCCCACTATTACTATAGAAAAATGATAACAACCTTTGGTCCATTAACACTCACATGATACTCAATATTTTGTTGATATAAGGCATTATTCAAGGTGTATTTTGTGTTTTCTAATATAGAAACAATTCTTATTGTAAATTCACCACTCTGAGAAAAACCCATCAAGAGACGATACTTTTGGACCATTTTATTTTTTCATTCATGTGACCTTCGAAATTTTACAAAATCTACCACTATATTATTATCATAAAATAATGTCATAGGGTCTTTACTGCAAGGTACCACATGTTGCCACAGGAAAAATATTTAGATCTAAAAATATTTTTTTTTGTATACAACATAATTTCATATATTCTTATATTCTACTATAGAATCGATGAAAACTAGCTGATTTTAACTCTTCCAACACAGATATTCTCTATTGAGATTGAAAACATATCAGGATCATGACATCATATAATTATGTTCTATTTGAAAAATATCATCAATTTAACCCTTAATGAATAGATCATCATCTTCTCCATACATTGGGAACATATCCTTAGTTCATCTCAGATAATTAAGGATATCATTAAAAAAAGTACACTTCTATTCACCTAGATTATCTTGATATATTCTTTCCATGATCAATTCATATACAACATGAAGCATAGTACATAACATGGAATACATGATTGATCCCATCACATATGTGCATGTGATCTTACTTATTATCTATTTCCTCAGTTATGTATGGGGACACATTTTCTTGGAAATATATATGCCATGATACATTACAATTAATCCATTTTTTGTTTTTCTATACCTATTTACATTATGGTCAATGTATGTAACTTGACATAGTATAAGAAAAATACTTGATCTATCAAGAAATATAATGATTCAAAAAATATAGGATGTTTCATCTAAGTCCTTCATGGATAAACACTTTTTAACCAGTCCTTAGTAGATTGTATGAATGGTATTTCCTTTCCAATAATTAATATTTCATCAAGATATACTACTAGTAAAATCACTACAATCCCAAAAAAATTATTTTAAATATAAGGATCACATTCATTCTTCTTGAAACAAAAATCTTTTATAGCTTCTTATAATAAAACATTCCATGACCTGGATACTTTCTTCAATTAATAAATGGATCTGTACAACTTTAATATCCTTTTAGAATAACTTTTATCCACAATCCCTTATGTATGTGTCATATAGAAATCTACTAAAAGGTTCCCATTTAGGAATGTTATTTTAGCATCTATATTATAAATTTAATAGTAATAGTATGAATCTATATCAAGTAGAATTATAATGGATTTTAAACAAGGAACATGGTGTAGAGGTTTAATCATAATGAATTTTCTCATGTTGTTTAAGACAATTAACTATTATACTTTCTTTATAGGTACTTACTTTACCTTCCATGTCCAATTTTCTCTTGAATGTGCATTCCCACCCTACATGATTTTCATCAACTGGAGGATTGTACTGAACCCAAACATGGTTCTGAAACATGGAATTCATTTTATAATTCATATAATCTTTCCATCATGTATCATATGAACCCTTTACTACCTATTTGTTTGGGGAGATGTTAATTATTGTCAACCAATAACGAGTCACTATATTTTGTGACATAAAACTATATCTCCATGGTTCTATAACATTTCTAATACTCCTACACAGTACTTGTGATTCAAGAAAACCATCTTCCATGGGGACATAGGGAATTTGTTTCCTATTCTAACTCTTGTGTATCATAAACATCAACTTCATTGAAGTAAATATATATCACAAATTCTTTATTGAGGATTTCCTCCCTCTCAGAAAAGATGGCTTGTCTAGAGACATTCACTTTCTTTCTATATGGGTTATATTAGTAGTATAATTTTTTTTCTTTAGGGATACCTATAACGATATACATTGTGCCTTGAGGTTCTAGTTTTATTATGTAGAGGCCTTAACAAACCACTCACAACCCCATACAAGTGAATGTGATTAAATGGGTTTTTTCCAGTCCATAACTCGATGGAAAGTTTGTTTTCCTCTTTATTCGGTACTCATTTTAGTGTGTATGACACAATTTATAATGCATATCCCTAAAAGGATAATTTAAGATCTTCATTACTCATTATTTAACTTACCACTTATATAAATTTATTTTCCCTTATTTTACTAATACAATTCCATTATATTGTGTAAGGTGGATTGTGTTGATATTGAATCCCAAACTCCCATTAAAAGTAATAATCTCTTGGTTAAGATATTCAACACATTAATTCGATCAAGTATTCTTTATCTTCATTACAATTTGATTCTCTAATTAAATATTTAGTTCTTTAAATTTCTCCAATAACTGAGGCTTATACCTCATCATGTAGACATAACCATAACCAATCAATTAGTTTGGAAAAGTTATGAAGTAAGAATAACCACCTCTATATTTTCATGTATATGGCTCACACACAACAGTTTGTACCAATCGTAAAATCGTTGTGTCTCTTTCACCATGTCCACCAAATCATGGTTTGGTCATTTTTCATTGTAAATATTCATGTCATCTTTCAAGTGGTTTTATCTCAAAAGAGACTAAATAACCATCTTGGAAGTGATTTGTCAAATGTTTATCATTAAAATGACCAAGAAAGCGATTCTAGAGATAGGTGTTATATGAGTCATGTTAACATGATTCATTATCAATTTAAAATACTTGGTTTTAATAATTTAATACATAAAAACAGTTATTTTAATGCGTCGTACCATAACATATGTCATCTTTATAAAATAAAAAACTCTTATTTACATATCTGAAAACAAAACATTTTGCATCTATGCGTAATGCATAATAAATGTTCTTGGAAACTTTTTTACATAATTACAATCTATTAAAAATAGTATTATTGTAATTATAAAATAAAGGTGGTAGTCTCCAATGTCTAGTGCAGCTATCATCACACTATTGGTAATTCTAAAATCCACCTCTCCTCCAAATATCATTCAGAATCTACATATTTTTTTGGTTTAGATATAGATGTGATCACCATAATCTTTATAAAATAGTGAATGTATAAATACTAAAATATTACACACAATAACCAAGACAAAATTAGTGTCCCCATTTGTTTGGGTGAAGATCCCCTCCCAATGGTCCTTCTTTCCTCAAGAAAAACATATTGCTTCATTTTCCTGTTCCACACATATGGATATTCATATTCTTGGAAGAACAAGGATTGTGATATTTATAATTATTATGATTCTTGTTCCACTTTGAATGATTATTCATATTCATATTCACTATATGGAATGTCGGGTTTTCATAACCCATTACCTTTTCCACATAGAGAGTAAGAGTAAGAAGTTCTGAAATACTCTTTACATTATTGATATTGTTATAATTAATAATAATACTAGATAATTACTTGGATAATGAGGAAGTTATGATATCTATGAAAAATCAACCATGAATTTAATCTATAAGATGTCAGAGTATTCAATGTAACTAATAATCATGACTATATGAGGCCTACCATGAGTCCACTCTCCATGATAGGTTGTAAACAAAGCATTGGAGATCACATATCTCTATTGTATCACCTTCTATTGATAGATATACCTAAGGTGAGACATTATTATAAACAAATTCATCCTCTCATACTATTTTAGATGCTCATTGTTCATGGATGATAGAATGAAACACTGAACATCTATGGAATCGTTTAAATGTTCCTCATTGAAAGAAACATCTTCATCACTAACCTCTTTACTCTGAGCTTATAGAATAGGTTCATATAGAACATAAAATTTATTTTTATGGTGTGTGAAAATGAATAATATTCACTTCCACTCTTGTAAAAAAATTTGGGTGAGTGGGTTTTATTTCTTATGTATTGATCACAATGATATGATTGAACTCATGTTTATTGTCTTTTCTAATAATAAGATGAGCATAATTTTAGTACATTATCTAATAAAAGGTAGATAAAAAAATAAATATTATATTTATTAATATCACACTATTTTATAGAATCTTAATATTCTTTTCCATTGGATTTAGAATATCCTATTTCATGGACATTTTATAGTAAATTATCCATATTTCCCTTCTCATCACTTTGAATTCGGTCTGTCAAGCAATTTGAAGGGTTTTATATAGGCATTCCAAATGACAACTGTAATAACTCACAGTTATTTGATCTATTGATTGGAACCCCCTATTCTAAAATACATAAATAGGATGTCCAAAACCTTTTAATATAAGTTACACCATGTCCTACTTTTCTAGTCATCCCTTGATGTAAACTAAGTTAAGTCAACCCAAAAATTCAATTTAAAATTCCCTGAAAATTGATAGCACCCCAACATTGGTCGGTCAAGTACTTTAAACTATGTTTTGATTTAAAATTATATAGTGGAAGGATATAAAAACTTTATATATATAATTGATGTATTTTTATCTTTATACATATGTTTTCCATTTTTTATTTATTACATGCTTGTTAATATTAAGTGGAATTACTTAAGTGATTAACAACGTATTAAATAAAATTAATGCATAATATAATTTATTAATTTTATTTTTCATGATCATTAATTTATTAATAAATATTATTGTGAAAAATTATCCATAATGAAATAAGCTTGAAACATGAGAGAAATAAAATAATAAAGTAGTATGATCATGAGATTTTACTAAGAGTTAGTTTATCAAGTGGATGATAAATTAACCACCATCTTAGGTGAAAGACTAACTGACCCATGACTTGGTTTGTGTTGTACAATTCCTTATTTACACCAATTTATTTATATTATATTGGCTTTCCTCTACTCCAAACGTGGACCACATCCACTCTCTTGGGATCTCCATCTATTACATAATATTTTACTCACATACATGTGACATGAGAATAATTATTGGTTAAGGGGTTTACATAAAAGAAACCATGGGATCACATGCCATTATATAATGAGATGAGGTATGAATAATGATCATTAATTTAATTTAATAATAAATTAAATTAAAACTAATCACACACAAAGGTCTGATATATGCTCATTATCATCCAAATACATTCAACAAATTAAACATTTAATAAAAATATAATTCAATTCTAGTCATTATTATTTAATACTAATTTGATTGAATAAATTAATTTTCTTATTTTATTAAATAATTATTTTTATCACAATTACCATTCAAATTTTCAAAATATCACCATCCATATTAATTTTAAACAAATTAAATAACTTTACTTAAAGTTAACTATATATAAAAATATAACATGGAGGAAACACGGTGATAATCCATCAAAACTACCCATTTTGTATTACATTCTTATACCGTTTACTCATATTACATGTTTCATAAAAAATGTATCACAAAATTTCATGGAATTTAATTTCAACTGAATGACCACCCTGAACATATGGTATTTATATATCAAGTTATGATTCAATGTGAGTATAATAATGACTCTATTATGAATTTTACATGATATGCATCTATGAACACTATATAAAAATTAATTGGATATTTAATATATATTTAAATTCTAGTACTTATCATGTATTATTAACTCAATTACTTGATAAAACACAAGTTGGTAAAGTTTAATCAGTATAATGAATTAATTATTAATTATGAATTATTTGGTAATATACATGATGTGTACTATCCAAGTAAAAAATATGTATATTCCTTATCATCTATCACTGCCACAAATGGATGAGTTCTTAAAATGTAATTAATTCATAAAATTAATTGATTTTATTATGTTTGTGTTAAAAAAGAGGAAGATGAGTAGATTTGATGATTCTAATTAAAGAACTATTAAACTAGAATTGAGAAAATGATAAATGCATAAATCAAAAAAATGATCTTTAAATAATTTTAAATCTTTATATGACCCCTCTGATACCACTTGTGGGTTCTAGACAAAACAGAATCACTAGATGGGGAATTCCCAACTTGTATTTTTTATTTATAATCGATGATTATTCTAATATGTACATTGATGATAAATGACGCGATTAATGGAAATGAATCAATTATTAATTGAAAAGATAACTCCAAAACCAAAGTGCTAGATTAAAAAATATTATATATTATTAACTTAAATAGTTAAATAATTAAATTAAAATGAATTATTTCTTCATTAAAAGACCCAAAAAATTTTGTACATTGTTACATTATTTCATTGTAGGAATCAATAGTAGTTTACCTCAAACGGTGATCTACACATGAACCACAAACAACTGAACATCATCATAGGTATCTCTAGTTACTAGTATGATGAATCAAAATGCTTGAATCTTTTTCCATTGATCAACAAAATTATATCTTCAAAAAAGGGTTCTCTTTGATATCTCTTGTCAGGAGAGTGGTGGTTGAGGAGGACTGCTCTCTATTCTTAAGAGGGTTCTTAGTGAGGGATCTCTCTTGGGCTAAGAAAAAATTATCTCTATATGTCATTGTAAAAAACAAATTTAAATGGAAACCCATAATAAAATAATATAATTGGTTTTATATAATTATAGGGTTGGAAAACAACAATTTCACACACACACTTATTATTTCTTTAATCCATACCAAATATGATGTCTATAATAAATTTAATATTATTTCATAACATTCAGAAAGCTCAAAAATTAATTAAATATTATTTATTCACATAATATTCAACATATATTATTTTTCAATAAAACATTAAACTTTTTCTTCCATTAATCATTAATATTTATTGAAACTTGTGTAACACATAGATATTTTTATGAAATATTTCATTTAATTATTTTCATTCTTCAATAGCTTTTGTTACACAAAATGATGAGTTTAAACAAACTATGATAAAATATTAGTATAAAATGGATGTTATAACCTAGCCATTAAATTGTAAGGATTAAATTTGAATAAATAATTTATGAAATTAATATAAATTTCCAACTTTATATTAATGTATTGTTATGTTCATAGAAAATTATCATATAATATTTAGTTAAATCACTTTATTGTTTAAAACTTTTGTTTGCTTCAAAAGTATTTTTTTTCTTGTTTTTATAAATTTATAGATTTTATAGAAATATGATATTAAAAAAATTAATTTCATCATGTCCAAATTAACTTTAAAATAATTTTTGAAGACAAATTTTTTAAAGGAATTGTTAAAAAATAAGTTTTATTGAAGAATATATTTTCTTTTAAAGTAACTACAAGAAAAAATTATTTTTTTATTGGTTTTAAAATTTAATTACTTAATTTTAATGTTAAATAATGAAATTATTATTTTTGAAAAGGATATTATAAATGAATTTACTATAAAAATAATTTATTTTTTAAAATTTAATTTCTCTAAAAAAAGAGTTTCATTGATTTTTTTTCAATTTTAATTTTAAATTAAATACTATAAATTATTTGTTTTTAATTTCTTAAAAATGACACCAAATTTAGAGTCATAGGGAACAAATTTAGTGAATAGTTTTCTTATATTTTTTTCACAATATAAATAGTAACCTAGGTAAATCTTGTTACCATGGTAAAGGGTAAATTTGGTAATTTTGGTTAATAATATTATGATAAAAACTATAAAATGACTCTAACATATGAAAAAATTATTAGAATAAGATAATTAGCTCTTTAACACATAATAATCTAATTTAAGTGGTTTAATGGACTCTTTTCAATTAAAATGACTTATATAATATTTAAATTAATGAAAGTCACAAAATGTCACTTTCTTTTTCATAAATATCCCTTATGTGTCCAAATAGGGAAATTGTTATGTTATGAATGAATATAACTGTAAATATTTTACATAGTAAATATGTTTTTAATATATAAATTAATTTCTGACTATTTGGGTCACATAGATGAAATTATGGTATTTATAATATTTTATTTAACAATAAATTAAATATTTCACAGTCATCTTTTAAATATTATATCATTTTTTATATAGTGTTAAATAAAAGATATATTCAACTATAAATATAATTATGAAATACATATTATTTATCTTCACCAAGGTATATTTTTTAATTTAGAGCGAAAAACAAGTATATTAAATATTTACACAACACTCATGTAGTAATTATTTTATTAATGGAAATATCAAATAAATGTTACTAAAAATATTATGATAAATATAATTTTTGATAATTAATGTGAAAAAAATAATTTCATATATGACCTTAACCACCTTGGTATGTAATAAAATATATTTTCTAAGTTAAATTGTTATCTTGAAATTTTAAAATTCCATTTAATTTATATTGTCAAAATTGACACTAATGATATTTTATAAAATTAATAATTTGTAGATTTAATTAAAAATAATTAAATATCAAAAAAATAATAATAAGAATTAAAATATTTTAAAAAATATTATAAATTTTTTATTTTTTATTTAATTAACATGACATAAATAAAAATTAAAATCTTCTAATATTGAAAATTTGTTACCTTAGTTAAAATTAAAATTGGTTAACTAAGGGTTAACCAAAATGATAATGTTTAAAATAATATAATTTTTTTTTTGAAATATATAGTTTTATGATATTGAAACCTTATATCGTATTTTATTCTAATAAATATACTTTAGGAGGTATTTTTTATATTTAATTTTTTATAAATTAATATTTCAAGAAAATTTGAAAAGCACCCCTCACCTCAATTTTAAAAGGGCACCTCATCCCTCACTTATTCACATCACATTAAGCCTTAAATATCGACAATACCCTACCAATATTTATTCTAAACATCTCTAGACACAATATAGAGGTTATTTAATTCTCAAATGACCAATTCTAGTCTCCCTATGATGAAATATAAAGTAGGTTCTCTAAAGAAGGGGTAATCATCTTTACCGACTATTTAAAGATTGTTTCTTCTTATACTTCCTCTTAATTAGTTTTATCAACTATAAATTAATAAATAAAATATGAAATATAATATGAGATGTTATTATTACTATTTATCAACCATATTCCACCTTTAATCCATCCTAAAAAAATAAAATCACCATGTGTGTGTATGTACAACTTACTGTCTCCATACTGTGGTGTAATATGTTTTTCATAAATACTTTACTTGGATTGGTATAATGATAAAAATAATAGATCTATATAATAATTATATCGTTATACATATTTGGGAACAAAATATATACAATCTAATCCCTTACAATTTCAAAATGAAGGGAATTATACATTCATTTTTTAGTATTTAAAATTTACTATCTACATGATGGGATGAAGTTCATTTCAAATTTAATCCATTAAATAATGATTATATAACATTTTATAAATAAAAAATATGTTAATATTACCTTTATATCATTATACAGATGATAGTACTATATTATATTCAAAATAACTGAGACTTATAAGACAAAACATGTACAGGAAAATGAAGCCGTTAATACACAAGAGAAGGGTAATAATGAAACATTATTAACAAACGGGTGATAATATGATATAATAGGATAATATATTATATCATAAATGTTAACATGGTTCCTTAATAAGTAAATATCATTCTTTAAACCATTATACATGAGTTTTATATATGTACGAAGGAAATCAGACATAAGGTAAGGGCTTTTTTTCTCACTTTTATTTCTATGGGTCACATCCCTTGTATAATACCTGATTGTTTTGTGTGATGTATATACTACTGATGAGTGTATTTTATGAGTATTATTATGATGAATATGTTATTTTCAAATTTATTTAAATATATTTCTTTCATGGGGCATACAATTCTACTGAAAAAAATGTGGTACGGGTTAATTTCATAATCTCATTATTATTCAGGATTGTTTATAAGTATCTGTTGGGAAGTATTTATCTTCCATTACCATGAATCATAAAAATGTTTTCCAAAATAGTTTTTCTATTATTATATAATTTTTAAATTCACTTGTATTAATTCTTGAATTTTTACTAAATGGTTTGAAAGGAATCATTTTTTTCTATCCTAATGCATTATTTTTATGAATTTTTCTGAAAACGTATGAGTGGAATTTTTTTAACTTATATGAAATAAAAATATTTTTATGATTTCGTGATACCTTAATCCCATGAAGATTCCTTTAAAAGCTTAATTTTTTTAAATGAAAATTATTTCTTTTAAAATTGTGTTTCATTTTGATATAATAAATAATTTTTTTTTTCACGTGATCTTACAATATTATTTTCCATCTAAGATAACATTATTTTCTGTTGCTTTTTCTTTAAGTGGGGTTATGATTCAAGGATAATATTCTTATTATTTTTATTGTCGGTTTATTTTTATGAGGTAATTATATTTATGAACCCCATTTCTTTTTCATGGGTTATGTTATGATGGAATGATGTTTATGAAACCCATTTTTATGTGAGTTTTGATATGATGATTGATTTATGTTCTTATAGAACACATATGCATGATTTTCATTATATGGTTGGTGAGAACTATATATCCCTTAAATAAATTTTGGTAAATATTTATATCTCATGAGATAGATAAGACTAGAATGAGGTGTGAACTTGGTTTAGTATTGTAGGGATGGAACGGGCAGTGAAACCAGTTCATTAAAAGACATTTTCCACTGTGATGCTCTTAGGAATGGGAATTGAATAATATAGAAATGATTTTATATAATTATGTGTATTTTAAAATTACATGAATTATTTTATGATCTCACGTAAAATATTCATTGATTATTTAAGAACTTTGATTTATTCCATGACATGATATCATGATCTTTGATATGGATGATATAATTTTCAAATCTATTATTTATGTTCTTATGTATTATTATTTTTATATGATGGATATATACCTTGTTTACCCTTACCAAGAATATGAGATCACCCACTCTTATGTTTCTTTTCCCAAGGATATGATGAAATTTATTATGTAAGATGTGTTAAAGCGGGTTATAATAAATAATGAATAAACAAGGGACAATGTATATGTTTTATGATTTAGTTTTTCATGTAATAGCTCGGCCTTTGAAGGATGTAGCTTGTGCATTATTATATGAAATTGAAATGATTACAAGGAATAAAATATTGAAGTAATGATCAGTTTAACAGTTTTGGAAAGCTAGATTACGTACATGATACCAATAATACATTGGGAAAATAGAATAAAACATGATATATAATATATTTAAATAATCTACATCCATAAAATATTATTCAATGTTATCTTATTCACAGCCAAGGAAAATAAACATAATAAGGTTGACTTCAAATACTCAATAAGGGTAAGTAATGTGGATGAAATAATGAATCAATAGGAATAAATTAATATGGTAAAGAAAATAACTAGTAACACATGACATTCAAATAACTAGATAAGGAAAATTCATTATTCAACGTATGAAACTGGTATACAAGCCATTTAATCAATGAATAGAAATAAAATGTATCCATATATATGTCTATGCAAAATATCCTGGATGAATGAAAACTAAAATATCTATGAAGAAAATTCTTTATTATTGAACATCATGTCTTAGGAACACGAGGACATATACTATCAAGATGCATCCTCTAGATAGTTTAAAACTACAGGTATAAATCATTTTAATTTGGCCAACAAAATCGTCTAATCAGGACATGGAAATGCCTCGAGGAGCTATATAAATATTGGGTTATAGCATTAATTATGTGTCCAAATCATTCCTCAAATCAAATAATAAATTTAATCAATAGACAATTTGCCATATCAAAAATCCATATTGAATAAAAGATACAGATTTATCAATAATTCTCCCATTCATCAAATAATAATCAAAGTAAAACACATGTGTGAAATGATATATAGTTTAGGAAATAATAATATCCACATTATAAAAATATGGATACTGAAGTAAATTTATAATAATAAATTATTAAAAAAAGAAGTGAGATTGAAAAGGTTTTCATTAAATACATTCTAGAGAGGAATAACTTTTAAACATTCCAATGTGTCCCATACCACATTGAAACATTTGAATCATATTCTATAGAATGTATGACATTAAATGAAACTTATAATATCATGATAATAATTGGATTCATGAAATAACATGACAAAGGAAGTATATACACCAAATAGATGTGAATTGGTGCATAATAAATAAGTCTAAATGGAATGTAATTTGAGATGAAATTCCTCTACCATTGAGGTAACATATAAAATGAAAGACTAAAAAGAAATTATCATCCAATGAAATATTTAATTACAATTATGATAATGTAATTCATGATATATTATATCAAAAAGGGTATTAAGTACACTACACAAAATCAGTAAGTGGTGTACATGACATTTATCTCCCAGATGAAAAGAGTGAGATGAAAATCTCTTAACATAACCATATTATTGTTGTGTGGTATTTTTCTTCCTCTATAGTGGTTTAAAACATGTTACCAACTAATACCAGAACCATAATCATGTTTTGAAAATCATATATTAATTTCTTATAATATTTTATTACATTTATTGAATACTCTTTCATTAATTTCAAACTAGTGGAAAAAATGTTTAACACATCGATGTTTTTCACGTCGGTTATAAAATAACAAATGTGATATATCGATGAGAATCAATTTTTAACATCGGTTATTTTATAACTGACATAAAAAATACAAATATTAGTTTTATCACGTCGGTTATTTTATAGCTGACATGAAAGATTGAATCTGGTCTCTTTATCAGGTTGGGTATATAATAACCAACATGGTAAAGAAAATCTAAACAATTTATCATGTTGGTTATAAAATAACCGATGTGATAAAGTTCCATTTATAATGACGGTTATAAAATCACCGACGTGAGAAATAATTTTCTACGTTGTTTATTAAATAACCAACATTATAAACATAACAAAAAATTTTATCATGTCGGTTATTTAATAACCAACATGATAAAGCTTTTAAATGATTTATCATTCCCAGTATTCAGTAATTCTGTTTTCTTTGATCGGGCGACCTATGACTCGTCTCTATCACGCAAAAAACCTATAAGAAATTCTTTGAATTCATTCCCTCCAGCCTCTTTTTTCGAACATCATTCATCATCTTTATTCCAACCAGATCAATCAGGCTGACACGCAACACTCAAGTAAGTCTCACACAGCTCGGTTTCATTTTTTATTTTTCATTATGCCCTAAAATTATGTTTTGAGAAGTTAATTTTTTATCTTCGTTCTTGCTATCATTTTAAGTGTCATAGTGTTCTTTTATACCATACTAAATTCATTTCTGGTAAAATAATCCCAGGAGGTGATATCATTAAAGTGTATTCTTTTTGTGTGTTCTATCATGTGTGTGTGCATACAGGGGGATTCCAAGGGGAGGGGGTTGTCCAAAGGGGTGGGGGTGTCCAGGGGGTGGGGGGTTGTTCTGGGGGAGTGGGTTTCTAGGGGTGTGGGGGCTGTCTAAGGGGGTGGGGTGTCCCGAGGGTGTCCAAGGGGGTGGGGGTAGTGTCTAGGGGGTGTGCGGGTTGTCCAAAGGGGTAAGGGTGTCCAAGGGGATATGTATGGTGTCTCGAGGTGAGGGGCTATCCAGGGGATCATGGTGGTACAAGGGGGTAGGGGTGTCTAGGGAGTGGTGTCCAGGTGGTGAGTGGGTTGTCAAAGGGATTATGGGGTATCCAGGGGTGGGAGAGTGTCTAGGGGTGGGGTGTATATAGGGGTGGGGGTAGTTTAGTGGGTGGGGTTGTCCAAGGGGGGAGGGGTGTCCAGGGGTGGAGGAGTCCAGGGGGTGAGTGGGTTATCCAAGGGGAGAAGGGGGTGTCCAGGGGGTGGGGGTGTCTAGGGGGTGGGGGCTATCTAGAGGGGGTGAGTAGGGGCTGTCCATGGGTGCAGGGCTATCCAAGGGGGTGGTGGTGTCCATTGGGTCTTTAAGGGGTTGGGGGGTGGTGTCCATGGGGTGAAGGGGATATCTAGTTGGTGGAGGGGTCCAGGGGGTGGGGTTGTCCAAGTGGGTAAGGGGTTCGGGTGGTGTTCCGGGGGGTGGGGTTGTCCAGAGGGGTGGGGGTTGTCTAGAGGGGTGGGGGGTTGTCCAGGGGGTGGGGGCTGTCCAAAGGGGTGGTGTCCTGGGATTGTCCAAGGGGGTGGGGATGGTGTCTAGGGGTGAGGGTGCTTTAAAATGGGGTAATGGTGTCTATGGGGTGGGGGTGGTGTCCAAGGGGTGAGGGGGTTGTCCAGGGGGTGGGGTGTCTAGGGGGTGGGGGTGTCCAGGTGGGTGTCCAAGTGGGAAGGGGTTGGGGGTGGTGTCTAGGAGGTGGGGTGTCCAGGGGTGGGGGTGGTGTCCAGCTGGTTGAGTGGGCTATCCCAGGGGGTAAGGGGTGTTCAGGGGGTGGGGGTGTCTAGAGGTGTGGGGGATATTTAGGGGGTGGATGGGGGTTTTCCAAGGAGGTAGGGGTGTCCAGGTGGTGGGTGGTGTCTAGGGGGTGAGTGGGATGTCCAAGGGGGTAGGGGGTGTCATGGGGGTGGGGGTTTCTAGGGTGGGGAGGTCCAGAGGGGTGGGTGTTGTCCAGGGGGATGGGGTGGTGTCCAGGGGGGTGATTTCCAAGGGGTTGGGGATATCTAGGGTGGTGGTGTCCAGAGGGGTGGGGGTTGTTTAGGGGTGGGGATGTCTAAGGTGGAAGGGGTGTCCAGGGGTGGGGTGTCCAGGGGTGAGTAGGCTCTCCAAGGGTGTAGAGGGTGTCTAGAGGGGTGGGGGTGTTTATGGGGTGTGGGATGTCTAGAGGGTTTGGGGGGATGTCCAGGGGTGGAGGGATTTCAAGGGGGTGGTGGTGTCTAGGGGATGTCTAAGGGGGTGATGGTGGTGTCCAGGGGGTAAGGGTTTATCTAAGGGGTGGGTTGTCTGGGGGTGGGGGTGTTGTCTAGGGGGTGAGTGGGTTGTCCAAGAGGGTATGGGTATCTATGGGTGCTGGTGTCTAGAGTGGTGGCGTGTTTAGGGGTGGGTGGGGGTCTATCCAAGGGGTTAGGGGTGTCTAAGGGGGTTACCAGTGGGGTGAGTGGGTTGCCCAAAAAGGTAGGGGTGTCCAGGGGGTGGTAGTGTCCATGGGGGTGGGGGAAGTCCAGAGTGGTGGGGGCTATCTAGGGGTGGGGCTGTCTAAGGGGGTGGTGGTGTCCAGGGGGTGTCCATGGGGTTGGGGGTGGTGTCCAGGGTAGGGGTGATGTTATTTCGAAGGGGGTAAGGGTGTCTAGGGGGTGGGCGTGGTGTCCAGGGGCTGAGGAGGCTGTCCAGGGGGTAGGGTATCCATGGGGTGGGTGTGTTTAGGGGGTGTCCAAGGGTATAGGGGTGGGGCTGGTGTCCAGGGGGGTGTGGGTGGTGTCCACAGTGGTGAGTGGGTTGTCCAAGGGTGTCGTCAAATAAAGATATTATATTTTAAGACTTATGTATGAAATAATTACAATTAGAACACTTGTGATGTTTGACCTAGTAAGATTTCCTTATAAAATTCTCCATAATATTTCTTTTGATTTATTCATTATAAATGTTAACAATTATCCTTTAAATTTGTTTCTATTTGATGAACCTCAACCCTATAGTGCTCAACAAGTCAAACAGTTACAAGTGGAATGGTAAAATTATTTTACATGTTTGATTGGATTTTATTCTGTTTTTAGTGTAAAATGTAATTTTGAATATTATAATTATAATTGTATATTTGGTAGTTTTTTTGGTAGGAATTAGGTGTTTTTAGTTGACATTGTATGTTTTTAATGTTATATATGTAAATGTTTAATTTTTCTTTGGTTCTTATTATTTTCGTCTAGTTCTAATGTTTTTATGGTTTGGATTCTGGTCTTCTTTTGGTATGGTTTCTAACTGTTTCATACTTTGGTAGAGCATAGTAATGGTTTCATGGGGGTTGGGAGTATCCAGGGGGTGTCCAAGGGGTAGGTGTGTCTTAGGGGGTGGGAGTGTCCAAGGGGGTAGGGAGCAGTCTAGGGGGGTGGGAGGGTCCAGGGCTGGGGTTATCCAGGGGGATGGGGGTATCCAGGTGGTGGGGGCTATCAAAGGGGGATGTGGGTTTCTGGGGGGGGTTGTCCAGTGGGTGGGAGGGTGTCTGTGGGGTGGGGGTTTCCAAGGGGTGGGGTGTCTAGGGGGTGGGTGGGGTTGTCCATAGGGTGGGGTGTCCAAGGGGTTGGGTGCTATCTATCAGGGTGGGGTGGTGTCCAGTGGGTGGGGGATGTCTAGGGGGTGGGAGGGAGTCCAGGGGGTGGGGGTTTTCCATTGGGGTGGGGTGGTGTCCAGTGGGTGGGGAGAATCCAGGGGGTGGGGGTTGTACGGGGGGGGGGGTGTCCAGTGGGTGGAGGGTGTCTATGGGGGTGGGGGGTTTCTAGGGGTGGGGGTGTCCAGGGGGTGGAAGGGGCTATCATGGGGGGTGGGGTGTCTAGGGGGTGGGTTGGTGTCCATGGGGTGGGTGTGTCTAGGGTGTGGGTGTGTGTCCAGGGGGTGTCCGGGGGGGGGGGCTGTCCACGGGGGTGGGTTGTCCAGGGGGTGGGGGATCTTCAGGGGGTTAGGGTTTCTATGTAGTGGGAGGGTGTTTAAAGGGTAGGGGTTGTCCAGGGGTGGGGGTTTTCCAAGGGGTTATGGGGTGTACAGGTGGCGGGGGGCTCTTCAGTGGTTTTGGTCTGGTTTTGGCCTATTTTCTAATTATTTTAGGTCTTCCTTGGCATCACATTGTAATGGTTGAATTCTTTTAATAAAAAAATTGGTTTTTATATCGGTTATTTTATAAACTACATAATAAATTCATGGAAATGGTTTCTTATATCATTATTTATTAAACAGAAATGTATATATGTTTTCACGTCAATTATTTTTTAACCGATGTGAAAAAATGATTCGCATACTGGTTTATCACGTCAGTTATGAAAATAACTGATGTGATAACCTTGTTTTCCACGTCGTATTTCTAATAACCAATGTGAAAAATTCATAGGGTGTGGGGGTTGTTTATTACAACAGTTATTTAATAACTGACGAAGTAAAAAACATATTACATGTGTTACTTAAAAACCGACGTAATAAATCATGACTCTAAACCATTTTCGACGTTGGGTTTTTAGGAACTGATGTGAAAGTGGCTTTGGATTTCTTTTTTTTACATAGTTTTTAAAATAACCAATATAAAAAACAATACTTATAACATCCCTGACAATAATGTTGGCCAAAAACCAATGTAAAAAACAAAAAATAACTGACGTAAAAAACATTTTTTGCACCAGTGTCACTATTATGAGTGTTAACTGCCTAGTTTTCTCGAGAATGTTTTATCTTGTTATTTGTTGATATCATTAATTAAATCATGGTTTCATCATCTAAAAAATGTATACTATGGATTAATTTTCATATATAATCTATATATATGTATTTATAGTATTCCATTATATTTTGAGATTAGAAATGAAGTGGACCATTCATGGAGAAGGTAAGTTGTACGTACACATGAACTCTACTTTCATTTCATTGTAGTATTAATAGAATGAAAAATAAATGATACATAAGTATAATATATCTTAAAAATAATATCTATGTTATATATGTTACATAATTTTATTAAAACAACCCTTAATACGTTCTATGTATGGTATGAATGAGTCATATCTCTTTGAGTGGGAGGTAGTCCACACTTTCTCTAACAAAATTGTCATATTTTGACTAGATAGAAAGGATGTATGTATGTTCTAAATAAAATTTAATAAAGATTAATTAAATTATAAATATCATATATAGCATATATATATACAATGTAAATCATAATGGTCACCATGATCAATGGTAAGGAAAAAATGAACAATCATCATTTCGTGGTGCAGCAGTTCACTGTACATAGAAACATTATTTTCGTTACCCGTTATATGAAAGTATGTGTATTTTTAGGTCGAAATAATAACATATAAAAATAATATCATATTTAATTTTTTTATTTAATCATAGAATAATTAGTGTATTGGGAGTGGATAATGGAAATGAAACTAAAAATATTGAAAGAAAATGTTACCTCTTAATAAGGTTGCTTCTTTGGTTTATAAAAAGGAATTCCCCTAGAAAGATATCTAACCAAAGGGATTCTTCACAGTCAGGAGTGGGGGAGAGATTTTTGGAATCTATTTGGGCAGATAATTGTTAATCATTGGTGGTTTAATAGGTGTGAATAATTGGGAGAAGTGGTGGCCTTTTTTATGTAAGGGAAATGACACACTTGAATGTTTTGGAAACAATTTAACTATACACATTTTCATACCTAAAAAAGTCATAACAATAAAACCAAAATATTTAATGGAATGTTTAGGGATGATATATGACCATATAATAGGTTTTTAACAAGTTTATATTTCATTTGAGACCCTATGTTAAAGGTTCATTCCTTTAATAAGCTTAATTTTTTCCTTAATAATTTTAATTAATTTTAATTACAGTCACTAAATATTTTTTGTCAAAATTAAATATTACCATATTATAAAATATAAATTATTATTTTTATAAATATGGAATGCATATTTTCAAATTAAAATCACTTAATTGGTAGATATTAAATTAAAATTCATCCCGCAAGAGGGACGACAACAAGGGGTTTTTAAGTTAAAATGTCCAATAGATTTTAATGTTTTCTTACTCAATTTCAAAGTGAAATTGATTATAATAATCTAAATTTGATTAATTTATAATACATATATATATTTAAACTTTAAAACCAATATTAAACAAAATTTAACCTTACAATTAAATCAGATGAAAACGTTGTTTTGAACTTAAATGCAGCATTTTTAACTATTCATTAAAAAATGAATGGTTTGAGAAAAAAATTAAAAAATTCCCCATAACCTAATTATTATTTTTATATTTCAAATATTCTATTTAAATTGACATATTAAATCAATTAAAGTGTCAATATTAAGATTTAAAATGGGTTCTCTATTAAAATGCAGACAAAATGCCTTAATTAAAATAGAGTATTTTCTACAAACAATTGTGTTTACATTGATCTAATGTTTATAAAATCCATGGGATTAACATAAAAAATATTTTATTTAATATATAATATATATATTTCATTAAAATAATTCACTAATTTTTATAACATTAATTTAGTATGATAAAACAACTTTGTGAGCATAAAAATGGTTTTATATAGAAACATTTCGTTTATATTCAATTGGTTCCAATATTAATTTATATTTAATTTTTTTTAAAAAAATTAATCTTATATTATTATATATAGTATATTTCATAAGTGTGTTAATCTTACTCATAATAGTTAATTTAAAATTTAGCTTAATTATTATTATATTAAATAATAATATTTTAAAAATGGATTGTTAATACTTGGGCTTGCAAGTAATATAAGCTTTCAAAGAAAGTCTCTCTTGCGTGTAATACAAGGTAACTTAGTGATGAGTGCATTAGAAAATATATAATATATCAAATATATTTAAAATAGTAAATATATTTTAAATTATTGTGGTATTATTTTCCCGTACGTGTTTGGTGTTGCGTGTCATGCACACTATCCAATATATGGTTGTTATTTCAGAATTTCAGGGTGTTACATTCTCCCCACCTTAATTAAAATGCATCCTCGAATTTTAAACATGGTATTGGTGATAAAAGCATGGTAAATAATCTATTATTGAAAGTCCCACATCGTAAAAAGGGTTTATATCCCATATTCTTAATAAGAGAGAATGGAAAGTACAACTGTCACATAATAAGGTTCCCTAGTTGGATAACATAGGAGGGAAATTGAAACATGGATATGGAATAAAAACTCCCACAATAAAGTTATGATGTATATTTATAGAGAACATGTTATGATGAAAGTTATTTACCATAATACCATAAACCATAGGTGTGAATATCGGTCATTAATATCATCAACAATAATGATAATATGAAACCATATTTGTTTCAAAAAAATTTCATTCTATAGTTAAGGAATTATCTCACTCTATAATAATATAAGTAAATATATGTTTCTAAAAACATAATATGTTCATTTTATTACACCTTCAACAATTTTTAATTCATCTCTTAGAACATGATGCATCATATAGTAAGTATTACATTAACCTATAAATTCTCATCAAATGATCATCATAAACCATTTTATAAACAGTTAACTTTCCTAACTGATTATATATATTCCTTAAATAAGACAGATGTTATTAGATATACTCATTGAATCCAAACATGTTGTAAACTCCATCAGTGATGGAATAAACCAGTTATCTAAAAGTCATTAATAAATTTTAATTTATCCATCACTTTTCCAAATCAATAATTTATTCACCATTATCTCAACATAAAGAACCTATTAAGGGTTATCATTCCCTCAATATTTTGTTTTATGAAGTGTTTAAATTTATACTAAATAAATTTTCTTGGTACCATTCAGAATATGATCTGAAATATTTATTGAAAAAGTCATGTTGTACATTCCTTACATATTTTATAAATCATATGATGAATTTTTTTACAACATATTTCTTAAATAAAAATGAAAAATTTCATTAATCATTTCACTTTAGTTGTTTCAATATAATATGCATGAAAATTATCCTATAACTTATCCTGAGATATATTCTCTTGATGATTGAGTCATTTATTGGCATAATTCTCCATATCCTTGAAGTTGTAACACTAAATAGCAGTGTTTTTCATCTTTATATTGCATTATTTTTCCTGGTGACACTTTTCCCCATACTTATTAATAACTCCCAATAAATTTAACCATTTACTAGGGTGCTTCTTTCAATAGTTATCCCATGTTGGAAAATCCGTCATTCCCTTCATGTTATTTGAATCATTACTCTAGTAATGGTGTTCAGAACACCTCTTATTCCCCATGTTTCCCTTAAAGCAATATGAATTAGATAATTCTTTCTCTATCTTGATATCACATAAATATATTTCATTGTATGAAGAAAGGTTTTTAGATACTATCTCCCTTTAGATACTTGGCTTATTTCCTTTAAATAAGTGGTCGATCTTACACTCCCTATTTTGTATATTATACATAGAATACAAGTCTAACCTTGTAAATTTAGCTTCATAATATGCATAACTCTCTAAAATATTTTTATTTATGCTAAGGAACATTTTCTTCATCTAATTTTATGGATTGCGAGGGAAGTATTTATTAAAGAATGTATCCTTAAAATCTATCCATTCAATGAGTTATATTTCTTCTCCATACATAGTATTTTGGATCAAGGACCACCATTGATCATGATCTCCTTGGAGACAATAGACTTTAAGTGCGACCTTTTCCATTTGGCTATATTCTAAGGCTGTAAATATATTCTCTAGAAAATTAATCCACTATGTAGCTACAATTGGATTAATCATCCCACTAAAAAATGGGGGCCTCTACTGAAAAGTAGTACAATATAAGATATTATCTCCCTGGAATAAGTTTCTCCCTTTATGAAAGGTTATTTATCATAAACTAAATAAGATGCACTAATATATCCATAACTTGCGTAGATCGAATAAAAGCTTTATTTTTTTCCTCAATAGGAAAATATATACATTTTCCATAACTAATAATACCATTCTTACTTCCATTCACCATTTCGAAACAATGTAATACACTAGATTATCACATAAAGTTGTGAACATTTTAAAACTCTAATTACAGTGTAGCACGTAACATAAATTTTTGCATCACGAATCCTAGATTTTTAAACATTGGGTACATTTGGTGAATCTTTAATTTGAAATCATTCATAATGGTAGTTAAATAAAATGTGAAAATCCTAAGAGTATCCATTGAGAGTGTCAAACCAGGTTCATTGTAAGACTTGTTTTCATTTACTCGGTTACACCGTCTCCGGCCCGGAACACCGTGTCAATGTTATTACTCTTAGGAACATATGTTCTAGAACCACATCATCTTTTAGTATCCAGTGATGGATGTATTTCTAGGAATATACAAATAATCACTAACTTACCAAAATTCTAGGATTTTATTATATACATATCCTCAAATTTTTTATTAGTTTCGTTCTCTCAAATCTAATTTTCATAAATCAAGTTTCTAAGGATGTTGTTAATCTTTCTTTGATACCAACTATAATGCCCCATCCTCAGAAGACCATAGACGATGAATTATTTCATTACATTTTCATGATTACAATGAATTATATCCTGAAGTTCCGATCAGTTTAGGAGTATTGAAATGCAATATTACATAAATGATACAAAAAATACATTGCAAAAAAATAAAACATTCTACATAATAAACTAAAATAAACTACATCCTTAAAATCTTATTCAACGTTATCTTCTTCATAACTTGGGGAAAGAAACATAATATGGGTGACCTCAAAATCATAGTAAGGGTATGTAATGTCGAAGAAATAACGAATTAATAGGAATAAATCCACATAAAAAGAAAAATAACTGAAAACAAATTCCATTCAAATAAATAGATAAGGTAAATTTAATATGGAAAGGTAAGAAACTAGTAAACAAGACATTTAATAAATGAGAAAAAATGAAATGTATCCATAGATATGTCAACATAAAATATCATGGAAAAATAATAACTAAAATATCTATGAATGAAATAATTAATTATTAGACATCTTGCTTTAGGAATACGAGTTCCTATACTATCAAGATCAATCCACCTGATAGTTTATAACTATATGTAGAAACCTATTTAATTTGGCCAACATAATTATATCACGAGAAACTATCGATGAATCAAGGAGATATTTAATGTATAATCTCCACTCGTCATTTCATTTCCAAATCATTCATTATTTCTAATAAAAAATTAAATTAATAGACAATGTGCCTTATCAAATATCCATATTGAATAAAAGATACAGATTTATCAATAATTCCCCAGTTCATGAAATAAATGTCAAAGTAAATAGCTTATGTGAAATGATATATAAATTAGAAAATAATAATATCCATCTTATAAAAATATGGATACTGAAGGAAATTTTAAATGAAAAATGATTACAAGAGGATGTGAGATTGAAAATATTATCATTAAGTACATTCTTGATGATATTAATCATTATACATTCCAAAGTATCCCATACAACACATTTGAATCATAATCTCTTGAATTTATGACATTAGATGAATCTTATAATATCATGATATTAATATTATTCATGATATAACATGATAAAGGCATTATATACTCTAAATAAAAGTGAATTGGTGCATAATAAATAAGTCTCAATAGAATATAATTTGAGATGAAATTCTCTTACCATTGTGGTAACATGTGAATTGGAAGGGAAAAAGGTAATTATTAGCCAATGAAACATTTAAATACTAAGAGAATAAAATAATTCATGATACATTATATCCAAATGGTCAGTAGTTACACTGTATAAATTATGTAAGCGGTGCACATGACATTTATCTCACGAATGAAACGTGTGAGAGAAAATCCCTTACCCTAACCTTCCTCTTATTGTGTGTTATTCATAATATTGTATAGTGGTTTAAAATATGTTAGTAACTTATTAAAAAACCATATTCTTGTTTATAATTTTATATATAAATTCCGTATTAAATTTTTCACACATTTGTGAACACTCTTTCATTAGAATCACTATATCGGGTGTTAATTGCCTAGTTTGCTCGAGTAAGTTTTAACTTGATATTTTTGTTATCATTAATTAGATCATGGTTTCATCATATTAAGAATATAAAAACTGGATTAGTTATCATATATAGTAATTCTATATTTATTCATAGATGATAATTATATTTGGAGATTAGAAATGAATAACACAGTTTAGGGAGAGGGTAGGTCTTACGTACGCATGAACGCTACTTTCATTTTGTTATTGTATTAAAAGAATGAAAAATAAATGATACATATATATTATAATTCATTAATAATATCTATGTTATATATGTTATATATATTTATTAAAACCATCCTTTATAAGTTCCATGTATGGTATGAATGAGTCATATCGCCTTAAGGGGGCGGTTGTTCACACTTCCTCAAATGAAATTATTGTATTTACACAAGATGGAAAGATAAATGTATCATCTAAATAAATTTTATAAATGTATAAATACATTTTAAATATCATATGTAACATATATAAATATAGTATTGAAAATAATATACACTATCATAGGTTGTAATAGAAAAATGAACAATCATCTTTTCGTTAGAAGGTAGTTCATCGTACACAGAAACAATATGTTCATTACTCAGTAGATGGAGGTGTGTTTAAGTGTAACTTAAAATCATAAAATAAAACATCATAATATTTTTATTATAACATTTTTTTATTTAATAATAAAATAAGAAGATTATAGTTAGTGGTGAATAGAAATGAAACTAAAAATATTGAGAGAAGACACTTCCTCTTAATAAGGTAACATCTTTTGGTTTATTCCAAAAGACTTCATTGGGAGGCATTATGCCCAAAGGAAGGCATCAAAAAAGATGTTTGGGGAATTTGTTATAATTTTATTTCAGATAATGGCAAAACCATGATGGTTTGATATTTTTTAATAAGTGGGAGAGGTGGCGGCCTTATATAGGGAATGAATAGGACCCACTTTGAATGGTTGGAAACAAGTTAGGTGTACACATGTTCTTACCTAATTAAAGTAACTAAAAAATAAAACTACTCTTTAATAGAAGGTATATGGATGATATATAACCATAATATATGTGTTGGAATGTTTTATAGGTCATTTTGGCCCCCAAGTTAAAGTTATAGCGCTTTATTAAGCTTAATTTGGCCTTAATAATTGCAATTAATTTAATTACTTTCACTAATATTTTTTTTGTAAAAAATGTAGTTGACCATTTTATACATTATAAATTATGATGAATCCAAATATTTCATACTTTTATCCGAATCCCATTAATATAAGTGGCCTTTTTTAATTTAAAATTCATCCTGCAAGTGAGACAACAACATGAGTCTTTAAAGTAAAAACGTCCCAAAACTTTTTATGTTTTTATAGTGAATTTCAAAGTGTAATTTATTATAATAAAATAAATTGGATTATATGATAAAAATAGTTTCATATTGAACTTTAAAACAAATATAAAACAAAATTTTACATTATAAATAAATCAGATGAAAAATTAGTTTTGAATTAAAATGTTGTATTTTTAACAATTCAATAAAAATGAAAGGTTTCAGAAAAAACAAAAATTCATACTAAACATATTATTGTGTTTATATTTAAAATATGAATATTATTTTGACATATTATATCCATTAATGTGTTATAATTAAGATTTAAAATGAGTTCTCTGTTAAAAGCTTGTAAAAATGCCTTAATAAAAATATAGTATTTTATCCATAAAATTGGGTTTGTTGTTATAGTATGATTATAAAATCCATGGTAATAACATAAAAATAATTAATTTAATATATGAAATATATATATCATTAAAATAATTAAATAATTGTTATTAATTTTATTTATTAGGATAAATCAACATTTTGATCATAAAAATAGTTTTACATAAAAACATTTTGTTTATAATCAATTGGTTCCTATGTTAATTTCTAATAAATTTTTTACATATAAATTTATATTATATTATTATAAATATTATATTTTATAAGTTATAAAATAATTTTCATAACATATAATTTAACATCTTCTTTAAGTCTTATTATATTGAATAATAATATTTTAATAATTTATTGTTAAGAATTTGCCTTACATGTAATGTAAGCATTCAAAGAATGTCTCTATTATGAGTAGCATAAGGTAACTCAGTGTCAAGAAAATTTAAATATATGTAATATATAAAATATATTTAAAAAAGTAAATATATTTTAATTTATTGTTGTAATATATTCCGTTACGCATTTGGTTTCACACGTCACACATGCTATCAAATATATGATTATTATTTTATAATTTTAGGGAGTTACAGTTTATGATACCATGTTCCCAAATAAACTAAAACTACAAAGTTATGTCATGGTTTTATTATGTAATTTAATGAATATTATACTATTTTAGATGTAACATCTATGTCTGAAAAGTATGGGACTTTAATGTTTGTATTAGAGCATGGTTCAGATAACCTTTGGAAACTAGTATGGGAGAACTTTAGAAAAAACACTGGTGTTAAATATAAAATATATGATACAATCCTATAGTTTTGGTTTCTATCATGAATAATCTTGGATAAAACCTAAGGTGTCCTAAGTTGAATTTTTTTTAGTAATTTACATTGATTATATGGGTTTCCAACGATTTTTAGGGTTTATCACATTATGTTTTTTGGTTTTAGTCAATGGATAAAACTTGAATGAACCACATTAATGTTAAATGTGATAGGCAATGCCACTGTTTTCCTAATAAGAAACTAAATGTTATGGGAGTAGGAATGTAAAATGGTGTTTATATGCTCACAGAACATTCTCAAGATATGAATCACGTTGTACATCCAAATGAGCAATAAAGGGAAGAAAATTATGTTGAGTCCTTAATGAGTTATATTACACCTTCATTCAAAGGGTATGTTGATCCTATAGTGGCTAAAAAATGGATCAATGCCACTTACTAGATATTTCTAGTTCTCCAATGTTCAGAACATGAAAAATTCATTTTGGAAATCTATCATTTGGAAGGTGAAGCAGATCAATGATGGAATCTTACCATGAATATGAGGCAACGATATGAAATAAAATCCAAGTAATGATATGAGTTTAAGATCTTATTTTTCAATAAGTAATTTCATTTTATACTTGAAAATAAGATTGATAGAGAGTTCCTTGAGATTATGAAAAAGTATGATGAATCTGTTGGTACCTACAAATACAATTTTATAAATACTTTCAAGGTATGCTATTGTAATTATGATCGAACATGAAACTAAGATTGATCGATTCTTTAGAGGCTTAAAACCAATTTTCAAATTGAATTATCCAGAAGGGACTTCAATATATTTGATGAAATCTTTCTATGTGCTCTCAAGTTTTAGATGGTGATTGGAGTCAACTATTAATCTTATGGATTCAATAAGATGAGGAAAATTGAATTCCAAAGAAAATATACAAACCATATTGAAAAGAAGATGATATTTCCTTTATTCTCTATGTGTGGGAAGAAATATGATGGGAACTGTCTTAAGGGGACTATAAATTGTTTTTAAGTGTAGGAAAGAAGGTCCTTGGGCAATTGATTACCAAAGTGATGGGAAAAAAGATAATTAATGATGAGAATAGAGAAAAGGATTCAAATTATAAACCTCCCACACTTCAATGCTTCATGTATAATGAAAATGGAAATTATGATAATCAACACCCAATTCCGAGGGTTATCGATGATTATCACCTTCAGTAACATATTAAGTCCATAGAAAAAAGGAGACTCACATTTGATGACTACAGGTGATATGAAGTATGACATTTAAGTGGTGGAAGGTATAATTATCATCCATTCTAAAATAAATAATGTTTTATTTGATTTTGGATCCACACACTCTTTTATTTATAATGAATTTTCTATGGGTATCATCTTATTACCTGAAAAATTAGATTTTGAGTTAGATATAAAAACTCCAAATGGCACCATAGTCGTATCAAATGATTATAATGATTCTATACTTATAGTTTGTGTGAATGTTCTTTCAAATAATCTTGTGATCCTTCAATTAGTTGAATTTGGTGTGATTATTAGCATGGATTGACTTTCACTATATAGAGCTCATTTCAATTATTTAGGAAGGGAAGTTATATTTCATATTCTCAATGAATTTATGATCTTCTATCAATGAAAGTATGAATATGAACTTCAAGTAGAGATTACTTACATCTTGTGGGTCTTAATTCCTATAAAAAATTTTTATCTTGATAATATGGTTGGGTATAACTCACCATTATGGATATACATATTGTATTATGTATTGGTGATGAATTTTATGATGAATTTCTAGCTCTTCAAATGAATCATGATGTTTATTTTTCAATAGAACTCCTACAAGGAGCGATGATTATTTGAAATATTCCTTATCAAATTCCCCTAATTGAGTTCTTGTAATTCATGAAGAAACACCAAGATAATCATAAAAAGGGATTCATATGCCCTTGTGTGTCTCTATGGGGTGCACCTATTCTTTATTTTGAGAATAATGATAGATTAATGATACTCTGAATTGATGATTAAGAACTTAACCATATCACTATCAAGAAAAAATATCCAACCACCATATTGATGACTTATTTGATCAACTATGTGGAGCTCAATACTTTTTTAATATTGATATTCATTCTAGATATAATCGATTGAGGGTCAAGAAGAAGGATATACCCAAGATGACATTACACACAGAGTATGGACACTATGAATTTATAGTGATTACTTTTGGAAATAATAATTCCCCTACTATCTTTAGGGATTTAATGAATAGAGTCGTTAGAGACTATCTTTATCAATTTTTGATAGTATTTATAGATGATATTATTTTATATTCAATGATTAAGGAACAACATATAGATTACTTAAAGATTGTACTAAAGAACATTTGAAATGGAAAGTATTATGAAAAATTTACTAAGTGTAAATTTTGGCTATATAAAGATTCATTTTTTAGGTTATATAATCTCAATAGAGGGAATATTTGTGGATCCAGAAAAGACAGAAGTTATTAGACATTAGAATAGACCAACAATGGTAACTGAGAGCCATAGTTTTTTTTGTTTTTTCTTAATATTATATATTTTTGGTGAAATATTTTTATAGATTATCTAATGCACTCAACAAGTTTATTTGAGAATGGGTTAAGTTCATTTTTATAGAGGAATGTGAATAGTATTTCAAGGAGCCAAAAATAAGGTTAGCCAGTTCACCTATGCTCAGACTACCCTGTAGTGGAGAAATGATTCATATTTAAAGTGATGCATCTAAGAAGGGGTTGGAATGTGATCTCATGAAAAATGATATAGTGATAGCTTATGACTTATGAAAATGGAAAATCCTGTGGAAAATTATCAAACATTATATTTAGAGTTACCTATGCTAATTTTTGCATTAAATATATGGAGGAATTATCATTTTGGAGAAATATTTGACATATATACTGATCAAAAAAAGTTTAATGTATATTATAAGTCAATAGAAGTTAAATATAAACCAAAGGAGATGGATATAGTTGATTAATGATTATGACTTCTCAATACATTACCATCATAGGAAAGTGAACAAAGTGGAAGATGATTTGAGTTGAAAGGACTATGCCATCCTATCTATGATGGGGATAAAAAAAGATCCATTTTTTTATTTGAAAAGTATGGTTTTATAAATCACAGAGGGCAGGGAGAAATTTTAACTTTATAAAATGAATATTCAACAATATATACAAGTTAATATTACGGAGGCACAAAATGAAGATGTAGAGCTGAAAAAGAAAAAGAGAAATGTTCATGAGTTCAACTATGATTGTGATGGAATAATAATGTTCATGAACCATGTTTGTGTCCCTACCATACCATAATTAATGAAGTAGATAATGGATGACTCTAATAGTTCATTATTTTCTATTGATCCTAGAATAAAAAATATGTACAGGGACCTGAAAGAGTATTTTTGGTGGGATGACATGAAGAATGATATTACAGAATATGTTTCTCGGTGATTGGTTTTTCATAAATTTAAGGATGAGAGATATAATTATAAGGGTATGTTACAACTATTACTAATAACATAATGGAAATGGAAAAACATCACCATGGATTTTATCTTCGGGCATCCCAAAACATCTAAAAATAAAAATTCTATATGGTTTATAGTTTATTTTTTTATGATGTTGGAACACTCCATTGCTATCAGAGAAGAATTATCTCTTGATCAGGTTACGAAAATATATATTAATGAAGTGGTAAGATTTCCCAGAGTATCATTGTCCATTATATCTGATTAGGATATGAGTATTACCTCAATGTTATTGAGAATTCTTTAGTATGATCTGGCTAAAAAGGTAAGTTTTATCACTACTTATATTACTTAGACAGATAGTTAGTCTGGGAGGAAAATTCCAACTCTAGAGTATATGTTTAGAGATTTTTCTATGGATTTGAAAGGTGTTTTGGATCTACACCTACGTTTTTTATAATTTTATTACAAAATAAGATTTCACCCCAGCATTTACATCAATCATTATAAAGCCCACTATCAGAAGAAGTAAATAATTCCAACAAAATGGAATGAACTTAGGAAAAAACGTTATTGGGACCTAATCAAGTTGAGAAAATTGAAGAGTAAGTTATATATATTAAACAACACATAATAGAATATTAGAGTTGATAAAAAAGTTATGATGAAAATCGATGAAAAGAACAAGAGTTTGAAGTGGGTTGTTGGGTATTTCTACAAATATCTCCATGGAACAGTGTAATGATATTTTTAAAGAAGGGAAAGAAAATCCATATGTACATCAATCTTGATGAAATTCTTGATCGTGTTGGGAAGGTTGGTTATAGATTGGTGCTTCCACCAAATCTATCTCTCGTCATGATGTATTCAATGTGTTTCTCTTGAGAAATTAAATTCCTGATCCTTCAAATGTACTAAACATATAATTTATAACTTTGGAGAAATATATTTTTTACTAACAACAATAGATAGAGATTCTGGATCTTAGAGAGAAATTTTTACGAAATAAGACCAACCTCTTGGTTAATGTTTTATGAATGAACCACCAATTTTAAGTAGCTGTATGGGAAACTCAGGATGTGATGATAAAGAGGAATCACCATCCTTTTATATCCATGTGATGATTTTTTAGAGTAATATTAATTTTAAGGGGTGTAGAATGTTATAGAGTTATTTTTATGAAATTTTTCATTAAATAATTTGTATTCTTCAATAGATTGTGTTGCACAAAACTGTGAGTTTAAACGAACTGTGAGAAACTATAAGTATGAAATTTATTGTATAAACTATCCATTAAATTTACAATAAAATGTATAATAACTAATTTTTGAAATAAATATAATGGTACAGCTCAACATTAATGTATTGGTATGTTTTTATAAAATAATCACAAAAGTTTTAGCAAAATCAATTTATTGTTCAAAAAATACGTTTTCATTAAAAAAAATTATTTTTTTATTAATTTTTATAAGTTATTGAAAATTTAATTGAAAAAATTAATTTCATCATATAAAAATTGACTTAAAATTATTTTCTGAAAACATATACTTTTTAAGGAATAGTGAAAATAGAAATTTTTATTGAAGACTATATTTTATTTAAAAGTATTTACAAGGTAAAATAATGTTCTGGATTAGTTTTAAAATTATATTAGTTAGTTTTAATTTAGTATAATACAATTATTGTTTTTTTAATAATTTTATACAAGAATTTCATATAAAAAAATTATGTTTAAAAAGGATATTTTTATGAAAAATGATTTTTCAAAGAATTTTACTAGTTGTTATATTAAATTAAATACTAAAACATCTATTTTTTTAATGTTGAAAAATGGATACAAAATTTAGATTAAAAAGTTTAAAAATTAGTGAATAAGGGCCTTTTATTTTTTTTTCAAGTATGATTAGTAGTCTTGGTAAATTTTGTTACCATTGTAATTGGTAAATTGAGTATTTAAGGTTAAAAATACAATGATAAAAACTACCAAATGACTCTAAAACATTCCAAAATTTTATTGGATGACTATTATTATACTCTTAAAACATAATGACCTAATTTATGTTGTTTAATGGATAATTGTCCATGAAAATGACTTCTATAATATTTAAATCAATGAAAGATACAAAATTCCACTTTCTTTATCTTAAATATCCCATATATGTGTACATGGGAAAGAAGTTATGTTATGAACGAATATAAATATAAATAATTCAAATAATAAAAATATATTAATTATATAAACTTATATTTGAATTTTTGGGTCACTTAGATAAAATTATGGTATTTATAATATTTTACTTAATAGATATTTAAAGACGTCACATTCAAGTTTAAAATAATATATCCATTTTTTATATAGGGTTATAAAAAAGATATATTCTACAATAAATATTTTTATAAAATATAGAATATTTATTTATGTCAAGGTATTTTTTAAATTTTTTATTGAAAACATATGTATATTAAACAATTACACAACACTGATGCACTAATTATTTTATTAATGAAAATATCCAATAAATGTAACTAAAAATATTAAAATAAATATAATTATAGATAATTATTGTGATAAATGAATTTTGTAGATGACCATGACCTATTATAGATATATTACAATATTTTTTTGAAGTTAACTTGTTATGTTGATAATTTAAATGTCTATGCAATGAATACTATCAAAATTGACAGTAATGATATTTTATAAAAATAATAATTTATTAAATCATTTAAAAATAAAAAAGAATTTTTAAAATTAAAAAATTATAATTTTGTAAAAAATATTATAAAATATTATTTTATTATTTAATTTAAATCACATAATTAAAAAATTACAACCTTTTAATATAGAAATTTTGTTACCTTAGTTGAAATTAAAATTGTTTAACTAATGGTTAACTAAAATGATAAGGTTTAAAATAATATCAAAACTTGTCTAAAACAAATTGGTTGATGATATTGAAACATTATCTCATCTTATATTCAAATACATGGTCGTTTTAAGGAATTTGTGTTGAGATTAAAATTTTTATATATTAATATTTTGAGAAGATTCAAAAGTGTCTCTCACCTCAATTATAAAAGGGCACATCTTCCCTCACTTCTTCACATCACATTGAGCCTTAATTCTCGATAATCCCCTAAAAATTTATATTCAAAAGTTCTCAATTCACATTATAGTGATTCTAGACTTCTCAAAATACAAACTCTAGTGTTCCTAAGTAGATATCTTAAAGAAGTTCTACAAAGAAGAGGTAATCATGTTTACACGTTCTTATATGATTGTTTCTACATATAATTCCTCTTCATTTGTTGTTTCCATTTTAAAGTAATAAATAAAATATCACCCATATTCTGAGATTTTATTATGATTATGTAACAACCATGTTCTACCTTTTATCAATCCTATGAAAAAAAGTACCTTGTCTGCGGACGTACGACTTACCGTCTCCACGTCGTGGTGTAATCTATTTTTCATCATTAATTTACCTAGATGGGTATATGTTTCTGACAGTTTCTCCATGGAGTACGCATCCATCTGTTGAGGATTCTCAAATATTTTTTCTCATTCCCTATTTCCAAGGCGGGCAACATCCGTCACTTATTCATGGACGTTTTCTCCTTGATCGAAATGGGATGATGGTATGTCAGTTCCCCCTTCTGTGGATTCCTCCTCGGAACTCATCACCTAATCATAGAATTCTTTATAGATTAAGACTTGGTTTATGAAACTCTTCCTAGTGCCATATCCTCATGGATTCTAGTTAATTACACTACTTGTTTTGGGACATTCCAAGGGGTCCTGTCAGGGCAGCAACCTTCGGTTAGGGGAGTAGTCACGTTGGAAATCACTAGCGTGTATGGGCACTAGAACACTAGAGTATTTGGGTTTATTCCCCTTATTATAGGACTTCTTGAGGGTGCGGAAGCTCGAGGCATCCCATGTCGAATTCGGGGAATTATATTTCATAGGTGTGTATTTGAGGTTTTATTCTACTTCCCTTGTTTAACACAGGGTATGCCGCATGTTTAACGTCTAGCGGAGATGGATTAGACAGATCGAAACATTGACTAGAGTGGATCAGATTGGTGAAACCCCTAGAGGGAACATTGATGTCGGGTGAATTGACATGATCCCACTGGGATGTGGCAGCCCAGGGTGTGAATAAGGATAGATTATGGATGGTTATGTCAAGTGGATGGAGAATGAAATGGAGTCGACTCGAGGGCGATGGTGATGTTGGGCTTGAGTCTCGAAGAGACGTCCTATGTATCCCCGTGGTTGGGAATCAAAGTCCAGGTAGTTCATGATGGGGTATAGAATTGGGGTGTGCGCAGAAGACAGTGACCTGATGATATGTTGGGTCTTATACATGGTTAGTAGCCCGTGGTTAGTCTTATGCCACTTGGACGGATTAGCGATATGGGTCCCAACAAAATGGACGAATGTGGATTTCTTCTAGGTTTGGGTTGACTATGGTTTACCGCTGAATGGTGTTCACAAAGGCTTACCGCTGGATGGGGGCATAATGGCTTACCGCTGGATGGGGGCACAACAACTTACCACTTTATGGGGGTCCAATGTCTTACCACTGGATGGGGGCACAACAACATACCACTGGATGGGGGCACAAAGGCTTACCACTGGATGGGGGCACAACAGCATACCGCTGGATGGGGGCACAATGGCTTACCGCTAGATGGGGGCACAACTACTTACTATTGTATGGGGTTTAACCACATGGAGGCTTCCTATGTACCCTGTCTAGGATACAAGGATCAAATCCCGCATAGTTCGGGATGGTGGATGCAGTTTAACGTCGTTAAAGATGAAAAGGGGGGCATGCAGTTTAACGACAAGCGGGATGAAGGTGGTCCTATGTGAAGGGGGTTGAAACCTATGGTATTTTGGTCTTGAACCTCAGAGAGGATTCCTACGTACCTTACCTTGGCAAGGATCAGTGTCTTCATAGTTTGAGAGAGGTGTTGGTGAACTGACATGAAGATGGTCGGGACCAATGGATGGTGGGCTTGAACCTTAGGGAGGCTTCCTACATACCATACCTTGGAAAGGATCAAAATTCATGTAGTTCGGGATGGTGGGAACAGACGTGAAGAGGGTCGGAACTAGTGGTTGTTGGGATTGAACCTTGGGGAGGCTTCCTACATACCTTTCATTAGCAAGGATCAACGTCCATGTAGTTTTGAATGGGTGTGGGGATTACACTCTAGGCTTCCTAGGGATGATTTCATGGTTGATGATTACTCTAATCTGACGTGAGTCATGCTCAGTGTGAGAAACAAGAGGTAGTAAATACCTGATGATACCTTCACGAAAGGTGCGTCTGTGGGAAGTGGAGTGGGGCTTACCCGTGGTTAGTGGCCCAAAATGGATACAAGGGCTTATGGATGGTTAACTTCCCAAAATGGAAACAGGGGCTTAAGAATGGTTAGTGGCCCAAAATGAAAACAAGGTCTTACACATGGTTAGTAGCCAAAAATGTAAATAGGGGATTACGCCTGGTTATCAGCCCAAAATGGAAATAGGGGATTATGTGTGGTTAGTATCCCAAAATGGAAACAGGGGCTTACACATGGTTAGCATCCCAAAATGGAAATAAGGGCTTACACGTGGTTAGCAGCCAAAAATGGAAACATGGGCTTATGCGTGGTTAGCTTCCAAAAATGGAAATAGGGGCTTATGTGTGGTTAGCATCCCAAAATGGAAACATGGGATTGCGTGTGGTTCACAGCATGGGGATATGGATATTGGGGATTACTCTAGGGTGAAGGCCCGATGGTGACAAATCATAAAGGGAGAGGGATTTGGAACCGATGAAAGGAGGGCTCTGGTGCCCATCCTCCTCTCTGGCCTTCATCCAGGAAGAAGTTAGGTGGAGAAAGGATCCTACCTCCCATAAGAAAAGCTAGGGGCTTACACCAAGGTGGTTTCCCTTTACTTGTGGACAAATGTTGTGCTAATAAAGAGGATCTCATTCCATGTGAGGAATTATCTCACTCCCAAAGAGACCAGTGGGCGTTGAGAATGTCTGAGATGGGGAACCCTACGTATAATTCATGGCGAGAGGCCACAGTTTAACGTTATGTGCTGAAGATGATGTTTCTTGGCCATTTAATGTCATGTAGCTCGGATGAGGTAGGTTCTCTCTGCACCCCTAGGACTTACATAACTGATACCCACATGCCCTTGGTGAAGGGAAGGCATTAGAAATGCCATGGTGAGGTGGTGTTATGGAGTGATATTGAGGGGTCCACATTAGTTTGGCTATGCGAAGAAGCAATAGCCATTAGTGTGCCTATGCGAAGAAGCATGAGGTGCAGAAAGCAATAGGAAGTACCACCCAATGGATCCTGAAATTACTCCATGAAAACTGGAAGGGTCACACGGGAAAAAGAGTTGCTGAGAAAGGGGTTCATAGGTAGAATCCTCATGAAGATGTGGTGCTCCATGTAGTGTAGGGGATTTGCTAAGGGGTATGCTTCGTGAAGTGAAGTGGCCTAGCCTAGGCATACTGCATTGGTTCACATGGAAGGTGCTTCGCTAAGTTGAAAGGAATTCACGAAGAAGGCTTTCATGAAGCAAGGGTGCTCGATGAAGCACAGCATTGTGAAGCAACGTGCTTCACAAAGCTTAGTGACCCTGCCTTAGCATGTGGATCAGATGTGCATGAAGGGTACTTCGTAAAGAATAAGCACTTCCTGATGACCCGAGTCCCCTTGGGGATTCCCTTCCTTCACCGAGGCCCATGGGCTCTGCAAAGGGTATCCGTCTTTGAATAGGGGAGGAATTCAAACCTAGGGAGAGGCACTTCGTGAAGCTAAAGTCCCTTGAGGAGCTCATGGTTTGTAGAGAAGAATTTGATTCACAATTTGAGAGCAAGGAAGGTGAAAGGTCAAGGGATCTATCCTTTGTCCTCAAGGGAGCCTGATATTTATAGGCAAGAGGCACCGCAAAGCAGATATCGCTGGGCACGAAGAAACATGGAATTTTGTCCTAATCGTGAAGCATCCCGCCTCCTTGCTCCATGGTGGGTTCAGAAACGTCAAAGGGGCTCGCGGAGCCTCCCACCTACTTGCTCCGCAGTAGGTTCACAAACTTCAAAGGGGCTCACGGATCCTCCCACCTCCTTTCTCTGTGGAGGGTTCACCATTGTAAAAGGGGCTCACGGAGCCTTCTGCCTCTTTGCTCTGCAGTGGGCTCGCAAATGTCAAAGGGGCTTGTGGAGCCTCCTTGCTCTTTGATCCACGGCGCCTTCCCGAAGGAGAAGCTTTTCACTGGATGCAAGGATGTGAGGTCTCCATGAATGAGCTTCACGAATCATCCCTTAAGGATTTTAGTTTTGTCTTGTTATTCTCAAAGTTTGGTGCCAACAAATTCCCCCTTCATACTGACTGCCGAGGAGGAAGATATGGTCAAATTCTGAGGTCAATCTCCAAAATGTCTCAGAAAATTGTGAAGCTAGGTCATGAAGGAGGTTTCGCGAAATGGTGGGGCGACGTATGGGATGGGCGCGCCATGAAGCATGCTTCGGCCGGACACGTCGTAAAGTTCTGGGGGTCCTTGTCTATAAATAGGGGAGGCTGACCTCTCTTCATTCCATTATCATCACTACGATTTTGGATTTTAGAGCTCTCAATTCACGAAGCCCCACGTACTCCACGATAGGTCCCCGCAAATAGGGACTTCTACTTCGTAGTGCATAATGAGTTTTTTGACTTTGCGACGGTGCACTCTATGTCTTTTTTCTGAAGGTCGAGGTAGGGCTCCGCGAACAGTCTTCGAGAATGACCTCCGTGAAAGAGCTCCACAAGACCAAAAAATGATCAAAGTTGAAAACTGAATGGAACACCAAGAGGCTTCTAGGGGGGTCATCATGGATTTTACCTAGAGGAAGGAGATAGAATATAGCGTAGGTATATGGGAGTCTGTGTAGAGCCATTCTCACCATAACGCACTGGTGGCACGAATGTCAGAAAGTCATAAAGACTATACACTATATAATAGGATACTTTTGTATGCATTTAGATGGAGGGATAACATCTTCATCCCTAAAGAGATCATGAACAAGCCATCTTACCGGTTTAGGAGCTCACTGGGACTGCGCCAGTGGTTCACGCTGGCTGATGACCATGCCTCGGAGGACTTCACACCTATCAACGCTGACTGCCTGTACAATCATCTGAAAAATTTTGAAGGGAAGAAACTATAGCTAGATACATCCCCCCCTCTGTACTACACCATCTTGAAGGAATCCCTAAAGAACCTAGGAAAGGGGTGGTTCGATGAGTGGGACTTTCTCCATGGTGGAAACTTCACAAATGACTGGGCCTCAGCCTTCTGGGTAGGTGCCTCCTACAAGGAATTCAAGGTAGAGGTGAGAAGAGTGGGCTTATATGAGATTTCATGGGCCTCCAAATTCCACATCTATCAACCGAAGCAACTGATGCTAGATTTTTTGATCATATGGTCATCGAGGACCAATACCTTCCATTTTCACTATGGAGAGGTCGAAATTAGTTTATGGTGTGTGCATAAGATCTCAGGGGTACCAATACTAGGGGTGATGTATGATGCGTTCCTCCCTATTATGGGTGCGTAGGTGGATCTGGAGAAAATTCCACCACTAGAGATGGCGTTGATGAACTTAATACCAGGAGAGGACAAGCATTCGGTGGGGGATGTCCACTTCTAACAGTGCTTCAAGAAGTTCCTGAACTTTCTGAAAGATAGGGGGTTTTCGGTGAGTCCTCAAACATTCCCAAAGGGGTCCCAATGGGGCAAGGATCACTCATACTGGCATCTCTTGGAGGATAGCCAGTGGAAATCCTAGGGATTCAGCATCAGCATCGAGCAACAATTGGTAGTCAGGTAGGCTGCATTCATTAGGGATCTCATCTACGGTTGGACCCTACTAGTGAGATATACAAACATGGGCATGTAACCAAGAACAATTATCATGGTGTCCATTCTAGAAAAGGAGGGTGGATCAACCTCACTCTCCTGATGCTTTCCATGCTGTATAAGATGTTGTGGAACATCAGCGAAGGGAAAAAGCTGCAAAGAATATATGGGCCATTCCACCTCCTGTATGGGTGGACAGAGATGCATGTTAGAGGCACTTATGAGTATCCAAACCCGATCTCCCCTCCAAGAATCAAATTTTCACCCAGCCATTCTGAATGTGATAGGGAGCTTTCTGACCAAGCTGACAGTGCAGGTAGTACTGAACTGAGTTTGGAAGGTAGAGGAGTTCAATTTTAATCCATTCCTGTTGCCAATGGGTGAGTTCATTGATTATGGACAAGGAATGGAGGAGCATTGGTCCTATCTCTTGAACTTTCGGTGTGGAGTCTTGGTGGTACATGTGGATCACAAGTCCCTTTGTGAACCTTACACCTCGTACCTATATGCAAGGAAATTTTTGTGTATGCAGCAGTTTACCCCACTGGTCTACTTGGGAGTGTGCTACGAGGATCAACCATGCATGATGAGGCAGATGTGGCTCATGTTAACATGGAAAGATGGGAAGACGAGGAATGAGATACCTCCACCCACAATCATATTTAGGTTGGTGAAGGAGTACACCAAAATCTGGTAGGTGGCATACCCGGGGGAGATGTTGAACTAGCCAACCATTCAGGCCAGTGATGGTGTGCCTCCCCAACCTCGAGGTCGGGGATGGAAGGTGGCAAGGACATACCATGGTGGTGGGGATGCCGTGATGGTGAGACCCGCATCGGTTGAGTGGGAGTCAGAAACATATGATCCAGCAGTGGTAGCAGTCCCGGTGGTCCTAGAAGAGCAGACTTATATGGAGGGGAGGAAACCAAGATGATTTTGATGAATATCCCTCCAGGATTTGGGGAAGCGGTTGTTCCATATAGACATTCCTGATAATTCCGTCTTCCCAGAGTCTTGGGACATCTGGGATGTCAACAAGAAATTCCTTTTCCCGTCCAAGATTTGGAAACACTTGAACCGTCTCGAGATGGATTTTCCGTGGATAGGCCCCGTCAGGGCCGGATTTGTAGTATCTCAGGCAGAGGTGGAGTAGTACCTGGCATAGTTGGAGGACTTCATGCACTCTCATAGTGGCCCATGTTCAATGACAGATTGGGTAAAGGTGTTTCTAGATCGTATTTCCCCTCTACCGTTGTCTACTGATGAAATAAGGGAGCGCTTCCCTTTTCCAGAA
Organism: Viscum album; assembly: GCA_963277665.1. Taxonomy (NCBI): domain Eukaryota; kingdom Viridiplantae; phylum Streptophyta; class Magnoliopsida; order Santalales; family Viscaceae; genus Viscum; species Viscum album. Next base: position 187,345,961 of record OY728155.1, on the reverse strand, counting down.
GAATCAGAAGAGTTCTCCTGAGGGGAGGAGGCCAGTAGAGGGAGCCCTTTGGAGGAGGGTGAAGTTGGCAATTTAGACCCAGATCCTAAAGAGTTTGTAGACTCTCTCATGGTAAGACCCGAAGTTCCATCCTCGGGATCTACATACAAGATACATTGGACCCCCACTAATATTTAAAAAATGTACGAGGGACTCATACATATAACTCCATCTCTTCCCACAATGGATGCAGATGCGGGAACTTCGAGATCTACGCCTACGACAACGACGATTACTACATCCCGCGGGGCCAGGACACCTGAGGTGGTTCCTCTAGAGTTTTTAGACCTTCCGAAAATATACGGAGGGCTATGTCTCAGGGTCCTGATGGAAACAACCCAGGAAGGATACTGATAATTTGATATCTGTAAGTCTCCTCTACAAAGTTCATGACTGCCACCCATCGATCAGGTTAACTGACCTCTGTGCACTTCATCATATGCACAGTTCTTCAAATGAAGTGGGATGCCTTGGAATGGTTGGTTGGTACTCCTGGGGGAGCCCTTCTAAGTGTAATTATAGTGGTCATAGTGGCAGATATCTATATTGACCAAGTGGTGGTGCTCCAGATTACTATAGGGACCGTTATAAGGGCACGTCCTGAAATTTTTGAGGTGGGATCCGATGATAAAGATCGATCAGACAGTACGGGTCCTACCATACACGATCTGACACCAGAAGCAGACCCTGGTGATGAGTTCTTGTGGCAATTACCTATGTATGAGCCATCTTTCCCCATAGACTGGGATGAGACAACCTCTGATGAAGAGGATATCAAGATAGTCTGTCGCAGGTCGTGGAATCTGGTCAAGCGCTTCATCGAGGACACCCCTAAAGTACAATGGATCGACCAGATAGAGATACTTCCTTCACAACTGTGTGAACTGTGTGCTGGAGGGGAGGATGCCCAACATCCCTGCATGCCCATCCGAGAAATCAAGGCTGAGATGATCCTGGAATATGACCGCATCCTTAGTCGGGGTTGATAGTGGAGAAAAGAGGTGAACATCAAGAGGCTATAGGAGGATAAAAATGAAATTCAGCGGCTGCACATCTGGGCAGATGAACATTCTGCATCCCTCAATGCATAGTCAAATATTATATCATGGTTGAAGTCCCATCTAGTAGAGGCCGAAGAGCACATGAGGCAAGCCCCCAATGATATGACCTTTATTCAATCCAATGAGGAGAGGTCATGGATCGCAGCTGACGAACTATGCCCCATTGCTACCGAGGAGGAGCAAAAACTGAATAGGGGATAGTAAATCCTAGATTCCATAAGGTAGAGGTTAGTGGAGCTACACCGCTATTCTAATGGGGTCAACCAATCCATGGGAGGGTTCAATCCTCGGGTACTGTGATGCATGTAACTTTTGAAGGCACCTTTATGTTTTTTACTATTCATACTAAATGCATGCATGAGTTCTGTTATTCGTCTCTGATCTATTTCATTTTCATTACATTCATGGAGCATCCCACGGCCAGTCCCTAAGGTCGTGTGGGTTGGGCCCGATGTGAGAAACACAAGATAACCACCATTCCATTCCATCCGAATATATATGTGAAACCCAAGCACTGGGCATTTGGGGATTGAATAACCCATCCAGATTTCTGGGAAGAAGGGGAGAGGCCAGACTGGAGGATGAGGACCTTAGAATAATCAATGTGTCATCATCCCAATGTACTCTATTGCACGCGCATGGTAACACCAGTGGTGTTTGAAATCAACTTGAATATAAGGAAGTGGAATGTCTGAATCACGATACCCCAGATTCAGTATACTTTGGGGGTGGCGTGGCAATGAAGGACAACCACTGACCATGTTTAAAATGCAGTACCCTTATTATGTGGGCCTAAAATGGAGATAACAAATGAGGGCTAACTATTGACCATATTCAAAACACAGGGCCTGACTCAAAATGTCCTCCATTGGTTTTATAGAACTTTGGACTAGGATAGTAGGGGAGCCGTAGGCCAAGAATCCATAATGTTAGGGGGTTATTTAAGACATGAAATAGGACAAGGGTCTGAATAAAGGGCTTGGAAAGCATGGAGTGTGGAGTGATGGGTTATTCGAATGGAGTCCAACAATCTTGAAATCACTCCACCATGGTGGAAACACATTAGGTGGGTGTATCTATCTGATTAGGGATCAAACATACTTCCAAAATGGACCTATTTAGTAAGGACATGGAATGGTCCGTTGTTTTACGCCATACCAATAAGGATGATAGAAATGTAGTCTAATATTGTATGGTGATGATGGTGCACACAGTTTATAGGTCATACTTCCTAGACCATGGTTAATAGAATAAAGTCATGTTACATGGACTTTAGGCATCTAGTTTAATTTCATAGAGAGTGGACTGTGATCAGGGTCGAGAGGCCATAAGGGTTAATGACCCTTGGTTGCGCCCAAGGAGAAATGCCTGGGTGTTGCTACATATCTCATAAGGATGATAATCTAACCAAATGTAGTTCTTGAAGCACGACATGGTTAGAGGACAATTATAGTAGAGAGAATCCTCTCTGGATAGGAAACTGATGCATCCCATGATTAATATAGGGCATCATGAACATGTTTCGGGTAGAACGGTAGTTTTGTGTCATGCATTGAGGACATATGGACTTGTGTAGTTTAATGTTGTATTACAGGACCTGGAGTGAAAGGGGAGATCCCAAGAAGGTATTATGTGATCTGATAGTTGTAAAATAGATGTGAATGAGGAAATAATGAATCCGCACAACATCACGTATCCCCAGAGAATGTTTTTTTTTTCAGGTTGAGGGACCAAATTTGAAGGTTAGGATGGGCCAAAGGCATGGTACCTGTAAGTTCCTACATACCCCATTAGGATGGGAATCAAGCTACATGTAGTTCTATAAATATAGTTTAACATCACGTGGGATGATGAAAGGCGTGTGTGGTATGGTTGCGCTAGCACACATCCTACCAGAACTACTAAGCCCACATGAGTCATGCTCAATGTGGGAAACAGGGAGTAGTGATGGGACTTTCCTTGCACAAGAAGGCACATGTTATGGGGGATGATACGCTAGGTGAACGAAATCCCAATAATGTTGAACCAACTACTTTATGAACCTAGATTCACAAAGGGGTAATTCCAAGTATGTTTGAATTCCACTTGAACCCAAGCAAGTTGAAATATGTGAATCATGATGCTTGATATTTTGACCACAATAATGGTGGTGTGATGACAGAGGATAACTGTTGACCATGTTCGAAATATATTATCCATTTTTCATTATCCTGGAATGGGGACAGACAAATGCGGGTCAACCACTGACCAGGTTTGAAACATGGGTCCTATCACAAACGTCATCTGGGGCTCTCAGGGATGTTGGCCCAAGATGGTAGGTAAGCCAATGTGGTATGATACTAAGTCATAAATGGGGTACCTTCAAACATGGAAGAGGATGAGGATCCAAATGAAGGGCTCAAGAAGTTTGGACATGGTACGAGGGAATTCCCCTGTGAAAAATCGACACTTTGGGAACTTTTCCACAACGCATATGAGTAAAAACAAAAGACATATCAGATAGAGAGAGTCGGGTCCTTTTCCAAGGAAAATGGTCATGGGGTTGCACACATCCAACATAATGGTTGTAGGATGGGCCATTAAGGGGGGATTGATTTAATGGAAATGAAAAGGGTGGTGATGTGGCCAAACATGAGGTGTGATTCCCATAGGGAGATCTTAGTTTAGGGTCATAGAACTCGGACCAGGTTGAGAAAGGCATGGGAGGAACATGGTGCAGCTATTGCAAAACCCGACATGAACAAGAACCCATGAGGTACTTGCCACACCACATGTTCCAAAAAGGGTTCGGGCCTAGGGGATGAAAGAGAGGGGATAATAGTTTAGATTCCTGGGGCTGGACCGGGAGACAATATGTCAGGGAATTCCTACATATCCCATGAGGATGGGAATCAAGCCATACGTAGTTCTAAGAGATGTCATACAGTTTGATGTCTTGAGTCAAGGACGCAGAGTGATATTAGTTTATGGTCATAGAGTATAGACCATAGATGGTAGGAAATGCAGGAGACACATGATGAGGTAATTATAAAACCTGACATGAATGGGGAACTGGATTCCTGATCACCGTGTGTTCCTTGTGGATGTTTTAGGTCGAGGGACCAAAACTGAAAGTTGGTCTTGGCCCGGGGAAAAGTGCACAGGCGTTCCAACATACCCCATGAGGATGGTAATGAATCCATACATAGTTCTAAGGGTGTCATGGTAAGATACCAATGTAAGAGAAAATAAGGTCACATAAGTCTGGCCCTTTAACCAAAAGAAGCATCATTTGATAGATCTTGTTTTTCCTTTAGGATGAATGTTTTTTTTAAAGTGATATACCTAGGATAGAATGTCCAGGCATTTCCAGAAGAATCAAGCCATATGCGGCATTGAAAAATGGTATGGTGTGCAACCGATACTAAACATGATGTCCCCATGAGTGAGGACACCACGATGCAATGTTGTTTTTCATCGTGTGCCCAATATGATAATATCACAATTTAGGGTAATATGATGGGACTAACCATGAACTTTAATTTCGTGCAATATAGATGTAATTTTTTAAAGTCCTTTGGGACTAGGCAACATAGTTTAGAGTCATATGGCTCAGACATATACTGGAGATATGATGTTCAATAGGGAATGTGCATGGAATGATAAATCATACTCGACGTGAATGAAGATGAGGCCCACAACACACCATTACTAATTCCAATAAAGAAACCTTAGGCTGAGGGGCCAGAAAAGGTAAGAGAATATAGTGTAAGAGAGACTAGCTCTATGCTGAGCGGGACCCAAATATTAGATGTTCGGGAATTCCAATGTATCCCATGAGGATGGGAATCAAGACATTAATAGTTCTATAAGGTTTGGTTTAATTTCATTCAAGACAACATACAGTTTAATGTCATGCAGGACATCATATAGTTTTATGTCATGTGAGACATCATACAGTTTTATGTCATGTGGGACATGAGGTAGGAGGGGCAAGCTCCTTGAAGGGGAGTACGTGGTTTAGTTATTATAAACCCAATGTGAAATAAGGAATATGCCCACATACACCTCACCACACGGTCCTATAAGAGTCAGGGCCTAAAAGGAAGAATATAAGTGATAAATTAGTGGATCTCATGTGGGACTCAAAAATGAGATGTTTGGGAATTCTTAAATATCCCATAAGGATTGGAATCAAGCCCTATGTAGTTCTAAAGAGGGGACATATAAATATATCTCAGTTTATGGTCTTAGAGCTCTGACCATGGAGAAGAAGAACCCTTATGAGTAGGCGCAGACCTCGATCCAATCCCTAAGCCCAAATGTGTCAAACTCGATTTGAGAAACACAGGAGGAAGAGGTCTTTGCAAGGCATAGAATACACATAAAGGTAAAGTTGGTGTGGAGCCCTAAACAAAACCTCACCGCGGCTTTGTCCTCCCAATGTGCAAAATCACACTAAGGGTTAGTACTAAGAGTGTAAAAATTCCATTTGGACATGAGGGGGTGGAAAATGATGTGAATGATGTAACCAACATTTAAGGCTTGTAGGGGTTGGTGTGACGATGGATGACGGCTACTGACCATGTTCAAAACATAGTATCCATATCGTGTGACCTGAAATGGGAACAAAAAATGAGTATTGACTGCTAATCGTACTCAAAATGCGAGACTTGTATTAATTTGTGGTTCGAAACCCTCAAGGACATTGGCCTGTAATGGTATGAGTGACCTTGGGTCGAGCATCCATTCCTTTTGGGGGTATCTTTGGATTTGAAAGATAATGGAAGCCTAAATGAAGGGGAACATTAATCTTGAAAAATAGGTTGAAGCAAGTCTAGGTTGAATCTGACACTCCAGGATCTGAACCAAAGTACTCCGGGGCACATTGGTGAATCATAGAAGAGGGCTGAGGGACCCAACTTAAGGGTAGCCGACTTGAAGAGACGAGTGTATGGGAAGGGAGCAATGGGTTCTCAAGAGATAGAGAGGGTTATGTGGTGTGGTTATCATAAACTCGACGTGAATGGGGACATAAGCTTATTCTACACCATATACACCTCTCCTGGAAGAACGTAGGCCAAGGGGCCAAGATGATAGGGAGGTTTCTATGAGATGGGGCTGGAGCCAAAGACTAGTCGTTCGGGTGGTCCTACATATCCCATAAGGATGGGAAACAAGCCACACATAGTTCTAGAGAAGGATAATGTGCATTTTATCAGCATGCCGCAAGTACGCAAATAATGTAAAGATACCCTAAAGAGGGACATTTACAGCACGATGAGTAACCTCACATGAATGAGGACATAATCCCTTACCACACTATACTATCCTAAGTGATAACTTGGGCCAGAGGCCTGAGAAGGCCGAGGGACCTGAGGCTGGGCCATGAACAGAATGTCATAGCCAGCTTTTAGTTTACTATCTTGCAGTGAAGACGATGGTTGTATTAGTTTAAGGTCATAGATCTCAGATTGTAGATTCCTAGTTTAATGTAATATGCATGGGACATCTGAGTTGAGAGAGAAAATAATCATCCCTATGGAAGCCAAAAAGTGGAAATTGTGATATAGGACCACTTTTTACAAGGTTCGCGACATAGTATCCACCTTTGTGTGACCAGAGTTGGGGGGAAATTAAATGAGCATTAATCGTTGACCATATCCACAACACATGACTTGTATCAATTTTTCGCTCACAATCCTCTAGGGCATTAGCTCGTAATGGTTGTAGATATTTTTGGCCAAGCATCCATGCTATTTAGGGGTCCCTTTGGATATAGAAGATGATATAAAACCAAATGATGGGTCACACCAATCATGGTAGGGCCAGTGCTTGCAGAAATGATGATAAATGGAGGGATGTCTCAAGGGGGGTAAGGTGTGAAAAAATAGCCCACCATGAATAACGATGTGAGTCCATACAACACCACCCACTTCTAAATGATAACTCGGGCCAGGGGGTCGAAAGGGTCAAAGGACTAGAGGCTAGGTGTCCCAGCCAACTATAGCCAAATGACCTCTCATGTGGGTATTTCCATTCCCCATCTCGTAATACCATGTAATAAATGATCAGTTTGGGAAACAAGGAGTAGGACGAGGGTCTTCCAATCACATAAGGGTCCGACAGCTGGAATCACACTCCTGCCAGAGGAAGTCTGAATCTTGAAGAGACACTAGGGAAAAATGATCCACTATAATCCATTTTTGGGACATATAGGGGTGATAACAATGAAAAATGATAGCTATTGACCAAATTTTAAACACATCATCCACACTTTGGTAACCTAAAATGGGAACAACAAATGAGCATTGACCTCTGACCATATTCACAATGCAGGACCTGTATCAATTTGTCATTTGAAACCCTCAAGGACATTGGCCCGTAATGGTAGGAGAGCCCTTGGGCCGATCATCCATGCCATTTGGGGGTACCTTCGGATGTGAAAGATAATGAAAGACCATATGAGGGAGTGTTTGGAGCATAAGTGTGCCCGTGAAAATTAACGTCAAACAAGACAATAGAATAGGTGGGGATCTTCAGGGAGGAGGGATACATAGTACAGTCATGATGAAATCAATGTGGATGAGGAAAAAATCATGTACCACACCATGTGATTCGACCCAATGGGAGGTCCCAAAGTTTGGGGTTGGGCCTACAGACGAAATGTCTGATCATTTCTTTGTATCCCATAAGGATGGGAATCAAGCCATATGTAGTTCTAAAGCCCATGTAGTTTAATGTCGTACAGTGAGAATGTGGGAGGAGAGGAGAACGAGGGAGGGCACATGGTGCCATAATTGTAATACTGTAATGAGTAAGGCCAAATAAGACTTTATGACACCATGTGGGATCCTCCAAGAGAACTATACCTAGGGGGTAGTCAAAGAGAACATTAGGGATGGACTCAAGGCAAGTAGAGTAAGTGTTCCTATGTATCCCATGAAGATGGGAATCATGCTGTACATAGATCTTTCGGTTTAACGCCTCTCATGGAAACACACAATTTAACATCATGCTAGACGACATACCATTTAGAGTCATGTGGTACAACAAACTGTTTAACTTCATACATGACATTTTATAGTTTAAGGTCATGTAGGACTGAACTGTTTAAGGTTATGTAGGACACAACAGTTTAAGTCCATGTGGGACCAAAATGAAGTTTGGGGTTCTGCAAGACCATAGAGTTTAAGGTCATGCTGGACCATGTGACTAAGGAAATGTATTTCTTGAGAAACATGGCATTAGTGGGATGAGTTATACACTCACCGTGCATGGTAACTAGGGAGTATTCTCCATTGAAGTAAATAATGTGAATGATATAAGGTCCTTCCCATTTGGGATCCAATTTAGGTGGTTTCATACCAGGTATCAGTGGTGTTCTCAAGGCCAACACCAAGTCACCTTGTAAGAAAGATCAGAGAAGAACTTTCCTATTGAAATCTCTAACTATCTTGTTTTGATGCCTTTCTAGATTTTGCAGGGCACGAAGCATGTTCTCGTCAAGCGCTTCCAACTAAGCTAGAAGGATTTTATCTTCTTTATATAGCGCTTTCTGATCATAGATAGATGTGACCAAGGAGGGAAATTGAATTTTGATGGGTAGGATGGCCTCCGTTCCATACACCATAGAATATGGGTCACCTGGGTGGAATTATAGGTCGTCATCTGTTAAGCCCAGAGGGCATTGTGAAGCTTATCCGACCAACTATTCTTGTTCTAAACAACCGTTTTCTATATAATTTTAGAGATGGTTTTGTTGAACACCTTGATTTGTCCGTTTTCATGTGCATGATAGTGTTAGGTATGGTTAGAATGTTTGTTGTACTTAGCATACAATTTCTTCAGCTCAGCTGCTCAGAAGTTCATTCCGTTTTCAGTGAGGCAGGCGTGAGGGACTCCAAATCGGTAGATTATTTTGGAGCTCACAATGTCAATGATAGAGCGAGCCTTGACCTCCAGGAGCAGAATTGCCTCGGCCCACTTGGAGAAGAAATCTGTAGCGGTTAGGATGAACCTACACTGGCGAGCTGTCGCCGATGGATATGGTCCCATGACATTGAGTCCCTACACCAAAAATGGACAAGAGTACTTGGTGGAGTGGAGAGGCTCTGGTATCAGATGCATGAATTTAGCATTAATTTGGCACACATGGAACCTTTTGGAAAACTCGATGCAGTCCTAAATCATAAAGGGCCAAAAGTACCCCAGTCTCTGGATCTCTTGAGATAGTTTCAGCCTGGTCTAATGAGCCCTGCAGGAACTTGCATGAACCTCCTGCATGGCATGGGAAATCTCAACTCCTTGAATGTAATGAAGGAGGACCCCATAAAACCCATACTTGTAGAGGATCTGCTCACGACTAGGGTCGTTCTAGAGGGTAAACTATAATGCACGACCTCTAATTTTCTCGCGCTTGGCCTAATCTACTGTGATATTACCATTTTGTAGGTACTCAAAAAAGTGGTTTTTCAGTCAGGTGCCACTTAAATCACAGCATCCAAGGGACCTGGGGGTCCTAACAAGGTGGCATCGGCAGTAAGGTGGCTTACCTAAGGGTTTTCCTCTTCATCTGGAGTGATAAGTGCAATGATCCTCCGGTGTTTCACATAGATAATAAAATCATCTTGTTAGGGCTCTGTAAGTGATGTAGCTAGGCTTGCTTGGGCATCGGCTTGACCATTCTGAGATCAAGGGACATGAGTGACTTCTAGCCGGGATGGGAACTGGGTCATTAGTCAGAGAGTACATTCCAAGAAGGGTACGAGCTATGGAATTTTGATGACATATTCATCGTTGATTTTCTTGACGACTATTTCAGAGTCCCCTTTCACATGTAAATTGCGAACATCAATCTTGAGGGACATCTCGAGGATAGTAATGAGAGTTTTATACTCATCCCCTTTATTGGTGCAGCCTTCTAACAACATGAATGTATATGGAAGAATGGATTGTGCTGGGGTAATGAAGACAATACCCATGCCTAGTCTATTGAGCCTGGGGTCATTGATCATTCTTTTAGTGGGACTCTGGGAAGCACCATTGAAGTGAATTTTACCGCAAAACATTTCTTGGTCTACCGAAAGAATTGTTGCATCGGGGAAATCGAGATCCTGGGACTGGTCCACAGGAGACGAATGTATGGAAATGAATCCTTCCAATGCTTTCCCCTTGACATCCTTGTGAAGGAAAAAAATAATGTCGAACTACTGGAGAATCACTTTCCATTGATCCAGACAACCAGTCAATATGTGGCAGTTCAGGATGTACTTCAGCAGATCTACCTAAGAAACTAGTTGTACCTCATGGTGCTGCATGTAATGTTGAAATTTCTGTATTACGAATATGAGTGCAAGGCATATTTTATCGATAGGGGAGAAACTGGTCTCTGTATCGAGGAGCACGTGGTTGAGGTATTAGAAGCTATTATTTGTTCCCTTATTGTTCTTCTGGGCAAGAAGGGTGCAGAGAGATCACTCTAGGGCAGTCACATAAAGGGCCGGTGACTTTCCGGAGATGGGTGGCATTAAGACTAGAGGATGGAGTAGAAATTGATTTATTTCCTCAAAATTAGTCTAACACACTTTATCCCACTCATATAACGTGCCATTCTTCATGACCCAAGAAAAGGGCTTGCACTTGCTGGCCAAATTTGTGATGAATTGGAATATATAGGATAAGTGGCCTTGGAAGCCCCAAAGCTCCTAAATATTTCTTGGAGGAGACATCTAACTGATGGCCTTAATATTCTTTGGGTCAATCTCAATGACTCTATATTTGACAACAATGCCTAGAAACTTTTAGGAGGTGACCCCAAATGTGAACTTTAATGGATTCATCACCAGGTGACGAGAATAGAGGAATATGAACAATTTATCAAGGTCTTCAAGATGGTCTTGATGTTGGTGATAATTCACCACTAGATCATCCAAATAACATTTCATCAATGTTCTGAGGATCAACATAAATATGCAATTCATTGCCCGCTAAAATGAGGCACCTACATTTTTTAAACTGAAGGACATGACTTGGTTACAAAAAGTACCTTGTGGTTCCTGAAAGGTTGTAGACTCCTCATAATCAGGGTCCATTAAGATCTAGTTATACTAGGATAACCCATCCATGAAGAAGAGGTCTTGGAACCCAACTGTATCATCAATTAACAATTCTATCACATAAAGTGGAAAATCATCCTTCGGATAGTGAAAGTTGAAATCTCGGATGTCGATGTAGGATCTGATTTATCCATTCTTATTCATGACTAGAACAATGTTTTCCATCCACCTGGGGTACTGGGCCTCATTAAAAAAAAATTCTCTGATGATCTTATCAACATCTACCTCAACCATGGCAACGTGGGAAGGGTTCATCTTTCTGGGAGGCTTCTTGAACCCATGATGATTTTCAAGGAGACCGAGGTGGTGGATGATTATTGGAGGATCCAATCCTGAAATCTCATCATAACTCTAGGAGAACACATTGCGATGTTTTTTAAGTAAGTATATGTTCTGTTTTTTCTCTTTGAGGGGCATAGAGGCACTGATCAGTGTGGGGTTTTGGTATGCCTTGTTACTCAGGTTCACCTGTACTAATTCATAAACCGTGGGGGAGATTCCCTCTTCAACGAAATGGGGAGAATCCTATAAATCCTCTTCTTAGTTTATGGATGAGGGATCCTTGGTGGGATGAGTTTCTTCTAAGGTGACAGATCCTAATGGGAGGTTGTTACAAGCCTGAGTGCTAGTGGGTACTGCATCGGGGATCTTTTGTGTCGTCGAAACCATAGATAAGAAGGCTATTGATCTGATCCCATCTATTGTTCGGCCCAAGGGGCCATGGTTGATGATATCGAGGAAATAGTGGGGTTCCAGCTTGAGTTGGTTAATTTCAGCCTGACGAAACAAGAAGGTATGACGTATTTTTGTTACCATGGGGCGGACATCCTGATACCTTATAGGAGTAGGAGGCTTTGGGATCACCTGATCCTGGTTTTTGTTGGAGTATGAGGTGATATTCTGGCATTGCTTAGACTTGGGAATGTGTCCCCCCACCTCGTTCTAGCAAAAACAAAGCATTTTACCATCTCTGTAGTTGTAGCCTCGAATCGATGGATTAGAAAGATGTAGGCATCATCTATATCTGTCCACAAGTTGGTCGCTATAATAACACGCTTGGCCTCGTTAGCCTGAATCTGCTTTTCCTTGCTCTTGTAATAGTCGGCATCCAGATAGCGGGCTTCACAAGAGGAAAAGGGGGATGCATCACCTTGAAGCACTCCCACTCTACCATTAAGGGATTACTTAAGGAACTGGTGATATAATGAAAGAACCGCTGCATAATGGTAGATCCATGGAATGCCCATCAATGCATTATAGGCAGTGTATTGGGATACAACCATGAACTCGGTGTTGGTTACCATACCACCGAACTGGATCTTCAAATGGATCTTGACGACCGATGTCTACTATTTCCTATCATAACCTTGAATTAATAGGTCAAAGGGACTCAGATCATCCTAGGAAAACCCCAGTTTTCATAGTGTCTGATTTGGGATTAGTTTGATTCTAGAGACCATGTCGACAAGACATTGAAGAACCTCCATGCCATTGAATTGGCTGGTTATGTACAGTGGGAGAATGTTCCCTTATATCAAAGAGCCTTCATCTTCTCCAGAGAAAGCGATGATGGCCTGACATTCAGCATTCTTGATCACCTCAGCATGAAAGGATTATGCAGCTGCTACCTCCATCTCAAACTAGAGAGGGCTTCTTAAAACCTCGGCGAGGGCATCATGCATATCTGATGACAGGTGAAGGGCTTCAAGTATGGAGTTCTTTTCTAGAATTATAGAAAGATGTTTGAGAACATCATACTTCCGTTCCAAGAGTTAACTTTTGCTTACAGGAGGACACTCTATGAAAATAGATATGGTGGACCCATCCGACTAGGCCGACGACTGACTGGTTCTAAGAATATCCTGCTGCTCACTAGTCTAAGCCTGTGGAGTGACTACCGGATGAGGGCCAGATGATTAAGAATGGCCTGTAGCAAATAGTGGATGGTCACGACATGGTTGAGGTGGTTATGCCTGATCCAACAACAGGAACGATGGTGAAGGAGGACCTGGTGTCATCTGATGTGAAGGATGTGTATGCTAAGCTCTACACTGGGCCAATGACCTGGTTTTGGTAGCAGAAAAAACCACATTGGAAGTACTAACCCAGGAACTTCGACGACCCATATTGTCAAGGCACCTTCAATACAGGTGATAGCTTGGGATGTTGGGAGGATCATCCCGGCGCTCCTCATCATCATGAATCATGTAGGGGTTTACCAGCTCTATGGTATTAATCGAGGAATACCCTTGACCGTCACTAAAAGATTCATCCACTACTGGATGGATTCTAGGAGGAATCATTATCTCTAGAGGCATGAAGTTTCCAGGAGTATGAGATGACGATGACATTGACAAGGGTCTTTTATTTCCCTTACGCTGCCAGTGCATGCCCTTTTGAGAAGGGGACTGCTGAGAGACGATGATCAAGTAGTATTTGTGTCTTATGAATGATCTGGCTGATTCAGGCATGCACTGATGACACCATTGGCATGGGCGACTGTTTTATGAGACATCCAATTGTCATACTTCTGGGAATCGCGGTTAGAAACCTGATGCAACTCGCCTTTGCTTTCACTGCTGATGTCTAGCCTCAAGAAGACACATTCCACCTGTGCCGGATCTGGACATAACTGGACTATGTTGTTATCCACATTCTCTTGAAGCCAGTCATTAAACACATTGCACTGTTTGCGGGTGTGCCCTAGGATTAAGTGATAGGGTGCGTAATTAGGTCGATCAGTGAGGTTTTCCTCTTATGGCCTCCTACACTCAGGAAAACATACAATCCCCTGCTCCAAGGAACTATGGAAGTAACTGGGGACCTAAACCTCATTGAATGAGTAGGTCTGCTTCCTCCAATCTCGAAAGGGGGTCCTTGGATCCCGACCCTGACTAATGTCTTGAGGATCTTGTCGAGGAGGTCGAGCATGGATATCTCACCAAGGTGGGGGTGGTGCATTGCATGGGGGAAGCTACCAATTCAGAGATGAGTGCTGCTGGGCCGAAGGCTGCGCCTAAGGTGGAGGGCCGTTGCGAGGCTGTGTAGGTGGCTCCACCGGTTACAATTCTTGTTGCTTGGGGCCTTTATTTAAGCAACTTTGGTGGGATCGACCCTGGAATCACTTCTTTAGGGGATTTCCAAAGGCAACAGACATGCCTTCATAGCCTGCTGTAAGGCATCTTCTAGGTGCTAGGCCTTATCAATGAAGTCTCGGAACCCCTTGGGGTAGTTCTAGGTGATCAAAGAGAGGACCTGTTCAGTCTTGACGTTCCCTAAAAACATCTTCAGTAGTTTCTCTCGAGTCAGCGACATGTCAGGGGAGTACATGATCCTTTTCTACTGGACGACAAAGTCTGAAATGCGCTCATCAAGACTTTTCTTGCACTTGAAGAGGTTCGTGATACTTGTCATCCAAGTGGTGGGACTAGAATGGAAGAGGAATTTCCTATGAAGGTCTTCCAAGCCGACAACTAATCGGATTAGGAGATGGAAATACCAGAATAACACCAGACCCTCCATTGTTTGTAAGAATGATCTGAGTTTGGTGGCTTCCTACTACATTGGAGTTCTAAACAGAGGCCCACACCTGGAGATAATGTGGTCCAGGTTCGGTAGTGGGTCCCCTGTCCCATTGAAGGTAGAAAAGGTGGGATTTCTGAAACCCGAGGGTGCTGGCATATCATCCACCCATGCCGAATATGAATTGCTATCAGGCGGTATTTCCACCTATCAAGTCTCTAAAGCTTTGAGGTGGGCGATGAGTACTGCCATTTGATCATATGTCCGGGGATTCGTGTCTTAATGGGTATCTCTGACCACCAGGGCATTGGTGGGTTCTTTAACACGATAATCAGGCCCAGTGGCTCATGGAGTGGCTGGTGGAATGACCTGTGGAGAAACAGGGGGAACCTAACCTGGGTACCGAGGATTGTCATGACCATTAGGGGGATTGGGTGACACATACCGCACCATCTTTCTATAATTCCTAGATTTAAACCTATATGTGTGGGAATGATGGTCAGGGTCACCTAGGGGTATTTATATAAGGGGAAGTTGTACCTGCCCCTGCTACCCGGGTCGTGGATCGTGGTAGTCTGGCCATCACTCCACCGTGCGTTCATCAAGGAGGTAATCGACCATCTTCTTGTGTTCGGAGAGTTCCTGACATTGTGAGGATTTTTTGGGATCATCTTCCACCTTCTTGACTGAGCTAGATGTGTCAAAGGTTTTGACAGCTCCGAGGTGTTACATGGCTTTGTTGGGATTCTGGCTGAAGACTAGTGCCTTTGTGGGCATGGAAAGACCTAGTAGATTTCTCTGCTGGAGAGTGACTCTTCCCAATAGATCCAATAGTTTTGGCACTCCCTCAGGGGGTAAGTCCTCATCAAGAATCTCCACCTCATTCTCTCCCTCTGATAGGTCAACCATGTTAACTGCCACCCTGCCAAGAGGCATATCCTCTATGTCTCCTGACCAATCGGGATGGTGCCGGATGGAACTAAAATGAAGGGTGGTGTACTGCCCCCAACCATGGATTTTTACATAGAGAGAAGCCTCCTTGATTATTTTTTGGAGCACTGTAATGGTCTGTACGTATTATTTATGGAGGGTATTATAGCGGCCTGGTGACTCAGGGCGCTAGGCCACAGGGAGTGTGGCTAAATCGACCAAACAACATTGTTGGCCGATGTCTTCTAAGTGTTATTAACAATTGGGGTATGCCACTCATTGATGTTGAAGGTAAAATGTGTCACCCTTAGTGTCTAGAAAAAACATCCCACCTTCTCTAGGGTGAGTGCTTCTTGCACCCTGAAATTTGACACCGCAACTTGCCAAAACATCTCAGGGAAATGGTCCACTGCAAGAATATCCCACAAGATCCTTGGTCTGGATTAAGTGTTTGGACCTTCATTGCCCCACTCACCAACTAGAGGTGGCTGGGGAACCAGAAGTGGCACTAATGCAGACTGCTGAGATGGCAGGCTGGTCGACGGAGAATACAGTGAGTGGGCAGACAAGCCACTGCGTCTATGTCTATCCTCCAATGAGTGGAGTGTCTTTGACACCGCATCGCAGTAAGATGCACTGAAGACCATAGTTTATGGAATCGGGACTACAACAGATGACTATGGGCTATGTTGTTTCTCTTCCACCATTGGTCCCCAAAATACCTCTCTGTGATCTCTACTTGAGGTAGAGAGTGCCTCTAGTGATGTTTGATGTAATTGCACTGTCGGAACTTGTGGGGTTCCCAAATGTGCATCCCCCTGGATGTACATACAGAGGGAGTCAGGAATCTGATGGACCTCAAATTCTTGAAGTATGAGGCTATTGCACCATGTTACTACACCGGCCCTTGACAGAGAGGATCTAGAAGAGGGTTCTATTACAGATTCATATTCCAGCTCAGAATTTGAGTATCAAAATGGTTTGATCTCAGTCTGAATCTTATCGATGTTATTTTTATTGCGGAGATGACCCACCCTCCTTCACTAATATTGTTTTTTGATATGGGGTATATTTCTATCATGAGGTGGTTATTTGGCCGTACTGGTGTTGGGGTGGGGTGGAATTCTGCCTGAGTGGGCTGGGGTGCGAGGAGCACTTGGATAGATATCAAAGGGAACAAGGGGAGGACCTCCATGTCCACCAGCTGATGTGTGGATGGAATATTTTCGGGAAACACTGGAGCGGGTGGGACCTTTGCCAGAGCTAATAGTAGCATTTGTGCGACCTCCATGCTTTCTTCCCCTAAAAGTTTCAGCACGAGGAGGGTCCTCGTACTAGTCAAGCCAAACATGGGTGGGACCTCCGTGCTGGGTTCCAATGAAGCGAAGCTAACTTGCACCCCTCTGATCACTGAGGTGAGGAGGACCTTTGTCAGCTACTATAAGTAAATGGGGAAGCCTCGCATACTAGATATTGACTGGCTGTGTAACATCTCCAAATCTGTGGTCCGTGGCAGGAGGAATGACCCCATACCCGATGTAATGAGCGTGGGAGAGGCTTTCGTACTGAGTGTCACTACCGTGGGGAGGACCCTTGTTCTAATTAAAGGTCTCATGGGCAAAACCACCAAGCCAAACATAGAAGTTGTGAGGACATGTGTTCTTTATGGTGGTAGTACGAGGATGACCTTGGTACTGGTGTCACTACCGTGGGTCGGTCCGCAGTGGGTCCGCCCTATGCCGACAGCCGAGAGAGTCGAACCAGCCTGCCCGTAGGGATATTAGGGCCTCAATCCAAGCAGGGTATATATGTTCCCCTACTCAGTGTGCCTTGGAGACTGATGATACACACCAGTGGTGGACCGAGCCATAGTAGATGCTGACGTTGATGCCCCTTGGGGGCATCCTCTTCAGCCGACGCCTGATGCTAGCATCGGGTCAATTGGACTGGGGATGATGGTGCAAGTACATATCTTACCTACATATCATCACATGGGACTGGGCAGTGGCGTTGGAGCAACCAATTGGAGGCCATCTTAGGGGCCCCTGAAATGGGATCCTAGCCAGGCTGTCCAAGACATCTCCTACCTCATCAACTTTGGGGAGGGAGTTGTCAAGACGTTTCGGGGAGAGGCTCCTAAAAATATTTTACATTGGGGTGGGGAGCAGTGTCTCCCTATGCGACCCTTTGGGGAAGAGGTGGCGATGAGGTGCAGACGCCTCTAAATCCTGGCGGGTCATACCCCGAGTCGGGATAATACCCTCCTCCTCGTATCGGCAGATGAGATCGTTTATCACCCTTCGTTGTGAGAATTCAAAAGGGGAGATGGGGCATGGGCACCCAGTAGCTATGGATGTAGAAGCTATCGTAAAAACGGTTGAGCAACATGGGATTTCCGCATTGGTGTTTCCCCTGTCCCTACATTGGTGGGCGGGTGGCGATCGGATTCCAGATGCAACAACATGGTTTCTAAAAGTAGGGAGATTAAACCATTACTGATGAAACAATGAAATCGACGTCCAGTGCCCCAGCGCCATTCCATCTCCCATGGATGGTAATAAGGATCCAGGCTGACAATGTCAGACACCGGGATGTCCAATGTTTAACTTCCCCATCTTCTGGTGAGTTTCACGCCAGAACTGCTATTTTCATGGCGAGACCTGGAACTGGATAACTAGATCTGGTGACACGCTAGTCCATTGATGTCTCAATTTCTACTAATATCCACATTTAGGAGAAGAACATCACATTGGGTCTGCCATATCTATTTCACACGCTTTTTCCAGGGTGCATGCATCCGTCTGTTGAGGACGTGTAGTTGTTTCCCCGCATTCCCACTTTCCAAAGGTGGGAGATATCTGTCACTTATTCAGAGATGTTTTCTCCTTGATGAAAACATGATGATGGTATTTTGGTTATTCCTTCCATGTATTCCTCATTAGAACTAGTCACCTAGCCTGGTCTCCCTTATAGAGTAATACAGTGTTCATGAAACTCTTCACCATGCCATATCTTCAAGGACGCTGGTTAATTACACTACTTCTATCAAGACATTCCAAGGGGTCCAGTCAGGGAAGTGACATTTGTTCAGGGGAGTAGTCATGTTGGATATCACTAGAATTTCTGGATGCAGGAACACTAGCACGTCTGGGTTTCTTCCCCTTATTATAGGGCTTCTTGGGGGCGCAGAAGCCTGAGGAATCCCACATCGAATGCGGGGAATTATCTGACGTAGGCATGTATCTGTGGTCTTCCTAAGCTTCCTGTGTTTAAAACAGAGTATTCTATAGGTTTAATATCTAGCGGAGATGGGTCGGACTTATCAAAACACTGACTATAGTGGACCGTATGGGTGCTACCCCTGGAGAGAATAATAATGTCGGGTGAATTGACATGATCTCGCCAGGATGTGGTGGACCAGGGTAAGAATCAGGATGGATGATGGACTATTATGTTAAGTGGATGGAGAATGAAATGGAATTGACTCGAGGGTGATACTGCTGTTGGGATTGAGTCTCGAAGAGACTTCTTACGTATACCTGTGGTAGGGAATCAAAGTCCACGTAGTTCATGATGGGGGTATAGAATCGGGGTGTGAGCAAAGGACAATGACTCAATGATAAACTTGGGATTATGTAGGGTTAGCATCCTGAGGTTGGTCTTATGCCACTGGGACAAACTAGTGATATGTGTCCCAACAGAAGGGATGATAATGGCTTACCGCTCGGGTTGGGTTGACAGCGGCTTACCGCTGAATGGGGTTCACAACGGCTTACCGCTGGAGAGGGGCACAATGGCTTACCACTGGATGGGGCACAACGACTTACCACTTGATGTGGGGACACTGTCTTACCACTATATGGGGGCACAATAGCTTACCACTGGATGGGGGCACAATAGATTACTGCTGGATGGAGGAACAATAGCTTAACATTACATGGGGTCACAACAACTTACCGATGGATGGGGGAACAACAGCTTACCACTTGATGGGGTTGAACCTCATGGAGTCTTCCTACATACCCTTTCTAGGAGACAAAGATAAATTCCCACATATTTCAGGATGGTGGATGTAGTTTAACGTCATGCTAGATGAAAAGTGGGGCATGTAGATTAACGATATGAGGGATGAAGGTGGTCCGACATGAAGGGGGTAGGAACTAGTGGTTGTTGGGCTTGAACCTCATGGAGGCTTCCTACGTACCTTTCCTTGGCAAGGATCAATGTCTTCATAGTTAGGGAGAGGTTTTGGTGAGCTAACATGAAGATGGTCGAGACCAATGGATGGTGGGCTTGAACCTTAGGAAGGATTCCTACATATCTTGCCTTGACAAGGATCAAAGTCCACGTAGTTTGGGATGGTGGGAACTGATTTTAAGTGGGTCGGAAGTAGTGTTTTTGGGCTTGAACCATAGGGTGGCTTCCTACATACCTTTCCTTGGAATGGATCAATGTCCATGTAGCTCAGAATGGGTGCAGGGCTTACACTATAGGCTACCTAGGGAGGATGTCAGGATCGATGCTTACTCGAAGCCCACGTGAGTCATTCTCTATGTGAGAAATAAGAGGCAACAAAGTCCTGACGATCATGTCATGAATGGTGTGTCCATGGGATGTGGAGTGGGGCTTACACATGGTTAGCAGCCCACAATGGAAACATGGGATTATGCATTGTTAGCAGCCCAAAATGGGAAAAAGGGGCTTACGTATGGTTAGCAACCCAAAATGGAAACATGGTATTATGTGTGGTTAGCATCCTAAAATGGAAACAATGGCTTATGCGTGGTTAATAGACCAAAATGGAAATAGGGGCTTAGGCATGGTTAGCAGTCCAAAATGGAAACATGGGGTTACACCTGGTTAGCATCCCAAAATGGAAACATGGGCTTACACGTGGTTAATAGCCTAGGGAGATGGATATTGGGGCTTACTCTTGGGTGGAGGCCTAGTGGCGACAAAGCCCAAAGGGAAAGGGATTTGGAACTGAATAAAGGAGGGATCTAGTGCCCATCCCCCTATCTAGTCTTTGGCCCAGAAGAATATAGGAGGAGCAGGGATGCTGGCTTCTGCAAGAAAGGCTAAGGTCTTACACTAAGGTGGTTTCCCTTTCCCCATAGATAGACGCCTCTTTGATAAAGAGGATCTTAGTAAATCTGAGGAATGATCTTACTACAGTGAAGACCAGTTGGCGTAGATAATGTCTGTGATGGGGCACCCTGCGTATAATGCATAGGGCGAGGCCACAGTTTAACATCGTGTGTTGAGGACGATGGTGCTTGGCATTTTAACATCTGGCTACTCGGACGATGCGGGTTCTCTCCACACCCATAAGACTTACAAAACCAATACCCACTCACCCTTGGGGAAGGGAAGGAATAAAAAATGATGTCGAGAGGGGGTGTTATAGAGTGATCCATTTAAGGTTCCACATTAGCATGTCTATGCGAGGAACTAATAGCTGTTAGTGTGCCTATGAAAAGAAGTATGAGGTGCAACAACGCAACAGGAAGCACCACCCAATGGATCTTGAAATTACTTCATGGGAACCTGGAGGGTCACACGGGAAAATGAGTTGTGGAGAAAAGGGGTTAATAGGTAGAAGCATCGTGAAGCTCTAGTGCTCCATTTAGTGGAGGGGCTTCATGAAGGGGTATGTTTCACGAAGTGAAGTGACCTAACCTAGGAATAGAGAATTGGTTCACATAGAAGGTGATTCAAGAAGTCGAAAGGCATTCGCGGAGTAGGGCTTTGCGAAGTAAGGGTGTCCTAGGAAGCTTATAATAGTGAAGAAATGTGCTTCATGAAGCACAGTGACCCTACCTTAGCATGTGGATCACATGTGCGTGGAGGGTACTTCACGAAGCATAAGTGCTCTGTGAAGACCTTAGTCCCCTAGGGGACCCCCTTCCTTCGCGGAGGACCGTCAGCTCCGCGAAGGGCATCTTTATTTGAAGAGGGGCTGAATTCAAACCAAGGGAGAGGCACTTCAAGAAGATAAAGTACCTTGAAGAGCTAATGGTTCTCATAGCATAATTTGATTCACGATTTGAGAGTGAGGGAGGCATAAGGTCATAGGATCTTTCATTTGGGATTGAGGGGAGCCCGATAATTATAGGAAAGAGGTGACGCGAAGCAGATATTTATGGGCACAAAGACATGTGTAATTTCATCATAATCACAAAGAATGATTCCTCTTTACTCCACGATGGGTTCGAAATCATCAAAGGGGCTTGTGGAGCCTCCTGCATCCCTACTCCGTAGCGGGTTCCCAAATGTCAAAGGGGCTCACAGAGCGTCCCCCCTCATTGCTCCGTGGCGGGTTCACAATTGTCAAAGGGGCTCGTGGATCCTCCCACATCCTTGCTCCATGGCGGGTTCACAAACATCAATGGGGATCGCAGATCCTTCCCCCGTTTTTCCCCATGGCACCTTCATGGAGGGAAATATTTGCGCTGGCCACGGGGCTGCAAGGGCTCCACGAACAAGCTTCGCAAGGCAACCCTTAAGTCTTTCTGTTTGGTCTTGTTCTTCCGAAATTTTGGTGCCAACAATATAATTATAGAAGAAATAGACATATATATATATATATATATTAATTATAACATTATATATAATATGGGACAAAATATATACCATACACTTATAATTTCACCATTAAAGGAATTATTCCATCACTCATGAATATGTATGACGTACCGTCTCTACAATACGATGTGATTCATTTCCCATGTTCAATATTCATGAATTTATATATACACGTATATAATAAATAAATATGATAATATTACCTTAATATAATTCTCTATATGATTTAAATATATCCTATTCACAATTACTGATACTTTTATGACAAAACATGGATAGGAAAATGAAGTATTTAACACTCGAGAGAAGAGTAATAATGAAATATTATTAAACAATGGTTGAAAAGATGATATAATGGGATAATATATGATATAATAAATATGAAAATGGTTATATAATTATTTAATAACATTATTCAAACCGTTATATATGATATTGAGATACGTATGAAGGAAATCAATCCTAAGGTAAGGGTTTTTTGTCTCACTTTTATTTTTGTGGGACACATGCCTTATACACAACTCATTTCTTTTGTCTGATTTATAAACTAACAAAAGAGTGTATTTTATGTGTATTATCTTGAATATTGTGTTATTTTCATTTCCATATAACTTTCTTTCTTATATAAGGCATAAAATTCTACTGATTATAATGTGGTAAGAGTTAATTACACAATCTCATTTTTATTCGGGAGTTTTTATACAAAAGTATCTACTTGGAAATATTTATATGACAAGTTGGTGATTCTAAATAATTGAAATTATTTTTTCTATTATTTTTCATTTATTAAAGTCATTTTCACCCTTGTGGGAAGTTTAATAATAAATTTGAAATGAATATTTTTTCCATTTTCCAAATGATGTATTTTTTTATCTTTTTCGAAAAACTACAGGGGAAATGTTTTTTAACTTATATGAAATAAATTTATTTATGATTTTATGATGCTTTAATAACTTTAGCATTAAATTGATATATTAATTGTTAATTTAAAAAATAAAATTTATCTTTTAAAATGGCGCAATGTTTTCAAAAAATAAACATCTTTTATTTTAAATTGATATTGAAGAATATTTTTCCATATAAGATAACATTATTTTATGTTACTTATGATTTATTTGGCAATATAATTCAGGGATAATATCCTTATTCATTATATAGTTGTTTTATGTTCATAATATAATTATAATTATGAAACCCATTTCTTTTCCATGGGTTACGTTATGATGGATTGATGTTTATGAAACCCATTTTTTATATGGGTTCTGATATGATGAATGATTTATGTCATTGTTTCACACAAATGTATGGTTTTAATTAAGTGTGGGATGATACATACATATCCCTACAAATAATTGGCTAAATTTTTATATCTCAGGATATAGATATGAAATGAATTAAGAGAAAAATCAATTCAGTATTATAGGGCATGAATGTGGAGTTATCGCAGTTCTGTAAAGGACATTATCCACTATGATGGTCTTGACATTGATACATGACTAATATGAAAATGATTTTATTTTGTTATTAGTATTCAAAAATACAATGTTTCATTTTATTATCTTATGAAATATGTTTGTAAATTATTTATAAACTTTTATGATTTATTATATGACATGATATCATGATCTTTGATGTGCAGGATATAATTTTCAAAATGTTTTGATTATGTTCTTATGTACTGTGATTATGGTATGATATCTACCTTTTTTTTACCCTTACCGGTAATATGAGCTCACCCTCTATTATGTTTCTCTTTCCCTATATATGAATAAATATATTAAGTAAGATGTTTCAGAAGGGTTCTAGTAGTGATGGAATATGTGGGAGACACTGTAGATGTTTTATGAATCAGTTGTCTATGATTCCAAGTTTCTATGGAAACTAAACCTATACTATTCTTGTAGAGTTTTGATATTTAATGTAATTAATTTTATTCTATTTTAGTTGAAATATATATGTATGATATGTATGATCCGTTATAACATGAATAAAGACTATTTAACTAACAAATCAACATCACCACATTATTCACCAATAAATAAATAAAAATATATTATCTAAATGGAAAATAAATAATTATTAAAAATTATTCTCAAAAAATAAATACTAGAATAACTATTTATGCAATATATGTCATCAATAAAACATGAATAATTATTAAACTACATGAGGTGATAATATCTACACAACATGTTTAATAAGAAATAGTAAAATTAGTTAATTGATGTTTTTGAAAGACTTAGTGTGTGAACCTCTAGGCATCTTTCTCAGTGGAAATATGAAAAGAATCCAAAATTCCAAGTTTATAATTTAAATAAAATCCAAGGAACCCATATATAAAATGTTTAATTTCATAATCCATAAAACCACATATGTATAGTAACTTTGAAATAAAATCCCTTTTCCGTAATATAACTAATCATGCAGGTTGCATAATGGTTCCATTAACCCATGTGCTCGATGTATCTTTCTTTGAATTTTTAGAAATAAAACCTGCCTATAGAACACCATGGATTAGATTTTTTAGGATATTACACTTACATTAGGAGGTTTAAGATATAAACTATTATTAAAGAAGGTACATATCATTTATTAAATTATTGATTAATGAAATATTACTCAAGACACACCCAATGTATCCTACTTCACTGTAAACATATGTCTTCATAGTTTTCTTTAATAAATAATATTATGTCACTAATAGAATTAATTAATAATAATATTAAATTATAAGGAGATATATATACATCTGAAGATAGGAACATCCAATAACACATACCAATGTGAATTTCTTACTAGTGGGTTTTGTTCTCAAAATATCATATATTGGAAATCATAAAGGGTGTACAACATGAGATAGTAAATAAAATTATTATGAGTCACCAAAAATAATATCATATATAATTTTTGACCATAAAGTTATTTAATATATCTATATAATATATATTTAATAATACATTTATGGATCTTCTATGTTCTCATTATAGTGGGGAACTACTATGACCTTTCAGTTCACCAGTTTCAATCCATGAACATTGATCATGGTTCCATAATCTACATAATATATACCATGATATAAATATCATATGTATTCATTATATATATATATATATAATTTTTCATAAATGGTACATATAGAAAAATAAATTAAATTGTTCATGGAGAAGGTATGCCACACAAACACATTAGCATTGTTTTCACTTTTTGAGGGAAGAAACAAAATAAAGATAAATAATAAATCACTTATAAAGAATGATTATTATATAATATATGTAATATATAATTCTTAAATCTATAATTATTACCATATATGTAAATGTTATGTATAAAATGAATCACACCGCTTCATGGAGGTGGTAGTCTACATGTACACACGAGTTATGATATCATTTTTCAAAAAATGAGAAGGTATGAAAGTAAATATGACAATGTAATTATAGAAGAATAATTATGAAATAAATATCATATTTAAACAATAAAACAATCATAATATCCATCCATGAAATATGGTGATGGAAAATGAATTATATCGCAATACGAAGGTGGTAGTCCACATGTATGCTGAAGAGATACTTTTAATTACTATTTGATGGAAATGTGGGTTGTTAAAGGTTGTTTCATGATAATAATAAACATTAAATATATTTATTATATTAAATTATTGTTTTATAATGATTACAATTGATATAGTGGAGTTGGAAGAATAAATAAATTGGAAGAGGTCAGGTAAGATAATTAACTTTTCTTTAATATGACTCCGTAGGACGCCATCTTCAGGACCCTTGGAATGGTATTTTGAGAATACCATCACCAAAAATTAATGTATATGAAAATTTATAAGTTAATTGGATAGTATTTGGTCCTGATAAATTTCTCAATGTGTTGTAATAAAAATATAGTAGGGATGTCCTTTTATAAGGAAGGGAAATGACATACTTGGAATTACGGAATGGATTATAATATAATTAATTAATTATCAATGTAAATGCTGTAAAATGGAAATAAATTAAAATAAAAAGATTATAAGGTCAAAATAGTATCTGAAAATTAAATTTATAAAGGTTTCGGTTTCATTTTAAACACTATATTTTGTTTTAACGTCTTGGTAAACCAATTTTAATCTTAGCTGTGGTGATGAATTTTTTAATATTAAATGGATATAACATTAATTATGAGATAAAAATTGATTCATAAATGAAAAATGGATTATTTTTTCGACCCTTTCTAATCATACCTTTCCACTTTTATTATTTTCATAATAACTTTATAAAATATTATTATCATAAAATAATATTAATGTCATTTTATGAACTGTTCACATAATTTAACTTTGAAAAAAAACATGAAAACACAGGAATTTTCATATCATCCTTTCAAAGGTTCATAAAATTTTATATTTTTCTAAAAAATTCTTGAAAAAAAATAATTAACACAAAACTATATTTTTTTAATATTTTAAAGTCTTATATATTTTTTATATTTATTGAATAAATACCATGTTGGTGTTGCGTAAGAATTATAAAGAATTATTTAATCAATAAAAATTATAAATAAATTACCACAATAAAAATAGAACATCATAAAAATAAACATTTATATCCTAAATTTTTATCTTTTTATCCTTATGTGAAAAAGTTGGAGATGTTAAATTCAAGAGGGTGGAATTTTCGAATTCTCATTACTTAAAATAATATAAAAATAATTATCAAGGAAAAACGGAACCAAAAGTAAATATATTATAATTTTTCATTTTTATGGTAGACTTTATTGCATATAGGGAAACGTATTTTTGTTTTATAATCATTTTGATACCATATCTCAAGGTCTTATCCCTGTTTTATCAATTTTACCCTCACTGGGGTGACAAATATTTACCATGGCTATTATTTATAATGACCACAAATAAAGGAGGCCTATTTACCAAATTTAAACCTCTTTATTCAGAATACCCTATCCATTTTTTAATATTCAATATATATAATTATCTGAAATCAATTTTAATATAAATTTGTAAAAAATAATGAAAATCTTTTTTAGAAGAATGCGTTTTTAAGCATATAAATAAACTTAGATAAAGATTGTGAATATTTCTGTTTCAAATGTAAATAATAATATTATTATACATTAAATTTATTATATTTTAATATAAATACAAATAAAAAATATAATGGGTCATTTAAAATTAATTTATTTAATGAAAATAAATGATAGTATTTGGAAAACCTTTATTTTTAACAATTCACTAAAAATCAATATTTTCCGAAAAATTTCAAAATTTCACCCTAAGTTGATTTTTATATATTGATTTTAAAAATAAAAATATTTTATCAAATAAATTTTCTAAATAATCAAAATATTAATTATAATATTCACCCCAAAAAATTGATAAAAACCATCTTTGAAAAATATGTATTTTGAATTATAAAATGACGTATAAATAAATTCAGTGCATATTTATCAAGAATTTTGAAGTAAAATTTTAATTTATTATGACCTTTATATATAATTAATAATTATAATACTTTTATTAATACCGTACAATTCAATTTATATGTAATAATAATCGTAAAATAATAATATTTCATGGTATGTTTAAGATCAATGTTTCATGTTGTTTATGTTATCAAGCATAATGTACTATTAAAAACCCCATGGTGTTAACTTCTCCTACCAATAAGTTGTATCCTTCCAGTTTGAAATTTTATTTGGAAATCAAGGGTTTTATATTTGGAAATTCCCTTTTTGAAAACCCACATCATAGAAAGGGGTAAAAAAAACTTCCTCTTAAAAAGAGGGACAGGGAAGTACACTTGTCAAATACAGTAACAGATAACCAAGTTTCCAAATAGTACAATATTAGTGGAAAGTGAAAATATGGACATGGAAGAAAAATAAAGTTTCCAATTAATTATAGAGTGTGATAGAGATCATTAATCAAAAATACAATGACTGATAATGTGAAATTTACTAACCAAAAAACAATAAATCAATGTCGTGTGAAAATACTATCAATTCATTAGAAATAATTGTAATAGGGGAAAATATTTGTTTCAAAATCATTTTCCTAGATTTTAGGAATTAATTTACCATCTATAATAATATCATAGATAAATATACTTACTTGGAAAGTATAATTTTATCCTTTAATCAATTTCTAACATAATATCATCTTTTCGTTAAATAAAGAGTATTGAAGATGAAATCTTCATCCCCAAACCATGAAAATCAAATTCCAACAAATTAAATAATACAAAAAATGATTAGAAGATATTTATCCTATATTTAAACCTTAAATATAACCTAAATGGTTACCATATAATAAAATAATATCAAAAATGTATAAACTTTCATATGAATACATAATACATTTTTCTCCAAAATTATTACTATAACACTGAAGGTTTAAGATAGAAAATTTAACAAATAAATAAGCTATATCCAAAATTACCTCAATAATTTCAAAATTATAGAATATTTTTACCTCAAAGGTGATATCATACCATTCAACTTACATTACCAAAAAATGAATTGCATTCTTCACAAATAATATTCAATGTTAATCCAAATGTTAAATCTAAGGGTTATATATAACTAAACCCAAAGAAACATATCAAAAAATATCATTAATTACCATGATAAGTACTATATAATCATATAATGAAGTGAAATTCACAAAAATATCATGAATAATTTCTAGATACTAACTTGGAATTTTATCCTTAGCTTGACCATAAATATCTCCAAAAATATCATGTTGTTAATGAATTACTTTCGAACTATCGATATTTTTTACATCCTTTTATAAAATAGGAAATAATTATCATAAGATCAAATAATATATTATCCCAATTAGTTATTTTATCATTAATAGATTATTATTCCTAAAACCAATTAGAAGTTTCAAATCACCTCAAAATCCCATCACCTAAAATTTCTAAGGGGTTATAGATGAATTTGAACATATAATAAACCTAAACATATAAACCCATTATGGTAACATAATTCCTAATTTAACCTCACATTAATTCATATATGATTTAAAAAATTAACACAGTACTTATTCCTAAATAAAATCATAGACTATTAAATCTATTCCATATTTTAAAAAACTATTATAAACATAATCCAAGATTACCTAAATCACATTGTCATGAAATCGCTAACCAATTTCAAGGTTACCAATACTACCCCATTTACATAATCAATTTCAATAAACTTTATATCCCATATAAGTATTATTAACTCAACATTAGGCACATATTAAGTGTTATCTTTACCTTAGTCATGTGTTCTCAAAGAATATCACCTTATTACTAAATAAATTTTCTTTTTTATCAGTATCATTCAACTTATGTTTTCAAATCTATAAAGGAAGGAAAACTAAATTCAAACAATGCTTATATTTTGTGTGATTCTTATTACCAAAATATCATTTATATAACACTTATAAAATATAATTATTGAATCAAAATATATAAAAACTTCAATCCTTTCACGTCAATGATTGGTACAACATTGGTCCTTCATTGATCAAGGATTTAACCATTGGATTATGGAATTAAATCAAACAATTCAAAAGTCACCAATACATAATTCATTGAATTCATAAGTAATTGTTTTCTCTTTGACTTTTATTTCCACACAGAAAACATCTTCCCCTTACATTGATACATTCTCTTGGGTGATCCTTCCCACATTCTTAACATGAGAAACTTAAACATTCTTTCCTCTATGGTAATTAACACATAAAAGTTCTTAAAAGTCAATCACCTAATTTTTTTTACAATAATAAAGTCACTAAATGTTATGTCATTAATCAAATAATGAGATAAACAATTAGGCATAATAAAAAATTTTCCCTTCTCGTTTCTATTTTATATAGTTTATCATGAGAAAAATCATTCCATTGTCCATAAAATTCAGCACTAAAAATAATCCTTCTAGTTATAACCATTTTCTAAATCAAAATAAATAATAATGAGAAATAATAAACATATTTATAGATCATGAAAAAAATAATTTATATATTGTCTATATCATGACACATTATTTCCAATTTAAAAAATAGTAGGTCTAAAATTTGTCATACTTGGTTATCATCTATTAAAATCCTTTATAAAGGTTCAAAATTGAATTAATCCAAGAATATCCACTGAGAGTGTCAAACTGGGTAGGCTATATGGGAAAAATCACAATACACTATAATGATGGATGATGTATACTGGATGGGCTCTTTTTGGGGTTGTTATCACTATATGCATATATTCCAAAACCTTATAAACTTGTAGTATCCGGAAAATTATTTTTTTTGATAAAAAACAAATAATTTATACATTTCAAAAACATTATGATATTTTCATTTGCCTATAATTTTCCTCAAATCCAGTCATAGTGTTATGTTTTCTAATCAGAGTTTACCAAAAATCTAGTTTCCAAGGTTTCTACTAAACATTCGATCATACCACATGTAAGGACTCTAACTCTATTATACTAGAGATGATGGTTACTTTTTTAATTTTTTGGTAGATACAAGTGATCACATCCTTACATTTCAAATAGTTGATTAGTCTTGCATAACTAGATACATACTTAAATCTGACATTACATTTGAATTTATTTCTTCGAGAACACTATTATTACTTATTTAACATCCTTTAATATCAATCATAATACACTTACTACTATATTGGGTAAGAGAAATAAATGAAAGGGTTGGTCTTAGATGACCAACAAGTGTATGCATACAATGAGAAGCAAACATGAAATAAATAAGGCGTGAATAATATGGGAGGAATAAATGATGATACAATAATTAAATACAAGTAATTAAATGAGTTAAAGATATCAAAATAATTCAAATGATCACATGGACATAATTAACTGATTTCATAATGACAAAAATTATAATTATAGACATCTTAAACTTGTTGTTGAGGCAACATGCTAAGAAATCTACATAAATGGGTAAAGACATGGCCAAATACCCATCTTTTTGGTCTCACGAGACCCATTGATTAATAAAGGGTACATTTAATTATTACTCCCACTCATCAATTAATATTTCTAATGTGTTCATTATATTAATAAATAATACAACTTAATCAAAATACCTTATAATATAAAACCATCCCTATTGGAAAAAATAAATATATAATGTAAATACTTTCCCTAGTTGAACTATTAATAAAAAATATAGATAAATAATATGGATGGTATCATTAGATTATAAAATGATTAAATTATAAGACTTATTAAATTATTTTTATATAAATTAAAATACATTAAAAATAACACGGGAAAATTTCTTGGGGAAAACACCCTTTTCACATTGAAATCACATATTTAAAATATAAATGTTTCCCAAATACTAATGAGTTTTTTTCATTGAATGGAACCCTGTATACTTGTAAAGTAATATTCAATTAATTTTCTTGTCACTATGGTGATAAAATTCATTTAATCCAAGTATGTTAAAAAAATATTTCTTTCATGTTTTCATTAAAAACTAAAAAGTATCTTTTTTAGAAAATGAAAAGAAAATTTATTTTAAAACAAATTCTGAAATTTAAATCAGGGTTAATGATGAATTTAAAAAATCATATATTAATATTGAAACATTTTTTGGAAACATTTTTAGAAAACATGGACACATAATAAAAATATTTTTTGACCAAATAGAAAAATATAATCATTTTCCCTTAAAAATTTATTACAATCTATTGAGTACATAATGTAAGGTAAAATGAAAGGAAAAAATTTATTTTAAATAAATATAAATATTATAATGGAATTATAAATATGTTTCTACAACAGATCATATAATTTTCATCAAGGGATATTCAACCATATAAAATTCAAATTAAAATGTTATTGAAACATAAATCTCTAAATACTTTTGTAACATTTGAATCATGATCCCCATGAAATAATAACTATAATATGATAATAAATATAATTATCATAATTATATTCATGATATAATATTTCATTTGATCTATATATACACACTATCCAATAATATAGGTGCATAACATAATATATACACCAAATA
This sequence comes from Viscum album, assembly GCA_963277665.1. Taxonomy (NCBI): domain Eukaryota; kingdom Viridiplantae; phylum Streptophyta; class Magnoliopsida; order Santalales; family Viscaceae; genus Viscum; species Viscum album. The sequence continues at coordinate 187,313,676 of OY728155.1, read as the reverse complement.
AGACAATTTGAGACGATAAACCCTTACCTTGAGTTTGTCTATCTTAAAATGAACATTAACATAATTTATAATCAAATTAAATGTATTATATTAATATAAAAGATTAATTCAATTATTTATATTTACATATATTATCTACTTATGACATTTTATCTCCCATTTATTAACAAATCCTAATAAAAACGCTAGTTCTAGGTGTTAACTATTTCATTTTTCATGAGTGTTTCAGTTAAACGGTTTTGGTCCTTTAACTTTGAACATTGTTCAATCATCTCTAGAATATTAAACATGATAGATATAACAGATATATTTTTAATCATCCATGAAAGGAAAATATAGAAAATGAATCACACCTTTCATAGAGATGGTAGTTCGTACGTACGCATGAACGTTGTTTTGAATTATTTACGGATGGGATAAAAGAAAGGTTAAGGATAATTCACATTACCAGATACATTATTATATCCTATATATCATATTTATTTATTTAATCTATTTTTATTACCATCCATGTGAAGAAGAAAATAAAAATTAATCACATTGTTTCTTGTAAGTGGTTGTCCACACGTACACGTGAGCAACATTAATGTTTTTCAATGTAAGCGAAGGTAATAAGATAAATATGATATTACAATTTAAAAGTCCTAATTATAACATAAATATTATATATAAACATTAAAATAATCATAATAATCATCCATGAATGACAGTGACTGAAAATTAATTATATCACTACATGGAGGTAATATTCCACACGTATGCAGAAGCGATACATTTATTTACAATTTGATTGAAACAAGGGTTGAAAATGGTATTTTTATGATAATAATAAAATTTAAGGTTATTTTAGACAATTATTTTATGATTAATTCTAAATATTTAGTTGTGGTATAATAAGAAATAAATTTAAATAGGTTGGGCAAGATGATTACCTATTCTTTTATATAACTCCATTAAATCCCTTCTTCAGGACCACTAGAATTATATTTAATGAAATAAAAAAAACTATAATTCATAATATATAATTTTATAAGATAATTAGGATGTTTTTTGACATATATGACTGAATTTAGTGTGTGTGTATATATATATAAGTGGTGTCTTTTAAAGGGGAGGGAAACAAAATACTTGAAATTTTTAAAATGAATAAAAATATATTTCAGTCATTCTCAATAAAACTACTTCCAAATGGATAGAGATTAAAATAAAAAGAGTTTAAGGTTAAAATATAATCATATAATGAAATTAATACAAGTTTTTGTGTCATTTTAAACCTTATCATTCAGTTTAACTTCTTGGTTAACCTAATATAATCATAACCATGGTAATTATTTTTTAAATATTAATGGGTTATAATATTAATTATAAGGTACAAATTGGATTATAATTGAAAAAGGGATGTAATTTTAGGCCGTTTATCATACTAATTTCTCTAGTTCAATTTATTTTTATATTTTTAAATAATTTATTAAAATATTTTTATCATAAAATACAATTAATTTAATTTGAAAAACTATACATATGAATTAAATTTGAAAAAAAACATGATAAGAATGGAATTATAATATTAAAAATTAAAAAATGAACAATATTTTTATCCATAAAAAATTATATAACATAATAATTCACCAAAATTGTATTAATTTTAATTTTTTGAAAATCAAATATTTTATTTTTCAATTAATTGAATAAATAAAGTGATAGTGTTGCGTGAGAATTTAGTGTAACTATTCAATCACTAAAAACTATCAATAAATTACCATAATAAAAAATAAATGATTATTTTAAATAATCATTTATAATAGAATTAACCTCTATTTTCCCTTATGAAATGTTTTTATAGAAGGTAAATTCAAGATAGTAATATTTGAGAATTTTCTTTACCTAAAATAATATAAATTTATTTATAAATAGAAAATGGAAGGAAAACACTATATATTAGAATTTTGGATTTATATGGTATAATTTATTCCATAAAATGAAATAAAGAAATGTTTATTATTTATTTTGAGACATTATCTCATGGTTTTAATCTTTTTAAACCATTTTACCCTTACTAAGGTGACAAACATCTAGCAAAAATACTATTCATAATAGAAAACATTAAAGCAACCAATTTACCAAATTTAAACCTCGTGATTATAAATATGGTATCATTTTTTTAATATAAAATATATATATATATAAGTATTATAAATAAATATTAATATAATTGACTAAAAATCTAGAAAATTCGGTTTTTATTAAATGCATTTTGAAGCATAAAAATTAACTTGTATGAAAATCATGAATATTTAAAATGAAAATAGAAATAATTTTATTATTATAAATCAAAACGATCATATGATTATTTAATTCCAAATATAAAATATATTGTGTATTTTTAAATTACTTTATTTAATGAAATGAAATGATAATATTTGAGAAATATATATTTTTCAACATTTACTGAAAAATCATTATTTTTAGAAAAATACCATAATTTCACCCAATTATTATTCTGATATGATGATTTCAACAATGATATTATTTTAAAAGACACAATTTCTAAAATTTATAGAAATTAATTATAATATTATCCCACAAAAGTGACCGAATTATTTTTTGAGAAAAAACATATTTTGAAGAAAAAATGAATTTTCAAATAAAAAATGATTATTTCATAAGAATTAATCAACTCATTTTTTATTTATTATACAGTCATATATATTTCACAATTTTGTTACTTATATTCAAACCCACTAACTCAACATCTATTATATAATGATAAAAAATAACAATTATTCATCGTTTATTTTATCTTTGTTTTCTATATTGTATATTATATCAAACTTAGTTTATTTTTAAAATATATCATTGTGTTACATAGTGTGTGACCCTTTAAGACTCTTTCCCAATATAATTTTTATAAAATTATAAAAATATAATATTAAAATCATAAAATAGGTTACAGAACCAATAGATAAAAAAGATAATGGTTCAATTACAAAAACCCCATGAGAATAATTACTATATAATGTAATCCATTTATCTAAATATCTCCTCAATATTGTTTCATACTTGTGTCAACAACCTATATACTTGATTTATCTTCTTTTTTAACTCATTTAAATGAATTCATTGATGAAATACCCTAGTCTTGGATTTAATTTTATGGTTCCATTTTAATCATAGGGATATAAATATGTTCTATTAAAGTAGAATGAAAAATACTCTCTTGACTTATTCATTTATTTTGTATCAGTTATGATGCACCCAAAAAATCCTACCTCACCATGTTAATAGGGGATCATAATTCTCACTGACACATAAAAGTACATGATTTAATATATGCATTAATAAGAATACAATGTATAAGGAATGATATAGACTTCTATAGATAGGAATATCCAATGAAACATATAACATGTGAAATTACTATTGGATGGTCTATACTTATAATCTAACTTCTTGGAGATTACCAAGTGTGAACTTCATGGGAAGAAGACTCAAATACTTTCATGTATCTAACACCATATGGTCGAACATTATATGTCTCTAGTTAGGGAAATGTTATCCAGACCACTGGACACATGCTTAAGAATATTTATATAGAATTTCATGGTTCTCATTAAAGCGGAGAATGTTATTAACCTTTCAATGTGACAAATACTCTGGGAAAATTTTCATGAACCAACCCAGATCGACCCAGAACCAGTCACCCTAGACGATCTGCAGAAAGGCCCGAGAGGCATTCCTGATCGACATGGGCTGGTGACAAGTGCCAATGGCATGAAAAGAGTGAAGTTGGGAATGATTTCACCCAATATAAATAAACAAAAACACAGTAATAACAAAAGATCATCCCAAAATAAATAAACTAGAAAAATGACTAAATTAGAAGAGATGAAAATAAATGTAACCGAACCTGATGACCAATAGAACTCCATGTGACCCTATGGGTCACTCTCCAAATCAACGATCAACCATCGCCCAAGGCTAATGAACCCAAGATGGGAACTACAGTAGAAACTAAAAACAATAAAACACTATAGGCATGAGTTACAAAACTCAGTAGTGTTGCCCGATAATCTATTCACAATTCACTTCCTTTAAAATAAAATAAATATATACTCTCATGTTAAAACTACAATATATAAAATAAGGTTTTCTAAATGTAACTAAAAAATGAAGTACAAGTGATTTCCCTAATTCATTCTCCAAAACCCATGTAATCTATTGGTGAGACATTAGCATTTTCAAGGGAAATGTGATGTTTACATTTCCAATTTTCACAAAAAAAATATAAAACACTTCTCTTATAAAATAGTTTTTAAAAGCCACATTAAAACTACACATCACTTTATAAGAAACAAACTACACATGAAATCACTACAATAGTCAAACAATAAGGGAAATGAAGAATATACATACAAGTATCACATTAAACAATACAAGCACTAATAACGAATAGACATGGGTGGAACCAAGAGATCAAGAACAACCTAGAATGTACTAATATATGATACTCCTTCCCCATTGGCATGTCGCACACTATGAAAATTAAAACACCCAAATGCCCAAGCACCCAAACTTAGGATATACTGGGGGCCCAATACCATAGTAATAAACCTAAAATATATATCCACCTACTATGGGCCACATGTCAGTATGTGAACTACCAATGCAGCAATTGTTCTCAGAAGGTTCCCTCAATATGCTAGGTCCCTATCACTCGTGTATATCAAAAGGGGTGAGAAAATTGATGTCTGAAGAGCATCCAATGACAATATATATATGTATGTATGTATGTATGTATGTATGTATGTATGTATGTATGTATGTATGTATGTATGTATGTATGTATGTATTTATGTATGTATGTATGTATACATGTATGTATGTATATATGTATGTATGTATGTATGTATGTATGTATGTATATATATATATATATATTTTCACAACAGGTCTCAGCCCGAGTCTCCCCGAGGACTAATCTCATTCCTTAAAACAAATAGAACACAAAGGGTTCCAAACAAAGAACCCTGATAATGGATCCAGAGATTCCATAGCTAGGACATCACACCCATCTTCTGTGACAAGGCACGAGAACATCCAATGAAGGTTTTCAAAATAAATTTTGTCATTATTTTCACAATGTGTCCAAACATGCCCTTAAATATTTCACAACACCAACCTTTACCAAAAATGTTGTCCATTTTTCAAGAAGAGGCGTCCAACACATCATTTTCATATAAAACAATTTATATTGATTCTTCAAAATATTTCCATATTACTTTCAAACCAAAACCATTGTCTATAAAAATTCCATCCAAGGTGTAATTCATCATCACATGTGAAACCAATTTTGAAAAGTTAAGTGCACACTTATTTAAAAATAATTCCATTTGAAAAACTATTTCAAGAAACCCCAAATAATCCCTTCACCAAAACCTAATTTTATCAAAAGCACACATGCACTCTTTATAAATGGGTGGAAACACACAATTTCCAACACCAAAACATTCACCACAACCTATTAAGATATTCAATTTCACACTCGAGGCTCAACCCATTTTTTATATAAATTCCAAATGGGCAACAAATTATCAACATATGCCACAAGACCATCAAACTTACACCCACTTATATATAAAGTCAAATATTCTTTGGACAACCATAAAAAACCCCAAAACATGATTTCACATGCTTCCAACACTTTGATAAAATAAAAAAATATATTTTATATCGTTTTTAGAGTATAAAACCCAGCGGGAACCTTTTCTAAAACGAGGCATGCAATGCTTAACAAACAATTTCAATTGACACTCAAAAATATATAAAAAGTTAAATTTAATTTCATGAACTTATTTAAATTTCTCAACCATGTTCTAAACATCACAAGTCCTGTGAAAACTAACATAAAATTTTATTAAACTATGGTGTGCACAATTATAAAAAAAACATCATTTTTTACAAAATAAGATTAAACTACCTATTTTCATAAAAAATAAATTAACCCAAGATTGTAGAACATTAATTAGCATGTATATAGTGTTATAAAAACTAGATATAGATGGATCTAAAATTATAAAGGCATGAACAAAGGTAACATTCCTAAAATTTGTGTCGCGACAACAAAACACACACAAAAATGCCCCATACAGGTTTTAAAACTCTAAACCTATGAAGGAAAAACATCCATCACCAATAGACCTAACCCAATCCAAGGAAAAATGAAGAAAGAGGAAGATGGGTATACAGGAGGGAGGGAAAAATTCCAGAAAGGGAGTGATGCACTGGAAGGGCGACTGTGCACATGGAGGCCGCCACGGGTCGGAGACAATGCATACTGAACAAGGGAGCAGGGAAGGGTAAGGTTGCTGGTCGTGGGTGGCTGGAGGTCATCGGTGGGAGGCGCTGACTCGGCTAGTGGAAAACTAGTGGGATGCGGAGGGGTTATACACAGAAGGTGGTGAAAAAGGGGGTCACGAGGGGCATGGGTCCAGGAGAACCTCATGCTGGGAGAGAGAGAGGGTGAAGGGGGGTGGGGGCACAAATGTTGGGGAGATTAGGATTTTTATTTTCTTCTTTTTATTAAAACCTTAAAAAACATATATAATCATTATAATAATTAAAATAATTAAAGAATAATAATAATAATAGTTATAACATTAATAATAATAATAATAATAATAATAATAATAATAATATAACAGAAATAATTATTATTATGATAATAATATTATTATTAATAATGATGATAATAATAATAATTTTTTAATAATAATAATAATTGTAAATTTTTTATAATAATAGTGTTATTATTCGCAACCCCAATAATTTATTATGTTTGTTAAAAATATCTCATTGGATTTATATTATTTTAATGACTTGAATACCGTAACTGCAGAGTTACCCGGGCTGACCGCACAGCTTCTGTTAACCGTACGGTGTCCACACACTGTCCAAAATATTAATAATAATAATAATAATAATAATAATAATTTCATATTTTGTTATAATAATAGTAAATACAATAATTTTAATAATGATACTAATTGTATTAAACACTAAATTAATAGTAATAATAATATCATTAATATCATTATTTTACTAATTATAAATTTAAATTTCATTTTATTATTCGCTAAATTCTTATTTTAGTTTTAACATTTCATTTAACGTCATTTTATTATTCATTTAATTTTTTATTTATCTTGCATACCAAGCAGGTCACATGGTGACTAGGGCATAGCCGCACGGTCTCCCAACCATGCTCTACCCATGCGTTATGCACTGCCATGCCCAAAACACATATCATTCAATAATAATTCAAAAAAATTAAAAAGGGACTCACCCAAAAACTAACCCGAGTTGAAACAAGAATAAAAATAAAACTCGGGTGTGAAAATTTTCCCCTCCATAGTGTTATCCGCCCCAAGAAATCCATAAAAAGGTCAAGCCCCAAAACAAAAATGGATGCTTCTATATAGTTCAAGGATACCCCCAAATAATAATAAATGAAGATGTCATGAAACACCACCAACAAGAGAAATGATAATAATAAGAACTCGGGAGACCTAGACAGACTCCACACTAAGTGATGCATGCCCCAAAAAAGTTTAAACACCTTTAGTTGATCAGTCCAAAAGACATAGAATTTCCAAGACACTAAATCCTTCCTTTAATCATAAACTTCCTTAACATCACCAAGATGAACACATAAAATCCATACAAAAAAATTAATGACAACAAAACTTATACCACAAATACCAATATAACCCTACACCAACCAAAAACACTGGAAAACTCTCATCTATTCGCTTACTGAAAGGGAAACGAAGAATTAGGTGGTTCCACACGAGACCACCCACCACCAAACAGATACTCATAATGAAACTTTGATACTGACATGGGGAGGCCCTAATGGACTCCCCACCATAAGTATTGGGATAACACTAAATTACTTCAGGGGTACCTCTACAAGACTCATTGTGGGTCTCCCCACCATAATAACTGAACAACTTGATTGATTATCACAGATTGACAGGGAAAACATGGGGGATTCTCGAAAACCAAATCCCCCACTACAGGAGACCCGATTAGAGAAAATTCTAAACAAACATAAGACAATTGTTAGACTAAAATCCATCAAACCATTGGGGGGGGGGGGTCCTGACTACGTGCCATCTTTACTCTAAGACCAATGGCTAGAGATCTGATTTTTGATGCATCTCCTGCCTCACAGTCAGACTTTAGAAACCCCAAAACAACACATCTCATTTTAGTTCCACAAGTAACCACATCACATTTCGGGACGAACCAATAGACCCCAACACATTCCAAGACTTTCATTGCATCAACATGGAACTTTTCGATAATAGGCACTTAGAGGATGCACATACATGACCATTTTCACTTCGAATAGGGAGCAATGCTCGAAGGGATACAAGGGGAAACACTTTCATCTAAAATCGAGAATCTTAGAACTCCTGAAGTAAGGATACGATTTTTTCAAAAGAGGAGTCCCAAAATGGCTCAACAACATCCACCATTACATTAAAAATAGAACACAATATTGTATGATTCCAAATAACATGACCTCTGTAACCAAGGGGAAACATTACTAGGAGAGGGATGTCAACCTAGGTCCTAACCAACAACACAATTCTTGCAAACAGCCATGGAAACCTCCTACGACCAACTCACCACCACACATCAACTACGGGAGGATCCAGTAAAATAAAAAATGAATGACAGTGATTCGAGTCCCAAATTCCAATATGGAAATACTTTCATTGATGAACTGGACGGTTGACCACCGGGGAGGTCACTCATGAACACGTTCCGAACATACATTGATTCTTCGTCGGGGAGAAATCTAGGAAATGAAAAGAAACCAATGACCCAACAAAATTTTTCCATTATCCAAAATATATTTTGTCAAATAAAAATTCAGAAATAAGAAAAACTCAAATGATCGACCAGGGGAAACCAGTATTCGGTGGGTGACTTGGACACATTGTTGGCAACCACATGACAGTAATTCCACTGCTAGAGAGAGTAGTCTAGGAAAATTTCTCTGGCTCCACATAGATTCCTAGGACATGTGATCTCACATCGTATAATTTTCCATATCCTTTTCATTTCTCAATATAAAAAAATTTCCAAGAATCAAAGAACACAGAAAATCGCAAACATCCCATTGTAACTTAAGGATCAGAACGAGAAAGGGTTCATGATGTCCTTCTCCTTCCGAAACCTCGATCCTGACAAACCTTCTACTTCAACCATGAAAACCATAAATAAAGATGGGAACTCTAATAAGAAAGGTCTACATAATACCCAACCTGGCTCTGATACAATTTTGTCACAAACAAACCCGTGTTAACAATAAATCAGTCACCCAAGACGATCTGCGACAAGATATGAGAGGCATTCTTAATCCTATTGGGATTGAGACAAGTGCCTAGGGAATCAGTAGAGTGATTTTGGGAATTATTTCTCACCATATAAATAAATAGAAACAACCAAATAATAAAAGAGAAACCAAAAATATATACCCTAAAAAATGACTAAACAAGCGCTAAAGAAAATAAAACTAATCAAGCGTGGTGACCACTAGAACTCCACATGACCCCGTGATTCACTCTCCAACTCAACAGTCAACCATCACCCAAGGCGAACGAACCAAATATATAACCTATGACATAAACTAAAAACAAGAAAACACTATAGGAATGAGTATTAAAACATAGTATACTGGCATGATAATCTATTCCCAATACACTTCCATTAAAATAAAAGAAACCTATTCTTTTAAGTTTGAACTAGAATATATAAATGTAAGGTTTTATACATGTTACTAAAAAACAAAGTAAGATTTATTTACCTTTTTCACTCTCCAAGACCCAAGTTATTATGTTAGTGAGACATTATTATTTTCCTGGGGAAGGTGATGTTTACATTTTCAATTTTCACAAATAGGATAAAACAATTTTCTTTGAAAACAGTTTTCATAAACCACATTAAAACCACACATCACTTTCTATTAAAAACAGTAAACATGAAAGAACTAAAATAGTTACACAACAGGGTAAATGAAGAATAAACAAACAAGTATCATATTCAACACTACAAGTGATAAAAACGAGTACACACAAGTGGAACAAGGAGATCATGAGCATTCCAAAACATACTCATACATGAGACTCCAATCCCGTTGGCATGCCACAGATGACGAAAATCAAAAATCCCAAACACTGAACCACCCAAACATAGGACAGACCGAGGGGCCCAATCCCATAGTATTAAACCCAAAATATATATCCACCAAATATGGGCCACTGGTCAATACATGAACTACCAGTGAAGCAATCATTCTCTTAAGGTTCTCTCAATATGCCAGGTCCACATGTCTCTTGTATATTAAAATAGGTGAACCAACTAATGACTGCAGAGAATCCAATCCCAACATATATAAACATATAATAATAATTCACAATAGGTCTCACCCTGAGTCACCCCAAGGAAAAATCTCATTCCTTAAAACAAATATAACACAAAGGGTTCCAACTGAGGAACCCTGATAATGGATCTTGAGATTCCACAACTAGGACATCCCACCCATTATACAAGACAAGGTATGAGAACATCAAACAAAGGTTTTCAAAATTAAATTTTTTTCATTATTTTCACAAAGTGGCCAAACGAGACCTTAAAAATTTCACAACGCCAAACTTTACCAAAAATGCAGACCATTTTTCAGGAAGAGACATCAAACACACAGTTTCCATATAAAAAATATTTACATAACTTCTTTAAAATAATTATATATAACTTTTAAACTAAAACCATTTTCTATGGAAATTCAAACCAGGCTGTAATTCATCATCACATGTCAAATTGATTTTAAAAATTTAAGCACACACTTCTTTGAACATAAATCCATTTGAAAAACTCTTCTAAGAAACCCCAAATAATCCCTTCACAGAAACCTACATTTATCAAACACACACATGAAAGTTTTATAATGGGGTGTAAACACATCATTTACTACCCCAAAACATTCCAAAAACCTATATAAGACATTCAATTTCACACTCAAGGCTCAACCCATAATTTGTAAAAATTCCAAATAGACTACCCATTATCAACATATGCCCCAACACCTTAAAACTCACACAAAATTCTATATAAAGTCAAAAACACTTTGGATAGACATAAAAAATCCCCAAAACATCGTTTCTCATGCTGCAGACTCTTTGATAAAATCAAAAAAATCATTTTATATCGCATTTATCATGTAAAAGCCAACCAGAAACCTTTTTGAAAAAAGGCATGCATTTCTTAACAAACAATTTCAATTGGAAGTCACAAAATTATAAAACAGATATATTCATGAAATGAACTTATTAAAATTACTAAACCATGTCATAAACATCACATGTAAGGTGGAAAATAACAGAACATTTAATTAAACAACAGTGTGTACAATTATAACAAAACAATATAATATTTCAAAAAACAAGCTTAAAATACCAATTTTCATACAAAATAAATAAACAAAATATTAGAAAACATTAATTTCCTGAATATAGGGTGGTAAAAAATGAAATATATAGATCTCAAATTATAAAGGCATGTGCAATGTGAACCTACCTCTAATTCATAGCGTGATAACAACACACGTCCGGAAATGCTCCACACGTTTTCTAAAACTCTAAACCTACGATAGAAAACCATTAATCAGAAAAAATACAAACTCAATAGAAGTAAAAAAATTGAAGAAAGAAGAATAAGGGAATATTTGAGGGAGGGGAAAACACCTAAAAGAGAGCGGTGCACCAGCCGGGCTGCTACGCACAGGGAGGCCAATGAATTAGAGGGTAGTGCCACTAGTTTCTCTCCGTAAGAGGGGTTTCACTAGGGGGTTAACCAGATGATGAAGATAGGATATGCTACATGATGAACATGAATGCAGAGAAAGATAGGGTCTCTATGTAAAGACCCGCAAATTTCAAGGAAATTTTTTTTTTAATTTTCTTTGGAATTTTACAAGAGCGCAGCTTCAGACGGCACCTGATTCCGAGGCCCGGTGTGCCCGGAATCAATTTCCGAAGTTTGGCTCGGGTACGTTCAGTGAACGGACGAGCGGGTTTTTCTATCTTTTGAACCGGTGCCCGGAATCGAATTCTGAGGGCACCGATGAAATCGCAGCGCCGGTATTTGCTTAGAAACGCCTCTTCCGGAGTTGCGTTTGCTCAGACGTGGTTTTTAAATTTTACGGCTTTAAGTCAGAAATAAAATAAAGTTTGTGCGACAACTTTATTTTATTTCACTTAAGCTGCTTGGAAGCCACTTGAAGTCACTTAAAGACGGCTTGAACTGAGTTGAACTGGATAGGGTGCTATCCAGAAATATCCTACCCCTTGGTAGGATATTTGTGCGGTGGGACCCGCACGAGCCCCGCCGTTTCTTTCGCTAAGTAACGCACCCGCGAAAACCCGTCAAAGTAACTGAAAAGTCAACCGACGCGTTTTCTTTAATTCTTAACAGACCATTTAATTGGGCGGTTTATTTCGTGAATTAAATGGACTGTTTCTTCGTGAATTAAATGGGTCGTTTCTTTCGTTGAATTAATTCAACGAATTGATGGATCGTTTCTTAACCGGTTTCGTGTTGGCATGTTTATAAAATAAGACCAACATAAAAAATCCTTGGAAAGGATTTGAGAGAATCTTCGTTCCTCCACCCTCTCCGCGAAGAACGCGAAGAACGCGAAGAACGCGAAGAACGCGAAGAACGCGAAGAACGCCGGCGACCGGAATTCGACGACGCACACCAAGATCTGCGACGTCGACGAGATCTACCCGCGACGTTCTTCGGCGACGTCTTTCTTCCGCGGCCGATCCTCGTTCGGCAACAAAGGTGAGAATCGGATCTTTTCTTCTCCCTTTTTAATTTCAATATCAACGGATTTAAACTAATTAAATCCGTTGATCTTGATCCGGAGATTGGCGACGCGACGAGCGATTCCGCGACGACGCGGCGATCTCCATCTTCCGCGACGAGCAAATCCCGCGACGATCCCCCGTTCGGCAACGACAAGGTAAGGGATGTTGGAATTCTTTTTAAAATCCCGTGTTTATTCTTTTGAAATATAGAACCCGATCACGAAACAATTTTAATTTATTTAAAATTGTTGATTGGTTTCTTTCCTGTTTCTCCCGTTGATTATGACTAACGCGGAGGGTGCGGGTCTAACGAACAAGACCCGGCAACCCTCCGTCGATCTTCCTTTGTGTGCGGATTTGGCGAGCGACGGCAAAAGCGCGACGCAAGGGCCATATGTTGATTCCGCAGTGGAGGACGCATCCCGGGAGGAACAACGGCGCAGACGGGAGGCAAATCGGGCCACCGGAGCTTCTCCGGCGGCCCGCGGAAGGAGGCGGCGGCGCGGGTCGCCGGCGCGGCGGCGCCGGCGACCGGGGGCGGCGGCGCCCGGCGCGCCGCCGGAGGAGTCCGCCGCGGCCGAGCCGCGGCGGCGGCGAGCCGCCGGACCGCGTCCGCGGTCCGGCCTTCCATCACGCGGCCCGCGCGGGCCGCGTTTTCTCCAAAGCCGCGGGTTTGACCCGCGGCGGCAGCGCTTCGGCCGCTCGGCCGAAGCCGAGCCGGTCCGGTCGGCCGGGCCGCGCCCAGGCCGGACCGGACCCGGCCGAGCCGGTTCGGGCCGGGTCGGGCCGACCCGGTTCGGGCCGACCCGGTTCGGCCGACCCCAGGGGGGGTTCGGGCCGGGTCGCCCCGGGCCCAGTACCCCCGTTTCGGGCCCTCTTCGGTCTTTCGCCCATAACTTGGGCCTGGGACCTCCGATTGACGAACCGTCAGCGGCTACGCGATCCTTGGATCGAGACGGTCGTTTCGGTATATTATACTCAAGGTTTCGGAAGACTTTGGGTTCGGCCGGGTTGGTTCGTACACGAAGCCAACCGGGCCCTCGGAGCGGAAACGCTCATAACTTGAGCTACGGACGTCCGAACGACGTACCGTCAGCTGTGGTAGTTTCCTCTAAGTGAGACGGAACTTTTGGCATACTCCGCCCGAGGATCGGATACAGGCGGAGTACGGTCGGGTTGGTTTTGCCCTAAAAACCAACCGGGCCCCTGGGACGAAAATGCCAATAACTCTCAGACCGGGCGTCCGATTGACGCGCCGTCTGTCGCGTTGAGATCCTGTTGTCGATACGGAACTTTTGGATACATCAACTTCGGACTACGTGTCAGTTGATGTATCAGCCCCTCGGCTCGTGGAGCGGACCCTCCTAAACGAGCTCGCTACGTGCGGGAACCCTAGCGCTGGCTGTGACCTCGACGACAGAGCAGAGATCCTCCGTGGACTGCGACGACGGCAGAGCAGAGATCCTCCGTGGACTGCGACGACGGCAGAGCAGAGATCCTCCGTGGACTGCGACGACGGCAGAGCAGAGATCCTCAGTGGACTGCGACGACGGCAGAGCAGAGATCCTTCGTGGACTGCAGCGACGACTGTGCAGGGACCTCAGTGGACTGCGTCGACTACTGCACTCAGCGATCCTACGCGGATCAGTGCCCGATCCTATGTGGGTCCTACTACCGGTTCTATGTGAGCCACTGCCTACTGGTTCTGTGTGAGCCACTGCCTACAGGTTCTGTGTGAGCCCGATCCTGTGTGGGTCTTCTGCGGGGGTTAGTACCTATCGATCCTTCGTGGGTCCGACGACTTAGACGGATCAGTGATCGTCTTTGACGTCATCTGAAAAAGTATACCTGGTTGAGCTGAATCTTATGTTACTCTCCTTTGTGGATTGTGTTGAACCATCCTTTGTGGATTTACTGTTTACTCTCCTTTGTGGATTTGGGTCTTGCTTTCCTTTGTGGATTGAGTTGTTCTTGAGCTCGTGAGCAGAGCTAGAATTGGGGACTTAGGTATATGTATGGGCATATACCTAAGTCGAGTCAGATGTTACTTCGTGATTGCATCTTTCTTTTGTGCTATATCCTTTGTGGATTTCGGGAGACCTTCGGGGGTCTCGGGGTCCTTACTGAGTAGTTGTACTCACCCCTGCACGGGCTATGCCCGCACTTCGTGGTGTTGGTTGCAGACGACGGACAGCGCTGATCGCGGTTGGGCGTGGAGCAGGACGGTACCTGGAGGTGGACCACTGGGCGGGACGTGCTCGGAGCGGACGTGGGACCCGAGGAGCCTGGAGGCTATCTGTACCCACCCTTCAGGTGGGATTGCCAGTGGACGACACGAGGCCGCCGTCTTTTCTTCAGTTGCTGTACTTTACTTTTCAGTTGTACTTTACAGTTGGGCTTGTATTTCCGGCCCCTTTACCTTTCTGCACTTTACTTTCCGCTTGCTGACTCTGTGTGGTTGTTACTTATAAAGGCAATGCCTTCCCTGT
Organism: Viscum album; assembly: GCA_963277665.1. Classification (NCBI taxonomy): domain Eukaryota; kingdom Viridiplantae; phylum Streptophyta; class Magnoliopsida; order Santalales; family Viscaceae; genus Viscum; species Viscum album. The sequence goes on along the minus strand of OY728155.1, from coordinate 187,298,246 downwards.
TTACTGGGATTTTACGCCTTGGTGCTAGTCGCCAGCCCCTGGCCTATGGAAGGCGGGCTTGGGGTAGTCACGGCACGGGCCCCGAGGACGGGTCGTGACAAATTGGTATCAGAGGCGGTCGGTTCTACCGCAGACTCTGATCGTCCTTTCTTTCTATGTGAAGCAATAGTGTCTAGTGTATTGAGTGTGGTTATCAGTTCAGGGAGCCCAGTGTTGGTGCGGCGGCCGACGTATCCATACACCAGGACCCTGACTCCTGATTTCCGACTTAATGCATGAAAACATTGATTGCCTGTATGTTTCAAGTTTTCTTTGTGATTACTTGTGTCAGCTCACCGGGTATACTGATCTGCTTTATGAAAGTCTCAAGTTTTCCTTGTGATTACTTGTGCCAGCTCACCAGGTATACTGTTCTGACTGTGGTGCTCTTGTTCTCCTTTTCAGGATGGCCCCGCGACGACTGCCAGCTAGGGTTCCGAGTGTAGGGCGCGACGGCAGCCCACCGAGCGACGAGGCCTCGGTGCAGGGCCCTTTGCCAGCAGTGGCACCGGCGGTAGCCTTACCCGCCGAGCCACCGATGCTTCCAGTACCAGACGCCGACGATGCACGTCGCCTCAGGGCACTGCACGAGTTTCAGGGCCAGCGACCGCCCAGGTTTCGCGGTGAGGCGGACCCCCAGGCCGCCGAGGACTGGCTAGAGGCGGTGGTACGGATCTTCAGGCTAGTGAGGACACCAGCGGATCTCATGGTGATCCTCGCAGCGAGCCTCCTGCAGGCGGCGGCAGGACGATGGTGGAGCCTGATGCTCCAGGTTCACGATGAGGCATCCTTGCTCTGGGCGGACTTCGAGAGCCTCTTCCGCTCTGAGTTCGTCCCGGCCACCCTCCGAGCGGTGCGCATCCAGGAGCTTCTCCAGCTGCGCCAGGGCAGCATGACGGTCGCTCAGTACGCGGCGAGGTTCACGGACCTATCTCGCTACTCGACCGACATGGTACGGGACCCCTTCTTCCGGGCCCGGACCTTCGAGCAGGGCTTGCGACAGGAGATTCGGGCGTCGCTGATCTCCCTCAGCATTCCGACCCAGGCAGGAGTGCTGGAGCGAGCCCTCCTGATCGAGAGCTTCCTGGCAGAGCCTTCTTCAGCGGCGAGACCTAGCGCAGGGCGGCAGGTAGCTGAGTCTTCGGCAGCAGGTAGCCGACGGATGACTCACGGGTCCAGGCAGACCAGACCCCCACGCAGACGGCCTCAGGACACCGGCTCAGCGGTGCGGGGCACACAGCGGAGTGCCAGCCTTTCGAGAGGCAGGCTGTGCTACTCTTGCGGCGGGCAGGGTCACATGGCTCGTGACTGCCCGACTCGCCGATCAGAGGAGCAGCAGACGGTGGAGGGGCCACCCAGGCAGAGGCAGAGGGTCGACCGTGGCGGTCCGCAGGGAGGAGGCGGACGAGGCCGAGGAGCTGGCCGAGCAGCGGGTGGTGGGCGACGCTTTCAGGCTCTACCCCCACCACCACCAGGAGGGCCACCTCGACCACAGGGAGCCGGCGGGCAGGGACAGGCCCAGCTCCAGGCAGTGGAGGCCTACGACCCCGACATGCCAGAGATGATTCGAGGTACGATCTGTGTCTATTCCACCCTTGCTGCAGTACTTATAGACACAGGAGCGAGTCACTCTTTCATAGCCTCTGCCCTTGTTCGGAGCTCGGAGATTCCGACTGAGCCGTTGGCTCGATCCTTACGGCTAGAGACTCCTACGGGAGCAGACTCGACGATTACGCACTGGTGCCGGCAGTGTGAGCTTACTCTAGGAGGCGAGAGCTTCGGCTGGGATCTCCTTGTAGCGGCGTCGAGGCCTTACGACGTCATCTTGGGCATGGATTGGCTATCCACGGTTCATGCCCAGATCGACTGTTTTAGGCGCAAGGTGCGATGTGTTCGTACCGACGGGAGCAGGTTTACCTTCACCGGCGAGAAGGGAACCTTTGCAGCACAGGATGGACTTCCGCGGAGGAGAGTGCAGCCCATCTCACATCAGTTGGCTAGCCTCATCCTAGGAGCAGTGGACGTGCGGAGTCCGGCTTTTCCTGCAGTGGTGGACCAGTACGTGGACGTCTTTCCCGACGACGTTCCAGGGCTACCTCCTCGTAGAGAGGTAGACTTTTACATCGACTTGTACCCCGGGACAGCCCCGATATCTACTCCAGCATATCGGATGGCCCCCGCCGAGCTTCGAGAGCTGCGGGTACAGTTAGAGGACTTGCAGAGCAAGGGGTTTATCCGACCCAGTGTTTCACCCTGGGCTTCCCCGATTTTGTTCGCCAAGAAGGCGGACGGGAGCTTACGACTATGTGTCGACTATCGTCGCCTGAACCAGGTGACAGTGAGGAATAAGTATCCGCTGCCACGGATTGATGACCTCTTCGATCAGCTCAAGGGAGCGCGGTGGTTCTCGAAGATAGACCTCCGGTCAGGCTATCATCAGCTCAGAGTTCGAGACGAGGACGTGCAGAAGACGGCCTTCAGGTGTCGGTATGGCCATTATGAGTTCTTGGTTATGCCGTTCGGCGTAACCAATGCTCCAGCAGTGTTCATGAGCCTCATGAACAGGATCTTCCAGCCATACCTCGACCGATTTGTCGTTGTCTTCATTGACGACATTTTGGTATACTCGACGACTGAGGAGGAGCATGCCTACCACCTGCGAGTTGTGCTAGACACACTCCGAGAGCACCAGCTTTATGGCAAGCTCTCAAAATGCCAGTTCTGGTTACGTGAGGTCCATTTCTTGGGGCACGTCATTTCTGAGGCGGGAGTTGCAGTGGATCCCGCGAAGATCGAGGCAGTGCTAGCTTGGGAGCCACCCAAGAGCGTGACAGAGGTGCGGAGCTTCTTGGGCCTAGCGGGATACTATCGGAGATTCGTGCCAGACTTCTCCAGAGTTGCGGCACCACTCTCAGCCTTGACGAAGAAGGGGAAACCCTTTGTGTGGTCAGACAGATGTCAGCAGAGCTTCCAGGAGCTGAGACAGAGATTGACCAGCGCACCTATCTTGAGGTTGCCTGAGGAGGGAGTTGGGTACGTAGTTTACTGCGATGCATCAGGGACTGGACTCGGGTGCGTCCTGATGCAGGAGCGGGCCGTGATCGCCTACGGATCACGTCAGTTGAGGCCGCATGAGCAGAACTACGCCACTCATGACCTGGAGTTAGCAGCAGTGGTCTTCGCTCTGAAGACTTGGCGGCACTATCTGATGGGCGAGCGCTTCACAGTCTTTTCTGACCACCAGAGTCTCAGGTATATCTTCTCTCAGAAGGACCTGAACCTGAGACAGCGGAGATGGCTTGAGTTCCTCCAGGACTATGACTTTGAGATAGTCTATACTCCTGGGAAGGGGAACGTGGTAGCCGATGCCCTCAGCAGGAGGACGGGCATTCAGCTACTTGAGGAGGCGACGGAGCAGCTAGCCTCCTTGCAGATATCCTTCGTGGATAGAGACGGAACAGCCTTTCTTCAGTCTCTCACAGTCTCTCCTCCACTTCTACAGCGGGTCAGAGAGGCTCAGCGTGGGGACGCTGACTGTGAGACCCGGCGTGCACTGATATCCTCAGGTCAGGCGCCTGATGGTTTCTCCCTTGGAGCAGAGCACGACATCCTTTTCAGAGGACGTACCTTCGTACCAGTCGCTCTACGAGAGGAGGTGCTGAGAGAGTTTCACACTTCTCCCTTGGCGGTACATCCCGGAGTGGCGAAGATGTACCAGGATCTCAGGCGACAGCACTGGTGGCCGGGCATGAAGAAAGCTGTGGCAGAGTTCGTTTCACGATGCCTCACCTGCCAGCAGGTGAAGGCAGAGCACCAGGTACCAGCAGGTTTGGTACAGCCCTTGGAGGTCCCAGAGTGGAAGTGGGACGGCATATCTATGGACTTCGTGACTGGACTTCCACGTACTTCCAGAGGTCACGACTCCATTTGGGTGATTGTCGACCGACTCACCAAGTCGGCACACTTCTTACCCATCAGAGAGCAGGGCTCAGTAGAGAGCTTGGGACGTCTTTACGTCCAGGAGATCGTACGGCTTCACGGTGTGCCATCGACTATCGTCTCCGATCGAGATGCTCGTTTCACTTCCCGGCTTTGGAAGGGGTTGCAGGAGGCGTTCGGGACGCGGCTCCATCTGAGCACAGCCTTCCACCCTCAGACGGATGGACAGACGGAGAGGACCTTACAGACACTCGAGGACATGCTCCGTGCATGTGTTCTCGACTTTGGTCGCAGCTGGGAGGACCACCTACCCTTGGTGGAGTTTGCGTACAACAACAGCTACCACTCCACCATCGGGATGGCACCATACGAGGCGTTGTACGGCAGACCCTGCAGATCACCGTTGTGCTGGACAGACCCTGGGGAGTCAGCACTCGTGGGACCAGAGATGGTCCGAGCCACGACAGAGAAGGTCCAGATCATCCAGGAGAGGATGAGGACAGCTCAGAGCCGGCAGAAGTCATATGCTGACAGGAGGCGGAGGCCACTAGAGTTCGAGGATGGCGACCACGTCTTTTTGCGTGTCTCACCTCGACGTGGTTTACGGAGATTTGGCCGAGGCGGCAAGTTGTCTCCACGCTTCATCGGGCCTTTCCAGGTCCTCAGCAGGATAGGAGAGGTGGCTTATCGCCTGGCTCTACCACCTCAGTTGCACCGGGTGCACGACGTCTTCCACGTGTCTCAGCTGAGGAGATACGTGCACGACCCGACGCACATCATCGACTTTGGGGAGCTGGACGTGGACGATGGGGCGACCCTTGCGGAGGTTCCAGTGGAGATCGAGGATCGACAGGAGCGGGTCCTACGTGGGCGGGCGATTCCTCTTGTGCGCGTCAGGTGGCAGCACGGGAACCTCCAGGAGAGCACTTGGGAGCGGGAGGCTCAGATTCGTGCTCAGTACCCCCATTTGTTCCCCTAGTTTTTGATGTATCTTTACGGGGACGTAAAGCCCTGAGGTGGGAGTAATGTAAAGACCCGCAAATTTCAAGGAAATTTTTTTTTTAATTTTCTTTGGAATTTTACAAGAGCGCAGCTTCAGACGGCACCTGATTCCGAGGCCCGGTGTGCCCGGAATCAATTTCCGAAGTTTGGCTCGGGTACGTTCAGTGAACGGACGAGCGGGTTTTTCTATCTTTTGAACCGGTGCCCGGAATCGAATTCTGAGGGCACCGATGAAATCGCAGCGCCGGTATTTGCTTAGAAACGCCTCTTCCGGAGTTGCGTTTGCTCAGACGTGGTTTTTAAATTTTACGGCTTTAAGTCAGAAATAAAATAAAGTTTGTGCGACAACTTTATTTTATTTCACTTAAGCTGCTTGGAAGCCACTTGAAGTCACTTAAAGACGGCTTGAACTGAGTTGAACTGGATAGGGTGCTATCCAGAAATATCCTACCCCTTGGTAGGATATTTGTGCGGTGGGACCCGCACGAGCCCCGCCGTTTCTTTCGCTAAGTAACGCACCCGCGAAAACCCGTCAAAGTAACTGAAAAGTCAACCGACGCGTTTTCTTTAATTCTTAACAGACCATTTAATTGGGCGGTTTATTTCGTGAATTAAATGGACTGTTTCTTCGTGAATTAAATGGGTCGTTTCTTTCGTTGAATTAATTCAACGAATTGATGGATCGTTTCTTAACCGGTTTCGTGTTGGCATGTTTATAAAATAAGACCAACATAAAAAATCCTTGGAAAGGATTTGAGAGAATCTTCGTTCCTCCACCCTCTCCGCGAAGAACGCGAAGAACGCGAAGAACGCGAAGAACGCGAAGAACGCGAAGAACGCCGGCGACCGGAATTCGACGACGCACACCAAGATCTGCGACGTCGACGAGATCTACCCGCGACGTTCTTCGGCGACGTCTTTCTTCCGCGGCCGATCCTCGTTCGGCAACAAAGGTGAGAATCGGATCTTTTCTTCTCCCTTTTTAATTTCAATATCAACGGATTTAAACTAATTAAATCCGTTGATCTTGATCCGGAGATTGGCGACGCGACGAGCGATTCCGCGACGACGCGGCGATCTCCATCTTCCGCGACGAGCAAATCCCGCGACGATCCCCCGTTCGGCAACGACAAGGTAAGGGATGTTGGAATTCTTTTTAAAATCCCGTGTTTATTCTTTTGAAATATAGAACCCGATCACGAAACAATTTTAATTTATTTAAAATTGTTGATTGGTTTCTTTCCTGTTTCTCCCGTTGATTATGACTAACGCGGAGGGTGCGGGTCTAACGAACAAGACCCGGCAACCCTCCGTCGATCTTCCTTTGTGTGCGGATTTGGCGAGCGACGGCAAAAGCGCGACGCAAGGGCCATATGTTGATTCCGCAGTGGAGGACGCATCCCGGGAGGAACAACGGCGCAGACGGGAGGCAAATCGGGCCACCGGAGCTGCTCCGGCGGCCCGCGGAAGGAGGCGGCGGCGCGGGTCGCCGGCGCGGCGGCGCCGGCGACCGGGGGCGGCGGCGCCCGGCGCGCCGCCGGAGGAGTCCGCCGCGGCCGAGCCGCGGCGGCGGCGAGCCGCCGGACCGCGTCCGCGGTCCGGCCTTCCATCACGCGGCCCGCGCGGGCCGCGTTTTCTCCAAAGCCGCGGGTTTGACCCGCGGCGGCAGCGCTTCGGCCGCTCGGCCGAAGCCGAGCCGGTCCGGTCGGCCGGGCCGCGCCCAGGCCGGACCGGACCCGGCCGAGCCGGTTCGGGCCGGGTCGGGCCGACCCGGTTCGGGCCGACCCGGTTCGGCCGACCCCAGGGGGGGTTCGGGCCGGGTCGCCCCGGGCCCAGTACCCCCGTTTCGGGCCCTCTTCGGTCTTTCGCCCATAACTTGGGCCTGGGACCTCCGATTGACGAACCGTCAGCGGCTACGCAATCCTTGGATCGAGACGGTCGTTTCGGTATATTATACTCAAGGTTTCGGAAGACTTTGGGTTCGGCCGGGTTGGTTCGTACACGAAGCCAACCGGGCCCTCGGAGCGGAAACGCTCATAACTTGAGCTACGGACGTCCGAACGACGTACCGTCAGCTGTGGTAGTTTCCTCTAAGTGAGACGGAACTTTTGGCATACTCCGCCCGAGGATCGGATACAGGCGGAGTACGGTCGGGTTGGTTTTGCCCTAAAAACCAACCGGGCCCCTGGGACGAAAATGCCAATAACTCTCAGACCGGGCGTCCGATTGACGCGCCGTCTGTCGCGTTGAGATCCTGTTGTCGATACGGAACTTTTGGATACATCAACTTCGGACTACGTGTCAGTTGATGTATCAGCCCCTCGGCTCGTGGAGCGGACCCTCCTAAACGAGCTCGCTACGTGCGGGAACCCTAGCGCTGGCTGTGACCTCGACGACAGAGCAGAGATCCTCCGTGGACTGCGACGACGGCAGAGCAGAGATCCTCCGTGGACTGCGACGACGGCAGAGCAGAGATCCTCCGTGGACTGCGACGACGGCAGAGCAGAGATCCTCAGTGGACTGCGACGACGGCAGAGCAGAGATCCTTCGTGGACTGCAGCGACGACTGTGCAGGGACCTCAGTGGACTGCGTCGACTACTGCACTCAGCGATCCTACGCGGATCAGTGCCCGATCCTATGTGGGTCCTACTACCGGTTCTATGTGAGCCACTGCCTACTGGTTCTGTGTGAGCCACTGCCTACAGGTTCTGTGTGAGCCCGATCCTGTGTGGGTCTTCTGCGGGGGTTAGTACCTATCGATCCTTCGTGGGTCCGACGACTTAGACGGATCAGTGATCGTCTTTGACGTCATCTGAAAAAGTATACCTGGTTGAGCTGAATCTTATGTTACTCTCCTTTGTGGATTGTGTTGAACCATCCTTTGTGGATTTACTGTTTACTCTCCTTTGTGGATTTGGGTCTTGCTTTCCTTTGTGGATTGAGTTGTTCTTGAGCTCGTGAGCAGAGCTAGAATTGGGGACTTAGGTATATGTATGGGCATATACCTAAGTCGAGTCAGATGTTACTTCGTGATTGCATCTTTCTTTTGTGCTATATCCTTTGTGGATTTCGGGAGACCTTCGGGGGTCTCGGGGTCCTTACTGAGTAGTTGTACTCACCCCTGCACGGGCTATGCCCGCACTTCGTGGTGTTGGTTGCAGACGACGGACAGCGCTGATCGCGGTTGGGCGTGGAGCAGGACGGTACCTGGAGGTGGACCACTGGGCGGGACGTGCTCGGAGCGGACGTGGGACCCGAGGAGCCTGGAGGCTATCTGTACCCACCCTTCAGGTGGGATTGCCAGTGGACGACACGAGGCCGCCGTCTTTTCTTCAGTTGCTGTACTTTACTTTTCAGTTGTACTTTACAGTTGGGCTTGTATTTCCGGCCCCTTTACCTTTCTGCACTTTACTTTCCGCTTGCTGACTCTGTGTGGTTGTTACTTATAAAGGCAATGCCTTCCCTGTTTACTAGGATTTTACGCCTTGGTGCTAGTCGCCAGCCCCTGGCCTATGGAAGGCGGGCTTGGGGTAGTCACGGCACGGGCCCCGAGGACGGGTCGTGACACTCTAGTTGCTGGTGTTCGGAGGTCGGAGGTGAGAGGGGTCGGGTAGGATGGAGGCACGCCACTGGGAGGCATTGGCTCGAATGAAGGTGTGTCGGTGGGATCCACTGGCTCAGCTAGAGGCACGTAGGTGGGAGACAGAGGAGGGATTGTACGTAGGTGGTGGTGTGGAATAGTTCACAAGTGGCAGGGGTTTTGGTGCACAGTGCGCTGTGAGGGGGAAAGAGAGGGTGAAGGGGGGCTTTGCATGGTTGGAGATTAGGGATTTTATTATTTACATTTTATTAAATCCTTAAATTACATATATAATCATCATAATAATTAAATTAAATATACAATAATAATAATAATAGATATAATGTTAACAATAATAATAATATATCACTAATAATAATTATTACGATAACAATAATTTTAATAGAAATGATTATAATATATTTTAAAAAGAAGAATAATAAATTTTTGATAATAATAGTTTTGTTATATATAACAAAAATAATTTATTATGTTTTTTAAAATGCACTCATTTGCTTCGTTTTATTTTATTTACATGAATACCGAAACTTCACGGGTACTCGGGCTGACCACACGGCTTCCACTAATCGTGGAGTGTCCGTGCACTAGCCTAAATATTAATAATAATAATAACAACAATTAAAATAAAAATAATATTATTAATTAATAATATTCTTAATAATAATAATTATAATATTCTTTTCATTTTTAATAATAATAATAGTATCTATAACGATATTAACAATTATAATAATTATATTAACCACACAATTAATAGTAATAATAATATCGTTAATAATATTTTTTTCTTATTATAAATTTAACATTTATTTTATTATTTTCTAAATTATTATTTTATTTTTAATGTTTCATTTAACTTCGTTTTATTATTCATTTAAATTTTTTATTTATCCTACATACTAGGCAGGTCGCATGGTAAGTTGGGCATAGCCGCACAATCTCCCTACTATGCTCTGCCTATATGCGAGGCCCCGACAATCCCGAAACACATATCTTTGAATATGAATTAAAAAAATTGAAATTGGGACTCACCCAAACCCAAAACCAAGAAAAAACCAAGAAAAAAAGTAAAACTTGGGTTTGAAAATTGAATGTAACAAATAGGTACTGGTGACAACACATACCCCTCACCTTAACATGGATGTCGAGTCTTGGCCCGCCAGGTACCACTTGTTGCCCCACAGACATGTGGTCCCCAACCTAGGGCCCAACCATGTGACCGAATAGACAGTCCCCACAATCCAACACATGTCTTTTCCAGTGTGCTTTGTCCTCACATACACATACCTTGGGAAACATCCTAGAAGGTCACCCATCCTGATCACTACTCAAAGCCAAGAATGAATAAATATGGAGTTCTAATCAGAAATGAGTCATATCATTTAGTCATTAAACCCTTTATCATTTTGGTGTGTAACATTCACCCCCCCTAGAGCACAATGTCCTCATTGTGGACACTACATCTCCATCCAGGCAGTGCCACCACACTTAAGGCTGAGTTCAGGCTGTGATACCAAATGTAACAAATGGGTCTCGATGACTGCATAGACACCCTGCTTTAACCTGGCCACTGGGTCATGGCCCTACAAGTTCCTCCAGTTTCCCTGTAGACATGTGGTCCCCACCCTGAGGCCCACCCACATACCCAAACGATTCATCTGACTAATGACAATACTCGTGGGCACACACATGTAATTTCAAGTGTGCTTTGTCCTCTCTAACACAGACCCTTGTTAACTTCCTAGAAGGTCACCGATCTTGATCACTACTCCATGCCAAGAACGCTTAACTATCGAGTTCTAATCAGACTAGCTCCTGAAAAAGGAATGTGGGACTTATTTACATGAGTCATATGATTTAGGCATTTAACCCATTATCATTTTGTGGTATCATAGAAATTATCACATTATTGTTATAACAAAGTACACACATAATGTAATAAGAAATTTAATAATATTGTGGAAATCAAAAGTGTTGGATGACATAAAGGGTGACTGACGCTAAGGTGGGGGGGTATATGAATTTGTATACCAAGTTAAAATAATGCATACTCTACTTTATATTCAGTAATAATGTCACAAAATTATCACTTATGCTATAAAGAAAGTAAAATAAATTCTTATTGAGTCTTGACACCTTTTGAATGACTACACCTTCAGTGTGTCTATGTTATTATCCCTCCCCACATACTCCCATCTATATTATCAAAAGGAACCTGATCAATGGTGTGACCATAAACTCATAAAACTATTGGAACTAACTAATTACAAACTCAATCAGTGGAATTAAACACTCCAAATTGATCTCATGATATGTATATGAGCCTCTACACAGAATCGAATGATGATCTCCTTCTTATTTCTTCCTTATACAACAATCACTTTAAGTTGTTCTATGATCTTCTTCTTCGATACAAAAGTGTATCCATTCTTCATCTCAAAATTCTGAACATCGTATATTTTCCCATTTATATTATGAAAATATTGACTGAATATCATTTCAATAATTTTTATGTAAATGTCCTTGAACCTTAATGGCATGGAATAAATTATTCACAACTCATAAACCTTGAGTTTAAGAATAATTCAAAACCCCCCGAGAGTCTATCTGAGTACTCAGTTCTTTCTTAAGATCAATATTTTAATTATTTCAGTCATTTTATATATTCAAATTCCGAATAGAATCATTTCCTTTCAACTTTCTTGAAATTTCCATGTAGATATGGAGATTTGGCATCTCATTATGTAGTTTTGAACTCTTTACAACAACCCTATAATATCCTCCACCTAGATTCCTTTTATTCAAGGTAGAATCATGATGATGTGTTTGATCATGATGTATTATCTATGAACATAATAACACAATAATTTTCATATACAAATATCCTTTTTTATAATATTTAAGTCTTAATATATCTCATTTAATTTTATTATGTAAAAGTCTTGATTCTACATTTTCATAATTTCACTAAAAAAATCATCATACGTACTCTACATAGATGAATTATCTTTTAAACTATAAGAGTAACTCAAATATCTTATAGGCATATCAAGTATACTATGTGAATAATATGAATTATATTATAGGATCCATAATCCATGAGCACATTAGTTAAATCCCATTGTCTATTTTCCTTTAATATTCAACCAAGTAGATGGATCATAGTAAATGTCTAACAATCATTATATGAACATCTCAAATACCATATGTGGATCCAAAAATTAATACAAGAAGAGAAACAGATATGATATTATACTCTTTAATTTATTCAAACATTCAATTTTTGAATCCATTTTCTTATGAGGTCCTCACCATAGGATATATTCCTTTTCCAGTTCCTTAAAATTCAACACTTTACATCCAAAAGATCTTTAAAAAAATTCTGACTATCTCAAAAAAAAATTTAATTTTTAAACACATAAAAAAATCATTTAATGAGAATGAAATACCTATGTTCAACAATTCTAACATGATAAAAAATGGATGGAACCTCCAAGCCTTGGCTAACTTCTTCCCAATCTAGGAAACAACCAAATTCTATAATCTTTAGGAGACAATAAATGTCTTTTACATATAGAATAGTCCATCAATAATTAAACATAAATAGGTATTTATGATAAATAAAAGAATATTATTAAATGATAAACAATCTATACCTTTGGTTTATTAAAAATCTCACTTATTTCTCTCCCATTTATTGATAATAAATCTAAAGTGAGTGACTATTTGGGATCAACATGTTCTATTGAAAGGAAATGAATCTAAAAATAATCACATCTTAGTAACTATGAGATAGATATTAATGGAGAAAAGTGTAATTAAATCAATCAATAAAGATGTGCAAAAATCAATGTAGCTCAACAAGATCATACCTTCAAATAAACTAAATAACAACTGGTAGTGGAATATTTTTCTAAATTCTTTCCTTTACCACTAATTACACATATAAAACAACTCATAATCATGGTAAATGATCTTTATACCACTAAAAAATAGCTGTAATAATTTTTAACAACAAATTATAGAGTAGTAAAACCAATTAAAAAATATTCCTCAGTGGGAGGGAATGAGATTTACTCTTATTTGTTGCATTAACTTCTCGAACTGTTCAGTTAATAGTTTTTTATCGAGGATATATACAATTTATTCTGAGGAGGGTGTAAATTTAAATCATAAAATTACCTCTTAAACCATACAATATAGAAATGATAATTTATCTTGAAGTTATTTTATTTGATGTGCTAAATTATATTTTTAGATAGGTTTATTTCACTCTGATTCTCACTTCCCATTATCAGAGGATAAGATACTTCAACACTTGGTCCTTTCAATAATATTTTCATCTATATCAAATGTTTAACAATCTATTATGAGAACACATACTGAGCCTCATTATAGATTTTTATCACTTATTTTTTCTTCTTATAATTCCAAGAAATGAAAGAAAATCTAATGAAAAACACACAACCATATGTGGATTTCCATTGATCAGTTGGTTCTTCCTAGTTTTCATAAGTAATATCCTTTAGTTAAAGATCCTATATCTTCATATACCTAATCACGTAATTTTTTTTATGTGAAATATATCCCAGTATCCTTTTTCACTACTGAAATCTAATTTTTCCTTTTGATTGGATTGATGTTGGCCAAAAAGGGTGATGAAATAAACAATGTCAGGTTTTGAATAAGTTTAGTACATAAGACTTCCAATAAAACCTATAAATTGTTTTTAATTAATATCTTTCCCTTATCATCCATTCATGACCTTATCAATTGGGATGGACACTCATCTAGACACCTGCATATAAAACTTCTTTAACACCTCTCTTGCATATTTTTATTGTTAGAGGAAAATAAAAATCGTTTGTTGAACAATTTTATTTCCAAAAAAAATCCCATCTCTCCCAAATTAACTTTTCAAAAAATTATTTCATGTTCATTTTGAATTCCCCATTTAATCTTTTTTCATTACAGGAAAATATTATATAACCAACATAAAAAATCATAGAGTGATATAGTTTTAGTCTTTTTCACATACAAATTTCTATCCATATTCCTATTATAAAACATCATTACTTTTAGATATTCGTCAAGATGAAAATACCAAGCTGGTAGAGCTCTCTACAAACCACACACACATATATATAGTTAGCTTATATAGTTTTCTACCATAAAATATATGGAAAGAATTTGATATTCCATGTACACTTCCTCAGAAGGATCACCATTTAGAAAAGTTTATTTAACATCTATTTGAAATATCTTTAAACATATATGATATTATATTTTCAGGAATATTCTAAGGGGATCAAGTTCGTCCACTATAGAAAAGGATTCATTAATGTTAATCCCATCAATTTATGAGTAACTTTTTCTTACCAACCTAATTTTTTTTTCTAATCACTTTAACATAATCATCATGATTATTTCTTATAACACATTTGGATCCCATAACATACATTTCTTTGGGTTTCTTGAATAGGTTAACATTTTTCATTATTTTTTAATTTTTTCATGCTCTTCAATTTAGTCTTGAATCCACCCCTTGTGTTTGAATGATTCCTCAACTGTCTGAGATTCAACATTTGACAAAAAATGACATGCATAGTGTATATGAACTTCTTTCTTATCTTAATTCGTTGATTATGATCCCCAATAATTTTTTTAACATCAACTTGTTTTCTCAATATTTTATTTTTTTTGATAGACTTCTCTTTTCCCTATTAATAAGCCAAAAAAAGTATAATGTGTATCTTTAATTTAAGTCTATGTGTTTTCCATATTTTATTTAAAAAGTTGTAAAAGGACATCATCATCCTCATAATCTATACAAATAGTTTTTCCAGATCCTTCCTCATTTTTAAAGACTATGACACCATCACTGTCAATAATTATTTTAGATATCTTGTTGTAACACTTATAAGATTTTATATTTGATTTGAAGCCTTAAAAAATTATATTGTTTGAATTATAATCATAAATCCCTTTTATTTTTCTAATTTATATTGATTAAACATAGACTACTAAACACAATTAAATGTTTAATATTTGGACTCCTTTTAAACCACATTTTATTAGAATGCAGGTAAGGTTTTGGACTTAAGAGACACATATTATGAATTATTACTATAGTTTTGATTACCTAAAACGAATAATACATTGATGTGTCATTATTTACAAGTATAATACTAACCATGTTGTCTAGGATCCTATTCTTCCTTTTAGATACACTATTTATTGGGGAGTATATAGAGAAATAGATTCATCTCCAATTCCATGATTGCTAAGATATGCTGGGGATTTATTGTTGGTATATTCATTACCATTAACTGATTTTAGTCTCATTATGTAAAAGACTATTTTATATTTTTTAAATCTTTAATGTATTTAAATATATACAAGGAATGATATTTATGATACATGATAATAATGAATTTTTTCCTTGTAACTTCATATATTTATTTGATAAAATACATTTCTCATCATGTTAAATTCTTATCCATATGTCTATAATGATTATAATTAATTAGTTAAAGAGGCTTTTGGGTTTCAATTTCATCTCCCAAATGATTTTTATTAACTATTTTCCCTTTGTTCATGTTTTAAAAATAGTAGTAGTGTCTTTGGTAAAGACAAACTACATTTTATTTAGATCTTAAAAATACTCTCCCTTTTAATATATGGAATCCTCCTCAGAAAAGTTACACATTGTTAGTTTTTTAGAGAATTATATTTCTTCCCAAATAGACTTTTTTTATTCATTTTTCTTATCATTTATTTTTATTTCATCATTATTTCTTCAATGTTTCTAAATTTCACTATATATTAGGATAATGGTGGAGTTGATATCTTATATATTTTTTATTTTATTCACTATCAAGTTTAAAAATTTATATTTATTTTACAAGATTTTTTTTCAATAATATTAAGTTAATTAACCGACCCCTTATTCAGTGGGGTGTTATCATCTCTCAGTTTTCCAATTTCTTTTAGATAGATCTTGATCTCCATTATCATGGTATATTATTTGGAATTCTATCCCTCCTCTACTTTATAGTCAACATTGTATTACGATTCATCGTCAGATGGGTTAACATCTTCATGTTATGCAATGAGTACTATTTGAGATATATATCTAGGAATTCACTCATCTCCTATTTTTTCACTTGAAAACACACCGTATTATTTTTTTCCGGATGTTCCTTCTGACATAAATTGGAAAAAATTATTCTTCCCCTTTGATTGATAAATTATGAGATCTATTGTAATTATTTCCCTTGAACTTTCATCATTTTAATTTTCCCTTTCAAATCTCATAGGAATGTTAGTAGGGAAGTGACCAAACTTTCCATAGTTAAAACATTTAAAATTATGTTTACCTTTAAACATAACTCTTCCTCATTTTTATAAAATTTCATGACATGAGATAATATGTGTCAGCATTATCTTCCACGTTTTCTTCTTCATTTTTGTAGCCCCACTTCTCAAAAAATATTCACAACATTAATGGATTTAATGGAAATTTCCATTTAATTTTTAACTTTTATCTCAATAGTAGGCCCTCTAAAAAATTCATAATTAATAATAGTAATTTGAAGTTCCTCAATTGTAATGAAGTTATCAAGAGTTTTATCCTCATGAATTCAGACATATTCAAATTGTTTTTTTAATGTTCTACAACTTTATTTCTTTTACCATTTTATTTACTTCAAAAATTCAATGATGCATTTTCTAAATAAAGTTAATTGTTCTTCAATCAATGAACATTATTTGATATTATAATTATAAATAAGATAAAAGTGAAATCCTGGTGTTACCATCATTTTCAATGTTTCTTCCATCAATCAGAAATCATAACGACTATTCTTTTAAAAAAATGAATTTATATTGTATAAAATCAATAACCTTTATTACAAGTGAAATAATTTAAGGAAATATTCCCTCTTTCCAAGAGTGAAACCCTTTTCCATAAAAAATTGGGATCCTTATATGATTAACATAATTTTAATGATCCATATTAGGAACTATTGAACAATAGAGTCAATAAACCTATGATACTAAATATTAGATTTCATGAAGGGTGACTCACACTATCGGGGTGTGGTGAATCATTCTGTATACCACATTGAAATAATTTGTAATCTCATTCACCTTTATAACCAATCTCTCAAAATTATCACCAATATAGTAATAAAATTAACACTGTATTTCTTTAATGAGGTTCTAATTATTTCAGATCACTACATCCCCTGTGTGTCACAATTATTATCCCAGCTGCATAACCCCCTTCTTATTATCAAAATGACCTCAAGCAATGGTGTGACCTTGAACTTATGTAACTGTCACCACTAACTAGATATAATATCATATCAGTAGAATGAAGCTCCAAAAAAATAATTCAAATGATTATTATTTGAGCCTCCACATGGACTCTAGATGATAATCTCATTTTTCTTCTTCCATATACAATAATGTCTTTCAGCTCTTCTCTAATATTATTCTTTGATACAATATGGTGTCATTTATTCTTCATAAAATTATAAACATCATATTTCAAGAAATTTTATTCACTAAATACTTTGTTAGTATAACTTCGATAATAATTATAGAAATCTATCTTAGATAAGGTGGTATAGAATGAATCATTCACAGTTCATAAGACATGACTGAAACAAATCCTTAAAAATATCCTTTAAACATCAGTATAACTCCTTGTTCATTCTTAGGTTCAATATTTGAAATATTTTTATCATTTTCTAAATTAAAATTCTCTATGAAATCCGTAAATTTAAATTTTATTAATATTTCCACATAAACATAGTGACGTGACATCTCATTATACTGTGTGGAACTCAATTAAAATCATAATATTCTCCTCTTAAAGGCATTAATTTGATTTCAATAGGAATCATTATCACATTTTTGATAAAAATATTTGATCTATGTAGAACATCACATAAGAATCATCAAATTCAAATATCAATTTTTTAGAATATTTAACTCTAAATATATCTCCTTTAATTCTATTCCACACATGTCTCGATTCTAGGATCTCAAAATTTGACTATGTAAAACATTGTTTCCACTATATTTAGATCAATTATCTTATGATCTATTTGCATAACTAAAATATCAAATGGGAATCTCTAGTATCTTATTTGTGTAATATAAATCAACATTAAATCACCTAATCCACAAACATGTAAGACAAATCCCTTTATTAATTTTCCTTCAACATTCAACCTCAAATAGAAATTATCTTAAGTGGATTTAAATAATCATATGAACTTCTAAAACATCATGAAATGTACTAAAATTTCCCATGGGAAGAGAACTATTTATGATATTTCCCTTTTTTATTTCTTCAAACATCCTATTTATAAATCAACTACTTACGGTTGGCCTCACTGTAAGATATTTCCCTTTTCTAGTTCCCCTAACTCAAAATCGGTACATCCATATTCTTTTCAAATATATTATGAACATATTAAAAAAATATTTGAGACTTCATCAATACTCCAATAAAATTATAATAGGTTTGTACTACCTGTGTTTAGTAGCAATAATGAGATGTAGAAATGGATGGAACCTTAATTCCATGAGAAGTGTCTTCACATGCTAGGTAACATCCAAAATATACAATATATCAAATATATTACATGTCTTTAACATAATAAGATGTTCATACATCTTTAGACTTAAATAGTTATTTACAAAAAATAAAACAACGTAATAAAATTATCAACTAAATGGAAAAATTCAGCCGGTTCTATGATACTAACTCAAATATAACTATTGTAACATTGATTATCACTTGTAAAAATTCAAGAATAAAGGGTGAGATATCCTTGAAGATTTTTGTATAGGATATAACAGTAAATATTAGTATAGAAACTGAGGCATCCAATCATTATTTTTGAGAAAAAGGCATTATTTAAGTTGCTGTATTGAAAACATGAGATTAGATATATTGAAGTGCAATGAAGAATTTTTCCTACACTGTTTATCAAAATTTAAGTGGAAAAAAATTAATCTAGTATTTGAGGCATGGTTGGTTGGTTACATACCCTAAGAAAAATAAAGTATGTGATTTCATATAACATAGTTTGTGAGGGGAATAATGGGTTCTAGACATCCCATTTCCTTTGTTTTAATCATAATAATAAAATATTAGTTGAGTGTGTATATGATAAAAATTACCATACTTGAGGAATATCTCACACACAGTGAGTGAACCTCCTAAAACTATATATGACATGTTTTTTCTCTTATTTATCAATGAATTCATGTAAACCAAGTTAGAGAATAAGTGAGTGAGATCAATTCACACAAACCGGTGTGGTGGTAAAAATGAGGAAACTTTAATTTCAAATATATATATATATATTGACACCAATTTACCCCATATTAATGTGGGTTTTCTGATTCTAATGGAATAAATAGATTTTTACATGGAATATAATCACAAATATATTCATTCTGGCACATATAGTTCATGGATCAGAAAGAATATAAGGATTTTATGATGTAAATTATGATAAATAGTATCAAGGAACCCTTAATTACTATTGTGGGATGAGAAGAAATCTGTTAATAATTAGTATGGAAATGCAGTTTATATGAATAATGTATTCCATGATAGTTTTATTTTCCCTTATGAAACATAGTATACATCATATTTTCATTTTTTCAACTTGATATAACAGTGAGTTTGATCTTAAAATATTTAAAATGCATGATTATGGTATAATGTGATTTGAAGAGGATAATGTTTCCATGAGTGTGCTATAATATGATAATTCACATTATGATATTCATTATCTTTATTATTTTGTACATTAGAAGGATAATATATGTGAAATATGGTTCTTTTAAAGGTAGAGAATTCTTCAGTGGTCTATTATGTAATCATGATTTAATGTATGAGTTGTTAATGAAACTATTTTGACATATCATCTAACGATTTTTAATTGTAGAAGATTAAATTGAAGAATGTTATTCATTAGGACTTGACTACGATGATTATGGGGATTAATCTAATAGAAAATCAGGTTTTATCCACTAAGATATTTGGGAAGAGGTTTATAGAACAATGATCATCCACCCAATATTAATGTTCATGGTTCATGTTTATTAATGTTCTTCACTAAAGAAAATGAAAGTAGAAAGTTAAAATTAAAAAATGATGAAAAATGTATCGAAACATGTCAAAGTAGTAAATAAAGTATAGTAATGTAAAAAAGTATTTTATATACTTCAAACTACATTGTAACTAGGTTAATGAAAAAATAACCACCCCACAATAACTTTCTTATAAAAAATGAATAAAAATAACTTTACATTATATAAAGAATGAAAGACTCAACCAAAAAAACAATATGAGGATTATGTTTTTATTGCTCTAAAACTTTTGATAAAATGAATCTAAGGATGAAACATATATTATTATCATAGATGGACACACCCACATGAATATGGTACTATAGAAAACAAATAATTATAGCATATAAATGAAAATAGAAATAAAAAAATTATTACAACTACTATCTTAGAACATGGTCATAGATGGGAAAATATATAATGATGATAAAAACTGTTAGTATTGAAGTCATAAAAAAGAAATCATTTTCCACCTTAGTTCTTACAAAATGTGAACTATCCACCAAAATAAAGAAATGAAGGCTTAGGTGGTGCAGATCTATCTTGCAGAGAACCAGATCATCTTTATCTCTCATGTGCTCTCGATGAATTTATCTAAAAACCCGAATGAAAAATTCATAGTGAAATGAAAAATTATCCCCTATGAGAAGAAATATTTAAGGAAATTATGAACACAAGGAGAAACATATTAAACACAATTTTCATATAGGTTATGATTTTTTAAGGGAATTTGATTTTTTTCTTGAGAAAGCATCATTAGAAAACATGTGTTTAGAATGATATTCTAAGACTTTTAACATCTTCATGTGTCATTTTTTAGTATGGTTCGAGGCTTGTAGTGTATTTTGGGTGCCTAAGTGGGATTATAATTTAATATAGGTGAACCTAAAATGAAATTTCATGGTAGGTGGATAACCATGGGGGGAACATTTCATGGTGTAACCCATGGTGTATAGTGAAATTCCTACCGTTAAGGGTGTGGTGGTTGGGCGGGGCATGGAACCTAAGGAGAAAAAACTGATAGAAATGGGTAGAAAAAACACCATAGATGGGAATTTTGGGTGAACATATTAGAAATTGTGAAAAACCACTATGCCAAAGCATTGTGGGATTAAGTGTTTTGGTGGTAATTTGGGATTAGGTGTCTAGGTGTTGCTAATATAGGAAACAATGAGAAAAATGTTTGGGGCTAGGTAAGGTGGCGTCTATTTTGGTTGTCTTGTAGTGTGGGGGTTTGGGTGTTTCCTATATGAAATGGAGTGTTGGGGAATGACCTGAGTTCTCTTCTAGTAACACCAATTATTTTTCAGGTTTTATGTGAGGCACACCACAATATAGCACAACCCATAGTGCATGTCATTTTTCCACTCAGTGTGGTTTTAATATGTGGGAAAACCAATTTTACCCTCATAGTTTTAATACTCCCTCCCCTATTTTCCTCTCTCTCATGAATGAACCTAGAGGGTTCTCTCCCCCTCTTGTTTCCATTAATCCCCATGGTTTGTGGTGGTGTTTTGTAGTGACTTCGACGATGATGCAAGGTAAGATCTCTTATATACTATCTGTTCTAGTTTCCTCTCATTACCTTTCTAATTATCTATGAACTAGATAGTGTTTGGTGATGATTTTAATGAAATAATGGTTGAAATAATCTAATATGATATGTTATTTACTCAAAAGAGATATAAAATGTCTTGTATGTGTGATGAAATTCAGTTTTGATTGTGGTACATCATTATAGGATTTTATTTAGGGGTTTTCCAAAATTAGATAAATTTTTCCATTTAACAATTAGGGGATTGATGTTCCAAACGATTGAATAACAAATAATAAGGGTGGGGGCTTGAATCATAAGTTAACTTTTTTAATTTTTTATTTTTTTAAAACATATCTACTATAACCTATTAAAGTTTAATTTATTATCATATTTTAGTTAATATTATTTCATGAAAAATTAGGAAAGTAAGTAAAGGAAATTATATTTATAAGGCTCGACCTCAGTTTATGAACCTAAATACTTCCTATAGCCACTTTTTTAGGACTGTGGGAATTCACTATTATGAATATGTGAATAAAAGTTGTGCCAACTCCAAATAAAAACCTTATATATCCTGATAGGATTGATTATACTGACTCCAATGAGTTTAAAATGATTTGTTATAGTGAATTTGAGCCACACAAAAATACCAAAAAAAAATTCCTCTAAAAAAACTCTATCCAAAACCTCAGTCCAATGACCATGGGTCTAATTCCCTCAGTCTGATTGTCTCATTATAATGGAATCATTAAGATGAACCCTTTTATAAAACTACACTTCTCAAGATTGGATCAACTGCTGAGTCCATTCTTCCTCAGTTCAGTAATAAAAAATTTTGTTGTCTAATCTTTTAATAAGATATATTTCTAAAAAGATAACTTTGACACAAATTTTTAAGCACTCCAAATTTTACAATATGTTGAAAAAATTTAATATTATGAATGTACATTTTTTCTATTTATAGAAATCCTAGAAAGACAATGGTTGGAAACTGAAAAAACATTTGTAGCTTACAAAATTTTAAAAAAATCTAAAAAACACTAACATTTAAACCAAAAATTTGACTGAGTCAATCCTTATAAATATTCAAATCATCCTAAGTATTTTTAGTAACCAACCTTCTTGAGCTTCTAAACATTTCTTAAAAAGGTGGAATTTTTATAGCTCATTATAATGTGACATTCACCCTCTTCTCAATAAATTTTCCTTCCTTCCTATTATTATTTTGATTTGAATTTCATCCCATGGTTGTTACTATCTAGCTTTGTACCCCTACTCATTACCATATGAATTTTTATCCAAATCTTGATTTGATTTAAATTTTCACCATAGAGTCAATCTGATTGAATTTATTCTACAAAATCAGTCTAGTTGAAATTCCTCATCAAAATCAGTCTCATGGAACATTATTAGGATGGAATTTCCCATTATAATAAAAATTATTTAGTAGTTACTCCAATTAGTGACTTTTAAATTCATCAAAGTATATATTCTATAACTCATTTTATCTTCTAACGACTAATGTGTCCGGTATTTATAGGTCCAATGAAAACTTTTTCAGGATCATTGGAACCAACACCATCATTAAAATTCCAAAATTCCATCAAACAATTTTATCATTAAAACATTTTATGATTTAAGTGAACTCCATGGAAAGAAAAGAATCATCTAACATTAGGTTATAATGTTTAAGAACTATCTAACTCTTGACATCACTATCTTCCTTTAATCTCTTTAGCATCATTCTAACTTCCTACCTCTATATATTCTGAATTTATAACCAACACTGATTATGGTGAATTTTGAACATTATGTTGATGGATCTGAGTCTGATGGTGTATCCAATGAATAACATTACTTAACTTCCTGCTTAAAACTTCCATCATCCATACACCTTCTACGTTCGGTACTACTCAGTCCAAAACACTGTGTCCAGAAAACAACATTCTCATATAAAAAAATCTACCCCTTTGTGTTTGGAATCGATAAATAACCAAATTTCATATTTCTTAAAAATACTCATTCCAATGGAATGGGTTTGATCGTAATGAAAAAATAAATTCTTCTACAAAAAGGATAATTGTCATCAAATAAATTATTTTAAAAAAAAAACATCACAAAGGTTTTTCAGTTTCCGCCTTTAGATTTTTTCAAACACTTATTAAGAACTTTTTCAACTCTTAGAAAATTTTCACAACTCATGTTTTGAAAAAACTCAATATTTTCATAGTTTATCAAAAAATATAATTTCTCAAAAGAGAGTGTCCTGACACCAAACTAATAATATAATATAAATTGTTTTGAAGGAATTACATCCCTTAGTGACTAGTAAATTTTAAGATAATGTAAATATAAAATCCGGATCATACTTATCTTTTACCACTTTTCTTTTTTTTCCCTCCCCCTAGATTTTTCTATCCCTCATTATCTAATAACCTCATATTTAGATTCATAAAATAATGATATGAAAAAACATTTTACAAAGTAAAAAATTGTTACTTTCTCTAATCCTTGGTCAACATTATTCAAAGCATGCTGGGAGACATCATTATGAGATTTAAGAAGTCATTAGAAGAGGATGAACATGAAGTTGCATCATCAACTCAACAAAGCATTATTTTGGCATTTCCTTTATGAAGATATCATCAATGTGATACATTTTTGAGGTATATTCTAGAAAACAAATCTCAAGAAGAACATTTTTATTTTATAAAGTGAATTGTTAAATCAATGTGTTTTTATCTAGAATGTTGGGCTTGATTTTTAGAATGGAAAATTTCACTACAATTATTCAAAAGTATATTCAATGGTCTAGAAACATTTACATTAAAATCTTCTAGCTGAACTTTCATCCACAACATCTGAGTACAATCTTGAGTAGTCAAAACATATTCTGATTGGGCAGTGATCAATGTTATTAAACATTATTTCTTACTATGAAAACATAACCATCATTCATCCAAGAAAAGTGTTCCTCCTTAGGTTGATTTTATATCATTATAATCTCTAGCCCAATAAACATCAGTATAACCATGAAACTATAACTCGAAATTTCATTTTTCTACAAACCCATGGGAAGTTATTCCTTTGACATATATCAGAATTATCCTTTCTTCTAACACATGTTATTCTTTAATATTACTTCGACACTGAAAACAAAAAATCACAACATAAGAAATATCATTACATGAGGCTATAAGGTAAAGTATACTTCCTATCAGTTCCAAAATTATTTCTGACTCACATAGTTTCTAGACCCATCGTCTCTCAACATCACCCCCATTGAGATAGAGGAAGAAAATTATTTGGATTCTTACATTCCAAACTTTTCTAACAATTCTATGACATACTTTTCTTAATGTAAGAAAATATATTTTTATTTTTGATGAACTTTTAAACTAAGAAAGAATGTCAATTATCCAAATATAAACATTTAAAATTTCATTATCATTTTTAAAAAAATGTTTTACAAAATTATTT
Source organism: Viscum album (assembly GCA_963277665.1). NCBI lineage: Eukaryota > Viridiplantae > Streptophyta > Magnoliopsida > Santalales > Viscaceae > Viscum > Viscum album. Next base: position 187,273,487 of record OY728155.1, on the reverse strand, counting down.
CCTATCCCCAGTTATATTTATATAATCAACCTGAACAATTACAATTAGAGTTCCGAAGTCATAATCTTTCTCATATAGACTTCTATAAACTTTTTATTTCAAAAAATTCATCAATATCAAAAAAAATTCATGCTTATAATACCACACACATGACGCTTGTTTCATCCCATAAAAAGATTTATTCAATAAAACATTTTTTTCATCCTCATCAATTAAAAACCCACAAGATTTTTGAATGTAAACTTCTCATTCAATTTCAACATTGAGAAATGACGACATTACATACATCTGATAACCTTTTTAATTTTATTGATTATCCACTTCTAGAAACATTCCAATATGTTTTAACCTTGTAAAATGGGTAAAAGTTTCATTAGAATACACACCTTATACCTATGAATAGACTTTACATACAATCCTTTATTTGTTTCTTGAAACTTATTCATGTTCATTAAACTGGTTTCTACTAACCCACTTTTTTCCAATAACATTTTCACCTTTCAGACATGGTATAACTTACCATGTTTTATTTTCTCCGTTTGATCCAAAATTTCATTTATATAATCCATAAAATCTTTTTTTGGAAATTTTTTCAACTAGTTACAAATAAACTTTTGAAATTAGTGAAATTTTATTTTCTAATCTCATCTTTATTATAGTATAAACTAGATCCTTCGGATTCCCATGAATATTTTCAGTCTTAAAATGTTTTTTATGGAAGTAAATTTCCACTTTACTCACCCATATTCACTTTCCTCATCACACAATTAATATGAATCATTATAAATATTAATTTTCTCAATTTTATTTTTTTTAGAAACCTTCAGTTTTTCTTTCTCAACATTCCATGAAAATTTTAATAATAAAGTTAGATTATCAAAAACATTCACATCATATGATTCTACCAAGTGTTTTAAATGTTTAAACCAAAAATTTTAACTTCTTCTTTTAGGTGATTAACCCATAAATGTTCTTTCCATGAATTTCTCATCAAAATTTCTTAGATCAATATTTTTGACTATAAGTAAACATAGACTCCAAAAACAATGAACTAATTCAATGATGGATTTTTGTTATACCACATTTCATAAAAATTCATGTGGGATTATGATCTCAACAATCATATGTTTTTAGTATGTACAAAATAAAAGTAGGTTGCCTCTAGTGGATCTTTGAATTTTTGTATTCTGGAAACATACTTCTTCTCATTTCCACCTAGATTTTATTATTTATTTATGCTACTCTATTTTGTTTCAGAGTATAGAGGGAAATATACTGATATTTTATATAATTACTTCACAGATAAGTTTAAAAATTATTGAATTTAAATTCAATACAATTATCTATTCTCAACATCTTTATATAATCCCACATATCTCTCTCATATTCTTTTCTGAAAAACATGAAAATTTACACAACCACTAAATTGTGTTTCATAAACATGATGTTTTTCACCCGAGTGTAATATTCAATAATAGTGATAAATTAAAAATCACCCTTTTTATTTATGTCTCAATGGCCCGCATAATTTGGAATGAATAAGTTCTATAGGCTTGGTAAACTAAATCTCAAATTTCTTATGAATTTTATTATTTATATTCTATTTATAAAAAGTATCATAAACATATCCCTATATTCTATTAAATTTTGTATAATTTCATAAAACATAAACTTTATAAATTCTTTTCATGTTTTTATAGAAAAGGTGGCCAAGTCTTCAGTTCCACAACTTATTCTCATCTCCATCCCTTATATAACAGGAGTTTCAAAATTCTATAATTTTGAGGAGATTCCTACCAATTCTTCTCCTTTTGTATTAAAATTTTCATGATTCATAAATTTTATAAAAAAGTATATTTTTTAGATCACTTATGTTACATCATAACAATTTTGACTTACACTAACCAAGTTATGTTTTAACCCATCAATAAATATGAATTCTTTAGATTTCAACTTTATGGCTTCAATCATAGCCATTCAGATTCCTCTAGTTTTTAAGGAACTATCATTCCCAATGGTAATAACAAATCAATAATTATTTTCAACATGTTTCTATATTTTTAAATCCCTTTTCTTGTGTGAAGAAAAACCACCATCAAGTATCCATGGGTTTTTTTTACTTTCTTTCAAGGAAGTCTCAAAAACAAAGCCTCTTTATTTAACTTTATTCTTTCCTACATCATTTTTTTTATTGCATAAAAATATTTTCCTAGAATAATATTCATAACTTCTTCAAAAATATAACATGGTTGATCATATATTTCACTAACGTATTCCAGACAATCAAACTGATTCTTCATCAGAATGTTTTTAACATCATGATAATTCAATTTTTTTTAACTTTTTGTAGGTTATAAATTTTAATTATTCCACTTTTACTATTTATTACACTTTGTTCAAACCTTCTTCTAATTTGAGATATGATGTTCAAAATATTATAATACCAATTCCCATAGATTATAAAGAACAAAAAAAACATCAAATCATGATTTTATTTTGAAGTAAGATCTTTCTGTCTAGTAATATTGTTGAGGTTGATAACTTCTTCCTATGGTAAAAATATCTAGATGTAGACCATCATTCATCCTAATAGAGTTATTATATTTTGTATATGAGATAGGTTTCCCATATCCTTTTTTCTACAAAATCCTTCCTAACACTTTTCTAGAATATTAAATTTTAGAAAAAACAGATGAATGATTATTTTTGGTGGGTGTGGATTTCACATGATTCTTGATTTGATCTCCCTGAGTAACATTAGAATTATTTTCTTTTATTTTTAACACTTTGTGAAAAATTTCATTCATTTTCTTAAGGTATTTTTAGACACAACATGTTTATTTGGAAACTTATATAATTATTTTTCCATAGTTGGGAAATCATTATGAGATATTCAACCATCATTCCAAATTTAGCAATTCACAATTTTTAACTAATGACCTCTAGAATATATTCTTCATATTTATTGATGACATATTTTATTCCTTCAAAAACATTGTTAAAATATTTCTTTATTACTATTATTTATTTTCTGAGAGTTTTGGATTTCTTAAGACATGAAACATGTTCTATTTTTATTCCATAATCTTTATATTATTCTTCATTCCTTTCTTCACTATTTGATGAATCTTTTGTTTTATCAACTTTTTCAATGAAGAATATGAATTTTTTTGAACTTTCATCTTCTGGTGAATTATATTTAATTGAGTCTAATTCAACATTACTACTGAGTACAATTTTTTTCTCCAGTGAACTTATTATATTTTTTGATGACTTTATTATTTAGAACTTTTTTTCAACTTCTACCATTGATGTTTTGCATCATAATCATCTCGACATTATCCAAATTTTTTATTGGGCCAATTCTTAGAAAAGTGTGCAATACCACCACACTCAAAACATTTAAAAGGATGTTTATATCCAAAAATTACACTTTATTTTTTATAGTTCTTAGATATAAGAGACATGAATTTTTTATTCAACTCATCATCCTTTTTTATCTTCAGAATTTCATGGATTAACATCTTCAATATCCAGAATTTTCATCTTTTTCATAGTTTCAAATGAAGTTTCATATTTCATTTTCTCTTTGAACATTGTATATTTAATCATTTTATATTAAATAATAATTTTGTGAAATTCATCTGGAGATAAATCATCTTTATCTTTTAAAGAGTAAATTCTAGAATAAAAAAAGTTTGAAAGGTTTCTCATGAGCTTATTTACAATTATAGAATCTTCCATGACATCTTGAAAACATATGGTATTGAAAAAAAAATACATTTAATCTTGTGAAGTATTAGTCAATGGATTATCTATCTATCATTATTTTGTCTTCATACATAGAATAACTGATTTTAATCTTTTCTTCATTCACTTTAGTATTCCCTTCGAATATACTTTCCTACATGTCCCACATTCTTTTTGATGCTTTGAGACCCATCAACATCATATAAAAAATTATATGATAAGTGAATAAGTATATAATATTTATCATTTCAATCAACCTCTATATCTCTCTTATCATCAAATTTCATAAGAGTATATTCCTCAATATGTAGAAAAGCAATTTCAGAAAAATAAAAAACTTCTAGGTTAATTGGTAGGAGATAAGAAATCATCCTATTATTTCATCCATAATAAATTGTCTATAAAAAGTATGAATTAATCTAAAATTTATATAATTGATATTATCCATGATATGTATTCAATAAGGGACCCTTGGCTTTAATAACAACTGAACTTCTAAAGAATTAAAAAAACTTTGATGGGGGGGGGGGTAAATCATTTTTTCACTTTTATATGTTTCAATACATTTAAAACACAACCCCGAAAACCTATTAATTTTTTTATTCTTACTATATTTTAATTAATAATTATGTATAAAAAAGTAGGAAAAAAATTAAAGAAAACAGGATTTATAATGTTTTACCTCAGTGTGAGAACCACCATCCTTTCCATAGCTACTCCAATGGGTATATGAAATTTCACCACTATGAAGAGGTGAATTTTTTTTGTGTAAATTACCATTAGATAGCTTCTATATACTGATATGAATAATTATACCGACTTCCATATATTTACAATGTTTTCTTATAGAAAATATTTTCCAAAAAATGAAAAGATCAAAAAACATTTTCTGTACAAAACTCTATCTAGAACCTCAGTCCAATTACCTTGGGACTGATTGCCTTCATCCAATTTCCTCATTACGATTGAATCATTATGATGAACCCTTTTCTCAAACATCACTTCTCAAACTCTTCTCAACTGACCAGTCTAATCTTCCTTAGTCTAATCATCCTCATTTTGGTAAGAAAAATTCGAGTTTTCTGATCTTATAATGAGATATCTCTTCAGAAAGATAACTTTGTCATGAATTTTTTAGTGCTCCCCCATTTCCTAATTTGGAAAAAAGGTTTCTATATATGAATGTATTGTGCTTCTATTTATAGGAATTTTATAAAGAAAATTATGGGAAACTGAAAAACTTTTACCACATTCTCAAATTTCACAACTTTGATAAATAATCAAATTTAAACTGGATGATTGAAAAATTCAAACCTTCTAAAGATTTTAATCATATTTATTCTTCTTAGTAATAATCCTTCTTGAACTTTTAAACTTTTCTTTAGTATGATGGAACTTCCTCATCTCATTACGATGCACCATTCTTCCTCTACTCATTATGATATGACTTTATTCCTATTATCACTATGATCTGAATTAATTCTTATGATAATTATGGTATGAACTTATTAATATTCTCATTAAAATATTAATTTCTAATAGACACATAGTTTGAATTTAATTTCCTCCTTAGACTCATTCTAATTATCTTTCCTCACCAGAATCCATCCAATTGACTTTCCTACTCAAACTCGTTCTGATAGAACATCATTATGATGTAATTTCCCATTACTATTGATTTTTTATTATGATTGATGTATTCAGTGGTTAATCCACTAGGAGACATTGAAATTATTTAGAACTTATAATATGTAAATAATTTATAGTTTTAACAACTTCTCTATCTAGTACTTCTAGATTTGATGAAAATTTTGTATTTGTCTATGGAGCTGATAAATATTTTTGTTTCCTCACTTTTGTTAAAATATTTTACAAAGATAACGTTTCCTAATTTTTGATAACTCCGACAACATTATAGAATCATCAAAATTTTTGTTAAAAAGTTTAAGATCCTTCTAACTGTTGACATCACATTCTTATATTAATCTCTTCAGCATAATTTTGACTTCCTCACTCACCAACTTCTGACATTCTATGAAATTCCGAGTCTAATGAATATTTGACTTTATGATGATGGATCTAAGCCCAAGTTTATGTTCGATCGACAACTTTATAGATAATTCATCAACCAGCTTCCTTACACATCCTACATCTGGTACTACTCAGTCTGAAAACTAGTGTCCAGAAAATAATTTTCTCAGAGAAAAAATACATTTATCCCTCTTTTTGTTTGGATTGGAACATTCATAAACATTCATCTTTATTATAAAAACTCATTCTAATGGCCTATGTGAAATCCTATGAAATAAATGAATTTTTATAAAAAAGGATAATTGCCAACAAATAGAAAAATTTGTTCAAAATAAAACGTCATAAAGGTTCTTTAGTAATGAGTTGGTTTTCTTATGTCATAGGATTATGTGAGTTTGAGGAGTGGAAATCACTATGTTGTTTGAAGATTTAGAGATTTGTATCCCATACTGTCACATTAGGAATTCATACCTATTTAAATTAAATTAAATTAAATTAGGAAGTTATTTTAATTGTTTAACTAATTATAATTTTATTATAAATAATTAATATGGATTTTTTGGAATGAGATAAGGTCCTGTAATGATGGATGATGTCCAGTTGGACATAGATGGTCTTAAGAGAGGGTTTTAGAGTTGCACTTAATAGGGGATAACCCTTGTAATGAGGTATGAGGTACCACAAACATACCCCATTTTTTATGAATTTTATTTATGTATAATGTGATATATTATCTCTCCAATGTATTGATTGACCTATTTAAATTAAATAAATCATTAAAATAAAATAAATATATATGAAACAAGTGAAGAATGTGACAAGGGACACAATTTAACCTTTTTAATGGGATTGATACCTCATCCACCAATGACCTTGGACTTTATTATAATGATGTTCCTTATAATACACAAACTAAAAATGTATATAACTTAAATTAATATAGTGAACAAAGTGTACCTTAGTATTGGTGCCTTGGTGTCCTCTGAGTAGAAGAATTTGGTGGGTTGGAGAAATTTTCCCTAGTAGGGCTTTATTGAACCTTTAGAAGACCTATAGCCTTTTGGATAGTGGAGATGAGAATAGGGTGAGACCCCCCCCCCACACTACGATGTGATCACCTATGTGGGTATACCATGTCAATATTTATTGGTAGGTTAGGTTTTAGGACTGGGTTTGGTTGACTTGGGATGTGATATGGGTTTTGTGCCATCTTCTAAGGGTGATTTTAGTAGGGATTATCCATGATTCCGGTGAATCTATTAGATGATTATAATGATTCCATGAGATGTTATATTCTTAGGGTGATGGTCTTATCCCGAGAGATTGTTATTGCGATTTAGGATACCATGTATGGAACTTATCTATGTTACGACTATTAGGACCCCGATGGGTTCACCAGTGATGTGATTACCATGAAGATGTTATTATGGGAATGAGTAGTAATTATTTTTGAGGTATCCTTAGTACCAAAATTTAATATGAACCTAACATGGATTTAGGGATGATGATTGGTCATGTACTTTGGAGGATGACCTTGAATTTTTGAGATGGTTTTGGTAGATCGAAAACCCTTAAGATATCTAAATCATGAGATATTTTAGGTGGGATGAACATCACTCCCAGGTGTATTAAAATACATAGGAATACATGGATTTTATACTAAGATACATCCTTCATGTATTCGACTATAAAAAGTATGGGATAGATTCACCACCCTTGGTGTGATATATCAGATTGACTAGTTAAACATACATACCCCAAAGAGATGTATACATGAGATGGTCTTGGAGGGATTTAGTTACCTCCTAAGTGATCATTATAGTATGAAATATTAGGGGAGGGATACAATTCACCCTGATGAGTGGTATAAGTAAGATGATCTGGAAGGCATGAAATACTTCCTAAGTTATCTATATACTATGTTTTTTCTAGGACTTGCTCCTAGGAACATGATGTTGAGCCTCATACTATTTTATTTCCTAGAACATTATCTTATTAATTTTTCATGGGCCTGATATTCATTGGAATGGTTGTGAAAAATTCTCATAGACAATCTGACACTGGCTGAAATAGATTTGGGTCGACCATGGGAATCACATTAGTAACTGAGGATCGATGATGATTATTTATTTATACTTACAAAGAATTTATTTATTCTAACGATCATATCCCTATGAACACTAAATTAATTGGTTATATATGTTATCCTGTTGGTGGTTCCCTACTTATTTGTAATGACACCCTACTAGGGAGGCAAAGAACCTTGGGTACCGGAGAATAATTCACTAATTGTAGGTTTAGTTAGGGAAGAGGCAAAAAGCTGCCTGATTGAGCTTGAAAACACAGATTGAGTTTGTAAACAATGATTGAGGTATCACACTATGATAGATGTGGATCCCACACAAATTTACTTTATTTATTTTAGTTTAGTGTATTATGATAGAAATAGTTGATGATCGATCATTATATACTTTAATGAACATGAGTCTATATGTCTACTTGACTATACATTTCATTTGGTATATCGTCTATTTTTTGTTTATTGATTATGAATACTCTGATAATTATTATTGTTATATATATTTTTTGGTTTATTTTTTTTTGTTTTTTCACACTCTTATATTGAGGAATAGTTTCTCTACGGTAACACCCAAGACCCCCCACTGCTAGTCAGAATCCTCTAGCATATTAGGAGCCATGTATGAAGTCACATGGAAGCCAAATATGGTTTCTATTCACATTAAACCTTGATGGGGAAAACAATGCGATATCAACTAATTTATGTGACTAATATCATAAATTGTATTAGAGTTATGTCTTTATTTCAATTTTAGGGCATGATACTCAGGGAGTAGGAATGTGTTAGAGTTTTTATGGACATCGTATCGGTACATCATGAATAAATTTTCCAATGAAAAATCCACATAAATAGGGGAATGGGATTTGTATACTAGTTCTTCAATTTTAGGACTTTACCATGTTTGATGAACTTGATTTTTTTATATTTTTATAGGGTTTTGGCTCTCATCCAACTGGTAATAGGCATATGTACATGCATAGTATTTGTAACGTAGGATTCATATGGAATACACTTACATGTGTGTGATTGATATTATAGATCATGAGAGTTTATTTGTTTATTGGATTAGTTATATGTCATATAAAATTTTCAAATATAAATTTTTGATGGAATTATTCTCCAATGGACCATAGTATGTTCTCTTTATAAAGACAGATCATGTGGATTCTATGCAGGGTTTCTCATTTATAATTATTATGTAGTTCTTCAATGTAAGAGACACGTAGTGACCCATTGTAGGTCAGTACATGAACATGATCACTTAGTGATAGAAACCTTGTGGGTTGTTTTGTTAATGGTTTTGAGGGAATGGATTAATTTATTTAAAGATTCAATAGCAATGTATATGGTGTTTTACCATATAGATTCTTGGGATAATTATATTTAACCAAACCATATGATATGTTTTACTCAAAATGGGTCTTCTAGGATGATAATAATATTTATATGTGGATGAGATCATGTTCCATGATGGGGTGGTCCCTTATATAGATGCTCAGTGAGGATCAGTTCCCTAATACAATGATGGCTTGGAATGTGATTCTAGATATGTATATGTGAGACCATAGAGGAGGGTGTCTAAAACAAGTTTAATGACTATTTTATTTCTTATAACACATTGAAATATTTTGGAAAATATCTTTGATGTTAGGTATAGAGTCAGCATAAGATTCTAGGTCCTGTGGAGCCTCAAGGATGATATAATAATATAACTGAATATTTTATATCACACTCACATGGTTTATCTGAAATAATGGAATATCTTTTTCATAGTGTTTGAGATGGGAAAACTATGATTTTACTCCAATCCATAATGTTTGTTTTAGCCTAGGTGTAATATAATCTTTGTACTTGTAGGGTGTTCTTTTAAAAGAAGTAACAATAGAATAATAAAAATATAAATTAAATAAATAATTTATTGTTTATTAAATTGGATGAGAACAAATAATATCCTATTTAAACATGGATATCAATAAATCCTAGGGTCAGCTGAATAACCCTATAGATCGGATAAGACAGTGGAAGAGAGCTTTAGTATATGATAATAGTATCTTTGATCGATGATCAGTTTTCCAAGGTGTGTGTCTTTATCAATGGTGTTTTTCGATCACATGAATGATGATTATGTGGAATTTTTCTTCATCATTAATTGATCAAATTTTAAGGAAATTCATTATTTATTGTTTTAATCCCCATTTTTAATTCTCCCATATTGAAGCTGATCTAATTCCATTGTTAGATCGATTTTTTATTATTGATTGAGGATATCATTCCTAGAATTATGAATTTATAATTTTTTTGTGGATCCTTGATTGAAATTATACTATTATTGTTTACTCCATCAATGGATAAATTCTATACTAAATAGTAGTGGATGTTCATTTCCTCAACATTGAATTTCATTATTTTCAACCCCCTTCTGAAAACGTTCATCATCAGTATTTTATTTGAATGGAGAATCAAATTTACACAATAATATATCGTTTCATAATTGAGCATGGGTATAATGGATTGTAATCAATGGTTTTGAATCTGGATTAAAGGAATGATTATGGTGTGATGATAATGATGGAATATCAAGGATTGGATTGAGGGTTTCCACTTAGAAGTTTGGAATTTCAATGATGTAGAGAGATGATAGATGATTTTAGAGTGGATGTGTGAGTAAAATATAGATATAGAGGAGGAAAAAATATTAGTCAAACATAGATCCCATATCTACAGAAGAGTCCATGGAAGAATCAGAGGTGGTGGAAGTGTGGGTGAATATGTGTGAGAGTATTAATTTTCTATTAAATCCCAATATACATGGAATTTTGTTTTAAAGGAATGATTCTATGTATACCCCTCCCACAAAGTTAAGGGTTATTAACAGAAATAAATATAAAATTCCGTGGTCTTGTTCACAAACCATGTTAAGAGATATTTTTCTATTTAACAAAATTTAATAGTACTTGATAGCATTTTTATTATTAATGATTTTTTCTTATCACATTATTATCGTTACTCTTCCAGACATTTGTGTGTGATAATTTCATAAGAATATTTGTTTTGTTGAATGGTAATAGAAGTTCCCTACTATGATGAGAACATAAAGGCGTGAAAAAAATTATTCCTGAATATAGTTCAATAAATGGATGATATTTTTTATTGGGAAAAAACTTGATACAACATATTAGGGGAAGGAGGCTCAAAAGACATTGAGAAACCTTCTCATGGTGTTATCCCTTGGTAATATACAAGAAAGAGGTTATGAGAACATGAATATTAAGATTAAATATATATTTCAATGTGTCATTGGATGTTTCTATGAAAGATTATGTGTATTTATCCTTATAAATTTATGTTACCATTAATTGTTATCATGACTCAAATTATTTTATGTATTATCTAAAGAATGATGTAATATTCTCATGGTGATGTAGGATATGTTGGGTGCATTACAAGTGCTTTTGTATTAATGGATAATGTGAGAAAGTATTTATCCCTTATGTCCCATTATGAAAGTTAACATCTTAGGGCCTTTGATAGGAATTTAACTTACAACATAAATAAATGGAAATAGTTTTTTGTGGGAGAGTTCATTTCTGAAAGTCAATGAAAGAGTCATCGGGTATATAGTTTGATGGCACCGACATACAACCTTCTTGATTTGAGATATTATTATCAAGGGATTATATTACATGGTTAGTGTTAAAACGAGGTTGGATGTCACCATGAAACTAACGTATTTATGTATTGTATCCTTGGTGGGTTTCTAGACACTAACCTTAGACTTCAGGCGGTTGTGCCTAATTTCCCTGAGAAAGAGGAATATGGGGTCACACACATAGTATATCTTTAATCTCAATTAAATTTATGTAATTAATCTAAAAAGTTATAATAAATAATATTTATTCAGGTTTGGGTGATCACTATAATTTAATAAATGATTATTCATAATAATAAGTTAAATAAAAATAATAAATAATTATTTATATGTTTTTGTGAATTTAATATTTATTATATTTAACATAGAATAATGTTGTGACATTTATTTATTAAATAGTCATTATTATAGTATTAGTAATGATAATGAGGGAAAATGAAAAGATCTTAATGAAATTATTATTAATTATATAAATGATATCTATTTATATTCGTAATGTATTGAACATGTTGTGAAATTAATAATATTATTTTTTTAATGGAAAATGGTTGACTAAGAATATTAAATATTGTCAAGGTCTTGTGTGTGATTTTCAATCTCAAAACCTTCCATAATAAATATCTAATTATGACTCTTTCTTAAATGACTTTTTTTGTGTATAATATATATAGAGATACTTGTTCATTCCCTTGTGTGAATATTCTATTCATTATCTATCAATATTTCAAGAGATGACTAAGAGTTCATCCTCCTTTGAGAAGAATACAGTTGTGATTAACCATGAAAAAAATAAGTTATCTAGATCACCCATTCTAGAATACATTGATTCTAAAATGTTATTCAGATATTGTGGTGAATTTGTGGATCACCACTAGAGGTATTCTGCACTTGGATCATAGAACACAATGAAATTTCAACAAGATACAGTTGAACTAAATCCTTATAAAAAGTGGAATTACAAGTTTATCTAATTATATATCTTCTCATGAATTAATGAAAAATTACATGTTAATATCCTCTTATTCTATTTCCGACTTTCTAATCTAGTCATGAAATCTAGATTTTCCACTAGACTTGAATTTTTGATCATATGAAGAAATGATTACACTTTATTTATGACTAAAATCCATGTTATTCATACTATTAAAGGATGAATACTTTATTCCTAGAACCTTCATGATGTATCAGAGAAGTCACATGATTAATTTATAATTATCTATTATTCATTGATTGGTTCAATGGGTTTTAATTTTATTTTATATGAAATATTTCATTTTAATATCTATCATCATTTTCTATTTCTTTTATTTATTTTAATAATAAAACTAGAAAATAGCTATGATTTAAAAATAAATAAGAATTCCGAGAATTCTATCTGGAGGTTCCAAGGAATTACCTAGAAAAAACTAGAGTAAAAATTGTTCACATCCTGTATAAATGATATGTACTATTGTTTTCACATATATATTTGATATACTAGCACACAGCTTGAACAACTACATGTTGTGTATCCACTATACATGATGTGTAGTCCTTGTTTTCTCACGATCGAGAACATGAGGTGTCTTGAGAATGAAACATATTAGATAATTGACATAGGGACTCACAATCTCTGATATTCAAGGTTATATGACACGTATCCCAAGTAAATTCCATGTAAATCTAACATGTTCTTGGTAGGAAACCAGACTAGTCCCAAGGCCTGTATAATAGAAAAGATAAGAAGAAATCACACATTGTGTATTTTTCTTTAGACAACATGCCTTGTATTTCTTGAGGAAATATTAAATATATAATAAAAAATATTCACACATATTCCATGTGTCCCTTATTTTATAGTAAATTCCATTGATTATTATTTACAATTATATATATTAAAACTATTTCCATGTTAAAATTTGGATAAGTACACAATTTTTAATCCAAGTACACTTGTGTACTTCATTAATTTTAAATGTAATTACTTTTGTCTAAAATAGTAGATGATGGTGAGTTAAAGATGCTTGGATGGAATTATGATAAATTAAATTTTTTGGTTGAATTAGTGTCATATTTTATTAATTAAATAATAAATCTAAGTAATTGTTTAAAAGACTACATATGTATAATTGTTGCATGTTGTGTTTGGAAGTTCAAAAGATAAGACAAACCCTTTATATGTTATTGGTTTCTTTTAATTAACATTAATTAAATTTAAATGGTGGCCTATGTTTCATCCCCTTACCATTAATATGTAAGGGCCTACAGGCCTGTGGGTTCTTTTTTTATACATCCTTTATCGAATCCATTAGATTCCATAACATACATATGAGTAAAAGGTTATGTAAGGAGTGAACATCATGGTGATAGAATATTTTCTGAGTCAAGGATCTGAGGCAAAACCAATCAAATAAATACATAGTAGCAAAGGTGGAATGGTATTACACAAAAAAATATTTGGTTGAAGGTCTGTTTCCCCCTTGGATCGAGTGTTAGTGTAACAACCTGAGATTTTATGAGATTTTTTTTTAATTTCATTGATGTCCTGTGTTGTATGCTACACCAAAAGGAGCTTGCACAACACGCATCCCTGACTTGGCTTGCATTACACGCAATCTTGACCTTCCACGATAGTGTGTGTTGTATGCAATACCGAGTTTCGCTAAACAACGATATGTTATATAAACTAGCCATTATGAATAGTAATACCCACTTTTTGAAATTTTATAAATTTTATCTTTCAAAATGGGCTTCATTTTTGGATTCAGAATATCGAAATTAGCCTAGGGTGAAATTTTGGTATTTTTCTGAAAACTTTCAATTTTTAATGAATAGTGAAAACACTAGGTTACTATTTAAAAACCGACTGTTTATTTAAATAAATATTTATTTTATTTTAGGTCAAAATTGATACATACTACCTATATAAGTTCAATGTAATTCATTGGAGTCATTTTATAATAATTTTAGATATATAAAAATTTTATTGAACTTTTCACCGTCTTTTACCCACCTCCTAGGAGAATTTGCAAATTCACATAAAATATAATTTTACCACTTCTGTGAGTGGAATTTAGAAAATCTGAGAGACATGGTTAATATCAAGGACTAAAATGTGGCTCAATGTGATGAAAATAATTTTTGGTGAATAGTAACTTTTTACTTTTTTTTACCACGGTTAAAAGTAAATAGGGTAATTAATGGTAAAAATGATATTATTATTACACTAACAGAGGTCCTAATTCTATGGGATAAGTGTAATTCGACCAAACAAAACCTTAGGAATAAAATATGACTATTTAGGCCCACTTGGATTAGATTAGGACATTTATTATTAATTTATTTAAAGGAGGGCTAAAATAGTTAAAATCAAAGTTTAATAAAAAAATCATTTTTAATATAGGGTTATACATAAGATAAATTCGACTATAAATATTCATTAGAAAGTTAAAACGATTTAATACATAATGGTGTTTTATTTATAATTTTTAGACATTAAATAATTTAATTTATATATGACACAATGATGATGTAGTAATTATCTTATTAATGGAATATTGACATAATTGATGTTATAAATAACCAAATAAATGTAATTTTAGACTTTTTATGACTTACATTAATTTTATAGGTTAATAGTAAATGTTATTATTGATTTAGTTAATTCTTTTCGAACTAATAATTCTGTTATGATTTTCACAAAAATCAATTACCAAATAGTGTCAAAATTGACATAAAATAGTTTTTAAAACAAATATTATATTAATAATTGTTATTTTATTCCTAAAAATCTATGGTTCGGCAAAATGACTTATATAAGTTTATATATATTAATAATAAACATATTGGGGGTTAGTTTTCCTTGTTATAATAATTTTATTAACCTTATAGTGTAAGAAAACAAGAAGACACGGTAAAAGAAAAATTATTTAACCTAAAGTTAAATATAAATGATAAGGTTAAAATAAAAATCTAAACTTATCTAAATTCTATTGGATGAGAGGATGTCAACCCATAACCACCTTATATTCGAAATAAATCAATTTGGAGCTATTAAAAAACGAATATGACTTTATAATAAAATAATATTTTTAGTTTTTCCAAAGGTGCCCCTCTCCTCCCTTATAAAAGGGCACCCCTTACCTCTTCTCTTCAAACCATTTTGAGCCTTGATGCTCAGCCAAACCCTGCCAATTTCTCTTCTCCACTTCCCTAGAAACATCCTAGAGGTTCTGGGATTCTTAAAAGTCCATCTTTAGTGCCCTAAGAGGAGGTTAAGAAGAGGCGCTTCAAAGAAGAGGCAATGTCCGTTACCGATTCTTTCAACTTTATTTCTTCTTCAACTTATTCTTACTTAGTTTTTTCATTATGAAGTAATAAAATCAGTATCACTAATATACGGATATGTTATTATAATTATGAAACAACCCTTTTTAACTATCTATCCATCCTATGGAAAACAAAATCACCGTGCGTGCGTACGTACGGAATACCGTCTCCACGCCGTGGTGTAATCTGTTTTCGACCACCACCTTACTTGGATGGGTATAATGGTGAAAATAAATAACTATATGTGATTATTATAAAGTGATATTTATTCATAAATATTATACATACACTTCAATACAATTCCACGATCATGGGAATGATATCATCGCTCGTGCGTATGTACGGACTACCGTCTCCACGACGCGATAGGATTCATTCTCCATTATAACCATTCATGAATGATTATAAAGTATATATAATGAATAATAATGAAATTTATGACATAATAATGATACTTGATTTATGTATATATAAATTTATTTAATTTACTTAATTCCATTCAATTCAATAAGGAAACGAAAACAGCGTTCATGCGTACGTACGACCTACGGTCTCCATGAACGGTGTGTTTCATTCCATTTATCGATCTATCATATATATTTGAATATGATGAATATATGTTATATATAAATCATTTTTTACATTCTGGAATTATGTAAATTCGGATGTAAGTAATAATTTCAAGAACGACATGTCGAAACAGATACGAAAAATGAAATGATTTTACACAAAACGCTGCTTTACCATGGAATTTACAAAAGAACGGGTAATATAAAGTCATAAGTGAAAAATATATGATATAATAACAATTAATATGATTATTTAATAAGCCCATGATAGTATTTAAATCATTATACAGGAGGTTCGGAACCATACGAACCATATCGGACCTAAGGTAAGGGATAATGTTGCAAATCTCAATTGTTTTCTATCCGAGATTGATTATACGTAAGTATTTACTGGGGTTATATTTATCTTCCATGTACCTATTTTATAAAAATTGTCTCATGTATGTTTAAAGTCCTTTTTACACATTTTTTTACTTTTATTACATGGTATGTATGAAATCTATCTTTTATGAGGTACTTTTTGACTTTTCCGGAAAAAATACGAGAAGAATGTTTTTTTTAACTTATACGACACGAACAGATTTTTACAGTTTTATAAAACCTTATTTTCATGAAGCTTCATCAAAAATATTTCATGACTATTTTCAACAAAATCCTTTTCTTTTAAAATTGCATGACTTTTTGTGAAAAGGGAATGATTTTGAAGAAGAAAGGATATTTTCCTCAAGAATTCATTTCAAGTGTTTTATCAAAACTATTTTTCATCTAAGATGACATTATTTCATATGTGTATGTTTCAAGTATCATGTCTCTATGATTTAGATGGTGTCACTTTTCTTGTTATGAAATGATATCCATTTCTTTTATATGGATTATGTGATGATGGGATGATGTTTATGAAACCCATTTTATTTATTGGGTTATTATGAATGATGTTTGTTTATTTTATGGCACGAGTAAGAATGATTTAATTATGAGATGGGTGGGACCTATATCTCCCTCCAATGCATTGGGTAAATATTTATATCTCAGGAGATAGACATGGCTGGAATGGTAAGTTAATCCGGTTCAGTGTTACAGGACTGAAACGAGGAGTGAACTCGATTCAGAAAGGGACTTTGTCCACGAAGATGGTCTTCACTGCAATGCCTTGGCTACTATGGAAATCATAACATGTGGTTAATGGTTGCCACAATTACATGTTTTATTACCATGCTATTTTATCATGATTGATGTTCCCTTATGATATATGCCTTACATAATTCCAAGATTTATGTCTTTGCTCAAGATTTTGATGTTTAAATTTCATGTTCAAGTTTTTGATTCCAAATGTTTATGGATTATTTATGTTATCTATGTTTGCCCTTACAGAGCATTTGAGCTCACCCTTTTTATGTTTTATTTTCCCTAGGAAATAAAGAATTGTTTTAGGTAAGGAAAAAAAAGGGAAGATCGTTATGGGAGTTGTCGAAGATATTTCAACATGATTAGATGTTTATATTCCGAGTTTCCAAAGACACTAAAATATTACGGTCCTTGTGTGTCTGTTTATGTTATGTATTAAGTATTTCGCAAAATTATTGTAATGTCCATGTACGTCAAGATCTGGGTCTCTATAGTTGGTATTAGAGGAAAGGTTTAGTTATCCTTTGGAAACTAGGATGCAGAAACTTTAGTAAGATCTCTAGAGATATTTCTATGTATGTCTAGGGATGTCCCTAAGGATAAGTATACGTATAGGTTATAGTCCTGGAATTGTGCTAAAGATCTTAGAATTAAACCTAAAATGTTAGATATTGAAGGTACTTCTCCTTTATTATGTTGTTTTCCTAGCATTATTTTTTCCTCCCACACTATTTTTTTTGGGTTTTAGAAAATGGATGGAAACACGAAGATTCACGATAATAGAGGATATGATGGACAATGGATTGATATTTTTCCTGAGAAACAAAATGAAATTGGATCTGGAGGTCCACATATCATTATTATGCCTAATCAGAAATCTCATAATATGATCAATAATCTCATCTTTGGTATGTTTCCTGACTCAGCTAATAAGAGAAAGATGGAGTTTCATGATGATCATAGAGGAAAGAAAGTTCAATTCCCCTCATGTAAATCATGTGGGAAGAGAAATCAGGGAGAATGTTTCAAAGGAATAGGAAGATGCTTTGGGTGTGGAAAAGAAGGACACAAAGCTAGTAATTGTAAAGGAAAAGTTTTAGCTAACACCATGGACAAGGATAATTGTATTGCTAAGACATCAATAATGGTTAAGTGTTTTAAAAGTGGAATGTATGGGAATTATGGAAACCAATTCCCTAAGGGAAAATCTCATAAAGAGAATCAGCATGATCATATGGGTAGTATTTATGTGGATGGTGATGAAGAGACTACAAGTGATATGTGAAGTGAAAGAATTGTTCAAGCTCAGTCAATGTTTAAAGAAGGTAGTGGAATGATTACATGTTTATCAAGAGTAATGTTGTATAAGAAATCTCATGGTACTATGGAATATAGAGACATCTAAGTATTGTTACACTGTTGTCTTTCCTTAAGTTTTGAAATTGTATGATGAATGGTACCAGTAACCATGAAAGGTTATTCAGATATTTTTGGAAAGTAGATGAATGCGCATAATGAAGGGATAAGAAGATAATGAGATGTTTGATTGTATTCATGAGCTCATGACTAATATAAGGACTAAGTGATATTATGGTTTGAGTATATAGAATTTTTGGGATTTTGGTATGTGGAAAGTTTTAAAATTTAACAACATTCATGTTTTCACTAAGGATCAATGGGTACTCATTCTTCAAGAGAATATATGATTAAGGTATTCACATGTTTGTAATTTGACCAACAAGATATATCTTATGATATATGGGGGATAAATGATGGCATTCACGTGATTGTTATGTGACATTTCAAGTAATCATTTTCTTTATACTATGACCTTGGACCGAAGTATTTTAGATATGCCTAAAGATTGGAATGGATTATGTTGGACATAAGTTAGTATTGTTTAAGGATAAAGCTTTTTTCAATATTATTTATGGGATGTTATAGTAATGTAGTTTTAGAAAAAGGAAAACCTGCGGGACGGGTGACAGCCCATCGCGTCGGACAAGGCTGTGGGAATCAAACCCACAACCAAAGTGCGCCAAGCCTTTATTGCCTACCACTAGCCTATAGAAAGTCCCTGTTTAGTAGAAACTGGTTTTATTTTATTAATCGGTATGATAGATGAAGTATAGGTCCATTTTTGGAATCATATCTGATTAAAATCACCATACATGGACTTATGTATTCAATAACTTTTTCTAACCTTTTATTTGAGATAGATGGAATGACCCATCATTCTATCACATGATCTGTTAACACTTCACGAATAACAAATTCAACTTAATTTCTTTAAGAGATGAAGTGGAAATTGTTCAATGCACGAACAACAGTGAGATTGTACCAAAATCAAGAAAGTATTTCTTCTATTTCAAATTTTTTAACTATAGGGAAATGATATTGAAAACAAAAAATATTGTCCTAGTTCTCTTATATCCGATGAATAAGATGGTACCTTAGATCATCACAAATTTATGGCTTTGTGATTAATGTCTTTTTCATAGCCATGCTCTCTACCACTCTCCATCAGAACATGATGGTTACATTTTTAATCCACATCCCTATTTTCACCTATGATCTCCTATGTGGAAACCCAGTGATTAGTTAATTTGGGTAACCATTAAATTTCATACATTAGTCTTTAAAGATAGGTTTTGGTATTCCTTTTTACGATGTGGGTTTCTATTAAATAAACTTTCAAGTATTAAACCATTTATAACCCCGATGAATTTCGAGGGAAAAATTCATTTTAAGGGGGGTAGAATGTAACAACCCGAGATTTTATGAGAATTATTCTTTTTAATTTCATTGATGTCTTGTGTTGTACACTACACCAAAATGAGCTTGAACAACACGCATCCCTGACTTGGATTGCATTACACGCAATCGCGACTTTCCACGATAGCGTGTGTTATACGTAATACCGAGTTTCGCTAAACAACAATATGTTATATAAACTAGCCGTTATGAATAGTAATACCCACTTTTTAAAATTTTATAAATTTATATTTCAAAATGGACTTCATTTTTTGGATTTGGAATATCGAAATTAGCCTAGGGTGATGTTTTGGTATTTTTTTGAAAACTTTCAATTTTCGATGAATAGTGAAAATACTAGGTTACTATTTAAAAACCAACTATTTATTTAAATAATTATTTATTTTATTTTAGGTCAAAATTGATACATACTACCTATATAAGTTTAATGTAATTCATTGGAGTCATTTTATAATAATTTTATAGATATAAAAAGTTTATTGAACTTTTCACCGTCTTTTACCCACCTCCTAGGAGAATTTGCAAATTCACATAAAACTTAATTTTACCGCTTCTGTAAGTGGAATTTCGAAAATCCGAGAGACACGGTTAATATCAAGGACAAAAATTTGGTTCAATGAGATGAAAATAATTTTTGGTGAAAAGTTACTTTTTACTTTTTTTTAACACAGTTAAAAGTAAATAGGGTAATTAAGGGTAAAAATGATATTATTATTACGCTATAACATGTCCTAATTATATTGGATAAGTGTAATTCGACCAAAAACAACCTTAGGAATAACATATGATCATTTAGGACCACTTGGATTAGATTAGGACATTTATTATTAATTTATTTAAAGAAGGGTTAAAATAGTTAAAATCAAAGTTTAATAACTAAATAATTTTTAATATAGGGTTATACATAAGATAAATTCGACTGTAAATATTCATTATAAAGATAAAACTATTTCCTACATAACGGTGTTTTATTTATAATTTTTAGACATTAAATATGTTAATTTAGATATGACACAATGATGATACAGTAATTATCTTATTAATGAAATATTGACATAATTGATGTTATAAATACACAAATAAATGTAATTTGAGACTTTTTATGAATTAAATTAATTTTATAGGTTAATATGACATTTTAGTATTTATTTAGTTAACTTTTTGTGAACTAATCATTCTGTTATGATTTTCACAAAAGTCAATTACCAAATAGTGTCAAAATTGACATAAAATAGTTTTTAAAACAAATATTATATTATTAATTGTTGTTTTATTCCTAAAAATTTAAGGTTTGAAAAAATGACTTAGATAAGGTTATATATATTAATAATAAACAACTTGGGGTTTGTTTGTCTAGTTATAGTAAGTCTATTAACCTTATAGTGTAAGAAAAAAAGAATACACGATAAATGAAAAATTATTTAACTAAAAGTTAAATCTAAATGATAAGGTTAAAATATAATCCTAAACTTGTCTAAATTCTATTGGATGGGAGGAGTTCTACCCATACAAACCTTAGATTCTAAATAAATCAATTTGGAGCTATTAAAAACCTAATATGACTTTATAATAAAATAATATATTTAGTTTTTCTAAAGGTGCCCCTCTCCTCCCTTATAAAAGGGCACCCCTTACCTCTTCTCTTCACACCATTTTGAGCCTTGATGCTCGGACAACCCCTGAAAATTTCTTTTCTAAACTTCCCTAGAAACATCATAGAGGTTATGGTCTTCTTAAAAGACCATCTTTAGTGCCCTAAGAGGAGGTTAAGAAGAGGCGCTTCAAAGAAGAGGTAATGTTCGTTACCGATTCTCTCTACTTTATTTCTTCTTCTACATCTTCTTCTTTAGTTGTTTCATTATGAAGTAATAACATCAGCATCACTCAAATAATGATATGTTATTATAATTATGAAACCACCCTTTTTCACCATCTATCCATCCTATGGAAAATAAAATCACCGCGTGTGCGTACGTACCGAATACTGTCTCCACGCCGTGGTGTAATCTGTTTTCGACCACCACCTTACTTGGATGGGTATAATGGTGTAAATAAATAACTATGTGTGATTATTTTAAAGTTATATTGATTCAAAAATTTTATACATACACTTCAATACAATTCCACGATCATGGGAATGATATCATCGCTCGTGCGTACGTACGGACTACCGTCTCCACGACGCGATGAGATTTATTCTCCATGTTGACCATTCATGAATGATTATAAAGTATATATAATGAATAATAATGAAATATATGACATAATAATGATACTATATTTATGTATATATATATGTATGTCATTTACTTAATTCCATTCAATTCAATAAGGAAACCAAAATAGCGTTCATGCGTACGTACGACCTACCGTCTCCATGAACGATGTATTTCATTCCATTTATCGATCTATCATACATATTTGTATATTATGAATATATGTTACATATAAATCATGTTTTACATTCTGGAATTATGTAAATCAGGATTCAAGTAAAAATATCAAGAATGACATGTCGAAACACATACGATAAATGAAATCATTTTACACAAAACGCTGCTTTAACATGGAATTTATAAAAGAACGGGTAATATAAAGTCATAAGTGAAACATATATGATACATAAAAATGAATATGATTATGTAATAAGTCAATGACATTATTGAAATCATTATACAAGAGTTTTGGATACATACGAAGCATATCAGACCTAAGGTAAGGGATAATGTTTCCAATCTCAATTGTTTTCTATCCGAGATTGCTTATACGTAAGTATTTACTGGGGTTATATTTATCTTCCATGTCCCTATTTTCTAAAAATTGTTTCATGTATGTTTAAAGTCCTTTTTACCCATTTTTTTAATTTTACTACATGGTATGTATGAAATCGTTCTTTTACGAGGTACTTTTTGACTTTTCCGGCAAAAGTATGAGAATAAGGTTTTTTTAACTTATACGGCACGAACAGATTTTTACGGGTTTATAAAGCCTTATTTTCATGAAGATTCCTCCAAAATATTTCATGAATATTTTCAAAAAAATCCTTTTCTTTTAAAATTTCATGACATTTTGTGAAAAGAGAATGATTTTTAAGAATAAAGTATATTTTCCTCAAGAATTCATTTCAAGTGTTTTATCAAAACTATTTTTCATCTAAGATGACATTATTTCATATGTGTATGTTTCAAGTATCATGTCTCTATGATTTACATGGTTTCAATTTTCATATTATGAAATGATATCTATTTCTTTTATATGGATTATGTGATGATGGGATGATGTTTATGAAACCCATTTTATTTATTGGGTTATTATGAATGATGTATGTTTATTTTGTTGCACAAGTAAGAATGATTTCATTATGAGATGGGTGGGACCTATATCTCCATACAATGCATTGGGTAAAGATTTATATCTCATGAGATATACATGGCTGGAATGGTAAGTTAATCTGGTTCAGTGTTACAAGACTGAAACGAGGAGTGAACTCGATTCAGAAAGGGAATTTTTCCACTAAGATGGTCTTGGCAGCAATGCCTTTGCTACTATGGAAATCATAACATGTGCTTAATGGTTTCCACAATTACATGTTTTTTTACCATGATATTTTATCATGATTGATTTTCCCTTATGATATATGCCTTACATATTTCCAAGATTTATGTCTTTGCTCAATATTTTGATGTTTAAATTTCATGTTCAAGTTTTTTCGTCCAAATATTTATGGATTGTTTTATGTTATCTATGATTTCCCTTACTGAGAATTTGAGCTCACCCTTTTTATGTTTTATTTTCCCCATGAAATAAATAATGGTTTTAGGTAAGGAAACAAAAAGGGGAATATATTTATGGGAGTTGTTGATGATATTTCAACATGATTAGAAGTTTATATTCCGAGTTTCCAAAGACACTAAATTATTATAGTCCTTATGTGTTTTTTTTGTTATGTATTAAGTATTCTGCAAAAGTATTGTAATGTCCTTGTACATCAAGATCTGGTTCTCTACAGTTAATTTATCATCCAATAGATAAACTAAAAGTTACCAAATCTCAAGATCATGGAACTCATATATTATTTCATTCAGTTTCATAATAAATTATTTTTTTTAATGTTGTGAGATCACCTAAATAAATAATTTACAAGCATGAAAGATAAAATAAAATATAATCATATTACACATAAATGTTTTATTAGACATGGTTAATCACTTATGTAAAATAAAATTAATATTAAAAATTCTTGGGAAAAGATAAAATAGACCGAACACATATGGATATAAATCACTAAATAAAATAATATATAGATATAGACTTCCAATACTTTTGTTATAAATTAATTCATAGTTCAAAGTGCTTGAAAAAACCAATTTGGGGCAATTTCAAATATTGTGGAAGTTTTAGATTATTTTTTTGGGTTGACTTATCTTTTTTTACATAAAGGGTGGATAACCTAATCTAGACATAGTGTAACTAAGATGAAAGTGTTGAGGAAATATTTAAAACACGAATCATATTTTGGTGATTCCACTCAATGGATCAATGAACTATTAGTTAATGCAGTTGTTAAGGTATTACTGCCAAAAAACCGTCAAATAAATTTCAATTCCCTAATGAGGTTATGAGAGGGGGAATATGATTCTTTTTCAATATAATATAAAAGTGAAGAGATTTTCTAAAATTAATTGTGAGGGCTATTGGGTTTTGAAAAATAGTGAATGATTCATGGAATTTAATTAAATTTAAATTTGTTAGAATAATTCTATAATAAAAAAATATGAATTATATACCCTTAATTTTTAGAAATGGAAAGTAAAATTATGTTGAAAATATCACTAGGATCCATACTTGATAAGGATAACCAACTCACTAGGTTGAATTTCCCAAAATGGATTAGGATATTGTGCATTATACTATGGAATTGTTGGAAATTATACATGTTGAAAACCCTACATATTTAGTTCATTTACATAGAGGGTAATGGTGAAGAATTATCTATATATTTTATGAATTTGGACATTGATATGTATATCCAATGTTTCATACTATACTCCATTTACAATGTGATTCTAAAGTAATACGAGTAAGTGGAAATCCAAAACATTTTCCCCAAATTAAGAATATCTATGAAGATAATAAATGATTAAAGAGATATGAGATCTCTAATTAATAATTAATGTGAAATCTTGTAGAGTTGGCATCAACTGGGTAACATGTAGTAAAGATGATTGGATACATTAACTACCTAGACATCATGGGTTTTAATACCCAAGATGAGTTGTGCTTATATCTCATATTTCCATCACTAAATAAAAAAATAGAATTTTTTATTATGAATTATAAATGAGAAATATTGAGAATACACTTTCAAAACCTTGAATAATTATTCCACAAGGTGATAAGGACATGGGTCATGAAAACCCCACTTTTCATATTATGAATTTTAAGAGGAAGATTAAGGTGAAGACATTGAAGAATCATTCTATGTCAAAGGCTCTAGATAAATATATTTCAATGAATAAAAATATCTATATGTAAAGAAAGAAACATGATATTATATGTTTTTCATCGGATATGCAGGGACACTAGAATTAGAACAACACCTAACTAAAGAAGCAGGTGAAATTTAATTTGTATTAATTATGGAGTTTAATCTTTCCATAACTATAAGATGGTTATTAGATACTGAATTTGGTGCTCAAATTTTTATCCATATATATTAACCAAGTATATTTTTTAATATTACTAGAGATGATGTAGATCTAAGGGATTGTAATGGAGGGAGGATGATTTTACTAGCCATTGGAATCTACCATCTCACATTGTTGAGAAGATTTATTTTGGTTTTAAAGAACTATTATTATGTTCCTAGTGATACCAAGAACATTATTTCCTATTCTTATTTAGATATGGATGGATTTATTCTCATCTTTATAATTATGTGTTTATACTTTTATAAATATATCATATGTTATGAATGGAATAGATGAATACTAGTCTTTATGTATTCAGTTATGAAAAAAATATTGGAAATTAGTAATAAAAAAAATACTCATGACTCATATAAAATATTATTATGAAATCACCATCTTGGTCATGTAAGAAATAATAATTTGAAAAATATCCATTAAGATGGTTTCTCATAGTCTTTTGATTTTAATTTACCTAAAAATGTCACACATGTTTACATGGTAATATGAATAAACCAAAATTCAGATGTCTAGGTGAAAGGGGAGCATAGATTCTATATTTGGAACACACTGATGTGTATAGAGATTTTCTAGTAGATGCTAGATAAGTATTCCTATACTTTATTACTTTTAGTGTTGAATAGTTTAGGTATGATTATATATAATTAATGAGTTATAAGTTTTTTTAAATTGATAAATTCACTAAGTTTATGAATTTGTGTGGGAATAAAATTGGTAAGAAGGTGATGAAGATTAAATTGGTTTGAGGTAGTGAAGATCTTATGTAAGACTTTATCAACATTCTATGGGAGGATGGGATTTTACCTCTAATCACTCAACCTTATAAAATGTAGTGGAATGGTGTTACTGAAAGGAGGAACCATAACTTATTGGACCTGGTAAGGCGGTTGATGAGCCACACAAGTATTTCGTTAACATTTTACGGATATTACTTGTAGATATCATTATATTAACCAAACCAAATTCCATCTAAAGTGGAAAATGGTATTTCATTATAGTTATAGAGTGAAAATAAACCTATTTTGTCACATTTTTTGAATAGGGTTGTGAACCGTTTTTATTTATAGCTCAAGAAAAAAAACTAGCACACCTAGGCATGAAGTGTATCTTTATAGGGTGTCCCAAGCAAACAAGGTTATACTATCTATACAACACTCCATAAATGAAATTAATTGTTGTAAGAGAATACATTGATCAGGAGAGGAAGAACATCTTAAATGATGATAGTGGGATAAATATGTTCTTCGATGTAGTTGATACTTAAGATACACAAGAGATGGTCCATGAACAAATTTCAGGGATCTCTAAGCAAGATGTTGTTCCTAAAACACCAGTGTAGCATATGATTGCAAAGGAGGTTAGAGAATTGGAGGGATTGGTTTTCTAGTCACTAATGTTGGTGAATCATTATTTGTTGACAATTATGACATTATCTTCTATAAGGAGTTACTAGAGAGACTAAAATGTGAAATATGAAAAGATTCCATGAATTTTAAGATGGATTCCATGTATAAAATCCTAGTTGGGTTTTTATTGATCCACATGTTTATTTAAATCCTATTGGGTGTAAATTTGTATTTATGAGAATGCTAGACATGTTAGGTAAAGTTAATACCTATAACGCATGACTAGTGGATAAAATATTTAGAAAAATTCATGTAATTTACTATAATGAATACTTTTATATAGTTTTATTATTTTAATACATTAGAATTTTGTTTCCATAACAGCTTTCCCTGACTATGAGATTTTGAAAGTGCATTTCAGAACTAATTTTTTTAATGGGAACCATCAAATAGATGTGAATATGATACTACCAAAGTATTTTTTAACCCTATGAATTTTAAAAAAAAGTTATAAATGTTGCTGATATGCATTTATATATTAAGTTAAGAATCCACTCAGTGTAACATTCAACTCGAAAAATCTATAATGGAATTCAATTTCATTATGAATGAATGTGCGCCATGTGTTTATAAGTAGTTTAGTGAGAGTATCATTGTTTTCATAGTAGTATATATCAATAACATATTACTTATTGGAAATGATATAAAAACCTTAAAAGAGGCTAAGGTAATGTTGAGCAATATCTTCAATATGAAGGACTTAGGTGAAGATGCCTAAACTATAGGGATCAAGATAATGCATGATAGATCCAATAGGCTACTAATAATAAGTTAATGTACATACATTACCTAGATATTAAAGTTTTTTTAGTATGGATCAATCGGAGAGAGATTGGTTCCAATTCCACATGGTATACATATTTTCAAGAAAATATGTCATAATAAAAAAGTGGAAAGGGTTATAAAGAGTAAAATTCGATACTCTTCTGTGATAGGATCTATCAATTTTTCATGTTATGTATAAATATTGATGTTTCTTATGCTTTGATCATGGTAAGAAGATTTCAAGAATATCTATGTAAAGAATAGTGTACTATAGTTAAGACTATGCTAAAATATATGAGTGAAACTAAGGATAAGTTACTAGTTAATGGAACATATGGAGATATAATTATCTGGGGTTTTATAGATTTTAGATTTTATATACATCTAAATTATTTGAATTCATAGTCAAGATACATATTTTGTCGTAGTGGAGGTGTTGTGAGATTGATTAATTCAAAGTAGCTAGTTTCAACCAATACTATAATGGGTCTCCCTATAAACAGTTAAAAAGAGGTATTTACTTTTCTTTAATAATAAAATGAGGCTTCGGCCCCAACCTTTAAAAAAAATAGTTTTGATTTGTAAATGTTTCCTAGATCATGATGTAGTTCTTTGAATTAAAGTCCATATCACAATTTACCATGATAAAATGGAAGAAAAATATCCCTCTAAGGATCCATGGTCACACTATAGGAAAAACACATACTTCTAAATTTTCACCTCTTTGGGTATTTTTCTAAATTAGGCGATGTTATGGTGAGCATAGTATCCATAGAGGAAAATGTGTAAGACCCCATGACTAAGGTATTATTTCATCATAGACATGAGTATAATATGAGGACTAATGGACTGAATATTTTTGTTAGTTGGATCTAGTGCAAGTGGGAGTCTATTATAGTTACTACCAAAGAACCAAGTTGTTTAGTACTTTATTAAATGTTTTCATTATTAATGACATTTTATTATCACATTATTATTTTTTCTCACCATGAAATTTGAATTTAATAATTTCCTATTAATATATGATATGATGAATGGTTATAGAAGTTATGCATTATGATAAGAACCTATAGGTTCCACAACATCATTCATAAATATTTTTATATGGATGGAAGATATTTTTTTATTTGAATTAGATGATACAAGATATTAGGGTTAGAAGGATTATAAAACAAAATAGCACCTTATCATTGTTCATCATTTCTAATCTCTAAGATACAATGTTAAGAGAATAACCCCTTTGATAAGAAATATACATTTCTAGGTGTCATTGGATGTTCCTATGTACATATGTGTGTATAGAACCTTAGAATTTAATTTTATAAATAATGGATACCATGAATCATATTTTTTGATTCATTTATAAAATCTATTATTACATATTCTTGTTTCATGATATGATATTTTTGGTGCATCATGAGTGATATTTATTTAATGGATAATACAATATAGTATTTATCCCTTTCATCACTTAAAAAAAGTTTATATATCATTCCCTTTTATTGGAATGGAACTTAAAAAATAAACCCATGTCCAGGGTGTTTGGTGGGTGAGTTCATCTCTCAAATTTCACATAAATAGACATCAGTCATATAGGTTGATGGAATCATCATGCAACTTGCTTGATTCAGTATATTCTGATAAAATGATTATATTACACTATAAGAATTCGTACGTGGTTAATTGACCTTAAGACATTAACTAATTTCTATATGAGATCCTTTGAATTTTTCTAGATTCTAACATTTGAATTTTGGCGGTTACGCCTTATTCAACTGAGAAATATGACTAGAGGGTCACACCATAAGTGTATATGAAATGTCAGTTAAATTCAAGTAATGAATTTAAAAAGTTAGAATAAATAATATTTATTATGTTTTGGGTTATCATCAAAATTAATCATAGGTAATTGTAATTAATAATTTATAAAAATAATAACAAAAAATATTCATTCTTATGATTTTTAAATATAATATTTACTATATTTATTGTAGAATAATACCATGATATTTATTTATTAAGTAGTCAATATTTGATGATTAGTAAATGTCAACGAGGGAAAGAATACTGAGCTTAATAGGCTAATTAGAAATGGTATAAAGGATATTTATTTATATTATCAATGTGTTTTACATGTCAAGAAATTAATAATATTATTATTATTAATGTACATGGGTTTAACTAAGAATATTAAATATGTTTAAGGTCTTGTGTGCAGTTAACCAACCAAAAACCTTCCTTAATAATTATCAAAATATGACTCTTTCCTGAATGAATTTTATGTGAAAAAAATATAGTTATAAAATTTATAAATAAAGAGAGTGAATTATATATTCATCCTCTATCATGATATTGAGATAAAAGTAAGAGTTTTACACTTCAAGGAGAATACTTCCATGGTCAAACACAAATAACAAATGTGAATTAGACCCCCTGTGCTAGCACCTGTAGATTCTATGATGTCCTTAAAATGTTTTGGTGTACACTTGGATCACATATAGGGGTATTATATACCATAATATTATAGTTCAATGATGGTACAAAAATTTATAGTTAACTTTATCATCAACAAAATTGGAATTAAAATTTGATGTAATTTTATAAATGTCAATAAATTAATTATAAATTATTTTTGAAGATCCTCCTATTATGGTTTTTAAATTTTAATCTAATCAATTAATCTAAAATATTTATTGTACATGATGTTTTTATTATGTAAAGGAATGATTATAAATTATTTAATTCTAACATTTAAGCTACTCAGATCATCAAAGGATGCTTCCACTATTCCCAGAATATACACATGTGACTCAAAGATAGTGATCCAGCATGTACCCCAGGTACATGGGCATAGACATGTCTAGGGTACACAGGCATGGGAAATATTTAGGGTAATAGCTAGAGTAAATGGGGTCATCTATATTACACTAACACAGACTCTGTCTAGTCCAGGTTTAGCAGGACATATTGAGTATTACATGTACACATCATGTTCCCCTTCCGATGAAGGCCGAAGCCCAATTTATCTTCTATGTAGTTGAGTATCATTAGGGCATGTTCCCTTGGTCCACCGGAATGAGGGTATAGTGGGGAATCACATACTAAGTGTATGTTATCTTAGGCCCAATGTTTGGAGATTGTTTATCTATTTAATTTTTTTGAGAAAGAATATAAATTTTGTTTAAGTTTATCAAGATTTTCTCTTACGATAGGGAAACAAGTGATGTTGTGTATGATAATGTATCCATTAACCATGACACTAACAACCTACTTGTTGAATAAATACCTATAGCCACTTGCTTCAAGAATTAAATGACACATAATTTATACTAGAACACGTTTTGTTGTCTATTCTATTCTTGAGTAAGCTCTATAAATATCATATCTGAACATAGTGAATCATTTCTTTTTTAGGATGCCTTTCTGGAAATATCAAGATATGATCCCACAGTGGGATCATGATGATTATTCTATTAGTGATGAGTCTTTATTTTAGGGCCCTATTCAGAAGGATGTACCTATGGGTTATTTGTTGATATAGCATCCACATACTAAGTTAATGGTTATTCGTGGAATACAAATAGACGATATGTTCAGGACGACTGAACTTTATAAGTTCTAGTGGTAGATAAACCAAAGGTTTTGGGGGTCATCCTAAGCCAATGATAGTAGAAAACTATCTCAGGGAATTTTGAAGAGTTTTCCACCATGTTAGGGACCATCTGGATAAGTTGATGGTAAAAATAGTGAGCCTTCTTAATGGATTCATAAGGTGATGGTGTAACATGGTAATGTAGATGTAGGAAGAGGAAAATCTAGCCTAGGAAGAGTTTGAGTACCTCTTAAGAGAAGAGTTTTACCAAGAGACATAATGGGAAGTATGTATCCAATAGATTTTAGAGCCTTAGTAGGGTATCATTTCAATCATATAATATACATTGAAGTTTAACATCCTCTCATGATACATCATGGAATTTGTTCGTCAGGTGAATTTTTGTGTAAATAACTTTGATTGTGGACTTCACTAAATTATATGATCTAGTATGGTGTATCTTTACATTCCTTCATATGGTTGGGAGATACAATATGGCTTTGTCTTGGAGATATTTCAAGCTGAGTAGTCAAAATCTATTGGTTCTAGTAGTGGGAACCCAGGAGACATCACTTTAAAATTTAGAATTCTATGAACGAATCAGGGAGCTCGACACATGATGAATTTCTAGAGGAAATCATAGGATATGGTGTATATCATCCATGGATCTCATGATGGTTCTAATAAATTGAGGGAGAGGTGATGGTACTCTCTTTATGTGAGAGGGAATACTACATGGGATTACCCAACCAACTATGCGAAAGAATGTTAGATGGTTGATGGACCACCTAGACAAATGTTGAAAATGGAGGAAGGTGTCGAATTTGGAAGAGGAGTTTAGAGAGAAGTGAGAGGTAGCTTATGTTTTCATTTATTTTGACCGCACCTAGTGATCCATGTCAAGCTCATTGAGTTGGTGGTTAGGAACATAGGAAGCTTTCGATGGTGGAGGATTATGACCAAGATGCTATAGGGATGATTCAAGGTATGATATATATCTTCTCTACCTTATCTATAGTATTGATAAACATAGGAATAAGCCACACCTTCTTTGATACATCCCTTTTTCAATATCTTGATATTCCAGTGGAGCCTTTAGGTTATTCATTGTGTTTGAAGACACCTACAAGGGGATATTCAATGATCACACACTTCATCTAAAATGATGAATTGGCTATTGGATGATAGTGATTCATGTGGGATCTTTTAGGGACACGATTAGGCCTTAAGATATCATTATATGTATCAAATATCTCTCTGTAGTCCACAATTAGACTGAAAATTTTAGGTATAGGATGGGTTGAATCCATGTTGATTGGGGTGATATTTTCCATTATCCATGATAAGGAAACCCATGAAGAGAAGGATGTGCTCGTACCTTGGAGGATACACGATATTACTCATCAATTTTCTAGTATTCCTCTTAGAGATATAAATTTTATGAGGATTTAGTTTCCTATAGTTGTAGAAGAGTATGAGGATGTTTCCCTTGAGGACATGTTAGTCTTACATCCCCCTAAGATATTGATTTATTCATAGACCTACACCAATGGAATACCCTGATATCTGTTCTCTTATATTATAAGTCCCCTATTGAGATTCGAGGGCTGAAGGTGTAAATGGAGAATTTAATGTGGAAGGGATTTGTAAGACCGATTGTGTCCCCTAGGAAGCCTAAGTGTTTTCCTCCCAGAAGGAGTATGTGATTTTGAGGTGATGTATGGATTTATATTTCTTCAATTAGGTGACCATAAACAATAAATATCCCCTTCCCATAATCAATACCCTCATTGAAAAGTTGAAAGGGGAATGGTGGTTCTCAATGATTGACATCAGGTCGGGCTATCACCAACTTTTAGTTTGAAAGGAGAATATACCAAAGGGGAAATTTTGATTTCTCTATGGTAACTATTATTATTATGTTATTTCATTTATCATGAACAACTCACAATAAGTATTCATGGGAATTATAAACTAGATCATTCAACCTTTCAGGGACCAATTTGTGGTATTATTGATTGATAACATCCTCGTGTACTCAGTGTTATAGTATGAACACAAAATACATTTTAGGATGGTCTTGAACATATTCCAAGAGCACAAAATTTATCAGAATCATTCAATTTGTTAGTTCTAGATTTAAGAGGTCCATATCTTAGTAAATTTAATCTCTGAAGGGGGTGTAGTAGTGGACCCAAAAAAGGTTGAGGTAGTGTTCTATTGGTGTCCACTTTGGAGTCTCAATGAGTTCTATAACTTACTTGTGTTGATAGGATACTATTACAGATTTATGCATGATTTATCTAGGTTATTAGAACCCTAATGTTGATTAAATATAAATGGGTAGACCATATTTTGGTATGAGATATGCTAGTAGGTTTTTCAATATTTAATAAAGAGGATGGCAAGCACCCCAAACATGAAAAATCCAATGGAGGATGTTGAGTATG
Organism: Viscum album; assembly: GCA_963277665.1. Lineage (NCBI taxonomy): Eukaryota > Viridiplantae > Streptophyta > Magnoliopsida > Santalales > Viscaceae > Viscum > Viscum album. The sequence continues at coordinate 187,239,279 of OY728155.1, read as the reverse complement.
TGGTGTTCCATGAGGCCTCTAGAATTGGGCTTGGATGAGTTCGTATGTAGATAAATATGGTGATATCTTATGGGTCCCTATAGTTGAGACCCCAGGAGATAAAATATACGACTGATGATTTCGAGATGGCATCAGTAGTATTTACCCTTAATATTGAGTGACAATTATTTATGGGAAAGTGATTTATCATATATGATAACTATAAGAGTCTCAAATATATCATTTCATTGAAAGATTTTAACTTGATTAAGATACAATGGCCAGAGTTTCTAAAGGATTATGACTATGAGATAGTTCATAGTTATTGAAAGGGTATTATGGTGGCCGATTCTCTCAACAAGAGATCATGTTCATAGTGTTTGGGTGGGGAATTGAATTAGTTGGCCTCTTTATAGCCATCCTTGGGGATATGGATGATGTAGATAACCTTACATCGATCTTTATTACCCCAATACATATTTTGTGTGATAGGGATGCTCAAATTAAAGATAAATATAGAAATTTATTTCTTGGACATATATCAATTGGATTTAATTAATAAATAATTTTCAATATGGGGAGCACATAATCAATTTTCAAGGACATGCAATGTCACCAAGCACAATAAGAGATGAGGTACTGAGTATGTTTTATAAATTCCTATTATTAGTATATAAAAGAATGAAAAATATTTACTAAGACCATCAATATCATCTATGGTATTAATGTATGAAGAAGTGTGTTTCAAACTTTATATCTCGATGGCTTACTTTCAAGTAGGTGAAGGCCAAACACCAAGTTTCTGTAGGTTTGGATCAACTATTTTATATGTCAAAGTAATTGTGGGATGGTGTCTCTATAGAATATATAAAATGAATTACACAATAATATAGTGGCAAATATTCTATATGGGTTACCGTATAATAAATCAATAAGTCAAGATACTTCATAACCATTTGAGAATAGAGTTTAGTAAACATTTTGGGATGCTTATACGTAAAAGAGATTCTTGGGATTCCTAGAGTTCCCTTGAGAACTGTTTTAGACAATGAAGATCGATTCACATCATGATTACGGAGATAATTACAAGAGGACTTTGGGACTCAATTAAAGTTGAGCACAATGTTCCACCCAAAGAAAGACATCCAAAAAGTGAGAACCATTCAGATATTGGAGGATATTCGTTGGGATTGCATGATGGAATTTGGCATTGATGAGAGGATCTCCTACCCCTGGTGAATATTTTTTATATCAATAGATTGCACTCCACTATCACTATGGTACTATTTAAGGCCCTATATATAGGTTACTAATTTGTTAGAATCATCCAGGGGAGTCAATAATCATGGGCCTGGAGTTGTTGTGAGCGACAACAGAGAAGGTGAATATCAATGAAGAGCATATGAGGATTTTCTAGAGCCACCATATGTCTTATGAGGACTGATGAAAAAGGATAATTGAGTTATATTATGGATAAAATGTGTTCCTAAATGTCTCACCTCAAAGAGGATAAAAGGGGATTTGTTGGGGTGGCATGTTTTTTCTATGATTCATTATCCATTTCTAGATAATATGAATTATTTGTTATGTGACATAACACCATAATTATACTAGTTATGCAATTTATTCCATGTATTTCATCTGAGGAGGTATGTGTGTGACCCTTCACACATTATTGATCATGGAGAGGTGGACACCAAGGATGGAGAAACCAATATAGAGTTCATATTACGAATTGAGTATTGGAAATAGATGATCCATCATGGGTGATAAATTCCCATGGTGAGTGTTTGATGTCAATATAGGACTCATCTAGGGAGTATCTTGGAGTGGGAAAATGATAGGTGAGCTCAGTACCATGATATTGTTTGAGTAGTGTTTCGGCTTATTGAGACAAACTTATCTGAGTTGGGGAGAATGTAATGAATCTTTTTTGACTATTAACAATATGATATATTTTAAGTAATATTTTTTTATTATTCTCATAGTCAATGTGAGAATCCAAGGCCCATGGTGCCTGAGTGTTGATATAATAAAAATATTATATGTTTTGTATCAAATGCATGTATTTTTTTTAAATAATAGAATATGTCTCAAACAGAATTTCATATGGGGAAACTAAGAAAACCATTAAATATAGATTGTAGGGTTTACCGTATTCATTATATAATATTTTCACACATCTAGGTTTTTTGTTTAAGGGTAGCCGAATGTAGAATAATAAAAAATAAATTAAATAAATAATTTATTTTTATTGAATTGGTTATAGATTAATAATATATTATCCAAACATAGTTATGGAAAAATTATAGGTTTAGATTCATAACCCTAGATATTGGATATAATAATGGAGGAGATATTTAGAGGGAGACAATAGGATTGTGGATCAATGATCGAGTTGACAAGTAGTTTTCCTTTATTAATGTAGTTCTTTCATATCACAAATAAAAATGATGTAGAATTATTATTCATCAATTATCAATCAAATTTATATTTAAGTATTTCTTTTTTTGGATTAATCCCCATATGTGATTCTCCTATATCAAACCTGAATTAATTATTTATATAACTAATTCACAGATCAATTATTGATTTATAATTGATGATTTTCTTTTTAGAATTAATAATTGGTAAAGGGTTTATTAATCCTTTATTGATAGTTTATGTTTCCCATTTACTCCATCATGAATAATGGAAAACTGAACAATGACTGAGATTTATTTCCCCACGTTTTTGTTTCATTCATGTTTCAACTCCTTCAAACATTTTTTTTTCAGAATATTTTTTTGACCAAAAGTTTGAATTCACATGAGAATCGATCATTTCAAAATCGATATTTGGTGAAATAGATTGTTACCATGTGTATATATTTGGAATATAAGGAATGATATTGGTGTTATGAATATGATGAAATATTGATGATTGTATTGAGGTTATTCACTTGGAATATAAGAGTTTTGGGGAAGTAGTTTGATGACAGATGATTTTCAAATAGATGGGTGGACAGAATCAATACATTGGTGATAGATTAAGATCATGAAAAACTAGATTCTATATCTAATGAGGAATCCATAGTGGAATTATATATGGTTATAGCATAGGTGAAGACTATGGAAGTTCTTACTTCCTATGAAATTGTGACATATAGGCATGTAGATCCAAAGAAAAAATTACATGTGTCCTCCATTAAATGATGTTTGGGGTTATGGATAGAAATAAATAACACATGTCATGTGTCCTATCCAAATATTATGTGAACCAAAGATAGTGACCTAGTGTGCTCCACTTGGCACACATGCATGGGAATGACCAAGGTACACATACACTACCAGTGTACATGGGAATGGAATGAGTACATGTTCACAATATGGGTAACATATGTATAGAGTTGGGTTGGTTTTCATTTAGCAGGACACGTTGGGTATTCCATATTCAATATGTGTACCCCATCCATGGTAGGATAGGGACCTATTCTCTTCAGTATTGTTGAATATCATTAGGGTAAATTCCCTTGGTATATCCCTATAAGGGTATAATGAGGCATCCCATATTGAGTATTGGAAATGAGATTCTATCTATTTTTTACTTCTAAATATAACTAGGAATCACTGCATGTGGCCCAAGGGGTGATCATCTATAGTTTCTTTATATGTACGGTTAGTTATCGCAGTATCACTATTCAGGGCATATAATCCCCATCCTAGTGAACTATTCCAGACAGAGTTAGGTATACTCCATAGGCCATAGGTGCAATCCCCTGGCTGTGTATCAACATTCATTGAGTTCCAATGTGTACCTCTTCATGGAAAGGCTTGGCAAGAATGAGCTCTCAGATGAGCACTATCAGTGTCTACAATAAATGATGATTTATTTCTATCAGATGAGATTTACCTTTAATCCTCAAGTGGAATCCTAGGCTGGAAGTGTGTGTGTGACCATTCATTAAGAACTAGTGTCAATATTGTGTATATATATATTGATTTCATCCTTATGATTGAGCTGACTCTCTTGGAACGTTTATGTTTGGTGATTTTAGGGTTTCTTAATAGGAATGTTTTTAATCACCTTGACATGGTATCAACCCACATGATTCATATATTATATAGATTACAATATTTACGATGGATTATTAGGTAGACCAAGAGCTAGTTGAACTTAGTTTCTATAGGAAGAACCTAATTAGTTCAAGGAGTTTAATCATGACACCATACCCCTTTTTACTAAAAGGATGGATTATTTTTCAGTTTTAGTGGTACCATATTTTCCCCCTTACTTGCCAATACTTATTTTGTACTACGAGGTTGGATTTAGCTGAAAATATTTACATAGTTTTTTCTTTCCTTTCACATTATATTGGGGTTTTGCGATGTTTGTTTTTGTATAGGTACATTAGTTTATGGCCACCCATCAATGTGATGTGCTTAATTATAACTAGTTTCCAACCATTGTCTTATTGGAGGTGGTCAAGGGGTGTCACACCTGGTTTTTGTCAATGATGTGGGCCTTGGTGATTCAGTTTTTGATACATAAGTTGATGTGTGATAGTTGAGATCAGAGAAAAGAGGATTCTAATTAGCTGTGGTGTGGTTTTATGGGTTAGGTCAGAGATCCCAAATCTTTCATATGAAACTCAGGATTGTATTTATTTTATTAATATAGTTAAAATTACCTAATATATATAAGGGTGACCTAATACTGGGGGTTATAATGGATTTGTGGGTGCCTTAGATATGGGAATCATCAGTAGATTCTTTTTTTATGAGAAAAGTGATAGTGAGGTGCTACTAGTTATGTGGTATAATAATGTTGATACATTTGATTTTCATGATGAAATCATCTCAATTTCTAGTTAATGCTACCTATTCTACACTGTCACCATCCTCCATGTAGTGAGAGGATTTTTCATGGTTCTTATTCTCTCTTCTTCATTCCCTTGTATCCTCCTAGAAGTCACCCACTATGAACATAAATCTTTATACTATAAACATCATTAATAAACCCCACCTTAGTTTAGAACTATGTTTGTCTGGTGACTATGGATTTTTTTTCTTGTGGAATATTTCGAGTCCCTCCCTCTTTATTTCCATTCTGACTTTTGTGAGGGTTTGTTTCTAATGTCTAACACGTCTCTCGGCTCTTGTCCCACTTTTTCGTGCTCCACCTCTGCCATTATTTATCTACCCACTGTGAAAGACCCCATTTCTGTCAAAGAATGATGGAGTTTTTGGGATTTTTGGGATCGTGGTGTGGTAGTATTAAATCCATCTCTGTTATGGTTTTCTCTGTTATTTCCTTTTCCCTTCCTTGCTTTTTGATTTCACTTTCATGGTATCCTAGTGTCTTGGTGTTTCTTTTTTGTTCTATTGTTTTTTATTTTGGCTCACCATGATTTTAGGGTTCTAGTTGTGAGGCATTCGTCCTATTCTGGAGTTGTTCGAGGATTTGTATTGTGATTTCAGGGTCTAGGCGGAAATTGGTTTCAGTGTTTCCTTTGTGATGATGATTATAGATTTTTTGATGTATAGATATTTGTGTTGTTTGTTTCCATTTATTTTTTATTCTCTCAGTGATGGATATGAGGAATAGTAAGGTGGTCATTCAAAAGGATGTTTCTTGATGTCGAGGTTTTCATCCGCTATTTACTCTTCTCTTTCTCTAGGATTCAACCTCTCTTCTCCATTTCAGTGTTGTGCGATGTTTTTTCAAGGTGTCTTGTGATGTGGGTTGGGGCAATCACCAGTGTTCCTAGTTGCATCTACCATGGTGGATCTGTCTCTATATCCGATCCCCACTAGGCTTGTTGATCGTGTCTATTGTGGAGCTTCTTCAATGCCTCAATTCTTTATGATGAAGGAGGATTGGTATTACTAGTTTTATTTGGTTGTTTCTGGTAAGTTTTTTTATTATTTTCTATTCTGGTTCGATTGTGTGGATGAAATTCATTCAGGTTTCCAGTTGTTGGTGTGATTGAATGAGGCCATCGATGATAATTCTTAGGGAAAATACGGTGACAACAATGTCCGTTGATGGATATGGTCACACGGTATATGTTGAAATGACATGAATTTCATCGAATAGGGTGATGGATTGTGACCAAAGGTGGTTTCGATGCTGGGTTCATGGTTGACTATTTAATTTTGAATTAAAGGATTTTGGTATTGTTTGTTCAACCATTGAATTCAGTTTCCCACTGACTGTTTTCTGTTCGATGATGCAGTCTAGCTGTATCTGGTTATTTGGTTTTAGGTATGTGTGGTTCCCACCAATCCACAAAGTGGATTTAAGAAAATAATAAAAATGGATTATAATGAATGGGAGTATTAGTGTGATTCTTGACCTTGTGGTTTAGGATTGGTCCTTGATGATAAAACAAACATTGATTTTATATGGTTGGATGTAGTATACTATGATCATGGGAAGATGATTCTTGGTTTAGAGATGAACCAAGATTTTGTGGGTGATCCTTTGATATACTGTGGCATGATTTATATTCTCTATTTTTAATAAGTATGTGAAGGGTGATTTGGGATTTATGAAATTGAAATGTGAAAGGATAATGTTATGTGATTTTTGCAGGAAAGCCTAGGGTTGACAATATTCAACTCATGGGATCATGAGTTGGGTTATGTGGTTAGGTTGTAATAGGGCATACATCTATTACATTAATATTAAATTGAGATAGTACATGTTGGTTTCCCATAGTTCTATTATTCTATGAATTGGCGAGAAAGAAAGTATATGCCAAGGTTATATGGGGTTGATGAGAATATTTATGAACCCATGGTTGACTTAGAGTTTAGATAAAATTGGGAAGGTCCCTCTACTTTATAAGAGAAAATAGGAATGTATCATGTGTGTTGGAATAACTAATATAGGTTTATTCTTATATTGGTCGATAATATACATGATCGTGACTTGGGAAGACAAGAAAATGTTTGAGGATGAAATCTATCTAGTTTTCACAGGTGGAGTGGTATAAAAAAAATCCATTTTGTAGATTCCACCATTAAATGTTGGAGGGTGTGACCCTTTTTATGAATGAAAAAACAGCAGCTGACAATGATGAAGTTTGTGTGAGAATGGAATGATTATTTTTTGTTTTATTGTTTTGGTGCCCAGGTATGAGTGAGATGACCATGTCTAGTAATTGTGTGCAATAATGGATTGAGAATGGGACATGGGGGATCAACCCATGTTGTTGGGGTCATGTGTCCAATGGGATCGGTTGATGGATGATCTTTGTGGATCATAGATTCTCATGAGTTGGTAGGTTTGATGTTTTTAGTTCCTTGGTGATTTTTTGGTTTGAGGCTTGAATGTGCTATTGGATAGAGTCAGTGTATTGAAACTAGGATTCAGATGATTTAGGTGGGATCTAAGAGGGAGTCATATTAGAGACATAAAGATACTCATACTATAATTATGAAAAATGATCAGTTAGTAATATATCAAATTAATTAGATTGAACATTGGGTTATGGTTTAATGTTGGGGAATAGAAAACCTCAGGATGCGTTTAGGAGTTAAGGCATCGAGATTAGGTGATATGATAAGGTGTTGGAGAGTGTGACCAGTAATTTTTGATAAATGATTAAAATATAACATTATAATGATAATGTTTCTTGAATTGGGTTCATTTATATGGAAACCACACTGATTAGGTCATTGGACCACTGATATTATCATTTTAGAAGGTGATTATAATTATTGGGAGCACTGTGGATTAGAATATTCTATTGTGAACTGAGACTTATGGTGAGGAATTATATAAGATTAGTGATTATTTTTTTTATGAAACATGGATTTATCATGACAAAAAAGCCTCATAAATTTTATTCCCATAATTTATGTGAATTTGATGAGTAGTGGATCAAGTTTTGATAAATAGTGCTCCTCAAATTAAGAGCTGTACAGGGGAATCTCAATTGTCATTTTAGAGTAGTGTTTAATGAGTTGATTATGAATTGGATACCATGATAGGTTGGGTTAATGGTTTAGGTCAATTTAGATTTCTCATATATGGGATGTGGTATAGTGTGGAAGTTGTGAAACCTTATGTTTGTATGAGTTGGGTTTTTCAAGGGTAATAATATTTATGATTTCTAGAGTAAGTTGTATTTGAGAATTAGTGTTTAAAATGACATTATATGAGTTTGAACATCTTGATAAGGACTAATTAGGTGTGGTTAGAGGACCATAGAGTGTATTGTGTGCTTGAGTGCTTATTAGAGTGAATACATGTTCAGTTGTACTGAGATTTTACTATAGGATTACCACTATAGGGAGGAATATGTCATGGTGGAAACTGTGGTGGTGGGTAAAATTCCTTACATGAAGGGTGTGGCTCTTAGATTAATAATGGTGCCTAAGGGGAACAACTGTTTGAAATGGAAAAGGTTAAATTCCCTAAATAGTATTTTTAGAGACCACGGTGGAACCTAGGCCCACCCCTCACACCTTATCACTTTGGGATTTAGCATTTTGGAGGGTATTTTGGTTGAGGGGTTAGGGTGTTTCTATTTTTGGAAAACAAAAGTTGAATTCCTAAGGATGTGCATGGTGGGGAAATTTTTTTGGTTTGGAGCATGGGGTTTAAGTTCTTCCTATATGGAATGGTGATAGGGGTAAGGGGCTGACTATTTTTTCGGGCATGTATGGTATTTTTAGGATTATTGGGAGTAAAACCATGGTGTATCATAAGTTGTGTTGTATATCATTTTTCTTCCCAACACAATTTTATTTTATGGGAAAAAACTAATTTACCCACTCTTTTAAAATACTAACTCCCATTTTCCCTCTCTTATATGTATGAAACTTGAGGTTATAGATAATTTGACCACACTATACTTTTGATAAACTACCAGAACTAGAAAATCCAGAATCACACTAGAGAAATTATATTTCAAAAAGAAATATTGAAACAATTTTTTAATGGAAATTGGAAGAATATAATTTAACCAAATTAAATACCTAATTAAAAATATGTTCAGACCTAATAACTTCAATAAATAAAAAAAATTCATACAACAAAAATAAATGTAATCAATAACAAACACATTGGTGTTTTGTGGATCAGATAAAAAATCCAACAATCTTGAGAGAAACATCATAGAATTCCATTTGTCCAGAAGTAAATGTTTACATGTTGTGATTAATGAGTCTCATGGATTACCATAAAAAGTAATCATGTTATGTTCATTAATAACAATGGTTACCCTCCCTCTTATTTATAGAGAGTTCCACTAGGTCATCAAGTTGCATTAACCTTTGAGAAATGAGGGAGTCCATCTGTTCCAAAATTTTCACAACCGATATCCTATAAAAATATATAATGTGAACACCACATCAAGTAAATAAAAAACCACTCAACATCAATATGAAGTTTTACCATCCTTCAGAAGTCCCTACCAAACTTCTGGAATAAGACCACATGATGATGAGAACATTAGAATAACCACCTTCAAAACAACCTCATTCTAGAATCCTCCTTGTATAAATGATGAAGGAAACACCACTTATTCTATTACATTAATAAAATGAATATCTTCTAGAACCACTCCTTATAATAGAATAAAATATTCCAATAGAATTAGGAGTCAATCATTCCCAAAAATCTCAAACTTTAAGACTCATTTAAGGAAATCCATGACACCACCTTCAACTTCTGCTGCATACAAAGCTTCTACAACTCCTTCTGTTCACCATGATTGATTGAGGCTCTATTTTGCCTCAATATTTTCAGACCAAAGCTGTTGGTGAACATGTACACTAGATTTCATTTACTATTTTTCATTCATAACACTATCTCACCACATAATAGTTTATTTAACATGTATTGGTCCTTCATATCAATGTGTTTAGTTCTTGAATTAAAAATTAGATTCTTAGATAACTGAAGTTCACTTTGAATATCATAGTAGAGAAACCCTTTCCCCTCACTGTATCCAAATTCTTAAATTAAATGACTCATCTAGTCTATTTACATACTTTCTTTCACTAAAACTATATAATATTCTTCTATTTTAGAAAGATAAATCATCAGTTTATCTTGGAAATTCAACTGATTACGGTTCTCCTAAAAGTATAAACATAATTATTTGTGCTCTTATGATAGCATTAATCATCCCCAAAGTCTACATATACAACCCCAAGTAACAAATCATCCTCTATCTATACATTCCATTTGTTTGAGGTACAAAATAATTGACTTTACATCTCCCCAATGATCTTTTCATGGATTTTCCATGATCCAACTGACCTCTCCCACTGAATTACCAATATCCAAATGAGTTCACAGTATAGTATATGTCAAACTTTGAACTAATAAATCATATAACACCTTCTCCATGTACTTATTTTCTTATTATATTCATGTTTCCTACTCCTTTAAAAGTTTAAAGTGGCTAGGTAAATGAGTTGAAACTAGCTTACATCTACACATTAAAAATTACTAAATATCCTTATGGATGCATTCCTTCCATGATAAAAACAAGATCGTAGTTTTCCTATCTTGCTCCATCCTCATAAAAATATCTTCTTTTATTTAACAAGATATTTCATCGCAAACATCTCAAAAAATTCATCCTTCATCTTCTAAATCAACTAAATATTTAGACCCACCAACAACATATCATCCAAATAAATGAGTAATATTATGAAGTCATTTCAATAAAACCCCTTATAGAAACAAAAGTTATTAGAGTTACATAATATCAATAAATTATATTATATGAAATAATCAAACTTCTGATTCCAACACCTTGGTGATTTTTTATGCAATAAATACTCATTTTCCATTTTCACACCAATCCCTAATTCTCTTTTTCCAGGAACTAACTAGTTGATTCATATAAATTTCTTCCTAAAAATCATCACAATGAAGAGCTAATAAATTCATTTTTCCAATGTATAAATATATAGAAGAAAACATGCTCAAAATAGTTTGTATGGTAGAATGAATAACCACCAGAGGGAATATTTAATAGAAACCAATAAATTCCTTACACTCAACCCCTTTCACAATTATCCTCCCTTTATACCTATTCCTACTGTTAACATCCTTCAATTAGAATACCTATTTTTATCAAGTTTTTTTCTTATCTAATATTAATTCCATCATCTCTCAAATGTTATTCACTTTAATTGAATCCAAATCATCTTAAATTTCTAACTCACACATTCCATAATATCCTAGAGAAACCAACTCTTTATGACTTTCTTGTTTTCCAACATCTGTTAAATGTTAGAAAACATGATGATATCAATACCATTATATTTTCCATATGAACATCGATGATCTTATCAAAATAACACATGATTCATATTATTTTAAAATTATATCATTCATAACATTACAATTAAAAACTATTGAATGAGTTTCATCAGTTCCTGTGGTTTTAGGTATGTTTTCTACTTGTTGAATTTCTTAGCATTATCTATAACCCTATAAATATACCTCTAGAATATGTTATGTTATGATAAAATCAATGATATATGATATTTCAAGAGTATTTAATCCCTTATCACCACTATTTAAATCAACTTGAATTTAATTTGAATTATTATTCTCAACCTATATTCCTTTTAAAGTTATGAAATTTCCATAGAATTTTCTCATTAAATATAAAATTTTATGTTCTGAAAAGTTTCTTCTTTTCATCATCCTAATACAGAAAACCAAATCCTTCATTTTCATCATCCATGAAGAAATATCCCTAATATTTTTCTTCAGTCTTATGTATTGATTTTTCATCCAGGTTCATATAGTATAAATGTCTAATAACTATTTTATAATAATAATCTACTCTGTATCAGACCAGAGTTCCACTAGTAATTACAATATTACTTGTGTTGATGAACATGTGTTGATTAAGTATGTTTATATTACAACTAATTCTTCCCAAAAAACATTAGTAATTCTATAGTTTAACAACATAATTATATTATACCTCATAAATTTCATATTCATTATCTTAGAAACACAATTTTTTGGTGTTATATGAACAATATTCTCTTTTTAGATGTCTCTTTTCCTATAATATTTCAAGAAACCCCTTATGGTAAACTCACAACCATTTTATAACCTCTTATATTTCATTTTTCATCTAATTTATATTTCCACTAAATAATTTAATTAAATAATTATTCCAAAAAATTAACTTCTATATTTCCAAAATTAGGCACATACATATCTTGTAGAATCATGAATTATGGTAAAAATGTACCAAGATCTTATGTGAGAATGAACATTGATAGGTCCCAAGACAATTGTATATACCAACTTCAAATTATAGATTTTATATGTTATTATGGAATAATTAAAAGATACCCTCCTCTAATTCCTGAGTATATAACTCTCATATATTACAATGTCAAAATTATCTTATCAGGAACCAACTTGATCCATCCCTTTGTCGGATGCCCAACAAAGTCTGTGATAAGGCCCAAAAATAATTCTCAATCCCAATGTTCTAGTAAAAGGTAATAAGAATCAAGGAAGCCTCACCTGGGAAATATTTTTCCCAATTCATAACAAAAAATTTAAGCATACAATTTTTTTGGATTGTCCTATCAGTACATTAGATTCCCACAGTAAGGAAAAATTAATTGAAGAGAAACCTAATATCAATAATTGGAATGTAGTAAATAGAAGTAAACACAAAAATCAATTGTCACCTTCTGATGTCCCTCTATTTAAATGTAAATATCCCCCTGTAGATGTATTGTTTGAATAAAACCCACTATATTTACCCTATGTCTATATAAATATGTAAAATTATATGTGGATTATGTGATTGTTTTTGACACTTTTCACTGGTGTTGCACATTGTCTCTCTATATGGTAGTAACACACTGATCATTGAGTCATATTCCCTCCTTCCAGAGGTGGGTAGATTCAATCACCTTAATCAACAATGTAAGTTCCTTTATTGAAAAAGGATGATGGGATGTTAATTACTCATTCCATGGATTCCACATTATAGCTTATCACCATGTCTATATATCCATAATAGATTTGATTCATGTTCATGAAACTCATTCCCAATGCTATCATGTAGTGGGTAATAATTAATTACACTGTTTTTGTCTTTATAAAGAAAAAACTTTTTTTAATGTATATAGTAATGTTGGTCATGTCTTGGAATTTATAGTTTTTGGGAAAGTTTGGTATCTGTAAGGTTCTATCCTTTTAAATTATGACGAATCTTATTTGAGGAATCTTAATAATTAACCCTAAGGAATTCTCTATCGAGCACGATTTAGTTGACACCATGGGTATAAGTATTCTAGGGATTTGTAACTAAGGAATCCCATGTTCACTATATGGGGTAGGAATTATAGATCTAGAAATTGGATTAACATTTTGTGGGGAAATTTGAGTCATAATTTTAATTCCTTATGAGAATCGGGGGGTGGGGTCATAGGTTTAACATCTTATGGGGACATGTGGGTTTTAGGTTTAACGTCTTATAGGGACAAGTGGGTTGTAATGAACCAAAATTATATCAATGGAAATTAAATTATTTTAATTATGTTATATTTTAAGGAAAACATAAACATCACATATTTAACATAAAAAACATCATAAATGAAGAATGAATGAAATAATAAGTATTATAAGAAGTTAAGAAATTTATACTGATGAAATAGTAACTTGAACATTGGAATAGTAATTTGACCTTTACGAATGGTAAACTAGTCAGTGGAATAGTAAACATACCAATGAAATTATAAATAAAATTTAATCATCATATAAGTGAAAATATGATATAATTATACCATAGTATAAGTTATTAAATATTTTATAAATTATTAATTAAGTGTTGATATTTTGAAAAAAACATAAGTATTTATTTTCAATTTTATAAGATATACAGTTTTTTATAAGAATCTTTTTGTCTATAAAATGTATTCATAAATTAATATTTTATTATCTTATGATTATAAGATAATTTTTTGAGACGTTAATTAATTTTTGAAAGTGTTACAAAATCAGTAATAATTTTAAAATTGGTATTTTACATGTAAATGATGATTTTAATTAAAAATTATATTTCACATCTTTAGAATTTTTTTTCTAAAAATGGTGTTTATTTTTATATTCTACAAATAAAAAATTGGTGTGGATATATTTTGGTATTTTTCTAAAATACTAGAAGTTTCTTTTGAACAGTAAAATACATAATTTAAGATAAAAGACAAATACATGAATTATGGATTCATAAATGATATAAGGTGATGCAAGAAAAAAATATAGAAATATCCTTAATTATTTTATTTTATTTTAGGATAATTATAAATATATTAATAGACCTGATCCAAAATAATAAACTAATAAATAAAATAATGAGAAACACCCTTTCTCTATTAATACTGCCCATCACAACCCCTTCTCCTTACACCTATCAGGCCTTGATCCCTATCTAAATCCTTCTAAAATATCATCCCAATCCCATTCCACACGTCTAGGATCTTTTCTTCTTAACAAAATACCAAAACCAATCCCCTATGGAGGTTCTCAAGAAGAACAAATCATGAGGTAAAACCCTCATCCTTTTCTCTTAATTTCTTTTCACGTTCATTTCTTTTCATAATACTCTCCTCACCTACCCACATTTGAATAATATGACATATGAATTACCTTAAATATAGGGTATTTTTATCATTATAATGGAAAAATTCATCATCTTCTCTTTTTCCCATTCAATTAATACAAAAAATTGAACCATTATATGTGATGTTTTAATTTATCTGCTTCAAGTATGATGATGATTTCAATTTGTATTACTAACTAAAAGGTTGGTCACAAAACCATTTTTATGGTTGAAACAAAATATAATATATTTATTATATATTATTTATTGTTTTGTAACACTTATATATATATATATTATATTAAATAACAAAAAATAACTCGTTTGATGTGATCAAAAAAATGATAAAATTAATCTAAATAATTATCATTAACATGTTATCTAATAATTCTTCATCATATCCGGAAATATATATACATATATGAATAATTAATTTTTTTTTGTTAATTAACAAAAAATAATTTCTATTATATATAATTATATCCATTCTAAAAGAACTTCAATACCCATTCACAAGAAAACAGATCATGAAAACTAAGAAAAAAACACTACCGAATGATCAAATTGAACACTATAATTCATGAAAAGAGTCATGAATGAACTTGATAACAATATAATAAATAAATTACCTTTATAAAATTTTCTGGTTTTATTAATTAATGAAACCAATTTTTTTATTTAGGTATTATAATAAAATGAAGAACACCTTTAGACATAAGGTAATGGATTCTACTTGAACTTCCATTATTACATCAGGTTACTCTTCCTCCATTTTTACCCAAATGAAATTAACCTTTTCTTTCTATATAAAAATTACAAATTATTTTTATGTTTTTCATACTCATTAATAAATATCCATTCGTCTTTCTTTTTTGGGGACTTACATCTTTTTAAACGGATCCCTACTCAATTCTTCCTGATAAGCAAGACCGGTTTAAGGGAACATCCAAAATTCTTTCCTATTTTCAATTGAAATATATAATAATTTTTCAGACACCATTATTTTTATAAAATAAATGTTTTATCATGAATATCTATTATGTATTATTTCTTGTTTTATAGAAATAAATATGGGTTTACCATTTTAAAAAATATTAAATAGTTTCCTTAAAGATCACTAAAATGTTTTATTTATAATGTCTTTTAAACACTATGTTTACATATATCCTCTTAAATTGATGTCACTTATCTTGATCGATGTCTATTTTCACTTATGAATTTACATTTATGTTTTTAAAACATTATTTCATGGAAACACTTATGATATGCTCATTTTTATGCCTTCTGATATATTTATGATACCTGTTTCTTTCTATTCTTAACCCTTATATTTATTCTTAATGTGGAAAACATATTCATGAACATATTATGATGGGTGCACCGAGATATCACTCCAATGCCTTGGGTAATTTTTAGTCACATTATACAAAATTTTGGGATAGGGAGTGATCAAGATTCCCTTTTTGGACTTTGACCACCATGTTACATAGTCTTGGTGGTTATCCTTGACTAGTGTTTATGTAATCTTATATGTTGTTTCCACATTCCTATGATGAAATGATTTTATGTTACAATGTTATAAATTATATTATTCCTTATGTTTATTAATGTTCCATTCATTTACATGATAATTTTATGCCTTCAAACCCATATTCTATGTTCTATTCTTATACATAATCCCTTATTGGGATTTTTTAGATCATACCTTTTGTTCAAGTTATTCATAGGTTATCCCATACAGATGAAAGGTCTCAAAAAAAATGTAGGATCACATATTGAATGCTAAATAAAGAATTTTTTTTGATTCCCATGTTTTCAGTTTTATGTACCTAGTCTTCCAAAAACATAAAAATTTATGATCCTTGGCCTCTAATTTTATAGTTAATTATGTATGAAATCATGTAATAATATGTGAAAAAGGATAGAACCATGATAGTCAGTATCAGAGAAAGGTATAGTTTTTTGGGGGATTTGGGATAGATTACATTAGAATGTTCCCTATAGATAAGACTTAGTGTGAGAATCATCCCTAAATTTTTTTTATTATATATTAAGTGGTTTATTAAGAAAATAGATCCTTATCTAGATACAACAAGTGTAGGTGGTTCAAGTACATATGAACCTAGGTGTAACAACTCCGAAAAGGTGTTCTGGGACTAACTCATGGTAGCCCAGTACATAAAAATGGGCCTTACTGGGCACTTTGTTTGACAATCATGGGTGATATTCCTTCATAAATTCATAAGTTCATTACAAAATATTATTAAGGGAGTAAAAAATTCCCATACGAATATATGATAGGACATTAATAATGGATATCCAATATTGAAACTAGGTAATCACATGTTAGGATATAATTGTTTTTACAATTTTATCCTTTTATGTTTAAATTTACCTTTTATATTATTTTTATCTAAGTATTGAATCCCCCTACCTATTATTTATTTTTCTTATTGAATGGATAAAAATAGAAGAACCCCTTCCAAAAAATAAATGGGATAGGAAATGTGATGATTGCCTAAATGATATGCATGATATGATGGGAATGGGTGATCAAAACATTATTACAGTACTTTCTCAGCTGGACCATGATCTGAATAATAACTTGAATCATGTGGAACACCCTCCTCTTAAGAAAGTGTGTGTTTTTGTTGAATCCTTCATTAAACAAAGGCATCCCATGATTAGTGGATCTTTCAATCCCTTCCTCATAGAATAATAGATTAAATCCATTGATAAGATATTCACTATCCTATAATACATAGAAGAATAGAATGTCGTGTTTAAATTATATCATTTTGTTAGGGAATCTGAGAAGTGGTGTACATTTATCAAGAACACAAAGTCCAAGGAGGAAATTAATTTCATATAGTGGGAAGATTTCAAAAAAATATTAGTTAATAAATATTTTCACCAAACCCTCCGTATGAAGATTGAATGGTAATTCCTCATACTAAAGAAAATGGAATATTATTCTACTGGGGTGTATGAAAAAAAATAACTTGGATTGAAAGATACACCACTAGAATTTACATAAACCCTAAAATCAAGGTGTATCCCTCCTTTAGAGGGCTAAAACTGAGTATAAAAAAATAGTTTGTGATTGGATAATTCGATAGTTATGAAGAGTTTGTTTAGTGTTCCCTCAAGGTTGAAATGAATATTGGAGACTCTCCATAGTATAATAGGCCTAGTGAAAAAAGTGGAAAATAGATTTTAACCAAGCTGATGAATCCCATGATGGTATGAAGACCCTACATCACATGTTTAAAAAGTTTGAGAAGAATAATTCTGGAAACTACTTAAAGGGAAATAAGATATGATTCAAATGTATAAGAGAAGGGCATATGGCTAGTATCCTCAGAAGGGATATGAATATTCCTAGTACTGCAAAGGAAGAATGGAAGTTTCACATCCATGTTCTTCCTATAGTGCAGTGTTTTAAATACAAGGAACATGGGTATTTTGCAAAAAAAATCCCTAAGACTAGGGTTGTTGGAGGAAATCAACAACAACCAACAAGGTAGAAAGGAACAGAATATGACTGACTGAAAATTATTTTTTATTGAATAAAACACTTTTGTGAAAGAATGTGTGAAACCAAAGGATCCATAAAAACACCCAAACAACCCCGAACCAAAACCAGAAAGAGACAAGAACTACCTCATACACGCAACAACAACATCCACCCTCCCCTTGCGGGACACTCGAAGATCCCATGCAAGAATGGTCCCTCCCAATATTGCCATCCCTCCAAAACAGACATATCCCAAATGTCCTGCAAAGGGTATGGTAGAGTGCTCTACCCAAAAAGGATGTCCAGACTGCACTTCCCAATTCAGACTAGGGGAAAAGCCTCATAAGAAAAGGAAATATTACCAAAACAAATCTTTATCCTGTTGTTGTTTTCTTCCCTATAGAGATTCCAATACATTATCCATAACTTAGCCTCAATATCTTCTCCAATAAAATCTTCCAATCGGTTCTCCATTTTGTCCCACGTGTGGATATATTCTTCTTTGCTGATTTTCCTGTCGTTGACGCCTCTCATTTAGATCACATCTTGTTTGTCAATCCACTTCACCTGCTCGTTGTTGACCTGCACTCTTACAACCCTTCCCATAATATCAGCCTCCTCCTGTGGAATGTCAACATACAGAAATTATTCTACCATGTCTTCCTCGGAACAAAGGATAGGTTCCTTTCTGGAACTTCCCTTCTCGGTAGAACTTCCCATTTCATTGATGTTTCCCTTAATTAAAACTGAGTAGGAACTAGATAATGGTGTGGTGAAAGGTCTGTTAGTTGTTCATTCAAGAATAGTGAATGTTCAATTTGATTTTAGTTACACACATTATTTCATATCATTCATGTTTAGTAGAAATACTCAAATACCTCCTGAAATTTTGAGGTTGAGTTATTTGTGGGTATAATAAATGTGAAAAGTATTGTATCTAATATTTATAACTCCTCCCTGGTAAATTTTTGTAGACTATGTCTCCCAAAAAATCTTGTCATACTCCCTTTGGTAGAGTTTTATGCTATTTTGTGCACGAATTGGATATCTTTATTTAAATCCATTATCAACTATTGGGAAAGGGAGATCACTCTCCACGACTTGAAGTATCCTCTAATCATGTACAAGTGTAAGGAGGAGGATGAATCTTCATCAGAATACTCTTCTCAAGTGTGGATATTATTTCCTTGTAAGCAATCATATCCTTCTCAAATGATTGAGAAAAATTCTATAATAATGGTTGAAGACATTCCTATCACGAGGAATTACACTGATGTATTCTTTGAATATTATCCTAGTCTTCATCTTGATCAGGACATTGTGTTCTCAATTGAACTTTTTCCTGGATAGCTACATATGAAAAAGAAACCTTATAGAATAGCAACCACTAACCTAGAAGAGAAGAAGAATAATTTATAAGAGAGTATGGACAAGAGTTTTATTTTCCCAAGTGCTTCACCAGGGGGTGCACCAGTCCTCTTAATTAATAAGAACGATGGTTTAATGTGCCTCTTAATTGATTACTGTGAGCTCACTAAAATCATGATAACGAAAAATTATCCCCTAGCGTGGATAGATGAATTTCTTGATTAGTAATGTGGGGCCAATTATTTCCCTAAGGTGGACCCTTTGTCGGGATATCACTAATTAAATGTGAGGAAGGGAGATATTCTCATGAACGCCTTTCAAATGAGGTATGGAAACTATGAGTTCATAGTGATTCCCTTCAGACTCAATAATTCTCAAAAAAAATTGTTGGATTTCATGAATAGATTATTCAAGGAATACCCCAAAAAAATTGGGGTAGTCTTTACCGATGATATTATGATATACTCCAAGAGAAATGCAGAACATGGGGAGTATTTGAATACTATGTTAAATACATTGATAAGGGGGAAATTATAGGAAAATTAAATTAAATTTGATTTATATATGGATGAAGTATTATTCATGGGGTATGTTATCACTAAGAAAGGGATATCTCTAGACCCTTCCAAGATAAAGGAAATTGAATAGTTTCCCATAATAACATATGTAATAGAGAGCTGTAGTTTCCATGTTCTATCTAGGTACTACAAGTTATTTTTAAAGAACATATCATGATTTTAAAACCCAATAACCAATATGAAATGGAAGGGAGTGGAGTCTTTCAACTCTCAAGAGTGTGAGGATAGATTAAAAGAGATAAAAAATATGCTTACCTGCGCCAGTACTCACACTCCCAAAAAGTAGAGAGATATTTATGGTGTACATAAATTAATAAAAGAAGGTATTAGGATTTTTTCTAATGAATAATGATAATGTGATTTAATTCTATTCAAGGAAGTTGAAAGTGCATGAGAAAAACTATACCAGACATGATCTGGAGCAGGATACTATGATCTTTTCGTGTGAAAATCCAGTGGCTTCATCTCTGTATGGAGAAGTGTGAGATATATACTGATCACAAGAATCTTAAATATATATTCAAACATTAGGATCTTACCATGTTCCAAAGATGACGGTTGGATCTCGTGAATGTTTATGACTACTCAATCAACTACCACCATGGTAATGTGAATAAGGTGGTAGACGCTCTATATAGAAAGGATCCTGTATCATTATCAATGATGAGAATAGAGAAGGATCCAATAATATTAGACTTCAAAAGGACGGACATGGGAATAATTAAAGGAGGAAAATTATCAATCCTTTCCCAAATTATTTCTCTACCTTCCCTCACTGATAAAATAGAGGATACTCAACGAAATTATTTGGAAATTCAGAAAAGGGAGGAAGCTATTAGGAATGGGATATACTCAGAGTTCAAAATTGATAAGGAAAGAGTTGTATTATTTGTTTCATGAATATATGTACCATATGATAAATTGATAAAAAAGGATATTATGAATGACACACATAAGTCAACCTTCTCTATTCACGAGGGAGTAGAAATATGTATTGATATCTTCGAGAGAACTATTGTTAGGACAATATGAAAAAGGTTATTGCTAAGTATACATCAATGTTTCTTGTATGTAATCAAGTGAAGTTTGAAATGAAAATTTCTAAGGAGATAATGCAACCACTAACCATACCAACATGTAAGTGGGTGAAAATTACTATGAACATTTCCACTAGACATCTATGGACATGTAAAGGAAACAATGTTATATGGGTTGTTGTGGATTGTCTTATAAAGACATTTCACATTATCAAAATTAAAGAGTGCATCTCACTTGATAAAATTTAACTGATATACATAAAATAAGTGGTATGGATCCATGGATCACCTCTCTCTATTGTTTCTGATTGAGATCCTAGATTCACCTCCATGTTCTGGAAATGTCTCCAACATGCTCTAAACACTATGTTGAATTTTAGAACTGCCTATAATTCTCAAAATGATGGTCAATCTGAGTGCACTATTCCAACACTAGAAGACATGTTGGGAGAATGTTCTATGGACTTTAAGGGAGCATAAGACCAGCATATTACATTAGTCTAATTCTCATACAACAACAGTTTTCAATCGAGCATCCAAATGGCTCCATATGTAGACATTTATTGGAATAGTGTAGAACACTGTAATTCTAGGATGAATTCGGTGAAAATAAGATTCTATGACCTGAAAAGGTTAATGAAATGGTGGGGAAGTTTCAAACCATTCCAAAACATATCAAGGTAGTGAATATTTCCCAGAAGTGTTATGTGGAAAATCATCGATGAGACCTTTAATTTTAGTTTGGAGACATGGTTTTCATCTTCTTATCTCCTTGGAAGAGAATAATGAGATTTATAAACAAAGGAAAGCTAAGTCCTAGGTACAATGACCCCTTCAATATTCATGATCATGTTGGTGTTGTAGACTATTGACTAGAACTTCCACCTACAATGTATCAAGTACATGATGTATTCTATGTATCCCTATTAGGTAAGTACATACCAGATCCCTCACATGTATTGAATTCATAGGTGTTATAGTTTGATAATGATCTCTTATATGAGGAACAGTCAGTGAAGATCTTGGATCATAGAGATAATGTTCTACACAACAAGACTACTCTCCTGGTTAATGTACTATAACTATACCATAAGTAAGAAGGTGCAATATGGGATCTAGAGGATCCGATGGAGGAGAATTACCCACACCTTTTATCAATATAAAATGTAAAATGAAATTTCAAGGGGCAATTTTCAGAATGCAGGAAGAATTTAACGACCCAAAATTTTATCAATGAAAATTACATTATAATAATTATGTTATATAGTATAAATCACATAAAAATTACATATATTAAAAATTATAAACTTCAAAAATGAATAATGAATTAAATAATAAGTATTTCTAGAAGTTAAGGAACATTTACCAAAGAAATAATAATTTGACCATTGGAATAGTTTTGTGACCCTTATGAATTGTAAACTGGCAATCTGAATAGTAACCTCAACAATGAAAGTATAAAAAAAAATTATGCATCTTATAAATGAAAATATGATATTATTATATCATATTAAAATTAATTATTTTTTAGAAATTATTAATTAAGTGTTTATATTTTTATAAAACGTAAGTATTTATTTTCAATTGTATAATTAATGTAATGTTTTATAATAAAATTTATTTCCATTACAAGTGTTAATAAATTAATATTTTATTACCTTATGATTATAAGATATTTTTTGAGACCATAATTAATTTTTCAATGCACAAAAAAATCACTTATAATTTTAAAATTGGTATTTTACAACTAAATGATGATTTTAATTAAAAATTAAATTTCTCATATGAAGTGAATTATTTTAATAAAATTGAGTTCATTTTTTGTTTCTACACATTGGAAAATTGTTATGGTGAATATTTAGTATTTTTCTAAAATAATTGATTTTTTTGTGAATAGTAAAATACAATAATTTACAATAAAATCCAAATACATGAAATATGGTGTCCAAGATCATTTAAGGATGATTTTAAACAAAAATCTGGTTCTATACATCATTAGATTAATATATTTTGTGATAATTCTCAAAATATTCACTGTCCTGATCCAAAATAACAATCTAATGAATAAAATAATGCGAAAACACCCCCTCATCCACTATAAATACCACCCCTCACAACCTCTTCTCCTCTCACCTCTAAATCCTTGAAAATTGTACACATTATACTCAAATATCCTCCCAATACCCTTCTACATGTACAAGATATTTAATTCTTTATAGAAGAACAAAACATATCATCTAAAAATGTTCTCAAGAAGAAGGAATCAATAGGTAAAATGCTCTTCCTTTCCTTTTATGTTATTTTAAAATTCTTTTCTTTCCATTTTCAAAACCCAAACTCTACTCATACAAATAACATGAAACCCATAGAACCTTATATATAATTTATTTTTGTTATCCGAATATAATAATTCATCATCATCTCTCTTTCCCCCTCCATTTATACTAAAAATGAAAACATCATATGTCCAATGTTAATTTATCACATTCAAGGATGGTGTTGTTTTCAAATTCTATTACCATATTAAAGGCTGGTACTGAAATCATTATAATGATTTAAACTGATTATAATAAATTTATTATATATTATTTAATTTTCTAGAACCAATATATATATATATATATATATGTGATATTAAATAATAGAATAAAACAAGTTCGTTGTGATCGAAAAACTGCAAAAATTAATCTAAACAATTATCATTAACATGTTATCTAATGTTTCATCCTAATATCTGTAATAAAAATAAAATATATAAACAATAATAGTTATATAAATTAATTAATCACTTTTAATTTTAATTGGGGATAATTAAACCCATTCCCCATGAACCACCATACTCATTTGCAAGGGTACCGATCATGAAAACTAACAAAAATCACACACCTGAATGATGAAATTGAACACTATAATTCATCAAAAAATCCAGAAATAAAATTAATAATGTTATAATAAATAAATTAAATTTATAAAAGTTTCAAGAATTATTAATTAATTGATCTAATTTGGTTATTTAGGAAAATAAGTTCAAGTGAAGAACACTTGTAGACACAATGTAAGGGATTCTACCCAAACCTCCATTATTCCTTCAGGTTACCCTTCATCTCATTGTACCCAAATGAAATTCTCTTTTATTTTTTTTATATAAATATTCTAAATATTGTTTATATTTTCTCAACTCATGTATCATGATCTATTTATCCTTCTTTTTTGTGTATATACATGCTTTCCAGAGGTTCCATACTCAATTCATCTTGGTAAGCAAGCCTGATTTAAGGGATCCTCCTAAATTCCGAACCATTTTCATGTGCACTCTATAATATTTTTGAAGTCATTATTTTTTATAAAATCACATTTTTTTATCATGAAAAAAATTCATGATTTTTTGAGGACTAATATTTGGAATATTCATACCAATGGCTGTTGTGGGACTTATGACAAATAATCCCATTATAGTTCAACATGGAACATGAGTCAGGTGATATGGTTTTAAGAATTGATTTTGGAGTATTTTGAAAAATGGTATTCAAATAATCCATGATAATAATCTCAAATAATGATAATAGAAAGGTAAAAATAAGAGTTTTTTGACTAAATGTATTTCAGGGAGTGTAGAGGACTAACTCAACTCGTGGAATTTAAGTGGTGGAAATTAGGGTTGAATAAGATGTAACCAAAAATATATTCGACCTGTCATGAGAGGATCATGGTGACACTATTCAATTTTATTGGAGTAATTATTTAAAGGGAATGGACCAGGCCGAAGGCCCAAGAACATAGCCTACCCCTGATCTTGAGGGGGTGGGAGTGTGGTCCATGTGGTATGAACCAGTGAGTGTGAATGTAGGAGTTTCACCAAATATAGGGGTTTCACAATGCATCACAACTTTCAAAAAATTATTATTAGTGAAATGAGAGATCTAAATGGATATGGAAAATACTATTTCATAAAAAATTATAGTTTCAAGAAAACTATATTTTCATGTGGAATGACCATATTATATGAATAGATGTTTCATGAATATCCTAAAAACATAATATCTAAATGAAAGGATACTTTTTAGTGAATTTGATAAATATTACCCCTGAGGAAATGATTTATGTGAATTTTTGAATTTGTTTAGAGTTTTTTGAATCAAGATCCCAATGTTGTATCACAACATCTCCTCCCCTCAATGGTGACATGAGTGGGTACATATATAGGCTCATCAGAGGAGAGGTATTGATTTTGTGAAACATGGAAACTTTCATTGAATTTTATGAGTTTCAGTAAGAATTTGTGTTCTAAGATCAAAAATACCCTATGAAGAGGTTACTACCTTAGCGTATGTGTGGCCATATGACTTTCATTAATCAATTTTTTGATGCGTAGAGTAAACCAACTCTTCTCAGTGTGTCTAGGTGGATTCCATGAAATAGATATAGGATAATTGGAGGTTACTTATACTATATCAATATAACTAGGTGAGCTCTATAATCTAGAGTTACACTTCACTAAGGTTACCACATCTTGTTCCAGGGGGCCGAGTGACATCTGCAAACCATAGTTACAACACATGGAGGTTATCACCACTATCTTTACACGATTGGGTGACATCCATGAACTTGAGTAATGTTGCATGAAATTTACCATTTTTTGGAAGTTTTAGTAATAATGTTTTTTTACTTTAATGATTTTTTGTCTTATGAAATTCTATGTTTTATTCTAGAGTCATGATTACTAACCATTTTCAGTTGTATGACCCTAAACGACCATATATACTTATTCATAAGTGTGTTCTGGATCAAATACCATTAAAATTGAAGGCTTAAAAACGTAGTCTAATTTTTTGATAGGTTCATTATCATTTTATCTATTATTGGATGATTTGTTTTTAAATTCCAGTAGTGATAAAGGAAACACAAATAAATATTAACAAAATACCATCCTCCTTGTGACTATATGAGTCACCACCCAAAAAATAAGAACCACTATAACTCATTGGTGTGAATTGATAAGATGAAATCTACAACTGAAAAATTATAGAGATATAGGTATAATAAATATTATACTGAGTACTGATTCCAAAAGAAAACTCACTCCATATTCATTATAAAGACGAAACCATTTAATGATAGTTTGAAAATATAAATATATAAAAATAGGTTTTTCATTTCTTTTTAAGATAAGTATCTAGATAATACATAGAAAAAATACCACTATTTATTTTGAATAATATTTCCAAATAATTATAGAATATCTAAAAACACATTCATAAAGAGAAATATCCAATGAAAGACGTTTCTTAGTATAAAATAAAAATACAGAAGGCATATCATAAGGTCATAAAAACCGTGTAATGTTAAAAAAATCATTTAATTATTTTAGATATGAAAATGAAATAAATAAAAATTGAATTTAAATATAGTACTGTAGAAATATCGATAAATGAGAAAAAGTACCATGGGAAATCCATAACTATATTAGGCCAATGGGGATATATAATTCTCATCCTCTCAGTGATTATACCTTGTATGTGAATGTTCATTATCCTGCTCAATCCATTAAATAAAAATCACTATCATTTAGTAAGTGGGGTCACAAAATCATGCTAGGTATGGTAGGCCTGGGCAAGGGTACTTGTCCTAGTCTGCTATCCTAGATACCTAGAATTCCCATGTTCCATTCCCATTAACAAAATACACAAGTGAGTTATAGTAGAAAACCCAAAAATCAATCAGATAACAATGAAAGTAATGTATTCAACAAGACTTACCAGCCCTACATAACAAATCGAGATCCCCTTTTATAAAATCACACTAATATTCCATTCATATCAAATCTGAGTTCCACAAATAATATAAAAATCATGGAATCCATTATAGTGACCTTACATTCTTGAAAGGATTTGGAAAGTCCCAACTAATACTAAATGAATTAAATGAAACAATTAACATTAAGAAAACCATTTACAACTCAAAACTTTTAGGTTCCAAGACACTCTTTTCCGACTTATACAAAACATCACCTATATATATATATGAATACCCCTATCCCAATGTGCATATTCACACAAAAGTTTGTGTATATTTACAAAGTGGATGCTTATATATATATAAATATTTATATAAGGCTTATAAATAAATAAAATAGTATTTGAAAACCCCCCTTTTAAATCAATTTTATAAAATCAATGATTCCCTTTAGGCCTCAGTTGGAAATTTCCCTAAACTCCAAAACATTCTTGATACCCCAAACTTTTATAAGAGAAACAATTTCTAAGAAACCGAAAATTTTTATAAAATTTATTTATTTACATATATAATAGAAAAACATATGAAAAGAATCATTAAAATCAGAGATTTTAATTTAATGGATTAGACATAGGCAACCCTACACTAAAAATCATAAATAAAGTCATAATGGGATTGAGAGTCACTACCTTTGATGAATATATCTAAAAAAGGTCTCACACAAGGCCTCCCAATCCCTACAAAATAAAAATATAAAAATAAAAACACTACCCATAAACTAGGGTTGGACCAATAATTAATCATAGTAAGGTGGAGAAGAAGGGGGAGGAGAAAGAGGTTCATAGAAGGAAATACTCACCAATAATAGTTACATAAAGAAAAAGAAGAAAACCATACCCTTATGGAGGCATGAAATGGGGAGGTGGTGTGCATCTGGGGAGACCCTTTATATTGATAAATGGATAATATGGAGAGTGGTGAAGGAATAAAAAGTAACCTCATTTTGGGTTTTATTACATTAAGTTAAAAAGGTCATTTTTATATTTTAATTTAAATATGGGCATAGTGCATGGTTTGGTCATATAGTTTTGAAAACTATGCCCCAATTGTAAATCTTCTATAAGGATTCTAGAGAACCCTACATGGGGAAACTACATAGTTTGGAAAACTGAGTGTCGATCATGTGGTTGGGATGTGTCAAAATTAAAGAGGATATCAAACATTTTCTACATAGTTTTTCCAACTATGATCCCAAATCGTGCAACATGATTTGCATTCCCAATCCTTTATTTTTTTTGGAAAAAATCAATCCAGAAGTAAAAGTAAATAAACAAGGACCAGAAACAAAATAAAAATTAAATAGTTTTTTTTTGTTAAGGTGTGATAATTATCTTCACTAGGATAAATTATGACCCTAGATATTTCAAAGAGAGTCAGTTGATCATGACCAAAGCATGAATAAAGATGAAACTGAAGACCGAGAGACTAACAAAAACTTCTCTTATCAAAACTCTAAACTACAAAATTTCAAATATAAGATAATATGTCATCCTAAAAAATATTTATCCTAAACCTCCACAGATATGACCAGAGAGACCAAATAATTAAAAACACAAAAAAGAAAGAAATTAAATAAAAGGAATACTCATAACCCAAACAAAACATCAAATCAATGAACACTACAACCCCTAACATAGAAATATCAAAAAAATCTTCATGGTCTATTTAGGATATCCCTA
This sequence comes from Viscum album, assembly GCA_963277665.1. Classification (NCBI taxonomy): domain Eukaryota; kingdom Viridiplantae; phylum Streptophyta; class Magnoliopsida; order Santalales; family Viscaceae; genus Viscum; species Viscum album. The sequence continues at coordinate 187,210,735 of OY728155.1, read as the reverse complement.
AGTAACCATCACATAACCAACTATATAGTATAACCAAATTACTATGTTTGGGTTCATGAAGGATTGGGTTATGTGATGTTTCTAAAAATAAAACATTAACAACTGAGTTCAACACGATCTCATTTTATGTTGGTCTCTCCACCGTATAAGGACTATGTTCACACAATGAACCTGAAAAATAGAAAAACGGCATGAGTTATAAAGAATAATATGTGAAAAGAATCATGACACAAAACAAAAAAATAACTACCACTCTAGGACAACATGATTTAGAATTTCCCAAAAATGACACTTCTATTGAAACCATAATTTCAAAAAGAAAGTGGAGAAATGTGAGTCCATTAGATCTGGAATCACTATCACCAAAAATTAAAACATAAAATAATAATTCTCATGATCTAACCTAGAGAGAAAATTTGGATAGTGAACCTAGTAAAACCTAAATGAATAAGAGGCCAGCCAATTTGGACTAATCGACTGGAATATGAAGACTAGATATGATGAGGATTTCTAAATAAACCTATATAAAAAATACACATGATATTCAATCTTGTTAAAGGGAGGAAAATAGTTGTAAAACTGTTGGAACAATGACTATTGGTAAAACCAATTGATCAAAAAAATAAGTCACCCTTCCAAGTTATCCCAACCAATCATCCAAGACTACCCCATTTAAATATGTATTACCATCACCGAGACATGAACCTCATTAAAAAATATGACCAATGAAACAATAAGTAATCTATATGGATTTTTCAAAGGGTAATACCCTGATAAATAATTATTCATAATTTCATCTAATATTCTAACCACCTCAAATTTGAGAAGCTCAAAAATATCGAATAATGTACATCATTGATTCCAAAAAACCGATCTTCATCTAGAAAACCAATGAATGTACCCTAGAGACGCACAATATACTATTTTCAAAGAATTATTTAGGGAATAATATAATAATAAAATAAACACAAATCCAATTCAATGAAAATATTAGTTTGAATTCTAGACAAAAATAATTAGACCTCAACTCAAAGAAGTAGTCTGAAAAAGAAATCAAGCTAATGAACAAAACATAATATAAAAATCTCACTCATTGAAACCATTTAATTTAAAAAAACTATTCTCACTTAAATCCATATCAAAAACTATACGTGTCATCCCTTTAAAATATTTACAGTTCCTACTCAAAATTCATTTCATATATCTACAAAAATTCCATTATTCAAAATCAATTTTAGATGACGAAATAAAATTTAAGTAGTTAGAAACATACCAAAAGTATCCAGTCAAGCCTCAAATATATAAGTATACATCCCCACACCATCTTATATAGAAACCCATGACCACAAATAATAATTACCTTACCACACACATACATCAATATATAATAGTGTTCATAATTAATACTAATGTCCAACTAAAAAAATGGGAATTAAATTTTCATCCCTATATTCAGGATAACCCAATAACATTTAAAATAACCTTATTACACAAAAAACATTTATAAATTCCTAATTCAATTTCCATTCCACGTTTCCATAAACTCTAAAAAAATTCCAGTTTATTTTCAAATTACCTCATGTTGTTTGGGAAATCATCAATGGATAAAACCAAATATCATTTTAAAATCATGAGAAACATATCAAAATAAACATAAACCCAAAAAAATAATTATTTAAGGATAACCAGTACCCAATGAATCAAAATCCCAAAAATTATAAGAGAGATCTACTACACATGGCTTGGCCGCACATTTTTTCAAACAATACCTTATAACAATGAAGCCTATGAATCCCTCCAAAAATCACATACAAACATTAGAGATTCCCAAAATAACCCATAAACTATCAATATGGAAAATAAACACTCAAAAAAACCAAAAAACATGAAACATTTTGATAATTAAGCTAGGATTCATGAAATAATCTTCCCAAACAACCATGAAAACTCAAGCATCCTTCAAAATATACGGTGATCGAGAACCTACCTATGACTGTCCAATTGAATTTTAATAATCCAATATCCATAGAACTGTACAACCCTAATTAATAAGGGATAACCTCGATTGATACAATTTTTACATAAACAATCCTAATCCATCCCTCTATCAGACACCCAAGAATGCTCGTGATATGGGCCGAAGGGATTTCCTGATCCCCCAATGATGGATCAATTTTAGGGAATCAAGGAACTATTACAAGATAATTATATTTTCCCAATTAATAATAAATATTGTTGAATAAAGTAAATAAAATTATGGATTGACCTTCCCAAACATCATACATCCATTCCATAATAAATAGACCATTAACCTAACATCAAAATTAATAAGGATGTAAATTTTATATAGCATTAAGAAACTCTTTCACCCTCTGATTTCCCTCTAATATATAGAAATAACACCCCTCCAATGACTTTGCATCACCTAAAACAATCTATATTTACCCTCTATACATAAAAAATAGTAAAATACAAAGTGGAATATATGATAAAGGAAACTAAAATAAAACTAAACTATGACATACCTAACTATTTGTGACTATACAATTCATTTAACAATAAATATTAACAACTATGACAAAAAAAAGAGTAGATTAGTTGAATCCTATATCTAAAAAATGATAGAGATATAGGTGTGAGCACTGTAATGCTCAGTATGGATGCCAAAAAAGAAAACATTCCCTATTATTTTACATTAAGTATAAAAACTTTTAATTCGAGTTTGAAAATATAAATATAAAAAAATTAAGATTTCCTTTCTTTTCAAAAAAATTATCAAGCCGATAACTAGTAAAAAAATTCCCATTATTTATTTTGGAAACCATTTCGAAAGAATGATATACTCTGAAAAATCTATTCTGAAATAGAAACATGTTTTAAAGAAGCTTTTTAGTATGGAGGAAAATATTTTAAGGAATATCAAAAGGTGATACAAAACAGAGGAATGAAAAATTACCATTTTTTTATTTTAGACATGAAAAGGAAACTAATAAAAATGAAATGTAAATATAATAACATATAAGTGGTAATTAATTATATAAAGGCCCATGAGTATTCCCTAAGTAGATATGGTTAGTGTGGACTAAGGATCCTTATACTCTCGGTGATCATATGATGGATGCAAAGGATCGTTATCCTATTCGATCCAACCAATATACATCATCATAGTTTTGTTAGTGTTATAACATAATCCTACTAGGCAGGGTAGGTCATTACTAGTGTAATAGTCCTATTATTTCATCCTAGATACCCAGGATTCCCATGTTCCATTCCCATAACTAGAACAAGCAAGGGAGGTTTAGTTGAAAAACCAAAAATCAATCACACAAAAATTCAAGGTAAGCATAGAACACCTCCCTTCATTACCAAACCGATATATGGACCCTTTCCTAAATTCATAACTATATGAAAATCAAATAAAATATTTGTTCCAAATACCCTTTAATAATATATCATCCATGGGAGTGAACATCCCTTTTTGAAAGTATTTATCATGTCCCAATTATACCTTGAAGTTTTAAAAGAAACATTTAACATTTGGAAAACTATATACAACTAAATCCCTTTAGTGCCTTTTATGGTCTTGGTAAATCCCTAAGGGAAGAGGCTCGGGCTCTTCTTTCAGGCCTTTTGATTTGCAAGAGGAGGGGCTTGGCAGTGACAAAGATTGAATCTGATTCAGAGGTCCTGGTTAAGGCGGTGCAGGGAAGTTATGGGATTCCTTGGGATCTAACATACATTATTCGAAGGTGCAAGACAAAAACTAGTCATGGAAGGTTTATTCTTCATAGCTTGAGAGAAGATAACTTTTCCGCTGACTCACTAGCTCGTTTGGGCAGTCAGGAGGACCCTCTTGTTGTTTTTTATAGTCCACACTCCCTTCCCCTGCAGTGTTTATGTGTGGTTCGAGGGGATTCCCTAGGACTGCACCATTTTCGGGCCCCATGAATGGATTTTATTATTTTCTATTGTTTTTCTTTTAAAATATTAATAAAAAATAACTTTCAGACCCTTTAGGTTCCATGTCACCCACATCCCACTTATACACAATTGAACCTATATATAGATATATATCTTTTTCCAATGTACATATTCATAGAACCGTACTTAAATATGTAAAAATATGATACCTATATATATATATATCCATATATAATTATGTGTATAATCCTTATTAATAAATGAAATAGAAATACAAATAAACCACTTTAAATCATTTTTGAAAAATAAAAAATTCCTTTTAGGACGTGATAGGAAACCAATCGAAAGACCAAAACATTATTGATACTCCCAATTTGTATAATAGAAACCATTTCAATGAATCAAAAAAAACTTTTTAAAAATTATAAATTTCATAATATAATAGAAACATGCATTACAGAAATCAAGTAGTCATGGATTTTCCTTCACAGGCTCATACATAGGGAAAACTACCACATAAATCCAAAATGAAGTTATAATGGATCTGAGAGTAACAACCTTTGATTAATCATTCAAAAAAATTCCTCAAACCGAGCCTCATGAGTTCATGGAACAAAAAACACAAAATTTAAAAACTACCCACAAGATAGTGTTTAACTAACAATACACTATAGCAAGGGGAATAATAAGGTTAGAGAAGAAGGAGGCATAGGGAAGGAAATACATTTCTAGGATGATTTCATGATAAATGAAAATAAAATAAAACCAAAATAGGAGAGAAGAAGAGGATGTTTCATGTCACTATGGATCCCCCTCCTTGAATGTTTTGAACGATAAGGAGAGGGGTGAGGGAAAAAAAGGAAACCACTATAGGGTGTTAATCCATTATGGAAAAATGGAAATTATAAAAAAATTATTTTTTTAAAATTTCTACATGGTTCATTGTAAGGTTAAATTTTTTTGGAGATCATGCACCAACTATAAGACATTTATTAGGCATCTATATCATACTGAATGGTAAGGCTACACAGTTTGGAAAACTATGCACTGACTATGTGGTTTATCTCTGTCCAAAATGTAGTGGTTGTAATAATGATTGACATACAGTTTGAAAAACACACTACCTTAACTGCATGACATTATTTACATGACATGGCCTTATTAATTTAGATAAAACCCTCCCATAAGGAAAAATAAATAAACGAGGACCCAAAAAAATAATTTAATAGTGTCGGGTTATTGTGTGACATATCTAGGTTCAGTAAGCCCCTATCTCCAAGAATAGTTACGTTATTCTATGGTGTGAAAAACTTTAATTCCAAAGATCTAAACTTATAGATGATGATGTCCTGAAATTTATAAATCCATAATCCCATCAATTAAAATATAATGACCTAGCTTTTTACACCTCGGGCGATTACAAGAGAACCTTGAGTAATCTTCCATACTCCTTCAAAAATAGGGGTTGGAAAACTATTTTATCAAGAAAGAAAAATAGAAATTGGGTTCTTATAGAGACCTAGAACACCATTTATTATAATGTAACTTCCAATATTTGTTTTAAAATACACTTTTCCCTCTCCCACAATTTCAATATATTAATCAACAACTCTGTGAAATATAAAAAAAATTACCGACAAATATTTTAAACTGCATCCTTTTTATCTTATCGAATAAAATGATTACCCATAATGGATTATCTAATATTTAATTTGAGTATAAATACTAAAAATTATGTGTAAACTACACTTTTCTGCTACACTAAGTTATTTGGACATATTCAAACTAGTGGTTGTATTCCTATTTCATAAAACAATTCTATAGGTATCCTTTTCTAAAATAGAAATAAAACATTCTAGATCTGAGGGACTCATTTCACTTTATTTCCTCTATGATTATATATAATTCTTCTAATGGGGTGATTACACCATTAATTCTATAAAAAAATTACCTAAATAATAAAAACCCTCTATCCGTTCGAGCTCCTCATTGAGAATCATGTTCTGAAAATTAGTGAACTCCATGACATTATTTTTTCTTGTACTACTTACAGTTATGAACACAGCTTCCCATGATTCTGATAATGATTATAACAATATAATATCTTAAAAATTCATCAGTAAATATAAATTTCATACACTCCATCTGAATCTAGATAATGTTTAAATCATTCAAAATATTTTATAAATATCTTGATTCTAGTAATGTTAGAATGAATGGACAGCTCATTAAGAAAAATTTATTTAGTGCTATAGGTTTCTAATAAATATATGCAAGGGCTTACATACAATCGGATTTGGTCTTCTTCATCAAAAAGTTCAAATCCTCATTCTTGATTCTAGACATCCACATCACACCACATACCTCCCAAAATATCTTATCTTATTAACATCTATAAATTTCTTCTAATTGGACAGCCTTTAATAGAAGATCCAAATATTTCTAGATCATATAGTATTTCATTATCATTTTTCAGATATTGAGGCATGTTCAATATAATTTTTTGATTCAAACCATTACATTATCTGACGCCATCCTTCTGTAATTATGAAAAACAACAAAAATTTAAAAATTACCTAAGATAGAGGTAGTTACCAGAACTATAGAGTGAACATATGATTCCCTAGATTACCAACATATGATACAACTTATAGATAATTAATGTACACTTTCCATTTGATAAACTAACATAAAAAGTAAATCTGAAATCATATGTGTGGAAATATATTTTTGAAGGACCTCTACAAATATTAGTGTTCTAGAATAAAGAAAAAACATTTAAACCAATTCATCACACTAGGTCGAAATAAACTCTATACTATTCAATCTAACAAAAAAAACATTCAAGAAATTATAGTAAACGTAAGCAATAAAGAACACATTGGGTTTACATGGTTAAGACCAAAATTCCAATATCCACAGGTGAAAAATTGTATCAATCCTATTCTATTGATGGAAATGTTAAAAAATAATTACTAATGAGTCATGTGCATTAGTATAATAAGTAACCACATAACATTTCTTGAAAAAGGTAGAACCACCCTTTTATTTATAGATAGTACCACCCAAACATCTAGTTTCTCTAGCCTATGAGAAATGTTGGTCTCCATCAATTCAATAGTTCACGTTTTAAATATTCCATAGAAATCCATAGTGTCACTGGAACCTTAGGAAAATTTTTAACCTCTCAAAATAAAATTCTACATTCACCATATTTAGAAGTCCCATTTTTTTTAAATAAGACCACATAGAGTTGAGATCATCAGAAAAAAATCCTTCTAAATGACCTTATTTTAAGAACCTCATTCTTGATATAGTGAGAGAATAACCACAATTTCCACTAATAGAGTGAACTAATGATCTTCCATATCCACTCCTTCTAATCAACTGTCTTTGATCAATTGTGGTAGCCTTCACGCATTTTAAATAGAGGGCTCTCTCTACCCCCTCACACTTCCTTTTATCCCCATGGTTAGGGCTATTTTTTAGTTTTAATCCAGTGATGGTTCAAGGTGAGATATCCCCCTCCCGTTTTAGTTTCGCCTTGTTTCCGTTATAATTTTATGAAAACTTGCTAGGGTTTGGCGATAATATCTACCAATGTATGGTGAAAATCATCTGATATGATATGGAATATTATTAGTGTAGATATAGGATGTATCAAAAGGATGATAACACAATATTGTGAACTATTTCAGTTTAAATGTACCACTATATGATTTAATTAAAAAAATTTCAAAAAATTAGAAGAAATTGGCTGTTGAAAAATTGGTGACTAATTGGGATTTTATGTTTAGGTTCAGGTGCATGTCAGGAGTGGACTGAACCCATTGTTTAAGGTTCCAACAAGCGGTGATCACATGTGAGACTTTAGGCATCATTCATATTCAAATTAAATTGAATTGAATTTTAAATGTAAATTTAATTATTTAATTAAATATAATTGGATTATAATTATTTAATTTGGATGATTAGAAATAAGATAGGTCCTCATTGTGATGGGTGATGACTGATTGGACTTGGAAAAGCATAGAATATAGTTGATGGGTGATGGTTGTTGCCCTTTGAATTTTATTTGGGGATTCCGCAGTCTTCTCTTCAAACGCTCATCATGATGAGCCATTTCTCGACAGATAGTTCATTGGGTTTGGAAGCTTAGGTATGGAGCGGATGGCACAGTCTATGGTTCTTATTGCTGGGTGTTGGAGCTTGTGGAAGGCTTGGAATTAGGCCCATTTTGAGGGAGCTTATCCTATAGTGACGGTCATCATCATGCGTGCCTAGGTCCTGTTGGCGGCCCTGGTCCATCTGATACCCCTGTGGCATGAGGACCCCACGTTCAGGCATCTTCATGTGTGCTCCCCCACTCCGGATATCTCATGTATCAACACTCAGTGGAGATGGGGGTGATGGATCTGATGGAGACCGTCGGCCTCGAGACTTAAGCTGAAATCCTATAGCTCCTGTGTGCGGGGTGGAATGTGGGGGGGGGAGTGGTCTGTGATTGGTGCGAGAGTGTGATGTTGGCATTTATGGTGTATCTTGGGTGGGTTACCTTGCTTCAGGCAGAGGAAAATGAACTTTTCTCTAGTTTGCAGCTTTTTCTCTAGAAGAGTATTACTATCTCCCAAGTGGAGATGAATTTGATGATTCTTTATGGAGCTCTGATTGGTAATGTTCAGATTCTTGGTCAATTGCGTACACGATTAGGAGGTGTCATGCCCTCCTAGATGGTGTTAGTGTGTTTCACACCTACCGTGAGGTGAATCAAGTTGTGGATCACCTTGTCTCTATGGCGCAACCGGGTTCCAACATCACCGGTCTTCCGCCCATTAGTTTCTTGAAGCCTGAAGGAGTTAATATTATCAGAGAACATGTGCTCGGTTTACATTATTTTAGGCCCCCCTAGGCCTGGGTGGTCTTTTGGATCTAGGTGTCTTCCTGCAGCTTCCTTTGTTTTGTTCATTTTCCTTTCTTGTTTTCTGGATTCTTGGACACTCTCTTTTGTTTCTTTTTTCATGAATAAAAACTTGATGTTGGATGAATATATTTTTAAATTAATTTACTTATATGGAATATGATATGAGGTCTCTCCAATTATGTGATTGACCTATTCTAATTAAATAAATTATTTAAATGTAATTGAATACCTATGAATGGAATAAACAACATGCCTAGGGAAATGATGGACCATTATGTATGAGTTTGATGCCTTAGTCACCGATGGTCAAGGAATTGATTACGATGATGTGACTTACGATACATGGACCCAAATGGGTGAGAACATAAATAATTATTTAAATGTAACATCCAATAATATATTTTCCTTCATGAACTATGAGTAGGTGGATGTGAAGGGATGGGATGATTGGATATAGTAGGCCTTTTTAAAACCGTTAGAATACTTATAACATTTATTCTAGCTGAGATTTGCATGGATTGAGGGATCCTCCGCCTATGAGATGTGATTACCTCGGTGGGTAGACCCTATATATGTTTATGTATAGCTTGTGTGTGATGAAGGACTTGGGATGACATGGTATGTGAGATTATATTTGTTCCATCATCCAAGGGTGATGCCCTTAGGGATTATCCTATGATTCCAACTAGGCTATGAGATGATTGAGATGAATCAGAGTGATGTTATTACCTTCGCGTGATGGGTGTATCCTGAGAGGTGGAGATTGTGATCAAGGATCCAATGTAGGGAACTCGTGATATGATTAGACTTATCATACCTAGATTAGTGACCTCATGATGTGTTTACCCCAAAGGGGTTACCATGGGAATTTTTAGTGATGATTGAAAGTGTCTCCTCAAATCCTAAATTGAGGATGATATTAAAATAGTTTTACTGGTGGTGATAGATCATGAACTTGAGATGTTGACTTAAGACTTCTAAGAAGGGTTTGGTAAGATGAATGACCCTTATGTGATGAATATCACAATATTATTCAGGTGGTATGCACTACCTATAATGATGTATTGAGATACATGGGATGAATTGGACATTCTCCTTGGATCTAGAATTCATGCGTTATATAATGAGATGGATGAAAGGGACAAAATTTACCTTGATGGGATATATTGATGGATTGATGGTAAACACTACCCCTGAGGAGATTCATATTTATTTTGATCAAGGATAGACACACTATCTTCAAGAGATCAAAATACTATGAGATACTATGAGAAGGAATGATTTCCTCTAATGATTGGCATATGCGAGCTGATTTGGGTGGTAATCATTACCCCTTTGAGTAATAATCATACTATTAAATTCCAATGACTTTCTCTTAGGATCTAGTTTTTTAAGAAAGATATAATTGTTTTTCCTAGGAATTTTTCATAGGAATCAGTTTTTGGGCCATACATTGGATGGAATAGTATTGTGACATGCTCAAAGATAGTCTGAAAATGGGTAAAGTACGTTTTAGGTGACCCCAAGTCTTTTGTTATAACATGCGGATCGATGGTGGTTATTTATTTACACTTCCACTCTATTTGTTTATTATTCATAGAATATGACCAAAAAATATTTTATTTATTCTTTACGTATAAGATCATGTTGGGGGTGATCTATAGATTGGTAAGGACAACCTACATGAGTGGACATGACATTAGGGCACCTAAATACACTTCATTGATCAGAAGGCTAGGTTAGGAAGAGGTCTAAAGTTAAAAGATATAATAGTATATGTCATATCATGTTTTTAGATAAAGATTTTAGTATGGATTGATGATGGAATGGGAGAACCTCATAAATTAAATTTCTTTATTTAATTTAGTGTATTATGATCAGGCCAGTGGGTGATCAATATTGGATGATGGCATTATCCTGAGTCTATATAGTAGATTTCTTCGACATGTCTGCTGACACAACTTAGGAATACAAAAAGACTATGGAGGTAGCACCCAGATATTTGAAAACCCCAACATAAATTTCAACGAATTAAATGGAAATCCAAATATTAAAAGGCCTATGCAGAAGACCAGTGTGGCAGAACTGCGTGACTAACCTCTGCAGTGACCCTTCATGACGATATACTTTATGTACCCCTACGCGGTAGACCTGCGTAGGGGGAATGCATGGAAGACCTCTTCTGAAAAATTGAATCTGACCATCCCCCCTCCTTGTCTATAAATGGGACCATTGGGATCCTCATTTAAGGAAAATAAGCTGAAAGACTTCCTGAAGCTCCCATTGCGTAGCTATTTTTCCCAGATCCCTCAAATTGTCTCAGGCAGCTCTCTAAAAAAGTTGAGAGAAGAGATAATTAGACCAGATAAACATGTTTTGAATGTATTTCACAATTTGAATCTTACATAGGCTTTGTTATCCTATGTGAAACATTTTTCTTCCTCATAATTCCCTAAGAGACACACCTGCACGTTACAGCTACACGACACACCTGCACGGTACAACTACACGACGCACCTATGTAGGATACCTAGACGGCACACCTGCATGGAGTACATATACATTAGAGAGGTTTATAAAGACTACATGTCAACTTAATTACAGTATTTAAGGCAGATCATGGAATTTTATCTCCTTCATTGGTTCCCTTATCTGGAAGGGACTAAGCTGAAGTCTCCACTAAATCCTCCTGACTCATCAATCCTTTGGGAATGACACATCAACATGTATCCTATTTGGTTATCTATATCTATAGTCAGTTTTTCCCACATGTTTTTCACAATAGGGTAATGATTCATGGTATTTATGGTTTATTGTATATCCACTGTCACATGGACCATTCTCCTAGGAACAGTGTTTGGAAGTTCCCGGTTTGGAGGATTATGTTTTGGGTTCTGATCTCCCCTTCTCATCTCTAAAACCTAAAACCTCAGGTCTCTGGTAGGTAAGGAATGGTTCACACTTTCTATTCCATGAAAGAAAAGGAATAGAATCCCTCCCCTATTAGGATCAATTTCTAGGAAACTATCCTAGTGTAAGCCCATAACCTTCCAAGTAGGAGGTTTCGGTTTAGCTCCTCTCTACTTCCTTTACCTTCACTCTTTCCTTACATTGGACCCTTGTCCACTGTAAAGTGAATAGAGGGAAGGATCATTTCCCCAACCTCTTCCCAGGTTGCCTCTCCCTCATCCACCATAGGCTCTCCCTCTTCAACTAGTGGAGGAGGAAACATGTGGGTGCCTTTTTTGAATTTTTGACATCATCTTGTTTCTCACCCTGAGCATGACTAACATGGGATTAGATATTTGTCATGATCGCTACATTTGCACAATATTTCTTGAACTAAAAGAACCCGTATTCCTATTCTAATAAGGTTATGAAGGATTCATGCATTAAGGATCGAGCTCAAAAGGATGCCCTTCAAAAAGGGTTCATGCAATCATGTCCCCTCTGATGGGAAACTCTCGGGCACAAGCCCCAACACAATGAATGAACTACAAGAACTTTGATTCCCACCATAATTGGGAAATGTATAAAGCCTTCACTAGGGCTCCATATCATTAGATATCATCGATATCTTCTAGAATAAAACACTAATTCCCTTAGTATGGGATTTTTCTATAAAAGTAAGCCCCAAATTAAAACCCCAAATCATCAAGGCACCCCTTCAGGAAGTAATACCAAAATAATTTCTCTCAAAGGACTACACTATCCTATGTGATTTATCAAACTATGTAGACTTTTATTCCTATTGAAAAGGGATACATAGGAAGTCTCCTTGAGGTTCAAACCCAACACTTCAAATAAATCATGTTCTTACTATGTGATATTCCCAATAGGGTATAATTTTACATGGAAAACCATATTCGTTCCATGTACCTTGGGCTATATCCAAATAATTTAAGCACCAAACTTTTAATAAGAACTTTTCACTTAGATATCCTTACCACAAGACATTAAACTATATAGATAGGTCCTTATCACATGACCCTAAAAGGTATGATATGTCCCATTAAGTGATATAAAACTACGAGGTTTATGATTCCTTTCACAAGGATACATAGGTATCCCATTTTATGGATATGATCCCAATATTAAATAAACGTTTATCACCCTGGATGATAATAAATTATAGAGTGCCCCATTGAGTGATTGAAAATTTCATGGGAAACCTATGTTATAAAGGGAAACCTATGTTATACTTGGTGAATTAATAACGATTCATGAATATATCATAAATTTATAAAGAGAGACCTACAGTAAATAACAATCCCCCCCAAAAGGGTGTGATGAGTTAGACCTCCCTTCCAATATACCAATGCATGTTCTTAAGTATCATAATGTTAAAACATAACAAATTATTGCCTTTGGAAAGTAGGTCCCTTTTGGATAAATAACTGTTGGATGTTTCCGGTTCCATGAATAAATCTAATGAAACTGCTTGGAAGTAGTGATTATTAAACAGGAACAGACGTTTTAAGGAACTTCAAAACAAAAATTGTGAACCTGACGTAAATCCTAAACCAAGTGAATATTTTTACCCATCATCCAAGCCCCTATCAATTGATAAAGGAATGCGAGAAAACGGAATCAATCACGCATATATCCATCTAAAATATGTTTATTTAATGGATTTTATTATTGTTTTCATGTTTTCATAGAAATCTCTTCACTCCAAAATGACTTCCTTACAACTTGAACCTATGAATGTCCCAAACACTGCTCAAGAGGGATTATCATCCACCAGAAGGACGTCATCACCAACATAGAATCATCAATGTTGGGTTTGTAATTTACTAGTAAGAGAATACTGTCAGGATGGTACTATCCCACCCCTAGAGGTTTCCGGATAGGCTCCCTAGTTTAATAACAACCCTCGATGGTCCAGTCAACAACCATCAATGATCAATAATAAGACTGTGTCAACCACCATCTTCAACTGTTTCGGGTCTTATACATAGAACACAACAACAAGTCCCTCCCGTAAAATAGGTAGGTTGATCAGTTGGTCAATCATGGACTCAATTTAATGATGTAGGGGTACTTCCTAAGGACTGCAACTGACAATCGCCGCCAGAAAAATCATGTGGTAGTGATCCAATAACATGATAGGGGTGTAGCCTTTGGTTGTTCGTATGAGGTCCCCTAGGCTCGGGTGCATAAGACAAACCATAGGGTACTACATCTGGTCAACCGGGAGAATGTTATTTCTTTTCCCCCTTTAGAGAAGTTCTTCAACCAAACTTGATGGAAAAAAAGTAGTAGGAACATACACTCGCATGTCCTAATTATGCTTCCCAACAGAATCATTTGGATGTGACCCAACAATCCCGCTAGAAAAATCTAGTGAAGTACCGTGAAAATGAAAATACACCTGTTTAAAAATTATCAGCCAGTCAACAGGCTCATCTGACAACATTTAAGAAATCTCGTCAATCAAATGTGGTGGCAACTAGTAAACAGGAACATACACCTGCTTACACTCACCAATTTTTCTAACAGTCTCGTCTTCCAATATTGAATGATGTTCATCAACCATGCTTTACTGAAAACAACTAGTACGTACATACACCTACCATCATTCATCAAGCCTTCAAACAGTCTCGTTTGGTAGCACCCATAGAATTCAGTCAGATAGCTCTAATGACCAATCTAGGGTAGACTCAACTCTCTTCCCTATACAGGAGTACTATCAATACCCATTTATAATAAATGGAGGACATAACTAGGCGAAAACACCTACTCCAAAAACAGAATGGATGTAAATTCCCATTCAATCCACTGATGTCACCAATGAAATCTTAAAAATGGTGAAAGGGTAGACAAAAATTCCTGCCCATATTTTAGAAGAATGCCATAATATCATAACAACAACATTAGCAATTCCAGAGGAACAAACACATAAATCTATCCCCACATGTAGGATGACACATCATCATGCCATCCCGAAGCATATACATACCTTTGTTCTTGTCCAATATGGTTATGGGGATCACTACCCCATATCATATGGATAATCATATCTGGACCACAGACACTTTCCAATTAGAGGAAATAAGACCATTCTGATAACCACTCCAAGGTAGGCACATACAATTTCCCATGAGAACCACTTCTCCCAGAATGTGGACCCAACTCAGTTTAACAGAGCATCAAATAAAAATTCTCGGCAAACACAGTTGGAAAATCAAGATCTATGCGGTGATCTGGCTTCTCTTAATGTTGTAGTTCTTGAAGCTCTCAGTCATTTATCTGTTACAGCTCAAGATCCTACCCTCTCATTACCAAATTATGGGAGTAGTAGCAATAATTCTATATTTCCCCATTGTACACATCATCATGAAGGCTTTCTTCATTAAAATTCTGTCAATTCGTAGATCCTATCTTTGGATGAGAGCCCCAACAACCCTCTGTGTGGCCAGAAGATCAAGGGAAATAAGGATTTATCCCTTGCTGTAATCCACCATGGTGGTCCTCCTCATGATGACATTTGTTGCAAAAGACCTCTCTATAGTAGTATTTCACATTGTCAAAATAATTCTATAACTGTCAAATTGGTAATGAGAAAACCCTCTTATCTCGAGGCACTTTCCAACACAAGTCCAGTCATGTGTGACACCTTTTCATTTACATGTGAAATAATTTTTCAACCAGAATACATATTAAGGGAGTGATCATTATTTGAAACTCCATTTGGTCATTTGTCTTCTAATATAGTAGTGGACAAATTTATTGATTTTATTTTTTAATAAAACAATCGAGAAGCATCCACATTGGTCAGACCAAGTGGTAAAACCACTAGTGAAAGATGATAAAGATATAATAAACATGAGAAAACAATTGGCTAAAAGAGAATTACCAGTCATGTTGTGGTCTTTGGAAAACTCTCAATATAACATTCTAGAATTGATGGCAGAAGATTGCATTCCTGATGTCCATATCTACTTATAAATGACTCTTCATCATTTGAAAACCAAAGTATTACCATATAATGAATATCAAAATCATTTAAATGTAATACAAGGGTTGAAAGGAAAAATTGACTTTTCATATCTCTCAATTTCCCAACATCCAATGGTTGAAGAGCAGTAGATAACCATGCAGTGAGAATGCCTCAATGCTATAAGGAGGTTAAACCAGTTAATTGATGATACCCCATCTGATGTTGGTATTATAAGATGGGGTGCACATGGGACATTGAATTTTATTGTGGACCATAATCAGCTAAGCCCCCCAAAAGTGTTCTTATTCAATGTTATTTCCCATGGATTGCTACAATTAACATATTTTGTATTTAATAAAATATACGCTCAAGAACAAGCCTCAAATAGATCTCATCAGAGTCAGAACCAAAGAAAAAAAGCCTTTGAGATGATTTTGCATCAAGCATATGAGAATGTTAGGTTGGGCTCCCACTTAGAGGATGTTAGCCATCAGATAATTCAAATGTCTGAAATAGAATAGTGGTCTTCTAAAATATGTGATTTGAGTGGATGTCGGATAATGCACCCAGCTAATTTTTGGACCAAAATTCACCAAATCAAAAGAACAACTTTGCGAATCTCAGCTATATCAGTTCAATGGTCACCGAATCCTGTAGGGTTAGGGGACGGTTTAATCCAACCTTTGAATTCAATAAACAATGTTAGAAGGTTTAAAAAAGAAAAATAGAAATAGCCTCAGCCTATAGGGCTAGTGAATTTTTCAAATATACAATCCCCTCCTCAACGAAAGTCAGCTTTCTCCTGATTAGGTAAGAATCCACAAAGAGAGTGCACAATTGAACTATCCTAGGATTCCCTTTGAGTAATTGTTTATCCAAAAGTTTACTAGAATTCATCATATAGGAGAGAAAAGTCTCATGGAAGGTACAGAAGGAGAATATCTTACAAAGATACCTACAGAATTCCATCAATGCATTATGTGTCAGTAAATTTCATCAACACCATTTCAGAAGAACCTCTAGAAAATGAGTCTAGTTCAGGGGAATCATAATATGATGTTTTTATCCATAATACGGTAAACACTAAAGCAAATGACGGAGGTGTGCGTACTCAAAAATCAAAAGAATACCCAGAAACTTGGTATGCCCTCAAATAATCAACTCTCACCCCTTCAAAAGGTACCTAACAAGGGGAATGGTAAAATTCAGATAACGTATCACTTTTACAAAGGATAAATTCAATCAATTTCAGTTGAATAATAATTTTCACAGCAATAATATAAGATTATGGAGTTGAAAAGTCTTAATACAAAGTTACTTTGAACCACATTTCTACTAGACATACTCCCCAAGAAGATCCTCAACCTGCACATCCTATAGGAGCTCCATAGTAAAGAGGATTTCTGGAAACTACATATATAGATAATGAATTCTCTTCATCAGGTACACAGCCAGGGAAGTATCAAACACATACTTATAGGCCTATCCGCATGGGTTATCTAGGACAAATACCTCCCCCACAAATAGTGGTTTTTTCGGTCATTGCACTTGTTCAAACTCTAGCTACTGTACTTGTATAGGTCCCAGCTCATTCGGATATTCTCCAAATTCATATAAATACAATTGATGCATTATAAACACAATAGGAAGCTTTAAAAAAATGGAATTCACCAGTTAATCCTTAAAAGAGTGCTTACCTTCAATGGGTGGATCTGATCCCTCCCCCAAAAAATTTTGTGAATTCTACATTCCCAGTCTTTAAGGGTTTAGGAGATCCAGAGCAAAAATTAACGCATTTTGTTTCTTGTTGTGATCCCATGATGGGTACTCCTCAAAAATAAGAAGCCGAAAACATTAGGTTATTTGTGAAGTCATTATAGGGACCATCTTTTGTTTGGTATAGATGTTTCTAATCCCAATCAATTACTGGATGGGAATATCTCTGCCAAAAATTTCTTCTTCATTTTAGATCAATGCTTCCAAAGACAATAATTTTTTACCTTCAAAATTAAAAAAAAGGGAAAATGAAAGAGTTTCAAATTTCATTTCTTGATGGAAATTATTAATATATTCCCTAAATATTGCACTCCCTTAGGATGATTTGCTACCAATTTGTTTGGAAAATCTGTGTGATGAGATACACACACCACTAATCCCTGGGAAATACACAGAGGGTTTCGAGACCTTGAATCAATTTCCAAATATGTGGAGGTTTCCATTTTGGAAATTAATGCTAAATATCATGTAATTCCATCAGCTGTAGGACTGTGAATAGGGAAAGCAGAGGCTGATATAGTCACAGTCAGTCAAGAACCTGTAACTACTTCCACTTAAAAACCTTCATCATATATATGGGCTCCACCTCCCGAGAATCAGTATAAATGACTACCTAATAAATATGATCAAAGAGATCATAATTGGAAACAGTTTGAGGAATTAAAGAACAAATTTTACTCTTTTTTTAATGAACAATTTCCCAGTTACTTCATCACAGCTTTGGAAGACAATTCAGTTCAGTTTCCAAGGCTGAAGAAACCAAACAAATAAGGATATGAATATCTTCTGAATTATTTTCCATTTCATTAAATATTGGGGAATCTCAATCAAGAGTGTTTTTATAAGGACCTCTGGAAAAAATGATAGAATATTGATAAGTGATGTTGAAAATTTCATCAGACCAAGTATCATATGTTACTGCTACTGATTTAGAGGAAGAAAGCGAATCGAAGGAAGTCAAAAGTAAAAATACGTAGAAATATGATTATTGGATGATCAGGAAAACAATAAACTAAACTCCTTCCATTCTATGAACACAATTAAAACAAAAGATTGTGTTTTCTGCCACTCCTGCCATAGAAAAACCACCTTCATCAAAAGATCAGTACCCTAAAGGACAATCCTCAAAGAAGAAACGTGATCAGAAGGACCAAGGGCAGTCAAAAAAAGATGAGATCATGTCAAGGCCAATGTTTTATTAACTCTAGAAGATTTCATACCATTTATTTCAAAATCAAGGGCACTTACCCACAAAATATCACAACCAAAACTAAACTTTCAAGAAGGATATTCTTCCAAACATGAAAAGTTCTATCCTGACATGATTATTTTGGAGGACCAATTAGAGGTTACATCATCTTTCTCTCAGTATTTACATATATCTAGTCAGTCTAATCTACCAAATCTAGGAGTGTTTCCAGTTTCTGCTCCAACACAGGGTACATCTACATCAGGAGAATCAACTTCTAAGGAACATACAAAACCGTATCTCCATGCTGGGAAACACAGACCGTTGGACCAAAAGTACAATTTTTTGAAATATATGTCTCAAGTACAGTCTATGTTTTTGATTTTGGATTCCTTGAATCTATCAAAAGATCTTCGAGATGCACTTAATGAGGCTTTGTCTTGTCCTCAAGAGTTTGAAACCGAAGTTGTTGCTGCTGAGTTTTACTGTACAGATAATGACCCGATAAATTTTCATGCAGTAACATATTTTATGGATAAGGATGAATATGATTCTGTTCATGGACATATGAGGCCCTTGTATCTATCTGACAGGGTCGATGACATAGACATCTGACAATCCTTCATTGACAATGGCTCAGGATTCAACCACCTTACTATTCATACACTTCATCGATTTGGCCTTAATGAATGTGACTAATATACTTCCACTTTAATAATTCTAGGTTATGAAAAGAATGATCAATAACCTTTAGACGAGATTACACTCAGAACCTGGTTTGGGTATCTTGTTTCTAATTCAGATTTTATGGTTGTCACTTAGGACACAACCTTTAACGTTCTTCTTGGAAGGCCTTGGCTATATCAACAGGTAGTCAAACCTTCATCATACCACCAATGTCTCAAGTAACATTTCAATGTTAAAATTGGAACATTTTATGGCGACAAGGATCCTTTAAAGACTTTTTAATCTCAATACATTGAGGCATAATTTTATCACATAAAGGGAATAGGGTCCGTTATAAAGGAGGTAACCGGAATTAATTCTCTGAATGGCCTAGAAAAGATATCAACAAACCCATTCAAACATTTTAGTATATATTATGTGTTACCTATCAATCAATTTGAATATATGAACCCAAATATTCACATTCATCCAATGACTTCCATAATTTCAGTTACGACAATTGAGCCTAACAGAATAGGAGAAATTGTTGATTTACCAAGATGTAATGGAAGCTTAAATGGTGATTTATTCATTTCATCCACCGAACACCATCAAGCCTCTACATTTCCAATCAGATTAGAAGAATTTGTAGAAATAATATATGAAAATAAGGATGTTGATTGTCAACCCATAATGTCCTCTTTATTACTCCACAAAGACCCTTCATCCTTAGTTGGGTCATAAATTGTGGAATCTTCATTAGGATGTTCAAATACCGACTCCTACCCTAACTTGGAAAGTTTTTCTTCACCACCTAATATGAAAGTAGAAATAGAAGAAGTTACACTTAAAGAAGAAGATGAATATGACCTCATGAATGCCCCTCCAGTATTTGCGAATGGTGTCTCTACTACTACAGATGATCTTAGAGAAATAAATCTGGGTACAAAAGAAGATCATCACCCCACATTAATTAGTGAGGAGATGAATTCTGAATAGAAATTTATGTATACCTAATTCCTAAAGAAACATCAAGATATATTTTCATGGAATTATATAGAAATTATAGTTTTTTATCTTGATGTAGCCACTATTTATTTGGGTTTTCTAGAAGAACATCAAGGATTCAAGTAGGGAATAAGAATAAAATACCCAACTCATGCCTCTAAAATTTATGTTGAATTTAATATGATTAAGAAGTATAACTTTTTTAGTGAGGTTCAATATCCAAAATGGCTGTCCAAAATTGTCCCAGTGAAAAAGAAGAATGGGAAAATCATAGATTTCATTGATTTCAGAGATCTTAACCTACATTGTCCTAAATATGACTTTCTAGTTCTAATCACAGAGCTTTTAATTTATGAAACAAATTCCTATGAAGCTATTTATTTCATGGATGGATACTTTGGGTATAATCAAATCCACATGGCCCCAAAGGATGAAGAGTATATAGCATTCAGAACCCCTCAAGGTGTGTTCTGCGATTGACTAATGTCCTTTCACTAAAAAGAATATAGGTGCAACATATCAATATTCCATGTACCATATCTTCAAAACCATCTTAAGAAAGTTTGTTGAATGTTATTTGGATGATTTTTTGGTTAAATCCAGACAATGTTCCAATCACTTGGATGATTTGGAGACTATATTTATTAAACATCGGCAAGACAATTTGAATAAGAACCCCTTGAAATGTGATTTTGGGGTAACCTCATGAAAATTCATTTTCATCATTATATGCCATCATAGCATCAATGTTGATTCTGAGAAAACAAAATCAATCCTTGGAATGTCACCACTTTTAAATTTGAATGAATTAAGAGGACTTGAAGGACAGTTGGCCTATATTGGGAGCTTTATTGCGAATTTGGCAGGCAAGTGTTTTCCCTCTTCTAGATTAATAAAGAAGAGAGTCACCTATCAATGTACTGAAGACTACCAATAGGAATTTGATAACATCATGGAATATCTCTTGAGTCCATCGGTATTGATGCAAACCTTTGAGGGAAGACAACTTATTCTTTATGTCATTGCTTTGGAAAGATTATTGGATGCCTTACTTTCCCAAAAGAATGATGCTAGGACTGAAAACAACCTTTACTATCTTAGTCGAACTATGATTGATATAGAAAATCAGTATTCAAGTATCATGAAGTGCTTCCCGAAATTAATATTTGTTGTTCAGATATTTAGGCACTACCTTCATCATCATGAGGTCCAATTTATGTCTTGTAATAACCCTCTCAGCTTTATACTCAGTAGTCTTATGCTTATAGGGTGTTCAGCATGGTTGAAAGATATTTTGAAATAGATTGATATCCAGTTTTTGCCTTAGAAGGAAATAAATTTCCATTCTTTGGCGGATTTCTTTGTTGAACATCTATCTTTGGAAGATACAACATTGAATACTGAATATCCTGATTGAGAGGTGTTCTCCATTAAAGATAATCCACATATATGGGAAATATACTTTGATTGTTCCTCCAGAAGTCCAACATGGAAGAGAATGAAAAAACCTAAACATAAAAAACTTAGGTTAGGAATTGTACTTATCTCCTCCTAAAAGGCAGTGTTTTTGTATTCCTTCATGTTGTCTGAAGGCGGTACCAACAATGAAGAAGAGTATCAATCTCTCATAGGAGTCCGGAATTGGTACTTCAGGTACATGTGAACCACTTAAAAGTGAATGGTGATTCATAGTTGGTGATCAAACAAATAAATGGATATTTTTCTATAAGAAAATGATGGTTAATACCTTTTTGTGATTATGTCAGAGGGTTAATAGCTGAATTTACCTCAGATCCAACATTGTCTCATTCCCCAAAATCAAAAAATGACTAAGATAATGCACTGGATAATGCAGCCAAATCCCTGAAAAATCCAAATCAAGATGATAAAATCATTAGTATTACCCATATTCCTGTGGTTTCACCTTTAATTCAAACTATAATGGTGGAAAATATTTAAATTATCCCTATTTCTGAGCCATATGTTCATACCACATAATGAATGACACCGATCATAGAATACCTTCAAAATGGAGTACTTCCACCAGATAGATCTGAAAAAGAAAAAACCGATGAAGAGTGGAAAATTTTACTCTTTATGATAGTCCAGATCATAAGAATATTTTCTACAAATGCGGCTTCAATGGAATCCTCTAGAGGTGTATTGATGGATAAGAAACTGTAGCTATCATGAAATAAGTACATGCAGGATCTTGTGTTGCTCACCAGTCTGGGCATAGGCTTTCTGATCAAATCTGAATTCATGGATACCTTTGGACTTCAATTATGTAGGATTGTATAGATTTCACAATGAAATTTCCTCTATGCCAAGTGAATGACAACTTCAATCATCTACCCCTGAATTTTGTACATACAACTAAATACTTCATTCCATTTTCCATACGGGTAATGTATGTCTTAGGGCCATATCCTCCTTCTATCTCTAAGCAGTTCAAGTATATTCTTACTGCTACTAAATTATTCTTTTAATGGTATGAGGTAATACCTCTCAAATAAATCAAAGAAAAAATGAATTGATAGTTTTGTAAAAACCAACATCATTATAAGATTTGGTACCCCTCATATTATATTGATGGAAAATGGCACCAATTTCCATTCTGTTGAGGTAAATAAGTTATATCAGGAGAATAATATCCAATACAACCATTCATCTCACTATCATGTAGCGGCCAATGGATAGATAGTGGATTTCAATAAAACCCTATCAAACATACTCCAAAAGATGGTGGATAAAGATAACAAATCTTAGCCTGATACATTGTTTCATGCTTTATGGGATTATTGGACTGCTACCCATACTACTACTCAGGTAACTCCATACTCATTAGTGTACGACATAAAAGAAGTGTTTCTAGTTGAAATTAAATTGGCTGCACTAAGAGTTGCAATATGTGATCAGTTTTCCATAGATGAAAATTATCAGAAATTATTTGATGAGATATAATGATTAGACCAAAAGATATTGCACACTTTGTATCATTTAAAAGTATATCAGAACAGAATAGTGTGATCCTTTAACAAGAAAGTTCACCTCTGCTAATTTCTTTTAGGAGAATTGGTATTGGTCTTCCGGTCTCCAATTAAACCAGGAATGAAGCCTCCAAAGCATGAGCTAAATTGGGAAGGACCTTATTCCATATATAATGTCTACTCAAATGGAGGTTATTCAATAATATCAATGGATGGATAGCTTATTACAACTCTAAACAATGTGATATTCTTAAAGAAATACTTTTTGTAACTATACAACATTCCCTCACTACATGACTTAAAACTATACAGTACAATTTCCTCACTAAATGACAGAACAATTCACAGTACAATGTCCTCATTGTATGACCTAAAACTGCACAGTAAAATTTCCTCACTGCATGACTTAAAATTTCGTAGTACAATGTCCTCACTAAATGAAATAAAACTACATATTACAATGTGCTCACTACATGACTTAAAACTGAACAGTACGATGTCCTCACTACATGACATAAAACTGTAATGTATAATGTCCTCACCGTATGACTTAAAACTGCACAGAATGATGTCATCACAATATGACTTAAAATTGCATAGTACTATGTCATCACTGCATTACTTAAAATTACACAGTACAATGTGCTCACTGTATGACTTAAAACTGTACACTTCATGTCTGCACTATATAACATAAAAATACACAGTACGTTGTCCTCACCGTATGACTTAAAACTGCATAGTTCGATGTCCTCATTGCATGACTTAAAACTACACAGTATAATGTCCTCACTGCATGACTTAAAATTGCACAATACGATGTACTCACTGGATGACATAAAACTGCAAAGTATGATGTTTTCACTGCATGACATAAAACTGCACAGCACAGATCCCTAGTCCAAGGACATTGAACTGAAAAATGACCATAAGCATCCAAGAAACATGATGATAAATTGTGTAGCATCTGTTTCCTTGTCTCATGATGTTAATCTGCATGACATCATTTACCATCATTACCTGATATTAAACTGTATGGTTAAATTCTTCTCTATTTGAAGTTAAGAGATTCCATATACAAACATCATTGACATCATTATTACGCCTCAGTGGAACATGAGTCCCTTTATTCCCTATGTCAGAATAAGATCTATATTGGAACCACATTTCAAGAACTACCTATGTCTAGATTCTCATCTATATGACATATGTAAAGACAAATGAATCTCCAATCTTGGGACCAGCTTCAACCACAAATTTTTTATTTCCTTTTCTATTCCTATATATGAACTAGATCTATACAGAGTGTTATTTCTAGATACATGGTTTTATTTTCATACCATTTTGTGTCTTATGTTTAACTATTATTATAGAATGTGTTAAAATCCACCATATCCCACATCAAAGGCAATTGGTGTGAGAAATTATATTTCAAGAACTTTGTTTTTCTGGATTTTCATCTATATGAGATACATAGAGATGCCTAGATCACCAATATTGATCCCATCCATGATAAACCCCCCTTTATTTCTTTTATAAGAATGAAAATTCTATAGAGAATATTTAAAGAACAATGTATGGCTTAATTCTCATCCCTATGAGATACGTAGTGACACCAGGGTTTAATTCCTTGGTTTAGACACAATATTCCCTTTTTACATTGAAATGACTTCATGTCCTCACTACATGACTCTAAACTGTAGAACATAATATTGATTAAAATGAAACAAGTAAAGTCTACATTTTACATTTGAGTCAGATCTATGTTACAGACTCCAAATTAATGGCTAATATTGATTCAAATATTTCTTATGTGCATTGAGAATTACCCCCTTTTGTATTTCACACACTTAAGCTTAAATATTTTAATATCTTCATATTATTTACTATGGTTTTTGGAGGAAGAGTTTCTAATATCAGAGAACTCTTTTTCCTGACTATGCAGTAATTTCCCTTAGGTGACCTTGCATATGTTGCCTACATAATGGGCATGCCAGTCAATGGATACCACTTTTTGACTGTGGATCATTTTCCTTAGTTATCCCTACATAATATATCCCCCATAATGGGGTTGTCAAAAAAAATTATCATCATTCTTGGTTCAATTGCCTTTTGTACCCTTCAATATTTGATGATAATATACAAGAATATGTATCTTAAAGAAGTCGTCCAAGTATATTTGTCCCATTACCTTTCTCTCGATATTAAAGTCTTTAAAATAATGATTTACAAATTGACCTCTATATATATTCAAATCAATATGAAATAATCATTGATCATTTGACCACATATCATCTTCTGTTTCCATTTTTGGTCCTTGTTTAAAGACCAAAAACTATAAAAACCATACACCCTACATTTTGGTCAGACCGTTGTAGAAATCTTATTCCTCTAATTCATTGGGAATCATAATTAGAAATACCCTCTCCATATTCAAGTACCTTTTTTCATAAAAAAACTCTATACATTGGACAATATGAATCTTCACAAACATTCTTCAGCTTTAGGTAATGAAATTTTAAATTGCTAGGATCTATTTTTCTTGACTATGCAGTATGTTCCCTTAGGAGGCCCTGCATATGTTTCCTACACAATAGGATTGAAAATCAAAATATGACACTATTTGGATATGTTTTTTATGCCTTAGTCAGCCCTACATAACACAACCCCCATAACAGGTTCGTCAAAGAATGGTAATTTCATTCTTAGAAAAGACTTACTCAAATCCCTTTTAGCCCCTTTTTCCATATCATTATTTAGATCCAAAAATTCCCAAATCATAGTTTATAATTCTTCCCTTTCATACTTGAACATGGTAGTATGTTTCTGAACAAATTATCAAGAAATTGGGTGAGTCTCAAACCATTGGTCAATGCTAATGACCTTAAATTAAATAAACCCAATATCCTCACTACATGACTTAAAAATTCATAGTAAAATTTCCTCACTTAATGAATTAAATTTGTATAGTATGATATCAAAAATTACCCTTATGACAAAATTTAACCATTCCTTATACACTAAATATTTTTAGAAGTGGTTTTCTTTTTCATGAAATATGTCATCATAAATAATCCTTTATTCTTAAAATACCTTTCCTTGAAAAAACCACCCATTGTGGTCTTGTGTCTCCCAAATCGTGTTTACCCTTGTCTATCAGCTGTGAAATGTCAAATTCCTTAGAGCTATTTTTTAACTATGCATTACTCTCCACTAGAGGCCTTGCATAAAAGTTTTCTACATAATAAGCATGTCAGTCAAAAGATGAAACTATTTGTGAATGTGGATTATGCCCTAGTTGGCCCAACATAACATAACCCCCATAAAGGGTTTTTCAAAAAAATTGTAATGTCATTCTTGGAAGATTATTCATTTATGTTTATACAAGTTTTAGATTTGGTGACCATAAAAATCATGACTAAATATTTCCCTAGGAAATATTTATAGAATATTAGAGAAATTCATATCCACTGAGTCTAGTTGGGGATATAATTTCAAAATTTGTGGTCAAAGATGTTTGAACATAAACACTAGACATTTATTGTCCAACATAGAAGACTATAAATTTCTAACAATAAGACACATGTTACTCACCATATTGGAAGCCCTCAAAGGGATATTTGGAAAAATTCAAGTCCCAACTATCTAAATGTAAATTTTTTTATGGTTGAGGTAATGTTGTGAAATATAAATTCAAAATATGAAACGTTTTTTGGTTTTTCTACATAACCCAAGTAAAATAAGAAAAATATTCTCATTAGGCCCATCCGGTTAATAAAAAAAATCTAAGATCCCCCATTCGTGTCATTGTAATCTTGATTATCTGACATGAAGGATTGATGTTAAAAAATCATCATCATAATTACCTTTAATATTGTAATCACATAAATTGATAATAATGACATATATGATTAGAGACAAAATTACATTCATTCATATGAAATGAGAGGGACATTCACTAAACATGGCCTCTCAATCATGTGTTAAAATAAGTTTTCAACATGACTCCTCATTTTTTGAATGACCTCATGATTCCTATCAACCACCTATTAATGTTGAGACAACTGAGAAAATACAGCGTCCTCAGCTTGATGAAGTGATTATTTAGATGTTCAAATAGCGGTTATCCCCTCTAATTGGTTTTCTCATAGTGTTTGGTTCAATTCCTCAAGTTTTTAT
Source organism: Viscum album (assembly GCA_963277665.1). Classification (NCBI taxonomy): domain Eukaryota; kingdom Viridiplantae; phylum Streptophyta; class Magnoliopsida; order Santalales; family Viscaceae; genus Viscum; species Viscum album. The sequence continues at coordinate 187,183,142 of OY728155.1, read as the reverse complement.
GAATAGTATCCAATTGCTGTTGAAAATATTCCAACTCCTTAGTGGAATTGTTAATTTGTTGGATTATTTTGTTCGACTTCTTGTAATGATTGGCCTCTGCCTATGCTACTATATCTTTGAAGCTCCCAATATTAATATGACATTTAGCCTATTCAAAATCTTTCTGGAGATTTTTTTCCATCTCATGTCGGCGAATGGTATCTTTCATTGCATTGTAGACTGGTTGATAATTAAATGCACCAAATCCCAATGCACAAAATAGTGTTGGGAGTTTTATGAAATGTTGAATAAGCTCATCCAAATGCTTCTCAGTAATTATGCTCCATATATGTCGCCATGTCTTATTATGTTCCATGACAAGGGAATATTGCATATCTACGTTTCAATCTGAGTCACTACCATGGAGTAAAAGTACTCAGGAAACAGATCACTTAAAGATTTTCTTTTTTCTACTTCTCTTGGAATAGTTGAAGCATCACCTTCTATTGATGCCAAAGCCAATGTAGAAGCTCCACATTTTGATATATTTGTGGTTGATGATAAACCTAAATGATAAATGAAGATAATTTTCCGTTTCAGAATAATGGTAGAAACATAGTATGCTTCATACAACCAATAACATTTACCAAATAATAATTCAGCTGCTTGATGGGATTAATCCTCTGTATTATCAACTACAGAAATTTGAGAAGTTGTTTCTTGAGAAGGGGCATTCTTCCGAGTTTTCCCAGTTTTCATAATTGAAGGCTCTCAAATGTCTCTCAATGGGGGTCCACAGTAGGTATTTCTCCAACTTCAATAGAAGAAGGATATAATGGAATTCCCTATTTCTAAAGATCCTTTACAAAGTTTTCTATAGACAAAGATGCATAAGTTGAACTTTGATGTGAAGTATTATATAAAATAAGAACAATTATGTATAGAAAAAAAATGACTGAGAACTTATGTCCTTAAAATTCCTCATGAAAATCCTCAAAATCTTTGATGGAACTTGGAATATCAATGTTTTTATTATAGGAATACATCATTTCAAATGTATGTGGCTTGGAATGTTATAGAATCCTCACCATTTAAGGTATAAAACAAATGTTGTTTGATGCCCAAATTGGCTCCTCTGCATTTTGTTCTATTGGTTATTCAATTGGTGCAACATCATTAGGTATTGTCAGATTTGGGTGAAAATTAGTATTTAATTCATCATATTATGTGTCTTTATTCCTTCCTCTCGTAGAAATAGGGATATAAGCATTTATTATTGTTGGATACATTGGAAAAGGAAACTAATATAAGATATGTTGAAAAGAATAATATTAGAAAAGAATTTAATATTCAAGATAAATTTATTTGATATTAACATGGATTTTCTTTCTCTCAATATAACCAGGAGCAGGTACAACAAAATATTTTGATGTTTTATCTATTAAGGTAGAAGATTCATAAACATGAACCTAGGCTTCTCCAGAGGATTATTTTTCTGAACATGAAGAATCAACTCTTAATCAATTGGGAGAGGAGAGAAATATATATTCTAAAGATGATAAATGTGATTACCGAATTGATCAAGCAAGTCATAATGTCTTGAGGATAGTATATCTGCTTACTCCTTCGGTGAACACTTTGGACTAATCTCATTGCTCTCTTTCATTTCTTTTCATAAGCACCAGGAGAAATCTAAACACTTCTCTTAGCCAGAGAAACTTGAGGTAATGGTTGAGGATTATCAGTCTCCATTAACATAGTCATGATTCTCAGTCCTGGATAAATTTTTGGTTACATGGTAGGATCACAAGATTCAGTGATGGGAGAATCTGTAGGTTCTTACCTTGGTGACCTAAGAACCTGTATGGATGTTCCTTCCGTGAATTCAAGATGCAGAAAACATTTCATCATGATTAGTAATGGTGAATGGTATAACCTAATTGAGAAAAAATAAAAGGGAAATTTTTTCTCAGTATTAACATAAATATCCCATTCCTCCTTCAGATCAATAATTACCCTTCGTGTATTCCAAAATGCATCATATGGGATACTCATTTATCGGCTGGGATTTGTTCATAAGTTGCTTATATAAAAGACTCATGCTCCATAATATACTCATGTAATTCTTCTATATTATTAACTAGATGATAATTATAAGTTTATTTAATGTCACCCACATCAGGTATTTTAAGTCCATGTTAGAGGAATTCCCATGAATCCCTAAGTTCATGTGTTAATCCATCCCAAAAGTGAGTCGCTGAAGGTCGCACATAATTTGATCAGTGTATGATTGGTTGTGGAGAAAATTTGACACCTTCTAACTTGTAAGACTCCTCATGTCTCCCTTCTTCTTCAGAAAGGTCAACATATGGTATAATAATATCTTTATAATGTCATAGGCTAGACCACCTTAGCACTGGAGGTATTTCTTCTCTTTCCCTACTATTCCTGGTTTACCTAATGTGAAGATGTTTTGAAGGCTCTAAAACTGCTAAAACATCTGCATCATCTTTGGATAAGAACTTCTTATCACGATTTTCATGAACAAAAGTTGTTTTAGCTTCCACTTGATATATTACTTTTGTCAAAACCCGATGAGGGTAGGAAGAAGCCCAAGATTTGGCATATCTGGATTCCAATTCGATTTATACATAAGATGGAGGCAACATAATTGGTAATTTGGATGTCTCTAAAGCAATTAGAATCCACAATTTTCTCTCTACCATTGGGTGTTTCTCATGTCTAACATACATGGGTGGAAAAGTGTTTGATTGTTGAACAACTCTAAACTAACAATCCAAACTATAGGGGACGTAAGCCTCAAAGATAATTTCCCTATCAATCGTGGTCGATAATACACTATCCCTGAATGCCATCATATAAGACCTCATCTCATAATTTTCTTCTTCACCATCATCCATAAATGTTCATGTTAGTTGGTTACTAAATGGAAATAACCGGATTTTTTTAATGCATTCAATGCCTTTAGCACTACATCTGGTCTCAAATTCAGATGCACAATACTAGAAACTTTTTGTAAAAATGGGGAGAATCGACCATTGAGGACTCTAACTAAAGTCAACAATGAGTGTGATGAAAATTGTGATGCAATCTAGTCCCACAACACTTGGAATGGCCCTAATTTTCTAAATGGAGCCTTCCCATTGTATAAATGCAGCATGGAATAGTAAATTATTGCCAATATAAGAGTTGATAATGCAATATACATTCCTTCTACCAATTTATCTATAATGAAAAAGTCCCTGTCCTTAAACTGCCTCTAGACTCACGGACTGGAAGCAAGTAATGTCTTAGCCACATGGAAAATAAGAATTCAAACATAACTTATTATCGATATCATATTTGACTTTATATCCCCAGTGCTTATTTTCACCTCTCTCCAATATAAGAAAATATGTTCCTGAACTGCACCAATTATCTGTTGAAGGAAAAATAGTAGGATGTCCAGAATTGGGACCTTTCTATGTTGTTGGTTCTAAAAAGTATTCAATCCACACTATGTCTTGAATATCATTGTTGTATTTGGGTAATTTCATTGCTATTTTGAATAGTTCATGAGCCAATGATGGTGGTCCGGTAACATCAAACCATGTTATAACCAACAAGATAAACTCATCATACATTTCCCCGATAATGGGAACTCCAACAATTAGGTATATATCCCACAAAATAATGCCAACTTCACCATGCGTCAAATGTAAATAATTAATTTTCAGACTCCATCAGCTCAGAAATTCATGAATTAAATCATTTTTAAAAACATAAGTTAGTCCCATACAAGATGATTCATAAATATAATCATCTGATAGCTCTTTCCTAAATTCTTCAAAAGTCTGGAACACCCAAAACTCTCACATCCATTTAGGTTGAACACCTCCTCTAGAACAAAGATTCATGGATTCCTTCCAACCAATGGATTGATATGTTTAAGAAGACCATAAGGTTAAATCATACCAATGTGCTATTGGATCTACAATTTGATCTTTCATATCATGAGTACAACCACTATGATGCAGGATGTATCCTATAAGGATTATTCCCTCATGAACTGGCATTCCTCTAGCAGTAATATTCATACATGGACAATTAGAGTACTGGAGAAACCAATTATTTGGAAAGTAATTCTGAATAGATGGAATATGGACATCTTGTAAAAGCCCATACCCATATAGGGGTAGGTAAGAAATTTTTGGGTATTCACTTTAATATGGAATTTAGCCCTTCCATAATCCATAAAGTGTACTTTCAACAACGTCATAATAGTCTGTTCTGACGATCTTCATCATCTAAATTTGGTGAGTATTTGCTTCCTCAGTAATGGTCATCAAATGAACTATTTTAATACAAAATAATTACCAAATTACACCCATTAGGTATGAGTTTTGACTTAAGAAATTCAAATTTCAACTTAAATTAATATGAAAATTTGGAAAATGAAACTCTTCACATAGGTCCTATGTTGAGGTATGTCGCACAAGTCCTTCGACAAGTGTCCGAGAGCAACTCCTTCAATGAGGTCCTTTCATATAGCTCCATCACTAAAGTAGTTTCACCTTGATGAAATTTTACTGAAACTATGTGAGAGAACAATGCGTTGAGGCTAGACAAACAAGCTGCGCAACGAGAGACAAAAAATATGAAAGAAAAGGTGAAAAAAATTGCAATGGATCAGACTTATTTATAGATAGCCAGAGATCTCCATGACATTCTTGTGAAAAAAAATCTACGCTGCATACCTATGCGAAGTAGCTCCATGGAAAACCTGCGAGCCTCTGCAATTAATCCATTGTCTTTTCCTCACAATTTTACCTCATGACTCAACCTTATTTATATATCAGATCTAATCCTGAGGGGGGATTTTGTTGACACTACATTGGAATAAAAAAATACTATGAAGGTAGACCATAGTTATTTCGAAATCCCATGACAAAGTTTGAATAATGAAAAGGAAATACAATGTTTCAAAGGCCTGTGCAGTATACCTATGTGGCAGAACTATGTGGCTGACTTACGTGGCTGACATCTATGGTTACCCTCAATAGTGGTATACTCTATGTACCCCTACGTGAATGAACTATACAGAGGGACAGCAAAGCATACCTCTGCCAAAAAATTGACTTGGAGCTTCCCCCCTTTCCTATAAATAGGACCCTTGGGTTCTTGATTTAATTGCGAAAAAAAAGTTAGAAGACTTCTCGAAACTCTCATTGCATCGCTCTTCACCTATATACTTCAAATTTTATCAGGTATCTATCTAAAAAAACATGATAGAAAAGGTAATTATATGGGATAAACATGTTTTGAATTTATTTCAAAATTGGAATCTTAGATTGTCTTGGTTTCCATATGTAATGAATTTTTCGTCATCATAAAGGCCTACGTGAAACACCTACACGGTATACCTACGTGACACACCTACGTGGTACAACTATGCAGTGCACCTACGTGGGTACCTACATGGAACACATGTGCGGAGTACCTTCCTGGTAGATCTGTGTATAAATTCTACATATCAAATTAAGTATTCTCATTAAGGACACTCATGTCAGGGTATCTTCTTCCTTGGTTCCCTTATCTGAAAGGGACTAAGTTGAAACCTCCACCAGAACCTCCTAACTCATCAAAACATTGGGAAAGACACATTAGCATGTCTTTTATTTGTGATTGCATATCTGTAGTCAAAGGTTTCCCAAATTTGATTCAAAAGGGGTTTAGGATTAATGGAGTGTCTGTGTGTCTATATATCCGCAGTCACATAGACCTTTCTCCCAAGAATAGTGTTGGAAAGTTCGTAGTTTTGGGGATTAGGGTTTTGTTTATGATCACCCCTTATCATCTGTAAAACATGGATCCTTATGTATCTGGTATGGAAGGTATGGTTCAAACTTTTTTTCCTTGAATTCTATGGAAAAGTCACCCTCCCCTACCAGGATCAAATTTAGTGTATCCATCCCGGTGTAATCCCCTAACCTTCCAAGTATGAGGTTGTAGTCTTTCTCCTCTCTACATCCTTCACCTTCACTCCTTCCTTACATTGGAACATTTTCCAATGTAAAGTTAATTGAGGGAAGAATCGTCGCCTCTCCCTCCTCCTTGTTCACCACTCCCTCATCCACCATCACTACAATAAGTGCACCATCATCCACTAACGGAGGAGGAAAATTGTGGGGGCCTTTTTTGTTTTTTTGAAATAATATTATTTCTCACACCGATCATGACTCACATGGGTTTAGATATTTTTCATGATCGCAAAATTTTCACTAAATTTCTTGAACTATGAGAAATCTGATTCCTGTTCAAACCAGGATACATAGGATTCTTGATTGAAGTCCTGAGCTCCAAAGGGTACCCTTATAAAAGGGTTCACCAAATCATGTCCCCTCCAATGGGAAGCTCTTATGTATAGGCCACAACACAATGAATGAACTACAAGAAATATAATTCCCACCATAATTGGGATTCATAGGAAGACATCATCATGACTTCAGCTCATTGGATATCCTATTCAGGAATCCAACCCTAATTCCATTAAATTGGGAATCTTCCTCAAGAGTAAGCCACAGATTAAACCCCCAAATCATCAAGGAATCCTTTTCAGGAAGTAAGTCCAAACTCATTTTTCTCAATAGACTACACTCTCCTATGAGATTTATCAAACAATGTGGGATTTGATTCCCATAAAAATGGGATACGTAGAATGCCACCTTGAGGTTCAAACCCAACACTTCAAATCATCCCTTTTCTTCTTGGGTGATATTCCCAATATGGTCTAATCTTACTTAGAAACCCATATTCTTTCCAAGTTCCATGTGATTCTTCTTCCTAACTTCCACACCCAAATATTACTAAGAACCATTCTCTTAGATGTCCTTAGGACATGAAATTAAACTATATGGCTAGGTCCTTATCACATAACCCAAAAGGTATGATGCGTCCCATTAAGTGACACCGAACTATGAGGTTTTTGATTCCTTTCAAAAGGATATGTAGGTGGTCCATTTTTTGGGTACGATCCCAATATCAAAACTAACCTTCATCTCCCTATATGATAATAAATTATTGATTTCCCCACTGAGTGGCTAAAAAATCAGTATCATCATAAGGATGATTAAAAGAATCTCTAAATAGTATATGAGAGGATACCATTGATAGAAAACCTCGAATACGTATGGATGATTCTAAATTTCACACATGTTAATAAGTGATTGAAAATTATAAGTTAAATTTTTTTTTACATGGTGAATTATAAAGTATTCATGAAAATATCTTGTAATTTATAAAGAGAGGCCCATAGTAGAAAATAATTCCCCTCAAAAGGGTGTGATGAGTCTGAATCCCATCCTCTCAACCAGTACATGTTTTTAAGTATCATAAAGTTCAAACTTAATGAACACATGCCTTTGTAATGAAGGACAATTTTGGATAAAGAACTGTTGGATTTTTCCGATTCCATGAATAAATCCAATGGAAGCCGCCTAGAATAAGTGAATCTTAAACTAGAACTGACATTTCACGGAACTATGAAACAATGACATTTGATATGTCCTATTTTATTTTTTATCATTCATCTGTACACTAAGGATTATTATTATTACTTATATTGATTATTATTTTTCAAATATTATTGAACACATTGACATGGGTGTATAGTCTCACCATGGTAACATTGTAGTCCCCCATTGCTAGTCAGCATATGATAGTGCATGGGGATGCATTCATGTGGTCTTTTTGTAACACAATCTAGTTATTATTTTGATTGAAAAGTGATAGGGGATTCTTAAAATTATATGGCATTGATGGAGTTTCATGTGGTTGGACACATGTGCGGTTTTGGGTGAGTGGAAGGTTCATAAAACTCTCCCGCATAACTAATTTGAGTGTCCATGAGAGATATGAGGGAGTCAAAGATTAGAAGTTCAGTAAACCATGAAAATCATGAAAATTTTAAATATTAAAGAAATACACCCAAGAAAAAAATCCCCAAAATACATTAGATCAATATAAACAATGACCATGATTAACACATAAAACAACACCATGGATCATGAGAAATAGAATGAAAAATGGGCATGTGCAAAGTATATTAAACAAGATCCCAAATGAGGGTCAAACATAGAGAGGTCCACCAATTCCTATATGTTATCCCAAACAATAAATTAATTTTTCAAAAAAATAATAATTGTAAAGATATTTTATATAAATAAAAAACGATGGAGAAGGGATCCAATACATGGTATCATAAAATAAAATTTAATTTATAATATAAATCATGGAAGTTTCATAAATATAAAAAATAGAAATAAAAAAAGGAAAATAAATGGGTAATGTTATTTTAATTAAAATACATCCAATCATATAGTTTGGTTAGTTTCCAATAAACAGAATAACTAAGAAAAACAATAATCATCCCAATTTGATTAACTCATAGAATGTAATAGAATGGCCCATGTCATCCTATACGAGTCCATTTAATGTTATCCAATAATAAATCAGCTTCTTAGAAAAAAATATTCTATTAGGAAACAAATAATCAAGATTAAAAAAATATACTTATCTATACCAAATGGTGGAATTGAATATTACAAATTCATTATAAAATCCTAGAATTTAATCAACCAAAAATCTATAGAAATTTCCATAGTAGAAATAAAAAAATTCAGATACATAAAATTTTATTTTACAAGTAGTAAAATTAGACAAAACAAAAAAACAAAAAATCACTTAAAGATACATGTAATATTATCTCCACATTATCATAAATAAATTCAGAAAACTCAAACAAACACACCCTTCCATCCCATTAGTTTCCCATAAAAATAATATATAAATATAGATTGAGGAACACAATATATTGACAACAGATAAAAACACCTAACTTGACACATGGGGATAGTAATAATCTCATATAACATCAACACTATCGAAATTGGGTTGAGCATTGGTATGGTCCAATCTATCCATATAACACTCTCGATATTATCTTTTAATGTGGATAGTTTTACCACACATATAATACCTAAAATTCATTGATATATATATAATTTTATTTAATTTATTATTATCAATATAACGAACCCTAAAATTTAAAAACATGGGCTAGAATTTTACCCCAAGACCCTCTACCATAAAGCCAAGGATCTGTGGATACCAAGATATTATTAATGTCTCAACTTCCTCTTGAGTGACTAATTCTTTACTATACATCATATAGAATTTCAAGGAGTCATTCAAATTATTCATAGGGGTCAAAATGATGAATTTGTCCTCATATTATATTTTAACATCTATATTTTCAAATTCAATTTATAAAATGTTAAATTCATCTAAATGAACCATAATTGAATTTTGGTGAATCATTTTTAAATTATAAAGCCTCATCTTCTTATACAACCTACCACTAAGAGATTTAGAAAAATATAAGCTTTCTAGATTCAACCATATGGACTTAGCATAAGTTTCATAGGCTACTCCACATAATAATTAATATCTTAGGGTTAACAACAATGTGTTGTTGGAATTTTCATAAAGACTAAGATCAATATCAATATACATGGTGAAGACATGTCCTTCAATGAAAATTATGGTTACAAGTTTCTTTACACCATTTGAAGTATTTTCAAGTCCTTTTTGAACAATTAAAACATGCATTTTAACTCCCCATTAATTTAATTTAATATGTCCATCAAATTTATTAACTTCAATAATAAGATTAGTCTTTATTAAACTCAATATCAATATCTGATACCAATTTTAATGGGATGTGGCCCATGAAACATGAATTATTGACTAAAAAATATATTAAAATTTTTAGTTGATTTATGTTATTCTTAAAAGAAAAAATTAATACTGTATAAATTGAACAATAAAGACATAAGAAAATAGGCTCATTAATGTATTAAAAAGTTGAGTCCAGAAGATGTTTGGAAGTGGTAGGATAATTGAGATGATTTTCGGGGACCCTAAATGAAATTTTTGTATTGTCAGGTTGAAGAAGTTCCACTAGAATTTTGAATTCATTATTTGAAGAAATAATGTTGAATTTGTAAGTGGGTATGGTAAATTAAATGGATTTAATTTTCAATCAAAAAATAATATTAAAACTAACATATTTTTGAAAACTAAGTCTCTATTAAAGTTTGATGAATTATTGGATTTAATTAAAGTTTCATAAATTTTTAATAATGATGATTAAATATGAAAATAGTATATGTCTAGAATTCAGATGAATTTGATCATTTCATATAATTTCTGAAGTATTTGGTGTTACTTTCAATATTTCATATGGCTTATATAACAAATTTATTATGAATTTTTATAATTTAAATTAATTTAGTTCAAGTATTTTGGTATATAATATAAATTTAGTGCATGGAGTTTTTATTTAAATGTATTAATTTTAGATTTCATATGGATTATAAAGTCTTATAATGAACAATAAGTCATAAAAATCGAGTTTACTATTAATTTTATATGATTAATAGTGTGTGAAATGTTTATTTTATCTCATGATTAAATTCTATGTATTTAAAATATTTAAAAAATTATGAAGAATGAAACCATATGATGCTAAGTGAGATATTATTTCTGGTAATAAATATCATGATATTGTTTATAATGATTTTAACAGGTTAGGTTGAAGAAGATGAATCAGAAATGTAGTTTGTGCTATAAATAATTAATCCATGAAGGCATTTGGAATATACACGAGTATATACATTCATGGATGATGGAATTCATATTTTTGGAAAGAAAACAATTCCAAGAATAATGTCAGGTTTGAAGGAATAAGATCATGAGATTTGTACATATTATATTTTTCTTATGAATAATTATGTAGAAAAGAAGAGAGGTATTTTGAATAAGGAGTAATTTAATATTTAAATTCAAATATTTGTTACTATATTTTTACCGGTATAATAAATAAAAAGGAGAAATAAAAGGCATATAATTTACATGGTTTTGAAATTATTTTTCTAAAGAAGAATAAGAATTTAGATATGGATGAATAGGTGAATGTATCCAATAGAATACCATCATGAATATTTTGATGAAGATAAGGTGAGTTGGATATGAAGATAAATAGACAGATAGATAGATATAAAATGTTTATATTTCCAAATATTTTTAAGTATATAATTCATGATGAAGATTCAGACAATTGTGGTTGCATGAATTGTTGTATATGAAAACTGATATGGTATCATTCTACTATATAAGAACATAATAAAGAGAATAATTTAATAGGCTCAATAACTTGATAAAAACATATTTGTGGAATACAAATTAGTTTTAACAACATCTACTATCATTGTAAATTCCATGGTGTACTTATGTGTGGGATGCACTAAATCATAGTTGGGAGACATGAAAACATGAGTTCCAAGGATACACCGTTCTAACATGTACCTATGGGATGATTATATTTGGTATTCTGATCTCAAGGGAAACCATATCACACCAAGGAATATACTTCTCACAATTAGAGGTAAACCATTTAAATTTTTATGATCCATATGTTGGCATGTGTGGAAAATAGAATCACTCATCTCAACCAATAGAAATGTTTTTTATGAAGGAAACATAAATTGGATGAAATACCAGTTGTTCAATTACATCTATAAACACTACTACAAATATGGCTTATAATAGCGCTAAAAACCACCTTTAATAGCGCTAAAAAGCACTGTTAATATCGGCGAAGATAAGGGGGGGGGGTCCCCTTCTTCAGCGCTACGCAAGCGCTGATAAAGGTAGTCTTTATCAGCGCTATTTTCAGCGCTGATAAATGTATAATATATCAGCGCTAAAAATATCGCTGATAAACACTACCTTTATCAGCGCTATTTTGATCGCTGATAAAAACCACCTTTATCAGCGCTCAAAATAGGGCTAATATATTATCCATTTATCAGTGCTTAACTAGCACTGATAATGGTGAAAGATCCTATGCAAAACCAAAACCTACACAGAACCTTCACAGAACCTGGACAAATTACAACACCTGCACACAACACAAACAACACCTTCACACAGCACAAACAACTCCCACACACAAAGCACTGAAGAACAAAAAGGCTACATTCATTTACTTGAAATCATGAATACAAAACAACAAACTTCTATATACATTTAATGCAATGTTTAATTTGGTTACAATTACAATTATCAAACACAGTTAAAAAAATGATGTTCCATCCTTTTTGCATCCATCTGCTCTAAAAAGTTGTCGTCCATGGCGGCGGTTTCTGAACAAAGCATTCGAACTGAGGAAAAAGATTACCCCTACATAATAATACACATATTATGTTATTAATACAATAATTAAATAAAGAATGGGGTTTCTAAATAGAATTATATTAGGGAGGCACAAAACATAAAATAACCAATTAACCAAGAGACACAATTAGGCGAATGCCCTTACCTCAACCAAAAGTACAATAAACTATATTCAATTCATACCAACCACAACTGAGTCTATGATCACATGTATTAATGTCAAACAACATTAAATTACACAATTAGTTAATTTTAACCAAAAATACAGCATGGTATAATAGGCGCCAAACTCATCGTGTAATCCAACAAAGCCAGAATGCTGAGAAACTAGGTACGATCCACTCCTAACGCACCCCTAATCCTAGAAAATAATAAATCCAAAATCTATGTTACTAAATTTATGACAAATTATGCATAAATTTTGAAAATCCATAAATCATCAAAAAAAAATATTCTGTATCAAATAATGACTGATTACTAGTTTATGAAATTTTGAGACATGCTCTAAGAGTCATATATAAATGTCCCAATAAGAAAAATGATTTATCCATACTATGGTATAATAATTACACCTTGAACCCTAAAAACTAAATGTGATTCATTGAGAAAGAAGTTAGAGAAGCAAGAAAGATGTAGGAGAAGATACCACATTGAATCGAAATTATGAACAACCGATAATCCACTCAGGTCTTAGGGGAAGGAAGGAGGGGAATGGGGTTTGGACACCCCTTAAGAACATGGTGCCCAAACGAAGAAACCTGAGGAGGTTTATACTTTATAAACCCATCACCCATATAATAATAAGTTTTCAATCATGTTATATGAAATGAACCAAGTGGTGACATCACTATATTTTGGGTCCAAACCCTTACTTGACCCCTTTTCCACATTCACGACCATTATCACCCTATTAAATGCATTCATGTTGTGAATTACCCTTTCACACTATGAGTAGCTTAATTCTACTACATTTAAATAGAATGACTACCCAAATCATCCATGATATCCTCCCGAAACCCAATGACATCTCTCTAGCCCCAATACATGTCTGAAACACCTATTAGAACTGGTAAAATGTACCTTTTTTGATGATTTTTTTGTTAATATGGAATTCCATAATTCCCCATTGGAAGTGTACCAATGTACTAATCAGATGTTATATGACATACAATGAAGATTATTGTGTCCATGTATTAGATGAGATATAAATGAAAATTTATCTCATTATTATACATACCAACACATCAAATCCGAGCATTAGAGACCTTCAGTTTTTCTTCAACGACTTCTAGTTCTGTCATGGAAGTGGGAAAAGATTTATGTGGGATATTAGGTCAGGTTTTTGTGTACCCCTCAATGGAAGAATTAAATAGGGGTTTTGATCAATTGGATGACAAAATAACATCAATTTATATACATTTTATATGAAAAAAATTATAAGAAAATCAAAATCCAATTTTTAATTGAGATTATCTTTTTACATGGATTTAAATCTACTATAGTCTTTTATAGGTAACCTCATTTTACATATTGTTTTTGGGGAGGTCCCTATGAGAAAATTGGATGCCATGTATGATTGAGTATGACATATGTTTCTGACACTTTTTGCAGGGGAACGTTGCCTGGAGCATGTTGACGTTCGATGGCAGTGAATTGTACCACACATTCATTCGTTACAAAGGTGAGTGGCATTCATCACTTATAAAGATATGTCTTCTCTTTGATTTAAATAGGGTGATGGGATGTCATTCATTCCATCCATGGATTCCTCCTCAGAAATCATTACCTAGTATGAGTCTCCCTTATAGAATAAGACGTTGTTCGTGAAACTTGTTCCTGGTTCCATCTCTTTATGGATGATGGTTAATTACAACGATTATATTAGGACATTCCAAAGGGTCATTCCAGGGAATAATACTTCAGTTAGGAAAGTATTCACATTTGGAATTAGTGGAATGTATGTACACTAGAACATTGGTCACATGTATTCATCGTCGTTAAAGGGATTCTCAACGAAATGGAAACTCATGTTTAACTTGTGGTATTCCATGTGTATAACATCCCACAAGGATAGAGGGTCATGATTTAATGTCTTACAGAGATGTAATGGGTGGATCAAAACACTTATAAAGGTGGATCAGGTTGGTACATCTCTAGGAGGGAACAACTGGAATTTTTACCTGATAGATGGATCAAAACAACCAATAAGGTCTGACCCAAGTGTGGTGCATCCCATAAAGGTAAGGTTTCTCATTTTTAAGACTTATTTGGACCCCACTAAGGGAAAACCAAGAGGGAAAATAAGCGAATGTGTACCCCAGTGAGGGGGTCACCATGGTTTACCATTGGTTGGGATTTAACCTCATGGAGGCTTCGTACGTACCCTATTTAGAATACAAGGATAAAAACCCATAAATTTAAAATATGTATAGTGAGGGTATTACCCATGGTTAGCTTCCATTCACACTAGGAATACTCTTGGTTGGATGAGTATTGGTTTTGTGGGGCTTATGCATTGTCAGATTCCCAGGTTCTTCCAAGAGTAGCAATGGGATGAATGGGACATACGTGCTAAGATGGACCATGTGAATCTCGTGATCCTACCAAGATGTGGTGGCCTGAGTAAAATTAGGATGGAAAATGGGGAAGTATTAAAGTGGAATGGAATGGATGAAATCGAATCGAAGTGAAGATGAAATTTTTGGGCTTGAACCATGAGGGGCATCCGACGCACCCTAGTTGGCTAGGCATCAATGTCCACGTAGTTATTATAGAGGAATATGGGGCTTATTCATGGATATCCCCCAATAAAAATGGGACATGTGGTTGGGGATTATGAATGGTTAGCCAGGACGTGCACCCCTAGGAGGAGGGAACCAGGGTTTACCAATGGTTGTCATTGAACCTCTGGGAGGCTTCATAAGCACCCATTTAGAATATAGGGATCAAAACCAATGTAGTTTGGTGGTTTGGGGATTACGCATGTTTAGCGGCCAGGGTGTTGGATTATGGGGCTTAATCCATGATGGATGCCCAGAATAAGGGTGTCATAGAAACCATTAACCTCAAAGACCACAAGATTAATGCTCGGAGTGATAATCAAGAGGAATTAGTGTAACAAATTACTGTGTCATGAATGTTGTGTCAGTGAGGTATGGTATGGGGATTACATGTAGAAGTAACCCACAAAGATGGAGATTGGGGCTTAAGATAGGGGTGATACCCAAATAGGATCTTATTATATGTGAGGAGGGTGTCATTATCTACTCATAGGGTAAGGAAGATCTCACTACAATGGATATTTGTGTGCATGAACAATTCTTAATGTGTGACACCCCCTGTGAATTGCATGGGGGACTCACTTCACACCTGTTTTACTTAATTTACATATAGCCTCCTTCAAATGTGTACCTATGCGATGAAGCACTAGGTATAGAAAGGAAACAAGGAACACCATACAAGGGACTACAAAATAACTACGTTGAATCATAGAAGGTTGCAAGGATGAGGGACTCACAAATATAGGGGGATCACAGGGAGGATCTTTGTGATGTTTAGGTTCTTCGCTGAGGTTATGGCTTTGTAAATATAAGACATCCACAAAGAAAGGTAACCCTTGTTTGTTTTAGAGACCTCGGATGTAAAAGCAGTTCATTGTGAATGATTAATGTTTCTCAAATCCAGATGTACCCCGATGTTCCTTCCTTCTTAGTGAAGGATATCCCTACAATATGAAGAGGTAAATATGAAAATGGTAAGGGGGTTTCTCAATGCTCCAGTACCTTCGGGGATTCATGTTTCAATTGAATTCGTAGTGATTAAGGGCTCTAAAAAATGGAGCTTGGAGGGAGAAATGTCAGGGTAATGATGATTATGAGGGGGGTTAACTATTTATAGGAAAAGAGGGATTTTTAATGCCCAGAGGCACAACATAAAGAAAAAGTGATGCTTGTAAAGAGGCACAAGGCACAAAAAACAAGTGGAGCTGTCTGTAAACATTATTTACGGTGTCCATGGGCCTCATCATACTCCCCATACCTTCCATAAACACCTCAAAACATCACGAGGACCAGATTCTACATGATGGTGCATCACAAGGTTGATTCTTTTGATGATGTACTGGTCATTTGAGCATGGATTTCATCTCAACCATCCTTTCCCTTACTTGAATTATCCTGGGACACAAATTTTAGTTCCAAAAAATAACTCAACGATACCGATTATCTCATGCATCTACCTATAAATAATTGTGTAAGTCAAACAACAACACATGTTCTCAAATACAAGTTCAAACAAATGACATACAAAACATTGAAATTTCTTAAAAATGAACCAAGGGGTACACATGTGCTCAAATACTATCTCTGCATGTTGAATCTGATCCCTCTACTTTAATTTTAGTAATATTTATATTTAGGCCCTATATCTAACTGAAAATGGTGTATATAGACTATATTTGTTGTTTCCATCTATCGTTTGTTGGAAAATGTATTTTTTTGATCCTCGGTGGTTTCGTCGTTCACCCCATACGCACTGCACACCATCATGCCTTACTTCAATATTGATTTGTTAACAGATCAATAATATGAATCCGGGGATAGAAAACATTGAGTAATAAATTAAGATTTCAATACATCAGAGCATTCTCAATTCACCAAAGAAGGTTGGAGGATAATCAATGATCATATATAGATAACATATGTAGTATGAATTCACCTTTTTCTAAATTGTGTACAATCTTCCATCAGGTATGTTGTCGATTTGTTTCTAAACACATCTATATCATCATCCGAATATGAGTTTTTGTAACAGTCATGGTAGTACTGAAAAAATATAAATTCACAAAGGATTAATAAATATTTTAAATGAACTCGTAATTATTTTTGAAAATACCTCATCAGAGATGCAAGTTTGTTGATGAAATATGATCTCTTTCATAAATTTACATACATAATAACCACAGTCCTTTCATTTGGTTTGTTTTGGACACTATAGAAACATCGACAACAATAATTAATTTGTTTTGATATGTGTTTGGATAGTGCAATGTTATTATATATACCTGGATACTTTTCTAGTTGTAGATCTTGAAGGCTTGCTCATCCTTATGCCCTGGATTCATTCCATGCATTAGAATATATTGATGCATCGCCCTATCATAACAGAATCCTCATTAAAAGATAAAATAAATTATATAACTAGATGTTTAATTTTAAAATGTTGGATCTAGTGTATTAAAAAATAAAAAATTCCATTATGCATGGTCAGTATGTTGGATATCCATTCGTCGAATCTAGAAAATAAATCTTTGGAGTATCCAAATTGACTATAATAAGCATCCAGTGCTCCCTAAAAATACAAAAAGGAATAAGTAAAGAATGAAACAAAAATATAGCTGATATGATTAAATTATAGAGTTTTACCCCTGCATCGTTGGTATTAAAAAGAGTCTATCATCTGTAATTTTGTTTTCAAACGATTTGAGCTGGGATGACATTATTGCAGCCTCTTTATTAGAATCTATTTCATCTTTTAGATAGGTTATGTGAGGATTAAAGAGTCCAAATTTTTGTTCATGGGGAAATCCCTTCAGTTGTTTTTCATATATATGCCTACGAAAAATATAAATTGTATTTAGTTATAATTATCAGAGTATATCAGATTTTGTAAAATCATATCATGAAAACATACCTCATGTATACATTTACAACTGAGGCACCTAGCCAGTCGTACTTGAGGAGTTAATTTACATTTTCAGAACTAATGAAACTTGATGATTCCTCTCTATACATATCTTTTTTGAAATAAACTGTGTGAGTATTGTCGTCTTTCAACTTTGTATCCACATGAGCCTGCAATGATATTAACTGTGGATATAGAACGGGAAGGATGAATGTGCTCTTAGTAGACCGTTTCAATCGGTTGGTTGATCCTTGAGATAGTTTCGAGCTGATATTTCATTTCACCCCACATTCTTTGTCATTATATAATAACATTCATCGGTTCAGACCTTTTTTCATTAAATGTTGAAGGTGCAGCTTGAAAAATAAATTGGAAATGGATAACTTTTTGTCGACATGTTTTTTTACAAGAACTGTCGGCCTTGTGATGAATGTTCCACCAGCTTGTTCATCTGTATGAATGTCATCATCGTCATTTGGAACAGGTATCTTGGCACTCTTCTCATTATCTACGTTAATTGACACTCTAAGATGATCTTTTGGAAGCTGTCTGTTGTGTAGCATGTCATTTTGTGTATTGAACATCGTAGCCCTCGCTACAAGTTGATAAGTGGGAGTTGATAAATATAAATCACAGTCATTTTCACCCTATGGAATATTAGTAAAGGAAATGTATCAGTGTCTATGTAAATCCCATTTCACAGAAAAAATTATTAAAACATTGATTACCTCATCTAAGTCAGGTTTTTTAGGGGAATGGCTCGCCTCAAAGCTGGTGCGGGGTGGGGCGGGATCGTCACGCATGGGTTGTTGTTGAGTTGTTTCTTCTCTTTGCCTCCCCCATCAATGTTTCTATCATCTCTCTCCAGTATTGTAATTATTCTTGAAAATAGATAATTGTTCTTGCAGCTTTTCCATTTTTTTCATTTTGATCCTCTGTTTGTTTTTGATTTTGAAAATGTGTTTAGGGTGTCACCCCAAAACTCGCACCTCTGATGCGGTCATACTGTTCTTCCTGCTTCAAGACTAATGAAAGTATGTCTGCATCTGGTGTAATTGTTGTTGATTCTTGTGACTATGTCAGATAGAAAATATAGAAAAATAAGTAGTTATTATAATGTAATAGATATTTAAAGCAAATCAAATTTATATTATGTCATACTTCCACATGTTTCCCACACTTTTTTGTGTGATTTCATCTATCAGTATCCCCTATTTATTTACACGAGCCTCCTTCCATAGCACATGGTGTGGGATGGATATGGATTTTTATTTCGATTCATCCATCTGCATATAAATAGAGAAACATGGTTATGGTGTTGTTTTATGTCACATACTAGTAGTAGGGTAGATTTAAAAGACGTACCAATGTTTTCTGAAGTTCAGCGTACCCCATCCTTGCTTTACGGTAAGGGTATGCTGGTTCTGGTGTGCGTTTTTTATTTTCAGCAATCAGTAGCTGTTTCATAAATAAAAAACTATCAATCGGAGTGATGAATACAAGAAAACGTCAAACAACATATTACCCCACACAAGGTACCTGAAAAGTCTGCTCCCCATGACGGTTTCTAATTGCATCCCACGCTCCTTGGGATATCAAGTGTGCGTAAAGAGGAGGTGGGTGCGGCTTGATTTTCCCTTCTGCATCATTAAGATGATATTTCATTAAAATTGTGCAGAAAACTCTATGAATCCTTCCTACAACTCTTAATACATATTCCTTGTGTGAGGCATCTACTATAAATGCACTCTGCAATGGATGGGGAAGAGTAAGTCAATGTTTTGGTATTTTATTTTAATTTAATAAATTAAAAAAATGATATCATAATGTAACCGTAATCTCTTCCCACATTAGTGTCTTCAGCCCGGTGACAACATGGTTCCACGACTGTACATTAATCAGCACACTTTGCCGAATGACGATTTTAATGTAGCTACTAAAGATGGCTCTATTGGGGTTAACATGCTGTCCTCACTTATTCCACCCCACTTCAAATTTGATGCCATTTTCTTTTTCCTTAAGTATTTTAGCTAACACTGTCAAACTATGACGCTCTTGTTTTTTTCGCTTTCAGGGTTTCATTTCCTACCATTTCCTCATAAGTAGCATCAATATATTCCCCCGGAGTGCTAGCATCGGCAATGGGACCAGCAAAAATTAGTTGAGAAACCTGTTGTACCTCAGCACTGGGACTGAAAATAATAGGTTGAGAAACCTGTTGTTTCTATGCACTAAGACCACCAGCATCTGGTTGAGAAACCTGTTGTTGATCTACAGTGTGACCACCAGCTGCTGGTTGAATAACCTTTTGTACCTCGGGATTGGGCACATCAGCAGGTGCAGAAGTCATTATCTACAGAAGTGGTTTAATATTTAATTTAGATTACATTAAAATAGCAGCGAACATATACTAACATCATGTAACACAATGAATGTTTCAATAAACAAATAACCTGATTATTGTACTCTTTTTTTCCTTAAAGGATGAAGAGATTTGACATACCCTTTCACAATATTCATTTACCGTTCAATAGGTTACATCCATCTATAATGTACAGGACCACATAGTCGAATCTCTCTCACCAAATGAACCATCATATCGAAAAGTTTTGGTGGGAATAACATTTCCAATTCACATAATGTGATGGTAATTTCTCTTTCCATAGTTGGCAATTTCACCGGGTCTATAACTTTGTTGCATATAGATTTGAAGAAGAAAAAGAGCTTAGTTAACATATGGAAGACATTCTTGGAAAAAATGCAATGTAAAGCTATAGGAATTAGATCTTGCATCAAAACATGGCAGTCATGTGATTTCAGACCCTTTAATTTTAAATCTCCCATTGACACGATGTTCTTGATATTTGATGAATACCCCTCTGGAAACTTTACGTCAATCATGAAGTTTCAAAACTGATATCTCTTTTTCTTGGAAAGAGTATAATAAGTAGGAGGAAGAAATGTTCATTTTCACCCTTCACTGGTGCCGACTCTTCTCGCATTCCCATCTCAACCATGTCCAATCTAGCCTTAATTCTATCCTATGTTTTTCCGGGTGCATTTAGAAACGTGCAGATGACACTATCACATACATTTTTTTCAACATGCATAACATCAAGAAAATTTCTGACATACAGACAATTCTAGTATGGTAATTAAAAAAACTAATCTCTTTTTCCAACCAGTTTTCGTAAGTTTTTTCGAAAATGGTTTACCAAAATTAGTGTCCAAATATTTTACTTTATCAAAAAATTGATCACCTATTAGTGGAGACAGTGTTGTATGTTCTTCTGAACTTCTATTTAATAATGTTTTCCAATATCGATACTTATGTCGTCGGGGTAGAAATCTGCGATGTCCTAGAAACACGGTTTTCGATGAATGTTTCAACCTAATTGAATGTGTACCTTGTTTGCAAACGGGACACCCTTGACTTCCTTTAATTCTATATCTTGACAAATTTCCTCAAGAAGGAATTTCATTTATCATCCCGTACAACATAGCTTTCAAAGTGAAATGTTCATTTTTGTAAGCATCATACAACGTAACACCTGAATCCCACAATATTTTCAAATCCTCGATCAATGGGGCCATATAAACATCAATATCATTATCCGGTTGTTTTGGTTCTGATATAAGCATATATAACATGACATATTTTCATTTCATGCATAACCATGTGGGTAAGTTATAGTTTACCAACATAACTGGCCATGTACTGTGATTACTGCTTTGAAAACCCAAAGGATTCACCCCATCTGTAGATAACACCAGACGAAGGTTTCTCAGCTCGTTCCCAAATTCAGGATACTCATGATCAATTGTCTTCCAATGAGGAGAGTTTGCCGGGTGATATAGTTTACCATATTTAATTCTTGTATTTTCATGCCATGTCAATTGTCCTGCAGTCTCCTCACTTCCATATTGGTGTCTAAACCTAGGAATGATTGGATAGTACCATACAACTTTCGTAGGACTAGAATCATATTTCTTGTATCGAGAAGCACCATACTTTGGGAATTCTTTAAGTGATTTTTGGTCCTTGATAAACAATATACAGTCATTCGGGAAAGCATGTATTCTTCCAGAGATCATACCCATCGATCGTAGAATTCGTTTGGCATCGTATGTTCGCATTGGGAGTTCATTATCTTCTGGGAGCATGTCATTCAGGAGAGAAATTAGTTCCATAAAACTGGCGTCACTCCACCCGTTGCCTCCGTTCAAATTATACAGCTTCAATACGGATGACAATGCTGTATATTTAGTGCAACCAGTATAGAATTGCATTTTTTTCACAACTCTTTAACTTCTCAAACAATTTTGGCCAATCACGAAGTTCATCTTCAACTGTCCTTGTCATTTCCTCAATATGATCTTCGTCATCATTCACAACTGTAATCACACCCTCCATATGATTGTTTTCACTGTTCATGCTTCTAATCATATGAGATGATCTATAAAATGTCGAGTTCTCTAAGTCACTACCTACATTCATTTTTTCCCCATGTTTATTCCAACATGTATAACTTCGATCTATTCCGTCACAGATTAGGTGTTCTTCCAACTCCTCTGGACTAATTTTTCTTTAATAACAACAGAGTAAACACGGACAAAGGATTTGAGAAGGGTCACATGCATGATCTTTTACAAACTTGATAAACTCTTCTACGCCATCTTCATACTCTTTTGTCAACTGATTGGCATTCATCCATTCTTTATTCATATTCATCATCTTTATGGGTTCGATCTCAAACTTTCATAATATTATGTTTTAATTAATCAGGTAGCATTGTTTGGGTCTTATAAAAACAAATCATGGTACAAATGCCTTTAAACACATGTGAAATCCATATACATGGTGTGTTCAGTAGGGTGAACATCGTGTATGTATAAGATACCTGATTTAATCTGACATATATCAAATTTATTACAAGTTAGTCTTACAAAGACTGAATGATGCCTTTGGAAATACGTGACATTTAGAACAACTTGAGCTAAATGAGTGTACTTTAGATACATATTGAGTCACCTCACCAGCTATGCATCACATTGTTGTGGAATACAGGGTGTATAGTCCTTACATGACCACTAGGGGTGTATAGTCTATAAACATCAAGTATCTATGGTATCTATACATGGTGTGAGTGAATTAAAACACATGTCATATGGTTCTTCCATTATTTCATGGCATGTACATGGTTTCATGCTGAAGTATATGTCTTGGAGATAAATTGTGTGTGACCTAGGTTCACATGACATGTAACATTTAAAATGAAACTTATTCCACGTTTTAGTTAGATGATTAGTCATGTGGTGTAAATTTTGGAGATAAATGTTCTATGGCATTAAAATCTATATGAAATCCATGTATGGTGAAGCATGTTCCATGTATTTTAAAGTGTCTCATAGAGTCCTCTAGAAGTGGTTTTCTAGGATTCAGTGGAATTGTACTAGTAACAAAGTAAAGGTTCCGTTCAAATGGGTAATGTTTTGATTGATATTTAATAGTGGATGAACTAAAACATGAAAAAAAAGGAATATCAATCATGCCCACAACTGCAACACCATACAAAAACACAATCGTGATCACAATCGCAACACCATACAAATCGAACAATCAAAATTTTAAATTTTACAAAGCATCCCTTATTCAATTTTGTTTGTTAATTCATGGGTTATCATATAAGTTTTATCATCCTGGGGTGTTCATTCATAATTAAAGTATATGTAAATTACCAATTTATATATTCCAATGTTGAACAAGAACCAACCAATATTCAATTCATTTAGTGCGCAAACAAGGACTACCAATGGCCACGATTTTCAGCGGGGCATTTAGCTCGTACATTTCACATTATAACCATAAATATCAAACAGTAATAACATGAGAACAAGAGGAAACCAATGAGTAACAGGAGAAAACGCACCGTGAAGGTGTCGTTAAGCACACGGAAGAGGTGCGTACGTGGCATAGGAGTAGCGCACAACAGAGGATATTTCCAACTGAAAAGAAAACATAAAATAGGGTAAACCCATGAGAATAAAAAAATATAAAACCGATTACACCATTTACCACATCCCAAAAACCCCAAAAGACAATGCCTGCAAATAAATTTAAATTTATTGATAGAAATCACTATATGATCACTAATTTTTATCCAAACCATAGGTGCAAACAAATCCGAATATGAATCAAAAGGATCACATACCTCGATAAAAGAAATCCAACCATAATAGTGATCAAGCATAGAACAATGTGAACTAGATGGAACTTAGGATGGGGAGTAAGCGATCATGTAATAACTCTAAGAAATTTGTTTGGTGAAAAAACCCCAGCATCCTATTAGTATTTGTGGTGCGATATGTTATACTCAACACCCGATATAAGGGAGTGTGATTTTCCTATATTCTCAACAATTACCTTGCCATCTTATGTTATCCTATATAAAGGGTTATTTTAATTTTAACTAGAATGGGTAATTACCTCCCATCCATCAATTTAATTCAGACCATTTGTATAAGTAAGGAATTATTCACATTCATATTTATATTACAAAACATGAAGAAAAACATCTCATATGTCCCATTATCCATGTACAATTTCATTCAACTAAATGAAATACACAATTATCATTCTATATAACATGCAGTGGATGGTGTTCCATTTCAACCCATTATAGATCATTTCAATTCATTTAATTAATTCATTAAATTAAAATAAATCCATCATGTAAAATTCATTCCTCATGATTATTACACATTCAATTTTACCTATAATGGAAAATTCACTAATAAGGCTCAAAGGGTCTTCAAAATGGGCCATAATCAACATGTAAATTTACTACATGGTAAATTCCATTAAGAATGTACGCTAAAAACCTATAATGTGTCTTAAATTCCATATATATACCC
Source organism: Viscum album (assembly GCA_963277665.1). Taxonomy (NCBI): domain Eukaryota; kingdom Viridiplantae; phylum Streptophyta; class Magnoliopsida; order Santalales; family Viscaceae; genus Viscum; species Viscum album. Next base: position 187,158,269 of record OY728155.1, on the reverse strand, counting down.
TTGTATCAAGGGAAACCTCATTTAAAAGCTTTGACATAAGCTAAATAGGTGTTCAGGGAAATTAATAATTTGAAATTAAAGGGATAATTTTACTTCGCACACTCAAAGGGTGTCCATAAAAGAGTTCAAGAACATCTAACCAATGAAACAAGATTCAATAGGTGTTTATTGAGGTGCAAGGATTAAATAAAGAACTCAATAATATAAATATTCCATTGACTCTTTCAATAACACCTTAAATAAGGATTTCACATATTCAATTCAAGCGGTAGAAAACAAAATTTACCTGAAAATGAATATCAATAATGGTAGCAGTGGCGGTGGAGGCAGCGCCAGAGGCGGTGGAGGTGGCGGCGGCAATAGAGGTGGAGGAGGCGGTGGCGGTAGAGGCTGCGGCGATCGCGTCAGTGGGGGTGGAGGCGGCAGAGACAGCAGCGGTCGCAGCAGCGAGGGCGGGGGTGGAGGCGGCGGCGATGGCGAGGGGCCTGGTTCGGCTTCCGCGAGAGCTTGACCGCATGTGAGCGAGGTTGGCCTGTTAGGGTTATTAAATAAAAACCGATGGAACCTTTATCAGCGCTTGTTAAAATCACTGATAAAGGTATGTTTTATCAGCGCTAAAATAAAATCATAGATAAAAAATTCCTTTATCAGCGCTAAACAAAGTGCTGATAAATGTTACCTTTCATCAGCGCTAAAAAAATGCTGATAAAGGTGTACCCTTTATCAGTGATTATTTTAGCACTGATAAATGTAACATTTATCCGGGCTTTTAGATAGCGCTGATAGAGGCATACCCCTTTATCAATCCTTTCTGTTTAGCGCTGATAAAGGGCAACACTTCCCTTGCCCTGTTTTGTGGTAGTGAAAATATCCCAAATATCATATAATAGGTTCCATATGAAGAAATATTAGTAAATTTAAAAACATTCTTTGAACCACATTGATCTTACAAGCATAATAAGAATATTGAGATCAAGATATGATTTATGAGATTATTAAATCCACAATTATGTAGTTAAAATCTTATTTTTCTGTATCCTTCGGAAGGCTGTTGAAAAATAGGGACATTTTTCATAGATATATAGTTAATTAATTAACCTAGAGCATGTGGTGTTTTTCAAGAGGATAATATTTGGACAAAGAAAGTGTTCAAGGTAGTTATTGTGTATAGTATTGTTTCAAACACATAAATCATGTTCCAACTCACATAAAATAATTTTTATTATGTGTGGAAATGGTTTTTGGGAATATTGAAGTATTTTGGATATGTTTTGGAGGTAACTGAAATTAATATAATTAATTTTTTTATTGTCAATATTCTATTTAAAATAAAAAACTCCTCATATACATAAATGTAACAATGAGTGATATATTTTTAAATGGATAACTCTCTAGTTGTTCAGTAAGATGTATAATTTTTATTTGATTAGAATTCCTAGAAAAGTGACAAACGAAAGAACCACCTATAATGTGTACTGTTTTTTAGGTATACGAGTTGGTGATTTGGTAAAGTAAAGAACATACTTTGATATTTAAGTTTATATTTCCAGTTTTTATGACATATTTTGGATATATAAGATCACATAAGATTATATGTATTTTTTTCTTATCTTAGTATAATATTGATAGTCCTCCAACAAAAAGATGGAATCTATGATTTTATAAATATTACATGATACATAATATATTTTAGTATGTGTAATTTTTTATAAAGAAGAGTTTAATTTTTATAAAATATTTAATATATTGGACTTAGACATTATGTAAGAAACTAAAACATCAATGGGGGAGTTCTTGAAATTACCAAGGACTTTTATTAGAGTAGTTTATGGAAGATACGAATAATTTATATAAAGATATTTTTAGAAGAATAATATAAATTTCATGATGCTAATGTTATTCATTTTTGGATTAAATATGATGAAAGGGAATTTATAATTCTAAAATTAAAGAATATATGAACACAACATGAAGATTCTTGTCATAATGTGATGGGGGACAAGGGTATGTGAATTAAAAGAATCCATCTTGTGAAGAGAAACCATGATAATTATGATTCAATTTATATTAAGTTAGTGATAAGAGGTACAACAAGAATAAATATGTTATGTCATGAGATACAAACTAAGAGAAAAGGAATATGATCTCATGTTGTTAAGAAATGTGTCATGATAAAAAACACAGAAGTGGTTATCATTAATGACTTTCAAGTTGTGTTGAAGGTAGTCACACACAAAATATTTCTAGTGTACACCTGGTAAATTCATTCGATTGAATAATAATTGAACAATGAATATAAATAAATTGATAAGTAGTATGTTGAAATTATTAGTTTTAATTTAAATCAAAATTAAAATTTGACCGTGAAGTAGAGGATGATGATGTGGGAGATAAATAGAATAGGTTCATGCATGAATGTAGTAGAGAATAGAGTACTATTGTGTAATTGATAAAGTAGAGAGAGAGCAGTTCAGTAGAGGTGTGTATATTGTGTAGTGCACATAGTAATAAGAGAGAATATAAATAGAATAATTATAGTAGTGTATGTAAAATAAGAGGGTAAAGAAACAATGGATTGTGTGTAATCATTTTAGTTTGGTCAAGTGGTGAAGAATAAGGCATCCACACCCTTTATGAATGGTGAATAAGTGTATGATCATCCTATTACTTTCATGAGATAATTATTATGGGAAGAAGGATATTACCCATTTCATCAAAATAATACAGTAGTTCAATAGGTTTCATTAAGGTCAAAACCCTTTATTCGTATTTAAGGAGACCACATTGGTTATTATATTGTATCATGAGTTCAGGGAAATTTTATACTCATTTATATTCATAATGGTGATTCTAGTGAATTATATAATATTAGGTGAGTCCGTATCTGGCCAAAGGATTTTCTACTCATTTTGAGTAGTGAACCAAATGAATCGAGTTCGATCTTTTCTTCCTTCAAAGAGTTCACGTGAGTTAAGAAGTGAGAAAAATAACATATATAAGTGATAAAGGTTTCTTTCCTAAGAAATCATAAAAGGAATGAAATAAATTATTTTTCAGTGATTCAGTACGCTCTATGTGGACGTCATCATTCCTGGGGTTACCAAAATTTGAATCAGAGCAGTATGGTTCCATATAAAGATCAAGAAGGTTGAAGTTTATTATTTTGATGGGTATTAGACATAGATTATTTTTGAGTTCATTCAAGAAATTATCTCTATGTTTTTATATAATTTCTCTCCGTGGTTTTATTTTTCATGTGTACAAATTGAGTTTAGTTAACAAAAACCAGATTTCCACTTTTGATAGAAATAAAATCTACATATTGAAAGATCATATGTTTCTATATATTTTTTCTATCAGTCATAATTTATTAAATGTTTCCAAAAATTGTTTAATTATTCATTTTGAATAAATATATATAGAAATAGTTGATATAAATAATTTTTATAATGATGATCAGACCAATAATTTCATCTTGTATTGTATTTTAGAGAAATAATTTCCAAAGGTTAAAGGATTTAAGATAGTAAATGAAATTTAAGATAAGATAAAAAAAATATAAAGTCAATTTGAAAGTAAATAAAATTAAGCTTCCCATAAAAAGATTGAGGTTTGAAAATATCAGGATACATGGTGATAAATTAGTAGATAAATTATCCATAAGATTTTTTTAAATTGGGAGAATCATTATTTTTTTTGCTAAGATATTGGAGGAAAATATGATTTTCAAGAATATAGTTCACATTTTTCTAAATATGTTTGATGAAAATATATATATTCCAGAAGTTCATAATCAAGATACACATTCATTGTATGATCTTATAACACTATTATTACTTATTAAATGAAAATTGTTATTGGTATCAATAAGAAATCCAATGTTGAGAAGGAAACCCCCTTAAAATATTTGAACAAAGAGAAGTGTAAGAAAATGAAAATTTTGATGAAGTAGATTTATATTTAGATTAAGATGTTGATGAGAATTTTGAAAAACATATGTTACACATATAAATATGTCTAAAAAAATTTGAAATTTCCTAGAAAGTTAATTTTAAAGGTTTTTTAGTCATGGGGTCATCAGAAAAATCATGATTAACTCCTAAAATATGGAGAGAAATTGAATTTAAGGATTATGATAATGATAACGAATAAATTTCCATTAAGAATAAACCATGAATATAATACTCTATGGGAAAAGATAATTATTTAAATAATTTAAGGAAGATAAAAATTTTATCTAAGAATAAAGATAAAGATTTTAGTGAGGATAATGAAGATTTTTAATCATATAATGAATATGGTTAAAGGATACAAATTAAAAATTTGAATGAATAAGAATTCCAAAGGTTGGAGATCAATAATTATAAAAGAAATGAATAAATAAAAAATAGAGTTAATCATAAATTATGAACTCAATTAGATTCAATTTAAGATAACATGATCGAAAAATTTAAAGAATGGTTTTGATATTGATTTTTAATTATGTTAAAACTTTTATAGCTCTTATGTTGAAAAGGAGTCAATGATAAAAAATGATATTGATAGATTGAATAATTTTTTTTATGAATACAAAAAGTTTAATATTAACATTAAAATGAATGTTAATTAAAATAAAATGAACTTAGAGACTCTTCAACAAAATTTCATTATTACATAAAATAATTTGGATAAGGAAAAGAAAATTTTTTAAAAGTCCACTCTTGAAACTAGAGAAATATCAAATAATAACTTTATGGAAGGAGATAAAGTCTCATATAATGATGTGATTCAAGTAGAGAAAATATTTCACATTCAATTTGTGGAAACATTCTTGTAGGTTATTGGGGAAATTCAAATTCAAAGTCACAGGTGAAGAAGGTCAACTTCATGGGAAAAGAAGATGATTCTATGAAATATGATAATTATAGGAGCACTGATTTTAAAGTTAAAATACTAAAAATGGAGAATTTGAAACGGATAAAAATAATTCAATGTTGAAAATGAATATGTTGGTAGTATACCCTAATTTTTTTTAATAAAATTTGTTGTGATTGGAAATAAAAAAAATTAATAAATAACATGTGTCAACATATAAACAATATTTTTTCATTTAAATGTATGTGTTTTATGTGAATCTATAGAACTATAGATGATTTAGACACATTTAGAGAAGATGATGGTTTAATCAAATATATTAAAAAACAATTATACATGTTATTTGAGACAAATCATAAGGGGTATTCAACCTACTCAAAAAATAAAAGATCAAAAGATATATGAAAATTCTAGATTTAATGTAGAGGACAAAATAAAAAATTTGAATTATTTTAATAGAATACGTGACAAAACAACTTACATTGATGATGAATCTATCACCGTTTTTCTTAACTCATTGAATATTTATTTTAATACTAAAAATATAAAAAAGGAAATTGAAAGGATAGGATAAGGTATTGATTAATGAAATTTAACACTAAACATTATAAAAGAAGCATCCATATATTTTTTATTATATATTATCATCTCAAATGAAAATATTTGAATCTATTAATTTATTTTTTGAAGTAAAATAAACCATTCATGGAATTTGATAATTGTGGTTCAGTATAAATTATAGGAATTGGTTCAACAATAACTAGAGAATATGAGTTGGAATTAAAGAGTTGAAAATTTATTAATGAGTTGAAACATAATTTAATATGATTTTCTCAACTCATTACTGAATACTATGAAGTGATATTTAATAATAATGAATGTGTTTTGAAGAAGTAACAAGATGGATGTGTTTTTAGGAGAGGATTTTGTACTCAAGGAAACTAATTCCAGGTTAGTGAATAATTATAGCAGAATATGCCTTATATGAACAATAAGAAAGATATCAGGAATCCAAAAAAGATTAATGAATCTAAAATTTTATAAAAATGTAATTCCACCCATTAAAAAATCTGAATATGTGATCTCAAGAAGAAGATTTCAATGCAATAGAGAGGATGGAGGTGGTTCGATTTTAGTACAACATTTTCAAATATAAAAAAATAAATATATAGGGAGAAGCAAGAAGAAAAAAAATTAATGTAATATTTTAAAAATAAATAATAAAAAGTGTTTTCCCCAATAAAAGTGAGACTTATTGAATAATATGGATAATTAAATTTGTTTTCAATCAAACAGATAATTTATTCCAAGACATATAAGTTATCAAATAATTATTAGCCTCATTTCTTCAAATGATATCATATAATGAATATTACCCCCCATTTTATTTATTCATTGGATTTCTAATTCCAATGGTGGAGAAAGAAGAAGTAAATCTATTTATTTTTAATCCTTTAAATTATAAAAAAAATGGGAGGAAAAATCTATAGAGAGATATTCCAATGGTATGTATTTTTCTTAATAGAGGTAATATATGTTTTTTATATAGAGAATGTATTTATAAATATTTATTAATATAGTTTAACTATGAAGACTATTATTTAGATATTAAAACATGTTCATTGACCATGTATACATTGATGTTTTTTATATATATGGAATTGACTGTTTTTGAAAAATAAAAGAACAAGTTTTACTTAGATAGAATCCAGTGGTATCAAGGGTTGTGAAGAAGTGGATGAAAGTAAATTAAATTGACAACATGATATTATTATTTAATGATCATATTTATTCTATGGATTTTCCCAAGTAGGTTTCAAATTATTGAATGATGATTGATTTATATGTGTTATTTGTTTGAAAGTTATTTTTGTTACTTGATTGATTATGGAATCCAATGGGGGATAATATTGATTATAAGAGTTGTATTGTGAGATTGTTGATACCCATGAAGAAGTAGTAAAAATATAAAATTTCTATATCTAGGGGAAGGATACTAATTTTTAGGGAATTTATATAGAGATATTGTTGACGCTCCTTTTTCGTCACAGAGTCTAAAGGAGGAAAAAAGGAAATACCTTATTCAAAATTGATTCATCCTTTGAAGAAACATCAAAAATCAACAAAGGCATGATCAAGGATTCATTTTCACACAGGTCACGCAAGTTCCACTAAGGTCACGCAAGTATACCTGCGCGCCACATTTTAGTCGTGCAGGTGACTTGTGCGCCCTGTTTGATTTCCATCTGGGGTCTTCAGCAGCCTATAAATACCCCAGGTGGGCCCCCTATTTCGAGAGGAAAAATTCCAGAAACTCAGATATGAGCTCTTGGAACCCTAGTCTCTTCTAAAAGCTTCTGAACACTTCTAAGGTAATTTTTACCTAGAATGGAATATCTAAAGAGGGGGAGTAAGGCCTAAGTGTTGAAACTCATCATCACTTGCGCGCCTAAGTGGCCAGCCCTTAAAGGAATTGGCCACACATGTGAACCGCTTTACTCCTTCATGAGAACTTGCGTGCCGCCCTTTATTAATCCTCTAGGGGTAGTACTAAGGGCTTGAGCCAAGTCTCGCCCAAGTATTACACCATGGTTTGACTTTCGCGCAAGTTCCCATGTGTTTCACAGGTATACCTGCGCGACGAGGACATGCGTGCCCACACAGTACTAGCACAACCTCGCCGGACTTGTGCACCCTTCTATTTTTGGGTGTCCTTCCTACCTATTTTATCTCTCTTATTCCTATCCACCTCTCCTTTTCAAGATTAAGCCCTCAGAACACTCTTCAAATCCATTTATGTAATTATTTCTTGGTTGGATTCCTTATTTGAAAGGAATTATGTGGAAACATCTCTCAAAACTTAGTGACTTACATATCTTTATGTCACTAATGTTAGAGATTTCATTCATTCAACCTCATCCTTCAAGATGAGAGGATCCATAACCTGGGCCTCCTTTTTAGAAGTAAGCCCCAGTCCACGTTCTCTTAATTTGGGGCTCCTTTTCAGGAGTATGTCCCAGACCAAATTCCAAAATATGGGTATCCTCTATAGAAGTAAGCCCCAAATCCCCTAACCTGGGCCTCATTTTCATGAGTAAGACACAGTTTCAAATCCTCTAAAATATGGCCCTCATTTTCAAGAGTAAGCCCCACATGTAATTTCCATTAACTTGGGCCTCCTTCTCAGGAATAAGCCCTAAGTCTCAAGTCCCCTAACATGGGCATCCTCCTTAGGAGTAAGCCACAGTCTTCAAAGTTCCAAAATCTGGGCATCCTCTTCAGGAGTAAGCCCCAATCATAATTCCCTTAAACTGGGATTCCTTTTCGGGAGTAAGCCCCATTAATAAATTTCACTTAACCAGTATTAATTTCTTTTTTGGGATTCTTTATCAGTAATAAAACCCAATCATAAGACCCCCTTCTAGTTTGGGCATCCTTCCCAGGATTAAGTCCTGGGTTAATTATCAAAAATTTCCATAAAGCACATACACCTTTATGGACCTTGTTCCTGGGTTTCTTCTCTGATTTAAACCCCAAACATAATCTTCATGTATCTAGGAATTCATACATATATAAGCCCTGCATTATTTCTCATGATTCATCGTTTGTAGCATAATTACCAGGTTTTACTAATACCTCTGGTATCTCACACCGAGCATGACTCACGTGAGCTTAGAGTGTAAAAGTAATTATGACATCATTCATTGAGACATCAATCATGAATAAACCTCATACTTCTTTACTCAAACTATGTGGGTTGTGATTCCTTTTCTAAACAAGGATATGTAGGTAGACCATCTGCGGGTACGATCCAAACTCTGAAATAATCCATGTCCTTTTGAATGATAATAAACTTCAAGTGCTCCACTGAGTGTCTTTAAAACCAGTATGGTCATCATAATGACCAAGAGATATCAATATAATATGTTGAAGGATACCATTAACTAAGAATGTCTAACAAATACATACGATTCTCTATCGATGAAGAACCTAGAATACATACAAAAAAATTCTCTAAATTCCTACATATCAATCATTGATTGCAAGTTTTAAAGGAATGATCATTCTTATAATTGGTAATTTAATAAGGATTAACAAAAATAACTCAAATCTACAAAGAGAGTCCCAGAGTAGACAATAATTCCCCCCCAAAAAGGTGTGATGAGTATGCCCTCCCATCCTCTCGGCCAATGAAAATTCCTAAGCCTCATCCATCCATAACTAATGAGCGCCTACCTTTGGAAAGTAGCTCCAAATGGATTTAGTATCATTGGATGTTTCCGGTTCTAAGAACAAACCTGTTAGAAACCGATTGGAATGTTTGAACCTAAAATCAATGAGGTCATCCCCAATTCCAGAGGAAACAAAAAATGGTGAACCTGACGTGAATCCTTAAACAAGTAAAAATAATGTTTTACTTATTTGTTAGGCCCCTATTTAAACTCAATGAGAGGGCCAACAAAGCAATCAATAATATATGTGCTCATCCAAAACATGTAGTGGCTGAATTTATCTTGATTATGTCTGTTATATCAAAAATGGCACTCTTTTACAAGATATTTTGCGTTACAGAAATGGCTTCTCTTAAGTTCACACCTGTGAATAACTCTACTATGAATGCCTCTGCTGCTACTCCTGTGGGATCATTGCCCGCTCTGAGGACGACATCACCTACTCAGCGTCTTCAACGCTGGGTATCGAATGCACTGGTTAAGGAGTACCATCAACATGGTACTATCCCTACTCTGGAGGCTGCTCGACATGCCCTCCAAGTCAATAATCCAACCTGGTTGTCTAGACAGCGATGACCAGCGATCAAGAAGCAGGTGGTTCCAATCACCGTTTTCAACCGTTTCGGGTCATTATCCCCAGAACGCAATCACCAGTCCCTCCCATATTCTGGGGAGGTTAATGAGAATGTCCCTCATGACCTTAATTCAATAAGACATGAGTCCTTCCTGATGGATCCCATCAACAATCGCCGCCAGATTCATGCGGCGGTGCACCCTCAACATGATAAGGGTGTCATCTCTAGGCATTCGGCTCAGGTTCCTCGAACCCGAGAAAGCAAGACAAATCACATGAAGTGAAATCCGGTCAATAGTGAGCATGTTCTCATCTATTCCCTTTCTGGAGGAGTCCACCAACCTAACTAGGTGGAGAACAACGTGCGGGCACATACACCCATCCGTTTAAATTCCACTTCACAGCAGACTCGTCTGGCAGCATCACGCCAATCCCACCAGGAAATTCTGGCAGAGTACTATAGACAGGAACATACTCATGTTTATAAGTCATAAGCTAGTCATCAGACTCGGTTGACTACATATGATGAAGCCCGACAACCCAATATGTTGACAACTGGTAAAAAGGCACATACACTAGCTTACACACAACAATTCTTCCAGCAACCTTGTCTACCAGTATTGAAGGAAGCTCATCAACCATGTTTGGTGGAGTGTAATAAGTAGGCGCATACACCTACTAGTATTGATCAAGGCTACCAACAATCTCATTTGGTATCAATCGGAGAAGTCAGTAGGAAAGCTCTGGCGACAAACATGAGGCAGACTCAACTCTCTGCCCCATACTTGTGTATTGTCAGGATTCAATGATAGGAAAAGGAGGATAGGAGAAGGAACATACACCTACAAAAAACACAGAATGGACTTATATCCCCGTTCCAGCAGCTGAAGTCACCAAGCACATTCTTTAAATGGTGAAAGAGAAGAAGAAAATACCGACTAATATCCTGGATGCCTGTCCGGATATTATAATAGCTTCAACAGCATCTCAGGGAAAGACACACAAATTTGTCCCTACCAGTGGAGTGACACATCACTATATCACTCCGGAACATACACACACCTATGTTCCAGTCCAAGAGGGTTGTGGGGCGTACTCCCCCATATCATACGGACAACCAAGTCAGGTAAATACACCTGGTTTAAGTGGAGAAAATCAGCCTAACCTGATCATTTATCCTGAGCAGGCACATACACCTGCCAAAGTGAGTAAGAAGGTGTCTAAGAAGATGACTTGCCCAACACAATCAAGAAATCAAGGGCCAATCTGTAATCAGGACTTGAACGATGCTGGAGTTCTTGATACACTTAGACAATTATCTATTGCATCTCAAGATTCTTGTCTCTCATTTCCCAATAGTGGGAACATTAATTCCGAAGGTCTTCATCAGACACATCCTCATGAAGTCTTGCTTCATTACAGTTCGATCGAACTCAATGTTTCATCTTTAGGTGAGAGCCACAATAACCCTCTGTGTGGCCAGAAGATCAAGGAGTAAGAGGTTTCATCTTTTGTTGTAACCCACCATGGTGGTCCTCTCCATGATGATTAATTTAGTTGCGAAATTCCTCTCCAAAGTAGTACTTCGCATTTCCTGGAAAATTCTTCAGAGGAAAATGCAGTGACGAGAAATCCCTCTTATCTTGAGGCACTTTAAAATGTGAATCCAGTCATATATGATGCTTTACCATTAGCAAATGAAATAATTTCTCAATCAGAAGATATACTGGGATGTAGGTCATTCTCTGAACCACCCGTGGGCCATTCATCTTCTAGCATGATCAATGATCTCTATACCAATATTGTTGAATATGATGAAACAAAAAGAAAGCGCTAGCTCTGGTCTAAATAGGTGGAACAATCTTTATTAACTGATAAAGAGGAAATGTTGAATATGAGAAAACAACTGTCAAAAGGTGATGTTCCAGTCATGTTTTGGCCTTCGGCCGACACTCAGTATGACATTCTAGAGATGTTGATGGAAGATGGAATTCATGATATTCATCTCAACATATGGAAAAGTATTTGTCAGTTGAAGAAGAAAATATTATCTTATGATGAATATGAAAATCATGTCAAGATAATAGAAGGGTTACAACACCAAATTGACTTGGCATCACTCTTAGTTTCTCGATATTCCATGGCTGAAATTTAGCAGAGAGTCCTTCAGCGTTCATGCCATGGAGCATTAATAAGATTGCACCAGTTAATTGCTAATACCCCATCTGGTATTCATATCAGAGGATGGAGTGTTCACTGAGCACTATATTTCACTGTGCTCTCCAGTTAGCAAAGCCCACCGAAAATGGTCTCATGTAATGTTATTTCTCATGGCCGGCCACAGTCAATTGGCTTTGTATGTAATCAAAGGCTTGCCCAAGAACATGCATCAACTAGTTCTTCTCAAAGTTAGGTGTACAGAGAACAAGTTGTGGAATTACTCCTGCATCAAGAAAATGAGAATATTGAATTGGCCTCTCGTATGGAGGAAGCACATCATCAAGTGATAGAAGTGTCAGAAATCATCAAACGGTCTTTTGAGCCAGGTGATAAAAGTGGATGTCGATTGATGCATCCAGCTAATTTCTGGACTAAGGTCCACAAGATCAAGAGATATTTTAAGAAAGTCTCAGAGCTAACATCTCAAGAGCCACCCCAACTTGCCAGACTAAGGACATTTTTAATCCGACCCTCAGAATCATCAAATAGGATTCGAGGAGTTGAGCAGGAACAACATGAACAGCCCCAGTCCACCAGACTAGGGACTTTTTCAAATCCTCAATCCCCCAATCAGAGAAAGTCAGTCTTCTCTCTATTAGGTATGAATCCCCAAGAGTAATGAAGAGAAAAATTATCAGGATATTCTCTCTAAATTTTGGTTCTCCAAGATGTTCCGGAGGGATCAAATCAACAAAAGGCAATGTCTCATTAGGGGAATGGAAGAAGACAATATCGCAGAAATGCTGATAGATGGGATGAAATGTGTTATGCATCAATTAATGTCATCAATTCCATTGTTGCTGATCCACCAGATGAGGCTCACTCAAAGGGATCAGATGAAGAGGTTTTTGCCCAAGAAGTTGTAAACACAGACACAAATGAAGAAGGTGTGCATACACAAAATCAAAGGCTTACCCAAAATATGGGTGTTCCAAAAAGTAACCCACTTACCCCTATCTAAAAGAGATCCAAAAAGGGGAAATTAAAGAATTAGGTTACACACCTCTCCTCTGGAGAAGGCCAGTCGTGCTCACTAGAGAAAAGGTTTGCACAATAGGAGGAATAAATGAAGGAATTATGGAGGATGAATGCAGAACTACTTCAGGGTAGTCTTCCTCCTAAGCGTGCTGGAGTCAGTCAGCCAAGGGAATTTTTTGCGGATACTGATATGGATCAAGAGTATCCTCTTCTATCATTACACCCTCACAGGTCTAATCTTATGGGTTAGGCGCAGCAACAATCAGCGATGATACCGTTAGTTGCAGTACCAGCCGCCATACCTGTCCAAGCTTCAATCAGTGCACCTGTTCAAGTCCAAGCTTAACCGGATATTTCTCAAAAGTTAATAACTACTATTTAGTCATTAACAGCTCTGTTGGAAGTTATATAGGGAATGTGTGCTCAAATTCAAACAGAAAAGAGAGCTTACCCTGAATGGGTTGATGCAATTCCTCCCCCATCAAATTTTGCAAGTACCACATTCCCAATCTTTAACGGTTTGGGAGATCCAGAGCGACACATAACACATTTTGTTTCTCATTGTGATCCTATGATGGGAACCCCTCAGAAACAAGAAGAATTTATGCTCAGGTGTTTTGTATAGTCATTACAAGGTCCTACTTTTGTTTGGAACACAAGCTTGCAATCCCGATCAATTACCGGATGGGAAGATCTCTGTCAGCGATTTCTTCTTCTGTTCATCTCAACATTGACAAAGACAATAGTTTTCGATCTTCAAAACTGTAAGCCAAGGGATAATGAAAGTTTTTTAGAAATCATTACTCGCTGGAAGGGGTTAACATATTCTCTAATCTTATCACTCCCTCAAAAGGAATTGTTGCCAATCTTTGTGGAAAATTTGCGTGATGAGTTACACATGCCATTGATCCCTATGAAAGACATAGGAGGGATTCAAGACCTTACTTCTATCGCTCAGAAGATTGAAGACTCTCTTACAAAGACTAAGGATAAAACTCGTGTAATTCCATCAACTCCAGGAAGGAGAATGGGTAGAGAAAAGAATACTATAGTCATGCTTAAACAAGCACATGTACCTGCTTTTACTTCAAAACCTTCATCTTCTTGAAGGGATCCACCTCCTGAGCATTAGCAACAGAGGTTGTTTCATCAAGATGATCAAAGAGATCAAATTTGTAAACAATTTGATGAATTAAAAAGCAATGTTTATTCTTTCTGAAATGAACAAGATCATGGTTACTTCATTTCGGCTTTAGAGAATAATTCGGTTCAGATGCCGAGGCCTAAAAGGCCAAACAAGGAATGATATGAAGACCATCTCTATTATTTCCCATTTAATTAGATGTTGGGGAATCCCATCCAGGAGTGTTTTGTCTTCAAGGACCTCTGGAAAAAAATGGTCGACTCGAGACAAGTCAAATTGAAGGGTTCTTCAGCTCAGGTAGAATGTGTTACTGCTATAGATCCGGAGGAAGGAGGTGAGTGTCAAGAAGTCAAAAACAAAAATGCGCAGAAATTTGATGATTGGATGGTCAGAAAAATGATCAACCGAACTCATTCCATTTTGCGAACGCAATTGAAGAAACCAACTGTGTCTTCTTCTGTAAATTCCACAGTGAATCCTCCATCAAAAGAAAAATCCTCAAAAGGGCAGCATAATTCAGGAAAATAAGAAGACTCAGAATAATATGAGAATGTGTCAAAACCAAAGTTGTCTTTGACTCTGGCAGATTTCATGCCATCTACTTCAAAGCCATGAGAGCCGACCCATCAAATGGCACAAACCAAATTTGCTAGTCAGGTAGAGTCTTTATCGGATGAAGAGTTCATCTTCGGTCCTGTTAATATGATTCACTTAACAGATCCTTATGCCAGTCGCAGTTTCGATTTTTATGAGCCTGAATTCCCTGTATCAAATAGAGGAATTAGAGGAAGTTCCCGGGGTCTGGGATATAGAGGAAGACGTGTATATCCCAGAAGCCACCATTCCAATTCTACCCCTTCTAGAACTGTGTATGAAGCCAAAACCCGTGGTAGAGTCCTTCATCGAGCTCAACAAGAACAAGCAAGTTCTTCGACCAATAATAGGTTCAGTCCTCGAACAGTGATTCTGGAGGATAGGTTGGAGGTTCCACGTTCTTCCTCTCAACAAGAAAATGGATCTAATCAGTCCAATCTTCCAAATCCAGGAGTATTTTAAACTCTTATCCTGATAAAAGATGCATCTACGTCCAAAGCATCAACGTCCAAGGAACCTACTAAACAACATGTTCTTGTTGGTAAACGCAGAACTTTGGATCAAAAATACGATGTATTGAAACACCTAGCCCAATTAATGGCCAAGTTATCAATTCTAGATGCACTAAATCTATC
Source organism: Viscum album (assembly GCA_963277665.1). Lineage (NCBI taxonomy): Eukaryota > Viridiplantae > Streptophyta > Magnoliopsida > Santalales > Viscaceae > Viscum > Viscum album. Next base: position 187,143,038 of record OY728155.1, on the reverse strand, counting down.
AAAGGATCTCCGGGATGCACTCATCGAGGCTTTGTCAAGTCCTCAGGAGTATGAAATTGAAATTGATGCAGCTGAAGTCTACCACATAGAGAATAATCCTACAGAATGATATACAGTGATATCTTTCACAGATAAAGATGAAGATGTTTTCGTGCATGGGAATATTAGACCTTTGTACTTATCTGGAAAAGTCAATGGTGTAGACATCTGAATATCTTTCATTGATAATGGTTCAAGAGTCAACCTCATCCCCATTCGTACACTTCGTCGATTGGGACTCACCGAATCTGATTTATCTCCTTCTACTTTGATGTTGCAAGGGTATGATAAAAATGAACAAGAACCACTGGGCGAGATTACACTCAGAACTCAGTTTGGTGACCTTGTATCCAATTCAGATTTCATGGTTGTTGATCATGATACATCCTTTGATATTTTTCTTGGAAGACCCTGGATAGATCAACATGCGGCTATCCATTCATCATACCATCAATGTCTCAAATATTGTTTTGATGGTGAAATTGGGGCATTCTATGGTGATAAAGCCTCATTCAAGACATTTGAATCTCAATATATTGAGGCGAAATTCTATCACATGAAGTGAGAGGAGAAATCCACAACAAGGGAGGTTACCAATATTAATGCTCTATTTGATTTGGAAAAGATTCCAGTAAATCCATTTACAAATGTGAGTTCAGATTATGTGTTGCCTATCAGTCAAATTGACGAGATGGACCCAAATCAAAATACACTTATGGAAACTTCCATAATGTCTATTACAGAAATCAAGCCAGACAACATGGGAGAAATTGGTGATCCACCAAGTAATGAAGAAAACCCAAATGGAGATTTCTTCATTTCATCTATTGAAATCCAGCACGTCTATACTTCACCAACTAGGCCACAAGAAGTTATAGCAACATCAGAGGTGAACGATGATGTCGATTCTCAATCCATCGTCTCCACTTTATTACCCAAGGAAGACCCTTCATAATTAATTGGGTCAGAAATGGAAGCTTCTTCTTCAAGATGTTCAAATTTTAACATCTCTTCTGATCATGGAAAGTATACTTTATCATCTACTATGCAAGTAGAAACAGAAGAAATAACACATGTTGAAGAAGAAGAGGAAGATCTTAGGGATGCTCCCCCAGCATTGGAAGAGGGTATCTCTACCACTGTGGATGAACTCAGATAAATAAATCTGGGTACCAAAGAAGATCCACACCCCACTTTAATTAGTGCATCCATGACTCCTAAAGAACAAGAGATGTATATTTCATTTTTAAAGAAAAATCGAGACATATTTTCTTGGAACTATGCAGAGATGCCCGGGCTTGATCTTGATGTTGCTATTCATCATTTGGGTTTTCTTGAAGAACATCGAGGATTTAAGCAAGCTGCAAGAAGAACACCCCCAACTTATGCTTCCAAAATTGAAGCTGAAGTGGATAAGATTATCAAAGCTAACTTCGTCATAGATGTTCAATATCCCAAGTGGTTGGATAATATTTTCCCTTTGAAGAAGAAGAACAAACAAATTAGAGTTTTCATTGATTTCAGAGATCTTAATCGGCATTGTCCTGAGGATGGTTTTCTAGTTCCAATTACAGAAATTTTAATCGATGAAATAGATGGATATGAAGCACTTTCCTTCATGGATGGATATTCTGGGTATAATCAAATCCAAATGGCTTTAGAAGATAAATAATCCATAGCCTTCATATCCCCTCAGTGTGTGTTTTTCTATCGGGCAATTCCCTTTGTCCTAAATAATGATGGCACAACATATCAGCGTGCCATGCATTATATCTTTAAACCCTTTTGGGGAAGTTTTTTGAATGTTATGTGGACGATTTGGTAGTCAAATCCAAACAATGTTATAATCACTTGGCTGATTTGGAAGTCATATTCCGCAAGCTTTGACAACATAATTTAAAGATGAACCCCATAAAATGTGCTTTTGGGGTATCCTCAAGAAAATTTCTCGGCTTTGTTGTATGCCATCGTGGTATCGAAGTCGATCCTGAGAAGACCAAATCAATCCTTGGTATGTAACCTCCTCGAAATTTGAAAGTATTTAGAGGGATCGAATGAAACTTAGCCTATATTCGGCATTTCATCACCAATTTGGCAGGAATAAGTTTACCCTTCACCAAATTTATGAAGAAGGGAGTCACATACCAGGGGATTGAAGAATGTCAAGAAGCCTTCGATATTCTCAAGAATTATCTCTTGAGTCCACCGGTACTTATGCCACCTGTTGAAGGAAGTCCACTTATCCTCTATGTGATAGCCTTAGAGCGATCACTGGATGCCTTTCTTGTTCAAGAAGAATTATGCTTGGATTGAAAATAGCCTCTACTATCTCATTTAGACTATGCTTGAAGAAGAAACTCGATATTCAATTATTGAGAAGTGTTCCCTAGCATTAATCTTTGTAGTTCAGTAGTTGAGACATTACTTGCAACATCACGAGGTCCAATTGGTATCTCGCAAGAACCCACTCAAATTCATCCTCAGTCGTCCAATGCTTACAGGAAGTCTAGCAAGGTGGGTAGTTATTTTGCACCAGTTCGATATTCAGTATGTGTCTCAAAAGGAAATAAAGGGCCAAGCTCTTTCTGATTTCCGTGCTGAACATATTTCAGTAGAAGATACATCTTCAGATATTGAACTCCCTGATGAAGAAGTCTTATCAATTCAAGATAGTCCTCAAGTGTGGGAAATGTATTTTGATGGTGCTTCCAGAAGTCCAATAGGGAAGAAAATGGAGGATCCTAAATTCAACAAAGTTGGGTTAGATATTGTTCTTATTTCCCCAGAAAAGGTAGTGTTACCCTATTTCTTTTTATTGTAGGAAGTTGGTACCAATAATGATGCAGAATACCAAGCTCTCATCGCAGGCTGGGAGTTGGCACATCAGGCACAAGTGAATCACTTAAAGGTGAAAGGTTATTCAGACCTAGTAATCAAACAATTCAATGGGGATTATGCAATCAGAAAAGAAGAATTGATCCCTTTGTATGATTACGTCAGAGAGTTAATGGTAGAATTCCCTATGGAACCGACATTTTCTTATGTCCCGCGATCACAAAATGCTCAAGCTAATGCACTGGCTATTATAGCCCCATCTCTATCAGATCCAAATCGGGATGAGGCAACCATCAATATTGCTCACTGTCGTAAAATTTCAGGTTATGTTCGAACCAGAACAGAGGAAATCAATAAAATTAGTCCCATTCCTAAACCATATGGTCATACTATAGGATGGATGATATCTATCAGGGAATACATTCAAAATGGAACACTTCTACCTAATAGAGCCGGGAAAGAACAAATATGCCAATGTGTGGTCAATTTTACTCTTTATGATGGCCCAGATCACCTAGAGAAAATTCTCTACAAGCAGGGTTTTGATGGTGTTCTCTTCAGATGCATTGATGGTGAAGAGACAATATCTATCATGAAGGAAGTACATGCAGGAGTCTGTGGTGCCAACCAGACTGGACATAGACTATCTGATCAAATTCGAAGGCTTGGATACTTTTGGCCTTCAATAAGACAAGATTGTCTTGATTTCAAGAAGAAGTGTCATTCATGCCAAGTACATTCCAACTTCATTCATCAGCCCCTAGAGTTTCTTCATACAACCAAATACTAGTGGCCATTTGCCACTTGGGGAATGGATGTGGTGGGACCTTACCCTTCAGCTACAACCAAGCAGTTTAAGTATATTCTTACTGCTACTGACTTTTTTTACAAATGGACAGAGGCAATACCTCTCAAAGTAGCTAGTTCTAAAAGAATTGTTAGCTTCATCAAGTCTAACATCATTACCATATTTGGTGTCCCTCATACCATATTAACGGACAATGGCACCAACTTCTGTTCATCCGAGGTAAGGAGGTTGTATCAAGAATACAACATCAAATCCAACCATTCATCTCAGTATCATGCAGCGGCCAATGGCCAGATAGAAGCCTTCCACAAGACACTTTCAAATATACTGCAAAAGATGGTGGATAAAGATATGAAATTATGGCCTGACAAACTCTTTCATTCTTTATGGGCTTATTAGACCTCCACCTGCACTACAACACGGTCAAATCCATATTCACTGGTATATGGAATGAAAGTAGTCTTGCCCATTGAAGTTAAATTACCTTTTCTCATAGTTGCCATTTGTGATTAGTCATCTATAGATGAACAATCTCAAAACCTATTGGATGAATTGGAATGATTAGATGAGAAAATATTGTTTTCCTTGCACTACTTGGAAGTCTATCAGAATTGAATATCATAATCTTTCAACAAAAAAGTTTGTCTTCATTCATTCATTCAGGGAGAATTGGTATTGGTTCTCAGAACTCCAATGATACCTGGAAAGAAACCTCCCAATCTTGAACCAAAGTGGGAAGGACCTTATTCAATAAATAAGGTTTACTCCAATAGAGCATATTCATTAATCTCAATGGATAAAGAACTCATCACTAATCCAACCAATGCCAGATTTCTAAAGAAGTATTTTTTATAAACACAAAATACATAATTTTCAGTCCGTGCATATGACATTAAACTATTTGCATTTCTTTCGTCCAACATGACGTTAAACTGTGTTGTCCTTGCTGCAAGACTTTAAACTGCATAGTCCCTTATGTCCAGCTAGACGTTAAACTGCACCATCTATGGTCTATGCATATGACCTTAAACTATTGGAATGTCCCTTATGTCCAGCAAGACATTAAACTTCACCATTCACGGTCCATGCATATGATCTTAAACAATTTTTCACCCCTATCGTCCTACATGACGTTAAACTGTATCATCCCTATCGTCCAACATGACGTTAAACTGTGTACTCTTTTTTCCTTACTGCATGACATTAAACTACACAATCCCACTATCATCCAACATGACATTAAAATGTATCGTCCCTATCATCCAACATGACGTTAAACTGTGTCCTATTTTTTCCCTGCTACATGACACTAAACTGTGCATCACCAATAGTCCTCACTACAAGACTTTGAATTGCATAGTCCCTTCATATATCCTACATGACATTAAACTTTGCATCGTTAAGGTTGTTGCTACCTATTTTTTCTCACACCGAGTATGACTCACGTGAGATTAGAGTAAACTTCAACCTTAACACCCTCTCTGGGCCGCTAACCATGCATAATTCCCAACTCCATTTTTTAGGTCGTTGTCCTCGAAAACAAACAACTTGATCACCAATTCATTCTTTAATTGAACTACGCAGACTTTGATCATTCCCTTCGAGGATGGGTACATAGGCAACCTCTTTAGGTTCAAGCCCAAAACCAATATCTTCACATTGGTTTACCATCGTCCTTGCTATATGACGTTAAACTATTCACACCTTTGTCCTGTATGAAAATAAACTACAACATTCTTTGCTACCCTCACCTGAGAGGGAATAATTATTTACTTTTATTTCCAATCATGTTATATTTCAGAGACCATGTGCATACCTGGAAATTCCCAAACCCTTTATCTTGGCTCAAACCATCATTGCACTAATGTTCCCTTTCCCCCTTCACATGTATGAACCAAATCTGTATAGAACATATTTATATAACTACGTGGGCTTGATTCCCATCCTTATGGGATACGTAGGAACATTCAAGTGTCCCTCGAATCTAGACCCAAGTCATTTGGGCCTAACCCCAAATTCCACATTCAGTCCCTTGGCTGAAAAGTATCTTGTGAAAATATGAATGTGATATGAAAACCCTGGTCTTCATTCACATCAGGTTTATAAAACACACAATGTGTATTCCTTATGATGGTCTGAGTTCTATGACCCTAAACTAAGATCTCCTACACTCTCGTCCCACATGATGTTAAACTGTATTTTAAGAACTACGTATGACTTGATTCTCATCCTTATGGGATACGTAGTGAAGTCCATCATATCAATTCAGGACCCAGCCAAAACATGATTATGGTTAGTATTGGTTTGTGTATCTTTACATACATTGGAAAATGCCCATTTTTATCAGTCATAATCCTAACATTAAATATTTTCAGATCTTCGTAACCATTTTATTGACTTTTAGTCACAAAATGTTTGATACCTAAGAGTTCTTTTTCCTGACTATGCAACACATTCCATTAGGTAGCCTTGCATAAGTAGTCTACATAAGAGACATGTCAGCCAAAAGATGTCATTATTTGACTATGCATCCAATGCCCTTAGGCGGCCTTGCATAATTCAACCCCCTAACGGGTTTGTTAAACAGTGTTAACTTCATTATTGGGAGGAAAACCTCTTCTGTCCTTATTTTTCTTAAAGAAAATATGTAGAGATCCGCAAAAATGGCCATCCTTAACATATTTTTACCATATTCCTTTTCATGATCAGAATGTATTCAAGTCTATGTATGATATTTTCTTTCCCTACGTTTGGGTCAGACCATCATAGAAGTGACATTCATCCAATTCTTAGACAATCTTGATTGGAAATATCCTCTCTATATTCAAGTACTTCTTTCCATACAGCAAACTCTATGCTTTGGAAAATTTTAATCTCCATAAAATTTCACTGGCTTTTAAACACTAGAAAATTAAATTTCTGAGAGTTCTTTTTCATGACTATTCAGCACGTTCCCTTAGGCGGCCTAGCATAAGTAGTCTATATAATGGGCCTGTCAGCCAAAAGATGATATTATTTCACTATGTAGCCAATTCCCTTAGGTGGACCTGCATATTTCAACCCCCTAACGGGTTTGTTAAACAATGGTAACTTCATTCTTGGAAAAATATTTCTTCTAATGCCTTTTATCCCATTTTTCTTATCATTCCTCAGATTCAAATTTTATTAAGTCATAGTTTACATATTTTACCTCATACTTGAGTGTGGTAATATGTTTTCAGATAAATTATCAACGAATTGAGTAAATTTTAATCCATTTGTTCAAAGCTATTTTGACCTTAAACATAATCCTTTTTATGTCCAACATGCATGAATTTAAACTGCCCCCAAAAGACAAGGGAACTCTGAATAAAAGCCATGTCCCAGCTCATTAAACAAACATTTCATATGATTTAGTTAATATTAAGAAATTAAAAGATTTAAAGTTTTTAGGGTTATTTATAATAATCTTAGTAAAAATAAAACTATCCTTACTAGGCCCATTTTCTTAGGAAAAATTTAAAGTAGGTTGCAAAAGAATGCTGGCACAAATGATTGAAGATGAAAGTGTTTTTCATTTGATGCACAAGAGCTAGAAGTACATCCACATACTGGAGGCTCTTCCCTTTTTCAGGAATTACAAGAGACTTTCAACATAACTCTTCATTTTATTTACGGAATATCGATCTTCTTCAACAACCACCTAGAATTCATGTAATTCAACTGGATACAATAAGAGATGCAGTGAAACCAGCTCTTCATAGAAAAATTGTAATGAATGTTCTTGAGTGAAGTTTGAGAAAATTTTCTAATGATCAAACAATGACTCTGTTTCTGTCCAAGAGACTTGGAAGATAGATACATGGATTCGAGAATAGAGGATTGGAAGTAAGGAGCCATTCCGAGCGAGTAATCTTTTCAGATATTGTTCTAAAGTCATGATAATCTTCTCTCCACCAACCAGCAGCGGAAAACATTTCATCCCATGGGTTTTCCATTTTCATATCTATAATGAAATGGCATGGAGGAAAAATTATAAAGTTCACACCATTGTTGTTTCTCTTATTGCACAACATAATAAAAATAGAGGAGGAGTAGTGCAGTTGAATCTCACGTGTATAGTTCTTTGGAACTGAAATGTTGACTCTTTGCAGATGACCATGGCCATACAGAGGCAGATAGATGCTCTGTGGGAAATTAACATGATATTTCTTCAAGTACTTGGCCAAATATGGGAGCGTGCTATTGGAAATATCATAATAATCATGGTCAACAACATTCATCATGTCATCAATTCGCTTTTTATCCAGTTCATCAGTCATTCCGATTCTCTTGGGAGCCATTGAATCTTCACAAAAGTTGAATAAATTGACTCTTAAATGAGTTGATTTTTCAAAAACAATTGTGTAAAATTTTGAAAAAATGGCTAAGGCATTAAGGAACGAAACTCTAATTTTGGAATGCAATTATGGATGTTCCCCGCATGTCATGGCACGCAGGTATCACCACGCAAGTCCAAATACCTCTATAGCAGCATGACATCAAAGAAATAGCGGAAAACAGAGTCACTTGCACGACGAAGTCAACTTGTGCAACGAGAGATCAGAAGTGTCCAAATTTGGTGCTTTGCGCGAGAATGGACGCATATATATAGGCCATCCCGCACCCCTGTATGCTGACGCCTACGCGAATCGCACCTGCACAACATCATTTTGCGTGCTCAACACCTGCGCGCCACCTTTCCTTTGGTTTTCTTCTTTACCTCAAAGTCACATCCTCATTTCTTTTGAATCCAACTCTGAGGGGGGACTTTTTTTGATGCTCCATTTTCGTCACCGAGCCTAAATGAAGAAAAAAGGAAATACCTTTTTCAAAATTGATTCATCATTTGATGAAACATCAAAAATCGACAAAGGCATGAATAAGGATTCATTTGCACGTGGGTCGCACAAGTCCCACCAAGGTCACAAAAGTATACCTGTGCGCCATGTTTTGGTCGTGCAGGTGACTTGCGTGACTTGTTTGATTTCCACCCGGGGTCTTCAGCAGCTTATAAATACCCCGGGTGGGCCCCCCATTTCGAGAGGAAAAATTCCAGAAACTCATATTTGAGATTCCGGCTCCCTAGTCTCTTCTCAAAGCATCCGAGCACTTATAAGGTAATTTCTTACCCCGAACGGAAGATCTAAAGAGGGGAAGTAAGGCCAAAGTGTTGAAACTCATCAACACTTGCGCACCTAAGTGGCCAGCCCTTAAGGGAATTGGCCATACTTGCGCGCCGCTTTAGTCCTTCACCAGAACTTGCGTGCTTCCCTTTATTAAGCAACAAGGAGTAGTACTAAGGGCTTGAGAGAAGTCTCGGCCAAGTATTACCCCATGGTTTGATAGTTGTGCAAGTAACCATGTGTCGTGCAGGTATACCTGCGACACCAAGACTTGCGCACCCATGTAGTAATTGCGCGCCCTCACAGGACTTGCGCACCCTTCTCTTTTTGGGTTTCCTTCTTGCCTATTTTATCTCTCTTATTCCTATCCACCTCTCCTCTTCAATATTAAGCCCTCAGAACTCTATTCAGATCCATTTAGGACAAGATTTCTTGATTGGATTCCTTATTTGAAAGGAATTCTGTGGAGACATCTCTAAAAACATAGTGATTTACATATCTTTATGTCACTAATGTAAGAGATTTAATTCATTCAACCTCATCCTTCAAGATGAGAGGATCCATAACATGGGCCTCCTTTTCATGAGTAATCCCCAGACCATGTTCTCTTAATTTGGGGCTCATTTTCAGGAGTAATCCTCAGTCCAAATTCTAAAATATGGGCATCCTCCTTAGGAGAATGCCCCAAATCCCCTAACCTGGGCCTCCTTTTCCGGAGTAAGCCACCATTTCAAATCCTCTAAAATATGAGCCACCTTTTCCGGAGTAAGGCCCATTTATAATTTCCTTTAACTTGGGACTCCTTCTCAAGAATAATCCCTGAGTCTCAAGTCCCATAACCTTGGAATCCTCCTTAGGAGTAAGCCCTAGTCTTCAATGTTCCCAAATCCGGGCATCCTCTTTAAGAGTAAGCCCCAGTCATAATTCCCTTAACCTGGGCTTCATTTTTAGGAGTAAGCCCTAGTCATAAATTTCACTTAACCAGTATTAATTTCTTTTTTGGTATTCCTTCTCAGGAATAAAACCCAATCGCAAGACCCCCTTATAATTTGGGCATCCTTCTCAGGATTAAGTCCTGGGTTAAGTATCCAAAATTTCTATAAAGCACATACACCTTTATGGACCTTGTTCCGGGGTTTCTTCCATGAAGTAAACCCCAAACCTAATATTCATCTATCTGGGAAGTCATACATACATAACCCTGCATTATTTATCATGACTTCATCGTTCGTGGAACAGTTTTCAGGTTTTACTAATACCTCTTGTTTCTCACACCGAGCATGACTCATATGAGCTTAGAGTGTAAAAGTAATTATGACATCTTTCATTGAGCCATAAATCATGCATAAACCTCATAATTTTTTACTCAAACTACGTTGGTTTTGATTCCTTTTCTAAACAAGGATACGTAGGTAGTCCATCTATGGGTACGATCCCAACTCTGAAATAATCCAGGTCCTTCTGAATGACCGTAAACTTCAAGTTCCCCACTGGGTGGCTCTAAATCCAGTATGGTAATCATAATGACCAAGATATATCTATATTATATGTTCAAGGATACCATTTACTAAGAATCTCTAACAAATACAAATGATTATCTATCCATGAAAAACCTAGAATACATATAAAAATATTCTCTAAATTCCTACATATCAATCATTGATTGCAAGTTCTAAAGGAAAGCTCATTCATGTACTTGGTAATTTAATAAGGATTCACGAACATAACTCAAATCTACAAAGATAGTTCCAGAATAGACAATAATTCCCCCCAAAAAGGTGTGATGAGTCCGACCTCCCATCCTCTCGACCAATGCAAATTCATAAGCCTCATCGGTCCATAACTAATGAGCACCTACCTTTGTAAAGAAGGTCCAAATGGATTTGGAATCATTGGATGTTTCTGGTTCAACAAACAAACCCATTAGAAACCGATTGGAATGTTTGAACCTCAATTCAACGAGGAAATCCCCAATTCTAGAGGAAACAGATATAAAGATGAATAAGTATCCTATAGTATGTGGGATGTGATTAGATAAAATTATTTGGTGATGAAAAATAGGGTGTGGTTATTTTATTTTTTCAAGACATAAATCATGTTAAAACTCACATAAAATAAAGTCTATTCTATTGGGTAAATGATTTTGGAAGATTAGATATTTTTTTGGAAATGTTTTGAAGTTTATTTTATGTAATCTATATGTTTTTTGGTCCTTTTACAGATTATATTTTAAATTTTACAATGTTATTATATGTGTAATGATATCCCTGAGCAGAATAATCGATTATAGATAATTTTAATATTGTTCACTAATATGTATACTTTTTTTCTTAGAAAACATGGAAAAGTGATAAATATAAGAACCTATTATATTTTATATTTTTTATATGTAGAGTAGATGATGATTAGATAAAGATAAGAAAATACTCTAATATGATTTTTTTTTATTTTAACGTGTATGATATTTATCAGATACATAAGTTCTTTTAGGATCATATGTAAGATATGTATCAGAGTAGAAAATTTGAAAAGTCCTCAAAAAAGAGTTGGTATGTAAGATTCTATAAACATTTTGTGATACATAAAATATTTTTTGATTCATATGTTTTTTATGAGTGTACATATTATTTTTTTATCTAATACATAACATATTTTATTTTATTTCATTATGTAATATTTGTAGAAGTAAAAAAGGAGTTACAGAAATTATCATGGAATTTCAGTAGAATCATTTTTGGAATTTAAAAATAATTTTTGATTGGATATTTTTGAAGACATATTTAAATATTATGATGATAATTTTATTAATTTATCTATTTTATTTTATGAAATGAATTCATGATTATAGAAGTTAATTATATATAGCTACTCTATCAAGATGTTTCTCAAACTTTGATGAAGGCCATGGGTCTATGATTTAAAATCTGTAACACCATGATGACCAATCATGATAATTTTGATTTATATTATTCTAAGTAAGCAAGAACAGTTGATCCATAATGAAATATTTCATTCCCCAGCTTAAAGATTGAAGAAAACTAATAATAGATCATGATCTAAATTAATGTGTCATAACATGAAAGTTTGAAGTTGTTATTGGAACTAATTTTTCTGTACGTGATGAAAATAGTCATGTGATGAATAATAGTAGTGTACTCTTAAATAGTTCCAATAGATGAATTAAAAATTAAAGAAGGATAGGAAGATGTCTAGAACTATTAAAGGGAAGTTATTAGTTTAAATTGGATATTTAAATTCAAATTTTAACTTGAAATAGAGGTTGTTTCTCAATAAAATAAATTTAATGGTGTTTCAAATGCAAACAATAGAGAAAAAATGGGTGCTTTGTGTTTTATTTATGAGAGAGAGTGAAACATGGAAGATGGTCATGTAAAGTTTGCACACCCTAATAATAGAAAAGTGGAATATAATAGTTAAAACCATGCCAGCATAAGATGATGAAGATAAATAATTAACTGGTTTTTGTGTAATCATTAAAATTGTGTTGTGTAGAGAATAATAAGAAAGTGACACTTATTCTTAATAGTGAATAAGTATAGAAGAACTATAATATTTTGAGGATAATATTATCAGATTATTAAAGATAATACCCTCCTTATAAAAATAACACATAAGTTTAATATGTTTTGTATGTATGGAAGACCTTTATTCTTATATCAAGAGTAACATTTAAATTATCTTGAATGATGATATGAATGTTAATCCTCGATTTTTTTATCCAAAATAATTATTCTAGTGTATTTTATGTTCTTGAGTGAGTCTGGATCATACTAAGTATTATATACTCATTGGATGTAGTGAACCATCTACATCGAGTGTATGTTTCTTGTCACTTTTCTCAGCATGTGTGATCTTTGAGTGGGATCACTAACTCTACCATGTGATAGATGTTGATTTTGTATGAAATAATGAAAAGAAATAAACATATTAATTTTCACTACTTAACCCCCTCTAATAGAAACTCACAATGACTAGTGTTACCATAATGAACCTCACCCTACAATCTCTTTATTATCAAAAAATAAAAGTATGCATGAAATAGTAAATTAATGAAATATTCATCCAAAGAAACTATCCAAGGATCATGTTCTAGAATCCCTAGGATTTAACATGAACTCATGAAAAGAATCAAACTGATAAAATTATCATCTATGTAAATAACAATAGACACAAGGTATTGGAAAAAAGTATTATGATACGAATTTGAATCTAGAAATATTATACACTTATTACTCCAGGACTACACCAAGAACATGCATAAATATATGGATGATTTATTGGAATTTTTGGTGTAAAATTCCTCTAAAATAAATATTTATCCTTCTTAAATCACAAAAAGTGTGAACTCTCCCCGCAAAAAATTTCCAATGGATTTGTCATGATAGATCCATTGAGAATATCAATAAATATTATTTCTCCCTAAAATTATCTCGATGAATTTCTATATAAAACATGAATGTTAAATGCCCCATGAAATGGAAAAATACCTAATAAGGGAATTGCCAAATATAAAAAATGATAACCCAGAAGTGAAATTTCACAACATCGATTGAGTGTCAATTAGTGGAATATGATTGTAATTGAGGGGGGATATGGTTACCAAAACATACTGATATAAAAAGTTTGAGTGACCATGAGAGTCATATGGAAGCAACATATTGGATGACTGATAAAACATGAAGATAAAACCAATTCTATATATTGAATAAATACATGAGGATCATAAAAATTCAATCTATAATATTTTAGACTAATCTGATCAATGACCATGATTGAGCTCTTAGAAAACACCATGGATTATTGTCTAAAAACGGAATATAAGGCCAATCTAGGTCTATCAACCAAGTTCCCAAACAAGATCCCAACATAAATATTTCATGTGAGGGGAGTAAACCATCATATATAATAAAACAATTTATAATAAGAAAATAACTATAATAATATTGCATGTAAATCAAAACTATGAAATATGGACCTAATAATTGGAATAAAAAATAATGTTTTATTTGTAATATATATCAAGAATGTTTCATAAAAATTATAACCATGATTTATATTGACCATAGATATAAGTACCATATATACAATGTTGAATTTTGACTATATCTAAATGTTTTTAGATGAAAAATATATTCATTTTATATTTGGATAGGGGCTATAGACCCCCATATAGCCTTAAGAAATGTGGAACATGACGAAATGTTACATAAGGTTCATGATCCTAATATATGATAGCTATAGGATTAATCAAATATTTTATCCATATTTTTATCCCTCATTGTTAATCCCATGTGACCCATTATTCCCCTCACTACAAATCCATCTCCTATGATTTCACCTCTCCCCTGATGCCCTTCACTAGAATCTTTTTGTAATTCCACCTCAATGAAATCATAGAAAACTAAATATAGCATGGATTAATTATATACAACACTTTTATTTCCTTCAAATTCTATGCATGGAGGAATCTTGACTTGTTATACATGGGTATGTTTTAAATCTGTTTATAGAATCCATATCTCATCAATAAGGGTAATCCATTACTCTATCTCTTATCTGTTTACAATAGAAATTTTAAATGTGTTTTATATCAATTTAACTAACATTTTTTTCTTTAAAAATTTAGGATACAACTAATTTTTGAAGTTAGCATTTATATCTAATAAAAGGATGTTAAATGATTTAAATTTTATTTTCACTTGACTAGAACATTGAAATGTGATTGAAATGGGTAATATAAAATGGAACCTAGATAAATTAAGGTGTATTAAATTGGAAAATATTTACTTGACACCAGAAAATGTATTTTAATTCATTTTAAAATAGTTTACTATATTTACAATTTGTTTAATAATTTTTTTAAAAAAATACATAATGTTCCAAAAATGATGTTTCATTTTTTGAAACCAAAAATAAACAATTGGTTTATTATTTTGAGATATGGATTAAAATAATATATTGGGGTTCAGAATGGTTTATATTTTAACAATATTTATTTAAATGTTTTTTTTATTTGTACATATAATTTCAGAATAATGTAATAATTTTATTATGAATGGTGAAAATAAATATATGAATTCTGGTTATGGATTTAAAATTCCATTTTTATATTGATATAATATATTAGAGTTGTTATTTAAATAAAAATTTTAAGAGTGTAAAAAATTACTTTTCTATAACGTTAAGAGTTAGGTCAAGTTTCTATTTTTACGAACAAGTATTTAATATTCAATTTCATTTCGAAAATATTTTTTCATTAAATGTGTTTATGATGATTTTTATCCAAATTTTTATTTAAAATTGGAAATAATAAGATAATTTTAAAAGGGAAAAAATTGTGATGTATCTTTTTTTAAATAATGTTATTTTTATTTTAATTATACTAATTTTATATATTGACAACATGTTTGTAGTACCATGATATAGAATCTCAAAGTAACATTTTTAGAAATTATTTGAATAAAATAAAATAAAATAGACTGAAATTATATAGTAATATTATTGTGTGAGAAATTTTCATTAGAATATGAAATATATGGACTTAAGTATGTTGATATTGAAGATGTAGTATCATGAATGTTCTATGATATGATTTCTGATTGTAAAATTTTAAAAGAGACCATACCATATAATTAAAAAGTTAATTTAAATGATAACTTTTATTTATTATTTAACTGAATACTATGTCGATCAACTAAATTAAATGATTTTAATTAGTATGGTAATATGAATTTATTTTAGAAAATTATTATATAAAAATAATGCCAACTAATTTTTATCCAATATGATCCATGTATAACGTAAAAAGTTCATTTTTTTAATGTATAATTTAGACTTCAATGACTGAATACAATGGGGTACATCATGATTAAATACTGATCAAGGTATAATTAAATTTCATATACTTGAAAAAGTAATGTGAAATTTCACTTTTGTTTTGAAAATTTGATATATTTTTATATAAGATCAATTGACATAAAATATTAAAAAGAAATAAGAGGATTTAATTATGGATAATGATTAATTAGTTTATCAAATAAATGTTTTAACAAGGAATAAATTTAATAGAAAAAATTAAAATTTTACACACCAAACACATAATGTTAGATCGGTATTATAATTATATGGATTCAACCATCTATGATAGAATAATACATCATATTATATATGAAATGTTTTAATTCATATTTATAACATTGTGTTGTGGTTGTGAATGAAAAAATGATTTAATATCTTGCTTATATTTATATCTACAACTTCAAATCATGGAAATGATATCTATGTATACATGTAACCATTAATAAATCAGTTAAATGAGTTTTGTAATGTTGGTGTGAAATCCAATGATGCATATAGAAAGGTTTTATGATGTGTGTAATACCTTTATAAATGATAAATTATTTTACTACATATGGAGAGATGTCAAGTATGAGTACCAAGGGGAAACAATCTTATCAAATTTGTATGAAATGTACACATACCACAAGATTGGTGTTTCCATAGAATTTTCTATTTATAAAAAACTAATGATTTTTAATGATGATTAATCTGTACTAGAAAAATAATCAACAATTTCTTTTTATTATATAAAAATATGAAGAGACTCAATGTATGAAGAGGGATGATATCATTAAAGGAACTTGATGGTTTAAATTTTTTTCTTAGAAAATTTATACAAAATTCAAGAAACAGAAGGAAGGTTATTTCAAATTTTGAAAATCATCTAAAAACAAGGGTATATTATATGATTTTTCATATTTATAAAAAAATTAATTTCCCCACTTTTTTCTATAATTCAAATCGAGAAGAAAATGTTTTAATTTTTACATGTAGACATTTTATGTATTATGATAAAAAAAATATATATTGTTATCAAAACATGACAAAAGTGATTTGGGAAAAAATCTTAAAATTTAACCTAGGTAAATTATTAAACATTAATGGAAAGTTCCCCATGTTTTTTTTCAAGAAAAAATCAGTGAAAAAAATCATTCCTTCATTTTTGAAAAATCTAAAGGAACCAGATGATTATTCAAGTAACGTACCAAAATAGGAGAATAAAAGAAATTTTGATATAACACTTTTTAAAACACATTATTATATTATCTTTCTACATGAGTTTATTTATTTATCTATTTTATATTTACTATCTAATAATGTGAAGGTCATTGTGATTAGCTTATGTAACTTTTTAACACATGTTTACTAAAAGTTTGATCATGAACAGTGCTAGGAAATTAAAAAAAGATGCATCAATAATTCCTTGTGACTTAGTAAAAAGGATTCCACTATATTTATTCATATTTATATTAAATCTTACTTTGTATCTTTATAGTGATGTTTTTTTTTGTTTTACTATTTAATTTCATTGGATGTATCCTCCAAAATGAATGAAGAATATAATAAAATATTAGGCAAGGAATAAAAATCATCATGGAAGGTCAATTTTAAAATGTTTTTTGGTACATTCTGATGGGGTTTTAGGGGTATAAAAACACTTGATCAATGCAGTGAAGGGTAATAGAAAAATTAAATTCCCCTGATCACAATGCTATAGAAAAATATAGATATGCATAAAATATAAATTAATAATATATATCTTACACCTTTATCAAGCAGACCTCCATCTTCAATATGAAATTCTTGATGAAGATCAGAGATGAATTAAAAAACACATTTCCCTAAGATGTATCCATTAATCATCTAAATCTCTCAATAATTTGGTAGTATTCTCTCTATCTCGTACGATATGTTAATACCTAATAAAGTATAGGGAATAAGGTGAAAAGCTATTCTAGGTAGGGAGAGAATTTTTACGGGCTTTCAAAAGGATCATAAACCAAATCAAGTGTAATTATTTCTTTATATATACCTTATGTTTGATCCCTAAATATCCATAAAATTTACTAATATATTAATCAATTTTGGGTAATTATTTAGTTACAAACTATTCATAGATCTTCATCCATGAACTTAAATTTAAGTGTTGTCGATTCTACAATACACTATATGTATTATTGATAGTTGGTGTGGAAGATAATTTTATTATTAACTTTGAACAAATGTTTTGCTAGATAAATTGTATATCAATCATATAAATCATACCATATGATTCATTATATTATAGAATTATCATTTATACAAGCCATACAAAATGTTTTGCATTAACAGTGGTATGATATCAACATATCATGCTTTACGATATTCCCATAATAAGAAAGATGATAAACCTTGTATTATATATCTTACACCATATAAAATAAAAATATCATACATTAAAATATTTTGATTCATATAATATGTATTTAATGTATATTTATATCAATCACACGCTTTCTACTAAAGTCTTATATGATTTTTTCCATTTCACCTCATATTTTATCATATACAATAGCCTATGAAACTCTATATAGTAATCCGTTGAATATTTATAAAACAATTTCATAAATATATCATAAAATTAAACATGTATTACATCATATAAAATATTTTTTGAATATGAATCCAAAATCCATTTTTGGATAAACTCTAAAACACATTTTAGAGAAGCTATTTGATATTCATAAAAGTCAATCTCCATTCATTCAATAAAACATTTGGACCCCACAAACATTCAAATAATTAAAAAATGTGAATTCTTGAAACAATAAATATATGTATATATATTTCTCTGTAAAATCATATGTATTACTCAATCTAGAAATGTATTTGGAGATATCTCTATCAAACACTTGTATCGTTACACCCATGGTCACTAGTTGTATCAAATGAAAACATATATAATCATGTTATCCCTTTGTATAAGATATCAAGCTACTATGGGACATAAAGTACAACAAGACCATATAGAAAACTCCTAAGTTCTAAATTATTTGAATATAAATTTCCCAAGTAGATAAATACATCACGTGTCATTCATCTAAAAAGTTGAGACAATCACATTCCCTTCACCCAAATTGCAACAAAAATAAAATTAATTATCTACATATAACCATATAATAATATTGTATATAAATTTAATTTTTTTTATACATAGATATTTTATATGTTAGATGAATATTAATTAAATTATACAAACACATGCCTGAGGACCCTAATAGTTTAGTTACTTTGGAAACATGTAACACAATCTTCTTAATTCGTGAAAGATCATCAAAGTATCTCATAAAAATACCACCTTCCGTAAACCTAACTAAAACCATTCTTCATAACAATGGGAGATGAAACATAATAAATGGTGTGCTAGGTTACACAATAAGGGTAAAAAATGGATATACGTAAGAATAATGTGAACATAAGTGTATAAGAACGTGAAAATAATTTTTTAAAATAATACCCTACATATCAGACATCATAATCTAGAGTCATGAAATAAAGGTTGCATGTTTATACGACATGAATCATAATATAATCAAATAACATGTTCCATGAGAGAATATCCGTAGAACACAACATATAATTATGACATACACATAATCACATAAAATTATTTCCTTAATTTTCAAGGATAATTTCCAAAAATTACTAGGGTACTCTATAGGTGGATGCACCACCTACCCGGAAACACCACCATCCTTAGTGGAACCCCTTTTCTCATAGTAGAATGGCTTTAGTCCCCAATACACCATAATAATCAATGTTCACCCCTAAGACAACCATAAGAGGGAATTACCCTAACTAAACCAAGTTTACTCCCCATTCCATTCATGTCTATATCATGAAATTTAAATATTTACACCATTCATTGCAAGGAGATATAGGTCCCACCCATCATCAATTATAATGTAACCACCTTACTTGACTATAATGTACCCACTTCCAAATAATGTGAATCATACATATGTGTGAAAATGATCATAAATCATTCACCACATCATAACCCATGAAATATAATGTGTTTCATAAAAATTTAATCAAATAATAACATGTGGAAAAGATACTGTTTTCATAATAATATAATCATTTCATTATATAATAACCAAAGAAATGAAGTGGTTTCAGAAAAATTTATAATGGTATAAACTTTGGAGTAGATACGGGATTCCTAAAAATATTATCATCATAAAAATAAACCATTCAGTGAAATAATAACATTGGAATCCTTTTTTTTATATCCCTGTAAAATCATAAGTTACATCAAAGGACTTCATATTATATGGAGAAGTTTTTGAAAGAAAAACCACTACGAACATATCTTGAGGAAGATAAAATTTATTTTGAAATAACCTTTTAAAAAAAATGGGGATCGTTATTTGACTCCCCAGGACAACCATCAATAGAATAGGGGTTGTGACTGGCTTCGTGTAGGCATGCCACTAAATTGGGATGCCTTATTCTAGGTAAATGCACACACACACACACACACATCATCGAGCCCATATGATGCTGAAATATAAACAAATCTAAACAACCATGCATGAATAGAACAAAATCCTAAAACCAGAGTACAACATGAAGTAAAGAAAGTAAACACGGTCAAATAAAATCCCACAAAAAATATTTAAAAGACCATTCTATCATGAAATTATAGATATGGATGACTATAAGGATACTATAAGAAGAAACATCTCACTTTTCTATCTCTCTAAGAACCATCTATTCTTAGTCAATCTTGGACACTATTAAATGGTTGGTTGTCTTCACAAGACACAACATGTGTGTGAAATCTGGTACATGGGTGAGTATAAAAATATCCACTAGGTTACCCTAAGACCATAAAGAATTAAAAAAATAATATAATTATCTTTATAAAGGTATATATATACCAAACATATAACATGAATATCTAGATACAATAAAAAATTAAAGAACATCTAAAGTTAATGTCACTACTGTAATGCCGGCCTAGGATTCCAGTTCCAAGGTTCCACATAGCACTTGTCAAGTATAACACACACTATGTGTGTGATATCACTAAAAATTCATGTCCGATAGTTAATTCTTGAAATTTATGTCCATTATAAGTACACACTGAAATTATGAAGAGATAAGATGAATAGATGGGGATCACACCCAAGGCCACGTGGAATAGAAAACAATCAATCTATATTAACCCTCTTATAAAAGGATCAATTAATGAATAGTGTTGGTTATGATGATACCAAGAACTTCACCTAGGTAATGAATAAGAATAAAGGATCTCACTCTAGGCCCCACGGAAGGATTCCAACAACTCCATCTAAGAAGTCCCACTGAATGGATCACTTTCCTATGCGTAGGAAGAAATACTATACCAACCCTAAATGATTGGATATGGGGAACATACCCTAATGAATACTGTCCATGATAAAAAAGAAAAGGGATCCATGCCAATATTTTAGGATTACACAACATGTATTAGGGTTACATGTCATGTCCCTTTGACCTTGAGTCATGCCCCAGTAAATGCCCCTTGTTAGTATCTATGTTTGTATATCCGTATATGGATTGTAGCTAGCTGTGTACTTCTACCCATGTATAACTGGCCCAACTATATCCATTTGGGAATACACAGGGTTCCTGTTCCCATGTACTCCAGCCCGAGTACATGTACACTCCAAGGTACATGGTGATCCATTAGTGAAAGGTCACACACCATGTGACCTTGCCACATGCTGTGTGAGACTAATCATCCTCTTGAAACCCTATCCATTTCTAATGGGGTCCCATATAGTGTATAGATCATCTTTATATGACATGCATTGTAGAAATTTATAGATTCTATGATCTGGTTCTTATATTTCTCTCCAGTCCTCCGACCACCATTCTGGCTTCACCCTTCAATGTAAATAAATAAGATCATAATCTAAACCTCGTCATTGTCAACCATTTACATTCATAAATAAATCCATTAAGAACACACCCTCAAATTTTATTATTCATTATGCATCGAAAAACATGGAATTGGGTATTTAAAACAACATGATATGTCACTTATTCCATAATCCCACCACTATCTCATTTTTCCAATCCCGAATTTACATTTGCAAACCATTACACCATAAAATGGGTGTGAAACATTTTATTTTCCAAAATACATCAATTTGAAGGCCAAAGGAAGGACTCCAACGATGAAGAATGAACAAATAGAAGAAATGCACAACTTCAAACAAGAGGAACAAACCTAGCACAATCCTGGTGTTTCCCTCGATCGATCACTATTAGAAAGAAATTGAAGAATAAAATAATCACAAGGAAATTATTCTAATAAAATACCGATAATAATCCCATCCAACAAATGACTGATCCGTGAATAAATCAGTTGGTAAATTGAATTTCATTTGTTGTATAAATAAAACTCATGTAAGAATTACAAATAAATAAAAATCCAAACTCAATATGGATCAATATTTAATGAATAATAAGCCAACTCCATCACCATTGGAATGGTCTGCAAATCCCATTGCACACTGATAACCAATTTTGATTCAGTTGATGGTCACCAAAGATAGATCCACTAAGTCTCTCTTTAAGGGTTCTCTAATATATCTAGTTTTATGCAAAAAAACCAATAATTCAATAATAATAGTATACTTAAACACAGATAAATCACATTATCATGGAAATAATAATAGAAACATTTATTCCATTATTTTATTCAATTAATTCCCGTGGTGACTTTTTAACAAAATCATCAAACTTAAAAAAGGTTATGTCACACCTTTGGTAAAACCCATTTTCAAAAATCAATGGTGCCCTCAAATTTATGATCCAATAACTAATTTAAAAGTACTTCCTCTTTTTTGGAAAACTTATTGCATATTTTATTTAATATTTTTATATACTACAAACCTTTATGTAGGGAACACCAAGACTTGGAATCACACTTCGTCTCAATTCCTAGCCTAAAAACAATCAATATAATTTCCAAAATTATTCATGAAAAATATAATTCATTATATTCTCCCCAACATGGGGCTTTAAATCCCTAAAAAGCCATAGATATGTATCTAGACAAAGAGATTTGGGTATTGAGAACTTATTTAAGCCTCCCATTCAAAAGTGTTATCTTGAAGATTCATGTTCTTCCATCAAAAAGACACTAAATGATCACTCAAACATGAAGTATCATCTTTTTTACATCCTTGGTCTCTAATGGGTACTCAAAAAATGTAGCCACATCCTCGATTTCCATCTCACCTAAGTCGATAACATGCGATGGGTCATGCACATGCCTCCTTAGCTGCGACACATGGAAGATGTCTTGTACACAGTCCAATTTTGGAGGTTGTTCTATGTGGTACACCACCTCAACAACTCTATTCATTATCTCAAAAGGAAAAATTATTCTTGGATACAATTTTCATCCCTAGCCAAATATTTGTAATCCACATCGAGGAGAAACTAATTGGAACACACAATCCCCCTACTCAAACCCTAAAGGCCTCTGGAATCTTTTTATATAAGGAATATGATGGATATGTATAGTCTACATCTACTCCTGGATGATATTAACAATATTGATAGTTTATCTCACCAACTATAGGCCCATAAGTGAGAACTCTCTTAGGCCAGTCTAGTAATTTGGTGACCTAAATGGTCACCCGTGAAAATACCTGAATGGTGCAATACCAATGGTATAATGGATTTTTTTTGTATGTAAAATCCACCAGTGGAAGTTGATCCTCTCAGTTATGACCAATTTTCAACATAAAATCTTGCAGCATGTCCTCTATGAAAAAATGGTCCGCTCTGTCTGGCCATCAGTTTGGGGGTGAAAGGCTACGATCACGAATAATCAAATACAGAAATATTCCTATAAACCCTTCTATAACAGAT
Source organism: Viscum album (assembly GCA_963277665.1). Classification (NCBI taxonomy): domain Eukaryota; kingdom Viridiplantae; phylum Streptophyta; class Magnoliopsida; order Santalales; family Viscaceae; genus Viscum; species Viscum album. The sequence goes on along the minus strand of OY728155.1, from coordinate 187,119,434 downwards.
ATTTCAATCGAGCAACATGGTCAAAAATTATCATCGAGGGAACTCCATGGATTCAGACTATCATATACATATATAGGATTTCCAATATTTCTACTAAAATCTTCTTCAATATAGATATTACATGGTCCAACATGGTGTGTTGGTGTATAATAACCAAGATGGAATTGTGTCCCGTAGATGTCCATGGTAAGAACATTACTAATTCCATGGATATCCCATACCAATTCCACTCTAGTAACTCAAGAGTTTTTAGTAAACCAACTATAATTTAGTGAACAAACTTAAATTTATTTAATGCAAGGAATCACTGGAAAAATTCTACAACTCGCTTCCCCATCATTGGACAACAAAACTGATTACGGAGGTCCTAAAACATATTTTTCACACTATGATGTTACACTAAATTATACATGATAAACTCTATAAAATCCTCCTCCAACAAAGTCATTTGTACCATTGTGCATCCTTTGGAAATATCAACTTGCTCCCCACCTTTAGAATATCCAGCATGAGTATTTCAAATGTGTTTAAGAGTGTGTAAGGTCTCATAGTCAGTATCCCTATGTTGTGCATCTCAGAGTTTCTACAAATACAAAGAGGTGATAACCATCAATTGACGATAATATTCTATATTTACATCTACAAATGAAAAATTTAATGAGGGAAACTTCTATGATTCCTCATTCAGTATCTATGAACGAAATATCCTATAGAGAGAATTTGATACCATGTTCCCCTTCCTAATAATATAGAACATTTCAAAGTCATAATCATGGGGGGAAATCTACCCATCACCTATATCTCAAGTAATGGTATTTCTGAGAGAATATATTCTTGTGACTCTTATGGCTATAATAGATGATAAGTGTTCTTCCATTTAGTAGTGTTTCCACACCATTAGTGCAAGGACTACCACTGAAAACTCAAGTTAATGGGTCATGTAGTTCTGCTCATGTGGTCTCACCTGACATGAACCATATGAAATCATCATCTTCCTCTAAATCGTAAAATAACAAAGCATGGTTCCTAAAATATCATAGAACACTGTGTACGTGACACCCTCCTCATAAAATCTCATTATGGGTGTGCCCAAAAATACGTGCCTAAACTATTAAAAGAATATTAGAATCTCTCAGTCTACATGAGAGGATGATCCTTTTCATTCAAAGGTATCATAGGGTATGATATCTTGGAGAAATCAAGTATGAATCTATGATAATATCCCTCCAACCCAAGAAATATCTATACCTACATCACACTTATGGGTGTATCCCAAAATAACACTACCTCAACCTAGGCCAGGTCCACCACCACTCAATGCATTGAGATAACATTTCCTAGTAAGTGGACCTCTTGAATCATGAATGGGTACTTTGAGAGATTACCATAATGTTGGGGATTTCAGTGTACCTCTTGAACTATACTCAAGTGTCTCACAGGATGCTCATAAGAAACCAATTAAACTAGGATATCATTGATAAAGATTACCAAAAACAAGTTAAAGATGGTCTAAAATATCTAGTTCATGAGTTCCATGAACACTAATGTGGAGTTCTTCAGGAAAAAATCCATCACCATGTACTCATAGAGACAATATCAACATATGAAATCTAGATTTTGTATATCCTCATCCTATAATCACAAATGGTGATAGACTAACCTAAGGTCAACCTTCAAGAACAATCATGGGCCTCTCAACCGATCAAATTGGTCATCAATACTCATTAGTGGATAATTACTCTTCACAATCACCTTGTACAATTTCGTAGAGTCTACTTATAGCATCAAGATATCCACTTCCTTCATGGAAAAAATAGGTCTTATCAGGGTGAAACATTGGGTCAAACAAAGGCCTAACTCTTTAAGTACTCCACATGCACCATCAACTCAGAAATCCTTGTAGGAGCCATCCAATATGTTGGTGTAGATATCAATTCCATCATGTGGTGTAGATTAATATAGAAGTCTATCTCTAGGTAGGGAGGTAATCCTGAAAAATCCTCTAGGAAGACATCACCATACCCTTTCACCACTATAGTGAACAGAAAACATTTAACATCCACTACACTAAGGGTTAGACTAGGCAACTGATGAGTATTTCACTGCACCCTCCTAGTCTTGAGTCTATCATGCACTGCTTGGGTTTTCTATTCACCAAAAAAAGAAAACCTGGTTTCATCACAATAGAAGCACCACATTTTCGACCAAATATAGTAAATATAGGCATGAACTACACATAAACAGTCCATAACTAAGAAGATGTCTTAATTATTCATATCTAAGATAAAGAGATCCCAAAAAAATCACACATCCCAAGTCAGGTCACACTATCATCACACCTGTGTGATTACTGAGTCATCTCCAGTGGGATTCTCCAAGCATAAGGGTTGATCCAAGGGTTCAAATGAAATATCTATGTATCAAATAGTATAGGTAGAATGAAAATTATGAATAGAACCTGTGTATAACAATATTTTATCTAGGGTATAAAAGACAAATATCATTCCTCGAATCATTCCTAGAGCCCCAGGGTCATAAGCCTTAGCCTCTTTTACCTATCTCCACCCCTATCCTTTAGCACCCCGATCCTAGTACATACCACCTAGGGAGGTGGTGGTTACTAGTCAAATCATCTACCACCTCATGCTGCTTTTGAAACTATCTTTCCATGTCTTCCACCCTACATACATGTATTCACCTTCCGCTTCCATTACCTCAGTAGTCCATCCGTGGTCTCTATGTTATCCATAGAGAAGATAAAAAAATCATGGGCAAGATGCCCCTTCCATCACAAGAGTTGTACCGCCTCTCCCTATGATGACTGGACCCATCCTGTGAGTTGTGTATGGTAGACGCTCTATCATGGGACTTCTTCCTGGAATATATTTCACAACTAATACACTAATACTAACGTCAATTCCTTGATACCATGGTCTCTACACTTTATTGACTACTACCAAAAACCACTCGATACGTATACTAAACCTGGAAACTCTCACACATAAAAGCATTCTCTATCACCCCAACATATCTAGGAATTCATAAAAGGATTAAAATAGATTAGATGTCTCTATACTGTCCTCACAAAAAGGTCTGAGTCCGAAAGAATATACCTTGAACCATATTCATCGAGTACTTGGAGAGGTTAGTAATCCTCGATGAATACTAATATACTTTTGGGATTCCCTACTAAAGCTATAAAATATCATTAATACGTACAATACTCAAGGTCTCTAGAGATAAATCACCTCTAAAAAGGATCTAAAACCATGACCATGCTAGATTTTCCTCATTATAAGAATGGGTCACTGAATCCCATCATCATCATTCTAAGAGATGAAGAAGGCTGACCACCAGGACCCCCACACGATCCTTTGGTTTTCTGAATATATATGATACATAAATCACCCCTCATTCTAGTCTATAGTAGCTTGTGTGTCTGGATTTCCTTAGATAAATAGGGGTTTAGTTCATGGAAACTCATGAAGTTATCTCTGTATATGCACCTCATCAACTAGTACTATGGGTACCATCTACTTCTCTATAGGTTATGGTATAGCTATTGCACCACCTATAGGTAACATCTCTTGAACTGGCCACTATATCAATGACTCATCACTAAGGGCACAATCATCATGATCTTAACATAGAATCCTAGATGGTATACTTCATAGAGGCATCTTAAAAGCAAACAATATGTACCATAGTCAATGAGTATATTGGTATAGTTGACTCAATAAGGACATGAAAACCACTAGTCATTCCTATATGATGCTTGTATAGTTTTTTCCCTTGATCCAATTTATTTATATACTAAGTTGAAAGGTTGGTGATCAGAGTCCTGATGAATGGATACATCAACCTCCACACTAACAATGGGGTCCTAGTCTTGAATGTAAAACCCAAAACACTTAATAATATTTCCCTAAACAAATCTCATAGACCCTAGTCTTAATGTAGAAGCTTTTTCTCTAATTCCACTCTTCCATGTTCTGTACTATTAGGTTCCATTACATGACTCCCCAAACCAACCTCTAATAGGACAGGGAATGGTGACCATCATTGTGTAGTCATATCACCATCATGGGAGGCCTTATCCAATGTACCTATAAAAACACACATATCCAAGAAAATACAATGTTGAAATGTAAAAACAACTAAACATAAATGAATGCATAAATCTAAATCCCATAACCAGGGTACAATATGATATAAGAGAATGTAAATAATGAAAAATACAAGCCCACCAAAAATAGTTTAAAACCCAGTACACCATTAAAGTATAGATAGGGACTACTATCAAGATATAATAAGAAAAAAAAGTAGGTCTTTTCAGTCTCATTAATAACTATCTAGTCTGGTTCAATCTAGGACATTGTCAAAAGGTCGATCATCTACATATGACATGACTTGTGCAGGAAAATACCACACATGTGTGAGTATAACAATATACAGTAGGATTCCCTAAACCCACAAATCATACAACAAAAGGAAAAGTCATCTCTACACATGTATATGTCTATAGTACATATAACAAGAATATCCAGTATACTCTGCAATGACACAAAGTATCAAGGTAAAGTCACAATCATATTGCCAACCTTGGATTCTAGATCAAAGGTTCCACATAACACTCATATTGGAGAACACAATACATGAGTCTGATATCACTGATGAAATCCATCATAGAGGAAATGCTTGTCATGTATCACCATTAAAGGTACATGATAATTGTCTGAAGAGATATGATACACAGATGAAGATCACACCTAAGGCCATGGGGTATACTAATTACTCAATACAGATTATTCAACAATGTAGAGGATCAAAACATGTATAGTGTTGGTCACAGAGGTAAAAAGATCCCCAACTTGGGCATGGTGATTAATATAGGATCTCAATACATGCTTCTTAGAAGGATTCCAAAAACGACATCCTAGAGGTCATACTAAAGGGATTTTTGTCATATGAATATTAGGCAATTCCATACCAACCATTAGGGAAAGGATATGGGTATCATACCCTAATGAAAAGTTTCCAAAATAAAGAGAAAAATGTCTCCAAACCAATATTTTAAGAGTACACAACGTGTATTAGGGTGACACGTCATGTCCCTTCAACCCCAGGTCCTTCCAGGGTAAATGACCTATGTCCATGTCCATGCTTGTGTATCATTACATGGTTTGTGGATTCCCATGTACTTATTAACATATAAAAATGCATGATTATGGCTATGTATAACTGTCCTAGACATTTCCTTGTGAGAGTACACAACATTTCCATTCTTGGGTACTCTAGACAGTGTCCATGTACCCTCTAAGGTACACTCCAAGCCATTTGGGACAGGTCACATGCCGTGTGACCAAGTCACCCACCGTGGGATACTTATCTATATCTGTAATCCCTAGACACCTCTAAGGGGGTCCCACAGGGCACGTTTCTCTATGTTACAAATAATGTATGGTGGAAATTTATAGATTCTAATATCTGGTTCATGTGTTGACAATCGGTCCTTTAGGCACCATTCTGGCCTCACCCTTCTCTAAAACCAAGGGTGATCTTCATTTGATCCTCATCTTCATTGAACACCGTGATTCATCCAACAATAAATTTGGAAAAAACCCTAGAATTTCATTATTCATTGTACACTAATGAATGTAAAATAAGGTATCCAAAACCATCCAATCCATTGCTTCTCCAAATATCAGACCACCATCACATCATGCCAATCCCAGATCTACAATTTCATACTATTGAGCCAAGAAATGGGTATCAATGATTCGATTTTCTAGAATATGTCGAACCACATGACTAATGAAAGATTCCTATGATGAAAAATAAAAAAGGGGATAAATTCAAAAGAAAAAACATGAGGAATGATCCTCATACAATGTTCATGTTGGAATTAATCTGTCTCCATTATAGTGACAATGAATAATTAAATAATCACAAATAAATTATCCTAATAAAATACTTGGAATAATCCAATCCAAAAAAAGATCGATCGAAAAATAAATTCCTTTGTTGATTGATTCACCGTAATCATAGAAATAAAAATAGGAAAACAATTAAAAGTAAAAAAATTTCTTACATTGATATAGATTGATTTCTGATTAAGAATGAGTCAACATCATCAACATTGTTGAGATCTCTGAATATAATTTCTCACCAATCACCAATCTTCGATTTAGTTGATTTTTGCCTAAGAGAGATCAACTAACACTCTATCAAGGGGTTATACAATGAATCTAGGGTTATGAGGAAAGCCATTTAATTCCATCATAACACTATATATAAATACCCATCCATTTCTTCCTTAACGAAATAAAAATAAAATAATTATTTTAATTATTTTATTCAATTCAAGTTATTGATGAATTTTCAAAAAACACCCCATGTTGAAAAATATTATGTCAAACGTATGGTAAAACCCATGATTTAAATTCAAAACTTCCCTTATATTTATGATATGTTCACATATTTAGATTTTGTTAATTTTTTTTAGTAAAAGTGCATCCATGAGCTGTTTAATATATTTAATATATGTCTGGAATTTATTTTGGGCACACTCAACCTTAGAATCACATGTCGTCTGAATATCTTGACTCAAAGATAATCCATGAAATATAAAAAAAATTACATATATAAAATATGATTCGTTATAGTAATATTCATTATATACATCATTTAAATGAAATAGGTGGTGAATATGACATGCATCTCATAAAAGTAAAAAGTGAGAGAAAAATCCATTACTATAATTCTTCACTTCCTTTAAACTTATTCCAAAATCTAGTACAATAAATAAAAGATTATTATTAAAATATTGATAAATATAATTATATATATGATACCATATAATATCTTCTTATGTACTTTTATTACCAAATTATAAAAAATTCCATGTAAAAATCATGTTTTGGGTAATAACCGCTTTGTTTTTCTTATATACCTTGATTTTTTATTTTCGATACAATTACATTTATATTGATTACATAACATTTAGAATAATAATAATTAAATAATTATATTATTTCTATATCAATTAAACTTTAAATACAAATAATGTAAGATGGGTTATAGAAATGAATTATTTATGATCATGGAGACGGTAGGTTGTATGTATGCATGAGTAACGTTTCAATTTTTCAACAATCACTATGTAAAGAAGGTAAGTAATATATAATTTTAAAATAATTATAATAATATAATAAATATTATATTATATCTTTAACGTTACCTATACATATTATCCATGTATTGTTGTAATGAAAATAGAGAGTCACATCGCTTGTTGAAGGTGTTCGTCCATACTCATATGAAGGATGCTATCAAATATCAATGAGTGAAAAGCTAAAAAAATGATATTTTATAATTTAATAATAATAAATATTTAATTAATATCATAAATATATCATTTAAATCAAATATATTTTTAAATTGTATCCTTATTACATTCCATGTAAAGCATTTGTGAAAACGAACCACATAACTTCATGAGAGGCGGTTGTCCACCGTACACATGAAAAATTTTATCATATCCCATATATTATGGAAATTAAAAAAGTTATATATGATAGAATTATAATATCAATATAAATAGTTTATAAATATAATTAATATTATTTATATTCTTCATAATACCAAACCATGAGAGGTGGTAATTAAAAAACGAATGACATTGGTTCGCGAAGGGTACTACAGCAAACACACGAATGATGATTTCATAACCCATTTGATTCATATAGAGATAGTTTTAGGTAATTAAATTAACTTAAAAACCTATTAGTATATGTAAGATTCTAATTTTTTTATATAATATTTGTATAATAATAACTGGAGGAGGTTGTGGAGGAAATAAAATAAAAATACTCATTGAAGAACGTTGTTGATTCTTTAGGTATCCTCAATAGGATTTCACCAAAAGCCTTACTAGTGTATATTTATAACCAAAATATGAATAATATTATGCAATTATAAAATTTGAGATGTGATTTGGGTATTTATTTTCCAAACCTATATATTTTTATGGTATTAATAATAGGGAAAGGGTTAGACCTTTTATAAGAGGGGGATATGACTCACTTAATATTTTTGAAATTAATTAATTGATACCTAGTTTTTAATATGTAAAAGGGATAAAAAATAGACCATTATCAATAAATATATTTTTAATATTCTAAATATTCCAAGAAAATAATTTTTACATAATTTTATAGATTATAATTATGTGATACCTAGTTTTTAATATATAAAAGGGCTAAAAAATAGACCATTATCAATAAATATATGTTTAATATTCTAGATATTCCAAGAAAATAATTTTTAAATAATTTTATAGATTATTTGTTTTATTATCTTTTTAGTTTAACCCCGATAAACCCATTTTAACCTTAACCATGATAATTAATTTATACAACATTCATTAATAATTTTGGTCAAAAATTAGGTTTTCCTTATTAAATGATTTAAATTATTATGATTCAAAATATGGAATCTTTTTTTATAAATTCAATTAACATATGAGGAAAATTTTATTTTAAAACCAAAATCTTAAGCGTGATGGGAAAGCGAGTTTTTAAAAAGATAAATGTCCAAACAATTACTGAGGTTTTATATGCAAATTCCATACGAAATTTCTTAAAATGAAATAAATTATATTAACATATATATTTTTGATATAATTTCACTTTAAACCCAATTTAAAATATAATTTAAATTTATAAATATGTTAAATTGAAAGGAACTTTTCAACTAAAATTCAGTATTTTCACTACTCATCGAAAGATGAAACTTTTCACAAAAATCCCAAACATTCAAAATAAGATAATTTTTACATGATGATTTAGAAAATTAAGTTTAATTTTTAAAATAAAATTTCTAAAAGTTATAAAAACATATATTAGTATAAGTGAACCAAAGGTGACAAAACTATTTTTAAAAAAAAAATATAGTTTTAGGCATAAAATTAAATATATTCATATCTCTTAGCTAGAAAACACACTATATGAATGATAAAATTTTTATTGATTATATAATATATAAATTTCATTTAAATAATTACCCAAATTATTTTCATTTAATATATAGAGGTAAAATGTCTTTATGTGGATAAAAATAGTTTTTCAAAAAATGTTTTTCATTATTTTCAAAAGGTTTATATTTTCATTTATAAACAAATGGTCAAAAACAATTCTCTCTCTCTATCTATCTATATATATATATATATATACCAGATTTTTTTAATTTGTTAAATCCTATTAATACCCACTATTATAATGGTTAGGTGATAACTACCATATTAACAAAATATTTTATATAACATGGTACCTTTCATTTAAAATTCGTATTACATATAGTGAAATACAACTCATTTTTGCATGTGATACAAGATAATATTATTGTTTCATATAAAAAAATATAAACTATATACTAAATGTAAAAAATTATATTGAAAAGATTAAATTATTTGAAAAATATATATTTCACAAAAAATTTGGGTGTTACATTCTGCACCCCTTAAGATGAATTTTGACCTCAAGATTCATCTTGTTCATAAAATATTTAAAATTTGAACTTTAAATCATTTATAACCAAATAGTATCAATGAATAATAAATATTATTTAACAAATTTAAATTAAGAAACAAAATGGTTAACCAAAATAACTCATTACAAATTTTCCACATAAGATATCATAGGTGGGAAGTGAATATTTAAACATGGAAGTAATGTGTAAATAATTATTGGGAGTGATAGAGATCGTTGAGAAAAAATGTGAGTTATCCATAGAATGTTTATAAATACAAAAACACAAACAAAATAGGCATGAAAATGGTTATTTATATATAAAATGATGATAAAAGGACAACATTTTATTATTATGATCGTTTTCGTAATGTTGAAGAATTTTCATGAGAAGATATACTTAATTTATTTAATTCCATTTCATAATCAGAATCTCAACCTTTGGTTATGCATTAAAAAATGCCCACATCATATATTATTTCAATAAATGAAGGTTAATTAATACTTATTGAAGCACCAATGGATCATAGTATCCAAAAATAATGGTAATTAATTTCTTTCTAACTTTAGTTGTAACACGAAAAAAATTATAATAACAGGTTATCCAATATTTATGAATCATCATATCGAGAAATAATACATTAAAATCTAAAACCAAATTCAATGATTAACATAAAAAAATTCATATATATTTAACCTTATGACCCTTATGAACTATTAAATTAAAAAACATGAGTAAAAAGGCCAATACATTTCTCCAAATTAACATAATATTGATCCCCCATATATCCTAAAGTAACTCTTGATTGTCATGTACCAAACATGTAAGTACCTTAATCATGTATTTTATTGAAACATGTAAATTATCTAAATTAATATAAATGATTATTGATAAAATTACTTCTTCCCCATTCCTTACACCAATTCTTAGATATATTCCTTAAATCTAAAACAGTTGTGAAATCCTTCAATGATAGCATAAATCACATTGTCAACAAATCATTAATCAGTTCCAACATAATAAGTGCTATCCAATTTAAATTATCAATACAAATAGTCTCTTTATCACCACACTATTATATCAAAATCAAGAACATATTATTTTTTATCTTTCCCAAATCATGTGTTTTTCATAAAATATAAACTTTCCATTAAATCACATTTTTAGGTCATCAGAACCATTCAAAATATTCATAAAAATATTTATTGAAATCATAAATTGCACAATCATTATAAATATTTCATTATTAATTTCTTGAATTTGAATACTTAAACACTTTAAAAATCCCACTTCCTTGTCAAAACATTAACTAGTCTTCAACGTCATATTTTGGAATACTTCCTTCCTTTTATAAGTCATTTATATTCTCTTGATCATAATCAGTATAAACATTACTCATATAACCTTTTTGATTACCCAAATGAGGTTTCCCCCTAGAATATTGATTTTCATAGTGACCATACTTTCCACTTTAAAACATTCATCCATTGATGATAATTTAGGGAGACTAATATTTCAATACATTATGTTAACTAATAATTTTCATTTTTTCTCACAATACATGTTTTGTTTCATTATATTCCACATATGAAACATCTTTATGTTCCTCCATGATATACCCTTGAGTGATTCTTCTCACATTTACTAACATATAGGAATCTATATCTTCTTTTTTCCATGGTATCTATACTCTAACTCTTAGTGAACCCTATTATTCTCTTAATTGGTCAGTCGGAGAGTTTCTTAAGGTTTATGTTTTCAATCATGTTTCATGATTGGTGATTATGAATTACCACAACAACCTGCACTCCAATCATCATCCAATTTTGTAGTTAATAGTCACAAAATTTTTATCATATTTAATGTTAACGTATTTTCTTCTTGTTCCAATAGTTGTCTAACACTAAAAACACCCTGTGAGAAACAATAATTATAGTGGAAAACTATATAATCATGAAAAATAACTTTTAAGATTTCTAAATCTTGAAACCTTCATTTTAATATATAACACATTGTGTTTATCCTTGTTCATTAATAGTCACCATCTATTTAAATCCTTTATGATGGTTAATAAAGAGTTTTTGAACTTATAAAGAATATCCCCTGGTAGTGTCTTATATGTTGTGTAGAAAGGCCTTTTTTCTGAAACTAGGTGAAAATAAAGTCCAAAAAATGTTCCCTTTTTAGAGTTACTACACCTAGTTACCACTGTACAAGAGCCACATCCACTGGTAGTATCCAAACATGGATTTATTTTCATAGAAAACACTTTCTCTGTCCTTTACCAATATTCCATGATATTTTCATATACTTAACTCAACCTTAAAACTATCCTTATATACATCTCAAGACATATCCTTATAAATATACCAAGTCATCTAAAAAAATATTTCCCCTTCGATATTAAAAAGGTTAACTAATCATTTCCTCTAATAAAAACTATATATACCTAAGATTTTCATACATAGATATTAATACTTTTTAGATTAATATTCATTACATTATACAAACACATTCATGTTATTGTTAATAGTTTAGATACATTGGAAACTTGAAAAAAATCATCTTAATTCATGAAATATCTTCAACATCTCACATAAATGTATTCCCCTTTAATACACATGCCTAATACAATTCTTCATAAACTGGGGAATGGAATCTTAATAAAGACTAAGCTCATATGGTCAATAAGTATAAAAAATGAGATATGTAATAATCACATTAACTTATGTGTGTGTGGACATGAGCATGAAATTTTAATACCATACCCTAGACATAACATGTTATAATCCGAAGTAATAGAATAATGATTTTTAGTTTATGATATTTTAATCATAAGATAATCATAGAACAAAAACCAGGAGAGCATAAGATTGGAATAATACAATGCATTATGAAATAAAAATAATCATAGAATATACTTTCTTTAGTAGTAAAGGATCATTTCCAAATATTATTAGGGAACTATATAGATAGCTAAAACTCTTGGGAAGGACACAAAACCATCACCAATTATAGTTGTTTCCCCATAGTGGAAGGGGTTCACTCCTTAAACCATCATATTATTCATGGTTCACTCCCAATATCATCATTACGGAAAAAGTAACTTAACAAATTGAGTTCACTCCCCATTCCAGTCCTATTTATCTCACGAGATATAAATAATTACCAATTTAAATGGAGGGAGATAGTGGTACCACCCTGTCACGACCTGACCCATACTAGGGATTAAGCCGCAACTACCCCAAGCCCACCTCCATAGGCCAGGGGATTGTGACAAGCACCGAAGGCACAACAAACTCGGAAGGGACTTTAATTAAGAACCTGTACACACAGACAACCAACTCATTGAAAAAGTGTAGAGGAAAAGAAAACAGGGTACTATAATACTATAAAAAGGGAAGAAAACAAAAATACATTGACCACTAAACAGTACCAGTACAAGAAAAGTAAAGCTGAAATGGAAAGGGGAAAAAAATACACACCGAACTAGAAAAGTTCCATTCCTGAAAAAGTAAAATAGCTGGAAGAGTCCCACTCCTGAAACCCAAGATATGACCACCGCACACAGTCCAAGCACTCCGTATCCCTAATCTCCTCTGATATTATGGTCAACCTGTCCGTCGCCTACAAGGGCACACAAAATGTAGGAAAATCCTCAGCAGGGTGACTATAATAATACTCATTAGGATGTCCTGATGGCTCGAGGGTTTAGCAAGATAGGTACTGAAGATGAGAGTAGTAAGAGAGAAAAAGGTACAAAAATATTGAACAAAAAGAGTACACCTCCACCCAAATAGTAGATACGATTTCTCAAAAAAACCCAAACAAGAGAGTGGGGGGATCTCCATCTCACAGCTCATAGCAGTTATATGCCCATACATATACCCATGGCATCCAGATGTAGTCATAACTCAGAACTATAGTCTGGAGACAAGTCACACAACTGCATACCCATGCTAGGGATCCAGTTCGAAGATTCCACGAAGCACACATTTAGGAGAACTCGCTCCATGAGTCTGATAACTATGATAACGTTTGTATAGATAGTATAGTTCATCAGAAAGCTCAAGAGTGATAGTTAAAATCACTATGGGAGAACACACTCGTGAGTGGGGAAAGATTATGATACACATATGAGGATCATTGCCAGGGCCTTGGAAGATACCGCGACTCATCCAGACTCACCTGCTAGGTAGAGAATTAGTGCCCTATGGGAATAGTCATGTCGATACATGACTCTGACTAGGGTCAAGAAATGATAGAGGATCTCACTCTGGTCCTCTCAGAGGGATTCCTGAATCTATCTCGGAAATTCCTGCTAAAGGGATCGAAGATCACAATAACCACATGAGAACCACCTCCAAGTCCATGGCCGATACCAAGACTCATCTGGATTCACCTGCTTGGTAGAGGATCGACACCTTGTAGGAATAGTCACTTCAATATCTGACTCTACCTAGGGTCAGGAATAGATATAGGATCTCACTCTAGGCCTCTTAGAGAGACACCTGACTCTATCTCAGAAATGAGAGAAAGGGGCACTAACCCAAACGAAACCTGTCTAGGATATGGTGGACCAGAAGATCAATCCATGTAGTAAAATGTATACAGTGTGTAGAAGTGTCACATGCCTTGTCTTCAGACCCCAGGTACTTCCCATGTACAACGACCCGTGTCGTAAGGCTTGTCGTGTAAAATGTAACTACATGTTATGTAGAAAGGATCTCCTACCATGTCAATGTATCTGGGGTCCCCTCCCTGTACGTTGACTATGTGCCCGTACACGACCCCAACCCATGTATGTCAACTCGTGTATCCCATATTATTATTATTATTATTATTGGGTGTTTTGTGGACCCGATCAATGAAAGAGAATTTATTATCCAACATTAGACTTGAATCGACCATATTAAAGACAGGGTCACATCGCTGCTAATTCCATGTCAATCGAACGTCACATGCAGAAGTTATGGCAGGTTGAAGATTTAATAATAATATGAAATCTATTATTTCCCGAGCACCTCGGGTACCTGATCCAAAAATATAAAAAGGCATCCAATATTGGACTCATAAATTCTGTCTCAAATTTAGGGTCACAATGTCATTTATGGTTCAGGAAACCAAGGTCTCATGAAGAAGATACAGTCAGGATACGGTTTTCCAAACAAAAAAATATTATTATTATTATATTATTATTTTTAATTTAACCATTTTTTAAATTCCCAATCCCATGCACAAAATCCTCTTCCTCTTCTTGTGCACCCCACTCTGCCTTGATTGATTTATTTTTTTCTTTTATTATTTCTCCATTTTATTCTCACATTCTCTCTGCAATCTAATTCTTCATTCACGATTTCTTCTCCCAATTAACGCCTCCTCAAACCCTATCACCCACCCTTCTTCTGTACGACCATAACTGCAACCCCTGCCTCTGGCTAGTGCCGTCGTGCATCCACCTAGTGCCACTACACCTGGAAACCACATCCCTTCACCCTGCCACAATCGCATCAGACTACCGTCATGCCCTGGCCAAAATCTTACCACCAAAACACCCCTTCCACATGCCATCACAACTTCATTATCACCCTAAAAATTGTGACGACTACAGATTCATGATCCTTGGGTTGAGATCTCCGCATTTGTACGCTGTGCTCAACAAAACATTGTGTTTTTAGTGCGCTAAATTATTTGGCATGCTGAAGAACATGCATAGAACGAAATAGAAAAGGGCATGATAAATGGGCAGATCGATGGCCGTTTTTGTTTGGCCATCGTCATTGAAAATCAAGAACACGAGGAATTGAAAAATATATATTTATCACAATTAAATATTGTTAATTTCATGATTAACGAGAAGAAAAACTGATTCAACCCATTGTTTTTTGGGATCCGCGAATTAATTCATTTATTTTGCGTTCATCAAGAAAATTCAACAGGGGTAAGGAATCCACAAAAATAAATCCTACCTCAGGTTTAGATCGATCGTTGGTGAAGACCGAGTTCATCATGATCCATTCGGTGTTGATAAAGATCGCACTTGCGCTATAATGGGAAGAAGATGTTGCGTTTGTCAGGATTCGATCCGCCGGGATCCAAGGCTTCATTGTCATTTTTCAACGGGGAGGAGCGGAGAATAGAGGAGGGGGAGTCGTTGGAAAAAAGGGTTATGATTCCAAGATATCATAACCATGAATTTATAACCTCTCATCAGGTGAAAATAAATTAATCAAATAATTAAATAAAAAATTATTTAATTTTTTAATTATTCCCCCATGATGGCACATAATCCGAACACCCGATGTTGACAAAGGTTATACCTTTCGTAGGGTAAAACCTATGTTCTGAATTTATCGTAGGTATCCGATTTTTCATCTGAGTCCTTGTTCGAGAGATATTTGAATTTGTGCTATTAAATGAATAAATTATTGATTTAATTTATCTATTTAATACTCCACCAACGAGCGAGGGGTCCGAACATCCCACACCAACTTATTTTATGTCACACCTAGGAGAAACACTATGTTCCAGACCCAAAATTTGTCTCCTATTTCTGATCCAATCAACCCTTTAAGAGATATACCATTTTCTTTAGTTAATCGTTTGTGCGTAATATAAAAACACTTAAAATATTTTATAAAATTAATTCTGGGCACACCGGCCCTCAGAATTGCACGCCGTCTCAGTGTCCAACTCTTGAAGTATTCTTAGAAAAATTTCAACGCCTTATTAGGCCAAAACCGGGTCCCTACATTATTTCATCCTTCAATATTTTCATCCTCGAAAAGAAAAACCATGTAAAGCACTCAGGATTCTGAATGCACACTTTTTTATCCCGCTCTTAGGGAAGCATGCATGTTTATGTACTGCCAAAGAATGTGGACCAAAGTGGTGGTCCACCCTTATAAGGTGTTCTTCAGCAGATGATGTCTGTAGGAACAAAGATGTATCTCCTCAGTTGTGACACATATATGATGTTGTGTGCCCACTCCCACTATTTGGGGTAAGACAAGGCAGTATTCAACCTTTCCATCTCCTTGAACAGTCTCAAACGACCTGATAAAACTCAGTGAATAGCTTGCCTCCCCGGTCAAACCTCTACAGCACATGTCAGAGGGATTCTTCCACCATACTTTTACATAGGTTTCTGGGTCCAATATGGCCACGTGCCTTTGACTGATCATGAGATGATCTCCTGTGTTGAGATCTCATCATCTGACGTCTTCTAGTTGCAACAGACATCTCAGATCTGTTGTGCTCCCTGTCAAAACCAGCTGTATGGCGTGGCAGAAATATTTCTACCACTAGTGATTACTCTCACACCTCGGCATATGCATGGATTCACAAGTTCACTATGATAACATAGATCTCTTTACCGAGTCCCCACTCAAACGTATGTTAATGGAAACTACCATTAATGATCACCGGACCACCGAATGTAGCCAAACCTCTATTGTCTAAGATCCTGCCTTACTGCAGAACCTCAATTGTCTCTGGTGCTGGAACACACGTATTGCGGTCAACCTGCACACATCCTCAGCCTACTCAGCTAGGGCTGTGTGCTTCTCAATAGGAATGGGTGATGATACTTGCGCACCTGGAGGAAGGGGTTCACATGATGGGTCCTAAACAGAGGTCTCATTGCTCATGGGATCATCTTCATGAACCATAGCATGTATCCGGGCTGGATGGCATAAAAAAGAAACCCTAAATGTTATCAAGGAGTACTGTGGTCGGATGAGCATATCTATATATCATTGACGATGGGAAGCTGACTCTAGAAGGACAACCAAATACTCAATTCTATATGATGCATGTACCATTGTTACCAGCAATAGGTGGCTCAGGGTGTCGAGTCGACAAGCGGGTAATCAGGGTCCTGGTGAATGGATACGTCGGCCGCCCATACCATCACTAGACTCCTTGTCCTAAGAGCCAGCCTCGAGACACTTCGAAACTGTTTCCCTAAACCCAACCAAGACCATTTTAGGGAAACATCTGAACAACATCCCAAGGGTCGAACCACTTCTGATACCACATTTTCATGACCCGACCCATACCAGGGCTCAAGCCACAACTACCCCAAGCCCACCTCCATAGGCCAGGGGATGACGACTAGCATTGAAGGAACAACAAATTCAAGGAGGCCTTTGCCTAAAAACCTGTACACACACACATACAACTCAATGCACAAGTGTAGAGTAAAAGAAAACAACGAACCACAATGTTATAAGAAGGGAACCAAACAAAAATGCATTGACCCCTAAACAGTACCAGTACAAGAAAAGTAATGGTGAAAGGGAAAGGAGCCAAAAATAAACGACGAACGGGAAAAGTGCCACAACCCGACAGCTGGGGAAAAAGTAAAATAGTTGGAAGAGTCCAACTCTGAAACCCAAGCAACGACCACCGCACGCGGTCCAAGCACCCTGTATCCCTAAGCTCCTCTGATATTACGATCAACCTATCTGTCATCTAAAAGGGCACACCAAATGCAGGCAAAGCCCAAGCAGGGGTGAGTATAAGAATACTCAATAGGATGCCCTCGAAGGCTCGAGGGAGTAGTAAGAGAGGTAATGAAGGGGAGAGCAGTAAGAGAGAACAAGGTACCAAAAGAGGGAACAAAAAGAGTACAGATCCACCCAATTAGTAGATACGATCGCTCAAAGAAACCCAAATAAGAGAGTAAGGGGATCTCCATCTCATAGCTCACACCATGTATATGCCAATACATATACCCAAGGAATCCAGATGTACTCATAACTTAGACCTGTAGTCTGGAGACAAGTCACACAACCACATACTCATTCTAGGGATCCAGTTTGAAGATTCCATGAAGTACTCATCCGGGAGAACTCACTCCACGAGTCTGATAGCTTTGATAACGTATGTATGGATAATATAGTTAGTCATAAAGGGAAAGAGAGAAAGGAACACTCATTATGGGAGAACACACACCTGAGTGGGGAAAGATCATGATACACATATGAGGATCATTTCCAGGGCCTGGGCGGATACCGCGACTCATCCAAATTCACCTGCTAGGTAGAGGATCTGTGCCCTGTGGGAATAATCACGTCGATACCTGACCCTACCAAGGGTCAAGAATGGTTAGAGGAACTCGCTCTGGGCCTCTTAGAGGGATACCTGACTCTATCTCGGAAAGTCTCGCTGAAGGGATTGAATATCACAATACACAGATGAGGATCACTGCCAGGGCCTCGGCAGATACCGCGAATCATCCGGATTCACCTGCTAGGTAGAGGATCAGAGCCTTGTGGGAATAATCACATCGATACCTGACTCTACCCAGTGCCCAGAATGGATAGAGGATCTCGCTCCGGACCTCTCAGAGGGATACCTGACACTACGGGAAAAAGGACTTTTTGCGACATGCTTTTTTCGATGGGAATAAATCTTGTCGCAAAAAGTCTGCCCAAGAGGTTATTTGGGACGACGGTAACAACTCGTCGCAAATAACCGATTATTTGCGACTGGATTTCGTGTCCCGTCGCAAAAGGTTTGGCACAGATAGCGCGCCAAACCAGGTGATGGATATTTGGGATGGGGGGATCCCCCCGTCGCAAATACCCGACGACGGTTAATAGCTCTTTGCGATGGGATGTCCTCCCGTCACAAAAGGTGTGTCGACAGGGAATATTTGCGACGTGTCTCGTCACAAAAAACTTTTTAACCACCGACAGTATTTAATGCGGGCGTAGGTATTTGCGACGGGACCCGTCGTAAAAGAAACTATTTGCGACGGGTAACCCGTCGCAAATACTCTAACCTATGTATACCTCCAACCGTTTTTCTTCTCATTCCTCCCAATTTCTAGATCTTGTTTCTCTCTGAACTTTGATTTCATAGGGAAAATTTTTCTAAGTTAACTTTTTTGGTCACGAAGAAGTTGTGAAGCCGTCTACATCAACAGCAAATCAAGTTTAAAGGTATTTATGCTTTATTTAATTTATTATTTATTTCAAATTTTTATGTTAATTTTTATTATTGTTGATTAGTTGTAATTAAATTGAATTTAAATTGTCTTGTCATGACTATTTATTCGTACTAATAAATTGAAATTTTTAGTATTAATTTTTAACAATTAGTAGTAATTAGTAATTATTAACGATAATTAGTAATGTATATAATTAATATGTAGTAATTAATAATAATTGGTAATAAATAATAATAAATACTATTAATTAGTAATAAATATTAATAATTATTAATAAATAGTAATAAATAGTAATAAATTCTAATAATTAGTAATAAATGTAATAATTAGTAATAAATTGTAATAATTAGTTATAAATTGTAATAATTAGAAATAAATTGTAATAATTAGTAATAAATTGTAATAATTAGTAATAAATTGTATTAATTTGTATTAAACTGTAATAATTAGCAATAAATTGTAATAATTAGTAATAAATTATAATAATAAGTAATAAACTGTAATAAATTGTAATAATTAGTAATAAATTCTAATAATTAGTAATAAGTTGTAATAAGTTGAAATAATTACTAATAATTTGTAATAATTACTAATAAATTGTAATAAATATTAATAAATTGTAATAATTAGTAATAAATGGTAATAATTAGTAATAAATTGTAATATTTAGTAATAAATTGTAATATTTAGTAATAAATAGTAATAATTAGTAATAAATTGTAATAATTAGTAATAAATTATAAAAATTAGTAATAAATTGTAATAAATTGTAATAAATTGTTGTAATTGGTAAAAAATTGTAATAATTAGTAATAAATTGAAATAAATTGAAACAATTAGTAATAAATTGTAATAATTACCAATAAATTGTATTAATTTGTAATAATTTGTAATAATTAGTAATAAATTGTAATAAATATTAATGAATTGTTATAAATTTATTATAAATTGTAATAAATTGTTTTAATTAGTAATAAATTGTAATAACTAGTAATAAATTGTAATAATTAGTAATAAATTTTAATAATTAGTAATAAATTGTATTAATTATTAATAAATTGTATTAATTATTAATAAATTATAATAATTAGTAATAGATTGTAATAATTAGTAAACAATATTAATAATTAGTAATAAATTGTAATAGTTAGTAATAATTTGTAATAATTAGTAATAATTTGTAATAAATTGTAATAATTAGTAATAAATTTTATTAATTAGTATTAAACTGTAATAATTTGTAATAAACTGTAATAATTAGTATTAAAAATTAGTAATGACTAATAAATTGTAATAATTACTAATAAATTGTAATAATTACTAATAAATTGTAATAATTTCTAATAAATTGGAATAATTACTAATAAGTTGTAATAATTAGTAATAATGAGTAATATTTATTAATAAATACTAATAATTAGTAATAATTAGTAATATTTATTAATAAATACTAATAATTTGTAATAATTAGTAATAATTTGTACTAATTAGTAATAATTAGTAATAATTAGTAATAATTAGTAATAATTAGTAATAAATCATAATAATTATTAATAAATTGGAATAATTAGGAATAATTAGCAATAATTATGAATAAATAAGAATAATTACGAAAAAATATGAATAATTAGCAATAAAAAGAGATAATTAGGAATAAATAGGAATAAATAAGAATAAATAAAAATAATTAGCAATATTAATAATTATTAATAAATGGGAATAATTAGAAATAAATAGGAATAATTAGTAATAAATACGAATAATTAAGAATAAATAGGAATAATTAGCAATAATTTGGAATAATTAGCAATAAATAGGAATAATTAGCAATAATTAGGAATAAATAGCTATAAATAGAAATAAATAGGAATAATTAGTAATAATTATGAATAAATACTAATAATTAGGAATTAATACAAATAATTAGCAATTATTACTAATAATTAGAAATAATTAGTAATAAATTAGTAATAATTAGTAATAATTATAAATAAATATAAATATATTGGAATAAATAGTAATAAATAGGAATAACTAGTAATAAATAGTAATAATTAGCAATAAATAGTAATAAATAGGAATAATTAGCAATAATTAGTAATAATTAGGAATAATTAAGAATAATTAGGAATAAATAGGAATAAATAGAAATAAACTGGAATAAATAGGAATAATTTGTAATAATTAGTAATAATTAGGAATAAATTTGTAATAATTAGGAATAAATTATTAATAAATAGTAATAATTTGTAATAATTAGTAATAAATAGTAATAAATAGTAATAGATAGTAATAAATAGTAATAATTAGGAATAAATAAGAATAATTAGGAATAAATAGGAATAATTATTAATAACTAGTAATAATTTGTAATAATTAGTAATAAGTAGTAATAATTAGTAATAATTAGTAATAATTTATAATAATTAGGAATAACTAGTAATAATTTGGAATAAATAGGAATAAATAGGAATAGTTAGTAATAATTAGTAATAAATAGGAATAAATAGAAATAAATAGGAATAAATAGTAATAGTTAGTAATAAATAGTAATAGTTGGTAATAAATAGTAATAGTTAGTAATAAATAGTAAGTAATAAATATGAATAGTTAGTAATAAATAGGAATAGTTTGTAATAAATAAGAATAGTTAGTAATAAATATGAATAGTGAGTAATAAATAGGAATAGTTAGGAGGAGTTACGAGCTCAGAATGTCCTTATAGAGAGTTTGCAGAATTAGCAAGAAGAGATGTGTCAGTAGTAGGAGCAACAGAAGCAGCAGCATGAAGAGGAGATGTGTCGATGGCAGCAGCCGCATCATGAGAAGATGGAGTACAAACGTTGTCTGACTTGTAGTTTAGGGATGGAGTTTCCTCCACCATCTCCTTCAGCTCCTCCACCTCCTCCAGAAGACGACCCCAATGATTTTTTTATGTCAAAAACATTTGAATTTAACATTTGTTGTAATATGAACTATTTATAGTTTCTGTCGTTTATATCGGTGCGAATATTAGATAATTTAATTTTTAATATTTTGTGATTTTTTGTGAACATTGATAATTTTAATAATTTTAATAATTTTTATTTTTTTTATTATTTTAATAATACTACTATTATTGTTTCATTAATCATAATTTTATTCAATATATTTTTTTAGTATTATAGGTTTTAATGTTTGTTTATTTTACTAATAATAATAATATTATTATTATTATTTTATGATTTTTTTAAATTTTATTGTGAATATTTAGAATTTTAATATATTTTTATTTTAATTATTTTAATAATATTAAAATAATTTTTTCAGTAATCATAAATCTATGAAATTTATTTTTTTAATTTTTTTTTTATTATTTACGACGGGATCTGTTACGACGGGTTCCCGTCACAAATACTCCAAATAATTTTTTTAAATGTATTTGCGATGAGATTAGTGACCCATTGCAAAAAGGAATTTGCAACGGGCCCGTCGCAAATATTCAAATTAATTGTTTTTAAAAGTATTTGCGCCTAGATTATGGGCTCCTCGCAAATACTTTTTACAACGGGCCCATCATAAAAGAGTTTATATATATAAAGTATATAATCAGAGACTTATTTGCGACGGTGAAGTTGCCCGGGGAAAAAAATATTATTTGCGACAGAACTGTTGCAAATAATATTTTTTGATGGTGTTTTCCATGACGGGAAATTTGGGATGGGACCCCGTCGTTAAAAGTTATTTATGACGGGATCCCGTCGCAAGTAGCCCATCGCAAATACCTTGAATTCTAGTAGTGTGAATTTATCTCAAAAACGAGAGAAAGGGGCACTGACCCAAAGGAATCATGTCCAGGATACGATGGAGAAGAATATCAAGCCATGTACTGAAAAGTACACAGTGTGTAGAAGTGTCACACGCCGTGTCTTTTGACCCCAGGTACTGCCCATGTACAACGACACATGTCACAAGGCTTGTCATGTAAAACAAAACTTCATGGTGTGTAGAAAGGATCACCCACCGTGTCAAAGTATCTGGGGTCTACTCCGTGTATGATGGCCGTGTGCCCGTACACGACCTCAACCCATGTATGTCAACCTATGTAATTGGTACAAGGGGGACCACATTAATGGCCTCACTTGGATGTGCGGTAGAGTACAGACTCCAAATATAAGAAAAACATATCAGAGGAAAACAAACCTGCACTCATGAGGAGGGGAGTCTCATCTCTACTGGAGTAGAGGAGTAAGGAATACTCGTGCCTTGAGTCATCAAAGGAGTAGCCATATTAGCTCTCACTAAAAGAAACACTCTGGTTAAGCTCCTCATATTATCGGTTTTACCTCAGCCACCACAAAGTTCCACAAGGAAGTGACCCGAAGGACCATCATGTCATAAGGGTTCAAACACGACAGACGTTGTGTCAGTCGAACGCCCAATATGTAAGTTATATGAATTTTAGTACTGAGTGCTCTGTTAGATTCATGTTCAATCCAACACGTCCATACTTAAAATGGAACCAGATAACCAAATGGGTCACACTGTTGCAATCCACACAAAAAAACACATGAGATGGACTACTTATTTTTCAAAAAGGAATACCCGGTGGAAACGTTGCATTTCACCGCCACACGCGCAAATCGGGCCTCTTGGGACCCATACATTGACATCGACTTAAAATATCCAATATATTCCTTGAAAAATCCATCTAAATTTCAAGGGTGCGACGTCACAGATGGTTCATCATTCCGACATCGTATGAGGAAGATATATCAGATACTAGATCCCATAATAATAATAATATTATTATTATTGGGTGTTTCTTGGACACGATACTCCATCCAGAATTTAGTATCCAAAATTAGACTTGAATACACCGTATTAAATACAGGGTCATGTCGCTGCTGATGACATGTCAATTGGACATCACACATAAACGTTATGGCGGGTTGATGATTTAATAATAATATTAAATCTACTATTTCTCGAGTGCCTCAGGTAGTCGATCTGAAAATCGGAAAAAGACATCCAATATTAGGCTCATAAATTCAGTCTCAAAGTCAGGGTCACACTGTTGGTAACGGTATATGAAACCGAGGTCGCATGAAGAAGATACAGTCAAAATATGGTTTTCCCAACAAATATAATAATATTATTATTATATTAATATTATTTTTAATTAAACCATTTTTTTTTCAATTCCAAATTCCATACAAAAAATCATATTCTTATTGTTGCGCAATACACTCCACCTTGATTGATTGATTTTTTTCTTTTATTATTTCTCCATTTTAATCTCTCATTCCCTCTCCAATCTAATTCCTCATTCAAAATTTCCTCTCCCAATTAATGCCTCCACAAACCCAATCACCCACCCTTCTTCCACATGGCCAGAACTACCACCACCACCTCCAGCTAGTTCCACCGTTCCACCACCCAGCGCCAATACACCTAGAACCACATCCCATCAACCTACCACAACTGCGTCGGACCACCGTCGTGCCCTGGCTGGAATTTCACCACCACAACTCCCCTTTTGCAGGCCATTGCAGCTTCGTTCTAACCCTAAAAATCCTGACAACTACAGATTCTTGATCCTCCGGTCGATATCTCAATGTTCTTATGCCTCTATCAAGGAAACATTGAGCTTTTATCATGCTTAATTATTTGGCGTGCTGAAGAACGCGCGTAGAACAAAATAGAAAATGGCATGGTAAATGAGGAGATAGATGGCCATGTTTGTTTGACCATCATCAATGAAAATCAAGAACATGAGAAATTGAAATATATATATATATATCACACTTTATGATTTTAAATTTCAAGAGAAACAAGATGAAAAATTGATTCCACCCATTTTTTTATCAATCTGCGAATTAATGCATTTAACCTGCGTTCGTCATGAGAATTCAACCGAGGTAAAGAATCCACAAAGATAAATCCTACCTCAGGTTTAGATTGATCATTGGTGAAGATCTTGTTTATTAAGATCCATTTGGTGTTGATGAAGATCACACTTGCACAACAATGAGAAGAAGATGTTGCGTTTGTCATTCTTCTATCCGCCTGGATCCAAGGATTCATTGTCATTCTTCAACGGAGAAGAGAGGAGGGGAGAGGAGGAGGAGTCGTTGGAAAAAAAGGGTTTTGAGTCCAAGATATCATAACCATGAATTTATAACCTCTCATCAGGTTAAAATAAGTTAATAAAAAAAATAAATAAACATTTAATTAATTATTTAATTATTCCCCCACAATGGTGAATAAGACAAACACCCAACACTAACAAAGGCTATACCTTTCTTATGGTAAAACATGCATTCTAAATTCATCATTGGTCTCAGATTTTTTATCTAAGTCCATTTTCAAGAGATATTTGGGTTTGATCTATTAAATGAATAAATTTATAATTTGATTTATCTATTTTATACTCCACCAATGAGTGATGGGTCTGAAAATCCCACCCTGACTTATTTTATGTCTTTCCTAGGGGAAACACTGTGTTATGGACCCAACTTTTGTCTCAGATTTTTGATCTGATCAACCATTTAAGAGATATCCCATTTTCGGTTGTTAACCGTACGTGCTTGTTATAAAAAAACATAATTTTTTTTATAAAATTAATTCTGGGCACATCGGCACTCAGAGTTGCATGCCGTCTCAGTGCCCAGCTCTGGAAATATTCTTAAAAATATTTCAAAGTCTTATCAGTCCAAAAAATTGGGTCTCTACACACCCATATTTGGTTATAACATAACCACCATTCTTGGTTACAATGTAACCATTATCACGTAATGGTAATTATACTTATGCGTTCCAAAATATCATAAAATAACCACTATATCATAATCCTTGAAAGGAAGTAGGTTTTAGAAACATTTTATCATGGTATAACTCGTGGAAGGGAAATGAATTTCAAAAACACGTTGTAATCATAAAAATAAAATGTTATGAAAAATAATAATAATGGTATCATTGATCTATATCCCTAGAAAATATAAGGCTACATCAAAGTATTAGATATTGGATGGAATATTATTTTGATAGATAAATAATTGGAAATGTTTTTGGAGGAAGATGAATTTCATTTGAAAATAAATTGATTAAAAAAATTAAAACATTTTCAAATTTCTTTTTCATTGAAAACATTCTTTGAATCATAAAAAAAGTGTAATTTGAAATCATTTAAAAGATTTCATGATAAATATATATATTATTCTTTCCAAAAAATATTTTTAAGACATATAAAAAATTATTTTTAAATTATAATCATTTTAAATCTAAAAATTTCCCAAATATTATGGAATAAATTTTCTTTGAAAGAAACAATGATAAAATTTCGGGTAATATTGAAATCATTAGGTGGTGATGAAATCATTATATGCTACCCATATCATGATTTTTTAAAACAATAATTATTTTAACATTATTTTGGTAAATGTATAATGATAATTGTTTTTTAAAGTGACATGAAAATTATTTTAATTTTTTCGAAACAAAAAAATCTGTAAAAGATCCTTTAATAAATAAGTAGGTGTATGCTATTCTGGATGTGAATTTTTCTAGCTCTTTTTTTTGATGTATCTCTATGTATCTGAGATATTCACATCCATAAAAACCTTTATGTTTTAAGATTTTTACACCTTGTTCTTGTACTACTATCTTTTTCTTTTAACAAATTTATTATGGGCACAATTTGGGTAACCAATTAATATCCTATTTTTTCTAAAAAAAGTAAAAAGTGAGTGGAAAATCCCTTACCATATGTCTTGACTTCCTTCGTACTGGTTCAAAAAACCTATATAAAAAATATAAATTTATTATAAATATATTAAAAAATCATATTTATATATATTAAATCATATAGTATTTACTTATGTTCTTTTATTATCCATTTATTAAGAATTTCATATTAAAATATCTTTTTGGATAACCACAGCTTTGTTTTTTACATGTCCTGATTTTTTATTTCCATTCCTCTTACTTTTATGATATTTTCATAACTTATAGATTAATACTCATGAAATAATTATCCTATTTATACATCAATTATAATTTTATTACTAGTAATGAAATAAGGATTTGATAAATTAAGTATGCCATGATCATGGAGACGGTAAGCTGTACGGACACATAATCAATGTTTTCATTTTTCAATTATCATTATGGAAATGAGTTAGGTAACATATTATCTTTATATAATTATAATAAAATAATAAATACAATAGTATTTATTTAAATATAATTATATTTATTATCCTTTGGGTGTGTTGATGAAAAGAGATGGTCATATCACTTTGTGAAGGCTATCGTCCACACGTACAGAGATGATATTATCATCATTTAGTGAGAAAAAAGCTATGAAATAAAATGATGGGTTGTCATAATATAATGGTATTTCTTTTAATATCAAAATTATTTCATTTATATAACTTATATTCATAATGTGTATCCATATATTCTTCTATGTAATGTGTTATCAAAAATGAATCACATCGCTTCGTGTGGCGATGGTTTGTCATACACATAAACAATGTTATTGTATCTACTATGATATTGAAAGTTAAAAGTTATGTATGATATAATTATTACATATGTATTAATATGTAATATATATCATGTATATACTTTCTATGATAAGTGGTAAAGGAAAAAACAAATGGCATCACTTCATGAGGTGGTAGTCCGCTGTACATACGAATGATGATTTTATTACCCATTAGATGGAAGTAGAGTTTTTTATAGGTAATTAAATTAGAATAAAAATATATATATTTAACATAATTTTTTTATAATATCATGGTATAATAATTTTTGAAGGTGGTGGAGGACGAAATAAAAAAAATCTCATTGAAGAACATTACCTCTTCTTTGGGTATCCTCCTTAGGATTTCCCAAATACCCATCAATGGTTTTTTTTATGAAAGAAACAAGGATTTTAATATGAGATGATGAATTTTATTACTTATTTTGGTAGGTATGTTCTGAAAAAATGGTTTGAAGGTGTTAAGAAGGGAGGAGAGGGGTGGCCTATTATAAGTCTCGGAGAGAACACACATAGTATTTTAGAAAAGGATTGAGTGCTCTCACATTTTTAATATGTAATAAGTAACCAAAATAGGCCATTATAAACATTTACAGGTGTAATGGTAGAAATATTATAAGAAATTAATTTTTCAAAAATCTTATATGTTATTTTTTCCTTTATCATTTTTGTTTAAGCCATCGTAAAACCGATTTTACCTTTGCCGCAATAATTTTGTTTTTCTGCATCCACTATTAATTTTGGTAAAAAATAAAATTTAAAATTAATTGAAATTAAAAATTAATATGATTGAAAATATTGAATCCATTTATAAATTAACAATTAATAGAATTGGAAAATTTTACTTGTAAATTAATCCTATAAGCACGATAAAAAATTGGGGTTTAATGAAAAAATGTCTTAAATTTTACAATGTTTATATATCGATTTTCAATTTTAAATTCATTAAAATTTCTTAAATTGGATTAACAGATATATAGTACATCTTTTTTTTGTTCATAATCGATTTAAAATAATTTTTTGTTTCATAAATATATTAAAATAAATGCTAGTTTTCTATTTAAATTAAGGATTTTTAAATATTCTTTAAAAAATGATTCTTTTTATAAAAGTACAAAAAATTCCCCCAAAACTAATATTGAAAATTTTATTTAAAAAATTAATTATATTTTTTATAAAAAATTTATAAAATTGGTAAAAATGTATTTTAATATAAGTGCATGAAAGGCGACAAAACTACTTTTAAAAAAATACAATTTTAAGCATTTAATTTCATCTAATATCATCTGTTATCTAGAAAACACGTAATATTAATATTAAAATGTTATTTATTATTTAATATATATATTTAACTAATATCATTCAACATAAGTTATTCTTGTAATATTTTAATGTAAAACACATTTATTTTACAATTTTTTTCTTCATAAAATGATTTCCTTTATTCTAAGAACATTTTTTACTTTCACTTTTTACTAATTGGACCACATATAATTAAATTTATATAAATATTTGAACCATATATTTTAAAATATTGTTTAATACCAATCATAACTACCATTTCAATAACTAGTTGATAACTATCATATTAAATAATATTATTTAAATAATATGACACATTTCTTTTAAACACAGTGTTTTGTATAACACAAGCTAAGTATGTTGTTGTGTGTAACACAAGATATAATAATTGTTTCTTTTAACACAAGATAATAATTATTTTACTTGTAACAAATAATATCGAAAAGATTAATTTCATTTAAAAAATATATTTCAAAAAATCTCTTGGGGTTACATTTATTCTATATCAATCAAGGACAATATATCATATATTTCATAAAATATAAAAAATCCCAGATTTGTTAAGCCTCAACCGGACACTTGATCAACAACATACCCAACCACCCCGATTAACTAATCCTTGATGTTTCTATAAGAATTTTATCAAATAATGAAGGTTCTTATTGTAGGTATATTTCTAACCAAAGGTACAGTAATATCTTAATAAAACATGAAACCCAAGTATACCAAACACATATTGTATGATAAACCATGTAGTATATTTAGGGGTTCATCCAAAAAAGAAAACAAATTTGGTGATTTATGAGCGTATTTTGTATCTCTATAAAAAATCCTATTCAACGTAACAATAAAATTTCATCATTACCTAAAAAACTCCACTGTGAAAATAAGTATGGGATATCTCAATGTCATACATTGTGAGGTTAATTATAATTTAAATTTATGTGTCCTATATAACTAATATAAATAGAATAATGGGGAATACAACCTTATGTTTGAAATGATACATTTTACATTCTCAAACCATTTGAATACCATTAAAAACAAAATATAAGCACCATTATAATGATACCACATATTATAGACCACTATAGAGACCTATTTTTCCCCCTTAATAGTTTTATTAAAATAATTGCATCTCTTTAATTCTTACCATACCTCTAGGGGTCCATTTGATAAAATTAACCCACTAAAATATATATTGAGTGACATCTATGTGATAAGAATTTCAAAAATAATGATGAGACTTAGTAATTATATTCCTAATTTTAAAATCTTTGAACCTATTATCCAAAATTATTTAAATAAAAACATAAATGCACCAATTTTCATAACATATGTTTTTTAATTATATCTCTTTTAATGATCATAATCATTATCATTTTTGGAACTTTTCTATTTATTTTTTTCCTCGAATTCAGTTTGGAAACACTACTAAATTATTAAAAAATTTATTATATAACACATCCAATACTCTTTTTGGATAAAATGTGTTTTTAAATATTTATTATAACTAAATGTATAGAGAAACAATTTTCATCAGTCAATGTTATCCAATCAATGGAAAGTGTGATGTGAAAGAAGAGTTTTACAAAATCAGGCCCTCTATATCAACATACATGGTATCAACCAGTGAGGATCTCTAATATACAATTTATAAATATGAATAAAGAATCCCCCCATTTGATTGCAAAGATAATGGCGAGTCTATTATGGATGATGTATATGTTAAAAAATCACTTATACCATAGTTCATAAAAAAGAAATGTCTAACCCGTTTCAAAAGTAGATCCAATCACATGGGACTAACTTAAACATTTATTATCAGCCTACCATTATACCATTGGGAATAGTAAGGGAATTTTTATATATTCCCTACCAATAGATGTTAGGACTACCTCTATTAAAAATGACTTATTATAGTAAACAGATAAATTCTATAGAATATATTTATAGACGTTCTTTAATAAATAACTCATTGTCATGATGATTTCTGGGTTAAAACAATATATTCACTAGATTAACCCATAAAATATCATCTTATCCGAATGAATACTTATGTGTTGTATCATTAGCAATGTTTTTGTCATGGTAAAATGTTAGACTCAAACTATGATATTCCACATTATTGTAAAATACCCGACCCCAAAGGGAGAGGATTTTTTTTACATTATTCACCCCCTCATTAGGTTCTATCGAAACTAAAATCTCCCCTAGTGACCATCATATTGTCCCTATGATTGATAGAGTTTAAAAAACATTGGATAACACCACATATTAATAGTGGTGAAGTATTATTTTTTGTTAGTGGTAATTTTTATTTTTATTTTCATATTTTAAATATTACAGTACCTTAAATTATTATAATAATGTAATTTCAATATTGGATATTTATAATTCCACACTACATTATTAATCATATTATTATATATTCATTAAGTATTTTAGTTTAATTGTACACCATTTAAGTGTTTTTCAACATTATTATATGATTCAAACATTTTTTAAAATGAATCATACGAGAACTATAATATGAATCCTACAGAACTAAAAAATAATTATTTATTATAAGTAAAATTATCATTATGAATTTATATTTCATGATTACAAAGTTCAAAAAATGATCATTTGGTTGTTGTTAATATTTATCGAGTTAATGTTTTTTCTTATATAGAATAAAATACATTTTTATGAATAATCTTTTTTATTTTTACACAATGGAAGGATGACACAAAAAAACACTTAAAATAAATATTAAGGTAATTAAAAATGACTATTAAACTTATTTTCAAAAGTCCCTTACACATTTTCATATCATATGAGATTTATTATTCTTACACATTCTACTATATATTTTGATTTTAGTTTCCTACACATTGCATTATAATGTGTCTTATCATCTTACGTGAAAATGTATCTAATGTGAATAAGTATCATATGAAATATTTTTATCTTGTGAAGTTTTTCAAATTTTTACTTAAATTGATTTTAAAATGACTTTTTAAAGTATAAAATTATTATTTCAAACTCAAAAATTATTTTAATAATATTCAAAAAATATTATATAAATTATAATTTATATATATATATAGTTTCTAAATACATGGTTTAGATTCCCCACACATGTTTTTTGTTTTCTGAAAGATAATTTAAAAAATTAAGAGGCATATTAAAAATATAGAAACACCCACATGAATAATATCAATAAGATAACGATTTAAACATTAGATAATTGTTTAATAAATTTTTTTGAAGGAAAGTATTGAATGATGTGATACAAAAAAGATACAAGAATTAAAAAATTTCTAAAAGAATGTTACTATAAATTCTATAATTTTTTGTGATCAATAAATATGGTAAAATGTAAAAATTCCTCATTGAGGTGATTTAACTATATTGATATTCTAATCTTTTATGATTTATAAAGTTTTGTGGTTCTGTTAGTTAGAGTTTGTTCCCTAGAAGAAAATACTATGTACATTAGATTATTGAAATGTTTATGGTTTTCAAAATTAATAAATATCTTTTTTTATATTTGTCATTTTTAGAGTAAAAATAAATATCATAACGTCCTGGGATTATTTATCACACCGAAAGGTCAAAGAAGTTCCCCACTATGATGAGAACCCAAGCATGATTTGAAAATATTCGTAAATACATGTTCAGTGATTGTATGATATATTTTTATGGGACACAAATGATACATACTATCATGGGTATGGGCTCCTAATACATTGATTCTTCTTATACTAATGTTCATCCATGGTAATCTATAAAAAGGAGATAAAGAGAATATGACCAAAAAGTATGAAATCCAAATTTAAATGTTTCATTGGTTGTTCTTATTTGAAAATGTGTGTAATAGTCCATAGAGTTTAAGATTATATTAAAATAATATCATGAGTTTTATGCTTTAAATATTCATATAAACCCTAAAGAAAAATGTTTATAGTGAATTTGGGTGTGTCATCACTGATATGAAATAAATTAATAATTTGAGAATTTCTTTTTCCATCAGTTCTTTAACATGAGTTAATATATGAGACTATTACATGGAAAAGAAACACCTAATAAGGTAGATGTCCACATTGATCTATTATTTTATTTATTTTTGGAAAATAAAATAAAGATACATCAATCACATTGTTTGAAGGAATTAGTTTGAAAACTACTATATTTGATATATCTTAATAAATAAATTATTGTACATGGTTTATGTCTGTATGTGGTTATTATTGTTGTGACATTTTACTTCTTTCTCTATGAGTTTCTTTGAAGTTTATTAGATTCTAATGATGTACCCCAGGTAGTATAACCTAATTGAACTGATAAATGATCCTAGAGGGCCACACAATACATGTATCTAGATCTCAATTAAATTTAATATGAATTTAACATATTGAATAAATATTTATCCCATATGTGGTTTAATAATTATTCTTGTTTGGGTGATCGCATATATTTAATAATCAGTTATCCAGGAGAATATTAAGTGAGTTGAATAATAAAGAAATGTATATATTTTATGAAATTATTAATTACATGAATATATAATATTTATATATTTCTTTTTATTCAAAAACTAAAAAAATTTATTTATTGGGTTATGTGAATATTTAATGAATCTTTATTTACAAATTATGTGAACATAATATTTAATTATTTTTTTTGATAATTATCTAGTGATATTTATTTATTGAAATAAATCATCTTTATTTAAGGCCTAATAACTATTAATGTGGATTGTTAAAATGAGTTTAATGGTCCTGAGAGAAATGGTATATTAAATATATTTTAATGCATATAAATTTATTTATTGAAATAAATAATATTTATTAATTAAAGATTTTTAGTAGAATTCATGAAAATATTATTATTATTATTATTATTATTTATACATGGGTTCAATAGGGATTAATAGAATTATTATGGACTATGTAAAATTATTATTCTACAAACACTAGCTATATTTAAGTCAATTTATAATATTCTTTAACCTAGACCTATCCATTCTAATCATAGTGAAAAATGAATTCTAGAGAGTCTCATCAATCCTAACTGAGATCATATCCTTCACACTCTCTTGTATAAAGGGAACAAAAAATTCCATCACATATCAAAGGATTCTATTACAATCAATAATGAATGACTCAATCATTCAAATCATCCATGTTGGAAATCAAGGATTTGTATTGTGATGTTCAGAGGTTCATGGACTATGTGTAGATCCCTGCTAATTGGATTATCCCCTTGAATACACTCACCACAATAATGGTACACCAATAATCTTTCAAATGATTCAACAAGAACAAACAATTCCAATGTGAGTTCATTCGTATTATTAATTAATTACGATAAAAATCCAAGTTGGATACTAAAAAAAGGGACTTCTAATACATTAGGAGCCTTTTAGTAGTATATGATTAGTGAAAAATTAATTTATAATTATTTATTTTTTGTTGTTGATTTATGTATTTAGTTTTTGTTCTGATTTCCAATTTAATAATTATTTAAATTTCCATGTCGTGATATTTGATTATAATTTTTTATTCTTCAGTAATATAAAAGAAAATATACGTATCACATTTTAATAACATATGAAGAACCCATCTGCTGATGCTAGGGATTCTAGTTGGATAACTTAAGAGTACATGATGTGTATCATATTGGTGTGGTTGTGCACCCATGTGCACTGCAGCAGGATGAACAATGAGATATATGGGTCATCCAACGATAAATACATGTAACACCTATAAATAAATTCTACAAGTTGACCAAGCTATCCCAGCACACAGTTTTACAAATTACACACCTTGTAACTCCCTTTCACCAAGTGTAGTCCATATATTTTCATGGCATAACACACATATTCAAAGAAGTGTAATGTATTTTTTACATGACAAATGTGAATAAAAACATATAACTTAGATGTCACATAGTGTGAAACTCCCATATACACCATTTACCCCAAAAAATATTTATGGATGAAATACACAAATATCCCATATGCATGTGTTGTAGGTAGAAAATGATGACATATACACGATATTTAACGAGCTTTTACTTTCTCTATATAGTACCTATTTATATAGAAATTTATATAAGTATATTATATCCTTAATCATAATCAAAATATTCCATTGGGTCAGTTATTTACAGTACACAACATGTGATATGTTATATATATATATATTAAATAAAGAATTTATTGCTACATAATATTTGAAACTACATACTGTGTATGTCAAAATATATTGACTACTCCAAACACAATAAAATCATTATACACAACATCAATAACACATATTAATATATCATTTATGGAAAATACATTATGTTTAATTATACGACATAACATGTATGATATGTACTTTATGAGTGGACAATACACCATCATAATACACTTTGGTTATTTATAATGGGTACTCACCATGTATCATCTAATTCATTGTAGTTAGATAATTTTAAATAAAGTAAATTCATTTAATTTGTTTATAATTATAATTTATGGGAATATCAAGAAATATTTGGATGAAAATTAAGATAAATTAATTGATTATTTATTAAGGATTATTAATTAAGACAAGGAAAATTTATTTTAAATGTGAATAATTGAAATAAATTCTAGTTTATTAAATTTATAGTCATTATTTATGTTCAGATGTGTAATACCCCATCCTCAGAATTTCGGATCTAGTGAATGATTTTATTAAATTTGAATGATTATAAGGAATCAAATCCTAAAGCAACAATCTGTTTATTATTTTTGGAAAGACATATTATATACATGATAACCATTTTACATTGGGAAATTGAGAAAAAAACTTGATACCTAAAAATGAAATGAACAACCTCATTGGACACATATTCAAATAATTATTCCTTATAATATATGGAATGGAAACATAATAAGGGTGAGCACAATTTATTTTTAACTATTGGAAAATAAGAATCAATAATGAATCAATGAGAATAAATAAACATGAAAAGGTAAATAACTAATAACACATTCCATTCAAATAACTAGATAATGAATAATCAATATGGAATGAAAGATAACTAAAAAAAGAAATTTAATCAATAATATGAGAATAATACTTAACAATTGATATTATAAATAATTGAATAATAAAATAGAATAACAATAACTAAAAACATAATGATGTAATGAATAATTATGGATATCTAAAACATATTGTTGAATCTACATGTCAAGAAGATAATACTTTCAAGGCTTCATGAAATGAATCTGACACTAGAAAGGCTTCAAGTCAATGATCTAATACTATTAAATATTCTTTCCAAGATTATAATAAATTTGTAAGGCCTTGTCAAAAACTATATCTAGTTTGTCCCATGAAACAAATAGATGCAGCTAGGGCTATAACGGCCCCACCCATCTCATAACAAATAATATGCATTCTTTATGTGTTTAAAAATATATTTAATTAGTAAATGATGTACCTTATCCTAAAATATTCATATTGAATAAATAATATTGATTTTTAAATAATTCCTTAGTGGAGGAAAATTAAAAACAAGTGTTTTTGATGTTGATGAAAAGAAATACTATTTAAAGATAATTAAAAACATTCTCGATGAAAATAATCTATAAACATTCCAAAGTGTGTCATGCCACTATGAAAATTTTGAAACAAAATCCCCATGAAGACATAAAATTAAATGAAACATATAATATCATGATAATAATTATATTCATGTTATCACATATCAAAGTATATTATATGCAACATATATTAGTGAATTGGATCATGAAAATAAATAATCTTCAATGGAGTGAAAATCTAGATGAAATCTCTTACCTTGAGTCTGACTTGTCACGCGAGTTTTTATATTCCTAAATTATAAACTTATGTTAATTATTTGATTGATTCTGATATTTTTTAATGCTTATCATTACTTTTATTTAACTTAGTACCATGTTTTATACAAAATCATAAACAATTATGTTTTTGTCGGCTATTTTGAATAAATTCAATTTATGTGTTATTAATGACTTTGGTAGGTAAAATATGGTCCAAGGGGTCATTGTATAAACATATATATATAATAATAATCATGAAATAATTATAATATTTATATATAAAATATACTTTTAAAACTAGTCAAGAAATATGGTTATAAAAAATGAACCATGGTTACAATCATAGAGATTGTATGTCGTACGTACAGTTTCTTAACATTAACATTCTTCAATGATCATTATGAAAATAATGTAAGTAAAATTACATATTTGAAAATGATCATAATATCATAAATACCATGTTATTTAATCCTATATACTTATATAAATCATTATTTATATTTAAATGGAATCACATCGTGTCAGGGAGGTAGTAGTCCACACGTCCACGTATGATGTTATCACTTTTTAATGTGTGAAAAGGGTAATAGATAAAATTATGTATTATAATTACATAAAATTAATTAGTTAATTAATATCATTTAACATTCATTAATGTAACATAATTTTTAATACGGTCCTCCTTTGTATGTTACATGTAGTGTGTGAAAGTATCACATTTATTTGAGGAGGTGATAGTACACACTTCCACAAATGATGTTATCGTATTAAAAAAATTGAAAGTATAAAGGTATTTATCACAAAAGAATTAAATATGGATAATGAAATAATTAGTATCATATATATCATATATAAATAGTGTTTTCATCACAATTCCCAACCATGAATGGTGTTTAAGGAATAATGAACAACTTCATTTCCTAAGGAGGAAGTTCATCATACATAAGAAATGTAAGTTCATTACCCATTAGATGGATGTATGTGGAAGTTCATATCGAACCCTAAACATTAAAAATATCTTAATTTTTAATATATAGTTGATGTTATATAATCATTAAATATAGATAATTTAAATAGTGTAAAGAGAAATAAATATAAATAGCTTCAGGAATGATTTTACCACTTATTCAGGTAACTCTTTTGGTTTTCACCAAAGTGATTACATCGATGGATTTAATTCCAAGGATAGGATTCTAGGTTTTGGGGAGGTATTTTTAGGAGGTATCTTAGTAGTGCATGGTTGACCCAATGTTTCTTGGGAGGTGTAAGAAAGAGTGTTCATGCCATTTTATAGTGGTAGAGGAGTGATATTCTTATAAATACCCAAAGGTAACCAATAATGGGATGTCTCCCTTCACTCTTGTGCTTAAAAATTAGACAACTAATGTATTTAATGGGAATAATGGTATATAAAAACTACCACCACACACAAATAAGTCCATTATTATAATTTTTTTCCTTAACTTTTATGATTTCCAAATTTTATCATTTTGGTTTTTATTAAAGTAACATGTTTTTTTAACCAATATAATTTAATAAATAAGAAAAAATTAAAGTTAGATTTATTTGAACATATAGAAACACAGTATTCAAAATATTATATCTAATTTAGAAAATAAAAATCTCATAGGTGTTTGAAATTAATTTTAAAACAAGCGCATGTAACGTTAAAACATGAGGTTCACCTAGATGGTTCTAACAATGATTTTATAATCCATAGGTCTATATGTTAATTATAAAAGATCAATACGTCTATAAATATACCATATTTAATATTTATTAACACTTACATATAAATTTTATGAATATAGTGTTTTTAATAATTTTTAATCATTTAATAAAATATTATTTATTGTAAAATAATATTAATATCAATTTTGGAATTATTTATTTAAATTTAATTTAAAAGTATTCAAAAAAAAATTGATTTAAAATATACTAATTTACCAGTGGTGTAACCAGATATATTTATCCTGAAAAATAATTAAATATTATAATTCAATAAATTTACTTCACTTTTAATATTTAAATGATCATTTATTTTAGTTAATTACTAACTAAATAATATCTCTATTGGTGTTTATTATGAATTTTATGTAACTTACACATGTCAAAAAATTAATGAAAATTTATTATAAAAAATAACCCACTTATATTTCTAAAGGATATGAATAACCAAAAATATGAGTTTTTCCATATCTCACAGTTTTATAAATTTTAATGGTAAGGAAGGTTCACTTTTTTCTTTTTTTCCTTACTTAATTTATCATATTGGGAACATTCATAGATATGTGTCCAATTAAATAAACAAATTATAACCAGGCGGGATATGGAAGAACTATTTGAAGGCAATGGTCCTTTGAAAAGTTTTGAGGTCATTTTGTCCCTTAAGATATTGTCTTTGTCCATTACAGATCATAATTTTACGTTAATCACAATAATTGATTTTAATTAATTTTAATAATATTTTCAGTCAAAAAATAAACTGATCTTATTATAATAAAAATGAAATACTTATTAAAGCCATCTATTTCCTTTTTTGAAAATCCAAATGACAAATATTTCTAAATGAAGTTTAATGAAAGTCTAATAGACATGGTATAAAAGTCAGCTTTTAGGTACAAATATACAAAAGAAAATGAAAATTTTAATTAAAATGTAGTATTTTTCACAATTCATCAAAAACAAAACTTCTCATAAATATACCACAAATTCACCCTAATAAAATTTGGACATTCCAAATTCAAAAAATTTGATTATATTGAAATATAAAATTTATAAAAGTTTCAAAATTTATTTTTAATATTGTTGCTTCATTAAAAGGTGGTAATACTCAATTTTGTGTATAACGCAAGAAAAATCAGTGTTGTGTGTAGAATATACATAACATGATGTTGTATATAAATAAAGAGAGAAGAAAAATTAATTTTATTGTAAAATAAAAATATAGTAATGTCTTGGAGTGTTACATTCTCCACACCATAAACAAATTGCATCCTATAAATTTAATCTTGATCTTATTAATCAATATTTTGAGATTTCCAAATACTATTATTGAGAAACTCACACTGTAAATAGGGTTAATAATAAATTTTCATAATAGGAGGGAATGTAAAATGTGATTGCCACTACAAAAATAGATATTAAAATAGGACAATGTTTGAAAAAACATGGACATATAAGAGAAATATAACTATCATGTTCCAAGGGAGAGTGATAGAGAACATGTTCAACTGAATGTTATATAACAGAAATCCATAAGACATAGGTTTGAAAACATGAAATTTATATCATAAAAATAATGATAATAGGACTACATTTTATTTGGATATATTTTTCCTAGAGTAGAGATATCCTTTAACTCTCTATGGATAAAAGTAAATATAAATTTCTATCAGCATAATATTATACTTTTATTATGCCTTGAACTATATATACTTTTTCTCTTATCACATGTTTCATCATATGGTGAAGTAACACATTAACCTCTAGAATTGAATCCAATATTGAATATAAACCATTTCATAAGTGGTTAAACATTCCAATAGATCATGGTCTAACCCATTAGAATCATTTCCACGTATTTAGTAGTATCAAATTTATCTTATCCACATTAACTATATCTTTATCAAAAAATCATTTCCTTAACATAAAGATCATATATATTTTTATCTTTACCGAAACCATGTGTTTTCCAAAACGTTTAACTTTCTACTGACTAAATTTTCTCAGTACTATTCAATATATGATCTCAAATTTTTAATAAAAAATTATAGCATTACAATACTTATATATTTCATAAATCATATGATAAGAACATCATCATCAAAATAAAATTACAACATATTTATTATATCTAAGTTAAAAATTACATTAATTATTCCACTTTTGTTGTCACTATAACATAATCTTAAACTTGATCCCTTAACTTATTTTGGGGTATATAATATTGGTTCTTGGAGAATTCCATTGCATAGTGTCCCATATTTATATAGTTGAATCATTGAAAATTAGAAAATTATTTCTTTACATTAAAATTATGAGCACGGTTGACTTTTTCTCCACACTCAAATAAAAAACTTTTTTCTTTTAAGCATGTACCAAGGTGTTTCCTTCCACAAGTATCACATGTTGAAAAAATAATTCTTTCACATTTTCCCTATATCTATATTTTTCTCTATTGATATATTTTTTTTCTTGGTTTTCTTTGATGTTGTAAGACTTGGATAATTCTTTCTCTTTATTGATAGAACAAAATAATATTTCATTGTAAGAGTAAAATGATTTACACAATAGTTCAATTCAAAGACAAGGCTTAATAACATCAAAAAAGAAAAATCATACATTCTATGTTTTGTTTGAAATCCGAAGCATGCCTTGGTAACCTTGTAAAGGAATCTTCATACTATATGACAAATTATTAATCTGTATCCCTTAAACTTAGTAACTTTCTATTAATATCATTTTGTTTCTCAAGAGGTAAGTATTTATCATAAAATTTATCCTTAAAATATTTACATTCAATGAGTTCTATCTCATTTTCTTTCTAAATATTTGGGATCAATTACCACCTCTATACGAAATTTTCTCCCAGGAAATATATTATAGGTGTAAAATTTTCCTTTTCTCCACATCCCAACACCACAAATATATTATCCAAAGAATCAATCCATTGATCAGCTATAATTGGATCAGTAGTCCCACTAAATGATCCGGGCCTCTATCATGTAATGTTCTCCTATAACAGAGAGTCTCATTATAGAAGAGGTTTCCCCATTCAGAAAATTTTATGTGCCATAACATGATTAAAAAACCACAATATATTCATAACATGCTCAGTTGCAATACTTTGTATATTGAATATCTTGGTATGGAAACCCCTACTTTGACTATGAGGGTTGATACAATTATTACTTCTAACTAACAATTATATACAATGTTATATACTAGAATATAATATAAAATTAGGTTCTTTGTATAATTCTAAATCTGGAATATCACATAACATAAATTGAAAAACCTATGAATATCTAATATCAAAATCCTAAACATGATTTCTTTGGGGATATAAATAAATCCTTCAAAATGGTTTGTAAAAAAATGTGATTTATCCCCAGAGTATCCCCAAGGAGTGTCAAAATAGGTGAAAAGTAAGGTCTGTTTTCATGTACCATGTAACACCGAGTCAGGCCTGATCCACATTGTCAGAGTTGTTACTCTTAGGCACATTTGTGCTAGAACCATGCTCACTTTTACTATCCATACAAATATATATAGTCAGGAATACCCACCTAATATCTACTTTCCAAAATTATAAGATAATATAGTATTGTTTTCATTAATTTCTATCTTAGGTTTGTGATCCCTAATCTATATTTTCTAAATATAGCTTCTAAGGTTGCTGCTAAACTACCTTTGATACCAACTAAAACTCTCTGACCCAAGAATCCAAGATCTAGTGAATCATTTTATATTAAATTGACAAGATTACAGGGAATAAAATATCAACAGGCAAATTAGTTTAGTAGTTTTGGAAAGACGAATTACATACATGACACCCATTTTACTTTGGGAAATTGAGAATAAAACATGAAACATATAAAATGAAATGAACAGCCTCCTAGAGATCTTATTCCATGAATTATTCTTTATAACATGGAAAAAGGAAACATATTAAGAGTGAGGTCAAATGATCAGTAAGGGTAATTAAAGTGGAATAAATAACAAATAATTGAGAATTAATTATCATGGAAAGGTAAATAATCGATAACACTTTCAATTCAAATAACAAGATAAGTAATAATCAACATGCAAAGGTAAAAAGTTGAAACAATTGATTTTAATCAATAATATTATAATTAAAATACACCGTGGATATTATGTCTAATTTAATAATCACATATAATAAAAAAACTAAATAAATAATGATGGAATGTATACTAATGGATGTCTAAAACATATCATTAAGTATTCATGCCAAGAATCTAATACATTTAAGATTTGATGACAACCGTATAATACTGTCAAGACTTAAGGATCAGAATCTAATATTGTCAAGGATTCCTGAAAATAATCTAATAAATGGGAAAGGAATCATCCAAAATCATATCTATTTTTCCTCATGAAACATACCGATACATGGAGGTCATATAGCATCCATCACCCATCACATAAGATATCCATTGCATTCCACCTATATTTAATGATCACTTTAATTTGTAAATTATGCACCTTATTATAAAATATCCATATTGAATAAATATCATGTATTTATAAATAATTCCTCACTGGAGGAAATGTAACAATAAGGGTTTTTGACATTGATGAATGGAAATACCATTGAAATATCCCTAAAAACATTCTTGAGGAAAATAATCTTTAAACATTCCAAAGTGTCCCTCACCACTTTGAAACATTTGAATCATAATACCCAAGAAGTAATAACATTAAATGAAACATATAATTTCATGATAATGAGGATATTTAGGATATAATATGAAAAAGGGAAGTATATACACTATATAAACGTGAATTGGTTCATAACAACAAATATGTCTCAATTGAAAATAAATTGAGATAAATCTCTTACCTTGAGTCTGATAAGTAACATGTTTCTTTATATTACTGAATAATAAACTTATATTAATTAATAGCATTATTCATAAACTGTTTCATGTTTATCATTAATTTTTTTCAATTATTAAAATTTTTAACAACACTATGTAAACAATTACGTATACCTTGGGTGTCTACCAAATTCAGTTTATCTCTCAAAAATGAATTTTGTAGGTCAACTATGGTGAAACGGTTCTTTAGATAAAAACCTCTCTAATAAAAAACATGAAATAGTTATCATATTTATAAATCAATTATACATTTGAAATCAATCATGAAATCTAGTTATGAAAAATTAACACATGTTACAATCATGGAGACGGTAGGTCGTACGTATGCATTAATAATGCTCCCATTTTTCAACGATAATTTTAGAAACAAGGTAAGTAACATTATA
The DNA here is from genome assembly GCA_963277665.1 of Viscum album. NCBI lineage: Eukaryota > Viridiplantae > Streptophyta > Magnoliopsida > Santalales > Viscaceae > Viscum > Viscum album. Next base: position 187,075,282 of record OY728155.1, on the reverse strand, counting down.
TATATTTAAGGATTTAAAATTATATCATAAATACCATTTTATTTAATCATATATACTTATATATATAATTATTATTATGTAAATGGAATCACATTGTGTCGAGGAGGTGGTAGTCCACACGTCCACAAACTACATAATCCCATTATATGTGTGAAAAGGGAAATAATGAAAATGATATATTATATTTACAGAAATATAATTATTTCATGAATATAATATATATTTCATTTATGTCACATATTTTTAATTAATACCCTCCTTATGATATTCATTGTATTGTGTGAATGTATCACATCACTTTTAGGAGGCAGTTGTCCACAATTCAACAAATGATATTATCGTATTTAAAAAAAATAAAAATTATAATGTTATGTGTTATAAAAGACATAAATAATTATAAATACATAATAATTATCATATATATCATATTTAAATATAATTTCCATCATAATTCACAACCATGAAAGGTGATAAAATAAAAACAAACAACATCATTTCGTGAGGCCATAGTTCACTATACAGAAGAACTGTAAGCTCATTACCAATTTGATGGAAGTGTGTGTAAGTGTTGTTATAAAACCTAAAATAAAAAATATAAGTATATTTAGGATATTATTTTTGTTATATAATCTTGGAATAAGGTGAATTTAATCAGTGGAAATAGAAATAAAACCAAAGATCTAGAGGAATGCTGTTACCTCGTATTCAGGTAACTCATTTTGGTTAGAACCAATGGGCTTCACGGATAGATTTATTCATTGTGTGATTACACTAGGATTATGGGAGGGATTTTTAGGAGATACCTGGGAAGGTATTGGTCTTGAGAATGTGTCTTGAGAGCTTATTGGAAGGGGAAGAGTTCTTTCCTTTTTATAGTGGAGGAGGAGTCACATTCTTGTAAATACCTAAAAGTAAGCACTAATGGGAGGTCTCCCATACATCATGTGCTTCCAAAATTGAGAAATAATGAATTAAATGGGAATAATGGCCGACCAAAACCTACACCACATAATAATAATTCCCTTTTTATAATTTTGTTCCCTTAATTTCTATGATTCCCCAATTTTATCGTTTTGGTTTTTATTAAAGTATCAAGTTTTCTAAAGTAATTTAACCATTAATAAAATATTAAAGTGAGATTAATTATCAAATATAGACCCAATTTATTCCAAATATTATATATAGTATAAAAAATAAAAAACCCATTTGTGTTGGACATTAATTTTAAAAAAGATGCATGTAACAAACAAAAACAATATATTAACCTTGACGATGGTAATAATGAACTTACAATCTATTAGTCAATATGTTAGTTATAAAATATAATTTGGTCCATTAATAGACCATATTTAATATTTATTAACACTAAAATATGAGTTTTCTTAATATATATTTTTTATTTATTTTTAAACCATTTAATAAAATATCATTTATTTTAAAAGAAAAATAAAGTCTATTATGACATTATTTATTTAATATTAATTTAAAAATATAAATTATTTTATTTAATATATATGAATATAAAATATATTTAAAATTATATATTAATCTATAAAATAATTATAGGCAATAATTCCATAAATTTACTTCACATTTAATTCTTATAGTATCATTTATTTTAGTTAATTATTAAATAAATATTCAATGTGTTTGGGTTTCATTAGAATTTTAACTAACTAATTCATATATAAAAACTAATGATGAATTATTATGATAAAAAAACCTGTTTATATTTCAAAAGGATATGTATTACGAAAAATATTACGTTTTTTTATATCTCAATATTTTATAAATGTTAATGGTATGGTATGTTCTTTTTTTGTCTTTTTCATTAGTTAACATATAATATAGTGAAATTTATTGAATATGTATACCACTAACTCATTCAGTTATTACTTGGTGGTTGTATGGTATATCTATTCTAATATAATGGACTTTTTACAAGTGTCTAGTACATTTTGGACTATTAGTTTTAGGTATAGGCCCTTGTAAAGAATATTTTTACCCTAATCACCGTAATTAATATTAACCACTTTTAACAGTATTTTTTGTCAAAAACATTTCATATTATTAGACATAAAATATCATATTGATTAAAACCTTATATGCCTATTTTTTTCAAATTCAATACCCCGAATTGACTAAAATAAGGTTAATGCTAATTCGAAAGACGTAGCGAGAAAGTGGGGTTTAAAAGTAAAAACATTCAAAGGTAAAAATAAGTAATAATATCCAATTTCAAGATAAAAATTATTCTAATGAATAAAATAGGATTAATAGATTAATTATTGATACATTTTTACTTTATTACCTAATATAAAATATAATTTAACATTAATAATTGTTTAAAAATGCATTTTTAACTAAAATGAAGTATATTTAACTATTCATAAAAAAATAAAACTTCTTAGAAAATTGATAAAACTTCCCCCAAGCTATTTTTGATAGTTGAAATTCAAAAATGTTTTTTATTTTGAAAAATAAAATATATAAAAGTGAAAAAATTTAGTTTTAAAGTAGTTGTTCCATTACAAGGTAGTAGAACATATTCTTGCATGTAACGCAAGATAACCCAATATTGTCTATAGTGAAATTATTATACAGTGTTATGTATATATAGGATAGAAAAAAATATATTTTTGTTAAAAAATAAAAAATATAGTAAATTCTTGGGGTGTTACAGGTTGATTATGAGAATAGAGAGTCTTGTGTATGTGATTGGTTTCTTTTAATTTATTATTATTAAATTAAAATCACATATTTCATGTCTTCCCACTCCTTATTATGTTAGGTCCTGTGTGCCCATGGTTTATTCTAAGTAAACCCTTTTAAAAAATTATTTTGATCCCCTCACCTATACATGAGTAAATGAATATGTAATGTATGGAGATCCTTAGCGAGAGAAGGTTGTCTAAACTCAGATCTAAGTTTAAAACCTCCTAGGATATATATGGAACATAGGTTTTATGATGTTACCTAAAAGATGGACTTGTTTCAAAAGTTTTCTCCAAAGGGATAAGGGTTATTTTATATTCTAATAGATAATAAAACCATTATATATGATCATGATCATACCATTTTATTATTTTATTTCCATAGGTTCCATAGTTATTTATTCATAGTTACATTTTTTTAATTATTTAATAAATGAATTAACAATCATGAAATATGGAATTAAATTAAAATAGACTTCATAAATTTTATATAGTCATAATTAAACACTTTTGTAAAACCCACTTAATATTATCATTCCTATAACAATAAAAAATAAAAAATTATACTTGTAGATAAAAATCCCTCAGTTAAAGATTTATGTTGGTTTATCCTTCCATGAGTTGATTTAGAATGGAACCACAAGATTTTAGTTTTTGATATGTCCCTCAATGGAACTATACCAATTATCAAAGATTTATAAAAAAAATTGTGTTTGAATTAACATATTTTTATTGGGTGTAATAGTATTTGGTCTCTAATAAAAATTTATTTGAAAGTGTTCAGAAAATCCAAGTCCAGTATTTCTGGAATTTGCAGTCCAATCAATTGATCAAGGAGAATAGAGTTAATATAGTTTGAATTATCCACCAACTTCAATACCTTTGAATATATTGTGAGGACAATGTATTGTTTATATTAAGTGAAATTATGATATTTTACAATAGGATATCTATAAAATGAGATTTAGAAAAATGAATAGTTTAGGATATTGGGTTTAAATATAATATTTAGAGACTAATACATAATTTTTTTACATCACATCTTTTGGAAATCAAGGAAAATGTAAAATATTATCTTAATTAATTCTGAATATGGAATGTTAAATCTTAATGAAATTGAAATAATTTTAGAAAGTGTCCTCATAAGAATATTTTTTCTAGGAATAGTACAATTGTTTATACATTATACTATTATATGAAAATTATACAATGTACTATTATCCCTTATTCTCATCCAGTCACCTCACTATGTGAGTGAAGTTAATAAGGATACCAATAGTAGGTAAACATGTATTATTCTATTATATATTATATCAGATATTGATTATTTCTAGAGAAGTTATAATCAAACAAAATGTCATGGATTCTTATATTATGATGTCTCATCTCGCATCCCTTTAGAAGAAGAAAGTATGTATTTAAATAAATTATATTGTAATTTCATTATACTATTTTAAACTGGAAGTGGGAACTTATATAATGATCCTTTCACTATAATACTTACATTCATTATTACTCTAGTGAAGTATTGACTTCAATATAGATTTTAAATTATCCATTAATATCATATTATCAATCTCACATTCCAAGTTCTCATTATTCATCTAGTATAATGAGATGAATAGTATATATGAACCAATCAATAATATTTTGACTGAGTCTCACCATGTAGATAAGATTTATGTGGAACAATGTTCTACAACCCTTTTAGAGAACAACATGTAACAAAATATTTCAAATACCATGACTGGTTTATAGTAAATGGTGTTGTAACAACAAAATTCAATGATACAATATTTTTTTTGTTAATTTGGAAATCTTGAGGAAATTTTCTCCCCATTTGGATAGAAAGGTCCATTAGAGAAAAATTTAAATTAGACAAGATTCATGAAATATAATCTATATATAAATCTCATCATGGAATATATTATTTATATTTCACTTATTAGGTTCTAAATACTAAAATCAAGAAGGAAACATCACCTGAAGTAAGTTGTGTTGTCCAAAATGTCAACCAAGGGTGATTGTTATTCCTACCATGAGAAGAACGTGACTTCAAGTAGTTATGTTGAATTATCCTAGAGGATAAAAATGGTGATTCCTATGTCCCTGGTGAGAATTTATCAATTTTTTATTTCCGAGAGGATTGATTTAATTTAAAATGATACTTTTTATTAATATTTACTAGAACATTTATATCAACATCTAAATGGAACCAGAGACATTATTTAATTTATGGAATAATTATTTTAGGGTTTTTTCATACTTAACTAATATTTCTGTTATTTGTGAATCACTAATATCCATCTTGTAAATCCATAATGACGTATAAAATATAAGAATTATAGCAGGTTATGGAAAGGTAATTCCTTTTTATTATAACAGTTAATAATTATAATGTTTATCCACTGAATAGTGTCTATTCTATTTGTAAAAAGACACCGGTTATACCAAAAAATTACTTATTATGTTAATGTTAAATAAACCATTAGAAGTATAGGTATTCCATAAATCTTTCAGAGATAGTTCAAATGTATAGATAATATTATTTCAAGAAAAATATAGAGATAAATTCATAAAATTTTCAATAAATTTCTATATGAAATTTTAGTAATGACAAATGAAAGTAATGAATGCACTTGGTAAAAGATATAAGATCCTCTTGGATGGTATAAGAGTGAATATATTAACCAATTATTCATTGATCATTAAATATAGAGTTATTATTTTTCCTAAACTCAAATTAAATTATTCAAACCATAGAGATGGTTATAGTATAATGTATATCAACACGGAGTATTATATTTAAATATATTTAATTTCATCCCTTATAACATTCCAGACATGTCTCATAATATAAAATTGTTACAACTAACCATGTTACAAATAATTTTGATTAATGAATTTTGTTTTCACTATGATATGACGGGGGTCCATTACGTCACCACATATGGTTCTTTTATTAGAATAAATTCTTAATATGGGCATATCATAAAATATACATCATAGAAAACATAAATCTCATCTTTGTTAATTATCTGCAAGATCTGATGATATTAAAATCCACAAGTTATGAAGGCATTAATTATACCTACTATATTTCCATGTGGAAAGTACATATATTTTGAGATAGTGGTAAACAAGAAGGCTTCAGTTTAATCTGCACATCATATGCACAAGTTGGTATAAAAATAGTTAACTACAGAATTTTTTGTGGGGGGATTGTTCCTAATACATGTACTCTATAAGAAAGTTAAAACCATAGTTGTGGTTTTATATTCACTACACTACGTGATATATTTTTTTCAATAAGAATAATGATTCCTATAAAAATTAGTAATTATAAAAATATATATGATTTATTATTTAATTTGAAATTATATACCTATTACATGTACCAAAATATAGTCCCACAGTTGATGTAAAGTTGATGGTAGGTATTAAAGAGAGACTAGGGGCCATAGGATGAAGAAGTTTGTGGAACATGGGTCTTTTAGTGAGACCCTAAAGATATCCAAATACTTAACATTGATAGCTCCTGTGTGGAGGTAACCATGAGATGAGGTGTTCTATTCAAGAATAAATAGGGTCTTGAGGAACTAGATTTTAATGCATTTTTTGGCTGTTGGAGTTCCATACTTTATGATTGCAAGGTGTTAATCACTAGATTATTAATTTAAATGTTTTACAATGTTCTTCTGGATAAGGTAGATATGGACTTATATTTGGTCACTTATTCTCTATAAAGATTAATTTCACCACTGTCATCAATTATATACATTATTAGGTCCAAAAGAAATGTCATAAATCATCAAATAGATATGTGTCAAACTTTTACGGAGGGTAATAGTGTGATATACAACTTTTCTTCATAGGGATCCCAAAATTAAGATATTTTAATTTTCTTATGTTTTAGATCCATTACCCCAGACTGTATGACCATCATAAAGGAGGATTCCTTTGGGATTCCACATTTTTTACCACCTTGATTTGGGTTTTATCTATAATTTATAAATTATTATGAATGATGATGATGATGAGGTATTCAATTCAAATCATAAATGGTTTGGAAATTTTATAAAAATAATGTGTAGATGATTAATGAATGGTTTTCAATATCTAGTTAATGTTTATGATAATACTTACTCACTAATAATCATATGCAATTACATAAAATGTTATTCATAAAATAATTTAAATGTTTATTTTATTAGGTATTGGATATTAACACAAAGTTCATTAAAGGAAAGCTTATGGGAGATCTATAAATTACATGATAAGAATTGTTTGTGAAATAAATATGTTCCAATATAATATATAACATTCAAGAATCAATTTACTAAAAAAGTTATAATAATGATTATAGGACATTTATTTGAAGTGAATGTGTTCCTGGGTGTTCATTAAAGGATAGTGGGAGCACTATAGTTTTCAAGATAGATATTTTGGATAATATATGTAAATCATGTGATTAAAATTATGATTAATTAATACTAAAACTTAAATTCTCTGAGATTACATAAGTAACAACCTATGTTCTAGTGAACAATATCATCTCATATAGACCTTGATTTTACATAATCTAATTCATTATGCATATCTTAAATGGTATTTGGAAAATAAAGGATGAAATAATACAATAGAAATATCCCAGTGCTACTTGGCATTTCTGTGATTAACTGACTACATATGCCTACAAGTACTTTGAAAATATCTCTCACATTACATGATATATTTATTGTTTGTTATTACATATCCCTAAATCATATAATGAAAATATCAAATGAGACCAGGATAATTATATTGGTGGTCATTTATAACTATAATAATGTGCTTATGGATGAAATATTTGATGAGTTCTAGGAATATGGGGAAATAGTAAAACTATTTTTAAGTGGATATAAACTAGTCTTCTTTAGATTAGTGTGATCTATAATTGTAGTAAGGATAAGTTAATATATATGGATAAATTTTATTAAAACTAGTTGTTTTAATATATACATTATTTTTTTTGTGCTGAAACATCTGGTGAAACTTAAGAAGTTATTTTGAAAACATTTTGTTCTATATTTTAGAGCATTAACTAGAATTTAATGTTTAATCACATTATGATGAACTTTTAACTATGTTATTTTCTACGATGTTTTAGTTGAATGAGAAAAAAACTTTATACTCATTGGTATAATCTATTGAGGGATTTTCATAGAGATATAAGGTCAAAATAAGAATACAATACACATATATCATGTTTGGATTAGCAGATATTGTTATATATTAGAAGAAGAATTATTATACTGTGAGGCTAATTGGTTTTGTTTTTTGTAGTTGGATCTAGTACAAGTGGGTGTCTGCTGGAGTCGGTTCCCTAAAACCAACAACTATATAGATTTAATTAGTAGAAAATTAATTTCATTGAATATTAATTAATATCATATAATATATTTATCATTATTTTATGTGATAATTAATGTGATAATGTCCTTGGATTACATATCATAATAAAATGTCAGAAAAGATCCCATCTATGATGAGAACCATGAAGTGTTATAACTGAGTGGTTATATATATGTTTAATGGTCTAATGATATCATTTTTAAAAAAAATATACAAGATATCAAGGGTATGGGGATTATAATACATTCATACATCATCCCATTGAGTTCATCCATGGAAATTTCAAGTAAGAATACTACGGGACCATGGCCCGCTAGTAAGAAATCCATATTTATAGGTGTCATTTGATTTTACAAAATAAGTATTTGTTTAATGGTCCATATAATTTAATATTATTATAAAAATATATCATTATTCATGTGATTTTATTTTTTTATAATCCATGATGACATATTTTCATAGTGATGATGGTAGTGTCATGGATAGAATAGAATTAATGAATATTGAGAGAAATGAATTATCACTTTTGTTCTTTAACTGAAGTTGATATATCTATCCATTTGATGAAAATATAAATTCCTAATTAATTCCATAACCATGGATATATATTTTCCATCTTATTTCTAGAAAGTCAAATAAAAAGACATCAACCACATTGGTTGATGCAACTTGTCTGCAAGCTTCTTAATTAGAGATATCACAATAAAAGGACTAGATCACATAGTGCGTGTCTGTTTGTGGTTATTTTCATTAAAACATTTATCTTATTGATTTATGGGTTTAATGGTGTGTTTATAAATTTGAATCTTGATCTTTATGTCGTATATCCAAATTCCACATAGAATGGGGCCTATATGGGAAAACACTATGTGTATCCTAAACATTGTGTAAATTATATATGAATTTAAAATGATGAATAGATATTATTTCTAAATATTATTTACTAATTATTCATGTTTGGTCAATTTCATATAATCAATAACAAATTAATAAAGGGAATATTTTTTGATATAAATGTTGATTCAACATGTAATTATTAATTACAATAAATATATAATATTTAGTTTTTTTATCCGTAAGGAATCAAATATCTATTTTTAGTTATGTGAATATTTAATAATAATTTATTCATTGGTTTGTGAATATAATATTTATTTATTTATCTTTGAATAATGTAGTGATATTTATTTATTTAAACAAGTAATATTTATTCAAGCTATAAAAAATATTGAAGAGGATTGGAAAACTGAGATAAATGGATTAGTGAGAAATGATTTGTTAAATATTGTTTGAATACATGATAATTGATTTATTTAATATAATAATATTTATTTATTCATGAGTTTTAAACATGTAAAGTGAATAATAATAATAATATAGATAATAATATTTATACATGGAGTTTTCTAGGGATTAATGAAATCATAAGGATCTAAGTGCAATTATTATTCTCTAAACCCAATATGTATTTAAATCTGATTATAGAATTCTATAACTTACGCTAGCCATTCGAATCATCATGCACTATTAATTATAGAGAGTTATCTCAAGCACTAAGTTTCCCCTTTCCTAAAAGTCTCTTATGAACGAAGTGCAATCCCCCTCCCGATCTCAATTCTAGAGTTGATAAGAAAAAATACTTCCTGTCTAGAATGATTTTATTGTGATAAAAATGAATTAATCAAGAATTATAATCCTCCATCATAGCACCCATGGATTTATATGATGATGTTTGGAGGTTCATTAAGCATGATTGGTTCAATTCCAGTGGGATTCTACCATTTAATACTCTTATTGGAATGATGATACACCAATAAGTGGTTAACCAATTTATTAATGAATAAATATATCCAATGTGTGGTACTTATTAATCTATATAAATTATTTATCAAATATATTTTATGATACTGTATTATTTGTTTTAGTGATTATGTCTATTTATTATTGAGTTAATATGTTATTCATGACTATCAATTATCAAATACAACTTATATTATTTATAGACTCTAAAAAATATCACATTTTTCAATAATAAAATAAGTGCTTCTTCATGTTTGGAACCTTCAAGTGGAATTAGAGAGGTCACATATCATTTATATTTATTTATTTTTAATTATTTGATATATGTGTTTACTATTAGTTTTAATTATAGTATAATCATTCTTTATATATTAATATCGAGGTCCGTACTTTTCCTTCTTAATTCTCACTAATATAATCAAAAATATATTTCATATAAAAAGATAACATCCAAAGAATCCTTTCATAGGTTCTAATGATTATGGATGTATAAAAGAAGAGTAAATGACATGCATCCCAAAATTACATAATGTATACCATTGTACACTCAATAGGATGAACAATGACAGATCTGGGACATCGTGTAGTAAATACATGCGATGTGTATTAATTAATGTTGCATGTTGACTGTGCTGGCCAAGAAAATATTTTTTATATAATACACACCGTGTGACTTGCTTACACACCACATAGTCCACACATTCTCATAATAAAAAAATGTGTATCAAAAAATACATTGTGAATTTATTACACATTGAGTGTGATTGACTAACATATAACTCGAAAGCCACACGATGTGTAACTCTTATCCTCCTAGGTTACATAATAAATATCTATTATTTATTTACATTCATAGTACCTAGTAATGTGTAATGGATATATAATGACAATATTTATATGATGTGTAGCTAGACTATACACTCTATTTACATAGAAATAAAAATAAATAAATTATTCAGTTTGAACCTAATGATCAAATGTCCATGTGTAATTTATTTATAGTACACACCATGTGATAGTTTATATAAATATTAGATTAGTAATTAATTTATTGGTAATATTTGGATATATTTAATGTGTATATCCAGAATATGAGGACTACTCATCAAACATGAAAATATTTACATGATAAGTGAATTGAATATTTCCATTTTTCATTTATTAAAAATTAACTCTATGTAATTACATGAAAACAAATATATGAAAAATTACATATGAGTATATAAAACACCACAAAAATACACACAAACTAGTTTAGATGGGTACTCATCATGTCACCCCCAACTATATGGTTTGTACTTAGTTAATTTTAAAAAAAATCTATTAATGCAATTTGTTTAAAATTATAAAGAATGTGAAACTTAAGGAATATTTTGATGGAAATAAAGATATATGAATTTATTAATTTATAATGATAATTAATTTATTTTAACATTTTTATCTTAGTTTATTATGATCGAAATGAGTGATAGTTTTTTAAATTCATATCCATTTCATTCATGTGGATGATCATAAGCTAAAACAAGCCTATTTATGCAATTATATTATTTTTAATTTAATTATTGTTACATTTAAATTATTTCTTTCATGTAAACCTCTAATCCTTATTATTTAAGGGATTAAATTCCCACAATTTATTTTATATAAACACTTTTATGAAATACTTTGATTCCCATAAACATCATATGATTAAAAGAATATCTAAAGGATGCAAATCCCTAGTGATAAGAGGAATTCTGAACCAAGATCTGAGGTGCATCCTACCCGAGCATGTATGTAATATTGGTGGAGTGTTGTAGCCTGAACCAGGGTGTGGTTTCAGATGTTTTCCCCTGAAGTTAAAGGGTTTGTTTATCATTATCTTTCCAACCCAACTATTAGAAAATATCATGATTATACCACATTATTATTTTATTTATTTCTGTTTCAGGGAAAATTATTTCTGAATAAATTTTTACAATCGCGTAGTAAATTAATTTACAATCTATCAATATGGAATTAAATTTATTTGGATTACATAAATTTTATTTATTCATTGTAAATCAATTAAGTAAAATACACTTAATATTAACATATATGTAACATGATAAAATATAATATGATGTATAATGATAAAAACATTCCTCAATATATTTTTTATGTCAGTATAACATTCAATTGCATTATTCATAATAGAACCCATATATCATATTGTTTAATCGATACCTCACTGGGTCCTGACCATTTAATTAGGATTTAGAATGAAAATTTTCATTAAATTAACTAGAATTTTACCCATTTTAATGTACATCATGTTTCCAAAAACAATATATGCAATTATCAAAGAAATTTAAGTATCGGTTTTATTGATTTGGAAATCTAGTCAATTGATTTAGGAAAAACAAGATAATACAGTTAGAATGAAATTATGATCTAGATACCTTATAAAATCTTGTTAGGACCTCATCTAGGTTATGATACAATTTCCAAGTGAAAGGATATTCTGAAAAAAATGATGAGCGATGTTATATTTCAAGAAAATAGAAGGAGACTAATAAATAACATTTATTTTGTCATATATTTTGGTAATCAAAATCAAAAAATATATTCTTTTAGTTAATGTTTTATAATTAAAAAAAATATCTATAACCCTACAATAATTTTGAAAAATAAAATATCCTCACAAACACATATTTCTAGGAAGTGTAAAATTGTTTATATGGTAATTTACTATAGGAATATTATACTATGTGATGGAGTTCCCTATAAATTTTCAATCACCTCACTAAGTGAGTGAAGGTGAGAAGTATTCCAATATGAGGTATATATGTATACTCTTGATATCTACATTGTTATGTATTAGTTATGTCTAGATAACTGATAATACAACATAATGACATGGATTATTATACCATGATGTATCACCTCATATACCTTGAGAAGGACAAAGTGAGGCTTTAAATAAATGATATTGAAATAAAATATACTAGTTAAAAATGGAAGATTGTACTTATCCAGTTATCATTTATGTAATATAATAAATTATATTGATTAGTTAGTAATGTTTGGGCCTCCATAGGTTTATTACATTATCGATTAATCTGGAAATATCTTCCTTATATTATAAGTTCTCATTATTTATCTAGTTTAATGAGATGAAAATTATAGATGAATAACTCATGGACATTTTTACTAAGATTCACTATGTGTATAAGAGCATTGAAACCTGTATTCAAAAACCATTACAATGAATGACATGAAAACAAATGTTGGAAATCCCATGAATATTTTATGATAAATGTTTCCTTTGAAAAATATTTCAATAAGAGGAAATATTTATCGGTAGTGTGGTAAATATAAAGCTATTTACTTATCATGTCGATAGAAAGCTTATTTTGACAAGAACTCGATTTGATTAAGATGTAAGAAATTGTATCCACATAAAATATACTCATCATGGATTAAATCATTTCCACATAGCTTCTTGTGTATTAATTAATAAAAATAATAAGTAAATATTACAAGATGTAAGGTGTCCCCTCTTAGATAGTGATGACAGGTGATTATTTTAACATTTGTGAGAACCACATGACTTTAAGAAGTAAATTGGAATCCGACCTGGGGCTATAAATGTTGATTCATATGCCAAAAATTAGAATTTCACAACATCTAATTGTGAAAAGGATTGAATTAAATTAATCTGTTATTTTATAATATGTTTTAATAAAAAAAATTATTGGTCTTCAAATGGAAAAACAATACCTTGATTAATTTATGGAAAAATTATTTTTTTAGTTCATAATACTTAATTAAAGGTTCAATAAATATTGATATATATTGATATCCAATTAGGTAACCAATGATGAAATATAAATACAATATTCATCACGAGCCATAGAAAAATCACTATTTATCGATTATAAATTATAATAGTTGAAATGTTTATATCCTAAAGATTATTTAAACTCATTATGATAAAACATGAGGTATACTAAAAAAATTACTTATTAAAATTTATACAAAGAAACAATTAAAAATAATGGTATTGTACAATGATTCTGAATTTAGTTCAACTACACATTCTGGAAAATTCTATGTTGATGTTAGAGGAAAATTCATTTACATTTCACTAAATTACTTTAAGAAAATTTAGTAATAAAAAATTAAATAAATGAACATTCTTGTTAAAAGATATCATTTCAACAATTATGTTATGATTGAGAATATTTTATCTAAGTATTCATCAATCATTAAAAATCAAGTGAAGGTTTTTACAAAACACACATTAACTTATTCACACCATAGAGATGGTTATAGTTAAAATAAGATTGATGATGTTTCATATATATATATATATATATATATTTTCAAGTATTACATGACACATTTACATACTTTTCTAACAAGATAATATTATAACAAATGACCATAATACAACTAAATTGACTATTGGATTTAAAAAATGTAACGATATGATGGGAGTCCATTACGTCACAACCTAAAATGTTATATTGGGAATCATTTTTTAGGATGACTATAGGATTAATGATAAAGAAAATGAAACCCAAAGTGCATCTCAATGAATTATCCTAAGGTTGTTGAGGATATTTAAATCCCCAATATAGAAATATTTTAATCATACGTACTAAATTTGTATGAGGGATGTGTATATCTTTGGATATAGTGGGAAAATTTAAGGATTCATTTTAATATTCACCCTAGATTGATAATTCGGAATAGGAATATTTAACAACATAAGTTTTAGTGGGAGGAATTGTTCTTGAGACACATACTGTATATGATTGCTAAAATCATAGTAGTGGTTTTACATTCACTGCAGTTTGTGATGTATATTATTTAGTAAGAATAATAATTCTGATAGGAATTAATAAGTATGAAACTAGTTATTATTGAAATGATTATTTTATATTAAAGATGGATTCCATGAAAACAAATCTTGTTCCATTATTTATGTTAAACCATTGTTAGGTATTCAAGATAAACTATACATTGGTTTTCATGTTCGGATAAATAAAGCATAGGTGATTAAAGAAGGTTTAAAATATATATATATTGTATTTGATGATACCTCCTCACTAATTATTATGAAAAATTAAATTCAAACTTTATATTTCATATATTTTCTAAGATCATTTTATTGGGTATTGGATGTAAAAGCTATGGTCCTTAATGGAATCATTTGTGATAAGTATATATGAATTGAGTCAAAAAGGTTGGTAAAATCAATAAATTCCAATATAATTTATATATTTCATGGATCTCTTTATGGATCAAAATAAGAATAATGCTAATAATACATTCATTTTATGTGAATGCTTACCCATGTGTATATAAGAGGTTATTGGGATCGCTATAGTTTTCTAAACATATATGTTTGATAACATATATAAAACTATTTATTAGATTTATAGTTAGTTAAGAAAAAAAATGATAATTTGTCCAATATTACTTCTGTAAAAACCGAAATTCATAAAAATAATATCATCTAGGATAGATCAGGGGATTTTTGATCTATGTAATTTTTTGTAGATGAAAAGGTATTAAAAAATATGATGAAAAAATTCACTATAATTGTTATTTTGTCACATGGTATTTTAATGATGAGTAGACTACATATGAATAAGAGTAATTTGGAAATATATCTCATATTCCAGGATATTTGAATAGGTTTTTTTTCATAAACATAAACCATAGAATAATAATATCAATTAATGCTAGGATATTTATTAGTCTGGTAGTCAAAAATATTAGCGAGTGCTCGAGGATGAAAAATTGGACAAGTTCCAAGAAACTGGAGAACTGGGAATACTCTTTTTAGGGGATATAAACTATTATTATTTAGATCATTTGGATATGGAATAAATTTATGTATAAGGTAATATGTAAGGCTAAATTTTATTACAGCTAGTAGTTAAGATATATATATTATGCTATGTAAGTTTTCTCTTCTGAAGCATCCTAATTTGGAATGTTTTAAAACATTTTGTTCTACATTATGTTGGTGTACCTATAAAATAAATTTCAGTCAAATTATGATGAACTTTTAACTATGGTATTATCTAATATGTATGTTATGATAAAGGAAAAAAGTATATACTTAGTGATATCATCTCTTGAGGGATTTTTGTAGAGTGACAAGGTCACATTAATTGGAAAACCACATAAAACATAGTGGTGTAAATAACTATAGTCATATCTCTATAGAATCTTGTTTATCATGTGAGGATAAACAGTTGAATTGTTTGTTATTGGATAAAGTTATAGTGAGAGTTTTTTTTTGTGTCGGTGGCCTAGAACCAACTACTATGTATATTCAATTAATATAATATTTAGGGTGCTGAATACTAATTAATATCGTATCATATCTTGATCATTATTTGATTTCTTAATGAATGTGATAATTTCTGTACAGTAATTTCCACACTGAAATGTTATACAAGTTCCCATATATGATGAGAGTCGTGAAGTGTTGTCATAATATTATTAAATACATATTATATAGTTTACTTATTTCATTTTATGGGATAAAAACTAGATATGATACTAGGGTTATTGGGATCTTAATATATTAAAAATTATTCTCGTGAAGTTCTTCCTTGGAAATCTCAAGTTAAAATATAATGATAACATGATCTTCCAATATGAAATCCACATTTACATGTATCATTGGATACTTCTTTCTAAGGACATATATAATGGTACTTATTCTTACAGATTTTATTACTATATATCATGAGTCAAGTTGTTTGATGTATTATCATAAATCATGATGATATATGCTCATGTATTAATTGGGTGGATTGGGTGCATCAATACTAATATAATATTAATCAATAATGTGAGGAAAAAAATGATTCAATCTGTATTTTAATGTAAGTTGATATCTCAAGCCCTTTGTTGGAAATTGATCTTCATAATTTTGTCCATGGCCATGGTGTTCTATCGAATAGTTTATTTTCAGATATTATAAGAAAGATACAATGAGCACATAGGTTTTTGATAGTAGTGTTCAAGCTTTTTGATTTGAGATATCATGGCAATGATATTATTTTACACCATGTGCATCTATATGTGGTTATTTTCATTGAAATATTTAACTACATTCTCTATTAGTTTCTTGGAATGTTTCAAAATTTCAACCTTAAACTTTAGGTGATATATCCTAATTCTAATGAGAAAGGGTTTTTGAGGGTCACACACTTAGTGTATCGTGAATCTTAGTTAAATTCTATATGAATTTAAGATATTGAATAAATATTATTCACATACATAGTTTAAGAATTATTAATGTTTAGTTAATCTCATATACTCATCCAGCTATCATTTTAGAGAATATTATTAATTTTGAATATTAAATAAATAATTATTCACCTGGAAATTATTAAGTATGTGATTATATAATATTTCTTTATTTTTTTTCATTGAAAAAGTAATATATATAATTATTTGGTTATGTAAATATTTAATAAATATTTATTCACTGGTTTTTTGAATATAATATTAATTTATTTACTAGGAAATAATGTATTATTATATTATTATTTAAATAATTAATCTTTCATTAAATAATATTAATTTTTTAGGATGATTGAAGGTCTAATTTTAATATTTGATTGTGAAGTGATATATAAGATTTTATTTAAAAAATATTAATTTATTTATTCATGGAAATAATTTTTATTTATTCACGAGTTTAGAAAATTTCATGGAAATAAGAATAAGAATATTATTATTTAGACATGGGGTTCCCCAAGTATTAAGGGAATCATTAGGGCTTATATGAAATTATTATTTTTAACCTATAAGGGTATTTAAAACCGGTTATATATTTATCTGACTAGTATATATCCATCCTAATTATAACACGTCATGTTATAGAATCCATTGATTTTTATATAATTATAAAAAAAACATATTCCCATTATTTTAATATAATTAATAACTGATTATATTTTGGTCCATTCAAGATAATAATGATGATAATGGATCCTTTTTAAATTATAATGGAACATTACAAGAAATATTCATAAAAACATGTATCACATAAAATGAAGTATAGACATTATGGATGATTTCATCCATTAAAACTAATAAAATTAATATGGAAAAATACATTGAAAATAACAATATCTAATCCCCATTAGGATAACAAATCCTATAATTAGAAAAAATACCAAGAATTGATAAATCATTTTATACCATCTAAAATAAAAATAGTAAGATATCGACCTTTATAAGGGAATGTTTCTTGATTAATATTGGGTTACTATTGTTTAAAATATAGTATAGAATGATTTATTAGGAATAGGGAATTTCTTGAGAAAATCCATGAGGCTCAAGACATAGAATTTTGGAAAATGAGACTTAATAAAAATGGCGTACAATTAGTGGTAATAGTGCATCATGAACGTGAAACATAGTCTAGGGGGAGCATGGGTTTGAAAACCATGATAGTGGGCCTAGTAACATTGTGATTTGGGTTTACAAAATTCTATATTTTTTGACACAACATCTGTTTTTACAAAACTTATTGGTGGATCAATAGACCCTGTGACTGAGGGTGGAATTGGATAGAGGAGCTAATATGATTGGGACATAATTTAGAAAACTAGAATACCAAACTATCCAAATAATAAAAAAAGAGAAGGATTAACACTTTTTATTCCTAAGATTTATACAAAATAACATAATTTTCCCCCTAATATGACACCCATTAGCATAGGGTATGCCCCAATATCTTCCTCTTCTTCTGGTGGAACACCTTAAATTATAAGAGTTTTTGTGTGTTAACTCTTTCAATTAAAAGAAATATGTAAGTCTATGAGGCATATTACTTATATTTTTAGAATGTATCACTGCATTGTTCTCCCACATATTTTACATGTCATATTTTATATTTTCAAGGAGTATTCAAAATTGGTGTTTGTGGCCATTTTAGCTTGAATCAATAGTCTATGTTTATGAGTGGATATCTACTGATATATTGTAGGTGGTATGAGATATTTTCCTAATGAATTTTTATTCTAAGAATTTATGTTGTTTGTGATATGGAAAAAATTTGGTGCATAATTGTTTCCCTAATTAATAGAAATATATTAGGCCTTTAATTGATGTCATAGATCCTTCACAAATACATTCAGAATAGTTGTTGTCTGTGAGACCAGATCAATGTCAACCTATGGTGTGAACCAACTTATAATAAATGGTAAATTAAGATATAAAATGGTTAAATGGATGAGTTACACTAATAACTCATTTAATATGGTTATATGTATTTTTAACATGAAAAAGGGGATTTTTGGTATAAATTTTCAAGTAAACATTTTGGGACATTTTAGGAGGATGACATGGTTAATGGTTGAAATCCAAATGATAAATGGTATTAATGGACAATAATAGTTTTCCAAAATTAAATAATAATGCAAGGAAATAATATAAAAATTTTGTTCAAGTGTGTGGGTTATGATAAACCTTAGGGAATAATGATATTTTATAGAGGTTCCCCCATGTTATATTTGGGTGTTAAAAGGTCAAGAATGTTGGACCTTGGAAAATTGGTAGTGGATGGGATGGTTTAGGATGTTGGAAAATATTATCCACATTAATGATTTAGGATTTTAAGAATAATTACACAAGAAAATGATTTAGTATATTGGACATGATTCTATATATCAAATGATTTTGACGTTGTACACGATTCATCGAACCATTGGTTTGGGTGCCAGTTTGATGCATTATGTATGAATAGTACTCAAACATAGTGGGGGAATACCTTGGACTGATATTCCACAGTGCCTATAACTGAAATGATCAAAACAATCTTCTATTTGAATTAATTTTTAGTACCCTATGGCTTATGGTATTTAAAACGGACATTGTATGAGGCATTTTTGGGTGGATAGGGTGTCACAAAGAGCCCAAAAGATAAAAATGTTTAATTAATAAACATTTATTTTTATAACATGTTTCCTTTATTACCTTATATATTTTTATATCGTATATCTACATAAAGTATTTCATATAATGGATATTTCTTTATACACTATTGATAATGGCCTACTATGTTGTACTCACACCCATCTATGGCCACTGTTGGTTCCCCAGAAGACTTTAGGGTCACAGTTTTGGATAAAGGAAAATTATAGATGATTTCTAGTGGATTGGGGACTATATGGGATAAAGAATGGATGAGCAGAATTGGCTATGTGTTAGGACCCATTTTGGGAATTATCTTGTGCCTTTCATTTGGTTTTCCTTTTGACTATTTAGATTGTCCCAACATGACCTATTTATCTTACTTGTTTGTAGGTAGTTACCTAGTTTTGGTAATGTAGTATGTGATGAATGATTAGAAATTATTTTTTTAGTAATTATTTATAATATTTTTTATCAGAAAAGTGGGTATAATGTATCCATGTTCCCCTATAGATGCTCACTACTAATTAAAACACTATGGAATATGGGGAGGCACACCTGAGGTCACATATTAAACCTGTTTAGCTAATATATGGTGTGATATAGGTTAGAATGTGTCAAAATTGAATGAGAGCTAGTGGAATTTTATTTTTCATTACTATTTTGGGAAATGTAGACAAGACTATATGATTTTTGGGGGATTGGTAATAAGCTTGTTCTAGGGGGTAACTAACCTATATGCAGGTGGAAAAAAGTGTCTAGGGATGGGATTGTTATTATTATAGATTCCTTGTTAAACTATAAATGTTATTATAGATTTGGTGATAAACTTGTTGCGTGATTCTATTGATTAATGATATTTTTATCAAGCGGTGTTATGAAAATTGGTTATGTATGAATGATTTATCTCATAAAATTAGTGATTTATGTGACATGAATCATATTTAGAACACATAGGAAAACATGTTATGATCTGTAAATTTTAAAATCCAATAATTGTGTTGTGTGAAATAAAATTATTTTCAGCTCCTTTTTCTTTTAGTTAATTAGTTCTACTAAAAAGTCTAGAACTATTTAAAATTACAATATATTAAATCCATTTGTTAAAATATAGTAAAACATAAATATTAAAATTCATAAAATAAAATAACCCATTTTTATCCAGTGGACCTATATAGGGATGGTTGGGTATAATGATGGTGTTGTGACCATATCTATTGAGATATAATATTTGAAGTATCTTTTTCATTGATTGTAATGACCCCTATTTTTTGAAATCATGTAAATTATATGTTATGTTCCATGAATATTGAAGTTTATTTGTAGAGGTATGCCTCCACGAGGATGTTTTCCCAATGAAAGATACGAGGAAAACACAATGAATGAACCTATAGTGGTTGGAATATAAACACCATTGGTTCTGTGTGATAGGGTGGAAAGTCAGTTATATGATAATTCAACCACTTTCTAATTTTTTGGGGAGAGATTTATTAGAGGCAGAATAAACTATGTTTGATCTGACTAGGGAGTTCTATTTGTAGAATCCCTTAGTATTCACTGGTTAGGGTGGACTTGATGCACATGAGTTCTAGATTGAGTCTCTCCAAGTGATCCTAGAACTCTTTGATACTACAATGGGTAAGGGGATTAAGTTGTTATCTTACATGATTCATGGACCATAGAAGAACATGTTGGATATTTAGGTCCAAGATAATAAGATTAAAGGAAGGGAATAGAAATAATTCTAGGAGGTATTCTTTGAATAATTTATACCTAGAGACCATGATAAAAAAAGAGTTGCAGATTTTATGCACTTGACCTAGGGTAATATATTGGTACTGGATTATTTTGGACTCTTTATTAACCTTTAGAATTTTTATCCAACATTATAAAGTGTTGGGCCCAATGTTTCATTTTTTTAAATGATTTTGAAATATGTTCTTAGTGTGATAAGGATTATGTGACGATTATTAGAGAATTTTTATGGATTAATGAAATGTAATTGTATTTCATGTTTTGAATATTCTCCATGTTTTAAATATGATGATTGTTGATGTGAGCTTAATTTTTAAACACATGTGCTAAGTAGTTTGATCATTGGAAAGATCAAGTAAAGTTCATGAAAAAGTAATTCCATGAAGAATAAATAAATATTACCATGAATTGTGTATTATTTCCTATGTATATAAAGAATATTTCTATGAAAATTAAATGGAATCACATGAAGGGAAATTAGGAAGGAATGAAATATATATATAATTTTGGAAGATTTGTGGAGAAGATGAGTAGTTGGTTAGAATATTAATTATGGAATGATTTTAATTTAATTTATATTATAATTATATTATATCTAAGTACATGATTAGGCCTGATATAAAAATGAGCGCCCATGAAAAATCATTCCTAGGACAGGATCAACTGAGGGTACTTAGGTGTCACGACCCGCCCTCGGGGTCCGTGTCCTGACTACCCCAAGCCCGCCTTCCATAGGCCAGGGGCTGGCGACTAGCACCAAGGTGTAAATCCCGGTAAAAAGGGAAGGCATTGCCTTTGATAAGTAAACACACACCACAGAGTAAACAAGCGGAAAGTAAACACTAAGCAAGCAGAGTACGACAGAAAGTGCGGAAAGGTAAATGGGCCAGAATACAAACCCAAACTGAAAGTAAAGTACAACTCGAAAAGGGAAAAACAGCAACTGTAAAGTAAAGGCCGCTACTCCGAGCTGTCCACCGGAAATCCCACCTGAAGGGTGGGTACAGATAGCTCCTCTGCTCCACGGGTCCCGTCGTCCGCTCCGTGCACGTCCCGCCCAGTGGTCCACCTCCGGGTACCGTCCCGCTCTACAAGCCTCAGCTAAGGTCAACGTTGTCCGTCGTCTGCAACCAACACAACGTAGTGCGGGCGAAGCCCGTGCAGGGGTGAGTATAAGCTACTCAGTAGGGACCCCGAGACCCCTGAAGGTCTCTCAAATCCATAAAGGATAAACCACGAAGAAAAGTACAATCACGAAGTAACAACCGACACTGCTTAGATATATGCCCATACATATACCTAAGTCATTAATTAAAATACGCTCCAACCTCCGAACCCAAGTACAACTCAGTCCACGCAGGAAAGTATACGTATTCCACAAAGGAAAGCAAAATATAATCCACACAGGATTGCACAACACAATCCACACAGGAAAACAACAGGATTCAGCTCACACAGGTATACTTCTTCAAAGACGATAAAGATGATCACTGATCCATCTAAGTCGTCGGACCCACGAAGGATCGATAGGTAACTAACCCCCGCAGAAGACCCACACAGGATCGGGCTCACACAGAACCTGTAGGCGCTGGCTCACACAGAACCGCTGAGCGCAAAGACCCACACAGGATCGGGCCCACACAGGACCTGTAGCACTGATCCACGTAGGATCGCTGAGTGTTGAAGTCGTCGTCGTCGAATCCACATAGGATCTCTATACTGACGTCGTCAAATCCACACAGGATCTCTGTACTGTCGTCATCAAATCCACACAGGATCTCTGTACTGTCGTCGTCAAATCCACACAGGATCTCTGTACTGTCGTCGTCAAATCCACACAGGATCTCTGTACTGTCGTCGTCAAAGTCACAGTAGCAGTCGTAGCAGTAGAACAGCCGCAGCCAGCACTAGGGTTCCCGCACAAAGCAAACTCGTACGGAGGGTCCGCTCCACGAGCCGAGAGGCTGATACATCAACTGTCACGAAGACCGAAGTTGATGTATCCAAAAGTTCCGTAACGTCAACAGGAACTCAACGTAACAGACGGCGCGTCGATCGGACGCCCGGTCTGAGAGTTATTGGCATTTTCGTCTCCGGGGCCCAGTTGGTTTTTAAGGCAAAACCAACCCGACCGCACTCCACCTGCGTCCAAACCTCGGGCGGAGTATGCCAAAAGATCTGCCTCACTAAGAGGAACACAACGCGACTGACGGCGCGTCAATCGGACGTCCGTAGCTCAAGATATGAGCGTTTCCGCTCCGAAGGCCCGGTTGGTTTCGTGAACGAACCAACCCGGCCGAACTCAATGTTAACCGAAACCTTGAGTGCGATATACCGAAACGACCGTCTCGATCCAAGGATCGCGTTTCCGCAGACGGTTCGTCATTCGGAGGTCCGAGGCTCAAGTTATGAGCCAAAAACCAAAACTGGTTCGAAACGGGGGGGTCCGGGTCCGGGCCGACCCGGCCCGACCCCCCCCTGGGCGGCGCGGTGGCCGGCGGCGGCGGACGGCGGCGGCGCGGTGGCCGGCGGCGGTGCGCGGCAGCGGCGGCGGGCCGCGGTGGCGGCGGGCCGTGGTGGCGGCGCACGCGGGGGCTCAGCCCCGCGGCTTTGACAAGGCGGCACGGCCCTGTGCCGTGCCTTTGCAAAAAAAAAAACGGCCCCCCTCCTGGGGGCCCGCCTTGAAGGAGATCCGGGGGAGCCGCCTGCCCCCCCCCGTGGAAACCACTCCCCCCCTCATTAAGAGGGGGGTTTTAAGATTTGGCCGGGGAATTAAATTCCCCGGTTTTAAGTCATCCGGCCGGCCAGCTGGCCGGCCGGTTTTTACCAACGGGACCGGAAATTCCGGTCCCGCCTTTGACTTCCGACGCCGGCGGCCCGGCCGCCGGTCTCCTCTTCCGCCGCGGCCCGGAACCGGCCGCGGTCTTCTCGTCCCGCCGCGGCCCGGAACCGGCCGCGGTGTTCGTCGTCCGGTGCGGTGCGACGGCACCGCGCCCCTTTCGCCGTGCCATGAATTCTTTCAACGCGGCGCGACGGCGTCGCTTTCTTGAAGATTCTCCTCGGCGTAGCGCGACGGCGTTGCGTAAATTATAAGCACTATCATCTGCGTGGTGCGACGGCACCACGCCACTTGCTTCCACCCGCATAAATAAAACAAGAACGATGGAGGGGGGTTCGGCCGTGTTCGTGCGGTCCGGCCCCCCCTCACGTTAAAATAAAAACGCAACTTAAAATAAATCAAGTCACACGTTAGTCTTGATAAAATCACGATCAAGAATAAAATAAGGAAACCAAAAGAAAACGACAACCCCTACCTCGGGTTTAAGATTTGAAGATTCGTCTACGCTCCGCGGAAGACGGCGTCGCGGAGGTCGGGCGTTGCGGTCGTCGTTCGTCAAATCCGTTGACGAAGAGATATGCCCGAAGAGACACGTCGTTGGCGGATCTTCGTTTGCCGACGAAGAAGGTCCGAGGAGGAAGAAGAGGTCCGAAGATACCGGTTCGCCGAGTCGATGATCCTTGACGAAGTGTTGTCGTTCTTCGTTGAGGATGAAGACGTTCTTCGCCGGAGAAGATGAAGAGGAGCTCTCAAAAGACAAACAAATAACTCCAAATAAAATAAGACTACCTCTTATTTTATTAACAAAACACAAAAGAATTTCAAAGTTTGAAATTCAAAAAGACTTAACTCCCACAATTAAATAAGTGTAACTTAAGCCAATTAATTAGGGGTTAAGTACGTTGAGAGAATTTGAAAAGGTTAGGGGTTCGTGTGGGCCCCACCACACTTAATCCTCCCAAGGGAGGTTAAGTGGGTGTGGGTCCCACTTCCAACCCCCTTAGGTAGGTTTTTAACAACTAAAAAATAAAATTTGTCTTACACAAATTTTATTTAACTAAACTGAAAACCCCAAAACATAACTTTCAACCCGCAACAAACGCAACTCCCGAAAAGGTCTCGTTAAGCGAATATCGGCGCTGCGAGTTCATCGGTGCCCTCGGATTTCAATTCCGAGCACCGGATCAAAAGTTAGGAATTCCCGCTCGTTCGTTCACTGAACGTACCCGAGCCAAACTTCGGAAATTAATTCCGGGCACTCCGGGCCTCGGAATCAGGTGCCGTCTGAAACCGCGCTCTTGTAAAATTCTAAAGAAAATTAAGAAAAAATTTCCCTTGAATTTTACGGGTCTTTACATTACTCCCACCTCAGGGCTTTACGTCCCCGTAAAGATACAACAAAAACTAGGGAAACAAAAGAGGGTACTGAGCACGCATCTGAGCCTCCCGCTCCCATGTGCTCTCCTGGAGATTCCCGTGTTGCCATCTGATGCGCACAAGAGGAATCGATCGCCCACGCAGGACCCGCTCCTGTCGATCCTCTATCTCCACCGGGACCTCCGCAAAAGTCGCCCCATCGTCCACGTCCAGCTCCCCAAAGTCGATGATGTGCGTCGGGTCGTGCACGTATCTCCTCAGCTGAGATACGTGGAAGACGTCGTGCACCCGGTGCAACTGAGGTGGTAGAGCCAGGCGATAAGCCACCTCGCCAATCCTGCTGAGAAACTGGAAGGGTCCGATGAAGCGCGGAGATAACTTGCCGCCTCGGCCAAATCTCTGAATACCACGTCGAGGTGAGACCCGCAAGAAGACGTGGTCGTCATCCTCGAACTCCAGTGGCCTCCGCCTCCTGTCAGCGTATGACTTCTGCCGGCTCCGAGCTGTCCTCATCCGCTCCTAGATGACCTGGACCTTCTCTGTCGTGGCCTGGACCATCTCCGGTCCCATCAGAGCTGCAAGATTTCTCCTTTGCCGAAAAGAGAAATCGGGTCTCATCCCCTGGATGAACCACTTTCTTTGCCTAAAACAGTCAATCCTAACATGGATGATACTAATCCATACCAAGGATGACGTCGTAAGGCCTCGACGCTACTACTAAGAGATCCAACCGTTACTCTCGCCTCCAAGGGTTGAGTCACACTGTCGGCATCAGTGTGTGGTAACTGAGTCTCCTCCAGTAGATGTCTCACAAGTGAGGGTCAAGTCAACAGCCAAAACTGGAACCTCTTAGTAACATTACGATAGAGGACAGGAACGAAAACATCACAAGGTATGCGTCTTTTATTATTGCAGCTCGTAATACAAGACGCTACACAAAAGCAACAAGGAACCAGAAGTACAAAGGATGTATCCACTAGTTCTGCTCCTGTCCATCGGCTCCCAGAGCTCCATGATCGAAGGCCTCGGCTGCCTGAAGCTGAGCTCTCCCCTGCGGTCGGGGTGGACCTCCTGGTGGTGGTGGTGGTAGAGCCTCAAAGCGTCGTCCACCACCTGCTGCTCGGCCAGCTCCTCTGCCTCGTCCGCCTCCTCCATGCAGACCGCCACGGTCGAACCTTTGCCTCTGCCTAGGTGGTTCCTCAACCGTCTGCTGCTCCTCCGCATGGCGGGTCGGGCAGTCACGAGCCATGTGGCCTTGCCCGCCGCATGAATAGCATTGTCTTCCTCTTGAAAGACTGG
This sequence comes from Viscum album, assembly GCA_963277665.1. Lineage (NCBI taxonomy): Eukaryota > Viridiplantae > Streptophyta > Magnoliopsida > Santalales > Viscaceae > Viscum > Viscum album. Next base: position 187,048,189 of record OY728155.1, on the reverse strand, counting down.
CTCCGCGTTGTGTGCCCTGCACTGCTGAGCCAGTGCCCTGAGGTCTGGTCTGTCTGGACCCCTGAGTCATCCGTCGACTGCCTGCTGCAGATGACTCTGCCACGTGCCGCCCTGCGGTGGGTCGCTGTGCTGGTGTAGACTCAGCAAGGAAGCTCTCGATCAGAAGGGCCCGCTCCAGTACTCCTGTCTGAGTCGGTATGCTGAGGGAGATCAGCGATGCCCTGATCTCATGTCTCAAACCCTGCTCGAAGGTCCGGGCCCGGAAGAATGGGTCCCGTACCATGTCGGTCGAGTAGCGCGAGAGATCGGTAAATCTCGCCGAGTACTGGGCGACCGTCATGCTGCCCTGCCGCAGCTGTAGAAGCTCCTGGATACGCACCGCACGAAGGGTGGCTGGGACGAACTCCGAGCGGAAGAGGCTCTCGAAGTCCGTCCAGAGAAGAGATGCATCATCGTGCACCTGGAGCATCAGGCTCCACCATCGTCCTGCTACTGCGTGTAGTAGGCTCGCAGCGAGGATCACCATGAGGTCTGCTGGTGTCCTCACTAGCCTAAACACTCGAACCACTGCCTCCAGCCAGTCCTCTACTACCTGGGGATCCGTCTCCCCGCGAAACCTGGGCGGTCGCTGGCGCTGAAACTCATGCAGTGCGCTGAGGCGATGTGCATCGTCAGCGGCTGCTGCTGGAAGCATCGGGGGCTCGGCGGGTAAAGCTACCGCCGGTGCCACTACTGAAAAAGGGCCCTGCACCGAGGCCTCGTCGCTCGGTGGGCTGTCGTCTCACTCGACTCTCGGAACCCTAGCTGGCTGCCGTCGTGGGGCCATCCTGAAAAGGAAACAGGTGCGCCACGGTTAGAACAGTATACCTGTGTGAGCTGATATAAGTATTCACAAAGAAAACTTTGAAACACACACGCAATCAATGTTTTCGTGCATTAAGTCGGAAATCAGAAGTCAGGGTCCTGGTGTACGGATACGTCGGCCGCCGCACCAACACTGGACTCCCTGGACTGATATCCACACTCAATACGCTAAACATTATTGCTTCACATAGGAAAGATCAGAGTTCGCGGTAGAACCGAACTCCTCTGATACCAATTTGTCACGACCCGCCCTCGGGGTCCGTGCCGTGACTACCCAAAGCCCGCCTTCCATAGGCCAGGGGCTGGCGACTAGCACCAAGGTGTAAATCCCGGTAAAAAGGGAAGGCATTGCCTTTGATAAGTAAACACACACCACAGAGTAAACAAGAGGAAAGTAAACACTAAGCAAGCAGAGTACGATAGAAAGTGCGGAAAGGTAAATGGGCCAGAATACAAACCCAAACTGAAAGTAAAGTACAACTCGAAAAGGGAAAAACAGCAACTGTAAAGTAAAGGCCGCTACTCCGAGCTGTCCACCGGAAATCCCACCTGAAGGGTGGGTACAGATAGCTCCTCTGCTCCACGGGTCCCGTCGTCCGCTCCGTGCACATCCCGCCCAGTGGTCCACCTCCGGGTACCGTCCCGCTCTACAAGCCTCAGCTAAGGTCAACGTTGTCCGTCGTCTGCAACCAACACAACGTAGTGCGGGCGAAGCCCGTGCAGGGGTGAGTATAAGCTACTCAGTAGGGACCCCGAGACCCCTGAAGGTCTCTCAAATCCACAAAGGATAAACCACGAAGAAAAGTACAATCACGAAGTAACAACCGACACTGCTTAGATATATGCCCATACATATACCTAAGTCATTAATTAAAATACGCTCCAACCTCCGAACCCAAGTACAACTCAGTCCACGCAGGAAAGTATACGTATTCCACATAGGAAAGCAAAATATAATCCACACAGGATTGCACAACACAATCCACACAGGAAAACAACAGGATTCAGCTCACACATGTATACTTCTTCAAGGACGATAAAGATGATCACTGATCCATCTAAGTCGTCGGACCCACGAAGGATCGATAGGTAACTAACCACCGCAGAAGACCCACACAGGATCGGGCTCACACAGAACCTGTAGGCGCTGGCTCACACAGAACCGCTGAGCGCAAAGACCCACACAGGATCGGGCCCACACAGGACCTGTAGCACTGATCCACGTAGGATCGCTGAGTGCTGAAGTCGTCGTCGTCGAATCCACATAGGATCTCTATACTGACGTCGTCAAATCCACACAGGATCTCTGTAATGTCGTCGTCAAATCCACACAGGATCTCTGTACTGTCGTCGTCAAATCCACACAGGATCTCTGTACTGTCGTCGTCAAATCCACACAGGATCTCTGTACTGTCGTCGTCAAAGTCACAGTAGCAGTCGTAGCAGTAGAACAGTCGCAGCCAGCACTAGGGTTCCCACACACAGCAAACTCGTACGGAGGGTCCGCTCCACGAGCCGAGAGGCTGATACATCAACTGTCACGAAGACCGAAGTTGATGTATCCAAAAGTTCCGTAACGTCAACAGGAACTCAACGTAACAGACGGCGCGTCGATCGGACGCCCGGTCTGAGAGTTATTGGCATTTTCGTCTCCGGGGCCCGGTTGGTTTTTAAGGCAAAACCAACCCGACCGCACTCCACCTGGGTCCAAACCTCGGGCAGAGTATGCCAAAAGATCTGCCTCACTAAGAGGAACACAACGCGACTGACGGCGCGTCAATCGGACGTCCGTAGCTCAAGATATGAGCGTTTCCGCTCCGAAGGCCCGGTTGGTTTCGTGAACGAACCAACCCGGCCGAACTCAAAGTTAACCGAAACCTTGAGTGCGATATACCGAAACGACCGTCTCGATCCAAGGATCGCGTTGCCACAGACGGTTCATCATTCGGAGGTCCGAGGCTCAAGTTATGAGCCAAAAACCAAAACTGGTTCGAAACGGGGGGGTCCGGGTCCGGGCCGACCCGGCCCGACCCCCCCCCCCCCCCCCCCTGGGCGGCGCGGTGGCCGGCGGCGGCGGACGGCGGCGGCGCGGTGGCCGGCGGCGGTGCGCGGCGGCGGCGAGCCGCGGTGGCGGCGGCGGCGGGCCGCGTTGGCGGCGGCGGCGGGCCGCGTCGGCGGCGGCGGCGGCGGGCCGCGGTGGCGGCGGGCCGTGGTGGTGGCGCACGCGGGGGCTCAGCCCCGCGGCTTTGACAAGGCGGCACGGCCTTGTGCCGTGCCTTTGCAAAAAAAAAAAACGGCCCCCCTCCTGGGGGCCCGCCTTGAAGGAGATCTGGGGGAGCCGCCTGCCCCCCCCCCCCCCCCCCCCCCGTGGAAACCACTCCCCCCCTCATTAAGAGGGGGGTTTTAAGATATGGCTGGGGAATTAAATTCCCCGGTTTGAAGTCATCCGGCCGGCCAGCTGGCCGGCCGGTTTTTACCAACGGGACCGGAAATTCCGGTCCCGCCTTTGACTTCCGACGCCGGCGGCCCGGCCGCCGGTCTCCTCTTCCGCTGCGGCCCGGAACCGGCCGCGGTCTTCTCGTCCCGCCGCGGCCCGGAACCGGCCGCGGTGTTCGTCGTCCGGCGCGGTGCGACGGCACCGCGCCCCTTTCGCCGTGCCATGAATTCTTTCAACGCGGCGCGACGGCGTCGCGTTCTTGAAGATTCTCCTCAGCGTAGCGCGACGGCGTTGCGTAAATTATAAGCACGATCATCCGCGTGGTGCGACGACACCACGCCACTTGCTTCCACCCGCATAAATAAAACAAGAACGATGGAGGGGGGTTCGGCCGTGTTCGTGCGGTCCGGCCCCCCCTCACGTTAAAATAAAAACGCAACTTAAAATAAATCAAGTCACACGTTAGTCTTGATAAAATCACGATCAAGAATAAAATAAGGAAACCAAAAGAAAACGACAACCCCTACCTCGGGTTTAAGATTTGAAGATTCGTCTACGCTCCGCGGAAGACGGCGTCGCGGAGGTCGGGCGTTGCGGTCGTCGTTCGTCAAATCCGTTGACGAAGAGATATGCCCGAAGAGACACGTCGTTGGCGGATCTTCGTTTGCCGACGAAGAAGGTCCGAGGAGGAAGAATAGGTCTGATGATACCGGGTCGCCGAGTCGATGATCCTTGACGAAGTGTTGTCGTTCTTCGTTGAGGATGAAGACGTTCTTCGCCGGAGAAGATGAAGAGGAGCTCTCAAAAGACAAACAAAGAACTCCAAATAAAATAAGACTACCTCTTATTTTATTAACACAACACAAAAGAATTTCAAAGTTTGAAATTCAAAAAGACTTAACTCCCACAATTAAATAAGAGTATCTTAAGCCAATTAATTAGGGGTTAAGTACGTTGAGAGAATTTGAAAAGGTTAGGGGTTCGTGTGGGCCCCACCACACTTAATCCTCCCAAGGGAGGTTAAGTGGGTGTGGGTCCCACTTCCAACCCCCTTAGGTAGGTTTTTAACAACTAAAAAATAAAATTTGTCTTACACAAATTTTATTTAACTCAACTGAAAACCCCAAAACTTAACTTTCAACCCGCAACAAACGCAACTCCCGAAAAGGTCTCGTTAAGCGAATATCGGCGTTGCGAGTTCATCGGTGCCCTCGGATTTCAATTCCGAGCACCGGATCAAAAGTTAGGAATTCCCGCTCGTTCGTTCACTGAACGTACCCGAGCCAAACTTCGGAAATTAATTCCGGGCACTCCGGGCCTCGGAATCAGGTGCCGTCTGAAACCGCGCTCTTGTAAAATTCTAAAGAAAATTAAGAAAAAATTTCCCTTGAATTTTACGGGTCTTTACATTAGGGGACCATGAGTTATACATCACCCAAGGGATCCACCCTAGGACATCCCTCATGTGGCTAGTTTCCTAAGGGGGAACAATTATAATCCTAATATAGTGTGATTGTGTATAAGCCACATGCGAAAGATAACCCGAAGGTGCATATGGGATAGAGTGTCCCACTCAGCTAAAGACCATGAGTGTGTGAATATTCTGTGTGGGTGTTAATCCCCTATGGTGATCACGAATATGTAGCCACACCGATTGTGTAATAAACAATGGATAAAATATATAAAAGAATCAATGTGAAATAATGTGGTGCAGAAACTATTCATCCACCTTAATTACGGTTGGCCATTTTTTGAGCCATTCCATCATGTTGATTTAATACATCAGATATTATTGGGAAAATTGTCTTCTTCCACTAACAATCTAGGGTGTTTTCAAAATGAATATTACACTATTGATGATCCATAATAATAATAGATGAGTCTCCATAGATAAAACCATGGACTCTTCAACATTAATAAGTCTGCATAAAACACCTATGATCTAGAAGATATCCATGTACATGTTGAAAAAGTGTTTTTTTCACTACTGTGCATGAACAGAGAACCTTGTGATGTGATGTTTATCTAATAAACTCAAGAATTTGAAAAAAATTAAATTATTTAATTAATTCATTGTATGATTTAAATGTTCATGAATTAAGATTCACATTTAATTCATGAAAATGGAATGAAAATATAAAGACTTCCACATTCACCCAAGAAGCCAGTGGTATTTACTTACCACATGAAGAAACAGAGGACCCAATTCTCTAAGTTGAATGTGATGAGTACATGTGATTTTATGAAGTACCATGGGTATTCCAAAATACCATGTGATGAAATTTTAATAAACATGATGACTATTAATAGTTGAGTATTTAACTCAGGTTTGATGATTGGTTTACAGTTTGATGAAGAGGGGATGAGGTGCATAATTTTCGTTGTTGTGTGGTGAATGGAGTAATGTCTGAGTGTTTATAAAATTTATTATCCACATGAGGAAATAAGAAATCAGACAGCTTTGGGTAATCAAAATTATTTCAATGCATACATAGGTGAGCCATGGGTGATCTTGATTAAAAAGGAGAATAAAATACCCAAAACCACTAGTATATGATATACTATATTAAACTAAAGAGATAAGTTGTAGGCCATGTTTGAAATGCATGTATGGGGAGTGAGATACAGAAGTTCATCCATGTGAAGATAAGTGAAATCTAATCCCTCAGGTGTTTGTGATGACTTCCATATATAAATATAATACCTAACATGGTTTATAGGTATTCAAATTAGAATTTATTTGAAATATATTACCAAAAAATTATGGGTTATTCAAAACAAGAAATATAATACCTTAGAGTATTTAAGAGTGAGTATTTCAAGGAAGATAAATTAATGTGTTTATTTACGAACAAATTTAAATGAATTATTTTAAATTTTGTATATTTTTACACCCCTTGAAATATATTATTTTTATATAATTTTGTGTATGTAGGTGATGAATAAATTCAAATTATTGTAATAAAATTTTTGTTACTAATACATTTCTATGTACAAGAGTGAAAGAGTTTTAATCATGGAATCCTTTGAAGAAGAAGAAACCCGTGTGTCCAAGAATTCAAAGATTTATGAGAATATAGATTGAACCAAGTATAGAAAGAGACTTGAGAAATGTACTTGTGATGTTATTAAGTAGGAAATTGGGAAAGAGTGATTCAACAAGAATGTAGAGAAAGATCAAGGATCATCCTATAATGAATCAATCCTTTAAAAAAGGTTATTCCTTCTTGGTGGTTTTGGTAGAAGTTGAATTATTTTTGTTATATTTAGTAGAAAAATGAGTCTCTCATTTGGAGATGAAGAAACTGTTGTTTTTTTGGAGCCACCAGAAATCATAGTCTCTCTATTGGAGCTGAAGTAGAAGTCTTTTAGTTGGAGTTGGGATCATTTTAATCTCTATAGTTATAGTAAATAATTAAAATAACTTAGTTATCAGTAATTAATCCATGTTGGGGGTAATAATAAACATCAAAAGGATACTTTCATTATGTTCAACATTTTAAATACCATGTATTGTGCTATTTCTATCTCTTATTATTTATTCATATGAACTGATAATGTGGGAAATCAATGAGTGTATTTATAACCACAACAATTTCAAGTGGTTAAAATCAAAAGATATAATTTTTAATAAGTAAACCACTAATACACCCACCCCCCACTCTCTTAGTTATCAATATAGAATTGGTCTCTATAAGTGGTATCAAAGGATTGGTCACCTATGAAGATCCAAAAAGGGGTTTATTAAGTAATGAATTTAGGAAATGATTGTGTCAACTCAGATGGAGAAATTTATGAGAACTCAGAAGAATAGAAAGAAGAGAGAGGTGAAGAACATGAAGAATAATCCGATAGTAAAGGAAAATACACAATTATCTAAAGAAAATCAAAATGGTATAAGTTGTAATAATTATTTCAATTATGACTATTCTGACAATCCCTAGGGAAGTTGAGATGATGGTGGATCATTTAGTGATATTTATTCTATATTAAAATAACATCTAATGAATATCCCTTCATAAGTGTAACAAAATATTTTTAATGGTGCCAATATTCTATTGGATGAAAAATTATAAATGAAAGAAGTGGCTAATTCTATGGAAGTTCATTGGTTAAAACTTTGGTTATATCCAACACCATCACAAGAAATGTGAAGGAAGAGTAAGAAATAAGTTCTATTTTGTAATGAATTGTATCATAGGTTTTTTGAAGAATTATAATGAAGTGTTTTTTAGTATGATTTTTGAAACATTTATTTAACAGTGCCAATGAATTTTAAAAATTGAAAAAAGTTTCTATTGTTTTCAAAGATGTAGAACTAGAAGATAAAATTAATAATATGAAGGATCTAAAAATTTCAGTACAAGAGTTAAGGAAAATGAATGAAAAAATAATGAAGTTAAAAGATAATTGGTATGATAAGACAAGTTTTATTAAGGATGATAATAACAAACTCAACATGATCAGATTAGAGTTAGAGGTAAAATCGAGGAATTAAAAACCATCTCAAGATGAAACTTCCCAAATTTCCGAAAGAAGATATACATCCACTCATGTTTGTATTGATTTCAAAAGGATTATGAGAGCATCCTTTTGTCAAATGGAATATTCCTATATGAAGAAGGTATCCCATTACCCATAAATTATCTTATGTACTAATATTTCATGAAGTGGTACTTCCAGTTTTAAACAAATTTATTAGAAATAATGGATGGTGGAAAAATATGAGTCACCCACCACATCAAGGGAGAATGTGAATATAAGATTGACGATCTATTACCTAATAAGTGACCCAAAGTTTGGTGGTTCAACCCAAAAACATCAAGGTTCACAATTTTATAAAATCAATACATACCTATTAAAAATAAATAAATAAGGATCATAGGATATTGTTGGTTTTACTAGAAATTTGGGAACGATGGATTAGAGTGTTGGTACAACATATAAATTCCTGAAAATCATAAAAATAATCATGCCAGGGGAAAATCTAATGAGTGTATAAAATAAAAAAAAAGTGAACGACCCTCTCCTAGATCAAATATATATTCTGAAATTGAGGAAGAAAAGTCTATTCCATATAATGAAAGTGACATGTGTATAAGGTATTCAAAATTTGGACATGATCTACAAAATTGTATAGAGATTATCCCGAATCAGTATGTGTTATGTGAAATTAAAATGAATTAAATTAAGGTCTCATTTACTCAAATTATTACAATGGAAAAAGAGAGTTAACATAAAATAAATACTGATATTAGAAGAAAATAATGGCCCATGTTGAGAGAAATCTCTCGGCCTGGATATTACTCCAGAAAAACTAGATGTCCATCCTTATTCCATAATATATATATATATATATATATATATATATTATTCTTATTTACATACAATTAATTTAAGGAGAGGTTTGAGGCTATCACTACTTGAAAACATGAAGAGACACTACTTCATGAAGTCTACAGAATTCAATGAAATAGAAGAAAATTGTACATCTCTTAAGGAGGAGAAACCATGCGAATGAATCTAAACACCATGGGATAGATTCAAGTTTGAAGATAAAGTTATGAAATTAACAATTTCAACCATTATTCATAATTGTATTATCTTATAAATTAACGGGGATAGCATGATTGATCTTAAGATTATACAATGAGGGAGTTATTCTTGTGTACTTGAACCTTATGATTTGTTTGTTAATTTTTTTATGGTTATTTTTTTCATGTCATAAAAACCCTAACGTAAAAATAAATAATTAATAAAAATGATTTCACATACACGGAATTTTATAGACATCATAAATGAACTTGGTAATATCCCTATTATTCTCTCCATCGAGTTATCCAACAGATAATTGGATTATATTAACTAAGGACTCTCGGCTAAGAGAGCCATGTGAGATGATCCCTCTCCTAAATGTGATCATGGAATTTTTTTCGAAGGGATAAGTAAATGTGTTTGGAAGAAATATGATATGAGAAACCACCCCCACTTGTCATTTTTATTTTTTTCGAAGGGGGTAATGTTTTGGCCACACAAACAGACTTTTAATATATCAAGATATATTGAAAACAAAATCAAAAAGGAGGATATTGTGGGTCCAAATATTACATTTTTTCAATGAAGTCTCGATATATATTGGGTGTGATAAGTATGAAATTAAATTGGAATCCATGATTATACCATTATACATGTTTTAAATCTAACTATTGTTGATGTGTTCTAAAATGTTAGACAGATGTGAAAAATAAAATTTCCCATTGGATACATCATGTGAAATCCATGAAAAACATAATTGCATGTGGAATAATTGAAGATAACTATGAAATATTTTTTAATTGCATGAAGATGTGAATAATATTTCATTGGAAAATAAAGTGAATCACAAGAAGGGGAATTAAGAAGTGAATGAAAAATATATACAATAATATTCAAGAAAAGATGAGGTTATCTCGGAATTATAATTAAAGAAGACTTTGAATTTCCTTTTTTTATAATTAAATTATTTATAAGTATATGAATATGTCCCATATATAAAATATGGCCATCCCACAAGCCTTCCTAATCCAGGTCAACCAAGGGAACTTATGGGACCAAGAGGTCTACCACACCCAAGGGACCCGACATGGGATTGAACAAGTGTGTATTGTTTATGAGGTGGCCCATGTAAAATCTCAACATATGATGGATATGTAGAAGCCATCACGAGTAAGATCCCAAAGGAACATATAGGTCAGAGAGCTTTGTTGGGTGGAAGATTGTGATTGTGTGAGTGGTGTGGGTGGGTGTTGATCCCCTATGGAAAACTCAAATATGTAGTTTCAGAGATTGATTAATAGAATGAAACTAAGACACACCAAAAAATTTATTAGGGGAAAATACAGTTTGTACACTATTCACCCCCTTAAAAAAGGTCAAACATTTCATGAACCATCTGATTGCACTGATTTGAGCTGCCCGATTATCCTAGGGAGGTCGACTTCTTCCATCAACGATCCAGGGTGTTTGTAGTACATGTATTTTCTTTATTGATGAGTTGTGATAGCCATTGATGAGCATACTTATATCAGAATAAGCCCCCTCCCTCATTAATAAGGAAATGTGGAACACCACTATTCCAGTGGAGATCCATGCCCATGGTGCAAACATGTTTCATGCACTTTTGTGCACGAACGAAGAACCCCGAGTGGCAAGGATTTCCTAATGAGTTCAATACGTTGATAAATGTAAATTCCAATATTATTGAATATGTATGAATGGAAGTTTCATCCATAAAACATCACAACGCATGGATGAAAATAAAATGAATACCTGGAGACTAAAACATTCGTTCAAGAAGCCATTGATATTTACATACCATGTAACTACTACGAAAGAGGACTTTAACAGTGCTAACAATTATTAGGGCTAGAAAAGAACATGCTGATTAAGGAAATCTTTATCAGTTCTAACAGATGCACCGATAAAGGGATCCTTTTATCTACGCTAAAAAAGTACTAATAAAGGGTTCCCTTTATTAGCGATAGTTTTAGCACTCAAAAAGGGTAACCTTTATCAGTGCTTTCTTTTCGTGCTGATTAAGTGTACCAATTATGATCGCATTACTTTTAGCATTGATGAAGGCCCACAATAAAATGAAATTACTAATCAAATATTTTTTAACAATTTTATTCATTAAATAATTATTCTTAAAAATTAATAAAATGAATATATATATATATATAAGTAATTATTATATAATTAATATAAAGATATGTAAAATGAATAAAATAAAATAATTAAGTAAATAAAAATTAAAAATGAGTAAATTAAGAAAAATATAAACATTTAGTGAATTCAATAATTATTGATAATAATGAATACATTTATTATACATATATAGTCTTTACTAATATTAAAAAATAGTATATATTAAATATAGATATATAAAATAAATAATTTATATTAATTAAAAAAACAAATAAGAAATGAAAAAATTACAAAATTATATAAAAATTTATTAATGAAAGAATTAATAATAAAAATTAATATGTATAATAAATATATATTAAATTTTAAAAGAAATAAATACTATATGTGAAATAAATAAATAATTATATATATATATTGAATAAAATAGAATAATTTAAAACATATTAATGTCTTATTATTTTTTAATTTTTAAATTTTTAAATTTAACATATATCAAATGTCATGTGTTACATTGATTTCACACACACACACACACACATATGTAATTAATGATTTTTTGTATACATTGGACGCAGAAAATAATTACAAAATTAGTGAAATATTATATAGAAACACATACAGTTAATAATTCATTTTTATTTATTTAATTTTAAAATTATTATAATTAGGATATTATTTATTCACATTAAATATTTTTTATTTTTTATTTTTTATAATATTTTTGAATATGATAATTTTTCAGTTATATATTTATATTTATTTACTATGTTTTAATATTTTCAATATGCATTTATCTTTACATCAATATATATGTATATATATATATTTCCAGATTTTCGTAATAATTTTAATTAAATTAATACAACTTATCATTTTTGTCAATATTTTCAAGGTGTACTCATTTTGAATTCTTCCATTTCAGTCATATTTAAAATGTATGTATCTAAGATTATATATCCGGAAATAATGTTAAAAACCTACTTTTAAGTAAATATTTATAAATAAAAATATTTCTAAAGGTATATTAACTATATTTTTCAATTAAAAAATTTATAATTATTGTAAATAAGTAGATATTATTTTTTATAAAAGTATATTGACTATTTCTAAAATTTTATTGGCTATATTTCTCAAAGTATATTTATTTTTTAAGTATATATAGAATTATAAATAAATAATTATATATTTAAATAATTATAAAATTATAATATGTTTATTTAAATAATTTATTCGACATGACATGAACTCGAGAGCCCACTGAGACCCAGAAGGGCAGCCACTACTGAAGTGCACCATGGGGGATATATATAATTATATAAAAATATAAATATTGTTTTCTTAAAATTATTATTCACATATTTATAAATAAATAAATATATATTTAAATAATGGGTTTATATATATATATAATTATATATATATATTATAATTATATATATATATTATACTTATATATATATATATATTTAATGATAAAAATAAATTTATAATTATAAAATTATTATAATTATATTTAAATGAAGAATATATTTACTATATTTATGTCTATATATATATTATATATATATATATATATACAATGATATATATATATAATGATATAAATATATATAATCATACAATTATAACTATAATTGTAAGTAAATAATTATAAATATATTTATAAATAAATATATACTATATTTAAGATATTTTATATTTAAAATATTTTATATTTATAATTGTAAATAAAAATATAGTTTTTTAGAAGTATTAATGTGTTTATAAATAAATAATTACATATTTAAATAATTATAAAATTATATTTATTTGGTGTTTGGGGGTACAATTACATTTAACAAAAACCCTCACCACACACATATGCCGAAAAGGCATTCCATTGTCCCCCAAGTGATAGCCCACCCATCAAGACTAATTTATTCATTTACAAGGCCCGAAGGCCTCGTGGGCATAAAACTCACTATATAGTCCAATGCCCTGGTGCAGTGTCATGCATGCATCATACTGCCCGCATTACAAGGATAGTGTCATGCCTGCATCACCTTCTACCCACATCATGCATCATGCGTGGATCACCATCTACCTATGGAAATTCATTCCCACCAAGATTTCAACACTAGTCTGATGTAGGATTACAGGGAGTTTGTACCACTCGGATATACCCGAAATTAAATTATTATAGAATTATAGTAAACAAAAATATAATTATATAATTATATTTAATTTTTTTTATAATTATAATTATAAATCCTTATCAGCACTAATGTTTTAGTGCTGATAAAGGTTAATTTTATCAGTACATTTCTAGTGCTGATAATGATCAATCTTTATGAGAGATAAAAAAGTGCTATTAAAATAAATCAATATCAACAATAAAAAGGAACTGATAAAATTATCCATGATCTAGTTAAAATAACCCTAACCATGACTCTGTTAGTCATGATTTTCAATCTCTTACAAAAATCCCCTATTACCGGTGCTACTCTTCTATGATCTGTTGGAAGAGTAAAGGTTGGAATCCAATGTATATTATTTTCTCCTTATGTCTATCATTGTTTGATTTTTCGAGTTCTGCGGTTTTCATTTTTACATTGCTCTTAACCATGATGAACCCTACATATCATCTCTCTATCTCTCTTTCTTACTTACCAATATCTTCAAAACAACACTACTACTCTATAATCGCATTTCAACTTCATATGAGACCACTGATAACTACATCTCCATCCACTGTTCCAAATAATGGTTATTTTGTTTTTGTGTTTCCATTATATTATATCATGTACCCTTTTAGATAGTGTGTTTCGTCATTATTCTAATCTTGTTTCCATAGTATGAAATTCAAATAAATATGAAAAAAATATTGACATTATATTTGACTAATTTTAGAGAGAATATTATTTGATATGAATAATATAATGTGAGTTAATATAAATACTGTTTTAATTTGAATTGGTTAATCTAATTAAGTGAACTAGTGTTTTAACTTTCCTTTTAATATTAGTTGAAATTATCAATAGGTTATATAGATATATTATAATAAGGAATAAACTATTTAAATATTCAATGAAATCAAAAGAAGCATATTGTTTCAGTTTTTTATCCAAAATCAAATTTTGTGATGTATTATATATATATATTTTATGTTTATAATTGATTTTTAAGTTCCTCATATTAGTACATTTATAGAAAAATATATTCACTATCAAATTACAGTTATAAGAGAATATGATATTCAATGCGTTAGGGAGATCATTAAACAAGATACCGTTTCTTTCCATTATCAATGAATGGTTTCCAATAATTTCTCATGACCATTAAATTTATAGTTAGATAAAATATATTATAAATTTTTATATAAAACTAGTATATATAATTTAATAATTTACTTCATTTTACATTTATAAATGAAAGCATGTCATTTCACAACTCACCAGATCATATTCTGGTAGTAGAGTTTCCATATGTGGCATCATCTATAGAGGATGTTATACATGATATTAATTTTCTATAAAATTATGGTATAAATAAATTACTGTCAAAGAGATAAGTGACTATTGATGAAGTAACATGATTTAAGAAAATTTATTTTCTTTATTTAGTGTCTGTTATCTTGTCTATAAATTTTTCTTTTAGAAAACTGTAACATCACAATATAGTATAACTATTCATAGCCTGAACTGAGTTGGATAACAAAATTACTCAACCCAAGGAGTTGTCAATTAAATTAGAAAGGATTGATAATAAATTTGTATTTTTAAACATTATAATAGATAAATGGTTTAAAAAACCAACTCTCATGAAAGGAAAATCAATGTAAAATACTACACAATATCATCTTATGAATATTAATCCATGAGGCATAAAACTAATGGCAATTTTATAAATCATACGAAAAAACACTATTAGACTAACCAAACCAACATTGATGACACAAACTCCACAAGTATCCACTAGATATCATTTTATTATCTATTATTTAAGATAAATTATCCATCATCACAACCATCCACATAAGGAAACATCAGCTACATGTGCACCAAGATGAATATCTAGTGGTTAAGTAACAAAACTAAGAAGGTTTTCTCTGATGACGTTCCATGCCCCTGATCGACATGAAAACCATTTATCACATTTTTATTTTATGAAAATATTACTACAGTTTTGATAATTGAAATAATAATAAAATATATAATAGTCATAAGAAACATATATAACTTTTTATAAAGTGGAACATGAGTTTCAAAAATATGTTTGTATAAATAAGGATTCATTTTGGAAATATAGATTTACTATACAATACACTCCACACATAAAAGTCTGAAATTTCATGCATCTTCCATGAAAATTATTATTGTCTTGAATATAGAAATAATACTTCAATACACTGTTACAAATAACCTTCACTCCCATTATTTAATCTTTCCTCGGACACTTGATTATAATCATTCTCTTGATGATGGATTGGACTCCCTCTATCAAACAATCATTCCTCCAATCATTTTTGTTCTAATTTTCATGGATGAAAAAACTCCCACTAGAATATTATTCATTAATATTGGTCAAAATCACTACCATGGATTTGAAAAATGCAACTCCAAACTCATTCTCCAACTCCATCATCTTTTATCATTTTCATTTACTACTTTATGAGAACAAAAAAAAGATACCTAATCCTTAATAAAAAAATAATGAATTTATTTTGTTTCTTGATAATCATTATCTTATAAAAATAACTTAGTTACTCTTGGCAAAAGTTCAGGAAATATTACTTTTAAATTGAGTGCCATGACATTGGATCCTATTTAAACTCCATAGTTATGCATACATGGTAAAGAATACTAGTGCGATGCGTGTTTTCTGAAAAATACTCATGTGGAATATTTTTTTGTGAAAAAAACTATCCAAAATAACTATTAGATTCTATTTAACTTCTTCCTTGATAAATTTTAAAGGGTGGAAATATAAATCTCTAAGGTCCTCCACCCACAATGAGAAGAGATCTCGGTTCTTGAATTCAGCATCATCTTCATGATACTTTATAATTTAAACTTAGAGAAAGGGCTTATTTTCATGCTCTATAATCCACCTCACACCAATACAACCACACGTTTGTATCTCCTCTATGAAAATCCAAAAAAGGAATATTTGGGTGGAAGTGGAAAACAATAAATGTTTGTGGGTGGAGGTAAATGATTGTAAGTGGAAGTCATGTGGATTTTAATGTTCATTCCTTAATTATTGAAATTTAATAAGACAGAATCCGTAATTAAAATTGAATTTAGATTATTTTTGAACCTCAATGGATATAGACCACTTATATTTGAGAGAATGGTGAGGGAAAATGAGGATTAACCTTGGTTAAATTCTCTGTAACTTAGTGAGGATGATTTTATGTTGTCATGGTAGAGTTAAAGAACATTAGTTTCGCAAATACTTGTTATTTCTTTATTTTACTTGAGTCTCACCCCCAAAAGTTTTATATTTTTTGAGAAAATCTGAGTATTAGTCATCTAAAATGATCTCCAGTACCTATTATGGGGTGACTTTTGGTTAGAGTAGTTTAAGAAAAATAGGTGGATGTTGACAATAGATGGGGGTGGATATCAAGCATCAAAATGTAACAATAACGGTTAGAGAGGTATGCCATCAAGGATATTTGGAACCATAATAAAGTGAGGAAAGATAGCTTGAAAGAGAGATTCCAATCTGTCAACAATATATGGAATGAAATCAATCCTCTGAGGATAGATTAAATAAAGCCAGAATAGGTTGGTTGTAATAGAGTATTGAAGTATTATATATCTGTTCAAGACATTAAAAAATTTCATGCATAATGCATGAAATTTTGTACTGTTATGCACTGAGTGTATTGTATTATTTTTATTCAAGGAAAATTAAATGTTTGACTACTCCTCCAGACAATGTATTCTACACATGAGAATATTACTAATCCTGAGTTTGAACATGTTGTTTATGATGAAGCTATCAAATTATTAGGTTATAAACATCATGTTGATTTAATAAAAACAATGAAACATTATAGTGATGAATAAAATTATCAAAGTAGTAAATCAAGGTATAAAATTTGAGTTTGATTGGAATCAACGATGGAAACCTATTAACCCCAATAAGTAAATGTTCATCAGTTATTTTGGGGTCACCACAAGTATGAATCTACTGATTGATATTGTTTCATTGAACCACATCTTACCTATAATGAAGGGAATCCCTTGGAATGATAGTATTTTAATGTTAAAATAAACATTATCTATTTTACAAAAAATTTATCTAATGAAACATTTATTTAATTTTTATTTTTCCTTGTAGAGTTCATTTATTTTATAATATTTTGACAAAAAATATCCTTCATGGCCACAAGAAAAGTCCACAGAGGCTTCCATAACCTTATTATAATGTTAAATCTTACAGATGTTGTGGGGAAGGTAAAACCCCACCCACTTGTTAGTTATTCACATGTTATAAAGTTGAAAACATGGACTTATATCATTAATTTTCTTAAAGAGAAATCATTTTAGGTGCATTACGGTCGATAATACTTTATTGGAAATTATTTATTTTATCCAAATTTATTTAAAATTATTAATCATGAAATAGAAAAATACCACTAAAACTAAAAAATAAAAATAAAAAACAATTCAACCTTACTACAAAGAAAGGATAGGGTAAGCCTCACTAGAGAAGAAATTGGTATGTATTTTAAGTATTCAAAAAAAGATTAATTATGTGTTGTAAAAAACATATCTTCCTTTGTTTATATATAGATTGATGAATCACAATATGAATCTTCATCCAACCAACATCATGTGCAATGGAAGTAGGCTCATTTAATATATAGGGTAAATTACTTGATGAAAAAATAGTATGGAGAACATGTGTAAGTATGACATACTTCTAATTAATTTTTCATTATTAAAATATTACACAAAAATATCTATTTATGTTTATATTTTTTTATAATTTTTAGACACAAGAACAATTGTTGATAGAACTATAAGAAAAGATACTTTTAGTAGCATTAAATAAGCCTCAAAAATATGGTCACACTATAGGATTAGGTTTTGGAGACTCTCCTAAAAAATATTTGCAGAAGATAAAACCACATTAAGATAAATATAATATGGTCAGATGATTGCATACACAAGTAGACTCACAAGAAGATATTATTGTTCAGTCTCGTTTGGTAGACTATTGTATGATAAACGATCAAAGCAAACATGTGGTGGAGCAAATATGCACACAGAGACTAAATGATTCCACAGGATTTGAGTCTAGTCATTCCCCCAACCTCATAACATACTTAGGGTAATAAATATTTTCATTAAACATTCTTCTAAATGCGAATCAAAAAACAACAAATGAATTTATATTATTGAAATTCAATAGGGTATAATTGTATGTAATTTTTATCTATCAACACCCACACACATCCATGTTGCGATGAGTACAATGTATAATATACTAGGAGACAAGATATACAATTATGTTCTTCTAAGAGATCACATGAGAGTGAAGATTGAGGTATCTCATGAGTTGGATGCTATGTTTCTTATTCCAATTGATAGTCTAGATATTACAATGGTCAATGATGATATTGGAGATTTTGTAGTATGGTTGTATAATCTTATAATGATACATGAGATACATCTTTAACAAATTTGTTTCATTTAAATAACATATAACAATTAATGATAAAAGGTATGAAGTTAGGTATGATATTACAAATGGTTAAAGTGGTAGGGAAATAGAAGGTCAAACCCAAAAAAATATATTGAATAGAAAATTGAATAAAAATGACCTTCTCAGAGTACCTTATACCCTACCAATTCCATAGAATCATTTATTATCATTAAAACATAATGTAGAGACTACATTTAAAGATAAAACTATTTCTTTAATTTCATATGAAGATAATATATATCTAGATTCATTGATATATGAAATTCTTCTCGAGACTCTAAATGTGATTCTCAAGCATGAATAGTTTGGAATCTCAATTGTAAATAAATAAATAAGGTGCATTTTTATACTACATCCATAAAAATAGTGATCAAATATGTTTATTAATGTTATAAACTATTCATATTTTCTACAATATTTTATAGGAAAACTATATAAAGGTAAGATCATCTGACACATGATATGGATTAGTTAACCATTATATAATTTATATGGAGGAACTTACTTTGGATGATAAACATATTAACAAGAAAAAATATAGGTTACGCAAATTGTTAAATAATTTTTTTAGAGGAAAAACTATTATTTATGCATATAATTCAAAGGTAAAACTCTAAAATATATTCACATAAAATATATTTTTAAATTTCTCATTATAAAATTATTTTTTAAGATGTACTAATTGATGATTGTAGTAAATTTGGAGACCCGAAATATTTCTTTTTTTGGATCCAACACTTGGATATCCAACCAACCAACCAGACATGATGTGTATTGTGATTATTTAATACAATGAAATCAATATTATATATTTAAAATTTGAAATATATGATTCAGTTTTTTGTTTTAACAAGAATTGTTTTTTATGATAGGGTTGACCCTAAAAATAGTATAAATCAGGTAATTAATCCCATATCTGAAGAGATAAATCATTTGGATTACTAAAAATAAAAACAAATTATGTTATATATAAGAATATCCAACTATCAAAACATTTCAAAACAATTTACTTTTTTTCTCAATTTTTTATAGTCTCTGAAAAAATAATGACATCAAATGTGGATATTTATTTAAACAATTTACGAGGGAGATCATAAAGAATGAAAACACCATCATCCCCCAATAAGTAATTTTTGAATGTAATTAAAATTTCATTAAATGTATTTATTAATAATTTTTTTATATATTTCCGCATTACAGTCAGAATTTCCGACAACTTAGATACTCAAAAAAATATATAAATTTATTTAGTGATGACAGGGAGATATGATTTTTTTATAATTTATGTAGAAATCCAATTTTATGTGATTACCTATAATGTTTGTGATTTCGTATGAGTTATGACCATTGAAATATATTTTGGGTGTGAATAATTGGTTTCAGAATGCTTATATGTTATTTTTATCTCTATTTAAAGGAGAATTATAATGGATTAAATCAATATGTTTAGAACCAATAACCTACAAATGATAAAATTATTGGTAAATAAGAATGGAAGAGGCAAATTTGGAGGCAAAGGTAGAGTAAATGTTCGAGAAATAGGCAAAGTCATAGCCATAGACCTATGTAGAGAAGAAGAATGAGGTGTAGATTGGTGAGGAGACCAAGGAAGAGGAGGAGACGATTCATTGGCATGAAAGAAATAAATGTTTAAGGAAACTTTTTAGAATAAGGATCATTATAAAATCTTGTTTGAGAATAATATTTGAGAAGTTCACACAAAACGTGTCACTTAATATTAGATCCACTGGTCAAGTGTCTCAAGTGGCTTATTGAAATGATGTTTTTTCGCAAATTTTTTAGGAGATATTAGTGTGGGTATTAATCCACCTATAATATCATTCTATGTTGAAAGATTTTATTTATCCAATAGTGTTATTATAAAAACATATGTAAAACTCAAAATCATCAAATAGGTATATAATATAACTTAAAATTTTTAATAAATATGTGTGTAATTACCACCTATGTAACACCCCGACACTAGTTACCCATAGTCAATGCATTATTACAAAACATTGGAATGATCACATGAGATCATGTCTCGAAATACCGATTAGTTTAGTATCCTTGTAAGTACTAGTTACATTCATAAGTTTTACATTACATCATGAAATAAAAAAACAAAATTTTTTCCACTTATAACACACTCAAATCCTTGGCCTATCCTTACTGGTTAATCATAATATACCTGTTCATGACTTGGGAAAAAGAAAACATAAGAAAGGGGTGATCTCATATTCTCAGTAAGGATAACAATATAGTAGAAACTATCATAAATAAGCATTAAAATTTATGGAAATGTATAATACTAAAACAATAGCCTTTTAAACATTATCTTCAGCATAATATGGAAGAGATAAATCAAATCCTTCCATTTAATTATTCGCATGTATATTCTATTAGCCGAATAACCACATGTAATATCAATAACTAATTTCATAATGATGCAATGCATAATGTCAGATATCATAACCACATAATCAAGGCCTTGTGCCAAGACTAAAAATAATATTTTTTCAAGGCCTTATGCCAAGACACTAGTTTGTCTCATGATACAAACCGATGCATCGGGGAGATATAGAAGGCTCCACCCATCACTTACTAAGTCCAATGAATTCCTCATATGAAAATGTTGAAACATAACGTAATCATTCATATTAATACTAGCATAAAAAATGTTAATACTTTAACAAAAAACCATTAATTAAATAAAAATAACACAACCATAGTCAAAATATCACAAAAACCTCAATACAATATGGAAGATTTTGTCATATTAAATCAACTTCAAACAAGTGTAAAATCCATGAAAGGATGTTGACATATATGAAATAAAAACAATTTGAGAGAAATATCTCTTTATATTTTGAAAACATTTAAAAAATATATAATTATAAAATATTTTTTTAAATATTATTATAAGCTTGCAAGGTAAGATTTGAAGGTTTTATAATAGTGGAAAATAGCCACAATCACTATATAAGTTAAATAAACATTTTTTCATTTATTTTTTCAAAAAGGTCATAAAGGACCTTGTTTGGAAAACGACAGAATGATTCCTTTCAAAAAATTTATTAAAAAGTCAATCAAGGGTATAAATTAATTTAACAAATATTATAGTAAATAGTAAAAAAAATTGAAATACATTATTAAGAAAAACATATGTGGATGATAAATAGTTCCTAGTAGATACTTAAATATAAACAACCTTGGATAAATAAAGAGATTGTTAAATTAACCCTTACCATGTAATTTTCCTTAGTAGAAGGTAGATTAACATCTTATATAATGTTTAAATCTTTTTTATTAAATTATAAAAGAACCACATACATAAATATGATATCATATATAATCTTATAATATTTCATTGTAAATGATATTTTAGTACTATCATCATTTCCGGTATTAACTGATTTATTTTATTTTATATTTTTTTGTTATGTAAGACAAGTTTGTTATGATAGGATTTATTTGATTCATATCGATAATTATATTATGTTCTTAAAAAAATTTAATCATAAAATGAAATTTAATCTTGAATTGTTACGAAGGGGTATAAATCTCACCACGTTTGTGGAGACAGTAATTCGTACGTATGCATGAGCGACAATAACATTCTATTAATGGGAGAATCTTCTGTAATTGGATGGTATATCATATATACAGAATAATTATCCTTTTATATTTATTATTTAAATCAATTATACTCATTATTATACCAATCCAAATAATTAATTGTTGAATAACAAACTACACCACGATGTAGAGAAGGTAAGCCGTACGTACGCACGTATGGTGAATTTATCATTAATGTTAAGGATAGAATAATTAATATGGTGGTACCTTATTTATAATAAAATAATAGTATATAGATGGTAATGGATTTATTATTTTGGTATGGAAACAACAAAGAAAGAGTAAGTGGAAGAAGAAAAGAACTTTGAAAGAGGTGATGAAATTATTACCTCTTTGTCGGGTGCTTCCATTTGATTTGATCAAAAGGGCTCCTTAAGTTGGCTTTATGATCAAAGTAAGGCCTCTAAGTTGAAGTGGCTGTAGAGGGGAGGATATTTGAGTAGGGTTTTTCTAGGCCAAATGGCTTTGGTGGTGTGATTTTGATAGAAGGGAAAGTACACTTTTATAAGAGAGGTGAGGGTCACTTTTCAAAAAGATTGAAATATTAATTTATTATACAATAATATTCGGTTTATAATGGCTTCAAAAAGAATTATTTTGAGGATAAAGTGGGTGAAGGCCGAAAAAATCTCAACCAATAGGTTTTAGACTGGATTAGGTTTCCGTATTAACCTTATATTTTAGATTTAACTCTTACTTAAATTGTTTAACTTTTACCATGAATTCTTGTATTATTATAATAAATGGTTAATAAACATACTACAAAAAGCCAAGGAAACCGCAAGTGGTTATTTATTGAAATATATGACCTTATATAAGTCCTTTTCCTAAACCTTATATTTTTAGGAATATTATATCAATTAATAATATTGTATTTGTTTTAAAAACTAATTTATGTGAATTTTGACACTATTTAGTATTTGGTTTTTTTGAAATTAAAAAAAACATGATTACTTAAAAAAAATATATTAAAAAATTCATAAAATGACATATTAACCTATGAAATTAGTGGAATGCATTAAAATTCTCAATTTACATTTATTTGTATATTTATAATATCAATTATATTAATCTTTCATTAATAAGCTAATTACTGCATCATCATTTTGTCATAAATAAATTTAATTTTTTAATATCTAAAAATAATAAATAAAATACCATTATGTATGAAATATTTTTATATTTTTAAGTAATATTTATAGTCGAATTAATCTTATGTATAAACCTATAATAAAAATGTTTTAGTTATGAAAATGTGAATTTAACACTTTTAACTCTTCATTAAATAAAATAATAATAAATGTCCTAATCTAATTCAAGTGGATCAAAAAGTATAATATTTTATTCCTAAGGTTTATTTGGGTCGAAATACACTTATCATATAGAATTAGGACATGTGTTAGAGTAATTATAATATCATTTTTATTGTTAATTACACTATTTACTATTAATAGTTGAAATAAAATTCAAAAGTTACTATTCACCAAAACTTATTTCATCTTATTAAACTGAATTTTACTTATTATGTTCAACCGTGTATCTTGGATTTTTGAAATCCACTTCATAGATGAAGTAAAATTACATTTTATGCAAATTTGTTAACGTTCCATGAAGGCGGGTATAAGACGTTAAAAAAATTCAATAAAGATTTATACATCTAATTTTATTATAAAATGACGCCAATAAATTACATAGAACTAATATAGGTATTATTTATCTATTCTGGATTAAAATAAATTTAAATAATTTTTTTTATTTAAATAAAAAGTCGGTTTTAAACAATAACGCAATGTTTTTCACTATTTATCAAAAATTTAATGTTTTTAGAAAAATACCAAAAATTCACCCTAAGCGAAATTTGATATTCCAAATCCAATAATGAAATCCATTTTGAAAAACAAAAATTATAAAATTTCAAAAACTTTGTATTACAATACATAACGGGTAGTTTTATTGGTCATGGTGTGCTAGAACTCGAAGATGTGTACAACACGATTTATTATATTATTCAAAGGGAAATGTACCGTGGAAGCTTGGGGTGTTACATTATTCCCTCCTTAAAATAATTTCATCCTAGAAATTTCTCAAATATTACTACATAAAATTATTTGGGTGGCTCTTAATCTTATGTTCCTTGGGTTCCCACGTTGCATCTTCCTTCTTATGGTTTCTCCAAAGAAGTTTTACCAGAAGAGTAGTCTGGTTTCTCACCACTTGTTCTATGGTATCAAGAATCTGGACAGGCTCTTCACAATAAGACATATCTAGTTCCAGTTCTATTTCTACATAGGTTAGTACATGTATTAGGTTCGACATGTATTTTCTCAATAGTGATACATGGCACACATCATGAACTTTGGAGAGACTTGGTGTTATTGGCAACCGGTAATTTATAAATACAATTTTTTCTAAAATTAAAAAAGGTCTGATGTGCTTGGGACTTAATTTACCCTTCTTACTGAAATGTATAACACTCTTCCATAGAGATACCTTTAAGAAAACATGCTCTCCTACTTGAAATTCCAAATCCTTTGGTTATCAGCATAGATCATTTTCCTACATTGAGATTTTTTGATGTGGGTTGGGATACTCTTAACCATTTCCATTGTTTCCTCGACAAGTTCTTATACTATGAGTTTTCTTTCACTAACATTATCCCAAAATGTTGGTGTACGACATCTCCTTCCATATAATGCTTCATATGGTGCCATCTTAATACTTGAATGGAAGCTTTTTTTATAAGAAAATTATACCAGAGGTAAATATTGTTCCCACATACCATGAAATTCAAGTGATAAATATCTCAACATGTCTTCTAAGGTTTGAATAGTCCATTCTGATTTTCCATCGGTTTGATGGTGGTAGACAGTGCATACACGAAGTTCCTTATCCAAGGCCTTCTAACGACTTTTCAATAATCTAGATGTAAAATGGAGATCATTGTCAGAAACAATTGATAGGGGTACTCCATGATGTCTTTCAACTTCATTAATATATAGTACTTCTAAATGTTCAAGTGGTAAATCTTACCTTATAGAATAAAATGTGCTGACTTGGTAAAATGATCAACAATGACCCATATAGTATTTATTTCTAGGTGTCTTTGGTATCCCCTTGACTAATTCCTTCGTAATATCATCCCATTTACACTCAGTTATGGGAAGAGGTTTCACGAATCCTCTAGGATGTTGTCATATATCCTTCACCTATTGACAAACTATACATATTGGCACATAATCAGCAATCTACCTCTTCATGTTTTCCCACAAAAAATGCTCTTTCAAATCACTATACATCTTAGTTCTACCAGGGTGTATTGAGAAACTTGAGCTATGATAATCATCCAATAATTCATTTTTTAGATTATGTATGTCAGGAACACAAATTCTATTCACAAAATTCAAAATTTCTTTTTCATATATGAATACAATCAATCTACCATCATTCATAGCATTATTTTTATTTTGAAACTCATCATCATCAGTCTGAGAACCTTTTATCCTTTCTAGTAAATATAGTTTGGAAACCATTTGAAAAAGTATTGTTGTTTCACCTTCCATGATTATTCCAATATCTATCATTAATGGATACATGAACATAGGATCCCTTTCAACTCACATCTTGTTCAAAACTCCATGATCTTTTCTGCTCAAAGCATTTACCACCTTATTTTCCTTCCCTAGGTGGTACTGTATAGTGAAATTACAATCCTTGATTAGTTCAAACCATCATCTTTGCCTCTTATTGAGTTCATTCGGTGAGAAAATATACTTCAAACTCTTGTGATTGGTATATATCTCACATTTTTACCATAGATATAGTGTCTCCATATCTTCAATGAAAATATTATAGCTTCTAACTCAAGATCACGAGTGGGAAAGGTTTGTTAATCAATTTTTAGCTATCGTGGTGAATAGGAAATAAATCTATCATTTTGTATAAAGACACAACCATTTCCTTTCTTTGAATCATCACTATAAATATCAAACCCTTCATTCCACAATGGTAGAGTCAAGATAGAAGCATTGACTAATCTTCTCATCAATTGTCCAAAAACTTCATCACACTCTTTTGTCCAAACAAATTTAAGCCCTTTACGTGTGAGATGGGTTAATGGGTTAGCCAATGAGGCATAATTCAGGACGAAATGATGATAATAACCTACTAAACCAATAAAACTATGTACCTTAGTTATACACATCAGTGATGGCCATTCTTATATATTCTCTTGTCTTAGAAGTATCAACATAGATTCCATCATATGAGATAATATGGCAATGAAAAGAAATCTCTTTAAGAAAGAATTCACACATGAAAAAAATCCCATATAATTAATTTTTTAAGTGTCTTTAGAATAGTGCACAAGTTATTTTCATGATCTTCGTATCTTTTGGAGTATACCAAGATACCATCAATAAATACCACTACTAATTCATCAAAATATTCCTTAAAATATATTCATTAGATCCATGAAGAAAGAGGGTGCATTAGTCAGTCCAAAAGGCATTGCTTTAAAATCATAATGCCCATACCTGGTATGAAATGATTTCTTCAGAATGTATTCCTTATTCACACACAACTGATGATATCCAGATCAAAGGTAAATCTTTGAAAAATATTGATCTCCATAACGTTTATCAAATAAATCATCAAATCAATATTGGGGATACTTTTTATTTATTGTTATAGCGTTGTTCCCCCTCTAGTCAATGCAAAACCTCATAGATCAATATTTCTTCTTAACAAATTGAACATGGGATCTCCATAGGAAAGAACTTGGGAGAATACCCAATTCCTGTAGTTGTTTCTTTAGTTCCACTAATTCCACAATGTCCATTCTATAAGGGGTCTTCGATATGGGCCTTGAAACATAAATTAAATCAATGGAAAAATCAATTTGTTGTTTTGGAGGATTTCCATGTAAATCCTCTAGAAACACATCAACATATTCTTGAAAAATATGTACGTCCTATATTTGAACAATCCTTTCCTCACCTATAGTTATTTCACCATCTTCCTCCCAAATTATTGAATTTATTATAGCTACTGCGGTTGGATCTAGATTAAAATCTGATGGAGACTTTTCTACTCTAAAGATAAAGTACTCCTTATCATGATAAAAAATTGTAACCTATTTCTTCTTACAATAAATTTTCACATCATGGTCTGAAAGCCAATCTATATTGAGGATTATGTCAAATTCAATCATGGGCATGATTATGAGATCAGTAGATAAAGAATGTTTATATTCCCTAATGTTAATTGATTCACAAAACATTATTGCAATGATACT
The DNA here is from genome assembly GCA_963277665.1 of Viscum album. NCBI lineage: Eukaryota > Viridiplantae > Streptophyta > Magnoliopsida > Santalales > Viscaceae > Viscum > Viscum album. The sequence goes on along the minus strand of OY728155.1, from coordinate 187,020,566 downwards.
TCCCTTAAGATTTTTGATTAAAAAATACCTTCTCAAATCAAAATGGAAATATCTTATTTTCATAGAAAACTAGGAAGATATAAAAGAATGCGATGATCTATATTCAAATAAATCATTGGATAAATTTGAGGAAACATTTAAATTACCTACCATCACGTCATTTGGAGCTTCGACCTCAGCAGTAGCAATCATATAATCTTAGACTTTCTTCCTTAGCATTTCTGAGGTAAGATTCATTGGAACTTAGGACATTCATTTTCATAATTCCCAATTTCTCTATAATTGTATCATTTAACATTGACAACCTATTTCTTTCCCATGAAATCATGAGCTTGGTGGCCTTTTTCACCACACTTTTAACAGACTCTAATTCCCTTCAGAAAAGTACCGGGGTGTTTATTCCCACATTTACTACAGGATGAAAATTAAACTTTTCCCTTCTTCCCCTTACTTCCATTTCGATAGTGTTCAGAATATATCTTATTCTCTTTCTTTACATTAAAGTCGTAATACATAGAAAATTCCTTTTCTATCTTGATATCACATGAGACAATATCTTTGTATTATGAGAAGGATTGTGAGACTAATGCTCGATAGAGAAGTGGTTTTAACCCATCAATAAGTCAATCCATCTTACCCCTTGGGTTACTTATATAATTTGTTGCATGCCTTTCTAGCATTGTAAAGTTAGCCTCATAATTTGAGACATTCTCATCCTCATTATTCCTCAGACTCAGAAATTGTCTTTCTATATCCGTTAGATGGTCACGAGAAAATCATTTTTATAAAAAAAACTATTTAATCTCCCTCCATTTCATTTTGATACTTCTTCATCTTCCTTTTTTGTTTTGAATCAATGACCACCATTGATATACATCTCTTGTTAGGTGATAAACATTCATGACACCTTTTTCTCTTTTTCTAATCCCCAAAGCATGAAATATTATCTCTAAGAAACATACCCATTTCTCAGATACAAATGGATTTGTAGTCCTATTGAATGTTGGTGGTTTTTTCTTTATTAAGAAGCCTAACATTGATCCTCCAAATTGTGGATTAGGATGCTCCATACATGTAAGGTTATTATTCATAACTTGAGATATTTTTCCTAGTATGGTAATAAGTTGTTCAACACTAGTTTCATCACCAGATCCACTATAATTATCTTGAGTAAGAGGGAAATCCCTATATGGATTATATACATTTATACGGTTTCCATTCTATCCACTAAGATCCATTTTAAAAAATGTCATAGAATAGATTAGTTTATGAATCGCAATACATAATTCCAAACTAGTGAAATTCATAACACAAATTGAATAGTTTAATCATATAATCCATAATCATAAAGAATGTTTTTATGAGGAAGTATTTACTCATAAATCGTTCATAATGGTTTTTAAATAAAATGTGAATTATATAAAGCGTATCCCCCAAGAGTGTCGTCACCATGAGTGTTAAAAGGCCCATTGTCATGTAGCAGGATACCTCTGGTCAAGCCTGAAACACCTTGTCAGTATTTTCACTCCTACGTATATCTGGGCCAGAGCTGCCCTTACCTACTCTTATCCAGACATGGATGTATTGCTTTGTAAAATCACAAAATCTCTACATTACCCAAATTTTATGAAATTCTTATATACTAATCCTCAAAGTCTATCTTAGATTATTATTCCCTAATCATAGTATTTATAAATATAGTTTCCATGGTTTGTAATAAACATCATTTGACACCAACTGTAATGCCCCGACCCTAGTTACCCAGAGTTAGTGCATTATTACATAACATTGGCATGATCACAATAGATCAAGTCTCGAAAGACTAATTAGTTTTTTAGCTATATAAATACTAGATACATACATAATTTTTACATTACATCATGAAATAAAAAACATTTTTTCCCATTTGAACTCACTCATATCCTTGGCTTATCCCAATAGGTTAATAATAATAAACTTCTTCACATCATGTGAAAAAGAAAAAAATAAGAAATGGGTGATCTCAGATGCTCAGTAAGGATAAATATATAGTAGAAACTGTCATAAATAAGAATAAAAAATTTAAGGAAATATTTAAGAATAAAGAGGAAGCCTTTTGAACATAAACAACATCATAATGTAGAAAATATGAATCAAATAATTCAATTTAATTATTTAAAATGATATTATACTAGTATAATAATCACATGTAATATCAATAGATGATTTCATAAAGATGGAATGCATAATTTCAGATATCATAACCACATAGTCAAGGCCTCATTCTAAGACTACAAATATGATTTTGTCATGTCATTTTCCCAAGACAGTCATTTGTCTCATGAGACCTACTGATGCATCGAGGATCAATAGTGGGCTTCACCCATTACTTACTAAGTCCAATGCATTCCTTATACGAAAAGGTTGAAACATAACATGAACATTAGTATTAAAAATTCCATATGAAATGTTAATAATTTAACTATAAAATTTTAATGGTATAAAAATAACACATCCATAGTTAAACATATTACAAAACCTTAAATACAATATGGAAGACTGTATCATAATAAATCAAATTTAAGTCATGTTTTTTATGGATAAGATATATTTAATTATTATATATAATTATATTAAGTTCTTAAACATTATTTTATAATCATAAAATCAAATTTATTCATGAAATGTTATGATGCGGAATGAATCACATCGCATTCGTGGAGATGGTAGTCCTTATGCACACACGAGCGACAATTCCATTCAATTGATGGTGTAATTTTATATAATTGGATGGTATATCATATATACAGAATCATTAACATGTTATTTTTATTATTTAAATCAATTATACTCATTATTATACACATCCAAATAATTAAGTGTTTAACAACAAACTACACCATGATGTGGAGACGTTAATCCGTACGTACGAACGTATAGTGAATTTTTCATTTATAAGATGGATAGAATAATGAATATGGTTGTACCATATTTATAATAACATTAAAGTATGTAGAAGGTACTAGAGTTATTATTTTTGTATGGAAACAACAAATAAAGAGGAAGTGGAAGAAGAAAAGAACTTTGAAATGGGTGATTAAATTATTACCTCTTCTTCGGGAGCTTCCTTTTGATTTGATCATAAGGGAAAATTAAGTTGTATTCCTGATAAAAGTAAGCCCTCTATGTTTAAGTGAGGGTAGTTGGGAGAATATTTGATCAAGGGTTGGCCGAAACAAATGGATTTGGAGGTGTGATTTTGTGAGAAGGGGATGTACCCTTTTATAAAAGAGGTGAGTGTCACTGTTGGCATCAGAAAACGAGTCAATGTAATTCACCAAATGCAGCGAGACTTGAAGTTAGAGAGAATCTCACTCCGCAGAATTTTATTTAACAAGTTGTGAATCCCAAAAAGAGTTACAGATCAGAAGTTATGTCTGTTCGAAGTCTGGCTGCTGGAAATAGCCATCCAGGACTGTTTTGGGGAAAAGTATGGATTTGCACGTAAAAAGGGAATCTTTCGTGTAAAAAATGGAATCTTGTATGTAAAAATGGAATCTTGTGCATAAAAAAGAATATTTGACATAAAATGGATTTTCGTGGAAAATTGGAATGGAATTTTATGAGCACCAACATTCAAGGCTTCGCCTATAAATACAAGTGCACCCTACTTATTCCCAGTAAGGCCCTCGGAGGTCAGCCGCCGCTATAATGCACGTAATTCTGACATTTCCACTCCCACGTGCAAAACCCCCCATCTTGTGAAAAAACATTACTTTGGCGCATAATGGGGCCAATATGCCCAATTTTGTGCGCAAAACAAATTTTTTGTACGCAACACTGCCACTTTGCCCAATTTTTCATGCACCAATGTTGTACCTATCCCATTTTTCCCACACATTCTCTATTGCATCCAAACCCCTCGTATTTTTCACAATTCCTTCCCTATTATGTGCACAACTCCCCTATTGAACACACACTCCCTATTGCGTGCAAAGACCCCCTCTTGCTTTTAAACCTCCCCTATTGCACGCAATTCCTTCCATATTGCATGCACAGCCCCCTATTGCATGCACATCTCCCATATTGCATGCGATCATGCCCTATTGTATGCATCCCTTCCCTATTGCAAACACTCCTACCCTATTTCACACCAGCCTTACCTATTGCATGAAACCCTTCCGTCTTACGCGCAACCCATCCTACGCCAGGCTTGTGCCCACCGGTCTATACCACGGGGGTTGCACCCCCACACCCCCACTTGGATGTTAGTGTGGGGTTGCGGTCCTGGGCCTCTGGGCCGGTCCCTTCACAACTGTCACTGACCCCGATGAAAAATGGAGAGTCACAAAACAAAGTTTTCAGGCTGGGACACCGATATTTTTCATTGAACCCTTATGTGCATCTACCTTCTAACTATGGAATACCCAGATTTTAGATACTCCTCCACACACCATTAAACTCCTTGAGTTGACATATTCATCTTATTTGTTTCTCTTGTCGTGAATTTATATTCTCATCATCAATTACTCGAGTACCTTGAGTCAATACATTCCTCATGAAACACATCCAAGCCCCCATCACCTAACTCCTATGCCAGGTTGAACTTGAAAAATCCTCCCTTGTGTAAGTCCCAACACCATCCATTTCTTGGTTCTTTATGCCTAATTGTTATATCTACATGACTTTAAACTATAGTAATACATACATGAAAAACATAGTGTTCCTCTAACTCAATATAATAGATGCCTTGTGTACCAAGTATATGATTCCAATAGTTATATCTACATGACTTTAAACTATAGTAATCCCTATATGAAAAAATAGGATGCCTCTTACTCAATATAAGAGATTCCTTGTGCACCAAGCATAAGATGCCAAGAGTCATCTCTACATGACTATAACCTATAGTACACCCTATGTTCCTAACATAGGATGCCTCTTGCTCCAAAAAAAATATGCCATATGATCCAAGAATAAGATTCCAATAGTCCTCTCAACATGACTATAAACTACAGTACTCACCAAGTTCCAAACATAGGATGCCTCTTGCTCTAAATAAGTGATGCCTTATTCTCCAAGAAAATGATACCAATAGTCTTTTCTACATGACTATAATTTTTTTTACACCCTCTATTCCAAACATAAGATGCTCGTTGATCTAAACAAGATATTCCTTATGTTCCAAGAATATGATGCCAATATTCCTCTCTATATGACTATAAACTGTAGTACATCCTATTATTCAATAATAGGATACATATTGTTCCAAATGAGAGATGCATTATGTGCCAATCATAAGATTCCAATAGTCCTTTCTACATGACTATAAACTGTAGCATGCCCTATAATTCAATAATATGATGCCTATTATTCAATAAAATAGAAGCCTTTTCTGCCAAGCATAAGATGCATTATTCCATGATCAAAGTGGCATAACATCAAGTGAATTGGAATCTGTTCAAACATTCCATCACACCACATCATGATTCGCATTTCCTTCATTCAGATCTTCATCCTATTACATTTTTGAAGGGACCCCCTAATGGCATGGTTCCATGTTGCCTCCGCTCACCTACCATTCTAGGCCAACGCCCCGGAAGTCTTTCGACGAAACTTTGAGTTTGGTTTTATTTTTCGAACCCGGTCAACAGTCGACCCTCATTTTTTTGTCCCCATTTTAGGATAATGTGATATGAATTATGTGTTTTGATCATAGTCCACCATTATCCTCTATATTCATGACACCCGCACCACATTCTGAATGTTGGGAATGTGATTCATAATTTTAATCTCCCTTTGTTCAGACTGATTCCAACTCCCTTGGCGTTATCCTGCTTGTGCACTAGTGCATAGGTGGTGGCCCAAATTATATGACTCAACCCACCAATGAGTTGGGATGCCCTCATGTAAAGACATGAGGAAGACACCCGAGAAACTTCCTTGCGTAAGCCCCATTTACCATTGCTTCTCCATAGCATCACCCAGGCAACTTCCATGCGTAATCCCCATTCACCATTGCCGCTTCTTAGTGGAATCCAGGCACACTAACGGCTATTTCTTCTTCACCTATCCATGCTAACATGGACCCCCAAATGGATCACTCTATAACACCCCATCACCATGGCATTACTACTATGTTCCCTTCCCCAAGGAGCGGGAGGTATCAGTTATGTAAGTACTAGGGGTGCAGAGTGAATCCCTCACATCCGAGTTACAGGATGTTAAACTGCCAAGCGCCATCATCCTTAGCACATGATGTTAAACTATGACCACACCCTTTGTTCCGTACGTGGGTTTACCCCACCTTGGGAACTATCTACGCCCAATAGTCTCCATGGGAATGAGATCATTCCTCACATTGAATGATACCCTCTTTATTGGAGTGGAATTCGTCTACGGGGAAAGGGTAACCACCTTGGGGTAATCCCCTAGCTCTTCTTGCTGGAGGTAGCACGCCTGGTCCTCTTCTCTTACTTAGTGTCAATTCTCTCTCCCATTTGGCTTTGTCGCCACCCGGTCCTCCATCCTAGAGTATGCCCAAATCTCCATCATCTTGGGCTGCTAACCATGCATAAGACCCTGTTTCCTCTTTTGGTAGCTAACCATGTATAAGCCCCACTCTACATCCTACGGATGCACGTTGTGTGATGTGATCATCGGGCCTTTTCTACCTCTTGTTTCTCACATCGAGGATGAATCACATGGGCTTAGTGTAAGCATCGACCACGAAATCCTCCCCAAGAACCCTAGAGTGTAATCCCCATGACTTACAATTTAACTACATGGACTTTTATCCTTGCCAAGTCAAGGTACGTAGGAAGCCTCCCTAAGGTTCAAGCCCAACACCCAGCCGTTTTGACCCCCTTCATGACAGTTCGGTCCCTCCTGAACTACGTGGACATTGATCCTTACCATGGAAAGGTTCGTTGGAATCCTCCCTGAGGTTGAAGCCCAACACCCATCGGTTTCGACCCCTTTCACATTGGTTCTCTCCCTCCTAAACTACGTGGACTTTTATCCTATCCAAGGCAGGCTATATAAGAAGCCTCCCTGAGGTTCTAGCCCAACACCCATTGGTCCCAACCTTCTACATGTCAGTTTACCAACACCACCTGAACTGCATGGCCTTTGATCCTTGCCGAGGCAGGGTATGTATAAATCCTCCCCGATGTTCAACCCCAACACACATTGGTACCGAACATCTTCACGTCAGTTCACCAACACCACTTGAACTACGTGGTCTTTGATCCTTGCGAATGAAAGGTACGTAGGAAGCGTCCCTGAGGTTCATGTCCACCATCCATTGGTTCTGACCATTTCATGTCAGTCCACCCCTTTTGAACTATGTGGTCTTTGATCCTTACCAAGGCAAGGTACGTAGGAAGCCTCCTCGAGGTTCAAGGCTGACAGCCATTGGTTCCAACCCCCTTCACATCAAACAACCTTTGTCCCGCATGACGTTAAACTATATGCCCCCTTTTCGTCCTGCACGATATTAAACTACATCATCCTTCCTGAACTATGGGTATTTTTATCCTTGCCAAGGAAAGGTACATGGGAAGACTCTATGAGGTTCAACTCCATCCAGCGGTAAGTTGTTGTGACCCCATCCAGTGGTAAGTCATTGTAAAACCCATCCCGTAGTAAGTCATTGTCAACCCCATCCAGCGTTAAACCACTGTGACCCCATCTAATGGTAAGCCGCTGTGACCCTATCCAGTGGTAAGATGTTGTGACCCCATCCAGTAGTAATCCATTTTCAACCTCATCAAGTGATAAGTCAGTGTCAACCCCATCCAGTGATAAGTCGTTGTCACCCTGTCCAGCAGTAAGTTGTTATGACTCCATCTAGTTGTAAGCTATTGTGACCCCATCCAGTGGTAAGTTGTTTGACCCCCAATATATGGTAGGTAATTTAAGTCCCCAAAATATGGTAATATGTCTTCTGATGAACTACGTGGAGTTTTATTTCCTTCCACTAGGATACGTAGGAAGCTACTTTGAGGTTTATGCACATTACTCGTGACTCATCCTGATCTACATCTCGATCCTATATGTTCTGGGAAGATCATTCCCCAACATAGAGGTTCTATTTTCTCTGAATCCCATCTATGAATTCATTCTCACAGGTTTCCTCCTCTGGTGTCCCATTGTCCAACTGAACTACACAGACTTGGATTCCCCACCACAGGGATACATAGGAAGCATTTTCTAGGTGCTAACCCAATATCACTGTCATCCTCACGTTGGTTCTATCTCATTCTATATCAACTTCATTAAACTCTCCATCATCTATCTAGATTATTACCTGGGCCGCCACATCCCGATGGGACCATGTCATCCACCTCCTCGCTGCCCCTAGTAGTACTTGAGCCACTTTCCAGGTGTAATCCCCAGAATGTATCTAGGTCATTGTCCTTTGTGTACAACCTGATTCATCACTATTTTGAACTACATGGGTTTTGATCCCTATCATGTACACAAGGTACATAGGAATCCTTCAAGAAGTTCAACCTCAGTCAATGGTAAACCTTAGTGCTTCCTCGTTCTGGGGTGCACTCTCTCTGATTTTCCCTCAGTGGTGTCCATATCAGCCTTCACATTGTGACAAATTACCTTTATCGGACACACCATCATGGGTCTACTCTTATTGAATATTCTAATCCATCTACCTAGTAAACACTCCTGGATCTCCATCCTAGGGATCAACCAATATGATCCGTCTCCATGGGACGTTCTGATCACCCTCATTCCATCTTTGCAAGACATTAAACTCGCGGCCTACATCCTCTTAAGCATGATATGCATGAGGGAAACCACAGAAGAGATTCCTTTAGCGTAACCATCTCCACAAGATGTTAAACTTGCATCCTACCTCGTTTTAAACATGAAATGCTTGAGGGAAGCCTCAAAAGACATGAATCTGGCATATTCATCTCCTCAAGACGTTAAGATCATGGAGTAACCTATGTTAAACATGGGATGGTGAGGAAAAACTTTGAGACATGCCTCTGGAATAAGATATCGCACAACTGACATGGGATTCCTTAGGTTATAAACCCTTGAGATGCCCTCTTATGAAGAAGAATATAGGTTCCCCTATGTCCACGTATCCAGAGATGCCCCAATATGCCTGATGTTGTCATCTACTCTGACCGAAGGATTCTACCATTTTAAGACATCAATGAATGTCCCGACAGAAGTAGTGTAATTAAATAGAATCCACAAAGATATTGCACTGGGAATGAGATTCATGACCCACGACTTAATCGTTAAGGGAGACTTGGACTTGGTGACAAGTTCCGAGGAGGAATCCATGGAAGGAAGAACCGACATCCCATCATCTCATTTTGATCATGGAGAAAACATTCTTGAATATGCGACGAATGCTACCCGCCTTTGGAAAGCAGGAATGTGGGGTAACCACTGCTCGTCCTCCACAGATGGATGTGCGTGCCTCGACGAAAGCATCGGAAATAGTCACTTTAGGAAAATCTTGAAATATAAATTTATTATACAATCATATTCGGGTAATAATGGCTCAAAAATAATTTATTTCAAGTCTAATGTGGGGTTGGGTTGAAAACCATTAAACCAATAGGTTTTAGATAGGTTTAGATGACCATATTATCCTTATCATTAAATTTAACTCTTAGTTAAATAGTTTAACTTTTACCATGTATTCTTGTATTATTATAATAAATGGTTAATAAAATTACAATAAATATCCAAGATAACCACGGGTGGTTCATTATTTACATATCTAACCTTATATAAGTACTTTGGCTAATCCTTATATTTTTAGTAATATTATATCAGTTAATAAGATAATATTTTTTTAAAAACTCATTTATGTCAATTTTGACACTATTTGGTATTTTATTTTTTTGAAAGTAAAAATGCATGATTACTTCAAAAAAAATCAAATCATTCCTAACATGTCATATTAACCTATAAATTAGCGGAGTGAATTAAAATTCCCAATTTACATTTATTTGGATATTTATAATATCAATTATTTTAATCATTCATTAATAAAGTAATTACTACATCATGATTCGTCCATTAATAAATTAAATTATTAATGTATAAAATTTTTAAATAAAATACCATTATTTAAGAAATCATTATATCTTTCTAATTATTATTTCAAGTGGAATTTATCTTATTTATAACCTCGTATTAAAAATGATTCAGTTATGAAATTTGAATTTAAAACTATTAACTCTTCTTTAAAAAAATTATAATAAATGTCTTAATAAAATCCAAGTAAATCAAAGAGGATAATATTTTATTCCTAAAGTTTATTTTGGTAGAAATACACATATCTAAAATAATTAGGACATGTGTTAGGGCAATTCTAATAAAATTGGAACCATTAATTACCCTATTTACATTTAAATTTGATTAATAAAATTCAAAAGTTATTTTTCACCAAAAATTATATTCATCTTATTGAACCAAATTTTACTATCTAATTTCAACCATGTCTCTAGAATTTTTGATATTCAATTCACAAAAGCGGTAAAATTATGTTTTATGCAAATTTGCTAACATTTTTAGATGGTGGGTAAAAGACATTAAAAACAATAATTAAAAATTTATACATCTAATTTTATTATAAAATTAATCCAATGAATAACATTGAAATAATATAGGTATTGTGTATCTATTTTGAGATAAAATATATTTAAATAAAATAAATAATTATTTAAATAAAATGTCAACAATAATGAAATGTTTTTCATTATTCATCAAAAATTAAAATTTTATAGAAAAATACCAAAAATTCTCCCGCAACTAATTTTTACATTCAAAATCCAAAAATGAAGTCAATTTTAAAGAAAATAAAATTTATAAAATTTCAAAAAGATGGTATTACTATTCATAACGGCTAGTTTGATTGGTCATGGTGTGCTAGATCCTGAAATTGCATACTATGAAAGTTATTGTATTATTAAATGGGAAAAATAACGTTGAAGATTGGGGTGTTACAACCGAATTAAGAATGTGTATGAGAGAACTATTAGAGGAAAACCAGCATTGATATATCAATGTCATCGAGGATGGATGGTGTAAAAGTGTCTATTATCAGTCGAAAATTGAGATTTTAATACAAAAATTGGCCAGTCAATGGAAACTAAGAAAAAAAACTCTAATTGTCTTGAAAAGTTAAAAAAATGATTAATAATTAATTTGTGATATGTATGAACTAGTATCATGTCAAACCCACACACTATGGGGCCTATATGACTCAAAGTGTGTGTTTCTAATTTAAAATTAATTTTTAGTAAAAAAACATATGTCACATACTAAAAACCCAATGAAACACATTCATATTGTGTTGATACCTTAGGAAAATTATCCATTAGTCCTTTGGGACTTGTAGGAATCATCTAAATCTCAATATGATTCATGGTATGAGTAGTATGACTCCAAGTTCATCTTTTTATTCAAAATTTCATTAGTTTTAGTGAAATAATAACTGAAATACTCAAAAAATTGTATTTGGATTACTTTGGTACTTTAAGAAAATGATATATATGAAATTTGAGAAGTATAATATTCAGTCATACCTGAATCTGATACATGATTTTACTAGTAATACTCATAAAGTTTGATACGAGTTTAAAATTTTCATTATAATAAAAAAAGTGTCACTCACTGAATACTATGAAAACACACTCTGATTGACATAATAATTTAGTAAAATGATTCATAATTTATTTTTGATGTTTATAATCAGTCTCATGACAACCCCAAACACGATGTGACCTATATGTCTCAATGTTAGTGTTTCTAGTTTAAAATGAAATTTTAGTAAAAAACTGAAATTTCATAATTAAAACTGGTGAAACACATTCATATTTTTGATACATTATTATAAAAATACATATATTATTTTAGATGTTTTAGAATCTGGTACATCACAATCATAATAATTGTGTGACTGGTAGGACTCCAGTTGTATCTTTTTGTTCAAAATTGACAATAATTTTTGTGAAAAAACAATTATCATACTCAAAACTGAACCAAAAATTTCAGATTTATTCGGTACATTAGAAAAATGATCCATAAGTCATTTTTTTCTTTAGGAGATAGCCTCCATAAAATATGTTACATAAAGTTCCTGGTATGAAACAATGTTTCTATAATGAGTTTGAAATTAACATTCTAATAAAAAAGTATTAATAACTAAAAACTAAGAAAACATTCTCTTATTGTCTTGAAAATTTAGGAAAATGATTAATAATTCATTTGTTACACATATAAATCAGTCTCATATCAAACTGAAACATGATGGGACCTATATGACTCAACGTTCATGTTTCCTATTTAAAATGACATTTTAATAAAAAAACAAAAGTGGTATACTGAAAATTGAGGAATCAAATTCAGATTATTTTGATATATTACAAAAATGATACATAAGTCATTTTAGACGTTTCTGAATCATCTAAACCTCAATTGGATGCACGATATGACCTGTATGACTCCAAGTGCATCATTTTATTCATAATTGACATTAACATTAATGAAAAAACAACTGACAAACTCAAAACCAAAAAATAAATAAATTCGTATTATTTTGGAAATTTATAAAAATGATATATCTGTTATTTTCAAGATCATGGAATCAACCACACCCAAATCTTGCTACATAATGTTCCTGGTGTGACTCAAAGTTATAATTATCAGTTTACGATTTACATTTTAATAAAGAGAAGTGTCACTCACTAAAAACTATAAAAATTCACTCATATTATTGTGGTAATTTGGAATAATTATTCATAATTCATTTGTGATCTGTATGAATCTGTCTCATGTCAAACTCACACACGGTGCAATTTGTATGAATCAAAGTGCGTGTTTTGAGTTTGAAATGATATTTTTGTAAAACAAAAAAAGTTCCACACTTAAAATTGTGGAAAATTATTCATATTGTTTTGATAATTTAAGAAAAAGATCCATAAGTCCTTTGGAACATTTTGGAATTAGCCTCATCTCTATCTAATGCATGATGTGACTGGTATGAATCCAAGTGCATTTTTTATTCAAAATTTTCATTTATATTAGTTGAAAAAACAACTAAAATACTTAAAAATTATCAAAAACATATGAATTATTTTGTTACTTTAGGAATACAATTTATAAGTTTCACTAGAGCCTCAGCTGAGTTTGTGTGGACTCGAAACGTGTATCCATGAGACCAGAGTTCAAAACTAGGTAGAGAAATATATTCAGGTTACTGTATTAGAACTATAATAGGTACTTTATCATGTATGTTTTGGTATTGTAGTAGTTAGAACTATTCATCTATTTGGTCTTTCAAGCCATCGGTTTGGTCCCTAGGTCCATCAAGGCCTTTAGGCCACCTCAAGGCTTTCGAGCAACCTAAAATTTTGTTGGATGCACCAGGAAGACTCTATAGGGATCAAAATTCAGATAAGGATTCGGAGAAGTCTTATTCACTAGAGCAGAAGCTAATAGATGTGGAAGAAAGATAGGGTATGACATTTCCATTCGGACTACCCTATGAATTCTCGAGAAGCCTAGCTGAATAGACAAGTGAATGTGGAGAGCTAATATCACATTGGTGATGCTTGGGAGGAGAAGTTCCATGTAGTTATAGTCTGGATATTTCCTCTAAGACCTACATTTCATTTAATATATAAACCTATGGGCTTTTTAAGGATTCCCCCTCCTCCCTTTAAAGGGGGTTTATCCCAAAATCAATGAAAATAAAGCCATCAGGCCATTCAGGTTGAAAAAAATACTTAAGTCATTTGTAATATATATGAATTAGCCTCACCTTAATCTAATGAATTATCATCCCGGTATGACTCAAAATATCTATTATCAATATAAAATTGATCTTTAATACAAAAGTGATAATATCTTAAAATCAAGAAATCAAGTTTTAGTTTTATTGACAATTTTTGAAAACGATTCATAATTCATTTTTTATGTTTATGAATCATTCTCATGTTAATCCCAATCATGGCGCAAACTGTATGAATCTAGGTGTCTATTTCCAATTTGAAACGACATTTTAGTTAAAAACAAAAGTGTCAACATCAAAACTAAAAAAACATATTCATATTGTTATGATACATTTGGAAAAAAAAATCTATATTTCATTTGAGATGTGTTTGAATCAAACACCCCTCAATTCCACACATGGTGTGATAGGTATGACTTCAATTTCATCTATCTATTTAAAATTGACATCAATTGTAGTAAAAACAATAGAAATACTCAAAACACATAAAATTCATTTATATTATTTTATTAATTTAGGAAAACAATCCATAAGTCATTTGTGACTTGCAAGAATCAGCCACACCTCAATCAAATACATGATGTGATAAGTATAACTCAAAGTGTCACTTTTCAGTTTTAAATTAATTTTTTAATTCATAATAGTGTGAATCACTAACAATAACAAAAAAATTCTTTTTTTCTTGATAATTTAGAAAAAAAAATTCATAATTCATTTTTAAAATGTATGAAATAGTTTCATATCAAACCCACATAAGATGTGATGTGTATGACTCAAAGTGTATGTTTCTAGTTTAAAATGAAATTTTAGTAAAAACTCAAGTGGCGTACTCAATACTAAGGGAACACATTTTAATTGCTTTCATACATTAATAAAATGATCCATATTTCATTTCGGACCTAAAAGAATCATCCACACATCAATACGATGCTTGGTGTGACCATAATAACTCCAAGTGTGTCTTTTTATTCAAAGTTGACATTAATTTAAGTGAAAAAATAACAACCATAATCAAAACCAAACAAACACATTCAAATTGTTTTGGTACTTTTGGACAAGAATCCGTAAGTCCTTTGTGATGTTTTGGAATCAACCACACCTCAATACGATAGACGATGTGCTCGATATGACTCAAAGTGTGCCTTTTTAGTTAAAATTAACATTAATTTAATTTAAAAAAATTTCTAACACATTATATAATAGATTTTATCTTGTGTTTGTGTTGAAAATTTTATTTTATTTTCATTATTAATTTGTATCTAATTGTTCAAATTTCAGATTTTATTTCTGGTACTTTGTGGAGACAGAGTGTGTTGTTAGAGCACACAACATGCCCTATTTCTGGTTCTTCAGTGTGCTATAAAATCTCAACAAATTATTCATCTTTATCAGTGGTACTAAATGCGGTGATAAATGATTCCACCATCATATCTTATGAAAGTGTTGATCAAGGGTCATTGATCCACACTTCTAAAATCACTGATTAGGGGATCCTTTATCAGTGCTTTAATAAGAAATGATAAATAAACCCTCTATTCTTACTTCTAATGGGTCTCTTTCTGTGTTCTTTTGGGAGAACTAATAAATGTGTGATTAATAATCACATTATTAGCTAATAAATCACCCCTTTATCAGCTCTTTTCTAGTGCAAATAAAATTCTTGGCCTTTTAACTCTATTGCTGTAGTCATCACATATCAAGCACTGATAAAGGCCTATTCTAGATCTGTTAAAGGCCTTATTTGGAGTAGTCTATGAATAAATATAGAACCAAATTCTCTTAAGTGAAATTTTTGAGGTCGTGTGATGTTCTAAGGTACCACATGTTTTCCAGAATATCGTATGGTGAAATTTGAGGAAACAATAATACCCCAAAACATGTGGTGTTTAAATGATGTACAATGATTTGTATACAGTGTTAAAAACATGAGATGATCTGTGGAATTTGTGATGTTTCATGATGAATGGAGTTATGTTTGAGTCTTAATTAATTTTATTATCTGTATGATTAAATAAGAAACATGAAACATTATGGTATTAAAAATGAAGGAAATTCATATAGAGGTAAGCTGCAGGCGATCATTATGTGACATGAGAGGTAAACACATGAACCCATGGATATTTGAGATACTAAATTAAAGAGCAGATATAAGTTTCATTCCATGATTTCAATTCACACATGTGGTCAATGATCTATAGAGGTTAGTAAACATCAATATTATAAAACCTAAATTATCTGGATGTTTGTGATGACCTCCATGAAGATATAGATAACCGAAATATTTCATGGTAATTCAAATGATATTTTTTGATAAATATAATTCCCAATAATAATGGGTTATTCAGAATAATAAATATATAAAAACATAGAGTCATTACCTATTGATATTTCAAAGAGGAAAAATGAATGTGTTTATTTATAAAAGCATTTAAATGATGTATTTTAAATCATGTATTTATTGAGACCCAATGCACTATATTTTTTTGTGGAAAAATATGAACATGTAGGTAATGATGAATATGTACAATATTGAAATATCCTTCAAGATCCTAATACATTATTGTATTCAAGATAGAATTAGTTTAAATCCCCGAGTCTTTTGAAGAAGAATCACTTATGTTCCCAATAATTCAAAGATTGAGATGAATCTATATTGTACCAAACTTTGAAGGATTCATGTGATTTATTTTTTTGATGTTTCTGAGGATGTATATGGGAATGTTTGGTTCATCAATTTTATGGAGAAGGATCAATTCTCATCCTACAGTGGATCAATAAATTAACAAAGGTGAAGTATTCTGATTAGTTATATGAGTACTTGATGTATTCTGGTTTGGTAAAGGAGAAAAATGAGTCTCTGTGATGGATCCAAATAAAGAAGTATTTTATTTGGATCCAAATTAAAATGAAGTCTATCGGTTGGAGCTCAAGAAGAATAATCTCAGTTGGAGGTGGGAACATTTTAATAACTTTATTGATAATGATTAATTGTAATAATTTATTTATCAACGATAAAGTAATGTAGGTTGGAATAATAAACATTTAAAGGATTATGTCATTATGCTAAGACATGTAAATACTATGTTTTTTTCTATCTCTTATTATTTCTTCATATAATGTGAGACTGTGAGAAATCATTTTGAGGATCTAGAACCTTATTATGTTCAAGGGGTTAAATTCAAAAGAAATAAATTTTTAAATGTAAAACTATGATCCCCCTCTCAATATTCAATCCTGCTTAGGGATCTATAGAAAGAGATAAGGAAGATAGAGTGAGTCATTTTTAGGATTGAAATAAAGGTGAGGTCAAGTCATAGTAAAATATTTCTACATGAATAAATTTGTTTAAATTGTAAATTAGGCTTTCATTACTAAGGGGAACATAACGGAAGTTTCCCATAGAGGGAAGATAGTTTTACTAATGATATTATTTATTACATACTCATACAGTATAAAATCTTATTATGAGAACATATGTTGTGGGGTTGGTGGGTAGAGAAGCCAAGGGAGAGGATTATCCTCCTAGGAGAGTGATCATGTTCTATGCTATCATTTTGGATATCTCAGTCATTTATGAGGACAATGTATTGAACCTTTAGTTGAGTTACAAGATTATGGATGGATGGGGATTATATAGTGGTTCTATAAGAACAATCAACAGATGGCTAGTGTGGGAGGACCTAGGTCAATACAGATTATTATGAGGGATCTTCTACCATACATAAGAATAACAGTTTGTGTTATATTGAATGTACCTACCCTAGTATAGGATGTGGTACTCCAGGATTGGAGTGTCCATACAAATAGAGTAGTGTGTCATATAAGACATAGATTATAGATCAGTTTAGTGGTATGTAAAATGTATACAATCTATCATATTTTTATTGATAACGAAGCTAGGACACTGACTATACAAGTTATGATTATTATTGATTCAATTATTTATAGTACTTTATTTCTTACAACAACTTCACATTTGTTTATATATTCTATTTTTTTAAATTTTTTGCCAATAACTATAGAATTTACATATTAGTTAATGTCAATAGACTCTCTATTAGGGGTCCGATCTGAGAATATATATCCTTCTAAAGTGCATTCTCTAAAGGTTGGTGAGCACCCTTTCCTTTGTTATTTTTTCATCCATGAGATATGTGGTTTTTACCTGATACTAGGAATAGACTATACTAATTAATACCAGGACCATATTCTCTATTTCTATAGGAAGGTGAAATTCATGTATCTTGAGGATAACAACCATGTTCATCCTAGGGAATGAGATATCCATTTAGGTTGTGTAGGGACCATCCGACATTAGTTGGGTGAACTCAAAAACTATAATGATGTTCTTATGCAATATAATGTGGTACAAGTGAAATAAATTTCACCTCGTATAGAGGATCAGTTTCAAGATGTTTTTCTTAAAGAGTTTTTAGAGTTTTTCTCTAAAATAGACATTTATTTTACTATTGATACAATACCCTGGGATTATCAATTTTCCATTACACTTTTTCAAATTTTTTCAATGGCGCTTCAAGATATTAATACTCATTTTGGTAAATTTGATGCTAAAGGGTTTATTCAGCCAAGTGCATCACCTTGGATTTCTACAGTTCTATTTTCCAATATGGTGGATAGAACATTGAACTTATGTATCAATTACTAAAAGATAATGAAAATGAAAATTAAGAACCAATATCCTATTTCCTGTATTGGTGATCAATTTGACCAACTAAGGGGTTCTTGATTATTTTAATTGATTAATCTAAGCCTAGGGTTCCATAAGATGAGTTTGATACCATCTGATATGACATGGGTTAGTTTTATAAGAAGATATTGCTTATACATATTTTTTGTGATTCCATTTTGGATGTAAAACACCCCTTCACGTTTTGGGGACCCAATGAACCAAGTATTTCACATGAGTTTACATTAGTTTTTGTATTTATTGGTTATGAAATCTTGGTGTACTCACCGACTATAGGCGATCATACCAAACATCTATACATCATCTTGAGTATGAGGATAGAGGACTAACTATACATCAAGATATCAAAATGTCATTTCTAGATTGATAGGGTGTATTTCATAGTTAACATAATCTCATAAGAAGGTGTATAAGGGAACCATGAAAAGGTTTGAGGATCTATTTCTTAAGAGTAACAAAAAATGAGTATGTCATTAGAATCTTTTTGGTTTTAATTGGTTACTACCAAAGGATCATTAGGAGCCTTTTATGAACAGAAGCAGCACTCTTATGCTTGACTAGAATCTGAACAATGTTTGAGTGGTTTGGAGTATACAATAATTTCTTCTAGGAGATGAAGTGGAAATTTAAAAAAAAATACTAATTTTGATCTTATCCAAACTACGTAAGGAGTTCTGTAAAGACCCAATGATTTTCAATACAAATTACCTTCTTATATTCATGTCATAAAATAACATGAAAACACAAAATAACGAACTAATAAGTGATAAGTGACCTTTAAACATAAGTTTTTCACTTCTACGTTTTGAATTTTGAGAACCCGACATACACGGTTGTGTTCAAGATGATTTTTTGGAGTCTAATGAAACAAAAATAATTTTTGGTGAATAGTGACCTACCCTTATGAATAGTAACATACCCTTACGAATAGTAATATGACCCTTATGAATAGTAAATCATCCAACACAAGACTAATATTATATATGAATAATTAAATAAAATTTAGTCATCTTTGAAAGTGAGAATCATACCTTAGAAAACGTTTTGGTATTTTGTAAGTCATAATTAATTAATTATAATTAATTAATTAATTTAAAAGAATATTTATTTCGATAAAATTTATTCATAAATTATTTAATCAATGTCTTATATTTTTTAGATAATTTTATAATACCCTACGTAATTTTTGAAAGCACTATAAAATCCGTTTTTATCTTAAAAACTGTTTTTTAAGAAAATTGTGATTTTAATAAAATAGTAAATTAATAATATTTAGAAAATTATTTTTAAAAAATTGACATAATTTTTTGATTCTACACGTCGAAAAATGGGTGGGGTAATTTTTTGGGGTTTTTCTGAGATACATGATTTTTTTATGAATAGTTGAATCCAATAATTCACAATAAATGCTAAATAATGTATTAATTGAGTCATCGATGATGTTATGATGATGTAAGCCCACTTGGTTCGGGATTACATTATAAATTTACTTTTATTGGTCATCAAAGACTCACCATTCCTTGTTTTAGGGGAAATTAATAAACTAATGTATTTTGTATAAAGGAAAACCCTCTCCCCCTCCACTATAAAAGAAAACCTTCACTCCCTCTTTTCCTTACACCACTCAAGCTCCAGGCCTTCTCTAAAATCTGACCAAATACCTTACCTAGCACCTCCCCCACCTCCAATATCTACTGGTCTCATCCAAAGACCATTCTTAGGCCCTAAAGGAGGTTCTCAAGAG
This sequence comes from Viscum album, assembly GCA_963277665.1. NCBI lineage: Eukaryota > Viridiplantae > Streptophyta > Magnoliopsida > Santalales > Viscaceae > Viscum > Viscum album. The sequence goes on along the minus strand of OY728155.1, from coordinate 187,000,349 downwards.
AAGGATTCTAGAGGTAATTTCTCTCCCTCTTCTCCTTTATTTCCCTTTCATGTTCAAGTTCATTTCTTGATCTCTCTCCACCTATCTTCATCCAAATTATATTTTAACACCATTATTATAAATATAATTTAATTATATGATTATATTTTGATATTTTATCATCCAATCCTCTTTCCCTCTTCCTTTTATTTTATTAAAGAGAATGTTGTTCATGAGGTGTTAAATTTATCACCTTCAAAAACGACATGCTCTCTTCTTCCATTTCTACCTTCAGATCTGGTCATGAAACCATTTTTATGGTTGAACCAGAATATTTTAGATTTACTATGTACTATTTAATGTTCTGGAACAGACTTATGAACATATTACTAAGGGATAAATTAAAAAAAGTTCTTTGGGATCGAAAAACCGCTCAAATTAACCCACACAATCTTCGTTAGATTCTTATCTAATGATTCATCCAAACAGATATAATGTGATTAATTATGAGATAATTAAAACTCCTGTAATCTAATTAATAACATGTAATATCAGTTCTGGATGTTTACTCATGTTCTACCCAAACTTCAATTTAAGAATACAAGTGAACCACCGAAGAAAAACAATAAAAACGAACATCCCCAAACAATGTTTTTAAACTCTAGAAGTCATCCAAAGGAACATAATATGACATAATGAAACCAGAATGAACCCTATTAATTTATACATGGTTTTGGATGTCTAATTAATGAATATAATGTAATTATACAGGACATTAAAGAGAAGGAAGCATTCGGGTACAAGGTAAGGGGAAATCTCAAAACCAATTTTCTTCCTTCGGCTTCTCCCACTTTCACTCCATTTTAGATATGGTTACTCCTAAAAGATAATATTCTCATAATTTCCTTTACTATTCTAGGATATACATGTTTGTCACTGGTTTTTAGGTCCAACAAAATGTTTTAAAAAAGAATTCTTCTTTTAATGACACCCCTTTTACTTCTCACTCAAAGTGGACGGTTCTTTTAACATGTGTGTTATTCCCACTTTCTTTTGGGAACCCAAAGCTTATGAATGTGTTATTATGAGATGAAACAAATTAATTTTCATGCTTTAATTATGTTGATTTATGTTATATGTTACTTGTTTCATGCATGATAAATGATAATGTTATGATGTGATGGGTGCACCCGGAATTATATAACGCAATATGAATGTTTAAATGTGACGTGTGCGCCCGGAATTATATAGCACTCCAATGAATTGGGTAAAGTGATGAATCTCATGAGTAAATGTTAAATGATATGTGGAAAAGACTCTATCTTGGTTCAAAAGTATGTGTGGTAGTTAACCACTAAGACATGATGTTTCCTTTTTATGCATTTCCACATTTTCAAGTCTTTTATTTATGCTCTTTTCATGTTCATGATCTTTTTCCTATGTCAGGAGTATGCTCACCCATACTATATTGTTGTTATCTATCCATTTAGTAGGATTCTATATCACCCCTTTTTATGAATATCCCTAGGTGGCTACATGTACTAAGGAGAGGAAAAGTTCCAATAAGAAGCTATAGAAGAAGAAATTAAATAAATGTTTATGCTTGATGTTGTATTTGTTATGTGTGGTCCTAGATTGCCCAAGACACTAAACCTTTGGATCCTCTATGTGAAATAATATTATGTTTTTTATTTTTGAAATTATGTAATAGTATGTAAGAAAATTTTGGGTCACTATAGTTGGTATCAGAGGCAAGGTTTAGTGGGAATTATGAATAATAAACCCTAGAAGAAACCTCTAGCATGAGACTTTGTACAAATATGTACACAAGAATATTTACCTAGGGATCCCATATGTTATGTTTTAGGTATAAATTTTTTAAATAAATAAGTTATTCATGACTTGTTTAGTTATTTTTTGTTTTATCCTGTTCTATATTAGAAAATGGTGGGAACTAGGAGAAATCGGGCCAACAACTCAAGTGAGGGACAATGCAACGATTGCCCGAACGACATCCCCAATGATTTGGGAGGTGGAGTTCAAAACTTCATGGCGATGCTTACCCAATTATCTCTGGTTATGAACAATAACCATAATAATGGGGAACGTCCTCCTTCACCAAAGAGGGAGAAACTAGCTATCGAATGTTTTATGTGGCAACGACAACCGATGTTTTGTGGATCTTACGATCCCATAGTTGCGGAAGAGTGGGTCAAATCCATGGACAAGATCATTTTTGTGCTTCACTATTCTAAGACGGAGAAGGTGACTCTAGATGTTTATCATCTAGGTGGAGAAGCCGATCAATGGTGGGATTTGATTAAGAACACCAAGCCAATGTAGGAAATTAAAGAGATGGAATGGGAAGACTTTAAGATAATGTTTCTTAATAAGTATTTCCCAAGAACTCTTCACACAAATTTGGAGAGGGAATTCATAGATCTCAAGAAAAAAGAAGGAGAATCTGTCACAACCTATGAAGCGAATTTCACAAGGCTCTCAAGGTATGCTTAGGGTTTTGTTATCAACAATGATAGAAAAATTGATAGATTCTTTACTGGATTAAAGCCACACCTTCGAAAGGCTCTTGCAATTCGAGACTTTGGGAGTTATGATGAAGTTTTTTGGTGTGATCTCAAAGTGGAGATGGGGTTTAGATAATGGTACCATGGTTATGGGGATAAGAAACAGAAGATGGAGTTTCAAGCCAGTGGATCTGGTGACAAAGGCAGGAAGAAAAATCAATGACCCACATGCCAAAAATGTGGGAAGTTGCACCATGGGAACTGCCTCAAAGGGATGGGAAAATGATTCAAGTGTGGGAAAGAAGGACACCATTCTCAAGAGTGTCAAAAAGACACGAAAAGGAAGGATAATGTATCCGATTAAAGGAGAGAACCACTCATGGTTCAATCCTACAACTGTACGGGGCTAGGTCACTATGCAAACCAGTGCACTAAAACTCAATCTCTCGAGGGTAATCAGAATCAACAGCCACCAAAGCCAAAGGAAAAATGGAATTCTTATGCCATCACTATTTTGGAGGTGGAGCATGATAATGAAGTCGTACAAAGTACACTTCCTATTCACTCAATAATTGCAAGAGTCTTATTTGATTCAGGTTCAACGCATTCCTTTATATCTTGAATGTTTTCTAGAACTATAGAATCAAAGCCCCAAAACCTTGAAGTAGTCATATCTGTAAAAACACCAAGTGGTGCAATCATTGAAACCCAAGTGTTTGACTCTTCTCCTGTTGGCATATGTGGGAAGATTCTTACTGAAAATCTCGTAATGCTTACCTTGGTAGAATCCGATGCTATAATGGGAATGGATTTGATCTCGTTATATAGAGCACATATCAACTATTGGGAAAAGGAAATATCTATTCATATTCTGAACCATCCCATGGTCCTCTACAAATGCAAGGAATATCATGAATATCCTTTGAACAATCCTTCAATGTTGTGTGTGTTTATTCCCTAGGAATAAGCATACCACACCCAAATGGTTGAGTCGAAGAAAAGTTCCAACCTTGAGAAAATTCCCATCATGAGGGAATACAATGATGTATTTCCCAAAGAGTTACCCGGAATTCCCCCGGATCATGAGGTAGGGTTCTCAATTGAACTCATACCTGGAGCTACTGCAATCTCAAAGCGCCCCTATAGGATGGTTTCCATCAAACTGGGGGAGTTAAAGAAGCTGCTACAAGTGCATCTGGATAAAGGGCTCATACACCCTAGTGCATCACCTTGGGGAGATCTAGTGCTCTTTGTAAAGAAGAAGGATGGAACAATGCGGCTGTGTATCGATTATGAGGAACTAAACAAGATCACGATAAAGAACAAGTATCCTCTCCCAAATATTGATGACTTTTTCGACCAGTTAAGAGGAGCTCAATACTTCTCAAAGGTGGACTTTGTTCTAGATATCATCAGGTAAAGGTGAAGAAGGAAGATATTAAAAATACTGCCTTCCGTACAAGGTATGGGCACTATGATTTTCTGGTTATTCCCTTCAGAATTAAAAAGGCCCCTGAAATATTCATGTATGTGATTAATAGAGTCATTAGACATTACCTTGAAAAATTTCTGGTAGTTTTTATCGATGATATTTTCATCTTCTCCAAGCGCAAGGAGGAACATGAATAACATCTAAGACTTGTGTTGGTGACATTGAGAAAGGAGAAGTTGTATTCCAAGTTCAGAAAGTGTGACTTTTGGATGAATCAAGTCACGTTTTTGGGATATGTGATCACAAATGAGGGAATTTCTGTGGATCCTTAAAAAACAAAGGCAATTAAGGAATGGCCCAGGCCCTCTAGTGTCATAGAAATCCGTAGTTTTCTTGGATTAGCAGGGTACTACTGACATTTTGTGAGAAACTTCCCACGATTGTCAATCCCGCTAACTATGTTAATAAGGAAAGGGGTAATGTATGTCTGGACGGAAGAATGTGAGTGAAGCTTCAAGGAGCTAAATAGAAGGCTAATCACTACACCTGCACTCACACTACCAAAAAGTGGATAAAGTATTGTGATATACAGTGATGCTTCAAAGAAAGGATTGGGTTGTGTACTCATGAAAAACAATAATTTGATAGCCTACACCTCATGACAGTTGAAGATCAATGAGCAGAACTACCCGACACATGATCTAGAGCTGGAAACCATGATGTTTTCCTTGAAAATCTGGTGGCACTACCTTTATGGTGAGAAGTGTGACATATACACCGACCACAAGAGCCTAAAGTATATATTCACATAAAAGGAGCTCAACATGCGTCAAAGGAGATTGTTACAGCTAATCGAGGATTACGATTGATCTTTTCACTATCATTATGTAAAGCCAAACAAGGTAGCTGATGCTCTAAACAGAAAAGAACTTCCTACTCTATCCATGTTGCGGATTGAGAAAGACCCTATCTTTATGGATATGCAAATAATGGATTTGGAAATCATAAGGGAAGGGGATACATCCTACCTCTCCCAAATGATTTCACAACCATCCATCAAAGAGAAGATTAAGGAAGCACAAATGGATGATGTGGAGATACAAAAGAGGGTGGATGCAGTAAAGGAAGGGAAGCTGCAGGAGTTCCATATCGACGATGATGGTGTGATTCGGTTTGAAACGTGGCTTTGTGAGCCTTCATTACTCGGTATAAAGAAGGAGCTATTGGAATATGCACATAGCTCAACTTTCTCTATCCATCCTTGGAGTACCAAGATGTACCATGATCTCCGAGAACACTTCTGGTGGGATAACATGAAAAAGGAGATTGCGGAATATATATCAAGGTGCTTGGTATGTCAAAAAAGTAAAATCTGAGCGACAAAAGTCCAAAGGTATGATGCACCATTGCCTATACCCATGTGGAAATTGGAAAATGTTACTATGGACTTTATCACAGGCCTCCCGAAGATGTCTAATGGAAATAATGTGATATGGGTTGTGGTTGACCGACTGACCAAGACTGCCCATTTTATCGCTATTCGGGAAGACCTCTCATTTGAACAACTTGAAAGGATATATGTGAAGGAAGTGGTGAGACTGCACGGTGTCTGACTCTCAATTGTCTCTGACCGTAATCCAAGGTTCACATCTAAATTCTGGAGAAGACTTCAACATGCTTTGAGTACTGAATTAAATTTCAGCACGTCCAATCACCCCCAAACTGATGGCCAGTTTGAAAGGACTATTCAGACACTTGAAGATATGCAAAGAGCCTTCTCTCTTGAATTAAATGGTGGATGGGATCAACATCTCCCATTGGTTGAGTTTTCATACAACAGTATCTTCCACTTGATTATTCAGAAGGCTCCGTATGAATCTCTTTATGGGAAGCGATGTAGAACTCCAACCTATTGGGATGATGTTGGAGAAATAAATCTACTTGGGCCCGATCATGTTCAAGAGATGAACGAGAAGGTTCAAGTCATTCAGAATCACATCAAAGCTACTCAAAGTCGGCAAAAGAGTAATGCTGACAACCGTCGAAGGGACTTGGAGTTCGACGTTGTAGATAAAGTCTTTCTTCGAATATCTCCATGGAAGAGAGTGATGGGATTCGGGAAGAAAGGGAAGCTAAACCCAAGGTATATTAGCCCATTTGAGATCCTTGACCACATAGGATCTGTGTCCTATCGTCTAGCACTTCCACCTAATATGGATCAGGTTCATGATGTGTTTCATGTATCACTACTACGGAAGTACATTCCAGAACCCTCACATGTACTAAACTTAGAGGTGGTGCAACTATAAAATGATCTCTCATATGAGGAGAAGCCAATAAAGATTCTGGACCAAAGTGATAAGGTTATATGCAACAAGACAACCCACCTTGTGAAAGTGTTGTGGAGGAGCCATAATTTCGAGGAAGAAACTTGAGAACCAGAAGAGGCAATGAAGGAGAAGTACCCTCACCTATTTATGTAAAATGAAATTTTGGGGACGAAATTTCTTAAGGGGGGAAGAATGTAATGACCCAAAGTTTTTCAATAGAAATTACCTTCTTATATTTATGTCATAAAATACCATCAAAACAAAAAATAACAAACTAATAAGTGATAAGTGACCTTTAAACATAAGTTTTTCACTTCTAGGTTTTGAATTTTGAAAATCCTACTTACACGGTTGTGTTCAAGATAATTTTTTGGAGTCTAATGAAACAAAAATAATTTTTGGTGAATAGTGACCTACCATTATGAATTGTAAAATTCCCTTATGAATATTAATATGACCCGTATGAATAGTAAATCATCCAACATAACAGTAACATTACCTATGAATAATTAAATAAAATTTAAAAATCGTTGAAAGTGACAGTTTGACCTTAGTAAACATTTTGGTATTTTGTAAGTCATAAATAATTAATAATAATTTATTAATTTATTTAAAAGAATATTTATTTCCATAAAATGTATTCATAAATTACTGAATCAATGTCTTATAGTTATTAGATAATTTTATAAGACCCTACGTAATTTTTGAAAGCACTATAAAATCAGTTTTAATCATAAAAACTGTTTTTTAAGTAAATTGTGATTTCAATTAAATATTAAATTATTAATATTTAGAAATTTTTTTATGAAAATTGGAATTCATTTTTAGATTCTACACATCGAAAAATGGTTGGGGTAATGTTTTGGGATTTTTTTTGAGATACATGAATTTTTGATGAATAGTTGAATTCGATAATTCACAATAAATGCTAAATAATGTATTCATTGAGTCATCAATGATGTTCTGCTGATGTAAGGCCACTTGGTTCGGGATTACATTATAAAATTACTATTTTTGGTCATCCAAGACTCACTATTCCTTGTATTAGGGGAAATTAATAAACTAATGTATTTTATATTAAGGAAACCCCTCTCCCCTCCACTATAAAAGAAATCCTTAACTCCCTCTTTTCCTTACACCTCTCAAGCTACAAGCCTTCACTAAAATCTTCCCAAATATCTTCCCTATCACCTCACCCACCTCCATGATCTACTGGTCTCGTCAAAATACCATGCTTATGCCCTTAAGGAGGTTCTCAAGAGAAGGATTCTATAGGTAATTTCTCTCCCTCTTATCCTTTATTCCCCTTTCAAGTTCAAGTTCATTTCTTGATCTCTCCCAAACTATCTTCATAAAAATTGTATTGTAACTTCAGTATTATACATATAATGTAATTATATGATTCTATTTGGATATTATATCATCCATTCCTCTTTCCGTATTCATTTTATTTTATTAAAGAGAACGTTGTTCATGAGGTGTTAAATTTATCACCTTCAAAAATGACATGCTCTCTTCTTCCATTTCTACCTTCAGATCTGGTCATGAAACCATTTTTATTGTTGAATCAGAATATGTTATATGTATTATGTCCTATTTAATGATCTGTAATTGAATTATGAACATATTAATAAGGGATAAATTAAAACAAGTTCTTTGTGATCAAAAAACCGCTCAAATTAACCCACACAATCTTCTTTTGATTCTTATCCAATGATTCATCCACATGGATATAATGGGATTCATTATAAAATCCTTAAAACTACTGTAATATCATTAATATCATGTAATATCAGTTCTGGATGTTTACTCATGTTCTACCTAAACTTCAATTTAAGAATACAAGTGAACCACCCAAGAAAAACCATAAAAACGAACATCCCAGAACAATGCTTTTAAACTCTATAAGTCATCGAAAGGAACATAAACTGACATAATTAAACCATAATGAACCCTATTAATGCACAAATGGTTATGTAAGTCTAATTAATGAATATAATGTCATTATATATGACAGTAATGAGAAGGAAGCATTGGGGTACAAGGTATGGGGAAATCTCGAACCCAATTTTCTTCCTTCAGGTTCTCCCTCTTTCACTCCATTTTTGATATGGTTACTCCTAAAAGATAATTTTTTCATAATTGGATTTAATTTTATGTGATATATATTTTTTTCACTGGTTTTTATGTCCAACAAAATTTTTTCCAAAAGAACTCTTCTTTTAAGAACACCCATTTTACTTCTCACTCAAAGTGGGCAGTTCTTGTAACATGTGTGTTATTCCCTCTTTCTTTTGGGAACCCAAAGCTTATGAATGAGTTATTATGAGATGAAACCCATTCCTTTTCATGGTTTCGTTATGTTGATTTATTTTATATGTTAATTGTGGAATTCATGATAAATGATAATGTTATGATGTGACGGGTGCGCCTAGAATTATATAGCGCAATATGAATGTTTAAATGTGACATGTGCGCCCGAAATTATATAACGCTCCAACGCATTGGGTAAAGTGATGAATATCATTATTAAATGTCAAATGATGTGTGAAAACGAAAATATCTTGGTTCACAAGTATGTGTGGTAGTTAACCACTAAGACATGATGTTTCATTTTTATGCATTGCCACATTTTCATGTCTTTTATTTATGCTCCTATCATGTTCATGATCTTTTGCCTATGTCATGATTATGCTCAACCCATACTATATTGTTCTTATATATAATCTTACTGGGCTTCTATCTGACCTATTTTGATGTACATCCTCAGGTGGCTATATGTACTAAGGAGAGGAAAAGTTCCAATAAGAAGCTAGAGAAGAAGATATTAAATAAATGTTTATGCTTGATATTGTATTTGTTATGTGTGGTCCTAGTTTGCCCAAGACACTAAACCTTTGGATCCTCTATGTGAAATACTATTATTTTGTTTATTTTTGAAATTATGTAATAGTAATGTACGAAAATGCTGGGCTGCTATAAGTTCACTATTTATTTTGACACATCTAGGATTAATATTGCTGTATTATTAATGCTTGGAAATCGATTCTTGTCTTATGGATCATGGTAGTTGAGGCTACATGAATGAAACTACCCTATTCATGATCTCAATTTTTCTAGAGTGGATCATGAATTAAAATTATAGTGGCACTATCTCTTGGTTGATAAGTTTAAAGTTTATACTTAATATAAGAGCCATAATTATAATTTTACTAGTATGATCGAAATCTCATACCATAACTCCCTAAGTTTTCATAAATTATTATTATATTTAATAAATTAAATAACATTGATTTCCAGAATTACATGAAACACCATGTTAGAATTGCACTATATTCAATTTAAGGTATGAATCCTTTAAACACAAAAATTTCTATTCCATCATTATAGACAACATTGAATTTTACTAAAACCGTGATATTTTTTTAATTTTGTTATTAAAATGAGACCATTATAACCTAGACATTAAACATAGTGATATGAATATTAATAATATAGTTAAAATATTAAGAATAATATTTTTACATGAAGAAAATATATTGATAATAAAATAACTATTTTTTGGTAAAGTTTATATGTTTCAAAAATACAACTTTCTTAACAAAATGAGTTCTGTTTATTTATTTGGAGTAATAATAAATCAAATTTTTCACACCTTTTTAAATTTAATTTGATAAATAAAACTAATTTCTTAAATTATGATTTCCAATTTATATTATGGTAATTTGTTCGTATTTTTTTGAAAAGTTCCATTTTTTGGCGAATAGTGAAATACACTGAATTTTAATTGAAACCCATTTTTTGTTCTAAATTATTTAAATCTATAATTTATATATTAAATTAGTTTTAAAATATAATTAGTTAAAACATATTTATGTTAATCAAATTTCATTAATTTTAATCAACTTCACAATGAAATTGGTTATAAAAACATTATCAACTTTTTATCAGTTTCACTTTAAAATAATGCTTTCCCATCATGTATTTGTGATTAATATTAAATTAATTTTTTCATGTCTCTGAATGGAATATGTGAAAATTTATTCCATATTTGGAAGAAAAATTATTTGTGTTTTTATAAAAAAATTAAACTTATTTTTTGACTAGAACACTAAATGTAAAAATTAATAATCACGATCATGGTAAAATGGGTGTAAAGGGGGTTAAACAAAAATAATAATGGACAAAATAACACATAAACTTGTTGAAAAAATATTTTCTCAAAATATTTAAACCATTATACAGATAATATTATATAATGGTACTTTTTTACCAACTTTACATACTAAAAAGATGGAAGAACTAAATTATTTTCAAAAATACCAACTAGTGTGTCTGGTCCCTCACTTATAAATGGAAACCCCCTCTCCTATCTTCTTTACACATTAAAACACTTTTGGTACGGAAAATACCTACCCAAATAACATTATAACTTCCTTCACATAATCCTAGAATCATTTTTCTAAGAACATACCCTTGAACAGATTTTAGTCAAAGCCTTATGAGGATACCCGAAAAAGAGGTAATGTTCATCAACAAGCATTTTTGTTTTATTTCTCCCACCACCACATAAATTATAATTATATACTTATTTTAAAATAAAGTCACTAAATATAATATACTAAAAATTTATATGCCATGGGAATGACCTACAATCATTTCCACTTCCTTCAAATGGGTTACAAAATCATCGTTCATGTGTATGGTAAACTACCGCCTTGCGAACAAATGTCATTCATTTTTTCATTACAACTTATACTTCCTTGCCATAATAATTAATATATTTTTCATATGTGATATATATATTTTTATGATTTTACTAGGATTCATGATTCAATATATCAAACATACGTTAATATTTTCCATTTTTTGCGAATATGATAACGTCGTTCGTGTGTACGGATGACTACCACCTCACGATGCCATGTGATTCTTTCACGATTTAAATGTAATGAATTATGTATGGGTTTAATAACATTTGTGAAATATATGGTATAAAAATTAATGTGGAATGATAATATATATCATTTAATTTTCTTTCTTTCAACCAAATAATAAAATGAAAAAATTGCAACAATACGAACACGTGGCCTATCGTATCAATGAATAGTACATTTAATTTCATATCACTATATTTTAAGGATAACTATAAAAACATATATAATAAATATATATGAATTTTTACATATTTTTTATTATTGTTTTGGTGATTAAATGATGATCAAATTAAAAGGTTCAAAAATAAGAAATCAAAACATATTTGTAAAATCAATCGGCCATTACCTTAAACATTACTCTAACATGGAATTGCTAATAAATGTGTAGTAAAAGGTAATAAGAAAATTTTATATGGTACGATATAATAATATCATTTTTTAATATATTTATTATAATCTTATATTTTTTATAATGGATGTAGGAATAACAATGATGTAATTCAAGACTTATGATAAAGGATTTTCGTCTCAGATTTATTTTCTATGAGTCACAAGACATATTCACCCCATGTTTATTTCATGTATTGTATATACATCCCATGAATTTATTTTATGATGATTCTTCTTATCATTATTGTTATTTACTTATAAATTTTAGGATATCTCTTTTATTGGGTTTACGGTTTAGGAATTACCAAACTAGTGGGGAAATTTTGTCTCAATTTTCATTATTTTTTTGACATACATAGTGTTATGAAAACATATTATTTTACAAGGTGTATAAACATAAAATTTTAAATTTAATATCAATATTTTAATCATCCTAATGGATTTTTAGGTTTTAATTTATGTTATTCCTTCCAGGGTATTATGATTTAATGTTACCAAAGTGGAAAATATGTTATGTTACAATCTCATTGTTTAACATGATTGTTTATGATTTTGTATAAAATGCATAAATATCATGATATACCTCAAAATAATTTCCATGAATTTTCTTCTCATCTGTTTATTGAAGGAAACTTCATATAATTTTACATTTCGCACACTTTGGTACTCAATATAATTAAGAAAATCATTTTCTGAAAATATGACTTTAATTATATATTTTCTCATAAATATATTTTATCCTAAAACCATTATTTTTAAAAAAGATTTAAAAAATTATTTATTACTATATTATCAATTTAAAAGAATAAATTTTTACCCATGTTTTACTTTAAATGTTTTTTGAAGGGAATATTCATATATATTTCCAAAACAATTATAATTGGATTATACTAAAAATGTGAAAGGAATTTTCATTTAAACATGAACTACATGAATGGAATTTCTAACATCATGAAAAATAATTTATTTGATGCTTAATTTTTAAACATTTAATTTTATTTATAAATAATGTTTTTTCAAAGCGTTTTATGTTTTAAAAATTGTTTTTCAAAATGGAAATGATATTTTCCTCAAAAATTGTATTAAATGATATTTCAAAATAATTTTCCATATAATTATGTATTTCATGATGTCCCCTATGAATTAATAGGGATGTGATCTATAGATACCAATATAATAATGTATATGAATGTTTTATTGTTATGATGTCAAATTGTTTACGAAACCCATTTCTCTTCTACGAGTTATACCAAGAAGAATTTCTTTTGAAACACATTTGTTTTAAATAGTTATTCGTTAATGAAATGATTCTGAAATATATCCCTTTATATAGTTTATGATATGGTGAAATGTTTATGACACCCAATTCATTTCATGAGTATTTAAATCATGAATTATTATGATCTTGTACAGCACATAAATATATTTTCCTTTTTGTGATAGGTAGGACCTATATATCCATCTAATTCATCAGTTAAATATTTATATCTCATGTGATAGATATAACTATAGTTAAAAGTGACTCGATTCAATAAGATAATACTAGAATGTGGAGTGAACTCAGTTCAACAATAAAGACCTAGAATAGGGAGTGAAGATGGTTCGGTAAGATAGGTCTAGAATTAAAATTGAACCCGGTTCAATAAGAAATAGCTGGAATAAGATGTGTACATAGTTCAGTAAAGGACTATTTATACTATAATAATATTGTAATTTATCCTTTAATAGTAGGAAAATTATTTTATATTCTTTTGTATATGCCGCAAATTCCATGTCTTATGCTAAGGTTATGCTCTCATGGCTCTTCTTCTAAGATTCACTTATGATTAATGTCTTATGAACATCCTATATTTATAACATGATTCATGATTATTATCTTCGATATGTTGGGTAATATTTTTTAATGTTAGGATCCTATTCTCATAACCTTATTATCTTGTTATTATTACATATCTCCCTTTATTACCCTTACTCGGAACATGTTCTCACCCATTCTTATGTTTCATTTCCTCAGGATATAATGGAAAGTATTATGTATTATATTTATAATAAGGATTATAGTTGTAAAAAATGTATTGTGATATGATGTAGCTCACTTATGAACCAATGAATATGTTTTTAAAATTTTAAAGGCACTAATTTATTATGGTCTTCAGGTGTTTGTTTGTATAATGTAATGACTTTTCATAAAAAATGATGAACTACCTATGTATAAAAATAATAGGTAAATATAGTTGGTATCATATGATATGTTTAGTTTATATGTCGAAACATGGATGAGAATGTCTTAGTGAGATATCTATGTATATTTCTAAGGATAAGGTAAGGTATGAGTTAAAGTATAGGAAAATATCTAGGAATTTTGGTAAAGGATATAGAAAGTGGTTATCTTGAAACACATCCTTGAATGGATACTACAAGTGGATGTGGCTCTGGAAAAAATATACCTTAGGTTAAAATCCTAAAAAAACACACTATAATGAGCTATACTCAATTGGGTACTGGTGTGAAATAATGGGCCTTCCTGCACATCAGGTTTGAAACTCCTAGGGGATATTATTTGGGAATTCAAAAGCTCTTTAGGAAATATCATTAATTATTTAAATATAAGATAACTATGTATAACCAAGGATAAAAATAAGGTGTCATAGATTAATGAATAAGGTTCTAGGAATTTAGAAATCATTAATTGGTTTTCATGATTATGTGGTTCCCCAATATTAATATTGTTTATTACCTTATAAATTTTTTAGTCAATGGATGTATCCTAATGAAATATTGTTAATTTTGAGTGTGAAAGAAAATGAAATGATAGTCATCCTATGAATTCATATGTTATGGGAGCTGGAATACCAAATCTCATTACTATGATGACACACTTTCTTTACAATATATCTTATGTTTCACTACAAAAATAATAATGTAGGGAACAAAATTCTGTTGATTCCTTCATGAGGTAACATCCACCTTATTTTAGTGGGGTTTCTGATCTACAAGTTTTTGAACAATGGATTAGTGCCACCAAAAATATATTTTCTATTCTCTAGTGTTCAAAATTTGGATTAGTCATTTTGGTTGTCTAACATTTAGAAGGTAACAAAGATCAATGGTGGGATCCTTTCAAGAATATAGGGGAAAAGGATGAAATTAACTCCATTGGTTGGGAAGAATTTATTATACTGTTTTTCAGAATGTAATTTACTCATATTTTTTATATGAATATGGAGAAGGAGTTCCTTGATCTAAATAAAAATAATTATGAATCCATTAATACCTATGAGAAAAATTTACAAGACTTGTTGTGTACACTTTTGGTATTTTCATCCAATATGAAATTAAGGTCTATTGATTATTTAATGGATTATAACCAAGTACCCATATGGATATTTCCAGATGATAATATATATATATGAAGATATTGTTATATTTTATATCATGGTTTAATTCGAGTTTGATGTTATATTTAAATTTTATGGTTTTGACAAGAAAATGAAGAAGAAGTTCGTAGAAAACTCTAAAGACCATGGGGATAAGAAGATGAGATTTCCATTATAGTAAAAGTTTGTGATGAAATATAGAGTAAATTTTCATAGTGGGAATATTAAATGTTTTATTTTTGTATGGTAAGTTTATTATAAAATTGATACCAATGTAATTAGAAGAAGTTTTCTAATGATGTGAATAAAGAGAATGATAAAAAGAGTGAACCTCCCAAACATTAGTTATTTAAGTGTAAATATAGTGTGTATTATGCTAACAATTTTCAAAAATTGAGGGCTAATGATGGGGATTGATATAAGAAAACTCTTAAGATGAGGGAAAAGGGGAAATCTCATGAGATGCCTTATTTTTTTGAAGGGTGTGATAATGATTTGGTGAAAAGAATACTAACCATCCACTAAATAACTTATAATGTTTTATTTTACTTTGGATCCTCTCAGTTTTTTATCTTATGAATTATATAAGGGAATTAAGAAGAAAGATATATGATTAAATGTGTAATTCGTAGTGGAAACACCTAATGATATGATGATCACATATATTGTGTATAATTCTTATCTGGTTGATGTTTGTTGGAATGTGATTCCTGAAAATATTTTTATTATTCTTATGCTTGATGTTGATTTTATCTTAGTCATGGATTGGATTCCTATACATAAATACCACATCAAGTGTTAAGGAAAGGATGTTATGTTTGATATTTCAAACTAAGCAACGATACACAATCAATTTTATGATAAGTAAAAACTTATGACAGAGATCAAATCTATTGTATGGGGATTAATTACCATTAAGAAGAGGTTCCTACCAACAATGGTTGGGGAGAAACTTAATGATGATTATATACCAATTGTGTGGGAATTTGTTTAGGTAAATCCAGAATAATTTTCTAGTATTCTACCAAAATGGGATGTTGAATTCTCAAATGGACACAAACATGGGGACAAAAAAATATTAAATACTCACTATATAATTTCCCAGGTTGAGTTGCAAGAATTAAAGATGAAAGTCCAAGAAAACCATGAAAAGAGATTCATTGAACCAAGTGTATCACCTTGGGGTGTGGATATTCTTTTTTCTGAAAAAGAAATATATGTAAAAGCTAATCTGCATTGATTATTGGGAGATAAATAAGATCTCAAATAAGATAAAGTATCATATTCCCCATATTGATGACTTTTTTGATCTACATAGAGATCAATAATTTTCCATGATTGAAATTCATTCCAGATATCAAAAACTAATGTTTAAGAAATAGGATATACCCAAGAAAAAATTTTGTTTAAGGAATAGACAATTTGAATATATAGTGACACTATTCAGTCTTATTAATTTTACTTATATCTAAATAGACTAAATTAATATAGTCTTTAGATTTTATCTTGATTAGTTTTGTGTAGCCATTGAAGATGATATTCTTATATTTTTAAAGAGAAAGGAAAATCTTGAAAATCACTTGATAATTATAACAAAGAATCTAAGGAAAGAGAAACCAAATTCAAAATTTACAAAGTGTAAAATTTTTCTACAAAGGGATTAATTTTTGGGTCATATAATCTCAATATGGTGTATATCAATAAATCCATCAATGATGAATGCTATTGAATGTTGAATCGGACCAATGAAAGTGGATCAGATATGTATTTTTCATGGTCTAGTATGATATTATATATAGTTTTAGGATATTTATCATTTATATCAAATCCTCTAACAATTTTAACTCATATGGGATCCAATTTACAATAGAAATCCAAATTTGAGGGAAATTTAAAGGAACTAAAGTGAAGATTAGCTAGTACACTTTTTGATATATTTCCCTCTAGTAGATAAGAGTTTGTAACCTTATAATGATGCATACAATAACCGATTGGGATATGTTTGTTATATAGAATTACAATGTTATATCATTTGCGTCACAAAAATATAAGGTTCAAGAAAAAAATTTCCCAACTCATGATTTGAAGGAATATATAGTGTTTGTTTCATAAAATATAGAGACATTATAATTATATAGAAAAGTGTGATATGTATATTTATAACAATAGTTTAAATTATATATTAAAATAGAAAGAGTTGAATATTCCCAAATTAAGATTGTTAACACTAACTATGATTTATTAATTATCAATATATTACCACCCTGGGAAATTAAACATGGTGGCCAACACAATGAGTCAAAAGGGTCATGAAAACTTATCTATAATGAGGATAAAAAAGGCCAAAATTTTATGGATTTTCAAATGATATATCTTGAAATCATGAAGTAAGGAAAAAATATTCTTCTTATTAATTTAATGGTCAACCATATATCCAAGTAAAGATTAAATTGCAGAGAAGGAATATGTAGATCTATAAAAGAAGTTTGAAAATGCTCAAAGGTTTAACCTTGTTCATGATAGAATGATAAAGTTCATGAACCATGTATTCATTATTTATTTACAATACCTAAATAATGATTTTCTAGAAAAAGCTCATATTTATTCATTCTATTTACATCCAGAAAGTATGGAGATGTATTGAGATTTGAAAAATTAATGTAGTGTGATGGCATGAGGAGAGATATCATAGAGTTTTCATCTCGCTGCTTTGTATTCAAAAAAACATATGATAAAAAAAATTCTCTGGGTATGCTGAATACATTACCCATAGAAGAATGAAAATAGGAAAACAACACCATGTACAGTTTCATTGGACTCCTAAACAATTCTAAATGTAATATTGCTATACGGGATGACGTCGATCAACTTTGAAAGTCAACACACTTCTTTGATATTAAAAAAGACTTCTTTGGATGAGCTTTCCAATATATACATTATGTAAGTGTTATATATTAATGTAGTACCATATTACATCATGTATAATTAGGATCTGAGGGTTAACTCAATATTCTTGAAATTTCTTTCGTAATATGTTGACATGATATTGAGTTTCATTCCTTCGCATCATCCTCAAATAGATAGTCAGTCTCAAAGAACAATTAAAACCTTGTGGTATATGATTATATCTTTTATTTGGATTTAAAAGGTGGTTTGTATAGAAACTATCCTCTATTTGAGTTTTCTTACAATAATAGATTTCACTCAAACAGTCAGATGAATCCTTATCAAATCCTATAAGGAAAGAAATATTTATCTTCATTGTGTTTGAATGAAGATAGAGAACGAAAGCTATCAAGACCCGAGATAGATGATGAAATGGTATAGAATTTTAAATACATTAGATTTAACATCAATGCATCTCATAGTTATCATAAAATTTATATTGATAATATTCTACATGATCTATAATTTAAATTGGATTATTATGATTTTCTAAGAATTCTCCCATTGAATAAGGTTATGAGATTCAATAAGAAACTAAAAATAATCCATATGTATATCGGTCCATTTAAAATTATTGATTATATCTGGATGGTAGCCCATATCTTAAAGCTTATATAAAAACTTTATCAAGTATACAAAATTTTATATGTATCTTTCATGAGAAATGACATAACTAATCTTTCACATGTACTAAATTCAGAGGTCATACCACTGTAGAAAGATCTTTCTTATGAATAACTACAAGTGGAGATTTTGGATCGTACCTAGAGAGCTATATAAAACATGAACACTCACATTGTTAATGTATTTTGGAAAAACCACTTGTTTCAAGAAGCTATAGTGGAACATGAGGATATAATTAGGCATAATTATACTTTTTTTTGTATTTGAGTGATGAATTTAGAGGAAACAAGTAATTTTAAAGGGGTAAAATGTAACACACCAATTTTTCATGAATTATTATTATTTTGAATAAATTAAATTTCTATTATTTATTTAATTTGATAAAATACTAGTTTAATCTTTATTTATATTCATCACCTAGTTAATCATGTTTTACATGCAACACCGACAGAGCATGCATTATAGGCAACACTTACATTTAAAACCATGATATTTTATTAATTTAGTTATTTAAATGAGACAGTTATAACCTAGATATTAAACATAGTTATATGAATTATGACAAGTAATATTCAATTATTATGTATAATATTTATATATAATGTAATAATATTTATAATAAAATAAATAATTTTCTATAAAGTCTTTGTATGATTTGAAAATACTATTTTCTCAAAAAAATTGGGTTTATTTTTGTGAAAAATAATAAAATTACATTTTCACACTTTTAGAAATTTAATTTGATAAAATAAACATATTTTATGAATTTATAAGTTCAAAATTAGATTAGGGTGAGTTTTTTTGATTTTTCTGAATGTTTTAATTTTTGATGAATAATGAAAAATACAAAATTTTCATAAAAAATAATATTTCCTCCTAAATTATATACAAAGTAAAATTATATTTTGAATTGGTTTAAAAGTTTAATTAGTTAAACTATAAATATTTTATTTCTATGTAGTTTATTTGAATCAATTTCATAATGAAATTAGATCTAATACAACTTTAAATATTTAATCGTTTTAACTTTAAGAATGGTCATTCTAATCAAGTTCATGATATTAATATTAAATTAATTTTTTCTACTTTTATGAATGGAATTTGGTAAAATGGATTCCTTATTTTAAATAATCATAATATAATCTTTCTTAAAATTTCAACTTAATTTTTGACGAAAATTAATATTGAATGCTATAAAAATTAATTACCACATTTAAAGAAAAAAGTGTTTAATGGGGGTATAAATTAGAAAGATAATGGTAAAAATAACCTATACACTTGGAATAAAACTAATTCATAAAAATATTTATACCATTTCACCTATAAGGTCCCATAATGGTCTATTTGGGACCCATGTTTCATAAGAAAAACATTCGAGCACTAGATTCATTTAAAAAAACAAATTGTGTCCTCTCCACAACATATAAAAGGCCACCAATCACCTATATTATTCACCCTATGAGAAAATTTTCGATTGTCCAAGGCCATCCAAAATTACTTCTGAAATTCATCCCACTTATCCTAGAAACCAAATTTTGGGCATAAAATAATCATATAATTGTTTTTAGTGAAAACCAATAGAGGACACCCGAAGAAGTAACATTCATCGACGAGCATTTTTTACTTTCTTTCATATTACACACCCTTAAATTATTATTATGTATTGATTATTTAATTTAATCAGTATATTATATATAATTAATTTTTTTCATGTTAGGGAATGTACTACAACCATCTCCACTTCCATCAAATGGGTTACAAAATCATTTATCATGTGCATGACAGACTACCACCTCGTGAACTGATGCCACTCATTTTTCCATTAACACCTCTCGAGAATGGACATAATGATGGATATATATATTTTATATTATTTACATTATTTTTATGATGTTATTATGAATTTTAATTATTATATCATACTGAAATTAATATTTTTTAATTTTTGGGAATATGATAACTTCGTTTTTGTGTATGGCATACTATCACCTTGTGAAGCGTGCGATTCATTCATTGTTTACATGAAATGTATTAAGGGTGGGTTTAATAAAAATTTGTGATATATATGAAGTACACATTGATATGGAATGATAATATATATATATATATCATTTAATTTTATTTCTTTCAACCCAATAAGAAAATTAAAAAACAATGTTCTTTCGTACGTACGACCTTCCATCTCCCTGAACGGTGTAATTTATTTATTATAAAAAAAAATTATGGATTAATATAAATTCAAATATAGTTAATATATATTATTTTTATATCATATTTATTATTAAATATATGATTAAGTCATGATCAATGTAATAGGACTAAAAATAAAAAATCAAAATTGAAATAAAAAAACAAGGCTGTTATTACCCGAAATATAACTTTAACAACAAATTACAAATAAAAATGTAATAAAATAACATAGGAACATAATATATTGAATTATATATGAATATTGTTATTAAATATATGAATAATTAAATTATATTTATTATACATTATGTTTTAAAAAGCATGAGAGAAGTCAATATTTAAGGTAAGGGTTTCCATCTCACTTTTATTTTCTGTGAGACACAAGCCATATTCACGAAAAGATTCTTTTAGGTGTTTTACATACTTCCAAATAATTTAAATTATGATTATTATACATAAAATTATTTCTATTTAATTATCTATTTTAGGATCTCAATTTCACAGGGTTTACGGTTCATGAGTTACCAAATCAATAAGGGATTTTTTTCCCAATTTGCTTTCAATAAAATATACGTTGTGTTATACCCCGATATTTTTTAACAAGCATTATATAAATCTAAATTGACATGTTATATCACAAATTTATTCATCATCATGATATTTTATGTTTCATGTTATTTTATTCCATCATGAGTCTTTTTATTCAATGTTTCTAATGTGGTAAATATGTTATGTAATAAACTCATAATCTATCGTGATCATTTATAATTATGTTTAAAATGTTGAAATATCCTGATATTTATCTAAACAATTCTCATGAGTTTTATTCTCTTATGATTATTCATTAAATTTTCACATCTGGTACAATTTTCCCACTATTCGGTACTCATGTCAAATCATAAAATCCAACATTATTTCTCTCTTCAGTTTGAAATATTATTTATTGAAATATTATTTATTCTATAATTGTTTTGAAAATTTTTTATTACCCTATTATGATTTTTAAAATAAATTTGTACACCTTTATGAAATTTTACATATAATTTTTAAATAATTATTCATGTCCTTTTCCAGAACAATGCCCATTTGGCTTTTTATGAAAATGTGAAAGGAATATTAATTTTAACATTCATGAGATGAATTAAATTTTCATACATCATGACCAATAATTTCATAAAGGAATCCTTTATAATTTCTCATGATTATTTTCAAAGAATAATTATTTTAATTTTTTATGTTTTATAATATTCTTTCCAAAGATAAATTGATATTTTCTTCAAGAAATGTATTGAATGATCTTTAAAAATAGTTTTTCATATACGATTTAAGCCATTGATGTTACCTATGCCTTAATAGGGATATGATACAAGGATACCATTCATATTCTTTTTCTAAATGGTTTATGTTGTTTTTTATGAAACCTGTTTCGCATCCACTAGATTTACAATGAGGACATGCTAATGAAATCCATTTCTTTTCATGGGATTTTATATGATGAAATGATTA
The DNA here is from genome assembly GCA_963277665.1 of Viscum album. Taxonomy (NCBI): domain Eukaryota; kingdom Viridiplantae; phylum Streptophyta; class Magnoliopsida; order Santalales; family Viscaceae; genus Viscum; species Viscum album. The sequence continues at coordinate 186,978,113 of OY728155.1, read as the reverse complement.
TGAAACATATATATTTATTTATATGTTATAATGTGATGAAATATTTGGGTACCCATTAAATTTCATAGGTTAAAATATGGTTACTATTTATGATCTAGTGACACATTATGTATGGTTTTTATTAGGTGATTTGTGGGACTTATATATAGCTCCAATGTATAGGGTAGAAATTTAAATCTCATAAGATAGATATGACTAGAAATGGGAGTGAACTTGGTTTAGTTACACTGTGCTGGAATGGGGATAAAACCTAGTTCATTATGATATGGGTAGAATAGGGAGTGAACCAAGTGCAGATATGCATGGCCAGAATGAGTAGTGAACCCTGTTCAATGTAATACTTCTTCTGCATTTATGGTCTTGGTAGTGAGCCTTAACTTATATGGAAATGATTTCTATGCTTGAGTGTATTCCATATACTCTATGTCTAATTCCAATATTATTATCTCTTGGATCATTTTCATTTATTCACCTATGATTTATGTCTTATGAACATCCTATATTTTTCCATGATTCAAGATTATAAAAATTGATATAATGGATATTAATTTCATATGTTATGATAATGTTCACATACCATTAAGCTCATGTTATTCATACATATCTCCCCTTTTTTTCCTTTCTAAGAATCTAATTTCAACATTTTTATAATTCCCTTGTATAGGTTATGGCGACATGTGATTTTTATGATATTTCTATGTATAGGGGTATTTTTAATGAACAAAATGGTTGCTAATGTTGCTCAGTTATGGATCATTGTTTATGTTTCCATGTTTCAAAAGGAACTAAAATGTTAAAATACTCATGAGTGTGTTTGTGAAATTCAATGAATATTTATAGAAAATTATGTAATACATATGTATGAAAATCCTGGGTCACTAGAAATATAGTAGAGGTGGGTTGAGTATATACAATTATTCTATTTTGAGTTAGTATATATATTGGGAAAAGGGAAATGTTTTGTTAATTATTAGAGTCAGAAGAAATATAATATGGTTGTTCAAGAGTCTAGTAATAATTATAAGATTAATTTATTGTTTTTTTAGATGAATATAGGAGTTTTGGGGGATTCAAAACAAAAAACAATAACCTATTTATCTGTTGTACCATCTCTTATGCACCAGGTTAAGAGGGGGAAGTATGATGATCTAGAATATTGGGTTTTGAGGGACAACATTGATGGTCGGTAGAATCCTTTTTACTAGAACATTAATGTAAACAAGTTTACCCAAATTGATGTATTCATATATATGCATATAGGTATGCAGGAGGATTTGATGTGTTAGTTTCATGATTTGAAATGGGGGTGGGGGTGCATCTTGGTTTAACCAAGAAATACATAGATCTTTGTAAATAGTTTTGGTTGAAATGTAGGAAGAAGTTGATCATAGGTTTTATGATGTGACATTACACTAGTATGTAGTTGAAGGTGTTATTCGCCTTCATGTCTATTATAGAAATTTCCCATTTTAGAATGGAAGTGGGATGATGTTACACTAGATTTTTTACTGGGTTTACCTAGGACAATATGAAAGAGTGGTGTGAAATGTGTGATTGTGGGCCAGTTGAAAATGGTAGGCCATTTATTAATATTTCTAGATATATTATCCATTTATTAGATTAAGAATTTATATGTTTCAGAGATATTATATTTTCATGAGGATCCTTATAATATTATATAAGATCAAGAACCATGCTTTCTTCATGCTACAAGAAAGGCTTCCAAAAGTCTCTTGGTACTCAGGTTTGTTTGATCACTTCCTAAAACTATTAGATGGATGATATAGCTTAGTGTAATATCTTAGTATTATAGGATATTCTAATAGTGTGTTTCCAAGATTTTGGAATAACCTAGGATAAAAACCTATAATTTTTTTATTTCTCATATAACAACATTTATCAGTTGACTATTTTGATAAAACAATATGAGTCATTTAATAGTAGGCTACATATGTGAATATTTTTGTAGATGAAATAAATATAATCCAATTTAATGGGGTTAAGTCTAAACTATGAGACATTATAAAATTTTCATTTTATCTTGATGATTATGGATATAGCCCATATTAGTCAGAATTCTTATGCTAATCAGTACCATTGACCTCTGTAGTTTGCAATGGGAGACTGCATTTTTCTTTATTTGTCTACAAGATTGGGTCAATGGAAGATTCATAGGAATGTTATGTGGGTGTCAATGTATGTTGGGATATTCAAGATTTTGTAGAGGACCGGTCTAGTAGAATATGGAATAAATGTTTCCCAATATTATCATCTTATGCATGATATGTGTCTTGTATCACAAATTTGACAGTATCACCCCAACCCCTCTCATGTGTTTGATATTAATGATATTGAGGTCACAACTAATTTTTCCTATGAGGACCATGTGATTCATATTGTGGATCTTAGTGAGAAAATTGTTTATAGTAATTTCATGCCTTTTGTGTATGTTTATTTGGTGTCATGGCTATGTTTAGGAGGAAAAGTTGGATAAGGAAACTAATATGAATGACTTTTGGCTTGAAAGATTTACCTTGGAGGAGTAGTTATGTTGATGAGTGTAGATCAAGGATGAGATATTATATGGTGGGTAGATTTCATGATACTTAAACCTATAGATCTATGTTTATTTCTTAATTTTACCATTATTTAAAATAGAATATGGTATATGGTCAACACACAATTAGTGTTAACTTATGGAGTTTGTGTTTTAGAACTAAATTTTTTATCTTTGGATTACATGTATCATAAAAGGGTTGAATATTAATAAAACATCTTATTGTATATTGATCATTATACTCCATGTCATTAGAGTAAAAATGTATTATTGTATCTGTCACATTCATATAGTCATAGTAGTTCCCTTCATTGATGAGAACCTATATGTTACATGCTTATATTATAAAATATAGTTCTATGGTATGATAATTTAATATTATAGGGAATATAGTATTAAGACTTACAGGTGTGAGTACTCATAATTTGATGAGGGTTCTTCTAATGAAGTTCTTTCATGGTAATCTCCAGGATTAGAGATTATGAGAACAGACCCACTAGTATGAATTTCGCATGTTTTTGTGTGATTTTATATTAATATATTTAAGTGTTTGTAATGATCCATACATTTTTATATTATCATCAATGCATATACCGACTCACACACTTAGATTAACTGACCAAAAATGTGATTCTATATGTTAGTGGGGAGTAGTATATATTGGGTGCGTGATGAATTAAATGTTATTAATTGGTAATTTAAGGAAGTATTTTCTATTCTATATTTTTAGAAGATGATATATTTTCCCATTTAATGGAACATAAACATTGAATTTAATTCCCTAAAAATGGCTTAATGATGTGTTTATCTCAGATAGTCAAATAAAAATGTATCAAGCATATTTTTGGATTACAATGATGTGAAACCTTCTTAATGAGTTATTGTGAAAAATAGATTATATTACGCAGCAAGCGTTAGTATGTGCGTTTCAATGATGAGACATTAAGTTCATTAACATGGATTCCATGTACCATTTCTAGATATTATTAATATAATTTATAGTATCATTACCAATTAAAAATGGAAATAATCATATAGGGCTATAGACTAAGTGTTTCTATTAACCTCGATTGAATTCCTCTTGAATTTAATTAATGGAAAACTTACTATTCGCAATACTGGGGAATATATTATTATTATTATTTAATTAAAAAATATTTAATGATGAATGAAATATTTAATTAAAATTTTTATCCAAGTATTAATTAACAATCGATGAGTTGGAGTGGACCAAGATCATGTTTGGTGATGAATATTTATTTTGAAAGCTGGTAAATAATGTTTATCACTACACAAGTTATTATAAAAATAAAATAATAATAATATTTTAATTATTATATCGAATGAGGATTTATAATGATTATTATATTATTTAAGGGTCAGTACATATACCAAAAAACCTAGCTCTATAAATAGGTTGTTATGTCTATTATTTTGGGTTAATTGAGACTTGAGAATCATTGCAAATAAGAATATTATCCCTATATTCCTCCTTCTCTCTTTATCTAGAAAATAAGAATCCCTAGAGAGGATCCTTTATGATTGAATGATCTGGAAGTGATCAAAATGACCAACAAATGATGATAGATCCACTGCACTAGCACTCAACATTCTTTCAGTATTTCTCAGAGATCAATGGAGAGAGTGTGGATCATCGTGTCATGGATACTACACATGGATACTTACAACACAATGAAGGTAATATGTAAGAGTTTTTTCAAATAATCAACATCATCTATAATGAAATATACTAATAGAATGTAACTTTACATTAATCATAAATTAATTAATTATAAATTTAATGTGAAAATATCCTCTCTGGGTTTGGGGTTTCTCTATGTCAATATTTAGTTGAAACATTTCATTGGTCATTGACTTAACATCATGTAAAATAGTTTGAATGATCCATAAAATATACAATAAATTTATTCTAAATATTTCCACCTTTTTTATTTTATTGTGCCTTGAACATTCAAGTGGTATTAGATCAGTCACACTTGAAATTAACAATTATTTATTTGATTTTATATCTTTCTACACAGTAGTGGTTAGATATTACATTTTAGTAATAATAGCTATTTAATAATATTTTTTATTAACAATATTACTAAATTATAATTATCACTATTTTTTTATTAATTTTCTTAAGGACTTGTAATATATAAAGAATGAGATGATATTCCATAGAGAAGTGCCAATAATTCTGGCTAGTAAGACTGGGTTACAAGACATGTTGCCGAAGGACACTCCATGTGTCCATGTGAACTTAATTTGGAAATTTATTGAGATACATTATTCAATAATCATAAATTACTTATGGTGGATTCATTTTAAAAAATTTCTTTTCAGGGATGATCTGATAAAAAAACTTGTTAAATTATGTTGTGTGTAGCTGGCATACACATTGTGTAATCTACTAGTTTTACCGGCGAAATTCAAAAATATTATGTGGTCAAATAAATGGTCAAAAAACCATCATATTAAATTTTTATAGTAATAACATAAATAAAATTTGTCTAGATGATGTCTTATTCATTATTTATTATGTTTTAAGCACATGCTTATCCATTTAGTGATTTAAGCAGAAAAACATCACATTAACATAGACACGTCGAGTGGTCTAATATCTAAAGAAATCAAGGATTCACTAGGTGTTTTACTTGAAAATAGAAAAAGATTAATGAAAAACATGTTGCTAGATATTACACGTTGTGTAGTCTATCAGAGCTAAAAAACAAATCCCATTTCATTTATCTTGGAAACACGTCAAACGATGTACATGGCCTATAGAATAATAGTATATGTTGCGCAGTCACCCAATAAGGGATGGAATTTGATTACATTAAATAGTTAAAAGAAACATTAAAACCTTATTAAATTTATTTTCACATGAAGTCTTATAAAATTAAATAAAGGTTTCAAATAATTAATAAATTCTCAATTAATTTTTCTGAACTATTTGTGATTGTTTGTTGCTCCATTTATATTGCATAAATTCATTTATGATAGGTATGTCCAATATAATTAACATTTCCATTATGATAAAATATAATTAATTAATTAAATTATTTATTATTGGAATAATGTATATAATAATAATAAAGAAATAATATAAATCATGATTAATGATTTACTTTTACATATTCATTTCATGTGTATGAATGGTCATGAGCATGACCATGACATGTGTATGCATTAGTTTAATTTAATTTAACATATTGCATGGGTTTTCAATTATTAAATAATATATTTAATTCAATGGACTATGATTCATCCCTCCCACCATTATTATATAGGACCTATGTGTCTAAGGATATTTATGTAATTCCCTTTAACGAATCCCTTGGTTCCACACAACTAAATGTGAGTTAAAAATTAATGTAATAAATAGAGTATATCATGGCATAAAAAGGTTTTTCCAGAAACAACAAAGAAGATAATGAATTAGGTGATACAAATGTGGAAATATAAAATTTTGTAACTCATGCCAACAATAGAATAATGAGTTTCACCGCTAGACCATATGTTTATTTTTTTCCAGCCAATTAATCAACTATTATATAATCTTATAATTTGGTTATTTATTTATTTATTCATTTTTATCTAATGAAATATTTATTTTATGGATGGAAGAACATGATCACATAAATAAATGAATTAATATAAAGATATGGATTTTAAATGAACGTATTATGCGTAAATGTTCTATCAAACATGGTTAATCACTTATGTATGATGTGTATAATATTAAAAATACATGTCAATTATTAAAAACAATTTATGTATAATAAATTAAATATCAAAAATATACATTAAGTCAATATTATCATTCTATTATGTGATTATTTATAAAATCAAAAAAATTAAGATTTTGACCAACCTATGTTGGGATACTTATATTCATCATTGATTTATTATGAATGTTTTGGAAGACTTTCCTAACTTACATCAAGAATTGTAGCCCACACTATAATTGATGTAACAAGGAGTCATGTTTTGAATAAATCCTAGTCAAGATTTCAGGATTGGGGAGTCCACTTAATGAAACAAATAGTTTCAATCCCACAGTTGGAAAATACCCACTTATTTAAATTTCTTCAAACTGCATGTGAACCCCACATTAGGGTTATGCGAAGGGGAATATGGATCCTTAACACTAGAATTTCAAATTAATTATAAATTCCATGTATTTTGCTGAGGGAAATAGAGACTTGGTAAAAAAATGAGATACTTAATAAAACATATTTAATTATGTGTCACTTATACAGTAATCAATTGATGTACTAATAATACTATATTTTATAAGTATTGAATAAAATGGAATGTTTTTCATAAAAATTATCCCTATGATCAGTATTATAGAAAAACAATTATGATACTTGAAATATCTTATAGGAATAGTTTATATGCCTTTAGGTTGTGTTTTCTCCATGAGAAGAATCTTACATACCAAAATCCTCATTACCTAATCCACCTGTAAGGGAGGTGAGTGATTAATATTTTAGTGTCTAGAAAAAATAATGACATGGTCTAAGTTCAATGTTTCATGATTTCATCTATATCCAGTTATATCATGATGTCTCATAAGTACATAAATTCTTATACCATGTCTGATTATCTACATGGTCTTTAACAGGAGAGAGAATAATAACAACAGTTTAAGGTCTCCAAGGTGATGTTTTAGAGTAAACACAGATAGGGTTCCCAAGTTAGGCCTCATGTAGTCAAGATCATTGGATAAATTGAGTGGCTAGAGGATTTAATATTTAAACTCCCAGATGAATGACACACTAGTCTAATTATATCAACAATTCATCAGATCTTGTATGTCATTGTATTAAATTTTAATATGAAAAACATTTGAATGTTTGTTCCAAATTGAGTCACTCTTCTATTACAAGTAGATAATGAGATTAATTTCATAAAGACTTCTATATTTATAGTGAATAAAAACAAGAAATAATAAAGGATATATAAACCCAAAGTTTCTTCACATTCCCTTCAATGAATACAAATATAAAGGGGAATATAAGGGAGAAGGGTGTTATTTGTTTCACATGTGGTAAGAAGGTTCACTGGAAGAAAAACTTCACCCATCCAATGAAACAAGGGGAATATTTGGGTGCCTTTTATATCAAGTGAAATTTACATATTTTTATATATTCACTATTTGATAATGAATTTGGTTCCCATATATGTATTTAAATATAGGAACCAAGTATATTGACAATGATTGATCAAGGGGAGGTAAATCTATGAGAAAACAACATTGTGAAACTACCTACTGTGGATATCAGGTATGACCACCACATGTTACTAATGGGAATGATAATGGTTTTTATTTATTGTTATTTGGTTCCATATTTTACAAAAAACCCTTATTTATGTATCAATACTTGATACCGAGGGGTTTAATTTCTAATTTGTGTATAAATGATTCCTATTTTATAAAGATAACATTTTCAATGGTATGGAAAGTTAGATAACATTATTTATATGTTTCATTACAAAAACTAAGTAATGAAAATCACTAACAAAACTATATCACATGGATTATACCACAACCAACTATGGAATCATCATCTAGGTCACATAAATGAAAATTGGTTGAAAAAATTACACTAATATGGATATTTAGATTCCATTTAACTAAAACCACCTAGTGTATATCACACATGTTTATAAGGGAAATTGACCAAATCCCCATTGGGCCAAGGAACATCGTTAATTCATTTGTACTGATCTGCATAGAACATTCACAATATCAGTATGTGTGTGTACTTATACATGATAGCTTTTATAGATTATTTTAGTAGATACAGATATGTCTACTTAGTGAGGTAAAATTTGGATTCCATTGAGATATTCAAGGAATAGAATAATGAAGTTAAAAAATAATTTGGTAAGAAGATTAAGAATCTCCACTCATACCGTGGTGGATAATATCTTCATCAAGATTACATTGATTATTTATGGGAGTTTGGGATTCTGTTGTAACACACTCTTCATTATACACCTATGTGGATTTTTTTAAGAAAAAGGAGGATCCACACCTTGTTAGACATGGTGAGATCAATGATTAGTCATATGATTGTTCTATTATCCTTTCGGGGTAACATATTATAGAAAATATATATATAAAACCAAGAACCAACTAATGTTGAATATGGTATTCAATAGCTATTGTGGACTGGAAAGAAATTTGCTCTATCATACATACATGTGTGGTGTTGCAATGTGTTTATTACGGTCACTTTAGGTAATAAAATTGAATCCCCAAGGCCCAAGGTGTACCTTTACAGGATTCCCTATAGAATCAAGGTGATACTAACTAAAAAAACCCTCATAAAAAAGGGTAAAAGGAGAAGGAAACACCATATTTCTTGATAGGGAGAACATATCCAAAAGTTAAAGTGGGAGAAAGATATAATTTTATGATGTTGAGTATAAAGGTATTTAAGAGTTAGTATAGGAAAAATTATATAAATACTCACAATAGAGGATGTTATGTATATATTAGTACTATGTATGATTACAAGGGAGGTTAGAGGACTATAGCGGTGTGGTTTTCTAGTAAATGAATATGTTGACTCATTTTTAGTTGATAATAATGGTCCTATAACATACAAGGAAGTAGTATGTGGCACAAATGTTTCCAAGTTTCATGAATCCATGAATTTTGAAATGGATTCCATGAAACAATAACAAATTTAGATTTTGGGATATCCTCTATTTTATATGATTCCCACTGGTTGTAAATGGTTATTCAAGAAGGAATTAGACATGGATGTTTAATTCAATGCCATTAATAAATGACTAGTTGTAAAAGGGTTTAAATAGAATTAAGTAATTGAATTTGATGAAACATTTTCACTGATTTATATGATGAAATCCATCATAATTATACATTCCATTTTGTATTTCCATGACTATGGGATTTAGGAAAAGGATTTAAAAATATCTTTCCTAAATGTAAACCATTAAAAAAAATGTCTGTACAACACAACCTAATGGCATATTGACTATATAGTATTCCAACAAGGTATGAAAACTGAAAAATATACTTATGGATTAAATAAAGCATCCAAGTCATGTAACGTTTGATTTGATGAAGCCATAACATAATTTGGTTTCATACATAATTAATTCCATCTTTGTATCTATAAAATGTTTTTGTGGGATTGAATCCATTTTATTAATAGATTTTGTTGATAACATACTACTTATTGGAAATTAAATATCAGTCTTACAATCTATTAGATCAGAGTTGAATAAATTCTTTTCCATGAAGGACATAAGTGAGGATACATACATTATTGGATCAAGATCCATAATTATATATCTAAGGGGATTCTAAAATGAATTCATTATATATATATTTACAAGATACTGAAGAGATTCAGTATTGAATTGTCCAAGATGGGATTGTTTCTAATTTCACAAGGAATTCATCATTCCAAAAATTGTTTGCAAAAAACACGAGGGATTACAATTGATGGCATAAATTCCATAGATGGAAATGATTAGGTTAGTAATTAACGTTATTTTATGTAATTGGATGGATATATCTTATGCGTTGAGTGTGATATGAAGTTATGAAGCTGTCCCAAGTAAAATCCATCATATGAAAGTAAAGAATATCTTTAATTATGTAAGACATAATATGGATTGTTCTTGTGTATAGAGTATATTAGTCACTAGTATTCATAGGATATACATATGATAGTTTAAAAATGGATCAAGATGATATGAAATCATATATGACATACATCTTCACTTTGAATGAAAGTGATGTGATCTAGAAAATTTTAAATCTTGTTGTGGTCATGTTTTCTACATTAGAGTTTGAGTATATTTTAGCATTTGAGGTAGCTAAATAAATAGTTTAGATATAAAAATTACTCCAAAATCTAGATGTGGTGCCTATAAATAATGATCAAATAACACTATATTGTGATAATACTACTACACCTACATTTTCTATGGATCCATGCTCACATCAGTGGATGAAAAATATACTTAAGAATTATTATCTCCTGAGGTATTTTACTCAAACATGTGAGGTTGATGTTAGGATAATATTAATGGAGGAAAAAATGGTGGACCATGTTTACTAATTTATTTAATCAGAAGAAAATCATAATGTGTGGTCTAGAAGACTGAATGTTTTTGGAAACTGGATCTAGTCCAAGTAGGACTTTTTGGGGTAGGGGTTCTAAAAAAATTATACTTTGGATTACATGTATATTAAAAAATTTAAAAATTATTAAACATTTTATTTTATATTGATAATTTTTTGTACAAATTGTTTTTGTGAAAATGTCCTAGGGTATATGTCATATTGATATAGTCATTTTAGTTCCCTGCTATGATGAGAACAATGATGTTATATGGTGATATTATTAAATAAGGTTGTATGGTTGGATAATTTTCTATGATAGGTTACATAATATGTTACTTTTTAGTAGTATTTACTCATAAGTAGACGAGCCTTATTCTTGTGAAGGTTTCGCTAGATAATCTCAAAGAAAATATATTATTAGAATATACCCACCAGTATGAATTTTGAATGTTTTGGTTTCATTGAATATTCTTATCTTTAAACATTTGTGATGATCCTTAAACATTATGATTATCATTAAATCATTTACTGACTCACACACTTAGATATTCAGACTAAAACTGTGACGCCATATGTTTACAGGATGTAGGAGACATTGGGTGCATCATAACTGATATGTTACTAATGCATATGTCAAGGAAGGATTTATCATTTACATATTTACGGATGTTAATATCTTGGAACTGCAGCTACTTTGAGTGGAAACATTGAAAACATAATTTATACTCTTGCAGGTGAATTTCATTTTGATGTCGTAAGGAATGATTATGTTAGTGGAATATACATGAGGGTTCCATATATTGGTTGTATTTAAAGTGGAATGGGGAGGCCTATTAGAATAATAATTTTTTGATGTAACTGGATTATATTTTTCAACTGAGGGTTATTAAGATGAATAAGTAACCTCTTAAATAATTGTTCAAGTAATTTCTTACACAATAGAAGAATAAACTAATTTACTGTGAAGTATTTATCTCTTAACCTATCAAAGAGAATTATGAAGATATTCCGTACTAGATTCTCTTATATGGTGTTAAAAAGTGTAGATTCTGATATCTTCAAAATCATCAATCAAGGAAACTCTCAAACTGAAAGTGAAATTGCTGATGAGTACAGATATGTAAATGGTTTTTCGTATGATAATATTTATTATATATTATGATAGATGAGGTAAATTGTGTTATACCCCATATACATATCTTCAATGTCTCTTTTACTTATTTTAATGAATGGTCTGATGCTTTACATCTAACTGGACTTTTCAAAAATAGTGACAATCTTCTTTTACACACATTATTACATGATTTTAATTATAATTATCCATTAAACACAAATACATGATCAAATAGTGTAGTATCATTGGAAGAATAGATACATAATTAGAAAACATGAATCTAAAATAATACATCTTTTTGTAAACATCCATAATGATCTCCTAACATCCTTTTACATCCAACACATATATAACAAGATCTGGGTTATACATCGAAAATGGGATGAGATAAAAATCCAATTAAGGTAATAAGAATAGAAAAGAATCATAGAGCATCAGTCAAAGGCATAACAAGATTAAATAATAGGCATGTAAAATAAATAAAGATGTGGGGGAATATCACACAAAACATGGAATCCTATGATCATGGATATTATGGAATCTAGACACAAAACATAACATGACATAAACACGTGTCAAGGATATCTACCAAGATGGTATAACTTGGTGGAAAAAATCATATAATCGATTAGGTTTTCTCCATAATCCCATTCATAAATTCTCATGAGACCAAAAAATTGCCAATGCATTGGATCTCTATCTAGGTGAAACCATCACAACAAGTTTATACATATGTGTTCCACATAATGAAATCAAACATAAGTAATAAACATATGGGTTACCCATGGAATGAAATGGGATTCAATGTTATGTTACAAGGTATAAAAAATGGCATACAGTAATGGTATGAATGGAATAATAGATTTTAATCACGATTGGACATTAATGAAGTAAATATAAGAATATATCATGAATAATGATATCGATCTAATGTGAAACATTTAAAAGAGTGGTTACTAATTATTTTAAATGATCTACTTAAGAAATGTTTCAGTGAAAACAATGAAGAGTATTTGAAGAAGGTAAGGATTTAATTATTTCCAAAAAAATTTAAACTAGATTTATTTTTTCATGATAAATTGATTGATTTTAGATAAATATTAGTTAATTAAATGTATTTATATAGTATACTTCAGAGTTCGTAATAAATTGGGAAGTTACATTTTATTGGGTTTGCTTATCGATAGGAATTGAGAAGGAAACCTTTTAAGAGATCTATTTACACATAACGATATGATAAATTGATCTAGTTACACAATTTTGGTTCAAATTAATAGAATTTGGAATATTTTTTTAGAAAAATGATGAAATACATTGGGTTATGAGAGAGAAATCATAACAAAAAATGGGAAATGGATGTTCGGAGAGATCCCTTAACTCATGTACAAATACTTGAACTTAATGTATTGGATATTAAAAATATATTCATTAATAATATAATTTATAAAATATTCCACATATTTTTTATTATATTTTAATCATGATCATTTATGACCATTTTGATGAGTTATAATGTTTAATTTTGTCATGTCTATAGCGTTTGTTTCAAAATATCATGGTCAGTTATCTTTTTTATATTTATGGATGTTCTTTTATATTATGAATAATGCCCAAGAAGTGAAATTATATGTTATATATGTTCTTATAAAAATTTAAATGGTCACATATATTATTTTTATTTCTATTATGACTATTATAACTTTGATAAAACCTTAATGATAGTTGTTTAGTTTATTTTTTGCGTTTTTTTCGACCATTTTGAACTAGTTTCATTTTATTTTATATTATTACCATATATTAAAACCCAAATTTGAGAAAATATAAAATATATATATATATATAATTCATTTTAAAAAATTATAAGTGACATTAAATCTGCCATGATGGTGGTAATGGGAAACCAAAACACATCATCTATGAAGGTGGAGAATCAAGATACCATACGTGATGTTTTTTTACGAATAAAAGTTGAATCGAAGATATTTAATGTTTGATATTCCATTAAAAATAAAATATTAGTATATATATTGGATACTGTAGTTATTGTGAATCATTTTATTGGGGGTTTAGGATAAGTTATAAGAAAGAATGAATATAAAAGAGAAGGAATAATGATTTTACCTCTTGAATATCTCTTCCTTGAGAAACTTCTTAAGGAACATAGAATTGGTCTTTTGGTGATACCAAAAACTCTAGGACGTGGGGAAGAGTCTTTAAATAGGAATTGGCTCTATTATGGGAAATATCCATGGATTATATTGTGTGAGGATAATGGGTGATATTTATAAGGGGAGGAGAGGGTTGTTTTGTATTATTATATTCATTAGTTTATTATTTTGGATCATGACTAACAATATTATTGATTATAGTGCATACATATAGTAAATAATGTATGTAAATTATAAATAATGGTATTATAAATCATTCATGACACAATAATCAATATATTAGTCTTATAATCTTAAGTACTGTAATCACTGTATTTCAAGATTCAGAAACAATTCAAATATTTTAGAGAAAACAAAATAAATCACACTAAACCATTTTTCAATGTGTATATTTCAAAAATGTAATCCATTTTATTAATATAATTTTCTAAATATGTGAAAATTTAATTTTAAAAATTCATTAAATGTTCAAAAAATACCAATTTTCACATTATAATCAATTTTACGGCCCTTTGACAAATTAGTTATGGTATAAAAAATTATCTTATCATTATAAGAAAACTCAATAATAACTTTTTAATCAATTTTATGGAAATTAAATTAATTTTATATCATTATGATTATTATAAGTACGATTAAAACTGTTCTATTTTATAAACATATAAACACATAATTTATCATTTTTAAAACATTTATTTATTGGTACCTTGATATAAATATATCTAATTTAAATTTATTTGATACCTAAATATTATTTCACAAATTAATAAGTGATGTCACTATTTTAAGTTCCATATTACTATTCCTATTATTAAGATTACTATTCAAACATTCATGTTACTATTCAAATGGTTAGATTGCTATTTCAAAGGTCAGATTTATAATAGGGATATAGATTCAATAATTTCTGTAAATGCATATTATTTTAGTAATAATTTAATAAATTATATTTTCTATTAAGGTTATATATATTTTCTTGTTCAAATTTAACATTTTATTTTTAACATTATATTTTATTTTGATAACTTTGTTCGTGAGTTCAGTCATTCCGGTGGATCGAGCAAATCCAAATTTCTGTATTTTTATTATATTATTTTATATTTATTTCCACACTATAATATTTTGAATTGTTAATGGTTTATTTTATGGATAATGTATCATTATTCATTTATGATAATACAATTTTTTTGGTTTCACTACACTAGGTTTGTGCTTTATACAAATGACATAATTATACGAATGGAAAATCCATTGAAAAAATTAATGGGCATTCCATTCCTCCCTCCTTATAAAAATATTCCCTAAAAAATTATTTTTACATACTAAGAGGAAAACATGTGAGGGTACTTCTTTTTCATTGGTTCCTCTAGTTCCCATGTCAAATCTTCATATTTATGGTTCCTCCATAGTACTTTGACAAGGAGAGTAATCATAGGGACTAGAACTTTATATCTATAGTCCAAGATCTTCAGTGTATTATCCTAAAAAGAGAGACAATTTTACATCTATAACACCTTTGAATTCAATACATTTGGGGGATCTGTAATGTACATCCTCAATAAGGATACATGGAAGCCATCAAGTACCTAAGACATGGTTGGTGGTAATCATAGTTGATATTTCAAAGCTATGATGCGATAAATAATATTAGAGGGGACGATGTTACTAGGACTTATCTTTCCCTTTTCACAAATATCATGACTCCATCCCATGGAGATATGCAAATAAATACCATGACTCCAATATTAAACTCCAAGTATTGTCAACAATTGATTTCATATCTTTTCTATTGAATTTGGGATGCCTTGATGTGCTGCAAAATGGTCTTGAAATTTTATACAATTTTTTTTGTCCATTTAAGGTCTCAATAGATTAGGTTATTTAAATTCACCCCATCATGATTTTTTTCTAATTCATTTACCTTAAATGTCTTTATATAGATCCATTTGGAAGCTTGATTTTGATATATTGATAGAGGATAACTCGACTAGAGGATGTTATTTATCCCATTCTCCTTGATGTACATTGGGAATGCTCTAAACATATCTTCTAATGTTTGAATAGTATGTTAGGAATATCCTTCAATCTGGGGGTGATAGGATTTAATGAAGTTCATCTCAGTTTTTAGAGCATGTTGGAGAATTTTCTAGAACATTGAGGTAAATCATGGATCTGGATCAGATACAATTGATAATTTTACACCATACCACCTCAGCACTACTATGATATGTATCCATGTATATTTATTGAGTGAGAAGTCCTATAAAATTTAAATAAATTAATAATTATTTGTAAGAATATACACAACAACCCATATTTCATTATTTCCTTTGGATGTCTTCGAAAATATAGTGACAAAGTCCATGATGATATTTAACCATTTCATATAGGTATGGTAAATGGTGGCATCATCACCTTAGAAATTTTTCTTTGCGCCATCACTCGATAACATACCAGGAACTTTGATGTGTATTCAATAATCTATTTCTTCATATTATCCCAACAATAGTGTTCTCAGAGATCTAATTACACCTATGTGCTCCCTGGGTGGATCAAGAAGGTTTAGATATGTGAATCATTAAAACATTTAATAATTTCCTCAATATTTTATGGTACACATATTCACAAACCAAATATTATGAGTCATTCCTTGTCAATTTTTAACTCTGTGAATTTCATATTTCTGATATATTCCACCTTCTGAGGAATCTCCACATCATTTTTTGCGGAATATATTTTCTTATATATAAGGGACTATTGAGAAATCATTTTAGAAAGTAATAATTATTATCTTTCCCTTATGATTCCCATTCATATTCTTTATAAGTCTATGAATATTGGATATTTCTCAAATCCCATTATTTATAATGTCATAGGATCATTTCAATATAAAGAATCTACCACTTTATTTACTTTACTAGGATGACAGTGGATTGAGAATTCATAACATTTGATGGTATCTAACAATATTTATTGGTGCATATTAGCTTCATTTTTTGTGAATGTATATTTTAGTCTCTTGTGATCAGTATATATCTCAGACTACTCACCATAGAAATAATACCACCTTATTTTCAATTAAAATTTCACAGAAGCTAACTCCAGATCATGTGTGGGGTAGTTTTTCTCATGAAATTTTGTCTAACTTTAGGCATAGTCTATCAAATTATCATTTTGAATCATTACACAACATAATAAAATATTTTAAGAATCTTAATATACAACAAAGAGTTTCCCACTATTGGATTGTGTAAGTACTGGCCTAGAGATAAGCCTATTTTTCAACACTATAGAGTAGACTTGACATTCACTGGTCTAGAAAAACATTACTCTCTTATGGGTCATGGTGGTTAGTGGTTTTGAAAATTGTGAAAAGTTATTTAGAAATCATTCTTAATACCCATATATACTACTGAAACTACATATTTCTGGTATAGATGTTGTCCTAGACAACTCCTCGATTTACATTTTCCTAGAGGTCTATAGATTTCGTATTGCTTGTGATAGCATTCTATAAGAATGATAATTCCTATAAAAATGACAAATATATATTTTACATTTCATATAAATTATTTTTTTTCAATGTATTTAGCCCAATATTCAAATAATCATCATTCTCTTCTTTAATCTTGGAGTATATCAAAATATCATCTATAATGATTATCACAATGTTTTGAGGTAATCTATAAATAAACTATTCATTATGTCCATGAATATTTCTGGAATATTAGTGATTCCAAAATTCATAACTATGAACTCATAATGCCTATAACTTATTTGAAATAACATCCTTCATCACCATTAATTGGTGATATATTAACCAAAGGTCATCCTTAGATAAATAAGGGTCCTTACATAGTTAATCAGAGAATCCATATATTATGGAAGGGTATACTTGTTCTTTAGCCTCATTTTGTTAAGCTCATAATAATCAATGTAAATGATCATCTATCCATCCTTCCTCTTGTTGAAGAGGGATGGGACACCCCACATTGAAGCACTGTGTCATATAAAACCCTTTTTTGGAATCTCTTGTATATACCCCCTCACTACTTAAAAGTTAATAGTGGCGATTCATTGAAGATTATTTGATATGGGCATAGATCTTGGTATAAGATCAATTGAGAACTCAACCACTAAATCAAAAGTCAGAATGATCTATTTTTCAGGGAATTGATTAGTGTAGTCTTTCATAATTATCATGAATTCAAGAAGTATCCTATCTTTTGTATCAATAATTTAAGCTAGATATGATTCATTATAAGGAAATAGTATCCATTAATGGGATGAATATCCTAATGGATATCCATCCACCACCATACATTCGTAAAAAATTACTGGATGCCTTGGGATGTGAAGATTGATCTCCTTTTCCCAAAATCAATTGTTCTATTTATATAAATATAGAAAATCCAAGACCAATATTACATGAAATAAACCAATGCATGTAAGAAAATATTTTTTTGGGTGGTTCAGTCCAAAAACATCGGATGGAGAGTAGTTATATACTTTATATTCAATCATTTACGCATTATATATTCTCAGAGAAAACTATGTATCCATATTTTGAGGTGTTACTTAAATACTTATACTAAACATACAATATATAAAATAATAATTAGAACCATTATCAATTGTTCATTCACCATTCTTGAATGTAAAACAAGCACACTTTTCACCAAATCATTTTCAAGATCCACATCAACATTAGTGGTAGCATATTTCCTTCCAAACTACCTTGAAGGTTTTTTTCATTAATTGTCTCCTACAACCCATATCTTTGGGCATTGGGTCTCATAATTCCAATGATAGTTTCCATTCGAACATTGTATTAATGAAAAAGTTTTGATATAATCCATAATTTCTTCTACAATATTCGTGGGATTATTTATATACCTTTAGAAATGATACACCAGATTACCTTCTTTTCAAAATTTGATTCATCTCCTGGATCAATTTAGAAATTTTCCCGGATGTTTCTTCCCACACATTTGACAAGTGGGATTTTGGGTTTTATTGACTCCATGGAATTTTTCTGTTGATCTTACCATACTAAACTCCATTTTTTACTTTTTATCTCTGAGTTCTTGAGAAAACTTAGAGTCCCTAATATACATCTCAACCTTAAGGGTACATAAAAAATATCCTCATAGCTCTCATTATCAATAATCACGAATGATTTTCATAGAATTGTATTTAATCCAATAATGAATAGACCCACCTTGCATTCAATGTTCATGAAAAATCTAGAGACATATCATACAAGCCTTATAAAGTTTTCCTCGTACACCCTGATAGAACCATCTTACTTTTTCTTTAGTCCATGGAACTCACTCTCCATATTAAGATGGAGATTTTTGTGAAAATGTTTATTGAAAGATATTTTCCAGAATCCTTACCATTCCATGGAATCACTTTCCTCTTTAGACATTGGTTTTTTGATCAGTGTCCACCCCTCATTAGATTCCCCATCAGGTTGATAGACCACTAACACAACATTCTCTTATTATAAGCATTGAAAGAAACATAATATCTTATAAATGGAGTTAATACATCGTTATGTGATAATGGGATCAAAAGATCTAACAAATATAGTATTCTTTTATCATATAAAGGATTTTATTATAACTTGATCTTTCATAGGATGAGGGAGTTCCACATAATTCATGTTATTATTTATAACATGACCTCGTTTATCTAGTACGGTCATGATGTTATGATCCATCATTCCCATCATGTTTAGAATATCAATAGGTAAATCATCACATTTCCTATTATATTGGTTGTTGGAGTGGGTTCTAATATTTTCATCTATTAACTAAAATAGAAAGATAAAATTAGGGTCTGTGAATACTTAGATAATAATACTAAAAAGTAAAATATGTATTTTGTAAGCTAAATATATAATTGAAAATTATATTCTAACTTATGATTCAATATGTTTCAATCTAGATTCTCTACAGTGATAGAATTACCACCAATGTATTTACAAAAAAATAGACATAATACCCCAAAACTACAATATTATGATACGATACCAACTATAGAGACCCTATCCTTTTACACATATTTTTACATTATTTTAGTCATAATTATCCATTAAATAGAAATCAAGTGTTGAATAGTATAGTGTCTTTTAATGAAAATGTATTTAATAATAAAACATGAATTCAAAACAAAAAAATATTTTTATTAATATTTATTAATGAGATCCTTACTTCCTTTGAGCATATACATCTATATTGGATTACTTAAAGTATACATAGAAAAAGGGATAAAATAAAAATCCTTTTATGGGAATAATCATAGAAAAGAATAATAGCGCTTGATTTGAAGGAATAATGTAATAACATAATAGGAATGGAATCTGAATAAACATGTAGAATAATATCATAAATAACATGGAATAATATGATCATGTAAATATAGGATTGTGGAATCAACACATAACATGACATAAACATGAGTTAAGGATAACATCCAAGATGATATCACATGGTGGAAAAATATCCATAATGGATTAGGTTTACTACCTAATCCCATAGATAACATCTCATGTGAATAAAATTACCCAATGAATTAGGAATAAAATTGGGTGCACCATCAAAAAATGTTCATGCATATGTGTGCCACATAAAGAAATCTATCAAAAGGAATAAACATAGGGGTTACTCATGGAATGAAATGGGTTTCATAATCTTGTCATCTGGGACAAACGAAGATCATATCATAATGTTATCCATGAAAGAATGGATTTAAATTAGTATTGTACAATAATAAAGAAAATATTACAATAGATCGTGATTAGGGATGTCTACCAAATAAGAAAACATTAAAATTATTTGTAAATAAATTTTAGAAATGTGCTAATTATACATAGTTTTAGGGAAAATAATAATGTGTATTTGAAGATGTTAAGGAAATAATTATTTTAAAAAACAATTAATTAACTAAATTTTGTTTCCAAATAAATTGATTGAATATATAAAAATATTTTTGGCTTCAAATGGTTTATGGAGTGTACTTGGAAATGCATATGAAAAGGAGACGTTCTCTTTAATTGGGCTTGATTATTGAGAGAAATTAGAAAGAGATCCTTTTCAAAAAATTATTTCCTAATAAAAGAAGGGTGAATTGATATAGATTCATAAGTTTGGGAAATATTTATAGGATTTAGAATAATTTTATAATATGAATGAAGAAATAAATTAGGGTAATGGGATAAAAGGCAGCACCCTAATGAAAAATAGATACTCAGAGAGATCACTTACCATATGTCTAAAAGTGTTTTAAACTTTTAAATAATTTCCTAGATAATAAAAATAGGTTCATTAATAATTAAATTCAGAACATATTCCTTATATATTTTATTTTCTAAAATTTTTTAAGTTAAACTATAGCCTTTTCGATGAGTTATAAAGTATAATTTCTTCATTCCAAGTTCATTTCTTTCACAGTTTCTTGGTTGGTTAACGTGTGCATATTTATAAAAGTTATTAACAATTGGGAATATTACTAATGAAGTAAAATTATTTCATATTAATGTACATAAAAAATTTTAAAGGGTACCATATATCATTTTTGTTTCTAATATGACGATGACTCATCCGATAAAATGCTAATGATTATTGTATGGTTTTTTTGGATATTTTTTCAACAATCATGAGCTAGCTTCTTTTTATTTAATATTATAGAAATATATTAATTCTGGAATTTGAGAAAATAATATATATATATATATACATTGGTAATTTTACAAAATTATAACTGGATATAAAATTTCCATGAAAGCATTATTACAAATCAAAAACTCATCAACCACAAAGGCAGTGAATCAACATACCATGTACGACGTTTTCATTTTTAGGAAAAAAATGGGAGAGTAAGAGATATTATAATGGATATTACATTAAAAATATAAAATTTCAGTATAGATAATATAGTTATGTTATCATTAAACTTTGTATAGGGGGTGTAGATAAGGTGGAATAAATTAATCAATTACAAGAAAAAGAAGACAGATTTTACCTCTTGAATATTTTCTACTTAACAACCTCTTTAAGGCACATGGAATTGGTATTTTAGTGATACTAGAAACACTTTTATGTCAGGAAGATTCTTTGGAGAGTAATTGGAAAAAATATTTGTCCATATAAAAGTTTTAGAAGGTGTGAATATAAAGGGGTTGTGAGCGGTTGTATTTATAAGGGGGAGAGAGGGGTGTTTTGATTATTATATTCAATAGTTTGTTATTTTTTCTAAAGGCTATCAATATTATTTATTCTTATGAAAATATATATTAAATAGATCACGTTATTACAAAATTATGGGTTTATACATCATCCATGATTCCAAAATTCATTTATATTGCTTAAAATGTTAAATACTGTAAATTATTGTATCTCACTATTAAAAAAATTCAACTTTTTTTTGAAAAATCTAAAAACTTAACAATAATAATTTTTCAAAATTATGATTTTAAAAATTTTATACATTTTATGAAAATATATTTCTATATATGGTAAATTTAATTTTTAAATAAAAGCACCGTTGATTAAAAATTTAATGATTTTAATAACATAATTAATTTTACTACACTTTGAAAAATTATTTATGGTTCAATAAAATTATAATTTTAATATAATGCACAATAATATTTACTTTTAAAATAATATTACGAAAATAAAATTTATTTAATATCATTATATTAATTTTATGTGTGATTAAAACAAATATTTTTTTTATAAAAATAAAAATACATATTTTATCAATTTTAAATCATTTATTAATTTGTACCACGACATAAATATATGATATTATAATTTAATAGATACCTAAATACTTTTTCACAGATTAATAAGTTATTTTAATATTATAATGACCAGATTTCTATTCCTAACAGAAGAATTACTATTCCAACATTTATGTTACTATTTAATGAATCAAATTGTTATTCCACTAGTCAGTTTTTTAACTGTCATCTTGGTTGTATAATTTCAATAAATACAAATAATTTCATTAATTATTTATTTAATTAAATTTTCTATTGAGGATATATATATTTTCATCTTCAAAATTAATATTTCATTATTAAAATTATGTTTTATTTCTACATCTTTGTTTGTGTGTGGGGTCATTCTGGTGGATCAAGAAGATACAAATTTCCCTACTCCTGTCATATTATTTTCTATTTAATAACAAGGTATAATTTTTCGCATTCTTATTGGTTTAGTTTCTAAATCATGTGTAATTATTTATTTATAAAAATAATGTTTTGTTGGTTTATCTATCTGATATGTATGCTTTCTAATACATGACATAATTATAAGAAGAGAAATTCCATTTATAAAATTCTCAGTCATTACATTAATTTATCTCATGAAAAATAATAATAATAATAATAATAAAATTATTATAAGTAATGGGGTCTTATAGTAATTATTATATGATTTAAGGTCTAACACACAATTAAATAATATTTTAACCATTAACTAGATCTATCAACAGATGGTTAGGTCTATTTTGTAGTGTTAATCAAGTCCTGAAAATCGTTTCACACAAAAGAATTATCACTCCACTCATCCTCCTATCTTCCTCTCATGAATAACCAGCACTAGAGAGACTACATGAAGCTCAAAGGAACTAAAAGTGATTGAAATGATCAAAAAAATATGACAGATCTCTTGTACTAGAAATTGGGACTTCTTATATATTTCTCAAAGATCAAAGGATCATGTACGGATAACTGATATAATGATTCTACACTTGGATCCATACATCATAATGAAGGTAATCCGGAAATATGTTTTCATATGATCAACATAATATAAAAATAATGATAATAAGATAATGAACCTTTTCTTCGATCATAAATATATTAATTATTAATTTAACGTGGAAATATCCTTTCTCGGTTTGAGGAATAACTATAACAATATTCTGTGAAAAATTTTATTGGTCCTAGAATTCAGTTCATGAATAATATTTTTAATGATCCATTAAATAAACCAAACTTTTATATTGAATTTAGACACCAGGGAGCTTCCCCTATGACCAAAACATTAACTAAACGATACCATGATGACGCAACATGGTATGGGTGGGGGCATGATTTTATAAACCACATGAGTGGACTTAGTGGCTATACAAGTTAGAGAAACCCAAATTTTGTAGTCATCTGTAGGGATTTTTCATTGTTTTTAAAATAATATGGGGTTTCCAAGAGAATGTGCATCTCAGGGTATCTTTAGATAGAGGTCATGTGACATCCCATTTCTTTATTTTACATATTTATCTTCTCTATTATTGTTTCCCCCTTTATTTGGATGCATTTTTGGACTCCTAAGGATGGAGATAATTTTCCTAAGAAAATGATCTAAAGATAAAGAATGATTTTTTTTGAATTAATATAGTCTTGGAATAATCATTTAGAATATTTTAAAAATTCACCCAATGTTCAGAGTAAGTCTAGGTTAGTTTGTCATTTTCTACTAAATACTATCCTTTTTGTTGTTCACAGGGGAAATATATGTCCTATAATGTGTTTATACACCATGTCTTGGTTTCCTTGATAAATTAATCAAATAGTAAATGGTGTGAGACGTTTATATTTCGTGAATGTACATTATATGCACTATAATGGTAAAATAATTCTTTCAATACAAATTTGGTGGGATTCCCACTGTACATGATTTTCATATATTACATGATTGGAAAAGGGGGTTCATGTTATGTATGTATCGTTAATTAGTATTTTAGGTATCTAAAAAGATGATTTTTAATACTTTATTTTTTTCTCCACTATATCAACCTACATTCTCTCAGGGTATATTTTTTAGTCCTTTAAACATTCAAAAAAAATTCATTTTTCGATTAATCATTGTTTTTTCACGGTGGATTTCTCAGAGTGAGTAATCCACATGTTTCACCACTATCTTTGACTGTGATATACCCATTGCACCGCACTTATATATATTTTGGTCATTTTTGTTGATTATTTTTTATTAAATCTATATTTTTCATAACATTTTTTTTCTCGAGGCTATACCCTATTTTAGTTTTGGGGTGACGTGTGATTTTCATTATGGTATGTGGTGTTTTTTCCTCTTCACAGACCACTTTTCATTTAGAATTCATTTTTAGATGTATCGATTGATTCCATGAACTCTGTTTTTTTCTTTGTGTGATTCCTTATTTTGGGATCCCATTTCAGGAGTTTGTTAATAATGATTGAGGTAGTTGGCTCAATCTATAGCTTGTGATGGATTAACTACATTGATCTGGTTTTGATAAAATTTTTTATAAATGAAATGTAATGATTTATTGATGGATTTCTATGTTTTTGGAAAAGTGTTTTTGATAAAATATATTTTCCTTTAATTTGGTAAGATAATTTCGTATTTCAATTAATTGTGAAATGGATTTCTAAAATTCTTTTCAATGAATGATTTTGACGAAATGGTTTTGAAAATAGAGCACATGTGATTCCTTGTGTACTTTGGTGAAAGGTGTAACAATAGTCCCCATCCATCCATTGGGTGGGTTCACTCATAGTGTATTCCTATGATCCATTTTACCATTGTTCTAGAAAAAAGGTATGATTTTTGGGATGTTCGACTTATGGGGTCTTCCTATGATCTATATATTTTATTCTTATCTCTAGAAGCTTGATTCATGCTCTTTGTTATGTTTAGGTATTAGTTTCCAAGCTAGCCTAATCAATAGTGATGCTTGGGGGTGATGTCACTTGTGAATTTGGATTTTAAAATTTTAGGTTATACTTCCATTGATATGATATGATACACTACTATAAATTTATGCTATAGCCACTGACCAATAGCCATGGTTTTTTATGTCTGTGGCCATAGCTTTTTTATATCCATGGTTCAATTCGATGTTTGTGGCTATAGATTTATGCCTCAATTTTGTTCCCATACACGATCAGGCCCCTCCCTCCCCCCCCCCCCCCGATCTGTGAACCTCTTACCATGGCACCCTCCTCCCCAACAACCTCTCCCCATCCCTGATGACCTCTCTCAACGTGGCGCCCTCCTCTCTAAAAACTGCTCTCACTACGGCGCCCCCTCCCTAATAACCTCTATTAGCATGGGGCCTCCCTAATGCTTCCAATCGACACCGCCATCCCTATTCCTAGAATACACTGTTGATTTCAGTTTTGGGTGTTTTCTTCTCATAGTTACTAAAATATTCATTTTTTTCAGTTATAAATTGTGTTCATATTCGAACTTATATTTTCTAGAATAGTTTTTTATCAAAATGTGTTTAAGAATGATTGTTTAACCCTCTATTATTAATCTCTTGTTCATATTAAAATATGGATATTTAATTTTGTTCTGAATAAAATCATGATGCATGGTTAAATATAAATTAAAAAGGAATTGAATGAGTTTTTAAAAGAGTAAAATGTCTCAGATAACCATGATATTATTTTTGCATCTGAATTTTATTCATGCAAATTACCTTCCTCATCACTTCTTTTTTGCTTCTTATTTTGATTATGGGGATATTGGTAGTAGTGATTATTTTGGATTTTTTTTAGGTTAATTTATTATAACATGATGTGGGTTTCTATAAGCTTCTAACAGATTTGTTGGTGATTGGTTTCAGTTGTTTTGAGATGGAATTTCATAGTTTCACTGAGGAAGTGGATTTATAAACCTTATTTTCTTATTTTTTATAAATATGATTCTTAATATTCTATTTACCATTTAATGTAAATATTTTTAATGTACAACACTTAGTTTGATATTCCATCAAAACAATAACACTTAACATCTTTGACAATTATCCCTTTTTAAATGAATGATTAGAATTACCATAATTCAGAGATTTATCTCTTCCCATTATTCCTTATAATCCATGGATTCCAATTCCACTTTATCCTTCGAT
The DNA here is from genome assembly GCA_963277665.1 of Viscum album. NCBI lineage: Eukaryota > Viridiplantae > Streptophyta > Magnoliopsida > Santalales > Viscaceae > Viscum > Viscum album. The sequence continues at coordinate 186,951,243 of OY728155.1, read as the reverse complement.
AATCTACCACTTCACCAAACTTCTAAAAATTCTTTTAACATAAAAATATCACACTTTTCTCTAAATCTCATTGGATATGGTTTATTCTAATGGTAGGGGTTTCAATTTAATTCATTCGGTTATATTACCATACAATTCTATCGGGTATAATATTTTTGTTTTGGTGGGGGGGATATGATTATTATTATGCTCTTTTATATTCCATTTATAACACCTTATCTTGGGTTTGGTTTTGTGAGTTTTCTTTGAGGGTAGCGGATGTTGTATGTTTATGTTTATTTTTAATTCCACATTTTTAGTTTTATCATTCCTTTATTGTTATAATGTTTTCATACTTTATCTTTTGATTTAAAATCATGAAATACTTATAAAAATATATTATAATGAAATAAATAAAACATATACTACTATTTCTATGTGTTATACTATGTGAAATGTGATGTATTTTGAAAAAATAATTGTAGAAGTAAAATCCATCATGATGATGAAGTGTATGGAAATATGACATTTTAATTTTATTCTTCGTTATAATATCTTTAGTTTTTATTTATTAAATATTTGATTTAATTTTTCATTTATGATATTTTGTTTAAAAATATGTGTAATGAAAATTTATTTAGTAATGGTAATATAATTAAATTAAAATAAATACTGGAACTATAGATTAAATAACATAAAAATGTTTTTCTAAGGCTCGTTCTCTTGAGATGAATTTTAGGGATGGTCTTGATTAGAATGAATGTTAATTCATTAATATTTTAAAAAGTTAGTTTATATGAGGTATATTTATTACATTAATGTGATATTAGGATTCCTTATTATTCACTTGAGAGTATTCATTACTTTTCAATCTTTTTTTCTCCCCTAGGATGATGTCTTTCAGTTTTGGGTTGGGTAGAGAGAAGTTTGAGGGAAGAATAGAGGGGAAAATGTTTCTTTTTTTTGGGTAATTCTATTATATGTGTCATTGGATGAGGTGTGTAAGACATTAAAAAATATGTGGGATTATTTATGAGAGGTTTGGTTATGTCTTAGAAATAGTATTCATGATAGATTATGGTTATGATTTAGAAATTGGATTTGATGTGATGGATAGAAATTGGAATTGAGTTTCATTGCCATCTTACATTAAGGGTTAAGCTAACCAATATATTTTGTGCCTTCCCTCTTCATTCATTGGGTTTTGTATGGGGAATGTATATACAAATACCAACATGGTATTTTCTTATTCATTTCCTATCTTTTACAGATTGTAGAATTCTTGTATTTGAATTTAGTGGACATTGAATTAGTGGATATTAGTAGTTCATGGGGGTGTTGAACATATTTGGTGGCCAGTTCTTGGTATATTGAGCTAATCTATACCCTTCTATCTCTTTTATAATTGTTCATAGGTTTAGGCCTCCATTTCCTTCATGTTAGTGAATTTATTTTTCCTCTTTTAGTTTTTTATTACCTTTATATTAATTGATTTAATTTCAATAGGATTTTTCTTATAATGATTACTATATATAGGGGTGTAAGTGGGGGTTAAAGGTTTGGGGGAAGTGGGGGTGGGGGTAGTGGGGGGTGAATGGGGCTTTGTATGGGGGAATGGAGGGGGGGGGGGGAAGTGTGGGGTGAAGGTTGAGGGGGGCTATCGTAGGTGGTTGTCTAGGAGGGGGATGTCCAGGGGGTTTCCAAGAGGTAGGGGTGCCCGGGTTAAAGGGGGTTGTCTAGGAGGGGGGTTCTCGGGGGGGGGGGGGGGGTTGTCTAAGAGGGGGGGTGTTCATGAGGGTGAGGGTGGTGTCCATAATGGAGGGGTTTTCTAGGAGGGGGTGTCCAGGAGGGGTGGGGGTGTCTATGAAGGAGTGGGTGTCCAGGATGGAGGGTAGAGGGGTTTCTAAGAGGGAGGGGTTTTTCAAGAGGGGGGGGGGTCCAAGAGGGTGTCCAAGAGGGGGGTTTTCTAGGAGGGAGGGGTGTTTAGGTGGGAGGGGGTGTCTAAGAGGGAGGGGGTGTCCTGGAGGGGGTTTCCATAAGATAATTCTATAAAACATATAATAGGTCATTGTTAAAAAATCTAAGTTTTAATGTGGGTGTTGGAAGTAAACAAAAATAATCTTATGTGGTCATAGAAAGGTATGACTATTCATGAGTTTATATAATTTAAAAAATCTATAAATTCCATATGCAAAAATATTTGTTATGATTATTTTATTGACAATTTATAGATGGTTATTTATTATCTTATGAAAAAATATATATAATGTTATGTAATTCTCTAGATTATTTATTTAATGAATGTTTATATTTGTTAGAATGGATAGATACTAAATGTACAATGTCGATTGGATAACTCATGAATTTCAAAAAGAGGTATGATGTTTTTTGGACTTTTCATTCACAAATGATTCACATGGGGGATTGATTCGATTCTCGTGTTTTGATTTTGTTAGAATACCATGGTTAACTCATAATGAAGAGAGTTAACATATCACTACACATGGTTTTAAAAATAATAATCATGTGTGGTGACACAATGGAGAAAAATTGAAAGTGTTGAATGAAATCTATTTAGTGGAAAGGACTGGTATGAAAAATCTTATTTCTGATCAGTTTTATTTTTTTTGAAGCTAGCTCCTCATTTAGAATAGTGCAAGAGGAAATGAATACTGGAACATAGTTCTCATCTATTAATCATGATAATGACATTCTGTGTGATAGAAATATGATGAAAGATGAAAATAACCCAGTATATATTTCATTTGAAAAAATGAGGAAACATGAATTTTAATGTGATTATATCATGGGGAAAAATATATGGATTTAGTAATACTATATTCGACCATATCCTTACATTTATAATGGATTTAATGCCTTATGATTTATGTATTCTAGAAAGTGATTACATGCCATCAAATTTGGTTGGAAAATTGGGATATTCGTCTATTAGGATTCATTCTTTCCCCAAATATATTTTCCTTTTTTGGAAAGAAAATGTTGAGTTGAGTTAGTGAAAACAATGTGGCACATCAAGGATGAAAACTAATAAATATGGAATTGAATATCTAATACTATAGAAAGTGATTTGGCACTTCCCTTTATTTCCCAGACTTCAAAATTGTTTTTTATCAATACGAATGTAAATGAATATGAGATGGCTTGAAGATGAAAGAAATAAAGATAATGATTAAATGGTGCATCCTATAGATGGGTTTTCTTCGATGAAATTTTATTGGTTACATCCTAATTTTTTAGTTGATCCATGAAATGTTATATTGGGATTATCCTGTGATGGTTTCAACCCCTTTCTACAAATTCATACTACAAACAATACATAGCCTATTTTCATTCACATTTATAAAATTCCTTTATGAATGTGTATGATGAATCCATTTACAATCATGATTATATTTATATATGGACCCAATAATCATTGAAATGGTATTGATATATACTTTTATCCATTAATATAGGAGTTAAAGGAGATTTAGATTGTTAGTGAACATGTGTACGATTCATTCAGGATGGAGTAATTCATGTTTCATGCGTCTTTATTATAAATTATAATTGATTTCCTTTCCTACGGAATGATGTCTGGTTGGAGTACTAAAGGTAAACTATCCTTCCCTATTTGTATAAAAATACACATTATCGAAGATTAATGTTTCAATGAACTTTTATCTTCATTGGAAATCGACAATTTCTACCGATGGATCATCCATACAGGAAAAATCATTGATAGTTAGATAATGTCATTGAGATAGATGATACACATCAGTGAATTTTGAGGAATGTTATTGTTAAAGAAATTGATGGTTCTAATTATGTTCATGGAAAAATTCAATTAAATATTATAAAGAAAAAGCATGTTAATTAAAATTCAAATAGAAATCAGAGAACTAAAAAATACTCTTTGATATCCATATTGGTCATTTTATTTGTTGCGTCATTGTTCATATGTAATGAAAAATGATAAAAACATTTGTAAGATGTTACTGGATGCTATTTTAAATTTCAAAGGAAAAAAAAGACGATTTGCAGTCTCGTCATGATTTGATGGTTTGGGGTATAAGAGAAAATATTCATCCTGAGTAAATTGGTCAAAATAAGTAGAAAGTATTTTTTTGCCTATTATTTGATGAAAAATGTGGTGAAGAAACAATTTCTTCATCTCTTCGAATGTTTAATGGTTCTAGATGGTTATTCATGTAATATTTTTAAAAGTTTGAATACACAAAATGTGAAACTAAAATCACTTAAAACCCCTGATTACCATGTATTGTTACATTAGTTAATTCCTATAGCCATACAATATTTAAATTCACATAATTTTAGAGTTTCTATGAATATTTTATTTAATTTTAATCGAGACATTTGTGCCAAAAGACTGAGAATAAGTGTTTTTCAAAAATTTCAGAGAGATGAACCAATTATTTTTTATATTTTGGAGAATATTTTACGAATGTCATTTTTCACATTTATGTTACATCTAAACACGAATCTTCTCATAGATGTTATTAAAGGTGGTAATGTTTCGAGTATGTGGATGTATCCTATAGAAAGAATGATGTTTAAATTGAATTCTTATGCGATAAATAAATATAATCCCAAAGGATCTATTTTGAAATGATATTTATCACAAGAATCCATGGATTTATGTTCATCATACTTGGCTAATGTCACTAAGAGTTATAGTCAACTAATGAGGACTAAATATGAGAAATATGATCGTATTGAGCCTGTATTTCCTTCAGTACCCCAAAGTGGGGGAAAATATGGATCATACTCGTTGTGTACTTTAAACAGGGAAGAGTGGGAAATGGCTCATCATACAATATTATTCAACTATGGTGTCCTTGATGATTATATCAAGTAAGTCAAATAATAAATATTCATTTTTTTCATTGTGTGATTTATTCATATCTTATGACATTTTAAGGCTTTCATATTTTAGGGAACATTTATAAATTATAAAAAAAATACCTCATTATATATATTAAGAGGAGGGAACTATTTCACAACAATGAATATGTTGCATGGTTAAAGGAGAAGGTAATAGATTTTTTTTTCATCTAATAATATAATCATATGTCTCTGTTTAACATTCGATGTTAGTATCTTTTAGGTTTTTAATTTACAAATGAATGAACCATCAGATGAAGTAAGAGCATTGTCCTTTGGTCCAAAAGATGTAGTATGTGATTGTAAAAAAATGGCTGCCAATAAATTAATGTTTTTTATAAATAGATGTGCAAAAAAATGGAATCATAGTATGATGGTGTCACGATATGTTCCCCAAAATATTTTTATTCAAGTCAATTAGACAAAAATCCTCGATTAGAAAATATATCATATTATGTTGTTGTTGAAATAATCATTTTATCATATTACTATTGACATGGTCATGTTGCAATGATGAAATGAAAGTTGGTTGATTCAATGACATGATAAGTATTTCATATTGATAAAAATGGATTTAGAGTGATTCATATGAACTTTCATCTTCATATACTGACATGTGTTTGGTGAAACTGACTCGTTACAACAACAATTTGGTGTTATTTTAGATGTCATTACTAGACATATTTTTGACGAAGTCATGGATGAAAATGATGTTGTGTTTGAACCTTTCATAATTTATTCAAATGTTTCATTTGATGACATAAATGATTAAATTTCTAGAACAGATTGTGATCCAAAAATTGTCACAAATCACACATAGTACTGACACATTTGTAATTATTTACCTGACATTATTGCAATATTGTATGTGTTTTCTTAAACATCCATTTATGATATTAAATTAATTATTATATTTTATACCATTGTTGAATATAAAACTTTTTATAGTTTGACCAATTTATGTTTAAGAACATCTCTATTAATTATTAAACAAATAAATGTCTTGATATTTTATCAATATAAATATCACACCTGAAAATGTATATAATTTTTTTATGATAAAATTGTTTTATTTAACATTTTTTATTAATTATATTTATTTGAGAATATTATTTCAAATTTCCAGGTCAAAACTTCAGAATATGATAATAAAAGAAATAGAAGAATACAGAGAAATGAAGAACATATGTCTCCTTTAGACAACACTGTAACTACAATTAATGTTTGAATATTATGGTCTTTTATATTATTTTTCTTGTTATTGTTCTTTTTATTTAATCATATATTTTATTATAGCCAACATCGTTGAGGAGACAGTTGGATTATACTAACATGGTTGATAGTATAGCAGGAGGTACAGATTCTATAGTTCAGCCTACTTATATACCACATAAGTCACCTGGAGGTCATCCTCTAATTATGCCACCTCCATATTATCCATACCCACCTTTTTCATATCTCTTTCTTCCCACACCCTCATTGGATGGTAGTTCTCAAACTCGCATCCCTCATTATTTATCATTCCCACCAACCACTGTATAAGGCACTATGCCCCCATATATGCCACCACCATATCCAGAGCCATATCCACCATCATCTTTAAAGGATTATCCATTGGGTTTTATCCCTCCATCATTACACTTATCATCATCTATTGTAAATAGTAGTCCAACTGTAGATATCCCACCTACTACAGAGGCTACTCCCCATTGAGAAACAACACATCAGGGGTCAACAGATCCCCCATCTATTGGTTTGTATTTAAACATTATTTGTTAGTGGTTAATGATAAATTAATATATATTATTTTCCTTTATAAATTTTATAATTATTAGATCCAGCCTCCACTAGAAGATGAGGCCACACAAAAAAATGTGAGAGGTTTGGAATTGACACACGTAATTTATAGTTGAAAACAATTAGGATGATGAAATAATTAAAAAAAGGTAAAGAATGTATAATATTTATGGGAACACTAGATAGTCATACCAATATCATTCTAGTTCAACTAATAATTTAGAGGGAAGTTGGAGAACAAATAAAGAAAAATTAATGGGTAGAGATCTGGGTAAGTAATGTTAATCCAATTATATATATATTAATTTATAATATTGTCTTGAAAAATATTTTTTCCATTGCAGTTTTAAAATAATTTTCCTAGTGGATGATTTACCATGGTTGCAAAGTTAATGGATTTAGTTAATTGTTGCAAGTGTACAAGTATGACTTATATCATTTATGAAAAAATAGAGTTTGTACAGTGCATAAAAACTAATGGTGATTCATAATTGTACAATATCACTATAGAAAGAGTTGATCAGCAATTGGAAGAGTTCATAGTTTATGGTATTTGTCAAATTTAAATATATATTCATTTATTTATTAAAAAAAGATATTTATTTATGTTAAGGAAATTTTATAATTATTTTGTTATTAGATAAATTAGACAAAAATAATTTAAATAAGGGTTTAATGAGACCCATTTATACTCGTGGACACACATCACTCCCAGATCATGAGAAAACACAGGTAATTTAACATTTAAAATATTTAAAATCATTTAATGAATTTTTTTTGGCTTTCAATTTTGTTTTATTTCATTTTTTTTCTAGAAAAAGTCACTTAATATCGAGGGCCATGTTCCTCACTCTACTTTGTTCTGAACAAAAAGAAAAAATAAATATGGTACTATGCCAAATCCTGACACCGAGGAAGAGATTGTTAGTATATTTTAATTTATTTAATTCTGACTAAATTTAATTCCTTATATTATTTTATCATTATACTTATTTTATATATAAATGAACATAATTCTATAGACACATTGGCATCAAAATAACATAGGAATTTTGGCTCGAATGATCATTTACAACAAGTATTTGGAGACGAGAATCAGGTTAGAGTTCATTGTTGAAATGGGAAGAATATTGTACTATCTTGATAGTGGTCTAATGACAACATTTATTCGATTACCGATTCTAGTTTTTTCATAGTGGAACAGATGAATGTCGTAAAAGGTAGAAAAGGAGATTAATAAAAATATGGTGAATGTTATGTCTACCATCGCTTATACACTTCCAAATGAAGTAGCTGCAGTGGTTGATGCCTTTTTGATGTCGATGTGTTCTACTAATGTAGATTATTCTTCTGGATCCAGAGCTGGAGTTGGACCCAGTGCTGGTGCCAGTGATCATGTCGGTATCGATTCTAATATCGATGATGATGTTGGTGGTGTGAGTGCTGGTGATGGTGATTCTATAGGATGCGTGAAGGAGGGTTATAAGGAATATGATGATAATGACATTGAAACTCACTATAGATGTGAATTGTATTTTTGGATTGTTAATATGTGTAATTTTATTATGCAGTGAAATTTGATTATTTTAATATTGAATTGTATTGCGGTGTTTCTATATTTTTCTACATATATTGAATTATTCTATTTTTTTATAGTAGTCACGTTTTATTATAATTATATTGAATTGTATCCTCTTTTAGCACAACCATCATTCATCATCTTCAACCCTGCTCTTAGGTGGCCCGTCTATCTACTTTGGCGGAGCTCTGTTGGTATGTAGTTTTATATTTCTTTTATTTCTTTAGAAGGCCACACTATTATTTTCACTTATCATATTATGAGTATGATGTGAATATATGAAGGTGAAATAGATAAAAAGAGAGTTTGGGTCATTATTTGGGCGTAGCCAATAGTACTATAATATATATTCTTTGTGTTTTGAAAATGAAAGAGGCTAGACTTTTCATAACATCATCCTGAATATCACAATCATTGAAAAAGTTCTAATTCTACTATATTTGTACATTGTTATTATGTATGGTATAAATTATTGTCAATGTTTTGTTTTACTTGCAGAAATCATAGCGGGTTTCCACAAGAGCATTATGTTTCTATGTATAAATGAAATAAGATAGAGATTTAATTATTCATAAGAAATAGGAATGTTCTATTTTAGTTATTATATTATTTTATTTATCTCATCAACTACATAGGCCTTTTATAGATTTCTATGGATAAAGGGTAGTAATATTATTTAATGGGGGCCAAATGGAAACTAGAGGCCGCTACGCGGTTTTCTTTCTATGGGAGGGAGATCGGGGTAGTGGAGAGATTACTTTCTGTGTTTCATTTTTTATGTTTTTATACTATGCTACTTATGTTTTCTTTTACTTCCGCATGGATATCCAATGTATGGATGAGTCATGCTGAAATACTACTATTGAACCACCCTTGCCTTTTCGATTCACACGTTTACTACTATACTCCATGTCTAACAACACCCTTACATATGAACTATATGAAACTTAAATATATATATTACCATCATCATCCTCTCTTGAAAATCCACCATTACCTGAAGTTTATTTACAATGAAAATATTTAAACAATTTTTTCTTAGAAAATTTATTCTTGGAGTCAAACCTTTTTTTAGATTGAATCCTCTCTCACCGCTTCTCCATGTATTAAATTTTTTCCTTTAATGTTCAAACACTTAGCCCCATCTTAATAGTTCCTTTAATTTTAATTTATTTGGAAAACATATCAGACATAACCTCGTCTCGATTTAGTTAGTCCCAACCATACACCATCAAGTCCATGATAGAAATATAAGATTCATACATTGAATTTAAAAGAATTATTTCTTGATCCCCATCCCCTATTACAATTTATATATTAGAAATATCTAATATAATTGAATTAAACTCTAAAATATGAGTCCGGAATATAGTTCTAGGATGCATATTGAAGTTGTGAAGTCTATTTTTATTAAAAAAACATTCCAAATAAGGGCTTAGTCATATATTGGGCTTCCAATATGGACCAAATAACTAAAGAATAATAATCACTTTCTACATCCCTAAAAACCTTATCACCTAATGACAACAAAATAGGTCAAAATACTTTTGTAAAAACATCAATTGATTCCTAAATTTAAGTATAAGTGGTTTTCCATTAAGAGATAAGGTGTTATCATTTTTCATAGAACCACTATAAAAGGAACAAAAATCCTTCCATGTAAATGGATAAATGTGTTTGAATCATGAGACTTATAATTAATGATTTACCTAATATCCCATTTCATTCTAATGACAATATTATCAAAGTTGGATATCTAAAACCAATTTACATTGTCATTAATATATTATGTATGTTTGATATGGAAAAAAGATATCCCATGTCAATTTTTTGTTATATCTATATGTTTTCAACTATTGTAACATTTTCCACTATTTCACTTTATATTCTTACACTTTTTAACACAGTGCTATAATTTTAAGAGAATCATCTACATTGTTTCCAGTCCCAGGTGAATGTTGAATATCAAAATTGAATGATTGAAATTATTTACACTAGTGACATTGCCTCATATTGTGATTTAACTAAGAAAATATATTCTTGAGGATCTTTTGATATTATCATACAATGAACCAATCAAAAATTAAATAATTCTTTTATAACATTAAATCATAAAAAATAGTGGAAAATTATTAATCATGGATTGGGTATTTTTAAAACCATTATTAAAAATCAAATGTGACAGTATATTAACATAGAATCGTTCTGAGAAAAATAAAACTCTTCACCTGGTTGAGGTACAATAATAGTAGAAGTTACATTAGGGGGAGGAAAAAATAGTATTGGGGCTGGAAAGGGGGAGGGAAAAATGTTAGGGGGTGGTCTATTGGGGGTGGTCTGCAAGGTAGGGGGAGGTATTTAGGGCTGGGGGAGGGGTAGGGGTAGGGGAGGGGGAGTGGGGATGGGTAAGAGTAGGGACAAGGGCTGAGGGGAGATCTCCATGGCTGGAGGAGGAGGAGCTCTGTAGGGCTAGGGCATGTGGTGTTCTAGATGGGGTATGCAGGGTATGGGAGGAGGAGGGGGAGTGGGGAGGGGGAAGGGGGAAGGGGGGAGGTCTTTACGGCAAGGGGTGGGGGTGGTCTGTAGGGGGTATGTCGGGAAGGGGGGGGGGGTATTCAAGGAAGAGGGAGGGGAGGGGGGAGAGTGGGTAGGGGGAAGGTGGAAAGGGTGCACTTTAGGGGGTCTGCCGGGAAGGGGAGGAGGAGGGTGAAGGTGGCGTGTAAGAGGGAGAGGGGGTGGGGTAGTTGGGAGGGGTGCAAGGGGTAGTGGGGGAGTGAAAACTGGAAGGTCGGGTCTCCAGAGGCAGGGGAGTCTGTAGGGGGTATATAGGGGGGTTTATAGGGAAGGGGGTTGTAGGTTGGGTTAATGGGGGAAGGGTGGCGAAGGGAGTGAAAGGGGGTGGGGAAGTGGGGTAGGGATGCAAGGGGGTTGTGGCTATAGAGGGAAAACTAGAAGAGGTGGACCTAGTGTATCTTTTCAGTAGCTCCATGAAATGATCAATTTTTAATTTCCCATCCACCACACTTCTATTATATAAGATCTATCATCTAATTTTATGTTTATTTTGTTGACCACCTTCTGCTACATCACTTAGTCCTGGAAGAAGTATGGGACTAATATAACCCTTTATTAGCTAGAGGATCCTTGATTTTCCCTTAAAGATCATTCCATTTCTAGGATTCTTTTAGATAGTGTGGTTTATTATTCAACATGATTTTCAAATTTTTCATCATCTTAGATATCAATAACCCTATCCTACAGAATTTCTATGTCTTTGTTGAAACTCTCCAAGAGATTTTACCTACTCATTCTACCATTCATCTATCGTAAAATTTCTTTCTTTAAATGTTTTAGGTGATGTGTTAAATCCACCCAAGAAGAGATCAACATGTTCATGCTGATGAAATGCCTGCATCCTCATCCAATTCATTGAGTAGAAAAATTTAATACTCATTATTTCATACTTTTTCAGTTCCACTATGACTAGTGAGTGGTAGTAAATATCCCATGGGAGATTATTAATGGTTGTCTGTGTGTATGTGTCTTTGAATTATATGCTTAAAAACCCTGATCGTACCTACTATATATTTTCTTACTTCCTTTCATATGTTTCACAATAAGAATTTTCTCCATGAGAAACAAAAATCTAGAAGACACTTCACATCTATGAATAATATAAAATCCTCTATGGAAATGTTTGTATATGTTGAACCCCCTTTCTTTTCTTTCCTAGAGGGAGGGTTGTTATTAAAAAAGGAGGGGGTGTCTAGAAGTGGGGGGGGAGTCTAGGATCGGGGTGTTGGGGTATTCAGGGGGAAAGGGGGGTATGTAGGGGGTGTGACGTAATTTGAAAGTTTCAAAAAATTAGTTACCTCCCAACTATATGACCCCCAAGGGCATTGCAGTGTGATGAATATCCATTACAATGTTTCCTCTCAAACCTCAACTATTAAGCGGAATTTAATTTTCACATCTAACTACTCCACGACATTACCATGAGTTAGTGAAATCATCTCTCTATGACACAACTATATTTTTCCCGTAATAACTGATTTTTCATGCGGCATGGGAAAATTGTAGTGTTACCAATTTCTTCCCTACACAATTTTATTCCCTGAAAATGAAACATATTATCCAACACCAAACAAGAACAACAAAAAAATTTCATGCCAAAAATATTTCAATGTGATCTTCATTTTATGAAGCACCGACTCAAGAATCTTCACATTTAAGAACCAAATCATGGAAAGACTGTATCAATTGTCGTGTGATATGTTCTGAATTCACCAATATTTAATCCTATATAGGACTATCATAACTTGATGGCATCCCTTGCTACACGATAGTATCTTCAGCACCAAAACATCTTTAAAAAATTACAATTGAACTCCAATATTATTTAAATCTCTTCCAAACATCCAAATAGTCTTCACCTCTTCGATGTTAAACAAGTTCCATCTCATGTAAGCACCCCCATAGGGGATGCTTCTTCTTCTTCTCCATCATGGTGGATTTAAAAAATTGGAACTCCATGAAAAACACATCTTTTTGATGACTTAGACTTTATCCTTTATTGTGTAGTGTGTAGGGCTCTCATCTAAATCCCTTAATTCTCAACATATTAGTTCACAAGTAAAAAAAACTAGGGAATAAGGTGGTGTCCAGGAGGGTTTACAAGGGGGAGTGTGGGGGTGAAGGGGGGAAAGGGTGGTCTGTAGGGAGGAGGGGTGTAAGGGGGGTCTATAGTGTGTGAAAGGGGGGTCAGTAGGGTGTCTATCAATGGAGGTGGGTATTTCCAGGGGGAGAGTGGGGTGTTAGGGGATCAGTAAGGGTGAAAGGGGGGTTTTCATGGGGGTGGGGGTGAATGGGTGGAGGGGGTTCAAGGGGTGTGTAGGGGGAGAAAGGTGGGTGTGTAGGGAGGTACGTAAATGGATGTGATGTATGGTGGGGGTCTGTCTAGGGAGGAGGGTCTATCCAAGTAGGGGGTCTGTTCGTGGGGGGGGGGAGCTATCCAGGGGGAGTGGAGGAGAGATTTGTATGGGAGAAGGGGCTGTAGGGGGAGGCGGTTGGGTATATTCATAGGGTTGTATGGGGAGGGGAGAAGTCTTCGTAGAGGGTAGGGGTGTGTGTAGGTGTCTCGGGGGAGTCCAAGGGGCATGTGGATGTGCAGGGTGTTGGGGAAGGGGTTATCTAGGGTCTGTCGAGGTTCTATCTAGGGTCTATATGGGGGTGTCTATGGGGTGGTTTTTCAATTGGAAGGCCTATATCCATAGTTTCAAACTGTGGATATAGCAATGTGGGGCTTATGCTTTTCACATGGTTTCAAACTATGGATTAAGGTATTTACCCATGTTACAAATCTTGAATATAGGTCTATAGCCACGCCAATACCAACCACAGTTTCTTAGAGCATGGATATAACCTATAACCACAGTTTTTTGACATATAGCCATAGTTCCAAACCATGGCTATATCCTAAATTTCGAGTAGTGATATATGAAACATGATTTATCTTGATTGGATATATCTTATTTGATATATATATATAAATATATATATATATATATCTAAAATTATTTGAAACTTTTTTACTTGTATTTATCTAGAAATGTAGAAAAGTAGAGAATTTGATGTTTTTCCATGATTTCGATATATTACTGTTTAAATCTTCATCATACCTTGTTTTCTTTTAATTTGAGAACATTCAAATATTTGTAAAAATACTTTTAATGGAACAATTTACTGGGATCCTACTGAGCAACTTATCTCACATCCTGCATACCCCATTAGAGGTGTGAAAAAATTAGTATGTCTTTTGATGCATGGAATGGTAAGGATTTGTAGTTATTTAGTGTGTTGTTTAGTTGTTGACTATGGATAGTTAGTGGTGAGATGGTTGGATTTTTCCCATACTATCACATTGAGAAGTAGGTTTCATGTTTTAGTTATCTTTTTATGATTGGACTTGCCTTGGGGATGTTATGACTTCTTCTGAGTTGTATCATTTCTAATTTCTACATCAGTTATGGAATATAAATATTTCAACTATTATTTCACTTTTATATATATATATACATATATAAATCATGTTGTTGATTTTTCTTGGGAAAAATATTGTACTTTTATTATTGTTTGATTCCCTATTTCTAGTCAGTGGCCTGCGGGGATTGGTATCACCCTTATTTTATGCAGAATTTTGGGATGGGTACTAGTTTGAGTGGGAACCCGAGTCTAGTTCATTGTGGTTTAGTATCAGAGCATTTTTGGTTTTACGATTGACCTAGTTCCAAGTTCAAAAAATATTTCTATACCTTCTTATCATATGGTAGTAATAGTGTTGAATGAAATCATAATTCTGTTGGACACCTACTGGCAGATGATTTCGTCCTCCCTAGTGTTTTTTCCTATATAGCACCCATTCCCTTTTCTAAGAAGACTGAATGTTATCTCGGATTTTGTGATGATTATCTACATTTGAACCAAGTGATTGTAAATAATAAGTATCATTTTCCTCATATTGATGATTTATTTGATAAAATAAATAATCATAGTAGGTTTTTAAGATTGATTATTGGTCAAGATATCATCAACTTAGAGTTGAGAAGAGTAATATACTGATGATAGATTTCAAAATCTGGTATGGTCATTAGGAGTATCTAGTGATGTTTTTTGGTCGGACTAACACTATGTTATTTTCTATGTATTTGATGAATTTCATATCCCATAAACATCTCGACACATTTCTGGTAGTTTTCATGGATTTTTTTTAATAATGATTCAATCATGAGAATGAGAGCCATTTGAGTTTATTTCTAAAAGTAACGGGGAGTCTCTATTTGTATGGAATGATTTAAAGTGCAATTTATGGATTCAAGAAAGTGATGTTCTTGGGGAAAATTATTTACAAGAATAGATTATAATTTTATCCTAAGAATGTGAAGGTTATATTGTATGGGGAATATTCAAGAAAAAAATTTATGATTTAGTGCATCCTAGGTCTTAGTGGATACTATTTATGGTTTGTCAAGGATTTCTCAAAGACGGTGTCACCTTTGACTACTCTTAATAGGAAATGCATGAAATTAATATGTGATTCAAAGTGACAATCATATTTTTATGTGTTGAAAATAATTATAGCATCAACTTCTATTCTGATATTACCTAATCCCGATAAGGGGTATATCATTTTTTATGCTTGTGGTGATGGTTTGGGATGTTTGATTATGTATAAATGTTATGTGGTGGCTTGTGGCTCTTTTCAGCTTCGACTACATCAGAATAATTAACCCACTAATGATTTAAATCATTCTGTTGTTATGTATGCAATAGTGTTGGAGGTACTATAATTTTGTGTAGATATTAACAGTCTTTTCTGGACATAAGAGTCTGAGTTATATATTTTCATAGCAAGAATTGAATCTTAGATAGAGGTAGTTGGTGGAATACCTTTAGATGTTTACATTTGATATCTCATAAACCCAAGGGATGGGTAATGTTTTTGCAAACACTTCTTTTTAGGAAAGTACCATAACATGTTATTCTAAAATTGATGGAATATTGGAACTGTATGAGGAACTTACCTCAGATACACTTCGATGCTCTAGATCAAGTTTTAGGTATGTTTTTGACCAGTGTATTGTTGTCATCATCTCTCCATTGGTCTATTCTATAGATTACACTATAGGAGGAGGATTTTATAGGAATTCATGAAGCTGTTTATGGAGGGGTGACTGTTTCTAATTGGTCTCTCTATTCCGATGTTATTTATCTATTTTTGTGATACTTTTTTATCCCAACATCTATGAGGAGATCCATTTTGTTCGATAGTCACAGTTAATTATGGAAAATTTTTCTATATACTATAACTATGTATTATGGAAAAAGATGGTGATTCTAGTGGCTGGGTATGAAGTGTGAAATTGCTGATTATGTGTCTCTCTAGTACTCCTACCAACAGACAAAGGAGGAGAATCTAAAACCTATTGTTTACTTCAGTCTCTTGTAGTGCCATTTTGGAAATGGGAAAAGGTGTCCATATAATCTATTGATGGATTACCATGGACTCCACATGGGAGGAATTCTATCTAGGAGATGATTGATAATTTGAATAATTATTCTCTTTTCATTCTAATTTGGTATACAACTAAATTTATTGACCTCGATATGCTATATATACACAAAATCATAAGGTTACATGGGGTTCCATCTACAAACACTTCAGATAGGGATCCTAGGTTTACATTAAGGTTCTAGTGGAGTCCTTAAGAGGTGGTGAGAATTGTGGTAAGGGTTAGTACAATGTACTATCCATGTAAAAATGATCATATGGAACATACTATTCAGATCTAATGGGATATACACTATGCCTTTTTCATAGATTTTAGAGGATATCGAGATAGCCATATGGGACTGATTGTGTTTTCTAAAAACAATAATTATCAGTTGTCGATCTGAATTAAACCTTTACGTGCCCTTATTGGTCTCCCACATAAGTCCCCTCTTTATTGAGAAGAGGTGGGTGAAACATATTTGGTGGGGCTGAGTATAGTTCAGGATATTTCACTGAGGAATCAGGATATAAATCAGTATCTGGTAACATCATAGATTTAACAAAAATCTTATATAGATGGATGACATCATCCTTTTTATATGTTGGCAGGTGGTATGTTTTTTTAGGACGTTTCTCCCCAATTGGGTCATTTTCATCTTTGAAAACATTGAATGATGTCTCTATGATATGTTGGACCATTTAAGGCCACTTATTAGCTTGGGATGGCTTCTTATTGGTTGGAATTTCATGTCCAGTTTATAGGTATTTAATATTCTTTCCATATATCATATCTCTGAAAATACCATCCTGATCTCTCTTATTTTCTGATTTTGAATTTCATAATGTTTGAGACATATGATTATGTTGTAGAAAATTCAGTACAAATTGTCAACTCTGAAGGGAAAGTCTTTCATGGGAAGTCAATTTCATTGGTCAGAGTGTTATGACGTAATAGTTAATATTCTCACAATACATGGGAGATCAAGTTGTTAATGAGGGAGAACTGGCCTCACATCTTTAATGGACACCAATAATACACACGACCTCCAATGATTGAATGTCTTACAGTGGTGAGTTTGTGACATCCCATTACTTACCTTCAGGTATGTATATTATTTACATTCCTTTCCCACATTATTTTGGAGTTTTCTATAACTCCTATGAATGAAGGGAATTTTATGTAGAAAATAATCTAATTTTTGGGAATGTATGTTTTTTTGAATTGATGGAGTTAGGGTATAAACATATAATGGATTTGTGGGGTTATCCCCACGTTCAGAGAACTTCTATGGTGGTTTGGATTTTTCTTGAAAATTGGTATTTTTCTATCTATAGGAGAAATATATTCCATGTAATATGTCAACGAACCATATATTGTTCACCCTGAATATGTTGTTAACCAGTATTTAGAATGATATATTTACATTCAAAGAATGTACATTATAGAATGATTAATGATAAAATATAGTATTTAATAAAAAGTGATATGTTTTTTAACATACTAGAGTTTTTTTTTATTTCAGAACATGAAAAGGGGTTTGACAACCTGTAAGTCACACATATTGGGATTTTATGGTGATACAAGGATTATTTTTTCATTCATTCAATTTGTATAACTCTTCCCTCTCAACCTAGAGGATCTCAAGGGTGATTTTGGGGACCGTTGACTTTCCAAAATAGTTTTTTGTAGATTTATTTTCATTTCATAAAATTTTCATTTCTAAAAGTGAGTAATCCTCATTTTTATCTTTTTTCTTTGATCATGGTAGACCCATTGAACTGTGATTATAGACCTATTGGTTTGTGTTGTTGATTCTTATTGTTTTCATCTAGATCATTCATTTGATATTCCTATTGAGGCATTCCCACGGGTTGGTTGTGGCATGGCATGTTAGTTTCTTCATGGAATGTTGTGTTCTTTCCTCTCCACTGACTTCTTTGCTTATTAAATCTATTATGAGATGTGTGGATGGATTCTAAGACACTTTTTATTTTCGTTATACCTTATTGGTTTATCTATTTTTGGGAATGTACAACATAAGTTTGAGGTAGGTGGTTCCATCTCTAACTTATACTGGATGAACTAAATTTCACTATTTTTTATAAGTTACTTTGTAAATGGAATGGAATGCTTCATTGATATATTTGTGTGATGGAAAAAATTTGTTTTTTATAAAAGATGGGTTTCCCTTATTATGGTAAAAGAAAAAATTATTTTCAAATAATATTGAAATGGATTTAGGAAATGGGTTTCAAAGAATGGTTTTTATGAAATATTTTGGAAAATCGGGAAAATCGGAAACCCTTGGTAATTAGGTGGAAGGTGTAGTAAATTTCCTCATGCAACCTTCAAGAGGGTTCACTCATGGGGCGTTTCTATTCTCCCTGAGTCAATTGTTTTAGGGACTTAGTAGAATTGTTGGGAGGTTCACTTTTTGGGGTGTTTCTCTTCTCTCTAGATGTGATTCATATATCTAGACTCACAATGCACATGTTTTTTTATGTTTAGGAATGATTGTCCTAGATATCCCAAACTTTAGTTATCCTTAGTGTGATGTTACCTTTGATTTTGGCTTGTACTAGATTTGATTGAACTTCCATGGATATGATATGATATGTGATACATGATTTTGTTTAATTTGATATATCTACTTTGATATATATTTATGTATGTATATATTTAATTATAAATGAAATTATTTAAAACAAATTTACCTGGACTTTTTTTGTAAATGTTGAAAAGTGGAAAATTAAATGATTTTCCTTGATTCTGAAATAAAACTCTTTAATTATTTACCATTCCTTATTTTCTTTAAAGTTTATCATGTTGGGAATATTTTATAGATATTTTTTAAGGAAAAAATGGGTGGGATTTTTCTGAGCCTATTAGATCACTTACTACACACCCCTTTGGTACTGTGTAGACCATTTTATGTCTTTCTATGTAGGGAAAAATAAGGCACCATAGTGATGCAGTGATGTATCTTTCAGTTGAGTCCATGTAGCTAGTGGTGTAATAGTGGGAGTTTTCCCATTATATTACATGGATTTGTTGGTTTCCTGTTTTAATTATCCTATAATGATTGGACATATACTTGGGATTTTTGGAATTATGATGAGTTGTATCATTTGTGATTCCTTATTTTTTCTAAATCATATAAGTATTTCTTCTTCTATTTCAATCTATTTTATATATTCAATGTTGTATTTTTTGGTTTGAAAAAATTGTTCCCTCAGATTGTTGGTAGATGCTCAGATATTAGTTTGTAGCCTTTGGGGATCAAGAAATCCCTTTAGGTATGTAAAAATTTAGTTCTGGGTACTATTTTGAGAGGGTATCCAAGTCAGGTTCATAAATGATCTTATAGGGTTGGTGAATATTTTTACTAAATATGAATCTAAAATGAGTGCCTCATTAACAAGTGGAAAAATATTACTTTTCCCCCATGAGATTTATATAATACGACCTGATTTTCTCCCACATTTCAATCCTATCGGCATAGGGAAAACATTAAATTGTTCCCCATATTCTAAGGGAAGAACCCATTTATTCTAAGGAATTTCAAGTGCTAGTTATTATGTTTTGAAGGACGGGGTACCTCTATGAGTTTGTTTCCTTCTATTGATTAGATATATTACTAATCCGTTGCCCTGCATATTTTACATCACTTATGACATATTGTTTAAGAGTTTTTAGATTTTTTGGGGATATTTAAGCTCAAATAAAAGTTCAAAGTATTAAAAGTGTATATATATATGAACATAATTTAGGATGTCTATGATCATTTCCAATATTTTTTTCATTCTTCAAGTGTATGCTGTATGTGAAATGGAACTGACATGTTCTTCATTTCTTTCCATGATTAATAAAAATAGACTAGGAATTCAATTTATAACATATATGCTTCACAGAAACCATATGGTTTATCGATAATAATGAAACTGGATACATGGGAACCCATAGGGTCTTCCAAATTCCAGGAAACAGTAAAGTTATATCTTCAATGATTAAATGGCTGAGTTACAAGCTTAAATTTGTTATGCTTGTTAGATAACTTATTATCATGGGAAAAAGATTTATTCCAAAAAACATTTGAATTAAAAAATTTGTGAAATATTATGTGGATGAAATGGTAAATTGATAAAAATAAAGGTTAAATGATCCAAAAATACATTAATGGTTATTTCATAAGCATAAATGATGGAATGGATTTATTGAGAAGTTGTGTTTATGGGTTCCATGTATGATTATCCTCGATGAATAATGAATATTGAAATTGGCACACCATTCTTATTATTTCAGGTTTAATGTTCAAATATGATGGACCTTAGAAAATTGGTTGTGGAAAGGATAGTTAGGTATTGTTGAAAATAATCTCAAATTCCTTGATTAAGGATGTTGGGTGAGATTCTCCACAACTATAATTTATAATTTTGGACATAATTCTCTACTTCCAGGGTTTGGGATATTGGACATGATTCTCCACATCCTTGGTTTTTGAGCTGATTAGATACATTAGGAACTTACAGTACTAGAACATAATTGGGAATACCTTAGACTGATAATCCTTAGTTTGTATAATTAAAATGATTAATGATTTGCATTCTTTGGTATAATACTTTCACAAAACTATGGTTTATATTACTTATTACTATCATTGCCCAGGGTAGGCTTGGTTGGACTAGGTGTCCCTTGGAACCTGGGAATATAAGACATTAATTAATGTTTTTTTACATTATTCCAATTTCTATAATTCATTAGTACATCTATATGGAATATTTTTTAGACTAAATAATTATTTACACACCATTGGTGGTCGATTGTGGAGTTGTACTCACACCCTTAATAGGATGCCATTGGAACTCTCATAGACTTAATCGTTCTAGGTCTAGATAAGGAAAAAGCCTGATGAAAGATGAATGAATGTTGAACCTATGGGATGGATCTGGGAGGATTCCACATTTCTATGTTTTGGGGCCCATTTTGGGGATTGTCAGTTGTGTCTTTCTTTTGGGATTCAATTTAACACTTTACTATCTTAATATGAACTGTTTCTTTTATTGGGTTGTTGGTACATACCCAATTTTATGAATGTGGAATGTTATGTATGATTAACTAATCATTATTATTTATTATTATTTATTATTTTTTTATACTCACATAAAGGGGGTATAAACTCCCCATTTTCCTCGATAGATACTTGCTTCTAGTCGGTATCCTCTCGTGTATTGGGTGGTTTGTTTTTGTTTACATACCAAAATTTTTTGACTACTTGTCATAGTGAGCCATGGAAATATGTTAATAAAACTATGAAAATGGGATGTGTGGCCTAATAAGTGAGAATATAATTAATTATTTTGGTATGCCTATTTATAGAAATGGAAATATGGATGTCTTAAATATGGTCGTTGCAATGATTTTTGTTGAATAAATAGTAAGTACATAAATGTCCATTAGATATACTTGTGTCAAATATATATACTAGGGTTATGTATTTATAGTAAATAATTTAAATAATATATTTTATAAATAAAAAATATATATAAATAATTTTTTGGTATATAATAATATTATTAAAGTGTTTGAAAAATTAAAAATAAATATCTAAAAACCAATATATTGTTAAAATTAAATGATTAGGTTATAAAAAATTATTTATATTTATATTTATGTTAAGACCATTTTATGCTTAAAAATTATTTTTCTAAAATTTTTATTTATTCTCTATGCATATTTTTAAGAGACTAAATATTTTTTTTCAATGATGAAAAAATATATAATTCAAATATATTAAAACTAATTTAATTGGTATTATATGTGAAATAATGTTAATAATAAAAAAATCTAAAAACTCATTTTTTGTAAAATTATTTTTCTTTATATTTTGTATCACTATTTAAAGTAAAATTTATAAATATTATGACTTAAATATTATAAAACGAAATTATATTATATGTTACACACATCAAAATTATCCTATAATGAAATATTTGGATTTTTATGAAGTAATTTATTTTTAGGTGAAAAGTGAAAAAATATTTTAATTCTTTCTAAAACCATCATTTTAATGATACTATATTTATACAAGAAAGACTTTAATATCTTTTAATCCTTAGTTATAGAAATTATATATGTTTATAATTAAAAATAAATAATTTAAAAATACTGTGTTATATTTATAAACCCATGTTTACCATTTTATAAGCATAAGAAATATTTTATAATAAAAAACTATTTTGTGTTAAAAATCGGTTTGAATTACCATTATAAACAAAATTTAATAATATGGAATTGATATTTAAGATTACAAATTTCAAATTATATGTTTTATTTTATTTTCATGCATAAATTTATGATTCAGGTGATTAATGTTAATGGCCATGATAATCTTAAAAGGTTCATTTTTAAAGAATTGATTTATTAATTTTATTTAATATTTTCATATTAAATTATATTTATATATTTTATACAATTATTGTGAAATAATTTATATATATATATTATCACTCAACTAATTTATTTTTTATTTTTATAAAATATTAAGAACACTTAGTCACCAAAACGTCTTATTACTGCAAAAAAACACATTTCTAAATATTGTATTGTCATAATTACGATATTATCATTTTTAGAAATTCAATTGGATTAAATAGAGGTCAAATTTATTTATAGAACACTAAAATTTAGTAATAAATTATTAATTATATTTTTATTAAAAACTAAATTACTTAATAAAAACTTGTTACTAGGTTAAAAAACCAAGTCGTAAAGTGTAAAAATATAATTATAAATGACTGAAAAACATTAATAAAATATGTTTAAAATTATATTATTGAGGATTTATAGACCCAACAACATTAAAAATCAATTATATAAACTTTTGGATCCATGGACCCATGAATAATGAGTTGGAATAATTGGGATATAATGGGTATTTAAAATATTTTCATTTTCCAATCCTTATAAAAGGGTCCTCTCACTAACAAATAAGGAATACTCTATGTTTTAGTATATTCATTAATATTTTCCAAATTTACCTCTCCTATAAGTATCTTCGACTTCCATATGCTCCTAGGCTCTACCAGTGATCCTATGAACCTCATTTCAATGAAAACTTACAAAAGAATGTTCAACCTCTCATCATGACAAATTTTTACTCCCTAGTTTTTTATTATCAATATCTCTTTATCTCATATAATATTATATATCCAAGAAATTATAATAAAATAATAACTATTACTATTCTTAATTTTATTATCTAATTTAATAACACTCTTCTTCCCCTCTAAAAAGTCATTTGATAAATGGATAAGGTGTCATGCATTTGTGCAGATTACGTCTTCCCTGAACAAAAAGTTCTATGTTAATAAAATTTTACCTGGATGGCCTAAAAGAGTTATTTATTGAACAAATATAATAATTATAACAATATAAATATTCAACAACTTTACTAATTTTATTTCAATAACCTTCTTCTAGTGAAAATGTGTCATTTGTGTGCATGTGGACTACAACTATCATATAACAATGTATTTTTTTCCATTTACTTCCTAACATGGATGAATTTAAAAATATATTTAATTTATAAATATTATATTTATGATACTATTAATTTTATTTAATTTTTACATATTAAATTCTATAAGTGTTCTTATTAATAAATAGTTGTACTAAATTCATTCGCACTAAATGAACATACTAAAGACCATTTATTAATTTTTTCCCATTATTGAAATCAAAAGAATGATATATACTTTGTGAAAATTGTGTAATAATGGACATAAAAAATTTTCAGTTCTAGATAATATGATTCTATTTTATAATAACTTTGAGAATGGTCAGTATACTTTGAGAGTTACTTATAAATTGACAAGACAACCTTATGTAACCTATATGAATAGAAAGTAATAACATGTAGAAATATATAGACCATAAAATATGAAATATAGATGAATAGTTATCTTAATTAATTTTTTATTAAATTTAATTGGAGTATATAGGATGTTAAGTGTACATGAAGAATGAATTTAGACCCATGGAAAAGGTTTTCTCATGTAAATATTGTTCATTAATATATGATTTTTATTCAAATCATATTTAATTTTGTGGTGTATTTATTTGAAATGTATTTAATTTTGTAAAAAATTTCATTAAATATACAGTATTTATAAGATCATCTCATTTTTACCTTCTATTGATTTTTAAATTCGAAATACTTTGATTCTCTAAGGGGTTTCTTTAACTCAAAATCACTTTCTTTGAGTAATTATGTTTAATATAAAACTGTACACATATATGAATTGGTGATGTACCCATAAAATATTATTCCATAGTATGTTCTCTTACTCTCTACAAAAAAATTAATCATAAAATTGAAATTGTTTTCTTTAATGAAAATATTCTTTATAATGAATATCATTTTTGAAAATAATTTTCATCCTCTTACATGACTATTTCCCATCCCTATCCATAATTCCCCTTCCCGCCTATATGAACTATTTTAATTAGAAAATTAATTATGTTTTATATCATTTGAACATAATATTTACCATCACATATTTTCAAAATAAATATTTATTTTCCTTTTTTATGATGTGGTATTTCAAGAATGTTATTTTGCAACATAAAAATGGATTTTACATACAACCCTAATTATTTTTGGGTTATGTGATCCCTATATTGTTCTCCATTTTCTTTATCATTATCTTATTAATTTAATTAATATATTGATTATATTTTCCTTACACACAAACCTTGTCTTATTTTCATCATTTTATTAGGTATAATACATGTTTTTAGTTCACTTCACAATTCCAACTTTTTTGTAAACTCAATTTAAGGAAAATCTTATATTTTTCATTTGATGTGATTTACCATCACAATAAAATATTTTAAGAAAGAATAGATTTTAAAAAAAAAAATTTATGGTGAAACATCCTGGTTCAATTCTAGTATAATGGGAAATAATTATATATTTCATTCAGTAAAATATCCCTTTCACATTTCGCAAGGAATGACCTATGTGTTTCATCATAATTCATGTTCATCCTTGATCCATAAAATGTGTTTATACCTTATAAAAATATATTCATGACCAATTCTTCATTATTTAAAATTTAAACATCCAAAATTTCATAATTTCTTCTCATTTTTGGAATATTTATGATATATCCTTCGAAAATGATTTAAGGAAATATTATAAAAACAACTTAGTTTTCATGGGTTTTAACATGATTATGATTTATTTTTGGTAAATTTTCATCATTTGGAACAAATATTCAGGTAAATCTTTGAATCTAAATTCTACTCTCTAATATCACCTCAATTAAATTTGTAGGAGTTTTATCTCATGAGATACAACGTATGATTTAAAAGAAGATAACCTAATAACACTTTTTTATTTTTTTATTAATGGTGATCCTTAACTTATTATTATGGGGAATGGTTTGTTATCATAATAACACTTTCTCATGTTGTTTTCTTTGTGAGCCTTAATTTCTTCTTATGATCTCATGACTTATTTTGTTGAGAAAAATTTATGATTCATTAAACATGTGACATAATTTCCTTATTTCATGACTCTTTTCTTATATTACACTTTAAAATCATGTTCAATGTTTTTTATTTTTATATTACATTCCATTCCTTACTTATTTATGGAAAAATGTTATTTTCTAATGTTATTTTTAAGTAGAAAGTTTTCAATGACCATTTTTTCTCATATGATTATTAGCTAAACCTTGATGACATATTGATATGTTTTCCTGTACTAATCATTTGATCTAACCCATTTATTATGATTCCCATACATGTGTTATAATTACATTTTTATCTTATCAAAAGTATATAATGAGGTATAGAAGAGATAAATTATGGAGAAATGTTACCAGGTTTTGTAAAATAAGTTTCATGTTTAACTAGTCCTCAAATAAACTAAACCAATTGGTTCTCCAAGACATGTGAGATTATATTGAGATGTAATGATTTACTTATGGTATTGATGTAAAATAAATTTAGGATTATCTTGGATTTTATATTTTTTATCAAAGAAGTATTTAGTTATTTTTTAAGATTAATATAGCTTTTTGGGGATTTGGATTAATTAAATTTAGTGAATAACCCTGTTTCGGTGCGGATGTGCGTCGGGTTACGCTGTTCCGCCAAGACGCGTTCGCGCGTGCACCCGTCAACCCGAGGGGATGGGCGCGCGGCTTGTGGTCCCGCAGTCCCGCTTTCCAAGGGCGGGCGGCATTCGTCCCTTATTCAGGGGCGTCTGCTCCTTGATCGAAACCGGGATGATGGGATGTCGGCTCCTCCTTCCTTGGACGTCTCCTCGGAACTTGTCGCCTAATCCGGGTCTCCCTCATAGATTTAAGACATGCTCGTGAATCTCGTTCCCGGCGCCATATCTTCATGGACACCGGTTAATTACGATGCTTCCGCCCGGACGCTCCAAGGAGTCTGGTCGGGGCAGCAACCTTCGGTGAGAAGGCCGGGTGGCTCTGGGTGCTGGGGGCGTGTCGTAACAATGCGGCTCTGCACGTTTGTCTTCCGTCCCTAATAGGGCTTCTCGAAGGCATGATGGCCTGAGGCATCCCGCACTGGGTGCGGGGAACTGTGTCCCCTGAGGTTTTCCTCAGCTTCCCATGTTTAACACGGGGTATGCCGCGAGTTTAACGTCCAGCGGGGACGGTATCGGACTGATCAACACGAAAAGTGGATCAGATGACAGAACCCCTTGCGGGGAACCTCCGACGCTGGGGCCAGCGCATGGGCGGCTTCCCAAGTAATGTGGAGTGGAGTGAAGTGGCATGACCCCCACCGGGATGTGGCGGCCTGGGTAAGGATCAGGATGGATGATGGAGTGAAGATCTTGGACCCCGTAGGGGCTTCCTACGTACCGCGCGTTAGCACGGATCAAAGTCAACGTAGTTCGGGTATACAATTTAACGTCATGCTGGACGTCGGCAAGCCGACTCACGAAGAGGTCGAGGCCGCCGGGCGGAGGATTGAACCGAACCACCTCGCACAGAGGGGGGTGGAACGGCCGGGTGGATCACAGTTTCACGTCATGCTGGACGATAAAAGGAGAAATGGAGAAAGGGGTTGTGGGGAGGCACAGTGGAGATACACACGGGCAGTCTCCCACAGGGGCGGATTCATAGGTGAATCGACGCAAGCATGAACCCTGGAGGGGTCCACTGATGGACGAACCGACGTAAATACGACCGGGACGACCAGGTGGCGGGCTTGGACCTCAAGAAGGCTTCCTACGTACCCTGTATAGAAGACAGGGATCAAAGTCCACGTAGTTCATTCTGTCAGGACTTACGCACTTGAGGCAGCCCGGATGCAGCGAAACTCAGTTGGAAGGGACTTGGACCGAAAGCAGAAGACACCTCGATCCCAGTCACACCCTCTACTGGCTTCGGCAGTGGGGAGGCGCAATGGAGATACACATGTGCGGGCCCCCACAAGAAACTAGGGGTTTGTAATACCCTGCCCCCGTAGGGAAAAGCCGCTCCCATTAAATCGTCCCAAAAGAGGGATGATCCCGACATCCCTGCAGAGAAGAGCGGGTGGGGGCCACATCCAAACCGGGGGAGACCCTGCGTGCGAGGCACGGGATCGAATGATGCGGACGGTTTAGCGTCTTGCCAGACGAAGTACAGTTTAACGTCGTGTGTTGAGGACGAAGCGGACGGTTTAACGTCTTGCCGGACGAAGCACAGTTTAACGTCGTGTGTTGAGGACAAAACACTTGGCAGTTTAACGTCTTGCAGCGCGGACGATGGGGGCTAGGCAGTTTAGCGTAGTGCAGCTTGGACGTATGTGCAGTTTAACGTCATGCTAGACGTATGGGCAGTTTAACGTCATGCTGGACGAATGCGCAGTTTAACGTCATGCGGGACGTATATGCAGTTTAACGTCATGCTGGACATTGTGCAGTTTAACGTCATGCAGGACGAATATGCAGTTTAACGTCATGCGGGACGAACGGGCAGTTTAACGTCATGCGGGACGAATGCGCAGTTTAACGTCATGCTGGACAAATGCGCAGTTTAACATCATGCTGGACGAATGTGCAGTTTAACGTCATGCTGGACGAAACACTTGGCAGTTTAACGTCTTGCAGCGCGGACGATATGCTAGGCAGTTTAACGTCGTGCAGCTTGGACGTATGCAGTTTAACGTCGTGCAGGACGTTGGTGGCCGCCGATGGGTCCGTGTCACTTCGCGCAAGCCTGGAAGGCTGCACGGGAAGACAGCGCACGGTGCGGGCACCCAGGATGAGGATCATCGGGCGCCACGCAGGCGGGTACCCTCAGGGGGTCAAGGGAGGCGACCCTGGCGGATTGCGCGCAAAAGAGGAGCTTGGCGCGCAAAACCGTGGGTCGGCGCGCAAAATGGCGGGCTGGCGCGCAATTGGGCCAGCGCTTCGCGCGCGGATGATTGGGATTGCGCGCACCGGGCTTCGGGTAGCGCGCGGGGGAAACGGCTCATTCTCTAACGAACGGCCACTTTGAAAATGGGGGGTGCGCGCAATCGGGTCGGATTGCGCGCACCCGGGGGCAATTGCGCGCAAGAGGCTTCTTTTGCGCGCAAAGGCCTTCGGGTTGAAATTTATTCAAAGGAAAGGAGCCAAGGGGATTGCGTGCGAAGGCGGACCCCAAGGCTCTATTGCGCGAAAGAAAGGAGGTTACCTGAAGATCGGCATTGCGCGCGGAAGGGGTTGGATTGCGCGAACGAGCGACGCTTCGGATTCTGGCAACCTTCAAAACGTCGGGGGTCGCCTTATATTTATAGGCAACCCCGGGCGCGGAATCCGGTCTCGGGCGCGCAATTCGCTTCGCGGGCGCGGAATAAGGACCCGGCGTGCAAAGGAGCCGCGCAGGCCACGGCGCATTGCGCGCATCCCGGGAGGATTGCGCGCCACGACTCAACTTTGCGCGCGGACCTCTGAAATTTCGCGCAAGTCCTCCGGGCCCTCCGGAACGTGCCTCTGACTCCAAATATCACTTCGCTTTCCGCATCCGGAGCTTCGTTTGGGAACAACGGACTTTTCCGGCGTCTACAAAAGCCCCCCCTCGGAATCTGATCGGCGAGAGGTCGCAACGATCGGGTTCCGAGGGAGACGCCGGAATGCCTAAATCCTGGGCTGCGCGGGACTTAGGCGCGCAAAAAGGGGCGCCGCGCGCGAAATTCACCGCTGCGGTCGCGCAAAGCGCTTTCCGCGCAGCGCGGACCTCGGCCTCGCCTATAAATAGGGGCCCTGGGTCCCGCGTTCCGTACTCCGGCCTTCCGCGCGATAAGCTCCAACGCTCTCGTGCGCGAAATTGCCTTTTCCGGCGCGAAATTCCCCGATCGGCGCGCAAAACCGTCTGGATTTCGCCTGTCTTTGCGCGAAAACCCAGAACTTTGCGCGACAGTCTTCCCAATTGCGCGCCGTCCACTTGGATTGCGCGCCAACCATCAAACTTCTCTACCAGCCTCGTCCGATCCCGCACGCTTCATCCCTTAACCCGCACGACTCCCGAAGCTTCTGAGATGGCCGCGCACAGAGGAAATGAGGGGGATGCCGCCACTCGCAGGGCTGAGATGGCGACGAACGAGGAGGTTTACGGAGCCAAGGAGATTGTTTCCAACAATCAATCCTTGTTCGACTTACTGACGCCGGCCCAGAAGACATATCCACTGTCGGACAACCTGCCGCTCTGGAACTTCGGCATCCTAGATGAGGTTCCAGTGCCAGGGTTCGAGATTGATGCGCCGCGGACCTGGGTGACCCGGGAGGACGAGCTTCTCCGCTATAACATCACCAACAATGGGCATCCTGCCAGGGAGACCAGACACTTGGATGTCTATGTCCTGAACCCGAGGACGCGAACCATTGATGGGGGTGAGCCTACTGCGGAGAATTCTCCAGCCCTCTACTCGAGCATATATCGCCAGAGCGTCACGGACGACACCAAGGGCTGGATGAAGGACTAGGACTTGCGGTCTGGGGGCAACTTCACCAGTGAGTGGGCCTGGGCGTTCTGGGTACGCCACACTTGCGATCACTTCGCAGAGGAGCTGCGGTACATCGGCCTGTTCGAGGCGGTGTGGACGTCGCAGTTCCACTTCTACCAGCAGTCCGAGCTCGGGCCGGAGCTGTTCACCCGATGGTCTCCGGATACCAACACCTTCCATCTTCACCATGGGGAGGTCGGCATCGGTCTCTGGGACATCCACTGCATCGGAGGTATCCCGCTGGAGGGCTACCAATACGATGAGTTCCTGCCACCGAAGAACACCTGGGAGGACAGGTCACGGACTCCCATCCTGACCTGGCATCTGCTTGACCTGGCTATGCAGCGGCTCGGGATCAAAGACTTCCAGAAGGACATAGCCTACAAGGAATGGTTCGGCCAGTTCTTGGAGCATGACCCGGCGGTCAAGATGCCAGGCAGGGGGAAGCGGTGTCCGACCGCAGCTCAGAGGAGCCGGAACGGGTCGTACTGGCGGGTCCTGGAGACGGGTGACTACCGCTCATGGGGGTACCGCGTCATCGGGGCCCGGGACCCAAATGTCCGGTACGCGGTGTTCCTGGCCGCCTTTCTGAGTGGGTGGCTCCTGCCAGTGCGGGACGCGAGAATGGGCGTTCGCCCGGCGACACTGGCGGTGGCGGGCGCTATGGCCGCCAACAAACGATACAACCTTAGGGTCCCAGTGCTGGCGAGGCTGTATGCCATCCTGGGACGCATCTCACGAGGGGGGTCGCCACGAAGGATATGTGGGCCCTTTCAGTTCTTCCACGGCTGGGTGGCTGCTCACCTCGGTGGGTACACGTTTCCGAACGCCATCATTCCTCCGGGCAACGGCCTGCGACCCTCCCTGCTGAACATCGCGGGGGTCGCTCCGATGACCCTAAGTGAGGAGGGCGTGAGGATTCGGATTGGAAATCATGCCAATTTCAACTTCAGTCCGTTCCCCACTCCCGTTGGCCAAATGATCGACAACGGGCAGGGTCCGCTGGAGCAGCATGAATACTTCCTGAACATGCGGGGCGGGGTACTCGTGGCTCGGATCGACGGGAAGGTGATCTGCGAGCCTTACGTGCCAGCCCGGTTCGCCAGGCAGTTCGGGTGCCTTCAGCGGATGCCGAAGAGGGTATTCACTACCGTCCGGGAGGAGACGAACCCTTGCGTCCTTCGCCAGATGTGGCTGATGTTTGCCGCTTTCGGCTCCGGCGACGTCATCACTCTCCCTCCTACCGGGGTTGACGCAGGCTTGGCAACCGAGTATGCCGAACCCTGGGCCATCGCGTACCCCGAGGGGCTCTTGCGGAAGCTAGTTCGGCGGCTCGAGGTTACCCGTGCGGAGACCGGGCGTCAAGGAAGGAGGCGAGGCGCCGCCACACGGGGGAGAACGGAGGCGCGCCAAGCAGCGGAGCCGGTGCGGGCAGGGACTTCGGCGGCGGGCACATCGCGAGCTGCCGCTACGACCTCGGCGCCAAGAGAGGGGGCACGCGTGGTGGTCGAAGAGCGGCCCGGGAAGCAGGTGAGACGTCTGCTCGAACCCTCCCACGATGCAGTCTTCCCGGCGCTGTGGTCGGCCTGGATGACCCTGCGGCAGTCACTGGGGACCGACGCCATCTGGCGAAAGATTCTCAGAGAAGGAATCCATCTGCCAGAGGTCGGGCGCCTCCACATTGCCGACAGGGTGGACTTCAACCGGCAGTATGCGTATCTGACGGCCATGGACGAGTACGCGCGCCAACGTGGTCAGCGCGCGGAGCCATCCCTTCTGGTGAAGGTGATGCTCGGTCTCGAGCCCGCTCCGGAACAGATGCTGCCGGAAGAAGATGACAGTAGCAACGACTCCGAGGAAGAGGAGGAAATGGGGGAGGATGAAGGCTCCGAGGGAAGATCTCATCAGGGGAGTCTGCGGGAGAGCGGCGAGGTGGCCGGCTCTGACGACGTTGATGTCACTGAGCTCCTCGAGGTCCGCTTCTATCCCTACTCAATCTGCTTCATCCATTCTCTTATGCAGCTTCTAACCCATTTCTCCATCTTTCTCAGGAGCGCACGGATGTTGGTCAGGCGTCCTCAGCGGGAGTAGGAGGGGCGCCAGCAGGACAAGGCGGGGGCCAGGCACCCATTATTGATTTGACAAGCGCGGAAGGGCCCCCTGCTGCAACTGTTCCTGCGGCGGCCGGGATAGCGGAAGATGACGCTCTGACCTCCCGTAAGTCTCCTTACTTTACTGCTGGTGCCTGCCGTTGACGATCCGTGACTAACCATGGCATGCCCCGCGCAGTGATCTCAACATTGGAGGCTCATCAGGTTGCCGAACCCGGGCCATCTACGAGTGGACCAGTGGTGGACATGCCGCCCGCTCCGGAACAGACTTCCCAAACCGAGCCGGCCCCACCAACTGCTGATCAAGGGGCTCCGGACGTCGGCGGTGCTGACATCGGAGAGAGGTTGGGGGATGACGAGGGTGTCAGCGCCGCTGGGGAGAGAGAAGAAGGTCGCCCGGATGTTGGGGAACCTATCCCTCGTGAGGACCTCCCAGGGGCGGACCCTGCAGCAGACCTGCTGGCTGCCTTCCCTGCCTACCGGCCTGCCGATCCCGAGGAGATGGACGACTCAGACACGGAGGCGGTCGAGGAGAGCCGGATAACGCGCCGTAGGGGGTGGAAGTGCATCCAGCGCTTCTTCAAGCGAGACCCGTCGGAGTGGCTGGGGCGCATGGGATCACTTCAAACCTGGCTGTGCTTTCTGTGTGCCGGGGGAGCTGATGCTCAACGCCTCCATCTAACGGTCCGTGATTTCATGGCCGAAAAGATATGCGAGAGCTGCCGGCGTGCCGACGTCACACAAAGTCGGGACATGTCGGAGAGCACGCGGGCGCTCCTCGCGGCGGAGCAAGAAGTCCGGCGCCTCGAAGGGCAGGCGGCAGAGAAGGAGGCCCTCGTCGCGACGTGTACCGAGCTTGTGGAGCAACTAGCAGCTCAGCTGGTTGACGCCCAGGTACAGCTGACGGAGGCGGGCCAACAGATGGTCACAATTCAGGTCGAGCGGGAGCGTGCACAGGCCAGAATCGACGAACTGCGTGCTGCGACCGCCGACGAGGAGAGGGCATGCAGAGAGCGAGAAGCAGCCCTGGAGGCCGCCAGCCAAAGGGTAGCGGCGTTAGAGAGACTCATTCAGCACGCTAATCCCTAGGGGCTTTGTTTTTCCACTCCCAGAACATCTGCTTCCGCTACTTTGATCCATTTGTATGAATCAATATATTTATCTGCATCTTTTGGTTTAACATGCTCAACCACAATTCGTTGTCTTACGGGAGTGTTAACCAAGCATCAGGCATCCATAATTGGGCCTGGATTTCTGGAGAAAAGAGGGAGGTCATTCCTAGGAAAGGAGACCTCAGACCTAATCAATTTATCATCCCCCCAACTTGTTCCAACACACGAGCGGGACAATGCTAGGGGCGTTGAGATTTTATCCGAACATAGGGAAATGAGAAAGGGTGAATCGCGTGTCCCGAATCCAGACATCCACAACGGTCGGCCTTCCAGGAAATGCCTAAGATGGTAGGCGGACAGTGGATCGACCATAACAACTGCAATAGACGGGCCGAAAAAGGTCATCATTCATATTGCAGGAGGCGGACCACATGTCATCATGAATACCGCTTTGGGGTTCCTTCAGACACAAGGGTGGAAAATCCAGATCAACAGGGCATGCGAAGCGTGGGGCGAAGTGACGGTTTGTTCGGACAGAATCCAACGCTCTAAAAATTGCGCCACCGTGGGGAAAGCGTATTAGGCGGATGCACTAATCTGGCCGTGAGTCACCCCAATTCTCAGACAGCACCTCTTTGACGAGGAAACCGTCGCTTCCCATCATTGAAATGGGGCATCCCGAGCTGAATTGGGGAGAATACCACAACTGCACCACTCTACCAGAAGCCAGGCCAGACGGCCGGCGACGAGGAGGGGCGGGACTTAACTATCCCTGAGGCTGGACCCGAGTTGAGATGCCCGGGCGTTCCTACGTACTCCATCAGGCTGGAGATCAAGCCACACGTAGTTCTGAGAGTGCAG
Organism: Viscum album; assembly: GCA_963277665.1. Taxonomy (NCBI): domain Eukaryota; kingdom Viridiplantae; phylum Streptophyta; class Magnoliopsida; order Santalales; family Viscaceae; genus Viscum; species Viscum album. Next base: position 186,916,835 of record OY728155.1, on the reverse strand, counting down.
TTTAACGTCATGCAGGACGTAGGACCCCATTTGGGGAGATCATAGTTTAAGGTCGTAGAGCTCGGACCATAAGGAGAGATCTTAGTTTAAGGTTTTAGAGCTCGGACCATAAGGAGAGATCTTAGTTTAAGGTCTTAGAGCTCGGACCATAAGGAGAGATCTTAGTTTAAGGTCTTAGAGCTCGGACCATAAGGAGAGATCTTAGTTTAAGGTCTTAGAGCTCGGACCATAAGGAGAGATCTTAGTTTAAGGTCTTAGAGCTCGGACCATAAGGAGAGATCTTAGTTTAAGGTCTTAGAGCTCGGACCATAAAGAGAGATCTTAGTTTAAGGTCTTAGATCTCGGACCATAAGGAGAGATCTTAGTTTAAGGTCTTAGAGCTCGGACCATAAAGAGAGATCTTAGTTTAAGGTCTTAGAGCTCGGACCATAAGGAGAGATCTTAGTTTAAGGTCTTAGAGCTCGGACCATAAGGAGAGATCTTAGTTTAAGGTCTTAGAGCTCGGACCATAAGGAGAGATCTTAGTTTAAGGTCTTAGAGCTCGAACCATAAGGAGAGATCTTAGTTTAAGGTCTTAGAGCTCGGACCATAAGGAGAGATCTTAGTTTAAGGTCTTAGAGCTCGGACCATAAAGAGAGATCTTAGTTTAAGGTCTTAGAGCTCGGACCATAAGGAGAGATCTTAGTTTAAGGTCTTAGAGCTCGGACCATAAAGAGAGATCTTAGTTTAAGGTCTTAGAGCTCGGACCATAAGGAGAGATCTTAGTTTAAGGTCATAGAGCTCGGACCATAAGGACCTCAAAGCATGCCACATCGTGGTCATATCCCCTGGACATGCGAAGATGCACTGAGGGATAGTTTCAAGAGTGTCGAGGTTTCGACTGGCCAGAATGGGAGGTGGAAAATGTGAATCATGCGGCCATTCACTCAAGGACTGGAGGCAGCGGAGTAACGATATGGGAGTACTGCCGACCGTGGCGGAAAAGCAGCATCAATATCGCACTAACCGTTGGTGGAATGAGGCAGCAAACAAGCATCGACCGCTCAATCGCAGGATTCATATCGATTTGCTGCCCGAGGCCATTGGGGGTACCGGCCCGAGTCGGTGGGAGAGCACTGAGGCATTGTGTCCGAACCGTTCACGGGGGCTCCACCCAGGGCGTAGACGATGGGTCCGAATGAAATGGGGCACGAAGCCTGAAAAGCGGAAGAAACCTGACCAAGCGGATCCTGACCCTCCTGGCAATAAACCAGAGTACTCTTGACACCGGTGGACCACTGCAAGGGGTCGGGGAACACGCCTTGAGGGTGACCTGAAGGCGGTGGATTCCCCAGAGAAGGGGGAATCTCTAAGAGGTGGGGGGCTGGACCCGAAGTTTCAAACATTCGGGCGTTCCTACGTATCCCATAAGGATGGGAATCAAGCCACACGTAGTTCTTGAAGCGCGGCGCAACACAATCGGGCACCAGCGCGGGGAAGAGTGCGGGTCTGACCCTCGCACACAAAAGGAGCGGCATTTGATATTTCTTGTTTGTCCTTAGAGATGAATGGTTTTTCGTGCGGCGACATGCCTGTGATTGAGAAATCTCTGGCGTCGCCACAATGATCAAGCCATGGAAGGCATTGATGAATGGCGTGGTTATTAACCAGCGCCCAACATGAGTGTCCCCCGAGGAGAACATCACGATGCAGTGCCGTTTCTCGTCGGGCGGCCAAGACGATCACAGTTTGCGGTCGTGTGGTAGGACCAGACAACACAGTTTAAGGTCGTGTGGTTCGGACCATGGAGGAATCCGCTTACCGCGGTACGGCGGACACGGCGGAGGTGGGAACATACCCAGCCCTGCGGTCACGCACGATTCCAGGAAAAGAGTCTTGGGATAGGGGTCTGCGTATGTCCATCACCCGAGGGGAAGAGATGCTAGCCTCCAGACATACTGGGCCCAGAACGCGATTGTTCGAGCGACTCCTCCCTCCTTATGGGGACGAGGGTCCAGCTATGCATGGCCCTTGGGGAGAACATCCGCATATATCCTTGGTGCTCAGATCATGGGAGCCTCGAACGACATCATTACCCTGGTTGGTCTGCATAACGTGTAGCGGTGTACTGAAGGTCAGTATGAAGAGTGTCGAGATTCCACTACAACGCACAAAGGCGGAGTGTGATGAGGACTGCGCAACCAATGTTCAGAGCCTGAAAGAGCCGACATGGCGATCAAGGATGTTGCTGACGCATTCGCAACACAACATCCGATCGCGTCAGCCTAAGACGGGGCAAGCAAACGAGCATCAACCGCTCAATCGCAGGATTCATATCGATTTGCGGCCCAAGACCCGCCGGTAAATCGACCCGGAGCGGTGGGAGAGCACTGAGGCATCGTACCCAAACCGCTAACGAGGATCCCTTTGAGTGAAGGCTCGAACAAGAGGAAGCGCGAGGCCTGACAAGAAGCACAGGACTTGTCGGGATTGAATCTGACACTTCGAGTCATAGACCGAAGTACCCAAAACATGTTAACAGATCTCCGGAAAGGGTCGGAGGACTCACCCTGAGAGCAACCAAAAGAGGGCAGATCCCCATGATCAACCGAGAGACGGGGCTGGACCTGAAACACAAGCGTCCAGGCGGTCCTACGTATCCCATAAGGATGGGAATCAAGCCATACGTAGTTCTGGAGAGGCAGCTTAACGTCATGCAGGACGATGAGGGTTGTGAGGTAGTCCCACACACGGGGGAGGCGTACGGCGCGGCCAGTAGACCGACGTGAATGAGGGCATAATCCCCCGCTCACACGATACGCCTCGCACAAAAAGGAGGGGAACTTGGGTCAGAGGCCCAACGCGGGATAGAGATTCCCGGGAGATGGGGCTGGGCCTGAAACATGAATGTTCAGGCGGTCCTACGTATCCTATAAGGATGGGAATCAAGCCGCACGTAGTTCTTGAGAGAGGCAGTTTAACGTCATGCGGGACGATGAGGGAAAAAGAAGGGGGGAGCAGAGGGCATCCCCCAAACGTGGGGGGCATACAGCGTGGCGAGAAAACCGATGTGAATGAGGACAGAATCCCCCGCGCACACACCATACGCCACATACCTAGAGGCAACTGGACCGAGGGCCCAGGATGGGATGGAAATTCCCGAAGGATGGGGCTGGGCCTGAAACATGAATGTTCAGGCGGTCCTACGTATCCCATAAGGATGGGAATCAAGCCATACGTAGTTCTTGAGGGGCAGTTTTTTACGTCATGCAGGACGAATGCTGAACAGTTTAACGTCTTATAGCTCGGACGTAGTGCAGTTTAGCGTCATGCAGGACGAAGCACTTGGCAGTTTAACGTCTTGCAGTGCGGACGAATGCTGAACAGTTTAACGTCTTGTAGCCTGGACGAGGTACAGTTTAACGTCATGTTGGACGAATGCTGAACAGTTTAACGTCTTGTAGCTTGGACAAATGCAGTTTAACGTCGTGCAGGACGTGGTGCAGTTTAACGTCATGCAGGACGAAGTGCAGTTTAGCGTCATGCAGGACGAATGAACACTCAGGCAAAGTATTGCTTGAGGAACCTAGCGTTGGTGGGAGGAGTGACACGCTCACCATCCATAGTCACTAGGGAGTACGCGCCATTGGGATAGACCTTGTGGAAAACAAAAGGTCCCTCCCACTTGGGCTCCAACTTGGGCGGCTTCCTGCCGGGGATCATCGGCGCTCTTAGGGCTAGCACTAGATCGCCCTGCAGGAAGGAGCGGAGGCGAACCTTCTTATTGAAAGCTCGAGCCATTCTGCTTTGATGCCTCTCCAAGTTGTGCAAAGCGCGAAGTCTATTCTCATCCAGTGCTTCCAACTCGACTAGACGGGCTTCAGCAACTCTGTCCGGCGCTTGCTGGTCGTAGACCGCAGTGCGCAAGGACGGCAACTGGATCTCGATGGGCAGGACGGCCTCAGCTCCATACACCAGGGAATAAGGGGTCATCTGGGTGGAATTGTGAGTCGTCGTCCGATAAGCCCAGAGGGCGTTGGGGAGCTTGTCCGGCCAACTCTTCTTGTTCTGACCAACCATCTTTTGCAGAATGTTAGAGAGGGTTTTGTTAAACGCCTCGATCTGTCCATTCGCCTGCGCATGATAGCGAGATGTATGGTTCGAGCGGATGTTATACTTGGCGTACAACTTCTTCAACTCGGCTGCTCGGAAATTGGTTCTGTTATCCGTGAGGATAGCGTGAGGCACTCCAAATCGATAGACGATGTTGGAGGTCACGAAGTCAGCGATCGAACAGGATTTGACCTCTCTGAGCGGAATCGCCTCTGCCCATTTGGAGAAGAAGTCCGTGGCGGTCAGAATGAACCGGCACTGGCGAGCTGTCGCCGGCGGGTAAGGTCCCACAACGTCCAGTCCCCAGACTGCAAAGGGCCAGGAATACCTTGTGGTATGGAGAGGCTCCGGCGGCCGATGCACAAAGTTCGCATGAACCTGGCACGCATGGCACCTCCTGGCATACTCGATGCAGTCATGGATCATAGAGGGCCAGAAATATCCCAACCTCCGAATCTGGTGGGACAGCTTCGGCCCAGTCTGGTGGGCGCCGCATGAACCAGCATGAACCTCTTGCATGACTCGTGGGATCTCAACTCCCTGAAGGCAACGGAGGAGAACACCATCAAATCCGCGTTTGTAGAGGATCTGCTCCAGGCCGGGACTGCTCTGGAGGACGAACTGCGATGCGCGGCGTCGAACTCGCTCGCGCTCGGCCCGATCCGATGGAAGAATGCCATGTTGGAGGTACTCAACCAAAGGCGTCCTCCAATCAGGGGCTGATCCGACTGTCATATCTGGGGTACTCGGGGCTCCGGGCATAGGGGCAACCGTGGTGAGATTACTTACCAACGGGCCGCGATCTTCTTCCGGGATAACATGAGCGATGAGCCTGCGGCGCGTCACGCGAACGATCAGGTTGTCCTGTTCGGGCTCCGCAAGTGACGCAGCAAGGCTGGCCAAAGCATCTGCTCGACCGTTCTGCGACCGGGGAACATGGACAATTTCCGGCCGAGAAGGGAACCGAGCCATCAGAAGGAGGGTGCACTCCAACAATGGCACAAGTTCCGGCTTCCTGACAACGTAGTCGCCATTGATCTGCTTAACGACCAGCTCGGAGTCCCCTTTCACGCACAGACGGGGCACGTCGATCTCGAGAGCCAACTCGAGGCCGGTGATGATGGCATGGTATTCCGCCTCATTGTTGGTACAACCCTCTGACAATAGGAACGAGTATGGCAGCACGGCTCGCTCCGGGGTAATGAAGACGATACCCAAGCCCACTCTGTTGAGCTTAGGATTATCGAGTCTTCTACCGGTGGGGCTCCGGGATGCACCGTCAAAGTGCATCTGCCAGCATGGATCGGCTCGATCAACCGAGAGAATGGCCTCATCAGGAAAGCCTAGATCCAGCGGCTGATCCGCGGAGGTCGGGTGAGCTGCCAGAAAGTCTGCCAATGCTTGCCCTTTGATGGCCTTCTGAGGCACATACCTGATGTCGAACTGCTGGAGAATCACAGCCCACCGTGCTAGACGGCCAGTCAACATAGGCCGGCTCAGGATATATTTCAACGGGTCTACCCGAGAAACCAACTGTACCTCATGGTGCTGCAAGTAGTGCCATAATTTCTGTACGGCAAATACGAGCGCCAGGCAGCTCTTCTCGATGGGGGAATACATAACTTCCGCATCGAGGAGCATGCGACTGAGGTAATAGAGGCTATTCTCCGTTCCCTCGTTGTTATTCTGGGCGAGAAGGGCACCTAGGGACCGTTCCAGGGCGGTCACATAAAAGACCAGCGGCTTTCCGGATACGGGCGGCATCAGGACCGGAGGTTGAAGCAGGTACTGCTTGATTTCCTCGAAAGCGGTCTGACACTCATTATCCCATACATAGGTGGCACCTTTCTTCATGAGCCGAGAAAAGGGCTTACACTTGCCGGCCAGATTCGCGATGAATCGGCGTATATAGGCTAAGTGTCCTTGGAACCCTTGCAGTTCCCGGACGGTACCTGGGGGAGGCATCTGGCTAATCGCCCTGATTTTCTCTGGGTCGATCTCAATACCCCGGTATTTTACCACAAATCCAAGGAACTTTCCGGAGGTGACCCCAAAGGCACACTTCAACGGGTTCATCTTCAGGCAGCGAGACCGGAGGAAGCCGAACACTTTCTCAAGATCCTTGAGATGGTCCTGACACTGACGCGATTTGACAACCAAGTCGTCGACGTAGCATTCCACCAGTGTGCCGAGGATTGGCTTGAATATGCGGTGCATCGCCCGTTGATAGGTGGCACCTGCATTCTTCAGGCCGAAGGGCATGACCCGGTAGCAAAAGGTACCTTGGGGGGCCCTGAAGGCAGTGAACTCCTCATCCTCAGGGGCCATCCGAATTTGGTTGTATCTGGAGTATCCATCCATGAAGGAGAGGGCTTGGAACCCTGCCTTGGCATCAATCAACAGCTCTGTCACTGGAAGGGGAAAATCATCCTTCGGACAGTGGCGGTTGAGATCGCGGAAGTCGATGCAGACTCTAATCTGCCCGTTCTTCTTCCTGACCGGCACAATGTTGGCCAGCCATTTGGGGTACTGAACTTCCCTCACGAAGTTGGCTTTGAAAAGCTTGTCAACTTCGGCCTCAACCATGGCACCGTGGGACGGGTGCATCTTCCTGGGAGGCTGCTTGAACCCGCGATGGTTCGCCGGGAGACCAAGGCGGTGGACGGATACCTGAGGATCTAGCCCCGACATCTCGTCATAGCCCCAAGCGAACACATCACGGTGCTGCCTGAGAAAGTCCACGTACTGCTGCCACTCCTCAGAGGGCATGGCGGCACTGACCAATGTGGGTCTTGGATCGGTCTCGGTTCCAAGGTTCACCTGTATTAACTCATCGACCGTGGCGGGGACGCCCTCCTCAAAGGCTGGGGGTGCGTCTTCCATATCCTCTCCACTCGGGGAGGGATCGTCCACGGGAGAGACTGCGTTGGAAACTGCATTGGGGCTACCAGATCCTGCTGGGCCACTGGTGCTGGCACGGGCGGTCGCGGCCATCTCATCAGGAGACTCGCGGGCCGTCGAGACCATAGCGACGTCCAACCGGTGAATCGGGAGGACGTAAGCGTCATCCAGACTTGCCCATGGATCGCTTGCAACAGCGACAGGCTCAACCTCACCTGCCAGGATCTGCTTATCCTTGCTCTTGTAATAGTCCGCGTCCAGATAGCGGGCTTCACATGAGGCAAAAGGAGAGGCATCTCCTTGAAGCACACCTACTCGACCATTAAGGGAGTATTTGAGGCATTGGTGGTATGATGAGGGAACCGCCGCGTGAAGGTGAAGCCATGGCCTGCCCATCAATGCGTTATACGCAGTGTCCTGAGAGACTACCATGAATTCGGTGTTGGCAACCAAGTCACCGAACTGGGTCTTCAAACGTATCTTGCCGACCGGGGTTTGCTCGGTGCGATCGTACCCCTGGATCCTGAGGTCGGAGGGAATCAAGTCATCCTCAGACAACCCCAATCGCCGGAGCGTCCGAGTTGGAATCAGGTTAATCCCGGACCCCGTGTCGACAAGACAGCGCCGGACTTCAAGGCCATTGAACTGGCCAGTGACATACAGCGGACGAATGTGTCCCTGTATAGGAGGGTCTTCATCCTTACCAGAGAACGAGATAACTGCCTGACATTCGGCTTCCTCGATCGTTTCGGCGTGAAAGGCCTCTGCAGCCGCAACCTCTGTCTCAAACTGGAGGGGGCTTTTCAGGGCTTCAGCGAGTGCCTCGCGCATTTCAGATGACATGCGCAGAGCCACAAGGATGGAGAGCCTTGCTGGGATGTCGGCCAAGTGCTTCAGGACATCATACTTTTTGGCCAAGCGCGAGCCCCTGGTTGCAGGAGGTTGCTCTGCGGTTGGTGGCATGACGGGCCTTGCCGGTTGGATCGGCGGCCGACTGGTACTTGGCGTATCTCGCTGTTCACTGGTCGCAGTCCGGGAAATGGTCACCGTACTGGAGTCAGGAGGCCGGGATGGACTCGTGGCAGGGCGGAGCTGGTCGCGGCGCGGCTGAGGCGGTTCTGCCTGGTCCCACACCACAAACAGCGGCGGAGGCGAATCCGTCATCCCCGAATGGGGGGGGGGGGGGGGGCGGCGCACGTTGTGCTCGGTTTTGAGCCTGCTGCCTAGTCTCAGTGGCGTGCACGGCCTGGCTGGAGGTACCAACGGCTGTGCCCCGGCGACTCCTGCTGCTGCGGTTCTTCCGACGGTAGCGACGACCGGGGACACTAGGGAGGTCCACCTGGTGTTCTTCAACGTCGGGAACCGAAAAGGGATTTACCAGCTCGACGGTGTTAACCGAAGCGTACCCAATACCATCATCGGACGAATCATCCATCACCGGGCGGATCCGAGGAGGGACCCCCATCTCTGGGGGCATGAAATCGCCGAGAGTGCGGGATAGTGGCGGAACCGGCAGGGCACGCTCTTCCTTCTTGCGCTGCCGCCGTTTGCTCCTCTTGGAAGAGGCAGGCTGGGACGACGATGCCGAAGCAGCACCCGCAGATTCTGGGGGCTCAGGCTGATTCAAGCGCGCACGGATGATTCCATGGGCGCGAATGGTCGTCTTGCGGGCCATCCAGTTATTATACTTCTGGGATCCGCGGTTGGAGACCAGCTGCCATTCGTCCTCGCTGCCACTATCGTCATCTGATCCCACGAACACGCCCCCCACTTGTGCTGGAGCTGGGCCCAACCTGATTACATTGTTGTTAATCTGGTCTTGGAGCCAATCCTTAAACACATAGCACCGCTGGATGGTGTGCCCCAAGGCCCGATGGTAGGGGCAGTAGCGGGGGTTATTCGTAAGATGTGCCTCCTCTGGCCTCCAACACTCAGGCAGTCGCACAATCCTCTGCTCCAGGGCACTCCGGAAATAACTGGGGACCTAATCCTCATGGAATGAGTAAGTCAGGTGTCGCGGTCCCCTGGGAGCGTGGTCTTGACGAGGGGCTGGAGGGGCCGGCCGAGGAGGTGGACCCTGATTATCTCGCCTGGGTTGCGGCGGTACATTACGCGGAGGGGCCGGCCGGTTCTGAGGCTGCCGCTGCTAAGCCAGGAACTGAGCCCGTGGAGGCGGGTTCCTGTGAGGCTGTGGAGCTGGCCTCGCCGGCAGCAGCTCCAATGGCCTGGGGGCCTCTATCTGGGCGACAGCAGCGGGCTTAGCCCTGCTGACTCTCCTTGCAGGAATCATAGGAGGCAGCGGGTGTGCCTGGCTGGCCTGTTGCAGGGCTTCCTCAAGACGTTGAGCTTTGTCTGAGAAGTCCCTGAACCCTCCGGGGTAATTTTGAGTGATCAGGGAAGGGACCAGCTCGGTCTTGACGTTCCCGACGCACATTGTCAGCAACTGCTCCTGAGTCAACGGCATGTCAAGGGAATACGTGAGACCCTTCCATCGGGCGACGAAGTCTGCGACTCGCTCATCAGGCCTCTGCTTGCACTTGAAGAGGTCTGCGATACTTGTCTTCCGGGTCGTGGAACTGAACTGGTAGAGGAACTGTCTACGGAGGTCCTCCCAGCTGGTTATCGACCCGACGGGGAGCTGGCTGTACCAGACAAATGCTGGCCCTTCCAGTGTCTGAACAAAGCAGCGAAGCTTAGCGGCCTCTTGCTGCGCCGAAGTCCCCAACATAGGCCCGCACCTCGAGTTGAAGTGGGCTAAATGTTGTGGCGGATCTCCAGTCCCGTTGAAGGGAGCGAAAGTGGGATTCCCGAATCCCGGGGGCGTCGGCATGTCATCCACCCATGCTGGGTAGGGCTTGCCGTCCGGTGGGATCGCCACCTGACGAGTCTCCAAGGCCTCTAAGCGGGCAATGAGTGCCACCATCGGATCGTCCGGACATGGGTTCCAGTCCTGGCGAGGATCTCTAACCACGAGCGCATTGCATGGCCCTTCAATCGGGTCGTCGACCGGGTCGTCAAACTCGGCAGCTCGTGGGATGGCGGGCGGAGCGGCCCTTGGGGCAGCGGGAGGAATCCGAGCGGGGTCTCTCAGGAAGTCCCGCCGCTCGGGAGGGTGCGGCGAAACATACCGCGCCCTCTTGCCGTAGGCAATGGCCTCTCTCCTGTCGGCGAACACGGCGTAATCACGGTTGCCCGGGAGAGTCTCATCGAGGAGCGGTTGTTCCGGTCCCTGCTGTCCTGGCCTGGGATCACCGTAGTCAGGCCGCCGTTCTGCAGCGCGCTCGGCGAGGAGCTGGTCAACCAGCTTCTTCTGTTCGGCGAGCTGCTGACGTAGCGTAGCCTTCTCGGGATCCTCCTCTGCCCTCTGCATGGAGGCAGATGGGTCGGCGGGCCTTATAGCCTCGCTGTTCTCTTTTCGTTTGCTGACGTTTCGGCTCAACGTCAGTGCTTCAGTGGGCGTGGGGAGCCCCAGGAGGTTCCTCTGATGACGAGTAACTCTCACCGATGGATCTGACGACGGCTTGTCTTCGGGGGGGAAGCCCCCGTCGAGAAGTTCCAAGTCGTTCCCCTCTCCCGACAGGTCAGCCATATTGACCGTTCTTGTCCCTGGGCATATACCCTCAGGGCCACCCAGCGAATCGGGCTGTCGGCGGATCACACTGAAGCGTAGGGCAGCGTACTGCCCCCATCCACGGATATACACATGGGGAGTGGCTTCCTCGATAACTTTGCGGAGTACTTGAAAACACTCAACGCATCGTTGTTGGAGGGCCTCGTGGTGCTCAAATGACCCGGGGTGCCGAACCGCGGGGAGCATGGCCAGGTCAATTTGACGGCACTGCTCACCAATATCCTCCAGGTGCACTTGACTCCCGGGGTATGGCATTTGTAGGCGGTGAAGACAGGAGCGAGTCTCCCGGAGAGTTCGGCGGAAGCATTCGAACTCATCCGGGGTGAGTGATTCGGGTGCATCAAAGCCTGGTCCTGCGACTGGCCAAAACTTCTCAGGGATGTGGCCCTCTGCAAGGACGGTCCAGAAGCTCCACCACTCAAACTCGGGACCCAGATCTCCTTGGTCCTCTTCCATGGCTGGGAACGGACGGGGAACTGGTAGTGGTGCCGAGGCGGGCCGCCGGGCCGACGGGCTGGCCGGCGGTGAATACGGCGAACAGGCCGATTGGCCTCCATATCCCGGGCCGCCCTCTGAGGGTAGAGGTGCCCTGGCTACCACATCACGATAGGACGGGCCGGCGAGCGGACATCCTGCCGTAGCATCGGTGCTCGCCGAGGGTGCACCAGATCGTGGTTCGACCGTCGGTCCCCAGAAAAAGTCTCCGGCTTCTCCGATCGAGACGGAAGGCACTTCCGGAGGGGCCGGTACCAACCGCAAGCTTGATTCTTGGGGGTCTACCAGGCCCTCGTTACTCCGGATATACCTTCGGAGAGAAGCGGGGATCACATCGATCTCGCTCTCGGGGAGCACGAGGCTGACGTGCCGCATTCCTACCCCTGCCCTTGACCGGCGGGATTGGGGAAGGGGCTCTGTCGCCGAATCGTACTCCGCCTCTGAGTCAGAGAAGCAAACCGGTCGGATCTCCGTCCGGAATTCCGTAACATTCTTCCCTCGGCGTCGACGCCTTGCCTTCCTGCCCCTGGGTGGTTCTTCGGGGCAGGGCTGATCTCTGTCCTGGCGTCCTCCGGCCGCACTGGTGCTGGGGCCAAGAGGACTGGAAACCAAGGTGCGAGGGGCACCGGGACAGATATCAAAGGGGACGCGGGGAGAGATGATTCCGGGCAGGCCTCCGGGCCGGGATCGGAAAGTGGGATGACCCATGCCTCCTGGATCGGCCACACAGAGTAGATCCTGCCTGTGAATAGCGCTACCGCGAGGTGGTCCGCGGTGGCTACTGCCAGTGCCAGCAACCGGGAGAGTCAACCCAACCTGCCTTTGGGGCGGTCGGGGCCTCGATCCAGGTCGGGCATAGGAGTTCCCCTGCTCAGGATGCGCAGAGGCCTGGCGACTGGAGCCAGCAGTGGCTTGGGCCAATGCGGCCGCTGTTGCTAGAGCCCCAAGGTGGGCATCCTCTTCCGCTCGTGCCCGACGTTGGCGTCGGGACAGGCGAGTCGGAATGAGCGGCGCGGGCAGGTGGAGAGCCCGCTCTTCGACTGGAGAGGCCTGGCGGCGGTGTCGCCGTGGCCTGGCGGGAGTCCTTACCGTAGATCCCTGGAGCGAATCCCGGATAGGGTGATCCCGGGCATCTTCTACCTCATCCGCATAGGGAAGGGAACTGTCAGAGCGCTCCGGGGATAAACTCCCGAAGCGATTGGACGTTGAGGTAGGCAGTGGTGCCTCCCTGCGCGGCCCTCGGGGGCGGCGGTGGTGGCGAGGCGCAGCCTCCTCAAGGTCTAGGCGAGCCATTTCCCTAGTGGGGATGACTCCCTCTTCCTCGTATCTCCGCACCAGGGTGTTGATCACCCTTCTCTGGATGACCTCCGAGGGGGAGAGAGGGCGTGGTCGTCCCGCAATTGCGGCTGCTGGGACGACTGTGGAACGGGCAGGACCGCGCGGAGTAGCCGCGTCGGTGTTTCCCCTACCCCTGCGCCAGTGGGCGGGTGGCGATCGGGCACTGGATCGGGCGACCTGATTTCTGAAAGCAGGGAGAATGACCCATTAACACTGACAGGAAAAAGGAATCGACAACCAACCATTAGCGCCACGACGCCTTCCGTGGGGGGAACCCAGGCCCTCGACGTAGCGAGACGGAGTGCCCGATGTCCCTTCCCCAGCCCCTGGCGGGCAAGACTGAATGCTTGGCCGGGCAACATGCCGGTCTTCCAACACCTCTGAAAGCCATCGGTCTTCGTATCGAGGAGAAGAGATTCACGTCGGGTTCACCATTTTTCTGTTTCGGTGCGGATGTGCGTCGGGTTACGCTGTTCCTCCAGGACGCGTTCGCGCGTGCACCCGTCAACCCGAGGGGATGGGCGCGCGGCTTGTGGTCCCGCAGTCCCGCTTTCCAAGGGCGGGCGGCATTCGTCCCTTATTCAGGGGCGTCTGCTCCTTGATCGAAACCGGGATGATGGGATGTCGGCTCCTCCTTCCTTGGACGTCTCCTCGGAACTTGTCGCCTAATCCGGGTCTCCCTCATAGATTTAAGACATGCTCGTGAATCTCGTTCCCGGCGCCATATCTTCATGGACACCGGTTAATTACGATGCTTCCACCCGGACGCTCCAAGGAGTCTGGTCGGGGCAGCAACCTGCGGTGAGAAGGCCGGGTGGCTCTGGGTGCTGGGGGCGTGTCGTAACACTGCGGCTCTGCACGTCTGTCTTCCGTCCCTAATAGGGCTTCTCGAAGGCATGATGGCCTGAGGCATCCCGCACTGGGTGCGGGGAACTGTGTCCCCTGAGGTTTTCCTTAGCTTCCCATGTTTAACACGGGGTATGCCGCGAGTTTAACGTCCAGCGGGGACGGCATCGGACTGATCAACACGAAAAGTGGATCAGATGACAGAACCCCTTGCGGGGAACCTCCGACACTGGGGCCAGCGCATGGGCGGCTTCCCAAGTAATGTGGAGTGGAGTGAAGTGGCATGACCCCCACCGGGATGTGGCGGCCCGGGTAAGGATCAGGATGGATGATGGAGTGAAGAGCTTGGACCCCGTAGGGGCTTCCTACGTACCGCACGTTAGCACGGATCAAAGTCAACGTAGTTCGGGTATACAGTTTAACGTCATGCTGGACGTCGGCAAGCCGACTCACGAAGAGGTCGAGGCCGCCGGGCAGAGGATTGAACCGAACCACCTCGCACAGAGGGGGGTGGAACGGCCGGGTGGATCACAGTTTCACGTCATGCTGGACGATAAAAGGAGAAATGGAGAAAGGGGCTGTGGGGAGGCACAATGGAGATACACACGGGCAGTCTCCCACAGGGGCGGATTCATAGGTGAATAGACGCAAGCGTGAACCCTGGAGGGGTCCACTGATGGATGAACCGACGTAAATACGACCGGGACGACCAGGTGGCGGGCTTGGACCTCAAGAAGGCTTCCTACGTACCCTGTATAGAAGACAAGGATCAAAGTCCACGTAGTTCATTCTGTCAGGACTTACGCACTTGAGGCAGCCCGGATGCGGCGAAACTCAGTTGGAAGGGACTTGGACCGAAAGCAGAAGACACTTCGATCCCAGTCACACCCTCTACTGGCTTCGGCAGTGGGGAGGCGCAATGGAGATACACATGTGCGGGCCCCCACAAGAAACTAGGGGTTTGTAATACCCTGCCCCCGTAGGGAAAAGCCGCTCCCATTAAATCGTCCCAAAAGAGGGACGATCCCGACATCCCTGCAGAGACGAGCGGGTGGGGGCCACATCCAAACCGGGGGAGACCCTGCGTGCGAGGCACGGGATCGAATGATGCGGACGGTTTAGCGTCTTGCCAGACGAAGTACAGTTTAACGTCGTGTGTTGAGGACGAAGCGGACGGTTTAACGTCTTGCCGGACGAAGCACAGTTTAACGTCGTGTGTTGAGGACAAAACACTTGGCAGTTTAACGTCTTGCAGCGCGGACGATGGGGGCTAGGCAGTTTAGCGTCGTGCAGCTTGGACGTATGTGCAGTTTAACGTCATGCTGGACGTATGGGCAGTTTAACGTCATGCTGGACGAATGTGCAGTTTAACGTCATGCGGGACGTATATGCAGTTTAACGTCATGCTGGACATTGTGCAGTTTAACGTCATGCGGGACGAATATGCAGTTTAACGTCATGCGGGACGAACGGGCAGTTTAACGTCATGCGGGACGAATGCGCAGTTTAACGTCATGCTGGACGAATGCGCAGTTTAACGTCATGCTGGACGAAACACTTGGCAGTTTAACGTCTTGCAGCGCGGACGATATGCTAGGCAGTTTAACGTCGTGCAGCTTGGACGTATGCAGTTTAACGTCGTGCAGGACGTTGGTGGCCGCCGATGGGTCCGTGTCACTTCGCGCAAGCCTGGAAGGCTGCACGGGAAGACAACGCACGGTGCGGGCACCCAGGATGAGGATCATCGGGCGCCACGCAGGCGGGTACCCTCAGGGGGTCAAGGGAGGCGACCCTGGCGGATTGCGCGCAAAAGAGGAGCTTGGCGCGCAAAACCGCGGGTCGGCGCGCAAAATGGCGGGCTGGCGCGCAATTGGGCCAGCGCTTCGCGCGCGGATGATTGGGATTGCGCGCACCAGGCTTCGGGTAGCGCGCGGGGGCAACGACTCATTCTCTAACGAACGGCTACTTTGAAAATGGGGGGTGCGCGCAATCGGGTCGGATTGCGCGCACCCGGGGGCAATTGCGCGCAAGAGGCTTCTTTTGCGCGCAAAGGCCTTAGGGTTGAAATTTATTCAAAGGAAAGGAGCCAAGGGGATTGCGCGCGAAGGCGGACCCCAAGGCTCTATTGCGCGAAAGAAAGGAGGTTACCTGAAGATCGGCATTGCGCGCGGAAGGGGTTGGATTGCGCGAACGAGCGACGCTTCGGATTCTGGCAACCTTCAAAACGTCGGGGGTCGCCTTATATTTATAGGCAACCCCGGGCGCGGAATCCGGTCTCGGGCGCGCAATTCGCTTCGCGGGCACGGAATCAGGACCGGCGCGCAAAGGAGCCGCGCAGGCCACGGCGCATTGCGCGCATCCCGGGAGGATTGCGCGCCACGACTCAACTTTGCGCGCGGACCTCTGAAATTTCGCGCAAGTCCTCCGGGCCCTCCGGACCTCTGACTCCAAATATCACTTCGCTTTCCGCATCTGGAGCTTCGTTTGGGAACAACAGACTTTTCCGGCGTCTACAAACCCAATGATAGTTCTATGAGATATATTTATGTGTTGGATAGAACCCTAAGAACATGGTGAATATTTTATTATGTGGTTTTATAAGAAATAACATGCCTATATAGATACTAGAAAGTGGATGTGGCTATAAAATAGATTCAGATAGGGGTAATCACCATAAAAAATTGATTGAGTATTAAATTGATATTCACCTAGTGCATAATGAGTGGGCCTAAGACTGAAAACCTAGCTAGAAACACTTTGGTGATATCCTCTAGTAAATCAAATTATCATTTTTATCCATAATTCTAGGTTTATTATGTTATGGAATTATGTTAAGAAGTATGAGAGAACATAACAAAAATAAAAATATATTTAATTTAGAGTGATTTAGGTTAAAAGGAAAGGTAATGTGTAATATTTATGGAGTAAGACATTTAAAGGTTGAGTTTGTCATAAGAAAATTTCTAATTATTCTATTATGATTTTAATTTTTCATCACTCATATCAACCACATTATGTTTAGTAATGGATGAAGCCCAAAATATTGTGGTTTATATTGGATTCCATAGGTAATATATATATTGTCAAAATATGCAACCTAATGGAATAATCGATGGAGTGAGAAACCGCGTATTTATTCAGATCTACCTACAATGAATTATGAATAAACATATGGGTATAGATTAGTTTCCAAACACACCAAATAAGAGAATAATGGAGTCTCTTGAAAGTTTAAGTAATAAGTATGATGATGGAACAAATATTCAATTTCCATCATTTTAAAAATATGTGAAGAGACCCCTAGGGGAATATCTCAAATATCTATAGGATTCACAATCTGTGAAAAAATAAGGACCTGAGAAATAAGGTGTCAAGGAATGAGGAAGAGTTCAGTTAACATGTTTGGGAAATTGATTTTATTCACAAGGATCCACTATCAATTTTTTTTCTCTTTGATGAATTTTGATAATATGAAAACCATTTCACTAATATAATGTATTAAGACAAAATTCAACACCAACAACCTTTTACACCATGAGACCAAGAAAAATCCTATTCTATAATTATTATTGATGTGGATAGTGAAAATTAAGTTATTCTAGGTGAACATATTAATAACTATAGTATTTATATGTCTTATGTCATGTAAAGTTTAACTAACATATTGTTATTGATTTAAAAATGCATGATTTTGTCATTATTTTATCCAAGGTATGTGAATTTTCTTCAATGTTTATTGGTTTATGATTAAAGTAAGTCTTGTTATCATTCCTTAAGATAAATTTAATGTGATTTTCTAAATTTTGTTATTTTATCAACATAGGAGATTTTTTGGGAATAAAGAAATGATATATAATATCAACCTATGATATTATTTCAATTTAAGTATGATAATGATGAAATCATAACTCAAATGGTTGGAGAAAAACACAATATCCGGGAAAATCCCCTTTTGAGGAAAAATATATGTTCTTTATATTTATTAGGTTAGTATTTCACTAGAAATTATATCATGAATCTTGAATTCCTTTTATAAACCCATATATATTTTAATAAGTATTTTTTAATTTCAATTACGATGATGTAATTTATTTAGGGGAGATGATGTAATACCATAGGTTTTGGGACCAATTACTTTTTTTATAATTATTATGCATTTTTCATTATTCATTCAAAAGAATTAATATTTGAATATTTTTTGGTTCATATTAGATATGAAACAATATGATTATATTTTATTAAATTATAATGGAATTTTATAATGATGTTACATAAAACCTTGTATCAAATATGCAATATTATTAGACATAAAATATGATTACACCAATTAAATCATCAAAAACTAAAATGGGAAGTAAATTGAGAATAATAATATATTGAAAACTGGAAACACCCCTCGACCACCATCACCTTTAAGAATATACATTAGTACAACAAAACCTACCATTATAAATAAAATCACCAAATTATAAAGCATGTTGGGATCTTTAAAATGAAAATAGTGGAAATGATAAGTGTGACTTAAGAACTGAGAATAGAATGAATGATGATAGTAAGAATATTTATATAAATGGAATCCAACCATTATAAATATTTTTAATTAAATCGTTATCATTAAATAAAATTCATTTAATATACATTTGTCAAATAGGTAAATAGAATTTATGTATTGTTGGATAACTGTTCAAATAATATATGTAAATAATAATAATGGAAAAATATAATATCAAATATAAATATTTTAATTTTATGTGATAAAATATTCTTATTAAATGATGACATGATAAAATTAAAATAAATAATTTAATATCAATATATGGATAAAATTAAATAGTTAGTATATAAATAAATAATAATTATTATATATAGGTTAAGATCATTTTATGCTTAAAATGCATTTTCATTAAAATTAGATATTTATGGGCTATGAAATGTTTTGAGAAACTAAATATATTATTTCTAAATGAATATAAAGTATATTATTTATACATATTAACAATAAGTTAATTTTTAATTTATGTGAAAAAATATTAGAACATAGAATGTCTAAAAACCTATTTTTTTTCTATAAAATTATTTTTTCTTAAATTTTTTATCATAATTAGAATAAGAATTTATAAATTTTATGATTTTAATTTGATAAAATTAGAATATTTTCTTAATAAATAATATCACAATTTTCCTGTGATTATGTTTTAGGATTTTATAAAGCAATTTATTTTTTAAGTGAATATTCAAAAACTACCAATTTTGCTAAAATCGTTACATTATGAAAAATAACCAAATACAAGAATGACTTAAATATTTTTTAGAAATTTTTTAAAATATATATATACTAATAAAATAAATTAATTCATTTAAAAATACTATATCTTATATATAAAACTCATGTTTACTATTTGGGAAAATCAAGTAATATTGTACTTTTAAAGATTTTTATTCGTCTCTTTTAAAAATTTGTTTCCATCGTCCATAAAAATAAATAATAAAAAAGACATTTGATATTTTAGATTATAAATTTCATATTATAAGGTAAATTTCTATTTTATGATAAAATTATTATTACTATTATTGTATTTTGCAGCCATGAAAATTATGAAAGGGTTAATTTCAAAGATTTTTTTATTAATATTTTGTTATGTTTATGTAAAAAATTAAATAAATTTATTTTATACAATGACTTTGATACGATTTTTATACCTATATATAGATATATTATTACTAATTTAGTTAGTTATTAATTTTTTTTAATATTAAGAACACTTAATGGGAAAAACATTATTTTTATACAAAACATATTTTTTTAATATTTTATATTTTTAATTTAAATGTCATTTTTCTCATATTTATTAATTAAGATAGATAAATTAAATGGTAAATCTATTTTTATAACACCCATGTTTTTTTAATAATGGAAATATTTTATTTTTAGTAAAACCCAAATTACATAGTGAAAAACTAATCAGAAATGTCATACCCAAAATGGTATAGTTTAAAAAAAATATTGGTAAATGACTCAAAAATACATCTAAAACATGTGTTAAAATGAATTCTGGAGAAATTATCAACCATAAACCCACATTCATCAATTATGGGCCAATATTTGAGCAATTTATGCTTTAATAGTTTCATGTAATCATTGATATGTAATTGGTATTTACCAAACATTCATTTTACTCCATTTATAATAGGAGAGTTTAATCACCCCTTCAAGACCATTATTTGTTTATGTTTATTAATAAAATTATACCATTTTATTATATTATATAAGCCTCTAAATTGTACAAAAGTACCACTTCTATATAATTTATTCTATTTCTTCTATTTTGAGAAACACTTCCAAGAGAATTTTTAGGCTTTCCATGTGAGTAATTCTTACAAATTCTTCTTTTATTAGTGATATTCAGATGCCCACTAAATTATTATCTATAAATTAATTTATGATAAAACATTAATATTAATTTTAAAGTTATTATATATTGGTATTATCACTCTTCTACTTCCATATAAAACCATTCAAAAAAGGATGACTTTGTCATGCATTGGCATGGATTACCGCTTCTAGGAACAAAGTGTTTTATTTTTCATAAACATGATAAATGTATAAAAATGAAGTGTTATTTAATGAAATAATATAATAATTATAATAATATTAAGATTTTTAAATAATATTTATAATTATTATACCCTCACTCTCTTTCTATATAAAAATAATGTGTCGTCCATGTACATTCAGAATACCACCATCACGAAATAATATATTTTTTTCGGTTTTACATCATACCATAGATGAAATTGAAAATATATTTAATATATAAAAATAATATTAATGAAACTATTTATAGTCTATAAATATATTATTTTACATTCTAAAAGTGATCTAAATAATAAAATATTATATTAAATTCAATATCAATAAATGAACACACAAATTCTCATTTTAAATTTGAACCCATTTTTAAAACCTAATAAAATAAGAATATTTATTTATAATATAATAATAAAGGAAAAATAAATATAAAATTATATATTCTCTAAATCTATTTTAAAAAATATTTGACAATGGTTTACACACCATGAGAGTTATCGAGAAATTGACCAGACTAAATCAAGTTACCAACATGAAAAAAACATTATAGTAAATTTATAACATATGGTAATAGATAAAACATATAAAAATAAATTTAGATGAATAATGAAATTAATAGAGTTTTTAATAAAACTAATTTGATTTTATATCAATCTATGAGCGCACACATAACATACGAAGACCTATGTTAAGGTTTTTTGGATCTCAATTTTTATTCATTAAGACATTATTTTTATTTATCACATGTTTCTTTTTTTTCAATGTATGCATTAGAAATGGAATTAAATTTAATAAAAACATACATGAGATATATGGTATGTCAAAATTCATATCATGTTATACCTTCACTTCCTTTTTATATTGATAAAATTGTAATGTTGTAAGGGTTTTGTTTCACTCAAACCCACATTATTTGAGTTATTATGCTTCATTATAAACATTAAACTTCAATGATTTATTTATTCTACATCATAATTTTATTGAATGAAAAATTATCTTACCATATATGGAAATTTAATTTATAATTTAAAATATTTTTTCTTTAATGAGATTATTCTTAAAAAAGAATATCATTGTTAGAAATAATTCCCATCCTCTTAAATAAAAGTTCAACCTCCTTGTACATAATTTCCATTTCCGCAAATATTATTATTTTTTATTTAATGTATAATTATATATTATCTTAAATGAAGTTAATATTTCCCTTATAATATTTTCAAATGGAATGTTTTGTCCTTTTTCTATATTGAGATATTTTAAAAAAGATATTTTAAAACATAAAAGGGATTTATTGAACAAACAACATTTTTTTAGGTTATGTGTTCTAATTAATTTTATCCCTCTTTCCATAATCTATATTTAATGAATTTCATCCAATATATATATATATATATTTATTTATTCCTCATATTTAAACCTATTTTAAATTTCTTTCATATTCTATAGGTAATACAAGTTTTGATTCATCTTCACAATTGCGTCTTTTAAGTAAACCCAATTGTAGGGAACTTCCCTATTTCTCATTTCATAAAAAATACCACCCCCATAAAATTTCATAACTATTAATATATTTCTAAAAATTCATTATTTTACTAAAAACCATCCAGGTTCAATTCTATACCAATTAGAATTAATATTCCATTTTCTTACATTAAAGATACTTCTCTCATTTTCAAAAGCATCACAAATGTTGTTCTTCATTATTCATAATTATCCTAGATTTTTTTCATGAATTTGTTTTAAATTGGAACTCAAAGTTAAATACCTATGATTATTTATTTAAAATATGAATTCCAGAAATTATTTAATTATTTTTTATCTTAGTAATATTTATGAGGTAGCTTTAGGAAATGTTTTGACATAAGATTATGAAACCCGCTTTTTTCATGGGTTTTAGCATGAGTATGCATTATGTGTGTTTAATTTACCTCTTTTAGAAAACATATTAATATAAAAGCTATAAATATGAATTTTTCACCATGATATGCCTCTAATGAATCTGGTATTCTTTTATCATATGAAATAACTATTATGGTGAGCGAGCAGTAATCCTAAGAATACTATGTTATATTTTCTTAGTGGTGTGACTAAGCACCCTATTTTATGTAATCATGTTTGTGAGCATTGAATTATACTTATGATGTCATGATTTCTATTATTTCCAAAAAATATAGGACTACTTGAACTTATGATAACATATCTTTATGTAGTATTTTAATTCTTATATCACACTATCATTAATGGTAAATGTTTGTTCTTTTGATATTACATTTCCTTACATCATTATTTGTTAAGAAATATTATTTTAATTATTATTTTGTATAATAAATTTCCCTTTTTCATGTATTCTCACATGATTCTGATCTATCCCTTGATGTAAGGTTGATAAATTCTCCCATTCTATGAATTAGAGGTAAACCATATCTTTGGATTCCCTTCCTCTTATTATGAATACAAATATAAATTATAAGAGGTATAGAAGGTGTTCTACAAGAGTTTTATTATTGATAAATGATCAAATGTTTTGAAAAATAATTTTCTAGTGTAACTAGTCCACAAAAATACTAAACCAAAATTTTCTCCATGATGTGTGAGATTATTATGTTATTTATTGATTAAGTTATGGTAATGGTGTAAAATTAAGATATTTTTATCTTTTTTTTCTATAATAATCATAGCGCACATCTAATTATTTAGATTACTCTATAGACCTAGAGATATCTTCCCCTGGAATACTCTCAATAATATAGAGAGATTATGCTCCTCTCCCATGTCAAGTCTATAAAGAACTTGACCAATTGATTCTCACCGCGTAGGATTATATTTTGAACAAATAAAAACTAAAATGAATTTTAATATTTTATTATAACACCTTTGGATTTCAATGGCGATGTTTGGAGGTTCATGAACCTTGTGTGGATCACTGATAGAGGTATTATTCCTTTGAACCCCATGTACACAATAAACATAAAATAATAAGTGGTCCACTGATTCATCAATGAAGAAATAATTCCAACATAAGGAAATTATTGATCTATATAAATTAATTATAAATTATATAAATATATCATGTCTTATTATTTTTAGAGTTTATTTTAATTAATTATTAATTTAATCCATTGGCCATGAAAAACCACTTTCTTTCAAAACAATGAGTATTCATTGATTATGATAAAAATTCTAGTTTGATACTTCCCAATACATTCTTCTGCTATATTAATAACCTTTAGTTCAAATGCATCTATTATTATTATTTTTTATTTGTTGGTTTATACATTTCCATTCTAGGAGAAATAATTTTTTTCAGTTATAACTCTTAATCAAAATGTATATGTTTGGGGTTGAGACTATCATAAAATTTTTTGTCATTTATAGTTGTTCCATGGTTAATATAATGAAATGATATGTCTCATATGTACCTTTAAGTTAGTAAAAGGTAGATTCTATAAAATGGTATAATATCCATTTAAAAGTGAGCATTTTTTATTTATTTCTATTTATCTTGTAATGAAGAGATGATTGATGAATAGATATAGGATAACAATTATCTGAATTACTATAAAAATTTCATGTTCTCATTTTTATTTTATGATTCATTTAATTATTATTAACATTGGATTGTATTTTGAATGAACTTGAATATTTTTCAAAATTTCACCATTTATAAAAGATAATTTTTTTTCTCTAATATAATTATTTAATTCAATTTTTCTAAAGGTCTATTCACCCCCTCTTGACCCATTTTGAATCTCATGCTACGAAAAATTGTTATTAGTTCCATATCCATTAATGTTTTATTTATATTGTTTTATTATATATTATGATAACCAAATCCTAGAATTTATAATATAATGAGTAAAAAGCTTTTTTAGATTCCATGAATGAATTCAAATGATGGCCAGATCCCATAAAAGTATCGTATTTTAATGGGGTTTGTTATGGATACTTAAATCATGAAGGGAAATTTATGAAAAAAAATCAAAGATCATTGTAGAATAATGGTAAAATCATATAAACGACCTTAAGAGTATATATATACTCATATGGGTAAGAAATAAATAAAATTATTTGCTAAACTTAAAATTTATGAATATATAATATTCCACTATTAGTCAAAATGTGTTTATCTATGTCTCATTATAGAATACTACTCAATATTTAGAGAGGATGCTAATTATTTCACACTATGAGATAGAAAATCTGAAGTAAAAAAACATATAATGATATGTTATTAATACCAATACATTAATATGAGAAATTATTTTGTAGTAATGAAAATATTTCACAGATTCACCTTTATTGTAAATAGAATGAATGATCTTGTCGATGCATCAAAAAAATATAATATGGTTGAATAAGTGATATAGACTCCGTGAAATAATTAAATTGAAAGAAATGTGGCTATGGATGTAAGTAAAAATTTCTAGGAATATACATTGGATAAACTTATCAATTTACTATAATAATACAAACATGAGATGGAAAATATTAAAGTTGAAGAGACTTCAATGAATAATTGATTTATTACTATAAATCATATTATTTTGATTCATTATAAAGTGATAAAGTTGAAATATCTTACATGACTTAAGATAAGTAAAATGTTTTTAAAAATAAATGATGATTTAACAAGTGATATAGAAGAGATTTTAAAAATGTTGATCGAAGAGAAATAAATATAATAAAAGTAAATAAAATGATGGTTCATAACTAAGTTATGATGAGTGTATAAGTATGTGAAAAATTTAGATAAATTTTATGATATTAAATAATTTAATGAATGATAAGAAATATAGGAAGAATAATATGTGATTATTGGTAGCTAGATAAGGTTATACAAAACAATCAGACTCAAGTGGATATTTTATAAGAGAAACAAAATATTCTAAATTGTATTTAGTTTCTGGCACTATAATTTTTTTATTAGTGAGTCTATTTTTAGTATATGATATGATTTAAATTATGAATAATATAGTTTTAATGAATTGTATGATCAAAATGAAAAATTAATGAAAACTTTGTAAGGGTAGATGCATTTTATCCAGAATTAGAAGGTTAAAATATGAAAATTGAAAAAAAAAATAATAAACTACCAAAATAAAATTGAAATATAAGAAATAAAATTTCTTATTTTAATGATGATGTTTATAGTGACTTAGAGATTTAATAAAAATAGTATTGAAATCTTAATAAATAAACTGATAACATGGAAAGTTTTTATCTAATTTGGTTCAATGAAAGTAGAATTATAATAATATGATTGATAAAAAAAATATAAAACTTGGTTGGGATATAATAATAAAATAATCAAATTTTAAAAGTCCTCATTTTTTAGAAGTTCTAATGGAAATGCTTCTAATATTATATATTTTCGTATTAATATTTATATTCATTATGAAAATAAATTTTTATTAAGATGTTATAAATCATTAGGATATACTCATATTTTTATTTATGAATACTTTCTTACTATATTAACCATTATTAAATGTTTATAATATATTTGGGTACCTGAGAATTTAGTTAGTAATCCTATTAGACCCACAAAATTAGAGTTTCTTAAAATATTAATTAAATCATTTTTCATCAAATATACCTTATGATAGCGAAGGAAAAATTTTATATGGTAGGAAATTTCTCTATATATATGATTAATTATCCAATAAAATTTTTATCCTTTAATCAAAGTGACGTAGGATCTATGATATTTGGACACAACTTAAAATTAAAGGTCAATAGTTTTGGTGAAGTAGGTATTTATAAATATTTTGTAATTCATAAATTATTATATATTAATGTCCTAAAACATTATTTAATAATTATTTCATAGTTTTGTGATGATGTATTGTTTTTTCAATTTCAAGATAATAATATTTTAGTTTTAAAGAAATATTTTCTTTTATTTTATGTTAAAAATGAAAATATATAATCTATTGATTTTTACATGTTTACTATTCAAAATCTTAATCTCCTTAATACTAAAGAAAAAAATGATAACTTGTCATATATAAGGCGTAAACATGAAAATTTTCCATTTATATATTAATTTTCAAATCATGGACAAATTATATATGTGCTTGAGCTTAATTTATGTAAATATTTTGTTTGGGACACATGTTCAAAAGGGAACCATCAAAAGGAAACTTTCATATCTGTTAAAAACGTTATTGTATGACCAATTGAAATTATTCATATTGATTTTTTTTCCAATTTAAATTGATAGTTTTTTTGGAATGAAATATTTTTTTTGTGATTGTTAATGATTTTTATATATTTACATAAACATATTTCATAACTCATAAGAATGAAATTTAAGTTAAATTTTCAATTTTTTTAAAATTAGTTATAAATAAAAATTCCTACTTAATTATCTCTATTATAATTGATGTTTGTAGTGAAATTATTAATATGTAATTTGATGAAGTTATTTAACAAAATGTTTATACTCAGTGTTTTTATGACCCAAGAACACCATAATAAAAAATGGTGTTATAATGAGGAAAAATAGGACTAATTTAGAAATAGATTGAACTATCCTAAATTAAAATTATTTATCTAATTACTTTTGGGATGAATCTATAAATATAAATTGTTATGTTATAAATTTAGTTCTTATTAGACATTTTTTAATGAAAACCCACAAAATAATCGTTTAAAGGATAGAAACTTACGACTTTCTTTTATTATAGTTTCTGAGAGTAAATTTTTTATCATAAATACTAATTATAATATAGGTAAATTTGATTATAAATTAAATGAAATAATAGTTCTAGGAGATTATAATTTTAGTATAGATTGTAGAGTTTATAATTAGATAAATATATCTATAGAGGAATAGGTGAATGTTAATATTCTAATAGAAATTGTTAATGATGATTCTGGAATTCAAATTAGGATATCAATATTGTATTTTTCTATTAATTCATTTTTTAGAATTTTTTCATAATAATATTAATGTATCATTAATATATTTTAATAATATTGTTGATATAGAAGATTAAAATAATCAATTATTTAGTAATAATAAATTATCTTTTTTTGAAACCCAAAAATTTAAAACGAATTGGAACTAAACTGAAATTTAGGAATAAAATCAATAAAAAATAATTATCTTCTTCCATCATGGGTATATTTATTAGTAAAGGTTCATTTTATACTTGAAATTCATTTTTAAAATAAATATATTCTTGTTTCTAAAATTTTAGTAAAAACACATTCACAAAATCTTATATTGATAGATAAAATTGTTCTCTAATAATAATAATTATAATAATAGATATTATATTTATTGGACATGATGTTTAGAAATATAATAATATATCATATGTATCCATTTATAATATAACAACATTTCTCTTTATCATGAGTTGTTCCAATACATAATATTTATTTGTAAATTATATTTTAAATAAAATATCTTTTGTGAATATTCCAATATTTTTTGCTAAAATTAAATATTATATTTATCAATCTAATTATATATAATATATTTACTCTATATATGTATTATATAATATATAAAAAAAATTCCTATATGAAACTACATCAATCTGATGTTTCTTTTAAAATAACTTATTCAGAAATAAATTAAGAACCTTTTCAAAATAAAAACAATACATAAAGCTCCAAGAAAAATGTTTCAAACTTGTTTAAACATGTTAAAATTCTGGAATTATTTAAAAAACACTATGTAATTTTATCTTCTATATGTGTTATGAAGACATTACCTATCCATATCATGGATCACACTAAGAATTAGATCTATGTATGAACTTCCCCTAATTAGTCATGACATGACCACAATAGAGGTGATTTCCTAGAGTAGGAAACATTCGAACAGTGAAGCAGGTCAAACCCAATTTTAGATACAGGTGGCTAGAAGCAGCTGACGACCCCCTAATATATAAGAAAACCTCATTCATTTAATTGTGGATAAAAGTTTTTCATCCCCAAGATCACACTAAAAATAACCAATGGATCCCAATGATCAAAAATTATAAAGAATAATTGATCATGTCAAATAAAAAAATTGAATACTTTTGTCAAACATGATTAAGAATCTCAATTCTATTTAACTTATTTCACAAATCATCTAGAATAATATAATTGATTTTCAATCTTTATATAATGAAATTTCTTGTAAGAATATATGAATTGAAATTAATACAATTTACTTATACCGGTTCTAGTAAATATAATCTCATGAGGGAATAATTTAAAACAATGTTATGGATATCAATTTTAAGGAATTGTTTTAACAGTTCTCTCAATTTCATTATGACCATAATTATATGAAAGGGTTTTATACTATATATTTAACACCATTTATGCTATTTTTAATTATGCCAAAATTTATTTATAAATCTAATTGAGGAACTTATGAAATGAATGAAATTATATATAATTTTATAATGTTGGAATATAATTTATATCTTTTAGGTTGTCCAATAATAGAGTATATTAAAAGCATTATCTATGCCATTGATTAGTAAAACAAATTTTGAATCATTGAATTATATTTTATTAATAAAAAATCAATAAAATAAAGAAAGGTAATAGAGTCAAGGATGTATAGAGTGGACAAAAAATGCCCTAAACGCATACTTTTAATCAATTTTAGCAACACCCACAACCTAAATCTACAAAAATCATCAATCAAAAATTTTAAATATAAAATGAAACTATTTATTTATTTTTATGGTATTATTATTATAAAATATGAATACACTTGGAATGTGATAAAATTAATACTATAAAAACATCAAATAATAAAACTAATATCCAAAATCCATGACATCAAACAATTATAGACCTAAAATATAAAAGTACAAGGGTCGAAGAAGAAGCAGATTACCTATTGTATTCTAAAATATAAAAGTCCTATCCCTCATCAGTCATGTGGTATACCTCCTAAAATGAAATGATTAGTACCTATTCACCTATCCACTACAATTCCCAAAAATAAACTAAGATTCAAGGAAAATACAGGAAGACTGACAGTAGTCGGCTATAAATCTACTCATAGTCAATTTGAGTAGCTCAACCAATGATGCTCTATCTTCATTTATAGATATATTCCTTTACCTGCTATTATATTCTTATCAATTTCACTCAATTCCATTAGTAGGGATTTTTGGTTTCTATGTTTAGGCTTGTTTGGATCATTACAGAGGGTAAGGAGACTAAACCTAGTCGGTGGGTTTATCACTCTCTTCCACACTATTTACTTTATTTAGATACTATTAGTGGATAGTTATGATGAAATTTCAATTAATAACTAGGTTTTTGTTTTCATGTATTATACATGCAAGTCATTGATTAAGATAGTGTTACAATTCCATGAACTTGATTTAAGGTTTGAAACCTCTTTACCTGAACTAGGTAATTATCTTATACATATTGATTGAAAAATGTAACTAATTTATTTTTGGTAAAAACAATCCCAATCTAGTACACATAACTATCTTGTGGACATTCCCTATAATTATAATGATAAGAAAAATAAAATATATTCTATATTATAGAGTGAAGGAAATGATAACACATAAAGAGATTACCAATTATATATTTCACACAGTCCAGTTGTGCAATTTAAATATAATCCTAGCCATGGTCATAAAGTAGAACACATAGATACCTAGATAAAAAATGATAAAGGGTTTAAATTTCCCAGATAACAATACAATATATATTTATACCAAAAAAATACTTTTCATAGTTATAAAAATATTTCCTCTTAATTACAATTTTTCATACATTCTTATTACTCTTACCATCTTTAATGAGTACACATTTTAGTATTCTAGTTTTTCAGTATAGGTTATTAATAGAATAAAGAGGATAAAGAGGCGTTCATGTAACTTTATTTCATTGATGGGTATTCCCTTTACTGAAAAGTTGAAAAATAATTGTCTATCATGATTCATCCATCAAATAATCTATCCAAGTACAGGTTCAGCTAGTATCCTCCAATGGGAAGAATATCCGACCTCTTCTTTATGGACTAATACCTTCCCTTCGGAAGCAAGTAATGTTGCATCATAACCCTGACTGTGTATGCCTAGCCTTTTTTGAACAAAATATCCCTATAAAGAAAATTCAATCATTTATAGAATCTATATTTCACACACAAAACATAGATTCTAGGATCAAAAAAATAAAGAGAAATGTGATTAGATTCTACAAGTATTTCCTAGAAAATTGAGGCATAAATTGCACTAATTAATGAGTGATCAATATAATATTTGTGATAACACTAAATAATATACTATATTTCACACTTTATAATTATAAATAGATGGGGTAATTATGAGTTTAGTGAGAACACTAAAAAAATGATGAGGCATCATTATATTACCATCAACATGTGATCCTGATTGCTCCACAGACCTTATCACAAATAGTGAATGAAGAAACACCATTGAGCTCTTCATGATACAAATTATCAAGGCATCAACAAAATTATACATATACTTGTAAAAATACATGATAAAATTATTATTTTTATCCAAAATAGACATAAGAATCTCTATGAAAACAAACATGTTTAAATTTCATCATTAATTTATTATTATCATTTCCTGAAACTTTTAAATGAATTTAATAAAACCCTAAATTTTTACCATGTAATGAAACTTATACTTCTCATTTTGTTGGTAATTTTGGAGTTGAATTCAATTTTATATAACCCTTTTTTAGGTTTCATGCAGTTCCATATAATTTATTTATTCATGATATAAATCTGATCCTTGTTTTCTAAAAATTGGGGATAAGGTCATTCTACTTGATTTCTTATTTAACAAATTTATTATAAGATTTGTCATTAACATAACTCTGAATAGGATTGATTATAAGTATTGGGAAGATTAATTGCGCAAAAATATTATATTTAACAAATTAACCCTCTTTCACAATAAGATCCATGCCAACTTTCATAATGGAATTATGGCCGTGAAATCCCCCTATTGATGTATCATAAATCAATAATGTATTGAATGAAATAATTCTATTATTTTACTCCAATCCTTACCATTAATAAAATACTAATTTAGGCATTAATTTTGGTGAAAATAATATATAAATTATGGGAGGAAATTTTTGAAGTGGGTAAGGGAATGAATAAGTGTTCGAAGAATAATGTTGTCAATTTATTGAAGGTGTTGTAACAAAGGCACTGTGAGAAGATGCTCATTTTATTCAAAGAAATACTGTACATAGGAATAATTTTGGTTAATTTATATATATTTCAGGTGCATGGTAGAATAAAAAATGAGGATTAATTACCAAATTTCAAGGCCAATGAATGGTTACCTACAAATATTAAGGAAGAAATTTTTAGGAAAGTGACTGGTTAATTTTGTTGGAAAACAGAGAAATCCCTAAATTCTGTATCTATTTAGGGCATTTTTGTTTTTATTGTCATAGTGTGGGATGAAATATTCTTCATTATGATGCTGTCTTAGGTGGGTAAAGTGAAATTTCTATTTTTCTTGTAAGGGTTTCTGTTTTTTCTTGCTTCTATTCAAGGATCCATGCATAATACGAATATGAAACTTTTATGTTGTGGAATAGAAAATAATTACTATTCTAAAAAATTTAATTTAATCTATAATGAAAATCACTTTAGTGCCTATATCCTAGTTAGGAATATTTAACCTAAAAATGATAATGAATAAATCTAACCATATCATCATCACTCAAGTTCAACATATCCACAAATAAGGGATCTTTTATTAATAAGGATTTATTTGATGACTCTAAATTAAAACTATTTATAACACTTATAACTTTTCTTAAGTTTATATGTATAGGTGTTTCCAAATTTCATATTTAATAAATTCTTTTTGAAATATAATTAATTAGTTATCTTATATAATATATTATTTTTAGATATAAAACTAGAACCAGTTATTTTTTTGGCATGCTCATTACAAGTGATAAATACTATCGGTAGCTCATGTGATGAAGCATGTGAGAAGTTGTATTCCACATGATCATGGACAATAGAAACATTTTCTAGTATAAGTAAATATTGTAAGGGAATATATTCATTTCAAGAATCTATAATCCATATTTTTCAACAACGGGTTTTACACAAACCTAAATTCTTTCACGATTTAAAACCATGTCCATGTAAAATGCTATATCATTAGTGTTAAGTTGTAGGTTCACAAAAACATCCATATTTGGTCATACAATTGATTGATAAATTAATAAAATAAAATTTAGATATTATATTAACAAACCCTTATTATTCATCACTGACACAAAACCTCTCAAATTTTACAATTTCATTAACTTTATAATCATAAATACATGTATGCACACTAAAATCAGAGTGGATATAATTTTTTTAAAAATTGATTCCTTTTTTCATTCCCATGGTGGTTGCTTAAAATTATGAATCCATTTTATCATCTTATATCATGGAAAAAAGTTTCCATGAGTGGATATAATCTTCAACAATTTTTTTATTTAATTCATTTTGGAGTTTTAGATATCTTTTTAATATGTACTTGAATTTTTGGTACCACATATAGAAACTATAATGAAAATATTTCATAGATTTTGATTTTTAATAAAAAATGAAATAAACTCACTCATAGATACTAATATAATTTATTCTTCTTAATGTTCTTCAAATCATTTGTCCTATGTTAACCACCTATGTCAGACTATACATCACTATCTATAAATATCTGAGAAGGATAAAAAATGAAATATTCACCAATGAGGTTTTTGAATTCATGTTAAAATAATGAATAATCATTCTTTTAAAATTAAATCATTTTTTCAACTTGACACCTACTATAATTTCTATTGAGATTGATGTGGGGATCCTTTAGAAATGATGATTAAATATGTATCTTATAACCCTTTTAGAAAACCAGATATATCCCCCGTCAAGGATTAGTGAATAATAGTAATATTTAAAATACATATTTAATAATAACTATTTAAAAATAAATAATTTGAAATTCTCTTTAGTAATATGATTCAATCATTACAAATAAATTTATACATTTTCATAATGATTCGAAACTCTGAGATTCTTTTTCCATTATTTTCCATCTCCACTAATATGGAAATAACAAGAAACCAATGATCCACAAAAAATATAATATTTCTCTGAATACATTAAATAGTATGAAAATAAATTGTATTTATACTATATAGGTAACAAAAAATTTCAATCATAAGTAAGATATATTAAATAAATGCTCCTTGTAGTTTGGTTACATATTCATCTATATAATGACCTTTTGATTTGTAGAAACAAAAATCTCACTGACTTAACATTCATACATAAAACCATACTAAAACCCCAAAAAATACTATTACCAATATTTATCCACAAAAAACATTCTTTCTATTGTAAAATAATGAAACTAAAAATATATTGTTATATCATGCTTTCAAATAAGGATACCATGTTTTACATGTGTTATAAAAAGAATACTATCCATGGATGAGACATCAAGATATTATCTAAATAAACATCCCTGTAGTTCATTAATTTATATTTTTCACTTGTGGGTACATGAATCACACTTGGAAATCAATATTGTAGATATAGAATTAGTAACGAAAAGTGTGAAATAATGTATAATAGTAGGTATTTTGTAAAATTTTCTATTCATCTAGATATATTTTTAGCTATAGGAGGATAGTATAAATTAAACTAGAACTTAATAGTAGAATAAAATGGAATGCAATACGTATATAAAATTAGAATGATAATACAAATAGCATTTAAAAAGGCCTAAAATAGGTATTATGCTTTGTTAGTCCATGACAAAATTATTATTTAAATAAAAAACTATATACGGATATGTGATATTTGAATGGAGGTGATATTTCTTTTAATAGATCATATATAAAGCAGTGATTGAAGGTGGGAGGGGACATTTTACTAGGACACTAGATATGTATCCCAGTGAGGTTCAATTGCAACTATAGTGTTGGTTTATGGATTACATCTATAATTACATTATCTAGAAAAAAAATTTGGGATTAAATTGGAGTTGTTATTGACGAATCATATATACTCATTATTCTTTTCATATCATAAACTTTGTTACTTTACCTTATGCATTCCCTTTCATTTAAGGTTTCTTATTTTTCATTAAAACTTAGGAGAATTTTGTCCCACATAAACATGAACACACTTATTCATGTGTGTGTGGAAAAAATATGGATAATTTACTTCATTGTAGATAAGTTCATCAAACATGTTTTACTTATAAATAAATTCCATTAAATTATTCTATTTTAATGATATTATATCTAGATAATATATCAATGAAATCATGAAAGATGATCATTTTATAAATTTTTATAATGATAATAAGATATCCAATGGATCTAATTTTTGTTGTTGTGATACACATATAAGACATAATTTAATTGGTTTTTAGGATTGTTTGTTGTTTTGTTGTTGTATATACAAAAGAAAATAGCTGAAAGTCTAAATATGTTTTATGAATCCTTCATAACATTGATAATTGTTTCAAATAGTTGAAATTATAAGATCTAGTTCTAGAATGTGTTCTAGATTCCTAATGAGTACTTTGAGTTGGTAAAATACTAGAATGTTTCTACTTTGATTTTAATTTATTTGGTGTTTAAAAAGTATAGTAGTTCCTTTTAGGAGATCTTCTTTGAAAACCAAAAATCACAACCTCACTAATAGAGTGATTTAAAATATGCAATTTCGTGCCTAGAATTTGTTTAGGCACCTAGAACTATATTCCGAACAAATTGGTATACCGAAATACAGTCGAATAGGGTTCCTAGATTGACTTGGTCATTTCACTAAGATATCACTGGGAAATAGTGATGATTTTATTTAGCTAAAAATATAATGGACTAATATTGGTTAACTTCATTTTTATTTTCTAAAAAACAATACATTATTAGTAGATAGATATATGAACAATATATGGTTTCTAATTATTTTATAAGTAAATTTAACTTTCACTTAAATAGAAAATTCTATAAATATACTTTTCGGAAAACATAAAAAGGAATACTGAAAAATGTTTCTTGTAGTATCTATAGTCTTAAAAATACATGGTGATCTTATAATGATAATAATTTATTATTATAGAGTTATATTTATCATTATATTCTATGTTCACTTAAAAAAATTAAGGTTTACAAACTAATATAAAAAATTTGGTATGAAATTATAATATAATATACCATAACATTAAAAAATTAAAATAAAATATTATTAATTTCCATAGAAAAAATTTAATATTTTCTTTATTTGAAGAAAAAATTTCCATAAAATTGAACTAACACAACCTCATAAGACTGATAACTTAAATCTTAATGAGTATTAAAAACTGAAAAAAATATTAGAAATAAGAATATATTACCAAAATGATTCAATCAAAATATAGAGTTCATCAACAAATGATAATTCACACATGAAACTTTATGATTAAAACTACCATAGAAACTCTAACCTATATCATGTGAATCTCTACTAAGAGTGGTGAAATCAATGAAAATAATTTCACCCCAAATTATCCATCAACCCGATTGATGGATTATAAATAATAAATTTCATTTATTACATGTCACTAGGGATGATGTGATTTTATGAATATGTAATAACTGTAATCATAATCCAAACCACATCTAAAATTTTATATGCAAATAAATATAAAAATCTATACAATTTTAAAACAAAATATATAAGACAATGAAACTTAGTCATCAACAGACATATAAATAGGTTAGTAGCCAGTAGTGAAATAAGACAGTTATAGATAGTGAAATGGGGAAGCATAAATTAAGGATGGTATTTGTGATCCAGTGACTATGGATTTTCAATAAGGGGGTGTAGAGGGAGTTATTTCTTAGTAGAAGTTGTTGAGATATTAGACCTGTTTATTGTGAAAAATTACCCATGGGATAGGTGGGTGCAAGAAGAGAGGGGGGATACCAGATGTGTGGCATGTAAGCAAGATGAAAGTTGGAGTGGTAAGGGTGAGGCCAAATATAGGATGGTGGTGGTGGAAACGAAGTGGTAGAAGAACTAATTAAGGTTTTATTAGTTTTGTTTTTTATAGGAATAATTTTAAAATTTTATTAATATAAATAATATTTAAAATTTAAATACAATTGTTATTTAATGAATGTTTAAAATTTAAATAAATTAATGATATGTTTTTAATAAAACTCTAGGAAATAGATATTGACTTTGGTTATAATATATCTGTGTGTGTGTACATGGTTTTTATTAACAAGTTATTGAATATCTTATTTTATATAATTTTTTATTTGAACATTTTTTATTAATGGTAATTTTTTTTTGTAATATTAGTTATTAATAACATATTCATGTAAATTTTTTTTGTTATTTGTATGATAAAGAAAATATATTTTATTATAGGTAAAATATTTTTGGGTGTTAAATGATTATTACAAAACGACATGTCCTTATGTAATAACATGTTTTAGTATTTAAAATCAATATTATTAAAACATAATATCTATTAAAATTTATCATTTTTACCAAATT
Source organism: Viscum album (assembly GCA_963277665.1). Taxonomy (NCBI): domain Eukaryota; kingdom Viridiplantae; phylum Streptophyta; class Magnoliopsida; order Santalales; family Viscaceae; genus Viscum; species Viscum album. Next base: position 186,880,409 of record OY728155.1, on the reverse strand, counting down.
ATATATTAACTCTCAGAAAATTTCAGTTTCGATAGTATTTTTTTCAGTGAGTGAAGGAATTTGACCAAATTGTTTCGAAGGAAACTACAATTCATACTTATGTTAATTTTTTAAAATATAATTTCAAATTTTAGATGAATATTTTTATCCTATTAATAAGAGTAATGATATTATGGTTCTTTAAGAATTTAAATATTTTTATTGTTTTAAATGTTTTCATTTGGTTGTTAAAATTGAATTTTAAAATGGTTCAATGTTTATTCTAATCAATTCCCAATTTTTAAACAAGAAAAGTTTCCTAAAAAATAATTTAACTTATTATAATCTTTATATGTTCTTAAGAAGGATCAAAATATATTTATATAAAAGAACATATTTTCATTTAATAATGGTTTTATTTAAGGAAAAGTAAACCATAATTTATTTATTAAGATATTTTATAATGAAATTTTAATTTTTCAATTTTTTGGATGATATTGTTTTTGGTTCCTCTATTTATTTTCGTTCTAATGAATTTTTTTAATTGAAGGCTTCTTAATAATAAATGAGTTTTATGTGAGAATAAAATTTTTTATGACTTTAAATTTATCAGTTAATTTATGGAATATTTATGAATAAATCTATGTATGCTAAAATTTTAGTTAAAAGGATTTGTCATGGTTTTAGTAAATGTTTTAGAACCCTTATGAATAAAAATTATAAATTTGTTGAATCTGGAAAATTTATAATTGTTAAACTTTATAGAGTAATGGTATAGAGAATTATTTATTTTACTAATTCTAGAGAATATTTTATGTTTAGTTTTTGTATGAATTGAATATTTAATTTTTTTATGTTGGATCTGAAGCCTCTTTGTATTATGAAATAAAAGACCTATTTTTATCTCGATAGAGGGAGACCCATTACATAGCTCATAGGCCCAAGTCCAAGTGGCCTATGTACATGTCTCAAAGTCCTAATATAGAATCATTTCTACATTGTCCTTCCAATTTCATGCCTATATCACCACTTCTTTGCATCAAGGTTTCTTTACCACTTGTGATGTAAATCCCCCAAGGGTATTGCAAGGATTTTAACCCTAGTCCTTTGTATGCAATATTATGTGGTTTACCACTCATGAAACACCCCAAATATAATATAAATTAGTTTTATTTTTCAGTATTTTCCTATGTAAATTAATTTAAAATCTCTTTAAATATTATAAGATATTTTGAAGGAACTCTAAATCGTGGTTTATTTTATTCTATCTAGAATTGTGTTGATTTAATTTCATAGTATGATAAGAATTTTAGAGGTTTTAGAATTGATATAAAGGGTACATCATCTATATGTCATTTTCTTAGAATAATATTGATTTTATGGAGTTGAATGAATAAATTTTCTGTAACTTTATCCAAATTTATTGCTAAGTATATTACTATAGAAAATTTTTATGCTCAATGTTTATGGATGTTGTAAATTTTTTATTATTTTAATGTTTGTTTTGATAAGATAACTTTTTATTATAATTTTTTTCATCAATTTAATTTAAAATAATACATTATATTATTATATAACTAAGAATATTTATATTATATTTCATATTATTATAGATCCTGTTAATAATAGAGATATTTTTTTGGAATTTTTTACAAGTGATGATCAATTGAATGAAATTTTTACAAAACCTTTGGATATAGTTATGTTTTAAAAAATTAAATTTTAACATGGTATGATGGAGATTTAGCCTAAAATATATGAATATTAAGTGTTTATTATTATTTTATGTTTTTAATTATTTTTATGTACTAATTGTTTATGGAAATAGATTGGATAAGTTTAGGTTTATTGTTTTCTTCGACTGATTTTTAGTTTTTTATGCATGATAAACTCAGGTTTTTTATATTAATGTTTGTATGACTTTTTTGGGGGATTTACCAATGTATTTTTATTATTATAATTTTTAATGATTATTTCAATATATTAAGTTATTTTTTAGAAAGGGTATATTTTGAATAAATTGTTTTTTAATATTTTGATAAATTTCCAAAAGGATGCTTGTTTTTTATAAATTCATTATTAGTTTTGAAAATTTGAAGATGAGTGTAATTTTTAGTGTTTAGGTTTGATTTCTTTCTACAATTAATGTTTTTTATTCATGTTTTAAATATTATAATATCTCATATTATGGTAATAAATTAAATTCAATTTTGGATATTTATAATTTCTCACCACATTCTTAATTTTTTGTATTAACTATTAAATGTGAATTTTATTTTAACTCTATTGATTTAATGATTATATTAAACTATATTATAATATATATATACATTTTTTTTAATGACTCATATTAAAACGAAAAAATAAAATATACACAGCTAAAAAATAATTATTTGGAATATATAAAATTATAATAATAAAAAAATATTCCTACCAAAAATTTTATTAAAAAATATATTTTTGAATTTAATAATTATTATGATATTTTTGTTCAACATTATTGAAAATTAAATTCATTCTTGCACAAAGTGAATTTGATATTTATGAGAATGTAAAATGATTATTATATATATATTTAAAAGAATATTATATGATTTCATATATTATGAGATTTATTATTCTAAAACATCCTTCTATATCATAAAATTACATTTTCATAAATATTTTCTTCTTATGTGTTTTGTCATGTAATGATAAAATGTATCTTAAATGAATCTATATTTTACATAATAAATTAATCATATGACCTTTTTTAATCTTTATCATACATTAATTTTAAAGTTATTTTATAATGTTTAAATTTAATATCTTATTCTCAAAAATTATATTTATGATATTTATAGAATCATTTAAATGTATTTTATTTTGTTATATATAGTCTTGATCACTTTTTTTGTTTTGTTTTGTATAATATTTCATTTCTCATATGATCATTTAAATATTCAATAGGTTGATTAAAAATATGGAAACACTCATGTAAAGGAGATAGTTGAGATCATGAGTTGATAATTAGATAATTGTTCTATAAATTCCATTCTATGGAACCTCTTGAGTGATGTAATATGTACAATATAAATGAGATTTAAATGTGATAAAATTATAATACTATGGCTGCTATTATTTCTAAATGATCACTGAAGGAGAAAAAAATGTGAAAATTTATTTCTTATATTATTCAGCTATATAGAAGTTCTAATCTTATCTAATTCATATGGTTTTTGAGTTATTATATTGTATTTATTTTTATTTATAATTTCTTTTAGATTAATTATATATCATTTTAAAGGAAGGATCATGTTTTTTATACAATAGAAACAAAAGGAATATGTATTTGGTTGAGAGTACCATTATAATTTAGGTTGTTTCTTGTTGTTACTGACTTGTATAAACGATGGATATATCTAGGTTTTGCATCCATATGTGTAAAAGGATTTTTTTGTAAAATTTAACTCACTCTTTAAAAAGTGGGGGTTTGTTTTAGAGAGTTATTTTTCTATCATTTATAACAGATGAGTGAAAATTGGATGGAGGATTATATTGATCAGAACTACTATAAAATTTTAGTGTTCTTACTTTTATTTTCTACTAAATTTCATTATTCTTAACATCCCATTATCGGTTTTTGAACATTAATAATATTTTAAATATCATAATATATCTAAATTAATTATGTTTTACTTCAATCAAAATGTTTTTTAATGTTTCAAAAGGACTACAAAACACCCCCTCATGCTGGCATATTCGAAATCTCATACTAGAAGAATAATTTTTATCTAAGATATATCTTTTAAAGGATGAGTTATTTTTTCTTATTATATATTTTTCTACCCAAATAATTGGCTTAATATCCCATGGAAAATATTCCCATTGATAATTGAATAATGATTACTAATGATGATTGGATCTCGAAAAACCCACCATACAATGATGAGAAAGATTATGGTTACTAGAAAGCAATAATTGAAGCATACCACATACCGTTGAGAATAGTTCAATGGATAATGAAAATAAAATCATATAAAATACCTAAATATTGTATAAATACTTTTTTTAGTAATGATGTAGTAAATTATATTTATAATAAAAATTAAAGAAATTATTATATCATGTTTTTAATTGGAATTTTTAGCTATGTTTTTGTTTTTAAGTCTGATAATGACATATGAAGTGTATTAAAAATTAAAAAAAATGGGATAGAAAATATTAAGATAAAAAATAAAGGAATCTTATGTACAAAATAAAAATACTTTGAGAAATGTGATGATGACCCAATAACCCAATTTTTTCATAGATTCAACATCACTGTTGATATAGTGAATGATCATAGAGAAGAATTGGAAAAACATTTATGCTTAAAAGAGTAATATTAAATATAATAAATAAGTTACATGCAAAGAAGTTTTCTATAAATGGGATTGAGAATTTCATGTGATATCCATTTCATAAACTTTTCAGTTCACAATTACAGTATGAAATCAAGATAAAACATAATTACATAGACTTTGACTTATGGGGTATGAAATTTAAAAGGAAAATATTTCATTCCATTAAATATTTTGATTTTTATTCAAATGAATGTGATAAATGGGAAATAACTCAGTTGACTAAAGACTTATACAATTTAAATAAAAAGTTGAGATGATTGACAATGTTACTCATAAAATATTTTCAAAATGATAATTGAAATAAAAATATGATTATTGATACATGAAAAGACAATGTTTTTTAAGAAAAAAATTATAAGTGGAAAAAATATGGAAAAAATAATGACATGTTTATTGAAATTAAATCATATTAGGAATGATAAGAAATATATAAAGAAGGAGAAGTAAGTATTTATGGTTGGATGGAGTTGTACATAATTACTAGATTGAAGTGATTATTTGGGACCTGAAAAAGAATCGACTTTGTTTTTTAATGGATAATAATATGAAATAGGTCAATATTGATTATAGTTCTCATATAGGTTATGATTTATATTTCAAATAATGTATTTATCATGAATTTTATGAGAAAAATTAAAAATTATAGGAATATGTGTTAAGGGTATCTAAACTGAATGAATAATTAAATGTATAAAATATGAATGTTGTTGAAAAATATGAAACTGTCTGAAGAACATAAAAATATTATAAATAAGTAATCTTATTCTTTGGAAAATATTTTTAGTGATTTGGAAATTTGAAACAATAAACTGAAAATCCAATGAAAGAAATTATTATCTTAAATGAAAAATTATATACATTTGCTGAAGTAATAGAGAATTATGATAAGATGATGGATATTAATAAAATAAATAAATATAAAACTAAATTTAGTTATAAAAATAAAACACCATATTTATATAACAAATTATCGGTTAAAAGTTATAAAGTAATTTTTACTAATGTTACATCTTTTAGTTATAATATGAAGGGTGATTATTCTAATGAATGTTCATTGATATTTACTATTTTTTTTGTCATACTAAAACATAAATTTCTAAAAATATCACAACTATATTTCCAAATTTCAAATGCCGAATATTATTTGGGTACATAATATTTCAATTATAAATCCTATTGGACCAAAGATATCATGTGAATTATAAATATATTATAATTTATTTTTAGGAAATATTCTTAAATATCCTCAATGAAACATGGTAAATTTATAGTGGATTATATAGAAAAAAGAATAATTAATCAATAATCTTTTTATATTTGCATCAATCTGATGGATGATCTATGATTTTTTGTGACAAATCAAATGACAAGGTTTGTGTTTTGTGTGATGTAGGTATTTCAAAATATGTTATAATTTGTAAAGTATTATATTATGAAATATTAAAAAATAATTTAATATTTATGTGATGACATAATTTTTATTAAATTTGATGATATTTTTTTAGTTTTATAGAATGATTTTATTTTATATTATAAAAATAGAAATTATAATATATATTCAATTTTTTTGCTAACTAATAATAAATTTTAGTATTTTATTCTACAAAAAATGATGATAAATTAAGGTAAAATAATATTGGGCATGAATTTATTTTCTATGAAAACAATTAAAGTATAGATCAGTTGTTCAACTTCCTAATCTGAAAGTAAGTAAATATTTTTTACAATTCATGTTTAAAAGGAAAAAAATAAGAAAAGTTTCAAATCTTTTAATTATTTCAAAACTATAAGGTAAAATAAAAAATTTCATCATAGTTTATTTGTTCCTATTAAATCTTCTAGTTTAGGTGTAAAGAAATATGTTTTTGTGATTTATAATGATTTCAGTTGATTTACGTGAAATTATTTATTAACCCAAAACCATTAATCATTATCAAAAATTACATTGTTTTGAAAATTTTATCAAAATCCAAAAGGTCACTTAATTATATATATTTGAAGTGATAGAGGATATGAATTTTATAATTTGGAATTGGATTAATTTTTTGAGGAAAATGGTTATTCTCGTTATTTTCATCACTTATAAGATCAAAAAAAATATTGTGTTATAGAAAAATATATATCTATTTTAGAAATTGTTAAAAATAGGATAAATGATTATAATATTCCATGAAAATAATGGGATGAATCTATAAATACAAAATTTTATATTATAAATAGTATTCTTATTATATTATTTTAAATAATTTTTTATGATTTTTTAATGGAAATAAAACTAAAGTTGGATTTTATAGAATTTTATTTTGTAATGTTTTTATCTTAAATACAATGGACGATTTAAATAAAATTTTATGAAAATGTGATTAGTGATTTTTTATAGATACTTATAATATTATAAAATAATTTAGAGTTTATAATAATAAAACTATGGTTATAGAAACATTTTTTTTCATTTTAAATTTAATTATAATAAATTCAAAAATAATTATGATCTTGAAAAAATGAATCAAGCTCTTACATAGAGTAATTTTAGTGAAAATAATCCTCAATATACAATTATATCAGTTGAGGGGGTGAATGCCAGTTCTCAATTTTATGTCAAAATATGCAAAACTCATAAAAGAAACCACATTAAAAAATTGGTAATATGGATTCATGAATTCATAAAAAGTAAATCTATTTTGATGTTTCATGTTATTTTATCTTTTATTTCTGAATTTGTTCCCAATAATACTGAAAAATCTTCACAATATTCTTATTGTATTGTTTATACAGATGAAAAAATTTATAAATTTTCTAAAAATATGAACGAAAAGCTATGGACAGAGCCCTATTTATTAAAATAAAAGAAAAAAGACCTTTTTAAGGGGGACAGGGTAACCCATTACATGCCCGAAGGCCAGAGTAACCCATTACATGCCCGAAGGCCAGAGGCAAACAACCACAGGTTTAGGAGACAAAAGTATAGAAATAAACAGTACAAAACAAAATAACCCTGCAAAAAATTTTATGATATTTTTTAATTATATTTTAATTGTTTAAAATAAAATTGATGATACTTTTTTTGATCCTCTCTTGTTATTTTATATATAATGGATATTCTATATTGAAAAATAATATGATTTGTATGATTTTAAAGCAACAACTAAAATTAATTTAAGGGATAATTTTTTTAATGGTGTTATTCAATATTTATAATCAATCTATGTATCCTAAAGAGTTAGTTAAAAGGTATGGTATTAATTCTATAAAAAAATTTAGAACACCTATGTGTGGAAATTAAAAATTATATTTTAATGAATTTTTAAGATCAATTTTTATTAAATAGTTTAGATTAATGATAGAATGTTTAGTATATTTTACTATTTTAGACCAGATTTAATGTTAAGTGATTTTAAGTGTACTAAATATGACAATGATAATAAATAATTTCAATTAATGTAGTTAAAATAATGAATATATATAATAAAGGAACTATAAACTATGACTTTTTATACTAGTCCTAATAAATTTTGTTAAACATATTATAATATTTTGGAATTTTGAGGTTGTAGAATTTATAGAATGAGTACATTAGGTATGTGTCATTTCCTATGAAATTGATCGATTTCTTATAGTTTAAAGAATAATTTCACATATTATTAATCAACAATTGAGTATTATTATATAATTGTGGAAAATTATTGTACTCTATTTTTATAGATCAAGAATAATTTTTTTAAATTTAATCATTCTATTTAAAAGATAACTATTTATTCTAATAATTATTCTTTTATTTCAATTTAAAAGGAATTTTTAAAATATCTAAGCATATTGATGTCATATTTCATTTTATTTGGGATAATGTTAATAAAAGAGAGATTGTTTTTGAATTTATTTCAATATATTACAAATTTGTTAATATGTTTACTAAAACATTGGATATAGTGGAATTTGGGAAAATAAAAAATGTGCACGGTATGTTTGAGATCTTAACTAAACCTCTGTAATTGAATTTTTTTGTATTTTTTGGGTCTAATTATTCATATGTACTAGTATGTTAATGGGGAAAATTTTAAAATGGTGAAGGTTATTTTTTTCAACTAAATTATAATTTGTTATCCCTTTTATACTCGTGTTAATTATGTTAGAGTTTATATTCATTAATATATGGGAAATTATCTTAATTTTAATAATTATTTAATTTTCTAATGCATATATTAGTATCTTAGGTGGTTTTTTAAAAATGGGTATATTTTCAATACATTTTTGGTTCAATGTTTTCAGAAATTTGAATAAGGGGGAGTTTTATTTTAATTTTTATTCAATATTAAAATTTTTAAAAAAGTTTATATTATTTTTTTCTGTTGAATTTTAATTTTTTTCATGTTTGAAATATTATAATTCCTCATATTAATAACTATATATTATGTATTTTAGTTTAATTTTGATGCATTTATTTTTTTTGAACTCTATTATATTATTCATACAATATTTAAAATGAATCATATGATACAAAAACATGACTCTTTCTTAACTATAAAAACATTCTTATGTATAAGTAAAATGATTCATTTGATGTTATATTTCATCCTTTTGAAGATCAAATTATTATCCTTAGGATGTTAGTGATATTTATGATTTTTTTCATTATTATGAAGCATTACTTTCTTTATCACTTATAATTGATCTTGTGTTTACACAATTATGAAATGATGCATACATAGTGTTAAAATTATTCTTATTTGTGTATAAAAATGATTCTTATATAGATATTCAAAATAATATATCATGTGTTTCTATCTTATGAGATTTATAATTATTACATGTTCTCTAGTTACTTATGATTTTAGTTTCTTATGAATTTACATCTTATTTGTTTTATCATCTTAAATGAAATTTTAGCTTATGTGAATCCATATGTTATAAAATATTTGTATCATAAATTTTTTTTGAAATCATTTATTTTATTGTCTTTAAAATTATTTTATAAAGTGTATCATGAATATTTCATTCTCAGAAATGTTTGTATCATATTTTGATAATTATTTAAATGTATTTTATATATATATATATAGTTGTCTTTGTTTGCCTACTTTTCTCTTGCATGTAGTTTTATTTTTTTGAATCTCATTTAAAGACTCAAGGAGTGGATTAACAATATATAAAAACCTAAACAAATTATATCATGGAGATCATGAGATTAACATTGAATAATTTTCCTATACATCGTGATCAATGTAATATATTATGTGATGTGATAAATATGAAATACAGAGGTTTCTATGGTATTAATATCCTACTACTATGATTTCATCCATTTTTTTGTGAGAAATAAAGGTGATAATACCTGATTTCCATTTTCTAAAGTGATTGAGCTAAATCGTTGCTCAAATATTACATGGGATATCTGGTTTTAGACTTTTTTAATATTATCTATTTTAATTTGTGATTTATCCCAAAATTTATGAAATTCCCTTCAAAAATAATTTTTTCTTTTCAGTTATACGTTAAAAAATGTATAAATTTTGGGTTTTGACTTCCATTAAAATTTAGGAAGCTTTTCGTTATTACATAGTCTATAGAAAGATTGTATCGGTCCATATTTTTCCTCTAGGTGTAAAAATTGAAGTACCTATAAAATTTTATCAGATCCTTTCAAAAGTGAGGTGTTTTTTTAGTGAGTATCATTTATATCATAGAAAATAGATTAGTGAATATTAGTTATAGAATCACCTTGATATAAATTACTAAAAAATGAAGTGTTCATATTTTTATTTATTTCCCTTCTTCATTATTATTAATTCAACATTATTTTCACCATAACCGGATTATTATACAAAATTTGACTAGTTATCTAAACATACTATGTTTTAATTTGATATAATTAATTTTATTCAATTAATTATAAAGGATTTTTCATCCCCACCTCTATACCAATTTGAGATCTCATTCCAGGAAACAAATTGTGTCTATATAATTAATTGGTTCAACATATTACTGAAATTTGTTTTGGATTAAAGGATTACTACAGTGATCTCTAATTCAACCATATTCCCATTTTGATTAAGTCATTTATGACATTCATGTAAGTAAATTTTTCAAAATAAAATATGGTATATGGAACACGATATATTCCTTCCATATCGAGTTATTTTTATGAGTATATTCATCTTTAACAGGGGAATAATTTTGTCAAGCTCCAAAGGATTAAGAAACAAGCGAAAAAAGTCAAAGGATCGTCAGAATTACATCACTATCATTGAATGGAATGGTATAAAATCAAAGATATATTCATATTTAAGTAATGGATTTATAAATACATATAAAAGGGCTAAATAAAGTAGGATAATCCAAAGGCCTATTCCATTAGAACTATGTATGTGGTTGAATGATTCATCTCTTCCTCAGAGAAAAATTTACTAATGATTCATGATGCTAGGAAGCCTAATGAGTATTTTTTAAAAGATCATCCTATTATTTTTCCTACCACCAAATTTTAGGACACATGTTCCATAGATATTTTTATCTTTAAATATTGGATTCAATAGTAAATAGTTGAAGTCCTAATATACTTTTGAAATACAAAGTTACAAGTGGCATATATGTGATATATCCTCTCTCAAATAGAGAAGTATCATGATTGATGATTCATGTGTGATATAAATTCATTATCATAAGACCCTAAACTGTATTTCACGTGGTATTTTTCACATTAAACTAATATTTATTATGGATATTCCATACATATTTCCATAAAATGTATAGAGTGGTCAATCAAAAATAACCTTAAATTGTGTTCCCTGTTTTTATAAGAGATTGAATTTCCCAACATCATAATTTATTCTTTAAAGGGTTTAAAACCATGTTAAAATAAAATAAGTATATCAAGAATGACATGTTATATATAAAAATTACTAATATGATCCTTATTATGCCTTTATACCTCTCTTTAATTCCAGAGGGGTTTAATTTACCCTCCATAACATTATGGTCGTTCCCATTTGGAGATCGTCTATGTTTCATGCCATTTTTACCCTAATAGTGTACATAACACATTATACTACAAAAAAATAATTCAAAACCCTTTTGGTTATGTCCTCCTTCCCGCAACCTACATCACAGATTTTTTGTTTGAATCGGTATTAACTAAATTCTTGGGTTGAGACTCGCTCCCAATTTACCATTCACATTGAAAATGGTAACTTGTTTGTCAATATATCTGAATAGACTCCCTTTGGATGTGAATAACGTAATTTCCTTTTTACTACTAACTAAAACTTAGGTAATGTTCATTTCCTAATTTAAATCCAATCTATATACATGTGATATTTTGTGATAGTATGGTCTTGGTTTCTCTATTACAAATGGTCAACCCATTCCCAGCATTCATAATTCCACAAATCTGATTTAGACATTTAAATACATTATTTACCTCCTCCAATTTCAATATGTTTCAACGGTTAAAAAATATCTGTAAAATATAAAATCTTATTCATTAAAGAAACCAATGATTAGTCTCTATATCACATAAGTACAAATCATGTGAAACTTTATTCCAATATGTTTTACCATTAACTAAATGCATCAAAGTTCCATCCTAAAAAACCCTAAATGGATTTAAGTGGTTCATTACTCATGAACTCAAAATTCATGACTCTCCTTATGTAAAAAATAGGTCTATATAAGAGTTACCATTTTAGATATTTGCAAAATCCTTTTACATATACATTCCCTAAGGTTAAAGTTAAAAAACGGAAGAAAAAACTCATATTTTGAACAGAAGATATGAGTGATAATTGTTTCTATGTATTATGGACAATATGGTTTCCCACACTAGTTTGTGATCATTATTAATGTCATGGAAATTACTCCCCCATCACTGGACATCAAACATCATGATTATTCAAATATAAATTTCCTTAGGTATCAATCACTTTTGGTTATAAGAATATAAACCTAAAATATATTCACAATTACTCCCCTAGGAGGATACCTAGAAACATGGGTTGTTATTTTCGTCATTCTTATCATTTTTTTGATTCGTTTTTTAGTTTTATATTATTTTATTTTATTTTATTTTTTGTAGTTTGTATATGTATTGTTAGATTTTAAATTATCTTGAGCATAATATTCCAACGTGTCCAAAAATGAGTAAACCCATTTAAAATATTATATTTATTGAAAAAATGTCTACATCCTTAAATTCTACTTGAATTTGGTGTCAAATATGGTTGGGGAGTTTGATGTGGAAGATATAATTAAAGAAATAAAAAGGTTTATACAATTTAATATAGAGATACTTAAGACTATGTTGAGAGGATAATGTACTATAGAATTAGTGGTTGAGAATGCACCACCTCTTCAACATATCCTAGGGTTTAAGAATCAATAAATATGATTCATGGGAGATGCTTGAGTGGGGATGGGGTGTGAATTGGGGATTTAAATTATATTTATGTTCCTTCAAAGAATAACCTTCACTCCTAGTAAAAGTTTAGTTGGATAATATATCTTCACTTCAACATACACACATGCAAAACTATGTATAAAGACCCAAATCTTGATGTACATGGACATTACATTAATTTTTTGGAATACTTAATACCCATCAAAAACTAACACCCAATGACCGTATTAGTTTAGTGTCTTTGGAAACTCAGAACATAATATTCTAATCATGATGACAGATCTTCAACATCTCTTATAAGGTTCTTACCCTTTTGTTTTCTTACCTAAAACCTTTCTTTATATCCAGGGGAAATGAAAACATAATAAGGGTGAGCTCAAATGCTTAGTAAGGGTAAACATGGAGAACATAAAACAATCCATAAACATTTGAACATAAAAACATGAACATAAAACATGATTAACGACATAAATCTTGGTAGTACATAAGGAATAGATCATAAAGAAACATTAATCATGATAAAATTGAATGGGAATAAAACATGTAATTTTGGAAAACCATTAAGAACATGATATGATTTCCATAGTATCTAAGCCCTTGCTTCCAAGATCATCATAGTGGACAAAGTCAATTACTGAACCGATTTTACATGTCTTTCCAGCCCACACTACAAAATAAACAGTGTTTAGCGGCGGTTTTGTGGCGGCGGTTCACAAAACCGCCGCTAAACGTTTTCCGAAATACGTTTCGCGGCGGTTTTTAATAAACCGCCGCTAAACCTTTGTTTTTTTAAAAAAAACCCCGACCCTTCCCTACCCCGACCCCCGTTTCCCTGCAACCCTCGCCCGCAGCCCCCCGTGACCCTTTCCTGCAACCCTCGCCCGCAGCCCCCCGCGACCCCCCGGCGATCCCGCGACCTCCTCCGACGACCCCGCGACCTCCTCTGGCGACCCCGCGACCTCCTCCAGCGGTGCCTGCGACCGGCAACCCGCGACCCCCTTCTCCCGAGGACCTTTCTCACTTCAACCTCAGCCCCAAAGTGAGTTTTATGGATTTTCATATGTTGTTTAACAATATTAGGGGTGTTATTATCATGTAATTCTCATTTTTAGATGTTTATGCATTCTCACATCATGGTATGTTTAAAAGCTGATATGTTTTTTTGGTTTTCATTCCTGATGCTAATGGTGTGTGTGAGAATTTATTTGTGGAGAATCATGCATACATAAAACATGAATGTGATTTAGAGTGATTATATGTGGGTAGGTGATGTCCCTTTTCCAATTGGATATCGGTAAACTCATGTTTTCCATGTCCACGAAAAAGGATAAGTGGTCGATGGAGAGTGTTCTGGTGGATGGGTTCCCTTTGATAGTAAGAAATAACATGGAAACTACTATGGTGGGGAGAGTCATTTTGAAATGGTTTTAGTGTATCCTCTTAGAAAATGGAGGAAATAGTGAATGAAAATTTTTGAAATGGTCAGTGATGTTTTTGAATGACTTATATCTGGTTAGTTTGTAAAAAGTATCAGTGTTTTCTAGACAACACATCATTGAAATGACATACTGATTAATAAACTTCTAGATGAATTGACTACTGAATTGGAACTCATTTGGTTATTCTTAATTAATTATATAATTCCCTAGTAGCGATGCATCGTGTTCAGAAAGAGACTATGTGTCAACTGGTGAAATTGAGCTTCTTTAAAAGTGTCAAAAATAGCTAGTTTGTTTGGTCATAACATGCATGGTTGGGTGAAGTTGGTTATAATCAATATAGAGAACTTCATCTTGTGCTTGGATGGGTTGTTTTAATGGCGAGAATCGATGTGTACTGGATTTAAAATATTTCCATGTTTGTATTGTGACATGAAAACATAAGTGAAATTTTTAGCTCGGGACATCACTAGAAGTTGGGTATGAGTTCCAGTGGATAACTTTGATGTAAAAATATTGTACCGGAGGAGGCGGCATCACATTTCTAGATGAAATGTGTTTTCTATTTATGATGAGTGTTTTTTTTAAATTATCATCTATCTATGGATCAACATATTTCTTACCTCTTCATTAATTTCTATCATTGAGGAACTTTTTCATGGAACACTGTTAAGTTGAGGTGAGTAGAGTGTGAATCAACCATGTTTTTTTATAAAAAGTAGTATTAACAAATCTAAATGAGGTTGATATGAAATAGACCATTACATATTTTATATAACCATGCCAAAGGCATATTTGTAATTCTAAAAGGGTTTATTCATTAGAATGTTCTAATAGTAGAGATACTGTGAATCAGAATTGGAATTTAAATACTAGTTCTTATGTTAAGAAGAAACAAAGGTTGAATTATTAATGATATTATTAAATGATCAAATCTTCCATTTTAAATAATTGGTAATGCATAGTCTCTATGTTTCAGTTAGGAATACGAGATTTTTATTGATTTTTAATTTCTCATGTATCGTATGCCTAGGGTATTCTTTGTAGAGGGTTGTGCATCTGGATATACAACATGCCTATTTGAATAAATATTTATCACATAAGTATGTAAGATTTTTTTTCCATCTATTCCTCAAGGATTCTCAGGGACCATAATTTTTAAGGCGGAGAGATTGTATCATCCTGTGTTTTTTACTAGTTCAATATTTTCAAGAGTTTTTTATCATTTAATTTGGCAGGAAATACGTATCCTAAATTGAGATTCATAATGTAAATAAAAACCATTGAACACATAAAAATTCATTTTTTGAGGTTTATGTCTATTATAGTATAATATAATGAATCTAATTCCCTAATTTCATTGTCCATTGTATATTAAATTAGATTCATTGATGGTTTTAGGCCTCAAATTTTTACCACAACATAATTGTGGATTCCTTGAATTCTTTTATGTAACCAATTATTTTCTAAAAAAAATCATGTGGAGGTGTGCAATCTTATAAAATGAAAACATGCTGATTAATAAAATTTTAATGGGAATATCACTCCAATATGTTATTCCATAATGACCAAACAATCAATTAAGTGGGGTTTTAATACCTTTTATTGAAGGAACTTAATAATTTTTTGTGTCACGAATGATAGCATGGCCTAAATTATACAATGTTCATATAGTGTGTTTACTATTTATGAATGTTCACCTGGACCCTAATACTTTATTATGTACATGGAAATATAGGCAAGTGGAATGATATTGGAATGGAAATATAGGCAAGTGGAATGAAATTGGAATGGAAATTTAATTTCCATTCACTATTATTAATATTATTCAAATTATTATAATTGAAATACTTAAGTACATTGACCTTATTATTTTATAATTGAAAAGTAACACGGAAATGGGCATCTAACATATGCATGACTTGTGATGTGGAATGCTTTTAAACATGACAATTCTTATATTTGTTGGAATTAAATTATCAAATTAGTTATGTATTCCTTGAGATATACTTTGGTTCCATATATTGAACTCCATGAATGGACTCATAGGTTACTTGTTTTATGAATACCCCAATAGTGATACTTTGATTCTTTTATAAAATGCCCTATACTGGAAAATGAGGCATATTACATATCTACCAAGGAGTGATCCTGATTCTCTGGATGAGTGACATTCTTTAGGGATAGATTTTTATACTATTCCACAAGAGACAATCAGACCCCTACATGATATACATGGGAAGATCTCAAAAGTTCAGGCTTTACACAATGCAGAAAGTGATACAAAGGCTTCATCATATGGATCACCTTTGATGGACGCTTACAATGATGTGTATTTTTTGTTATCCTAGAAAGATAACTAGGATCTTTTTTATGGATCACATTATATGGGCTCAGGATTAAATGAATTATATTCTAAATTTTACTTAAATGTGGCCATTTAGATTTCCCTAGAACAATAAAACAAACATTACCCATTGTGAAAATGGTTTCAGTGAATGTAGTTAACTTGATTTAAAATGCATTATGATCAGTTTCGATCACACATCAAAGGGGTGTTGTTTGAGGCAACATAAATGTGTCATCGATGGTGTTATGATAAGTGTGTATCCCGATATTCTTATTGCTCTTAAATGAGGTGTTGACGCTGTCTCCTATGGACCAGACATGTTCAGTTGGTCTGAAATGGTAAATGTGGTCAATGAATCATCTTTATTATATTATTCATACTTTATGGTCAATGGTTCATCTTTATTATATTATGTTTCTGTAATCTTACACTATCGTATATTTTGTGTAGGCACATTGTGATATACATGGATAAAAGATGGATCACATTACCGAGGAACACATCTCAATATGTTAAGGGTTTGAATGGGTTTTTAGATTTTTCAATTTCTAATCGATCCGTTGAAGGGAGAATAAGATGTCCATGTCCTAAATGTAAATTTAGAACATTGTTGAAGAGAGATGAAGTTTATGAACATTTAATACTGAAGCAATTCCCTGAGCAATATTTGTGTTGGATTTGGCATGGAGAATCAAACAATACAGAAAGATTGAGGACTGATGTTAATCCACAGAATGAGGTCCCGAGTTCTTCGACAATGGAAAATGAAATGCAAAACCTCATAAATGATGCATTCGGCACTACAAGACACCACTATGAGCATCAAAACATATCAGAACAACCAGAAGAGGGTGCTACAAATTGCAACGTGACAAGTGATGTTTCTGAGACTGTAACACAAGCAGATCAAGATTGTAACATATCATTGGATCCTCTTGATTCTATGGAGCCAAATGTAAGGGAAAAATTCAGTGAGGAAAATTCATTTCATGATTTAGTTGACGATGGAAATCAAGAGTTGTATAGTGGGTGTTTGAAATATTCAAAGCTTTCATTTCTACTGAAGTTGTACCATATCAAATGTCTATGTGGAATTACAAATAAGGCAATGTCCATGTTATTGGAATTGATTCGTGATGCATTTCCTGAAGCAAAAATCCCAGAATCGTTTTATGATATGAAAAAAGTTGTTAACAAGCTTGGTCTGAATTATACAAAAATACATGCGTGTCCCAATGATTGTATGCTTTACTGGGGAGAGGATTCAAGTAGACAGAATTGTAAGAAATGTTCTTCTTCTAGATGGCAGTCAAAGGGTGATGTTGGAAGTATGACTGAACATAATTTCATGGAGAAGAAGAAAAGGAACACACCTGCAAAAGTTTTGCGTTACTTACCTTTGAAGCCTCGATTGCAAAGATTATTCATGTCATCAAAAACCGCCGAACACATGAAGTGGCATGCTGTAGATAATAACAATGATGGGTTAATGAGACATCCACGAGATTCCCAATCGTGGAATACATTTGATTCATTACATCCAGATTTCTCAGCTGATCCTAGGAATGTTCGATTGGGATTGGCTGCCGATGGATTCAACCCATTTGGGACTTTGAGTACGAGTTATAGCATTTGGCCAGTTGTTTTGATCCCTTATAATCTGCCTCTGTGGATGTGTATGCAACAAACATCTTTTATCATTTCGATGATTATTCCTAGAAAACACATTCCTGGAAATGATATTGATGTATACCTGCAACCTTTGATTGAAGAATTGCAGGAGGTATGGAGCAACGGTGTTGAGACATTTGATGTTTCTTCTAAAACAATGTTTAAAATGCATGCTGCTTTAATGTGGACCATTAGTGACTTCCCTGGGCTTGGGAATTTATCTGGTTGGAACACTTATACGGGTTTGGCTTGTCCAGTTTGTAACTTTGATTTCGAGCCCAAACGGCTACCTCACAGTAGAAAATGGTGCTTTTTGTGCCATCGAAGATTTCTTGATGCATCTCATAGATTTCGGCTGAACAAATCAAAATTTAATGGTTGCATTGATCGTAGACCACCTCCAAAGTTGTTAACCGGTTCTGAAATATTGACACAGCTTGAAAATGTTAAAACAGAATTTGGGAAGGTTCATCATTTGAATGATAGCGGAAAACGAGTGCGAAGTGCGTCGTCAAGTGAAATCAGAACGCAACAATGGAAGAAAAAAAGTATATTCTTCAAACTTCCTTATTGGGAATTTAATTCTTTGCACCACAATCTTGATGTGATGCATATTGAGAAGAATGTATGTGATAATTTGATTTTAACATTACTTAATGAGCATGGAAAGTCGAAGGATCATCTAAATGCTCGCAAAGACTTACAAGTAATGAACATAAAACGTGATCTCTGGCCAGATGAGAAAGAAAAGTATGCTCCGGCCATTTTTTCATTGAAAAATAGGGATAAAGATACGTTCCTTCAAATTTTAAAGAATGTGAAGGTATCTGATGGGTATTCGAGTAACATCTCGAGGTGTGTTGACTTGAAGAATCGTAAGTTATATGGATTGAAAAGTCACGATTCACATGTTCTGTTACAACAGTTACTACCATTGGCATTGCGTACATTATTACCTGAAAAAGTTACTGCTGTTGTACTCCATTTCTGCACATTTTTCAGACAGTTATGTGAGAAATCTCTACATCCATTTCCATAAGTTGTGGGATTTTTTGGGAACATTAATTTTGACCTAGTTGCATTATGGGTGAATAAAACACCAATTTTTTTTTTGTTTTCCGATAAAAATATACATCATTCATCTGTTTTTGTGTATATATTCTATGAGTTGTGTTGGATGTTGTATACTTTTACATTGTGATGTGTCTATGTAAAGGAATAAAAAAATATTTTTCTAGTGTGGTGTAATGCATGACTTAAAATATCCTAATAGTTATAGAAAATATAAAAGAAGATCAGGATCAATTCAATACCACTGTATAATATAGATGTAGACCCATGTAGTTATATTTCAAAGATCATGTGTTCTTGAGGTTGTTTCCATGATGGTGTAGGCATATTTTGTGTGAGGGAGTGTGGATTCTCCTAGTTTGTTCTGGATTTTTTAGGTTTTGGTGAACATTGGTGAGGTGTTATATCAGTTGGAGCTCTAACCACTGATAAAAATAATTCACAATATCATACATGTATCCCAACATTACTGAAATAATCATGATTCATCCCATATATTCAAATATAGAGAGTTGGATGATGAGGATGAGGTAATGATTTGGTGAACCCAATGGAAATCATGGATCATTTGTAGATTACTCTTCATGGGAATGTTAATCCATTTTATCATTTTATATGGTGGAATAGTGGTTTGGAGGAGATATTTTTTGGTACATATTCAAAGATGAATGAATAATGTCATAAAGTGTTTTAATTCATTCATTTTTTTCAATGTAACTGTGTAAATCTATTTTATTGTTTGTCATAATATGAATATGGTCCCTTTAATTGGTTGGTTATGACACATGGTTATGTGTTTATTTATTTAATGATTAGTTTTGATCAAATTATTATATTATCCTTGAGAGGTTTCCCACAAGGGTTCTATTTTGGATCCATTTATATTCATTGGAACATGAGGATGATAACTGTTTTAGTGGTATCCTAGGTAATATATCCAGTTTTAATAAAACCCACCTACTTGTTTTATTGGATTTTGGATATTTCAATATGGTTTTATGAGTCATTTCACATTGAAACATTCATGGGTTTTCTCATAGATTCCCTATTTATTCATTCGACCACTAGTTTGATCATGTCGTCTTTTAAATTGGTCATTTTTTGTTTGTTACATCATTATGTTTCTTGTTTTAATATTGTGGTTTCTCATTCATTCACGTATTCAGTTGAGTTGGTCATGAAGCCTTGTGTTCCATTATTAATTTTCTCATGTTGGTTGTATAGTCAATTATTCCATCATGAGATTTCATGATCTAAATCTTGGGTCACATGTTCCTTCATTAGTTTACATGGGTTGGTTATGATATCAATTAGTTGGTTTTTTAGGATGGTTTTGAATAAAAACAATCACTCCTATTAGTCATGTGGTAGTTCAATCAATGTATTTGTTCAGTTAGTGAGATACATGTTTCTTGTTATGGTGTGGTTTTGTCTATGAGGGATGGTGTTTTTAATGTTGGTTTTTATTATGGTAAGAGATGTTATGGTCACTATTATGAGGATGTTGGTTTTTGTGTGTAGTGGTTTGTGGTAGTATTCTTTTAGTGATGGAATATGAAATGGTGATGATGTAATAATTTTGTAAGCTGTTGTACATTACAAATATGTGTGGATGTGATATTATGTGGTGCTGATGGGTGAGATGTGGCTGTAGTTTTGGAAAATTTAGGGCAGTGGTGGAGCAGATCCAACATATTTTTTTTCCAGTTCAACATTTAGCGGCGATTTTAACCGCCGCTAAATGCCATACCTGTGAACATTTAGCGGCGGCTTTAACCGCTGCTAAATAACAAGGAATCATTTAGCGGCGGTTAAAACCGCCACTAAATGATGAACTGGGCAGAATTTAGTGGCGGTTTTAACCACCGCTAAATTTATTATGCTGATATTTCGCGTCGGTATTCACCGCCACAGAATAGGCGCATCAAACGCCTGAATTTAGCGGCGGTTAAAACCGCCGCGAATAAGCTGCCCATATAACCGCCGCTAAATGAAGAGAAACTGCCGCTAAATGAAGGACCTACGACACATTTCTAAAACCGCCGTGGAATCAAAAAAACCGCCGCTAATAGATTGCTGACGCCAAACTTAGCGGCGGTTTTTGTAAACTGCCGCCACACAATATAGCGGCGGTTTAAACCGCCGCTAAACGGCAAAAAACCGCCGCTAGGACCGGCATTTGTTGTAGTGCCAGTATTATTGAATCAGATTCATTTTTGATTCCAGCCATGTCTATCTCATGAGATATAAGTCTTTACTAAATGCATTGGATATAGATATAGGTCCCTCCCAACTCGTAATGAAGTCATTCTTTCGTGTGCCACAAAATAAACATAAATCATTAATCAAAACCCAATGAATAAAATGGGTTTCATATACATCATCCCATCACAACATAATCCATATAAAACAATGGATAAAATTTTATCATAAAAAAAATAAAACCATATAAATAATTGGGACATTATACATGAACAATATCCATATTAAAGAATGTCATCTTAGATGGAAAATAGTTTTGATAAAACACATGAAATTAATTTTTGAAGAAAATATCATTTCTTCTTCAAAATAATTTTCTTTTCACAAAATGCCATGTAATTTTAAAACAAAAGGATTTTGTTGAAAATAATCATGAAATATTGTAGAGTAAACTACATGAAAATAACGTGTTATAAAATCGTAAAAATCAATTCCTGTCATATAAGCAAAACAAACATTCTTCTCGTACTTTTTCCAGAAAAGTAAAAAAGTACCTCGTATGGTAAACAAAAGAAAGATTAATTCCATACCCCAAAGTAAAAGTCAAAAAAAGATAAACAAAACTTTAAATATACATGAAATAATAGTAAAAACTTTATGGAAACTTTTTTTATAAAACATGGAAACTGATGATAAATATAACCCCAATAAATACTTACGAATAAACAATCTCGGATAAGAACGAGATTGGAATAATTATCCCATAGCTTTTATGATAGGTGGAATAATATGCATCATAAAATAAAGAAAATTACATGCATATGTAAATATAATATCCTTAAAAATAAAAATCATTAAACATTCATTGGAATCATAAACATCATAAAAAGAAATAGATAGTGATTAAAGCATATGTCTCACAGAAATAACAGTTAGACGAAATAATCCCTCACCTTAGGTCCAATTTCTTCAATATGTGTCTAAGACTCCTATATAGTGGATTTAAAATTATTATTAACTTGTAACAGAACCATAATAAAATTTATGATATCATATATGATTCACTTACGACATTATATTACCCATTCATTTGTCAATTCCATGTTGAAGCAGTGTTTTGGGAAAAATCATTTCATTTGTAGTACGTGTTTTGACTTTTAATTATTCATATGATTACTTATATCATGATTAGTTACTTTCATAATGTAAAACATGATTTATATACAATATATTAAGAATATATTATATATATAAATAATATATCGATAAATGGAATGAAATAATCCATTCATGGAGACGATAGGTTGTACGTACACATGGACGCTGTTTTTGTTTCCTTATTAAATTGAATGGAAGAAAGTAAATAACATATACATAAATCCGGTATCATTATTATTTCTTATATTTCATGATTATTTATTATATATACATTATAATCATTCTTGAATGGTTAACTTAGAGAATGAATCTCATCGCGTCGTGGAGACGGTAATCTGTATGTACGTAGGAGCGATGATATCGTTGCCATAATTATTTATAGGAATTAGAGTAGATTATATAAAATCTCAGAATCAATATGTGTTATATTATTCATATATAGTTATTATTTACACCATTATACCCATCCAAGTATGGTGGTGGTGGAAAAATGGATTACACCACGGCGTGGAGACGGTAAGCCCTATGTACGCACGCACGGTGATTTCGTTATTTGTAAGATGAATATAAGATGAAATAGGGTTGTTTAGTATTTATAATAACATATAATTATATTAGTGATACTTATGCTATTACTTTATAATTAAACTACTAAATAAGAAGAAGTATAAGAATAAATAAACTTGATAGAATCGGTAGAAGAGATTACCTTTTCCTCGACGTGCCTCTTTTAAACTTCCTCTTAGGGAAATAGAGTTGGTCTTTTGAGAAGACCCGAACGTCTATAATATAACTAGAGTGGTTTATAATATTGATTGGTAGGGGTTTACCAAGATTGAAGGCTTAAAATGGAGTGAAGAGTAGAGGGAGGAGGTGCCCTTTTATAAGAGAGAAGAGGGGAACTTTTGGAATCCTCAAAAATATTAATTTATAATAAAATAAAAACCCACATAAAAACGTCCATAATTACTCATAATATAATATGAGATGATATACGGTTGTAATCTCATCATCTAATAAAATTTTGACATGTAGGGAAATTATTTTATATCTTATCAATTTGATTCATCCTTATTTAATCTATTTAATCTTATTTGTGGTAATAATATTCGAAATTAAAAATTGTTATAAGTACATACATATGTGTTGTTAATTGTCTATAATTGGATAATTTATGACATTTTAGACCAGATAAATTTAATTTTATAATTTTTAAATATATTTGTGTAGTTTAAACAATTTAATAATATGTTATTTTTATAAAATATCCATAGTGTCAATTTTGACACTTTTCATTTATTTGAATTTAAACAAACTCCACACAGAAGATATATTCAAAAAAATATTTAATAAATTTCTAACATGTAAAATTCATCTATAAAATTTGATTATCACATTAATTAGTTCATATATAGTTTTTTAACATTTTAAAATAATTTATTTTATATTTTTCTTAATAAAATAATTACTATAACATTTTTGTATAATTATTTAATATACTTATATGTTGCATAAAAATTATAAATAAAATACTAATATGAATATAAATCTAATATCTATCATAAGAATACTTTTAGTCGAATTTATCTTCTGAAACAACCAACCTTGAAAATTTTATCTTTATTAAATTATGATGGTGACAACTTTGACATCAATTAAAATAAAATAATATAAATGTCATAATCTATTTTATAGGGCTCCAAATGGTCCACAAGTTCACCCTTGGATTCTCAGGGTATAGATATTCTAGTCCAATAAGTTTTGGTCAAGTTTCTGGTTTTTTTGATGGGTATTATTATTTTAATAAAAACTATATTATTGATTTGTCACTAAATAAAAAATTTCTGCATCATTAATGTATAAGCCATTAAGGTAATTATATATTTCTTAGAAATAAAAAATAAATTTCCATGATGAAGAAAAACATTTTATCTTTAAAATTATTATTTATAATTGAATTTATATTCTGTATAACCGTATTTTAAAAATTCTTTAATTATTAAAGTTTTAGTGAGACATATTGCACTTTCTTTAAATTAAATAAACTAAAGTTTTTAATCACATTCAAGTGGGATCCAAAGAATACCATTTCTACCCAAGTATATTTTTGGACGAAATATAATCATCCAATTATATTAATATAAGTTTTAGGGTAATTTTATAATATTATAGTTACCCTTAATTACCTGATTTACCTTTAATTGTAGTAAATAAAATTTACCGTAGTTACTATTCATAATGCCAAAAAATAAAAAGTATCCTATTAACATAATTTGGATCTTCTGATTCCAAATATTAAATAAAATTTTCCAAATTCAAAACACATAAGTTTCAGTATTTAATTTAAAATTAATCCCACTGTTGAGAAAATGGATTCAAAACATTAAAGCATTGCAAAAGATTGAAATGTTTTTACCTATGAATTCAATGTAAAATTAATAATAATGACATACATAATATAAAATGGTAAAAAAAATATTTTCTATTTATAATTTAAAATCATTAAATATTATTATTTAACCAAATAAATTATCTTAAGGAAAAAAGTTGTTTTTAATTAAAATTTAGCGTATTTTTAATATTCACCAAAATATAAAAGTTAACAGAAAAATATTTAAAAATTATCCAAAGTTAATTTTTATGTCATTATTTAATTTAGTAAGTTTATTTATTCAAATTGAACTTATAAATGTGTCAATACTAGATTTAAAGTTGGTGCGCCATCAAAAGGCAGCAAAACTGCATCATTTGAAAATTACTTCATCTATACAACAAATTGATTTTGTTCTCATACCATGTTCTAGAAAATGTGTTAGATGAATTATAATTTTATATAATTCAAAATTTCATTAATACTATTCATAATGGCTAGTTTATAATAATATTATAAAAATATATCATTTTTTTAAAACTCGGTATTGCGTACAACACATGCTATTGAAGAAGGTCGCTCTTACGTGAAACACAAGCCAAGAATAGTGTTTGCATATACTAAAAGCTAGTACAGTGTTACATATAGCGCAAGATAATCATGGTGTAGCGTACAATACAAGACATCGAAGAAATTAAAAATAATATTTCTCATAAAATCTTTGGGTGTTACATTCTACCCCCCTTTAAATGAATTCTGCCCTCAAAATTCATCGGGGTTATAAATCATTTACTACTTGATATTGTCATTCATAGAAACCCACATCATAAAAAGGAATACAAAAACAAAATTTTAAAAAGGAATGTTATAAAACATAATGGTAACCCAAAGTAACTCAACACTGGGTTTCCACATAAAAGAATATAGGTGAAAATATGGAAATGGAAGGGAAATCTAACCACCATGTTCGGATGGAGAGTGGTAGAGAGAATGGATATGAAAATTACAACAATCAAACAGCCATAAATTTGTGTTGATCTAAGGAACCATATGATTAATCCGATATAAGGGCACTAGGAAATAGTTTTTTGTTCTCAAGATAATTTCCCTAATATTGATGAATTTTTTCATAAGGATAAATACTTACTTGATTTTATTGTAATATCATTGTTGGTCATTCCATGATCAATTTCTACTTCATATCTTATTTTATGAAATGAAGTTGAATTTTTAATTCTTAATGTGTTAGTAGATCATGAGATAGAATGATAGGTCATTCCATATGTCTTTATCAAAAAAGGATATTATATATTATTAAATATACATTAGTCCATATATAGTGTGATTAACCGTATATGATTCCAAAAATGGACTTATACTTCATCTATCATACTTCTTAATAAAATAAAACTAATTTCTACAAACTAGGGATGTCATGTAGGATAGTGGTAGGTGATAATGGCATGTCTCACTTTGGTTGTGGGTTTGATTCCCGCAACATTGTCCGACAGGACAGGTTGTTGCCCATCTTGCATGTTGTCCTTTGTAAAAAACTATAAAATTGATGAAAAATGTTTTAACCTTAAGAAATATCATTAGATGTCCAACCTAATCCATTCCAACCTTTAGTCTTATCGAAAATACTTCTTCCCAATCTCATAGTATAAATAAAACCATTATTAGAAAGGCCATCTACCAAGAACGTGACTATAAGCATTTATATCCTATATTTCAAAAGATATATCTTGTTGGTAAAATTCCATACATGTAAATACCTTAACCATGTATTCTCTTGAAAAAATGAATTACCATATAACCTTAGTGAAAATATGAATGTTTTCAAAATTTAACTTACCAAAATCCAAGAAAATTGAATATACACAAACCATGATATCACTTTGTCCTTATATCAGTTATAAGCTCATAAATACTATCAAACATATTATTTTCTCCTTATCCCTTCATTATGCACATATCATCTTCTTTCCAAAAATATTTCAATCACATTTCATGGTTACTGGTACCATTCATCATATACTT
Organism: Viscum album; assembly: GCA_963277665.1. Classification (NCBI taxonomy): domain Eukaryota; kingdom Viridiplantae; phylum Streptophyta; class Magnoliopsida; order Santalales; family Viscaceae; genus Viscum; species Viscum album. The sequence continues at coordinate 186,853,354 of OY728155.1, read as the reverse complement.
TCAAATACTCAAGGAAAGACAATAGTGTAATAATCCTTATATTTTTCTTTATTCCATAGTACCATACATTATTCCTGATAAACATGAAATCATTCCACTACCTTCTTAAACCATTGACTGAGCTTCATCATTTTATTTTTCAACAATTCTTTCATCTTATATTTCATTTGTAGTCTCTTCGTCATCGTCAACATAAATACTACCCATACGACCATGCAGATTCTCTTTATGAGATTTTTCCTTAGGGAATTGGTTTTCATAATTCCCGTACATTCCACATTTAAAACATTTAACCTTTTTTGATGTCTTAGAAATACCAATATCCTTGTACATTGTGTTAATTGGACCTTTTCCTTTGAAATTACTTGATTTGTGTCCTTCTTTTCCATACCCAAAGCATCTTACAGTTCCTTTGAAACATTCTCATTAGTGCCTCTTCCCACTTGATTTACATGAGGAAAATTGAACTTTCTTTCTTCTATGGTCTTCATGAAAATCCATATTTCTCTTATTAGCTGAGTCAAGAAAATTACCAAAGTTGATATTATTGATCACATTATGAGATTGTTGATTGGGCATAATAACAATGTTTTGCCTTCCAAATCCTATTTCATTTGGTTTCTCATGAATAATATCATTCAATTGTACATCATATTCTCTATTAACATGAATCTTCTTGTTTCTAGCCATTTTATAAAACCCAACAAGAGTAGTGTGAGAGGTAAAAAATCATACTTGGAAAACAACATAATCAATTGGGAGTACTTTCAATCTCTAACATCATAGTTTTAATCCTAGGTTATTCATGATCGTTATCATAATTCTAGTACTGTAACCTATTCTTATACTTACCCTTTTAGACATCCCTAGACATACCTTAGAAATATCTCTAGGGATCTCAATAAAGTTTTCGCATCCATGTTCCCAAGGGTTAACTAAACCTTCTCTCTAATACCAACTGTAGAGACCCAAAGCAAGATGTAAATGTACATTACATTAATTTTGTGGAATACATAATAAACATAAAAAACAAACTCCCAATAACCTTATTAGTTTAGTGTCTTTGGAAACTCAGAACATAATCTTATAATCATGATGAAAGATCTTCAACATCTCCCATAAAGATTATCCCCTTTTGTTTTCTTACCTAAAACCATTCTTTATATTATGGGGAAAAGAAAACATAAAAAGGTTGTGCTCAAATTCTCAGTAAGGGTAAACATGGAGAACATAAAACAATCCATAAACATTTGAACATAAAAACATGAACATAAAACATGAGTAATGACTTAAATATTCGCAGTACATAAGGCATATATCATAAAGAAACGTTTATCATTATAAATTTGCATGGGAATAAAACATGTAATTGTGGAAAACCATTAAGCACGTGATATGATATCCATAGTAGCCAATGCATTGCTTTACAGACTATCATAGTGGACAAAGTTCATTACTGAACCGGGTTTAAATGCCATTCCAGCCCTGTATTACTGAACTGGATTCACTTGTCGTTCCATCCATGTCTATATAATTAGATATAAATATTTACTCAATGAATTAAATTGAGATATAGGTCCCACCCATATCATAATGAAATAATTCTTTTGTGTGCCACAAAATAATCATAAATCATTCATCAAAACCCAATGAATAAAATGGGTTTCATATACACCATCCCATCATAACATAATACATATAAAAAATGGATATAATTTCATCACAAATAAAATAAAACCATGTAAATAATAGAGACATTATAAATGAAGCACATCCATGTTAAATAATGTCATCTTAGATGGAAAATAGTTTGGATAAAACACTTGAAATGAATTCTTGAGAAAAATATCCTTTCTTCTTCAAAATCATTTTCTGTTCACAAAATATGATGCAATTTTAAAAGAAAGGGATTTTTTTGAAAATAATCATGAAATATTGTAGAGTAAGCTTCATGAAAATAATACATTATAAAATCGTAAAAATTCATTCATGCTGTATAAATTTAAAAAAACATTAATCTTGTACTTTTTCTATAAAAGTCAAAAAGTACCTCGTATGGTAATCAAAAGAAAGATTTGTTCCATACCACAAAGTAAAAGTCAAAAAAAGGTAAACACGACTTTAAAAATACATGGAAGAATAATAAAAAAATTTATGAAAAGTTTTTTTTATAAAACATATACACAAATGATAAATATTACCCCAGTAAATACTTACGAATAAACAATCTCGGATAAGAACGAGATTAGAATAATTATCCATTACATTTTATGATCAGTGGAATCATATGCGTCATAAAATAGAGAAAATTACATTCATATGTAAATATAATATCATTCATAATAAAAATCATAAAACATTTAGGGGAAGCATAAACACCATAAAAAATAAATAGGTGGTGATTAAGGCATATGTCTCACAGAAATAAAAGTGAGATGAAATAATCTCTTACCTTAGGTCCAATTTCTTCAGTATGTGTCCAAGACACATGTATAATGGGTTTAAACATATTATTAACATGTAACCGATCCATAATAATATTTATTATATCATATATGATTCACTTATGACTTTATATTACCCGTTCATTTGTAAATTCCATGTTAAAGCAGTGTTTTGGGTAAAATCGTTTCATTTTTCTTACGTGTATTAACTTGTAATTATTCATATGATTACTTATATCATGATTACTTACTTCAAGAATGTAAAACATGATTTATATATAATATATTCAGAATAATATATATATATATATATATATATATATAATATCGATAAATTGAATGAAATACACCGTTCATAGAGATGGTAGGCCGTACGTATGCATGAACGTTGTTTTTGCTTCCTTATTAAATTAAATGGAAGAAAGTAAATAACATATAAATAAATACAGTATCATTATTATGTAATATATTTAATTACTATTTATTATATATACTTTATAATCGTTCTTGAATGGATAACATGGAGATTGAATCTCATGGCGTCGTGGAGACGGTAATCCGTACGTACGTACGAGCGATGATATCGTTCCCATAATTATTGAATGGAATTGGAGTGGATGTTCTAATATCTGAGAATACATATGATGTTATAATAATAATATATAGTTATTGTTTCCACCATTATACCCATCCAAGTATGGTGGTGGTGGAAAAACAGATTACACCATGGCGTAGAGATGGTAAGCCGTACGTACGCAGGCGCGGTGATTTCGTTTTTCATAAGATGGATATAAGGTAAAATAAGGTTATTTCAAATTTATAATTACATATAAGTATATTAGTGATAATTATGTTATTACTTTATAATTAAACAAATAATTATGATCATGTATAAGAAGAAATAAACTTGAATGAATCAGTAGAAGTGATTACCTCCTCCTCGACGCGCCTCTTTTAAACTTCCTTTTAGGGCACTAGAGTTGGTCTTTTGAAAAGACTAGAACCTCTATAATATAACTAGAGAGGTTGATAAGTCAAATTTTCAGGGGTTGGCCGAGATTTAAGGCATAAAATGGTGTTAAGTGAAGAGGGAGGAGGTCCCAATTTATAAGAGAGGCGAGTGACACTTTTTGAAAACCTCAAAAATATTAATTTATAATAAAATCAATCCCCAAATAAAAAAAAATCCAAAATGACTCCACATTTAATATGAGATGATATAGGGTTTTAATCTCATCATACTATAAAATTTATACATGTTGGGAAATTATTTTAAACCATGTCAATTTGATTTATCCTTGTTTATCTATTTAATCTTATTTATGGTAATAATATTCAAAATTTTAAATTGTAATATGTACATACTTATGTGTTGTTAATTATCCATAATTGGATACTTTATGACATTTTAGACCATATAAATTTCTTTTTATATTTTTTAAATATATTTGTGATTTTAAAACAATTTAATTATATGTTATTTTTATAAAATATCAATAGTGTCAATTTTGACCCTGTTCATTTATTTGAATTTAAATAAAATCCACACAGAAGATATATTCGATTCAAAATATTTAATAAATTTCTAACACATCATATGCATCTATAAAATTCATGTAGCTCATTAATTAGTTCATATAATATTTATTTTAACATTTTTAAATCCATTTATTTGGTATTTTTCTTAATAAAATAATTACTACAACATTTTTGTATAATTATTTAATATAATTATTTGTTTTATAAAAATTAAAACTAAAATAATTAGATGAATATAAATCTAATTTATTTCATAAGAATACTTTTATTTGAATTTGTCTTCTAAAAATACTAACTTTTAAAATGTTGTCTTTATTAAAGTATGATGGTGACAACTTTGACATCATTTAAAATAAAATAATATAAATGTCATAATCTGTTTTATAAGGCTCCAATTGGTCCCCAAGTAGACCCTTTGAAGTCCATGGTATAGCTATAGTCTACCAATATGTTTTGGTCATGTTTTTGGTTCTTTTGATGGGAATTATTATTTTAATATAAAATATATTATTTGTTTTTAATTAAATAAATAATTTCTCTATCATTAATGTATAAGCTATTTAGGTAATTATATATTTTCTAAAAATCACAAATAAATTACCATGATGATGGAAGAAAATTTATCTTTTGAATTAGTATTTATAATCAAATTTATATTCTGTATAACCTTGTATTAAAAATACTTTAATTATTAAAGTTTGAGTGAGACACATTTCACATTCATTAAATTAAATAAACTAAAGGTCTTAATCACATCCCAGTGGGTTCAAAAAGATACCATTTCAACCCAAGTATATTTTAGGACGAAATATAATCATCCAATTATATTAATACAAGTTGTAGGATAATTTTATAATATTATTTTTACCCTTAATTACATAAATTACCTTTAACTGTAGTAAATAAAATTTTCCGTATTTACTATTCATAATGCCTAAAAATAAAAAATATCCTATTAACATAATTTTGACCTACTGATTAAAAATATGGAATCCGTTATTCCAAATTTAAAAAACATAATATGTAGTATTTAATTTAAAATTAATCCCACTGTTGAGAAGACATGTTCTAAACGTTAAAACATTGCAAAAGATTGAAATGTTTTTACCTATGAATTCAATGTAAAATTAATGATAATGACATACATAATATTAAATGGTAAAAATATAGTCTATTTATACTTTGAAACTATTCAATATTATAATTTAACCATATAAATTATCTTGATGAAAAAAGTTTTTTTTAATTAAAATTTAGCGTATTTTTACCACACATCAAAATATGAAAGTTAAAATAAAAATATTAAAAAATTATCCAAAGTTAATTTTTATATCCTTATTGAAATTCATAAGATTATTTAATCAAATTGAACTTATAAACGTGTCAAAAAGGAGATTTAAAGTAGGTTCACTGTCAAGAGGCAGCAAAACTGCATTTTTTGAAAAATACTTCCTTTATACAAAAAATTGATTTGGTTCTCATACCATGTTCTAGAAAATTTTTAAGATGAATTGTAATGTTTTAAAATTCAAAATGTGGTTAATAGTATTCATAACGTCAAGCTCATAATAATATTATTACAATATATCATTTTTTAGTAAAACATGGTATTGCGTACAAGACACGCTATTGAGGAAGGTCGCTTTTGCATGCAACACAAGCCAAGAATAGTGTTGGCGTATACTACAAGCTAGTATGGTGTAGAGTTTAGCGCAAACTAATAATGGTGTATTGTAAAACACAAGATCTCAATGAAATTAAAAATATTGTTGCTCATAAAATCTCAGTGTGTTACAGCATGAGGGAACAAATAAGATTTATAAGGTTCACCTATAAATGTGAGAATAATATTCATTTGGATGATATGGATTCCTCTAGGATCACTCTAAACAGAAGAATCATCATATACGTACAATATGTTTTTATAAGATTGAAACACATTCTTACATGTCTCATAACTATGATTTGGTGCATCCCTCAATTTACAATGATTAATGTAGGTAACAAATAGAAAGTTCTCAAAAATATATACATCCTCCATGATGATGAGTAAGTAGATCCCTTCAACTTATTCTCTATGAGCACAAAATAACGCAAGAAGAACTTTAACTTAATACATTCACAAGGAAAAGATTCCTCCACACTTTTTATGTGAAACAATTAACATAAACACTTTGATTTTCTTCTCTTTCTTACATTTATATAACATAGATAATCATAGAATCTATTTTTTAAACTTATCCAAAAGTTTTTTTATTTATTTCTAGTTTTTGTTCACTTTATAATTTAGATCTATATATAAGCGAATTTCTCTATTAGTTCTGATTTTAATATGAATTTAAAATTCAATTACTCCTCTTCAACAAAAATCCCATAGACTATATTCCAATCAATCTCTACAAAATAATTCAAATCAGATTTAATTGTATGCCGAAATAATTATTAAACCTATTAGATTAATCCTTGTAATCACTGATTTTGGAACTATATATTTTTTCAATTTCACAACATAACTCTATACTTTGGATAATAACATAGTATTTTTAAAAAGTTTATTTATCTTTCTAAAAACATTGTTTCATTATGATGTTACAATGGCATAGTGGTCTCTCAATGATCAGAGTCATGAAAAGAAATTTCCAGACTCCTTTTTTGCATGGAAGCCTCACCTGCTATGTAGAAAACCTACTTTTGGTGTGAAAAACTATTATGATAAATCCTCCTTCATTGTGTAATATGTTTTTATTATATGATGCAAGGTCATACATCCACAGAATAAGAACATTATTACAATATCCAATGTGATGTTGTACTCCATTATGTCATAGAGGGCCTCAAGGTTTTTGAGACATGGAAAGATATACTTTAACTTGTTTTCATCATATCCATTTCCGTACTCTATAGATTCCTTCACGTAGGTAGGTCCGCCCAAAACTAACTATAACGACCCAACTTTTTTTCAATAGAAATTCACTTATTATATTTATGTCATAAAATCACATGAAAACACAACATAATGAACTATTAAGTGATAAGTGACCATTAAACATAACTTTGTCACTTCTGTGTTTAACTTTTGAGAATCTGACATACATGGTTTTGTTCAAGATGTTTTTTGGAGTCTAATAAAACAAAAATAATTTTGGTGAATATTAATATACCCTTATGAATTGTAACATACCCTTATAAATAGTAATATTACATTAATAAATAGTAAATCATCCAACATAAGAGTAACCTTACTCATGAATAATTAAATAAAATTTAGACATCTTTGAAAGTGACAATTTGACCTTAGTAAACGTTTAGGTATTTCGTAAGTCATAAATAAATAATTATAATTAACTTATTTATTTAAAAGAAAAAAATAGTTTCATAAAATGTGTTTATTAATTATCAAATCAATGTCTTATAGTTTTTATATAATTTTATCAGACCCTTCGTATTTTTGGAAAGCACTATAAAGTAAGTTTTAATTTTCAAAACTGTTTTTTATGTAAATTGTGATTTTAATTAAATATTAAATTATTAATATTTAGAAAATTATTTTTTATAAATGGAATTCTTTTTTGGATTCTATACATTGAAAAATGGTTGGGGTAAAGTTTTGGGATTTTTCTCAGATAATTGAATTTTTTATGAATAGTGAAATACCGTAATTTACAAAAATAAGCTAATTATAGAGTCATGTGTGATGTTCTACTGATGTAAGCCCACTTGGTTTGGGATAACATGATAAAATTACTATTCTTGGTCACTCAAGACTCACTATTCCTTGTCTTAGGGGAAATTAAGAAACTAATAAATTTTATATTAAGGAAACCCCTCTCCCATCCACTAAACAAACCACCCTTCACACCCTCATTTCTACCCACATATCAAGTTCCAAGACTTATCTAAACTCTTATCAAACATACTCCATAGCCCCTCTCCCACATTCAAGAGTTTATAGTCTCATAAAAATTCCAAGCCTATCTTCCCTAAGGAGGAACTCAAGAGGAAGACTTAAGAGGTCATTTCTCTCCCTCTTCTCCTTTAATTTCCTTTCAAGTTCAAGTCCATTTCTTGATCTCTCCCCACCTATATTCATATAAATGGTATTTTAACTCTATTATTATACATCTACTAGAATTTTATGATTCTAATGGTATATTATATCATCCAACCCCCTTTCCCTCTTAATTTTATTTTATTAATGAAAATGTTGTTCGTGAGGTTTTAATTTATCACCTTCAAAAAATTGACATGATTGTTTCTTCCATTTCTACCTTCAAATCTGGTAATGAGACCCTTTTTATGGTTGAACCAGAACATTTTATATATATTATATCCTATTTAATGTTCTGGAACTAACTTATGACCATATTTCTAGTGATAAAATAAAAAAATTTCATTATGATCAAAAAATCTCTCAAATTAACCCAAACAATCATCTTTTAATTATTATCTAATGATACATCTAAATGGATCTAATATAAATCCTTATAAAATCATTAAAACTCATGTAATATCATTAATAACATGAAATATCAGTTCTCTATGTTTACCCATGTTCTACCCAAACTTCAATTTAAGAATACAAGTGGACCACTCAAGAAAACCATAAAAACAGACATTGTCGAACAATGTTTTTAAACTCTATAACGCAACCAAAGGCACATAAAATCACTTAATGATACCATAATGAAAAATTTTAATTTACATAAGGTTTTGGATTTATACTTAATGAATATAATGTAATTATACAGGACATTAAAGAGAAGAAAGCTTTCAGATACAAGGTATGGGGAAATTCCCGAACCCAACTTTCACCCTACGGGTTCTCCCTATTCACTCCATTTTTTATATGGTTACACCTTAAAGATAATTTTCCCTTAATTTTATTTCCTTTTCTGTGATATACATGTTTACCACTGGTTTTTATGTCGAACTTATGTTTTTCCAAAAGAACTCTTCTTTTAAGAACACGCATTTTACTTCTCACTCAAAGTGGACTGTTCTTGTAACATTTATGTTATTCCCTCTTTCTTTTGGGATCCCAAAGTTTATGAATGTGTTCTTAGGAGATAAAACACGTTATTTTCAATGGTTCAGTTATTTACATATTTTATATGTGTTCTATGTGACAAGCATGATAATGATAATGTTATGACATGATAGGTGCACCCGAAATTATATAGCGCAATATGAATGTTTGAAGTTGACGTGAGAACCCGGAATTATATAGCGCTCCAATGAATTGGGTAAAGTGATAAATCTCATGATTAAATGTGAAATTATGTCTGAGTAAGATTCTAGATTTGTTCACAAGTATGTGTGGTAGTTAACCAATAAGACAGGATGTTTCATTTTTATGCATTGCCACATTTTAAGCCTTATATTTATACATCCTCTCATGTTCATGATCTTTTTCCCATGTTATGATTATGATCACCCTATGCTATATTATTCTTATCTATCCTCTTAATGTGCTTCTAGCTCACCCCTTTTGATGTATATCCTCAGGTGGCTACATGTACTATGGAGAGGACAAGAGCCAATAAGAAGCTAGGGAAGGAAAAATTAAATAAATGTTTATGATTGATGTTGTATTTGTTATGTGTGGTCCTAGTTTTCCCAAGATGATAAAACATTGGATCCTTTATGTTTAATACTATTATATTTTTTATCTTGATAATTATGTAATATTAATGTAAGAAAATTTTGGTTCATTATAGTTGTTATTGGAGGAAATGTTTAGTTAATTTGGGAATTAGGATTAGTGAACCCTAGAGAAAACCTCTAGTATGAGACTAAGTAAAAATTTGGAAACAAGAGTATTTACATAGGGATACCATATGTTATGATTTTAGAATAAATTTTTCAAATGAATAATTTATGTATTCTTGACTTCTTTACTTATGGTTTGTTCTAACCTTTTCTATTTTTGAAAATTGTGGGTACCAGGAGAAATCAGGCCAACAACTCGTACATAGGCCAATGCAATGATTTCCTGAATGACATCCCCAATGATTTGGGGGGTGGAGTTCAAAACATCATGGTGATCCTCACCGAATTATCTCATGTCAGAAACAATAACCATAATAATGTGGAACATCCCCTTTCACCAAAGAGGGAGCAACTATCTATCGAATGTTTTAAGAGGAAACAACAACAAACGTTTAGTTGATCTTCTGATCCACTAGTTGCAAAATAGTGGGTTAACTCCATGGAGAAAATATTTTCTGTTCTTCACTGTTCTGAGATGGAGAAGGTGACCCTAGCTGTTTATCGTCTTAATGGAGAAGTTGATCAATGGGGGGTTTGATTAAGAACACCAAGCCAATGGAGGAAATGGAAGAGATTGAATGGGAAGTATTTAAGATAATGTTTCTTAATAAGTATTTCACACGAACTGTTCGTAAAAATATGGCGAGAGAATTCATAGAGGTCAAGAAAAAAACAAGGAGAATCTATCACAACCTACGATGTGAATTTTACAAGGCTTGCAAGGTACGCTTCTGTTTTTGTTATCAAGAATGATAGAAAAATTAATAGATTCTTTAGTGGATTAAAACCACACCTTCAAAAGGATCTTTTAATTTGAGACTTTGGGAGTTATGAAGAAGTTTTTCAGTGTACTCTCAAAGTGGATATGTAGTTTGAAGAATGGTCCCATGGCTAGGGGGATAAGAAACAAAAAATGGAGTTTCAAGCTGGAGGATCTAATGACAAAAGTGGTAAGAAAACTCAACGACCCACATGCCAAAAATGTGCGAAGTTTCACCATGGGAACTTCCTCAAAGGGACGAAGAAGTGATTAAATTTTGGGATAGAAGGACATCATGCTCAAGAGTGTTGAAAAGACACAAAAGGGAAGGAGAATGTAGCTGATGAAAGGAGAGAACCACTCATGGTTCAATGCTACAATTGTAGGGAGCTAGGGCACTATGAAAAAAAGTGCACCAAACCTCGAGTTATTGAGGGTAATCAGCATCAGCAGTCACCAAATCCAAAGGAACAAGGGAATGCTTATGCCATCACTACTGTGGAGGTGGATCATGATAATGAAGTCGTACAAGGTACACTTCCTATTCACTCACGAATGGAAAAAGTCTTATTTGATTCTGGTTCTATGCATTCCTTTATATCTTGCATGTTTTCTAGAACTATAGAATCAAATCCCCGCAACCTTTAAGTAGAGATATCTGTGAAAACACCAAGTGGTGCAATCATTGAAACCCAAGAGTTTGACCCCTCTTCTATTGGCTTATGTGGGAATATTCTTCTGATGAATCTCGTAATACTTCCCTTGGTGGAATTCGACTCTATAATGGGAATGTATTGGCTCTCGTTATATTGAGAACATATCAACTGTCAGGAAAAGGAAATATCTTTTCATATTCTGAACCATCCCATGCTTCTATACAAATGAAAGGAAGATCATTAATCTCTATTGAAAAATTCTTCGATGGTGTGGGTGTTGATTCCATGTGAAGAAGAATACCTCACCCAAATGGTTGAGTAGATGGAAAGTTCCATCCTTAAGGAAATTCCCATCATGAGGGAATACGATGATGTATTTCCCGAAGAGTTACCCGGAATTCCCCCGGATCGTGAGGTAGAGTTCTCAATAGAACTTATATGTAGAGGTACTCCTATCTCAAAGTGTCCCTATAGGATGACTCCTATCAAACTGGAGGAGCTAAAGAAGCAGCTGCAGGAGCATCAAGGAAGAGGGTTCATACGCCCTAGTGCATCACCTTATGGTGCACAAGTGCTCTTTGTGAAGAAGAAGGATAAAACAATGCGGCTGTGTATCGATTATCAGAAACTCAACAAGATCACTATAAAGAACAAGTATCATCTCCTAAGGATTGATTACTTGTTCGACAAGTTTAGAGGAGCTCAATACTTCTCAATGGTGGATATACGTTCTGGATATGATCAGGTAAAGGTGAATAAGGAAGGTATTCAGAAAACTTCATTCCTTACAAGGTATGGGGACTATGAGTTTTTGGTGATGCCCTTCAAACTTACTAATTCCCCTACAATATTCATGGATTTTATGAATAGAGTCTTTAGACATTACCTAGACTAATTTGAGGTAGTGTTTAGTGATGATATTATCATCTACTCCAAGAGCAAGGAGGAACATGAAGAACATATAAGACTTGTGTTGGCGACATTAAGAATGGGGAAGTTGTATGCCAAGTTCAGCAAGTGTGACTTTTTGATGTAGCAAGTTACGTTCTTGGGACATGTGATCACAAGTGATGGAATTTCAATTAATCCTTCAAATACAAAGGTGACTGAGGAATGGCCCGGGCCATCTAATGTCATAGAAATCCGTATTTTTCTTGGATTATCTAGGTACTACCAACGTTTTGTGAGGATCTTCTCACGATTGTCAAGACTGCTAACTAAATTAACAAAGAAAGGGGTAAAGTATGTCTAGATGAATGAATGTGAGGGATGCTTCAAGGACCTAAAGAGATGGATGATCACTGCACCTGTACTCACACTACCGAAAAGTGGATAATGTTTTGGGATATACAGTGATGCTTCAAAGAAAGGCTTGGGTTGTGTACTCATGAAAAATGATAATGTGATAGACTATGCCTCATGACAGTTGAAGATCCATGAGTAGAACTACCCGACTCATGATCTAGAGTGGACAATGGTGATTTTTTCCTTCAAAATCTGGCGGCACTACCTTTATGGTGAGAAGTGTGACATAGACACCGGCCATAAGAGACTAAAGTATATATTCACACAAAAGGAGCTCAACACGAGTCAAAGGATATGGTTAGAGCTAATCAAGGATTACGATTTCCCTATTAACTATCATCCTGGAAAGGCGAACAAGGTAGCTGATGCTCTAAGTAGAAAAGAACCTATAACTCTATCCATGTTGCTGATTGAGAAAGACCTCATCTTCTTGGATATGCAAAAGAATGGATTTGGAAATCATAAGGGCAGGGGATACATCCTACCTTGACCAAATGATTCCACAACCATCCTTCCTGGAGAATATTAAGTAGGAACAAAGGGATGATGTGGAGATACAAAATAGGGTGAATGCAGTAAAGGAAGGGAAGTTGGCAGAGTTCCATATCAAAGATGATGGTGTGATTCGGTTTGGAATGCAGCTTTGTGAGCCTTCATCACCTGGGATAAAGAAGGAGGTGTTGGATAATGCACAAAGATCAATATTCTATATCTATCCTAGTAGTACCAAGATGTACCATGATCTCCAAGAACACTTCTAGTGAGATTACATAAAGAATGAGATTGAAAAATATATATCATGGTGCTTGGTATGTCAGCAAGTTAAATATGAGCAATAGAAGTCCAAAGGTATGATGCATCCATTACCTATACCCATGTGGAAATGGGAAAATGTTAAAATGGACTTTTTCACGGGTCTCCCAAATTTGTCAAAGGGAAATAATGTGATATGTGTTGTGGTTGATCGACTCACCATGACTGCCCATTTTATCACTATTCGGGAAGATCTCTCACTTGAACCAATTTTCAAGATATATGTGAATGAAGTGGTGAGACTGCATGGTGTTCCACTCTCGATTGTATCTGACCATGATCCAAGGTTCACATCTAAATTATGTAGGAGCCTTCAACATTCTTTAAGTACTGAATTAAATTTCTGCATAGCCTATCACCCCCAAACTGATGGCCAGTTAGAAAGGACTATTCAGACGCTTGAAGATATTCTAAGACCATCCTCTCTAGATTTCAAAGGTGGATGGGATCAGAATCTCCCATTGGTTGAGTTCTCATTCAATAAATATCTTCCACTCGAGTATTCAGATGCCTCCATATGAATCTCTGTATGGAAAGTGATGTGGAAACCCAACTTGTTGGGATGAAGTTGGAGAAAGAAAGCTACTTGGACCTGTTCTTGTACAAGATATTATAGAAAAGGTTCAAGTCATCTAGAATCACATCAAAGCTGATCAAAGTTGGAAAAAGAGCTATGTTTACAACCGTCGAAGGGACTTGGATTTCGATGTTGGAGATAAAGTCTTCCTTCAAATATCTCCATGGAAGAGAGTCATGCGATTTAGGAAGAAAGAGAAGATAATCCCAAGGTATATTGTCCCCATTGATATCCTTGATCACATAGAAGTCGTGGCCTATCGTCTTTCACTTCCACCAAATATGGTAGAAGTTCATGATGTGTTTCATGTATCAATACTGGGGATGTACATACCAGACCTCTCACATGTACTAAACTCAGAGGTGGTATAGCTGGAAGATGATCTCTCCTATGTGGAGCAGCCAGTAAAGATTTTGGATCAGAAAGATAAGGTTCTATGCAACAAAACAACCCATATTTTAAAATTGTTTTGGAGGAACCATAAGTTTGCGGAAGAAACTTGGGAACCAGAAGAGGCAACAAAAGAGAAGTACCATCACCTGTTTGTGTAAATTGAAATTTCAGGGGAGAAATTTCTTATGGGGGGAAGAATGTAACGACCCAATGTTATTTCAATGGAAATTCCCTTCTTATATTTATGTCATAAAATCACATGGAAAAACAAGATAATGAACTACTAAGTGCTAAGTGACTTTTAAACATAAGTTTTTCACTTCTTTGTTGGGAATTTTGAGAATCTAACATACATAGTTGTGTTCAAGATTTTTTTTTGGAGTCTAATAAAACAAAAATAATTTTTGGTGAATAGTAACCTACCCTTATGAATAGTAACATACCCTTATAAATAGTAATATGAAACTTATGAATATTAAATCATCCGACATAAGAGTAACCTTACCCATGAATAATTAAATAAAATTTATCCATCTTAGAAAGTGACAATTTGACCTTAGTAAACGTTTTTTTATTTCATAAGTCATAAATAATTAATTATAATTAATTAAATAATGTAAAAGAAAAATTTATTTTCTTAACATTTGTTCATTAATTATCAAATCAATGTCTTATAGTTTCTAGATAATTTTATAAGACCCTTCGTTATTTTTGAAAGCACTATAAAATCCGTTTTAATTTTAAAAACTGTTTTTTAAGAAAATTATGATTTTAATTAAATATTAAATTAATAATATTTAGAAATTTAATTTTGAAAAATGAATTAATTTTTGGGATCTACACGTTGAAAAATGGTTGGGGTAAATTTTTTGGATTTTTCTGAGATACTTGAATTTATCATGAATAGTGAAATACCATAATATACAAAAATAAGCTAAATAAGCTAATTATAGTGTCACGTCTGATGTTCTGCTGATGTAAGCCCAATTGGTTCGGGATCACATGATACCATTACTATTAATGGTCACTAAATACTCACTATTCCTTGTCTTAGGAGAAATTTATAAACTAATGAATTTTATATTAAGGAAACCCCTCTCCCCTCCACTATAAAAACCACCCTTCACACCCTCATTTCCTCAAACCTCTCAAGATCTCAGCCTTCTATAAACACTTCCCAAACATCATCCCTATCCCTTCTCCAACTTTCAAGAGTTTCTGGTCTCATAAAAAGACCAATCCTAGCTTCCTTAAGGGGGAACTGAAGATGAAAATTCAAGAGGTAATTTCTATCCCTCTTCTCCTTTAATTTCCTTTCAAGTTCATGTTCATTTCTTGATATATCCCCACATATATTCATATAAATGTTATTTTAAATCTAGTATTATAAATATACTGGAATTTAATGATTCTAATGGTATATTATATCATCCAACCCACTTTCCATCTTCCATTTATTTTATTAAAGAGAACGTTGTCCATGAGGTATTAATTTATCATGATAAAAAAAATGGCATGCTTTCTTCTTCAATTTATACCATCAGATCTGGTCATGAAACCATTTTTATGGTTGAACCATAAACTTTTATATGTATTATCTCCTATTTAATGTTTTGGAACTAACTTATGACCATATTTCCAGTGTTAAAATAAAACATGTTCATTATGGTAGGAAAATCGCTCAAATTAACCCAAACAATCATATTTTAATTATTATCTAATGATACATCCACATGGATCTAATATAAATCATTATAAGATCACTAATACTCATTTAATATCATTAATAACAGGAAATATCAGTTATGGATGTTTACCCATGTTCTACCCATACTTCAATTTAGTAATACAGGTGAACCACTTTAGAAAACCATAAAAACAAACATTCTCGAACAATGTTTTTAAACTCTATAACTCAACCAAAGGCACATAAAATCACTTAATGAAACAATAATGAACCATATTAATGTAAAAAAATTTTGGGTTTCTAATTAATGAATATAATGTAATTATACAGGACATTAAAGAGAATAAAGCATTCTGATTAAAGGTAAGGGGAAATTCTCGAACCCAATTTTCAACTTACGGGTTCTCCCTCTTTCACTCCATTTTTGATATGGTTACTCCTTAAATATCATTTGTTCTTAATTGTCTTTCCTTTTATGGGATATACATTTTTTTCACTGGTTTTTATGTCAAACTAAATGTTTTCCAAAAGTACTCTTCTTTTAAGAACACGCCTTTTACTTCTCACTCAAAGTGGATGGTTCTTGTAACATGTATGTTATTCCATCTTTCTTTTTGGAACCCAAAGTTTATGAATGTGTTATTATGATATGAAACCAATTCTTTTCCATGGGTCAGTTATGTACATATTTTTTATGTGTTCTGTGTTTCAATCATGATAATGATAATGTTATGACATGACTTGTGCACCCAGAATTATATAGCGCAATATGAATGTTTGAAGGTGATGGGTGCACCTGGAATAATACAGTGCTCCAATGCATTGGGTAAAGTTATTATGTCATTAGTAAATGTGAAATTATGTGCGAAAAAGATGATATATTGGTTCACAAGTATGTGTGGTAGTTAACCACTAAGAGATGATGTTTCGGTTTTATGCGTCGCCACATTTCAAGCCTTATATTTATGCCACCTCTCATGTTCATGATCTTTTTACCATGTTATTATTATGATCACCCCATGCTATATTTTTCTTATCTATCCTCTTACAGGGCTTCTAGATCACCACTCTTGATGTATATCCTCAGGTGGCTACATGTAATAAAGAGGGGACAAGAGCTAATAAGAATCTAGAGAAGAACAAATTAAATAAATGTTTTTGCTTGATGTTGTATTTGTTATGTATGGTCCTAGTCTGCCCAAGACACTAAACCTTTGGATACTCTATGTGTAATACTATTATGTTGTTTATATATAAAATAATTTAATAGTAATGTATGAAAAGGTTGGTTCATTATACTAACTCAATCTATTTTTTGGTACAATATCTCTTTTATGGTACATGCCTTCTTCTTTAATCAACTTCTATAAAGTTATCCCATCATATGATTTATGTTGCAACTTTCTTAAACATCATACATCCTAAACATGATTCATGATATGTAATAACTATAACCCATCTTAATTATCATCTTAATTAATATCCAATATTCTCTCCCTAACAAGATTATATGAGTGTGAGTGTCATTCATGTATTTCCGAAATAATCCAACCTAATGAATCAACTTTCCTCCAACCACATCTTCTATAATCTCTTTAATAAACAATTTCATAACATATTATTCTCAACAATCTCTCCCTTTGGATTATTATTTTAAGCTAAGGATAATAAATTACTAACATACTCATAATTCATAGTAATAGATCAACACTAAATAATTCTAAGCCTACATGGGTGAACTTAGTGTAGGAAATAAAATTATTGAATAAATAATACCTTGTTGTCAATGAGAAATTCTCTAGAATGAATACTTTTTTTAATATGAAACATTAAACATTCAAGATGATGAGTTACAAAATAAAAATAGATTATAATTAGATTATAATAAACATTTCATAATCCTAACCGACAACACATCATATCAGTTTAAAAAACATTCATGCACTTCAAAAAAACTATTAGAATATATTATACACATGGAAAATAATAAAATCACAGCATTTACCTTTTTTGAACTCCACTTAAATATATTATCTCCCTGAATGGGTAATTAATATATCAATGGATAGGTTTATATTTTAATTTTTTCTACCTTCTATAGAAATATCCTAAAACAAGATGATAGAGGGGACTTGTACACCACACCTTATCATCAATATGGGTGAGGTTGAATTACCAGCATTGACCTTAGATTTTGATAATAATTCTTTTTATAGTGGCTTGGTGATCATATCCACAATATACTCCTATATAGAAACATATTTAATCATCAATAAATATTTCTCTATAATTTCATTGATAATTTTATATTAAATATCAATTTTCATTACTCTTGAATATTGAAAATGATTATTTGAAAAATTGATAGAACATTGATTATCACTTACAAGAATAAGTGGCCTAATCATCTCAATTTTGAAATCTGCCAAATTTTTCATCAGCCACACTAATTTTGTTGTGGTATAATTTGTAACCACATATTCTACCTTAGTATTAATTAAAATTAGACAAAAATATTTCTTATTACACTAATACACACACCATTCACCTAAGATGAAAAATCCACCGTTCGTGGATATTATTTCATCAACACCACCAACCCACTCAAAATTTGTATAACCAAATAGGGAAATCATTATTATTATTTCATTTTTGAAACCTAAATTTATAATTAATTTATTATATCTATGATACCTTTTTATTACAAAAATAATAAGACTTATTTTGGTTCACTTAGATACCCATAAAAAAGTGTAACACCATACACTAAATATACTATTGAATCTATGAGATATAACATAAGTCTAATCAATTTTATGAGAACTTCATGATTGACATTTTTTCCGTATTCATATTTGTATAACTTTGTTTCCACTAAAATACATGTGGAAATAGGCTTCAAAATTTCCATTCAAATTTCATTCAAGAGATCCTTATCCTAGTTATCTTGATAATGAATATTGTTTTATTTACTTTGAGATATTTATAATCCAAAAACGAATATCTTTTCCTCACATATGGAAATTTCAAAGAAATTATTCACATCCTTATAAAATATTTCACATATTCCTTAATCATTTCATAAAATATTATATCATATACCTAATCAATAATAAGAACACATAGCTATTTTTCATTTTGATATAGATATCATTTTCCATACTCATAAAACCTATAAAATATAATCAAAATCGATAAAAGACTTATTTAACATTAAAATTGAAATCTATCAAGAACCTTGTACTTTACATTGAATTGGCTTAACATAAATATATTTGACATATTTCTGAATTTTTTCGATCTCTTGATATCTTACAAATAAAATTAGACTTCTTATAAAATTTTCAATAGTCTTTAGTAGTATTTTATTTTGAAATAAAATTAGGGTTACCACAGTTTCCAATTTTTTTTGATTCATTCTATTTATCCAAAAAATGATCATTTTGATTGGATTATTTATATTTGAAATTTTTTTAAAAAAATATTAATATAATCTTAATTATATGATTTTTAATCATTATGGTTATTAATTATTATTTAAAAAATCCCTAGATTCTTGAATATAATTTTGGTAAAATATGTCTTTTATTGGGTTATTGTTTCATTAACTTTGATCAGTTTCTTTTAAAAATGATTAATATCATTCTACAAATAATAAACATTTTATCCAAATTGATATTCAAGATCATCTAATCATCATGAAACGTTTTTATTAAAAAAATATCCTTTGAAAGTTATACTTTTTAATCATCAAGAAATAATTTCTTGTAGTTATAAGTGTGGTTATCCTTCATAAAATTCCAATTCCATTTAAAATGATTTTATATTTTTAAAAGAATTTACCTCAATTCCGAATTAAATATAAAATTCATATGTGTCTCCTCATCTCTATATCTAGAATTTATACCTTCATCACTAATGATTTTTTATAACTCACATTAGTATTGTGAATATTTTTTCCAAAATCGCAATGAATATCAACCACATCTTATTTACCACTACTTTCATATTCTTCAGACATAAATCTGAAATTCTTAATTTTGTTCATTAATAAATTCATACTCAATACTCTAGAAGTGAATTTTAGTATTGATGATTTTTTCTTTGAGAATACTCTTGGTTTTCACATTTTTTAATAAATAATTTCAATTTATTATAGTTTTGTAGAATTGTGTGAAGAATATCTAGAATATCCACAATATAAACATTTATGTTGTAAATTCCATTCAAATATTGCCTAAATAATTCCTAAATTTGGAGAGATAAATGAAAAAAAATTAGCAGACCTTATATCCACATTCGAGCATGAATATTAAGAACTATCTTCATAGTATTTACAAATAACATTATCAAATTATTTATATTTTGAGACATAAAATGAAATTTCCTTTTAAGCATTTCAATTTTTCATGATAGACCATTATTTTCTCATTTCCTAAGAAATAAGAGTATTAATAAAATCATAAAGGGAGGTTTTAATTATAACTTTATCTCTCAATGTTTATTCATTTTCATCAATTTTTTTATAAGATTTGAAAGATCATATGTACCATAGTGGACTCTTCCAAATTATTACCATAAACCTGATTCCTGGTGAAACTATAATTTACCATTATAAATAATTTTTCAATTGTATCATTATCACATATCTTGTGATATTCATATTTATTTCTCAAAAACTACAACTATTTCGATTTGACATTGGTTTTTTACTTTGTAGATATTATCCAGTTCATCCAAAATAACTTTTCTATTTTGAGTGATTTGACCATCAAAAAATCACTTTTTTAAAGGGGTGATAAAATCAAATTTGTAGATTGCATATAATTATCAGTACCCCTTTTATCTAAAAATCTATGATAAAAACCTTCATCACATGGGGAATGATTTATTTATGACATATAAATATTTATAACTGAGAGAAATAATACATGTAAATATTTAATCTTTTAAAAAAAGAAACATTTCCCATAAAATATGGGAATACATTTCTGTCAGCTAAATTAAAATAATATATAATTGATAAGATAAAATTATAATTGATTCTTCTTTCTGAGAGAGACATCAAATTGAAAACCAAAAATAATGGGAACTAGGCTCTAATGCAAAATGAAAATCCACCGATACAATTTGTAAGAGATCATGGGGTGAATTGGTTATGTAAATATTTTGTATGTTCCGTAAACGAAAAATCATCACCAACTATTAAAGTGTAGTGATATAATATATCATCACTTCTGCGTGCATAAACAATATAAGGGAACCCAGTAGATTTATAAGTATCACATCTCAATGTGACAATTATAGTCTATGGTGTGATTTGGATTCCTCCAGGATCCCAATACCGATTAGAATAATCATGAAATTATAAATGAATAGGGTATAACCTTGAAACATGTTCTTACCTGTCACTCGATTATGATTTAGGGAATACCAAAAACAAGTGAATCCAGCACATTATAATGAAAAAAATTTGAAACAAATGATGTGACTCCATAAAAATAGACTTCTTATAAGTATTTTAGTGTGTTGAGTTCTTTAACATATTTTATACATGAACATAATTACCAAATCGAATCATCACATTTATAATTAGACAATAAAAAGTTTCCTCTTTAGTTTGTATGCACAAAACAAGCACACAAACACATTATTCATCTTCTAAATCTTACATTCTTCAATCATACATATTACACAATATTCATTATTTTTAACATATTAAAAAATTATTATATTATATATTCTATATATTCTTATTTATCTTCTTATTTATGAAATCCTATCACTCCATATATTAGATATTCACAACTATCAAATTTTCTGCTAATTTAGATTTTTATATCAAATATTGTTCATTAAACATATATATTGTAACATATTTTAATTAATATCCAGCTTATAATTAAATTGGTTTTTATTATAGGTTGAAAATACCTACAAAACAATCATAGGAAATCAAGTCGTAGAGGATATTCCAACTAACTTGTTTTCATTATTAATGGAATAATATCATCCTTTACAGTGTAACATAGTATTTACAAACATCATCTTTAACTATATAAACACATTGTGGCGTGATTTTTACATTGTGGCATAGTGGTTTTCCAAAGTCCATGTATTGTAAATAAATCATCCGACCCCTTTGAAATGTGAAAACCTCTTCTATGAAGTGAAATACTTTCTTGTGGAATGGAAACAAATTACAGTGAATACTATTTCATGATTCTAGAGACTCTAATATTAACATGTTCATATCCTCCATGATGTGGTCATACTTCTATGAAAAAAACAAATTATTGAAACAACCATTTTGATGTATAGGTTCCCAATATTCTAAATAAATGAAAAATATGCTTGTAATTATCTTCTACATAGAAATTTACTTATAGCATGGATCCCATTAAATAATCAGGACTAAAAAAAGTTGACTTAGTCACCTTTGAATCATTATAACCACTTTATGTCATACCCCTTTTCTATAACCAAAATATATTGTGTAATCTCAAGATCTATGAACTATAAATGATTTCTTCAGTAGATTGCATCATGAACTCCTTTCATGATATCTAATTACCAAATACTATCTTAAGCATCATCTAAATAAATATCTAAACATGTTTACATAATATAATTAATTGACATTGAGTATGATTTATGTATTGACACCAAAATACAAATAAATACTCACTACCACTCCAAAATCTTCTTCAAAAATATCCTCACAAAAATCTCTCAACAACTCTTTGTCTCATAAAGGAAATCTCTGGAAAAACCATTGAATCCCCTATAAAAACTATTCCAACCATTGAGCATGATATATTCACAAATGTATCCTATTATAAGGCCCAAAGAATATGCCAGAGTACCAAAGTAGTACTATAGTGTGACTTGAGAATACATAAGAGAGACAACAGCACCTGAATATCAAATAAATGATGTTTTCTCAATTTAATGTTCACTATATCATGATTCTTTATTTTTTGGAAATTTTAATTCCACATAGATCTAGACTAATAATTCATTATGATCTAATGCCACCGTAAGAGTTTTATAATATTTTATTTTGGATAGACATGATATTAAATCCCATTAAAAATTATATATCATGAAATATCATAACAATAGGGCCACCCATTAACATTATATGAATTTATTAGTATCCAAATTTTATTTTTGGGCACCCATGAACATCATATGTATTCATCATAATTCATATAGAAATTATAGGTATGGGTAAGTAAAAACTTTTCAAATGTTGGGATCATATTAGGGCCACATGGCTAACATATACTAGGAAGATAATTTAAAATCATTTTTTGTCACCAAATTAAGAAATAATACCACAACACAACTACATACATGATTTTAATATGAGATGAAATATTTCTTGTACGAATCAAAAATGTATCTTAGAGAAAATACTAGAATATTAAATAAAATATATACTATGTTAGAGTGATCCATGATTCATTTTATGCATGATTAAGTCACATAATTTGGTACCAAATCAATGGTTGAGAATTCATATTAAATAAAAACAATGGAAATGAATAGGTATTTCCTCATATGAAGAACATAGTACCTGAGTAGATGTAGGTGTGAGATAAGGATGAGGAAGTTGTTTCTATAAGACATTATAAACACTAAGGGGAAACCTCCTAATATAGAGAAATAGTTATGGATATATTTTTAGTGATTTGAAATATTTATTTTCACTCAATATTAATATTATATATTTTATTATAATATATCTCTATATTGATCTTAATTTAAAAATAAGGTTGTTTTTTCAATATGCATTAATTTATCATTTAAGATTATTATTGACTTGTGATTAAATGTAATTTACAAAACGATTATATTATCCTATTTATGAGTGTAGAATAAAAGGATCATTATGAAAATAATGTGAAAAATAGGTCGTCATCTAGATATTGGAACACATTAACATGGGGGAAGGTTATGTTAATTGACAAAATATTTTTTTTGTGTCCTTCAAAACCCCCTACCGCATGATTAATTATTTTTTATAGTTGTATAATTTTGATTCCACAGAATCATTTCACTTTATTAAAACAATGTATTTTTAAACAATACCAAAGGGGACCTATAATTCTATTAATAAGGCCTTTGTATACATTTAAAGGTAATAATAGAAGAATATTGTTGTAGTTTCTGATCTTATTAACATGACTAAAAAGTGGAATTGATTAGGTCAATTTGATTCATTTTACCCTATGTATGACCTATCCTAGTGAAGTATAGAATTTGATTATTGAATCCAAACCTAGTTGAGCCCCATTATTTTCACATTATCTCATTCAATATTGAAAAATCTATATGTTATCAATTTTTATTATACAAATAATCCAATTACACTATTGAGATGAACCCATACTTACCAATATTTTTTCATATTTTATACAACCACAATTGATGTTGTTGTTTAGAATAGGTGAATTTTTGGCGTTTTGGGGGAAAATAATAAAAATTGAAAACCCATAAAACATTAAAAATTTAAACAAGGAAACAATACATAAGAAAATCCCTATCATATCATTTAATGTAATATTGTAGGTCGTTTTCATTGTGTATATCTTGTTTTAATTAAAATTACACAATTTTAATTAACTGTAATAAATTATTTTGACGGAAAAATGAATAGGCTCAAAAGAGTGCCCAATAAGGGGTGACTTGTGATATATATATAGAGGATATAGACATCCATTATTGATCTAGAATGGATTTAGATATATGAAGTTACCACCAATAAAATAATTAAAAAATGAACTTCAGTAAAATAAAAAACGATATATTTTAAAATAAAATGAGTGAAATAAATGGGGAATAAGAAAGTGGGGAAGATAATTTGATGAAACTAGACCCCATAATTAATGAAAATATATTATATTGAATTAAAATTTTATTTAGATAATAATAATATATACATTAATTACAAGAACAAGTACATGTGAGCGTGTTTGGAAAGAAAAATGAAAACCTGGGGAGGAGTAGGGGAGGAAGTCACATTTGAGTTATTAGAATAAATAAATATAATGATAAAAATTAGTAAATAACAACCAAAATTTCACCACACTATCAAGATTATAACTTAATTAATTACATTAGGAATAAGGTAAAAAATGAATATTTTTTTGTTAATGTAAAAATTAAATGGAATATCACATTCTTGGTGAAGAAGGTTGCTTTAATAGAGCCTGATAGATAGAATTTTGAAGTTATATTTTTTTTGGAGAAGATTATAAACCCAATAATGATTATTCTATTATGTAATCGATACCCTCTAATAGTAAGTTAATGTTTTTATTAAATATTTACTGAAGGGGTCTAAACCCAAGTTCTAGTTGGGAGGAAATAAAACACATATAAAGAATTTTTAATTTATGAGATTATATTTTTTTAAATTAAATAATTAACATTTGACCACAAAGAGGGTATTTATTATGTCTATAGGATTTAGATATAGAAAATAGCATGAGGGAAAAAATACACAAACAATATACATGACTAATTTGTTAATTCTAAGGTAGATCATTTTAAAATCCAGGAATATCTTGTATGTGAACTTGTATAGTAATGTTTAAAATGATAGACTCTAGGGGATCATGATATAAATAAAACACACTAAATATTGAACATGAATTTAAGTGTATTTTTAACTATAAAATAATAAACCACAGGGATACAACCAGGAATAAAATAATATTAGTCTTTTTCATCTTGAGTAAAATGAGTAATTGATATACCACTTCAAATTTATGATATCATTAGGAATTTGGTGTGTGAGTTAAAAGGAAACATCATCAAAAAACATAAATGATATTCTGAGATATGGATTCCCTTTTCTCAATTAGATTCCCTGAAAAATAAAATTATTTTAATTTTATTTCTAATATAAATGAAGGTTTACTTCTAGAGTACCCACACTAAATTAACTGCTGAAAATAATATTCCATGGCTCAAAAATATCCAAAATAGTGTTAATAATGAGTTTTTAACTCATAATGGATAGTGGGGATAATATTAAAACCAATTTAATAAGAGGTAAATGAAATTATATTAATTTCATTTATGTTTTACCAAGGATTGAAAACCCAAGATGATTAAGGAAAACATAAATGAGTATAAATTTTAAAAATATGGCATGATATAAAATTGATTCCCAAAAAATATATTCATTTAAACTTCAATGACCTTTGAATTAATCCAGAGATGATTTAGGTTTTCTACGGATCATGTTGAGAGAAATTAAATGAAGAAATTTTATCACACAAGTGTGGGGCATGTGGTTTTCTTATCCTATAACTATTTTTCATTAGTTTTTCATTTCTTTTTTTATTTATTGTATGGAAATTATTATAGTGTATACAGAGATTTATAGTTTTTATGAAATATTGAGAATAATCATCTATGTTATATTTAAATGATGAAATAAATTTAAAATAATGTATTTGTTTAAACAATTCCTATGAACATGAATTTTACATTATTAAAGTGTTAAATAATATTGGAGATATAGGAATGGAATAGGGGATTTAAGAAATAAAGGGCTACTACAATCTCAAATAGTAAACTATGAAACTATTTTGGGAGGAAAACACACTCTATCATTGGAGGATGGGAATTTAAAACCTCTTCAATATATCCTAGGGTACTCTTAGTGTTTATGTGCCAATTGTAGTCGTGTAAACCTCCAAGACTTCACCAAACTATATTTAGCCTAATAGAATGACATAAGAATATTATAGATTACAAATATAATAGTGTGAAGAAACCCAAAAATATATCATAATGGTAATGGGCCCTAGAAACCCAAATCATCCTTTATTCTCGTTTAAATGTTCCTTGTCTTTTGATTATATATTATTTCAAAATCATAATGACAAAATTATTTGGAATAGGGGAGATCAAATGTTGTCTCATGGTCTAATGTTACCTAAATAAAATTTCTGATAATGTATCATAGATGGAACTCCAATGTTATCTCATGACATGGCCCAATATTATGTTTACCCGTCAACATAGTATGAAATGATCAATATATAAAATTATATTTTTTGGAACCCAAAGTCATCATCTATATTCATAATTATTCATGTGAGAATTATATAAAGGATTGAGAATAATATTTTCTTGCAATTGAGATCATCTCATGGCCTTATAGATAACATGCAAATTATAGGAGAGTACCCTTTAATCTTTTTTACCAATTATGTAAATTGGACCATAACCCTAACACATATAATGGTTGTGAGTTGAGATGAAATATTATATGTATAAATTAGTTGGTAATATATACATCAGATACATGAAGTGATCCATGTTTCCCTAAAAACATTTTAAATCGCATTAAATTAATGGTGAAGTTTTATTATTGAATGATTAGAAGGTAAAATTAATATGGAGTTACTTCATGTAATAAATAAAGAACATAAGAGTAAGTTTCAGTAAGTTAATGATGAGTATGAGATATTCATAATATGATCTAAAACTTGA
Organism: Viscum album; assembly: GCA_963277665.1. Taxonomy (NCBI): domain Eukaryota; kingdom Viridiplantae; phylum Streptophyta; class Magnoliopsida; order Santalales; family Viscaceae; genus Viscum; species Viscum album. The sequence continues at coordinate 186,825,894 of OY728155.1, read as the reverse complement.
TGATCATACTCTTGATCAGGAGGAAGGATGACATAGATCTACATCAGTATTTATAATATTTCTCTTCCATTTCTATTATTTTCATTTATAATTTTATCTTATAGTACATTATTATTCTTATGTGGAATATTGGGAATTTTTTTTGATTAATATTCTCTATTATATTCATTTAATATTTATTATAACTATTGATTTTTTCCATTTTTCCAAATTTGTATCCCATTATTTTTGTAGTTAGATGATCACGGGATCCTTGTAAAATGAATGTGGAACATGGTTTTTTCTCTATAGATTAATAACACTATAACTTGTGTAAACATTTGTAATCTTGGAAAACTATCCCTATGTGACCTTGAAAACCCCTCATTGTAAGACCCAAACCATGAGATAGTGGTAAAATTCGATACAACCGAATGTTTTCATAAATTCCCACCAATGAAGTTTATTAGGTCACCTTAAGGGTACTTGTGTATTTGTTAAGAAGTACCTGGGATATCCTTAAAGAATATTCTAGAAGGAAATTTTATTGTTTTATCAACTCATTAGCACAATTAGAAGGTGGAATTGAGTAGCTTTATGGGATTTATTTTCATCTTTTGGTGACCACTCCATGTAAATAAAGAACATAGGTCATTGAATCCAGGTCTTTGTGAACCCCATTGTTTTATAATTTATATCAATCACTATGTATTATTCCTTTTGTTTGACATTTTTCATATAAAAATTATCCTATTAATGTTTTTGATCAGCACCTACACCTATGGATATGACCCAATAATTACTGGTATTATGCCATATTTTTTTAGGAAATATGTGTAACGCCCCGACCCCAGCTACCCAGAGCCGGTGCATTACTTCGTAACATTGGCATGATCACAAATGATCAAGTCTCGAAAGACCGATTAGTTTAGTAGCCTTGGAAATACTAGATACATTCATCAGTTTTACATTACATCATAAAATGAAAAACTACTACAACAACATAATGTCTCCACAGTCCACACTATTATCCCCTCATAATATCCCTGCAGGTCATTCATAATTTACTTCTTCACTTCCTGGGAAAAAATAAAACATAGAAAAGGGGTGAGCTCAAATGCCCAGTAAGGATTACAATATAGCGGAAACTTTCATAAATAAGAATAAACATTTAAGGCAATGTATAACTAAAAAAAGCCTTTTAAACTTGAATATCAACATAATATGGCAAAAGTAAAATGAAATAACGCCATTTACTCATTCACATGGATATTCTACTAATCGAATAATCACATGCAAAATCACTAACCACTTTCATAATGTTGGAATGCATAATGCCAGACTATCATAACCACATAGACAAGGCCTCATGCCAAGAATACAAATAAGATTTTGTCAAGGCCTTGTGCCAAGACACTAGTTTGTCTCATGAGACCTATCGATGCATCGAGGAGCTATAGCGGGCTCCACCCGTCACATATTAAGTCCAATGCATTCCCATATGAAAAGGTTTAAACATAACATAAACATTCGTATTAAAACTAGCATACAAAATGTCAATAATTTCACCATAAACTATGAATGGTATAAAATAGCACATCCACAGTCAAACATATCACAAAAACCTTCAATACAATACAGAAGTTTTGTATTATAATAAATCAACTTCAAATAAGCGTAAAATCCATCAAAGGATGTTGACATAGATGAAATCAAAACACTTTTTAGAGAAATATCTCTTTCTATTTTTGAAATCGTTTAAGAGCCATAAAAAACATTTTCTTGAAAATATTCTTATAAGCTTGTAAGGAAAGCTTTGAAGATTTTATAACGGCGGAAAATAACCGCACCCGCCGTATAAGTTAAAAAAACATTCTTACCTCAATTCTGTCGAAAAGGTTAAAAAGGACCTTGTTTTGAAAATGACGGAAAGATTCCTCTTATAAAAAGTCAAAAAGGGTATAAATGACTTTAACCCATATTCTTGTAATTAATAAAAATTTTTTGAAATACATTTTGAAGAAACATGGATGTGGATGATAACGAGGTCCCTGTAGATAATTATGTATAAACAACTTTGGATAATGAAGAGGTTGTGAAGTAAACCCTTACCTTGTACTTTTCCTTGGTTGGGGTAGGTTAACCTCCTGTATAATGGTGAAATAATTTTTATTAAATTATACGAGAATCATATACATTCATATCATATATGATCTTTTAACATTGCTTTGTTAACAATATCTTAGATTTATCGTTGTTTCGGGTGTTAACTTACTCGTTTTCTTATAGGTTTTGTCACGTAAGTCATGTTTTTCATGGATAGGTTGTATCTTATTCATATCCAGAATGATATCATGTCCTTAAACATTATTTTTAAATTATCAAATGATAATTATACTTGAATGGATACGATGGAGAATGAATCTCATCGCGTTCGTGGAGACGGTAGTCCGTACGTACGCACGAGCGACAATATCATTATTTTGATATTAAAATAATATATAATTGGATAGTATATCATATATACATAATCATTATCATGTTATATTTATTATTTACCTGAATTACATATCATTATTATACCCATCTAAATAATAATATATTGAATAACAATTACACCATGACGTGGAGACGGTAAGCCGTACGTACGCACGTATGGTGACATGTCATTCAAATGATGGGTAGAATACTGAATATGGTTGTTCCATATTTATAATAACATCACAGTATATATAATATACTGGAGTTATAATTTTAGAATTGAAATAATAGAGAAAGAGGGAGTGGAAGAAGAAAGAAACATGAAAGAGGGTGATGAAAATGTTACCTCCTCTTCGGGTTCTTCCTTTTGATTTGATCAAAAGGACTCCTTAAAATGGCTTTCTGACTAAAGTAAAGCTTATAGGATGAAGGGAGAAATGTTGGGAGAGTATTTGGGCAGAGGTTGGCCGAACCAAAAGGCTTGAATGTGTGAATAAGGTGATAGAGGTGGGGGCCTTTTATAAGAGGAGAGGAGGGGCTCTTTTGGAAAGATTGAAATGTTACATTATTATACCATGCTTTTCGGATTCTAAAGGTCCCACACTTATATAATTCGTGGCTAAGGTGATAAGGGTTCGAAATCTCTTCATACAATAGGCTTTGGACAAGTGTAAGCCTTGGAGTTTTCATTATCTTCTCATTTTATTTAAATCGTTAAATAATGAGGTCATCGCTGCATCATAATGATGTCATAAATAATTTAATTTATTTAATTTCTAAAAATTAGAAATAAAATACTATGATGTAGGAAATATTTTTATCTTTCTAATTAATATTTATAATCAAAATTTGGACTTGTGTAACCCCACTAAAAAACTTTTTTAGTAAGACAACTAATGTTTGTGTCAATTTACTTTTAACATTAAATAAATATATATTAATGTCATTTTCCAACTAAAGTGGCTCCATGGGGTCCCCAAGTTGACCCATGGGTTTTCTTGGACGGCCATGACTCATCCAATATGAGTAGGACAAGTGTCATGCTCATCTCATATTATTAAAACATTATTTGTACCTTAAACTACACTAATTACCTCTAATCGCGATTAAGAACTTAAAAGTTACTATTCACCAAAAATTTATTTTAATCTCATTGAACCACATTTTACTTCTTAATGACAACCATGTATGTCGGATTTTTGAAAATCAAATCACAGAAGTGGTAATATTTCATTTAAATGAAAAATCAGTTATTTAACTACCACTTAGTGGTTTCACTATTCATCAAAGATTGAAGTTTTTCAGAACAAAGTCAAAATTTCACCCTAAGCTATAATTGATATTCCGAATTCAAAAATGATGTCTATTTTACAAAATTCCAAACATATAAGTTTCATTAATTAATTTTATAATTAATTCCCGCTGTTACAAAAAATGGTGTGTTTCTAAGAAACAATTTATATCAAAAGATTGGCATTTGTTTATGTCCGTTTTCAATGTTAAATTAATTATAATGACCCCCATTGGATAAAATGGTAAAAATATATTCTAATTATACTTTAAAACCACAAAATAGTATAATTTTTCACTATAAATTATTTTGATTTAAAAAGTTGTTTTTGAGTATTTTTCACTATCCATAAAAAATTCGAAGTTCTCAGAAAATACCAAAAATCCAACATAGGCTAATTTCGATATTCCGAATCCAAAGATGAAGTCTATTTTGATAAATAAAATTTATAAAATTTCAAAAAGTAGGTATTACTATTCAAAATGGCTAGTTTAATTAGTTGTGGTGTGTGTTAGAGCTCAAGGTTGCGTACAACACACGCTATTGCATTATTCGAAGGGAAATGTATCGTGGAAGCTTGGGGTGTTACATTCTCCCCTCCTTCAAATAATTGCATCCTCGCAATTTCTAGGGTATAAAAAGACTCGGGTGGTTCTTCATCATAAGTTCCTCAGGTTCCCACGTTGCCTCTTCCATTTTATGATTTCTCCACAAAACCTTTACCAGACGAGTCGTCCGGTTTCTCAGCACCTGCTCCCTCACATCAAGAATCCTGACGGGCTCTTCACAATAGGAAAGATCGGGTTCCAGTTCTAACTCCTCATAGGTGAGTACATGCGTTGGGTCAGGCATGTATTTCCTCAACATAGATACGTGGAAAACATCGTGAACTTTGGAGAGATTTGGCGGCATCGCCAAACGATAAGCTACCGCCCCAATACGATCTAGAATTTCGAAAGGTCTGATGTACCTGGGACTCAACTTACCCTTCTTACCAAAACGTATAACTCCCTTCCATGGAGATACATTTAGGAAAACATGATCTCCCACTTTAAATTCCAAAACCTTTCTTCTGTTATCGGCATAGCTCTTCTGCCTACTTTGAGCTGATTTGATGTGATTTTGGATTACCTTCACCTTTTCCATTGTTTCTTCCACCAGTTCTGGTCCCACAAGTTTTCTTTCACCAACGTCATCCCAACAGGTTGGTGTACGACATCTCTTTCCGTATAACGCTTCATAAGGTGCCATCTGAATGCTTGAATGGAAGCTATTGTTATAGGAAAATTCCACCAGTGGTAAGTATTGATCCCACATACCCTAAAAGTCAAGAGAGCATGATCTCAACATGTCTTCTAAGGTTTGAATAGTCTGTTCTGATTGTCCATCTGTTTGAGGGTGATAGGCAGTGCTCAAACAAAGTTCAGTATCCAAGGCCTTTTGAAGACTTTTCCAGAATCTTGAAGTAAAACGAGGATCATGATCAGAAACAATCGATAGGGGTACTCCATGAAGTCTTACAACTTCATTAATATATAATCTTGCTAGACGTTCAAGTGGTAGATCCTCCCGTATAGCCAGAAAATGTACTGACTTAGTAAGACGATCAACAATGACCCATATTGCATCATTCCTTCTAGGAGTCTATGGTAGTCCCATGACAATGTCCATCATAATATTATCCCATTTCCACTCAGGTATGGGAAGAGGTTGCAATACTCCACTAGGATGTTGCCTTCCAGCTTTCACTTGTTGACAAACCATACACCTCGATACAAAATCAGCAATCTCCCTCTTCATATTGTCCCACCAAAAATGTTCCTTCAAATCTCTATACATTTTGGTGCTCCTAGGGTGTATAGAGAAATTGGAACTATGAGCATCATCCAGCAATTCCCTTTTTAGATCAGTTATATCGGGATCACAATGTCTCTTCCTGAATTTCAAAATTCCATCCTTATACACAAATTCCCTCAATCTTCCATCATTCACATATTTAATCTTCTTCTGAAATTCTTCATCATTGGTCTGAGAACTCTTAATCCTTTCTAGTAATGATGGTTTGGCAACCATTTGAAAAAGCATTGATGTTTCACCTTCGCTAGTTATTCCCATGTCCATCTTCACTAGATCCAAGAAAATTGGATCCCTTTCAATTCTCATCACATTCAAAACTCCATGGTCTTTTCTACTCAAAGCATCTGCCACCTTGTTTGCCTTCCCCGGGTGGTAATGTATCATGCAATCATAGTCCTTGAGTAGTTCAAGCCATCGCCTTTGCCTCATGTTGAGTTCTATTTGTGTGAATATATACTTCAAACTCTTGTGATCAGTATAAATCTCACATTTTTCACCATAGAGGTAATGTCTCCATATCTTTAAAGCAAAGATCACAGCTGCTAACTCAAGATCATGAGTAGGGTAGTTTTTCTCATGAATTTTTAGCTATCGTGATGCATAGGCAATGACCTTATCATTCTGCATAAGGACACAACCAAGTCCTTTCTTCGATGCATTACTATAAATAACAAACCCATCATTCCCCGATGGTAGAGTCAATACAGGGGCATTGACTAATCTTCTCATTAGTTCTTCAAAACATTCTTCACACTCTTTTGTCCAGACAAATTTAATCCCTTTACGTGTGAGCTTTGTCAATGGGTTAGCCAATCTGGCAAAATTCTGGACGAAACGTCGATAATAACCTGCTAAACCAATAAAACTGCGTACCTCAGTTATACTTTTCGGTGCTGGCCATTCTTGGATTGCCTTGGTTTTAGAAGGATCAACGGAAATTCCATCCTTAGAGACAATATGGGCAAGAAAAGAAATCTCATGAAGCCAGAATTCACACTTGCTAAATTTCCCATATAATTCATGTCTTCTAAGAGTCTTCAGGATAATGCGTAAGTGATTTTCATGATCTTCGTGGCTTTTGGAGTATACCAAGATATCATCAATAAATACCACTACAAAGTCATCAATATATTCCTTGAAAACTCTATTCATCAGATCCATGAAAACAGAGGGTGCATTAGTCAATCCAAAAGGAATTACTGTAAACTCGTAATGCCTGTACCTTGTTCGAAATGCTATCTTTGGAACATCTTCCTTCTTCACACAAAACTGATGGTATCCAGACCGAAGGTCAATCTTTGAAAAGTATTGAGCTCCATGCAGTTGGTCAAACAAATCATCAATGCGAGGTAGGGGATACTTGTTCTTTATTGTTATAGCATTGATCTCCCTATAGTCAATGCACAACCTCATAGATCCATCTTTCTTCTTAGCAAAAAGAACAGGGGCTCCCCAAGGAGAAACAGTAGGGAGAATAAATCCCTTATTACTCAATTCCTCTAGTTGTTTCTTTAGTTCAACTAATTCCACAGTGGCCATTATATAAGGGGTCTTCGATATGGGCCTTGATCCAGGAATTAAATCAATGGAAAACTCAACTTCTCGTTCTAGAGGATGTCCAGGTAAATCTTCCGGAAACACATCAACATATTCTCTCACAATAGGTACATCCTCTATTTGAATCTTCCATTCCTCACCCTCAGTAATTTCCTTCTCTTCCTCCCCAATAATTGAATTTAGTTGAGCTACAGGGGGTGGATCTAGATAAGAATTATGTGGCGACGATTCGGCTCTAAAGATAAGGTGTTCCTTATCATCATTATCAAGAATCGTAACCTCTTTCCTCTTACAATAAATTTTTGCATCATGGTCCGAAAGCCAATCCATACCGAGGATTATATCAAATTCAATCATGGGTATGACGATGAGATCAGCAGGTAAAGAACATTTAGGTGCTTTAATGGGAACTAATCGACAAAACATTGTTGCAATAATACTTCCCTTAGGGGTTTTGACCGACAACTCCCTTGTTAAATCAAATTGGAAATATCTAATTTTCTTAGTAAACTGGGAAGATATGAAACAATGCGATGATCTAGAATCAAATAATGCATTTTCTAATCTTGGGGAAACCATTAAATTACCTTCCACCACATCTTTAGGATCTTCTACCTCAGCAGTAGTGATAGCATAAGCCTGGCCTTGATCCCTTGGCCTTTTCTGAGGTAAGTTCTCCTGGCGCTTAGGACATTCATTTGCATAATGCCCCATCTCCCTGCAATTGTAGCACTGAACGTTGGTAGCTTCCTTCTTCCCCTTGAAATCATGAGCTTGGTGGCCTTTTTCACCACACTTGCAACAGACCCCCATTACCTTCAAGCAAGTACCATGATGTTTCTTCCCGCATTTACCACAAGATGGATATTCAACCTTTCCCTTCTTCCCTTTATTTCCATTCCCAGATTGATCAGCAGGTCTCTTCTTATCTTGCTTCGCTTTAAAGTCATAAGACTTAGAGAATTCCTTTTCCGTCTTGATAGCGCATGAGACAATACCTTCGTATGAAGAGAAGGTTTGTGATACTAAAGCTCGACGTAGAAATGGTTTCAACCCATCAAAGAAATGATCAGTCTTACTTCTTGGGTTACGTATGTAATCTGCAGCATACCTTGCTAACCATGTAAAGTTAGCCTCATACTTTGCGACATTCTCATCCTCCTTCTGCCTCAGACTCAGAAATTGCCTTTCCATATCCACTCGATGGTCTTGAGGAAAGTATTTTTCTAAGAACAGCTCTTCCAACTCCTGCCATTCCATGTTTGTTAATTCATCATCTTCCTTTGTGTTTTGAATTAGTGACCACCATTGATCGGCATCTCCAGTGAGGCGGTAAACTGCCATGACAACCTTCTCCCTTTCACTACTCCCCAAGGCATAGAATATTTTATCTAAGGAATTTATCCATTGCTCAGCTACTATAGGATTTGTACTCCCATTGAAGGTTGGTGGTTGTTTCCTCATGAAACGTTCTAGCATTGATCCTCCATGTTGCGGATCAGGGTGCTCCATACGAGTAAGGTTATTATTCATAACCTGAGTGAGTTGTCCCAGTATGGTAATAAGTTGATCGGCACCAGTTGCATCACCAGCCCCACTATAATTATCTTGAGCAGGAGGGCAATCCCTACATGTAGTGCGTGCATTGATACGGTTTCCATTTCTTCCACTATGCGCCATTTCTAAACAATGGCATAAACTAGATCAGTTTATGAATCAAAATACATAATCCTATACTTATAAAACACTTAACATAAATTGAACTATTTATGGATATAATCCATAATCATAAAAATGTTTTCTTTGAGGATGTATATACTCATAAACCCTTCATAATGATTTGTAGAGAAAATGAGAGTTATCCTAAGCATATCCCTCGGGAGTGTCGTAACCAAGAGTGCAGCAAGGCCCGTTGTCGTGCACCAGTTCCTGTTCGAGTCTACCTCAAAGCGGTGTTTTCAGGTTTTACCCCTAGGAACATCTGTGCCAGAGCCGCCACTACCTGCTCGTATCCAGACAGGGATGTATTGCTCGGAAAACTCACAAAATCTCTACAATACCAAAATTCTAGGAAGTTCTTCTATACTAATCCTCAAAGTTCATCTTAGGTCTATGTGCTCTAATCAGAGTTTATCTAAATCTAGCTTCCAAGGTTTGTACTAAACTTCCTCTGATACCAACTATAACACCCCGACCCCAGCTACCCAGAGCCGGTGCATTACTTCGTAACATTGGCATGATCACAAAAGATCAAGTCTCGAAAGACCGATTAGTTTAGTAGCCTTGGAAATACTAGATACATTCATAAGTTTTACATTACATCATAAAATGAAAAACTACTACAACAACATAATGTCTCCACAGTCCACATTATTATCCCCTCATAATATCCCTGCAGGTCATTCATAATTTACTTCTTCACTTCCTGGGAAAAAATAAAACATAGAAAAGGGGTGAGCTCAAATGCCCAGTAAGGATAACAATATAGCGGAAACTTTGATAAATAAGAATAAACATTTAAGGCAATGTATAACTAAAACAAAAGCCTTTTAAACTTGAATATCAACATAATATGGCAAAAGTAAAATGAAATAACGCCATTTACTCATTAACATGGATATTCTACTAATCTAATAATCACATGCAAAATCACTAACCACTTTCATAATGTTGGAATGCATAATGCCAGACTATCATAACCACATAGCCAAGGCCTCGTGCCATGACTACAAATAAATTTTTTTCAAGGCCTTGTGCCAAGAAACTAGTTTGTCGCATGAGACCTACCGATGCATCGAGGAGCTATAGCGGGCTCCACCCGTCACATATTAAGTCCAATGCATTCCCATATGAAAAGGTTTAAACATAACATAAACATTCGTATTAAAACTAGCATACAAAATGTCAATAATTTCACTATAAACTATGAATGGTATAAAATAGCACATCCACAGTCAAACATATCACAAAAACCTTCAATACAATACAGAAGTTTTGTATTATAATAAATCAACTTCAAATAAGCGTAAAATCCATCAAAGGATGTTGACATAGATGAAATCAAAACACTTTTTAAAGAAATATCTCTTTCTATTTTTGAAATCGTTTAAGATCCATACAAAACATTTTCTTGAAAATATTCTTATAAGATTGTAAGGAAAGCTTTGAAGATTTTATAACGGTGGAAAATAACCGCACCCGTCGTATAAGTTAAAAAAACATTCTTACCTCAATTCTGTCGAAAAGGTTAAAAAGGACCTTGTTTTGAAAACGACGGAAAGATTCCTCTTATAAAAAGTCAAAAAGGGTATAAATGAATTTAACCCATATTCTTCTAATTAATAAAAATGTTTTGAAATACATTTTGAAGAAACATGGATGTGGATGATAACGAGGTCCCAGTAGATAATTATGTATAAACAACCTTGGATAATGAAGAGGTTGTGAAGTAAACCCTTACCTTTTACTTTTCCTTGGTTGGGGTAGGTTAACCTCCTGTATAATTGTGAAATAATTGTTATTAAATTATACGAGAATCATATACATTCATATCATATATGATCTTTTAACATTGCTTTGTTAACAATATCTTAGATTTATCGTTGTTTCGGGTGTTAACTTACTCATTTTCTTATATGTTTTGTTATGTAAGTCATGTTTTTCATGGATAGGTTGTATGTTATTCATATCCAGAATGATATCATGTACTTAAACATTATTTTTAAATTATCAAATGATAATTATACTTCAATGGATACGACGGAGAATGAATCTCATCGCGTTCGTGGAGACGGTAGTCCGTACGTACGCACGAGCGACAATATCATTATTTTGATTTTAAAATAATATATAATTGGATAGTATATCATATATAAAGAATCATTATCATGTTATATTTATTATTTACATGAATTACATATCATTATTATACCCATTTAAATAATAATATATTGAATAACAATTACACCACGACGTGGAGACGGTAAGCCGTACGTACGCACGTATGGTGACATGTCATTCAAATGATGGGTAGAATATTGAATATGGTTGTTCCATATTTATAATAACATCACAGTATATAGAAGATACTGGAGTTATAATTTTAGAATTGAAATAATAGACAAAGAGGGAGTGGAAGAAGAAAGAAACATGAAAGAGGGTGATGAAAATGTTACCTCTTCTTCGGGTTCTTCCTTTTGATTTGATCAAAAGGACTCCTTAGGATGGCTTTCTGACTAAAGTAAAGCTTCTAGGATGAAGGGAGAAATGTTGGGAGAGTATTTGGGCAGAGGATGGCCGAACCAAACGGCTTGAAAGTGTGAATAAGGTGATATAGGTGGGGGCCTTTTATAAGAGGAGAGGAGGGGCTCTTTTGGAAAGATTGAAATGTTACATTATTATACCATGCTTTTCGGATTCTAAAGGTCCCACACTTATATAATTCGTGGCTAAGGTGATAAGGGTTCGCAATCTCTTCATCCAATAGGCTTTGGACAAGTGTAAGCCTTGGATTTTGCATTATCTTCTCATTTTATTTAAATCGTTAAATAATGAGGTCATCGCCGCATCATTATAATGTCATAAATAATTTAATTTATTTAATGTCTAAAAATTATAAAAAAAATACTATGATGTAGGAAATCTTTTTATCTTTCTAATTAATATTTATAATAAAAATTTGGACTTGTGTAACCCCACTAAACAACTGTTTTAGTAAGACAACTCATGTTTGTGTCAATTTACTTTTAACATTAAATAAATATATATTAATGTCATTTTCCAACTAAAGTGGCTACATGGGGTCCCCAAGTTGACCCATGGGTTGTCTTGGTCGGCCATGACTCATCCAATAGGAGTAGTACAAGTTTCATGCTCATCTCATATTATTAAAACATTATTTGTTCCTTAAACTACACTAATTACCTCTAATCGCGATTAAGAACTTAAAAGTTACTATTCACCAAAAATTTATTTTAATCTCATTGAACCACATTTACTTCTTAATGACAACCATGTATGTCGGATTTTTGAAAATAAAATCACAGAAGTGGTAATATTTCATTTAAATGAAAAATCAGTTATTTAACTACCACTTAGTGGTTTCACTATTCATCAAAGATTGAAGTTTTTCAGAACAAAGCCAAAATTTCACCCTAAGCTATAATTGATATTCCGAATTCAAAAATGATGTCTATTTTAAAAAATTCCAAACATATAAGTTGCATTAATTAATTTTATAATTAATTCCCGCTGTTTCAAAAAATGGCGTGTTTCTAAGAAACAATTTATATCAAAAGATTGGCATTTGTTTATGTCTGATTTCAATGTTAAATTAATTCTAATGACCACCATTGGATAAAATGGTAAAAATATATTCTAATTATACTTTAAAACCACTAAATAGTATAATTTTTAACTATAAATTATTTTGATTTAAAAAGTTGTTTTTAAGTATTTTTCACTATCCATAAAAAATTCGAAGTTCTCAGAAAATACCAAAAAATCAACATAGGCTAATTTCGATATTCCAAATCCAAAGATGAAGTCTATTTTGATAAATAAAATTTATAAAATTTCAAAAAGTAGGTATTACTATTCACAACGGCTAGTTTAATTAGTTGTGGTGTGTGTTAGAGCTCGAGGTTGCGTACAACACACGCTATTGCATTATTCGAAGGGAAACGTACCGTGGAAGATTGGGGTGTTACATTCTCCCCTCCTTCAAATATTTGCGTCCTCGCAATTTCTAGGGTATAAAAAGACTCGGGTGGTTCTTCATCATAAGTTCCTCAGGTTCCCACGTTGCCTCTTCCATTTTATGATTTCTCCACAAAACCTTTACCAGACGAGTCGTCCGGTTTCTCAACACCTGCTCCCTCACATCAAGAATCCTGACGGGCTCTTCACAATAGGAAAGATCGGGTTCCAGTTCTAACTCCTCATAGGTGAGTACATGCGTTGGGTCAGGCATGTATTTCCTCAACTGAGATACATGGAAAACATCGTGAACTTTGGAGAGATTTGGCGGTATCGCCAAACGATAAGCTACCGCCCCAATACGATCTAGAATTTCGAAAGGTCCGATGTACCTGGGACTCAACTTACCCTTCTTACCAAAACGTATAACTCCCTTCCATGGAGATACCTTTAGGAAAACATGATCTCCCACTTGAAATTCCAAAACCTTTCTTCTGTTATCGGCATAGCTCTTCTGCTTACTTTGAGCTGATTTGATGTGATTTTGGATTACCTTCACCTTTTCCATTGTTTCTTCCACCAGTTCTGGTCCCACAAGTTTTCTTTCAACAACGTCATCCCAACAGGTTGGTGTACAACATCTCTTTCCATATAACGCTTCATAAGGTGCCATCTGAATGCTTGAATGGAAGCTATTGTTATAGGAAAATTCTACCAGTGGTAAGTATTGATCCCACATACCCTGAAAGTCAAGAGAGCATGATCTCAACATGTCTTCTAAGGTTTGAATAGTCCGTTCTGATTGTCCATCTGTTTGAGGGTGATAGGCTGTGCTCAAACAAAGTTCAGTATCCAAGTCCTTTTGAAGACTTTTCCAGAATCTTGAAGTAAAACGAGGATCACGATCAGAAACAATCGATAGGGGTACTCCATGAAGTCTTACAACTTCATTAATATATAATCTTGCTAGACGTTCAAGTGGTAGATCCTCCCGTATAGCCAGAAAATGTGCTGACTTAGTAAGACGATCAACAATGACCCATATTGCATCATTCATTCTAGGAGTCTTTGGTAGTCCCATGACAAAGTCCATCATAATATTATCCCATTTCCACTCAGGTATGGGAAGAGGTTGCAATACTCCACCAGGATGTTTCCTTCCAGCTTTCACTTGTTGACAAACCATACACCTCGACACAAAATCAGCAATTTCCCTCTTCATATTGTCCCACCAAAAATGTTCCTTCAAATATCTATAAATTTTTGTGCTCCCAGGGTGTATAGAGAAATTGGAACTATGAGCATCATCCAGCAATTCCCTTTTTAGATCAGTTATATCGGGAACACAAAGTCTCTTCCTGAATTTCAAAATTCGATCCTTATACACAAAGTCCCTCAATCTTCCATCATTCACATCTTTAATCTTCTTCTAAAATTCTTCATCATTGGTCTGAGAACTCTTAATCCTTTCTAGTAATGATGGTTTGGAAACCATTTGAAAAAGCATTGATGTTTCACCTTCCCTAGTTATTCCCATGTCCATCTTCACTAGATCCAAGAAAATTGGATCCCTTTCAATTCTCATCACATTCAAAACTCCATGGTCTTTTCTACTCAAAGCATCTGCCACCTTGTTTGCCTTCCCCAGGTGGTAATGTATCGTGCAATAATAATCCTTGAGTAGTTCAATCCATCGCCTTTGCCTCATGTTGAGTTCTTTTTTTGTGAAAATATACTTCAAACTCTTGTGATCAGTATAAATCTCACATTTTTCACCATAGAGGTAATGTCTCCATATCTTTAAAGCAAAGATCACAACTGCTAACTCAAGATCATGAGTAGGGTAGTTTTGCTCATGAATTTTTATCTGTCGTGATGCATAGGCAATGACCTTATCATTCTGCATAAGGACACAACCAAGTCCTTTCTTCGATGCATCACTATAAATAACAAACCCATCATTCCCCGATGGTAGAGTCAATACAGGGGCATTGACTAATCTTCTCTTTAGTTCTTCAAAACATTCTTCACACTCTTTTGTCCAGACAAATTTAATCCCTTTACGTGTGAGCTTTGTCAATGGGTTAGCCAATCTGGCAAAATTCTAGACAAAACGTCGATAATAACCTGCTAAACCAATAAAACTGCGTACCTCAGTTATACTTGTCGGTGCTGGCCATTCTTGGATTGCCTTGGTTTTAGAAGGATCAACGGAAATTCCATCCTTAGAGACAATATGGACAAGAAAAGAAATCTCATGAATCCAGAATTCACACTTGCTAAATTTCCCATATAATTCATGTCTTCTAAGAGTCTTCAGAATAATGCGTAAGTGATTTTCATGATCTTCATGGCTTTTGGAGTATACCAAGATATCATCAATAAATACCACTACAAAGTCATCAATATATTCCTTGAAAACTCTATTCATCAGATCCATGAAAACAGAGGGTGCATTAGTCAATCCAAAAGGCATTACTGTAAACTCGTAATGCCCGTACCTTGTTCGAAATGCTGTCTTTGGAACATCTTCCTTCATCACACACAACTGATGGTATCCATACTGAAGGTCAATCTTTGAAAAGTATTGAGCTCCATGCAGTTGGTCAAACAAATCATCAATGCAAGGTAGGGGATACTTGTTCTTTATTGTTATAGCATTGATCTCCCTATAGTCAATGCACAACCTCATAGATCCATCTTTCTTCTTAACAAAAAGAACAGGGGCTCCCCAAGGAGAAACACTAGGGCGAATAAATCCCTTATTACTAAATTCCTCTAGTTGTTTCTTTAGTTCAACTAATTCCACAGTGGCCATTCTATAAGGGGTCTTCGATATGGGCCTTGATCCAGGAATTAAATCAATGGAAAACTCAACTTCTCGTTCTGGAGGATGTCCAGGTAAATCTTCCGGAAACACCTCAACATATTCTCTCACAATAGGTACATCGTCTATTTGAATCTTCCATTCCTCACCCTCAGTAATTTCCTTCTCTTCCTCGCCAATAATTGAATTTAGTTGAGCTACAGGGGGTGGATCTAGATAAGAATTATGTGGCGACGATTCGGCTCTAAAGATAAGGTGTTCCTTATCATCATTATCAAGAATCGTAACCTCTTTCCTCTTACAATAAATTTTTGCATCATGGTCCGAAAGCCAATCCATACCGAGGATTATATCAAATTCAATCATGGGTATGACGATGAGATCAGCAGGTAAAGAACATTTAGGTGCTCTAATGGGAACTAATCGACAAAACTTTGTTGCAATAATAATTCCCTTAGGGGTTTTGACCGACAACTCCCTTGTTAAATCAAATTGCAAATATCTAATTTTTTTAGCAAACTGGGAAGATATGAAACAATGCGATGATCCAGAATCAAATAATGCATTTGCTAATCTTGAGGAAACCATTAAATTACCTGCCACCACGTCTTTCGGAGCTTCTACCTCAGCAGTAGTGATAGCATAAGCCTGGCCTTGATCCCTTGGCCTTTTCTGAGGTAGGTTCTCCTGACACTTAGGACATTCATTTTCATAATGCCCCATATCCCTGCAATTGTAGCACCGAACGTTGGTAGCTTCCTTCTTCCCCTTGCAATCATGAGCTTGGTGGCCTTTTTCACCACACTTGTAACAGACCCCCATTCCCTTCAAGCAAGTACCATGATGTTTCTTCCCGCATTTACCACAAGATGGATATTCAACCTTTCCCTTCTTCCCTTTATTTCCATTCCCAGATTGATCAGCAGGTCTCTTCTTCTCTTGCTTCGCTTTAAAGTCATAAGACTTAGAGAATTCCTTTTCCGTCTTGATAGCGCACGAGACAATACCTTCGTATGAAGAGAAGGTTTGTGATACTAAAGCTCGATGGAGAAATGGTTTCAACCCATCAAAGAAACGATCAGTCTTACTTCTTGGGTTACGTATGTAATCTGCAGCATACCTTGCTAACCTTGTAAAGTTAGCCTCATACTTTGCGACATTATCATCCTCCTTCTGCCTCAGACTCAGAAATTGCCTTTCCATATCTGCTCGATGGTCTCGAGAAAAGTATTTTTCTAAGAACAGCTCTTTGAACTCCTGCCATTCCATGTTTGTTAATTCATCATCTTCCTTTGTGTTTTGAATTAGTGACCACCATTGATCGGCATCTCTAGTGAGGCGGTAAACTGCCATGACAACCTTCTCCCTTTCACTACTCCCCAAGGCATAGAATATTTTCTCTAAGGAATTTATCCATTGCTCAGCTACTATAGGATTTGTACTCCCATTGAAGGTTGGTGGTTGTTTCCTCATGAAACGTTCTTGCATTGATCCTCCACGTTGCGGATCAGGGTGCTCCATACGAGTAAGGTTATTATTCATAACCTGAATGAGTTTTCCCAGTATGGTAATAAGTTGATCGGCACCAGTTGCATCACCAGCCCCACTATAATTTTCTTGAGCAGGAGGGCAATCCATACATGGAGTGCGTGCATTGATACGGTTTCCATTTCTTCCACTAGGCACCATTTCTAAACAATGGCATAAACTAGATCAGTTTATGAATCAAAATACATAATCCTATACTTATAAAACACTTAACATAAATTGAACTATTTATGGATATAATCCATAATCATAAAAATGTTTTCTTTGAGGAAGTATATACTCATAAACCCTTCATAATGATTTGTAGAGAAAATGAGAGTTATCCTAAGCATATCCCCCGGGAGTGTCGTAACCAAGAGTGCAGCAAGGCCCGTTGTCGTGCACCAGTTCCCGTTTGAGTCTAGCTCAAAGCGGTGTTTTCAGGTTTTACCCCTAGGAACATCTGTGCCAGAGCCGCCTCTACCTGCTCGTATCCAGATAGGGATGTATTGCTCGGAAAACTCACAAAATCTCTACAATACCAAAATTCTAGGAAGTTCTTCTATAATAATCCTCAAAGTTCATCTTAGGTCTATGTGCTCTAATCAGAGTTTATCTAAATATAGCTTCCAAGGTTTGTACTAAACTTCCTCTGATACCAACTGTAACGCCCCGACCCCAGCTACCCAGATCCGGTGCATTACTTCGTAACATTGGCATGATCACAAAAGATCAAGTCTCGAAAGACCGATTAGTTTAGTAGCCTTGGAAATACTAGATACATTCCTAAGTTTTACATTACATCATAAAATGAAAAACTACTACAACAACATAATGTCTCCACAGTCCACACTATTATCCCCTCATAATATCCCTGCAGGTCATTCATAATTTACTTCTTCACTTCCTCGGAAAAAATAAAACATAGAAAAGGGGTGAGCTCAAATGCCCAGTAAAGATAACAATATAGCAGAAACTTTCATAAATATGAATAAACATTTAAGGAAATGTATAACTAAAAAAAAGCCTTTTATACTTGAATATCAACATAATATGGCAAAAGTAAAATGAAATAACGCCATTTACTCATTCACATGGATATTCTACTAATCGAATAATCACATGCAAAATCACTAACCACTTTCATAATGTTGGAATGCATAATACCAGACTATCATAACCACATAGCCAAGGCCTCGTGCCCAGACTACAAATAATATTTTTTCAAGGCCTTGTGCCAAGACACTAGTTTGTCTCATGAGACCTACCGATGCATCGAGGAGCTATAGCGGGCTCCACCCGTCACATATTAAGTCCAATGCATTCACATATGAAAAGGTTTAAACATAACATAAACATTCGTATTAAAACTAGCATACGAAATGTCAATAATTTCACCATAAACTATGAATGGTATAAAATAGCACATCAACAGTCAAACATATCACAAAAACCTTCAATACAATACAGAAGTTTTGTATTATAATAAATCAACATCAAATAAGTGTAAAATCCATCAAAGGATGTTCACATAGATGAAATCAAAACACTTTTTAGAGAAATATCTCTTTCTATTTTTGAAATCTTTTATGAGCCATACAAAACATTTTCTTGAAAATATTCTTATAAGCTTGTAAGGTAAGCTTTGAAGATTTTATAACGGCGGAAAATAACCGCACCCTCCATATAAGTTAAAAAAACATTCTTACCTCAATTCTGTCGAAAAGGTTAAAAAGGACCTTGTTTTGAAAATGACGGAAAGATTCCTCTTATAAAAAGTCAAAAAGGGTATAAATGACTTTAACCCGTATTCTTGTAATTAATAAAAATGTTTTGAAATACATTTTGAAGAAATATGGATGTGGATGATAACGAGGTCCCAGTAGATAATTATGTATAAACAACCTTGGATAATGAAGAGGTTGTGAAGTAAACCCTTACCTTGTACTTTTCCTTGGTTGGGGTAGGTTAACCTCCTGTATAATGGTGAAATATTTGTTATTAAATTATACGAGAATCATATACATTCATATCATATATGATCTTTTAACATTTCTTTGTTAACAATATCTTAGATTTATCGTTGTTTCGGGTGTTAACTAACACGTTTTCTTATATGTTTTGTTACGTAAGTCATGTTTTTCATGGATAGGTTGTATCTTATTCATATCCAGAATGATATCATGTCCTTAAACATTATTTTTAAGTTATCAAATGATAATTATACTTGAATGGATACGATGGAGAATGAATCTCATCGCGTTCGTGTAGACGGTAGTCCGTACGTATGCATGAGCGACAATATCATTATTTTGATATTAAAATAATATATAATTGGATAGTATATCATATATACAGAATCATTATCATGTTATATTTATTATTTACATGAATTAAATATCATTATTATACCCATCTAAATAATAATATATTGAATAACAATTACACCACGACGTGGAGACGGTAAGCCGTACGTACGCACGTATGGTGACATGTCATTCAAATGATGGGTAGAATACTGAATATGGTTGTTCCATATTTATAATAAAATCACAGTATATAGAAGATACTGGAGTTATAATTTTAGAATTGAAATAATAGACAAAGAGGGAGTGGAAGAAGAAAGAAACATGAAAGAGGGTGATGAAAATGTTACCTCTTCTTCGGGTTCTTCCTTTTGATTTGATCAAAAGGACTCCTTAGTATGGCTTTCTGACTAAAGTAAAGATTCTAGGATGAAGGGAGAAATGTTGGGAGAGTATTTGGGAAGAGGTTGGCCGAACCAAAAGGCTTGAAAGTGTGAATAAGGTGATAGAGGTGGGGGCCTTTTATAAGAGCAGAGGAGGGGCTCTTTTGGAAAAATTGAAATGTTACATTATTATACCATGCTTTTCGGATTGTAAAGGTCCCAAACTTATATAATTCGTGGCTAAGGTGATAAGGGTTCGAAGTATCTTCATCCAATAGGCTTTGGAAAAGTTTAAGCCTTGGATTTTGCATTATCTTCTCATTTTATTTAAATCGTTAAATAATGAGGTCATCACCGCATCATAAAGATGTCATAAATAATTTAATTTATATAATGTTTAAAAATTATAAAAAAAATACTATGATGTAGGAAATCGTTTTAGCTTTCTAATGAATATTTATAATAAAAATTTGGACTTGTGTAACCCCACTAAAAAACTGTTTTAGTAAGACAACTCATGTTTGTGTCAATTTACTTTTAACATTAAATAAATATATATTAATGTCATTTTCCAACTAAAGTGGCTCCATGAGGTCCCCAAGTTGACCCATGGGTTTTATTGGTCGTCCATGACTCATCCAATAGGAGTAGGACAAGTTTCATGCTCATCTCATATTATTAAAACATTATTTGTACCTTAAACTACACTAATTACCTCTAATCGCGATTAAGAACTTAAAAGTTACTATTCACCAAAAATTTATTTTAATCTCATTGAACCACATTTTACTTCTTAATGACAACCATGTATGTCGGATTTTTGAAAATCAAATCACAGAAGTGGTAATATTTCATTTAAATGAAAAATCAGTTATTTAACTACCACTTAGTGGTTTCACTATTCATCAAAAATTGAAGTTTTTCATAACAAAGCCAAAATTTCACCCTAAGCTATAATTGATATTATGAATTCAAAAATGATGTCTATTTTACAAAATTCCAAACATATAAGTTGCATTAATTAATTTTATAATTAATTTCCGCTGTTACAAAAAATTGCGTGTTTCTAAGAAACAATTTATATCAAAAGATTGGCATTTGTTTATGTCTGATTTCAATGTTAAATTAATTCTAATGACCACCATTGGATAAAATGATAAAAATATATTCTAATTATACTTTAAAACCACTAAATAGTATAATTTTTCACTATAAATTATTTTGATTTAAAAAGTTGTTTTTAAGTATTTTTCACTATCCATAAAAAATTCGAAGTTCTCAGAAAATACCAAAAATTCAACATAGGCTAATTTCGATATTCCGAATCCAAAGATGAAGTCTATTTTGATAAATAAAATTTATAAAATTTCAAAAAGTATGTATTACTATTCACAACGGCTAGTTTAATTAGTTGTGGTGTGTGTTAGAGCTCGAGGTTGCGTACAACACACGCTATTGCATTATTCGAAGGGAAACGTACCGTGGAAGCTTGGGGTGTTACAATATGCATGCTCTCTCACCCTTTTAGGTGGGGTGATTATTCATGTTATGATATACTTTTCTTTTTGATGGATTAAAAACCACATTTTTTAAAGGTATACAACCTTAAATGTGAACCACTTTTGGTATAAATTTTATGAACACAAACATAAAATACACAATTTTGGTAAAAGTTAGTTGAAAAAAATTTCAAATGAAATCTCTACACATTATTTTTAGGTTAAAAACAAGAAAATGAAATCTAAATAAAAATTATATTCTCCACTCAAAAAAATGTTCCCTTTCATGGATTAGTAAAATGTTAGTGAGTACAAAAATGAAATATTTTTTATGTTGAAAAACCATAATGGGAAGTGGGACCAACATTAAACTCCCATCATTTTAAGGATTTACAATTCATAGATTTGGAAAAAGTTAGAGTGAACAATGCAAAAGGGAAAAATATTTTAGATACCAAATAATATCCCTTGAATAAGTCAAGAAATGATTACTAGACCCATTATTCTAGTATATTGTTAGATAAAATAAATAATACTTTATTCACATGATATTAAACTATATTATGGGTATTTTACCATTCATGGAAAGGATACCTCTTTACATTTAGATAGGCTTCTGTTCAAGTTACCTTATACAAAAACCATCTCCTATCATATCACTTCACCCTAAGAATGTGATCAATACACTATGGTTTCTCGTTTAAGATTATTGAACCCTTATTGAAAACCTTTCACTTAATAAATACCGTTTATAATACATATGTATAATTCCTTGTCAACTAAAATACTTGATTCAATATTATCTTTAAGGAAACCCAAAAAACATTGAGTCTATATTATCCTCACGAATACCCATAAAACCTTGAGTTGATATTTTCTTCTTAGTTACTCATTTTATAATAATGGGTAATATGTTAATTGAATGATCTGAATATACCTCACATTGAATAGTAAATAGAATTATTGGATTTGGGACCTATGAAACACTATGGTAATTTTTCTTCTCAGATGAAAGGTTCTTGTAACTCAATGCAATAATTTATGAAAATATGATGGTGGTGACACCATTTCCAATGGTATACATATTCTCACCCCTAATTATCTCCCATTGAACTAGAATAACATATATTATGACTTACCATTTACATAACCGAAATGTTTAGGTGGATTAAAAAAAATAATTCTATACATTCATTTATTGTACCAATTTTAAAAATTAGATTTTGGAATCCAATGCTGGTACCTTTTCATATATTAGTATGCATAAATCAAAATCATTGAGTTAATATACTTCTATTGGATACCCAAATACTTGAGTTGAGATTCAACTCATTAAAAATTGACATTAAGTCTGTGGTTCTAATTTTATTTCCATAATCCATCTAAAAAAATGATATGTCCTTTAAGACTTAAAACATTAAAGAGAGATTTATTTCACATGGAAAAATCTCATTAGAAAATAACTAAATATATATAATAGTTCCTAGTATATTGTTTTCTAATTCTCGTAGATATATTTACCTAACTCATCTATTTTTTATTACCGTATGTTTTAGCTTAGTGGAAATAACATCAATCAAATTTCCTCCCCTAACATTTGGGAGAGAACTTCTATTAGTTTGTATTTAGATCACCCTATGGTATTCAATTCCTTCATTTCCCCCTAGTTTACTTCTAAATGGTCATATAATATCTCTAAATCTTAACATATATTAACTTATTTATGGTATTATAATGATACCTATTTACCTTTTAGAGTTCTATGATTCCCCATCCTTCCTTCATCTCTCATTGGAGTCCCATTTTGATTGGTGTGGGTTATCGATCGATGTTTTTAACCGAGTCTTCAAATCTCCTCAGGCTTAATGAAATGTGATAAAGTAGTGTTTCTGAAATCTCTACGAATATTGATTCAATTAATAGTTTAAGAACAATTCTAATTTTCATGTTCCCTTACTCATTTTAATTTTTATGGAATTCAATTATTTCTATTTATATCGTCATATGATTTCCACGTGAATCGAGATCCCTCCACATTATATCATTGGGTAAGCATTCAAGTTTTTCTACATCCCTTAAAAAATTGAGTGATCTTATAAATTATTGTAAACTTTGTAAATCTATTAATAATTTTTTATAGTAGTTCTAAAGTCTAATGTTTCCCTATCACCCCACAGATTTTCATCGATGTTGATATTTTAATACCATAGTTGAATCTATTTGGATTCATATTAGAGAAATGTTTTTATTTTTTAAAGAGGTGTAATTTGAGACATGATTTAATTATCATTCTTAATTATTTTAATTGGGACATCATTATTGGGTCAACAATTATTGTGATTTGAAAAGGAGGTTTTAATTACTACTAGATCTAATAAAGATTCTAATGTTTTTAGTTATTAAGTCATGATTTTTTAGTCAACTAACTTTCATATGTATATCACTCAGGAACCTTGATTTAGTTAGGTTATCTTATCTTCAAAGATATTTGTATCATTTTGTGGGAGTATCCTACCCCATATTATTATTTCTAGTATTTTGAGATCTTTACCAACCCATGTGAATGAATTTAGAATAGGTTATGATCCCCATTGCCTATATTAGAGCATTGATTCTTTTATTCTTGGATAAAAATACAATATCATGGTTGTTGTTTTGAAAGGGTTGAAAATATATCTACTTTTAAATGGATCACAACAGGTATTTCTAATTTTCTGGTGTTGATCTAATCATTCCAATAAGAAGTCGTTCATTGATTTAGAGAGTGGGAAATATTGATCGTTACATTATACACTCGATTAAAACTATATTGGTATATCTATTACTTTAATCACCCATGTGTATGATACAATTTTTGGGTTACTCTATATAATAATTTTAAACATTAATTTGAATATGTTATGGTTCATAATGACAATGATGGATGGAATGTCACAATACAAAAAATGGAAGATTGATCAGGTCTGTTACAAGATTATTATGGTTGATATGAAATAGGACTGTGTTTGAGTGGGACCTGATGCATATTTGATGTTAAGGATATGTGATGATATAAATTTGTATACTTCCTCTAACTATGAGTAAGTAATACAAGATAATTTTTTTCAATTAGGTAATAAAAATTGGAATAAATGGGGGGTTTGATTTTGGTCGATATTTAGTTAAAAACTGAATAAAAAAATTAGTACAGAGATTATTCAATGGTTTTTAAACCTAGTATTACTAGATTAATAGGTATGTGTGGTGGGTACATATTACATGGTAAGGCTCCATATATGGGATTTAATGAGCTTAATAAGATCAAGGGATAACTTTTGTTGACCAATGATCCCAATGTTAGATGTAATCCGATAATACAATTCATAAAATAATGGATATCATGATATAGAGATTAAATAAGGTCACTCTGATAATGAGAGACCTATTTCCACATTCTATTCTATTGGGTGATCAATCCCAATAAATAAAATAAGGGAGTTTAGGATGAATGAATGAAGAAGAAGCTGATCCAACTCCAACAGTAGACCTTCTCTTGCACTCCATGGATTGGATATAGGAAAGAGAATATATCATTATTTTTTAAGAGGAAAAATGTGGAAAGATTTTTTCTAGATATCTTCAAGTAATAAATAGTGAATATTAAGAAGAATATATTAATAATAAAAAATTTATTTTTCATTGAGGATTTAATGATAGATATGTAAATATGTAGAAGTATTTCATAACCTAGGACATTATGAATGTTCTATTTGAGTATGTAATTCATAAAGAATGAAATTGGGGTAAAATTTTTATTGATTAAGGTTTTGATATAGAACATGAAACCAATAATTAATGGTGTTTTGGGAATTATTCAAATTATCTCACTAATTTTTATATTTTTTATATTGTTTCAAGTCTGTTCGGGTTACCACTAACCTCATATAAGTGTTTATCAATGTAATTAATAAAAATATTATTTATAATAGGATGATAAACTAGGATAAAAATCCCCCTTTAAAGATCTATGCGTGAAATTATTCCTATTTTCACATGATAAATTGTAATTCCCAAATCACCCACATTATACATATTCACAATCCTTCACATTCACCCCATTCATCATTTATACCATGCTTTTATACCTTTACCAATTGAGATGGGGTTGTATCGTGTATCCTCTATTCAGGTTACTCCTATATGCAATTCCATTTTCTCTCTTGTGCATGAAACACATGTTCATAGAGACCCCGTATTATAGAATCACATGTGTCTTTATTTCCATTTTTGTTGGATATATATGGACTCATAGATACTCTATACCAATATTATTAAAACATTATATTCATCTCAATATTCTACTCTATAAAAGTATTTGGGATAGTAGTAATTCTTGTTTGGTATTCCCCAAGATCCAGAATCATTTATATATCCATTACATTCTTTCATATAAAATAGATCTGCGTTGAGACATCACCTAGTATAAACTATGTCAGAATTGATCCCTATCCTCATGGAAAACACGGTGATGTAAATGTCACATATTATATAACCATAAAAAATTATAATTTTATTTTATTATATCAATAATTTTAGCATATGGGATCAGCAACTCACATTGGTTTTAAATCTATTTACTTATTACTAAGATAATAAAGGCCTTGAGTTGGGATTTTTCACCTGGCATCCCAAAAGGTTTGAGTTGAAACTTTTATCATATCATCCCAAGATAATTCATTTGATATTCTAATTTTGGAAATTTCTAATTCTTTATCTAATATTATTTTCTTAGAAATTGAAAATCATTGTGTTGAGATCCTTCTCTTTATAAGCCTCTACAAAAAATATTCTTTGTGATAATAAAAGATAATTATGACCATGTAATCTATACTACCTCATGAAAAAATTATTTTCATCACAAATTAAACAAATTATGATGGTGTTGGATTATTTTGAATTTAGAAATGTGTTCCTTGAACCTTTACATGGAATCCAAAATGTGTAGATAACATAAGTCTAGTCGAGGTAGAAAATTAGTACCATATATTAATTAGATGAGTGTGGGATTTCCATGTGTCTTGATATTTTTAATTAATTGAGGCATAAATATTACAAAAACAATTCCCAATCCAATGATGTGGAGTTGAGAACCTCTTATAGGGAGGAGGCCAAGTATTTCAACCCTTCCTGAAGAAAATATTTTCAAAATCCTAAAACCCATTTATTAGAATTTTTTTCATTTTTGTAGACATGGAAACAAAATGTTTAATGTAAACATAGTAGTCAATGGATAACCTAGTATTAAAGGAATCTATTTGAATACTCATGGAGCAAAAAAATTATTGAATAAAAAATTTTGTTTATTTTATTTTGGGATTATATTTTTCCTAAGGAAGGTGATTATAAAAAAATTATTCAATTATTATGGAATTAACAGGTCGATATTTATATTTATTTTATGAATGTGGAATCATATTTTATAAATAACCCAATTAATAATTCATGATAACTTTTATAGTGTTATTTCAATGACCATATACAACCAGTAAAATATTTTGCAGCTAAGAAATAGGTTATTGTTTGAATATAATATTAATTTGTTGATATGAAAGAATAAAGAGGTAGGGAATTCAGTTTTAGTGTAATGGAATATATCATATATATTAATAGAAATATTAAATTATTTTAAATTCATTTATGGTTCAGATTTGGAGATGTAATATAGTTTTTTGAATCTTATGAGGCTAGTAAATCCTTTTGGAAGACCCTATAATTTGTGAAAAAAGGATTTATTATGAATCTAAAAAGAGTATTTACCAAATTTAAAATTAATGGGGTGTGTGATTATAATTCCAGAATATTTATTTAACATTTATACACATTTCAAGAAACATAAAATATTCCAGTTCATGAATTAAAAAACATTTCTAAGCCATTCCATTACAAGAAGGTCCTTTATGATGAATTATTTTATATAGACTCAAGATCAAATTCGGAATAAGGATAGGAACCCTACATAATAATCTCTTATCAAAATCTCCCATATATAATAGTTTTGGGGAATTTTATGTATAATAACAATTATAAATGGTTCTACATAAAATATTAATTGATGTATTCCCACCATGTAAAACATACATGTTGGCTAGCCTAAATCATATATCCTACCTTGGGGACCCACCAATTCATATAAAGGAAAAAAAATTCGAAAACATTAGAAATTATTAATATATATATTTCATAATTTCCAATGATAGTGTAGGATTTGATCTAGGGAAACACCGTTTGTGAACGATTACATATATTAGTGTTCAAGCTTCCATCAGCAAAGACAATCCTTTTATATGAACCAAATCATTCATGATAGTCTAAAATATTTTACGATGTTTTTCCTTTGTAAAATACCATATTAATATATGATTGACTATAAGATAACCTATTTTGTGAAAGATTTATGAATGTGGTAACAAATAAGTAATACCCACACACACATTCCTAAATTTGAGTTTCTCCAATTGGTTTCCTAAATTTACATCACTCCAGATATTCCACTTAGTGTTCTTAAATACCGTGATACCATTTCGTACTCTTAGATTTCAAAAACTCCTTGTGTCTGGATTATCCTATTCATTTCCTAAAATTCATTATGTTGAGATTATCATCTTGATTTTCCTTAACACCTTGACTCATAATTCTTATCTTGGTATCCTCAAATACCTTGAGTTAATATTCTCATCTATATTTCATAAAATCCATTGAGTTGAGATTATTCTATTGGTTTCTTTAAATTACCCAAGTGAAGAACCTAAATTGGATTATTAAAAAATCTGGAGTTCTGATTCTACTCATGGGTTCCTTAAATACATTTATTCATGTTTCTACTATTGGATTCCATAAATTCCTTGAATTGAGATTAAATTCATAGTCTCATAAATTTCCATATTATAAGATTTAACACTTAGTTTCATAAAATTCCTTCATTTTTGATCCACTTATTGGTTTCTTAATACATTTAGAGGCAAGATCCTCCTTTGGGATATTGAAAACATAGTTTTACCTATATCATATAGCGAAGTTACCAAGAAATGGTATATCTTGTGTATGTACCACACAAATCCATTTATAGGTACCTGTGGCTAATAGACCAATCAACATGACTTTGAAATTATTAGGAGAGGTCATGAATATAGGACTCTAAAAGGAAATAATATGTCCCTTTTCAAATGATCGTAAAAGTTTCAACATTCCTCATTAAATGGTTTTAAACCATTTGGGTTTTGATTCCCCTTCCAGGGATACATATGTAGTTAATTGCATGGGAAAATTACCAAAATCACAACAGCTCCCTCATCCTTTCATAAAAACCCAAAAACTCACAATATAGTGGTAAATTATTAAATTCCTATATATATAGCTTAAAAATATTTTGAACTGAGGATTTGTATCAAATGATATCATTTATAATCCCAAAAATGCCTTGATATTTTTGAATTTATATATGTCATTTTCTCTAACATAATACTACGTTTGATAGCTTGTTCCACATGAAAACCCAAACTAAAACAAGATGTGAAATATTATATGAACATTATAAATATAACCTAATAAAAATAAATACAACAGTAAAAATATTTTATTTAATTTGAAAATGTTTACAAAATTTTATTAAGAATGCTTAATGTTTTTAAGAAGCATTTTTCAATAACATAATTTTTCTTTGTATACATTGAATTTTAATTTAAAATATATGATTACAAATTTAAAGTTTTTATCATATAAAATGACCTTCATTTTTTAATTCCACATATCAAAATTGGATATAAGTAAATTTTAGAGATTTTTTTAAAAAATTGATTATTTTGTTATTACAAAAAAAAAGATTTTTCAAATACTATCACTTTTAGGACAATATCATAATATTATAAAGACATAAAATTAATGGAAACTTATTTTATGGAAAAATATAAATATTTTTAAATTAAAATATATCATTTAAAAATGATATATTGAATTTATAAAACCATGTTCAACATTTTAGTAATTTTTGTAATATTTTACTCAACACTATATTTCTATACGCTTATATAAAAAATTATTTTTCATAAATTAAAGAAATTAAATATTAAAATGGAATTAATATTTTTGATAT
The DNA here is from genome assembly GCA_963277665.1 of Viscum album. Lineage (NCBI taxonomy): Eukaryota > Viridiplantae > Streptophyta > Magnoliopsida > Santalales > Viscaceae > Viscum > Viscum album. The sequence continues at coordinate 186,796,362 of OY728155.1, read as the reverse complement.
ACTTTTTAATTATTTTTTAAAAGTTAAATTTTATTTTTATGTTTAAAAATTTGATAAATAAGATTTTAGTTAATGAGCATGAGAACAGTGTAACTGTAATTTTCAATGAATTGTTATAATAATATTTTATTAATTTTTATATAAATAAATAAATTAATATATTATCAAAAATAATTTCAATTTAATGTTTATATATTTATATATACATATTATAACTCATTAAATTAGTGATCATTACTAAATAATATTAAGAACACATAATGACAAATAATTTTTTTAACGCAAATTTGTTTTATATATTAAATATATTAATTTAACATTTAATTTTAAATTATGAATAAATTTAAATATATTATTTTTTATTAAACACCCAAATTTGGAAATATGGTATTCACAATATTTTTAATAAAATATAAATAACTTGCGAAAGAACTATTTATAATGGTTAAATTCAAAATAGAAAAATATAAAATTCAAATTTAATAAAGAAATGAAAAATGTTTAAAATATGTGTGAAAAGTCGTTTTTGAGTATTTATTGACCTTATCTCACCCAAAAATTTAACATTTTTCACTTTTGGATCCTTTGACTCTTGAGTAATGTCCTTCCATTATGAGAAAATAATGGGCATTCCCAAAAGTTCACATTTCTACACTTATAAAAGGGGAAAACTTCCTACACATCATACAACACCTATCCATTATTCCTTAAATTATTAAATTTCTATCCCACTATAAACCTATATAAATGTCATAAAACTATATTTCAAATTTTTAGCTTAAGATCTTCATTTCAAAGGATACTTTCAAGAGAATGTTTATTATTCCACAAAGAGTGTTACTTAATACATAACATTTTCATATTAATATATCTCTTCCTAAACTACCCAAAAATAGTAATATGGTGACCAAATTATCATTAGTATACTCAATTGTTATTATATTAATTTAAATTCATTATTTATTCATTCCCATCAACATAGAAGGACAGAATAAATTTAATAAAGAGATTGAGTAGACTATTAAACCCTTGAAGTGTCTTCTCAAGTTATTCATTACCACAATTCTAGTTTGGTAACCGGGATGGGTTTTAAGAATTAATATATCAAATTTAAATCAATTATAATTCAAAAATGATAATTTATTATACTCTATTATTCTATCCCATTTATGCGGAAATAGAATAGTTAATTATGTATAAGATAGACTTCTACCTCCTGGAATGAAAATTATCTATCATAATAACCACTCTTCATGGATGGTTCTATGAAATAATTTAATAAAGATATATAATATTTATTAATTTTTAATATAATATAAAACATATATTTACATCATATAAAAACATATCCTTAATCAAAAATTTATTGTAACACACTCTTGTTTGGGTCAGTTTTACGTCCTAAGGGAAAAATGTTATAATTTTTAAACCATGAATTATTAAGTGGTTTTATATTATGGTAACATTGGATAAAAAACAATTCTTTTAATGGTTTTAGAAATGTGTTATTTTTATTTTATATTTTTATCAATATATCACCTTTTGATCGTCAAACATGCCGAAACTATTTATTTACAATTTCTATTATCCCAACCAATACCTTTATCATTCCCCAAGTAAAATAGGATATGATGAATCAATGAAAGAACATAAATAGTTTATCTTGGATAATTTATGAATGAGATTTTTTTTAAAACACGAATAGAAAAATCCATTACAAAAAATGTATGAAACCGTCATTCAACATTTCAAGCATCTTATGATGAAAATAAACTATATCTGACTAATATTAATTAAATAAATGATTATAAATGGTTCTTATAAAAGTATAATGGTATTAATAAGGTTTCTAATTAGGTTATTAAGAAATTTATGTTTATTATACAAGATGTTATAGCATGTTTTAGTTAGTGGGAATTTACAGTCGGGGATTAATTGTCTAATTTTCAATTCCATGAGGCATGATAGATATTTTAGACCACCATTTCAACAACATGACTTACTATTCAACATGTTTCCATTAAATATAATTAATATATCTCATTTAATTTAATTTTATTGTAAATTAATTGATAACCATATAACTGTTATGTTACCATTTCCTTATGTTTTTTTGGAAACGAAATTCTTCTTCACTGAGTTGTGATTGTTCTTCTTTATGATATTCCATATAAGATAGGAACATTATGGTTATTGAATTAATTATTTTGATAATTCAATTATTATTTTGATGTACATTTGTATGACATAAAACTCTTTCTAAATGTCTTTCTTTTTAAGAAGTATAAATCTACAAGGGATTAGTTAACTCAAATTTCCTTTCTTTGAGTTAAAATTTAATTCAATGATCATTATTCCTAAAATTTCGATAATTATTCTAATTCATATTTCATAAGATGTTTCTTATTTTATCTATGACTAAATTTATTTTTTCAACTCAAAAATTCTATCTTGATGAATTCTCATTAAATAAAAGTTTAACATTTTAATGAAAAAAGTCCACCTCCATTAAATCCATTTTCACTCCATTTCCATGTTCTTTATTCCCAAAATATGTTTATCTTTATTATTCTAAAATCAAAAATTATCTTTAATCATGTGACTTTTCTATTTTAAATTACCAATTATAAAATATAAATTCTACTCCTTTTTTATGATAATGGTTTTTAATAAATGTATTTCAAAATAATAAAATGGTTTTCCATCCTTTAAAATTCAAATGATTCATTATCTTCACGACATTACTTTTGGACAAAATTTATGTCTTTTAAAATATATATTTTTTAATAACCTTTTTAAAATTAATAGTTTTCAAAAATCATTCAGTACACATTTTTTTAAAACAAATTTTCCATGTGATCATAACTTCATCTTTCATAATATAGATAAAAGAGATTTTCTAAAAAATATTTTATGAATTATATACCAATTTTCTATTTATCTATAAATAAATTATTTCCATGAAAATTATTTTCCATGAATCTCCATACAAATTTTCATACAAAAAATACAATTTAGTTGATTTATTTTTTTGTATTAATCACAGTATTTCATAATGTTATTTTATGTTATAGTATTGGAAATGTAATGAAACCATTTTCATTACAGGGGTTCTTTATAATTTGATGAATGATTTATTTTTAGTGAAAACTTATTTATGGATGATTTAGGGCTTGGGTTTTATATACCCATAAAATTCACTGGTTATGTTTTTATATCTCAGGAGGTAATAATGTTGGGAGTGAACCAGATGCAGGTTAGCGAGGTTCTCAAAATTGATCATGAACCCGATGCATGTTAGATAAGTTCAAAAAATATATATTTATCCTCATGAAGGTTCTTTAGTGTCGTGTGATTGAGCATGAAACCTATGTGGGGTATCTTGGTTTGTAATAATTTTCATGAATCGTTGATTATTAGTTTGGTTCACAAGATAAATTGGGGATCTAATGTGTTTATCTTGGTTCAAAATTCTATGGTTCCTTGTGATTATTCTTATTCCACATTTCTATTTCATATAGATATAATTATGGACTTTTTCACATATGTAATATCTCATGATTTTTCATTCTTTGTCTATGGTATATGTTTTTTCATTTGATATTAAATTTCCATCAATCATGATTAATAAAAAACAATTGTTGTTCCCTGTCAATTTGAATTTGAAATTTATCCAATATCATATTTTCTCATATTATTATTATATAAATAGTTATGAAATATTAATAATCCTTCTATTAATGAGCATTTGAGTTGACAGTTCCCTAATGCTTCCCTTCTCTAAGCTATGATGATGTGTTCAACTTATGAGATTTCTAGAAGGGAGTGCACTTTGGTTCAATTATGGAGCAATATTCACATGTTTCAAAAACTAATACTACTTTGTAACTGGTCCTCAAATATACTAAACTGTCATTTATTATTATTTTGTGATTTTTTATGACCTGTAATTTCTGTCCAAGAGAAATGATGTAAAATAAATATATATTTAGATTTTTTTGTTATATCTGGTATCAAAATGGGCTTTAGTTATTTTTCGAAATTAATATAGTTATTTTTGAGGATTTGGATTGGAAAAATTTAGTAAAACTCATTCTTATAAGAATAAAAGAAAAATATTAGAATTTGATAACATACTAAATCTTTGGTAAACTAGAAATTTTTTAGTTCTATTTGAAATTACATCCTTTCCTCGATAATATCAAGTGGATGTGACTATGGTGTAGCATCCCGTGTTTTTGGACTGGATGAACATGCAAAGAAATTTGAATTTTTTCATTTTTTAGAAAATACATTTTAAGAAAAAAGCTTAGGGATAGAATATTGAGTTTTGAAACACAACAATGTGTTGTTTTTAGACATGATTTAAGCCTCATGGGGTACCTTAGTTGTTTTTTCATGTTTTGGAGGTACGAGACCCTTAAAAAAAGTTTTAGGTGGATTGGTAAGGGAACAAGATTTCTCTGAAAACATGTATCTCACCAGTGAAAATCATATGACGCTTACAAGTGAGAAGCATTGATTTTCATGGGATGATCATAGTTTTCTAAACCAAGCTCCTACCCTACATTCTTTATTATATTTAGGTAGTGTGCAGGCACAATTCCTCACATGGTTAGAGCAAAGTTTGAACAAACCATGTGGTCAAACCGTGCAGCCAAACCATGAAAAAAAGTGAAAAGTGTAAAATTAACTTTTCCCTTTTAATACCTTTATTACTCTTTTTTCCTTAGAGGGTTCCTCTTCCTCCCTCACATGCAGGTATCATTTGATTCATATCCTAGCATGACAAGATCTCCTCTGTCTGTTGTCAGAATTGAGAATCTTTGGTATCTATGGATTCCTCTATATGATCTCTACATTCCTCTTAAACCTTTTTTGTTAATATATATATATATATATATCAAGGAATTTATCATATTGTTTGCTAATTCTCCATATTTTCATGTCATTCATCAATTTCGTTTATTTCTCTCGAACTAGACCAAATCAAATCTTGATATCTGATGAGTGGGTATTACATGGTATATGGTTGGGGGTCTATAGAATTTCCATCTTGTTTAGTCATTTTTATTAAATGTTTCCCTGATCTAGGACTCAAACATACCTGGTGACACTTATCAATTATAAATTTAGTCAAATTGAATTTTTATACACCTTATAATGCATTTAAACTAATACATATAGGGTTTGAGGTTATAAACTCATCCCAAACTATCCTTAGGAGGGTTCTCTTGTTTGTTCATGTTTAATTATCATTTCTTCCACAGTTAGACCCACCCCTATGGGTGTTCATTTTTCTTTATATATTAAATGGTGATTCTTACATAGATAAAAAACACCTTGAGGTCAGTTTTTATCCTCTGTGTAGGAATTGTATTTTTTTAATGTGAACCACATGAATTCCTTGAATAAAAATATCATATTTTCTAATAAAACCCCTCTGTTTATGTGCATTTTATTTTTATAAAAAAATCTATTCTAATTTTTTAATTTTTTGGATTTATGAAATGTTTAGTACAAGAGTATTATAATTTATAATTTAAATTATGAATGGTCCTGGTCCTCTCCTTTAGAATTAATGGATTATGATTTTGTTTTCCAATATATATATCCCTCCTACTTTTAACTTTTTTATGATAAGGCAGGGTTATATACATTACTCCTTTGTGATTATTTTTAAAATAGAGGAATATGATGTTTAATCCATATGTTTCAAACATATATCTTTTTATAAAATGCCAAGGACATGATCATGGATTGATGTGTCTTTAAACACCATGAGAAACACCTGCTCTATCTTGGATGGGCTCAAAATGTGTGTTTCTTACCTATGTATGAGTTATTCTTCTTCCTAGAGGATCCCCCACGGATGGGATCAATTAGAAGATGATTATCCTAATTCTTGAGTGATACTAGGACCCCTGTGTGAGATATCAAGGATGGAATCAAATGGAGACCTGTTCTACTTACATTGTTAGTGATACTTGGGATTCCCTTTATGGATCATATTGGACAAACACCTTCATCATTGGAAAATTGTTATGATCATGGTGTGATACATTATTTCCTTCATAAGTTTCACCTTTTAGGGCCAAATGATGCTGTCAAAATGAATAATGGATATACATTTGAAAATTAATTGCAAGATATTATGAAATTAAATAAAAGGAGAACATCTGGGCTTCCAAATAACATGGCTAGGTTTGGAATTTTTTAGCTTTTTAATTTTTTATGTACCATTTACATTTATCCCATTTCCATAAGTTTCTATTATGTTGGTCTTTCTGTCTTAGGTAGAAGTAGGTAAGGTCACGATAGGTGTCCTGTATGGACCTGGTCTATGCTCGGTTATTTATTTATTTCACATTTCTACATTACATTTAGGTAAATGAACATTTCTTATCTTATATACACAATCAAGATCATTCATTAGGAACTATTGTGAGTGTCCGAAAATGTATATGTCATGCATTTCTTGAGTCTCCATTTCACTTTTGTACTTGAGTAGATCCTCATGTTCATAGCTACTTCATCCTTTGTTATAATGTGAATTGTACCTAGGAGTTAGGAGCACGATACTAAGCTAATACTCAGGATGCTTGAGGAGACCACCCTCATAGATATTTTCTTGTTTTTTTTTTCAAGTATCATATCAAATTTTCTTATATATTTTTACTACATTATTTGGTAGCATCACAAGTACATTTATATATGAATTTTTTTATATTTGGAATTAGACACTTTTAATCCATTATTATCTTTACCTATTTTTGATTCATATTTACTTACTACTACGTTTTCAATTATACATTATAACTCTATATTATACCGCTATGCTACTATGATAATGGGGGAAAATTCTCCCCATAGTACCACCGTTTGATCCTTTCTCCTTACTGGAGGCCTTTGGCATATTTAGAGGAATGGTTGAGGCCATGTGGTGACTGATCAGACTACTGGTGTTATAATCATTCATGTTGGGAAATTAGAAAGTTGTATTTGAGGGACTTCTCCTTTTTTTACTGTTTTGGTCTGGTAGATTGATGTATAGGAATGTGTCAATGTTTTTTATATAGCCATATCATAGAGGTATCACCCCACATATAGGGAACTGTATAATTGGATAGGTATGGGATGGTTGTTCATGTCATTCATTATTACAGTTGGTCTGATTTATCATTGAGTTATTGAATTATTTTCCAATACTTACTAATTTACGAGATTTATAGAATTTACCTCTAGTCTGGTATGAAATGAATTTAACATTACATGCATCAATATATGCACCTAGGAATTAAAATTTCATGCATATTCCATGCCTTTTAGATATCATTTCTAGGTTTTTGGAAATATTTTATGTGCCTTCCATGTTTTATTAGCATGTCTTTTATATTCAATGTTAGAAATTTTAATAAAATCTTTAATTTTCACCTGTTTAGGTATTTAATTAGATAGATTTTGTAATTTATATTATCCTTAATTACTTATATTACATGTTTGAGGGTTTGTTGCTTGTGTAGTAGTTTTGAATTCTTGTTTTACATATTTTTTATTATTTATCATGCCTAATTACTTCCTATGTTTAAATGAAAATTTATTGTGATTATTTCTAATTTCCGTGCTTATATGATTGTCTAGCATGGGATGAATTATGCTAGTTACTATTGAATGTGATTCAATTTGATTTTTTACGGCGTATTAGTGCCTTATAAATTGGAAATTAATGAACCATATAATCGAACCGTTTTAGATAAACTTTATATACATAATATCTATTGTATAAATGCTATGGTTGTTGAATTTTCTTTCAATATTAGATAAAAGGTGTGTGGTAAGATGTGATCTACCAGAAATTTGTTAATTGTATGGGTGATTTATTAATTATCTAGTGGTAAACCATATATCCTTACCATCTCTTATGATATTTATATATATTTATATATTATTTAATAAATATGTTTTATTACCCTTAATTGAATTGGTTGCATTATTGAGGCTTATACCTCTATTATATGGGCATAATGACCCATAAAGAAATATACTTAAATATAGAACTATACCCAAGTAGGTCTATTGGGGAATGTGGATTCATAAGTGAATCACTAATGGTGTTCTTAAAATTTAAATGTTTATAATGTAATTTTTAATTTTAATAGAAGCCAAAATGTTTTAATGGGAACCTTGTTGTTTACTCTCTTCTTTTCATATTTCGTAGTTATTAAACCCATGGGGGTGTGCTTATGCTATGTGTCATGGAAATTTTAATGTGCATATTTCCATATATATGGGTTTTATTGTAAATGTGTGGTGGTACTCCTTTGACAAGAACACTTTAATTTTTAGAATACCTTGTAATCTTCTAGTGCTATAATTTTTTTATGGCCTTATAAATAAATTAGTGGTTTTTAAATTTTATTTATGTGATAAAATATTATAATTATATCATGATCTCAATAAATTATAATGAAAAAAGGAAGTTGAACATAAATTTCTAGTTTTTCATTTAGATCCTATCCTAATTTTTTCCTTATGATTAGTGGTAGTTTTTCTTTAGAACTAAACACTGAAATGTTTAAATATTTTAATGAGTTTAGGTTTAATTCCTTATAAAGGAACCATAGGTTGTGTTCTTATCTTTGACCCATGGGTAAGGGTGGTCTTAATATGGCCTAATTGTTTTACTTAAATGGTAAGGTGATAGTCACATATAGGATCATTTTTCGATAGCATGAACCAATATGTAAGGTTATTAATGATGGTGAACTTTTCTGATGTGATCCCTTGGTAGGGTCAAAGGTTACAATTTTGTTAATGGGATATCCTATTATTGGCAGTTCCCTCAGATCATTAAAGAATTTTCTAGTCTCTTGTGACCATTTTTCAATTGTATGGTATTTTTGGGTGTACTTTTTCATGTAGGACTCATAGATTCTAAAATAAAATCTCTATCTGAAATAGTAGTCATGATGTGTTTCAACCCTCATTTTAGGTATAAGTATCATATAATACTCGGTTTCAGCTGGTTATAGATGGATATGGAATAGATTATGGCTTAGTGGATTGTGTGAACCCCCCCCCCTCCTCTTCTGTAGAGATTGATGACTCACAACCTCACTGGCCAAGATAATAGTCATATGTGATGTTATGAACTTAGGTTCGATTATTTGTGTGGGATATATGATAATTGAATTAATATGGTCATTTTTTCTATGGATTGGGTCACATATGTGTCCTTCTTCTTTGAAAACCTTAGTATTGTGTGCATTAATACATGTGATAACTGACGTCTTCTTAAGTCGTTCAATGAACCTTTTTATTTCAATGTACTTGTTTGTTCTTTGAGCTATTACGATTTGAATATTTGGGAGATCCAAAATAGAGTTATCAGGTTAGAAAAGATCAAGACTCTTCTAAATGGTTGGTATCATTTTAAAACACGGATCAGGTGTTTTGACATGTTGTTAGTTGATTTGGATTTTATTCCTAATGGTTAATTGTATATGGACATAACCAAGAATGAGTTTCATGATTATTCCTAGATAAAATATATTTGATAATTCTTTTAAGTTGATGTTATTCCTTACCCTTACATCATAACTTATTAAAGCGTATCAGCCACATTAAGTATTTTCATTTAGTGGTTGATGGAGGATGTGTCAAGGAATGAGTTTTAGTTCCAGAAAATCCAACGATAAGGACCCTCCAATGGCGGGGATCATTTTTTCAATTCTAGTTAATCACGTCCTTCTAATTAGAAGGTCACAATGGAGAAAGGCCATTTGGAAAGGGTTTTTTTGGTTAGGTACCTAGTGGCTATAATATCATGTCTTATTTTTGTGCATGTGTTATAGACCAACTAAGACATGGTTGGATATGAATGAAACCATTCAAAATTCTATTAGTCATGATTGGACTTCTGTGTTTGGGCTTGTGTGACCGTGGAATACCTTGGGTAGTAAATTCATCATGGTCAGGTAATTTTTATTTGTCTATAATTGAATATGATCTCTTTCCAGAAGAAATTGTCCATTAGTGGTTAACCTTCTCTTCCCTTTTATTTGTAGTTTGATATGGTCTGTATGAAAATGTACTGAGCCCTTCATCTAGTATATGGTATGAATGAATATGGAATATTGGGTAAATCTTTTTATCCTCTTATATTACCTTGTCTTAATGATTATCATGTCCCCTATTTTGACGTCTTTCATGTATTCTAAAAGAGAATGAGTTATAATCCACACTATGTTTTAAAAGTTATTGGGCTTGATACGGGGTCTCTATCAGAGTTTTGGATCAAATATGTTGATGTATATGTATATTAGATGGAACAATAAAAGAGGGGGGGGGTGAATTCTAGGTTTAAAAACATTTTGTTTAAACACTTAAAAAATTAGTTGAAATGATCTTTAACTAATACAATTCACAACAAGAACAAACAACTAAAAATGTATTTGAATATAAAGGAAGTAAAGCAATTGTATTCAAGATGAATACAATAATCAGAGTAATAAAAAAGTGTGAGATTCTATAATAAAGCGTATAGAATCTAACAATATAAAATGTAATAGTATAAGTGTAATTGAAACAATTACAAATGTATATGAAATATAAAAGGAAACAAACCAATTTCCTTTCTAATATAATTGGCAGTGGAAATGTAAGAAAGTATTATAATTATTTTAACCCAAATAGAAGGGTTATCCTTTTCCCTAGGATAAAAGGTTTGTCTTACCATTACCTTGGTAAGCCCTCGATACGATGACCAGTATGTCTGTCTGCCTATCCCTGGCATCCCTCAATACAATAATCGGTTCGTCTGTCTACCTATCCCTGGTATCCCTCGATACGATGATTGGTTCGTCTGTCTGCCTATCCCCAGTAGCCCTCGATACGATGATCGGTACGTCTGTCTTTCAATAACTTGAATGCCCTAGAAATGGTGATCGGTCGCACAAAGCACAAAAAAGCACTTATATAAGTACAAAAAATAAGAATGAGCCGTTCAAATTTTGTAGTTTCAAGACTTTCGCATGAAGCAAGAGAGATGTCACAGTATCTCTCTTTAGAACTTGATAGCACAGAATGATCAGTCTCACACGCGTCTGTCGTCGTTGTCTATTGGCTTCAAATGACCTTCTATTTATAGGCCTTAGGTTCCAACAGTCACATTTCCTTCAATGGTCATATTTATCCGAAAAACTTGGAGGGACTTGGACACATCCATAATAACGATAATATTGAAACAGAAGACACGAAATCATTTTGATTAGTTTATAACTAACTCCACGACATCATTTTGATTAAAACAAAGGATATATGAAGATGATATAAATGAGTATGATTAATAAGAAACAAGTGTTTTTTTGAAAAGGGAATGAATGAATGTAACGAATGAGTATTATAAGTATGTGTAATGTATTGATATGATACAAACTAAGTATGATTCATCAACTTTAGTATGATTAACAGAGTTGGAACAATTTCCAGAGTCAGTACGATAATTATAATCCGTACGGTAAACATGGTCACTACGATCAGCAAGGTCAGTACTATCAGCATGGTCAGTACGATCAGCATGGTCAGTACGATCAGCATGGTTAGTACGATCAGCATGGTCAGTACGATTAGCATGGTCAGTACGATCAGCATCGTCAAAATGATCTGCATGGTTAAAGACATTTGTGATTTCCAAAACAAGATATATAAGTCAAAAAAGAACTTTTTACTCAATATAGAGTGCGCCAGAAATGTTGTTTTACATTGAGGTATGGTGAGTCATCAGTGATACCTAGGTTCTAATGTAAGAATTCCATGGACATACTAATGGGGGAATACTATTTTCTATTGACTACATCTCCAGTTGGATGTCACTTTGGAATCAGTCAGCATTCTTTATGTGGGGGTGTTTTAATTTGTACCAACGTCTCTATTATAAGTACTGAATGTGGTTCCCTTTAAATGAGATACATGGATTCCATTTGATGACTATAAGGTTTACCCATACTTATTTGGACTCTAAAGTGGTTTTATTACAATAAAGATACAAATATGATGGATCAATACATTTTATTAGGTTTTTGTTGAGGCAAGATAGTCTAAATGAGTGTTTTGGTTAGAGACAAAACTGGATGCTAGTTTCTGGATTCATTGACCATGCTCGGGGAATCCTTGGGTGACATCGTATAAAGAAATCACACCTGTATTATAAATTCACCATCCATATAAACCATTTTCTCTACAATAATTCTACTCGAGATGGTTCAAATGGTTACCCATCACTCTCTTGTCAGATACATTCAGTGAGGAACCACTTAATGTCACTTTTCCATGTTGTGGAATGTACACTGGGTGTATTAGAAAAAATTTAATGAAAATTTGGGTCAACTGGGCCATTGAGGTTAATTGGTGTCACATGATCATTTAATCAATGAATTATACCATGTGCACTATTAGAGAGCTAAGGGAATGCCTATATCAGTAGTTCCATTGATGGAAGAATATTTTTAAGGTGTTGGAATTGAATTGTGAAACTGATGGTGAAGGCTTCCAAGGACTGGATATAAAGGAGATGATGATTTAATTGTGTCTTCAGAAAGATGGGACTAGGTAGGCATCATCTCAATGTTTATTTCCACAAAAAAAATCATTGGTTTGAGATTCAACGTCTTATAAGTCATGTGTTATGGTGGTGCTTGCAAGTGTGTTGGGTGTTTGGTAATGCAATACAACTGCTTGAATTAGAGTCCTCAAACCGATTAGGTCAAGTGAGGTTATATTTGTTTCCCCAAGGACAATCAGGGATTATACTTTTTGTGTTGGGAAGATTATTTCATCTCATGTTTTTGGTCTGGATAAAATTCTAAGGTTATTTGAATTTTTTTCATTTAAAGGATGATGTTGTTCACAAACTAAGATTAGGGATGGAAGGATGAGTGATGTAACACTTTAATGTTTTATTTTTAGACATAGTTTAAGTCCCGAGGGGCCTCTTGGGTGTTACATTGTGTTTTAGGTGTGTGGGACCCTGAAAACAAATGTTTTGGGTGGACTAGTAAGGTCACATTATTTTTCTAAAACCTTGTAGACCACTAGTGTTAACCATGATGAACCTGTAGGTGAGCATATGTGATCCACATAGGCTACAGATGGTTTCTAAAATTGTACACCTATCCCATACACTTTTTTCTATTTAGGTATTTTTTCATAAACTTTTTATCGGATAGTTGGTGCATGGTTTTCCCAAACTAAGTGAAAAAATTGTGAAACCTAGTGAAAATGGTGAAATGTCCTTTTTCACAAAATGAATTATATTTTTTAATCCAATTCTTCCTCTTCTTTTACACTAGTAGGTTTCTCCTCCTCTCCCATGTGGGGGGGAGGCTCATCTAACACCTAACTGAGGAATGGAAAGATATCCTATGTCAGTTGTTGGAATCGAGCACTATTGGTCACTATGAATTCCTCTCAGTAATATCTAGATTCCCCTTGAACCATTTTATATTTATCTCTCTCTCTCTATGAAGATATCATGGTGTGATATAATTCTTCACACGTTTAGGGTGTTCTTACATTTCATTGATTTCTCTCAAACCAGACCAAATCATATATTGATATCAGATGAGTGGGTCTTCGTTGGTATATTGTATGTGGTCTATATAAATTTCCTCATGTTTCACTATTTTTAAAAAATTTTACCATGTGGTGTGCACCGAACATACCCGTTGTCTATTATTAATTAAAAATTGGCTCAAATTGAATTTATTAGGCATCAATATAAAGCCTTTAGACTTTTTCTTATATGGTTTGATGTTACATTCACCCCCCGACCCATGCTTGGGAGAGGTTAAATTTTTTCTTATATAATTATCTCGTCAACCTTAGTTTGATCCACCCCTTTAGTTGTGACTTTTTATTTATTTATTAAATAGAGATTCTAAGTATATAAAACCACCATGGGGTGGATTGTTATGATTTATGTTGGAATATGATTACATAATGTGAACCAAATTGATTTATTGAATAAAAATGTCATTTTTTCTTATAAAAACCATCTGTTTAGGTGTGTTGTTTTCTATGACAAGAATTATATACTTATTTGTTCATTGTTTAGATTTGGGATATGTTTAATACACGAGACATAATTTTTTTAAGGAATGGTTATATACTTGGCCTCTATAGGAATTAATCATAAAATAGAGGAATGTAATTTTTACACCTGAAGTGACACTCAGATTCAATTTTTCGAAACAATGAGGATGGGATCATGGGTTGATGAGGTTTCATATATTGGGGGAGATACCTTCAATATGATGTATGGGATCACAATGTCTATTTATTACCTCTATATGAGTGATTTTGGTTCATGGGGGAGCACATGAGGATGGGATTAGTGGAAAGATAGTTACATCATTCCATGAGTGATACTTTTACTCCTTTTGAGATACTAGGGAGGAAATCAAACGGTACTTGTTCTACATATGTGAACAGTGATACTTGTGATTCTCTTTGTTGATCAACATGGATCGACTCCTTTGGATTTTGAAAAATGTTATGCTCTTAGTATAATGCATAGGAAATATAATAAGGTTTACCTTGGATGGGAATAGGATTCTGTATAAATGAATAGTAGATATGAATTTTAAAGTTAACTAAAAGATGTTAAGTAATTAAATAAGAGGGGAATATCTTCTAGGATAAATCACATGTGTGGGTTCAATATTTTCTATATACTAAATTTGTGATGAATTTTCAACTATTAAACCATAAGCACAAGTTGCCTTGGGTTTAGGCCATACATCTTAGGCTGAATCCAGTATGGTCAGTTTGGGTTTTCTAGAGGGAGCCAAACATGAATTTTTTTGTATTTATTATACATTGATAATTTAAATAAATTAAGATTAAGATTTTATAATTTATATGAAAAAATTTCATTCTTCCTTAAACCACCAGTTGTGTTCTACTGAGTATATCCCATAAAATTTTTGGGCTTCTATTTCATTAGGGTACTCGAGCAGATCCTTCTATTCACATGCCCTTAATCCTTTTCTTTCTATGAATTTTACTTCAGAGTTAGGACCACTGGACTGAACTAGTACTCCACATGCTAGAGGAGGCCACCCTTAGGTTTTTTTATTCTTTTTTCATGTATTGTATCTTATCACATACTATATGTTTCCTAGTATACTAGGTAGAATAACATGGACATGATTTCATGCATTTGTTGTATATTTTTCCATTGCTAATTTTACACAATTATTATCTTTAAATTATGTTGCTTCATCATTATTGGATACTAAATCCAATATTATCTATTTTTAATCTATATTATAAAATTATTATACTCTGAAATTAAGTGTATAATCACCCCACAGTACCACAGTTAGATCCTCACTGCCTGTTGTCAGCCTCTAGCATAAGTGGAGGTGCACCTGAGGCCATGCGGTGACTGGTACGACTATTGGTGTGATATTCAATCAAGATTAGATGTTACATGTTGAAAAAATTAACCTTGGAGTAATCAGACTGAAACATTTGGGTTGAGTATCCAATCAATCTTCACTCTAGTACATGATGATTTGGTCAAATACTACAAACCAATATTGACACTCCTAATATATATGAATTTCTTTGTCACATTCTCTTTATAATAAACCATAATATTTTTAAATATATTAGAATTTGACTATGAGTTAGGTTGGAGATCCAAACATTAAAATGACCATATACAACCTAGGTTAAATTAAAAGAGTGATAAGATAATACTTTTGTATTATAGTTCAAATAGACATATTATAATGGAAATTTAAGGTGTCATTGGAGAAGACATATTTAGATTTATATTTCATAAAATCATTTCTTATTATTTTAAGGGATAATATGATAAAATTTTATTATTCATTATATGGTTGGTTATAGGATCATGAAAATGAAGATATGAATGTTTTGTAACTAGAAACTAATGAAGAAGCATGTTTTGGAAAAATATATTCAATTCTTACCTAAGTTAAAATTGTAGATACCTCGTAATAAATTAAATCCATAAAATGTATATATTAGGTTAAAACATGAATTTTCTATTCAAATGTGATAATAAAAATTACAGGGAAGTGATTTGTTTATGGTGGAGAAGTAACACCCCAATATTTTAGAATATATATATATATATATATATATATATCAATTTTTCTAAACTAATAGTATGTATGGAAGCTTTCTCCAAACACAAACCAAAAAAACTGAGGCTCAAAATATAAGAAGAATATTATTATGAAATTTGAATATTAATAAAACAGCTAGTAACTTTTTCAAATTTAATTGAAAATGCCTAAAAATGTGATTAAGAACAATTATAGTTTTTAAAAGGCATTTTCAAGAAAAGCATTTTTTTCATTTCATACATAGGATTTTAATGTAAAATATAAATTTTAGAGTTTCATAATTTTCAATTAAAAAGATTAACATTGTTTTTAGTTCCATATATCAATATTACCCTAAGGTGAGGTTTTTAGAGTTTTCTAAAAAGAATTATTTTTTAGTGAATACAAAAAAAAATAGATTTTTCTAAAAAAATAAAATTTATGAATCTATCATAATAAAAGAATGAATTAAAAATGATTTTAAATTTTTCATAAAAAAACATTTATTTATAAAATAATATAAATAATTTTAAAATACTATGATTAATTTATGAAACCCTTTTATGATATTTTTGAAACATAAGTAATATTTTACTCTAATTTTTCTTATTCACTTATAATAAAAATTAGTCTTCATAACATCTATAAATTAAATATGAAAATGTATTTAATATTTTATATCATCATATTATTAAAATATTATAATTTCAATTAAATTTTTAGTCATACAATTATGATTAATAAGATTAGTTAATGACCACGATAATGAAAAAACTATTATTTTCATAGAATTGTATAATTATTTATCTATAATTATTATTCAGTAATTTTTAGCAAATAAATTAAGTTAATATCTGTTATAAAATTAATTAAATATAAATTTCAAACCTATATAAAAATATATAATCCCTAATTCTATTGGTAATCAATGTTATGTTTTATTAAGAACACCTAATGGTGATTTTTTTCTAAAAAATAGTTTTTTATATATATTAACTATTTTAATCGAATTTTTTTATAAATTAAATTATACTTTATTGGGATAATATTTAGTTTCATAAAATCCAAATTTGAAAATAGGGGTTACAATATATTATAGTAATATATATTTTTTTTGGCTAAAAGATTGTCACCAATGAAAAAAAAATTCTAAAATGTAAAAAATTGTAAAACCTCTTATAAATGTAGTAAACATTTGTGAAAATGATACGGAGAGGCTTTATAGAATTTATATGAGAATTTTTTTTATTATTTATCATTTTTGGTTTCATTGAACATTGAATGGTTTCATGCCATTATTGAATAATAATGGGTATTTACAAAAGGTACATTTTCTTCACTTATCAATGTGGGACACTTCCTCCACTTAATTCCAAAAAGATGAACTTAATATTTATACCAAAATAATGAAATTGTATCCTCCTATAATCCTATATCAATTTCATAAGAATATTTTCTCCATTATTTAATATAATCACATCATTTCCAATTTGTATTTCAAGAGAAAGTTCAGGGTCCCAACATGAGTATTGATTAACACTTAACCTTTTCCTTTTTATTTTAAAATTTCATGCCTATATTAACAATATTAATATAGTGAAATAATTATCATTATTATTATTATTATTTGTAATTATATTAATTTAACAACTATTATTTATGTTTCCCATCTATATATATAAACAAAAGAACTTCGATCGTGTGTTTGTGCGGACAACCACCTCCATGAAACGATGTATTCAATTTTTCATTACCTATCGTTATTGGTTAGTAAAAATAATTGAATTGATGAAGAAATATAATTATTATTTCAAATTATAATTATGAAATTAATATTTATTTTATACCTTCATTCTATCTCATTTATTGATAAATATAATCGTTTATATTGTGCACAGTGGATTACCACCACCACAAATGAGAACAAAGTTTTTCATCACCACCCTCCATGGATAGTTATATGAAATAATCAATTGAAGTTATGTTATATTTATTAATATTTTAATCTTATTAAAATTTTATACTAACACGATATAAAAGAATACCCCTTCTCGTAAAATCATTATATCATGCTTCGGTATGGGGCGAGTTTACCACCTAAGTGAACGATGATATAATTATTATAACATGAGTTATTAAGGAAAGTTATATAGTTTTAATATAATTATTTATTAATTTATTATTGTTTTTTAACTATTTTTAAAATTTATTTTTGATATTTAATATATCTTTTAATATATCACCTACCTATCATTAAACACATCAAAACTAGTCCTTTCAATTTCCATTTTGGAAAATCATACATTTATCAATAATAAAATAAAAATAGCATATGATGAATCATAGAAAACCCATGATTATTGTATATTTTATATTTTATTAATAATAAAATATTTTATAATAAATTGAAACTGATAACTGCGTTAAAAACCCAGTATATAACATGAAATTTGAGTTCCTAGCATCTCATGATAAAAATAAACCATTATAGAATAAAGTATTCATAATAAATGATTATAAATGATGTTTATAAAAGGTTATTGGTATAAAAATTTATTTTAAATTAGTTATTATGATATTTATGATTATTATAGAAGAAGTTATAGATCCTTCAAGAAAGAGAGAATATAAGGTAAGGGTTTCTTTGTCTCACATTCAATTCCATGATAATATTTTTATATTTAACACCATAATTTATTTTATAAGGTTGATTCAATTACCTTTTTTACATTAAGAATGTTTAATATCTATAATATAGTGATATTTTAAGGCCAATATCATGCTAAACCCTTTATTCTTATGTTACCATTAATTTAAGTGTTTTTTGAAACACAATTCTTGTTCCTTGAGTTATGATTGTTCTTATTATGATTAGTCTTCCTAAGTTGTCAATATTATGATATTTTATTTTATTATGTGTCTATTTTTTCTTGAATAGTTTATAACCACATAAATCCCTTTATTAATTTTTTATTCTTCAAGAATAATGATGTCCATAAATTGTTTGGTTACTAATATTTCCATTATTTGTGTTAAAGATTCTTTCCCTAAGCATTATTCATCTATGTTTGATAAATTATTGGATTTTAATATTTCAATGTCATTTACTCTTTTTTACGAGTAAAATTATGTTTAAACTAAAATATTATTTCTCAATGAATTATCTTTCATAACATTCCCAATTTTTATGAAACATAAATATTTTTTCTTTTAAATAATGTTTTCCACCATTTGTATATTATTCATTCACAAAAAATACTTGCTTTCTTATTTTTAAATCCAAATATGTGTTCAGTTATGTTATACTACATTTTCCAATTACAAAATTTTAAATGAAATTTTACTAAAACTTTTTTATGAAATGGGTATTCAATAAATATATATCAAAATATTCAAAGGGTTCTCCATCCTTTTAAAAAAAATTGTTTTATATTTCACTCCAAATTTTTTATAGCTTTTACATATTTCAAAAGATATTCTTGGAATATTGTGTTTATAATAGATTATTTTCAAAAAAATCACATCACCTTTTGAAAAATAAATTTTAAAGAGACCATAACATTATCTTTTAATCCATAGAAATAATAATTTTCTAAAAAACACTATTACAAATTTTCTTCAATTTTTCACTTCATCTTTAAATTATTTAGCTTCATGTAATTTATTTTTTATGAATCATACTCTAAATATTATTATAAAATATATTTTATGGGTTATTGAGTTTTTTGTACCACACTATCTATTTCTTAATGTTTTTTATGTGGCCCTATTTAAAAATGTTATGAAACCAATTTTTTTATTGGGTTTTTTATGATGTGATGATTTATTGATTTAATGTGGGACAAATATGTATAGATTATTAATGTGAGTTTGAATATATCCTCCAATAATAAATTTTTATGGTTTTATATCTCAAGAGATAGTAATGATGGGAATTAACCATATACGTGTCAGCTAGGATCAAAAGATCAAGTGTGAACCCAATGCAGGTTAGTTTGGTAAAACATTTGACGTGAACCCAATGCAGGTTACTTTGGTTACAAAATTTGACGTGAACCCAATGCATGATCGATAGGTTCAAAATATTGAGAATGAACCTAATGTATTTTATCTAGGTTCACAAGAATGATGTATCATCTTGAAAAGAACCATTAGGTCTGATCTAGGATGTAATAAGTCCTCATCTGCACCTCCTCATAAGCAAGAGGCTATCAACTATCAGTGAGGGTATGAAGATTATGAGTGATGGTGCAAATACTATTAGTGGGCAGACTAGCCCCTCAATATTATATCCTTTAACAAATAAAATAAATAAAATATAAAATAACATTGTGTAAAAAAATTAGAATATAAGTCACTATAATGTAATATCAGATGTTACAATGTTGTAAAGATAAATAAATGGAAAATAAATCAATATCCTAATGTGGAAAGACAAAAAATAGTAAATTTGAATGTTGATAAATAAATAAAATCAGTTGATAATCCATTGATGTCCATTTGGATACCTTTTAAATATCTATTCTATACTGCTCAACTGTTGAAAGTCCCTTTACCTTTCCTAATTCATTATACATGAAGTCTCTGTGTGCATCACAATTCTTATTCCAGGTGTGAGTAATAACACCCACTAAGAAACCTCTAATACCTCATTAAGAAGTTATAACATATATGAAAAATATACTCCATGATAATAAAATATTCGTAAGAAATCATAACAATAATCTTCTAAGAAGTAGTGTGCTAACCTGGCCACCACAATCCCTAATCAAAGATACATCATCTGCATGCCAATAGGATAACCAAGAATGTTAAAAATGATAAAGAAAAGGAAACAAGGATACCAAACCTGCTACTCAACATCCTCATGGAATTGATTGAAAATGTCAGTTGAAGTCCCAAAGATACCATGTTCTGCCTGTTACTCGGTATCCTGAAGGCATTGAGTTTCATGTTGGGCTGCAATACATTCATGATCTACCCTATGTATGGATATATATTTTTCTTTGTATCATGTCATGTGGGATATCTCTATAATTGGTAATCATATATGAAAATCCACTTGTCAAGAGTACATAGTGAGTACCTCTAAAGGAATGATAAATACACACAATAAAGATGAGAATAATAATGAAAAACATGGAATTTCATCATGGGAAAATTGTAGAAACATATAAAACATGTGATAAACATCAATAATGGTAACTAGATACTCAAGAAATATTATTGGAATCCATAAATTTAAATAGGTGTCATAGGCTACAGACAAAATCACAAGTGAAAACTCTCATGAAATGTCAAACAATATAAGCTAAGATATGAATCATTTCAAGGTAACACATGTATACAAGTGTCCCCAAAGTGTAATGAAATTAGCACCTCAAGTTTTTTTATGTTAATTTTTATGGTTCACCAAGGATTTTTCAACCAAATCACATTTTCTTATTATTCCATTTAAAGCTCTCACCCAGAATTCCTAAAATCAAATCATTTTTTTATTTCCAATGGAAATATAAAAAACACTTGCGATAATAATTTCTCCCTCCTAAAAAATTAAAATTTATTTATTTAAACCATATCATGATCTAACCATTTTTTATTTATAGAAAATGATAATTCTTCTTGTGAAACTAATTTTCTCTCTCGAGAATAATCCTAGATAAACATGGGTTAATTATTCGTTATCAAAAAATTAACAATTCTAGGATATTAAAACATAAGAAATCTTTCCATATTCCCCATATAGTTTTAGAAATCTATAATTTACAAATTATAAAGGAAATACGATTCATGGAATTTATCCCTTGAAAAATGTTTCTTAAAAATATAAGAGTGATAAAGGCTTTGTAATTACATGGAAACCAGATGAATAACCTGGTTCGATCAAAGAAGTCTTTATAGATCCAAGATTTATGAATTTTGGATTTCCCAGACTTAACAAGGGATAAAAAATAAATTCTATTAAGGTTCAAATATTTTTGAAAAGGTAAACAATGTATTGCTTTACCAAAATAAAAAGGATATATTAAATTAACTATTTATATCACTATGGGAAAAACCGTTTTTTACGACGTAATCTTTGTGACAGGAATAAATCTCATCTCAAATAGTCCATCGAAGAGGTTATTTGTGACTACAATAGGCGCCCCGTCGCAAAAAATTATGCACGGATTGGCGCGGTTTGCGCGCCAAGCTGCGTGAAAGGGTATTTGCGACATGTAGGCACCACCCGTCCCAAATGTTGGTAGGCGGTAAGACTTAGTTGCGACGGTGGATCCCTCGTCGCAACTAGTTCGACTTCTGGAGGGTATTTGCAATGGGTCCCGTCGCAAATAACAGGCGGCGATACAAACCTATTTTCAACGGGATGTTGTCCCGTCGCAAATAGTTGTGTCGGCATGTTACTATTTGCAACGGGCCCTGTCGCAAATAACCTTTTAACCGTCGTGCTTAATTATTGCGGCAGAAGGTATTTGAGATGGGACCCATCGCAATAAGTATTATTAGCATCGGGAATCCAGTCACAACTAATCTAACCTATATATACCCCTCATCTATTTTTTCTTCTCACCCCCTGGATTTCTTTTTCCTCTGCTTCTCCAAACTCAAATTTTAGAGTAAATTTTTTTGAGATTTAGTTATTTTTTACGATGATGTTGTGAAGTCGTCTACAATTATAAGAGATCAGGTTTAAGGGTATTTATGTTTTATTTAATTTAGTATTTATTTCATTTTTTATATTATTCTTAATTATTATTGATTAGTTGTAATTAAGTTAGATTTAAATTCTTTGGTCATCCATAATAATTAGTAATAAATAGTATTAAATAGTAATAATTAGTAATATTTAGAAATAAATAGAAATAAATAGTAATAATTAGGAATAAATAAGAATAAATAGCAATTAATAACAATTAATAGCAATAATTAGCCATAAATAGCAATAAATAGGAATAAATATGAATAAATTGGAATAAATAGTAATAAATTGGAATAAATTGGAATAATTAGCAATAATTAGGAAAAATTAGTAATAAACTGTAAAAAATAGTAACAAATAGCAATAAATAGCAATAAATAACAATAATTAACAATAATTAGCAATAAATTGCAATAAATTAGAATAATTAGCAATAATTAGGAATAATTAGCAATAATAAGCAATAATTAGGAATAATTATAAATAATTAGCAATAAATAGAAATAAATTGAAATATATAGTAATAAATATCAATAAATAGAAATAATTGGCAATAATTGGCAATAATTAGTAATAATGAGAAAAAAATTGGAATAATTAGTAACAAATAGTAATAAATAGTAATAAATAGTAATAAATAGTAATAAATGGTAATAAATAGTAATAATTAGTAATAATTAGTAATAATTATAATAATTAGTAATGATTAGTAATAATTATTAGTAATTAATAGTAATTAGTAATAATTTTTACTAATTAGTACTAATTAGTAATAATTAGTAATAATTTGTAATAATTCATAATAAATAGTAATAATTAATAATAATTAGTTATAACCAGTAATAAATAGTAACAAATTGTAATAAATAGTAATAAATTTTAATAAATAGTAATAAAAAGTAATAAATAGTAATAACTACTAATAAATAGTAATAAATGGTAATAAATATTAATAAATAGTAATAAATAGAAATAATTAGTAATAATTAGTAATAATTAGTAATAATTAGTAAGAAATAGTAATAAATAGTAATAATTTGTAGTAATTAGTAATAATTATTAATAATTAGTAATAATTAGTAATAATTAGAAATAATTTGAAATAATCAGTAAAAATTAGAAATAATTCGTAATAATTAGAAATAATTATTAATAAATAGTAATAAATAGTAATAAATAGTTATAATTAGTAATAATTAGTAATAATTAGTAATAATTAGTAATAATTAGTAATAATTATTAATAATTAGTAATAATTAATAATAATTAGTAATAATTAGTAATAAATAGTAATAAATATCAATAAGTAGTAATAAATTGGAATAAATAAAAATATATAGAAAAAAATATCAATAATTAGCAATAATGAGTAATATGCTTGCAATAATTAGGAATAAATATCAATAAATAGCAATAAAATGTAATAAATAGTACTAAATAGAAATAAATAACAATAAATAGAAATAAATAGAAATAAATAGAAATAAATAACAATATTTAGAAATAATAACAATTATTTAACAATATTTAGAAATAATAAGAAATAATTAGCAACAATTGGGAATAATTAGGAATAATTAGGAATAATTAAGAATAATTCTAAAAAATTAGAAATAACAGGGAATAATTAGGAATAATTAGCAATAATTAACAATAATTAGGACTAATTAGGAATAATTATGGCTAATTTGGACCAATTAGGACCAATTAGGACTAATTTGGACTAAAAAGTTATAAATAGTTGTAAATAGCAGTAAATTGCAGTAAATAGCATAATTAGGATTAGTAAGGATTGATTAAAATTAATTAGGAATAAATAGGAATAAAATAAATTGTAATAAATTGTAATAAATTGTAATGACATGTAATAACTTGTATTAACTTCTAATAACTTAGCACAATTTACAGTGGATTGGCGGCACTCTTTTTGCTCGATGACTCTTCTCTTTTCAACTGTCACCAACTCAAAACATTTTGAAAAGTACGCTTCTACGTATTCTTATCCAATCTCGTATACGCGATTTTTCATATACATTCGTAGGACCACATTTTTTCATAATGTTTTCAGACAGTGACAGTTGCAAGAAGATGATTCATCGACGAAAAGGGGGATCTTTTGTCTGGCGGCTCATTTACTTGTGTCTTTCTCACAATGAAATCACAATGAAGAATCTACTCAGAGGTACTCTTATACATTCTCAAATGCACATGAATGAATATGCGTAACTCCAAGAAGATTCTTCATTGTGATTTTAGTGTAAGAAAGTTGCATGTAAATGAGCTGTAAAAAAAATTTAGCCGTCAATCCATTAGAAATTGTGTGGCCCTTAATTAAATCTAATTATTAAGAAGTATTTGTAATTATTTATCTTCTCTTTTCAGCTAAGGTTTTTGTAATTTCAATTTATTAAAAAATATTAATGATTTTATATTTTGTAGAAAAATAAGGAACAAGGAAGTCGACAACAGTCATTATAAGATGATCTCACTTGGATAAATTAGCACAGAAATCTAAATGGTTCTGGTTTAAATCCTGAATATATTGAGGATGTAGAAATTTCTTATCATTTGCATCATCAAAACCAGAATTTGTTTTAGAAGGAACAATTAATTGTCCATGTAAAAAATGTGCTCTGAGAATAATTATCAAATTTGACAAGGTTTGAGGACATATATTTCCATTTGGTTTTCAACCAAATTATTATTTTTGGTATCAACATGGTGAATAAAGATCGAGATAAGATACTAATAACATGATTCTATATCCATCACAGTTTCAAAATTTTGTACATGAGGTTGAAGGTCCATCTCTTCAATAAACTGAAGCACGAGATAATATTGATTTAACTCCTCGGTTGGCACCATTCGAATTTTATGAGTTAGTGAGGTCTCTTGAGGATGCATTATATATGAGTTGTAAGATAAGAAAATTATAAGTGGTTGAAAAATTTATGGCTATTAAATTAGATAATGCATTGTTAAACAACTGTTTTGATTAGATATTTTCATTGGATAAATCATTGTTACCTGAAGGAAACATGTTGCCTGCAAACTACTATGAGAGCAAGAGGTTGGTTTGTAATCTGGGTCTTAGTTATTGGAAGATTCATATATTTTCAAATGATTGCATCTAATATTCTGGTGAAAATGATTCATTGGATAGTTTTCCCACACATGGAAAGAATATTAACTGATGATATCAAGATCGATTCATGTAAAATGGTTGAGATATTTTCCCCTTACACCTAGGTTGTAGTGTTTATTTATGTATCAGAACACAGTGTCAATGAGGTCATGGCACAAAACAAATATTTCAACCGAAAAAAGCTTTAATCATCCATCTAATGGTGATTCATGGAAACATTTTTACCGAATGCATATGTCTTTTTCCTTAAATGCTCAAAATGTGTGATTGGGACTTTCTACTGATGGTTTCTGTCTATTTGGTTCTTATGGTAGTCAGTATTCAAGTTGCACTGTCTTTATAAATCCGTAAAATTTACCTCCATGGAAGTTGATGAAGGAGCTCTATATATTATTGACCTTATTAATCCTAGGACATCTGAAAAAAAATATTGATGTTTATTTGAAACCATAGATTAATTCGTTAAACTCGTTGTAGAGTAATGGTGTTAGTACATATGATGTTGTTGTGAAAAAAAAATTATTTTTAATGCAGCATTGATGTGGATGATTATTGAGTTCCTGATATATGACTTGTTATCTGGCTGGAATACACATGGTCTGAAATCATGTACTTTCTGTATGAAAGACAACAATTCCTTTATGCTCATCAGTGGACAAAAACCTTTATATTTTGACTGTTATCACATATTTCATCCATTCGATCATCCTTTTCAGAGGAACAAATCTCATTTCAGAAAAGGCACAATTGAAATGGAAGAACCTCCAAAAATGATCTCAAGTAAAGAGTTAAAATCAGTTTTATTTTCATTACATCCCATCACATTTGGGCCAAAATTAAACCAATAGAAAATTCAAGGCTTTGGGAAAGAACATAATTGGATAAAATTGGGTATTTTTGGGATCTTTCATATTAGTCTGATTTTTCGGTCCTCTATTTGTTGGATGTCATGAATATTGTGAAGAACTCTTTTGATAATTTATTTCTTACAGTTTTGGATACACCAGGTAAGACCAATGATAATGTAAATGCATGATTAGATCTTGAAGAAATTTGCAGATGACCGGAACTTGAACTATTTCAAAATGTCAAATCATAGAGGTTAATGAATCCAAAAGAATCTTATACACTATCCAAAGAGAGTCTCTTATTATTTTGTCAGTGGATTATAGATTTGAGACTTCTATATGAATATGCTTCTAATTTGAGTAGATGTGTTATGAATGATCATATTACCAGATTAAAAGTTTATTTTTTATGTTATAATGGAAAGACTTATGCCAATTGGATTTAGAGGTTTGTTGAATTATACGATTTGGGATTTGATAACAGTCATATCATATGTTTTTTGACACATTTGTGTTGTGACAACCGATTATGATACACTATGAAAAATGAAAGAATATTTTACTGTAATTATATGTAAACTTTAAAAAAGATTCTCGTCGAGTTTCATTGATTTAATGGAACATCTGATATTACATTTTCCACATGAATCTAAATGTGGTGGTCCAGTATAGTTTCAATAGATGCACCCATTCGAGAGATGCATACAGAAATTGATGGAAAAAGTATGTAACAAATCATCAGTTATAGGCTCAATTGCTGAAACTTATTTGCAAGGGGAAATAGATTTTTTCTACCCCCAATATTTAGAATCTGAATATCCCTCAAAACACAACCGCATTGGATGGAATGATGGGAATGTTTATGATTAAATGGAAAATAAATTATCAGTTTTTAATTATCTAGAGCTTGGCTTTGTTAAAGTTCATGAACGATGGATTTCAGATGATGAACATCACAGAGCTCGTACATATGTTCCGCTCAATTGTGAAGAAATGACATCATTTGTAGTGTGAATTCTTCTATCACTTATTCTATAATTTATGTTACTATAAGTAAACTTAGTTTATTTATAGGTTATATGATAATCATATAAAGAAACAGCTTCCAAAAATTATAGTAGATACTCATTATGAACGCCGACAAAAGAAATTCTCAATGGTTTCAAAACCGGTAACATAAATTATTTATGGTTTAACATATAAATTCTATTTCATAATTATTATATTGATAATTTTATTACAAATTCTTAGGTGTCTCAATATACTAATAAAATTGATAAGTGACTATGTATATTAAGTAACCCACCATCCAAAATGGTTAAATCATACAATTCATATGTTGTGAATGGTTTTGGATTTCAGACACATGCATATAGGGAATAAAAAAATAGAAAACAATGGAGTTTTCTAGGAAGGATCGCATAATAGAGAAACTAAATTTGTATTTTACGGCATGATGGATGAAATTATTGAACTGTGTTATCTAGGAACAAATTACATAAAATGTCTAAATATCAGTGGTTAGATACTGAGAGAGGCATGAATGTTCTTCCGATTCACGGAATCAACGATATTAAATATAAAAGTTTTCTTGCAATAAATGAACATTTTTTACTAGCTCAATAGGCACATCAAATATTTTATGTAAAGTACTATGATACTTCAAGAGTCCTGGGTGATTGGTGGAGCATAATAAAAATTAAATCTGGGGAAAATCAGTTTACTCAAACTAAATGTGGTTCCAATGAAGTACAAGGAATTGAAATTTTTCAATAGACTACTCAAAATCCAACCTTTTAACAAAGAGACATCAATATTGATGATGCCACCCTACAATTAAGGGTCTATGATGATGATGACGTTAATGATGATAAAAATGAATTTGAAATGGAAAGAGATGATGAAACTAAAACTCATAAGGATATTGATGACGCCGATGATAAATATGATGATATTGAAATCATAAGATATGAAGATGATGATGAAGGTCAACATTGACACAGTTAAACGTTGGTTATAATCATAACTAATATATATCTATATGTAATATATATTTTCCAAAATACTTGCTAACAACAATCATTTTGTCTTTCAGATGGAACCTAGCATATTCTGTGAGTTGGAGGAGGTTGAGATACTTTTAGATGATGAGGATTTGGGATCATCTGACCCTCAGGCTACTGGCGGTTCAGGAGGTACACAGAGGGGGCGCAGTCTTGCGCGAGTAATGATTCCTGAACTAATCCACGTGCAATGTCCACATCTTAGTTTCAATCCACTCACATGGAGGTATGGTAACCTATGTATTCTATTTGGATTTCATTAATTTATTTATATACTAATCTTTTTATTATTTTCTCTATTTTCATAGTTTTTCACATGTAACTATTGGACATGAGAGCATTATCTTGCACAATTATTTTTCTCAGCCATTGATCAAATGGAAATATATTTCCATTGATGTGCAGCTTATAATGGTCAATCATTGGCTAGTACATAAATAAATAATATTTATTTAGAAATTTATTTCATTAATAACTTGATATTATAAATTATTTGTAGGGTTTATCGTTTCCCCTCCATGATAGTATGTGTGGCGCTATACACGAGGCATGATAGGTGTCTATGTGTGAGCGTTTCTGTCAGATTTTGCTCAATTTGAGAAGGACATCCATTATGAAAGTAGGAGAGACAATATTTGATGAGTAATGTAGATCCCACTGACCATAGTATATTTCATCTCACATTTTGGATAGATTATGTTCACACTTGTTGAGTGGTGGATTTCAAAGGAGTTCTTCATTGGGCCAACAGAACCGAGAGAGACAGGAGGTGACACATCGAGATGGTAGTTTTACATTTAGTAAACATATAGATCATCTGGTAAGTATATTTTTTAAATATTATATATAAAATTACATATAAAAAATTTATTTTATATTCATATAGGCAGTAGAGCATCTTGATATTATAGAGTACGACATTTATTAGAGGATGTATAGTGATCCAACCACTGAAAAGATTAGAGGTGATTAACAACGTCAGATTGTGGTCAGTATTATTTTTTTCAGTTTGAAAATTAACTACATAAAATAATTTCAATATTTTAATTTGAAATTTAAACTGAAGTAGTCATATGAGGTCGCGACCACTTAGACAGGGACTGAGAGACAGACCCAAATTGCTGATCAGACTAGTGCCCACCATTTCTATGAAGCATCATTGATGCAGGTGAACCAATATGCCTTCAAGAAGGGCCGAGTAGTTGGTATCAGCTCACATTTGACTCCTGGGACTTATTATTGTACGGTTGCGATGTCGGCATCCAACTCAAGAAGAGCTCATGGAGAGGCATCATCTTATAGATCATAGTATCAGGAGCAGTTGTGAGCTTTAACTGGGATTATAGAGAGTTTGCAGAAGAACCCAGAAGAGATGTGTCAGCAGCAGCAGCAGTAATAGCAGCACAAGGAGGACATGCGTCAATGGCAGCAGCAGCAACACATGGAGGACATGTATCGATGTTAGTATCAATAGTATGAGTAGATGGAGTAAATGCGTCATCTGACTCATAGATTTGGGATATTGTTTCCACCATCATCTCCTCTAGCTCCTCTAACTCCTCCAAATGACTATCCCCCTCAGTGATTTTTTTGTACTATTAAAAGCATTTGGATTGAACATTTTTTGTAATATAAACTATTTACAGTTTTTTTCTTTTATATTGGTGTGAATATTGCATATATATTTTTATTTTTAATATTTTATTATTTTATTGTTTATTATTAGTATTATATTATTTTATGTTTATTTATTTTACTAATAATACTAATAATTAATGATTTTTTTATATTTTTTTCTTAATATTGAGAATTTTAATATTTTTTTATTTTTTTATTATTTTAATAATAATATTATTGTTTTTCATTAATCATAATTTTATTATTTTTTTATTTTATTATGTATTTGAAAATATTGCAATTTTATTATTTTATTTCTTACTTTAATAATATTAATATTACTTTTTCATTAATCATAATCATATTTTTATTTTTATTTTATTAGGTATTTGCGAGAGGACCTTTTGTGATGTGGACCCGTTGAAAATAGATTATATATATATATATATTAAATGTTTTTACGATGGGTTGTTTTACCATTATAATTACTTTGTTGCGATGGGCCTGTCGCAACAGGTTTATAACATATAAGCTATTCGCGACGGGCCGACATCCCATCGCAAATACTTTTTTTGATGGGTCTGTCACGAAAGGTTCTTGTATATATAATGTATTTAATCGGAAATCTATTTTCCCCGACCCTGCTTCATGTCGCAAATATTTTTTTTTCAATGATCCCATCGCAAAAAATACTAGTTTCGATGCCATTTTCTACAACGATCTATTTCCGACAGGACCCCATCGTAAAAGAGTTTTTGTAATGGTATCCCATCACAAATAGCCCTTCACAAATTTCCAAAATTCTAGTAGGGTATTTTTATGTGAATCTAGAATGTGTAGTACATAAAAACATCCATAAATATGATTTATAAATTTTAAACTATCTATATAATTCATTTCACAATATTTCAATATTTGAAAATTACAAAACCCTAATATTAGTTTGGGTGAAAGTAACTGGCTTTGGTCGCTAATTCACACGCAACAACCATTTTTTTCAAAGATTTATTGTTTTTTAGCACATACTCCTAGTTGAATTTAGACATCACCCCATGAAATTGTAGCTGATCAGATTGACGTTGGGAGTGAAGCTATTTATTCCACCTAGAGGGATAATATGATTAGAATCTCTGTGGTTTATGTTGCAAGGAATGTTATATATGATAAATAAGCTCTCTTCAATATGTTGACCCAATCCTAGAAGAATTATTTCTCTCTAAAAACCTACTGATATGGGACTTCAGTATTTTATAAGAAGTACTGGTGCCGGTATTTGTTATCGATACACTGTGGTCAAGAGTTACATGCAAGGATGATCTTTCATGATATAATATTACAAATAGTGGTCATCCTACCTGAGAAACAAGAAACATGACCATCTATGTCCTGAATCCGAGGACCAAAAAAATCATTGGAAGTGAGCTAGTTTATGAGGATTTTCTTCCCCATTATGTAAGTACATTCTGAAAGAGCATCACTGATGAGACTAAGGGATTCCTTCCAGATTAGGACCTGAGTTATATAGGCAATTTCACCTACGATTGGGCCAAGGCGTATTGGTTATTTCAAACATGTGAGCAGTTCAGAGATAACTACGTCCCATCGGGATATTCGAGGTGGTGTGGATGTCATAGTTACATTTCTATCCCAAGCAATATCTTGTTCCGGGGTTGTTTAGTCGGTGTTCTCTTGATACCAAAACCTTCTATCTTTATCATGGGGAGGTTGGACTCAATATTTGGGACGTTCATTTCATCAGAAACATCCCTTTGGACAGGCATCAATGTGATGAGTTTCTATCGATAGAGAATATCTAGGGGACAGGTTGCGTACTCCCATCCTGACATGGAACTTGTTAGATCTAGACAATGAGAGGCTAGATGTTATGAAATTTTTGAAATACATTTCCTATTCAAATTGGTTCAGAATATTTCTAAAGAAAGACACAAATATAAAGATGTTGGGGAAAGGGAATTGATGTCTGACCGTGTCGTAGAGGAGAAAGAGATGTTAATATTGGAGGGTCTTGGAGACGGGGGAATATCAATCATGGGTCTTTCATGCGGCTGAAAGTCGAGACCCAAATGTTCAATATGTTAGATTTCATGCAACTTTCTTGAGTGGGTGGCTACATTTATTAAGGGATACTAGGATGGGAGCCCTACAAGTGATGTTAGTGACGACCAACGCCATGGAAGCCAATCACTGTTTTAACCTTGGGGTTCCTATGTTAGCTTGATTGTATGCCATTCTGGGGCGTATTTTAAGAGGAGGCACACCAAGGAGGATCTATGTCACTTTCTAGATCAATAATGGTTGGATCGCAGATCACAATGTTGGGATTGCTTTTCCAAATTCCCTTTATCCAACTAGTAATGGTCTATGACCCTCTTTTTTAAATATTGTTGGGATCACACCATTATCTCTTAAGGAAGAGGGGATAAGGTTCAGGATAGGTAATCATGCCAAAATTACATTTCTTCTATTCCCCACTCTATCTAGCCAAATGGTTGATGAAGGGAAAGGATTACTAAGGAATATAAAATATTTTCAAAGCATCATAGGTGGGGTGGTTGCGGTCTGGGTTCCTAGGCAGATCCTTTGTGATCCATACGTGCCGTCAAGGTTTTCCAGACAATTTGGATGCATCCAACAAACTCCAAAGAAGGTGTATATAGATGTCTAGGGAGAGAAAAATCCTTCAATTATTCATCAAATGTGTATAATTTTAAAAAATTATGGCTCTAGTGAGGTAATTACATTTTCCCCCAGTAGATTTAATGCTGGCCTCTCAACAAAGTATGCTGAGCATTGGGTGGTAGCATGTACTGAGGGAATATTGTAGAAGAAATTTTGGTAGATCAAGGTGTCCAGTGCAGAACCAAGATGGTGATAGGGAAGACAAGGTGTCATTGGGTAGGAGAGGTTGGGAACAGGTTGGCCGGTTGGGTTAGTACAGGATGTGACTTTGGTGGGGGGAACGTCACGTGGTGAGGTCATACCCCCACCACCTAGATTGAGAGGGGCTTGTTAAAAATATATTGGATCAACCAAGGAGCTTCTTAGAAAGTAGATAAGGTATCTACCTCAACCTACTGCAAATGAAATCTTCCTTACATTGTGGTTATCCTGGTTGACCCTTCATTAATCAATGAGCCCCGACATCCTTTGGAAAAAATTGGTGTGAGACGGGATCCAGCTGCAATAAATTGGGCACATTCAGATTGATGAAAAGGGTAAATAACATCTTTCACATGCGTATTGGATGAAAATGGATGTATATGCATCCCAACAGTGGTGGCGTGAGGAACCACGTCTCTAGTTTAATGTGAGGCTCTTCTAGGATCATGATCCCAAAAAAATCTGTCATAAGATGATGAAAGCGATGAGGAGATAGAAGAAAGTGAATCAGAAGAAGAAGAATAAGAGAAATGAATAGGGGGAGGGGAAGAGGATATTGGAGGTTAACGATCTAAGGGACTGGTCCAAAAAAGGATTCCTCAGGAGAGTGGGAAGATTGATGGCTTTGACATGGAAATGGATGAGAAACTCGAGGTATGCCTGAATTCTTATCCTAACCCTTCCAATTTTCAACATTCAAAATCACCAATTGAACTTTTACCCAGTTCAGGCACATATTGGCACTGGTGGTCAAGAAACCCTCCCAGCAGGGGGTTAAGGTTCACTAATAGGACAAGGTAGAGATCCAACTGTGGTAAGAACAAGTGGGAAGCCACCACCCCTTATCAAATTAATAGGTTTGGAAGGATCCCAGGATGTGGTAGCTCTTCCAGCAATCAATACACTGGAGTTCAACATGATAAGATCATGTACATTTCATTCCATAGATATCTATATTCACCATCGAAGAGCTCAGCTGATTAGGGACGCACCCTGACATCCACATAATCGTCGACCGATCTTCGTGATGTTGTTCTCCACGCCATCTACCGCAATGCCCGATGTTCGACATCAATTGTTGAGGTTAGGGTATTTTGTTTATTTCTCATTTTAGTGGACTTTTCTCATGATCATAAGAGCTTATTTATCTTATATTTGTATAATTTATTCTTGAATAAACTATACCCTTGTCATTGTTGAAAGCAAGTGTTTGATTATTTCCAATTGATAATGCCTAACGCGGAGGGCGTGGGCCGAACAAACATGGCCTAAAAACCCTCCGTTGGTTGTTCGTTTGTGCACGGGATGATGGGCGACATTGAAACTAGATAGCAACGGCGTTTGGAAGCCTTTTTAGTGAAGAGTGGATCCTGGGAGAGCCGTAGGCCCAAGCGGTGGGCAAATCGGACCACCGAAGCGCGTTCGGTGGTCCGTGGAAGGGGATGTCAGTGCGCCAGGCTAGAACGGTGGCACCGAAGACTGGAGGCAGCAGCCGGAGCCGTTTGGCCGCCTGGAGGTGGCGACGCCCCAGCTCGCCGCCAAAGAAGACCCGCCGCGGTGGATCCCGCGGCTGTGCGGGATCCCAGTGTTGGAACCATGGACATATTTGCATAAATTGGAGAATTGTTTGTGTTTGTTGTCAATCCTGAGTGGTAGTCAAGAATGTGTACCAGCAATGGGATCATACAATTCAAGCAGACAAAAATATTGAAGGTGGCACCGTTTCGCAGTGTTTTCCAAATTTTTTTCCTGAAAATTGACAAATGGAGAAAATTGTTTTTGGAAAAGAGACTTGCGCGCCGTGTACTTGAAGGAATGGGAACTTTCGTGCCTAGTGTTTTTCAAGATCAGAACATGAAGAAATGGAAAAGGGAAAAGGGTCGACCAAGTATAGGTGTGGTCGCGCAAGTGACCTGCGCGCCGACATGGGACTTGCACATCGGTGCCTTGGAGGCATGGAAACTTGTGCGCCTGTTGTTCATCATGATCATAACTACAAAATATTGCAAAGTAAATAAGGTCGCACAACTATTGTTTGTGTCACACAGGTGAATAGCGTGACAGAGGCAAAGGATGTTGGTGCTGCGCATCGGGACTTGCGTGCCGAGAGGATAGGTGCGCGCCACCACGCAGGTGGTCTAGTTTTCCTATAAATAGAGGACACCCCTCCTCATTTGAAAAAAAGTTCAAGACTTGGAGATTTTTTGAGCTCTCGTCGCACAAGAGGTTGAGTCACGCAAGTGGATGTTAAGTCGCGCAAGTAGAAGCTGTGCGCTGGTTGTTGGCTGTGTGACCAAGGAGGTTTGGGAGTTAAAGGTGTTGAGTCACCCAAGTTTGGTGTCGAAGAAGGGTGAGTCATGCAAGTGGTCGAGGTAGACTTATGCGCCAGTTGTGACTTACGTGCCGGATTTGAAACTTGCGCGCCGGCCTGGAGAAGCGTGCCAGTTGTTGAGGAAATACGCCCATCCTTTTTGAAGCTGTACAAAAGCTAGAAGATTGCCTGATACATTCGGTGCAAAGTGAGATTAGTCTACAGGTGAGAATTAGTATTCAACAGAACATCTACTTATAGTTGAGGATGCATTATTTTGTAATGATGAAGATACCTTCACGTCTATAAACTGAGTGTGACTTCATTAAGGGTAGTGAGCCAGGGGGAGGCATCGGGAGTGACCCGAGGGACGCGGTGAGCTTTCCCTGAATCTTTTGTAAAGGTAGTGAGCCTAGGATAGAGTGACTGTGCCCGAACCTTTGTAATTAATAGCAACTGAAGATTAGTGGAATTTGGTACGACCGAAAACCTGTCGACTTATGCTCCTTAGACGTAGCCCTTAGTGGTGAACCAAGTAAAAAGTGTTGTGTCGTCTCTCTACATGTGAATGCTTGCTTTCTGTTCATATCCATCATAAAGGTTGAAAAAGTTCCTACCAATGTGGGATCAATATCCATAATTTTATAAGAAAAAGTTGACACCCTGATTCACCCCTCCCCTCTCAGGGTGTCCCGGGCTCCTACACTCGGGACGATGACGGCGGGGTGCAGCACCGTCACGCCTCGCCAGTCGAATAGAGCCGCGGCCTAAGGCCGCGGATGAACTCAAAGACAGCCACCAGTGCCACCTAGAGGCGGGACCCGAGGGGTCCCGCAGTTACCAAAGGGTCCGACCATCATGGTCGGCCATTTCCGAAGAACTGGGGGGATGTAACCCCCCGACCAGGGGCTAGGGCGGGCCCCACTGGGCGCCACCACCCGCCTGGTTGACCAGCCATGTGGCCAACCACATGGGCCACATGGTTCGGGCCTCGCCCTAATGTGCCAGACCCGGACCCGGGTCGGGTTGACCCGGTTCGGACAGACCTAGGGGGTGTTGGGCCGGGTCGGACCAGACCTAGCTCCCCTATTTTCAGTCCATTTTCACTTATATGACCATATCTTGAGCTACTGACCTCTGATCGATGCACTGTCAATTGCGTAGGATTTCGTGAATCGAGACGGTTGTTTCAGTATATTACACTCAAGGTTTCAGTGATGTTTGAGTACACACTGGTTGGTTCGAACCCGAAACTAACCGGGCCCTCGGAGCGAAAACACTTATAACTTGATCTCCAAACGTCCGATTGACGAGACTTCAACATTGTTGGATTCATCTTGGTGATACAGTTCATTTGGTATATTTCACTTGAGGTTTGGACGTAGTTAGAGTATGGACGGGTTGGATTTTACCCAAAATCCAACTAGGCCCCTGGAACAGAAAAGCAAATTACTCTCAGGCCAGACGTCTGTTTGACGAACCATCAGCAGCGGTGGTAAACACATTGAGAAACGGTTCCTTTAAGTATACACCATGATAGTTCGGGGTACAATTGATATATGGCCGGGTTGGTTTGTACACGAAACCAACCAGCCCCCCGGGACTAAAAGGCTAATAACTCATAGACCGAGCATCCGATTGACGCGCTGTCTATTACATTGAGACCCCTTTGACAAGGTGGTCCTTTGAGATACATCTACGTGGGAGTTAGTGACACATGGATGTATCGAACAGTGGCTCGTGGAGCGGACCCTCCCATAGACGAGCATACGGAGTGCAGAGACTGAGTAGCTGTAGACCATACGACTGCTTGACCGATTCGACACGTAGTGATTTGGTTAGCCTAGTGGACGGAGCGCTCGGTATTTGGCGGAAGACCCACAGTGGACAGAGTTCCTGGTATTTGGCAGCAGACCTACGGTACTCGACAGGAGGAGTACCTCTGACGGCTATTAGGGGAAGCACCCGGTATTTGGCGGTAGACCCACAGCAGACGGAGCGCCTGGTATTTGGCAGCAGACTCGCGGTACTCGACAGGAGAGTACTTAAGCAGTCTAAGGTTAGTGAGTAGCACATCGGAATCGTTACAGGGCTACGGTACTCGACAGAGGAGGAGTTCTCCAGCAGTTGTGTTTTTTATAATGAAAATCCTGGTTTGAGCTGAGTCAATGAACTTTGTGTTTACCTAATGATTGAGATGGGTCACTTGACAACTTAGGAATATGTATGGGCATATACCTAAGTAGTGGTTATCCGTTGATTTCATAACCTTTGTGTTTCCAGATTAATGAGATGGGTTACTTGATAACTTAGTTATAAGTATGGGCTTATACCTATGTAAGGGTTATCTATTGAGATCCTTCTTTTTGGTTATCCTTTTTGGATTTAGTGAGACCTTGATTGTCTTGGGGTCCCTACTGAGTATCATTATACTCACCCCTACATGAGATATGCCCACACCTGGTTGTGTTGGATGAAAATGATAGACATCGCTGATAGAGACCTTGTGTACGAGGACTGGACGGTACCCAGAGGTGGACCTCAGGACGAGTCAGTACCCGGAGGTGGACTTCACGACGAGACGGTACTCGGTGTAGGTTGGTGGGTGAGAGTGTTGAGGAGGATATATGTACCTACCATTTAGGTAGGATCTGAGGTGGACGACCCAGGAGCTGCTTCTATCTTCCAGCAGTTTGTCTTTTCTGTTGTACTTTAGTTCAGTTGTAGCTATACTTTTCAGATGGGTTTGTATTCTGGCCCATTTACTTTTCAACACTTTCTTTTGTACTTAGTGTATTACATTCTCTTGTACTCTGGTTGGATGTTTTTATGTTTTATAAAGTAAATTCCTTTCCAGTTATCAGTATTAATGCCTTTGGTGCTAGTCAGCAGCCCCAAGCCTATGGAAGGCGGGCTTGGGGTAGTCACGGCACGGGCCCTGAGGACAAGTCATGAAAAATTGGTATCATAGGAGTCATTTCTACCGCAGAACACAGGACTCTGAAAATTTCCTTCTGTGAAGCAATAGTGTTAAGGGTATTGAGTGTGGTTATCAGTACATGGAATCCAGTGTTGGTGTGACAACCGACGTATCCATACACCAGGACCCTGACTATTTATTTTCAACCCAGTGCACGGAAACACTGATTGCGTGTGTGTTTTCAAAATTTTTCTTAAAGTCAGCTCAAACCAGTTCAGATCACCAGGTATAATCATTTCACCTTGTTGCATCTATTCAGGATGCCACCATGAAGATAGTTAGTTTTAGTTCTAAGAGAGTACTCGATGACGGCCCACCGAGCGATAAGGCTCCAGTGAAGGGCCCTCTTTCTATATTGGCACCTTCGGGCGGTGTACCAGTAGCACCACCTCCCATTGGATAGCAGATTCCACCAGTCGTACTAGTGGACAGTGTATGCTGACAGAACATGTTGCATGAGTTCCAGTAGCAGAGGCCTCTGATGTTATGAAGCGAGGCAAATTCCCATGTAGCAGTAGACTGGATGGAGGTGATTGCTAGAGTTCTACACCTAGATTAGACACTAGTGGAGAAGATGGTGATCATGGCTACCGGTGATTTCCCAGTGAGTGACCATGAGGTTGGTCTGTATAATAATGATGCTCTGGTACGTGGACCGATGCCTGAGATAGTACCTTCAGGTAGTGTGCCAGCTATATCACTACCTGTTGGTCAGCAGTTTCAACTAGTGGTACCGGTAAATGATACATGTAGGCTTAGTTCCTTACACGTGTTTCAATGTCAGATACCCCTCAGGTCCATGGAGAGCCCGACTCATAGGCGGATGAAGACAGGCTTGTGGTAGTGGCCGAGAGTTTTCTAGAGCTTATACAGCTTGGGCAGGATGACATGTCGGTAACTGAGTATTCATCGGGGCGTACCAAACCATTCCTGGTACTTGATGACTATGTTTCGATCAATGCTTTAGAACTAGGACATCTGAGCGGGGTGTGTTTAAGGATATCAAAGCCAACACTTCTTCCTCTATGAATTCCTAATTATGATACGGTGCTAGAGGGAACCTTTGTGGTTGAATGTTCTTTGGATAAACAAATACAACTAGTGAATGTAACACCTAAGAAACAGGAAACTTGTGCCAGTCTCAGAGACTTGGGCATGTAAAATGCTTCAAGAAGAATAATTGTTAAGGACAGATGAATCTACAGAGCAGTAGACGTTGAAGAAGAGTTAGGAGAGTAGCATGAGGTGGTGTACATTTCGACATGTTACATTCACCCACCTTTGTAGTCCTCATCAGGAATAAGGAGTAGGAGGGTAGGGGAAGAGAGTAGCTACATGCTATCAAGGAGTGTGAACCAGGGGCTCTAAGAATGATTTGAGGTACGGTTTGTGTCTACTATGAGTTGCCTTATCAATATTCATAGATACCAATCATTCATTTCTTCCACGAATCTTGTCCCAGACTGAGAGTTTCTGGTTAAGCCGTTGACTTGATCCTCACGTCTAGAGATACCTTTGGAAGGATACGTGATAATCACACTTATGCCGACGGAGTGATCGGACCCTTGAGGTGAGAGTTTTGGTTGGAACCACTTAGTGGCAGCGTCGAGGTCTTACGAATTTAGTTTGGGTATGGACTGGGCAACCACAGTTCATATACAGATTGACTGTATTAGGCAAAAAGGTTGAGGTTTATCAACAATGTTGGGATGGGTTTTCCTTGGTCGACAAAAAGGAAACCCCAGGCAGCACAGGATGGAATCATGCATAAGTGGGTGCAGTTGATCACTCATGAGTTAGACAGACATAGATTTGATCCAGACTTCTCCAGAGTTGTTGCACCACCTTTAGCATTGACGAAGAAGGGGAAAACCCTTCGTGTGGTCAGGGTTATGCTAGCAGATCTTTTCAGGGGATGAGGTAGAGGTTGACCAGTGCACCCATTTTGAGGCTACCAGAGAAGGTGCAAATCATCCAGGAGTAGATGAAGACTGCATAGAGTAGGCAGAAAACCTATGTTGATAGGAGACGGAGACCAATGGAGTTTGAGGATGGCGACCACGTCTTCTTACGGGTCTCACCTCGATGAGGTCTACGGAGATGTGGCCGAGGTGGCATGTTATCTTCACGATTCAACGAGCATTTTCAGGTCCCTAGAAGAGAAGGAGAGGTGTCTTAGCGCCTATCCTTTCCACCTTAGATTCACCGGGTGCATGGCATTTTCCACGTATCTCAGCTGATTAGATGCGTGCACGACCTGAACCACATCATCGATCATGGGGAGCAGGACATCGATGACGGGGCGACATTTGCGGAGGTCCCAATGGAGATTGAGGATCGACATGAGAGATTCCTACGTGGATGGTCAATTCCACTTGTGAGGATTCATTGGCAGCATAGGAACCTCTAGGAGAGAACATGGGAACAAGAGGCTCGGATGCGTTCACAATACCCTCATTTTTTCCTAGTTTATGATGTAGCTTTACGGGGACGTAAATCCCTGAGGTGTGAGTAATGTAAAGACCCATAAATTTCTAGGGAAATTTTTTTCATAAATTACATTGGATTTTATGAGTACGTTGTTTCTGATGGCACCTAATTCCATGACCCGGTGTGCCCAGAATCAATTTCTGAACTTTAGCTCGGATACGTTCAGTGAACGAATGAGTGAGTTTTTCTATCTTTTGAACCGGTGCCCAGAATTGAAATATGAGGGCACCAATGAACTCGCAGCATTGGTAATTTCTTAAGAGAACTCTTATCGTAGATTCGTTTTCAGAGGAGGAGAAGTTAAAATTTGTGGATTAATTGAGAAGTGAATAAAATTGTGGGACAATTTTATTATTATATCCAAAGTTGTTGTATCCTACATGGGGGAGTTGGGATGGGACCCACATACTCTTAATTACCCACGTGAGTTAATTGTGAGGTGGGGCCCACATGAGACACAACCTTTCATCTCCCTTGAAACCCCCATTAAACTCCCTTGCATTTAATATGACAACTCCCCTATTATTTATGAGGATTGTTCCTCTTCCTCTCCCCCTTTTAGATGTTTGCCAACACAAGTTAATAAATGAATTCTAACTCTACACTTAATTAAATTAAGTTGTTTGAATTTTAAATTCATGTAAGAATTAAATAATATCTTGGATATTATTTTATTTTGGGAATTTGTTGGGTTGAGAATGTGGTGAGAGCTCTAGAGAAATAGAGGATGGAGTTTATCTCTCAAATAATGAACACCACCCTCTTCGACAAAGAATGCCTCCGACGAAGGACTTCCTCCCTCGAAAAGGAACACTTTACGATTCGAAGAACGCGTTGTCGCCAATGATGTTTCCTCCTCGGACGCACCCCGACATCCACATAATCATCGATCGATCTCCATGACGCTGTTATCCAACGCCATCTATCGCAACGCCCGATGTTCGACATCACTTGTTGAGGTAGGGGAATTTTGTTTGATTCTCATTTGAGTGGATTTGTCTCACAACCATGAGAGTTTACTTATATGATAGTAGTATAATTTATTCTTGAATAAATTATACCCTTATCATTGTTGAAAGCATGTGTTTGATTATTTCCAATTGATAACACCTAACGCGGGGGGCGTGTGTAGAACAAACACGACCCGACGAACCACCGTTGGTTGTTTGTTTGTGCGCGGGGTGACGGGTGATGTTGAAACTAGGCCACAACGGCGTTTGGAAGTTGTCACAATGAAGAGTGGATACCGGGAGAGCTGTAGGCGAAAGCTGTGGGTGAATCGGACCACCGAAGCGTGTCTGGTGGTCCGTGGAAGGGGCTGCTGGCGCGCCACGCTGGAACGGAAGCACCGACGACTGGAGGTGGCGGCCGGAGCCGTCCGAGAGCCTAGAGGCGGCGGCGCACCAGTGCACTGCAGGAGAAGACCCACCGCGACATGCCGCAGTGGTGCAACCCGGTGGATCCCGCGGCCACGCAGGATCCCGGGATGACGGTGGTGGGTTGCGGTGCCATTGTGCCGCGCCAGTCAAACAGAGCCGCAACGTAAGGCCATGGTGGAACTCAAAGGGTGGCCCGCTGTGCTGGCCCCCAGAGCCACCTAGAGGAAAGACCCGAGGGGGTCCTGTGGTTATGAAATGGGACGACCTTCACTGCAGTCCGTATCCGTAGAACCGGGGGATGTAACCCCCCGACTAGCGGCTAGGGTGAGCCCCGCTGGGCGCCGCCTCCCGCCTGGTCGGCCAGCTACGCGGCCGACCTCGTGGGCCACGCGGGCAGGGCCGCGCCAGCCAGGCCGGGCCACCAGCGCCGGGCCGGACCTTGACTCGGGTCAGGTCGACCCGGTTCGGGCCGACCCAGGGGGTGTTGGGCCGGGTTGGACCTGGCCTAGATCCCCTATTTTCAGACAATTTTCGGTTAAACTATCATATATTTACCTACAGACCTCCAATTTATGCATTGTCGGTTGCGTAGGATTCCTTGAATCGAGACGGCCGTTTATGTATATTTTACTCATGATTTTGGCAATGTTTGGTTATGTCGGTGTTGGTTCGAACCCAAAACCCACTGGGCCCTCGGAGCGGAAACACTTATAACTTGAGCTCCGGACATCCGATTGACGAGCTGTCGACTTTGTTGAATTCCTCATGGTGAGGTGGTTTTTTCGATATAACTCACCTAAGGTTTGGATGTAGTTGGAGTATGGCCAGGTTGGATTGTACCCGATGGCCAACCGGGACCCTGGAAAGGAAAAGCTACTAACTCTCAAACCGGATGTTTGTTTAACGAACCGTCAGCGGCGTTGGTAATTACGTTGACAAACATTTCCTTTATGTATACCCCATGAGAGTTTGGGGTACAGTTGAGATACTGTCGGGTTGGTTCGTACACGAAACCAACCGGTCCCCTGGGACTAAAAGGCTAATAACTCATAGACCTGGTGTCTGATTGACGCACTGTCTGTTGT
Source organism: Viscum album (assembly GCA_963277665.1). Lineage (NCBI taxonomy): Eukaryota > Viridiplantae > Streptophyta > Magnoliopsida > Santalales > Viscaceae > Viscum > Viscum album. The sequence goes on along the minus strand of OY728155.1, from coordinate 186,752,704 downwards.
GTTGAGACCCCATGGACGAGGCAGTACTTTGGGATACTTCTTCGTTTGAATTCATGACACTTGGATGTATCGACCAGTGGCACATGTAGCAGACCCTTCTAGAGATGAGCATACGAAGTGTGGAGACAGAGTAGCTGTAGACCAGATGACTGCTTGACCGATTCGACTCGTAGTGATTTGGTTAGCCCATTGGACGGAGTGCCCATTATTTGGCAGCAGACCCACGGTGGACGGAGCACCTGGTTTTTGGTAGCAGACCCGCGGTACTCGACAGTAGGAGTACCTCTGACGACTATTATGGGAAGCACCCAATATTTGGAGGCAAACCCACAGTGGATGGAGTGCCCAATATTAGGCATCAGACCCGTGGTAGTCGACAGGAGGAGTAATTCAGCAGTCTAAGGTTAGTGAGTAGGGCCTCTGAGTCATAACAGGGCTACTGTACTCGATAGAGGATGAGTTCTCTAGCAGTTGTGGTTTCGATAATGAATATCCTGGTTTGAGGTGAGTCAATTACCTTTGTGTTTACCTCATGTTTGAGATGGGTCACTTGATAACATAGGTATATGTATAAGAATATACCTAATTAGTGGTTATCCGTTGACTTGATAACCTTTTTTATTCCTCATGAATGAGATGGGTTACATGATAACTTTGGTGTAATTATGGGCTTATACCTAAGTTATGTTGAGTCAAAAGTCCTCTTTTGACTTCTATATCATGTTTTGGAAATCACAAATGTATTCTATCATATTTTGGAAATTACAATTGTCTTCTATCATGTTTATCATATCATACAATGTTGATCGTACTGACCATATCGTATCGTACAATACTGATCGTACTGACTCTGTCAATCATACCATACTGACTATGTCAATTGTATCGTACTAACTCAGTCAATCGTACCATACTGACTCTGTCAATCGTATCGTACTGACTCTGTCAATCGTATTGTACGGACTCTTCTATTCAAATGTTCATTACATGTTCTGGTACTTTGTCAAAAGCTCTTGTTTCATATGAATCGTACCATTTCTTATCATCAATATATATATCATGTTTTAACCAATATGATGTTGTTGAGTTAGTTACAAACTAATCAAAATGATGTCGTGATTTCTATTTCAATATGACCGTTATGATGACATGTGTCCAAGTCCCTCTGAGTTTTTTGGAGAAATATGACCATTGGAGGCAATATGACCATTGGAACCCGAGGCCTATAAATTGGAGGTCATTTGAAGCTATGAAGAAGAACGAATGAGACTGTGTGGAACAACTGTGATACTTTGCTTCAATCAAGATTCTAGAGAGAGATGCTGTGAATTCTCTCATCTGCTTTGTGCGTCCGATCATCGTATCGAGGGCTTTCAAGCAATTGAAAGACAGAGGTGCCGATTACCTACAAAATCGAGGGCTGCCGGGGATAGGCAGACAGACGTACAGATCATCGTATCTAGGGTTTCCAGGTATAGGCAGACAGACGTGGCGATCATCGTATTGAGGGCTGCCAGGGATAGGCAGACAGACGTGCCGATCATCGTATCGAGGGCTCACCAAGGTTTTGGTGAGACATACCATTTATCCTAGGTGAAAGGATAACCCTTCTCTTTGGGTTAAAAGAATTGTAATTATTTTACATTTCTGTTGTTACTTGTATTAGAAAGGAATTTGTATTTTTTCCTTTCTTCTTTATATATTCAATTGTAATTTTTTCAATTACAATCATTCTATTACATATTGTATTGATTGATTCTATACGCTTTAAGGTATAATCATTCATCTTTGTATTACTCTGATTATTGTGTTCATCTTGAATATAATTGTTTTACATTACCTTAGTATTACAATACATCATACCTTTTATATTCAATACAATTGTGGGTGTTTGTATTTGTATTAGTTTAATATCATTTAAACTAATCTCTTAGTTGCTAAAACCCAAAAGGTTTTAAACCTACAATTCACCCCCCTCTTGCATTGTTCCATCTAATAGACATACATATCTACATATTCGATCCAACAGTTGGTATCAGAGCAGGTTTTCCACTGAGTTGTATTACTATCTTTATTTCTTTCATATTATTATCTTGAATACTTACTACACTAACATGTGGAGTGGAAAAGTTGTTTTTTTTGTATTAGATGGCAGGAATGAATATTAGGTCAATAGACAATCTGAATCCTTCAAGACCACCAATCTTTGATGGGAATGATTATGAGTATTAGAGAGATCGTATGAATACTTTCGTTATCAATACTTGTGTAGACAATTTTATTATGCTTACTGGAGGTTACAAAATTCCTGGCAAAGAAGTCAGTACTTTCACCAAACAAGAGAAGCAAGAATATCAACTGAATTACAAGGTACAAAATACTTTATTATGCTCTATTACCAGGAATATATACAGTCAGATATCTTTATGTGAAGCAGCCAACTGTATTTGGAAGAAATTAGAAGTCACTCATTTTGGTACATCCAAGGTTATAGAAACAATGAGAGCAATGCTTTGAGCAGAGTATCAAGGATTTGTTTTTCCTTATGTATAAAGAGTATGTAAAGTACAACAAAGGTTTATGATGATAGTCAATAGCTTACAATCTATGGGTGACAAAGGTATTGATGATGAAGCTCTTGTTTATAATATTATAGATATAATTCCAAATGAATGGGAGTCAAAAAGAACAGCTATTGATGAAAATATAAAAGTTTCTCAGATTACTCTTGATGAACTCTTTGGAACTCTTCTACAGCACGAGACAAGAGTGAAGAGAGATGCTGATTTCAACAAGAAGAAGAATTGGAATGGATGTGTAGCCTTTGCATCTAAAGATAAAACACCTGAAAGGCTTACGAGGTCTAAATCCAAGAAAGTTGTTATATCTGATTCAAGTGATTGTAATCTTTCAGATAATGAGTTACACAATCTTTCTAGAAGGATGAACAAGATTGTGGGAAAGAAAGAATTTCAATATAGATTCAAAAAGAAATATAGGAAGGATAGGAAAGATTCAGAGGTAACTTGTTATGAATGTAAGAAAGCAGGACATATAAGGCATGATTGTCCTTTACATAAGAGGAAAGATAGAAAGGAGAAACACTCTGAAAGAAACAAGAAAAGGTTTTATAAGACAAAGAAAGTCTTTAAAGGAAATGATACGTGGAGTGCAAGTGGTAGTGATTCCTCAGATGATTCTTCATAATATGAGACATCAGGACAAAGTAATATCAGACTCTTATCCAGACTACCAATTAAAGATCATTGTCTCATGGCTAAGGTACATAATGCTGAAGCTATTACAAATGTCTCTTTGAATGCAAATTGTACTGATAATAGATATTATGAATCTTCAAATGATGAATCCTCATCATCAGAGGATGATACATTACCTACTTTTGAAGAAGTCTCTATATTTGCTAAATTACTTGAAAATGAAAATTCTAAACGCAAAAAGAGATTTGAAAAAGCAAATTCTAGAATTTAAATCTTGACTAAAGAAGTGTCAAATCTTTCTAGAGATATTGATGTGAAAACTTATTATTTTGAATGTATTTTAAAAACCCTTGAGAAAGTTAAATCTGATAAGGATAAACATTCTAAGGATCTTGAAACTGTAATTTCAATGAAAAATATTTTAGAGCCTAACTCTAGTTCAAATTCAAATGTTTTGGAAAATAATAATTTGGTTTTAAAACTAAAGTCAGAGATTTATTCCTTGAAAAAATGTTTGTCAAACTTTAATCATGGAAAATAAAACTTTGATAGGATGTATTCTCAAATCACAACTTTGAGAAATCGTTCTGGTCTAGGTTAAACTTATTCCAAACCAGTTTTTAGTAACAAATATTTTGTTCCTCAAAAAACCTCTTTTTGTTCTAATTGTCAATGTGGTGGACACTAGATAAGAGATTGTTCTCTTAACTAAACTCAATCTTTATGGTTTCATAATGCTCATTTTGCAAACCAAATGTGGATTCCTAAAATTCTTTTATCTAAACTTTCTGGATCCAAACAAGTTTGGATTCCGAAAAAATAATTGTTTCTTTTTCAGGAAAATGAGAAGTGTACCAATAATAACATATTGTACATGGATAGTGGTTGTTCTTGGCATATGACTGGAAACAAAGATCTATTTGAAAAGGTTATCAAAACAAAAGGTTGAAAAGTTACCTTCGGAGATAATGCTCAAGGAAAGATTGTTGGTATAGGTAATATTGTTTTTCTTGGAAATGTTCTTATCTCAAATGTTTGGTCTGTTAACGGTATTAAGAACAATCTCATCAGCATAAGTCAATTATGTGATGAAGGTTACCTTGTGAATTTTAGAAATGATAAGTGTCTTGATCGCAATTCCAAGGATGAGTTCATTCTATCTGCCCATAGGCAAGAGAATGTTTACACTGTTAACCTAGAAGACCTTAGGAGCCAAAACTTACCTTGCTTAAGTGTAATATAAGACCAATCATGGCTATGGAATAGAAGACTAGGACACTGTAATATGAGGAACCTTAGTAAACTCTCAAAGAAAAGACTTGTAAAGGGGATACCAGATCTTAGATATGATTCTTTAAAATTCTGTGATCCTTGTCAATTTTCCAAGCAACATAAAACTAGCTTTAAATCAATTAATGAAGTTTCATCTTCTAATGCATTACATCTAGTGCATATGGATCTTTTTGGTCCTTAAAAATCTAGAAGCATTGGAGGCAAATACTATGTATTTGTTTTATTTGATGACTTTACTAGATTTACATGGGTCTACTTTCTCACAAAGAAATCTGAAGCCTTTTCCTATTTCAAAACTTTTAGAGCCCAAGTTAAAAATGAGAAAAACCTACCATTGATAAAAATTAATAGTGATCATGGTGGTGAATTTCAAAATTCATATTTTGAAACTTTTTGTAGTAAGAAAGGTATTACTCACAATTTCTCAGCTCCAAGAACTCCTCAGCAAAATGGTGTTGTTGAAAGAAGAAATCGTATTCTTCAGGAAATGACTTGAACCATGTTGAGTGAATACTCAATTGCTAAGAACTTTTGGGCTGAAGCCGTTAGTACAGCCTGTTATACTATAAATCGTCTTTTAACTAGACCATTTCTTAATAAAACCCCTTATGAGTTATGGACTGGCCGAAAACCTAACGTTTCATACTTCAACGTTTTTGGATGAAAAGTATTCATTCTGAATACAAAAGATAATCTACACAAATTTTCACCAAAATCTGATGAAGGAATATTTCTAGGCTATTATACAACCTCTAAGGCTTATAGAGTTTTCAATTAAAACACTTGTACTGTTGAGGAAACAGTAAATGTAAAATCTGATGAAACTGATCCTTTTGTTTTCAACCAACCCAATCCTACATCCTCGGATGTGTTTTCCAAAAATGTTTATCAACCTTTTTTAGAAGATCATTCTGATAAGGAAAATGTTCAAGAAAGTATTCCTGAAACATTTACCATAGAAGATTTTCTACCATATGTTGATGAACAAGCTTTACAAAACCCAAACCAATTGTTTCTTAGAAATCATCCCAGTGATAACATCATTGGTGATGTAAATCAACCTGTAAGGACCAAAAATTCCTTAAGAAATGAAATAGAACATCTTGATTTTCTTTCCCAATTTGAACCTAAAAGTCCGAGTGAGGATTTATGTGATGATGATTGGATCAAAGCAATGCAAGATGAACTAAATGAATTTGAAAGGAAACAATTCTGGACTTTAGTTGATAGGCCTAAAGAAACAACTGTGATAGGTGTAAAATGGGTTTTCAGGATCAAATGTGATGAAAATGGAATCATTGTAAGAAATAAATCAAGACTTGTTGCTAAAGGCTATAATCAACAAGAGGGAATAGACTATGAAGAAACATATTCTCATGTAGCTAGACTTGAATCTATTCGTATTCTATTAGCCTTCGCAGCATTTTTCAATTTCAAACTTTTTCAAATGGATGTCAAATGTGCTTTTCTAAATGGTTTTGTTCAAGAAGAAGTTTTTGTCGAACAACCTCCTGGTTTTTAAGACCCAAAACATCCAGATCATGTTTTTAAACTTACCAAAGCTCTATACGGTCTAAAATAATCCCCTAGAGCATTGTATGATAGACTTACATGATTTCTTTTATAAAACAGTTATACAAAAGGTACAGAAGATCCAACTCTTTTTATCAAAATGGAAAACAAAAATGTTTCGATTGTCCAAAACTATGTTGATGACATCATATTTGGATCAAATCAGAAATATTTAACTGATTCTTTTGCAAACTTAATTAAATATGAGTTTGAAATGAGTATGATGGGTGAGTTAACATTCTTTTTAGGTTTTCAAATTTCTTAAAAACCAGAAGGATCTTATATATCTCAACATAATTATATTAAAGACTTACTCAAAAAGTATGGATTTGACAAAACTAAAAGTATTAGCACCCCAATTGGTACATCAAATACTCTTGATCTTGATGAAACTGGGAAACCAGTGGATCAAACAATCTTTAGAGGTATGATAGGAAGTTCGCTATACTTGACAGCTAGTCGACCAGACTTGATGTTTTCTGTATGCTTATGTGCAAGATACCAATCTAATCCAAATGAGTCTCATTTAAAAGTCGTAAAGAGAATCTTTCGGTATTTAAAAGGCACTATAGAATTAGGTCTTTTTTACTCTTCTAGGAATGATTTTGTTTTAAAATGTTTTTCAGATGCTGACTTTGGTGGTTGTAGAGTGGATAGAAAAAGTACATCTGGAACATGTCACTTCTTAGGAGATTCCTTGGTTTCTTGGTCCTGCAAGAAACAACACTCAGTAGCACTATCCACTGCTGAAGCTGAATATGTAGCAGCTGGAAGTTACTGTGCTCAAGTAATGTGGATGCAGCACACACTCACTTACTACAGTTTGAGTTTCTCCAAAACTCAAATTCTTTGTGATAATACAAGTTCCATAGCTCTTAATAAGAACCAAGCACATCACTCTCATGCAAAACACATAGATGTTTGGCATCACTTTCTTAGAAATCACACACAAAAAGGAGATATTATTTTACAATTTATCGGAACGCAAGAACAACTTGCTGACATTTTTACAAAACCATTACCTTCCGATAGATTTGAGTTTATAAAATAGAAGCTAGGAATGATTACATTAAAATAATCATTCATATTTACTTCATGTTTTAAAAATCTCCTTACAGTAAATAACTCCTCTTAAAAGGGGGAGGACATTTCTTTCTATGTTTTTATATTTCTTTTTATCTTATGTTCTTTAACTATTTACTCTTTGGATGTGTGTATTCATTTTTTTCTCTTTATCGTATTGGCAGTTTTATTGTATCATTTACTTGTCTTTTCCATCGTATCGACCTATGATGGTAATGAATTTCTTTTCCATCGTATCGACCTATGATGGTAATCAATTTCTTTTCCATCGTATCGACCTATGATGGTAATAAATTTCTTTTCCATCGTATCGACCGATGATGGTAATCAATTTCTTTTTAATCGTACTATCCGATGATGGTAATCAATTTCTTTTCCATCATACTAACCGATGATGGTAACGAGATTGTTTTCCATCGTATCGTCAGTTCATGGTAACAAGATTGTTTTCCATCATATCGTCAGTTCATGGTAACAAGATTGTTTTCCATCGTATCTTCAGTTCATGGTAACGAGATTGTTTTTCATCGTATTGTCAGTTCATGGTAACAAGATTGTTTTCCATCGTATCGTCAGTTCATGGTAACAAGATTGTTTTCCATCGTATCGTCAGTTCATGGTAACAAGACTGTTTTCCATAGAATCTTCAGTTAATGGGAACAAGATTGTTTTCCATCGTATCGTCAGTTCATGGTAACAAGATTGTTTTCCATCATATCGTCAGTTCATGGTAACAATATTGGTTTCCATCGTATCGTCGGTTCATGGTAACGAGATTGTTTTTCATCGTATTTTCAGTTCATGGTAACAAGATTGTTTTCCATCGTATCGTCAGTTCATGGTAACAAGATTGTTTTCCATCGTATTGTCAGTTCATGGTAACGAGATTGTTTTCCATCGTATCGTCAGTTCATGGTAACAAGACTGTTTTCCATCGTATTGTCGGTTCAGGGTAACAAGATTGTTTTCCATTGTATTGTCAGTTCATGGTAACGAGATTGTTTTCCATCGGCTTGTCGTTTGATACTTCTATTTTATTTTATTTCATACGGTTGTGTATTCTCTAATCCTAAAACCATCAACTACCTTACATTCTCTGAAAGGTTTTTTTTTATTTTTTCGTTTTTAATCCAAACCAGTGATCTTTTTTCCTCTAATCCTGACCGTAGAAGATCAACGGTCAACCCTTTTTCGCCTATGAATAGCCCCCCTCCCCAAACCCACATTGGTTTTTCAGGTTTTGAGGCGAAGCTCTACTCCACCGGTAATGAATCATCATATGATCTATCAATCGACATCATCTTTATGTCTCAATCCTTTGCTAACACTCCCGCTGAAATGTCTTCAAAGCCTTTTACAGAGAAAGACTTTAACAGTGAAAGGTTAGTTTCTCGGGACTTTTTTGATTCGTATGATTCCACAATCAGAAGAATAATTCTCTTTCAAGGATGGGAACATTTTTGTGTTGAAATACCTGTTTCTCAAGATCCGATTCTTTTTGATGAAGTTTGACAGTTTTAGAAAACCGTATCTTTCGTCAAAGATATGACTATCAATTTTGCTGTGTACGATAGAAAATTGTCTATGTCCTTGAAACATGCGGCACATTTTCTGAATGTTTCTGCAGAAGGGGATTCTTTATGTCCATCTCACAAACTACCAGAGGAAGTTGGTACGTTTAATAGAGAAAGTGCAGAAAAGACTTTGTTTGTTATTAATGAAGAAAAGAGAAAAGTGTCTCATCTTTCATCGGACAATCGTTTTGTGACTTTATGGATGCAAGGTTTTCTTATCCCAAGGAAAGGGGATAAAGAAACTCTGAAAGTTTCTGATATCTTTATGCTTGACTATCTTGTGAATATGAGAAAAGTGAATCTAATGGGGTATGTTTTTGAAACCATTAAGAATGTCAAGACAGGAGGGATTACGTCCCAAATGATTATGTATCCAGCCATCCTTACAAAGTTCATTCTCAAAAGTATGAAGTTTTGAAACATTCCTTTGAAAGGAAACCCCATAGATTTGAATCCCTCTTGGATTAGCAAAATTACTATGAAGAAGTTGAATGTTTGTTTTGATCAGAATTCAAAACTTTTTGTCAGAGATGTAGAAGCTGAATTGGCTCAGAATCAATCGGCACCTATGCCAGCCAAAGACATTCAATCTACTGGTGTTACTCAAAAGTCTGATCCGCAAACCAGTTCAAAGACTAAGAAGAAGCCAAGGTACAGTAATGAGGTTGTAGAAAAATGGAGAAATGATAAGGAATAGAGAAAGGAAGGTGATCCAATGTTCGGACTTGACCCGGCTGAGGCTTTTGCAGAAAGAATAATGGCAGAATAAACCCTTAAGGCTGAAAAGAAAAAGAAAACTGTTTTGAAAAGAAAGGCTCAAGACTTTGATATCTCTAAAGTCTTGAAAGAAGTTGAGGAAGCTAGTGCTCAACTTACCACAGAAGTGCTTCAAGATCCCATCATATAGAGTCTCCCTGAGAAAGGAAAACAAAAACAAGTGATGGAAGAGATAGAAGAAGTGGAAGAAGAAGAAGGAGACTTTATTTTAGAATTTCTTCAAAGTTCAAAGAAGAGTAGAGAGGAATCAGTTCAAAATCTCAGTGAAGGAGTTCAACAAACTCCTCATGCTGATCAAGCACGATATCCGGACAGAATGTCATCTCAAGAAAAGCAAGGTGCTCAATCCTCTCACACTGATAAAGTTGTTGTCATTAGTGACAAAGTGGAAGAAGAAAGAAAGCAGAAAGAAAAAGAAAAAGGAAAACAGCCAATTGTTGACTCAATCAGATCGTATGAACTAGCATCGTACGATGAAGATACTGATTCAGAACATAAAATCTCTCTCAAGAAGAGTGATTACATTGTTCATGTTTTGAGAAGGGTTGAGAAGACCATTCCTTATTTTCCAAGGCTGGAAGGGAAGATTGATTTTATTACTGACAATCAAAAGAAGACGTTTGGCTCTGTAAAAGAGTTGAAGAAGAAAGTTTTGTCAGTTGAAGCCGATTTGAAAGTTCTTTCAGAAAGTTTGGTTGCTCATAAGAAGGCCTGCAATAAGATGACCAAGTGGTCCTACAAAACAGAGAGCTCAATCAATGATCATGAAATAGCTATTGAAGATATAAGAAGGCTGTCAAATGAGCTTGCAGTTGCTTTCAATAAGATTTACAGAGAAACGGTTGAAAGGTTGAATCTTTTGTCTTCTCAAAGAGCCGATGTTCCTTCAGTGAAAGACTTGCAAGAGAGAATGAATGTTTTTCAATCTGAATTCTCAAAGGTTTCATCTTTCAAAGATGAAATGGTTTTGTTGAAGAATCAAAATTCTGTGTTATCCAAAGATAACAAGAATTTTCAAAACAGAATTGATACCCTGGAAGAAGTAATCAGAGTCCAGGAGGATACTATCAAGAATCAAGATCATATTTTTGCGGACCAACAAGAGCTTATCAGAACTCAGGGCTAATCTATTTCTGAAGACAATAAGGAGATAAAAAAGATGAAGGCAGTTCTTCACGAGTTAATCAAAAAAGAGAAAGAAAGAGAAAACAAGTGATCTGTATTTGTTTTCAAGTCTAGAAATGTTTGTTATCGTAATGATTGTTATTTCAAGTTTTTTTTCTATTGTCTTGTATTACATTACTAACTCCTTCTGACAATTCAAGATTACTCCTTTCTTTTTGTAAATCACAAAGGGGGAGAATGTTTAAAAAGGGTGAGAATGTTTTATAAATGGGGAGAATGCTTTACAACACTCTTAAGGAAAATCAACGAATACAATCCTTAGGAATGTCCATACCTAAGGGGGAGTTAGTTTTATTCAATTTCTTATTTAGAAGAGTTTCTAATAACTCAGGGGGAGATATGTATTTCTTGTTATATGTTCTTTATGTGTTGTGCTTTCCAAAAATGGGGAGATTGTTGAGTCAAAAGTCCTATTTTGACTTCTATATCATGTTTTGGAAATCAAAAATGTATTCTATCATATTTTGGAAATTACAATTGTCTTATATCATGTTTATCGTATCGTACAATGTTGATCGTACTGACCAAATCGTATCGTACAATACTGATCATACTGACTCTGTCAATCGTACCATACTGACTATGTCAATCGTATCGTACTAACTCTATCAATCGTACCATACTGACTCTGTCAATCGTATCGTACGGACTCTGTCAATCATATTGTACTGACTCTGCTATTCAGATTTTCATTACTTGTTTTGGTACATTGTCAAAATCACTTGTTTCATATGAATCGTACCATTTCTTATCATCAATATATATCATGTTTTAACCAATACGATGTCGTTGAGTTAGTTACAAACTAATCAAAAGGATGTCGTGTTTCTGTTTCAATATGACCGTTATGATGCCAGGTGTCCAAGTCCCTCTGAGTTTTTCGGGGAAATAAGACCATTGGAGGAAATATGACAGTTGGAACCTGAGGCCTATAAATAGGAGGTCATTTGAAGCTAAGAAGAAGAATGAATGAGACTGTGTGGAAAAAATGTGATACTTTGCTTCAATCAAGATTCTAGAGAGAGATTCTGCGAATTCTCTCATCTGCTTTGTGCATCCAATCATCGTATCGAGGGCTTTCAAGCAATTGAAAGACAGAGGTGCCGATTACCTACAAAATCAAGGGCTTCCAGGGATAGGCAGACAGACGTGCCGATCATCGTATCAAGGGCTGCCAGGGATAGGCAGACAGACATGCCAATCATCGTATCGAGGGCTGCAAGGGATAGGCAGACAGACGTGCCGATCATCGTATCGAGGGCTCACCAAGGTGTTGGTGAGACAGACATTTTATCCCAGGTGAAAGGATAATTCTTCTCTTTGGGTTAAAAGAATTTTAATTCTTTTACATTTCCGCTTTTACTTGTATTAGAAAGGAATTTGTATTGTTTCCTTTCTTCTTTACATATTCAATTGTAATTGTTTCAATTACAATCATTCTATTACATATTGTATTGATTGATTCTATACACTTTAAGGTAGAATCATTCATCTTTGTATTACTCTGATTATTGTGTTCATCTTGAATACAATTGTTTTACATTACATTAGTATTACAATACATCATACCTTTTATATTCAATACAATTGTGGGTTTTTGTATTTGTATTAGTTTAAGATCATTTAAACTAATCTCTTAGTTGCTAAAACCCAAAAGTTTTTAAACCTACAATTCACCCCCCCTCTTGTATTGTTCCATCTAATAGAAATACATATCTACATATTCGATCCAACAAGTTAGGGTTATCTATTGAGATCCTTCTTTGGGGTTATCCTTGTTGATTTAGTGAGACCTCTAGGGTCTCGGGGTCCCTACTCAATATCGTTATACTCACCCCTGCACGGGCTATGACCGCCCCTCATTGTGTTGGATGCTGATGACAGATAGCACCGACAGAGACTGAGTGTACGAGGTTTGGACGGTACCTGGATGGGGACCTCACGGCGAGTCAGTACCCGAAGGTGGACTTCACGAAGAGATGGTACTCAGAGGAGGTTGGCGGGCGAGAGCGTTGTCGAGATATCTGTACCTACCCTTCAGGTAGGATCCGAGGTAGACGAACCAAGAGTTGCTTCTATCTTCCATTAGTTTGTCTTTTCTGTTGTACTTTTTTTCAGTTGTAGCTGTACTTTTCAGTTGGGTTTGTATTATGGCCCACTTATTTTTCAACACATTCTTTTGTACTTAGTGTATTACTTCCGCTTGTACTCTAGTTCTCTGTGTTTATGTTTTATAAAGGAAATGTCTTCCCAGTTATTGGGATTCACACCTTTGGTGCTAGTTTCCATCCCCTGGCCTATGGAAGGCCGGATTGGGGTAGTCATGACTTGGGCCCCGGGGACAGTTCGTGACAGTGGAAGTGTTTCTGGCGCTTCCTCAAACATTAGATAGCTAAATGACTTCCTAAAATCAGATCACTGCAAACCAGGCCGCTCCTTCCCTATAAAAAATGGGTGGATTCTCATCATCTTCATATGATGATACAAGATTATATGGATCGGAATATGCGGAAGAGTAGCCAATGTTTAACCATCAACCTATACTAGAACAAATCTGTGAACATGAAGAAATTCATTGTAGTTGAGTGAGAAGTCCAGAGTCTATAAGATAAGGAAAATGAGTGATCTATATTAATCCCAAACCAATACAAGATTCTCGAATTGTTGAGGGACCAGCTGATCGATTCCCAGGAGAAAGCAACATAGTAAAACTGTCAAATTTTTGAGTTTCAAGATAAGCGGGAGAAAATGCAGATCAGAGCTATTGAGCCCCGCTTCATAGCTACTGGCGAAGAGATGGTTCTCATGGAGCGGGAAGTAGTTCTAGAGGATACATTCCAGAAGGTGGTATCACTGGAACAATCCATCAAAGGGGTCAATCCATAAGGGTTGTGTTTTGTCCAAACATATAAACATATCTCCCTTTGTTTTCGTATCCCAAACTACATCACGAAATTATTATCTATTTTATTTTTTATTTTAATTATTTCATATTGATTATAAATTTAGAGTAACCACCAATCAATCCCTAAGCCCACGTGGCTCATACCTGGTTTGAGAAACAAGGGGTGACTACATAATTATTCACTATGTGTATGAGAGGACTGGTTAGTCCTTCAAATACAAGGGGTTTGAACAACCCACATTGTTTTTGAGAAAATGTTAGGGTCTTGAATAGAGAATAGGTTACTCAAAACCATCAAAATTCTTTCGATTAATGTAGTCTTGTATGCAAGAGGGATGATTCCAAGGTTGTTAGAGTCTACCCGAATAATGGGTAATTGAAGGCATGAATCACGATGCCCAATATTATGGACACAATGATAGTGGAATGAAAATGAGGTTAACTGTATACCATATTTGAAACAAAGTACCCACACTTAGTTATCCTGGAATGGGGACAAAAAATTGAGGGTCATCCATTAACCGTATTCGAAAAGACATGGCCTAACTCAAAATGTTTTTCCAATATCTTCCTAGTACATTGGACCAAGATAGTAGGTGAGCCAAAAGTTTAAACATCCATGTCGTTTTTGGGGGTCCATTTAAATTTGAAAGAGGATGATGATCTAAATATAGGGAAATGTGAAGCGTGGGGTAGAGTGACAGACTGTTCGAATGAAGTCCAATGCTCTTGGAATTATGCCATTGTTTAAAAAATACATGGTTTAGGTATACTCGTTTGAATCAAGATCAAACCCACATCCAAATAGGACCCCTCTAGTGAAGACATAGAATGCCCCACAGTTTTTCATCATAGAGATGGGGATGAGGTAGTGATACAGAGAAGATCCCTATAGGGAGGAACATGGAATAGTTGTTACAAACCCAATGTAAATGAGAACCAAAGGAGTCCACATCACACCATCAGTTCCCCAGAGAAATCATAGGTTGAATGTCCAAAGACCATAAATTTGGGGTTAGACCTGAGAATCAAATGTCTGGGAATCACTAAATATCCCAAAAATATTGGAATCAAGACATAAAGAGTTCTAATGTGTCATGTGGTTTAACTTCATGGAGTAAGGATGATACAGATCTTAGTTTAGGATCATAGAGCTCGGACCAAAAGAGGGGTCTGTGTAGTTCTACATGCGGTTATTACCTTATCATAACTCCTATGATTCTGTTATACATTCTTGGTGTAAAAAACAAGGAGTTCTTTCAGTCCTTTCGATCATATGAGAGTGAAAAAAATAGATAAGGGTATGTCTGTTTTGATAATCTCAACAAAAACGACATCCCCTTCTGATGCACATAAGTTGTATGGAGGGATTAAAATTAATGGGAAGCATGAATTGATACACCCGATATTTGGGACTTAATGAGGTGGTGATAAAGATGGAGGAAAACTATTGACCTTGTTTGAAACACAGAATCCATATCATGTGGCCTGAGATGTAGAGAAATAACTGAGGGTCTACCGATGACCAAATTCAAGATGCGAGACCTTATATGTTGCAATTCAAGATCCTCCTGGACAATGGAAGAAGGCGGTAGGTGATCCTTAATTTCATGGGACCAAAATTTTAGTGTTTCCTTTCGGATGCGAAAGGTGATGGGGCCCCCAAAAATGTGATGCGTAAAATGTAAATAAGATAATATAAGTTTAATGCCTTGCAGCAAAGACATTGATGGAAGGATGATAACCCAAATGGGATGCATGTAGTGTGGTAGACCAAACCCAATGTGAATGAGGAAAAAGAAGTCCACATCACACTATGAAATCATAGAAGGGGGATTAGTCCCAAGGTCCCTAAAATGGTCGAGCGACCCTGGATGGACCTGAGACAGAATTCTTGGGCATTCCTATGTACCCTATAAGTTTGGGAATAAATTCGTACATAGTTATTGAGGTGTCCTGTAGTTTAATGTCATGCATAAAGGACATAAATGAAAGGGAAAATCCCATTTGGGGGGGGGGGGTTTACATGGTATGGCTATTATAAGCCTGACATGAATGAGGAATAGATAATTCCACATGCCACACAATGTAATCTCATAAAAAATAAGGTCCAAGAGGCTTAACAAAAGAAATGGTAAATTTGTACAGGTTGGGAATGGACCTGAAGAAAAAGTGTCAGGGAATTCCTATGTATCCCATATAGATGGGAATCAATCTACACGTAGTTCTGGATGTGCCCTGAAATTTAACATCATGCATTATGGATAGTGAGATCTTAGTTTAAGGTCGTAGAGCTAGGACCAAAAGAGTTATTCTTCCATGTGGGTGTAAATCTTGACCAAATCCTTTATCACAAGTTATCCATGCTTGGTATGGGAAAAATAGGTAGGAAAGATCTTCACAACACATGGAACACACAATAGGGGAAAATAGTGTGGAGTCATGGATGACCCAAATATGTTGATTCTTCCTCTTAACTTGCCAAGGTGCACATAGGGATAAAACCAATGGTGTGAAAGTTTCACATAGACATAGTGAAGTGTAAATGGATTTATCCATACTGTGTGACTTTAAATGGGAACAACAAATTGAGGGACTACATCTATCCAAGTTTGAAATACAGGACTTGTATCATATTGTTGTCTGATATCCTCCAGGAGATTGAACTGAAATGGTTGGTGAGCAGAAATTCCAAGTATCCATACCCTTCGGGGGTCATTTCAGATGTGAAGTATGATGTAAACCAAAATAAATGGAAATATGAATCGTGGAAAAGGAATTGAAGGCATGTCCATGCAGAATCCAACACTCTCAGTCCTAAACCACAAAGCATCTGTGCACATGGGTAAATCACAGAAGGTGGTTGAGGAGCCTAGATAAGAGTGGGTGACTCGCCAAGAGGAGTGGAGGAAGGGGGTTGAATGGGTTGATGAGCTCGGGGCCTAACCTGAATAAAAAATTCTAGGGCATTCCTACATAGCCTATAAGAATGAGAATCAATCCATACATAGTTCTAAAGTGCCATGTTGTTAAACATAATTTGGTAAGGATAGAAAACAAATTGGGAGGTCCCCTAAGGGGGTACACAACGTGGTAGAAACCCGATGTGAATAAGGAAAAAAGACTTCATTTGGATTTTCATAACTCTAGTGGATCCTCAGGCCAAAAAGAAAAAAAGGAGGATAAGCTTTGGGCTAGACCTTGAGAAAAAATGTCTTAGCATTCCTACGTATCTGGTGAGGGTGGGAATAAATCCATATGTAGTTATTGAATTCCATGTTGTTTAAAGTCATGCAGTAAGGACATGTGGATATAGGGGGAATTCCTAAAGGGGATGTGTGCATGGATTTGAAAGATAGCCCGGCATGAATGAGGACCAAGGTGGTCTTATACCACACCTTGAAATCTCGAAAGGATTAGGGACAAGAACGTGAATAGAAAAAATGAATAAATTGTAGAGCATTGGGAAGGAGTCGAAGACAAGTTTTTTAGAATTCATAAATATCCCATAAGGATGGAAATAAATCCACACATAGTTCTTGAATCACCGTGCATGTATGTCCCTTACATGGGAAGAAGATAGATTAGATGCATATTGTATGTTCTTCTCATTACTCATTTTTATTTGAAGCAACAGACCCAGATGAGGATTCCATGTGGTGCTGTAGAAATCAATTCATATTTTGGCGATGAAAAATAAAATGGTGAACTACCAATTCCATTCTTTATTATCTCTCTGGTGAGAATGACACAATACAGTGACATTTTTCATGATGCTTCCAGGATGGTAGTTTCGTAGTTTAAGGTTATATTGCAGGACCAACCCATTCATTTTAACGTCATGTGTAAAGGGTGAAATAGTTTAGAATCTTGTGGGACTATGCAACACAGTTTAGTGTCATATGGTCTGGACGAGATAGATCTTAGTTTCAGGTCATACATCTTGGATGTCTTTGCAGTTTAAATTCATGTAGGATGAAATAGATCTTAGTTTTAACGTCGTAGTACACGAACCATATAGCAGGGCCAAAGAGGCTGGAATGGTCGAGGGACATAGAGATGGACCCGCAGACGACATGTCCAGTCATTCCAATGTATCCTGTAAGGACAGGAATCAAGAAATACATAGTTCTAGAGGTGATGTACAATTTAACATCGTGTGGTATGGATGATGATAAAATGAGAAGAGGGTGTTTCTAAGGGAGGCACACAGGGTGGTTGTTGCAAACCCAATGTGATTTAGGACAAAAGAGTCCATACCACACCACATGTTCCTGATAGGGGCCCTTGGTCGAGAGGCCCAAAAATAAGGAAATATGGGACTGGACCCAAGGATATAGTGTCTACGTGTTCCTACGTATGGTGTAAATATGGGAATCAAGAAATATATAGTTCTTAAGTTCTATAATGATGGTTTAGATCTTATTTTATGGTCATAAAGCCCGAACTATGCGACATGCCTACCATGTACAGTTTATCATCATGTTGGATGAGTGATGGATGGTTTTATGTACTTCAGCACAAACAGGTCATGTAGTTTAATTTCATGTGTTGATTATAGTGTGTGTACTCCTAAGAGATGTACTGGTTGAGAAATTTAGCATTGTTGGGATGGGTAATTCACTCACCATTCATTTTGACCAGGTATTATGCATCATTGGGGTAAACCTTTGGGATGATATATGGACTATACCATTTGGGATCTAGCTTTGGCTTCTTCCAACTTGGTATCATTTGTGTTCTGAGAGCCAATATCGTGTTACCCTAAAGTAAGGAGTAGAGATGCAATTTTTTGTTGAAAGACCTGGCTATATTATTTTGATGCCTCTCTAGATTTTTGTAAGGCACGAAGTTGGTTCTCATCGATGGCCTCTAGTTCATCCAAACAGACTTCTACTACTCTATCTATAGTCTTTTTATCATAGATGGTCATGCAAAGAGATGGAAACTGAATCTCAATGGGAAAGACCGCATCTGTTCCATATACCAGGGAATATGGGGTCACCATAGTGGAATTATGAGTCATTGTGCGATAAGCCCAGAGTGTGTTGTGGAGCTTTTTCGGCTAAAGTTTCTTATTCTGACCATCCGTCTTCTAAAAAATGTTCTAAAGGGTTTTGTTTAATTCCTCAATATGAACATTTTCTTTCATATTATAGAAATAGATATGGTTAGAATAGATATTGTACATGGTGTACAATTTCTTCAGTTTAGCTGTCCAAAGGTTGGTAGAATTATCGGTGAGTATGGTATGAGGGACCCCAAACCGAATGATGATATTGGAGCTCAGGAAGTCAATGATGGAATGTTACATGAACTCTTTGAGTGGAATTTCATATTCTCATAGGGAAAATGAATCCATAGAGGTCCTAATGAACCTAAATTGGTGGGCTATCGCATGTGGATATAGTCCCACAACATCAAGTCCCCAGACTACTAAGGCCCATGAATATTTGGTAGTATGAAGAGGCTCTGGCTGCCAATTCTAGAAATTGGAATATATCTGACATGCATGGAACTTCTTAGTGAATTCAAAAAAGTAGTGAATCATGGTGCTATAGAATTAGAAAGCCTTTAGATCTGATGAGAGAGATTCCAGACATCCTGATGAGCTCTACCTGAACTCGGATGAACTTCTAGCATAACCCGAGAGATCTTGTTTCCTTGAATATAGAGAAGAATAACCTCATTAAACCCAAATTTATATATAATCCACTTGAGGATGGGAGAACTATAGAGGGTGAATTAAACCACACGCCAATGGATCCATTCATGTTCAGCTCACTCTACTAGGAGAATACCACATTGAAGATACTCAACAAAGGGAGTTGTCTAATCATGGGTCTCTTCTGCTGCATCAGGAGGACCAAAAGGTCCAGATGTGGAAGCATAAGTGGTTATATGGCTTACCTATTTGTAATCATTGTCAACTAGAGTTAATCAAGTGAAGACAATCCAATGTTCCACATGAATAAATAGATCATCCGGGTCAGTTTCTTTTAGGTATGTGGAAAGACTAGACAAGGCATCAGCTTGTCTGTTCTATGATCGAGGAACATGAGTATCTTTTGGGATAGTAGAGAAATAGGCCATCAGCTGAAGGGTGCATTATAATAGGGGTACAAGTTCTTCGTTTCTAACAACTTAGTCACTTTTGATATGTTTAATGATTAATCTGATTCCTCCTTCACGTGTATGTGGGGAACATTAATCTCAAGAGTCATCTCGAGGCCAGTGATGTGGGCTTGATACTCTACCTCATTATTAGTACAACCATCCAATAATAAAAATGCATAGGATAAATGTCCTGTGAGGATATAGTAAAGATGATCCCCATGCCTACCCTATTGATCTTGGGGTCATTAAGCCTTATGCAAGTTCGGCTCCGTGAGGCACCATCAAAATGAATCTACCAAAATGGCATGAATTGATCTACTAATAGGATGGATTCATCTGGGAATTCGAAATCCAAGGACTGCTCTGCAAGATTTCGGTGGTAAGCAAGAAAGTCTTCTAGTTCCTGACCCTTGATACCCTTTTGAGGGACAAACCTAATGTCAAACGGTTGAAGGATAACAACCCAAAGATCTAAATGGCATGTCAACATGGGGAGATTTAGGATATATTTCAACAGATCCACATGGGAAAATAGAAATTTCTTGTGGTGTTGAACGTAATGTCGTAACTTTTATAACGTGAATACCAACACAAGAAATATCTTCTCGATAGAGGTATATATGGTCGCTGTATCGAGGAGAATGCATAAAAGATAGTACAAACTAGTCTCAATACCTTCACTATTCTTTTTGGAGAGAAAGGAACTGAAGGACCATTCCTGAGCTGTCACATAATGGATAAATGGCTTCCCATGGATGGGTGGCATCAAAACCTATGGTTATTGTTGGTAATACTTGATTTCCTTAAAGGCGGTATGGCATTCCTTGTCCCACTGATAGAAATTTCCTTCCCTCAGGAGTTGGGAAAAGGGATTACAATTGCCGACCAAATTCATGATGAATCAGTGTATGTAGGCTAAGGTCAATCCAGAGAAGATCTAATTGATGGATTTGATCTTCTCTAGGTTTAATTTTATGCCTCTTCATTTGATAAAAAATCCGAGAAACATTCCAGAGGTAACCCTGAAGTCACAGATAAAGGGTTTCATCTTCATATGGCCGGAGCAGAGGAAGTCAAAAAATTTCTCGAGATCAGTGAGATGTCTTGATGTTGAAGGTATTTGACCACCAAATAATCCAAATATCATTCCACCTATATCCTTAGGATTGGATTGAATATGCAGTTTATGGCACAATAATAGGTGGAAATTACATTTTTTAGACCGAAAGGAATTACCCGGTAACAAAAGGTACCTTTCGATGATCTAAAGGCTTTGTACTCTTCATCCTAGGGGGAAATTTGGATTTGATTATATCTAGAATACCCATCCATGAAAGAGAGATGTTGGAATTAAACAGTAGCATTAATTAGTAGCTCTATTGTAGGAAGAAGAAATTCCTCCTTCGAAAACTGACAATTGAGATATCGAAAGTCGATGAAAACCCCGATCTGTCCATTCTTCATCTGGAGTTGGATTTAATGAGTTTATCAACTTTTACATCGGTCATATCACCATGATAAGGGTTCATCATTCTAGGAGGTTATTTTAACCTGGAATGATTTATTGGGAGACCAAGACGGTGGAAGGTGACCTTAGGATATAGCCGTATCATTACATCCTAACTCCAAAATAATACATCACGATGATTCTTCAAGAAATCTACATACTACTATTGTTATTATGTAGACACGAAAACACTTATCATCATTGGGTTCATATTTTTCTACGTACCGAGATTCACCTGTACAAACTCGTTGATGGTGGTTCAGATGCATTCCTAAGATGCAGGATGGGCATCTTCCAATTCTTCTTAATCATCCACAACGCAAGGATTATTAGTAGGGTTGATTATTCTGAGTTAATTGACCATTTTAGAACACTGGTACTAGCTTGAGTGGCCATGGAATATTCATTATGAGAATCTGGAACCACTGAGACCATTTCAACGAAAGTTGTTGACCCGATTCCATAAGGCCTTCGGCACAGGGGGACATGATTGATAATATCAAAGTAGTAATGGAACATCATCCAGAGCGGGTTAAACCCTACTTGGTGGAATAAAAAAGTATGATCCATTGTGGTTTCCATGGGGCAGACCTGATACCTCACTAGGGTTGGGGGTGTTTGGATCACTCGATCCTGATTTGTATAGCAATACGAGGTGATATTCCGGTGCTCCTTAGTCTTGGGAATGCACTTATCATTCTGTCTAGAGACAACTAAGAATTTTCCAATGTTCAAAGTCATGTATTCCAATAGGTGAATAGGGATAATGAATGCATCATCCATATCCATCCATGGGTCGGCGACATCAGTGGCGTGATCAACTTCATTTGATTAAGAAATATTTTCCTTGATTTTGTAATAATCATAATCCAAATAGCGGGATTCACAAAAGGAAAAATAAGAATCATAACCTTGGTGTACACCCAATAGAAAAATGATGGAGTACTTGAGGCACTAAATATATGAGGAGGGAACTATCTCATGCAGGTGGATCTAAGTTCTTATCATCAGTGTATTGTATGCAGGGTCATTTGAGACAATAATAAAATCAATCCTGGTGATTAATGCAACAAAATGATTCATTAGATGGATCTTACTATGTGGGGCATGTTCTGTCCATTCATACCCTTGGATCTTTAGGTCTGAAGGCCTCAAGTCTTCTTCAGATAGTCCTAGAATATGGATGTCCGAGTCAGGATGAGACTAATTCCAGAACCAGTGTCTACAAGACAATGTCAGACTTCCACACCATTAAACAAGCTATAATATACAATGGGAGGATGAGTTCCTAGACTGGAGAACCCACATGTTCTTCAGAAAATGAGATAATGTCCAAGAATTCCACATGTTCGACTGCCTCAGCATGAAAGGCCTTTGTGGCTTCCACGTCTGTTTCAAACTAGAGGGGGATTATAAAAGCCTCCTCAAGGGCTTCACACATTTCTTCTGACAAGTAATGCTCCTCAAGGATTGAGATCCTTGAAGGAATGCAAGCATGGTGATTGAGAAAATCATACTTTCATTCCAGACACACGTTTATTCCACAATGAGGTCTCTCTGTGATAGGAGGTATGATGAGAACTTCTATAGGTCATACTAGAAGGATTAGGATGGTTCTTAGAGTATCCTGCTTCTCATTTGTTGAGCTACGCAAAACAGGTGTGGAAAAAGGGCCGGATGACTGAGGTCTGGCCTTAGATAAACATGACTGATAATAACATGGTTTCAGCAGCACTTCCTGATCAAGAAATACAAACAACGGTGGAGGCATATCTAGTGAGACGGGATGGGAGGATTGTAATAGTGTTGAGCTCTATGTTTGCCTTGCTATTTGGTCTCAATGGTATGCGCGACTTAGCTGGAAGCACTGTACAATGCATTCTAACAATTCACATATCCATTATCACGTTGACTTTGGCATCAACTGAGGGTGTTATGAGGATTTTTATGGAATTCTTCATCATTGGGAACCATTTAAGGATTTACCTTCTTGACAGTGTTTACCAAAGCATACTCTTGATCATCACATGAAGAATCCATCCATTGTCAGGCTGATTCTAGTGGATATTCCCATTTCTTGGGGCATGAAATTACTAATAGTATGAGAAGACGATGTCATTGGTGGGGACATTTTCTTTTCCTAGCCTGGTCGACGCTTACCATCCTTGGATGACAAAACCTGAGATGTTGATGTAGAAGTTGTAGGTGGAAGTGACATGGCAGCCTCAGTGGTCTTAGACTGATTCCAATGAGCACAAATAATATCTTCGGTGTGAGTGATTACTTTTTTATCCACCCATTTGTCATAATTTTGGGACCCATTAGTTGAATCTTGTTGCCACTCACCCACAGTGTCATTGTCGGGCCTTAAAGACACACATGCCACTTCTTCCGAGGTTGGACCAATCTGACTATGTTATTTTCAACATAGTCATGGATCCAATACTTGAACACATAACACTACTTGAGAGTGTTTCCAAGGAATAGGTGATAAGGGCAATAGATGGGATTATCTACGAGATAATCCTCTTCAGGTCTCCTACATTCTGGTAGCCATACGATTCCTTGCTCTATGGCACTTCAGAAGTATCCAGGAATTTTTTCCTCGGTGAATTAGTATATTTGGTTTCTTATATCTAGATAGGAGGCTCTAAGAGCCTAATATTGTCGAGGAAATGGATCCTCATGTGGAAGATGGACCTGATTGTCTCACTGAGGTTAAGGTGTTACATTATGTGGTGGTTCCTGCTGATTTTACGGTGAGAAATTTTGTGCCCGAGGTTGAACCTGAGAGGGAGCGTAAGGCAGTGGTTCTCGATGAGGCTATGGGGGTGGATTGTCTAGCAACAATTCTAGCTACCTGGGAGATTCTATTTGTGCCACAGTAGTGACTCTTCCTACTAGGTCTGTGGGAGGCAACATACCTGCTTTCTTTTCTTGCTGCAAGGCTTCTTCCATAAGCTTCACCTTGTCAGTTAAGTCTCAAAACCCGCCCAGGTAATTATTTTGTGATGATAGAAAGGACTAGCTCAATATTAAAATTCCCCACACACATTTTCAATAGACATTCTTGTATCAGCGACATATCAAATGAGTATGTGAGACCCTTACACCGAGCAAAAAAGTCTAATACCCATTCATCTGGAATCTCCATGCACTTGAAAAGGTTTTTGATACTCATCTTTGGAGTGGTGGAACTGAACTGGTAGTGAAATTCAATGCAAAGATCCTCCCAACCTGCAATAGAACCAGTGGGTAACTAGTTGTGTAGGACGAATGTGGTCCCTTCCAGTGTCTGTATTATGTAAGAGATTTTGGTGGATTCCTATTGTTTTAGAGTTCCCAGCATGAGACTTCACCTAGAATTGAGGTTGGAAAGGTGCTATAGTGGGCCTCCAGTCCCATTAAAAGGGGAAAAGGTGGGTTACCTGAAACATGGAGGTGTTGGCATGTCATCCACCCATACCAGATATGTTTTTCCATCAGGAAGGATCACTACCTATCGGGTTTCAAGAGCCTCAAGGAAAGTGATGAGGGCGGCCATTAGATAATCCTGATGGATATTACTATCTTAAAGATGGTCCCTAACCACCACCACATTGACAGGTTCTTCAATGTGATAGGTGGGCCTTATAACTTGTGGAGTGGCTGGTGGAATGACCTGAGGAGCCACTAGGGGAACATCCTGAGGAGCGACCTTTGTAGAAATCTGAGGAACAAACATAAGAGCTGGGTCCTAAGGAAAATTCTCCCACAATTCTGGTGGACTAGGAGACACATATTATAGTCAGTTTCCATAAACTCAGGCCTCTATCCTATCTAGACAAATGGGGTTGTTGAGGTCTATGGGAGGTATCTAACTTGGGGGATGTTGTGCTTCCCCCTGCCATACTAGTCGAGGGTTACCATAATCTGGTTGTCGTTCCACAAAATGCTCGTTAAGGAGCTCTTCAACCATATTTTTATTCACCACAGTCTACTGAAATTAAGTACCATTTTTCTGGGACTTCTTTTGTCTTTATTTTGGATCAAGACAGGATGGATTGTTTGATGACATCAACTAGTTCTTTATCTTTATCAGGTTCCCATGCGAGAGGTAATGACTCGAAGGGTGAACGAAGGACGAGTGTCTGCATTTGGAGGAGGATATGAATGCTTGTTGGGTCCATCGGCTATTGTGCTTCCCCAGTAAGATTCTCATCTTCTTTAGACCCTCGGTTCATGCCCCCTTATACAAATATCTTGGGGACAACCATGTTTACCATAGCAATTCTCGGAGGCATATCATCAATGTCTCCTGTTAAACCAGGTTGGCGTATGATAGTTCTGAAATTTAGGGAGGCATTCTTTCCCCATCCATAGATTGGAATTATGTGGTTTCCTCCTTGATAAATATTTGTAGCACATTAAAGCATTGAACACATCATTACTGGAGATCCTGACAGTAATCGGGTGACGCCAGGTATTGAGCAGTGGGAAGTGCAGCTAACTCAACCAGGTGACACTTTTGGAAAATATTGTCATAGTGTTTTTGACTGATGGAATAACTCAACTGTTGATAACTAATACAAGAGTGCTTCATATATAGGGTTTGACGGAAGGACATGATCTCATATTGGGTAAGGGATCTCGGGGTGTTGATGTTTTCCACTGCTATTAGCCAGAACATCTCAAGGAACTAAACAATGATGAGGATATCCCAAAGAATTCCCAGCTCTAACACTATACCTATCCCTTGATTTCCCTAATCATCAACTAGAGTTGGTTAAGGGACCCACAACAACATATACATGGACCATTGCGGTGCTGAGATATTTGGTGGAGAATACGTTGTGTGGGATGACAAACCATTGTATATCATGTTATCCCCAGGAAAACAACCTAATTGTGACACAACATCCATGTAGGACGGGTTGCAGTTTGATACATATTGTTCTAGGGAAATAGAAATTGTTTATGGATGTGACTGGGGATCAGGGTCTACAGGTCCCCAGGAAAGTTTTCTGAGATCTCATATTGAAGCAGATTATGATCCGTGCGACAAAAGGAAAAATTGCAGTTTGAGATCCCATATAGGGGCCAAATCCTATTCTTCCTAGACGTACCTATGGAGGGGTTCAAGGATTCAAAGAACCTAACTTTCTAGGAGGATGATGTTAATATGATAGGTCCCTACCACAGTCCCTACCATAGAGGATCTGGGTGAGGGTTCCATTATTGAATCACATTCTTCTTTTGAATCTGAGAAACATACATGCTTGATTACAATCAAATTCTTCTAATAGTTCTTCCTCTAGTAGTGACAACCTTCCCTTCTTCCCTGGGTTGATTCTTCAAGGTAATTTAGAGATTAAACAAGGGAGGACCTCTGCATGTGTTGATGTTGGAGTGAGGAGGACTCCTGGTTGGGCGAACAGGGGTGCTAGGAGAATCTGGGAAAATATAAAATGGGACATGGGGAGGGACACCAGGTTGACCATATGTGGTATGAGGAGAGACTCCATGCCGATTAGTCCTGGTATCAATGACACAAGGAGGACCTTCACATCGGTCATGTTGGATGTAGAAATGAACTTTGTGTTCAATAAAGTAAGGAGGGCCTCCTCTTTTTGGATGTCTAGCATAAGAAGGACCCCCTTTAGCATCGATAAGTACATTGGGAGGACCTCCATGCTATTGAATAGTTGGATTAGGGACCCCCTCGCATTAAGAATCTGGTATGAAATGATAACATCCATACCTGAGGTTTGGGGATTGAGGAAGAACCTCATGTTGGGTTTCAACAAGGTAGAAAAAACTGACACTTGAGCTAGTAATGGGTGCATGGTGAGGAAAACCATGTTGGATGTAAAAGAGGGGAGGACCTCTGCTATATCTGATAGTTGTATAGGGAGGACCTCCATACTAAATGTCACTGCCACATGATTTCCCATGATAGCTACCACCTCCATGATGACTTGGAGATCCAATCCAACATATTCATGAGGTGACTGGTTCTTCAGCCTCATCTGATCTTGAAAGTTCCCTTGATCTATAACAGGGAGTTTACCCTAATTAATAATGAAAAGGGATTGATAGTTCGTGCTAGTGGTGGATAGGGCCACTGAAGTTGTGGAAGATGATGCCCCCTGACGGGTGTACTCCTAAACATGAAACTGGCACTACTGTTGGGTTCTTCGAACTAGGGATGGCTGTGTAGAGTCATAGGAAACATACTCTTCGGTCTACTGGACCGGATGGCGATGTTGATGAGACTAGGTGGGATCCCTCTTCAGTGGTCCCTTGATAGGAGTTTCAGTCAAAAAGCCTCGGAAATTTCCAAATTCGTTAGAGTAAGGGAGGGAGTCATAGGAATGCTCAAAGGAGAGGCTCCCAAAGTTTCATGAAATAGGTGTGGGGAGGAGTGGCTCCCTATGCAGTCCTCAGTGATGGGGCATTGGTAGGGCACCGAGGCCTCCAAGTCTTGACGATCCATTTCTCTTGTAGGTATGACCCCTCCAATTTTTATCAATGAAAAAGGGTAATATTCACCCTAATCCAAATATTCAATGTAGAAAGGATGGGGTGTGGGTTCCACGGGGGTCTGGGAGCCATCATAGAGGTGATGAAGCCGTTCGGGATTGGCGAATTCACATTACCCCTTCCATAGTGTCGGTGGGCGGGTGTGATTGTTGTCCTGTAATTGTAGCTTGATTCCCAGAATGCAAGAAGATTCAGCCAATAGTACAGATGGTAAGAGAACAATGTACAATGCTCTAGTGATTTTCAGTCTCCTAGGCTAGATAGAAATAATCATGCTATCAATGTCGAAGACCAGGATTCCTAGGAATTAACTACCCTGAACGTTGGTGGGATTCACGCTAGGCCCACTATTTTTTTGAAAGGAACAGGCACTAGAAAACTAGATAGGGTGACATGCTTATATTCTAATCCCTTTTATGTTACTAATTCCCATGTTGGGGGAAATGTTTCATATCAACTTCACCGTTTCTATTTCTGATGCTTTTGTATGGGCACACCTCCTATTGCGTGTTGATGCTTTACGATGGTCGTCGTTGTACCATGAATTCCTACATTCCAATGGAGGGAGACATTTATATCTTCTTCATGAATGTTTTCTTCTTGTTTGAAATGGGATGATTGGATTTTGGTCTCTCCTTCAATGGATTCCTCATATAATGTCGTCGCTTAGTCCAGGTATCCGTTATAGATTTAATATGTCATTCATGAATCCCTTCTCGGTGCCATGTCTTTTTAGATGCCGGTTAATTACACTACTTTTGTCAGGAAATTCCAAATGGGTAAACGTCAGAGAAGAAACATTCAGTTAAGAGAGTGGTCATGCTGGGCATCTTTGTGTGTCTGGTTACTGATGCATTGGTACATCATAACTTCATTTTCTTATGATTAGGCTTCTCAATGGTGTGGAATCCTGATGCATCCCACATCATATGCAGGGAATTTTATAAAGATGCATGTCCCTGATGTTTTCCTCAGCTTCCCATGTTTAACATGGGTTATTCTATGAATTTAATGTCTATCTGAGATGTATCATATAGATTAGAACACTAACAAGAGTTTATTGGATGGGAATGTCCCCAAAAAAGAATACCTAGGGGTTTACTGAGACTGATAAAAAAATTATGGGCCTTGAAAAATATGTCACCAAGGATTACAATTGGGTGGGATTTCACCTCATGGAGTATTCTTACATACCCAAAAAGGAATCAAAACCCACATAGTTCGAGAGGGGTGGGGCACGAAATCAAGGAGTGCACAAAGGACATGACCTGAATAAATAGTGGGGATTATGCATTATTAGCTTCATGAATGCTACATGGAGCACCAATGATGTGGACGGGGTATGGAAGAAGTGTTGAGGATGAGAATGAGGTGGAATAGACATGTGAGTGATGGTGATGGGCTTGATACTCAGGGAGGCCTCGTACGTATCCTTTTGGTTGGGCATCAAAGTCCACGTAGTTCTGGAATGGGGTGATGAGTCACCTGAGGATGTGGATCGTGAGAATGGACACATGGTTGGGAACTGAAGAAAATATAACTAACGGTTTAGGGCATGACCATCCCAAAAGGCAAAGGCTCAAGGAATAGACCAAGATGGGACATGAATTAAGGGCTTGGACCTTAGGGAAACTTCTTATGTACTTCACACAATAAGGGAAATGATTAAACTCCACATAGTTCAGATATGGGGGAATAGTATCAGGGTGTACACAAAGGAAAACAACCCGATAACATGTTGGGGATTATTTGTGGTTAGTGGCCCATCACAAGAGGGATACTCTTAGTCGGAGGAGTAAGGATTGAATGTGGGGCTTACGCATGGTTAGCTGTCCGAGAACAAGTCAGACACCACTAAAGGGTGTACAGAAGATGTAGGTCCCAACAAAGGGGACACCGATGTTTTCCAGTGTTGGGGGTTGAACATGAGGGAGGCTTTCTACATACCATGTTTATACGACATGGATCAAAACCCATGTAGTTCAAAACCATATAGTTTAACATCATGCATGATGATAGGGGGATATAAAATTTATCCCCATGTAGGACGAGGGTAAACTGATGTGAAGTGGTCAGGATCGATGGGTGATGGTGGATGACGGGGTTGAACCCCAGAGAGGTTTCCTACACACCCTTCATTAGAGGCAGAGATCAAATTCAACAAAGTTTTGGAATGGAGGCATGGGTCTAATGCATTAAGGTAACCCATAGAGGGTGTCATGGTCGATGTTTAATCTAATCCCACGTGATTCATTCTCAGTGTGATAAACAAGAGGTAGAAATATACCTGATGATCCCCTTACAAAGGTGCATCAACGAGGAATGGAGTGGGTTTTTTGCATGGTTAGTAGCCCTGGGAGATGGAGATTGGGATGAACTCCAATATGGTAGTCCAATGGTGATAACACCCAGTGGGAGAGGGACAGGGTAACAAAGGTCTTTGTACCCATCTCTCCTCTGTTCTTTTCACATAGAATAAGAGAGGAGGATTAAAGGTGCTACCTCCTACAAGAAATGAAAGGCCTTACACCGAGATGGATTCCCTCCCCCCGGATAGATTCCATTCCATGCAAGGAAGATCTCATTCCATGTGGGTAATATCTCACTCCCATGGAAACTAGTGGGTTTGGAAAATATCCTAGATAGGGCACCCCATGTATATTTTGTGTGGACGACCACAGTTTGATGTCATGTGCTGGGGACGATGATGCTTGGAAGTTTAACGTCATGTACCTCGAATGAGGTGGTTTCACTCCGCACCCCTAGGACATATAGGACATGTACCCATTGAACCTTGGTGATGGGAAGGAACCGAAAAATCCATGGTGAAATAGGGTTGTGGAGTGATCCATTGAGGGGCTCACATTATCCTAGCCATGCGAAGAAGCAATAGCCATTAGCATGCCTATGAAAAAAGAAAGAGGCTAAGAAACGCAACATGAAGCACTTCACAAGAGATCTTGAAATCACTTCATACAAACCTGAAGGGTTGTTTGAGAGAAGGGTGCATAGGATGGATGTGTTACATGTAATATGATCCTGAATATTGTTCCCATAGATTCAAAAATGAAGGAATGCTTAAGGGCGCACACAAAGAGGGTGGTTTGCATGAAAAGGAGAACAATTACAAGACATAGGATACATGTGCATGCAATCAGCCAAGATTGCGCAAAAAAGGTATGATTGAGTGCAATCGGGAAACCTTGTGTAAATATGCCTTAAAAATAAAGGAATGCGGTGAGGGTCAAACCCTTGTGGTCTCTCCTATAGGCAGACCCCTGGGAGACCTTTCCTAAAATACAATGTACCCGGATGCCATATTTTATGCACGAAAGGGGTGTATTATTCACAAAAGAGACAGCTCAAATTCCTCATCCCCTGAAGTGAGGGGTGGGGGATTCTATTTATATGAGATCTGTGGTAGTAGGGTGCGAAAAAATTAGACCGTCTCACAAAACGGTACCTGTCAGTCGGCTGCGCCCAACTTTTCCATGTCCGCATGCTAAATCCTCCCTGGTTGCGTGAGATTGCACACTATTCATCATTTTTTACATGCACCACATGTATTTTATATGCATCCTTTCCACCCATCCCAATATGGATCACTGAGTCGAATTATTCCTTCGGTTTTACCAATAATTTCCACCTGAGGACTTCAGTGGATTTCAGCACCAACATTTATTTCAAAATTAAAAGGGTATTTTTATAAAGAAATGTCCCAATGATACTTTAATGGCGTTTTAATCTATAACAATATCCCTTGATATTTGTTATGATTGAATAGGGATATGGTCCAGTTTAACCATATTTATTCTCTTTATTCATCATTTATGTTTATGATGATGAAATATTGAGGAATATCATTTTCATTTCCATGGGTTATGATTTCATGAAATGATAATGGTTTTCATGATGTTATTTCATACTTTTTAATGTATTAAGACTTTGTGAAGGGTAATTATTTTATATAACTCTATTGAATTTGTTAAAATTAATATTTTATAATTTCAAATGGTACACATGAGGTTATCACAAGAAAAAAAATAGGGCACAAAAAAAGTTAATCAAAGAACAAAATAGTGTACATCTGTAATGCCCTGATCCCATTTACCTAGAGTCGGTGCATTATTACATAACATTGGAATGATCATAAAAGGTAAAGTCTTGAAATACCGATTAGTTTAGTATCATTAGAAACAAGATTCATACATAATTTGACTTTACATCCTGAAGGGAAATACAACACAAATATATTTCATTAGAAACATCCAAGCCTCCTAGATTATGCTTGCAGGTCACCCATAACCAACTTCTTCATATCCTAGGAAAATGAAACATAAGAAAGGGGTGCGCTCAAATGCTCAGTAAGGTTAAGTAATACAGTGGAAAATGACATAAATATTAAGCATGGTGAATAATTCAAACCACATGCCTTTACCAATAATAAACATGAATACTTTTATGGCACAAATATGAGCTGAGTAAATAATTCTATAATAAAACATAATCATGGGTATTATACTAGTCGAATGACCAAATGAACCATCAATATTATTTCCATAATGAGGGAATGTATAATGCCTGATTTTCTGAAACATTTTCTCAAGGCCTCGGTCAAGACGTCTAAAAATTATTAAGGCTTCATCCAAAACAGTATATCAAATTGTGAAAGGGAATCAGCCAATTCCATGTCTATTTGTCTCATGAGACCAACTGATGCATCAAGGATCTATATAGATCTCCAACCGTCACTTAGTAAGTCCAATGCATTCCTCATTTGAATAGGTTTAAACATAACATAAACATTCATATTAAAACTAGCATACGAAATGTCAATACTTTCTCCATAAACCATGAATGGTATAAAAATAACACATCCACAGTCAAATATATCACAAAACCTTCAATAAAATATGGATGTTTTGTATCATAATAAATCAACTTCAAATAAGCTTAAAATCCATCAAAGGATTTTGAAATAGATGAAATCAAACCTATTTGAGAGAAATATCTCTTTTTTTGAAATCATTGAAAAGTCACACATTTATAAAGGAATTAATTTAAAAGATATTTTTGAATCAAAGTGTCCCATAGCACCTTGAAAAATTTGAAAATAAATATCATTTCAAAACATTAATGTCCATATAAATAAATCCATAAAATCATTTTGAAAACATGGACATTAATTAAAAATATTTTGAAAGATAAATCTTTAAAACATTTAAAATTCTGATCTTGATAAAGAGTACCTTTCACAAATTCTTAAAATATTCATTTTGAAATCATTTAAATGTCAAATAATTATAAAATAAAACATTTAATTTCAAAATATTCTTATAATATTGTAAGGGAAGCTTCGACGATTTTATAATGGTGGTAAATAGCTGCACATGCCGTATAAGTTAAAAAAGCATTCTTACCTTAATTTAGTCGAAAAGGGTAAAAAGGGCCTTTTTTGGAAAACGACGGAAATATTCCATTATAAAAATCTTATAAAAAGTCAAACAAAGGTAAAAATGACTTTAACCCATAGTCTATAAAATATTAAGAATGTTTTGCAATACATTTTTATGAAACATGGATGTGGATGATAAAGAGGTCCCAGTAGATAATTATGTATAAACAACCTCGGATAATAAAGAGATTGTGAAATACACCCTTAAAAATTTGGTAAATTAAGAAACATAAACCCCTTCAAAGAAGTATCATACAATTAATATGTATATACACATAAATTAGAGTGCATTACACAAATAATACAATTATGGGCTATATATACACCACACAAAAGGTAGTAGTGGCAATATGGCATTAATCTCATGGGAATAAGGAGTGAGATGAAAACCCCTTACCTTGTAATTTTCCTTGGTCGAGGGTAGGTTAAAATCCTATATAATGGTGAAATAATTGTTATTAAATTATAAAATAATAATATACATTAATATGATATCATATATGATCTTTTAACATTGATTTGTCAATAATATCTTAGTATTATCGTCGTTTCGGGTGTTTACTAACTCATTTTCGTTTATATGTTTTGTTAAATAAGCGGTGTTTTTTATGGATAGTTTGTATCTTATTCATATCCAGAATGATATAAAGACCTCAAACATTATTTTTTATTATCAAATGAGAATTATTCTTGAATGGATATGATGGGGAATGAATCTCATCGCGTTTGTGTAGACGGTAGTCTGTACGTACGCACAGGCGACAATATCATTCTTTTGATATTAAAATAATATATAATTGGATGTTATATCATATGTAAAGAATCATTATCATGTTATATTTATTATTTTCATTAATTACACATCATTACTATAACCATCTAAATAATAATGTTTTGAATAACAATTACAACAGAACGTGGAGACGGTAAGCCGTACGTACGCACGTATGGTGACATGTCATTGAAAGGATGGGTAGAATACTGAATATGGTTGTACCATATTTATAATAACATAATATTATATATAATATACTGGAGGTATTATTTTAGAATGGAAATAACAAATAAATAAGATGTTGAAAAAGAAAGGAACTTGAAAGAGGGTGGTGAAAACATTACCTCTTCTTCAGGTTCTTCCTTTTGATTTGATCAAAAGGTCTCCATAGGTTGGATTTATAATCTAAATAAGGCCTCTAGGTTGAAGTTAGGGTAGTTTGGAGTATATTAGGGCATGGGTTGGCCGAGCCAAAAGGCTTTTAAGGTGTTAATTAGTGATAAGGGGGAGTGCCCCTTTATAAGAGGGGTGAGGGGTACCTTTGTAAAATCTAGAAATATTATTTTACAATAAATTCATATTAAGTTTCTAATGGCTCCAAAGGGTATTATTTATAGGTTAAGGTGGGTATGGGTCCAAATCAATTCATCCAATAGATTTTATACAGGTTTGGGTCACTATATTAACCTTATCATTTATATTTAACTCTTAGTTATATAGTTTGACATTTACAATGTCTCTTTGTATTTTTATATTATATGGTTAATAAACATACTATATACATAAAAGAGACCTAAAAGGGGTCCATTAATGATACACATATAATGATATAAGTTTTTTTTGAACCTTAGATTCTTAGGAATAGAATAGGAAATAATAATATAATATTTGTTTTAAACACTCTTTTTTGTCAAGTTTGACACTATTTAATAATTGATTTTTGATAAAGTCTTAAAAACATTATTAATTCTAAAAAAATTCATTAGAGAAATAATATCATGTCTACTAACCAATAAAATTAGTGTATATCATCAAAAGTTTCAAATTATATTTATTTTAACATTTATAATACCAATTATTTGATTCTTTCATTAATAAGGAAAATACTGCATCAATATTGTGTCATAAATAAATATAATTATTCAATGTATAAAAATTATAAATAAAATACAACTATTTAGGAAATATTTTTATCTTTATAATGAATATTTATAGTCGAAAATATATTATATATAACATTATGTAAAAATTGTTTTGCTAAAAGAAATACGCTTATGTTATTTTTGTATTTACTTTAACTTAATTAATATAATGTGTCATTATCACTTAAAACTGGATCCATGGGGTCCCAAAATCGACCCAACGATTCCCATGGTCGTAAATTTATCAACAAATAGGGTTAGGACACGTTTTAGGGTTATTTATTATAATATTATTTGTTACACTTATTTATCGGATTTACCCTTTAACCATGGTAAATAAAATATTTACCGAAGTAATTATTCAAAATGTTTAAAAATAAAAGTTACTTATTTACACAATTTGGACCTCTGGATTCTAAATATGGATTCCATTTTTCTAAATTCAAAACATAGAAGTGGCTGAAATTAATTTAAATTTAATTCCCGTTGTTAAAACAAAGAGTGTTTTTAAGTGATAATAACTACAAAAAGATTGGAACTCGCTTATGTCCAGTTTAAATGTGAAATTTTCTCCATTGACCAACATTGGATTAAATGGTAAAAATATAATCTAATTATATTCTAAAATCACTCAAATTCATAATTTATCACCATTAATTATTTCGACTAAAAAAGTTGTTTTTGATTAAAATTTAGTAATTTTAACTATTCATCAAAATATGAAAGTTATCCGAAAAGTACCAAATATTCCCCCTAAACTAAATTTGATATTCCCAATCCAAAAATGAAAACCATTTTGAATGATAAAATGTATAAAATATCAAAAATTGGGTATTACTATTCATAACTGCTACTTTGATTGGTTGTGGTGTGTGTTAGAACTCGAAGTTGTGTATAACACACACTACTATATTATTCAAAGAGAAGCGTACTGTTGAAACTTGGGGTGTTAGAACATGGGATGTTATCCCAATACCAAATATAGTACATGGGTGGTTAGACTAGGACTAACATGTGATGGATGTCCTGATGGGTACCCTTGATATAATATTTATATAATTATAACTATGTCACACTTTTATGACATGATTTTATAGAATATTTTTTCTCCCATGGATAATGTTATTCGATTCATTTATTATTTAAATATTATTAAATAATAGGATATATAATATACCACATGATTATATGAATTTTTTGTTATGAATTAAAATTTTTAATCTCAAGTTATCATACCCTTCATCACATGATACACTTACATATGATCATTGATTGAAATCTCCATTTTTACCCTTACTGAGAATATAATCTTACCCTTTATTATGTTTCATTTTCCTAAGGACATGAGGAAAGGTTTTTGAAATGATACATTTAAGAAGGGTTCCAGTTTTAATGTTCTTAGTGATAAATAATTTAGATATTTTATGAACCATTTGTTTTTGTTTACAAGATTATAAAGACCTCGAGACTTTACAGATATGGCATGGATCATAATAAAATATAATAGATATTCATCTTAAATTTTGTAATATTTAGGTATGAAATATGTGGGACAATATAGTTATTATTAGATAATGGTTCTTTTATTTTTTGAAACTAGGATGGGAAAACATTTATGAGATCCTGGAGGATAATACTAACTATAGGATAACATCATATGTTATGGTAATGAATGGATTATGGTTTTCCTATAAAATAAATCCATTTAAGTATACTAGAAATTTTATATGACTATGGAATGAATTCACATTATGGTAGTGACACTAAAATGGATGGATTGGGTATTAACTCAATCATAACTAATAAATGATGTTCGTTCCTAATATAAAACATCTATCAAGGCACTCTTGAAGGATATTCACGTTTTAATCTACCTTTTAGTTATGAACTATTACAAAGGATTAGAGTAGAAAATGAACATGGCCGACCCATGTTAAACATAATTTTTCATAGATTTAAAATGATATGTCCACATTTAGACAACCCATGAGTGAATTTTTTATAATAATATGGTTTCTAAAAATGATAATTGTTTCAAAAACTATGATATTTGGGTTTAGTCAATGGATGGAACTATTAGGAATCATGATAATTCTGATTGTGATTGATGGTGCGGTGATTTTCCTCATGTAATCAATATGAAATTAGATTTGGAATGTTAAAACTTCTGATTATTCAAACAAATTTTATTGATATATGATTAATTACAAAAAATATAGTCGAGTTTTAAAATTAACCCACTAATAGAAAAATGGTGTTTCATTAAGTCCATAACGGAATGAATATTCAGCTTCCCATATATCTGGAATGTGGAAATAAGAACTAAAGTGAATATATCAATAGATTGGGAAAATTTTTTATGGGTGGAAATAATGTACATGAATTGGTAAATTTTTACAAATAAAAGGAATGTTTGGTTCATGCTATGGATGGGAACAATTTTTTCCATAGGTATTTATATACTGTTTAACTCATTACTTTTGGAATGTATGAGAATTATGCAGATCAATGTCTAATGGGAAAATATAGAGAAAAGGATTAGAAAGGTTGTTCAGGTAAAGGTTTTACAATTGATTATAAAGAGACTACGAATTATATATGAATTATATGAGTTATTTTAATAGTAATTTTTTATGTTAAATGAAAGAAACATGATTAAATTAAATAAAATTAATTTAAATACATTATTAAAATTATATATTATAGGAAGGTATTATTATGGAATAAGATGTTGAAGCTTGGATAATGTTTTCAGAAGGAATTGGAATGACTAAAGTTTCCATGTATTGGTATTTTAGAGTTATGTTATAAAATTGTTTTACTAATGATATTATGGTTATATTAACAGGGAATAATCTATGAAATTTTATTTATAATAGATTTTCATTAATTAGTTTTTAGAACATATTAACTGGTTCTGATAACCTAGAAAACTGAATTAGTTATACGTTGATTTATTTAGAAAACACATGATTGGGGTTATATAATATTTAATATATTCCATATTTAAAGATAATAATTCTTATTTGAGATAAATAGGTTATTGATATAGATATATTACATTTGATAATATACAAGACCTTGAAATTGATTTGTAATTTGATGAAAAAGTTATTAATGTTGAACTTTACTGCATATTTTTATTTGTAGAATATATGAAATAGTTTGTTTAGAATAAATTATTTGAAAATTTTATATTTTCATCAAGTTCTTGTGTTTGTTTAGATTATTTTAGGAATATATTAACATGTTTTTGGAGAATATATGATTACTGCATTCACATGTTTGCTATGTGACATTAGTAGATACCTTATAGAGTTTGGGGATAAATGTTAATTTTTTTTAATTTTTCATCCTTTATTCTAAATTTAATTATATTTAATGTTGGTTAATCATTATATAAGGATTTTTTAAATTTATATATTTACTGAATGGATTAAAGATATAATAGTGTATTATAATTGAAACCATTAATATTAATATTTAAACTAATAGTCTATTCATATTATTAACAATAATATTTACTAACCATTTTTGGTATTAGCAGTTGAATATAGATAAGATTAATATATTACAATCCTTTTTTAGATATCATGATATATTGTAAAATTATTTTAATATTTTAGGCATAAAAAATCATATTTTTCATTCATAATTGGAATATGCATTTAAATGAGGTGGAAGCTAATTGTTACATGAAACAAATCGATGAAATTAGATTTATGGACATGATATAACCATTTAGGTATATTTTCTCATATTATATGGTATAATAATTCCTTAACTATATGAAAAAGAATCTTAAAAATGAAAGTTTTATCATTTTGAAATTATTTCTAAATAATTGATGGTTGTTTTGACCCCTCATTAATTTATGATTTTGTGTCAATGAACATTCTCACAATCAAGTTTTATATCTCACTCCATTACTCATGATACATTGTATTTCCCCTATATGTCTATATTTTCACTTCCAACTAATATTAACCATATATAGGAGTTTGATTATGTGTTATTTTATGTTATCATTATGTTTCCTACTTCATCTGTTCAAATGAAGTTTTATTATCCCTTTATACAATGGTATTTTAGAATATTGAAAAGTTCATTACCAATACAAAAATTTCAGGAAATAAATTTATTTAAGGGTGGGGGAGAATTTAATGCACAATAAATTTAGTTATAATGAATAATAATCATGATATATTTCTTAACAAACAACACAAATCATTCAGATAACCATAAAACAAAATAAAAATATTATTCTTTAAATTTAAATAGTATAACATAGTCATTAAATTTTATAGTAACAATATCAGTAAAAATAATATAAAAAATGTGTAAAACTATTATAAATGAGGAAAAAATGTTGATTGATTCATGATAAATATGTGACATATTTTCAAAGAAGTCATTTTTTTCTTCAAAAAATACTTTTTTCAAAAATGGTTTCTATTGCATTTTCTGAACTGAAATTATAATTAATTAAAAGAATTTAGAGAAATTATATATGATAAAATCAATATAATTTTTGAGAAAAAAATCTCAATATTAAATTAAGGTGATTTTTTGGAATTTTTCATAAAATAATTTTTTCAATGTGTACTAAACATACTATTTTTTGTCAAAACAACCATTTCTTTTCATTAAATAATGTAATTTAAAAACACCATTATGTTTTAAATTTGTAATTAAATTATTATATGTAACATTTAATTATAAATGATCCAAATAATTAAATTACAATCAACACTATTCTTTTTATAGTATAATTTTATATTTAGTCTTAAAAACACATTTATCTAAAAATATTTTTTATGCAAGAAATATGTCTTTATTATTAATTTAAATTAATATATATTGATTAATTGTTGAAATTAAATTTAATGGTTTTATATTAAATATTATATTTTAAAATTCATGAGGTTTCCTGGATTAGGGGTGAAGTAGTGGAAATTTTTTCTTTTACCACAATGGTTCTAAACCAAATAAGGAAACATTCCTAACATCTAATTTTTTTGAGTTATGGTCCATTAAAATATAAATCTCAACCATAGATGTGGTATAGAATAGATATAATGATACGCAAAACAAAATTATCCTCATGTTTTGGTAAAAATTATTACTCTTTTCCATATGGTTTATCCCACCCCATCATGGATTCTTTAACTAACTTCATTCAACAATATAAAGGCATATGTAACAACTAGTTCTAAATCCTAGTAATATTTATATCAGATAAAATTGTTCTTGAACCTGACATTATATATTAATATAAAATTGGTTATATCACCCAACTATATTAAATATATTTGCATTCTCTACAAGTGGGTTTACTCCCCATCCCTAAGAATTTGGTACAACAATTTTCAACCCCTACATCAAGATTTTCCTTATTCTATTCTAATAAACTATTGAATTATCATATATTTCTACAAAATAACATTGAATCCTCTTAAACTATATAAAATATTAATTATCTAAAAAATCTACTATGATTTGGTTTTCCTTGAAACATCATTTTTATCATAGGAAGCCCTAAATGTGCTCAATCTCATCTTTTTCAAAACTTATCATAAAAAACATCCATAAAAATTTATTTTCAATCGACATCCATTTGATATACCCTCCATCCAATTGGACTTCATATGATGGGTCTCTATCTAATTCTCATAAACATACTAAAATTTATTATATCATGATTGGTTTGAAGCACCTACATCCAATGTTCTTTGGTCAGATTCATCTCTATCCGATGAAGTATGGTCGGTCCAACATACCAACATATCAGATCAATTTTCCATTCATTGGATCATTGATCAATGATCCCCTATTCTAAGAACTAATCATCATCAAGGTAAGAAATATGATCATAACATCACATGATTTTTCCTATTTTTCTGATTATTCTTGGTCTCATGCCACTTTTGGATGATATGATGGAATAATTTTTAAACCAATTAGGGACATGATTGCACTCTCTAGGAATAAATACCTTATAACATATGATCCCCTGTAGATGAAAATTTTCCCACACATTCATACTATATCATCAACATCTTTATATAGGTGTACTTTTAGATGTTGTTTCAGGAATTAAAATGAATTTCCCCACTCAATAAAACATTTAATTTCAACTATTCATATACATTTTTATCTCAATGAAGTGCATGTCAATCATTTTAGAACATTCTCGACATTAAGAAAATTACTCAATAGTATTTCACATCTCTTGATAAAAAATTGAATGATAATCTCAAAATTTTCATAAATATAGAATTTATATTGTTTTTTTAAAGATATATATAATTCCATCTAGAAATTTCATGTCTATTTCTATCATTTAACACATCAATGTTCAGTGATCTGTTTCTCTATTTAGTGAATATCTAATTGATGTCTTCTCAGGAATTTTTCAAATAGAAACTATTATTAACATATTACAATAAATATATTCTAATTTATATAGTCCAATTAACATGGATTTCTTTCACCTGGTTTTATATATATAATCTATATTTTTTTGTCTTTAGATAAGTTCATTCAAAAATATTTTAACCTCTCTAGAATTTTCTCATTCTAGTTAAATATGTATGATAACATTTTCCTTTCTCCCTCCAATGGAATGAGAAATTGTCTTTTTTTATTGTACCCTCATTTAGTAAAACGTATTTAGGAAGCCACTATATGACATGATAAACATATCTCTATTATATGAAATTAGAATTATATATATAATGAAAATTCAAATATTGGACCATTGGATCTTTTGAATGTCTGACCGATTGAACTATAGAGATTAGGAATTCTTAGATATCTCTATGTTGTGTTATACGGATATTTGGATCATATAATGTAATTTGAAAATAAATCCTCAATTATATATTATAAAACCTTTAAATCTGATAAATATAATAATAGCTTCACACTAGGTACAAACTGTCTGAACATAAGACTCTTCTTTATCTGTACAATAAACTCAAGGTAATGGTCCTTCAAACTATCCATCTGATCATTTTAAAAAATTCAACATATCATGTTTATAAACATTATATATCCCATTTTTTATATTCAAAAACTAATTCTAGCTCAAAATTGGCACACATTATACTTCTCTCCCTTTGTAATTCTTCCAAACATGTTCTACATTTTATCCCTTTATACAATACAATACAAAACATAGTTTTGTGGACTTCTTTCAATCCTCAAACTATTTATAAATTCTCTAGTTCATCTGGTAAAAATTTGTTGCATCAAACTTTTTATAACTTATCTTGGATCATGACTTTATTCATAATGTTTGGAAATTGAATAATTTCATTAAATCTTACAAATTTGTAAGGAAAAATCCCTACACACAGTTAGAAAATATTCCTATGATTCTTTAGAAACACAAACATTTAGATCTTTCTTAAGTAATATTCTATACAAACTCATATTAACATATTGACAACAAATTCAACCAAATTTATTTTCATCACAATCTCTTTTTTTGTGTTTTTTATAAATATCCTCATAAAACATCAAACATCTATGAAGTCAATATGTGTTCTCAATACTTTCTCCCCATATGATGTTTTCATTTTATTTCTCTAACTATGTTATTTCACAAAATCATTGATAGTTAAATTAAATGGGTAACATAAAGAGCATATCATACTTTCTCCCATCATCTCAGAATATTAAAAACATTCTTTGATTCAAATATAGAATCACCTCAGTTTCTTAAAAAACCATTTAAATGTAACTCTATGTCTATGTTGGTGAACCTAGTGTGTAAAAAAATAGATTTAATAATAGATGTCAATGTTTTACATAACACAACTTCTATTTACTACGTTATTATAGCTTTTTCAAACGATATTTTATTTGATGAAATATGAGTAAGTTTATTATGATAAAAGCCAACAACTATATTAATAAACATAACAAAATAATTAAAGTTTATAAACCTGATTTCCATGAAATATTATCTTTATTAACATCATTACATAATATTTTTGAAAAGTATAATTATCAATGTTTATATTTAATATTATAACTATTATGGTTATCCCATAATTCTTCCCCACATTTTGAAAATGTTCCTTGATTGGTATATCTTCTTTTTAAAAAACATCTATTATAGTCAACAATCTACCTCAAATATCCTCTTTCAATTCCATAAAATTTAGAACAAATATGTACCTAAATTTTCAATAAGGAGGAGCATCAGTGTTCCTTAGATGTAATGTATATATATAGATTCTTCTCCCAATCTCAACTTCATTATTGTCTTCTAATTTTTGGTAATTAATTTCTTATCACCAATAAAATTTGTGGATTAAGGTTTCATTTTCTCTTTAGTTGTTGTATCTTATTTATTACCTTATGTTTGTAACATCCTTTACATGCTATCTTCAAGGGATGATCATATATATATTCATTTTTAACATTCCCATATTTCTCACACCTCTTGAAATTCATATGAATCATTAACCTTCTATAAGTTGATAACTTCTTACCAATACTGTTTTCATTTTTTGAATCATGTTTCTTCCCTTTTTCTTGAACAGAAGTTTTTGATTCCTCTATCTTTCTTCCTGTGGACATTTATTCTATCCAAATAACTAATCAATTTTTCGTATCTTAATATATTTATAAACACACTCAACTTATTCAAATTAGTTTCTACTCTCAACATTAATAAGAATTATATTTTAATTCTTAAAACATTAACATTATTTACAATGAAAAATGCCTTTTCTTTCTGATTATAATTTTATGGAACATATGTCATTATATATTCATTATATAACCCACTTGATTCGAACATCTTTTCCTAGTAATGAAATTTTGTACCAATGTGATTATACACTATGTATGGAATCTCAACAACATTATTAGTGACTTTTAAATCATGATATTTAAAAATTATATTAGTACTTCAAAAAATTATTATTTTTATCTATC
This sequence comes from Viscum album, assembly GCA_963277665.1. NCBI lineage: Eukaryota > Viridiplantae > Streptophyta > Magnoliopsida > Santalales > Viscaceae > Viscum > Viscum album. The sequence continues at coordinate 186,708,627 of OY728155.1, read as the reverse complement.
GGCAATCTATGGGAAGATTTTTTCAAGGAGATACTATCTGGATAAACTCCAATATTTCTTAATTGGAAATTATTTCTCAAAAATAATAACATTTTTACCTGTAATGTTTTTTGAATTATATGTTCATTGAGATTGTTTAGGAGTATACAAAACTAGCCTTCACTGGCCCATCTTTTCCCCAGCATCATAATATTCACCGGTAACCAATACTACTTTGTTGTTTTTTATAAAATTCATTAATTCAAATTATTTATTAAGAAAATAGATTTTTTTGTTTGATAAATCGTCTTTCTTCTCAATGAATTTTTAATTTGTAACATTTACCATCTTTTTTAATTCATCCAACTTCAATCCATTTTTCCATTCCTTAATAAATGTTGTTTCTACCATGTTGATATTTTTCAATTTGGATGATGTTCTTTAAAAAAATTTAGTTTCATTCTTATATTAGTTACATTAATTTTCTAATCTATAATTTAATTAATATTTATTAATTCATTTTTTTTCAATCATCATTCTCAAAATTTACCTCATTAAAATATTTCGTAAACTTTTTCCTTTCATTAATGAGTTGGGTAATTTTAATAATAGAATCTTCAAAATTTTATTTTTGAATCTACTAATGTTTTTGGCACTCATCTCCATCTTTATAATTGTCTTATAAATTAAATCCTTTTTTAACATGAGCTATGAAGTTGACATGAAATCTTGAATCACTATTGGATAAAAAATCATACTATTTTATTTTCATCAAAAAAATTTTATTGTTTCTAGGGTTCATTTTCTAAAGTTGTTCCAATATAATTTTTGAGACATCTTGTATTTTTCTTTAGATATAGATTCACTGTACTTATTCTTCATAAAATATATTATACAATTGTTGTAATCCTTTTAATTAAAATATTTTAAATAAATATTAACATATCCCTTTAAATTTCCCATTATTTATCATTTTTAATGAAGTGAAATAATATTATTCATGTTATCTTCTTCTTCTTTTCCCTCTGAATCACGTGATTTTTCATCAACTTTATTACATCTGAGCTTGTTTTTTAACAAATTATTAAAATCCATTTATTCCCAGGCTTTATTCTTAATGAATATAGGCTTCTTCATCTCATATTCCAAATAATGTTCTAATAATCATATAGTGATAATTTCACTTGATATTCTAAAACTACCACTTTATCTTAAAACTATTTCAAGAAAGCTTCTCATATGTATCCTAATGATTGTATAATATTTCATATTCTCACCAAAACCATTGATATTTCTGAAAATATATTTTAATATTTCAATGTATTTATAAAGACATTATTAATCACCCATATTAACATTTTCAAAATTGTTTCTCTAAATTTTTATATTAGTATCCTCAAACTTCTCATTCCCTTCATAACTATTTCAAAACATATCAGACATTTTTTATCCAATGGAAAACCTATAATGTTGGTTTAAAAATTCCTTATGGCAACCCTCAAAATGGAATTCATCAAGTTTCCATTAACACCAATTTTTTTTATCATTATCTGTTATAAAGACATCATCAATGGGATGAAATCATATGCTTTAATAATATCTAACATCTAGAAAAAATATTTAAGTTGGGGTAAAAATCAAATCTCCCCCACCCACCATTCAGTGATCTTAATTTTATTGTAGTAATTTAAGATCACTGAGGGTGGGTGGGTGGGAGTGAATCTGTGATGACATTATATTTTACAATAACAATTATTAAAATGGTAAAGAATAATTCCTAACCACTTTAACTTGTCAATGATTTGATCCAATAAAATATAAATCACAACCTCACATTTAATTTGAATAAAATAGAAATAGATATCCACAAAAAAATTACAAGGTTCAGTAGAATGAAATAATTCATTCCAAGAGAGATACCTCCTAATGTATATTTTTTTAGAAATATATTTCATGAATACAAAGGAACTTATTTTAAAAAGATAGACACCCAAGTAATAATTCCTTTGTATTAATCATTTCTTAACCCCATGTAATTATTTCTTCTTCAACTATTGGTCATACCACCCAACTATCCAAACTATATCAACTTTATTCATAGGTAGTTATACCACCAACTAAAATTCTTTTCAATAATTGGGCATACCTCAAGATATATGATCATCCTTATTGGTTTCTAATCCATTGTAGAAAGATCTTATATTACTCCTCAAGGAAGTTAAATCACCTTCATCTTTGTACAATAATAAAGGAATTAAATAACTTTATTAATAATATAATATTCTTATAACTTCCTATTATTCTTTGGAGGATCCAATTATTCTTAATCAATATTTATAGAATATTTGTAGAAAACCTCCTTACTAGTGTCTATCTAATAAAAATTTGTTCGTTATACCCTCCATCCGATGGGTATCTATTTGATAGGTCTCAATACAATTATTATCAACTCATTATACTTTAGTGAAACATGGTCAGTTTGAGTCACTTACAACAAATGTTCTTTAGTATGTTCTTCTATATTTGATGAAGTAGGATCAGCCTAATGTCCCTCATTTTTTGATCCGTACTCCATCCTTTTGATCTCTAAGTTAATATATTAATCTAATGGGATACTTTTAAACAATCTAGGTAATATTATTGGAAAATAATAAACTAATTCATCAAATTATGTTAATTTTCAGTCCAATTAAACTTCTTCTTTATCCAATAAAATATATCATATAGAAATATTGATATAAAATGTATGAACATTATTGTATACTCATGATAGAAATTCTTCATCACATTCTCTCCCAAACATGTTAACATTTTTGAACAAAATCATATCATACTAGAACTAGATTTATATAAGATCACATCAAAAAAATATAGTGGGAAAATAAATGAATTTTCCATATCAAATATACTTTCAATTTCAAATCTTTCAACTAATTTGGATTTGATTTGAATGATTTTATAAAATTATGGAATATTAATGATGTTATTAAACTTCCTCTAACTTCCAAAACATTGTTATAAATATTTTTTTGTGATAAAAACTCTACATCATCATTATTATGGACTTTAAATTTATTATGTAAAAATCATTATAACTCCATCAATAATGTGTTTGTTTGGAACCTTATCTATAGACATCCTTTTTTGGTGTACAATTCCTCTATCCAATGGATAAATTTATGATGTCATATCTGAATAATTTTTTGAAAAAACATTAATTCAACTATTGAAAAATGAATTGAGAAATTTACATGATATAATGAACTCAAAATCTCTTCATATGAAGCTCTAAATATAAAAACATGATCTGATAGAGTTAAAATAAGTTCATCCAACAAGGTCTTCACAACTATATGATCTACTTTAGTAGAATAACTCAGTAATGTAAACTCATTGTCACTCCATCTGGTGGAATCATAAACTCTCTTCATTTGATATAACTTCATTCAATATAAATTTATTCTTAAACCTTTTTATGAATTTCTCAACATATTTTTATTTGATGAACCCTAAATTCTCTAGTTGAGGACATTGAAAATATTCAATTATTGGATATTTTAAGTTTCTTATAAATAGTAAATTAACAAAAACAACTTCATGGATTTCTTCATATGAAACTCTATTGAGGATTCCTTTATCAAATAGATTTCGAATGATATCCTCGACCTGATCAAATGATACATATCTTTCCATTGGATACACTAATAACTTTTCACTAAGTATAAATAGTCTGATCGGTAGATTATTCTGTATCTGTGCGACAAGCTCAATCTAATGGTCTTCTAACTTGTTTTTCTGATAACATTTTAAACATAAATATATTAAGTCTCAAACATTGATTTCTCCCCCTTTTATATTTACATGCTATTTCAGTACCAATCTACTTACACTTTCGATTTCTCCAACTTTATACATCTTCTAACAAAGCCATACATTTTATCCCTGTGTACATACAAATAAAAAACTCAATTTCATGGAAATATTTCCATCCTCTAACTGATAACAACCACCCTGGACTATCTAGTAACAATTTTATTAATCAATCTTCATAAAAACCTTCTTAGATAATTATTTTCTTCATGATGTATGAAATTTATAGAATTATATAAATTTGTAATAAAATATTCAAACACTTGGTTGTGAAACATTTACTAAGAGTATTCAACAAGTTAAACCATTTAGAAATTTTTATTCATATTTCTATAAAAAATACACATTTACATGTAGAAGAATTTGGAACTACATAAAACATGGAACAATAATTCATTTGATGGGGGTTTTACTAGTCCTAGATTGGATGTAATTTTAGTTTTATAATCAAAAATTAAATTCATTAAAATTTGTTTTCATTAAATTGTTTCCCTTATTTAAAATTAAATCCCCCCTTATAGAAATTTTATATGGTAAAATATATTCCATATTTATAATTATAATAAGTAATATTATGTAATATGGTCAACTTAAGTTTTGGTAATAGTGAATATTAAAAATATTAAAAAGAAATTCCCATGAGTATGGCCAATACCAACACCAAAACCTTCCTAGATTCCAAAAATTCATCTTATATCTCCTGGTATTCTCTAAAGACACCTCTTTCATAGCTTACAATATAAGTTAGAGGAGGTAGCTCAAAGATGATTTATAAATCTTAACAAATCACTTTGAATTATATTTCATCTTAAAACTCATCTTAACCTATTATACCAATAATAAAATGATTAAACTAATATCATCAATATTATAATATGTCATTATATTGATGGAACAACCATTTTCCGTTTCTTATCTATATAATGGGAAATAAAAGTATGAATAATGCCTAAGTGTGGACTATTGGCTCTGTATAGTGATATGATTAATTTTAAATCACTATGTTTCATGGTTGGTTATTATGGGGGATGTATTTTTTATATATGATATTTATTAAATAATTATTCTTTTATAATTATAATATCTTATATACATTCTTTGTATATGATATCCTAGAAAATGATAACATCGCTCGTACATTCATGTAGACTACCACTACAAAGAAAAGTGATTAATTTTTTCATTTACACTTTTTATATTAGATAATAAGGATATATTTATTTAATATATATGGTATTTATGACATAATAAGGATATTTTAGAGTTGAATTATCATTTACTATTCTTTCCTTCCCTACATCAAAAAGAGGAAACATTACTCGTGTGCATGTTTGGATTAACGTCTCTATAAAGTAATGTAAATCAATTTTCATCCAAAAATTACAAGAATCAATATCAAAATGTATATAATGATTAAATATCATTATTATGACATGATTAATTTTATCTAGTTTATTTAACCATGATAAATTTACAAGGACAAGAACTGCCAAAACTAAACACACATGGGAAAAGAAGGAGTTAAAACATGAAATTTTTACTATAATAGACAATTGTTAACCAAAAGTTGTTAAAACATTATAGGTTTGTCCTATATCATATTATAAGTAATAATATGTTTATAGGATATTAGTATAATAAATTTAAAAATATTATAAATGAGGTTATATTTCATATAAATCATGTCATATATAAGAAAGAGTTAGTTGTATTAATATTGTATTGTTCAAACTTGTTTGAAGTTATTGTTATTACAAGGTGATAAAAGGAATATTAAAAATCATAAAATTGACATGTCTCATTATGAAGAAATCTCTGACCAGATAATAATCTGGAACAAATCCATTGTGTTCTTTGGGAAAATGTTTTCTTCTATTAAAAAAAATAACATCATCAACAATTTAGGCATCGAGGAAGGATCCTTCCCTTTCACTTATCTTATTATACCAATCTTTGGAGAAGGCCTAAATATAGTTATGTTTTCACCATTTTTAATCAAGTCATCAATAAACTTTCCTCTTGTAATGGTAAATCTCTCTCCATGGTAGGCATAGTATGTTATGTAAAATATACAATTATCTCTAAAATAGTCTACTAGATGATGGTCTACAAATGGCTTGTTGGCCTCCTTAGGAAAATTAATGTGTACTTCAAAAATTTTGTTTGGATTGGAATCACTCTTGAAGGGAATCTTGTGACTACTCTTTTGGAAATTTTTATAAACCCTTAAAAATGGAGGTCATAGCATCAAAAATCATAATCTCTTTAATGATTCTCTATAAGATAGGCTCACATAGAGGTTCCTCCACAACAACTATGCTTACATTTAATTTTTTTAAAACAAAATTTCTCACTAAGTTAAAGAAAGGAAACTTGAATTATATATAATCTTCCATCTTTCCAGCTATTAGGAAAACTTTCACCAACATCATGAATAATTCTAGATGGATATTTATTCCTCCATGAATTTTTGGTTGGACAACTCGACTGGTACTCCTTTAATATTCATGTTTCCTCCCAATTCTCTTCCAGAGAACACTAACTGCACTATAAGAGATGTTATTCATAATCGTGATTATAATCATCTTGATAACATCATTCAACTGATTGATAAGTATCCCTTTTCCAATTCTTAATATTTCCTTTCTGGGAACCTCCTCATAATGGCACCCTTGATTCCAAAAGATTTTACATACAGAATATCTTAAGATCTGATTTTAACTTTTTTTTGGCATAAATCCTTTGACAAAACTTGGATTAAACCTTTGTGACTTACTCTTGTGTGGCACATCACACACAACAGAGTCTCCACTGAGGTTTGAGTTCAGTATTTTGGGATTCAAATTTTCTATAAGTGTCATCTTTATAAATAGCATAGAGAATATACTAATCATATCTTTCTATCTTGTGCTAAAACTTTAGCTCTTTGGAAGTGTATTTTTGACATTTTTTCTTGTAGGTGGTTACTTATTGACATAATCATCTCCCAAATAATTCACTGTGTGGACATTGAAACCTCTCATCAAATTATGAATCTTCTCATAGCTCTGATGGATGAGATCATTTATGTCATCTGGTATGATAAAAATTCAATTCTTCATAATAATTTCTCATTCAATCTTAATGCTGGTTGGATATAGATTCTCATTTCTATTTGATATGCTTCGTCGATTCAAAGGGATAATTATAAAAACACTATTGGAGACTTCGATATCCCCTATCAACTCTTGATTGATTTTATCTAAAAGCAACGTAGACAATATTTTGAGGTGTTCTAGAAAGCCACACTTCTAGGATGTATCAAAGTGAATTTCATTATCACCTCTAAAGGTAACCCGGGACCTATAAGTTGTGGTTCCATTTACATATACATTCTTGGTATGTTCCATGGATGCTTCTTTGGAAGCAATCATGTTGCCTCATCTTTGGAAGAAAAATTATGGGTGTTATCCATGTCATTGACTTTTCCAAGAAGAAGTTTTGGAACAATATTTGTATTGAATGTGATTTTAAAACTATCATCCAGGCTATTTGGAATGTTGTGGTGCATCTATCCTGGCCACTTACTACCAGTTAGATGAACAGTCTTACTTCACTTCTGGAGACTAACTACATTTTCAATCATGCCTTTCGTGAAGTGAAAATGGTTGCATATGGTCTTACAAATAATGGAGCCAAACAGAAAACAACTTATTGGTATGACCTTCCAAATTATTTATTCCTTCTATATTATAAATATTATAATAAGATTTTGTCCTTCTAACTTATGTAACTTCTTTTTTCTATTGAATAAATTATGCCTTGGTCTCTAATCGAGGCACCACATTCTTAAAAAACATGTTTGATAGTAAGAACCTATATATTTTTTTTAATGATTACATTCTTCCCATTTTTCATTTTATATCATGAATATTTCATTGTTCTTTTAGTTAATGTTACAATTCAAAAAAAATCATCCACTATGTTTTTAATTGAATTTTATCAATGTGGTATGTGCTTATTATATTAAATTTTATTTAGTACATATGTTTTTTATACAATTATATTATTTTTTAGGTGTCTATATATAAATTAATGGTTTTACATTCATTTTATTCCCATTAAGTAATATAGTGACTAAAATAATTACTTTAACGAAAACCAACTTTAATTGTTTCTTCAGTTGGGAATCATTTATTCCATGTCCATATTGTATTTAAAATAGTTTTATTTTTTTGATATTATAAAATGATACATTAATGTCATTTTTTTCTATTTCAATAATTTATATAAAAACAATTAAAAGGAATATTATGATTATGGTTTAAATGGGGTAATTGACTTTTAAATGAAAATGTGAAACAAATATTTGTCATAACACAAAAAACATGGAAGAAATTTCCCATTATCTTTAATTATCATTCTCTTGATGTTAATTTAAAATACACTATTTTTCAATTCAAATAAAATATTTTTCCTTAATAATTTGGAAATTTTAATATTTTTAATATGAGATTTCAAAATTAAAATGGTATTTTCCTCAAGAAATATTTCATTTCACATTTAATGGTATTATCATATATTAAAACATACATTTATGTTTATAATGATTTATGAGGGATATTATCCATTTTTTACCATATTTATCATTTCAATGGATGATTTATGTTTGTTATGATGCAATATTGACGAAACAAATTTTATTTCATTTAGGGTTAAGTTATGATGAAAGGATAAATGTTTCTTAATCTTGTAGAAAACATATAAATGGATTATTATTATGATATAAGTATTTTCATTATAACCCTATAATTTTTTTGGGTAAGGATTATTGTTTTATGAGCATAAAGGGTACAGCTGGGGTTGTCCCCTGGCCAATAGAGGGTAAATGAGAGGTTATACCACTCCCGCAAAATGGTGTAGAAGTGGTTATCTCATGCCCGAAGCAAGTACGTGGGTGGTTATCCTTGAAATAACTTGTTAATAATGTCTTTTTGGGTATCCTTGAACAAATATTTTTGTTATTATGATTATTACACACTTTATTCCACCCTTTTTTGAAATTATATCATGAAAATATTGTGCTCCCATCGATCTTGTTCTCTGATTCCTTTATGATTATTGTCTTATAAACATCCAATATTTATGAAAATACTTTGGCCTATATAAACTATTGGATATTAATTTTAAATATTAATCTCATTTTAACATAACCATAGGATAATTATATGATTATATAAAATAATTTATTGATATCTACCATTTTTACCCTTATTGAGCATCTGAGCACACTCTTTTTGTGTTTCGTTCTCCCTATGAGAAAAAGAAAGGTATTAATTATGATATTCTATCTATGGATTCCATAGTATGACATAATGTAGATATATTGAATAAAATTAGTTTATGTATTCATGTTTTAAAGACAATAAACTATAACAGTTCTTGAAATACTCATAATCATATATAATGTATATTTATCTAAAATGATGTAATATATTTTTATGAAATTCTAGGGTTTCTACATTTAAGAATTTTCACAAAAAATCATGAAATTAATCATTTTATTATCATTTTCACACAAATTATTTTCCCCTCTACCATGACTATTCATTTCATTAATATTACCATGAAACGTTTCGATGAGATTTTAATGAAATCCATAATCTCAATATTATTATATTTAATATTTAAAATATTATCATATAAAAAGGAATTTTTTTACATTTTTTAATGGAACGGTTTGAATTAAAGTTTAAATTTATTTTTTATCTTTTTTCTATATTCTTTGATGTTTCTTATTATTCACTAGAGATATGATATAATGATACGATCTATTACCTTTCTCTAGATGGATTTTTATTATATAATAATAACATGTTTATGAAACTGTTTTCTTATTCATATGTTATTATATGATAGAATGATGTGATTTTCTATGATCTTTTGAGAATAATTATATGGTTTTAATTATGTGATGGGTGGTCTTGGAATTATATATACCCTTAATTTATAATTTAATGACATATATATTATGATATAATATAAAAGAGGATATAGGGGAACCTATTTGAAGAATATAAAGTGTTTTAAGAGTAAACCAAATCCATTATGGTAATTTTACCACTATACGGTGATGGAACATGCTGTGATACTTGATTAATTATATAACACCACGATATATTTTAATATATTTCTATTATAATATATTATAATGGTTTGATATCTCACTTTAAAATGATATATTTATCTTGATAATTATATATTTCCCCTGAAATTAAAAGTGTTTGAAAACTCACTTGAATATATTTCTCTTGAAATAACTGATTATATATGAATAATCATTATAATTTATATAAGTTCATTTTTTTAAAATAATAAGTTTTATAAAAAATTTGTTTCTCATTTTATTATACACATTTATAATAAAATTAATTTATACCACTATTATAAATATAATCATGAAAATTGGATTCCATATATTGAATTATTATGCTCAAATTCGGTAAATAGAACCCATTTCGTTTGGATTACTATAAATAGTATCAGTGATAAATATTTTTCACCTCGGTAAGGGAAAACATGTAAATTATGGTCAAAACTCTGGTATAAGGTATAGAAATATCCAAAAAAATAAATTTATTACATTTTATAGGTCCCTTTATAACATGAGAAACTTATATTCCAAAAATATTCAATTTCATGCTACTAGAATGTGATGATAAACATACAATTATTTTATATAAAGAATAAATTCACAATGTAAAACTCTTTTTTTATACCTGTACTATTTGTCTTAGAGATAAAAATATATAATATCAATTATAAATGGATATTTTAAATATTATTGATTTTTTTCATGGTAATTTGTTTTTAATTTTTTTGTGATGGAATAATTTTTTTAAATTCTTATAAAACTCTAACACTATGCTTTTTCACATAGTAGAAAAATTAAATAATGGATTTTAAAAAAATAAAAATTTATAATATTTTGTTGAATTATTATGTTAAAAATAATTAAGATAAATATGAAATATTATTAATGTTTTAATGTATATATTCTAATTAAATTTTAACTATTTTCCCATTGATGTTAAACTATAATAATAGTTCTGAAGATGACTTTAAAGGTATATTTTGTTATAAAATATTTTATTAAATGATTTAAATTTCACAAAAATATTATAATTGAAAATAAATAGTATATGGTCTATAATATCTTCCATTTACACTTATGGAAAAAGTTTCCTTTTATTTTATCATTATCAACCTCTAGAGAGAAAAAAACAGAAATCATGGTAATCATCAAACGAGTTAACAGGGTGTTAAAACTAAGAGATATCGGTTAAAAAATCACCTAAACAAGTCAAATTTTTATTCTAAGGAGATAAATTAGACTCATAATAATAATATATTCTAAAAATATTAATTTGGATCCACTTTCATATGAAAAAAATTATTATATATAAATGTTTAATGTACTTCCAAGTGTGTCCTTTCATTCCCTAAAAATGGATGCCACCCCTTATATCATCCTCAAATGACCTTAAGCTACTTATTTCAAACAAAAATTGTAACAAATCATATAAAAATCATTATGAAACTTATAAATATATTTTAATCTTTAAAATACCATACCTTGGGTCCTTAATATGGTGTTGAATGAAGGATTCCCAATGTTGATGCAATTTTTTAAATCGATCTCCTTCATTTTATTTCTTCATTTACATTATTAATTTTTTTTGAAAATAACATTTTAATACAATCTTCATCTATAATATAATAATATTTTATTATTTTGGTGTAATAACATTTATCTATCTCATTTTCTATCAATTGGGAAATGATGTTTTCACATGTACATATGTGTGGATTACCACCTCCATGTAGTAATAAGTTTCATTTTAGGTCACCATTATCCATGGTTGGTTATTATGATGGATATAAAGTATATATATGATATTTAATACATAATTATTTTTGTTTTATTATTATTTTTTCTACATTCATACCTTCTCATAGATTATAAAATTATAACATCTCTCATTCTTACGTGTTTACCACCACATCCATGACAAAATGTGATTCATTTTTCATTTACTCTTTATATTTATGATAAGAAGGATATATTTATTGAAAGTATCTTATTTTAATTATATAATAATTATTTTTTATAGGTTAATTATAATTTACCTTTCTTCCATTATATCCATCTAAATTTGAAAACATCATTCGAGCATACGTAAGGACAAACGTCGCCACTATGTGATGTATCTCATTTTTCATAACATATTTTTATGAATTTTTTTAAAAGTGTATATAATGAATAAATATAGAACCTTTTTCATGATTATCATTCAACATCTGTTGAAAACATGATCCTGGGGAAGGGAAATTGACATTCGATCCAAAAAATACATGGAAAATATAAAAGGTTTTACCTGAATATACATTTTATTCATGAAATTGTCAATAAATTGAGGATACAATGTTATAAGTAAATAAAATATGGAATGAAATGTATTAATAATGTTATTTAATATATGTATAACAAATTTATATTTATTATTCTATCATTTAAATGTTCTTCATAAGCATGCCCAACACACGGTAAGGGTTTCTCGCCTTTCATTTACTTCTGTGAGACATATGACATATTCACCACTTGTTTTTTAATGTAGTGTATATAATTACCATTTGATATGATATTTAATATATATATATATATATTTATGGTATATAAACCGTCATTTTATTTTATTTCATTTATGGGGGTTTGGATTCAAAATTTACTAAAGCAGTAAGGGTTTGTGTTACAATTAAAAAATTTTCGGTATTGTTATTGTGAAATTTACATTGTGTAAAAAATTAAAAATCAGATCCTTTAATGCCCATATATTTTATCATCCTATATTTATTACTCGAAATTTTATTTAAATGAACAATTTTATCTCTTATATACGTAAAAGGATCGAGAAAATATTTTCAACAAAACATAACATTATTTCTACTTGGGTTGAGAATATTTTTCTTCCATGTCGATATTTTCATTACATTGTTTTCAAGAATGTTTTTACTATTCGAAAATTATTTGAAAATTTTATTTTTACCCAAATTTCACTTTATATAAAAAAAATATTATTATAATATTATTTTTTTTCTAAATGAGGTTCTCTTCACCAATGGTGTGACCAAAATCATTGTTTTAAAATATACCACAAAATGAATCTTTCAACCATCATTAATGCAGTATGATTTGATGTTTCATTTAAAAAATTCCATGGTTCTTTTCGAAAACAAAATTTTCCTTAATATTTTTTAAATTTTTAGATTTTATTTAAGGGATTTCAAAATAAAAATGGTATTTTTCCCAAAAAATACTCCAGTGACATTAAAAAAAATCAACTATGCTAAGATCCTTGATGTTACCCATGATTCATTGGGGATATGATCTAATGATACTATAATTTTTCATTTTAAGGATATTTTAGGATGATAAAATCATAATTATGTTTCATTAAAAAAAATTAATTTGTTATTTCTTAATAATGTTTTGATATAGTCTTTATAAAACCCATTTATTTAAAAAAGGATATACTATAATGTAATTATGAATGGTTTAATGATCTTGTGGAAACTTTATTATTTATGGTTATGTGATTGGTGGGTATATTATATTATTACAATTCATGGGGTAATGAATGATATCTCATGAAATGGCCATGTTATACAAAAATATTGTTTCATGTTTAACACATTATGGGTGGACATGGTTTCATGTCTATAAGATTATTCTTTGAACTAGTCTCTTGCCTATAACTTTATGCGGGGAATAAATTTCTTGTCAACCACTTAAAGAGTTAACATGTTATTATTTATAAATGTTCAATATTTTGTAATCTTATTCATTTCCCACATTACATTGATTATGATATACTCACATGGATAATGATTAATTTTTGATGAATACTCACTCTAATGAAATATTCCTTTTTATGACAAATCCTTGTTCCATGAATCAAGATTTATGATATATGAATTTATTGGGTATGACCTTATTTGGTCATTATCATTTTCCCATACACTTATTATCACTTATGATCAATTATTGATCACTCTTCTGTTTATCTTTACAGAGTACCTCACCTCACCCTTTCTCATGTTTCCATTTTACTAATGTCATGAAAAAGGTTCTATATAGGGTATGTCTAAAAAGAGTACTATGATATAAAAAAGTTATAGGTTATATTTTACACCCTTTATGAAATAATATGTTTATATATCTAGTCATCGAGGGAAATAAAATTTTACAGTACTGCATAATGTATAACTATGTAATTTTTATTTGGGAGATATATTTAATGTTAATAAATATGATGTAATAACTATGTAGCGTACGATTGAGTGAACTCGGATAATAAAAGTTGAGGGTTTAGTTTTTTTAAATTAGGATTTTTGAAGTTTTTTTGGAAAACCCTAGGGATGAGTTTATGAGTATGATTACTTAATAAATCATTGGTAAAGTATTGATTTTGTGGTATTCCTTGTCGTTAAATACCTATCTATATAATGGAATGTTGATGCAGCTATTCCACAGATGAACCTGGGAGTACCAAATCTCAAAGGGTTGGATTGGGTATTAACTAGATCATCACTAGTCCATGATGATTGGGACGTAGAAAATATACCTAGATAGACACTCTGAGAGGGATATTTTGGATTGAATTAACATTTTCATTATGATAATTTATAAATGATTTGAAAATATAATTACCATGGATGACCTAGTATAATATTAAGTTGTCATAGAGTTAAATTTAGGTGTCGTGATTTAGACTTATTAAGAAGGATTTATAATAATTATATGATTTATCAATATTATTATTTTTTATAAAATTATTTTTTTTACAGTGGTTGGTACTAGGAAGAATCATGTTCATACATAATGTGATATACGATAGAATGATTATTCATAAGAGAAACAAAATGAAATGAGATCTAGAATGTGAAACCCTATAATTATATTTAACTAACTCTCTTAATATATGATTAACAACAAAAAATTGGGTGAGTTTTTTTGATACACATGATAAGAGAGAAATTGAGTTTCATTTTATTTTAGTTGATAAAGACCATAGAGGAAAGGAGATTGTGCATTATATATGTCATATACATGGGCAGAATCGCCTAGGGAAATGTATCAAATAATTGAGAAGAGATTTTATGTATGTTAATGAAGAGAATGGATAATGTAATTTATTAAAAAAAAATTGTTCAATGTGGGTAAATGAATTTCATCATAAGATTTAATTTATAGTTTAATGACTTACATGTGTGGAACTTGGGCATTATCTGAGTAAGTTCCCTAATCTAAGGGATAACTTCTAAAAAAGGATGGGAATATGTTATTCCAATCATTGAAGTGGAATGATTGAAATGTTTATTTACTGTAATTTAAAAATTATTTTGTATATGTGTTTTATCTGTATTTTTCTAGTTATAATAACTATGAAACATTTCATGATTATTCTACAATAGTTTTTTCTTTTAGTATTTCCAAGAATATGTTCAACGATAATGATGTCCTTGAACTTTTATTTAGTTGAAAAGTTATTTTTATTGAAAACACAATATTGAGGGACATATAACAATTATTATATCATTTAGGATGAGATAAAAGTTTGTAGTTGGGGGAAAGAGATGATTGATATTAATAAACAAAATGTGATAGTTTTTGTAGAGTTTATTTTCAGACTCCTATATGATGTCATTGTGTATGAATGGTGATTTATCATATTTATGGAAACAATTATCATATTTTAGTGAGTATATGTTTAGGTTATATACATTTCTAGTATACTACCTTAAATGTTATTGATATTATTTGGAGATAATTGTTTTGTTGATCATGGTTGAATATGTAATCAAATAACTCTAATCATTGGGTTTTAATTTTTTTATTTTGTTTTTAATTTTTTATGGTTTGTAATTTATGGAGTTATTTAAGCTGAAATTAGTTTGTTATTATGTAGATTTTAGATACCATTGTATGATAATTTATTCAAATTGGAAAAAACATTGGTGACTATTTTTGTTTTTGTAAATATCTAGAGACATGGAAAATGACTTGTCATTATTTTATTGATATTATCATCTAATAAATGTTAATTTTATATATCTAGGAATTAAAATTAATTCACAATAGTAATTTATTATATGATATATTAGAAACATCAGGGATGAAAATAGCTCAAATGACAATCAAAGGAAGAAAATATTCATGTGTTATGGAATGAAATCATGTAAGTATATTACCTCATATTATCAACCTTGATGGTAAATGATTTCCTCAACAAAATTAAGAGGATGATAAATCCATCAATTATTATATGGAATATATTTCTCAGTTATCAAGGAATTGTTTTGAAAATCAAAAAAAATTATTATACTTTGTGATAGACGTACTTAATTAGAAAAAACTATGTTTCCTTATAGTGATAAAGAAATTGGTTATCATGATAGAATCCAAATCACAATTTATTAACATGTCATGGTAAAAAATTATAGAAAGTGATAATTAAAATTTATAGAGTGTAATTTATTTAAGGGGGAATTATTTAATACAAAAAATTACAATATATTTCTCTATAAGTAAATTATATGTGTTTGGTAGTATTCTTGATAGGAAACACCCAGGAAAAATGTATATAGATATATTATAAACTAGTAGTTCAATTGAATTGTATGAATTGGAATAATAAAATTATTAAATATAAATATATATTTATTAATTAATTCAAATTTATTGTTGGAGTCATAATTAATTAGTAAACAATTTTTAGTAAAGCCATTTTATGCTTCAAAAATATTTTTTTCTAAAAAATGGGTTTTATTACATTTTGTGCACATAAATTATAAATAATTCCTACCATATTTCTATAATTTGTTTTAGGAATATAACCTAATTTTTTAATCATATAATAAATATTATATTAGGGTGAAGTTTTAGTGTTTTTCTATAATGATTTATTTTTACATAAATAGTAATGATACTAATTTATTTATTACTATCATTTATTTTAAATAAATAAAGTAATTTAAAGGTATGTTTTTATCATAAACTCTAATATAAATCATTTAATTTTAAATAATAAAATTAATTACATATGAATGAATATTATACTTTATTTTAGGATACATTCATTTTTGTGCGTGGACATGATTTTTTTTAAAAAACATTTCTCTTTTATTTTTTTTCATTGATACTAATATTTATTTCTAGAAGATCTATAAATAAAATGTTGAAAAATGGATTCCATTTTTTAAATTAGGATGTTCAAATTTGATAAATATTTCCATTTATTTTTTGTCATTATGAATACAAATTGGGATAAATATTTTTCACCTCAGTAAGGGTAAAAGGAGTTAAAATCAGGGGATAATGATTAGAAATCTCCCCAAAAAAACATTCCTCTATTTCATAGGTAAGGTTTCATTAAAACATAATTATATTCTATTTTATGGTTTGGTAATATATTTCCAATTTATTTTTATAATGACCATTATATTATTTTACGTAATGAATAAATATAAAATGTCACTCTCATTGTTTTAATATCTCTAATATTTTATCACAGGGATAAAAAACGTTTATGTTTTATTATAAATTTTAATTTGAAATATTATTTATTTATAATCATTTTTATATACTAATTTTATTAGAATGAATAATTACATTAGATACTTATGTAACACAAACACAGTTCTTGTTCAATTAGTAAAAAATAAAAAATATGTATATAAATATTAATAGTATTACAATTTAGATGAATTATCATATTCCGTATTTTTTTGGAAAACTATATAATTATACTATTGTGTTAACATTATTTATTAAATTTAAATTTAAATATTTTTGTCTTTAAATTCAAACTATCAGAATATTCTTGAATATGTCTTTAATGGTATCTAATGTAATTTTTTTATAAGATTATTTAAAGATAAAAAAATATTATATTTGGATAAATGAATAGGTTATGGTATATTATATCATCCATTTTCCAATTATGTGTCCACTTTCCTTTTATTGTTAATTTTTTAACCTCTAAAAATTAAAAATCGTTCATATTATGGTAATTGTTAAAAGGGTTAATAAGGGGTTAAAACTGTGAAATAAGGGTTAAAACATCCCATAAACTTCTATAAAATTTTATTAAATGATAAAATTTAATCTCATAATCATATTATATTAAACCGATATCCAATATTTTCTACTTTATCATGGAATATAATTAATTATATTTACATATTTTATGTGATTCAATGTGTTTCCTTTTTATCACTATAAATGGACACCACCCCTAATATTTTATTCAAACCACCTTGAGATACATGACTAAAAAAATAATAAAAAAATCATATTATAAACATTCGTATCCATGTTTTATAGGGTATCATGTCTTAAAAATACTATCCTTAGGGTTCATCTGAAGAAATGAATTTGAGGCCTCTCAAATAGAAGGTAATCATTTTAACAAATCTCATTAAAATGATTTATTCTTCTTCCTAATTCAATTATATCCTAACAATTTCAATATAATAACATCAATATATATTTTATATACTATGATTTAATTAGGTTGTTGTAGTAACCTTTATTAATAACCTTTTCCATCAAATGGTAAATGAAGGTATCAGTAGAGTGTATGTGTGAACTACCATCTCTAAGTAGAGATATGATTCATTTTAGATCAACGTCATTCATGCATGGTTATTATTATGGATTTAATGTTCATATGTCATATTTATAAAAAAATTATTATTCTATAATTATATTTTCTCACGTACCTACTTACAATCTCATTTGTGAGAAAATGACAATGTCGCTCACGCATACATGTAGACCACCACCTCCAGGAAGCCATGGGATTCGTTTTTTATTTCCTCCCTAAATGGATGGTAATAATTATAGATTTAATGAATATATATTATAATTTTTAAATAATAATTATTTTTTAATGGTTAATTATAATTTATCGTTCTTTTTTCCATCCATTGAAAATTTTAAACATTATTCGTGAGTATGTACATACTATTGTCTCCACGAAGTGATGTATTTAATTTTTAATCGAAACAATTTATTAATGGTTATAAGAGACTCTATAATTAATAATTATGATAATTAATTATTTATTAATATTATGTATATGAAAAAACCATGACGAAGGTTCAAGGACAAAACCATTCAAACCAACACATGCATGAAAAATAGACCAATTCGCACCAACATGTTCATTATAATGAAGAAATAATTAATAATTGGTTGAGAAGATGATGTAAGTAAATCATATAAAGAATAATATTTATTAAAATTTATTTTTAGTATTTATATAAAAAATATATATTTATAATAAATGTGGATAAAATCACTTAGAAAGAAATTCATATATGATATAAGGTTTTCTTATCTTACTTATGTTTCTTTGGGACATATTCCATATTCCAAATTATTTCCATCATGTGGATTATATAATACCACATAAATATGATATAAAATTAGTGTATTTTTATTTATGTTATTCATGTTTTAATTTGATGTTATTTATTTCTTGGGGACTATGATTCAAAATTTACCAAAGTCGTAAGAGTTTATGTTATAGTTTCATTTCATTTTAGGATTTTCTATGCTAAATTTACAATGAGGGAAATTTTATGATTCCTATACTTAAAAACACATATAGTTTATTCTCTTATGGTTATTCATGTATTTTTCATGAAATAGTACCATTTAACACTTTTTGGTTGTAAAAATAATAAAGAACTATTTTTGAAGAATAATTTAATTTATTTGTTCTTTGGTCAGGAATAATTTCCCCATGTACATATTTTATTTAAAATGTTTTCAATAATTCATTTAGTATTCTAAAATAACGGAATAGTTAAAATTTTACCTAAATTTTATACTCTATAAAAATGATAATAAATAATATTCTTATAATTTTCTAATTGAGTTAATTTTCACCAAATGTGTGAATAAAACCGTTATTTTAATGTATATCTAACAAAATCCTTTTACCACCATTATGAATAAACATTTAATGGAATATCAAGTTGAAATGATATTTTAAAAAAATATTTAGTATTTTATTTATACATGTATTTTAAATAAGTGATTTTAAGTTGAAAAGGATATTTTCTACATGAAATATTACACTCAACATTTAATATAATTTTTCACTTATGATAATATCCTTTTATGTTACATATTATTCATTTGGGATATAATCCATTGATAATATCAAATTACTTTATCTATATGGTTTATGATAATTATGTTTATGGATGATTTTAGAAAACCAATTATTTTTTATGGGTTAACTATGTTAAGATGAAATATTTATGAATCCTATTTAATTAAAACAAGTTATACTATGATAAAATTATGAATTATTGTATGATATTATGGAACATCCATGATTTATATTTATATGAAAGGTGAGTAATTTATATCCCTCTAATACATTAGGTAAATATGGACGAAGAATGAGAAAATTATGTTATGTGCGAACCTGATTTCATGTTAACATCATTATGCATTGATTTGGTTTCTTGTCAATTATCTTATTATTAGACCTGTTTTGGGTTCTTATGTTAATAAGAGGATATAATTCCACGTTCTTTACTTAATGAGTGAACCTATTTATATTTGTTGGAACATATTTTGACCTCATCAAATATAATACCCCATTAGATTTTTTAGAATAGAAATTTAGGATTAAATCTTAGATGGTGGCTTCTGCATCTGTACTGTCCAAAATTAGTATCCATCACTTCAACTTTGGTTATACCATTTGAATAGGATTCACCTTCAATTATCTATGTTGTAATTAGAAAAAAATTAAAATGGTTAAGGGGATAAGGTGGATATTCTTTCTCCTTAATGTGAATAATAAGGTCGAGATGTTTTCTCAAACAAGTTTCTCTACTCTTCATGATTACACATATTTTTTAAAAAACTGATTTTGTTCTATGTAGCATATAACTCTTCACATATTCCTCTTCATTGTGTGGAGATATTTTCTTTTTCAATAACCTTTATACATGGTGCATTCCTGATTCTCATAAGGGATTCATCTAGTGAAATTAATATGGTTAAATAATGTTTTTCAATGTGTCCAATAGTTTTATATATCTCACATAGTTCTTTTTTAACAGAAGAGTTTTTATTTATTTAAAAACACACATGAAATTTGACTTATTCCTGTGTAATTTCTTCTTCTCCTTTTCCATAATATATTTTATGTGCTTCCTCGAACTTTATTTCATTATCTTAATCTTCTGGCCCAATAAATAAAATGTCTTTGGATACATTGGTATCCTTCATGTAGTATCCACATGGAATATTCTGAGTGACTTTCATCTCATTAGTTTTTTTGGATTTAGCACTAATCTTGAACTTCTGGGATTTATTACCCAAGGGTTAACTATCATCCTTCTTTGTAATATGAATTGTAGTATTAAAATTTACAAATGCCTTGAACTTCCTATATAATGATGGATCTTCTTTAATCTCTATCTTTTTTCCTTCTTTTCCCATTCTATTTAGATACATGTTGAGATGGACATGAATCACTATTGTGACCATGCCATTTCAATCATCATTAAAATATTAAAGTTCTCTATATATTTTTATAGAACACATATTTCATTTAATCATCTGTAAATGTTGTTTCCTCTCTAGATTTCCCCCCTAAGAAATTGGATTTCTTTAAAATTCATAATTGAAAGGATCATACCAATAATCTAATGAAAAATTCCCAAACCAATTAAAAATCCAATAAAGCCCAAAAAACTAAATCTTCTCTTCAAACATGCTTGTTGTCCAGATTTTATAGCATGTTGTTTTTTGGAAATATCCACAACCCATTGGGTTATTTTTTGAGAACTAACATCCATACTCCTTTCATCCCCCATAGATATAGTGGTAGGATCCTAACCATTTATATGCATCCATATTTTTATTTAATTTAATTTTAAATATATGATATTTGTAGAAATAGATTTGGAGAATTCATCATAATTAAAAATGGATAGAACCTTCCTTTTTGAGTCTCCATGAGAATGATCATTTGAGAATGTACTAATATTCATTCCAGTTAATAAAGTTATTTTAATATTAGAATAATCCTTATAATAATGTGTGGAATTAACTTCTTTATTCTTAAATTGTGAAGACTCAATATGTTCCACTTCAAATTTGGCCTATTCTACTTTCAATTCTAGACACTTCATATTGAGATCATTCCTGTGATGTTAAAAAAATGAAAAATTATCTTTACAATATTTACTCATCTTTACAACTTCATCATCATGAAATTTGTCTTTATATTGTAATAATGTGTCAGTATCCTTAATATTCCGGGATTCAATATCCACTTGTTCATTCTTGATATCCAAGATTTTTTTCAATTTTATTTAAATGATTGGATATTCTTTTCAATTTCGTCAGTTGCCTCATCCTTCTTGTGGATTTTTTTGAGCCACTCCACTTCAAACTTGCATCACTTCTCTATAAGCACAAAATTCATAGATTCTTCATGTTTTACTTGTTTGGAGAAATTTGTGAAAGAAAAAACCTCTTCTTGAAATTCTTTATCTATATTATCGGATTCCCCTTCAATATGAGTGATTTATTCTCGTTGACTTCCAAAAATACCACAGATAAATGAAAATATTTATTTGGAAAAAATTATAGTAAATCATTTAATACATCATTAGATAAATTTGTTGATATACAATCACTCCCAATTGGTTCATATTATAATGGAAATATTTCACAAAAAATTTCACATACTTCATGATCACATAAACTACTTTATCTTATTGAGGAGGATGGATATTTTATAAACCGTGGTGGTAGAATGAACCACCTGATCTTCTCCACTTCTTCTAAATCTACCATAATTTTCATCCTGGAATTGGGAATCTTCTTCCTCCTTTGATAAAAGTTATAACTTCAAAACCAACTTATTCTCTTTATTTATTTTATTCATCGAGGAAAACATCACTTCATTATAAATCATGAAACAAAACTTCAAATCATCAAAAGGGAACAACATAAAATATTGATAAACCAATAAAAGGTAATCCTAGATATAATACCAACTAAAAGAAGTGGTTGGGATATAAACTACACCGAGGGGGTCGAAACAGTGTTAGTGAATGTTAATCCAATTTGTACTTTAATCTTTTTAACTTGTTATTTTACCTATAGAACTGATTAATTTGAATGGATCTCTTAGTACTCTCTTCTCACCTTCCACTTATGTGAACATCATGGCTAAATCATCCTCTTCTTCCACTTATTTATTAATATCATATTTATTTTGTGAAAATAAGAGTGCACATATATTATCTTCTTGTGATGAACATCATGACCAACTTGTACAATTCTTATTTTGTTACTTCTAAATTATTATTCTTCTCTCTTAGTAAAACACTAACAGTATTGGATCTTGAAATTTTTTTTCAGTAGTGATATAAAATGATTCTTCAAAATAGGTATAGTGTTGGGTCTTCCCCCATTTTTTTATTGGAACACAACAAATCCTCTCTATAAAAATATTGTACCAAAAAATGTCTTTTCTTTGACCTAAGATAATATATATATATATATATATATACATGAAAATGCCTGCACCAATGTAGGTTACATGATCTTATCTTTCTTCTTCATTATTCTATTTACAAAACTGTTGGAACTGGAAAACTACAATAATCATATTCATTCATAACTGCCTGGAAACACATGATGTTTTGCATGAACCACGTAAATTTAAACAGATGGAATTATATCATCATTATTTCTTATATTAATCTAAAAAATATAGTAGTATTAAAGTCACCAAATATTCATGAGACCTTTCATTTATAGTTTAATCTTTATTACTTCATTCTTAGGTTCTCCGCAATCTGAATTTTCCTACCTTCTTTAATATTGGAAGTCTTACTCATTACTACAACCAAACATGTAATTACACCATAATTCATGAATGATTAAATTACTTCATTTCAATAAATACACACATGTGATAGCCTCCATCATGGCTTCCATTATGACATAAAATAACCCTCTAATCATCATATTCAATACGTAGTGAACTGTTTAAATTTTAAATCACATTATTCTTGGTATTTCAAATTTCCAATAATTAATTCTTATAACTGAATGCAACTTCATGTTAGCACATTTAAATATTGAAATCTACATATGAAACTTAATCATACCCTTTTATCCACAAAACCTAGATTCATTTAAAATTTCATATAAATCTACATTCATCCAATAACCTTGTTTGTGATGACCTTATTAAATGTATATCATACTCCAAGAGTTTTTCCTTCTTCCATATTTATTGTACACATAGAAAAAAAATAGAATAGAGTATTAAGATATATTTTTTCATTGAAGATCTTCTTATATAGAACTATCACAGTTCAATTATTTTTAGCACAAAACACTTCATCAATTTATTCTTTCTTCTTCCATTATATTACTTGAATGATAATAATTATTATCATGGAATTTGATAAATTGAATCTTGAAATATTTGGAATCACCTAAATTCAAATTCTTCATAGTAGAATAATTTTTAAATCTCATATAAAAAGATCAACTATGAGGGTTGTAATCACTTGATTGACGGTGATACATGCATTTTTTTGATCGACCATGTGCCATGCAGTCAGTCAATTGAATGTGAACCCAAAGGTTACTTGATCAAATTAAGAGAATAGTTTTGATCCACTGTACCATATTTACTGTATGATGAAATTTATCAACCATAGAACTTCTCCTACTCTCCATGTATGTAGTAATCCTATTTCGATCTTCGAACACTTCCAAATATATTGTGAGATCCTAAATAGAGGTTAATTATGGCTTAATGGTGGTAAATGTCTTAAAGAATGATGGATTAGTGTATATCACTATTTCTTGAGGAAGACAACAACAGTAAATGACTCGAGATTGAGCCCAACAAAATGAACTTTTAAATGATAAATAATTCACTTAAAAAATGCATCCCACATCCAAACATCCTTAATCATATAACTCCATAATATTATAAGTTTCTCTATCAATCATCCAAAACAAGACAAATTGGTTTTAGTGCCCACCCAATGGGCTCCAATGATCCCTTCCACATTAGAGGCTAAGTACCACTTCTCGCACAATCCCCTTGCTTCATGTATGTGACCTTTAAGGCCACTCAATTCTAGGTACCGCCCTCATGATTGGAAGAGATGTCTACCTGAGAAAATCCACGATTATTGGGTGGAAGTGCTGGTATGAATTGTAATTTGTTTTCTAACACTATAAAAATATCCTTTGAAAAAATAGTTGTATCATAGGAACAAGAAGTTCCAGCTTCCCGCCACCATCAACACTTTTCTTCTATATATTTCTACTTCAACATTCAAAACCTTAATCTATTTTTTAATTATTTTCATAAATACAAATTGGGGAATAATAAAAGCTTCAAAATGATTTTTCCTTAAAATAAATCTTCACCAAACTAGTTCAAACATGAAATAAAAACTCAAATTCAAATTCAATCTTCCAATATATTTTTAATTTAATATTTAAAAACTAATAACTTGTAGACTTTTTTTGGAAACTTTGTCTCTTCTTCAATAATCTTGGATTCCTCATCATTCATAATCAATAATTTTTTATCACTATCTTCATTCAACATCCAATCTAATTCTTCTTTATCAACATATTGATATTCCTTGACAAAAAATACAACTCACATAAAGAATACTTAAGGCTACTCTTCAATCATATAAACACCAATAAGGAACTTATATGACACATGCTTTGCCAAGATATAATATCTATAATTTTGAATACAATGTGGAACTTAACCACTCCAGAAAAAAATCCCATAATTTGAATAGATGTTTTGAACTCCAATAACAAAAATTCTTTAAATCTTCATTTCCACATAACAAGTAGTGGTAACAACATGCATCACTTCCATGGATTAGGAAAGATCATCAAACCTCAAATAAAATTATCAATTGAATCTTGAAAATTCCAACATACATTTAATTGATTTCTCATCAATGCATATGAAATTCATTGTTAGAAAAGGGCTTTTAGATATTGCTAAAAACTGGCACTAAAGTCTTGTAGAAGATTTCTAGCATTCGTTAAACGGATGATGATTTTGGCCCATCAGTGTTGCCTATATCATGTGCCAAATAGATCCCACTATTGATGAGATTATGATCACCTATAGAAATCTTCAAATGGATGTCTCTGTAGGTATGTATACAGTCACCGGTGTTTGGCGGTCGATATAGAATCATTCGGGATCAGCTATAGCAACTACCAAATGGTGGTTTCTATAGCCCAACCAGGAGAGACCTATACCCACCGCATATAGAGGCCTCTCTACCTTTATTTATTTTTTAAAAAAATAGTGAATTTATAAAAAAACAACTATATTTCGAAAATAAATTTTTTCCCAAAATATCTAAAACCACATGAGCATAAGTCACTTTTCCTTATTATCTTCCAAACTCCACACCAATCATTGAATAAAACTTTATGAAAAAAATAATAAAATATTTAGTACAGTTAAAAATATCCTCATAAAAAATCAATTTTAAAAAATATTTAAATTAAATTTGAGTACAATAGAAAATGTAATTTAATTTTTAAAATATATTAATAATTCTTGATCATTTTTTTAAAATTCAAAAAGAATTATTCAATCATTCCAAACAAATCACACAAATGATTGTTTTGTTTTCTACTCAAACACGTCAAGAATAATAATAACATGGTTCTCCTATGATTTTAAGTCATTCAATGATCATTTTATATATATCAGACCATTAAATGAGTGTCTTGGTGTTTTATGACATAAAAGGGACTTTTTTCTCATCTCAACCAAACAGAACCTCTAATTAATAAATGGTCTACTCTACCATTTAAAAATTCATTCTACAGTTGATTTTTCTCATTTCACAGCATTCAGAGGTCATTCAATTATTTTTGACACCCCTTGTGTTTTTAATGGCTGTCAAACCACTAAAAACTGCATATTTGAACGTTCCTGGAAACCGGCACATCTGATTGAAATGTAATTTCCTAGTACACATAACCAATAATAATAAGATGATTTTCCACTAATTTCAAGTCATTAGGAGGTTTTTGGCTATGGGTATGACTGTTAAACATGTGTTTTGGTGTTTTATGATAGTAAAAGTGTGTTTTTGATCCTCCTAAGTGAACACCTACACAAATTGAAGTTTCCTCTACTCGGCCATTTCACAACTCATTATACCATTATTATCATCTGATTTTTTGAAATTTGGAAGCAGTTCGGTTGGTTTTGACTCCCATATGCAGCTTTTTAGAGGTTGTTAAATCTTTAAAAAGTACATATTCAGTCCTTCTGAGTAGACCACATGTCCGATTGACATTTCATCTTCTCTTACACATAAAAAATAACCATAATATGGTTTTTCTATGATTTCAAGACATTCCAAGGCTATTTTCTATATATATGACCGTTAAACCCGCATTTTGGTGTTTTACAACACTAAAAGTGAATTTTTCATCTTCTCAGCCATTAGGCACCCCCAATTTACATACCATCCATCAAACATTTCTCAAATGATTCTATGGGTTTTTTCATCTGAATTCCTGGAATTCATGGGCCATTTGGCTAGTTTTGACCCCCAAACACTCTTTTTTAAAGGGAGTTAAATCCTTAAAACCCACATATTCAATCATTCCAAGAAAGTTACAAGTCTGATTGATATGTCTTCTGTTGGAACCAGGTTCTTCAAAGCATGATTTGGTGTATGGTTTGTGTTTGTTGTCAATCCTCAGTGGACGTTCAGGGTGTGAACCAACAAAGCGATCATACCGTTCAGGAAGAAAACAGTAGTGAAGGTGGCGCTGTTTCCTAGTGTTTGCCAAATTTTTGGGCCTGAAAATCCGTAAATAAATTAAAGTGTTTTTGGAAAAGATACTTGCGCGCCAAGCTCTTGGAGGA
Source organism: Viscum album (assembly GCA_963277665.1). NCBI lineage: Eukaryota > Viridiplantae > Streptophyta > Magnoliopsida > Santalales > Viscaceae > Viscum > Viscum album. Next base: position 186,680,728 of record OY728155.1, on the reverse strand, counting down.
TGAAAGACTTGCGCGCCATATGTTTTTGAGGATCAGAACATCACAATTTGGCTAAGGAAAGAAGGTCGCGCAAGTGTTGGTTGGGTCGCGCAAGTAACTTGCGCGACAGAGGATCTGGAGACAGGACTTGTGCGCCGCCGCGCAGGGGGTCCAGTTTGCCTATAAATACTGGACCACCCCTCCTCATTTGGAACGGAGTTCAAGGCCGAGAGATTGTTCAAGCTCTCGTCGCGCAGGTGGTTGAGTCGCGCAGGTGGTTGTTTTGTCGCGCAAGTAGAGTTTGCGCGCCGGTGTTTGGCTGTTCTCCCAAGGCAGTTTGGAAGAGAAAGGAAGTGGATCGCACAAGTATTTAGTTCAAGAAGGCAGTGTCGCGCAGGTGCTTCAGTGACACTTGCGCGCCAGTTTAGTCTTGCGCGCCTGAGACTTGCGCGCCGCCGGGAGACTTGCGCGCCGGGCTTGAAAAGGATACCTTGACACTATTGAAGCACGCCTGCCTTGCTGGATCTGCACGAAAGCCGAGAAACTACTCGGTTCATTCGAGGAAAAGTGATATTCTTCTTTTGGTGAGAATCGGACTTCAATAGAGCATCTACATTCAACAAAGGATGCACTCTTATGTAAATGAAGAAGAGACCTACACGTCTATAAACTGAGTGGGACTTCACCAACGGCAGTGAGCCAGGGGGAGTCAACGGGAGCGACCCGAGGGACGCAGTGAGTTATCCCTGAACTATTGTAAAGGCAGTGAGCCTGGGACAGAGTGTCTGTACCCGAACTTTTGTATCCGCAGCTAGTGAAGCATAGTGGATTTAGGTACGACCGGCAACCTGTCGGCGTATGCTCCTTGGACGTAGCCCTTAGTGGTGAACCAAGTAAAAATGACTGTGTCTTCTCTGTGCATGTGATTGTTTTCTTTTTGGTCGTAATCATCATACAGGTTCAACAAGTTCCTACCAACGTGGGAACAAGATCCAACAAATTAAAAGAAAAAGTGGTCACCCTGATTCACCCCTCCCCTCTCAGGGTGTCCCGGGGTCCTTCAAGTGGTATCAGAGGGTAAAGGTTGCTGGCGTTGAATCTGACCTTCTTCGTCATGGAAAACGCGATCAATGTCAGGGGAGTCCCTCACTTCGATGGAAGCAATTTCCAGATCTGGAAGAACAGAATGAGATCTCATCTAAGATCTCTTGGAATGGAAGTTCTTTTTTCTACTGTGCAAGGAATACATGTCACTGATCCAACAGGTCTGGCTATGACTGAAACAGACAGGAAACTTCTTGATGCAGATGCCAAAGCACAGAATGCTCTCACTGCTTCCCTTTCTGATCAGATTTACCTGAAGGTGATGAATTGCACCTCAGCAAAATCTATGTGGGATAAACTTGAGAATATTTATGAATGTGATAGCAAAGTGATGGAGGCGAAACTACAAGTGCTACACAATCGGTTTGATGATCTGAAGATGCATCCAGACGAGAATGCAGACTCTTTCTTCAATCGAATTACTGAAGTGGTTGGAGCAATTCGGGGTCTAGGCGAAGAAATCAAAGACATTGATATTGTAAAGAAAATATTAAGAAGACTTCCACCTCTGTATAATGCGAAGGTGTCAGCTCTTGAGGAAAGAGATCTTTCCAAACATTCTCTAGATGACTTACTGAGCAGTTTGGTAGCATATGAAATGAGAGTCAAACCAGAAGATGCTACGACTCGAGTGAGAAAGGAAATGGCATTCAAGGCCATGGATAAATTGAAAATCTCAAAGGATAGTAGCGGTGATGATGACGAAGAGAAAGAAATTCTTTCTCTCATTGCAAAGAAGTTCCAGAAGGGGAAAGGGAAATTCAAAGGGAAGTTACCTCTCGCATGCTTCCGTTGTGGAAAAGTTGGGCATATTGCCTCTCAGTGCTTGAAGAATATCAATGATGATGACAGTGAAGATGAAAACTTCAAGAATCCTCAAAGAAGGTTCTTCAAAAAGTGAGACTTCAAATATGGTAAGAAAATGCAAAGAAAGAGTTTTGTCTGTGAAGAAGAACCAGATGACAATGAATTCTGTGATGAAGAAGATCCAGAATTCAAAACTGGGAACCATGCTTCTATGATGGCCACTGTTGAAAAGTCAGAAGATACTGATTGTGAAAAACAACTGAGAACTTGTGTAGATCCTGAGGTGCAACTTAAGGATGCAGTTAGTAAGCTTAAGATTAAATGTAAGAGCTGCAATAAGTGGAAATCAATTGTAGAAGAATCAACTGAATATGTTGATCAACTTGAAGCTGAAATTGAACGACTGGAAGAATTTGTGAAGGTACAGTCTAAAATAATTGAAAGCAATGATGATGCAGTTGATCTGAAGCTGAGAATTGAAGAGCAAGCAAAGGTCATCAATGACCTCACATCCAGTCTGGATGAAAAATCCAAGACTGTTGAGGGTCTTGAGGAGGAAGTAGTTACTCTGAGGAGTAAAATGGAGACAGAATCAGTTCCAAAAGAATCGAGGAAGAAAATACAGTTCGGAAGATTCTCAGATGCAGAATTACTTGCAAGAGCCAAGTGTGGTTCAGATGGGGTTGGAAAAGTCTTGAGTGATCAAAGACCTGCTTGCATGGGAAAGAGTGGAATTGGCTGTGAGGCTGAGTCATCAACTGCTGGAAGTGCAAAGATCCAAAAGAAAGATAAGATGAAAGTTGAACATGTTGAAATGTTACCTAGAGTGCTGAAAAAGGAACCCTCAATCCAAACTAAAAGGAGACCTGAAAATTATCCTCAAACTTTCAAAAATGGCAGACAGTCTTACTATTCTTCCAAGGAAGAAGCTATAAGGAAATATTCAAGTGAGAAGACATTTCTTCTCATGAAGTGTCAGTTCTGTGGCTATCTGGGCCATACCATGTCCTATTGTGAAGAGGCAAGAAGCTATCTGAATGGAGAAGATATAGATGCTCAATAAAGGATAACAATTTCATATCCTAATTCTTATAGAAGAAATAATTTCTATGGATATTGTTTTCATTGTTCTAACTTTGGTCATAAGGCCATTAATTGCAGGCAGAGAAGGGACATTGACACCTCATGCAGAAGTTCCAGACATGTCAAGTCTCGTCAGCAAGACGATGTTTCTCTTTCAAAAAGGTTCTCACCTCTTAAAGAAGACTTTGACTATGAAGAACCTGGGTTTGCGGAAGAGATAGTTGAAAGGCCATCAGTTCTATATACTCAATCTAATGTCTCATGGAAGGAAAGGAGGAAGATTGAGAAATCAAACCTTGCAGAGGTAGCTCTCAAAGCTACAAAGAACAACAGTACCTGGATTCTAGATAGCGGTTGCTCATCTCATATGACAGGTAATGCCGGTCTACTAACAAATATCATAAAGAATGTTGATGGTACAGTAAGATTTGGTAATGATGGGGCTCTGAAAATCAAAGGGAGTGGAAGTACCAAATTAGCAAATGGAGAACTAAAGAAGACTGAAGTCCTTTACGTAGATGGCCTACGTCATAATCTCCTCAGCGTGAGTCAACTCTGTGACTCATGACTTGTTGTTACCTTTAATCAGAAAGGCTGCACTATCAAGGGAAAAACTGGCAATTCTCTCATGAAGGGATGTAGAACAGAAGGAAACTTGTATCAGGTTGATAGTGAAGAGAATGTATGTTACATGACTGTTGAAGAAGAAAAAAATCTGTGGCATCGGAGATTGGGACACATCAATCAACAAGACATGGAGAAAATATCAAAATTGAGAATTGTCATGGACATTCCCAACCTGAAGCGTGAGCGTGAAAAATCCTGTGATGCTTGTATTCGTGGGAAGTTGGTCTGCAGTTCATATCGGCCAAAGAAGAAAAAGGCATCTCACCTTCTTGATCTGATTCATACAGATGTTTGTGGTCCAATAAATGTTGCCGGAACTCATGGATAAAGGTACTTTGTCCTTTTCATAGATGATTACAGTCGAATGGCATGTGTGATGGTCATTCACCGGAAACGACAGGTCCTTGACTGCATGAAAACATATCGGCGAATCGCCGAGAATGATACTGGACGAACAATCAAAGTGTTGCGATCTGACAATGGAGGAGAATACACGTCCATTGAATTTGAAAATTATCTAGAGAAGCATGGGATACAACATGAGGTAGCTGCTGTGAGAACTCCACAACAAAATGGAGTTGTTGAACGAAGGAATCGACAGGTGAACAACATGGCACGAACTATGCTGATTGAGAGTCGTATTCCACGACATTACTGGAAAGAGGCTGTTCAAGCTGCAGTGTACATTCAGAATCGAACAGGTCTTTATATGGGTGAGACGAAGACACCATATGAATTGTGGCATGGACGGAAGCCTTCTCTAAAATACTTTCGTGTTTTTGGAAGTAAGTGCTTCATCAGGAACACAGAAGGAAATCAGGGGAAATATGGTGACAGCGCAGATGAAGGAATCTTCCTCGGTTACTCAATGAACAGCAAAGCCTACAAATGTTTCAACAATCATTTGGGAAGGATTGTGGAAAGCAATGATGTTAAGATAATTGAAGAGAAAACCACAAATGCTTCACGGACGTCATATGCTGATGTGATAGAAAGTCATGAAGAATGTGGACATGAAGAAACTACAAATGCAGAAATAGAGGAAGCTGTTCAAAACACTCATCAATCACATAATGATGTTGACTTAGAAGAAGAATCTGAAGAAGAATCTATGGCTGAAGAGAATACTACTGAACCTCGCAGGAGAAATCGAAGAGCTGAGATTGATCCATCCAATATAATTGGGGATAGGAGTGCACCCACACAAACCAGAAGGATGAGGAATACCACGCAATCTGCATTTCTATCAGTTGTAGAGCCATCCTCATTCGAAGAAGCTGCAAAAGATGAATCTTGGGTGAAAGCCATGAATGATGAATTAGATCGGATTGATAAGAATCAGACATGGGATCTTGTCCAGAGACCTGAAGGTCAAAATGTGATTGGTACCAAATGGATTTTCAAAAATAAGTTTGATGAGCATGGAAGTGTTATCAGAAACAAGGCACGACTGGTATGTAAAGGATACTCCCAGATTGAAGGTATTGATGTTGAAGAAACCTTTGCTCCAGTTGCTAGACTGGAATCAATCAGGCTTTTCCTTGCCATGGCACTCCAAAGAGGATATAAAGTATATCAAATGAATGTTAAGACAACATTCTTGAATGGTGTACTCGAAGAAGAAGTCTACATTGAACAACCGGTGGGGTTTGTCTTGGGTACCGATGAAACAAAGGTCTGCAAACTAAAGAAAGCTCTATATGGTTTGAAGCAGGCACCACGGGCATGGTACTCACGGCTAGATTCATATCTCAAGAAGTTGGAATTCAAAAGAGGAGGAGTTGATCACAATCTCTATGTGAAGAATTCTCCAAAAGATCAGTTCATGGTTCTTGTCTACGTTGATGATATCATTTTTGGTGGCAGCAGGCAGAAATCAGTGGATGAATTTGCCAACCACATGAAATCAGAATTTGAAATGTCTATGATTGGGGAGCTCACATATTTCTTGAGGTTGCAAGTAATTCAAAAGAAGGAATACACTTTCATTTCTCAGGAAAAATATGCAAGAGAGTTGCTGAAGAAGTTCAATATGCAAGACTCCAAACCAATGTCAACTCCGATTCCTATTGGAACTAAACTTGGAAAGCATGATGATGGGAACTCTGTTGATCCCACCATGTACAGGAGGATCATTGGAAGCCTACTGTATCTGACAGCGACAAGGCCAGATATTGTCTTTGCAACATGCCTTGCGGCCCGCTTTCAGAGTAATCCAAAGGAGGAACATATGTCAGCAGTAAAAAGAATCATGAGGTATATTCAAGGCACACATAACTTCGGGTTATTTTTTGCTGCAGGCAGGGACAGTGAATTATCAGCGTTTTCTGATGCTGACTGGGCTGGGGATGTAGTAGACAGAAAGTCCACTAGTGGTGGAGCTTTCTATATTGGGCATAAATGTGTTGGCTGGTTGAGCAAGAAGCAAGAAAGTACTTCTCTTAGTACTGCTGAAGCTGAATATATCTCCGCCACAAAAGCATGCACTCAACTTCTTTGGATGAAGCAGCAGCTAACAGATATTGGTGATAAGGTGAAGCAACCAATGGTGATTTATTGTGATAACAAAAGTGCAATTGATCTTACGAAGAATCCGGTTCAGCATTCTCGTACAAAACATATTGAAATACGGTATCATTTTATCAAAGAAAAGGTTGAACAAGGCGTGATTAAAATGGATCATGTTGGAACCAATGAGCAAGTGGCTGATATCCTAACCAAGCCATTGTCCGCGGCTGTGTTCGAGAAGCATCGGTTGAACCTCGGTGTTCGACCACCTCCTACTGCATAAGGAGGCTCCGGAAGTCCCCTCTCCCCGTTTGTTTTAACTGTTTTTATCTGTTTATGGCTGTGATGCAGGTTTATGGGGGAGATACTATCCAGGGGGAGTATGGCTTGAGCTGAACGTTGAACAAACTTTTCGGTCTTTGGTTTTATTGTCAATGGGGGAGAAAGGAATAAATTCAAGGCAAGAAATTCTTCTGTGATGAGAAGTGTAAGCTTGTGATGAGAAGTTTAATAAGGATAACATCGGGATGGAGAATTTCGTGTACGATTTCAACACACTAAGACCCAATTCAAGCTTTCTCTCTTGTTTTCTACACCGAGCATTGCTCACGTAGACTTAGAGTGTTAGCTGAGTTGATTCTTGCGTTTTGGATTTGCTCATGGTTGGAGATCTATTGAATTTATTCTGATTGCCAACAAACCCAAAGGGGGAGATTATTGGAACCAGGTTCTTCAAAGCATGATTTGGTGTATGGTTTGTGTTTGTTGTCAATCCTCAGTGGACATTCAGGGTGTGAACCAACAAAGCGATCATACCGTTCAGGAAGAAAACAGTAGTGAAGGTGGCGCTGTTTCCCAGTGTTTGCCAAATTTTTGGGCCTGAAAATCCGTAAATAAAGTAAACTGTTTTTGGCAAAGATACCTGCGCGCCAAGCTCTTGGAGGATGAAAGACTTGTGCGCCCTATGTTTTTGAGGATCAGAACATCACAATTTGGCTAAGGAAAGAAGGTCGCGCAAGTGTTGGTTGGGTCGCGCAAGTAACTTGCGTGACAGAGGATCTGGAGACAGGACTTGCGCGCCGTCGAGGGACTTGCGCGCCGCCGCGCAGGGGGTCCAGTTTGCCTATAAATACTGGACCACCCCTCCTCATTTGGAACGGAGTTCAAGGCCGAGAGATTTTTCGAGCTCTCGTCGCGCAGGTGGTTGAGTCGCGCAGGTGGTTGTTTTGTCGCGCAAGTAGAGTTTGCGCGCCGGTGTTTGGCTGTTCTCCCAAGGCAGTTTGGAAGAGAAAGGAAGTGGATCGCACAAGTATTTAGTTCAAGAAGGCAGTGTCGCGCAGGTGCTTCAGTGACACTTGCGCGCCAGTTTAGTCTTGCGCGCCTGAGACTTGCGCGCCGCCGGGAGACTTGCGCGCCGGGCTTGAAAAGGATACCTTGACACTATTGAAGCACGCCTGCCTTGCTGGATCTGCACGAAAGCCGAGAAACTACTCGGTTCATTCGAGGAAAAGTGATATTCTTCTTTTGGTGAGAATCGGACTTCAATAGAGCATCTACATTCAACAAAGGATGCACTCTTATGTAAATGAAGAAGAGACCTACACGTCTATAAACTGAGTGGGACTTCACCAACGGCAGTGAGCCAGGGGGAGTCAACGGGAGCGACCCGAGGGACGCAGTGAGTTATCCCTGAACTATTGTAAAGGCAGTGAGCCTGGGACAGAGTGTCTGTACCCGAACTTTTGTATCCGCAGCTAGTGAAGCATAGTGGATTTAGGTACGACCGGCAACCTGTCGGCGTATGCTCCTTGGACGTAGCCCTTAGTGGTGAACCAAGTAAAAATGACTGTGTCTTCTCTGTGCATGTGATTGTTTTCTTTTTGGTCGTAATCATCATACAGGTTCAACAAGTTCCTACCAACGTGGGAACAAGATCCAACAAATTAAAAGAAAAAGTGGTCACCCTGATTCACCCCTCCCCTCTCAGGGTGTCCCGGGGTCCTTCAAGTGGTATCAGAGGGTAAAGGTTGCTGGCGTTGAATCTGACCTTCTTCGTCATGGAAAACGCGATCAATGTCAGGGGAGTCCCTCACTTCGATGGAAGCAATTTCCAGATCTGGAAGAACAGAATGAGATCTCATCTAAGATCTCTTGGAATGGAAGTTCTTTTTTCTACTGTGCAAGGAATACATGTCACTGATCCAACAGGTCTGGCTATGACTGAAACAGACAGGAAACTTCTTGATGCAGATGCCAAAGCACAGAATGCTCTCACTGCTTCCCTTTCTGATCAGATTTACCTGAAGGTGATGAATTGCACCTCAGCAAAATCTATGTGGGATAAACTTGAGAATATTTATGAATGTGATAGCAAAGTGATGGAGGCGAAACTACAAGTGCTACACAATCGGTTTGATGATCTGAAGATGCATCCAGACGAGAATGCAGACTCTTTCTTCAATCGAATTACTGAAGTGGTTGGAGCAATTCGGGGTCTAGGCGAAGAAATCAAAGACATTGATATTGTAAAGAAAATATTAAGAAGACTTCCACCTCTGTATAATGCGAAGGTGTCAGCTCTTGAGGAAAGAGATCTTTCCAAACATTCTCTAGATGACTTACTGAGCAGTTTGGTAGCATATGAAATGAGAGTCAAACCAGAAGATGCTACGACTCGAGTGAGAAAGGAAATGGCATTCAAGGCCATGGATAAATTGAAAATCTCAAAGGATAGTAGCGGTGATGATGACGAAGAGAAAGAAATTCTTTCTCTCATTGCAAAGAAGTTCCAGAAGGGGAAAGGGAAATTCAAAGGGAAGTTACCTCTCGCATGCTTCCGTTGTGGAAAAGTTGGGCATATTGCCTCTCAGTGCTTGAAGAATATCAATGATGATGACAGTGAAGATGAAAACTTCAAGAATCCTCAAAGAAGGTTCTTCAAAAAGTGAGACTTCAAATATGGTAAGAAAATGCAAAGAAAGAGTTTTGTCTGTGAAGAAGAACCAGATGACAATGAATTCTGTGATGAAGAAGATCCAGAATTCAAAACTGGGAACCATGCTTCTATGATGGCCACTGTTGAAAAGTCAGAAGATACTGATTGTGAAAAACAACTGAGAACTTGTGTAGATCCTGAGGTGCAACTTAAGGATGCAGTTAGTAAGCTTAAGATTAAATGTAAGAGCTGCAATAAGTGGAAATCAATTGTAGAAGAATCAACTGAATATGTTGATCAACTTGAAGCTGAAATTGAACGACTGGAAGAATTTGTGAAGGTACAGTCTAAAATAATTGAAAGCAATGATGATGCAGTTGATCTGAAGCTGAGAATTGAAGAGCAAGCAAAGGTCATCAATGACCTCACATCCAGTCTGGATGAAAAATCCAAGACTGTTGAGGGTCTTGAGGAGGAAGTAGTTACTCTGAGGAGTAAAATGGAGACAGAATCAGTTCCAAAAGAATCGAGGAAGAAAATACAGTTCGGAAGATTCTCAGATGCAGAATTACTTGCAAGAGCCAAGTGTGGTTCAGATGGGGTTGGAAAAGTCTTGAGTGATCAAAGACCTGCTTGCATGGGAAAGAGTGGAATTGGCTGTGAGGCTGAGTCATCAACTGCTGGAAGTGCAAAGATCCAAAAGAAAGATAAGATGAAAGTTGAACATGTTGAAATGTTACCTAGAGTGCTGAAAAAGGAACCCTCAATCCAAACTAAAAGGAGACCTGAAAATTAACCTCAAACTTTCAAAAATGGCAGACAGTCTTACTATTCTTCCAAGGAAGAAGCTATAAGGAAATATTCAAGTGAGAAGACATTTCTTCTCATGAAGTGTCAGTTCTGTGGCTATCTGGGCCATACCATGTCCTATTGTGAAGAGGCAAGAAGCTATCTGAATGGAGAAGATATAGATGCTCAATAAAGGATAACAATTTCATATCCTAATTCTTATAGAAGAAATAATTTCTATGGATATTGTTTTCATTGTTCTAACTTTGGTCATAAGGCCATTAATTGCAGGCAGAGAAGGGACATTGACACCTCATGCAGAAGTTCCAGACATGTCAAGTCTCGTCAGCAAGACGATGTTTCTCTTTCAAAAAGGTTCTCACCTCTTAAAGAAGACTTTGACTATGAAGAACCTGGGTTTGCGGAAGAGATAGTTGAAAGGCCATCAGTTCTATATACTCAATCTAATGTCTCATGGAAGGAAAGGAGGAAGATTGAGAAATCAAACCTTGCAGAGGTAGCTCTCAAAGCTACAAAGAACAACAGTACCTGGATTCTAGATAGCGGTTGCTCATCTCATATGACAGGTAATGCCGGTCTACTAACAAATATCATAAAGAATGTTGATGGTACAGTAAGATTTGGTAATGATGGGGCTCTGAAAATCAAAGGGAGTGGAAGTACCAAATTAGCAAATGGAGAACTAAAGAAGACTGAAGTCCTTTACGTAGATGGCCTACGTCATAATCTCCTCAGCGTGAGTCAACTCTGTGACTCATGACTTGTTGTTACCTTTAATCAGAAAGGCTGCACTATCAAGGGAAAAACTGGCAATTCTCTCATGAAGGGATGTAGAACAGAAGGAAACTTGTATCAGGTTGATAGTGAAGAGAATGTATGTTACATGACTGTTGAAGAAGAAAAAAATCTGTGGCATCGGAGATTGGGACACATCAATCAACAAGACATGGAGAAAATATCAAAATTGAGAATTGTCATGGACATTCCCAACCTGAAGCGTGAGCGTGAAAAATCCTGTGATGCTTGTATTCGTGGGAAGTTGGTCTGCAGTTCATATCGGCCAAAGAAGAAAAAGGCATCTCACCTTCTTGATCTGATTCATACAGATGTTTGTGGTCCAATAAATGTTGCCGGAACTCATGGATAAAGGTACTTTGTCCTTTTCATAGATGATTACAGTCGAATGGCATGTGTGATGGTCATTCACCGGAAACGACAGGTCCTTGACTGCATGAAAACATATCGGCGAATCGCCGAGAATGATACTGGACGAACAATCAAAGTGTTGCGATCTGACAATGGAGGAGAATACACGTCCATTGAATTTGAAAATTATCTAGAGAAGCATGGGATACAACATGAGGTAGCTGCTGTGAGAACTCCACAACAAAATGGAGTTGTTGAACGAAGGAATCGACAGGTGAACAACATGGCACGAACTATGCTGATTGAGAGTCGTATTCCACGACATTACTGGAAAGAGGCTGTTCAAGCTGCAGTGTACATTCAGAATCGAACAGGTCTTTATATGGGTGAGACGAAGACACCATATGAATTGTGGCATGGACGGAAGCCTTCTCTAAAATACTTTCGTGTTTTTGGAAGTAAGTGCTTCATCAGGAACACAGAAGGAAATCAGGGGAAATATGGTGACAGCGCAGATGAAGGAATCTTCCTCGGTTACTCAATGAACAGCAAAGCCTACAAATGTTTCAACAATCATTTGGGAAGGATTGTGGAAAGCAATGATGTTAAGATAATTGAAGAGAAAACCACAAATGCTTCACGGACGTCATATGCTGATGTGATAGAAAGTCATGAAGAATGTGGACATGAAGAAACTACAAATGCAGAAATAGAGGAAGCTGTTCAAAACACTCATCAATCACATAATGATGTTGACTTAGAAGAAGAATCTGAAGAAGAATCTATGGCTGAAGAGAATACTACTGAACCTCGCAGGAGAAATCGAAGAGCTGAGATTGATCCATCCAATATAATTGGGGATAGGAGTGCACCCACACAAACCAGAAGGATGAGGAATACCACGCAATCTGCATTTCTATCAGTTGTAGAGCCATCCTCATTCGAAGAAGCTGCAAAAGATGAATCTTGGGTGAAAGCCATGAATGATGAATTAGATCGGATTGATAAGAATCAGACATGGGATCTTGTCCAGAGACCTGAAGGTCAAAATGTGATTGGTACCAAATGGATTTTCAAAAATAAGTTTGATGAGCATGGAAGTGTTATCAGAAACAAGGCACGACTGGTATGTAAAGGATACTCCCAGATTGAAGGTATTGATGTTGAAGAAACCTTTGCTCCAGTTGCTAGACTGGAATCAATCAGGCTTTTCCTTGCCATGGCACTCCAAAGAGGATATAAAGTATATCAAATGAATGTTAAGACAACATTCTTGAATGGTGTACTCGAAGAAGAAGTCTACATTGAACAACCGGTGGGGTTTGTCTTGGGTACCGATGAAACAAAGGTCTGCAAACTAAAGAAAGCTCTATATGGTTTGAAGCAGGCACCACGGGCATGGTACTCACGGCTAGATTCATATCTCAAGAAGTTGGAATTCAAAAGAGGAGGAGTTGATCACAATCTCTATGTGAAGAATTCTCCAAAAGATCAGTTCATGGTTCTTGTCTACGTTGATGATATCATTTTTGGTGGCAGCAGGCAGAAATCAGTGGATGAATTTGCCAACCACATGAAATCAGAATTTGAAATGTCTATGATTGGGGAGCTCACATATTTCTTGAGGTTGCAAGTAATTCAAAAGAAGGAATACACTTTCATTTCTCAGGAAAAATATGCAAGAGAGTTGCTGAAGAAGTTCAATATGCAAGACTCCAAACCAATGTCAACTCCGATTCCTATTGGAACTAAACTTGGAAAGCATGAGGATGGGAACTCTGTTGATCCCACCATGTACAGGAGGATCATTGGAAGCCTACTGTATCTGACAGCGACAAGGCCAGATATTGTCTTTGCAACATGCCTTGCGGCCCGCTTTCAGAGTAATCCAAAGGAGGAACATATGTCAGCAGTAAAAAGAATCATGAGGTATATTCAAGGCACACATAACTTCGGGTTATTTTTTGCTGCAGGCAGGGACAGTGAATTATCAGCGTTTTCTGATGCTGACTGGGCTGGGGATGTAGTAGACAGAAAGTCCACTAGTGGTGGAGCTTTCTATATTGGGCATAAATGTGTTGGCTGGTTGAGCAAGAAGCAAGAAAGTACTTCTCTTAGTACTGCTGAAGCTGAATATATCTCCGCCACAAAAGCATGCACTCAACTTCTTTGGATGAAGCAGCAGCTAACAGATATTGGTGATAAGGTGAAGCAACCAATGGTGATTTATTGTGATAACAAAAGTGCAATTGATCTTACGAAGAATCCGGTTCAGCATTCTCGTACAAAACATATTGAAATACGGTATCATTTTATCAAAGAAAAGGTTGAACAAGGCGTGATTAAAATGGATCATGTTGGAACCAATGAGCAAGTGGCTGATATCCTAACCAAGCCATTGTCCGCGGCTGTGTTCGAGAAGCATCGGTTGAACCTCGGTGTTCGACCACCTCCTACTGCATAAGGAGGCTCCGGAAGTCCCCTCTCCCCGTTTGTTTTAACTGTTTTTATCTGTTTATGGCTGTGATGCAGGTTTATGGGGGAGATACTATCCAGGGGGAGTATGGCTTGAGCTGAACGTTGAACAAACTTTTCGGTCTTTGGTTTTATTGTCAATGGGGGAGAAAGGAATAAATTCAAGGCAAGAAATTCTTCTGTGATGAGAAGTGTAAGCTTGTGATGAGAAGTTTAATAAGGATAACATCGGGATGGAGAATTTCGTGTACGATTTCAACACACTAAGACCCAATTCAAGCTTTCTCTCTTGTTTTCTACACCGAGCATTGCTCACGTAGACTTAGAGTGTTAGCTGAGTTGATTCTTGCGTTTTGGATTTGCTCATGGTTGGAGATCTATTGAATTTATTCTGATTGCCAACAAACCCAAAGGGGGAGATTATTGGAACCAGGTTCTTCAAAGCATGATTTGGTGTATGGTTTGTGTTTGTTGTCAATCCTCAGTGGACATTCAGGGTGTGAACCAACAAAGCGATCATACCGTTCAGGAAGAAAACAGTAGTGAAGGTGGCGCTGTTTCCCAGTGTTTGCCAAATTTTTGGGCCTGAAAATCCGTAAATAAAGTAAACTGTTTTTGGCAAAGATACCTGCGCGCCAAGCTCTTGGAGGATGAAAGACTTGTGCGCCCTATGTTTTTGAGGATCAGAACATCACAATTTGGCTAAGGAAAGAAGGTCGCGCAAGTGTTGGTTGGGTCGCGCAAGTAACTTGCGTGACAGAGGATCTGGAGACAGGACTTGCGCGCCGTCGAGGGACTTGCGCGCCGCCGCGCAGGGGGTCCAGTTTGCCTATAAATACTGGACCACCCCTCCTCATTTGGAACGGATTTCAACGCCGAGAGATTTTTCGAGCTCTCGTCGCGCAGGTGGTTGAGTCACGCAGGTGGTTGTTTTGTCGCGCAAGTAGAGTTTGTGCGCCGGTGTTTGGCTGTTCTCCCAAGGCAGTTTGGAAGAGAAAGGAAGTGGATCACGCAAGTATTTAGTTCAAGAAGGCAGTGTCGCGCAGGTGCTTCAGTGACACATGCGCGCCAGTTTAGTCTTGCGCGCCGCCGGGAGACTTGCGCACCGGGCTTGAAAAGGAGACCTTGACACTATTGAAGCACGCCTGCCTTGCTGGAGCTGCACGAAAGCCGAGAAACTACTCGGTTCATTCGAGGAAAAGTGATATTCTTCTTCTGGTGAGAATCGGACTTCAATAGAGCATCTACATTCAACAAAGGATGCACTCTTATGAAAATGAAGAAGAGACCTACACGTCTATAAACTGAGTGGGACTTCACCAACGGCAGTGAGCCAGGGGGAGTCAATGGGAGCGACCCGAGGGACGCAGTGAGTTATCCCTGAACTATTGTAAAGGCAGTGAGCCTGGGACAGAGTGTCTGTACCCGAACTTTTGTATCCGCAGCTAGTGAAGCATAGTGGATTTAGGTACGACCGGCAACCTGTCGGCGTATGCTCCTTGGACGTAGCCCTTAGTGGTGAACCAAGTAAAAATGACTGTGTCTTCTCTGTGCATGTGATTGTTTTCTTTTTGGTCGTAATCATCATATAGGTTCAACAAGTTCCTACCAACGTGGGAACAAGATCCAACAAATTAAAAGAAAAAGTGGTCACCCTGATTCACCCCTCCCCTCTCAGGGTGTCCCGGGGTCCTTAATCTTCTACTTGTACAAGTCATGAATAATAATAGGATAGTTTTCCTATAATTTCATGTCATTCTGAGGTTTTTTTCTATAGATTTGACTGTTAAACAAGCATTTTAGTGTTTTATGAAACCAGAAGTGTGTTTTTCATCATCTCAGTAAAAAAACATTCGATTTGAATCATTTATAATATAACATTATAAAACTCACTTAAAAGTTGTTTTCATCTAATTTCATGGAGTTCAGAGGCCATTCATCTAGTTTTGACCCCCAGAAAGTCCTTTTTAAAGAGCGTCAAATCTTTTAAAACTACATATTTTTTTTCATTCCGTGAAGACATCAAATTTTATTGATTTTAAGTCTACTATTAAATGTTTCCAATAATAATAATATGTTTTTCAAGTGATTTCAAGTCAATATTAGGTTTTTTACTATGAATCTAACAATTCAACGTGCATTGTGGTGTTTTATGACAATAAAAATGCATTTTTTGTCCACCCCATGGGAAAACATCTGCTTGGATTGAAATTATATATTCAAGAACATTTCATAATTCTTAATATGGTTTTTTTCTAATTTCATGACATTCATATGTCGTTTAGTTGGTTTTGAACCATGAAAAACCCATTTTAAAGTTCATCTAATCATTAAAAACCACACATTTAGTCTTTTTGAATAGAACACACATCTGATTGACATGTCATCTTCATTTACATGACACGAATAATAATAAGACAATTTTCCTTTGATTTCTGATCATTCCATGTCTATTTTCTAGTGATCTGACCATTAAACGCACGTTTTGGTGTTTTATAACACTAAAATTGTGTTTTCTATCATCTTAGTCAATCAGAACATTTTATTTATGTATCCTCTCCTCTCCCATATCAAAATTTACCCAAAGGTAGTTTTTTTCTGATTTCACATCATTTGATGGTCGTTTTCCTACTTTTAACCCCCAAACACACCTTTTTAAAGGGCTTCAAATCATTAAAAACAACATATTCAACTGTATCACATAGACTGCATATCTAATTGATGTTTCATCTTAATAATCACATCATGAATAATAATAATATGGTTTTATTGTAATTTTAATTCATTATGGGGTCATTAGAAGTGGATCTGGCTATTAAACGTTTGTTCTGGTGTTTTTTGACTCTAAAAGTGCATTTTTGGTCCTCCCCGGAAAACAGCAACTCACATTGACTTTTTTTATACTCAACCATTTAATAATTTACACTATAATTTCTTTTATCTAATATAAAACCATTGAAATTACATTTTATGGGTTTTGACCCCCTCACACACCTTTTTAAAGGGTTTCTAATCTTTAAAAACAACATATTCAGTCATTCCGAGAAGACCGCACATTTTATTGATGTTTTTTCTATTCTTTCATCTCATGAATAAGAATAATATGGTGTTCCTATAATTTAAAGTCATTCCTAGGTTTTTTCTATGGATCTGGCCATTAAATGAATGTTTTGGTGTTTTATGACACTGAACGTTCTTTTTTAATCTTCTCGATCAAACAGAAACTCTGATTGATGTACCGTATACTTGACCATTCATTGTTGTTTTCTTCTAATTTCACGGCATTCAAAGTTAATTTGGCTAGTTTTAGCAACCGTATTCACCTTTTTAAATGGACTTAAATCATTAAAAACAACATATTCAATCATTATGCATAGAACACATGTCTGATTGACATGCCTTTAGCTCTCACACATCACGAATAATAATAAAAAGGTTTTCCAATGATTTCGAGTAATTATGAGGTCTTTTTTTACTGATATGGCCATTAAATGTTATTTTTGGTGTCTTATGACACTAAAAATGTATCTCTGGTCCTTCTAATAAAATATTAGCTCAGATTAATATTCTGTCTACTCGGCCATTTCAGAATTCATGTTACAGTTGTTTTCATGTGATTTCTTGGAATTTTAATTTCATTTGGGTAGTTTTGAAATGTGAACACACCTTTTAAATGGGTGACAAATATTTAAAAACCACGTATTCAGTCATTAGGATCATACCAAACATTCTATTGACATGATGTCTACTCGTATACTTTAAAAATAATAATAGGACAATTTCCTATGATATCAGGTCATTCTCTTGTTGTTTGTAATGGACCTAGCCATTAAACATACATTTTGGTGTTTTATGACACTAAAAGTGAGTTTTCCATCATCCCAGTAAAACAGATCTTTCAATTGGAATATCATCTGCTAGAACATTTAAAAATTTACTTCATAGATGTTTTTGTCTAATTTCATGGCATTGGGATGTTGTTCGGATGGTTTTAACCCCCAGACGCACCATTTTAAAGGTTGAAAAATCTTTAAAACCCACATATTTAGTAATTTAGAATAGAACTCATACCTGATTGATTTTCATTCTAATCATACACATCTTTAATAGAAATAAGATAGTTTTACTGTGATTTCATGTCATTCTGAGGTCGTTTTCTAAGGATTTGATTGTTAAACGTGTGTTTTGGTGTTTTATGACACTAAAAGTGCATTTTTCATTATCCCAATTCAACAAAAACCCCGGTTTATGTACTATATGGTTGAACATTTCACCATTAGTTTCATGGTTTTTTCATTATTTCCATGCATTTAAAGTTCATTCGACTAGTTTTGACCCCCAGATGCACTTTTTTAGTGGGTGTCTAATCTTTAAAAACCATATATTCTGTCATTATATAGATAACACATGTCTGTCTGACACGATATGTGCACATACATATCATGAATAATAATAAGATGGTATCTTATGATTTAACGTCATTATGAGGCTGTCTTCTATGGATATGACCGTTAAATGTAGGTTTTGGTGTTTTATGACACTAAAGTGCATTTATTGTCATTCCAGTCAAACAGAACCTCTAATTGAAGTACTATCTACAAAAACATTTCATAATTTGATTCTTATTTTTTTTCTGATATGGAATTTGAAGGCCATTCTACTAGTTTTGACACATGAACGAACCTTTTTAAAAGTTTTCAAATCTTTAAAAACCACATCTTCATCTTTTTAGCATAGAACGCACATCCTATTGAAATTTCATCTACTCATACATGTCAATAAAAATAATAAGATTATTTTATTGTGATTTTAATTCATTTTGGTGTTGTTTTCTATGTATTTGATAGTTTAATACATGTTTTGCTGTTTAATGACAGAAAAAATGATTTTTTGATTCTCTTAGGAAAACGCCAGCTCAGATTGACATTATGTCTGCTCAACAATTTCAAAATTCAGGCTATGGTTTTTTTCATATGATTTCATGGAATTCAGGTTCTGTTTGGTTGCTTTTGACCCCATAACACCCCTTTTTAAATGGCATTAATGCATTAAAAACATTATATTTAGTCTTTCTGAGCAGACTACGAATA
This sequence comes from Viscum album, assembly GCA_963277665.1. Lineage (NCBI taxonomy): Eukaryota > Viridiplantae > Streptophyta > Magnoliopsida > Santalales > Viscaceae > Viscum > Viscum album. The sequence goes on along the minus strand of OY728155.1, from coordinate 186,662,164 downwards.
TAATTAACATTCTATCTACTCATAAACATGAACAATAATAATAATAAGAAAGTTTTTATGAGATTTAACATTATTTTGGGGTCATTTTCTATGGATCTGATCATTAAACGCGCGTTTTGGATTTTTAATGACACTAAAAATGTGTTTTCATCATCCTAGTAAAACGGTACCTCTGATCGATGTCCCATATGCTTGACCATTTCAAATTTCACTCCATTGATGTTGTCGACATATTTCATGGCATTTAGTGGTTTTTTGGCTAGTTTTGACCCCCTCTCCCCCCTAAACACACCTTCTTAAAGGGCGTCAAATCATTAAAAACAAAATATTTAGTGGTTCCACATAGACCACACATATGATTGATGTTTCATCAACTTATAAATGTCACAAAAAATAATAATATGGTTTCAATATGGTTTCAAGTCATTCCAAGGTCATTTTATATAGACATGTTCGTTAAACACATGTTTTGATGTTTTCTGACACTAAAAATGAGTTTTTCATCATCCTGGTCAAACGATACCTATGATTGACATACCTTCTTCTCTAAAATTTCAAAATTTATTTCTATGTTGCTTTTTTTCTGATTTCATGTTATTCAGATGTTGTTCAAATGGTTTTGACCCCAAACACAACTTTTTAAAGGGAGTCAAATATTAAAAAACAACATATTCAGTCATTCAATGTGGACCACATGTCTGATTGATGTTTTAACTAATCATATATATAATTAATAATAATAATATAGTTTCTTATATTTTCAAGTTATTCTATGGTTTTTTATAAGTATCTGATAGTTAAATTCATTTTTTGGTGTTTTATGACAATAAAAATGTGTTTTTCATCATCCCTATCAAGCAGAACCTCTGATCGAAATAACATCCAATCATCCATTTCAAAATTAATGTCTCAATTTTTCATAAAATTTCACAGAATTTAGAGGTCGTTTGGCTGGTTTTGACCCCCAAAAACACCTTTCTTAAGGGAGTCAAATATTTAAAAACCACATATTTAGTCATTCCACACACACTACATGTCTAAGTGATGTTCCATCCTCTCATACACATCAATAATAAAAATAATACCATTTTTCTACGATTTAAAATTCATACTGAGGTCATTTTTTATGGATCTAGCAATTAAACACATGTTTAGGTGTTTTTTACACTAAAAGTGTGTTTTCGATCATTCTGAAGAAAACAACACATCCAATTAACATTATTTCTACTAGACCATTTTAAAATTTATTTTAATGTTTTTTTCATCTGATTTTATGGCATTCAGAGGTTGGTAAGCTGGTTTTAACCACCGTACACACCTTTTTATTGGGCATTAAATCATTAAAACCCACATATTTAGTTGTTCCTTGCCGACCTCATGTCAGGATGATGTGTCATCTACTATTACACATAACGAATAATAATATGATGGTTTTCCTATGATTTCAAGTCATTATGAGGCTATTTTCTATGTATTTGAATGAGAGACACACACATGGGTTTTTTTCAACACTAAAAGTGCATTTTACTTCATCCCAAACAAATGGAATAGAGGTATAGTTATGTGTACTTTGAAACAGTGTATGCACACAGTATGCACACAAGTGTATGTAATTTTTAAAAATGTATACGTGTGAGACGTATACTGTATACCCCAATTCACATACACTATAAAATGTATGAATATTTTAATTACACAAATTATGAATCAAAAAGAGGCATGAAAGGTAAATATAATTTTAAAACAATGTTATCTTTGTATAAAGAAATGGAATATAAAAAAGTAATGATGATTTATTTGTAACCATTGTTTAAGGGAAAGGAATATCAAACAATAATTCATGAATTGTGTATATAATATAAAGGATACTAATGTAATAGAGAATATGGGTGTGTATCATAGAATAAATTAACAATAATGATATATTTACGAAGTCACTTATCTTAGAATTTTCCTCTGAAAAAACATCATATATGGAAACAAAGGGTAAATATTGAGAAAAAAAATATTTTCTAATTTACTTCATTTATACCTTCTACACTATATTCAAAATCAATTTAGGCTAAGTGTAAACAGAAATCATGTTAATGGAAATATCTATAAAAGAATAATACATATAATTAGAACACCTAATGAAAAAGTTAAGTGTCAAGAATGTGACAAGAGATAAATATGGGATAGTCTTCCTGGGTAAAAACTAAAATTTCATAGCACACTCATTTCTAATTTTTCTCATGGACCACACTAACTAATAAAATTCCAATTTCATAAAAACAAAATGAATATCATGTAACCTAAAAATTTAATAGGATGAGATTCAAGAAATCATACCAAACCTATATAGATGTCTCAAAATACCAAACTTCATTGTTCATAGATCTAGATATTTAGATATTATATGGGTATATTGAGACAGAAAAATGGATTTGAATTGTCCTAAAAAAGGTAATATGACTTTACACATATAAAATTTTCATTCTAATTTCTATGTCACAACCTATGTATCTATATTGCATTGAGAGTACCAAAAAAATGATTATAATTAAGAAAAGAATATACCTAAATAAAATAGAATGAAAGTATAATTATAGCAACATAATTGATTGAACATAGAGAAAATTATACGGATTTAAGAATAATTAATGATGGGAAATCTATAATTGTGTAATTGGAATTCAAATAGAATTTATCACCACCAAAATGGTTAAAAAACACATGAATAAATAGTTAAAAAATGCAAAACTAAAAAATATACAAAACACATGATTTTATTTATAAGAAATAAAACTAGAAAAAAATTGAACTTCAAAATGTCCTAAAATTATATGAAGCTCTAGAGAACTCATATTTCCTACAATGAAAAAAATACCTAATAAGAAGATACAACAATATCACATAAGTCAAATTCATCTTGATTGTGAGTAAAAACATAGTATAACAATATTGGATCACTATTTGAATGAAAAACTAAATATACAACACTTAATTCATTAATTTTATCATCTTTATATATTCAATAATTATCTACAAATATATATTCTCAACCCATTAGTTTTCATAAATGTAATTTATCATACATAGTAAATTCAAAAAAATCAAACCATGCATGAAACATCAATAAACTATTAATTTTGAATGAATTTATAAATTATATCATGGTAGAGTTGACTGGTAAGAAAAATAGAAGTATTGGAACATAGATAGACTACAAAAACAAGTAACAATGGTAGTTAAAATCCTAAATAAAATACTCATGGATTCATCATATCAGATAACTGAATGGAAATTTATAAATAATACATTATAAAAAAATTAAATTTGATAAAATAATGTATACCCTGTTTTAGAAAATAAACAACGGACATTTAAGGAAATTAATAAAAATAAAAGAAAATTTAGTAAAATATAAAGCTGATTTTAAACCTGATCTTTGTCCTTATTAGTATTTCTTAAGAAAATAAAAAATTGTATTCTATTGTCACACAAGTTCATATTCAAAGATGATTTGAAACCCAAGAATTGAACTTATAAGAATTTACAATGTAGGAAATTGTATTTTCTTGTAACACAAGATGATATTTGATGATATCTAAGATGGATTTTGGTAATTAGCATAGAGAAATTATCTAAAAACACGAATCAGTGAAAAAATATAGAAAAATATAAATAAATTATTTACTGTAATATAGGTTTTTTAATATTATAGTATATGAACATATTTTAGAATTTATAACATCAAATATAAAAATGGATAGTACCAAATACATTTATAGAAAATAACATACCTCAACAGTTTAGTCCCATGGTAGAATTTAGATAGAATTCCCACATAGATTAGAAACTTTTGGTAGTATAGTATAAAAAAATGAGGGAAGTTGAACCTTCTGGACCATGGAAGAGCTACTAGTCGAAGAGGAGGGGATTTCCTAATTATAAGAAGTACACAAATAAATATGTATAAAATTATATAGTAAAATAAAAAATGAGTGAATACATAAATTAACAAAATAATGATAAATATGTTCAAAAAATATAGTCATGACTTTAGAGAGTAAATATTTTAACAAAAAGCATATAGTGATCCTAAAAAGGATATATTTCTTCAACTAATCATGAATAGAGTTGATACTTATAAATACAATGATTATTAAAAAAATCACATGAATTTAACATTAAATATATATATATATATATAAAATTTAAATAAACACAATTTATAAATTCATGAAATCTATACAATGAAAAATTTAGGATAAAAAAATACTTATAAAAGTTAAATAAACTATGCACATATTTTTTATATCTTATTTAAGTTCTTAAATGAAAATGAATTCTAACAATTCAATGATAATAGTTTAATGTTATAATATTCAAAAATTTAGCTCAATAATTTGTTAAATTCTAATTTCCCTTCTCCCTATATACCAAATACAATTTTAATTTTTGTATTTTCGTTAGAGAATGTTTCTAGTTAACTCAATCAATATAATTCATCATATATAACAAATCAAAATAAGTATATTTTCTATTTCATAATGTTTAGCACATGAGAACATTGTTTAATTCACCAAATAATAGTAAAATTAATCTAATTCATTCTACTATAGTTAAAATTGAAAAAATAATTACATATTAGAGTCAGTATATGAAAGTAATACATGTTTGGTAGATTCAGATAGGTATTCACTGTGTTTCCTCCATGGTACATTTATATACAAATTTTATTTTAAATGAATTTATTTAATTTTTTTAAAATTATAATGGATGAGAATCTCAAAGAAATTTAGATAATAATTATGATAAAATTATTGATTAATTTAAGATAACGATTAATTTATTTGAGAGTGATTAATCTTAAATAATAACAATAAAGAAATGAATTCTATTTTTTATTAAATGCGTAACTTTTTTCATCTATGTGGATGATCATGAGCAAAACCATACCTTTTTTATGTCGTTGGTTTAATTAAATTTATTTTTAATTTAAATTTTAGGCATGTGTGTCTTCTCTCCTTTCATTATGTAGGACATGTGTTCCCGTTGTTTCATTTATGTAAACCACTTTTCCCCCTCATCTGCATGTGAGTAAAAGGCATTTATAATATATGGATCTCCAAATCTAGTGGAGGCAACTCAAGTTAGGAGCAGAGGAAAAACCAATCCAAGGAGATTCAATGATGGATAGGTGGTAAGCTATAAACACAAGCATCAATTGTTTCAAGGTGTTAATCACCTAGGTAGATGGTTAGTTTATCAACTGGTAGATAAAATAACCCTTAGTATAAGATCATGATCATGACCTCTATTTTATTTCTATATTTTCATGGTTAGTTTATTATGGATGTCTTGTCACGATCACATAATTAATGAATTAACAAGCATGCAAGATAGAACTAAAATAAATTATCTTATGCGTAAATATTATCTAATACTAGGTTAAATACTTTTTTAATCCCACTTAATATTAACAATCATGTAATAAAGATAATAATTGTAAATTTATGCATAATGGATAAAATCCCATGGTAAAATATTAAGTCGATATAGACATCCATTACTTCAGTTATAATCGAACCATAGTTCAAAGTCATTGACCATCCAAAGTTGGAGTTCTTTCAATTATCAAGGAGTTCTAATATCAGGTTTCGGGTCAAATTATCTTGGTTCAAATCAAGGATTGACTCCTAAATCAGGACATGTTATAATTGAGACAAAAAGGTTGAGTAAATCAAAATTAATGATTTAAACATTGTGGATTCGACTCATAAGATCAAAGAACTTTGTGTTAATGAAATTGGAATTTGGAATGCCTACCTAAAACCATTCATGCTTCTCGAAATACAAAATCTAGGGTAATGAGAAGGGGAATATGGATCCTTTCCACTAGAATATCCATGAAATAGGATATTTCAAATCCAATGGTGAGGGATATTGTGATTCAATAAAATATTGGGATACTAATAAATATTGTATTTATTTATTTGTCTAAACATTAAGAAATAAATTACTAAAATTAATCTTATCTTATTTTTTAGAAATAATAATAAAATTACATCAAACATATCGTTATAATTCATACATAATAAGAAAAACCTTATCACCGGCACAAATTCCCAAGAATGGAAAAGGTACCTATATGTCATCCTACAACATGAAAAGAAATTGTATGTGCTAGAAGAAAATTTACCAATTGTGCCTAAAAATTATGCAAGTGATGAATAACTACCTCTGTATGAGAAACATTTAAATGATTCTACAAGTGTTCTATACTTCATGGTATCAATCACGTCGATTGAGATTTTGAAGAATCATGAGGATATGGATTTCTATTAAATGATGTCTCACCTTTGGGATCTATGTCCTGCAAATGTGAGACAACAGATGTATCTGATCTCAAATGCGTTAATCACAACTAATATTGTAGATTCTATGCCATCTAGGACCATGTAGTCATGATTAACGACTACATTGAATGCTTAGACATCTTATTGATTAAATTTGAATACGATTTGCGTATATATCTCATACTTTCATCGCTACCAAATACATTATCCATATTTATTATGAATTATAATATGAGAAATAATGAGAAGAGTCTTTCTGAAATTATGACCCTGATTCGCCATGTGGATAAGGACATGAGGTGTGATAATCCCATGGTTCATATGGTGAACAAAAAAAGGAAGGAAAACAAAAAGGGTCCCAAGCTTTATAAATAGAATAAATCTCTTGAGAACCATCCAACCAAGAAGATGATGATCAGGAGGCAGGGTAGGGACAATGAGGTAGTATATTTTTCATGTGGCATGTCAGGCCACTGGAAGAGGAACTGCACCTAGAGGCAAGGGGGAGATAAATTTATGTTTGTTATCAAGTTCAATATTTCCATTTCTACACATTGTTTATTATATTTATCTTTTAGATATCATATCTATATCCAAGTGTAAAAAATTATATTTCAAAAGATTTATAGAGGAGATGAGGATCTGAGATCTTTCAATGGAGCAAGGTTTTCTACAATATCCATTACTGACTCCCATATTTCATTGAAAATAATAATGATTTTCATTTTATGAGAATCTTATAATATTCCTACAGTTACAAAGAACATAAATTTTGTGTCATGGTTAGATATAGATGGGTTTATTTCCAAGTTTGTAAATAAAATTTTCTTGTTTCATAAGAAAAACAGATGTTATAGTATGGAGAATTTTAATAATGTTTTTTTATGTATTAAATTATGAAAACCAAGTACTGTAAATCAATAAAAATAATGTTCACACAACTCATATTACACCCAATAGTGTCATCACTGTCTTGGTCATGTAAATGAGAATAATTTGAAAATGATATATAAATATGGGTATTTAAACTCTTCTAAGTTAAAACCACTTGATATATGTCATTCTAGATTATATGGAAAATGGACAAACCATCATTCAATGGATAGGGTGAAAGGGTCTCAAACAATCTAGCATTGGTACACACTGATGTGTGTGGACAATTTCATGTAGAATTTGGAGGTGGATATTATTAATTCATAACTTTTACTGATCACTTGAGTTGATATGGATATATATAATTGATGAGGTATAAGTCTGAGTCCTTTGAGAAATTAAATGAATTCATTAATGAATTTTAGAATCATCTTAGAAGGAAATGAAGAATCTTTGATCGGATTGAGGCGCGGAATATCTTAACCAAGCATTCATCGACTTTCTATGAGAGTTATGGATTCTTTCTCAACTCACTCCACCATATAAAACATATTAGAATGGTGATAGTGAAAGGAATAACTATACCTTGTTAGACATAGTATGGTCGATGATGAGTCATGAAGATAATTCATTATCCTATTGGGGATATGCATTACAAAATATGACGTACACATTAAACTGAGTACCAACTAAAGAAGAAAATGGAATTCCATTTGAGTTATGTAATAGAAAGAAATCCATTTTCTTGAACACACATATAGAGATTGTGAGGTGTTTGTTAAGGCCTTCTTAGGTAACCAAATATCACTATAGGGAATGAGGTGTATCTTTATAGGTTATCCTAAGGAAACAAATGGATATTACCTATACAAAACCTGGGACAAGAAAGTGATTATTATTAGGCAATCAATTTTTCTTGAGATGGAGAGCATCCTAAAAAAGGATAGTGGGAGCAAGATTGACTTTGGTGAAGTTGATGCTCATGATACATAAGATTTGTTCCATGAACAAATTCCAGATGTCATCAGGGAAGATGTAGTTCCCGAAACAAATGTATTACGTTGGAGTATAATGGATGTAGGAAAACCACAGAGACATGGTTTTCTGGTCACTGAGGATGTGACACATTATTGGTTGACAATGATGAACCTCTATCTTACAAGGAGGTAGTAGAGAACACATAAGATACCAAATGAATATTAGATATGAATTATGAGATGGATTCCATGTATCAAAACCTACTTTTGGTTCTGTTAGATGCTTCAGTTGATTTAAAGAATATGGATGCAAATGTGTATTTGGGAAGAAACTGGACATGGAAGGTAAAGTAAGTACCTCTAAAGAAAGTATAGTGGATAAAGGTTTTAAACAGAATTAAGGAATTGACTATGATTAAACCTTTTCTCTAGTAGCTATGTTTAAACCCATCATAATCAAAATTTCTATAGAATCTTACCATGACTATGATATTTGGAATATGGATTTAAAAACTACATTCATTAACAGAAACCCTTGGGAAGATATCTATACGACATAACCATAATGGTTTATGAATCCTTGTGATGCAAAAAATATTTTCAAGTTGTAGAGATCAATTTATGGATTGAATAAACCATAGATTTCGATGATGCCATAAAAGAATTTGGTTTCATTAATATTGAATGTGATCCATGTGTTTACAAATGGTTGAATGGGAATACAGTCATTATACTAGTAGAATATGGAGATGACATATTAATTATTGGAAACTACATACTGGTCTTAGAATATGTTAAGGATTTATTGAACAAGTGATTCTCTATGAAAGTCTTAGGTGGATCATCCTACTTCATAGGGATCAATATAATTCATGATATATCCAAGAGGGTTCTTGGACTATGTAAAAGTAGATATATTGACCAGAAATTGAAGATATTGTTTATGGAACAATCCAATAGTGTTTTGGTTTCAGTATCACGTGGTTGGAATATTTCTAAAAAAATGTGTCCCTAGAAACAACAGGAGAATGAAAGAATGAGTATGATCCCATAGACTTGGGTGATATGATCAAACATGTTTGTATTGTTATGTACAGGACTTGATGTTTCCTATACATTGAACATGGTAGGATGATAACAAGAAGATCTGGGAGAAAATCATTGGATTGATATTAATGAAATCTTTAAGTATCTGAGAAGAACTAAGAATATGTTCTTAGAATATGAAGGAGACAAGGAGCTGGTCATCAGTTGTTATATTGATTCTGGTTTTCATATTGATTAGACTGATCTAAAGTGGCAATCAGTATATTTTTTCTCTCTTAATGGTGGGGTTTTGAGTTGGTGGAGTTCAAATAATCCATTTTTTCTGATTCTATAAGGGATTCTGAGTATATAGTGGCTTTTTATTTAGACAAGGAATCCATTTGGTTTTGGAACTTTTTCTAGGATCATGATGTGGTACCTAGTAGTAAAGACCCTATAAAATTATATTGTGATAATACTACATTGGTGGAACATTCAAAAGAGCCATGGTCACAACAATGGACAAAAAATATACTCTAGAAGTATCACCTATTGAGGTAATTATATCATATGGATGAAGTTGTAGTAAGTAGAGTACTCATAGAAGAGAACATGGTGAACTCATTGACTAAGACCCTATCTCAGTAGAATCATGAGTATCATGTGAGAGCTATAAAACTAATGGTTATTAGCAGTTCGCTCTAGATCATGTGAGAGTCTGTTGGAGTTTGTTTCCTATAACCAAATAATTTATACTCTGATAAAATTATATTCATGATTTTGAATATTAATAAACTCCTTATCATATCATGATTGTTCTTATACATAACATAGTATTAGATAATATCCTATGATTGGTTGTCTCACTATAAAGTCATAATAGTTCCCTGCTATGATGAGAACCTAGAAGTGCTCTGACACTATTCTTGAATATATATTATGTATTCGGATGATATCATTTGTGGGATAGAAATGATACATGCTATTATGGGTGGAGAATCATAGGCCTTTAAGACAACTTCCCATGGTCTATTCCCTTTGTAATATATAGTATGATGATTATAAGAATGGGACCTTCTAGTAGGAAATCCAAATTTCTATGGTTCATAGGATGTTCTTTTCTGTGAACATGTGTATTGGTCCTTAGACTTCAAGATTATTATTAATGAGTATTATAATTCATGTAATTAAATGTATTGACAAAAACCATAACAACATATGTTCATGGTGTGGTAGGATATGATGGGTGTGACATGAGTAATATTTTAGTAATGAATGATGCAAGAATGGATTTCCCCTTTGTTACTTAAATAAAAGTTAATATCTCAACCTACTTGATGGTAATGAAAAAATAAATAAATTGATGTCCACGTTGATATATAGGCTAGTTTTATTTCCCAAATTTCAAAGAAAGAGATATTCAGCATATAGGTTGTTGGAACTAGCTTGCAACTTGTTCGATTTGATATATTTTGATATAAGGATTATATTACACAGTAAGCAATAGTATGACACTACTACAAAGACAGGAAAGGAAAGCGCTACCCCTTTATCAGTGCTAAAAAAAGCATTGATAAAGGGGCCTTTATCAGGGCTAAAAAATGCGCTGATAAAGGGGCGCGTTTATCAGGGCTAATTAAAGCCCTGATAAAGGCCCCCTTTATCATGGATTTTTTTAGCGCTGATAAAGGCCCCCCCTTTATCAGCCCTTTTTTTAGCGATGATAAATGGGGCCCCTTTATCCGCGCTTTTTTTAGTAGCACTGATAAAGGGGGATTTATCAGTGCTTTTTCTTACCGGTGGTAAATTTTATGTTTAAAAAAATCATGAAAAATAAATTATTGTAATATAAGTATATTTATATTGATATAAATATAATATATATTTTTTATATATTTTTTAGATACATATAAATACAATATTGAATTTAATATATAATAAATTTAATGAAAATGGTTTTAAAATATTTTAAAAAAATTATTATTAGTTAATAATTTGATAATTATTATCGATTAAAAACCATTTAATAACAATTTGAAGAGATAAAAATTCAAAATAATTAATAAAAGATCTAAAATAATTTGAAAATGCAACTCAAACTTCAAACAACCATAACTTTTGATTCGGGTATCCGTTTGATCTCTATAGCATATCAAATCGAAGCCTACGATGAGATCTACGTGTTAGTGACCTAGGAGAAGTCTTTGTCACATTCTTCAAGTTCAAAAAGGGACCAGAAGTCCTTTAAAACTGAGTTTTTAGTCGGGATACCCCAATTTGTTAACATTCAAACATGTATAACTTCTGATCCGGATGCTCATTTGGACTATACCATATATCATATCAAATATTGTTTCATTTTCTTCGATTAGACTATTTGTATAGTTGAAATGGGCTTCTAGATTATAAGTTATTATCATTTTAACATTCTATGGATTTTCAAATACACATATATATGTATTTATTCGTAAATATATGTGTGTCTCTCTGTGTGTGTTGTATATATATATGTATGTATGTATGTATTTATTTATTTAATTATAAACAAAAATAAAATACACATTTCATAAATGTATTTAAACCTAATCTTATAAGTATATATTAATATACAAATAAATATACGAATAAAAAATTATAACTAAAAATATATATTTAAATAAGTAAATATTAATATAGATTAATATATGAATGAATATATATTTACAAATATATGAATAAATATATTTATATTAATATGAATCTATATCAATATATGAATAAATATAACTATATATATATATATATAAATAGATATATCATTAAATAGTGAAAAAAATGAAATAGCTTAGTGGCAGAAGGGGCAGCCATAAAAGGGGAAGGTTGCGGGTTCGAGTTCGGGTGGAAGAAAAGGGGTTCACGTGTGAGGATGTGTGGAAAGGGAAGCATGAAAAAGACATCATAGAGATGATAATGTGGGGGTTCAAGAACTGTTAAAATCTCTCCCCGCATTATTTAATTCTTTTTTAATTTTTTTGACCTTTATCAGCGCTAAAACAAGAGCTAATAAAGGGGTCTTTTATCAGCACTTTTTTTAGCGCGGATAAAAGTGACCTTTATCAGCGCTTTCCGAAGCGCTGATAAAAGAGACCCCCCCTATATTAGTGCTGAACTTTACAGCGCTTATTTAGTGCTATTAAAGCCTATTTTGAGCACTGATATAGCCCTTTTTTGAAGTAGTGTGAGGTGACTTGTCATTGAGGCATTAAATTCTTTCTCTATGGTTACATTGGCATGTTTCTAGACACTAACCTTGGACTTTAGGTTACTTCACCTAATTCCCCTGAGAAAAAGACCTATAGGGTCACACACCAACTGTATCCAAAATCTCAATTAAATAATATATTATTATTTATTATTTAATATGATGAATAAATATATTTATCATAAATGGAAAAATAATTATTCATTTATACTTGATCACATATAAATATTTATTTTTTATTTAATAAATATAATATTTATTTATTTATTAGTGAATCATGTAATTATATTTAATTAAAAAATAAATATTCATTATCCAAGGATGAATAAATATTGTGGGGAGAGGGCGGACTAAGTTTAATGGCCAGGTGAGAAATAATAATATTGAATATTATTTGATTAAATAATATTTAAATATAATTTTCATGTTTAGAGCATGTCGGGAAATAATAATATTAGTATATTTATTTGACATGGGGATTTCTAGGATTAAATAAATAAGGTAACTTGTGAAATTATTTTATTTTAACCCTAACAATATAAATACCCAATTATGGTTTTTTTATCAAGACCGAATTTAGTTGTGAACAATGAATCTTGGAGGATCCTCTCAACCCTAGAGATCTCCATTCTATAAGAACACTCCCAAGAATGGTGGGAAATCCATTTCCACTGGATTGAGGAGAACACTTTTTAAGTGATTCTAAAGGTAATTAAGGAGAACGATACTAGCGCAAGGATATTAATTGATAGCACATGGAAACTCATTTAGTAACATCTGGAGATTCCAGGAACATATGTCCATCACCTCTAGAGGAAATCTACAGTTGGTGTCTCAAAGGAAAAGACATGGCATTGCATATTTGTCACCTGATTCATCAATGAAGAAAGAATTACTTAGAGGTAATTCCTTATCTAAATAAATTAATTATGAATAATCTTGGTTGATCTCCTCTTTCTTGGTTTTGTAAATATTAATATTTCCTATCCCTCATTTAATTCCATGATCACAATGATTAAACATCATATAGATCTCTAATTTTTCATCGATCATGATAAAAAATGCTTGCACCACCCATCGTACGCTTTTGTTTCTCCTAGAACCTACTGTAATAACCATGTTGCATCACTTATAGAGTTAGGGATGTGATAGACTTATTTATTTTTTTATGGAGTTATTATAGATGAAAACCCTATAGTTGTTGATTATACTGCTATATGTCTAATATTTTCACACTATAGGATCCAGTGTGATTCTTATGATTATTTTTAATTTGATGATATTTTCTTAGATATCCCCACAACACAGATTGTTACTATTTGTTTTTACATTTCACAGACATGTTCCGACAATTTATTTTTATTTACTATTATTCTAAATCATTTTTATAATGGAAATCATTTTATATGTATTCCATCATTAATTTATGGATCATTTTACTTTTTGTTTTTGTTATAATTGTTTTTTGAGAAATGTTTTGAATAAATAAAATCTATTTTGATTTATTTTCATAATACATAAAGTCAAAATTTCTAATATTTTAATGTTTTTACACTTTTAAAAGTATTATTCAATCCACTGGTTAGAAAAAAAATTATATTTTGAATTAATGATTTTGAATGAAATGTTTTTATCTGTATGAGTATAAATATATTGATCTTAATCGTGGTTTTTTTATTTTCCATAAATTTTTACGTTGTGATTTTGAAAATAGATAAATGTATGATATTTCATTCCTTTATAATTTTTTTTGAAACATATTTTTAAATGGTATTCTGAATATATTTTTTGAAATGTTCTATAAATGACATTTAACTGACTATTTTGGGAAATATTACTAGGTCTATTTAGCTAAAACCCTATATACACACCCATATGGGTATATATAGATTTTATGCCTTCATATATTTTCTATGGTTATGATATCAATTTTCATATCATTATTGTTGTCCATTTATTGACATTTGGGGGAGGAAAGTGATCATGGATCACATGGAGATTTTCAAGTTGTGTCTCATTTTTTTGTTTATTTTGTGATGTTATTTTTTTTTGGAAAATCTGAAAATATTATCTCTTTGAATTTTATTTTCCATTATAAAGAGACGTTATTATGAATTAATCTTATTTTTTATATAATAAGTGAGTTTTCAGTTATATGTATTATGAATCATTTATTATGATTATTTATTTTTACCTATTTAGTTTATATCCTTGGATGTCTAATATATAGACACACCATATTGGATACTCAGAATTGTTTACAATGCATGTTTAATTTTATTAAAGGTTGAAATCAATCCAAATTTTATATAGGTTTATAGCATGGTTCATCAACTACTAGAATCACATGGCCAGTTTGTAATTTAAAATTATTATTTAATAAAACTTGATAAACAAAGAAAATATACAAGGATGCAGTTTTGTGAAAATAAACTATTTATTTAATTTATTTATATAAAACCAAATCCAAACATAATTATTCAATATAACAGATACATTTAGTAATTAAATAGATTTTAGTTTAGTTTCAAAAAATAAACAAGTTAATGATGCTTCATAATTTATCATAACAAACCATTAATTTCCACTCATCAACCTAGCTATTATCTAATCAAAAAATGAAATCACAAAAATAATATTTATGTATTATTAATTTAATTATAATTCATTTAGTTGATAGTTAATGGAAATTATTATTTTTATAATACAAGAAAATTTATTAAAGTGAATACCCAACTAAATATATAAATAAAATCGAAAATCGTGATTTAAAATTAAATTCATGTTTACAAAAAGTAATCAAGATATCATAACATAAATATGTACCAAATAGTAATTTTCTTTCTTTAAAAAGTTCTAAGACATGTAAATATCTAGGTCACTTTATCAAAATAAAGTGAGGTAACATAACAAAAACATATTATAGATACATTTCTTTATAAATCCTAAAATGATTTTGAGCATATATAGTTTCTAAGAAAGATCTTATATAAATGAAAGAATGTAAATAATTAAATATCACAAGTCTAAACATAAATTTCATATAATAAATAATTTCAAAATAATTAAACAAGTTTAAAATACTTTACACAATAAACCAAGCATAAATATATAATTTGAACAAAATGTATGATGTTGTTTTCATCTCACCACACCCAATCCCATGCACAACCATTATTCAGTCCCTCGATGGATATATTTTCACTGCAAATGATTAGTTCAACCCATATTTGTGATATTTCATAACTCCATCACAATTCCAAAACAACTAAAATCATCCCAAGATCTTATAAACACCCATAATAGTGTACCAACATGAAACATAGTGTAACATTATGGTTGGTTTCTAATCGTACCACGATTCACTGTTTTATTTCACCCTTATACCAATGTATTAAAGTTGTATTGTATTGAATATTACAAGTATAACAACAAATTTCACTCCATGTTTGATTCAATTATTTTTTTTCTAACACTGTTAAAATAGGAAATTTTACTTTTCTGATAATTATATTGTAGGTGGTGGTGATTTGGAGGACCAATGATGAAACCCAAGAAAGATGGGCTAATCTGCACATGATCGAAGAACACCAGTAGACTAAAACCCATGTTTCTACTTAAACATATATTCAAATGGGCTGAAACATTGTATTCCGGTCCTAAATTCCATTATCTTCATTTCATATGAAGGAACCTAAGCCTAATTCGTTCAGTAAGAGGCCCATAAAAACTGATATGTCCAATAAAGTGGATCTACACGGGGTCAAAACATTGCCTATGTGTTTCGACAATATCACTTAATATATTCCTTATCCGGCATCCATATTTGACATGGAGGTAGAAAAGGTGTAGTAAAACAAAATTTTAGTTTTTTCCAAAGTGTTTTATGACTGTCTGACCGGAAAAACCCATGGAACAAGATGATTATCGAAATCAGGGTGCCCAAAACCACCTCAGACAATGCCTATAAATTGGAACCTTGGGCTCCCCATTTTGGAGTTAGGCCAGGAGGAAAGGTGATACCATTTTGGAATCCCCAAGGAGTCTCTTAAACATTCATAGAAGTTCTGGAGGCTATGGTATGTTCTACTTCAACATCTTCTTCTTCCTCCCCTCCCATGGATTTCTAAACCCCCTGTGAACACCGAGGGGGGAACGTGATGTAAATCCCAAGCTTCATGATTGTAGTATTTGAGTGATCTTTTTAATTCTAGGTTTTTTTGTTTTTCATCATCCTATATTCTTATTTTATTGATTTATTAACTGGTATGTCCTACTCAACTCATATGATCATGTTTGGGGGTACCCATTCATTTCATGTTTCACACACCGTACACCACTTTCTTTTTCCCACTTCTAATTGTGGTGTTTGTGTGGTTCATATTGGTCAGTTGAACTCACACAAGCAGGGCCAAATTCACGTTCATTTATTTAATGGTATCACAATGAAATAACATACAAACCTGGACAGCACTTCAAGTTCTTCATGTGTTTTCTTGGTCAGTTTCGGTTATGATGTCGAACACAAATCACCCAATCATCGGCGGTGTCAGGTGAATAATTGTGTGTTTTCGACTGAACCCTAGGAGGTATCCTAGTATAAACTCAGTAAAATTCTATTAATAGGTGTTACAAAACAGGGATTAAAATATCATTACCCTATATCTTAAAGCGATGAAGGAAGAGCATCACGAGACTTCCTTGGGTTGATCACGTTTAATTAATCTTGTTTACTTATACTTTGTTTTATCACTTTCATTTTCTATTGTCATCTTTAATCATCAAAACCAAGTATTATATAACTCCATTTAACTTTTTAACTTCATAATCAGAACCAAATTTTGGAATTAATGATCTAAGGCTCCGTTGAGAGACAACCTAGGGTTGCTTCTATACTACAGAAATTCTAGTTAAAAATAAAAATCTAATTTGACGCGCTTGACAACGCGATCAAATTTTGAAACCATTTCTGGGGATCCAAGATGATTTTTTTATTTCCTTTTCTCTATTTATTTTAGTTTTAATTATTCCTCCATTCAATACTCCACCCCCATTTGATTTTTTAGTTTTAGGATTTTTTCATTGTTTTTGTTTATTTTTGTGTGTTTTTTTCACTCTCTCTCTCTAATTCTGTCATATAACATTCTATTCTTCTTTAACCCTTCTTAATTTATTTTTTTATCCATCTAAAATAAAAAAATATAACAAACAATAAATAAATTAAAATGGACATCATTGTTGCATGATAAGATCAGGTAAAGAAACACTACTTGAATTTGATCATGAAATTGAAAAATCACTCCACTCAAAAATCAAGGCTTCTAGAGAAGGTCAATCAATAACACTGGGGAACCTCAAGTGGTCTTAAAACAATCAGAAATTGAACCCAATCAAACCCATGAAAACCTGGATGCAAATAATAAAACCATAAAAGAACTAACCACCCTGAATGTTGAGTACCAACCTGCGTACATCCAATATCCCGAGGAAGTAGCCAACATTGAGAAATCAAGCCTCATCCACCTTCTTCCTAAATTCCATGGTCTTCCCAGTGAGGACTCTTATAAACACCTTAATTAGTTTCACATAGTTTTCTCCACCATGAAACCCCAAAATGTGTGTAAGGACTTGATCAAGTTTAGGTAATTCCCTTTCTCCCTTGATGGTGTAGCCAAATATTGGATATACTATTTGCCTACCACGATTGGGGGCTAGAAAGACCTTAAAAGACTATTTTTAGAGAAGTTATTCCTTGGCTCTAGAACTACATAAATTAGGAAAGAAATATGTGGAATTAGGCAATCACAAGGAGAGACCCATATTGAATATTTGGAGTGATTCAAAAGTCTTTGCTCAAGCTGCCCCCACCACCAGATTAGTGAACAACTATTAATCCAGCACTTTTATGAGGGACTTATCCCCATGGATTGTTGAATGATTGATGTTGTAGCTAGTGGTGCCGTAGTTTATAAAACTCTTTCCTTTGCTCATGACTTAATAACCAACATGGATCCAAATACACAACAATTTGGTACACGAGAAATTCCACCAACCCGAGGAGTTCATGAGGTAAGTCACTCAGCCCTAGAACAAAAGGTGGATAATAAACTTGATGAGATGCATACCCTTATAAGGAAATAGGCTCAAGAACAAGGTAACTCACAATCTCCTCATGTTACAATACATTGTGGTATTTTTTGTGACAATATTCATTTTTTTGACCAGTGCCCACAACTTCAAGATTCACCTGAGTCTTGTCCAGTCATGTTCCTAGTGTGTCCATTCCAACAAGCACCTCCCTTCTAGAAGAAAAAATTCAGGCCAAATCCAAACCATGGGTGGCAAGAACAACCCCTATATCGACAAGGAGGAATCTCAAGCTACCCCAAGAATAATTGGTATGAACAATGTCAAGGTATGAATCCTTCTTATCCATCAACATCTCAAAACAATCCACCTACTCCCAAATCAGATCCAAGCCTCGAGGATATGGTGATGCAAATGGAAACCCAGAACCTTCAGTTCTAATAGACTGCAGAATCCGCAATTCAAGACCTACAAACTCAAGTGGGAAAACTGGCGAACACTATCGGTGAGCTTAAGATGTAAGTTTATGGACAACTACCATCCCAACCCATTGTCAATCCAAAGGACAAAGGTAACGTATGTGCAATTACACTTCGTAGTGGTAAAGAAGTTTTCTCATTCTACTGGTTCTATTCCATAGGTATGTCCCACTTTTGAAAACTATCTTCTCCAACCCTCAAATGTTTCAAGAAAAGAAAAAAAAGAAAAAAGAGTAATCCAATTATCATTAAGGATTCCCATAAACAATCCATTCCTCTTTTCTAGGGACGTGTCAATAGGTGTCATCTTGAATCCATTGTCTCCGGAATTATTTCTCAGCTGGAAACTTGGAAAGGGAAAGCTATGTCTCATGGTGGGAGAGTCTGTCTTGTCAACTCAGTGATTACCTCTATGTTTTTTAATGTGTTTTCTATTTACAGGTGGCCAAATAATCTTATAAAAGAGATCCAAAGGCTTATCAGAAACTTCATATGGACTGGTTCCATATAGGAAAGGAAATTGGTTGTGGTGGAATGAAAAGAGTGAATTAAACCAGTTGAGATGGGGGACATTGGGATTAAAGATTTGAGTCTGTTTAATGAGGCCCTGCTCAGCAGGTTTACCTAGAAAATTATTACTTCTCAAGACTCTTCGATGAAATTTCTCTCAGCCCAGATAACCTCAAGGCTCTAGGATGGTTATTCTCACTATATATCTTCTTCCATTTGGACTACATTAAAGTAATCTTTTAATGGGATCATGTCCTGTTCGAAGTGGATTGTGTGTAGGGGGTCTACTCTGAATGCTTGGAGTTTACATGGTTGGACAAGCCGATCCAAGAGGACATTGTTATTCCATCTAATGTGTTGCACTGTTCGGTTGCTGATATATAGGATGGAAGAGAAGGTATATATGATTTCACTTCTCCTCAAATTAAATATGAGATCCATAGATACAACTACATTGACAAGGACACTCTTGTATGGAAACCAAGCACTAATGGGGTCATCACCACCCGGGCTGTGTACCAGTACATGGGAATTGGGAATATTGCAGCCCCAAGGTGGCTTTCTACATTCCAGAATTTTTTGATCCCTCCTTTAGTGTATTTTCTTCTATGGAGGATATGTAAGAGTAGGCTCCCGGTGCAATGTTCTATTCAAAGGGCTGGGATTCAGCTTGCCTCGGCCTGCTCTATCTTCTTTTCCGCGGTTGAATCAATTGATCATGTTATTTTTCCTTGTCCTCTGATATGCAGGTTATGGAAGTATATCCAGGACATGAAAAGTTGCCGCTTGGACTTGAAATCATTTGATAGGCTCTTTCATTCATTGGTTTTGGCCTGTTGTAGTGAGCAGGTTCAGGATATCCTTATAGTGGTTGTTTCAGCATCTATAGGGTTCATTTGGAAGGCTAGAAATGATCATGTTTTTTAAAACATCATGCCAACCATCTGGTCAGGAGTGAGGGTGGTTCGTAGGGATATTTGCACAGACTCAAGAGTCAAGGTTGGTTGAATGCATAACGGTCTAAATGATCTTATTATATTGCGGAATTTTAGCATTGCTGGTAGGGTTAGAAAAACATTAGTGATGAAGTCAATTATATAGATCCCTCATATTACCTATCAGTTGAAGGTCAATGTTGATGGGGTAGCTTCAGGTGTACCAGGGCCTTCAGGATGCGGTGGTGTCTTCCGTACCTATCAGGGCTTCGTTTAGGGCTGCTTTTATCATTATATTGGTCAGGGCCCTCCCATTAAGGCTGAGTTGTGGGCCATGATTAAAGCTATCAATTATGTAGTTCATTTTGGATGGCGATTTCTCTGGCTTGAATCGGACTCTATGGTGGGTGTTGAAATACTTCGGAGGCGGTCGAGGAATGTCCCATGGATGATGTTGCCCTCTTGGATCGATTGTCTTCATCTCCTTGATGCCATCATTTTTTAGGTGACACATGTCTATAGGGGGGTCAATCAGGTTGTTGATGTGTTGTCAAAAAAGGTCATTGTGGAATCATGCTCTGAATGGTCTTTTATGGCTTTTGATTGTTGTGTTCCTTTTTCTGAGGTTGATTCATGTGGGTAGTCTTTCAATAGGCTTTGTAAACACCCCTTTTGATGTTCTGAATATGTACATTATTTTTTAATAATGTTTTGGTATGAGCGGGTCTTACTTGATCCTGGGCCTTTTGATTAAAATTTGGAGGAGAAAAGGTCGGTTTTAACATCTGTGTGGCTATGAAAAACCACGTTGAAGAGCACTCCACTCTTCATGTCTATTCGATGGAAGTAATCTCAAATGGTGCACACATACACAACTCTCTCCTCAACTCAAATTCTGATTCATTTGTATTTTCTTCACCCTTGAATGATTTTAGTTTTGTGTCATGTTTTGAGTGTTGTGTGAGTTCTGAAAAGTGTAAATTTTGTGCTTTAATTGATTATTGTGTTCATTCTGAGGTACCCATGACCATCGATGATTTAGAGAATCTCATTTTAATAGATTCTCTATCTTTAGAGAATAAACATGAGAAGATAGACAATTTAATGGACCTCACTCCCCCTAAATCCCCTCTCTCATTCCAAAACCCCCGGTGTTGAAATTAAAACCACATAATTCTAATTTAAAATATTCTTATCATGAGGGATAGACCAATTTCCCATCATTATTGCCAATAACCTCTCTCCAAAGTAAGAATCAAAACTCATCAACCTTTTGAGAAAGTGTAAAAAGGAAATTGGATGGACATTGGATGATATTCCAAGGATTTTCCCATATATTTGTATGCACCATATACTTTTGGATGATGAGGCTAAAACCGTAATACAATCTCAACGCTGGTTGAATCCCACTCTCCTTGAAGTGGTAAAATTAGAAGTCGGTAAATTACTTACTACGAGGATCATTTATCCTATATCTGATTGTAAATGGGTTAGCCCGGTACAAATTGTGCCTAAAAAAAATATGAATAATAGTTGTGTCAAATGATAGGAATGAATTGGTTCCAACACATGGGAAAACAAAGTTGGGGAGCCTGTATTGACTACCGGCTACTAAATCAAGCCACACGGAAGGACAACTTTCCTCTACATTTCATTGACCAAATGTTAGAACGATTGGTTGGTAATTCCCATTATTGCTTCCTTGATGGATATTCGGGTTATTTTCAAATCCATATAGACCTTGATAATTAATAAAAGACAACATTTACCTATCCATTTGACACATTTTCATACAGAATGATTCCTTTTGGTCTTTGTAATGCTCCTGGTACTTTTCAGCATTGTATGTTGAATATATTTTGAGAGTACCTAAATAATTGCACGGATGTTTTTATAGATGATTACATAGTTTATGAAACTTCTTTTGATGATTTTTGGTAACACCTAGGTTCTATCTTCCATCGTTGAGAAGAAAAAGATCTTGAATTAAATTATGAGAAATTCCATTTCATGGTTAATCGAGGGATAGTTCTTGGGCATGTTATTTCAAAAGAGGGAATTCAAGTGCATAAATAAAAAATTGAATTAATTTCAACCCTTCCATATCCAAAATGTGTTTTTGAGGTTATATCTTTCTTGGGTCATGGTGGTTTTTACCTCTGGTTCATTAAATACTTCAGTAAGATTGCACCTCCCATATCCCAGATATAACAAAAGGATTCTGAATTTGTTTTTGATAAAAAATGTGAGGATGCTTTCAATTCACTAAAAAAGAGTCTCACATCACCTCCCATCATCCAACCACCAATGTGGGTTCTCCCCATCGATCATATGTGTGATTACTATAACTTTTCATTTGGGGTAGTTTTATCACAAAGGGTTGAGAAGGCTCCTCATGTCATTGAATATGCCTCACGTACCCTTGACCCGGCCCAGGAGAACTACACAACCACTGAAAAAGAACTTATTTATATTGTTTTTACCTTGGAGAAATTCTTTTCATATCTTATTGGGTCAAAAATCATTTCCTTTTCTAATCATGTTGTTCTTCGTTTTCTCCTAAAGAAACCAGAAGCTAAACCCCACCTCATTCGGTGGATGCTCCTTCTCTAGGAGTCTGACATTGATATTAGAGATAAGAGAGGAGTGGAAAATGTGGTAGCTGACCACATTAGTAGGATTTCCCCACCATTAGACCATAATGTTGACTCACCCCTCTTCATTAGAGAGCTCTTATCTCATGAGAACCTTTGTGATGTTGTGGACCTTACCCCTGGAATGAGAACATTGTGAAATTCCTTGCAACATCTAGGGTCCCCGCTGATTTCATCACTTCACAATCCCAGAAACATAAGCATGATTCTTGATGGTACATTTGGGATGACCCATATTTGTGGAGAATTTGTGGTGACCAAGTAGTTCGTCAGTGGGTCCCTGACCATGAGTTCACCTCTGTTTTGACCTTTTACTACACCTTGCCATGTGGGGGCCACTTTGGCTCTCTATGTATAGCTCGAAAAGGCATTGAATCTGGACTATATTGGATTAAAATTTATAGGGATTCCCATAGATTTTGTATGTCATGCAGTTGTTGTCAATTTCGAGGGAATATCTTCACGAGGAATGAAATTCCCCTACAACCCATGTTAATTTGTTAAATTTTTGATGCATGGGGCATTGAATTCATGGGGAATTTTCCAAATTCATTTTCCTTTGTGTACATATTATTGGATTTTGACTACATATCTAAATGAGTGGAAGAAATGTCCACTAGGACCGATGACCCTCGAGTGGTTGTTGATTTTGTGAGGTCCCAAATTTTCAGTAGGTTTGGTTTACCTAGATTCATCATTAGTGATCAGGGTTCACATTTTTTTAATCACAACATGAAAAATTTGCTTCATATGTATGGGGTTGATAATAAAGTCTCTACAGCATATCACCACCAAACAAATGGACAAGTAGAAATCTAAAAACGTAAATTTAATTGAATCTTGGAAAAAACGGTACAACCCAATAAGAAAGATTGGAGTTTGCGCTTAAATGATGCACTTTGGGTGTACCATACAACTTTTAAAACCCCAATCGGAATGTCACCATACAGAATTGTGTTTGGAAAGGCCTGTCACCTCCCAATTGAGGTAGAACACCGTTCATATTGGGTTGTTAAACAATGTAATATGAATCTTTCAGATGCAGGTGAGCATAGAAATATGTAGATTCAAGAGTAAGAAGAAATTCGATGTGATGCATATGATAACTCCCGAATCAATAAAGAAATGACAAAAGATATCAATGATTTCATGATTCATCAGTGGAAGTTCCATATTGGTGAGAAGGTTCTCATGTATAATTCCAGGATAAAGCTTCACCCAGGTAAGCATCATTCTTGATGGTACGGTCCGTATACCGTTAATGATGTGTAGCCTTTTGGTGCTATACAGGTTTTGCATGAGAAGAGTGGAAAAAGTATTACTATTAAAGGGAAGAGGCTAAAACACTTCTATAAGGATTTTCCAATACATGTCGTGGAGGAAATCCAACTGATAGATGCCATATATTACACCACTTAGCAGGTTGTCCCTTCTCCATACATTTTATTTACTTGTTTATTTATTTCAAATAATTTCATTGAGGACAATGTAACTTTTTGGTGTGGGGGAGGGTGACATGTCATAGTTAGGATTAAAGAAAAACAAAACGAAAAAATAGATTGTTTTCATTTTTGATTAATTTCTCCTTATTTTGTGTTTTTAGATAAAAAATGATCTTCAATAGAATATCCAAAATAATTTTTCATGCTTGAGTCGATTGTGTTGAAAATTCCACTATTTTGGAAAAATGTTTTTAAAATGAAAGTTGATATGAAATCTTTTTCTATAATTTTTATTTTCAAATCATTCTTATGTGTTTAATGGATTTTTGAAACCCATGCCTCATTAGCACTGACCAATATTTTAATCCTTTACCAATATACATTCTAATCCGTTTATTGCATATTCTTCCTTTTAAACATTTTCTTGAGAGTCATGGGTCATATAGAGAAACTAGAACTTGCCTTGATTCTATTCGAATCCATAAAATTCAAGAATGCTACATTCATGATAGAGGAAATCGTTCATTGAAAAGCCCTTTGTACAATTATCCTCTATTTTTGGCCACCTTTACATTTTATCCTATTAAGACTTAGAGACCATAAAATGCCTATTAGTTAGTCACATTACAAGATAATTTATTCCTACCTACACATCTCTTTTTTATATTCTTGTTTATTTGTAGCATGTGTGGGTGAGAGGGTGTTTTTATGGGAATTCTGGGGAGAGAATCATTGTTATGGGTTGATATAAAGGGTGCCTACATTTTCCTAGGGAAATGGGTTCACAAGCCATATTAAATCATTTTTTTGAACATGTTTCTGTATTTATCTCAAAAAAACTAAAAAAACATAGTTCTTTACATTGAAAAAAAATCATAACAAAAGAATAAAATTGAGAAAGAGGATGTTTACTCATTTTTATTCATTGTCTGGTTGTGACCCACAAAATGGACAACAGGGATAGTGAGTTAGAGGTGATACACTTTTTGAGGTGTTTAGTGTGTATATTATTTGTGAACACATGATGGATTATGATATGTTTTGTAAACAAGATATTAAACACTCCTCTTCAGCCTTAGATTTTTAAACATTAAATCCTACCAACTCTTTAACCTCAGAACAACCTATTGAATTTCTTCTTGAGTTGCGCACAAGTTTCTACTGGTAGAGAATATAGTATCTTTTCAAGAATATGGTAAGATCACATGAACTCTAAGAAAATATCATAACTACACTTTTATATGTTCTTTGAGTTAAAAGGGGAATTTTTTAGGTGAGGTAGGTTGCGACATGTTGCATGGGTTAACAAATGAAGTTCTACAAATTAGAATGTGAGAAAAGAAAAATGGTATGAAAATTAATTCCATAAACGAGACATGATGAATTTAATTTCCAAATAATATTGGATGTTTTCACACCTTTGTTTAGGAATGGGACATGATAAGGATATTATACATTTCATGGGAGTGAAAATGTTTAGGTGTGGGGGTGTGATCGTACCACAATTCACTATTTTATATCACCCTTATACCAATGTATTAAACTGAAATTGTATTGACAATTACAAGTATAATAACAATTTTCACTCCATGTTATACTGAATTTTTTTTTTGGTGAAATGTTACTTTTTTGGATAATTATATTGTAGGTGGAGGTGATTTGGAGGACCCATGATGAAGTCCAAGAAAGATGGTCAATCTGCACATGATCCAAGAACATTAGTCGGATAAAACGCATGTTTCTACTCAACCCTTAATTAAAATAGTATGAAACATTGTGGTCTGGTCCTAAATTCCATTAGAGTCATTTCATATGAAGGAACTGAAGCCCAATTCATTCATTAAGAGGCCCATACAAATTGATCTGTCCAATAAAGTGGATCTGCATAGGGTCAAAATATTCCCTCTGTATTTCGACAATATCTCTTATTATATTACATATCCGACAACCAAATTTGACATGGAGGTAGAAACTGTGTAGGTCCAGAAATGTTTAGTTTTTTCCGAAGTGATGTATGACTTTCTGACTGGCCAAAATCATGGACCAAGCGGATTATCGAAATCAGGGTTCCCAAAACCACCTCATACTTTGCCTATAAATTGGTACCTTGGGCACCCCATTTGGGAGTTTGGTTATAAGGAAAGGTGCTGCCATTTTGGAGTCTCCAAGGAGTCTTATCAACATCCCTAGAAGTTTTGGAGGCTATGGTAAGTTCTACATCAACATCTTCTTCTTCCTCCCCTCCCATGGATTTCTAAACCCCTTGTGATCACCCGGGGAGGAACGTGATGTAAATCTCAAGCTTCATATTTGTAATATTTGAATGATATTTTTAATTCCAGGTTGTTTTGTTGTTTTTCATCATCCTATATTCTTATTTTATTGAGTTATGTACGGGTATGTCATGCTCAACTCATATGATCATGTTTGTGAGTACTCATTCATGTGATGTTTCACACACCGTTCACCACTTTCTTTCCCCTCTTCCAATTGCGGTGTTTGTGTGGTTCATATTGGTCAATTTAAATAACACAAGCACTTTAAAGGTCATGTTAATTTATTTCATGGTATAAAAATGAAATAACATGCAAACCGGGATAGCACATCGAGTTTTTCGTGGGTTTCCTTGGTGAGTTTCAGTTATGATGTCGAACACAAATCACCCAATCATCGGTGGTGTCTGGTGAATCATTGTGTGTTTTAGACTAAACCCTAGGAGGTATCCTATTATAAACTCATTAAAATTATTTTAATAGGTGTTACAAACCTGTGATTAAATGATCATAACCCTATCTCTTGAAGAAATTAAGGATGAGCATCACGAGACTTCCCTATGTTGATCACATTTAATTAATCTGGTTTACTTCTACTTTGTTTTATTGCTTTCATTTTCTATTTTCACATTTAATCAACAAGCCCATGTATTATAAAACCTCATTTCCCCTGTTACCTTCATAATTAAAACCACATTTTGGAATTAATTATCTATGTATCCATCGAGAAACGACCTAGGGTTTCTGCTATACTGTAGAAATTCGAGTTAAAAATAAACAACTAATTTGATGCGCTCGACAACGCGATCAGTTCCATCCCAAACAAAAACCAAATCCACTATTGTTCTCCCACCATGGGTACTAGAGCACTTCCATTTTGACTCACACTCAGATAAATTCATATCAAACCTATGATCAATATCACAAATGCACTATGTCTAACACCTCATGATCTTTTAGAAAATATTTTTAAATGTAATGAAAATTTTTAAGACATTCTTAATGTTGATTATTGAATAAATTTTATTCCATGTGAATGCTTGGATTTGTGGTTTCTTCTGTCATATTTGATGAAACTGGTTATTGGAAACTTAATATTCCCATGATTGACTTTTGAAATAAGGCCTGGAGAACCTCATTATTTATGCAAAAATTCCTAAACGACCATTGTAGAATTTAAATAGATAATTTAATACTATCTTGTGAAACAATTAATCATTTAAACTTTATAAAATATTTATGAAATGTTTAATAATCATGATTTTTATTCGATTGGGTTGTGGGATACCAAAGTTTGTTTGGTAATTCATATTTTAAATTTCAATTTTGAAAAAGGAATGTTGGTTTTAAATGTTAATGTTGGTATTAAGATAAATAAAATGAGGTTTCCATTAAGATGAAATAAAGTGGATTTGATGTTTTGAAACTCATGAAATGATATCAAAGTGAACCTATAAAGTTTTAAAAAATTTAAAGTTTACATGTTTACCTGGAAATTGATTTCAACATTAAATTTCATGTTAATGGTGTTTAATATTATTTTAAATATTTTCACTTGATACTAAAAAAAATTATAGAAAAGGGGGTTCGTATCCCATTAAGTGTTTTGAAAAAAATTGTCGATATTCAAGTATAATTAAAGAAAATATTTGAAGTACGGTATTACAAATTCAAAAAAGAGTCTATTTAATTTGGAAACTGGTATTGAGATGATATTTGAAATTTGAATTATGATTTGGTAGTTTAAAAAAATGTCTCTTGAAAAGTATTTTGTAAAGAGGATGATTTAAATATGGTATTTAGAAAACATTCAAAGTCATAAGATCATTAATTTATTATTCATTAATATATTTCCATAATCCTGGTTTTTTGTAAGTCATCCGCTTATTATTTTATTCATTCCATGGATGATGGTTTTTTTTCATTAATACCAACTATGAGCCTCTCTATAGTGTTTCAAATATGCAAGACTAGGAAATAATTATTCTCTTTCCATGAAGAGTGGCTATTTTATTCATACTGTAATAATTTTAATATTCAAGGGATAATTGTTCTTTTATACTAAATCCAGGTAGATCTTGTATCTCAACCCATTGGGAATGGGGATATTGGTAGAAAGGAGTAAGGACATTGTGAACATGTATTTTATGACCACCTCATCTGTCAAACTATTTTGTGCCTACGAAAATTTTATGATTTAAGAAAAAAACTAAGAAATATTGTTTTATACTTCACCATCTCCCAAACTAATAACTTTTTGATTTAATGTGACAAATATCATCCTCATCAGCTTTATCTCAAGTTTATTATTATTTTATTTTGTTTATTTAGACTCATCCCCCATCTCTTTTAGACATGCACAACCGTTTCTTGAACTAATCTGAGTAGTATTCATCCCATATCGAGTACTTGTGATGATTTTGGATGAATTCAGAGGATACGACAAACAATAGTGTAGTAATTGTTATAATGATATGACTGTGTATGATATAATTTATAATACCAAACGTAGGATCGAATAAGTAAAATGAGATAAAAATACAAGAGGGGGGGTGAATTGTATTCATTAAAAAGTTTCCCTAAGGAAATTTTGATAACCAAAATTCACAACACCGCTATGTTCTAAAGACTTAAATGATTTCAAAATTATGTTTCTGAAAAGTGAAACTTAACAAAATTTTACAATATATAAGATTCTACTTTAAAGTGTATAGGATCTAACTAAATCAGTGTACAACTAAGGATGTATAGGAAAGCTATACTTTCCATATCAATACAAAATGCACAGCGGAAAACAAATTAGTAAACACTACCAGTAATAAGTATAAACTCTTTTATCCCAAAGAGGAGGGTATCCAAAAACCTTGGATAAGAGGAACCTTGATTTATATTTTCAAGAAAGTCTATCTTACCCAATCCTAGGTAAGCCCTCAATCCAAAGATCGGTATCTATCTAGCTATCCCCACAAGCCCTCGACTTGTATGGAAATTAGCACCTATGACTTCACAACCCGAAGTCTTTGATTTTTAAGGTAATCGAACCTCTGCACGAATCAAATTTGCATGAAGAAATGTTTGAACAAGCTCTTCAAAACATTCTGCACAAAGAATGAGAGTTGATAAGAGTCTCTCACTCTAGAAATCACTTCAGGAACATCTGATCAACAAAATTCCAAAAGTCTCTAAAAGTCTTCAAATCTTTAAAATGAGATCCTATTTATAGGTGAATCTCCAATGGTTGACTCCCTCCTCCAATGGTCATAATCTTCCGTGGATTTCGAAGAGACCTGTACAAGTTTCACTAAAACAACGTTTAATAAATAACTTAAAGTACGACGTAGTTTTGTAATGAAACAAGTGTATGCTTAACTAAACTGGAATTCATAATAGAGGTAAAATGAAAGATCAGAATTACAAAAAGATAATGTTCAGAATGGAAGTAAAAAATGAATTCAGAGTCTATGATATGAAGACTATTCAGATTCTGGTTTGTAAGAATTCATAACCTAAATTATGTAGAAATATGGAGTCAGAATTTCAAAGAAATTCGGAGTGTGGCTTCACTAGAATTTGGAACCAAAACTTACAAAGTTCGGAGTCTAAGTTCATGAGAATTAGGAGTCATAAATCATCAGAGTTCAGAGTCTGAATTCAGAGAACTCGGAGTCTGAACATAGAGAAGTTCGTAATCAAAATTCATAATCAGAATTCGGAGTTGAACTATATGAGAGTTCTTATCCATAATTCGGAGTGAAAATTCATAAGAGTTCCTGTCCAGGATTCGGAGTGGAACTTCATGAGAGTTCGTATCCAAAATTCGGAGTGCAACATCATAAGAGTTCGTATCCAGAATTCGGAGTGGAACTTCATGAGAGTTCGTATCCAGAATTACGAGTGTTAAACAGAATACCTCATATCTAAGTATTATATGATTCCGAGGTTTTGGACTTCAACCCGAATTTTATACTTAGAAAATCTATGATATGAAATAATGAAATCTAGGAAAGGGTAAATTTCCTTGATAACGTAAATTTTCCATATAGTAGTAAAACAGGGGTAAAATAAAATTTTCCCTAAGAAATGGTGTTTCTGATTTTCAAAACAAGAGGAATGATCAAGTCATAAGGAAACCCTGATGACATAACAATCTCCCCCTTTATGTGAAAGAATGGAAAAGTCATAAAGAAAACCTTATTGACTAAACAATAATTCTTTTCTGAAATTCAATAATCCTTTTCCTTCAAATCATCCTAAAATTATTTGAAAAAAATAAAATTTTGGGTTCCCCTTATTAGAATTATCTATAATTTTACCTTTGATAACGAATATATTATGTGTACTTTTTTTTAAAAAAATGAATATTTTATGAACTTAATAGGATGTATATAAATCAAAAATCGATTCATGATTATAATATGGCAAAATATTTTGTTGATGGAGTTAAATATTTCATCATGTTTTCAACATACCATGCATATGACACTTCTAAAATCATTTTTTTGGGTTTATGTTGTTTTTATTCAATAAATATTAGTCTAAAAGAGTTTTTATAACATTTGATTTGTCACAAAATATATCATAACAATAACATTTGGACTAAACACAGGGAAAACTAAACATGGACATGGATTGGGATGATACAATGGTTTATGGATCATTTGGTTTGAATACTAATGTAAATGATGACAGAGATCACATTGAAGAAATTATAATGGTAATTGAAGATGGCCATCGTGATTTTAATAAGTTGTTTGAGAAGTTAGATATTAATTCTAAGAGACCTTTGTATATAATATGTATAAAATAAAAATCATTTTCTACTTTATAGAATTTACATAATTTGAATGTTGGCAGTGGATGGAATGAAAACAGCTTTACAGAACAAATTTGTCTCATGAATGATATGATAACAGAAGAAAATGAACTTCCACGTCAAACATATGATGAAAAAATAAATCTATGTTCAATGGGAATGATCTCTAAAAAATAAATTCTTGTAAAAATGATTTTTTCTTGTTTTGAAAGGACTATGAACATCTCATAAAATTCCCAGCATGTAGTGCAGATCAATACAAGAGAAATGAATAAAGTCTTTCAGAAGATGTATGGTACATTCCGATCATTCCATAGTTTAAAAGAATATATGGGTTTCAGGAAACCAGAAGACAATTGACATGTAATACCGACACAAGAATTAAATATAAGAACCTATGTTTTCCAATAGATTCTCCTTAGTGAAAGAGAATTTATTATGAGCATCTTAATTTTGGAAATGATCCAATAAAATCATCTTGCATTATCTATAGATGGAAGAAATCGTTTTTCAGTATTTAGTAATACTCATAGTACATGTCATGTCATTTTGGTAAATTATAAATTTCCTCCATGGTTATATATTAAGAAAAAATACATTATGTTCTCATTGGTTATATTTGGACCAAAGAAACCCAGTAATGATTTTGATGCCTATTTTTCTTCATTGATCAATGATCTAAAATTCATGTGGGATACATGTCTTACAATTAATCTTTCTCCTAGAAGTAAAGAATTCACATTGATATGAATATTTCGTGGGATGATAAATGTCTTTCCTTATTATTGAAATTTGTCAGGTTGTAGCATTAAATTGATATCGGGGTGTTCAATTTGTAAATAATTCACACACTTATTTTCATTAATACATTCCTCAAATACTATTTTTTAGGCCAATGGAAATTTTTTACTTGATGACATAAATATCAATCATGGTTGACAACATTTGATGGGAATGCCAAACATGATACAACATCATTTCTAATAACGGGTGATCCAATGATCGATATATTAAAAGATATTGAAACTCTTTTTGTTTAACCATTTTCAAAAGAACTTATGAAATTAGGTTAGAAAAAGATATCAATTTTCTTGTACTTACTGTATTGAAATTGTTTATATGTCAAAAAATTTCATTATGTGATGCATATACAATACAAATACATTTTATAGTATTATTAGTATGTTATTAAATGTTCATAGAAAAAAAACAAGGAATCAAGGATAGGTTGGAGATGATTAATATGGGGATATGGGAATAATTGGAACTTGTGAAGGTTAAAGGGTAGACTTGTCTTCCTCCAGTATCTTACAATTTATCCATTGCAGAAAAAATTACACCTTTTCATTTTCCTTATTGGTGGAAACCTTCCAAAGGGTTATTCAACAAATATAAAGAATGTCGTGTCATTGAATAATTTAAATTTTAAGGGAAAAAATAACATAACTATCATGTTTTGATGAAATATTTCATTCTCCTTTCTTTACATTTCATTCTATCTAAAAATTTACAACATACGGCGGCTAATCATTGTTTTCACTTTCAAAATCCGGTTTATGGGTTCCCGGTACCCCACTACATGATTCCAATACAACCACTTTCACCATTACACAAAAACATCATAATCAACATCATAAACCAATGGAAATATCCAAGAAACCACAAACCAGAGCAAAAGAACATCAGAGAAGCTGGCCAACCCTCAGAAAGGGTTACCTTGAACGTCCCTCGGCGCGACCATCGACACCGGCCCAAAAACTCTCATCGGCAAACTCCAACGAAGTTCACCAATCCATCAAGAGAAATGAAATGGACCTCTAGGAAGAAGCCATCCACAAAGGACATAAAGGAAACCATAGTGAAGATGACCAGATCTTGACGCCGTTAGAACCCTGATCCGTAGACAACTCAGAGGATCCACCTTTCCCTTAAATTACAATTCCTCCTTCACCATCATCGCATAACCATCCCTCACACATAAAACAAATCAAACTCTCACATAGAAAATTCCAGGAGAGTAGCAAATTCGTCAAGCATGCGGAGGAAGATCAATCACGAAATCAGAAATCCAGAACGAACCACCATTGATCAAACACAAACCCATCTTCACCAAATCAGAGCCTCAAAACAGCTTCCATCCGCACCAGAAAACACAAAATCAATAGTCCTCCCCCCTCCAAGCCACTGGAGTCGAACCTAAGAAAGTCATCGCACTCCATGGCCGATGTCGATCCGGGGTGAAGCCGAGCAAGGAACCAGATCCACCGGAGCTGAGCATGTCAACGCCGAGCACACCGCTGTCGAGACTGAACCAAACAGCAGGTCACACGAAGCTGATGCCAAGCCCACCTATCCGACGATGATCCGAAGCCGCGAAGAGATCCTGAAACTAGGGGAAAGCCAAAGACAACACTGGCACACCAGATATAGCACCACGCACCTAGATCCGCAAAGAAGACCTGGGCCCGGAAGCAACGAAACTGTCACCGAGCCGAGATCCCGAATCTGAGACCCTCAGAGTTGATGCACGCCAACGCCGAGATGACAACCCAAATCCAAAATAGCCGAGGCCACCTCTGAGCGCACCAGAACCGACGATTAACACACCAAAACCGAGGCAAGATCCTGAAGCCAAAATGAAGCCGTCGTTGAGCCCAAAACGAATCTGGAACACGTGGAACTAACACCCAAGGACGCTGAGCCGAGCGAAGATAGCCACCGCCGAGGATAGGCCATGCCGGAGGAGTG
This sequence comes from Viscum album, assembly GCA_963277665.1. Lineage (NCBI taxonomy): Eukaryota > Viridiplantae > Streptophyta > Magnoliopsida > Santalales > Viscaceae > Viscum > Viscum album. Next base: position 186,627,762 of record OY728155.1, on the reverse strand, counting down.
AAGAAGGCATCGAAAACTGGAAACCCTAGACCCCCGGGGGAGAGGGATGTCGCCGCCTCTCAGAGGCCCCCCATTATCATATGAAAAAATGTACAACATACATCGACCATACACTGCTTATTTTTTTAAGACACATACAATAAAGCAATATATCCGAAGAAGTTTCCAATCATGAATATTGAAGTTTATGTCGTATTTTTTCAATTATTGGTGATCTTAACACCATCATTATTTGATATAATATTTCATCTCATAGTTCACTTGGTTAGAGAGGTTCAAATATATTTTCCATTCTATTATAGATGGATGTACCACATTAAATGGAATATGAATATTTTGAAAGGGTATGTCAAGAATAAATGTGGGTATAAGGTAATATTGCAGAATGATATACTTTTGAAGAAAATTTAGAATTCTATTTCTATTTCCAATCAAAAGTTGAATACATCGGTCTCCCAAAGTCTCTTCCTGAAAGGTTTCTTATGGGTGAAGGGATTTTTGGAAGAATTTTTTTACAATTACCATCATTAAAATTTAAATAATAGTGAAGATGTTGATCCATGCATATAAGACCAAAAATAAATTATTAGAGATTTGAATCCACCAAGTGATGAAGGATGGATATCAAATACATATAAATTATAGTTTATTGGATAGTTTTGAGATCAAATTTATAAGGATCTATCTAAAAATATGAATTCAATTGTTTATTGACATTGAATGCTAGACAGGGGACCAAATGAAATTGTTATATCTTACACTTTTTTTAATAAAAGGTTTACATTATATAAAAAATAAGAAGAAGATTTTTGTATGATGAAAAATAGTGTATTTATTCTTGTTGTGGAAGCAATGCACGTAACTTCTTCTAAGAATAGAAATCCAATTTATGGGAATATGTAATATTTCCGCATTATTGAATAGATATATGAGTTGGATTATATAACATTTCAAGTGCTGATTTTTTTTGAAAATAGATTGTCCATAGGACTGTAGTAAAATTTTATAAAATGGGATTTGTAAAGGTGAATTTTATCGTCGAAGGGGAAAAGGATGTTATATTTATAATGGAATCACAAGCAGTGCATGTATTTTTTGACTCATATCTAGCAAACATGTAACGAACAAATGTTTTCAAAAGAAATTTCTGTTCTTATAAATATGCCATAAAATAACATGAAATGACAACATAATGAATAACTAAGTTCTAAGTGGCCTTTAAACATCATTTTGTCACTTTTGTGTTTGTAATTTCGAAAATATGATATACATGGTTGTAATAAGTAAGTTATTTGGAGTCTGATAAGAAAAACATATTTTTTGGTGAATAGTAACCTACCCTTATGAATAGTAACATACCATTATGAATAGTGAAATACCATAATGAATAGTAACCTTAACTATTAAAGTCATAATATAATATTCAAGTGAAATTATGATGTACCTATATTTTAGAATAAGTAAATGAATGTTTTAAAACTGGTTTTTAATAATTTATTATGATTTTAATTAAAAAATAAATTAATCATATTTAGTAAATTATTTTTGAAAAATGGACTTCATTTTTGGATTCTACACATCAAAAAATGGTTAGGGTACGTTTTTTGTATTTTTCTTAAATACATGAAATTTTGATGAAAAGTATAATATGATAATTCACAATAAATGATAAATAATTGATTAATTGAGTCATTGATGATGTTCTGATGATGTAAGACCATTTGGTTGGAATTCACATGCATTTATTACTATTATGGGTCATGGAATACTTACTATTACTTGTCTTGGGAGGAAATAATAAACTATTGATTACAAAATTAAGAAAACCCTCCTCCCCTCCACTATAAATACCACCCATTCTTCCCTCTTCTCTTCACTCTTCTCAATCTGTGTGCCTTACCAAGATTCTACACAAATATCTCCCCAAGCTCCTCCCACCCGTACAAAAGCCTATAGCCTCTTCAAAATTCCAAAACCTCTCCCGTTAAGTGGTTCTCAGAGAAGGAAGTTTCAAGAGGTAAATTCCTCTTTCCAATTTCTTCTTTTCTTTTAAGTTCTTTTATCTTTTTTTGCTTATTTCCTAACCAACCATCACCCAAATTGTATGATAACTCTAGTATCATAAATTTTATGTAATTATATTATTATAATGGGATACTTAATAATATTTTCTCCTTTCCTCACCTTTTATTTGAAAGAAATGAAAGCACCATTTGAGATGTGCTAATTTTGCACATTCAAGGACAACAATTTATCAATTTCTATTAACATCATCAAATATGGTAATGAAAATATTTTTGTTATGGTTAAAACAGAATATATATATATATTTAATATATCCTATTTTTATTCTTTAAATATATTTGTACAAATTGTATTATGTTATAATGAAAAATATGTTCTTTGAAATCAAACACACCAATTAACAAAAATGGTTGTCACTTTTGTTTTATATAATAATTCGATACAGAATTTGTAGCCAAAAAAAATATAAAACCATTTAATATCCTGTATTTTCACTAATATTATATAACTTTAATTATGGAAATCCTTTTTCATCTTAAATGTGTATCCAAACATGATTATAAGTGAACTGGTCATTAAAACCTAGCAAACAAACGAGCCCGAACAATGAAATTGAACCTCATAACCAATCAAAACTATTATAAATGAACATAAAATGATTATAATAAACCAATTAAATATAGAATAGGTTCCTTAATTATTAATTAATAAACATAATTTTTTTATTCAGGTCATAAATAACAAGTGGAGTACACCACCAGAATTAAGGTAAGGGATCCCCTCCTTTTCACTCTTAATCCAGATTGTTCTCTATGCTATACATTTTTGAGTGTAATACCATGTGATGCGGTATGTTTTATCACTTCCCCATACAGACCTAGTGTTTTATAGGTGACATGAAACCCCTTATCTATCTCATAAATCCGTCTTAGTTAAACCTGATACCATGATGATAAACCATAATGGATTCTACATAAACTTCCTTTATTATTTCGGGTTGCTCTATCTTTCTTTTTAACAAAATTTAGTTGCCTTTTCATTTTATGTAAAAATTATAAATTCGTTTTATATGCTCCAAAATCATGTTCCAATATCTATCTCTCATTATTTTTTAGGGATATACATGCTTTTAAGTGAATCTCTCCTCGATACTTCCCTATAAGCACACTCGTTTTAAATGAACTTCCCGAAATTTTACCCAATATCACGTGCACTATATCCTATGTTTTAACAAACCATTGTATTTATAAAATACATATTTTTATGATGGAAACCTTTTTGGTTGGATTCTGGTTTTATATAAAATAATATGCTCTTTACTATTTTAAAATCTCTATAGTATTTTACTTAAAACCACAAAAAAAATGTTTTCATGAAATTACTTCTCAAATACATTTCTTAAATGTTGTCACTTCCATTTTTCAACACCTACCATGTTATACGCCTATATTACCTTATGAACACCCATGTATATTCAAATCCTTTCTTTTATGGATAACTTCATGATACACTTTTTGGTTATGCTTTATGTCATGATTGTTGTACCCAATTCTTTCCATGGGTATCCTTATGTTTTTGAACGATTGATTATGTATGATTATTTATATGAATAGAATATTTATGTGGAAAGAATATTTATGTGGAAAGAATATTTTGGAAAATTTTGAGATGGGTGCGCCCAGATAGTGCTCCAATGCATTGGAAAATTAAGTCTCATGAGATACGATTTTAAATGGGATTGGAGGTTAGCATTGACCCATGCTAAAATGGGAAACGAGACTAGTAGTTATCGTTGAACCGTACTAAGTAAATTTTTTATTATTCTTCCACATTTATATGATTATATGTTTATAGGATCTCATGATTATATGATATGATTTCATATGTTCCATGTTTGTTTTCAATACTTCATGTCTCCTAACTCAGGTGCTTATGATATATCCCTATGTTCATTCCCTTGGATGGATTTTTAGCTCATCCCATTGTCTATGCATTCACTACGGTACCCTATATAGATTTAAGGGTTCAAAGGATGTTTGGAGAACTTTATACAGATTAAATAAAGAATTTTTTTAGTCCCATGTTTTATATTCTATGTTTTATGTACCTAGTCTTCCAAGACACTGGACTTAATGATACATGGATTTTACTCTGATGATTAACAATGCTTAAAATAATGTAATGTTATATGTAAAAGGCTTGGGTCTCTATAGTTGATATCAGAGGACGGTCTAGTTATTTTTGGAGATTAGGAATAGATAACCTTAGTGAGAACCTTAAGTAAGAGAAAAAGTATAATAAAACATCCCTAAATTTTGGTAAGTATAGTGTAAGTGGTTTATAAAGAAAATACATCCCTGTTTGGATATGAGCTGGTAGAGGTGGCTCTGGCACAAATGTACCTAGGAGTGAAAACACCGACAAGGAGTTTCGAGCATGACCTGGGGTGTCATGGTACACGACAATGGGCCTTACTGCACTCTTGGTTATGACACTCCCAGGGGATATACTTTGGTAGATTCATGAGTTTAGTGAAAACCATTATTGAGGAAAAAAAGCCCATATGAATATAAGTCAAGAAATAGATTGAGGATAACCTAGGTTTTAACCTATGGAATCACAAGATAGTATGTTCTTATTCATTATAAGTATATCATTTTATGTTCAAAGTTTCATTTTTATGCTCAATATTTAAGTATTCAAGACATCAAATTATACATTATTTTTATTATTTAATGGAGGGAAAAAGAAGAACACTTTCCAAAAACCAATGTGATAGGAAATGTGAAGATTACCCTAATGATGTGCTCGATATGATGGGATTGGGTGCTAAAAACTTCATTAAAGTACATGCTCAGCTGGCTCGAGTTATGAATAATAACTTGAATCATGCAGAATTCCCTCCTCCCCCAAGTAAAGATTAAGTTGTCTTGGAATCATTCATGTGGAAAAGGCCTCCCATGTTTATTGGATCTTCTGATCCCCTACTCGCAGAATAATGGATTAACTCCATTGAAAATATAATCTTCGTTCTCTAGTGCTCAGAAGAAGAGAAGGGTGTACTGGAAGTCTATCGTTTTGATGGGGAAGCTGATCAGTGGTGGACACTGATCAAGAATACAAAGTCCCAAGATGAAATTGATTTCATGGAATGGGAGGAATTCATGTGGATGTTTTTCAACAAATATTTTCTTCAAACCCTTCATCTCAAGATGGAAAGCGAGTTCCTCAGACTCATGAAGAAGGAAGATGAGTCCATTGGGGCATATAGAGAAAAACGTTACAAGGATTTCAATGTATGCCTCTGGATTTTTCATGAACATAGAAAACAAGGTGGATCTCTTCTTTAGCGGACTAAAGCCGAGTCTATTGAAAGTTTTTCCAATTCGAGACTTCGACAGTTATGAGGATATTTTTCATTGTTCCCTCTAGGTGGAAATGGAGATTGGAGACTCTCAATGGTCTCGTGGGACCAGTGACAAGTAGCGGAATAAGGAAAAAAACATGGCTGGTTCATCAAACAAATCCCATGATTGAAGGAAGCATGACTTTGCCCCTTGAAAAAATTGTGGGAAGAAGCATCCTTGTAACATTCTGATGGGAACCAAGAATTGATTCAAATGTGGAATGTATGGTCATCTTTACAAGAAATGCCAATGGGATATGAAAAATCCCACTACTGTTGAAGACGAAAGGAAGGTTTAGATTAACACTCAGTCTGTAGTGCAATGTTACAACTGAAAGGAACATGTGAATTATGCGAGCAATTTCTCTAAGCCGAGGGTTGTCGGTGGCAATCAACTACAACCTCCAAGGTAACAAGGAAGGGCTTATGTAGTCACTACTACTAAGGTGGATCCGAACAACGATGTGGTCACATGTACGCTGGTTATTCATTCAAGAATAGTAGACATACCATTTGATTCTGGTTCTATGCATTATTTCATATTTTGAAAGTTTAATAGAACTATTCAAACCCCACCTCAAAATTTGGAGGAAAAGTTATCTACGAAAACAGAAAATGGGGAAATCGCTACATCCATTGTTTATACCTCATCCCTAGTTAATGTTTGTGGACTGAACATCCCAGAAAATCTTGTCATACTTCCTTTAGTGGAGTTTGATGAAATATTGGGCATGGATTGGCTATATTTTAATAAAGACAACATCAACTATCAGGAAAGGGAGATCAATTTTCACATCCTGAAGAATCCTCCAATTCTTTACAACTGTAAGGAGGAACATGAGTCTCCTTTAGAATCTTCGTCTCAAGTGTTGGTATTTTTGCCTTATGATCAAGCATATCTAGTTCAAATGATTGAGACAAAAGAGAGAATCATACTTGAAGACATGCCAATCATGAGGGATTACACTGATATATTCCCTAAATAGTTGTCTGGTCTTCCTCCTAACTGAGAGGTTGAGTTCTCAATTGAACTTATCCCTGGATCTCTGCCTATATAAAAGACACCATACAAAATGGCCATCGTAGAGTTATAGGATCTCAAAAAGCAGTTGTATGAGAATATGGATAAGGGTTTTATACACCCGATTTCTTCACTGTGGGGTGAGACAGTCCTTTTCTTCAAGAAGAAGGATGGATCAATGCACCTATGCATTGATTATTGTGAACTCAATAAAATCACGATAAAGAAAAAGTATCCCTGTCCATGGAAAGAAGACTTGTTTGATCAACTTCATGGGGCCAGTTATTTCTCTAAGGTGGACCTTCTGTCAGGATATCACCAACTAAAGGAGAGGAATGAAGATATTCTCAAGACTGCCTTTTGAACGAGGTATAGACACTATGAGTTCATAGTGATGCTCTTTAGACACACTAATGATCCATAAATTTTCATGATTTTAATGAATATAGTATTTATAGATTACCTAGAAAAATGTGTGGAGGTCTTTATTGATGATATTCCGATATACTCCAAGACCAAGGAGGAACATGAAGAGAATTTAAAAAATGTGTAAAATACATTGTGAAGGGAGAATTTGTATGCCAAGTATAGTAAATGTGAGTTCTGGATGGAGGATGTATCATTCCCGGGTCATGTTATCACCAGAAAACAGATATATGTGGACCCTTCCAAGAAGAAAGCAATTGAGGAGTGGCCCAGGCCATCTTTTGTAATAGAGATCCATAGCATTTTTAGTCTATCTGGGTATTATCGATGATTCATGAATAACATTACATGATTGTCACCCCGAATGACCAAGATGGCACAGAAGGGGGTAATGTTTTTCTGGATAGAAGAATGTGAGGTAAGCTTCAAGGAGCTAAAGAGAAGGCTGATCACTGCACCTGTACTCACATTAGCAAAAAGTGGAGAAAGTTTTGTGATATACAGCGATGCTTTAAACAAAAGCATATTTTGTGTAATCATGCAAAATGATAATGTGATATCCTATGTCTCACTACAGTTGAAGATCCATGAGAAGAACTATCTGATGCATGATCAAGAGCTGACAGTCGTAATTTTTCCATGAAAATCTAGTGGAACTACCTTTGTGGTGAGAAGTGTGACATATACACCGACCACAAGAGCCTAAAGTATATATTCACACTAAAGGAGCTCAACATGCATCAAAGGAGATGGTTAGATCTAATCAAGGATTACGATATCTCAAGTCACTATCATCCTAGAGAGGCAAACAAGGTAGCAGATGCTCTAAGCAGAAAAGAACCTACTACTCTATCCATGTTATGGATTGAGAAAGACTCTATCTTCATAGATATGAAAAGGATGGATTTAGAAATCATAAGTGCAGGGGATACATTCTACCTTTCCCAAATTATTTTGTAACCATCTATTCAATAGAAGATTAACAAAGCACAAAGGGGTGATGTTGAGTTACAAAAGAGGGTCAATGTAGTAAAATTAGGGAAGCTGCATGTGTTCCATATCAATGATGATGGTGTGATTTGGTTTGGAACACGGATTTTTGTGCCTTAATCACTTGGGATAAAGTAGGATCTTTTGGAAAATGAACATATCTCAACCTTCTATATCCATCATAGGAGTTCCAATATGTATCGTGATCTCCCAAAACACTTCTGGTGGGATAACATGAATATGGAGATAGTGAAATATATATCGAGGTTCTTGGTATGTCATCGAGTAAAATCAGAGAGACAAAAGTCCAAAGGGATGATGTAACTATTTACTATACCCTTATGGAAATGGGATAATGTCACAATGGACATTGTCATGGGTCTTTCGAAGACGTCGAAGGGAAATTATGCGATATGGTTTTTGGTTGACTGACTCACCAAAACTACCCATTTTATCTCTATTCAAGAAGACCTCTCGCTTGAACAACATGCAGAAATATATGTAAAGGATGTGGTGAGAATTCGTGGTGTTCCACTTTCATTTATCTCTAATCATGATCCAAGGAACGCATCTAAATTCTAGAGGAGTCTTCAACATTCTCTGAGTACTGAATTAAATTTCAGCACGGCCTATCATCGCCAAATGGATGGCCAATCTAAAATGACTATTCAGGTGCTTGAAGATATGATAACAGCCTTCTTTCTAGAATTAAAAGGTGTATGGGATCAACATATCTCATTGGATGAGTTCTCATACAACAATAGCTTCCACTCGAGTATTCCTATGGATCCATATGAATTTCTATATGGAAAGTGATGAAGAACTCCAACCTATAGGGATGAAGTTGGAAAATGAAATTTACTTGGACATGATCTTTTTCAAGAGGTGACGAAGAAGGTTCAAGTCATACAAGAAAAACATCAAAGTTGCTCAGAGTTGGCAAAAGAGCTACACAGAAAACCATCTAAGGGACTTGGAGTTTGAAGTTGGGGACAAAGTCTTCCTTCAAATATCACCATGGAAGAGAGTCATGCAGTTTGAAAAGAAAGGGAAGATAATCCCAAGGTACATTGGACCCTTTGAGATCATTGACCACATAGTATCCATGGACAGTCGACCTAATCTTCTTCCAAATATGACTCGAGTTCAAGATGTGTTTCATGTATCACTCTTGAAGAAATACATACCCAATCCCTCACATGTACTGAACTCAGATGTGGTGCAACTAGAAAATGATCTCTTTTATGAGGAGAAGCCATAGAAGATTCTAGATCGAAGAGATAAGGTTATACGCAACCAGAAAAACCACCTTGTCAAAGTGTTGTGGAGGAACCAAAATATTGAAGAAGCGACTTGGGAACCGAAGGAGTCAATGAAGGAGATGTACCCTCGCCTGTTTACGACCTAAAATGTAAAATGAAATTTCAAGGGTGAAATTTCATAAGGGGGGAAGAATGTAACGACCCAAAGTTTTCAATGGAAATTTCCCTTCTTATAAATATGTCATAAAATAAAATTAAAAGAAAACATAATGAACTACTAAGTTCTAAGTGTCCTTTAAACATAAGCTTGTCACTTTTGTGTTCGGAATTTCCAAAATATGATATACATGGTTGTAATAATTATTTTACTTTGAGTCCGATAAGAAAAATATAATTTTTGGTGAATAGTAACATACCATTATGAATAGTAACATACCCATATGAATATTTAAATACCCTAATGAATATTAACCTCACCTTTCATAGTCATAAAATAACATTCAAGTGAAATTATGATGTACCTATATTTTAGAATAAGTAAATGAATGTTTTAAAAATGGTTTTTAATAATAAATTATGGGTTTAATTGAAAAATAAATTATTCATATATAGAAACGTATTTTTGAAAAATGGACATCCTTTTTGGATTCTACACATCGAAAAATGGTTATGGTGAATTTTTTGGAATATTCTGAAATACTTGAATTTTTGATGTACAGTAGAATCTGATAATTCACAATAAATGCTAAATAATGGATTAATTGAATCATTGATGATGATATACTGATTTAATAACATTTGGTTAGAATTCACATGCATTTATTACTATTATTTTTCATTGAATACTAACTATTCCTAGTATTGTGAGGAAAAAATAAACTAATGATTAAAAAATTAAGAAAACCCTCCTCCCCTCCATTATAAATACCTCCCATTCTTACCTCTTCTATTTACTCTTCTCAAGCCTCGTGCCTTACCAATATTATACCCAAATCCCTCCCCAAGATCCTAAACCACGTCAAAAAGCCTCTATACTCTTCATAATATCAAAACCACTCCCCTTAAGAGGTTCTCAAATGAAGAAGTTTCAAGAGGTAAATTCCACTTTCCAATTCCTTCTTTTCTTTTAAGTTCTTTTTATTTTTTTGTTTCTTTCCTCACCTCCCTTCACATAAATGGTATGATAAATCCAGTATAATACATTTATTTTAATTATATTATTCTAATGGGATACTTCATTATCTTCTCTCCTTTCCTCACCTTTTATTTGAACGAAGTGAAAGCACCGTTTGAGATGTTGTAATTTAGCACATTCAAGGACAACCGTTTATCAATTTCTATTATCATCATCAAATATGTTCATGAAACCATTTTTTAGGGTTGAACCAGAATATATATGTAATATATACTATTTTTATTCTGTAATATATTTTTAAAATTGGTATTAAGTTATAATGAAAAATATGGGCTTTGTAATAATCCCACCAATTAACAAAAAACGGTTGTCACTTTGGTTTTATATAACTATTCGACTTCACACAAAGTAACCAAATTAAATATAAAACCATGTAATATCCTTTATGTTAACTAATATTATATAAATTCAATTATGTAAAACCACTTTCATCTAACATGTTTATCCAAACATGAATATAAGCGAACCAGTCATTAAAACCAAGTAAACAAACAAGCCCGAACAATGAAATTGAATCTCATAACCAATCAAAATGATTATAAATGAACTTAAAATGATTATAATAAAACAATTAATTATAGAATAGTCTCTTGAAATATTAATTAATAAAACTAATTTGTTTATTCAGTTCATTAATAACAAGTGGAGGACACCACCAGAATTAAGGTAAGGGATCCTCTTCTTTTCACTCTTAATCAAGATTGTTCTCTATGATATGCCTTTTTTTGTTTAATAACAAGTTATGGGGTATGTTTTCTCACCTCCCACATACTGACCTATTGTTTTATAATTGATGAGAAACCCCTTATCTCTCTCATAAATCCCTATTAGTTACACCCGATACCATGCTGATAAACTATAATGGATTCTACCTGAACTTCCTTTATTATTTCGAGTTGCTCTATCTTTCTTTTTACCAAAATTTAGTTGTCTATTCTTTTTATGTAAAACTTTTACATTCTTTTTATATGATCCAAAATCATGTTCCAAGATCCATCAATCATTATATTTTGGGGATATACATTGTTTTATGTGAATACCCCCTCGATACTTCCCAATAAGCACACTCGATTTAATGGAACTTCCCAAAATTTTACCCAATTTCAAGTGAAATCGATCATCAGTTTTAAGACAAAATTGTTTTTATAAAGTCAGAATGTTTATTATAAAAACATTCTTGGTTTAATTATGATTTTATATAGAATAATTTCTTCCTTACTATTTTAAATGCTCTATAGTATTTTTCTTAAAATCGCAGAAAAATGTTTTAATGCTAATTCTTCTCAAATACATTTATTAAATGTTATCACTTCTATTTTTCACCACCTACCTTGTTATATTTTTTTATTAACTTAGGAAATTAAATGTATATTCTAATCCCTTATTTGATGGCTACCTTCAAGATACACTTTTTGGTTATTCTTTATGTCATGATTTTGGTACCCAATTCATTCCATGGGTATCCTTATGTTTATGAACAATTTATAATGTATGATTATTTATGTGAAAATAATATTTATGTGGAAATAATATTTATGTGGAAAGAATATTCATGAAAATGTTGAGATGAGTGTGCCTAGGTAGCACTCCAATGCATTGGGTAATGTTAAGTCTCCTGAGATGCGATGTGAAACGGGATTGGCAGTTAGCCTTTACCCGTGCTAAAATGGGAAACAAGATTGGTGATTAGCATTGACCTGTACTAAATAAATGTTTTATGATTTTTACATACTTATATGATTCCATGTTTATATGATCCCATACTTATGTGATATTATTTCATATGTTCCATGTTTCGTTTTCATTACGTCATGCCTCCTAACTCGTGTGCTTAAGATGTATCCTTATGTTCATTCCTTTACTAGGATTTTAGCTCATACCTTTTTTCATGTGATCCCCAAGGTACCCTATACATATGTAAGGGATCAAAGGATGCTAGGAGCTCTTTATGGAGATTAAATAATGATGTTTTTTAGTCCCATGTTTTATGTTCTATGTTTTATGTACCTATTCTTCCAAGACACTAGACTTAACAATCCTCGGCTTGTACTATGATGATTAATTATGATTAAAATCATGTAATGTTATATTTAAAAGTCTTGGGTCTCTATAAAACAATAATTTTTCAATTTTTCTTTTGCAGAATAAAACACTATAGGGTTAGATAAAAATTCATTTGAGGATGAACCTTTCATTAAGAGATCACAATAATTTTATAGTTGTCCTAATATAGACAGTGTATTGTACGTTAAAGAGGACCACAGAGAGGTTATTTGGGTTCTCGATAGAGGATCCAAATCCCTTAATCCTTTAAAAAAGAAATAAATGTAAATGATAAGATAATTTATTTAATATACTTTATTGTCTTCATAATATTATATGCACTTCACTTAATTAACAAAATCTAAATTAATTTTTATTTTTTCAAGAAAATAATTTCTTCTGGACACTATGATGTTACCAAACTTAGGGAAGAACATACTATTGATGAAGATACATAAGAATTACTATGAAAAATACATCAAATTGGTGAAAAAATAAGAATTTCATGGGATCATAGTGTTGAATAAAATTATCAAGTTAATAAGAAAGGGTATAAAATTTGATGTTGAATGGAATCAACACGGTCAACCTAATGACCCCAAAGAGTCAATATCCATTAGTTATGTCACGGTAACAATAAGGATGAATGTATCGATTGATATATATTCATGGTGCCTTGTCTATCATATAATGAAGAAAACCCTTTGAGAAGATATAAAGGTATCACTAAAATATACTTTCTATATTTTACCAAAAAACATATAATGAAACATTGATTGAATTTTCACTATTCCTTATAAAATTCATTTATTTTAGAATATTTTCATTACAAATATTTATTAACTACCAATATAAAATCCCATGGATCCTTTCATACTTTTCATACCATGTTATATCTTAGGGATGTTTAGGGGAAAGTAAATCCTCACCCACCAGTTAGTTATTCAAACATTATAAATAACTAAACATGGAATTCGTTCATCATTCATCTTGATGAGAAATAATTTCACATGAAGTATAGTCAGAAATATATTATTTCACATTATTTATTTTATGTTATTTGATTAAAAACAATAAATTTGTGAAACATAAAAAGAGAACTGAAAAAAATGTACATAAAAAACAATGTACCCCTATAATAAAGCATGGATTTAGAATGATTCACCAGAGAAGAAATTGGACTGTATTTTAAATAAAAAATAAAAAATTCATGTTATATAAAATAAAATATGTTCCATTGTTTATATTCATATTTATGAAACAAAATCTGATGCCACATCTATCCTGCATCATGTGCTATGGAAGGAGGCTCGTGTGAATAAGGATGGTAAAATAGTTGTTGAAAACACAAAATCAGTCATGGAAGCATGTTTAAGCATGAAATGATATTAATTATTTATTATTTATGATAGTATTACATAAAGATATATATTTATGTTAATATTTTTTTTATGGTTTATAAATAAGAATTGACACTGACCGTAATGAAAGAAATACTACTTTCAGTAACATTAAAGTAGTCAGACCAATATTGTTGTGTTATAGGACTAGGTTTTCGAATGTCGTCGCAGAAATATTTTAAAAAGAACAAACTAAAATAATATACATATCATATGATGAAAGTATTTCAGTCACAAATAGATTAATTGTAATATATTATTGTCTTTTCTAGTCAGACTGACCAATATATGAGAAAATATCAAAGAGAAATGAAAGTGGAACATATATCAACACATGAATAATTGAATTGCCCCACTATATTTGAATTTAATAATTCCACTAAACCATATAAATTATCATAGTTAATAAATTTTTTATAACTCTTTCTCCAAAATTTGAATCAAACAACTTCAGATAACATTATATTACTAAAATTATGTACGGTAACGTTGTATGTGATTTATATCTATCAACACCCACACATGGCCTTATTTTGAGAATTATAGTGTATAATATATTTGGAGACAAGAAACATACTAAAGAACTCCAAAATATCAAATGATAGAATGAAATGAGGTAGCTTAAGAGCCAACCAATGAGTTACTTGTTCCACATGATGATTCAAATATTATAATGGTCAATGTTGCTATTTTAACATTCATAGCATGGTTGTATAATCTTATAAAGAAACATGAGGTATGACTTTAAATTTTTTTTCTTTTTTAAAACCATTAAAAGTTGATGAAAAAATATTTTATGGAGGTATGGTATTAAGAATAGATGAACGAGGGTGAAACAGAATGCCAGATCATGATTGTTGAGTGAATTGACCAAGAAATCAAAATAAAATTCCAAGAGTAACTTTTACCTAGTAGTTCAAAATAATTATTTATTATCAAATAAACTTCATGAAAATTATACATTTAATGATACATATATTACATACATTCCATATGAAAAATAAATATTTGTAACTTTCCTTAGATACATAGTTAGTATTGAGAGTATGAATGAGATTACCAAGTTTGAATGGTTGGGATCATCAGTTGTGAATACATATATAAGATACCTTTTCATAATATGTTTATCCAAATATTGATCAAATATGTTCATTAAAGTGAATAACTATTCATATTTTCTACAGGAATTTATATTACTTCTATATATAGAGAAAGCATTTCAAGGAACGATTTGGATTAATTATTCTGAGTATCCATTATATTAAAAGAATGTTTGGAGAAGGAAGAAATTGAATAAAAGAATTATGAGATACACAATGAGTTTGAGAAAAATATCACAGGTAACAGGTAATTGTTTATGCCTATAATATAGGGGTAATACTCAATAATCAAATCACATAAAATGTATTGTCACTTTTTTCATTACTAATTTGTTTTTCATTTTTTAGGAAGCATTGGATTCTGATCATACTCAATTTGGATAACTAAAATATATATTTTTTTGGTTCCAATTCATAGATATCAAACAAAATGACAACACATGATGCGTATTGAGAATTTTTAATACACATAAATCAACATTTTATAAATAAACATCAAATTATATATTTTAGAGTATGTTTTAACAAGAATTTTATTATGATAAGGTGATAAATAAATAAAAGACAAATCATGTCATGACGTTAGTGAATGAATATAAAAATACCATGGATTACTTCAAATGGAAATATGTTAAGGTTTGTATATAAATATTAATAATAAAAACATATTTGAAAAACAATTTACTTATTTTTTCAATGTTTCTATAGTGTCTACATAAAGATAATGTAAATGATTATGGATATTATGTTTAAAATTTTTTGAGAGTTATCATAAACCATGAAAAGACCAGCATCCCAGAACATGTTATTTCCCAAAATAATAACAATTTCATTAAATATATTTCTAAATTGTTTATTTCACTATACATTATCAGCACTAATAACATTTCAGACAACCTTTTTACTCAAAATAATAAGTGAATTTGTTTATTGATGAATGGGAAGCATACATAGTGTTAGAATGTTTGGCGGAAACAAATTTTGGTGATTACTGACTATGTTTTTGATTTTGTATGGGATATGACCTTAGAAATATATTTGATGTGTGAATAATTCATTTTAGCATGATTATACAATATTTTTGATATATTTCTAAACGATAATTATAATGGAGGAAATCAATTTTTTGAGAAAATATCATGAAATATGGTGTCAAAATGTATAGAGGCATTATGAAAAGGTGAATTCCTACTATATATTTAGTTAATTTTATTATAATTTTCTCTACATTTTTTAGTTAATTTTATTATAATTTTTAGAATAAAATTGTACTAATTCCCAACATAGAGTTCCATCATGGGTGGCGGTAAATTATAAAATAAATTTAATTCATTGGTTTCACTTTGGTGGGTGGTGGAATTATTTGGGTTATTAAATCGTAAATTAGATGAATTATATAAAATAAAAATTATTGTTAAACTCATACAAGTAAAACATAAAGTTTATATTAAGGAAATGGATTGACTAAAAATATTTCTTTTTATTTCACTTAATGTGAAATTAAATCATCCAATAATTATACCGCATATAATATCATAATAATTACAATATTAGAGAAGTTTAACCTATCATTATTATGCATATAGATACTTTTTCACCATCTCACCATAAATCTATTTTTCCAATGGATCATTACTAATATGCATGTTCACATTCATTATATAAAGTGATACATGTTCTTAAGAACATTAATAAAAATCTTATCTTCACTCTCAATAAAAAATACTTGAGAATCTGGATGTTCCCATTTTGTTGAACAAATGTTAACAATGTTATGTTAGAGTTTATCATCACCTAGAGTATTGAAAAGGACAAACTAACTTATAGCATAATACATGAATAAATAATGTATGTGTCATAATATTGTATCATTTTGATTATATAAAGGGATATACAAATGTTTAATACTATCAAAAAGTGGTGAAAATTTTATAATGGAGTTTAGTGTCTTCTACAAATGCATACAGGGTCACACTGATTGTTTTTCAATCAAATAAGTTAAATGTTATATCATGTAGTTTTTACTCTCTATGATGGTGAAAGGGAAGAATATATATTTATTATGTTACATAAAAGATAAAATGTACATATTTATTTTAGTTCAATCAATGAACACTAATAGTATTACACTAATTGTAAATGTTTTCTAGGAATAAATAAATTTTTACCCTAATTTATAGTACAATCCAGGAATATATAATTTATTTTGATAGTTTTTTTGTATCAGATAAGAATGAAAATGTTTATATATGAATTTAACACCAACCCAAATGAATAAAAAATGTTATATAAATTTTGTGTAATATATGAATCATATGTTATTGTAAAGTGATTAAATATATCTTGTTGTTGGGATTGAGCTTCTAAAATATCTCATATTTATCCATTATGGGTAAATCTAAAATTTTATAGTTTGGAATTATAGTTAAAAAAACGGGAATAGAAATAAAAAAAAGAGAGTGGAAATGAATTGTTTCATATTTTTGTTTAATTTATATCTTTTTTTTATTACTAACATAAGAATAGTTTTCTTATGTAGGCGGATCCTTTTACTATAATTGGGGTGTGTTGTTCGAAACAACTCTTGCTCGTGGAAGATTGTACTTTGAGGCTGCAATTGAGATAATGAAAAAAATTTGGTCAATAATGTATATAACCAAAAAGAAAAGATGAATTCCTCTTGCTTATTTAATTAATTTTGTCATCATTTTGTCTTACATTTCTAAGTTAATTTCATTTTCATTTTTATCTAATAGTTATTTTTTCATATTTTTTTGGAAGTCATATTTTCTTTCAACTATCTACATCAAGAAAAACAAGAACATGATTATTTCTAGTAGAAGAGGAAACCACATGCTTCCTGAAACATGAAGTGTTTGAGGCAAATGAGGTTTCCTCTTCCATCAGAATGAAACAAGGCCTCTATTTTCAAGATATTTTTAAATAGTTGAAAGAAAAACAAACATAACATACTCAATCATCATAAACATAATCCAACACACAGTGTGCTCGGTAAGACTTAGACTATATGTTTTTAGTTTAAAATTTACATTCTAGTTCAAAACACACAGCTCAAACTCAAAACTGAGAAAAAGAATGAAGGTGTTTTTGATTCTTTAGGAAAACAGCTCATAATCCATTTTTGGTGTGTATGAATAAACTACACCTCAATCAAACTCATGATGTGTCTGATATGACTCTATGTGCATTTTTATTTAAAATTGAAATTAATTTTCATAAAAAAGAAAACTAACATACTCATAACTGATAGAAAACATTTGGATTATTTTTTTACCTTGGGTAAATGATCCTAATATAAGTTTTGATGTTTTGGAATAATTTTGTCATAAATCCAATACACGTAATTCCTAGTATGATTCAAAGTGTGAATTATCAGTTTAAAAATGACATTTTAGTTTAAAAAGTGTATCACTCACTAAAAACTGAGAAAACAAGATTGAATTGGATTGATAATTTATTAAAAAAAATTATAAAACATTTTTTGATGTGTAGGAGTTATTCTTAGATAAGACCTAAATATGATGTAACTGATATGACTCAAAGTGATTCTTTCTAGTTTAAAATTAAATTTGAGTAAAAAACACAAGTGACAAACTCAAAACCCATAACATGAATTTAGATTGTTTTGATACATTAGTAAAATGATTTATGAATCATTTTAGACATATAGTATCATCCCCACCTAAATGTGACTCATTGTTTTACTAGTATGACTCCAAATGTCTCTTTTTATTTAAAATAGACATTAATTTTAGTAAAAATGAAATTTGACATTCTTAAAACTGATAAAACACATTCATATTATTATAATATTTTAGGAAAATGATCTATAAGTCATTTTTCAACTACTGGAATAATACTTACCTCAATATGGTAAATGATGTTCCTGGTATGACTCAAAGTGTATATTATCAGTTTAAATCAGACCTTTTAGTTCAAAAAGTGTCGCTCACTGAAAACCATAATAACGTTATCAGATTGTCTTGATAATTTTCGAAAAGTATTCATATGTTATTTATCATGTGTAGGAATTCACCTCACATTAAACTGAAACATGATGTGACTTATATGACTCAAAGTGATTGTTTTCATTTTAAAAAAAAATCATTAAAAAAACAGAAGTGACTTACTCAAAACCAATAAAAAACATTCATATTATTTTTATACATTAGTAAAATTATAAATAAGTCATTTTTGAAATTTATTAATCATAATAACCTCAATCCATTTCTCAGGGAGACTAGTATGACTCCAAGTATGTATTTGTTTTTAAAATTGATCTCAATTTAAGTAAAAAACACAAGTGAAATACTAAAAACTAATAAAACACATTCATAACGTATTAATACCTTTTTAAAATGATCCATAAGTCTTCTGAGAAATGTAGAAGTCCAGCACACCTCAATCAGATCCACAATGTGCCCGGTATGACTCTAATAGATGGTTATGAGTTTAAAATTGACATTTTAGTTCAAAATGTGCCACTCACTAAAAACCAAGAAAATGAACTTGGATTGTCTTTATAATTTAGTATAATGGTAAATAAGTACCTTTTGATGTGTTTTTATTAGCCTCATGTGAAACCAACACACGATGTGGCCTTTTTGACTCAAGGGATGAATTTCTATTTTAAAAAGAATTTTTTTTAAAAAAAAGTGACATAATAAAAACCAAGAAAACACAATCATATTTTTTTTGATAATTTATCAAAATGATACATATTTCATTTTTCATGTATAGGAATCATCCTCATCTCAATCTGTCTCACGGTGTGACCATTATGACTCCAAGTGTGTCTTTTTATTTGAAATTAACATTAATTTTTATAAAAAGGCATATGGCATTCTAAAAACCGAGAAAATTCATTCAGAATGTTTTTTTACATTAGGAATGTTGGGAAAAAATCCCTCAGGGTATCATTGATGCATTTTTGAGGTGATTGTGTTTGTTGACAAAGTGGACATCTGTATTGTGACTGCTGACAAAGCAAAACAATGACATTCAAATTTGTTGAAAAAGGGATTTTCATGGTGGAATGTCGATTTCAAGAGTTGTGGTTAATGATCCATGTTTGAATCAAGAATTTTGACAAATATATGGATGATCTGGAGGTGGTTCGAAAAGAATAGATACAAGGTGGCACCATTTTCCAGTGTTTTCCAAATTTTTGGGCCTGAAAATCGTCAAATGAAGAAAAGTGGTTTTTGGAAAAAGGACTTGTGTGTCATGTACATGAAGGAGTGGAAACTTGTGATCCATTTGTTTTTCAAGATTAGATCATCAAAATATGGAAAAGGGATACGTGTCGCGTAAGTATTGGTGGTGTCGTGCATGTGACTTGCGCGCCGTGAAAGAGACTTGCACATCGATGCCTTGAATTCTTGAGAACTTGTGTGCCTGTGGTTTTTCAATATCAGAAGATCAAAATATGGAAAAGGAAAGAGGTTCACTCATGTTGGGAATTGGATCACGCATGTTTCGAATTGGGTCGCGCAAGTGACTTGCAGGGGAAGAGACCTGTGCGCCGAGACTTGCATGCCGAGGAGAAATTTGTGCGCCATCGCATAGGGTGTTCCAAATGCCTATAAATATTGGGCCACTCCTCCGCATTCTACACCAGAGTTCATCACTTTGATAAATTAGAGCTCCCTTCACCTAGGTGTGGTGGTCGCGCAAGTGGTGTTGGGTCGCGCAGGTGAAGTTTCACACCGGTGGTTGAAGTTGTCTGCCAGTGTGAGAAGTTGCACGCCAGATTTGATGAAGGGAGATTTTTGGTAGTTGCACACCAATATTGGATTGGGCGTAAAAGTAAGTGTGTTGTGAAAGTTTGAAGTTGAAGAATCTTGTGTCGCGCAAGTGTGTGATGTGGACTTGCGCGCCAGTTCTGACTTGCGAGCCGATACTTGCACGCCGAGATAGACTTGCGCGCCAAGTAAGGTTTATTTCCGGCAGTGATTTTTGGCCTACGTGGAAGCTAGATGTTTGCCCGATACGTTCAGTGCAAAGAGAGATTCATCTATGGGTGAAAGTTGGACTTCAATAGAGCATCCACACACAACAGAGGATGAATTCTTTCATGACAATTAAGCGACCTACATGTCTATAAATTGTGAGTGGATTCCTTCCAGAGTAGTGAGCAAAAGAAGAGGAAGAAGGTGATCCTCTCCACCGGCAATGAGCCAAAGAGAGAGAAACAGGGAGTGACCCTTGGGAAAGTAGTGAGCTAACGCTAAAACTTGAAAAGGAAGTGAGACTGGGATAGAGTGGTTGTTCCTGAACTTTTTATCCACATCTAATGAAGAATAGTGGAATTTGGTAGCACCGAAAACTTGTCGGTGTATGCTCCTTGTACATAGACCAGTGAGGGTGAACCAAGTAAAAATCACTGTGTCTACCTAGTTACTTCCCTGCACTGCATTTAAAGCATCATCATCAAAAAAAGAAGAAAATATGTGATCATAATAAACACATAAGTGCAAATAAAGTGACCCTTGTAACAAAGATGTGAAGATCCAGTATGGCAGGAAGAATTTTGAAAAATAATATCCATACCCTGATTCACCCCCCCTCTCAGGGTATATAGGCCCCTATTGGTCCTAAAAAGGAAAATGGTCCATAAATAATTATTTATGTGTCGGAATTAGTTACAGCTCAGTCTGATACATGATTTTCTTGTTTTGACTCAATGTGTTTATTATCTATTTAAAACTTACATTTTTGTTCAAAAAGTGTCACTCACATAAAATAGATAAAAAACATTTTGATTTCCATTATAATTCAAAAAAATATTAATAATTAATTTTTTATTTTTAGGAATCTTTCTCACATAAAACTGACACACAATTTGAACGGTATGATTCAATGTGTGTGTTTCCAGTTTAAATTGAAATTTTAGGAAAAAAGAAAAGTGACATACTTTAAACAAATAAAATGCATTAAAAATGTTTTTAAACTATAGTAAAACAATACATAATCAATTTTTTAATGTGTAAGAATCATTTGAACCTCAATATTAGGCACAATGTGACTGGTATGACCCCAATGTTTTTTCTTATTTAAAATCGACATTAATTTTAGTAAAAATGAAAACTAACTAACTCAAAACTAAGAAAACACATTTAGATTGTCTTTATAATTTATAAAAATGGTCTTTATGTCATTTTTCATATATAGGAATTATCCTTACTTCCATACGACTCATGATGTGATTGTTATGACTCCTTCTGTGTATTTCTGTTTAAAATTAACATTAATTTTAGTTAAAAATAAAATATACATACTCAAAACAAATGAAAAACATTCATATTGATTTGATATTCCATAATAATTATTCTTAAACAATTCTTGATTTTCTGAAAATAGTCAGAACTCAATCTGATATACAATGTTCCTGTTATGACTCAAAGTGTCCATTATCAGTTTTAAATTGACATTTTAGTTCAAAAAGTGGAACTCACTAAAATATAAGAAAAGAATATATAATTGTTTTCAAAAATTATGATAATTATTAAAGAGTAATTTTGGATGTGTAGGAACCAATATCACATCAAAACGACACACTATGTCCCATGTATGACTCAATGTGGGTGTTTCTAGTTTAAAATTACTTTTTAGTCAAAAACACATGTGATAAACTAAAAAATCAAGAAAACACATTCATATTATTTTTATACTTTAGGAAAATGATCCATATGTTATTTATGATGTGTAAGAATTATCCAAACCTCAGTTTGAAACACCTCGTGGCCGTTATAACTCTAATTTATTCTATTTATTTAAAATAGAAATTAATTTTAGTACAAAGGCAACTAAAATACTCAAAATCGTGAAAAGGAATTAGGATTGTTTTTATACACTGGTACAATGTTCCATAATTCATTTTTGATTTGTAGGAATTACCCGCACCTCAAAAAGTGTCACTCACTAAAAACTAAAAAAAACTCGCACGAATTGTCTTCATAATTTGGAAAACAATTCATATGTAAATTCTGATTAGTAGAATCAGTCTCATGTAAAACTGACACATGATGTGACCAGTATTACTCAAAGTGAGTTTCTTCAGTTTTAAATTTCATTTATGTAAAAAAATTGACATAGTCAAAACAGTAAGAACACATTCATGTTTTTTGACACTTTAGGACAATGATCCGTAATTCATTTGTGATGTGTAAGAATAATTTTAACCTGAAACTAAAACATGGGGTGACTAATATAATGACATGTTCTTGTTTTTAATATATAACTATAATTTTAGATTAAAATGCACATCAATTTTCAAAAAATGTGTAAACGAGATGAGATTGTTTTCTGATCATTTTATCTATTATTACATAAATAGTTTCCATTTTATTTTTATCTTATAATTATTTAGTTAATTTTCATAGAGGCAGTGCATGAAGATTAACAATAAATTGGGGGATGTGCAAGAACAAACTGCAACTCAATCATATAAAAAGTGTTATTGGTATGACATAATGTTTTTTTTAAAATTAAAACATTTTATTTAATTTATTTCTTTATAGTTTTACCGACCTAAGAATTTTTTCTTAGACAGGTGAATTCTTTTTCATGAGCTGAGATGGTTTGGTCATAAATAGAATGAGTGGGGTCAAGGGATAAATAAAAAGGAAAATTTATTTTTTGAATGTTTGTGAAAATTTTTACTTACTCATATATTTATTTAAAATAATGTTTGAAATGACTATAATATTGTGTTTTTTCTTATATTTGTGTTGTAAATTTTATTTAATTTATAATCTTTATTGTATTTGTAAATGTTTTCTAGTGGTATCTGTATTGTACCTATTCTATTTATGGAGTTATAGTGTTCTATAAATTTATCCACACACTACATTATGGAGTGCTATAAAGATTGAGGTTTTTAAATTGAGGCATTTGAGTGGAATCTCCCTATTTCAATCTTGTGCTAGGGTTTCACCTTGGTATTGGCCCAGAGTGGGGGGATGCCATTTTTTGGGGAAAAATACCTCAAGGTATCATTGAAGCATTTTTGAGGTGATTGTGTTTGTTGACAAAGTGGACATCTGAGTAGTGATTATTGACAAAACAAAACAATGACATACAAATTTATTGACAAAGAGGATTTCATGGTGGAATGTCGAGTTCAAGAGCAGTGGACAACGATCGATGTTTGATTCAAGAACGTTGACAAAGGAATGGATGATCTAACGGCGGTGCGAAAAGAGCAGATACAAGGTGCCGCCGTTTTCCAGTGATTTCCAAATTTTTGGGCTTGAAAATCGACAAATGAAGAAAAGTGGTTTTTGGAAAAGGTTTTGGCATGACATTTATTTAAAGGAGATGAAACTTGTGCACCATATGTTTTTGAAGATAAAATGATCAAAATATGGAAAAGGAAAGAGGTTCACACAAGTTTGGAATTGGGTCGCGCAAGTGACTTACTGGGGAAGAGACCTGTGCGCCGAGACTTGCGCGCCGAGGGGAGACTTGCACGCCGTCACGCAGGGTGTCTCAAATGTCTATAAATACTGGACCACCCCTCCTAATTCTTCACCAATGTTCAACACTTTGAAAAATCAGAGCTCTTGTCATGTAGCTGTGGTGGTCTCGAAAGTGGTGTGTGGTCGTGTAGGTGAAGTTCTGCGCCGGTGGTTGAAGTTGTGCGCTAGTGTGAGAAGTTGTGCACCGGTTGGCAGTTGCACGCCAATATTGGTTTGGGCGTAAAATGAAGAGAGCCTTTCAAGTTTGGAGTTGGGGAAGCTTGTGTCATGCAAGTGTCTGAGGAGGACTTGCGCACCATTTATGACTTGCACGCCGATACTTGCGCACTGAGTTAGAATCGCGCTCCAAGTAAGGTTGATTCATCGGATGCATTTTCAGGCCGCTTGGAAGCTAGAAGATTGCCTGATACCATTAGTGAAAAGAGATATTCGTCTATAGGTGAAATTTAAGCTTCAACAGAGCATCTACATAAAGAGAGAGATTCATTCCTTCATGCAAATAAAGAGATCTACAGGTCTATAAACTGTGAGTGGATCCTTTCCGATGTAGTGAACAAAGGAAGAGGAAGAAGGTGATCCTCTCCACCGGCAGTGAGCCAAAGAGAGAGAAATAGGGAGTGATCCTTGGGAAGGAATTGATCTGACCCTTAATCTTGTAACAGCAGTGAGCCTGGGATAGAGTGACTGTACACGAACCTTGTATCCACAGCTAGTGAAGTTTAGTGGAATTTGGTACGACTGGTAACTTGTCGGCGTATGCCCCTTGGACGTAGCCCAGTGAGGGTGAAAAAAGTAAAAATCGTTGTTTCCTGTGCTTGCTTTACTTTCTGTTTATATTGTGCAACAGGAAAGAGAGAGAAGAATGTTTTTCTTAACAGCGAAACAAGATCAGAACGAGCTTTAATTTTAAATTTGTCATACCCTAATTTACCTCCCATATCAGGGTATTTAGCCTGGTGGAACTAACACCATTACGTGGCCCTCTGTCATTATCTAAACCTCTCCATATATTCTTGTGTCTCTTTTCTTCTTGTTTCGTCTTCAGCGATGACCTCTATTCTCGCTCGGGTGAAGGTTCGCCGATTTTGGTATCACCATCATGTTTGGTTGGCTCTTGTCTTCTGCCTCGTTGATGGTGCTAGTGATTAGTGCCCTCCCTCATCTTCTCTTTTTGTGGTCTATTATCACGTTATTCTATGCCCCTCCAAGGAAGATCATGAGCATTGGAAATGGAAATATTTTTGGATGTCTCTTTCAGTGGTGACCATCGATCCTTGAGAAAACCTTTAACTATAGTTTTTTTGCAATGACATCTTCCTAGTGAATTTTATGAACTGTGGGTTTTTATTATTATTTATTCTTCATGCCATAGCTATAGTTTTTAGGGTTTCTTTCTTTATTTTGATTTGGTGAGATTCTGATTTGATTTTGGTCTTGGGACACACTTGTATCTGGTTTTGGGGGAGGCCGTTTGGTTTATCTTCAATGGCGAGTTGATGATGGTCGTGTTTTCATGAGTTTGGTTCATCTATGATGGTGGTTTGATGAAGCGGTGAGTTTTGGTTCTGGTTTTTCTAGTTCTCTTGATTATTCAGTGTTTCTTCAACATAATAGTGTTACGGGTGATGATGGTGTGATGATGTTAATGATGATCTTTAGATGGGGAAGAAAACGATATGGTGTTTGGTTGACACAAGGGTTAAAGTATTTATGTTGATTGAATTTGTGGGGGTGGTGGCCAATTAGTTCTCCCCAGAAATGTCTGAAAAACGTGATGAAGGTGTCGACGAGGTGGGTCGATGTTTGGGGCATGTCTCGAAAAGGCCCACTGACCGAGGATGCATGTCCCGAGGTGTCCTGATAGAATTTTAATTATGTATGAAATTGTATTTCGTCTTTGCAGTCTTTTGATTTGGTTGATATGTTTATCTCCGGTATGTCCTAGTTCCCACCCACCCAAAAATCAGTTTCCAAAAATCAAATAAAAATATAATTTCAACCCCTACATTATGTTCCTTTATCAGTGCTTTTATAGATCTGATAAAACCCTAGGTATTCTAATCGTGCTCTAGTAGTCTGTGCATTTTTCACTGAAAAGGATAATTTTAGCATTGTTATAGACCTATTTTGTAGTAGTTGTATTGATATAGAATATGTTTTGACTTTTGTGTCAATTTTTTTCATTGTGTGTCGTTTCTTTTCTTGATTAGTGTATTTTTTGTAATATTATATATGTACATATAGAATTCATTTCTCATTTCTTCTAGTTTTATTTTATTGAATCAATGTGTACATAATCACGATTCAATTTTATGATAATTATTGTTAGTCTTGTTGTATTATACATTTCCAATGTGTGATATTTTTCACTACTCTAAATTCATTCTAATTTCCTTTATTTTTGGAATTGCAACTTGAACCTTCTATTTTTTGTTTAATATCTTTATATTATAGACTATAAATTTAAATTTATTTGACTTTTGATTTTATGAATAAAAATACCCAAATCTATCCTCACAGCTGGGCATAGACTGCCTTGGGTAGCACATGACCCTATAACACATAGAAATATGTGTTGGTCAGATGGAATCCAATCATAAATTAAATTATAGGGTTTCAGATGCATATGGGTAAGTGTAGTAGAAGAAAAAGTATATAGGAACATGCTAACTACTACAAATTGGACATTTAACATCACTAGTAAAATCGATTTATTAGTGATATATATGGGTTGATAATTTAAGCAATGATAAAGAGTTTTCTTTAAAAACACTCATAAAAAGCGCTGATAAAGGCCCCCTTTAATAGTGCTGATAAATGTGACATTTAACAGTGCCTGCATTAGTGTTGTTAAAGGCCCCACTAATAATGGGGATAATTTTTTTCCCACCCACATTTTTATCATCCCCTCCCCCCGCCACTATCACCACTCCCCCTTTATTAGCGCTTTAGACAATCCCACCCTCTCGCGTGCACCCCTTCATCCAAAGAGATTTGAACCTGAGACCTCCAGATTATACACCATCACCTTTACACTCACCAATATTTCATTAATTAAATTTTATGATATATCTAAATATTTTAATATATTTTGTATTATATTTTATACATATGTTTATATATGTTTGTATATATGTATATATATATATATATATATTTAAACACATATATAAAATATGTTTGTGTGTGTATGTGTGTTTATGAATACATACATACATACATACAAACATATATATATATTCATCTATAAATATAATTATATATGTTTATACTTATTTACATATATTATATATTAATATTTATATACATTTGTTATAATATATAGATAAATCTATATCTGTTTTTCAATTCACACACTAATATACATATATATATATATATATATATTACATATACATTAATCATAAAGGTATATAAATATGAATACATTCATATTTTAAATAAAATGGATATTAGTTTTATTTAGATATTGTTTATATGTGGAGAAATATATTTTATATATAAATATGTTTAAAGAATTTTTATAAAATTAACATTTTATGTTTGAACATTTTAAAAATATAACAATATATGTACTTTGGGGTACAATTACAAGAAAACATAAAAAAGAAACAAAAAAAACCCCCAATGATAAAGTCATATCCCCCCACCTAAGGGATAACCCACCCATTTTGATTGTCTGATGTCCCTATATACATGAACTTCACTAAAAACCCTATAGCCCAGGTTCCCAACAACTAAAGATATTTTTTTCTAGTCGTGGACACTAATTGCCCACTTGAGGAGTTGTTTCACTTCCGCACCACTCATATCCACTCATTCCACCACCACGTTTGCACCACCACTGAGAGACCCATGGGTACATTGCCATAATTTATCCCACATCTGGGTGAAAATATAGATCTTCATGAATGATCTATATATATATATTTATATAGTTGATAATAAATAATAGTACAATATTAAAAATCATAAAATTCAAAAACAATAACATCAATATGAATGTAATACCTTCGAATAAATTCATTCTCCACCAAAAAAGGCAGTGAAACCCCTTAAATGAGACTAATAATCTAAAAAATGATAAAAAATTATGGCACCCCAACTAAAAACTTACTTGTGTAGGATTTTGGTCCTTTTTTGACTCAAAAAATGTGAACATGGTTACCCTAGATACCAAATCATAATGCTCATCGCCATATTTTATTTCATATGTGATAGAGCTCAAATGAACATTTGGATCAAAAGTTATGATCTTCTGAAGTTTGAGTTATGTTTTCAAATTATTTTACATCTTTTATTAAATTTTTTTATTCTTTTTTGTCATAAAATTTTTATTAAATTATAATTTCGTTATAATAATTTAAAAATTATTAACTAAAAATATTTTTTAATTATTTTATAATCCACTTTCACTAAATATCATATATATTTTGTGTAAATGGCTATTTACCCTTATCTAAAACATATTTAAAATACGTATATATATTATATCTACATAAATATAAAAAAAATTATATATTAATATATTATTTTTATTGAAATATAATTTTTTGAAATATTCCCATTATCAACACTTTTTAATTAGCATTGATAACAGGGGTCCTTTATCAGCTATTTTTTAAAAGTGAAGATAAATAGGGTTTTTAATAGTACTTTTAGCTAGTCTTGTTAAAGACCTAGCCCTGACTAAACATAGTTTTTTTAGTAGTGGTTTTTTGTAGGCTTACGTTTTCAAGAAGGATGAATGTAGAGACAAAAAAAATATTATGAAATATATAGAAAATAGAGAGTTTGTGATGTGAATAAATTTAAAAAAATTTATGATCAAAAGAAAAATAATAATTTTGTGTGAGTTTACGAACATCTGAAGGTAGGAGTTTTTAACATGCTGTGAGGTTGATTAGTAAGAATTAATGGTGAGTGAAATCCATGAATGTCAAAGATGAGGAAAATGAATGTTTTGATGATGCCCTATTAGTAATATTCATCCCCAATGTAAAATGTGGAATTATTTCTTATATTGTAGGGATCATTATGGTTAATATTTATGGAATTCCTGATGAAAAATTTTGAATCTAGTATTTTTATCAAGTTTTAATGGTGTTAAATCCAAATTTAAATGTATGAAAATATTGTAATTCTAATAAATCAAACCTATGAACTATTCAGAGAACATTTAGTATTTAAATAGATGAGTAATTTTATTGAAAACGAGTAGATTATGTTGATTATTTTAATGAGAAGATGAGAAAGTGAGAATAGGTCAAGAGTAGGAGTTACCAACATACATTCATCAGAATTTAATTTGGGTTAAATAGTTGTAAAGACCAAAGCTGTATGTTTCAAGGAAGATGAGTAAAGTCTCCAGATTCAAAACACTGAGGTTTTTAAGCAAGAACAATGTCATGTGAGATCTATAAAATATCCATGTATCGATGTTTTGGA
This sequence comes from Viscum album, assembly GCA_963277665.1. Taxonomy (NCBI): domain Eukaryota; kingdom Viridiplantae; phylum Streptophyta; class Magnoliopsida; order Santalales; family Viscaceae; genus Viscum; species Viscum album. Next base: position 186,597,943 of record OY728155.1, on the reverse strand, counting down.
AGAATTATGAGCTCCATAATTATTTTTACTAGATTTTGTTTAAGGTTTATGTAAATATATGTTCTAAGGAAGAAGATTTGGTAGTGGAATGCGAGAGAAAGGTTTGGTGGTGTTTACATTATAACTTGAGGGTGTCAGTATTGTGTAGCATTTGGGAGTAAGTATTTATGTGGGATGAATTGTGGGTTATGGATAATAACATATGACACCACATGTTATTAATAATAAGATTATTATTGGAAAATATGTGCCTTGGGAAAAAAACCAAACACAGTATGGAGTGAGTTCTCACATTGAGGCCAAGCCTTATAAAAATATATCCATATTATTAACATTAGATTACCTACACACATAAGGAAAATTATTGAGAGATCATATGTAATATCCATACATCCTAACCAATGGAAAACCTTCAATCATCTTAATGGAATAAAAAGTTTTAGTTGAACTTAATCTGTAGTAAAATATCATGGTTGATTCACCCCCTATTAGGGTGACTTCACTATATAATTAAAATTTACCTAATTAATTGAACTGGGATATTTTTAATATATTAATTATCTAATTCAATAGACACTCTCTAAATTATTTAAAAAAAATATAACTAGTTTTAAGGGTTAAAGTGGGAACCCTCACACACCAACCTAATCAGATCTAAAAATCCACTAAGTTATATATAGAAAAGCCTACAAGCAACATCATAATTAAAATTCCAAATTCAAAATGTAATCAATACTAATTCTGTAGGAACAATGGTATCCCTTGATACCCATAACATTATCTGTCATTGAATTTCACAATAAGAGGGGATGCATTCCCTCTATCCTTGTACAGTCCTCGCTTGTCACCCGTAAGATAGAGAGGTCAGGAAACCCACCAACAATGAAGATTCTACCATCATCATTGACACCCACACTCCTAGAACCACCACTTCCATCCAGACGTAAGAATATTATTAGATCAATATTTTCATAATAAAATCTTTAATGAAGATAAATAAATTTCATAAACCTCATGGAATCAAATTAGTACCTTGTAAATACACTATTTTTACTGGCACCATGAACCATATCAAACAAAAATAAAAAACCTACTAAAAGACACCACTATATTTCAAGGAGAACCAAAATGAGTTATAAAACATGACACACCTTTCTTTTTATGTAACTTGTGGGATTTGGTATGTGTTACATTGATTGTATAACCAAATACATGTCATGTAGTACATTTATATCCACCCATGTGACATAGCTAAAATGTCATCTTGGACCATGTATAAGATATCATGTGATACATGATGTGTAAAACTAGATACACATTAAAAAATACATTTTTGGATGCATCTCTGTACTATAAGTTAATACATAGAGTGGAATGACCCTGTATATTTGACCACTCAGCATGTCATTAATTAATTAAGATAAATTCCATGTGGGTGACATAGTGTGTACACTAGAAACATGTCATGTAGTCTCTGTCAAATTGGTTGTTGTGCTAGTCATCAATATGTGGCATGTAATTACAACACATATCATTTAACATGGAATTTGATGATTTTCATGACTAACACCTTTTATCATTGACCAAGGGTACACAATGTTGAATTTACTATTACAAAATTTGTATTTTTTCTATGATTCCATCAACCACTCCACCTTTGTATGGGATATATGAATATTCTTCATGTTTTCTTGACCAGTTCTTGGTCATATGAATTAATAAAAATTCATTATAACATATTTTAGATTAATGAATGAAATTATTTAAACAAAATGTATGTAAATAAACATATAATGTAATAAAACAAATATTTATGAATTATAATATGACTACTCAAATATTACTTGTAGTTATGAGAATTAAAAAAAGTGGTAGGTCGATGGAAAACAGTGATTTTTTATTTGTTTCAATATACAATATCTGATAAACATGATGTGGGAACCCCTATAATATCCTAAAAATAATCTTTCACAATAAGTTTTATAATTAATTTAAAACAAGAATTATCATAAATATAGTAATTATTTTTGATAAATTTCATTCTCCCTTTTCTTATCATCATTGCGGTGGAGAATCCACGATAGGATTCCTTTATTTTTATCCACATCTGCAACATTAATATCTTAACAATGATTTTGGTATTTAGGGAGCTAGCATTAAGGAACCTATTACTTCAATCTATTCATCATTGATCCAAATGAGAGGATTCTATTATTATTGAGAGGTAGGGGTGATATTATCTATACATTTTAAGAGAATTTATTTATAAATTATCCATTTTTTACAATATGTCCCTTTATCTAAAATGTCATAAATATGAATATTCACTTGTAGTTAATATTTTCTAATTCTTCTAAATCCATTTATCAACTATTATATCTATGTTATTCTCCACATTTAATAATAATAATATTATTATTATTTCCCTATAATGCATTAATTAAAATATTATTTAATAAATAAATAAATCCAAATTTATTTAATTGATATCATATATAATATATCATTTTAGTTATGCCAATAACATAGATGACCAATCCTCCTCATAATTTATCAAAAATTAAAATATAAGATAATTACTTAATAAATAAAAAATATTATTTGTTAAATAAATATATATAATATTCAAAAAAATCATGAACAAATATTTATTCTAATAATAACCTAATGAATTAATTATTTACATTAATAAATTCATTAAACTTGCAGGTAAAAAATATTTACTTATTACCTTGTTGATAATAAACAAGAGATAAAATTTAAAAAACATATTATAAATGTGAATATTTGGGGATTGAATTTATTCAATAAACATAAATTTAATAATTTATATTCCACAAGATGATAATAATAATTTATTCAATAAACATAAATTGAATAAGCTTACCTATAGTCCTAGATTGTAATCTTCTAATACATCCAAGAACATACAGAAAAATAATTTAATGTCATAATAATATTAAATTTCCTATTAAAAAAACTATGTAATATAATCCCTTTGTCTCTATATATCATCAAGAAAGATGGATACTTCCATCATTCCCCTAAATACTTGATTTATATTTATTTTACATTCCTAAATGAATTCTTTGAAAAACTTCCATATCCATGTATATAAACTAGCCATTCTATTTCATTCAATGGGCCATAAATATCTTCTTTAATTATATAATAATGGACAATTAATTTCTCATGTTATTCAACTAAAGTTTTATCACTTATGATGTCTCTAATGTGTACCACCTCGCCATGAGCATATATAATCATCGATTTCAACCATAAATAAATGCATATTATTAAAGTTATACATTAATAATAATTTCAATTCTGGGGGCCAATATTGACATCCTTGTATAAGAATATCTAATAACGTGTTAATATAATATTTTACCCCAAGACACCCTCATAGGAGAGGGTCAAATTCAGGTGTCCACTTTATATATATATGATGTAAAAGGATCAGGTTCCCATGTTGGTAGGAACATAACAAAACTTTCTGTAGTATTCACACATTCATCACAACCAAAATGTTGAAATTAAAACTTGACAAAATATTTTTTACCTAGTTCACCACTAATGGATGGTCTAAGGAGCATACACTGGTATTGCCTCAATCGTAACAAATCCTGTAATCATAACTTGTTATGATGGATTTAAATTTTTCATCCACAATTACTCCATGTCAATATCATTGAATTTATATTATGTTCAAATATATAACACTACCTCCCTTGGTTCAATGTTGTTGTGTCCACCTTCCTCAATCATCTAGTGGAAATATACCTTAGTTTAATGATGTGTTTTTCTCCGTCAGATCAAATGGATATTTATTATTAATAGAATAATTTAAATATAATATTGTTGATCCAGTGAAATCCTCAATTGTTTTCTATATTTCTCTCATGTCCCAGGATTCTCCAACTTTTCCCAAGTTTACTTCGTTGAAGTATTTTTTTTCCCATGTCTTTTACCCAATCCTGCTCGTGAAACTATGTTTTCCATACTACGACACCCAGTCACCTCACCCTTCATATTCTTACTTCATACTTCACAAAATGAATTCACAATGATTCTTCACTCAAATTATTTTCATATTTGTTCCTTATATGATAGGAGATCCACTAATCCTTCCCTAAATTTTTATTAATCCCAAATAATGGTTTAGCCTGGTATTTATATGAAAAACCCATACTAGCATGCAACCCTACATCTTTCTCCCATATTCCACATATTCAAGGTTCTAGCTTAAATTACTAGGGAATGAAATATTCTCATATAAGAGCACAACCTTACAGACATATTACACTAGTGAATTCCACTTGCATGTGGTTCTGAACCTCTACAAGGGAAGGACAACCCCCTTTTATCTAGATTGAATATTTGATGTTACTCCAAAAACAATTCAAAATTACACCAAAATTTTAAACCCAAAAATAATAGAAGTCACTAAAAAATATAGAACCAAGAAACCTATTTTAGGCATCCATTTTCCTACAAAAATCCTCTCATGGATTTTAAAATCCCCAAACAACCCCAAATAGAACAAAAAAACCCAACCCACCATAAAAAACCGACTCATGTCACATTATTTCCCAAACATATGGAATTAATATTGGTATCTCTATCATTATAACAATAAAATATTTTATATTTCCAATTTCATGCTTCATGAAAAGAAGCATCAATGTCTTATGAGCCTCCCACATAGTATAGTCAAATATCATATGCATACAATCAGACATATGCTATCTAGACAATGGGAAATATATTTAACAATATTACCATTTTATTTCAATGTTCTAAATATAAAAGGGTATTCTTATAACCTTTTGATGAAAAAAATAGTCTTATGTACATTTTCATATTAATGTTACACAAAATAAGAATAATATTTAACAAGATATTTATTAATATTATGGAAATATAAATTAAAATGTTTCTCTATTCTAGGGAACCAAATAATATAGAAGTAATCTAGGAAAGAAAATAATAGGTATGTAGAAAGTATCTTTCAATGGGTGTAAAGTGACAGGTTGAAGGATACAACATAACAAAATTAGTTTCATGTGGAGAAAAAAAGGTTCAATAACAGTATCAATGAGAGATGTTGTATGGGGGAGAGGTCTAGTGGTGAGGGATGTGATTAGAAGGTATAAGGAAAGGTTTCTGAATATCCATAGTGGTTTAGGGAAATGAAAAGTGATTTTGGGACGTGTAAAAGATTGGGGAGGGGTGTAGTGACATATGGTGTTGTTGGGAGGTTAGAGGGAGAAGAGAAAAGATATGGTCAAGTTAGGGGGATAATAACCAAGTTGTTTTATGATCAAATGATAATTAAATGGAAGTACTTCATTCTCAACTAGAAAATGTAGTTTCTAAATATAATGAAATTGGTGACCTTCTATTTGGAGGTCACTAATACCACAATAACAACCAGTAAATATTTTTCACTAAGTATTATAAATAACCTAGCCCCCCCCCCCCCCCCCCGCAAACCTCAAACATGAATCCCCTTCTCCTTAGACCTTCATAAGAAAGGGTTTCCCACTGTGACCTTTCCCTAAACTCGACCCTTCCATATACCACCCTGAAACATTACTCCCTTCCTCAAAAATAATCAACCACCTTCCAACTAAATATCTCACTATTATACCTCCATCCTATATCTTACACAAATGTTATTTTCATAGTCCTTCATTAATGTTGATGGGACATTTCTTGTCACATCACCATCACCTATGACTTCTCATCACCTACTACTGGTATATTTCCCCATTTTGTTTCTTCCTATGTCCTCCTCTAAGGTGATTGATTCACATATAATAAATTATTCCATGATTTTGGTTAATATAAAAGATATAATTACATTGGGATGATTTTTGTTAAATAATTTTTTTCCAATCAGTTGATTTTTTTTAGTTTCTAAAATGTGAATAAATTATTGAATTTCATTTTATCAACTTAATTAAATTTACTTATTTATAAAAAATTGATTGTTGAATTTATGCACCAAATAGGTTTTTAATAATTTAAATAAATATATTTTTAAATTTTTATGCTTTATTATATGTTGATTTTATGCATAATTGTTTTTATTGTATGCTTAATTTTCATTTTTGAGCAACCCATTGGATGATGATTATGAAATATTGTATTTTCTATCTTTCACTATTTTCAATTGAATCATATTATATTAAGAGAATGTGAATTAGAATATATATATGATTATTTGGAATGTAATTTCATAGGAATTCCAATGTAAATCCACTAGGAGTTCATACTCATGGTTCGTGAAACTATTAGAATTAGGAGAACTATAGATGCATGTTCTACTACTGGATGCTAACACGAAAGAAATAATTAATAAGTTCATAAGTAGATACTATTCTCATGTAAAAGGTAGTAATGAAGAGAAATGGAAATAAATTTTACTAATAGTTAGAACATAATTCATTAAAGTCACCAGAAAACACATATAAGTCTGGCGATACATGAATTGTCCATTCAACAGAAATACAACACATCGGTTAAAAAACATTAGTGATTAAATTTAAGTAGATCAATATATAAATATTATTAGAAGATATAAGTTTAGTTTCATTGAGGATATTATTTTTTGGATGATTATCTCACAGATAATAAGAAGTCATTAGAAAGATCACTAGAAGGAGAGGTTGCGGTGGATTAGATTTTCCCCCAAAGATGGTCCAGATTACCTAAATGATGATGTTGTTATGATTCAAGTTTGAAAAAACTAGAAGTTAAGAGAGTGGATATAATCTAATTCAGATAAATGTTTAAATACAAAAAAAATAACGCACTTGAAATTGTGAGTTATTAGGTTGCCGAAAGATATAGATCATGAATAGGGACATCAAAAAAGCTAAAATAACAAGGCATGCATTGAAAAATTAATTTGAGATTTCAGAACACTTAATGAAAAACAATAAAAGATAAAATTATTGGTATTTAGGAAATCCATATCATAGTATTAATAGAAAATTATGATAATTCAATGGCCATTCAAAATGATGAGTGTGTTAGGAATATGGAAAGAGATGATAGAACAAATGAACATAAAAATAAATGTATAGAAAAAATAAATTTCCTTTATCTTCAAAAAAGGATGAAATATTAAAGAAAATTCATAGAAAACAAAAAAAATATGTGCATATAAAATAAGTGATGACTCTGATAGTTTTTAACATGGATAACACAAATGGGAAAACCCATGGGACCTAGCCTAGAAAAAATATTCCACTAATAATGAATATTACATGGAAGAGACTCACAAATATGTATGATGCCTTAAAAATAATACTCTAATTAAACAGTGGATCAAAGAATGGAAGAACACACGGTTTGAAAGAATATTTAAACAAAGAACACATCGTGATAAAGAAACCTAAATAAATCTGGTCATAAAGAGAATGTGTATGCTATCAGAATAAAAGGTGCTGATGAAAAACACTAGGACTAGTTCAAAAAAACCACATATGAAATCCAATAAGATTAGAGTAATTATAGAGGTTATATATATATAAACTAATTCCAAAAACTCTAACTACGTCGTGTGTATAAAAACAAGGCTTGCACTGCCCAAGTCCATAAAAAACACCTTCCTATAACGTTTATAACCCATTTCTTCTATCATTTTTCATTTCCATTTTTATTAAATGATTCACATGGGGTCCCCATTTGAGGAAGAACAACAACAAACTCCCTCCCCAACTCAAGTGAGGATAAATGCTGATCCTAAAGTCAGTTAGCAACTCTCAAAATTACCTATCGAAAAACAGTTGGTCAACATAAAACATAGATGTCCTGATTTAAATTGATCTATTGAATAAATGTTTTCATCAAAATAAATTCTTTGAAAGCCTCTATAAGTGAAATAAACTAATAATATATGGTAGATAAATGAACACATCTCTTCACTATAGACTACCAAGATACTTCTACCCCTTCAAAGGTGACCAAAAAACCTAATGTAGACTTCCTCGAGTCCATATCTGCCAGCATATATGAATCTGTTAAGACACAAAGCATATGTTTACCATTTCCAAAACACAATCTCAGATTATAAGTACCATATATATAATGAAATATATACTTCAATTATCTCTATTTTCTCTATCTTTATTATATATAAAATTACTAACCACAACAACTACACGATCTATATCATGTCTAGTACATATCATCACATACATCAAACTACCAATGGATGAAGAATATGATATGTGCTACATCACCTCTCACTCTTCATCAGTAGAAGGTTAATTAATAGTGTTGAAAATAAAATGTAATGAAAGAGGAGCACTAACCAATTTCACACTTTACATTGAAAATCTATGAGGAACTTTCTTAATATTTCCCTCCTAAGATAAAAATAATTTATTGTTCACTATATCAAGGGATATCAATTTTCCAAGAATTTACCATGTTATCCGTAAGCATTTCATATCAACAGACTAGAAAAGATATTTCTTCATTACATCAATTCAAGATACATCATGACCAATAATAAACATATCATCAACAAAAAGTAATAGTATAATAAAATCATTAATAATAAATATTTGAACAAAAAAATGATTAAAAGATGTCTTCCTAAAACCCTAAAAAAATTACCAGATTAAAACATCTTATTCCACTACCTGAAATCATTTTTTAAACCATAAAAACTCTTATTTAACTAGTAGACAAAATTCTATTTACTAGTTTCAAAAAAACAAATACCTTCTCAATATAAATCTCCTCCACTAAATCTATATAGAGGAAAGATGTTTTCACATCCATCAAATAAATCTATACATTAAAAAATCATCAAAACCAATAATATTCTGAATGGAAGACATTTTAACAACATGTCAGAAAATATCATCAAAATTAATGACATTATTCAAATGTAAGCCTTTAAAAACAAACCTTTCTTTGTATCATGGAATATAATAGGATTATTAATTATTAATTCAATAAATACAAAAATTTTCCAAATCTCTATTATTGGTAGGTAACTTCACCAGCTCAAAAACATGGTTTTCAAGAGATGTTCACATCATGTCATCTATTTCCATAACCCTTATACACTTTTGATCACATTCCATTACATCATCAAAAGATTTTGTTTCTCACCCATTAGCTAGGAAATCATAATAATCTTGTGAATACCAATTATTAATGGTATGATGCCAAGATAACATCTGGAATGGAACTATAAGTTCGTTAATAACCCTTGGAACCATATCATAAGAAACAAAAGGTTCATCAAAAAACATATCTCCTACCATTTCACCCTTAAAATCATTTTGATCATCAACTTAATCATAAAAATGTATAATATGATGTAAATTTTACTCAGAAATTGGCTCTGGAAAAACAATGCCATCAGAAGTTATAGAAATATATTTTTATCCATTATCAATATATGTAATATTCTGATCCTCCTTAAACGATGCATCACGACCTCTGATATGATTCTTCAAAGTAATATCATAAAACATATACCTAAACTCATCATGTTTATAGCTAATTAAATTACATTTCTATGACTTACCATCCAATTTGGACCTCTCATCTCTAGCCTGATGAACAAAATCCCTGAAACCAAAAACACATAAGTGATCATACCTAATCTATTTTAAATACCAAAATTGTTGAGAGTGTCGATCTTGAAAGAAACTAGATGTGATAAATTGATAATATAAGATGTTGTAAGAAAATCTTCATCCCAAAAATGGATAGGAAATTTCTGAATGAAAACATCAAACACATCCAAAAAAATCATGTTCCTCAACTAGCTACACAATTTAGTTTATGTGTCTTATGTGGTGTCTTCAAATATGGAATAAATTTCTTCCTATAAGACTAATCAAACCCACCATAATACTCACCTCCGTTTTCATTGAAAATATATTTAAACTTATTATAATATTCTTTCCCAACTAAAATCTAATATTTATTAAAACTCTTAGTGCTTGAATTTTTCCATTAAAAATATAAATCTAAAGTATACATGATTAGTCATCAATAAATATCACAAAAAAAATACTAATACCAAAGTTATTGGATTTCAAATTACCACAAACAATAGAGTGAATTGATTCAAGTACCTATTTCTTCCTGTTTAAAGGATAACTATTGAAACTCACATTGATATATTTTTTCGCTAAAGAGGGATAAAACATGTCCAGTTTGACACCTTTCAAACTAGGAAGAAAATTTTTATTAGAAAAAATACCAATCCCCTTCTCCCTAATGTGGTTAAGCCTCTTATGACATAAATTGGAAGACATGCTAAACTCAACAATGCATGTTGTATCATAAGAAATAGATCCTCTAGTCCAAAAAAACATGAATGCTACTTACCTTGATCAATAATAATGGAACCCATAAAAATATTCAATATTTTTATCACTAATAGTACTGATAAAACCATCAACATCAATAAAACATGTATAAATAAGATTTAGAAAAACCTCAGGGACATGTCGAGCATTCTTCAAAATAATTTTAATTATTATGCATGTTTCCAAGAAAACATTCATGATACCTGAAACATCATAATGACCATCATTAATGATATTTAAAATCCCAAAATTCCCTTGGATTTAAGATGTAAAGAACTCATTCCACGATTTCATGTGAAAATAACTTCGTTGTTAACCACCCAGCAAGAATTATCAGAAGAAATATTAATAGAGTCATTAACATATAGAAGATTGCCCTTATAGTGGTAGAAAACCAATCATCTCCATCATGATTTGTCTTCTGATAATTTTTAATTATTCCTTTCTATTTTCATTTGATATCAAATATTCATAACATTTTATTTATTTCCATAATAATGACAATAAAACTCTATTTATTTTGATCTAGATATTCTTTTTTCCTTTTCTCTTACATTGACTACTATGTCCCTAATTCATTTCCTAACTTCTCCCCATATTCTATGTGGCCAAATGTTATGAATAAGTTCGCTCTTGAGTATTTCTCTCGGACACTAAATTCAAAATATATGTCCTAAAAAAACTAAATTCCACATCACCATTAGGAGGAGGAGGGTTAGTGTAAAAAAAATTATCCCTAGAATAAGGAAAATGCGATAAAATGTGATCTTCAAAATTAATACCCATTATATAAAATTGATCAAAACATACTTCAAAATCACTAAAATAGTAAAAAATAAATGTAATATATTTTTTATTAAAATTTATCACCTATATAAGTAGAAAAAATTTACTATTTCTTATATTGAAATAATAGGTAGTCTCAAACTTCTCCCACAATGTTCTAGTATAATCGATATTGAAAATATGTTTCATCATGTTTTATCTAACCCATTAATGAATGAAACCACAATTTATATCATGATAAAAAATCACATTATTCATTATACATTCATTAAAAATTATGATTACTTAACACAGATAGATGAATTTTGTTTACAAAAAGTAGATCCTTAATGCTTAATCATCACATATGGTAGTTGGTTCCATTCAACAAAATCATCTATCTCTAAATGTTTTTGATAATATGTCTGAATAAAAACCAAAATATTTATTACTATAACTTTGGAAATATGGTAAGTGAAGAACGTACAAACAAACACAAAAGTGAACATGCAACGAAAATAAATTTCCCTTCTCTTCAAACATACATGAAAAATTAAAATGTAAGTGCAGAAACCAAAAAAATTATCCAAAAAAATTAAATGATGACACGAGTAATTTTTAATGTGGGAAACCTAGAAGGGAGAAATCACATTTCCTAGTTTAGAAATAATAATCCACTTATAGTGATGTGTACATGGCAGAGACTCCCAAATATGTGTAGGGTATCAAGAATAATATTTTGATAAAATAGTAGATCAATGAAAAAAGAATATGCAGTCTGAATGTTACCTGAAATAAAGAACATAGCCTAATAATAAAACCCAAATAGACTTTACTATAATGAAAAGGTGTTCACTATTTAAATAAAAAGTGCGTATAAAAAACTCCAGGTTCTTTTCAAAGAGTATTGTATATATAATCCAATCCAACTAGAAGAATCCCACCAGTTTCAGATCTGAAAACTGATACCAAAAACATTAACTATTCTATGGGTAGAAGAAAAAGTCATACACTACCCAATACCTAAAAACCATTTTCCTATGAAGTCGGTAACCCCCCTTCTCCTATCATATTTTTTGTTAAATATTATTTCTTAAATGATGTGTGTGGGGTCCCTATCGGATAAAGACCCCCAATAGATTGCTATGATAAAATACTAGGGGATGAAAATGTTTAAGGCATGTGATTTTAGTCTTTCATATTTCTGAGAAGTGGTGCAAGAGTTCAAATATGTGATTAATTATTTTCAAACTATGAAAATGGATAATGTTTACTGTCAAAAATAAAACCTAGTATGATGATACTATCAATATACGTTACTGAAAGATCAACCAATGGTAGTAGAAGATTAAAAAAATGGGAAATATTTATATGGAGAAAAAAATTTGAGTATACTGAAATATAATTCATCAAAAAATAGATTAATTTATGTTGAACTAAAATGAATATAGTGGCACTGCATGATGAAAAATGTTATTCAATATTGGAATTTACCTAATTCTAAGTGACATAGATGCATTGGTTTGACCCGTGGAAGTATGCAAAGAGGTTTTATATAATGAGATATGCAATAATCATGCAATAGACATCATCTTAATGAGGGATGCAGTGATTTTATAGTTGAGTGAATAAGAAGGTAGGAGTATGTGAGATTACGATGTTCAAATTTGAATAATGATCTCAATAGAAGGTGGTACCCTTGAGTTTACAAAACGTAGATAAAATAAGAACCATTAAAAATAAGGTCTATAGCAACCACCAAAATCCATCGCTAAAGGCCTATTGAGACATCCCAACAACCACTAAACATTAGAAACTTTTGGCAAAATGCTATTACCTATAGTTCACTCCAATTGCTGGTAGTTATAAACTAGGTTTGGTTACCTTTTAACAATCAACATTTTCAGTCACTACAGTTGACACCTACGATGAATTCCAAATGTTAGCTACTATAGTCTCAACAGACCATGACTATAGAAGCTTCCATATAACGACTACAACAGGGTCCCTCGGAATATTATATAGATATTTTCATAAGGAGGGTCATATTATATTATTATTATTATTCGAAAAATCAAAGAATAATTACAAAAACACCATATTAAAAAAAATAAATTAAATAATTCTAAAATATTTAAAACCAATTTCCCATAGATCGCTCTACCTAATCATCTTCCAAGCTCCGCATACATCATCGAATAAAACAATATATAAAAAACTAATAAAATAATTAGTTTTTTAAAAATATCACAACAATATAAAAAATGAACTGAAATAAAATATTCCATTTAAAACATAGTTCAACAGACCATTGTTTTTAGATTATAAATATATATAAATAAATGGTAATCATTTTTAAAAAGTTTAAAAATATTTATTTAGTTATTCTTGAATGACTTCACATCGGATTGATGTGTCATATACTAATATCAAATAATAATAATAATAATAATAATAATAATAATAATATGTTTTCCCATGATTTCAAATATTTCTAGGGTCATTTTCTATGGATTTTACCATTAAACTCGTATTTTGGTATTTTATGAAACTAAAAGTTCATTTTCATTCCTCCAAAGAAAATACAACCTTAGATGTAAATTCCATAAAATCGACCATTTCAAAAACTCAACAGTAGTTTTAGTCTTATTTCATGGAATTCGGAGGTCATCCAATTGGTTTTGACCCCAAAACGCATCTTTTTAAAGGGCTTAAACCTTTAAAAAATACATATTTATTCATTCCGGGTAACCTTCACATTTTATTGATGTTTCATCATCTAATTCACATAAAAAAATAATATTAATAAATGTTTTTTAGGATCTCAAGTCTTTTTGAAGTCAATTTAGTTTGATCTTACTCTTAATTGCACATTTTATGATTATAAGAGAATTAAAGTTCATTTTCATCATCCTGAGAAAACAACACATCTTATTGATGTACTATCCACTATACTATTTTACAATTTAATTTTTTTTATGTCTAATTTCACTGCATTCAGAGGTCCTTCGGTTAGTTTTTACCACCAAATGTGATTTTGAAGGGCGTCAAACCTCTAAAAACTACGTATTCAGTCGTTCTAGGTAGACGTCACATTGGAATGTTTAATCTACTCATAAATGTTTCAAATAATAATAATATGGTTAGCTTATGATTTTAAATAATTCCAAGGTTTTTTTCAATGGATTTGTCTGGTAAATGTGTGTTTTGGTGTTTTATGATGCAAAATATATGTTTTCGGTTCTACCTAGAAAATGCCACTTCATTAAGATATTCCATATACTAGAACATTTATCAATTTACACTACATTTATTCCCATATTATATCATTACATTTGGAATTTGTTCAGAAGGTTTTGACCACCGTAGATACCCCTTTTAAGGGCATCAATCCATTAAAAAGAACATATTCAGTCATTCCAGGCAGACCACACTTCTAATTTATTTTTCATATGCATATACATGAAAAAAATAATTTTAATATTATTTCAATTCATTATGAGACCATTTCCATCAATGTGACTATTAATCACCCATTTTATTGTTTTAGGACAGAAAAATAGCATTTTCTACCATCTTAAGAAAATAGAACCTTTGATTGACAAAACATATACTTAATGATTTTGAAATTTACTCTACAATTCTTTATTTTCAGATTTCAAACAATTTTGAGGTTGTTTGATGGGATTTGACCTGATGTGTATTTTTAAATTGTCAAACATTAAAAATTCACATATTTAGTCTTTTTGGGAAGACTACACATCTAATTGACATGTTGTCTCCACATTCACATTAATAATAATAATAATATACATTATGGTTTTACTATAATTTCATGTTGTTAAAGGGTTTTTTCTATGGATACGACATTTAAACACACATTATGGTGTTATAAGACACTAGAAGTGCGTTTTCAGTCCTCCAGTGAAAACACCACATTAAATTGATTTTTTTTTCAACTATATAATTTTAAAATTTACTTTACATGTGTTTTTGACTTATTTTAGGGAATTCACATACACTTTAGCTAGTATTGACCCATAGACTCACCTTTTTAAAGGGAATAAAACCTTTAAAAACTACATATTCGGTCGATCCCGGAAGACTGAATGCCCGATTGAAATTTCACCATATTTTACATGTCAAAAATAATAATAATACTAATTTATTGTGATTTATAGTATCCCATGGTCATTTTCTATTCATATGACCATTAAACACACATTGTGGTGTTTTATGACACTAAAAGTGTGTTTTATGTCATCTCGGAAAAATAGAACCTCCACTTGATGAATGTTTTTTCCATCCACTTAAAAATGTACTATACATGTTTTTCTGATTTCATGGAATTCATAGGTTTTTCAGTTGGTTTTCACCCAATTGTGTGTTTTTAAAGGGCGTCAAAACTTTAAAAACTGCATATTCGATCATTCTCTGGGGACATATTGTTTGATTGATATGTCTTCCAGTTATACACAAGAATAATAAAAATAATAAAATTGTTCGTATGATTTCAAGTTATTATGGGATTTTTTCTAGGGATCTGACCGCCAAATGCATGTTTTGGTGAATTATGACACTAAAAGTGCATTTTTGGTCCTCCCAAGAAAATACCACCTTGGATTGATTTTATTATTACTCAACCATTAAAAAATTATAACTATAGTTATTTTTCCTTATCTCATGGAGTTCAGAGGATGTTTGATTGGTTTTGACCCTTGGACACACATTTTAAAAGGGAGTCAAACCATTAAAAAACTGATTTCAGTTGTTATTGGTAGACCACAACTCTTGTTGACATGTCTTATACTCATAAAAATCAAAAATAATAACAATATAGTATTCGTATGATTTACGTTCACTCCCATGTCGTTTTCAATAGGACTGTTAAATGCATTATTTTTCTTTTATGACCTCTAAAAGTGGGTTTTCCATAACCTCAGATAAATACCTCCTCTGATATTGTAGGCCCAACCACTTCAACATTTTTATATGGTTTTTTTCATCTGATTTCATATAATTCATTTGTCAATTATTTTTATTTTACCTCCTCATGTTTTTAAGGGAATCAAAACATTAAAAACAATATATTTGGTCATTCCTAGAGGACTACATTTTTTATTGAAATTGTGTATACTCTTACACATTACAAATAAAAATAAGATGATTTGACTATATTTTAAATTCATTTTAGGGTAGATGACACATAGTTGTATGCCAAAAATGAATGATGGATATCCATCTTAATAAACTTAATAAAGAAACTCACTTAGAAATACAGAAGGGATTCACCTAAGCTACAAGGTCTAAATTATCATCAAATCACATTTAACCCTAAAAATTAATAAATAAAAAATAAGGAACATGGGCTAAGAATGTGGGCCTTGTAACATTTCCCACATAGAAAGAATCATAGTAGTTAAGCATAATCAAATTAATTACATTATTAAATATTTTAAAAAACTAAATGTTAAATTGTACATGTTAAAAAACATGCATTTTAGATTATAATTAATTAATAACTTTGTGAATGAAACATTAAAAATTGTATACCTTGGAAATTGAACACATAAATAATATTTCATATACAAAAAAATGATAAAAAAATTAACATATTTTTACCTTGAAAATTAAATCACATAAACCTTATGATGTTCCTATACTACCTATGACCATCAATCCTAGCATAATAATAAAAAAATTATTATGCATGATGGTAGTATGAAACGTTTCACACTATTAGTCCATATATCTCCAAACATATATCAAAATATCATACACCTCCAATTAATGATATTTTTCATGATGCACTAACATTTTTTGATTTTTAAAATTTTATAGAAATAGAATAATCCGAACACCCAACTTAACATGCATGAGTCACCTATTGAGATCACCATCTTGAGAATTTTATAAATTCCACATACTTGTACATGAAAAAATATATAAAATACAATAGTAACATCTTAAAATAAACCTTCGCAGAAGAAACATATTAGAAAAATTCAAAGAGAATACAACTTAGTAATAATATTTCAATATGGAATTATTCTAACAAAAACATGTGGTAAATCACATTAAACCATAAGAAAATAAAAAATATCTTCATCCCCATAATCATGAATAAAATTTAATGAGATATCTTGCATCATCGAATTTAATATGGGATAGGTAGTCTCAACACCTAAAAAATGAAACTCTATTGACATATGATACCATTGAATCCAAAATTATTAGATTAATAATATTTATATAATGAATTGAATTCCTTGGCCTATTCTAAAAATATATTTCCACAATGACATGCTAACACCTTACGTACATATTGTCCTCAGATTTTAAATACAATATCCAAAACTCAATGAAACAATACTAATCTGCGGGGAGCTGGTTACTGATTCAGAAATCCTCATTCTGATTGGTCATACCTTAATACATAAGTTTACAAATACCCTAAAAACCATTTAAAATTAATTAATAAATCTAGTTATAATTATCCTGAAGTGAAGAATGATAAAACCAATGACAAAAATTATTGGAATAGTGGAAACATAAAGAAATAACATAAAATTTTGTACAAATGTATTAAAATGCAAAATATAATTAATATGGTAACTCGATTTATTATTTTATAATACAACTAATGATTTCAATCACTAACATAATTGATAATTAAGAGAAAAATTATGGAAGGTATCAATAAAGATCACATTGTTTTATGGAATCAAAATATGAAAATATAACGACACACATAAAACTTTTAGATGATATTATTTTTAAATTACCATTGAATTTAGTTTGGCCAACCATAGTTAGTATTGTACTGTTAAAATAAACAACCCTTAGTAACATGGGATGCAACCAAATAAGATGTTTTTATGTATATTAATATCCAATCTAAATTAAATATGCTTGTTTCAACAATTCCACATTCAAAAATATTACTGTGGCATTAATGATAAGTGTGATGATTTAGATATTAAACATGAATATAGATAATTCTTTCTTCTGAAATGAATTAAATAAAAAACATTATAAATTATAAATTCATACCACGAACAATGATACTTCTCTACCTATAACAATTAATCGTATAGATGTTCTTTTTTTCTTTGATGAATTATTTGGACTAAATCCTCTATTTCCTAATTTTCTCATTCATCAATATATCCTCATGTTGGATGGTTTTAACTATTCTACACTTCTATTGATTGGATAGTGAATAGATAATTTCTTGAAACATTCAAGGATACAATGAAAATATGACAATTTTTATTAAACAGTATTGATACAAAAATACATTCAAATATACAAAAAAATCAGTAGCACTTGTCCCTCATAAAAATGTCTTCATTTTTCATTATTATGAGGACACTTTGAAAATATTGACTCATATGAAAATTTTAAATAATAAAGAAAAATAAAATTTGAATATAGACCTCATCATGTAAATTTCACTGATGGGGGAGATTCTCCGTACCACTTATTCGTAAGTAAAAATGAATTATGTCTCATTCATGGGAGCTAATCATGGGCCTATAATAATCAAATCATGATTTTTGGTAGACATTTTTAAGACATAAAATTGGGTTATAATTGTTGTATAACTTTTCTAATATCAATACAATTAAATATTTAATATTCCTTATATATTAGAATGTTGAACTACATATTAGGAAAAACAAATTTGAAAATAGTGAATAGACTGAATCAAATTATATTAAATTAAATGAAAAAGATGAATGATGTTTCCATTGAATCATTCCAACTAGTTTGAATTATGAAATACTGTGGTATACCCCTAGATACTTTTTTTGTTTAAAATGAAATTAAATTAATGGAATTACACTTATATATTTTTTTAGACATGCTAGTAATGTAGTGAAATAAAAATTGCGTAGAAACATATAAAATTTAATACATAGCATGTTATGAAATAATATCATAAAATATTCACTAAATGGTTTGGTTAACTAAATTTAATGTCATTGGATGTTATGAAATAATATCATAAAATAAATTTAAGATAAATAATGAATAATTATTTGTAATTGAGCATATAAAATGTAATAAAATAATTGTTTTTAAGAAATTAAAATATATCATTATAATATAACCTAATTTATGAAGATACATACCTTTTCCTTCCTCTAACTAGATGACCATTTAGAAAATCCTTCTATAATAGAAGATCATTTTTATTGAAAACCATCGATGTTTCTCATTGTCTCTATAATCCATAGATATTTTATATCAATGCATGTATGTGAAAGAAACACATAGATTTAGAAGAATTAAAAAATCTATGGGAACCAATTATTTTAATTTATTTTTATTTAAAAAATGAACTTACAACTTAAAAATAAATGGAAAATAGTCATGACTTCGTACTCACCATAAATCATGCATTAAAAATAGGAAACCATAATTATAAAAATTACTAATCACTACTGAATGAATAATACTAAGACCCCAAAAAAGTTACGATTCCTAATAAGATCACCCGGAAACATGAATCATATAAAGGACTTTATATGTTCTTATATTAGAATAATGAGAAAATCAATAAAATCAATAACAAATCTCTATCAATAAAAGTAGAATTATGATATATAATAAATTGGAATTAGTACCTAAAACTAAAGGATTTCATAATTTAGGGTCTATAGGTGGGATTTTATATATAAATTTTTACTACAATTTGATAATAGTGGAAAAATCAAAAAAATGAAACAGAGGTCTTAGGACATATTTTATTTTATAAAGTGAATAAAATATCTAGATTGAGGTGAAGTGTAAAAACAAAATAATACATCATATATAGATCCCTCTATGCATAAAGATGATTTGAATGAGGATTTGTTTTTCAAATTTGAAGTGGGAACCCAGATAGATAAAATCTTTAGAAGGGGATTGGTTGATGAAATTTTATGAAATAAATTTTATGAAATGCAATTCATATCTTTTCTTGGACAAAACTACGACTTTTACCTGTAGAAAGGTGTGGAGGTTTGTTAATTACTAATCATGAATGAATTTATAGTTTCTTGACATGATCAAAATGAAATTTAGTATACTAAATATAAAAACAATATAATTATATGGTATTTTAAATATATTTTTAAAAATTATAGAATCATAGTGTAGAGTATTGTAGTTTTTGAGTATTAGTTAGAGACAAAAAACACATAATATATAGTAAGATGTTGTATATGAGAATTAATAAATTGAGAAATTCCTAAATCAAATAACATTGGTTTGAGTCTAACTAAAACAACTCATTATTATGCATTTCAATACAAAATTAAAAGAACCCATAAATTTGAAGTAACTTAGAAAAATACCCTATCTTTGAAAAATTAAGTTTATTCACATAATGAGAATAAATGTTTATTGTAAACTAAATATCAAAGGGATGGGATGGATAATATGCATAAATCTAGGGAGTCATTAGACATTAATTAACTACACATAACATGTATTTGTTTTGTTACAAACCCATAATAGAAAAGAAACTCAAATTAAATAAAATAAATTATTTTTATGGAAAATTTGGGGGAGGCAGGGTTTTACGGACATTGAATAGAAATGTAGAAACATTGAAATCAAACATGTTAAGGTGATAAATAGGAAATCCCATGAAGATTAGGGCATCTAGAAACCAAATTAAATAATTTCAATATCCAAATTGAACCTCATTAGGTGATAAGAGGGTTTGCCTTATGATTTTGGTGTTTTTACAACCCATTGTAGCTAAAGGAATTTGGGGTAGGGAGTCCTGGGGGGAGGGTCTGCAGCTAGAGGAGAGTTGGTGACTAGGGGTATCGATGGTGGGAGTGAGTATAAAACCTACAAGGGGAATCTATGGTAGGTTAGGTTCAGTACATAGGGGGTTTTATGGGGGTCGAGGGGAATGGGGGTAGTGGTGGGCATAGATGGGAACGTCGGGATGGGGGCTCAATAGTAGGGAGAGGTAGTGTGGAAAGATCGGGGCTCGATGGTGGGGTGGATGGGAATAGGGTATCTAGGAAAGGGGTGGTATGGGGAATGGATTGTGATGGGGCTTGATGGAAGGAGGTAGGTAAGCATGGTGCATCGTGATTGTACAGGTGGAGCTCGATTAGGGAGGTGGGAGGGGTACTCTATGCTAATGGGGATTGAAAAAATAGACGAGGATGTAAAAATATCATCAACCGCTATAAGAAGATAACTAATGGGGTCCCTTGAGACTTCCATTTAGTGATCTACCATATCTTCACTGCTCAAAATTCATAGATTGAGTATTATGATCACTAGAAACAGAGTCTGTGTCCGACATTCTAAAGAAGTAGTGTGAATGTTTTTGTGTTGATTTGTGCTTGTATTATTTCATTACTAGAAGAAGAATATGGTAAATGCATATTAATAATATGATCATGTGTGGGTTCATTTAACACAACCTTAGTCGGTTGAAATGGTGGTGAAATATAATTAATATACACATGAGTTAGAAAAGTCATGCATATTATTAGTAGTGGAATAAATAAGTCTCAAATCATGAGAGTAATATCACGTACATGAGGAAAAATTATAGTGGACTAGAGTAAGGTGTGTGAAATAATTGAAAGAAGGATGGTGAAGCTGTAGTGATGTGCACACCAGAAATTCCAGATTTCATATGTGAGATTGTGTTTGAAGTCTTGCAGAATGGTGTAATAGGATGGGAAGAATTTTAAGGAGACTAGATGAAAAGGGTCATAGATGAATTTTGAAATCAAAAATAGATGAGTTGGTCAGATAGAAGACAATGATCAATCGAATATGATAGGGTATCAGATGTTGAAAGGTAATTTTAGAAAAATAATTGTTACAAAGGAAGTGGTTGATTAAAGACATATAGTATATATGTAGGTTTAGTACAGAGACAAGGTAAGGAGTCTGAAATATATACCAGATAATGAGTTTGTGATGTGAGTTTAAGACAGGATAATGGAAGGAGTGTTTTTTATTGTGATATGTTGAGTATAGAAGAATAAATAGTCAGTTAAATCTAGAAATGTTAATGCTTTAGAAAATGAATGTTTTGATGATTCCCTTTTGGAAATTTCTATTTACCATGTATAATGTTTGATTATAGAAAAGATCCTAGGTAGCTTTGAGAATTGTAATGAGTACGGTACTCGATAGAGTAGTTCGCCCAAACCCTAATGAACATTTGGGCATTTTTCATTAAAATTTCTTATAAAAAATTAAACAAAGAGTATAATATGAAAAACAAATAATGAAATCTATATCAAACGAGGACCTGAACTCCCTAATCATGTAATGAAATCATGAATTTTATATTTCTGGATTTAATGTCGATATTTGTGATGAAATGTTATTATTTAAACCCTGAAAAATAAAATAGAAAATTGGATCACTTAAAAACTTGAGGAACTATTAGGTTTAGAGTTTTAAATAATTGTAACAAACTCATTCATAAACAATGTACATGAATTTAAATGATTATTTATCCCACTTTCCCAAGCTTTTATTATTTCATGTTAGGTCATCAACATCATCCTTGTGAAATCCTTCATAGAAATAAAGCATTGAAACACATTATTTATAACTTGGTCTAATGGAAACATAAGAAGGGTGAACTGAAGTTATTAGTAGGGGTAAACATAATCATTATCATTTTAATGTCAAAAATGAGAATAAGATTGCCTAAGGGTATGGAAACATAATTAGAGTGAACGAGTTAATAATAAAACAATGCATACCCATCAATACTCGGATCATCAAATATGAAAAAATAGAAAAGGAATGAGTAATAAAAATCAATAATCATAAGCCCTGTGATTTCAATCTTGATCAAATGAAAACTAGAAAAAACATATAAATAATAAAGAAGACATTTTTGAAACATGGAACATAAATTTAAATTCACTCTTACAATCACTCTTACAAATGGAATATCCACATTGTTGAATTCCATAACCAATGCATTAAAGGGATATCACAAACCCAACCAACCATTGTTTATTATAGAACCACCTATTATTGGTTTATAACCACCCATAAAATTTTCAAGTACCAAAAAAATCCTAACACATAAAATCTTTCATTTCATCATAAACTCAGAGGAATAAGCATTATTATTTTCATAAATTAACGAAAATGTGGAAAATAAATGAGGTCTATAAGAATATCTTTCAGAAATTATTAACCCATGTAAAATAAATTTGTTCCATTACAATCTCTTTGAAACATGGAAAACCCAAGGAAAATAAATGGGTTCCATACCAATCTCATTGAAACAATATTATTCAATCTATAAAAGAATGAGGATGATACCAAAAAAAATATCCATAGTATAACATAATTAATGAAAATGTATATTGACTTTGATGAATTTAATACCACTAAAGTATTATTAAAACATTCTTGAAGAAAATATCCCTTTCATTCTGAAAAACACATTTCAAAACATAAAAATCATTTTTCATTGAAAATAACTATGGAAACATTTAATGGATGTTTTAAAAAACATTTAAAATAAATTTTAAAAGGTAAAACATTTTTTAAATACATTCCTATGAATATTATATTAAAATCTCATTTAAAAAAATTTTGAATTTTTTTTAAACGTTGTTTTTAATGAACATAGATCTCTGATTAAAGAGATAAATAAAGTTGGATTTTCTCAAGAAAAACATTATCAAAACATTTTAATTGAAAGAGAGTGTAAGAATGGTAATATTAATTATAATTATCATGAATAACCATAAGAAAATATAATTCATGAGAATTATAATATTTTAACATCAAATACTTAATCGTACAAAATCCTGATAAATAATGATATTTTAACAAAAGACTCTTACCATTTCGATAACATTGAATAACATTCCCCTAGAAAGAATAACATTAACTAAAAAATATATTTTCATAAAAATAAGTATATATATGATATAATATGTCAATGGGGCTGTATATATTCCTCATAAAATAATACATGTGTGTATCACGACACAAGTCTCAAAGAATAAAAATTGTGGCAAAAATACATTATATATTTAATAACCGTTAAACCATAAACCACAAGAAATATATATAATAGAATGGATGTTTAAATCCAAATAAATTTAATTAGAATAATAATAAAATAAATTAATGGACATTACATACACTACACACCCAAAATAACTGATGAATATTTCATATATCACATAGGAATAAAAGTGAGGTGATAAAAAAACTCTTACCTTGAGTCTGATTCGTCATGATTGTTATTTATATTCATAAATAATAAAATTATGTAAATTATTTACTTAATTGATAAAATTTTTTATAGTTTATTTTTATTTTTTATTTCACTTATTAAAATGTTATATACTATTATTTAAATGACAATGTGTACATTGGATGTTTTGACTATATTTTATTTATGTGTTAAAATCGAGTTTGGTTGGTTAACTAAGGTAAATGAGGTCATTACCTCAAAATATATTGAATAATAATTCCAAAATAATTATAATATTTATTAATAAATTATATACATAAAATAAATCGTTAAATATGGTTATAAAAATGAATCAATATTATGATCATGGAGACTGTTGGTCGTACGGATACAAGTGTAACGTTCCCATTTTTAAATAGTCGCTATAGAAAAAATTTAACTTAAAATTTCATTAAAGAATAATATATATACCACAACTATAATATTATTTTATTATATATTTTTAGATATATCATTCTTGTTATGTGGTGATGAAAAAAACAATCACATTGCTTCGAGAAAGTGGTAGTTTGCACGTCCACGAACAACATTATTACTTTTTTAGGATGTGAAATAGAAAAAAGAAAATTATCTATAATATTTAAATAAATAATTATGTCATTAATATAACAATTATTTAATTTATATCTTATATATTTGATATATTTAATCTTATTACCATCCATGTAACACGTTAGTGAAAAACGCTTCACATCACTTTGCGAGGTGGTAGTCTGTTGTTCACACGAGCGATGTTGTCATATCCATTATGGAAGGGAATATAATTTTTTTTATATGATATAATTAATCCACATGTATTATTATATTATAAATATTATAAATATCATATATAAACATTACTTCTATCAGTATTCTGAACTATGAAAGGTGGTAATGGAAAAATAAATGACATGGTTTTGTGAGGTGGTAGTCTACCATACACACGAATGATGATTTGACAACCCATTTTATATATGTGTTTGTGGGTTTAGGTAATTGCATTAACGTAAAAAAAATAAAATTATATTTATGATACTTAGGATATTATATAATCATCGTATAATAATAATTGAAGGGGGTGGGGAAGGAAACAAAACAAAATGCATGTTGATGAGCGTTACCTCTTCTTCAGGTAACTCCTTTTTGGTTACACCAAAGTACATCCTTTGTTTTATTTATACCCAAATTTTGGATTCTATGATGAATGGATGGAATTTTGGAAGTGAAATTTTAGGGTTTTCTTGATCTAAAATGTTTTAGAGGTGTTACTAAGTGGCGAGAGTGGAGGCCTTTTTATAATGGAGGTGGAGTGGTATTCTCAGTAATACCAAAAGGAAAACATTGTTAGGAGGTATCTATTACCTCATGTGACTCATAAATTGATCAACAATTAAGTAGAGGGATTACTTATCCGAGAAATACATCCACCACACAAAATAAATACGTTTTTTAAACATTGTTTTCATTAACTCCTATATTTCCTCATTTTTTCATTTTGGTTATTCATTATGGAAACTAGTTTAATAACCTATGTAATTCAAAGATTAGGAATAAATTAATGTGATAATTTTATGAAATTTATTACCCACTTGTTTTTAAAATAAAATAAAAATTATATAATAAAAATCCAATATGTGTTGGAAATTAAATTTAACAAAAGCGCATGCAGTGCCCAAAAACACAGCTTTGACTCAAAATGTGCCAACAAAATTTTTAATATTTATGTTTCAATATGATGATTATGAAAGATAAATTGGTCCCTTAATTAAATATATTTTATATTTATTAAAGTTGAAAAATAAATTTATAGAATAAAGGATTTTAATAATTATAAATCATTCATTAAAATATAATTTATTATAAAATAACATTAACGTCAACTTTAACATTAATTATTTAATTTTAATTTAAAAAATATCCATAAAAATGAAATTTAAATCTATAATTTCAAATATTTTTAACATGATATATTCATATAAAAAAATATAACACAAAAATTCATAATATTTACCTCACTTTTAATATTTTTAGTACCATTACTTTTATTTAATTGTTAACTAAATAATCACTACGTTGGATTTTATTAAGATTTTTAAGTTACTATGACATATATAAAATTGAAGATATATTATTATGATTATGAATATTAATTTATCTTTAAAAATAATATTTATAACCAACCTATGTAGTTTTACCCTATACTCAATGCTTTATGGAAAATAAAAGGAATTAATGTAAACAAATTATTTTTCTTTTTGTAACTAATTATATTGTTCTCTTTAATGGGAATGTATCCCCCAAACTCTTAAATTTTGATCCTATGGTCATAAGGGCCGAATATTTCCCATAAAATGGTTTTTGGAAAAGTTTTGTGTCATTTTTTAACCATATATTCAAAGTTTAACCACTATGTAAAACCACTTTTTCATTAATTGTTGTAATTAATTTATCATTTTTCCTTAATCACATTGGTAGAAACTAATGTTCATATTTATAGAAATTATAAATTAGATGATTCTAAATATAGAATCCATTTTACTAAATTCAATTCAAATAAGTGTTAGAAATTTATTTAAATTTAATCTTGTAGATGGGATGAAACAATGGGGTTTAAAGTGAAAATGTTCAAACCTTTGAAATGTTTTTATATCCAATTTTAGTGTGAAATTGATTCCAATGGCCCTATTTGGATTAATTAATGTATAATTTAAATAATTTTTATTTAAAACCAATTCAAAATATAATTTAATATTATAATTTATTTTGATGAAAATAGGATTTTCAATTAAAATTCCAAATTTTTCACTTTTCATCACAAAATGAACCTTCACATAAAATACCACAAATTCACCATGAGATAATTTTTACATTTTACATTCAAAAATTAAGTATATTTCTTCAAAAACAAATTATTTACTTTTTCAAAATTTTGTTTCAAAAAAATGTGGCGTCAATATACAAGAAAACTACCTTTATAAAAATACAGATTTTAAGCATAATAATGAATTTATTCATATATTAAAAATAAAAAATATATTCTATGAATTTAAAAACATTAAAATGACTTTTTTACATATAAATTTCATTAATATAATCCCACATGAGATATTTTTTTATTTTATTAGAATACAAAATACTTGTGCGCATTTAAATTGGTTTTTAGAAAAAAGATTAATTTTTTTTATAAAAAAGGTTTTTTTAATTTATTATTAATTGTCCCCAAAGTAATTAATTATATATTAATGTTTAAATAATATTTTCATAATTCATTTAATCCTTAACATACACACCATTAAAATATCTTGGTTGTATGGGTAATATATATCATGTGTTGTTTATATTTTATGTTTCATGTTGAATATGCTATCGAATATAAAAAAGTGTGGGGCTTCATGGCCACAAGATAAAATGGGTGTTATTTGTAATGAAATATAAACTTACTGTTACATGTCTATTACACATTCTAAAATAATTTTACTATTTTAAAAGCTTGGGGTGTTACAATAGAAGTAAAGAAGGAACAAGGATTTATTATTCTTTGGTTCGGTTTAGACCTATGTGAATGAAGAAAAGACCCCACATACACACATTTTATAAAGTTAAGAAGACAAAAAATGGGAAAAGAAACAATCCATTAAAAATAGAAATGAACCAAAAGTAATAGAGGAAAAAATAACATTGAAAAAAATGAATAAAGTTATAGCTTTATTTATAGTCTAGATACGGGGTCTATTCGGGGGTCCTTATATCCCGATACTACTGGAACAGGGGTTCGTAATTCACCTAGATCTGAAGACTCGGAATTCTCTGAACCATTATGGAATAGTATCTAAATGGTTTTACATCTCCCAAATTAATGGATATCAACTCCACCATAACTCAACTATAAAAAGAAGTTGAGGGGTATGACAGGCCTGGACCTGAATTCTAACAATGAAATTAGGCTTTCATAATCTTTTTCATATTGACTTGTTTTTACATTATATCACCTATATTTTAATTTTCTATATGGATGAAAATTTTATTTTTATTTTATATGATCAATTTTACTATGGGGTCAATTTTGTTTGTGCATTTTCTTTTGGCCCTTTATATTGCTGCTTGGGACACCTGTGTGGGCATGTTCCTTGGGCCTATACGTGTGACATGTTTCTCATTCTATTTCCATTGTGGACATCCTTACATCCTACAGCCCCAAAAAAATTCATTGTTTCTACCTATGTTATCTGGTATTTTCACCTTTCCCATGTGCATTAATGTGTTGGTTAGCATTCAAATCAGCATGGCCTCTTGGATCTCTCTGACTAATAATGTTGTTGTCGGATGGAGATTGTGTGAGGGGAAATTTATCACCCCTTGATTCCTTTTCACATTGACATTAGATCTAGATTCTTTGCTCTCAGTTCTATTGAATGTTCTAAATGTCATTCTAAAACCCTTACCTAGTTATTTTATTTTATCAATGGTGATTATCAATGGCTACCATTCTCTACAGTACACTACTAGTGTACTTCTTCTTAGAAAGATTCGATGAAGGTGTCCTTTATTTAAAAATAAACATGGTTGAATACATTAGTTGGGATAGTTCGTGCACTATTAAGTACCTATGGGAACACATATTTCCTTACTGGCCACATTTATTTGGTATAGAATTTCGAAGAAGGATAGAAGAGATCAGGACTATCAAACTTCTTTGTGTCCGATATTTTTCGTTATTTACATTTTCTTATTTTGGTTTTGCAGTACATTATTCATAATGTTTCTGTCCCTTTTTCTTTATCCTTTTTCCTTTTAAATACATTTATTATTTTTATCATTAATAAAACACATGTGTGTACAGTGTTTTTGTCATTCATGTTGGTCCCAGTGGGACTGAATCCTGTTAATAACCTTTATTCTTTCATATTTCCTTAATTCTTGTATCTTGTATATTCAATTTATCATCTATTCTATTTCTATGTGCAAAATACCTAGTTTGGTCTATTATGGTTCATGTTTTGTATTCCGATTAGTGATCACTTACCCCTCACAATGTGGTATTAGAGCCTCATCGGTACTCTTTTAATTCAAATATTTTTTCTTGATTTTAATATTGGTTTCTATTTTAATTTCTACATTTTGATCTCTTCACAATTCACCCCTTCTGTCTACTATTTGTTATTAAATAAAGTATAAATTCTATAATTCCTATATATTTTTAATCTATTTAGATAATCATAGTTTACCCATTGATATTGATCATTTTTTGGGGTTGTATACATAACATTGTGTGTAATAATTTGATATCAACTTATTTGGGTAAACATGTCAACAACTAGGTAAGAAATCGACAAGTTCGATAGAAGAAATAACATTCATATTTGTAGAATTATGGTTAGATCCCTCCTGGTTCATCAAGGATTAATTGATTCCATATTAGGGGCGAATAAACCAATTTTAACTATAAATAAAACTAGATATAATTCTTATGAATATCAAGTTGTTTCCACTAATGTTTTATTTAAAGACAATAGTTCTATACTGGTGTTTTTAGGAGATAATTTTCTTTGGGAACATTCCAATTAATCTAATTCTACTAGTATATGGATTAAACATGAAATTTTATACAAGAAATCATTTTCAGTTGGAAGGATTTATAAATTTTACTGAATGATTGCATTTAATATGAAACCTGGTAGTTCAATTAAGGCCCATTTATATGAATTTGATAGTTTCATGTTATATTTATACCACCTAAATGTACCTATTGATGATGAAGTGCATGAAATTATCCATCATATTTCATTATATAATTCCTACAACACCATAGTAGAAACCATGATGTATGGTCGGGACTCCTTAACCCATGAAGAGGTTACATTTTCACTTCACTCTAAATAATTACATTCTAATCCTAAAGTAAAAGGTGAGGCAAATAGTTTGTTTACTATGGGTATATCACAGTCTAAAGGTGTAAATAAATAGTTTAATAAGGATAAAATCAAGAGGAATAATCAACCCAAACCTATGTTCAATTCTATAGAAAGAAAAATAATTTTATTTCATTATGGTAAGCCTTAGCACACTAAGCCCAATATTAGGAAGCTTATCCAACAACATGAAAATAAATAACCCACTACATAGTCTGTTGTAGTGGGAATTGGTTATAACAAATTTGATGTGTTCAATTTTTCAATCCATGGTCTCATTCATGAGTGGGTCATTGACTCTAGATAATCATTCAACATGTGCCCTTTTAGAGATTTATTCCTAGAATTGGAAGATATAGTAGAAGGAGATATCCTCTTAGGGTATAATAAGAGGTGTAAGGTAGATAGAAGAGGTAATTTTTTATAGAAATCAACAACAACTACATCATTACATTTCTTGATGTTATTTGTGAACCCAAACTCCATGGAAACCTATTTTCCTTAAGTATTCTAGACGGAATGGGATTCAATTTTAGTTCTAAAACTTATTATCCTAAAATATCCAAATTTTCTAGCACTATCAAAAATGGTTATTTCATTAATGTGTTGTATGTATTGAATGTGAAAACCCATTCAATAAAGTTGCATAGTGTTTATACCTCTAATATTGATAACCCACAACTATGACATAATAGATTGGGTAATGTAACCTCCAAGGGTCTAGAAGAACTAAAAAAAGATTTGTTGAATGACATCACACCATGACACCTTCCATTTTGTAAAGATTGTGTATTGGGAAAGGCTAATACGGTCACATGTAATATGTAAAATATTATGGATTCCATTCAAATAGAATACATAGATTATAGCCTATGGCGAATAACTAGGAATACCTTCAATAGTGGAGGCACTTATTTGTTGGTTCTAAGCACAGTGGAATCACATGATGGGTGTGTACCCAACTTTTCAAATTTCCACGATAGATGATTATTCTACAATCAATTTTATGATAAATTCCAGTGTCAAAAAAATTAAATCAATGATAAAATAAAAAGGATAGGACCCAGAATCGAGAAGAGAGGATTGAAATATTTTGTTTATAATTAATTTAATTTAATTAAATAATTACGTCCAATGTGATTCTTTCTTCATTGATGTGATCAACCACAAGTCTAATGTGGATCTTCGTTGTGATGTAGATTCCAATTATATGATTCCTCTAATGGTGATCCATATGTGCTCCACATATCTCCAGACATCACTGAAGAAATATTAGGGTCCTAACATGGAAAATTCTTTCACTTGTGATGTCTTCCTTCGATCACCTTGATAATCGCTTACAAAGAGTAATCCTATATAAGGTGGATGATGATCTCTCTCATTCTTGAGAGAATTCTTGGAGGGGGGAAGTGTTCTCTAGGATTTAGATCTTTTATCCAAGGATATTGTGTACACAATGATTGCTTATCCGGTCGAATGAACCCCTGGCTAATTTAAGGAATAATTACATAATGGGGAATTTAATTCACTAGGTAATGATAAATAATTAGCAAAAGTTTCATTACTTAATTTATTATTACATTTGAAACCCCATGTCAAATAATAATAGCAATGTTTTTATTTCATTGAAATGTTCTTAACTTACACATTATATTTAAATATTATTTAACCAAATATTATTTAATATTATTTCACACTGGACCCATAACATGGTCGTCCAATCCTCCTAAATATTTTATTGGCCTTGAATAATGTTTATTTATATATTAAATAAATATAACTATATTATTCACCAATAAATAAATATTTTTTCTTCAATATATTCCTTCAAATAAATAGAAATTAAATAAATGTGATCACATATACTTGAATAATTATTAAACCACAAATGGGAATAACATTTATTCAACTTTTTAAATAAATAAGTTATTTAACTGAGATGCTAGATACACATAGTGTTTGACCATCTAGGCCTCTTTCTTGTTGGAATTAGGTCGTCTTGCCTAAAATCCAAGATTACTATCTAGAAATGGGTTAAGTAACCCAAGAGAAGGAATTTGATGCCACAACGAAATTTCACATCATACGAACGCTTATTCTGTAATATAATCTATTTCAATAGATGTCTGAAATAGTTTTGGTTGGATGAAAGTTCCATTAACCCATGTGCTCGATTTATCATTCTTTGACTTCCCGACATTGAACTTTCATAGAGAACACCATGTCCATGGATTTAGTTAGGATATAGAATTTCAATAAAAGGGAATGAGATAACTACTTCCGTAGAATTGACAAATAATTTCCCTCATTATTCATTAATAAAGTATTACTTATGTCACACCCAACACATCATACCTTTTCGTGAACATATGTTTTCATGGTTTTC
Organism: Viscum album; assembly: GCA_963277665.1. Classification (NCBI taxonomy): domain Eukaryota; kingdom Viridiplantae; phylum Streptophyta; class Magnoliopsida; order Santalales; family Viscaceae; genus Viscum; species Viscum album. The sequence goes on along the minus strand of OY728155.1, from coordinate 186,565,282 downwards.
ATCAATAAATCATATTTTGTGAGTCATAATACCAATTAATAATAAAATTAATTTCTATGGACTAATTCACACATCCATATATAAGAAAATCCAATGACACTTATTAATGTGTATTTCCAATAGGCGGGTCTTGTTCTCATAATATCCTCCTTGATGTTACCAAGGGAACATACCATATGAAGGTTCCTCAATGTTTCATTAGTCCCCACCCACGATAGCCTGTATCATTTTTGTTCCTTAAAATGATATCATATGGATAGAAAACATATATTCAAATATAGTGTCATACACATTCCGGGTTCTCATCCTAGCAGGGACCTTCTATGACCTTTTAGTGCAATAGCTATTCTTAGGACATTATCACATTCTATGTCATGTAGAAGAATAATCATGATGTGATCAAAAGTTTTTTAATATTCATCCAATAAATATAGGCTTATCATAAAGAAAAAATAATTTTGAATCTAGGGAACCCATTCCAACAAACCCCCACTTTCTCTAGATCCAGGTGTTAACAATCATTAGTCCTATAGCTCTCACATGATATTCATGCTTTTGCTAAGATATTCCTTTAGTCAGGGGTCTGCCACATTCTCTTAAATGAAAAACTTTCTCACTAAAACTTCACCCCTTTGATTGAAATCCCTCAAGTGTTGAAACTTTTTGATTATGTGATTTTTTTAGTTAATGTTACTTAGGCTCCTTTGAAAGAACCACTATTGCAGTATTATAACAATAAAATGTAATGGGATACATACTTATATGTACCACTTAAAGATCCTATAAAAAATTATGAATCTATATTTATTCCTTGGTTACATCATAAAGATGTTTTATATTCATACTCTATTATAGAATCAGTGAAAACTGGCTATTTGAACTCTTCCAGCTCACACCTCCTCTATTGAAACAAAAAAAATATCCTGATTGCGACTTTAGATCATTCTGATCTGTCTAAAAACTAGTATAATCATACCCTCTGATGACAAGCTCCTAGTCTCCTCTATACACCAAGAATATATCCTTATTTATTCCCAGATACTTAAGGATAGTCTTGATAGTAGTCCAATGCTATTCTCCTCTATCTTATAGATATCTTCCTACCAATCTTTTTTCATAGATAACATCAAGTCAGGTACATAACATGGCATACATGATAGATCTTATCGCTGAAGCATATGAATTCTTACTCATCCTATCATTCTCATGTTGTGTCAAGGGACACATTTTATAGGAAATATGTATACCACGTAACACTAGAACAAATACCCTCATGGATTTTTCCATACTTAATCTCTTTAGTATCTAGTCAATGTATATACTTTGACATAGTCCAAGAATCCTATTGGATCTATCACAAATGATCTTGATCCCAAGAACATAGGCTTCTTCACCTAATTCTTTCATGGAGAGGCACTTTTTCAACCAGTCCTTGACTGACTGCAAGACTAGTATGTCTTTTCTAATATGCAATATGTCTTCAACATATAATACAAGGATAGAAAACAACATTCCCGTTAAACCCCTTGTAAAAACATGGCTCTCATTAATTCTTAGTGAAACCAAATTTTCTTATGGTTTCATAAAATCAAATGATCCATGACCTGCATACATGATTTAATCCATAAATAGATATATGCATCTTTCAAACCCTTTTAGCATCGTAAGGTGTCACAAAACCTTTTAGTTTTGTCCTATAGACATATTCTTGATGGTTCTTGTTAAGGAATACAGTTTTTACATCAATCTTCCAAATCTCATATTCATGGAAATATACTATGGAAAGTATGATTATTATGGATTTAAACATGGAAACTGGTGAAAAGGTTTAATCATAATAAATATTTTTATGTGGTTTAAAACATTTATCCAATATCCTTGTTTTAAAGGTACTAACTTGACATTTCATGTTTAGTTTCTTCTTTAATACCAATTTACACCCAATTGGTTTTACATTAATTGGTGCATCGATCAGAACCTTGACACGGTTCTAATACATCGAATCCATCTCATAATTCAAAGCTTCTAGCCATCTTGCAGTTTTTGAGATTTCTACTACTTCATTTTATGAGAGATGTTTATCATTGTCTAATAATAATGATCCACCATCCTTGGTGATAAGGAAACCATATCTATGTGGTTCACTTACCTCTCTGGTGCTTCTACACAGTACTTGTGTTTGAGGAATTACCTCTTCCACAGGGACCTGTGGAAATGTTTCCTTTAATGACTTCTGTGTATTTTTAGTATCAAATTAAATTAATTCAATATTCCTCCCACTGTACTTTTTGAGGATTTTCTCCCTCTCAAGAAATATGGCTTCTTTGGAAACAACCACATTCTTTTTTAGGGGTTGTATAGGTAGTATTCCTCCATTTCCTTGGGACACCCAATAAAGATACACTTTTTTCCCTAGGGTGACATTTTGTTTCTTGAGAAAGTATTGAAAAAAATTATCACATCCCCATTAATTTTTATGTGAAAAAGTCAGTATCTTTCTACTCTATTGATCAAAGGGAATCTCATTTGTTTCCTTTGATGGTACGTGGTTTAATGTGTATTCTATAGTTTGCAATGCATATCCCAAAATAGATAATGAAATATCTGCATGACTCATAATTGACTGTACCATGTCCAAAAAGGTATGGTTCCTCCTTTCACTAACACCATTCCACTATGGTGTATATGGTGGAGTGAGAGGAGATATATTCCCAGACTACCATAAATGGCCGATGAACTCTTTTTTACGATGTTCTCCACCTCGATATGATTTTTTATTTTCCATCTTCTTACAAAGATGATTCTCTAATTCATTATTTAACTCCTTCAATTTCTCAAAAGATTCATACTTATACCTCATTAAGTAGAAATAACCCTATCTACTAAAGTCATCAGTAAAATTAATGAAGTATGAATATCCTCCCTTATCTTCTACTAGAAATGTTCCACACACATCAATGTGAACCAATCATATAAGCTCTATGGACCTTTCACCCAGTCCACCAAATGTTGGTTTGGTCATTTACCTTTATAAACAAGTGTTACACCTATAAAGTGGTTTTAGCTTAGAAGAGTCTAAATAAACATCTTGACAGAGCATTATCAAATGCTTCTTATTTACATGACTGAGATGGTAATGCCACAACTGGGTTTTGTATTAGTCATGTGAAATTGGTTCGCAATCAGTTTCCAACACTTCATTATTGTAATGTAATATATACGGACCTTTATTTAAATGCATCATACTATAACATATGTTTTCCTTCTAAAAGTAAAATCATTTATTTCCAAACATGAAAATAAAAAATTCTGTATCTATGATCGATACAAAGATTATGTTTTTGGTAACACTTGCTATATAATAACATCCATGTAAAACCAAAATCATTAAACTTAGAAATTTGAGGTGGTAGTCACCAATGACAATAGTATCTAGCCTCACACTGTTGGAGGTTCTCAGATCCACCTCTCCTCTTTCAATTTTATTAAATATACTTGGTTACAACATTTGAATATTTATGTAAGCACCACAAGCTTTATCAAATACCCAATGTGTTGAATTGTAAATATTGCACTCGATAAGGAATTCTCCTTTGGCTTCCCCTTGCCTTTGTGTGCAGTTCCTCTTCTAGTGGCCTGACTTTCCACATGAAAAGAATAATACCTCTTTTTCCTTTCCCAGCCTCTGGATCTTCATCTTCTTGGTCGGATGGTGCCCGCGAGATTTATAATATTTATAAATATTAGGCTCCTTTTTCTTTTCCTTCCTCTTCCAATTTACCATAAGTACTATGGGGTTTTCATGCCCCCTGTTCTTATCAAATTGCATAATTAGGGTAATAATATCTGATAGACACTTCTAATTATATTTCATATTATAATTCACAATAAAACAGGAGAGGTTCTTAGGAAATGATGATAGTATGATATCTGTATGCAACTCATCTAGGAATTTAATCCCTAATATATCCATATGCTTAATATACCCAATAATATTGACTACATATGGTTTCCCTAGTGAATAATTTCCATGCTTAATAGTGAATAAAGCATTGGAGATCTCATACCTCTCTTTCCTTTCCTTCTCTTTATATAGATCCTGATGGCGAGACATCATGTTATAAGCATCCATTTCCTCTTATTTCTTCAAGAGATCATTGGTCATGTATGATAGCATGAGGCACTGAGAATCGATATCATCATTCAGATGTTTCTCATACACATAGAGTTCCTCGTCACTTGCCTCATTTCGAGGTGCAACAGGTAAAGGCTCTTCCAACACATAATGTTTCCTCTCATGGACAAGGATAACCCGAAGGAACCTTTTTTGCAATTGGAAATTAGTGCTGGTGAGAAGGTTTTCCTTCTCAAGTATGGATCATAATGAAATTTTTGATTTCATTTTGATTAATATTTCTAAAAATTAAGATGAATAGAGTTTTAGAAAATTATCATGATAAATATAGACAAATGTGTAAATTAATATTTATTAGTCTCCCACAATTTTGTCGAAACCCAACAGCCCACACCATTGGCTTTTGAATATCCTATAGCTGGTAAATTCTCGTAGTAATAATCCATATTTCCCTTCTCATTGCCCCAACTAGTGTAGGTCAACAAAATTGAAAGGTTTTTAGGTAGGCATTCCAAATTCCAATGGCAATAACTCATAGTTCCTTGATCTACTGAGTGGACTCTCCAATCATGAAATCCATATTTGGTATTTCTTCAACCTTTTCATCTTAGTCACACTATATCCTGCTAGGGTAGTCAACCATTAATGTGTTATTTTTTAATTCAACCTAAAACCTCAAATTATAATTCCCCGATAATTGAAATCCCCCCAACTAGGGTTGGTCAAGAACATTGAATTGTGGTTCGATTCTAACCAATGTAATGGAAGTCTATACCAACTTAAAATTTAATTGAGGTATTTTTATCCTTTAAGAATAAATCTACAATTATTATCTGTTCACATGATTGTTAATATTAAGTGGGATATAATTAAGTTATTGTCTGGGTATATAAAATTTTTACAAAAAATCCATTTTATTTTAGTTCCATCTTGTATTCTTGTTAGTTCATTAATTTTGTGATCGCAATAAACATCCGTAATGAATAACTATAAAACTGATAGAAATAAATAAAGGGTATGATCATGAGATTTACTATTGGTTAGTTTAACAAGTGGTTAATAAACTAACCCTGAACTAGTGTAAAATAATCTTGAACCATTTTAAGGTTCGTGTTTACATCTTTCCACATATCCACCTTTGTATCTCCTTGGATTTGTTTCGCCTAGCCTCCTAACTTAAACCGCCTCCACTAGCATAAGAGCTCCATCTATTACATATGAATTTAACTCACACACAAGTGAGGGGTAAATGGGTTTTACATAAAAGAAACCATGGGCATGTATTCCCTACATATTAATGAAAAGAAGGCATGCATACCAACAATTTTATTAAATAAATAAATTAAAAGGGAACCAATCACCTAAAAAGGTCTAGTTTATCTCATGATCATCCACATACATTCAAAGATTTATACATTTAATAAAACAAGAATTAAATTCTTTATTCATTAACATTAAGATAAATTACGCTTGAATCGATTAATCATTATCTTCAATTAATCAATCCTTTGATCATAATCCTTTTCTGAATTTCCTTGAGATTATCATCCAGAAATCTTGTACATAATTTTTACCTTAGAGGAAACCCGGTGAATACCCATCCAAAATTACCCATCATGTATTTAAACGTTTATACACTTTATTCTTTTTAACAAGTAGCATGCACGTAGAATTATAATTTTTATACAACACATACATCATGTGCAGATCTTTGAACATTATGAATAAGTTAATTAAACACACAAATATATATATATATATCAAACACCAATCACATGTTTTGTACCTAATTTTCACCCACAGGAAGGTAAATTTATCAAGGGTTTACATAATATAATAATAAATTTTAAAATCTGTGTAATATGGAAATAGTAAATGAACTGTAGATCCGACTACATGGCGTGTACCCTATTCATCATCCATATGAAGTAGACACCTAGGTAAATGGAATGTGAGGTGTACTTCAGAAATATTTAGCCTACTTGGAATGTCTAGTGGGCCACATGTTTTGTAGACTTTGCATTACATGATCATTAGTTGGGAATGCCATGTAAATGATACCCGACTTGACCCTAACCCAAAGATACTACACATCGTGTCAAGTGGACCGCAAAACATGTGTTCTGACTGACCGTGCGCTAGTCTGTACTGGTCAACAAGCGGTGTAAAAATCAACTAAACCATGTTTCATTAATGGACAAGTCTAGAGTTATTTCATAATTACCATGAGTGCATTGAACACCACTACAAGGTGCGTAATCTTGATTACACTATGTGTGTGGTAGATTACATGGCATATAATTCGGAATACTCGGTGTGTACAATCTTATTTCCTGGATAGAATCATCAGCACCTCCTGATGAGATCCTCAATTAAATTTTAATCCTAAAATTATTCATTTTTGTTAAATCTATGAGAAATGATATGGGAAGAACAAATCTCAAAATTAATATTACAAGAATGATTCAACATGAATTGAAAAACTAAATTATTAAAGTGTAAATAAACAATGAATTATTAAAAAAATTATAAATGAAAATGTGTCTCCTCTCATACCACTTGTTGGTTTCGGGCATAGTGGATGTTCATGATGGTTGTATACCCAGCTTTAAAAATTTCTAAGATCGATGGTTAATCAATGATCAATACGATGATAAACGCTACTATCCACCGAATTAAATCAATGATAAAACACTAAGGAGAGACCTGGGAATCGAGAAGATAGGATCGACATATTTTGTATATAATAAATTTAATTTAATTAAATATTTACCTAATGGGTGACTCATTTTGTTGATGTGTTCGGAAATGGGTCTGGCGTGAAGATTTGTTGTGATGTAGAATCGAAGGATGTGATTCCTCTACTGGTATTTAAAAACATTCTGCTTGTGTCTCTGGACATCACAGAAGGAGTCTCCAATTTCCAGTATAGAAGATCCTTTATCTTGTGATGTACAGCTTTTATCACTTTGAAATCTCTTCCAAATCATTCTCCTAGATTAGGTGGAGGAGGATCTTCTTCGTTCTTGGGATCATTCTAGGACAGGAAAGAGTTCTCTAGGCTTGAGAGCTTTTCTCCATGGATGTTGTGCACACAACGATTGTTTAGACGGTAGAATAAACCCTTGGATAATTTAGAGAATAGTAACATAATGGGGAATTTAATTCACGAGGTAAAAATAAATAATTAGTTCAGGTTTTGTAAATTAATTTATTATTCTATGTGAAACACCGTGTCAAAAAATAATAGCTATTATATTATTTCTAGGACATGTACTTGTAACATCCCAAGTAAGTAATGAATAATATATATTTTCATCTATGTCTATTAATGATTAAGATAGTGTTTTAGAGGCTTAAAATGAAAATAAATCCAATCTTAACCATGGAATACACTAATATTTATAAAAGATTGTTTTACTGCCTTATGATGGAAAACCCTTTTTAAATCTATATTTTGACAATATTATAAACTATTTTTGTCAAAATAAATTTATTCATTATGACTGGGACATCAAAATTTACTTTTTGTGAATTTTTGGTATTTTTCTGACAATGTTCATTTTTTAGTGAAAAATACAGCATTTTACATCAAAACTGCTTTTTAATCTAATTTATTTATATGATTAGATTATCTTTTCAATTGGTATTAATTTTTAATATGAATATATTTTTACCATTTAATCCAATGGTGGTCAATGTAATCAATTTCACTTTGAAATTTGACTCAATCTAGTTCCAATCTTTTGATACTTATTGTTTTGTAAAAACACGCTATTTACTCTGGCAGCGGGAATTAATTATTAAATTAATTAATGTGACTTATATGATTTGAATTTTGTAAAATAGACTTCATTTTTGAATTCGGAATATCAAATATAGCTTAGGGTGAATTTTTGGTAATTTTCTGAAAAACTTCAATTTTTGATGAATAGTGAAACCACTAAGTGGTACTTATAAAAATTGATTTTCCATTTAAATGAAATTTTCCCATCATTGTGTTTTTAATTTCAAAAATCTGACATACATGGTTGTAATTAAGAAGTAAAATGTGTTTCAATGGGATTAAAATAATTTTTTGGTGAATAGTAACTTATTAAGTTTTTAATCGCGATTAGTGGTAATTATGGTAGTTTAAGGTATAAATAATGCTTTAATAATATGAAATGACCTAGACACATGTCCCAACCTTATTGGTTGTGTCATGTCCGACCAAGACAATCCATGGGTCAACTTGGGGACCCCATGGAGACACTTTGGTTGGGAAATGACATAAATAACTTTTTATTAAATGTAAAAGTAAAAATGACACAAACATAATATGTTTTACAAAAACAATTTTTACATGGGGTTATAAAGATCAGCTTTTTGATTATAAAAATTCATTGGAAAGATAAAATTATTTCCTACATCATAGTATTTTTTTATAATTTTTTGACATTAAATAAATTAAATTATTTATTACATAATAATGATGCAACAATGACTTCATTATTTGACGATTTAAATAAAATGGAAAGATAATGTAAAATCTATGAACTACACATGTCCAAAACCAATTGGATGAGTGGATTTCGAACCCTTATCACCTTATCCATGAATTATATCAATGTGGGACCTTTTAAAACCGAAACACATTTTCAAATAAAGTAATATTTCTTTACTTTCCAAAAGTGCCCCTCCTCTCCTCTTATAAAAGGCCCCCACCTCTACCTCATTTCACACACTCCTCAAGCCTTTGGCTCGGCCAAAACCCTGCCCATTTACTCTCTCTACATACCTCTACTCATCCTAGAGGACTCCCTTTGGGCAGAATCCTTTCAAAGGAAGCCTTTAGGCTCAAATCAAAAGGAGTTACACTTTTAAAGAACGGTCAGGTCAAGTCGGATACGAGGTATGGGACTTCGTCTCAATCTCCTTTCATTGAGGCATATTTTATTTTATACACAACTTTATTTTATATAGTTTATAAACCCCTTTGACTTTTACATTTATTCAAAAGGAATATTTTTTATACGAAGCGTTTACTAAACGACAAAAGTGAATGTTTTTGTCGTACGTATGCGGCGACAACGACTTCTCCACCTTCGTGACCGTTATTTGAGTATCGGCTTCCTCTACAAGCCATACCTTCTTTTTTTAAAGGAAAAATAAATACCATGTTTTACTTTTCTTTTATTTTGGTATTGAAAATGGTTTTGACAATGTTTTTGTGTTGTATTGATATCTTGTGATTGAAATGTGGAAATGTTATGTTTCCTTTATGCATGTTTTATGTGATATGATTATGTTATGGTTCTTGGGCATTATTATGAAGACGGGTGGTTCCGTGATAACATAAGGGCGGGTGAGCCCGATATAGCTCTCCAATGCATTTGGTAATGCGAAGGAGTGAAACGTTAAGGTTTCTCCGTAGAGATTTAGTGAATATACTGTGATGGGTATTCCAAATGTAACCAAGAGGGTTACTCCCTACGTAAGAATGTTATGAATGCCTCAAGTTACCTTTATGTATTATGATTTCTATGATTTATTCATGATTTTATGAGGTATGTTAAAGTGCCTATGTTTTATGGGTGAAGTATGATTTCATTCCTATATATATATGAACTCATGTTTCCTTTCCATGTTTTTATAACCCATACTGAGCTTTTTATGCTCAACCAAAGTTTTTATTGAAATGTTTTTCACGGGTCAAGCGAAAGGTACATGATATGATGATAGTGTCAAAGAAGTGTCAGGAAATAATCCATGTTTTATTTTAAATGTGTTTCCATTAATGGGAATGAAGAATACTATCTTTATGTAACAACTTTGTTTATATGTGGAATGTAATGCAAGTTTTATGATCTAATTCTCTAAAAATCTAAACCTGAAAAGATCCTCAATGTGTAATCTTGTAATAACTCAAGATTAAGTAAGGTTTAAGGATGGGGACTTATATTTGGTATCAGAGGTCGGTTTAGATAACTTTAGGAGTTATAATTCTATTAAATTATTATCCAAAAATATTTTTTTCGAAATGATATATCATTTAAAGATTACCATGTTGCTTCATCTAAGACATGTTTGTTCAGAATGGTTTTCCGCAGAGGAAATAGGGAAGCAGTGCTAGGAAGGCATACAGAAGGAAATAACCTTCCGAATCAGCATCTAGAAATGGTCGGAATTGGAAATGAACAGTTTGTTGCAGTAATGGCGCAGTTGACTCAAGCGATAAATGGTGGTGGTATCCATGCACGAGATCAGCCAGATCAACCACAGAGGAACATGTTAGTGGTGGAACATTTCATGAGGCAACATCCACCATCATTCAGAGGATCATCTGACCCTATGCTAGCTGAAGGGTGGATTAAAGAACTGGAGAATATTTTTGATGTCATGGGGTGTTCAGACAATCAAAAGGTTAGTCTTTCTATTTACCATTTGGAGGGTGAAGCAGATCAGTGGTAGTTTATGGTTAAAATTATCATGGACGCCGATGAGATTGATGCTCTTGACTGGGATGAATTCAAAGGTATGTTTCTTGAGAAGTATTTTCCTAAGGCTGTTCGACTTAGGATGGAAAAGCAATTCTTGGAATTGAGGCAAGAGGAAAACTCAGTGGCTGCCTATGAAGAAAGGTTCACTCGATAGGCAAGGTATGCTCCAAATTTTATCTGGGACCTTGATAGTAAAATCAATCGTTTTTACTCAGGATTAAAGCCAAAATATCGAAGGGCATTAGCTTCTCGTGAGTTTAAAAGTTATGAAAATCTTGTTCGATGTGGTGAGAAGGTGGAAATGGAGTATGCCGATGACCAAGTTTTCTATAACAACCAGCAGAAGAAGAGACTGAGGTGGCAGGAGAAAGGTAAGAATTATTCAAAAAAGTATGATGGTAAGAGAACTAAGTTTCCAGTTTGTGATAAATGTGGAAAAAGGTATGCTGGGGAATGTCTTCTGAATTCTGGAAAGTGCTACTGATGTGGTAAGATGGGACATAAGGCTCGTGATTGCACTGAAAAGGATCAAGGTGAAGGTAAGAACAAATTTTATTTACAGTTAGTTAAATGTTATAAGTGCAATGAGATGGGTCACTATGCAAACCAGTGTCCGACAAAGAGCTTGAGTGATGGGAAGCAGTTAGACTACAAGCCTAAAGGGGTGGTGAAATCCTTTGCAACTACTTCAGTAGATGTCGGGCCATCAAATTAAGTTATATCAGGTACTTTGTTTGTTTTTTTAGATTATGCCAGTGTGTTGTTTGATTCGGGGTCTACGCATTCTTTCATCTCTGAATCCTTTTCTAGTAAAATGGGAATACCATCTCAAGAAATGACTCCTAAACATTTGGTAAAAACACCTGGGGTGAATGTTGAGGCAAAAAGAATTTATAAGAATCTTCCTATCCTTATCTGTAGAAAGAACCTACTTGAAAACCTTATTGTTCTACCTCTAGTAGAGTTTGATGTTATCCTGGGTATGGATTGGCTCTCTATTTACAATGCTAAGATTGACTGTAGAGCTAAAGAAGTTTCTTTTCAGAAAGTCTTTCAGTTTGTTTACAAGAATGAACCCTTACTTTTGATAATATATCAAGAGGCCGAGAAACTTGTAAAATATGGAAATGAATGATACCTTGCACACGTCGTTGAAAATAAAGGAACTGTTCAGATTAATGATGTTCTAGTGGTAAATGAGTATCCTGATGTTTTTCCTGATGAGTTGCCTAGAATAATACCAGATCAGGAAGTTGAGTTTACTGTTGACTTAGTTCCTGATGCTAAGACAATTTCAAAACCCCCTTATCTAATGGCACAAATTGAACATTTAGAGTTGAAGGAGCAATTGCAAGATATATTAGAGAAAGGTTTCATTAGACCTAGCACCTCACCATGGGGTTCTCCTGTTTTATTTGTTAAAAAGAAAGATGGTTCTATGAGACTTTGCATTGATTATAGATCCTTGAATAACATCACTGTTAAGAACAAATATCCTTTGCCTCATATTGATGATTTGTTTGATCAGCTCTAGGGAGCTCAGTGTTTTTCAAAGATTGACCTGAGATCGGGGTACCATCAGCTGAAGGTAAAGGAGGAAGATATTCCGAAGACCGCCTTCCGTATGAGATATGGCCATTATGAATTTTTAGTAATGCCTTTTGGGCTAACCAATTCACCTGCTGTATTCATGGACTTAATGAATAGAATTTTCCATGAGTTCTTGGATAAGTTTGTGGTGGTTTTCATTGATGATATTTTGGTGTTTTCTAAAAGTAAAGAGGAGCATGAAAGACATTTAAGGGTTATCTTGCAAACCTTAAAAGAAAATAAATTGTATGGGAAATTCAGAAAGTGTGAGTTTTGGTTGCAACAAATTTATTTCCTTGGTCACTTTGTTTCTAAAGATGGAATAACTGTTGATCCTAAAAAAACAAAAGTTGTGGAAGAATGTCCAAGACCCACAAATCTAACCGAGATTCGTAGCTTCCTTGGTTTGGAGGGCTATTACCGAAGGTTTGTTAGAAATTTTTCACGGTTATCTAGTCCAATGACTAAGCTCACTCAGAAGGGTGTTATGTTTATCTGGACAAAACAATGTGATGATTGTTTTTAGGAATTGAAAAGAAGATTGGTGAATGCTCCAGTTTTGGCACTACCTTCCAGGAATGGTGAGTTTGTTATATAAAGTGATGCTTCATTGAAAGGACTTGGTTGCATCCTAATGCAGAATGATCGGGTAATTGCTTATGCTTCACGACAGTTGAAAACTCATGAGGTAAATTACCCTACACATGATTTGGAATTAGCTGCTGTTGTTTTTGCTTTAAAAATTTGGAGGCATCATTTGTATGGAGTAAAGTGTGAAATATATACCGATCACAAAAGTTTAAAGTATATATTCACTCAGAAAGAATTGAACATGAGACAAAGGAGATGGATATAATTAATCAAGGATTATGATTGTACAATTCATTACCATCCGGGAAAAGCAAATAAAGTGGCTGATGCTTTGAGTCGAAAAAGTAATGCTTCATTAACAATGTTGCGTTTGGAACGTGATCCTTTGGTTAAGGATTTGATGAACTTTGGCATAGAAGTTGTTGGTGCAGGAAGTCCTTCTGTTTTGTTTCAGGTATCAGTGAGATCATCTCTATCAGATAGCATCAAGCAAGCACAGAAGCAAGACAGTGAGTTGCAGAAAAAGGTAGAGCTGGTTCAGAAAGGTAATTTGCCTGAATTCAACATTGATAATGATTGCGTTTTGAGATTGGGGAAGAGATTGTGTGTGCCTTGTGATTCACAGTTGAAGAGAGAGTTGTTATGTGAAGCTCATAGTTCTCCGTTTTCAGTTCATCCGGGCAGTACTAAGATGTATTGAGATCTGCGGGAGTATTACTGGTGGGATGGAATGAAAAGAGATATTGCTGATTTTACAGTGAAGTGTTTGACTTGTCAGCAGGTTAAAGCAGAGTGGCAGTTACCGAAAGGGATGCTTCAGCCTTTACCAGTTCCAGAGTGGAAATGGGAGAATATATCCATGGACTTTGTTGTTGGATTACCGAAGACATCTAGAGGTAATAATGCAATCTGGGTTATTGTTGATCGCTTGACCAAATCTGCTCATTTCCTTGCTATACGAGATACTTTTTCCCTAGATAAACTTTCCCATTTGTATATTAAAGAGATAGTCAGGTTACATGGAGTTCCTCTCTCCATTGTATCAGATCGTGATCCCAGGTTTACATTTAACTTTTGGAAAGGCCTTCAGAAGTCGTTGGGTACTGAATTAAATTTTAGTACAGCTTTTCATCCTCAATCAGAAGGGCAGTCAGAACGAACAATTCAGACATTGGAGGATATGCTACGAGCTTGTTCTATGGATTATCAGGGAAGTTGGGACCAACAACTTTCTTTGGTTGAATTTTCATATAATAACAGTTTCCATTCCAGTATACAGATGGCACCATTTCAGGCATTATATGGGAAGCGGTGTCGAACTCTAGATTTCTGGGATGAAGTGGGTGAAAGGGAGTTGATGGGACCAGAATTGGTAGAAGAGATGGCCGAAAACGTTCAGCTGATTCAGAAACACATGAGAACAGCTCAGAGCAGGAAGAAGAGTTTTGTTGATAACCGGAGGAAGGATCTATCTTTCGAGGTAGGTGATCATGTTTTTCTCAAGGTTTCTCCTAGGAAAAGTGTGATGAGATTTGGTAAGAAAGGAAAGTTGATTCCAAGGATCATTGGACCATACAAAATTCTGGAGAGAGTTGGATCAGTTGCATACCGAGTGGCTTAACCTCTGAGTTTATCTCAGGTACACAATGTTTTTCACATTTCGATGTTGAGAAAGTATATGCCAGATCCATCTCATGTTTTGAGTCCAGATGTAGTTCAGCTGGAAGAGAACCTATCTTATGAGAAACAACCAGTCCAGATTCTTGACCACAAGGAGCAAGTGTTACGGAATAAGGTGATTAATCAGGTAATGTTTTTGTGGAAAAACCACATGATTGAAGAGGCAACATGGGAATCTAAAAATGCAATGAGGGATAAGTACCCCCATTTATTCGATAAGTAAATAAATTGCGGGGACACAATTTTCTAAATGGGGGAAGGATGTAACATCCCATGTAAGTAATAAATAATATATATTTTTATCTATGTCTATTAATGATTAAGATAGTGTTTTAGAGGCTTAATATGAAAATAAATCCAATCTTAACCATGGAATACACTAATATTTTTAAAAGATTGTTTTACTGCCTTATGATGGAAAACCCTTTTTAAATCTATCTTTTGACAATTTTATAAACTATGTTTGTCAAAATAAACTTATTCTTTATGATTGGGACATCAAAATTTACTTTGTGTGAGTTTTTGGTATTTTTCTGACAATGTTCATTTTTTACTGAAAAATACTGCATTTTACATCAAAACTGCTTTTTAATCTAATTTATTAATATGATTATATTATCTATTTAATTAGTCTTAATTTGTAATATGAATATATTTTTACCATTTAATCCAATTGTGGTCAATGAAATCAATTTCACTTTGAAATTGGACTCAAACTTGTGTCAATCTTTTGATACTTATTGTTTTGTAAAAACACGTTATTTGCTTTGGCAGCAGGAATTAATTATTAAATTAATTAATGTGACTTATATGATTTGAATTTTTTAAAATAGACTTCATTTTTTGAATTCGGAATATCAAATATAGCTTAGGGTGAATTTTTGGTAATTTTCTGAAAAACTTCAATTTTTGATGAATAGTGAAACCACTAAGTGGTACTTATAAAAATTGATTTTCCGTTTAAATGAAATTTTGCCATCATTGTGTTTTGAATTTCAAAAATCCGACATACATGGTTGTCATTAAGAAGTAAAATGTGGTTCAATGGGATTAAAATAATTTTTCTGGTGAATAGTAACTTATTAAGTTTTTAATCGCGATTAGTGGTAATTATGGTAGTTTAAGGTATAAATAATGGTTTAATAATATTAAATGACCTACACACATGTCCCAACCTTATTGGTTGTATCATGGCCGACCAAGAAAAGCCATGGGTCAACTTGGGGACCCCATGGAGACACATTGGTTGGGCAATGACATAAATAACTTTTTATTAAATGTAAAAGTAAAAATGACACAAACATAATATGTTTTACGAAAACAATTTTTACATGGGGTTATAAAGATCATATTTTTTATTATAAATAGTCATTGGAAGGATAAAAAGATTTCCTTCATCATAGTATTTTTTTTATAATTTTTCGACATTAAATAAATTAAATTATTTATGACATAATAATGATGCAGCGATGAATCATTATTTGATGATTTAAATAAAATGGAAAGATAATGTAAAATCTATGAACTACACATTCCAAAACCAATTGGATGAGTGGATTTAGAACCCTTAACACCTTATCCACGAATTATATCAATGTGGGATCTTTTAAAACCGAAACACATTTTCATATAAAGTAATATTTATTTACTTTCCAAAAGTGCCCCTCCTCTCCTCTTATAAAAGGCCCCCAACTCTACCTCATTTCACACACTCCTCAAGCATTTGGCTCGGCCAAAACCCTACCCATTTACTCTATCTACATCCCTATCCTCATCCTAGAGGATTCCCTTTGGGGAGAATCCTTTCAAAAGAAGCCTTTAGGCTCAAATCAAAAGGAGTTACACATTTAAAGAACGGTCGGGTCAAGTCGGATACGAGGTATGGGACTTCGTCTCAATCTCCTTTCTTTGAGGCATATTTTATTTTATACACAACTTTATTTTATACAGTGTATAAAACCCTTTGAATTTTACATTTATTCAAAAGGAATCTTTTTTATACGAAGCGTTTACTAAATGACAAAAGGGAATGTTTTTGTCGTACGTATGCGGCGACAACGACTTCTCCGCCGTCGTGGCCGTTATTTGAGTTTCGGCTTCCTCTATAAGACATACCTTCTTTTTTTAAAAGAAAAATAAATACCATGTTTTACTTTTCTTTTATTTCGGTATTCAAAATGGTTTTCACAATGTTTTTGTGTTGTATTGATATCTTGTGATTGAAATGTGGAAATGTTATGTTTCCTTTATGCATGTTTTATGTGATACGATTATGTTATGGTTCTTGGGCATTATTATGAAGACGGTTGTTTCCGTGATAAACTAAGGGCGGGTGAGCCCGATATAGCTCTCCAATGCATTGGGTAACGCGAAGGAGTGAAACGTTAAGGTTTCTCCGAAGAGATTTAGGGAATATACTGTGATGGGTATTCCAAATGTAACCAAGAGGGTTACTCCCTACGTAAGAATGTTATGAATGCCTCAAGATACCTTTATGTCTTATGATTTCTATGATTTATTCATGATTTTATGAGGTATGTTAAAGTGCCTATGTTTTATGGGTTAAGTATGATTCCATTCTTATATATATATGAACTCATGTTTCCTTTCCATGTTTTTATAACCCATACTGAGCTTTTTATGCTCAACCCAAGTTTTTTTTGAAATGTTTTTCACAGGTCAAGCGAAAGGTACATGATATGATGATAGTGTCAAGGAAGTGTCAAGAAATAATCCATGTTTTATTTTAAATGTGTTTCCATTGATGGGAATGAATAATACTATCTTTATGTAACCACTTTGTTTATATGTGGAATGTAATGCAAGTTTTATGATCTAATTCTCTAAAACTCTAAACCCGAAAAGATCCTCAATGTGTAATCTTGTAATAACTCAAGATTAAGTAAGGTTTAAGGCTGGGGCCTTATAGTACTTAACCTGCACGCTATATTTAAAAAAGATTTAACCAAATAATATTTAATATTATTTATCACTGGTACTGTAACATGGTCCCCCAATCCTCCTCAATATTTATTGGGCCTTGACTAATGACTATTTATTTTTTAATTTAATATAATTGTAGTATTCTCCAAAAAATAAATATTTCATACGCATCATATTATCTTGAATATCTAGCGACAAAATAAATGTGATCAGGCATACTTGTTAATTATTAAACAAAAATTGCGAATAACATTTATTCAAATTCTAAAATAAATAAATTATTTAACTGAGATACTAGAAACACTTAGTGTGTGACCCTCTAGGCCTATTTCTGATTAAAATTAGGCGATATTTCCTAAAGTCCAAGATTACTGTCTTGCAACGGGTCAAGGAACCCAAAAGAAATAAGTTTATCTCACAACTACATGACACCTAATTTGAACACTTACCATGTAATATAATCACTTTTTCTCAATATCTCCAATCAATAGGTTTTCATGTAAGTGCCATCAACTCATGTGCTTGATTTTTTATTCTTTGAATTCATGGAATTGAACTTTCCTAGAGAAAACCATGGCCAAGGATTTAGTTAGGATATTTTATTTCCATAAAAGGGTCATAGATATCTACTTCTCTAGAAGTGAAAAATCATTTCTCATTTTATTCATTAATGTTATATTACACATGACACACCCAACATATCCTACCCCACCACGAACATCTGTTGTCACAGTTTTCATCAATACATCTACGTGCATGAGTCATAGTGCCACTTAATAATAATCTTAAAGTATAAGATCCAATACACATGTCCACAGATAGGAATATTCAATGAAACGTATGAATTTGGATTTTCTACTGGTGTCTCTTGTTCTCATAATATCATCCTATAAATTACAAAGGGCTCACACTATGAGAAGGTTCCCCAATGTTTCATGAGTCTCCACCCCTAATAGCCTATATTAATTATGTCCCTTCAAATGATACCATCCAGTTATAAAACATATATTCATGAGTAGTGTCATGGAACTTTTAGGTTCTCATCATAGCATAGTTCTGCTATGACCATTTAGTGTGGAAGTTACTCTTAGGACATTATCACACTCTATGTCATGCAGAAGAACAATCATGTTGTGATAAAGAGTTTATTAATATTCATCCAACGAATACAGATGTATCATAAAGTATAATGAAGTTGGATTATAGGGAACCAAATCCAACATTATTTTTTCATGTGTGTTGAATAATTACCAAAAAACGTTTGGAACTATATCTTAAATAATAAATCGTATATTTATCGAAACATTAAAACCTAGAATGTTCTAGTTTAAAACCATATAGGAAGGAAAATAAAAACCATGAGAAAAGTTAATAGATTAGAGTACCTATCCACTGAGATTATTCAATTCTATGAATATTAGGGTATTAAATGAAACTAAACTATTAAGGACCCCCCCTCCACAAGAAAAAATTTCTTTCTAAACTAATGAATAGACATATTTTAGAAATAGTTGGAAGCATGTTTTCATTTGTAGGTCTCCCTAAATCCTTTGGGTTAGAGGCCTCTAGGATTATAGTCTACCTTATAAATACGTTCCCTTCTTCTACCAATCAGTTTAACACCATTGAATAATTAAGTGATGGTAAGGCAACCTCTTATATCTACTTAAGAGTATTCATTTTCACATCTTATGATAATGTTAAGACTATTAATCTTGAGCCTAGATTCGTTTAAATGTATCTTTTTAGGGTATCTCTAGGGTGTAAAATGTAATAAAATTTGGGATGATAAATCTGACTACCAAAATACCTTATAAGTAGGGATGGGGTGTTCTAGGACTCATATTCACCCAAATCCAAGTCTATCACACTTAACAGTTGTGATCCAGCCTTAGAATAGGATGAATAAATCATGCCTCCATATCATATTGCGGTTGATGCCCAACCTCATCCACCGGGTCCTTACCCCATAACCCAAGATGATTATGTCTCTAATTCTAGTTAAGATTCTGAAATAGAACCTCCTTCCAATAATAGATACTATCAATTGACCCAATATAGAGTTGAGCGAGTGTCTAGAAATCCTCAATTCAGCCAATATGACATTACTTCTTCTTCCTTTCATGTTTCCTAGGATCTAGATAATGATGATCCTCCGGCCTATAAGAAACCCCTTAATTACAAAGACTCTAAACATTGGGTCTTTTCCATATATGAAGAAATGAAATCCTTAAGAAAAATATAACACTAGGTATATTGTGAATAGAATATGAATGGAAAAATTAATTGGTTATGAGTGGATTTATAAAAGTAAAAAAATAAATATTAATGAAAATAAAATTAAATTCAAAGAAATTATAGTTTCTATGGTATTCCAACCAAGAGATGGAATACACCATTCTATATTTTTTCCCCAGATGTTAATAATTATTCAATTAAGTTTTTACTTACCATTTCATCCCATATTGACTAACACATTGAAAAACATTATGTTAAAACTACCTTATATCATGTAGATTTAAATGAGAAATAGTACACGAAGCCTCATTATGATTACTATAAAAAATTCAAATAAAATTAATTTTTCCTTGTGAATTAATAATTATATGGTTTAAAACAATCCGTAAGGAAATGGTATAAGAAATTTTACTCTTCCATTCTTGATATCCAATTTAAAAGGGGAAAATATAATTATTATTTTTATTTTAAAATAATTAAAATCTTCATGCTTTATTTTACGTTGTATATGGATTATATGATCATTATTTTCAAAAACATGAGTATCATTACTGTTATAAAATCTCAATTTAAGGCCTGTTTCAAATTAAATACTTAGGTGAAACTAATAAATTTTTTTGGTTGAAATAATTAGGGGTGGATAAATACACTTCTTTATTATCATAGTATTCTTATATTTTAAGGATTCTAAAAAGATACCTATTTGAATCTCTTAAACCAGTTGATGTGCCCCTTGGACTACACTTTAAATTGTCTTTGACACAAGAAACTACTATTTATAAAGATATTTACTTTATGTTTAAAATCCCTTATGCTAATATAGTTGGCCGCATCTTGTATTCCATAATTTTAACTGGTCCTAAAATTACCTTTGTAATATTCACCCTTAGAAGGCTTATAGTCACTCCAGCAATGCCACATTTGCATGCCCAGAAATATATACTTCATTATTTTTTAGGTGGATCTATTTTTCATTGTGTAATGGGAAAAATGAGGGTATTTTAAAATTAATAATTTGATATTTAGATTTTGACTATATTGGGAATATTTCTAAAAGAAAATAATTTAATGTTTATGTTTTCACAATTTTGGAGGCCAACTTCTTGGAAATTTAACATGTTGTTCATGGCATCCCTTTCAACGATAGAATCTGAGTAAATAGACTTGACCAATGCTGTTAAATAATCCTTGTGTATTAAAGTATTTTCTTCTTAATTCAATATTTTAACTTATTCTATTAATGTTTATAGTGATTGTTAATATGCCCTACATTTTTCCAATAATTTAGTATGATAGGGTAAATACAAACACATAGACATTAGACAACATTTTATTAGAGATATTGTAGAATCTAGAACCATGTGTGTTAATAAGATAGACAAATAATTACTCGGTTGATAGTTTGACTAATGTCTTAGTATTGTGTACATTCATGTTTTGGTTAGATTAATTAAATTTGGTTCCAATTATATAACCTTAGGTACAACAACATCACCAATTTTTAATTGAAAATGGTGTATATTTTTGAAATTTTGATTTTATATTTGTTTTCGTATTGATATTTTACAATTTATATATTCTACATATTATATTTTGATTGTCACCATGTATGAAAATTTTAGTTTTATTTTATATACTCAATTGTGTTGTTGGATCATTTTTATACTGGGAATTTTTCTTTTGGACCATTGTATTGTTTCCTGGTCCTCCCGTTTCAACCTGTTCCATTGGCTTGTATGTGTGGCCTATGTCTCCTTTGATTTCCACCATTGAAATCCTTACCTCATGGATCCCTGGCCATGGATGGTTGCTCCCACCCATGTTATCAAAGTTGTACACCATTCTTGGGTTCTTTAATATAAATTTTTGTGTTATGATCAATGAGGTGTTATTGAACTCTTTGATTGGGAATGCTATTACATGCTGAAGATTGTGTTAGGGGAACATATTAGCCCCTACTACCACATATATTTGGAATTTTCCCTGACATCCTTGATTTTCTTCGGTGGTTTTCTCTAACTCTATTTCTCAAACCATATTCTGGAAATATAGGTTCATTAGTGGTGATTTATAGTGTTAGTCATTCACTATGGTACACTATTGGGGTACCACTTTTAATGGAACTTTAAAAATTACATCCTTTTTTAAGAAGGTTAATGGAAGAGTACATTAGTGATGATTGTTCTAGTGATATTAATTACCTCTATAAGCACATAGATCCTCAAGAAAATTGTAGAATTAGAATAATAGCTCTACAAAGTCTAAAAGAGATCTAGACTATATGAACTCTTTAAATCCTCCATTTTAGGTTCATTATATTTTATTCTTATGGTTTTGCAGTACTAGAATCTTGTTGCTTTTATCACTATTTATTTAGACTATTATACCAAAAATCCATTCCTTATTTTGATAATTAATAATACAAGTGTCTGCCTGGCATTTTTATCATGAATATCGGTCTAAATAGGACTAAATCCTGTAAATCCTTGTGTTCTTTCTTCTTTCTTTGATTAATTTATCTTGACTATTAAATTACTATTCTCTTCAACTTCTATGCACAAAATCATCAATTCAGTACTTTTTGTTTCATGTCTTTTTTTCTTGTTATTTCATCTTTACCTCACACAATAATGACGAATACGAATGGTGAGCCAATTTAGGGTTGTCCACTAAAGAAAAATGGGAGCTAAACTAGGAATAAGTCGAATGATTTAATGATTCAAACTAGATAGGGAGCAGGGTTCACCAATTCCCATGACACCTGATTCTCATCAAAATACACAATCAAACCATCCAGAAACACATGTCCACATTGAATAAAAAATAGAGAGACACTGATGAGTTTGGAAAAAAGGTCTTCATTGGGGATCACATGGGTTTAAAAACGTTCAATTACCAGGAATAAATCTATGAGGGATTAGTGACTCAGGATAGGTAGGACAATGATCCATGGGCAAAACATAGTGGCTCAATAAAAAGGCCCACGTACAAATAGTCCTAGTGTAAATTAAGAAGCCTAGAACAAAATCCATAACCAAAATATACTTTGAACATGTAATATAAAAAGAAAATTAGAATCATTATTCATGAATCATATTAAACGAATTAAATAAAAAATTTTAATCTAGGAATATCAATATTAAAAAAAGTAAACCAAAAAATTTCACAAATATCCCCCATTTTCAATTGAAATCGGCGATATACCTACTTCTAAGGATATATAATGGGAACCAAATTCCTTCAATCTAAACAATATTTTAATTTAGATAATACCACAACATTATTCAAACTATCATTTGGTATATCATCAGTGTGTATCTTTTTGACATACATTGTTCTAGATTAAATAAAATTTATAATGAAATATAATCAAATATCAATGTTTTTAGATTTACCAAGGAAAAGTAAATTGTTTGATAAATGTAATTAATATTGACTATAACTATATATATTAATAGCATTATTATAAATTTTGATTTTAGAAGACAAACCCTTGATCCATAAGGCCTCATTTATAGCATTTTTTAACAGTATGAATTCTAATTATATGATTTAGAGTGGAACCACTGACTGCAGGTTGTATTTCTATAATATAAGGCCTCCAAAAGCACTGAGACATATCTATTTAATTATTTTCTTGTAAAAGTATTCCCTAAAAAGTCAGCATCAAAATATCCAATAAAAAATTCTAGACTATCCACATACTTACTGTAAAATAAATGAATATTATAAGTCCATGAAAAATATCACAACATCCACTTGATGGCATGAAAATGTGTCTTCCATTATATGGTCATAAATCTACTAAGGGTTTAGATTGAAAAGGCTATATCAATGTCAATATAAGTAGTAGGTGATTGGTTTAAAAATTTTAAATTTCTTCCAAAAGGTATACTTATAGGTTTGAGATATTAAAAAAGGTACCTTTTAAGGATTTTCATAACATATATCAGTTTATTTAGTCTATCCCTTATAATTTAAACCTTTAATATTTTATTAACTTCCCCGAAGTATATCATTTCAAACACTACTTTTAATTTAGATTTAACAATAGTATTGGGATTTATAATATTTCAAATAATGATAATTTTATCAACATAAAACATAAGGTAAATTATGATATGTTTAATTAACCTAAGATAAACAAAAGAATCATATTGTATCCCAAGGAAATGTTTTTCAGTCATAAAAGAAACAAATTTTTTGTACCACTTCCTTATGGCTTGTTTAAGCCCACATAATGATTTATTCAAAAATTAAAAAGGGTTATAATTGAATTATTTAGAGTAAAAATCAGGATAATTAAAGTAAATTTTATCATTGAAGTCACTATGAAGGAAATTAGTTTTCATAAACAGTTGCTTAATGTGAATTTCACTATATGAAGCAAAAGAAAGTAGTATCCTTATTGAAAAATATTAAACAACAAGAGAAAAAAATTAGGAATATTCTATTCATTCTATTAGAAATAATAACCTAGAAACTAATATTTATTTATATTTTATTTTATTTTTAGAAGAGTTATCTTCATTTATTTTTTTAAATCCACTAACATAAAATTACTTTAGCATTGGGAGGTGTATATATAATAAACCAAGTGTTTTTTTCTTAAGGAATGAAAATCTTTATCCAATGAAGATTTGCATAGTTTTGAATCATTATCCTTAAGGTCTTCATTATGTGTTTGAGGATCATCTACAATAAGATCATATGAATCATGAATAGAATAAGAATCGATACCATACTGGATAAACTAAGAAGGAGTTATCGGGGCTCTCCTTACTCTATTAAAGGCTAACTGATAATCTGTATTATTATTAGGAGGTTCAACAACTGATTCTAAATAAGAAGTAGAGCTAGACTCAGATCATGTCATAGGATGAGGATTAGGTGGAGGATGTTGGAATGTAGCCTTAAACTGAGATGCAGGGTTAGTTTATTTAGCCACATCTTTGTCTAGATCAAGACTGTTAGGTGTGAAAGATTTAGATTTGGGAGGAGGTGACTAATGAAACACTGCATCTTTACTAATGAAACATTTTCTGGTAATTGGTATTATCAACTCTAATTTTATAAATTTTAAAACTCTCTAGGTTTCCCCAAAAATACATTTTAGTGATCAAATATTGATCTTATCAATGTTTACATGAGCATAAGTAGTATAGTTGAAGTATATTATGTAAATATAATAGGATTGTTTTCGATTCCAAAGTTATTCTAGGGTTTAAAAATGATTTCTATATGAATGAAATATATTTATGAGATAAACTATCATAGTTTAATCCTATTCCAAAAAGTATTTAAGTTGACATAGGCATGTAAGAATGCTTTACACTCTCTATAAAATAATTCTATTCATTATTTTAGCAAGGCCATTCAGTTGGGGGGTTTCCCTTCATAGTTTAGTGTCTTGAAGTAACATAAAATTCATAGAAATAAATAAATTCAACATATATGTACTCTAAGCCATTATTTTTTCTCATTATTTTAATATTTTCCCCAACCAGGTTTTCTATAATGTTATTCAAGATTTTAATGGCCTCAAAATTTTTAGCTTTATTTTTTTAGTGTGTAAATCCACACATTTTTTGAGAATTCATCTATAAAGGTAATAATGTAGGACCCTCCACCATGGGAGGTAGTCCTGTATAGTCTTCATAGGCCACATTGTATGTATTCTATAGTTTATAAATATTAGAATTTATACATATTAAACGTGAATCTCTTAGCCTTACCCATCACACAATCTTCCCAAAATGTAAGGTTTCTTGGTGTGATGTCAATCAATAACCCTTTTCTTATTGAGTTCTTCATGAAACAAGGAGATAACATACTTCAATCTCTTATTCAATAATAGGGTTTTCTCAGAATTTGTGGTATACACATTACCCAACTATCTTGAATGGGTCTTTCCAATCAGAACATGCATCCCATTAATGAAGAAAGCAATTATGATATTACTAGAGACTTTCATGATTTTTAGATAGCATGATGTAGACCTAAAGGTGAAGTCCTTTTTTTCTCTAATATCTAATAAAATCAAATTTATATGGAAAATGGGACGACGGATGGTTCATCATGGTCTATCCAAATATAACCTCTTTCTTGTACATTACAACACCTATTATTTCCTAGTAATAAATATCCTTCTAGTATTTCCATCAAATATAGGATTGAATCCTTAAAGGGGCACATGAAGAATGTAACAACCCAATATTTTATCAATGGAAATTCACTTCTCATAATTATGTAATATAATCACATGAAATCACAACACAATGAACTACTATTTATTATTTAACCATGTTCTAGCCAAATATAACCTCTTTCTTGTACATTACAACACCTATTATTTCCTAGTAATAAATATCCTTCTAGTATTTCCATCAAATATAGGATTGAATCCTTAAAGGGGCACATGAAGAATGTGACAACCCAATATTTTATCAATGGAAATTCACTTCTCATAATTATGTAATATAATCACATGAAATCACAACACAATGAACTACTATTTATTATTTCACCTTTAAACATAATATTGTCATTTCGGTGATTTGAATTTCGAAAATCTCACATACACAGTCCCGATCAGTAAGATGTTTGGAGTCCAATAAGACCACATAATTTTTAGTGAATAGTAACTGAACCTTATGAATAGTAATGTTACCCTTATAAATAGTAATATGACCTTTATAAATAGTAAAACATTTGAAAGAATAGTACCCTCACCCATGAATGTATAAATATAATTTAGGCATCTTATAATTGATAATACGACCATAGTAAATGTATTGGTATTTTTTTAAGTCATAAATAATAAGTTAAAATTAATTATTTAATTTAAAAGAAAATTTATTTTCTAAATAGGTGTTCCTAAATTAAAAATTTTATGTCATCTAATTTTATGATAATTTTATAAGACCTTATGTAATTTTTAAAAGCATTATAAAATCAATCATATTTTTAAAATATGTATTTTTCATGTAAGGTAGGATTTCAATTAAAAATTAAATTAATCATACATAGAAAAATATTTTTATAAAATTGATTTCATTTTTGGAGTATAAACATGGAAAATATTAAAGGTGATGTTTTGGGATTTTTCTAAAATACCTGAATTTTTATGAATAGTGAAATATAGTAATTTACTGTATATATACATTATTAGATAAATGGAAAAATCCTAGAATCATGGATGATGTAAGAAACCATAGATCAAATATATATGCACATTTTACTATAATTGGTCATGGATTAATCATTATTTTTTTTTCTTATTGAAAAATAAGAATCTAATGATTAAAATATTATGAAAACCCTCCTCCCCTCCACTATAAAAACCACCCACACTCACCTTTTCTCTAAACTCCTCTCAAGACTTGTGCATTACCTAAATTATGTCCAAATGTCTCCCCAAGATCCTCCCCCACATCTATAAGCTCTTGGTCTCCTCAAAAGGCCAAATCCTCTCCCATTAAGAGTCTCACATGGAAGATTAAACCATGCGGTAAATTCCTCTTTTCTTTTCTTTCATTTTCTTTTCATGTTCCTTTTTTCAATTTTCATTCTTAACCACTCCTCATCCAGATGGTATTAAAATGAAAATATCATATATATATATATATATATATTAATTTTTTTATGTTAATGGTATAATTCATTATCATATATCCTTTCCCCTCCTTTTATACAAAAGAAATGGAAACACTGTCTGAGATGTGTTAATTTATCACCTTCAAGGAAGACAGGTTATCAATTTCTATTACCATATTCACTTTATGTCATGTCCCCATTTTTATGGTTGAAAAAGACTATTAACCATTTGTTGTATCTTATTTTATGTTCTGGAATCCTTTTGCACTCATGATATAAAATATTAATACAAAACCATTTTATTGTGAGCAAAATCGCCAAATTAATCCAAGATTTTATCATTAATGTTTTATATAATGATTCACCTTCACTACAAATAACCAAATGAATTTTATAACCGTGAACCCTTTTTAATGTTCACTAATTTCATATAAATTCAATTCTGGACAACCATTCTCATCATACATGTTTATCCGATCATCAATATAAGTGAACATATCATTATAACCAAGGAAGCAAACACTCCCAAAAAACAAAATTAAACCTCATAACTCATCAAAAAGGATATGGATGAACACAATAAGGTTATAATAAATCAATAAAATGTATTGGGTTCTGTAATTATTAATTAAGGAACCTAATATGATTATTTAGGTCATTAATATCAAGCAAAGAACACCACTAGGCTTAAGGTAATGGATCCTTTCTTTCTCACATTTATTCAAGAATCTACCCTATTTTATGTCCTTTTATATGTAGTTACTAATGATGGGGTATTATTTTTCACCTCCCTCATTCTACCCCCTGATTTATAAAATAATATAAACCCCTTTCTCTCTCATTAATACCTCTTATGTACACCTGGTACCATGCAGATATTCTGTAAGGGATTTTACCTGAACTTCCATTATTCCGTCAGGTTTTTCATACTCTCTTTTTATCCAAATTAATTACTATATTATATTTATTTAAATCATATAATTTCTTTTTATATCTCATAAATCATGTATAAATATCCATTATCCATTCTCTTTTAGAGATATACATGGTTTTATGTGATTTCTACCTCAATACTTCCCGAAACGCAAACCCGTTTTAAGGGAGCTTTCTGAATTCATACCCAATTTCAGGTTCACTATACCATGTGTTTTAAGATAGAATTGTGTTTATAAAATAATTGTTTTTATTAATGAATCCTTCTTATATCACTACTGTTTTTGTACAAAATATTATTCCCTTTTCTATTTTAAATGCTTCACAACATTTTCCTTAAAACTGCACTAAAAAATTATAATGATAAAAATTATTAAATACTTTTTTAAATATTGTAACTTCTATTTGACATCACAAACCATGATGTATGCCTGTTTTACCTTATTAATTTCCATGTATGTTCTAATTACATTCATTCATGGAGACTTTTTTGAAACGCTCAATCATTATGCTTTATGGCATGATTATGAAACCCATTTCTTTCCAAGGGTGCCCTTATATTTATGATTGTTTATGTTTGATTCTATATGTGGCAAGAATATTAATGAACATGATAATATGGGTGCACCCAGATAGTGCTCCAATGTAATGGGAAACTTTTACTCTCTTGAGACGTTATGTGCAATGGTATTAGTGGTTATCCATAACTCATGCTACCATGTGCAACTGTATTGGTGGTTAACCTTCATTTTTGCTCCTATATTTGAAATGAGCCTCGAATCAAAATAAATTAATGAGTAATGTTGCTGCCATGTTACTATGAATTCATGTTTATATGATCCCATGTTTGTGTGTCATGATTCCATGTCTTCCATGCCTTTTATTTTCATTATGCCATTCCTTCTAACCCATATGTTAAGGTTTTATTAGTATATTTTTCCCTTACTCGGCCTTTAGCTCATCCCTTTGTTCATGTGATCCCCAAGGCACCCTTTGTAGATGTTAGGGCTCAAAGGAAGTAACGATATCATTATGAAGATTAAATAAATATGTTTTTTTGTCCCAGGGTTTCAACTTTATGTTTCTAGTCTTCAAAGACACTAGACATCATGATCCTTGGCTTGTTTTAGGATTTATAATTATTCTTTAAATGATGTTATGTTATGTGTAAGAGGCTAGGGTCTCTATATAGATTGAGAATCTTGAGTAAAAGACACACTAATAGTTGAGGTAATGGCTTAATAAATTCCTGATTTCAACTATTTCATAACCCAAATCCATTCGAAGTGACTGGGTAGTGGGTTGTTCAGTATCAGGTTCTTATTTAAGCTTCCTACACTCAGGCTTAGTTCACCCGAGCATACCACAATGAGTTTTTTTATTTCTCTATAATTAGACCCAGTATTGGGTTTCTTAGTCATTTTACTATATCCATACTAAACTATTTATTTCTAACCTTAGATTATGGTTTTCTTCTTGTAAAATGACTCTTTAACTCTACAATAACTTTAGGTTTAAAAAGTAGTTCCTTAGAGAGAAGTATAGAATTAATATCTCTAAGGGTTAATGAGTCCCAACCATACATTTTATACAAAAATATTTTAGGTATTGTATAAATAAATTAAAACGACAATTTCTTGATCTTCATATGCAAAAATCACAATAAGGTTTTCTAGATCTAACATAACATTACTAGATTCATATAAATGGTCTATAATTGATATTACTAGCTTCATTTTTAAAGTGAAAATGCAATGTTTTTTTTAAATCCTATAATATAAAGAGGTTATCATGATGAATTTCTCTAGTTTAATTAGTATACCTGAAACATTAGTTTCATAACCATCATTCTTAATAAATTTATCACCTTGAGAAAGAATCCAATAACCATGGGCTTTGAAAAAACAATATGGGATGCGTCCTCATAAATAATATTGTAGAATCAAGTTTTAGATATTGTTATAATAGGTTTCTTAGCCTCTATGAAGGAATAAATTAAGTCATGATGAACTAGAAAGGTTATTATCTTTATTTTCTAGAATTTAAAGGCATTTTCACTGTTTAATTTATCAATTTTAAACCTATTTTTTGACATGTTTATGAAAATTATTAGAAATAAAGAAGTTATTGATAACGATAGGCATTTACCCCCAAGAACCATCCAATTTAAAAGGGTATACATTGTTATCTGACTAGATTTAGAATTAAAAAAATTATTATGGTTACAAAGGTTTTAATTACAAACAAAATAAAAAGGGGGTGAATTAAGATGAGATTGAAGTGATAAAATTGAAATTAGAAACCATAATTTAAACAATGAAATATATTTGACACCCAAAGAGAAAAAATTAGGCTCTAATAAAACATTGTGAGGGGTAAGGTGAGGTGGCCAAAGCATTACTCACCAACCATTATAAATTGTTTTGTACTTTTTTATGCAATTATAAAATAAAAAGGAAATAAACAATCAATGATGTAAAAAATAAATGAAAATATTATAGAAGGAATAAGTATTTAACATGATTTGTTCTAGTTTTGACTTTTGTGTAAGGAAATAATAATACCCACACACATATTTTATTAAGCTCAAAATCAAAAAAAATTTATATGGTAAAATATATATGAAATAAGGAAGAAACTTAATAAAGAAAATAAAAAAAATTGAAACTAAAGGAATGGAGTTACAACTTTTCTTACAGTTCAAAGAGGGTGGCTATCAAAGGATCTTGATCTCTTGATATTGCGGGAACATGGAATCATAAATCACTTGGATCCAAAGTCTCTAACATTTATACATGGTTCAAAAAATAGTCTCTAAAAGGATTCCCATATTACGAAACAAGGGAAGTCATCTCCACCATAAACCATATATGAGAAGAAGCTAAGGAGAATGATGGGTTGAAACATGAATGATAACAAAGAGAAAAAGTGATCCAAGCTTGGTATTTCCACTAGAAACAATGGAATCTAAACCAAGGAGATGTTGAATAACTGAATGATCCCAACTAGACAATGATCATGGGAGTAAAATTCCTCAGAAACTCTCTGCTCATTGAAAATACCATGCCAAACATCAGGCATAATGCATCCACGGAGAATAGAAAGAGAGGGTCACTAATGAGTGCTGCCAAACATATGGATGATGAGAATCAAATGAGAAAAGTGATCGATGGACATGAATAAATATGTAGGGTTCAATGAGTCAACATAGGCACAAAAAAGATCCTTGATATGAAAATTTTGGCATAATAGACAGGACCAGGCGTAAGCATCCCATGCATCAATTAATAATCCCAACAAAAAATCCATAACTAGTGTATATATTGAGTATATAAAATGAAACAAAAATGAAAATCATTTTTTATGCATTCATATTAAAGGAAATAAAATGGAAGAATAATAAAAAATATAATTTCATTATGTAATCAAATTAAACACCTAAATTTCACAAGAATTGTTGAAGTCGATATTTAAGGAATTAATGATGAATAATATTGACTCAAATTTTTCAGGATGTCTTAAAGGTGTTCAATATAAATTTAAATGTGTTAAAATCGAGGAATGTTAATAAGTAAAATCTATAAACTATTATAAAAACCTTTAGTATTTAATATTTTGTGTACATAAATAGTGAAGAATTTTATTTTATTTTTTATTATGTGGATAAGCTAAGAAAGTGAGAAGAGTTTATGAGAGGTAGTTATTGGAATAAAGTAATTAGATGTTAATTTAGGTTTAATATTTGTGGTTATTGAAACTTTATTTTTGAGAAACAAGAGTCAATTACCTAGATTAATTTCTTTATTTATGTATATATACTAATAAATCAGAGTTTTATTAACATATTAGATAATGTTTTTTGGCTAATATTTTAAAAGGATTAAGTAATTTATTTTTTTCAAAAGTGAATTTCCTAGAAATTTTAGTAGTATTTTACATAAAAATGTGAAAAAAATCTTTTCAAATGTAATATCTTGATGGGAAATTTAGTTGTCAATGTGTTTTTAAATAATTATACAAATTGAACACATCATGGGGATGAGTAATTATCCTTCCACAAGTCATAAAGTGCTCATATGAAATTTGATATGATAATAGTTGATTGGATAAATGTAATATTAAAATACATAAAATATTATTTTCCTCCTCAATAGACTAGCATCATGAATATTGATATTAGATGGAGTAAGCCATGTTTTATTTAAGCAGAGAATTATTTATATCCTTTGAAATTATAAATAATGCATGTACTGAATTATATATTTGATGAACAAGATTCAATAAATCATTATTTATCATTCATATATTACACATGATGAAATTAAATTATAGGACATAAAACGTTTTTGATATATATTTTTAATGTATTTTTAAGATACTCATTGTTGGAGAGAAAATTATAAGATTATACTAACATGCTCATAAGTTGACCAAAAACATAGGTATCACATACAAGACATTTTATTTATATCCCAAGAACTATAATTTAATTAAAAATTTTAATGTGAAACTTCCTACTTATATTTTTTGTAACTCATTCATGTGAAAGGAATTTATAGTAAATCAAATTCATCATATTCTTCTTATTCGATTCTTGAACCATGTGATGTATATTTACAAGAAGAATATGTGTTACATACCATTATAATGAAGGTTTGAACAATTCTTAATATTATCTAGAATTTATAAATTTATGGAACAGAATATTGAAAAAAATAAGAAACTAATAATTTAATTGAGTTGAAAAATTCAATTGAATAGAAACAATTTGATGAAAAACACACAAATTTTTCCTATGATATTGATAATGTCTAACTTGGTTTATAAGTATATGGTTTTAACCTATTCAAGTATATTATTGGTCAATCCCAATTTATATTTCTTATAGTATTCATTTGATACAGTCTTACACAATGGTTATGTATGATGAAACCATTTAGACACCATCCACTCTTATTGATTCCCCAAGAGAAACCAATGATAAAAAGATTTTTAGTTGAAATTGTTTATAGATGAGATGTAAGAATTTTGGTTGGAACGTGTGGTCACTTTTGAATCAGTATATAATTAAATTGTTTTATTATGGGATTATTAGTTAGGAAAAATTAATGACTTCCATGTATATGTTAATTTCTCAAGTTGGAGTGAAAAATAAGAAATCTATTTTTCCTTATTGGAAAAAAAGTAAAAAATATATAAAATATGGATTAATCACTATAGAAAGTGTCCATACCTTCATCAAAAACACACTATTTCACTAATATACTAGTATATAAAATATAGAGTTTCAATTTATAGGTATAGGGAACACTACCCAACACCACCAATCTTGAAATAGGTTTAAAGTTTAACAAATATCCTCCAAGAAAGCATTAACACTAGGTTTGATTTTCAATATTCTTTTGTGCCTAAAATTCATTGAATTTATGATATAAATAAGTAGCAGATTAATAATTGGAAGAATAATTTTTTTTTTCAAATTTACTGATTGAAAAGATAAATTATTAAGGATTAATTTGGATGTCATACACATTTAGAAAAATGAGGGATAATATATTCTCAACCATGTTTGGAATCAAGTTGGAATTAAAATATAGTGTTAATTCATGAAGTGATTCTTATGAAATATGATTTGGAGAACCTTTTTATTAATAGTTTGGTGAGATTAATAAGCCATGCATTCTTGATACATAGTGAATTATATTTAAAAAAGATAAAGAGACACTCATTTCCATTTTGATCATGTTCAAGCTATCTAATGGTTATTTTTGTAATATTTTTAAGCATGTGAATGTTTGAAAAGAAAATTTTAGGGGTGTAAAAGTAAAGAAAACATATTTTAGATGAAAAATTAAATCTAATTTCATTTTATTATTTTTTCCTCCCCATATTATTGAGTTATTAATTTAAGCTTCTAATTTTTGCAGACTTCTATGTTTAAAAAATTATCATAAAATTTATTTTAAAAACCTCTAATATAATACTGTGACACACTATATATTTGGGATAAACTCTTGACTCCATATTGTTTTAGAATTGCGATCCACATGATCATAAATTTAGCAGGTGAAGTTTTTGCTGGTGAACCTATCCTATTTAGGTGGATATATCCAATTGAGCATTACATAAATACATTGAAGTGGTATGTTCATAACATAGATCATCAAAAATATTTGATATATAATGATTATTTTATGGATTAATGAACAAATTTATATTCTTTAGATCTCAATAATGTTGAAATGATATTATATAAACCCTCCCATATTAATGAAGGATCGATTAAAAAAGGGAAAATATTATAATTGGACATTGTTTGGTGGATTTAAGATCCTAAAAGATTTTTTATCAACACTCTATAAGTGATATAATTGATACAATAAGTCATATATTAGGACTATTATATTTTTACATTTTATATTTAATTTTTTTATCTCCTTGTATTTGGTATATTTTAGGATACATACCACAATGTTAAAATGGTAAATTACTGATGCTACTAAATTTCAGATCCAGCGAGTTCATTTAAAATAAATTCATGAGTAATTATAGATATAAATATGTATATATAATTGATTAATGTTTTAATAACATTGATTAGATGTTTATATTCATTAAACTTCCAATGAATCGTATGATATTTTTATTTTCATAAATTAAGTGAATCCAACAATCATGTAGTGACTGACAACTTTAATCAACTAGCTGATGGCCCATTTCTTGAAACTATAAATTACAAATCTTTAAGTAAAAAAAGGTTATAATTTTTCATCAAAGATATTTATGTGAATCTTTCGAGGAAATATAGTGGAATATGTTATATATCTATCTTTGAAGGTTATTATTATGGTCTGTTGAAATAAACCATCGATGTTATCTATGAAGATAGATTAAAATTATTATTATTAAAGTGAGACTTGGTTATTCTTTTCCATTGAAAAAAAGAATAAAATTTAAAATTTATTTCATTAATCATTTAAAATATATAGTATAAATATACTTAATTATAAAATAAACCCTTTATATTGTCTTCATAAGTATAACTTGTTTACTTTGTTAGAACTGATTCATGTTAAAAAAAATTGGGTGAAAATGCAAAGAAGGTATTCTTTTCCAATAGAACAATTCAGGACTGATATTACATTCTTTCGTAAGAAAACACTTGATAAAACCACTATAGATGGATGTAAAATAGATATTCAAGTGGAGAGTGAGACTGTTGGAGGAGATACGGCCAATTATCTTGATCAATGAAAAGTTTTCTGTAATTGTTTCTACTATATTTAGAATTATTTCAAATCAGTTTATTTTTTTTGAATGTTTTTTAAAAAGTTACTCAAATTAACATAATATATTTTTGATGTAATGATATAACATAGAGAGATTCATCCATTAGAGGTGGTATATATGATTACTATTTTATATTAATTAATGTTATTTGTTTATATGTATTTTATCTTATGATGATTATTTTTTATAATAAAAAATAAATTATCATTTATAAAATCATGAATTAATGTATAGTAGGATACACTGCATCTTCTAGTAGACACAAGGTCAATGGTTGAGGAATTCAGTCTTGGAACTCTAGTACTAAATTGGTTGTCAAATTTTATAATAATCTACATCTAGTTTGACAAGGTTGAGTTCATTAAATTTTTAGATCAGGATTATGATACAAAAACCCCATAGATTCTCCCTAATAAATAACAACTGCACATTATTCCCTCGGGATACGATTGATAGATTATTTAGGGATATTCATATAACATGAATATTTAAATTTTCATGATACTTTCTTTAATTAATATAGATAATGAAATTTTTTGAATTTGAAAATTAAATTTCCCTCCTAGATGAGTTTTAACCAGTGTATATCACAAAATACAAAACAAGTATGGAAACATTATAAGGGATGTGTTGGGATAGATTAGTGGGAAAACAATTTTAGGTGTTCTAAACATCATAATTCATGTCCTGTAAGAAATTATTTCCACCAACTAGTATGAATTGGTTGTGTATTGGTAGAGTAATTAAACAAGGCAAAGATTTATTATTTTAAAATTTAAAAAGAGTTTAATATTTCATAGTTCTAATAACTGGATATGTTGAATACAGACCGAGTCGGATTACCATTCATGTAATATGTCACTATAAGGGAAACCATCTATATTTGGAACTTTCCATGTCTCATAGCTTCGACAATACATAAATTTAGAAATCAATTTTCATTTAATATTTAAAATGTTATAGCTATATATATATAATTTCATTTATTCATATGTAATTAATCCTAAGAGGTGATCCCACCGATCGGTTGTCAGTGTGGATAAGGACCCACCACTATTATGTAGATGTTTCTACTGTTAATGTAACATATTTAATGAGACAATAAATTTTTTTAAAAAACAAATATTCATATTTTATCATTAATATATTGTTTATATTCATTTGTACTAGTTTTAGAGTGTTTCGGTATAACTTCTAAAGGAGTTGTGATCATTCCTTCATGAAGGGATAGGATATTATAATGTGTTATAGTGTGTGATGGATTAGTTTATTCGTTGACATAGGATGATGATGTCCCATGTAATGTAGTTATGAGAAAAAAATATGATGTATTCATATTGATATGATGATATTAAAATAAATTTTTAGGTAGATACCTTGATGCGGGCTATGTAGCATAGTAAAAATGATTAGATTACAAAAATACAGATAGATTAGGATGAGTTATACGAACATAAATGGGTACATCTAAAGGAGGTGGAGGTGCAAGGTTTTGGATATGGACATGCATCATTAAGTGGGGGCACAAATGTCGATGTTATAATTTAAAATTGAAATAAATTATTTACATTGGATTTAATTAATATTAATATAATATATATTATTTATTTATTGGAAATTCCAGATAAAGATAGAGAGTAATATTTTTTGTAACACCCTATGATTTTATTCTTAATTTCCCTTTATATAAATATTATTTTGAAAATCATGATTGACATGAAACACCAAATTAAAAGGAACAGTGATATATTTTATTAAGATAAAAATATAAGTATAAAACTTGATTGTTATTATGAAATAGTAGAATTAAAAGGTATAAATAGAGGTAACTGAATTATGCAATATATATATATATATAATTAATATATATATATATATAACATTATTAAAATAAATTCATTAACAAAATTCAATTCCTTTAACAAAATAACTTATAATATAATTTTATTATTAAAGATGTATTTTAAAAAAAAGGTCTTTTTATACATATGAATTTTTATTTTAAGAAAAAGAATATATATATTATGACTAAAAACAGATAATATTTTACTAATAATGATATATTATCACTAATAAGTAATGTTTTAGAAATAATAATAAAAATTTCATTTTCATTTTTCTAAAAAACTGGTTTTTTCATAAATCATATGATTTAATTTAAAAGTTAAGTTTCTCATATTTAGTAAATTAATTGTATTAAATGGTGAGAGAATTTATAATTAAAATGTAAAAATTTGGTATGTATGGTTGTCTTATATTTTTATTAAAATATTCATCACCTTTTTTAATTTTTTAATCAAGGATAAAAAGGGTAAAAATGTGTAATATCAAAAGGATCAGATTTTCCTATACTAACATGGCTCTCAGAACTTATAGAAGAACATTTTTAGGTTTTAAGGCCATAACAAAATTCTCACCTAACTTTCCTCTCCCAAATACCTAAATCTCATGAAATTCCATTCTTAACACTTACCTACCATTCAATTATATGGAAAAAGGCCA
This sequence comes from Viscum album, assembly GCA_963277665.1. Lineage (NCBI taxonomy): Eukaryota > Viridiplantae > Streptophyta > Magnoliopsida > Santalales > Viscaceae > Viscum > Viscum album. Next base: position 186,527,302 of record OY728155.1, on the reverse strand, counting down.
AATCCAACCACATAAAGACACACACCTAGTTCAAAATTCCCATGGACCCCTACTTATTTACATCCCTTATATCCCTCATCCACATTCATAAGACTCTGATCAAAAATAATATCCTATGTACTCCATTTCTATGAAATCCTTTAAGAGAAGAATCAAGACCTCAACGTGAGTAATATCATCGACCTAATATTTTATTCCTTATATTTATTCTCAAATACTATTCTAATTATTTTAAAATAATTACATTAATATTAATTCTATATTGAAATATAATAATATTAATTGTACTACCATTATCTATCCCCTTACCAGAAATTCTATAATTTAAAACATCGCTCATGTTACATGAAGACTACTGGCTCCAAGAGCCACATGTTATGTTTTGGTCACCAAATTTACAGTATAATCACCAGAGATCCATAATTCATGATCTAGTACCTAAAACATCCTAAATAATAAATTTTAAATATTTAAAAATTTATTAATCTATTAATGAATAATATTCACTAATTTAAACATTTCATCTCACATATAATCTCAATAAACTAAGAAAAATAGATTTAGTATCATCGAAGATCATTTACATTAGAAACTTATTTTATGATACTTGTGAAAAAATATCTATAATCACACAAAACAAATATCCCCTTCTATACATCTCCTTCGTTATACTCAAATTCGTAACATGTGGAATTTAAACATTAGAAAGGTGTGAGGTCAAATTCTCAGTAAAGGTAAAACATTTCAACATTTCATAATGGTTTAGATCATATTCAAATGATGAAATATAACCATATGAGAAATAACTTATTAACAATAACATTAAATAATAATATTTTTCCCCAATTCATGATAGAAAAATGTGTAATCTTAAATGAATAAACATGTAACATATCATAAGATTATGACATAAGCATGGAAACCGGATATAAGGAAATTATCCCATAAGATCATATAATAATAAATATGTGAAAACAATATAAAACCTAACATCATAAGTATACGTCAATGTTTACTCGCAAAACTATCATCTTATATTAGAAAGATTCATATTATGGATTAGGTTCAGTACTTAATCTGTTTCATAACTTATCATGAGATATAGAGCTTTACCCGTGTTATTAGAGGGATATATATAACTAAGACCACCCTTCATATAATTAAAATAATATTTATGTGTTTCACATGAGGAAAAGTAAATATATATAAAGCATACTTTTGATAAAACCCATTGTAACGAAGTGGGTTTCAAAATATTTTCTCAAAGAATAAAAGTAGGAAATATTATATGGATTCCTAAGAGAAAAATTATTTGAATCATTTTGGATTTTCATATTTGAAACAATTATTTTATGTCTTGAACATTGATTTCCACTATAAAAAATTTGGGTAAGGATCAGATTTGTAAGAATAAAAACGAGCCACTTAGGTGATACTTTTTGAAATGATAAAATGATCATCTAAAGAAGGAAATAGTTTATCATTATTGTTAAACAAAAATATAAAATTGATATTTTTCATAAAATAATTAGGGTTCCCATAAAATATTTATGGTTAAAAACATTTTATGAGTATGATACTTGATAGGAAATTAGAAATAGGAATGTTCCCTTAAATCAGGTTTACTTGGAGGGGATAATTTTTAAGGGAACATAAAACATGTATCATCCCCAATAAAAGAATTTATGTTAAACTAGGTATATATTTAAAGAACATACATATAAAATGTTGATGAAATACATAAGAATAAGATAGAGAAGAAGAGAAAAAAAATAAAAAGAATGCATAATCCAAAATTAATTAGGGTGGTTTAGAAGATCCCTTTTCGGTTATAAAATAACATTTTGTAAAGATTTAATGTTAAAAGGATAATAATACTTTATTTTGAAAAGGTTTAAAGAGAAAAATGAGGATCAAAGGAGTTAAAAAAATATTTGGGTTCTTAAATAAGATGGAAGAATATTGGAGGGAAAAAATATTGACATATATGATAAAACCCATTTGAATAGAAGGGTATTAATCCTAACAATTTCTTTAATTATAGAATATAAAAATGGGAGAATAAGGAGGCCTAGAAAAGAATAGTCATGAAAGATATCCCATGACCCAAAAGAAAAGAAAATTGAGTCAATAATCCTCTTATGACTTCATTATATTTTGAATCAACACCCCATAACTAGAACATGGTATGGATATATAAATACATTATATTTCAAGAAAAGTATGAAAAAAATACATCAAGGTTCCATATTTTTTCATAAAATGGGAAAAGGTGGTGAAAATAGATCAGATCTTATTGAATCAAAATTGAGATATGGAAACCCTTAACCAAGGTCAAGATTCACCCTATGAATTCATATTACTTCCTGAATTATAAATTTTATCTTATTAAGTATATAATTAGGATAATTTTTTATCCATATTTCATTTTGTATAGTCGATTTTGAATCATGTTCTATATATTTATTGAATAGTTTTCTCTTATGTTTGTTACATAAGGTGGTTCAGTCAACTTATCTGAAACATCCTTAGTATATTAACTATGAAAAAATGTGTTATAATGTAGCTACATAATATCTATAATTTGAGATTTTTATATACTTTATTATTCCATTATGAAATAAATTATATAGTTTCATAGTTTTTCCAAAAATGTATTGAGATTAACAAAGGTTCCTTGATATGTTCATTCTAGACAGTTAAGTTTACTATGAGTGTTTATTCTTAATATCACTTATAGAATGAAAAATATTATATTTATAGAATTTTAACAGAGTTATAAATATAATTTTTATATGTTAATATATTTTTAAATTTGTCCATGTTTGGTAATAGAAAACAAAACACGTCATTCTGTGGAGGCAATTGTCTACATGTACACATGAATAATGCGACGATTTTTCAAAGAATTGTAGGGGTAGAAAAATAAAATAATAATAATTTAAAAATATTAATCATTATATATATTGTATTAATCTCATTAAATTAATCTTTCAAACCATCCCTTTAATGAGGTTATGAAAAATAGAACACATCATTCATGGAGGCAGTAGTCGGCACATACACATAACAAAGTCTTCATTTTTTAATGGATTTGGAGTAACGTAAAAGAGGGATATCTCATTAGTATAAAAAAATTCATCATATTAATAATAATTTAGAAATCATAAATTCATGGATAGAAATTACTTGAGTTACTTGAAGAAGGAAATAAGTAAGAGACTTTTTTTGGGAATATTACCTCTCCCTTTGGATGTTCTCCCATGGGTAACAAATTAAGGATCTTTATTTTGGTCTTTTGGAAAGACCAATGACTCTAGGACATGAGTAGAGTTTAAGAGATACTCTAAAAGTGGTTTTTTTTTAATATGAATCCTTTACATTGTTGGAGAAATGGTGTGTAAGTGACCTTAGTTATAAATTAAAAATATGGAATTTGTCTAAATAACCACTATATATTAAAAGATGGGGTGACACTATTCAATGGGAAATGGTTAAAAAATTAAAAAAAATTGTGTTCTAGATGAGGTAAGGTATATAATATACTCCCATTCATTGGGTTACATTTTTTAAGCATGTTTTTAATGTTTATAACATTAGGTTTTCAACTTTTTCATTCTTGGTTTTTACCGTTACAACTTGTCTTTTGACCTAAGTAATTATGTTTTTTCAAAAAAAACATATTAAAATATATATTGAAAATATTTAATACTATTAAACAAAATTTATACTCCATTTTATCTAAATAAATTTCAAAATATGTGAAAATTAATTTTTAATTCAAAACATAAAATATATAGAAAAAAAAAGTTTTCCATCCAATAAATATTTTTTGTATTTTCAAGTGACACTTTTAAAGGCTAAGTGTGAACCCAACACTAACCAGCGCAATCCAACCAGATAAAAAATCATATCCCACCTCTGTAAAAACCAAAGAACCCCACCCAAATTATTTCTAGATTTCAAATTTCAAATTTCAAAAGGAAAACAACACCAAATTCAGGTCACGTTCCAGGCCACTTCATGTGCCTTATCACTGTCTTCCACCATCAGTCATCTTCACCGTCGAAGAAAATGACTGTCTGAAAATATTCCACAATCATCGCAATGCCAATATCATCCTTCCACCACCGTCACCGCCATCACATAAATCTATCACCCTCTACATAATCATCTTGTGTTGACACCGGAGGCCACTTCTCTGACGTTCGCTACCAGCACCGAAAAACATCTCTAACTCTGATCCGCTACCACAACATTATCGCTGAACAGACATCCCACCAGAACATCAAAGCCCATCGCCATTTTATCATAATCTCGTCACCAAAGACTAACAACAGAAAAAGAAACCACAAACGAGGGATAGAACCACCAGTGAGGAGGAAAACCAAAAGATCGAAACAGACATCGAAGACACCGGCCACCCTCGGGAATCTTTCATCAAAGACCCTATTGTTGCTGAGAACTAAAAACCCCATCATTGGCACCGAGAAACGCCAACGGAAATGTCAGTTCCAAGTCATTGAGAGACACTATCTGATGACGCCTAGAGAAGCCATAATCATTTCTGTCGTGGCATATCATATCATCGTCATCGTCATCATCCAAACCATTGAAAAACACCCAGAGATATGGCTAGAACAAAATACTGATAAAAAATCAACATACAATATCATTAAAAAACAAGAAATAAAAGAGAATGAAATAGGGACAAAAACTGAATAAGGATTTGGGATTGAATGCCTAGGGAGAAACCCAATAGAAAGGATACATAGAATAAAATCCCGAACTAGAGAAAACCAGAACAAGAAAAAACAAGTGGTACAAAACCCAAATAGGACATGGGATTAAAACCCTATGAAGAAGGGCCTACTCTGGAAACTCATGGATAACTATCATTCGCCAAACCGCTAGCCAAAAATCTCAGCATATCCTGTGCTCCGAATCCCACCTAGAGAGGAGCTAAGGGACACGAGATCAGAGAGAAAATAGGTGGACAGAAAAAAAACCAGAGTGCCGTCACAGAGGAGGGAGATTCAAGAAAGATACATAGAAAAATAGAGAGAGAGAGAGAGAGAGTAGCGTGGAGGAAACATCATCGCCAGAAAAAGTCGAGAGGAGCAGTCTGGAGGATACATCATCACCAGAGAAAGACGAGAGGAGATGCGAGGAGGAAACATCACCGCTGGGAAAAGTTGAAACCCTAGACAATATGAGAGCTCGGGAGCGGTCAGGTGAGTGAGGCACCATTCCTAGAAAAACAATGTTTTAACCATTATGTATCATTAATAACATATAAAATTAATTACCAATTTAATGAGTGGTAATTTTTATATATATATATGTAAAAATCATGTCAGATTCTTTATTTAATGTATTTATTTTTAACTTATTATATAAATATAACACGATGCTAATAAAATAATTCTTTTAAATAACCATTTACCCATTATCATGGTCATTAACTCTAATCCTAGTTATCATACTTTTATTCCTAAAACTTATTTTATCTTATTAAATAACATGAAAATTGTGATATAAAATATGGCATACATTTTTTAAGAATTAATTTCTATTAGTGATTAATACAAATTTTTAATATAAGTGAATAAATTAGTTTTTAGAGTAAAATATTTAATAAGTTTCCAAAATATTAAAAATAGAATTTATTTTTTTTTAAAAAAATTAAATGATTATATTTAATAAATTATTATATTTTTATGGATTTAGTAAAAAAAATCACTATTCACATAAAAATAAATTATTTCATAAAAATCCCAAAAAATTCATTCTAGGATAATGTTGTTATTATAAATATAAAATTTTTGTTTATTTGGTCAAATTAAAATTCTAAAATTAAATTTTTATATAAAAACATAAACATATATTAAAAGTTTTTTCATAGGGTAATAACATATTTCAAAATATCAATGGTTCATAATTTTATTTTCTCTTAATTATATTGGTTTTAATATAATATTTATAAAAACAACAACTCCAGTAACCTCGAGTCGGTGTCTATTTTATTACATTGATAAAGATGCAAAGAATTTAATCTAAAAAACGAATCAATTTAGTAGTATTGTATAACCAAACACATACATGAAACCTATTTTACATTGGGTATAAAATATAAAACATGTTAATGTAAAATACTCACCATCCTTGAAACTCTTTCCAATAATTCATCTTTATATATTGGGGAAAGGAAACAAAATAATCATAAGAAAAAAATTAAATATAAGGTTTATGTAAAGTGGAACCTATCATGCGAAAATAAGGCATAATTTATATATAAATGTAATTAACTGAAAACACATGTCATTTAAATAATAAGTTGTGCATGAAATGCATCCATGTATAATATCTAGAAAATTGTATCATGGATAAATATAACTAAATTCTCAATAGAGGAAATGCATAATTAGAGGACAAAATTTTCTTAAGAATCAAGATAGTTATATAAATAAGACCATTCAAAATAGAGTTTAAAACTATGGGTATAAACCCATTTAATTTGGAAATTTTTTTTTTCTCATTAGAACTAACAATGCATTTAGGGGCTATCAATAACCAAGGCCCACCCATGACTTCATGTCCAATGCATTCCACATAAATTGAATGGTCAATTTAATTCATATATAATATACCTTATCAAAAAATATATGTACTGAGTAATGAATATGGGTTTATAAATATTTCCCCATTCAATAAAATCATCATATGTATAAATGTCATACAGTTTAGGAAAATAACGTATCCATTATACAAGGAATAATAATATTTAAGAAAAATGTAATGTATGATAAAAAATGGTCACAAAAAGTGTATATTTCAAGGATTGTATCATTTAAACATATCTATAGGGGAACAAAAGTAAAATAAAGGTTTATTATTATTAATAAATAGACGAACCATAACAAGGTTTAAAAAATTTTTGAGGAAAACAACCTTTCTATTTTGAAAACAATTATTTAAGAAAACACTAAAAGTATAAAAGAAAACATGTTCATTGAAAATAAACTTTTTAAATTGTAAAGTATTGTTCAAAAGAATATTATTCATGATAGTGGGAACATATGTTCATCCGTATAATTAAAAAATAATCCTTTCACACTTTTGTAAAAAAAATTACCTCATTTGTAAAATGATAAAAAGAATATTTTCTGTAAAAAGTCAAACATGGGTAAAAAATTTATTTTATAAATAATTTTAGAAAATTAAACAAATTTTATAAATAATACGGGCATATAAGAAAAATATACCCAATCCAAAGAAATAAGATCAGTTTTTCTTAAAAACATTTCTTTTCTACATTCAAGTTCCAAAGGGGAAAACTGGGAAAATCTAAAGAAACTACTTAAAAGAGTAAAATATAAATGAATATTAATTATCATGAAAAAATATATATTCATTTTAAATACCACAATGTGGTATAATATTGATCACATAAAAATAAACAAGCCCATAATACCAAACATGACTCAATGGAGTGGAAATTGAGATGAAATTCCTTACCCCATGCTACCATTTAGTTCAAAATGATTTAATATACAATATAATTGTTTTAAAAATATATTTTATATATACAATAAACATATTGATATTTTTAAAATCACATATAATCCTTATATAACATCATATGATCCATTTTGGAATGATATTTCATTATTACCATCGTTTTGGGTGTTAATTGTTTCATTTTCTTATATATGTTTTAACATGTAAATTATGATTTTCAAACATAGGATATAGGTAAATAAACTTAATATTTATATTAATGTTATAAATATTACTTTTATTCATTATTTATATTCTTTAGAATCGTTCTAGAAAGTTGGACATGGATAATGAATCACATCAATTCCTGGAGACGATAGGTTGTACGTACGCACATGCGACATTATCATTTTTATAATAGTGAAAGGGTAAAGAAGTAGATTATAAATTTATTTTAAATACTAAATATCAGGTCATTATTATTATATATATTATTCGGTTCCATCATTGTTACATTACAAATGAGTCGGTGATGGAAAGCAAATGACATCAAATCACGAGGCGGTAGTCTAATGTACACATGAACCAATGGTTTTTTCCATTTGAAAGAGAAGGAGATAGATAAATATTATTAAACCAAAATGAAAACATATCAATATATTATAAATATTTTTTTATTATATTTTAATTTTTAGGACATAATTGAAGGTACTAAAAGAGGAAATAAAATGAAAACCATTCATTAATTAGATTACATTTTCTTAAAGATACATCCCTTGTATTTTCTTTAAAATTCCTTATAATTGTACTCTTTCAAATAAAATAATATTTATAATGTGAATAATGATGTTTTTAGGGATTTTTATAGAATTTCTTAGAGATATATGACTCAATGTATTGTAAATAAGGGAAGGAAGGTGTGTGCTTTTATAATTGGGGAAGAGGACACACTTGTAATTTTCAAAAAATAATAAATTATATTAACATATTACTGAAGAAAAATTGCTCAAATATTTACAATTTTATAATATTAGAATATAACAATACAAATTATAAATTTTTTAGGTCATTTAAACTCTTTTCTATTTTTTTAACCCCAGGTAAATTTTTTTGAACCTTAACTGCGTTGGAATTTTATTATAGTTTTTACAACTCATTTTAGAAAAACATGAACGACAACTCATTAATAAATTATGGAATGATTATTCCAAATTTTAAATCCATTTTATCAAATTCAAAACACATAATATTTATAATTTAATTTTAGGTTAAACAATTAAAATATGACAAAAAATAGTTATTAAGAAACATATTTTTCAGTATAACAATGTCTTTATATTAAAGTAAAGTATTGTATTCATTCAAAATATCATAATTGAATAATTATAACTATAATTTTATAATGTTTTCATTTAATAAATAATAATAAAAATTACATAGAAAATTCTCAAAATGATAAGTTAGTTTTCAATAATAATATGTATTTTTCACTATACATTGAAAATCATACTTTTTAGAAAAATCCAAAAAAGTCACCATAATATAATTTTGATATTATTACTTCAAAAAATAAGTAAATTTTATCAAATAATGTTTATAAAAGTAAAAAAATTATTTATATTATTTTTACGCAAAAATAAATAAAAAATAATTTTTTTTTTAAGAAAACATGTTTTTGAAGAATAAAATGACATTAAGAACAATTGAGTGTTTATATACTAAAAATTAGTCAATAAATTTTTATTGAATATAAATTTCCTTTATATTACAAAATGTGGTTATCCCTATTCATACCCTCCAATCCAATTGCTAGGTTATAAAAATCATTTAATAACATTTCGTGGTTCATTAAATTCAATGTTGTGTGTTGTAAATCATATCAAATATAATATTATTTTAAATTATTTTGATGTTACATACTTCCCACTTATAAAAATTTCATCCTTTATATTTTCATGAGTATTACCTTATTAAAAAAATGAGGGTGTCTCTTCTTCATAACATCCCTTTTTCCACATTGCTTCGTTGATTATATGAGTTTTGTAAATTACCTCTACCAATCGAGTCATATGATTCCTCAATGCATGGTCTCTAATGTCCATAATATGAATTGGGTCTTCATAATAAGCTAAACCAGGTTCCAATTCTATTTCTTTATATGTTATTTCATGCATCATTTGTGGAATGTACTTCTTTGATCAAGATACATGGAAGAAATCTTGTACTTCATAGAGGCTCGGTGGCATTTCCAAATGGTAGGCCACAACCCCAATTCATTCTAGAATTTTAAAAATACTGATGGCTCTAGGGATCAGTTTTCACTTATTATTGAACCTTATAACACCCTTCTATTGAGATACCTCCAGGAAAACATAATACCCCACATGAAATTTCAAATCATTCCTTTGGTTATTAGCATGACTATTTTTTATGCTATGAGATTCTTTAATATGATTCTAAATAGTCTTTAATTTTTTTCATTGTCTACTCAAAAATGTCTAGGCCTACAAGGTTCCATTCGCCAACTTCAACCCAACAAGTTGGAGTATGGAATCTCTTTCTATATAATTCTTCATACGGTTCCGTTTGAATATTTTATTAGAAGAAATTATTATAAGAAAACTCCACCAAAGGTAAATACTGATCCCATATATCTTGAATGTCATGTGACCAAGATCTCAGCATGTATTATAAAGTTTGGATAGTCCTTTACGTATTTCCATTAGTTTTAGTATGGAGGGAACTTCTCAAATTAAGTTCAGTATCTATTCAATTCTAAAGAGTTTTCCGGTATTTCAATATAAAATGGGGATCCTGATCATACACAATTTAAACTGGTACAACATGAAGTCTTACATGTTCATTAATATAGATCCTTTGATGGCTCTCAAGCTGTAAATATTCTCCTACACCAAGAAAGTTGTATTTTTGGAAATTAGATAAACAATAAACATATTATATCATTCTTACTAGGAATATTTGGTAGTCCAGTGATAAATTATATATTAATATCATCCCATTTTCACATAGGAATTTATAGGGGTTTCATGACTCATCTAGGATATTTCCTCTTACCCTTGACATAATTACACATTAGGAATCTTGGCACAGATTCCACAATTCCCCAAATCATTGAATTCCATCAAAAGTGCTCCTTAAAATATCTATAAATATTTGTGCTACTATAGTTAATATTGAAATTAAATCTATATTAGTCATTCAATAATTATATTTTCAACTCAGGTATAGAGGAAATACAAAGACAATTTCAAAATTTTAAAATTTCATCTTCATATACGATGTCATCTAATTTCCCATCATTCATGGCTTTAATTTTTTATTAAAGGTTATCATTATTGGGCTAATGAATTTTTCTCTTATCCAATAAATATGGTTTATTAGTAATTTAAAAATTTAATTATGTCTCCCCTTCAAAAATTATTACTCTATCCATATTTACAAGATCTATGAACTTAGGGTCCTTTCAATCCTCATTTTGGAAAGAACAACATTATCCTTCCAACCCAATGCATCTGATACCTTATTTTCCTTCCCTGGGTGTTATTGTTTCAAGGAATCATAATTCTTTAGTATCGAAAACCATAATATTTTCCTCATGTTAAGGTCTTTTAATGAATAAAATATATTTCAAACACATATAATCTTTGTATGTGATGACCCGGTCCCATACCGGGGCTCAAGCCTCAACTACCCCAAGCCTGAATCTTTAGGCCAGGGGCTGGAGACTAGCGCTCAAGGCATAAAAACATGAGGAGGCCTTTTCTTATGTACCTCTACACACACACTCAACTAACACAATTAAAAAAGTATTGAGTTAAAGGAAAACAAAGTACAACATTTCTATATAAATAAACCAAAAATATACATCGATCAACAAATATTACAAGTACAAAAAAAAAGTAAGATGAAAGGAAAAGAGGAAAAATACACAAAAACCCAGAAATGTTCCACAACCCGATAATAGGTGAAAAAGTAAAACAGCTGAGATATCCCCACTCTTGGATCCCAATGAACGACCACCACACATGGTCCAAGTACCTCTTATCCCAATGATCCTAGAAAGTTATGATCAAATATTTCAACGTATGTAAGGGAACACTGAGTGCTGGAGAATCCGTAGTAGGAGTGAGTAAAAAAATACATATAAGGATGCCCCAATGGCTCAAGGGAGAAACAAGTGAGGTACATAAGATGGAATCAGTTGATAGAACAAGGTACAATAAAAGAGTAATGACTCTCCCTCGCTATTTTTCTTGTATCCCTAAAATGTATCTCAGTGGGGGAAGAATCCCTACTTCTCATGCATTCAAAGAAATGTTGAACAAAACCAACATAGGGTTACAATGATGCAACGCGTCCCCCTCGGTTACTCCTCGAGTAATGAGTTGGATAAAAAGAGTACCTCATTTAGTGTCTAAAAAATTCTACTGAATAAGGTATAAAAGACATAGAGTTTACCTCTTATCATCTCATTTTTTTCAATATTATAGATATCCATAGCATGATGTTTCACACAGCCCCACCCGATATCTCCTTTTTCCTGACATGGTCCACTTAGTGGGGGTGCAAGGACCTCGAAACATCTTCCACTGACCATATTTATTCCTTATCTTCTTCCATTATTGCATCCCTGAGTACTACCATGTCCTCACCTAGGAGATCCCTAATCACAAAAGTACCTTTTTCATGACAGTTCATCTACCAACTTCTGGGAAAGTTCATCACATCTGGTTGATTATTCCCCTGCAAAATGACATCGCCTATCATAGACATAGAACTATCCCTCCTTGGGATGTCCTTGTGCTCTACAACATCCTTGAACACATGCCTGAGTCTTATTTAGGGGAGTCCTCCTTCACCGAGGGCCCGCCAACTGACATCTGCTAACTAAGGAAGACATCCCAAATCTATTGTGAAAACTACCAAAACCATCCAACTGAATCCCCTATGATAGAAATTTCTCTATCATTAGTTCCTACTCTAGCACCCCATGATAGGTGGGGATGAACACAGGAACTAAGCTGGCGCAAATCTCCTCTACGGAGACAATACTCTAAATTGTGTACCTGAAAGTTTCCATTATGGACCACATCTAAAGAGTACTGAGTAATGTCTATGAACCTAGTCGCGTACTCAACCACTGTTATTTCTCCCTACTGAATCTCTAGTATCCCTTGAAACTGTATGGATCGTAATAAGAATGGATAGTAGTTATCACGAAATAAGTGATGGAAGACATCCCATGAGAGTGTTGAGTAATCGTGCATCAATGTATCCTGGCTCTACCAATTCCAACCTTCTACGTGAAAAAAATACTAGTTTTCAAAGATACCATTTAACATGTCAGTGTCCGAAAAAGCCTATAGAGGTGAACCACTGACTCTAGAAAAGCCACCATTGACTAAGGGTATGGCTCACCGCAAAACCTCACTGGTCTCTGATGCTTGAACTTGCAAGGCGCGCTCAACCTGCGCACTTCCTCAGAAATCTTTGCTGGGACTACATGCTACTCAACAAGTGGAGGTGCTTCTACTTACCCTCCTAGAGAAAGGGGAACCATATGATGGATCCTAAATAATGTCCTCATCACATATAGAATCTTCTTTAGGAAACTGAGCTAGTATCATAGATGGCTGTCATCATGGAGGAATATTGAATCCGATCAAGGAGTATCATGGACAAATGAGAAAGTATATATATCACAAATGATGGGGATATGACTCAATAAATATAGTTAAGACTCCATCCTATATGATGAATGTACAATGTTCCCTGCAATAAGTTTCTCAGTACTTCAGGTCAACAAGTGGGTAATTAGGGTCCTTGTGGATGGCTATGTCGGTTACCACACCATCACTAGACTCAATATCCTGAGATCCACACTTCAAACATGTTGAAATTATTTCCCTAAATCCAAAAAAATCTTTATTATGAATTTTCCAAACTTCCAAAGAAACAAACCCCCTCTGATACCACTTTTTCATGACCCGAACCATACTGGGGCTCAAGTCGCAACTACCCAAAGCCCACCTCCATAGGCAAGGGGCTAGCAACTAGCATTGAAGTAATAACAAACTCTGAGAGGACTTTTCCAAAGTATGTGGAAACACACACATATAACTTAATGAAAAAGCATAGAGGGAATGTAAAACAAGGTACAACACTACTATATAAATAACCAAAAAATATACATCGACCTCTAAATACTTCAAGTACAAAAACGTAAGATGAAAGGAAAAGGGAAAAAATACACGGCCATCAAAAAGTGTTCCACAACCAAAAAATAGGTGGAAAATTAGAACAGTTGATAGATACCCACTCTTGGATCCCGAGAAATAACCACCGCATATGGTCCAACAGCCCAATATCTCTATGCTCCTCCGAAGTCACGATCAACCTATCCATCATCTACAATGGAACACCGAGTGAAGGAAAATCCCAAGCAAGAATGAGTATAAAAATACTCAGTTGGATGCCCCGAAGGCTCAAGGGAGCAGCAAGTGAGGTACTAAAGAGGGAAGAAATAGATTGAACAAGGCACAATAAAAGTGTACAACTCAATCCAACTAAGAATTGAAGTAATCTCATCCAAACACAAGGAGCATGAAAAAAAAAGATGAACTTATTTTCGAGTCTATGAAACATTTTATAGAAGAGTAGACTCACCAAACCTTGAAAAGTTGGACATGGAAAGTACATGGCACACCTTGTACATCATCTCCTATCTTGGATGGAGAGTAACCAAAACCCAATTAGTGGGTTACTGCAAATACAATATATATATATATATATGATCAAACAAAGAAGCCAAGACGAGAGATTAAGGGAATATCTATATGAATAATTCAGCCCAGGAAAATAGTCACCAATAGTTTTAGAAGTAAACACAATTGATGCTCAGTATCCCAAATGGCTTCCCTAAATTGAAAGTCAAAGGGGCTTAATCATTTCACCTGGATACTATCCTCTTTGGGTGGGACTGTCTTACCCACACGGTTTTTTTTCACATCCCAAGGATGTGTCTTGGTTGGAAAAAGTTCCCCTCTTTCTTGGGAGTCCAATGTCACGTCAAACATGTCTTGTCATTGTGCCTCACAGTGAAGAGATCATGCCACAAAGTTGTGAACCCACTATCCATCCCTGCTAGAGGAATCGTTGGTACTATAAATGGAGACCACTACTACCCATCCATGCTGGAGGGAAATATATATAAAGTTAAATGGATATCACCAATACCGAGAAGCATTATAGAGATATCTTGGTGATCACTATTTCCCAGCCACACTTGAAAGAAATCTTGTAAAGGTAAATGACGATCACCACTACCCATCAGTGCTATAGGGAAAGCCTAAAGATCACCACTACCCACCCACGCTTGATGCAAAGCCCTATAAAGTTAAATAATGATTACCATTATCCGAAAATACTGGATGGAATGCTCAGTAATCAGTACTTACCGTCTACAATATAGGGAAATCACTATAATGGTAAAGGGTGATCACCACTTCCCAGCTGCACTGGAGGGAATGCTCGTTGATCACCACTACCCAGCCACGCTATAGGTAAATCCCTATAAATTTAAACAACGATCACCAATGCCTAGCCATGATAGAGGAAAATCCCAAAACTACACTGATCATCTGGGTTGGATAGTGTGTCTTAGGAAACATCAAGGAAACTACACCTCTCAAATGAACGTCCTTGCAGCCATTAGGTGTTTCCTCAATTAGGCATCACACCAAGAGAATCTCGCATCGCATCTCGAAAGACATTATGAAGGGAACCATCACTTCATATGTAGATAAAATCATAGGATAGGCTACTCACAAGGCAAAATAATAGATCATAAGAACTAGATCTAAGAGATATGACAAAATATAGTGGTACGCAGCATGTGTGCGGTCCACATGACGTGTGACCCATCTTCATCGCCTGGACAAGTACCTAACCATTTTAGGGTGAAAAAAGGGTGAACATGAACCACCAGGAGTGACAAGGTACTCCTATAGTAGAAGACACATTAATAAGAATCTTGATGAGTTCACGATGCACATCATTAAGTAGAAGGGTTAGAATCATAGATTTGCTGACATGCCTCCTCGAACAGTCCCAGAACATCGACCATATCACTTCATATATATTCTCCACTCTCAAAAGTGTGAGATCTAACCTAAGTTGTGGATTCTATTAAAATACATAAAAAGGATCTTCCACTGATATTCCTTTAATGTTTCCACATTTAAGGAGATCATGAATATGGCTCCCCACATCTAAATGGATCACACTTTTGTTGCAAAAAAACATGTTAGATCAAATACTCATTCATCTGAAATGGTCTTTTGAAGCATATTTTATAAGACACTTCTTTTCGCCCAAAATTTTCCACATGGGAACCATGCCTCGACCCCAAACTTATGTGAGCGGATTGTGCCAATGCAATCTCCTTGGAAAAAACATGGAAATAATTATTCAATCTCCCCAAATGGATGCCAGATGAAAAGTGGAATTTCACAATAAAACATGTGAACTGGGCCCTATGGGGCCCACACTTTGTCAACAGCTAAAACACTTAGAGAAGCATCTCAAAAATTCCACACAATAACCAGAGTCTCACTACCGCTGACGGCGCATCAATTGGACATCCCGTTTTGGAGTTAGGTCTGATACAAGGATCTATAAATAATAAATAATTTATTATAATTAAATAGTAGATATTTTTTTCAATTAGGATACAAAACCAAATCATAGAAGCCTCGAACGAATCATAGAATATTCTTATGGACTTTAGGATCTGAGCACCTCTAACGGTGTGTTAAGCAGATGTCGTGTGTAGACGTACAGTCTGAAAGAAAGGTTCAAAAATAATAATAATATTATATTATAATTGAGTGTTTTGGGTCACCCGCCTATGGGTGTGGAAATTAAAAATTCAAACAAATATTCAAAAATTCCATCTCAGCTCAAAGATTTCATTGCCACAGAAGGCACACGATCAGGATCCCCATGTCAAAAGATACAGGTGTTTAAAAAAAGTGGCACAAAATTGGCTGGTCAGTCTAGAAATGGTCGGACCACCCCACCTGGGCTATCTTTATTTGACTGGACTAGTTTTACCTCATCATCCGGACCCATTTGATTTGGTTCGGCATGCGTGCTCTCATGCCTTGACCGCCTCCCACGACCCAGCCCTCCTACACCGGTCGACCACCTGGTTGATCTCCCAGATTGTGTTGTGTCAACACGGAGGACCCATGTTGTGTGCATCCTATTCCTCCACCCATTCTCCACCTCGGGCTCCTTTCCACCTCCAGTGTGTCACCTTCTATGATGGCTCCCCACCTGAGCCTCGCGCTCCTCTGCACCGGCCGTGCCCGGACACTTCGAAGGACTGAATCAGTTCTCCCCAGCATCTCGCCCCTGGTCCCTAATAAAACATAATTTTATTAAATATTTTATTGATAATAAATGATATAAATTTCTCACACTATGCTAAATGTGATCAATTATGAAATATATGGGATTAGATCATTTATTTTCAAATTTGATGAAAAATCCTGTTTTACACTTTTAAAATTTACTGTAGTATTTTGGGAATAACAATTGTTATGTAAAATATTTGGAATTAAAATTTTATAACTATGTTCCTGACATATTGATATTAAAATTCTATTAATGACATGGGAGCTCGATCATGCATTTGAGGGGAGTAAATGGGACATGAAGACAAAGCTGGACAGAACCATCCATATTAGACATTACTTCACCATTTGGGCCATATTATCTTAATCCGGGATTGTATTGAGCCCCAATTTTAAGGAAATATTTAGGAAATATTTAGGAACACATCATTATTCTAGAAGTCCGGCCAATTCACACGTTTTGGAGGTCAACAATGCAGTGAAACATGGAATAAAATATTTGGGCGAGTTTTCATTTCACACTTAAAAAGGTTATGTAACCCTAGCCCTCACAAACTCTATTTAAAGGGGGTTTTAACTCTTTGGGAAGTCTGGCCGAGGCTTTGGGAAGGTGTTTCCGAAAGGGTGTCTCTTTGGATCCCCTAAAATCTCTTGGAATAAGTAATTCTTTGTGCAAACATCTTTTCCAAAAAGGCTCTCCTATCCCACCACCTCTTTGTATTTCATTTCTTTCATGTTTGTATCTTGAATTTTTATTCAATTAATCTTATTTGTTATAACATTTTATTATTCAATTAATATTCCTAATTGGTTTGGAATCAAGGGTGGGGACGAGATTGGGTTCTACCCTTTCAATCTTTTTCTCATGAAAAACGTCTCCAAGATAACCACACCACCCATGGAAGAGTAGTTTTTTTAGTGATCGATCTACCTTCTACCATCTTCATTTAATTATTTTGAATCATTGAGATTATGTAAGTCACTTAATATGATCCATTAATTTTGTTTTTAGATTATAATAAACTTATCAAGCAATTGAACAATTGACACAAAAACACATGAGGTCGAGATTTTGTGTAATTTGTGAGAGCGTGAACTTATCAGTGATACAAGACAACATGAGATAAATTTGTAGAGTTAAAATATAATACCTCAACACAATTCATCCTCATTTCTATAATGGATATGTGCTATAATTAACCACTGATCATAAGCTAAACTTTGAACATCAATCAAATCATGGTGCTGTGATTGCGTGTTCCGAAGCTAGCCTAGAGTTTAAGTAAATTCATCAATGTGGTTAAGTTAACTCTTGTAGGGTTCGAGTCTTAACAAATCAGGGGATCATAATTAAGTGGATATTGATTTAAATTATAATTATTAATAATTAAAAGAAGAGGTAGAGTTAGATCTATTTATCCTTTTAAAATATTATCTAAAAAACTTCTTATTGTTGTGTCTTTTTAATCAAACTTAATTTCAAAATTAAAAACAAAAAAAGCAATCTTCTTTCAGAAAACTTCTTCATATTTTATAAACAATAAAAAAACTCCCCCATCCTTTCAAGTAGTGTTTTAATTATTTTATATTTTACTTTTAGAATACCTTTATGACATTGTTTTAATTTAATTCCTCTTTTGAGAGACAACCTTGGTCAGCCACTCTGCTGCACCTAAGTACCCAAAAACAACTAATCATTTGAGGGAGCTCACGATAGCATCTTTAAAATTGGTGATGTTTCTAGGGATTCAAGTAATCATTTCAACCAATTAGTGTTATTTATTTTATTTTATATTTTATTCTCTTCCTCTCTTATTTCTTCCATCTTTACCCAGTCTGATTTTTTTCTTCTTATTTTATTTTCTTTTACTTCTTTTTGGACCATCAACTCAAACATATAATTTTTATTTTACTATGGTACACTTTCCTTCTTATCATTTCTATTTGATTTATGACATGAACTAATCCCTAAGATCTCTTATATCTTGACACTGATATTGAACGTAGCCTTAGGGCCCAAATCAGACATTCTTAGTCTATGAGAAGTTTCAACATTCAACCAGTTGGATAATTACACCAATATCAGAACATTGAAATTGTAATCAATTAAAATTCAATCATAAAACAAGAACCAATGGCTGAAAATAATAGAAATTAACTAATATAACCATTCGAGAATTGGTTGCACCTGATATTAATGATCAACCAAATTGCATTGCATATCCAAATCTCGAATCGGACTATGAACTGAAATATGGATTAATTCACCTGCTTCCAAAATATCATAGTCTCTCTAGTGAGGATCCCAATAAAAACCTTAAAACATTTAATGTGGTTTTCTCAACCTTAAAACCCAAAAATGTTTCTAAAGATCAAATCAAATTAAGAGAATTTCTATTCTCACTTGATGGAGCTGCGAAAGACTGGATGTATTATTTACAACCCAAAGATGTAACTTGTTGGAATGATTTGAAATATATTTTCTTGAAGAAATTTTTTCCAGCATCAAGGACCACTTCCATTATTAAAGAGATCTTTGGGATCAAGTAATCACAAGGGGAGTAAATGTATGAGTATTGGGAGCGATTCAAGAAGTTGTGTCTAAGCTGCCCACATCACCAAATCAGTGTGCTACTACTCATCTAGTACTTCTATGAAGGACTCACACCTATGGAGAGAATAATGGTGGATGTTGCAGATGGAGGAGCATTGGTGGACAAGACACCAGTAGATTCATGTGCTTTGATCGACAAAATGGCTCAGAACACCAAACATTTTGGCGATCGAGATACACCACGTGTCAGGGGAGTATATCAAGTAAGGAAATCTTATCCTGAAAGTAATTTTGTTGATAACATGTTGGAAGAATTTAAAACTATGGTGAGACATATTTCTTTTGAAAAAATGACATCCCAAACCCCACCTTCATGGACTTGTGGCATTTTCACTGAGACAAGCCACTCAACTGACTGTTTCCAACAACTACAAGAGACAGAGGATTGCGCAGCAGTATTACCAAGGAGACCATATCATCAGCAACAACAGACATACCCCCAAAAGAAGTTTGATTCATTTGCTCCAAAATACAACCAAGGGTGGAAAGATCAATCGGACATGAGGTATGGCTCTGGACAACAACAAATGTCCCATTTTCAACAAAACTTCCAGCAGCCTCCACCTTACCAGTAGTGTTTCCAGCTACCCCAAAGGAGATTTGTTGCCCAAGCATAAAAAACCCAGCAAAAATGGAATCCCCCACCCAAGGTAGATTCTAACACTAATGACCTTTTGAAGAAAATCATTCTTAATCAAAAAGATGTGTTGAAGAGTCAGGGTTCGGAGCTGAGGGAGTTGAAGACACAAATGAGCCAGATTGACACTACCCTCCATGAACTTATAAGTAAGAATTCTGGAAATCTACCATCCCAACCTACTCCAAATCCCAAGGGTAATGTCAGTTCCATCACATTGAGAAGTGGGAAGCAACAACTGATGCTTCTCCACCTACCATTCCACTTGGATTCAAATCAAATCTGGAGAATCCGCATTCTATACCAACTGATGAGAAATCCAAGGAAAAAGATAATGGTAAGAAAAAGATTGACGATTTTCCTCCTAAACCCCTTCCATTCCCAAATAGAGTTGTACAAACCATGAATATGGCTGAAGAGGTGATACAAAACAAAGTTTTGGATACATTCAAACATGTGGAGATCAGCATCCCTTTACTTGAAGCCATCAAGAAAATCCCAAGGAATTAAAACATTTTAAAAGAACATTGTACCAATCGAAGAGGTCTCAAGGAAAATGAGAGGATCAACCATTGAAGGAATGTGTCAGCACTCATTACACCAAATCTAGCAATGCTAAAAAAGTGCAAGGATCCAGGGACATTCACCACCCCATGAACCATAGGGGAGTTGCACTTTTCTGATGCAATTTGTGATTTGGGAGCTTCCATAACTGTGACGCATAACACTGTATTCTCTTCATGGAAAGTTGATGAGCTTAAACAGACGAGAGTAGTGGTGCAGTTGGCGAATTGAGCTACGACATATCCAGTGGGAGTTCTTGAAGGTTTACTTTTCTGGGTAAGATACAAGATCTTTCCAACAGATTTCTATGTACATAACATAGGGGATGATCAGTTAAGTTCTCATGCCCCCATTATCTTAGGTAGACCCTTCCTCAAAACTGGAAAAAATATCATAAAAATTAATGAGGGTACACTTTCCATGTAATTTGGGGATGAAGTTGTTATATTTAATGTTATGGATTCCATGAAGTACCCCTCAGAAGACCATTATGCTTTTGTTATATCCTATTTTGAACCACCAAGTAAAATCCACATGGATTTTGATTATCCTATGCTTAGGGATATTATTAGTATTGGTTCTATTTTGATGTCTAAGAGTTCGTACACACCTATTTAAAATGAAAAAGACTCTATTAGATTTGATTTTTAAATGGAATCATATTCTGATTTTGATCATGTGAACTCTAATTATGACATGGATGTCGAGTATGCTGATGGATTTTATGCTTTATTCTCTAATTTGGATGATGTATATTCTTATAATGATGCTCTTTGTGCACGTATTTCAGCTCCTTCTATGTATCCATCCATAAACCACCCCCTACACTGGAAATCAAGCAATTTCCACCAAATCTTAAACTCTCATACTTGTTAAGTTGTGAGAAATTACCTTTTATCATTGCTAACAATCTCCATTTTGAACATGAAAAAAAACATTTGAATGTTTTGAGGGAGAACATCTTGGAAATCAGGTGGACCTTGGACGACATATTAGGTATTAGCCCCTCCATTTGCATGCATAGGATTCTATTGGAGGATGGGGATAAACCGGTGAGGCAACCAAAAAGGAGACTAAATCCAACCTATCTGGTGGTTGTTAAAAAATATGTTGAAAAATAGGTTATGAAGGTATAATATATCCCATTTCAGATTCTCAGTGGGTATGTCCTATTCAGGTTGTGCCTAAGAAAAGTGGTGTTACTGTTGTTAAAAATGATAAAGATGAGTTAGTTCCAATGAGGGTGAAAAACAGTTGGTGTGTGTTTATTGATTATAGGAAACTAAATCAATCTACTCGTAAGGACCATTTCCCCCTCCCATTTATTGATCAGATGCTTGAAAGACTACCTGGGAAAACACACTACTGTTTCATGGATGTATTTTTTTTGATATTTTCAGGGTTCTATTACTCTAGACGATTAGGAGAGGACTACATCCACCCATACCTTTGGAATGTTTACCAACCAAAGGATTCTATTTGAACATTGCAACACCCCAGATACCATTCAGAGATTCCTGGTGAGTATGTTTTTTGATTTTATCAAGACCCGCATGGAGGTATTTATGGATGATTTTACACTGTATGGATCCACATTTGATGAATGTATAAGTAGTTTGGGAAAGGTGTTGAGTCATTGTATTGAGAATAATCTGGTCTTTAACTTTGAAAAGTGTCATTTCAAGGTAGAGCATGGCATTGTCTTAGGGCATGTAGTGTCAAAACATGGGATAGAGGTTGATAGATCTAAGGTAGATATTATTTCATCCTTACCATATCCTTCATGTGTGAGTGATTTTAGATCATTCCTAGGGCATGAAGGATTCTATCTGTTCTTCATCAATGATTTTAGTATGATTTCTCTTCCTATGTCATGATTACTTCCAAAGGATTCTAATTTTGTGTTTGATTATTCTTGCATGACTTCCATTGATGAGCTAAAGAAGTATCTAACCACTCCACCGATCATACAACCCCCATAGTGGGAGATTGATTTTGAGATTATGTGTGATGCCTCCAACTTCGCGGTTGGAGCAGTCTTATCTCCAAGGGTGGAGGGACGTTCACATGTGATTTACTATGAATCAAGGGAACTGGATTCAGCCCAATCAAACTACACAACCACGAAAAAGGAGTCTCTTGGTGTCATATTTTCTTTAAATAAATTACATTCATATTTATTGGGCTCTAAAGTAATTGTTTTTTTACCATGCAGCTCTATAGTACCTCTTAAAGAATCCAGACGCAAAGCCCAGACTTATCTGATGGATGCTCCTTCATCAAGAATTTGATATTGAGATAAAGGACAAGAAGGAGTTAGAAAACCTAGTTAGAGACAACAAGAGTAGGCTTACTCACACAGTAGAGGATGACACCTTAGACTAGGTACCACTTTAGGACACTTTCCCCCATGATCATCTTTATTCCATCTCACGTATGCATCCTTGTTATGCGGATTTAGTGAACTACCTTGATGCATCTGAAATCCCTTCAAATTTAAAGAAACATCAAGTCCAAAAGTTAAAGAGTGATTCTATATTTTATGTGTGGGATGATCCCTAATTATGGTGCATGTGTAATGACCATGTTATTTAGAGGTGTGTTCCTAATCATGAGTTTGAGTCTATTTTACATTTTTGTCATACACTTGCATGTGGGGGACACTTTGGACCCCAATAGACAGCTAGGATAGTTTTAGATTCTATATTATATTTTCCTATCTTATTCCATGATGCCGATGTGTTTTTAAGTCATTCTCTCATTTCCAAAAAACTGGGAACATTTCTAGGAGACCTGAGATGCCCCAAAAACCAATATTATTATGTGAGATTTTTGATGTATGGGGCACCGATTTTAGGGGTCCTTTTCCTAGTTCATTTGGGTTTTTGTATATTTTGGTTGTTGTTGATTATGTGAGTAAATGGGTGGAGGCTAAGGCCACTAGGACTGATGATTCTCATGTTGTAGTGGACTTTGTCACGCCATAGATTTTTTGTAGTTTTGGAGTACCAAAGGCTATCATCAGTGACAGAGGGATGCACTTCTGCAATCGGAATTTGGATCCCCTCCTTAATAAGTATGGGGTGACACAAAAAACATCAACACCATACCACCACCAAAAAAATGGGCAAGCTGAGGTTTTAAATCATGAGTTGAAACAAAATTTGGAGAAAACCATGCAGCCAAATAGGAATGATTGGAGCAAGCGCTTGGATGATGCATTGTGGGCTTATAGGACAGCATACAAGACACACATTGGTATGTCCCGATTTTAGATTTTTTTGGGAATGCATGTCATCTCCCCATGGAGGTTGAGCATCGGGCTTGTTGGGCTATAAAGAAATGAAACATGGATTTGGCCCAAGATGGAATCCAAAGGAAGCTGCAAATTCAAGAGCTTAAGGAGATTTGATTGTCTTCATATGAGAACTCAAGGATCTTTAAGGAAATATCAAAATCATCTCATGATATAATGATCCAACAAAGAGAGTTTCATGTTGGAGAGAAAGTCCTTACCTACAGTTCACGACTGAAGCTGATGTCTGGTAAGTTGTGTTGTAGATGGTTAGGTCCTTATGTTGTGACTAATTTTTTCCTTATGGTGTATTGTAGATCACACAAGAGGACATAATAAGGTGCTTTACAATCAATGGAAAACATTTTAAGAGATACATTGAGGGACTTCCTACTGATGCAGTGGATTTTATCACACTGCATGACCCCATCATCACTTGAGTACATTAGGTTGTTCCTAACCCTCTAACAGTTTTTATTCTTTGTCCTATTGAAAATTATACATTTCATGTTCATATATCATATCGTGGGTTCACATTGAATACAATGCAATGTTTTATGTGTTATGGATGGAAACTTTTAGTTTAGTAATTTCAATTGTTATCCTATTAAAAAACAAAAAAAAATTTGTGTGTGTTTAAAAATTTTTGTGTTTATTTTTCAATGTTCTGTGGGTTTTTGAAAAAATGTAGCTGAAATTATTTTCATCACCATTTTTAAATCTGTATCAATAAGTGAAACAATTTATATCATGAAACTGAGCTTAAATGAATGATGAAAATTACTTTGTTTCAAGTTCAATTATTTAGTAATTTCACGAAAAGTACATTAAATTTTGAATCCCATGCCACATCTCATTGTCTCTATATTTGAAATCACTTTCCAATGAGGCTTCTGAACCATTATTTTCATATTCTTTACATTCACCTCACTTCTTGAGAGAACCAAACCATGTTTGATTTAACCATAATTTGATTTATTCCTCTAAAACATGAGGGTTTGAGGTACTTACATTTAAATGACCGAGGAATTTATTTGGTATTAAAGCCCATATTTCAAATAATCCTTTTTCATAATGGAATAACATGAACATTTAATCATTTTATCCCTTAGATTCCATGAACATCATCCTAGGTTATCCACATTACTATACAATTTTCCATATCCTACAAACTCTTGAAGTGAAATTGCATAATCTAGTTGAACTTAAGTGTGGGGGAAGCTATCTTGTGATGATCTAAGACATTATGTGCCACTTTGGGTGGTAATTTAGATTCTAATAGATGTGTTTGTTTCTGAAAAAAATCATTCTATTGAAAGATATGCCTTTTCTGGAGCTTTCATGACAAGTGAATTTGTGCCTTTCTAGTGCTTCTGAAAAGAACGAAATTTGTGCCTATCAGGAGCTTTCACGAAAACCTATTTTGGAGAAGATTGACATTTTTTGCTGAAATGATGAATGGTGTAAAAATTCCAAGACTTTTTGTGATGATGGATCTGAATTGATGATAAGGGTATTAATGAGGAGACTATATTTAAGTAAAAATTAGATCAATGAAATTTTGCTTCAATGAGTCAAGCCCTCCTCATTCAGCCTCAGAGTTTTTCACATATAAATCCTACCAACCGAAAGCCACAGAAAAAACCTTAAAAGTCCTCATGATAAACATATGTCTTTGACTCACATCAGGTGGCGATGTAGGAATTTACCAAGCCTATGGTGACCCTTCTATGAGTTTATATGAGAAAGACAATGCGAAAAAAATTGACATTTGTGTGATAAGAGAAAATTCAATTGAGGTAAGTGTTTTGTGCAAGGGAGAATAAATGAAGTGTAAATATATTGAATGATATAAATGAAGAACTTGAAAAAATGGTTTCTTATGAGGAATGATATCTTTTGTTTCTTAGTATGTAATTGTTGGATCTCAAGGATATGTGTTTTAAAATTACTTTTGATTTGATATTGATGTTTACTTGTTATGAGGTTTTTCCCTAGAGTGAAAAAGGGTATTTGTGGGGGAGTTGATAAAAAACAGTTTTATTGAATATTTTATTGATAATAAATGATATAAATTCCTCACATTATGCTAAATATGATCAATTATGAAATATTTGGGATTAGATCATTCATTTGCAAATTTGATGAAAAATCAAGTTTTACTCTTTTAAAATTCACCGTAGAATTTCATGAATAAATATTTTAATGTAAAATATTTTTACATAAAATTTTGTACATGTGTTCCGGACATAATGAGATAAAAATTCTATTTAGGACATGGGAGATGGATCTTGCATTTGAGGGGAGTAAATGGTCCATGAAGACAAAGCTGGAAAGAACCATCCCGATTGGAAATTACATCACCATTTGGGCCGTATCTTCTTCATCGGGGATTTTATTGAGCCCACATTTTGAGTGAAGCTCGGGGAAATAATTAGAAACAAATCATTATTTTATAAGGCCGGCCAATTAATGTGTTTCAGAGGTCAACTAGGTGGTGAAACGTGAAATAAAATATTTGGCCGAGTTTTCATTTCACACTTAAAAATGTTATGTAACCCTAGCCCTCACAAACTCTATTTAAAGGGTGTTTTCACTCATGGGGAAGGCTGGTCTATGCTTGGGGAAGGTGTGTCCGAAAATGTGTCTCTTGTGATCCCCTAAAATCTCTTAGAAGAATTAAGGCTTCGGGAAAACATCTCTTCCAAAACGGTTCTCCTCTCCCACCTTCTCTTTGTATTTATTTTCTTTCTTGTTTGTTTCTTGAATTTTTAATCAATGAATCTTCTATATTATTCCCTTTTCTTCTTCACATAATATTCCTAATTGGGTTGGAATCAATAGTTGATACGATATTGGTTTCTACCCTTTCAATCCTTTGCTCATGAAAAACGTCTCCCTGATGACCACACCACCCATGGAAGAGTAGTTTTTTAAGTGATCGATCTATCTTATACCCTCCTCATTTATTTATTTTTAATCCTTGATCTACTGTAATTCACATAATATGATACCTGAATTTAGTTTTTAAATTATATAAAACTGATCAAGAAATTGAACAATTAACACAAAACACGCGAGTCGAGATTTTGTGTAAATTGTGAGAGCGTGAACTTAATCGGTAAAACAAGACCACACAGGATAAATTTGTAGAGTTAAAATATAATACCTAAACACAATTAATAATCATTTCCAGAATATATATGTGATCTAATTAAACACATATCATAAGCTAACCTTTGAACAAAAATAAAATCATGGTGTTGCGATTGCGTGTTCCGAAGCTAGTCGAGAGTTTAAGTAAAGTCATCTTTGTGGTTAAGTTAACTCTTGTAGGGTTTGAGGGTTAACAAATTAGGGGATCATAATTTAGTGGATATTAATTTAAATGATAATTATTAATAAGTAATTTAATAGTTATAGTATGATCGATTATGCCTTTTAAAATATTTTCTAAATAACATCATCTTGTTGTGTCTTTTTAATCAAACTTCATTTCAAAATTAAAAACAAAAAAATGAAATATTCTTCTAGAAAACTTCTTAATGTTTTATAAAAGGTAAAAAAACACCCCCTATACTTTAAAGTAGTGTTTTAATTCAATTCTATTTTACTTTTATAAAACCTTTAAGAAGTTTTTAAAATTTATTTCCTCCTTTAAGAGACGACCTTGGTCAGCCACTCTGCTGCATCTAAGTACCCAAAAACCACTAATCATTTGAGGGCACCCAAAACAGTGAATTTCAGTCCTCCTAGTGCTCTACCATCCTACTGTGCCGCACCTTCTTCCCTGACGCTTTTGTTGCGC
This sequence comes from Viscum album, assembly GCA_963277665.1. Taxonomy (NCBI): domain Eukaryota; kingdom Viridiplantae; phylum Streptophyta; class Magnoliopsida; order Santalales; family Viscaceae; genus Viscum; species Viscum album. Next base: position 186,499,444 of record OY728155.1, on the reverse strand, counting down.
CGCCCAATTGCTCCACTGTGCAGCCCTCCACAGTCACCACGCTATGTCACCACCGGCTGGCCCACTCTGATGGTCTCTTTTATTGACCATCGTTCCCTCTCTAGAGGTCCAATTTTGAAACCAAAAATGGTTTTTGGAATCCTTGGAACATCTTATTCACATCACTATTCTTGGCATTAGGATTCATTGAATATTTGGCGCATCTGAAAATTAGAACAAATAATGAAGAAGAATGTGAATGTGAACTGGGGATCGGGTGATCGTCAAGTTCATTTGACTATCGCTTCAATGATGAAATGAAGGATTTATGGAATAATAAGAGTGAAAACCCAAATAAAACATCAAAATGAAATTTGGGGCGTGAAACGAAAAAAATCCAACCTTGATCCACCCGTTTTTTGTTGGACGCATCCATGACACTCCAACATCAATCCACCAAGGTTTTGATAGAGATCGCTCCTCAATCCAGCGAATAACAGATCGATATTGAGAGAGAGATAGGAAGATAACTTGAGCATAAAGAGATTGTGTGTGAATTAGGGTTTTCCTTAACCCTAAACCCTTAAATTCTATTTATAGGAATCCCGCTGTATGCAGAATCCGAATTCACCATGCCCTCTTATTTTATGTCACACCTAGGTAAAACCCCCCATTTTGAACCCAATAAAAGTCTCAGATTTCCATTTTACCCCTCTATTGGAATGTTAGGTGAAAAGGTCACAAGGGATAAAAATCACTAAGTGATTATTCAAAATGAATATTTTTCCCCTGGGTGACATTTCTCATAGTAGTCCATCGCTAACAAATCATACACCGATCCTAGGGTAAATAGTATGGTCCAGACAAAATCATGACCTTAGGTGTCCTATCAAACTTACTGTTTGAGGGTTATTTGGGTATGAGCTATTAAATGAATGAATTAATTATTTATTTCTTCCATTTAACATACCGCTAATGAGAGAGGGTCCGAACGTCCCATGCAAACATATTTTATGTCACACATACGGTAAAAATTACGTCCCAGAACCAATCGTCATCCCATATTTCTTATCTGATCAACTATGTAAGAGATACCCTATTTCCACTACAGGAATAGTACAATTTTGTTTAATATTTTGGTATAATTTATTCTGGGTACATAGGGCCTCAAAATTGCACATCGTCTTAGGGCCAAACTCTATAAATATATGTAGAAATATTGAAAATTATCATTGGGAGAAAAAATGGTATCTATAATGTATATATCACATTTATTCCCATAGAGATATTTTCATCATATATTCAATGTAAAGATTACACATACTAACTCAAGATCATGAGTTAGATAGTTTTATTAATGATTATTTAACTTCATTGGGGCATATGTAATAAATTTATCATTATTCATATTGAAATAACAATGTTACTTCCTTAATGAATCACTATATATCACAAATCCCTCATTTTATAATAATAAATTCAAAATAGGATCATTGAAGAATAACCTCTTCGATTCTTCAAAACATTCTTCATATTTCTTTGTCTATATAAACATTAGCCCTTTATGTGTTATCTTTTTTAACAGGTTGGCCAATTGGGAAAATTATTGAATGAATCATTGATATTAACCTTAAAAACTAATGAAACTATGTACCTTAGTTATATTTTTTGGTGTAGTCCATTCCTTGACTTTTTTTCTCATCACAGGATAAACTGTTATTTCATCACTGGATAAAATATGGGAGACAAAAGAAGCTTTTTGAAGCCACAATTCACACTTTCTAAATTTACCATATAATTATATCCTCTTAATAGTATAAAAAATGATCCACAGGTGATTCTCATGGTCTTAACAGCTTTTAGAATATACAAGGATATCATCAAAGGATACAAAAAAATATCAAGATATTCCTTGAATAATCTATTCATTAAATCCATTAAAAATTATTGTAAATTAATCAGCCCAAATGGAATTACTGTAAACTCATAATTCCCATACGTCATTTGATATGTAGTATTACTAATATCATACTTCCTTAATCACAATGTATGAGACCCAGAACAAATTTCAAACCTTGAAAAATATTTAGATTCATGACTTTTATCGAATAAGTCATCAATGTGAGGTAGAGGATACTTATTCTTTATCATAATAGAATTTATTTCATTGTAATCAATGTACATCCTGATAGATCCATATTTCTTCTTAATGAAATGAATAGTTGATCCAATAGATTAATCACTAGGGTGTATTAATCCCTTGCCCATTAACTCCCCTAGTATTTTATTTAACTCCTCTAACTACATAGTATCTATTCTATAAGAATTATTTGATATAGGTCTTTCATTAATGATTAAATAAATATAAACCTCATCATCCCTCTATAGAGAATTTTAGGTAAATCCTTAAGAAATAAATCAATGTATAAATGTATAATAGATGCATCCTCAATTTTAAAATTACCTTTTGTATATATAGGTTGTGTGTTCACTTCTTACCCAAGAATATTTTGACATCCAAAAATTGGTTTACTCAATAGTAACTAATCTTGGTTGGCTACATGGCTTTAATAATGCCTCCCAATACACCATTGGTAGTTGACTATTAGTGAGGGTCCATAGTGGAATAACGGGGAGATGATTCCCTTATGATCGGAGTGTAGCACAATAGTATAATCATAATAATCAAAAGCATAAGTATCATAAATAACTGAGCATGTAGAAGAATAAACATAAATCATATAAATAACTAGGTAATCATATACAATAGTATAATATATATATATGATGATCATGGAATTCTATATAAAAGATAGGTAATACATGGAAACATGCATCTACTATAGTACATGTTTGAAAAGAAAAAGCCAAAAAGGACCTAACTCAGATAGCATCACAAGCCATAGCCTAGTCATATTGGTGAATATATAATAAATAGTGTGAAGATAATATTAATGTTTTATGTAAATTGTGGAAATAACCCACAAAGGGCTCAGTTCCCATGGATCACTCGTCCTCTCTGACTTTCTTCGGCCTTATCCAAAATGTCTCTAAATAAATAGGAAAACCTATCTCGAACGTAAAAAAGTATTGAGGCTTGAATTGTTTCCTAAGTGTCTCCCATGAACCATATCAAATCATGATAGGTATAATAAGTTGAACCATAATATGTAAGCCTAAAAAACCAATCTTGTTCTTTGTCTTGGAAGACATTTCATTTAATCATTAAATTATTATTCAATTTGAAAGTAACTTGAGCCCATCTTTGGCCTTCCTATGTTGGAATTTAGGTATCACTCCAATTATAACACTTATAAAACACCATACAATCACATCCTAGGTATTCCAAAATGGAATTCTTTTATCTATCTAGGCGTGGTAAACATTCACCACACACTAAGTCTATATGTGGCAGTCTATGATGGGTGCCCAAGTGTTACTCATGGTGTATAATATAATTAGACCTCAGAGTTCATCCATGACTATCCTTATAGGATTCCATGTATCACTCAAGCAAAATAATAGTCACCCCACTGATTCCATCCTTTAAAATCATTAATGGAGTCCAATTATCACTCTGAAATAAGAAATCTAGCTTCCTAATAAGTCCTTCAATGGAATTCATAAAAGAACCCATGTATCACCCAAGGCACAACATAAAAATTATCATCATTTAATTTTTCAAGCCAAAATATTCAATCTATGGTGATCCTAACCAGAACCCACCTCTCATTTTTGGAATGTTATGAATAATGGTCATGGGCCCAAAGTCCAACCATAACATATATTCTCATACGTTAACTCAATTGGTCATCACCCTTATTTATATTAACTCACCATATAATATAGTTTAAATAAAATCATATTCTTATAAGTCTTTGAGTCACATGAATCCTTCCATTTGTTTTAATTAACCATTTCAATTATAAAAGTTGTAACAATAATATTAATGTAAGATAAATGGTAAAGGCCTACAAATATGGACTTTAATACCCTCCCACTTTAATTCAATTCAATTTTTATTTTAAAATTTTCATTTAACAACCCTGAAGTAAGGGGTAAAAGCCCACACCTCGAAAGTAAATCATATGAAAATGGACACACATGTTGGTTTAGTTTAATTCAACAATAAACCCATGGGATAGCGTGAATTCAATATTCTCACCCTGTAATCGAACATCAATGGGTCTCAGAGGTCATACAATCCAATCCTACCCATTCTAATTCAATAATAAATTCATTTAATTAAGTGGTTCTCAGAATCCCGATGTGTGGCACAACAATATATAAATAGACATCTTATCTTGGTAGAGGAACATTCATCTATTCTCAGCCTCATATTTGATCTTGATCGTACTAAAATGGAAAAATAGAAGAACAAACTAAAAATAGGGCATAATTTCCGACACCAAAATAACATTATTGATATAAAAGAAAACGTATAAAGGTGAAAATGTAATAGAGAACTCACGATCACACATCCAATGAGATTGATGGTGATTGATTAAGAGTTTTGGTCAGAGAGTTATAGAAAATACTAGGCTTAGCCTTCAAGGGAGATCTCAATGGGAGAAGAAGTGGGAACTAGTAGTGAAAAAAATAAAGAGGGGTGGGGGATTTAATAAAGAAAGTAAAAACTTTATATCCCCTCTAAATAATAGGTCAGATGGTTTGTCCCCATGGCTCGCCATATTGCGTGACAACCATGTTCCCTTCTGTATCCATGAACCTCCTTACACGGTTCTTGTGAACAGTTTGGGAAACTATGTGCACACAATGATATTTCCCTCTGTCAAAAAATACAGCAACTCTACCTGATAGTGTGGCCTTGGTTTCATGGTTTCTTTAAATCTTGCATCCCCTCACTGTGAGGTGAACCACCTTGCATAGTTTACACAAAACTTGCGGTCAGAGCTACACTATTTTTACAAACCATTCCACCTATAAGGTCTATCCAAATACTCATACTCTAGGCTCAGAAAAAGACCAATACACCCCCATTTCCTCCATATCCTTACTAGGATTTCACACTAGTCAATAAAATTAATGAAACTAGAAATAAAAGGATTCATACCTCATAGAAAATTCATGAACATACAACCTCCCCCCTTAATGTAATTTTTTCTTGAATTGACCTACCAAGGGTGGCCAAGCTACATCTGAGAATAAATCTGGCCACTCGGCACATATGTTTCCCTTCATCTCCCAAGTCTCATCTTGTACAAGACCATGTTCTCAAATCTCCCATACTCAAGGAATAGTTTGGCCTCAGAGAACCTCCATTCCATGATCAATAATTCAAATAGGATGCTCCTCCATGGACACATCTACCTCAAACTAAACCTCCCCAAACTGAAGAATATGTGACCTATCAGAATAATAACAGTGAAGCAGATATGCATGAAAGATCTTGTTTATGGCTCGATATTTCAGAGGTAACTACAACCAATATTGTATCATCCAAAATCTCTCCATAATCTAAAATTTCCTGAAATAACAAGTAAATATCTTCCCTTGTTTCAAAATTTGTTTCTTTCTGGGTCGAGGTGAAACTCTAAAGAAAACCTATCTCTCAACCTCAAAATCAAGTGCTTGATTGCGACAATAGTAATATGATTTCTTTCTAGACCATGCTGTAGAAATCTTCTTATTGATAATATAAGCCTTCTATAAAATATGATAAATGATATAAGAAACTAGTAGTTATGCCTCTTCTACCATTAACCAACATATTGGTGAGTGGCATGGCCTACAGTATAGGGCCTCATAAGTAGCCATCTGTTTGGTCACCTAGAAGATGTTATTATAATAGATAATGGAGATAGGTAAATTTTTCTCCTAATAACCTAAAAAATCAAGGACTTGTTCTTATATAATTTCCTCAAAAATATGTATCAGGTTTTTAGATTGACCCCAGGTCTATGGGTGATCAGATGTACTCGATAGTACATGTGAACTCAATTCCCTCTGCAACCCCTTGTAGAACCACAATGTGAATCAAGAATCTTTGTCTGATATGATAAAATGGGGAACCCTATAGAGGTGTATGATCTCAAAAAATTTAAATACACTCAAGTTCATCTACTAAAAGAGTCTCATGAAACTATAGAAAATGGACGACCATTGTCAACCTCTCTATGATAAAAAAATATGATGTCACTGTACCGAGGTGATCTAAGTTGTAATTTCATGAAATAAATTGTGAGACCATTTAATTTATGATCTAGAATAGGTAATGAATTTAAAATCCAAGATGGTCCTAGTGTTCTTCCTTCACCAGATAAAAATAAGTATTGATAGTGTATGTATCAATACAACATAGTATGACCAGAATATACTTCCCATATTGAACCATGGTATTATTTAAATAACTCATCTCATATACCTATAGAACCATGAAATTTCCAAGGATGTGTTATATGTCATCCTCATTAATGATACATCCAGTTTTGGGGTTATCACCTGCAATAATCTCCCATAGGATTAGGCCCTCATAATCTGATAGCTACCTCATCTTTACTGTCTCAAAAATTAAAGAGGTAACTGATAATGATGGAAGTAACAACTACCCATGATGGAACTAAACCTTAATGTGAATCTTATCAAATAGGTCCATAAGTTTCCACTCGCTACTATCCTTCTAAACATCTTATGTCTAAGTCCTCCTGTTCAAAAAATTGAAAACCTCATTGTCATTTTCTAGGGTATAAGGAATATCAATGTCAAAATATTATAGGTATTCAACCAAAAATTGTTGCATGAGATTAAATAGACACAATATTAATATATACCTGAAGATTTTATGTTCCTTTTACACTACAAAAGGATCTCCATGTAAGTAATTCCTCCAACATTGTAAGGCATGAATGACAACAACTAACTGAGATCATGTGTTAGATCATTCTTCTCAAGTGGCCTCAAATAACGAGACCTCTATTCCATGACTCACTCCACCTAGATCATAAATACTCATATCGTGAAACCTTATTCTTCACAATATATTATATATATTTTTAAAAAATATAAAATAATTTGGATTGAACTTAAGTCAGTTACCCTTTCAAATCCTGAAAGGTTGTCTCACATGTGTCAAACAATATAAAATTCACACCCTTCTTAGTCAAGACTTTACAAGTTTCTAATACACCTGATAATTCATTTATGAAGTACCATTAATATCACTTTATCCCCAAGAAACTCATTATATCAAAGGAATTCTTGGGATTCTCCTAAGAAACAAAAACACTCACCATCTCTAAGTTAACTGATACTCCAGTCTCAGAGATAATATGATCAAGAAAGTTAATCTCATCCATCTAGAAGTTTCACTAAGTGAGCATATCATATAACTAATTCTCTCATAGCATATCCAATAAGATATCAAGATGTTTAGAACTGTCGTGTCGAGTGTGATAATACTCCAAGATTTCTTCCACGAATACCACAAAAAATGAATCTATATATGGATGGATATATTTATTAATGTTTACCAAAAAAACTATTGGTTAATTATTGAGACAGAACGGCATGAAAAAATTCTTGTACAAGACATATCTACTATATAATGATGTAAATGGTATATCTGATGGTCTACCATATACCTGATGGTAACATGATCTCAGATCAATCTTCGAGAATAGATGAGATCCTCAAAGTTGGTCAAAAAGATCATCTATACAAGGAAAAGGATACTAGTTATTAACCCTAAACCGGAGCAATTTCTAGTAATACATACATAAACTAATGGTTCCATTCACCTTCTTATTGAAAAGAAGTGGTAAACCCCACAACAAAGTAATGGGTCATGTAAACCTATTTCCTTTCAAGTCCACTAGATACCTCTTGATGTCTTACAACTCATTATTATCCATCTTATAAGGAGAAATGGATACTGATGTAGCTCCTAGAACTAGCTCAGGGAAAGAATCTACCTTTCACTCAGGAGGTATCCCTAAAAATATTTCTGGGAAAACATCCCTAAAAGGATCAACCACCAGAGGGAAATATTCCTCGTTCATTCCATGTTCATATAGATATTATCTAGAAATTAGGTCTATCATTTTGTTTATACCATCATGATTGGGTCCAACTCGACTAAACTAGACAATGCATTCAACTTTGTGAATAAAAACCCCTCCCTTTGGTGGTGTGAAGGTCACCCTATAGTGATAGTTGTCTTCAATCCCATTAAAGGGAACTAACAAGTTAATCCACAGAATGATGTCAAACCCTATCATCTAAAGGGAAAATACTACCCATATTAAGTGACACACACATAACTGAATGGGTACTCCCTGCACTAAAGTACACACTCCATTAAAATACACAATGGATTGTCAAGTGTCAGAATTCCATAAGAGAAATTAACATTGAGCCCAAGGCTGTCCACAATATACATTGATATGAAGTAATGAGAAGTACCTATAATGAAAAAAAGATACTAAAATAAAGGCCACCAGAAAAGTACAACTCAGTGTAAAAGGTTTGGCACTCTTCTTGTTAGATATCATTTGTACTATACACATTTGGAATGACCTGTGAAACCTAGACATATCAATACAACCTGAATCATTATTTCTCTTCTATCACTAAAAATATAGTGTATGGCTACCTTTACTATGACCACCTCCTCGGAATGATTGGATGGATGTACTCTTGAACCCTTCCTAATGATAAGTTACTGGCCTCACTTTTAATTATAGAGTTGGTGAAGAATATCTATCACTAGATAATAAAGGAAAGTATCTATAAAAACGATTTATATGACCCATCTTAATGCAATATTGGCACATTAATGAGTCCCTCATACATTAAGATCTCGATTTTGTCAGTCTACCACATTTATTTCACCTCACATGGATACCTGATTGTGTACCTTGGATACTAATATCACAACATGGAATCCTTATATGGGGATTCCTACTAATGGTTGATGCAGTTCTAGATCTAGGTGTCAAACAACCCTGGATCACATCTCTATCCTCTCATAGGTTATACTCATGATAATTGCATGATTATTTGTTCTTGATATGGTAGTAATCCAAAAATACATTTTACTTTCATAGTATTTAATACCTAATACCATCCTCAAATCACCTACATTTAGATAACTCGTCTCCTAAAAAAATATCTTTGAAATGTTGGATCTCTATAAAATGGTCTGAATAGTCCATGACTAATAAAAATCCCTTCTCCAAGTGCATAAATTATCGAGTTTTATTGGCCCTCAACATATTAAGTTAAAAATAGTCATAAAATTCTATATGAATATCCCTCTAATCCTTATCCTGATGATGACCAGTTTGAGTAATAACAACACATCATCTCTTGGTGGGATTATGAAGCATATATATGGAGAGATTTACTCTTATCATGGGACGTGTCTCAAGATGATCGAAAATTGATAGTATGTCCTATAGATATAAATATACATCTTGTGGTACCCTATCCCCCAAAATGGGGTAGATGTTCTTTCTGGAACTCACGCACCGTGTCTTCCATAGTAGGGGAAGGTTGTAAGGATCCCTGAATAGTATGAATAAAGGGTAGGAACCTATCTTGAAACTGGTCATTAGTGCCCATATTGGGTATAATTGGCAGTGTCTCAAGAGTAACTATGGTGGTTCTATTGGTTACCAGGTCCCACCACCTCTGGAGCATGGTCTTCACCACCATCCCAGTGCATGACATGAGGATTTCGTGGTGGAATGTATCTAAAAATTCCAAACACACACAATATTACAATATTTTACAACTTATAAATCATAGATTTTAGAATAGGATAGGTACAAGTCTCCCTATATAATAATCACACCTGTTTTCCTACTCTGAAATCAAGGTTTGGGTTATGTAAAGATCATAAGAAAATAAATAGGCAATGCCTACTTACCACTACAATGGTCGAGTTAGGGTCAAGTTATTTTCTCTAAGACATAGGTTCTGATATATAAATTTTAAATTGTAATTTATAGAGTAAAAAAAATTTAAATTTCAATTGGAATCCAAATTTAATGGTGTATATTTCATTTTATAATTTAATTTCATTTAAATTCAATTTCATTTATATAGAAATTTTCTCTAGAATGTTGAATTATATGGATATCCACCTCCAATTTAAAAGGGCCTATAAACCTTATAAATTGAATTATGACATCCACTTAATCCCAACCACTCACTTATCAAGTAATTTTATATAATGTTATCACAATTCATGGTCAAAGCAATGAAGTACCAAAACATGTTCTAGTTAATGCATGCAATAATATAAATGTGGCATGGTATAATGCATGACATATAAATCCCAAAGTGACTATAATTATTCATGATTTAATATCTTCTTTCCATATCAGTCTAGGGATAAAAATCCATAATCTTATGGAACATGAAACAAAAAGTGTGTCACTCAACAATGAAATCAAAGAAACTAAAATAATCACAATCCATAAAAACATTTCTCATCCTGTAGAATTTTTCTTTTTCTTGTATGTGGGTTAGCTACTCGCAGGAACAACATGTTAACAAATTCAGATATGTATTAAATACCATATAAAATTTTCCTAGAGGATAAGACAAAAGAAAATAAATCCCTTTTAGATCACCTTATGACGTCCTCGTCCAAGTTCACTCAAGAGTAACTAACCTCGGTTGGCCACTAGGCCTTGAGCATGCCTACCCATATGCTATAGGTTGTCGACTATCTATGAGGGTCCTTGGTGGAATTTTGGAGAGACTATACCCTCAAGAACAGAGTGTATCACAATAGTATAATCATAATTATCAATCATATAATCATAATAAATAATTGATAAGTGAAATAAAAAACATTCATCATATAAATAACCAAGTAATCATATCCAATAGTGTCATATATACATGATAATCCTTTCATTCTATATAAAAGATATGCGAAACATGTCAATATATATCCAACACAATACATGTATAAAAATAAAAGAATACCAAAAAAGAACTATCTCATATGGACTCATAACATATAGCCTTGTCTTTTGATCCCCTTTTACTATGCACAATCAATCTTGCATTAGTATGTGGGTGCTTTTCCCTATGCCTTCCTACATCTATGAATTCTTCCCAGCTACCATAATGGCAGCTTGAGAATTGAGTAAGAGAAACTAATTAGGCCACCACGAGTGGTTTCTAATTACATCTAGTCATTGAATATGTAGTAAAAAATGTTTATGTAATAATATATATGTAATTAATTTATGGTGATAACCCACGTAGTTCTAGGTTCCCCTGGAACCCCCATCCTCTACTACATGCTTTGGCCTTAGCTAGAATGTATCTAAATAAAGATTCATCCCTATATAAAACATAAGAAATTATTAAGACATGGATCATAGCCTAATCATCCCCAAGGATAGGTATAATAAGGAAAACCAGACCATGGAAGGATATGACCAAATCCAAGATCATTCTCTATCTTAGAAGACACATTTTATAATCATTTAATTTTTATTCAATACAAAAGTACCCCGAGCTTGTCCATGTAATTCCTAAGTCATAACCTAGGTATCTCTTTCGGTATATCATGAACCAAACACCCTAGAAACCCATCTAAGTAATTCATCAATGGAATCCTATCACTATAGGTGTGGTATAAAGTCGCCTCTCATTGAGTTTGTCCTTGGTGGTCTATGAAGGGAGCCCAAGTATCACTCTTGGTGATAATATAATCAGTACTAAGTGTCCTCCCTTGGTAGTCCATAATGGAGTCCAAGAATCACTTGAGATTAATAAATCTATCTGCCAAATGAGTCTGTACAAGGTGTTCATAAAAGAACCCATGTGTCACCCAATATGTATCATAGCATTTATTTCCATCTAATTATTCAGGCCAAAATATTCTGTCTATGTAGACCCTAACTTGAACCCACCTCTCACTCTCGAAATGTCATTAAGAATGGTCTTGGTACTATATTCCAACCATACCTATCACGACCCAACCCAATGGGGCTAATGATGCAACTACCATGGGCCCACCCCCATATTCGAGGGCCTGGAGACAATCACTAAAAGGCATAACTAATATGGGAGGCCATTGGCTAGTGTACCTATATACATGAAACCAACCAACTCTTTGCAGATGTGGAAAGGTATACTAATAAAACAAAAAACATCTAGAGAATAAATCAATCATGTAACAACCTCTATGGAATTAAAAAGTACAATATCATAAATGAATGTAAAAAAGGGAAAATACATTCCCACCCATTAATATTTCCCAACCTAAGACTAAATTGAAATATAATGCTAAAAAATCATGGATCTTGATCTCTATTGTTTGACCACTATATTCAGTCAAATTTACAAGGGCATGGTTATGCTCTTCTATAGTCACAATCGACCAATCCATCAGCTTCATAAGACATAGAATGTGTGGGAAAATCCCATATATGGGTGAGTATATACATACCCATTAAGAAATCTCAATTGACGAATGAGGATCATTAAGTGAAATGATAGGAATAGACTTCTCAACACATGTCATGAGAGAGAAAAATCCAAACAACATGTTATATATATATATATATATGATAAAAAAAAGAATCCCAAATAAGATAGAAAGGGAATCTCCATATCACATCCCGTATCAACAAAGTAGAGACAATAGTTCCAAAGGTCTAACAATGATGTCCATCATCTCGTCTGTCTGTCTGAAGAAACATCCACATCAAGACACAACTTGAAATTTTTCCACACATATGAGGGGATCAATCTCAAGGTAGAGGACCTACACCTATTAAAATAGGAGGGTGGCACTCAAATGGTAGAGTAAACATGCCCTGACTCAGTAAGAGGGTGCCACTCAGTAAATATCAAGAGTAACCATGGCTTGTCCCAATATAAGGGGTCTACTCATAAGGTAGATAGAGGACCCATGCCCAGTCCTAGTAGGTGGGTTCCACTTTAGTGGTCATGGACCCATGTTGTGTCCTAGTAGGAGGATTCCAATTTAATAGTCTACCGAGGGAACATGTCTTGTCTCCACATGAGGGTTTCACTCTAGGGGTTGAGGAACCAAGCCCTGATACCGTAGGAGGGTTCAACTCAGATAATAAATGACCCACGACCCATCCCAGCAAGAGGGATCCACTCTATTAGTAGAATACTCGTGCCCTAATATTTTTGGAGGGTTGAGCTCAAATAGCATAGGACCGGATCCATTTCCCAGCCACAGGGTTCCACTCTAATCTCTCTAATGATCATGTCTTACCACTACCAACATCGAGTGTTGCCTAAAGAATAATCACAAATGGAAATTATTTCATCATTTCCTAGAGGCCAATATGAAGGATACCATCATTTTCTATATAGAAAACAACTTAGGATAATATACTCATTGTCCAAAATTGAAGTCTAAATGAATGAGATACGAGAGGTAGAATTTTCCTAAAAAAGAAGGGTACACGACGTGTAAGGGGACTCACCTAGCGTGTGGTACTTCCATTCTTCTCAGAAGTGTACCTATTTGTAAAAAGATCCCTTTCTATATTTCCCTATATAGAATGTAAAGGGAAGAGATGGAATTCCACGTCCACATATGGTCCTATCCATACTCCTGACCATGATTGTGTACCTTGGTTGTGTATGTGTACATGGCTGTGTGATAATACATTTCATGTGCCTCGTCATTCCCATGTGTGAGTTATCATAGAGAACACTCTTGGTCACCAGCATCAAGTCACACAACGTGTGGGGGTCCCATACATTTTTTGATATTTAAATCACCCAGAAACCCTAATCATTCTAAAGAGATCCCTATACAACATGTGTTCTTCAGTCTACATGGCATGTAGTTGGGTATTTTTATAGATATACATTCTCCACCCATGAATCTGCAGTGAATTCATATGTCTTGTCATGCTTGGCCCCACCTCTAAATATTTGAATCATCGCCCAATAGTCCAATGGTGAAGAAAATAAATAATTCTAGAAGAAAATAACAATAAATATATATGAAATAATAATTATTAATTATTTCTTCACCAAAAAGTACAAATTAGTGATATTTAGGGTGAGAAACATGAAAAAATGGGGATTAAATAAATAAATAAATTGAATATGATACATGGGTGCATGGAAAATCTTGAAATTGATACAGACTAAAGAATAATAATGATCATGATCAATAAATTAATCATAAGGGAAGCAATATACATATGATGAGTCCTACGAGGATTTGTATCATTCGTTTACAAATAATGTTCTAACCAGTGAAGGAGAGAAGTCGTTGTGTTCACTGTGCCTTAATTCACTTGGATCTAGAGGGTCGTTGTCATCAGATCATGATTGGCCAAGGATGGAGAGTGGTGGAACCTTTTCTCAATGACCTCAATGTTATGTAGTAAACCCTATTGATCTTCTATAATGGCATAATTATAGAGTGAAAAATTAGTTCATTTGAATTAAATGATAAAATTATTCATTTAATTTAATTTAAATTCACCCGCCAATGGTCGGCCTATTCGAAATCCACTTGCGAACCCACTTTATTTCTCTCCTAGGGTAATCCTGATATTCCATATTCAATTTTGGTCTTAGATTTTTAATTCAACACTATGTTTAATATTTATCCCGTTATTTTTAAAAATACATTCAAATATAATAAAATATATTAAATGTTTTTATATAATTAATTACGGCCACATTGGGCCTCTGAATCAAACACCTCCTCATCCCGTGGATCTAAAGTATTTCTAGATATATTCCAAATTTTTAGAAGAAAAAACATGGTCTCTACATTATTCCCACCTTAAATATTTTCTTCCATGAAAATCAAAACTAAGAAAAAATGTAATGGTATTGAATTTGCATCGGGTTATCCCTCTCATAGGAGCTCTCTATCATGATCCCCTACAACAAGAAAACCAATGGTATGATCCATCCATGTAGTTTCCTCTCCATTCAATCCTCAATCACCACTAGTTTCTCCAAAAAGGTTCTTCCATCTGTGGTGCCCATCTAGTCCAATTTAATGACGAGTGTGGGGTCATGCATGTATATCCTTACTTGAGAAACATGAAAATTTCATGAACCCACTCCAACTATAGGGGTAGGTGTAATGACCCCAGCATTCGTGAATAAAATTCCCTTTATTTTATAGTCTTATATAAAACACATGCACTATTTTTTAATATTATTATAAGGTTTAAATGAAAATTAAGTATCATTGTCATTGATAATATATCTATTGAACATTGATCACACAACTGATATAAATTTAATTTTTTTTAAAAAGAATCCTTTTGAGACAAACAAATGAGAGGATGCCCTCATCCAATAGACTTGAGACATACAAATCTCATTTTTCAGAGCTCGAAAAAGAGGTATCATCACTGGGCTTCACTCTTGACTAATCCCAAGCTGAAATTCAACACGTAAATCTTGAACGGAATTTCCTATGAGATATGATCATGAAAATAGAGATTACCACATGAGCGATGTTATCTATGCTTCCCCAAAAGTCTGTCACCATCGCACACCTTACCCTTAGGTCTTATGCGGGTGTTATAAGGGGTTATGTTGCAAGGTATTATTTAAATATTTTGTAATATATTTTTAATAAAGAAAATCTATATTCCATCAATTACTTTATGATGATTTTTTTCCTAAAAAATATAATGAATTAGATAAATGGGTTTTTCATGTAAAATGGTACTTTTTTTAAATACATAAATTATTATATTAAACTGAGGTCTTATTAATAATGTTATTATAACAGTGTTTTAAGAACACTCGTTTTAATTATAAGTGTTGATTATATTTATTCCTTATTGTTTTTACTCTATAAATGATTAAGTATCTAGTTTGATAAGTATTATATTTTTTATTTTAAAAAACTGAAATTGTATTTTTTATTAAAGAATTTATTGTGATGAATTAATAAATTTTTGGAATAAATAATATGTTAATAAAATATTGTTATCATATAATTTTTATTAAATATAAATGATTATATAATTTTTATGAAGTCAAATGGTACTTTTATTAATGTTTAAAAACTAGTTTTTCAACCTCTCAATTTTCAATAAATGTTTCTTTTTATTTTAAAAATGAAAATTCATATGTATATTAAATTATTTAGATAAAATAAATATTATTTTTTGAATCAAAACTTCTAAATTATCCAATGGTTAATTTCGAATAATTTTTTGAGTTAATCGAATTTTTGGGTAAAACATAAATACTGTATACATATATAATGTGTTTTATGACATCATAATGACCCAATAGTGATGTAATAAAGTACTTTAAAAGGGATATTTTGAAAATATATGTTATAACTTAAAAATAATGCGATTTTTTATTTTTTTTATTAATTTTGTAATTCTTTAGTGGACCCTCCAATACTAATAAAATATTATATCATTTTAAAATTATTTTCTTTAGAGTGTGACTCACCTCCCCATAAGAAAACCTAATATTTTAATATGTTTTTCCATTTACCTTATAAAATAATTTTTCCCACTCCCCATTTTCAAAAACCATGGGATAAAGCACCTAGGATGGTTTTTGGTTTTAAATATATAATTATATAGGTTTTAAAACCAAAGTTTTTGAAATATTAAGGAATTCCCCTCTATTTTCCTATATAAAACCACTGAATCCCCAACTCATCTTCACTAAATAAACTTTTATAACATCCCTAATCATCCATAATATCTCTATAATCCTTCAAAGTCACCATAAGCTCTCAATAATCCTCTCCTCTAACTCTTAAATTCACACACTCATGTAAGGGATTTCTTTCATTCTCATTTTTATCCAAGTATCATTATGTTGTTATACAATTATATTTTAAATTAAAACTATTGGGGTATGATTTTTCTCCTCTACCATAACATCATCTTTATGTTTGAATGATGATATTCCTCTTTCTCTCTCATTAATCCCTCCCATGTGCACCAATTATCATGCCTAAATTTGATAAGAGTTATTCCATTTCTCCTCTTTCTTCATGTTTCTTTATTATGTTACGCCTTCTATTTCTGAATTCCATGTGTTGGGACATATATATATATATATATATATATATATATGAATCCTTACTTTCCATTTCATTTAAATATGGTTAGATACCCCTTTATCTCTCATAAACCATTTTAGGAATTTTTATGTCATGTCGTTAGGCTCTCAGATTTGCACTGCATTTTTTCAAGCCAAAGTCATCGTGTAGTGAATACCATACCCATTTCACTATCATGGGTTTCAACCTTTATGAACATATATTTATTGAATGGTACTGACATGTATGTATTCCAAATTCCTTAATCATTGAATTACGTATGATTATGAATGATTCTATGTTATATGATCGATGTGGCACACATATGCATGAAATGAAATGATTGTGAAGGGTGTGCCATGATAGTGCTAAAATGAATTGGGTAATGTTTAGTATCATGATATGCCATGTAAAATGACATTTTAATCATGATTACTAATGTGAAAGGATGTTTTACTCGTGCTAATTCTTGTGTAATGAGGGTTTACTCATTCCAATTCATGTGCAATGCGGGTTTACTCATGATAATCCATGTGTAATGGTCCTTGGCTCATGCTAATATCATGTTGTATGTTTCTTCCACATTTCTAGGTGATGATAATCATGCTATATCATGGCTTTATGTTCTTGTCTCTCTTGTGCTCCATTGATATGACTATTACCTAACATGTACTATATTCTCCATGTTATGCCTTGTTTACTCCTTTACTAGGCTATATAGCTCACTCATTTCTTATGTATGTCCTTAGGTTATCTCATTCAATGCTAAGTACAAAGTAATTTTGTGGTCATATAAAATATGTTTTCAATAAACATGTTGTATTTTATGTCTTAATTTTTCATGTAATGTTCTTAATTTCCCAATACACTAGACCTCTGGATCCTCAGAGTTATCTTAAGTGAAAGTTTATGTAATAAATCAAGTTCAAATATGTAATAAAAAGAAGAATTTTTATAGTTTGTATCAAAGGATATGTTATTTTATTTATCGGAATAGGATTATAAACCCCAAATAAAAGCCTTAATGATAATACTAAGTATAATAAACACATTCCTCAATTTCTTTGAGTATATAGAAATTGTTTTATAAAGTAAATACATCCTTTTTTGGATAAGAACAAGTAGGGGTGTCTTTGGAATAGATGTATCCAGGGGTGTAACCTAAAAACACCGCTTTGAGCTAGACTCGAATGGGAGATGGTTCCTGAGAATAGGCCTCGCATAACTCTTGGTTTGACTCTCTCAGGGGATATGCTTTGATAAATTCATAATCATAGTATGAACCATTATTAAGGGAGAAAAAAAATCCCATAAGAATATATTCCAGGATATAGATAATGGATAGCATAGATTGAAGACTATAAATTTATAAGTTAATGAGATAAATGTAATTTATAAGTTATCCCTTTATTGTCATTGGATTCTACTTTATGTGTTAAAATATTTAAGATACTCTTCCCTAATTTCCCTTTTTTTCTATCCAATGGCCAGTAATATGAGGAATATAGCTAAAAAATGATGCGAAGGGAAACATGATGAATGTACCAATGACATTCCTAATCAAATGGGAGCTCAAGTAGGACATGTCGTGATTATACCAAACAAACTAACATAAATCACGATTAAAAATTGGCACTTCTTTGAATGCCCAAGGAAATCAAGGAAGAGGAAGGAGAATTCTCACAAATGTTCATATAATATTAGTGATAAGGGAAAGAAGTATCAATATAATTTTTCCATCAAATGTAAAAAGAATAACCAAGGGTAATGACATAAAGGTACTAAGAGATTTTTTTATGTTTGGAAAGGAAGGGAATAATGTATCCAATTTCCTTGAATTAATGGATACTGTGATCGATGGAAAAAAAGTTCCATCTAAGGCATATTACACGATTTTATATCATAAATGTGGAGAAGTCGAGAATTATCCAAGACAATTATCTATTGCAATTACTGAGAAGCATGACGAGCACCAACAATCTCCATGATCAAGAGAGCACAAGAAATCATGTGCTAAGATTGATAATCATGAATGAATTACATGTAACCACTACTAAAAAGTAGTGTTTGGAAAAATTTATTTCATTTCATGTTCTATTAGAATATCTTTTATGTTTTCTAATAACATTGAATCCCTATCATAAATGATATTAAATAATTAGGGAAAAACATAAGTGTTGTATCATGTGTTGAATTTTGTGTGAATGTTCTTATTGAAAATTTTATATGTCTCCCTTTGATGGAATTTGGGGAAAAATAGAAAATGTCATTGTCTGTGCCTCAAGGTAGTTTAAATTTCATTAGAAAAACTATCCAATACAAGATCTGTAGTTAGATGCAGTAATCTTTTCATTAAAAATTTGGCGACATTACATGTTTGGGTAGAAGTTTAAAATATATACGGATCAAAAAATACTGAATTATATATTCACATAGAAAGAGTTGTACATGCACCAATGAAGATGGTTAGAGATGATAAAAGACTATGACTTCTCAATTTACTACAAACTAGAGAAAGGGAATAAAGAGGCAGATGCTCTAAGTAGAAAGGATCTAGTAACTATTTCAATGATGATAATTTAAAAGGATACAATCTTCTTATATTTGATGAAGATGGACATGGGAATCGTAAAGAAAGGAACATCATCAATCCTTTCACAAATGATTTATAAACCGTCTATTTTGGAAAGGTTTAAGTATGATCAAAAGAATTATGTGGGAATTCCGAAGAAAGTGGAAAATATCAAAAAAGGGAAATCCTCAGAGTTTAATGTCAAGGAAGAATGAATTTTGAGATTTGAGTCAAGACTATGTGTTTTATCAAATCTGGTGTTAAAGAAAGAACATTTGGATGATGCACATAGTTCAAATTTCTCCATTAACCCAGGAAACACCATGATGTATCGAGATTATAAAGAGAATTATTGGTGGGATATCATTAATAAGGAGATCACTGAGTATACATAAAATTTCTCGGTAAGTTAGAAAGTGAAGGCTGAGAGGTAGAAGTCTAATGGAATAATGAAACCATTACCAATAACAACATTGAAATAGGAAAACATCACTATGGACTTTTTCACTGTACTTCTGAAGACATATAAAGGAAAAAATGATATCTCGGTTGTTGTGTATTTTCTTACAAAGACTGCACACTTCATTGAAATTCAAGAGGATTTCTCATTGGATAAAATGGCACGGATTTACATCAGAGAAGTTTTAAGGTTTCATGGTGTACGACTATCGATTGTATCCGATTGAGATCCAATATTTACCTCTTAGTTCTAGATGAGTCTTCAACAAGCTTTGAATTCTGATATGAGATTTAATATGTCTTATCATCCACAAACCGATGTCCAATTTTAGCAGAATATGCAAAATTTTGAGGACATGTTGAGAGCATGCTCAGTGGGCATCAAAGGAGGATGGGATCATCATCTTCCTCTTATTGAGTTCTCTTACAACAATAGCTTCCACTTAGTCATCCAAATGGATCTTTATGAATACCTTAATGGGAAGAGGTGCATAACACTAGCATGTTGGGATGAAGATGGGTTATGAAATCTTATAGGTCCATAAATGCTTGAATAAATGGTGGAGAAGGTTAAGACCATCTAGCAACACATTAAAAAAAATCAAAGTTGACTAATGATCTATACTAATAATTTTTTATGAATCCTAGAGTTTTATGTTGGAGATATGGTTTTCCCCCTTATATCACCATGGAAGAGATTTATGAGATTTTGGAAGAATAGAAATCTTGGTCCATGGTATATCAACCCTTTTGAGATCCTTGATCGCGTTGGAGGAGTGGTTAATCAACTATCAATCCCAAAAAACCTATCTCAAGTACATGATATATTCTATGTATCACTATTAAGGAAGTATATACCTGACCCATCACATGTACTCAATCTAGTGGTGGTACAATTAAAGAATAACCTCTCCTATGAATATAATCCGGTGATGATCATAGATCAGAGGGAAAATGTTCTACGAAATAAGATAATACCCATCATAAAAGTGTTGTGGAGAAATAAAAAGTTTATAGAAGTAATGTGGGAACTAGAGTAAGTGATGAGGCATAGTAAACCACATCTGTTTCAGTGTGGGTAATGGAAATTTTGAGGGATAAATTTATAAAGGGGGGAATGTTGAAATGACCCGATTTTTTATGAATAAAATTCCTTTTCTTTTAATGTCTTATTGAAAACACATGACCTCTTTTTATTATTATTATTTGGTTTAGATTACCATTAACTATCATTACCATTGATAATGTATTCATTTAACAGTGATCTAATGACTGATATAAATTTAATGTTTTTAAAAAGAATCCTTTCAAAAAAGACAAAGGAAAGGATGGCCTCATACAATAGACTTGGGCAGTAAAAAGATCATTTTTTAGAGCTAGTAAAAGAGGTGTAATCATTGGGATTCACTCATGATGAATCCCAATACTTTCTTCAACACGTTAATCTTGAATGGAATTTCCTATGAAAGAAGTTCAAGTGTATAGAGATTACCACCTGGGCAATGTTATCTGAGCCACCGTAAGAATCTGTCGCCATCACACACCTTACACTTAAGTCTTATGAGGGTGTTATAAGGGGTTAGGTAAAAAGGTATTAGTTACTTATTTTTTAATCCATTTTATATAAATAAAAGTCTTCTTCCATCAATTCCATTATGAGAATGTTTTTTCTTAAAAATATAATGATTTAGATAAATTGATTTTTCATGTAAAATGGTATTTTTCTCAAATATATATAAATTATTATATTAAAATATGGTTTTATTAATAATGTTATTATAATAGTGTAATAATAAATCTCCTTTTGATAATAATTGAAGATTACATATATTACTTATTATTTTTACTCTATGAATGATTAAGTATTCTGTTTGAAAAGAATTATATTTTTTATTTGATAAAATTGAAATTGTATTTTTAATAAAAGAATTTATTTTGTTGAATTAATGAATATTTGGAATAAATAATATTTTAATAAAATATTATTATCGTATATTTTTTATTTAATATAAATGATCATATGTTTTTTATGAAGTCAAATGTAACTTTTATTAAGGTTTAAAAACAATTTTTTTAAAACCTGCCAATTTTCAATAAATGTAAGTTTTTTTTAAAAGTGAATATTCAAATATTTATAAAATTATTTAGATAAAATAGATATTATTTTTGGAGTTAGGATGTCAAAATTATCCAATGGTTATTTGGTTATAATTTTCTGAGACAATCAGATTTTTTGATAAAAATTAAATACTTTATAAATATATAATGTGTTTAATGACATCATAATGAACCAATAGTGATGTAATAAAATACAATAAAAGGGTTATTCGGAAAATATATATTTGACCTTTAAAATAATTTGATTTTATATTTGTTTGATTAATTTTATAATGCCTTAGTTGACCATCGTATACATATAAACTATTTTAACATTCTAAAATGATTTCCTTGAAAGTGTGACTCACCTCCACATAAGAAGGCCTAATATTTTAATAAGTACAGAAATTGTCCTTATAAAATAATTTTTTCCACTCCCATTTTGAAAAAAATATGGGAAAACCCCATGGGATGGTTTTTGGTTTTAAATATCTAATTATATAGGTTCCAAAACTTAAGTTTGTGAAATTTTAATGAATTCTCCACTCCTTTCCTATATAAACCCACCCAAGATCCCACTTATCTTCACTATAAATCGTTGGATTACTTCCCTAATCTTTCATATTATCTCTATAATCCTCCAAAAGTTCCCCAATCTCTCCAGAAGCCCATCCTCTATCTCTTGAAATCACACACTCAAGTAACGAAATTCTTCATTTCTCATATTTTTCCATGTTTTTTTCCATACCATTTGAATTTCAATTACAAATGTTGGGGTATGATTTTTCACCCCCCAATACTTCCCTACTTATGTTTTATTGATAAGAAAACTCTTCATATCTCATTAATCCATCCCATGTACACCTATATCCATGCTGAAAGTTCGTAAGAGTTATTCCATTTCGCCTCATTCTTCAAGTTTCTTTATTATGTTATGCCTTATATTTCTGAATACCATGTGTTGAGACATGTATCTATATGAACCCTTACTTTCCATTTCATGTACATATGTTGAGATACCAATTTCTCTCACATTAACCATTTTTATGAATTTTTATGTCACACCATTAGGCTCTCAGATTTGCACCGTGTTTTTTCAAGCCAAAGTCATCGTGTAGTGAATACCATACCATTTCACAATCAATGGTATTCACCTTTATGAACATATAATTATTTAATGTTACTTACATGTATGTATTCCACATTAATTAATCATTGAATAACTTTTTATTTTGAATGATTACATGTTATATGATCTTTGTGGCACACTTATGCATGAAACAAAATCATTGTGAAGGGTGCGACTTGATAGCGATCCAATGCATCGGGTAATGTTTATTATCATAATATTATATTAATTTGAGGGTTTACACATTCTAATTCATTTACAATGAGGTTTTAATCATCTTAGTCCTTGTAAAATGAGGGTTTACTCATGACAATTTATGTGCAATGAGGATTTACTCATGAAAATCCATGTGCAATGATCCTTGGATCATGAAAATATCATGTTGTATATTGTTTCCCCATTTCCATTTTATGATAATAATGCTATATCATGACATTATGTTCATATTGATCTTGTTCTCCATTGATAATCCTATTTCCTAACATGTACTCTATAATTCATGTTATGTCTTCTTTACTCCCTTACTGGGCTTTATAGCTCATCCTTTTCTTATGTATGTCCTTGGGTTATCAAATGAAATGTTATGTATGAATGAATGTTGTGGTAATGTAAAAGAGGATATTAATAAAGAGTTTTTATTTTTTGTCTTAAGTGTTGATTTAATGTTCCTGATTTCCCAAGGCACTAGACCTCTCGATCGTTAGAGTTTTTTAAGTGAATGTTTATGTAATAAATGATGTTTAAATATGTAATAAAGAGTAGGGTAGTTATAGTAGGGAAATGTTGTTAGAAAACTCACCAACCCTCTATAAGATCCCTAATGGTCCAAAAAACCACAAGGATATCTTTCCTCCTCGATTGAATATCTGCAAGACACATCATGGGGAGAATCCAAGGAAAACATGGTCTCCCTATTCAAAATCCATGGTCTTATAATGTCAATCCGCATATGATTTATTTCTACTGTTGGTTATACTCATCTACTCGTCGATCAACTATAAATTCTCTATCATATCCTATCTCATCTATGGCCCAAAAAATATGTACTACCAATCTCAATTCATCACAACAGTGACATGCATCGTCTCCCATACATGGCCTTGAACAGTTCTATGATTATAGTAGACATGTATATATTATTATGAGAAATCTCTACCATGGGAAAGTGATTCTCCATCCTCCATCACATGGATAGTTTTCTCGATCTTCCAATGTGAATGGGGTAGGTAAGTTGTACTCATCCTCATCTCGATCCTCAATTCCTCCTGTAGGGATCGCCATGACTATGATGTGAACCAGATATCATGGTCGACCACAATAATCAAAGGAATCCCTTAAAGGTGAATACTCCCTCGAGTATGTATAATCGACCCAAACTCTCCACCAAACTCTACTCCATGATAACAAATAAGTTCACTGACATCTTGAGTCATTAAACTATCACCCAGATGGAATATTTTCCTCTCTCTATCCATGGAATCCCTATCATTATGTCCATGTATATATCATACCATTTCTATTCCAAGATCTCAGGTGGTTGTAACAACCCATCTGGAACCTTTTTCTTAGCCTTCAAATGCTTAAAGGTGAGGAACTGAGAGATAAACATAGCCACGCTCTATCTCATGATAACCTCCCAAAACTACATCCAAAGGAATCTATCCATCTTCTTCATATAAGGATATACATCCAAATGAGAAGTGTGAAACTCCCTCATCACAACCACTCACATCATGTTTGGGAAAATAATCCATCCTCATAAAAGGATAATGTAATTCCCACCTTTATAAAATTCATTTAGTGAATATACTAGGGATATATGATCATGTATGATGTCATAATAAATGTATCCCAATTGGGAATCTCTCACATGCTCAAGAGGTGGAGGACTAATTTCCATCAATTGAAGAAAATCGACATCATTATCCTCAATTGGGGTTAGATACAAGGAAGCTAATTGCTAAGATTACTCTAGCACCAAACCATCCTGGCACATCCTTCTAATAGAATCTACCACCACGTTTCTCTTCCTAGGAGTATAGACTATAAAAAGAATCATAGTCTCATTATAACTCTAGGTAGAAACTGTTTCATAAGTTCAAGTCTCTCTATATGAATTAATAACTGAGACTTTGATGGTTAGAATAAAAAATAAAGCACTCTCCCAGAAGACAGTGTCTCCACATCCTTAGAGAGAAGACTACCACTACAAACTCTAGATCATGAGTCATATAGTTCTACACATGGGGACTCAGCCACCTCAAACCATATGCAATAATTTCCTATCCATGCATCGACACATAGCTGATATCATCTCCAAATATGTAACTATATAGTAGGTACTCTATTCCCACCTATAATAGTCTCAAAAAAGAATAAAATCTCGGCCTCATCCTTAACTCCTAAAAGGATCTATGACACTACTCGGTCTAGGTAAATGGATAACAAATCCATTTTATGGATTTAAAAGGGGATAAAATCCTATAGAATTCACCCACAAAACTCCTGTAGTACCATTTTAATCTAATAAAAATCATAACCTTTGACACACTCTAGGGTGGATCCCAAGAATGAAATGCATTGATCTTCACCGGGTCTATAGCGAAATCATTCTCAGAAATGAAATTCCCCAACATGTGAACCTCATGATTCCAGAAATGACACATTCAAAGCTTAAAATAATATTGGGGCTCCTAAATAAAATCTAGAACCGTCCTCAAATTCTATGTATTCTCCTCCTATGATGTAGAGTATATGAATATTTTTTTATGAAGAAAACCAAAAATTGGTCCATGTATAGATTAATTATCTGGTTTATCAAAGTAATAAACATAGTAGGGGAATTCATCACTTTAAAATGCATCAATGTGAACTCACAGTGCCTGTTGACAAATCAAAATTAAATCTTCAAAATAGCATCATCTCTAACTCTCAAATAGTGGTAGCTGGCCCCGATATCGATCTTTGAGAACCATCTCTCACATCAAAACTGATAAAATAGTTCATCAATCCTCAGTATGGGGTACATGTTCTTTATCATGGCATGGTTAAGTTGATGATAATCCAAAAAAATCTAAATCTCTCATATTCCTCTTTCATAAACAACTCCATTACTAAATTAGGGGACACACAAGGTCTGATAAAACTCTTTGTTTGAAGGTCCTCAAACTACAACCAAAACTCGCACAGCTCGGTGTGGTCCAACTTATATGCCTTGGAATATGTAAGAGAAATCATTGGATGAAATTAAATGAAAAACACCATTTACCACATTGGTGATAGTCTCAGAACTTCCTAGAGTAATACATCCATAGAATACTCTAGGATTTAAGGGATCTAGATTACTAACGACCCTACTACACCAAGAGCTACACCTGAAAACTGATGGGTAATGGGATATATTCTTCTTCTCTCAAAACCTACTCATCCCACCAAGAGATATCCCTCACCCAAAAAGGTTAATCTCATCCCAACAGTGAAAATGCATCTAACCTATATACAGGGATAGTGAATCTATGATTGGATTGATGTTCCCAGTCAGGATCCATGTATCATTGAGAGGGTGAATTAGTGATATCTTTTTCTTTTTAAGTTTCCTTCTTTTTGAAACAACCTTCACCACCTGTTAAAGAGTTTCTTCCCTGCTGAACACACACAACCACAGAAACACCATATTTACAAGGTTCACTACTCAACAATACTAGCTACGTCATTGGTATGGTATAGAAAAAATCAAGTAACACACAATCCACTAGAAAACAATCCATTTATGTGGAATAAAACGAGTAGGATATACCCTTACACTCGTATAGAAATTGGAAAAAAAATCCGCAAGCATGTGTGCACCCTCTTAGCACAAATAGGGAATTACAGTATTTCAATGCTTCTTCACAATTCAACAGTTGTAATCTCTGAAGTACAAACCTTCACTTTCCTACCCAGAAGCTGGTAAGAACTCCCATACACACAACTGAATATGTGCGAAGATCCCAAATTTTTTGCGCAGCCTTTTGGATCTCTTGCGTGCAATTCTAATGCCTTACACGTAAAAAATCCTTTTTAGTGAAAAAAACTTTTTTGCGCAACTTCCCTTTTTCGTGAAACTTTTTATCTTTTCACACAGCTATTCTTTTTTCGCTCAAACTCCTTTCTTTTTGCGCAAATCACTTATCATATAATTTTACGTGCACTAGGGCACACGATTTCTTCTAAGTGTCGAGCTTTATCAAATGAGAGGGGCTAACCTCATATTTATAGGAATTTTTGACCCCATGTGAAAAACCCTAATCATCACGTAAAACCCCCTTCGTTTACATAAAAACTCTTTCACGCAACTTCATTTTTCACGCAATGCTCCATTATGTCGCACACCTCATTCCTTTCCCAATTTTCGAGCTTCTGATCTCGAAACATCTTTTACGAGAAAAACTTTATTCCTCTATTTCACGCCCCACGCCAATATTTTGCACAGCCTTAATTTTTTGCACATCCCACTGATATTTCGTTCCTCCCACAAATATTTCACGAAGCCTTTTTATTTTGCGTGCATCCCACTGATTTTTTGCGCAACCCGCTAATATTTCGCGCACCACTTTCATTTTTCACACAAATTGCCTAAATTTCTGCTCACTCTATGACTTTGTCGTTTTTCAATGTTCTGACCTTGAATCTTGCCTTACACACAAAAATCTAAGCCATATTCAATCTTTCACTCTCCATCCATTGCCAAAAATACTTCTTCATCTCCCTATTT
Organism: Viscum album; assembly: GCA_963277665.1. Lineage (NCBI taxonomy): Eukaryota > Viridiplantae > Streptophyta > Magnoliopsida > Santalales > Viscaceae > Viscum > Viscum album. Next base: position 186,471,426 of record OY728155.1, on the reverse strand, counting down.
TCTGGCCCTAAAATTTGGCAAACACTGGAAAACGGCACCACCTTAAACTGTTCTTTTATGCCGCCCCTAGATTGTCCATTTCTTTGTCATTTAACTCGTCAATTATTCCCATGAACATTATTCTACTTCTATCACGAATTACACTATCTTGATATGTATCCTTTGATAAACCAGATCTAGAATCGTTAGAATTACAATGTGAAGTACTGAAACTTCCTTATGTTCCAGCAACATCACTCCTTCCAATCAGAACTCTATATGACTGGCATCATCATTTCTTCCTATTTTCCTTCATAAGGCTTGAATCACATGTTCTCCTAACTTATGATATTTGTTAAATACATATCAGTAATGTATCGAATGGTTTTATTTCCTTTAAAGCATGAATTGATTTATCCTGTTTGACAAAAATAGACAACACTCTGCAAACTCTAATCTCTTCAAACATCTTTCTCCGTCCAACACGGTCCCAACATGGATCATATAAAAAATACATGAATTAGATTATATCTTATGGTTTCATCATGATGAACAAAAATTACCTTTATAAACTCCCTTCACCAAGTGAAAGCTTTCACTACAGTAAGATGAAAGCAAATGTAGAAGCATTCCTCACAGGAACCTCTAGGAAGAACTGTTGGGCTATGTTCTCATCTGGGAGATGTATCTCTTGAACAAAGAGTAAATAGATGAATTAATGACTCAAACCTATTTATATTACTATGTAATTAAGAGTATAATAAACACATATCATACGTATAATCTACTCATGTTTTGCTGGATCATATCCTTCTGTCGCCTGCAGCTACCCATAGCCCCAAAAGATAGATGGTTATGCCTCACATAGGCCACCTATTAGTGGTGGTGGAAAGAGATCATAATGGTTTCCACTACACACATATCCTCCTACTATATCACCACTTATTCCTATTCTTTCTCTTCCTCCCTGGGTGCCACCCTTACCTCTCTTAGGGAGATCTGTGGTCATGGTTCTCCCTCTATTGTTGCATTTTATCCACCATAATCCCTCCCTTCTTAGAAAGTTGGGTCAAGAAATTACACTCTCTATAACCCCTCTCATCACATGAATAATGTTTCCCCTCTATGGGATATCTCGTTCCTCTATATCATCCCAGAACATGTGCCTGAGTCTGATCTTGGGAGTACCTCCTACGCCATGATCTAGCTGACTTGTTCTTGATAGCAGTTGCAGACGACTTTTCCTTGTAATTTCCACTTCCAACTCCAGCTACCTAGCATCCTTCTAATAGGAGACTCTACATTACTTGTTCCAACTCCTACACCCCAATATTAGAGTGAATTCACAAGGTTATTACATTGGCATGGATATATCTATGGGGACCCTACATAAACATCTGTACCTGAAAGTAGCCATCAGGAATCATATTGAGGGAGTATTATGTAAGGTATGTGAACCTCATAGAATACTCAAACACTGTCAACCCTTCCTTTTTTATCTCCAAAATCACCTAAATCTAAATCATGCGAAATCTTGAGGGGTATTACTCCCCACAGAACAGCTATTAGACATCATTTGATGAGAGGGTCAACTACTACTGAATATGTGTAAATAAACTCCACCAGCACCGAACTACTCCTTGGAAAAAGGTTTGTTATCATCACAAGCCCCTGATTAGTTGCTTTCCTAATAATCTTGAAAAAATTGATCACTGACTCTGTCTAATCCTCTATTACCTATCGATCTGGCTCACTGTGGAACCTCAGTAGAAACTGTCACAGAAACTTATAGAGTTTTCTAATAATTCATGAATTTTCCTCATTCTCTTATTGAAATGATATGATTCTCTATGAGTGGGGTGATTATACCCATCCACCTGGAGGAAATATCTCACTATATATACCCTAAAATGATGCTTCATCACTCATTGGGACTTCATCATGATCTATAATTGGTAACATGTTTGGATGTCTTCACGGAGGAATCCTATAAATTTAATCAAGACATACCACAATCAGATAAGAATATATATAATAGGGGGATGACTCAATAAGGATATCAAAAAGTATCAATCCTACAATTAATGTACTATAGTTTATTTTAACCAATGTCTTTATATGTCATGTAGAAAATAAGGTGGTAAGAGTTTGGGTGTATGGATATGTCAGTCATCACACCAACATTAGGTTCCCTATCATGAGTGTCACACTTGAGAAACATTAACTCTATTTCCATAACTCCCAACCGAATCCTCATAAGGGGGATACTCTAAAATCCATCCTAAGTAATGAACCACTTATGATACTGATCTATTTAAACCCAAACCAAAGGGGCCTGATCTACAACAACCCTAATCATGTCTCGATAGTCCTGGGGTTAGTGAAAAGCACTATAATGCATATCTAATATAGGAAACCTTTTCATATTGTACTTATAGGTATGTCCCCAAAAATAACAATACAGAATTTAAGAGTAATAAAAATAAAAGACAAAACAAATAAAGAATAAACCATGCATGTGAAAACCTCTAGAGAATAAAAGAGTAAAACACCATAATTGAAAAGGAAACGGGGGAAATACACATGAAAATAGATATATATCCCAGCCTGACAATAAAAAGAAATGTAATATTGAGATATCTTGGCTCCATATCTCCAAGATCTTTCCACTGTACGTGGTCAAATTCCCAAAGCTATACCTATTCTACTCTGTAGTCACAACTGACATTTCCACCATCTGCATAAGACACAATATGTTTGGTACAATCCCATACAGGTGGGAGTATATAAATACCCATAAGGACACCCTAAAGGATAAAGGGTTAGGAGTATGAGACACGATATGAATATTAATCTCAACCCAAATCAAGAGAGAAATGAAAGACAAAAAATAGGATATATATATCTATTCTCTCAAAAAAAATAAAACCAAACAAGAGATAATAGAGATATTCATGTCATATCCCAGCATAGGAAAAGAAATCTAACAGTTCCAAAGGTCCATCAATGATGCCCAGTATCTTCTGCATTTTTCTAAAGAAATATCCATATCAAGACACACATTTCCACTATTCCACATAATCGAGGGGAAAAGAATCTCGGTAGAGTACCCATGCCATAATACAATAGGAGAGTTCCACTAAAATAGTAGGGGACCCATTCCCTAACTCTGTAGGAGGATGTCATTGGTTAAATAGCTAGAGGACCCATGTCTTGTCCCAATAGGGGGCACTCAGAAGGTGGATAGAGGACCCATACCCTATCCCAGTATAAGGGTGAACTCTAGTGCTCAAGGCCCAATCCCATGTCCCCGCTGGAGGGTGATGCTCAAATATTTTATGGAGGACGCATTCTCTATCTCAGCAGGAGAGTATCATTCTAGTGGTTGAGGACCCATGCCCAAAACCATATGAGGGAGCCCCTCAAATAGTATAGGAACTGTACCATGTCCCAACAAGATATTGTTACTCTGGAAGTCGATGACGAATTCCCTGATTCCAATGGAGGGTTCCACTCTGATTGTAGAGTATCCATTCCATATCACAACAAGAGGGTTCCACTCTAATCTCTCTTCGGAACTTGACCTATCACATCCATCATTGAGTACTTCCTAAATTAGCATCATGTTTATAACATCATTAATTGTATCCCAAATTCCACTAAGATTGATAAAATGTCATTCTATGTAAAAAACACTCATGATAGACTACTTGCAAGCTAAAATCAGGGTCCAGACAAAGAAAATAAAAGAGTTAGTAGTTTCCTAAAAATGAATGGCAGATTGTGGACCCAGACCACTTTGGTCCCAAACTATTTCATAGGCATGTCCCTATTAGTACATAGATCATTACTCAATTAACCCTATATAGTGTGTAAAGGGAATAAAAAGAGTGCCTCATCCACCCATCATCCTTGTACTCTAAGTCGTGGCCATGTACCTGGGTCGTGTCACGGTACCTTGTCGTGTGCTAGTACACAACATGTATCTGGACATTATGGTGTCCATTTACTCCTGAAGTATTCAATAGGTATCCATCACTAAGTCACACGATGTGTTAGGTTCCAACACTATGATTGATATTTAACTCGATAGGAAACCCTAACTACCATATCCAAGGTCCTACACGTCATGTACCTTCATACTACATAGCGTGTAGTCGGGTTTTTTTTGGTGATATCCATATTTTCTCCATGTGATACAAATTTTCATATTTTTATTGCTATTTATGTAATGACACCAAATGATAATGGGATACATGACTAAATGATATGAATCATTTCAACAAGGTGCACCTTCCTTTTTTGGAGCCTACCTAATTAGAACACTATAGTTAAGTGTGTTTTCCCTAGTGTAGTGATTAGGATGGGTGAACTTTTGGGAAGTTTCCTAGGGTGTGTGTGAGTGAGGACAACAACACATTGGAAAGGACATGTGTTGGAATATGGGGACTATAATTAGTTAGATGACCCGTTCAGGCATGTGGGTGGACCCTTGGGTGGGGACCATGTGTCTGCAGGGCAATTGGTGGTACCTGGTGGGCCAAGACCCGACGCCCATGTTAAGGCGGGGTGTTTGTGATATCACCGGGACCCTGTTGTCACATTTGGTATCAGAGGTGGTACCCAGCCTTAAATGTGGTGTACTTACTGGTATGAGATGTTAGGCCCACAAAGATGACGTTTTTCTCTAAAGGGGGGGGGGGGTGAATGTAACGCACCCAAAATGATAAAGGGTTACATGACTAAATGATACGATTCATGTCAAGGAGGTGCACCTTCCTTTTCGGGAGCGTACCTGATTAGACCCGCCTAGTTAAGTGTGCTTGTCCTAGAGTAGTGATCATGATGAGTGACCTTTTGGGAAATTTCCCAGGGTGTGTGTTAGTGAGGAAAAAAGCACACTAGAAAGGACATGTGTTGGCCTGTGAGGACTGTCATTAGTCAGATAACCCATTCAGGCATGTGGGTGGACCCTTGGGTGGGGACGACGTTTCTACAGGGCAACTGGTGGAACCTGGTGGGCCAGGACCCGATGACCATGGCCTGTGTGACTCTCATTAGTCTGATGACACATTTAGGCATGTGGGTGGGCCCTTGGTTGGGGACCATGTGTCTGTGGGGCAACTGTTGGTACCTGGCGGGTTAGGACCCGACGACCATGTTAAGATGGGGTGGTTGTGGTGTCACCGGGACCCAGGTGTCACATTTGGTATCAGAGATGGTACCCAGCCTTAAGTGCGGCGCACTTCCAGGGTTGAGATATAAGGCCCACAACGAGGACGTTGGCTCAAAAGGGGGTGGGTTTGGGGGAATGTAAAACCACCAAATGATAATGGATTACATGACTAAATGATTTGACTCATGTCAACAAGGTGCACTTTCCTTTTTGGAAGACTGCCTAATTTTAACTCCATGGTTAAGTGTGAATGTCCTGGAGTAGTGATCAAGATGCGTGACATTCTAGAATTTTTCCTAGGGTGTGGGTGAGTGAGGGCAAAAGAACACTGGAAAGGACATGCGTTGGCATGTAGAGATAGTCATTAGTTAGATGACCCATTCAGGCATGTGGGTGGACCCTTGGGTGGGGACCCCATGTCTGCGGGGTAACTAGTGGTACCAGGTGGGTTAGAACCCGGCAACCATGTTAAGGTGGGGTGGTTGTGGTGTCACTGGGACCCAGATGTAACATTTGGTATCAGAGATGGTACCCAGCCTTAAGTGCAGTGCATTGCCTGGATAAAGATGTAGGGCCCACAATGAGGACGTTGTGCGCTTAAGGTGGGGAGGGGGGTGAATGTAACACCCCCAAATGATGAAGGGTTACATGACAAAATGATATGACTCATGTCAACAAGTTTCACCTTCCTTTTCGGGATCCTACCTGATTTGAACTCCATATTTATGAGTGCTTAGCCTCGAGGAGTGATCAGGATGGGTGACCTTCTAGAAAGTATCCTAGGGCGTGTGTGAGTGAGGAAAAAAAGAACACTGGAAAGGACATGTGTGGCATATAGGAACTTTCATTAGTCTGATGACCCGTTCAGGCATGTGGGTGGACCCTTGGGTGGGGACCCCGTGTCTGTGGGGAAACTGGTGGTAACTAGGAGGCCAGGACCAGATGGCCATGTTAAGGCGGGGTGGTTGTGCTATCAATAAGACCCAGGTGTCTCAACTAATGCCTGGTATTCACCTGAAATTAAATTTAAACACCTTCAACCATCATTTTTTCCATCCTTTGGTTTGCTAATGGAGTTTTGATTCACACGTTCAAAACCCATGCAGCTTATTTGCACCTCATGTGTTATTATAATCATTCATGGGTCAAGGGTCCATGGGAATCATCACCCATGTCTGGAAATGAATCCCAATCCTTCAAGAAAACAATGATCTATTCACCACCAAAAAATATTCTAAGAATATGGGGGTCCAATCACACACGGTCTCACATGACAATAGTCAAATTGTGACCCTACGCTCTAACAATGAAGATCGATAAGAACTTTGGGGAAAAAGAACAAGAAAAAAGATGTGAAGAAATAATTTTCTTGGTGTTCTTGGACAATGAATACAAATTATGGATTTTGGGGTGAGGAATATGCCATAATTATGATTAATAGAATAAGTTATTTTAAATTGATACACGGGTGCATGAAAAATCTTAGAATTGTCATAGACTAAGGGAATAAGAATTATCATACTTAACTATTTAATCATAAGGGAAAAAATCCCCATTTTACAATTCCTATATTTATTTTTATCATTCAATTATGAAGAAAACACATTCCAATGAAGGATAGAAGTGGTTGCATTAGCTGCACTAGGATTCTCTTGGACCATGAGGCTCATTATCGTTTAATCTTGATTCAACAATGACAGAGAGTTGTAGAACCACATCTTAATGAGTATAGAGATATACATCTTATAATGGTGATAGCCATTAATGGTGTAATTATAGAGTAAAATTAATTAGGTCTCACCTAACAATAGTCAAATCGTGACCCTATGGTCTAATAATGAAGATTGAGAAGAAATTTGTGGAAAAAGAAGAAGAAAAAAGATGTGAAGAAATACTTTTCTAGGTGTTCATGGCCAACGAATACAAATTATGAATTTTGGGGTGAGGAATATGTCACAATTATTATTAATCGAATAAATTATTTGAAATTTATACATGGGTGCATGAAAAATCTTAGAATGACATAGATTGAAGGAATAATAATTATCATTCTTACTTGTTTAATCATAAGGGAAAAATCCACATTTTACAATTCCTAGATTTATTTTTACCATTAAGTTTTGATGAAAACACAATCCAATGAAGGATTGAAGTCGTTTCATTAGCTTCACTAGGATTCTCATGGACCATGAGGCTCATTGTCATTTGATCTTGATTCACCAATGACAGAGAGTTGTAGAACCTCTTCTTAATTATTCTAGAGATATATAGCTTACCATGGTGATACCCATTAATGGTGTAATTATAGAGGAACATGAATTAGGTCATTTAAATTAAATATATAAATAAATAAATTAATTTAAATTAAACGAACCTTCTAATAGTCAGCCTATTTGAATATCCTATGCCGACCAAATTTACATCACACCTCGAGTAAACCTCATGTTTCAACTTCAACAATGGTCTTAAATTTTTAATCTGAGACATAGTTTAATATTTATCAAATTATATATGAAAAAATATGCACATATAAAATAAAATATAATTAAGATTATTATAAAAAATAATTCTGTGCACACTGGGCCTTAGAATCACATTCTATCTCAACACCTGGCTCCAAAAAAATTAAAGACATATTATAAAGTCTTACAAGGGTAAAACAGGGTCACTAAAATACCATATATGCTCATACATTAATTAAATTTCGCATCACCCTTTTATGAATTAAATCACCACAAAAGTTTCTTTAAATAAAATCATAGGCTTAGAATCCATAACATCATATGAATCCTTCACTACATTTTAATTATAAAATATGTCTTTCTAATTAGAAAGGAAGAGAAAAAACTAATAACCTAATGACATGTAGTTTTATTCCCTCCCACTTCATTCAATTAAATTTATAATTTAAACATTTCATTTTGTTTCTATAAGGAAAGGGGTAAAATGCCACACCTCAAAGGTGAATCATATGGAAAGTTCCACCCATAGTGGTTTAGTCTAATTCAAAAATTCTCCCAAGGGGGTTCAAATCCTAGGTCCTTAACCTATAATTGAACTACATTTGGACTCATAGGTCATACAAGTCAATCATACCCATTTTAATTCAAGAATAAATTCATTTAGTTAAGTGATGAGACAAATCTCGACATGCGGTGCAACGAAATATATATAAACACCTAAACATTAATGTAAAGGAACAATCCCACATACCTTAAACTATAAGAGGAACACTATTCTAGTATCGACCTCCAATTTTATTAGTATTAAAATAAAATAGAAGAATAGATGAATGCCCTAAAAATAGGTTATAAGATCATAATCTAGAAAGGTGTCGCCAATAGCAAGGTAAACATCATAAGGTGAAATAGGAATAAAGAAATAAATGGAATGCATCCAACAAGACCGATGGTGAGTGATTTAGATTATGCATTAGAGACTTGTGTCAAAACCAAGGAGTATGCTTCAAGGGAGCTCTCAATTGGAGAAGACGTTTCCACCAATTTAGAAAAAAATATAAAAATAAAGAGGGGTGAGGGATTTAATGAGGTAATAGAAAATGGCATTTCCCCAAAAACATCTGAGTCATAGTTTTTATATACAATGGGCCAAAAAGAACCAATAATGTTCCCTCCTCTATCTAAGAGCCTCCAAGAATAGTTCATTTGAGAATATTGGAAAACCATGTGAAAATCATGTTATTTACCTCTGTCAAAAACTGCAGCAACACCACACAGGCGTGAGGGCCAGGTTACAAGATTTACTCAAACAGTGTGACCCTTGATAGTGGGTTAAACCACCATGAATGGTTTACTCAAACTATGTGGCCTTGGTATCATGGTTTCTAATAACGGTGTGGCCCAACTACCTTTTCTAAAAACTCAGGCTCCAGGCTCCGAACAATCCCATGACACCCATGTTTCTACTATAGCCTCATTACACATTCATGTTAGGTAAAAACCAAGTAATAGAAATAGAAATAAAAGGTTACATACATCATAGAAGAGCATTGATGTATCAAATTTCTTTCATAAGAGCCAATATAGATGGATGAAAACATGACTCAGGTGATGAAGTTTCCCCACAAAAGATGAGGGATTCCACATCTTCATCATGAATCATAATTTTCTTTAACTTATAATATATTTTTTCATAATATTTTGAAATAATATATTTACCTAGGATTATATAAAATCCAACCACATGTATGATAATAAAGTAATCAAATAGGTAACTTTTATGTGTCATAATGGTATTTTCATGACACATCCTTATTGTAGTGAGGTTTTCTCCACGAGTTTTGAACAAAAATCCATTTCCGAAGGTGAAAGGTAATTGTATAATTTACATGGAAAATAAAGATATAAAGAAGTTTGATGATCTGGAATCAAATAAATCATTAGCTAAATTTGAATATATGAATAAAATACCTACCACCGCATCATTAGAAACTTCCACTTTAGCAATATTGATAGCAGAAGCTTGGCCTTGTCCCTCTTTCATGTTTTTTGTTAGGTTCCTTTGTCACTTGGGAAATTGGTTTAAACAATTCCTCATTTCTTCATCGTTTAATTATTGGATAACAATGGTCTTTTTCTTCCCCTTTAATTCATGAGACATATTAACCTTTTCACCACACATATAACACACTCTCATGCCATTAAATAATTTTACAATATGATTCTTTTCACAATATTATCAAGATGTAAATTTCATCGCCTTCTTATTTTTTGATTCATTCACTTTTATATGATGTTTTAAATTCCCATTATTTTCATGATTTTCCTTTAATATATTGGATCTATAGAATTCCATATTTTTTTATGGCATGTGATACAATTTCATTATATGATGAAAAGGTTTGGGAAACCAGTTCCCTTTAGTGACTTGGATTAATCCCTAAAAATAAATGTGCAATATTTCTTTCCGTATTATGCATGTAATATATATTATAGCTCATTATTCTTGTAATGAAAACCTCATAAACCACAATAATTTCTCCCTCCTTTTCCTTTTATCTGGGGAACATTCTCTTCATTTCATTTCATTTCTCACAAAGGAAATATTTATAAACAAATAATACTATAAAATCCATCTATTACATAACATTGATTTATTTTCCCTCCATAGTTCTTCAGATCAATGAACACCATTGGTCAACATCTCTCTTGAAGAGATATACCTCCGTTATAACTTTTTACATTTCTTCACAACCCAAATACATAAATATCTTCTGAAAATAATTAATCCATTTATCATCTACCACATTATTTGTAGTTCCATTAAAAGATAGGGGCCTTTATCACATGAAATTGTCAAAAATTGATGAATCACTCTCTAGAACAATAGGTTTCTCCATTGACGAAAGGTTATTTATGATAACCTAATTAATAAACCCTAATATAGTCATGATATTCCCATCTCCAACACCAAAAAATGGTGTTCATGGCATGGGGATTTCTACATTACAAAAGAGTATTGATACCATTCTTCCTTCCAAACACCATTTTAAAAAAATGGAATATACTTAATTGGTTCATATTATTAAAAATTATAATATATAATTCTAAATATCATGTAACACTTAACCTAAATAAAAAATTTATGCATTATAAATCTCAAAATTAATAACTTTTTTCTCTGGGAACATTTTCAAAATTATTCATAATGGTTTTGAAAGAAAATGTAATTTAAACAAATAATATCAAATTGGACTGTCAAAACATGTGTATAGTAAGGTTCATTGTTTTTTACAAGGTAACACTCAAGACAAGTCTGAAATTCATTCTTCAGAGTTATTACCCATAGTTTCATCTATTCTGGAACCACATACACTTATAGTATTCATACATGGGTGTATATATAGGTAAACCACAAAATATCTACCCTACCAAAACTTTATGATGTTCTTTTATACTTAATATGGATGTATATTATATGGTTATTCCCTCTAATATATGTTTTAATTAATGTATTTTTCAATAATTCTACTACAAATTCTATAATATCAACTGTAACAACCCCAAATCCAATAACCAAGAGTTTGTGTCTATTTTAATTAACTGGTGTAGATACAAATGACCTGATCCCAATGAACCAATCCTTTTATTAGTCATGTATAACCATATATATATATATATAACCCATTTTACAAAGGGAATAAAATATAAATCATGAGAATGGTAAACTCATGTCATCCATGAAGATCATTCAAAGAATTCATAATCCTATTCTTGGGAAAGGAAACAAAATAAGGGTGATCTAAAATGCTCAGTAAGGGTTGTGTATAGAAAAATATATCATGAGTAAATAATGAATAATCAAAATGGAAAAGTAAATAACAAAAAACCAATTCCATTTAAATAGTAACTTCAACGTGAAATGTATCCATGGATATTACCAAGGTATTATTCTCATAGATAATAATAATAATTATATTCTCAATGAAGAAATTTCATAATTATTGTATATCATGGTCCCAGGCATCATGATACCTCAATTGTCAACAACTTTCATAATATAGTTAAAAGAATGGGTAAAAACTCTTATAATTTGAAAATATTATTTCTCACATGAGACATGTTGATGCATTAAAGGGTTGTCCATAACTGAATCCAAAATTTCATTGCATGTATAATGCATTCACCATATATTTAATGACCTATTAAATTTATTAACAACATGTTTTATCAAAAAAATATCTATATTGAGTAAATAATATATATTTATCAATATTTAACATTTCAATAAAATCATCATATGTAGAAATTATATAAATTTTAGAAAATTAACATATCCAAGATATAAGAAAAATTGATATTCTCAATAAATATAATTTCCAGTGATAAAGATTAATAAAAGTGAATATTTCAAGGATGTTATCATTTCAACATATCCTCAATGAAAAATAAGTGAAATAAAATGTCTTCATAATTAATAAAAACAAAGACCATAAAAATATTAAAAATATTCTCAAGAAAAATAAACTTTTTATTCTGAAATAGTGTGCCGGTCTGATATGTTATCTGGTTAGAATACCCTAAAAACGAGTTCTAGATCAAAAAGTTATTTACAACCTGATATAATATCAAAACCGATGAAATTTCGTTATAGTTTCATGAAGTTTTAGGGAAAAATACTTAATTATTTTATTTTATTTAGGATTAAAAAGAATATAAATATGACTTATCACAAATCGTCTTGGGCTTCCATCCAATCTGTCAACCAACATGGCCTATGGAATAGCCATGATGGTGTTCCCAATCCCCATGGAAATGAAACTATTTCCAGGAAAAAACTAAAACCATTGGGAATGTTTTATCCCATCAAGTAATTAATGACAAATAACCAATAATTACATCATGTCATAACTAATAACCACATTGTTACATATTGAAGGAATATTCTACAAGAATAAGTTAAACATTTACCATTTACAACCAAAAACCAAAAATAACCAAAAGAAGATAGGATTAAAAAGACACACAAAAACTCAAGTTAGTATTTTGTTCAATACCCCATACCACCACCACTAACACCTGAGAAAAAGGAATGACTACCACATAGAACCACCATCACCACCATAGAAGTTCTTTCCATTACGTAAATAGGAAATAACAAGGTCTATATACACATGATGGTTTTTATAGGTTATGAGCTAAATTTCATAATATGATACAACTAAAAGATTCTATACATTCATATTAAAGGACAAATTAAAATTCTATTTTTAAAAATAATTAATTTAAATAATTTGAAATGAAAATATGTTATATTTCCATAACATGGAAAACAATGTAATTAAAAATGAAATGGTTCAAAAAACTGAAATCACCATGGGAGACACCCTAAGTAGCTAGGTTTTTAGGGCCCTATGATCCTCATACCATAGTGATAAAAACATATAGAACCATCTCATTTACAAGATACTAGATAAGTCACAACCAAAGTTCTAGTTGTCCCCAAGTTATTATCCTTTGTTCATTTTTTGTTATAGAATTAACTTGTTGAAGATACTGGTTCATTTCCAAACAAACCCAAATGGTGTAATAGTCCATAGAAACCCACCTAGGTACTTAGGATCCCGAAGTTATCATTTATTATTTCCTTTATAGAACAAAATCCCTTCCATAGTACCACAATTTCCAATAATTGAAACCACGCTTGAGGAAAACCATTTAAAAAAGATAAATTAACAATTAAACCATGAACACACACCAAAACCCTTGTAAAATACCTTTCTCACCACCCATATAATTTTTAAAACCTATTTGGAATCCCAAAAAATAATAATTAAATAATTAAATAATTTCAAGGTAACTTGAAATCTTCACAAATCCAGGTGGAACACATAATATTCTCCTAGGAGGAACCCGAAGGAAACAAGGGCATACCGAAATATCAAGATCCAACCCAAGTAAATAATATTTAATCCCCTTTAGTTCATCCCATCCACTTGATAATTGAGAACACAATAAAGAATAGAGAATAAAACAAGAATATGTAAGAAGATAAGAGATGAGGCACTTAATTGATGATTTATTTAAGAAGACAAGCCAAAAAAACCCAATAATTGTATTCTAAGGGATTGAAGGAGGAGAGGAGGGGTGTGCCTAGGGATGTAGATATTAATAGGGTTAGATAGGTGTGTATGGGTATTAAAATTGGGGAGGAATAGAATTTAAAATCCAAATAATTTAAAGATATGGTTGGCCACATGATTTGGTCGTGTGGTTTTGTAAACCATGTGCTAAATGTGTGGAACCTCTATCCAAAGGGAAAAGAGGCCACACAATTTTCCTTTAGAGAGAACACGCCCATGCATCTAGCCATGTTCCCTAGATAGTTCCACTTTACTAGGTGTGTGGATTTTCTTTTTTTTACACACTCCCATACACTAGTCCATGCGGCCTAGACATTGTCATTATCATTAGCATATAGTTTTCACTAGGATGGCACACGATTTCTACTAACCATGCACCAACCATGAAGCTCCTTCATTCCAACCCAAAAACCAATATTTTTCTCAAAAACTCCATGGAAATTCATGTAATAATTATAGGAAAAAAATTAAAAAAATACCTAAAAATAACAATGTGTATATGATAATTATCTCCACCATGAAAAACTTCCCCCCATGAAAAGTCAATCTAATGTCTGATCAATGAATAAATTATTATACTAATCATCCACCCAAGACTACCTCTCCCATGTCTCATGATCATAATTACCATTATTCCAATGTAATCGAACTGAAATTATATATTTTTTCCAAATTAATTCCTTTTGGGAATCCACAATCCTCACAAGTCACCAAAACACAAACAAGTCAGATTCTAGCTCCTATTCTTCCTAGTTCAGTATATGAGATAGTTCCATGTTAAACTTTTTTAATTGTGATACATAGAACATTTCATGGATTAACTTAAAGTGAGATAGTTAAGAAATCTATTATTACACCTTACTAATTATTTTGGTAATTAAAAACATTCTGAAATACATCGACATAAGCTTCCCCGAATTTCCTAGATGATGATGACCTCGTTGAGTTTCCACCATTATAAACACCCATTTACCTATTGATAATTCCATGTATAAACTCCACTAAGTTGTATAATACTTATTTAGGCTCTATATTTTCAACAATACATGTATAACCAATCAAAACTTATTATATTTCTCTTGCACTAGGGTTGGTCCCAACAAATAAGTCTCACCTAGTTCCATCTAGCACAAAAAATCCTAACCTTACTAACTGTAAATTACTTTAAAAGGTTCCATTTTAAACACGGAATGGAAACTATTATTATACACAAATACCACTAATCCAAAAAATTTATCCCATGAGCCTCTAAAATTTAACATGCATACATATAAAATAACTTCTAAAATTTGGTTTTCCCACTTCGTATGATCATAATTTTGAGGATGATTTGTCATAGTGAGTTTAACCAATGACCCCATTGGATTCTGAAGGACTTCCAAAAAAAGGAGTTAAAATTGGGGTATCTATTTAAAATGATAGTTCACAATATAACACGAATCCTCACAACCACCAGAACATAAAATTGGTACAACTCGTCCACCATGGTAGAATCCCTCATTAGAATTAAACGGGATGATTTGTTTAGATGGTCGATAACTACCCAAATCACATTCCTTCCTTGGGGTGTATGAGGTAATCCAATGATAAATTTATGGAGACCATATCCAACTTCCAGGTAGGAATGTGGTGTGAATAAACAATACCAGATATCCTTTGTTTCTCATCTTAAACTAGCTAAAAATTAGGTCACCTGTATACAAATTCATCAATATCACACCTCATTCTTAGCCACTAGAACTAGAGACACACGTAATAGAAAATATTTTTTGTTCTAGGATGAATGGACTATTAAAACTGGTAGATATCCTATATCACAACCTTCCATAAGGATAGTGGCACCATAAAGCAACCCTTGAAACTAAGTACTACATTATAAGATAAAAACCATTCACTAGGGACCTCTACCTAATTTGGAATATTCCTTTATCATAATAACAACTCATCAAAAGTTTAATATTCTCAAAAAAGATCCATAAGGGAGGGTGTCAACTGAAAACTAGCAAAAAAATGTTCCTCCACCATGGTCCCTGACTTCCAGACGTATCTGGGTAAAAATTGACATCAATGTCTATTCGTCACTAGACTCCTTCATAGAATGTACCAACATATTAATACTTAGGGAATTCACTACGACATTACTATTAAATGGATTGATGAAAATATCAGATTCAACCCCTGAAGGTACTCGACCAATCAGTGCATCATAATATTCAGAGACTTCATAGAGAAAATATAGGCTAAACTCTTATGATTTGAGGAAACAGTGAATTTATCCATAAATATATCATAATGCCTCATATTTATGTAAGGCATTACTGGTTCTAGTTCTAGGTCATGGGTTGGATAATTCCTTTCATGCGGTAAGAGTTTGAGATATCCATCCACCACCACATGGTCATCCTGCATCCACACACACCCAAGACCCAAACTTGAAGCATCATAGTAGAGAAAATATCCCTTTCTGAATTTCATTATGAAAAAAATAGCATGGTTGTTAACCAATTAATTATCTTATAAAAAGATGACTGACATTAATGGATCTATTCAAACCTTACCGCTTTCAAGTAAGCATGATCATCAGAGAATTGAACTGAGAAAAATCCCCAAAAATCGTATGTAGTACCATGTGAGGCCCAAGAAACTCCTCATCACAAAATCATTCTAGGGTTTGTCCCATGACATCACCACTCTGATTTTCTCAGGGATAACTGAAACCCCATGTTCTGAGAACACATGGCCTAAAACCTAACATCCCAGATCCATAATGTGCACATGTAAATCTTATCATTAATATGGTGATCCCAAATAGTTCATAGAATGATACTCATTTTATTCAAATTATTCCTCAGTTTCAAAGTAGACTAGGATGTCATACAAAAGCACCCTGATAAAATAATTATGGAACTTATCAAACACCCAGTTCATAAGGGACATGAAAATGATTATAGCATTTATCAACCCGAATGGCATGAAAAAATACTCAATGTTTTCATACATTCTTTGAAAGGTGGTCTATGGAACATATTCCTCTCTATCCATATCATAATAATAACTAAAGTTTAGTTCAATCATGGAAAACCACATTTACTCCGTGATATGGTCAAAGAGGTCATCAATGTTGGAAAAGGGGTATTTATTTTTTATTGTGACCCTATTCAACTTATGATAATCAATGAACAAAAAAGGTATTCTTCATCATTTTTAGAAAAAAAATAAGGCTACCAAAGGTGAGACACTCAGGGGAATAAATCCATTATATTCCAAATATTACCACTATATCATTAATTCCATCAGCTTAGTGGGGGTCATATGATACAAGTGAAGAGATATAGGATGTGTTCTCAGTGTCAAATCGATGGTAAAATCTGCATCCTTATTCAGAGATAAACCTGATAAATCACCTAGAAATAAATTTGGAAACTCATCACCTATAAAATAAAACAATCCTCATAATATCCACCATTATAAAACAACATAATAGTAGAGACCTAGAAAATGAGGTTTCTCGCATCTAAAAGTGGAGGTCCAGTTATCCTTGATCGAGGATCACGTTTAAGTTGAATGAATTGAGTACTCCAATTAAGTGAAAAAAGTTACCTTATAATGATAACAATCTATATGCACCTTGAAATTCACTATCTAGTACAAGCCCAGAATCACATTGAATAGGTCCATTTCTAGAACCAAGAAATTGCTGTCTAATTCAACTCTTAATATGGTGAGAACACAACACAGACATCTTAAACCCATTTTCCTCTTCTATGCAAGGTGCATAACCAAATCCATGGAATAAGGTTTAAGATTGGTAACTAATTTTTGTAGTTGTACAGAATAGGTAGAAATAAATTAATTAAAATCACTAATATAAAAAATGACACTAATGGATGATACAATAAAAATATTGACTTGAATACTTGGGAGGAATTCATCTGATTCCACTAGAGCCTGATCTATAGCATGAAGGTTCCTAGGCTCTATTTGGGCCTAAGAATGAATAATAACTTGTGGATAAGCCTAAAACTAACTCTTCTTAGTAGTATATAAAGTCCTACCACCCTGAAAACCAAAATTAGTACCCACAGTTCAAGATGGTTATGACTAATATTTTGTCCCCTCAATGGTTAAAGAACAGAAAATACTCTGATATGAGAGTGAATTATTGAAAAAATATCATTGGTTCCCCATATTTCCACACTTGTGATGTCTCCTATGTGGAGATAAAGAGGTGTTCCATATGTTTCTAGGGGTTCCAAAATTATGGAACATGATAGATCCACCACTTGTTGTTACAGAAAAAGGTTGTTAGGATGGGTAACCAGAGCTTTCACCTCCCTTCTTATCATTCTCACTGCACTTCTTTTTTTTCTCAGATTTGCCACTATCACTCTTTCCCACTATTGAATATGTTCCATAGAAACCATATTTACTCACATGATCAATCTCCACAATAGGGTATTGATCAACCACCTCATTATAAGTCTTTATATTGAACAAGAAGACCTAAGATTAGATTTTCAGTCACAACCCCATTTCAAAACATTGATCCTTTATCTACACATTAGAAACTACCTCAGGTGTGAAATAGAACAACTCCATAAAACTATTAGCATAATTCAATATGGTATGAACTGCTAATGGATGTCTAAAAAATCTCAGGTCTTGGTGAGGGCCATGTAATTAATGAAATACTAGTCGTTGGATATGATCTTGCAATCCTTCTCTCCCATTTTTCTCATGCTTCCTATTCTAGACCACTAAGTCCCATCACATATGATTGTGGACTTTTAAAATGAATGAATAACATGTCACGTTGACCAATTTAGAAGTATCAATAAACCACAAAATCTTTACAATCTTTTCCACCCACTCCTCCCCTTTAAAGGTAATCATTATACCTTGTAATAATGTTATTTATTCCTATAGAAATCCTTATATTTATTATTTTTGGGCATAGTTCAGTTTCCTTATCCTATGAAGGATGAGATCCTACTCCCTAATATATTACTTTGATATCCCAAAACACTACTAACATTAATCTATGATCAACTGGTGAGTTATAATTCTCTCTCGCTTTTTCCCACAGTTACCTGGGAGGTCACTAGGGAGGCCTTAGGCTATAACAAATAACAATACAAGGAAATCATCAATAAATCATACATAATTATTTTCAACCATAACATTATTTAGACATCTAAATAAATAAAAATAATCCATAACAAACATAATAAATAGATTTAACCACTCCACCCCAGCTCAGTGTCCATGTGTAGTCTATTGCCTATATATGACACCTGAGGGAGGAGTCAAACAAAAACTCAAAAGTCCCATGGAAACGCCTATCATTAGGTGTCTTGGCTAGACAACCTACAAGATACCAAAAATTCATGACCTAACAATCCTATATCCTATAATTCCAAACTCTCCCAAATTAAATGTCCTAAATAAATGAAAAAACCAAGCTATAATTCCATTTTTTCTTGAACCTACCTAGGATTCTATTCAACCTAACAGTCTACCCAACCTGTGGTATGTACTAAAGGGCGTTCCCAGTCCTCATAGGTTGGATACTAGTTCCTGGGAATAGAGAAACACTTTTTATAATATTTTATCCCTTTAAGTAATAAACCAATAATAAACAAAAATTACATAACATCAAAACCAATAACTACAACCCATGAGATAAAATGAAAATTATTCAAGCTTGAGTTGAATATTTAGCATTTACAATAAAAAAACAAAAAAACTAAAAGGGGAGGTGGTCAAATAGACACACAAAACCTATAAAATTAATGTCATTTAACACCCCATACCACCACCACTATAACATAAAAAATGATCCACTATTACACATAACCATCGTCATCACCATAGAAGGCCTTTCCCTAACATGAATCATAAAAAAAAGATCTACATATACCAGAGTGTGTATATAGTGTATGAAATAAATTTACTAGTAGGATACAACAAAATTATTCCATAAAGTGAAATTAAATTTCCAATTAACATTCTTGTTTTCAAAATAATGAATTTAAACAATTTGAAATGAAAACTAGATTAATTTACTTAAAACAGAAAACAATGTAAAAGTCATTTAAATAGTACAAACAAAATCAAAGCACCATTGGATACCGCATAAGTACCTGGTTTATTAGAGCCATATGAACATCATAACTTAGGGAACGAACCATATATAAATTTATCATGTATGATCCAGAAGGGTGTTCATAGCCAAAGTTCTAGTGGTCCCCAAGTCGTCATCCATTGTATGTTTGTTTTGTAGAATCAACATTCCGAAGAGACCAGGTCATTTTCTGACCAACCCAAACATTTTAATAGTCCATAGTAACCCACCTAGGTGCCCTAAATCACCAAATAATCGATTCAAATTTCCTTATTATAAAAAAATCTTTTTCATATAACCATAATTTACACCAATTGAAAAAAACATAAAAACAACCACTTACAAAAGGTAAATTCAACATGATACCATGAAAACAGACTAAAGCCCTAGGGAAACACCTTACTCACCTCCCACACAATTTATAAAACCCATTTGGAAACCCACAAAATCATAATAATGTCATTAAATAATATCAAGACATAGAATCACCTACCTATCTCACGAAATATTCATAAATTCTTATGGAAAGCACAAAATCCAC
The DNA here is from genome assembly GCA_963277665.1 of Viscum album. Lineage (NCBI taxonomy): Eukaryota > Viridiplantae > Streptophyta > Magnoliopsida > Santalales > Viscaceae > Viscum > Viscum album. The sequence goes on along the minus strand of OY728155.1, from coordinate 186,451,004 downwards.
CAAAGAAGAACATTAAGAAAACATGAGAACAACAAAACATTAAGATAAAATCTAAAGAATCAAGATTGATAACACTTTAGGTAAAACTATATACTAGAGAAGTGCGAACACAAGAAGGAAGAGATAAGAAACCAATATGAGTGAGGAATGGAGGAGAGGAGGAACTTAGTTGATGATTTCATAAAGAATCCATGCCAAAACACATTATAATTAATGCCTGAGGGAGTGGAGGAGGATATTATGGGTGCTCCTAGGGATTGAGGATTTAATGGGGTGTTAGGGTTTTAAATTTGTGATGGGTAAAATTTAAAATCCAAAAAATTTAAAGATATGGAAGGCCACAAAATTTCACCGCAAGGATTTCCAAATAATGTGCCAACAATGTGACACTATTATCCAAAGGGAAAAGAGGCCATACAGTTTTCCTATAGGGGAACACACCCATGATCCTAGTCGTATTCCCATGAAATTTAAATTTTACTAGGATATTATTTTTTCTAATAGGGTTTCACTCTCATGTGTTAAGTCATACATCCTAGACAGTGCCATTTTCCATGGTACATATTTTCTACTAACCATGTGCCAAACATGTGCCTCCTTTATTCAAACCCAAAAAACACCATTTTTCTCAAAACATCTTGGGAAACACATGTAATAATGATAAGACCAAAAATAAAATATAATATACCCCATAATAACACCACGAATGTGACATAACATGTGGCATGGTCAAAAGGAGTGAAATAGTTTTTTTATAAATTTAAAAATGTTTAAAAGTGAATTAAATGGTTAAAAATGAGAAAAGGGAATCATATTGTAATGAAATTTTAGAAAAATTATCATTGATTAATTTTTGAAACATATTATCAAAGATAAACATCAATTCAACATGTGGTGTGGTTGGGATGACTAAAATATAGTTTTACATAAAAAAGTAATTAGAAACAAGAAATACTATCAAAATAAATAAAATTAAATTAAATTTTTAGGAAATCATAGTTCAATTATTACCAATCAATTTTTCATGTGTATGATTAAAAATTAAATCATTTTAATATATAATTTGGCCAAATTGAACAAAAACTCAGTTTTAGAGTAAAAGGTTTTTAAAAAACAAGTTAAAGATAAAACCTTGAATAAAAAATCCAATTACAATGAATTCATAGGAAAATAATCATTGACAAATTTTTTATGGGAAGAAAAAAATTCATATTAATTTTATGTATGCTATAATCAAAATTTCTGATGTTTGTTTTAATATATCTAAAACTATTTTAATTTTTTTTTCAAATGGTTAAAATGGATCGTTTTGTCTTGAATATCACTAAAATGATAAAAAAATAATCCAATGTTAATTTTTAAATTTTAGTAATTATAATAATGTAAATTTCATGTGTTGTGTGATTGTAATAGACAATAAATTTATTTTATTTTAAAAATATATGATATGGTTTAAATTGAGAAAATAATATCAGGTTATCTTAAAATTATAGTACAAAAATCACTAATTATATTTTGACATATAAGAATTAATAGAACATCAATTAGATATTTGGTGTTATTTGAATGACTAAAACTATATTTTAGATCAAAATATGATTAAAGGAAAGTGATATCATAGAAACCATGAAAACAACCCCAGGTTACTGTGAAAATTTATTAAAATGATCAATGATTAATTTTTTATATATATGAACAAAAAAACATTAATATGACATGCGATGTAGTTGGACTTATTGGAAAAAATTAGAAGAATATATGATTTAAAACAGTTGACATGGTAAATGCTGAGAAAATAACCCTGAATTGTCCTAAAATCATAGTAGGATAATCTTAGATTATTTTTTATAGTAGGAATGAATGTAATTACAATTCAACACACAATGTGATCAAAATTACTGAATGTGGATTTTTATCGATTTAAAGTTGCTAAAACTTTGTGTCAAATAGTCAAGATCGAGAAAAACACAATGAATTATCATAAGATATTACTAAAATGACCATTGATTAACTTGATACATATAAAAATTTACTTCATGTCAATCAGTTGTCTAGTATTCCCGAAAATAACTAAAAATGTAATTTAATATTCAAAAGTGATTGAAAAGAAGTGATATAGTAAATACAAGAAATGTTACCACATATTTCCATGAAATAATTTTTCAATGAACATAAAATAATTTGTCTAATATAGAAATAAATAGTACATCATTCCAAATTTTTGTGTGTTCTAAATGGATGAAAAAACGAATTTTCGAATAAAGGGTGATTAAAAACAACTAATAAGGTAACAAAATGAGAAAATGGCCTTTTATTATAATTAAATTATAATAAAATAACTTTAGATTAGTTTTTAATGTGTGGGAATAAATAGAATGTAAATATAATGCATGATGTGGTCATAATGACTAAAATTAAATTTTTATTGATTTAAAATAGTTTAAAAATGTGAGTCAAACTATCAAAACCAAGAAAAAGGAATCAAATTGTTCTGAAATCTTAGTAAAACTGTCAAAGAATAATTTATGACATGTAATAATGAATGAAAAATCATTATAATTCATGGTGTGGTTGGAATGATTGAAAAAATAAGCTTAAATTAAAAAGTGATTAAAATCAATTCATATAGAAAAAATTGAGAAAATGACCTTGGGTTTCTATGAAATCATAGGACATAGTTTATAGATTAAATTGTAACATATAGTAATAAATATAAAATAATGTTAGCATGTGGGATGGTCAGGATAATAAAAAATGTTCTTAGATAAAAAAGTGATTAAAAATAAGTGAAACTATCAAAATTCAGAAAATAACCTCATATAGTCATGGAATCATAGGACTGCTATCATCGATTAATATGTGACATTTATGAATAAATTACTCATAAATATATTGTATGTTTTTCTAAAAAATTTATAATTAAGGTTTATAGAATAAAAATATTATTTTTAAGTATAACATAACTTTATACAACTAAATGAACAAATGGGTTTTAAATTCTAATTTATTATTTTTTTATTGTACTTTCATCTATTTTAAATTTAATTTTATTTTAATTGGAAGACGATTGTTTTAGTTCAATGAATTATTTTATAAATTCTATTTATTATTAGACATTGAGAATTATTAATTGAATTATTTATAATTTATAATTATATTTATGTCCTCTAAATATTTCTATTTTTTATTTATTTATTTTTTATTTTTATAGTAATGGTAATTATGTGTATTGTAATTTTTTTTAAACAACAATTAATTAACTCTATAAAAAGGCACTAGAAGATCCAAATTTTTTAATTTCAAGACCCTTTAGTGGTGATGTAACAATGGAAATTAACATTATTCACTAGTAGACCATTAAAATTACATAGTGTATATGAACCTGATCATAAAAATTACATAGTCTAGTGCCTTAAGACAAGAATTCACGTTCTTTCATTCCAAAAGATCATTTAGGGTTTGGTTTTATAGAAATATTTCATAAATGTTAAATTAAAAACTCATATATTATAAAGATGAAACTTCTACTCATTATCCATTTTTCCAACTACATATAACATTTAGAAAGAAACATGTTTTCTTTTCATAAAGAAACCCCATGAATTTCAAATTATCTTCTACTCTATTCTTAATCATCTGTAAACATGTTGAAAAACATTTAAAACATTGATTTTGTAGAAAAATAATAGTATGGGACACAAAATAATAAAATTTGTTAACCGATATTAGAAATAATTAGAGACTTAGAGCATTATATTCATAACCCATGTTATATATAATTTAATGAAACTTAGAGCATTATATTCATAACCCTTGTTAGGAATAATTTGCGACTAGTTAAATCTAGAGGAAAACCCTCTCTAGTCAACTCTTTCCTTCTATCCTATGAAGACAAGGGACATTGCAAATATATTAGAGAGCTATATCGGGCTCACAATTCATATCGGTTGTATCAGTCTCTCCCATCATATAAGTTATACCCTTCTCATATGTATTCATCAATAATTATAAAGTACAATATTATGAATAAAATATTTTATTCTTTCACCTTTTCATCGTAAAACCCTTAAAAACTCTTTTAAATTTGTATGCAAAACATTTTCAAATTTCAAAATAACCATCCATTTTATAAACCCATTTTCAAATCAATAATTCCCAAGAAAAAGGGAAGAATTTTTCTTATTTGAATAAAACATGATATCTTGTAAAGGAATCAAAACATCAAATAATTGATGTGTTGGTAGGAAATGTCATTGATTTTTTATATAATAAAATAGAACATTCTTTTTTCCTTTTGTAAAGAATATCAAAACATTTAGTATAAGAAAAATTCCTTTGAAAACCTTTTAAATAAATTCAAAAGAAATATAAAATTTCATGTATATTTAATTTCTATCTATATAAATTCATTAATAAAATAATTTTAATAATATGGATGTTGAATAAAAATATTTAGAAATACAATATCTAAAAATTTTAAAATGAGGTTTTAAGTTAAATTATCTCTTACCTAGAGTTTGACTCATCACATACATTCTTTATCTTCTAGAATAATTAAATTTTTTTAATTATTTCTTTATTAATAACAATTTTAATTTTTAATATCCATTTTATTTTATTTATTTATATTTTATTTTCAATTACTTTATCAATTAAGTTCTTGTCATATGTTTTGATGATATTCAACATATATGTCCGAAATGAATTCAGTAGGTTGAATAAGGTCAAAAAGATCATTATTTTATCATATCCAAAATAATTATTATGATATAATAATCATTTTTATGTATAAATTATACTCCTAAACCAATCGTAAAATATGGTTATGAAAAATGAACTACGGTATAATAATTAAGATTGTAGGTCGTACGTAAGGATAAGTAACGTTCCCATTTTTCAATGATCATGATAGAAATAAGGTATGTATTATTATATCATTCGCTAATTTTTATTATACCATTAATATGGTATTATATCTTTATAAAAACTTATATATATCATCCATGAGACGTGGTGATGAAAAAAAAATCGCATAGCGTTATGGAGGTGGTAGTCCACACGTATGCCTGAATGATATTTCCCTTTTTTAATGGGTGGAAAGGTAAGGAGATAGTTGATATATTATCTTTAAAAATTTATAAATTTATCATTAATATTATATATATAGTTATATATATTTAATATATCATTATAACTAGTCATGAAAGGTTGTGATAGAAAGCCAATTACATAATTTCGTGTGGTATTAGCCAACCGTACACAAGAATACTTGTTTCATTTCCCACATGTAAGAAGAGTATATGGATATAAATTATGATATTAAAAAAACTTGTCATTATATTCAATATAATTATTTCTTTATTTCATAATTTTTGAATAATATTTTAAGGGTGTAGAAGAAGAAGTAAAATGAAAATGATTGGTTAAGAAATATACATCTTCTTCGAACAACATCTTTATGTTTGTATCTAAATACTTCATAGGTTAGTTTTATGATTAAACTAATAACTCTAGGATGTTTGGAGGGATGTTAGTATGTAATTTTTTCCATGAATTTTTAATGATAGGGTTCCTAAAAATTGTGAGGAACACAAGAGATGAGGTGTCATTTTATAAGTGAGAGGAGGGGCACTCTTGGAATTTCATAAATTATTAAATTATTTTAAATTATTTTTCAGGGAAAATTGATCCAGATTGATATAATTATAATATAAGATGAGTATGGGTTGAAATATTCTCATCTTATAAAATTTGAAAATTTTTTGGTGATGTTTTCACCGTTATCCCATTATTTTGACCCCCTCTTAACCCCATTGAAGATTACCATGATATAAAAGGTTTTTTACAATAAAAGAATCAATAAAGTAACTATAACAGGAAAAGTGTCCCATAAATAGACCATGGTTGACATTATAAATAAACATTCCATTCACTTGGATTAATATGGGATTTTTATAAATTTTAAAACATTTAATAAAACATTACTAACTACTAAAAACAACAATGTCATTTCTTAAAATATTCATTAAATTGGAATTTGAAAATAACATAAAATAATAGAATAAGAATATAATCCATTAAAACATACCTAATATATATATATATATAATTAATGGGAAACTAAAACTCATCCAAAAATATTGCTTTTAGCATTTTTAAAATTATTTACTTTATTTTTTTAATCCCTACACAAACACTATGTCGGCATTGCGTAATCATTTACGGTAATTATTGAATCACTAAATATTAAAAATAAATCACCATGATAAAAAATAATTTATCTTTAAAATAAAATTTTATAAAATAAGATTAGTTTTTTTATCCCTATCAGAAAATAATATAGATATTAAAATCAAGAGTGTGACATTTTTTACATTATACATACCTAATATAATATAAATGTACCAATCAAAGGAAAGTGGCTCTAAACGGCCAACTTTTCTGATATTTTATAGTCAAAGTTGATACCAAATTATCTAATTAAATAAATACAAGTGTTAGGAAGAATTATATCCTTGTCACTTTATTTTTAACCCTAATTACCCAATTTTTCCTTAATGAGGAGACAAATATTTACTAAGATTACTAATTATATTGAAAAATAAAATTAATTTATATATTCATTTGGGAATTAATTTTTTTTATATTTCTACATGTTTATAAATTAATATTTGGGTTTTTTTGTTTTTTCTTTCAAGAAATGTGAGCTAAGGTTGAAAAGGAGAAGATTTAGGCAAAAAATTCATTTTTAATGTATTTACGCCACAAAAATATGTTTACAAAAAAATGCCTAATGACATTTAAATCAGAGAACTAGGCTATAAAATCCAATGAAGCTGTAAAATGACTCTTCTGAAGAAGTTCTTATAGCATAAAATCACTACTTAGGCCAAAAAACCATCAAGGGTCGAAGACCATATGATTTCAAATCAAGAAGTAGAAAGTGTAGATATAGAATTTCAGAGACAAAAAAGTTTTAACCTACATATAGCATAAATTATAGTATAAATTTTCAGGAAGAGAGTGGTTAATTGTGCCTTATTACATAAAATATATTTACACCATAACTCTCTTTTCCCTATATATATTCCAGTGACCAGACAATTTATAGATATTTGTGGTTTTCAATACATTTTACGTTCTTTAAATTCATTTATTTATTTATTATCATTACCTTATTTCCAATGTCATTATGTTTCAACAAATATCAATTCCTTTTTTTTTCCTAAAATTGTGTATCTCTTTTCCTTCTCCTTTAATGGACGCTTGCTAGAATACTATACCGTAGTCATTGCTATTTTTTTTTCATTGAAATCGATTGTCATTATGTTCTTTTATTATAATTAAAATAACGCTTGTTTCAATAGTGTTAATTATCTATAAGATTAATAATTCATTTTCCATGCGTGGATAAATCATTTTGGGAAAGGGATTGAAATTAATGGTATCATTTCTTTAATAAATTTCTATACAGAAAACTATTTATTTTTTTGGATAAGGAATTAGTTTTTTTATAAAATTAGATCTTATTCTCTTATATGAGTTAAACTAGGATATTTCAAGGGATGGACCTTGACTTAATTGGAATAAACTAGATTAAGACCAATAGTTTGATATATTTCCCAATTTTTTAGTTACACTTATTGCATATAGAGTAGAAACCACATCTGGACCCAATGGCAGATTTCAATATTGGATAATCCAATTTGTTGGACCAAGGATAAATTGGTGACATTCAAACTACTATATGGTCTATTCCAAAAGGCCTTCCCAGGATAGATTTAGGGTTATCCTTTGTGTAGTCTCCCAAAAATTTATCATGAACCATTTAATTTGTTAAATTAAATTCAATCCAATCTAATAGATTAGAACCCAAACTTTTATAATTATATGAGGAATCAACTTCTATGTTCCAATTATTAGGTCACAAGTTGTTTACATCTCTTCTTTATGGGTTTGACCCCAGAAATCCACTGTTCTACATACCTTTTTAGTACGGATATTTTGGTTAATATAAATATATAATATAATCATGAACTTGTTTAATCAAGGATGATATGTGGGATAATTAAATTTTGGTTTCATTATCAGGGATTATTTGTTTTATTCATTATAGTAACCATCAGTATGAACCTTGGATTTCCTAATACCCATTTATTTTCATGATTATTTTTATAATTTTCACACATGAATTAGTTTCTTCATCCATGTTTTTTCTAGTATATGATCCATGGCCCTCTGAATCATTCAAGGAGCCAGAAATATCAAGATCCACTCACTTTTGAACTCTAAATCGAGGGGTACCTCTTTGAATTCCGTTTTTTTAATCATGGATAATTGAAAAAAACATGTTGTGATAAATCACTATAATTATCAGTATGAGCTTATTGAATAGAACTGTGTTCCACCATTACTGTCGGGGTGAACCATCATGGAGTTTGGCTTTCCATCCATTAGTGGTACTATGTCCTGCATATTTTTTCATCCCTTTTGGGAACATTCATTTGAAATAAAATCTAGATACATTCATATGATTTAGAACATTGTCCAGTTTAGAAGAATTTAGAGCAAGGACACACACAACCGTTTCATCAATTTCCATGAAGTATGTGACACCTTCTAGAAACAAAGATTATCTTCTAATTCAATTAAACGTTGGGACTTTCCCTTATCTATTCATAATAAATTCATGTAATGGTTGAATAATCAGTCATCTGAATCTATCACAACATGGAATGACATATCAAAAACATTAATAGATAAATATTTCCCACCGATACATACATTGAATCTACATAATAATAGGAATTTTTCTGAAGCGGATGGTCAATTATCCTGGGATTCTTGGGACTATTTTATAGAATAACTTAGAAGTTCTATAATCGTGGACCCAATGTGTGGTTATAGCTTATTAAATTTTTTATGGATCACACCCAACTGTACACAATGTGGTAGATGTCACGGCTAATGGAGTACTTATTCTCAATAAACCATAATTTGGTAGATCACTTATTCATGATATCTCAAAAAAATTTAGTCTATGTTAGAGTGATCGAGGACCTCCTTGATGTAAAATTACCTAATTCAATTAAACCACCCGCCTAACATCCCATGTTCATGCTCTTACTAAGAATCTAGAAAACTTACAATTTCTATAATATCAAACACCAACACTTGCAACTATAAGGGATATTTAATCCCATGCTATGTGTGGAGGATAACGTCTATATCAAGACTACCAAGAAGTCATGAAATAACAACAAATTTAATACTATAATTATATTAATTACAAACAAAAACCACAATAATACCACTTATATTTTTCCAACAGATACTAGTTCAGAAAAAACAACCCAATTAGGGTTACATTCAATAAAGGAGTGGACAAGATCCACTGTGGAACCAAGGAACACAAGGATACCCACCATATAACTAGTATCATCGATACAACAACCCTTTACATGACAACCTTTTCCCCTTAGGCCTTAGTAGTTTCCACTTCCTCATCAATAGCAATTTCATCATTATTTTCCAAGACAATCACAAGCTACCCGACCTCAATATTCAAACTATTAAAATACATTAACCTCATTTTTTAAAAAATAAGAAAATTGAATGACTACGAATGTGGTCAAGATTTAATGGAAAAGGTCCAATATCTGCAACCTTGAGCACCAATTGGAGCATATTTCTAAGACATTATTAGACCAACTATCAGGTACACATACTGGTAAACATGAGATGCACCAAAAATTAGAGGCCAAGTTTTTGATTCTGCATAGTGGAAAATAACTAAACATTTACCAGACATGCACCATTGAGTAAAATAATATATTAGAACCTAAATAACATGTAATAGTCATCAATAATGACAGTGATGAGAGAACACACAACTCATTAAATATTTAAGTGGATCCAAGTTAAAGAGATCACGTATAAGGTAATATTGTAAAAGAATATGTCTATGAGATGCAACCATACATACCCCTCTTACATTTGTGAAGATAATGATATAAGGAATTATAGATGGTCGGTATAATAAAGTTTTAGAAATTTTAAAATAACTCCACATAAATGTCCTCTTTATTGAATCCATAGATCAAATTCCCACTGATGCTAAACTATTAATTGATATTCTCTCTAATAAGTGAAAAGTGGAATACATACACAGCATTTCCTTGAATTAATAATGTTTTTTATTTTTTCTATGGAATCTCTCCCAAAGATGAGAGATCTCAGTAATTTCTTGATCCCCTACACTATAGAAATATGCAGTTTTTGAAAAATGTTATTTGATCTCCGAAAAATGATAAGTCTCACACTAATGAGTGTCTTTAAGAAATTAAGAATACAAGACCTGAAACTAATGAGAGTGACACTTTATCAAGATGTAAAATCTCTCAATTATCCTTCAGGACTTTTCGATCAAGTTTTAGTTAATGTTTTAAAATTTGTATTATCTGATTATTTTATTATCCTGAAAATGGAGAAAGAATGATGTGTCCCAAAATTTCTATGATTATCATTTCACAACATTGTAAATGCTTTAATTGAAATGAACCAAGGTATACTGATCTCTATAGATGTTGAAGAATAGGTAGTGTTTGATATAGTAAAATCCACTAGGCAATGTGATGACACATTTGACTAGGAATCTAATTTTATAAATAGTGAACAAGAAGATTTTATGGATATCTATGATGATAAGGATACCATGTATCCTAATTAATAAGAGGATAGTGTATATGATGATTTAAGTTAAATAGAACCTCTGATGATAGGCTCCTTTTCCAAATATAACACTCATAGTTATTAACACATAGACATTAGAATTGAATCCTTGTCTATGGAAACTGAAAAACTAATTAAAATAAACCCAATTTGTACTACAATTAATTATAATATTGGAGCTTAATAAATAACAAGAAGACAAAAAGATATGTTTTCTAACGATAAATAAAATTCAATAACTTGGGTTTTGAATAATATCAGGGGTATCAACCCCACAATCTTCACCCATACGATTCTGTTAGAAGATGGTTCATATCCCTAACGCTAACCTTAGAGGACACTCACCTTAACAATAATAGTAGTATTTAAAAAGGAATCTTTAAAAATTATTAATTTTGGTGTTATTTTTTCCATATTGAACAACAAGTGGGTGAGCTCTCTATAAGTTGTTCAAATTAAGGGATTATTTTCTGTGAAAAAATCAATTAAAATGAATTAATTCTAACTTAAAACTTTATTGGATGGTGAGTGTGTGTAGAATGAATAAATATCAATATAGTAACCAAAAAATACCAATTCAAACTCCTATTATTATATCATATTGTTAATATATAATCTTATTATGAATTATATTGTTTCCTGGACTAGTATGTTGGATACAATTAAATTGATTTCAACTAAGTTTATTATTCAAATACAGCATTGAAATGTCCTTTAAGAACCTTATTCTTATTGAATGATGTCATTTATAATGTGTAATAATTAAAAAACATTTCAATGGTTCATGAAAAATATCTTTCATGATATTATGGAGGAGTTTTAGAAATATTCATGGGTGATTTTTCCATATATTGATGACCCTTTAAAGACTATTGGAGGAATTTAGAACAGGTGTTACAAAGATTTGAAGGGAAGTTTCTAGTGCTGAATTAGGAGAAATTATATTCATGGTATAAGGATTCAATGTACTCGGAAATTAAATATCAATGAATTGAATGTAATTTATCCTAGTGAAAATCTATGTAATCAAATAATTACCATAACCCACAACTATGAATGGAATAAATTGTTTTCTTGGAAATGGAGGTTTCAATCATCAATTTGTTAATAAATTTTTACAAGTATCCTGACCAACGAAACACCTACTATCTAAGGAATTACTATTTTAATTCAGTGAATAATTTCAACAAGCCTTTGATGCTTTGAGAAATAACTTGGTTATCATTCATATCATTATCTCAATTGACTGGGATAACAACCTAGAACTTTTATGTGATGATAATGATTTCTTTATGGGGTCTTATTTAGGATAAAGGGTTAGAAATATACTTCATACCATTAATTATACCATCTAGACTCTAAATTAAGGTCAAATAAATTATATGACCATATATAATGATCTTCTGGAAGTAGTTTTCACGTTTTTGAAATTTAGAACATTCCTCGTGCACTCTAGAGTAGTGGTTTGGGCCAATTGTGAAGCATTAAATTGCCTTCTAAAAAATATTTCTAAACCTAGAATGATTAATTGGATCCTAATACTTTAAAATTTTCAAATCGTCATCAAAGACACTAAAGGGACTAAAAATTCCATTGTTTAACATCTATCTATACTTCTTCTTTGTAATATAATGAATTGTGTGAGGATAAGTATTGAAGATTATTTACTAAATGAGACACTCTTTAATGTGGATCTAAAAACATGGACATGGTTTTCTGACAATGAAAAGTACCTTTACACTAAATCTATTTACACATATTTTCCATATCAATAGAAGAACAAGTTTCTCATTGATTCTTTACAGTATTATTGGGAGAAGCGATTATTGTTTATGTGTTGTATTGATGAATTAATGTGATGCTTCATTAAAAAGGATGACATTAAAATTAATATAGAGTTTTATGATGTCATAGATTGGAGAAAATCATGGGTCTAAGCATACCATATCTAAAATCCTTCAAAGGGGATTCTTCTAGGACACACTTTTTCATGTTTCATGAAATTTGGAACAAATATTTGATAGGTTCTAGATGACATGAACCGTTGGAAAAAATAAAAATTTCCCTAGAATTATATCCTAGAATTATAATTTGATTCATAAATAAGACTTTATTAAACATTTCAAGTGTGATCAAATTTGAAATTTATTATTTTTCTGAATCTCACTAACTACAGAGGAGTGGTAGAGTGGAAGTACAAGGTTGATCTCAAAGAGAGGGTACCATTGAACAAGAATTTTTTCTGAATGTTAGGTTTCCACTATTTCAATTCATTTTATTAAAATAATTAAATTATAAAAATGAAACCAATTAGAAAAGCATGAGATAGGGGAACCAACATCCTTGGGTGGTTTTCTTAAAAAGCAATCATGATTTCACTTTCAAAATAAGAATACTTATTTCTTAGGAAATAAATATATTTCATCAAAATACTAAATGATTATTCCATATAAATCTACAACATAACCCTAATTCTTTATGGCTATATGAATTAAAATACTGGGATGAACCCGGATCTGATCGAAAAAGCAGAAGAATAATCCAATTCTGTGGTCGTGAATTAATTAACTTTATCATGTTGGGTTTTGTCTACTACTAAATACATATGTTTCATGATTTAATAATAGATATTATTAATATTAATCTCAACAAAATACCAATTGAATAAAATCATTTCATAGGGGAAGTAGTAAATAAAAACTTTTATCACAAACCTAGTATAGTTTATTCCTCACCTGACTATGGGTTTTTTCAATCATTTTTGGGTGATCTCTAGGGATAAATAAACCCAAAACCATTTGGGAGAGAATAGATGAAATATAATGAATATAATAAAATAGAATTAAACTATAAATCATCCAATTTTCATATAAAAATAAAAACATCAAATAAGAAAGAAAAAATTATCTATAAAGAACTCTGGGTCGGAACCCTTGTCATAGCCTCCCTATAGTCAAATCCATATACTTTGAATAGATCCTTCTTTTTTTTGGGATAAACCCTATTTATCATAATTGAATTATTATTTTAGTTTCAACTAGTCCAAAACAACATTTAATGTTCATCCCAGGTAAAACCCATGGGACACCATTTGAACGATTTATAAAATCATGTATCTTGGTCCGTCTGAAAAGTTTCATGAGGTAAAAAATGTGTTCACATCAGGAAACATATGGTCACCAATGTTTTTTGCTTTTATACACTTATTTTCCAATAAATTTTACAATCCCTTTAAAATTTTTATCTTGTTTAAAGTTTAAATAAAATACAATGCGTGGGGCCGAATTCTAGGCCATTTTCATTACTTCACATCTTGAACTGATTACATACACTATAATTTTTTCACATCATGAAATGTTTACATAATGTTTAATGTCAATATCCCTTTATATATGTCTTTTTCTTCTCCAATTGTTCAGTTTTGAGCCTCTCCAGCATCCCATGATCAACAAAAATCAAGTGAAAAAATAATTCAATGTAATTATTGATGCATTTGGCTTCAATATTCAATCTCAACTTCATTATTTTTCTATTTTCCTACCATGTTTATTTGTGGTTCTCCCTGAACTAACATTATGTTCTTCAATTTCCACATTTTCCTTTATATTTCTATAAATTTTTGTCTTACCATAAAAATACATAATAAATTAATAGCATGCATGAATATCATATTCATTAAACTAATATTAAACTAAAATGTATATAAAAACACATTCAAATAAAGTTATAAAATAGGGATATCAAAAATATTCTATGTTTTGGGAATTGATTTCATGTTCCAATTCTCAATTAAATGAAAATTTATACCTCTTGGTCAGTGTTGACTGTGTTTCTATGTAGATGGAAGTATAATCAACAGATTTGGGAAAAACCAAGGTGGTTATGCCATTTTTAAATAAAAAATATTTTCCTAATTTGGACTTCCCAGATTACTCATTAGTGATTCAGGAACACAGTTCAATAATACAGTTGTAAAAGGGATTCATGAAAAGTATGAGATTAAATATAATACCTTCACCCATTAACACTCACAAACTAGTGGGAAATTTTAATTATCTAATTGAGGGATCAAAAAATTATGGAAAATATAGTCAATCCAATTAGGAAATATTTTAATCTCAAATATGGTGACACGCTCATACCACACAACTTATAAAACACCCATAGAAACAATACCATTCTAAATTGACTACAGAAAACCCCATCATCTTCTAGTGTAATTAGAATAGATCTTGTTGGAACCTCCTTATTTTAATAATTACAAATCACATTTATTATGTTTCTAATGATATTACAATTTTATGATAACATTTTATTATATAATTTAATTTGATGAAAATTCTGATATGTGATGGAATGAGTCACTATTAGTTCAAATTTCTCTATGCCAGAATGTCTAACTACCAGAGTTGAGCTACCTCCAGAATGTCTCACTTCCATAATGTGTGATCTCTAGTGTTGAGCTACTACTAGACATGTCTCACAACCAAAATGTATCACCACTAGAAGGACTCATCGTTAGTTTAAATTATTTACCACCCAAATGAGTCACCACATAACTGATTCACTACCTGACTAAATAACTGCTAGATATTTCTTAAAACCATATTTGTATTGCCTATAGATATATATTTTCAATAGATATGTCTTATAGACAAAAATTTCAACGTCGTTTTTCTCCCTATTTTTGAATATAATTCTCCCAACAACAATATTTATGAAATTAAGGAAAATTGTTAATTTTTTATTATATTACAAACCATTTCAGGGATGCATTAAACTAATTTAAGATCTTAATATGAGGATATATAAGAACTGGATGATTATTCTTCAATGGGTGTGTGAAATACTTTATATTTTCAGAAAACTCTGTCGTGCATTGATGTTGCATGATTTAGAAATGTATGTGACTTACTTAATATTGTAAGTATCATCAATTGAGAGCCTCAATGTTTATATTTTCTAACATTCAACTATGAATGAGTGTAACTAAATGAATATGAGTATCCTTTATTATATAAATAAAAAAAGAGAGCCCTGCGACACACTATTTAATTATAACTTTAAGATAAATAGTTTGAGTTCCTCACCAAGAAAAATTTGAGGACAATCCATCATATATATAACTTCATATTGCATAGCATTAAATTTTCTAAATATTATATCCTTCCCTTACTATTTTTTTCTTTTAAATTTTATCAATGTGTTGTTTTCTCTATATTTATCCACACATTGACTCATGCACAAGAACTAGATAATGCTTGATATTATATTCTATATTTTTTCATTTTCTTACCCATAGTGTTTATGGAATACATCCTTGTGTGGCCTCTATTTTTTTATTCCCATGTATAAATATGGAAGAGGACTTTAAAAATGGATAGATTGTGAGCTATTTTTATGTATACCAGATCTAGGTTGTGTATTAGATTATAGTTATAAAATATTCTTAACAACAGGTGATTTCCAAGTGGATGGATTTGGGTCTAAGATTTAGACTAAAAACCTTATTTATTCAACTACGTGATTTTGATTTTTTTTCTTTATTTTAAATATTTAAACATATATTTGTTTTTATATATAAAAAAACCGGTACTTTGATAGTTTTTCCTAAATAGATTTTATATTTTGATTTTTTGAGTACATTGATTTCAAATGTTAATGTGATTTGTAATTTTTTTAACTCGGAACTAATACATAATTGATAAAAATTTTAAAAGTATGAAAATTTATAAAAATAATATTTTTATTCCCCAAGAGAATTTATTTTAATTGGGGAATTGTATTTCAAATTTTTCTAATATAAATTTTATTCAGAACTCAATTCACCTTCCCCCACCCATATATTGAGTTACTCACTCTCACCAACATCACACATATTAGGAAATTAAAAAGTTAAACACCCTAGACACAAAAAATATGGGAAAACACATATAGTTATTGGATGAGTTGGAAGCAATAGTAAGGCACTTTTACTATACAAGGAAAAAACAAAGCAGTGGCATGATCGACGCATCAGGTATTGAGTTTCCACACTAAGGGAAAAAGTTATATTGTTTAATTCCCAGCTAAAATTATTCCATGGAAAGAATATTAAGATGGTTGGTTTTATTTGAAGATATTAACATATTATCATATGGAACCATAGAAATTCAATGATTAAATATACCACCCTTTAATGTTAATGGACATCGATAAAAATTTATCAAGATCCATTATAAGAAGAGTGTATCTTATATGTAAAATTAACTTGATTCATGTAATGTCTAGATCTAGAATTAAAATAAAGAACTAACTTGGTTGAAACCCAAGTTTATTACCTCTCGTAAAATTAGGATAATTTAATCTTAGTTGAATAATGTATAATTACCCCTTTAACTAAAAAAATTGAAACTATGGTTTAATAAATTCCATTTATGCCCTAAAATAACCTAGCCTACAACACTTTTTTACAATAAATACTAAATTTATTGAATAAATTTTATAGATAGATTATTTATCTTGAAAGGATATGGTTTACAACCACTACCGCCATCTTCACCTCTCATACTCCACATAATCCCATGATAGTCGCTCCTCTTCCCTCGTTCCCCCCTCATTCAGTCAAAACTCATCCACTTCCTCTACCCATACTAACTTCCCCCTTTCCACTGGGGTCTGAACCATTGATGGAGCAATTCCCCCTCATAAATGTGTTTCTCAAATATCATGTCCTCACATGGCTAAGCTTTGTCCCTATACCCTGACTCCACTATCTCTTTCTCCTTCTCCTTTTCCGCCACCACTAGTGCATCCCACCCCACAATCCTCTCTATTATGTTCTAGTTAACCATTTTAATCCCACCACTTGAATGGTGAATATCCACAATCCCATATTCATCAATTCTTGTTCTTTTAGGGCCTAAAAACTAGATGAAATTGGCCCATTTTCCAGCCAATATGATGAGGACCAATAAAACATTAGATTTGGTTATACTACACAAAATCCTCATCGATGGAGAATTTTGGATTTCGGATTAATGGATTAGCCTATCACACATAGGCAAGGTATAATGACCTAGGAATAACATAAATGGATATCGAATCATTTTATATTAATATTTGTCACATTACAAAAATAAATTCATTAGGAATATAATAGTTTAGTGTCTCTGGAAACTTAGAAACAAAATATTCTATGCTATTGAAAGATCCTCAAAATCTCCCATAAAGATATAAACCTTTACTACTTCTACCAAAAATAATTATTCATGAACTGGAGAAAGGAAACATAATAAAGGGGTGAGATAAAATAATTACTAAGGGTAAATAAGATAGATATGTAAGTATAATTATAAGCATAAGCATATTAGAACATGATCATGAAAATAAAAGATCCTAAACTGCATACCAAGGATCATACACCTGAATAATGGAATAAATAATAGCATTTCATAAGACATGAATCATAGGAAAATAAAAAATATAATCCATGAAAGGATAACCTAGGAATAAAACATGGAATTGTTGCAGACATATAAGCATATATAATGATTTACATTGTATTCAATGAATTACTGTTGATACCATCCTGGTGGACAAATTCCTTTACTGAACCAGGTTTTCACCCCATTCTAGTCATGTATTACTAAACTATGTTCATTCCTCATTCCAAACATGTATTATTGAACCATGTACACTCTTTATTCCATCCCGATATTACTGAATTGTATTCAATCCTCATTCTAGACTTCTGTTACTAAACTGAGTCCACAACTTGTTCCAACCCTCTATTACTGGAATGAGTTCACTCCTCATTCCATACCTCTATTACTGAACCAATTTCACTCCTCATTTCATCCTTATATTAGTAAATTGAGTTCATTTCTTGATTCAACCCTATAATACTCAAAAAAGTTCATTTCTCATTTGAGAAATGTCTATCTCATGAGATATAAATATTTACCCAATGCATTAGAGAGAGATTGGTCCCACCAATCTCATAGTTAAACTGTACATACATATTCCAAACATGATAAACAATAATATCTTAACCCATGAAATTAAGTGGTTATCATAAACATATAAACATATCAAAACCTGTGTAAAAAGATATACGTTTCATAATCATTTAATCAAAAGAATAACCCATTAAATATAAATAGACTTCATAAATATATAACACTTGAAAGAGAAATGGATTTCATAAACATATAACCTGTTAAAGAGAAATGGGTTTCATAGAGACCAAGAGTTTAAGGATAACCCATTCATATATAGAATATGAATGGTACTTTTAGATTATTTCCTTAAAGGGAATGAGTTACATCAATGGATGTCTTCATAGATGGAAAATAATTTTTAAATATCTTTTAAATAATTATTTTTGATGATAATATCCTTTATTCTGTGAAAAAATTATATTTAATACATAAAACCATTTGAAAATCATTTCTTAGAAAATACCTTGAAAACTTATTAATAATATTGGAAATAATACTGAAAACCATTATACATGAAAACATATAAAAGGAGAATGATATTGTTATGAAAACTATTTATTTAAAATTAGTTTTCAATATTATAAATTATTCTTGAAATCATTTTGAAAAATATTTCCCATGAAAACTTATAAATAAAGTTTAAAACATTTTGAAAACATTTTTCCTTCAAAACTTATAAAAGATGGTTGAAAAAAGTTTAAAAACCATTTTATTGTAAATTTATTTTTTAAAAATAGTCTCAAAAATTAACCATTATACATGAACATAAATCTTCAAAGGATTTATTTTGTAAAAATCCTTGCATGTCATATGAGGTAAAAACACTCCTTTTTCATGGTAAAAATGCTAGAAAAATTATTTGTTCAGAAAAAGGAATAAATATTCTTTTGAAAACAATGGTAAAATAAAGAAAATGAAAAAAATGTATTTTAATGATCATATGATATTGGTATAATATTATTGTAATATCATTTTATAAAGCAGGTTTTTGAAGGAACATATATTTCCAGTTAAAGAGGGGGTAAAGTCAAGTTTTCATAAAAAAACATTCTTAATTATCTTATTTATCAAAGAGTGGGAAATGGTTCCAATACATGTATATTTCATGAATAAATAGAGGATAATAATATTCATGAGTGTTCTTGACATTTGTATCATAATATTTCATCAAATGAATCATAAACATATACAATTTCAAAATGTGATGTGATTGTTTCAATAAACTCTTATCACTTAGTAACTTTGGATCATACTCTCCATGTGAGAATAAAAAATTAAAATAAGCTTAAAAACCATGAAAATTAGTATATTCAGTATATTATGTCCATTGTAATTATATAAACCTCTAAAAAGAATTTATGTGCATAAAAAATTATTATTCTCAAAGAAGGAATATTGAGACAAAACTATTCTAATGATTAGGTTACTTTTAAAACATAAAACCATGGGAAGAATGATCAAAAAATGGATAAGTTATTAAAAATAAATTTATGTATTATAATCATAAAATAAAACCATGTACAGTATACACACCACACAAAAGAAATTAGTGATGAATAAATCAAGTATTTGACGGAAATAAAAAGTGTGATGAAATCCCATTATCTCGATTCTTGATTCTCATCATACTCGATCAAAAATCATATATAATAAATATAATTTTTTATAAATCTTTAAAAAAATATTATTACTTTTATTATCATATATCTTCTGATTATAGATTTATATTACTTTCTTGCATACAATTATATGTTAAGGTTTCACTTCGCGTAATATTCTCTTTCTTTTTCGTATGTGTCTTAATTTGTTAAATATTTGGTCCTTATATTTATATCATGATTTCCATAATTTAAAACATGATTTAAATAAAATTTATATTCATTATATTTGTATTATAATAATTCATTTGATATAGAAGTATGAAACCAAATACATTGTTCATGGAGACGGTAAGTCGTACGTACACATGGACGGTATTTCCATTTTACTATCATGTTGAAAAAGATATTGTAAAAGTAATATATTTATATATATTTACATATATCACCATTAAATTATATTTATTATATCACATATATCATATATATTCCATCAATAAATATTTAATACATTCCACATAGTGCGTGAATGAATCACATCGCTTTGAGGGGGAGGTAGTCCACACTTCCTAAAATGAAATTATCGTATTTACAACAAATGGAAAGTAAGAAAGATATGTGTTGTAAAAGAAATAAAAAATATTAAATACATAATAAATATAATATATAAAATATATAAACTAATTTTACATTATAATTTCTAATCTGAATGGTGGAAAAGGAAAAAAATCAACAATCATCATTTAGTGAGGAGGTAATTCACCGTACACGTAAACAATATGTTCATTACCCATTAGATAGAGGTGTGTGTAAGTGTAGGTCGAAACCTTATCATAAAAATACCCCAGTATATTTGTTATATGGATGTTTTTATATAATCATGTAACAATGAGAGTGGAGGGGGTAGAGAAGAAAAATAAAAGAGAGGAGTTTTAGAGAAGGCGTTACCTTTCGATCAGGTAACTCCTTTAGGTTTGTACCAAAAGGATTCCTTGGAAGTCTTCATTACTAAATTTAGGCTTCAATGATGAATATTGGGATTTTGGAAATTTTGGGTTCTTATTTTAGTAGAGTTTAGGTGATATAATGGTCTTTAGAGGTGTGAGGGAGTGGGAGGTGAGGATACCTTTTTATAGTGGAGGAGGAGTGGAACTCTTGTAAATATTTGAAGGGAGAAATCCACCCTCGTTTTTCATATTTCAATTGGATCCAATAATGGATCAATGTTGATAAAATAAATGATAAGTTCAATATAGGGCCATAAAATGGATCTTTTATACGTTTATACGTCGCCATGAGTCATAATGTTAAGGTTTAGTCCTTTGTAAAGCATAATTTTACCTTATTCGATGTAATTAATTTTAATTACATTCACTAATATTTTTGGTAAAAAACAAAGTTGGCCTTATTATAAATTATAATTTATGATGATTAAAAATATGTAATAAATTTTTCAAAATTCCAATCACATAAGTGGAAGAAATTAATTTAAAAAAATCTCACTGAAGGAAGAACACTAAGGGTTTTAAAAGTAAAATAGTAAAATGTTATCTTTGTTTTTATATCAAATTTCAATGCGAAATTAGTTCCAATGGCCTATATTGGATTAATTGATAAAAATATTATTTAATAATAATTTTAAACAAATTTTATGTTTAAATTAAACTTATAAATATATTAATTGAAAAAGAATTTTTGAATTAAAATCCATTATTTTAACTATTCATTAAAAAATGAAATCATAATGAAAAATACAAAAACATTATCCTAAACTATGTCTTATGTTTTACTTCCAAATATGAATTTTATTTTGAAATATTAAATATATAAATGTTCCAAAAATTGTATTTAAAATTTTTTCTCAATTAAAAGGTGTTAAAACTACCTTTATAAAAATTATATAGATTTTTATGCATAAAATTGGGTTTGTTACTATCTTATGTCAATAAAATATATTGTATAAATATCAAAAATATTTTATTCAATATATAATATATATATTACATTAATATCACTCATTATATTTAATTACTTTAATCAATAATGTTAAAATAGCTTTATAATTAAATAAATAATAATATTTTTTATCATATTCAATCAGTATTAATATTAATTTCTAAATAACTGGTAACCTATGACTTCATATTATATTTTTTAACCATATATTTTCATAAATTAGTTATTTATATTCATAACTTGTAATTTAATGGCTATTTTATATCATATTATTTTAAATAATAACATTTTAATTATAAACTATCGTTTGGTAAAAATCTGTCATGCATATTGTGCAATCTATCATGGAAAGTCAATTTTGAGTGTCACACAAGATAACCTCAGTGTTCCATGTAGATAAATCTAAAATTTATGTTTCATGTAGTGCATTATTAACATGGTGTTTCAAAAAACGCAAGCCTAACATATTGATTTAATATAAAATAAAATGTTTTCTGTGTTAAGTGAAATAAAAAATATAAAAAAGATTAAATGAATATGAAAAAAATCAAAAAAACATAGGGTGTTACATTCCACCCCCCCTTAAAATGAATTTTTCTATTGAAATTCATATGGGTTATCAATGTTTTAAAACGTTAATGTTTCGTTCAGAGAAATCCACATCGTTAAAATGAATACTAAAACTTCCCTTAAAAAGGGAATGTTGGAACCATAATGGTTACCGAATGTAACATATAAATAGGTTTACACATCGGTAAACATAGATAGTAATTGAAAACATGGACATGTAAGAAAATTCTAACAATCAAGTTCTAATAGAGAGTGTAGTATAAATAAATCAAGAGAACATTAACAATAAAAAAGCTGTAAATAAATGATGAACTAAGGAACCATCTTATTCATATAAAATAGAGGTACTATGATAAATTTTTTTATGTTAATATCCTTTTCAATAAAGTTTAATAATTTTCATGAAAAGATATATTCAAATGATTTTAGGAAAAAATCACCCTTTGTTATTCCTTGATCTACTAAACCTCTTTCTCTAAAAACAAAGGTTAATTTTTCATTCCCAAAACAATAACAGATCATTAAATACAAAATTTGGAATCTCATCTATCGTCAGTTGTCATAAACATCGAGTTTTTATAATAGGATATATAGTATGCATAAATCCACATATGGTAAGATAATTAATTCTTCTCAAAAACATCATCCAACGTTTAACTTAATCCATCCATAAATTTTTAGCCTCATAACCATTCCCAAAGATGAGAATTAAAAGCTTTAGAAATAATGTCATGAAATCATCTTAACATTGATTCCCCATATATCAAAAAGTACAACTTGGTTGTCACATTCCAAACATGTGAATAACCTCATTGTATACTCCCTTGAAACATGTTAATAACCATAATTATCATAAATCATTTTTCAAAATATGCATGATCCTTATTCTAATGATTACTGAATATATTCTTTAAATCCAAGGAGTCATAAAATTCATCCTTGATGACATAGACCATTTTTTCTTTAATCAGTTCCAATGTAATCTTCACAATCTAATTTACTTATTCATATTCAATAATCATTATTCAATGATCATTATCTCAATTTCAAACATTAATTAAAGGTTACCTTATCTTAATCAAGATATTACCTTTACATGAAATCACTTTTCTATTTCTTCATCATTGTTCAACATTCCCATTTCAATCCTTAATGAAATCTTCTATTAAAAATACTTATACATTTCATGATTCATATAACAAAATCTCTAAATTCCAAAACATAAATACCTCATGAATCCAAATTTATTCTTAAACCATTACTCGGGCTTCGTCAACTTATTCATTAATACCACTTTCCTAGAATATGATATATTAATCTTGTATTATGTTTCCTCAGTGTCAATCTAATCATGCTTATTATGATCAATGAAAATAATATTGGAAGAACATCACATGCATTTCACATGTCATTTGCAGTCTCAATATCTTCATAAGTATAAACAACACTCATACCACCTTCATAATTATCTTCATGATATTTCCACTTGGTAAATTGATTTTCATAATTCCCATACTTTCCACATTAGAAAATTTTGATGTTAACCATGTTAATTATAGTTTTCTCCATTGAATAAAACCATAAAAAAGGGGGTGAGAACACATATCATCTAATAAATCTATATAATCATGAAAAAATACTTATATGATGTATAATTCATGATACCTACATTTTAATTGATGACAGCTTAGTTTTATCCTGGATTATTCATTGTCATTTTTATTCAAATCCTTCTTAATGGTTCATGATGATTTTGTGAATTTCCAAAGCTTATCCCCCAGAAGTTTCAAACCATGTGTGCAAAAATACCTACTTTAATGTACCATATTACCCTGATATAAGTTAGTAACACCTTATCAGAGTTGTTACCACTATGTTGATTTGTTTCAGCGTAACATCCACTTATTGTATCCGGATAAGCACCCCATAATCCTACATGAGAAATTGGGGTTCAAAACCCATTTGGTGCAGGTTACTATAGTATACTGTAGTAGTACTGTAGCAGCGGCAGTACTATAGATCGGAGGGTACTGTAGCGGCGATAGGGCACTGTAGGAGCTGCGGTACTGTGTGGGTACTGTAGCACCTGGGGTACTATTCACAGAGTGGAAATTGTGCCAAAAAATTGGCCCTATGGGATATGTAATGGGATACAAGCCCACTCAGCCTTCAGGCTATGTAATGGGTCTCCCTCTACCCAGTTAAAAGAGGTCATTGATTTTCATTAATAATAAAATGAGGCTTCAGTCCCAACCTTTTAAAAAAAATAGTATCCGGATAGGCATTTATTTTTTCAAAACTACTCACTCTAACCTTTACCAAAATTCCAATAAATTTTCCTAAATCTTGACTCATCCTTATACATATCCTTAGAGACATCAGTAAACATATCCTTATAAATATACCTAGGGATGTAACTAAATTTTTCTCATACCAGTTTACAAAGGTTGACTAAACCATTGCTTTGATATGAACTATAATGACCAGTATTAACATACAAGGATATTAAATCATTTTAGATAGATATTCATCATATTACAAAAATAAATGACTGAGGACTATTGTAGTTTAGTGTCTTCGGAAAAATGGAAACAAAATTTTCTATCCTTGTGAAATATCTTCAACATATCCCATAAAGATCTCCACCTTTAGTAATTCTACCTAAAACCGTTCTTCATAACCTGGGGAAAGGAATCATATGAAAGGGTGATCTCAAATACATAATAAGGGTAAATAAAGGAGATATGTAAGCATAATTATCCACATACGGCTATGAAAACCTGATCATGAAAATATAAGATCATACGCTACAGATCAAGGACCACATACATGAATCATATCATAAAACATGATAGTTCATAAGTAATGAATTATAATGAAATAAATAACATAATCTATGAAATCATAACAATGGAATAAAAAATAGAATTGGGGAAGACACATAAGCATATATAATGATTTCCATAGTACTAAAGGAATTTCCTTCAAGACCATCTTAGTGGAAAAAATCCCTTGCTGAATTATGTCCACACCCCATTCCACACCTATATTACTAAATTGAGTTAACTCCTCATTTAAAATCAGTATTATTAAACTGATTTCACTCCTAGTTCAAGCCCTATATTTCTGAATTGAGTTTACTACTTTTTCTATCCTCATTTTACTAAATTGGGTTCACTCCTTGTTCCATTCATTAATTAATGAACCGAGTTCAGTCCTCATTCTAGCCCTGTATTTCTGAACCAAATTCACTCCACATTCTAGTCATGTTTTACTAAACCATGTTCATTTCTCATTCCATCCCAATAATATGGAACTGAATTAATTTCCCATTCCACACGTGTATTTCTCATGAGATATAATTCTTTACCCAATGCATTAGAGGGATATATAGGTCTCACCCTTATCATAGTGAAATCATACAGACATGTGCCAAAAAATCATAAACAATCATTTATTAAACCATGAAATGAAATCTGTATCACAAACAATTAAACATATCATAATTATCTCAAAAAGAGATAGGTTTCATAACAATTTTAATCGAAATCACATCCCGTGAAATAGAAATGGAGTTCATAAACATATAACCCATAAAAGAGAAATAGATTTCATACAGATATAACCTGTGAAATAGAAATGGGTTTCATAAAGACCATGAAATTACGAATAAATCATTCATATAATGAACATTAATGGAACCTTTAGACCATTTCCTAGAAGGTACCGAGTAACATCAACGGATGTCATATTTGTTGGAATACAATTTTGAAATGTATTTAAAAAATTCTGGATGAAATATCGTTTCTTCTTTTAAAAAATACCTTTTAATACATAAAACAATTTCAAAATCATTTTCATAGAAAATAACATAAAAAATTATAAATAATACTGAAAATAATTTTTGAAATCCTTTTTCCTCAAAAACTTATAAAAGGTTCTTGAAAACATTTTCAAAACCATTTTGTATAAATTACATTTCAGTCTTATAAATGAGGCTTTAAATCCTTTTGAAAACTATATTTCGTGAAAAATTATAAAGGAATATTGAAAATATTTTCAAACAAACTTTACATTAAATATTATAAAAGAATATTTAAAATATATTGAACATAATTTATATGGAAATCTATTTTAAAAAAATTTCGTAAAAATTTACCTTGAAACATGAAAATAAATCTTCAATGGATTGACATAAAATAAATTCATACATGTCGTATGAGGTAAAAAGAACATTTCTTTTACATGATAAAAAGGTTATAAAAATGAATCCATCAGAAAGTGATAAGAATATTACATTTAAAACAATTTTATAATAAAAAAGGGTAAATATTTATTTGAATTATCATAGGAGATTTGTATAATATTCTTGGAAACCCATTTTAAAAATCAGTGATTCGAAAGAACATAAATTTCAGATGGAAGAGAGGGTTAAGTCAAGATTTCCGAAAAAACACCTTCTTGACTATATTTGTGAAGACCTAGACCCAGAACACCTGGAGTCGGTGCCTTCAGAATAAGATGTGATAATTTTAACAAAACATGCACATATAAATTACATATCATGTCCCATCCAGAGAGTATCGAATTTAGTTCAGTTTCTAGGAAATCAGCCTCTCCTATCATACTTCATTTAGCTCAGACAAAAACCTGAAAATTTATTTCAAAAAACGTAGGGTGGTATATGAATGCCTAGTAAGAGGATTAAAATAAACCAGCATAATTTTTGAAAATCATTCTTTGAAACTTTCCATAAAACACTTTCTTTGAAGAAAGGTTATAACACATGTAACAAATCATAAAAATGATTATCCTAAAAGAACATGCTATAAGAAATATAAGAATACATGGTTCAATTTAGGCATTATCATTAGGTGTAAAAAGTAAAAGACTTTTTAAACTTGAATGACATATGGATATGAAATCATAGTTTTAAAAGATAACAATAAGAGTTGTTCAAATAGATAATAACTATAATTACATACACTAAATTCTAATTAAACATAAATCATGACATAAGCTTTTACTTTTCTAATACTCATAAGTACTGGCTCATAACCATGGATACTCTATTAATCGAATATCCATTTGGTTACATGATTGTCATACACAAAATGAAGGAATTTATATTCCCATACTTCTGTGTCAGGGCCTTGTGCCAAGACCTAAGGGCTAATTGTGACCGGACCCCAACCCAGATAGCTTACTTTTCCTGGTCTGCAACCTGGACGGGTTACTTTTACCAGTCCCCAACCCAGAGCATATTATTCCTATACATTCCTCATATGACAGATTGGGTCATGTATTCAAGGTGTCCCATTCCACATTGAATAATTATATTTATTTCATGTTACTCTAGGTATCCCATACCACTTTGAGTAATTTGATTTCCTTATCTTATTATCATGTTAAGCCACATGCATGCATCAATGAGTGCAACAATACAATGGAAAATAAAACCATTTAAACCATAAAAATATAATATTACAGTTATTCTTCAAAAAGGCATTAAGATTTTACCGAAGATATACATGGATAATTACATTATTTGAACCAACGATAATTACTAAAGCATATAAAATAGTGGGTGAGAAGGGGTTTTCCACATGATATGTAAAAATGATGACTATTCAATTCAGAATTATTATAAATGGAATTACATTTTATTTAATACGTTTTTAGGAAGTGTCAGTGAACAAGTAAATAAATTACGACTCAACTGACAACAATCACAACAATTGATAAAACCTCAAGTGTGCATTACCTGGTTACATGGTTTATTATGACCTTTGAACCATTAAATATATTTTGAGAAAAACAAAGTTTATATTTTCCTAAATCATAAAACACGATAGGTTCAATCATTCAATACTTTTGAAGTATATAATCATCATTTAATAAATCTTTAACTGAACAAGTTTGACATACATCTAAGGATTAGGACACACACCTTTATGTAAATACCTCTTGGTTTGGCCTTCATGGAGACCGGCATTATTTAAAGTTTTACAAGTATTACTTTCATCCCTTAATTAAAATTTCATGATCCATACATATTAAGGTGTAAGAATCCACAACTGTATATACACAATATACTTGAGTTTCCAACTTGTAAACAACTTTTGTAATTTCTCATTAGTAAAACATATTTATTACACCTTCGTTAAAAACCCAAACATGATAGTTTATTACATATGTGACCATGTGTAACACCCCAGGTAAATAAAGAATATGAAATTTTTATATTTATCCATATTTGTGAATAAAATATTAATATTACTTTAAAGGGTATGATATGCTCGATGGAGTACCCAATACGCAACAACGAGTTTCTTCGAAATCTTACGTTGCACTCTAATAATAAAATAATATTATTTCAAATGGTAGTTAACGCATAGCCGTTTTAATGGAGAGAGTGAAAAAAACTAACTAAAAAATGATTATATATGTTTGTCATATATTTTTACTTTTTACAATAAATTTTAGAGTATTAAAAATGTGAATGAATTCAATTTTAAGCATAAACATTCTAATACTTTTTAGATGGTCGATTAACCGCCTTTTGATGGAGAACCTCTTTTAAATCCACTTTTTGATAGTTTTATGTGTTATATTTGACAAAATAAAATTCTCCTCTATAATCTAGACATCGAAATTTACTTTGTGTAAATTTTTGGTATCATTCCGATAAAGATCATTTTTTTAATGAATATTGAAAAATGTTGCATTTTAATTCAACACCACTTTTTAACCTAATTTATTTATATGATTAGATAATCTTTTTAATTGTTTTTAAACTAAAATTAGAATATATTTTCACCATTTAATCAAATAGTGGTTGTTGGAATCAATTTCACCTTGAAATTGGACTTAAACTAGTGTCAATCTTTTGATACTTATTGTTTCATAAAAACACGCTATTTGCTCTGACGGCGGGAATTAATTATTATATTAATTAATTAAACATATATGTTTTGAATTTTTTAAAATAGAAATCATTTTTGAATTTGGAATATCAAATATAGCTTAGGGTGAATTTTTGGTAATTTTCTGAAAAACTTCAATTTTTTGATTAATAGTGAAACCACTAAGTGGTACTTATAAAAACTGGTTTTCCATTTAAATGAAATTTTACCACCTCTGTGTTTTGAATTTCAAAAATCCGACATACATGGTTGTCACTAAGAAGTGAAATGTGGTTCAATGGGATTAAAATAATTTTTTGGTGAATAGTAACTTTTTAGTTTTTAATTGCGATTAGAGGTAATTAGTGTAGTTAAAGGTAAAAATAATGTTTTAATAATATTAGATGAGCTTGAAACATATCCTACCCTCATTGGATGTATCATGGCAGACCAAGGAAATCCATGGGTCAACTTGGGGACCCCATGGAGCCACTTTGGTTTGGAAATGACATAAATACTTTTTTATTTAATGTTAAAATTAAAATGAAACAAACATGAGTTGTTTTACTAAAACAATTTTTAAATGGGGTTATACAACTCCGATGTTTGACTATAAATAGTCATTGGAAAGCTAAAACGATTTCCTACATCATAGTGGTTTTTTAAAAAAATTTAGACATTAAATACATTAAATTATTTATGACATCATGATGATGCAGCGATGACCTCATTATTTAACGATTTAAATAAAATGGAAAGATAATGTAAAGTCTAAGACCTACACATGTCCAAAACCTATTGGATGGGTGGATTTAGAACTCTTATCTCCTTATCATCTAAATTAATAATTGTGGGACCTTTTGTATCCGAAAATAATTTTATAATAAAGTATCCTTTTATACCTTTCCAAGAGTGCCCCTCCTTTCCTCTTATAAATGGCCCCCACCTCTACCTCTTTACCCACACTTCCAAAGCCTTTGGATCAGCCAAACCCTTCCCATTGTGTCTCTAAAAATCTCTCTATAAATCTTAGAAGCCTCACTGTTGGCAGAAGTCTTCCCATGGAAGCCTTTGAGCTCAAACCAAAGGGAGTTACCCGATTTTAAGGTAATGTCTTCACTTGAGTCATTTTGTATTATTTTGCTTCTCCAACCCCCAAAAATCTTTTTATTAATTTCTTTTGTAACAACTACCATATCTTAAATATACTAGGATGTTTTTATAAGAATTATTCGAGCTACAATTACACACACCTTCATCTAAAGGATAATGAACATACTGTTTCTGTGGTTGGCGATTTTCTGCCTCACGAAACGATGATTGTTCAATATTCTTTTAACACCTCTAAAGGTGGCCATTATGATGTCACTATATTTTATATATGTTATATAATATGTTTATGTTTTCTTTAAGCTTTTGTATTTTTCATTTATGGCATACCATTATTGATTCCATTATGGGTATACACGATATCTTCATTTTAGGAAATGCGGACTACCACCCCCACAAAGTGATTTGATTCGTTAATACCATATGTGGTACATATAAAGGATATATTTAATGGTATTGTATATCATACCATACTAGAATTAAAATACTATTATGTATCATTATGTTTTAATTCCATTAAATATGAAATAGAAATGGAAGTAGCTTTCATGCGTATGTACGGCTTACCGTCTCCACGAACGGTGCATTTCATTTCTTAACTCTAAATGTTATGTAATATTATAAATGAATGAACATACTGGATATATATGATATATATGATATCTACATCATGAGTAAAATTCTGGATATAATGGATATTTTACCACATGAACAACTTGTAATTATAAAGATTTTATTTTTGACTCAAGTACCAATGATCGTTAAAACGACCGTTATTGGCTTAAATAATAACATAGTGTTAATGACATGGTAATAGGTGATATTAAAGGAATAATGAAATTTAAAAAGGTTCTTAAGGAAGTATAAATTAACTAATGTTTATTATTCATGAGATTAAAGAAGGATCGAGTCAAGTCAGACTCGAGGTAAGGGATCCTACCCCTCTCTTTCTTTTTAAGTACACTCTTTTATGTCATTCCTTTTAAAGCTCATATTTCTTATTATTGGGATGTTCTTTTACATTACTCTTACTGTAATTTTTATGTTCATATTATGAGAGAACCTATTCTCTCTCATCAATCCATTTTGGAAGTTTTGAGTGGCGCTGTTAGGCTGCCGAATTTTCGTAAGAGATCTAACCTCTCTCTTTCTTTTTAAGTACTATCCTTTATGTTCCTTCTTTTAATCTCCTACTTGTTATGATGGGGGATGTTATTTTATATTCCTCTTGCTGTACATTTTATTTTAATATGATGAGAGACCCTATTTTATCTCATCAATCCATTTTTGGATGTTTTAATTGGTGCTGTTATGCTGCCGAGTTTTTGTAAGGGATTTTTCATCTCACTTTTATTCCAGTGAGATTTATGCTACATTTCCAACAATTTCCTTTGAGTGGTGTATGTACTACCCATTATTTTACTCATTGTGTAATATATTGTCATTTATGAGAATTTACATCAATGCTGTATTGTCCTTCTTTCACTAGGTGTATGTTTTGAAAGATACCCATGTCGGTAAGGGAACCTTTCACCCTCCTATTTTTAAAAGAATTTTTTTGTTATGTCTTCTAATTCACATACTATTATGTTGGGATATGTTCTTTTATATCGTTATTGAAGTAAATTTTATGTTCAAGTGATGAGATACCCTTTTTATCTCTCATCAACTCTTTTTCTGAATTTTGATGTGACGCCGTTAGGCTTTCGAATTTTTTCAAGGGAACTTCTTAACCCAATTTTGATTCTTTAGGATAAACTTGTACTCCTTGAATATTTCATACTATGAATATGTGTGAGTTTCCTCTGATTGTTTTACACTTAATATCCACTTATATTTTGTGTATTCTTTTGTCACACATAATTATGTACTGATTTATCCTTAATCCAAGGATATCGTCTTTGTATGGGACTTCGTCTCAATCTCATTTCATTGAGGCATATTTTTTTTACACACAACTTTCTTTTATACGGTGTATAAACCCCTTTTACTTTTACGTTTATTCGAAAGGAATATTTTTTCTATGAATCATTTACCAAACGAAAAAAGGGAATGTTTTTGTCATACGTATATGGTGACAACGACTTCTCTGCCGCCGTGACCATTATTTGAGTTTCGACTTCCTGTATAAGCCATACATTCTTTTTAAAAGAAAAATAAATACCATGTTTTACATTTCTTTTATTTTGGTATTGAAAATGGTTTTCATAATGTTTTGACATAAATGTGTTGTATTGATATCTTGTTATTGAAAGGTGGAAATGTTATTTTTCCTTTATGCATGTTTTATGTGATAAGATTATGTTATGGTTCTTGGGTATTGTTAAGAAGATGGGTGGTTCCGTGATAAACTAAGGGCGGGTGAGCTCGATATAGCTCTCCAATGAATTGGGTAATGCGAAGGAGTGAAACTTTAAGGTTTCTCCGAAGATATTTAGGGAATATACTATGGTGGGTATTCCAAACATAACCAAGAGGGTTACTCCCTACATAAGAATGTTATGAATGCCTCAAGTTACCTTTTTGTGTCTTATGATTTCTATGATTTATTCATTATTTGATATGCCTATGTTTTATGGGTAAAGTATGATTTCATTCTTATCTATATATGAACTCTTGTTTCCTTTCCATATTTTTATAACCCTTACAGAGCTTTTTATGCTCATCCCATGTTTTTTTGAAATGTTTTACACAGGTCAAGGGAAAGGTACATGATATGATGATAGTGTCAAGGAAGTGTCAAGAAACAATCCATGCTTTATTTTTAAATATGTTTCCATTTATGGGAAAAAATGAATACTATATTTTATGTAACCACTTTGTTTAAATGTGGAATTTAATGCTTGTTTTATGATCTAATTCTCTAAAACTCTAAACCTGAAAAGATCCTCAATGTGTAATCTTGTAATAACTCATGATTAAGTAAAGTTTAAGGCTGGGGCCTTATACCATGTATACCTATATAATCACGAATGGTTTTCACATACATTTTTTTCATGAGAAAAGGGATTTGTTTTCCATGTTCGCATAACCTGGAGGTACGTAGGTCCTAGAATTGGGTATTTGAGGACTTCCACCCAATCTGTATGACTACACCTGCCTTCGTACTTTCATAAATTAAACATAAAACAAACATATATATATATATGTATATATATAGTTCATATATTATATTTCTCTTGTATTAAAATACTCCCCCATGTTTGTACAACCTCTTGTTAACATCATCGGATTGAGAACCAACCCTCATGCTTGGCTTGGAGTATATAAACCAATGAACATACATATATAAAAACTAAAATTTTGGATACTAATAAAATTTTATTTGAAAACAAAACTTTAATCGCACACAAATCCTTATTTGTATATTGTATAAAATATCTTTAATAACATAAGATAAGAGTATATGGGGCTATGTGCATATGTTTCAATGTAAAATAGGTGTATATTTAGTTTTGAAAATGTAAAACCATATTTGAACAAACCCAAATATAATCATCCACTTTAGAAATATTAGTGCATAAAACCATTTTAACCTTTATAAAACCCAGATTTACCTTAGAGAGTTTATATATATATAAACCAGTGTGAATGTATGGACATATACATAATTGTAAATATATATATATATATATAATGTGTGAATACAAGATTTTTCATAAGGAAAGCAATTCATGAAGACCCTTACTTCTATCCGAGGAGAAGAAGATCATCGAGGAGGGCTTGGCTGAAGATTGTTAGAGGTCCGAGAGGAGAAAGCCTGAGGGGTTCAACTAGTTTATACACTACATAAAATATAAAATATTCTATGTTTTTATTACCACCATTGAGAAGAGTTGAGTCCAATCGGTCGATTTATTGGCTAGGGAAGACTTATGGGAAAGGGCGTACAAGGAGGCTCCACCTGGTTTGAAGGAGGAAGAAATGAAAAAGGGTGAAAAAGAGTAGTGTTCAGTGCAGCGCGTGACGTAGGAAGGAAAAAGATGGCACAGTGGGGGGTGATACCGGGAGAAAAATGGATGGGAATGATTTGATCTTGGATTGATATGATGGTCAGGATACAAATGTGGTTTAAAAAAGTGATGGACAACTCGGATTGATTCGAGGCAAGATCGGGTGACTCTTGATCATCTCAGTTTTTTAGAAAAACATTGAACGACCATGATTAAATCTAGCCAGATCATATGGTCCAATAAAAAATGCATTGGGGTTCGCGACTTCCAGGGATCAACCCCCGGATCGAAATCAACAGCTCAGATCGCGCGCGAGGTGCTCCGACATCCCAGATTTGATCCAAGGGAAAATTTGTTGTCCCACATCAAATCGGTGAGAGTTATAGCAGTCCTTTATAATCCTAAGCCTCCAAAAAATTTATAATAACACAAAACACACCAGGGAGCCTTACACATGGGCTCTCGCCTTCCCCCGTAGGCTTCGGCCTACCCATGCTCGTTGTGACCCTACACCCACTATGGCGTACCTAGGTTCTCCTACTGTTGTTCGCCCTTCGGGGAAGCTCTTCCTATACTGGGGCCGACCATGGCTTGGGCTGAGGGATAGGCTCAGCCACTTCATGTGAGCTACCTCCCTAGGCCCAACATTAAATGGATGGCCCAAGTTAGACCAATTATTTATATATAACCAAACTTCTAAAAGATCTTAAGTAATAAAAGGTAATATATTTATTAAAACCATATAAAAATTATCTTTTTCAAATTACACTCAAACATCACAGAGCTACAAAATATAAATTGGACTTTGTCTTAAAATTATTTCTAAAAAGAAAGAAATTATTTATAAATACTAAAATTTTAACATAAAAGTCCTAAATTGAGATTGAATAAACCTTATGATAGCTCTTATACTAGTATTATAGAAAACCTAGTTTTAGTTAAAATCATATTTTGATTTTGAAGATTTTAAACATAATTCGTAACACCCTTTAAGAAATGAAACTCTTTACATTATAGTCGAGAAGTTCGCAAAGTGTTTTTGAATTCCTTATTATATTTCAAAACATAATTCAAATCATTATTGCATAGTTAGGGTTTATCTATTAATTTTTCAATTCAAAACATAAAGTTTCACTCAATTGTTCTTTAGTTAAATCACCACAAGGCTAATGGCTATAATTAGAGCCATTTGGATTTCCAATGGTCACCCAAGGTAACGGTCGAGAAGATGACATATAAAACCACGTCTTAGGGTGTTCTAAACTTAAGGTATTTGAAGAAGATGGCTCTAATCAAACCTTTGGTTCTTAGCACAGCTATAGTGATCTTGGCCGTTCTAATGATTACTGTGAGGGATAATAAGGACCCTTACTACCTTCTTGGGGTTTATGTTGTTTCCGGGGGTCGACCTGTCTTCTTGATAGGGTTTCTACTAGGTATATTTGGTAAGTATGATTCCCCTTTTGATCATGGTGTATTGTAAACACTACTGTGTTCTTATTTAAACGGAAGAGACTTGTGTTCATTTGTGTGCTTCACTCCGTTTAATTCTAATACAAATTAAAACCACACCATTATTTTCTTATGAGAGGTATGTTTTGTTTATGAAATTCAATCAAAAATTAAAACATAAACTTATCAATATATGAGGTTCATGTTTTGGTGCGTTACATTATTCCCTCCTTCAAATAATTGTGTCCTCGTAATTCATTCTACATATGTATAAAAGAAAGACTCCCTCACCAATTTTACAACAAAAACCATCGTGGAGGATACTTAGGTAAGGATAGATGAATACCCAAGTTGGTGTTCAGTTCTTCTGTTTCTTGGGCACAAACACACTTCGGAAAGTGCGGGTTAAACTTCTGTTGTGTGAACTCGGGCTTCCAAAGAGAGGCTCGATGGGTGGAGAGTTATGAAATGTCTGAATGGAAAATTTCTTTGAGAATTCGCCAGTTTGGCTTCTGTATGAACAAGTTAATGACATCAGCATGATCATACAAACTGATGATCCGAATTTTTTACAAGTAGGTTGTGCATAGATCACCTTCCTAGGGAGCATCTTGAAATAACATCCTGGCCATGAAGTTTCGTGATTGGGTGAAACATAGGAAAATACCTTCATGGTACTTTACCATTTTTCTATATACAACATGTTGTTCATTAGCGATACCATGGTAAATATAGGCATTATCTCGATAAGAATGGGGAATTCTTGGACTGTTTAATACTTCATAACGTTTCTTTCATGTTTCTCTTATGTTTGCAAAAGGCTGGTACTCACTCTCACATGCTTTAACCAAGATGGTCTCTAATATATCGTTAGGGAGTGATAGGATGTGAGTTCTTCCTTCCATATGAAAATTAGGAAAATCCTCATATTTAGTAATACCTAAGTACATTTCCCTTTGTTTAAGTTCTGGTTTTCCAGAGTTATCTAAACTGAATCCCATGATACAAACTGTGAAGACCCAGCCCCAGAACACCCGGAGTCGGTTCCTTCAGAACAAGATGAGACCATTTTAACAAAACATGCATAGATAAATTACACATCATGTTCCATCTAGATATGATCGAATTCAGTTCAGGTTCTCAGAAACCAGAATGTCCTGTCATACTTCTTTTAGCTCAGGCTGAAACCTGAAAATTTATTTCAAAAATGTATGGTGAGCATATGAATTCCCAGTAAGGGGTTTAAAATAAACCAGGATAACATTTTGAACAATATTCGTTGAAACATTCCATAAAACACTTTCTTTGAAGAAATGTTATAACACATGTAATAATCATAAAAATACTTATCTTAAAAGAACATCCTAGATAAAATATAAGAATACATGGTTCAATTTAGACATTATCAATTTTTGTAAAAAGTAAAAGACTTTTTAAACATGTATGACATATGGATATGAAAGCACAGGTTAAAAAGAGTATAATCAGAGTTTCGCAAAAAGATAATAACTTCAATTGCATACACTGAATTTCAATTAAACATATGTCATGACATAAGATTTTACTTTTCTGATACTCATAAGTACTGGCTCCTAACCATGGATTCTCTACTAATCGAATATCCATTTGGTTACTTGATTATCATACACATAATGAAGGAATGTATAATGCTGGACTTCTGTGTCAGGGCCTTGTTCCAAGACCTAAGGGCTAACTGGGACCGGACCCCAACCAGGAGAGCTTACTTTTACCGGTCTCCACCTATGGGAGCTTACTTTTACCGGTCTCCAATCCGGAGGGCATACTTTTACCGGTCCCCAACCCGAAGCATATTAGTCCAATACATTCCTCATATGATAGATCATGTCATGTATTCAAAGTGTCACATGCCACCTTGAATAATTAAATTTTTTTCAAGTTACTCATGGTGTCCCATACCACTTTGAGTAATTTTATTTCCTTATCTAATTATCAGGTTAAGCCACATGAATGAATCAATGAGTGCAACCATACAATGGAAAATAGAACCATTTAAACCATAAATACATAATATGACAGTCATTCTTCAAAAAGGCAGTAAGAGTTTACCAAAGTCATTCATGGCTCATTACATTATTTGAACAAACGATAATTACTAAAGCATATCACATAGTGGGTGAGAAGGGGTTTTCCACATGAGATGCGAAAATGATGACTATTCAATTAAGAATTGTTATAAATGGAATTAAACGTTATTTAATACATTGATAGAAAGTGTCAGTGACCATGTAAATAAATTATGACTCAACTAAAAATAATCACATCAATTGTTAAAACCTCAAGTGTGCATAACCTGGTTGCATAGTTTATTACAACCTTTGAACCTTTAAATATATTTTGGAAAAAAAATTTATCTTTTCCAAAATCATAAAAAAAAGAAAGGGTCAAACATGAAATACTTTTGAATCATAGAATCATTATTTAAGAATTCTTTAATTGAACAATTTTGACATGCTTCTAAGGATTAGGACACACACCTTTACATAAATACCTCTTGGTTTGGCCTTCATGGAGACCGACATTATTTAAAGTTTTACAATTATTACTTTCATAACATAATTAATTTTTAATGATCCATACATATTAATGTGTGGGAGGCCATAACCGTAAATACACAATATATATGAGTTTCCATCTTGTAAACCAAGTTTAATAATTTCTCAATAGTAAAACATAATTATTACTCCTTTATTAAAAACCCAAACATGATAGTTTATGTTATATGTGACCATGTATACTTATGTAATCATGAAAGGTTTTCACATACATATTTTTCATGAGAAAAGGGATTTTTTTTCTAATATTGCATAACCTGAAGGTATGAATGACCTAGAATTTGGTATTTAAGGATTTCCACCCAATCTGTATGACTATACCTGACTTCATTCTTTCATAAATTAAACATACAATAATCATAAAGCTATATATATAGTTCATAGATTATAATTCACTTATATTAAAATACTCCCCCATGTATGTAAAACCTCTTGTTAACATCATGAGATTGAGAACCAACACTCATGCTTGGTTTGGAGTATATAAATGCCTGAACATAAATATATAAAAACTAAAATTTTTCATAAAAATAAAAATTCATTCGAAAACAAAACTTTAATTTCACCAAAATCCTTATTTGTAGACTTTATATAAAATCCTTAATAACATAAGCTAGGATTATATGAGGCTATGTGAATATGTCCAAAAGTACAATAGGTGTATATTAGGTTTTGAAAAACTAAAACCATATTTGAACAAACCCAAATATAATCATCCACATTATAAATATTAGTGCATACAAAATTTTAACCTTTTAAAACCCTGATTTACCTTTGAGAGTTTATATATATATAAACCAATGGGAATGAATGGACATATACATACTCGTATATATATATATAATGTATGAACACAAGATTTTCATAAGGAAAGAAAATAATGAATACCCTTAATTCTATATGAAGAGAAGAAGATCTTCGAGGAGGGCTTGGCTGAAGATTGCTAGTGGTCCAAGAGGTGAAATCCTGATGGGTTCAACCAGTTTATACAATACATAAAATATAAAATATTCAATGCTTTTATTACCATCGTTGAGAAGATTTGAGTCCAACTGGTCCATTTATTGGATGGGGAAGACTTATGGGCAAGCGGGAAAAGAGGGTCCACCTGGTTTTAAGGAGGTTGAAAAGAAAACACTTGAAAAGGAGTAGGGTTCGGTGCAGTGTGTGCCAATGTAAGGAAGAAGATGACACAGTGGGAGGTGATACTGGGAGAAAAATGGACAGCCAAGATTTGATCATAGATTGATCTGACAGTCATGATACAACCGTGGTTTATAAAAGCGATGGACGACTCAGATTGATTTGAGGCGAGATCGGGCGGCTCTCGATCTTCGCAGTATTTTAAAAAAAAATTGAACAGCCATGATAAAATCATTGCAGATCGGATGGTCCAAGAAAAAATGCAAAGGGGTTTGTGGCTTCCAGGGATCGACCCCCAGATCAAAATCAATGGCTCAGATCACGCGCGAGGCGATCCGACGGCCGAAGTTTGATCCCAGGAAAAAAAGTGTTTCCCTACATCGAATCGGTGAGAGTTTTAGTGGTACTTTATAAGCCTGAGCCTCCTGCAACATTAGCAATCACACATCACACCGCATGGAGCCTTACACACAGGCTCCCGCCTTCCCCCGCCGGCTTCGGCCTACCCCTACTCGTCATGACCCAACACCCACTATGGCGCACCTATGTGCTCCTACTCCTGTAAGCCCTTCAGGGAAGATTTGCCTATGCTTGGGATGGCCATGGCTTGGGCTGAGGGCTAGGTTTCACCACTTCGTGTGAGCTGCCTCCCTTGGCCCAGCCTTAAAGGGCTGGATCGAGATGGCCCAATTTTTTTATAAAACCTAACTTATAAAATATCATAAGTCTTAATGAAGAATATATTTATTAAAACCTTATAAAAATTATCTTTTTAGACTTACACTTAGTTCTCATAAGGCTACAGAATATAAATTGCAATTTTTCTTAAAAGTATTTCTAAAAATAAAACAATTACTTATAAACACTAAATTATTAACATAAAAGTTATAAATTGAGATGGAATAACCCTTATGATAAATCTTATAATAGTGTTATAGAAAACATAGTTTAATTAAAAGCATACATTGATTTTGAAGATTTTAAACATAATTTGTAATACCATTTATGAAATGAATCTCTTTACATTATAGTCGAAAAGTTCACAAAGTGTTTTTGAATTCCTTATTATGTTTCAAAACATAATTCAAAGAATTATATCATAGTTAGGGTTTATCTTTTAATTTTGAAATTCATAACGTAAAGTTGTACTAAATTTGTCTTTAGTTATAACACCACAAGGATAACGGCTATAATTATAGTCATTTGGAATTCCAATGGTCACCCAAGGTAACGGTCGATCTGATTCCATATAAAAACCCTGTCGTAGGGTGTTCTAAACATAAGGTATTTGAAGAATATGGCTCTCATCATACTATTGGTGCTTAGAATGGTGGCGGTGATCTTGGCCATTCTAATGTTTTTATGATAGATACTAAGGACCCTTACTACCTTCTTGGGGTTTATGTTGTTTTGAGAGGTCTCTATGTCATTTTGATAGGTTTTCTACTAGGTATATTTTGTTAGTATGATTCCCCTTTAGATCATGGTGTATTGTAAACACTATGGTGTTCTTATTTAAAAAGAAGATCCTTATGTTAAATTTTGTTCTTCACTTCGTTGTATTCAAATATTAATTAAAACCACATCATTATTTTCTTATGAGAGTTTATTTTTGTTTATGAAATTCAATAAAAAATTAAAACAAAAACATATCAATACATGAGGATCGAGTTTCAGGGCGTTTCAATATTATGTAACAAAGAGTGGAAAAATGTCACAAATACATGAATATATCTTGAATAAATATAAGAGAAGAATATTTATGATTATTCTTGAGATATGGATCACAATATTTAATCAATGGAAGCATAAACATAGAAAATCTCGAAAAGTGATTAGATTGTTTCAAAAAACTCTTATAACTTGGTAACATGGGATTATACTCTCCATGTATGAAGACGAAATCACATTAAGCTTTAAATATCAAGAAATAAAATAGATCCATAATATAAAATGTCAAAAGAAATTATATACACATTGAAAAATAATTTAGGTTCAAACAAAACATGAGTTTCAAAATTAGGAAAATTGAGACAAAACAATTCTACAGATTATGTAACTTTTGGAAATTAAAACCCACAAAAGAAATATCATAAAATGGATATGTAAATACCCATGAATTTAACTACAGTAATAATTGAATACAACCATGGTTAGAATTCACACCACACAAAAGGAATGGGTGGTGAATAAATTATGTATCTCACAGAAATGAAAAGTGAGATGAAATACCATTATTTTGTGTCTTGAATCACAACATACACAATCAGAACATCGGTTTAATAAATATAAATTTATTATAAATCTATAAAAGAACCATATTACTAATTATAATACCATATATGTTTTTATTATGGATTTATATTACCTCCTTATCAACAATTTTATGTTAAGATTTCAATTCAGGTAATATCCATTTTGTCTTTTGCATGTGTCTTAATTAGTTATATATTTGGTCCTTATATTTATATAATGATTTAAAAAATTTAAAAAGTTATTTAAATATAATTTATATTCATTATTTTTGTATTATAATAATTCTTAGAATATAGAAGTTGAAATGAAATACACTATTCATGGAGATGGTAAGTCATACGTACATATGAACAATATTTTCGTTTAACTGTCATGTTGAAAGAAAGAATGTAAAATAAATATATTAATATATATATCATTACAAAATTTGTTTTATTATATCATATATATCATATATATCATATATATCATATATATCATATATATTATCTAAATTAATCCTTAATACATTACATGTAGTGTGTGGATGAATCACAATGCTTTGAGGGGGCGGTAGTCCACACTTCTTCAAATGAAATTATTGTATTTACACCAAATGGAGAGTAAAAATATATGTATTGT
The DNA here is from genome assembly GCA_963277665.1 of Viscum album. Taxonomy (NCBI): domain Eukaryota; kingdom Viridiplantae; phylum Streptophyta; class Magnoliopsida; order Santalales; family Viscaceae; genus Viscum; species Viscum album. The sequence continues at coordinate 186,408,133 of OY728155.1, read as the reverse complement.
AAAAAAATACAGAACATTAAATAAATAATAAATATGATATATAACATATATAAATAGAGTTTCCATCATAATTTCCACCATGAAAAGCGAAAAAGAACAAATGAACAATCATCGATTAGTGAGGTGGTAGTTCACCGTACACATAAATAGTATGTTCTTTACCCACTAGTTGGAGGTGTGTGTAAGTGGAGGGTTGACAATTAGAATAACAAAATCATCAAAAATTTAGTATAATGGTGTTGTTTTAATGACATGTAATAATTAAAGTGGAGAACGAAAATAAAATAAACAATATTGAGACAAGGCATTACCTCTTAATCGGGTAACTCTGTTTGGTTTGTGACAAAGACATCCTTGGAAAAATTTCTATCCAAATGGAGGATTAAAAGTGAAATTTAGGGATTTTTGGAGCTTATTTGATAAGATTTTGGTCGAGACAAGGGGATTTAGAGGTGTGATGATGTGGGAGGAGATGATCCCTTTTTATAGTGGAGGAGGAGTGTCACTCTTGTAAATATTTGAAGAGAGAATTTCGCCCACGTTTTTTCATGTTTCAAATGGATCGAATAATGGAAAAAAGTAAATCCAATGAAGGATATGGTAAAAATATGTCCATAAAATTTCTCCGGGACAATTTTTTAGGTTTTTTTGAGTCTTGAATATAAGGTTTAGTCTTTAGTTAATATTAATTTTACCTTAATTGATGTAATTAATTTTAATTACATTCACTAATATTTTGGGTCAAAAATATGTTGAGATTATCATAAATTATAAATTATTATAATTCCAAATATGGAATCCATTTTTACATATTCATATCACATAAGTGGAAGAAATTAATTTAAAAATAATCCTACTAACGGGATGACAGGTCGGGTTTTAATGTAAAAAATATCAAAATCCTGCTATGTTTTTATATCTAATTTCAATGTGAAATTTGTTCCAATGACCTAAATTTGATTAATGGAAAAAATTATTATCTAATTAAACTTTTAAACCAATTTAATATATAATTTAACCATATATATAAATTAAATGAAAAATCATATTTGAATTAAAATCCTGTATTTTTAACTATACATTAAAAAATTAAACCTTATAGAAAATTAAAAAAAATTATCCTAACCAAATTTTCATGTATTAATTAAAAATATTAATTCTATTTTTAAATATTAAATCTAAAAAGGTTCCAAAATTTTTATTTAAAATTTGTTCTCTATTAGAAGGCGATAAATCAAACTTTATTAAAAAAATATAGTTTTTTATGCATAAAATTGGGTTTGTTTTTATCTTATGTATATAAAATATATTGAATGAATATAAAATTAAATAATGGAATATATAAAATATATATATTAAATTAATATCCCTAACTAGTTATAATTTATTTAATTAATTAGGTAAGAATATCTTTGTGACTATATAAATAATAATATTTTTCTTCATATTTAATCAGTTTTCATATTCATTTCTAGTTAATTGGTAACCTATGAATTCATATTATATTTTTTCAAACCATATATTTTCTTAAATTTTTTAATATTATACATAACTTATTATTTAATTTATGGGTTATATCTTATAAATTTAAATAATAACATTTTAATGATATATTATTGTTGGGTAAAAAAGGGACATGCGTGTTATGTTTGCCATCGAGTAAAGTCATGTTTGCATGTAACAAAAGATATCATCATTGTTCCATGTAGACCAAGATGATTTTTATGTTGTTTTTAGTGAATGGTTAGCATGGTGTTGTGTATAACGAAAGACAAACATAGTGCTTTAATATAAAAGAAATTGTTTTCAGTGTTGCGTGAAAAGAATAATATAAACAAGAATAAATTAATACAAAAAAATAATAATTAAAAAAATATCAAGGTTCTACAAAATTTGTGTGTGGAGACATTTTGGGAGCTTTTTTTTGGAGTTCCTTTCTACTTTTGAGTTGGATATCATCCATGTCACCTTTTGGTTTATTTCAAGCTTATATTGGGTGAGTGTAGAGTTGGATTAGATATTTATTCCTTATATTTTTTATCCACTCCCACCGATTCCAACTTTTATATTGATTTAAAAAATTATATGCCAATGATATGGGAAGTGATCTGCAATGACCCCATGAGAATTCATCACCCTCCCACTGCTAAGAGCATCCTGCTGAAAGGTGCCACTTTTATGATTATACCACATGATTTAGCTCACACCTAGCTCCCATTGGGAGACTCCCATAGAGCTATTATACATACTAATGTGTCCATTTTATCCACTTCCATGGTAGCCCTTGTGGTCAACATGGATAATTATTTTTCCCTATATTTTGAGAGTTAGGATAGGAGGCAACAGAATACTCTTTTGGATGGTACATTAATCACCCATATGGCTAGGCACCAGGGCAACATTTTTTGTTCCCAACCACTCTCATCATTAGTACTGATGCAACCCATGTATCTCCCCTTATTACACAACATTTTCTACTTTGTAATGTGTCACTATGATTGGACTTCTGATTATGTTGTGGCCACCGATGAAGCCCCTACTCCTGCAACTTCACCCTCCCATTCTGTTCCTAATGATCAGCCCATAGTTTCCAGACCCAATGAATCAATTTATTGTCATCCTACCCCTACTCCTTCAGATATTTGGGTTGTGACTAGAAAATTGGAAAGAATTATCCAAATAATTATGGAGAAAAATAGATAGATATTCTATCACATTGGAATTCAATTTACTGAGCCTATATAGTTTCCCTCCTATACTACACCCTGATCTACTACATCTATCCACCCTCATACTACTTCCACTAGGTCAACTTCCGACTTATTCCCCATTACATCCATCATACCACCTTCTTCCACCCTAGTCAAGCATCCTCCCAAGATTACCAACCCTTCCCCCAGTAGTATTCCATCATAGAGCACACTTGATGGTAAAATTTCTCTACAAAACCATCTACCTATGAGGTTCCCTTCATAGATCCAATTGTTAAATATATGGACTTAATATGAATCGAAACTTTCCCTCCACCAGTGATGATGAATCAAACTTCCATAACTATGTCACCTTCTATAGAGGGCCACTTCCCTCGCTACTATCACTTCTATTGACATAGTTGGGCAGATTTAGCCACCTATCATTTAGGGGGGGGGTGGACAACTAATTCTGTTTAGGGACATTTTTTCCACTCTGCTTATAATTCCCCAATGTTACCCTCCCCTATTTTTCTCTGGTTTATATGTGTTTTTTACTATATTCACAGTTCTCATATGTAATTATTTACATTATGAAATGGAAGGGATACAATATTTTTGACTAAAAATGATTCTCTTACACTTTCTTTATTAATTGTGCATTAAATTCTTTTTTATGTACCATATGTTTCTTTTTTCACCTATGATGGAACAATTATTATACTGTATATCCTTTTCCACAATTTATTTTCTCATGTAGCTATGATACATGGACTTCCCTAGGGGCCTCATACCAGACCTTCATAGATGCTCCATATTCTAAAAAAGATATTTGGTCATTCCATGTCTAATGTGGTGAATCCTCCCAAGTGACCATTATAACTATAGAAAACTTCTTCTAGTTACCACATGATTCCAAGAAAAACTAGTCCAATATATTTTTTAATGGATATTTTCCTATCTATCTAGATAATGTTATCTTTAATATAACTTTATGGGTAGAACCCCATAATTTGATCATTGGTATCTTTTTTGAGTTTTTGTAGGTATTTTATTTTCTTTTTTCTAGGTTTTCATAATAAGTATTTCAATCTGGTGATTATTTTTTATTCTACTCCATCCATGTATATCTTATCTGATGTTCACCTTTTCCGATTATGTGGACCTTCTAATCTATTGTTTTTTTATTAGAAATATTCAATGAATTGATCATTTACTTAGTGTGGGTGTATTTTTTTCTAACATTATTATAGGAATCCAAGATTCACAATAATATCTAGAATTTTCTCCCATTGCAAGACAATTATTGTAGGGATATATTGATTCCCTATACCTATTATATTATTTCCATTTTAAACTATTCATGCTATCATTTCAATATCTCCCACATCACTTCCCAGAAGAAGGAATATGATATTTTATGTTATGTGTGGGGGGATTCTTAAGATATATTTCATATATTCCTAAATTATATCAATTTTTAATTAGTCTAGGATACATTTTTTATTATAAACATACTTTAACATGAAATATCATTACACCAACATAAATAAAATTAAACATTTAGCTGGATAATGTTAAAATCAATTACTTATTATTTCTAATAATTTTATCATGATTTTTGGGTTGAGTAATTTACTTCTTATTCAAAATTACTAAAATTGTTTTTTATAGGATTATTAATAGTTATTATTACCTATGTGATTTCACCTTTTATATGTATTCATATTTCTGTGATGATTATTGACCATAATTTTAACATTATTTTATTTAACATATTTATTAAGAGATACTTGGGAAATGTAAACCTATCATAACATGAATTGGAATTTAATAAAACTTATTAATGAAAAAATACACTATTGAAATGATAGAGGTAGTTTTTTGATCCATTGTTGTTAAGAACAACATGTACATCTTTCATTCTTAAGCCCTTAGAATCGATGAATGGCCTATTAGAATTTATATGAGTTTTAAGACAATTTTATCCCTTACCACCATACTAATTTGTATTATTTCATGATTATCATATGAATAAGTTTGGGGAAATGGTCTTATGATGGGGATGTGATGATTTTTATTGAGGAGAAGTGTCATGGTGTTTTCACTAAATATATGGGATGTGGTCCATGGTTAACTTAGATATGCCATTCATGATTATTAAGTTTAAAAAAACAAGGGTTATATATTAGGAAGGTCAAAAATCACCATTATCATAAAGCTAAATATCATCGTAGATAATATGTGGTAAGGTAGAAAATGTGAGATCTATCATACACATTCCTTTCTAAATGAAAAAATGTGGAATATGATATTGTCATTTAACATTTATAGAACATCTATGGACCTTCCTTGAGCTTTTTGGAGTGAGGAGATGCTACTTTTTAGATGATGTTCTTCATTTCACTATTCATGACTATCATTCATTATACTTGAGAGTTTACCCTCTTTTTTATCTTGATTGTGTTTTTTATTTTCCCACCAGCCCTAACACTCAGAGTCATTTGAACCTTTATGTTGAATCCCACACGATTAATTGTATATTTGTATTTATAGAGTGGACATGTTAGAACTGATAAAATACGATGGTTAGGAACATTTATTCTAGGTATGATCATAACTCCAGCATAATAATTTCCTTGAGTAATGAGAGAAAAATTCATGGCAAGGAAAGTTGCAACATAGGTATAGATATCTGATGAATAGTTTGAGAAATGAAATCAAAGAAATAAAGAATTTAAATAAATAACATGAAAATGACGCATGGATGATTTTCTCTGCATGGGTGATTTTGGAGGACAATCATTTTATCCTAACACATTATTATATTTCATTGGTTTTAATGAATATTGAAAATTAAAATTTTCCCCCATTGGAATCCTTGTTGAGATGATTTTTTCTTGAGGAAAATAAATTGATCAAGTGTGGAATAATTAGATAATATTAATTTATATATGCATTTTGGAATCATTTTATTGATCATTATATATTTTTTATACAATTAAATTTTTGGTTTTTGGTTGGTTTCTTCATGAAATGAGAGATAAGGTTGAATAGTGAGTGATTCAAAATAATCCTACATTTTAGACTATTTATGTTGTAAAAAATTGTTTATCTAGTAAATCCCTTAAGATAGGACAACTGGAGCCCCATGATATAAAATCGATTCATTCCATAAAACCATACTATGGAAGAAGACCTTAAAGCATAAAAGAGACACATATGTTGTAAAACCATTAAGAATCAAAGACCATTTAATTTTCACTCATCCCATAAAAAGTGGAGATATAGAATTCCAGAGACAGAAAAAGTGTAACTTATATTGTAAAATCATGAATTATGGTTTAAACGTATTAGTTAGATAGAGAATATTGAATAATTAGAGTATAAAATATATTTCCACCATAAGATTCTTTTTCTTATATATATTCTAGTGGCTGAAAAATATTCAAGATCTTCTCTATTTTTATTTCTTTTTAATTTCAATTCATTCATTTCATTATAATTTTTCATTAACATCATTCCACTATTTCTATTTAAAGAGATCTAAAATCAATTTTTCTATTTCAATGTGTTTCTTTCTTTCTCTTCTTCTTCAATAGTCACTTTCTAATTTCGTCTACCATTGTTGTCAGTTTTATTTCATTCATTGAAATAAATTATCTTTTTATTATTTTATTATCATTAAAATGATTCTTATTTCAAAGAAATTAATTATATATATTCATAATACATCCTTTTCCATGTTTGGATAAACCGCTTTGGGATCGGGATTAAAAGTATGAGTTTTTTATGTGTTTTTTGAAAACCAAAAATTAAATAAGTCAAGGATAATTTTTTAAAATTTTGTATCAAAAAGGAAGTAGGCCCCCAGCCCCCTTCCTTATTTATTAAAAGGAGGAACACCCCGTAAAGCCTTTTCCCTGGATCAATTACATGGAAAAGGTGGGTTTGGGAAGCTGTCTTTCACCTAATGTTAAGCGAATGGCATCTCAAAAGCAGTCACCTTTCATAAAATGTAAAGGTAAAAGGAAGTAGGGTGGGTTCCACCTTTCCCTTAACTGCCTATAAAAGGGCACCCCCCTCCTCAATTCAAAATTCCTCCATTACTATAAATTCTACACTCTTTATCACTAAAATAATCTTCCTTTATGTGTGGTAGTTCTGGTGGCCTAAAAGAACTGTTGTTTTTTTGCACAACATCATTTAGAAGTTTTTTATTATTATTTAATTTAATGTTATTTTTTATTTATTTGATTTATTTTTTAGTTAGTTAAAAATATATTATTTATTTAGTAATTTTATTAGTCATACATTGCTCAGAAATAGTAGTTATTATTATTAATGATTAAGTATATATTAACAACTCAATAATTTAGGACTAATGAATGATTAATGATTAGCTAGTAAAAATTAAATATTTAATTTCATATGATTAACCAATTATTAAGGAATAATTAATTAATAAATAAGTAATGTTTAAATAATTATTATCTAATAAATAAATAATTACTAAATAATTATTAACTAATGATTAAATAATGATCAAGTAATGATTATATAGTGATTGACTAATGATTAATTAATGATCAACTAATGATTAAGTAATGATTAATTAATTATTAAATTATGATTAACTAATGATTAAATAATGATTAAGTAATGATTAACTAATGATTAAAGACCGATTAACTAAAAATTAAGTAATTATTGAAGAATGATTAATGCATGATTAACTAATGATTATATAATAATTAACTAAAAATTAAATAACTATTAACTTAATTTTAACTAATGACTATTGAATTATTAAGGAATTATTAGGGAATTCTTAAATAATGTGTAACTAAGGATTACGTATTGACTAAAGAATGATTATGGAATTATTATATACTAATTAAGAAATGTTTATGCAATGATTAAGGAATGATTAAATAATTACAATGTAATGGTTATAGAATGATTAAATAATAATTAACTAATGATTGCCTAATGATTAAGAAACGATTAAAAAATGAATGAATAGCGATTAAGTAATGATTAACTAGTAATTAAAGAATGATTAAATAATTTTTAACTGATGATTAAGTAATGATTAACAAATTATTAAGTAATGATTAAATAATGATTATGAAATTATTAAAGAATGATTAACTTTGTATTAATTAATGATTTATTAATTATTAAAGAATTATTAATGAATGATTAACAAATGATTAAATATTGATTAAATAACAACTAAGTAATTTTTAAAGAGTGGTTGTTGAATTATTAACTAATGATTAAGTAATGATTAAAGAATGATCAACCAATGATTAAATAATGATTAACCGTTGATTAAACAATGATTAAATAATGATAAACCACTGATTAAACAATATTTGATTAATGATTAACCAATTATTAACTTTGGATCAACATGGAATACATATATGATAAAATATAACAAAATGGATGGGAAAGAGGCTTAACTACATACACGATTTGTTAATCCCTGGATTAAGATGATTCATTATTTATTGAAGTTCTATTTTGTTAATGTCTATGGATATGTTTTAGATGAATCAAATTATCTTTATAATCCATTTAACCTACCATTAGCAAAGTGAAAAAATTGTACTACAAAACATTAGTGTCATTTTTATAATATATGAAGAGGTTCTAAAACTTATTTAGAATAAGTGTTATGTGGTTATTTAAGGAATAAAATCCATGTCTTGATACTACAAGTGGATGTGGCTCTGACACAAATGTACATAAGGGTAAAACCCAAAAACACTACATTGAGTTTGACTTAAATGGGAACTAGTGCATGATAATGGGCCTTTTTGTATACCTAATTTTATACTCCCAGGGGATATACTTTAGATGATTCATATTTTCTTTATAAACTACTAATATACCATTATGAGGACTAGAAATTCTTTTTAAAACATTAGTATCATATTTTACGATATAAGAAGAAGTTCTAAAATTTGGTTATCAAAAAATATTACATAGGCAAACCTCATTGTCAATAGTATTCATAAAATATTTTGGAAACTGTGGTAAAAAAGAAGAGAAAACATCAAATCAGTTTATTTATCCATGATAAAATGATAATTATTATCATATAAAGTGATATGGATAGAACAACCCTGTTTCGTCACGGAATCCGGGGATGACCTCCTGGACGGGAGATTCAAACGTTCTGATCGGTTTCTAACGGGTTTATTCGTAGAACCAGAAACATCCAATGATTCCACATCCGTTTGGACCTACTTTCCAAAGGCAAGCGCTCATTAGCTTGTGGACTAATGAGGCTTAGGAATTTGCATTGGTCGAGAGGATGGGAGGTCGGACTCATCACACCTTTTTGAGGGGAATTATCGTCTACTCCAGGACTCTCTTTATAGATTTAAGTTATGTTCGTGAATCCTTATTACATTACCAAGAATAAAATGTGCTTTCCTTTAGTTTTAACAATCAATGATTAAATATGCAAGAAATTTAGAGAATCTTTTATATGTATTCGAGGTTCTTCATCAATAGAGAATCATCTATATCTGTTTAGAGATTCCTGGTCAATGGTATCCTTCAAAACATTTATATAAAAGTCTCTTGGTAATTATGATGACCAGGCTGGTTTTAAATCCACTCTGTGGGGCACTTGAAATTTATCGTCATTCAGAAGGACAGAGATTATTTCAAAGTTGGGATCGAACCCATAAATGGGCTACCTATGTATCCGTTGTTTTGGAAAAAGGAATCAGAACCCACGTAGTTCGAGTAATGGAGTATGATGTTTATGATTGATGGCTCAAAGAAGAATGTCATAATTACTTTTACACTCTAATCTCACGTGAGTCATGCTCGGTGTGAGAAACAAGGGGTATTGGTAAAATTTAGACAATTGTGCCATGAAAGATGCAATCATAAGAATTTGTTTGGGGCTTGAGGTTTATTCCTAAAAAAGGAAACTCAAGATTATGACTGGGACTTATTCCTAGAAAAGGAGGCCCAGGTTAGGGGACTTGGGGCTTACTCCTGAAAAGGAAACCCAAGGTTATGACTGAGTCTTATTCCTGAAAATGAGACCCAGGTTAGGGGACTTGGGGCTTACTCCTGAAAAGGAAACCCAAGGTTATGACTGAGTCTTATTCTTGAAAAGGAGACCCAGGTTAGGGAATTAAGGTTTGGGGCTTACTCCTGAGGAGGATGCCGAAGATTATGACTGGGTCTTACTCTTAAAAAAGAAGGCCCAGGTTATGACTGAGTCTTATTCCTAAAAAGGAGACCCAGGTTAGGATTTTCTCATCTTAAAGGATGAGGTTGAATGAATGAACTCTCCATATTTAGTGACATAAGGATATTTAAATCACTATACTTTGAGAGAGATTCCACAGAATTCCTTTCAGATAAGGAAGTCAAATCAAGAAATCATGCCATAAATGGCTTTGAAGAGTGTCTTGAAGACTGAATCTTGAAATGGAATGGTGTGATGGCTTTAAGAGGGGTAAAATTGGGCAAGATGGGCACCCAAAAAGATAGGGGCGTGCAGGTCTTGCAAGGCATGCAAGTCTTCCGTGGGCGCGCAAGTATGGTCGCGCAGGTATACCTGCGCGACACGTGGTGTACTTGCGCGATTTTCAACCAGCATTAAAATACTTGAGCGACTCATTTTTAAACCCTTTATAATTTTCTTGAGGTTCTTCCAGAAAAGGGATGCGCAAGTTATATTGAAGGAAATAAGTCGACACACAAGTTTTTGATAAGTTTCAACACTTAGGCCTTCCTTCTTCTCTTTAGATCTTCCGTTCTAGGTAAGAAATTACCATAGAAGTGTTCCGGAAGCTTTGAGAAGAGACTTGGGCGTCGGGAGCTTCAATCCGAGTTTCTGGAAAAAGATCCTCCCAAATGAGGGGCCCACAGGGTCTATTTATAGGCAGGAGAAGACCCCGGGCAGTTATCGGGCGGTTACCACTTAGGCCGCGCAAGTCACCTGCGCGACCAAGGGTGTCGCGCAAGTGTACTTGCGCGACAATGATAAAACTTGCGCGGTGCAGTTGCTGTCGATCCTTTGTTCATGCCTTTGTCGATTTTTGATGTTTTCTTCAAAGGTTTAATCACTTTGAGCTCAGATATTCCCTTTTCTGATCTTTAGATTCTGTGACGAAAGGAGCGTTAACAAAAGTCCCCCCTCAGAGTTGGATCCGGGAAAAAAAATGAGGATTTGACTCTGAGGAAATGGAATACATTCAAAGGAAAAGGGGGCGCGCAAGTCTTCAGGGCACAGAGGGCAGCGCGCAAGTGTGCTGGAACTTGACTTTTATTCAGAGTTCCTTTGTCTTTTGTGGGCAGTTTAAAGTCATGCAAGCCAGACATAAAGGGGCTAATGTTTAAGGTCGAAATAGCTTTGACCAAAAAAATGGGATAAAATTGATTCAATTCCTTGACAATTTATCTGAAAAAATATTACCATACTCAAGTATGAGGGAAAAAATGTAAACTATGACTTAAGAATATTTGAATCTGAGGAATGATATGAAAAAGAGCTAAAAGGCATTAGAATAAGTAGTTTCCAAGAATGAAGTTACTATTATTTAACAAAACCCATTAGGGGGTTGAAATATGCAGGGCCACCTATGGGCATTGGCTGCATCGTCAAATAAATAGTATCTTTCGGCTGACATGTCTGTTATGTGGACTGTTTATGCAAGGCCCCCTATGGGCACGTGCTGCATAGTCAGGCAAAAGAACACCCAGAAATTTACTTTCCTAGTGCTAAAATCTAGTGAAAGTTTATGGAGATTCAAATTTTCTAAAGTATAGAGTTTGTTGTATGGAAATAGGTACTTGAATATGGAGAAGATATTTCCGAACAAGAATATCGAAGAACTGGATGAATATCACTCCTACGAAGGTCTGACCCAATCGTAGGGAAGAAGAATAAACCATAGACTTGAATACTTTCAGATCATGAAAAATGATATGGGACAAATATGTTAAGGATGGCTATTTTTTTTGTGGATCCCTACATACTGTCGTTTAAGACAAATAAGGACAAAAGAGGCATTCTTCCCAGGAATGAAGTTACTATTATTTAACAAAACCCGTTAGGGGGTTGAAATATGCAGGGCCACCTATGGGCATTGGCTGCATGGTCAAATGAAAAGCATCTTTTGGCTAACAAGTCTGTTATGTGGACTGTTTATGCAAGGCCACCTATGGGCACGTGCTGCATAGTCAGGCAAAATAATTCTCAGAAGTTTGACATTTTTGTGACTAGAAGTCATGAAAAGGGTTATGAAGATCTGAAAATATTTAAGGTTAGGATTATAATACATAAAGATGGGTATTGTCCAATGTATATAGAGATACATAGGTCAATGAAAACCATAATCATGTTGTGGCTGGGTCCTGAGTTGAAATTTTGGATTTCACTACGTATCTCATAATAATGAGAATCAAGCCATACGTAGTTCTTGAAATGCAGTTTAACGTCGTGCAGGACGACAAGTATGAGTGATCTTAGTTTAGGGTCATAGAATTCGGACCATAATAATGAATACACAGTGTGTGTTTTCATGAGGACTTTTCAACCAAGGGACTGAAAGTGAAATTTGGGGTTAGGCCCAAAAGACTTGGGACTGGATTCGAGGGACACTCGAATGTTCCTACGTATCCCATAAGGATGGGAATCAAGTCCACGTAGTTCTAGAAATTCCCTTTGTACAAATTTGGTTCGTACGTGTGAAGGGTGAAAGGGGACTTTAGTGAAATGATGGTTTAACCTAAAAAAGTTTAGGCATTACCATCTATGCATGTAGTCTTTTGAAAATGAAAACCATGATTGAAAAATCAATGTCAATAATAGTTCACTCTCAAATGAGGAAATCAAAGAATATTGTAGTTTATTGTCGTACCGGACAATAGTGTTGTATAGTTTAACGTCATATAACAAGGACGAAAGTGAATCAATGTAAAAAATATTGATTCTAGGGGTGGTTTCACAAATCAACATCATATGAGATGGTGGTGAACCGATGTGAAGAGATTGTTTCTGGGCTTGAACCCTGGGAGGTTGCCTACATACCCAGCCTGGAGGGCAAGGATCAAAGTCCGTGTAGTTCAATTAAAGAATGAATTAATGATCAAGTTGTTCTTGTGGACAATGATCTAATAAAAAATATTGTTGGGACTTACACATGGTTAGTGGCCCAAAGGGAGTTTTATGGTTGTTGTTCGCTCTAAGCTCACGTGAGTCATACTCGGTGTGAGAAACAAGATGTAATAACAACCTTAACGATGTACAGTTTAATGTCATGTAGGACATAAGAAAGGGACTATGCAGTTTAAAGTCTTGCAGTTAGGACTATTGGTGCTGCACAGTTTAGTGTCATGTAGTAGGGAAAAAATACAGTTTAATGTCATGTAGGACCTATCAAGGTTTTTCTGTACAGTTTAGCGTCATGTAGTTAGGACGATGGGGATAAAATAGTTTAACGTCATATTGGACAAAAGGGGGACTGTGCATTTTAATGTCATGCCGTAAGGACAAAAGAGTGTACCATTTTAACGTCATGTCGGACGAAAGTGTGAATAGTTTAAGGTCATATGCATGGACCGTGAATGGTGCATTTTAATGTCATACTGGACCTTTGATGATTATATAGTTTAACGTATTTCCGGACATGAGGGAATTTCATACAGTTTAGCGTCATGTAGTTAGGACGTCACAATTTAACGTCTTGCTGGACCAGGGATGATACAGTTTAAGGTCATGTTGGACGGTTTAGGGAACTTTTTCACAGTTTAATGTCGTGTGGGACGAAGTTGCAGTTTAAAGTCATACTGGACCATTGTTGTATAGTTTAACGTCAAATAGAAAGGACGAACTGGGGCTGTACAGTTTAAAGTCATGTAGCTAGGACTAAGGTGAACCAATATGAGGATATCAGTTCTGGGGACTTTTTACAGTTTAACGTCATGCTGGACGATGAAAGTGCCACACAGTTTAATGTCATGTTGCTAGGACACAATATAGTTTAATGTCATCTCGGACAAAATATAGTTTAATGTCATCTCGGACAAAATATGGAACTTCTGTACAGTTTAATGTCATGTAGATAGGACATAATACAGTTTAGTGTCATGTAGGACAAAAGATATCATGAACCAATGTGATTGTTTTGGATCTGGGAACAATATTTTGTGTTTATACAAAATACTTCTTCAGAAATCTGGCATTAGTTGGAGTCGTAATGTGTTCTCCATCCATTGAGATTAGAGAATATGCTCCATTGGAGTAGACCTTATGTATTGAATAAGGTCCTTCCAATATTGTTTCAAGCTTGGGAGGCTTCTTTCCTGGTATCATTGGTGCTCTGAGAACCAATACCAATTCTCCCTGAATAAATGAACGAAGACGAACTTTTTTGTTAAAAGCTCGTGCTATTCGATTCTGATAGATTTCCATGTGGTGCAAAGTGCACAATCTTTTCTCATCTAACTATTCCAATTCATTCAACCGCTTTTGGGATTGCTCATCTGTTGATAACTGATCACAAATGGATATTCTGAGTGAGGGCAATTGAACTTCAATTGGAAAGACTGCTTCTGTTCCATATACCAATGAATATGGAGTTGACCGCGTTGCATTGCGAGTGGTAGTCCGATAAGCCCATAAAGCATGAAAGAGTTTATCAGGACATGACCTCTTATCTTTATCCACCATCTTTTGCAGTATATTTGAAAGAGTCTTGTTGAAGGCCTCTATCTGGCCATTAGCCGCTGCATGATATCGAGATGAATGGTTGGACTTAATGTTGTATTCTTGATACAATTTCTTTATCTCAGAAGAACAGAAGTTGGTGCCGTTTTCCGTCAATATGGTATGAGGGACACCAAATCTTGTGATGATGTTAGACTTGATGAAGCTAACAATGCATTTAGAACTGACTTCTTTGAGAGGTACTGCCTCTGCCCATTTCGAAAAGAAATCAGTAGCAGTAAGAATGTAATTAAACTACTTGGTCGTAGCTGAAGGGTAAGGTCCCACCACATCCATTCCCCATGTGGAAAATGGCCATGAGTATTTAGCTGTATGAAGCAACTCTGGAGGTTTATGAATGAAGTTGGCATATACTTGGCATGAATGACACTTCATTGTGAAATTAACACAATCTTGTATCATTGAAGGCCAAAAGTATCCAAGCCTTCGAATTTGATCATATAGTCTATGTCCAGACTGGTGGGCACCACAAACTCCTGCATGGACTTCTTTTATGATAGCCATTGTCTCTTCACGATCAATACATCTGAAGAGAACTCCATCAAAACCACGTTTGTAGAGAATTTTCTCGAGGTGGTTTGGGCCATCATAAAGAGTAAAATTGACCACACGTCGCCAGATTTGTTCTTTCTCAGCTCTATCAGGTGGAAGTTTTCCATTTTGAAGGTATTCCCTGATAGGTGACATCCAACCTGTAGTATGACCATACGTTTCAGGAATGGGACTAATTTCATTAATTTCCTCTGTTCTGACTTGATCATAAGGTGAAATTGCACGACGGTGGGCAATACAGATGGTTGTCTCGTCCCGATTTGGATCTACTAAAGCTGTGGCTATATTAGCCAGTGCATCATCTTGAGCATTTTATGATCTTGGGACATAAGAAAATGTCGGTTCTGAAGGGAATTCCGACATTAACTCTCTGATGTAATCATACAAAGGGATTAATTCTTCTTTTCTGATGGTATAAACCCCATTGACTTTTTTGATTACCAGGTCTGAATCAGCTTTCCCCTTTAAGTGATTCACTTGTGCTTGAAGTGATAACTCCAAGCCTGTAATGAGAGCTTGGTATTCAGATTCATTATTGGTACCACCTTCCCACAACAAAAAGGAATAAGGTAACACTGCCTTATCTGGAGAAATGAGCACAATTCCTAAACCAACTTTATTGAATTTAGGATTTTCCATTTTCTTCCCTGTTGGACTTCTAGAAGCACCATCAAAAGACATTTCCCATGTTTGAGGACTTTCTTGAATAGAGAAAACTTCCTCATCAGGGAGTTCGATATCTGAATACGTGTCTTCCACTGAAGGATGTTCAGCAAGGAAATCAGCCAGAGCTTGGCCCTTAATTTCCTTTTGAGACACATTCTGAATGTCGAACTACTGTAGAATAACCGCCAACCTTGCCAGACGTCCTGTAAGCATTGGACGACTAAGGATGAATTTGAGCAGATTATTACGAGATACCAATTGGACCTCGTGATTTTGCAGGTAGTGTCTCAGTTTCTGAACTACAACGATTAATGCTAGGAAGCACTTTTCAATACCTGAATACTGGGTTTCTGCTTCAAGCATAGTTCTACTGAGATAGTAGAGACTATTTTCATTCCCAACATCATTCTTTTGAGCGAGAAAGGCACCCAATGATCGCTTTAAAGCTGTCACATAGAGGATAAGAGGTCTACCCTCAACAGGTGTCATGAGTACTGGTGGACTCAAGAGGTATTTATTGAGAACATCAAATGCTTCTTGACAATTTTCAGTCCACCGGTAAGTGACTCATTTCTTCAATAATTTGGTAACGGGTAAACTTTTGCCTGCCAAATTGGCGATGAAACGCCGAATATAGGCTAAGTGCCCTTGAAGTCCTCTTAATTCATTCAAATTCTGAGGAGGTGACATACCAAGGATTGATTTGGTCTTCTAAGGATCGACTTCAATACCACGATGGCATACAACAAAGCCGAGGAATTTTCCTGAGGTTACCCCAAAAGCACATTTTAAGGGGTTCATCTTTAAATTATGTTGTCGAAGCTTGTGGAATATGACTTAAAAATCAGCCAAGTGATTAGAACGTTGTTTGGATTTAACCACCAACTCATCTACATAGCATTCAACAAACTTCCCTAAAAGAGGTTTGAAGATACGATGCATGGCGCGTTGATATGTTGCACCTGCATTCTTCAAACCAAAGGGCATTACCCTGTAACAAAACACACCTTGAGGAGCTCTGAAGGATGTATATTCCTCATCTTCTGGGGCCATTCGGATCTGATTATATCCAGAATATCCATCCATGAAAGAAAGTACTTCATAGCCAGCCATCGCATCAATTAAGAGTTCTGTAATCGGAACTGGGAAATCATCTTTAGGACAATACCGATTAAGATATCTGAAATCGATGCAAACCCTAACTTGTCCGTTCTTCTTCTTTACAGGGACAATATTAGCCAACCACTTGGGATATTGAACTTCTCTGACGAAGTTATCTTTGATAAGCTTATCCACTTCAGCCTCAATTTTGGAAGCATAGGTTGGGTGTGTTCTTCTCGCGGCTTGCTTGAATCCTCGATGTTCTTTTGGTAAACCCAAATGATGAGTAGCAACATCAGGATCAAGGCCAGGCATCTCTGTATAATTCCAAGCAAAAATATCTTTATTTTTCTTTAGAAAAGAAATATACATCTCTTGCTCTTCAAGGGTCATGGCCGCACTAATTAAAGTGGGGCGTGGATCTTTCTCTGTACCCAGATTTATTTCTCTGAGTTCATCCATAGTGGTAGAGATACCCACTTCAAATGCTGGAGGAGCATCTCTAAGATCTTCCTCTTCCTCTTCATCACGTATTATTTCTTCTGTTTCTACTTGCAAAGTGGATGAAAAAACGAATTTCTCATGATCATAAGAGATGTCAAAATTTTCACATTTTGAAGAAGAAGCTTCCATTTCCGACCCTATTGATGATAAAGGGTCTTCTTTGGGAAAAAAAGAGGAGATGATGGATTGAGAATCGACATCATTATTCACCTCTGGTGTTGCTATAACTTCTTCTGGTCTGATTAGCGAAGTATAGACTTGTTGGATTTCAGCAGACGAAATGAAAACGTCACCACTTATGCTTTCATCACTGCTTGGTAAGTTACCAATTTCTCCCATGTTGTCTGGCTCGATTGACGTAATTGACATTATGGATCTTTCCATAAGAGTATTTTGATTTGGGCCTATTTTGTCAATTTGACTGATAGGAAACACATAATCTGTACTCACATGTGAAAATGGATTTATTGGAATTTTTTCCAAACCATATGGAGCATTAACTTTGGTAATTTCCTTCATTGTAGATTTTTCTCTTCCCTTCATGTGATAAAATTCCTCCTCAATGTATTGAGACTCACATGTCTTGAATGGGGCCTTATCACCATACAATGTTCCAACTTGACCATCGAAATAGTATTTCAGACATTGATGGTATGATGACGGAATAGCTGCATGCGGATGTAGCCAGAGTCTTCCAAGCAAGATATTGAAAGCTGAGTCTTGATCAACAATCATGAAATCCGAATTGGAAACAAGATCTCCAAACTGAGTTCTGAGTGTAACTTCTCCCAGTGGTTCTTGTTCATTTTTATCATATACTTGGAACATCATGGTAGAAGGAGATAAATCAGATTCCGTGAGGCCCAATCGACAAATTGTACGAATGGGCATGAGGTTGACTCCTGAACCATTGTCAATGAAAGCTCTTCGAACATCTATACCATTGACTTTGCCAGATAAGTACAAAGGTTTTATGTTCCCATGCACAACATCATCTTCATCTTTATCAGTAAAAGATATCACTGCATGGTATTCTGCAGGATTATTCTCTATGTGATAGATTTCAGCTGCAGCCATTTCAGCTTCAAACTCCTGAGGACTTGACAAAGCTTTGATGAGTGCTTCCTGAAGATCTTTTGACAGATTCAAAGCATCCAAAATTGATAACTTGGCTGGTACTTGGGC
This sequence comes from Viscum album, assembly GCA_963277665.1. Taxonomy (NCBI): domain Eukaryota; kingdom Viridiplantae; phylum Streptophyta; class Magnoliopsida; order Santalales; family Viscaceae; genus Viscum; species Viscum album. The sequence continues at coordinate 186,389,662 of OY728155.1, read as the reverse complement.
CAAGTGTTTCAATATATCATATTTTTGATCTAGAGGTCTGCGTTTCCCAATAGGAATATGCGGTTTAGCAGGTACCTTGGAAGCAGATGCTTTGGAAGCTGATGCATCTTGTATTGAAGGTGGCAACATCCTTGGTTTTGGAAGATTAAACTGATTAGATCCATTTACTTGCTGAGATAAAGAAGATGGAACTTTTAATCGGTCTTCCAAAATAACTGTAACAAAACTGAGTTGGCCATTGGAAGAAGAACTTGCTTGTTCTTTTTGAGCTCGCTGAAGGGCTCTACCACGAGTTTCTGCTGCATATACAGTGCTAGCAGGGGTAGAATTAGAGTAGTGGCTTCGGAAAGATCCACGTCTTCCCCTATATCCTGAACCTCTAGAACTTCCTCGGGTTCCCTTATTTGATACAGGGAATTCAGGCTCATCAAGACTGGAATATGGATCTGTTAATTGAATCATATTAACAGAACCAAAGATTAACTCTTCATCTGATAAAGACTCTGCCTGGTTAGCCTGTTTAGGCTGTGCCGTTTGATGGGGCGGTGCCCGTGGCTTTGAAGTAGATGGCATGAAATCTGCCAGAGTCAAAGATAATTTAGGCTTTGATACATACTCATCTTCTCCTGATTCCTCTTTCTTCTTTGAATTGCGTTGCCCTTTTGAGGATTTGTCTTTTGATGGAGGCTTTACTGCAGCTTTTGTAGGAGACACAATTGGCTTCTTCAATTGTGCTCGCAAAATAGAATGGGTCCGATTGATTGTCTTTCTGACCATCCAATCATCATATTTTTTTCGCAGTTTTGCTTTTGACTTCCTGCCACTCGCCTCCTTCCTCTGGATCTATAGCGGTAATACACGCTACATGAGCTGAAGAACCCTTCAATTTGACTTGTCCCAAATCGACCATCTTTTGCAGGAGGTCTTTAAAGACAAAACACTCCTGGATGGGATGCCCCAACATTTGATGAATGGGACAATAATTGGGACGGTCTTCATCTCTTTCCTTGTTTGGTCTCTTGGGCATTGGTAATTGAACCAAATTATTTTCTAGAGCTGAAATGAAGTAACCAGGAAATTGCTCACTTCAGAAAGAGTATGTTTTACTCTTCATATCCTCAAATTGTTTCCGTCGTTGATCTTTTTGATCATTTGGACGAAACAGCCTTTGTTGTTGGCATTCAGGAGGTGGAGCCCTTCGAGAAGATGAAGGTTTTGAAGTTGAAATAGGTACAGGTGCTTGTTTAAGCATAACTGTAGCAGTTTCTTCTTTACCCATTCTTTTTCCTGGAGCTGATGGAATTATACGAGATTTAACCTTAGCCTGTATAAGGGAATCTTCAATCTGTTGAGCGATTGATGTAAGGTCTCGAAACCCTCCTTTGTATTTCACAGGGATCAATGGCGTGCGTAATTCGTCACACAAATTTGCCACACAGATTGGCAACAATTCCTCCTGAGGGAGTGCTAAACTCAAGGAATACGTTAATCCCTTCCAACGAGCAATGAAATCAGAGACTCTTTCATTCTCCCTTTGCTTGCAGTTTGTAAGATCGAAAACTGTCGTTTTTGGAAAAGTTGAGCTAAACTGAAGAAGGAATTTTTGACGAAGATCCTCCCATATGATGACTGACCAGGATTGCAAGCTTGTATACCAGACAAAAGCTGGTCCTTGCAAGGTTCGCACGAAGCATCTGAGTTTCACTGCTTCTTGCTGCTCTGGAGTTCCAATCATAGGATCACAACAAGACACGTAATGTGTCAAATGTTGTTCGGGGTCACCTGATCCATTGAAAGTAGGGAAAACAGGGTTTCCAAAACTGGATGGAGGAGAAATTGAATCTACCCATTCAGGGTAAACTTTCTTTTCAGGTTGAACTTGCGCCCGTTTCCCTTCCATAGTTTCTAACCGAGCTGTTAATGACTCAATAGTAGTTTTTAACTTTTGAGAAACATCAGGTTGAACTTGGTTTTGGGTAGGTGCAATGAATGGAGCTTGGACAAACGTGATGTTTGGTGCTGCAACTGATGGTAGTTCTGCCAACCGTTGTTGCGTTTGACCCGTAGGATTAGACCTCTGAGGGTGTACTGATAAAGGAGGATATTCCTGATCCATCTCAGTAGTTACAAAAAATTCCTTCGGCTGTTGGACTTCATCATTCTTAAGAATAAGACTACTCTGAAGTAGTTCTGCATTCAACCTTCTTAATTCTTTCATTTCTTCCTCCTGTTGTGCAAACCTTTGCTCTAATGAGAGCGATTGACCTCCTTCATAGGAAAGATGAGAAGTAACCTGATTCTTTCCTTTCCCCTTATAGGATCCTTTTCGGAGAGGGGGAAGTGGGTTACTTGAAGGAATACCCAGATTTTGGGTAAGCCTTTGATTACGTGTGCGAACACCTTCTTCATTTAGGTCTGTGTGCGCAACTTCTTGAGCAGGAACCTCTTCATCTGATCCCTCTGATTGAGCCTTATCTGGTGAATCAGCAGCAACGGCATTGATGACATTAATGGATACATATTGCATGGAATCCTTTCTATCATCATTTCTGTGATATTGTATTCTTCCATGTCCATGATGAGACATGGAATTCCGTTGACTTGATCCCTTAGGAACTTCTTGGAGAACCGTCACTTGGAGAGAATCTCCTGATAGCTTGGCTCTTCGTTCCTCTTGAGGCTTATTCCCTAATCGAGAGAATACTGACTTTCTCTGAGGGAGGGATTGAGGATTTGAAAAATTCCCCAGTCCGGTAGACTGGGGATGTTCCTGCTGCTTCCGCTCAACTCCTCGAATCCCATTTGTTGACTCTGAGGGTTGGGTTAAAGAAGTCCCCAGTCTGGCAAGCTGGGGTGTCTCTTGACATGCTATGTCTGAGATCTTCTTAAAATCTCTCTTGATCTTGCGAATTTTAGTTCGGAAATTAGCTGGATTCATTAACCTGTATCCACTTTTATCACCTGGTTCAACAGACCGTTGGATGATTTCCGAAACTTCTGTCATTTGATGACGTGTTTGCTCCAGACGAGAGGCTTGTGCAATATTATCGCCTGCTTGATATAGGAGCAATTCAACAACTTGTTCTCTGTATAATTGATTTTGAGAGGAACTAGTTGAAGCCTGTTCTTGAGCAAGCTTTTGATTATGAACAAAGCCCATTGACTGTGGCCGGCCATGGGCAATAACATTGCATGAGACCATTTTTGGGGGGCTTTGCTGACCAGAAAGCACTGTGAAATGTAGTGCTCCGTGAACACCCCATCCTCTGATATGAACATCAGATAGAGCATTGGCAATTAACTGACGCAATTTTCTTAGTGCACCAAGGCATGAACGTTGAAGGGTTCTCTGTTGCTTTTCAGCCTTTGGATACCGAGAGACTGATAGAGATGCCATATCAATCTGACGTTGTATCCCTTATATTATCTTAAGATGGTTTTCATATTCATCGTAAGATAATACCTTCTTCTTTAATTGACAAAGATTTTTCCATATGTTGATACGAATATCATGGATTCCATCATCCGTCAACATCTTTGGAATGTCGTACTGGGAGTCAGCCAAAGGCCAAAACATGACTGGTACTTCACCTTTTGCCAGTTTTTTTCTCATGTTCAGCATTTCCTCTTTATCATTAAATGAATATTCTTCTACCTGTTGGGACCAGATTTGGTGTTTCCTTGTTGCTTCATCGGATTCAACAAGATTGGTAGAGAAATCACTATTCATGATGGAAGATGAATGACCCAGGGATGGTTCGGAGAATAACCTGAACCCCAGGCTATCTTCTGATGGAGAGAGAGTTTCACCTGCCGATAGTAAAGCATCAGACATGACTGGTTTTACGTTTGCAAGTTCCTCGAGATAGGAGGGATTTCTCGTCACTACATTGCCTTCTGAAGAATTTTCGAGACAACGTGAATCACTACTGCGGAGAGGACATTCGCAGCAAAGTTCATCACCATGAGGAGGACCGTCATGATGGGTTATAGAAAAAGATGATATCTCTTGCTCCTTGGTCTTCTGACCACACAGAGGGTTCCTGTGGCTCTCATATGAAGAAGAAACTTCATGATTGACCGAATTTTCATGAAGCATGTCTTCATGAGGAAGTGTCTGTTGAAGACCTTCAGAATTAATGTTCCTGTTATTGGGAACTGATGGAGTAGAATCTTGAATTCCGGCAGATAGATGTCTAAGGGCTTCAAGAACTCCAGCATCGAGTAAGGCTTGGTTGCAGATTGGCCTTTGATCTCCTGACTGTGCTGAGCGGATCTTTTTCTTAGATGCCTTATTACTCGCTTTAGAAACCACTTGATGACGAAAGTGATTACTCTGAGCAGGTGTATGTGCCTGATCAGGAAAGATGGTCAGGTTAGGCTGACGATCTCCACTCAAATCAAGTGTATGTGCCTGACTTGGTTGTCCGTATGATATGGGGGAGTATGCCCCATAACCCTCTTGGACTGGAACAGATGCGTGTGTCTGTTCCGGAGTGAATCATTGATGTGTAACTCCATTGCTAGGGATAGATTTATGTGTCTATCCCTGTGATGATGCTGAAGCTGTTATGATATCCTGGCAAGCATCCAGAATATGAGCAGGAATTTGCTTTTGCTCTTTCACCATTGACAAAATATGTTTGGTGACTTCAGCCGCCGGAACGGGGATATACGTCCATTCCGGGCTTGGAGTAGGTGTATGTGCCTGCTCCTGTCCTCCTTTTCCTGTCAGTGAATCCTGACAGTACTCAAGTGTGGAGGTAGAGAGTTGAGTCTGCTTCCTGTTTGTCATCGGGACTTTCCGACTGACTTCTCTGTGCGCTACCAAGCGAGACTGTTGGTAGGCTTGATTAGTATTAGCAGGTGTATGTGCCTGATGATTACACTTCGCCAAACACGGTTGACGAGATCCATAATATGTAGTCAGACGAGCCTGCTGAATAACTGGTGATGTATAAGCAGGTGTATGTTCCTGCCTATGGTACTCAGCCGGAATTGCCTGGCGGGATAGGCTTGATGCTGCCAGACGAGTCTACTGGACAGCAGAATTAAAACAGGCAGGTGATTGTGCCTGCTCGTTATTTGCCACCAAGTTAGGTTGGTGGACTTCTCCGGAGATGGCAGGGATGACAACCTGCCTATTGTTAACCAGATTCTGTCTCTGGCGGTTCATCTTGCCTGCTCGGGTTCGAGGAACCTGAGCTGAATGCCTGGAGTCGGTACCCTCATCATGTTGAGGGTGCACTACCGCACGAGTCTGGTGGCGATTGTTGATGGGATCCCTTGAGAAGGACTCCTGTCTTTTTGAATTAAGGTCCTGCGGGACCTGCTCATTCACTTCCTCAGAGTAAGGCAGTGAATGGAAATTGCGTTCCGGGGATAACGACCCGAAACGGTTGGAGACGGTAGTCAGCACCGCCTGCTTCTTGATCGCTGGCCGCCGTTGTCCGGACGACCAGGTAGAGTTGTTAACTTGGAGGGCTTGAAGAGCGGCCTCCAGAGTTGGGATAGTACCGTTGCGACGGTACTCCTTAACCAGTGCATTAGAAACCCAGCGTTGAAGATGCTGAGTTGGTGATGTCATCCTCAGAGCGGACGACGTTCCAGCAGGAGTAGTAGCATTGGTTTTCACAGCAGCAGACCTCACAGTAGAGGTGTTCACAGCAGCAGTATTCACAGAGTTGAATTTAAGGAAAGCCATTTTGCAGAAGATCTTGAGAAAAGAGTGCCTGTTCCATATAACAGACCTAATCAAGATGAATCCGGCCACTGCATCTTTTGGATGAGCACATGTCAATGATTGCTTTGTTGTCCCAAGGGGCCTAAAAAATAAGAAGAATATCACTTTAACTTGGTTAAGGATTCACGTCAGGTTCACCATTTTTGTTTCGTCATGGAATCCGGGGATGACCTCCTGGACGGGAGATTCAAACGTTCCGATCGGTTTCTAACGGGTTTGTTCGTAGAACCAGAAACATCCAATGATTCCACATCCGTTTGGACCTACTTTCCAAAGGCAGGTTCTCATTAGCTTGTGGACTAATGAGGCTTAGGAATTTGCATTGGTCGAGAGGTTGGGAGGTCGGACTCATCACACCTCTTTGAGGGGAATTATTGTCTACTCCGGGACTCTCTCTATAGATTTAAGTTATGTTCGTGAATCCTTATTACATTACCAAGTATAAAATGTGCTTTCCTTTAGTTTTAACAATCAATGATTAAATATGCAAGAAATTTAGAGAATCTTTTATATGTATTCGAGGTTCTTCATCAATAGAGAATCATCTATATCTGTTTACAGATTCCTGGTCAATGGTATCCTTCAAAACATTTATATAAAAGTCTCTTGGTCATTATGATGACCAGGTTGGTTTTAAAGCCACTCAGTGGGGCACTTGAAGATTATCGTCATTCAGAAGGACAGAGATTATTTCAAAGTTGGGATCGAACCCATAAATGGGCTACCTACGTATCCTTCGTTTTGGAAAAAGGAATCAGAACCCACGTAGTTCGAGTAATGGAGTATGATGTTTATGATTGATGGCTCAAAGAAGAATGTCATAATTACTTTTACACTATAAGCTCACGTGAGTCATGCTCGGTGTGAGAAACAAGAGGTATTGGTAAAATTTAGACAATTGTGCCATGAAAGATGCAATCATAAGAATTTGTTTGGGGATTATGTATGTATGACTGCCCAAAATAGATGAAGGTTTAGGATTTACTTTTAGGGAGAAAATCCAGGAACAGGGTCCATAAAGATATATGTGCTTTATGAAGATTTGAATACTCTAATCTTGGGGCTTACTCCTGAGGATGATGCCCAAAGTTAGGAGGGGACTTATGATTGGGTTTTACTCCTGAAAAGGAAACCCAAATCAAAGGTAAATTATGACAGGTTAAGAGAATTTTAAGGGGGCTTGAGGTTTATTCCTAAAAAGGAAACTCAAGATTATGACTGGGACTTATTCCTAGAAAAGGAGGCCCAGGTTAGGGGACTTGGGGCTTACTCCTGAAAAGGAAACCCAAGGTTATGACCGAGTCTTATTCCTGAAAAGGAGACCCAGGTTAGGGGACTTGGGGCTTACTCCTGAAAAGGAAACCCAAGGTTATGACTGAGTCTTATTCTTGAAAATGAGACCCAGGTTAGGGAATTATGGTTTGGGGCTTACTCCTGAAGAGGATGTTCAAGATTATGACTGGGACTTACTCTTAAAAAAGAAGGCCCGGGTTATGACTGAGTCTTATTCCTAAAAAGGAGACCCAGGTTAGGATTCTCTCATCTTAAAGGATGAGGTTGAATGAATGAACTCTCCATATTTAGTGACATAAGGGTATTTAAATCACTAGACTTTGAGAGAGATTCCACAGAATTCCTTTCAGATAAGGAAGTCAAATCAAGAAATCATGCCATAAATGGCTTTGAAGAGTGTCTTGATGACTGGATCTTGAAAAGGAAAGGTGTGATAGCTTTAAGAGGGGTAAAAATGGGCAAGATGGGCACCCAAAAAGATAGGGGTGCGCAGGTCTTGCAAGGAGCGCAAGTCTTCCGTGGGCGCGCAAGTATGGTCACGCAGGTATACCTGTGCGACACGTGGTGTACTTGCGCGATTTTAAACCAACATTAAAATACTTGCGAAACACTTTTTTAAACCCTTTAGAATTTTCTTGAGGTTCTTCCAGAAAAGGGACGCGCAAGTTATATTGAAGGAAATAAGTCGGTGCGCAAGTGTTTGATATGTTTCAACACTTAGGCCGTCCCACCTCTCTTTAGATCTTCCGTTCTAGGTAAGAAATTACCTTAGAAGTGTTCCGGATGCTTTGAGAAGAGACTTGGGCGTCGGGAGCTTCAATCCGAGTTTCTGGAAAAAGATCCTCCCGAATGGGGGGCCCACAAGGTCTATTTATAGGCAGGAGAAGACACCGGGCGGTTATCGGGCGGTTACCACTTAGGTCGCGCAAGTCACCTGCGCGACCAAGGGTGTCGCACAAGTGTACTTGTGCGACAGTGATAAAACATGCGTGGTGCAGTTGTTGTCGATCCTTTGTTCATGCCTTTGTCGATTTTTGATGTTTTCTTCAAAGGTTTAATCACTTTGAGCTCAGATATTCCCTTTTCTGATCTTTAGATTCTGTGACGAAAGGAGCGTTAACAAACCCCAATAAATAACACATGAATTTTTTAAAATAATCAAGAGATACCTTGAAATTTTTCAACAGAACAGACTTTTGATTAGTTGAATCTGAATTTGGAAGTGAAGAAAAATATGGCTTAATTTAAAATGGTAGATTAATAAAATCATTCAAAGATATGTACTTAACATTTGAATTTTCAAATTCCTTAGACCTTCTAATGATAGGCATACATATATGGTGATGATGTAATTAGATGTCCAAAATATTTTGACACTTCAAAAGTTAAGTACATCCCTTTTGAAGATGTTATTAATCTACCAATTGAAAATATTCTAGATATTACTTCACTTATGAATTTAGGATCATCGCATCCAAACTCTTATCAGTTGAATAATTCAAAGGTATTTCATATCTTTTATAGAATATTTGTGTGTTATTTAATGACTTTTTTCTTGGAAATTTCACTCTATATGATCATAATTGACATTTTATCATGTATAAATAAACAAATATGATGTTTTATATTCTATTTACCTCAGTTTCCAAAACAATTTAAAACATATTTTATATTAAAAGTTTATAAAAAGAAACATAACTATCATATTTTAGGTTACAAAATGTAATTCTAAAACATTAGTTTCATAAAGATCATATGGTCAACCTTCATTTTCAATATTATTAACACAATCAGAATCTTGATCAAAAAAATTGAGGGAGAGTTTCATGTTTTCCAATGTCTACTGCAATGGGGAGGTTAATCAAATTTATCAACAAGATTCTTATAGTAAACAACCAACAAAAATGGGTATAATATCTGATTTTGTAACCCTAAGATAACTCCAAGACAATATTTGTGATTACATAAATTTGGGACATGATCAAGAGATCAAGTCTATTAGCTGTTGACATTTTTAATTCCTAAGTACACTATAGCTTCTAGATTTTCTAATAGTTGCTAATGAGCAGTGGTTCCAAGAAGTAAATTCATTTTCAAAGAGGTTATATAATTCCATGATGGGGTTCTGTATTTTTGATACTAATTTAAAATAATAACATCCAATAGTAAGAATATGTATAGTTACAAGGGTTTTTTAAGTAGGTTTGTCCCAAGAAATTGTGGCTCTTCCTTATGATGTGGAAGAGGACAACCTAGATGATATCTTGAATATACATGTAAATATGAATTATGATAAGGATTTTTTTAATTATGGAATTGAGGTAGAAAGAATTACTAATGAGGAGGGAGTAGAAGAATTTGGGGAGAGATTTTTTAGAAAGTTACTAGTTGTACAATATCATCAACCCACAATAAATCATCCACCACTCTTCGCACCGTGGTTGAAATTAGTGGAAAATTTTCTTCAATTTGAATGCAATGTTATCACACCTACAACTAAGTTTTCTATATTTGTATTGGATATGTTTAGTGATATAGACAAAACATTATATGTTAGAATGTATTTTCCATGTAAATATGAATTAAAAAACATACAAAAAAATTTCATATTGAATGGCACTGTAGTTATTTAGTTTAGGAGTGAAGATATAAAAAATAAATCATGTAGTGTTATAAATATGGGTATGATTGTAGATTCTACTTTAAGATTATTCTAGACATTTAATTTGGAGGTTTTAGAATTTCAAATATTGTGGAAACTGAAACTTGCATTCATCTGAACCTGTTACAAGGCCATACTTCATTGGATGCTAAATTTGTCCCATCAATTGTCATCGAGATTATTAGAATATTCCAAAATGTTTTATTATACCTTATTAATGAGAGGATAAACAAAATTTTGGTTATGAAATTTTTTATAATAAGGAATGGATGGGGAATGGTAAGGGAATTGTGAATCTCTATGGTGATTAAGATAACTCATATCGGGTGTTTCCACAATTCATATCTATACTGAGACACAACAACCAAATTTTCTTCCATATTCATAGGAATGAACATGTGTCTCAAGAAACCAAATTGATCCATATCATGTTTAATTTCATTGATTGTTCTGGGCATTCATCCATTGTATTTACATGTTATGTTTTAGAAAATAGTTCACACACACTAACAGAACATTTCTATATGGAAAATATAAGGGTGTATTGTTTATTGTCAAAAAAAATATCAATAAAATTCGTCTATTCTACATTCATTTTTCATTGTGGATAAAGAAAAAATATGAATCAAGAAGTTGGTTTTTGGCATGTATCAGCAAAAATTTTAATCACATTTGGGGTTTTTATTTGATATTTGATCGACATCAAGAAATAAATGAGGCAATAAATGCAGATCCTGATATATGGAGACCCCCAAATTCACATTATCAGTACCCTATTAGACACATTTATAGAAACATAAAAAAACACTCCATAATGAACCTATGAAGAAGAAAAACCTGAGGCTTGGTATGCAAATTTTTTTTATTAAATACTATTTCAAGTAAATATAAAATTAATTTATGTGAAATTTGATCAATTTTGTGTAGTATATGATCTAGATGAATGAATTTTTGAATAACTTTTAGAATAAATGTACAAATATAATAAATGTGTGTATGATTATATGATGTTGATTTAAAAATTAAAATAAACATTGGCATATAAAGGGGGGAATAGTTACGTACACATGACTATAAACAATTGGGATTACATCAATGTTGTTTTCAAGGGGCTTCGTAAGTCTTCTATAACTTCCCCAGTTTAGGAGACATTTTATCGTTACATGAAGTACTTTGTTGATAGACAAAAACATGACTTAGATGAGATTCAACTGGGGATAAGGTACTAAATACACTTTCAATAAGATATTAGAATAACATTGAAGAATCTTCTAGTTATTGAGTGTGCCTTTTCCACCAAGAAGAGTATATATTTTATGTTCGAAGGTGTTCGGACCCCATCACAGGTAGCAGTGGTGAAAAAATTGTGGTATTACTAGAAGTAAGGAAATGTCAATGTGGAAACCTCCATTCATTATAGTTTTCATGGGAACATTCCATCGTAGTATGTAACTCTATGAACATATCATCGGAAGAATATGTTGATCTATTTTACCATAAAGACACTATTTCTAACTATTATGTTACACCACGGGTTCCTATTTGAGTATTTCAATATTTCCCAATGCCTAAAGACCAACCGATATTAATACCTGGAATAAAAAGTAAAACCATTCTTATTTTCAATTGGTGTATTAATAACATTATGCAGCCCATAAAGTTATATTTACATTTTACACTTAAAACTTCTTTATTTTTTATATACAAATAGAGGATACTACACTAATCACATAGCAGTATAGGCATGTTTCTTGTTATGTGATAGAGGGTCACCAGGATCGATGGATTAAAGTGCATCAAGTACACCATCATCATTACATGCTACCTTATGCAGCCATTGCATCATACCTACATCCTGTTTTCTTATTCGACACTACATTATCCAATTTCACATTCATTGATCATAACCTACTTCCATCCCTCCTCAAAAGATGCATATCGGAGACACAAAAATTCCACCTACCTAAGGGATTTATGACCATCTCCCCTGAGGATGTTGTAGTCCTACTCAATCTTCTAATCTAGGGGGATGCAATTATTGGAAACACCCATAGAGACATGTCTAAGCTTGTACAGATATTTCTAGGAATCTAAATATTAACCGATGATGTTACTTCAGATGGTGGGTTAATTTCTATGAGGTGGCATGAGATGCACTTTACACATTTACCTGATGAAGGTGACGAGTATAATGTCATGCATGTTTCCCATGCCTTTATCTTATGGATCATTAGAGGGAAAGTTTTCATTGATCACTCATTTATGCATGTGAACATGTTTTATCTGGGGATACTGGATGATTTTGATTAGGCTGGGAGATACAGGTGGGGATCTGCATGTTTTTCTTAAACATACATGGAATTATGCATGGCATGTCGTATAGATCTCATTGATCTCAAAGAATGATTCATCATTTTTCAGATGTGATCATGGGAGAATATCCATCCCATATCCCCTATTGTTTTGGTCAAGATATTCCTATTGATGGGTTTTGTGATGCTTCGCATGGATGCATCTATGATAACTAATCTCTATTGGTTTCTTATGTTATTAGGAGTTATTTAATTTAATTTCTTATCATTTATCACTTTCGATGTTGTATTTTATAGGTTGATTCAATGACACCACTTCTTTAGTTCTTAGATACACTATTTGGGTGCATACCGTCTCATATTGGATATTCTCATACCCACTGAATTAAGCATATAGAATCTTTCATTGACTAAACAATTTCATAATATCATCATTTTTTTTCATTATTAACAAACATTTTTTAAAAAATCTAACATTTCATTTTGGATTTCATGGATTCCATACTGGGATTTATTAGACCGGTTTCCTACAAACTGCACTATAAGAACTCTTGATGTTATGGTTATAGTACCTCTCGTTCCCTTTCATATTATTGTATGGAACCATCTTGATAGAGTTACGCAACAATTTTTATGTTTTCAATGCATTCCATTTCTATCAAGATAGTCCCCAACACATCAATCATTGATGTTTATGGGGAGAAAGGATTTTGATTGGCATCGAAGATATTTTGAGTATCTTAACCTCTGTGTTAGATGAGCATTGCTTCATATCAAGGGTGTAAATATGATGTGATTCCATCTATCATAGTATTTCAAGTATGAGATATGGTATAGACTGAAGTATATAATGTTACTCACTCCAGATGGAATAGGGCTTTAGGATATGGTAAGTCAGTAAATTTCTAATAGTTTTCTTATTGTAATATTATTAATTCATTTTATAAATCTTTACATCATACTTGACAATAGAAGATCATATCCATGTATAATCTAGAAGAGGAGGGGGATGCAATCCTATTAGAGATCCATGATGCAATGTAGGGTATGATGTAATCATATCATGGGGTTCACAGTAGTATCATCGATTTCCCACCCCTAGGAGATGATGTTTCTTCCTAGGGAGTGGAGGTTCCTATTTACGAACCACCTCTAGTAGTTTTTGATACTATGGATCCACAGTGATGATGATGAATACCACATCATGATATATGTGAGGCCACACCTATTCTACAAGCAGATGATGGCCCTCTAGATGTCCAACCTCAGCCGATTGGGGATGTGCATTAGTAGGCATCAGATCCATCTGTATTGGAAGGATATATATAGTTTTATCTAGGTGAAATTTACTTAAGTCTATTTTAGGGGTCATTTTTATGCCTCTAGATTTTTTGCTAGACCCTTCACAGGCTATGTGGTTCCCCCAGGCGATAAGGGTGGGTACTTCTAATAAACTTGTGGGAGAAGGATCTGGTCCGTAGTATGACATCAATTTGAAAACTCCTCCCATTGAGATGCATAAAGTGAATCTGATCATCAAGGTTACATCACCTGAGGATCACCACTCTCTAGGAAATTATATTCAACCCCAGTACATAGGTTGGTGATCTCGATACAGGCATCCCATTCAAAAACCATAATGTGGGATGGAACCTTATTTTATAGAGTGAATGTAATCAGTAATATATATGTTTTATGTCTATTAAAATGATAAAATTATCTTTACTATCAACCATTTTTACAAGTTTACTCACTTATCAATTTTTATTTATATTTTAGCTACATTTTATATTTTATAATCTTTCAAAGTGGACTACTTGAAATAAAAAAAAACTTATTAAATTTCTAATAGGTAAATTAAAATATTATAAAATATAAAATATAAAAAAGATATAAATAAAACATTAAACATATCCTATGTATCGAAATATTTTTTGAAAATAAAAAAATTATACATATAATAAATAATTGAAAATGAAAGGAATATAAAAAAAGATCACATTTATAAGTATAATGGTTTAAAAAAATATATTGATCTACTAAAATTACATTTCATTCATTGTTTTTAATGAATTATTATTATTTAAAATTATTTTCTATATGTTCAATAAGTTTTTAAATTATCATTTAGTTTGTATTTAAATTTTATAATTTATAAATATTCAAAGAAACGACCTTCAAACATTATTATGTTTCATGCAGGTGAATTTGGAATCATATAACTTATAAAATATAAATACAATCTATGTAATATGTGAAAAAGGGACTAAACATATAAAACATAATTGAAGATAAAAAAATCATAAATATAATATGTAAAAGCTAATTAACATATCACACAAATTATTATTTAAAATTATAAAATTTTTACTTTCAAATACTGATGACATGATTCTATATAAAATAAAATAAATACAATAGATATATCATAATATACAAACATATATATTTTTAAATATAGAAACATGAATATTTAAAATAAGTTTTTTTATTTATTTTTGCAGAATGGTGGAATAGCCACTCCCACCATTCCACTTAACTGAAAGGCAAAAAGGCCTATGATGCCTTTCTGCATTAATTTTCAAAATATTTTTACCCTAGAACTATTTAAAAAAATTAGAAAAAGTATAAAATAACATTTTAAAATTGGGGTAGCAATGCTTTAATAAATTTCTAAATCAAAACCTGGGTAATTTATTTGATAATGAATTGGGTTGTTTATAAAATCATATTTCATTTCCTTTCATTGGCCAAACCAAGATATTTAAAGAGAAGGACCACAATCTTATTGGAATGTAACAGACATGGAAAAATAATTTTTTATCTTTTCCTATTTTATAGTTACACATATAGCATCTAGAGTAGAAGCTACCTCTTGAACAAAGAGTGGTTTCCAGTCTAGATAGATCCAATTTTTTGGACCAATGCTAAATTGGTGATTCTCAAATAGTTATGTATTATAAGATAATAAAACATCCTTTTTATGATTTGGGGTTATCTAATGTGTAGCTTCATTGAAATTGATCCCAACCCCTTTCTTTTTTCAGCTGAAGTTTTTTCCAATTTTTTTTAAACCCTACCTTTTAGAGTCATTGTTGACACCAAAATATGCACTTCAAAAAAGAGGTCAAGGAAAACATGGTTGGTTAAGAGAATATTCATGTAAAATGGATTAAAATAAACTTAAGGGTCTGGTTCATGACGGTAAAAAACATTGAAAAAGACTATAGTCTTGGAATTCCATGACCACACAAAGATTGAGGCGGTAACCTTAGTGTAGTGTCAGTCCAGTTTGAGGAACCCCACATCACGTAATTCCTTAGAAGTGTGAAGCTTGAGGTTGAAAACTTCATACAGTGTAACTATGGTTTTGGATCCCTATTAGTTTTTGAGTCTCAAATCATTCACAAAAGTTTCCATATTTCATGAAACTGATTCCCTTTCCTCTTATAGGCCTATAAATACCCATGTATGTCTTATATTTAAGGGGATGCGACCTTTATTCTTCCAAGAAAATCTATGAATTCACAAAACTCATAAGCATTATGAGTGGGAGAGGAAATGGTCTTCCTAAGGTAGTCATATATCACAAAAACTAACTCCCATGTGTTTTTAAGTACCTAAACCCATAGTAGAGATGCAATTAGATAAGGCCCATGGATTTCATGTATGAAGAAATAGCTTTCCATCTCTTCAGATTTCAGGATAAAATTATAATTTGTGAAGACAACCCCGTGGGAACTAATAGTTTACATAAAATTAGGGTCACCCTATTTACCAAAACATAATCTTTCACAATAAACATTACCTCTTTGATCCCACTGGACTTAGTGAAGCCCCAAACATTCAAGTCGTCACAAAATTCACAAAACACATCCTCCAATAACACTCATGGTGCCTCTTTTCAGCCAATTCCCTTTCACAAATGTTATGTTCCTAGGGCCCTGAATATAATTTTAGGATTAGTTCAAACACACTCCAAACCCCCATGTGACCAGTACCAAAAACCCTCATCTTCATCCAATTTTCATCAAGTACGGACTAGGTCTTTACGTTACCTTTTTCTCGAATTAATAGGCACCATAATTCCGTTTTATCTTAATCATAGACACCCTAACATCGGGACCCCTAATTTCCACTCCTCCACGATAGTGTCTTTTCCATGTCCCACCGAAAGGTGAAAATAATTTGATGTGTAAGCCCTAAATGTGGCATCATCGAGGAAAATAGATTACCATTCATAGAAGAGATTCCTTTTTTGGATCTTCCTCTCACCTTGACACTATCCCCCTAGAGGTATGAGCTATGATCACATCCGAGTTGTGTGACATAAATCCTCATAACTCCACATCCTAGTCCTACAACATTAAACTACATGAAAATGTCCTCATCACATGATGTAAAAATATATCCTTACACTGTATAATGAACATAGAAATCCCCATGTATGAATGGCATGGGAGGACTCCACACCTCATACCCATTATGATTAACATTGGATTCCCTATGTATGACCATCATTGGATGAACCTCACACACTATGAATATTCTATATATAATCCCTACACTATCTACCCATACAATGGGATGATAGTCATACCCTAGGAAGCTTTCATGTATAAGAACCAAAACATCCCTCATTTATTTTCATTCCAGGACATGATTGTCCTTACTACCTTACATTAAACTGCATGAACTGGTCCTATCACATGACCTTAAATTGTGGCATCGAAATACATGGTTTTTGATCAGTTTTTATCAACAAGGTATGTAGGAAACCTCCTTGAGGTTCAATACTATCAATTATGAGTGTGAAATATTACCCCCTAGGGAAACACCCTACCACATTCTGAGTGTGAGTTGATCCCCCCTAGGGACACAATCCACCACATCATGAGTGTGAAATCCCCCCCCCCTAGGGACACACTCCACTAAATCTTAAGTGTGAAATACCCTCTTGGGAAACATTCCATTACCTTCCAGGTGTGAAATATTCTCCCTAACGAAATACTCTACCACCTTCCAAGTGTAAAATATCTCCCCTTGGGTACACAATCCACCAAATTTTTATTGTAAAATATACCCCTAGGGACACACTCCACCATGATCAAAATTTAAAATCTACACCCCCTTGAGAAAAACTCCACCAAATCCCGAGTGTAAAATGTTCTCCCTTCATGATACACTCTAATATCCTCTGATAGTGAAATCGTCTCCCATATGGACACAATTCACCATCTACATTGTGTAAAATTTTCTCCCTTGGGATACACTCTACCATCCACACATGTGTGAAATTCACCCCCCCCCCTGGGGGGGGGCACACTCCACCAAAACCTAAGTGTGAAATCCCCCCCCCCCCAAAAAAAGAGATGGAACACTCTAAAAAACCAAAAGTGTGAAATATCCCCCCTACGAGGGAAAAATTAACCACCCATCTGTCCTTGTAAGACATTAATCCTAAAACGCACCTATATCCAAAATATGTTAAACTTGTGAACTAATCTATAGTATCTTATTCATTATATTAACATGGGATTCATGTGGTAAAAAATCTCAGAATACCTATGCCCATAACTTCAAATACCTCATATCCAACAAGGTATTACTATGGTTACTCACCTTAGATACCTCATATGAGATACCTCCAACATTAGAAGTTAATGAATTTATAGGTTCTTATCCTACCCAACATCCCAAAATATCAAGTCTTTCTGAATTTTAATAACTTCTATAACCAAAGGTTACTACCCATAATAGATATACATAGTTTAATTAACCAGTGTCCCTCTCATGATAGTGATGAGAATGAGTTTCAAGAACATGACTTAAATTTATGAGGGAGGCCCGGAGTAGGCGGTGAGATCTAAGGAGGACGTCATGGAATGGGTAACCAACATCCCATCCTCCAATTTCGATCAAGGATCCTACATCTATGATTAAATATATAAAATCCACCCACATTTGGAAAAGGGGGATGTCGGTAAGAAGTGTGCATGGTGCGTAGCCTCATCAAATAACCTTGTAAAGAAAAATAATGTACCTGGCCTAAAACTCTTCATTTTCAGCTATGGGGACTAGTAGCATTCAGGAACCATAATATTTTCATGTCACTGGATCCAGCTATTCTGCTCCAGGTCCCATTAGGTAAGCGGCGGTCCTAATATGATCTCCCATACAACTTGGGGTAGTTAACATTGGGCATACTTGGTCTATGAAATTGTCAGTGTGGATCCAACCTCAATCTCAGGAATAATGGATGATGTTGGGAAATTTTTCATCACCTTGAATATATTTATACGGATGGATAATTTCATGTACTTATGAAACAAGCTATAGTAAATTGGAAACTTATCATCAATACGAATAGGGGTAGAGAAATGTTAGAATGTAAATTCGGCCAGACTATTCTTCTACCATGATAGCCACCGTGACTTCAACTACTAGGGCATCATGCCCCATATCACCCTATGACCTCATCAAGAGGAGGGTGATTGACGTCCTTGTTCACCAATATGAAAAATAAGGGTCATTAACACTATGGATATAGCCATCCAAGATATTAATGAACCAATAACACACTAACACCACCTACCCTGAGGGTCATGCAGGGGGTAACCACTACCTGTTCCAATAGAGAACATCTTCAAGATCCTCTCCTCAAAGCACTCTTATAGCCTAATCCCATATTTCATGGATTTAAGGGATTTTTTCTTTATTCCTTTAATAATAATAATTTGGGGGATATATGTGAGGGATCCCACAAGGCCACTTCAATGCAAACACTAACTAATCCCATAGTTCAACGAGTGGGGTAACTGCATCCCCAATCTATTAGCCTAGGTCTAAAACATCTGATGTCAAGGGAATATCCAAAAAAAATCATTAAAAGAGGCATCTTATCTAGCTCTATTTTCCACTTCCACTACATAAATATCCCACCAGATCCCCATAACTACTCAATGGGGATCTTTCTTTACCCTTCAAGTATCAAGAACCCAGTTTCCTCTTAGGCAGGTCAGGTTCACACTCCCAATCACTGTAACCCCCCAATAACCATCATGGTATATCTCGTGATAAGGCATACCGATGTAGTGGTTATACCATCAACACCTTCAATTAATGTGGAGGTCCTTTCTGATCCACTAATAACCATGTGGAGGTCCTCCCCACACCACTATCAATCAATGCATAGGTCCTCCCTGGACCCTCACTAACTAGCACAGAGTTTCTCCACATGATGAAAATGTAACACCCTGAGTTTTTAGGAATTTTCAAAAAAAATTAATTTTTTCATGATATCTTGTGATATATTTTGCACCAAATTAATCTTTCATTACATGAAACATTGAGTTATCTTTTGTTACACACAACACCGAGTTTTAAAAAAATCACAACATACAATTAATTTTGTTATTCAAATGCGACCATTATAATAAAGTTTTGAAACATGGTGAGAAAAAACAGTAAAAAAACATTTTAAATGTTAATTATAATGGTTTTATTAAAATTAAACATATTTATAAGAAGAGTACTTAATTTTTTTAAGTCATTATATGTTTCGAAAATATTTTTGTCTCAAAAAAATAATTTCGGTGATTATTAATAAATTTAATTTTTCAAACTTTTATAAAATTATTTGAATGAAATAAACACAATTTATTAAATAATCATGTCAAAATTATCTTACGTTTATTTTTTTATTATTTTTTGGAAAAGATTCATTTTTGATGAATAGTGAAAAATTGTGAATTTTAATTGAAACTGCCTTTTAATTTAATTTTTTTATAAAGTTAAATTATATTTAAAGTAGGTTATAAAGTAAAATTCTTTCACTTATAAATCCATTAATCCAACTTATGTAATTATAATCAATTTCATATTAAATGTTGATTTAAAAAATTTGAACAGTTTTTGAACATTTTCTCTTTAAAAACCTGATTTTGCATCGCATTTGAGAGATAATTATAAATTAAATTTGGAAATTATATTACTGTAATTTTTCTAAATGGATTTCATATTTTGAATCAGATAAAATTATATTCTATTATAATTTTTACTTATTTTTTTAACAAAATGAAAAATTAAATCATTCAAAATTATTTACCACAGTCAAAGTAAAAATGGAATTACCTTGGGGGTTAAACTAAAAAGATAAGGGTAAAAAATAAACCAAAACTTATCAAAACCCAGTTTTAAATAAAAATTTCTAAATAATTTAATTTATTCTAAAAAATGGTTCATTATTAGATTCTAATACCTTGAAAATCATTGGTGGAATTATTTTGTTTAAAAAAACTACATGTGTGCCACTCACCTCACTTATAAAAGGTCACCCCTTATTCTATTCTCTATACACCATGAAAACATTTTTTATCATAAAATAAAAAACCAAATCCCTTCCAAAATTCTTTTTTCTCTTCCTATAAGACTTATTTTCTAAATAAATCCTACTTGGGAAGCCTTTTAGTGAAAACCTAAGGAAGATACCTGAAGAAGAGGGAGCATTCATCAACGAACGTTTTTGTTTTATTTATGCATGCACCTCATTAATTTATTATTATACCATGATGATATAAAAAAACCTATTATATTCCAAATATTGATATGCTTTCATGTTAATTTCCTTACCGAAAACCATCTCCATTTCCATCAGATGGGTTATATGATCATCTTTTGTGTGTATGGTGGACTTCCACCTCGCGAATTGATTCACTCGTTTTTCTATTACCACATATCAAGGCTGGACATAATGATGGATTATTATTTATATATTATATTTATGATGTTATTATACTTTTTTAAATATTATATCACAAATACCTACATACCCTTTATTTTTTGGAATATGGTAATGTCACTCGTGTGTATGAAAAAATATTATCTCGTGAAGCCTTGTGATTCGGTCATGCTTTACATGGAAGCCAAGAAAGATTGTTTTAATGAAAATGTGTACCTATATATGTCAGAGAATTTATTATATAATGATAAAATAACATTTAATTTTCTTTCTTTCAATATGACAAGAAAATGGAAATAGTGTTCATGCATACATATGACCTACCAACACCATAAATAGTATATATCATTCTCTATCACCAAATTATAGGGATTACTATAAAAACATATATAATTAATATATATGATATTTACATAATGGTTAAAATTATATATATGATTAAATATTTATCATATTAATAGAACCAAAAATAAAAAAATCAAAATATATATGAAAAATAATGCGCTTATTAGCCAAAACATGACTTTAACATGGAATTGTTAATAAATAGGTAATAAAAGGTAATACAAAAATTATATAATGCATGATACATATAAATGTTTTTTGTAACATATTTATAATAAAATTATATTTATTATACATGATTTTTGAACATATAGAATAGAATTCAACACTTAAGGTAATAGATTTTTGACTCAATTTTCCTCCTTGGAGATATACATTATATTATGCACCAATATTATTTATTCAGGTGTATATACAAAAAAAATTAAATGTAATATTATGAATTTATTTATCCTCATGATATTTTATATTTCATTTTATATCATTCCATCGTGGGGCTTATGATTCAAAGATACAAAATTGGAATTTATTTTTTGTTATATTCTCACAGTTTATCAGAATTATTTCTAATTATAGTTATAATGATAGAATATTATGTTATATCTCTCAAGAAACTGATGAATTTTATTATAATGTGGTTTTTCATGATATTTTTAAGCAATAGTAACATAATTCACTCATTGGTACTTTAAACAATTCATAAAATATTTTTAAGAAAATTCAACTTTATTTATCTCTTCGATCAAAAAAATGTTTTCATCCAAAACCATGTTCTTTAAAATGTTTTTATTTTTTTTCATTATTCTACTATGTTATTTAAAATACATTTTTTACCCATTTTAAATTTTTTCAAAAAAACAATTTCAGAATAAATCTTGATGTCTTTCTTCAAACAATTCATGTTTGACTTTTACCGAAAATGTGAAAGGAATCTGTTTTTTAACATGCATGGAGAACTAAGATTCCCATTATCTAGACCACTATTTTATTTCAATATTACTTTATAAGTTTTGAATTTCGTTTTAAAATATAAATATATTCAAATTGAACTATGTTTTAATTTTTTTCTAATCGAGAAGCATATTTTCCTCAATAAATGATTTAATTGATCTTTCAAAAAAAAATTTCATATAAGATGACACCTGTAGATGTTACCTATGTTTTACATAGGGATATGAACCATGGATATCGTTATTATTTTTTTTATGAATGATTTATTATTAAAAAAATTTTATGAAACAAAATTATCTTTATTAATTTATACCTTGATAAAAATTTTATGAAACTCTCTTATTTTTTCATCTATTATTCTATGATGAAATGATTAAAAGGTAGTAGAACCTATCTCTTTTATACAGGTTATGATATGATGAAATGTTCAAAAACCCCATTTCATTTCTTTTGTTATGATATGAAAAATGTTTTATGATCTTTTGGAACACATAAATATGGGTTTCATTATTATATAGATGGGAAATATATCTCCCTCCAATGAATTGGGTAAAGATTTATATCTCATTAGATAGGAAGGACTGGTATGGGGAGTGAACCCAATTCATTACAGGAATCTATTTTCTATAATGGTCTTGGGATTGAACCTTAACTACTATGATGGTTTTTAGAATGAACTCATACCACTATAATCACCTTTTTAGTGAACCTTGAATACTATGTAAGTGATTTTCTATGCTTACTTGTATAACACAAATCTATGTCTCGTGAAAATGTTATGGTTTCATGGATAATGTTCATTGATTCTCTTATGATCTATGTATTATAAACTTCAAATATTTATTCCATGAATCCTTATTATTATCTTTTATATGAATTTAATGGTTCTCAAATGTCATGCTTTAGTTCTCATACCATTATATTCATGTTGGGCATATGTATATCCCCTGTTTACCTTTTGTGAGCATCTGAGCTTAACCTTTCTTATGTTTCTTTTCCTTGAGTTATGAAGATACATATTACCAGTGATATTTTAAGAAGGTTTAAAGTAATTAAGATGACAGTTTGAGATGATTTATTTTACCTATGGACCAGTAGTTTGTGTTTTCAAGATTCCAAAGACACTAAACTATTATGGTTTTTAGGCATATATTTTTTTAATGTAATGAATATACATTTAAAATCATGTAATATTTTTGTATGATAGGTATCGGTCACTATAGTTCATATTAGAGGATAGTTTTATTTATCCTTTGAAAAAAATATAATAAAACTGTAATGATATCCGAAAGGGAATGTCGATGTATAAGTTAAGGATGAGCCAAAGTATAGGAAAAGGTTTTGGAATTTTGGTAAAGGATAGATTGGGTGGTTTCCATGAAATTACATCATTGTCTAGATAATACAAGTAAACATGGATCTTGCATAGAGGTACCTAGGGGTAATAACTTTGTAAAGGTCATATTGAGAAAGACTCGATCTCCACCAAGATCATGAAATTAGTCCTTGTTTCACATCTAGTTTTACACTCATTAAGGATTCACTTAGTAAATTCAAAAAATCCTTATTAACCATCAGGAAGGATTTAAATAGATGAAAACTAAGAATTACATAAGATAAACCTAAGTTTTCTGGTATTAAATAATGTTTCAGGATTTATTCATACAATATGTGATTTTTCATGATTATGTGGTTCACCATCATGATTATTGTTTTGTATACTATGCATTTTGGTTTTAGTCAATGGATGGAACCTGAAGGAATAGTCATAATGATTAGTGTGATGGAAAATGCAATTATTTTACTCATGATCATCCAAATGTAATAGGATATAGAATAAAAAATATATTTTCCATGCTCACATGACTTACTCAAGATATTAATTATGCTCTTCATACAAATAAACAATAGAGGGAGCAATATTTGTTGAGTTCTTCCTCGGGCAATTTTAATCTTCATTAGCGGGTCTTCTAATCCACTAGTTCCTGAATAATATATTAGCACCACGAAAATTTCTTATCCATTCTCTAGTGTTCAAAACATGAAAAAAATATTTTTTTTCACAATTTTGAATCTGCAACATATCAATGGTGGACTCTTATCAAGAATATTTGGAAACATAATGCAATTTACTCTGTGGATTGGGATGAGTTAGAGAACTTTTATTCAATAAGTACCTTCTTCATATTATTCATATGAAGTTGGAGAAGGAATTCCTTGAGATAAAGAAAAATGATGATGAATATATTGGTTCCTATAAATAAAATTCTATAAGACATTCAAGGTGTTCTTCTGGTGTTATCATCCAAACTGAATGTTAAGTTGGTCAATTATTTAGTGGGTGAAAACCATGTCTCCAAAGAGAGACAGCCATAACAGACTTTATTAGATATGAAATGATTTTTCAATGTGAAATAAAGGTGGAAATATAGGTCATATTTGTGTATCGTTATAATGGTTTTTTAAGAAGAGAAAAATGGAATTCAAAGAAAAATATAAGAATATTGAAGTGAAAAGGATGATATTTCCTTTATACTCAAATTGTGATAAGAATCATGGATGAAATTCTCTTACAGTGACTAATATATTTTTTAAGTGTGTAATGAAAGGTCATCGAGTAATTAATTGTCAATGTGATGGGAAGAAATTAGCCAACGATATGAATAGATTGAAAGTTGTATAGAATGCACCACCTATAGTCTAGTTTTCAAATAATATGGGTATCAGCAGTATGCTAACTAGTACTCAAATACAATGTTTAATGATGATGATATATTTAAAAAAATAATAAGGTGAAATAAAAAGGGAAATATCATTCAATCAATATTTCTAATGAGGGTTTAAATAACTTAGTGTTGAATGGTACACTAACCATCCAATCTAGAACTACTAATATATTATTTGAATCTAGAAATTTCCACTATTTCATATCTAAAGAAGTTTTTAAGGGTATCAAGATAAAAACCAAATTATTACATATAGAATTATCAATTTAAACCCCTAATGATACAATAATTTCATCACAAGTCTATGATCCCTCTCTGGTTGATGTTGGTAGGAATGTGCTTCCTGTAAATCTTGTCATTATTCCTTTGGTTTCATTTGATGTTATATTTTTTATAGATTATCTTTCTCTTCATAAATATGACATCAATTTTTGAGTATGGGAAGCTAAAATTTATATTCCAAAACAACCTATGATCATCCATGATTATGATGATAATTATAAACATTTTATGGAGATTACATCCATTTTAGGGATTATAAATTACATTTAGAATTAGTGTCTATCACAAATGGTTTGGGAGAAAATCAAAATCGATTGTATGCCTATTGTATGGGAATTGTTTATCTATTTATATAAGAGATTCCTAGTACTCAAATTAATTGTGAAATTATGTTCTCAATATAACTCACAATTGGTGCCACACCAATTTCCATGACTCCCTAAGGAATGGACTTGATTGAATAGTAGAAATTGAAGCAAAACCACTAATAGAACCTTGAAAAAGTATTTATTTGGCCAAGTGCTTCACCCTATGGTGAACCTATTATTTTTATTAAAAATAAATATGGATCAATCCAACTGTTTATTGATTATTGTGAGCTGGACAAGATCAAAATTAAGAAGATATATTCTCTTCTACTTATTGATGATTGTTTTGATCAACTATGTGGATATGAATGCTTTTTAAAATTTTTCCTTTATTCCAGATATCATCAATTGACGGACAACAAGGAAAATATACCAAATAAATCATTATGTACAAGCTAGGGACACTATGAATATATAGTGATGCCATTTTTTCAAAATTATTCCCATTTTATCTTCATGGATTTAAATAATTGAGTATTTTGAGATTACCTTGATCAATTTATGGAAGTATTTATAGATGGTATTCATATATAATAAAATATAAAGGAAGAGCATGAATACCATTTGATTATTGTACCACAGAACCTAATTAATCGCGAACTATATGAAAAAAATTACAATGTGTAAATTTTGGCTGAAAAATGTTTCATCTTTGGGTCATATAATCTCAAGAGAGGTTATATCAGTCGATCCATCAATGATTGAGGCTATTTAATGTTAGCTCATAACAACCATGGTTACTGATATCGGTAGTTTTTTTAATTTATCCATATATTATCAATAGTTTTGGAGAATTTATCATGACTATCTAATACTCTAACAAAAATTACTCGGAAGGGATAAAAGTTACTCTAGAAAGATTAATGTGACGAAAATTTCAAGGAACTGAAGATAAGATTAGTCATCTCACTTGTGCTTATAATATCTTGTAGTAGAGAAGGTTTTTTAATCTATAGTGATGCGTTCAATAAGATATTGGTATGTTTTCTTATATTGAATAACATGGTTATAGCTTATTCATCACAACAATTAAATATTCATGATAAAAATTACCCAAATCATGGTTTAGAGTTAGATACATTATTTTTTCAATATACATTTGAGGAATTATCTTTAAGGATAAAAGTGTGCTATATATATCATAAAATTTTAATGTATATATTCACACAAAAGAATTTAATTTTCACTAAATAATATGTTTTGAGATGATTAAAGATTATGATTTCTCAATACATTTACACATTGGGAAATAAAAAAAATGTGGACAATGATTTGAGTCAAAAGTGTCAAGATAGTTTATCTATGATAAGGATTTCAAAGGATCCAATATTTTTGGATTTTTAATTGATTGATCTGGAAATCGTTAAGTAAGGGGTAAAATATTATCTTGATCAATTAATGGTTTAATCATCAATCCAAGTTATGTTTAAAGTGGCACATAAGGAATATATAGATCTTAAAAAGAAGGTTATAAATGTTCATGAGTTTAAACATGATAATGATGGAATTATAAGTATTAGGAACCGTGTATGTGTTAATTTAAAACCATATTTTAAGGCCCTGTTAGAGTATGCTCATAGTTCATCATTATATATTCATATGGTAAGTATGAATATGTATAGAGATTTTAATAATTACTTCTTGTGGGATAGAGTGAAGAGAGATATCATAGAATTTGTATCTTTGTGCTAGGTAAGTTAGTAAGTTAAGGCTGAAAGGAAATTATATAATGGGATATTAAATCCAATACCCATAACATAATGGAAATGCGAAAAAATAATTATGGATTTTTTTGTTGGACTCCCCAAAACATATAAAGGGAATAATTATAAATTTTTAATAGTCGATCACCTCACTAATTCATCACACTCTATCTCTATCCGAGAATAATTCTCTCTAGATAATATTTCCATGATATACATTAATGAAGTTGTAAGGTCTCATGGAGTACCACATTCCATTGTGTTCAATCATGATCTAAGGTTTAAATAAATGATCATGTGAAGTCATCAACAAGCACTCGATATGGATTTGAGTTTCAGAACTATGTATCATCCCCATATGGATGGTTAGTCTAAGAGAAAAATTCAAACCCTAAAATATAGGTTGAGATAATGTTATTTAGATTTCAAAAGTTGTTGGAATCAAAACCTTCCTCTATTTTAGTCATATTACAATAATATATTTCACTCAAGCATTTAGATGGTTCCTTATGAATCCCTCTATGGAAATAAATGTAGAGTTTCAATGAACTAGAATGAAGTTTAAGAAAGAAAATTATTGGGGCCTAATATAGATAATGAAATGGTATATAAGGTTAAATCCATTTAATAAAAAATTATGGAATCTCATATTCAGAATAAATTTATGTTAATAATATTCATCGTGATCATGGATTTGAATTTGGTGACAAGGTGTTTCTAAGAATTAATCAATGGTAGAAGGTTATGAGATTCAGGGAGAAAGGGAAACAAATAACTAGGTATAATGGTCTCTTTGAAATTATTGATCATATTGGGACTGTATTTTATCACCTGGAACTTACATTAATCCTCACTCAAGTCCACAATGTGTTCCATGTATCTCTCTTTATGAAGTAAATACCTAACAATTTACATGTAATGAACTCAGATTTCATACGAATGGATCAAGATCTCTCTAATGAGGAACATTCGGTCGAGATTCTAGACTATACAGAGAGGGTTATATGAAGTGAGGACACTCACCGGGATAAAGTATTGTGGTAAACTCACCAGTTTGAGGATGCTACATGGGAACTTGATGATATGGTGAAGTAGAAGTATCCTCAATTGTTTGTTTTGGAATGATGAATTTCGAGAGATAGAAATTCTTTTTAATGTGGGTAGAATGTAAGACCCCATGTTTTTATGAATTTTTGGAATAAATTAAATTTCATTGTTAGATTTTGTTACATGAAACAACAATTTAATATTTCACTACACGCAACACCAGGTAATCTTATGTCACACACGAATCTGAGTTAAAAACCACTATATAATATTAATATTATTATTAAAACATGACCATTATAACCTATCCATTAAAATTATCAAGATAAATATTAATAAATGTTTGTAGGAGTAGGACACTCAAGAGGGGGTGAATTGAGTTGAAATAAAAATTTATACTATTATTTTTTAAATATTCCCACAATTTAAAACTAAACAGGCCAGTTAATCGAAGTAGTCAATTTAGAATAGACGTATTGTTCAACTAATTTCCAAGAAGATTAATTATCCCTCATTTGTAACAACATGAGATATTAATAAAACTTTTGAAACTAATCTAATGATAAAAAATAGTTCTAAAACCTAGCCAAGACTAACTATCAAAGTGAAATTCAGTTCTCTGAAATATAGGTAAAAATAGCGAAAACTAAATTTGAAAACATAGCAGATATAAAATAAGAGGTTTAGTCTCAAGTTGAGACTTATTCCTATGCACTTTCTAATCACCATCCACCAAGCAGTCTATATAGATAATGGTTTTGATCCACACCCCGGATCGGGGTTTACACAATAGTACATAGACTGTCTAGTTCATAAGACCTCAACCATAGTTCTACATGGGAAAAAAATACAACCAGGTCACACACGACCTCTACCACTATTCTATATGGGATAAACAAGTGTAAAAAAGATAGTTATGTGATGATATCTAGTATCCTCTAGTTCAATGCAGGAGATAGTGTATTTTTTACAGACAGATGCACACACTACTCAAAAATGTAATAAAACGAACACAATAGAGGAATAAATATTAGATATGGTTTATATGGCTTTTTGTGTTATGCAGTTCAACTCAGGACTCTTTAATGTATCAGAGTTCAAGGTGAAGTCCTCTTCTAGAAGCAAAAACTTGAAATAGAGTGTCGTGGAGCACTGTGTTCTTTCTTCCTAGAAGATGAAATGTTCTTATCTTTAGGTTTAGTTGAATGATGTAGATATTTTGGAACTTTGATAGATAGAATTTCTCTAGTTCATAGCATGCAGTAATGAAGAGTTCCTCGTGTGCTCTTCCTTTATGTACGTTGCTCGTGTGGGTCTGCTATTGTGTCTACGTGTATAAGTGTATATCTCTTTCATCTGTTACTTCTTTTAGTTTGAATCCTTTTATTTTTATATTATTGTATCCCAATATTGTGCATATTTGAGGTCGATTATGTACCTTGTATTTTTAATATCCTCATTAAATATTTCGGTAAAACAAATTAAATTAATCGGTCTCATTAAAACACTAAAAATGTGACTGTTATAAAGAATATTAAATAAAAACAAATTTAAACAATCTATCAAGGACTCCTTTATCATTGAATAATGAATTGGTGACTCATTACATTGAGGATTCCTTCAATTGGTATCAATGTCTCTTTCTATTGGCATCTCTTCCTAT
Organism: Viscum album; assembly: GCA_963277665.1. Classification (NCBI taxonomy): domain Eukaryota; kingdom Viridiplantae; phylum Streptophyta; class Magnoliopsida; order Santalales; family Viscaceae; genus Viscum; species Viscum album. The sequence goes on along the minus strand of OY728155.1, from coordinate 186,359,827 downwards.
TGGTATATCCCTACGTTGGTGATTCCTTGCATCAGCAGCACCATGTGTCAGTAACACCATGCATTGGTAGGACAATACGTCAATCGGTGGGACAATTCAACTTTCTATGGCTCGTTTCAACTGTTGGTGATATATTATATTTGTCAATATTGGTGAGTCCTTGGTGATGTTGTAATCGGTGAGTAAGACGTATTCTGTTCACATCGGTGACTCAATTGTCTATCGGTGTCATCTTGTCATACATAAGAAATATATTTGTCTTGGTTGTCTTACAGCATAATTATTATCATAATGTGTTAAACATATATTTTGTCATAGATAATCATAATTACATATATTTAAACTAAAATAAACATGATTTAAATGATTAGACATTATTTATAAGATTTCACATGTTTTTTTATTATTAAAACTAGAGAGGGTGGTCATCAATCTCATAGGGGCCAACAATCTCCCCCTTTTTGAAGATCATAAATCATGGAATTATAAAGTACAATAATTTTATGTGGAATATAATAATTCTACTTATCATCTCCCATTGTTGATAAATTTTCATAATATATAGATATGTTCGTAGGTAAAATAAATAGTAATGTAATCAAAGAAAAAAAATAATGGTATCAAAGACCAAAGCCTTTTCTTCTCATATGTAATCAGAGGTATGAAAAATAGAATACGTGAGACTGGTATCAATAGTAAAATAAATAAGGATAATAAAAAAATGTTCTCCCCCTTTTTGGATTATCAAAAAGTGAAAAGGTATCAAATGAATTAGATGTATCAGAGAATAATAGATATCACACAAATAGATTAAAGGGAGGAGCACTGAATTCCATTAAATAGTGAAGTAAAAGGTATTACAAGAATCAGTGAATGAAAAAAAGTAAAATACATTATCCCTATCAAAAATTGTCCACCCTACTTAGTAGAGTCAACTAGGGATTTCCCTTTCTCTAAGAGATCAATAGAAGGTCCAGCAGAGGATGGTGGGTAAGAAAAAGGAGGGTCTAACTAGATCTTCAGAGGAGGTAGGAGCACTCATTATAGAATAGTATGGGAAAGGCAATTATTTTTTTGTAAAAAAAACAAGAGGTTGAGCCTATGCTGTGTTAACTATCTGAATCTAACTAAAAGCCTAAGAAATTTTCATATGAGGTGGGGTCATTGATCCAGCAGGTCTAATAGGGGTAGTAGAAAGCACCATAATTTATTCATTTTTCACATTAAGGTCTGTCTTCAACATCTTGATTAAATCATCCATGATTTCACCACTATACTTCATATATTTCTCAAATTCATCTTTATTCTACATGAACATGTCCAAAATTGGTGTGAATTAAATCAATTTTTGAACAATATTATGAAAGTTTTTTGTCAATGGAGGCGATGTCAAATTATCTATCAAATATTTAAATGGGCTTGACATCTAATGCTTGGTAATAATATTCTTGAAATAATAATTCACCTTCACATTAATATGATCATCGATAGTCTCAACACTCTTGTAATAGAGTCTGACCATATCATGATCATGGTCAATATTCATCTTAATTTTTGTAAGGTTGTGCGATCCCGAAGTACTAAATAGAGCTTAAAGATATTGCTTAAGAACATTTATAAATGCCACAATGTTTGAGGCCTTATATTTCTAACAAGATGTAGAAGGAACAATAGTAGGTGAGGTTTGGTCCTTACGAGCATTAAGAAATGTCCCTAGAAATCCTTTATACGTAGAGGTCAGATGATTTATTGTAGAGACAAGACCACTCATTTATTTTCTCATCTTGGTGGAGTTTACCACAATTGTGTCATCTGTTGTGATTAAGTTTGGTTGAATTTATGCTATTACCTTCTCTGAAACTTTAACTACATCGGCCTCATTCACACCAACTTTCTGAACTAGAATAGGAGAAGCTTCCACATGCTACTTTATTACTTCTGCTAAATATTTTAGAGTGTTTAATTCATTTCTAAGATGATTTTTTTCCATTCTATATTGTTTAATCTCATTGACCATTTGATATTGAACTGATACTCTTACAGCTAATCAAATTTTATCCTTTAACTTCTCAAAATCTAATATAGGGACATAATAAATAGGAACTAAAACAATTTTGTGATGTAGTGACTGAGGTAGATGCCACTTCCTGAGGTGTCTCAACAAGAAAATGTTCTTTAACTAGTGGTCTCTATGGAACTACTAAACTTTCTTCGGCATCAGAGTCAGAATAACCTATGTCATAAACAACATACCCTGGATGCCTTTTCCATTCAAATAGTACAGAGGGTTCCAAAAGAGTGAGTGTGTTAAGTTTCACTCTTCCAACTTGAGGCTCCGCCTCAAATTGAGATATTATATCTTGAATCTCCCCATCAATTGTTTCTATTTTCACTAGTTTCTCACCCTCAACATGAGGACACCTTCTTTCATACACTAACTGAGGTGTAGGTATCATTTGATCTTTAACTTCTTTTTAAGTTTCAACAACTCTTATTTCTTGAATGGAAACTATATAAGGTTCTACAACAACTTAATATACTATATCATCAACTATATCTATATATCCACCTTGTTCAGCCTCATGATAGTCACCATTACATTCACTACCTTCACCACTTCTTTCATCGTCATCATCATGGTCAAAGGCATGCACTTCACTACCATTTCAATCAGCATTTGCTTCACCTTATTTCTCTTTACTACCACTATCACTACTACCTTCATCACTTCTAGAGTCTTCTTCTTCACACTCATCTTCTTCTGATACGTCTTTAGAGATACCAGACTTTCTAACATAATCTACACTGTCTGATACTTCTATCTTCTCATATCCATCATTTCCAAGAGTGGTTTCATCTAATGGTAAAGCATGTGGTGGACTTGGATGACCAAAATATAAAATTTTAGTTGCTCCTTTGGTGTCAAGATCACTCTTATCATTGATTGGTGACCCTTGATCTCTGACTGGTTTAGAAGGTTCCTCTTCCTCATCTGAGGAGTAAAAAACCTCCTCATCTGGTCCAAGACCAGGATCAACCACATATCTTGTCCTAGTTAGATGGTCCATAGGATTGAACTTCTCATATAATTTATCCTCATCCCTAAACCATTCTTTCATTCATGGGTTCCAATTGATTTTCATCCATTTACTTATTTCTTTCTTAGGCATATCCCACTTAACTCAGATTCAATCTCATTAGTATCACTAATACATCCCTTCTCTTTAAACATGGCTGAGATCATCCAAGGTTAAAACAAAGAGTTGGTCTTGGAAGAAGGTTTATCATCTCACTGATATGAACCATAAGATATATACATAGGTTTACCTTAATTTCCTTCTTAACCAGGTATATCGAATATACATCTTGATACATTAAGAATGCAAATCCAATTTTCTGAGACATATATGGTGCTGAATTAATTTGAACAAAATTAAGCACTCCCCATCTAATTATGTAGCAATAGGTCTCCTTTGCTCATTTTTTTTCAGTATGCTCTTTTAGAGCAATATCAATGAAACAATTCACTCTCAGGTGGATATGTACCTTAGAAAGAATCAAACACTCCATCATGAGGGACGTTAAGATACTCCTCACACTACCCTAATGAAAAGGAAATTTTATTGCCTTTCACTATGGACTTAGCCAATGAAACATGACTACCTCCAAGAAGAAACTAAACATTAATATAAAATTCATGTACTAACTTCAGGTAGAAATTTCTTTCATTATCTTAGAAACACTCAAGAAATCCCTGATCTAGTAAAACCCTGAGCAGAAAATTCTACCTTTCGAACAACCATTATATAAGAACCTCCATTCCTGAAGTCACTATATAGTCTTCTTGAGCAGGATTCATAGGTTCAGAAGATTTTCTTGATTCCCCCTTTTTATTTTTTAAATGAATGAGACTCACCTCTAGATCCCCCTTCACAAGAGTGCTTCATCATTTCCATTTTAGATGTTTCTGATGAAGGTTGGAAGGAGAAAGGTCGAAGGTAATAATAGAGAAACAACTGGAGAGTGTAAGGGTTAAAGTGATAGGGTAAGAAGTAGAGTCGATCGACTCAGTTTATACCATTTAGGGAATTTGAGATTGAAAAATCATGAACCGTGTTCAACTAAATAAATGAAATAGTGTTGTTTTGGTAAAAAAAAATGAATAAAAATAGTGAGTCATAAGTGTGGCAAGACATATTTTTCATAACACTAATGGTGTTGGCATGACATGGTGTCGGTGAAGGCATGAGAACGATGTCGGCATAACACTAAATGTTTGTCTTTTCCAATGTTAGGATAAAAAACTCACCTAAAATTATAAAAAGAATAAATAAATTAGGGGCAATAGATTATTCATTCCAAACTCATGTCTAATGTATTTCATTATTTCAGTGTTCAATGGCTTAGTGAAAATGTCCTCATGTTGTTGTTCATTTCCAATCTACTCTCTAGTTATATCAAATTTTTTATAATGGTCTTTCAAAAAGTGATTCCTTACATCAATGTGTTTTTTTCTATAATGTGAAATAGTATTATTATAAATGATAGTAGCACTCATGTTATCATAATTTATAGGGACATGTCTGAATTGATATCCATAGTCTAGTAATGTGTGTTTCAACTAAATTTTTTTTTCACAATAACTACCATACGCAATTTATTCAGCTTCGGTAGGGGATAATGAAAAATAATTTTGATTCTTACTACACCATGACACTTGAGACATTCCCAAAAAGTGACATTTGCTAGAGGTTCTCTTTTTTTTCTAACTTACATCCCCCAAAATCAGCATCTGAATAACTCGACAAATAAAAAGGTTGTCCTCTAGGATAGAATAGTCTTAAATTGGATGTATATTTGAGGAATTTAAAAATTCTATTTGTAGCATTTAAATTATATAATTTTGGGTTTTTGTGAAAACATGTACATATGTAGAAACTAAACATAATATCTATCCAACTTGGAGTTAAGTTCAGTAAACTGACAATCATCCTCTATAAGTGGGTTGATCAATAGATTTACAATCCTAATCAAGGTCAAACATACAAGTGGTACTCATTAGAGTGTCACTACTGTTAGTGCTTTCAAATAAAAAACATTTTAAAAGATCCTTATTATATTTAATTTGATTCAAAACAATACCTACTTTATATTGAAATATTTGAAATCTAAGAATGAATATGAGTTCACCTATTAAACTCATATCAAATTCACTTTTCATCATCTCTGAAAAATCAACACATAACGAATTTTTAGAGGTTCCAAAAATAATATCATCTGCATATATTGTTACTACTAAAACATATTTCGAAATTAATTTTATAAAAAGGATATGGTCAGTAATACCTTTTGTAGAAACTTTAGAAATTTTAAAAGTGTCGAGCCTATATTACCAAGATCTTGGAGCTTTCTTTAAATCATATAAATATTTAGTTAATTTAAAAACATGATTTTGAAAGTGAGGATATGTAAAACCCAGATGTTTTTCAAAAAAAAAACCTCAATTATACAACCATTTAAGAATTAACTCTTGACATCCATTTGATAATGTTTGAAATCTATATGTGATTTATAGGAAATAATGATTCTAATGGCCTCATGTATAACTTTTGGTGGAAAGGTTTCCTCATAGTAAATACCTTCTTCTTAACTAAAACCTTTTGCAGCAAATCTATATTTATCTCTACCTATATTACAATATTAATATACTTTATACCTAAACAGCCATTTAGTTCCTATAGTCAAGGTGTATTTGGGTCTATATACAAGTTTCCAGAAATTTTTTATTTCAAACTAATTTAACTCGTCCTGCATAGCCATCACCCAAAATTCATCATTTATAGCATCATGGATGTTCTTAGGTTCAAGATGTGTCAAAAAATATTGATGTTCTGCCTGAATTTTGAGATAATATCTAGTATAAGTTTCTTTATCTAAATATCCAATTATAGAATATAAAGGATGGTTCTAGAGAGTTATAATAGGTCTAGATAAAGAAGGTCTAGTCACTTCAGGTTCTTATACATGTTCAGGTTCATCATGACTAGAGTCTAGAGAATTTACAAAACTATAATTTTCTACATATTCCTTAATAAGATGCTTAAAAGATTTAGTATTGATGTCTATACTTGACATATCTTCCTCAATATTTTATAATTAGGACTTAGGTTCATGTGGATCTGTTTCAAGAAACTTTACATGTATATATTCTTCCACACATTTAGTTCTTTTATTGAAGACTCTAAAGGCTTTACTAGAAATTTAATAACCTAGGAAAATTCCTTCATCACCCTTAGATGCAAATTTTTCCAGATTATCCTTAGTGTTCTTAATATAGACTTTACAAACAAAAATATTGAAGTAGTTAACCTTGGGTTTTCTATTGTTCCTCAACTCATAATGAGTTATCTTAAGGATAGGTCTAATTAAGACTCTATTAATTATATATCATGTTGTATTTATAGCTTCTACCCAAAAGTATATAGGTAGGTCATACTCACTAAGCGTGGTTCTAGAAATTTCTTTTAGGGTTCTATTTCATCTTTCTACAACTCCATTTTTCTGGGGTGTCCTGGGATGAGATATGTTATGACTATATTCATTTTGTGAGAAAAAGGATTAAAACTCTTGATTCTAAAAATCAAAACCATGATCACTTTTTAGGGTTTAAATTCTAGGACGACTTATATTTTCTATATTCCTATCACACTTGGTGAAATGAGATAAAGCTTCACTTTTGTGAGCCAAGATGAAGGTCCAAGTATATCTAGAGTATTCATCTAAAAGAACATAGACATAGTGAAGCCCACTTAGACATGAAACTCTAGATGGTCTAAACTAGTCCATGTGATCCAAATTGAGAGGTTGAGAAGTTGAAACTTATTTCTTTTGATTAAAAAATATTTTGTTTTGTTTACCCTTTTGACAAGGATTCCAGACATTGTTATTTGGAAACTCAAGTTTAGATATATCCTTGACTAAGCCTTTTATTGTAAGATTTATAATTGAGTGTGTATTTTAGTGCATCAATATTTTATTCCAAATCCAAGTCTCTTTGTGAAAAAAACTCAAACAAGAAACATTTTTAGAAATTAAAGAATCTAAATCAACAAATTAAAAATTTACATTTCTAAGAGAAAAAAATCTAATTCATTTTAAGAATTAAAAGATTGCATGCATCATTCTCAAATTTAACATTAAAACCATCATCACATAACTGAGAGATACTAAGTAGGTTTTATATTATTCCATCAATAAAAATTACATTATAAATTAAAACTCAGTTAGAGTTACCAATTTGGCCAAAGATAATGATTTTTCCTTTTTCATTGTCACCAAAAGTGAAATTCTCACCATCAATATATATTATATTCTTAAATTATCAGTAATATCCTATCATGTGTCTTGGAAATCCATTGTCCAAACACCATAGAATTATAAGAAATATCTTCAAACACCTTTCCTACAAATATATTAGAGAAGAAAATATTTTAGTACACATATTTGTTTGGGTCTAGTTACATTAGTAATAAGATCGTTGGGAACCCACATTTGTTTGATGGGTTTCAAATAAGCATTATGTAAAGTATTTGAGAAATATACATTATTTGGTCCAGAAAAAATTGAAAAAATAGAAGAAGTTTCATGGTTGGAACTTGTACAAGATTTTCCCAAATTAGGAATAAAAATAAATTTTCCAAATTTAGACACAAACTTGGTTTTGATAAAATTTATTTTACTAGGTCATTAACCAATTCCACTAGTTTATTAGGAAGAATATTTTTTCAAATAATTTGAACCAACATATCTTTACTATTGTTAAATTTTTCTAAATCATTTTTCAATTTCTCATTTGACAATTTAACCTCATTATTTTCCTTAAGCAGTTGAGCATTTTTATCATTTTCTACAGTAAGTTCAGATTTAATAGTTTTAGTCAAAGCATGTTGTTTCTTTAAGGATTTTTATTTATCTATTAGTTCATTAAATGTGTCCTATAGAATTTTTCAATATTAAAACATTTCCTCATTTTTCATATTTTCCAAATCAATTTCATCTCCAGAATAGTAATTAGTATATTTAAGAGAGTCTACTGTTACCTTAGATATGTTTCCTATAAAACAAATATTTTCCTTATTAGACATTTCATCATGAGAGGATTATGAGTTACTTGATCTATCCTCAAAATCACTCCATGTTTCCTCCATGGCCATTTCATACTTTCTATACTTATCATCATACGTCTTCTTGTAATTTATCTTGGGAAAATCAGCCTTCACGTGTCCCTTTTGTTTGAACTAATAAGAGATTATCTCATTTGAGTTATCACATCTTTTCCAATCCTTTTTTCAGGTGCCCTAATTTTCATATTTACCTTTTTAGTTAATCTTTCTAAAAAAATTATTCTTCCTGTTGAATTTCATAAACCTTCTATCTATCTAAGTCATCTCCTCGTCACCATCTATTGATGATTGTTCATCACATAAAATTTTAGTTTCATCTTGTTCTTTTTTCCTTCTATTTGGATGTAGTAGATTTGAAAGTAGAAAATTTTATTTTGGGTTCATCATCCTCTCCTATATTTAATTTTAGTTCTTCCTCATACATCATCAACTAACCTATCATCTCCTTCACTAGAAAAATGTTGAGGTCACAAGGTTCTCTTGTTGATACATAAGTCCCTCTAAATCTATCTGGATAGCATATGATTATTCTCATGATTTTCTCCTTGGTTGTAATAGCTCTTCCCAGAGAGATCACGGTGTACATAATTTCATTAAACCTGAGATACATGTAAAAAATAGGGTCATCATGATTCATCTTAAAATTATCATACTTAATAGTATAAGTGTTAAGTATCATTTCTTTAACATTAGAATTTCCTTCATCTGAAATAGATTACTATCCCAAATTTCATAAAAATATGTATAAGAAGATAATCTATTAAAATTTTCATCTCTTAGTGCACAAAATAGATCATTCATAGCTTTTCAATTTTTATTATAAGACGTCTTTCTAGCATCACTCTAGGTATTCCTAACAGTCTTTGGTGTTTTTATATTTATCTTCTACAATTCCCTAAATATTAATGTGCATACTTTCTAAATGCATTTAATCTTAATATTACACTGGGAATAGTTTGCAACATTAAATTAGAATGTTTTTTTTTGTAGAATCAACTTCCAATCTATTTTCCGTACTAAAAAAAGATTTTTAAAGAGCTAAAAATTTAGAAGTAACAGAAATTTGGAGATCTTTAAAACACTACTAAATCAGAGTTAATTTTTTTTTGAAAAAACATTTAAATAATTTTCATCTAATACCAAATGTTTGTCGGAGTATGACACTCAAGTGGGGATGAATTTAGTTCCAATAAAATTTTCTATTAAAAATATTATTCAAAAGATTCTCCCAATTTTAAACTAAATATACCACTTAATTAAAGCAGTGAATTTATAATAGTCTGACAATTCAATTAGTTTCATCAAATATTGATTATTTCTCAGTTGTAACAATATGAGATTTTGACACAACTTCTGAAACTAATCTAATAAGACAAAATAGTTATAAACATGAGCCAAAACTAAAAATTAATGTGAAATTCAGTTTTCTAAAATACAGGTAAAAATTGAGAAAACTAAATTTTAAAACACTGCCGATATAAACAAAGAGGTTCAGTCTCAATCAGAGACTTAGTCATCTCCACTTGGTGATCACTAATCACCAAGAAGTCTAAATATATAATGGTTTTTATCCACACCCTAGATCATGGTCTACATAATAGTACACAGACTGTCTAGGTCATAAGACCTCTACTATAGTTCTATGTGGGACCAAAATGTAACCATGTCACATAGAACCTATATCATAGTTCTATGTGTGGTAAAAAAAAGTTTAAAAAGATAGTAGTGTGAGGATATCTAGTATCCCCTCATTCAGTGCAGGAGACAATGTGTGTTTTACATACAGATTCACACACTTCTCAAAAATGTAATAAAAATGCACCCAATATAGAAATAAATATTAGAAAGCGTATAAAAGTATTTTGTGTTATGAAGTTTAGATATGGACTCTTTGATGTATTAGAGTTGAATCTAGAGTCCTCTTCTAGGAGAAGACACTTGAAACAAAGTGTTGTCGATCTCTATGTTCTATCTTCCAAGAAGATGAAATGTTATTCTTCTTAGGTTCAGTTGAATTTTGTAGAGATGTTGGAACTTTTGTGGAAAGTAGTTCATTGGTTCCCAATAAGTATAAATGAAAAGTTATTTGTCTGTTCTTCCTTTCTGTATGTTTCTCAAGTGGGTCTGCTACTGTTTCTATGTGTATATTTGTAAATATATTTCATGTACTACTTATTTCAACTCGAGTCTTTTTCATTTTATATTCTTACAGCACAACAATGTGCATGTTTGAGGTAGGTTTTGTACCTTGTATTTCTGATATCCTCATTAAATATGTTTTCATGAATCATTAAATTTATTAGTCGCATTAAAACACCCAATATGTTACTTTTAAAAATTATATTACATAAATTAAAATTTAAACAGTCTATTGGTGAATCCTTTGTCAGTGAATAATGTGTCAGTGAATCATTCCATCGGTGAGTCCTTCTATCGGTATTAGTGTCGCATTCTATCAGTGTATCCTTCTGTCATTTTTTCAGTGCATTGGTGAGTCCTTTCATTGGTAGCACCATGTGTTGGTAGGGCTGCCCTTCTGTCTCCAAGACAACTTAATTCTTGGTGACTTGTTTAAACTATCGGTGAGATATTTTTTCAATCTATATAAATGATCGGGATTTATTCTATCGGCATCGGTGAATCAATTTTATATCCGTGTCAGCCTCTCATACTTAGTAAATATTTCTATTGGGATTTTATTACAACATTAATACTATCAGAATGTTTTAAACTTATATATGATCATAGATGATCATAATTACACATATTTAATCTTAAATAAACATAATGGAAATGATTATACGTAATTAATAAGATTTGACAAGATTTGGGGTTATTAAAACCAGAGAAGGTGGCCAACAATATCTTATGGGAAAATAAAAACTCATTTTTAAATAATAATTTTAATGTTTTTATATAATGAAAACATATTGATAAAAAATTACATAATTTTCATTAAAGTATTTATATGTTTCGAAAATATTATTTTCTCAAAAAATGTTTTTTATTTCATTTTATGAACATTAAAAAATTTATTTTTAGTATTTCAGAAAAAAATAGATAAAATAAACTTAAATTTTGAAATCAACATTTCAAAATTCTCTTAGCATAAATTTCTAGGATTTTTCTGAAAACATTCACTTTTTGACGAATAGTGAAAAATACTAAATTTTAATTGAATACATACAGTTATTTTAGTTTATTTATAAAGTTAAATTATATTTTAAATTGTTTTTAATGTTACTTTAGTTATATAATACATAAATTAATCCAATCTAGTTCATTTTAATCAAATTTATATTGAATTTTGATATAAAAATGTTGTAAACATTTGAACATTTTCTCCTTAAAATCCCACTTACTCATCGTGTTTGTGGAAATAATTGTAAATAAAATTTTGGCACTTATGTGGGTTTAATTTGTAAAAATGGATTCAATATTTTAATTAAGGATATTTTTTTATCAATTAATGGAAACAAAATTTTTCACCTATATTAATAGTAAAAAATGTAATAATGATTTATCATGGTTTAGGTTAAAATGCATTTATTGGGGTTAAAATAAAAAGATAAGGCATAAAAATTATACTAAACTTTTAAAACACCAATTTTATGGAAATATTTATACCATTAGATTATATTATCAATAATTTCACAATATTTGAACATTGGTAAATGAAAAAAAACTTGTTTGGAATTATTTTTTTTAAAAAAATTACAAGTGTTGAACTCACCTCACTTATAAAAATCTTCCCCCTATCCTCTTCTCTTTACACCTTGAAAACATTTTTTCATCCAATACCTACAAAAATAACTTTCAAAATTCCCTCCTATCATCATATAATCATTATTTTGGATATAAATAAAACCTAGAAAGGCTTTTGGTTGAAACTATAGGAGGATACGTGAAGAAGAGATAACATTCTTCAACAAGAATTTTTGTTTGATTTCTACCTCCAAATAATTCAATAATTATTATAAAATTATGATATAATTATCTCATCATCTTCCATATACCTATATTTTGTTATGTAAATGGAATTACCTATAACCATATTCACTTCTATTAAATGGATTATGAAATAATCATTCAAGTTTAGACAGATTTCTCTTATCAATACCCTATACAATATCATTACCAAAATCATTGCCAACAGATTGGTTTTGATTTGCAACAAAATTGTTCCATGGAATCAATTTGTCTTCATCAAAAACGGATCCATCCAAGACTACATTTGTCTTTCCTTAGAATGTACCAACATCCTCAATAAAAAAAATAGAGGTGGTTGTGTTGCCATCAATCTTGATATTAAAAAAGCCTTTGATACCATTGATTGGGGATTTATATTTAGAGTCTTGAAAAACTTCGGTTTTCATGAGAATTCTATCAAGAGAATCAAGACCTTATTTCAATATGTTATCATTTCCATATTAATAAATGGCACCCCTCGAGGTTTTTTCAAATGTTCTAAAGGTGTTAGACATGGATATCCTCTTTCGTCCATTCTGTTTGTTATTGCAGAAGACTACTTTAGAAGACTCATTCATAATCTGGTCGATAAAAATAGTCTTAAACCCATTCAAGCCGCTAGAATCCTCAATTTCCCCACTCACCTCCTCTATGATGATGATATTATTTTGTTTTTAAAGGGAGATCAAAGAAATATTCAATGTCTTAAGAAATCTATCTCTCATTATGCTAACATTTCTGGCCAAACTATTTCCTGGAACAAATCTCATATTTTCTTTGGAAAAAATTTCCCTGTTAGATGGAAAACCACTATCACCAGTAACCTTGGAATTAAAGAAGGCTTATTTCCCTTCACTTACTTAGGCATCCTGATTTTCTAGGTCCGTCCTAATTCATTTTATTTCTCTAATATCACTGATCAAATCATAAATCAACTCTTTACATGAAAGGGGAAATCCCTTTCCATCGCTGGTAGAATTTTTCTTGTCAAATCAAACATTGTCCCTAAGTTGGTTTACTCGCTCATGATTTATAAATGGCCCATAGGTACTTTTAAGAAAATCAATACCTATATAAAAATTTTCATTTGGACGGGAAGTATCTTTGAAAGGAAAATCATCACCATCCCATGGAATACCTGTTGTAAACCTCTTAATAATGGAGGCATTGGCATAAAAAACGTAAAATTGTTCAATGATGCCCTGCAAGCGAGATTCACTTGGTGTCTCATTAATAGAAACTCTAAAGCTTCTGAATTTTTAAATCATAGATTCCTAAATAAACATTTAAATGGAAATTTTAATTTCATTAACTCCTCAATATTTCCCTCTATTAGAAATTTTATCAGAAGATTATGGCTAACTCTAGATGGATGGTCAGCGCTGACTCCAACATTAAATTCTGGTGTGACAACTAGATGGGTAATCATTTAATTTTTATGCTGCCTCCTAATAACACTCCTGTAGACACCATCCATACTATTAAAGATGTTATGCAGCTTAATAGGCATGATATCTATAACAACATTTCTCAAATCATTGAAAATTATACCTTCTCCATTTCTAGGGACTTCCTTGTTTGGGAACCTGCTCCCAATGGCATACTTGACTCGGAAAATTTCTACATGCACAACTTCTCTGGCAATGAACCTAATTATAAATGGGTGATAACATTCAATAAGACTTGGATCAAACCCTCTAGGTTCACCCTTATTTGGCATATTTCTCACAATATATTTCCCACTAAAACTCAACTTCAATCCTTTGGCATTCAACTTTGCTCAAAATGTCATTTATATAATCAGCACAGGGAGGATTCTGATTATCTTTTCTTGTCTTGTGCTATTGCCTTAGCTCTATGGAACTACATAATTGAGCTTTTTAATTGTTTATGTTTCTTATCTGTCCCGATTTTTTTACTTTTGAAGAAATGTACTAAACATGAAGCCTCTCAGCAAGTCAAAAATTTGTTTCTTGAGGAAGTGGCAGAACTACTACATGAAATCTGGTATGTAAGAAACAATCTTATCCATAATAATCACTCTTTCAGTCTCAATGCAGGAAAAGCATGAATTCTCATTGCAATACATGAAGCTGCCTCAATTCAAAAAGATTGTTGCAGAAATTATATTGGAGACTTCGAGATCCTCAGACGTATCCGTGTCTCGAGTATTTTCCTGGAGACCAAGCACCCCTTTGAAGTATTCTGGAAACCTCCGATGCCAGGTTGGATTAAAGTGAATGTCGACGGTGCCTCAAAAGGTAATCCTGGACCTGCCAGCTATGGGGCCATTTTTAGAGATTCTGCTGACCATTTCCAAGGTTGCTTTTAAAGTGGGTGTGGGATTTCCTCATCCATTGAAGTAGAGATGCTAGGAGTCATCTATGCTGTTGATTTTTCTCTCCAAAGAGGATGGAGAAAACTATGGATTGAAAGTGATTCTACCACCATTGTTCAAGCCATTTATAACGGAGTTATTCATATCACCTGGCCACTCACTGCGCGTTGGATGAATTTCCTGAATTCGCATCAGGATATTGACTACATTGCCACACATGTCTTCTGTGAAGCGAATTCTATTACTGATCCACTTCCCAACAAAGGTGTCCACCAGAGCATGATTTGGCTGGATGCACTGCCATCTGATTTACTTCCCCTCTTTGAAAGAGAGTGTAATAAAATCCCATCCTTTGGACTCATGTAAACTGTTGTTTCTTTAATTAATAAAGGGTGCGTCGGTCTTTGACCGAGGCATTACCTAAAAAAATCATTCAAGTTTACAGTGGTCGATCATCTCACAAACCGATGTCATTTGTTTTTGTATTAACGCATCTCAAGGATTATTATAATGGTGTATTTATTATTTAAATATTATATTTATGTTATTATTATAATTTTGGAATTATTTTATCACGCATACCTTCATACTCCCCACTTTGTGGAATATGATGGTGTCGCTCTTCTGTTCGGTGAACTATCACCTCACGAAGCGATGTGACTCATTCACACTTTATTAAGATTGTAATAATGATGGTTTTAATAAAAATTTGTGATATATATGACATATAAATTATTCTATAATGATAATATATCATTTAACATTATTTGTGTCATTCCAAAAATAAAATGGAAAAACATTTATGTGTACGTATAGCCTATCGTCTCCAACAACACTATATTTCATTTTCTATTAATAAAATTTATTTATTAATATAAATAAATATATACTGAATATATATGATATTTATATCATGATTTAAATTATATATATTAAGAAATCATGATCAATTTTAGAGAACCAAAAATAATAAATCAAATCATATATGAAAAACAATGTGATTATTACCTGGAACGTAACATTAACATGGAATTGTTAGTAAATAGGTAATAAAAGGTCATAAAAAATCATATATGTTATTATATATATATAATATTTTTTATCATTTTAATAATAAACTTATATTTTATATATAGTATGTTTGAACATGTTTGATGGAATTCAAGTCTTAAGGTGGGGGATTTTTGTCTCAATTTTCCTTCTTTGAGACATGCCTTATGTTATACACCTATATTATTTCATGAGGTGTGTATAATCCCCATGTTATATGTAATATCATGAATATATATATCCTCATGATATTTTCAGTTTCATTTCATGTTATTCCTTCATGGATATTATGATTCAATATTACCAATGTTGTAATGGTTTTAGGTAAAAATCTCATCATTTATATGTATTGTTTATGATTATATTTCTAATGATAAAATATTATGATCCACATTTCAAGAAACTCATGAATTTTCTTATCATCAGGTTATTCAAGATATTTTCATTTAACAGAGTCATTTTCCCACTCTTTGGTAGTTAACATAATTGAGAAAATATATTTAATAAAATCAAATTTTATTTCTCCCTTTGGTCGAAAATATATTTTCCTCCAAAACCATGTTTTCCAAAAAAAATATTATACTCCTATTTCTTTAAATACATATTTTACAAAAGATTTATTTTTCTAAAAAAAATTAAAAGAATATTCATTTCATTTTCCAAACAATTCTCAATTTTATTTTACCAAAATTGAGGATGGAATATTTTATTAAACATGTATGGCATTAATGAAACATCCAGTTGTCCTTACTATTATTTGATTTTAATATTAATTTATAAGTTTTCAAGGTAAGTTTCAAAGAGAAAAATTTCAAAATTCTTATGTTTCAAAAATAATTTTCAAAGAAGAAAGGATATTTTCCTTAGTATGTGTTTAAAATGAAATTTTAAAATAATTTTCCATATAAGATGACATATGTTTATGTTACCTATGATTTACTAGGGATATTAACAAAGGATATAATTCTTATTAATTCTCTAAATTATTTATTATGACATGATATTTATGAAACCCGTTTCTCTTTCATAGGTCATGCCTTGATAACATTCTTATGAAACACACTTCTTTTTCAATGGGTTATGTTATGATGAAATTATGAATGAATATCAAACATGTATCATTTATAGAGGTTATGATATAAAGAACTATTTAGAAAACCATATTCATTTCTTTGGTTATGATATGATTAATGTTTTATGATATGATGGAACACAAAAATATGGTTTTCATTATGATATTGGTGGGACCTATATCTTCGTCCAATGCGTTGAGTAAATATTTATATCTCGTAAGATAGATAGAACTATAACGGAGAGTGAAACCAATTTAGAAAGGGAATTTTTCTACTATGATGGTTTTAGGAGACAAATTTTACTACTATGGTGGTTTGGGGAGTGAACTCATTCCACTATGATGTCCCTGGAAATGATCCTTTGATACTATGGAAATTATTTTCTATGCATGTGTTTATGCCACAAATCTAGGTCTTATGCCAATGTTTTTCTTTCATTGACCATGTTCTTATATTTTATTAAGATTCATGTTTTATGAATTTAAAATATTTATTCTATGACTCAAGATTATGATATTTGATATGAAGTGTATGGTTTTAAAATGTAATTCTTGTGTTCTCATACCCTTATATTCATGTTATTCTTTTGTATCTCTCTTGGTTACCCTTAATAAGGATTTGAGTTCACCATTTCTTATATTTTCTTTCCCCATGTTATGAATAAATGTATTGCATATGATATTTCTAATAAGGTGGTTGGTTATAAATATAACATTGGGAGATGATTTATTTTACCTATAAACCAGTTATTTGTGTTTCCAAGATTACAAAGACACTAAATTATTATAGTCCTCAAACTTCTGTTTGTGTGATGTAATGAATATCCCAAGAAAATGATGTAATATCTATTTATGATATTCCTAGGTCTCTATATAAAATATTCCATGCTTCGAAGAACCGTCCTGGGGAACGAGGGAAAACACTTGTCATGGGGATCATGCACGTGGTTAGGGTTACAACATATATGGGGAGAACCCAATTGACTCCAAGAAACTCATGCTTTGAAAATTATTGAACAATTAAAGGTAGGACCCTAGGAGGTGTTATGTCACCATGGACCTATTAGAATATGAGGTGATGAATGTATCAATGAAGAAACCATTCACCCCCACTACTATATTGGGGAAGAAGTCAGTCAATTGAGTTTCAAATTCCAAGAATCAAAAGTATACAAGATCCCTATATATCATTATAGATAATTACAGGTGTAGGATGTTCTATCCTCATTCCAAGGAATCACAATGCAACCATCTCCATCACTATCATTTCCCCTCTTCACCACATTGACAGAAAAAGTTTGAGAGATACCGTGTTCTAGGTTGACACCCTAAAATGATGGTGAGCACTCTTCTGATCCTCAATGAGATGTTTCGACCCTATCACATGAAGAAGTGTTAAACACCCCATCCTATATGGATATGATCATTAATTTAGAACCACCTCTAGGATACATCCCAACAAGTAGTGAATATTTAACACATGCAGTGGCCCCTCTCTTAGTGGATCAGTCTCATAGAAAATCTATGTTAGTGTCACTGCCTTATCTCGATACACGCCAATAAAATATTAGGCCAACTAGGACTTGGACCCTCTCTTAGTTTTGAAGAAGTGGACTTTTGGGAACTCTGGATTTCAAACTAGTTAATAGTAATGTTTTTTACACAGGTAGCTCTATATATTTTCATCTCGGAGTCCCTAACCGAGGACCAAGTAGACTATTTTCTATAGAATATTTGTGTGATGCTTCACAACCACAAGGATTGGTAGTTGACCTACCTTGGGAGCCATGAACACCACGATTTCATTCACCGATAGTAAAAAATGGTTGTGTTTGTAGAACTCACAGTATTATAGTGTTTCATTCATAAGGATATCACCGAACACATTGGGAAACCAGTATAATGAAGCTCGTTGTGCTCTATTAGGCCATGAAAGAGGCTTCTCAACATGTGAACATCATAATCTGTGGGTAGTATACTGCCCCTCACTTTATTCTTAGCCTACAATAGTTAAAGGACCATTAATCTATTATATCCACCGATAGTGAAGGTTACCCTCTGACTACCACCATAGTGAATGTCATCACTACCAAAAGAAAATAAGATCATAAATATAGGGCCCCTGATGTAGGGAATGATGGAGAAAACCCACTTTAAGATGAGACATAGTACCAAGGGGATCCCCCAAAAAAATTTGTACTTATTAGTAGAGAAAATAACTATACCTCATGAGTCCCCCAAATGATATATTACTTCCATCATATCCGCATGTTAAAAAATTCAATGTACTTATTGAAACCACTAACCCCTCTAAGGTTGCACCAAATTTGGATTTGGACCCTTGTATAGCTGGATTGCAATAGGAGCTCAATGAGTATAAAAGGATAACCACTGAACACATTTTTGAGCATCTCATAGACCTTAACAACATCATATTATACATTTTCTCTCCTCTAGTGGTTCAGTCATTCCTCCTCATTCAAATGCCTCAATTTGAACTTGGCGCCCCATGCACCTGATCAAGGAAAAGGAGGTGTCTACAAAAGATGACTAAGATAAGATTTTCCCACCCCTACTAAGCTATGTAATTATTCATTTTGGGTTTAAATTCATGCTACTTCCTAATTTTATGAGACTCTAAATTCATTGGTAGCCACATATCCCTGCCAAGATGATGTTATAGTTGCTCCAGTCACCCATACTGTGGTTCTATAAACATGATAAGTGTTATTTATTCCTAAAAGAATGTTGTAACCAATTTGTTTGGACAATGTTTAAGCACCTATATGTTTGATAATCCAATATTAATCCTGTTTAATTTTATGGGTGACCCCCTATAGCCTCTGACCCACTTCACCATAAGGTTTGGTCCAATGTTGGGGACTCAAGAACAATAGGAATCCACAAATATCTAATGCTTGGTACAGAATTTTTAAGGACCTACATTCATTTGGTAAGGTCATATTCCCACAAGGTGTGTTTCCTGTTGGGAGGACCTCTATAGATAGTTCCTCTACTGGTTCATCTCTACATCGTATAAGAAAAATATCATTGACCTATTTAAATTCAAGAAAAGACCTCATAAGTTATTCAATAAACTTTTCTCCCAATAGAAGGGAATCACATATTGACTCGATGTGCTGCATTCCTAGGAATAACTACTTGGGATGTGAATAAATAATTTATGAAATGAGATACTTCCAACACACAACTCCCTGAACTACCTGGGGAAATTTAAAGACTTCTGGAAAAAGTATCTGCATTTGAAAAAATCTTTACAATGGACTAAAAAAGAATCATGCACATTTCCCCCTAAAACTCGAAAGAAGACCCAAAAAAGTAGAGATAGTGTAATGACCCAAAGTATCATTAATGGAAATACCTCATGATCTAATTAAATGTAACTTTATGTTTACATAAAATTTCAACTTCTTTGGTTTTATGTTAATAATTTTGACTGTTTCTAATATAGTCGTTGAACAGTGATCACGTGATTAGTATAAATATAGGGTTTTAACAAATCCAATTTACTCAAACAAAAAAAGTGGTGGACTCTTCCAGTAGAATTACTCCATACAATGCACATTTTTTGGAGCTCAGAAAAGAGGTGGCATCTTTGGGCTTCACTCTTGACTAAGACCAAGCTGAGATTCATCATGTCAAGCTCGAACGGGGTCGTCTACGGGAAAAGTGGAAGTTGATAGAAATTACCACTCGAGCGATGTTTCGGAGCCCCCATAAGAGTCTACCACCATCGTGCACCTTACCTTTAGGTCTTATGTGACTATTTTAAGGGGTTATGTAACAAATAAATAGTAATATGTTCATGTACATTATTTGTTTTTATATAATAATGTATATATTTTCTTGTCATCATGGATACACTGTAAATAGTTTTTAAAGTACAAATAGTCTTTTTAGTTATTATTTAATTAAGAATTATATTTTATTAAATTAAGGAATTTTTGAATTAAATAATATTTTAATAAAATATTATTATTATTATTAAATTAATTTTATTATATATATAAATGATCATATAATTGTATGAATGCAATTATAATTTTTATTAAGGTTTTAATGCCATTTTTGTCAAAACCCATGAATTTTCGATAAATGTCAGTTTTTATTTTGAAAGTGAAAATTGACATATTTATAAAATTATTTAGATAAAATAAATGTTATTTCTAGAATCAGGACGTTAAAATTATCCAATGGTGAATTTTTCATAATTTTCTGAGACAGTCAAATTTTTGGGTAAAAATTAAATACCATTTAAATGTTTAATGTGTTTTATGACATCATAATGACCCAATAGTGATGTAATAAAATACTATAATATTTATGTTCGGCCAATATATTTTTTACCGTTAAAATAATGTGATTTTGGGTTTGTTTGACTTACTTTTTGAAGCATTAATGTACACCTCAAGACTTATTAAACACCTTGTCTTTTTAAATTGTTTTCCATGGGAGTGTGACTCACCTCCACATAAGCAACCCTATTATTTTAAGAAGTTAGTAATTTGTCCTTATAAAATATTTTTTTCCTCTCCCTTTTCCAAAAACCATGGGCAAAAACCATGGGATAGTTTTTTGTTTGGATTAATTTAATGTAAGGGGTCCCAAACCTAAATAATAAAGAATTCCCTCACCTTTCCTATATAAACCCACCTAAGCTCCCACTTCCTCCTCACTCAAATCCCTTGTAGTTCTTCCAAACTCTGCTCTAATATCTCTATAATCCTCCCAAGTTTCCCTAATCTCCCAATAATCCTCTCACAAGCCTCTCTCTAGCATTTGGAAGCACACTTCCAAGTAAGGGTTTTTTCTTCCTTTCTCATTTTTGTCAATTTTCATTAAGTTGTTTTGACCTTTTATTATCAATTATGAATGTTGGGTTATGGTTTATAACCTCCATAATAAATCCCTCTTTATTTTTGAATGATGGTAGACCCATTCCTCTCTCATTAAATGCCTCCCATGTACACCCGTTACTATGCCAAAATTCTGAAAGGAACTTCTCTCTCTTCTTTTACATTCAAGAAATACTTTTGTATCAGGAATCTAAATTCCATTAAAATTGTTTGTACATGTATCTATATGAACCCATTACATTCCATTTCTGGTAAATATGATTACAAACCCCTTTCTCTCTCATCTAACCATTTTTATGAATTCTTATGTCACGCTGTTACGCTGTCGAAATCACACCGATTTTCTAAGCTAATGCCATTGGGTAGTGAATACCATGCCCATTTCACCATCAAGGGTATTCAACTTTTTGCACATTTACTTATTGATTATAAAGTTTCATTTATGAATTCCACATTTCTTTATTGTGGAATAAATTATTATGTTTTATGAATCCATGTTTTATGATCCATGTGGCACACATATGCATTAAATGAAATGTTTAAGAAGGGTGTGCCCTTATAGCGCTCCAATGCATTGGGTAAAGTATAATATCATGATACGTCATGTGCAATATGTATTGACTCATGCTAAATAAAGTGAAATGGGTGTTTACTCATGATTCATGTGCAATGAGGATTTACTCATGCTCTATGTGCAATGAGCCTTGGCTCATGCTAATTCCATGTTAAGTGTTGTTGCCACATTTCCATGTTATGATTATCATGCTTTATCATGCCTTAATGTTCATGTTTATCTTATTCTCTATTTATATGCCTATTGTCTAACATGTATTGTACTCCTCATGTTATTCCATGTGTACTCCCTTACTGGGATTTATAGCTCACACTTTTCTTATGCATGTCCTCAGGTTATCCCATGCAATTCTAAGTATGAGGTAATGTAGTGGTCATGTAAAGGAAGTTTTCAATAAAGATGTTGTATTTCATGTTTCATGTTTTTATGTATTGATCCTAAGCCCAAAGGACACTAAACATCTCTATCTTCTTTGTTTTATCATGAGAGGTTTTATGTAATAAATCATGTTTATGTTGTAATAAAAAGCAGGGTTGTCAAAGTTGGTATCAGAGGACAGGTTTAGTTATTTTTTGCGATTAGTATTATAAAACCCTAGTAAAGCCTTAGATACAAGACTATGTACAATAAAGACATCGCAAAGTTTTGGTGAGTATTGAGTAAGTGGTTTATCAAACAAATACATCCATGTCTAGATACGAGCAGGTAGATCCGGCTCTGGTACAGATGTATCCTAGGGGTAAAACCTGAAAACACCACTTTTAGCTAGACTCGAATGGGAACTGGTGCACGACAACGGGCCTTGCTTCACTCTTGGTTACGACACTCCCGGGGTAAATGTTTTGATAAATTCACGATCTTAGTATGAACCCTTATTAAGGGAGTTAAAAAATGACGCTAAGAATATACGTTGTAAAGTAGATCATGAAAAGCTTATATTGAAGCCTATAGACTCAGGAGTTAAGCAAATAAAAGTCTATTTATATGTCATAAACTTTTGTCTTTGGAATACCCTTTATGTGTTACCCCTAACTTTACTTTTATTCCAGCCAATGGCCGGTAATAGGAGGACTCAGGCTAACAACCATTGTGAAGATCAGTGTGATGACTGTACTAATGAGATGCTGAATCCAATGGGAGCGGGAATCACAAACTTTGTCACACTTCTCTCTCAGCTAACTCGTGTTTTCAATAGAAACATGGGTCATGAAGAACGCTCAACCCCCACCACCCATGAAAGAACAAGTCGCTATCAAGAGCTTTATGAGACAAAGGCCTCCTAATTTTAGTGGATCATCTGATCCCACGATTGTCGAACAATGGATCAACTCCATTAAAAAGATCTTCTCCATCCTTCAATGTTCTGAACAAGAGAAAGTTCTCCTTGCAGCATATCTTATGGAGGGTGAAGCTGATCAATGGTGGATGTTGATCAAAAATACAAAGCTTGAGGAGGAGATCGAGGCATTGGAATGGAAGGATTTCCAGAAGATGTTTTTCAATGAATATTTTTCATGCACCCTCCGGCTTAAGATGGAGAGGGACTTCCTTTCCCTAAAGAAAAAAGAAGAAGAATTTGTTGGAGAGTATGAGGAAAACTTCAGAAGTCTTGCACGATACGATTCCAGATTTTTCATTACCCCCGAATTCAAAGTTGACCGCTTCGTTGGTGGGTGGATGCCTAGCCTACAGAAAGCATTAGAAATCTGTGACTTCGACAAGTAGGAGGAAATTGCCTGATGTGTCCTCAAGGTCGAAATGGAGATCGGAGAATCACAGGGGTATCATGTGGACAAGAAGCGTAAGGTGGAATACAATGCTGGTGGTCCAATGGATAAATCCAATGGTGCTAAGAAGATCCAACACCCCACTTTCCAAAAGTGTGGAAAGAAGCACCCTAGAAATTTCCTTAAGGGGATGAGGAAATGATTCAGGTGTCGAAAAGAAGGGAACCTAGATGATAACTGTTGACAAGAAAGACCAGCAGTTGTAACAGACTAGAGGAACGCTCCGTTCGAACCTCAACACGTTGTTCAATGCTACAAATGCAATGAACCTGGTCATTTTACAAATCATTTCCCTAATCCAAGGGTTTTCAGAGGAAACCAACAACCTCCAAGGCCGAAAGGAAGATCTTTTTCCATCACTTCTGCCGAATTAAACCCCGAAAACGAAGTGGTGACAGGTACGCTAGTTATTCATTCAAGAATAGCGAACAAACTTTTAGATTCAGGTTCTACGCATTCTTTTATATCTAGAAAGTTTAGTAGAACAATCCCAGCACTGCCACAAATCATGGAAGTGAATATGTCGGTGAGTACAGAAAATGGGTCAATCATTGCATCCCATGAGTATAAGTACTCCCCTTTTATAATCTGTGGATTGAATTTCCTAGAAAACCACGTCATACTCCCTCTGGTGGAATTTGATTCAATTCTTGGAATGGATTGGATTTCCTTATATATATCAAACATAAATTGTAGGGAAAGGGAAATCACACTGCATATGGAGAATAGACCCCCAATTCTTTATAAGTGTAAGGAGAAAGATGAATCTCCTTTGATCTATCATCTCAAGAATGGATATTACTTCCCTATGAGCATGCGTATCTGGCTCAGATGATTGAGTCCAAGGAAGAATCCATCCTTGAAGAAATGCCTATTGTGAGGGAATTCACTGAAGTGTTTCCTGAGGAACTACCTGGTCTTCCTCTGATAAGAGATGTTGAATTCTCAATTGAACTTATACCCGGGGCATTAACATTATCTAAGACTCCATATAGAATGGCTATTGTAGAGATTGAAGAGCTGAAGAAACAACTACAGGAGAATCTGTATAAGGGGTTTATATGCCCAAGTGCTTCACCATGGGGTGCACCAGTCTCCTTCATCAAGAAGAAGGATGGGTCAATGCGCCTTTGCATCGATTATTGTGAGCTCAAAAAAATAACGATAAAGAACAAGTATCCTCTCCCACGAATTGATTACTTGTTCGATCAGATTTGTGGAGCACAATAATTCTCCAAGGTGTACTTGCGGTCGGGATATTGTCATGTAAGGGTGAAGAAGGAAGATATCCCCAAGACTGCTTTTTGCACAAGATACGGGCACTATGAATTCATAGTAATGCCTTTCGGACTCACCAATGCTCCAAGAAATCTTCATGGACTTAATGAATAGAGTCTTTAGAGATTAACTAGAAAAAATTGTGGTAGTCATTATAGATGACATTATAATATACTCCAAAACCAAGGAAGATCATGAGGAGAATTTAAGAACTATACTAGAGACTTTGCGCAAGGAGAAGCTATATGAAAAGTTAAACAAGTGTGAGTTCTAGTTGAAGGAGGTCTAATTCTTGGGCCATATCATCACAAGCAATCTGATATCTATGGACCCCTCCAAAACAGATGCAATTGAGGTATGGACAAGGCCAACATCGGTAACAGATATCCGTAGCTTCTTGGGGTTAGCAGGATATTATCGACGATTTGTGATAAATTTATCACGATTGTCCAACCCTATTACCAAGGTAACTAGAAAGGGCGTAAAGTTTTCTTGGAGTGATGATTGTGAAGAAAGATTCAAGGAGTTGAAAAGGAGGCTTATCGCTTTTCTTGTGCTCACTTTACCCTCAAGTGGGGAACCTTTTGTTGTTTTCAGCGATGCATCGAAGAAGGGCTTCGGTTGTGTGCTGATGCAGAATGACAAAGTGATATCCAATGCCTCAAGGCAGTTGAAAATCCATGAGCGAAACTATCCAACGCATGATCTGGAGTTGGCAGCGGTGATCTTTGCCTTGAAAATCTGGAGGCATTATCTCTATGGGGAGAAATGTGAGATATATACTGACCACAAGAGTCTTAAATATATATTCACACAGAAAGAGCTTAATATGAGCCAGAGAATATGGATAGAGCTCATCAAGGATTATGAATGTTCAATCCATTACCACCCTGGGAAAGCTAACAAGGTGGAAGATGCCCTATATAGAAAGGACCCAGCGTTTCTATCAATGATGAGAATTGAGAATGATCCAATCTTCTTATACTAGATGAATATGTGCATGGGAATCATAAAGAAGGGAACATCATCAATCCTTTCACAAATTATTTCTCAGCCGTCTCTTTTGAAAAGGTTAAAGGATACTCAAAAGGATGATGTGGGAATTTAGGAAAAAGTGGAAGGTATCGAAAAAGGGACTTCCATGGTTTTTAATGTTAATGAAGAAGGAATTGTGCGGTTTGGGAAAAGAATATGTATTCCATCAAGTCAGGAGCTGAAGAAGGAACTTTTGGATGATGCACATAGTTCAAATTTCTCTGTTAATGTAGGGAGCACAAAGATGTATCGAGATCTCTGAGAAAACTTTTGGTGGGATAATATGAAGAAGGAGATCGCTGAATATACATCAAAGTGCCTGGTGTGTCAGCAAGTAAAGGCAGAGAGGCAGAAGTATAAGGGGATGATGCAACCATTGTGCATACTAGAATGGAAATGGGAGAACATCTCCATGGACTTTGTCACCGGGCTTCCAAGGAAATCCGAAGGCAACAATGCAATCTGGGTTGTTGTTGATCCTCTTACAAAGACTGCACACTTCATTGCTATTTGGGAGGATTTCTCATTGGATCAACTGGCATGGATATATATCAAGGAATATTTAAGGTTTCATGGAGTACCACTATCTATTATGTCTGACTGAGATCCATAATACACATCTATGTTTTGGGAGAATCTTCAAAATGCTCTGAATACTAAACTGAACTTTAGTACAGCCTATCATCCTCAAACTGATTGCCAATCAGAGCGGACAATCCAAACACACGAGGACATGTTGAGAGCATGCTCAATGAACTTTAAAGGAGTAGGTATCAACATCTTCTTCTGGTTGATTTCTATTATAATAATAGTTTCCACTCAAGCATCCAAATGGCACCATATGAAGCCATGTATGGGAAAAGGTGAAAAACACCGGCATGTTGGGATGAGTTCAGTGAATGTAAGCTACTTGGACCAGAAATGGTCAAGGAAATAGTGGAGAATTTGAAAACCATTCACTAGCATATCATGGAATCCCAGAGTCGATAGAAGTGTTATGCAGATAATCTTCGACGAGACCATGAGTTTAAAGTTGGAGACATGGTTTTTCTACGCATATCTCCGTGGAATAAGGTCATGAGGTTTGGAAAGAAAGGGAAGTTAAGTCCAAGGTACATTGGCCCCTTTGAGATTCTTGATTGTTTCGGGGATGTGGCCTATCGACTAGGACTTCCACCTACCATGGACAAAGTACATGATGTCTTTCATTTATCCCTCCTATGTAAGTACATATCGGATCCTTCACATGTACTCTCTTCTGAGGAGGTACAGTTGGAAGATGATCTTTCTTATGAGGAGAAACTAGTGACGATCTTAGATCATAGAGAAAAATTCCTACGAAATAACACAATGCCCCTCGTCAATGTGTTGTGGAGAAACCTCAAGTTTGAAAAAGCGACTTGGGAATCGGAGGAAATGATGAAGCTGAGTTACCCACATCTTTTTTAGGGTGGGAAAAGAAAATTTCGAGGGTGAAATTTCTTAAGGGGGGAATATTGTAACTACCCAAAGTTTCATTAATGTAAATCCATCTTGATCTAATTAAATGTTTCTTTATGTATATATAAAATGTCGACTTCTTTGGTTTTATGTTAAGAATTTTGACCGTTTCTAATATAGCCGTTGAACAGTGATCTCATGATTAGTATAAATATAGGGCTTTATCAAATCCAATTTACTCAGACAAAAGAAGCAATGGCCTCATCTAGTATAATTTCTCCATACGAAGCCCATTTTTTGGAGCTTGGAAAAGAGGTGGCATCTTTGGGCATCGCTCTTGACCAAGCCCAAGCTGAGCTTCATCATGTCAAGCACAAACATGATCGTCTATTGGAAAAGTGGAAGTTGATAGAAATTACCACTCGAGCGATGTTATCCGAGCCCCCACAAGAGTCTGTCACTATCGCACACCTTACCCTTAGGTCTTATGCGGCTGTTTTAAGGGGTTATGTAACAAATCGATGGTAATATTTTCATCTACATTATTTTTTTTTTGTATAATAATGTATATAATTTCTTGTCATTATGGATACATTGTAAATAGTTTTTAATGTACAAATAGTCTTTTTAGTTATTATTTAATTAAGAATTATATTTTATTAAATTAAGGTATTTTTTCATTAAATAATATTTTAATAAAATGTTATTATTATTATTAAATTAATTTTATTATATATATAAATGATCATATAATTGTATGAATGCAATTATAATTTTTATTCAGGTTTTAAATCCATTTTTTTCAAAACCAGGGAATTTTCGATAAATGTCAGTTTTTATTTTGAAAGTGAAAATTAACATATTTAGAAAATTATTTAGATAAAATAAATTGTATTTATGGAATTAGGACATTGAAATTATCCAACGAATAATTTTTCATAATTTTCTGAGACAGTCATATTTTTGGGTAAAAATTAAATACCGTTTAAATATATAATGTGTTTTATGACATCATAATGAACCAATAGTGATGTAATAAAATACTATAATATTTATTTTCGGCCAATATATGTTTTAAAATTAAAATAATGTGATTTTGGGTTTGTTTGACTTACTTTTCAAAGCCTTAATGGACCCCTCAACACTTATTAAACACCTTGTCTTTATAAATTTTTTTCCATGGGAGTGTGACTCACCTCCACATAAGAAACCCTATTATTTTAAGAATTTTGGACTATGGCCTTATAAAATATTTTTTCCTCTTCCCTTTTCCAAAAACCATGGGAAAAAACCAGAGTATGGTTTGTGTTTTGGATTAATTTGATATAAGGGGACCCAAACCTAAATAATAAAGAATTCATTCACCTTTCCTATATAAACCCACCCATGATCCCACTTCCACCTCACTCAAAGCCCTTGGATTTAATCCAACATCTACCCTACTCACTCTAGAATCCTCCAAAGGTGCCCAAAGCTCCCAATAATCCTCTCACAAGCCTCTCTCTAGCCTTTAGAAGCATACTTGCATGTAAGGGTTTTTTCTTCGTTTCTAATTTTTTTTCAATTTTCTTTAAATTTTTTTCCCTTTTATTTTCAATTATGAATGTTGGGGTATGGTTTCTAACCTCCCTAATTCTGCCCCTTTTTGTTTTAATTATGAGAGATCCATTCATCTCTCATTAAATGCCCCCCATGTACACACATTACTATGCCGAAATTCCAAAAGGAACTTCTCTCTCTTCTTTTACATTCAAGCAATACTTGTGTATCATGAATCTAAATTCCATTACATATGTTTGGAAATGTATCAATATGACCCCATTAATGTCCATTTCATGTAAATATGATGAGATACCCCTTTCTCTCTAATAAAACCATTTTTATGAATTCTTATGTCATGTCGTTACGATGCAGAAATCACACCGATTTTCTAAGCCAATGCAATTGTGTAGTGAATACCATGCCCATTTCTCCATCAAGGGTATTCACCTTTATGCACATTTACTTATTGATTATAATGTTTCTTGTATTAATTCAAAATTTCTTTATGATTTAATAAATGATTATGTTTTATGATCCATGTGGCACACTTATGCACGAAATGAAATGTTCAAGAAGGGTGCGCCCTTATAGCGCTCCAATTCATTGTGTAAAGTATAGTATCATGATACATCATGTGTAATGAGTATTGACTCATGATAATTCCAGTGAAATGAGGGTTTAATCGTGCTTCATATTCAATGAGTA
Source organism: Viscum album (assembly GCA_963277665.1). Lineage (NCBI taxonomy): Eukaryota > Viridiplantae > Streptophyta > Magnoliopsida > Santalales > Viscaceae > Viscum > Viscum album. The sequence continues at coordinate 186,329,977 of OY728155.1, read as the reverse complement.
TTTACTCATGATCTATGTGCAATGAGCCTCGGCTCATGCTAATTCCATGTTAAGTGTTGATGCCACATTTCCATGTTATGATTATCATTCTTTATCATGCCTTTATGTTCATGTTTCTCTTATGCTCTATTGATATCCCTATTTTCTAACATATATTGTACTCCTCATGTTATTCCATGTGTAATCCCTTACTGGGAATTATAGCTCACCCTTTTCTTATGCATGTCCTCATGTTATTCCATGCAATGCTAAGTATGAGGGAATGTAGTGGTCATGTAAAGGAAGTTTTCAATAAAGATTTTGTATTTCATGTTTAAAGTTATTATTTATTGATCATAATCCCCAAAGACACTAAACCTCTTGATCTTTTTTGTTGTATCAAGTGAACTTTTATGTAATAAATCTTGTTTAAGTTGTAATAAAAAGCAGGGTTGTCATAGACAACCATCTATGTGCATGAAGAGGTTAACTCGACGATAAACCTACTATCCCATTTACCAGATAATCCTCCCTTAGTGAAACCCTACCAGGTGTACCCTCACTAAGCACAGTTGTCTCCATGAGAGAATGTGGCCCTAGACCCCTTCTAATGTCAGGATCCAAGGGATATTTCATAGAAAGTAGGAACAAGAATTATTTATTCAAGGATGTGTAGGTCCCAAGATATTTCATCTTCACCCTAGAAAAAGGAATCCAAAACAACCAAATTAAAAGAGACCCCATAAGAATGGACTCACTGGCTACGTCGACCATTGACTGTATCATAGGATTTTCGAACACACCACCAAATAATTCTTTGTATTCAATGAGTGTCTCCTGGATCAATTATATGATGTATTATTCATGTTGGGTGATGTTCCAATGTCGGTGAAACATTTTTATGTGAACAACAATAATAACAGTGAAGACTCCAACGCGTGGCTATAGGTTCCTAGCTATATGATGTAGAATTATTTTGATTGGTTTTATTAAAATATAGTTACTCATTCCCATGGTATCAAATATACCCACTTGAGAAAGCTAGAACATTATGTGGTTGATGCACCACCTTTTATTGTTTCCTCTACATTTAAAGTACAACCTCCCAAGTCTCTTGAGAATAGATTTTGAAAATGCATGGGGAATTAGAGTCCCCCACTAGTGAAAAACCCCACTCACACAATTGGTGATTTCATGCCTCCTGAGTAGGGAGATGTGCCCGGGGTATGCCATGCCCTGAACTATTCCACTAATGAGGATTAAGAGTACACATCTTTGAATGTTTTTCAACTAGTATACCACTTTAAAATACCCAACGGTGAGGAAAATTATGAGATACCCTATGGAACCTATATCTAATGACCCCAAAGGAGAGTCATAAGACATTACAGTAGATATAATTATCTTTTCATCACATAAAACCAATCCTCTCATGCTTCTGAAACCTAGAAGTAAGATTTGCACAAATCCCAGTAGGCCTAGTCCTCTAAGTCTTCTCCATTAGCTATTCCTTCATAGAACACTGTATTGGATGATCGTGAAGCTCATCCATGATCACTCCACAATCAACTGCATTGGCCAGGGCCCAAAATTATACAATCATCACCTAGACATTATCTATTTAGAACATACCAACTAGCCAGTACCAAAACATCACCAATACAATCTAAGCCATAGTAGTTCAAAAAATGAAATTTTTTGCATCCCCTTCCAAGGAATTTCCCTCTACAAGAAAAAATATTCTCGTGCCATGGAATTTTGACATGAAAGATCACCTCTCTAATATAACCACGAGTCTTTTGATTCTAGGGGAACTCCTCCATTCAATGTAAATGCATGAGTCCCTTGTTGAAGCCTTGAAAATATCCCTTTAGTTTGAGTCTAAGGTAGCTACCTCTAAGCCCTATTATGTAGAGGAAACAGAGAAAGACTAATGCCAGTCTATTATATCATTTGTTATGGAAGACACAGGTGTCACCATTTAGGGGAACATATGCCCAATGTATATGATGGTTCAATTTTATGGTGTGGAAATATACTATTACCTAGTGGATACTAGCTCTAAGATCAACCTCATTATAACTCATACACTCCATAATATGGGACTTACAGAAGAAGATCTAACTCCCTCCAACCTAAAAATTTAGGGATATGATAAAAGTGATCGAAAACCATACAGTAATAATAGTTTGAAGACCCAATTCAGTGGCTGGAAACAAGAATTGAATTTATAGTAATCTCAATGCATACTTCCTAGTACACACTTTTGAAAATACCCTAGCTTCATTTTCATGCATAGATCCCCTCTTCTTACCACCAGTGCCTGAAATACTCCCTTGATGGTCAAGTAATGGTACTCTAGGATGATGTATTCCCCTTTGACTCATATGAGGCATGGTACCTAGATGTTGGTTACTACAAAAGAGAATTAATTTTAGTCCTTGCTGATGGGATTGAGAACATCAATGACCCAAATCATCTAAAAACCACTACAACCAGTCCATCGATTGAATTGAAAGACACATTTGTCTTCTAAATTCATCAGTTATATCCCACAAAGCTATAAAAGTGTGTTATTTTGTCTTAAAAAAGAAAACAGAGTTCTCAAATATTAATTCATACTCCTACATCAGATAGACCGGGCTAATACTGAAATATATTACACCTATAAAGCAACGAGAAGTTGTCTTTGAGACCCCGGATCAATAACATTCTAGACTGTTCTAAAAATCAGGGATGACTTAGAAAAGGATGAATTTTAACCATTTATTTGATATCAATAGTGGACCTTGTTGCCCGAAACTGAATAGAATTGGCACAACAGTTTTTCTTTCCAAAAACTCAACATAATGGAAACCCCTCATCAAGGATTCTGTATCTACTAGAGAAAAAACTAGTTCTCCCCTAGTTCAAATTTTCTTGAAGAGTCAACCCATTCGTATGATTCCCCTATCTCAGATGATGAAGTGGACTTAGAAGATAAACCTCATGTATTTGAAGAGGGTTCCTATGATACTATTGATGGGTTAACCTAGGGGAACCTTGGTATTGAGGAAGATCCAGGGAAAACACTGATTAGAGTAGCCATTTCCTCAGAAGGGAAGCAGTAGTATGTAGCCTTCTTGAAAAAGAACAACGATGTATTCACATGGATATATGATGAGATATCAGGGTTAGACCCTTAGGTCTTCGTTCATCACCTAGTCCTCCCATTAGGTGATCAAGGGTTCAAATAACCTTGTAGAAAGATTCATTACTATCATGGTGATATGGTCGCGGTTGAGGTTGAAAATATTGTTAAGACAGGATTTTCAGGGAGGTCCAGAACCCTAGCTTCCATGGAAACATTGTCATGGTTAGGATGAATAATGGGAATATCAGAGTCTGTATCAACTAATGGGAACGTTACAACCATTTTCTGAAGGATGATTTTTCACTTCTGATGATAGATCTATTGATTGATGTAACATATGTGTTTGAGAACCTATCCTTCATCAATAGATACTATAAGTACAATGATATATAGATGGACCCAAAGGATGAATATTCCATGAAATTCAAGGCACCCAAAGTAACATTATTCTATCAGGTGATCCCTTTCAGTTTGAATAATGTTAAATCCCCTTACCAGTAGGCCATGCACCACATCTTTGAGATGATTCTTAGGATGTTGGTGGAGCCCGTTGTCTATGACCTAGTGGTTAAATATCACCATTTACAATTCCATCTCAAGTATCAAAACAATGTTTTGAGATTCCTTTTCTCTAGACACTTGAAGACGAACCACATGAAGTGCACATTTGGGGTTACCTATAGAACATTTCTCAGTTTTATTGTAAGGCATAGAGAAATCAATTTTGGCCTAGATAAAATCAAGGGTATCCTTTAATTGACCCTTATAATTAATCTTTAGGAGTTGTGAGGTGTCAAAGTCCACATATCCTACATAGAATGATTTATTTAAATTATGGTCGGAAAGTGTAAGACCTTCTTGAGGCTCATGAAGAAAGACATATTTTACTAGTGGGATGAGGACTATTGGACTGTTGATGAAGATATTAAGTAGTTACTACTACAAACATGGGTTTTGATGCCTCTTATAGCAGTAAATATTTATTTCCTCTACGTGGCCACTATGGAATGGTCCCTCTGTGCCCTCCTAGAACATAAAAATAATAAGGGTAGGGTGAACATCCTATATTATCTCAGCCACATGCTCCTTAACATGATGACAAGATAATCCACTAATGAGAAGAGTTTTATTACACTGGTTTTTTCAGTGTAAAAAGTTTTGAAATTATTTAATGAGCTATAAGATATAGTTGTTGTCTTGAGTATAATCGCTAAAGTATATCCTTAATTTCCCCATGATGATATGATGATTGGCATGTTGGGTGGAAATACTCTTGAAATTTGACATTCTGTTTTACCACATAAGTCTTTTAAAGTTTATAATATGGAAGAACATTTGGGACATGCATCCATAACCAAAATAATTTCCCATATATGTCACTTTTTTGGCTGAATCTATTTTCTTTGAGGTTTATGCTATATCCTTTTGGTATATTAACTTCGATAGTGCCTCCTAAAGCTCTTCCAGTAGAAGTCTGAATGACCCCAAGCTGAACAGGGAAGACATGGGGATCATCTTCATCAATCCAGCATAGTTTGTCTTTCTCGTACTCATTATTATTAGCATAAGTCTTAAACTACTATGTGGTAGAGTAGCAAGCCATAATTAACAATCTCGATTTGTCTCTTGATATTGAATTACTCTTCTTACATGTGAATGGATAATCTGGTCTAGTAATCAAATAGATCAATGGTGACTACATCATTAGAAAGAAGGATCTTGTTCTCCTTCTGGAATGAACCTATCACCTGATGGCCTGGTTATTTTCTAAGTTGAAGGTTACTTCTATTCCTCATTCATATAAGAGTTGAGACAATGTATTGGAAATTCTGGTTGTGTCTCTTACAGAACCCAACCTGTACAACCTGATCATTCATGTGGAAAAATGGAGGTTCATCACCCCCATCATCTCAGATGATGGAAACCATCATGAATATCTGCTGGATACGAGTACTTCTATGCCAGGGACCTCAGTTTCCTCTACAGGAAAGGAAATAACTAATTAGATTATCCCTTTTCTTGAGAATCTCTAGAATGGAATTACCCCGTCAGACTGAGCCGAGCATGAGATAATCCACTGGAATTCAATGTAATATACCCTCTATAGTAGTCCTAACCTTAAGTTACCCTCTACAGCAATGGATTCTATGGAATTATCCTCCATTTCATCTAAAGAAATGAGATAACTTAGGTCATGCAAGAGGTCCATGTCAAATCCTACGAACCAAATCAAGTGGGATTAAATATCTCCCACCAAATATTTAGTTTGAAATACTTTTTTCCCACCATGGATTTTGACTGTTTTGATTTTACCAAGAGGTGTCATACATGTCAGATCTATAATAACATTGTGGATCAACTATAAGTCCATATCCTTAAACATGACTTAATCTTGGGTTATTTCAATAATTCACATTGAGGATCTTTTCAGGTTTAGAGTTTTAGAGAATTAGATCATAAATCATGCATTACATTCCACATTTAAACAAGTTGGTTACATCAAAGAAAATATTCATTTTTTTCCACAAAAGGAAACATATTTAAAATAAAACATTGTTTCTTTAATGACACTTCCTCGACACTATCATCACATCATGTACTTTTCCCTTGACCTGTGAAAAACATTTCAAAAACATGGGATGAGCATAAAATTCTCAGTAAGGGATATAAAAATACGGAACGAAAACATTAGTCCATGTATACATAAGAATCAATGAAATCATAATTTACTGATAAAACATAAGAACTTTAACATACCTCATGAAATCATAAGATTTATGAATAACTCATAGAAATTATAAGACATAAAGGTAACTTGAGGCATTCATAACATTCTTACGTAGAGAGTAACCCTCAGGGTTATGTTTGGAATACTCATCATAGTATATTACCTAAATATCTTCAGAGAAACCTTAGCGGTTAACTAATTTACATTACCCAATGCATTAGAGGGCTATCTCAGGCTCACCCTCCATTAGTTTATCACAGAACCTCCTGACTTCATAAAAAATTCTCAAGAACCATAACATAATCATATCACATAAAACATACATAAAGGAAACATAACATTTCCACATTTCAATCACAAGATATCAATACAACACAGTGATTTAATCAAAAAAATAGAAAACCATTTTCAATACCAAAATAAAATAAAATTAAAACATGGTATTATTTTCATTTAAAAAAAATTTATGGCTTGTAGAGGAAGCCGAAAACTCAAATAATGGTCACAACAACGGAGAGGTCATTGTCGCCGCATACGTAAGACAAAAACATTCCATTTTTTCATTTAGTAAAACACTTCATGTAAATATATTCCTTTTGAATGAAATTAAAAGTCAAAATGGTTTATTATATAACTAATAAAATATGTTCGTATATAAATTGAAGTATGCCTCAACGAAAGGAGATTTGAGACGAAGTGCCTTACCTCAAGTCCGACTTGTTCTCGTTCGTTCGTTATATTACTGAATAATAAACTTTGGTCAATTTATAATTTCATAAGGACATCCTATAAATTTTATTATTCAATTCATACCACATATTATCATGTTATAATAATTAGTTCATTATGTGAGTTCATATCATATGTTTTTTCGATGTTCAGTACATGTGTCAAAAATGAACTTGTTTGAAAATAATTGCCCATGTAGTTTTAATTAAATAATCTATAGAATGGTATTAATGATTTAAATATCATATATATACTGTATATATTCATTTTATACTATTCCATAACATTTTGAGGTAAAAAAATGAAATGCACCATTCATGGACACGGTGGGCCGTACGTACGCATGAACACTACTTTCATATCTTTGTCATATTAAATTAATTAAAACGTAATGATTAATATATATATTATAATTATAGTATAATATATACGTTATATAGGTAACATAATTTCATTAATTACATTATATATAAATTCCATGTTTGGCATGAACGAGTCACATCACTTGAGGGGGCGGTAGTCCACACTTCCTCGGATGAAATTATCGCAGTTCCAAAACATGAAAAGCATAAAGATGTGATTTAAAAATAAAATTCAGAGGAATATAGAAAATAAATAACATATATATCATATATAAATATGTTGAAATCATAATGGCCCCATGAATAGTGTTAAAAGAAGATTGAACAATCATCGTTTCGTGAGGCAGTAATACACCACCAACAGAAACAGTATGTTCTTTAACCATTAGACGGAGGTGTGCGTAAGTGTAGTTATAATACTTATTATAACAACATACTAGTATACTGAGGATACTTTTGTTATTATGGGATCAAATAATAAAATGATAGTGGTGATTTAAGAAGGAAAATAAAAGAAAGAAACTTAAGAGAATACATTACCTCTAAATCGGGTAACTCTTTTTGATTTGAGCCAAAGGCTTCCATGGAAAGACATATGCCCAATGTGAGGCTCCTAGGAGTAAGAGAGGGATCTGGACAGATAATATGAGCTGATGTTGGACTATACAAGGGCTTGGAATGTGTAGTTAAGGGGGTAGAGGTGGGGACCTTTTATAAGAGGGAGGATGGTCACTTTTGGAAAGTCTTGAAATGTTACTTTATTATAAAATGATTTTCGGATTTTAAAGGTCCCACAATGATATATTTTTAGGATAAGGTGATATGGGTTCTAAATACATCCATCCAATAGGTTTTAGACAAGTGTATGTCTTATATTTTACCTTATATTTTCATTTTATTCAAATCGTTCATTAATGAGGTAATCACTACATCATCATGGTGTCATAAATAAATTTATTTATTTAATCTCTAAAAATTATAAAAAAGATACCATGATGTAGGAAATTCATTTAGATTTCCAATGACTATTTATAATCTAAGAGATCATTTATGTAAGCAGAATTAAAATTGTTTTACTTAGGATATACAAACCTTTGTAATATTTCTCTTCTTTTTTAAAAAAATAATGTCATAAATGTCACTATTAAACCCATGTAAATCCATGGGCCCTCCAATTCAGTAAAAAGATTCCCATGGGCGTCCATGACACAAAAAAGAGGATTTGGAAACATGTTGGGGTCATTTTATATTATTATTTTATTATTTTATTACCCTTAACTACCCGATTACTAATTAATCACGATAATTAAAGATAATTACCGTCATTACTATTCATAATGACAAACAACAAGAGACATAATTACATAATTTGGACCTTCTGATTCGAAATACGGAATCCATATTAGCAAATTTTAAACACATAAATTTCAGTAATTAATTTAAAAATAATTCACGTTGTCAAAACAAATAGCGTGTTTTTAAGAAACAATATCTATCAAAAGATTGACACTTGTTTATGTCCAATTTCAAAATGAAATTAATTCCAATGACCAAAATTGAATTAAATGGTAAAACTATATTCTAATTACACTTTAAAACTAATTAAAAAGATAATCTAACCATATAATTAAATTAAATGAAAAAGTAGTTTTGAAGTAAAATGCAGTATTTTCACTTTTCATTAAAAAATGAACATTTCCAGAAAAATACCAAATATTTATCTAAAGTAAATTTAAATTTCCCAATTCTAAAGGAATTGTTTATTTTGACAAATATAGCTTATAAAATTGTAAAAAAATAGATTTAAAAATGGTTTTCCATCAAAAGGTGGTAAAACAATCTAATAAAAATATTAGAGTATTCTATGCTTAAGATTGGATTTATTCTCATTTTAAGCCTCTAAAACACTATCTAATTCATAAGTAGACATATATAGGAAAATATATTATTCTTTACTTACTTGGTATGTCACATCCTTCCCCATTTAGGAAATTGCATCCCCACAATTTATTTACTTATCGAATAAGTGGAGGTATTTATCCCTCATTGCATTCTTAGATTACCATGTTGCCTCTTCAACTATATGGTTTTTTCATAGAACCTTTATTTGATGAATCACCTTATTCCACAACACTTTCTCCCTATGGTCAATAATATGGACCGATTGTTCCTTATAAGATAGATTCTCTTCCGGCTGAACTACCTCTGGACTCAAAACCTGAGATGGATCTGGCATGAAATTCCTTAACATTGAAACATGAAAAACATTATGTACATGAGATAAACTTGGAGGTAAAGCCACTAGGTATGCAACTGATCCAACTCTATCCAGAATTTCATATGGTCTCATGAACCTTGGACTAAGATTTCCTTTCTTACCAAATCACATCACACTTTTCCATGGTGAAACGTTGAGGAAGACATGATCACCTACCTCAAATGAGATATCCTTCCTCCTGTTGTCTGCATAACCATTTTGCCTGATCTGAGCTATTCTATTGTGTTTATTTATCAGCTTAACTTTTTCTACCATCTCTTCTACCAATTCTAGTCCCATCAAATTCCCTTAACCTACTTCATCCCAAAAAGCTGTAGTTCAACACCATTTACCATATAATGCCTAAAATGGTGACATTTGTATACTAGAATAAAAACTGTTATTATAAGAAAACTGAACCAAAGAAATATGTTGGTCCCAACGTCCCTAATAATCCATCAAACAAAAACTTATCATATCGTCCAATGTTTGAATTGTTCATTCTGACTGCCCATCAGATTGAGGATGAAGAGCAGTACTAAAATTTAATTCAGTACCCAATGACTTCTGAAGGCCTTCCCAAAAGTAAGAAGTGAACCTGAGATCACGATCAGATACAATGGAGAGGGGAACTCCGTGTAACCTTAATATCTCTTTAAGATAGAATGGATAAAGTTGATCTAGCGAAAAAATATCTCGTATATCAAGGAAATGAGTAGATTTAGTCAAGAGATCAACAAGAACCCAAATTTCATTATTACCTCGAGGTGTATTCGGTAATCCCACAACGAAGTCCAGTGATATATTCTCCCATTTCCACTCTGGCACTGGTAAAGGCTGAAGTAACCATTTCGGTAACTGCCACTCTTCTTTAACCTATTGACAAGTCAAACACCTCCCAGTAAAATAAACAATATCTCTTTTCATTCCATCCCACCAGTAATACTCTCGAAGATCTCTATACTTCTTAGTACTGCCTGGATGAACTGAAAATGGATAAAAATGAGCTTCACATAACAACTCTCTCTTCAACTGTGAATGACACGGCAAACAAAATCTCAAAACATAATCTTTATCAATGTTGAATTCAGGTAAACTTAACACACTTCCGAGTTAGTTTAGTCAATGGGCTGGAAAACTGTGCAAAATGTTTAACAAACCTTTGGTAATAGACTTCTAAACCAAGAAAACATCGATTCTCGGTTATATTTGTGGGTCTTGGCTATTCTTCAACAACCTTTGGTTTTGCAGGATCAACAGTTATTCCATCTTTAGAAACAATGTCACCAAGGAAAGAAATTTGTTGAAACCAAAAATCACACATGATGAATTACCCATAAAATTTAATTTCTTTTACGTTTTGAAAAATAACCCTTAAATGACTTTCATGCTCCTATTTACTTTTAGAAAACACCAAAATATCATCAATGAAAACAACCACAAACTTATCCAAGAACTCATGAAAAATTATATTTATAAGGTCCATAAATACAGAAGGTGAATTGGTTAACCAAAAAGGTATGACTACAAATTCATAATGGCTATATATTGTACGAATCATGGTCATTGGAAAATCTGCTTCCATTACCTTCAACTGATTGTACCTCGATCTCAAGTCAATCTTTGAAAAATTCTTTCCTCCCTAGAGGATATCAAACAAATCATCGATATGAGGAAAAGGTACTTGTTCTTAAAAGTGATGTTATTCAAGGATCTATAATCAATACAAAGTCTCAATGAACCATCTTTCATTTTTACTAATAAGACAGGATCACCCCATGGTGATGTGCTAGGTCGAATGAAACCTTTCTCTAATAAATCTGGCAATTTATCCTTCCACTCTAAAAGTTCAATTTGAGCCATTCGATAAGGGGGTTTTGAAATTGACTTAGAATCAGGAACTAAGTCAACAGTAAATTCAACTTCCTGATCTGGTATTATTACAGGAAACTCATCAGGAAAAAACATCTGGATACTCATTTACCACTGGCACATCGTTGATCTGAACGGTTCCTTTTTTTGAACAATATGTGCAAGGTAACATTCATTTCCATATTTTACAAGTTTATCAGCCTCTTGATATGTTATCAACAGTAATGGTTCATTCTAGTACAAAAACTAAAAGCACTTATGAAAAGAAACTTCCTTTTCTCTACAGTCAATCTTAGAATGGTAAACATAGAGCCAATCCATACCCAGGATAACATCAAACTCTACTAGAGGTAAACCAATAAAGTTTGCAAGTATATTTTGTCCACGGATAAGTATATGAAGATTCTTATAAATTCTTTTTTCGTCAAAATTTCCCCCAGTTTTTTTACCACATGTTCAAGAGTCATTTATTTAGATGGAATTCCCAATTTACTAGAAAATATTTCAGATATGAAAAAATGTGTATACCCTGAATCAAACAACACATTGGAATTTTCTGAAAAAGAAAACAACGTACCTGAGACCACATCATTTGATGGCCCAACATCTGCTGAAGTAGTTACAATGTATTTCACCACACCTTTCTACTTTTAGTCTGACTTCTTCCCATCATTCGATCTCTTTTTCGAACACTTGTTTGCATAATGACCCATCTCAATGCAGTTGAAACATTTCACTAACTGTAAATCAAATTTGGTCTTACCATTACCCCGATCTTTTACAGTGGAATCACGAGCCTTATGTACCATCTTACCACATCAGAAGCACTTTCCATAATTCAAAAGACATTCCCCACCATGCTTTTTACCGCATTTATCACAAACTGCAAACATAGTTTTCTTACAATCAAACCTTTTTGAAGGATTATTCCCTTTATCCTACCACCTTGGTCTCTTCTCCTGTTGGTTTTCATAGAACACTTGCTCATCGGTAAACCCCGTTTCCACCTTCTCAGCACATCGAACAACATTTTCGTAATTTTTGAAATCACAAGAAGCAAATTCCCTTTGATATTTTTCCTTTAATCCTAAGTAATAATGATATATTTTACTATCAAGGTCTCTGATAAAATATGGAGCATACCTTGCCAATCGAGTGAACTATTCTTCATAAGAAGCCACTGAGTCATCCTCTTCCCTCAATTCCAAGAATTGTTTTTCCATCCTAAGTCGAACAGCCTTAGGAAAATATTTCTCAAGAAACATACCTTTGAATTCATCCTAGTTAAGAGAATCAATCTCATCAATGTTCCAGATATTTTTAACCATCGACCACCACTTATCTGCTTCACCCTCTAAACGGTAAATAGCAAGACTAACCTTTTGATTGTCAGAACACCCCATGACATCAAAAATCATCTCCAGTGAATTAATACACCCTTCTGCTAGCACATGGTCAGATGATCCTCTGATTTATGGGGGATGTTGCCTCATGAAATGTTCCACCACTTACATGTTCCTCTACGGTTGATCTGGATGATCTCGTGCATGGATACCACCACCATTAATCGCTTGAGTCAACTGGGCCATTACTGCAACAAACTATTCAGTTTCAATTCCGACAATCTCAGGATGCTGATTTGGAAGGTCATTTCCTCCTATATACCTTCCTATCCCTGCTTCCATGTTTCCTCTATGGAAAACCATTATGAACAAACATGTCTTAGATGAAGAAACATGGTAATCATCAAATGCTATATCATTTCAATTTGACCGTAATGTGTAAAAAAAGTATTTTTGGATAATCATTTTATAGAATTCTAACTCCTAAATTTATCTGAACCGACCTCTGATACCAAATATAAGGCCCTAGCCTTAAACATTACTCACTCTTGTGTTATTTAGAGAATTCACATTGAAGATCTTTTCAGGTATAGAGTTTTAGATAATTAGATCATAAATCATGCATTACATTCCACATTTAAACAAGGTGGTTACATCAAAGATAGTATTCAATTTTTCCACCAAAGGAAACATATTTAAAATAAAACATGGTTTCTTTCTTGACACTTCCATGACATTATAAACTCATCATGTAATTTTCCCTTGACCTATGAAAAAGATTTCAAAAACATGGGATGAGCACAAAAAGCTCAGTAAAGGATATAAAAATATGGAAAGAAAACATTAGTCCATGTATAAATAAGAATCAATGAAATCATACTTTACTCATAAAACATAAACACTTTAACATACCTCATAAATCATAAGATTTATGAATAAATCATAGAAATCATAAGACATAAAGGTAACATGAGGCATTTATAACATTTTTACGTAGCAAGTAACCCTCATGGTTACATTTGGAATACCCATAATAGTATATTCCCTAAATATATTTGGAGAAACCTTAGAGTTTAACTACTTCGCATTACTCAATGAATTGGAGAGCTATCTCGGGCACACCCACCCTTATTTTGTCATGGAACCACCAGAATTTATAAACAATTTCCAAGAACCATAACATAATCATATCATATAAAACAAGCATAAAGGGAATATAGCATTTCCACATTTGAAAAACAATATATCAATACAACAAATTGATATAATCAAAAAATTATCAAAACCATTTTCAATACCAAAATAAAAGAAAAGTAAAACATGATATTTTTTTCATTTAAAACAATTATTTCTTGTAGAGGAATTAGAAAACTCAAATAACGGTCATGGCGGCAGAGAAGTCATTGTTGCCGCATACGTAAGACAAAAACATTCCCTTTTTTCATTTAGTAAAATGGTTCGTGTAAAATGATTCATTTTGAATGAAATTAAATGTAAAAAGGGTTTATTATACAACTAATAAAATAAGGTAGTATATAAATTGATGTATGCCTCCACGAAAGGATGTTTGAGGCGAAGTCCCTTACCTCAAGTCCGACTTGTTCTCATACTTTCTTTATATTGCTGAATAATAAAAATAGTTAAATTTATAATTGCTTAAGGACTTACTTTAATATTTATTATTCAATTAAAATCACATATCATCATGTTATAATAATTAGGTAATTATGTGAGTTCATATTATACGTTTTGTCGATGTTCGGTACATGAGTCAAAAATGAACTTGTTTGAAAATAATTTCCCATGTAGTTGTAAGTGCATCATATCAAAAATGGTATTAATGATTTAAATATCATATATATCATTTATATATTCATTTTATAGTATTCCATAACATTTGGAGATAAAAAAATGATATACACCATTGTTGGAGACGGTAGGCCGTACGTACTCATGAACGCTACTTCCATATCTTTGTCATATTAAATAAATTAAAAATAAATGAGACATATATATATTACAATTATAGTAAAATATATATTTTATATAGGTAACATAAGTTCATTAATTACATTCTTTATAAATTCCTTGTTTGGAATGAATGAGTCACTTCACGTGAGGGGGCGGTAGTCGATACTTCCTCAGATGCAATTATTGCAGTTCCACAACATGAAATGCATAACTATGTGATTTAAAAATAAAATTCATAAGAATATAGAAAAAAACTAAATACCATATATAACATATATAAATATAGTGACATAATAATTTTCACCATGAAAGGTGTTAAAAGAAGATTTAACAATCATCGTTTCGTGAGGCAGTATTTCGCCACCCACAGAAACAGTATATTCTTTAACCATTAGACGAAGGTGTGTGTAAGTGTAGGTAGAATCCTTATAATAAAAACATCCTAGTATATCGACGATACTTTTTTTATAATGGGATAAAATAATAATAATATTTTGGTGAGTTAAGAAGGGAAATAAAAGAAAGAAACTCGAGAGAATACATTACCTCTAAATCAGGTAACTCTTTTTGATTTGAGCCAAAGGCTTCCTTGGAAAGACTTCTGCCCAATGTGAGGATTCTAGGAGTAATAGAGGGAAGTGGAGGGATAATATGTGAAGTGTTTGGACAATCCATTTTCTTTATAGGTTTGGGTAAGGGGGTAGAGGTGGGGGCCTTTTATAAGAGGGAGGATGGTCACTTTTGGAAAGTCTTGAAAAGTTACTTTTTTATAAAATTATTATCTGATTTTAAAGGTCCAAAAATGATATATTTTTAGAATAAGGTGATAAGGGTTATAAATCCACCATAAAATAGGTTTCTTACCAGTTTAAGGATTATATTTTACCTTATCTTTTCATTTTATTTAAATCTTTCATTAATGAGGTAATCACTGCATCATCATGGTGGCATAAATAATTTTTTTTATTTAATGTCTATAAATTATAAAAAAAATACCATGATGTAGGAAATATATTTATATTTCCAATGAATATTTAAAGTCTCAAAGATCATTTATGTAAGCAAAATTAAAATTGGTTTACTTAGGATACACAAACCTTTGTTATATTTCTCTTCTTTTTTAAAACAAATAATGTCATAAATGTCACTATTACACCCATGTGACTCCATGGGCCATAATGTTCGGTAAAAAGCTTCCCATGATAGTCCATGAATCAAAAAACAAGATTTGGAAATATGTTGGGGTCATTTTATATTATTATGATATTATTTTATTACCCTTAACTATCTGATTACTAATTAATCACGATAATTAAAGATAATTACCATCATTACTATTCATGATGTCCAAAAACAAGAGTCTTAATAACATAATTTGGACCTTATTATTCCAAATATGGAATCCATTTTACCAAATTCCAAACACAGAAATTGCAGTAATTAATTTAAAAATAATTCCCATTGTCAAAACGAATACCGTGTTTTTAAGAAATAACATCTATCAAAAGATTAACACTTGTTTATGTCAAAATTCAAATTGAAATTAATTCCAATGACCACAATTTAATTAAATGATAAAAATATATTCTAATTAAACTTTAAAACCAATTAAAAAGGTAATCTATCCATATAATCAAATTATATGAAAAAGCAGTTTTGATGTAAAATGCAGTATTTTTCACTATTCATTAAAAATTGAACATTGTCAGAAAAATACCAAAAATTTATCCAAAGTAAATTTCAATGTCCCAATTTTAAATAATGTTTTTATTTTAAAAAATAGAACTTATAAACTTGTCAAATGATAGATTTAAAAATGTTTTTCCATCCAAAGGCTCTAAAATAATCATTTAAAAATATTAAAGTATTCTATGATTAAGATTGGATTTATTCTCATTTTAAACCTCTAAAACACTATCTAATTCAAAAATAGGCATAGATATGAAAATATATTATTATTTAATTTCTTGGGATGTTACATCAATGACAAGAGAGTCTTCACATTAACAAATATTCTTTCCCCTTTGTAGTGTAGGGACTAGAATTTGGTGGAATATACCCATAAGGGAAAACTTGATAGAGCACGTTCATTTTGACCGCAATAGACCACCATTCTGAATAGGCAGATTTCATTCTATTAAAAGAATTCAAACCACATTTTGTGATTTATTTTTTGATCACCTAATTTATTCTTCAGTTTGGAGTGCCTCACACTATTCTCATAGAGAAAAACACCAACATTTGGGAGTCCATGTTATAAAGGGTTTAAACTAAGTACCACATCTATTTCAACCATACATATTGATACCATGAACATGAAAATGGAAATATTAAGGAATTAAACAAGCCCTTGTCTAACAAATTTAATAAAATGGTAGTCTAAAACAAAAAAGATTTTTTTTCAGAAAAGCTCATCAATTCCCTTTTGACCTATCAAATGAAAACTCAAATATCCACCCAAGAAAACACGTACTCCATGGTATATTGAATGCAGTCAGT
This sequence comes from Viscum album, assembly GCA_963277665.1. Taxonomy (NCBI): domain Eukaryota; kingdom Viridiplantae; phylum Streptophyta; class Magnoliopsida; order Santalales; family Viscaceae; genus Viscum; species Viscum album. The sequence goes on along the minus strand of OY728155.1, from coordinate 186,313,104 downwards.
ATTTCCCACTGAGGATTAATTTCCATTTCGTAGGATAGATGATTACAACCAGAAGATACCAGATAGAATGGAAGAAGTTTATCTAGATGAGTTGGAAGCCCTCAACGAAACCAGGAATCAGGCCTTAAAAAACATAGATAGGAACTAAAATAGGATTGAGAGAGTGATCAATAATAAGGTTGTCATGTGATATTTCCTATATGGTTAGATGGTATTGTATTTTATAATGCTGATAAAACCTGGAAGAAAGTCGCTAAGGTTAGAGACCAAATTATAAGAGCATTACTTTATCCATAATGTCTATTATACTAAAGAATACAATTTAATAACCATAGATGTAGATCATATCACACCTCCCACTTATTATATTTTTCTTAAGTAGTACTTCACATGAAACCATGGTCCAAATTCTACAACCATAAACTAGGATCCATTTTCAAATTTATGTGACCTTAAACTACCGTAATTAGGGTTTAATAACTATGAAATTAAACTAGAATAATCTCATGTGGTCCTAGGATTAAAAATATAAAATATTTTAATCCCATATGGTTTGAGATCTATGACCATAAACTAGTAGGAATATTATTCTAAGTCGTATAAATTTAAACTAAAAATCCAGACATCCACAATTCATGTTAAATCATATCACTTCCTTATAAAATAAAAATAAGATTCCTCACATACTAAGTGTGGGATGAATGTAAAAAACAACCTCATTAAATGACGATAAATTTTATACTTTCCATGTTTCATGAACACGAGATTCCCCATGGAAACTGTGGAATGCCTTAATGCCCTCACTAGAGATTGAACCACCCAATTTCTGTCCTTGGTCTCCAACTGAACCATGTCCAAGAACTACATGTTTCTGGATTTTCCTTACCATAGTATGTGTACTGATTCTTAGATAATATTTCTTTTGGAACCAAAAACAATTCATCATGAACCCTTCCCCCAGGGGAGAGATATTATGTTCACTAATATTTTCTATTTGGATTACAGTCCAAGCATTATGTCCTTAAACTATGTGATGTTTCTTGTTGGATATTTTTGTGGAATGTGATTTTATTTCACACACTATTCACATATGAATTTAACTCTTTGTTCCATGAAAACTCCCATAAATAAAATATTCCCCATTCCGTTTATCATGACTACATAATAATTTATTAATCCCTATGGTCCAAGAATTATGACCTTAAACTATGTGCATCTACCCCTCATTCATGTGGGTTGCTTTATTTGTATCAACCTAACCTTAGAAATCCTAGATCCAGTGTATACTAGCATTACATTTTCATTATTACAAAGAATCAAACCTAAATGACCAAAGAGTTTAGTAGTCTTGGTAAACCCGATACATACATGAGTCTTGTATTACAAATGAATACATTAATTATAACATAATTTTTTTGATAATTAATTCATTACAACTTATAATATCCTTTAATATCCTTCTTCGTACAATTCTTGTATTCATGGGGAAAGGAAAAAAATAAGTGTGAGCTAAAATAATAAGTATGGGAAACATACAGTGGAAGTAATAATGAATCAACGAGCATAATCAATATAGAAAGGTAATAACTGAACACACATTCCATACAATTAATTAAATGATAATAGAATAAACAATATGTATAGGTAAATAATTTGAAACACATTCCATTAAAATAATGAGATGAGGCATAATGAATATGGAAAGGTAAATAACTGAAAACACAAGCCATTTAATCAATAAACTGTGAATTAAATGCAATCATTGATTTTTTTCATAGTAAAAAACTCGTGGATAGTGGTAACTAAATCTCAATAAATGAAATTATTAATTAGTGGATGTAATTTTTCTAGGAACATGATTCCTTTACCTTTAAGATCTATCTTTAAGCCAATCTAAAACATATTGGATGAAAACCCATTATCTTATTCCGACAAACTGATTTCATCTCATGTGACTATTGATTCATTGAGGGGATTGCATTAAATGGTCCACAACCTATGTCTTTCATGTACAAATCACATCTCATATATCAAATAATATATTTATTTCAAAAATTAAATGCCTTATCAAATATCATTATTGAGTCAAGGATACAGATTTCTCAAATATTTCCCCAGTAAATCAAATACCATTCAAAGTAAACAACATATATAAAAATGGTATACAGTTTAGTCAAACAAAATCCATGAAAAATGATATAGATAAATAGGGGAAATTTAATGTCTAATGATAATAAGAAATTTAATATTTCAATGGTATTATACTACCATCTTAAAAATTTATTAAGAAAGCATGAAAGTTGAGAAAACAAAAAGGAACTAGACAAGGGAAAAGGACCAATGACCCATGACCAATGTTATTTACATTGAAAATAACATTTATAAACGATTTATTAAAAATTAACCTTTTAAACTTTTAATGTAAGATTCAAATAAATTATGGTGGGTATTTCCATATATTTCATAAATGGTAAAAAGAATATTCCTTTTACAAGGAAATTTTTTTAGAAAAGTGGCTTGTTTTTAAAGAGACAAGAAGATTATTTTGAGAATATATGTAAAAGAAAAAATGTAAAAAAAATCGTTAATAAATCACTCTCTACAGGTTAAAAATTTTAAAAACCTTTTTAAAAAATATGGGTTTTTGAAGAACATAAATTTTTGACTAAAGATATAAATGAACTACGGTTTTCTTGAAAATATTTTGAATAACTATGAGTGTGAAAATGGTAATATTACTTGAAAAAGGTCATGAATAACTATAGGATAAGAAAATTAATGGTTTTATTGAACAAATATCATATAAATTCTACTAATGTAATTTCAATAATAATCAATCTCTATTAAAATTATATTATGAAATAAACTATTAAAATGATCATTACATTGAAGTGAGAATTAATCAACGAATTGATTATGTGTATCAAAATTAAATCAACATAAAAAAAGGTGAAATATAAAAATATATATATTCAAATTAATTATAAACATAATAATATAATATTAATGACAATAAGATAGTAATATAACCCAATCAAAAGGTATTGATTTATGAAATTTATTTACCACTTGTTAACTTTATGTTCGAATACACTTTGATGAAATAAATAAAATTGAAACTATAAATACCAATAATGATGAATTATTCATTATTTTAAATGTATAATTGGATGTATATACACAATATAAAATAAACTAGGTTCCTAAATGTTCCTCAATGAAATGCTATTGAGACGAAATCCCTTACCTTGAGTTTCCTTTTTTGTGAACATCCCTTAACCTCATATAAAATGGTTTTAATCATGTCACTAAAGTATTAAAGAAACATAATAATATTTATAATATCATATATTATCATCATATATAATCTTATTAACCTTTTTTAACAATATTTATTTATCTTCACTATTTCATGATTTAATTGCCATGTTTTTATGAAGTATGTTTCGACTTGTTATTTTTGTTCTTCTTAAATCGATCACGATTTCATCATATCAAGAATGTAACACATTATTTAATTATTATATATATAAATTATATATTTATTCATAATAATATATAATATTTGGAGATAGGAAATTAAATGCACTGTTCACAGAGACGATAGGTCGTATGTACGCATGAACATTACTTACATTTCATTGTAATATTTAAAAGAATGAAAAGTAAATAATATATGTATATTATAATTAATGTATCATATTTATGAAAAATATGTCAATTATTTTCATTAAAAACATTCTTAATACATTCGATGTCATGTGTGAATTTATCACATCGCTTTGAGGAGGCGGTAGTCCACACATCCAAGAATGATGTTATCGTATTCCAAAAACATTGAAGGCATGAAATTATGGTTATATAAAAAGTCCCATAAGAATAAAAAAATATAAATTCTATATATATAATATATATAATATAAATTCATAATTATTTACAACCTTTAATTATGTTAAATGGAATAATGAATGACATCAGTTCGCGAGGTGGTAGTCCTCCGTACGCATGACGAAAGATTGTTTATCCCATTTGATGGATGTGTGTGAAAGTTTAGGTAGAAATAATAGAATAAAAACATATCAGTATATTGAATATATTGATATTATTATATAGTCATGATATAAAATTAATTTAAGGGGTGGATAAGTAAATGAATCAAATGTGATCATTGAAGAATGTTAACTCTTATTCTGGTAACTCCTTTTGGTTTATACAAAAACCCTTATTTAGTTTTATTTCTTCCAAAATTGGGGATTATATGATGAGGGTATTTAATTTATGATCTTATTTTGTAATCTTTTTTATGATACAAATGACATGAGATGTGTGAATAAGTGTGAGGGGTGAGTGCCTTCTTACAGTGGAGGTGGAGTGGCATTCTTGTAAATTTTTTAAAGAGGGAATTCCACCCATGTTTTCCCACATAAAGTGACTACAATGTTGAAATGATTTCTTTAAATGTATTATATTGTCTAAATATGGTAATAAAATTGGTTTTGGACATGTTTTTAGGTCATTTTTTCTATTAAGTTTAAGGTTTAATCCCTTTTTAAGATTAATTGTACCTTAATCATTGTAATTAATTTTAACTGAATTCACCAATACATTGGTAAAAAAACTAATTTTACCTTAATAGATATAATAAATTATTATAATAAAAAATATAGAATAAAATTTTAAAAATTACAATCACATAAGTGGTAGAAGTTAATTTAAAATTAATCTCATAGATATGACGACAAAGCGATTTTTTAAAGTGAAAATGTTGAAAGGTTTGAATTATTTTCATATCAAATATCAACATGAAATTGATTCAAATAACCTAAATTGGATTAATTTATATATAAATATTCTAATTTTTATTTAAAAAAATTAAAATAAAATTAAAATATATAAATAAATTAGATGATAAAGTAGTTTTCAATTAAAATTCAATATTTTCTCACTATTCATTAAAAAATTAAATTTTCAAAAAAATACCAAAAAATCACCCTAATATAATTATCATTTTTCAATATTAAAAAATTAAATTTATTTTGATACATAATAATTTTAAAATTTCAAAAAATTGGATTTAAAATAGGTTCCTCGGTAAAAGGTGGTAAAACTACCTTTATAAATTAATAGATTTTGGTTTCTAATATTGGGTTTGCTGTTTTCTTATTCATATCAAATCTATTGGATGAATGTAAAAAAATTGATTGAATATATAACATATATATATATATATATTATTAATATCCTTCACTAATCCTAATTAATTAAATTTATTAGTATAAAACACATTTGTTATAATAAAAACATTACCTTTATATTGAATAATTTTTTTATTAATTTCTAATTAATTGGTAATCGATGAATTCATTTTATATTTTTATAAAATATATATTTTCATATGTTAGTTAATACTATTTATAACTACTAATTTAAATGATAAGTTATATAATTTTATATAAAATTATATTCTTTTAAAATTATCTTGTTGTATTATAAAACTCAGTCTTGCGTGTAAACAAAGTCACTGAAGAAAGTTGCTACTGCATGTGACCTATTCTAACTAAGTATTGAGTGAATTTAATTTTTTATAATATATTAAATTCATTTAAATAGTAGATATATTTTAAATTCACAGGATTTTTTATTCCCTTCTATGCTAGGGGTTGCGTGTCATACATGATATCATATACAATGTTATTACATTACAATTTAAGGATGTTACACTATACCCACCATAATTAAATTTCATTCTCACAACTTAAACATGATCTAGGTAATCTAGGGTATGTTATTTGAAAATTACCTTGTTGGAAAACTCACATCACAAAAGATTTTATAAAACATCCTCTTAATGAGAGAGAATGAGAAGAAAAAGTTATCATGGAATAAAATATAATTAGGTGTCTATGTAGAAGAACACTAGTGGCCAGTGAAAATTTTGACTTGGAGTAAAATATTAAATAATTATATGGATTGATTGAGGTCATTGATTATAAACAGGTTAATGATCGATGGAAAGATGAGGGCCACAAATCCATAAATATATGATTATTTTAAATACCATTGGTTTTACAAAAATTAAGGTAGTAGGATAAAAAAAATATTGAGATCATTTTCCTAATTTTTAGGATTTATTTTATTAACCAAGAATATAATTAAATATACCTACTTGATATGTTACAATTTTATAAGAATAATTTTATCTTTGGGTTGTGCTTTGATCAAATTCTGATTAATCCCAAACTTCATGAAATGGATCTACTAAAATGAACTTTTTTTTAATTAGTAAAATTCTAAAATTTACTTTTTACATATCCTAAGATCCATAAAAGAAGTATTAACATTTTTCTCTAACTATTTTTCAAAACTAATAAGGTTAATACATTAATATCTAAACCTCAAAAGTGACACCACGGGTTCATCATTAACATTTATTCATCAAAAATTTTATCTAAAAGAAATGAGACATTAATTAGGTAATCATAACAGCCAGTGGTAGGAATCAAACCCTTATTATCCTTCGATCATGGGTTCAATCCCCACCTCCTTGATGGATTTGATGGGTTGTCACCCAGAATACATTTTTCCTATTTTCTAAAACCATATAAATATAATTTTGAAAATAAATATGATGGACATCCATGAAATAATGTCAATCAATCAATATCCTTTTAACTAATGTTTCCAATAAAACCAAACTAAATAAATACCTCATCCAATTATTTCAAAATAGAATCTACCTTGGTCATTATTTTATCCAGTAAAAGTTATAATTGAATCAGGTAATGACTAATTTCCACAAAGTTAATTAAATGAACTATAAATTGACCCTCATGATTAGATTTATTTCATTCAATCATAATCTTCCATTTTCCAATGAAACTCATTTATTTATGTCCTTATTTTTCATGCATAAAGAATCCATTAAGATAATTTCATGGATGTATCCATCCACATTGTTTTTATGATGGAAATCGATCCTTCTTTTCTTCACGGTCTCCACCACTCAACCTCTTAAAAACATTTATCCTTCTCTTATTTGTCGAGTTAGGTAGTTGGTTAATGTATATGTTATTAATAATATTTCAAGAAAACTAATTAGGCATAAATATGATATATTTCACTCCTATCAAAATCCCATTTGGATTCTCATTTCCACCACCTTGTCCTTACAGATCAATTTTACCATGACTCCTTAGAGTTTCATCCATTGACTAAGCTATAAATCATAGTGTTAGTAATAATAGTCATAGTGATAAAACATATAATCATTTATATGATATCATGACACAATATGTTCAATCTAAAACACCTTAGTTTTAACTTAGGTTATTCATTATCATCATATATTCAAACCCTTCATAATGTTTTGTAATGAAAATGTGAATTATCCTGAGAATATCCCCCATGAGTATCAAACTAGGTGTGTGGTAACACTTGTTGTCATGTACCAGGTTACTCTAGAGTTAGTCCAAACACATTTTTCAGTGTTGTTACCCCTATGTACATTTGTTCCATAACCATGTCCACTTGTAGTATCAAGTCAAAGATTTATTACTAAGAAATCCACATAATATCTATCTAAAAGAAACTTTATAATATTCATCTATTATAATCATCAAATTATACCACAGGATTTTGTTCTCTTTTTCATGGACCACCCCCTAGGGCCCATGTCAGGACTACCCCAAGCCAAACTTCCATAGGCTAGGGGATGGCAACTATAACCAGAAAGACATATCCCTATAACGGGAAGGCATTGTCTTTAAACCTGTACAAACACAGAATCCAAGAACACAACAAGATGCAACCATGAAGTAAACTGTTGTTGTAAAACTACCACAAAGGTAACACCAATAGGGTAAAAGTACCACAAGGGTAACACCACGAAGGTAAAGACTCATCTCACACCAGGTATAAAACTTAAGTACAGATGTACAAATAATTAGTCATAAATCTATATCATCTTATTCTGCCAACAGGCTCTGCTGCTGACCCACACAAGATCATAAGATGCTGAGCCACACAGGGTCACTAGGTGATGACCCACAAAGGATCAATAGATACATACCCAAAAAGGATCTCTAATCACTGACCAATACAGGATCGGTAGATACTGACCCACAAAGGATCGTTAAGCAATGACCAACATAAGATCGATAGATGTTGACCCACATAGGATCATTAAGCATTGACCCACACATGATTGATAGATGCTAACCCACACATGATCAATGTTCTTTATTCAAGTTACAGACAACCACATGATTCCTCGCACCTGGTGTGCTTGAGTTATGAAGAGTCAGCACCTTGAGATATCGGTCGTACCTCAACCGACACTAAGCTCTACAAAGGAGTAACCTTAAAGATCATCATGTCATAAGGGTTCCAACGTGATAGACGGCGGGTCAATTGGATGCTCAATCTGTGAGTAATTGACATTTTAATGCGGAGGGCCTAGTTGGATTCGGGTTCAATACAACCCGACTATACTAAAAATTTCTATAAAACTCAATAGTATTATACCAAAAAGGATTGTCTCATCCCAAGTACGTCAGCGTCGTAGACGGTTCATCAAATGAATGTCTGGTTCACAAGTTATGTCTCATTTAGCAAAACTGGGCTGGGAAGGGTCTGCGTCCGGTCCAACCAGGTTCAGGTCGACCCTTCCTAGCCCACCTGGGCGGCGTAGCCTGGCCCTCTAGGGCTCGAACAGCTAGGCCTGAGGAGGGGCGCGGCATGCTGGAGGCACGAACTACTGGGGCTCGCGTGGCCCGGCCTACGGAGGGGCGTGGTCTGCTGAAGGTGTGCCCACTAGTGCGAGGCTTGCCCTAGATTGCATGGGGGAAGGGAAGCGCTCCCCCCCCCACACCACACTATACTCTTGAATGAATAATACATTATGCTAATGGAGTGGTGATGAAATGTAGGGTCGTCTGGTCTCTATGGGTCCCACTGGGGTGGGTCCCTCCTCCACCTTCGGGGCTTCATGTCGTAGCCATCTCCAGCGGCGCGCGACAGAACACTACTCTACCTCTGCCTTCTACGACCGGCCTGACCTGGCTTTTGTCTTCACCCGCCACATCTACGGCTGTAGCCTTCTCCACCAGTGGTTTGCGACAGTGTGCTGCCTTCTCTTCTGTGGTCGACCATTTTCAGCTGCCACCATCACCCACCGACACCAGTTGTTGGTTCTACCATGACAGTGTCACACTAGTGGTCTTCCAGGGGTCACCAGGTGAACTTCGATGGGCCGTTTTTTCATCCATAGGTACCAAAGGCCACCCTGCGATTCCCTCTTCATTGATTGACCCTTCGTTTTGGGTTCTAGCCAATATGAATAAAAATTCCCGTGAAGAACTAATAGATTAACAAGTAGCGGAGGGTCCGAGCCTTGTTCGTTTGGCCAGCTGCCTCCACGTTAGCCTCTTAACAAGGGAGGAAGAATACATGATTCAACAATATCTTGAAATTAAAACAAGATTAAACCCTACCTCAAGATCATGGGATAATGCTCTCTTTTGAGGAAGAGTTAGCGTTTGTCGATCCCGCAACAAGCCTCCAACAACGCCGCTCAAATGTCATTCTTCAGTTCGTGATTCGGTGTCGCTTGTCACCGCTCACCGGAACCTGTCCCGTCATCCAAGTGGATGTCTTCATGGTACTTTTCTAGTGCTTCATCTCTTGGTGATGTCGGGCCAACACGCCTCCCCAAGATCCATATAAATAGGAGAGGGGGAGGGTGAGTAACAGACATGGAATTAATGGGGTTCAATTAAGTAAGGAACCATCTTAATTCCAATGCTTATGTTACTAAGAAATGAAGAGTCAAGCCATTTAATGTCTTGACACATCATTGGTCCCTCCACCACCGCTTGTAAGTTGGAGGAAAAGAAAAAAAATGAATTTACATGTTAATTTATTAATTGTTTTCAAAAGTCCGCAAAAATAACTTCTTCACCCGACCTACTACGGTCGAAGTGAATCCTCTCTTAAGCAAATCTCAGCACTGAGGAATCAACAGTGCCCTCTGATTTTTAATCTGAGCACCAGTTCAAAATATAGAAAACGTTTCTCATTCATTTATTTAACATAACTTAAATATGTTTAGAAATTCTTTTCGGGCACACTAGGCCTCAGAATCACGTGCCGTCAATTTTCACAGACTCGTAATGACTTTATATAATTAAAAAAATACATGAAAAATTTGGGTCTTTACCCTTTAATCTATGTTTTACTAAATCAAGTTCTCAATTTTTCCATTAAACTTTCTCTGATACCAATTGTAGCACCACAACCACAAAAATCCCAGAGTCGGTGTCTACTACCATTGCCTTGGCATGATTACAAGGAATCAAATCCTAAAGTACTAAGGAGTTTAGTAGTCTTGCTAAAACAAATACATAAATGAGTATTGTATTAAAAATAAATACAATAATTTAAATATAAATTTATTTATAATAACTTTATTCTCACTTAGAATATCCTTACATATCATTCTAATACACATCCTAGATTTCATGGGAAAGGAAATAAATAAGGGTGAGCTAAAATGCTTCGTAAGTGTTAAATACTATTGAAATAATAATGAATCAACAATCATAATCAATAGAGAAAGGTAATAACTAAAAAAAATTTCATGTAATTAATAAACCAATAAGTAATTTAATAAATGGTACAGAAAGGTAAATAACAGTAAATACATTCCATTCAAATAATTGGATAAGGAATAATGAAAAAGGAAAGGTAAATGACTGAAAAAGCATTCCATTTAATCAATAAAGATAGAATGAAATAAATCCATAGATTTTAGATTTGTGAAAACCTCATTGATAAAAGTAACTGAATCTGAATGAATTCAATGCTTAAATATTGGATTTCATGCTTCTTAGTCACATGATACCTTTAATGTCAAGATCTATCCTCAATACAGTTTAAAACATACTGGGTAAAACCGCGTTAGCTTAGGTTGTCCAAATAATTTCATCTCATGAGACTATCGATGCATCAAGGCTCTTATATTAACTAGTCCCTAAATTGTTTCTTTCATTTCCAAATCATCCCTCATATATTTAATATCCTATTTAATTACAAAATAATGTGCCTTATCAAATAACTTTATTGAGTAATGAATACATATTTCTCCATATTTCCTTAGTAAACCAAATAACAATCAAAGTAAAAACCAAATGTCAAAATGGAATTTGATTTATGAAATAAATAAATCCATGACAAATGATATGGATAATTAATTGAAATTTAATGTCCAATAATTTTAGGAAATTGAATATTTCAAGGGGGTATAAAAATGAATCAATTAAGTGAATTTTAATAATATCCTTGGACAAATAAATCGAAAACAACCCATATTAATAATATGTATGGTATCAATAAAACATATCCCATGTTGATTAAAATATAGGTTTATTATCAACGATGAATATAAATACTATAAAAAGATATTTTAAAATATTTTTGAGGAAAATATACTTTTAATTTTGAAAAAAAATTTGAAAAAAAATTTCTTTTAAAATCACTTTTAAAAACACTTTATCCATAAATTAACCTTTTAAATATTCAAAGTATGCTTCAAATAAATAATGGTGGGTAATTCTATACATGTCATACAATTTAAAAAATAATTCCCTTTTCAAGGTAAAAATGTAATAAAAGTGACTTGTTCGAAAAGTGACAAGAATATTACTTTGAAAACATTTGTAAAAGAAAAAAGGTAAAAATATATTTAATAAATCATCTGGTAATGGTAAAAAACATTTTTTAAAACCTTTTTATAAAATATGATTTTTAGAAGAAAACATGTTCTCCAACGAAAGAGAGAAATGAAGTCGGGTTTTCATAAAAACATATTCTAAAACATTTTATGTACCATAGAGTGGTAAAATGGTATTATTACTTGAAAAAATTCATTAATATTCATATTAGAAGAAAATTAAATGGTTTATTAAACTGTTATCATATAAATTTCATTAATATAATATCAAGAATTACCAATCGTCATTATAATGAGATTGTGAAATAAACTCTTATAATGATCATAATGTTGAAGTGAGAATTAATTAATAAATTGATTATGTGTATCAACTATAAAGGAACATATGATACCTTTAAATATATAAATTTATATTCAAATTCATTATACACATAATCAAACAATATTAATGACAATGAGTAAGTAATAAAATCCATTGAAAATGAATTTAGTTATGAAATTTCATTACTAGTTGGTAACTTTATGTTCAAATCCACCTAGATTAAATAATTAAAATAGAAACCAAAAAACAATAAATAATTAATTATTCATGATACTAAATTTAAAAATTGAATTATACATACCATATAAAATAAACTAGGTTCATAACATTACAATATGAATTAATGAAATAAAATTGCAATGAAATTTCTTACCATGTGTTTCCTTTCGAGTGAACATCCATTAACCTCAAATATAATGGTTTTAATAATGTCAATAAATTATAAAACAAATAATACTCATATTTATAATATCATAAATTATCTTGGTATAATATCTTATTAACCATTTTTGAATAATATTTTATTATTTTCAAAATTTTGGGTATTAATTCCCTAGTTTTTTTAGTATGTTTTGACTTTTTATTTTTTTTCTTCTAATGTAAATCCAGTTTTATTCATCTAAAGAATTTTAAAAATGATTTATTTGTCATATATATTAATTATATTTGTATTTATAATAATTCATAATATTTTGAGATAGAAAATGAAATGCACTGTTTATAAAGACGGTAGGTCGTACGTACGCCTGAACGCTAATTCCTTTTCATTTTCATATTTATAAAAATGAATATTAAAAAATATATATGTATATTATAGTTCTAGTATAATATTTAGGTCATATATTTTACATATTTTTATTAAACCCATCATTAATACATTCCATGTAAAGAGTGAACAAATCGCATCACTTTGAGGAGGTGGTAGTTCACACATCCACAAACGATATTATTGTATTCCCACAAAATGGATGGCATGGAGGTATGGTGATATAAAAATTTCTATAAGCATTAATACATTATAAATACTATATATATAATATATAAACTATAAATAAATAATTATTTCCCACCTTTAATTCTGGTAAATGGAAGAATGAACTACATCGGTTCGTGAGGCGGTAGTCCGCCGTACACATGAATGATGATTGTGTATCCCATTTGATGGATGTGTGTGAAAGTGTAGGTAAAAATATTAATGAAAAAATACATCTGTATATTTTATACATTTATTTTATTATATAATAATAATATAAAAATAATTTATGGGTTGAGAAGTTAAAGAAACAAAAGTGATCATTGAAGAACGTTACCTCTTATTTGGGTAACTCTTTTTGTTTTATACCAGAAGACTGACATGGTTTAATTTATTCCCAAACTAGGGATTATAATATGTGGTTAGGGAATTTTGGATATTATTTTTTCAGATTTTTGAAGATCCTAATATCTTTTTATGTTTGAATAATTAGGAGCATTGTGTGCCTTTTTTTAGTGGAGGAGGAATGGAATTCTTGTACATTTTTGAAATAGGGAATTCCACCCATGATTGTTACATGTGATGTGGATCCAATAATGAAACAAGTTATATTAAATGGTTTATATTATCAATATATTCCCATAAAATAGGTTTTATACATGTTTCTTGGTCATTTCAGCCCTCAAGATTAAGGTTTAGTCCCATGTTAAGCTTAATTTTACATTAATCGTTGTAATTAATTTTAACTGCATTATCTAATATTTATGTTCAAAAACAAATTTCAACATATTATACATTATAAATTATTCTTATTCCCAATATTGAATCTATTTTTCCAAATTCCAATCACATAATTGTTAGAAATTAATTTAAAATTAATCCTGCATATGGGACGACAAAGCGGGTTTTTAAAGTAAAAATGTTAAAAAGACTAAACTGTTTTCATATCCAATTTCAATGTGATATTTATTGAAATGGCCTAAATTGGATTACAATATCTATAATTTAACTAATTTTACTTCAAAAATAATTTTAAATATAATTTAACTATATATATAAATTAGGAAAAAAGTAGTATGAAATTAAAATTAAATATTTTTTAACTATTCATTAAAAAATGAATCTTTAGAGAAAAATAGAAAAAAATCATCCTAAGATAATTTTTACATTAATATTTCAAAAATTATGTTTTTCAGGAAATATAAAATTTAGAAAGGTTCCAAAAATATGATTTAAAATAGGTTCTCCATTAAAAGGTGGTAAAATTTACTTTATAAATTTATATTTAATTGTGCATAATATTGGGTTTCTTGTTTTCTTATGTTTATAAAATATATTGGATGAAAACAAAAAAAAATTAATTGAATATATAAAATATATATACTTCATTAATACCATTCACTAATTTTAATTTAATTTATTTATTAAGATAAAACAAATTTTTATGTATAATGACATTTTCTTTATATTCAATTGGTTTTTATCTTCATTTCTAATTAATTGGTAACCTATGAATTTATTTTATATTTTTATAAACCACATGTTTTCCAAATTTATTTAATACTATTCATAAATTCTAATTTAACTTATAGGTTATATTTTATTATATTATCTAATAATGTTTTATTAATATATTATTGTTTGGTCAAACTCGGTCTTGCATGCAAGAAAAGTCATCAAATAAAATCATTATTGTGTGAGACATAAGCTAACTCAGTATTTCATTCATTGAAATTTATAGAATATTTTAAATTTATTTAATGTGTTAAATATATCTTAATGTCTCAACATTTTATATTCCCTTCAAAGCTTAATATTTCGTTTTATACACACCATCAGATACAATGTTCTTAATTTAGAATTATGGGGTGTTACATTATCCCTAGTGTATCGGCAAACCTATTGCCCCAACACTTTCCAGAACTAAGTGTTTCAAGATTACCATTCCTATGGTATATATAGTGACATGTATACCTCCTATGTTCTAGCCCAGCTATGAATTTATTACAAAAACACTCATTACCTATGACTTTACTTCCCCTAAACACCCTTATGGTCCACCAATTTAGGTATAATCTCCAATCACAGTTTCCATCTTTCTAGTGAAGTAGGTGGCCCTCATGTCCCAATATAAGGAATAATGGTTTAGGAACCTCAATGTGTATTCCCTACCAAAATCCTTAACTCATGAAGTTAATATGTATTCTTACCCAATATTAATTCCATAAACCATATATCACAAATATGAGATGATCTCATTCCTTCAATTGACAGGAAAACCCACTACTGGCATTGGTCTCCTATTGTTCTATGTTATTAAACAAAATATGGATTGATTCGTATTTCCATGGGATATGTAGAAATTCTTGGATCTCAAATCCTAGGTCCATACCCCATCATCAACTCATTAAGTGGTCTTTTTAACCTCATCTTCATGACATCAACTTGGGTTTGATTTGTCAAGTTTTGTGGGGAAAAGGGTCTATTTATCCCTCCTTCTGC
The DNA here is from genome assembly GCA_963277665.1 of Viscum album. Taxonomy (NCBI): domain Eukaryota; kingdom Viridiplantae; phylum Streptophyta; class Magnoliopsida; order Santalales; family Viscaceae; genus Viscum; species Viscum album. Next base: position 186,297,579 of record OY728155.1, on the reverse strand, counting down.
ATCCAATTATCATTATTTCATGCCAAAAAACCCTCTTTGTAACACTCACCCCCTTCGGTCTAAAATCTTTGAGCTTAAAAAATAAATGTTTACCTTGGTCTAAGATATATGACCTTAAATTTGTAGCATCCACAGTCCGAGTTGTTTGACATTAAACTGAAAATCCAAACAACCTCAGTGCACAATGTTACTCTACAAACATTCCCCATATAAAATTTGGATTCCTCATATGTCAAGTATGAGATGAAAAAAAACCAATTTCCTCAGCGCATGATTTTAAACTATAGTCTTACCCTGTATAAAATATGAATTTATCACATGAAAAGTATAAGATGACCAAAAACCAATAGCCTTAGCACATGACTTTAAACTGTATCTTTTACCAGATATAAAATTAGGATGCCTCATATGAAATGTATCAGATTAAAAAAACCAACATCATTAGATCATGACGTTAAACTATATCCTTTCCATAAATAAAATTAGGATGCCTCATATAACAAGTATGAGATGAACAAAAACCAACGTCCTCAACACATGATGCTAAACTGTATCTTTACCCCATATAAAATTAGGATTCCTTGTATAAGAAGTATGAGATGAGTAAAAAATAGCATCCTTAGTACACAATGTTAAACTGTATCGTTAACTAATATAAAATCAAGATTCCTCACATAATAAGTATGAGATAACCAAAAAACCATTATCATCAACACACAACGTTAAACTATCACCTTACAATATATAAAATCAGGATTCCTAATATAAAAATTATGATATGAAAAAAAGATATGTCATTGACAAAAAATGTTAAAATATAGACTTACCTATTATAAAATCATGATGCCTCATATGGAAATTTTGATATGACTGAAAATAAAGATCCTCAGTAGATTATATTAAACTGTATCCTTGCCCCATATAAAACTAGGATGCCTCATATGAAAACTACGAGATGAATAAGAACCAATGTCTATGTCACACGACATTAAACTCTAGTCTTACCCTATGAAAGGGTTAGAAAATTCTTTATATGAATAATAGGTTAGGATTCCATATCATCTCTAGATAGGACATCACCCCTTCGGTGTCAACCTCCTACCGTGGCATTTTTCAGAACTTCATAGGTATTGATTTTTATTCTCATTGGATATGTAGTGATGCTGGAATCAAATATCCTTGGTCCATCCCTACTATCAAAACATTTTTTGGTTCTCTCTGGTTTTAATTTATGTTTGATCATAGCTTACTGGAATGGTTATCTAGCACATTTGACTTCACAGCAAAATAGATCCTAAGGTATTAAAAACACCCTCTATGACATTCTCCACTTCCACTTTGACGCTTCATTATTTATTCTATTAAGATAAAAATCCTCCAACAAATATTAATGGGATCCCTAATGGAAATGGTTCCTAGCCACACTGTCCCACCTTCTATTCTCGTCTCACACCTCAATGTATCCTTAGTAACAAATGGCATATCCCACATTTCAAACTTGGACAATGGTCGATCTCTCATTTGGTCAGCCCATCCAAAACTGGTGTGGGAGTAGAACCTATGTATTGAAAATGGTAAAAAAATTCTTCACTCATCATTCATTCCCCATTTTCTTCCAAGAAATGGAATTCACATACTAACATCACTATACTTCCCCATGGTGGTGACTTTTTCCCTTTTTGTGTTCTCCCATACAAACAATAGGAAATCCATATCGCACCTTTCTTTTTGCAGCGACCATAGATCAAGTAGGATTAGGGGTTGGGATGATATTTTTTTCTCGATCAGGGTTGAGATTCATGGATGAACCCCATGGTTAAATCTCTCTAACCATAAAATAGGAGTCATAGTATGGGAATTATGACCTGAAACTATTTGTAACTTCTTGGTCTGACTAGTATGGCTATAAAAAAACCAAAGCCAAGAGTTACAAATGTATGTTAGGTTGAAAACCACTAACAAAAACCTAATAAATAGGTAGCCTCTCCCCATCAGGCCTCTCCCATGACTTGGAAAAAACTAATGTGATAAAAATAAAGAGGTAAAAATCCATTAGGTATGCACTATGGACCGTAACAAAAACCTGACAATGATCACTAAAACCATTGGTTAAATTAAAATTTAGAGCTAAATATAAACTCTATTTTTCTCAAAATCCTATCTATGAGGTACCCCTATTATGTTACCCTCTTACACCCCCTTCCATCATGGTTATGTAGGTGTTACTCACATCAGTTCACACATCCTAATCATAGAACATTGAAATTTATGATGCATCATTCTAACCATATGATATTAAACAACATAGACATTTTCCTCACCATATACAAATAAACTACATATAAAATTTCACAATAACATTATGTGAAATTGTGCGATAAATCATCATTATTATATGATATTAAACTATGTTCTCACCATCCCCATTTCAGGATTTATAACTATGAATAATCTTAGGCTCTCACCTAATAAGTCCCTTTCCCCCTTTGGTGTTGGTTACCTACCGTATTATTCATGTTCCTTGACCATCCCTTAAAACTTGAAAAGATTATCCCCATAGAAGATGATTCTGACCTTTTTTTCAAACTAATACAACTGCTCAATGTTCTCAAATTTACTATGGTGTGATTCTGAGAGTGTTGAACTCTATCCAAAAATTCCCCCAATTCAACATCATATTTTTCATCACCCTTGGTTTGGATTCATATCCTCTTCCATGTATGAATTCCCCTCCCTCTCTAATGTAAATGTTTCATGGCCACACTATATCACATATGGTCCAGGGTACATGTTCTGAAATAATTTTGATGACATTTTGAGATTGGTCTAATGTTTTTGAACATGGTCAGTGGTCGGCCCTTGATTTTTTGTCCCCATCTATGGAAAAGTGATCGTGGATTTTATGTTTTCAACATTTTCAGTAGTTATCCTTCACCATCAAGCCACCCTATTTGTGTCCTAGATCCTAGGAATCTTTATTCATTCACTTCATCACCCTTATATTCATGAATAATTCTATAACGCCTTTGTCTTAGATGCTACTAAAAGGCACCCAAGCCCAGTGTGTCACATGGCCTCAAGCATATCTCCCCAAATGCCAGAGGCTTCTGAATAGTATTGAGGTCCTGGGTTAGTCCACAGGGAGACAATTCCCTCATTGAAAGAGTGTATCATAGGGGAATATCAATAACAAATATAAATAACAGAAGTAGTAAACCATACAACAGAAGTAAACAGTAGAAGATTGATAGTTTAAACAAGCCATAAATCATATCATATACAAGATGATGATATATGTCACATGTTTCTAAGAGAAAATCCAAAAAAGGAATATAAGGAAAATTTACAATCCATATAATAAAACTAAAAAAAGGTTAAAAGAATCCCATTAGCATCAAAAGCCTTATCTTGGTCTCATTCTCTCCTTCTCCTAAGTAGTATATCAAGTACCTATAGGAGGGCACTTTCCCTTATCATTACCTAAAATCATATAATATTTATGGGTCAAAAACATGACCCAAAAAGGTGTGAGACTAATTCCTAGTAACAAACCACCTATGGTCTTTTCCAATTAGTTAGTAAATATATATATCTGGTAGTGTGTAATAAGAAAAGAAATAATCAATGAATAACACAAAAATAAACAACCTACATGCACTGGTTTTAATTTTCATTCATTTCATTTATTAATTCAATTACATTTAATTTATAAGTCATGAGAACCAGCTGAAACATGGAATCCACTTCGTAACAGGTAGCACAAAAGATGCCTTATAAGGCCATATTAATAGGTACAATTGAATAATGAATCTAAGCTTGTGCTTTGTCTTAGATGAATTATCATAAGTCATTTCATTTATAATTCAATTCAGAACCTGATCCCATCCTTCACATTCCTGTGTGGGAATTCCATTATCACTTCAGGTGCAATATGAACCAACACCCTACAAGCCCATCCATAGAAAACCTCTTACGAACCTATTATCGCTCTAGGTGAGGAATTATATCCATGTCATATGAATCTACCCTTAGTGGTCTTATAAGGAAGCCCCAAAATATAACTCACGACATATAATCAATTCCCCTTTTTAATCATTCATTGGTAATCCATTCAGATTCCATGTATCACTCAGCATATAATTCAAGTCTCATTGAGTTCATCCATAGAACCTCTCACTCATATTTATGTATCACTCATGACAATATCATACTAACCATTGAGTTTTTACATGGTATCCTAATGTAGATCCATGTGTCACACATGGTATAAAGGTCAATGGTCACATGATTTCATCCACAGAATTCTAATTGGAATCCATGTATCACCTAAGGAAATTCATCATCTAACCAATTCAATTCCATTTAATATGCCAAGGTCAAGACCAAGATCATCTAACAAGCTCACCTCAAAGGGTGCATAAAGCCTTAGCTAACCTCAAAGGGCTTGGCCTTCCAATTACAAACGAGTTCATAATTCATATAGTAAGCATCACATGCATAAAATACCAATACATTGATTTAACATCATTTAAATCATGTTGGAATATCATGATTACATGTTTCCCGTGCCTAATCAATTCATTACATAGCATGGTCTCATCATAACACACATTGTCTAGTAATTCAAGTTCCATTAAAATACTCACATGGTCATTTTCAATAAAACAACCCCATAAATCCTATTAAGATATCACATGGATGAATTATAACATAAATCCCATGGTAAAATCTATAATTACATCTATTAAATCCAATTACATCAATTAAAGTCACTGATTCTACATACCCACATGGTAATGGAAAAAAAAACTAGCATGCTTAAATAAGAAATGGAATATATGGGTCAAAGGGAAATTCAACCATCCCATACCCTTAATTCATTTAAATTAAAATTAAAAACATTAAAATTTAATTCATATACCAATTCACATTTGGACATCCCATAACATTGTGTAAACGACATGGCTCATAGGAATCCAAGGCCAAAAGCTATAAAGGGTCATTCAAGGAAACTCAACCATGGGATTGTCCTTTTCAAGGTATTAAACCTATAACATTCATAAATACTCCAATCCTATTACCTAAATCATGATAAGAAATAATTTGGTTCAATGAAAATTATATTGATGCCCAAAAAATGGGCGTGTAGCATGCATCACATATAAACGATCCAAATTTCAACAAAAATCACATGACCACCAACCTTAGGATCATTCTCGGTATCTCATCCAGTATCATGCTATGGTTCTTCCTAGTTTGGAATAAATCTTAATAATATATAAAGAATTACAAAATAGGGAATATGATCTTAAATCCAAATAGGTCAACTGATTCCCAGAAGAACAAAGATTGAATAGAAGGGAATTAAGGACTTACCAATATGGATCTAATGAGATAAATGGCACTCAAATTGGAGGTCAAATGGAGAAGGAATCTGAATTCCTAGAATAGGCCCAATGTGAAATATTTCCAATGGTGAGGGCGAGGCTACTGTGTGATAAGGGTGGCCTAACTTAGGTTTAATATAATTTTAATTTAGTTAAAATTTATTAAAATTTGTAAAATTACAGGGTCGCATGGTTTTCCCACATGCTATTTAAATCTGTGTGGAAACCATGCATGGTTTCTAAAACGTATGGGGAACCAATATGGTTTACTAATCATGTGGCAATCATATGAAAATCCTCTGTCAAAGGCTTCCAAAAATTTTAGAACTTTCACACGGTCATGTGACTCCTCTTGCACAGTTTATTCAAATAGTGTGGCCAATACACCCATTTTGTCCAGCCTCGCATGGTTTAATCAAACTATTAGGCCTTCCAACATAGTTTTTATTAACCATGTTCCAGCCCAAACACACCCAAATGTTTGGTTCCGAGATCTAAACAATTCCCAGACACCTCATGAAACTTCTGTGACCCCAACATTCATCCATATTATCTAGTATTTAAGTAATTAAACTATGAATTTAAGGGAAGAAAAAATATGTAACTCAATGAAGAACTGAGTTATTAAAAACATCCCCCATAAAAAAATCCATCTGCAAATTCCCCTTCTAGTGGTGGTGAAGAAATATCTAAAAACAAATCTAGCCACTATAATCATACATCAGAATCCCTTTACAAAGTCTCATTTTTCATTCAGTCATGATTTTATAACACCCTTACTAAAGGAATCGACCATCCTTGGAGAACCATCATCCAAAAATCCAAAATTCGTAAAGGATGCTCCTCAAAGGATGAAACTACCTAAAGCTCAAAATTCTTGGCTTGAAAAGAATGAGATAGTTCAGAGTAGTAATGTTGAAGTTGAGAAAGATGGAGGATGGTGTGTATAACCTTGTATCTCTGAGTTAACTGAAATCGATAGTCTATCATCATGACTCTCTCTAGAATATTGAATGTTCTAACATATCTCAGTGAAAGCTTACCATGTATCCTGATCCTCTTGTGTCATGGCCTTGGTGAAACACATTGGAAAACCATATCCTTGACCTCAAATGCTAATGTTTTGTTTGAACCGATCAATATAAGATTTCTAATGTGACTGTGTGGTATCCATACACTTCTGAATCAACTACACTTATTATATGGCCTCCTAGACAAGATGAGGTCCCAACATAGCTGCATCTCATATCTCCAACCAACATAATGGTGATAAGAATGTCCTACCAAACAAATCCTCATATGGAACCATCTGAATAGTAGCCTAAATGCTATTATTGTAGGTGAACTCAACCAGGGGTATATAGCTATCCCAAGATCCCCTAAAATCCAAGACATATGCTGGAAGCATGTCCTGAAGCACTTGAATCATGTTCTATGACTGTCCATCTGTCTGGGGGTGGTTTTCCAAGCTTAAAAGCTCTTGTGTACCCATCACCCTATGTATCCCTTTCTAGAATCAAGAAGCAAATCAAGTTTCCCTATATTAAATTATATAATATATGACCCCATGTATTTGTACAATCTCACATATGTACAAACTCCAAATCTCATCAACACTAAAGGTATCCTTGATCGACAAGAAATGATCAACCATTATGACCCTCTCAATAACAACCCATACAATATCATTACCTCGAGGTGACCTTTTTGAACCTATCATGAAATCCCTCATGATGTCATTCTATTTCCACTCAGTAACGTCTAATGGATACAAAATTCTGGATGGTCGAAAGTATTTTGCCTCAACCTGCTGACAGGTTGAACATCTCATGAAAAATTAAGATATATCTATTTTCATTCGTGGACACCTATATTAATGATTTAAATACTGATATATCTTGGTGATGCTGGGATGACCTACCAAAGATGAAGAATGAAAATACTTTAATAGCTCCTCGAACATGTCTATAGAAACCCACATGAAACCTTTTTCTTTCATAATCTCATATTTACCTACGGTACATTCACAAGGAGGTCCCTCGCCTTACACACTCTCCCTTATATCTAGGGATTCAGAGTCCATTAACTAATTCATCCTCAATCTATCCATAAGGGTAGAGTTAATAGTTAAGGATGATATAAACATCTTCCCATGACTGTCGTGCACCTATGAGTACATCTCAGAGAACAATGCCATATGATGAAACTCTCTACTAGCCTACTACACTACCTATATCTGAGTAGTAGTTCTCAGTGCATTGGGAATCACATTTACATTACTAGGTGTTTAGAAAATCTTGAAATCAAAATAATGAAGTTACTCAACACACAATTATTATATCATGTTTAGATCATGTTGTGTAAATATGTACTTGAGACTTTTGTGGTCTGTGCACACCACAAAACACTCTCCTAGTAAGTAATATCTCCAATATCTCAAAGCATGAACAACCGTATCTAACTCAATGTCATGTGTCTGGTAGTTCCTCTTGTGTGGCCTCAACTACTATGACCTGTATTGAATGAATTGATCCCCTTGCATAATAAATCATCCCAGATAAATACATTATGCATCATTGTACGCATTGTAACTCCTTCCAAGATCTGTAAAAATCAGTACCAGCACTGAAGTCAATATCCCTTTCAACTCCTAAAAGAAATATCATAAGAATCTTACGATACATACTACTCACCCATATTAGGAAAGCCCATCAAATGTGATGCCCATCATGAGAAGTCCTATATGAAATTCATTTAGTAATGAACTAGCCCTAATAAATTCTACACCTCAAAGTCATTCTTGGGATGATCCTAGGTAACTACAACTCACACCTTCTTTGGTTTCGCTGATACTATTGCCTCTGATATGACGTGACCAGGAAGTGAATTTAATCCATCCAAAAGTAAAAAATTATAAGTTTAGTATATCAATAATGTTCTCTCATTGTATTCAAAATGATTTCAAGATGTTGGGCACGGTCATGTCGATTGTGAAAATAATTCAAGATATCATCCATGAAAACCACAATAAACAAATCAAGATAAGGATGGAACACTTAGTTCATTGGTTCCATGAAGACCACTGGCACCGTCAAAAGACCAAACAACCTAACCAAATACTTATATAGACCGTACCATCTCCTAATGGCTATGTGAGGTATGTATGATGGTCAAAAATTCACATGATGATAATTGTATCTCAAATAAATATGTGACAAGACCTGAGCTCCACAAGACTAGTTGATGAGATCATCTATCCATGGTAATGGATACCGGTTCTTAACCACCAAATGGTTCAATTTATAGTAATCTACACATTGACTAAGGGTATCATCCTCAGTTGTCTCAAAAAGGAATGGTGAACTCCATAGAAAAGTACTGGGTTGGATAAATCTCTTTGCCTTTAAATCCTCCAAATGCCTCTGGAGATCTTGCAACTCCATCATAGTAATCCTATAAGGAGGAATGGATCCAGTGTAGCTCCTGGAACTAGCTTTATAGATAACTCTACCTCTCTCACTAGAGGTAATCCTGAGATGTCATCCAAGAAGACATCCCTAAAACAATCAACCAATGGATGGATATCGATCTAACGTGTCCCCTGATCATCTAGATATAAACATAAAATTTGGGCTATCATCCCACCCAGCCCCTGATGCATAGGTCTATCTAGACTTTTATGAACATCCCATGCACCCTTTTGAATGAAATCCTTACCCTCTCATGATGTACAAAATTCCTTGTAGTGATAGTAATCATCAAACACACGAAATAGAACCAATCATTCAATTTTGAGATTGATATAAAAGATTTTCATCTCAAAAACATACAGGTTCCATATTAAGTGACACACACAAACCTGAAGAGGAAAATCCTTTCATTGATGAACACCTTCCTTCCAAATCTCTAAAAAGTATCTAGAATCATCACACCATAATAAGTAAAAATATGAAGCCCAAGGCTCTACAAGACGGGCACATATATGAAATTATGATAAGCCCCAATATTATAAAGTACAGATGATAAAATATAGGATACTAGTATAGTAACTATGGAATTAGATGGTCTGGGACCAGTTCCATCGGAGCCTATTTCACTTCATATGACTAGACTATATTGTGGCCCTATGACACTATCTAGATACCCTGAGCTGGTCTACCCTGCTCTTGTTATGAACTTGGGGTATGGCTACCATGACCACAACCACCACCATTGCCTGATCAACCTGATGTACCCTATCTCCGTGTCTGGTGAAAAGCTACTAACCATGCTCTTAAATATGGATTCGGTGAAGACCATATCTCATTAGTTATTGGTGGAAATATTCTATATAAGCATTGTATATGGAAAATAATTGGGAAATATAGGCACTTGATTAGGTCCTTCATACACTTCGGTCTCATATGTCCTAGCCTACAACATTGGTATCAGGTCACCTAGCTCCCTGAAGGGATGTTCTTACTTCTATTATCACTACACGAAATCTCACAAAGATGCTTCCTACTACTGGTAAATGTAATCCCACATCTTAGTGTTGAGTCTCCCCGGCTCACACCTCTAGATTCCCTTAAGGTTATACTCTATGATTTGCACCTAATTAATTATCCAGGATACTATAGTTAATTGGAAGACATTTACCTGCAATCAGATGTCGTATTTAAGACCATCCTTGAATCGCATGGATTTCAATAACTCGTTACCCATTAGAATATGTGTGACTCATTGGATATCAATAAAATGGGTGGAAGAGTCCATTTTTGATAGTGGACACTGCTCTAAATGTAATAAATCATGGCATCTGTCATCCCTTGGTGTCTTCGGATAGAAATAATCATATAAGGTCATATGATACTCTATCCAGGTCATCTATTGATACCTATCAGTATGAGTGATAACATTCCACCATCTCCTAGAGGAATCACGTAGCATGTACGTAGTGAGATTTACCCTCCTCTCATGAAGAGTATCTATGTGCTCGAAGATAGATAGCATAGCCTAGATCACTATTAGAAAAATACCCTATACCAATGGTTTGGAACCGTTGGTATAGGCCTCCAAACCATTGGTATAGCCAATACCAACGGTTTGGAGCACTATTTCCAAGTAACCCCTGAGGATAGGTATATACCAATGGTTTTGGGAAAATCGTTGGTATAGACCTATAACAACGGTTTTGAAAACTGTTGGTATAAGTAATAATATGAAAATATATACCAACGGTTCCATAAAATTGTTAGTATATGTAATTCAAAAAATAATCATTTGCTTGGTTTTGATACCAACACCTCCTGTTTGTGATTGAGCGACCTAACCACTAACCTAACTTACTTTTGGGAACATAATTTCATAAATTTACATATGTATTATCATAAGAATTTTAAAATTTGATTTATTTAATGTATTCCTTGAGAATATTCCATTAAAAAAACATGTACCTACACCAACGATTCTCATAACAGTTGGTATAGGTCTATACCAATGGTTTTGAGAACTGTTGGTATAGGTTCTTTTAATTTGGGACCTATATCAATGGTTTTGGAAAAACCATTGGTATAGGGTCTCTATAATAGCCCTATACCAATGGTTTTGGCCAAACAATTGCTATAGGTCCCCCCTATACCAACAATTTGTCCAAAACCATTAGTATAGGTCCATATAAGTGACCTATACCAACGGTTTTGGCCAAACCTTTGGTATAGGTCCAAATAAGTGACATATTCAAACGGTTTTTCCAAAACCATTGGTATAGATCATATTTCCAGTAGTGGATCCATGATTTCATAGCCTGCGTTTCACCATCCCAAAACAATGTGGGTAGATGCTACTACTAAACACATGTGTCAACATTGTCATAGTTGAGGAAGGTCGTGGTTCTACCTAAATGGTTTGTATGAATAGGAAAAATACTTCACAAAAATATTCCACTACACCTATATCTTGTATAAAATCTGGTGTTGTAGCTGGAAATATAGAATGATCCACAAGTATCCCATGTCCTAACACCTCTGGGGTATGATCAACACCACCCTCCTGGTGTAAAACTTGGGGTCATCATGGTGGCATGGATCTACAATTCCAAAAACATGCCTCAGTTTATGATCATTAAAGAGTTATCATCTCAAAATCACAAAACAATATAAGATAGATAAAAACCATCCTCTATAGGAACTCACCCATCTGCTTACCCCCCAGATCAGTTCCACTTTCTTTTATATTAATTTTGTTTCAAACCGAGCTCACATTGATATTAACCAAATGGATACTCATTTCAATTTTATCACATTCCTTTTTAATAATTCAATTTAATTGCATGTCGAATTCTGATCTGTAGGGGCCTATACTCTTTAACAATAAAATCTTAGAGTCCACCTATGGCACATCATTACACAATCCACTTTAAGGCTGAGAATGATCTTCCAAATTTGGATCCAAGAGGGCTCCTACAACTCAGGGAACAATACTTATTGTCCATATATATCACACCATAATATATCAAAATACACCCATCACAGTTATAGGCATATTTTTCATGGCATCTATCATAAAAGCATGCAATCCGTTTTGCATCCTAACTAGCATGGCATAATGCATGGAATTGAAAATATATTAGGTTCCTATATTTTGTATGAGATGTAATACCCATATCTAATTTAGTTTTAACATAATAGAACCCAAAATCATATAGAAAATAATAGTATAAATCATTTTCATCACCAAATAGTCGAATAAAATATACTGTAATTGTCCAAATCCAATAAAATAGCAATTTAATTAGAGGAAATTTGGATTTTTCATGTACGTGGGTTAGATATGCGCAAGATAATCTCATTACCAAATTTTTATTCCTTTCTATCCTTTTATATTATCACAAAATATTAAATAAAACCCAGAAAATAAGGCCCTAAAATAAAACTTTCTAATGTCCTAGACCTGTATGCCACCAAAAGGTACCCGAGTTTTGCGGGTCACACAGCCTCAAGCACATCTACCCTAACTCCATAGGCTGCTGACTAGAAATGAGGGCCTAGGTGAGATTTTGGGGAGACTATTACCTCATTAGTAGAGTGTAGAACAATGTAATATCAATAACTAATAAAAATAGAAGAAGAAGTAAACGATACAATATAAGTAAACAGTGGAAGTCTAATAGTGAAAAAAGCCGAAAATAATATCATATAAGAGATGATGATATATGTCACATGTTTCCAACAGAATAGTAAAAACAGGAATACATGGAAGATGTATAATCCGCATAAAAAAATTAAAAAACACCAAAATAATCACAGCATCATCGCAAGCCTCAACTTCGTCCCATCCTCTACTAATCCTAATCTGCATATCAAGTACCTATAGCAGGTTGTTTTCCCTTATCATTACCTATAATCATATAATCTATTTGGGTCCCAAACATGACCCAAATAGGGTGTGAGACTAAATCTCAATAGGTAACCATCAAAGGTTTATTCCAATCAGTTAGTGAATATATATAGCAGGCAATGTGCAATAAGAAACGCAGTAAGAAAGGAATAACTCAAAAGAAAACAACCTATATGCCCTGATTTTCATTTACATTCATTTCAATTTTTAATTCAATTATATTGAATTTATAAATATCAATATCAGGATCAAACTCATCATCCCACTTTTAACTAGTAGCACAATAGATTCCTCAAGAGGCCATCTAAATAGGTACAAGTGAAGACCAAAACCAAGCTTGTGCTTTGTCTTGGGAGACGTGTCATAAGTCATTTCATTTATAATTGAGTTCAGAACCTGAGCCCTTCATTGACATTCCAACATTTTAATTCAAGTATCTCTCTAGGTGAAATGTGAACTAACACCCAACAAGCCCATCCCTAGTGAACCTCTCAGGAACCTGGTATCACTCTAGGTGGGGTATAACGTCCATGTCATATGATTTCATCCTCAGTGGTCTTCTAAAGATCCCACATGTATCACTCATGACATATAATCAATGCCCCATTTTAATTCTTCCTTGGTAATACATTCATATTCCATGTATCACTCAGGATATAAGTCAAGTCTCAATGATTACATCCATGTAATCTCTCATTTATATCCATTAATCACTCATGAAAATATCATATTAACCATTGAGTCTTTCCATGGAATCCTAAAGCGGATCCATGTGTAACCCATGGTATAAAGGTCAATAGTCACATGAGTTCATACATAGAATTCTAATTTGAATCCATGTATCACCCAATGATATTTATCATCTAACTAATTCAATTCCATTTAACATTTCATTTAAAATTTAAGGTCAAAACCATGAGAAACTAACAAGCTCACCTCAAAGGGTGTATCAAGCCATGGCCAACCTCAAAGGGATTTTCCTTCTAATAACTCAAGTGGGAATAATTCATATTGCAAGAATCACACGCATAAAAACCAATATATGGATTTAACTTCATTTAACTCATGTTACCATATCATGATAATGATCTTCCCATGCCTAATAAATTCATTACATAGAATGGTCTCAACATTGCACACATGACATAGTAATTCGAGGGACATTCAAATACTCACATTTCAATTTTTGATATAACAAGACTAAGATGTGTATCAAGGTATCACATGACATAATTATAATATAACTCACATGTGAAAATCCATAGTTAGATAAATTCAATCTAATTGCATCAATTCAAGTCATAGATTCTATTTACCCGCATGGGAAAGGAAAAAACAAAACAAACATTCATAAATAAGCAATGGAAGATATGGGTCAAGGGGCGAGTCATCCATCCCATACCCTTAATTCATTGCAATTAAAATTTAGAACATTCCAATTTAATTCATAGACCAATTCACATTTTGAAAACCCATGACACGGGGTAAATGGCAAGCCTCATAGGCATCCAAGGCCAAAATCCATAAATGGTCAGTCAAGGAAACTTTCCCAGGGTGTGTTCCTTATTTAAGGTATAAAACCAATAACATTGAAAAAACACCTAATAAATTAACTAAATCACAATAGGAATGAATTGGGTTCAATTATAATTATGGAGATTCCCCAAAAATGGGTGTGTGGCATGTTGTCACATTTAAATGATTCAACATCCATTGAAAAGAAGATGACCATCCACTTTAGGCTCGTTCTAGATAACTCTTCCAGTATCAATCTCTTATTCATCTTGGTTTGGAAAAAATTTGAAGAATGGATGATGAACGAGAAATTAGGACAAATGATCCAAAATCCAAATAGTGCAACTGATTCCCAGAATAATAGAGAATGTATAAAAAAGGAATTAAGGCCTTATATATATGGATCTAATGAGATAAAAGGCACTTGAATTGGAGCTTGTATGGATAGGGTATCTGAATTCCTAGAATTGGATCAAGGTGAGAGCTTTCCAAAGCTGAGGGTGAGGCTATTGTGTGATTGGGGTAGCCTCACTTAGGTTTAAAAAAAATTAATTTAATTAAAAATTATTATAATTTTTAAAATTATATGTCTACACGGTTTACCCTCATGATTTTTTAGAATCCATTCACAATTTACTATAGTTTGAGGGCACCACACAGTTTACCAACCATGCAGTAACCATGCAAACTCCCATGTTAATGTCTTCCAAAAATTCTATAACTGTCACATGGTCATGTGACTCCTCTCACATAGTTTACTCAAACCATGTAGCATGTACAACCCTTATATCAATTGCTGCATGGTTTATTCAAACCATATGGTGTAACCCATACAGTTTTTACTAACTGTGAGCTAGGCCAAAACACCCAGAAGTTGGGTTTCGGACTTTGAATAAGCCCCAAAAACTGCTAAAACCCATGTGAACCTAACAGGCATCCATATTATTCCATATTTAACCAATTAAACTAATAATTGATGGAAAGACAATATTTTTACTTCAAAGAAGAACCATTTTCTTTCAAATTTAAATCACCTAACATTACCCCACCAGTTCACTAATGCACACTGGGAAAGCAAGTTGGTTTTGTTGAGAGACTAATAATCTCGAAAAACATTCTCATTTAGAAAACTAAGTGTATTCAATAAATTAGTCCAAACCAGAAGTATTTGACCCTTTTATGGTACTCTCAAATAAATGATAAATCATCTTTTTGTCCATTGTTTCCCACACCAAGCATAATTCACATGGTCTAAGGGATTCATCATTGGATTCATTGTTAATATTATAATAGCTTTAGAAAAAATGATTTTTTAAATAATATTGGAAATTTAAAATAATCCATCCAATTTCCGAGAGGATCATCCACATATTATACCCTCTCCCTTATTTCTGGGTAAAAACAATTACCCTATGGATCAACCCTATCGACTGAGTGTTCGAGATCAGCCAACCTCTATCAACTAGCCTCCATATTCTGCTTCCACTCTTCTAGAATGGCTGCCTCTTCTTCAATGATAGGGAAAACATTATCACTGAATTTCACCGAGTTCTTCTTGGTTGATAACTTTCCCACTAGATATTCCTCTTCGGTTTCCTTTTCCTCATATATCACTAACTATGCCCTTAGTTGGTTGATGATATCTACTTGAGTAGTGGTGATGCTATGTGCACTTGTGTCTGCTCCTCCAAATGAGAAATATCTTCTTAGCTACTTGAAGTGCATGGTTACCTTCATCCAACATATTGTTCTGTGTGACATAAAACTTATACATCTCATCCTACTCCCATTCAATAAGGAATTCATGAGCTTGTGCATAGATTCCACTAGAGTCTACACATCCATTCCTTAGGTAGAATAGCCAATGGTGGTGAGATCCCACTCATTTTAGAAGATCAACCAATGGATTAAGGGTGAATATTTTCTAAAAACTACACTACAAATTTCATTATATGAATCGGTTCTCCTAAAAAACAGAAAAGATAGAATTCTCAAAGTCCATAGGTGATGTAGGCTTTTATGGGGGGGATTACTAAAATATTTGTGGATAGTTCATCTATAGGAATATATTCAATCATTTTGAACACTAATTCAAGGGAGAGAATGTCTACTCCAGAGACCTCATCTATGAAGAATCCCTAACTACCTCAAGTGTCTCTTCTACAGCAGGCTCCACCACCACTCCTTCCATGATAGTAACTATCAGTGACTTGAACATGACTACTTTAAATGAGTATTTTGAGCTAAAATCCACTTGCTATGGAACCTATATGGTATTATTATTCACCAAATCCTCTTAAACAACCTTAATCAAAGGCATTGATTCATCTATAACATCTAACGAAGCCTCAAGCATCGCAACAGATGGATAAACTCCAAAAATAGTTTGAAATTCCATCTAAATCATAGTTTTAGCCATGTTTGACTTATGAAAGGAAAAAAATAAAAAGGACAAGGTGAAAAGGGGAATGGAATTACATGAGTGTTATATCAGGAAGAGATGCTTGAGAAGGTTTATGTACATCCCCTTGTTGATGATATTTCCCCAGTATTTATCACCTCATATTTAGGTGCTGATTTAACTGGTGGTTGGAAACCTATGAAAAAACTCTCAGGGAGTGGATCTATGCTCACCCCCTCAAGAGTTGGGGCTCCGACTTCTTCATCCAGAGGTTCATCATGAATCTCCCACTCCATCGTTCCTTCCAATTCATGTACAACTAAACTAGGATTTTGTTCATTGTATTAAATATTTGGTAATATCCATGGCACACAATATCAAATGATTTACCTAATCAATGGTAGGATATCCACCCTAGGGAGAGTCCTAAAAGGTGTCTCTTCCCCATGACTCCTCTGATCCTTCTTCCTCATCTACACCAATAGCCATGTGGCCCAAGGAAAGCTTTAGAGGAGAAGTCATGCCAAGTAATTCCTTCACCTGTTTGGTCAAGGGACATGTGATGCCATAGTAGTAGATGAAGTCTTATAGTTCCACTAAATATTTCATTACATTAGTGTAGGATGCATAGAAACATACCCTCACATGGCCTAATCTAGTGAGAAATATCCCCTCATCATGTAGACACTTCCATATCCTATGGGAAGAGGTGATCTGGTTGTGAATTCTCCAACTCTCCCAGGTGTAAAGAAAAATAGTGTCACTGGGAATATCCAAGAAACACATCTGATTCAACAGACCTTTGACATGTTCCATTGGGACTACACAAGAGGTTTCTCTTTTGTCTCGACGCTACATACCTTGGAGTGTGGTGCCTATTACCACTCCCCTACCTATAGTCCACACTGGTCCAGGACTAGGAATTTTCGACTATGTAGCTACTTCTCTACCCACCAGACTGACTCTGACTATGTGGAGTGACATTACCACCGCTCACCCTTGACCCCATGACCATGGGACCCCATCTTCCTCATCATATTAAGTTACTCAAAACCTTAGTATATACTAGGGATATGATCTCTTCTAATTCAGTGCATAATCATGGGTGACCACATAACTAGTAATGGATAGTGCAAATTCATTCTTCCACATGTTATATTCATGTGAAAACAAGCACCATATATATTTTAGGAATGAGTGTTGGAATTAATTTCATACTCCCTTGTACATCGTCGTGGTAAACTACTGGAGTAATGTGAACTAACTCACGAAGCTATGTGGTGTGTACGGCTCTCAGATCACCTTGTATTCCACCCTTTCTACCAGTACCCCACCTCAAAATTAAAGAAGGTATGAACATTATTTTATGATATATGTCTATAATAGGTAACTATTCAAAATATAAGGGGGAATATATAGAAGATGAAGTGGACCACTAGCCCGATTCTTGTTAGCACATACACTGATCCTATCTCGAGAGGGAGACTCTATATGATGTTCAAGATTGAAGGATGAAAGTCCATACTGGGAGGGTAAATTGAATTTGGATACTCATATCCCAAAATTTTTGAAGCTACCCAAACATATAGGAATTAAAAGGGGCTAAATACATGTAAGGAAGTCTTCCCCTAGCTGATATAGAGAAGCAATATTTACATCTTCACCAATACTAGGACCTCTAGGTTGACATTTTGTCCCATCACTAGAACATATATAAGGATTAAGGTTCTCATCCACACCCCCATGTGCACATCCCACACTGGGATCAACCCTCTATAGATCAACACAACGATAAACTCTGTTAGCCTAACCATAAGAGACTCAGGATTCATGTTGTATCCCCAAAACATTCACAAGATCACCTATACAATTCTCCAATATGAGTGTCCCTTGCCTCATTGGTTCACCTTTACACATTGAAATGGACTCTTGGGTAGCCTATCCTTATATTAGTTAAAGAAATATATGAACTATTTCTTGAAATGGATGTCCTTCATACATGGTTTTTCATTACTTATCCCTTTCACCAAGTGCAACAACGCCCTTGTTATGGCTAAAATTTTCTCATGGTATTCCCAAATTTCCTTTTTGGGGAATCATTTATCATACATGGTGCCTTGGATTGGTATCCCAACTGTCTGATTGAGATCCCACAACCTGATGTTGACCTCTCCATGGTGCAGATAGAATGTGTCGGTCCCTAGTGACCACCTTCTTTGTAGCTATTTCATTGTTTCTTGGTAATGATACACATGTAACTATGAGGACCAGGAGACCTCACATATATCAACCCACATCCCATACACTTTAAATTCATCAGAGAAAAAGAAAAACATGTATACCTTGGCCCATTAGTTTGTGATGTTTTCTCTCTGAGGCTTGTCTCGATCCTTAGTCTAGCCTTTGAGGTTGTCTATTAGACCCTCTTTATGGATAGTATCATACTGAGGGTGAGATTTCTCTAAATCCAACACCTCTCCTTTGAAAATTTTCACATGGTTCAATAGGGTGTGAACAATGATATATTCATGGTCCTCTATAATGTGGCCTCTAATATCCATGCTCCACTAATTCTATCCAGGAATGATCCAAAACCAATTGGCGATCTCATCATGATTAGAACATGGAATGAACACATCATACCTTATCCCAAAACCATGTAGTGGAATTCTCTTGCTTAGAGGGTATTCTTGTTGACCCTTTATCAATAGTTTGGGGATTGTTTCTTGATTTGACACAATTAAAAATCTCTTCCCGATCATAAGGTTGTTGGCAATATCTCTTCATTGGTTAAAAAGAGCTTCACCGCCCTCAAGGGCCATTGTTCTATAAATTAAAAAATATTAGAATCCATTTCATAATGATTGTTTTAGGGACGTTTACTCAAATATTTTGAGTTCATGAGGTTAGGTTCATGCACCTACATATATGTATTTTAGGAACATCTTTTGGATTACAGTATCATCTAGTTTGGTTATGGAACTGGGGATACCTACTGTGTCTTTGAAATCACCCCTATATGTGTACATGATGGGGTTCTGCTGTATGTGTGTATATTATCTTATCTTCTATAAGGAAGAAAATATTTCATCGAGTTCGACACTTGGAAAAAGTCTAAAGGTCATAGAGGTCATAGATTCTAGATGGTGTTATGTGTGTTGGGATGAAGTTCGTGTATTTATTTTTCTCTTATTGTCAGTATACACTGGCCAGTGTGATTTTTTTGTATATAGTGCAGGTTTTATTTTATATGCTACTACTACTCAGTTATAGTTGATGAATCATATATATATTTTTTACAGATTTTATAATTTTGACTAAGGGGGCCCATTGGGCTCCTAGTTTCATGTCTATTGGTTTGTGGGATTTCCACTATATTTATGGGTCATGTAGAATGTTTTATAGAATTTGGAATGCCCCCTAAGACTTATTTTAGAGGTCATAGTATCCATAGGACTATGTTAGTCCCTCACCCCAATTCAAAATCCTCTTGTATACAAGGAGGCATGCTTGAGGTTAGGTGGGGACCCTCACTCGAATTCAATTAAGGTAGCCCAGGTCAGGGAATTACACTTGGGCGCACCATGGATTTAATTTCTATGTCAATATCTTCTCGAAACCTATGAATACTTGTTGGCGTTCCAAAAAATTATTTTTCTAACCCAATTTGACCCGTATTTGTTTGGTAAAAAAAATTATTGAATATTATTTTAAAGGAAAAATGTCTTGAAAGAGTCAATAATGATGTGTGGTATATGGAAATTGGATACTCAAAACATATGACCTGTGATATCTCTTTATTTTTTTCCTTTAATAGTTGTGACGGTGGTAGTGTTATTTATTGTGATAATTCTAATGATTAACTAAAAGTTTTTGGAGAATTTGGGATTTTTAATTCAATTATTATTTCAATGGTTTTATTTTTTGAAGGTTCAAAACATAATTTTATATGTATTTAAAAACATTGTGATGATAATATGAAAGTGAAATTTGAGAATGACCAATATATTATTTTAAAAGAAGAATCTTTTTTATTCAGAAATAAAGGAAAACATTTATTCAACTAATTCTCCTTAGTTGACTAAATAGAATTTCAATTTATTAAATGAATTATAATCTGAAATTTTTTTATAAAATAGAATATTGGACCATAAAAATTTCAGGTTGTTTCACAGGATTTCAAAAAAGTAAAAGGTGTTGAATCTGTCAAAGTTGAAAATGGAAAAATCTTATATATGATATTCTTTCATAAAAGGTAAGCAATATAAGGTGTCATTTAAATCTATTCATGAGATAACAACATCCACACTTGTTTAAATTTTAAATTTATACTTATTTGTCCTCATGAAAATTGTTATCCATTAAGGATAAAGGTTTGTGTGTGTTATTATTGATGACTATAGTATATTTTCATTGACATATTTTCTTATGAATAAATCTGAGAGTTTTTCTAAATTTACTACCTACTATAAATTACTTAAAAATGAAAAATAATATCTAATATTATCAATTATAAGTGACAAATGTGGTGACTTCTAAAATATTAAATTTGAAAAACATATATGAATATAATGGATATAATCATAATTTTTCATCCCCTAGAATACCACAACAAAATGGTGTAGTTAAAAATAAAAATATGACTTCACAATAGATGGATAGGTAAATGTTAAATAATTATTATTTGCAAAAATACTTGTAGGAAGAATATATAATCTAAAATTCTCATATTACCAATATCATTTTACATAGACCATTATTAAAAAAACACCTTATAAAATCTGAAAGGGAATAAATCCTTGGATTGTCTATATCAGAGTATTTGATTGAAATTTTTACGTTCTTAACACCAAAGACTCACTATAAAAATTTGATTCTAAATCATATGAATTTATATTTTTAATATATTCTAATTCTATTAATCCATATATATTTTACAATAAAAACATCAGTTTTTGAAAAATGTTTCCATGTTAAATTTTATGAAAATCATTTTGAAGAAAGAAAATATGGATTGAATGATGTTGAGAAAGAGTTTAGATATTTTATGTATGGTGAACCTAAGAATTTAGAATAAAATGCATCAATTGGGTGGGGGTATATTCATCTCATTAATAAAATTTTAAATTATATAATGATCATTTGGTTGAAAAATTAATTGTTGATATAACTTTTAGTGTTAAAATTAGATATTCCTTAATAATTGTTTGTGCTTATCAAAATTTTATTATTAATTTTTTTCCACAAAATATAAATGAATAAATATCTGATTCAAAATATATTATGGAAATTCATGAAGATTTAATGCATTTTTAGGGTAATATATTCTAAACCCTGGTTGAACCACCTAAATATCACAATCATTGGTACCAAATATATTTTTAAAAATAAATTAGATTAATATGGAAAATTAATTAATATATATATATATTGGTATCATAAGGATAAAATCAAGAATAAGGAGTATATTTTTACGAATAATTTTCTTTTATATATCATATATAATTTATAATAATTATTCTTTCATATTCATCTCATTGTGAACTAAATTTTTTTAAAATGGATATAAAAAATACAATTTTAAATAGATATATTTTTAAAAAAGTCTTTGTAAAACAACCCCTAGTTTTGAGAACAAATCTAAACCTAACCATGTTTGGAAACTACAAATGAACCGTATGGTTTAAAATAAGCTCCTTGAGCTTGGTATGAGCTTGAATGTCCCGAAGGCCTTCTTTTTTTATTGATTTTTGATAACCCCCCTTTCAAGGGATGAGGGGGAACCCTTAAAAGGCTCGTAGACACAGAGATTACAAGGCTCGTAGGCTTAGGATATTACATGACCTGAAGGTCATAAGAAATTAAACCAGACTATCTACAGGGAACTGCCCCTCCCAAGCATTTGAATCATGATAATAGCTCTCCTCCTTTGCATGGCCGTCTAGCTAGGCTTCCCGTGCAAGAACAGACTGGTCTCTATGGCATAGTCATACCCTCTCATTCAAAAAATCCATTTGGTTGTACTCTGGTGAGTTCACCTGCTCTGAATCCTCTTCTGGGGATTCTCCTTTTACCTAGAGTTTGTCTGGGGAAACAACATGTGGCTTGAAGACCTTGAGGTGGCCCGAAGGCCTTAAAGGTGGCTTGAAATCCCAACTGACCTGAAGGCCTGGATGGCCTGAATACCTTAAGGACTCTAAGCCCAAACTGATGGCCCAAGGTGAATAGTTCCAGCTGCTATAGTACTGAGAAGTACCTTCTACAGTAACTGCTACAGTTCCTGCTATAGTACCTACACAGTGTACAGTCTTCCAACAGTACCAGCACAGTGTACAGTCTGTTGCATTACCTACACATTGTATAGTTCTGTTGCAGTACTTCTGCAATATCCGCTATATTAACCCAGAAATATGCCTCTACCTAATTTTTGAACTTGGGTCTTGTAGATGCACTTAAGGATATCTCACCAACTAGGATGAGGCTCATGTGCTCGAGCTTGGTATGAGAGGTTATCAATGTTTCTTTAAAATAGTGTCTTTGAAAAGAGAAACATTTATTCAAATTTATTTATTAAAAGGGATCCAAAACATATTTTAATTGTTCAAATATATTTTTATGATATCATTCTTGGATATTTATGTGAATTACTTTGTCATGAATTTTCAAATTTAATGCCATCAAAATTTGACATGAGTCTTATGGGTAAGCTTATGTTATTTTTTGGACTAAAAATAGTTCAAAGAAAATAAAGTATTTTTATTACTCAATCAATATATGCTAAAGAATTTTTTAATATGTTTAGTATTGATGATTATATAATTTCAAATATTTCAATGTGTATTTATTGTAAAATATATTATGATGAAGCTATAAAATCTAGGATAATAAGATGTTTAAATATATGATTGGTATCTTATCTTATTTGAAGAAAAAATAGAATATATTTAATGTTTTCAATGTACATATTTGCTATACATTTATCTAATATAAAATAAATTCATTTAAAAGAAGATAAATGAGTGATTTATTATGGTAAAGATTTTTTGAATCTAAAATTATTTTATCCTTCACATACTTCATTTCAAATGACTATTTTTCAAATTATATTTTTAGTGGTTACAAAATAGGTAGAAAAAGAACAACAAGTGTGTGTCACTTTCTTAGTAAATTTTAATTTTTGTGGATATATAGTAAAAACAATTAGTGGATTTATCAATAACAAAGAGTGATTATGTTGATGTTTCATCTTTTTTTAACGGTCTTTATGTATTGAACAAACACTTTTTAAATTTGGTTTTAGTTTTTGAAATATCCTGATTTATTGGGATAATACTACTTCTATATCTATCTCTATAAATTCATTTCAACATTATACAACTAAAAAAATTTATTGTAGGAACAATTTTCTTCAAGATCATCTTCAAAATGGGTATATAAATTTAGAATCTATTTCTACATAATATCCATTTACTATAATTTTTAATAAACCCCAAGATATAGATAAGATTTATAAAATAAAATTTCAAGTTAATAGGATTGAAATTTAATTTTATAAAATATTTTTAAGTGTTAAATTATCATTACTACTAGTATACATGTTTTACTGTCATTTGGTTCTCTGGAATGTATCTTGATAGTTGGTCACTAATTAATTAATTAAATGTCATTATCTATGATTCCTATAATATCTTGAAATGTTTTCATAGGTCCTTAGAAAAATGTTTCTATTTTTTTGAACTTATTTTATAATTCAAGAATCATCATATTTTATGAGGAGATAAAAGTGTTATGTGTAAGAAAGATTCAAAGTGGATATTTTTTTGAGAAATTTCAAAAGGGAGGAGAAATTGTTGTTATATTTGTATAGTAACTATCAGAAAGTGTGATAATTTTGAAATAGATCATTTCCACTTTGTTTATGTTTTGATAATTACAATACATCTGTATTATCATCGTTTTTATTTAATTATTTATTCCCTATAACATAAGTAGAATTGTTTGGGATTATTTAGTATTTTGATGTTTGTGTTTACTATGTATTTTATGAATTGATTTTCAAGAAAAATACATTCTTATGTTTGTCTAAAAATTATAAATTACTAATCTATTTTGAAATTTGAAAATTTTTGAATCTACCTTAATAAGTTTCCTACCACGAGTGAAAATTTAGAAAAGTCCTAAAACTACCATGAGTAGTAAATGACATACCATGAAGGGACTTTTCTGGGTTATACTTGTTTTTTAATTATCAAAAATGGGGAGAATGTTGAACCGTCTCCTTTATACTATGTCTATGATTTGATAATAATAGTAATTTTTATTATCATTTTTTTTATTTCAAAACATCATTCCCCCTTATATAATTATAATTATTTATAATTGTTTAGTATTTTTATTTTCATGTTTATTATGTATTTTATGAACTGGTTTTGAAGAAAGATCTATTACTATGTATGTTTTAAAATCGAATGCTATTAATCTATTTTGAAATTTTAAATAGTTTTGAAGCTAACTTAAAAAGTGATGTACTGTGAATGAGAAATTGGTAGTGTCCTCAACCTATCATGATAAGGAAATGAACTAGCATGAGTAAAAATTTTGAAAATTATTCAACCTACCAATAGAAGAAAAATGATCTATCATGAGTGAAAATTTGGAAAATTTCCCCAACCTACAACAAGAAGAAAAATGAACCTAAATAAGTAGAAAAATGAACATACCACAAAATATAAAAATGAACCTATCAAAATAATAAAAATAAATCTACCATTAGAATAAAAATTAATCTATCAGAAAAAGAAAAATGAAACTATTGTAATAAAGTAAAATGAACCTACCACAATAAGAAAAATCATCCTAT
This sequence comes from Viscum album, assembly GCA_963277665.1. Classification (NCBI taxonomy): domain Eukaryota; kingdom Viridiplantae; phylum Streptophyta; class Magnoliopsida; order Santalales; family Viscaceae; genus Viscum; species Viscum album. The sequence continues at coordinate 186,272,039 of OY728155.1, read as the reverse complement.
CACAAGAAGAAAAATCAACCTACCATATGAAGTCAAAATTTGGAAAAAAATTAACTTACTTAATGACATATGGTCACTTAATAAATTTTTCATATTTTAGTTCAAAAAATTATTTTTTACAAATATTTTCACATTTCAAATTACTATATGTTTACTTTATATGTTTATATTTATTTAATTATCCAACTAATTATTTATTATTATTATTTTTAAGAAATTTCCACTTTTAGGGGGTTTAATGGAAACCCACCAAAAATAACCCAAATCAAAACCATCTTACAAGAAATAACAAAATACAAAAAAATAGAATGTTTAGATGCTTTCACCTAACCAGAAAAAACCAATGAGAAAAACTAACCAAAGGTAATGTGATTCAGAATAATGGAAAGCTTCATTTATACTCACTAATCTTAGATCCATTGTTTAACTCCTATACTTCCAAAATAGGTGTCATATATCATTTTTATAATAGATCTGTAGACTTTTGTTAATGCCATAAGTGATAAGATTCACAACTTCTAAGTAATCACCAATAGGGAAAACGTTATGATCAACATCCTTGAAAATGTAATTATGTTTAGAATCAAACCACTATTCTCATGGTTTATCAATACCCTTACGAAATTTCTCCTCTAACATTCTATTACACTTATCCTTGGTCAAACAGGTGGTGGTATGGCCTGCAGTGCATTATTTGGGAGAAGCCTGGAAAAACTGTAGGTAATAAGGCTTTAGTTTCCTTGAGAATTTATGAGGAAATAAGGGATCCCCTTTATCCATATTTCATGGTCTTTCATCCTATGACTGAACTTTATCTCTTTTTTTCAGCATGATCCTTCTCTTGTAGAACAACCACATCACAAGGGGTTGGTTCCTACCCTTATGGACTTAAAAGATCATACACTGCACCATTTTCAGATATCAGCACATTCATCCTTACCTCTACCTCAATCTATAACACTTTCATATTACCTAAGGATCTGGTGTCTATAGGTTTTTATAGATTAGAAATATTCCTTACATGGTTCGAATCTCTTGAATTTTCTGATTATGAAATTTCTAGAATCTTGGATTCCCTTATTCCCATTCCTCAATATTGATCCTAAGGACAACACAGATTGATGAATTTGGTCACCTTTTGAATAATATTAAGAGTCTTCCTCCATCACATTATAATTGGGTTCTACTTGTTTCCTTGAAATAGCAGGATTCCTTTTCCACCTTGGAGTGACCTTCCACACATTTAGATCAATGTTTCCCTCAAAATTTTTATTCAATGTTTCAAATTGGCAATGAAGATGGATTGAGTTAGGGGGCCTATAACATAACTAAGGAATCCAAAACAACTTCTTCTAGATCATGTTCAACATCCTCTTGCAAGAGTTTCTCAGACTCAATACCTAGATATCCTAAACTATTCTGTATACTTGCAGTTGTGGAATTAATATTCTCACCCAATCTCATACTGGATGTATCTTGAACATGATAAGAGAATGCTTTTTAACCGACTACAGTTGTATTTTACTGAGAGACCGCAAAGGTCAGGTTCGGAGGAAGGATCCTCTTATCCATAACATATGTCTTTGAGAGGGGATTTAGTTTATCCGAATCAAATAGACTATGTTAAATTTGAGGGGACTTCTGAGATGGATCAATGTTGCGAAATCATTGATCAGGAAGAGGGTTTTTGAGATAACATCCAAACCTCCACCTTCCAAAAATAAACCAGACAATGCTATTTTTCAGAAGGAATCCCTTGAAATGATTTCCTTAGGTAGTATTCTTATTGAAAATTCTGTAAGCAGAAGAAGAACGAGTAGTGATCATTCTTGGATTCAAAGAACATTACTTGATAGCAGCAAAATTCATTTCCAATTACAATCCTAATAGCCTAAACTAGTGGTTTGGACACATCTACTTCAGTATTGATTCAGAATGTAATGGGGTTTCCCATATATCTACACCTATTATCAAATCACAAGAAATTACCTACCAAGTTTCCAAGAATATGGATAATGGACGGATTATGGGAGGGGAGATGAGGTTTTTAGAAGAGAACCCAAATCATCATTGTCTAAGTGTCTCTATGTATATTAAAGTTATAGGTCTAATAGAATAGAGAGAAACACACCCCATCAATGTTCGATTAAGACTAGGACCAAGAGAATGAAAGGTCTTTGTCATCAATGGAGTGAAATAGCATGTGTCAAGCATCATGCAGAGCTATAACCATGTGACTTTTTAAATGTGATCATATGTTTATTAATATAGAAAATATATTCTTGTAAATTAAAATGTTAATATTTGAATTATCTAAAATATGAAAAAATTTATTGCACATGTGTTATGGGAAGTTTCCAGTAATATTTATATTTATTTATATGTGTTTATTTACTATTGTATTAAATTTTATAACAAGTTTTGTTGTAAAACTTGTTTAACTTTTATATATTATTGAATTATATCCATGTGTTCATAATTTTAATTTTCATTCAATAATTAAATTACATATTTATTTAGAATGTAATGAATATAATGAGCTTCATGCTTTAAATATGTTGTGTATAAAATAACACTATATATTTAGTTTGATATAACTAGATCAAGTCCATGAGATTGTGTATATTCTGGAATTTTACTATGTGATACACCTTGGCAATCAAATACTACACTTTGGTGAACTTTAATCAATTGATCAATTACTGTTGGAGAGAAACTTTCTACCTCGACAATCATATCCTTTCTTATTCATATAGATTCTGTATTTTTAACATTTTTTCTAATGTTTTATATGCATAATCAGGTAGTATTATATTACCCATAAAAGGTGGGAGTTTGTTTATACTTCCTCATACAAATGGTACAAGTTCTTCCACAACTGATTATAGAAAAGTGGATTATATGGGACTTATTCTTGGTAAAAGGTAGGTTTTGATTCTACCTACTCTTTAAAAGGTATTTTCTATGTCATGACTCTATGTTTGAAAAAGGTAGGTTGATTGGGTTGATCCAAAATATTTGTAAAAATATTATCTTGGGTTGTGCCTCAAGGGCTTAAAAATGTATTTATAAAGGGTTTTGAATCTCTTAAAAAGTCATAGATTCCATATTTAGTGGGTGTTATCTCTCTCTTCACCTAATAGGGGTTAAGAGTATAGTAGGATCATTTAGATTCAAACTATTATGAAAATCATTGTATTCATTTCAATTTATATTAACATAGAATTAACATAACTTTGATATGTGGTTAAAAATATTTTAAAAAGGTAAATTCACAACCCCCCAACCATTCTACTATTCTCATTAGGAACTAACAATGAACTAATCTTATTTTATCTTCAGTACCAAGGATATTCTTTAGTTTCATTATAAATTATAATAAGATAAATAGTTTTAAGTATCTATGAATTCTCTGTATTGTCATTATACAAGTTAAAAAGGACATTAGTCATGAAAACACTATGGTAATTATTGTGAATAAGGGGAAAATAAGGAAAAGGGCCCCAAAATGCGCACCAAGTCTCCTGAGAACAATCCTTCTATAAATAGGATGATCTAATGGTTGATGAAGAAAAAGTAATTAGTTTTCTTTTCATATGGAAATATGGTCCACTAGAAGAAGAAATGAATCTAGTTAATAAATAAAGGTAAAGCTTTAGGTGTTTTCATTATCGAGTGAAATATTTCCATATATATTAATTAGGTATTAGATACAACTTTTTGTACTCATATATATTTCTAAAAATATGAATCAATTATATTTTTTAATATTCTCATAGGAGAGGTGGATCTTTGATTATCCATTGGATCAAGACTTCTTACGTTTTATATAAGATTCCAACACCGTCTATTGACAATAAAAATGATCTTGGTTTTCAAAATATGTTATTATGTTCTTAGTTTACCTGTGTCCTACCTAAATATGGACGGTTTTGTTTTCGAATTCAGAAATAATATTTGTTTCTTTTATAAATATAGAATATTTTATGTTGTCAAAAATTTAAATAATTTTCTTCATATGTTAGACATTGAAAACCATGTATTGGAAATTGATTGTTAGTAATATACAAATGAATCATACCATGCCCAGTTGTCGAATCTCTCTATTAGTCAAGTAAATGAGAATCAATTGAAAAATCTCTATACTATTTCAATTTGAAACCACATGACAGATGTATGCTTGTTTATAAGGTAAATTAACCAAATATTTTTTTGGTTGGAAAGGTGAAATGGATAAAGAGATTCTAGAATTGGTACACACTAATGTGTATAAACTTTTTCTAATATAATCTATAGGTGGGTATTCGTACTTTGTAAATTTTACTGATGAATTGAGTATATATGGTTATGTCTACTTGAGGTGGTATGAGTCTTAATCCTTTAATACATTCAAGGAATTAAAGAATTAATTTGATAATAAACTTAGTCAGAAGATAAAGAATATTCGATGTAATTAAAGTGGTGAGTGTCTTAACCAAGATTTTATCATCCTTCTATGGGAGTGTGGGATCCTATACCAACTCACTATTTATACACCATAGAAAAATGGTGTTAATAAAATGAGTAACCATACTTTACTTAACATGGTATGGTTGGTGATGAGTCATGGAAGTATTTTATTACCCTTTTGGGGATATGTAGTATAGACTACATCATACAATCTGAACCAAGTGTCAAATTAAGTGTAAAATGACATACCATATGAGTTATTGCATGGAAATAATTATATACCATCAAAATTTAAAATATGAGGATGTGAGATATTTTTAAAGACCTATTTAGGTAAAAAAAATAAGACCTCAGGGTATGAAGTGTATGTTTATTGGATATCCCAAGGAAATAAGTTGATATTACCTATAAATCCAATTTGAAAAAGAATCATAAGTATTCAGTGAATCTCTTATCTAGAGAGTGAACACATCCTAAAGAATGATAATAGGTGTAAGATGAAAATAAATGAAGTTGATGCTCAAGGTATACAAGATTTGGTGAAAGAATATCTACCATATCCCACCCTGGAAGAGGATATTCCCAAGACAAATGTACTATATAGGAGCACTAGATAGGTTATAGAACTAGGAATATATGATTTTATGGTCATCGGGGATGTTAACCCATTATCATTTGATAATAAAGATCCTATTTCATATATGGATGTACTAGAGAGCTCGGAAGCTACAAGATAGAAATGAATCATGAATTTTATGATGGATTCCAAGTATTAGAACCTAGTATGGGTTCTTCTTGATTCACTAGATAATGTAAAACTCATTGGATTCAAATTCTTATTCAAGTGAAAACTGGACATGGAAGGAAAGGTTAGTACCTATAAATCATGGCTAGAGTCTAAAAGGTTTTAACAGTGTCAATGAATTGACTATGAAGAAATGTTTTCTATGGTTTCTATAATAAAATATATCAGTATTATACATGTTATATCAATATTCCATGACAATGTGATTTTGTATATGGATTTCAAAATAGATTTCATTAACCAAAACTTTCAGAAATATGTTCATATCACACAACAATAAGGGTTTATGACTCTATGTAATTCTAATAAAGTATATAAGTTATAGAGATCAATTTATCGATTGAAAAAAATAATCCATGTAATGGACCATTTTGTTTCATGAATCTAAAAAATAATTTGGATTTATAAGGAAGGAATGTGATCCATCTATTTATAAATGGTTTAGTAGAAGTTAGTTCATGTTACTAGTAGTATATATATGTTTTCTGATAAACATTTGGCCCTATAATATATTATGGGGTGTTTTATTATGGTTTCAAAATAATTTACCTAGGGTTCACCTTTTTTTCATCATCAGTTCTTGAAGGGAGTCATTTAGGGAACCAAAAACATCCAACAGCTTCTGCATCCATGAATATTATCATTAGGTAACTTCTTTCCAAATTAAGGTACCTATTGAGGTTATTATCAATGAGACTTTAGAATATGAATTGGTTGAGATGATGTTGGGTAAATCTCATCACACCCAAATGGTTGGAATTTTTGTATGCATCATTACTCTCTTATATATTAAATAATTTCTTATAAATCATTCCCTTGATCTCAGTTAGGTATTGGTTTCCATCCTGTGTTAACAATTTTTTATTATCATGTGTTGATGTGGATAACTGTGAATATCATAGGTATTTACCAAATGCGAACATCTATATGTATAAGAGGTTCCCTATCATGGGAATCATTTGTATGTATCATAGGTTATTAATATTTTTTTAGTGTAACTTAATGATGATAGCTTTAATCCACGGAGTGGGGAAGTCTAAATTTTATCATCATCTCGGAAGAATATTGTTGTTTTTGATCTTTGGATCAGACCCATATTGGGGATTTTAACATATACTTGTGAAAGGTGTCAAAACCCATGTAGTTTGGTGAAACTTAATGGGACACTTAATATATTTTAAGTTCATATGAAAATGGAAAATACATACAATTTAATTTCATGCGGTGTAGATGTCTAAGAAAAAGAGACCTAGAAATGGTCAGTGTGGGACTTATGCAAGAGAAGACCTTTCTGGTTGAACTTGAACGGAATATTCCCCAATGAGTATCGGTTAATCTCACAAGTAATATGGCCATGTGAGAAATGGGGTTAGTTCTACAAGTAGGTATATGTCCCACTAAGTAGAATTATAAATTATTTAAGTAAATGACCTAATAAAATAGATATTATGGAACCCAAAGTGAATAAGTCCTTCTAGGTAAAGGGAAATAATCTTTTTCGGGATATAGACCAATGTTAAATAACCCTAGGGAATATAACCCTAGAGGAAGGAACTTCCAGACACATAGTAATATATCTAGGTTAGGGAAAGATTTGGATGGGGTCTTGAAGTAATATAGAATCTTAGGTGGTGGTATGATTTAATAAATAATATGTAATGTTAAAGGAATGACCCATATAGAACATGACTCTAGTAGAGGTGGTTGGAAGATTGATGATGTTGGGGTTCAACCTCAGATAGGAGTCCTATATATACCATCAAAATAGGAATCAAATATCATATAGTTAAAATAGTACAATTTAAAGTCGTATGATAAGAACCTACCATGTAGTTTAACATCATAAAATAAGGACATTGTTGTGATGTTTAATTTTATGTAAGTAGGAAATTATATATATATTTTAACATCATGTTGTGGAGATGTTCGTTGTGCAGTTTAATGTCATATTGAAGGGACATATATATTTCAAAGTATGTGAAAATAGAGGATTTAGTGGATCTTATGAATATTCCCTAGTAAATATGGTTTGGGAATACATCAAAGAAGGAAGATCGTATGATAGGAATTTAGAATAATCAAAGGAATAGTCAACTAAAATCTCTAAACCCACATGAGTCAGGATTAGTGTGTTAAAAAAGAGATCACAGAGGATTAAATGCATTGTGTAGTTCATAATTGAGTATGAAAAGGGATTACATATTGACGATGGCCTAAAGATTGGTTGGGGATTAAACCTAATAAGGAAGCCTATACGATGATCCCACATTGGACCTACTGATGGATGATGGGGGATATTAAAGGTAAGAGGGAATATGTACTCTTGCAATAAAGGATTTGTTTTTAATCTAGGAGGAATATCTATTCGATGTGGTTCATGATTTCACCTAATAAGGTCCCCTATACTTTCTCAGGAGTAGATTATAAAAGGATATAGGGTAGTTCTCTTTGATGGTACCATGATTGGGGCTTACACATCTGTTAATTGTAAAATGAAAAGTGCATATATTTCCACATTTTACCACATTTCATGAAACATGTAATATTTGAGAGTTACTATATAATTTGTGAGAACTCCCCCCACTTCTTCTAGGATTGAGGCCCTCATAGATACCATGAGGACCTCAGTAGTAAGGGAGGAAAAGTTGGATACTAATTTTACTAAGGGAATTCACTATTGAAAGAGGGAACAATAGTGTGCCTGATACCATGGTCATGTGGGTCTATTGGATAGGAAGGAGTCCTTAATGGAAACATTTCAAGGTAGGAGACCTAGGTAAAGTTGTATTATACTCCAAAAAATGAGGTATCCATGGTATCCTGATATAGTGATTAATAAAGTGGTTTTACCTAATAGGTGTTCCTATAGATATTTTTTTTCTTAGTGGTGTCTTATGAAGATAGGATCACCCAATTATAGGTATCATGGTGTGTTTCTCCCTAGTGTTAGACCCTGGGTGATGGTTCACCTAGGTGAATAGCTCAGGGTGATGCATCGTCTGTGTGAAGGGACCCGAGAGATGGGTCACCCATGTGAATGGCCCTAGAAGATGGGTCACCCAGGTGATAATACTCAAGTGATGGTTTTCCCAGGAAGAGAGAAATGGGTGATGGGTTTCCCCGATGAAGAGCCCTGGGTTATGGGTTACTCAGTTGAACTGTCCTAGGTGATAGGTCACATGGGTGAAAATCATTGGGCGATGAGTCAACCTGATAAAGGACCATGGGTGATGGGTTGCCTAGGTGATGCTTTGGGTAACCCCTAATCTTACATAAATTAGTTTAATTAGGTGTCAAAGTGCTATATTCCACCAAAGGGATGTGTTGAAGGATTGAAATATGTGCCTTAGAGAAGTTATATCTCTCTCATCTAGAAGTGGAGAACTCATGCACTAATTAGTGGAAATGGGGTCTATTTATCGGAAGTGATAGAGGCTTTGGTGAGGTAGTCTTGAGAAATTACGGTGGGGTGAATAAGTGTCCCAATATATGTTGACTAGGGAATCAAATATGGGTTGTATTATGAAGACAAGGTGACCAGATTAGACTTGTGTGAGGCAGACATAGAAACAATAGTAGACCTATGCCAGGAAAACTTGTTGACCATAGTAGACCTAGGAGAGGTATTATGAGAAACCACATGGGAAACAAGGTGATTTTATGGGGATTTTCCTATGGTTTCCTGACCTTCTCTTTACTTCATCGTTTTCATGAAAAGGGAGAATCAAAAATCCCCCGCCCCTCAAAATAAAATCTGAAGGGACAATGAGGAGCATTTTGTGAGGTTAACTCCTCCTAGTTCAACAAGTGGACACAAGAATTCCCAATCTACTAGCTAATGTGGCTTGAGAAAACTAAACTAACCAGACTTGGTGGGCCATGCTGGCCATCTTAGGTGAGCCCCACTTACAAGGATGGGCATAAAAATCAAATTTCTTATATATAGGGGTGGTCACCCCATCCACTTGGAATGCGGCTAAATTTTCATTGTAACCCCGATCTCCCATTTTCCATTAGGATGAGAAATAGAATATTGGTGAGGGTCTATATTTGGGACACCCTAGTGAGGTGACTAATTGAGGAAACACTAGAAAGGGGGCCTAAGTACGACTACCTGAGTGAGGGATCCTAGGTGTGGAAACCTTAGAAAGGGTCATGAACATGGCCATCCTAATGAGGGGGGCTGAGTGGATCCAAATCATTGAGGTTGACTTATCACATCCACCCTAACTATGGGGGATAAGCATAGCCACTCCAGTAAGGGGGCCTATGCATAGACACCCTAGCATGGTGAGCCCAAGCATGGAAACTCTAGTGAGGTGGGATGAGTGTAGCTACCCTAGTGAGGGGGGATGAGGGTTTCCACCCTAGTAAGGACACCATAGTGTTGGGACCTGGGTGAGGACACCTCGGTGAGGCCACTTGGGTGAGAGTTTTAACTTTATCAAATTCTTTACTAGTTTCCTTCGCACCTATCCCATCCTCTTCTTGGGGTATCTATTATTATTTCTTGATCCATCACTCTAACAAGATTATTGAAACCAATTACTGGTTTTCAAAGGAAATATCTTTTACCATTGTCTCAAATACCAAGGCTCCAGCTCTTATCAAAGAAATGGTCGTTGATGTTGAGCCTAGATCAGGGAACATAATCACTCTATTCCATTGAGCTCTAAAACTTCTTCTCAATATAGGTTCTCTCAACTTCCCATTATCAAAGATACATCCTTTTTATAGATTCATTATACTTGTATATACTCCTATTCCGGAAATATATCTCTCCAATATTCAAATTATGTTGACTCGGAGTATTGCGAGAGTAAATCTTTCCCTCGATGAGCATATTAATCATGAATTCAATAGTGAAATATCATATCATATAGCCCACACTCGATCATCTATAGAGGATGATTTTAAGTATTATTAAATTATTACATGATCTTTTATACAGATTTGAAAAGTGGTTATAGACTTCAATGGGACCGTCATCCCATAGAGAACTTCTCTGAGGTATAGGCCTGGCCTTATTGGGTGAACCATGGCTCCATCACACAAGAGGGACATCTATGATTTATTGTACTTCACAAGGATGTTTGAAATTTGATATTTGTTTTATATACCACCATCTATATCTCATCCCCGAGCTAGTCATTCAGTGGTGTTCCAAGACCAACTTGTTTCCCCTTCCACATCGAGAGGCTGACATCAATCTCTATGAAATCCATAATAATGATGGAATCCAAATTCTATGGAATATATATGATTAATTCTTTCCACCTCTAAATATTTGGGAATAATCCAAGAAAACTCCTAAACATGTAAATGATTTACCAGAATTAATTGATATCGAGTTAAAGAAGGAATTTCATACCTCCTTTAATATTCCTTTTAGGAAATGAGTAAGAAAAATTATGTTTCCCTTTGGATCGAGACCTGGGGGATAATGTTTGAGGACCTACCCAACCCAGGAAGTTATCAGGTCTCAAAATAATTATTTTTTCACCCTTTAAGATGGTTAGTGTATGATTTGGGGTTACCAAAATAGGCCAAATATAAGGTTAGATATTTTACCAGTGGAACATCTATCCATGATTCTTAGTGTACACATATTACATTCCTAAGACGCATGTACTGGGGTGAGGGAAACCACATTAGTAATGGTGGATCAAATAAAATATAGAATACTACTGATTCTATTTATTCCATCATTTGGGAGACTTTATTAATTATTAGATCAATCTTAATGGGGTGAATCCCCTCATAGAACATGTTATCTGACCCAACACTTTCATTACTAGAAAGTGGTGTATCTTGGCAGTTATGACCCAAAACAGGAATCCTTGTCTCCTCATCTTAATTTTATCCCTACCTTGTTGGAAATTATGGGAGTATAACCATTATTCATAAATGATCAAACTATATATAACCGTCTAGGATACAATTCCTTAATTTTCTTCACTTCTTACAGAACACCCATTGGTTCATTAATGGATGATATCAATGACTAAACTATCATGTGGTCCTATGAGATTGCATTACTGGAAGAGGTTATTCTGGAATGGGTAGATAGGGACCTACTATCAAAATCATACATGGAATCCAATTTTTTGTTCCAATTTTAGTGTGTTCAAAAGTTGACTTGGTATCCTTTCAATGAGGAATGTGTGATAAACATCTAATGGTCTGGTGTCAACTCAATAAAATATTGACGTGAATCGATAGAAATGCCTTAATTACCATACCACCAATTAAGGATAGACTTTGACTATATCTAGAGTATACCAAAGCACTGAAGAAATGGTATCAAAAAATTTCCCTAAGGGGATATACTCTATGAAAATCTATTCCAACATTCCAAATTTTAGAGGAATCCAAGAACAAATTTCCACAAGATGACAACATCATTGACTTGGGTTCCTTGAACTTCAAAGAAGAGTCTCTTTCTCTGGGACTTAATATTATTTTTTATAGTACCATGGGTCAAGGTATGTGTACAACACCTCTGAAGGTATATGTAACTACTTGTGTTCAAGTTTCATTCATTAGAAAAGCTTCATTGGAGAGGTTTACTATCAATAGCTAAATCTTATACCCTATTATAATAATATCTTCTTTTGTAGAAAAAGGAATCCTAACTAGTGAATATATACTATAGTAAATTCTGGTTCCTAAGTTTGAAGTACATTTCGATTATGGGGTAGCTTCCATGAACTGACTAACATGTTAAAGGGTTTGAAAAACATACCTTCTTTACTCACTCGTACCTCAATTGTTGAGATAAAGAAAAAATCTAGAAATATTAGAAAAATATTATTAGGTACTAGTGTGGGTGGAATTGACTATTGAGAAATATATTCAATCACCCATCATAATGAAATCGATATTTTAGTGGCTAGTAACTCAGGAGACAAAAATCAGAGTTTTGAAAATGTGAACTATCTTAATGAACTTTCTATGAAAATTTTTCAATAGTTGACACAATGGACCTATGAGGATTTTAAGATATGAATGAATGTGTCCTTCTTGAGCATATAATTAAAGAAATACAAATACCTTATAATTAGTAAATGTTCCCAAATATTGAAAGCAATGATTGATATTGAGGTTATAATGTTGAAGAAGCGGGAACTGACAAATTGGGTGGAAGGAAAGTGTTCTTTGGTTCAGGATGAATCTACATAGGATACATCTCTCTAACAATCAATTGATACTACTCACCAAGATTTATATGACCTATGATATATACCATATTGGTTATTTTACCAATTATAAAATATAATTATAATATATTTTTACCATAAAGTGAGAATCTAACTTGTGGTGTTCCTATTATTTTTGATCAATGAATGAAAACCAACTTTTTTCCTCAATCATTTTGTTAGTTCACTTTTACAGTAATCTTATATTTTTTTCTTATTTCATGTATTCTAAAACAATATGGATTCTATTTTTAGATATATTGAATCCATTAAATCATTAATCATTAAACTAAAAGGACTGAGATCAGTTTCGGTTCCTGGAAACATTGGTTTGCATTCTCTCCCCTTGGATGTGGATAATATATATGTATGGGAAGAGGTAACATCACCATAAACTAGATTTCAACCATTTTTTGAGTGTTAATTTTACCCAAAAAATAGGTTTTATGGTGTGATCTTTTGAGATGAGTGTCCTGCTGTTTGAGAGGGTTTGATTCCCTTGAAAAAAACGCTCTAATGTTTTCCTAGGATAAGTAGTCTATCTATAATAGACTATCTTTTAGAAGGGTCCTAATAGTGGGACCAATAATATTTGTGTATTTTTCTTTCATCATCACCCTAAATTTTTTCTAAGCCTCATGTGGAGAAATATTAGAAAGAGGAACATAGATTTTAATAAATATCCTAGAATTTATTTTTGAGCTAACAATATTTCTACCCTTTTTTAATGCTCAATTTTTCCTAGATCATGTAGGTGCATGTCTAGTGAGCAGATACAAAAAATCATTTCAAGACCACCCCTTAGAGGTTGTTAACCTATGATTATTATGACCCTTTTAGTATCCAGTCTACGTTTATGAGAATTATACTAACATAGATGAAATTTAAGGTTGAACATATTTGAACTAATTTTTTGGAAGTTTAGGAGCCTTGAATACAATTATTAGTATTTTAAGTTGAACATATTTGACTAAAATTGATTGTATTTTATGTCAAATAGCTCTGATCATGTGTTTTGGTACTTTTAGGTCCTACGTATTTGACCATAGTGTTGTTGTAGTTTAATTTTGTATAGAATTGACTAAGTGTTACTGTAGTATAAGGTTGTATAGATTCAAATGAGTATTGTTGCAGTTTAAGGTCATATAATTTTTACCATAGTTTTTCTCTTGTTTAAGGACATATATAGTTTACTAATTTATTCTTCATTTTAAGTTCATATCAATTTGAACATCATGTTATTACAGTTTATGGTTGAATATAATTTACCATAGTATTTTTGAAATTTAAGGTCTTATAGGATTGATCAATGTGTTACTGCATTTTAATATCATATTTCTTAGATCATATATTGAAGAAACAAAAGGCAAAATATTGAATTATGGGATCATGGAAATATAAATAATGTCTCAAAAAGCAATAATTCGGTTAATGAGATGGGATAGACATGTTGGGGATGATCATGAATTGAACTGATGTGACGAGTTCCATTGTAGTGTTTCTAGGGAATGTGAAGATCAAAGGACTTTTTTAAATGAAAAAAATACTCTGGTTGATACGAAAAACTAGGGGTAACATATTCATGATCCAACATGGTTCATGTATGCATATTCAAGTGGATGAGTCCCATGAAACCATACATGCTCCGCTCTGATATCCATATAATATTTTAGGGGACTCAAGTGATCAATACATGGAGTTGAAGATGGGAAATAATCATTCAATAAGGGTTCTGGAAGCCTTGAGATATTTTGGATTAAATGGGCCAACTGAAACATGTTCTAAATAAGGGGTTGATTTCAGGTATAGAATACCCCATAAAATGGAGGGTATTCAGTTTGTGGTCATGAATATGGGAAAACATATCAGGTAGTTTAGGTTCATGAGATATGGACCATCAAATGATTTATGAATGATGTATTTCATCCTTTTCCCAATAATATGTATGGTATATGGTGGAATAATGTTTAGGGTGTCGATTCCTTTTAAATATTTTTATTTTGGCTTGATTAAATCACAACTAAAGGATTTAAAACTAAATATGATAATATAGGATATATATGTTGGGCATGATCCTAAATCACACTGGGGTGATGAGTTCTGATGTGTTGATGTTAGGTCACATAGGGATCATTAGACCTTTTTGAAGGAAAAAAGACACTAGTTGATAGGATAGACTAGGGTCTTATGTAGGATCCGACATAGGGCATGTGTGCATAGTCAAGAATATAGTCCCTTGAAGCCAGATAGGCTCCCTACTAGTATTCGTGAAAGTTTTTCAAAGGTTCGAATGATTGGGAAATGAAGTAGGTTATAAGAGAAAAGTTATCCAAGGAGTGTTATCGCACCCTAAAAATTGCGTCTCTATGTAATGGACACATTATATTGGTGAAGGGATGTGATAAATCATTGATATAACATTTTCCTAGACCAGAGGGATATAGTGATCTCAACTTCGCTTTTTCTAGGGTCATAAATAAACCATATAATCTTTGAGCCTCTTTTATTTATGCTCTAACATTTTCCTAATCTGAGGATACAATGAGATTATAAAATAGAGACATGAATTTTTATTATACTACCCTAGTTTGATTTTCAGTATGATAATTTTTTGTCTCATTCTTCAATATTTTAATGTCTTTTGATTTGAACTATAAATTGATAGAGTTTAAGGTCATACACCTTTGACCAAACTACACATAGTTTATGTTCATGATGAGTGGACCGATTATGAGGGATATTTCAGATACTAAAAACCCAATTAGGAATACGAAGATTTAGTATACCACACTATACTTTGAATGGGTGATAATGATACTATAATTCATGGCTCAGGGTTCATAGAGCATGAGTAATAGTATGGGATAGAAATTCCAAGAATGAACAAGAATCAAACATGGGTGAGGTGTTCTGATCCAATGTTTTTAGGGAATATAAGGATTAGATGAGCCTTTGGAAATTAGAAAACACCCTAGATTGATAGAAAAAATGGGGGTATATATACAGGAGATCTTTTCAAAAAACATTATATTATTAAGACACAAAATGCGACTTATAAAATGAGGTGTTCATGAAAGATGGTGGTAGTATCCTAAACCTAGGTTGAACATGGATAGGATATTATGGTCCTTTGATATGGATTGATAATGGATGATGGAGTGTGTAGTTTAGCATCATGAAATAAAAAAACAATGGTCATGCAGTTTAACTTCATGTGAATGGACCCATGTGTTCTGCGGTTTAGGCTCATGTGATGAGGAATATGTAGTTTAATTTTATAAACCGGGATGAATGTCTCATATTTTAATGTCATGTGATTATAACAATGTGAATGTGGTAGAAATTCTCATCCGTATATATTCTTAGGGCTAAAAATTCATATGTTGGGGGATCTTACATAGATCTGGCTAATACATAAGTAATGTAGGTCTCTAGGACTAGACCTCACCTGATCGGTTTGAGGACCTATAAGGGTTCCATTTTTCCCCTCCCACCTTTAATCATGATTCTCCTAGTTATTCCAAATTTTATTATTGGACAAAACCATTAAGCTCATATGATTCATACTCAGTGTGAGAAACAATAGTTTATTGAAGAATATAAAGGATCTGGATGTAGTGGAAGCGTGGCGGTTGAGAGGTCCCAAATTTTCCTTTTCCATAATTGATAATCAATTGGGGATCAATACGAAGATAAATTCCAGTATCCACATATTTAGATCAAATACCTAGACTAAAGAAGAAAATGGTGTTGGATCCTAGAGAGAGTATCTTGTGCATCATGCTTAAAATCAATTTTAATAATTTCTACAGAAATTAAATACCTGGATCTTCAGTAATTTCCTCATTGATGATTTTGATCATCCAAAATGACCCTTCTATATTGTCTCATTGTGCTTTTGAGGATCCAAACAAGAATCCCTCTAGTGGTGACCCACACGTTCTTTGATGGCCTTTGATCGACACCACTAGTTCTATGGGTGCTAGCGTGGAGAAGCGAGTGTCTTGTGTTGGTCATTCTTGATCACATGTTCTTTGGTCTTGAAGAACGTCTCTTGTTCTTGATAGGGGAGAGGAGAGGATTCAAGAGAGAAATAGTATGGGCTTAATAATTCTCTCAGCACCAGAAATTTAGTTCACTAGGCGTAATGCGACAATAGGCGTACCTATCTATTTAATGACACAGGGTTTCAATTAGAATATTTAATTGTGTAACAGTAATTAAATACATTCATAGACATAGAGAAAACACAGGATACATAATAACAATAATAGGAGCATTATTCTTGGTGTTCCAACTTGCAAAAAATAGAATCAAAAATGAAATCTCATGCCACATAATGATAATACCATTATTAATATTTTATCATGTGAAAGCTAGTTGAATAATTATTTACCATCTTGTATAAAATTATTTTACTACCATACCGTCCTTGGATCGCTCATCCTCCACTTCCATTTATTGAACACCCAAGTAAATAAATAATTTTTCTATTAAATAAATATTTTAAATACAAACTAGTGAATAAATATTTATTATATGTTCAATAAAATAAATATATTTTATTTAATTTATGAGATCATTTTAACTTGAATAAAATTATTCCACAATCGTGGGAATAATATTTATTCCATTAATTAAATTAAAATAGAATTTAATCAAGACCACAAGAAACACATAGTGTGTGACCATCGAGGATTATTTCTCTTTGGCATTAGGAGGACATGCCTAAAGTCCAAGAGTACTATCTAGTAATTGGTCAAGGAACCCAATAGAAAAAACATAAATTCATAGCAACGACATCCACATATGAACGCTCACTATGTAATATAATCCCTTTGTCATAATATCTCATCATGTATATTTCATGATAGTGTCATAAACATATATTCATGATATGTCATTCATTGACAACCTGAAATAAACTCATAGTTACACCGTGGACTTGAAATTTATGGTGATGGTTCTATTTCAATCAAAGGGATGAGATATCAAATTCCATAATTGGAACAGACAAATCCTTCCTCGATTTATCTATTCATGATATATAATTATTGATGCACCAAATGTACCCTACTTCCCTCCACTATATGGTGTCACTACAGGAAAATTGACAGTTCGCGACGGTTATATTTGCGTATGGCGGCAGTTTTAACCACCGTTATATGCTTCTTCGGCGTTTTCTGAAAAATGCCGCTATATTTTGTATTGAGACACAATTTGAAATGTTTAACGACGTTTAGAAACGGTTTATAGGAATATTCATCGTTTCTGTAGTTCACGGTGGTTATGATTTTTTTAGGGGTGGTTTTCTAGGGACAGGCGTGCAGTTTTTTCGCGGCGGTTAAAACCGCCGTGAAAAAAAAAAGGCAGTCGTTGGCCGGTCAAACCGCCGCTAAAAAACATAACCATCGCAAGATGCCTATGGAATATGGTCATTTGTAGCTGCGGTTATAACTGCCACTAATAGAAAAATGTTGACATTTAGTGATGGTTAAAAACCACTACTAAGTATTCCTGTTACATTTAGCATTAGTTTTAACTGCCACTAATAGAAAAATACCGACATTTAGCGGTTTTTTTAACCGCCGCGAATTATTCCGGTTATGGTTAGATTCTATTAAAAACACTGCTAAAAATAGATTTAAAAAAAATAGTAGTTTCTATAGCTTATGTACTAGTTCCCTTAAAAAAATTATAATATACCAAAATACCAACAGAATACATACTACAGTTAATATAAAAAGAGATTCTTAACTAAGCACAACCAAGGGAATTTTAATTCATTTTTAATAAAAACATGACAAGTGGTGTGTTCAATATATTTTTATAAAATTTCAAACTTCTTTTTGTGGCCTATGAATCTCTACAACATTATGCACAAGATAAAAATTACCCCTATAATGATTTTGATCATTTTTTTATATATGCATGTGATTAAGTGTTGGAGACACAATCGTTTGGAGAGATTTTCCTGATCGTTTTTTATCATAATAGTATGAGAAATATCTTTTCTTAGAAGTACATGAATCTCATAAAGTGGTGGTGGGTAGAGTACCTTCAGACATTCTACATCATCTTTCTCCTACACGACATCCCAGAGATAAAAAATTCATATAGTGACGAGAATTGTAACATCATGGTTACTATTTTTTTAATGTTTGAGAGTTGTTACTTCAGTTTTAGGGAAATTTTAAGGAAATCCCTATGTTTTTCTAGGGATTGATATGAAGAGGATATCATTTTGACCGTAACGAGTACCACTAAGGTGTGAATAGGTTGGTTTTGGTGTGTGGGAAGTGCGTAGAGAGGATTTGGGTGATAAATCAATTTTTTTCATGGATACATTATGGAGAAGGGTCATAGCATGTGCCTTGGTGTTCTATGGTGTGCATTGGTAGGCTACAAAATTAGGACTCATGGGAGTGTTTGGGTTATTCTTCCATTTTTGTCATGTCTTAGGAATTGTCACCTTGGTTGTGTTATGGTGTCTGAGGGTGATTGGGGGGGTATTTGGGGGTTTTTATCAAATTTGGGGTAGTGGAATCATGGATTTGGATTGTGTCAGAAGACCCGCTTCCTATTTGCTCTCTGAAATAGATCTCTAGAATATATCATGGCCCCTTTTATTATTTTATCAGATCTCCATCACAGATATAACTGCAATTCTCATAGGATTCCTTGACCATACTCATTTTGGAAAGGTCATTCCCATTATTCCATAGACCCCTCCCTTTTCAGCAATTCTATGGAATTATGTTTGGGGCTGCACCAAGTTCTTTTGTTTTCTAGACCACCAATATATTCTAAAATACCCTTAATCCCCCAAATTCTTCCATCTATTCTATCAGTTCTAAGATGACCCAAGTATAACCCTAAGAGGAATTTTGGACCATTTTCATTAGATCTTAACCTCGATCGTGGGAGACCAACCCTTAATAGTTTTAAGTGAGTTTCCATCATCCCATATCCTAATTTTTCCCTATTCTTCACTATGGTAATGTTGTTGGAAAGAGAATGATTGGTTCTATTAATTCTTTTGTAGGGGAATGATGTAGTGTGTTGTGTCCTAAATATGAAATGGGATTCATGATTCCTCACACAATCAAGTCCACATCAATTTCCTTCATTGAGTATTCAGAGAGTTTTGGTATGGAAGGTTGGTTACAATACCTCTCATTATCTCTAAATTTTTTACTAATCTCCCTAGAATCTATGAAATTACTTTTACATATCCACATTATAGGACCCACATCCCCATAACTAGTCTTTAATGCTTTGAAGTGGGACGTTCACCCAGGGCCGAAAAACCTAATAAATTTAGGAAAAATGAATCATCAAAATAAAGAATTGACATATATGGTGCATAACACATTCGAGAAATCAAGACATAAAATGAAACATCATAATTCAATAAAATACATAAAAGGAAACATGAAAAGGCAAGAAAATGTTAGGTCATTAAAATGTTTCGTGGAAACTATGTGCCACACATGATACATATACAAACCGACGATGAACAAATATTGTCACCCTCTCCACCTCCAACGTATCAACAATATAACTAATCATTATCCGAAGATTAACACATATTTTTACCCTATCCACCTCCATCTCCACTTTCTGTTACCACCTGTAAGAACATTATATTGAAAATTAAATAATGTTGCATATTTTTATTTAAACATAAAACCAATAAATGTTTGTATAGTAAATGATTTTGAATGTTTTTTGATTTACCTACTCACCACCAGTCGATACAGTACCACCAAGGGCATATCTGCTCATCTGCTGACGTATATCAGTCAATGCTTTAGGCAAAGCAGATATCTGATCCCCCTGCTTGTGAACTGTGTTTCATAGAGAAACAATCTCTCTCTGAGCATCTCCGGGTATAGACTGACTAAAACCGGAATTAGATGCAGCTACAATCCCCGACGGACTACCAAAAACCTCATATGGTACGGGTCCCAAAACCATTCTGCGCACTCTAATAGGATGCTCCTTCCCAAGGAATTTAGCAACCGGGACATCCTGGGAGACTGAGTGGGACTTCCCAGGATTGACATCCCATAGTTATTTAATTTTTACCTATAAATCAAATATAAATATATATTAACATAGTAAAAACTGATAATAAGTTATTATAATTAAAAAATGAGTTCATACCCAACTTCTTTGGCAGGCTCATTGAAAAAACATCCATTAGATTTTTTGTGAACATCCAACCACACTTTAGTTCGGGATGCTTCATGCCTTAAACTATGTGACTGCATTAAAAAAAGATAAATCAACAATTTAATAATTAAAAAGATAATATTTTATTATATATATTTAATCTAATGAAAATATTACCAGAGTTAGTCAGCTTCTAGAAAAGATATTTGACCGCGCATTGTGAGGGATGACTTGCTTAGCCCAGCTTGAAAAATTCTTTCTTGAGAGATCTTGAAATAAATAAAATTCAATTTAATAATAATTTATTCAATGTCATCTCCTATTTATATATATGTATAAATGTAAAATGAGGTTAGTATAATAATATATATCTAAATAACATCTTCTTCTCATCTTGATGGCTGTTAACAAAAACATTCCATTGTTCTTTGGGTACCCCATTGGGTAGATTCTCATACATATGTTGGATGGTCAACAATGTATCGTTGAAATCACCCCACAATCTTCATTTGATGTCTTTCCATTTCTTACCAAGATTTCTCAACCTCCACTTTCGTGCTATCACATCAGCAATAATAAATTGGAATAACATCTATATACAGAAATTCATTTTGAACATGTTAATAACACGACATTCAATTACACCATGATGTATTAAAATTACCTTTATTTGGGAGTCAAAAACTTCATTTTTTCAACTTGGAGGCATATGTCTCCAATCATCATAAGAAATAGGAAGGGAAATGGGCCATGTTGCCAGCTGGCCTAGAATTTGGCCAAGTAATCATGTGGCGACATCTGTAGGGACCCCATATGAATCAAATGGGACAAATATCTTCTCTCCATTAACATTCCACACATATTTACTTTTTATATTTTGCTCCATAGTTGCATTTTTTCATCATTAATGATAAAATAGTTAGTATAAAAAAGTGAAATAAATTTATTTATATTAAAATTTGTACCTATAACAGTGACCCTCCAATATGTCTGTGATGAACTAGAAGTGGCGCGCTACTGCCCGACTAATGAGGTTTATGAAGGGGGATTCCACGACTCCGCTTCCTAAGAGATGCTCACAGAGGGTGTGAGAGATGGGTCGGGGAAGATGGTATAAGGGGCAGGCAGCTGGTGGATCAGATGTCATAGGGAGGGAGACATATGGATTGTCATCTGTCTCAGTAGTGGATGAAACAGTGTATCACTTCCTCCTTGGAATTCCTGTCATTTAATAAAATAAAATTAATTTCAAAACATTTATTTCAAAAAAATTATGCAGAGAAAAATAAAAATGTTAAAAGAGGCTTAGTACTAACAAAAAAAATACATAACAATGATAATGAATAACTACAAAAATTAAATAAGTGCTTGCTGAATGAATAAATAACTGTACATACAATAATTTTCACCTTCAATCATGTCTGTTTCCTATTCCATTACTTCATCCAATTCATTAAACCTTCTAGACTAATACTTTCAATATCATGATAGACAAATAATTCTGTTTCTTATTATTGATGAGATTCAATTTTAGAGGTCAAATCTTCCACTTCATCACCCATATCATACAAATATCTTTTTATTACCTGAGAAACTACACTCCACCCTTCATCCACAACACCATTCACTTAATATATAATTCTTTATTGTGATGATAAGATATATGGATCATGCAATTCATGATGACCAACATCCTTCAAGCGAGAGAAGTTCATAGAAGTAAATTGCAAGGAATCTATTTTAACACCTCTGATAATATCGACCCAATTGTATTTAAATAAAACAACTGAAAAATGTCAATGGTAGTTTAATTCAATAATATCAGTCATCTTTATATAATATTCCACTTCAGAAAATGTAAATATACCACTATTTTGTGTTTTCAAACCCTCTTCTCGATCGACTGTATGAAATCTAAATCCTTTCACATTGTAAGTATCAAACTTTCTACCTTGTTTTAGAGGACCTCGAGCAAGAAACTTCAAATATTCTGATACCACTACTCGAGTATCAGTATTCATGTTCTAAAAAACTAAATATACTTTATTATATTTACAAAATATATGTGTCAAACTAATATTCGTATTTATTGAAATATTTAGGAACTTATACGTCGTGCATCCCATTCTACAAGCTCTTTATTAATAGCTTTCGTTAAATCTTTCTCGTTTCTTGTTTAGCCTCTCATTAATCTCTTTATTTGTATCCTCAAATCCACAATAAATGGATCTGAAATTTCACTATTCATTAGCACATATCTATGTGCCTATAATAATTCCAATTCTGTTAGTGTCACATTTGAGGTACTCCCAACTGATTGGCCAATAGTAGGAAATATTTTTGATTTTTGATATATTTGAGATTGAGTCGATGTGTCTTCAACAAATCCAACTCGATTGAATCTTGTCTCAATATCATCCAAGTATCTAGAACAAAATTTAAGACACTCCTCATCCAAATAGCCTTCAGTAATAGAGCCTTCTTGTTGAGCTTTATTTCTCACGTATGATTTCAAATTCACAAGATATCTGTTAAATAAAATAAACATAATTATGAATTTAATTAAGGGCCAATTTTTTTTACTTAACTGAAAAACATATAAATAAAGTACTTCTCAGTTGGATACATCCATCGATAATGAACGAGGCCTCCTAATATAGCTTCCTCAACCAAATGCACAGTTAAATGCATCATTAGAGTAAAAAACAACGGAGGAAAGATCATCTCCATTTCACAAACGGTCAATACAAACCTATCCTAGAGTTTTTCAAGCTAAAATGGATGTAGATAATTATCACATAGTTTTATGAAAAATGTGCATAATTGGAGTACAACAGTAGTAATGTTTTAATGTAATAATGTACGCAATGCCAATGGTAGTAACTTTTGTAACAAAATATGTGAATAGTGACTTTTCAGTCCATGTAACTTACGATTATTCAAGTCAACACACCTAAATATGTTAATTAAATACCCATCAGAGATACCTTAAAATTCTTTAAAATTCCAAGGAATATGTCTTTATCCCTATTTTTCATTCAAAAATTTTCTAAAGGATACTTTTCAATCTCATCTGGCCATAGATCATGTTTTATGTTCATTATATATAAATATTTGCGAGCATTGAGATGATCCTTAAACTATACATGCTCATTAAGCAATGTGAAAATCAAATTTTCACAGAAATTCTTCTCAATATGCATCAAATCAAAATTATGCCGCAATAACTTAAATTCCCAATATGTAAGTTTGAAGAATACACTTTTTTTCTTCCATTGTTGTGTTCCAATTTCACTTGACGTTGCACTTCGAACCCATTTCCCGCTATCGTTCAAATGAAAAACCTTCCCAAATTCTATTTCAACATTTCCAAGTTATGTCAATATTTCAGAACCATTTAACAACTTTGGAGGTGGTCTACAATCAATGAAAGTGTTAAATTTTGATCTGTTCAGCCGAGATCTATCTGATGCATCGAGAAATATTTGATTGCAAAAGAAGAACCATTTTCTACTGTGAGGTTGCCATTTTGGCTCAAAATAAAAGTTACAAATAGGGAAAGCCAGACCTATGTAAGTGTTCCAACCAGATAAATTTCCAAGCCTCTGGAAGTCACTAATTGTCCACATTCAAGCAGCTTGCATTTTGAACATTGTCTTAGAAGAAGAATCAAACGGGTCAACATTGATGCTCCACAACTCCTGTAATTCTTCAATTAAAGGCTGAAAGTATACATCAATATCATTTACATGCATTTTTTCCATGAATAATCATCTAAATGATAAATGAAGTTTGCTACATACACATCCATGGAGGTAGATTGTAAGGGATCAGAATAACTAGCCAAATGATATAACTGGTACTCAATGTCCCAAATGGGTTGAATCCATCGGTAGACAATCCCAATCAAACATTCCTAGGATCAGCTGAGAAATATGGATGTAATGAATAAAATTTCATCAACGATTTTGAATCTTGTGTATGTCTCATTAACCCATCATTGTTATTATATACAGAATGCCACTGCATGTGTTCGGTGGTTTTCGATGACATGAATAATCTTTTCAATCGAGGATTTGAAGGAATGTAATGAAAAACATTTGCAGGTGTGTTCCTTTTATTCTTCATCATGAAATTATGTTGATTCAAACTTCCAACATCACCCATTGACTGCTATCTAGAAGAAGAACAATTTTTACAATACGGTCTACTTGAATCCTCTCTCCAATAAAGCATACAATCATTGGGACATGCATGTACTTTTTTATAATTCAGACCAAGCATGTTAATAGCTTTTTTCATATAATAAAAATACTCAGGGATGTTTTCTTCAAGAAATCCATCATTCAATAATTCCAATATCATGGACATTGCCTTATTTGTAATTCCACATAGACATTTGATATGGTACAACTTCAACATAAAAGAAAGTTTGGAATATTTCAAACATCCACTATACAACTCTTGATTTCCATCGTCAACTAAATCATGGAACGTATTTTCCTCAGTGAAGTTTTCTCTAACATTAGTCTCCACAAAATCAATAGGACAATCCACTGATGTGTTATAATCTTTATATGGTTGTCCTACAATATCAAAAACATCACTTGTCTCGTTTCTATTTGTAACACCCTCATCTAGTTATTATGATATATTTTGATGTTGATGGTGGTCACTTGCAATGCCGAATGCATCATTTATAAGGTTTTGCATTTAATTTTCCATTTTCAAGGAATTTGGGAGTTCATTATATGGATTTACATTAGTGCTCAACCTTTCTGTAACGTTCGATTATCTGTGCCAAATCCAATGTAAATATTGACCAGGGAATTTATTTAATATTAAATATTCATAAAATTCATCTCTCTTCAACCATCCTCTAAATTTACATTTACATCATGGACATCTTATTCTCCCTTCAACAGATTGATTGGAAATTGAAAAATCTAAAAACTCCTTCCAACCCTTAATATATTGAGGTGTGTTCCTTGATAATGTGATCCATCTTTTATCCATGTATATCACAGTGTTCCTACACAATGTTAAAAATAATTAAAACACCTAACTATTAACAAATAGGGAAAGAGATTCATATATACTTGTTGAAAAAAAATATAAATATGTTACGTAATGATATCCTATATAAATACATATGGTAAATCACCCACTAGAAAAACAAAGTAAATATGTGCATGAATGTGTATGCTTATACACATGTAATTACAAAATCACTTGATGATACAAGAAGATAGTGAGTAATTTCTTAGGCAATATACATTTTGACAAGGTTTTTTCATGATCAGTGATGGTTCAACATATTGAATCTTATTTAATCAATACCTTAATTCACATACACAATTTGGGTCTTGTTATTTTGAATGCCCACAATATATGATGTTAAATTGGGACCCCCTATATTGAATATGTATGGCCTATATTTTGATAACTCCTACACAAGAAATGTACCCCTGGGGGAATTTGGAAATAATTAATGGTTTCTATATATTGAAGATAGTCGAATGTAAATGAAAAATTTTCTCTCCCTATCATTGATGATGTAGTTAGTTGGAATTTGAGTACCAGTTATAACATTGTAGTATGAAATTTAATAAACATGCAATGTAAATATGAATCTAAACCCTATGAAAAATTAAATTTAAACTAAAGAAGCATTAAATTTGTAGGATGAAGAAAATGGGGGAATCTATCTCACCTATGAAATAAAGGATAATTAACTTATTGGATTCACCCTATATTAAAATGGAAAAAGATTTTCTTGATGGAATTTAAGGAATGATTGTATGAAAAATGCTTAAGTGGTCTCATTTACAAAACTACAAAGCATGAGAATAAGACTGGTGGAATTAGCCTTGAATTCAAAAATAAGCATAACAAAGAGTTCATGGAAGGTTCATAGTTCATAATTGGAGGAAATATAAAAAATTAGGATTACTCCCACAACTGGGTTGAAGCCCAATGACTAGGACGTATATGATTTAAAATTTAACATTGGTGAAGAAATTTTTACTGGTGGTGTCATCTAAAGTAGTACCACCACAAAGATTTATAATTAAATTAGGATATTAGGGTGAGTGAACAAAGTTCAACCAAATTAGTCAACATAACAAAGTTGGTGGTTCCCCTCTCCCATTAAATTAAATAATTCTAACCATTGTTTGAAGTCGCCCAATATTTAGGGGAAGATATGATCCATGGGGTGGATGTGCTAATAAAGTACATGTTATTAAGCTAAAGGAATATCTGATTAAATCCAAAAAATGCATAAAATAATTAATGTAATAATTATTTAATGCCTCATTTGATATAAAATATTATCAAAATGTGTCATGGATGATCCTAATTCAGCATGTTGTGTTAAGAAACCAATTTGTTTTTCAAAACATGATCTAGAAGATTCATGATGAAGTAAAGTCACTTTTTAAATCTATAATTACATAAAAAAGGGATTATTCTAGAATAAAAAGAGGTTTCCATGCCTTAACTAAGAGAATCAATGATTGCATTGGTTCTTTTCTCATGAGAACTCAATGTTTTAGAAAAATGGATCATATAAGATTCATGATTGTATATGATGTAGATGGTGGATATTGGTATAGAGGTACAAGTATTAGATGGAGATCATGAGAGATCCCTTTGCAACATGAGTTGCATTTGTTGTTTTCAAGAGGTAGTTCTTTGCTTGCATTCATAAATTTGGGAATTCATATTAGTTATTAATTTTATAAAGTAACATGGGTTAAAACATTATAGTTTAATGGATGATTATTTTTTAGCACATAGATATTCTTTAAAAGTGTTTTACAGTTTATCTTAATAGAGTTTGGGATGGGAATTCGCAAGGTATTATATATGATGTGATATAAATGGAAGTTAATGATAGATTTTTAAATGTGTTTTAGAAGATATCCAAATTATTTTCGGATATGGTTTCACATATTATTATACATCATACAATATTAAGGGAAATGGAACTATGTCTATGAGGCTTTAGGTGAAGTAGGATATTGAAGGAGATATTCCTTAAATCCATACACATATAATTATCAGTACATATTAGATCAATGGGTTGCAAACCAAAGTAACCATATGTTATTTACTCATGTTTTATGTAACACATGGGTACATTTGTGGGGCTTGGGGGACATAAATAATAGATTATATAAAGGAATAGGGTCAAAAATACTATGTGTATGATTCTTGTGTAAGATCTTGGATGAATATCTCATATGCTTCGGTGCTCTGTTTCATATTTTATCTTAAAACTAAAGAGATACTAGAATATCTTGGATGGATGGAGAGTACCACCTGAATGTTAGGTGACTTTGTTCAACCGATGGATACACTATTTATAGGGTAATCTTATGTATACCCTCGAGTGATATGTATCACACGTAATGGATAAAGATAAAGGTTGAAACTCTTCAGTGTAAGGTATATAATAGTTTCTTCATTTTATTTACTTTTTGTATATGGGTTTCATGCATGGTGATCATGGGTTTTTTTGTTTCTTATTTACTATCACTACTTAGTATAACTGTTTAACTACCCTAGAAATATTTCATTACCCCCATAATCATAGCAATATAAAATAAACCACCAATAAAATTGAAAATATATAAAATAAAACCCAATCCATAATTCATGTTGTTCCCATGCATAACAAAATAATGAAAAATAATTATCAAAAGTAAACTCCTATGAAAATGAATCTAAAAGAAACTATAAGCCTCACACTAGAAATGTGTACCTCAGCCACCAAATCTCCCTCAGAATCCTTTAAAATATTTTTATATATCTAAGAGTTATTATATAATTATACTCAATAGGATAATCCCCAAAACCTCCCATGAAAATGTGAAATGAGAATAGTAATTCCTAAATGAATAAACATATGAACTAACTCGCACCTACATTAGTTTAACTATATCCCTCCTGCACTAAGGTCCACTCATCCAATATCACATTCAGACATCCATACACAAAAATAAACAGTTTTCTTAATAGTGAAAGAACCAAGAAGATTATAACACAATAAAATTAATCAAAAGAACTCATAAACCAAACCATCACATAATCCGAACATAAAATGAAAAACAATATCCCATATACATGATAAATCAGAAATAATATCCTAGATGAAAGGAAAATACACAACATCCAAAGAATAAAAAAACATGAAAAACTATACCTACCACTAAGAAACCACCGGTGTTAGGGGAGGGGATCCGACCTAGGGTAGCAACTCGACGAGGTCGGGGGGGAAAGGTGGTGTCGCAGGTGTCAGGGTGAGAAGGGGGGTCAGCGGCTATGGGTGGCGAGGTCACCAGTGGCAATGGAGGGGAGCAGACCTAGGCTTGGGGATCGATGGGGTTGGGTGAATAAGCTGCATATGGGGGAGAAATAGTTCGGCTCGTGTAACACCCCATGCATCCACAGTAAGCTTCCCTTTCAATAATACAGTAGCGTGTGTTGTACGCAACTTCAAGTTCTAACACACACACCACAACCAATCAAACTAGTCGTTATGAATAGTAATACCCACTTTTTTAAATTTTATAAATTTTATCTTTAAAAATGGACTTCATTTTTGGATTCATAATATCTAAATTAGCCTAAGGTGAAATTTTTGTATTTTTATGAAAACTTTAAATTTTTTATTAATAGTGAAAAAACACTAAGTTATAGTTTAAAATCGATTTTTTATTTAAATAATTATTTATTTTATTTAAATTTAATTATGGTCAAAATAGATACATAATACCTATATATGTTCAATGTAATTCATTGGAGTTAGTTTAGAATAATTTTAGATATATAAAAATTTTATTGAACTTTTTACCGTCTTTTACCCACCTCCTAGGAGAATTTGCAAATTCACATAAAATATAATTTTACCGTTTCGGTGAGTGGAA
The DNA here is from genome assembly GCA_963277665.1 of Viscum album. Classification (NCBI taxonomy): domain Eukaryota; kingdom Viridiplantae; phylum Streptophyta; class Magnoliopsida; order Santalales; family Viscaceae; genus Viscum; species Viscum album. The sequence continues at coordinate 186,242,475 of OY728155.1, read as the reverse complement.
TTTAGAAAATCTGAGGGAAATGGTTAATATCAAGGAGTAAAATGTGGTTCAATGAGATGAAAATAATTTTTGGTGAATAGTAACTTTTTACTTTTATTTACCACGGTTAAAAGTAAATAGGGTAATTAAGGATAAAAATGATATTAATATTACCCTAACACATGTCATAATTCTATTGGACAAGTGTATCTCGACCAAAAACAACCTTAGGAGTAAAATATTATCATTTAGGTCCACTTGGATTAGATTAGGACATTTATTATTATTTATTTCAAAGAAGAGTTAAAAGAGTTAAAATCAAAGTTTATTTACTAAAAAAAATTAATATAGGATTATACATAAGATAAATTCAATTGTAAAAATTCATTAGAAAGATAAAAAGATTTCCTACATAATTTTAGTTTATTTATAATTTTTATAGACTAATTAATTTAATTTATTTATGACACAATGGTGATGCAGTAATTACCTAAAAAAGGATATATTTAAATAATTGATATTATAAATATCAAAATAAATGTAATTTGATACTTTTTATGCATTCCACTACTTTTCTAGGTTAATATGACATATTATTATTGGTTATATAAATTTTTATTGATTTAATAATGCTTTATGAAATTATCAAAAACAAAATACCCAATAGTGTCAAAAATTGACATAAAAGAGTTTTTAAAACAAATATTATATTATTAATTGATATTAAATTCCTAAAATTATAAGGTTAGGAAAATAGACTTATATTGTGATTGGTGTATCATTAATGGACCACTTGGGGATCTCTTGGAGGTATATAGTAAGTTTACTAACTATAGAATATAAAAATACAAAGTGACATGGTAAGTGTCAAACTAATTTACTAAGAGTTAAATCTAAAACATAAGGTTAATATAATGACCCAAACCGATCTAAATTCTATTGGTTGAGTGGTTTTCGACCCATCTCCGCCTTAAACTTTAAATAATACACTTTGGAGCCATTAGAAACCGAATATGAATTTATTATAAAATAATATTTCTATCTTTTCCAAAGGTGCCGCTCACCCCTCTTATAAAAGGGCACTCCCCCTTCTCACTAATTCACACATTCAAAGCCTCTTGGCTCGGCCAACCCCTGACCAAATACTATCTAAAATCCCCTCAATAAAACCTAGAGTCCTTAGATTGATCATAAAGCCTACCTAAGTATCCCTTTCGATCAAATCAAAAGGAAGAACCCGAAGAAGAGGTAATGTTTTCACCACCCTTTTTCAAATTTATTTCTTTTTAAACTTCTTCTTTATCTGTTATTCCCATTATAAAATAATAAATACAGTATCTAATATATAATTTTATATTATTATAATTATGGTACAACCATATTCAGTATTCTATCCGTCCTTTGAATGACATGTCATCATACATGCGTATGTACGGCTTACCGTCTCCACGTCGTGGTGTAATTGTTATTCAATATATTATTATTCGGATGGGTATAATAATGATGCATAATTCATGTATATAATAAATATAACATGATAATGATTCGGTATATATGATATACCATTATATTATATATTATTTTAAAATCAAAAGAATGATATAGTCGATCGTGCATACGTACGGACTACCGTCTCCACGAATGTGATGAGATTCATTCCACATCGTATCCATTCAAGAATAATTCTCATTTGATGATTAAATTTAATTTATAAGAACTTCATATCATTCTGTATATGAATAATTTACAACCTATCCATAACAAAAATGACTTATATAACAATCATATAAAAGAAATCGATTATGTTAACACCCGAAACAATGATAATACTAAGATATTATAAACAAATCAATGTTAAAGGATCATATATGATATCATAATTATGTATATGGTTCTTTTATAATTTCATAAAAATGTTTTAACTATTATACATGAGGTTAACATACCATAAACTAATGAAAAGTAAAAGGTAAGGGTTTATTTCACAATCTCTTCATTATCCGAGGTTGTTTATACATAATTATCTGCTGGGACCTTTTTATCATCTACATCCATGTTTCTTAAAAATGTATTTCAAATCATTATTAATATTTTAAATAATATGGTATAAAGTCATTTATACCCTTTTTGACCTTTTATAAGAAGTTAATAAAGGAATCATTCTGTCATTTTCCAAATAAGGTCCTTTTTAACCTTTTCGACATAATTATGGTAAGAATGTCTTTTTTTAACTTATATGGAGGATGTGGTTATTCATCGATTTTTTACACCTTTGAAGCTTCCCTTACAGGCTTATAAGAATATTTTCAAAATAAAGGTTTTCTATAGAATTATGTGACTTTTAAATGATTTCAAATAAAGAGATATTTCTCTCAAATAGTTTTGATTTTCATCTATGTCAACATCCTTTGATGGATTTTATGTTTATTTGAAGTTGATTTATTATGATACAAAACATCCATATTGTATTGAAGGTTTTGTGATATGATTGACTATTTATTTGTTATTTTTATACCATTCATGGTTTATGGAGAAGGTAATGACATTTTGTAATCTAGTTTTAATATGAATGTTTATGTATTGTTTAATCCTATTCATATGAGGATTGAATTGGAATTAATATGTGACGGGTGAAGCCCGTTATAGCTCCTCGATTCATCGGTAGGTCTCATGAGACAAACTAGTGTTTTGGCACAAGGCCTTGAAAAAATCTTATTTGTAGTCTTGGCATGAGGCCTTGGCTATGTGGTTATGATAGTCTGACATTATGCATTCCATCATTATAAAAGTGGTTATTGATATTTCATGTGATTATCCGACTAGTAGAATATCCATGTGAATAAGTAAATGGCATTATTTCATTTTATCTTTTCCATATTATGATGATGTTCAAGTTTAAACGGATTTTGATTTAGCTATACATTGCCTTAAATATTTCTATTTATTTATGAATGTTTCCGCTATATTGTTATCCTTACTGAGCATCTGAGATCACCCCTTTCAATGTTTTATTTTTCCCAGGATGTGAATAAGTAATTTATGAATGACATGCAGGGATAATATGAGGGGATATGAAGAGAAGATGTTTTTGTAGTAGTATTCACATTATGATGTAATGTAAACTTTATGAATGTATCTAGTTATTCAAGGATACTTAACTAATTGGTCATTCGAGACTTGAACTTTCTTGTGATCATGCCAATGATATATAATAATGCACCTACTCTAGGTAAATGGGGTCGGGGAATTACTGTTGGTATCAGAGGATGTTTAGTAAAAACCTTGGAAGCTAGATTTAGATAAACTCTGATTAGAGCACATAGACCAAAGATTGACATTGAGGATTAGTATAGAAAAACTTTCTAGAATTTTGGTATTGTAGATATTTTGTGAGTTTTCTGAGCAATACATCCCTGTCTGGATACGAGCAGGTAGAGGCGGCTCTGGGACAGATGTACCTAGGGGTAAAACCCAAAAACACCGCTTTGAGCAAGACTCGAACATGAACTGGTGCACGACAATGGTCCTTGCTGCACTCTTGGTTACAACACTCCCAGTGGATATGCTTAGGATAACTATCATTTTCTTTAAAAATCATTATGAAGGGTTTATGAGTATATACACCCTCAAAGAAAACATTTTTATGATTATGGATTATGTCCATAAATAGTTCAATTTATGTTAAGTGTTTTATAAGTACGGAATTATGTATTTTGATCCATAAACTGATCTAGATTATTCCATTGTTTAGAAATGGCACCTAGTGGAAGAAATGGAAACCGTATCAATGCATGCACTCCATGTAGGGATTTCCCACCTGCTCAAGATAATTACAGTTGAGATGGTGATAAAACTGGTGTTGATCAGCTTATCACTATACGAGGACAACTCACTCAGGTTATGAATAATAACCTTACCCAAATGGAGCACCCTGATCCACAGCGTGGAGGATCAATGTTAGATCGCTTCATGAGGCAGCAACCACCAACATTCAATCGGACTACAAATCTATTAGTAGATGAGCAATGGATAAGTTCCCTATAAAAAATATTTCAGGATTTGGGGAGTAGTGAAAGGGAAATAGTTTTCATGGAAGTTTATCACCTCACTGGAGATATTGATCAATGGTGGTCATTGATTCAAAACAAGAAGGAATATGATGAAGTATAAAATATAGAATTGAGGGAGTTCCAAGATTAATTTTTAGAAAAATACTTTCCTCGCAACCATCGAGCAGATATGGAAAGGCAATTTCTGAGTCTGAGACAAAATGAGGATGAGAATGTCACAAAGTATGAGGCTATCTTTACAAGGAAAGCAAGGTATGATGGAGATTATAAATGTAACCCAAGAAGTATGATTTATCATTTATTTGATGGGTTAAAACCATTTCTCTGTCGAGTATTAGTCTCACAATCTTTCTCATCGTATGAAGACATTGTCTCATGTGCTATCAAGACAGAAGAGGAATTCTGTATGTCCTATGACATTAAAGCAAAGAAAGAGAAGGAGAGATCTACTTATCAATATGGGAATGGAAATAAGGGGAATAAGGGAACGGTTGAATATCCATCATGTGGTAAATGTGGGAAGAAACACCCTGGTACTTGATTAAAAGGAATGGGAGTCTGTTACAAGTGTGGTGAAAAAGTCCACCAAGCTCGTGATTGCAAGGGGATGAAGGAAGCTAACGATGTCCAATGCTACAATTACAGGGAGATAGGACATTATGAAAATGAATGTCCTAAGCATCAGGGGAACTTACCTCAGAAAATTCCAAGGGATCAAGACCAAGCTTATGTTATCACTACTACTGAGGTAGAATCTCTAAAAGATGTGGTGGCAGGTAATTTAATGGTTTCCTCATGTTTAGAAAATGCATAATTTTATTATAGATCATCGCATTGTTTCATATCATTCTTGTTTTCTAAGAAAATTTGATATTTACAATTTGATTTAACAAAGGAGTTTTTAGTTAAAACTCCTAAGGGAAGTATCATTTCAACAATGTTTTTAGAATCAGTCCCCATTAAAGCACATTAATGTTCTTTATCCGATGATCTCATCATCATACCTATGGTTGAGTTTGATATATTCCTCGGTATGGACTGTCTTTCGGACCATGATGAAAAAATTCATTGTAAGAAGAAGGAGGTTACTATTTTTGATGATGATGATAAGGAACACCTTATCTTTAGGGCAGGATCATCACCACCTAATTCTCTTCTAGATCCACCCCCAGTAGCTCAACTAAATTCAATTATTGGGGTGGAAGAGAATAAAATGACTTTGGGTGAGGAATGTAATGTTCAAATATAAGATGTACCTATTGTGAAAGAATATATATTTGTGTTTCTGAAAGATTTACCTGGATATCCTCCAGAATGAGAAGTTGAGTTTTCCATTGATTTAATTCCTGGATCAAGGCCTATATCGAAGACCCCTTATAGAATGGCCATTGTGGAATTATTCTAACTAAAAAAACAACTAGAGGAATTGAGTAATAAAAGATTTATTCGACCTAGTGTTTCTCCATGGGGAGCCCCTATCCTTTTTGTTAAGAAGAAAGATGGACATATGAGGTTATGTATCAACTACAAGGAAATATATGCTATAACAATAAAGAACAAGTATCACCTACCTCACATTAATGATTTATTTGACCAACTGCATGGATATAAATACCTTTAAAAGACATTCCAAAGACAGCATTTTGAACCAGGTACGGGCATTACGAGTTTACAGTAATGCCTTTTGGGATGACTAATGAACCCTCTATATTCATGGATCTAATGAATAGAGTTTTCAAGGAATATCTAGATGAATTTTTGGTGGTATTTATTGATGATATATTTTTATACTCCAAAAGCTACGAAGATCATGAAAATCACTTGTGCATTATCCTGAAGACTCTGAGAAGACATGAATTATATGGGATGTTTAGCAAGTGTGAATTCTGGCTTCAGGAGATTTCTTTTCTTGGCCATATTGTCTCCAATGATGGAATCTCTGTTGATCCTTCTAAGACCATGCCAATCCAAGAATGGGAAGCACCTACGAGTATAACAGAGGTATCCAGTTTTAATGGTTTAGCAGGTTATTATCGACGTTTCGTCTAGAATATTTCCCAATTGGCTAACCCATTAACAAATCTCGCACATAAAGGTGTTAAATTTGTTTGGACAAAAGAGTGCGAAAAATGTTTCAAGGAACTGAAGAGAATATTAGTCAATGGTCCAATATTTACTCTACCATCGGGGAATGATGGGTTTGTTATTTATAGTGATGCATCGAATAAAGGACTTGGTTGTGTCCTTATGCAGAATGATATGGTTATTGCCTATGCATCACGATAGTTGAAAATTCATGAGAAAAACTATACTACTCATGATATTGAGTTAGCAGCTGTGATCTTTTCATTGAAGATATGGAGGCACTACCTCTATGGTGAAAATTTTCTGATTTATACTGATCACAAGAGTTTGAAGTATATTTTCTCACAAAAAGAACTCAACATGAGGCAATAGAGATGGCTTTAACTACTCAAGGATTATGATTGCATGATACACTACCACCCGGTGAAGGAAAATAAGCTAGAAGATGCTTTGAGCAGAAAAGATCATGGAATTTTTAATATGATGAGAATTGAAAAGGGATCCTATTTCCATGGATCTAGTGAAGATGGATATGGGAATTACCACGGAAGGTGAAACATCAATACTTTTTCAAATGGTTTCCAAACCATCTTTAATAGAAAGGATAAAGAGTTCTCAGACCAGTGATGAAGAGTTTCAAAAGAAGATTAAAGCTGTGAATGATGGTAGATTGAATGACTTTGGGTATGAAGATGGAATTTTGAAATTTGGGATGAGAATTTGTGTTCCCAATAAACCTGATCTAAAATGGAAATTGTTGGACGATGCTCATAGTTCCAATTTCTCTATACACCCTGGGATAACCAAAATGTATAGAGATTTGAAAGAATAATTTTGGTGGGACAACATGAAGAGGGAGATTGCTGATTTTGTGTCAAGATGTATGGTTTTTCAACAAGTGAAAGATGGAAGGAAATAGCCTGGTGGAGTATTGAAACCTCTTCCTATACCTGAGTGGAATGGGATAATATTACGATGGACTTCTTCATGCGGATACCAAAGAATCCTAGAAGGAATGATGCAATATGGTACATTGTTGATCATCTTACCAAGTCAGCACATTTTCTTTCTATAAGGGAAGATTTACCTCTTGAACGGCTAGCAAGACTATATATTAATGAAGTTGTGAGACTTCCTAGAGTACCCCTATCGATTTTTTCTGATCGTGATCCCTGTTTTACTTCATGATTCTGGAAGAGTCTTCAGAAGGCCTTGAATACTAAACTTCATTTGGGCACTGCCTACCACCCTCAAACAGATGGACAATCAGAACGGACTATTCAAACCATAGAAGACATGTTGAGATCATGCTCACTTGTCTTTCAGGGTATGTGGGATCAATATTAACCTTTGGTAGAATTTTCCTATAACAATAGCTTCCATTCAAGTATTCGGATGGCACCATATGAAGCGTTATATAGAAAGAGATGCCGCACACCAACCTGTTGGGATGATGTTGGTGAAAGAAAACTTGTAGGTCCAGAACTGGTGGAGGAAACGATGGAAAAGGTGAAGGTAATCCAAAATCACATCAAAGCATCCCGAAGTATGCATAAGATCTATGCCGATAACCGAAGGAAGGATTTGGAATTTGAAGTAGGAGATCATATTTTCATGAAGGTATCTCCATGGAAGGGAATTATATGTTTCGGTAAGAAGGGTAAATTGAGTCCCAGGTACATCAGAACTTTCGAAATTCTAGAACGAATTGGGGTTGTAGCTTACCATTTGGAAATGACGCCAAGTCTCTCCAAAGTTCACGAGATGTTCCACGTATCACTGTTGAGGAAATACATGCCTGGCCCAATGCATGCACTCACATACAAGGAATTAGAACTGGAACATGATCTCTCTTATTGCAAAGAGCCCATCAGGATTCTTGATACCAGAGAACATGTGCTAAGAAACCAGGTGACTCTCCTGGTAAAAGTTCTATGGAGAAACCATAATATGGGAGAGGCAACATGGGAACCCGAGGAACTTATGATGAAGAATCACCCGAGTCTTTTTTATACATCAATTTGCTAGAAATTTCGAGGATGAAATTATTTGAAAGATGGGAAAATGTAACACCCCAAGCTTCCATGGTACGCTTACCTTTCAATAATACAGTAGCGTGTGTTGTACGCAACTTCGAGTTCTAACACACACACCACAACCAATCAAACTAGCCGTTATGAATAGTAATACCCACTTTTTGAAATTTTATAAATTTTATCTTTCAAAATGTACTTCATTTTAGGATTCGGAATATTGAAATTATCCTAGAGTGAAATTTTGGTATTTTTCTGAAAACATTCATTTTTTGATGAATAGTGAAAAACACTAAGTTATAGTTTAAACCCGAATTTTTATTTAAATAATTATTTATTTTATTTAAATTTAATTAAGGTAAAAATATATACATAATACCTATATAAGTTCAATTTAATTCATTCGAGTTAGATTACAATAATTTTAGATATATAAAATTTTTATTGAACTTTTCACTGTCTTTTACCCACCTCCTAGGAGAATTTGCAAATTCACATAAAACATAATTTTACCGCTTCTGTGTATGGAATTTCGAAAATCCAAGAGAGACGGTTAATATCAAGGAGTAAAATTTGTTTCAATGAGATGAAAATAATTTTTGGTGAATAGTAACTTTTTACTTTTATTTACCTTGGTTAAAAGTAAACAGGGCAATTAAGGCTAAAAATGATATTAATATTACCCTAACACAATTCATAATTATTTTGGACTAGTGTATCCCAACCAAAAACAACCTTCGGAATAAAATATTATCATTTAGGTCCACTTGGATTAGATTAGGACATTTATTATTATTTAAGTCAAAGAAGAGTTAAAAGAGTTAGACTCAAAGTTTATTTACTAAAACATTTTTAATATAGGGTTGTACATAATATAAATTCGATTGTAAATATTCATTACAAAGATAAAAATATTTCATACATAATTTTATTTTATTTATAATTTTTAGACATTAAATAATTTAATTTATTTATGACACAATGCTGATGCATTAATTACCTAAAAAATGAAATACTAAAATAATTGATAATATAAATACAAAATAAATGTAATTTGAGAATTTTTATGAATTTCACTAATTTTCAAGGTTAATATGACATATTAGTATTGGTTATATAAATTGTTTTCGAAGTAATAATCCTGTTATGAAATTATCAAAAACAAAATACCCAATAGTGTCAAAATTGACATAAAAGAGTTTTTAAAACAAATATTATATTATGAATTAATATTAAATTCCTAAAAATATAAGGTTCCTCAAAGAGACTTATATCATGATATTTTTATCATTAATGGACCACTTGGGTGTCTCTTGGAGGTATATAGTATGTTTATTAACTATATAATATAAAAATACAAAGTGACATGGTAAGTGTCAAACTAATTAACTAAGAGTTAAATCTAAAACATAAGGTTAATATAATGACCCAAACCTATCTAAATTATGTTGGTTGAGTTTTTTTAGACCCATACCCACCTTAAACATTAAATTATCCACTTTTGAGCCATTAGAAACTGAATATGAATTTATTATAAAATAATATTTCTAGCTTTTCCAAAGGTGCCCCTCACCCCTCTTATAAAACGGAACTCCCCCTTCTCACTAATTCACACATTCAAAGACTCTTGGCTCAGCCAACACCTGCCCAAATACTATCTCAACATCCCTAAATAAAACGTAGAGGCCTTATTTTGATCATAAAGCCAACCTATGAAGCCCCTTTGATCAAATCAAAAGAAAGAACCCGAAGAAGAGGAAATGTTTTCACCACCTTTTTTCAAATTCATTTCTTCATCAACTTCTTCCTTCTTTGTTATTCCCATTAAAAAATAATAATTCCAGTATCTCTTATATATTGTGATATTATTATAAATATGGTACAACCATATTCATTATTCTATCCATCCTTTGAATGACATGTCACCATACGTGTGTATGTACAGCTTACCATCTCCCCGTCATGGTGTAATTGTTATTCCATATATTATAATTTGGATGGGTATAATAATGATGTTTAATTAATGTAAGTAATAAATATAACATGATAATGATTCTATATATATGATATACCATCCAATTAGATATTATTTTAATATCAAAAAAATGATATTTTCGCTCATGCGTACGTACGGACTACCGTCTCCACGAACGCGATGAGATCCATTCCCCATCGTATCCATTCAAGACTAATTCAAATTTTATGATTAAAAGTAATGTTTAAGAACATTATATCTTTTTGGATATGAATAAGGTACAACCTATCCGTAACAGACAAGACTTATGTAAGAAAACAAATAAAAGAAAACGAGTAAGATAACACCCGAAACAATGATAATACTAAGATATTATTAACAAATCAATGTTAAAAGATCATATATGATATCATAATTATGTTTATGGTTCTTTTATAATTTAATAACAATATTTTAACTATTATAAATGAGGTTCACATACCATCGACTAATTAAAAGTACAAGTTAAGGGTTTATTTCACAATCTCTTCATTATCCAATGTTTTTTATACGTAATTATCTACTGGGACTTCTTTATCATCCAAATCCATGTTTCTTAAAAATGTATTTCAAATAATTCTTACTATTTTAAAGACTATGGTATAAAGTCATTTATACCCTTGTTTACTTTTTATAAGAATTTTATAAATGAATCTTTCTGTCGTTTTCCAAACAAGGTCCTTTTTAATGTTTTCGACAGAATTAATGTAAGAATGTCTTTTTTTTAACTTATATCGTGGATGTGGTTATTCTCCACCATTTTACGCCTTTTAATCTTCCCTTAAAATATTATAAGAATATTTTCAAAATAAAGGTTTTTTGTAGAATTATGTGACTTTTAAATGATTTAAAAAAAGAGATATTTCTCTCAAATAGTTTTGATTTTCATCTATGTCAACATCCTTTGATGGATTTTAAGTGTAACATCCCAAGTAATGAATAATAGATATTTTTTTCTATGTCTATTAATGGTTAAGATAGTGTTATAGAGGCTTAAAATGAAAATAAATACAATCTTATGCAGGGAATACACTAATATTCTTAAAAGATTGTTTTACTGCCTTTTGATGGCAAACCATTTTTGAATCTATCTTTTGACAATTTTATAAACTATGTTTGTCAAAATAAACTTATTCTTTATGATTGGGACATCAAAATTTACCTTGTGTGAATTTTTGGTATTTTTCTGACAATGTTCATTTTTTAATGAATAGTGAAGAATACTGTATTTTACATCAAAACTGCTTTTTAATCTAATTTATTTATATGATTAGATTATGTTTTGAATTGGTTTTGAAGTGAAATTAGAATATATTTTTACCATTTTATCCAATGGTTGTCATTGGAATCAATTTCACTTTGAAATTAGACTTAAACTGGTGTCAATCTTTTGATACTTATTGTTTTGTAAAAACACGCTATTTGCTCTGGCAGCGGGAATTAATTATTAAATTAATTAATGTGACTTATATGATTTGAATTTTGTAAAATAGACTTCATTTTTGAATTCGGAATATCAAATATAGCTTAGTGTGAATTTTTGGTGATTTTCTGAAAAACATCAATTTTTGATGAATAGTGAAACCACTAAGTGGTACTTATGAAAATTGATTTTCCGTTTAAATGAAATTTTTCCATCATTGTGTTTTGAATTTAAAAAATCCGACATACATGGTTGTCATTAAGAAGTAAAATGTGGTTCAATGGGATTAAAATAATTTTTTTTGTGAATAGTAACTTATTAAGTTTTTAATCGCGATTAGTGGTAATTATGGTAGTTTAAGGTATAAATAATGCTTTAATAATATGAAATGACCTAGACACATGTCCCAAACTTATTGGTTGTGTCATGGAAGACCAATACAAGCCATGGGTCAACTTGGGGACCCCATGGAGACACTTTGGTTGGGAAATGACATAAATAACGTTTTATTAAATGTAAAAGTAAAAATGACACAAACATAATATGTTTTACGAAAACAATTTTTACATGGGGTTATAAAGATCAGATTTTTGATTATAAATGGTCATTTGAAATATAAAAAGATTTGTTACATCATATTATCTTTTTTATAATATTTCTACAATAAATAAATTAAATTATTTATGACATAATAATGATGCAGCGATGACATTATTATTTGACGATTTAAATAAAATGGAAATATAATGTAAAATCTATGAACTACACATGTCAAAAACCAATTGGATGAGTGGATTTCGAACACTTATCACCTTATCCACGAATTATATCAATGTGGGACCTTTTAAAACTGAAACACATTTTCAAATAAAGTAATATTTCTTTACTTTCTAAAAGTGCCCCTCCTCTCCTCTTATAAAAGGCCCCAACCTCTACCTCATTTCACACACTCCTAAAGCCTTTGGCTCAGCCAGACCCTACCCATTTACTCTCTCTACATCCCTCTCCTCATCCTATAGGATTTTCTTTGGGAATAATCCTTTCAAAGTAAGCTTTTAGACTCAAATCAAAAGGAGTTACACTTTTAAAGGAGATTAAAGAACGGTCGGGTCAAGTCGGATACGAGGTATGGGACTTCGTCTCAATCTCCTTTAATTGAGGCATATTTTATTTTATACACAACTTTCTTTTATACGGTGTATAAACCCCTTTTAATTTTACATTTATTCAAAAGGAATCTTTTTTATACGAAGCGTTTACTAAACGACAAAAGGGAATGTTTTTGTCGTATGTATGCGGCGACAACGACTTCTCCGCCGTCATGACCGTTATTTGAGTTTCGGCTTCCTCTACAAGCCATACCTTCTTTTTAAAAGAAAAATAAATACCATGTTTTAATTTTCTTTTATTTTGGTATTGAAAATGGTTTTCACAATGTTTTTTGTGTTGTATTGATATCTTGTGATTGAAATGTGGAAATGTTATGTTTCCTTTATGCATGTTTTATGTGATACGATTATGTTATGGATCTTGGGCATTATTATGAAGACGGGTGGTTCCGTGATAAACTAAGGGCGGGTGAGCCCGATATAGCTCTCCAATGCATTGGGTAACGTGAAGGAGTGAAACATTAAGGTTTCTCCGAAGAGATTTAGGGAATATACTGTGATGGGTATTCCAAATGTAACCAAGAGGGTTACTCTCTACGTAAGAATGTTATGAATGCCTCAAGTTACCTTTATGTCTTATTATTTCTATGATTTATTCATGATTTTATGAGGTATGTTAAAGTGCCTATGTTTTATGGGTAATGTATGATTTCATTCTTATGTATAAATAAACTCATGTTTCCTTTCCATGTTTTTATAACCCATACTGAGATTTTTATGCTCATCCCATGTTTTTTTGAAATGTTTTTCACAGGTCAAGGGAAAGGAACATGATGTGATGATAGTGTCAAGGAAGTGTCAAGAAATAATCCATGTTTTATTTTAAATATGTTTCCATTGATGGGGATGAATAATACTATCTTTATGTAACCACTTTGTTTATTTGTGGAATGTAATGCATGTTTTAATATCTAATTCTATAAAACTCTAAACCCGAAAAGATCCTCAATGTGTAATCTTGTGATAACTAAATATTATTTAAGGTTTAAGGCTGGGGCCTTATAGTTAGTATCAGAGGTCGGTTTAGATAACTTTAGGAGTTAGAATTATATTTAATGATTATCCAAAAATATTTTTTTCAAAATGATATAGCATTTAAAGATTACCATGTTGCTTCATCTAAGACATGTTTGTTCAGAATGGTTTTCCGCAGAGGAAACAGAGAAGCAGTGCTAGGAAGGAATACAGAAGGAAATAACCTTCCGAATCAGCATCCAGAAATGGTCGGAATTGGAACTGAACAGTTTGTTGCAGTAATGGCGCAGTTGACTCAAGCGATAAATGGTGGTGGTATACATGCACGACATCAGCCAGATCAACCGCAGAGGAATATGTCAGTGGTGGAACATTTCATGAGGCAACATCCACCATCATTCAGAGGATCATCTGACCCTGTGCTAGCTGAAGGGTGGATTAAAGAACTGGAGAAGATTTTTGATATCATGGGGTGTTCAGACAATCAAAAGGTTAGCCTTGCAATTTACCGTTTGGAGGGTGAAGCAGATCAGTGGTGGTCTATGGATAAAAATATCAGGGACGCCGATGAGATTGATGCTCTTGACTGGGATAAATTCAAAGGTATGTTTCTTGAGAAGTATTTTCCTAAGGCTGTTCGACTTAGGATGGAAAAGCAATTCTTGGAATTGAGGCAAGAGGAAGACTAAGTGGCTGCCTATGAAGAAAGGTTCACTCGATTGGAAAGGTATGCTCCAAATTTTATCCAGGACCATGATAGTAAAATCAATCGTTTTTACTCAGGATTAAAGCCAAAATATTTAAGGGCATTAGCTTCTTGTGAGTTTTAAAGTTATGAAAAGTTTGTTCGATTTGCTGAGAAGGTGAAAATGGAGTTTGCCGATGACCAAGTTTTCTATAACAACCAGCAGAAGAAGAGACCGAGGTGGCCGGAGAAAGGTAAGAATTATTCAAAAAATTCTGATGGTAAGAGAACTAAGTTTCCAGTTTGTGATAAATGTGGAAAAAGGCATGCTGGGGAATGTCTTCTGAATTCTGGAAAGTGCTACCGATGTGGTAAGATGGGACATAAGGCTCGTGATTGAACTAAAAAGGATCAAGGTGAAGGTAAGAACAAATTTGATTTACAGTTAGTGAAATGTTATAAGTCCAATGAGATGGGTCACTATGAAAACGAGTTTCCGACAAAGAGCTTGAGTGATGGGAAGCAGTTAGACTACAAGCAGAAAGGGGTGGTGAAATCCTTTGCAACTACTTCAGCAGATGTCGGGCCATCAAATGAAGTTGTATCAGGTACTTTGTTTGTTTTTTCAGATTATGCTAGTGTGTTGTTTGATTCGGGGTCTACACATTCTTTCATCTTTGAAACCTTTTCTAGTAAAATGGGAATACCATCTCAAGAAATGACTCCTGAACTTTTGGTAAAAACACATGGGGGGAATGTTGAGGCAAAATGAATTTATAAGAATCTTCCTATCCTTATATGTGGAAAGAACCTACTTGCAAACCTTATTGTTCTACCTCTAGTAGAGTTTGATGTTATCCTGGGTATGGATTGGCTCTCTATTTACAATGCTAAGATTGACTGTAGAGCTAAAGAAGTTTCTTTTCAGAAAGACTTTTAGTTTGTTTACAAGAATGAACCCTTACTTTTGATAACATATCAAGAGGTCGAGAAACTTGTAAAAGATGGATATGAATGTTACCTTGCACACGTCGTTGAAAATAAAGGAACTGTTCAGATTAATGATGTGCCAGTGGTAAATGAGTATCCTGATGTTTTTCCTGATGAGTTTCTTGGAATAAAACCAGATCGGGATGTTGATTTTACTGTTGACTTAGTTCCTTATGCTAAGCCAATTTCAAAACCCCCTTATCGAATGGCACAAATTGAACTTTTAGAGTTGAAGGAGCAATTTCAAGATTTATTAGAGAAAGGTTTCATTAGACCTAGCACATCACCATGGGGTGCTTCTGGTTTATTTTTTAAAAAGAAAGATGGTTCGATGAGACTTTGCATTGATTATAGAGCCTTGAATAACATCACTATTAAGAACAAATATCCTTTTCCTCATATCGATGATTTGTTTGATCAGCTCCAGGGAGCTCAGTTTTTTTTCAAAGATTGACCTGAGATCGGGGTACCATCAGCTGAAGGTAAAGGAGGCATATATTCCGAAGACCACGTTCCGTACGAGATATGGCCATTATGAATTTGTATTAATGCCTTTTGGGCTAACCAATGCACCTGTTGTATTCATGGACTTAATGAATAGAATTTTCCATGAGTTCTTGGATAAGTTTGTTGTGGTTTTCATTGATGATATTTTGGTGTTTTCTAAAATTAAAGAGGAGCATGAAAGACATTTAAGGGTTATCTTGCAAACCTTAAAAGAAAAGAAATTGTATGGGAAATTCAGCAAGTGTGAGTTTTGGTTGCAAAAAATTTCTTTCCTTGGTCACTTTGTTTCTAAAGATGGAATAACTGTTGATCCTGCAAAAACAAATGTTGTTGAAGAATGGCCAAGACCCACAAATATAACCGATATTCGTAGCTTCCTTGGTTTGGAGGGCCATTACCGAAGGTTTGTTAGAAATTTTTCACGGTTATCTAGTCCAATGACTAAGCTAACTCGGAAGGGTGTTAAGTTTATCTGGACAAAAGAATGTGATGAATGTTTTCAGGAATTGAAAAGAAGATTGGTGAATGCTCCAGTTTTGGCACTACCTTCCAGGAATGGTGAGTTTGTTATATACAGTGATGCTTCATTGAAAGGACTTGGTTGCGTCCTAATGCAGAATGATCAGGTAATTTCTTATGCTTCACGACAGTTGAAAACTCATGAGGTAAATTACCCTACACATGATTTGGAATTAGCTGCTGTTGTTTTTGCTTTAAAAATTTTGTGGCATCATTTTTATGGATTAAAGTGTGAAATATATACCGATCACAAAAGTTTAAAGTATATATTCACTCAGAAAGAATTGAACATGAGACAAAAGAGATGGCTAGAATTAATCAAGGATTATGATTGTACAATTCATTACCATCCGGGAAAAGCAAATAATGTGGCTGATGCTTTGAGTCGAAAAAGTAATGATTCATTAACAATGTTGCATTTGGAACGTGATCCTTTGGTTAAGGATTTGATGAAATTTGGCATAGAAGTTGTTGGTGCAGGAAGTCCTTCTGTTTTGTTTCAGGTATCAGTGAGATCATCTCTATCAGATAGAATCAAGCAAGCACAGAAGCGAGACAGTGAGTTGCAGAAAAAGGTAGAGCTGGTTCAGAAAGGTAAGTTTCCTGAATTCAACATTGATAATGATTGTGTTTTGAGATTTGGGAAGAGATTGTGTGTGCCTTGTGATTCACAGTTGAAGAGAGAGTTGTTATGTGAAGCTCATAGTTCTCCGTTTTTCAGTTCATCCGGGAAGTACTAAGATATATAGAGATCTGTGGGAGTATTACTAGTGGGATGGAATGAAAAGAGATATTGCTGATTTTACTGTGAAGTGTTTGACTTTTCAGCAGGTTAAAGCAGAGCGGCAGTTACCAAAAGGGATGCTTCAGCCTTTACCAGTTCTAGAGTGGAAATGGGAGAATATATCCATGGACTTTGTTGTTGGATTACCGAAGACATCTCGAGGTAATGATGCAATCTGGGTTATTGTTGATCGCTTGACCAAATCTTCTCATTTCCTTTCTATACGAGATAATTTCTCTCTTGATCAACTTTCTTTTTTGTATCTTAAAAAGATAGTCAGGTTACATGGAGTTCCTCTATCTATTGTATCGGATCGTGATCCCAGGTTTACTTCTAACTTTTGGAAAGGCCTTCAGAAGTCGTTGGGTACTGAATTAAATTTTAGTACAGCTTTTCATCCTCAATCAGATGGGCAGTCAGAACGAACAATTCATACATTGGAGGATATGCTACGAGCTTGTTTTATGGATTATCAGGGAAGTTGGGACCAACATCTTTCATTGGTTGAATTTTCATATAATAACAGTTTCCATTCCAGTATACAGATGGAACCATTTTAGGCATTATATGGGAAGCGGTGTCGAACTCTAGCTTTCTGGGATGAAGTTGGTGAAAGCGAGTTGATGGGACCAGAATTGGTAGAAGAGATGTCCGAAAAAGTTCAGCTGATTGAGAAACACATGAGAACAGCTCAGAGCAGGCAGAAGAGTTATGCGGATAACCGGAGGAAGGATCTATCTTTCGAGGTAGGTGATCATGTTTTTCTCAAGGTTTCTCCTTGGAAAAGTGTGATGAGATTTGGTAAGAAAGGAAAGTTGAGTCCAAGGTTCATTAGACCATACGAAATTCTGGAGAGATTTGGATCAGTTGCATACCGAGTGGCTTTACCTCCGAGTTTATCACAGGTACACAATGTTTTTCACGTTTCGATGTTGAGAAAGTATATGCCAGATCCATCTCATGTTTTGAGTCCAGAGGTAGTTCAGCTGGAAGAGAACCTATCTTATGAGGAACAACCGGTCCAGATTTTTGACCACAGGGAGCAAGTGTTACGGAATAAGGTGATTCACCAGGTAAAGGTTTTGTGGAAAACCCACATGATTGAAGAGGCAACATGGGAATCTGAAAATTCAATGAGGGATAAGTACCCCCATTTATTCGATAAGTAAATAAATTACGGGGACGCAATTTTCTAAATGGGGAAGGATGTAACATCCCAAGTAATGAATAATAGATATTTTTATCTATGTCTATTAATGATTAAGATAGTGTTATAGAGGCTTAAAATGAAAATAAATACAATCTTATGCAGGGAATACACTAATATTCTTAAAAGATTGTTTTACTTCCTTTTGATGGAAAACCATTTTTGAATCTATCTTTTGACAATTTTATAAACTATGTTTTTCAAAATAAACTTATCTTTATGATTGGGACATCAAAATTTACCTTGTGTGAATTTTTGGTATTTTTCTGACAATGTTCATTTTTTAATGAATAGTGAACAATACTGCATTTTACATCAAAAATGCTATTTAATCTAATTTATTTATATGATTAGATTTTGTTTTGAATTGGTTTTGAAGTGAAATTAGAATATATTTTTACCATTTTATCCAATGGTGGTCATTGGAATCAATTTCACTTTGAAATTAGACTTAAACTGGTGTCAATCTTTTAATACTTATTGTTTTGTAAAAACACGATATTTTCTCTAGCAGCGGGAATTAATTATTAAATTAATTAATGTGACTTATATGATTTGAATTTTGTAAAATAGACTTCATTTTTGAATTCGGAATATCAAATATAGCTTAGGGTTAATTTTTGGTAATTTTCTGAAAAACTTCAATTTTTGATGAATAGTGAAGCCACTAAGTGGTACTTATAAAAATTGATTTTCCGTTTAAATGAAATTTTGCCATAATTGTGTTTTTAATTTAAAAAATCTGACATACATGATTGTCATTAACAAGTAAAATGTGGTTCAATGGGATTAAAATAATTTTTTGGTGAATAGTAACTTATTAAGTTTTTAATCGCGATTAGTGGTAATTATGGTAGTTTAAGGTATAAATAATGCTTTAATAATATGAAATGACCTAGACACATATCCCAACCTTATCGGTTGTGTCATGGCCAACCAAGACAAGCCATGGGTCAACTTGGGGACCCCATGGAGACACTTTGGTTGGGAAATGACATAAATATCTTTTTATTAAATGTAAAAGTAAAAATGACACAAATATAATATGTTTTACGAAAAAAAATTTTACATGGGGTTATAAAGATCATATTTCTTATTATAAATAGTCATTGGAAAGATAAATAGATTTCCTACATCATAGTAGTTTTTTTATAATTTTTTGACATTAAATAAATTAAATTATTTATGACATAATAATGATGCAGCGATGACATCATTATTTGACGATTTAAATAAAATGGAAATATAATGTAAAATATATGAACTACACATGTCCAAAACCAATTGGATGAGTGGATTTAGAACCCTTATCAAGTTATCCACGAATTATATAAATGTGGGACCTTTTAAAACCGAAACACATTTTCAAATAAAGTAATATTTCTTTACTTTCCAAAAGTGCCCCTCCTCTCCTCTTATAAAAGGCCCCCAACTCTACCTCATTTAACACACTCCTCAAGCCTTTGGCTCAGCCAAACCCTGCCCATTTAGTCTCTATACATACCTCTCCTAATCCTAGAGGATTCCCTTTGAGCAGAATCCTTTCAATGGAAGACTTTAGGCTCAAATCAAAAGGAGTTACACTTTTAAAGGAGATTAAAGAACGATCGGGTCAAGTCGGATACGAGGTATGGGACTTCGTCTCAATATCCTTTCATTGAGCCATATTTTATTTTATACACAACTTTATTTTATACGGTATATAAACCCCTTTGACTTTTACATTTATTGAAAAGGAATCTTTTTTATACGAAGCGTTTACTAAACGACAAAAGGGAATGTTTTTGTCATACGTATGCAGCGACAACGACTTCTCCGCCGTCGTGACCGTTATTTGAGTTTTGGCTTCCTCTACAAGCCATACCTTCTTTTTAAAAGAAAAATAAATACCATGTTTTACTTTTCTTTTATTTTGGTATTGAAAATGGTTTTCACAGTGTTTTTTGTGTTGTATTGATATCTTGTGATTGAAATGTGGAAATGTTATGTTTCCTTTATGCATGTTTTATGTTATACGATTATGTTATGGTTCTTGGGCATTATTATGAATACGGGTGGTTCCATGATAAACTAAGGGCGGGTGAGCCCGATATAGCTCTCCAAAGCATTGGGTAACGTGAAGGAGTGAAACGTTAAGGTTTCTCCGAAGAGATTTAGGGAATATACTGTGATGGGTATTCCAAATGTAACCAAGAGGGTTACTCCCTACGTAAGAATGTTATGAATGCCTCAAGTTACCTTTATGTCTTATGATTTCTATGATTTATTCATGACTTTATGAGGTATGTTAAAGTGCCTATGTTTTATGGGTAAAGTATGATTTCATTCTTATGTATATATAAACTCATGTTTCCTTTCCATGTTTTTATAACCCATACTGAGCTTTTTATGCTCATCCCAAGTTTTTTTGAAATGTTTTTCACAGGTCAAGGGAAAGGTACATGATATGATGATAGTGTCAAGGAAGTGTCAAGAAATAATCCATGTTTTATTTTAAATATGTTTCCATTGATGGGAATGAAGAATACTATCTTTATGTAACCACTTTGTTTATATGTGGAATGTAATGCATGTTTTAAGATCTAATTCTCTAAAACTCTAAACCCGAAAAGATCCTCAATGTGTAATCTTGTGATAACTCAAGATTATGTAAGGTTTAAGGCTGGGGCCTTATATTAAGTTCATTTGAAGTTGATTTATTATGATACAAAACATTCATATTGTATTGAAATTTTTTTGATATTATTGACTATGGATTTTTTATTTTTATTCCATTCATTATTTATGGAGAAAGTATTGACATTTAGTATTATAGTTTTAATACGAATGATTATGTATTGTTTAAACCTGTTCATATGAGGAATGCATTGGACTTAATATGTGATGGGTGGAGCCCACTATATCTCTTCGATACATCGGTAGGTATCTTGAGACAAACTAGTGTCTTTTCATAAGGACTTGACAAAATCTTATTTGTATTCTTGGAATAAGGCCCTGGCTATGTTGTTATGATAGTCTTCTATTATGCATTCCATCATTATGAAAGTGGTTACTGATATTTCATGTGATTATTTGACTAGTAAAATATCCATGTGAATAAGTAAATGGAATTATTTAATTTTATCTTTTCCATATTATGCTGAAGTTCAAGTTTATAAGGATTTTGTTTTAGATATACATTGCCTTAAATGTTTCTGTTTATTTATGAATGTTTTCGCAATATTTTTATCCTTACTAAGAATCTAAGCTCACCCCTTTCAATGTTTTATTTTTCCCAGGATGTGAAGAAGTAATTTATGAATGAATTGCAGGGATAATATGAGGGGATATGAAGACAAGATTTTTTTGTAGTAGTTTTCACTTTATGATGTGATGTAAACTTTATGAATGTATCTAGTTATTCCAAGTGTACTAAACTAATCATTATTTCGAGACTTGATCTTTCTTGTGATCATCCCAATGATATGTAATAATTCACCGATTCTAGGTAACTGGGGTTGGGGTGTTACAGATCGGGTTTGGGGGGGAGTGTCACGACTGTAAAAAAATGGGTTTAATGGTGGTTTTTAATAAACTGTCATTAAACCCTTTTAAGAAAAGTTTTTGCGTCAGTTTTTTAAACTACTTCTAAAAGACTACCACTAAATTTTATTTATGTTTTAGTGAATGACATTTTCCATCAAAAAATATAAGTGAACAAGTCATGAAACATATTAATGATAATCATAAAGTCTAAGGACCATTACACGTTCTCGTAGATAGAAATATATGATGGCATAAAAACATGAGGAATTCATTCTGGCGGGTTTGTTCTCATAATCTCCCATCTTGGAGATTACCAAGTGTGAATTTTATGAGAAGAAGTCTCATTTTCTTATGATTACTCGCACCTACCAGTTTTTATACTATGTATCCTATCATAGTATATCATCTATCCATAGAACTATATTTAAAAATAGTTTCATAGCACTTCAAGATTCTCATTATAGCAAGGAACTATTATGACCTTATTAATGTGAAAAATAATCTAGGACATTATTATATTATATTCATGTAGAAAAATGAAAAAATATGTAATAAGATGTTTAATATTTAACTATATTAAATATTCATGTAATCAATTTACAAAAGGTTGGTTCTAGGATACCAAATCCAATAGAATAAACTTTATTTTGTTTCTTAAGGGTACATTATAGAGGGAAATGAAATATAGGGGAAACCTTATCATAGAATGAGTCTGAAAATGAGGTAACTCATAATTAAGGATCCTATATAGATATAGATCAAATGTAAGAGGGGCCTTTTCAAATTCCTAGATTTTTATGAATTTAATTTTTGCCTTAAGTATAACAAAACCATCTTACTACTAAGAACTGATGTGGCCCACTGTGAATGATGAGTTTTTTGATCATTCACTAAGATTAGTTTTTTGAATTTTTTTATCAATCTTTATGAAGATCAAACTCATAAAAAGGATTCATGGTGTTTTTTTCATAGGTTCATGAAAAACTCAATGGTAAATAATCCCACATAGATCAATCCCGTATTCTATAGAGGTAATATTTTATTTATCTTCCTCTTAACAAATCAAGTCCACGTGCGAGAGGATAAACTTGGGTTTCACCTCAATATAGGGTTATCCTTAAAATAGAAGTGTAATCACAAGTTCCTATAAAGAAATATGCTATGTAGATCCAAATTGTACCCATATGGGATGGGTTTTTTCCATTCGAATTATGATTGGGGCCATTATAGGGGATCTGATCTTCACTAAATATCCTATAGATAAAGGAATAAATTTGAAAATAGTTTTTATATGATCCCTATATAGATCAATATCATTTTAGGGGGTGCATTATTAAGTTGGAGGCTGTGGTTGGGGCCAAGATAAAAGATGTGGGTGTAACTATGTATCATACATAGACATGAATCAATCCATAAATAATTCTTAAAGAAATTTCCACTACCTATATTTGGATCATGTATATGGGAAAGAAGGTTTTTCATAAGCACATGAATATCTAGTAAGATGATAGATTCCAACACACTAAGGTGAAAGTGGGTATCAGTATTTCTTTTTTTTCTGATGATGAAATTTGTTCCTGACCCATGATAGAATATTTGGGAATCACTACATATCCCACAAAAGTTAGAATCAATCCACATGTAGTTCTTGAATATGTGTTCTATACAGATATCTCACTCATGTGTAAGGGGAAGTAAGGAATAATATTTTTTTTGTGACTGTGGCAGGTCCTATGACTAAAGATACAAGAGTCACTATATATCCCAAAAAAACAATAATCAATCCTCTGGTCATTTTTATAAAGAATTTTCCATGAACAAAATTTACTCATATGCGGGGCATATGGGAATTTATTTTATTTTTTTGAAATTTCATCTAGTTCAAGGATAGAAGGTTAGGGTGTCACTATGTATCCTATAGAGTAAAAAATAAGTCCACACATAGTTCATCATTTTTGCTCACCATGGCCTTCATCCTAATTTAAATAGGGGGTATTTTTTATAGTTTTATAGGTAAAGAACTCCATTATGAAGTCTCTTAGGTATATCTAGCTCGTACATAGTAGAGGACATATATTTTTTTTAATCATAGATTTCAAAAAATAGATTTATACTTGTACTCTATACGTAAACCTATATTGTACGTAGGATTGGGAATTTATATCAAGTCATTCACAAGTATTTTTGAGGCCTCTTATTCATAGATCTAGATCACGTGTAGGGTAATATTTCCAAAAGGGCCAAAACACTAAGTTTTAAGAGGTCATATTTTAATTCCCAATTATAGCTAGGGTCGTGATGGGAGAACCAGGCATCACTATATATCCTATGATAAAAGGAATTAAGTCATTTTTAGTTCTTATATGAGTATTTCCCTATATAAAACAATCTATTATACAAGGAAGGGGAATTTTAAATTGATTATATTTATGTTTTTCCCTAGGATAATGGATCTCAGTATCACTATGTATCCTATGAAGAAAAGAATCAAGAAATTTTTTTTTCTTGAAGATGTGTCCCATATAAAAATCTAGATTATAAGAAGGAGAATAAGGATTATATTTTTGAATGTGGCTAGGCCCTCGTCTAAAGATACCAATATCACTATGCATCCCGTGAACACAACAATCAAGACACACATATTTCTTGAAGATAAAGATTCATTTTGTAGATTTTACTTGTATATAAGAATATGGGGAATCATTTCTCAATAGAACATACAGATTATGTGCCAAAAAAGTCTACATGGATTGAGTTAGCAAGTAAGGGGAATAAGGACATAGGGAATGAGATTATTTGATTAGTTTACATTCATGTGGGATGGAATTACACCTTAAAATTTAATGTCATGTATTATGGATGGTGAATGTGTACTTTATCATCATATGATAAGGACGTTGGGGGATATGCAGTTTAGAATCTTGTTTCTTGGACTTATAGGGTTTAAATGAGGACTATGAAAAGTATTTCTAAAGAATCCTTTCATTGGTAGGGGTGTGATGTATTCTTTTTATCATGTATAAGGAGTGAGATCCATTAGAATAGACTTTATTTATTACATAATATCCTTCCCACTTTGGCTCCTGGTTCATAGGATTATTCCCTGGTATCATCGGGGTTTTCAAAACCAATACCAATTATCCTTGAAGGAATGAATATCAGTAGAAATTCTTGTTAAATTATCATGTAATCCAATTATAATGGAATTATATATTTTTAAATATATTCAATCACTTCTCATAGATTCATTATAACTAATTAAGTCACTTCTATGATTGTTCATCTTCTAAGACATGGCTACTCATAGAAATTTAGAGTGAGGAAACCAAAAATTGATTGGAAATATTACCTATGTTCTATAGAAAAGTGTAGATGGGGTCACAAATTTGGTAGTATGAGTTTTGTAATGATATGACCACAAGGCATGCAGTAGTTTTTTTGTCCAATAATTCTTTTCTTCATTAACCATTTTCTATAGTATTTTTGACAGAGTATTATTGAAAGCCACTGTCTACCCATTTTCCATTATGTGATGGTGAGATGAATGGTTAGAATCGATTTTTTAATCCTGATACAACCCTTTATAGTTAAAAGAATAGAAATTGATGTCATTTTCTGTCAATATGATATGAGGGAGACCAAATTGGGTGATGATTTTGGACTTCATGATGTGTATGATGTTCTTCATTACGACTTCGAGGTGGCGTATGGCTTCTACCAACCTGGAAAATAATTCAGTGGTATTAAGTATATACTTAAAATTTTATCTATAGCTAGGTTATATGTACATATGAAACCCATTCCTCACACAAAAAATTTCCATGAGTATTTGTAGTATAAAATAACTCTGGGGTCTGGTGGATGTAATTTTCAGGCATTTTACCAACGTGACATCTCCTAGTGAATTCCAAAAAATCATGTATCATTGTTGGAAAATTTACCAAGCCTTCTAAATTAATAGTAGATACTCATTCCTAACTAAAGATCATCTCAATTGCTTATGTGGACTTTCTATTATTGTGAGGGTCTATCCTTCTTCAATGAATCTAAGGATGATTCCATAGAAACCTTATTTATAAAGGAATTTTTGTTCATTTGGGCCATCAAAAAGGGTGATCTTTTCTACCCTAAATTAGATATTATCCATTTTGGATTGATCCAATAGAAGTGTCCCATTTTAGAGGCATTCCATCATGGGGATCATCCATCTGGTAGTAGATGTTGTCTTGTCACACTTCAAGTAAGCACTAATCCGATTGATCTACTCTATGTCATATACGATGACTGAGAAAACTATCATTAAATGTGAAATTTGGAAGATTTTCTCATGCCCATTAGGATCATCCATGGATATGGTTGTGTTGGTCAATACATCATAATGATAATTCTATTATTGGGGGACATGGTTTAGCATCACCTCAAAAGGTAATTCTACCATCAGTTCCCTCACATAGATCGTGAGAGGGTATAAATATTTCTTCTTTATGAAATATTCACCATTGATCTAATTTATCACTAGTTCTGAATCACCTTTGATATTTAGATGGAAAATATTTAGCTACAGGTCTAGTTTAAGGGTTGTGATAAGGTCTTGATATTTCTCCACATTATTGGTGCAACCTTAGGATAACAAGAAAGAATAGGGAAGAATTTTTTTATCCAAGGAGAAGAAGAAAATCCCAAAACAACCTCATTGGACATTTTTTCCTCCATTATTTTCGCTATTATACTTTGAGAGGCTCCCTTAAAATACATTTCTCACATTTAAAGAGTGTCATGGGAATATAAAACCTCTTCATCTAGTAGCTCAGTATTTACTAGAATACTTTTAGAGGTATAATTTTCTATGATAAAATAAGATGGAACCATACCTTTGATTAAATTATGTGATATGAATTTCATTTCATATTATTGAAGGATAATATCCCATCGTTCTAGAATTTCGGTCAGTATAGGGTGATTAAGAATTCACTTAAGAATATTAGCATGAGAGACTATATATAATTTATATTGTTAAAAGTAGTGAACCAACATTTGTACATAAAAAATGAGTTCATGGTAGTTCTTATTGATATCAGAATATTAGATCTTAGTATCTAGAATAATCCTACAAAAATAATAGGGACTATTTCCTCTCACTGCATCATTATTCTATATGAGAAGAGCACTGAATGATCACCCCTTATTAAGAACATATAGTATGAGTGGATTCCCCTTTATTGGTGGCATTAATACCATGTGATATATAAGATATCATATAAGGTTTTTGAAGGCTTCATGTAAATATTTTTCCCATCAATAAGAAAGTCCCTTCTTCTGGGGGTATTTTCCAGCTATATTAGCTATAAAATTCTTAATGTCGTCATGGTGTCCAATAACCTCTCAAATCCTAAAGGTGTCGAGGAGATGGAATTGTGAGGATTTTACTATTCATCGTAGGGTTAACCTTGAGGTCATGGTGGAAAACCACAAAACCAAGGAATTTCCCTAACATTATCTGAAAGTCACACTTCAAAGGGTTAAACCTCAAGCTATACTAAAACAAAATTTCTAAAGACTATTTGATGTATGGTGATATTATCATAGTTCTATCAATATATAAACACCAGGTTTTTTCATATTATTCCAGGATTCATCCAAGAAATGTATTGATGATGGGATGTGTAGCACATTGGTAAGTAGCATAGGAAATCTATAAATCAATGGAAATAAGATGGTAGTAGAATATACCTTGGGGAACCATAAAATTAGTTTGTTTCTCCGCATTCGGGGTAATCTTGATCTAATTATACCCTTAGTACATAACCCTAAAGGAAATATCATAGAAGCATGTGGTTTCATCGATCATGAGTTATGTAATCGAAACTAGGAAATAATCCTTTCTATAGTGTCGGTGAGATCCTTAAAATTGGTGAATAACCTACTTTGTATGTTCTTTTTATTAATCGCAGTGATTTTGGAAATCCATTTCGAGTATTGTACATTTTGGATAAAGTTGGATTTGATGAGATTGTCAACCTTGGATTCCACCTTGGATGAATGTGAGGGGTGCATTCTCCTAAATAACTATTAGAAACCTCGATGGTCATCAGGTAGGCATAGGTAATGGGTAGCCACATCACAATCTATCCCCAATATCTCTATATAATGTTAGCAAAACAAAAAACATTAGTTCTTCAATAATTATATATATATCACTTTCACTTCTAGGTTCATGGAGTCACTGATAAATATGGTATGTGGGTCCTCTTCTATTCACATATTTACCTACATGAGCTCATTGTTGGTAGTGGATATTACGTCCTCAAATTATGGAGGGGTGTATCTATATTCATACACTTATTATTACAACTTGACTCTGATGGAAGTGTCATTAGGATTGGTCAATACTATGGGAGCGTCTCTATCCTTGGTGAGGGATAAGAGGCCACCCATGAGCTCTGAGAGTACTGAGGCATGGGTATCATGATCAGGAGATATTTGAATATGCTATCTTTCTTATGTAATTTAATTAGTGGTTGAAGAACCATTTTCATAATTATCTTTGATAGACATCATAAGGGAAGATTGTATTTTTTTTTGATGGTATAGAGGAATTCTCTAATCTATGTAGTGATGAAAAAGAAGCACCCTTATTTGGGGAACTAATCTCCCAGTTGTTATTAAACCACCTCTTGATGGTCCTAATTCAGTTGGCATGGCTTCTATGATATATAAATTTTCTATTGAAGATTGAAAACAATATTGTTTTTTATGAAGCTAAACTAGTTTCTTATATCAGGTTGATGGAAAGTACATAATCATTATTGAGTAGGCTTCAGGGAATCATAGGGGTGGTTCCCATACCATTAGATGTAGTGATTTTCATGTACCTTTTTATCATATTTATCTTTTATTCTATCTTATATAAACCCACCTCATCATACTGTGATTCAAAAGACTCAAATGGGTAATGATAACTTCTCATCATGCCAGGATTTCAGTTGATGGGGAACTTTATATATTTTGGGTATGATGATAGTACTACCGCATGGTTATAAAGCCAATTTCTTCCAAGTATCACATTTTATGATATGTCCTTGTGTGTAACCACAAACATATAATTATATACCAGGTCCCCAAAATGGTCCTTGATTTTATCTTATTGAGGGGATTTTTCTCACATTTTTCATACCCCTAAATGGTTATCTGTTGGGAAGACAAATCATCCTCCCTAGATATCAGATATCAGAGAGTCTGGACTAATATAATTTTAATCATTGATCAATTATAGATTAGAGTATCCCAAATGTCAACATTTCTATGCTTGGATGAAATGTACAAGGTCATGATATTCCCCAAAATGTATTCTTATCTATCATTCTATGTGGATGGGATATTAATATGAAATTATGATGAAATAGTTTACACCTGATAAACCTTTGTTGATGTGACTTATATCTTAAAATCCTAAAGAATATATAAGCCCTTGAGAAGAGACTCCCTAGGATTTTTGAAAGGGGCAGGGTTTGAGGTTCAAGATCATGGACAAGATATCCACCAAATGTTTCAAGATTTTATATTTATTCACCATAGGTCTATACTTTCCAATGTGGGGTTCCTTATTGTCATGTGCCTTAGGGGATGAACTACTTGAGGTAGATGGATATACCACCTGAATATATGTTTAAGGAACACCAATTGTCAAAATATTGGGCCAAAATGGTCTGACCACTTATGTGGGATGATCAGACACTTATACACCACTAGTTAGTCTTCAAAAATAATTAGTTTTAGATGACTCTTGAAATATTATAGGGTGTTTCCATGTTCCTGTTGGTATTGTTGAAGTGATTCTACATGGTAATCAATACATATGTCGCTTTATTAGGGATTTTATTAAGATATGGATCCCATCCACTACTCTATCTTACCTTATAACCTTGTCTTCTATAGACTCTACCTTTTTATCCCTGTCCTGGTAAGGGGAACTTGAATTTATATAAATATTCACTATTGGATAATGGGTTTATTAAATGAATGACATTAATATAACCAAATATTATCAATTCAAAGGATGAGGATTCCATTTGGTGAGGTAGTTCTCATGCTCCAGATGATGTGGGAATGAAATCTGTAAGATTCCAGTCCAATTTGGGAGTCGAATTACTATATTTTTCTTATACCTCATCTTGCTTCTAATAGTTTCATCTTCCACTCTATTATGGTTCTGGAAATTCAAGTTTATAAAATGTGGGAGTTTTTAAGACCATTAGTAATTGATAGATTCATATTATGATAATGGTATTATCCTAATCAACTATCTTTTGATTCATCCAGTCATCAAATGTTTCCCCATTCCAATGTGGAACATCTTTCCAATCATTGTCTTCCTATAATCGGGTAGTGGACACATGGTCCACTTGAATAGGGAATTTTCCTAGTATAACCTATCTAGAATCAACATGCTTTGGAGGATGAATTTGAATAAAAATAATTCTAAAAAAGTGTGACCTAGGGTCTGATGGATGTAGAAATAATTAGGATGATCATTGAGGCCCGCCTCATTGGTTATTTTGGTCTCATAAAGCATCAGGAGATTGTTTTTCATGGATGTAAGGAAGTAACCTGAAAACTATTCATTTTCGAAGGAATAGATTTTTTTCCATTCATTCCTCAAATAGTGGGTGGCCTTCATCTCTATTTTCCTCTAGTTATGAAGCTTTTGTTGTTGTGATTCAGTGGGGTGTGTGCGACATGGTGTTTTATCTAGTGATCCAATTGTCACTAGAATTTATTTGATTATGATAGTGGAATTACCTTCCAGATCAGACCTTTTCTCTTATTTTATGATCATGGTCCGAAATTTATTTCTATTTCACCAAATGATATCCTCCAAGAATTGTTCCATGTCTACGAACTCTTGAATCCACCAAGATATTCCAATGAGATTAATGGTGTTTTTTTGTTCATCATAAAGGCTCTCTGTTGATAGTTCTAGTATTTTCTCTTATGGGAGAGGAATAGTTATTGAATATATCAACCCTTTAAATCTATAAATAAAGTCATATAAATATTAGTTTTCACACTTTTTCTCAGTTTATATGGTCAATGATCATCATATTCATTAGTATAGAGCTTAATTGATGGAGGAATTGATGATGAATGTCTTCCTGGCCTATGATAGACCATGATGGGAGGATACTATAACAAAAACTAAGGCCCTACCCAGGATTGAATGAATAATCTCTCTTTTTAGTGTTTTGGGACTATAATGGGGCCACACTGGGACATGAAATGTGGGAGTTACTAATCTGGATCCACAAGTTCATTAATGATTAGGAAAATGAGATTCCAAAAATTAGGTGGAGGTAGAGTGTAACCAACCCATTCAGGATATTTCCTCCTTTTATGATAAATTTGGGGCATGTATCCATTAAATGGCTTCCATTTTAGTGGCAATATACTTTATAGTGTTGAGGAGTTATGGGGGTAACATTGTTTGATCCATCCCCTAGGTGTGAGTAGTAGGAAAAGCATGATGTTGTTTCCTTGTATTCATCATTTTCTGATTTCTAGTTTGAACTAAGACTAGGTATTTATCAATATATAAGGCATTTATTTACTATAATTAAGGAAAATCGCAGTCGCCCACAATCCCGGAAATCAAACTGACTAAATGTTCAGACCTAGAACCAACCTTGTGTTCAGAATCGACTATTGTGGGTAGGTCAACTCCTTCCTGGTGAGTGAGAGGAGATGTGGTCACTTATTCTTAGAGGTGATACTCAATGGTTATACTCTCATTAATAAATTCCTCATTTATGTATATAATATTTCATATCTTTTCCATATACCATGCAAACTTCTCTCCCACAGATGGGGTTTCGGGCTTTCTTGGTGGCAGGTGGGATGTAGTAATTCCTTTCACTTTATCTCTAGTATAATTATGTTGAGGGTGGAAACTTCTTATTTGGTTGTCTTAAATTTTGGTTCCTCCTCTGGTTCTAGGTATGTTTGGACTCAACCGAAGCATTAATGCAGTCCGTATATATGTGTGTTGTATCTAAATTGTGTCTCTTGGTGTCTATGTCTCAATATGTATCATCTACTAGATGCATGGTCATTATGTTCACTAATTCATATTAAGAAGCCTGAATCATTATATCATCCTATAAATAATACACTCACTTTTCTCTGCCCACATCCCTTTTAAGAGTAAAATTGAGGTCTTACCCCTAACCCTTTCTCTTACTAGTCAGTTTCAGCCTTTGAACTTTGTAGGGATTGAGCTTCCCGGTCATAAATTACCTCAATTTTAGTCTATGAATTGAGACATGAAGAAAACATTTGACCATCCCCACTACGTTTTCCTGGAATGAAAGGGGTGTTTCGTGAGGCGGTAATAAGGTTTGGGGAACTGGCTACTAGAAACCACCACCCAACCTAGAGAAGACCCATTTTTGTTAGTGAATATGGTAATAATTCCCCCGGTCATTGGGGATGGGGATAATGTTGGGCCAAAACGATATTTCTTGATCTTATTGAGGATCTTATGAATCTTGGTGTAGTTTTCATGGAATTAATTCCCCAATACCTATAGTTTGTTGTTGACTTGGAAATTCCACCAATATCTTCTACACCCACTGGGGATTTGATAACCCATGGGGTGGAAATCATGGTGAACATTCCACAAGTCTTATGGGATAGGGTTTCTCTTGGGTACCTTCCATGATAGAATCCAATGAAAGATTCTTTATTTGGTACATTTTCACTCAATAATAATTCAGGTGTAGTGCGTACTCAGAATGTGAGATACATTCTATGAGGAGTTACATTACAGCTCGAGTTTTTGGTTCATTCATATGATATGTGTTCGAGACCTTTCATGAGGTCTAGATCATCATTTTACCAATGGTCTAAGATATTTGAATATTAATCTTTTTTGCCTTATAGATAGGAGGATTTTCTAGGATTTACCAATATGTATGTGTGCTACTTAGACCTATTACCTCTCATGGAATAATGACATCGCATGTTTCTATCATCAAGGGACTCTATTACCCCATGGATGAAGTGAAGTGTAATTCTCAATACCCACACCACACCATAATAAGTACATCTGAATAGGGCTTCAGTGATTAACTGTCTGAGGTAGCTAAACTATGAGGGAAAGTATGATGTTGTCTTGCACAATTCTTTTCAATTCCCAAGTCTTGAGCCAAGGAGAAAGAAGTGTGGTATATTCAATAGTAAATTGTATTCACTTCTGACAGATGATCATAATACCCATGATATGATAGGTTATTATCCTTTAGTTGATGAAGGTTCACCCATAGGTTTTGTTGTAAGTAAGGCATGTATTCCTCCTTTAACATGTCTATGATGTCATATTTGGAAGTGGAAATGGGCTAGAACAAAGTTGTAAGTTTTTTATCTGCCAGCTCTTTCCATATATCCATGATATCTTCTTCCTCGTCGAATTTATATTCCTCCACCTGGTTAGACCACAAATGAATTTTTTTTACTAATAGTGAATCATGACCTATATGACATAGGGATGGTGCTCACTAATGTGGGTTACCTGCTGACCGAGGTAAGGTATCACTTGAAATTGATGGTAAACCATATGCAGTTCACCCTAGTTGTTTAAGAACATATTAATAGGAAATTTTCTAAACATTGGTAGGACATACATAACTAGTTGATATGTCACTATGGAGAGGTAGACCATGGATGATGTTAGAGGTGGGATCCCCATAATCCATCTCTATGCTTCCATGAGGAGGACATCCATGGTAGGTATGGACTTATACTTCATATTAAGATTATAGGTATACTTGGGATGGTATAGATATATATTATATGGTTTCAAGGATTTTTACATTGAATAGGGTAGGAATATGAGCCTTGTCATGTATTATAGTCAGAATATGCCAGCCGTCCATTTTGGGTTTAGCGGGGTTATGAGCCTACTGCTTAGAATCCACTAAAATATATCGATGGATATATATATATATATATATAGATGTTGTGGTAATATTTGCCTATTTATAAGAGGCTTTGGGGTTATGATGGTAGAATTATAAACTTCTTGAAGTAATATGTTCTAGCCTTTGGGTGGTTGTTGGAATATGTCGGTCATACTTGGTCAAAATGGGGTTACGTACATGATTCTCATATTCATTCCCTATCAAAATTTGGTGATGAACCTATATAATGGTTAAAGGGATATGTGAATCTTTTAGTAAATCCTATAAGGTATTTTTATATTATCATATGTTGGTGGGAGTAGGAATATGCATCTTACTATAATCAGAAAATATAATATACTAGAAAGTTATTGAATTGCTGAAAAACAAAATATGGGTCTGAATTGAGGTGACTACTGAAATATGATGACAGACCTAAATTGGAGTGGGAATATTTTACCTATCCTAGTTTTTATTTGGAATATACCTTTTTCCCAATTCAATAGGAATATTCCCATGTCCTAATGTGACTACCAAACTGGACTGACAAACCCTGATTAGAATGGGGATATGATCCTAGTATTATGCTTCATTTTTTATTGAAATATTCTAATAATCATTCTGTATTGGTGAAATAATATTTTCTTGTTCCAAAATATATATCTATTCATGTTTTACATGATAAAATATTTCTATGGAAGTTCTAATATGTGTATTTTTTTGTTTATGTGTGGTTTATAGAATATGCCAATGAATCTCGTTTGTTACTGCCACTATATATTGGCAGTCTAGAATGGTTTGACCAAGAATATGAACATTATAATTTATTATGGTAAGTATATTCTAGGGTATGAATTTTATTCTAGTGAGAATATTTTCCCACTCATTCCCAAAATTTACCTTTAAGATATACTACTAGAATTTGTGTGTGTGAGTTGGAATATGTGGATGCCCCCTACTCGCTTCCAAAATATGCCAACATATATTATGTGTAAAAAACGTGATGTGAGCTTTCTCATTATATTATATAGTAGAATATTGGTGGACATATTTAGTGGGAGTGGTGGTATGGTCCCGCTCCCTATGTTCTACAAGTCACCATGCATAGAGAGATCTCTGAAATGCCTGATATTGGGTTACTGAGGGAAATATATCGGGTAGCGCCCGTAGCAGATAGCTGATGGCTGGTGGTTTCATGGAAATTATGGTGATAGTTAATAGATTCTATCTTAGGATACGCTTAACCAAGTGGGATTCATAGTACACTGCCTAATCCAACTTCCTAATGTATGTAATATGCTGATTATCGTGCCTTGAAGATAAGATCCTAAAGCGGTTGGTGATGGTGGTGGGAGTCATGGGATTCATCGCTTCTCTCCTTGGACTAGATGGACTAGTGTGCTTTAGAACCTAGATACACTTATGTGTATCCTACATTTTAAGTACAGTATCATGATAATGGTATTCCCTTACCATCGCATTCATCACCTGGTGTTGAAAATTTTGAATAGGTGTTGTGGTCCTTCTACTCCTAAGGGTTATAGTTCTTATGGAATTTGAAGCATCAGAATGATTATATAGTGATGATTACATTTCATTGAATCAAAGAGAGATTGGAAGAAGGTTTCTTAAGGTACATAAAGAAAACATAGACAAGAAAACCAATCTTTATAGTATCATAAATATATATATATATATAATGAATTAAAATTTTTCATAGGTATATTGATTAAGAAAACCATCAGGATACCATTTGGATCTGTATAAAAGAATAAAAAATTGATTAACACATAGGGAAAAAAACTTTGGTAATAAAAGGATTCATGTGTGGTTCAACATTTTTTTTGTGATACATGAAAATAAACAAAATATGTGTAGAAAACCCGATTTATTTGGTTATATTAGGATTCACGTTAGGTTAACCATTTTTTCCTAAAAAATGGTTTTCCTGATACATGATTGTGGGGGTTTAGTGTTGTTTCATAATCATTTACATATGTTGTACCATTTTTTTATAATTTCTCAATGGTATTTGGTGAACCATAAACATCCAATGGCTTCCGCATCTGTGATGATTATCATCGAGGACCAACTTTTTGAATACATGTTTCCATTGAGGTTATCATTAATGAAACATTAGAATGTGCATTTTTTGAGAGGATGGAAGGTTAGGATCATTACACCATGTTGGGGGGAATTATTTCCTACTATGGGACTCTCATATATAATTAATACATGTTCATGAATCCTTCCCATAATCTTAGCTTGGGACCGGTATCCCTCCTGTATTAACAATCGATTATTAGCATGTGTTGATATGGATACCTAATAATATTGCAGGTAATCCACTAATGTAGAAATCTATATATATTAGAGGTTATCCATTAATTTAACATCTATATGTGTCAAATGTTATTCAAAATTTATTTTATTTTTATGTAATGATGCTAGTTGATATCTGTGTAGTAGGGAACTCTAGAGCTTATTTTTATACAAGGAGAAGGTGATTGTTTCAATGTTGGGATGAAGAACATATTAGGGCTTCCTATATATCCTTATGAAAGGAATTATAACCCTCATTTTTCAGTTCTACTCAATGAGACATGTTGTACCATTTAAGGTCAAGTGATAAGGACAAACCATTTTGGTTAACACCGTGGGGAAAGGATGTCTAGGAAGAAATATTCCCAGAAATAGCTGATGTGGGACTTATGCATGAGCATCACTTGTTAGTTGAACTTGAATGGAATCCATCTAAATGGGGATGAGTTTAATCTCACAAGTAATATGGCCCTATAATATATGGGTTTGGTTCTACTAGTATGGATATGACCCAATAAGTAAAAATATGATTTGACTTAAGGAAAGTGATATTATGGAACCTAGAGAGAATATGGCCTTATAGGTAGAGGAAAATCATCTTGTCAGGGATATCTCATGATGAGAAAAAACCCCTAGAGAATATGACCTCAATGGAAGAAACATCAAAGCACATGAGAATATATCTAGGTGAGGTAAAGATGTGGATGAGTCTTGGAAGGAATATAACATCACATGTGGGAGCATTCTTTTATTATGAATATATCCTATTGAAGGAATTATCCATAAGGAATAAATCCCCAGTAGAGGTCAATGTAATTTTGATGATGTTGGATTTGAACCTCAGAGAGGCATACTACGTATCCTATCAAAATAGAAATAAAATCCCTTGTAGTTTGAATGATACAATTTAAGGTCGTACAACAAGTCCATACCATGATGTTTAATTCAATACAGTAAGTAAATTTTCATGTTGTTTAATATTGTAAAACTATGATGTTGGCCATATATTTTAACATTATATTGTGCGGGTGTTGTCTGTGCTGTTTAAAATCATTCTTTGGGGACTTCTGTGTTGTAAAAGATGTGAAAACCTAGGATTAAGTAGGTATTATTCATATGAGGATGCCCTAGTAAATATGGATGGGGATTGTACCTGATATGTAACTACATATGAGAGGCATTTTAGTTGCATCGATGGAATAGTCATCTCAAATCTCTAAGCCCATGTGATTCACTCTTGGTGTGAGAATCAAGAAATTTTTCATGATCGAATGCATTATATAGGATTATGTATTGGGGATTATATAAATATAGTTTGGGAAATACACTTAAGAATGAGGCCCATAGGATGACCTCACTTCTAATATACTGATGGATGGGTGTGGGGATATGAAAAGCTGTAGGTAATATTGACTCTGGAATGATATGTTAGGATCTTACTCTATGAAAGAAACCTATTTGAGTTTGTAGGAGATTACAACTAATAAGGAGTACAATACTCACTTAAGAGTGGAGGATAGAAGGATGAAGGATATATCTCTTTGATGGTACTAGTATTAGGGCTAACACATCGGCTGATTGGAAAACATACGGTGCATATTCTACTATATTTTACCAATTTTATGGAAACATGCAGGAGTCAAGTGTTACTACAGATCTAGGAGAACTCCCACCACATCCTCCAGAATTAGGGCCCTCATTACCAAGGGAAACAATTCTTTCAAACACTCTAGAGATATCGGTGGATAGAGGGGATAAGAAAGAGACCACCTTTTACTAAGGGAATGCTTGATCAAAAGTGGTCCTGCTAGTGTGACAGATACCCGGATCATGTTGGTCTTGTGGAATGGGAGGAGGGCCTAAAAGAAACATTTCTAGGTCTGTGATCTGGGTAAATTTGTATTATGCTTCACAAAATAAGGAATCCATGGTATCCTAATATAGTGATTGGAAATGTGTATTTATCTAATAGGAATTCCCAGAGAGATTGTATCCTTGTGAGGACTTAAGAAGAGAGTATCTCATAAACAAAGGTCTTAAGGTGTGTTTCTCCCTAGTGTTATATCCTGAGAAATTTTTCTCCTAGATGAACAACAATTGGTGATGCATCGCCTAGATGAATAGACTCAGGTGATACATTACGTAGCTGAAGAGCCCCTGGTGATGGGTCACCCAGGTGAAGGGCCTCGAGAAATGGGGCACCCAGGTGACAAGCCCTGTGTGATGGTTTTCCCAGGTTAAGGTCCCTAGATGATGGGCTTCTCAAAAGATGAGCCTCAGGTGATGAGTCACCCAGGTGATGATTTAGGTAAACCGTACTTCTAATTAAATTATTTTACCCTGTTAAAGTGTCAGAGTCTACCTAAGGGATGTGTTGGATGCTAGAGTAGAGTGTCTCTGAGAATTTATCTCTAGGTTATAGAAGTGGAGAAATCATCCAATATTCAGTGTCCAAGGGGGTCTATTTATAGGCATTGATGGAGGCACGGGAAAAACAGGCATGGAAGAGTAAGTCGGTGTGTGTTGGGGACCTGAGAAATACAATATTGCCGATCAGTGAAGGGTTGGGTGATGTAGACTAGGTGACCAAAGAAGAATAATTTGTGGTAGAATGGGAGACCATAGTATACCTATGCAGGGTAGGCTGCCCGACCATATTAGACTTGGGAAAGGCAGCCTAGGTGACCATAGGGGACCCTATGCGATGCCATGGGACTTGTCTCACTATAAAAAAAACGGTAATTTAGAGACATTTTTTAATGATGTTTTTTAGAAATGCCTATAATGTTTAAATTTAGGTACATTTTTCAAGAAAGGTCGCTAATTTAGGGATGCATTACAAAAAGTATCTCTAATTTAGGAACATTTTCTGAAAACATTGGTAAATTAGCAATTTTTTCCTGAAAAATTTCGAAAAATTAGTGACTCTTCGTTAAAACCATCGCTAAATTATTGACGCTTCATGAAAAGCATCACTAAATTAGTAACACATCCTGAAAAGTGTCTCTAAATTAGCAACACATTGTAAAAATCATAGCTAAATTAGGAACGCTTTGTGGCAAGCATCGCTAAATTAGTGATGCTTCTTGAAAAGCGTCGCTAAATTACCGATTCTTCCTAAAGAATCATCGCTTAATTGATGATGCTTTTTGAAATGTGACCCTAAATTAGCGACATTATATATATATATATATATATATATATAAACACTGACATGTGTATACAAACATATATATATATATAAACATAAAAACACACATAGATACCGATATAAAATATAAATGCACATAGATAATAACAACACAATAAAATATAAAAACAGATAAAAAACAGATAAAAACATAAACATATAAACATAAAAACATAAATATAGAATAAAACCAGGAACAGATAATACATTTAAAAATAAAAACATATAATACATATATATCACACATAGATATATATGTAACAGACACAAAAAAACATAATATATATAACAAAACATAAAAACATATAAAAACATATATAAATTAAAATACACACATAAAAACCTATAATACATAAAAATAGATAAAACATGAAAATTTAAAAAATATATATATAAACATAAAAAAGGTAAAAAACACACACATATATATATATAACACAAAAAAACATAAAAAACATATAATATATATAACACATAAAGATAAAAAACACAATATAAAAAATATAAAAACACATAAAAATATAATAACAGATATAAGTAAATAAAAAAATATTAACATATGATACATATATAACACACACAGATTTATAAAAATAGATAAAAACACAAAAATATAAAAATATAAATATAATATGATATAAAAACATATATATATATATAATACATATATAATAAAAACATAAAATAGAACATATATAAAATATAAACATATAAACATATAATATATATATAACATATATATAAAATATAAACATATATATAAACATATAATCATATATTTAAATATAACATAATATGAACATATATAGACATATATAGACATAAAATATAAAATATAAAATATATATTTATTATTAAATTTTAAATATTGAAATGTATTTATACATATATATAATATATAAAAAATATAACCATATATATATATATATGTCACAATACAATTAATATAAACATATAATATATATATATATAATATAACCATATATATTAATATAAATAAATATACATATATTTATATTGAAATATATATATATATATTGAAATATATATATATATATATATATATATTAATAGTTCCAATGGGTGAGTTGGCAGAGTTAATTCCTTAGAGCCTGCATGTCCCTATTTCGATTTCAACAGGCATCGATTTTTTCCATGTGGGAGATTGGTGGTACGGGATGGGTGAGGAACCAAGAACTGAACGGGAGACGGTGATGATGTAGGGGATGATGGGGACGACATACGTGGGGGCCAGAGCCAGCACTTTAGGGGATGGAGGGGACAACAACGCGGAGCGGGACAATCGTCGGGGCTGGAGCGGGACGGATGGTGGTCAGGGTGATGTAGGGGATGGTGATGCGAGGGCTGGAGCAAGATAAACCTGGGGGTCGGAGCGGTAATGATGACTATGCTGTAGGGCATGGCGATGTTGGGGTTGGAGAAGGACAGACGTGGGGGCCGGGACGGCAATGCGGGCGCTAGGCGAGGGGTGGAGGAGGCAAGCACCGGGGGAGAGAGGGTGAGGCGATGGGTTACGGGAGGTAAGGCATCACTAATTTAGCGACTTTTTAAAGAATTGCTAATTAAAGGGGTTTTAAAGAATATCTAATTTGAGACATTTTAAATATTCTCAAAATTAGTGACCTCATTCATCAACATTTTCAAGAAACATTCATAAAGTGAATTATAGATGTTTTAAAATGTCATTAATGCAAAAACAAACATCACTAAAGTGCATTTTTTTGTACTGTCTAAGGTTTTTGTGTCCTTCTCTTTCATTCACCATTTTATTTAAAAGGGAACACAATTAATATTAATGACATATTTCTTATTGAAAACAATATATCAGTCTTACGGTCAGTTAAGGAATAGTTAACTAAGTGATTCTCCATGGAGGAATTAGGCGAGACAACTTATATTCTTCGGATCAATATATATAATGATAAATCAAAGAGGTTTCTTAGACTAAGACATGGTACACATATTTACCATATACTGAAGAGATTCAATAGGGAAATATTCAGGAGGGGATTGGTTCCAGTGACACATGGTATACATATTTCCAAGAAAATGTGTCCGCGGACACAACTAGAAAGAGATAGAATGAGTAGGATAACATACTCCTCTATGATAGGATTCATCATGTATGTTATGATATGTAATAGCCTTGTTGTGTCCTACACCATGAGCATGGTAGAAAAATATCAAGATGATTTATGTGAACAACATTGGAGTATTTTCAAGTTATCATTAACTAACAAAGACATACTAAGGATCTCTTCCTAGAATATGGAGGATATGAGAATCTAGTAATTAAAGGATATAATGATGGTAGTTTCCAAATAGATTAGAATTATTTGAAAATCTATTCAGGATAATTCTTCGTTCTCAATGTAAGAGCTGTGAGATGGAAGAGTTCAAACCGCAAGTTGTCACTGATTCTATAGTGGAATCTGAATATATAGTCTTCCAATGTATCCAAGGAAATAGTTTGGATATGTAACCGTATCCAAAATCATATTATGTTTCCCCATATTAAATTATTTATCACCTTGTGTTGTGATAATACTACAATGGTGGGTCCCGCATAAGATCCAAGGTTGTATCAATGGATAAAGCACATACTTTAGAAGTATCATCAGTTGAAGAATTTTTTTCAAAGGGGAGAGGTCTTAGTGAGAAGAGTTTACACGGCATAAAACGTGGTAGAACTATAACACCTCAAGCTTCCATGATATTCTTCTCTTTGAATAATACAATAGCGTGTGATGTACGCAACTTCGAGTTCTAACACACCACAACTCTATCAAACTAGCTATTATGAATAGTAATAACCAATTTTTGAAATTTAATATTTTTTATCTTTCAAAATGGACTTCATTTTTGGATTTGGAAAATCGAAATTAGCTTGGGGTGAATTTTTTGTATTTTTTTGAAAACATTAAATTTTTTATAAATAGTGAAAAACACTGAATTATAGTTTAAAACCAAATTTGTATTTA
The DNA here is from genome assembly GCA_963277665.1 of Viscum album. NCBI lineage: Eukaryota > Viridiplantae > Streptophyta > Magnoliopsida > Santalales > Viscaceae > Viscum > Viscum album. The sequence continues at coordinate 186,200,045 of OY728155.1, read as the reverse complement.
AATAATTATTGATTTTATTTAAATTTATTTTAGGTCAAAATAGATACAAGTTCAATTTAATTCATTGGAGTCATATTATAATAATTTTAGATATATAAAAATTTTATTGAACTTTTTACCGTCTTTTACCCACCTCCTAGGAGCATTTGAAAATTTACATAAAATATAATTTTACCGCTTCTGTGAGTTGAATTTCAAAAATCCGAGACACAGGGATGATATCAGTAAGTAAAATTTTGTTCAATAAGATGAAAATAATTTTTTTGTGAATAGTCACTTTTTACTTTTATTTACCACGGTTAAAAGTAAATAGGGTAATTATGGGTAAAAATGATATTATTATTACCCTAACACATGTCCTAATTCTATTGGATGATTATAATTCTACAAAAAACAACCTTAGTAATAAAATAAGAACCTATTTGGCCCACTTGGATTAGATTAATACTTTTATTATTATTTAATTCAAATAAGAGTTAAAAGAGTTAAAATCAATGTTTAATAACTAAAACATTTTTAATATAGGGGTACACATATGATAAATTCTACTATAAATATTTATTATAAATCTAAAAATATTTCCTACATAATGGTATTTTATTTATATTTTTTAAACATTAAATAATTTAATTTATTTAAAACACAAGGATGATGCAGTAATTACCTAATTAATGAAATATTAAAATAAATATTATTATAAATATCCAAATAAATGTTATTTGAGACTTTTTATGAATTAAAATAATTTTATAGGTTAATATTACATATTAGGGTTGGTTAGATAAATTGTTTTTGAAGTAATAATGCTGTTATGAATTTAGCAAAAAAATAAAATACCAAATAGTGTCAAATTGACATAAAAGAGTTTTCAAAACAAATATTATATTATTAATTGATATTCTATTCATAAAAATCTAAGGTTCAGCCAAAATACTTCTATAATGACATTTGTATCATTAATGAACCACTTGGGGTTCCTTTGGAAGTATATTGTTAGTTTATGAACCATGTAATATAAAAATACAAAGAGACATGGTAAATGTCAAACTACTTAACTGAGAGTTAAATCTAAAAGATAAGGTTAATATAGTGACCCAAAACTATCTAAAACCTATTGGTTGAGTGGTTTTCGGCCCATCCCCACCTTATAATTTAAATAATATATTTTGGAGCCATTAAAAACCGAAAAAGTATTTTATTATAAAATAATATTTCTAGCTTTTCCTAAGGTTCCCCTCACCCCTCTTATAAAAGGTCACTCCCCCTTCTCTCTAATTCACACGTTCAAAGCCATTTTTAATAGAAAACCCTACCCAAATACCCTCTAAACTATCCTCCCTTCATCCTAGAGGCCTTAAATTATTTATAATGCCAATCTAAAGAGCCCTTTTGATCAAATCAAAAGGAAGAACCTGAAGAAGAGGTAAATATTTCATCTCCTCTTTCATGTTCCTTTCTTCATCCACTTCCTCTTTATTTGTTGTTTCTATTAAAAAATAATAACTATTGTATCTTCTATATACTATTATGTTATTATAAATATGGTACAACCATATTCATTATTTTTTCCATCCTTTTAATGACATGTCACCATACGTGCGTAAGTACGGCTTACTATCTCCACATCATGGTGTAATTGTTATTCAATACATTATTATTTGGATGGGTATAATAATGATGTTTATTTTATGTAAATAATAAATATAAAATGATAATTATTAAATATATATGATATATCATACAATTATATATTATTTTAATATCAAAAGAATGATATTGTCGCTCGTGCATACGTACGGATTACCGTCTCCACGAACCTGATGAGATTCATTCCCCATCGTATCCATTCAAGTATAATTTTCATTAGATGATTAAAAATATTTCTTAATGACATAATATCATTATCAATATGAATAAGATACATCCTATCCAGAACAAAAATTACTTACATAACAATTCATATAATGGAAAATGAAACAGTTGACACCTGAAACAACAATAATACTAAAAATATTATTAACAAAGCAATATTAAAAGATCATATACGATATCATATTAATTTATATGATTATTTTATAATTTAATAACAATTATTTCACCATTATACATGAGGTTAACCTACCCTTGACCAAGGAAAATTACAAGGCAAGGGTTAATTTCACAATCTCTTTATTATCAGTGGTTGTTTTTACGTAAATATCTACTAGGACCTCTTCATCCTCCACATCCATGTTTCTTAAAAATTTATTTCAAAACATTTTTAATATTAACTATACAATGGTATAATGTCATTTATACCCTTATTTGACCATATATGTTTTGAAATGAATCTTTCCATAGTTTTCCAAACAAGGTACTTTTTGACCTTTTCTACAAATTTATGTTAAGAATTTTTTTTAACTTATACGGCGGGTGTGGCTATTTTCCACCATTATAACATCGTCGAAGCTTCTCTTACAATATTATAATAATATTTTCAAATATAACTGTTTTATTTTATAATTACGTGACTTTTAAATGATTTGAAAATAGAAAGGCATATTTCTCTAAAAAGGTTTTGATTTCGTCTATGTAAATATCCTTTGATGGATTTTAAGTTTGTTTGAAGTTGATTTATTATGATACAAAAAACATATTTTATTGAATGTTTTGTGATATGTTTTATTGTGGATGTGTTATTTCATACCATTAATTGTTTATTTATAATTATTATCATTTTTTATGCCAGTTTTAATACGAATGATTATGTTATGTTTAAACCTTTTCATATGAGGAATGCATTGGACATGGTATGTGACGGGTGGAGCCCGCTATAGCTCCTCTATGAATTGGTAGGTCTAATGAGAAAAACTAGTGTCTTGGCAAAAGGCCTTAACTATGTGGTTATGGATGTCTAGAATTATGCATTCCATCATTATGAAAGTGGCTATTGATATTGTATGTTATTATTCGACTAGTATAATATCCATACAAATAAGTAAATGGCATTATTTTTTTTCTTTTTCATATTATATTGATGTTTAAGTTTAAAATGATTTTGTTTTAGTCTTATACATTGCCTTAAATTTTTATTCTTATTTATGAAAGTTTCTGCTATATTGTTATCCTTACTGAGCATCTGAGCTCACCCATTTCTATGTTTTACTTTTCCCTGGATGCAAAGAAGTATATTATGACTGACCTGCAGGGATATCCTAAGGGATCTCAGTGTTGTCTATAGAAACAACATTATTGTAGTTTTCCATTTTATATTGTAATTTAAACCTTATGAATGTATCTATTACTTTCAAGGATACTAAACTAATCGTTCTTCCGAGACTTGAGATTTTGTGATCATCCCAACGATACATAATAATGCACTGAATCTGGGATTCTGGGGTTGGGGCATTACAAGAACAATTTATGAATTCCTTATCTTAGCAAAAACATGCATATCATGTGAGAAATAGCAGACTAATGATTGTTAGTCGCTGGCTCTAGTCTAAGTGGGATTATATTGGATTTTGTGCCCAATAACTAAAGTTTATATACATAATGATTAAAATGTATTCATTGTTTTTAAAAAATAATAAATTTTATATGACATCATAATAGTTCTTATGTGCCCCAATGTATGTGAAAATGTCCTAAGGTTATATGTTGCACTGAAAGGTCATAATAGTCATCCGCTATGATGAGAACCTAGAATTCCAATGGTAGTATTTCTAAATATATATTCAGTGGATAGATGATATCATTTGAAGAGACAAAAATGAAATAGGATATCAGGGGTAGGAGTCTTATAATACATTAATACTTCTTCTCATGTACTTCATACCTATTAATCTTAAGAAATGAGATTATGAGAATCAGACTCACTGGTAGTAAATCCATATTTATATATGTCATTGGATGTTCCTATCTTTGGATGTTTATAATGGTTCATATAATTTAATATTATTGTTAATTCCTTTTTGGGATAATTTTATTTGATGTATTTTTATAAACCATGACGATATATGTTTGTGGTGAAGCTGGGTTCATTTGGTGCGTCATGAGTGATATGACATTAATGAATAATGAAATAAAATATTTTTACCTTATATTACTTAATATAATTTGATCACTTAGGCCCTTTCATGATAATAGAATTACTTTATTAGGAATATATCCATGGAATACTATTGGTAAATTCATTTTTGGAATGTCAATGAAAGAGACATCAAGAATCTTGGTTGATGACACTAGTGTGTGACCTAGTTTATTAGAGATATCATGATAAAGGGATTATATTACATTACTTACATTTGTATAAGTTTTTATGTAGTTACAAAATTTAATTATTTCTCTAGGGATGAATTAGCCTAGTGTTAGATGCTAATATTGGACTTTAGGAACATCTGCATAATTCTATTGAGAAAGGGGCCAAGAGAGTCACACACTAAGTGTATCTAGAACCTTGATTAAATTTTTTATGAATTTAACATTTTGAAACAATATTATTCTTGTATGTGGTTTAATAATTATTCGTGTTTTTATTGATCTCAAATATTCAATCACCAGTTATTCGTAAGAATATATATTTGAGTTGAATATTTAATAAATATTTATTCACTATTCCAGTGAATATAATATTTGTTTTTTTTATCGGTGAACAATGTGGTGTTATTTATTTAATAAAATAGATAGTCATTATTCAAGGCCTGATATATATTAATGAGGATTAATGAACCAAGCTTAATGGTCCACCGAGAAATGACATATTAAATATTAATTGAGTAAATGTTAATTTATTTATTCAAAAAAATATATTTATTTATTTGTGAGTCTAGTGAGTGCCAAGTAAATGATAACAATAATAATATTATTATTTAGTCATGGGGTTAGTTAAGTATTAATAAAATAATAATGTCCTATGTTTAATTATTTTTTTCTAACACTAGCTCTATTTAAACCTGATTATAAGATTCTCAACCCTAATTTTCATTGTACACAACAAAAGTATGAGGAGAATTCTTCCAATCCCTATAGGGATATTCTCTTAGAATTATCTTAATAACATTGAACAACCCTCCTCCTATTACTTATTGAATTTAGAGAGAATAAAAAAATATTTCCGACCATAAATCAATTCTTTTAGTGGTCATCAGTGAATAATGCAATAGCCAGAATCTTTCACACTAGCACCCAGAAATTTATATAGTGATGTTTGGAGGTTCATGGTAAACATTTGGATCACTACTAGAGGAATTATACCCTCAAATCATCTCACCAGAATGATGGTATGAAATGAAGTGGTATATAGAATCATCAATGAAGAAATAATTAATAAAAAAGGTAATTATTTATTTATATAAATTAATTATAGATTGTATGTGATGATCATGTGTTCTTGGTTAAAGCATCAATTTCAATTAACCATAATGTTAATTTATCTATTCATGACATTCTTCATCATGTAAATCTCAGATTATTCATCAATTATGACAAAAACTGAGGTCAATAATTACCAATAGGCACTTCCACTGCACCTAGAACCTTTAGAAACTATGGGGATGATAAAAAACCGAGAGAAGGTTATCAGTGAATCATAGTAATGGTGGGTTCATGCATTTTGAATAGGATTTAGAAGTTAGATTTTTGGGGGATAGAAATTATCCGAGTTTTAACAGGGATATTCAATAGCATGAGAGTGAATTTAAATGGGCATATAGATCAAGCTTATCTCATTAAGATGATTAACAAGAACCAATCACAGGGAATTATCACTCCGCACAAATGCAGGTTTCGCTCTCAGGGAGTTTCCAATCATATGTTTGTATATGATATGATTCTCTTTGATAATGGTAACAAATGATCCATAAGAGGTATTATTAAAACCCTATATGAGTACTATAAAAGGAGTTTTAAAAACAAAAAACACTATAAAAGTAGTATTTATGTATCAAGAAAATTATAAGAGAGAAGGGTCTACACCATTAAATCAAGATTGGGTATCCAAATAAGGAATTTTCCTAAGGAATAATTTGGGTCTCCCATATATTTGGGTCTCCTATCTATTCATCACTATAATAAAGTGGTGGATAAGATCATGAATTATATTAATAATTGGGAGAACATATTTATTTTATTTAGAGGTAGGATCACTTTAGTCAATTGTGTTTTATCCTCAATCCATATGAATATTCTCTTAGTTATAAAGGTGTTGAAATCTATTATCAAGGAGATATAATCCCTCATGTGCCCATTTATATGGGATTCCCACTCAGAGAGGAGGTTATATTGGGAATCTTGTAAGATAATGGAAATTCCCTACATTGTAGGAAGTATCAACCTTATATGTGTAAAGGATGTGATGGATAGCCTATATATAATACTTTCATGGGAAATCATTGGAGTAAAATACCTTTGGGCTTCCATTACATAAAATAGATACAACAGATACCCTCATTCATATGGTATAAATTCTTCAGTGCTGTAGAAAATTATTGGAAACCACATGAAACCTCTACGGTTCCTGACACGGTGGATCATAGGACATTGAGATATCAACTTCTAGGAAGATAACTAGGTTAGTTCTAGTCTGATTTTTTAGGGTTTCCCATCACTAAACATGACCATCCAGTAAGAATTTTTTTCCTTCATTTCACTCAATCCATCCTCACTTATGATCAATGGAATGTTTTCAAACGTATTTAATTATTACACATCTAGGATAGATGCATTTTTATTGGCTCCTATTCTGGGTACTTCAAGAACAAATTGTAATGCATATTGGTTAATGTACACAAAGCTCACAACATTTGGGGAAGTCATCTTTTGTGTAAGGAGGTCCCAGAGAAATTCAAGTTTCTCATATGGTGGGATTGTAACCAAACATTAACCACAGTTGATTCCATTTAATGCAAAATAGTTCAAATGGATTCCAAATTCTATTTTTGTATCAATCCAAAAGAATAATATATTTTCCGTTTAATTTTTATTGGAGAATGGGTGGAACATATCTGGAATTCAATCAGTATCTTCATGGGAGTTTCATAGAATGTCTATAGTAGTAATGACTTCTTACAATGATGGTTTCATGGTACAGAGATTAAACACTAAGAATTAGAGGTGAGAGTTATCATTTTTTCTGAAGGCTACTGGTATTTATAGAATGAGAGAAATAAAGCACACTCGAATGGAATAATGTGATCGAGTTTGGATCTTGTTTTAAAGACCGAATGTGTTGTGGTAGACCATGAAAATCTTCTCAAATTTTGGGCTCTCTCCCCATACCATAGACTGCTCATGTCAAATAGGTTTAATCTTGCTCGTGTTATTTATTCCCCTCCTCATGGTCGTTGTATCTGCTGGTAGAACCCAAGAAATTGTTTTAAGCTAAATGTTCATGGATCTTGTTCATATGGGGAGATGAATAGAGGAGGATTAGTTCAGGATAGTAATGGTTTTGTGGTGTTTTCATTCTCTACTTATTTTGGGATAGAAGACTCACTCAGGGAAAAATATTATGCATTTTTATAAGGATTGGAGCATTTAAAATCAATGTGCATCAATCAGGAAACTATTGAGAATGATTCACTTATCCTTTATGATCTCTTAAGAAATAGATCTCAATTATGTGGGTTATTATCTACCATATTTAGAAATATATGCCACTCATCACTGACCAGGTGAAGATCCTCCACACATGGCATGAAGATAATCAAGCTATGGATTACCAAAATTTCAAAGCTTCTTGGGTTCACACATTACACTCTTTTTCTAGTATGGTATCCCTTACCATTGATTGTGCTGATATTAATAGAGGTTATACTCTTGGTATCCATTTTTATAGACCCCTTGATTTTTTTCTTCTTTTGTGTTTTCTTCTCACTTTGGTCCAGCTTTCATTAATAAATATATTTTCCATCCATTTAAGAATATGTGGATGAGTTCCTTTAGTAAATTATTTCTTTAGTGATGAATTCTATGTTACTATAGGTTTCAGACATAGTGAAAAAATGGGAAGGGTGAAAAATCAAATAAGTTTTGACGATCTGATGGATCTTTCACAATATTTCCAGTAATGCGAATGCCATGACTAATAAAATTTTCTATTAGATATTGATGTAAGGAAACCCAGAACCCAAAGAGATGATGTTTCACATTAAAGTAATACTTAATTTATTTATATCTAGAAGAAATGATTACATTTTCATGGGATCCTATCTTCAATGATATTTTCAATATTTTTGAAACCCTCTATATTACCATTTTCAATTTGTATGGATTTATGCCTGTAATCCCTCTAGTGGTGATCTCCACATACTCCTTTAATATCTGAGAAAATCCAATTGATTTATGGGTGTTAGTATGGAAAATCAAATAACTTTTTTTATTCATCTAGATAATTCCAAGATCTTTCAGGCTTAAAGGTGTTCTTCTTATTATTGAGAGGATGAGGGGAGGAATTTGAGAGAGAGAGAGAGAGAGAGAGAATTATGTTTTGTACAATGATTATCTATTCTCAATTTTCAATTAACCCTAAACAATATACATAACCATAAATTTATAGAGATATGGTTTATGTTAAAATATTTCTTAATTGTGTTATATATCTTAAAAAATATATTGATCATTAACAAACCCCATTCCAAATTATTATTATTAGTATTTTATGGCATGCATTAAGTCTCTCAATGATAAATATTATTTACTAACTTGTAAATAAATATTTATCAATCGATGTTGTATTGGTCCAATAATCATCCTCAGTATTTATTAAATACCCAAATAAATATTTAATTAAATATTTTATTCATTAATAAATATTTTTTATCGACAAAACATCAATAAAATTACTTCTTAATCTTGAGAATATTATTTATTCCATTAATTAAATTAAAAGATAATTTAATTGATATCAATAGAAACACTTAGTGTGTGCCCCTTTAGGATTCTTTATCATTATATTTAGGTGGGTATGCCTAGATTCCAATATTACTATCCATAAATAGGTCACGTCGCCCAAGATAAAGAACATAATTTCACAATGGTTCAAACCGCATACAAATGATCATAATTTAATATAATCCCTTTATCACAATATCTTATCAAGTAAGTTGCACATCTTTGTCAGAAAACTATATGCTTCATACACCTTTCTTTATTTATATAAAATAAACACATTATTGCACCATGAAAATTGAATTTAACGCCAAATGTCTATTCCAATGAAAGGTTTGAGATACCAGCTTCTATAAAGATGAAAGGAAAAATACTTCCTTGACTTATCCATTAATAACATGTCACTGATGACACACCAAACATACCCAACTTCCTACCAACATATAGCATAATGTTTTTTGTTAGTAAATATAAGTGTGTGATTCATGACACATGTCAATGATTTATTAAATTCTAAAGGCCATTACACATGCACAAAGATAGGAATATCTGATGACCCCAAAACATGTGGAATTCATACTAACAAGATTGTTCTCATAATCTCCTTATTGGAGATTTCCAAGTGTGAACTTTATGAGAAGAATCCTTATCATCTTAAAATTACTCACACCTGAAAATATACATATTATGTGTCTCATCATAATACATTATCCAATATAAGGACTATATTTAAGAATATTATCATAGAAATTCATTTTTATTATCATAGCGGAGAATTCTATGACCTTATTAATGTGATAGATAATCAAGGACATTATTACATTAATTTCATTTAGAATAATTAAAAATATGTTATAAGAAGTTTAATTGACATTTAAATACTCAAATATACATGTATTAAAAGTATAAATAGTTGTTCCATGGATAGTAACTCCAAAAAACTCCCTCTTCGATGTGAGCCAACTACCTAAGACATTTAGTTCCCTAGACCTCACAAGATAATCATGTTTATACCGAGTCAAGGAATCATTCAAGGTCTCTACCACATTATATTCTATAGAAAAATTGTTCACTACAACCTCACCTCTATGAGAATAATCCCTTAAGAGATGATACATCCAAAGCATGCACTTCATCCACTGATATGACCTTGTCTCTTTTACTAGAGAAACTTCTACAGTATTATCACAATAGAGTGTGATGGGATATTTACTATTAGTTACCACATCAAGATATTGTATGAAGTTGCACATCAATACTTCATCTTTAGCTTCCTCAGAATTCAAAATATACTCAGTGTCTTCTGTAGAATCTACGACCACATCATGTTTGATGTTTTCCTTCTCACATCACCTCCATTCAAAATAAATATGTATCCCATTTGAGACTTCATGTTGTCTTGATCAAAATAGAAACTAGAATATGCATATCGTATTATGAATAGTGCCTCATATCATCCATAGATTAAAAAAATATACTTAGTATGCCTCAGATACTTAAGGATAGTCTTGACTTTGATCCAATGGTGATCACCTAGATCAACATTATATCTACCTACTACACTCAATGTATAACCAACATATATCCTTATACATAGAATAGAATACATGCAGACCCAATCATTAACACATATGGAATACTTTCCATTCTATTTCTTTTCTCATCTATCTGAGGACATATTTTTCATGAAATGTTATTTCCATCTGACATTGGAAGCAATATCATCTTGGATTATTCCATACCGAACTACTTCAGTATCTGGTCAATATATTTACCTTGACTTAGGATGAGTATTATCCTGGATATATCATGATGGATCTTAATACCAAGAATATATGGAACCTCACCTAAGTCCTTCATGGAGAATCAATTATTCTGCCATTCATTAATAGACTGTAATACTGGTATTTTATTTCCAATAAGTAATATCTCATATATATATATATATATATATACGATTAAAAAGATGAATGAACTCTCACTAAACTGTGTATAGACACATGTATCACATTCATTCTTTATGAAACCAAATTCTATTATGGGTTCATCAAAATAGAAGTTTCATTATGATTTCTTTAATCCATAGATGGATTTCTGAAACTTTCATAAGTTATTGGTCTCCTTTGGAGTTACAAAACCTTTAAGTTGTGTCATATGGAAATCATCCTAAAGATTCTCATTAATGAAGGTTGTTTTGACATCCACTTTCTAGGTCTCATAGTCATGGTAATTCACAATTTAAAGTATAATTTTGATCGATTTAAGCATATAGATTAGAGAAAATGTTTCATCATAGTTAATTCCTTGAATCTATTTAAACTCTTTTAAAACCAGCCATGCGTTATATTTATTAACTCACCCATGTATGTACAACTTGTTCATGAATACCCATTTACAACCAATGGGTTTTACATACACTAAAGAATCTACAAAAATCTATAATTGGTTTTGATATATGAAATCCATTTTAGAATTCATATCATATTTCCACTAGAAAACATCTATTACACTTAATTCTTCCTTGTAGGTTAGAGGATCATTTTTATCAACAAATAATTTTTCATCATCTTAGGTGACAAGAAAACCATATTGTTATTATTATCTAACCTCTATTGAACTCTTATAAAAAACATGTTCCTCTCGAATAACTTCTTATTATATGAGGAAAATTGGAATTTTTTCTTGTTCCAACTCTTATGTATCTTGAGATGTAACGTCCCCAACCCGGGATCCACTAAATTAGTTCCCCAAGCCAAGTAGCTACATGACCTCAAGCTCACATCCCCGTATGCTAGAGGTTTCCAACTAGAAGAGAGGGTCCAATAGGTCATGTGGGGAGACTATACCCTCAATACCAGATTAAGACATAGTAGATAATAATTTAAATAGATAAACTTAAGAGAAAAATCCATAACATGCATAATAACCAAATCCCAAAACTGGGTACAATCATGAACAATAATAAATATTCCATGACATGCTACAGTTCCAAGTGAACAAAACCCATAATAAGAAAAATAGTAGAATCCCAAAAATTATCTAGACTCAATGTCATGGACCTCACCCAAACATGTCCCATGTCCAAATGATCTCTATAGCATAGAGACATTTCCCTTGTCTTGACCTACAAGCATGAAATCTTCTCGGGTACCCAACGGCGGCCCGAGCAGGGTGTGAGTATAACTCAGTAGGCCACCACCTACAGTGTATACAAATTATACATCAAGGCAGATAGTTCATGAAAATGATAAGTAAAGTCAATTTATGGTAAACAGTTCAATAGTCTCTTTATTTATGTTCCTTTAAGTTAACCTACTAATTAACCCATGTTTGTTACCAAGACTTTTCATTTATCATGTCACCCTTTTCACTTGTTCGATGGATTAGGAATGGTAAATTTTTTCAACATGTGGGAATTAAATAGGTCCTATATCACTAAGCATCATAACACAACCATTCCCAATATCCTTACCTCGAAGCCTCAGTCCAGGTGGAATTAAACAATTAGAGGAATAGAACTCCATCCCCTTCCCTAAACCGTGCATTTAGGGGAGGATCTAGAACCTCATTCCAACTCAACCCATGGGTGTAGAACCTCATGTCAATAACACACTCTACCAAGCCATGTGCACATGCTTATTTATTAATCACCACAAAACAATATATCAAAACAACATATCCAAATTCATTTACAATCATCGAAAAAATCTCAATAAATGAGAAAAAAACATTATTGCCTCAATCCATTAACACATTCATCATTTATATTACTCAACCCTTCAGTCCCATTTCCCATTTCTCATGCCTATATTACTATGCACATTCAAGTAATAAGCTAATTCCCAAGAATTTTCCCATTAATCCATTTAACCATTTTTCATTCCAACGAAACAACCCCTTAGGTTATTACCCAACCTAATTGTTTTACTAAACGCTAATTGTACATCCTTCAAGCATATTAACATATTAATCATGGGATCTATGTTCTTGCACAATATCCTACACTTACATAGCTAGATCTATGTTCGTGGAATATCGACACACCCCTCGGGTTGCCCTAATTTTGTCGAGTCATCCTCCTTACATCCCAGAGCGATTAAGAGGGTTTAAATTAACGTTTTAGACACCACTAAATCACATCATGTCAAGGGAATCAAGAAGTATTCAAAAGAGGGAAAGAATAAAAACCCTACATGCACAAATCTACACAAAACCCAGGGGATTCAAATTGTAGACCACCTGCCTTGAATCAATTGGTGAATGCACTCTCAACCCAAGCCTTAGATCCCAATCCAACACCCCTTTGAAGCCTCAACCTAGAACTTCAATTCACATACAACGACAATCCAAATGGCCAAGAATCAAAAAGATATTGATCCTTGGGAGCTCTTAGTCCCTTTGGTTAGTTCTTAGGGCTGCAAGGGAGGAGTGGGAGGAAAATCATAAGTGGGTTATAAAATCCCTAAGTGGAATTTTTATTATTATTTAAAGGTTTTTGGGCCACACGGTTTAGCCGAACGGTTTCCAAATAGTGTGCAAACCATGCAGATACTTCTGTCTCAAAGTGCCCCCGTGCACGGTATGTAATGCCCCGACCCTAGTTACCCAATGCTGGTGAATTATTACATAGCATTGGAATAATCATAAAAGATCAAGTCTTGAAATAATGATTACTTTAGTATCCTTGGAAACAAGATTCATACATAAGTTCGACTTTACATCATGAAGGGAAATAAAACACAAATATATTTCATTAGAAACATCCAAGCCTCCTAGATTATGCCTGCTGGTCACTCATAACTAACTTGTTCATAACCTGGGAAAATGAAATATAAGAAAGGGGTGATCTCAAATACTCTGTAAGGGTAAGTAATATAGCGGATGATGACATAAATATTAATCATGGTGAATAATTGAAACCATATGCCTTTACCAATAATAAACATGAATACTTTTATGGAAAGAATATGAGCTGAGTAAATAATTTCATAATAAAACATAATCATGGGTATTCTACTAGTCGAATGACCACATGAACCATCAATATTATTTCCAAAATGATGGAATGTATAATGTTAGACATTCTGAAACATTTTGTCAAGACCTCAGCCAAGCCGTCTAAAAATGATTAAGGCCTCGGCCAAAACCATATATCAAATTGGGAAAGGGCCTCATCCAATTCCACGTCTAGTTGTTTCATGAGACCTAATGATGCATCCAGGAGCGATAGCGGGATCCAAATTTCACTTAGTAAGTCCAATGCATTCCTCATATGAACAGGATTAAACATAACATAAACATTCGTATTAAAAATAGCAAATGAAATGTCAATACTTTCTCCATAAACCATGAATGGTATAAAAAGAACACATCCACAGTCAAACATAGGACAAAACCATAAATAAAATATGGAAGTTTTTTATCCTAATAAATAAACTTCAAATAAGCTTAAAATCAATCAAAGGATTTTGACATAGATGAAATCAAAAAATATTTGAGAGAAATATCTCTTTTTTTGAAATCATTTAAAAGTCACACATCTATAAAGGAAGTAATTTAAAAGAGATTTTTTAATCAAATTATCCCATACCACTTTGAAACTTTTGAAAATAAAAATAAATTCAAAACATTCATGTCCATATAAATAAATCCTCAAAATCATTCTGAAAACATGGACATTAATTAAAAATATTTAGAAAGATAAATCGTTAAAACATTTAAAATTCGGATCTTGAAAAAGAGTACCTCTAACAAATTCTTAAAATATTCATTTTGAAATCATTTAAAAGTCACATAATTATAAAATAAAACATTTACTTTCAAAATATTCATATAATCTTGTAAGGGAAGCTTCGACGATTATATAATGGAGGTAAATAGCCGCACCCGCTGTATAAGTTAAAAAAACATTCTTACCATAATTTTGTTAAAAAGGTTAAAAGGACCTTGTTTGGAAAATGATGGAAATATTCCCTTATTAAAATCTTATAAAAAGTCAAAAAAGTGTAAAAATGACTTTAACCCATAGTCTATAAAATAGTAAGAATATTTTGAAATACATTTTTAAGAAACATGGATGTGGATGATAAAGAGGTCCCAGTAGATAATTAAATATAAACAACCTCAGATAATAAAGAGATTGTGAAATAAACCCTTACCAATTTGGTAAATTATGAAGAATACAAACCTTAAATGAAGTATCATACAATGAATATGTAAATACTTTTAAACACCATAAAATTTCAAGGAAACGTTTTTCTTAATTTCTTTGGAATTTTATGAGTGCGCAGTTTCTGACGACACCTGATTTCGAGGCTCGGTGTGCCCGGAATCAATTTCTGAAGTTCAGATCATGTACGTTCAGTAAACGAATGAGTTGGATTTTCTATCATTTGGACTGGTGTTCAGAATTGATATCTAAGGGCACAGATGAAACCGCAGATCCGGTAATTTCTTAAGGGGACCTTTACAGTAGTTGCATTTTGACGGGAGAAGAGGTTAAATTTTCAGTTTGTTTTTAAGGAATAAATAAAAATATGTGTTTAATATTTTTATTTGAGGAGGGTAGTCATTATCCTACAAAATGGAATGGTTTAGTGAGGAGGGGCCCGCAAGAGACCCTAACTCCTAACCCCCTTTTAATCACCCCTTTAATTATGTTGTAAACACTTCATTTATGAAGAAACCTCTCTACCTTCCACTCCTCAATTTAAGATTTCTTACACATATAATTAATGATGATATGGTTCGAATTCTTTAATATGGGGGAAATATTTGGTAATATTTGTTAGGAAAAAAATCGTGAGGTGGAAACCTTTGGAGGAATAGAAGAGCACCTTCCCTCCGTGAATAACGGTTCACCTTCTGTTGGATCTCCAACGAACGACGCTTGAGCCGGATCGAAGGCCTTTGAGGAAATGATGATGTCAACGAACCAACTTCCACTCCCTTTCGCGATACTGTTAATGAACGCTGAACCTTGAGGTAGGGGTTTTTTATGTTCAAATTTTAATAACATTCAACAACATTCTTCAATTCTTGAGTTTTGGTTTGGCCGCATGATATTTCCATAACTGGAGGAGATCGGACCACAAAAACACGTCTGATTCTCCTCCCCTTTTCTTTTTTTATTTTCGACGATGTTGGAGGTGGAGGCGCACAGTGCCGTTACTCCATGCGGTGGTTGGCAGGGAACCGCGGCCATGCAAGGCCTCGATGAAGGCGGTGCGGTGCAGTTGCACCGCGTGGGGAAGAAGGGGACCATGGCCGGAGTGGGCCGCGATAGCGACGGTGGTGCGCGGCGCCGTCGCGCCTCGCCGGAGATTCATGGGGCCACGGCCTAGGTGGGCCGCAGTAGTGGGGCGCGGTGCAGTTGAACCACACCGGTTGAACAACAGCTGCGACCTAAGGCCACGACGGTCTTCAAAGGGGCGGTCGGCTGTGCCGGCCGCCACCGCCACATGGAGGTGGGACCCAAGTGGGTCCCGCAGTTACACAACGGTTGGCCATTATGGCCGGCCTTTTCGGAAAACCGGGGGGTGTAACCCCCCCCCCCTGACAGCTTTTAGTGCGGACCCCGAAGGGTCCGCCGTTTCCACAAACAGGGGGCGGCGCCGCTTTTTGCATCCCACTCGGCCAGCGCCGAGCCGCGGTCGGCTTTCGAGCCGGGCCGCAGGCCGCACTGGCGGGGCCGTCCATGCCTCGACGGTCCAGACCCAGACCCGGGTCGGATCGACCCGGTTCGGGATGGCCCGTGGGGTATTGGGCCGGGTCGGACCGGGCCCAGACCACCTATTTTCGGACCAGGTTCGTTCAAATGCTCATATCTTGGGCTATGGACATCGGATCGACGCACCGTCAGTTGCAGAGGGTTACATGGATCGAGACAGCCATTTCGGTATATTACACTCAAGGTTTAGAAACATATTGGGTTTGGCCGGGTTGGTTCAAACCCGAAACCAACCGGGCCCTCGGAGCGGAAACACTTATAACATGAGCTCCGAATGTCTGATTGACGTGTCATCGAATTTGTTGGATTCATCTTGAACAGTTGGTTATATTGTTATACCTCACCAGAGATTTGGACCTAGTTGGATCATGGCCGGGTTGGATTTTACCCGAAATCCAACCGGGCCCCTGGAACGGAAAAGCCGATAACTTTCAGACCGGACGTCCGTTTGACGAACCGTCAGCGGTGCAGGTAATCACGTTGAGAAATGGTTCTTTTGAGTATATACCATGAGATTTGGGGGGAAGAGTTGAGATATGGTCTGGTTGGTTTGGACACGAAACCAACTAGGACCCCGATACTATAAGGCTTATAACTCACAGACCAGGCGTCTGATTGACGCACCGTCTGTTGCATTGAGTCCCCTTTGGCGAGACGGACCTTTGAAATACATCGTCTTGGGACTTTGTGATACTCGGAGTATTGACCAGTGGATCGTGGAGTGGAACCTCCTAGAGACGAGTGTACAGAGTGTGGAGACCTAGTAGTTGTATACCTGATGACTGCTTGACCGATTCGAGTCGGAGTGATTTGATTAGCCCAGTGGACGGAGCACCCGGTATTTGGAAGCAGACCCACGACGGACGGAGTGCCTGGTAGTTGGTAGAAGACACACGGTACTCCACAGGAGGAGTACCTCTTACGACTATTAGGGGGAGTGCCCGGTATTTGGCGGCAGACCAACAGCGGACGAAGCGCCTGGTATTTTGTAGCAGACCTGAGGTACTCGATAGGAGGAGTACATCAGTAGTCTAAGGATAGTGAGTAGTGCCTCAGATTCGTGACAGGGCTACTGAACTCGACAGAGGAGGAGTTCTCCAGCAGTTGTGGTTTCGATAATGAAAATCCGGGTTTGAGCTGAGTCAATGACCTTTGTGTTCACCTCGTGATTGAGATGGGTTACCTGATAACTTAGGTATATGTATGGGCATATACCTATGTAGTTGTTATCCATTGATTTCATATCTGTGTGATACCTCATGATTGAGATGAGTTACTTGATAACTTAGGTATATGTATGGGCATATACCTACGTAGTAGTTATACGTTGATTTTATATCTGTGTGATACATCATGATTGAGATGGGTTATTTGATAACTTAGGTATAAGTATGGGCTTATACCTAAGTAAGGTTTATCTATTGAGATCCTTCTTTGTGGTGATCCTTGTGGGTTTTA
Source organism: Viscum album (assembly GCA_963277665.1). Lineage (NCBI taxonomy): Eukaryota > Viridiplantae > Streptophyta > Magnoliopsida > Santalales > Viscaceae > Viscum > Viscum album. Next base: position 186,181,990 of record OY728155.1, on the reverse strand, counting down.
TTGAGACCTTGAGGGTCTCGGGGTCCCTACTGAGTATCGTTATACTCACCCATGCACGGGCTATGCCCGCACCTCGTTGTGTTGGATGCAGACGACGGACAGTGCTGGAGGAGGCCGAGTGTTCGAGGAATGGATGACACCCAAAGGTGGACCTCACGACGAGCCGGTACTCAGAGGTGGACTTCACAGCGAGTCAGTACCCAGAGGTAGAATTCATGGCGAGACGGTACCCAGAGGAGGTTGACAGGTGAGAGCATTGAGGAGGCTATTTGTACCTACCCTTCAGGTAGTATCTGAGGTGGGCGACCCATGAGATTCTTCTATCTTCTAGCTATTTGTCTTTTCTGTTATACATTTGTTCTGTTGTAGATGTACATTTCAGTTGGATTTTTATTCTGGCTCATTTACTTTTCAGTACTTTCTTTTGTAATTAGTGTATTACTTCCACTTGTACTCTGGTTGGATGAGTTAATGTTTTATAAAAGAAATTCCTTCCCAATTATTTGGATTTATGCCTTGGAAGCTAGTCACCAGCCCCTGGCCTATGGAAGGCGGGCTTGGGGTAGTCACGACACGGGCCCCGAGGACGGGTCGTGATAAATTGGTATCAAAGGAGTCGGTTCTACAACAGAACTCAGAACTCTGATATTTTCTTTCTGTAAAGCAATAGTTTTAAGGGTAATAAGTGTGGTTTTTAGTTCAGGGATTCCAGTGTGGGTGCGGGCGGCCGACATATCCATACACCAGGACCCTGACTTATGATTTCCGATTCAGTGTACGAAAACACTGATTGCATGTGTGTTTTCAAAAGTTCATTTTTAGTCAGCTCAAACAAGGTCAGCTCACCAGGTATAGTCTTATGACCGTGACACATCTATTTCTTTCAGGATGCCTCCCCGTGGATGACCAGCTAGAGCCCCGAGAGTTGTACATACTGACAACCCACCGAGTGACGAGGCCTCAGTACATGGCCCTCTTTCAGTTGAGGCACCGACGGAGGCACCAGCAGTACTACCATTCATTGGTCCACCGATGCCACCATCCCTAGAAGCAGGAGATGAACGCCTCTTGAGAACACTGCACAAGTTCCAGAGCCAGAATCCACCCAGGTTTTGGGGAGAGACAGACCCACTAGCAGCTGAGGATTGGCTACAGGCTGTGGTGAGAGTCTTCAGGCTAGTAGGTATACCAGCGGACTTCCTGGAGATCCTTGCTACCATCCTCCTTTAGGAAGCTGCATGAAGCGGGTGGAGACTAATGCCCCAGATGAATGCCGAGGCAACACTCCTATAGGCAGTCTTCGAGATCACGTTCCGTGCAGAGTTTGTACAAGCCACTCTTTGAGCAGTATGGATACAGGAGCTACTGCATCTGCAGCAGGGAAACATGACAGCAGCATAGTACTCTGTGAGGTTCACATACCTCTCATTCTACACTAAAGACATGGTATGGGACCCATTATTTAGGGTCTGGACCTTCGAGTCAGGACTGAGGCACAAGATCATAGCTTCGACGATCCCTCTGAGCATCCCGACTCAGGCAGGGGTGTTGGAGCGAGCTCTCTTAGTGGAGAGTTTCCTTACTAAGCAGACTTCAAAAGAGGGAACCACCACTAGTCAACTTGCAGCGGAGTCTTCTAGAGCTGGCAGTAGACAAACGACATAGGGGTCCAAGAAGACTAGACCCACTGGTGGCCGACTACATGACATAGGTTCAGTTGTGCGGGGAAACCAGAGTGGAGTTAGATCTAGTCTTTCCAAGAGTGGGTAGTGTTACTCTTACGACGGGCTTGGTCACACAGCACGTGACTATCCGACCTCCCATACAGATGATCCAAAGATAGATGTAGAACCTCCTAGATAGAGGGAAGGGTTCGATCGAGGTGGACCGCTAGGAGTAGGAGGCAGAGGCAGAGGAGTTGGTCGTGCAGATGGAGGTGGACGACGCTTCGAGGTGTTGCCTCCACCACCACCCGGAGGACCACCCCGACTACAGGGAATGAGTGGATATGGGAGAGCTCAGCTTCAAGAAGCTAAAGCACATGACTACGGAGCTCCAGAAGTAGGTTTACAGGAGAGGGTCTAGGCATGGAGTCCCTTTTTCTTGGTGTTTTTAGTTTCCATGTTGTTGCTTTTGTAGTTGTATGTGTCTTTTTACTTTGAGCAGCATTAATAAAAGATATTGTTCTTTGTGACGATTACATTCCTGTCCACTGTTTAAGGTTAATACTAAGAGGTTACAGTTTAAAACCATTGACTTGATCCTCACTTTAGAGATACCTACTGGAGGAGACCTAGTGACCACACACTGCTGCCAACAGTGTGACTCGACCCTTGGAGACAAGAGTAATAGTTGGATCTCTTGGTAGTAGCGTCACGGCCTTACGACGTCGTCCATAGCTTGAAATAGTACCGTTCATGTCAGGATTGACTGTATTAGGGAATGAACGTGGTTTATCGAGGGGATGAGACCAGATTTCTATTTTAGGCATAGGAGAAATCGCAGCAGATCATTGGTGGAACGTAGATGATGAAGGGTGGAGATGAGTTCTTACAATTGGCTAGTCTCACTCATTGTTCGTTGAACGAACGGTTTATGGTTCTCTCTAAACATAATACTATTAGGTGTGTTTTCATGTTAAAGGACTAGAACCTGAGTTAGCGGCGATGGCTTCAGTTCTTCCGGGACTATGACTTCGAGAAAGTTTATACTCTTAGAGAGGGGAACGTTGTAACAGATGCTATTAGTAGGAGATTGGGAATTCAGCTGTTCGAAGTGGCGAGATAGCAGTTGGCCACATTTCAGATATCCTTTGTGGATAGTGATGTAGTCAGCACGTGTAAAACCAGAGATGGTTCAGGCTACGACGGAGAAGGTGCAGATCATCCAGGAGCGGATGAAGACTGTACAGAGTAGACTAAAGTCCTATGATGATAGGAGACGAGAGCACTGGAGTTCGAGGGTGATGACAACGCCTTTATATGGGTCTCACCTCGACAAGGTCTACGGAGATGTGGCTGAGGCGACAAGTAATCTCAGAGGTTCAACGGACCATTCCAGGTCCCCAGTAGAGTAGGCAAGGTGGCTTACTGCCTAGCCTTTTAACCTCAGATGCACCAGGTGCACGACGTCATTCACATATCTCAGCTGAGGAGATATGTGCATGACCTATCTGTTATCATCGACCACAGAGAGCAAGATATTGATGACGGGGAGACTTACACAGGGTTCCAGTAGAGGTTGAGGATCGACATGAGAGGGTCCTATGGGGACGACTGATTCCTCTTGTGCATTTTCTTTTGCAGCATTAGAACCTCCAGGAGAGCACATGGGAGCAGGAGGCTCAGATGAATGCTCGGTACCTCCTTTAGTTTCCCTAGTTTGTGTTGTAGCTTTATGGGGACGTAAATCCCTGAGGTGGGAGTAATGTGAAGACCCGAAAATTTCAAGGGAATTTTTTTCTTAATTTCTTTGGAATTTTACGTGTGCGCTGTTTCTAACGACACCTGATTCCAAGGCCCGGTGTGCCCGGAATCAATTTCTAATGTTCAGCTCGGGTACGTTCAGTAAACGAAGGAGTGGGTTTCTCTATCTTTTGAACTGGTGCTTGGAATTGAAATCTGAGGGCACCAATGAAACCGCAGTGTTGATAATTGCTTAAGGGGACGTTTACCGTAGTTACATTTTGACGGGAGAAGAGGTTAAATTTTCGGTTTGTTTTTAAGGAATAAATAAAAATATGTGTCTAATATTTTTATTTGAGAAGGGTAATCATTATCCTACCAAATGGAAGGGTTTAGTGTGGAGGGGGCCACACAAGACCCTAACTCCTCACTCCCCTCTCAACTCCTTAAACCCCCCTTTCAATCACCCCTTTAATTATGTTGTAAACTCTTCATTAATTAAGAAACCTCTCTACCTTCCACTCCTCCATTTAAGTTTACTTACACATATAATTAATGAAGAGATGGTTGGCATTATTTAAAATGGGGGAAAGATTTGGAAATATTTTTTTGGAAAATAATCTTCAGGGAGAAACCTATGGAGGAATAGAAGATCTCCTTCCCTCCACGAAGAATGGTTCTCCTTCTGTCGTACTCGAATGAACGACGCTCGAGGCAGATCGAAGGCCTTTGAGGAAACGACGACGTCCACGGACCGATGTCCACTCCCTTTCGCGATATCATCAACGAACAGTGAACCTCGAGGTAGGGGTTTTTTAGGTACAAATTTTAATACCATTCAACAACATTCTTCAATTCTTGTGTTTTGGTTTGGCTGCATGATATCTCCATAACTGGAGGAGATCGGACCACACAAACACGACCGATTCTCCTCCCCTTTTCTTTGTTAATTTTCGATGATGTTGGAGGCGGAGGAGCACGGTGTCGTTGCACCGTACGATTGTTGAAAGGGAACCCCGGCCATGAAAGGCCGCAGCGAAGGTGGTATGGTGTCGTTGCACCACGCGGGGATGAAGGGGACCACAGTCGGAGTGGGCCGCGGTGGCGGTGGTGGTGCGCGGCGTCATCACGCCCTGCCGGAGCTTCAAGGGGACACAGATGTGGCGGGTCGTGGCGGAGGGGTGCGGCGCCGTCACGCTATGCCAGTTGAACATTAGTTGTGGCCTAAGGTCATGTCAGTCTTCAAAGGGGTGACCTGTTGTGCCGGCCGCCGGCGCCACCTGGAGGCGGGACCCGAGGGGGTATCGCGGTTACACAAAGGCCGACCATTACGGCCGACCGTTTCGGAAAACCGGGGGGTGTAACCCCCCCTCCGCAAACAGCTTTTTGGGCAGACCCCACAGGGTTCTCCATTTCCACAAAAAGTGGGTGGCACCCATTTTTGCATCCCGCTCGGCCAGCGCTGAGCCGGGCCGTAGGCCGCACGGGCTGGGTCGGCCGCTCCCAGCCGAGCTGGGACGGGCCGCGCCCCACTGGGCAGGGCTGCGCCCAACCGGGCCGGACCCGGACTCGAGTCGATTCAACCCGGTTGGGGCCGACCCAGGGGGTATTGGGCCGGGTCAGATCGGGCCCATACCCCCTATTTTCGGACCAGGTTCGTTCAAACGTCCATATCTTGGACTACGGACCTCCGATCGATGCACCGTCAGTTGCGTAGGGATCCTTGGATCGAGTCGGTCATTTCATTATATTACACAAATGGTTTTAGAAAATATTGGGTATGTACAGGTTGGTTCGAACCCGTAACCAACCGGGCCCTCGGAGCGGAAACATTTATAACATGAGATCCGGACGTCTGATTGACGTGACATTGATTTTGTTGGATTCCTCTTGAAGAGTCGGTTCTTTTTTTATACCTCACCAGATATTTGCACCCAGTTGGATTATGACGGGGTTGTATTGTACCCAAAATTCAACTGGTCCCCAAGAACGGAAAAGCCGATAACTTTCAGACCGGAAGTCTGTTTGACGAACCGTCAGTGGCGTTGGTAATCAAGTTGAGAAACTGTTCCTTTGAGTATATCCCATGGGAGTTCGGGGTACATTTGAGATACGGTCAGGTTGGTTCATACACGAAACCAACTGGGCCCCCGGGACTAAAAGGCTTATAACTCATAGACTGGGCGTCCGATTGACGCGTCGTCTGTTGCGTTGAGACCACTTTGGAGAGACAGTCCTTTGAGATATATCTTTGTGGGACTTTGTGATACTCGGAGTATCAACCAGTGGCTCATGGAGTGGACCCTCCCGGAGACGAGTGTATGGAGTGTAGAGACCTAGTAGCTGTAGACCTGATGACTGCTTGACCGATTCGAGTCGGAGTGATTCGATTAGCCTAGTGGACGGAGCGCCCGGTATTTGGTGGTAGACCCACAGCGGACTAAGTGCCTGGTAGTTGGCAGTAGACCCGCGGTACTCGACAGGAGGAGTACCTCTGACGGCTATTAGGGGAGCTCCCGGTATTTGGCGGCAGGCCCACAATGGATGAAGCCCTCGGTATTTGGAAACAGACCCGTGATACTCGATTGGAGGAGTACTTCAACAGTCTAAGGTTAGTGAGTAGCACCTCGGAGTCAGGACAGGGCTACTGAACTCGAGAGAGGAGGATTTCTCCAGCAGTTGTGGTTTTGATATTGAAAATCCTAGTTTGAGCTGAGTCAATGACCTTTGTGTTTACCTAATGATTGAGATGAGTTACTTGGTAACTTAGGTATATGTATGGGCATATACCTACGTATTTAGTATCCGTTGATTTCATATCTCTGTGATACCACATGATTGAGATGGGTTACATTATAACTTAGGTATATGTATGGGCATATACCTACGTAGTATTTATCTATTTTTTTCATATTTGTCTGATACCTCATGATTGAGATGGGTTACTTGAAAACTTAGGTATATGTATGGGATTATACCTAAATAAGGGTTATCTATTGATATCCTTCTATGTGGTGATCCATGTTGGTTTTAGTGAGACCTTGAGGGACTCGGGGTCCCTACTGAGTATCTTTATACTCACACCTTCACAGGTTATGCCCGCTCCTCATTGTGTTGGATGCAGATGACGAACAGTGCCGACGACGGCCGAGTGTTTGAGGAATTGAAGACACGTGAAGGTGGAACTCATGACGAGCCAGTACCCGGAGGTGGACTTCATTGCGAGTCCGTACCCAGAGGTGGAATTCACGGCAAGACTGTAGCTGGAGGAGGTTGACGGATGAGAGCATTGAGGAGGCTATATGTACCTACCCTTCAAGTAGGATCTGAGGTGGATGACCCATGAGATGCTTCTATCTTCCAAATGTTTGTCTTTTCTGTTGTACTTTTGTTCTATTGTAGCTTTACTTTTCAGATGGGTTTGTATTCAGGCCCGTTTAATTTTCATCACTTTCTTTTTTTACTTTCTGTATTACTACTGCTTATACTCTGGTTGTACGTTTTAATGTTTTATAAAGGAAATGCCTTCCCTGTTATCGGGATTTACACCTTTGGTGCTAGTCGCCAGCCCCTGGCCTATGGAAGGTGGGATTGGGGTAATCACGACACGGGCCCCGAGGATGGGTCATGACAATAAACATAAATTAAAGTGTATTACAAAAAGAATAAAATTATGGGCAGTACATACACCACACAAAAGGTAGTAGTGGAAATATGGCATTAATCTCAGGAGAATAATGAGTGAGATGAAAACCCCTTACCTTGTACATTTCCTTCATCGAGGGTAGGTTAATCTCCTGTATAATTGTGAAATAATTGTTATTAAATTATACATGAATCATATACATTAATATGATATCATATATGATCTTTTTTCATTGCTTTGTTAATAATATCTTAGTATTATCGTCGTTTTGGGGGTTAACTTACTCATTTTCTTCTATATGTTTTGTTACATAAGACTTGTTTGTTATGGATAGGTTGTATATTATTCATTTACATAATTATATCAAGTCCTTAAACATTATTTTTAATCATCAAATGAGAATTAGTCTTGAATGGGTACGATGGGGAATGAATCAAATCACGTTCGTGGAGACGGTAGTCAGTACGTACGCACGAGTGACAATATCATTCTTTTGATATTAAAATAATATATAATTGGATGGTATATCATATATAAAGAATAATTATCATGTTATATTTATTATTTTCATGAATTAAACATAAATATTATACCCATCTAAATAATAATGTTTTGAATAACAATTATTCCACGACGTGGAGACGGTAAACCATACGTACGCACGTATGGTGACATGTCATTCAACGGATGGATAGAATAGTGAATATGGTTGTACCATATTTATAATAACATCATAGTATATTTAATATACTGGATTTAGTATTTTAGAATGGAAATAACAAAGAATGAAGAAGTTGAAGAAGAATGGAACTTGAAAGAGGGTGGTGAAAACATTACCTCTTCTTCGGGTTCTTCCTTTTTGATTTGATCAGAAGGGCTCCTTAGAATGAATTTATGAACACACTAAGGCCTCTAGGTTGAAGAGAGGTAATTTGGGAGGAGATTTGGGAAGGGTTTGGCTGAGCCAACAGTCATTGAAGGTGTGAATTAGTGAGAAGGGGGAGAGCCCTTTTATAAGAGGGGTGAGGGGCACCTTTGGAAAATCTAGAAATATTATTTTATAATAAATTAATATTCAGTTTCTAATGGATCCAAAGTGAATTATTTAATATTTAAGGTGGGTATGGGTAAAAATAATTTCATCCAATAGATTTTAGACATGTTTGGGTCACTATATTAACATTATCATTTATATTTAACTCTTAGTTAAATAGTTTGACATTTACCATGTCTCTTTGTATTTTTATATTATATGGTTAATAAACATACTATATACATCCTAGAGACCTCAAAGTGGTCCATTAATGATACACCTATCATGATATAAGTCCTCTGGACGAAATTTAGACTTTTAGGAATAGAATATGAAATAATAATATTATATTTGTTTTAAAAACTCTTTTATGTCAATTTTGACACTATTTAATAATTGATTTTTGCTAAAGTCTTAATAACTTTATTAATTCGAAAACAATTAATTTAAAAATTCCTATCATGTAATATTAACCCATAAAATTCGTGGATGTCATCAAAACTTTCAAATTATATTTATTTTAACATTTATAATACCAATTATTTGATTCTTTCATTAATAATGAAAATACTTCATAATTATTGTGTCATAAATAAATTTAATTATTCATTGTCAAAAAATTAAAAATAAAATACCATTAGGTAGGAAATATTTTTATCTATTTAATTAATATTTATAGTCGAAAATATAACATATATAACCCTATGTAAAAATTTATTTTCTAAAAGATATATGCTTATGTCATTTTTGTATTTACATTAACTTAACTAATATAAAGTGTCATTATCACTTACAAGTGGATCCATGAGGTCCCAAAATAGACCAAATGATGCACATGGTAGTACATGTATCAACCGAAAGGGTTAGGACACGTTTTAGGGTTATTTATTATTATTATAAAATTATTTGTTACCCTTATTTACCGGATTTACCCTTTAACCATGGTAAATAAAATATTTACCGAAGTAATTATTCAAAATGTCTAAAAATAAAAGTTACCAATTTAAAAAATTTGTTCCTCCTGATTATAAATATGGAATCCATTTTTCTAAATTCAGAACACAGAAGTGGGAGAAATTAATTTAAAATTAATTCCCATTGTTAAAACAAAAAGCTTGTTTTTATGAAATAATAACTACCAAAAGATTGGCACTTGCTTATGTCCAGTTTAAATGTGAAGTTATGTAAAATGAACAACATTGGATTAAATGGTAAAAATTTAATCTAATTATACTTTAAAATCAATTAAATTCATAATTTATCACTATTAATTATTTCGATTTAAATTTTTTTTTAATTAAAATTTATTAATTTTCACTATTCATAAAAATTGGAAATTTTTCCGAAAAGTACCAAAAATTCACCCTAATCTAATTTTGATATTCCGAATCCAAAAATGAAGTCCATTTTGTAAACTAAAATTTATAAAATTTCAAAAAGTGGGTATTACTATCCATAACGGCTAATTGGATTGGTTGTGGTGTGTGTTAGAACTCAAAGTTGCGTACAACACATGCTACTGTATTATTCAAAGATAAGAGTACCATTGAAGCTTGGGGTGTCACATGGTATACCCACACAGTCTTCCAAACCATTTGAAAACCATGTGGAGGATACTGCTTTAAAATATTCACATTTCACAGTTTACATGGGTTTCCCGCATGGTTAGCACTAACCATGCGCAGACCGTGTGGCTAGCCCAGAAACTCATTTTTTCTCTCTTTTTGTGTTCCTAAACCCCAAAACACCCCTGAGCTTCCTTAAAGTCTTTTGAAATAACTTAATTAACTAAAATAAAGTGTCTACAGTGAAATTTAAATAAAACATACCTTACAAAGAAATCTGGTATCTTACAACCTCCCCACCTTATAAATGCTCGTCCTCGAGTTCCTCTACTGAGAATCATTGAGTTCCCAAGGAAAAGAGATCAGACCACTCGGCATGCATATCTGATTCTCTCTCCTAAGATTCCACTTGAATTTTTCCATGTTACCATAGAAAACGAACCAGGCGCACAACCGGACCCCGCAAAATTATCTCACTATGATCCACAATACAAATTGGGTGCTTCTCAAAGAACGCAAACGCCTCATGCTCAACATCCTCTGTATCAATCAGAAGAGACGGTTCTGGGTGATGCTATCGAAGTTGTGAAACATGGAAAACATCATGCATCCCACTATACCACTGTGGAAGAGCTAATCGGTAAGCCGCTGGACCGAACCTCTCCACAATTTCAAATTGCCCCACATATCTAGGCGCCAACTTGCCCTGTTTCCAAATTCGATAGTGAACCAACCTTGGAGACACCTGAAGAATCACACTAGCGCCCACCAAGAACACCAAAGGTTTAAGATTCCAATCTACATATGAATTATACCTACTCTGAGTTGTTTAAATATTCTTTTGAATCAAATGAATCTTCTCTGACATCACCTGCACAAGACTCGGCCCTAATAGCTTAGACTCTCAAACCTCTAACCAACACAACAATGATCTACACAGTCTCTTATAAAGTTACTAAAAAGGTTCCATATGAACTGTAGCCTAAAATCTATTGTTATAAACAAACTCAAAAAGCGAAAAGTGCTTTTCCCATAAAACACCGAAATGCAGAACACGTGCTCTCAACATGTCTTCTAATACCTAAATTGTACACTCCAACTGTCCATCAGTCTGTGGGTGGTAGGTCGTACTTAGAAACACCTGGGTACCAAGTTCCTTCTGTAGTCCATTCCAGAAGCATGAGTTGAAATGAGAAATATGATCTGAAACTATGGTTCTCAGCATGCCATGCAAACATACAATTTCTTGAACATACAACTCCCCCAACTGGTCGATTGTATAGGTCTTCTGAATTGGAAAGAAAGGGTAATATTTGGTAAGCCGATATACCACTACCCAAATGGAGTCATTATTTTGATGAATCCTCGAAAGACCCACTAAAATGCCCATCGTAACGTCATTCCACTTCAACTCTTGAATAGAAAATGACTGCAAAAACCCACTCAGGTGCTGATGTTCAGCCTTCACCTACTGAGATGTAAGGAATCACGCCAAAGAAACATCCCACTTCCTTCTTCATTTTCATCCAAAAAAACTGCCTACATAGATCGTGGTACATCTTATTAAAGCCTGGATTCACTTCCCACTTTAATCCCTGGAACTCAAGCATCAACTCTTCTCGTACATCTACTGAGACTACAACATGACCATAAACATAATAAACTCTATCAGTGTCAAAGGTCCAACCAAAAGGCGACTCTCCACCTTTACGAATTTCTATCCTAGCTAGACACTCTGGATCTACCAACTGACTCTCTTTAACAAAGTTCAATGGCATAGAATCAACTAATATATATTCAAGGGTCATCTGCATGTTCCCCTATTGTACCTTTAAATGAATATCTTCTAACAAGTCCATCCTCACCCACTTTGAACTAGATTCTTGAACTACTTGATTCTGAGTCTTCCAGCTCAGAGCATCAGTTACACTATTCACATTTCCCGATGTGTAAACAAATTCAAAATCATAATATTGCATGTAATCAACCCACTATCGCTGTTGAGGATTCAAATAACGCTGAGAGAAGGTGTATTTGAGACTTTTATGGTTGGTAAACACTATAAAGGGTTACCCCAATAAGTAATGCCTCCAACACTTTAAGGTATGAACCACAACAGCTAGCACTAGGTCATGAGTAGGACAATTTCGTTCATGTGGCCTCAATTGTCTCGATCCATAATCTACAACCCGATCATCTTGTATCAACACTGTCATATGTCCAACACCAGATGCATCACAGAACAAGTTATACTTCTTACCTAGTTTGGGTAAGATCAAAATCTGTGCAGCGGTCAACCGCTTCTTCAGCTCCTGGAACTACTAGGAAATTGATCTAAAGCAACACCTATAAGGCCACCGGTTAAAAAAACCCATGGATACACCCAAAAAATATCCATGTATCTATGGATGAATACCCCCAACCCATTCATTTCTTCCTCCTTCAACTCGATCCATCCTCTATGAAACCCCTCAATAGCCCGATGACCCCCCCCCCCCCCGACGCATCCTCACCTCAACCTTTATCCTTCAACAATGTTCCTCCGAGCGGTCTCCCCACCTCCTCCTTTCCTTCCCGAAAGATCTCCCCCACAACACACCCCCGACGCCGAGGTCAACACCCCCAAAACCCTCCCCGATGCCCTCCCTGGCAACCCTCAACACCCACGATGCCTCCTCAATGTGACCCTCCTCCCCACAATCCTCCTCCTCCAGCGAAGCTGCTCCGAGTGGCATCACCACATCCTCCCTTCCTTCCTGATGACTCTCCCCCACAACCCTCAGCACCCTGACACAGAGGGTGACACCCCCAACTCCCTATCATCATGATATTTGATATTTTATTTTATTTCATCAGTTCTTTCTTGAATCTGAAGCTAATACTGGATGTGGAGTGAAATAAGGATCTATGGTATATGGTATTGTTATTTTTCAATTAATTACATGATTTTATATTATGTTTTTTAAATCTACACACCATATTTTCTATGCGACGCAACCAAAATTCCAAAATAATCAAATGAATTGTTATCTTTTTTCTTAAGGTAGTCCTAGAAACCTAAATTTGTGATCCTAGACTATTTTAAATCTATTTGAGCCACCCCTTAGTGTGAATCACATTTAATGTCACATAATAAATATTATTGAATTTAAATTGAACCTCTAATTGATGTCTATGGAGTTTTCCTCCATCATTGAATTGTAATGTGAATCTAGAAAAGGTAAAATGGTATGCCTATATTCATAGTCCCTTGTTAATATTTTTTATAGATTGAATTTTCATTATAAATTAAATTCCCAAATGGAATCAAGTGAATTTTAAAAATATTATGGGTTCCACTATCCATGACTATCTAACATGACATGGAAAGGCTGATACAAGTGTTCTGACATGAAACACCATATATGCGATCACCGATCTTTTTAAATAAAATGAATTATAAATAGAATTTCATTATGTTGTAGGCGACATTTGGATTCATAGGTAGAATGAATTAGATGATATCACATGAAGAGTGGTGTTAAAGTATTCCACACGTGACACTTGGGTTCCCTATATGGAATATTTAGGATAGTCTCAGAGGGAAGTGCATTACATTATGCATTGAGTGACACTTGGGTTCCCAATATGGACTACCAAAGACAAGCTTAGGATGCAATGAAACTATACCATGCATTGAAGATACGTGAATTACTATGAGGATTAAAGTAGATGGACTAGTAGGGGAATGGGGTTATAGTACACCAAATAAATATTGTGTTTACCTAAGTTAAATGCATTGGATTGGCTGAAATTTAAAATTAAATTAATTTGGCGATGTGTATTCTAGTTCAAAGAACATACTTGGATTTGGCAAATGATTCACATTCATTAATAACATTCTTATTTCCTTCATTAATTTCTAAATTCCATGGATGTTATTCATCCCTTATGCAAGTATTACAATATTTGAGCCTAGTTTAGGAGACAATATTACAATTTCATAATAATTAATAAATGTTTGGACATTTTCCAACAGAGGATGAAGCGGGTTATTCTAGATGGATGTTCTATGGGGAACCATGAATGACATGGTTTATTTCTTTATCTCCTTTATTAATTTTAATTGTACACTGATCATTTTATATTCACATATCATATTTTCCTAGACACAGTTGATGGTGGGCTAGTGAGTTTATCTCACACCCAGTTCGAGCTGCCGATTGGTTCCTGAACAGACTCCATGGATATAGACATGGAAAAAGGGAAACATCAAGAAACGGGTTCTTGATTTTATATACTATGATGGAGTATGGGTGAAGAGGATTGGACTAATACTCACAATGATATTTGAGATAGATTTTGATCTTTTTTTACCTTGTTTTATAACAAGTTGCATTTCCCTTACACTCTAGTTCTCTTATATCCATAAATTTTACATATTTCTTTATTATTTCAAAAACATGTTTCCATTATTGCTTTGTTTTAAAAAATGGTTTTCTAATAACCACTAGATTTGTTAAGGAAGAATATGAATATAAAACTTGAACTGATTATAAACCGTGTTCAAAGAGCTTGAAAATGCTAGTAGTTTCTAGACACTAGAATAAGAGATCTAAAAACCATACATTGATCATCCTTAGAGACATTCATGATCTCATTCAACTCCATCCAATGGGCCGAAGGCCTTCATGTTTTCTTATTATAATAATAATCCCCCCTTTTAAGTGTAGAAGGGGGAAACCCTGAGAGACTTGATTTCATGATCTCATTCAACTTCCCATTAAATTCATCATAAAAGACCACTAATTAATTTAAAGATCTATTAGTTTCAATACCAATTTTCCTGACATCTTCTCTAGTATCACGGAACTCACCCATTATATTCCTCTTGAAATATTTCATAAGGAATGGTGTGAACATATCACACTATAGGGATTGAATATGTAAGGATACATAATTAAATTTTCAGCCAATTCTTCCCAACTAACTCGCTTCAAGGAATTTGATTTGGTAACCTAGAAGTACCCAATGCTCTTCAAAATAATTGAAGATAGGGAATTACTATTATGGAATCTAACTGCCTCTACCATATAAAAATTAACTTCCATATTCTATAAAATTAGTGATATCATCCTACCATAAGGATAATAATTTAGATTAGATTTACCTTTGTAGCAGTGATCCATAAAACAAATCATTTACCTTGACAGGTTGAACTTCATATTATTAATCATAATATATAACACATACATATCCTGAAAAAGGACATTATCCATCTCTCATACTCTTTTGGCTATCCTAGTTTGAAAAAACTTGCATAGAACCTTACACTTAGGTTCTAAGTCCTTCACTGGTGTTCTGGTTTCTTTTACAAGGACATGGGAAGGGTGAATGGGGTGTGAAGGGGGTGAGGATGGATGTGCAGGGGGTGAAGGTGGGGGTGTGAAGGGGGTGCAGGGGGTGTGCAGTGGGGGAGAAGGGTGGTGTGCTCAGTTCTTTTTCAAGGGGCAGGGGGAGTTCAGGGGGTGCATGGGGTGTGTTGGGGGGTGCATGGGGTGGGTAGAGGGAGGGGGTGTGCAGGTCGGGGGGTTTACTAGGGGGTGTGCAGGGGTTGCATGGGGTTGGCAGAGGGAGGGGGTGTGCAGGCAGGGGGTAAGGGGTGTACAGGTGGGGGGGCATGGAGTGTGTTGGGGGTAGGGGTAGGGGGTCTGAATGGATATATTGGCCATCAAACCATTATTGGGTCCCCTGGCCTGATAAACCAACAATTAACCCCTTAACACCATTGCCTTCAGTTTCCCAAACCAATCCTAATATAAACATAAACTCTAAACTATATACCTAGGACTCAGACTAAATTGATACTATTCTATCATGACCCAAACCACTGGGACCAAACTTAGGTAGGTGATGAGTTGGGTGTTCCACCCTGATAATTCCTCTCATTTCTACAGGAACATTGTTTTTTATGGAAGGATGGGATTTGAATATGAAGGCGATCTATTTTTTTTCTGGAAAGCATTGGTTGTTGCAGGAGGGTGTCCAAGAGGGGGGTGTCTAGGGGGGTGAAAGCGGGAGGGAAGGGGGTGCATGGGGGAGGGGGTGTGTAAGGGGGAGGGATAATGGGTGGGGGTGTCTAAGAGGGGGTCCCGAAAGGAGGGTGGGGTGTCCAAGGTGAGGGAGGGGGTGCAAGTGGGGGTGCTGTCAAGGGGGAGGGAGGGGGCTGCAGGGAGAGGGAGGTTGTCCAGGGAAAGGCATGGGTCTGCCGGGGGGAGTGGTGGGGGGTGGTGGGCTGTCCAGGGAAAGGGATGGGGGCTGCTGGGAAAGGGAGGGTGTTGTCCAAGGGGAGGGAGGGGGGTTGCATGTGGAGTGGTGGGGGCTGTCCAAGGGGAGGGAGTGGCTGTAGGGGGAGGGGGTTGTATAGGGGAAGAACGGGGGCTGTATGTGGGGGGGTGTCCAAGAGGGGGTTGTAGGGGGAGTTGGGGTGGGGGCTGTCTAGGGAAAGGGAGGGGGTTATAGGAAAAGGGAGGGGGTTGTCCTTAGGGAGGGAGGGGGATGCAGGTGGAGTGGGGGGATATCCAAGGGGAGGGAGGGGCTGTAGAGGGAGGGGGCTGTCCAAGGGGAGGGAGGGCGATGCAGTTGGAGTGGGGATGTCACCTCCAGGTTCCAAAAGCCGCCCAAAGGCACCACGTACCAGGTTGGTCACATTGCCTCAAGTGCATTTCCCCTAACGCCAGAGGATTTCGAATAGCCCCGAGGGCCTTGGGTGTGATAGTGGGGAAGCTATGCCCTCATTGGAAGAGTAACAATTTTTAAGAGAAATAGATAAAAATAGAGGAAATAGTAATAATGACATACAACAGTAAATAGTGGAAGACTGCAAGTAATAAGAAGCTAAAGCACATATATAATGATACATGATACATATGTCTAGGAAAGTAGCCAAACACATCACAATGATAAAATAATGTACTAAATCAAAGTATAAATTAAAAAAATAAAAAAATCCTTATCATTGCAAGCCTCATCTTGGTCATATGCTATCCAGCTCCAAAGCAGTCAAGTACCTGAAGTAGAAGGGTGCTTTCCCTTATCTATACCTGCAACAATATAATCTATTTGGGCCCAGAAACATGACCCAAATGGGGTGTGAGACTAAATTCCAGTAGGAAACCACAAAGATATCAGTGCCTAATTTTCAGTGAATATATATGGCAGTCAATAAGCAAAAGAAGAAGTAAACAAGGAAGTACTCAAAAATAAACATTCCTATAGTTTCAAAGCATTCAAACACCGTGTACAAAGTAAGAAGTTAATAAGAAACATGTATCCCTCTTGGATTTTCTCACATCCTAAACCCCTCAAGTCCTACCTAGAGAACACTGGAAACCCTCTGGGAAGCACACACAGTCTAACCCCTCTGGTTCATCTTTATCACAGACTCTCTAAAAAAGCACTCACTGTTAATTCCCCATATAGTCTCATATTGGTATATAAAAGGTGATCTCGGGAAGCACTTATGTCTCATTCCCCCTGGGGATCACGTCATGGAACTAAAGACACTATGAGGAAGCACTTACATCAATTCCTCATATGGTCTCGCATCGTAACAATAAAAACAGACCCTCTGGAGAAGCCCTCATGTCCATTATCCTTAAGGCTTGCTACACCAGGTTCCCACAATCCTATGTAAGTCAATCGAGCATTTAAATACATGGAGGAAAAAAGTAAACCTCAAGAACCACCTGGCTAATAGTCTACAATATAAAAACATGTCAGATAAAACACTCCATCCTAACAATACTAGGCATGTAAAACAAAGCAGTAACCTAATAGGAAAAATAGAACCAAACGGTCATAAACAAAACATACATGGGAAACACTTCCAAAGAATAGAATTTGACCCTATTCAATTAACCTATACTCAAGCATACAATCATAGTAGGAAAATTATAGGGTTAAAAACACAAACACCCAATACCCCATTCATGGTTATTGGGCACTTTTTAACATATAACTCAAAACATAACTACGGAAAGGCACAAAAAACCTTCCTCGGTGTTGTAGGATAGTTATACGTGAACCTTAAACATTTAATCTCCCTAGAATGCAAAATATATACAAGAACGTCTAAAATTTTCAACCCATGATATCTCATGAGAGAGAAGGAATCAAGAAAAAGGTGCTCGAGATGAAGAGATAAATCAACGATGTGATTCTAACACAACTGATGGAGTTCAATTCAGAGAACAAACACTCAAATGGGGGCTTGAAGAAGATCTACATCATACGGATGCTCTCAGATGATCTAGGTCGAGAAGAGATGTGTTCTATTCGTCAGACGTGATCCATGTATGTTTAAGGAAAAAAATAAAGTACACGACATGTACATTTGAAGCACATGGTGTGTACTCTCCTTATTCGGCAACCGTATAAGGCGGTCTCTAGGTCACTACACAGGGTTGTGTGCTCAGCCGTTTCACGGCCAACACATGGCTATGTGTGGAAAAAGAGTACATTGCGTGTACATATAAGTACACGGTGTGCACTTAAAAAATTTCCAGAAACACATATTTTTCTCAAAAACACCAGAGAAGATAAAAACATACCAGAAAAGAAGATTCGGGTTCTTACAAACTTCCCCCCTTAAAGATATTTGTCACCAAATTTCCTTAGCAAGGCGGCGTAGAAGAAGATTTCTTGAAAAGCTCCGACCACTGAGATTGTACATCAGTCTCCCTCTCCTAGGTCACATATTGTTCTCGTCCGTGCAGCCATATCAATAATACTAGAGGAACAGACCGGCCATGGAGAACCTCACACTTCAATCAATAATCCGGATATGATGCTCCTCGAAAGAGGCATCCACCTCTAACTAATCCTCCTATGGTTGGAATGAATGAAACAGGTCTAAGAAGTAATGTAGAAGCTGAGAAATGTGGAATAAATCGTGCATAACCTAGTACCTCTAAGGAAACTTCAATCGATAGGCAACCGGACCAACTCTCTCCAACACCTCAAACCGCCCGATGTACCTCGGTGAAGGCTGACCTAGACTCATAATTTTCCTGTGTCCCAACCTCGGTGTGACACACAGGAAAACCTGATATCCAACCTCAAACTCTAGAGGTCATCTCTGTCGATCAGTATAAGACTTTTATCGTGACTTTAAAGTTTCCATCCTCTTCCGAATCAACTCTATCTACTCTGTGGTCTCCTGGAAAAGATGATGTCCCAGCATAGCTATCTCTCTTGCCTCTATCCAGCATAAGGTTTAACAACATGGACTATAGTACAAAGACTCGTAAGGTGACATCTAAATAGTTTCATGAAAACTATTATTGTAGGAGAACTACACAAGAGATATTTGCTTCTCCCACAAACCTCCAAAATCTAGGGTGCATTATCAGAGCATGTTCTCAAGGACCTCAATCTTAAACTCAGACTGGCAATCTGTCTAGGGATGATAAGATGTACCAAAAGCCCTTTGAAGTCCCTACCATACCCGAGAAGTATAATGAGAATCCTTGTCTGAAAAAATGGAGTATGGAACCCCATGATGACGTAAAATCTCTCGGATGTAAACCTTTTCCAACTCATCAACACTGAAGGTCTCCTTAATCGGAAAGAAGTGAGAATCATTCATGAGTCTGTCAATCACAAACCAAACTGCATCCCTCGAGGTGACCTCAACAAACCTGTCATGAAGTCCATCATGACATCGTTCCATTTCCACATGGTAATGGGTAACTGCTGCAAAAGCCCTGCTTGTCACTGATGCTATGACTTCACCTGATAACAGGTGGAATACCTCATGACCAAACTAGCAACTTATCTCTTCATACCTGGCCACCAATTCTAACGGTGAAGATCACGATACATCTTAGTGACGCCAGGATGAACTTCCCAAACTGAGGAGTGAAGGTCCCACATCAGCTCCTTGCGTATGTCTGCTGACACCCAGACGTTCCAATGAAAACACAAGATCTCATCCTCACCTATGGTCTATCCATGAATAGGGTCCTCTCCTGACACTCATTCGCATAATACTAGGCCTTCTGAATCTGATTGCTGCCAAATTCACACTCGATCAAGAAGAGTAGAGGTAATAGCTACAGAAGAAAGAAATGTTTTCCCCTACCTATTTTGCACCTCCAAATGCATCACAGATAACAGAGCCATAAGCTGCCACTCACTACTGGCCTCCTGAAGATCTTGTATCTCAGTCTTCCTGCTCAACGCATTAGCCACTACACTACCTTTTCCAGGCATATATGCAAGCTCAAAGTCAAAATACTGAAGGTACTCAACCCACCTTCACTGTCTCAAATTAATTTGATGCTAATTCAAGATATACTTGAGACTTTTGTGGTCAGTGTAAACCACAATATTCTCTCCCAACAGGTAGTGCCTCCAACATCGTAAAGCATAAACAACTGAAGCTAGCTCGAGATCATGCGTTAGGTAATTCCTCTCATGTGGCCTCAACTTCTGTGATCTGTATGCAACGAATCCTCCCCCCAGCATAAGCACTAATCCAAGACTAATACTTGAATCATCACAATAAAAAGTGTTGATCTTTCCTGGCTCTGAAAAAACTATTATCGGTACGGAAGTCATCCTCCCTTTCAGCTCTTAAAAGGTTGACACACAAGAATCTGACCTCAAGAACTTTGTACCCTTCTTAGTTAAGCCCGTTAGTGGCGCCTCTAAGCATGAAAAGTTTTGTATGAAATGTCTGTAGTATCCATCTAGCCCAAGAAAACTATGTACCTCAAAGACCTTCTTTGGCTTCTCCTATAAAAATACTGCTCTCACTTTCTCTGCGCCTACTGATACTCCTTTATCTCAGATAACATGACCCTAGAAGTGAATTTGGTCCATCCAAAAGTGGCATTTTCAGAACATAGAATATAACCAGTTCTCTCTTATTGTACTCTAGACGATCTCAAGATTTGTGACATGGTTGTGTCGAGTGTGAGAGTACTCCACGATATCGTCCACGAAGACTACCATGAAAAAATCCATGTATGTATGAAACACTCAGTTCATCAGATCCATGAAGACCACAGGAGTGTTTATGCGACCGAATGGAATAACCACATACTCATATAGACCATACCTATTTCGGAAGTCTGTAAGTGGTATATCAGATGGTCTAATGCAAAAATGATGATAATTGGATCTCAAGTCAATCTTCGAGAACACTCGGGCTCCTCCAAGACGATCAAAGAGATCATCAATCCTAGGTAGGAGATATCAGTTCTTGACCATCAACTTGTTCAACTTCTGATAATCCACGCAAAGTCTGAAGGTACCGTCTTCCTTCTTCGAAAACATGACTGGAAAACTCCAAGGATAAGTACTAGGTTAGATTTTCCCCTTATCCTGTAACTTCTCCATCTGCTTCTTGAGCTCCTCTTTGGTGTATCCATCCTATAAGGAGGAATGGACACTGGTGTCGTCCCTACAACAAGCTCAATAGAAAGGTACACCTCTCGCTTCGAAGGCACACCTGAAATTTCCACTGGAACGACGTCCCTAAAATGATCCACCATTGGGGTAAAGTCCATCTGTGAAGTCCCCTGGTCATTTAGATATAGACTAGAAGTATGGGTTGTAACTCTCCCCAACCCATGATGCTCGGGTCCGGCTCTGCTTGCCTAGACATCTCATTCTCCCTTATAAATAAACAATCCACCCTTTAGTGATGTGAAACACACCCTATAACAATAGAAATTGACAACTTCATAGAAGGGAACTAACCAGTCCATTCCGAGAATGACATCATACCTCGTCATCTCTAAGATAGAGGTCCCAAAAAAAGTGAAAACCACCAACCTCAAGAGGGAACTCCTTGCACTGATGTACACTAGGTGTTATTGTCCCCAACGGCGTGTCTAATGTCCTGATATCTGCAGAAAAAAAGATACAGAGCCCAAGGCTCTCCACAACAGTAACTGATATAAAGCTAAGGGAAGCTCCTGTATCAAAAAGAGTTGAAACTAAATCTGAGGCAACTAGGATCGTACCTTGAACTATAGAAGGTCTGAGATCCTGCTTCTGCTGGGTCTTCTCCACATCCAAAGTCTGACCTGCATCACAACCCTGTGACCCTGCCTGACCACTCTGAGTTGATCCACCCTATTGTCGCTAAAAACCTGGTAACTGACTACCACGACTGTGAACTCCACCTTAGACTGAACGGCCAGAAGAACTCCAGTTCCCAGACTGATAAGAAACTGGTGGAACTACTTCTGAACATGGAGTCATATAATAACCCCTATCACCAGCTGCTAGTGAGAAGATCTGACAGAAACACTGAAGATGACCCATCTTGCCACAAGATCGACACTCCACTGGTGTCTCAAGCAATGTGACCTTGTATGTCCGCTCTTTCCGCACTGGTAAATCACCACTTGTCTACTAGAAGATGTGTCTTACATTTTTTCATTACCACATTAAGACCCTCTATGGAACTTCCTACTGTCAGTAGGAGGGATACTAACTATGGATGTCGAACCACCTAGCTCAAAACTCTAGAATCCCTCAAATTGCACTCCGTGATCAGTTCCTGGTTGATGTTAGAAGTGATGGAAGTCACCCTGAAATTTTCACCTGAGATTAGATGTCATTCCTGAGACTATCTTGAAACATCCTTACAAAAAATAACTCATCACCTCCTAGAATAGAAGTGAAGTGCTGCATCTCTGTGAAATGAGAAGAGTACTCTATGACTGAGAGAGTACCCTGCTCCAAACTCATGAACTCTCAGGCATGATCGGCCCTCAAGGTCATCAGTTAGATGTAGTCATAAAAGGCATGATAAATGTAATCCAAAGACATAACCTACTAGAGTCCCACTTTTGAGATCACATCCCACAATCTCTTGGTGGAATCCCGAAGCATATACGTTGCGAGCTTCACCCTCCTCTCTAGAGGTGTCTCCAAATGCTCAATGATTGGAAGTGTGGATTCTAACCATGAATCTGTTGCCTGAGGTGCTCTTTCTCCTGTAAAGTTGGGAGGATGTTGCTACGATAAAACATGCGGCAACTCTACCATAGATGGGGTAGGATGCGATACTCCTCGAAAGGTCTGCATAAAACTCATAAAGCCCTCTCGGAACTATGCATCAACAACTATGTCCAAAATAACGGCTGGTTCCAAGACTAGCACTACTCTAGGATCAACTGGTAGGCCATGACCAGCAATGTCTAGTGTCTGATCGTCGCCTTTCACCTGGCATACAACCAGAGGACATCTTGGTGGCATGACTCTGCAATGTCAAGCACACACCTTAGATCAAGATTAATAGGGACTGAAACTTAGAATTATAAGAAGGGAAAATAAGAATGAAAGAATTCATGTTTTTCAAAACATGGATACACAGGGTGTATAATACCTACATAGTGTGTTCCCCTATGCCTTTACATGGGCATGCACTTCTACCAACTCAGGTCGTGTAACACCCCATACACATGGCATGTTGCCCTAACACATGGAATGTACATGAATCCTCTTCCCCTACCCGAGTTCGTCCACACGGCTGAGCCACACGGTTCTCCTAAAACAAGTCAACACAGCGTGTTAGTGCCAGACATGGAGTGTACTAGACAAACTTCATAGAACCGTGTTGTTAGCTACACGGCTGATTACATATCTCAAACTACACGACATGTTTCAGATGGACATGGCGTGTACTAGGTTGATTTTTCTGACCCGTGTTGTTCGTTACATGGCTGGGTACTCGGGTTACAGTAAACGACATGTACCAGATGGACATGGCATGAATTATATAAGTCTCAACCAATCATTGTTGTTAGTGTCACGGCCGGTTACACTATTCTACAACACATCATCTACATCTGGTACATGGTGTTTCCTACCAAATATTCAAAACCCCATGTCCCCAACCACTCATTCTGAGACAAGGATATCGACTACACGTCATGTACATATAGTACACGGTGTGTACTTAAGAAAAATAGTTTCTTCCCGAACAAAAGAACATAGGGCGAGTGTTCATCCTTACACGATGTGTATTATTTGTTTTTCTGGATAGTAAGCCTCAGAAACCACTCTAGAACCTAGAAAAACACTAAAATGAACATCAATGTGCCAAATTCAGATCCGTGAGGGCCCATACTCCCCACTAATTAAAGCTTGGAATCTTATAAATTTCATAAACAAGGATAACAGTGCAATGATCCACCAAATTCTGGTCTGTGAGGGCCCATAACACCTCAAGAGCCACGTTTGGCGTCCATTCAACCAAAACATTCAAAATTTAATGCTCTATAAAAATCAGACATTATATCAAGGAATCTATCACAACAACATGCATATCTGGCACAACATCTATCACAACAACATGAAATTTCTAATGCACCCTAAATGTCATGGCAAGAATGCATGACATGTGACTTCTAACAAGTGCCTACATAATGAATGAGATGACATACCCTCATCTCATTGGGTTGAAATAGAAATAGAACCTATATAACATCAATAATAATAAAAAAACATGTGAATCACCCAACGGTAAAAATCAAATCAATTATAAAATTGAAAAAGTAGAAAAATTGTAATAAACGATGTAGATTGGCTTTTCCCGATACACGAGTTAGCTACTACCAAGCACAGCTTATTACCAAGTACATATTCCTTCGGATCCCTAGCTATAGGCTCCAAACAGCAAAACAAGAAGAAAATAATTCCTTTGATACCACTTTGTAACGTCCCGGTTCCGGAAGCTACTCAGAGGCACCCCGTACCCAATTGGTCACATGGCCTCAAGCGCATTTCCCCTAACGCCAGAGGATGCCGACTAGAATCGAGGGCCTTGGTTGTGATAGTGGGGAAACAATGCCCTTATTGGCAGATTAACACAGCAGAAGAGAAACAGATAACAATAGAGGAAATAGTAAAAATGGCATACAATAGTAAACAGTGGATGACTGAAAGTAATAAGCTGCTAGATAACTTATATAATGGTGCATGATACATATGTCTATGAAAGCAGAGAAATATTTCACAATGCTGAAATACAGTACTAAACCAATCTATGATAGAAAACAGTAAACAAATCCTCAGCGTCGCAAGCCTCAGCTTGCTCCCATGCTCTCTAGCTCCAAAAAAGTCAAGTACATGAAGTTGAAGGGTGCTTTCCCTTATCTATACCTGCAACAATATAATCAGTTTGGGCCCAAAATCATGATCCAAATTGGTTGTGACACTAAATCCCAGTAGGCAACCACCATGTGATATTTTCCTAACAGTCAGTGAATATATATGGCAGGAAATAAGAAAAAGAAGTAATAAACAAGGAAGTACTCAATAGTAAACATTCCTACAGTTTCAAATCATTCAAACACCACATACTAAGTATGAATATAATCACAAATAAGTGACCATCTTGGATGTTCTCCCAGCCTAAACCCCTCGGTTCCTACCTAGAAAACACAAGCAACCCTATGGGAAGTACACATAGTTTAACCACTCTGGTTTTGCATTTGCACAGACTCTCAGAGGAAGAACTCACCAACAATTCCTCCTATAGTCTCATATCAGTAACTAAAAGGCACTTTGGGGAATCACATACGTCTCATTCCCCCTATGGCCCACATCGAGGAACTATAAACACTCTGAGGAAGCAGTTACTTCAATTCCCCCTATGGTCTCACATCGTAATAGAAAAAATAGACCCTCTGGAGAAGCCCTCACGTCCATTCCCCCTATGGCCTACAACATCAGGTTCCCACATTTTTGTGTATATTAATCGTGCATAGAAATACATGGAGGTCAATGTAAACATCAAGAAATACTTAGCTAACAATTTATATCATAACAACATGTCAGATAAAAAACTCCATCCTAATAATACAAGGCATGGAAAACAAAGCGGCATCCTAACAAGAAAAATCGAACCAAACAGTCATAAAACAAACATGCATGGAAAACACTTCCAAATCATAGTAATTGACCTTATTCACATTCAATGAACTTATACTCAAGCATACAAGCATAGTAGGCAATTTACAGGGTTAAAAACATAAACACACAATACCCCGTTCAAGGGTATTGGGAAATGATTCACATATAACTCAGATAATAACTACAGACAGGAAAAAACCACCTACCTCTGTGTTGTAGGATCGTTATACATGAACCTCAATCCTTGAATCTCCCTAGAATGAAGAAGATATACAAAAACATCAAAAAAATTCAACCCACAATATCTCACGAGATAGAAAGAATCTGAAAAAGGTGCTCAAGAAGAAGACCAAACTCTCTGATGTGATTCCAACGCAAATGACGGAGTTCAATTCGGAGAACGGATGCTCGATTGGGGGTTCGTTGAAGATCTACACCATATGAATTCTCTTGGACGAACTAGGTCGAGAAGAGATGTGTTCTGTCTGTCAGACGTGATCTTGGTATGTTTAATGAATAGAAGAATGTACACGGTGTGTACTTTTGAAGTATACGATGTGTACTTTCCTTATTCGTCCCCCGCATAAGGTAGCCTCCTGGTCACCACACACATCTGTGTGCTCAACCGTTACCGAACAACACATGACTACGTTTGGAAAAAGAGTACACGATGTGTAATTATAAGTACATGGAGTTTACTTCAAAAATTTCCAAAAACTCCAATTTTCCTCAAAAACACCAGAGAAGAGAAAAACATAACTGAAAAGAAGATCTGGGTTCTTACAGGGGGGTTGCCTAGGGGTAGGGTGGGGGACACAGGTGGAGTTGGGGGGGTTGTCCCGGGGGAGGGAGGGGGCTGCAAGGGAAGTGGGCGGGAGTCCAGGGAAAGGTATGGGTTGTAGGTTGAGAGGGGGTGTACATGGGTAGGTATGGGGCTGTAGGGAAGGGGAGGGGTTGTATAGGGGTAGGGAGGGGTTTTAGGTGTAATGGGGGGGGGGGATATCCAGGGGTAGGGATAGGGGCTACTGGTGGAGTGGGGGGGGGGGGGGGGGCTATCCCGGGGGAGGGAGGGGGCTGTAGGGTGAGTGAGAGGGGGATGTACAAGGAAAGGTAGGGACTGCTGGTGGAGTGGGTGGTTTTCCAGAGGTAGGGAAGGGTTTTCTAGTGGGGGTGGGGGCTACTGCATGGGGAGTGGGGGGATGTGATGGGGAGAGGGTGGAGGTATTTTTTTATAAATTTTCAAACCCTATATCCATGGTTTTTAACTGTGGTAATATCCCTATTTCCAAAGTTTTTAACCATAGATATAAGTCTACTACCACATTTTTAAACCATGGAAATACAGTTTGTGGTCCTAAGGTATAGCCACGGTTCTAAACCGTGGCTATAGTAATATTACCACGGTTTGGGCCATGGATGTATACTTTTAGCAATGAGTTGAAATGTGGCTATAGACCTATAACCCTAGTTCCAAACTTTGGTTACAGGTTAAGGCCTATAGCCATGCCAAACATAGCCACGGTTCCTCAAATCATGGCCATTAGCTATAGCCATGGTTTTAAACCATGGCTATAGCCCAAATTTCCAATAGTGTGGAAAGAATTCCCACAAGCCACTGACAAAAATAAATTAACCCCCTTCTTGTTTAGGCATGTGAGTAGTGATTCCAAACGAGAGAAATCTCTAATCAACCTTTGGTAATAATCGGCCAAAACCAGAAAACTCCAATTATCCGTGACGTTCTTGGGCTACTCCCAAGACACCAAAGATTTCACCTTTTCTGGTTCCATAGACACGCCTAACTCAGATATGACATGTCCCAAAAAGTGAACCTCATCAATACAAAGATTCTATTTTGATAGCTTAGCATAAAGCATATGCTCCCTTAGTGCACTCAAGATGATGTCAAGATGTTTAGAATGATCTTATTGAGTTCTAGAGTACACCAATATGTCATCAATGAAAACAACTACAAACTGATCTAGATATGGGTGGAATATCCACTTCATCAAAGACATGAACACAGCTGGTACATTGGTCAAGACAAATGACATTTACTAGGAATTTATATAACCCGTACCTGCTTCGTAAAACCGTCTTGGGTATGTCAGAAGGAATCACCCTCAACTGATGGTATCCCGATCTTAAATCAATCTTGGAAAACACTAAGGCACCTCGAAGCTGATCAGACATATCATTAATTCTAGGAAGAGGGTATCAGTTCTAAACTATCATCAGGTTTGACATCCTATAATAGACACATAGCCTTAGTGATCCATCAAACTTCTTAGAAAACAACATAAGATATCCCTAAGGCTATGTACTAGGGTGTATAAACCCCTTACGCTCCAATTCCTCTAACTGAATCTTCAGTTCAGGGAGAATTGTTGGCACCATTCAGTAAGGTGGAATGGAAATTGACTTCACTCCATGCAAAAATTCGATTGTAAAATCAACATCTATCTCGGGTGGTAACCCCAAGAAGTCCTCAAAACACGCCCTAAAATTGGTCCACAAAAAAAGGGAAGATTGAATGTCCGTACTCCCCATAATCTATCATAAGGCATACCACTTGGGCTATGAGATCCCCCACCTGATGGTGTAGTGGCCCTACGTGGATCGCTCGAGTATCCCACTCACCACGAAGGACATAAAATCACCCATCGAGAGATGTGAATGTTACTCAACATCGGTAGAAGTCTATATGGGCTAGATATAACACCAAACAATCCATTCCCAATATTAGGTCAAAACCTAACATATCTAGGACAAACAAATCCCACAGAAAACGATACCCACCAACCTCCAGAGCACAACCCTTACACTGTCTGACGTCCTCGACTCGCACTCCTAGTAGAGTATCAAGCGACATTACCCCTAATTCAGTCTCTATAGTTAATCCCAACACAATTACAAACTAATCATAAATAAAGGAGTGAGTAGAACCTGTATCGAATAAATTACTTGCAAACATTGAAGCCACAAGAATCATACCTAAAACAGCAGACAATCCTACCTCACCACCCTCAGGTGTAACTTGAACTACATGTAGATGACCTACTCCTTTAACATGGGCTCCATCCTAAGTACCATGCACTGCACTTCTCTATTGGTAAGGGTGATCTCACCCTGGCATCCCACGTCCACCGCCCCTACCAGTAAAACCCATGGAGCTCCAACTTCCTACCTGATAGGGGGTAACCAACCCCCTACCTACACTCAGCAACTAACTCTGACCTCCACCGTTACCCGACTATAATGGGATCCTAGATAATCTCCGCCCATGGCCTAGACCACCGTATGCTTGGCACTCCACTAATGGGTGGGGACATTGGTCACACTTATGCCCCGGACTGCCACACTGAAAATAAAAGACCTGATCACCCCTCCTGAGAAGCTGACCCCCTCTTTTGACTAATCTGAATGCTTCCCCCTTGTTGGAAGGTTCCAAAGTGGTGCTTCCTACAATCATAAGCCGCACCACTTGCTCTCCAAGCCAGAACCACAAGTTCACTACCTGAAGCTCCCTTCAGGTTTCCTTCTTAGATAAGGGCTTGATTCACCACTTTAGTAAACCTTTTTAGTCGAAATATATTCTCCTGATATCAGATCTCGTGTCTCATCCTATCCTGAAAGTGTTTTGACACAACTGGCTCATCTCCCTTCAACGTCAGAATGAAGCATCTCAAATCAGTGAAACAGATAGCATAGTCCATCACTGACATTGTCCCTTGAGTCAAACTCAAAAAATCTACAACCTTATCCTACCTCAAGGTTTATAGATAGAAGTGCTCATGAAACGTTTCCCGAAAATCATTCCATACAATCCCCTCAGCCTGCTATGTATGAACCATAATGTCTCACCAATGTTTTTCTTTCCCCCTCAGCATATATTCAACTAACTTGAATCACTTCTCAAGAGAAGTATCTAGATGGTCAAGAATAGTTGGGATGGAATATATCTAGAATTCTATTTCCTCTGGACCACCCTCTCCAGGAAGGGTCATAGGGTTCTGTAGTTGAAAATCCCTGGTCAACTCAAACATGCTCGGCGCAACCTGCCCTGGGTCTCATTCCCTCATTTTCAGAAAACGAGAAAAGTTATTGAGGAATTTCTCTTCCATATCCACTTGGATCACCATATTCTCTTTCTCCACTACTAGAGGAGATTTCTTAGCAATGTTCTCAAGTCTCCCAACTGGCTCAAATCTTCGAGTTAGAATTTCACTACAATTCCAAACACGAGATTTAGAATACAACCATAAAGCTTTTATGAGAAGGAAGAGATATAGATAGGCTATTCACTTGTAATAACCAAACTAATTCTCATACACTACTCAAAATATCCCACTTGAAACTGAGTCACTGCCATTGGCCATCTACCAACGTCTATGGTCAACATGGTATCTAATTATCATGGTTACAAGCCTTATAGTTTACTCCCATTCGAACCATTTTCATATTCCAATTTAACCTTATAACAAATTACTCCACTTTTACTTCTTTATCAAGAACCATTTTCTAATTACGACTTGACACTTTCACTTCCCCTTTTTACTCATTCATACCATATTATTAGGCTAAAATCATTAATTTTAAGAGAACATATGCATCCTATCCTTTACATCTGGAACACCCATCTCGTGTGTGTGCCTATCATGATGCATGTCACTTTTCAATATTGGTGCCTAGAATGATGCATGAATTCACAACCGCTTACCTCTTCGTCCACGAGATAAATATCACAAAACCAACAAATAACACAACAAGTGCATCACCCAATGGTGAAATATCATCAAATGTAACAACACACAACAAGAATAATGATCCCATCTGAGGTTGACATGGGTTTTACCACATACATGGGTTAGCTACTCCCATGAACGAGTTCATTACCAAGTCCCCACACATTCCTAATCTCTTTTCTACCATCCCCAATTAGTAAAAAAGAGAAAATAACTCCTCTGATACCACTTTGTAATGTCCCTGACACGAAAGCCACTAAAATGGTGCCCCAAGCCGGGTAGTTACATGACATCAAGCACACCTCCCTGTACATTAGAGGTTTCTAACTTGTAGCAAGGGTCCAATAGGTCATGTGGGGAGACTATAAAAAAAATACCAGAGTAAGACACATCAGATAATAATTTAAATAGTGGAAACATAAGAGAACAATCCACAACATGGATAATAACCAAATCCCAAAACTGGGTACAATCATAAACAACAAAAATATTTCATGCCATGATACAATGCCAAGTGAACAAAACCAAAAAGAAGGAAAATTTAAGAATCCAAAAAATGGTCCGGACTCCATGTCTAGGACCTCACCCAAACAAGTCCCATGTCTAACTTATCTACCAAGAATATGGATATTTCCCTTGTCCTAACTTGTAAGCATGAAATCTGCAAGGGTACCCAATGGTCGCCCAAGCAGGGTGTGAGTATAACTCAGTAGGCTACCACCAACGGTGTCTACAAATTATCCATCAAGGCAGATAATGCATGTAAATGATAAATAAAGGTAGGTTATGGTAAATAGTTCAATATTCTAACTTTATTTATGTTCCTTTATGTTAACCTACCAATTTACACATGTTTGTTACCATGAAATTTCATTTATCATGTCACCCTTTTCATGTGTTCGGTGGATTGGGCATGGTCAAAGATTTCAACATATGGGAATTAAATGGGTCATGTCCCACTAGGAATCATAACACAACCATTCCCAATATCCTCACCTCAAAGCCTAATTCAGGGTGGAATGCAACCATTTGGGTAATAAAACACTTTCTGATTCCCTAACCCAGCATTTAGGGGAGGAGATAAAACCTTGGTCCAACTCAACCTATGGATGTAGAACCTCATGTCAATAACCCACTCTACAAAGCCATGTGCACATGCATATTTATCATTCACCACAAAACACGATATCACAAAAACATAGACAAGATCATTTACAATAATCATAATAATCTCAATAAATGGTAAAATAAAATTATTGCCTCAATCAATTAACACATTCATCATTTAGATTAATCAACCATTTATCCCCATTTCCCATTTCTCATTCCTATACCACTAAGAATATTCATGTAATAAGCTAATTTCCTAGCATTTTCTGATTAATCCATTTAACCCTTTTTCATGCTAACCAAAAAACCCCTTAGGCCACTACCCAGCCTAAGTGTTTTACTAAACACTAATTTCACATCCTTCAAGAATATTAACATATTCATAATGGGATC
Organism: Viscum album; assembly: GCA_963277665.1. NCBI lineage: Eukaryota > Viridiplantae > Streptophyta > Magnoliopsida > Santalales > Viscaceae > Viscum > Viscum album. The sequence goes on along the minus strand of OY728155.1, from coordinate 186,150,176 downwards.
TATGTTCTCTCACAACTACCTACACTTACATGGATAGCTCTAAGTTTAGGGAATATCAACATGACCCTCAGGTGGCCCTAATTTAGTCAAGTCATCCTCCTTGCATCCCATGGGGATCAAGAGGGATTCAATTAACCATTTAGACACAAATACATCACATCATATCAAGGGCATCAAGAACTCTTCAAAAGGGTGCAAGAATAAAATCCCTACATCCACAAATTTACAAAAAAACCCAAGGGGTACAAATTGGAGACCACCTAACTTGATTCTGTTGGAAAATGCACTCTCAACCGAAGCCTTATATCCCAATCCAACACCCCTTTGAATCCTCAATCTCGATCTTCAATTCACATCCAATGGCACTCGAAATGGCCAAGAATCAAAAGAGATTGATCCTTGGGAGCTCTTGGTCCATTTGGTTAGTTATTAGGGACATAAGGGAGGAGGGGGAGGAAAATCTCGGGTGGGTTATAAAATCCCAGGGAGGCATTTTTGTAATTTTATAAAGGTTTCTGGGCCGTACAGTTTATCTTCATGGTTTTCCAAACTGTGTGAAAACTATGCGGTACTTCTGTCTCAAAGAGCCCCCTCGCATGGTATACCTTCACATTTTTCCAAATTATGCACTAACCTTGTGCATGCTACTACCCGAAAATCTTCCCCCTTCATGGTTTACCTAGGTTGCCCGTACAATTAGCACTAACTATATGCAGACCGTGCAGCTAGCCTAGAGACTCATTTTTTCCCTCTTTTTGTGTCCTGAACCCCAGGAACACCCCCGATCCTCCTTAAGGACTTTGGAAAGCACTTAATTAACTAAAACAAATGTTCTAAAATGAAATTTAAATAAAACATACCTTATGAAGAAATATGAGATCTTGCATGAGACATGACTTCATCAAAGTCTATCTCAATCCCACTATAACTTTTAGATATGTTCTCCCTATGACGGAATATGTTGTGTCCTTCCATTATTACCTTCTCTTCAAATGGTTTGTATAGGTAATATATCATTTTTCCATGGGGTATCAAATAAATTTACACTTAGTACATCAGTATGTATGTTTTTTACATAAGTAGGCCTTATAAAATACTTTAAAACACCACACATTTAAGTATAAAAATACATATATAATTACATGCCACAGTTGGTATGGTATACCATCTGCTACTTTAGTTAGAACTTGGTTTAGTATTTGTGTTGTTGTTTGTAAAACATACCCCAAAAGGATAATGTAAGAATATCATGACTCATGATTGATCTCACCATGTATAAAAAGTTGTTGTACCTTATTTCACTTACACCATTCCAATGAGGTTTATAAGGAGGAGTGAGTTGGGATTGGATCTCAAAATCCCATAAATAATCAATGAAATCTTGATTAAGATATTCTCCACCATATTCATAGTGGAGTTTCTTAATCTTATTTCCATGATAGTTCCCAAATTCATTATTATATTTTTTTAAATTTATCAAAAGAATCCAAATTATACCCCATTAAGTAGAAAAATACATATCTACTAAAATAATTGGTAAAAGTAATGAAGTACGAGTACCTATCAATTTTTTTAATAGGAAATTTTCTACACACATTAGTATGAAATAATTCATGAAGATCTTTGGACCTTTGAACTTTCCCAATAAATGGGACTTTGGTCATTTTTCCTTTTAAACATGTGTGACATACACCAAGTGGTTTTATCTCAAAAGAATATTAATTTTTATCTTTGTATAGTTTAGTCAAATTCTTTTCATTTAAATGACCTAGACAGTGATTCCATATTTACTTGTGGTATGTTTCAGGTGAATTAATTTTATTATAGATTATCATTACTTGGTTTTCATAATCTAACACATAAATTTCGTTATTTAAATGTTTCATACCATAAAAAATGTTAACCTTATAAATGGAGATTTTTTTTTACCAAATTTGAAAATAATTCCATCTATATCTAGTTTTTATATAGAAATAATCTTTTTGGTAATGGGTGGAACATAATAAAAATCTTTTAAAACCAAGATCATTATAGTTTATAATGTGAAGTGGTAGCCATTGATAGCTACTGAAACAAGTTTAGCTCGGTTAACTTCTCAAAGATCTACCTCAAGTTAGTTAATATTTCTAAATATACTTGGTTTCTATATTTTAATATTTTTGTGAGTACCATAATCTATATCTAATACCCAATTTTTAGAAATAGATAAATTGAACTTGAAAACGAACATACCTGAATCTTCCCCTTTCTTCATTCCTTGGGTGCAGTTTTCTTTGTAGTATCCCTTATTTCCACATCAAAAAGAGAAATAATATTATTCCCAGGATTAGGACTTGATAATACTCTTCTTAGAAATAAGTTTTGATGAATCCTTTTCCTTGGGGGTATTTTCTTTGAATTTATTATTTTTCATCATAAGGAATGAATGTTTTCATGTGTCTTATCTACTTGGAGAAGAAGAGTGATAAAATATGGTAGAGACTTCTAAATTTTATTCATATTAAAATATAAAACCAAACTAGAGAAGATCTAAGGGAGTAATTAAAGAATAAGATAAGTTCCCAGTTCTTTTGGGAGTTTAAACTCTATAACATCTAGGTTCTTAATATAGATAGTGATCTTGACTATGTGAGGCTTGGATGGAGAACCCTCTCTAAGCTTGTTTTGCAAAAGAGGCTTAGAGATCTCAAACCACTCCTATATAGATCTCTCCTAATAAAGGATATAGAGATGCTTGATAATTCTATAAGAATCTATGTTTTTATGATAAATAATGTGTTCACTATACATAAATGATATAATCAATCATTTAACATCAACTGCATCACTCATTTTATTTTTCATATATGAGAAACTCTTTATCACTCACCTCCTTAGTAGGTGAATCAGGAAGTGAGGATTGATGGGTGTAAGATTTCCATTAATGATGCAACATGAACTGAAGGAATATGAACCACTTCCTAAATTTATTTCTAATGTGGATATGTCCTTTCTATAATATAGATCACAGAGATGGTGTGGATGAAAAACGTTCCATTAATTCTAAAATTTAAAAAATCAAATTATTAGTACTTCTCTTGATTTAAAATTATGTGATAAATAATTATAATTAATTGTTTATTAAATCTCCAAAAATTTTATCAAGTCACAACAACCATCACCATTGAACTAGGAATGTCTAATTTATAGGAAATTCTAGTGTCAAGGATTTATATTCCCCTTCACACAACTCCAATAAGGGTTGATCACGTTACATCGAGGTATTTATGTAGGAAGATCTTTTCCAATTGTGGGCCTATAGCTCCTTGATCAATTTAGTGGACTCCCCAATCAGGAAACCTTGTCCTAGAATTTCTCAACACTTTCCTTGAAGCTACATATAGTCTAAAAAGGGATACTTCTCTTGATATAATATAGTTAATTCAACCCATAACCTTCATAATAACTCCATGTTAAAAATAAGTGTCCTAATGAGGGTTTGTAAAACACTTAGTTCTAAGTCCTTCATTCCTCATAAAATAATGGAATGTTATGTCTAAAATAATATATATTTTAGGGATTTAATTTATTATTCATAAATATTATCTTTTTTTATCCTTTACATGACTTTTTAATATTTATTGGATATTACATAATTAGATAACCATGTCGGATAAAAAATTTACACATAACCCATTTCTTTAAATTTCATCCTAGAACATTAATTCATTTATTTATTTGATCTTGGTCTTACATACATAAAAATTAATTCATAAATAGAAATAAATAAATTAATAATTTATTTGTTCAAGATATTATTTAATGTTTGATTTATTGAGAAGCCAATAAATTAACATAAGACCTATGGGAATAATTCCTTATGTTGGTCTTTTCATGATTTATAGCATTCCATGTGTCTACTCGTGCATCTCTTGGTTGGTAACATACTGGATCTGTCTAGAACCACATCCATGCACCTTGACATACTCTATTTATTACACGTATTTATAACTCGCATGTGGGTGAGTGGAACCAAAGGATTGGTTAAAGGGGGTTACATAAATAACCACGAACACTCAGGTCTTACATAATAATTGAGGGAGGGATATCACGTGGTCCAAAAAAATTAATTTAATAGGTAAATTTTCAAAAATATTTAATAAATTAAATTAAATAATTCCAACTCATACAAATTTCAGGTCAATCTCATAATCAATCATACACATGAAATGGTTACTCATTTAAAATAATTATCTAGAACTCATTTCAATTTATTCTTTTAATAAGATAAAATTTGTATGATTTAACTATCTTATTAATCAATTAATTCAATTTATCTTTTTTCATCCAATATTCCTCAAATTCACATTTTTTGTGACTTTAATTAAAATAAAATATTGTATATGGTTTAAAAATTAGTATAATATTACACATCTTTCTACTCGAAAGAAACCCAGTGAGTACGTATTTAAACTACTGTGTATGTTTTAATTTTAAACTATGAACTCATACGACATATTATATAAATGACATGTTGCATAATTTAATGACATGTATTATCAACTTAATGACCCATGGAACACATGAAAATTTTGTAGCATGTAAAATTTAAGGAATTGAGTCTTTAATATACAATTACCATAAATGATTCATAGTCTTGAATATAACACAGAATTAATTAAACTTTTAATATATTATAAAACCCAATGACCAGTGTATAATATTAACTTAATGACCCATAGAACTCGATTTGATAAGTCTTAAGGAGTAATAAATTAATTTTAATATTTTTGCATAAACAGGTAAAATACATGGTGTGTATAGTCCAGCTAAATAGTGTGTACTTATCTTTGATGAATATCTGCAGTACACACCTAGGGACTTAGAATTTACTTCTCATAAACATTTATGAAATACATGACATGTATACAGGATACACAATATCTACTTCTTGTTACACAATTTCTAATCTATATGCACAATGTATTAAATACATGACATCCATTAAATACTTAATATGGTTTGAACCTATATTTTCCACCTTGAAAATGCATGGACTACATAACATGTAGTCAAAATACATAGTTTCTACTATAGAAAATTTGTGTGCCACCATGGTTGGTCTACACGCGGTGAATTTATTTCATGTGGCATGTACCTATTCAACGATGACCCAAAATACATGTGGTCATCCCTATGTAATGAACATAGATACATGGCATGTAACAAGGGAGTACACACCCTGCATTCTTTTGTTTTCCATCCAGGATCCTAGTCACTTCCATATAAAATCTTCATATAAAAAATTCATTAATCATTAACTGATATTGGTAATATATATGAGAAAAAAAGAATTATACGATATTTAGATGATATATTAAAAACTAATTAAAACAGAAAATGAATATTAAAATTTAAATATGGAATAATAAATAATTATAAATTTGAAACGTGACCACTCGAATACCACTTGTAGGTTCAGAGAATAATAGAAGCACTAGGTAGGGTGATAAATCAAAGAGATTTTATCAATCCAATGGATAATTCACAATATTGTGAGTGAAACTAATTCCATAACCAATGAAATTTTTCTATTGTATATTGACCTAAGAAAACCTATAAATTGGAGAGGGTGTATTTTATATTAAATTTATAACTAATTTATTCAGATCTTAAAAAATTATTTCCTTGTCTTAGGATCCTTTCTTCGATGATGGTTTTGATCTTCTCAAAACCATTCCAAATTTCCTTCATTGAACTATAAGGATTCATGTGTAGAACCTCTCAAGTGGTGATCCATACGTGCTTCTTTAAACTCTAAGAAATGCCAATTTATTTTTGGGTTCTAGCACAGTGAATCAAATTCCTTTCATTGCTCATCATGATTGTTCCAAGATCTTTTGGTATTAAAGGATTTCATCTCATTATTGATAGGAAAAGAGGATTAATTAGATATATATATATATATACATATATAGAAGTATTCTATGTCCAATAATTCATATTCTCAATTTCTAATTAATCATACAAAATAGACCCAACCATCTGTTTATTGAGATGGGGTTTAGGTTAAAATTTTATTTAACTGCAAATCATCACTTAAATAATTTATTAATATTTAATAAACCCCATTACCTATAATAATATTATTACTATTATTTTATAGAATGCACTAATTCTCACAAAAATAAATATTATTTACCATCTTTTAAATAAATATTTATCAACGAATGCAGCCTTGGTCCACTCATCCTTCTCAACATTTATTGAATATGAGAATAAATATTTGATTAAATATTTTATTGTTAAATAAATATTTAAAATAAATAGAACATGAATAGAATTATTCCTAGTTCATGAGAATAATATTTATTCTATTAATTAAATTAAAATATAATTCAATAAAGATCAATGAAAACACTTTGTGGGACTCCCTTTAGGATTCTTTCTTGTTGAATTAGGAGGGTATTCCTCAAGTCCAAGATTACTATCTAGAAATTATTCAAGTCACCCAAGATAAATAACATAATGTTTCAACGATGAAAACCATATATGATTGCTCACTATGTAATAAAATCTATTTGTCACAATATCTCATCTAGTGGGTTGCGCATCTTTGTCACAAACCTATATACTCGATATGTAATTCTTTGATTATCTAAAATAAACATGTCTTTGCAACATTGTAATTGTTTATAATGTGATGGTTTTATTCCAATCAAAGTTTAGAGATACCATCTTTCCTAAATATGAAATGTAAAAATCCTTCTTTGAATTATCTATTAATAACATATCATTCCTGATGCAAACAATGTATAATTCTTCCCCGCTGACATATGATGTGATGGTTTTTTTCAGTAAATCTATGTTCATGATTCTTGACATGTATCAATGATTATATTAATATATAAGGACCATTATACATGCTCACATATAGGAATATATAATGACCCCAAAACTTGTGTAATGCCTACTGGCAGTTCTATTCTTATAATCTCTCATCTTAGAGATTATCAGGTGTGAACTTCATGAGAAGAATACTCACCTTCTTACAAGTACTCATACCTAGAAGTATATATAATATTTGTCCCATCATAATACATTATCCAACTATAGAACTATATTTAAGAATATTGTCATAAAATTTCAAGGTTCTCATAACAGTAGAGAACTACTATGACCTTGTCAATGTGACCAAAAATCTTGGACATTATTAAATTATGGACATGTAGGAAAATGAATAATATGTAATTATATGTTTTATTAATATTAAAATATTCAAAGATACATGTAATCAAAATAACAATAGTTGGTCCTTGGACACCAACTGCAATAATTACTTAGTAATATTCAAGAATTTTAGGTTATCAAGATTTTAAACTATATGAATCTTGTGAATTCAGTATAATTAAATGGCCTCTATATGATATTTTATAAGAAGTTTTACCATATTTTCGGCCCATATGTTTTAGGTCTTATGAATGAGATTTGGAGGGTTTCATTAGAGCTTGGTCTTTATAATGAGGCTATCATTTCTTTAGTCCCTAAAGTTTCTAGAACATTTTTGTTTATATTGTTTCTTCCCATTAACCTTTGTAATGTAATTTATAAATTCTTCTCAATGTTCATGGATTATATACTTTGAAAAATATTTCCATCCTTTTTGTCTGAAGATTAAAATGCTTTTGTTACCAAATTTGAAAACTCTAGTAATTCAATTGTGTCCCATAAGGTGTTTTGTTCTACGAAGGTGATATTTATTCCTAGGAAATTATCCATTGATTTAAATCATGAAATTATTAAAAAAATATTGTCTGTTTGAGTGGGGATTTATTGATTTTTTATCAATAAATGTGGGTTTTAACAAACATTCATTCAAGTTATCATGAAATTTGTTTTGATGGTTACCAATAAGATCCAATACAGTGATCTTATATATAATACTTTTCCATCGATAAATCTGAGGTAGGGGTATCCCATCTCTCCTTATCATTTCAAAATTATAATAGATGTGTTTTTGAAATTAATATCTAAGTTGGTAATACATGGGATGATCCATAGTGTTAAGGTGAGTAGGAATGAAACTTTTAATTATCATCAGTTTTTTTGGATGTAATTTTATTATTCCAAAGGGATAATCAAGATTAATACTCTCATATTACTCATATTATCTGATTTTTTGTCATGCATCTAGGAATAATATTAATTTACTTAAATCATAGGCCTCCTTACGCAAAGGATTCCTTCAAGATATAAGGGACTTTCATGTTCACTAATTAATTTTTTTCAGGTTGAGAAGAGTAATAAATACCTTGGGTTTCCTACTATTATTTTAATATCAAAGAAGTATTTTTTTCTTCCATTTTTGATAGGGATTTTAAATTAATTAATGGTTAGACGGGGAAAGGTTTGTTTAGCGTAGGGAAAACTTTTTGATTATGTATATTGAGAAATATATTCCTTTATTAGTTATGTCCCTCTTCAAATTATCTGATTCTATTATTAACTAACTCCATTCAATGTTTTTGAATTTTTTGTGGTGAAATATGGTTTCTAGAAATAAGTTTCATTTAGTTTAATGGGATAGAAAATATCTTCAAAAAGAGGCCGGTGTCTTGGGTTTTAGGAAGAAAGTTCATTTTAATATTATTCTTATAACTAAGAAATGATGAAGGTTTATTAAAATATAAAATTCAATTCCTTCTTGAGTTTTATGTGGAAAATATTTTCCTTGGAGTATTGCTTTTAATATATGATTGGCCCATGACCAGTCTTTATTTGGGTCATCATTTCGGGATCTAAGGAACTTATGAAAGAAGGATTATATTAGAAGATCTTAGAAGAAATGTCAGTTAAAATTTTGAATGATCCTTGGTTGTGGTGAGATAATGATTAGTTTTTTTGTTCAAATTATCCAATAGATATGGAGTATGTTGTGTTCTGATACATTATTAAAGATGGTTTCTCTAATTGATGTTTGGAAAATCTTAATTCTTTGTTTAATGAGAGGTATAAAAGTTATAATTTAAGGATTATGGTCTATGGATAGATGATTGGTGATGAGTTATGATAAAACTTTACTATATATGGTGTATTCTCTATTAAATCTAGATATTGGTTTTCTATGTGGAGAATTGAATGATGTTCTAAGGTGTTCTGGTTGAATATTTGGTCAGATGAGCTACTCCCTAATATTTAGAATTTTCTAGGGAAATTCATGGTAAATATACTCCTAATAATAGAACTCTTGTAGGGGATTCAGGTTATTTTTGATGATTTTTGAATGATTTGAAGGTTTCACTCAGTGTCCCACATGTATTCTATTTTTCTCTTCATAAGTTTTTTCTCTATCTAATAGAAGTGGGAGAAGTTTTTCTTACTATATGGGGATAAGGGAGACACTATACTCAATGGTATGACTATATGTTTCAGTTCTCTTGATGTTATAGGAATTTGGTAGTTTTTTATATTTCTCATCTTATTTAGATAAGATGGAATGATTTAATTTTTGAAGATAATGAATACCTAATGAGGTGTGGCTATAATGCACTTGTTCCATTCTTGAAGTGTGGAATGATTTTAGGACTTCTAGGGAATTCATTAAAGTGTAGTTTCATGTTGTATCTTGGTCTTTACCTTTAGATGAGTCTATTTAAATTAATGTGCATGCTATTATTTTTAATGATGCTTGGTATGGAAATGATATTGTGGGTCATGATTCCTATTTTTGTTTTTTAGCATCTTTGTATCAATACTGTGCTATTAGGCAGTCCCCACATTTTGTTTAGGTTTATTCTCTTTTCATTGGTTTTCACTTCGCAAGGGGATGAGGATGGTGTAACATTATTTTGGAGTCATATCGTCCCTATCACGTTATTTTTCTCAATTTTTGTCCAAATATTTATACTTTTTTATGGATCCTTTCGAACATGGTTTGGGATGGATCTTCATATTTTAATCATTATTATTATAGTTTTGTGAATAGGATGGATAATTCGGTTTCTCACCACATTTTAATGTATAGGCAGTCATCTAATATTTTACTTTGATTTGATTGTGTGAACCTTGTGGATTTTTCATTAGAATTGAAGGATTTGAATTTATTATGGAAGAGATTTGTTTTCTTTTATTCAAAAAATTTTCCATTTTTAAAATTTTTATCATTTTATGAAAGAATTTCTCATCACATATTTAAGATATTTTTTTAAAATATGTATAATTATATAAAAAATTTAATTCATCTCATGCATAAGAAAAAAATTATTTTTTAAGTAATATATAATTATTCATAAAAATTATATATTTTCATATATAAGATAGAATCAATATTTGAAAAAAATTATTATTATACATGAAACTAATCTCACCTCAAATATGAGATTAATTTTATTTTTTAAACAACTTTATTTTTATATGAAATTAATCTTATTCCATACATGAAATAATTTTGAGTTTCTAATAAATAAATCATTGCATATAAACCTTTTATCATCCTGTATTGTAAATAATATGCATAACTGAGAATCAAATTTATCTCATCTCATACATATAAAAATATCAATGTATGTGACATTTTTTAAATTCATACATATAATAAATTTTATTTTTTAAAAAATTTAATATTATATTTGAAATAATTTCATCTCATACATGTGATAAATCTAATTTTTCAATAGATGGATTAGAGTTTTTAAAATTTATCACATCTCAAGAATTATATACATTTCAATTTTTAAAAGTATGTTTAATGGTACCTGAAATTTATCTCATATCATAAATAAGAAAAAAAATATTTTTTAAAAAGATATATCATTTATGTGAAATGTATCTCATCATATACATAATATAAATTTATTTTTTAAAAAATTGTATGATTATACATGAAATTCATTTCATCTCATACATAAGATAAATTTCATTAACTAAAATATTTAACATTACATATAAAACTTATCTCATTTCATATATGAGATAAAGTTTATTTTTCTGAAATATGTGGCATTGTATATAAAACTGTCCCATGTCATACATGGGATGAAATTCATTTTTTAATGTAAATTTCATTATTGATTAAAATATTTAAATTAAAGATATTTCAATGAGAATGGGAAACAATTAAACCAAACTTTACCATCACCCATATTCATAACAATCCAAATAGCGCACCACTAGATTACCAAATCTCCTCACAAATGAAAATCAAGACCCTTCAATGGACTATAAATATTACAAAATATGATACAATAAAAGTAAAAATGATGAGAGATTTTTCTTATTCACTATGAGGGAACTAATAACAACATATAAATAAAATTCTAAAATATGCCTCAACCATTCCTAAGAAGTAAAAAAAATTCATTGCATCAAAAATTTCCTTAGATTATGTATTAATAGTACTCTTATTTTCATTGACAATTCTATGAGAAAAAAGCCACAAAAAATACAACATCTTTCCTATTGAGAAACCTAATTCAAATGACACACTCCAAGGACGGAAATATCAGTGTTAATGTTAATTGTTCCCATGGTTAGATGATATTATTAAAAAAGAAGCTTGACACTAAAAAATTGAGTCTCATTAGTCATCCCCCTTTGCTAAATCTCAATCAAACTGAAATATCTCCTCTATAAAACAATATAATATAGTTTTTTATGTAAGCATGAATCATTCATATTTATCCAAATATAATAAGACACTACATATTTAAATTTTTCAAATTTAAATATATAATTAATATTATTCTTATATACATGTCATCATTTATAATACTAATAATTAATTTAATTTGAATGTAACTAATGCAATTATATATATATATATATATATATTCATTTTAATAATGTATATATATATATATATGTATATGTATATGTAATTTATAAGTTTTTATAAAAGTTATTATTTAAATATAAAATAAATGAATATAATATTTTCTTCAAAATACAATTGATCGTAAATTTAATATTTATATTTTAATTAGTAAAATTTATTGAAAATATTTTCTATTTAAATACAATGTAGTTATAATGTATAGAAATATAACTATAAGTTTTTATTATGTGTAAAATATTTAATCATTTATATAATTAATAATATTTTTTTGAAATATAACTAATAATATTTAGATACAATTTAATATTATTAAATTATTCTTATGTATAATACTAATATTATATACCTTAATATAGATGAGAGCAATTTACAATTTGTAACCCCATCTCTTCCTCTATATTTTTATTTTTTTAATAAATGGGTAAAAGCCTACGGATCTTATGCAATACCAATTTAAATTATATACATTTATATAATTATTAATTATAAATATTTATATAATGATGTTTTTTAATCTAAGAATTGTTTTTATCAGCAATTAATTATATTTATTTTTATATTAAAATTATAATAAAATTAAAATTATATGCATTATATACAGTTGTATATACACACGTATATATTCAATTCATCTATCACACACACATATGTGCCTGGGTTCTTCATATACAAACAAGCGTACACACAATATATATGAATATAAATATTTAAATACATTTATTTTTAATAATAATAATATATATATATTATATAAATTTATACAATTAGTAATATTTTGTGAATATTTTGTGTATATTTTGTTTTTCAATATAATTTTGATTATTTATCCTTTTTTAATTTAATATTTATTCATTTTTTATTTTTTTCAATTTATTCATTTTGGTTAATTTTTAATTTTTTCTCTTAATATTATATATTAATTTTTTTTATTTTTTAAAAAAAATTTCATTTGAAATATTTATTCATTTTTTGTTATTTATACATTTAATATTTTTATAATTTATTCATTTTTAATATTTATTTATACATATTTATTTGTTAGTTTTAATAATTTAAATATATTATTAAATTATATAATTAATATTCATTCACTTTTATTATTTATTCATTTTTTATTTTAATATTTTTGTATTTAAATATTTATACAATTATTATTTAATAATTTTTAATTTTTAATTTTTTATAATATTTTGTATTTAAATTTAATATTTAATATTTGTTCATTTTTATTTTAATATTTATTCATTTTCAATATTTTTATAATTCATTTTCTAGAATTTACTCATTTTTATTATAAAGTAATTTTGATGTTCTTAATATTCATTTTAAATAATTAGTGATATATTTTGATTTTAAAATGTAATTTTTAATTTTTAAAATTGATTTCTTATGTATTGATTTTTTATTAAAGGGAAAAACCTTTATTATCTCAATTATTTTACGTATTGATTAATATTTTTTATGTATTAATAATTTAATTATAATTTAATTGATTTTATATACATTTATAGAATTATTAATATTATATACATTTGTCCTTAGGATTGATCATTTTTTATGTATAAATGTAATTATTTATGAATATAATTATACATTTATATAAGTAATGGAATATTTTAAAAATATTTATTCAATTTTATAAATAATGATATTTTACCTTTTCCCATGCTAAACTCAATAATAATAAATCTACTTATACTAGCACTAAAGTTAGCATTGGTATGTTAGGTTCAACCCTTATATATCAAGTGGCTACACTTTGATATCAATACTTTATCATCTCAAAAAGTAACACTCATAAAATAGGGCTTTATCATCACTTGGCATTTTAGAGGTGATAAAAACCTCTTTTATCATCACTCTTTAATAAGAACTGATAAAGCATTACCAATTTTATAAAAGAACCTTAACCTCCACCATTAGAAAAATTACCTTCAACCACAGGGCTACATGCACGTGCATAAAAATCATAGTTGTAGGCCGAAAAAAGGGTATGGGCTATGGCTTACCATGGTTGTAGGATGAATATTACCACGAGCATATGTGACCATGGGAACAATGTGGGTGATAATAGGCATGGGAAATTTTTTTACCTTGAGAGTGATGCAGGAATGGTCCTATAGTGACTGGAATTATGTTTGTGGCCATAGGATGGTTTAGAAAACATTTTTAACACAAGAAACATATGGGGATGGCCTACAACCATAGTCTTACATTGACATTATTGTAGCTTTCCCTACCACCGCTGACTTATTTAGTAATGTTCGTAGATTTTTATATGTACATAGACTTAAGTGGTCATGGTTGTAGGTTTTCCTACCCCTATGGACTTATGTAGCTATGGATGTAGGAAATAAATTTGCACGGGCTAACATGGTTGTGGTCGTAGCATGGTTGTATTCTTGCTACGACTATGAGATTATGTGATTGTGGCCATAGGGTTTACATGGCCCATCAATTACATATTTTGAATACATATTTATTATATATAATAATTATAAAATTAGATATTTAATATTATATATATAATCATATATGTATTACTAAAATGTATAAATCCACAATGGTATAGTGTTCAATGATAAATCCTTGAGGATTTATGATACAAACAACCCTCTGAGCATTAATTTTAATTTACTATCATCACGGTAATTTTTAGTGATGATAAACAAAAAATAAGGCCACATGAAAAGTGAATGAGGTCAATATATTTATTGATGTATCCAAATGGATACTTCCACAAGTGTTATTCATGGGTATAGATCATGGTTCCCACACAATTTATATCCATGGCCAGCGCTTGTGTCATTATGCTTTGGGGATATACCAAATACTTCAGTGGAAATGAATTTGATGCTTGTGGTCATATGTATTTTTCATAGTAGTGTGTTTCATTGATTCAACCTTTCTTTTATGCTAATAAAGAGATCATACTCTTTTATACCACCACCCCCACATCGTTTTTACTGTTTCCACTCCCAAAATCAAAGGTATGTAACCTCCTCTTATAATGATTTGTTTTAGGTGATTTCATGGACTTTTCGTCATGTAAAATTATCCCACACTCTATTTCAACCCCTCACAATAATAATTTATACATTTTATGTTTTTAGAAATTTTTGTTTCAATATTTTCCTAAAATGAGTCGCACACTATTTTAGATATGAATTTTTAATTGAAATTTTATATTGGTTAGTGTTTGGTTAGAATTATTTTGAATATAAAAATTTAAAAATATTTTGTTATATGAAAACTCATGGTTTCTTTTCGATGTTTTTAAAATGGAAGTTGGTTTCAAGATTATTCTATGTAAGTATTTTAAGGTGAATGGTTTTTAAATAATAAATCCATATTTTATTTGGCATATTTTTCAAAACGAATATTTTTTTAGAAAGCATAATTTTCTACTAAAATTCTTATTGATGTTTAATTAGTTTTGATAATATGAATTTTATTTTTTGGTGTTTAAGGATTTATTTGGTATTAATTTTAATTCAAAATTTTGTTATTTTCACAAAAAATTTCTTTAGTTGTGTAATAATGGATTTTTAATGAATTTTGGTTTGATTTAATTGATTTAGAACACTTTTGGTTATTAAGGATATGTTCTTACTATTTTTTCATGTAAGAGTTTATTTTAAATTAATTTTACAATGTTTTATGGTTATATGTTGGTTTGAGTTTCACATGGATTAAAAACTTTTAATCCAAGTTTGAACCATGTGTAATATTCCCAAATAGACATATATTGATTTTTTAATGATTTTTTGAATTCTAATTTTGAATCATGTAAGGTATTTATTACGGTATTGATAATAACTGATGCATTGTTGGCTCCAAATTCAATGGAAGTGCCTATTAGGCCTATGAAAAATCATCTTTTTTCAGATTGAACAGATCATGTGCAATGTAGATGATGAGAAAGACATAGATATTGAATTTTGTTTAAATAATATTGATTAATTACATTCCATAATCAAAATAATATTTTTTAAAATTAATTTATAATTAATTTAATGCGCACGAAGAAAGATTACGACAATATTGATATCTTTCTTCTTTGATGATGTTAATCATTAAAACTGGATTAATGTAGTTTCATTGCATCATGAGGACCCAATGTAAATTCCCTTTAGAAGTGATCTACATGTGATCCTTTGATCTCTGAACAATTCCAATGAGACATCTGGTGCTAGAGAATCCAATTGATCATCCTGCACTTTTCATCATGATCGCTTCGTGTTCCTTCAGTCTTGAAGGAATATCTTTTGTTCACCTAGTTCTTGGGAGGATGGGAGGATAATGAAGATCTTGAGAGAAAATTTTTACCTCTCCTGAAATAATATTTTCCTCCATTTATAGCCCTAGAGTTAAGTTTAAATATTTAATTAATTTCTAAAATGTAATTAACAATATATTAGACTCATGACAAACCTCATTCCATGTAATAAAAAAATATTATTATGTTATTTCATGATGTGTGGTAGCACACATTTTCATAAATATTTTTTTACAATCCATTAAATAAATATTTATCATAGTACCCAAAACTAAGTATATTCACTCTCCTCATTATTTATTGATTTCTGGAATAAATATTTAAATGAATATTTTTCAATCAATAAATAAAATAAAAATTCAATTCCCAATTTGATGAATAAATATCTATTTAATAGTCACATAATTAAATAAATTATTCATTTTTGAATATATTTTTATGTTGGGGTTGAAAATTATTTTTATTATGATAGAAAGACCTCTTTCTATATGGTTTAAGAGAAACTCATTACATAGATCATAGGTTAAAATCTAATTGTCCACAAGAACATGGCTTGAAGGCCCAGTGAATCATCATGCCTACATCATCCTGTTAGTGTCATGCCTACATACCCACCTTATTTCATCATTTCTGCATCACTGCCTACCCATGTCATGCCTATGTCACCACCTATTATGTAAATCCCCTAAGGGGTTTTCCAAGATTCAAACCTTGGTCTTTTGGATATAGGATTTTGGGGTTTATCACTCATGTTCCACCCCAACTACAATTAATGAATAAAAATTTATCTATTACCTTATGAATAATATGCGATAAATAAATATTTCATATACACATAATTAAAAAATTACCTCATGAATAAATATTTATATCATATTTATGATAATTTAATAAATAATAAATAAATTTTATTTCTCAATCAAGAGGATGAGATTGATTATAATTTTTAAATAAATTATATTTAACTAATATCAATTAAAACACATTGTGTCTGACCCACTGGGCCTCTTCCTCTATGACATTATATGGACTTTCCTAAATTCCATTCATAATGCCTACCAATAGGTAAAGGAACCCATAGATGAAGAAGATATTTCGAAATAATAAAACCACATTAGAATGCACATTGTGTAATATAATCTCATTATCATGATATCTCATCAAGTAGGTTTCACCCATGCCATCAACCTAGACTCTTAATACATCTTTCATTGACTACCTTAAATGAGATTGTCTATACACCAAGGTCATGAAATTTAATATGATGGATCCATTTCAATCAAAGGGTACAATATCAACTTACATAAAGACCAAAGTGAAAAATCCTTCCTTGACTAATTCATTAATAACATGTCATTTCTGATGCACACAACGTGTAACATCTCACCCCTCCTCATTGTCTTGATAAGTGATGAGTGTGATATTAGGTTGTCTTTGACATCCCTATGATACCAAATGAATGAAATAAATGCCAAAGGACTCAAGAAAATTTGGGGGATTGTATTTCATTTTAAATATAAAACATCCAAAATGCATAAGAAATAATTAACCAAACCTCTATATGATGAATGAGTATGAATTACAGACCAAGACATAACCAAACCAAGAACCACATCATAGGACAAGTGGAAACCAAAATACATACTCATAGGGAACAAAAATACTAGAAAACTAAAAACTCCAAAGAGACATACACCAAAAATACACAACCTTCTCTAAGCTTCAATTCCAAATGTCATGTCCATGGTAATAAGAAGCATCACTAAATACCTGAGATAACTTTCCTTTATTAGTGATTTGATATGAATCCTATACAAACTCACAACAGTTCCCAAGTAGGGGTGATACTAAACTCATTAGTCTTTCCCTAAAGACATCCTGACTCATGCCACTAGAAAAAAAAATTCTGGCATAATTTATATAAAACAGTTTATAAGTATTTTAAACTTTTTTCATCAATACCAAAAAAACATTACCTTGTAAAGTGATAAAAAATACTTTAAACAATTTATAAATTTAATTGGAATATTATTTTCCATGTATATGCACAAACAAAAACACACACACACAATCATGATTGGTGTTAACATTTATGGTGGAACTTCATGTCCATACTCTGTCCTACTTTGATTGTGGTACTTCAAAACCATTTTCCATCTCACTCAACACACACCCAAACGGTTATTCCCAAATCCTGCCAATTTTATCTAATAAAAAGATTTATTTATATAAATAATTTCAAATAAATGTTTCATGCATCAAAATGAAACCATAACTTTAAAATCAATATTATAATATTATTAACCATAGGGGTTTTTTGAAATCTAACCATTATTCCTGAAATTTTCCAATGCCAATACCAAGTGGTACTTTTACCAAGAATCAAATATAACTTTTAACAAAATTTTATGAAAAACATTTAATAAACTTTGAATTAATGTTATAAAGCAAGTGGCGATAATATATAAGTCACCTAGCTTTCAAAGTTGGTAAAAAAGAATTATCACACTAAAAAACATCAAGATTCAAGGACAACCCACATTGCCTTCAATAGATGAAATTATATTTCATCGTAAAACCATTCATAAGAAATATATATATCTATAACATGCTAGATATATGGTTCCATGAGATAGAATAACCATGGATCTAAGAATAATGAAGAACAATGGGTACTTGCTGATGAATTTGGGTCTCCCATGCACTTTGACTCACCTAAGGATCACTCTCATATCGAAGGGGATTGTCTCTCATGCCTTGGGAGAAAAAATAATTTTTGTTATGGTGGTATTAGGGGAGAAATTAGGGTTTAATGAATTAATTCAGATTAGAAACACAATTTAAAGAGGGGTAATTATACATTGCATGGTTAGGCCACCCTATTTGGAAAACAATGCTCCAAATAGTAGAAACTATTGCCTTAAAACAACCCCTCACATGGGTAGATTACACGGTGAGAGAAACCATACACCAAATATTATTTTCCCTCTATTTAATGAATCAATGTTTCTATTGGGAACTGAAACAGTTTGACTAATTCGTTCACTAACTGTGAACCTATCCAGTTCCCACTATCTTCTTTTTTATTGTTTTCTAGAGATAGTGAATGGATTCTACTAATCATGAACCTCTAGAAAAGCCTCCCAAACATGTCAAAACCCCTCATAATCTCCCTAAACATAACCCATTCATTATATAGACTCAAAATAAATGAATAAAGGTTCATGTACCTAAAATAGGGTGTGTTAAATTCTTTACACCATTATTATTTCTATCCACATAAATTAAAAAACCCTTGTTTTCCTAGAAGAGTTTGGGCCACTACTCTATCATTTCATTTTCATGCTCCCATATTTGTTCCTGAATATGATGATGCTTCTAAAAAACCTACACTAAAATTATTATTTTCCCCCATAATATATTCCCTAGTCTATCCACAATCTGTACCAGGACATGAATCAATGTAGCATCTGACTCTAGTTCAATGTGATCTCATCAAATAATATGGTCAGGATCAGGTTCATACTTATTTAACTGAGATACAAGAATAAAATTTTACATTGGACTAAACTTTGATGGAAAAGTCAAATGATATGACACCTCACCAATATGTTCAAGTATCTGAAAAGGTCATATGTATCAATGAGACAACTTGACCTACATACCTAAATGATGATGCCCATGCCATGGACAGATTCTAAAGAACACATGATCACTCACCTCAAACAAAAACATTCATCGACGATGGTCCACATATGACTTATGATGAATCTAGGTTATCTCCATTCTCATTCAAATCAACTAAATATTATATATTGTCCCTTTCACAAGGCTATATCCAATTAGTGAAGTCTCCCCTATTTCCACCCTACAAAGTGAAGAACAATAAGGATTACCATACAATGTTTTAAAATGATATATATGTATCGATTCATGGTAAATATTAATTTATGAAGACTCCACTAATGGTAAATGATCTTCACATGATCCACTAAAATCCATCGCACAAGCCCTAAGAATTTACTGTAATATTTGGATTGACCCTTTGGATTTTCCATCCATTTAAGGTTGATACGTCATACTCATAGTCAATTGTGTTCTAAGGTATTTTTGAAAGGATTTACAAAAAAGATATGTAAACCTAGGGTCTCAGTTTGATATAATCAAGACAAAAACACCACACAGCTTTAAAATTTACTGAATGTAGATTTCTGAAAAGTCTTCCACTAAATTAGTTCCGCGAATCAGGATGAAGTGATTTTAATTTGTGATTCATCCCAAAATAACCCATATGGAATCGTGTTTCCTAACCATCCTTGGAAGACGTGATACAAAATATATGGTTATTTTCTCTCATTTTCACCTAAAAATTGGTAAAAAATATAATATAACCATGGGTCATTTATGCTCTTCCTTGACCAACTGATATGTGAGGAATCTTGAGATATACTACACTATAACTCTTTTTTATTTCGGCCCAAAAAATTTTGTGCTTTCAAATCTATAGACATTTTCTGAATTTTAGGGTGAACAACCCATCCTGAATGTTGTCAGGCACTAAGAATATGATTCTAATTAGCCAAATGTATGACCATTTGATCTCTAAATTGCCTCACCAAATTCCTATCCAGCTTCTATCTCTCAATGGTCTCCCCACCATTGAGTTTTTACCTCAAAGTAATAGATTCAGGATCAGATGTCTATGCCTCTCTAACATGCCCAACCAAAATAGGAACAAATGAAAATGTAAATAAAACTGAAACATCACTGTGATCCGAACATTCTAGATGCATATCCACTAAAAATAAAATTAGTTTACACTAGTCTGAAACCTATTTATCCAATTGGGCATATGAATTTCTTCTTAATGAATCCTCCAAAAAGTTCCCTTTACCCAATGTATACATAAAGTTAAATTAAAACATCAATAGATACTCCATCCATCTACACTTCTATAAATTCTAATGTATTTGTTAAAAATATGTTTCAAAATCTTATGATCCAAAAATATATTGAATTTATCACCAAATAGGTAATGATACAAAGTCTACTAAGACTAAACCATAACAGCCAAATCTAAATCATGTGTTGGGTAATTCTTCCCATGAAACCATAATTTTTGTAAACCATAAGAAACAACATGATCTCCCTATATGAGAATATGTGCTAAACTAGATCCTGATGCATCACAATAGACTACATAACCTTTTCCAAACTCATTAAATGTAAAGATTGATGATGATGTAATTCTAGACATAAGTTCATAAAAAAATTTCTTGCATTCTTTATTCCATTTGAAAGAAATTATAGAAGCACCTTTTTCAGGAATGACATGACCAAGGAAAAATACCACATGTATCTAGAAATCACACTTTTATAACATGGAATATAGATAATTATCTCACAAGATACCAATGGCTATATCTATGTATTGTTCATGATCTATTTTTGTCCCCAAATACACTAGTATATCCTAAAAACACCACCACAAAGGAATCAATATAACATTGAAATATTTGATTGAACAATTACATAAATATGGCTAGTGAATTCATAAGACCAAAATGCATAATGATAAATTCATAATGTCCATATTTTCTTTGGAAATATTTTTTATAATATCCTCCTTTTGAACTCATGGTTGTTGACATCCCGAATGTAAGTCAATTTTAAAGAACTGTTGGGATCCCCTCAATTGATCAAAAGAGTCATTGATTCATGGTAGAGGATATCAATTATTTATCATAACTTGGTTAAGAATAAAATAATACAAAAAAAATATAATATTCCCATCCTCCCTTTTCACAAATAGAACTAGTGTTTCCCCCTTTTATGTTCTTGGTCAAATGAACCATTTTTTCTAATTTTTTCAAATAAACATTCAATTACCTAAATTTTGTTAGTTCTATACTATATGATAAGAGTGAGTTTGGACTAGTCCTAAGTATGAGATCAACCATAATCTCTAAATTTATTTTCAGTGGAAACCCTGATAATTTGTTAGGTAAAATTTTAGGAAACTAGTCTAAAATAGTTAGAAAATCTCTATTCCGTGTCTCATCCACAGATTCCAATATTATCATTGCCAACTGATATGAGATAGGTCAACCACAAGTGCCAAAAATCTAGATTTACATTCCTTTACAAAAATATCTCCTCTAAAGAGATGCTCGACACCATCCAATAATTTTAAACTAACCTAACGAGCCAGGAAGTTTATGTGGTATTTGAATGATGTCAAACAATCCATACACAAAATAACATCAAGTCATTCCAATCAAAACATTGATTTCTTTAAATAACTTTAAGAAATAATTTACAAGAATTCTTTTGAAATCATAACTTCAAAATAAATATTTTAAAATTATAAATGAAAGGGGCTTTCTGAAATACAACCAATTTTCCCATAATTTTCTAAATCTAATACCAAACATGATTTCTACATAGAATCACACAATAATTTAACAAAAGTTTTAAGAAAAACACATTGTTAACTATTCCTTCAAGTTCTAAATCAAGTGGGCATAAGAGAGAAGCCACCTACCTCACAAAATTAGTGGAAACATATAATAGAACTCAAGAACTTCAAGATACGATCACAACCCACGTTCCCTTCACTAGATCCAATAATATATTATCATAAAACCCTTCATAACACACAATATATCCATAATAAACTAGATCTATGGTTATGATAGAGAGAAGAGCCATGGATCTAATAATAATAGGGAATAAAAGTACTAACCACCAAATAAGGGCCTTCACCACACTTTGATTTTCCTAAGGATCGCTCCCAGACCGAAGGGGGTAGTCTCTCATCCCTTGGGAGAAAAATGAATTTGATTTTTGGTGGGATTAGGGGATAAAAAAGGGTTAAAGGATTAATTTCGACTAGATCTACAATTTAAGGAGGGATAGTTGTACACTACATGGTTTTCCCACACAGTTTGGAAAACCATGCACGAACCGTGTGGTGCTACTATCTTAATCCAACACCTCACATGGTTGGGTCACATGGTTGGGTAGCATGGTTAGACAAAATGTGTTCCAACCAATATTTTCCCACTATTTCTAAGAATCGTGATTTCTCTTGGGCACTCGCACAATTTGGAAAAATCGTGCACCAATCGTGATCCTATCTAGTGCCCACTATCGTCCTTTTCACAGTTACCTATAGATGGTGTATGGTCTCTAATTACCGTTTAAAAATTGGGCACCTCTAGAAACCCCTCCAAAACATTTTAAAACCCCTTATAACCTCCTTAAACATAACTTGATCATTATATAGTCTCAAAATACCTGAATAATGGATTATTTACCCAAAACTGGGGTTGTTTTACAATTTAATAGTTTACAGTAATACTTCTAAGTGTGTGAGTCATCCCATGCATTAATAATAATATTAAAGTCTAAGGACCATTACACACACTCAGAGACAAGAATATCTCAGGACATGAAAACATGTCTAATTCTATTGGAGGTTATATTCTCATAATATATAATATTAGAGATTTCCAAATGTGAACTTCATGAGATTAAGTCTCAACCACTTATGATTACTCACGTTAGACATTCAACATAATATTTTTTCAATCAAATAATGTTATTCGACCATAGGGAAATACTTAAGATTACCATTAGAGGATTTCAAGGATTTCATCAAATTAGGGAACTTTTATTCCCTTATCAAAAAGGAAAATACTCTAGAACATTATTACATTAAATTCGTGTAAAATAATGAATGATTTATAATAATATATTTTATTAATATTCACTTCTTCGAGTATAGATGCAATCAAAAGCACAAAGGTTGGTTCTATGACACCAACACCAAAAGACTACCACTTAGACTAGATCCAACTCCCAAAGACTTTCAGTCCACAAGATCTCACTTACCAGTCATTCTTCTACTGAGTTAAGTATTTAGTTAAGGTTTCCATCGTGTTTTCTTCCATGGAAACTATTCTCACTCTCACATCACCTCTTTGAGAAAAATCGATCAAGAAATGATATTTCTAAAGTATGTGATTTTTTCACATATGTAACATTGGCTCCTTTCTGAGAGACACCACAATAGTATTATCACAATAGAGTGTGATAGGTTCTTTACTATTAATAAACATGTCAAGCTCTTAGATGAAGTTTAAAATGCAAACTTCTTCTTTTGATTCCCCAAAATTCATAGTCTACACAGAATCCACTATAGAATCGATGACCAAAACATTATTTTCTCTCTTCTATAAAAACAACACCTCCTTTGAGAGTGAATATGTACCCCAAATATGATTTTATATTATCTTGATATGTTTGGAAACAAGAATATGAATTTACCCTGATGATGAGTTCCCCCTATCATACATAGACTAGAACAATATCCTTAGTATAACTCAGTTACTTAAGGATGGTCTTAACTTTCATCCAATTGTAGACACTTGGGTCTATTGATATATTTATACCATTTTTAAGGCATAGGAAACATCCATCCCAATACATATAATATCATAAATGAACAACCCAATGACTAATGTGCATGTAATCCTTCTCATCCACTATCTATGATCATGTTTATAATGATACATTTTATTGGAAATATGAATGCCATGTGACATAGGTAACAATCCCCTCTTGGATTGTTCCAGACTAGATCGTTTAATTATCTTATTATTGTACACATTTTGACGTAATAATATTGGATCTATCACAATGTACCATGATACCATGAATATACGTTGTTTAACTTAATTCATTTATGGAGATGTAAGTGTTCAACCAGTCCTTAATGAACTGTAAGACTAGTATTTCATTTCTAATAATTAGTATTAAATCAATATAAATGATTAGGGAAACAAATTCACTCCCATTATATAACTTATACACACAAGGATCTAATTCATTCTTTGTGAAACCAAATTCTATAATGGAATTATTAATCTAAATGTTTCATGACCTGGATACTTTCTTTAATCCATAAATGGATCTTTAAAAGTTTCATACCTTTTTGGAATCCTTTGGTGTCACAATCCCCTCTAGTTGTGTCATATAGACATATTTATGAAGGTTTACATTAGATAAATCTATTTGGACATCCATCTTACAAATATCATAGTCAAGGAATGTTTCTATAATAAGTAGAATTATGATTAATTTCATCATATCATTTGGTGAAAAGGTTTCATCTTAGTCGATGACTTGAATTCATTTAAACAATTTTGAAACCAGTCATGTAACATACCGCTGACCCATACCATTTAATGATGTCTATACCATCGTTCACCAAATAACTTAGGCATACCTACCTGTATGCCAGAGGTTGTTGAATAGGTGTGAGGTTCTATGTAATTCCATAGGGATACTGTACCCTAAGCTTGAGATAATAAAAATAGAATAAATAAGAAAAATAGAATACATTAGATAATTGAATAAGAAAATAGTAATTCATTACCCAAGAACTAAATATATGCCCAAGAAATAATCATGATATTAAAAAGAAATCCAGATTCATACATCAAATACATCATGTACATCAATTAGAAAAGTGAGAA
The DNA here is from genome assembly GCA_963277665.1 of Viscum album. Taxonomy (NCBI): domain Eukaryota; kingdom Viridiplantae; phylum Streptophyta; class Magnoliopsida; order Santalales; family Viscaceae; genus Viscum; species Viscum album. Next base: position 186,124,543 of record OY728155.1, on the reverse strand, counting down.
AAAAATAAAACATAAAAGAGGAACCAAATGACTCAAAAGTTCCCAACCATAGCCTTACTTCCTTCTCCCAGATTCATCCCATAAGTAATCAAGAATCTTTAATAAGGTGTTTTCAATTATCTTTTATACAATCATGAAGTTTACTTAGGTACCAAATGGTGGTCTCAGTAGGGTGTGTGTACAAATTAGTAGTCCACCACTAAAAAAGTCCCTAAATAAATCCAGTTGATAGAAATTTAATGTAATGTGAAAAAAATAAAATAGTTTACATGCCTTGATATAGGTAAATAAAAAATAAACATAAAAAACTAGGCTCTGTAGTAATTCTCGAGGATGGACCGACCTTCTTTAGCTAGTACTGAATAACTATGTTCATTGAACAAAGACCATGTCAATCCTAGTACCACAAACACATAAAATACCTCCACATATTTGGTGTATTCTAGTATCCAAAACCACCACATATTGGGTGTATTATAGTTTGTAACAAACCACAACATTTCAAGTGTATTGTGGTATCAAAAACCACCACAAATTAGGTGTATTATCAATATTAGAAACCAACACACAATGGGTGTATTCTAGTATCACAATCCACCAAAATCATTTTAATTATCAATTATCAAAAACCACCACAATATAACCCATTAAAATTATATTTTCAAAACAAAATCAAGATTATAAAAGTGTCCTTGTTGTCCCATTTGAATCACCCCACCCATGGTTTTCAATAATTTGGAAAATGTGTTTTAACAAGGTGGAACCACGATTTAAATATGGTTTTTAATTTAGAGTTCATTATCAAATAAAGGCATGACATGTAATTCATGAACTAAAATAAAAAGGGTTGTGACTATGGAAGAAACATAGAGACAACCAACTATTGACTAAGGAAGAACCACTTATCGGATATCAGTCCTTGATTCATCCTAAAATGATTGAAAACAAAGTAGTATATATATTTTCCTAGAAAACCAAAAAAATAGAGAAAAACTTTAGAACGAAACACAACAATAGAAATAAATGATAAGGGAGGATAAAGGAGTTTTATACTTACCATCAGGCATCAATCACACCAAAAAGAAACCAAAATGGTTATGGGGTCAGTTTATTTCTAAGAAGAATAGGAAAATCAGGTTAAAGGGGTATGATTTCACAAGGGGAAAAGGTAAAATTCCCACTTTTTAATTGGTTTCAAGGTTTAGTCACACAGGTGGCTAAACTGTGTGATCCATACTTTTTAGAGAATCCATATCCACACATAGTTAGTCACATGGTTAGAAAAACCATGTTCAAACTGTGTGATGAATTTTTATTTAAGTCTAGGACCCTTTCATGATTTAAATTCCCCTACCACATAGTTTAACAGACCATTCTCCACTTATTATCAATCCACATGGTTATAGTGCATGATTAGTGTGAACCATGTGCTAGCTATGCACCCTTTTCTACATCTAAAAAACCAGCATTCAAAGACCCAAACCTCCCAAACACTCTTAGAACCACTTATACCCCCATGGATATCCCTTAATTAAAAAATATAAAGAGATTGGAAAACATTTAAAGGATATATACCTCTCTAGAACTATGCGGTGTTACTACCACCCCACCATATGTTAGTTACACTACTGCAAAATAGGCCTTTATCATTGCTAGACATAGCCTTCATCAGCACTAGAAAAGTGACGACTACAAGAGTGAGGTTAAAATCTTTGGTCTTTTATCAATTCTTGTAAAAGAACTGATAAATTATTCCTTTATAAGCACTTATAGAAGCACTGATATATGACCCTTTATTAGCACTGATAAAGGACCATACTACAGTGTGGAGTAATAGCACACCCCAGCACCACTTCAATGTGCTATAACAGCACACTGCAATAACATAAATACACTAGATATCAACAAAACCAAGTCCCAATATAGGATTTAAATGAAATTAAATTTTAAACACAAAAAAAGAAGAAAAAATACTATATTATAGAAATTTCAAACATTGGTTTATAAAATTACATAAATATGAATTATTACAAATATTCAAAAACATCAATGTTCCTTTGTATTTTAATCTTGGCCCAACTCATGTTATTTCCGAACAGACCACCCTTTTTCAGGAAAAAGAACACATATGTATAAGGATACAATTCTTATGTTAGTAATAATATTAAGAAATAAATTAATAGAAAGTGTTAATATTAGTAAAATTAATGTCAATTTGAAATAAAAAGACATACTTGGAGTCATAATAGCCACACCATGCTTCAGATTAAGATGAATATAATTTCAACATGTCTCAAATGACTTGTGGACCATTTTCCTAAAGTATCAAAACAATCTGAATTTTTTTCTTGGTTTTGAGTACATCAGTTATCTTTTATACAAAAATGTAATTTTAAATGGAAAACAAAAACATTTGACTCATTATGATCACATTGTGTATCATTTTGATGTGAAATATATTCCAACATATCAAAAATAAATTTTTAGTCATTTTCATAAATTATCAATAAAATATGAGCATGTTTGATCAGTTTTTAGTGAGTGAAACTTTTTAACAGAAATGTTGATGTTAAACTGATAATGGGAACTTTGAGTCATACTGAGCACATCGTGTATTGGATTGAGGTGAGGTTATTTTCTACACATCAAGAACAACTTATAAATTGATTTTTTTGTAAAGTATAAAAATAAACCAAATGTGTTTCCATTGTTTTGAGTAACATAATTGTCCATTTTAATAAAATTGATGACGATATTAAATAAAAAGACACACCTTGAGTCATATCGGTCACACTGTGCATCAGATTGAGGTGGAATGATTCCTATACATCCCAAAGGAATTATGGATCATTTTCCTAAAGTATAAAAACAATATGAATTTTTTTTCTCTGTTTTGAGTATGTCAGTTGCATTTTTTACTAAAATGTCATATTAAAATGAAAACACACACTTTTGACTCATTCTGATCACATCGTATATCGATTTGATTTGAAATGGTTTCCATAACATCAAAAATTAAATATGAATTATTTTCCAAAATTATCAAAAAAATTAGAGTTTTTTTGATCAGTTCTTAGTGAGCGACACTTTTTGAACTAAAATGTTGATTTTAAACTGATAATGAACACTTTCTATCATACCAAGAAAATAAAGTATCATATTATGGAGAGACTAATTCCTACATGTCAAAAATAAATTATGGATTGTTTTTGTAAAATATAAAAACAATATGAATGTGTTTGTTTGGTTTTGAGTAGGACATTTGTCTATTTTACTAAAATTGATGAAAATTTTAAATAAAAAGACACACTTTGAGTCATACATAACACATTGTGCGTCATATTGAGATGATAAAGATTCATACACATCCCAATTTACTTATGGATAGTTTTTTAAGTATAAAAAAATCATAATTATATTTCTCGATTTTGAGTAATACACTAGTCTTTTTTACTAAAATGTCATTTTCAACTGGAAACACACACTTTTCACACATTCCGATCACATCATATATCAGTTTTAAATGAAATAGATTCCTACACATCCAAAATTACTTATGAATCATTTTCCTAAATTATTGACAAAATCTGAGCGTGTTTGATTGGTTTTTAGTAAGTGACACTTTTTGAACTAAAATATCGATTTTAAAATGATAAATGGAAATTTGAGTCATAACTTGAACTTCATGTATCATATTGAGGTTTGGATTATTCATACACATCAAAAATTACTTATGGATCATTGTTGTAATGTATCAAAACAATTTGATTGTTTTTTCTTGGTTTTGAGTAGGAGGGTTTTCCATTTTACTAAAATTGATGAAAATTTAAATAAAAAGACGCACTTTGAGTCATAATGGTCACCCCATGCATTAGATTGTGGTGTGGATAATTCTTACACATAAAAAATGACTTTTGTATATTTTTACTAAGGTATCAAAACAATATGAATGTGTTTTCTTAGTTTTGAGTAAGTCAGTTGTCTTTTTTACTAAAATGTCATTTTAAAATTGAAACACACACTTTGACTCATACCGATCACATTGTGTATCAGATTAGGGTGATATTGGTTCCTATACCTCAAAAATGAATTATGGATCATTTTACTAAAGTATTTCAAAAAACGTGAATGTGTTTTCTTTGTTTTGAGTTGGTCAGTTGGCCATTTTAATATAATTAATGTCAATTTTTAATAAAAACACACACATGGAGTCATACCGGTCACACCGTGTGTCATATTGAGGCGTGGTTGATTCATGCAAGTCTCAAATAACCTATGGATCATTTTCCTAAAGTATAAAAATAATATGAATGTTTTTGTTTTCATTTTTTAGTAGTCTAGTTTGTTTTTTTACTAAAATTGATGCCAATTTTAAATAAATATACACTTAGAGTCATTCCAATCACAGTATGTATCGGATTTATATGCGGATGATTCCTAAAAATTCCAAATCACTTATTGATTATTGTACTAAAGTATCAAAATAAATTTAATTTTTTCTCATTTTTGAGTAAATCACTTTCCTTTTTTACAAAAAATGTCATTTTAAACATAAAACACGCACTTTGACTCATATAGATCACATCATATATTAGTTTGATGTGAGCGTGATTCTTACGTGTCAAAAATTATTTAGGAATCAATACTCTAAATTATAAAGACAATCTGAGCATATTTACTCATTTTTCAGTGAGTGACACTTATTAAATTCAAATATTGATTTTAAATTGATAATGGACACATTGAGTCGTATCGGGCACATCATGTATCAGATTGATGTGCAGTTGATTCTTACAAATCAAAAATGCCTTATCAATTGTTTTATTAAATTATCAAAATAATATGTATATTTTTCCTGGGTTTTGAGTATGTTAATTGTATTTTTTACTAAAATTAATGTTAATTTAAAATAGAAATAAGTACTTTGAGTCATAGAGGTCCATTTATTTTCTTTGTTGAACGTCCAACACTACATGAGCAGCTTCAAACAAACCACATCAACTTAGAAAAAAGAATCCACCTATATAAAAAAATATTATTATTATTAATAAAGAGCGATAAATTAAACATAAATATAAAATAATACATTAATTCTATGGAAAATTATTTCACAGTGAAAATTCAAGATTACCTCTCTAATTGAGCATTGGAGGGAACTTGAAGGAAAGAGAAAAATTTCAACACTATAGGGGTGAAATATTTCGATGGAGAAGAAGTTTGTGGATGTTTTGGTGCAAAAAGGCATGAAATATTAATAGACCACCCCAACTCAAACAAAAAGAATCCACTTGTACATGAAATCAATTTTAATGAGAGTAATACTAAAAATGACTAAATTAAACATAAATATAAAAAAATACATTAATTCTATGGAAAATGATTTTATTGAGAAAACATCAATATTACCACTATAATTGAGTAGAGGTAGTGGCATTGATCTTCCTACAAAGAGAATGGATATAACTTGAATGAAAGTGATAAATGAAACACTGTAGGGGTGAATAGGTTTTAAGGGAGAATAAGTCTATGAAATATTTAGTACAGAAAGGCATAAAAGATGGATATACCACCCCAACTCAAAAAAAAACACCTATACAAGAAAACATTTATTATGTGATTAATAGTAAAAAAAATTAAATATAAATATAAAATAATATATTAATTTAATTGAAAATTATTTTAATGTGAAAACATCAATATTACCTCTGTAATTGAGAAGAGGTAGTGTCATTTCTCATACTACAAATGTAGTGGAGATAACTTGAAAAAAAATGATAAATCAAACACTGTAGTGGTTAAAAGGGTTTGAGGGAGAATAAGTCTGTGGAATTTTTGGTGCAGAAATTCATAAAAGATGGACAGACCACCCCAACTCGAAAAAAATCGTCCACCTATATAAGAAAAAAATTATTTTGTGATCAATATTAAAATAAATCAATTAAACATTAATATGAAATAATATATTAATTATATGGACAATGATTTTAATGTGAAAACATGATGATTACCTCTGTGATTGACCAGAGAAAGCATCATTGCTCTTCTTGTAAAGGAATGACACATGGAAAAAAATCTTTTAAAATAAACTAACTCTACAAGGAATAATTAAAATTAAAAAAAAATTCAATATATAGTTTTCGGTAAAATATAGAAAGTATATCATAAAATTACTGTTACATCTTTAGATAAGGTTTCCTTTGTTATATTTTGTTCTTCTGTGGGATTGGTAACATAATCATGTGTAGATAACATTGTCTACATAAGTAGTCAAACATTTAATTTATATTATGTTAATTTAGTAGAGAACATATAATATTATAAGAAAAAATATAATACATTAAAAAACACTTTTACCTTCTCATTAAAATCTCTTTATTTTTTTAACGGTTTCAAGGATTTGGTCCGACTATCGAGAATCCAAATCCCCTCTTTGTGGTACTATCTAATATACAATATATTTTCTACATTAGGACCGATATGATCTTATTGCGATGTCCTAGTGAAAGGGTCATCCTCAAATGAATTTTCATATGACTCGAAATTTGTTTTAGTCTCTAGTAGAAAAATCAACCAATTCTTGTTTTTTATATCAGAGACATAAAATACATTCACTTCTTGTGATTCAATTATAAACAGATCATCTTTTTCCCTTCCAAACTAATATTCACCTTCACAAAGTGCATTTAATCAACTTTCCCTATATTGAAATTTTCAATCCATTTTCAATGGAAATGCATCACTTGAAATTTTGTATAATCAAAATTGTATATCTGTTCGATAATACCAAAAGAAGATATTTTTTCAGAAATTGGATTTCCATCCCTGGAAAAAGATATGTGCATCACTTCATCCATAATCATAACACCACTATTTTACATCATATTGAGTTCATCATGTTCTTTTATATAGAACATATAACCATTTATTACAAAAATAGTGTAAGATATAACATTTTCATTAAGTCCTCTAGCTAGCCATTAAAGTCATTCAACAATTGAATTCATATTTTCGTATAACTCATCATAAATTTAAAATCTAATCCATCATATAAACTATTTATTATGTGTATTTGATATCCATACTTTATCCTTTGATGGATTTAAATCTCTATGAATTTCTTTGTAGGATTTAATTTGTGGATCGAGATCTTCACTATTATGTAAAATGTAAAGTGTGCTTGCTCTAGCTATATAAAGGTAATTGTAACAACATCTCTTTCAAAAAATACCTTCACCCGGAAGGCGTTCACTGTTACAATACTTTGGGAGAGAGATGCTTTCAACATCTGATAATTAATCAGTATAGAATTCAATATCTTCATCAACAGTATATCGTTCTGGAATACAACCTTCTGGATGACTTCAATTCTTGACATACCCTTTCAAAATATTCATATACCTTTCAGTGGGGTACATCCATCTATAATGGATAGGACAATATGTTCAAAACTCTCTATCCTAGTGACCCAACAAGTAGACCATTATATCAAAGAATTATTATGGGAAGAACATCTCTAATTCACATAATATTACTACAATCTCTTTATTCATGATGGGAAACTTCACCGTGTCTACAACTTTACTGCATATGGATTTGAAAAAGAATCAAAATCTCATTAAAGTATGTTCTTAATTTTAAGACAGAATGAAATGGAAAGTAAGAAGCATTAAATCTTGCATCAAAACAGAGAAGTCATGTGATTTCAGTCCTTGTAACTTCAAATTAGTCATTGACATGACATTCTTGATAATTGATGAATAACTTTGTGGAACTTTTACACTAGTAAGGAAAAGTAAAAATTTCATTTTTTCCAATCGGGATAGAGTATAAGCTACTAGAGGAAGAAAAGTATTCTTTTTACCCTTCAATGATGCCAAAGCTTCCATTATCCCCATTTAAATAAAGTTCAAACAAGCCCTGATTCCAAATTTTGTTTTTCTAGGAACATTTAGTAACGTTCCAATAATACTATCAAACAATTTTTTTCTTAAATGCATGAAATCCATAAAATTTATGACGTACAAACAATTCATATACGGTAATTAAAATTAAATTAATCTCTAATTCCAACCTAGTATTGTAAGGTTTTTTTAAATGGATTTACTGAAAATAGTGTCAATATTTTTTACTTTATTATATAGTTGATCACCCGTTACGGGTGACGGTGTAATGCCTTTATTGATATTCCCATTGAATGTTGATGTCCAGGATTGGTATTTATGACATCAAGGTAAAAATTTCCAATTTCCGAAAAAACACAGTCTTTGAGGAAGGATTCAACCGAACTATATACGTGCATTTTTCAAAAATGGGACACCCAAAAATTCTTTTATTGCTACAACCTACTAAATTTCCATAAACATGGAAGTCATTTATCATTCCATACAAAATGTCCCTCAATGTGAATACTTCACTTCTATGAGAATAATATATTGTAACACATATATCCCGCATCAATTTCATATCTTTGATCAATATAGCCAAATAGATATCACTGTTATCACTAGGATTCATTGGTCCTGATATAAGGAGAGACAACATAATGTATTTTTCCTTCATGAAGAACCATGGTGGAAAGTTATAATTTTCCAACATGACAGGCCATTTACTGTGAGTAATACTATGTACACCAAAATAATTTATTATATTTGTAGATAATACAGATGAATGTTTCTCAGATAATTTCCAAATTTTGGAAACTCTTAATCAATTTTATCCTACTAAGGTGAATATGTTGGATTAAATAGGTTCCCATCATTAATTATTGTATCTGCATTCCATGTTAATTGTCTCACAGTATAGCGACATCGATATAGTATTCTAAAAAATGTAATTATGGGAATGTACCATACAAATTTTGACATACTGGATTCATTTTTCTTGTATAGATACATTCCACACTTAGTCCATTTTAATAGTGATTCATAGTCCTTGAAAAACAATATGAAATAATTTTGAAAAGTGTGTATTTTTTTAGAGATCATTCCCATTGAACATATCATTCATTTAGCATCATATGTTTGGTATGGTAGTTAATTTTTATCGGATAACATATCATTCAAGAGACCAAGTAGTTATGTAAAGCTAGTTTCACTCTATCCACTTCCATATTTCTAATTATATACCTTCAATACATCTCTCAGTGTTGTGTATTCATTACAACCTGTATATAATGGTTTCTTGGAATAGGTATTTAACTCCTCGGACAAATTTTTACAATCACAAAGGTCATCTTGAAGAGCCATTTTCATTACATCCATGAAATCTCAACCATCATGAACAAAGGTATTCATATCAAATGATTCATAAACTATTGTATCATCCCAATCGGTGTCCATATTCAGTTTTTCCCCATGTTTTGTACAACATTTATTACATTGATCTATTCCATGACAAATAAAATGTTCTTCCAACTCTTCTAGACTAATTTGTCTTTAATAACAATAACATAAACAATGATAGAGGAATTTAGAAGGTTTATCTATATCCTCTCTCGCAAAATTGATAAACTCGTTAACTCTATATTCATACTCATTTGTCAAATGGTTATCATTAATCTATTTTTGATTCATATCCATCCTATTTAGTTCATAAAATATTAATTTTGTACAATATATAAATAAATACACATAAGATATTCATTATAAAAGTTGAATGTTACAGAACATTATAATAAGTGAAACTCAACATTTGATTGTTTTAATGAATTTCAGTGTATTGAAGAAAATGGGAAATTGAATTTATGAAAACAATTACTTCACTCGGGATGGTGTTATCTTATGAATTCATTCGAAGGTGAATTTTTTTTAAAACTCATACTTATTTCATTTTCCGTGATGCGTACCCACCCTTAATATTTATTGGTAATCCACAAAGCATATCTATTATTTCTTTAAATTGGATTCACATGAGATGTATATTTTTATTTATCACACATTAATGAATGGGTATTTGAGAAAATGACACTCCTTCTCAATTATATAGGAACCCCTGCATCACCCTTTCATAACAATAACTAAAATTATGATCCCTCAAGCCATTACACATTTTATAGGTCTTAGTCTTAATAGGGTTTTCTAAGTCATTCAATACGAAAAAAATATTTCAACATAATATATGATTTCATTTATGTAATTAAGAATTTCTTATATTTCTTTTAAATTTTTCTCACCAACTACCTATTACTAATACTAATTTACCACTATAATAAAATAAAATAAAAATAATTATACTTATACTTATGCAATAAATATATTACAATAAGATTAACATCATAGTAATTCTCATCCATTGATTATTACATGATATTTTTTGGTCAATTTAGCCACCAACATGATGGCTAATATAATAGGATATCATGGATTGTTATGAAAACATAATTAATTTTTTATTTGATATTTATAATGAAAGGATTTTTGTTTTTGGTTCTATGAACGTAACATGATAATTTAACCCATTCTTAACAAAACACCTTAAGTTTTTCAAAAATCACTATAACAAGCGTGATATAGATTCCGTGTTGGGGAACAATACCTAAAACATCCATGGAATGAACATGGATCATATTAACTCAAAATGGAACTATAATTATAATAACTTTAGTATTAAAAAGAAGATGAAATATTGAATAGAGATCAATGACCATGATCTATATGTAGAACTGTATAAGGAATAATTGGAACTATTATCAACCAATGATAAATATAAATTAAAAATTAGGAATTAATATTACAAAGAAATATAGGGGATAGATGTAGACACCGAAAAAAAATGATTCAAAACAACAATTTAAAAAAGACCAAAACAAGATATACAAAATGGTAGTCAACCAAAAAATGTATCAAAAACAAATCATTATTTTCATAGTCTAAATGAAAAATAGTATACAACGATTGGATCACAAATAACTCATGAATTCATCAAACAAGAAATAAAAAACAAAATGAAAAATACACAAAGAAAATTGCAAGGCCTACATAAATAGGTTGAAGAAAATCCTCTTCAAAAACCCAAACTGCAACTGAACACTGGATTTCCGATGATTCTCAAGCAACTGGAGGTAGTCGAGTGGTGTGATTGGGGCTTCGATTAACCAAGGAGGAGTGTCAGTAGTGGGTGGATTCCACAGAAAGCTTCTGATATCATGATGATTTTGCAAATGGTTAGGGTTTCCTAAATAGATCCGGACACTTTTATCAGTGCTTACAAATAAGCACTGATAAAGAGTCATTTTATCTGTTATTAAGTAATAAGAACTGATAAAAGGAATATATATTAGTGAGTTTTTAGTGCTAAAAAGGTTAGGGCTTTATCAGAACTTTAAAAGCACTGCTAAAATCCATATTTATCAGTTATAAAGTATTAGCAGAGATAAATCCAAATCTTTATAAGTGCAAAAAAAGCGATGATAAAGGCTTACCATAATCAACGTTTATTACTTAAGAACTGAAAAAGGATTTATAATTATAATTAGAAAATAATAATATATATATACCTAATAAATATATATAAATATAAATACTGTAAATATATTCTTTTTTAAATATATTTATTATAATTTTATAATTATATTTTTATAATTATAGATTTTTTTTAAATATTGTCTATATCTAATTTTAAGTGAATTTATATGAAAATATGTTAAAAATGGGTGAAATTGAATAAATTAAAAATATGTACACTTTAACCATATTGAAAAAATGGATATTTTTTGTGTGTGTGTGCATTGTATATAAAAATTCATTAATTACGTATATGCGAAATAAATATAACACACATCTGATCTATGTTAAATTGAAAAATCAAATGATACAATCAATTATATTTCCATTACACTATGCAGTTTGTTGGTATTTTTAATTCATATTAATTTTTCATTATAAATCATTATTCACTAAATATATGAACTTTTCATGTAAAGCACATAAATATATTTTCCTATATAAATCATAATTATATACATAAAAATATATCTATATATGTAATATATTTAATTTAATATCATTAATTATCATAATTATCTAATTAATAAAATGTTTAATATTTATTATTGTATATTCATTTTATTCATTTTTATCAATAATTATTTAATTAATGTAATTTGTAATAGTTTTTTAATAAACTCTTTTCTTATTTTCTTTATTTAATTATTTCATTTTATTTATTCAGACCTTTATTAATGCTATAAAAGTACTGATAAAATATCTCTTTATCAACACTGATAAAGGGTACCCTTTATCAGTGCTCACAAAAAAGAGCTGATAAAGGGTACCATTTATCAGTACTAAAAATAATGTGCTGATAAAGGATCAATTTATCAACGCTAAAAAATCACTGATAAAAGGTTAAATTTATCAGTGCTTTATTTAACACTGATAAAGATTCCATTTATTAGTACTTTTTATAGCGTTGATAAATACCAATATTGTTAAATGCTAGTTTTGTAGTCGTTGTCATCCTCAAGCTATGCTCCCAAGTCCTTCGAGAAAAACTGATAAAAAACTCTGGCCATTGGGCTAGAACATCCATATCCCATTCCTGTATTTCCTATTGGGTTTCCTCATGCTTCCATAGCACAAAAAAAGTAGTTCGACCATCCCTTGAAGGGTATTTTTGTTATGGTCGACAATACACATGAGACGTTCCTAAAAAGAACCATTAGCCTCCATCTCAACATCATCAACATTGATAACATAATATGGATCTAAGTGATATAGTTGGAGTTGAGAGATGTGAAACATGTCATGTATTTCAATGTACCTCTATAGATGATCTAGTTAGTAAGACATGGGTCCAACCCTCTCCATGATCTCTAAATACTTAATGAACATGGGAGTTAGTTCTCCCTACCTCTGAATATGATATATCCTTAACCTTAGTGGCACTCATAATAAAACCCAAACATGAACATACAACTCTAAGGGATATCACCATCTATTGGCTTAATACCTCTGCCTACTCTGGGCAGTTTTCAACAACCACATGATCGACTAAATCTACTTGAAGGCCTCGTGTACTATGCTCGGACCAAGCATAGCTAATACACCCGCCTCTAAAAAAATAAGGGAAATTGAAACTTCTTATCATACATAGCCTAAAATGTAGCCATATGAATATATTCCTAGTATATATTGTATTAAGAAAACTCTTAAAAGGATAGATGATCATACAATGGACAAGAAAAATCAAGGACACATGCCTGAAGCATATCCTCAAGCATCTGTATGGTACACTCTGACTACCCATCCATTTGTGGATGATAAGATGTGATCAGATGAACATATATTACTAGCACCATCTGAATGCCTTTCTAAAAACATAATGGAAAAGGATGATATCTTTCTAATATGATGTTCCAAGACACACTATGTAAACATATAACCTCTTGTACATAAATTCTTCCAATTCCATCTACACTGGAGGACTCATTAAGGGGTAATAAGTGGAATGGGAAACCACTGGAGAAAAAAAAGATGATGATATTCCTCCACCTGTTGGAAGGTGGAGCATCAGAAAACAAAACCAGATATGTGCTTCTTCCTTACAGACCACCAATATTGCTGATGAAAATCATAATACATTTTGGTCATCCCAGATGCATAACCCATCTTAAGGTGTGTAATTACCTCATAAAGTCCTCATGCATAATAGTGGGTACCACCACCAGACCCCAGACATGTAGGATCCCATCATCCTCAAAAGAAAATTAAATATGGGTCTTTAGACCATATATAGTATCTATCATCACTAGGAATTTATAATCTGATAGCTAGACTTCTTTCACTTAGACAAGAAGCGATAAAGTAGTAGATATGGAAGCCAATGCCATATTACCCAGGTTCTCCTAGACATCTAAATAAAACTTGGAAAACAAAGTCATAATCTTCCACTCACTTCCAAATTGGTGTAGCACATGGGTTTGATCCTTCATGATCAATGCATCTTCAATTGTATTCCCCTTCGTGGAAGTGTAAACCAACTCAAAATTGAAGGATTTTAGATACTCAATCCACATTCACTTCTTGAGATTTATATAATTCTACTAGAAGAGTTATTTCATGGAATTCTTATCCATATAAACCATAAACCTCTCTCCTAGAAGGTTGTTCCACCAAAATTTCAAATCTTATAGAACAATGGTTTTTCTTTAATTCGTGGTTCGGGTAGTTATGCTCATGTGGCCTCAATAACCAGGACCCATAGGTAGCTACTCTCTCATCCTGCATTAGTACCACACCCAAGCTTACATCTGAGGCATCACAATAAAATGTGTAATACTTACCTAGATTGGTTAATGTAAATATAGTTTCAAAATTTAATCTATCATTTATATCTCTTAAGGCAATGTCACAATCATCATACCATCCAAATTTTACTCCCTTCTTAGTCAGGCCTGTCAGTGTCACTTCTAGGTGAAATAAATCACAGATAAAACTAAAATAGTAACCAACCTGCCCCAGGAAGCTAAAAATATCAAAAACATCCTTAGGCCTCTCCTAAGAAACCATGAAATTTACCTCCTCAAGATCCACATAAACCCCAACCTTATATATGATATAGCTAAATAAATGTACATAATCGAACCAAAACTGGAATTTTGAAAAAAATTCATAAAGCTAATTCCCTCTCAACATACTCAACATAATATATAGATGGAGATAATTCTATTGAGTTTTAGAGTACACCAAGATATTTTATACCAACATGAAAATTAATGAATACATGTAATTTTTTAGGACCCTATTCATCATGTCTATAAACACAGCCAACATTTTTTTGACCCAAAAAACATCCCCAGGTAATCATAGAGGCCATATATTATCCTAAAGAATGTTAGAGAAATGTAATAAGGTTGTACTCTCAACTTGTGGTAGTCATAATATAGATTGATCGTTAAGAATAAATCAAACCCCTTTAGATGATCAAACAGGTCATCGAAGTAGGGGAGTGGGTACCAGTTTTTAACTATCACCTAGTAAAGTCTCTGATAGTCCACACATAATCTTGGGGACCTATCTACCTACTTGGAAAACAGAACTGAATCTCCCCAAGGGGACATTCTTGGTATAATTAACCTATTCACCTATAGGTATTCCACCTAAGTCTATATCACTTTATGCTCAGAAGATTCTATATAATAGGGTGGAATGGAAACCATCTATACACCTCAAAGAAACACAATCATGAAATTGATACCATGATCATACAAAAACCTAGATAATTACTTAGTTAATATGTCATATAATAATTCAACCACTAGAATAAATGAAAAATAATGACATTCAACCCCATATATAATAAAACTAGCGACTTTTTTGGTAATTATACCTTGTTACTAAAGGACCAAACTTGCACGACCAACCTAGATTTCCCATTCACTGGAAAACATGAAACTACCACCCATTAGAGAGGTGAACAATATGGGTCAAAGGTAACAGTAAACCAACATATGATAGTGAACAAGCCAATACATCCATACAATCACATCAAATATACCCATCTTCATTTCAAATAAATCCCAAACGAATAAACAATTGGCAATCACCAAGGTACAACATCCCAAAACTTTGTACACTCAATACCTAAAACCAACAAAAAGGAGTGGTCCATTGAGCCATGTTTACTAATCAAGATCACATTTCATAGTTTTCTATGAAACTTGACACTTTATTCCTCCCATCATTCATTGAAACATACAATTTCTTTTAATCTTTCCATATAATTTCTCAATAGTTGAAATTTAAAAAATCACCATAGCTTGGTCAGATTAAGTTCCATTCACAATCTATGAGGGAAATCACCCTATAGGATTTTTATTAGAACTATATTTAACCAATGTTATCATATAAAAATAATCTACCCCAACCTAATTTACTAAAAATCTACTCAAAGAGTTGTATAAGTAATATTCCACCATACATTTATATGGGAAAGCAGTATATAATTGGCTTCCCATTCCTTAAATGTTCAATTACCTTTGTTATCAATAAGAAAGTTCATATATATATATATATATATACATATGATTAACCAACATCATGTAATATAAAGAAAAAACATCATTCCAACATGATGCATGAATTCACAACCACACTCTCTTACCTTGAAGGACCAAGAAATAAATCCCTTAATAATAAATAATTGTGAAAAAATGTGTACCACTAAATGATGTTCGTATCAGTGATTTCCACATACCATAGATACACCTTACCATATAATAAGAGTATCTAACCAGCAGTGAGGGTAGGTATAATGCAATGAGGAGACGATACCCTCAGTTTTAGAGTGAAAAAATGTGGAAATAAAAAAAATAGCATTCATAAAATAATTGAATAAGTAAATAGTAATACAAGATCCAACCACTAAATATAAACCCAGTAAAAAACATGATGATAAAAAATACAATTCCAAATCCACACATTAAGTACATCATGTACATTAGGTAAAAAGACAATCCAAAATGCAAAAAAAAATAACCAAAAGACTCCAAATTCCCCAATCCATAGCCAGTATTAAATCTCCTAGATCCATGTCATAGGTAATAGATCATATTTCATAGGATTTATTCCCTTATCTGGTCCTAAAATCATGAATTCCACTCATATACAAAATTTTGGCCCATATAGGGTGTGAGTATAAATCAATAGGTGCCACCAAATATATCTCTAAATAAATAAATCTCATAAAAAGTTCGTGAAAAATGAAATAAAAAACATTTTTTATGAATGAAAATAAGTAAATTAATAATAAAAATTCAGAATTGGTATCCATGGTAATGACCAAGGATAGAATCGCCTACGTCTTCCAATACCATATGTCTCTGATCATGTATTTAAGATCATGCCAACTCATGTACCCCAAATGTATTACATACCACCACATATTGGGTGTATTCTGGTATCACGAACCACCACATATCATGTGTATTCTTAGTTATCACAAACCAACAAATATAAGGTGTATTTCAGTATAAAAACCGACTATATATCATGTGTATTTTATTATTATCACAAAACAACAAATATAGGGTGTATTCTGGTATCACAAACCACCACAATTGGGTGTTTTCTCAGATATCACAAACCACTATAATATAACCCGTTCAAATTCTATTTTCCATAAAATTTCATAATTAAAAATATTTCTAATATGTTCCCATGGAATCAACCCACACATGGATTTTAATAATTTTGAAAATGTATTTTAGCAAGGTGAAATCACACTTTAAAACTTATTTTTTAATTTAGGGGTCATGATCGGAAAAATGGCATGACAAATAAAGAAAACTACAAAGTAAAAAAGGTGTACAACTATGGATAAACATAAGTACCACCTAACATATTCCTATGAGGAACCCCATGCCTAATAGTAGTCCTTGACTCTTTTTAGAATGAGAGAAACTAAATAGGAATATAGATTACCTTAGAAAACAAGAAAAACTAGACAAACCAATTAGAACACAACCCGGTAGTGGAAATAAATGATAAAAGAGGATAAATGATCTATATAATTTCCCTGAGGCTACGGTCACACAAAATAGAAATGAAAATAGCCACAAATTGATTAGGGTTTACCAAGAATGAGGAGAGGGGAAATAGGCACATGTTGGGTGAATATTTGGACAAGAATAAGGGAAAAATATGTTAAAGGGTTAATATTTAATAAGTTAGAAAGGTTAAATTTCCACTTTTTAATTGGGTTCGTTGTTTGGTTACACTATTGGAAAAACCATGCACCAACTGTGTGATCCCTACTGAAAAGAAAATTCATCTCCTCACATATTTAGTTTCAATGTTATAAAAACTATGTGCAAACCATTTGATTACTTTTTGATTAATTATTTCCCCTTTAACAATTTTAAGACACCATACACATGGTTTTAAAAAATAATTTTCCCCCTATATTCAATCCACATGATTATGGTTCATGGTTAGTGAAAACCATGCAGTAATCTTGTGCTCGGTTCTGATTCTCTAAAAACCAAAATTCCAAGACATGACCCTTCACAAAATTCTTGAAACCTCCTCTACCCCCTTAATATCCATTAATTAAAAAACATAAATATATTGAAAAAATTTAAAATGATTCATACATCTCTAGAATGTTGGGGCCTTAAAACTTGTTCCTTATAAGTACTTAATTGTCTATCCATGTTCTGTTTCTTCATGAATAAACATTTTTACCAATAAGATTTGAATATAGTTGAGGATCTTCCAAAATCCAAATATAATTTTGGTATATATAATCCATTTCATATTTCATGAATTTCATCCACTTAGTATATTTGATGCTACTTACTACTTCCATGTAGGTTACAAGTTTATTATTATCTATTAATAATGATCCTCCATGCTCAGTGACAAGAAAACCATATCTTTAAGGTTATCTATCCTCTCTTTTACACCTATACAATAATTATGTCTCAAGAACTTCCTATTCTATAGGGCTTTGTGGAATATGTTCCTCTGACAACTCTTTTGTATCTTGATCCATGATTTCATAAAATTCAATCTTTCTCCCACTATATCTTTTAGATATGTTCTCCGTCTCAAGGAATATGGCATGTATTTCCACTATAAAATTTTTTATATGTTTTTTTATAGGTAATACACTTTATCCTTATTATTATATCCTATAAAGATACACTTATTCACTCGGTGTGATAGTTTATTACTTTAAGAGGCCTTAACAAACACTTCACATCATAATGTATGTAAATGTAACAAAATAGGTCTCTTTAAACTCTAGAGAATGAATATAACCTCGTATTCCACTTTAGTTGGAGTATAGTTTAGTTTGTATTCCACTGTCTATAACTTGTATCCCCAAAAGGATAATGGAATATTTGCATGACTCATCATTGATCTCACCATTTATAACAATGCATTGTACCTACTTTCACTTACACCATTCCAATATGGTGTATAAGGAGGAGTGAATTGGGATATAATCCCAAACTTTTATAAATAATAAATAAATACTTGATTAAGATATTCTCTACCATGACCTAAGAATAGTTTCTTAATCTTCTAACCAAGATATTTCTCAACTTCATTTTTATATTCATTGAATATGTCAAATGAATCTAAATTATACCTAATTAGTTATAAATATCCACATATAAAAAAATTATAGTTAAAATTTATGAAGTATGATTACTCACCCTTTACGTCAACTAGAAATGATCCGCACATATTTCTATGAACCAACTCAAGAAGCTCCATGGCACTTTCACATATTCCACTAAATGGGGTTCTTGTGATTTTACTTTACAAAAATGTGAGATATACACGAAGAAGTTTTAGTTAAAATGAAACTAAGTTTCCATATTGGTGTAATTTGATTGAACACTTTCCATTTACATGACCTAAATGGGGATTCCATAGTTGAGTGTGGTATGAGTTATGTAAACTATTATTGATATCTATTTCCATTACTTGGTCCAGGTAATACCACACATAAAGACCGTTATTCAAATATCCCTTACCATAAAAAAATGATTTCTTCGTAAATGAAGCAACACTTATTCCCAAACATGAAAATAAATCCATCTTAATCTAGTTTGACCATGTAAATAATTTTTTTGGGTAACTCATGGTGCATGATAAAAAGCATTTAAAACTAAGATCATTCCATTTGGAAATATGAGATAGAACACTCTAATATCCACAACAACAATTCTTCTTTATTTGATCATAAATCCACCTCAACACATGTAATATTGTAGAATCTAGTTGGTACCTATATTTAAATACATATGTGAGCACCAAATTCTATATCTAATAACCAATATTTTAAAAAGCATAGATTACACTAAATATAAAACACACCTAAAGCTTCCCCTTTATTCTTTTTATGGGTGATGTTTTTCTTCTAATATCCCTTCTAAAAAATTATAAAGTAGATAGCTTCATTTTACCACTATTTTACCTTGATCCCAATATTTGTTGAATTGAATTAATAATAATAATTAGACTTGGAGTTAGTCTTGGATATCTTTTCCAAGATTTTAATTTTATTCACCCTAAGAATAGAAAGATTTTATCTCTTTATATCCTAGTCAACTTGGAGAAGCTGCATGAGAAGATCTAGGAAATACTTATATCAGTTTTTCATATTTAATTTTATAAAAAAAGTGGATAATCCAAAGGGAGTGATGGAATAATGATATCGGTATGTAGTTCTTCAGGAATCTTTAACCCTGGAACCCCTATACGCTCAACATAGAAAATTCTTTTGACCACATGAGGACTAAATTTCACACCTTCTCTAATTGTTTTCATGAATTATACATTAGATATCTCAAAATTTTCGCATATATCTATCTCCTAATAAATATCATAAATATGCTGGAGAATTGTTTAAGAATCCATGTTCTCATGAGGCTTCATGAGTTCTCTAGACATGGACAAAATCAATAAACACTGAAAATATAGTTTATCATTAAATTGTTTTCATATATAGTTAAATCCTTATTCTCTATCTACTTAGTAGGAAGATAAGGGACTAAGGATTCTAACACATAATAGTTCCATTCATAGTTCAGTACAACCCATAAGAATCTAACCCATTCATATAAGTTACTATATATATGGTATTTCTCCATAATTAATTGCAAGGATAATGTTATGGATGAACTTTTCATTATTTGATAATATTAAGAGAGTAGTCTATTAGTATTTTAATTGATTAAAAATTATATGAAATATAAAATTTTAAATTTAAATTAAGTCTCCCACTATTTTATCAAGTCTCAATGGCCCTCACCATTGAATTTAGAATGTCCCTTCTCAAGTATATTATAGTGGAAAGGATCCTTGTTTACCATTTCACAAACTAGAATTTGGCCTAAAAAGTTATATAAATGTATTTAGGTAGGTGATCATTCCAACTGTGGGCTTACAGCTCCTTGATCTATTGAGTTGACTCCCCAATCCTAAAATCCTTTTGAATATCTTCAATACTTTCCTCTAAGTAACATTATGTTTTTCTTGGGAAGTCATCCATTGATATTACTCAATTATGTTGACCTAAAACTTTATTTAAAACTCCCTTATAATTGAAAGGCACCTTGACTTTGGTTGGATAAGTACTTATAACTATGGTTTTACACCTAACTCAAGTAATATAAGTATTATAATGACATAATATATAATTGAGATATTTTGATTATTATACATAAAAAATTTTATTTTATCCATTTTATGTATTGGTAATATTAATTGGATTCTAATTAATTGATTATCCATGTGAATATAAAATATTTATGCCCAATAATTTTTATTTTATTTTTATCTTTTCATATTACCCATTTATTTATGTGATCATGATCTTGTATTCATAAAATAAATCATGAATTAGATATTAATAAAATAAATATATCATGGAATTATCATGATATATAACTGGTTAATTTCTTATTGAGTGTACAATAAACAAACCATTGACCCTAGGTAAAATAACCCTGTGATTTGTTCTAGGATCGAGATACAACATTATGCCTCTACCTTATGTAGATACTAGTTTGGTTACTCCTCATAACTATATTAAACCAACTACATGAACATGGAGCTCCTTTCTTACAATGTATTGACTTCTCACAAAGGTGAAGTGAACAAGAAGTGTGGTTTTACATAAAATAAATTGTTGGAACGCATGTTCATACATAATAATAATAGAGGTATGACTCATAGACCATCATTTTAATTTAATAATAATAATTTCAAAAATCCATGTTATAATTAAATTAAATTGAAACCACATAGATACATAGATTGGTCCAAGATCATGATCATCCACTTCTGTAATAAATACACATCTCAAATAACTCACTAGATTTTATTTTGATTCATACTTATTATGATAAAACACACACGAATTAATATGATTAATTATTGTATTAATTAATTAATTCATTTATATTAATTTTAATATAATATATCCTAGATATACCCATCCTTTATGATTTTAAATAAAATAAATTAATTAATTTTATATGAAATTTAATATAATAACTACACAGCTTGTACTTAGAAGTAAATTGATGAGTACCTATTCAAACTACTCGATATATATTGAGATCATATACAATCTACTCATGTGGCATTTGACATAAATGTTTTATTATGTAATTACATGGAATGTATGATTTAATTAATTAAAACATGGAATATATGTTAATTAATGTCTCATGTAATTCTTTTAATGCACATGGAGTTGACGACATATTACAACTATACATAGAATATAGTTCAGATTTTTTTCAAAAATTAATTAAGAATCTAAAATCATATAATACCTATCATATGGCGTGTATGAGTCAATAAATGACTCGTAAAACAAAAAATAATGAGGTTTATGGGGCCATAAATTAATTTTAATTTTCTACATAAATAGGTTGGTTATATAGGGTGTGCATCCATCTACACATTTTGTATCTTCTTCACCGTAGGTTTTTTATACACATCTAGGGATTGGATGTGTATCACTGCATGGATATTTCTTAAGGTACATGATTTGAAAATATAGTATATTACATGTAACCCCCTTACTATACATTTTTTATTCCCTGTATCATGTCATAAATTCATGACACAAATTGGACCCCATTTTTTCTACTATGAAAACATGTGGACTACAAAACATGTAAGCATGTTACATGATATGTAGTCCAGCGAAGCGTGTCCAAGCCTATCCTGATCGACATGCTATGTTCATTTAATTCATACAACGTGAATTTAATTCATGATGCTCTTAATTAATTAAAGATTAATCTTGGGTAATTTAACATGGGAACACGACATGTACCTTGAATATATATTTCGATTACTCTTATGTTATCCGGCCAGACTCCTCAGAAACATCATATGGGTTGTTTATATGTTATTCATTAATATTTAATCAGATAAATATTATATTAGTTAGAAATGAAGTGGAGGAAAAGGAGATATCGAAGATCAGATTATAAGAATGAATTTATTAAAATTAAAACTATCTTTTAAATATATAAAGGATTGTCAAGTAATAAATAATTATAAATTAAACCTGACTGATTTGAGACTACATATTGGTTTTAGATGTAGTAGAAGTGCGTATTTGTCGTATAGAAAATTCTCTATTTTTTGGATTCAAAGGATTATTATAAATCTACATTATATTAATTTCATGACCAATTATTTTTTTTATAAAGAGTATTGACAAAATAACATGGAAACAAAATATAAAATCTTCATAAAGTTCATTTATAATTAATTAAAATCATAAGAAGAAATATTAAATCGTTCTTGAGATATTTCTTCATTGATGATGTTAATCATTAGAATATTATTTTTATATAATCATTTTGTTGTGAGGACCCAAAGTAGATCCCCTATTGTAGTGATCCACATGTTCTCTTTCGATCTCTCAACAACACCGATGAAATATCAAGTGTTAGCATGGTTGATTGATCATCTTATATTGTTTTCCATAATCCCTACATGTTCATTTCAACTTAAAAAAATGTCTCATATCTCTTCTCATTCTTGAGAGGATTAGAGGAGGAGGAATATCTTGAGAGAAAATTGTTGCACAATGATTTACCTCTCTTGAAAGGAGATATCCATTTATTTATAGTCTTAGGGTTAATTTTTAAAATTTAATTAATTAAAAAAATGCCCTTAATAATATATTAAACAATTAATAAACCTCATTACATGTAATAAAATAATAATAATATTTAATTTTATATCATTCGCTATATCAAGTAATTATAGAGAATTATATTATAACCCGGTAAATAAATATTTACCATCAGAACCGAAACATGGTCTTTTTGTAAACATCATCATTAATTTAATTCTAAAATTAATATTTGGTTATATATTTAATTCAATAAATAAAATAAATATTTTTTTCATAGTCTGGTGAATAAATATTAATTTAATAATTATGTAATTAAAAAAATTATTTTTCTAATGAGTAAATAATTATATATTACCTTCTGAATAAAAAGAGAAAAATAAATATTATATATTCACATAATTGGACAATTACCTTATAAGTAAATGTTTATTTAATATTTTCGACCAATTAATAAATCAAAAATATATATTATTTCTCTGTCTGGAAAATATTTTTTTATTATAATTGTTAAATACATAATATTTAACTCAGATCGAAGGAAACACTTTTTCTATGACCCTCTCAGCCTCATCCTCAGTGGAATTAGAGGGGATTACCTAAAGTCCCTGATTACAATATAGAAATGGTTCGAGGAACCACTAAATGAAGAAGATGTGTTGCAATGATAACAACCACATATAAAGATTCACTATGTATTATAATCCATTTTCCATGATATCTTATCAAGAAGGTTGCACAGTCATGTCATTAACCTATGTACTTGATACCTTTACTTCATTATTTGAAATGAACTCGTCTATACACCATGTTCATGGAATTTAATGTGATGGTTTTAATTCAATCAATGTTCTAAGATATCGACTTCTATTAAGATGGAAAGGATAAATCATTCCTCAAATTATTCATTAATAACATATCATTCATGGCACACCCAATATTACCACCTTCACCATGAACATATATCACCAAATTTATGAAAATACTTCTATGTGTGTGAGTCATTAAAATTATTAATGTGATATTAAATTCTAAGGACCATTACACTCGATCACAAGAAGTTTTATCCAATGACACACAAACATGTGGAATTTATACTAGTAGGTTTATTATCATAATCTCGCCTCATAGAGATTCCGATGGGTGAAGTTCATGAGATACATTTTTAACCGCTTACAAGTTCTCGCACATGACAGTCAACATATCACGTGTTCCATTGTAGAATGTTTTTCAACCATATAAAAATATTTAATATTAGCATAATATTACTTTTAAGGTTCTCATCATAGCAGAGAACAATAATGACCTTTCCAATGTGAAAAATACTCTAGAACATTATTAAATTAATGTCATGAAGATTAAGAAACACTATGTAACAATATATTTTATTGATATTTTCTTCTTTGAATATACATGCACTCTAAAGCACAAATAGTTAGTTATAGGATACAACTCCAACAAGCATACTATTAAAAATATAAATAAATGATAAGATATGTAATAAACACCATATATGTCATATAAGTGTTAATTTTAATGTTACTCATCTAAATATGTTTTTTACAGTTGAAAAATAATTTAGAAAAAAAAACGTTTACTAAAGAAAAGTTTCAATATCGAGTTAAGGTATATCCATGTTTCCTGTATTTAAAGAGAGTAATAAATTTAAATTTAGTTATTTACAATATAAATGAAATAAATTTATTTTGGAGTGGAAATGAGTTATAAATAAAATATTTTAAAGAAATAAATTACCCAAGGTTATGGATTCACTAAGAACAAAAATAATTTTTTAATTGATTATTTAAAACCAATTCCATACTCAAATATTTAATAAAATAAACACCATTAGTATTTATTGAAATTTAATATAATTTTATGGAGACAAAAATGTTAATTAAACCAAATAGCTTTAATAACCATATCATTCATTTTCACTTTGTCAAACCCAACTATTATGGATCCTAAAACCTTTTAGAGCTTTATAACATTTCAAATCATGAAAATATATATATCAAAGCATGTAAGAAATTAAAGATCACCATAACAAGTACTGATTTCATGTAAAATAGAATTATAAAACAATAAAATATGATTAATTAACCTTACAGAAGGAACCAATAATAATCACATACTATAAAAACGTTATTCAGGGAAAATACCTTAACAAGTTCTAGAATTTATATAATAACATGCATGGATATAATAATCAACCAATAAAAATAAACCATTATAAAATATAAGAATTTACTTATTCAAATTAAATATTATCATTAACAATAAAGACTTTACAAAAAATCAATTTTCACAAGGTGTTAAATCAATTTTTGAATGAAATCAAGTATAAATAAAAAACCATCACATAAGTTTGTATAAAATTCCATTTAAAATATTTAACACGAATTATCAATGTTTTATTCAAAAAATCCATTCAAATCCAATTAATTTTTTAAAATCAAGCCAGATATATTGAATATCTCCCATATATATGTGTGATAATTTATAATTATATTTTTTAAAGTTTTACTTTACATAATCTATGGATGTAAGAAATGATAAACTATATGCATACCATCTATGTATCAAGATAATTGATGTTCAAAATAAAAATTGTTGAACCAAATAGGATGAATATGAATAAAAATGGATGGATGTCAATTATATGAAAAAATAATATGAGGATGGGTTGAAAGAGTTATTCAAGTTTTTAATAGAGGAAGAAAATGACCCTTATCAAATCATTTATCCCTGTTTATATTGTTGTTATTCAAGATGAGTTTTTTTAGATGAGTTGGAAGAACACATGATCAATCATGGAATTGATCAAAATTATAAATGTTGGACTAAACATGGGAAATAAATAAATTTATCTAGTGACTATGATAACACTATGATTTATGGATCATCTAATATGAGTACATCTATAAATGATAATGGTGATTTTAATGAGGAAATGAAAATGAAAATTAGAGATGACCTTCACTATTGTAGAAATATATTTGAGAAGTTAACGAGTTGTGAAAAGATGTCATTTTATACTGGTTGTACAAAATATACAACATTGTTAGCCATAATGAAGATATATCATTAAAAATATGGAAACAAATGGAGTGATGTTATCTTTACAGAACTACTATCTCAATTGAATGATATGTTAAAAAAAGATAATGAGATTTATTTTCAATCATATTATGCTAAATGAATATTATTTTCAATGGGTATGATATCTAAAGGAAGACATGTATTTCCTAATGACTGTATAATTTTTCTCAAGGACCATGAATTGCTTAAAAAATTCTATAAGTTAGGTGAGACTTGATACACGAAAGATGAATCAAGTCCTTTGAGAGTTGTATGGTACATTTCAATCATTAAATGGGTTATATGGGTATATTTAAATGAGGAGACTGAAAGGATATTGATGTGTCATACAGATAAAATAATTCTAAAAGTGGAAAATCTTCACCCGAACGACTCTACTCAGTGAAAAAAATGATCATTATTATCAGTAATTTGGAAATGATTTGTGAAACCTTTTTCTTGCACTCTCTACAGATAGAACAAATACTTTTGGCATATAAATTAGAACTCATAGTACCTAACTAATTATGTTTGTAAATTATAACTTTCCATCATGGTAATTCATGAAGTGAAAATGCATTATGTTTTCCCAAATTATACCAGAAAAAAACACCAAGTAATGATATTGATGATTATTAGTTCCATTAAATAGTTGTCTAAAATTTATATGTTATTCAAGTGTTACATTGTATAATGCTTATAGAAATGAAAATTTTATGTCGTGAGACATATTGTTTGGGAAAATAAATGACTTTTATATTTATCGAAATTTTTTAGGATATATTATTAAGGTAAAATTAGGGTGTACCATTTTTAAAGAAGGTACACACTTAGTTATTTTGAAATATTCCTTAATGATAGTGTTTCTAGAACATCATAATTTTTCATCCTGATAATATAAATTGTGATATTAGACATCATCATTTGATGGGAATTTAAAATAAGTTATACGAACTTCTCCATTAAAAGGTGATGAATAGTCGAATAAATTAAAATATATTAGTACTATTTTAAGGAACTCTTTTTGAAAACCCTTATGAAAAGAATCTATAAAAAAGAGATCAATTTTTTTAAATTACCATTTTGGAATTGTTTGTATATCATAAATTTTTTTGATATCATTCATGTAGAAGAAAATATATGTGATAGTGTCATTTCATATTTAGTAAATGTAAAAAACAAAACAAATATGGAATTAGGGCTAGGTTGGACATGAATTATATGGTGATAAGGGAAGATTTGGTGATTGTGATTAGTGAAAGATGGACTTTTATTCCTCTAACGACATACACTCTTCCAAGAATAGAGTGATTTTAGTTTTTATACTTTTTAATGGATTAAAGGTTCCAAATACATATTCATAAAATATCAAGAAAATAATTTTGATGATTGATTTGAAGTTAAAGGGGTCAAAATTACATGACTATAATGTTTTTATATAAGATTTAGTGCCTATGAATTTATGTTGAATTATATCTAAAATTTCCTGAAACACATTAACTGGGATAATAATCTTTTTCAAAGCTATATAGTAAAGTTATAGACTCGGTGATGTTTCAAACTATTGTAAAGGAAAATTGTGTCATATTATGTAAATTTGATATGTGTTTCTCATAATAATTATTTTATATAATGGTTCAGTTAGTTTTAGAGATCGGATTATGTGGTCCTATAAATTATAGATGGATGTTCCTCATTGAATGATATATGAAGATGTTGAAAGGGTACATAAAAAATAAAATTCATCCATAAGGATGTATTGTAGAGATATATATTGAATAATAATTCATTGAATTCTAAACCAATAACCTGTCTGATGTGTATAGCATTGGTCTCCCATAATATCGTTATAGTGGGTGCCTTATGGGTAAATTAATTTTCAAAAGAGATCTCACAATTACCATTACATGGAAGGAGTGGGATCATATTTACATGTTACATAAAAATAAATATGTTGTTCCATATATTGAAACTCATAAAGTAATTCTTATGTATTTTAATCCATCAAGGGGTGAATGATGGATATAAAATAACTATAATTGAAAGATTACATGATGGTTTTGAGACCATTTTTTAAGGATTTGTTTCATAATATGAATTCAATATCAGAACATCTTTGATGGCTAGAAAAATTACCAATATTACTTTTATTATCTTATATTTTTAATCTAATTTATATTTATATTTTTTATATAAAGGAACAGAATAAACATAGCATCATTTAAAAGAGTGGAGTTACTCTTGTGGAAGAACTAATGCATGCATCAAGTACCAAAGAAAGAATGTCCAATTTACATGAATATTTCATACTTTTAAATCATCTAAAAATTATGGGAGTTGTATTATACTATGTTACAAGTGCTTATTTTTCATGAAAATTGTTTGATCATAGCAGTATAGCTATAATAGATGAATTGGGATTCATGAAAGTGGATTTCAGTAAGGAAGGGTATAGGGATGAACCATTCATAATAGAATCACTGGTAGTAAAATTACTTTATACCTCATATAATATAAATAAAAATTGATCAATTATGATATTTTCAACTAAAACAACAACATAGTCATATTAAAATTCCATTGAGTTTGACCCTTTCATTGGGACGTCGCAATCATTTCATAGTGGTCTCAATGTTGATGGTGTCTTTTATGTCAAATGTGTCCCCAAGGAGGGGATTTAGATACTTGATAAAGGATAAAATCCATTGAAACTTTATATAAAAAATATTCCAATGAATATGTCAATTTTCATTGATTATTATTTTTTATATACAATATGTTTCGTCATAATATTATTTTTTCACTAATGTATTTATGTAATCTAAATTTGTTATCAATTCCAAAGTATTGATGTTGTATTTTTTGAAAATAAGTTTGTTTATGGTTATTGATAATAATAAGTTCAAGTTTAATTAACAGTAAGGATGTTTGAGGTTAATGACCAAGAGGTGTATTGGAATATCAATGAAGTAAGTAGGATTTGTTGACAATAGAATTATTGGAAACATATTGAAGTTGACCAAAGTGTTGGAGTGTTAATGTATTTCTTGGGAGATTTGTTGATTCCAAATATGATTACAAGAGGTATATTTTTAACAACCATCTTCATCACTATACATTTTGAGGTTTTAAAAATGTTATAATTGGACAATATGAGGTGTTTAAAGGAATTCTAGAAGTTAAATTCATAGATTATGTTTCACAAGAGTGAAATATGGGCGAAAATGAGCAGGACCATTCCATAGTGGTGGCCGTAGTGGGCATGTTATGAAGGGAGTTCATACAGCTTCTTCATAGTGCATCCATATATGTTGTAAATGAGCAGTTATGTCATAGTGCATCCAAATACACTATACAGGGGATGTTGGAGGATAAATATCAAGTATTATCACGCTATATTCACCATGGATATGCCATGATGTTGTTGTATATGTTGTATGGTTGTATGGTGGGTTTCCAAAAGAATGCCAACCTTATATGCCTATCCAATATAGATTTACCTTGCATGTATGGGTGAAATCTCGACCATGGGGTGGAAAAATAAAGGATAGAAATACATAGAAGAACTAAGTGTCGGGTGAGTACGCATGCAGGTAGGCATGTGCATGGAAGCATTTGTTTATGTCATAGGGCAATATGATGAAGGCATTAGTCCACGCAATAGGTTGGAAGCATGGAGGAGGCTAGAAGTAGATCTCATTAATCACAATCAGTGAGTCATGGGAGGTGATTTCATATATTCTATGGGAATTATATAGGAATTTATATTGTGGGATATAGGACACTCACTCTATGCGGCAACCAAATAGACCATGGTGTAGAAGTTCACATAGGGGAATTTCAGTACCACTTGACGTTTTGTAGTGACCATACAATATAGATATGGATATGTAATTGGAGGGTTTTGGTTCCACTAGAACTTTTGAAGTGGCCATGCCACAGTAAATAATGTTATGTTGCAATCCCCTTAGAGTAAAATAAGTACACAGTGTAGTTATGCCTTATGTCGTGGGGATTTTGAATTCTATAGATAAGTTGAATTATGGATCTCTAATCCTATAGGAGTGAATTCTACTATATTTTGTCCAATATATAGTCAGTTTGGTGTGAGAATGTTTTAAAGGATATCTTTCCTTATATTTTTCACGAGTTATAAAGGAGTTAATGTCCAATTTTTGTAGATCAGGTCAACAATAGAGGCTCAATCCATAGTACTTTGGAGCACACCATAGTGAATTTTGAAATGTGAATAACGAACCTTGGTATTTTTAGAAGTTTAAAAAAGGTTGGTTACACAACATAGTACTTCATACCATTATGTAGCCATCTAGTTTTCAGTCAATTGGTATTTTTTATAGAAACTAATTGAATGGAGTTATTACTTCGACTCAAGGGTTCTAACTCAAATTCAAAGGCACATTATGATCCCATTAATTAAATGGGACACTTGGAATGATACTAGGAAAGAAGATATTCAATCACAACCATTATATTGAATGGATGAATAGGAATTCTCTATAAAAATACCTATGACAGTTCTAGAGAAACATCTTTGCATAGAGAATAAATTACCATATCCAATTCTCAGAGAGAAAGGAGATCTTTTTCCAGTGAGGGGATGGAAGTCTTGAAGAATTGTAAACCATTGGTGGTAAATCTAATAATAATAATAAGGCTTTTTTTACTATTCCTACAGAAAAATTATATTGTTTTATAATTTATAGAAAGTAAAGGAAGTAATTTATAATTTTTTTTCATAGAGGTGAAGGAGAAACCCAATAAGAATTCAACAATTCATCTATTCATACATAAATGTCCAATACGTGAAAGTTATACTGGAGAAGGGACCTATATGTTCGTAAACTATGAAGGCGATCCTTTACACTAGTAATGATCCAACAAAAGAACATTCAAGGGAGTGACCCTCAGGAAGTAGTGAGTTAAAACTATAATTTTTAAGGTAGTGATCTTAGATATAGGAGTGACCTAGCCCAAAACATTTAAGAGAATTTATCTCGTATAAATTTTGGTGCATGTAAAATTGTTTTTGAATGCTTCTTTTAAAAATATAGTGATGGTGGACCAAATGAATACTCATGTTAAAAGTTACATTATGAATACACATGAAATAAAATCAAAAACCCAAAGCATTTATACTTAAAGAGAATGAAAAAGTTACCCTCAAGGTTTTGAGGTCAAAATCCATAAAGGGAATGTGAGATAATTAAAGGAGAAATTATTTTAATTTCTGAATCATTACATACCATAATCAACCCCACACCACCCAGGGTTTAATCTCATGTTATTCCCCTTGTATAAGTCTAACAATTGGTATCAAAGGGATAGGTTAGTCTTTGTATTTTTTATTTCTCTCACTTGATCTGATGATTTGTTGAAGACTTTATCCCCAATGAAGGATCCTTTAATTGATATTAATAATTTCATACCATGTAAAAAGGAGTTTATCCATTTCATGGAAGTTTCTCTTTGAGTATCTTGAAAAGTGGTGGATGATGGAATTATTCTACTTAGTAAACATTGATTTATCTTTGAAACAAATCAAAAAAATAAATTTAGTATTTGGTCAAAGAGGTATAAAAGGAGTATCTTGATGAATAATTTAATAAAAGATTAATCATTCCATGTTTTCAAAATTTATTTGGATAAAATAGGAAAATATTTGGGTAAAGAAGAAATTCCAAGTACGAGTTATCTAATGAAAAAAGACAAAAATAATAAGAAAAAGAAAAATTCATCCCAGAATTTGTGTTCTATAGCTGAGGTAAAATCTTAACATATTGTTTTCTATAATCCTAACCTTCATGTGGAAATAGGATTTAAATTTTACAACTTTCTCTTATTCTAATGAAGAAATGGTAACAAAATCAATTTTTTATTCCAAGGAATGATCATGTGATGTTAATAAAGATCGATTGAGTATCACACATGAAGTATACTATTATATGGTAGAATACATTTCCTTAGAATACAAAATATTAAGAAGAGAAGAAGTTTCCTTG
This sequence comes from Viscum album, assembly GCA_963277665.1. Classification (NCBI taxonomy): domain Eukaryota; kingdom Viridiplantae; phylum Streptophyta; class Magnoliopsida; order Santalales; family Viscaceae; genus Viscum; species Viscum album. Next base: position 186,091,823 of record OY728155.1, on the reverse strand, counting down.
AATTCCATCATGAATAAAATGAGAATGAAAATGAAAGAAAAAAAGCATTATGATTGAATGTATTTCCCAATATATTTTAAAATAAATGGGCATGTAGAAGGATTTGAATGCTATCATCATACCTCTCAAAACAAAACCTGAAGAAAAGTGAAAATAAGTTATGGATGTTCCTTAAAATATAAATGTAATGGATTCTTATTCGAAAGAGAATGATATAAAAATAAGAGACCTTGAGGAGAGGATGTACATGTTAGTTTAGAACATAAAGACCCCTCCAAAACATATCTCAACTTGTATATCAATGAAAGTAATCCATATAAAATATATAAGTAATTATTTTTTCAATAGAAAATATAGAACCTTGGTTTTAAATAAAATTGAACCACTAAGGTTACTTTGTTGTGAATGTTTGGGAACATCATGAGTAGATGTTTTGAAGACAATAATCCCAAAGATGTTTGAAGAAATTCGGTAATGCTAACACCTTAATAAAGGGAAGACCAAATGAGGTATAATTCTTATGTTATATGCTTAGTTTTTTCCAACCTTGATCATATAGAAATGAATTTCAACAGGATAAATGCATGTAATTGTATAGAATGCATAAAAATACACTCTACTCCTATGACTTATAAGAAGATTTCTTATCCTAGAAAAGAAATATTAAATTAAAAATTAGGTTTAATTTTTTAGAGGATGAGAAAGAGCCTCAAAAATAGTGTATAAATAATTAAAATTTGTATTGCCATAATAACTACCTTATAAGGAAAAAAGACAAATATAGATCAAAAGGAATTTTTTTTTCTAGTTGTGAAGAAGGTCTAAGAGAATTTTTAGTTGACCCCGCCAAGGAAGATGTCTTCCATGATAGAACTTTTGGTCTTCAAGGATGATTTTTTTCAAATCGGTAGTACATAAACCAATAAGAGTAAAAAAAATAAGATTAAATGGATAAGAAAACTGGAGGTGATATCCACTAGTGATGCAACCCAAGAGGCTACTTATTCAAGTGAGATTGATTCTATAATTGTGGAAAAATCCCAAGACAATGAGGAATGACAATGTTCAAATCCATAAAAATAAGTGTGTGAATTTATTAAAAAAGGATATCATTTGGAAATAGGTTTATTTTTCTAGATACAAGTGATTATGAAGAAGTAGAACAGGTTATTACATTCCTTTCTTGAAATCTGAAACAGGTAAAAGGAAAGGGGGTGGTGTGGGTTGGTTTATCTTGACCGTCCCTATTCTTAAACATGAGAAACATTATGTTACCCCTCTCCCCATATGATTTATTATGTCAAACTATTTGTGAATATTTATATAATAAAGAGGGAAAATGATCCATGGGGTGATTTTTCATGAATATAACACGAATGATTGTGCTAAAGAATAACATGTGGATGGAGATTAATTTAAATATAAACAAGAATAATATTTTCCCCATTTTGTACACCAAAAATTGATATCAAAAATATTATCAAGAAAAAAAATTATTTGGGGGTGTTATGGTGAACATCAAAGGTTGTTAAGACTTATCAAAAGTTTCTGAAGACTGTGAAAAAATTAAAGGCATGGAGTTCAAATGATATCATTTGTTCACATTAAACCTATCTTGAAAAAAGTGGTGTCAAATGTTTATCAAGTGGTATCAATAAATTAATATTGTGGCATATTTCTCAATACCAATTACTTTAATGTTATTTACTAATTATTTGGTTTAAAGTGATAGAGATCAAGGGTTTTATTTTGAAAGTGGAAAATCCAAAATTGTTATATTTTTTATTGGTATTCATGAGTGACATTGATATCCTTGTTATTGTCTATAAAAACACTTTTTTCTTACATCAAACTCAATAATAGTAGGATTATAGGATTTATTAATATCTTTGGTGCAAAGTGGAAAATTCACTTAGTAAATATCTGGTGAAAATATAGTAGAAAATGATATTAGCTTGGGTAACATGAGGTTTTAAATGGTTGGATAATCAACATATAGATGATTCCAAAAAAAATAATTAATTTTGAAATAGGGGAAGAAAAAATACTTGTGTAGAGAAGACATCCTTAAATGGTGGTTGATATTTCATGGAATATTTCCCTACATTAAGGGGAATATAATGTGAAGATGACATTCCCTCTAATAATAAGGAGAAGGAAAAACATCTTACAACCACATTTCTAGAAGGAAGTTAGTAAATAAACATTTTTTAAAGGCCCTTTGTATTAAAATTAAAATAAGGGGTGAAAAAGATATCTTGAGAGGTACAAGATATAATTAAGGAGGAGAAGATAATTCTAAGGGTGAATTTAATAAGGGGGAGAAAACGTATCTTGTGCACTGTCAAAAAAATACAATAGGGGGATTTTTAAAAATACCAAAGGATTGATGTTGGATTTGTTGAAAATAAGGTCACTCAAAGTTATTGAAAATAATATGGTCATGGTTGATTGATAATAAGGATGGTCAAGGTTGAAGACCAATATGTCTATTAGAATCTTAATGAAGTATGTTGAATTGTTTTAGAATATAATTATTGATAACATATTGAATATGAACAAAGTATTGGAGAGTTGAAGTGTTTTATAAGATATTAGTTGATCCCACGGATTATTGGAAAAGGTATGTTGTTGAAAACAAGATTAATTTATATACATGTTATAGTAGTGACAAATTGATTATTGGAGAAGTGTAGGTTTTTAGTGGCATTCTAGAAGTGAACTTCATATATCATTTTTTATAAGAATGAAAGTTGTCCAAAACAATTAAGAACACATTTTATTGGTGGCTATAGTGGATTTGTTGTGAACGGTTTTCTTATAGCTACTTCATACTGCATATAGCTATACTATAGAGGAGGAATAATGACATAGTGCGTCCAGCTACCCTATAGAGGATATGTTTGAGGATAACTCAAAAATATGTCCACTTTGTAGACATCATGGCTCTATCATAAAGCTATTGGATACACCGTAACGCTATATGGAAAGGTCGAAATGAAGTAATACCTTTGTTTCCTAGTCAAGACATCTAGATCCTACATTAATGGGAGAAAGATCAACCACATAGGGGATCGAATGTGGCCATATAAACATGATAGTTCTAGGTGGAAGGTAACCGTGCAAGCGGGTAGGTTTTTACATGGAATTAGTGGACTATGCCATAGGGTGACAGCTTTGAGGTAGTTTTCATGACCAAAACCATGGGGGCTTGCTCTGATAGAGGAAGAATGCGTCATGAAAACCCCAAGCCTACCTTTAATAGGCTAGGGGATACTGATAAGCACCAGTAATGCATAACATAAATGGGAGGCCCTTTCCCTAGTACCTATACGCATGCAACCAACTGTCTCCATGAAAAGTGTAGAAGAATATAAATAAATGATTTTAACAACTTAAAAAACCACGTATGTAATAATATCTATGGAATAAATCAGAATATTATAGTATAAACTACAATGTAAAGGGGGAAAATACACACCCAACCAGAAATATTTCCAAACACGAAAACTACAGAAATAAAGGAAAACTCAGATACCCTACCTCATAATCTCCATGTCCTGACCACTGTATGTGGTAAATGCACCAAAGTATTCCTAAGATCCACCAAATTCACCAAAAATATGTTTTTTTCTACATAAGAGATGAAACCTGTGAAAACATCCTAATCAGGGATGAGTATATTCATACCTAGTTGGACACCCTAAAAACCAATGAGGGTGCAACATGAAGATACAGTACAAGTTAGATCAACCTAGTGTAAGAGGGATAAAACCCCCAATAGATACATACACATATATGTATATACATTTGTTTGTGTGTGTGTGCTCATAACAAATCCATATAAAAGAGAAATGGGATCTTTATCTACACAAACCAATCCAGGTCGATGAGCCTACCCATAACTCCAAAGGGTCCATCTCCGATGTCCAGAATCTCATGTATCCATAAGGGGTAACCATGTGGAGGATCATCACCTTGACACTATGTCACACAGTTGAGGGGGAAGAATCTTCAAGTAGAGTACCCTCTCCTTATCATGATAAGGGGTATCACTCAATAAATATAGGACCCACTCCCAAGTGGGTTAGGGGGTTCCACTCAGTAGATAAATAGAGGACCCACACCCTAATGTGTCAATGGTGTGCCACTCAGAAGATATAGGACCCATACCCTAGTGCATTAGGGGGGTTCCACTAAGAAGGTAAAGGACCCATGCCCTAGTGTGTCATGGGGTTTCACTTATCTAGTTGGGAGTATGGGGGACCCATGCCCTAGTGAAATAGGGGGTTTCCAACTCTGGCATATCTCTAATGATTCTACCCAATCACTTTCATCATCAAATTCATCCTAAATAAGTTTAATTCCCATTAAACCGTGAACATTATCTCATATTCCACATTTAAGGAAATAATCATGTTATAGGAATAAATAAACTCAGGATATGATACACATGGTCCAAAATATGAGACCTAATGAATGAGATATTAGATGATGAAGTTTATTAAGGGGGTACATGAAATGTATGAGGGGTCACATGGTGTGTGAACTTTCCTTGTATCCTAGTCGTGTTATCCCCTAGACACATATTGGGAAGTCATGTTACATCACACAGTGTGTGATCCGGGGTACAAGGTGTGTACTACTACCTAGAGTTCTAGGCGTGTACCCCATCCTATGCCCATTTACACGAGGTTGTGTGACACTGTACAGACCTAATAGGGGTTTACACTGCATTTCCAGCCCATATGGGATCCTTCCCATGTTCTCCTGGTCATGACCTTGTACTCCCAAATTACACATCATGTTTGGACACAAATGGTCTTAACTGTCTGTAGCTAGCATAAAGCTAGGTCACCTGGGAAGGGTAATAATGAATGCACATGGTGTATACACTATACTAAAAAAGAGATATTTAACATAACTAGAATAGTCCTTTATCATCACTAGAAAATCACTGACTACTTTAGTGAAGTTAAAAGGCCAATGCTTTTATCAATTCCAGAAAAGCACTGATAAAGGGTTGATTTATCAGTGCAAAAATAGTGCTAAAAATCAAAATTTTATCAGCACTTTTGTAAGCGCTAAAAACTATATCCTTTATTACATCATTTATTTAGTGTTGATAAAGTATTTTTCATCAACACTTTTGGAATCATTGATAAAGGTACCCTTTATCGAGGCTTCTAAAAGTGATGATAATGTTGAATATTGTGGTGTGATGCTACAACACACTGGAGCACCAGAAACAAGGCATGCATTGTGCTGTAAAAATACACTCCATAAAAAAAGAACCATAAAAAACATTAGAAATTATAAAAATCATATAAAAATACAATATTTAAATGGAATATAATTTTCAACACAAATACATGAAAAACACTATTATAAAGTATGTCGGTTGTTTTTTTAATAAAATTAATGTCAATTTTGAAGAAAAATATGAACTTTGAGTCATATTGTGCCCATAGTGTATCATATATAGGTGAGGATGATTCCTACATGTCATAAATTAATTATGGATCATAGTCCGAATGTGTTTGTTCAGTTTTGAGTATGTCAGTTTTTTTCAATAAAATTGATGTCAATTTTGAATAAAAAGATGCACTTGGAGTCATACCAGTCACATAATGTTTCCGATTGAGGTTTATATGATTAACACAGGTTCTAAATGAATTATTTATCATTTTCCTAAAATATTAGAAATAATATAAATGTGTTTCCTCAGTTTTTAGTACACCACATGTGTTTTTTACTAAAATGTCATTTTAAAATAGAAACATGCACTTTGAGTCATACAGGTCATACCATGTGTGGGTTTGATATGAGACCGACTCATACACAGAAAAAATTAGTTATTAATTATTTTCCTAAATTATAAAGATAATCAAAGTGTGTTTTCTCAGTTTTCAATGAGAGACATTTTTTTGTATTAAAATGTCAATTTTAAACTAAAAATGGACACTTTGAGTCATACATGGAAAATCATGTAATAGATTTAGGTGGGGATGATTCAAACACATAAAAAATAACTTATGGATCATTTTCCAAAAATACCAAAACAATTTGATTGCTTTTTCTTAGTTATGTGTTTGTCAGTTGTTTTTGTTTCACTAAGAATAATGTCAATTTTGAATTAAAAGACCCACTTTATGTCATATCAGTCACACCATGAGTCATATTGAGGTGAGGATGATTTAAAAATGTCTCAAATGAATTATGGATGTTTTTTCAAAAGTATCAAAAAAATAAAAATAAAATTCTCTGTATTGTGTGCGCTAATTTTTTTTTTTACTAAAATTCCATTTTAAATTTGAAATAGGCAATTAGAATCATATAGGACGCATCATGTGTGGGTTTGACATGAGACTCATTCATAATCGTCAAAATCTAATTATGAATCATTGTCCTAAATTATCAATACAATCCATGTGTGTCTTTTTAGTTTTTAGGGATGAACACGTTTTTTTATTAAAATGTCAATTTTAAACGGATAACGGACACTTTGAGTCATACCAGATACATAATGTATCTTATTGAGTTAAAGATGATTACTAAACATAAAAAATGACTTATGTATTGTTTTAATAATGTTAAAAAAACAATAATAATTCTTTTGTTTGGTTTTTGAGTACTTTAGTTGTTTTTTCACTAAAATTAATGTTAATTTTGAATAAATTGATGCACTTTCCACATTGTGTCTTGGATTGATAAGTGGATAATTCTTAGACATCCCAAATGAAATATGGATCATTTTCATGAATTATAAGAATAATATTAATTCATTTCCTTTTTTTGAGTACACCACTTGTATTTTTTACTAAAATGTCATTTTAAACTAGAAACACACACTTTGAGTCATACAGGTCATATCATTCATGGTTTGGATATGCGTCTAATTCATAATCATCACAAATTAGTTATGAATTTTTTTCCTAAATTATCAAGACAATTTGGGAAAATTTTCTTGGTTTTTATTCAATGACACTTTTTGTAATAAAATGTCAATTTTAAACTGAAAACGGACACTTTGAGTTATAATGGGTACATCGTGTATCTGATTGAGGTGTGGATGATTTCTACATGTAACAAATTAAATATGGATCATTTTACTAAATTAAAAAAATAATATGAATGATTTTTCTCCATTAAAAGTATGTTAGTTGTTTTCTCACTAAAATTAATGTCAGTTTTGAATAAAAAGATGCAGTTGGAGTCATACCAGTCACACCATGCATCTGATTGAGGTTCATATGATTCTGAAACATCTAAAATGACTTATGGATCATTTTTATAAAGTATAAAAACAATCTGAATGTTTGTCCCTAGTTTTGAGTATGCCACTTGTGTTTTTTTACTAACATGTCATTTTAAAATGGAAAGAGACACAAAAAGTCCTACAGGTCGCATTGTGTGTGGGATTGACATGAGAATGATCATACAAATCAAAAATTAATTATGAATATTTTTCCTAAATTATAAATACAATACAATCATTTTTTCTTAGTATTTAGTGATTAACACTTTTTTGTTTAGAAATATAAATTTTAAACTGATAATGGAAAAATTGAGTCATATCGGGCATATTATATGTCAGATTTAGGTGCCTCTAACTCCTAAATGTCAAAAAATGGGTTATATATCATTTACCTAAATTATCAAACCAATTAAAATGTATTTTGTTTTTGGTTTTGAGTAGGTTATTTGTTTTTTTTCACTAAAATTAATGAAAATTTTGAATAAAAAGACGCAGTTTGAGTCATACTAGTCTCATAGTGCATCATGTTGAGGTGTTACTGATTCCTAAACAACCCAAATGAATTATGAATAATTTTAATAAAGTATCAAAATAGTCATAATGTGTTTCGTAAATTTTTTTATGCCACCTTTTTTACTAAAATGTCATTTTAAACTGAAAACATGCACTTTGAGTCATACATGTTGCATCATGTGTGGGTTTCACATGAGACTGATTCATACATATCAAAAATTAATTGTAAACTATTTTCCTAAATTATAAATATAATACTAGTATGTTTTCTCAGATTTTAGTGAGTGAGACTTTTTTGTTTTAAAATGTCAATTTTAAACAGATAGTGGACACTTTGAGTTATACCAAGTGCATCTTATATCAGAAGGAGGTTAAGATGATTCCTTCTCATCAAAAATTACTTATGGATCATGTTATAAATTTACCAAAACAATCCAAATCTTTTTTATTGGTTATGAGTATGTTAGTTGGTTTTTCACTAAAATTAATTTCTATTTTGAATAAAAAATATGCACTTAGAGTCTTATAGGTCACACTATGCATCATATTGTGGTGACGATGATTCCAAAACATGTAAAATTACTTATGGATATTTACACTAATTTATCAAAACAATGAAAATTATTTTCCTTAGTTTTGAGTATTCCACTTTAGTTTTTTACAAAAATTTCATTTTAAACTCGAAACATGTACTTTGAGTCATACAGGTTGCATCGTGGGTGAGATTGATATGAGACCGATTCATACAAGTCAAAAATGAATTATGAATCATTTTCCTAAATTATCAAGAAAATATGATCATGCTATCTTGGTTTTTAGTGATTAATACTTTTTTATTAAAATTTTAATTTTTATCTGATAATAGGCACTTTGACACCAGCTATCCTCGATGATCTTGATATATCAATGATGGTTTTCATCCAATAGTTATCTCATATACCTTATGAATTCATTGGTTGATTACACATATATTTATTTAAACATTTATATTGGATTATATACCTTTTTGATGATTGGGAGTTTTATAGATGTTGCTTCAATAACACTAACTGAGATATTAAAGATTTTAACACAAAATGATCTTACAAGTGGATTACTACCGTGTATAAAATCACTTAAACAAGTGGTGAAAAACATTATTTCAATAATCCACCTAATATAATTGTACAATGGATCTTATCTTAAGTGATAAGTGTTGTGTTCACTTTTCAACAACTGTTCTCAAACAAAATATTGGTATGATATTCATTCTAATTAATTTACCAATAATTTTATTATTTGAAAGCCAACACTTCATCTCCTCCTCTACCATGGTCTCTGCCTTGGTATATACCACTGCCTCATCCTTTATGTTAGTCTTTGACTTGGACTCTACCTCTGAATTTGACTTTTCCTTTTCCATTTCCTCTACCTTAACCTCCTCCTTTGCCTCCACATCTGCTATTTCCCAACAATTTTATTGTTTTTAGGTTTTCACTTCTAAACTAATTGATTTTCACAATTATACTTATCCTTGAGAAAGAGTTTAAAAATAATATGTAATAATTATTACACTAATTCTTCACATAACAAGTATATTTAAAAGTTCATAACTCATACTAGATCACAAACATAGCAGGTAATCACCAAAAAAAATTCTGCATACATTCTGACAAAAAGTACGCATCCCACTCATCTACAAACAAATTTATTTCTTATTTTAATTATCTTGGTTGTCAGAAATCTTGATAGTACTGAGAAAATATAGATAAAAAATTATTATGAAATATATTTAATGAAATTTTTATTACCTTTGGAAATTACCAGTTGGGTTATGTTGTTCTTTTCATACTTTACCTTCTCTCTCATAAATTTTTAGACATAATGCAAAAAATCGATTTCATTATCTTATTTCATACATTGTTGAAACATGACCAAAATAAGTAAATTGTTTTTAAATTTTTTGATAGTTAAATAATTCTATATATACATTAATTTTCTCCATTTGTATTAATCTATAGTCTTTATCTCTTTAGACACTGACTTCATGCCCTTATTTAGCCTATATTTAGAGACCTCCCTATCATAACAAAATTATTATGAAAAAAAATATTAAAAAATATAATTCAAATTATATATATATAATTTTGATTAAAGTGTATTATATATTCACAATACACATCATGTGTGGTCGGTTAGTTGGATATCCATGCATTCGATCTAAAAAATAAATATTCGAGGTGTCCAGATGGACTGTGATCAACATCTAGTGCGTCCTAAAAGACAAAAACAATTAATTAATGAAAAAAATAAAAATATATTTTATGTGTTAGACTGTATATTTTTACCTTTGCATTATAGGAATCAATAATAGTCTGTTGTCTGATACTTTTTTATTAAACACTTTGATTAAGTCACCTCTTTTTCTTGTTAATTTGTTTATCATGCAAAGTAAGTTCTTTTGTAGAAATTATATAGGGATTAATGAATCCAAATAATTCATTGTACGATCTTCCCTTTATATAGCTTTAATATAAACACCTGTAGAAAATAAAAAATGTTCTTAACTTTAATAAACATATTTGATCACTATTTAGACTGACATATTATGAAAATGTACCTTATGTATGTATCCACAACTGAGACGCCCATCCATTCATGCTTGAGAATCTCACTTAGTGTCTCGAGACCAATTCCATCAATCAAGGAATATCCATATATTTCTTATTCATATTCAATGTAAGACATACTTTTACCTTAAAATTTGGTTTCTAAATTAAGTTTTAATGATAATAAATGTTGCTATAGAACTAGTGTGGAGAAGGTACTCTCAGAAGATCATTTTATTTTCTTATTCAATTCATTTGATTTTCTTGATTCGACCATTCATTTCCCCCACCAATTTATACATCTGTAATATCTTACCTCACTTCAAACTGTTTATCATAAACCATTACAGGTCTTTCATATGAAAAAATTTGTTAAATACGTACCTCATGTATATTTATAAGATTATACGACCATTCTATGAAATCTCTAATATAATCATTCATCGTTGTAATATCTGGACCATCATGTGGAATAGGAAACTTAACAGTTGGTTCATGAGCTACCTCAATCCCCACTCTCATGTGATCTTTTTTGGGTCTTCATTTTGTATCTTGTCTCCCACAATATTATTCACTATACCTATCACAACATGTTGGTGTGTGGCTATTGACAGATACAAATCACATACAACTATATCCTATATAATTTTAGTAATATAAAGTCATTATAAGTTGTTTGATTCACATTTAAGAGAAATAATAATGAAAAAATTGATTACCCCTGGTAATATATGTGGTTGGGTATGACTAGACATGAATCCAGTGGGAAAATTTGGATCACGTGCAGATATTTTCTTCCCTACTAGTTCACTTTGATCCTTTCTCATAAATTGGTATAACAAACCAGAACGAACAATAATATCTTACAGTGTGTCTATTTGTGTCTTCAATTGTATCACCATATTATATGTATCTTAATGAGGGTTTATCTTCTCAAAATATATTATAGGTGATAATCTAAAACCTAATTCTCTAACATGACCATGTTATTCTGGCTGCTTCAAAGCTACTAAAAGTATCTTGTCTTATGGTACAACCATTGAAAATTCTGGTGTCTAAACCATATAAAAATATGAACATAAATAAATATATTTTTATGAAATATTATTATAAATAACAAATTATTACAATTATGTCATACATACAAATGTATCCCATACTATTTTTTTCATCAACTAATTTACCCTCCATATTTAAACGAACCTCCTTTCATTAACTAAATATATTATGTCGTACATTGGTTTTGATGCACATTCATTATTTTTAGTACTATTTTTTGTTTCATAAATTAACAATTTTGAATCAATTTGGATATAATAAATAATTTAAAATAATATATTATCAATTGAAATGAACTTTAAATGATTTTTCATTGCAAAAATTAATGAAAGAAGCCCATGTTTCCTACTTTATAATGTGTGCATAACTAACTTCTGGGTGGGGATTTACTTTCCCCTCCGCATCCCAAAGATGTAACTTTGTAAGAAGAGTTTGTAAACCTCTATGGTATTTTCCAACATCCATTAAGATAATTTTTTGTAGAAATATTCTAAAATAAATGAACTCTATAAGGAATAATTAAAATTAAATCAACGTTTGATTATATAATTTTTTAGTAAAATAGATAAAGTATATTGTAACATTATCATTATATCTTTCCAAAATATTTCTTTTTTTACAGGTTGTGTATGGTTCCATGAATCAATATCAATTAGCACATTCATCCAAATTGTGACCCCAAGATAACTAATGAATATTTATTGTTGGGTTCAAAAGGTTATACATGTTGATTCCAACCAACCTCAAATTTTATACCATGATTTATTGCCTTGTTAATTTTATTAACCACTGTGATGTTGTGTCATTGTTGTTTTTTCATCGACATTATGTTGATACCCTAATAATTATATATTGTCATCATCAAAAGCTTGTTCTTACATGGGATTGGTAACATCATCTTGTGTAGAAGACATTGTCTGCATGAGTAGTAAAATATTTAATTTGTTTTGAATAACAATAATACAATACAATCCATGCATAAAAGTCCAAAATTTCATGAATCTTCCATAAAAATTGTTACTGTCTTGAACAGAGATATAAAATTTCAATAGTCCATCACAACTATCCTTTGTTTCCTTCATTTAAACTATCTTCCGATGCTTGATTTCCTTCCATATCTTGATGATGAATTGAACTCCCTCTTTAAAACTATACTTCCTCCCATTATTTTGGTTCCAAATTTCCTTTATGGAATACCTCCTGAATATTTATTATTGAATTTTGTTGCTTGATATCCATCTGCTATCATCGGTGGACATCCACCTATGTTTCGTGAACTACTATAACCCAAATTCATCCCATACTAGGTTCTGGAAATATTTTGGATGACTAATGCTTAAATTAGTTTGAAAAATATAGATGTGATAGGGGATGAATCTCAATCCAAAAAAATCAATAATAACTATTTGGGAAAAGAATGGTCTCTGACACTACCATGAGAATATCAAATCATCCCCACTAAGCTTCACCGTCTGTAACCTATGTTACTAGTACTTTTACCTCACCTGTATCTCAAATATAATATCTCTATATCCATTGAGGTTTAAAAATAACTGAAATTAAATTTTAATTGTGGATTTTAACATATTATATTTAAAAAATGAAGGAATGAACATTCAAATCCACATGAATTCCACTCGCATTCATTTACCTTGACTCACAAACATTTATTTTTTGCCACTTCTTTTGAAATGTTTCTTTTTTTGTTAGATCTTAGAGGAGATACAAACTTGTGGTGGTATTGGTGTGATGTGAATGGGATAGCTTGAAAACTATCTATTTCTATAAGTTGTCAAGAGAGAGTATCCTGAAGATGAATTTGAAAGCAATTTCAAAGAGATATAATCATTGTGGGGGGAATACCTTCGATAGTCATATTGGAAACATTTTAAATTTATCATTTTTTAATGGGAAGAGACTCAAAATGTGGGTTTGGCATGTTTTTTTAACAAAAAAATGTGCAATGTGAGTATTTTTAGGAGGTCACCCATCATAGTAGTATTCTCATCCAAGTATGTTTAACCGTAGAGTTTTGATAGGACCCAATGTGACTGTACTCAAATTAAAAGGAATTTGTTATGAAGTTTTGTCAAATGTAAATGAGTGAGTTGTATAAAAAATGAATATTAAGAAACCAAAAAAAATTCATTAATTATTTTTTTATTAATTTTTATGTGTCATTTTTTTATGTTCTCATGAGGTTGTAAATGAGGAGGATTAAAGGATGAATGAGTTGGGGAATGGGTTGGGAGATGTAGTAATAAAATAAATGGTAGTGAATTTGACACAAATTAATGAATACAATCCATGTGGGAGGTATTCCATCATGAAAATTTGGAACCACAATGATAGAAGGAAGGGTAGTTTGAATGAGGGAGTCCAATCCATCATCAAGATATGGAAGGCAATAAAGAATATGAGGACTGATTAAATAGAGGTAGTAAAGGTTATTTGTATTGGAGTATTGAGGTATTATATCTCTGATAGTAACAATTTTCATGCAAGATGTATTCAATTTTGGAATTTTATCCAAGGAGTGTATTGTATTTTATATCTATCATGCCAAAAATAAATCCTTATTTACACAACCTTATTTGTGAAACTCATGGTACTTTTTTATAAAAATTTATTTATGTTGATTATGAATATTATGTGTTTTATGATTATTTCAATTATCATATATTAGGAATATTTTCATAAAATAAAAATGAGATACATGGTTTTCATGTCGATCAAGGGAATGGAAAATCATTAGAGAAAACCTACCTAGTTACTTTACTTAAGCTCTTTATGTGCATGTTGGTGCAAATGTTGCTCATGTTTCCTTGGGTTGAAGGTTTCAAGGATTGATTATTTATTAAAAGGGATAAAGTAAAAAATGATAGAAATTGGAGACTTGTGGAGTTTGTGTCATTAATGGTAGGTTGGTTATTCATGTATGTTTTTATTTTTACCTAAGATTTATCAAATTGTTATTGTTTTTATACTTGTAAGCATTTATATTCATGGGATTCTATTGTGTAATATTTTATATTGATTCACTTGTAATGTGATTTGGTTTTCTAAACCATTTCACATGGATCATGTTGAATACTACATATTTGTTACCAATCCTTTGAAATTTGGTTGATGGTTCCAAGGGTTGAGTAACAATTTGATTCATCTCAGGTCAGACTATGAATAGATGTAATTTACTGTGATGTTATAGTTTTATAAAATATAAATTTATTGATAAGATAACACACACACACAAAAATAATGAAATTAAATTCTCTTACATTAGGAAATTTCTTCAATAATAACTTCATTCTTTGAGAAGAATTTTATTATAAAATAATTTGATAGAAAAGTAAACTCATTTATAACATCTTTTATAGATGACGTCGCATATGGAACTCTTCAACTGAAATCCAATATGGTGTGTGGTGCTATGAAATGTATTCATTCATAAAGGTAAAATAAATTACATTCATAAATTCTATTTACTATTAGTTTATAAAAAATAAAACATTATTTTAACTAATTATAAATTTAAAGTACATGAAAAATTATTGGAAACCATTCATTGATAATGGAAATAAATGATATTTCCTTTAATGATCTCTTTAACCCATTGAATATCATCTTCTCTCATAACTGTAATGTTTTAGTGAAATTTTTTTTAGTAAATTTACTAATATTATCAACCTATCAATCAATTATAAGCATGCCTCTTATTTACAATACAACACAAATTTTGAGTTTGGATCAAATATAAAACTGAAAAAGTATGCTTATTATAATTTTCATGAAAATTTAAATAGTTTTTTATTTATTAAATTATATCTATATAACATATAGTTAATTTTAAACACAATAAACTATAAAATTTACATTTTAGTATCCTTAATTAGATAAACCCATTTACATTAAAACAATATGTATATTAACTCACTTTATATTATTCAAATCAAATAAAATTCTCTCTAAAATTAGTAAAATATAGTGTTAACCTTTTTTTCATCTTCATGTGCATGTCATACTATGGAAAAAGATTCAAACAATGAAAAATCACACTATCTAAAAGGTAAAAAGAAATAATATAATGGAAACATCAAAAAAATTGTAATTAGTTGCAATAGAGAATGGAGATGCAGTTTGTAGTGGTCTCGTTTGAAGCTTAAATGAGTTTACAGAGTAAGAGTGGAATTGTGTAGGTATAGGTAAGTGAGAGAGAGAGAGAGAGAGATGAGATATAGGGTTATTCATGGTTAAGTACAGTGCAAAAATACATACCAAAAAACTCAAAAAAAAAATCAAATAATGATAGTTGAAAAGGAAAAAATAACATACATTGGATACTAGCCTTGATTTGTCCGAGAGAACACAAAAGAGTAGCACCTGTGGTAGGGGAGTTCTGTGAGAGCTTGATAATCGTGACTGATAAAGTCATTGTTAGGGTTCATTTAAATATATCCGGGACACTTTTATCAGCACTTTCAAAAAATCACTGAAAAAGATACATTTTATCAGCACTAAATTGATAAGCACTAGTAAAAGACATCTTTATCAGTGCTAAAAATGTGCAAATAAAAGACATTTTTATCAATGTTAACATTTTAGAACTGATAATAATTTCTTTTAACAGTGCATTTTTAGCGCTAATAAAGCTTATTCTTTATCAACACTAGAAAAGCACTGATAAAATGAACCTTTATCAGCGCTAAAACATTAGTGATGATAAAAGATTTATAATTATAATTGTAAACAAAAAAATGTAAAAATATTTATATAATTATATATTGGTTTACAATAATTTTATAATTTTTTAAATATATAATTATTTATTTATAAATACATTAATAATTTTAAAAAAATATATTTTTTATTTATAATTATAAATATATAATTTTATAAATATAATAAATATAAATTTATGAATATATGTATGATTGTTTATTTATAATTATAGATATATTTATATCATTATATATATATTTAATAAATAAATATAAATATAAATATAGTAAATATATTTATTATTTAAATATTTTTATTATCATTTTATATTAATAAAAATATTCATATCATTATATATATCATATAATTATATAATTATATATATATTAGTAAAAAATATATTTATAATTATATATATATATAATAAATATATAATAATATATAATAATTTTTTTATAAATATATGAATAATACTTTAAGAAATGATATTTATATATTTATATAATCATATATATATCCCTTGGGGTGCATTTTAGTAGTGGCTACCCCTATGGGTCTTAGCAGGGTCTCGAGTTTGAGTCTGAGTCCGTACATTATTTAAATAAATTTATAATAAATTTATAATTATTTAAATATATATATAATTATTTATTTATAATTATATAAATAATTTTTTAAAAAATAATATTTATTTATTTATAATAATTATAAATGTATAAATGTATAAATATAGTAAATATACATTTATAAATATATTTATTCATAAAAATGTTTTTACAAATATATTTTTAATGTTATTAATGTATATATAATCTTAAATACATGCATTTTAAAAATGAGTGAAATTGAACAATTCAAAATGATTACAGTTTAAAAATATTAAAAAAACTGGTAAGTTTATTGATTAAATATAAATTATTATTTATATATATATATATTTTGAAGTAAAGATGAATGCATATTGAAAATGATAAAACATCGTAAATAAATATAAAGATATAATAAAAAATGATCAAACTCAAAAATAAAATAAAAAAATAAAAAATATTAAAATATTAAAATTGAATAAATAATACCCTAATTGTAATAATATTAAAAATAAATAAATAAAATTTACCCATTAAATAATGTGTTTCTATATAAGATTTCTTTAATTGCATAAATATTTCTATGTGTGCGTTGTATATAAAAATGAATAAATTACATGTATATATGTAAGTGAAATCAATGTAACACATGGCGTTTGATATATATTAAATTTAAGAATCAAACAACATTAAAAATGAATAAGACATTAATATGTTTTTAATTATTCTATTATATTCATTTTATATATATTTATATTTAATATATATCATTTATTACTATTTATAATTAATATATATATATATATATATATATATATATTATAATAATTCATTTTTATTATTAACTGTTTCATTAATAAATTTTTAAATAATTTTTTAATTTATTCATATTTAATTTTTTTCTTTAATAATTACAATTCATTCAATATATATATATATATATATATATTTATTTATATATACTATTTATTAATATTTATAATTTATATATATGTATATTAAATTTATTCATTTTTTTCAATAATTATTTAATTAATAGATTGTTTAATATTTTTCTTAATTTTCACTTTTTTATTTTTTATTTTTTTAAGTATTTCATTTTATTCATTTTACATATCTATTTATTAATTTTTATAATTTGTATATATATGTACATTGAATTTATTCATTATTTAAAATAATTATTTAATTAAAAAAAAATTTAATATTTTTTTAGTTATTTAATTTTATTGTGAACCTTTATCAGTGCTTCTATTAGTGCTGATAAAGACAGCCTTTATCAGTAATTTTTTCTTGTGTTCATAAATGTCAGTGTTGTTAAAAGCCTCTTTTGTAGTAGTGGCAGTGTGTGATCCTTAACATTTCCTCAATCCCAAGCATTGTAGCCAGGGGGACTACCTGGCATGTATTCACCCCAGTACATTCTGTGTAGTCATATTTTTCAAATAAACTCTAGTTTCTTTATGATTTCATTAGATACAGCTTCCCCCACCGTTATTTCCACCGTTTGACCACCTGAAATTGTTGGGGGTTGCCTCTATCCATCAATTCTTGGACATCAGTTTCCAGAAATCATATTCTGTACCTTGATACACTGCTTGGCATGCCTCCCGTCATTTTCCACTTGATCCCATCACTTATCCAGATCCCGAATCCTTGATGAATAACCCACAATCCAGAATTCATCATGATCCACCCTCGAATATCCAATCCATTTTTCATATGCACAAATTCTATGAATTTGGGGGTTCGATCATGCTCAACCATGCCTTGGCAACATCAAACCTCAGTCTTTTAGGCCAATGGTGAAGAACATAAATAATAGAGGGGGATAAATCACAAAAACTAAGTGAACCTATCATTGTCTATGTGTTATTGGTCAATGATTATGAATTAGAGTTTTCTAGGTGTGATAACTTGTGCAAAAAGAAGAATTTATTAAATAAACAATATAATAGGCAACATGGCTCATGTTAAGGATCAAATAAATCATAGATCTACAATATATGATAAAACTCCATAATCATTCATTTAACAGAGGGAAACCATAATTTATAATCCCAAACTCAATTTTTATAAATCATTGGTGAATAATGCATTCTGTAGTGAAGGAGAAGTCCCACTACGTTCGTTGTCTCTTGATCCACCTCGATCTGATCACCTACTATCCTCTGATATGATCCTCCAATGAAGAACGCTGAGAGATCCTCTCAAATATCCCATGTTTTATGTAGCTAACCTTGAAGAATTTTTAATAACTGGGTACTTATAGAGTTATATCTGGGTTACGTCATTTCATTAAAATAAATAAATTTAATTATTTATTTTAATTAAATTCACCACTAATTCCCACCTCAATTGGACATATGGCACCGACCAACCTTAGGTCAAGCATAGAGTAAACCCCATGTTCCATAATCAATCAGGGTCTTATATTTCCCATCTAAAGCTCCATTCAAGAGTTATTCCATTTATTCTAAAAAGATGTACGCTCATGATATTAATATATTTAATAAATTTATAAAATCTATTATGGGATCACCAGGCCTTAGAATCTCACATCGACTCAACGCCTGGCTCTAGGAACATTATCTAAAATATTTCAACATCTTTCATGGAAAAACCATGGTCTCTACAGTCTCTACATTCTCCCCTCCTTCACGGATTTTCACCTGAAAAATCACAATCTAAACAAAAATATCGGGATAATGAGCACACATATAGAAATATAATTTTTAGGATGTCTCCTAAATGATCATGTGTTTCCAGAGCTATTGAATTAAAGGAATTCTCTATCCATACAGGATCATCTCCTACTAATCATCCATCGCCACCGAGTACTTCATGAAGGTGGATCTATCCTAGATGTGCAGCTCACCCCAATAAAAAAAATTGGCAGATCATGCTTGTATCTCATAAATTGTGACACATGGAAGATGGAATGCACCTAGTCAATTTGTGGTGAAAATTCTAGTCAATAAGAAACCTCACCTACCCTCTGTATGATCTAAAACAGCCTGATCAATCTCAGGTATATCTTTTCTCCACTACCAAATCTCTGAAGTCCTCAATGCAGGGAGACTCTCAGGAAAACATGGTCTCTCTTCTAAAACTCCAAAGGCCAATGATGTCAATCTGTGTAATATTTATGTCATATATGGGCTATCCTCATATGCTTCTGGATCACCTAAACCTTTTTTTCTTGCATGCACCATCCCATGCCAAATAATAGATGCTCACCAATCTCAGTCTAACATAAGGGTGACCTATAGGGTCTCCCATTAAGATCCATGAAATTTTCCATGGAACTATTAGTGTGGTAGTTGTTATTATAAGAAAACTCTACCAGTGGAAAGTGATCCTACCAGCTCCTGCTAAAGTCTAACACACAAGCCCTCAGTATATCCTTGAATACCTGGATAGTACACTCAGGCTACCCCTTTGTTTGGAGGTGGAATATAATATTCATAAATGGATGGGTCTCAAATGAATCCTATAGGCCTCTCCACATCCACAAAATTAATCGCACATCATGTTCATAGAAAATCATCAAGGGTACCCCATGAAGCCAGATAATCACATGCACATAAAACATCCCTAAACTCTCCACTAAACTCTGGTCACAGATAGCAAGAAAGTGCACCAACTTGGTAAGTTTGTGAAATAACACCCAGATAGAATCATGGACTATCACTATCCATGGAATCCCTATCACAAATTCCATAGATATTCCATCCCATTTCCATTCCTAGATCTCAATAGGCTATATAAAACTAGATGGAAACTGGTGCTTAACCTTTAGTTGCAGACATGTGAGACACCAAGAGACAAACTTGGTGACCCTCCATCTCATGTCAGTTGAACAAAATTTCCAATGAATATCCTTGTAAATCTTCTCCACTAAAAGATTTATAGAAAAAGGAGAAGTATGAAACTCCATCATCACCTCCTCTCGCATTATGACCAGAAATACCATTCATCCCCAAAAAATAATGATGTGCTCCCCTCCTTCAGAGAATCCATATGGTGCATCCCCTGAGAATATCTAGTTATGATAAACCACAAAGTCGATTTCTACCAACTGATAGTCCCTTACAAGATAAATAATTGTAGGAGTAAACACCTTAAACTAAAGAAAAGTTTCACCCCTATCCTCCACCAAGGTTAGTTACAATGAAGCCAACAACTCAAACGTCTCCTCCACCATGCAAGAACAAAACATCTTGCTAAGGGAATCTTCCACAATGTCTCCCTTACCATTAGTATGGACTATCTCAAAGTCATAGATCTGTAGGAATTATGACCACTGCCTTTACCTAAGGTTAAGATCTCTCTACATTAATATATACATAATTCACTAATGGTCTGAGTAAACAACAAAAAACTTTCCCAGAAGATAGTGCCTCCACACCTTTAATGTGAAGACTACAAATACCAACTTCATGTAGTTATTATCATAGTTCTTCTCGTGGGGTCTCACCATCCTCAACCCATATGTAATCATTTTCTGCCTATGCATCATCACACATTGGGGCCCTCCTCCAAAAACATTATAAACACTATGTATTCCACACCCTCCTCTAGTATTCTAAACATATGAGCATTGTTCAACCTCATCCTCAACTATTCAAAGGCTCCCTAAAACTACACAGTCTAGGTAAATGGATTCCATTTCCATGTCAGGATGTTCAAAGGGGTTGTTACTCTATAAAATTAACGCACAAACCTCTTATGATACCCTTCCATGATAATAAAATTGTACACCTCCATCATTCTCTTTGTTGGATAAGAAGAAATCATTTCATAAATATGCATTGGGTCCATAGATAATCCATCCTAATAAGTGAAATTCCCTAGAAAGTGAACCTCGCAACTCCAGGACTAGCACTTTGAGATCTGACCATAATGTTGGTGCTCCTAGAGTAAGTCTTGGACCATCTTCAAGTGCTCTAGATGCTCATCCTCAGTCTCAGAGTATATGAGTAGTTCATCAATGATGATAACAAAAAAATGGTCCAAGTATGGTTGGAAGAACCAATTTTGATAATCCATAAAAAAAATATCATGGGAATTTGTCACACTAAAAGTAATCATTGTAATCATATTGTATTCATAGTGACATCAGAATTTAAAATTTAGGATATAAGCCTCACTAACCATCAACAGGTAATATCCAAACCTTATATCGACCTTCAAGAACGAACTTGCACCTAGAAAACAGTCAAAGATTTTTTCAATCTGTGGAAAGGGGTTCTTGTTATTTATCATTACATAGTTTATGAAATGATAATCATCAAAAAACCTCAATCTCTTGTCTTTATTTTTCACAAATAAAAATGGTGTTCCCCAGGGGTACACACTAGGTCTGATAAAATCCTTCCCTTGAAGGTCATCTGACTACTCCCTTATCTTATGAAGCTTGGTTGATTTCATATGATATAAATCATAAGATAATGGTGTAGACCCATGGTTAAATTCAATGTTAAATTTTATATCTCACCTTAGAGGTAGTCCCAAAAAATCCTCAGGGAATACATCCATAACGTCTTCCACCACAGAAGCAATCCATATTCTAAAAGATCCTGATATTGAAAGGGTTATAATCATTAACTAATGGGTGATGAGTTGAGACTTCTTACACATAATTCCCACTCATTCTACCATGAGATCTCTATTTCCTCCAAAAGAGAATCCCATCTCATCTTTCCAATGGAATATAACTTTCTTATGATGATAGTCTCTCTAAGATTGAACCATGGACAACCAGTCCATGCCCAAGATTATGTCATAAGGTTTAATTGTGATAACTAAGTGATCTCATGATAAAACCCCTCCACTAAGTGATAGCTCACACTACTTATAGATATGAGATATCAAATAATCACTCCCTGTAAGAACCTCGAGCAGTAACCACTAGGCTAAAGTATCAACCGAAAGCTCCAGTACTCACACTAGGAATAAGGATATGAAGGAATAACTCACACATGTGTCTACTAGTACTTAAAAAAGAGTATGATAAATAAAAATCCCACCTCATATCATCTCATATGTAGCCTGGTCATAATCCTCCATAGCCTAAAAATTCTTGTGTCCCTAACTGTCGACTCCCAAATCCTGGAATGGGCCACCTGATGGTGGTAGTGGAAGTAGTTTAAAACATCATCCTCCACCAAAAAATACTCCACCTAGAGCTCCACCATCTCTTATTAAAGAAAAAATCCCTTGGTTCCACACTATCTACAATTGGGATAACCCTTATCATGGAATTTTCTCTGTAGTGTCAGTCCATCTCCTTCATTTCTTCCCTCCCCAGCTCGATGGTTAAGAAAATCATGTGTTATGTGTCCTCTCCTATCACATGAATAACATTTCCCCGATCATAGAAGAATTATTCTTTTGCATGATCCTTGTGTTTCATGTGTACATGACTATGTTTGGCCATGATAAGGTCTTATGTGATGAGACCCTACTAACAGGCTCCTGTTAGCTGGTATAGACAACTCGACCCCATTACTCCCACTACCAGCTCCAACTACCTGGAGTCCCTCATATAGGAATCTATATACCACCAAATTTCACTATAACACTAAAACATAGGTGGTAATGAACAAAGGAACCACACTGAAATAGATGTATTTGTGAATACCCTTCTCAAACTTCTGCACTCTAAAGTAACCAAATCGTACCATGTTGAGGAAGTACCTTGTAAGGTCGGTGAACCTTGCAGCATACTCTGAAACTATTATTCTATGATACAAAATCTCTAGAAGATCCTATATCCAAACTGATCGCAAGAAAAAGGGGGTAATTCTCCTCAAAAAAATAGTTATTGGAAATCAGAACTTGAGAATTTCATCTCATCATTAGGCCATGTGACCAGACTTCGCCAGTGCCTACCTGCTCCATAGAAAAGACTGGTGGTGAGAACAACCATCTAATCAGCCAGGGTCTACACAATCTTGAAGAGTCAAATAACTGACTCATTCCAATCCTCTACCTTATGGGGATCCTGATCAATGAATAACCTCAGTGTCCTCTGGTGCTGGAACTCATGGAGTCTGCTAAGCCTACATGTATCCTCAGCATTCCATGGTGTTAATATCTATTTCTTGGAAGGTATAGTTACAACTCCTTAGCTGTCTGGTGGAAACACCTCATGAGATAGACCTTAATTTGAGGCATCATCAATCATAATATCATCATCATAATTCTTAATTGATAACCTAGTGGGTTGACTTTGTGGGGGCATCCTGAAAGTGATCAAGATATGCCATGGTTAAATAATCAAATATATATAGGGAGATGAAACAAGAAGTATAGTCAAAGTACTTTATCCTATATAAGGGATGTACCATTGTTCCATGCAACCAATGTCTCTATATTAAAAGTTGAAAAGTAGGTAGTCAATGTCTTGGGGAATGCATACATCAGCTGATGCACTGATACTAGGCTTCCTATCATGAAATCCTCACTTGAGATACTCTCACATAATTTCCCTAATTCCGAACCAATTATTCAAAATGGGAAAACACCATACATTATCCCAATGAATGAACTTC
The DNA here is from genome assembly GCA_963277665.1 of Viscum album. Lineage (NCBI taxonomy): Eukaryota > Viridiplantae > Streptophyta > Magnoliopsida > Santalales > Viscaceae > Viscum > Viscum album. The sequence goes on along the minus strand of OY728155.1, from coordinate 186,067,540 downwards.
TCTAATGCCACTCTATCATGACCTAACCCACCTGGTCCTACCTAGACAACAGAAGCTCAATCTGTGAAAACCCTATGACCGTATCTAATAGGATAGGGGTTGCGACAAGTATTGAGAAGGCATAACGTAAATGGGAGGCCTTTTCATAAGTAATTATATGCAGATACCCAACTGCCTCCATGAAAAGTATAGAAGAATATAAATAAAGGGCTAACATATCTAGAGTAAAACCATGAATGTAATACTATACAAGGAATACATCAAAATTTGATATTATAAACCAGAATTTAAAGGGGAAAAATATATGCCCAAACAAAAAGACGACCCAACCTCACAACAACTAAAATAAAGGAAAACTAATAGATCCTGACTCCAGATCTCCATGTCCCGACTCCATATGTTGTCAATGCACCCAAGTATCCCTAACCTCCACCATAGTCACTACCAATATTTCAATTGTATTTATAAGACATGACACATATGGGAAAATCCTATGAATGGGTGAGTATATACATACCGAATGGGATACTTCAAAAAGAAAACAGGGAGAAATAGGAAGATACAATAGAATTAAACTTAACCTAAAGAAAGTGGGATACAAAACCCAATAGATACATATATATTATCATAAAAAAACCCATATGAGAGAGAAATCGGTTCCCCATCTTCAAAATCCTAACCAAGTCGATGAGTCTCCCCACAACTCCAAAGGGACCATCTCTAATGCCTATCATCTCATGTATCCATAATAGGTAACATTGTGGAGTAGCTGCACCCCACCACTATGTCTCACACTCAGGGGGCATAATATCTATGTATAGGACCCCTACCTTAGTATGATAAGGTTACCACTTAGTAAATAGATTAATCACATCCTAGTGTGTTAGGTGGGTTCTACTTAGTAGATAGATAGAGGATCCATTCCCTAGTGTGTTATGGGGTTCCAATTAAAAGGTAGAGTACCCACACTCTAGTGAATTAGAGGGGTTCCACATAGAAGTTAGAGGAACCACACCCTAGTGCATTAAGGGGGTGCCACTCAGATAGTAGAGGAATCACACCCTAGTGTGTTTTGAGTGTAATAGTTGGTGTCCTAGAACCAACTATTTATACTTTGATTACATGAATATTTTATATATTTAAATATTAAACATCTTATTACATATTTTTCATTGTTATACATGACTATAGTGTAAGAATGTCCTGGATTATTAGTTGCATTGACAATGTCATAGCAGTTCCCCACTATAATGAGAACCTTGGAAGTGCTATGAAAATATTCTTAAATATAGTTCTATGGTTGTATGACATACTATGATGGGACAAATAGTTTATAGAATTTCAAGTGTGAGTAATCGTAAGCAGATGTGACTTCGCATGAAGATTTCACTTGGTAATCTTCAATATGGGAGATTATGATAACAGACCCCCTGGTAGGAATTCCACATGTTTTGGTGTCATCAGATATTCTTATCTGCGAGCATGTTTAATGGTATTTAGACTTTAAGATTATAACTAATACATGTCACGACTCACACACTTTTATTTACAGATGAAAAATGTTATGCAGAGAGTTGGAGGGATGTAGGGTATATTGGGTGCATCACAAATGACATGTTATTAATGGATACGTCAAGGAAGGATTTGTCCCTTCCATTTATGGATGTTGATATCCCATCCCTTTGATTGAAATAGAGTCATCACATGAAATTCCATGGTCATGGAATAATGATGAGCTTATTTTAGGAAGTCAAAGAATGACATATCAAGCATAAAGGTTGATGACACTATCATGAAACCAATTTTATGAGATATTGAGATAAATGGAATATATTACACAGTGAGTGTTCGTATATAGATGTCACTCTTATGACTTTAAGTTCATTCTATTGGGTTCCTTGACCTGTTTCTAGATAGTAATCTTAGAGTTTAGGCAATACTACCTAATTACAATGAGAAATAATCCTAGAGTGTCACACACTAAATGTTTAGGGTGGAATTGGTTAAATTCTATTTTAATTTAATTAATTGAATAAGTATTATTCTCAAGATAGTAGAAATATTTTATTCAAGTTAAAATGATTGCATAAATTAAATAAATATTTATTGACAGCGGTGTGAATAAAAATATATTTATTTATTTTAGTGAAAATTTAATAAATATTTATTTACTTGTATTTAAATAAAAAAATTATTTACGATATTAATTTATTTATTTGTCTATTCGGGTGTTTAATAAATGGAGGTAGAGTTCGATTGGACCATGGTCAGTTTGGTAGTAAAATAATTATTTGCAAGATGGTAAATAATTATTTAAATATTTGGGAACAACAAAATAATAATAAAATAGTTATAATTATGTGGCACGAGATTCCATTTTTGATTCTGTTTTGTGCAATTTGGTGCACCACGAATAATGACGCAGTTATTGTTATTATGTAGCATGGGTTTTATCTAAGGTTGTGAATGAATTTAGCTGTTGTTACACAATTAAATATTCTAACTAAATCCCCATGTCAATAAATAGATAGGTATTTCTATTGTGCAATGTTTAGGAAACCTCTGGCACAAGAGAAATTCCAATTCAGGAATTTTCTCTTGACTCGTCTCCTCTCTCCTTCTCAAGAATGATAGATTTTCTTCAAGATTGAGTAATAGACGATCATTATTAATCGATGCAAAACATCTGCTTTTCCACGCTAGCACCTAAAAAGCAAGTTGTATCAATCGGAGACCATTGGAGAACGTGTGGATCACTACTAGAGGGATTCAGGTCTAGATACTCGCAACCGCAACAAGACAATCTGAATGGGTAATCCCAAATGATCAACATCATCAACGAAGAAAGTACCAGAGAACCCAATATTTTATTTCATTAGAAATTTAATTTAAATTAATTATAAACATGATGTACAAGATCCTCTCTAAAGGTTTCGTCCTCTTCCTTCTTTATCTAAATATTTGATACTATTTCGGGGAGTCTTTCATTCATCATTGTATTGATCCCAGAATAATCATTGACCATGGTAAAAATTAAAGTTGGGCATCAGACCAACCGTGCTTCCGCTTCCCCCAGAACCTGTAAGTGGTATCATAGTGAGGTCATCATAGTGTGTAATTAGTTAAATAATTCAATGATGATTTTCAGTTTAATAGTTTAGTTTTTTAGTTCAAGATTAATCATTATTGTAATCTATATTTCGAGATCTGTTCTCCCTCTTTTCATTTCTCACAAATTTCACATAAACAAATGATTTTTTTGATTAAAATTAAAATAGAGAACCCGTTAGGAGGCACCGATGATTCTTCCCAGGTGACATGAAAGTACACATAATGTGTTCGAACTTACACACTATGTTCTATACCATACATTCCATGTAATCTAGACTACACGTCCTGTAGTCATGTTCAGAGCATCGGGAGTATTTCTGAAATTACTCAAGATATGTGCATTTTTTCCATGGTGTAGTTAATTCTACACCGCATGTTGACTGGGACAGATTGTCACATGCTTACCTGATTACATGCATGGTCTCCCACAACACATGTTGTGTAGTCCCTTCATGTCAGGGTCCAAACCATGTATCCCATACATGACTAAGCCGACCAGTAACTATGTAACGCGAACACAAAATGGCGTGTAACCAACTGTACATGCTGTGTACTCTGAAATTTATGAAGTACACTACACATGCCGATTCCCAAGGCATGTACTTCCAGACAAATGGTGAAGGTAGTACACATCATGTATTTAGAACTACATGCCATGAAATTTTCCAAATTAAAAAAAGTTAAAACATTAATATTTGTGTAATGTTCATAACTACTTATCATATATAAATCATACTAAAGGTTGTTACTCTATGCATTGAAACATATTTTTTTTATTTCATAAGAGTAAAACATTATGCGAATATCATACATTATGGGCAGATTCTAATGGGTATTCACTAAGATACCTTCAAGGTACATTTATATACTGGGATGAGAATCTCATGGAAATCCAGAAAATGATTAAGATAAAAGGATTGATTAAATAAAGATAACAATTAATCGATTCAAGCCCAATTTATCTTAATAAGAATGATTAAATAATTGAATTCTAGTTTTATTAAATGTGTAACTCATTGCATGTATGTGGGTGAACATTAGCTAGACCAAGACATTTTTATGTGATTAGTTTCCTTTTAATTTATTTATTAAATAAATTGTTGGCTTGTTATCCATCTCTCTTCATTAATATGTTGGGATGACCTTCCCATGGTTTCTTTTATGTAAACCCCTTTTTACTCCTCACCTATATGTGATTTTAATATGAATATGTAATGGATGGAGCTCCCAATCTAGTGGAGTCAGTCTATGTAAGGGGCTGAGGTGAAACCAATCTAAGGAGATACAAAGGTGGATAATTGGAAAGCGATAAACACAACCGTTTTTCTCCCCTGGGTCAGTGTTAGTTTATCAACCGCTAGATAAAATAACCATTAGAAAAACAAATCAAATGATTATTTACTTTAATATATTTTATTTCTTTCATTTTCATGGTTTTTTATTGTGCATGTGTTGTCGCTGTCACAGAATTAATGAAGAAACAAGTATGCAAGATGGAACTAAAAAAACTAGCCTTGTGCATAAATATTATCAAGATGTGTTTAATCACTTAAGTAAATTCCACTTAATATTAACAATAATGTGATAAATATAATAAGTAAATTTACTCATGAGGGATAAAAGTCCCTCAACAAAATATTAAGTTAGACTAAACCTTTCGTTACTTGATTAAGGGAAATACTCGATAAAACTATGTGTTTGACCGACCCTTGTTGGCAAACATTGTTTTATATTGAAAGACATTATGAAAGTTTTCGTGTTCACATAACCATATTACAGCAAGAGGAGTAGCCCTTTCTATACTTGGTGCAATATTGGAGGTAAGTGTTGTGGAAATCAAAGTCAGGATATTAGGATTGGGGAGTCCACTCAATAGATCAAGGAGCTACAAGCCCATATTTAACAAAGACCGGCCAACCTAAATACCTTCAAATAGCTTGACCAACCCATTTTGGGGTTATACGAAGGAGAATATGTATCCTTTCAACTAGAATGTCATGACAAATGGACATTTTGAGTTCAATGGTGAGGGGCATTGGGACTTGATAAAATAGTTGGAGACTTAATAAAATTAATTTATTATTTCTCATAAAATGTAATCAAGGAAATTCTAATCATCTTCTCTTTAATTGTAGAATAAAATTACAAGATCATCAACCACACTATATTTGCGATGAATTCTAGACAACGACAACATCCTCACCAACTATAAATTATAGGAATGGTTTAGACACCTTCGGATTATTCGACACCATGAACAGAAGTCTTACCTATTAGAGTCAACATTACCTGATCTTCCTACCCAAGAGGTGAGTGACGAAGAGTTCATGGTTTACGAGAAACATATGAATGAGTGGTTTACATTCAATGTTTGGTGCCATCATCAATGTCAAGTGAGCTCATGAAGTCTCACAAAAATGTGGATGCCTATAGAATGCTTGAGCACTTCCATGGTCTTTATTAGGAGAGAGATAAAGAAGAATAATTTGAGATCTCCAAGGTACTCCATTAGAGTAAGATTGGAGAGGGTTCCTTATCTAGGCCTCACGTAGTCATGATCATTGGATACATTGAGTGCCTCGAGGTTTTAGGGTTTAAACTCTCGAAATAACTGAGTATTGATCTAATTGTTTCATAAATCCCTTATGTCTTCTCTGTATTTTTGTTAATTTCAATATGAACAACATTGAGAGGTCTCTATCTCATCTTATTATCCTTATTCACTAAGTGGAAAATGATATGAAGCATGAAAAAACATCTTTACTTATAGTGAATAAGAGGAAAGGTAAGGTGAAGATATTTATTCACAAAGCTTATAAACACCCTTCCAAGAAAAGGAAAGTCAAGTGAGAGGCAATGGAATAAGTAGTTGTTTGTTTTTCATGTATCAATAAGGGCCACTGGAAGAAGAACTGCACCCAGCCTAAGAAGCAAGGGGAATATTCCGGTGAATTTGTTATCAAATGAAATCTATTTGTTTCTAAAAATTGTGCATTAGATATAACTTGTGGTTCTCACATATGTATCCAAATACAGCAATCATGTAGATTCAAGAAGATTGACTGGGGGTAGGTAGATCAATGAGCATCCAATGCAGCTAGACTTGTTGTTGAAGCTATCGGGGACTACCACCTCAAGTAGCCATATAGGATGATCTTGGTGTTTAAGGGTTGTTATTATGTGATTTCTATTACTAAAAAATATTTTTTTATCCAGATTAGATACAGATGGATTTTTTTCAAATTTTGAAAAAAATGTATTTTCTTTTACAAAGATATCATTTTTTTGTATGTAACATTAATACAACGGTCGTTATGTGTTGGATTACACAAACCAAGTAATGTCAATAGATAACGAAGATACTTCACATGACTCATACCACACACAACTTTGGCATCACCAGCTTTGTCATGTAAATGTGAAACGCTTGAAAAAGTTGCATCAAGATGGATAGTTGGATTCTTTCAAACTAAAACCACTTGGAGTATGTCATGAATGTTTACAAGGAAAAATGACCAAATACACATTTATTGAGAAAGTGTAATGGGATAAAGTGCTTCTCTAATTGCTTCATACGGATGTGTGTGGAGCATTTCCCGTTGAAGCAAGGGGTGGGTACTCATACTTAATAATTATTATTGATGATTTTAGTAGATACAAATATATCTACTTAAGGAGTTATAGGTTGTATTGTTTTTATAAGTTCAAAGAATATAAGAATGAAGTTGATAACCATATTGGTAAGAATATTAAGAAACTCCACTCAGACCGATGTGGAGAATATCTTAATCAATACTTCATTGAATACTTACGAGAGTTTAGTATCTTATCCCAACTCACCCATCCTTACACACCCCAGTGGAATAGTGTGAGTGAAAGGAGGAACCATACCATGTTGGACATGGTGAGATCAAATATGATTTATGAAACTCTTCTATTATCTTTTAGGGATATTAGTTACAAACAACAACACACATACTAAACCAAGTACAGAAAAAATTGATAAATGGTAGTATATATGAGTTATGGAGTGGAAAGAAAGCCATGTTATCAAATTTACATGTGTGGGGAAGTGAACTGTTTGTTAATGCCTCTTTAGGTAACAAACTTGCACCTTGAGGCACAATGTGTACTTTTAAAGGATACCCCAAGGAAACAAGGGGATATTACATATAAACCCCCTCTTGACAAAAAAGGTTATTGTGGAAAGACATTCTAAATTCCTTGAGAGGTATCACATCTCCAAAAGATATATTGGGTGTGAGATAGACTTTGATGAAGTTGAGGCTCAAGGTACACAAGAGTTAGTACAAGAATAGATTCCACAAATCCTCCGGGAAGAAAGAACTGTTCCAGATACACAAGAACTACATAGGAGTACACACTACTGGAAATCCCATTTTTACAAACACTTATATCCCAACGATTTGATAAACCGTTGGGAATGGTTATGTATTCCAACGGTTTTAATAAAACCATTGGTATAAAGGCTTTTATGAAGAAATTTACCAAGGGTTTGTAAAACTGTTGGTATAGGCCTCAATTAAGACACTTTTACCAACGGTTATACACTAACCATTGGTATATGTTGGAATATATGCCACCTTTACCAATGGATTAAAGAAACCATTGGTATAGGACTACATTCCCAACGGTTTTTAAAAACCGTTGGGAATGTTTTCCCCTAAATCCAGTTCAGGTGTCAAGTAGCCCCTCTGCTCGATTGTTGTCCCACTCCATTCGACTACAGCCGTAAATTGAAGCTCTCCTGATGCTCTCTCATTAACAAGTCTCTGAAAATCCATCCATCCTCTTCAATCAAACAATTTTTTTGTTCTACACTTCAAATATGTAAGTTCTACCTCAGTTATAGTGCTCTTCATCTATTTTTTTATTTTCAATTTTGATTTGACCTAAACGTCTGGGATCTCCCTATACAAAGACTCAGAAACTCATTCCACTCATAGATCCATCTTAAATCAAACAATTTTGTAGTTATACACACAAAATCTATAAGTACTACCTTAGTTTTAATGATTTTCATCTATTATTTTTTTTCCCTATTTTAATTTGGTATAAACTAGGTTGTGTTGTTTATGGCATGCGAAGGTTAGTGATATTGAGGATGAATTGGATGTTGGTTGGGTGATGGATTGGAATTGTGATGTTTTTTGGATTATGTTTAGTTAATTTTCAATGAATTATTTGGGTATTTACTACCTTTAACAGAGCCCCCACTCCTCATGGACCCTGGACACCCCCCCTCTTAGACCCTGGACAGTCCCCCCTCCTGGAACATGGACAGCCTGGCCCCCCTCTTTCCTGAAACTTGGACAGCCCCCCTCTTGGACCATGGACAACCCCCCTCCACCCTCCTCCTAGGACCTTGTATAGTACCCCTCATTCCTGGACCCTAGGAAGCCCCCCACCCTCCACCCTGGACCCTGGATAGCCCCCCTCCTCGATGGACCCTGGACAACCCCCCCCCCTCCTTCCTGGACCATGGAGCACCCCTTCTCCCCTTCTCCTTGACCCTGGAAATCCCCCCACCCCCCTTCATGGACCCTGGACAGCCCCCCACCCCTCCTCCTAGACCTTGGACATCCCCCTCATCCCCCTCCTCAACCACCAAATACCCCCCACTTCAAAACATTGACCACCAAACTTGGACATGCTGGATTTTCTCTAAAAAGATATATTTGATCCTCAAACCACCTCAATAATATCCTAAACAATGCTTATAATGTGGTTTTCACCACATAACATCCAATTTTATTCCATGTCACTAGTCTATCCTCCCTTGGCTAGATTTTACAAAAAGAGTTCAACCTTAAGGATCCAAATAAAAATAAATTGATATAAGACATTTGATAATGAATTAAAATTTCAAATTGGGATCCAATGAGGAATATCTGAGATATTATGCATCATGTCCATGAGTAAATCCATTTTTATATATCTGGTAAGTTATTTTTCACAATTTTCACACATTAATTGTTTGTAAAAATGGGACAAACATTTATAAAGGTTCTAATATAGAAAAATTAATCTATTTGTGGATGCAGCTTAACCAACAATGTCTAGCTTGTCTGCCTCTTCCGTGATCATCGATGTGCACGTCCTGTATCCATCTGACCTTGCACGACGGGTGACCTAGCGTATGGCTGATGATGAGCGCTAGATTCTCTTACTTCCACACCAGATTCATGCTTTCTATGATCCTAAAGTGATCAATCCCACTAAGCGTCCCTGTGAGCTTGGTGACACGACCACCAGTTCTTGTACGAGGTAGAGGAGTTCTGAGCTGATGGACCAAGATGATTGACCAGTGTCCATCCATCTAGCTGAAGACGTCAAACTTAGCGCTTCCTGGGAGGAAACCCATGTTCTAGAGTTTCATCATTTTTATTTTTTTACTTTGTTTTAGGAAATAAACATGGCATGTATGCAATAAATTTTTAGTTGCTTCTGATCTGTATGTGCACTTGTCATTACTCTGCATGACTGCTTCTATTTTTTCTGATCCTTGGTGTTATTTTTTATGACATGATGTGGCTATGTGCTGTCTATGTGTAGATTTTATAGGTACATAAGTATGAGCTCTTTTCATTATTCCATTCTTTCAGTGATTAGGTCGATGGTACGAGGGAGGTTCGTACTAGAGGTAGACGAACATCTCCACGTACCCGACTAGACCCTTCCACTCTGACCAAACGCATTCGGATTCTGTTGAAACTAAAGGGAAACGATACATGGGCCACATGTGACGTGTAGAAGTCAACCTAGCCTCAATAAAAGGCACAGTGTGTCCAGGATAAATCAAACTTCCTCTCTTTTGTTCAAAATTGACTTTTTTTAAGCGAAATCAACAACTGACATATGGGAAACTGACCAAATGTCTTAGGATTGTGTTGACAGATTAGTAAAATGATACATGGGTCATATGTGACATGTAAAAGTCAACTCCACCTCAATCCGATGCGCGGTGTGGCCGGTATCACTCCAAGTGTATGTATTTTGTTTAAAATAGACAATATTTTACGTGCATAGTCCAATCCAATCAAACAACTTTTGATTGTGTTGATACTTTTTCACAATGATCCATGACATTTATGTGTTGTGTACGAGTCAACCCCACCTCAATTCGAGGCTCGGTGTGGCCGATACCACTCAAAGTGCCTCTGTTTTTGTTAAAAATGGATTTAATTTTAAGTGAAATCAACAACTGACATACGAAAAACCGACCAAATTCTTTAGGATTTTGTTGAAACTTAATTAAAACGATCCATGAGTCAAATTGGACGTGTATGAGTCAACTAAGCCTCAATACAAGGCTCGGTGTGGCTGACACCACTCAAAATGCCTCTATTTTTAAAAAAATGGACTTAATTTTAAGTGAAATCAACAACTGACATACGGTAAACCGACCAAACGCATTCGGATTATATTTATACTATAGGAAAACGATCCATGGGTCATATGTGATGTGTAAGAGTCAACCCCACCTCAATCCATGTCTTGGTGTGGACGATACCATTAAAAATGTCTCTTTTTTGTTCAAAATGACTTTAATTTTAAGTGAAAACAACAACTGGCATACAGAAAACTAAAAAATGCGTTCCAAATCTGTTGAAACATTAGTAAAATGATATATGGGTCATATGTGATGTGTAAGAGTCAACCATTCCTCAATAAGAGGCATGGTGTGGCCGGAACCACCCAAATTGTCCCTCTTTTATTTAAAATGGACAATATTTTACGTATATACGTCAAACCGATCAAACGGCTTTTAATTGTGTTGATACATTTGTAAAATGATCCATGACACATATGTGATGTGAATGAGTCAACCCCGCCTCAATTCGAGGCCTGGTATGGCCGACACCACTCCAAGTGCCTCTATTTTGATAAAAATGGACTTAATTTTAAGTGAAAACAACAACTGACATACGGAAAACCGACCAAACACATTAGGATTATATTGAAACTTAAGGAAAACAATCCATGAGTCAAATGTGACGTTTATGAGTAAAACCCTCCCCAATACAATGCTTGGTGTGGCCGACACCACTCAAAATGCCTCTGTTTTGTTAAAAATGGACTTAATTTTAAGTGAAATCAACAACTAACATACAGTAAACCATCCAAACTCATTCGTATTATATTGATACTATTGAAAAACAATATATGGGTCATATGTGACATTTATGAGTCAACCCCACCATAATCGGAGGTGCGGTGTGGATGGTACCATTCAAAATGTCTCTCTTTTGTTCAAAATGACTTTAATTTTAAGAGAAAACAACAACTGGCATACAAAAAATCTGACCAAATGTGTTCCGAATCTATTGAAACATTAGGAAAACGATTAATGGGTCATATGTGACGTGTAAAAGTCAACCCCGCCTCAATCTGAGGTGCGGTGTGGCCGGAACCACCCAAACTGTCCCTCTATTGTTTAAAATGGATAATATTTTACGTACATACGTCAAACCAATAAAACGGCTTCTGATTGTGTTTATACATTTGAAAAAAGATCCATGACTCATATGTGATGTGTAAGAGTCAAACGTGTCTCAATCCGAGGCCCGGTGTGGCCGACACCACTCAAAGTGCCTCTGTTTTGTTAAAAATGGACTTAATTTTAAGTGAAATCAACAACTAACATACGACAAACTGACCAAACGCATTCGGATTCTATTGAAACTTAAGGAAAACGATCCATGGGTCAAATTGGACGTGTACGAGTCAACTTCTCCTCAATCTGAGGCGTGGTGTGGCTAGGACCACTCAAACTCCCTCTCTTTTGTTCAAAATGGACTTATTTTTAAGTGAAATCAACAACTGACATACGGGAAACCAACCAAACGCTTTCGGATTTTATTGAAACTTTAGGAAAATGATCCATGGGTTATATGTGATGTGTAAGAGTCAACCCCAGCTCAATCCAAAGCGTAGTGTGGCCGGTATCACTCCATGTGTATGTATTTTGTTTATAATGGACAATATTTTACGTACATCCGCCAAACCAATCAAACGGATTTTGATTGTGTTGATACATTTGAACAACGATCCATGACTCATTTGTGACATGTAAAAGTCAACCTCGCCTCAATCTGAGGCCCGGTGTGGCCGACACCACTCAAAGTGCCTCTGTTTTGTTAAAAATGGACTTAATTTTAAGTGATATCAACAACTGACATACGACAAACCGACCAAACGCATTCTGATTCTGTTGAAACTTAAGGAAAACGATTCATGGGTCAATGTTGACATGTCCAAGTCAACTTCGCCTATATCTGAGGCGTGGTGTATCCGGGACCACTCAAACTTCCTCTCTTTTGTTCAAAATGGACTTATTTTTAAGTGAATTCAAAAACTTACAGACAGGAAACCGACCAAACGCCTTCAAACTATGTTGACACTTTTGGAAAATAATCCATGTGTTATATGAGATGTGTATGACTCAACCCTGGCTTAATCCGAAGCACAGTGTGTTCTGTATCACTCTATGTGTATGTATTTTGTTTAAAATGGACAATATTTTGCGTACATATTCCAAACCAATCAAACGACTTCTGATTGTGTTTATACTTTTTAACAATGATCCATGACTCATATGTGATGTGTAGGAGTCAACCCCGCCTCAATCAGAGGCCCGGTGTGGCCGACACCACTCAAAGTGCCTCTATTTTGTTAAAAATAGACTTAATTTTAAGTGAAATCAACAACTGACATACGACAAACTGACCAAACGCATTCGAATTCTGTTGAAACTTAAGTATAATGATCCATGAGTCAAATGTGTCATGAATGTAAAGCCCCCCCCCACCCCCACCCCATTCTGGATCCTAGACAGCCCCCACCCTCCTCCTTGGACCCCAGACAGCCCCCCGGACATGAATAACATTTTCCTTTTATACCACTGTGTATGCATGTAAATGATACTCGTATGCCTTATGTATAATTCTATTAAAATTTGATTAAATGTTATACCTCATGGATGATATGTAAACGTAGGCATATTGATTTCACATGCCTTTTTTAATTTCTTTGAGCGTGCAATGTTATTTGGGATTATTCCATTTTTGTATGTCTTGAACTATATGAATGACTTGCTAAGCTTATTAGCTCATGCTCATCAAATGCATGTGATGATAGGCTATAATTTGAATACAAATCCTTGTTGCACATTCTCCATGACCCCCATACTCGCTCCCTGGAAGTCTCCCCTCCCCTCTTCTGGGACAACCCCCTCCCCTCTCTGGACATCCCCCCACATCACATTCAATGCAAGTCATTCATCACTCTAGATGATGCACAATTATTAACCACGTTGTTAATTAACTTTTTCACAAATACCCCTCATGCACCAATTTATATCATAATCATCACCTCTTTGAGTAAGAAAAAATTGACATGTGTGAACCCAATAAATTGAAATAGGTTAATTGGAAGAGTTGTTGTCATATGAAGATTGAAATGGGGAATTGTAGTACATGACATGGTTGTAAGAGTGATGTTTTTATGTGTTTTTTTGTGTTATTTCCAATGTTTTTTGTGGTTTTTGAAGTCTATTTATAGATGTTATTTGTGATGTTTTTTATGCAGGTATGTCAAGTGGAGGCAGCTGTATGCATGCTGCTTTGTTTTGTGAAAATACCCAATACCAACGGTTTAGAACAGTTGGTATACTTTGAGCATATATGAATATATACCAACGGTTTATCTAAACTGTTGGGAAAAAGCTATACCAATGGTTTTGAACCATTGGTATAAGCTCAAAAATATGAATTTCCCAATGGTTTTAAAACTTTGGTAAATCCTTTTGCCAACAGTTTAGAGGAACCATTGGGAAATTAAATCATTCACCACCTTTTACCAACGATTTTCCTTAAACCATTGGTAAAGGTCATTCTCAACACCTTACTTCCCTATGGTTTGGGAAACCATTGGTATATCTTATACCAACGGTTTTCCAGCCTATACCAATAGTTTTGAACCCTTGGTATTGTCTATATTTCCAGTAGTGACAAGAGAGGTTAGAGAACTAGAACGGTGTGGTTTTTTTAGTTACCGAGGATGGTGACTCATTATTAGTTTATAATAATGATCCTCTAACCTACAAAGAAGAATTTAGTGGCACAGACGTTTCCAAGTGGAAAGAATCCGTGAATTATGAAATGGATTCCATGTACCAAAATCATGTTTGGATTTTGGTAGATCCTTTAATTGATGTAATTGAAATCGGTTTCAAATGGGTATTCAAGAAGAAACTGGAAATGTATGGAAAAGTTAGTACCTATATGGAACGACTTGTTTTAAAAGGGTTCAAGCAGTGTCAAGGCATTGACAACAACGAATCCTTTTCAACAAGTGCAATCATAAAATCCATCATAATTATATTGGTCATTTCCTCTTACTATAACTATGGGATTTGGAAAATGGATGTCAAAATAGTTTTCCTTAAAGGGAACCTTCAAGAAGTTGTCTACATGACACAACAAGAAAGGTTTATGACTCCAATGGATTCCAATAAGGTATTCAAGTTGAAAAAATCCACTTATGGATTAAATAAAGCATCTAGTTCATGGAACATTCATTTTGATGAATCCATAAAAGAATTTTGTTTTATCGAGAATCAATGTGAGCCTTGTGTATACAAAAAGTTTAGTGGTAGTGTACTCCTTTTCCTAATAGTATATGTTGATGACATATTACTTATCAGAAATGAGGTATAGGTCTTAAAATCTATTAAGTAATGGTTGAATTAATGCTTCTACATAAAGGACATGGGCATGAAACATATATTCTTGGGATCGAGATCAATCGTGATAGATATAAGATATTTTTGGGCCTATGTCAATGTACATATATTTAAAGGATACTAAAGAAATTCAGTATGGATAAATCCAACGGCTGATTGTTTCCAATGTCACATGGCATTCATATTTCCATGAAAATAAGTTCTCAGACATATGAAGAATGAAAGGGAATGAAAATCACTCCATATGTATCTTTGATTGGGTCAGTCATGTATGCTTGGCTATGTACTAGGATGGATGTCGCCTGCATATTGAGTGCGGTTGGAAGATATCAAGCTGACCCAGGTGACTACCATTGGATGGAAGTCAAGACTATCCTAAATTATTTGAGGCGTACTAAGGTTATGTTCCTAGTTTATGGAGGAGATTAGGAAATAGTCATACGAGGATATGCATATGCTAGTTTCCAGACTGATCAAGATGACATGAAGTCACAAACAGGATAAATCTTCACTTTGAATGGAGGTGTAGTGAGCTAGAAGAGCTTAAAGCAGAGTGTGGTTGCAAATTGTATAGTAGAGTCTGAGTATATCACAATAAATGAGGTAGATAAAGAATAATTTTGGATGCAAAAATTTGTCTAGGAGCTGTAAATGACACCTAGTAGTAAATATCCCATCAAACTATACTGTGATAATACTACAATAGTGGTTCCTGAAAAATAGCCAAGGTCACATCAGTGGATGAATCAAATATTTCGGAAGTATCATCTCTTAAGGTAATTTTATCAGAGAGGTGAAGTTGTAGTGAGAAGTATTTCCATGAAAGACAACATGGAAGACCCCTTCACTAAAGATGGGACTCAGTAGAAACATGATTCTCATGTGAGGTCTAGCGGACTAAAAGTCCTAGGCAGTCATGTGTAGTCCAAGTGGGAGTTTTTAATAGTTGGTTCCCTAGAACCAACTCATTGTAATTTGATTACATGTATATATAATATATTTTAATGTTAAACTTCTTATTAAATATTGTTCATTGTTCTTCCGGACTATAGTGTAACAATGTTCTTGAGTATTTGTCACATTGACAAGGTCATATCAGTTCCCTACTATGACGAGAACCTTGAATGTGCTATGACAATAATCTTAAATATAGTTCTACATCAGGATGACATACTATGATGGGACAAATAATATAAAAACCTTCATGTGTGAGAAATCATAAGCATATGAGACTTCTTCTCATGAAAGTTTCACTTGGTAATCTTCAAGATATGTGATTATGAGAAGAGACATGCCAGTAAGAATTCTGTATGTTTTTGTTTCATCAGATATTGTTATCTTTGAGCCTGTGTAATGGTACTTAGACATTAATATTATCATTAATACATATCATAAATTACGTACTTTGATTTAATGGTCAAAACTGTTATGAAGATATTTGACAGGAATTAGGGTACATTGGGTGCGTCATGAATGACATGTTATTAATGGATAAGTCAAGGAAGGATTTGTTTCTTCCATTTATGGATGTTGATATCTCAGCCCTTTGATTGAAATAGAACCTTTGCGCAAAATTCCATGGTCATGGTGTAACGAAGTGTTTATTTCAAGTAGTCAAAGAACAACATATCATGTATAAAGGTTGATGACAATATCATGAAACTAGCTTCAGGAGATATTGAGAAGAATGTATTATATTACACAGTGAGAATTTGTATATGGATGTCTTTGTTGCAACTTTAAGTTCTTTATCTTAGGTTCCTTGACCCGTTTCTAGATAGTGATCTTGGACTTTAGGCAAGCCCACCTAATGCCAATGAAAAATAATCCTAATGGGGCACACACTAAGTGTTCCTGGTGGTCTCAGTTAAATTCTATTTGAATTTAATTAATGGAATATATATTATTCTCAAGACAGTGGAATAATTTTTTTAAATTAAAAATGATTGCATAAATTAAAAAAATATTTATTTGTGGGATTGTAAATAAAAAAATATTTATTTATTTTATTAAATATTTAATAAATATTTATTTCCTAGTTTTTAAATTAAACGTTTATTTAAGAGGATAAATTAGTTATTTATTTATTTAGGTGTTTAATAAATGTAAGTGGAGTTTTAGCAGACCAAGTTGGTCCAGTAGTAAAATAATTATTTTCAATATGATAAATAATTATTTAAAAAGTTGGTGGAAAATAAAATAAAAATAATACTACTTTTATAATTATGTGGCACAGGATTTCCTTTATGATTTTTGTTTTTGCATGTTAGCGCACCACAAATAATGATGCATTTATTGTTATTATGTAGACTGGTTTTTGGATAAGGTTATGAATGTATTTAATTTTTTTTACACAATGAAATATTATAACTGAATCCCCATGTCAATAAATAGACAGGTATGACTATTGTGCCATGTACGGAAAACAATGATGCAAGGGAAATTCCAAATCATGAATTTTCTCTCGACTCCTCTCCTCTCTCCCTCTCAAGAACGTGATACTTTCTTCAAGATCGAAAAACATGTAATCAAGATTGATCGACGCAAGAAATTTTCTTCACTGTGCTAGCTCTCGTAATGCAAGTGGCCTCAATCATAGACCATTGGAGCATGTGTGTATCACTGATAGAGGGGTTCTGGTTTTGATCCTCGCAAGTGAAACAAGACAATCTAAATGGATCATCTTGGATGATTAACATCATCAAAGAAGAAAGTACCGAAGACCTAGGTATTTTATTTCTTCAAAAATTAAAATTAAATTAATTATAAAAATTATTTGCATGATCCTCTCTAAAGGTTTCAGAAATCTTCTTTATTTGTATAAATATTCGATTCTATTATGTGGAGACTGGCATTCATCATCGTATTGATCCCGAAATAATAATTGATCATGGTAAAAATTAATGTTGGGAACTGGCCCAACCATGCTTCAGTTATGCCCAGAACCTAGAACAGGGGTTCCACATAGCCTATGAGAATTATGGGTTACCCAAACCTGATGCAACTGGGGGGTTTCCAACCCAGACCTCTCTCTGGTGATCCTTTTTAATCACTTCCATCATCAAACACCATCTAAAGAAGCATCATGCGTGTAACATGTCACACCATATCTCTTATTCCACATAGAAGTTCAAAATCATGTTTTATGTGAAAAAACACTCAGGATAGGCTACTCACAGGCCCAAATTTGATCCATGAAGAATAATATATGAGAGGTTGAAATTTCACAAGGCGGTATACAACATGTATGAGGGGTCACACTGCATGTGACCTCACCTCATCGCCATGTTGTGTTATCCCCTACACACAACTTGGGAATCCATGTTACATCACACGTCATGTGCTACCAGGGTACATGGCATGTACTAATACCGAAGATCCTGTGTGTGTATCTTAGCTTGTACTAGTGTACGTAGGGTAGTGTGACACTACACAATGTGTATAGAGTCATAAATAGAATTTATGGCCTACACAGGTCCCTTCCCATGTGTTTCTAGCTATGCCCATGTACTCCTAGAGTACATGACGTGTCTAGACAGACGAGGTCCTAATCGTGTGAAGCTAGCACACAACCTGGCCATATGGTTAGCGTCACACAGTGTGTATAGGGTATACACGATCTATATTCTTTAACTCTACAAGAAACACAAGTGTTTCATCTAGGGGGACTACATGTCATGTTTTCATCCCAATACAATCTATGTAGTTATCTTTTTCAGAGAGAATTTGATTTCTTCACACGGTCATCAGATTTGTCCTCCTTATAATGATTTCAACTATTTTACCACACAAAATTAGTGGGGTCACCTTAAACTATTGATTCCCATACTTTATTAAATGGAAATTGGATTTCATTAATCCTTATAAACCATGAACTCTACCTAACATGCCTCTCCTTATGTATCGCTTGATCCCATCGCCGCTCTGAATCCTGAATCCACAAAGCATCACCCGCAATCAATGATCTATCCTAATCTATTACTGAATCACTAATATGTTCATCATATATGTAACTAAAATGAATCCAGTAGTTCAATCCTCATCAAACCCTCCTCAAAAATATCAAACTACAACCCCATAGGACAACAGTGAAGAATGCGAAGAATAGAGGGGGATGAGGCACAAAAACAAAGTGAATGTATCATTAGACATGTGTTATTTGAAGATGATTATAAATCAAGTATTTCCATGAGTTATAACATTATAAATAAGAATAAATTATTAAATTAAAAATATAATTGGAAACATGACTCATGCATAGGATCATCTAAATCGCAAATCCAGA
This sequence comes from Viscum album, assembly GCA_963277665.1. NCBI lineage: Eukaryota > Viridiplantae > Streptophyta > Magnoliopsida > Santalales > Viscaceae > Viscum > Viscum album. The sequence goes on along the minus strand of OY728155.1, from coordinate 186,048,377 downwards.
ATAGCATATGGAAATTCATTCTCAATATTTTAATCAAGGTTATAAACTACAATTGATGGGCCCTACATTGATTTTTATTGATAATTAGTGAATAATGTGTACAATAGTGAAGTATAATTCTCATTTTGTTCCCAACCTCTCGATCCACCTTCATCCGAACACCCATCATCCTCTAATGTGATCTGCCATTGAAAAATGGTCATAGCTCCTATAAATTCTATTAGGGTTTATGCAACTAACCCTGGGTAAGTTTTATAAGTGGGTTCTTATAGAGGTTTCTATAGGTTAGGTCATTTAATTAAAATAAATAAATTTAATTATTTATTTTAATTAAATGTACCTCCAACTGTTGCATCAACTGGATGTCCTTCTTCAAACAACCTTAGGTCATGCCTAGGGTAAAATCTATGTTCCAAAATCAATCAAGGTATCGATTTTCCCATTCAAGGATCCATCAAGTATTTATTCTAAAAAAATGTGTTCATTTGAAGTTAATATATTTATTATTTTTATAATATCAATTTCGAGATCACTAGGCCTCAAAATCTTGCGTCATCTCAGAGTATGGATCTAAAAACATTATTTGAAATATTTCATAGTCTTATAAGGAAAAACCAAGGTCTCTATGGTATTGGTCTATTCCATAGGATGTAATCATGGATAATACTGGTAGTGGATCCCAGTACTTCTAATTAGTGATTCATGGGAAACAATTCCTTATATGTTGTGGTAATTCCATAGTAATTTATCATGTGTAATATGTGACTCTTAGGCTATGTCGCAACCAAATAGACCATGGTGTAGAAGTGTGCAAAGAGAAATTTTGGTGCCACTTGAATATTTAATGTGTCCACATAATAGAGATATGGCTATAGCACATAGGGGGGTTTTTTACACTAGATCTTTTAAAGAGGCCACACCGTAGCATTGAAGGCTATGTCATAGTCCCCTTGTAGAAGAATGATTCCATACTGCCGATATTCCTTTCAGCATGGAGGGTCTTAATTAAACAAATAAGAAAAATTTTGGATCCCCAATACTACATGAGGGTGCATCATAGAAATTTTTCATGATGTAGTTAATTCAATTTGAGAATTGGTTAAAGGATACCATTCTTGAAATCGTGTTTGAGTTATGGAGGAGTTAATGGACAAGTTTTGTTGGTCTGGTCAATAAAATAGGACAATGCTGCAATACTCTATACCATGTAGTAGTGAAGTATGAAAATTAAAGACTACATCATGTTATACTTGTTCATGTTGTAGAAGTTGAAAAAAATTAGGTGAGACACCATAGTACTTGAGACTACAGTAAAACTATGTAATTTTTAGTCATGTGGCAGTTTCTGTAAAAAATAAAAGTATGATATTAATAATTTGACTCTAGGGTGTCTAACTCGAATTCCAAGTCACATTATAATAAAATTAATTTCATGAGGTACTTTTTACGATTCAAGGAAATATGAGATTCAATACCAAGAATTGGATTGAATGGATAAAGAGAAAAACTCTATAAAACTATATATAGAAATTATTGAGAGAGAGATCTGTAACACCCCAAGATTTCATAGTACGTCAGTCTTTAAAAGTAATTCAATAACAAACACTACACGCAACATTGAGGTAAAGCGCACCACGACTTACCAAACCAGTCGTTCAAAAGAGATTATGAATAGTATAGACAAAAATTTGAACTTTATATAACCCTTATAATTTTAGAATCCATATTATGAGTTTCTTAGACATAATGTAAGGAGAACTTCATTTTGTTCAGATAAAAGAAGTATTTTTAAAAAAATGCAATTTTACCGCCTTTTGATGGTAAACCCTATTTAAATCCAAAATTTGAAACATTTATATATTCAAATTGACAAAAAGATATTTTTATTTTGGATCGGGACATATGAATTTATTTTCAATAATGTTTTGGTGTTTTTCTGATAACTTTTATATTTGGGTGAATAGGGAAAAATAATATATTTTAACTGAAAACAACCTTTTTAGTAAAAATAATTTATAGCATTCAAATATACATATAAATGGTTTGGATATATAATTAGATTATATTTTTACCATTTAATCCAATTTTGGTCATTGGAAGTAATTTCACATTGAAATTTGACATAAGCAAATGTCAATCTTTTGGTATTTATTATTTCTTAAAAAGACGTTTTTGGTTTTGAAAATAAGAATTAATTATAAACTAATAAATGAAATTTTTGTGTTTTGAATTTGGTAAAATAGAATTCATTTTTGAATTCTGAATATTAAAATTATCTTAGGATGAGTTTTTGGTATTTTCCTGAAAACTTTTAATTTTTGATGAATAGCTAAAAACACAGAGTTGTAGTTAAAAACCGAATTTTTATTTAAATAATTATTTATTTTATTTAAATTTATTTTACGTCAAAATAGATACATACTGCCAATATATGTTTAATGTAATTCATTGGATTTAGTTTATAATAATTTTATATATATAAAAAGTTTATTGATCTGTTCACCGTCCTTTACCCACCTCCTAGGAGAATATGAAAATTAACATAAAACATAATTTTACCGCTTCTATTAGTGGAATTTAGAAAATCCGAGAGACATGATTGATATCAGTAAGAAAAATGTGGTTCAATAAGATGAAAATAATTTTTGGTGAATAGTAACTTTTTACTTTTATTTACCACGGTTTAAAGTAATTAGGGTAATTAAGTGTAAAAATGATATTATTATTACCCTCACACATGTAATAATTATATTGGATAATTATAATTAGACGAACAAAAATCTTAGGAATAAAATATGAACCTATTTGGTCCACTTGGATTAGATTAGGACATTTATTATTATTTAATTCAAAGAAGAGTTAAAAGAGTTAAAATCAAAGTTTAATAACTAAAATATTTTAAAAATGGAGTTACACATATGATTAATTCAACTATAAATATTAATTAGAAATATATAATGATTTCCCACATAATGGTATTTTATTTATATTTTTTAGAAATTAAATAATTTATTTTATTAATGACACAATGATGATGCAGTAATTACCTAATTAGTGAAATATTAAACTAATTGATACTATAAATATCCAAATAAATGTAATTTGAGACTTTTTATGGATTAAAATAATTTTATAGGTGAATATGACATATTAGTGTTTTTTAGATGAATATTTTTCTAATTAATAATGCTTTTATGAAAATAGAAAAAACAAAATACCAAATAGTGTCAAAATTGACATAAAAGAGTTTTTAAAACAAATATTATATTATTAATTGATATTCTATTACTAAATATCTAAGGATCGACCAAAAGACTTATATAATGATAGTTGTATCATTAATTAAACAATTGGAGTTATATTGAATGTATATATTAAGTTTATTAACAATATAATATAAACATACAAAGAGACATGGTAAATGTCAAACTATTTAACTATGAGTTAAATCTAAAATATAATGTTAATATAGTGTCCCAAACCATTCTAAAACCTATTGGTTGAGTGGTTTTCGACCCATACCCACCTTAGACTTTAAATAATCCATTTTAAATCCTTTATAAACCGAAAATTATTTTATTATACAATAATATTTCTAGCTTTTCCAAAGGTGCCCCTCACCCCTCTTATAAAAGGGAACTCCCCTTCTCTCTAATTTACCCCTTCAAAGCCATTTGGATCGTCCAACATCTACCCAAATACCCTCTAAACTTTCCTAAATTCATCCTAGAGGCACTAATTTAGTTAGAAAGACATCCTATGGAGCCCTTTTGATCAAATCAAAAGAAAGAACCTAAAAAAGAGGTAAATATTCCATCACCTCTTTCAAGTTACTTTCTTCTTCCACTTCCTTTTTATTTTTTGTTTCCATTATAAAATAATAAATCAAGTATATTCTATAAAATTTTATGTTATTGTAAATATCGTACAACCAAATTCATTATTATATCCATCCTTTGATTGACATGTCACCATACGTGCGTACGTACGGCTTACCGCCTCCACATCGTGGTGTAATTGTTATTCAATACATTATTATTTTTATGGGTATAAAAATAATATGTATTTGATTTTAATAATAAATATAACATGATAATGGTTCTGTATATAATAAATACCATCCAATTATATATTATTTTAATATCAAAAGAATGATATTGTCGCTCGGGCGTACGTACGGATTACCATCCCATGAACGCGATGGGATTCATTCCCCATCATATCCATTCGAAACTAATTTCTATTATATAATTAAAAATAATGTTTAAAGACTTGATATCACTATTTATATGAATAATATACATCCCATCCATTACAAATATGAATCACATAATAACGAATATAAAGGAAAATTATTTTGTTAACACCCTGAACGACGATAATACTAAGATATTATTAACAAACAATGTTAAAAGATCATATATGATATCATATTAATGTATATTATTAATTTATAATTTAATAAAAATTATTTCACCATTATACAGGACTTTAACCTACCCTCGACCAAGGAAAAATACGAAGTAAGGGGTTTCTTATCTCACTTTTAGTTATGTGAGATTTCCATTGTCACCACTTATTTATTTCATGTGGTGTGTGTATTTACCATGATGGTATTAATTGTGTAATATACATTAATTTATGGATATTTACATCATTATTGTATGATCCCTATTTCATGGGTGTATGATTTTTATGTTACCAAATCGATAAGGTAATTTGAAATTTCAATTTCCACTCATACGGCTTTACGCTTAGTTCATTGATTATTTTACTCCAAGATTATGTGTTGAATCACTATTCATTTTCTTATGTCATAATTTTCACTCCCCTTTTTGTGTATATACTTTTGATACACAGAATCACTCCATTGATAACTTCTCAAGTCATCAATATGAACTTGATAGGGGTAATTTTAACTCAATCTCCATTTGTTGAGTTAAATATCCAATTCATTGGTATTGTTTTTACAAGAATATGTGTGAATTTACTATGATTGATTTACACTGAATATCCAATAATATTTAGTGTATTTATATTTTTCACACATAATTATTTCATTGATTTATCCTTAACCTAAGGATACAGTCTTTATAAGAGATTTCATCTCAATTTACATTCCATTGAGACTTCTTTGTTCTTATACACCAAATCACTTTTATATGGTGTATATAATGTACTTTGACATAGTATATCACGAATCAATTTATTTTCACGATATTACATAGTTTTTATTACCTCAATTATTTTTATTCAAGTGTCTCTCTTTTAGTTAGGAACTCTAAATAAAATGTCATTTTAAAATGTTTTAAAGATTTATTATTCTAAATAGTTCTCATCAATGTCCATGTTTTAAAAATGGTTTTAAGGATTTATTTATATGTACATTAATGTTTTAAAATTAAAATTCAATTTCAATGTTTCAAATTGGTATGGGACACTTTGATTCAAAAATCTATTTTAAATGAATTCTTGATAAATAGGGACACTTTCAAATGTTTTCTAGAAAAAGGGTGATATTTCTCTCAAATAGTTTTGATGATTATTTTCATCTATGTCAATATCCTTCATTATTCTCGTTTGATGTTAATCTGTTACAATACAATATTCCATATTTTATTGAATGAGTTATGTTTGACTTTGGATATGCTATTTTTATACCATTCATGTTTTGTGGATAAAGTATTGACATTTCATTTTCTAGTTTTAATAAGAATGTTTATGTTATGTTTCAACTTTTCATATGAGGGATGAATTGGACTTAGTATGTTACGGGTGGAGCCCACTATAGCTCCTCAATGCATCGGTAGGTATCATGAGACAAACTAGTGTCTTGGCACAAGGCCTTGACAAAATCTTATTTGTAGTCTTGGCACAAGGCCTTGACTATGTGGTTTTGATAGTCTGGAATTATGAATTCCATCATTATTAAAGTTGTTATTGATATTTCAAGTGATTATTCGACTAATAGAATGTATATGTGAATAAGTAAATGGTATTATTTCATTTTATTTTTCCATATTAAGATGAAGTTAAAGTTTAAGAGGCTTTTGTTTTAGTTATACATTGCCTTAAATGTTTATGCTTATTTATGAAAGTTTCCGCTATATTGATATCCATACTGAGCATCTGAGATCACCCCTTTCTATGATTTATTTTTCCCAAGATGCAAAAAAGTATTTTATGACTGACCGGCAGGGATTTTCTGAGTGGTTATGAGTGTAGAATATGGAGACTATGTTGTTGTTGTTTTTCACTTTATCCTGTAATGTAAGACTTATGAATGTATCTAGTGTTTCCAACTCTATTAAACTAATCAGTATTTCGAGACAAGATCTTTAGTGATCATCACAATGTTATGTAATAATGCACTGACACTGGGTAACTGGGGTCGGGGCATTACAGTTGGTATCAGAGGAAGTTTAGTACAAACCTTGGAAACTAGATTTAAATAAACTCTGATCAGAGCACATAGCCCAAAGATAGACTTTGATGATTAGTATATAAGAACATCCTAAAATTTTTGTATTGTAGTGATTTTGTGAATTTTCCAAGCAATACATCCCTGTCTGGATACAAGCAGGTAGAGGCGGCTCTGGGGCAGATGTACCTAGGGGTAAACCCTGAAAACACCGCTTTGAGCTATACTCGAACGGGAACTAGTACACAACAATGGGCCTCGATGCACTCTTGGTTACGACACTCCTGAGGGATATTCTTAGGATAATTTAAATTTTATTTAAAACTCGATTTGAATTGTTTTCATATAAGATGATAATAAATAACCATGGTTAATCATAAGGTATTTCAAATTGAAAATATGGTGTCATGATATTCTCTAAATGATTTTATGACTAATGTTACGCGGACAATGCTTTCTGGTTTTTTGCCAATGGCTGGATTCCAAGGAAGTCATAGTAACATTGAGAATGATGTACAATGTGGTAATTTCGGTGGAAATGAGCAAAAAAATGGAATGTTTATAGGTGTAAAATATATCATGTTCATGCAATATCAGTTTTCCAAAAATATGATCAACAACATATATACTAACCAACTCCCGGGCTAAACAAAGAAGAGAAAGGTGGTGAATGATAAGAGCTCCAGCAGTGCAGTCCATGGAGAAATGAATCCTCAATTTTTATCATGCAGGGAATGTGGAAGGAGACACCCAGGAAAGTGTCTCAAGGGAATAAATAAATGATTTACATGTGGTAAAGAAGGACATAAAGAGATGAATTTCAAAGAAAAAATGAAGAGTACTATGGAAGAAAAAAACGCTCCCAAGAATCCATTTATAGTCATTTGATGTAAATGTAGGGGACCTAGCCATTACCCGAGTGAATTCCCTATTATATAGGATATTTTATTGGTCAAAGAAGAAGCTATGTGGAAATAAATAGTTAGAGAAATGTTTGAAAGTATTAATGCTCCTTGTTGATGGGATTACATTGGAACAATTTTCTCTTGTATTTGTAACCCTGCAGTTTGTCATGTGAATATTATATTGGATGAAAAATTATCTTTTCTCTTGTGGATATAGTTATAAAATAACCATTTGGTTTTATATAATCATTGGTTTTGAGTAAATTACATGTTATTATATTTTGGGATGAAAATTCAAGGTATGAAATTACATTTTTGGTTAAATTATGTAATGGTTATTTTGAGGAATTTATCTCATTGTGGAAATGTTATAAAATATATTTTTTGAAAAAGGAAAACTCACAGATCATGTGAAAACCCGTCGCATCGGACAAAGATGTGGGAATCGAACCCACAACCAGAATTTGATTGGGATTTTTCGCCTACCACTGGACTACGTGAAGTCCCTGGTTAGCGTGACTAATTATTTTTAGTTAAAATATTTTATTAATCAATAATATGTTGATTTGGGATCTTATTTCTTATCAAATGAATACCCTTAGTATAGGAAACTGATTTGGTGATTAAGTGATAAATGTTATTTTGGAAGATGTTCGCTTGGTTGGGAACACTATATCCCAAGGAAAATAGAATACTATGGGATTTCATTTGAGGAGTAATGGTGGATTTTTATCTATTTTTTTTATGTATTTATATTGATTTGGGTTGTTTATGGAAATGATTGACCTATAATAGAGAATATGTGATTAGGTTAATTACTTTTAAGTATGTGACATTAAGAGTAATTAATGTCATTTGGAGATACAATTTAATGTGGAAGACTACATAACCAAATTCTTCTAAGTTTTGGGTTTCAATATTAGTTTGGATTATATTGAAGGATTTTAAGGACATTTGTTTATTGAAGGGTATTAATTTAACATTGGGGTATTGTTGGATTAATTTTAGAAATTAAGATTAGAGTTTCTTTCTCTAACGGAATATCATTTTGGGGTATCATCAGATCTTGTACTAACCGTTTCGGTTTTGATTAACCTCTAAAGACAATGTAAATATATAGTTTATCCTTTTTGGATCATGTGATTCTCTAAATGTTTATTCTAGCTCTTCTGGTGTGACCAAGTCTTCTTGAATACTCATCGTTTAAAAAATGATTTAGTGGTAGAAATTTATTAAAGAATAAAACTCTACATAAAAATTAATTATATTTCTTTATCTTCTTTGTCAATATCATAAATAAATTCATCATCTTTATGAAAAGTAACTTAAAATAAAAAAAATGTTGTCCGTTTACATTTCCAACTATGAAACTAATGACCATTTGTCCCATCACATGCTTGTGTTTTTCTTCTTTTTAACTTTCTCCTGATCATGTTTTCTATCCCTCTCTATCATAACATGACACTTAGTTTATCTTCTATATCCATTTTTTCCTATGTGGAATCCTAGTATGGGTTATCTTGGGTGACCTTTATACTTCTCTTTATTTCTTTTAAAGTTATAGTTTTATTGACTCTTTTTCCGATGTGGGACTTTCCATTATATTCCAAAGACTAATTTTAAAAATTTTGAGGATGCAATTTATTGAAGGAGGGAATAATGTAATCCCCTAAGATTTCATAGTACGTTAGTCCTTCAAAGTAATTCAATAACTTACACTACACCCAACATCGAGTTCAAGTGCACCGCGACTTACCAAACGAGCCGTTCAAAAGAGGTTATGAATAGTATTAACAGAATTTTGATCTTTATATAACCCTTATAATTTTAGAATCCATATTATGAGTTTCTTAGACATAATTTAAGGACAACTTCATTTTTTTCAGATAAAAGAAGTATTTTTTTTTAAATGCAATTTTACCGCCTTTTAATGGCGAACCCTTTTTAAATACAAAACTTGAAACATTTATATATTCAATTTGACCAAATAAACTTCTTATTTTTGATCGGGAAATAAGAATTTATTTTAAATAATTTTTTGGTGTTTTTTTGAAAACTTTTATATTTAGGTGAATAGTGAAAAATAATATATTTTAACTAAAAAAAAAATTTTAATCAAAATATTTTATAGTTTTCAACTATACATATGAATGGTTTGGAAGTATAATTAGATTATATTTTTACCATTTAATCCAGTTTTGGTCATTGGAAGTAATTTCACATTTAAATTGGACATAAACAAATGTCAATCTTTTGGTATTCATTATTTCTTAAAAATACGCATTTTGGTGTTGACAACGGGAATTAATTTAAAACTAATAAATGAAATTTATACGGTTTGAATTTAGTAAAATAGACTTCATTTTTAAATTCATAATATCGTTATAAACTTTGGGTGAATTTCTGGTATGTTTCTAAAAACATTTAATTTTTGATGAATAGTGAAAAATGCTGAGTTATAGTTTAAAACTGAATTTTTATTTAAATAATTATTTAATTTCTTTAAATTTATTTTACGTAAAAAAGATACATAATACCAATATATGTTTAATTTAATTCATTGGAGTCAATTTATAATAATTTTAGATATATAAAAATGTTATTGAACTTTTCACCGTCCTTTACCCACCTCCTAGGAGAATATGCAAATTCATATAAAACATAATTTTACCGCTTCTGTGAGTAAAATTTCAAAAATCCAAGAAACACGGTTGATATTTGTATGAAAAATTTGGTTCAATAAGATGAAAATAATTTTTGGTGAAGAGTACCTTTTTACTTTTATTTACCACGGTTAAAAGTAAATATGGTAATTAAGTGTAAAAAAGATATTATTATTACCCTAACACTTGTTCTAATTCTATTGGATAAGTATAATTATTCCAAAAAAACCTTATTAATAAAATATGACCCACTTTGTTCCATTTTGATTAGATTATGACATTTATTATTATTTAATTCAAAGAAGAGTAAAAAGAGTTAAAATCAATGTTTAATAACAAAAACATTTTTAATATCGGGTTACACATAAGATGAATTACAATATAAATATTAACTAGAAAGATAAAATTATTTCCTAAATAATGGTATTTTATTTATAATTTTTATACATTAAACAATTTAATTTATTAATGACACAATGATGATGTAGTAATTACTTAATAAATGAAATATTAAACTAATTGATACTATAAATAACCAAATAAATGTAATTTGAGAATTTTTATGAATTAAACTAATTTTATAGGTTAATATGACATATTGAGGTTGGCTAGATGAATTATTTTCGAAGTAATAATCCTGTTAAGAATTTATAAAAAAAATACCAAATAGTGTCAAAATTGACATAAAAGAGTTTATAAAAAAACTATTATAATATTAATTGATATTATATTCCTAAAAATCTAAGGTTCAGCAAAAATACTTATATAAATATAGGTGTATCATTAATGAACCACTTGGGGTTATATTGTAAGTATATAGTATGTTTATTAACCATATAATATAAACATACAAAGAGACATGGTAAATGTCAAACTATTTAATTAAGAGTTAAATCTAAAAGATAATGTTAATATAGTGTCCCAAGCCTATCTAAAACATATTTTTTAGTGTTTTTAGACCCATACCCACCTCTTATTTTAAATATTTCATTTATGATCCATTAGATACCTAAAATTATTTTATTATAAAATAATATTTCCAGTTTTTTCTAAGGTACCCCTCACCCCTCTTATAAAAGGGAACTCCCCCTTCTCTCTAATTCACTCATTAAAATCCATTTGTCTCGGCCAGAATCTGCCCAAATACCCTATAAACTATTATCCCTTCATACTAGACGCCCTAATTTATTCTGAAATCCATCCTACGGAGCCCTTTTTATCAAATCAAAAGGAAGAACCCAAAGAAGGTGTAAATATTCCATCACCTCTTTCATGTTCCTTTCTTCTTCCACTTCCTTTTAATTTTTTGTTTCTATTACAAAATAATAAATCCGGTATCTTCTATATACTGTGATGTTTTTATAATTATGCTACAACCAAATTCATTATTCTATCTATCCTTTGAATGACATGTCACCATACGTGCGTACGTATGGCTTACCGTCTCCTCGTCGTGGTGTAATTGTTATTCAATACATTATTATTTTGATGGGTATAATAATAATGTGTAATTTATTTAAATAATAAATATAACATGATAATGGTTATGTATATATGATATAACATCCAATTATATATTATTTTTATTCCAAAAGAATGATATTGCCGCTCGTGCGTACGTACGGATTACCGTCTCCACGAACGCGAGGAGATTCATTCCCCATCGTATCCATTAGAAACTAATTTCAATTATATAATTAAAAATAATATTTAGATACTTGATATAATTCTTTATATAAATAAGATACATCCCATACATAACAAATATGACTCACATAATAGATAATATAAAATAAAACAAATCTGTTAACACCCAGAAAGATGATAATACTAAGATATTATTAACAAAGCAATGTTAAAAGATCATATATGATATCATATTAATGTATATTATTCTTTTATAATTTAATAAAAAATAGTTCTCCATTATAGAGGAGATTAACCTACCCTTGACCATGGAAAAGTACGAAGTAAGGGGTTTCTTATCTCACTTTTAATTCCGTGAGATTTCCATTGTTCCCAACTTATTTATTGCATGTGGTGTGTGTACTACCCATGATTTTATTAATTGTGTAATATACTTTAATTTTAGGATATTTACATCATCATTGTATGATACTTATTTCATGGGTGTATGTTTTTTAAGTTACCAAATCGATAAGGGAATTTGAAATTTCAATTTCCACTCATTCTACTTTACGCTTACTTCATTAATTATTTCACTCCAAGATTATGTGTGGAGTCACTATTCATTTGATTATGTCATAATTTACACTCCCCTTTCTGTTGATATAATTTCGATACACATAATCACTCCATTTATAAATTCTCAATTCATATATATGAACTTGATAAGAGAAATCATTACTCAATCTCCATTTGATGAGTTAAATATCCAATTCATTGGTGTTGTTTTTACAAGAATATGCATGAATGTACTCTAATAGATTTACACTGAAAAACCAATCATATTTAGTGTATTTATATTTGTCACATGTAATTATGTCATTGATTTATCCTTATCCTAAGTATACAGTCTTTATAATATATTTCATCCCAATTTACATTCCATTGAGACTTCTTTGTTGTTATACACCAAATCACTTTTATATGGTGTATATAATGTACTTTGACACAGTATATCATGAATCCCTTTATTCACATGATATTACATAGTTTTTATTACCTCAATTATTTGTATTCAAGTGTCTCTCTTTCTGGTTAGTAAATCTAACTAAAATATCATTTTAAAATGTTTTAATGATTTATTATTCTAAATATTTCTCATTAATGTCCATGTTTTAAAAATGGTTTTAAGGATTTATATATATAGACATTAATGTTTTAAAATTAAAATTCATTTTCAAAGTTTCAAATTGGTATGGAACACTTTGATTAAAAAATATATTTTAAATGGAATCTTGATAACTAGTGAGCCTTTTAAATGTTTTCAAGAAAAAGGGTGATATTTCACTCAAATAGTTTTGATGATTATTTTAATAAATGTCAATATCCTTCATTATTTTCGATTGAGGTTAATCTTTTACAATACAATCTTCTATATTTTATTTAATGAGTTATGTTTGACTATGGATGTGCTATTTTTATTCCATTCATGGTTTGTGAATAAATTATTGACATTTCGTATGCTAGTTTTAATACAAATGTATATGTTATGTTTCAACTTTTCATATGAGGAATTCATCGGACTTAGTATGTGATGGGTGGAGCACACTATAGCTCCTCAATTCATCGGTAGGTCTCATGAGACAAACTACTGTCTTGGAACAAGGCCTTGACATATTCTTATTTGTAGTCTTGGCACAAGTCCTTGACTATGTGGTTATGATGGTCTGGAATTATGCATTCTATCATTATGAAAGTGGTTATTGATATTGCAAGTGATTATTCGACTAGTAGAATTTCCATGTGAATAAGTAAATGGGATTATTTTATTTTATTTTTCCATATTATGCTGAAGTTCATGTTTAGGAGGCTTTTTTTAGTTATACATTGCCTTAAATGTTTATGATTTTTTATGAAAGTTTCTACTATATTGTTATCCTTAATGAGCATTTGAGCTCACCCCTTTCTATATTTTATTTTTCCCATGATGCGAAGAAGTATTTTATGATTGACCTATAGGGATATTCTGAGGGGTTATGAGTGTGAACTATGGAGACTATTTTGTTGTAGTTTTTCACTTTATCATGTAATGTAAGACTTATGAATGTATCTAGTTTTTCCAAGGCTTCTAAACTAATCAGTATTTTGAGACTTGATCATTCGTGATCATGCCAATGTTATGTAATAAAGTATTGACATTGGGTTACTGGGGTTGGGGCATTACAAGATCTGTATTGAAAATATATTTCCACATCTAATTCTAAAAGATAAAGAAGAGTTTGTTACATTTAGGGGTTTTAATTCTTGAATAATTAGAAACCATTAATGATCCATCTATGAGGAATAAGACAGATTTTTTTTGTAACTATAATAAAATGAATTTTTTCTAGAGATTCTAGAATGTAAATGATGTGCTACATCTCATTGTTTTCACAGAGTTTAATGAGAATATAGTGGGACTTCAATATTGAATATATCCATACCTAAATATTTAATCCATGAAAGTGATGTTGGAGAATGGACCTATATGTCCATAAAATATAAAGGTGTTCCTTTCCACCGATAGTGATCCAATGAATGAATGTTCGAGAGAGTGGCACATGGGATGTGGTTAGTAGTCCCTAAACATTGCAAGGTAAATATCATAGGCATAGGATTGACATATATTGACCCTTTGGAGAGAAGTGATCCCATAGTGATTTTGGTGCATGGAACATCATTGTTTCATGCTCCTTGGATTAGCCTAGTGAGGGTGAAACAAGAAAATACTCTTGTCTATATATAATTTACGTATGCATCCCAAAATATATCAAGAAAAACTAAGCATATATAGTTATAGAGAATAAAATAGTGACCCACAAGGTCGATAGGTCAATATTTATATAGATAAGGTGACAGAATTAAAGGTTAAAAGGTGTTAATTAATAAATCATTGCATTATCTAATTCACCCCTCCCCTAGGTTAATCTTACTCTATGTTCCTTAAATAGGTATAAAAAATTAAATATTTAACTACTTTTGAAAATTGAGTTTTCTCCACCTGCTGATGTTACCAATGTCAAGGAACGAAATGTCATCAATATTGAAATTGATAAAATGTTAAAAATTGAAGATCATATGGTTGAAAAAATATTGGAGAAGCGAATTGTGATAGTTTTAGAAAACTTTATTAAGGTGAGAAGTTGAGGCCTAAAATTCAAGGTTAAATGGAATACACATTTTAACCCCCTGTTACACTTTTTAAGTACTCTCTTGTTCAGGTTTTGAATTTCATTATTGGATTTGAGTTTCACAACACAAATTGGCCTATTTTCTATTTTTTGGTATATTACATTTCGTGAAAATAGATTGCATGTTGTGTAATGGTTGACAGGAAGATTCTATGAATCTGGTTTAGGGTGTAAAAGTTTTACATTTCGTGTAAATGTTTCACATCATGTAATGGAAAAAAATGGGTTTTTTAAAAAAGGGTTCATTTCTCAGTTTTGTTCCTTCATGGAATACACAACATGTAACAAATGTACACTCCATGTAAGATTCATGGGTTATGTTTTTTAGGGCATCGTATGAGTGATTTCCATTACATTAAACCATGAATCTTACCTATCATGGCTCAGAGATCACCCGAGAAAATTTCGATGATTTCTTCTCCTTCTAGATCGTTCATTCAGCAATAAATCATTAGGTTTGTTGTCATACACCTCTTAGTGTGGGCGTTCCTCCTAGTTCTTCTTTGTCTTTGGTTGTAGTTACAGTTTTGGATATAGTTGTGTTCAAATTCATGGTTGTATATTCTTTTCTATTGATCTTTTTCAGTTCCTTGTCATTCCTTGTCATCCAAAGGCTGATCTCTTAGTTTCCAATCACCATTTTTGAAGACTTGTAGGTTTATACCATTTTTTGGTAGGTATTTCTGTATAATGGATTAATTTGATAAATTTTTTTAACATTTTTTTCAAATTAATTTGGGTTGTTAATTGATTTTTAGTGATATAAGGTTTTAAAATATTTCTTGGAAAGGAAAATTTTTTTAAAGGGATTTTTCTTTTAAAACAGATTTTCATAATTTGTGAATGGATTTTCATACACCAAAGTGGATTGGATTGTCTTTGAAAATGTTTTTTAAATTTTTTATCATGGTTTTTTAAAATTAATTTGAAAATATTGACTTTTTTGAATCCTTGTGTGTGTTTTTAAATAGACATATGAAACCTTAGTGTGTGTGGCACCACTTGTGGTTGTTTTTTTTTCCGAAAAACTATGGCATGACTCAATATCAGTTGGATACAATGTTTGGACTAGTTTAGGATTCTATTATTTAAATTATGTATTTATCCAATAGTATAGAGAGTAAATTATAGTTTTCTTGTTCATTTATGTATTTTTTTCAAGAGGTTTTAATCATGGATTTTTACTCATTAGTTTTAATTTTTCATGTATCACGTGACATCACATGATTGTATTTCATGGATATTTGATTACTTTATTACCTTATGATGCATGGATATTCATTACCTTTTTATTGATTCTAATTTTCATATTTATGGTTTGAGAATATGAAATGATTTTATGAAAAACCAAAGTGAAAATGATTTAAAAATGGATTTGGGATTTAGGAAAATGCATTGTAAAACTATTTTGTTTTAAAATATAGAACTGTTGAATTCTTGATATTCGACCTGGTATAGAATCTATGGTGTTATCCTAATGGGAATTATTCTCACACCTTACTTTTTCCTTTAGGAAGTTGTAGATGTTTCATTAAAAGATACAGTTAAACGGAAGGGCTTTTAGTAGCATGTTGTCGTATACATTGGTTTTTGCCTTTGTAGTGCGGTGGTTTAGAGGTGATTGTTGGTCACAAGTATTTTTTTTAATACTTTATGGTTTATAATACTTTGGATTGGATTATATGGATCTAGTGGGGTGGTTTAGATGTGACTGGTGGTCTATTACTATTTGGTAACAGAGGGAAGGAACGACCTGAATTGTGTTAACACTGCCTAATTTTGGTTATGTTTCGTGGGTAGATAGGAATTAAGACTGTCAAATTTCATATTGTAAGTGTGAAAAGGGGTCCTAGTCACTTCTATGACTGAACTTGAGTTACCATGGGTGGTCGAGGACTTTTACCATTTTCATGACTAGTTTAGGGTCATTTGAATGCACTTTATGGGAATTTAATTTAAATTGGAATGTTTCTCCCTTAAGTGGTATCTTTTGATCAGTAGAATTCATAATTTCATTAAATTATTATTATTTTAAATCATTTCATTGGATTTTTAATGAGGTCCTAATATTGTGGAATGTGCTCATGATATAATAGGTTAGTGTCCTGTTTTTATTAGACAACGCCTCTGAGAAGAGTCTTAAAAATTCGAGAGTGGAATCTGTGATATAGGTTCCATAAGAAAAATACTCTAATGGACCATTCTTTGATAGAATATGTAATCAACACTATCCATACTCTGAGTCTAGTGGGTGTCAACTACCTAGGATTTTTGGTGGATCATGGATTTGAATTTACCAAGCAGCATCCACTCGTCTTCTATAGAGATAATGGGCCACAAAAATCTGAGGAATGGATTGAGTGGATTGAGAGGATCATCAACTTTATAAAGACTCCTAATAATCTAAGGTGGGTTTTTCCATCTACATTCTTGAGGGACCAATAAGGTGATGGTGGGAATCTATTGTGAAATCTACTTTTCATAAGGATCTTACTTCGAATTCCTTTATGAAGATATTTAGTCAATGGTTTTATCCCAAGATGTTACATGTGGAAAGTACCTAATAGTTTTTGATCATGGAGTAGGGGGCATACCATTCGGGGTTATTCTAAATATTTTTCTAATTTGGTGCATCTGGAACATCATCTTGTCACTGATGACTACCTAGAGGCTCAAATGTTTGAGATGGGACTGAGGCTTGATATTCGATCGATGTTGATTCTCATGTGCCTTCTGGACATTGTGGAGGTAGTATAAAAAGCATATTTGGATAATGAAGACATATCTGGAAAGACAGGAATGGGTGGAGCTTCAATTGTTACAATGGTTAGCATGGGTGTATCTTCTGGATAGAAAAGGAAGCGTAATGGTAGCTAGTTTTCTTCAGGACCAGTTTTAGGGGCTTCATCAGGACAACATTTTTTATTTTTTTCTATGATTTTTGGTTTTATAGTCATACCAAGCTGAATTTTTCAGAGATTCCCAAGACCTTTCATCATTTTGGATGATCTAGCCATTTAAAATACTTTTGTGAAAAGATATCCTAGGGTAGTAAGGCATGTTTCACATTCAACAAGGGTTTTCAGGTTTATGTAGATGTTTCAAATTGTGGTGGGTCATATCATTAGACTAAGGGGGTTTTCCATGTGGCTAAGAAAGCTTAGGTAAGAGATGAGGAAAAAATTATTTATACAGTGGAGAATGAACCATAGGAATCTAATTCAGGTCCAGCTATAGTTAGAGGTACAGTTCTTATTTCATATTCTATGGTTCTATCTTTGTTTGATACAAGTGATACTCAAAATATTATATCATAAACGTTTGTTGATGTGTTAGGATTTAATTCATAATGTATGACATAATCATTGGATCTTTCCATGCCTTTGGTAAAGAGATTCGAACAAGGTTGTAAGTTTCCCACATGTCGGGTGATGATAGATGACTTTGAAGTCGAGTGGGAATTCTTAATGATTGATCTTAACATCTTTGAATTGACTATCAACATGGATTGGATGGTCTTTGTTATGGGATAGATATACTCTTATCACCATCAAGTAAAGTTCTTATCTATTAATGGGGTTACTCTTGTATTTCAGGGTGAGTGGGAATCAATATTGGGAAGGGTATGACCTTTTATTTCTTATGTTTGGGTAATATCATTCTAGTTTTTAGAGATGTTTCTCGATGCATTTGAACCTTGTTTGGGTGGTCTAATTCCTTTTGTGTTGTGGGCAAACCCCAAGGTCCTTTTGAATGATTTTTCTAGTTTACTTACTTAGAGAGTGGTTGAGTTTACTATTGACCTACTCACTGATACAATACCCATTTCTAGAACATATTATTGAATGGAACCTACTAAGTTGGTGGAACATATGGTCTATCTTGAGGATCTAGTGGATAAATGATTTATTCATCCTAGAATGTAATCATTTACTTTTCATATCCTCTTTTCTAAGAAGGAATATGAGATCCTCATACATTATATGTACTATCAGAAGTTTTATCAGGTGACCGATAAGAACAAATATCATTTTCTCAGTATTGATGATATTTTTGACCAAATTTTACTGGAATGTTGGTTTTTAAAGATTGAACTTTGGTCAGAGTACCACCAGTTAATATTCTAAGAAGAATATATACCTAAGATAACATTTAGAAACTAATATGTTCATTTTGAGTTTCTGGTTATATCATTTATTTTGACTAATTCTCCTATGGTATTTATGGATTTGATGAACCAGATCTTTCATCGGTTCTTATAATCCTTTCTTATTGTGTTAATAGATGATATTTTTTTGTACTCTAAGTAAAAGGAGGAGAATAGGGTCTATTTGGATATAATTATTAGATCATTGAAAGAACATCATCTATATGGTAAGCATTCTAATGTTGATTTTTGGATATTGGATGTGAAATTTCTAGGGAATATGATATTTTATAGGGCCATCTCAATGGATTATGAGAATTTGAAGGTTTTTATGTCTTAAGAGTATCCCAAAAATCTATTTGAGTTCTAGAGATTTTTGGTTTTGGTGGGTTACTATTGGTGGTTTGTTCAAGATTTTTTAAAGCTCACATATTCAATGAATACATTAACCCATATGGGTTTAATGTTTGAGTGGAACAATAATTTTTGGAGATATTATGTTGAGATGAAGGTGTTGTTTACTTCAAAACCAGTTTTGATTCTTCTAGAACTAGGTTCTGGTTATGATGTTTTCAAAGATGCTTCTGGTGTAGGTTTGGGATATGTCTTGATGCTTAGGAAATAGGTAGTGACATAGGATCATTCTAGTTATTCCCTCATGATAATGACTACCCTACCCACTATCTTAAGATGGATGTGGTTATTCATTCACTCAAAATGTGGAGATGTTGCCTCTTTGGGGAGAGGTTTACAATGTATTTAGATTATATGAACCTAAAATATATTTTTACTCATAGGGATATTAACTTTCGATAGAGATTCCAGGTGTAATACCTTTAGAATTTTTATTGTGATATTTTATACTCCCTTCAAAACAGAAATGTGGTTTCCCATGCATTTAGTAGAAAACTACTGACACAATCCATGAAAGAATAGGTTGAGGAGTGGTCTCTAATGAGTTTGGTTGCAAAGATGAGATTGGGAGTAGAAGAGGTTGGCAGACACATGTTCTTGGATTTGATGAATGTTGACTCATATTTTGATGAGTGGTGTTTTATTGAGTAGGTGACATACATTTAGTACCAACGCTTGGGTAAAAGCCTTTATGGTGGAGAGACCTCGTGTGAGTGGTCTCGGTCACCCAGTGGCTCTTTGTGCTTCTGTGGTAGGATAGTAGTTATATTTTACCTAATGTAGGAGTTAATGGATAGTGGGCACTGGTCTTGTTGGTCCATACACCCCATGTATACCAAGATATATCAAAATTTGAGATGTCAATATTGGTGGTAGAGGTTGAGATGGTTGTCGCGGATTTAGTATCGCAGTGTCTTTCTTGTCAGAGAGTTATAGAAAAACACTAAAGACCTTCAGATTTATTAGAACCCTAAACCATTCTGTTATGGAAGTGGTATGATATTTCCATTTATTTCATCATTGGTTTTCATGGAATACTATTGGAAAGGATTCATTTTTTTATCATGGATCGACTTATAAAATCGGCGCATTTACTTCCTATTTAGGAGACAATGGTGGTCGAATAAATTGGGGAATTATATATTCAAGATATTGTGAGACTTCATGAGGTTCCCTCTCTGGTTATTTTTGATAGGGACATAAGGTTCACATCCATGTTTTGGAATGGTTTTTAGGATGTAATGGGATCCCAGATTATATTGAGCATGGAAAATCATCTGCAGAAATATGGGAAGACCTATACGTTTATCCAGGTTCTTGAAGATATTCTATGGGCTTGTGTTCTTGATTTTGGATTATCATGGAAAAATAATTTTACTCTGGTCGAGTATTCCTATTGAAATAGTTATCAATCTTTGATTAAGATGGTTTCCTTTAAGTATTTGTATGGACGGTCATTTTTATCTCCCTTGTGATGAAAAGAGTTGGGAGAGCGGTACCTAGTTGGGTTGAATCCTTTTCAGGAGACGACAAAGATGGTGCAACTGATCCGGAGGAGAATGATTATGATATAGAGTCATCATAATTCTTATGTGGTCCGTCGGTGATGGGTAATAGTGTCTGAGGTTAGTTATTGATTTTTTAGGGTTTCACCTCGCTTGAGACATCATCGATTAGGTAATAAGGGTAAGTTGGCACTAAGGTTTGTGGGACCCATTGAGATCGTTGAGAGACCAGGGAAGGTGGCCAATTAGTTTTACTTTCCATCTAGTTTTACATATATCCACGATGTGTTTCATGTTTTCCAGCTGAGTAGGTATATACCAGATCCTTCTCATGTGATTGGATGAGAGGATGTTTTTCTTAAGACTGACACCACTTTGGTTGAGTAGGCAATTCAGATTACGGATCGTCAAGAGGAAGTATTTTGTGGTAAATATATTCCTCTGGTTTGAGTACTATAGAAATTTAGATGAGATAGTCATGAGACATGCAAGAGGGAATTGTTGATAAAGAAGTAGTGGCATTTACTTTTTATGATTCCATGAATCTCGTGACTTTTTGGGGGGAACATTTATGGTGAGGAGATTGTAATAGCTCGTTACACACTTCATGTACTCCCTTTTTCATGTTCTGATTTTCATTATTGGTTTTGAGTTTCACTACAAAAACTAGAATGTTCATGATCTTCTAGGAGATTACACATTGTATAAAGGGATTAAATGCCATGTAATGGTCATCCGAAAGAGGTCATGAATCTGGTTTGGGGAGTGAAAGGTTTACATGCTTTGTAAAGGTTTCATGTCATGTAATGGAAAAAATAAAGTTTTATCAAAGAGAACACATTTATCAGAATTTTCATCCTTTGTGGAATACATGATATCTTATGGGATTACACATCATGTAAATCTCATGATTTGTGGTTTTTAGGGTTCTATACGAGTGATTTTAATTTCATTCAACCATGTAACCTCCATCTCTAATCCTAGATCTCACCCTTGGTGATTTTGGAGATCTACACTCCTAAATTTTTTTAAGCAATCGATCATCAAGATTATTGTGGTGTGCCTCCTAGGGTAAGGGTTCCACCTTATTAATAATTGGATTTGGTTGTGGATATGATTTTTCAAACTATTGTGTTCAAATTCATGATTAGATAGTGTTTTATATCGATTTTTTATGGTTTCTTATCATGCCTTGTTTTTCGTAGTCCAATCTCTTAGTTTCCAATCACCATTGTCGAATGTGTATAGATTTATACAATTTTGAGGTTGGTTTTTCTATACAATGGTTTATTTTGATGAATTTATTATAATTATTGATAAATTACTTTGGGTAGTTTATTTATTTTAAGTTATATGTGGTTTCAAAATATTTCTTGTAATGTTATTTGTTTTTAAATGGGTTTTTCTTTGAAAATGTATTTTCTTGATTACGAATGGATTTTAAAACACCGAAGCATATTGTCTTGATTTGAATTTTTTTGGGAAATTTTGATCATGGTTTTTAAAATATAATTTGACAAGATTAGAACTTTGGGAACCTTGGGTGCATTAGAAAATAGACATAGGAAACGTTAGTGTGTATAGAACCCCTAGTGGTCATTTTGTTGATATCATCAGACTACGGAATGGCTCGACATCGATTAGATCAGACGTTTTGCCTAGTTTAGGATTATTTTATGTCTAGTATCTATTTTTTCAATAGTATAGGGACCAACTGGTAGTGTTTGTGGTCATTTATGAATTTTTATCACATGATGGTTTTTATCATGGATTATTTCTTGCATGTATTTATATGTGGTCATATCACATTACATCGCATGATGGTATTTCATGGATATGTGTTTACTTTCTTACCTTATGATGCAAGGATATTCCTTCATGTTTTATCTCTTATTGTTTTCATATTTTTGGTTTGATAATATGAAAATATTTTATGAAAAACTAAAGGGAAATGATTTATAAATGGATTTGGGATTTATGAAAATGATTTATAAAAAAATTGTTTTAAAATCTATTCCTATTACTACTACTTTATTTATTTTTTTAAATAGTAATATGGAATTATCCTAGTAAAAAAAGAAATAAGTAAACTATAGTTGTATAAAATAGTGTATCCTGAGGGAATCCACTCGGACTTAGTCGACGCCTTCAAGTGGAAAAGATCACAAACTATAGAAACATGTGACCATCAAACATTAGGGGTCCCTGGATTCAAGGAAATTCACAACGTTATTACCCTCATGTCAAGTATGAAGGATTTCCATGTTGTTATTGATGAGGCACTTACACTTCTGGATATAGTATGTGACATTCCACAGGGTGCTAAATTTACCAAGAAGAGTGTTCTGAAGGGTTTTAGATTCCATTTCAACTTCTACCAGGTCAATGTTATTACGTATACAAATATTAAGACCCTTTATCATCACCCTGGATTATTCCTGATGAGAATATTCATAGGAAAAGGATGAATTAATGGAAAGAACAATGGATCCCCTAGCATCATGAAAAACACCACCTCCCCACAACATACTCATACTACAAGAACCATATTTCATGAGTTTTAAGTCAAACTTGTGGGGATGACAACAGATCCATCGGCCCTAGGGGTGTTAGAAGAAAAGTGGGAAATCTTGGTGTGTGAAATAAGTCTGAGTGAAGGGGCCTCTATCCAATTGGGAATAAATTGAGACACGTCGAGCTGTAAGTACCTAGTTCTAAAAAACAAGGGTAAATCTTGAGAAAGTAAATTCCTCATAACAATATTTGTTTCTAGCCTCCCATATACACCAACAGCCGACCCCTAGGATACAATATCTTTTTTTTCTCACCAGTTTGTTGTTCTAAGAACCTCAAAACTAGATTTTTAGAAAGGAATAATCTGATGATTCCTGAGTATGGAGTTCAGAAAACTATTTGAACATCAACAAAACCTCTCGTGCCCAGTCACCATCAATGAATAGGTACCTTGAATTTTCTTCTTGAGGTAATTTTAAATAAACACTTGAATGCGAGATAGATGTTGGTATGTTTCACATCTTCATCAGTTGATAACGCATAATTTTGGATGTTCCAAACTAAAAGGTTCAGTTCAATAAGGATTTATTTACACGAAATAGATTCACACCAATTGTCCCACACGATTAGAGAAGAATGAATTCTATAATACTCCCTTCCTGAAAAGGATCACATCAACATCCTTATAAAAAAATATCTAGATCGGAGGATATTTTAAAGAGATCAAAAAGAGTATGTTTGTTATCATCTAGTACTTCTTGAGTGAAGCCCAGTAGATTTTTAACTTTCTTAAATGACATGTTCAGAGTTGGGTAGCCCAGAAAATATAGTTTAACATCTGACTAGTTATGATGCCAGAAGTTGAGGGCACCCCTTCCAATGATATAGAAAAAATGATAGTAAAGATGCTGAATATGGGGGGTGAACTGATATCTGCAGTGGAGAGGAGGTCCTATTCAAGGTATTTGAGTTGATTTAATATTTTCTCACCATGAGTCTTCCCCCATAGAGTGTGACCCTCGAGCACCTCCCACACAAGCTTGGCATGTAGTCTGATCATCTATTTAGAAACACTCCTAAAATTAATGCCTCCCTCACTTATCATCCTTTCCATCTGTGATCACGATGCCCAATGATGTTTTCCTTCTGTGTGATAGTCCCAAAAGAAGGAAACCTTGATATTTTTTATACAAATGATGATGCTCTATAGAACCTTAAAGGAATAGAGTATATGCATGGGGATTGAAGTGAAAACATTGTTTACCCGCGTGATTCATCCACTGAAGAATAAAAAATAGTTTATAAAATTATTGATACTACCAGTGATACTACCGACCACCCAGTTAAAGTGGTGGATGCACATTCTACCTGCTGATATTAGAGGGATGGGGTAATCCATCAAGAATTGCTTCCTATAAATTCTCATACTCCTCTCTATGTTTCTAACCCATCTATCCAAGGTATAGGATGAGATATAAAGGCTTATATTTTTCATGATTAAATACTTTCCCACTCCATTTACAATATTCTTCCAAAAGTTTGTTGATGTTGTGAATGGATATTATACTTCCATTGAGAAAAATGATTTTGTTGTCAGCATACATAAGATAAGAAACACCATGGAACTACTGCCTACACCTAAATGAAATAATGTCACCATCCTCAAGGATTTTGTTAATATTTCAAATAACTATTTTTAATGAGAATAAATAAGCTAGGAGAGATAGGGTATCCTTCTATAAAACCTCACAGTAGTTTAAAGAAACTGTATTTCCTCCCTAGGAAGGTAGCTTAATCTAGGAGGAGCTAAAACACCTATACAAAAGGTCTGAGGACTAGGGAGACTCTATAGTGGTATCATACTGGGCTTTATTCTCACAACCAACTTTTTTCTTTTTGAATTTATAGATGTTTTATTGTAGAATATAGGTAAAGGGAAGGTAATATTATTTCATGTAGACTTATCCTTTATCTGTTTCCTTCATAATGGGGTGGTTTAGAGGTGATTGTTTGTCATGTGAAGTTTGGTCATACATTTTGGTTTATCTTGCTTTGTCTTAAATTCTATGAATTTAGTTGTATCATTTTATTCTGCATAGTACCATAGTTTTAAATCTTATTTCATTATATTCAAGACTTGTTCTATTATATTTCATCACCTCTCTATGTGATGGTCAGCTCAGGTGTATGGTTTGGTTTATCAGGGTAGGTCAGTTACACCCATGGTCACATTATTGACCCCAACAAGTACATTTTCATTAGTTACATTATGTTTAGTACTCAAAATCACATGCTAATTAATATAGATATGTGGAAAAATGTTGTTCCAAAATTAAATACAATAATTTTAGAATACATTAGCGTAAAATTAAGATATAATTTCTCTATTTTATTAAAATTTCATATAATTAAACATTTATTAACTATTAATTATACCTTGAACACTATATTTATATTTGAATACTTTGAGGTAAATTTCCTATTCATATATGTTTGAAAGGATCTTAGATAATTTTAGACACTTTTTATGAAAAAGCATCTTAGGGATGCTAAGGGAACACCACCCATCATATTATTTTATTTAGAATTATGCGTAATAATCAATTTGATTTAGAATTGTTAATTTATGAAATAATAAAGGAGTGTAAAAAATAAATAGTATGCATCAAAGTCAATGTATCCATACTTTATGTAGGGATGGGGAATGCTTTACATGAACAAAAAATTTTATGTATTTTAAATTTGCAATAAAAAATTTATGTGATATAAAACAATAAAAAAGTATTTTCCTTTGTTTATATGCATATTTATGAATCATAATTTCCATACACAAAATATTGTTATAAAGGATGATCATATAAATAAAAATGGTTAAATAGTGGATGAAAATGAATAGAAAGTCTGGGAATCATGTATATGTGTCAAGTAATATAATTTTTCTACTTTAAAAACATATTACAAAACAATTAGTAATTATTTTCTGATATTTTTATCTAGTTTAGATATAAGAATGATCATCCACTATACACTATATGTATCACTTTTTAGTGTATTTGAAGTGTCTATAACAGCATGGTTGCATTAGAGGTGCATGTTTTACTATTCCACCCCATGTAAACTTGAGAGAGAAAATAATTAAGTGGATACCCATGGGAAAATGAAAATCATACAGACATAGATTGATTCCCAGATATAAAATGTTAGTTGGTATGTTTATGTGATAAACTAGTTTTTTCAAAGGGATTGAGAAGAAAAATAAATACATCAACAGCCCCAATATAAAGATACACCCCCATATTTGAGGTTAATGATTCTAATCAAAGGAATTACTTACCTAAGGTAATATCTTTTTTCATAATAGTTTCAGCTAAATTTGAAACAAATAACAACTTATACATTTCTTATAATAAAATTATATAGGGTGAAATTGATTATGATTTATATTTATCATTGCCCATTCATTTATTTACTACAAGAGATATAATGTACAGCATACAATGAGATATTTTACACAATAAAAAACTTCTATAAGATCATGGGAGTTTAGGGATTCACAAGGATCTTGAGTCGAGCACTGAGCTACTTGTTCCCCTTGATGATCCTGATGTTCACATTGTTGAACTTGCTCTTGTAAATTTCATAGAATAGTCATTTAATCATATAAGGATACATGATTATAATAATGTATGTCCTTTAGAATTTATTTTATATGAAAAAACCTTTATAATTATTGAAAAATGGATTGAATAGAGTTTTGTTATTATAGAAAGGGAAATAGAAGACCGAGTCAAGACAATCTAATAGATCAACTAATAGATCAGAACAATATTCTAATAGTACCATTACTCCCCCCCACACACCAATTTCACTATTGTATTTATGTATGTTGCAATTTCATATATATATATATATATATTTGATGTTTTAAGATAAAAATATAGAGACCCAGACCTGAAATACATGGATATTACATCATTTTAGATGAATATTCAATACATTACAAAAATACATGCCCGAGGACCATATTTATTTAGTGTCTTTGGAAATTTGTAAACAAAATCTTCTATCTTGGTGAAGGATATTAAAAAACCTCCCATAATGATATCCACCTATATTACTTCTACCTCAAACCATTCTTTATAACCTGCTGAAAGAAAACATAATAAATGGGTGAGCTCAAATTCTCAGTGAGTGTAAAAAAGGGAGATATATAAGAATAGTCCTTAACATAAAGGTACGTTAACATGATCATGAAAATA
Source organism: Viscum album (assembly GCA_963277665.1). Taxonomy (NCBI): domain Eukaryota; kingdom Viridiplantae; phylum Streptophyta; class Magnoliopsida; order Santalales; family Viscaceae; genus Viscum; species Viscum album. Next base: position 186,020,693 of record OY728155.1, on the reverse strand, counting down.
GAAGATCATACCCTACATATCAAAAATCATATAAATGAATCCTGACATAAATATTGGCAGTTCATAAGGCATGAATCTTAAGGAAATAAAGAACATAATCCATGAAATCATAACATAGGAATAAAACATGGAATTTTGGTAGACACATAATCATATATAATGATTTTCATTGTAGTCAAGGCATTGTTTTCTTGACCTTATTAGTGGAAAAATAGCTTTATTAAACTGGGTTCACACCTCGTTCCATCCCTATATTACATAACCAAGTTCACCACTTTTTCTATCCCTATATTACTAAACCGAGTTCATTTCTCATTCCAGACTTGTAATACTGAACCGAGTTCATTTCTCATCCAACCATTTATATCTCATTGGAAATAAATATTTACCCAATGTATTTGAGTTGGATATAGATCCCACCCATATCATAGTGAAATCATACATACATGTGTCACAAAATCATAACCCATCATATCATAACCCATGAAATGAAAATGGTATCATAAACATGTAAAAAATCATAACCTATGAAAAAATATAACAATTTCATAACCACTTCATATAAATCATAACTCATTAAAGATAAATGGATTTCATTAACATTTAACTCGTGAAAGAGAAACGGGTTTGATAAAGAGTATGAAATTAAGCATAACCAATTTATATAAATAACATGAACGAAACCTTTAGAATATTTCTTATAAATGAATGAGTAATATCAATAGAGATCATCATATGTGGATAATAATTTTGAAATATCTTTCAAAAATGTTTCTTGAAGAAAATAACATTTCTTATTCGAAAAACCATTTAAAACTAATTTTATTAGAAAATACCATGAAAAGTTATAAAGAATACTTGAAATCATTTTTAAAACCTTTTTCCATGAAAACTTTCTTCAAAATATTTTAAAACCCTTTTTCATTTAAAATGCTTTAAATACTTATAAAGAAAGCATGAAAATGTTTTGAAAACCTTTTTTCTGGAAAATATATGAAATAAGATTGAAATTGTATGGGAAAAAAAATTCTTTAAAAATAATTTTAAAACTTTTAAATGTGGCTTCAAATTATTTTGAAATCTATTTTCCTTGAAAACTTATAAAATAATCTTGAAAACAATGTGAAAGTTGTTTTCCTTGAAAAAATATAAAATAATCTTGAAAACATTTTGAAAACAATTTTCATTGAAAACTTAGAAAAGAATCTTGAAATTTTTTTTTAAAAACCATTTTCGTGAAAAACTCTTTTAAAAACCTTTTCTTAAATAATTAACCTTTAAACATGAAAATAAACACTGAAAGTATTGATGGTGGATAAATTCATATATTTCGTACATGGTAAAAAGAAAAATCCCTTTTCATGAAAAAAGGTTAGAAAAATGCTTAATTCAAAAAGGGAAAAGAATGTTCCTTTGAAAACATATTCATAAGACAAAAAGGGTAAAATTGTATTTTAATGATCACAGGAGAATAGTATAATATTCTTTGAAACACTTTTTGGAAAACATAGTTTTCCAACTGAAGAGAGGGTAAAGTCAATATTTCTTTAAAATACTTTATTAGCTATCTTATGTACCAAAGAGTACAAATATTGTTCTGATATAAGAATATATCATGAATAACCATAGGATAAGAAATTTCATTAATGTTCTTGAGATATGGATCATAATACATAATCAAAGAAATCATAAACATAAACAATCCTGAAAAGTGTGGATATTGTCTCAATAAAATCTTCTCACTTGGTAACTTGGGATCATACAATCCATGTAGGAAAAGGAAATTAAATTAATCTTAAAATATCATGAAAAATAGGATATTCATGATATAACATGTAAAATGGAAGTATGTACACCACAAAGAGAATTTACGTGCATAAGATAGCATGAGTCTCAAAGAAGGAAAAATTAAGACAAAATTATTTCACCGATTTGGTAACTTTTAAACTTATACCCCATGAAAGATAAATAATAAAATAGACATTTGAATACCCATAAATTTAATTATATTATACATGGAATAAAATAATTGGTATTACATACCCCACACAAAAGGAAAGAGTGGTGAACAAAACATGTATCTCACATAAATAAAAAGTGAGGTAAAATCCCCTTAACTTGTGTCCTGACTCTCATTGTACACGTTCAACCCACCTATATAATAAATATAAATTTATTAAAAATAGTTTACAGAACCATATTCTTATATATAATACCATATATAGTTTGATTGTGACCTTATATTACACTCTTGTTAACAATCCTATGTTAAGGTTTCACTTCGGGTAATATTCGATTTGTTCTTTAAATGTTTCTTGTCATATCTTCGATCCTTATTTTAAAATCTTGATTCCAAAAGTTAAACCATGATATAAAAAAATTTATATTACATATATTTATATTATAATAATCTACAGAATATATAAGTATTAAATTGAATAAACAGTTCATGGAGACAGTAGGTCGTATGTACGCAAGAATGCTATTTTAGTTTAATTATCGTATTGAAAGAAAAAACTAAAAGGCATATATGTATATATTTATATATATATATATATAATTATTAAAGAATATTTAGGATATAATATATATCATATATATTTACTAAAAATATTTTTAATACAATCTAATTAGTGTATGAATGAATAATATCCCTTTGATGGGGTGGTAGTCTACTCCTTCTCAAACAAAATTATCGTATTTACACAAGATGCAACGCATAAAGGTATTTTCTAAATAAAAATTACCGGAGAATAAATAAATTATAAATAATATATATATATATATTATACATATATATATATTAGTTTACATCATAATGGACACCATGATATATGGTAATGGAAAAATGAACAATCGTCGTTCCGTGAGGTAGTAGTTCACCATACATAAAAACAGAATATTCGTTACCCATTAGATGGAGGCGTGTGTAAATGTAGGTCAATATTTTTACAGAAAACATAATTGTATATTTATGATACTATTTATTATATAATCATATAATAAAGATATTTTGAGCGGTGTATAAGGAAAATAAAAGAAAGGACTTGAGAGAAGGTGTTACCTCTTAATCGGGTAACTCCATTTGGTTTGGGCCAAAAGGATTCCTTGGATTTCCTTCTGCCAAATATAAGTATTATATGAAGAATGTAGGAATGTTGGGAAGTTAATTCTGTAGAGATTTTTTGAACCTAATAGGTTAATTATGTGTGAGGATGTGGGAGAGGTGGTGTCCTTTTATAGGGAAGGAAAAAGACTCACGTTGAATTTTTGAAAACTAGTTAGGTGTACACATGTTTTTACCTAAAAAAGTCATAACAAACCAAAATGAATCAATAATTTAAGGTTTATGTCCAAAATATGTCCATAAAATTTGTTTTTTTACAAGTTTCTTGGTTATTTGGGCTCCTATGATTACGGTTTAGTCCCTAATTAAGCTTTATTTGACCATAATCACTATAAATAATTTTAATAAGTTTTAATAATATTTTCGGTCAAAATATTATGTTTATATTATTAGATTATAAATATTAAACTTATAACAATGGGTTATGTTATTTTTTTAAAATTAAATTCAAAAAATCAGAAAAATTATGTTTAATGGTAATCCCGCAGATGGGACGAAATTAAGGGTTTTTAATGTAGAAAGAGGTTCATAAGTTTATTAAGTTTTTATATTCAATTTCGAAGTGAAATTTATTTTAATAACCTAAATTTTATTTATAGATTTATTATTTTCCTAGTTTTATCTTAAAACAAAATTATAATATAATTTAACATTAATAATTATTTAAACGAAAAGATAGTTTTTAACTAAAAAGCAGTATTTTCACTATTCATCAAAAATAATGTTTCTCAACAAACACAAAAAAAACACACTATGATAATTTTAACATTATAAATTCAAAAATTAAGTTTATTTTATAAAATTAAATTTCTAAATGTGACTAAAATTAATTTTTTTATTAGAATCGGTTTATTCCAGAAAACAGTATTTTTAAACATAAAAAGGACTTTACCAAAAAATTATATCTTTCATTATCAATATATTTTATTTATATAAAATTTTTATAAAAAATATTTTAAAAGTATTTATTAATATTCATATCACTAATTTTAACGACTACTTTATACTGATATTATTTAAAAATAATAAAATTATGTGTTGTGGAAACTCGGTGTTGTATGTAACGTATGCCAAGTTGGTGTTGCATGTAGTGTAAGCCAAGTCAGTATTACGTGTAGAACAAGCCCTGTTGGTATTGTTTTTTACACTAGACAATCTAGTTATATATAAAAATAATTTTTGACTTAGTGTTTTAATATATATAACTATTTCCAGTGTCATGTGAAATGAAACATATCAAAAATATAATTAATTTGAAAAAAACAATTCAAAAAATCATGGGGTGTTATTTTCTACCCCCCCCCCATTAAAATGAATTTTTTCCCTAAATTTTTCTGGGTTATCATTTGTTTAATAATTGAATGTTTCATTCATATAAACCCACATCATAAAAATGAATACTAAAAATCCCCTTAAAAGGGAATGTTGGATCCACAACGATTAACCAATGTAACATATAACTAGGTTTTCACATAGGTTAACATATGTGGGAAGTGAAAACATGGACATGGAAGAAAACTATAACTATCAAGTTCTTATGGAGAGTGATAGAGAAAAATCTCAGCAGAAAGTTAACAATCAGAATGCCATAAATCTGTGATGAACTAAGGGACCATATGATTTATTGAAAATAGAGGTACTAGGATACAATTTGGTTTCAATATCCTTTTTCCTAAAGTTAAAGAATTTTAATGAAAATATATACTTTCATTATTTCAAGAAAACCTCACCCTTTTTTGTTCCTTGATCCACTTCACCTATTTATCCAAAAAGGAAGGTGAATTTTTCATTCCCGAAGTAGTAGAAGATCATGAGATCCATGATATGCCATCTCATCGGTGACCAGTTATCCTCAACACCAAATTTTTAGAATAGGTTGTCCAATATGAATAAATCATCATTTGGTAAGATAATAATTTATTCTCACAACCTTCATATAAATCTTGACATAATCTTTCCATAATTTTTTATCCCCATAACCCTTCTGAAAGATTAAAAATCAAATATTTAGAAAGAAAGTCAGAAATATACTCAACATTTATCCCCCATATATCACAAATTAAAACTTCATTATCTCATTAAAAACATGGGAATAACTTCCTCATATATTCCCATGAAAAGGGTAATAACCTTAATTACCAAAAATCCTTTTGGAAAACATGCATAATTCCTAATTCCAATTACTTCTGGATATATTACATAAATTCAAGAAGTCAAAAAATTTATCTGTTATGTAATAGAACATTTTTTCAATAATTAGTTCCAGGGTAACCCATACCATACAATTTAATCATTAATATCCAACATATCATTATCCAAATATCTTTATCTCAATTTCAGGCACTAATTATGGGTTAACTTCCCTTAATCAAAATATCTCATTTATATGAAATCACTTCTCTATGTCTTCGTCACCATTAAAAATATTATTTTAAATACATAATGAAAACTTATACTAAAAATACTAATAAATTTCATGACTCATGTAACATAATCTTTGAATTTAAAAACCTAAATACTTCATTAATCCAACATTATTCTTAAACCATTACTTGGGCTTCATCAACTTATTCTATAATACCTCTTTCCTTGAATATGAAATATGAATCATGTCTTAAGGTTACTCAACCTCAATATAATAATGATTCTCATGATCAATGTAAACAATCGTTTTCCATATCTTTTTCATCATAAGTATAACCAATACTCATACCACCATCCAAATTCTCATTATGATATTTACACTTGGGAAATAGATTTTCATAATTCCTGTACTTTCCACATATAAAGCATTCAATTTTAACCTTGTTCTTTATAGTTCTCTCTATTTATTAACACTAAAAATCATGTGGTGATAAACACATATCATATAATAAATCCACATAATCGTGAAAAATTACTTATATGATGTGTAAATTATGACACCTTCCTTAATCTATGAAACCTTAGGTTTATCCTAATTTATTCGCCATAATATTATATTAAAATCATTCATAATGGTTTGTGAAGTGTTCGTGAATTCCCAAAGAATATCCCCCATGAGTTTCAAACCAGGTGTGTAGCAAGACCTATTGTCATGTACTATATTACCCCAGGTCATGAAAAGAACATATTTTCAGAGTTGTTACCCCTTGGTATATCTGTTTTAGAGCAAAATCCACTTGTAGTATCCGAACTAGGATGTTTTTCTAGGAAACCACACACTTTATCATTTAGCAAAATTCTAGTACATTTTCCCAAACGTTAACCCATCCTTATACTTATCCTTAGATACATAAATAGGAATGTCCTTATAAATATATCTAGGGATCTTAAAAAAGTTTTCTCATCTTAGTTTCCAAAGGTTTACTAAACCTTTCCTTTGATACAAACTATAGCGACTGAGGCTTGGCATACATGGATATTATATCATTTTAAATGAATATTTAGTTCATTACAAAAATACATGCCCAAGGACAATAATAGTTTAGTTTATTTTGAAACATGGAAACAAAATCTTCTATCATGGTGAAAGATCTTCAATATCTCCCATAAAGGTCTCTTCCTTTAGTACTTCTACCTAAAACCATTCTTTATAACCTCGGGAAAGGAATCCTAATAAAGGGGTGAGATCAAATGCTCAGTAATGGTATAAAAGGGAGATATATAAGTATAATCATGAGAATAAGGGTACAATAACATGATAATGAAAATATAAAATCATACTCAGCATATCAAAGATTATATACATGAATCATGGGAAAAATATTGGCAGTTCATAAGGCATGAATCTTAATGAAATAAAGAAAATAATCCAAGAAAGTATAACATAGGAATAAAACATGGAATTGTGGCTGAATCATAATCATATATAATGATTTCCATAGTACTCAAGGAATTGTTTTCAAGACCATATTAGTGGAAAATGTCCTGTACTGAACTGAGTTAACACTCCATTCTAGCCCTGTATTACTGAAAGAAGTTCACCCCTTATTCGAGACCTATATTACTAAATCGAGTTCATTTCTTATTCCATCCCTATAATACTGAACTGAGTTCATTTCTCATTTCATCCATCTATATCTCATGAGATATAAATATTTACCCAATGTATTGAAGGGATGTATAGGTCTCACCCATCTCATAGTGAAATAATATATACATGTTCCACAAAATCATAAACAATATTATCATAACCCACACAATGAAATGGGTATCATAAACAAGTAAACATATCATAACCTGTGTAAAAATATAGAAGTTTTTTATAACCATTTCATCTAAATCATATTTCATCAAAGAGAAATGGATTTCATAAACATATAACCCATGAAAGAGAACAGATTTGATAAATACGAAGACATTAATCATAAACCATTCATATAAATAATATAAATATAACCTTTAGATAATTTCTTATAAGGGAATGAGTTACATCAACATATGTCATCTTATATGGAAAATAATTTTGAGATATCTTTCAAAAACGACTCTGGAGGAAAGAAAAATTTCTTCTTTGAAAGCCCATTTAAAAATAAATTTCTTTGAAAATATCTTGAAACATATAAAGAATACTTCAAAAGATTTTTAAAACCTCTTCCCTTGAAAACATATCAAATAAGATTCAAAATATTATAAAACCATTTTTCTTTGAAAACAATTTCAAAAATTATAAAGAAAGATTTAAAATACTTTAAAAATATTTTTACATGAAAACATATGAAATAATATAGATTTTTTTTTTGAAAAACAGATCTTTTAAAATAATTTGAAAACTTATAAATGAGGCTTGAAAAAATTTTGGAAACCAATTTCCTTGAAAACCTATAAAATATACTTGAAAACATTTTGAAAAAAAAATTTCTTAAAAAATTATAAAATAAGATTGGTAACATTTTGAAAAGCATTTCTTTGAAAAACTATTTTTAAGAACATTTTCTTAAAAATTAACCATTAAACATGAAAATAAATCTTCAAAGTTTTGACAGCGGACAAATCTGTATAAGTCATATGAGGTAAAAATAACATTCCTTTTGTAAGATAAAAAGGATAGAAACATGATTTATTTAGAAAGTGAAAATAATATTCCTTTTTAAAAAATTTCCATAAGAAAAAAAAGTTAGAAATTTCTTTTAATGTCCATAGGAGAATAGTATAATATTCATAGAAACCCTTTTTAGAAAACATCGATTTCTAACCGATGAGAGGGTAAATTTTAGCTTTCTTAAAAATAATTTCTTAACTATATTATATACCAAAGAGTATAAATCTAGTACCAATAAATGAATATATCATCAATAATTAGAGGATAATAAATTTCATTAATTTTCTTGAGATATGGATCATAAGATTGAATCAAAGGAGTCATAAACATAAACAATCTCAAAAAGCGAGGATATTGTCTTAATAAACTTTTATAACATGGAAACCTGGGATCATATTCTCTACGATAGAAAAATAAATTAAATTATTCATAAAATATCATTAAAATTAGGATAATCATGATATAACATGTAAAATGGAATTATTTACACCTCGACGATAATTTAGGTGCATAACAAATCATGAGTCTCAAATAAGGAATGCTCAGAAGAAACCATTACACCGATTTGGTAACTATTAAATTTATACCACATGAAAGAAAGATAATAAATTGGATATATTAATACCCAACCATTTAATTATAATATAAATCGAATAAAATCATGTATATTTCATACACCACACAAAAGAAAAGAGTGGAAAACATATCATGTATCTCACTGAAATAAAATGTAAGATAAAATTCACACACCTTATGTTTTGAATCTCATCGTACTCCTTCAAACCTCATGAATAATAAATATAATTTATTATAAATCATTTAAATAACCATATTATTATATCTAATACAATATATGGTTTTATTATGACCTTATATTAACCTCTTGTTAACAATCCTATGTTAAGGTTTCACTTCGGGTAATATTGGCATTGTTCTTTTCATGTGTCTTAATTTGTTATATCTTTGGTCCTTATACTTATATCATGATTCCAGAATATACACCATGATATAAATATGATTTATATTCATTATATTTATATTATAATAATATATATAATATATAAGTATGAAACAAAATACACCATTCATGGAGACGGTAGGTCGTACGTACACATGAACACTTTTTCCGTTTAATTGTCATGTTGAAAGAAAAAAAGTAAAATACATATATGTATATATGTATATGTATATATATCATAATTAAATTATATTTATGATATAATATATATAATATATATTCACTAAAACAATCCTTAATAAAATCTATGTATTGTATGAATAAATCATATCACTTTGAGGGGGTGGCAGTCCACACTTCCTCAAAGGAAATTATCGTATTTACACAAGATGAAAAGCATAAAGGTATATTCTAAATAAAAATTACACAAGAATAAAGACATTATAAATATAATATATATCATATATAAATATATTTTCCATTATAATGGCTACCATGATATATGGTAATGGAAAAAATAAACAATCATCCTTTCGTGAGGAAGTAGTTCACCATAAACAGAAACATTATGTTCATTACCCATTAGATGGAGGTGTGTGTAAGTGTAGGTCGAACCATTTACCTAAAAACAATAACAGTATATTTAGGATACATGTTTTTTTATATAATCATAGAATAAAGATAGTTGTATTGGGTGGAGAAGTAAAATAAAATAAATAACTTGAGAGAAGACGTTACCTCTTAATCGGGTAACTCCTTTTGGTTTGTGCCAAAAGGCTTACTTGGATTTCCTTCTGCCCAAAGTAAGGATTATTGGAGGAATCAAGATATTTTGAGAAGGGTATTGTTCAGAGATTTATTTAAACTAATATTTTTTATATTTTTGATTATGTGGGAGAGTTGGTGTCCATTTATAGGGAAGGAAAAAAGGGCTCGCTTGGAAGTTTTCAAAATAACTCAGGTGTACACATGTTCTTACATAAAAAGTCATACCAAACCAACATAAATCAATAATTGAAGTTTTATGGAAGAAATAAGTCCAGAAATGTGTTTTCTAAAAGTTTATAGGTCATTTTTTCTTCTAATATTAAGCTTTATTCTCTAATTAATCTTAATTTGACCTTAATCATTTAGATTAATTTTAATCACTTTTACTAATCTTTTTGGTCAAAAAATAAAGTTGATATTATTATAATCTAAATATTAAACTGATTAAAAAAATTTATGTCATTTTTTATAAATTAAATTCATATAAGTGGAAAATTTAATGTTAATTTTAATCCCACATACGGGACGAAATTATGAGTTCTTAAAGTAGAAAGAAATTTAATGGTTTATTATGTTTTTATATTCGATTTCAATGTGAAATTTATTTTAATGACCTAAATTGTATTAAAATATTTATAATTGGAATAATTTTACATTAAAACAAATTTATAATATAATTTAACATTAATAATTATTTAAACGAAAATGCAATTTTTAACTAAAATGTAGCATGTTTTACTATTCATCAGAAATTGACGTTTCATAGAAAAATACTAAATATTAACCCTAAGATAATGAAAACATTATAAATTCAAAAATTATATTTATTTTATCAAATTAAATTTATTTGTTTTTCTAAAATTAATTTTAATATTAAAAGCGGTTCATTCAAGAAAATGTTATTTTTAAACATAAAAAGGACTTTACCAAAAATTATATCTTTTGTTATCAATATGTTTTATTTATATAAACAAATTATAAAAAATATTTTAAAAGTTGTTATTAATATTAATATCACTAATTTTTATTTCTAGGCTATACTTATATCATTTAAAAATAAAAAAATGATGCTTCATAGAAACATGGTGTTGTGTGTAACGTACGCCAAGCTAGTGTGGCATATAGCGCAAGACAAGCCGCTATTACGTGTGGCACAAGACAAGTCGGTATTCTGTGTGGTTCTAGTCAAGTTGGTTCCATGTGAAATTAATGTTTTACTTCTTTTTTTAATATATATATATATATATATATATGTTATTATTTCCAGTGCTATGTGAAATGAAACATATCAAAAAGATAAATTAATTCGAAAACAATAATTCACAAAATCTTGGTGTGTTTTAAAAAATATGAAAAATATTTAATTTAAAGATAAAATGTATGGAGTTTACCTTACTAACATGATTGGTCTTGAGAATGTAAATAAAATTATCAAGCATGAATGGAAGGGATCCACAACTATGAATGTATACATAAGGTACATTTTAAAAATATGTTCACCCCATAACTGATCTAATTTGTTTACTATATTTTAATACTATTCATATTTTCTACAGGGACATTTATCACACCAATTTGAAGGGAATACCCAAAGAAGAAAAAATTGGATTTGTTATTCTTAATACCACTTCTACATAAAAGACTCTAATGAATGAAGATGAAATTTTAAGTGCACTAAGTACCCAAAACATTTAAAAAAATAACAAATGATAGAATATTTGTAATACATATAATACATGGGTAAAACTCTACACTCTAAACATATAAAATAAATTTTCATTCTTTGCAATTACTTATTTCTTTTTATTTTTTAAGAAATACTGGATTCTCATTGCGATCAATTTGGATACTCCAAAGATATATTTTTCTTGGATCCAATGCATGGATATCCAAAAAATTAACCACACATGTTGTACCTTATGAATTTATAATACAATACATTCAACATTTTTAAAATAAAATTAAAATTATATGTTTTATATTATATTTTAAAATGCATTTTTAATGATTGGGGGTGTTTATTTATTGTCAAAAACCATGGAATGGGGATGATCAATGCACACAATAAGTTTATGTATTTTTAAAACTAGACAATTATTATGGTAAAAATAATAAAATTCCACTATCAAAACAAATTACATACTTTAATCTATGTTTCTAATGTGTATGAAACAATGTAATTAAATCAATTGTGGTTATTGTATTTTTTAAATTTATGAAAGATATCATATTACACCCAAAAAATATATATATATCAAAAAAATAAAAACTTTAATCAATGTTTCTAAAGTATCTGTAAAGAAGTAATTAAATCAATTATGGTTATTATATTTTTAAATTTATGAATGATGTCATATTACACCAAAAAACTGGAATCCCTAATGTTTAATTTCAAGATGTAATTAAAATTTCATTTAAAATATTTATTTTCCATGTTTTTATCAATATTTTTCCAGTACTACCAAGATTATTGAAAATACATGTATTAAAATGAGGAAATAGATTTTTTTATAAATGATTGAGCATCATACATGGTGTCATGATGATTATATACATCATGAAGAGTTTATTTCCTTTCACATTTGTATTTTCCTATTTTGTAGAGATCATGAAGACTTGGTTTATCTACTGATTAATCAATTAATTTTCTTCTCATTTTAAGTTATAGTTATGGAGAGAGACTTTATAATTGAAATATTTTTATAATAATAAAAATAATATATAATATATATAAAGCCCGTGTTATTTCAAATGTTGATCATTTTTTATATTTAGAATTATTTTTGAAATGTGATAGAGATATTAAAACATATGTCTCTCATAGGACTCAAACTTGATATATAAAATAGATAAAGGCTTCTGGGGTGATTTCTGATAATAAAATTCCTTTGAAATTGAAGAGTAAATTTTAGAAGAAAATTATTAGACTAGCTATTCAATATTATAATGAGTATTGGTATTTAGTGGGACACTTTGAAATAAAATAAGGTTAGAAGAAATGGAAGTGTTAATATCGACATATGGATATACTAAGATTTAGTAGATTATAAATGGATGTGTTTGAGATAAAATTGGAGTAGTTTTGATTGATGAAAGATGTATGAGACTATATTAAGATAATTTTGATATGTTATAATAATACCTAGGGATTCACCTATTCATTAGGTGAACTTAAAGAAAAATTCACTTATTAAAATGTGTATAGGTAGGCCTAAAAAGATATTTTAGTTCAAAATGTGCATCATAAACTCAAAATCTAATGAACATGCTCAAATTAAATTATTATTTTAGGATAACTATCCATGATTAATTTATATCATATAATAATTAACCACACATTAATCTGCAAAATGGTGTGTCCATTATAACTAAAAGTTATTGATTTTATTTAAAAGTGAAATTTTAGTTCAAAAACACACATCACATGCTCAAAACCAAGAAAATATTCGCTGGTTATCTTAATATTTTAGAGAATATATTAATAATTCACTTGTGATTTGTAGGAATTAACCTCACGTCGATATGACACATGGTGTGTTTGGTATAAATGTGATTCCGACTAAAAATTGGTTGCTCGATGATTGATTATAGGGGGTTGAGTTGTTTGCAATCATTCACGTTGGGCTCCACTATTTCCAATTGATTTCCAATGAGTTATTTTGTGGAAATTAAAACACACAACAATTCAATATCCATGAGGGACCTACTTTCCAATGGTAGGTTCTCATTGGAATGTTTTTCCAACAATGCTTAAGAACTCACATTGGTCAGGAATATGGGAGGTCGGGCTCATCACACCCTCTTGGGGGTGAAATTTTCATACTTCGGGAAACTATTTTAGACATAAGATATGTTCAAAAATCCTTCATTAATTCCCATGTATGATATGGGTAACCATTGAATTGATAATCAATTATTAGCATGTATGGAAGTTATAATCATCAGAATGTATTTGAGGTTCTTCATCAATGGAGATATCTATATGTATATGAGGTTCTCCATCAATGGATTCCCCTTATAAACTAATTATAGATTATTTTATATCATTATTATTATGATTCTAGTTTTCTAGCCACACAGTGGGGTACTCTAGAGTGTGTCATTATCCATGGAAATAAGAGTTGTTTTGATGTTGGGATTTGACCCATGATATGGGATTTCTATGTATCTTTGTGAAAGGAATAAAATCCCACAGAGTTTAGTACCTCTTACTGGGGAATATCATACCTTTTAAGGTCAGGTTATAAGGACCTAACCATACAGTTTAATTCCATTTTTCTAGGATTTATAGGTGGAAGGTTCCTAGTCAATGTCTGGTGTGGGACATATGTCAAATCATCCGAGGGAACCTAGGAAGGATATGAATTTCCAAGTTGAATTAGATACTATTAGGAATTTGGCCTAGAGAGAATATGTTTGATTGGGGGTGATGGGTTTTAACCTTAATGAGGCTTCCTACCTGTCATATTTGGATAGAAATCAAAGCCTATGTAGTTCGGTTGTGAGGACAAGAACCTATATAGGCCCTCGGGTTTGTCTCGCAAGGGAGTATGGTCCAATGGGAGGATTAAGTTGGGTATTACACCTAAATAGGATTCCCTGTGAAAGGGGTATATGAGGGATGTCTCAACTCATGGTTATTTGGAGTCATTTGTGGGGCTTATTCCTAAAGAGCGGGGCTACTGAGCTTGGGCCTTAAGTAGGCATCCTATGTATCTTGATTATTATCGAAATAAAAATTATCATAGTTTAATAATTCAGGACTTACACTCTAAGGTTGCCTTTGGGTGGGGTCATGTAGATATCATGATTACCATCAACCTCTAAGACCACTCCATTCATGCTCTGTGTGAGAAACAAGAGGAATTAGAAGATATGAGAAACCACACAATCCTCTTTTCCCTATGGTTGGATACATGGCCTTGATGACTCACACCTAATGAGGAACTATAAAGGAAGGAAATAGGAAGATCCTAAAGAAGGTTATCCACTAAAACATTCATTTGAAAATGTGGATTTTGTTATTGTGGCTAGACTATGTTTCCACATGAGTCGAGATGAGTCATGCTTGAATGTGATGGACAAGAGGAAGTTAAAGATATGTAAAACCACACACTTCTCCTCCTACACTGGTGGAATATTCCAAGGGTATAGAAGAAGAAGGAGGGGTTTGGATGAACCCATTCCCTCTCATGTTTCGTATCCTATATAGTCAGGTTTGACTACCCATTTAGACATATCCATTAGATTGAAGAGGACCAAGAGTGAAACATCCAGTAAAAAAGTCTAGGGGTTACTCCCAAAGAGGATTCCAAAAAAATTGGTTCTACAGCAATGGAGGAGGATATAGTTCCATGTCAAAAGGAAACACAGGTGTTATCCTCTCCCTCCCTACTTGGAAATGGAGGCTCTGGGTCTTGGATATGACAAGCGGCGGATATGGTCCTGGACCGAGTACCCAAGACCGGGAACTCCATGACACCATCAATGGGGTCACGGTCCTCGTGTCTGTAAGAATTCAAATCCACATGAACCCTGAGGACCCTAAACATCAGGTGGGAAAAGTACAAGAAACATTTGACCTTAGGAATGAAAATCCAAATGGGAGACATGCTGGTGTACCCCTCTATATGGTTTTTAAAGTCTGGGCGATTTGGTGGAAGTTTCAACTAGGTCCCTCTCAGATAAGGGAACCAAAGGAAGAGAGTCATTACCATTGGTGGCTTAGAATAGGGCCGGATCAGAGGCTCGCATAGTGTAGAGAATAGGGAGGGCCATGGGAATCTTTTGTAGGTAGGCTTTGTAAAGATAAGGGAGGATAGTGAAAGCCAAGGGAGGCTCACACAGGGAGGCTTGTGTGAGGCAGGGGAGGCTCAATCAAGCCAAGGGAGGCTCATGTAGGTAGACCTTGGTGAGGTGATGGTACCTTGGCTGACGGACCACCTGGAAAACTATACATGGGTGATACCATACAAAATCCTTCAAGGGTCTCCACAGGTATTCTCAGAAGTGGATTGCATAGGTACCTTATTATGGAAGGATACCCCACACTAGTTTTCATCATCCAAGGGGGATAGGATGCCTTGCATAAGTTTTATGTATTGTAAATATTATTATGACATTAATTTCACTACCGCTTTAATTACCTATTCTTCAAGATTTGGAGTACCTAGAAGGTTTCAAAGGGTCTGGGTGAAGGAATCGGGTGAGCATATAATTGGGAGAATTTCAAGAATATTCTTCTGTCGAAATGAAGACCACATGGTCCTATTTATTAGAAAATATGGGACCCTAGGTTAAGGGGATCTTTAGTTCAGGTGTTCCGTGTAGGTTTTTTATATAGTCTTATGCATATGTCCATCAAGCAGGCTGATGCGCAGGTACCCTTCACACTGATGCTGCTTGAGGGTACCTACACGGCTCTTTTGGGTAAAACCACTACTCCATACTGTGGGGTATGTACCCCCAAACCCATGTTAGAGATTTGTATCATACTACGGTCCCAGCCCTTCAGGTCGGTCCCTTCGCTTCATTCACTTTCCCCCATAAAAATGGAGAGCTACCCCATGAACATTTCAGATCGATTTGATGATGTTTTTTGTCGTTCCACTAAGAAATCCAATCTGATCCTCCTTCCATCATAAAAGATACATTTCTACTCAAACTAGACATTTGGTGTCCAATTTAGTTTCACATCTTGAATTCTACATCAAAGTTCATGGAACACATTTCATGGTGTCAACAATCCCCCCCCCCCCTCTTAGGATTAGAATCATTAGGGAAAAAATAGTCTAGTTCTAAGGTAACTCTAGTGTACTTTGAAACATTCCAACATCATTTGGATGGATTAGAATCTATCTCAACTATTATAAGGATGAAATTTTTTTTTCCTAAGCCATGGATATTAGACATCATAGTTTTATTGTTTATGGGGTCATATGGAAAAACCTAAAAACTAGGTATCTTTTGTGTCATTGCCTTAATTTTTTCCTAAGTCTAATATAGAGGATACTTAACAGGTGAGACTAAATTTTTCTTAGACTACCCTTTTTGGGTTTTTAGAATAACATGTTTTATGACTTTCTCTTTTCATTTCATGATATTTTTCCTTTACCATACAGAGTGCGGGTCTAGCGAGCTAAGACTCAACTTTTCTCTTGAATTCACTTTGTGGGATTTCAATCTAATGAGTGATATGACTCTTTTTAGGGGAACTTTAATGTCATGCAAGTTAGACTAGTGAGACTATTGTTTTAGGATGAATAGAATTGAAAATAGATTTTTAAATGATGTCCCAAACAAGGTTTGAGGGATAAGAATGTACTGAAATCATTCAAATACCTCCAAGGGGAATTTTGAGCCATGGTTTTGTTGTTTATGAATCTAAATCACAACATTTGGAAATAGAGGAGATATCTACTAAGGATGATGTTACCACTTGTAGTAAAATCAATTTTGTGAGTTGTTTTATGTAGATCCAATTGGGACATGTTACTACATAGTCAATAGTGGCATCCTTCGGCTGACAACCCTATTTTGTGGGATAATTTATGCAAATCCAACAGGGGAATTTTACAACATAGATAAGAAAATAAATTATCATGGATTATGAAATTATATTATTGATAGATGAAGTGATTTTATGGTGATTTTGATTTCTCAAGACCACAATCGGTAGTTTTTCCAAGATAAAATGTCTGAGAATGAAGAGAGAATCTGTATTGGAATTTATCATGAATGGTAAACTGATCCTATACAAATTTGGCTTCTGTAAAGAAGGGAAAATTTTTTAGATGACCAATTTCATGTGGGAAGACCCCTTTTTAATAAGGGTTAAAGTATCATGAAGTTTAATGACATAAAAAGTATCGAGTTAATAAGGTTTCCATATGACTTTTCCATTTCTTTATGTTTTGAAAATCAAAAACACTCTCTCTCAAGGAAAATTTTATATCCATGATGATTTTCCATAATAAAGAAATATTCCCTTCCCCAAGGAAATTTTACCCTATCTTTGTTTTCATTGTTCATGATTTAGTTGCACTAAATCTAACTCCTTTTATGTCTAAGTGAAAAAATTGGTTTCATTTCTAAAACCTCAGAATCCTGTAAATAATAAGATATAATGTATTTTTTTCATGTTCTGATTTTAGATCCGGAATTATCTGCAATTCTGACTCTAAATTCACTGAAATTTAGATTCCGGATTCTTTGAAATTCAGATTCCGAATTCTCTGAAATTCAGATTCTGAATTCTCTGAAATTCAGATTCTGAATTCTCTGAAATTCAGATTCCAAATTCTCTAAAATTCAGCTTCTGAATTCTCTGAAATTCAGATTCCGAATTCTCTGAAATTCAGGTTCTGAATTTCTTAGAATTTAGGTTACAAATTACATATAATTTAGACTCCTAATTCCTAATAATTCAGAATCTGAATTCCTTAGAATTCAGGTTTGAATTCATTATAATTTAGGTTCTGAATTCCTTAGAATTCAGGTTCCTAATTCCTTAGAATTCAGGTTCCTAATTCCTTAAAATTCGGTTCTAAATTCCTTAGAGTTCAGGTTCTGAATTCTTTAGAATTCATACTCCAAGTTCCTTTGAATTCAGAATCTGAATTCCTTAGAATTCAGACTCCGAATTCCTTAGAATTTAGACTCTGAATTCCTTATAATTCAAACTCCAAAATATATATATTTCTCATTCCTAATTCCTTGAAAAATAGAATTTGAATATTCGTATAATATAGACTCCAAATGTTTATTTTCTTAGACTCTGAACTTTATTTTTTCTAGACTCTAAAAAATAGATTTGGTTGAGAAACCATATTTTACTTACCCTTATTATAGATATAAAATGATGTCATGCATTCTGTTTGTAACCTATCATTGTTTTAGTGACACATGTACAGGTCCCTCCGAGATTAAAGGAAAAATATGATCGTGGGAGGAGGGAGCCAACTGTTAGAGAAATTCCTAAAAATAGGAGCTCATTTGAACGAGCTCACAATGATAACTTTTGACTAAGACACTGATCTACAACTCTAGAGACCACATGTTGTTGAAGTGATTTCTATAGAGAGATACTCTCACGCTTTGTGCCTACTGAACATCTTGTTCATCTTGCTTCATGTGACTCCGAATGTTTTTTAGTACATTTGAGGGCTTCCGGGGATAGGAAGACAGAGGTGCCGAATACATTAATGTTTGAGGACTTCCTTAATAAGGAAGATAGAGGTGCATACTACCTTGAACATTGAGGTCTTGCGGGGATAGCAAGAAAGACTCTGATATTCCTATCAAGGGCTTACCCTGGTGTGGGTAGGAAATACTTTCCTGAATGTATAAATAAAGGGAACTTTATCCAAGGTTGTTGGATACCCTAATCTTTGGGATAAAAGATTCTATACTTGTTACTTTTATTATGTCAAGTTTTTTTCCAGTGCATTTTGATTATTAAGGAAAGTATAATTCTCTTATACTTTCTTATACTTGTACTCTGATTAGTAATATTCTATACGCTTTAAGGTATAATCTTTTCCCTTGTAAACTTTTCTTAAGTTTCATTTCCGGAACCATATTTCCAGAATATAGCAAGTTTATATAACCAAGATGTTTTGTGAATTTACCTTGTTTAACTTTGGTAAACAATAGATAGTTTTTATCAACTTCAAAAGTTCCAAATGAATTTTGAGGAAATAATTCACCCCCCTCTTGTATATTGAGCCTCTACATCATTATTCTGATCGTACAACAAGGAAATTAATGATATAATTTAATGAGTTACGAAAAGGACATTGTTATACAGTTTAATGTCATACATTTGAGGGCATTATGTTATTTATTATAAATTCATACAACAAGGACATTATTCTATGAAATTTAAATTCATACAGTAAGGATACTATGGTGCTATAATATACGTTCTTTAACATAAACCAAATTATTAATGTTTCTCCCATTCTAGGTAATCCATCAGGAAATGTTCTACCATATTTAGGTTTGAGAGGTGAATGTTATAAGCTATAATATATGGATTTATTAATCTAATAATTGGTATGGGTAAATAGGGATTATGGATATATAGGTGGTATCTCCTAAGGATAAAGTTACCACTGATTGAAAAACCCATTTTCTGGGATGTTTTATGAATATCCATCTGGGACATGTTATAGCATAGTCAATAGTGGCATCCTTTGGATGAAAAACCCATATTGTGGGATAATTTATGTAAAGAAATTTGGGGTGTGTTATATCATAGCTAGGAAGATATGTTCTCAAGAATGTTGTCATTCTATTGCTAAAATTCATTGGATGTTTATAGAGATTCATATTTCCTCAAGCACATAGTTTGGTTTTCAGAAGGAATATTCCTAATTATGGAAGGATCATTTCAAGTTGAAATTTCCAAATAATTATGGGGAAAGGTATATTGTACTAGTCTGACCTGATGTAGGAAATGTGGTGCATATATTTTTAGGTTGTATGACCAGGATCATAATATCATGGAAACAATTGGTGACATGTGGCATATCAGACCAAGGTCATTCCAGTATACTTTAGACATGAGGGAGAAATTTATAAACCATTGTATTGGTGGTTCTAAGATCAGGAGAAAGGACATGGTAAAAGTATGTGGGGGATGATCGTAGACCAAATTTGAATCATGGGTTCCAACATAATTTCATCAAAACTGAAGGAGATAAAAGAGGCTTCTCTGAGGGATATATTTACCACTAGTAGTGAAACTCGTTTTGTGGGATGTTTTAGGAAAACCCAACTATGGAATGTTATAAAATAGTAAATATTGTAATCCTTTAGCTAATGAACCCATATTTTGGGATACTTTATCCAAAGTTAATTGGGGAATATTACATCATAGTAAGGAAAAGAACTCTTTAGGTATTAGGCATTCTATTGTTAGAAGCTGGAGAAAGATTATGGAAATCCAAAAGTGTCCATGATTTGGAGTATGACATGTGGAAAGTATATTTTATGAGCACAAAAGAAAAATTTGGATCAATATTGGAAATGAATTTTATCATCCCTTGTATAGATCTAACTCATATGTAGAAGTGGGACATCTCTATTTCCTTAGTGTACCCCCTAATGAGGGGGCCCAAATTAACAGCTCCTACATGGATCTTTGTTTGTATGCAGGAGAGAGGGAAGTTATCCTTTCCCCATGGCTTGTACTAGGACATGAGGACTAAGAATCACTATGTATCTCACTGGAATGAGAACCAGGCCACACATAGTTATTGAGGTATTATTCAGTTTAACATCATGTGGTTAAGACATTATCCATGCAGTTTAAAGTCATGTGGTAAGGACGAAGGTGACTTGATGTGATGATCGATGGACCAAGGTATATGACTTGGGCATCATTTTGTATCTTGTTTGATAAATAATCAAGCTACACATAGTTCTAAAATAATGTTTCCCCATGCTTATTGAATTCATGTGTGAAGGGAAAGAGGGGTTTTTTATGGGTTCATGCATAAGGAGATAACCCATATTGAATCCTCTTATGTATATATGACTCATAGATAAGAGAATGGGAGAATTTACCATATTATGTTGCAAATGAAACCATGAGTGAAGATATGTACATCACTACATATCTCATTGGGATGAAAATCAATCCATACGTAGTTATAGAAGAAATTGTGCAATTTATTATCATGCGATGAGAACATATGGTGTGCCTTTTAAGGTCTTGAAACTAGAACCGTGATAATTCCAGCATGAATTGATATTCCTTATCTATGTAGGGAGTTACTTTAACAATACTTCTAAGATGACATGAGTTGTGCTCAGTGTGAGAAATAACTAGTGGAAAAATATTCATCTGCAACATAGAGGTAACAAAAATGAAGGATAGTGGCATTTAGATTATCATAGTGGTTGGGCCATGAGGTATAAACTAGAAATTTCCATGTATATCATTGGGATGAGAATCAATCCATATGTAGTTCTTTAACTCAAATGTATTTTAACATCATACAGTTAGAATATTATCCATATAGTTTCAAATCATGTGGTAAGGATAAAGATGAACCGATGTGAATGGGGGGAAATGTTGCGGTTGGGCATAAGGATAGAAACCTGGGTGATGATACATATCTCATTATAATGAGAATCAATTCATATATAGTTATTGAAAATATCATTTAGTATATCATCATGAAATGAGGATGTCGTTCATGCAGTTTTACATCTTTTGGTAAGGACGTGGCTGATTATGATGTGAAAAATAATGGTTTTAAATGGACCAGGGGATAATACTTGGGATATTGCGTATAGACCAGGGTTTAAGACCTGGGTGTCACTACATATCTTACTGGGGCTAGAATCAATCCACACATAGTTCTTAGAAATAATTACCCATATTAATCAAATCTTAATCCGGGGAAAATCGATTTAATGTTTTCTAGAATGATTTTTGGGCCATAGACGTTACATATCGTACTTGAGAAAGAATCAAACCAAATGTAGTTCATGATTGGTTTACCATGCAGGTATGACCCTACATAGGAGAAAGGGTGTATTTTTATATTTCATTTGGACTAGGAATAGGATATCCAGGTGTCACTACATATCTCATTGGAATGATAATCAAGCCACACATAGTTCTAGAAAGGTCATGTAATTTTTCATCAAACAATGAGGACATTGGTCATGCAGGTTAACATCGTATAGTAAGGATGTGATAATGTAAGAGATTATACCTATAAATGGTGACCAAGTTATTCTATGGAGTGTAAATTATGTGAGTGGGGCTTATGCATGGAAGATTCCCATTTTTTCTTCATCATGTTCTGCCAAGAAGACATATCAACACGCTGAGGGGTTAGCTAGATGTGATTTTTTCTTATACTTAATATGGAGGCCCATACATAAGGGACCATAAGAAATGTCAACTCATGGTATTTTGGGGGTTTCTCAACATCAAATAAGAGAGATCTTAACCATTTAATTTAATGTCATGTGGTGAGAAAAAATTGGGTCCTATTGTTTTTGGGGTGATACGACTATGACCATATGTAATGCATTTTATCATCATATGATGAGGATGATGATTCCACATAGTTTAAAATTATGAAACATGGACATTATGTAACTCCTTTTAAGGTCATGCAATAAATACCAACTATGTAGTTTAATGTCTTGCAGCTCGGATGTATAACATGTGATTGCATGAAATATTTCTTCATAAACCTTTCATTGGTTGGAGTCGTAATGATTTCTCAATCCATTGAGATCAAGGAATAATCTCTGTTGGAGTGGAACTTGTGTATGGAGTAAGGTCCCTCCGACTTTGGATCAAGATTTTGAGGCTTCTTTCCTAGTATCATTGGAGTCCTATGGACCAGTACCAATTCCCCATGGAGGAATGAATAGAGGTGTACCTTCTTGTTGAAGGATCACACTATCTAATTTTGAAAGACTTCTAAGTGATACATGGTGTGAAATCTTATATCATAGAGCCACTTCAATTCATACAATCATTTCTCTGATTTCTCATCTGTATATAGTTGTTCATAGATGGAAACATGGAGTGATGGTAATTGAACCTTAATGTGTAGGACTGCTTTTGTTTCTTATACTAGTGACTACAGGGTTGCCTGTGTGGTAGTATGGGTTATAGTCTGATAGGCCTATAAGGTATGAAATAATTTTTTCAGCCAATAATTTTTATCTTTTTCCAACATCTTTTATAGTATGTTATATAGGTTATTATTAAAGGCCTATGTTTTTCCATTAACCATTTCATGGTATTGGGATGAATGGTTGGATTTGATACTGTATTCCTAATATAGATTTTCCACCTTAGTGTAATATAAATTAGTGTCTTTTTCCATAAATATTGTATGAGGAACACAAAATATATTAATGATATTATCTTTCATGAATCTAACAATGATTTTGGACCTGAATTCTTTAAGGAGTATGTCCTCGGCCCATTTGGAGAAGAAATCAGTAGCAGTTAAGATGTATTTAAACTGCTTGGTCATAGATGAGGGGTATGGCCCCACAACATAAATTCCCTGTATGGATAATGGACGGGAGAATTTTGTTGTGTGTAGAAACTATGGGAGTTTATGGATGAAGTTGGCATGCACTTGGCAGTAATGACATTTCATGGTGAATTATGTGCAATCATGTATTTTCAATGGCCAGAAATATCCAAGTCTTCGAATTTGATTGTAAAGTTCATACCCTATCTAGTGGGAATAGTAGGCTCCCATAGGTACTTCTTCCCTAATATTTTTAGTCTCTTATCTTTAGATTCATTTGATAAGTAATTCATCAAAGCCTCATTTATATAGGACTTTTTTGGTGACTTGGGCCATCATAAAGAGTGAAATTGACTTCTAGTCATAGGATTTTCTCTTTCCTAGCTATGTCCAATGGATGTTCTCTATCATGGAGGTATTTTTTGTTGGGAATAATCCATTCCATGGTAGGAAAATTTTGATTAGTGATAGTGTTGACTTCTTTGATCTCCTTCGTTCTTACTTGAACAAAACGTGAGACCATCCAATGATAGGAAATACTAATGATTGTTTTATTTTGGTTTGGATCTTCCAGAGTTGTAGTTGTATTTTCCAATGCATATTCCTGGTCATTCTATGATTGTGGGATGTGAGTCAATGTTGGTTATGATGGGTACTCTTCTATCAAGCCTCGGACACAGTCAAATAGGGTGATTAGCTCTTCTTTTCTGATGGTGTAATCCATGTTGATATGATTGATTACCAACTCTAAATCACCTTTCCCATCCTTATGTTCCCTAGTATTTGGAGAACTAGTTACAGTCCTATAATGATGGCATGATATTCCTCTTCATTATTGATACACCCTTCTGATAATAAGAAGTCCGGTAAAATTTCCATTTCCGGAGAGATAAGCAAGATTCCTAACCCAATTTTGTTGAGCTTATGGTCTTACATATTTATCCATATTAGTATCCTAGATGCACTGTAAAAATACATTTCCCATGATTTGGGGTCTCTTTGAATAGAGAATATATATTTATCTATAAATTCATTATTTAACAACATTATTTCAGAAGATGGGTGTTCTGCAAGGAAATCTTCCAAGTCCTGGCCTTTCACTGCTTTCTGAGGCATAAATTATATAACAAATTACTACAGAATAACTTCCCACCATGCTAGATGTCCTGTAAACATAATATGGATGAAGATATATTTGAATGGATTATTGTAAGAGACCAATTGGACATCATGGTGATACAAGTAGTGCCTCAATTTTTTTAACTATAGAGATTAATGCAAGATAGCTATTATTGATATCTTAATAACAATTATAAGCATTTTTCATGGTTTAACTAAGATAATAAAGGTTTTTTTTCATTTCTAGCATCATTCTTTTGTGCATGGAAATTTCCTAGTGATCTTTCCATGGTTTTTACATATATAATGAGAATCTTTCTCTCAATAGGTGGCATTAAAACTTGTGGGATCAAGAGGTAGTTCTTGAGGCTATCATATTCTTTCTGATTGTCATTGTTCCACTAATACGTGCCCCACTTCTTCATAAATATGGTGAAGGAAAACCATTTTCTTGCAATGTTAGCTATGAAGTTCCTAATGTGGTCCAATTGTCCTTTAATTCCTCTAAACTCTTTATGTTTTTTAGGTGGTGACATTCTAAGGATATTTTTCTTTTTCTTAGAATCAACTTTGATGTTAGGATAGCATACAACAGAGCCAATAAAATTTCTTAAGGTTACCCTAGAAGTGAATTTTAAGGGATTTATCTTCAGGATATGATATAGAAGCTTGCCGAAGATGGTCTCCAGGTCATACAAATGGTTAGAGAGTTGTCAGTATTTAACTAATATATCATCAATGAATCATTTAAAAAAAAATCCCCAGAAAAGGTTAGAAGATGAGATGCATTGAACGTTAGTATGTGGCATAGGCATTCTTTAATCCAAAGGTAATTACCCAATAGTATAACACTCCCTAGGGGGACTGAAGGTGATGGATTCTTCATCTTCTAGGTCCTCTAATATTTGGTTTTATCCTAAATATACATACATGAAGGAATGGTCTTGATGACCAGTCGTTGCATTAATCATGAATTATGTGATTGGAACTGAGAAGTCATCTTTTGAACAGTGCCGATTGAGATCTATAAAGTCTATGAAAACTCTGATTTTTACATTTTTTCTTCTTTATTAGGATGATATTTGCTAACTATTTTGGATATTTTACCACTTGTATGAATTAATCCTTGATGATTTTTTCTACATCAGCCTCAATTTTGTAGGTATGAGTTAGGTGTGTCCTTTTATATACATGTTTGTATCCCTAATGATATTTGGGAAAACCCAAGTGGTTGGTGGCCACCTCAGAGTTGAGGCCTAGAATATATGTGTAATTATAGAAAAACACTTCTCAGTGTTGCTTAAGGACGGATGTTTATACATCTTATTCTTTAGAATTCATGTTCACCCTGATCAATGTGGGTCATGGATCTTCATTCATACCAAAATTTGTCTCCCTGAGTTCATCCATAGTGGTGGAGAGACCATCCTCAAATGTTGGATGGGTTTCTTTGAGGACTTCCTCCTCTTCCTCTTCCACATGATTTACCTCTTCCATATCTTCCTAGTAAATGGGTGATGAAGCAATTTTCTCATAGTTAGGGGAGGAGTTATCATGATGACAATTGGAGGATGAAGACACTATTTCAGACTTAATTGATGGGTGAGCCCGTTTTTTAACTCTGTAGAGTATATGGTGGGTTGATAATGAAAATTTTCATTATATACCTTTTTCATGATAACTTCTTCTAGAATGACTGACTGAGTTGGAATTTTTTTACGCTATGGGATGGAATAAAGATATTTTCAACCAGGCTTTTATTATTGCTCGAAGAGTTGAAAGATTCATCAGTGATGTTGGGATCATTTGTCCCAACTGACATCATGGAATTCACTGGATTTGTGTTCAAGTTTGAGCCCACCCATTCAATTTGAGTGATCGTTAGTATGTAATATTCACCAAGATGGATGATAGAGTTTGCTGGAATCATCTCCAGACTATTCAGGGCATTGATGTGAGTGATATTAGCAACCATAGACTATTTCCCTTCTTTATCATAGAATATCATGTTGATGTATTATGACTCATAGGATTTGAATGGGGATTTTTTACCAATAAATGTCCTAATTTTTCAAATGATATAATATTTGAGGCATTGATGGTATGATGAATGAATATTTTCATGATGATGTAGTCAAGGTCGTCCCAATAGAACGTTGAAGGTTGTATCCTACCTAACAACCAATAATTCTAAGTCAGATATGAGATCCTTGAACTCAGTTCTGATATTGATTTAACCAAGGGTATTTTTCACATTCTTATCATAACCCTATAAAATTAAAATGGAGGGGGATATGAGATTCATTGAAACCCAATTGTTAAAGTGTATGTACCAGAATGAGGTTGACTTCAGAGTCATTTTCAATATAGGATCATTGGTTATTGATGTCATTTATCCTTTTAGATATATATAAGGTTTTCCTATGTCCTTGTATGATGGCATCCTCATCCTAGTAAATGAAAGAGATGACTCTGTGGAATTATTCAAGATCATTCTATGAATGATATACTTTAGTAGAAAAGAGTTTGAATTAAAACTCTCAAGGTCTTGAAAAATCCTCTATAAGTGATTCTCGGAGATCTTTTGATAGAATCAAGGCATCCAGGATTGATAGCTTAGCTGGAACCAAGGCTAGTTACATCAAAAAATGATATTTTTATTCTATAAGTCGGCACTTCCTAACATGGGGATTCTATTTTATAGGTGATTTGAGAGTCTATGTTCCTGATGTAAATTGACTAGCCCAGGGAATAGGAGCTGAAGGTGCATCTACTCTTAGGGTATTAGGTTGACAAGGTATGCCTATTTGTCAAGATTGATTGGGTGATGACATATCTTCCAATCGAACCTCTAGGATGATTGTGTCAGGATAGACCTCGTCACATATGGGGGATTCCTTGTTCCTATTGAGCTCATTGGATAACGTTCACATAGGTTTTGGCCATGTATTTGGTCTGAGAAAGGATGCGGTTAGAGTAATAACTTCTGGTATGACTTTGTCTTCCCCTGTATCCTCAACCCTAACAATATCTTCCCTTAGTTACCTAATAAAGTATAGGGAATTTGGGTTCATAGTCATACCCAGCATTCGATAAGGGATCTATCAAGTTAATGACATTGATGGAGAAAAAAATAAACTCCTCATCTGATGAAGATTATTTCTAGAAGATTGACTCTTATTATACCATTTGGAGGGGCGGTGCCTTTTATTTTGGGACCTTAGGAATGAAGTTCGCTAAAGTTAAAGAAAACATATGATTTTTCATAGGCTCATATTCAGGTGTTTGTTTCCTGTTTTTCTTTCCATGTCACTTTTTTGAGGACTAGCCTTCAGAGGCATATGACACTGATGAAGTTGGTTGTGTTGTAGTGGTAGTGGTCGAGGGCACAGATGGTTTTTTCAACAATTCTTAGACTATATCATGAGTCCAACTGATCATTTTAATGACCATATATTCAACAAACTTCTAATTACTTTTAATCGTGACTTATTTCCATTCATTTTACTCTTATTAATTAGTGGAAAAAATAAATACTACTTGAGCAGGATAATTCATTATCTTCAATTGACAGGAGTCCATCATCTTTTTCAGAATGTATTTGAAAACAAAACACCCTTGGATGTTGTTCACTAATACTTTATGGAAGAGAATGTAGTTTGTTATATCTTTATCACCATATTTTCTTGGTTTCCTAGTCTTTGATAACTTAACCATGTTGTTCTATAATACCAAGATAAAGTAACCAAGGACATGGTCTTTTTGAAAAGATAGTAGACCTTGTTTTCGATTTTTTCAAACAGTTTTTTCCTCTACTCTCTTTAATCATCTTGACTAGGTGGGAATTATTTTTGACACTCAAGAGGTGGAACAACACGATACAATGCGGTCTTTGGGGCAGGAGTGGGTAAAGGGGGTTTCATAAGGTAATAGTGGCAGCATCCACTTTCCTCATTCTCATTCTTTGAGATGATGTAATTACTTTGGAATTATATTTGGTCTCTACAATGTATTCTTCCACCCTTTGAGTGATTTAGAGAAGGTCCCAAAACCCTAATGTATATTTCATAGGTATAAGTGGTGTACAAAAATCATCGAAAAGATTATCTATCAAAATGGTTAGAAAGTCCTCTTAAGGGGGCGGTAGGTTTATGAAGTATTCCAATCCATTCCAATGATAAATAAAATCTAAGACTCTTTTACTCTCCCACTTATTATAATTGGATAGTTTATTGACTATCATCTTATGTAGTGTCAAGATAAACTG
The DNA here is from genome assembly GCA_963277665.1 of Viscum album. Taxonomy (NCBI): domain Eukaryota; kingdom Viridiplantae; phylum Streptophyta; class Magnoliopsida; order Santalales; family Viscaceae; genus Viscum; species Viscum album. Next base: position 185,991,410 of record OY728155.1, on the reverse strand, counting down.
GAATACAAACATTAGATGAAGGTCTTGTCATCCTGTAATTGGCTGAGACTGCAAGCTAGTGTATCATACAAACGAAGGTCCCTGTAGTTACTGCACAAAGAACCTGAGTTTCACCGCCTCATGTTGTTCATGGGTCCCCATAATGGGTTTATAGCGAGATACACAATGCATCAAAGGAATCTCTTGGTCTTCCAATTCCTTAAAAATTGGAAATGTTGGGTTCCCAAAGTTTTGTGGGGGGTTATGTTAGGACCAAGCTGATTGTGAAGAATTTCATTTTTAGGTATTGTCTTTTGTTGTTAAGGAAGTTTGAGAAGAAACGAAATCACTTCACTTTGTATAAGTGGTTAATAGAAGATAGGGACGTTACAATACATTCCATGGTAACTATGATGATGCTTTTCTGATTTGTATTTCACAAATATCATAAGTTTGGAGAACTTTTGATGAAAGACTTATGAAGGATAGGGGGAGTAAAGAACTATTTTTTGCAAAGGAAAGATGTGGAATGAAAGTATAAGTATCCCACAAGTGTGGTGTGAAATTATAAGTGGTGCACAAATTTATGTTCCGCACAATTCATATTTCAAGATCATCAACTCAAAATATGACAATGGAATGAAATTGGCGTGCAAGATAATGATTAGAGCACAAGTCAAAAAGTGGCATGAAAGTATAAGAGGCGTGTAATTTTATGTTGTGTGCAAGTCTTATTTTATCATAATCACATAAAAATATGACAAAGTAAAGAAAGTGGTGCTCAAGTGATGGAGCGGTGCGCAAATTATAGAGTGGTGTGAAAGTTATGAAATAGCGCACAGGCTGAGTTTCATGCCTCAAGTGCAGGGTCAACAAAATTCCTATAAATATATGAATTCCCTCCTCATTTTTTAAGCTCAACACTTAAAAAGAATATTTGAGATATGATCACGCACGTAGTAGAAAGTGGCACACAAGTGGAAGTGTTTCCCAAGTTGTGTGTTATGAACAAAAGTGGTGTGCAAGTAGAAGTGTCATGCATGTTGTAAGTTTCGTACAAGCAGGAAGTTATGTGCAAGAAGAGTTTTGTTTATAAGCCCGAAGTGGCGTGAAAATTGTGAGTTATGAAGGAATTTGGCGTGCAAGATGTTTGTGGCACACAAGTAGGGAAGAACCCAAGAAGAGTGGAGCACAAGCAGAGTGGTGCTCAAGTAGGGAGGCGTGCAAGAAGAGTGGCGTTCAAGGAGGTAGATGCGCAAGCAAAGAGGTGCACAAGTAGGCAGTGTAACACAAGGTGTTTGCACCCGGAGGTTCTTACCAGCTACTAGGTAGGAAAGTGAAGAATTGATTTGAAATATTTGATTTGAGAATGTTCATTAAGAAGAAAAAAACATTACATTACCCTATTTGCGCTAATAGGGAGTAGAAACACAATTGGACTGTTTTTAAAGTGCTACATGAATATAAGGGCGTATCCTACTTGTTATATTCCACATAAAAGGTGTAACAACCCGACCACAGAAGCCCAGAGCCAGTGAATTATTATAATACATTGGCATGATTACAAGGAATTAAAACCCGAAGGACCAAGTAGTTTAGTATTTTTGGAAAACTAGATACATACATAAGTTCAACATTACAAATTGAAAATAAATACAAAATATAATTTTTATTGGGAACATCCACCACTCTAAGATTATCCTTGTAGGTAAATCATAAAAAACTTATTCATGTCCTATGAAAATGAAAAATAAGAAAGCGGTGAGATCAAATTCTCAGAAAGGGTAAGCAATACGGTGAAAGATATCATAAACAGAAACAATATGAATTCTGAATAATTGAAAACACATTCCTCTATACTTGAACACATTATGGAAGGAATTTTAGTTGATTAAATAATAGCATAATAAAACATAACCATGCGTATTCTACTAGTTGAATAACCACATGAACTTCCAACTACTAGCTTAATAATGAGGGAAATGCATATGCCAGACATTCTAAAATATACCATCAAGGCCACATCCAAGACTTATAATAATGATTAAGGCCTCGACCAAAACCATAAATATTCATTTGGTCAAGTCCTTATTCCAAGACCGTAGTTTGTCTCATGAGACCTACCGATGCACTAAGGGGCTATAGAGGGCCCCACACAAAACTTACTAAGTCCAATGCATTTCACATATGAATGGAGATAAACATAATCAATATTCAAATTCATATTTAATCTAACATATTAAATGTAAATAACTTTCTCCGAAAATTAAGTATAAACAAAAACCATTTGGAGTAAATTGGTGAATGGTTTTAAGATAGCACATCCATATTCAAACTAATCACAAAACATTCAATCAAATTTGGTAGATGATATCATAGGAGATAAATCTCAATGAATTACAAGACTAAATAAGTGATGTTGTCTTATATAAAGATACTTTTAAATGAGACCATTGAATAATTTCTTAGGAAATAATCCTTAAACATTCCAATGTGTCACATACCACCTTGAAACATTCAAATCATAACCCCTTAGAATATCAGTAGAATAAGGATAATCTTGATATGATATAAAAAATAGAATTACATACACTTCATTCATGTAATAATTACTTAAAAAGGCATATACTTCATAAAAGTTAATGCGAGACAAGAAAAATACTTTTTACTTTTGAAAGAAGAGTTCTTTCAAAAAATCATTAGTTTTTTCCATGAAATCAGTGTGTAAACATGTATATTCCAGAAAATAAAATATTATTACATTTAAATTATATTTTAGGCATAAATTATTCCCCACTTAAGTGAAATTGTTTAAAAATATTTCTTAATAATATTTAGAAATAAACAATTTTAATTCATTTTAAGGAAAATATTAAAGAGAATTTTAAAGTGGAAAGGCGTGTTTGTTTTCCTAAAAACATAAATAAACCAAGATAATTTTTCATGATAAAATTAGTGATTTTATAAAAAAATGGTGGCTTAAAACAGATTCTAGAGTGCACTTGAAAACGGGTACGAATTCGAGAAGTTCCCTTGAATCGAGTTTGTTTGTCGGGATGAAATTTTGAATGATTATTTAAAAACATGTCACTCCACACAAAATAAAGAAGTATTGTGATTGGAAAACATATATAGAACATTCACACATTTTTTATGAGGATTAAATAATAATAAATAATAATTTCATTGAGGTGAATAGAGAATAAGAGCAACCTAAATGAAAAATGGATGTTCGGCTAAAAAATACTTTTCAACATGGAAATCAATTGAATTGTATGCCCCAAAATTAATAATATTAAAATGGTACATTGAATTCCATTAAAATAAATATATTTTCTATATGATACATCGATGGGCTGTATACATACACCATACACAAGTAATAGTAGTGAATATGGAATATCTCACAAAAATGGAAGCGGGATGAAGAAATCCCTTACCATGTCTGGTGGTGTTCTTCACTTGGTATCAGTGTCCTGGATAACAAAATTAAATTCATTAATTAAGATTTAAAGAATATATTAGACATTTAATTGATTTATTATAACATTATAAAGTTCATTAATGGCCTTTTTGATGGGTTAAGAGGTTCAATTTCTTTGTTCGGGTCTATTTGTTTCATGATCAGAATACATATATACTTGAATGGAGAATCATGTAAATTGAGGATTGTTGTACAGAATTTAAGCTATATTTTATTATTGAACATCCATAAGGTTTCATGGATGTGAATTTCATTTGGATACTTGGAGTGAAGATGAATCATTAAATAAATTATTTAATGATAACTTTTTGGGTTAATTGGTGGTTTTTGAACACTACAAACTCAATTTTTCTTTATAAATCAAGACCATGAATAAAAAATATATTATAGAACCATATATGATACATAATACATAAATTATATTATGTTTCAACCATAATAATGGTTTTATTACAATAATTGAATACAGTAATAGATATTGAAATCCCATCATCCTTGAATGTGATAAATGAGCACATCTCGGATGGTGTTTTCATTTTTTGTATAAATGAATAGGAAATGAGAGTTGATAAAGAATTATTACTTTATAATGTAAAAATTACTGTAAATTTAAGATACTAGAGTAATAAATTTTTTTATTAAATTAGGAGATTAATGAAAAAGAAAATAAAAGGAACTAGAAATGAAAGAAAAGTTGAGAAACCCCTTATGAAAATTCGAAAGCCTTATGGAATCGATTAAAATTTCATAAAATATTTTGATTTAAGAAAAAGGGAATCTTGTAATTATTAATGAATCTGGACAGTAAGGGGGATATGGAATTACATATCTCAACATAAAATAATTTAAATTAAAAGACAATAACATAATAACTGTGCTTGAGAAAGAGAGTGATTTTGAGACGAAAATTTTGCAGCATAATGGCTATGAAACATGGTTTTAGAAAACACTAAAAAGAGTGAGGATAGGGGGAACCCATTTATAAAAGACTCATAAAATATTATAGGGACAGGATAATATTAAAATAAGAACATGGTATGAAAACTTGAAATACATACCACATAAAAGAGTACTTGAATGGAAAGAAATGGAAAGAGGTGTTTACCTCTTGAATTAATCTTCCTTGAGAGCCTCTTTAGGGGAGAGGTTTTTTAATTTTTGAAAGTCCAAGAGCTCATGGACATGGGGGTGAGTATGGAAGGGTATTTTGGAAGAGTTTAGACATATCACAAATCTTGATAGGTGTGAAGAGAATAGGAAGTGAGTGGGGTTTTTATAGTGGAGGAGAGGAGTGAATTTTGAATATTTTATTCATTATTTTATTAATTCCCTCAAGACAACCAATAGTGTTGTTTCTTTTAACTGATAATAGTAATAAGTTCATGTGATTTCTAAAACTGTGGGATTAAATCATACTTACATCACTTATGACCCAATAAATCATGTATTTTGCATTTATTGTAAATTATCGTATTTTAATATTCACCCAAAACGTATGTATTTTAGAAAAATAAAAAAAATTAACTCTAACCATTTTTTGATGTATAGAATTATAAAAATAAAGTAAAATTTTTGAAAGTTGTTTTATATATATTTTTAATTTAATTTTTAATTAAAATCATAATTTATTCCAAAAAGACAACATTAAAACATTAACTCATTTTACAACACCTTGAGACATTAATCAAGGTCCCATAAAATTATCATATAAACAGAATAAAATAAAATAACAATTTTTGATTAAATTTTATTAAAATAAATTTTAAATTTAAATTATAAAATTAATCATAAAATTGTAATAAAAATAATTATGACATAAAAAATATCAATACTTATAGTACGATCATTTTTTCACATTTATGATGTCTAAATTGTATTTATAAATTCATGGGTGAAGTTTCTATTTTTTGGCCAATTTGCTATTTATTACTATTTATGTGGGTATATTACTATTCATAAGGGTATTTTCCTATTCGCCAAAAATTAATTTTGTCTTATCAGACTCTAAATATATTTCTGAATGCAACCACGTATGTCAGTTTTTCGAAATTCAAAACACATAGGTGGAAAAATTATGTTTACTTGACTAGGTTATAACAAAGTGGTGTTTGTATAGACTTAGTGTTTCATGCATTCTATATTAAATTTATATGTAATTCTTGGGGTGTTACATTATCCCCTCCTTACAAAAATTTGATCCTCAGAATTTGAAATTGAACTTTGATAGTTAATGGTTAATACATGAAATTTACCTTGTGGGAAACCCACATCAAGAATATGGGTAAAATATTATATTAATAAGAGGAAAAGGAAATGCATCGGTTTGTAGAAAACAATGTATTCTAATTGGAAAACATGGTTATGGAAAAATAATCAAACTATCATGTATTGACATTAAACTCTAAAACACCATACAATGATCAACGTAAACCATTTCATAATGATTCAACACTTTAGAATGAAGGAATCTGAATTTCCAAGAAGACCTTATAATTAACCCTTAATCAACAAGAATCAGCTCTAAAATTCACATTTCAATCATGTGAATAACATCATCATGTATTTGGTAATTACTTGAATTACCATAAAACCATATTGGAAACATTCATTCTTCTTTATTCCATAATTAAGATACATGTTATTGGATATATTCACTAAATCCAAAAGTGATGTTAACTCTAGCTATGATAGCATAGAACACTTCTCGAAAAGTCAATAATCAGTTCCAAGGTAGTCATTAATTATCTGAATTAATCATTCTTCATCATTATCTCAACATCAGATATATATTAAGGGATGTCTTTCCCTCAAAAATGTGTTTTTTAAAAAAATTAACTTTCTACTGAGTCACTTTTCTTTTGTACCATTCATCATACGACCTCAAATCCTTAATGAAATAGTACTATTGTAAAATCCATATATATCTCATAATTCTTATAAATACTACATTATTGACAAAATACTCAAATGAAATGATTCTTGACTATGAATATTAATCATTCTACTTCATCTGCGGAAATATGATAACTTGATCATTATCCAGAATAATCATTTGGGGTACATTCCTTTGACACTTGGGACATTGATTTGCATAGTGTCTCATATCCTTGTAGTTGATGTATTGTACATTGGAATCCATTTTCTTACCCTTTCAATTATGAACTTGGTGTGATTTTTCTCCACACTTATAGAAAACACCCATTCCCTTCAAACATTTACTTGGGTGATTATTTCCATAGTTATCAAATGTGGGAAAACACTTCTTTCCCTTCTTCCTTTTATCCTCATATCTCTCTACCGTCCTCTTATTCATTTGATTCCCTTCAAAAACATAGGACTCATAGAAGTCTTTAAATACATAGTTAAACATTATATTATTTCATCATATGATGAGGATACTTGGGAGACAATCTTCCTTTGAAAAGATGGCTTAAGACCATTAGAGATATGATCCTTCATAAAATTCGCATCACGTGCATTGGTGAAGTTATCATTCATTCTGGTAGGTTCCATTCCTAATAAATTCCTTATTATATATTAGATCATAAAATTCTGAACTCTCTATAACTCTAAACACGGTATAGCACATATCATAAAATTATGCATCCTAAATCCTATAAGCATATACTTTGGTTACTTTGGGGGCATAAATCATTAACAATGGTGGGTAAATAAAATGTGAATTATCCTAAACATATCCCTTGGTAGTTTCAAACCAAGAGTGTAGAAAGGCCCATTTTCATGTACTATAATACCCATGGTCAATCCCAAAACTCCTTGTGAGAGTTTTTACTCCTAGGTATATCTCTTCCAGATCCACCTCTACTTTTTTGTATCCAGACATGGATATGTTTTTTAGAAAGAATCAAATAATCTATTCCTTACCAAAATTATAGGATTTTATTGTTTTTTTATCCTCAAATACCATCATAGGGATTTGTTCTCTAACCTGTGTTTTCTAAATTTAGTTCCAAATGTTCTTACTAAAGTTCCATTGATAACAACTGTAACACCCTGACCCTAGAAGACTGGAGTCGGTGCATTATTTTAATACATTGGAATGATTTCAAGGAATCAAATCCTAGAGGACCGAGTAGTTTAATAATATTGGAAAACAAGATACATACATAAGTTCAACATTATAAATTTAAAAGAAATACAACATGTAATTTTTATTGGGAACATATGACAATCTAAGATTATCCTTATAGGTAAATAATAAAAAAAACTTCTTCATGTCCTGAGAAAATGAAGCATAAGAAAGGGGTGAGCTCAAATGCTCAATAAGGGTAAAAAATTCAGTAGAATATATCATAAACATAAACAATATGCATGGTGAATAATTTAAAACACATGCCTCTAAACTTGAACACATTACTGAAGGAATATTGTCTGAGTAAATATTGCCATAATAAAACATAACCATTGGTGTTCTACTAGTCGAATAACCACATGAACTTTAAATTACTATATTTATAATGAGGTAAATGAATATGCTGGAAATTCTAAAATATACCATCGAGGCCTCAGCCAAGACATCTAAAAATGATTAAGCCCTCGGCCAAAACCATAAATATTCATTTTGACAAGGCCTTGTGCCAAGACCATAGTTTGTATCAGGAGACCTACCGATGCACCGATGGGATATAGAGGGTCCCACCCGACATTTACTAAGTCCAATGCATTCCTCATATGAACGGTGATAAACATAAAAAATATAAAAATTCATATTGAAACTAACATATGAAATGTAAATAAATTTCCCTGAACAATAAGCAAAAACACTAACCATTCAGAGTAAATTGGTGAATGGTTTTAAGATAGAAAATCCATAGTCAAACTAATCATAAAACATTTAATTACATATGGTAGATGATATCATAGGATATAAAGATCAATGAAGTACAAGATTCAATAAGGGATGTTGTCTTAGATGAAGATACTTTTAAATGAGACCACTGAAAAATTCCTTATAAAATAATCCTAAAACATTCCAAAGTGTCACATAGCACCTTGAAACATTCAAATAATAATCCCTTAGAATATCATGAGAATAAGGAGACTCTTGATATTATATACCAATGGGAAGTACATACACCACATGTATGTAATATGCGGTGAACATGGCATATACTTCATAAAAGTTAATGTGAGATGAGAAAAATACTTTTTACTTTTGAAAGAAGAGTTCTTTTAAAAAAATGATTTGTATTTGATATGAAATCATATTTTAAACATTTATATCCCAGAAAATAAAAGTTAAGGAGATTGAAATTATATTTTAGGCATAAATTAAATCCCACTAAAGTGAAATCATGTAAAAAGAGTTCTTAAGAATCTTTAAAAATAAAACATTTTAGAGCATTTTGAGGAAAATATAAAAGAGAATTTTAAATTGGAAAAGACTGTTTGTTTTCATAAAACCAGAAATGAACTAAGATAATTTTTAATTATAAAATAGGTGATTTTATAAAGAAATGGTGGCTTAAAATAGATTCTGGAGTGCACTTGAAAACTTGTAGGAACTTGAGAAGTTCCCTTGAATCGGGTTTGTTTTTCGGGATGATATTTTGAAAGATTCTTTTAAAACATGTAAATCCCCAAAAAATAAAGAATTATTAGGATTAGTACACATATATAGAACATTGAAACATAATTTATGATGTGTACATAATAATAAATAATAATTTAATTGAGGTGAATAGAGAATAAGAGAAACCTGAATGAAAAACGGGGGTTTGGGTAGAAAATACTTACAACTTTGTAATCAATTGAATCGTATAACCTAAAATTAATTATATTAAAATGGAACCTTAAATAACATGAAAATAAATAGATTCAGGATATGATACATCAATGGGCAGTATACATACACCATACACAAGTAGTAGTAGTAGTGAATACGGAATATCTTGGCAAAATGGAAGTGAGATGAAGAAATCCCTTACCTTAAGCCTGATGATGCTATTCAATTGGTCTTAGTGTCTTGTAAAACCAAATTAAATTCATTAATTTATATTTAAACAACCTATTATACATGTAGCTGATATATTATAACCTTATTAAGTTTATTCATGGCCTTTTTGATGGGTAAAGAGGTTCAATTTCATTTCTCGGGTCTGTTTGTTTCATGATCAGAATACTTATATACATGAATGGAAAATCATGTAAAATGAAGATTTTTGTTCAGATTTGAAGTTATATTTTATTATTTAACATCCAGAAGGTTAAATGGTTGTAAATTTGATTTTTTTTCTTGGAGTGACGATGAATCATTATATAAATTATTTACTGATAATCGTTTGGGTTAATTGGTTGTTTTTTAACACCACGAACTCATTTTGCTTTATAAATCAAAACCATGTGTAAAAAAGGATTATAGAACCATATATGACACATAATAAATATTTTATATTCTGGTTAAACAATAATAATGGTTTCATTACCATAATTTAAGACGGTAATAGAAATGGAAATCCCATCGTCCTTGAATGTGGTAAATTAGTACATCTTGGATGGTGTTTTTATTTTTTGTAGAAAAGAATATGAAAGGAGCGATGATGAAGAATTATTCCATTATAATGACAAAATTACAGTACATGTAAGATATTGGAGTCATAACAACATTTTTATGAAATTAGGTGAGGAAAGAAAAAGAAAATAAAATGAACTCGAAATAATTTTTTTTGAGAAATCCCTTATGAAAATTTGGTAGCCTAAAGGAGTCGCTTAAAATTTCATTAAATATTTTGATGTGAGAAAAATGGTATCTCATAATTATTAAATAATCTGGTCATTAAGGGGTATATGGAATGAAATATCCTAACATAAACCAATTTAAATAAAAAGACAATAACATAATAACAGTGCTTGACAAAGAGAGAGATTTTGAGACAAATATTCTACAGCATAATGGTTATGCAACATGGTTTCAGGAAACAATAAAAAGAGAGAGGGCAGAGGAAATAAATTCATAAAATTCCCATAAAATATTATAGGTACATAATAATATGTAAATAATAACATGGTGTGAAATCTTGAAATACATGCCACATAAAAGAGAACTTGAATGGAAAGAAATGGAAAGAGGTGTTTACCTCTTGAAGTAATCTTCCTTGAGAGCCTATTTAGGGGGGAGGTTTTGGTCTTTTGGAAGGAAAAATAGTTCTTGGACGTGGGGAGTGACTAATTAAGTGTATTCGCGCAGAGATTAGACAAGGAACAATGCTTTCGAGGAGTGAAGAGAAGAGGAAGTTAGTGGGGTGTTTATAGTGGAGGAGAGAAGTGAATTTTGAATATTTTATTCATTATTTTATTAATTCCCTCAAGACAACCAATAATGTTGTCTCATCTGACCTATAATAGTAATAAGTGCATTTTAGTTCCAACCTAGTGGGATTTAATCATCCTTACATCACTTATGACCTAATAAATCATGTATTTAGCATTTATCATAAATTATCGTATTTTACTATTCACCAAAAATTTATGTATTTTAGGAAAATACCAAAAATTCACCATAACCATTTTTTGACATATAGAATTCTAAAATGAAGTTTAATTTTTGAAAATAATTTCTAAATATTTTTAATTTAATTTTAAAATAAAAGCAAAATTTATTCCAAAAAAAACAACATTAAAATTATAATTCATTTTATAACACATTGAAACATTAATCAAGGTCTCATAGAATTATCTTATAACAAAAAGAAAATAAAATAACTATTTATGATTACATTTTTTTGAAAATAAACTTTCATTTTAAATTATTAAATTAATCATAAAATTGTAATTAAGATATTTATGACATAAAAAAATACCAATATTTATACTATGATCATTTTTTCACATTTAAGATCTCTAAATTGTATTTATACATTTGTCGGTGAAGTTTCTACTTCTTGGAGAAATTACTATTCATTACTATTCATATGGGTAAGTTACTATTCATAAGGGTATGTTACTATTCATCAAAAGTAATGTTTCTCTTATCAGAATCTAAATATCATACAAAAAAAATGGTGTATGTCATTTTTTCAAAATTAAAAACACAGAGGTGGAAACATTATCTTTACTTGGATTGGTAATAACAAAGTGGTGTTTGTAGAGACTTAGTGTTTCGTGAATTCTATATTAAATTTATTTTAAAATTCTTGAGATGTTACAAAAGTATTGTTTTCTAGTTGATTGTGTGGTACTGGATTGTTTCTATACCATACCAAGGATGTAGCTACTCTTATTGAATAGTAAACCTTGTAAATATTGTGTTCTTGTGGTTGTGTGTGTTCAGTAGGGATGGAATTCTTTAACAGGAGGAGAAGATTGTTTCAAAAATAAGGAAACATAAAAAGAAAACGATATCACTGATTCACCCCCTCCCCCTCTCGGTGATACTTGGATCCTGACTGGGAACTTCAAATGGTATAAAATGGATAGGTTACCTTCATTTGTTCTTTGTTGAAGTTTTGAAGAGAAGTTGTGATGGAGAATCTGAATTGCATGAACAGTAAGGGGATTCTGATATTTGACGGAAAGAACTAATATATCTGGAAAGATATAAAGATTACTTATCTTATGTCTCTTGGGTATAGAGTTCTTGAAACTAGAATAGATGGATTTCCTCCTATTGATGATAAGGTTCCTCTTACTCTTGCTGATAAGATGAATTTTGAGAATGATGGAAGAGCTAAAAATTCATTACTCTAAAAGCTATATGAGAGTGTGTTTTTAAGAGTGAAAGATGTCTCTATAGCTAAAGGCATTTGGTATAAGTTATAGAACATCTATGAAGGAAATACATAAGTGAAGAAGTCAAAACTACAAATCTAGAGGCCAAAGTATGAAGGCTTGAAAATGGGAGAATCAGATTTTGTTGGGGACTTCTTTACTAGGTTAAATGACATTGTCAGTATAATCAGATGTCATGGTGATAAGTTAGAGGATTCTATAGTTTTTTAAAAGATCTTGATAATTTGTTATGACAAGTTTGATGCCAAAGTGTCTTCATTAGAAGGCAGAGACCCTGAATCATTATCTATGGATGATTTGCATAACACTCTCAATACTTATGAAATGAGAAGGGAGAAGACTATGAAGAGAAAAACAAAAAATGATAGGTAAATTTAATTCATGGCTACAAATATAGATAAGTAAAATAAGACTCTTATTGAAGATGATGCTGGTGAATCTGATTCGGAAGATGATGTATGTAAAACTTTTGATGAAGTTTTATCCTTGTTTTCTAAAAATGTAAAAAAGGTACAGGGAAATAAAATGGAAAACATCCCTTGAAATGTTTTGAGTGTGGATCCATTGGTCACATTGTGGCTAACTGTCCTTAAAAGGATAAATAATAATACAATGATGATGATGATGATGATAGAATTCCAATAAGGTCGTGGAAGAAATAAAATGACAATGATAAATATTTTTCGAAGGGGAAGGGTAAAAAGTTCTTCAAATAAAAAAGTAGAAGCCTTTTATCCAAGGATGAATAATAAAAGGATATCACAGCTAAATTTGAGAAATCATTTGTTGATAAATCTAAAGATAATACCATTATTACAGTAGTGAATAATGGAGATTACGGGAGAAACAGTTCTGAAGAAGGAGAAACTCAACTTGAATATCATCTAAAAGAAGAGTTGAATGAATTTTTGGAGGCAAATCAAAAGGCATGAGAAGGAAAACAAGATGTTGATAAATGAAAATTCATTATTAAACAATCAAGAATGTTTTCCAGATTAGAAAATCAAGATGGTAAAGGAGATTGATGATCTGAAGAATTCTATTAAGAATTAAAAGAATTGTAATGATCACCTTGAAGTAAAGATAAAGGAAAAAGAAGAAGAGCTGGAAATTGTCCAATATAAGCTTTTTAAATCTAAAAAATGAATATCAGTTTCAAACAATCTATCTCAAAAGTTGGTGAATATTCTAGTAAGAATGAACCAAAGTTGGATCAACAAAATTTACCTTCAATGGTTGAGAAGAAAGATGGAACTGGTTCTAATAAGAACAAATATGGAATGTAGCCCAAAAAATAGGGTTTATTTGGGGTGTTGGGTTTGAACCTCAAGGAGGCTTCCTATGTATCCTATTTTAATATGAATAAAAGCCCATGTAGTTCGGTTATGAGGACTTGACCTTATATAGGCTCTCAGGTTTGTCTCGTAGGAGAGTATGGATCTTTGGGAAGATTAAATTCGGGTTTACATCTAATGAGGATTCTCTATGAAAGGGGGCTATGAGGGATGTCTGTACTCATGGTAATTTGGAGTCTTGGTGTGAGATTATACCTAAGGAGGGGGCCAGTGAGCTCGGGCCTTAGGTAGGTATCCTACATATCCAAATTATTTCCAGAAATCAAAGTTCTCATAGTTCAATAATTCCTGGCTAACACACTATGGTTTCCTTTTGGTGGGGGGTCTTATGGATATCATGATTACCATCAACCTCTTGGACCACGTGATTCAAGCTCAGTGTGAGAAACAAGAGGAAGCATAATATTTGAGAAACCATACAATATTATTTTCCTTGAGGTTGGATACATGTCCTTGAGGACTCATGCCTAGGGAGGAACTCTGAAGGAAGGTGAGAGTAAGATTCAAAATAAGGATCTCTACTATAACATGCATTTGACCATGTTGATGTAGTGATAATGGATATCCCTTACATACATGTCATTTTCGATTATTCATGCTTGAATTTGATGGACAAAATGAATTCAAAGATATGGAAAACCCCACATTTATCCTCTTCTACTGGTTGAAGAGGCCGAGGGTACAAGAGAAGAAGGAGGGGAATATATGTGAATGTTCCCTCTCCCATTTTATCTCCAAAATAGTTAGGTATGATAGCTACCTGTTCAGGAAAAACCCTCAGAGTGAAGAGGAGAAAGAGTGAAGCCTCCCTCAAGAAAGGCTAGGGGATTACTTCTGAAGAGGATGCCCTAAATTTGGTTCTGCAGTAAGGGAGGAGGATCTAATTCCATTAAAAAACGAAACACAAGAGTTATCCTCTCCCTACCTGCTTGGAGATGGAGGATCTATGTCTTAGAGATGATAAGGGTCGGACATGGTCCTATCCCTCATACCCAAGATCAGGAACTCCCTGAAACCATTTCCAATGTTGGGTTACTCATGATCATGAGAATTAAAACCCTCATGCACCTTAAGGACCCTAATCATAAGGTCGTAAAAATGCTGGAAACCTATGACCATAGGAAAGTAAATCCAAATGGGATTCACGCTAGTGTGACCCTCTTCAGGGTTTTGCAAGCCTGGAGGATTCATTGGATGTTTTAACTCAGTCCCTCTTAGAAAATGGAGCCAAAGGAAGAGATTCCCTTCCATGGGAGTCTTATAATAGGGTATGATCAGGGTATTGCATAAGGTAGTGACTAGGTCGGTCCAAGGGAGGCTCACATAGGTAGGTGTGGATGATCAAAGGGAGGCTCGTGCAGGTATGCTTGGGTGAGCCAAGGGAGGCTCATGTAGGTAGACTTGGGCGAGGTGATGGTACATTGGGAAACAAACCACGTGGGAAACTACACATGGGACAGACCTTTCCCAAACCTTTAAGGGTCTCCACAGGTGTTCCCGAAAGTGGCTCGCATCGGTCTATTCTCTATGAAGTGGACCTCACACTACTGTTTGTTGACAATGATGGATAGGATTTCTCGCATAGGTGATATGTATTTTAAACCCTGGTAGGACTTTAATTTCACTACCCCCCCCCCCATTCCCTATTTTTTAGGCTTTGAAAGAGTACCTATAAGGTTTCAGTGGGTCTTGGTGAATAAATAGGGCGAACAGAGCATTATGAGGCCTTTGGGATGTTTCTTCCATCTAAATAAAGGCCCCAGAGTCCTATTTATTAGAAAATATGGGACCATGGGAAAAGGGAATCTTTTCCTCAGGTGTTCCTTGCAGGTGTCTCATGAAGACTAATGTGCAGGTTTATCAGGCAGGTACCATGTGTTTCGGTTCTGCTTGAAGGTAGCTACATGGCTCACTTGGGAAAAATCATTTCTCCATACTGGTGGGGATGCACCCCCAAACCCCTAATCAGGATTCGTGTCGATATGCGGTCTTGTACCTTCACTTTCATCACTGGCCCCCATGAAAAATGGATAGTCACAGCGCGAAAGTTTTAGCCCAGGTCAGAGATGTTTTTGGTCATGCCACTGAGAAATCCAATCTGCTCCTCTATCTATCATAAAAGTTGCATTTCTACTCAAAATCAATATTTGGTGTACATGTGAAGTTCAAATCTTTAATTCTGCAGAAAAGTTCATGAAACACATTTCATGATGTCAACAGACTAAAAGTGCATGTTTTTAGTGTAAAAGTTACATTTTAGTTCAAAACTCATGTCACATACTCAAAACTAAGAAAACGCACTCGGATTTTATTAATACTTCAAAAAATGATTCACGATTCATTTAGAACGTGTAGACATTAACCACATCTCAATCAAATATATGGTGTGGTTGTTATGACTAAAAGTATGTGTTTTCATCTAAAAGCAACATTTTATTTCAAAACACATGTAACATTCTCAAAATTGAGAAAAAATGCTTGTATTATCATGATAATTTAAAAAAATATCAATAATTTTTTTGACATGTAAGAATTAACCTCACATGAATCTAGAAAATGGGGCGACTGGTATGACTAAAAGTGCATGTTTTCTATTTAAAAGTGACATTTTAGTTTAACATTCATTTCATGTGTTCAAAAATGAAAAAACACACTTGGATTGTCTTTAAACGTTAGGAAAATGATTGACAATTCATTTTTGTCATGTAATAATTGACCTCTCATCAATCTAACATACGGTGTAATTATTATGACCGAAAGTGGTTATTTTTATTTAAAAGTGGCATTTTAGTTCAAAACACACATCACATAGTCAAAATAGAGAAAATATGATTATATTTTTCTGATACTTTTCGAAAAATATTGTCAATTCATTTATGATGTGTATGAATTAAAGTCATGCCAATATGACACACAGTGTGTCCAGTATGACATAAAGTGTATGTATCCAATTTCATTGTGACATTTAGTTCAAAACACACATCAAACGCTCAAAAATGAGCAAACGTGTTTGGATTATCATGATACTTTTGGACTGTGATCAATAATTCATTCATGGTGTGTAGGAATTAACTACACCTCAATCTAACACACGGTGTGATAGCTATGACAAAAAGTTCATGTTTTTATTTAAAAGTGATATTTTAGTTCAAATATTGTGTCACATAATCAAAACCAAACAAATACACCTAGATCGTAATGATACTTTTTGAAACATATTGATAATTCATTTATAACATGTAGGAATTAACCTCACACCAATCTGACACACAGTGTTTCTTGTATGGATGGAAGTGCATGTTTTCATTTAAAGATGACATTTTAGTTCAAAACACACGTAACATGCTCAAAACTGAGAAAACATGCTCAAATTGTATTATTTTTTTGGGATAAAGATCAATAATTAATTTTTATGTGTAGGAACAAACCTCATATCAATTCCACAAAATGTGTGATCGTTATGACTGATAGTGTTTATTTTCATTTAAAAGTAGCATTTTAGTTCAAAGGGCATGTCACTATTCAAAATTGAGAAAACACACTCATATTTTATTGATAGATTAGGGAAACAATTGATGATTCATTTGTGATAGGTGGGAATTAATCACACATAAATATGACACACAATGTGTCTATTATGACTGAAAATTCATGATTTTATTTAAATGTGGAATTTTAGTTCAAAACGCGCATCAAATACTCAAAACTAATCAAAAAAACTCCTAATATCTTGATATTTGATGATAATTATTGATAATTAATTTGTGATGTGTATGAATTAACATCACATCAATCTGATATGTGGTGTATCCAGAATGACCAAAAGTGCATGTTTTTAATTTGAAATTGTTAATTTAGTTCAAAATATGCTCCACATGATCAAAATAGAGAAAATTTGTTCAAATTTTCATGATACTTTTGGACAATGATAAGTAATCCCTATTTAACATGTAGTAAGTAACATCACATCAATCTGATGTGCAATGTGACCAATATTACTGAAAGTGTGTCACATACTCAAAACAGAGTAATGGCACTGAGAGTGTAGTATTAATTTCCAATATGTTTTATTTATGTATTATGTTATCCTTTTTATTTATATATTATGTTTTATCATTCATGTTGTCTTTTTTTAATAATTTTATTATTTATTCATAATTTTGTTAGGTTTTTTTTATTTCATTATAGTACTACTAAAATAAGCATCACTTCTTTTATGCTGAGGGAGGGGGTGTTCAATAACTAGTTTCACAATTGGACTCTATTGGAATGAGGTCCTAAGCACATCAGAATACTAGACGACCCGGTCTACTACATGTTGGATTTGTTTTTGATTTGGGTTTGAAATTATAAATGTTTGTAATAAATTGTATATGTCAATATAATTGTAATGTATCGAAATGATTGTAATGTAAATGTATTTGTATTTCACTACCACAAGAACGAGTTTTCATAGCACCACCCTTCAACAATGCTAAAAAAGTGTTGATGAAGAGGGTACCATTATCAGTTCTAAAAAAAGCACTAATAAATGGGGTCCCATTAATAGTTGTACAAAAATTTTGTTTAAATAACCCCTCTATCCTTGCTTTTTTAGCAATGAAAAATGTACCTTCTTTATCAGCACTTTTTTTAGCACTATTAAAGAGACCCCTTTATCAATGTTTTTTTAAAGCGCTGATAAAGACCCCTCTTTATCAGTGTTTATTTACGAGCGAAAGTATGTTTTAATATATATATATATATTTCATTTAAAATAATATATGAACATATAAATATATTTTTATTGATATAAATACAATATATATTTTTTAAATATGTTTTTGATAAAGCTAAATAGGAATTTACACTTAATATATAATATAATTAGTGAAAATGAATTATAAAATAATAAAAATATTTTTTTAATTAATAATTTTCTAATTATTATTGAGTTATAGTCATTTAATAATAGTTTGAATATAAAAAAAAATCAATAAAATTAATAAAAGATCGAAAATAAGTTGAAAACGTAACTCAAATTTCAAACGGACCTAACTTTTGCTCCAGGTGTCCATTTGGGCTCCCCCACACATAAAATCGAAACTTGCGACGAGCGATATGCAATAATGATAGTTGTAAATCCCCTGTCACATTTTTCTAGGCTAAAAACATGGCCTAGATGACTTCCAAAACTGAGTTTTTAGTCGGGGTACCCCAATGTTTTAACATTCGATGCAATTTCAACCTATTTTAAGGGTGTGGGCTTGCAAATTTTTAGTGGGGAATAAATTTATTCCTAGGGATTACATTTATATTGATATTATTGTTTTGAAATTTTATCATTTTCCATAGTGTAATGTTATTTATAATCAAATATATAACAGTATATACATGTTTTTTTATATATACTCGCATAAAAAATTAATTTTATGAATAAATAATTAAACATATTTACATATAAAATATATTTCTCAATATATAAATCTTTTATAAATAAAAAATAATATCCATTTTATTTAAAATAAAAATGTATGAATATTTATATACATTTACTTATACAATTAATGTATATATAATGTTTATATATATATATATGTATATATATTTTTGTGTCTGTTGACAAATATATATATGTTTATCTACATATTTTAATATTTTTATATAAATATTAATATATAAATATTTAATTATATTTATAGATGTGCGCATATATATAAATATATATGTATGTATGTTTTTATAAATACACACACAAAAAAAAATTTATATATGTATATTTGTGTGTGTTTGGATAAAAAATGTAACGAAATATATATAAATATATAGATATATCATAAAATATAAAATAAAATAATATAGGTAACTAGAAAAGTCGTGGGTGCATGAGGAGAAGCTCTTAGTTTCAAAACCCAGCAAAGGCAAGGGCGCGTGGACGATTGAGCAGGTGTTAGCGCTGTTGAAGGGGGAGAGGGAGGCTAGCGCTTTTAAAGAAGTGGGGATAGCGCTGTAATAAGGGGGTTCAAGCACTGATAAAAGGGTGTGGTCAACCCTCCGATTTTTAGCAAAAAAAATAATTTTACAAAAAATCATTTTTTGATCTTTATTGTAAGAACCCGGACCTTCGTTTTAGGTACTTTTTCCCTTTTTTTGGTGTTTTTGATAAAAGAGGAGTTTCTGGAAATTTTTGATGTACACACCGTGTACTTCGTTGCTGCTCGAGTCCGTGTTTTGGTTGTTTCATGGCCACACACAAAGCCATGTAGGGGTGACATGGAGGCCGCCTAAAGCGGAGTACAGAAAACCCTAGTACACGTCGTGTGCTCCAAAAGTACACGTCGTGTACTTTCATTTTTTCATTTAATATACCATTGTCAAGTCATAACCCCAGAACTGTCTTCTTCTCTAGCTTCTTCGACCGAGAGCGTTCTGTATGGCCACAGATCTTCTGCAAGCCCCCGAGCCTCTGTCCATTCTCTGAGTTGACCGTCGTCGATTGCGTTGGGACCGCAGCGGTAATATCTTCCTTATCTTATAGCTTTGATTTCCAATTCCACTTCTTTCTCAAGTTATTGTGGGTTTATTGTTTTTGAGGTTCAAGTATATCGATCTCCTAGCATCCAGGTAGGTGTTTTGTGCCTTTCTGTAGAAGTCTTTGAGTAATTTGTGCAAATTCCACGAATACCCTTGAACGTGGTATTGTGTGTTTCTTGTTTTTCGCTTGTTGTTTGACTTCTTTGTTTATATGCCTGAGTAGAGGTTACTGGTTGTGAATAGGGTAATTTTACTGTGCTTTGGATGTTTTCCCCCTTCTTGTTCTTCCTGTTTATGACCGTTTGGTCAAGCTTTGCTTGTATGGATTTTTCCAGTTCCATGCCTAGTTGTTGGATGGTGTGATTGTTTTTCTTCCATGCTGAGATGCTATAGAACTCTTAGCCAAGTAGTTCTTGAGGTTCACATTGGCTGTTACGGGATGCAATACTTTCTGACTTGACACGGGGATTTGAGAACCTAGTGTAGTAGACCATAGGGGTAATGGATATGGGATTCTCCATAGTGTCTTTAATTTTACGATGTGAGACCATAGGGGTAATTGACGTCGAGTGCTTCCTCAGAGTGTCTGTAGTTCCTTGACGTGGGCCACAGGAGGAATGCGACGTTGAGTGC
Organism: Viscum album; assembly: GCA_963277665.1. Lineage (NCBI taxonomy): Eukaryota > Viridiplantae > Streptophyta > Magnoliopsida > Santalales > Viscaceae > Viscum > Viscum album. The sequence continues at coordinate 185,970,698 of OY728155.1, read as the reverse complement.
TTCCCCAGAGCACCTTTAGTACGATACGAGACTATAGGGGGAATTGACGGTGGGTACTTCCCTAGAGAGTCTATTCTTTAGCTGAACCAGATGGGTGAGACTGTTTGTGCCTCCCAGAGTGTTACGAGTACATGTAGGTTTAGCCATAAGGATTAGGCTATTAGAACTACCCAGAGGTTACATGTTTGTTCTTCTTGCTTGAGTGGCTGCTTACTTGTTTGTAAAATAAATACTAGAAGCTGTGGATAGTTTACTTTTGTGTATTGTCCTTTTTACTGCTTACTGTTTACTGTTTACTGTACTTTACCTGCCATATAATCACTGACAGTTAGTCATAGATCATCAGGTGGTTGCATACTGGGATTTAGTCTCACACCCAGTTTGTGTCATGCTTTTTGGCCCAAACAGATTATGTTGTTGCAGGTATAGATAAGCGAAAGCTCCCTTATACTTCAGGTACTTGACTTGCTGAGGAGTTGGAGAGAATGGGACCAAGATATGGCTTGCGATGCTGAGGACTTATCTGATTACTTTTCTTTTGTAATCTATTTTAATACTGTATTCAATATTGTGAATTTTTTGGATGCTTTCATAGAACTATATGCATCATGCATCATTTCATTTATATATATATATGCGTGATCCAGTTGTTTACTATTTAATCTTCCGATGTTTATTGTTGTTGGATAATCTCTACTTCCAATGATGTATGTTTAGTTATTTCTGATGTGTTATATTCCAATGAGGGCGTAGTTTCCCCATTATCATGCCCAATTCCCTCACTGTTAGTCGGCAACCTCTGGCGTTTGGGGAATTGTGCTTGAGGCCATGTGACCAACCGAGTACGGGGCGCCTCTGGGTGGCTTCCAGAACCGGGATGTAACAAAGTGGTATCAGAGGCTCAGTTTTATCTTCTGCTCTTTTCGATATAGGGGATTCTCATAGCTTTATCTTTGTTGCTATTATAGAGAGCCTTGGGCTCTGTATATTTTCTTCTCCCAACATGTTGACTCTAGACACACCGTTGGGGACTAGGATGGCTAGTGTACGTCAGTGCAAAGAGATCCCTCTTGAGGTTGTGGTGTGTCACTTTCTATGGGATCTCTATGTCCTAGAGATGGCAGGCTATGATGTCATTCTAAAAATGGACTGGATAGTTCCTTACTAGGAAGTCGTCGACTGTTTTCACCGTAAGGTGAGATTCATATCACCATAGGGTGGATCCTTTCTTCAGAGAGATGAGTGGGATGTCCAGGCGAGTAGAGCAGGGCCCGAGCATCATGGGCTAGGCGGAGTTACAGCTCAGACCGCTAGTCTTTATCTGGATGACCAGGGGTCTTCATAGTTTGACATTTATCCAGTGGTGGATCATTTCATGTATGTCTTTCTAGAGGAATTTTCAGGTTTTCCTCCAGAGTGTGAGATAGACTTTTCCATTGAGCTCGTGCCAAGAGCGGCACCAGTGTCTATTCCACTTTATAGGATGGATACACCTGAGTTGCAGGAGCTCAAGAAGTAGTTGAAGGAGTTATATGAAATGGTATTCATCCGACCTGGTACTTCTCCTTGGGTTTCGCCTATCCTGTTTGCGAAAAAGGTAGTTTTCACCTTTAGGCATTGTGTGGATTATTAGAAGCTAAACCAGCTGACGGTCATGAACCGATATCCCTAGACTAGGATTGATGACCTCTTTGATCAACTTCAAGGAAGATGGGTGTTCTCAAAGATCTATTTGAGGTCCGGTTATCATCAGTTTCATGTTAGACCATCTGATATACCACATATAGCTTTCCGAAGCAGGTATGGTCTATACGAGTATATGGTTATTCCGTTCGGTCTCACGAACGCGCCTGCAGTTTTCATGGCACTGATGAAACGAGTATTCCATCCATACATAGACTCATTCATGGTGGTCTTCATGGAAGATATCTCGTTGTACTCTCACACTCGACACGACCATGCTACCCATCTTGAGACCGTTCTAAATACACTAAGAGAGCATCAGTTATATGCTAAGCTCTAGAAGTGACACTTTTGGATGGATTCAATTCACTTCATGGGTCATGTTATCTCAGAGATATGAGTATTATTAGAACCATAGAATGTGAGAGAAGCACTTTCCTAGGAGAAATTGAAGAACATATTTGAGGTGCGGGGTTTTCAGGGCTGGCTGGATACTACAGACGCTTCATACAGGACTTTTCACGCTTAGCAGCACCGCTGAAGGGTCTGACCAAGAAGGGTGTGAAGTTCTTATGGTCAGATTCTTGTGAGTCAGCCTTTCAAGAGATGCAAGGGAGGTTGAATTCAGCACTGATACTAGTCTTTCCAGAGCTAGGCAAGAGCTACACTATTTACTACGATTCTTCAGTTATCGGGTTGGGAGCTTTGCTTATGTAGGCAGATGGAGTCGTTGCGTACGGGTCTCGGTATTTGAGGACACATGAGAAAAAGTACCCGATGCATGATCTGGAGTTGGCAGCTGTTGTTCATGCATTACGCTATTGGAGACATTATCTTCTGGGAGTGCATTTTGTGGTTTTCACTGACCACAAAAGTCTCAAATACATCTTCACTCAACGTGATCTAAATCTGAGACAACGCAAGTGGGTCGAGTATCTTCAATCCTTTGACTTTGAGCTTGATTATACACCTGGTAAAGGCAAAACAGTGGCTGATGCGTTGAGTAAGAGGACTCAGATTCAGGCAGTTCATGAGGCCAGTATTGAGTGGTAGCTTATGGCACTGTTCTCTGAGATGCATCTGGAGGTGCACAACAGACAGGGGTATATTTTTCTATCTTATGTAGTTGTTACCTCTGCAATTCTTGATTGGGTATGAATGAGGCAGCTATTAGATTCTGAAGTCCTAGTCTTATGGGAATGTGTGTCAGGAGAGGACCATATTCCGAGATGGACAGTAGGCGAGGATGAGATCTTGCATTTCTAGGGATACGTATGTGTACCAACAAACATATGTGAGAATCTGATGTGGGACTTTCATTCCTCGGTTTAGGAAGTTCATCCTGGCGTCACCAAGATGTATCGTGACCTACACCGTCAGTATTGTTGGCCAGGAATGAAAAGAGATATTGGTGGTTTTGTCATGAGGTGTTCCACTTGTCAGCAGGTGGAGGCAGAAAATCAGCGACCATCGAGTCTTTTATAGCAGTAACCCATTCCTGAGTGGAAGTGGAATGATGTCGCAATGAACTTTGTGACCGGTTTTCCAAGGTCACCTCGAAGGAATGATGTTGTTTGGGTTATCATCGATAGGCTTAAAAAGGTGTCTCACTTCGTGCCACTCAAGGAGACCTTACATGTTGATGAGTTGGGATGGTTGTTCATCTGAGAGATTTTACATCTACATGGAGTTCCACATTCCATTATTTCAGACAGAGATGCGTGTTTTACTTCTTGGGTCTAGAAGGGGCTTCAGAAATCTTTGGGTACACATGTACTTTAGAGTATAGCATACAATCCCCAGACTGATGGTCAGTCCCAGCGTACGATTCAGGTGCTTGAGGATATTCTCTGAGCTTGCATTCTAGACTTTGGAGGTCCTTGGGAGAAGCATATTCCTCTTATGGAGTTTTCCTACAATAATAGTTTCCAAGAGACTATTCATATGGAACCGTATGAGGCTTTGTACTGTAGGCCATGCCGATCACCCTTATTTTGGCTAGAGATAAGAGAGGCTGCTTTTCTAGGACCTCGTCTTGTTCATGAGACCTCAGAGAATATAGAGTTTATTCAGAAGAGGATGGCTACAGCACAGTCTCAACAGAAGTATTATGGTGATCAACGGAGATGACATCCGGAGTTTGAGGTCAGGGATCACGTTTTCCTGCGTGTCATACCATGGTTGGGACACAAGAGGATTCAGTGATAGGGTAAGGTTTCACCATGGTACTTCGGGCCATTTGAGGTCTTGGAGAGAGTTGGGCCAGTTGCCTATCGGTTGCAGTTACCTCAGAGGTACCGAATTATGCACGACTTCCTCCCCATTTCTCAGCTCCGACGTTACTTTTCAGACCCATCTCATGTCTTTCTACATGAGGAGGTTGTGCTCGAGGTAGATGTGTCATTTGAGAAGCATCCTATCCGGATTTTCGGTCACAGTACAATGTTTCTCCATGGCCGGTATGTTCCTCTCGTACGGGTGCTATGGCAGCATGGGCGAGTACAGGACGAGACATGAGAGAGGGAGGCCGATGTACGATCGTAGTGGCTGGAGCTGTTCGAGGTTTCTTCTTCTATGTCTCACAAGGAAAATTCAGGGACGAATTTCTTTAAGGGGGAATGTTTTTAAGAACATGGACCTTCTTTTCTGGTACGTTTTTCATTTTTCTGGATGTTTTGAGAAGAGAGGAGTTTCTGTAAATTTTTGAAGTACACGTCGTGTACTTCGTTGCTGCTCGAGGCCGTGTGCTTGCCATGTCAGGGCCACACACACAGCCATGTAGGGGGGACATGGAGGCTGCCTAAAGCGGAGTATGGAAATGCCTAGTATATGCCATGTACTCCAAAATTTCATGCCGTGTAGTTTCTTTTTTTGATTAAACGGACTGGGGTCGCGTCTTTACCCCAGAACCATCTTCTTCTCTAGCTTCTTTGACCAAGAGCATTTCGTACGACCAAAAATCTTCTCCAATCCCCCAAACCTCCGTCCGTTCTATGAATCGACCACCATAGATTGCGTTGGGACCACAGTGGTATGCTCTTCCTTCTCCAAGATATTTGTTTTCCAATTCCTCCTCTATCTCAAGTTATCGTGGGTTGAGCATTTTGGACGTTTTCATAGATCGAGGATGTTCCAAGTAGAGTAAAACTTAAAGGTTCATGTATATCAATCTCCTAGAATCCAGGTTGGTGGTATGTGCCTTTCTATAGAATTCTTTGAGTATTTTTTTGCAAATTCCACCAATACCCTTGAATGGGGTATTGCGTATTTTTTTCCCTTGTTGTTTGCCTTCTTTTCTTATATGACTGAGTAGAGGTTATTGGTTGTGAATAGGGTAGTTTTACTGTGCTTTGGATTTTTTTCCCTTACTTGTTCTGCATTTTTATGACCATTTGGTCTAGCTTTGTATGTTAGGATTTTTCCAGTTCGCTTCCTAGTTGTAAGATGGTGTGACTGTTGTACTTCTATGATGAGATGTTGTATACTTCTAGCCAAGTAGTTCTTGAGGTTCACTTTGGCCCTTACGCGATGCGATACTTTCTAACTTTACACAGGGCTCTGAGAACCTAGTGTAGTGGACCTTAGGGAGAATGGATGTAAGGGCTTCTTTAGAGTGTCTTTAATTTTGCGATGCGAGACCACAATGGGAATTGACATCGAGTGCTTCCTAAGAGTGTCCACAGTTCCTCGACGCAGGACACAGGGGGAATGAGACATTGAGTGCTTCCCCAGAGCGCATTTAGTACGATACTGGACTATAGGGGGAATTGATGGTGAGTTCTTCCCTAGAGAGTCTATTATTTAGCTGAACCAAATGGGTGAGACTGTGTGTGCCTCCCAGAGGGTTTCAATTACTTGTAGGTTGAACCATAAGGGTTAGACTGTGAGAACTACCCAGTGGTTACATATTTGTTCTTCATGCTTGAGTGGCTACATACTTGTTTTGTAAAATAAATACTAGAAATTGTTGAAAGTTTGCTGCATTGTATTCTCCTATTTAGTGCTTACTATTTAATATTTACTATACTTTACCTGTCATATACTCACTGACTGTTAGGCATAGATCTTTGGGTGGTTTCATACTAGGATTTAGTCTCGCACCATGTTTGGGTATGCTTTTGGGCCCAAACAGATTATGTTGTTGCAAATATAGATAAGGGAAAGCACCCTTCAACTTCAGGTACTTGACTTGCTGAGGATCTATAGACCATGCGACCAAGATATGGCCTGCGATGCTAAGGAGTTATCTGATTAATTTTCTTTTGTAATTTGTTTTCATGTTGTATTCAGCATTGTGACTTGTTTGTCTAATTTCCTAGACCTATATGCATCATGAATCATTTCATTTATATATATATGGGTGCTCTAGTTGTTTACTATTTAGTCTTTCTATGTTTATTATTGTTGGATATTTACTACTTCTACTGTTGTATGTGTTGTTACTTCCACTATGTACTCTGCCAATGAGGGCATAGTTTCCCCACTATCACACCCAAGGCCCTCGCTGCTAGTCAGCAGCCTCTAGCATTCAGGGAAACGCACTTGAGGCCATGTGAACAACTGGGTACGGGGAACCTCTGGGTGGCTTCCAGAACTAGGACGTTAAATTTATCACCATTTATTAGCTATAATAAAAGGGGATTTTTAACAGCACAAAAAAAACGATGATGAATAACCCTTTTATTACTGTTTTTTAGAGTTGATAAAAGGCCTCTTTTATAAACATTTTTTTACCGTTGATAAAAATGGTCTTTATAATCATTTTTTAGTGCTGATGAAAAAGGATCATCTTTTAATACGACATCAATTATCCGAGTTTTTTTAGCGTTGATAAATTTTTTTTAATGCTGATAAAACCATGTTTTATAGAACTATTTGTAATTTATTTTAATGAAAATTTAATTGTAATTTATTTTATTTTATTAATATTGATGTCTGTAGTGTGATGTTCATGAGCACCACATTACATCACCTGATGAATTTTATCACCATTAGAGATAACGTTGATAAATGTGTCTTTTATTGGTGCTATCTCTAATATGGATAAAAGATATTGTCTTTTAACAGGTGTCAATATCTCCATTTTTTAAACATTGATTAATCCAAAAATACGTTCATAAAAATAAATTTTGCAGTATTGATATAATTTCTTTATGAAATAAAAAATTGGTTGAAAAATAGTGTATTAAAAGTAAATTTTATAATGGTAGGATGGGGTGTGATATCATATTTTTTATAGATTTATGATGATATTAAAATGTAGATGAATGTACAAGGTTTTTTCAAAAATAACGTAAATTTTTTTGACTGATGAAGTCTAATATTTTATATAATGTAATGATGAATTTGAAAAATATATGTGTTGACTCGGTCATTATATGGAACCATATCCCACGCCCCCACTACCCCCAACTTTCCTGGCCTCACATGTCATGCCATACAATAGAGACAAGATTATTTATTTTTAATAATTTTAATTTTTTATTAAAAATACAAAAATCAGACATTTGTACGCGACTTCATTCATCACCCAACATTCATTTTTATTTAATAAATATAATATTTAAATAGATAAATTAACAAAAAAAATATAAATCAAATTAAAATTATCCAAACATTGAAATTATAGATTATTTTTAAAAAAATCAAAAACAAACTCAAAATTATAAAAAATGAATTAATAAAACAAAAAATATGACACAAAACACATGTGCTTTAAAACTATAAAATATATTTTTAAAAATAAATATTACCATTTCAAAATAAAATACATATATCACTTGATATTTATAACATGAAACGTATATATGAATCACATAACATATCCAATACAAACGTATAAAATACACAAAACACATAAAACACGTAACATTTTATTTTCAAAAAGACAATTGTGTTTTAAAAAAATATCAAAAGATGATTTGAATACTGAATAAAGGTTTTATGAATAAAAAAAATATTTTATGTGTGTTTAAACAAATCACGCGATCGTGCTTACATATAATCACATAACATTTAAATTAGAGAACATGCAAAATGAGCGGATCATATAAATATATAAAAATAGATTATATAAAAAACATAATATTTAGTTAAAAAGGAAATCATAAAACATATTTTTTGTTTTTCAAACATCATAAAATGTCTCAAACAAAATATTTAATTTCTTAAAATGATAAAATATTTTATCCGGATTAAAGACAAAACTTGTAACACAAAACTGACGGTTCCAGGTGCAACAGAAACGCACGCTGAGCGATGTGATGATTAAATTTTCTTTTAATTTCATTTATTCGGAACCTCAATAGAGGATCATTAACTTTAATTTTATAATTAATTTATTTAGATTGAAAGAAAATTTTCTTTTAATTTCAGTTTTTTGGAACCTCAATAGAAGATCATGCACGTTAATTTTATAATTAATTTATTTAGATTGAAAGAAATCAATTAACTTGACTTCAGCCTTTTTCTTCGTAGTCAATGTTCATCTGAAAAAACTCATTCGGATTGCCTTCATTTCATTTGTGAGGATCCAAGAATAGAATCCCTCTAGCGGTGATCCACACATGCTACAATGATCTCTGAGAAATCATTCGATCTCTGGGTGTTAGCGCATCGAATTGAATGTCTTGCATTATTCATTCTTGAATGTTCACTCTTCCGTTGTGAAGAAATCTTTTTTGTGTTCTCGTTCTCACTACAAGATATTCAGGTAATGGATGAACATGATTTTATCAGCGCAAACGCTGATTGAAGTTTTAAATAAAAATTATTATTATTATGTATAAAATTATTACATTTATATTAAAAAATAATGTTTATTTATATACATTAATTAGAAAATGCATGTTTGTAATTAATATATATATGATATATTAATATACATTTTTTAATAATTCAAATATATATATATAATTATTTTTTAAAAAATATTTATAAGATTATAAATAAATATATATATTAAAATAATTATAAAAATATAATATTTTTTAAATAATAAATATATTTATTATATTTTAATTATATTTAAATACTTTTTAAATATATTTATTTATAATTATAATTATAAATAAATAATTAATATATATTTAAATAAATATATGTCTCCAATGAATTTGGTCAATAATATATATATATATATATATATATCTTTAGATAATAATGATATTCATGAGCAAGATTGGTGTTCTTTATGTTTATATATTGATGCGTGATTATAATTGATACAATATGATCATATGTTTATTTGTGTACATAATTGTGGGTTTCTATGTTCCAAATGTTAATATTACTTATATTATGATGACACATGCATACTTTATGTATTCATAACCCAGGAATGTTCATTTATGCATCGACACCCTTATTATTCATGGTTTCCATATATACGATGACTCATTTTTTATGATCTATAATTACTAGGTATGATTCACACATTTTATACCCATAAACTTATTATGCTCTCATAAATACTTCTAAAATTACAATAAATATATTTAAATAATAAATATATTTATTAAAATTATAATTATAATTTCTTAATTATATATAAATGCTTTTAAAATTTATTTATTTATAATTATTATTATAACTATATATATATTTAAATAATTGTAAAATTACAATAAATACTATCACGACCCCTCCCACCAAAGATACTGCAATGGGAGGAGAGAGATAATGACCCCCGAGTCCCACCTCTAGTAGGCTATGGGTTGGCGACTAGCACCGACGGTATAAAAATCTCATAATATGGGAGGCATTACCCTTAATAGGAAAACAAGATCAAGAGATATAATGAATCAACCACAAACAACTCCATGATCTAATATAAAATAAATCCGAACCATCCTGTAATGTATGTATAAATCAAAACTGATACATATAAAAGTCTCCAAATGAAATCCCAAAAGAGTAAAAACTAAGGCAACAACACAATAGACGTACTTCCCTATTTATATACATGGAATTTCAGTTACAATATTTAATTTCATAACAAAAATTAAATAAATTCATGAACTTAGAGAAAACCCATGCATTTAATAATAATACCACACCATTATTTATTGTGCGCCAACTTGCGCAAAACGGAATTATAAATAAAATTATGCGGCATAAAATAATAAGAGTGTTATTTTAATTTGTGTCAACTAGTTAAATAATTTTTTACCATCTTGCAAATAATTATTTTACTACAGGACCGAACTTGGTCCGCTTGAACTCCACTTCAATTTACTGAACCTCCAAATAAGTAAATAAATAATTTATTCCCTTAAATAAATATTTTATTTACAAACTAGTAAATAAATATTTATTAAATGTTTAATAAAATAAATATATAAATTTTATTTAATTTATGTGATCATTTAAACTTGAATAAAATTATTCCACAGTCTTGAGAATAATATTTATATCATTAATTAAATACAAATATAATTTAACCGAGACCACCAAATACACTTAGTCTCTGACCGTATAGGATTCTTTCCCATTGGCATTAGGCAGGCTTACCTAAAGTCCAAGAGTACTGTCTAGCTATGGGTCAAGGCACCCAAGAGAAATAATGTAAAGTTGCAACAATGACATCCACATACGAACGCTCAATGTGTAATATAATCCTTTTGTCGCAATATCTCATCAAGCAGGTTTCATGACTTTGTCATCAACTTTTATGCTTGATACGTCATTCATTGACCACCTGAAATGAACTCATCGTTACACCATAGCCATGAAATTTCGTGTGATGGTTCTATTTCAATCAAAGGGAGGAGATATCAACTTCCATAAATGGAAGGGAAAAATATTTCCTCGACTTATCCATTAATAACATGCCACTCGTGATGCACCCAACATACCCTACATCCTTCCAACTGTTTGTGTGACGGTTTTCGTCAATAAATCAAAGTGTGTAAGTCATGAAACATATTAATGATAATCTTAATGTCTAAAGATCATTACACATGCTGGAAGATAAAAATATCCGATGACACCAAAACATGCACAATTCATACTGGCGGGTCTGTTATCAAATTCCCATAGCTTAGATATTACCAAGTGCGAACTTTATGTGAGGAAGTCTCATCTTCTTTTGAGTAATCACACCTGACGGTCTGCATGCTATGTGTCCCATAATAGAATGTCATCCAACCACATAACTATATTTAAGAATATTGTTATAGCATTTCAATATTCTCATCAAAGCGGGGAATTTCCATGACCTTATCAATGCAACAAATACTCTAGGTCATTATTACATCATAATAATGCAGAACAATGAACAATATGTTCCATGTAATCAAAGTAAAACTAGTTGGTTCTAGGACCCAAACTATTAAAAACTTCCACTTAGACTAGAACCAACTTCATACGACTTTCAGTCCACTAGACCTCACATGATGATCATGTTTCTGCTGAGTCAAGTCATTAGTCAAGGGGTTCACCACGCCGTCTTCCATGGAAATACTACTCTCTACAACTTCACCTCTGTGAGAAAAATCCCTCAAGTGATGATCCTTTCGAAGTATGTGCTTTGTCCGATGATGTGACCTTGACTCTTTTGCGAGAGCCACTGTTGCAATATTATCACAGTATAGTGTGATGGTATCTTTACTGCTAGATATCACATCTATCTCCTGGATGAAATTTCACATCCAAATTACTTCTTTAGCTGCCTCAGAATCTACGATATACTCGAACTCAGCTGTAGAATCTATGAACACACTCTACTTTGAGCTCTTCCAGCTCACTTCACCTCCATTAAAAGTGAATATGTATCCCATTTGCGACTTTATGTCATCTTGATCAGTCTAGAAACTATCAACTACATATCCTCTGATGACTAGTTCCCCGTATTCTTCAGAAACCAAAAACATATCCTTAGTATGCCTTAGATACTTTAGGATAGTCTTGACTGCCATCCAATGGTGGTCACCTGGGTCATCTTGGTATCTACCGCACTCAATGCATAGGCGACATCTAGCATAGTACATAGCATTCCATACATGACTGACCCAATCGCTGTTGCATATTGAGTACTTCCCATTATCTTTCATTCCTCATGTGTTTGAGGACACGTTTTCATGGAAAGATGAATTCCATGTGACACTAGAAACAATCCCCTCATGGATTGTTCCATACTGAATCTCTTCAGTATCTTATCAATGTATGTACTTTGACTTAGACCCAACAATCCCTTGAATCTATAATGATGTATCTTGATCCCAAAAATATATGCTTCCTTTCCCATGTATTTGAGGGAGAAGCATTGATTCAACCATGCCTTAACAAAATGTATGACTAGTATCTCGTATCCAATAAGAAATATGTCATCAACATATCCTATTAGGAAAATGACTACAGTCCCACTAAACCGTTTTTAGACACACGACTGACATTCATTCTTGATAAAACCAAATTCTTTTATGGCTTCATCAAAACTAATGTTCCATGACCGAGATGTTTTCTTTAATCCATAAATGGATTTCTGCAACTTGCATACCTTATTGGCATCCTTTGGAGTCACAAACCCTTCAAGTTGTGTTATGTAGACATCTTCCTAATGTTCACGGTAAGGAAAAATGTTTTGACATCCATTTTCCAAATCTCATAGTCTGGGTAAGCCGTAATGAAAAGCAGAATTTTGAGGGATTTCAGCATTGCAACTGGTTAGAAGGTTTCATCATAGTCAATTCCTTGATGCTATTTAAAACCTTTTAAAACCAGTCATGCCTTATAGGTACTGACTTGTCCTTCCATGTCCAGTTTCTTCTTGAATACCCATTCGCAACCAATAGACTTTACAACAACTGGAGGATCTACCAAAATGCAGACTTGGTTTTGGTACATGGAATCCATTTCCGAATTCATGGCTTCCTGCCACTTGGAAATGTCTGTGACACTTACTGCTTCCTTGTAGGTTAGAGGATCATTATTATAAACTAATAATGAGTCACCATCCTTGGTAATTAGAAAACAGTACCGTTCCGGTTTTCTAGCCTCTCTTGTACTCCTACACAGTATTTGTGTCTCTAGAACAAATTCTTCTTCCACAAGGCTTTGTAGAATCTCTTCCTGTACCAACTCTTGTGTACCTTGAGCCTCAAATTCATCAAAGTCTATCTTGTTTCTACTATCTCTTTTGGATATGTACTCCCTCTCAATGAATATGGCATGTCTTTCACCTAAAAAAGTTTTGTCTAAGGGGTTGTATAGGTAATATCCCCTTGTTTCCTTGGGGTATCTTATAAAGGTACAATTTGTGCCTTAGGGTGTGAGTTTGTTACCTGAAGAGGCCTTAACAAATGCTTCGCTACCCCACACATGTAAATTCGATAACATGGATTTTCTTCCAATCCAAAACTCATTTGGAATACCATTTATCGATTTAGTTGGTACTTGGGTTAGTATGTGTTCCTCTGTTTGTAACGCATATCCCCAAAAAGATAATGGAAGACTCATATGACTCATCATTGATCTCACTATGTCTAACAGGGTGTGGTTCCTCCTTTCACTCACACCATTCCACTTGGGTGTGTTGGGAGGAGTGAGTTGGGATAGGATCCCAAACTCCCATAAGTAATCAATGAAGTCTTGTTTAAGATATTCTCCACCTTAGTTTGAGTAGAGTTTCTTAATCTTCTTACCAAGCTGGTTCTCAAATTAATTCTTATATTCTTTGAACTTATCAAAAGAATCCAGCTTATACCTCATTAAGTAGATATATCCACATCTACTAAAATCATCTATAAAAGTTATGATGTATGAGTACCCTCCCCTTGATAAAACTGGAAATGGTCCACACACATCGGTATGAACCAATTCAAGATGTTTTTTAGACCTTTCACTTTTCCCACTAAATGGGAATTTGGTCATTTTTCCTTGTAAACATGCATGACATATGTCAAGTGGTTTTAGTTTGAAAAACTATAAATATCCATCTTGATGTAACTTTGTCAAGCATTTCTTGTTTACATGACCTAGCTGGTGATCCCAAAGTTAGGCATGGTATGAGTCATGTGAAGTATCATTACTATCGATTTCCATTACTTGTTTTGTGTAATCCAACATGTAAAGTCCGTTGTATAAATGTGACCTACCATAACAAATTCTATCTTTATAAAAGAAGAAAAATTCATTTCCAAACATGAAAACAAATCCATCTATGTCAAATCTGGATACTGAAATAATGTTTTTAGTAACATAAGGAACATAATAACAACCCTTAAACACCAAGATCATCCCAGTTGGCAACTTGAGGTGGTAGTCCCCGACAGCTATAGCAGGAAGTCTAGCTTCGCTGGCTACTCGTAGATCAACCTCCCCTTGATCAATCTTTCTGAATCTGCATGTTTCCTATATTTGGATACATATGTGAGAACAACAAGCTGTATCTAAAACCCAATTTTTAGAAAGAGATAGATTTCATTCGATAATAATGCACCTGATGCTTCCCCTTTCTTCTTAGTCTAGGTGCAATTTTTCTTCCAGTGGCCCTTCTTTCCACATGAAAAACAAATAGCCTCTTGCTCCCTTGCATCTCCTTTGATCTTCATTTTTTTGGAAGGCCGTGAAAAATATTTGGGCTTAAAGCTCTTTTCCTTCCCTTTTCACTTATTCATCCTAAGGATAGAAGGCTTTTCACAATTAATATATTTATCCACTTAGAAAATGAGGATAAGATGATCAGATAGAGACTTCTCATTGTTGTTCATATTGAAATTGACAACAATGTTAGAGAAGCTCTGAGGGAGTGATGTGAGAATGATATCGGTGCCCAGTTCGTCAGGAAGTTTAAACCCTAGAACCTCCAGGTGCTCAATGTAGCCAATGAGCTTGACTATATGAGGCCCAGCTGGGGCACCTTCTCCATGATTACTCTAACAGAGTTATTTAGAGATCTCAAACCTTTCATTTCTTGCTCTCTCCTGGTAAAGACCGCGGAGGTGCTCGAGCATGCTATAAGAATCCATGTTTTCATGAGACTTCATGAAATCACTAGACATTGATGATAACATCAAACATTGAACATCGACCATGTCATTCATATGTTTATAATAGACCATGAAATCATCATCACTCACCACTTTGGAAGGCGGATTAGGTAATGCTGACTCCAGTATGTAAAACATCTATTCATTGTGTAAGATTACCCAAAGGCATATAAACTATTCTTGGAAGTTACTGCCAGTGAGGATGTTGTCTTTATCCAGAATTGATAGTAGGGATAGTGTGGTTGAAAAGTTTTTCATTTTTATTCTACAATTAAAAGAGTAGATAATTTTTACTTTCTTGATTACATTTTATAAGAAATAATAAATTTTATTAAGTCTCCCAATATTTTCCAAGTCCCAATATCCCTCATCATTGAATTCTAAATGTCCAGTTTCGATGACATTCTAGTGGCAAGGATCCATATTCCCCTTCTCATAACCCCAAAAGGGTTGGTCAAGCTATTAGAAGGTATTTAGGTAGGTAGGTATTTACAAATTGTAGGCTTGCAGCTCCTTGATATGTTGAGTGGAATCCCCATTCCTAAAATCATGACATTGGATTTTCACAACTCTTGCCTCCAATATTACACTATGTCTAGCAAAGGCTACCCCACTTGATGTAATATGGTTAAGTCAACCTGAAACCTTTCATAATGGATTCCTATATAAAACTAAGTGTCTCAATTAGGGTTGGTCAAACACATATTTTTATTGATTTTTCCCTTAATCAAGTAACAAAAGGCTTTTTCTGACTTAATATTTTATTTGAGGGTTTTTTATCTCTTATGCTTGAATTTATTATTATCATTATCACATGCTTGTGAATATTAAGTAGAACTTACTTAAGTGATTAAGCATGTCTTGATAATATTTATGGGTAATTCTCGTTTATTTTAGTTCCATCATGCATGCTTGTTTAATTCATTAATTATGTGATCGTGACAACACATCCATATGATAAACCATGAAACTAATAGAAAATAAAATAATTTAAATGGAATGATAATGAGCTTTTATAATGGTTAGTTTATCTAGCGCTTGATAAACTAACCGCGACTTAGGGGAGAAACACTTTGAACCTTTTGGGTTCATGTTTACAGCTTCCACCTATCCACCTCTGTATCTCCTGGGATCAGTTTTGTCTCAGCTCTAGCTTGAACCGCCTCCACTAGCTTGGTAGTTCCATCCATTACATATGCCTTTTTTAACTCGCATATAGGTGAGGGGTAAAAAGGGGTTTTACCTAAAAGAAACCTTGGGTACTCATGCCGAACATATTGATGACGAGAAGGATTACATACCAACAAATTTAATTCAAATAAATAAATTAAAACAAACCATCCACATACAAAGGTCTTGGTCTATCTCATGATCATCCATACGTGCAACAATATTTATGCATAGAAAAAACAAGTAATCAATTCTGTAATTGTTCTTGTTTGAGATAAATCACGCTCGAACAAATTAATTATAATCTTTAATTAATCAATACTTTTATCTTAAACCCTTTTCTGAATTTCCTTCAGATTCTCATCATAATTTTAGACAAATAAATTCATTTAAAATTATCTTTGTATGTAACTTGTACCTTAGAGGAAACCCGGTGAATTACTATTCATAAAAACCCAATGAGTAGAAATGAACATTACGCAGATGTTAAATTAAACACACATATATATAACACCTATCACGTGTTGTGCCTCAGCTTTATTTCTACACGATGGTACATGTCTCAAGGGATTGTAAAATATAAAAATAAATTTTAATAAATATATGTAATTTGGATGAGTACACGACGAATAGTTCTAACTAAACAACATTTACTATTTTTCAATGTCTATCTGAAGTACATGCCTGGGGAAATGACGTGTGAGTATACTTTCGAAATCTTCAGAGTACACAGCGTGTCCAGTGGGCCACATGTCGTGTAGTTCCTCGTTACATAGTCTCCAGCCAGGAAAGTCGTGTACATGGTACACGGTCCAACCATAACCTGAAGGGAATATATACCGCCATTGGGCCACACAACTTGTAATATGGAAACCATGTTCCACCTATTCCTAGTCAACACAAGGAGTCATTTGAGACTTAGAAAGACTCCAACACACAACTTGGTTTGGAAGACCGGTCCAATGCATTGAATCATGACTACAAGTCATGTATTGACGCATACATGCCATGTGTTCTGGT
Source organism: Viscum album (assembly GCA_963277665.1). Lineage (NCBI taxonomy): Eukaryota > Viridiplantae > Streptophyta > Magnoliopsida > Santalales > Viscaceae > Viscum > Viscum album. The sequence goes on along the minus strand of OY728155.1, from coordinate 185,953,836 downwards.
GTTGTATGACCAGGATGTTTTGTCACCCCCAAATGAGACCCTCTATTTTATTTTAATCAAAATTAAAATAAATGATTGTTTCTGTATGGTGAACAAGAAACAAAAGAGGATGAATAGATCTAAAGATTCAGATGTGTAGAACGATTAATTTGAATTGGAACAACTAAATTATTAAATGTGTAAGTCATCGACAAAATATTTAAATAATTATAAACTATGATGTAACCCCTATGATACCTCTAGAAGGTTCCGGGTGCAGCGGAAGCATGGTTACGACGACACCCAATTTTTATTTTTACCGTGATCAATGATTATTCCGGGATTAATATGATGATGAACTCTAGTCTCCATGGAATATAATCCATGATTTAGATAAAGAAGAAAGATACCTAAAACCTTTAAAGAGAATCATGCACATCATGTTTATAATTAATTTATTTAATTTCATAAAAATATAATCTTGGGTCTTTGGTATTTTTCTTCGTTGATGATGTTGATCATTCGGAATGACCCTTACAGATTATCTCATTGCCATTGTAAGGATCCAAACTAGAATCCCTTTAGCGGTGATCCACATGTGCTTTGATGGCCTCTGATCGACATCGCTTGTTCTCCGGGTGCTAGCGTGGAAAATCGAGTGTCTTTTGTTGGTCATTCTTGATCGCCTGTTCTTTGGCCTTGAAGAACATCTCTTATTCTTGAGAGGGGAGAGAAGAGGATTCAAGAGAGAAATTGTTTGGCTCAACAATTCTCAATTCACCAAGTGTGTGGTGTGGTGTATGGCACAATAGGCGTACTTGCATATTTATGTACATGGAATTTTAGTTACAATATTTAATTGCATAGAAAATATTAAATACATTCATGAACTTAGAGAAAACCCATGCAGTTAATAATAATACCACACCATTATTTATGGTGCACCAACTTGCGCAAAACGGAATTATAAATAAAATTCAGCATCACAAAATAATATCATCATTATTTTAATTTGTGCTAACTAGTTACATAATTATTTACCATATTGAAAATAATTATTTTACTACCAGACCATCCTTGGTCTACTAAAACTCCACTTCCATTTATTGAACACCTGAATAAATAAATAAATATTTTACTCCCTTAAATAAATATTTTATTTACAAATTAGTAAATAAATATTTATTAATTGATCAATAAAATAAATAAATATATTTTATTTAATTTATTCGATCATTTTAACTTGAATAAAATTATTCCACAGTCTTGAGAATAATATTTATTTCATTAATTCAATTCAAATAGAATTTAACTGAGACCACCAAAAACACTTAGTGTGTAACCCTATAGGATTATTTCTCATTGACATTAAGAAGGCTTTCCTAAAGTCCAAGAGTACTGTCTATCAATGGGTCAAGGCCCCCAAGAGAAAGAATGTAAAGTCGCAACAATGACATCCACATATGAACACTCACTGTTTAATAAAATCCAATTGTAAAAATATCTCATCAAGCAGGTTTCATGACTGTGTAATCAACTTTTATGCTTGATACGTTGTTCTTTGACTATCTGAAATAAACTCATCGTTACACCATGGCCATGGAATTTTACGTGATGGTTCTATTTAAATCAAAGGGATGAGATATAAACTTCCATAAATGGAAGGGACAAATCCTTCCTTGACTAATCCATTAATAACATGTCACTCATGACGTACCCAGCATACCATACTTCCCGCCAACTGTCTGCATGACAGTTTTCATCAGAAAATCAATGTGCATAAGTCATGACACAAATTAATAATAATATTATAGTATAAGGATCATTACACATGCTCGCAGATAGAAATATCTGATGACACCAAAACATGCGGAATTCCTACTAGCGGGTATGTTCTCATAATCTCTTATCTTGGAGATTACCAAGTGAGAACTTCAGGAGAGGAAGTCTCATCTTATTACGAGTACTCACACCTGACGGTATGCATGCTATGTGTCCCATCACATCATGACATCCAACTATAGAACTATAATTAATAATATTGTTATAATATTTCAAGGTTCTCATCATAACGGAGAACTGCCATTACTTTATTAATGCAACAAATACTCTAGGACATTATTACATCATAATCATGAAGAAAAATGAACAATATGTAATAATACATTACATATCCATGTAATCAAAGTAAAACTAGTTGGTTCTAGGTAACCAACTCTTACATAAACAGGTATACTAACCAAACCCCCAACCTCACCAAGGCTCTCTCACCAAGTAACGTGTCCAAGAATATAGTATAATATAAATCACTTCGATAATAGGGTACCATGCACAACTTTCACACAGATTTGATGCTCTCACACCCCAATGGCATACGTACTGGCAGTCTCACCCTTTCTGAATAACATTGCATCACATCGCATTCCACATGCACACACTTGACCCATCACAAAACATCACATCTCGTCCGCACACACCCGATCCATCAAAACACATCACATACCACCTACATACACCTAAGACATCACATATCACCACATCACAACCTAATAGATACACTTTTGACTTTTGTCTATCACAACCCATTCTTGTCTTTATCATCTCCTGGAAGAGGGAACAGAGAGGAGCGGGTAGCCAACCATCCATCCTCCCACTGGGATGTTGGGAAAAGACCACCCATGTGATAATGTGGGTATCAACACATAGTACTCAACAAGGGTGGGATGCATATAGAAATCACAAAAACATATAGTTTATATACATATAGATTTATAACACACATGCTCATCCAATGAGTTTACAACAAGAAGTAACCATCTCACAAAATCCAAACAATCATTGCCACCTCTAAATGTATAAAATCACAGTAAAACAATAGAATCCAAAATCATATTTTAGTCTCTAATCCATTTTATAGAGTCACTGTTTATCAATAAATTTCACTTTGAAAATCTCTTTAATTTATTTACTCAACATCTGTTACCATCCCATTTCATTTAAGAAGACTCCTTATTTAATATTTCCATCCAATTAGTTTGTATATAAACATTAACCAATCAATCAACACAACCCATCATCAATCCCCTCGTTAAAAATTCCCATTTGATATCATTATCATGCATTTAATTCCATTAATACTTAGGTAAAAGAACATAACCAACCACACAACACAATCACAACACCAAAGCCTAATTGCCACATCCACATAATTTTATAGCCACATCTAGTTTCACAGCCTCACTACAGAACCATACCACAACCAAAATCGTAGCCCTGCTACACCACTATACCATGACCACCATCATAGCCCTACCACACAACCACATATTATCCACTTCCCCAACACACATCACAACATAGATGCTTCACATTACATTAGTCCCTCACACAAAAACCACAACTATTCCACACATCACATCACATACCACAACATAACACATTTTCTCATTTAACAGGGGGACTTGTTCAAATTCACTTCTTTATTTAAGGTTATTATCATAGAATCCAAAAGATCCAGGGGAATCCATTTAATAAACCAAATATATGTTTTTAACCATTTGTTTATGGTGAAACCAAACAATCATAAAAATAGAGGTTTCAAAAGAAATTCTCTACAACATAATCAATCCACCAATAAACATGATTTTCATTAATGAATTATTCCCATACAAACATAATATCAAATAAAATAAAATAAAATCAAATCAATAAACTCTGTAAGATAATACATAACATTCCCCTACCCCTTTAAATTTAATTTAAACTGATTAATTATCTTTCTTAATTCAGATTCAACCATGTTCACAAGAGGTGACATTAATAAACCCACCCCACATGATACACATAAGGAGAAACAAAGGAAAACCTAATTGGAAGAAATAATATTTTTCCCAAACTTGATGCACCAAAGTAGGGAAACACGTACATGAGGGAACTTCTTGGGGGGGACTCAAACCAACTACTTCCACTAGTTCTATTACTCATAGGGAATCGTCTCAAGAGAAAGTAACCCCGAAGGAATGAATGAAAGACATCCCCTTTAGAAGGAACATATCCAATATTAGTGGGAAATTGGATACGGTTTAAACTAGACATTAAAGGAGGATCCTATTAATCCACATGGTTTATGCATTTAAAAGGTCTCCAAACTTTTTATAAAATGAAGACATGATTAATATCCTTTGAAATAGTTTTAAAACCCCTAACTTTATGCATTAACCCCATTTTTTGTTATAAAAGTCGTCAAAATGGAAATTCTATAATTTTTATGGAAAACAGAAAATTCTAGAAATTTGGAAAACTATTGGAATGACTCACCATTGGAATGTCCCAAATGTCCCAAATACACCCCAGACATCCCCCCAGACACCTCAAATATCATATTTTTTGTAAAGTAACTATCCAGAAGGTTTAGGATGTTACACCAGATACCTCTCAAACTATTCTCACCCTTGAGAATTCAAAACCAACCTAGAAGGAATGAGAGAAAGGGTTCTAAAAACCATCCCTCGAGATACCTCTTAGGGGTCTCATTACCCCTAAAATACTGCCATCAACTAAACCTTCTATCCCAAACACCCACTAAACTGAAAAAACATACTTCCTCAAACATAAGAATCAAAGAATTCAAACCTCCATGTCAAGATATTATCTACTGTAGGTGAAACATACTCACCCACACAGGTTTAATCACATCATAGTAAAATACATCTTGATTAGAAATCAGGTATTCTATTTTTATTATATCAGATCATTATCAAACATCACACTACACACATCAAATCAAGGGGAATACAACATAACTCATAAAACTACAAGGTCCAAACAAAACATCACAAAGAAAATAGTGAAGGGAATCTTCACAACAACTATGTGTACTGGTTCTACATTTTCATCTCACTCTCCCATGTACTCTCCTCCAGGACACCATGCATGCACAACACTTGAACCAGGGGAATGGTTTATCCTTGAGAATCAAAACAAAATTGAAGGAAATATAATGGTGGTCAAAATAACCAACCCACGAGATACCTCTCAAGATTCTCAATATATTTGGAATAGAATAATCACTTGGGAAAATAATTGTAAATATACACAATACCTTAAAACAATCTCCTAGGGGAGTTTCCGCTCAAATAGAACATATCCATATAGATTGTTATAACAAACACATCTATAAATACATTGTAAACAATTATAAACAAAAAATTCTTTTCAACACAATTCACCATTCACAGTTTTAAACAAGTACATGACTTTCAAAGTCATCCTTCATTTAAAGCCTTTTTTCTACATCAAAACACTTATTCAATTCACTTTTCTTTGTAAATTATTGTTTTTTTCCAAAAAATATATTTAAATTCTTTCAATGAATGTTTTATTTCTCAATTTTGCTCCATTTATTTAAAAACAAACATTAAATATGTTTCTTATCCCTTCTTTTTGTTTTTTTCATTTTTTTGAAAACCCATGCTTCTTATTTCAAATATTTTTTTCAAGAGTCCCAAATTTGACATATGACTTGCAGTGTAAACAAAACAAAACACAAGGTTTAAATATTCCATTTTATCCAATTTTAAAATTTCTCATGTTTTCTAATGAAACATTATTTACTAGGAGAATATTAATGAAAAAGTTTTTTCATAACATTTCCCAACCAACACAATAACTCATATTAATATAGAAAAATTTGATTCAAGCATAAAAATCTAAGGAAATAATCCACAAAACCATGATATTGTCCTACTTGGGTGGTACTGACTCTCCCACATGGTTTTAAAATGTCTCGTAATATAACACGTCTTGATGCAGGGAAAGGGTTTCCCTCTCTTCATATGTTTGAGGTCATAACACATGCCATAAATATAATATTAAACACAAAAAACCCAACAAAAATGGTGGTATTCAAACATTCTCATCACTTCCTTTATAAAAATATTTAGGCATGAGAGGTAGACCCATCTTTAATAATTTCATGATTTCCAAAATGACCAGTTTATCTTATTACCAACTTTATGTTATTAACCATTTTATTAGAGGAGAGGGATTCCATAAAAAAAATCAAAACACAACCAAACAAAAGCCATATTACCATAAATATCACACATCTCAACCACCACATATCACCATCACTTCAAAATAGAACCATTATCCAAACTTACCAACCAATAGAAAAATCCATTAGAAATTTCACATAACCACATCACCTCACCAACTTACCATACACATACAACCACCCTTTTTACATAACCACCATCTCCATATCATCCACAACACTTCTCTAACCAATGATTACTATTATCATTATGCACAAATCCCCAAGCACACAAATCAAGGAATTCACTCTCCCATGTCAAGATATTATCTACTTTGGGAAGCACTGACTCACCCATATAATTTTAATCATGTCAAAGTATAACACAAATCGATTTGGGATAAGGTTTCCCCATCTTTATATACTTTATGTTTTTAATCACACTTCACACAAGGAAACATAACAAGAACAACAACACATAACAACAATACATTATGGTTTCTATAATTATATATCATCTTACATTAATTCACCTCATTATTTATCATGGGTATTGTCCCATAATTTCAATTTTTCTATGGAAAACCGATTAATTAACCATATATAAGTTATTAGACTTTTAATACATGGTTATTTTAAAGAAACAATCACATAAAGGGTCTCGTAATCTATGAAAATCACGACACAAGTAAGTTTTCCAGTAGTCGTTATTTTCAGCATGACACATCAACATTTCAATGAAATGATAACAATGAAACCAAAAACCACATCCAATATTTCTAACTTTATTTTAAAATTTGTACATGCAAGGTTCTTGTGTATAATTCCAATACTCTATTACATACACAATATGGTTTTAGAATCATCAAAATAAAGCATGATTTCTAATCATGAAATAAAACTCGCAAATGTTGTATTACTATATTTCATTCTTTATCATGCTTGAACTAACAATTATTTAATCATTTAATTTCTCAAGAAAACATGACTATATACTAAAATAAGGATAACATGATTCTAATTTCATATTTAAATACTACATATTAAACATGATACATGATCAAGTCTTTCATACTAGAATTTACCTAATTACCAAACAAATGATTTCAACTTAAGGAATGCTTCCCATAAAAAACTAATCATGACATAACATGTGTGATAAGGTTATTTTAGTACTTAGAAATTATTATCAATCATAAAATAATAAGTTTAACCATTTAAATAGTTTTAAGAATCAACAAGTTACCAAAAAACATGAATATCATTTTCCAAAATTTAGAAATAAATGTCACAAAATTTTATACCCTAACACATGCTTACAACATATGGTAATATCAATACTGTAAAAAAATATAATAAAATTAAGGAGAAAGTTATTCTGGTGAAGTTTTCCAAATTCAAAGTAATTATCAATAATAAACATGGAAATATCCATAAATTTTAGAATTTAAATGTTAAAACCAAGTTTTACAATAGTTTCATAACACATTATCATGAAAAGTTAAAAATGGAAAAAATGTAAGACATATTAACTCACATGGAAACCAGAATACTACTAAGCATGGTTTCAAAATAATTTATTTTATCATGCCACTGTGAAATCTACTTCATGGTTACATGCTTAATAAGGGTTTTCAGAATTAAACAATTGATCACAATGAAATACACTAAATAACCTTCTCCAATAATTTCAAAAATTAGGAAAACTAGATGTAATGTTATTCATTTATAAAAAAAGGATGAAAAATTCAATTCATTAAGAACCATTCTTTAACAGAAAATGAAAAAACACATTAAAGCCTCTATAAGATTTCAAAAAAACAAATCATGACAATTAAAAATCATTTTAATCTTTTATTTTGGTTATATGAATAATTGAGCAGACTATAAACATTTATTAGTAAGAATAACATGGGAAAAAGTTAGAGAAACAAAAATAAAATTTTATTATTTATTTAATTCATTTTAACATCCCAAGATCACCTAATTAAAATTAGAACACAAGTCATCGTGATGATTATACCTCTCCTAGGTCTCTACCCTACAAGTAGTATCATCCCACTAGGTCAATCAATAGGCTCATAGTCTACGCACTAGATCACGGGGGTCCTAAAATTCCACGTCTTAGCCGGTATCCTTGTCCCATGTCACACACCAAGGTCAACTGGCACTGTTTCCATACCAACCCATACATTCCTCATCCTATATAAATTTTAACTCCACCATATCTCTCAACCATCAAATCTGACACCATTCTTTCATGACCCCATCCCACCAAAGATACTGCAATTAGGGAAGATAGATAATGACCCCTATGTCCTGTAAAGACCAAAATTTTATGAATGATATTTGTTTCCTAAAAATGTGTGTTATATTATTTTATACCCAACAAATCCATATCTCATTAATAATTATGTGAGTATAAATTAAAATGTGACTAATAGGTTTTGACCATTATTTGACTATTATTCAATATGACCATTTTAAATAATACTTTTAATAATAATTTTAACACTATAATTACTGTTATAATTATAAAGGATAATGGTTAATTAATGTAGAGGGGATAAACAATGGCCTCGACCAATAGATTCATTCCATAAGAAGCCCATTTTTCAGAGATTAGGAGGGAGGTAGCATCACTTGGATTCCCTCTTGACCAAAACCAATACATGCTTCAACATGTAATGCTTTAATGAAATCACCTATATGAGAATATCATGTTAGTATAATTTACTACTCGGGTGATGTTAGCCGAGGCAACCCATGAGTCTATCATGAACGTACACCTCACCCTTAGGTCGTATGTGGGTGTTATAAGGGGTTATGTCTCATGACCTTAGTGTAATCTCTTTGTATAAATAAAATTGTTATTACAATATATCTGTTTTACGAATAGTTTTTCTTAATAAAAAAATATGATGAATTTGATAAATTGATTTTTTGGATAGAAATTGTCATTTTTAGAAAAGATATAATTATTATAATAATCTAAGATATTATGAATAATTATTATTTTAATGAAATAATATGATTAAAACACTCATATTTAAATAGAAAAGATAAAATATTTTTATTTTTTTCAAGTGTCAAAAATTTCACTATGCAATTCATCATCATCATTTCAATTTTTCGTCAAGAAACTTAAACAAGAGAAACAACACTAAGGGGGACTAATGTAATGAACACCAAGGGAATCCCCCTAAATTAGGTTCACTCCCTCAAGTGCTAACTGAGAAAACGTAGAAATACAGGAGACTGTGACATCCTCACCCGCAAGGGACGCCAAGTGATTCACCATATTGTTTCCCTCTCTCCAGGTATGGGAAACACCAATGCCCTAGTCATTAAGGATTTTCATGACCTAATCGTATAAATTATTGGCCATGGGAAATTGCCCTTACTTTGAAGAGCATTGTGAGTGATGCGGGTTTCCATCTCCAACTGCGATAAATGAATTCCTCTATGGCTACACAAGGAGAGGCCTTTGAGAACCGCTCTCGCCTCCGTTTGTAATGAGCTCCCAGCACCAAAAGTCCCATAGAATGCTAGTATCCTACTTCCAGCCACGTCGCGGAGAGCACCTCCCCCACGCATCAGCCCCTGTCGGCATGACCCATCGACGTTTAACTTCAATCCCACCCTCGGTGGTTGCCACCTCACCCAGCGCCCCTACCTCTCGAGACCCAGCTCCTAAGACAATAATCTGGCCCCGTACAACGGCCTCATTGTCAGAGCTTCCATCCATGAACCTACAAGAAAAAACCAGTCCTCCAAGGTGCATAATATCCAGGCGATGATCGCCTTGTCTGACGAAGCAACCTCCTAAAACCTCGCCTGGTTCCGTGCCTTCCACAAAGCCCAGCACCCATCACTCAGGATAATAGCTCGCACTCCAAACTCCATGCACATCGCATCCACTCCCTAGAACCAGTACGACAAGAATTCCCTAATTTCCACTGCCTTTAAGGAAGGCCTGAAGAAACTACCAATGAAACCCCACACCAAACGGGCCCAGTCACCTGCTACAAAAATATTAGGCAGTGTCTCCTCACATGAAGCAGCATAACAGCAGCATCGTGAGGACAAACTGATCCACATGCATTTAATGTTATCATCAGATGGTAGCGCACCATTTTGTATCCTCCATGTGAGGAAATTGAAGTTTGTTGGAAGGTCATTACACCAGATCCTACCACTCCACCCAGCCTAATGTTCCTGGAAGATGCTACTCCGGTAGAACTCATTTGATGAAGACTTCCCCGTAGAGGAAGGCATGAAAACACATATGTCTCGCTTCGAGATGATGATGATCGAATAAAAAATCCCACGCTGGTCAACCTCCAGAATAGTTCTGAAGAAGGCTGGAAACTGATCCACCTCCTTGAAAGTGATCAAATGCACAAGACATCCCGGATACCTGAGAAAACTACCAGACCAGTTATGTTTCCAAAACAATATTTTCCCCTCCCCAACAATCCACTGAGATAGCTGAATAATGTCTGGAATGATGCTACTCATCACCACCCACAGAGGGGAGCCACTCACCGAATGACCACCAACAATATCCTTGTACCTGCACGCCATGAGACTCCCCCATAAGGACCGTTCTTCAACGACCTCCCATGCTAGCTTCACATGCATACAATAGATCGTGACTTGTAATCTCTTCACATTAATCATGCCCTCCCGAATGGGCCGATCCATCTTCTTCCAAGAGACCCAATGTCTTTTCCCCTCCAAGGTTGCATCCTAGATAAACCTGGCCAGAAGATTATCAATAGACCTGACCACCCCCTTTTGTATATTGGTCGCGGAAAGCGCATGGACAGGTATGGCTGTAAGTACATTGTTCATCCGTGATATACGACCTCCAGAAGATAAAAACTGGTTTTTCCAATTCAATATTCGCCCCGAAATCCAAATCACCACCCGGTCAAAATCCCTTATCTGCAGCCTGCCTGCCGACACTGGGGTCCCCAGGTACTCAAAAGGAAACGACCCCTGCTTCATACCCAACCATGTACCCATGTTTAATGAAATCATAATGATTTAATAAGTAATATAAAATTATGGTCTACTCTTGTGGATTAAAATAACATATTAGGTTTTCCAAGTATCCAATACCATGGGCAGGCCCGTGATTTATCATTTTACCACTACATAGGTGTCTAAGGAAATTAATAAACAAATCCTCCTCTTTTTCTATAAATACCCGTCAATTTATCCATTTAAATTCACTACCAATTCAACCTCCACTAGTATATGATATTTTTACCTCTAATGAATTCCTTCCAAGGTGTTCTCAAGTCCCCAAGGTCTTGATCCTCATGTTTTAGGATTGACCCTTCAAGGTAAATGAAATCTCAACTTCTCTTTTCCTATCAAGTCCGCTTTTTGATGTGGTATGTCATTCAAATTTCCAAAATATTTTCTTATATAAATTCTATTCTATAAATTTTATTTATTAATATTATTTAATTAATGTTAGACCCTTTTCCCATCTCTTTTTACTATTTTCAAAAACCATGTTTCATACCGTTATGCAGATGAATTTTCTTCTTAAAATTTCTTTATTTTTCTTAATAAAATTATCATTTTTTTTCTTTTTTTGAATACAAAAACCTTTTTATTTTCCAGGGGTATTCACCAAGATGTAAAAATTATTTATTTTATTCAGGTATTAACATACATAAAACTCTATTTCCCTTTCTATGGGTTTAAAATGACATAAAGATCTTGTCTTTAAGATCTTCTTAAAAATGTCACGATTTTGATATGAAACCCATTTATTTTATTATCTGTGGGTTATTTATGAAATGTTTTTTCATGATCTATGTGGTTCTAATTAATTAATACATATTAAGGGTGCATCCTAATATCAGTCCAATTCATTGCGTAAAGAATTTAATCTCAAGAGATTACATGTTTTATGATACCTTTGTGAATAACCTTGGTAATTTTTATGACACTTCAGTGATAAACCATGGTGTTATACTTATAAATGAATTAATTAAATATTTTAGCCACATTTAAATGTGTTATTTTTACCATTGTATCTATGTTTTCAATTTACTCTTACCAATATGATATTCTTCAAGATATTATTGATAAATATCATGGTCACTTGTAAACTGCTTCCCTTGTTTTCCCTTACCGGTCCTCATTCTCACACATTCCTTTGATGTATGTACCCAGGATATGAGATGATGTAATTTTAAATAGGATGAAACAAATAATAATCCATTCAATTAGAATAAATTAATTTTTTATGTTTTCATGTATTATGTACATTTTTTCAAGAAATGAAACATTAAAAGATACTTTGTTTGTAACATGTAAATGAAAAGTTATGTATTAAAAATTCAGGATGACATTGTTGGTATCAAAGGAAAATTAAGTTATTTATGTAAATAAATATTTAGAAACATTAATCATAAACCTAGGTACATGTTTAAATATAGGAAAACATTATGATATTCTTGTGAAGTATTGATTAAGTGGTTTTTGAGCAAATAAATCTCTGTATGGATACGAACATGTGGTCATGGTTCTAGAAAAGATATACCAAGGGGTAACAAATCTAACAATGTGCATTGGTACTGACTCATCGTAACCTAGTACATGACAATGTGCCTCACTACGCACCTGTTTTGACACTCCCAGGGGATATGTTTGGCTAAAGACAAGCTTTTTATGGACCATTATGAATTATTCATAGAAAATGTAATTATTGTTAATGAATAACATATTAAAGCATGATATTTTAAGATATAAAATTCCTTTAGAGTTATAATATATTTAAATGAAACACATTTCTAACTATTGTTTTCTTCTTTTAGAAAATGAATGGAATAAGAAAAACCAAATAAATGGTGAGCGCAATGGGCTAGGTGTTGATGATCTTTCAATGGAAGCTGAAATGGAAAAATCCATGAGAATGATGAATCAGCTGACTCAAGTCATGAAAAATAAGTTGAATCATGCTGAGTGACTAGATTAACCTTGATGGTAACAACTTTACATTGATTACTTTATGGGTTAACAAACACCTTATTTCATTGGGTCTGCCGACCCATTGATTACTGAATAGTGGATAAGCTCTATAGAAAATACCTTTTTTGTAATCCATTGTTCAGGATAAGATAAATTCACCCTGGATGTGTACTTTTTAGATGAGTAATCTGATCTTTGGTGGAAATGGTTAAAAACAAAAATCCAAGAGGGGATATTGATGCAATGGAGTGGGAATAGTTAAGGGGAACCTTTTTCAAAAAATATTTTCCTCGTTCAATGTTAATGAAGATGGAGAAAGAATTACTAGAGATGAAGTAAAAGGAAAATGAATATGTGGGAATCTATGAGATGAAATTCACAAGACTTTCCCATTACACATCTAGATTTGTCATGGATCCTAATGGTAGTGTTAATAGACTATTTGGTGGACTAAGACCCCATATACAAAATAATCTAGCCAACTAAAAATATGAAAACTATGAGGAGATCGTGAGGATTACTATAAAAGTTGAATTGGAGTTCGGAGAGACATAATGGTCCCATATATCGAATGAAAAGAATAGATAGTTGGATCCAAACCTAGGGAGAATCATTGATCAAGGAAGAGGAAGAAATAAAGTGAAACTTCCCACCTGCAACAAATGTGGGAATAAATATTCATGGAGCTACTTCTTGGAAGTGGGAAATGTTACAAGTGTGGAAGAGATGGCCATATTGACTAGAAATATCATAATGATGTGAATCCTCAACCTCTCAACACTAATGAAAAAGGGAATATGGCGCATGCCCAGCCTGAAGTTCAATGATTTAAGTGTGTAAAACTTGTAAACTTTTCCAATCATTGTCCAAATCTGAAGATAGTGTAGGGGAATCACTATCAACCTCATTATAGGCCAAGGGAGAAAGGTAATGATTTTTTAATAATTATGGATAAATTTGAAGCTCCAAATGATGTGGTGGTAGGTACTCTAATTGTTCCATCAATCCTAGAAAGGTCAAGAATCCTTTAGGGATTATCCAAGAATCAATAGTTTTAAGAAACTCTAGTATTTACTTTGGTGACCATAATCTCATCACAAATCTAGCAGTAATTCCCATGTTAGAATTCGACATTATACTAGGGATGGACTGGATCTCAAGGTATAATACCAAGATAAACTATATAAGTAAAGAAACATTAGTTGTATTGAATAAAAAACCTACTTTTTTTTCAAAGGAGATATATCTCGACCTGATCATTTTATAGAAGAACCTCCCATAGCCTTCTTTATAAAAATGATCAGTGAAGATGAATAAGGAAATGAAAGTATATGAATAGAGAATTTCCCCATAATCTAGGAATACATTGATTTATTTCTTGAGGAGTTACCTGGACATCCCACACAAAGAGAGGTAGAGTTTTTCATTGAGATCATTCCTGGTTCCAAGATGATTTTGAAGACCCCATATATAATGAAATATATCGAGCTGCAGGAATTAGTGAATAAAATCTATGTTCTTTTAGAGAAGGGGTGTATCCAACCAAGTGTTTCTCCTTGGGGAGAACCTATTATCTTTGTGAAGAAGAAGGATGGATCAATGTGACTATGCATTTATTATAGAGAACTTAATGGGATCAAAATGAAGAACATGTACCCTCTTCTGAGAATTAGTGATTTAATTGAATTGCTTCATGGGGATCAATTCATCTCTAAGATTGATCATTGATCTGGTTATCATTAATCGAGGTTGAAGAAAGAAGATATTCCAAAGACCGCCTTCTGATCAAGATATGACTATTTGGAGTTCTTTGTTATGAATTTCATATTGTCTAATGCTTATGATATTTTTATGGATTTGATTAACATAGTATTTAAGGACTACCTTGGTAACTTTTTGTTAGTTATTATTGATGATATTCTGATATATTCCAAAATTTGTGAGGAGCATGAGGATCATCTAAGTGTTATATTTCAAACTATGAGAAAGGATAGGCTATTTGGATAGTTCAGAAAATGTGAATTTAGTTACAACAACTTTCTTTCTTAGGGAAAATTGTAACCAATGAAGGAATCTCAGTTGACCCTGAAAAGACAAAGGTTGTGGTAGAGTGGCCTCATCCTACAATAGTAATTGAGATTCTTAGTTTCCTTGGTTCAGCAGGATATTATAAGAGGTTTGGGATTTTTATGACTTTTTAATATACTAACCATGTTAACTCAAAAAGGGTATACGTTTGAATAACGTTTCCAAGACCTGAAGAAGAGATTGGTTACTGCACCTGTATTAACTCTACCCTCTATTGGAGAATATTCGTTATTTTAGCGATGCATCTATTAAAAGGATTGGGTGAGTCCTCGTGAAAAATTAAACAGTGATTTCTTATACATCATTACAATTGAAGCCTCATGAGAAGAACTATCCTACACATGACCTAGAGATGGCTGCGGTTGTTTTTTCTCTGAAGACATGGAGACACTATCTTTATGGGGAGAATTGTGATATATACTCATACCATAAAAGTTTGAAGCATATTTTCACCTCAAAGGAAATGAACATCAGATAGAGGATATGGTTGGAACTTCTTAAAAAATATTATTTTTCAATCCATTATCATCCTAGAAGAGAAAACAAAGTTATTGATGCATTAAGTAGGAAATAACCTATTATGTTGGAAATTATGAGGATCCAAGGAGATCCTTTGATCAAAGACCTAATAAAACTAGACATGGGAATCATAATGGAAGGGACATCATAAACCCTATCCCAAATGATTTATCAACCATCATTATTAGAGAAGATCAAGAAATATCAGAGATAATATACCTTTTTATAGAATAAGTTAGAGGAAATGAAGAATGGGAAGTTTCCTGAGTTCAATATTGATCAAAAATATGTATTGAAATTTTTGTACAAGGCTTTGTGTTCCATCTATTCTAGAAATAAAGAAGGATCTGATGGATTAAGCTCATAGCTCTACTTACTCTATACATCGTAGAAGCATGAAAAATGTATAGGGACCTTTATGATCATTATTAGTGGGATAACACGAAATGGGAGGTTGTCGACTACATTACAACGTGCCTGGTGTTTCAAAAAGTGAAGGAAGAGTGACAACTTCCTAAAGGGGTATTACAAACACTACCCATACCATCATGTAAGTGAAAAAATATCACTATGGAATTTGTTAATGATATCATGAAAAAATCCAAATGAAACAATGTGATATGGGTTATAGTGGAGAGTCTCGCCAAATCTACCCATTTTATCTCTCTATAGGAAGATTTCTCTCTTGAATAACTGGCCAAGTTTTACATAAAGGAAGTGGTGAGGTTGCATAGAGTTCCACTTTATAACATTTCTAATCACGATCCAAGGTTCAAATAAATTTTTTGGAGAAGTCTACAACATGATCTAAGTACTTAATTGAATTTTAGTATGGCCTATCACCCCAAAACTGGTGGAAAATGTGAAGGAACTATTAAGACACTCAAGGACATACTGAGAACATGATCAATGTAATTTAAAGGTGGATGGGATCAACGTCTCCCATTAATTAAGTTATCACACAACAACAACTTCTATTCAAGTATTCAAATAGAACCCTATGATGCTCTATATGGGAAGAAATGTAGAACACCTACTTATTGGGATGATGTTGGTAAGAGAATGATTTTTGGGTCTGATCTTGGGCAAGAGAAGAATGAAATGGTTCATTCCACCCAACATCAAATAAAGGCTGCTCAGAGTCAGTAGAAGAGATATGTTGACAACCGTCGAAGGGACATGGAGTTTGATGTCAGAGACAAAGTCTTCCTTCAAATTTTACCTTGGAAGAGAGTCATGCAGTTTGGTAATAAGGGGAATCTTAGCCCCAAGTAAATTGTCCCCTATGAAATCTTTGGTCGCATATGAGCAGTGACCTACCAACTACACTTCCTCCAAATCTAGCTCAAGTTCATGATGTATTCCATGTATCTCTCTTGAGTAATTACATAACTGACCCTTCACATGTACTGGATCCTGAAGTGGTACAACTGGAACATGAACTCTCTTATAAGGAGAATCCAATGGAGATCTTTGACTATAAAGACAAGGTTCTATGCAACAAGACTACCCAACTCATAAAATTTTTGTGGAGAAACAAAAAACATGGAGAATCCATTTGGGAACCCGAGAAAATAATGAGGCATAAGTACCCACACCTTTTCTCAACTGATGGAACAAGATGAAATTTCTTAAGGGGGGATGAATGTAACGACCTGAACTTTTTGAATGATATTTGTTTCTTAAAAATGTGTGTTATATTATATTATACTAAAAAAATACATATATTTAATAATGATGTGAGTATAATTAAAATTCAATCTTCAGGTTTTGACCTTTATCTGACCATTGGTCAATATGAATGTTGTAAACAACACTATTAATAATAATTTCAACATTATAATTAGTGTTATAAATAGAATGGATAATGGTTAATTAATGAAAAAAGAAGAAAGGATAACCTCAAACAATTGAGTCATGTCATACAGGACAATTTTTTGAAGCTTGGGTGGGAGGTTATGTCACTGGGCTTCACTATTGACAAAGCCCAAGCTAAGCATGAACATGTTAATATTGAACGAAATCCCCTACGTGAGAATTTTAAGTTAGTGAAAATTACCACTCGGGCAACATTAGTCGAGCCACCCCATCAGCCCATCACCATCACACACCTCACCCTTAGGTCATATGTGGGTTTTATAAGGGTTTATGTGTCGAGAACAAAGTGTAATACATTTTTATAAATAAAATTTTTATTCTAAAATTTCCATTTTAAGAATAGTTTTTCATAATAAAAAAATATGACGAATTTGATAAATTGATTTTTCAGACAGAAATTGTACTTTTTGAAAAAGGTATAATAATTATAATAAAATAATTTTTTATGAATAATTATTTTTTAATGAAATAGTTTGATTAATAAACTCCTATTTAAATATAAATGATGAAATAATTTTTTTTTCAAATGTCAGAAATTTCACTATGCATTTTCTATCTGCTATTATTTTTAATAAATAATAATTTTTATATTTAAACGTTTAAATTCTCATATTTATATAATTATTATGATAAAATAAATATCATTTTTTAAATCATAACATCAAAATTACGTTAGGGTAAATTTATAAGAATTTTCTAAAAAATGTTTTTTTTTTCATGAAGAATAAAAATAGAATTTAAGTTTTGTAGTATGTTTAATAACATCATAATGATGTAATAAGTAATATAAAATTTAAATGTAATATTTTGGATTAAAATAACATATTATGTGTTCCAATTTTCCAATAAAATTGGAAAATAATATGGGAAATCCCATTGTTATTCATTTTACCACTACCTTGGTATCCAAGGAAATTAATAAACAAATCCTTCACTTTTACTACAAATAACCACCCATTTCTCTATTTAATTTCACTCCCAATTCATCCTACACTAATATATTATAGTTTTACCTCCCAAGGATTCATCCCAAGGCGTCCTCAAGCCCCCAAGGTCCTAATCCTCATGTTTTAGGAGTCACTCTTCGAGGTAAGAGAAATGTCAACTTCTCTTTTTTCCTTTTAAGTTTTCTTTTTATGTAGTATATATTTAATGTTTCCAAAATAGTTTCTTATATCCATTTTATCCTATCACATTAATTTATTAAGATTATTTTATTAATGGGATACCCATTTCCCCTATCTTTTTACCATTTTCAAAAACCATATTTCATACCATTTTGCTGACAAATTTTCTTCCTAAAATATCTTTTGTTTTCTTAATAAAATTCTATTTTTTGTTTTAATTTTTTCTTGAATAACCAAACCTATTTATTTATATGGGTATTCACCTAGATGACAAAATAACTATTTAATTCAGGTTTTAACATACATGAAACCCTCTTTCCCTTTCCAAGGGTTTAAAAGGAGATAAATATATTATCTTTAAGAACTTAAAATGTCATGATTTTAATATGAAACCCATTTATTTTATTCTACATGGGATATTTATTAAATGTTTTATTATGATCGATGTGGATAACATTAATTAATACTTATTAAGGGTATGCATGGATATCACTCCAATGCATTGGGTGAATAATTTAACCTCTAAAGATGACATGTTTTACGATACCTTTGTAAATTTTATAACACTACAGTGATAAAAATTGAAGATATGATTATAAATGAATCAATTAAATGTTTTATCCACATTCCCATGTTATGATTAATGTTATTTTTACTATGATATGCATATTTTCCATTTTCTCATGCCTTTATAATATTCTTCATGTTCTTATCGATAATTCTCATGATCACTTGTAAACTATTTCCGAAACTTTCCCTTACTGGACATTATGCTCACCCTTTTCTTTGATTTATGTCCCTAGGTCATGGGATACAATAAGTTTACATTGGTTAAACCAAATAAGAATACATTCAAGTAGATTAAATTAATGTTTTATATTTTCATGTATTATGTACCTTTTTTCCAAGTAACTAAACATTAAAAGATCCAATGTTTGTACCTTGTGAATAAAAATTTATGTAATAAAAAGGTAGGATGCCATAACCCCCACCTCTAGTAGGCCCCGGGTTGGTGACTAGCACTGAGGTTATAAAAATGTCACAATAAAGGAGGCATTACCCTTTATAAGAAAACAATATTGGAAGATAGGATGAATCAACCACAAAAAACTCCACGACATATTATAAAATAAATCCAAACCATACCATAATGAATGTATAAATAAAAATTGATAGATATAAAAGTCTCCAAATGAAATCCCAAATGAGAAAAAACTAAGGAAACAACACAGCCACAACTCCAAAGTCCCAAACTAGAAATGTCTAGCATGGTCCATAAAACCCTCCTGGAATCCTAGAAATAGTTTTTATATATATATGGTGAGCATACAGGTATAATCAGTAGGAAAAACAAGTCTCTCATGCACATGTGAAAATAGAATACTACTGCACCTGTGTAAAAGCAGTAGAACCAAACAACACCTAAATAGGTATACTAACCAAACCCAAACTTCACCAAGGTTCTCTCACCAAGTAATGCATCCAAGAATATAATATAATATAAATTAAATTGATAATAGGGTAACCCAAACTGCTTTCCCACTAATTTTCCACTGTCACACCCCAAATTCGTACGTCCGGGAACTCCCAATCCTTCCGAATAACATCGCATCACATAAAAGTACACCTGCACACACCCGGGACATCACAAAACATCACATCCCACCCACACACACCTAGTCCATCATAACACATCACATCCCACCAGCACACACTAGGTCCATCACAAAAAATCACATCCCACCCGCATACACCTAGACCATCACAACACATCACATCCCACCCACACACACCTGGGCTATAACATCTCACAACATCACAACACGATAGAGGCACTTTTTACTTCTGGCCATCAAAGCCCATTCTAGTCCTTCTCATATCATGGAAAGGGAGCGAGGAAGAGTAATTTTCTAGCAATCCATCCTCCCACCAGGATGTTGGAAAAAAACATGCACATGACAATATGGGTGTCAATACATAGTGCTCGATGAGGGTGGGGTGCGTATATAAATCAAAAGAACATATAATGTATATACACATATAGTTATAACACAAAATCCCATCGAATGGATTTACAACAGGAAGTAACCATCTCCAGAAAATCAATACAATCACTGCATCCTTGAAATGTATAAAATCAAACAAACAAAACAGAATCCACAATTCATATTTTAGTCTTTAAGACATTTTCCATTTTCCCTGTTTATCAATAAATTTCACTTTAAAAACCTCTTTATTTTATATAATCAATATTTTTTGGCATTCCATTTAATTTAGAAAGCCACCTTATTTAATATTTCCATACCATTATTTTTTATATAAACATCAACCAATCAGTCCACACAACCCATCATCAATCCCCTTGTTAAACATGCCCATTTTAAATCATTATCATATGTTTAATTCCATTTATAATTGGGTAAAATAATATAACCAACCACACAACACAAAAAAACAACAGAGCCCAATTTCCACATCCACATCATTTTATAACCACATCCAGTTTCACAGCCCCACTGTATAACCATACCACAACCACTATCGTAGCCCCACTACACCACTATACCATAACCACCATTACAACCCCACTGCACAACCACATATCATCCACCTACCCCACACACATCACAACATAGACACTACACATTACATTAGTCCCTCATACAAAAACCACTTCCATTCCACAAATCACATCACATACTACAACATAAATAATTTTCAAATTTAGCAAGGGGGAATTATTCAATTTCACTACTTTTTTTAGGTAGTTATCACAGAAGCCATAAAATCCTGGGCATCCATTTAATTAACCGAATATAATTGGATAACATTTTATTTATAGTGAATCCAAATAATCACAAAAATAGAGGTTTCAAAAGAAATTCAATGTAGCATAATCCATCCACCAACAAACATGATTTTTATTGAGGAATTACTCCCATTAAAACATAATATCAAGTTAAATCAATAAAAATATGTAAGATAATACTTCACAGTCCTCTTCCTCATTAAATTCAATTTAAATCGACTCTTTATCATTATTAATTCGGATGAATCCAAGTTCATAAGAGGTGGTAAAAATAAACCCATCTTGCATGATACACGTAAGGAGAAACGAAGGAAAAACCTACTTAGAAGAAGGAATATTTTTTCCATACTTGCTGCACCAAAATAGGGGTACACATATAGGAGGGAAATTCATTAGGCTAGACTCAATCCAACTGCATACACTAGTTCTAAAACTCTTAGGGAAACATCTCAAGAGAAAGTAATCCTGAATGAATGAATAAAATGCATCTTCTTTAGAAGGAACAAATATGATTTTATTGGGGAATTAGATATAGTTTTAACTGGCTATTAAAGGTGGATCCCATTAATCCATGCAATTTACACATTTAAAAGGTCTATATATTTTTTAGAAATTATATAAATGAATAATATCCATTTAAATGGATTAAAACTTATTAATTTAGGAATTAAACACATTTTTCATTAAAAAAGATGTCAAAATGGAAATTCCATAATTTTTTGGAAAACTAAAAAATTATGGAAATTTGGAAAAAATTTGGAATGAATCACTGTTGGAAAACTAGAAATTTGGAAAACTATTGAAATGAATCACCATTGGAAAATTGGAATTTTGAAAACTGTTGGAATGAATCACCGTTGGAATGACTCACTGTTGCGAAAATGAAAAGTTGACAAACTATTGGACTGAATGACCATTGAAGTGACTCACCATTGGAAAACCAGAAATTTGGAAATATTTTGGAATAAATCACTATTGGAAAACTATAAATTTGACAAACTATTGGAATGAATCATAATTGAAATGAATCACCATTGGAAAACTAGAAATTTGGAAATATACTGGAATGACTTCCCAATAAGCCTCTACCTGAGTGGAAGAAGCTCCTACTTGGCATCCAAGAGACCCAGGATCAAATAGGTGTGGTGGTTAATTTCCGATTTATTGTAGTAATACTATAGTAGGTACTGTTCGGTACTATAACAGCTAACTCTATTCATCTGATTTGGGCCATCGGGCCACCGGGTTGGGCCTACGGGTCTCAGGGCCTTCGGGCCACCAAAGGCCTTCGGGCCATAGGCCCTTTGGGATGTAGGGACTTCGGTCCATCAATTTCCTTTGGCCCATAGGGATTTTAGGACACAAAAAAGACCAGGAAGCAAAGACATATGACACAGGAGCAGGCCCAGATGATGATTTTGAGAAAAATAGAAACCACTTGAGCATAGCTAACCATATTGAAAGAATGAGATGGCTTAAAAACTTCCATAAGGACTACACACCGTACAACTCTGCACGGGGTAATGTTAGCTGATCAGGCATGCAAGGTGGGGAGCTATGAACATTCAAGATGCAGATACTGGGGAGGGGTTGTTTCAAGTGTGTCAGGTCTTGGGCCTTTAAGTTCATGTATTATGTTGTGTATGATCCTTATGCCTTGGACCTACTGGTCATGTAAGGGTTCCCCTTCAACCCTTAAAAGGGGGATTATCCAAAAAATTAATATAAAAGAATGTCTTCAGACCATTCAGGTTGGAATGACTCACCGTTGGAATGACTCACCAATGGAATACTGGAAATTTGGAAAATTGTTGGAATGAATCACCATTGGAATGTCATACATGTCCCAAAAACACCCCACACATCCTCCAAGACACCTCAAATATCAGATTTTTGTTAAACTAATGGTCCAGAAGGTTCGGGCTTTACAAATACATTTATTATAATTATATATTTATATTTATATTTATTTATTTATAATTATATACAATTATTTATAAATATATTTGTTTATAATTATAAATATAAATAAATAAATATATATATATATAAATAATTATAAAATTATAATAATTATATTTATATATGTATAATTATATAAATATATTTATTATATTTATAATTATATATTAATATATATGTATATATAATTATAAAAATATATTTATAATTATATATACATTCTTTTTAAATATATTTATGTATAATTAGATTTAAAAATAAATACATATTGAAATAATCATAAAATTCTAATAAACATATTTAAACAATAAATATACTTTTTATATTTATAATTATATATAAATACTTTTGAATATATTTATTGAAAATTATACTTATAAATAAATATATATATAATTAAATATTATCATAATTATATTTAAATAATAAGTATAGTTATTATATTTATAATTATATATATTTATATATTGATATAAGTATATGTAATTATATAAATAAACCAATACAGTGTGGCTGGCGTGTGTGTTTTTTTAATGTAACTACCCCCCCAAGAACCTAATATATATATATATATACACAATAATTATAATAAATATATTTAAATAAAAAATATATTTATTTATATAGATCTTTATCAGTGAAAAAAACATTGATAATAATCAATTTTATCTTTGCTCTGTATTTAGCGTCGATAAAACTGTCCTTTATCAGTGCTTTTTGGAAAGCACTGATAAAAGCATTTTAGGATTTTATAAAAGATCCCTAAAAAATTATTCATCTCCTCACACCTTCATGCTTTCATAAAAACATAGTTTTTTATCCCTACCATCCCTCCCTGCCTTTGCCTTCGTTGTCGTCGTCGCCATTGCTCCCTACCATCATCATCACTCCCTATCATCACCGTCTCTGTCGCTCCTTACTACCATCACTCCCTATAGAAACCTCACCACTCTTCATCAATGAATCATCACCACTCTAAGGTATGAGAATATTTCTTCTCATATTTAATCTCTTCTTCCATCTAAGTCTTTACTCCCTCTAACCTTTATGTATGTTGTTCGGACCAAATTCACCCCTAGTTTCTTACCAATCACCATGCCCATTCAGGGACGAACCCAAGGGTAAGGGTTGACCTTTTTTTCTTTTGATTTATTTGTCTATAGGGAATTTGATTAATTTTTTGAGCTCCATTCATCCTCTATTTGAATCTATGGACTATTCTCCATTGATTTGTGATAGGTTACCCCATGAAATTTCCATTGAATTTGTGAACCATGATTGTTTTCATGTTTAACTCCATGTGTTTCATATCAAATAATATCATTAAATGTGATTATATGTTATTGGAAAGGTAAATCAATATTCATGTGATTTTCATTTCAATCTAAGGACTTCTCAATTGTGGAACTTGTTAAAAATATTTTTTAATAAACTATGCACACCATGTGTTTGAGAAATTTCACTAATTATATTTATAAATAAATTATAAGATTGTATAAGGTGTTTTGGCCATCAATGTGAATTTTCAATAGGCACAATAGTTTTACTTTTCATTTCAAGCAATACTTGAAATTCCAAACATTGATAAAATATTTCAAGAATTATTTAAAATAAAATGTGAGGTTTAACATTTTTTGACCCCGTTTGGTTTATTGGATAAGATAATTAATGCAACATTTTAATCCATCAAGTGATTTTATTAATGTGGACTAATTTATAAATTTATTTCAAGGTTTGTTGAAGCATAATGTTTTAAGAAATGTATTATAAATGATTTCAAATTATTATATAGAGAATTGGCCTCTTGGCATGTTTCTAAGAGGCCTGTTTGGACCTTTTAAATGGCCTTTGAAACATGTGGGTGTGTGAGACCCAATTATTTCCCCTTATTATTGTTTCCCTTTATGGGTGGTGTTTGATATATGTGGTGATCATGTGATGGATAGAAATGGGATATTTATCATGAGATCATTAGAGGTGTGGGTGAGTTATTATTTACATAATGATGATTATTTGGATTATTGATTATTTCTCACCATTACTATTACATGGTTCATGGGAACCTGAGTAATTAAGTGGGAGGTATTTATTTATGCTACATTAGATCATTGCATACTTTTAGTGCCCCTAGTTATGTATAAGGCTAGTGGGGAGTTCCCTTGATTCTAGGATTGGTGAAAGCTAGTCAAGTGACTTATGTTAGAATGCAATATAAGCCTATAGTTGGTCCCAGTTGGATAAATTATAGGATCGTCTCACATTATAGCCACGTTTAAATCCCTTGACATCATTTCATTGGTTGGTGGTTTTGAATAAGGGGTTTTATTGATATTCTTTAAACCCCATACTTGATTGATGTGTCTGGTACCCTTGATAGATTTCTTTTATTTTTTATTTTCATTTCATTGATGATGTTGTTCCATTCATTTGACCATTTACCTGTGTACCATGAGTGGGGATTCTATAAGATTTACAAAATGGTTTAAAAAGTGTGTTTCATTAAAGCTATGGGTACATCTCATGAGACTCAAAAGGTACACCCAGAGTTTTTCTATTAACCATAAAATTAAGATTGATAGTTTCTTCTATTGACTAAAAATGAATAATTTTATACTATTATTATTTGGTAATTTTTACCTTTATATATTATAATTTTATAATTTTATAAATGTTTAAAACTACGTACTTATATAAATTATGTATACTTTTATAACATATATCTACATTTATATAGTTTGATAAATTTATATACATTTATAAATTATGTATATTTATTTAAAATATATATTCTTTTATAAATTATATATAATTTTACACTTATGCATAAATCTCTAATTTTATATACTAATAAATATATATATTTTTTTTTAATTTATACTTTTATACCTGTAATGACTTTCAATTTTTCAATAGTTTAATACTTTTATACATTCAGAAATTCAATGTCAATTTTGAATTTTTTTAAAAAAATATAATAATTTCATTTTTTTTATTTGTGAAACCATTATTATATTCAATAGCTATATTTTCTATTATGAAAACAGTTTTCAAATAATATAGCTATTTTTATTTACATTATCACATTCAATAACCATATTTCATCAGTTTTTTATAATGGAAATGTGATTTTATACTTCATTAATACTCATAAAATTATGGTTTTGATCCTTAAAAATATGATGTGAAAAATAGTTTTTAAAAGTGAAATCTTCTCCATTATATTTATAAAATTCTTTAAATAATTTTTTTGTTTTTGATCACGTGGAATGATAAACCAATTTTAAATATTCCCCTTTTCTTTCAGGCAATTCATGAGATCAATCTTCAATTCAATATCTTTTGTGTATTTTTTTTAATATTAATATTAGCAAATCAAATAGTATGGATATGAATAGAGAATGGATCGATTCCAATTGTATGAAAAAAGAGTATGAAGATGGGGTGAAAGTGTTCATCAAGTTTGCAAAAAGATCATGCATATAAACCTTCTCAAATCATTTTTTCATGCTTATGCTGTTGTTATTCAGTACTAATTAGTCTATAGGAGTTGGAAGAACACTTGATCTATCAAATAATTGATCGAAGTTATAAATTTTAAAATAAATATGGGTCAAGTTAGAATGTTGCTAGTGACTAGGATAACACTATGTTTTATGGATCATCTGATATGATTGCAACTATGGACAATAAAGAAGACCGTATCGAGGATGTGATTATAGGTGTGAATGGTGATGATGATTATATTGATTAAATGAAATTGAGAGTTGAAGATGAAATTCATGATTTTAAAAATGTGTTTGAGAAGTTAAATTTTTTTGCAAAGATGTCATTGTATTCTTTTTGCACTAAATATACAACATTATTAGCCATACTAAAGCTTTATAATTTAAAATCTACATCATATGTTGGGAGGCCAGTTTTACCGAACTACTTTCTATCTTGAATGATATGATCCGAGAAGATAATGATCTCACTATACAGACATATAACGCTAAATTAATTCTACATTCGATGGGTATAAGGATTGAAAGGATACATGTCTTCCAAATGACCATATACTATTTCACAAGGACCAAAAATCACATAAAGAATGCGCAAAGTGTGGTTCTTCTTGAAATAAGAAAAATGAATGGGGTCCTACGAATGTTGTATGGTACTTTACAATCATTCCCAATTTTAGGTGCTTATATGGAATTGAGTAGTCCCTCCTCAGTAAAATAGAATTGATCATGAGTATCCTGAATTTGAAAATTAGACGTAAAATATTCATCTTTCATTATCAACAGATGGTGCAAATCCTTTAGGTTTTAAAAGAAACACTCATAATACATGGCCAGTTATATTGGTAAGTTATATCTTTTTATCATGGTTATGCATGAAATGTAAATAAATAATTTTATTTATTCTTATATCATGAACAAATAAATTGTGTAATGAAACTGATGTTTATTTGGGTCCATTGATCAAAGATTTGAAATTGTTGTCCGATTCTGGTGTTATATTGTATGATTCTTACAAAAATATAGATTTCAGGTTGAGATCCATGTTATATGGTATGATAAATGACTTTACTACTTATGGAAATTTTGTTAGGATATAATATTAAAGGAACTCAAGGGTTTCCCATTTGTGAACAAGGTGAACATTCAATTAGGTTTAAACATTCATTGAAGAATGTTTTTCTAGGACATTAGAGATTTCTACCCTGACAACATAATTACCGATATTGGATGACATCATTTTATGGGATTTCAGAAGAATGTACAACACTGTATCCTCTAATAGAAGATCAACTCTTTGAGATATTAAAATACGTGAAAACTATATTTGGTAAATAATTTTTGAAAAACCTTGCAAAAACTGATTAGAAAAAAGAGATAGGTTTATTTGAATTACTATTCTGGAAATGTATGTATGTCAGACATTTTCATGATGTTATACATGTTTAAATAAATGTATGTGATAGTATCATTGGAATATTACTAAATGAACCTATAAAAAGAAAGGATATAATTAAGGCTAGGTTGGACATGGTTGACATGATAATATGGGAGGAGTTGACACCAGTGAATGGTGGAAAATGAAACTTTCTTCCTCCAGCTAATTACACTCATTCCAGGAAGGATAAATATATATTTTTAAAAATATTTAATGATATATATAATCTATAGGGGTATTCATATAATATCATGAATATTATGTCAATGGATTATTTAAAGTTAAAGGGACTTAAATCACATGACTGTCATGTTTTTATGAAAGATATAATTTTTGTATCTTCACATTGATTTTTCCCAAGAATGTTTTTCATACATTAACCAAGATCTGTTTCTTTTTAAAATCTATATATAAAAATTTTATAGACTCGGAGAAATTTCCATCTATGGAAAAGTAAATTTCTATCATATTATGTAAATTGAAAATGTTCTTCCTACCAAAATTACTTGATATGATGGTTCACTTGATGGTTCAATTAGTGAGAGAGATTCAACTATATTCTCCTATACATTATAGATGGATATACCCCATAGAACAATATAAGAATATTTTGAAAGGGTATGTCAAAAATAAAATTCAGCTAGAGGTTTGTATTGAAGAGTGATATATTATTGACGAAGCAATTTAATTCTATACCTTCTACCTATCTAGTGTGGAAATAATTGGTCTATAAAAATCATGTCACACTGGGTGGCTTGTGGGTGATGTAATTTATAGAATAGATGTTTTCACAATCAATATTATAGATTAGGAGCAAAACCAACTTTACATTTTTCATAATAGATTAGAGGTTTCTCCATATGTTGAAACCCATAAAGAAATTCTTATGCATTTGAATCCATCAAGGGATAAAATATGGATATCAATTACACATAATCAATAGTTTATAGAATGGTTTCAAGACCAAATTTTTAAGCATTCAAATGAAAATATGGATTCAAATTTAGAACAGCTTCAATGTCTATCAAAGGAATAAGTGTTTATGTATTATCTTACAATGGTTTTTCAATTAATGGTTATACATTCTATATAAATGTTCACGATTAAGGAAGTGCCATGTTAAATATTGGGGTTACACTTATGGATGAAGTGATGAATGTTTCAGGTACTAAGGATATACTCCAATTTATGATAATGTGTTATAATTTTTCATCATCAAAAAAATCTAGGTGTTAGATTATACAACATTCCATGTGATTATTTTTGAATGAAAGTGGGTTGATAACAAAAGTTCTATTAAAATAGATGAATTAGGATTAATGAAAGTGTATTTTAGTAAGGAAGGGTACAAAGATAAACCATTTATAATTGGATCACAAGCAATATAAGTATTTTATGTTCAAGATCCTATAAACAAAAATTAGTCAATTATTTTGTTATTGGCCAAAACTACTAAAAGGTTAAAAAAATAAACGGAGGATGAACCTTTCATTGATGCATCTAAATATTTCAAAGTGTTCCCAATGAATATGGGGGTTTTTTACATTAGAGGAGACCAAAATGAAGACATTTGGATACTAAATAGAGGGGTCAAATCCCTTAAACCTTAAAAAAGGGTTCAATATTTAGGTTATATTTGATTTTGTAATATAAATTGGGTTACCTCATGTTATTATCTATTCAATATTGAATTTATGTAAGATAAATTAAAAATTTAACAAATTATATATATAATGACTTTTTTCACATTATGGTGCTCCCAATCCTAGGGAAATAGGTTTCTCAGTCTGTTGCTTCTCCCAGTGCAGAAGAATGACCTTCTATACATGTCGCTGCTCCTAGTGTATAGGAACAAAATAATGAAAATGATGGACTCAAGAAAATGTTAAAAAAATAAGAACTGATCTCACATGAAAACATATATGAAACATAGAATTATAGTATTAAAAAATTATTAAGGTTAAAAGAAAAGGAATAAAATTTGAGTTTATACGGAATTTGTATGGCCAGCCTGATAACCCCAACAAGGCCATGTTCTGTAGTTACATCGGGCTCGTCACTCAGGAATGAATTTAGATTAATATATATTCATGGAACTATGTTGTGACCACACAAAAGGAACAAATTTGTGAAGATATTACAATAACATTATGATATCCTTTCATTATTTTAATAATAAAATAAAATAACAAAACATTGAATTACTCTTCATTATCCCTTGAAGAGTGAATTTATTGTATATTAATCCCATAAGAAATATGAATTAATTCTTTTTGGAAGGATTCATAGATAATTTATCACAATTCTAATTAGATATCAACTTAAAGATACTGAAGGGAAAATAAACCCACACCCACCGCTTTTGTATGAACACCTGATAAGCAAAGAAGTGTGGGATGCATTTACTGGCCGTCGTGCGATGATGTATTTTTAGGTACATTGTGTCTGATAATACATTATTTGACAATATTTGTATCCTTCACTTTGAGAATTATTTTTTTATTATATAGAAACTGAGAGTTGAAAATATGGATCAACTAGAAAAACCAATGCACCCCTACCATAAAGTAAGGATGGGGTACACTTCACTTGAAAAAAAATCATACGTATTTTAAATCTACTTTAATAATTTTATGTGACATGAAACAACAACATTATAATATTCCTCTTTTTATATGAAAATTGATGAGTCCAAATATGAAGATTCTTCCATCCCACATCTTGTTCAATGGAAGGAGGTTTGTGTAAATAAATATTTAATATCAATAGATGAAAACACACAAAGAGTGTGGGAAACATGTGTAATTGTGGCATAATAAAAATTTGTTTTAATTTAAATAACTAATACATAACAATGATTACTTATTTTCCTATATTTTAAATTTGACTTTGATATAGGAATAATAAATACCTATTCCAGATGAACACCTACTATCAGTGGCCTTGAAGTGGTTAGAACAGTATGGCCATGTCCAAGGTGTGGGTTTTGGGGGTGTCACCCTAAACATATTTTGAGAAAAAAACAATATGAGGATATAGATAAAGAAATGGAAGAGATAAAATCAATATTAGAGTCCCTTGAAGAAAAATTTCATTGGTGGACTATGTTTCCAAAAACTGTTATTGGGGAGAATCAAAGAGAAGAAACAACTCAAGAACAACCATTGTGTGATGATCCCGCCCCATCCCCACCAGCTTTGAGGTGCGCCATTCCCCTCAAAGAGTTGTCTTATTAAGGTAATAGATATTTTAATAATTGTTTTTTGTGAAATGTGAATCACACAAAAACTGATACCCTTCTGGTACTGATATTATATAATATGAAAATGACTATGATTTATTTCTATAAACACCCACCCATCACCTTGTAACGAGGGCTAC
Organism: Viscum album; assembly: GCA_963277665.1. Lineage (NCBI taxonomy): Eukaryota > Viridiplantae > Streptophyta > Magnoliopsida > Santalales > Viscaceae > Viscum > Viscum album. The sequence continues at coordinate 185,922,125 of OY728155.1, read as the reverse complement.
AATGTTTAATATCAATGAAAAAACTCTACACAATATACCACTTCCAACATGTCATGTGAGAGTGTAAATTAGCGTAACTCATGATATGAAAACCAAGCTACATGTTCCACTTGATAAAGAAGATATGAATATGGTCGACTAATATGTTGGAAGATTTATCTCATGGTTGTTAGATCTTATAAAAACACATGTTGAAAATGAGGTATTCATTTCAAATTTATTTTTCATGATAAACCTTTAAAATTTAATGAAAAAAGGTCTGAACTGATGAATATAATTAAATACATACAAAGGGAAGGTAGTGAAATAAAAGTTCGAATCAAAACTATCTAAAGGACCAACCAACTAATCAACAAGATCTTCTAAAAAAACCTTTACCCTAATAGTTCAATATTCACATTTACTAACATTGAAGGTTCATGTAGATATAAGGTTACAAAATGGTAGCAATCACATAGTTGATTTTGAAAAAGAGATGCACAAAGAGGTAATTACATACTAAATTTATCTTGATAATGTAAATTAAATCCTCAACTATGAAAGGCTAGGAGGCTCCGTTGTAAATTTATACATAAAGTATGTTTTCATGATTTGTTTTTACAAAATCTATAATACTATATTAATTATGACTAAATACATTTCATATTTTTTACAACAATATATATCAATAATAATTGAACGTATTACCCCATGAAAGTAAATTTGGACTCATTAGTCCCCACATCACTTCTACAGAACAAAAAGAAATAGATTAAAAAATGAATGAAATAGGGACAAAACTGGCCAAATTATTTGAAATAAAACATTCAGATGATTGACTCTTCTTAATCCCAAAATTGTAGGGGTAAAACTATACCATTTAATAAAATAAAATATATTTTTTTTCTTTCATTACTTGTTCGTTTTTTTTTTGATTTTAGGAAACATTAGATACTCCTTGCGATCAATTTGGATACTCTAAAGATTTATTTCTTGGATTTACTCTAAGGATACCCAACAAACTGACCACACATGATAATGTTTTTAAAATTTTAATACACTACATCCAAAATTTTAGAACTAAAATTCAAGTTATATATTTTTTATTATGTTTTAATGCGAGTTATGTTATGATAGGGTGGTGTATAAATATCAAGAAAATCATGGAATAAGGACATCCCATGCGCACAAGGAGCCTAAAAAGTTCTAAAAATGGACAAGTATCAAGGTATATATAATAATATTTCACTATAAAAACACATATAAAAACAATTTACATATTTTTAAGAATTTTTATATAGTTTTTGAAACAAACAAATAGAAATGATTTTGGTTATTATGTTTGTAAATTTACAAGTGATATCATATTCAATCAACAAACTAGCATCCCATAAGAGTTATTTTCAAAGATAATTACTATTTCATTTAAAATATTTATTAATCCTTTGTGTATTTATATTTTTATCGTACTCCTACGACTATAAGAAAAAATCATTTTCACAAGATGATATAGATTTGTTTAGAAACGAATGAGAAACATACCTAATAACAGAATTTACTCAAATAACATGAAGATGAGACTTCCATAGAAGCAATAGATTGTTTTATATTTATGTTTAATTTATTTCTTTTTATTATTAATAACATAATAATTTTTTTCTTATATAGGTGTATTTTTTTTGAGTTGGGGTGTTTTTTTGAAGCTACTCATGCTCATGAGATATTGGACTTCGAGGTTTCAACTAAGAGTTTAATGAGACGGTAAAAGTTTTTTTTATTATACTATGTTCTTCCTCATAATATCATCATTTCTCTACTACTTAGAATAATCTAAATAAATTTTTTTACTACTCATACAGATAATATCTTCTTTGCATGATGATGTTACCAATCTTGTGGAAAAAATAGACTATAATGAAGGAAACCCTTTGGGAAGATGTAAAGTTAATGTTATGATATACATTCTCTATTTTACCAAAAAATTATATAATGAAATTTGATTTAATTTTCATATCCCATACAAATTTTGTTTATTTTAGAAGATTTATTTTTATATTTCATGCCTTTCTACACCAAAACTTCCACAAACTTCTTATCTTTCAAAAACGTTTCACCCCTACAGTGTTGGCGTTTATCAATTTCCTTCAATTTCCCTCCACTAACGTTGTATGAAGAGAAAAAATGATGAATTTTCTCAATAACAGAGGTAATATTGATATTTTCATTAGTAAAATCATTGTCCATATAATTAATTTTTTTTTTATATTTATATTTAATTTTTTTTTTAGTATTACTCAAATAAGAATTGTTTTCTTATATAGGTGGATTCTTTTATTTTATTTGGGGTGGTTGATTTGAATCTAATCATTCTCATTCAAGACTAAAACTGAGATAATAAAAATATGGAAATGGGTTATGAATTTATACAACCACCATGAAAGGCTGAATTACTAATGCTTATTGAGTTAATTTTTTCATGATTTTATCTACTATTTTTAAGTTAATTTTGTTATCATTTTTATCTAATACATATTTTTTTTCAATAGATCTTTTGGGAAGCCATGTTTTTCTTTCAAATATCACTAGAAATCCATAAACGAGATAGCATGATCTTCTTTTCTAATGTTACCATGCTTTCCATTGCTATTCTTTATCGAACTGCCTACACTGCATACTTTTTTAGCTAAGAACATTGAATAAATATGTAATGTTTCTAGTTTTACAAATAAACCCAATGTAAATCATGTTAAATTTTTTATTTGGGATTATTTTGATACTTTGAGATGTGTAAGAATCAGACTCACCTCAATCTGACACACGATGTGACTGGTATGACTCCAACCACTTCTTTTTATTTAAAACAGACACTAATTTTAGTAAAAAAACTAACATACTCAAAAATAATAAAAACAAATTTGTATTGTTTTGAGACTTTAGTAAAATGATCCATAAATCATTTTTTATGTGTTGGAAGTTGCTACACATCAATTTGATAAATGATGTGCCTGGTACGACTAAAAGTTTTCATTATCAGTTTAAAATTAAGATTTTAATTTAAAAAGTGTCACTCAATGAAAATAGAACAAACATTCTAAGAATATATTTATAATTTACGAAAATTATTAATAAGTCAATTTTTACATGTAGGAATCAACCTCATGTCAAACTGATATGTGACATGACTTATATGACTCAAAGTGTGTGCTTCTAATTTAAAATGAAATTTTTTTAAAAAAGAAAAGCGACATACTCAAAATCATTAAAAAACATTCATATAATTTCAATACAATATTAAAATGATCCAAAATTCATTTGGGACATGTATAAATCAAAATCACCTTAATTTGATGCATGGGGTGACTGGTATGACTTGATGTGAATTTTTTATTTAAAATTGACATGGATTTTAGTAAAAAAGACAACTAACATACTCAAAATTGAGAAAATTAATTAGTATTGTTTTTATAATTTAATAAAATTATCTATAAGTCATTTCTGACATTTAGGATTTATCCTCACCACAATTTGATACATGATGTTCTTGGTATGAATCGAAGTGTCTCTTATCACTTTAAAATTAACATTTTAGTTCAAAAAGTGTCACTCTTTAAAAAATTAGAAAACACACTTGAATTGTATTTATAATATGGGAAAATGATTCATAATTCATTTTTGATGTTTATAAAGTAGTGTAATATCAAATTGACACACAATGTGATCGGTATGAATCAATGTGTGTGTTTCTAGTTTCAAATGAAATTTTTATGAAAAACACAAGTAACATACTCAAAACCAAGATAAAAAAGTTTCATTGTTTTTATAATTTATGAAAATGATCCATAAGTCATTTATGAAATGTAAGAATAAACTTCACCTCAATCAGACGCACGACGTGACCAGTATAATTCCAAATGTGTTAATTTATTTAAAATTCACATTAATTTTATTAAAAAGAAAACATGACATACTGAAAACTAAGAAAATAAATTTATATTGTTTTGATACTTTATTAAAATGATTCATAAGTCATTTATAATGTGTAGGAATCAACCCAAACTCAATCTGATGCATGGTGTGACCGTTATAACACTATGTGTGTCTTTTTATTTAAAAATGACATTAAATTTTAGTAAAAAGAACAATTGACATACTGAAAACCAAGAAAAACATTTTTATTATTTTGATACTTTGGGAAAATGATTCAAAATTAATTTTGGATGTGTATTAATCATCCTCACCTCAATACGACACACAATGTGACTAGTATGACTTCAAGTGAATCTTTCTATCTAAAATTGACACGAACTTTAGAAAAAAAACAACTGACATACTAAAAACAAGAAAAGACATTTGTATTTTTTGGATATTTTAAGAAAATGATCCATAATTCATTTTTAACATTTATAAATAATCCACACATCAATATGATACAAGTTTTTCCCAGTTTTTCTCAAAGTGTCCTTGATTAGTTTAAAATTTATATTTTAGTTTAAAAAGTATCACTCAGTTAAAACTGATAAAATACACTTAGACTGTCTTGATAATTGAGGAAAATTGTTCATAAGTAATTTGTGACATGTATTAAGTATTCTAACATCAAATTGTCACACGATGTGACTGGTATGACTCAAAGTGTGAGTTTCTAGTTTCAAAATTCATTTTAATAAAAAACAAAAATGACTTACTCAAAACTGAGAAAACACATTTTTTGATTCTTTATAAAAATAATCCACAATTAATTTTTGATATGTATGAATAATCCACACCCCAATATAATGCACCATGTAATTGGTATAATTACATGTCTGTCTATTTATTTTAAATTAAAAGTAATTTTATTAAAAATAACATTCGACATACATTGAATCTGAGAAAAACATTTGGATTATTTTTATACTTTATAAAAATGATTTATAAGTCATTTATAACATGTAAGAATCAGCCCCACCTCAATCTGATGCATGTTTTGAAAGTTATAACTCTATGTGTGTATTTTTAATTAAAATTGAAATTAATTTTAGTATAAAGAACAAGTGACACACTGAAAATTGAGAAAAAACATTTGGATTGTTTTGATACGTTAAGAAATAATACAACAGTCATTTTTGGCATGTAGTAATAAAACATACCTCAATATGATGCATGGTGTGACTAGTATAACTCAAGATGTCTCTTTTTATTTAAAATTCATATTAATTTTATAAAAAAGTACAAGTGACATACTGAAAATAGAATAAATGTATTTCGATTATTTTGATAATTTAGAAAAACAATCCATAAATGGATTCTGACATATATGTTTGAACCTCAACTCAATGTGATGCACGGTGGGACCAATATGACTCCAAATATTTCTTTTTATTTAAAATTGACAATAATTTTAGTAAAAAGAACAAGTGACATACTATAAATGAAGAAAAAACATTCGGATTGTTTTAATACTTTTTGAAAATGATATATGAGTCATTTTTGTCTTTTTGAAATCAACCGCACCTCAATCTGATTGAAGTTGTGACTGATATAACTCAAAGTGTCCATTTTCCATTGAAAATTGACATTTTATTTTAAAATGTATGTCACTCACTAAAAACTAATAAAACAAGCTCCGATTTTTTTGATAATTTATGAAAGTGATTCATAAGTCATTTATGATGTGTAGGAAGTAGTCTTATGCCAACCAACACATGATGCGATTGGTATGACTCAAAATGCGTGTTTCTAGTTTGAAATCAAATTTTAGTGAAAAATAAAAGTGACATATTGAAAACCAAGAAAACACATTCATATTGTTTTGATACTTTTGGAAAATGATCCATAAGTAATTTTTGATGGGTAGGAATCATCCACACCTTAATACGATGCACGATGTGACTGATATAACTCCAATGGTGTCTTTATTTAAAATCGACATTGATTTTACTAAAATGAAAAAATGACATAATCAAAATCAATAAAACACATTCAAATTGTTTTGATACTTTAGGAAAATGATTCATAAGTCATTTGCGATGTGTATAAATCAACCCACCACAATATAATGCACAGTTTGACTGATATAACTCAATCTGTGTCTTTTTATTTAAAATTGACATTTTATTAATTTATTCTTTCATATTAATGAATAAGTTATTTATACATAGTATTAATAACATAAGATTTGTTTTCTTATGTAGGTCGATTCTTTTTCATGAGTTGAGAAGATTTATTTGGAAACTGATAACTTGGGTGGACTTTTTTGAGAGGGGATCACACATGATAAATAAGATGAAACATTAATCTTTTTAAATTTTTGTGGATAATTGAAAATATAATTATACAAAACATTGTTCAATATTTAAATAGTAGTGTTTTTTTGTATTCATGATGTCAAATTTATTTCAGTTAAATTATATATTTTTCATATACAAGTTACGAGTTTCTGTTGCAATGTGCTATTATACAAACAAAACATTATAGAAGGATGGGCCTTTATCAACACTATTGAAAGTGATGATAAAGGGTGACCTTTATCAGTTATATATTTAGCGTTGATAAAGGGTACCCCCTTTAATGTAACTGAGGACAACAATGCTTTTTTAGCACTGTTAGAGTCCTTATTTCGCACTATTAAAGGGTATATTTGTAGTAGTGTCTTGAGAGAGAGATACAGAGGAGTAAAAAAAGAATTATTTATGTGAATCAATTCTCTATTTTTCGATTACCTATACAATAGTCATAATGGGATATTTATAAATGTAGAGTTTATGTTTGAATATTGTTTAATTTGATGAAGCCATTAAATGAGAGTAAAACCTTTAATAAAATCATTCTATAAAGTAATAATATAATTATTATTTTGTAGCATGCACCATCTTGCGAAAATGATAAAATAATATTTACCAACTTGTAGATAATTATTTATCACTGGATGCAGTCTTGGTTTATTCGAACTGATCGGTATTTATTGAATACTCAAATAAATATTTTATCCATAAATAAATATTTCATTCACATAATAAAGAATAAATATTTATTAAATATTAAATAAAATAAAATATATATTTTTATTCACATGCCGATGAATAAATATTTAATTAATTTATGTGATCAATATAACTTGATAAATATTATTCCTCAGTCTTGAAAATAATATCTATTACATTAATTAAATTCTAATATAACTTAATCAAGATCAAAAGAAACACTTTGTTTGTGACATTCTAGGATTCTTGTTGACATTAGGCAGAATTTCCTAAAGTGTAAGATTACTATCTAGCAATGGTTCAAGGAAACCAAGGGAAAGAACTTATTATCACAAAAACAACAACTACATATGAACACACACTGTGTAATATTATCTCTTTATCAAAATATCTCATTAAGCAGGTTTCATGGCAGTGTCATCAAACTATATAATCGATTGGTCTTTCTTTGACTATATGAAATAAAAATATTGATACACCCTGAACCTAAAATTTAGGCTATAGTTATATTCCAATCAAAGGTTTGAGATATCAACTCCCATAAATATAGAAGAGAGAAATCATTCCTTGACTTATCCATTAATGAAATGTCAATCGTGATGCACCTAATGTACCTTACTTCCCACCAACATATGGAATGATGTTTTTTTGTAAGAAAACCTAAGTGAATGTGTCATTACACGAACCAATGATAATCATAAAGTCTAAGGACAATTACACACACTTGTAAATAAGAATATCTGATGACACCAAAACATGAAAAATTCATATTGATGAGTCTGTTCTTATAATCTCCTATCTTGGAGATTACCAAGTGGAAACTTCATGAGAAGAAACCTCATCTACTTATGAGTACTCACACCTAATAGTATATGTACTATGAATCCCATAATAGTATGTTATCCAACCATAGAACTATATTAAGAACATTCACATAACACTTCAAGGTTCTCATAATATTAGAAAACACCTATGACCTTATCAATGTGAAAAATACTATAGAAATTATTACATTAAAGTCATGTAGAACAATAAAAAATATGTAACTATATATTTAATTAATATTAGATACATAGAATATACATCTAACTAAAGAACAATCAGTTGGTCCCAAGATAATAACTCCAACAAACTTCTACTTGGATTAGATACAACTACCTACAAAATTTTAGTATGCTAGACCTCACATGATAATCATGTTGTTTATGAGTCAAGGATTTAGTTAAGGGGTCCACCACATTGTCTTCCATAGAAATAATACTCACTCCAACCTCAAATCTCAAAGAAAAATCCCTCAAGAGATGAAAATTTCAAAGTATATGTTTCATCCGTTTATGTGACCTTGGCTCCTTTTCAAGAGACACCAGTGTAGTATTATCAAAATAGAGTGTGATTGGATATTTAATACTAGGTATCATGTCAATTTATTAAATGAATTTGTGTATCCTTACTACTTCCTTAGTTGTCTTAGAAGCTGAGATATACATAGACTCTGTTGTAGAATCTACAGCCACAACCTACTTCAAGCACTTCCAACTCATAGCACCTCTATTCAGAGTGAAGATGTATCCCATTTGTGACATCATGTCATATTAATATATTTGGAAACTATAATATGAATATCATATGATGACTTGTTCCTCATATACCCTATAGACCATGAACATATCCTTAGTACACCTTAGATACTTAAGGATAGTCTTGAATGTCATCCAATGATGGTCACCTAGATCAGTTTGATATCTACCTACTACACTCAATGCATCAGAAACATCTATCCTAGTACAAAAAATAACATATATCACTGACCCAATTACATACGTGTATAGAATCCTTTCCATTTTGTTTATTTCCTCATGTTTCTCAAGACACATTTTACTAGAAATATGAATTCTGTGTGACATTAGCAACAATCCTTCTTGGATTGTTCCATCACTTCGATATATTTTCAATATATGTACCTGGACTTAGGCAGAATAATCTCTTGGATCTATCACGATGGATCTTAATACCAATAATATATGTTTCCTTACCTAATTCATTCATGGAGAATCATTTATTCAACTAATCCTCAACAAAATATAAGAATGATATTTTTTTTAATAAGTAATATTTCACCGACATATACTATTATGAAAATGACTACACTCCCACTAAACCATTTATCGAAACAGGGTTCACATTCATTCTTTATGAAACCAAATTCTATTATGGACTCATAGAAACAAATATTCTATCAACTGGACACTTTCTTTAATCCATAAATAGATCTTTGCAACTTGCATATCTTGTTGGAAACCTTTGGAGTCATTGGGACTTCAGGTTTTTTCTTATTGACATTTTTCTAAAGATTCCCGTTATGGAAGGCTATTTTGACATCCATTTTCTAAATATCATAATCATGGAAGTTTTTAATGAAAAGTAGAACTCTGATGGATTTCATCATCTCAACTAGTGAAATGGTTTCTTCATAGTCAATTCCTTTACACTATTTAAGCCCTGTTGAAACTAGTCATGCATTATAGGTACCAAATTGGGCTTCAATGTCCAGTTTCATCTTGAATAACCATTTTCAACCAACGTTATTTAAATCTACTAAGGGGTCTATTAAAATCCATACTTGGATTTGGTACATGGAATATATTTCAGAATTTCTGACTTCATGCCACATGGAAGTATCTATGCCACTTACTGCTTCCTTGTAGGTTAGAGGGTCTTTATTATCATATAATAATGAGTCACCATTCTCGATGACTATAAAACCATAAAATTTCGGTTCTCTAACCTCTCTGTACTCTTACACAGTACTTGTGTCTCCAGAAAAAATTATTCTTCCATGGGGATTTGTGGAATTTGGTCTTGTACCATCTCTTTTGTTCCTTAAGCCTCAACTTCATTGAATTATATCTTTCTCCCACTATCTATTTTAGATATGTGATCCCTCTCAAGGAATATGATGTTTCTTCCCACTTTACCATTATCTTATGAGGATTCATATTGGTAATATCCCCTTGATTCCTTGGAGCCTCTTATAATTTTACACTTTATGCCTCAGGGTTCAATTTTGTTACTTGAAAAGGAATTATCAAATGCTTCACTTCCCTACACATTTAAATTAAATAAAGTGGGTTTTTTTCAATCCAAAATTTATTTGGAATACAATTTATCGATTTCGTTAGTACTTGTTTTAGTATATGTGATGTTGTTTATAATGTGTATCCCCAAAAATATAATGGAAGACTCGCATGACTCATCATTGATCTCACCATGTCCAACAAGGTTCCATTAATTCTTTCACTTATACCGCACCATTGAGGTGTATAAGGATGAGTGAGTTGGGATAAAATCACAAACTCTCATAAATAATGAATTATGTGTTGACATAGATATTCTCCACCACGGTATGAGCAGAGTATCTTAATCTTATTACAAATATGGTTATCAAATTCATTCTTTTATTCCTTAATTTTTTCAAAGGAATCATACTTATACCTCATTAAGTAGAAATATAAATATCTTCTAAAATAATCAGTAAAAGTAATGAAGTATGAGTATCCACCCCTTTATTTAATAGAAAATGGTCCACGCACATCTGTAAAAACTAATTACAGAATTTATTTGTCCCTTTCACCTTTCCCATTAAATGGGGATTTGGTCATTTTTCCTTATAAACATGCATGACATACACCAAATTATTTTCATTTAAAATAATCTAAATATCCATCTTGATGTAATTTAGTTAAGTGTTTTTCATTTACATGACCCAACTGGTGATAATAATGTTGTGTGTGGTATGAGTCATGTGAGGTTATTTCGTTATCAATTTCCATTACTTGTTTTGTGTAGTAGAACACATAAAAAGCATTATTTAAATGTTCCTTACTATAATAAATTCCCTCTTTATAAAAGAAGAAACTTTTATTTTCAAATTTTAAAATAAAACCATATGTATATATTCTAGATAATGATATAAAGTTTTTGGTAATGGATGACACATAATAAAATGCTTTCCAAAAAATGATCATTCTAGTTGGTAATGTGAGGTGGTAGTCCTCGATAGCTATAGTATCATAGATAGCTCTATTAGATACTCGTAAATCTACCCCCTCATTTAATTCTTCATAGTCTACTTGGGTCCTATATTTTAATTCATATGTGAGCACCCCAAGCTATATCTAGTACTTAATTTGTAGAAATAGATAAATCAAACTCAATAAAAAATACACCTGAAGCTTCCTCTTATTTATTTGGATGTGTGAATTTTTTCTTCCAGTAGACCTTCTTTCCAAATGAAAAATACACAACATCATGTTTCATTGCTTTCCCCTTGATCTTATTTTCCTTGGATGGGTGTTGCGAAGAAGCTTTGTAATTGGGGATTTTTATTTGGCCTTTTCACTTGTTCAATATATGGAATGAAGGCTTTTTATGCTTCATATCCTTACCCACTTGGAAAATAAGAGTGAGAAGATCTGGAAAAGACTTATCAATGTTTTTTATATTAAAATTCACAACAATATTGGAAAATATCCAATGGAGTGATGCAAAAATGAGATTAGTGCCCAGTTATTTCGGGAGTTTAAACCCTAGAACCACTAGGTTCTCAATATATCCAATGATATTGAATACATGAGTTTTATATTGGGAACCTTCTACAATATTTCTATGAAAAAGAGAGTTGGAGATCTCAAACCATTCCTATCTAGCTCTCTCATGATATAGGACACAAAGATACTCGAGCATTCTATATGAATCCATATTTTCATGAGACCTCATGAGCTCAATAGACAGGGATAAAAGAATCAAAAATTGAACGTAGACCATGCCATTCATATATTTCTCATAGACTAGGAAGTCTTTATCAATCACCTTCTTATTAGGTAGACCTGAAAGTGAGGATTCTAGCATGCATGATTTCCGCACATGGCGCAAAACAACTCGAAGGATTCTGTACCATTCCTAGAAGTTAATCCTAGTTAAGGGATAATATTTATATAATATAGATTTAAGTGATATTATGTATGAAAACATTTCCATTTTTTAGAAAATTTTAAAAGAGTATATTATTAGTAATTTTCTTAATTACAAATTTTTTGACATATAATAAATTAATTTTTTTTGCATCTCCCACTAATTTATCTAGTCTCAATATCCCTCACCATTAAACTCAGAATGTCTATTTTCTAGTAAATTATAGTATAAATGATCCATATTTACTTTTTTATAACCCCAAAAGGGTTGTTCAATCTATTTGAAGGTATTTAGGTAGGAAAGTCTTTTCCAACTATGGGCTTACAGCTCTTTGATCCATTGAGTGGACTCCCCAATCCTGAAATCCCAACTCATATTTCCTCCACACTTGCCTCCAAATCACACAAAGTATAGAAAGGTTTATCCCTCTTGATGTATAATGTTTGTTTCAACCCAAAAAATTCATAATAACTACCCTTATAAAAGTAAGTTTCCCAACATGGGTTGGTCAAACACTTAGTTATATTAGTTTCATTCCAAATTAAGTAATGGAAGTTCAAGTTTGACTTAATATTTATTTGAATTATTTTAATTTATTATGCATGAATTTTTTGTTTTATCCTTTACATGTATTTTTAATATTAAGTGGGTTTTACTTAATTAATTAACAATGTTTGATAAATCATTTATGCATAATCCATTTATTTAAACTCCGTATTTTCACATTAATTCATTTATTTATGTGATTTTGATATTTCATACATAAAATACATAATGCATAGAAATAAATAAATAAATAAAATAACCGGATCCTGAGATTATCTAATGGATAATTTAAAGAATGAACATTAAATCAACATATAACCTAGGGGAATAACTCTGTTCTTTTATCTTGGCATGAGTTACAAAATTCTTCCTATACACCTATGTATCACTAAATTGGCGTCATCTTGGTTCCATCTTGATCTGCCTCCATGAACCATGAGATCCTCCATTAATTACAAGTATTTATTACATAAACATCGGTGGGGGAACCAAAGGATTGGTTAGATGGGATTACATAAATATCCTTGGACACACAGGTCCTATATAATAATGGAGAGATAGATGAATCATATGAAATAATTTAATATAATATTAAATAATTGTAAACCCATGCAATAAATTAAATTAAATAAATTAGAAAACAGACATAGGTCTTGTTCAAGATCATTATTGGTCATACATGCAACAAATATACAAAAGTAACTGGCTAGAATTCATTTATGTATTCATTCTCTGTTATTAAGATGAATATGATTGAATTAATTAATTAATGAACTAATTAATTACCTTTAATCTTAATGATCATATGAACTTAATTAGAGATACCTATCATATATGGCATTCATAGAAAAAAAATGGTAGAACTAATAAATTCATATTTATTACAATAAATTAATTAAGAATTTTTTTTAAACCATTATTAAATTTAAAAACACACATTTTTGTGTAAATCAATAAAATAAGGTTTTAATTATGTAATTTTTAATTTAATGTAATTTTTAATTATTTTCTTTAATGGGATACTACACAGCATGTACAGACAGGCTACAAGATATGTATCTCTGTTTCTTCGTATCTAAGGTACACACCTGGGTATGTGGTGTGTACCTTGACTGGAATACATGGAATGTATAGACCAACTACAAGCCATCTGTTCTGATTTTATGATTTCCAAGATGCACACCTGAGTCTTTAGCATGTGTTTCAAATGTGTAAATTGATGAACTAGAGGTTGTGTACACCACATACACATCATTTATATCATAAATTCTATAGGTTATTTGTCCCACACGGTTTTGAACATGTATAATGACCACAAAGATTGTAAAATTTACACCACTAACCCATGAAGACCACACTCCATGTACATCGATACACGCCATGTAATCCGACAACCCATGTGCCATCCTGGCCCAGTTTACATACGGTGTGGAATAAAATCTCCATGTGTAGCAACTACGTGGCATGCCATGTATCCCTCGACACATATATATGAAATGCACTATGGTATATAGTGTGTAATTCTATGTACGTTCCATGTAACCCTATCTTACTGGAAAAAAATTGACAGTTCCCGATGGAATCTCTGATAGTTTCATATGTTTTTAGGCCTTTAAGAAAATGAAACAATAAATGAGCATGGTTAATATTTCGAAGCATGTTAATTCAAATAGGATTAAAGAAAAGATAACAAGAAATGAAAATCTAATCAAAATTGATCATAGATCAACTATCAAATGTTTAATTATAAATTTAAAAATGAACCCTATGATACCACATGAAGGTTTCGGGTGCAACAAAAGTGAACACTGGGCGATGTTATAAATAAAATTTTTCTAATATCAATTTCATGGAAACTCAATATAGGATCTGGAATGTTAAGTTTATAATTAATTTAATTTTATTAAAAGAAATAAATTATCTATTATAAGGTTTTGTTTCATCATATTCGATGTCAATTGTCCAAAAAACCATGTTTTGGCTTCCTTCGTTGCATTTGTGAGGATCCAAGGGTAGAATACAAAAACCTAAAATTTTATAAATGGAATTTACATTCTTATAATTATGTAATAAAACCCATATATAACATAAAGAAAACAATAAAAAATTATTATTATAAATGAAGAATGACACATTAGTCATTAAATAAACTAATAAAAATTACAAATATTACAACGAGATAATAAATAGAAAATAAGAAAATTAGAATGGGAAAATTTGGATATGCTCAATCCAACATAATGACCACACTCATGAACAAAGTTGTAGAAATAAAACATAATTTTAATAATTAAATATTCATTTTGAGGATGAAAGTATACAACCTTGAGATAAAATAGAAGAATTAATGAAAGAAGAGTTATTTATCAAAATTAAGGAACCTATACTATAGGAATAGTAACATGACCATTGGAATCATAATATGACCGTTTGGAATAGTTATCTAGACATTAGAATAGTAGAATCACCTATAAAAGTATAAATAAAATTTCTTTATCCTATAAATGAAAATATGATATAATTATATCATGGAATAAGTAAATAAAGGTTTTAAAAATGATTAATTAAGTGTTGGTATTTTTGTAAAATAGAAATGTTTATTTACAATTTTATAATTAATATAATGATTTAAAAAAAATTATTTTCATTAAATATATTTATAAATTAATATTATAGTTTATTATAATTATTTTATAATTTTATGAGACCTTAATTAGTTTTTCCAACGGTCATAAAATTGAGTATAATATTAAAATAAGTATTTTTCAAATAAATGGGGATTTTATTTAAAAAGAAATTGATAATATTTTGATAATTATTTTCATAATATGGATTTTAGTTTTAAAATATACACCTCTAAAAATTATTAGGGTGAATTTTGTGGATTTCTCTAAAATAGTTGACGTTTTGGTGAAGAGTGAAATACAGTAATTTACGGTATTTTATATTATAAGCTATGTACATGAATTTTTGAGCCATGGATGATGTAATAACCCATCGGTTAAAAATCTTCCAAAACATTTACTATATTTAATCATATAAATAAACACTATTTTTAGTATTGAGCCAATGTAATAAACTAATGAATATAATCATAAAAAACACCTCTCTCCCCCTATAAATACCACTCCTCACCACCCCTTCTCGTCACATCTTATAAGCCTTTTATCTTTTAAATATTATAACTAATTCCCTTACCAAGACTATTTCACATGTACAATAGCCTTTGCTATGAAAAAATACCAATTTCATGTTTCTTATGTGGTGCTTCAAGGAGTTGATATTCAAGAGGTTACTTTCTCAAACCATCTCTTTTAATCTCATTTCTTCTTCTAAGTTATCATCACATACATTATACATAAAATCATAATATCTATATTATCATGTATATAATGGAATTTTAGGTTTATAATGATGTATATTTTTCCACCCCTTTTCTCATCTCCTCTTATTCTAATAAATGAAACTGTTGTCCAAATTAAGGCGGTATACCGTCTCTGGGGATATCAATTTTTGATTTTCCATTACCTCCTTCAAGGATGTTCATAAAACCATTATTATAGTTAAAAAATATTTTAATATGTATATTTTAAATATATTAATGTTTTGGAACTAATATATAGATATAAAATTAAATAAAACAAAACTATTTTGTGATGATAAAAAATCATCCAAAAAAACTAAACATTTATCATTAACATTTTATCAAATGAATCATCCTCATACTAGAAAAAATGATATATGTGATAATTTAAAATTATGGATGTACATTAATACCATATAATTTCAATTTTTTAGAATTATTATAATTTTACATGAACTTCCATAATTTTATATAAGTGAATCATCCATGAAAACATGAAACAAATGCTCTCGGAATGAAGCAATTTAAGTTTATAACTCATTGATATAGTCATAAATGCACTTAATAAAATAATAATAAATAAAATACTTATAAATAGGTTTTAAATTATTTAATTAATTAATCTAATTTTATTATCCATGACATTAAGTGTAAGTGCCTAACACATTTAGATATAAGGTAAGGGATCTCTCCGAACCTCCATTTTTTCCTTCGAGTTATGCTTTCTCTATCTTTTTCACAATGTATTTATTCATTATAATTATATAGATATACTATATTATGTTTAAATATAAAAAACACATGTATATATATGAATTTATATTTCTTTTATAGGAAAATTCATGATTTAAAAGGCCCCCTTCTCAATTTGTCTTGATAAGAAAACCTGATTAAAGGGAACTTCTTTTCTTCTCACCCATTTTCAAGTACACTCCATAAACTATTTTAAGACACCAATATTTTATTTCACAAAAAACTAGTAGACCAGAGCCTATGTTTCACTTTATTATATTTTCATATATATAATATTCAAATACAAATAGACCGATCAATTTAGTAGTTTTGTAAACTAGATTATATACATGAATCTTATATTACTATTTAACTTATAAAATACAACATAGATAATCCTTGAACACCAATATTGTAACACCCAGAGGTTTTACAAATAAAATTAATTTAATAAATGAAATACTTAGTCTCTACATAATGAAACTTTTTTATGGAGATAGTTATAAACTATTTGTTAAACATAATTTTGCTGCTTCTGTGGTTGAAATTTCAAAAAACAGACATACACGGTTGTGATCAGTAAGTTATTTGGAGTCAAATAGGACCAGCTTATTTTTTGGTGAATAGTAAAATACCCTTATGAATAATAATATGAAACTTATGAATAGTAAATCAACAAAATTTATAGTATACTTATTCATGAATGTATAATAAGAAGGGAATATTATAAGTGATACTATGATCATTATGTAAGTGTTGGTATTTTTGTAAGTCATTGATATTTAATAAAAATTTATAATTAATTAAATAATTTAAATAAATATTTATTTCCATAAAATTTAATACTAAATTATTAATTTATTTTCTTATAGTTATAAGATAATTTTATGATACCTTGATTAATTTTTCAAGGTGTTATAAAATGATTTATATTTTTAACATTGTTAATTTTCAAATAAATTATGATTTTATTTAAAAACTAAATTAATCATATTTAGAAAACTATTTTCAACATCATTAGTTCATTTTGTAGTTCTACACATCGAAAAATGGTAAGGGTGAATATTTGGGATTTTTCTGAAATACTTAAATTTTTAGTGAATAGTGAAATAAATTAATTAACAAAATATGCTAAATGAATGAATTTCTGCATCACGCTTGAGTCATGGATGTTGTAAATGGAAATTTATTAGAACTCACATGCACT
The DNA here is from genome assembly GCA_963277665.1 of Viscum album. Taxonomy (NCBI): domain Eukaryota; kingdom Viridiplantae; phylum Streptophyta; class Magnoliopsida; order Santalales; family Viscaceae; genus Viscum; species Viscum album. The sequence continues at coordinate 185,904,364 of OY728155.1, read as the reverse complement.
TATTACTGTTTTTGGTAACATTAATTAAGGATATTCATAGTCTTTAGAAAAAATATTAAACTAATGATTAAAATAATGTAAAACCCCTCATCTCCTCCACTATAAATACCACCCTCACCCCCTCTTCCCCTCATACCTGTCAATATTTGTGAATTGTATTAGTTCTGCCCAGTTATCTTCCCAAGGATATTAACCATGTACAATACCTTATGGTCTAACCAAAAGGCCAAAAACCAAAGGTGTTAAGGAGGATCTCAAGGAGAAGAAATCAAGAGGTAAGAATCCCCTTCCATTTTCATATGTTTTCTTTTCAATTCCTTTTCTTTTCATATACTCCCATCACCTACCCTTATATAAGAGGTATGAAAGCTCCTGAATATTATATATTCTGTATCTTATCATGTTTATCGATAAAATCCATCCTCATTATTCCTCTCCTCTTCCTATTATTCTATAAATAATAACATTGTTCGTGATGTGCCGATTTACCAAAATCGTGGACGGTGTATTTTTAATTTCCATTAATTCCTTCAAAACTGTTTATAAAACCATTTTAATTGATTTAATAGAGTTTAAATTGTATTATATATTCTCTTTAATGTTGTGGAGTTAACGTATATACATAATATTATGTTATATAATGAAACTAGTTCGTGATTATCAAAGAACTGCCAAAATGGTCTAAACTGATATCACTAAAGATTTATCTAATGGTTAATCCTCATAAAATATATTCAAAATTGTTTATGGAATAATTTAATATTACAGAAACATATTAATACAATTTCATTCCACTTCCATAATTTCATTTCCATACAACACGAAAATCAAATACAAACCGGCCATGAATATCATGTAAAGAATGCAGCCGAAACAATTGAAGGAACAAAATAATAATAATTAAAAGGTGAAATGATGTTATAAAATTATCATATAAGGTGTTATGAACATGAATATTTTTATTTAATATATTAATAACACTATTTTAACCATTATATATGTGGTTTAAACATGTTTTAAGTAAGAGAAAGCCGAGGTAAGAGAATTATTAACCCAATTTCCATTGTTTGGGCTAACCATTTACTTTATTCATTATATGGTATTAAAATTATTTGTGTGATGAATATTTATTTATATTATTTTTTATTATGTGTATTTATAGTGTATACACTTATCCATTTCATTCCATTAATTCTCACTCTAATTATATTTGTAAGAGACTTTCCTTTTAAAATCCTTTTAAATGTTTCTTTAATGAAATTCAAAAAGACTGTTTTTTATATATATGGAATGAGTGGTTTCTAATTATTTCATCATACTTTATTACTATGAAATGTTACTTGAAAATATATATGTCGTTTGGATCCCATTATAGCCCAATATATGTTGATTTGAGCCCATTATAGCACAAGATATGTTGGGTTGAGCCCATTATAGCTCAACATATGACGGGTGAGCCCGATTATATCTCTCCAATGAATTGGGTACTATAGAGATGGAAGTTGACCAAATTGTTATTACATGTGTAAGGGTAAATGTAATAGTGATATGATAATTATATCCCAAAGAAACTACATGATTTTTCTATGCAAGTTAATAATTTTTATGAAATGGGTTTTATTAGTTTTTATGTTATCACTTGACTAATGATTTACTTCTTTATATCCCTTACTATGATTTTAGTGACTATCCCAAGTTTCTTAATATTTTTCATAGGTTATAAGGATGTGTAAGAGAAATAAGAAGTCAATTTAAATGTTATGAATATTTTCCAATAAAATTATTTTTTATTTGAAATGTTTTCTGTTTTGAAGAAATGGATACTATTTTAATAATATCCACATGTATGATTCTGACATGTTATGTGTGTTTTTTGTCCAAATTACCTAAAAATATAAACCTGAAAATATCATCAATGTGTAAGAATTTATGTTCTTGTATAAAAAATAGGATTATGTAATGTATTATCGTTGGGTCCTTATATTTGGTATCAAAGGATGATTTAGATAACTGTAGGGGTTAAAATGATGTTAATAGAATATAATAAATGAATTTTTTACATTATGGTTGATTGGAAATAACATAGCATTTAAATATTACAATGTTTATTTGTATATGATATGTCTGTTAAAAATGGTTTTCTATAGAATAAATAGGGAAGATGAAGTAGGAAGGCACCAAGAGGCTGATATCTGTCCGTATCTACAACCCGAAATCGTGGGAATCCGAACCAAGCAGTTTGTGAAAACAATGGATTAGTTAAATCAAGTGATAAATGATGGAGGTATCCATACTAGAGAGGAACTTGACCTACCACAAAGAAACATGTCTTTTTGGGATCAGTTTATGAGCCAACATCCTCCAGCATTCAGTGGAACCATATATACAGTGACATACGAAGGATGAATCAATGCTCTAGAAAACATTTTTGATGTCATGGTATGTTCATAATGTCAAATGGTAATACTATCCATTTATCATTTTGAAGGCGAAGCTGATCAATGGTGGTATCTGATTAAGAATAAGAGAGAAAGAGATGATGATGAAAATATGGAATGGGATGATTTTATGAGTAATTTTCTAGAAAAATATTTTCCCAAAACTATTTGACTAAGAATAAAGAAACAATTATTGTAATTTAAGTAGAAGGATGATGATTATGTGGAATCATATGAAACCAATTTTACAAGACTATCTAGGTATGTACCAGATTTTACTCGGGATTTTGATAGTAAAATTAATAGATTTTACTCTGGATTGAGACCATTTTTATGAGGAGGTTTGGTTTCATGAGAGTTTAAAATCTATGATAAACTTGTTCGTTGTGCTAAAAAATTTGAGATGGAGTTTACTAACATGTATGTGCCTTGTGAGGACAAGAATAAGAATCATTTAGTTTGGAAGGCATAGGGGAAGAATTAATCAAAGAAATATGGAGGTATAAAAATCAATTTCCCTTCTTATTAAAAGTTTTGTAAAAAACATCATGGTAAATGTCTTGTATATTCTAGAAAATAATACCTATGTGAAATGTTTAGGCACATGTACCGCAAGTACAAATAAAATGATCCAAAAATTAATTACAATATGATGGTGAGATGCTTTAGCTATAAAGATTTGGGTCATTTTTCTAATGTGTGTCTGAATCTAGCAACTTAGGAAGAAAATATTTATGATTAGAAGAAGAAAGGTGTGTAAAAGTCCTTTAAATACACTTTATAACAGATTTTGAACCATCAAATGAGGTGGTATCAGGTACATTACTATTTTATAGATTTTTCAAATGTATTGTTTGATTTAGGGACTACACATTCCTTCATTTCTGAGAAAGTTTCTTTAAAATTGGGAATTAAACCACATGAAATAAAAGTAGAAATCATGGTAAAAACACATGGAGGAAATATTTTGGAAAAAAAATTATAATAATATACCTAACTTTTTATGTGGAAATATTTTACCAGAAAACCTAGTTTTACTTCCTCTAGTGGAGTTTGATGTTATCATGGGTATGGAATGGCTTTATTTTTATCATTCTAAGATCAATTATAGAGAAAAAGAAGTTTTTTATCATAAATAGTTTCACTTGGTGTAACAGAATGAACTCATACCACTGATAACATATTAGTAATCTAAGAAATTTATTAAATATGGAAATGAAAGTTATGTTGCTTATATTTATGATGATAAAGGAACTATCCAGATTAATGATGTGCTAGTGGTAAATGAAAACCTAGATATTTTTCCTGATGATTTTTCTGGTGTTATTCCTAATCGAGATGTTGAGTTTACTATTGACTTATTTCTTGAAGCTAAGCCAATTTCTAAACCCCCTTATCAAATGGATCAAATGGAACTTTTGGAATTAAAAAAGCAGTTGTAGTAATTATTAGATAAAATCGTCATTTGAGCCAAAACATCACCATGGGGTGCTCCTATCTTATTTTTTAAAATGAAATATGGTTTAATGATACTTTTCATATATTATATATCCTTGAATAACACCACTGTTAAAAACAAGTATCATTTTCCTCATATGAATGATTTTTTTTATTAGCTCCAGAGAGAACAATATTTTTAAAAGGTTGACCTAAGGTTGGGGTACCATCATTTGAATGTAAAGGAGGAAGACATCCTGATGACCATGTTCTATACTATATATGGTCATTATAAATTTGTAGTCATGACATTTGGGTTAACTTATTCACTTACTATATTCATGGATCTTATGCATAGAATATTTCATGAGTTCTTTGATAAGTTTGTGATTGTATTTATTGATGGAATTCTAGTATATTTTAAAAGTAAATAAGAGCTTAAAAACATATAAGGGCTATTTTGAAAACATAAAAAGAAAAGAAACTATTTGAAATATTCAGAAAGTGTGAATTTTGGATGTAATAAATATCTTTCCTTGGTCACACTATTTATAAAGATGACATAACTACTGATCCTGCTAAAACAAAATTTGTTGAATAATGGATAAGAACCAAAAATATAACCAAGTTTTTTAGTTTTACTGGTTTTGTAGGATATTATAGGAGGTTTTTTGAAAAAATTACATGGTTATCCAGCCCACTGAAAAATTTATCTCGAAAAAGAGTTAAATTCATATGGACAAAATAATGTGATGGTTTTTTTTAGGAATTCAAAAGAAGATTGTTGAATTCTATAGTTCTGACCCTACCTTCTAGAAGTGGTGGATCTTTCATCTATTATGATGCTTCATTTAAGGAAATTTGTTACGTTCTAATGCATAATGATCAGGTAATTGCTTATGTCTCATGTCAATTGAAACCTAATGAGTTAAATTACCCCACAAATGATTTGGAATTAGTTCTTGTTATTTTTTCATTAAAAATTTAGAGGCACAATTTGTATGCAGTAAAATGTGAAATATATACTGACCATAAATGTTTGAGCTATATATTTACTCGTAAGGAATTAAACATGAGACAAAGAAGATAGCTGTAACTAATTAAGTTTTATGATTGCACAGTTCATTACCATCCTGGAAAATCAAACAGAGTGGATAATGCATTGCGTCGAAAAATTAATGATACATTAACCATGATACATTTAGAATGTGACCATTTGGTGAATGATTTGATAATATTTGGCTTGAATGTTTTTATTGCAGGAAATTCCTCTATTGTGTTTAAGGTTTTAGTGTAGTCATCTTTATCAGACAGAATTATGCAAGCAAATAAAAAAGATGAAGAGTTACAGAAAAAGGTATAATTGGTTAAAATGGGTAAGTTTCCAAAATTTAACCTTGATAAGGATTGTGTTTTGAGGTCTGGGAAGTGATTATGTGTTCCTTGTGATTCTCAATTTAAGAAAGAATTGTTATGTGAAGCTCACAGTTCTCCATTTTCAGTTCATCCTGGAAGCACAAAGATGTACATAGATCTTCAAGAGTATTATTGGTGGGATGGAATTAAAATAGATATTTCTAATTTTACCATGAAATGTTTTACATGTCAATAGGTCAAAGTAGATTGGAAGTTATCGAAGGCGATGCTTCAATCTTTACCGGTGCTAGAGTGGAAATGGGAAAATATATCCATGGACATTGTTGTGGGACTACCAAAGACATCTCGAAGTAATAAGGTAATCTGGGTTATTGTTGATCATTTAACTAAATATTCAAAAAAAATTCGAATTCGAGATACTATGTATTTGGATCAGCCATTTCGACTATACATCAATGATATTTTCAGGTTGCATAGAGTTCGTTTTTCTATTGTATCTGACTATGATCCCAGGTTCAATTATAAATTTTGGAAAGGCCTTCAGAAGTCATTGGACACAAAATTAAATTTCAACACTACTTTTCATCCTCAATCAGATGGACAAACTAAAAGAAAAATTCAGACATTAGAGGATATGCTTTGAGCGTGTTCAATGGACTACCAGGGATGTTGGGATCAACATCTCTATTTAGATGAGTTTTCTTATTATAACAGTTTTCATTCCTATATACAGATGACACATTTTGAGTAATTTTATGGAAAGCAGTGTCGAATTCCACTATTCTAGGATGATGTCGAGGAAAGGAAGTTAATGGGACCAGAATTAGTAGAGGAAGTGGAAGAAAAAGTTCAGATGATTTAGTGACACATGAGGATAGCTTAGAGCAGGTATAAAAGGTATGAAAATAACAAGAGTAAATACATTTATTTTATAGGTAGGTGATCGTGTTTTATTTAAAATGTCTCCTTGTAAAAGTTCAATGCATTTTGGTAAAAAAGGAAAGTTAACTCCACAGTTTATTGGACCTTATGAAATCCTGGAGGAAATTGAATCAGTTGCCTACCGAGTAGCTTTGCCTCTAATTTTATCTCAGGTACTTGATATTTTTCATGTTTCGATGTTAAGAAAATATATAACAGATTCATCTCATGTACTGAGCCTAGAAGTCGTTCATTTGGAAGAGAACCTTTCTTATAAAGAGATACTTGTTCAGATTCTTGATCGTAGAAAGAATGTATTACAAAATAAGGTAATCCTCCAGGTAACGGTTTTTAGGAGAAACCACATGTTTGAAGAAGCAACATGGGAATCTGAAAATGCATTGAGAGAAATGTACCCTTACTAGTTTAATAAGTAAATAAAAATTGAGAGGAAACAATTTACAAAAGGTGGGGAGAATGTAACACCCCAATGTTTTACAAATAAACTAAATTTAATGCATGAAACACAGAGTCTATACATAATGTCAATTTCTTTTAAGGATATAATTATAAACTAGCAGTTAAACATAATTTTTCCACTTCTCTTTTTGGAATTTTGAAAAACATAGATACACAATTGTGATTAGTATGTTATTTGGAGTTTGATAGGGACAACTTAATTTTTGGTGAATAGTTATATACCCTTATGAATAGTAACATAAACTTATGAATATTAACATACTCTTATGAATAGAAATATGACCCTTATAAATAGTAAATTATCAAAATGTATATTAACCTCAATCATTAATGTATAATATGTTTTAAATCTTATAAGTGATAATATGATTATTATATAAGTGTTGGTATTTTTATAAGTTATAGATATTTAATTACACTTTTATGATTAATAAAATAATTTAAATAAAAATGTATTTTAATAAAATATAATAATAAATTATTATTTTATTTTCCTATGGTTATAAGATTATTTTATGAGACCTTGATTAATTTTTTAAGGTGCTATAAAACGAGTTATTGTTTTAAAATTGTTATTTTTTGATAAATTATAATTTTATTTAAAAATTAAATTAATCATATTGAGAAAATTATTTTCAAAAAAGGATTTTTTTTGTATTCTACATGTAGAAAAATGGTAATGGTGATTTTTTGGGATTTTTCTGAAATACTATAATTTGTGGTGAATAGTGAAATACGATAATTAACAAAATGTGCTAAATGAATGAATTTATGCATCATGCTTGAGTCATAGATAATGTAAATGGCCCTAGGTTCGAACTCACATGAACTTATTACTTTTTTTGGTCACATGAATCAATAATATTCATAGTCTTGAGAAAAAATATTAATCTAATGATTAAAATAATGTAAAACCCCTCCTCTCTCACACTATAAATACCACCCTCACCCCCTCTTCCTCTCACACATATCAATCTTTGTGCACTGTCTTAGGTATGAACAATTAACTTAACAAGGCTATTAAACACGTCCAATACCTTATGGTCTAACCAAAAGGCCAAAACCAAAGGCCTTAAGGATTATCTCAAGGAGAAGAGATCAAGAGGTAAGAATCATCTTTCATTTTCACATGTTTTCTTTTCAATTCCTTTTCTTCTCATACACTCCCTTCCCATCCCATTATCCAAGAGGTATGAAAGCTCCATAATATTATATATTATGTATGTTATCATGTTTATATAAAAAACCCATCACAATTTTTCTATCCTCTTCCTCTTATTATAAAAATAAAAACATCGTTCATGATGTGCCGATTTACCGAAATCGTAGAAGATGTGTTTTAAATTTACATTACGTCCTTAAAAAACTAGTCATAAAAACATTTAAATGTTTGAAAAATATTCTAAATTGTATTATATATCTTCTTTCATGTTATGGAGTTAACATATATACATAATATTATGTTATATAATGAAACTAGTTCGTGATTACCAAAGGACCACCAAAATGATCTAAACGGATATCACTAAAGATTTATCTAATGATTCATCCTTATAAAATATAAAAAAATGATTTATGTAATCATATAATATTATGGAAACATATTAATACCATTTTATTCCTATTTTTTAATTTCATTTCCATACAACAAGAAAATTAAATACAAACTGGCCATTGAAATCATGTAAAGAATGCACCTGAAACAATTGAAGGAACAAAATACTAATAATTTAATGGTGAAATGATGTTATTAAATGATCATGTAAGGTGTTATAAATATGAGTTTGTTTATATAATATATTATTAACACTATTTTAACCATTATATAGGATGTTTATACATGATTGAAGTAATACAAACCTGAGGTAAGAGAATTCATAACCTAATTTCCATTCTTTTGATTAATCTTCTACTATATTCATTATATGGTATAAAGATTATCTTTGTGATTAATTTTTATTTATATTATGTTTTATTATGTGTATTTATAGTGTATACACATATCCATTCCATTCCATTAATTCTCACTCCAATTATATATGTAAGGGACTTTCCTTTTAAAACCCTTTTAAAAGTCTCTTTAATGAAATTCAAAAAGACTGTTATATATATATATATGGAATGAGTGGTTTACCTTGATTTCATGATTCTTTATTACTATAAAATGTTAATTGGACATATATATGTTTGTTGGAGGCCATTATAGCTCAAGATATGTTGGGTTGAGCCCATTATATCTCAAAATATGATGGGTGAGCTTCATTATAACTCTCCAATGCTCAGTAATGGTAAGCATACAATAAAATATATTATAAATAATAAGTATAAACATTAAGGTATGGTGTATAACTAAAAAAATCCATTTAAACATAATTTTGAGCATAATATGGAAACAATAAACGAAAATCATATAATTCCATATAAATTATCACATGGATATTCTAATAATTGAATAATCACATGATATATCAACAACTAATCTCATAATTAGAGAATGTATAACGTCGGATATCATAAAAATGCCATCAAGGCTTTTAAAAAGACACCATACATAAATGGGTAATACATCAGTCAATACCCAAACTAGATAGTCTCTTGAAACCTACCGATGCATCAAGGGGATATAATGGGACCCACCCATCACTTACTAAGTCTAATATATTCCTTATATGAAAAAGATGAAACATAAACTACATAAAAATTTATATTTAAAAACTAGCATATGAAATGTGAACACTTTAGCCATAAACCATGAATAGTCTAAAAATACCACATCCACAGTCAAACTGAATCATAAAACATTCAATGAAATATGGTAAGTGATTTCATAATAGTTAAACCTCAATTAAGCATACTATTAAATAGATTATGTTTACATAGATGAAAATAATCTAATAAAATCATTAAAATTTCCTGAGAGAAATACCCCATTTTTACTTTGAAAACATTTATTTAAAAGGACACGAAATTTTAAAGGAAATCATTTTCATTGAAAATAAATTTTTAATCTTTTTAAGTAAGCTTCAAAACATTAAGGTGTTAGGATAGTGGAAAAATCCACTAATGTTGTATAAGTTAAAAAAAACATTCATTTCATATTTTTTTTGTTGGAAAGCCTCAAAGGACCTTGTTTAGAAAATGAAAAAAATGTATACGTTAAAGAATTCGTAAAAAGTAGAAAAGGGTTAAAAATTAAATTAAACAATCATTGTAGAATAATAAAAACATTTTTGAAAAACTTTTATGAAAATATTGACATGGAAAAAAATATGTGTTAATTAAATCATTAAACATTTAATGTGTCCCACACCACATTGAATATTTAAATTATAAGCCCAATGAAAGATTAAATTAAAAAAACAGTAAATATCACAATAATAAATAAATTAAGGACATGATAAGTCAAAGGGGCTGTGTATACACATAATAAAAGAAGGCGAGTGTATAATATCAAATTGTGCATCAATGAAAGGTGATTGAGACGAAGTCCCTTACCTTACATTTCTTTTAGTTGAATGTGTTTTAACCTCATGTATAATGGTTTAAAGTATGTTATTAAATTACTATAAAAACATATCCATATTTATAATATAATATATGATATTTTTATATAGTTTTTTAATAATATTTTGTTATTACCCTTGTTTCGGCTGTTAATTTCTTCATTTTTCTATGCATATTTTATCATAAATGTCTCAACTCTTTTTCATAGAATATAGATAAAAAATATCAGAAATGATATTAATGTTTTAAATATCATATTTAATCATTAAATACATTTTTATTATCATTTTTGTATTGTTAACATGAGAAATTAATCGCATCATGTCATGGAGATGGTAGGCCATATGTACGCACGAGCGATGATATCATTCCCTTAATGGTTAAAGAGTAGGGAAGTAGATTGTATATTAATTTTTAAAAAATACATATCATGTTATAATTATCATATATATATATATATCCATTATTTTCATAATTATACCCATCCATGTAAAATGGTGATGAAAAAAATAATACACCATGGCGTTGAGACGGTAAGCCATACATACACACGCACGATGCTTTCATTTTTTATAGGATGGATAAATCATGGAATATGGTTGTCCCATAATCATAATAATATCTCATAATATATATGACACTTTATTTATAACATTATAATGGAAACAAATCATTAATATTACGTATAATAAGAAATGAACTTGAATGAGTTGGTAAAAATGATTACATCTTCTTTGGCGGACTCCCATTAGATTTCTTCTCGAGGGATCTGGGGTTGGTATTTTTAGAAGTCCAGGACCTCCAGAACATGAATATAGATTTTAGGAGGAGGAATATTTATAATTTAGTCGACATATAAGGTTCAAAGTTGTACTAGGAAGTGAGGGAGGAGGTTACATTATATAATTTAGGTGAGGGTCACTTTTGGAAACTCTCAAAATATTAAATTAATATAAAATAATTTCCAAATAAGAATGGATCAAAAGTGAGTTATTTGAAATATAAGATGATAATGTGTCCAAATACTCTCAAAAAATATTTTTTATATAATTTTAAGTCACAGTATTACCCTTGTATTTTTTCATTGACCCTTAGTTAAATTCTTTAACTCTTACCGTGATACCATGTAATTTACACTTTGAGGGTTAATATAATTACTATAAAATACAAAAATACCAATAAATGAGTAATTTATGACAATTTAATACTTATACCAATAATTTTTTGGAAATTTATTTATTTATTATAAATTTTATATTATTTAATAAAACATTATTTATTTTAAAATATCAATAATGTCAATTTCCAAACTATTCATTACTTAACTTTTTAAAAATATCTTAAAAACAAGGTAAATTCGATAATATAATTATAAAACACCAATAACATGTAAAGGTAATATAAAAAAATTCGTTTAAAACATTAATAATATAAAATTATCTTCATTTTAGTATTTTCAATATCATTTTTTTAACATTTCCTTTAATTAAATAATTAATGAATCATTATTGTGTAAGCCTTTAATTTAATAATTTTTTCTCTAAAAATTACAAATAAATTATCATGATAAATATAACCATTTTATATATGAAAATTATATTTATGGTGGAATATATCTCCAATATAACCCCTTATAAAAAATATTTCAATTTTTTTTAAAAAAAAGTGTGTCAAAATTGGATATTCTTTTACTATAATATTATAAATGTCATATTCTCATCTAAGTGGCTTACAAAGGTCATTATTTAAGATCATTGATGGTTTTGGTTGACAAAAACTCATTAAATGAAATTAGGAAAAGTGTTAGGGTAATTTTATAGTCTTTACAATATTTTTTTACCCTTAATCACCTGATTTACCCTTAACCCTGGTAATTAAAATATTAGTAAAATTACTATTCATATGACCAAAAATAAAAGAAACCTATTTATATAATTTGAAACCATTTATCCAAATATTTAATCCATTTTTTTAAAATTCAAAATATAGAAGAGGAAGTAATTAATTTAAAACTAATCCTGTTGACGGAATGAGAAAATGAGTTTTAAGGTGAAAATGTTCAAAAGATTGTAATGTTTTTATATCAAAATTCAATAGGAAATTGATTAAAATAACCTATATTATATTAAATGTTAAAAAAATTATCCAATTATACCTTAAAACAAATTATTATTTAATTTAACACTATAAATTATTAAGATGAAAAAGTTGTTTTCAATTTAAAAGAAATATTTTATCATTATTCATCAAAATATGAATGTTATTAGAAAAATACCAAAAAATTCAAGCAATGCAAATTTTTATATTATTATTTCAAATAAGAATTTTATTTTTTCTAGTATAATTTACAGACGTTTCAGAAAATATATTTAAAACAAGTGCACTCAAAAGGCGGTAAAACAACCTTTAGAAAAATATAGCCTTTTAATACTTAAAATTGGATTCATTATTATATTTTGACTATAAAATATTTTGGATGAATTTAAAAACATAATCATTTCATAATATAGTCAATAATATTCATTCTTTTTATTTTAATGTCCATTTTATAACAATCACTTATTAATAGATCGTGGTACATTTGATTTCGGTGTTGCGCGCAACATAAGCTATTAAATTTATGTAAAAAGAAAACATACTATAAAATATTATGGTGTTATATTATCCTATACTTAAATAAATTGCATACTCATAATTTGAAATTTCATTTTGAGAATAAAATGTCAATACTTGAAAATTACTTTGTGGAAAACCCACATCAGAAATAGAGTAAAGGAAAATTACACTTTAAAATAAAGAAAGGGACGTATGAAGATCACCTGAGATTATACATACTAGGGTTCCATGTAGGAATACATGTAAATGGAAGAGAAAATTAACTATGAAGTTCTTTTATAGAGTGATAGAGAACATGATCCCTATAAATTTTAAAATCAGAAAACCATAAATTTTTGATCAGTTAAAAGACCATTGATTTCTGAAATATAAAAGTAAACTGATAACATTTTTGTTCCAAAATCTGTTTCCTAGAGTTGAAGGATTATCTTAATTACTAGATAATAAGCTGATAAAATATTCTTACTTTATTTCATTCCATGATATAAGCATTATATTATCCTTTGGATGTACTTTAATCTAATTTCAATTCATCTCTCATGCTAGGAGATGGATATTCAAGTATAATTTTTCATACCTAAAGCACTTTAATGAATCATATGATCCTCCAGACATTCCATCTGCTTTTAAAAAAACAAAAATGGTTAACACAAGTTTTATAATATGATGAATCATAATTTTACTTCAAAAAATAATATCTAGTGACCAACTTAACCCATTCCAACCTTAAGACTCATCCAAAATATTTTGTTTTTCTAAATTAACAGTCCAAAAAGGTATCTAAATATCCAAAATCAATATTGACATAAAATTATCCAAAAAAAATAATTTAGATCTTATTTTCACATACCAAATATTTTATAACCTTAAAAACCTTAATGAAAATGGTCATACTTCCAAATCCTTAAAGAAAAAATACTGGAGTACAATCATTATTTATTTTCATAATTCCTATAACCAGTATATCATTGATAAAATACTAAAATGATATATTTTTTTATAAAATCATAATGAAATTATTCATTATTCTACATCTATGGTAATATCAAAATCGTCACTACAAAAAAAACAGTAGATTAGAGGCAGTTATTTAGAGGGGGTTATGCACAACCCCCTCTAAATTCATCTTCTATGTAACTAGTGGGGGTTATGCACAACCCCCTATAATGATCAAATTTAGAGGGGGTTATGAACCCCCAATAAATTCATTTTCTATATAAATTATATGGGGATATGTGCAATCCCTACAAATCATTAAATTTAGAGGGGGTTTAGAACCCCCTCTAAAATTTCTACCATTATTTGTTTAATATTCGGCTAGATTTTAAAGGGGGTTTGAACCCCCTCTAATTTAATAAAATAGAGGGGGTTCAAAACACCTGATATTCAATGATATTAATGATGGTCCATAACCCACTATAATATTTTAAATTAATGGGGTTTCAAAACCCCCTATAATGTCTTAAATTAGAGGGTGTTCCAAACCCCCCTCTAATGTATTAAATTAGAGGGGGTTCCGAACCCTATCTAATATCTTAAATTAAAGGGGAATAAAACCATCCTATAATGTCTTTAAATTAGAGGGAGTTTAAAAATCCCTTTAATTTAAGATATTAGACGGGGTTGTGAACCCCCAATATTAAAAAATTCCATAGTATATATATAATTAAAACACTATATATAAATGTTTGCCTCTGACTAAGCTTTTCTGGACAATATATAAATGTATTTAAATGCATTATATGAACATATTATATAAAACATTTATATGATTGTATTTAATTGTTTTTATATGTATACGTAAATATAATTATATAATTTAATGTGAATTTGTATATATTTATTTTTATAAATTGTATTTCATATAATATAAATTATATATAATATAAAACAATAAACATATTATATAAATATATACATAAATATAATTTATTTAAAAAAATATAATATATAAAAACCCAAACTTGTAGATTTTATATTTTATATAATAAATATTTAAATGAATATAAATATATAACCTATATATATATTTATATATATTTATATATATTAATATATACATTTGTATATTATGTATTTATGTATTTATATTATAATACATTTATATTATATTTTATTTACATATTATTTAAATTATATATTTTATATGTGTATTTACATACATTTGACTAAATATATTATATAATTCTATTTATGTTATGTATGTACACGTATATTTATAAATTCATCAATATATTTATTTAAATTATTTATATACTTAAATACAAATTTATATATTATTTTCATGCTTATTTATAATATATATATATATGTATTTATTTAATATATTTATATAATGCCTTTAAAAAATATTTATATTACATATTATATTATATTTTTTATTATGAACATTAATATATATTTATTGGTATAATATTACATATAATTAATATTATATGGAATACCTATATATGAAACACTATTTATACAAATATTTATGTTATATAATTAATATTATATGAAATACAATTTATACAAATATTATATATGAAATAAAATTTATACAAATATTTATATAATGTTATATGAAATGTAATTTTATATTATATATAATTAATATGTATAATATATATAATTAATATTAGATGAAATATAAATTATAAAAATATATAATTAATATTATATGAAATTCTATTTTTACAAATATTTATATTATTTATTTCAATATAAATATTTATTATTGTGCACATTAATATATATGTATTTCAATAAATATAATTACAAAATATTATGTTCTTCAATAAATATATTTATTTATATAAATTTAATATCAAATAATATTAATTTTATATAAATATATATAGTTTATATAAGTGTATAATTATTGAATACAATATAAATGTATCATAATATAAATACAAAAATACATAATATAAAAATGTATATAATAATTTATATAAATATATATAGGTTATATATTTATATTTATCTAGATATATATTCAAATAATATTTTTTGAATTAGAGTTTAGATATATATAAATATCATACTGTGTAAAGATATTATAGAAATTGGATTCCCTCCATGATAAAGTTGTTGTGAGTGGCTAATAGTGGTTACGAGTTCAAAACCCATGGGTGAAAGATTTTATATATGTATGTGCCCACATTAGTCGGTGTGGACCATCGAACGAGAGGCGGATTTGGAGTAGTTGTTGAGGAACGGTCGAATCGAACAGGAGGAAGAGTGAGGTGCAGTGGCGGTTGAATCAAATAATAAGTGGAGTGGGACCTGTTGAATGTGAGGTGGGGGGATTGGGGAGGCGGACTGGTCGAACAGGATGTATTGGTGCTCACACTGTTGGCGAACAAGAGTGAGTGGGGTCTCATTGGTGAATTGGAGGGGCTTAAAGGCAAAATGGAGGGTGGAATGGGTTCAGCCAGAAGTTACAAAAAAAGAGGTAGTATTCAAACCACCTCTAATATGTAGAATCTGGCCTATATTAGAGGGGGTTTTAATCCCTTCTAATTGGACCTAAAATAGAGGCAGTTCGACTGTGACTCTGCAAACCACCAATAATTTGTGAGGATAAGTACAATTAGCGGTGGTTTTTAACCACCACTAATTTGTGAAGTATATTATAAGGGGTTAAAACCCCCTCTAAAATGAAATTTTATGGTCCAATTAGAGGTGGTTTAAACTGCCTCTAATTTAACCGCCTCTAAATTAGGATACACTTTACCAGCAGTTCCTCAAAAACGCTTCTAATAATAGTAGGCAGGCACATTAGCGGCAGTTCATCATAACCATCACTAATGTTTTCATAGGGGGTTATAACCCTTTATAAACTAAAAAAACAACCCCTTATAATCAGGTTTTGTTGCAGTGCCTATCCATGATTCCTTAGCTTCTCCTGTGATATATTCCCATGACTCTTGGGGAATTTATTTGCATAGTATATCACTGTTCTGTTGTTGAAACACTAAATAATAGTATTTTCTTTCATCACTTTTCATTCTTTAATCTGGTGACTCTTTTCTCTGCACTTATAACATACTCGAAATCCTTTCAATCATTTCCCAAGGTGATTATTTCCACAATTATCACTTCTTAAAAAATCCTTCTTTGTCTTCTTTCATTTATACATTTTTACCAGCTATACTCTTGTTCTCGTGATTCCCTCCAAAACCAGAATACTTAGAAAATTCTTTCTATGTATCATTAGTACATGATACTATGTAATCATATCATGAGAAGGTTTATGAGAGTATTTCCCTTAAAAATATCTCCTTAAGACCATAAAAGTTATGATCATTCTTATTATTTGGATCATGTGAACTTGTGAGGTTTCCATTTCTTCCAATAAGATCCATTTCAAAATAATGGAATAGACTATATTTGGTTATGAATCATAATGCATAATTTTGACGTAGTAAAGCAATTAACATAAATTGAAATATTTATGCACAACAAATCTCATAATCTTAAACATGGTTTATTTGGGGACATATTTACTTTTAAATCCTTCATAATGGTTTTAAATAAAATGTGAATTATCCTAAGTATATCACCTGGTATTGTCAAACCAGGTGCGTAGTAAGGCCCATTGTCATGTACTAGGTTACGTTGAGTCAGGCCAGATGCACCTTATCAGAGTTGTTAGCCCTAGGTACATCTATGCTAGAACCACATCCACTTGTAGTATCTAGAAAGGATTTTATTTCTAGAAAGACCCACATAATCTCTACCTTACCAAAATTCTAGGATGTTTTTATATGCTTATCCTCAAATTCTATATTAGGGTTATGTTCCCTATTTTTTTTCTAAATCTAGATTCCAAAAACACTACTAAACTTGCTATAATACCAACTATAATTCCCCTGACCCCAGTAGCCCAAAGTTAGTGCCTCATTTTATTACAGTTTCATAGATACAAGATTCAAATCCCAAATAAGTGATCAGTTTTGGAAACCAGATTACATACACAAACCGTATATTATAATTTAAAATATTAAATACAACATAGAGAGTTCGTGAACAGCAATATTATCCTAACTTAACCATTCATATCAGTCATAATATACATCATGGAATCCTAGGAAAAATAAAACATAAGAAAGGGGTATGCTCAGATTCCCATTAAGGGTAATCATACAACAGAATATATTAGGAATAAAAATCATAAACATTAATGCAAGGAAAATAAATGAAACACAAGAAATTTAAACATAATTTTTAGAATAATATAGAAAGAATAAATGAAAATCATATAATTATATATAATTAATCAAATGGATATTATGATAATTGAATAATTAAATGGAACATCAATAATTAATCACATAATGAGGGAATTCATAATGCTAGAAATCATAAACATACCGTCAAGGATTGAATCAAAACACCAAACATAAAAGGGTAAAAAATCAGTCAATTCAAAAACTAGTTTGTCTTATGAGACCTACCGATGCATCAAGGGTCTATAGTAGGCCACACCCATCACATACTAAATTCAATGTATTCCTCATATGAAAACTTTGAAAATACACAACATAAACATTTTTATTGAAAAAATAGTATTTAATAAATGAGACTACATTAGCCATAAACAATGAATTTTTTCAAAATAGAACATCCAAAGTCAAACTAAATCATAAACCATTAAATGAAATATGGAAAACGATTTTATAATAGATCAACCTCAACTATGAATAATATTAAATAGAGGATATTGACATAGATGAAAATAATCTAATAAAACCATTAAACATTTCTTGAGAGGAATACCCCTTTTTACTTTGAATGCCTTTATTTAAATGGATTTTTTTTAAAAAAATAAATCATTTTAATTGAAAATAACTTTTTAGAATTTTAAATGAAGCTTCAAAATATTAAGGCATCATGACAGAAAAAAAAATCCGCTCAGGCTGTATATTTTAAAAAAATAATTTTCCGTATTTTTTTTGAAAAAGCCTAAAAGGTCTTTATTTAGAAAACAAAAAATATATAAGTTTTAATGAATTTTTAAATATACAAAAATGGTTAGAAATGAAATTAAAAAATAAATGTATAATATTAAATCATTTTATTATTTTTTTAGAAAACATGGACATGGAGAAAAAGATGTGATAATTACATCTTTAAACATTCATGGTGTCCCTTCCAATTTTGAATATTTATATTATAAGCTAAGTGAAAGAATAAAATTTAACAAAACATTACATATCATGATAATAAATAAATAAATGACATGATAAGTCAAAGGGTTTGTATACACACATCATAAAATAAGGTGAGTTTATAATATCAAACTATGCCTCAATGAAATGAGATTTAGACAAAGTCTCTTACCTTATGATTCCATTAGTTGAATATGTTTTAACCTCCTATATAATTGTTTAAATAATTTTATTAAATTATAATAGAACTATATCCATATTTATGGTATTATATAAGATTATATTATATCATTCTTTAAATAATATTTTGTTATTACCCTTATTTCGGGTGTTAACTGCATCATTTTCCTATGCATGTTTTTCTATAAATGTCTTAGTTATTTTCAATAGGATATATATCCATTATATAAATAGTGATATTAATGTTTTCAATATAATATTTAGTCATTTAATACATTTTTATTATCATTATTTAACGGTTAACATGGGAAATGAATCACACCATGCTGTGGAGACAGTGGACCGTACGCACGCACGAGCGATGATATCAGCCCCTTAATAGTGAAAGAGTAAGGAAGTGGATAACATATTAATTTTTTTAGAATAAATTACATTTCATAATTATCATATATATCAATTATTTAAATCATTATACCCATCCAAGTATATTGGTAATAAAAAAAAGATTACACCACGGTGTGGAGACGGTAAGTCATACGTACACACATGCGGTATTTCCATTTTTCATAGGATGGATATATCATGGAATATGTTTTTAATATAAACAAAATAAAATATAATAGTATAGATTATACTGTATTTATTACATTTTCAGGGAAAAAACTCATGAATAGGAAGTATAAGAAGAAATTAACTTGGATGAGATGGCAAAAATGATTACCTCTTATTCAGCAGACTCCCTTTAGATTTCTTCTCAAGGGATATAGGGTTGGTCATTTTGGAAGACCAAAACCTCCAGAACCTATATAAGTATGTTAGTATGAGAAATTGGTAGGTGTTTTTTGAGATAAAATTTTCAAAGTGGTGTTAGTTTGGGGGGGAGGAGGTTCCCTTTTATACTTGAGGTGAGGTTCATTTTTGGAAACACTCAAAATATTAAATTAATATAAATTAATTTCTAATTTAAAATGGCTCCAAAGTAATTTATTTTGAATATCAGATGATTATGTGTATAAATAATTTAAACCAATAATTTTATATATGTTTAGGTCATATTCGTACCCTTATCTTTTGGATTTAACCCTTAGTTAACTCTTTTACCTCTTACCATGATATCATGAAATTTACATTTTGAGGGTTAATATAATTAATATAAAATGAAAAAATATCAATAAATGAGTCATTGATTAAATTTTAAGACTTATCAAAATACGTTTTCTGAAATTGATTTTTTTTTAAAAATTATATTATTTAATAAAATATTATTTATTTTAAAATATCAATAATGTCAATTTTGACACTATTCATTACACGACTTTTGAAAAATATCATAAAAACATGATAAATTAGAATAAATAATTCTAAAACACCACTAACACGTCAAATGCATCTAAAAAATTCGTGGATGAGATTAATCATGTCAATTGTTATTTATTTTAGTATTTTAATATCATTTATTTGATATTTCCATTAATTAAACAATTACCATATCATCATTGTGTAGGCCATTAATATCATAATTTATTCTCTAAAAATTAAAAATAAATTATCATTATAAATAAAAATATTGTATCTTTAAAAATATTATTTATAGTCAAAAATATCCTCAATATGCCACAATATTAAAAATAGTTCACTTGTTAAAAAAAAGTGTGACAAAATTGACTTTTCATTGAATATAAAATAATAAATGTCATACTCTAATCCAAGTGCATTCCAAAGGTTATAATTTTTTCCTTAGGATTATTTTGGTTGAAAAAAACTCATCTAATAAAATTATGACAAGTGTTAAGGTAATTTTATAGTCTTTAAAATATTATTTTTACCCATAATTACTCGATTTACCCTTATCTTTGGTAATTAAAATATTACTAAATTTACTATTCATAAATCCAAAAATAAAAGAAACTTATTCACAAAATTTAAACCAATTTATTCCAGTTATGGAATCTATTTTTCAAAATTTAAAACACAGAAGTTGCATTAATTAATTTAAAATTAATATCGTTGACTGAACAAGAAACCATGTTTTTAAATTGAAAACGTTCAAAAGATTGAAATGTTTTTATATAAAAATTCAATGTGAAATTTATTAAAATGAACTAAATTATATTAAATGATAAAAAAATTGATGTTATTATTATTTAAAACTAGTAAAAATATAATTTAACACTATAAATTATTTTGACGAAAAAGCTCTTTTCAATTAAAATGTAATATTTTATCACTATTTATATGAAACTTATCAGAAAAATGTCAAAAAATAAAACAAAGTAATTTTTTATATTATGATTTAAAATAATAAGTTTTTTTTCAAATATAATTTATAAAATAATCAAAAACTATATATAAAACAATTATTCCATCAAAATGCTGTAAAAATACCTTTAGAGAAATATAGCCTTTTAATGCATAAAATTGGAATCATTCTTTTCTTATTCTTATAAATTATTTTTTTATGAATGTATAAACATAATAATTTCATAATCTGGTTAATAATATCCATTTATTCTATTTTAATGGCTAGGTTATAATAGTCACTTATTAATCGATCACAGTTCGTTCAAACTCGTTGTTGCATGCAACACAAGCTATTAAATTTATTTAAAAAGAAAAAATACTATAAAATTATGGGGTGTTACAAATATTTTTCTAAAATCACTCATTTTCTCATGAAAAAATATTTTAGTTCATTTATGGTTTTATGAAAACAATTTTATCTTTACCATCTTTGAATAATATTTATTCTTTTCCCTAAAACCGTGTTAAACCAACACATTTCCAAAGATACATAATCACTATTTTTACATGTTTTCACTTCAATTGGAAATAATTTATCATTATCTGTGATTATTTCAACTTATGAATGTCCAAGTATGATTTAAATCCATTATTTCAAGGATACAATTATGATATTACCATTGGTCTTGTCTTGTGACAGGATTACGATACCCATTTATTTACAGGGTAACCCTTATGTTTATTCCTTAGATTTGATTCATTATGTTGAACAAATATGAATGAAAATTTTATGATGGGTGTTCCCAGATAGTGCTTCAATGCATTGGGTAATGTTTAGTGTCATGAGATATTATGTACGGGATCAGGGAGTAAACCTAATCCATTATGGGACTCTGTTCGCCATGTGATATATTATTGGAAGTTAGTATAGAATCATGTTTATGTCATGTTATGTGTTGTTTCCATATTCCTCTATTGCCATGATCATATGATTCCATGTTCTATTTGTTATTATTATATATTTTTATTCATCGTCCATTCTTTTTATGTTATCATATTATGTCTTCTAACTCATTTACTATGATTTATTCCAATGTTTATTCCCTTACCATAATTTTTTGCTCATTTGTTTTGTCTATGTATTCCCCAGGTTATCCTATGTAGTTATAGGATTTCAAATGGAGTTAGTAGATATTTACAGAGATTAAATAAAATATGCCTTTGGTTTCATGTGTTTTAATCATGTACCTAGTCTTCAGAAGATTCTAAGATATTCAATCCTTGGTTTGTATAATACTTAAAATAATGAAATAATACGTGTAAAAAGATAGGGTCACTATATTTGGTATCAGAGGGTGGTATAGTTATTTATTTGGATTAATACTTGAAAAATTTAGAAATAACCCTAAGTATAATCCAATCCCCATGAATAACCTATGTTGAAACATAGGGAATCATAATTTAGGATATACTTTTCATTTATAAGTTATTCCATATAAGTTTATGGTTTCTTTTTTATATGCTCATTAGATAAGTATTAAATCAACCAAATTATTTTATTTTGTTTAGTTAATATTAGGAAATAAGAGAATCCATTCTAAAAAAAATGTGATAGACAATGTGATGATTTCCCCAGTGAAATGACAAATATGATGGGAATGGAAGCTTAGAACTTCATGAAAGTACTAGATCAAGTGGATAAAGCTATGAATAATAACATTAATCGCGAGGAATAACCTCCTTATCCTAAATAAGATAAAGTTACGGTCAAATACATTTTGTGAGAAAGGCCTCCTATATTTAATGGATCTTTTGATCCCCTCATCGCAGAATAATGGATTAATTCCATTGAGAAGACATTCTCTATCCTTCAATTATTAGAGGAAGAGAAAGTCATATTGGCAGTCTATCATTTTGATGGGGAAGCTGATTAGTGGTGGAATCTGATTAAAAATAAGAATTCTAAGGAGGTAATTTATTCCATTTATTGGGAAGGATTCAAGAAAATATTTTTCAATAAATATTTTCCTTGAACTCTCCATATTAAGATGGATAGAGAGTTCCCTAGACTGGACCAAAAGGAAGATGAATCTATCAAGGAATATTAGGAAAATTTATAAGTCTTTCATGATATACCTATGTCTTTGTCATGAACATTGTAATCATAGTGGATCACTTATTTAGTGGATTAAATCAAAGTCCATTAAAATATTTAGTTATTTTAGACTTTAACTGCTATAAGGAGATTGTATATTGTTCCCTTAAGGTTGAAATAGATATCATAGACTCTTAGTGGTGTCATGGGATCAAAGATAAAAAGTGTAAAATGATGTTTAATATGAGAGGATACATTGATAAATCCCATGAAGAAAATAAAAACCAACATACCTCATGTCAAAAGCAAGAAAAGAAGCATCCTAAGAAATTTATAAAGGGAATGAGGTGATCCTTCAAATGTGAAAGAGAGAAGAATCAGAATAGTTCTTACCAAAGGTATTTGAAGAATCCCACTAATTTAGGAGACTAAAGGAAGTTTCAAATAAACACTAATCTTGTAGTGAAGTGTTTCAACAACAACGAACATGGGCATTATGAGAGACAATATTATAAACCAAGGGTTGTGAGAGACAATCAACAACAACAACCTCCAAGGTATAAAGGAATGGAATATACTATCACTACTACTGAGGTGGAGCCCAAAAATGATATGGTGTAAGATACTCTGTTTATTCATTCAAGAATAGAAAACATACTATTTGATTTTGGTTCTATGTATTATTTCATATCTTGTAATTTTAGTATAACTATTCAAGAACCACCTTAAAATATAAAGGTCGGGTTATCTATGAGAATAATTAATAAGGAAATTATTGTATTTAAAGTATATAAGTCATCCTTGGTTAATGATTATGGAATTAACCTCATAAAAAATACCATCTTACTTAATTTTGTGTAGTTTTTTGATTTATTGGGAATGAATTGGATATATTTGTACAAATAGAACATCAATTGTTGGGAAAGAGACGTCACTCTTCACATATCGAGGCATCCCCCAATTCATTACAGGTGTATGGAGGAGGATGAATCTCGTTCAGAATCATTTTCTCAATTGTGGATATTTTTTACTTATGAGAAATCATATATTACTCAAAATATTGATACAATGGATAATATCATGCTTGAAGAAATTATCATTGTGAGGGAATGTAACGATGTTCCCCCTCAAGAATTTATTAGAATTCCTTTTGACCAAGAGGTTGAGTTATTAATTGATTATATACCTAAATCATACCTATATCAAATAATCCTTACAGGATAGACAACATTATGTTGGAGGAAATGAAGAAGCCGTTAAAGAGAATTTGGACAAGGGTTTTATAATATCGAGTGCTTTACCCTGGGGTGTGCTAGTCCTCTTCATAAAGAAGATGTATAGAACAATCCACCTCTAAATTGATTATCATGATCTCAAAAAACCATGATAAAGAATAAATACACCCTACCACAGATAGATGAATTTTTCGATCAAATACATGGGGACATGTATTTCTCAAATTTGGATTGTCAGTTGGGATATCACCAATTAAAAGTGAGGAAGGAAGATATTCACAAGACCACCTTTTTAATGAGGTATGGACACTATGATTTTATAGTTATTCCATTTAGAATCACTAATTCTTCAGTAATTTTCATAGAATTAATGAATTGAGTCTTTAGATATTACCTCAAAAAATTTGTGGCAGTCCTTATAAATGTTATTCTAATATACTCTAAGAGAAAGGAGTACACGAGGAACATTTGAATATTGTGATAAAGAATTTGTTAAGGGAGAAAATATATGAAAAGTATAGTTAATGTGAGTTATAGATGGAGGAAGTACCATTCTCAGGGCATGTTATCACCAATAAATAAATATATGTGGACTGTTAGAAAACAAAGGAAATTTAGGATTGTCCCTACTAGTGTCTGTAATGGTGATATGTAGTTTACATGGTCAATCTAGGTATTACCGATGATTTTTTAGGAAATTTTCATGATTGTAAACCCCACTAACCAAGCTTAATCATAAGGGAATAACGTTTTTCTAGACAACTTAATGTGAAGACTTCTTCAAATTGTTGAAAAATAGGGTTATCTCTGCATCGGTATGTACACTACCAACAAGTGGGGAACTCTTTGCGGTATACAATGATTATTAAAAAAAGGTATTAGGTTGTGAAATTATGAAAAATGATAAATTAATTACCTATGACTTAAGGAATCTGAAATTTCATGAGAAAAACTATCCAACACATGATCTGGAGTTATTAGTTATGATCTTCACATTGAAAATTTGGTAGTATTATCTATATGGGGAGAAGTGTGAGATATATATTGATCATAAGAGCCTCAAATATATATTCACATGGAATGATCTTAATATATTCTAGTAAAGATGGTTATAGATCATCAAGGATTATGACTTCTCAATCCACTATCATCCTGATAAAGTAAATAAAGTGGAATATAGTCTAAGTAGATTATTTCTCAAATGAACCTTTTAGAAAAGATAAAGGATTATCAAAGAGATGATGTGGAAATTCATAAAAAGGTGGAAGTTATAAGAAAGGGGAAATACTAAGAGTTCAAAATTGATGAGGAAGAAGTTGTAATATTTGGGTAAATACTATGTGTACCGAACAATCCTAAGATAAAGAAATAGATTTTGAATGATGCACATAGATCAACCTTCTCTATCCATCAAGGGAGCATAAAGATGTATCACTATCTCTGAGAACACTATTAGTGGGATAATATGAAGAAGGTGATTTTTGAATATACATCAAAGTGTCTGGTATGCCATCAAGTAAAGGATTAAGGAAAAAATTATAAGGGTATGATGAAACCCATACACATACCTACATGGAAATGGGAAAATATCACTATTTACTTAGTCACAGGACTTTTCAAGACATCTAGACTACTCACGTCATTTTGATTTGATAGGACTTCTCACTTGACCAAAATGCATGAATATATATCAAATAAGTGGTGAGCCTTCATGGAGTAACACTATCAATTATATACGATCGTGATTTGAGATTTACCTCTATGTTTTCGAAAAGTCTCTAACATGCTCTAAACACTGAGCTGAACTTTAGTACAACTTATCACCCCCAAAATGATGGCCAATTTGAGTGGACTATTTAGATACTAGAAGATATGTTGATAGAATGTGCAATGGACTTCAGAAGAAGATATGATCAACATCTTACACCAGTTAAATTCTCTTAAAAAATAGTTTCAACTCAAGAATCAAAATAGATCCATTTGAATCCATTTATTGGAAAAATAATGTACAAAACCTACAAGTTGGGATGAAGTTGGTGAATGTAAGATTATAGGACCTTAAATGGTTTAATAAATGGTAGAAAAGGTGAAGACCATCGAGTAACATACCTGGGACGACCAAAGTCAACATAAGATATATGAAAATAGTTATCGATGTGGATTAGAGTTTGAGGGTGGTGATAAGATATTCCTCCACATATCTCCATGGAAGAGAGCCACGAGATTTGGGAAGAAAGAAAAGCTAAGTCCTAGGTACATCATCCCCTTTGAGATTCTTGATCGAGTCGGAGTTGTGGCCTATCAACTATCACTTCCACCAACCATGTCTCAAGTGCATGATGTTTTCCATAGATCCCTATCGAGGAAGTAAAAAACAGATCCCTCACATGTACTAAACTCATAGATGGAACAACTAGAAAATGATCTCTCTTTTGAGGAGAAACCAATAAAGATTTTGGACCATAGAGACAAGGTTATACATAACAAGACCACTCACCTGGTCAAGGCACTAAGGAGAACCCATATGTATGAATAGGTGACATGGGAAATAAAGGAAGTGACGAAGGAGAAATACCCCCACATGTTTTCACCTTAGTATGTAAAATGAAATTTAAAGGGTGAAATTTTATAAGGGGGAAGAATGTAATAACCATAAATATTTTCAATGGAATTTCCCTTCTTATAATTATTTCATAAAACACATATATAACATAGAGAACCTAATAAAAAATTTATTCTCATAAATAAATAATGATACATTAGTTAGAAAATAAACCAAAATTAATTCCAAATATTACAGCAGGACAATAAATAGAAAACAAGATAACAAGAATGTGACAATTTGGATATGCTCGATCCACTAGAATGAATGTACTCACGAACAAAGATGTAGAAATAAAAAATAATTTTAATAATAAAATATTCATTTTTAATACGAATGTATATAAACTTGAGATAAAATATAATAATTAATGAAATAACAAGTATTTATAGAAATTAAGGAAGTTATACCATTGTAATAGTAACCTCATCATTTAGAATAGTAATTGGGCCATTAGAATAGTAACATAACCTATAAAACTATAAACAAAATTTAGGTATCTTATAAACAAAAATAAGATATAATTATATCATGGTATAAGTAAATAAATGTTATAAAAATTATAAATTAAGTGTTGGTATATTTTATAAAATGTAAATGTTTATTTACAATTATATAATTAATATAATGATTTAAAAGTAGTTTTATTTTCATAAAATAGATCAATAAATTAATAGTTTTTTTATTATAATTATAAGATAATTTTATTATACCTTAATTAAAATTTTAAAGGGTCATAAAATCGAATATAATATTAAAATATGTATTTTTTGAATAAATGATGTTTTTATTTAAAAATTAAATTTCTCAAATTTTGAAAATTATTATCATAATAATTATTACACTTTTTAGGTATAAACATAAAAAAATGGTTGGGGTTAATTTTTTTTATTTTTCTAAAATAGTTAAATTTTTGGTGAATAGTGAAATATGGTAATTTATGGTATTTAACATTACAAGTCAAATGCAAAAAATTTTGAGTCATTAATGATGTAATCACACACAGTTTAAAAATATCTTGAACCATTCACTATATTTATCTATTGGAATAAACAATAATGATCATCTTGAGTCAAAATAATAAACTAATGAATATAAAAATAAAAAACACCCCTCTCCTCACCCTATAAGAACCACCCATTACCAACCCTTCTCCTCACACCTTATAGGCCTTGTATATTTTCAATATTATTCCCAATTAACTTTCCAATACTCTTATATAGTTCCAAGATCTAGTGGTATCAAAAAAATACCTTTTCCAATTTCATTAACAGGTCATTCAAGGAGGTGTTCAATAGGTAACTTTCTCAGACCACCTCTTTTAATTTCAATTGTTCTTCCACCTTCCACTCACCTCCTTCATCCATAAAAGAATAATAAATCATGTATCCTGTACATAATTTAATTTTATTTTATTAATGTAATATCTTATATCCACCCCTTTTCTCATCTCCTCTTATTCAAATAAATGAAATCGGTGTCCAAATTATGGTGGTTTACCGTCTCCGTGGATAATGTTTTTTCGTTTTACATTAACACCTTCAAGGCTGGTCATAAAACAATTATTATGGTTAAAAAATATTTAATATGTATATTATAACTTTTTTCATGTTCTATAACTAATATATAATTATAATATTAAATAAAATAAAAATAGTTCTGGATGATCAAAAAGCATCCAAAATAAACTAAACATTTATCATTAACATTTTATCAAATGAATCAACTTCATACTATAAAAGTGATATATGGGACCATTTAAACTTATTAAATTGAAAAAATACCATATAATTTCAATTTGGGATTATTACTTCCATTTTAAAAAAATCCTCCATAATTCCACATAAATGAAGTGACCATGAATCTCTGAAGCAAACACTCCCAAAACGATGAAATTGAACTCCATAACTCCTTGAAATGGTCATAAATGAACTTATTAAAATTATAATAAATAAAATAAATATACAATAGATTTTTAATTAATTAATGAATAAAAATTTATTATCTAGTACATTAAGTGTATGTTCATAACACATCCAGACATAAGGTAAGAGATCACTTCGAACCTCCATTTTTCCTTCGGGTTACACATTATCTCTCATTTTCCCAATGTATTTTTTAATTATTATTTTATAATTATCCTATATTATGTATATATGTTCAAAAAAATGTGTATATATCTCAATTCACCTTTTTTTTGGATAAATACATGATTTAAAAGGTTTCCTTATCAATTTCACTCGATAAAAGAACTTGATTAAAGGGAACATCTCCGTTTCTCACACGTTTTTAAGTACACTCCATAAAATATTTTAATCCAAAAATATTTTTTTAAAATTACTCATTTTGTCATAAAAAGATATTTTAGTTCATTTCTGGTTTTATGGAAACAATTTTTCCTTTGTCTTCTTTAATGACTCTATTCTTTTCCTTAAAACCATGTTATTGTACCACATTTCCAAAGATACATAATCACTATTTTTATATGTTTTCACTTTATTTGGACATAATTTATCTTTTTTATATGATTATTTTACCTTATTAATGTATAAGTATGATTTACATACATTTTTTTATGGACACCATTATGATACACCCATTGGTTATATATTATGACATGATTATGAAACTCATTTCTTTCCATGGGTAACCCTTATGTTTATTCATTTTGTTTGATTCTTTATATGGAACACATATGCATGAAAATGTTATTATGGGTGATCCAAGATATTTCTCTAATGCATTGTATAATTTTTAGTCTCATGAGATGTTATGTATTGGATTAGGGAGTAAACCTAATCCATTATGGGACTCTGTTCTCCATGTGATATAGTCTTCGTATTTTTCCTTAACTCATGTTTATGTAATATTATTTTTTGTTGCCACATTATTCTATTTTCATGATCATATGATTCTGTGTTCTATATATTATTATTATAAATGTTTATTCATGATCCATTCCTTTTATGTTATCATGTTATTCCTTCAAACACATGTGTTATGGTTTTTTCCCATGTTTATTCCCTTACTGGGATTTTTAGCTCATCTATTTTGTCTATGTATTCCCCAGGTTATCCAATGAAGTTATAAGAGCTCAAATAGAGTTAGGATATCATTACAAATATTAAATAAAATATGTTTTTTTGTTTCATGTGATCTAATCTTGTACCTAGTCTCCAAACACACAATAATTTTTGATCCTTGGTTTGAATTATGCTTAAAATAATGTAATAATATGTGTAAAAGGATGGGTTCACTATATAGAATCCCTCTAGTGGTGATTCACATGAGATCCAATGATATTTGAGAATGTATACTCAATCTCTGGGTGCTGCCTTGGAAAATTGAAAGTCTTGTGTTGTTTATTCTTGATCACTCATTCTTCAGTCTTGAAAAAAATCTATCTGACATTCTCATTCTTGAGAGGGAGAGATATGGGGGAGTCAAAAGAGAATTCATTATGTGCAAAAATTCTATCTTTTTCAATTACCTACACAATATCCATAATGATCTATTTATGGAGGTCGATTTTAGCTTATAATATTGTTTAATTACATACTGAACCTTAAATAATATTAAATCCATTAATAATCCCCATTCCACAAAATAATAATGTAATTATTATTTTGTGGCATTAGACTTCTTGCGTAAATGATAAAATAATATTCAGTTCATTATAAAAAAATATTTTTCATCGGATATAGTCTTGGTCCATTCGAATCCATCAATATTTATTGAATACCTGAATAAATATTTTATTCATAAATAAATATTTCATTCACATTCCAGTGAATAAATATTTATTAAATATTAAATAAAACAAATAAAAAAATTATTCAAATGTTGGAAAATAAATATTTATTTAATTTATGCAATCAATATAACTTGAATAAACTTATTCATCGGTCTTGATAATAAACTATATTTTTTTAATTAAAATCAAATAGAATTTAATCTAGATCAATGAAAATTCTTAGTTTGTGAACCTCTAGGATTCATTCATATTTCCATTAGGTAGGTTTGCCTAAGTCCAAGATTACAATCTGGTAATGGGTTAAATCACCCAAAATAAAGAACATAATGTTGCAAGTTAGACAACCAAGTAAAAATGCTCATTGTGTAATATAATCCCATTATTACAATATCTCATCAAGAATGTTTCATGATGTTGTCATAAAACTATATGCTCAATATGTATTTTCTTAGCTATATAAAATAAACTCATCGATACACCATGACCATGGAATTTAGGTGATGATTATATTCCTATCAAAGGGTTGAGATGTCAACTCTCATAATGATGGAAGGGAAAAATCCTTACCTAACTTATCCATTAATGACATTTCAATCACGATGCAACCAACATACCCTAAATCCCACCAATATATGGTGAGACAGTTTTTGTCATAAAATATAAGGTCCTAATCATTGACATAAACTAATGATAATATTAAATTCTAAGGAACATTACACATACTCACAGATAAGAATAATCGATGGCACCAAAACATGTGTAATTCCTACTAGCGGGTCTATTCTCATAGTCTTCCATCTTGGAGATTACCAAGTGAATAATTCATGAGAATAATCCCCATCCACTTATGATTACTCAAATATGATGGTCTAAATATTATGTGTCTCATAATAGTATGTTATCCAACAAGAGAACAATGTTAAGAATATTGTTATATCACTTCAAGGTTCTCATCATAGCAGAGAACTTCTATGACCTTATAAATTCGACAAATACTATAAGACGTTATTAAATTAAATTCATGTAGAACAGTGAACAACATTTAATAACATGTTTAACTAATATTAAATAGATAAAATATACATGTAATAAAAGTATAATCAGTTGGTCCTAGGACACCAACTCCAACAAAAACACATTCATAAAGTCACAAAAACATAAAAAAGAACACATCTCTCTCAATACACGTTAGTATAAGCTGAGCATTATTATCACACATACACACATACACACACATCAATATAATATATATTTTAATGGTTTTAAAGTATGTTTCTATGCAAAAAAAAGGATAACATTTGAAATACTCATGTCACAAGATCCACCAAAATTGGTTTATAATAATGACATAAAATAACAAAGAATATAACTTATGTTAATGAAACCAAAACATATTCTATGCGGTTTATATGATTTATAAGAAATAACCAAAAGTATCTTCTATTTATAGGTATCCACTAGTTATGTGAAACACCAAGAACTATTTAACGAGTATTTCTCCCACTCAACAATCTTCTATAACCATGGTGTTAAAATAGAAGAAAAAGAAGATTGAGATTTGACTTATCAAATTTCCGATTCAAGGGTCTCATATCACGAGGATATATCCTCTTTATATATTATTAAAAGTAAAATCATTGAATGATCATACATATTTTAGATACATTTCTATTTAGGATTCAAAGTCACCCTGAGAGGGGGTGGGAGTTAGTTAGGGTCTAAGGAAATTTAGCATTTTCTTCTCTTTTTTACTTTTATCTTTATAAATCATATTCTCACTTAGGAGTGAAATATGTTAAAAACTTTATCAAGTTATTTCATTAAAAACATCATCAAATTTATAAAAGAAACAACATTAAAATAAATCATAAAATACATGAGTATTTTCACTTATTCCAACCACAATAAGATACTCTAAAGGGAATGTAATTGGAAGTGTGCCAATGCACCAAAATACACTACTTCACTAGTTTGATGGATATAATATTGTCCTGGTCACTCCAAACCAAGGATCACATATTATATGGTGTTTTATGGATAAATAATTTCTTTCCAAAGGATGACCCCTTTTCCTCTTCCTTTCTGAACTGCTATAGCGAAGTACACTAATAGTTTATAGACATGTTGGTATTTTCATCGTCTTGAAAACTTGTAGCTCTTTGTATCCTTAGTTTTATATAGATGAAATATTTAACCCCTTAGATACTTCTTTATAGATTATATATGAAATTATATTCTAACAATAACATCTCTATCTTCTTCTTTGGAAGGTCATTCTCAAAATGCCAAGATATCTCCTTTCAAAACGAATTTAGAACTTCTTCAATTTTATAGTACAAAAAATTAGAATTACTCCATTCCTTACTAAAATATAGAAATGTAACAACACAAAATTTTATAATTGAAATTAAATTTTGGATAAATAAATGACTTATTAAAAAATTTAGTTTTATAAAACACATGAAATTCATTTTTTAGTTTTGGATTGTTAAAAACAATAGCCATGATTTTTTCATAAGTAATAAAAGACTGTTAAACATCAGAACTATTGTTAATATAGCTATTATATAGTTACCATAAAGATTAGTATATATTAAGGGTTAATATGAAGTATAATTGACATATAAGTAATAATATATGACCTTGGACAATAGGATCATACCCAATAAATTCAATTTATAAGATCTTTTGAGGGATATTGAATCTATGATCCTTTCCCTTGAACAATCCCAAGCTGAGATTTAATAATGAAAACATGAGAGAAACTATTAATGGGAGAATTTAAATATTATTAAGATCATGACCCAAACCATTTTCACTAAATCACACCAATAATGTACCACCATTTCAAACCATACCCTTCAGATGCATGTTGGTGTAATAAGGGGTTATGTATCTCTACCCTAGTGGTAATAATTTGTATATTTTCTTTTTAATAAAATAATGAATATATATATATATATATTTCATTATTAATTTATATATATTACTATATAATTAGTTTGATGAAAAATATTTTTTGAGTGCGAAGTTACTATTCCTATACCCTTTTTAAACCCTCAAAAAGTGTTCCCAAGCTCTTAGGAAGATCCTCCCATGCTTTTAGAATCACCCTCTCAACGTAAAAGATTATCTCATCCCCTTCATTATTCAAGTAATTTCTTTATATTATGCATATTTATTTCTAATTATTCATGTTGTAATATTTTCTACACATAATTTTACTATATTTATGATTTTTAATAAACAAGAGACCAAATTTCACTCTCATTAAACCCTTCCGTGAATCTTTATTTACACCCGTTATGCTACCAAAATTATCCAATGATTTTCCATGACAAAAATTTATGTTTTGAATACTCATCCCCATTTATAGTCAATGGCATTCAACTAGATTTAGTTATACATAATTATTTTTTTCCTTCCATGTATATAAACCACACCCCTTAATCAGGGGATTAAGACTAATGAAATGTGTTCTTAAATTTTATTATCTATTTGCACATAAATGCTTGTATATGATATGAATGTGAAGGGTGGGCCTGAAATAATATATGTAGTGTACCATCTTTTAAAAGAGGTAATAATACATAAAATAATATTCAAAACCATTTTTTTTATTCTATTAATGTGATTAAGGGGATAAGGAGTGCTTCAGGAGAGAATGTGGATCAATCAGAGCCCAAAGCTCTAGAATTTTGAGAGATAGAATGAGTTTCATATTTAGAGCACAGTTAGTGCTAACCATGTGCCATAACCATGAAGGATTCTCTAGTGTACGGCAGGGGGTTGCATGGTTTATTCCAATCATGCCGCCCAAG
The DNA here is from genome assembly GCA_963277665.1 of Viscum album. Classification (NCBI taxonomy): domain Eukaryota; kingdom Viridiplantae; phylum Streptophyta; class Magnoliopsida; order Santalales; family Viscaceae; genus Viscum; species Viscum album. The sequence continues at coordinate 185,869,505 of OY728155.1, read as the reverse complement.
CCGCATGACTGTGCAAGTTCTACAAACCATTTGGTAGAGTTTTTTTTCACGGGTTGCACACAGTGAGACAATATATGGGCCTATCCCATGTGAGGGGTGTCTTGGGGTTAGTTATTAGAGTGTAGTTGGTGCACGTTAGGGAAAAATAAATGACTAAACCACACAACCTCTTAAAAAATGTAAAATTGACAATTTTACTCTATTTTATTTTTAACTCCTCACATATTTTTCTTTCTTCCTCCACACATAACAACCTTCTATCACATGAAGCTCCTCCTCCACGCCTAAGATAGGATTTCTAGTTTCTCCCTCATTTGGAATCTGATTAGACCTCCATCTATTGAGCTGGATAGCCACTGATAAGCTCTCCATTCCTCTTTCTCCTTTCATCATTTATCCCACTGTCGATGGAGTTATTTTGGTGTGAGTTCATATGACCTATTTTTTGAGGAATTTTTCTATTTTGAGGATCTATTACATTCAAGATCAAATCAATGGAAAATAACAAAACATGGGTCATCTACCAACCTAAGGTAGGTGGTCTAGTTATTTTACCAAAAAATTTAATGCTTTATATCATAATCTATTGTGTTGTGAACCAGACTCTTATTATGATTCTTCTTAAACATATAATGAATTAAATTAAATGTTTTTACCATGTTTAAAGTATTAACAAAAACTCTAAAACAACATAGGAGGTTGACCACCTCAACATGAGCCACCCCTAACGGTGTGCCTTCCTTAAAGGCCTATGTGCCTCATGCTTTGAATTGAATAAAATAGAAAATTGAGGAGTGTTAATTTCCTTTGTAATGATTGTAATGAATTTCTTAAATAGTATGAATTTTTTTCTAGATGAATCCATACTCTTACATCAAGCTGAGGGATATACAAGGGTCCCTACTTAAGGGTGCCTTGGACAGGCTCTCCAAGCTTTATAAATTTGAATTTTTAAAATAATCTTGATATTCTAAGAGACATACTTGGATTATTTATGTAATACATTGGATGGGCTAAGTGGTTGGATACTAATGTACTCTTCCATGAGAGATACTCGGTCCCCTATGTGGTATACCGTGGATAGGCACAACAAGTTATTTTTTATTCCATGCTGAGAGTGATACATGGGTTCAATTTATGTATTTCCTTGGAAAAACTATTAGGGTTATGGATACTTATAGTAATCCTGGGGAGATAATCAGGATCCTTTTTATAGATTGCCTTGACATGATTATGATTCCTATTATTTAAGAACTCATGATTCCTTTTCATTAAGAATTAAGGATTCTAATTTACCATGTTTAAGGATGTTTCTGCCAATCCAAATAACTTTCTTAGGGTTCGATCCATTTTTACACTTTACTTTTATGATATCCCAATTGTGTTTTCATTTAAAGACATTCATCTTGTGATGATAGTAGAGATAGATTTTGGTCTTTTTTACTTTTGATTAGTATATTGTGTATGTTTGTACCCCTTTACCCTGTGTAATTCATTTTTGCATATCACCATGGAATGAACATAATTTTTATATTAGATATTGATTTATATTCTACTTATTCATATGAATGGATGATTTATTGTTCCACTGTTGGTTATTTATTATTGTTTCTAATGCTTATCATTATTGTTCTCTACATTGATACAATCTGATCTAGATGGAATATTCAACCTAAAGGGACACCCTAGGCTCTCGTTGCTAGTTTATATCCTATGAAGTACAAGGAGGCCTACATGGGGTCTTATGGCCAACTGGCTTGGGGAACTGATATTTGGATTTTGTGACGGGATGATACAAAGTGGTATCAATGGTATTTTTTTCCATTTATATTACTATTTGGGTATTAGACAAGCGACAAAAATGTTTCAAAATATGGTAATGAGCTTGATCCTGGGATTAGCTATCCCACATACAAGAAAACCCACATTACATAGGACAGGATAATGCTATTTTGTTTTGCGTCTATTACAATTGTATTGATTTCACCATTGGGGGACACACAAGTTTTGTGACATTATTATTACTGATATTATTATTATGGACTTATTTTTCCTTGTCTTGGTACAACAAGGAGGCATCATCTCATGCATAATTATAGGCACTTGAGGATTCACATGTCATGCATTACTCCATTCCATATAGGAATACCTCGTTTCCAACATTTCCTATATTGTCTGTGATTTTTGTGAGTTCCTTGATTACTATATACGGAACTATGCTAATGATTGTTATATGGATTAAAAAAATTGGATTAATTAAAGTGCCTAAATCAATCTAAATGGTGTTTTTCTCTATATTTATGATGAAACCTAAATTAACCAATTATTATAGGGTTGAGCCATGAACCATTGGTAGTATGGGATTAAACATTAGTTGATTTTATTTCTTGAATGCCAATTATAATTTATGAATCATGTACTTCTATAAATTGGGAATGGTAATTCATTCAATCAAATCATTTTACATGACCTGTTACATTCTAATATCTAATTTAAGGGCTAATTCATAGTTACTTAACATACCAATTACAATTTATAAATATCATGAGCCTTTATAAATTGGGAATGGTAATACATATAACTAGGCTGTGATAATTATTAGCGTATAAATGATTATGATCATAAATAAATTTAAATTTTAAATGAAATGGTTACTACTAAATGGGGATGGAAATTGTAATGAAATGGATGTTTCCTATATAAATTTCAATTGGAACTCTATATACTAGAGCATTTTCGGTGTGATGTGATACCTTGACCCTGAACCGACCTTAGTAGCAGGAAGTGGGTTGTGTCTCTTATAATCCGTTATGATCTTCCTCACCACCTTGAACTAGATTTAAGACCTGGAAGAGAGGTGTGGTTTGTTTATAGGAAGGATTTTCACCTGTCCTTTCTTGTTATCTTATTTCTATATGTTTTTAAAACTTATTTGATGTGTGTATTTGGAAATTGTTGAGATATTCCACCACAGTATTCTCAAGTCCTATGTCGGGAGGGTGATGATGAAAATGCTCTAGTGGGGATGGGACCTGAGACACTAATAATACCTCATGGAATGACACTAGAGGTACCACATGTTCTTCATCCACTAGGTGTCAATGCTCCATGCTAAGAGAGCTTCTTATTCTTCATGTAGTATGTATATGGAGCCTTGTGACCTTCCCCTACTATAGAAGAGTTGAAGTGAGAATTTTAGGTGTATAATCCTCCTACATTCGTTGGGGATGATGGTTCTCAGGATATAGAATCTTGGTTAGAATCCATGTTATCAGTATTTTATAATCTAGAGATGCCTCCACCTATATGTCTCATGATTCTACCAAGAATTTTTGGGATGTTATATCTCAGTCTGATGTCCTTAGGGTATGGTCTGGGTGGACTTCTAGATAGACTTTTATGATTTATTTTTCCCTCATATGCTAAGAACAGAGCATGAAAGGTAATTTATGAACCTATTGTAGGGTTATATGTTTGTGATAGAGTATTCAACTTATTTTACCAAGATTTATAATTTTGTACTGACACTAAAAGGTGATGAGTTGATGATTGCGAGATGGTTTGAGGATGGGATTTCTTACGCCATCTGATCACCAATGAATGTCTTTTTCTTGATCACCATTTCAGAGATTGTGACCTAGGACCTCCTCAATGAGTGCATCTTAATGAAACTAGGTAGTGTAGTTCAGGGATTTTTAGCTTTGAGGCACGGAGGTGGTTCATCTAGAGGTAGGAAACATCAATTTGAGTCCACTCAATACAGCAACATGGGTCATATGACATGAAATGATAGTTATATGGTGTGTCACTAGTGTAGTAGAGTAGTCCATAAGAACCCTGAATGAACTAGGGACCCAATCTAGTGGAAATATTATGGAAAGATGGGTCACCATTAGCTTTTCTTCTGAAAATTCCCTCTAATTAATAGTGAGAATGGATCTGTACTATCACCACATTTGGGTATAGGATCAATATATCCACTCCAGGAAAGGATTTGGGATTCTACTAGCCAATTAGGCTGAGGGGGTGAATGTGGCTGAGGTATCCAAATTTCAATGGTACAACACTAATAATGTGGAGCCGCTCAGGTTAGTCAATATGCATCTTATGGTCATGGATCAGGCCATATCTATGCAGTAAAACCTACTCCCAAGGAGAAGAGTGTAGGGCCTTATATAATTCTAGGTACTATTATAGTAGCATATGCTTTAGTTTTTCCTTATTTGATGCATTCTCTTCACACTCCTTTTTATTTTTAGTAGTTGTGGAGATCCTTGGGCTAGATATAGAGCACATTTGGGGTGTTAGGACCTTAGATACTCCTCTTAGAGCGTAATTAGAGACTATACACCAGTGCAGGGATTTCCATCTAGAGGGGGTGTATATCTCTTCCTATGGAATATTTTTATCCTCAAAATGATAGGATTCAACATCATTATCAGGATGGACTGGTTGGTTCCACACCACTCCCATGTTGATTGTTATCACTGAAGGGTGTTTTTTTACATCACCCAAGGACATTAATTATGGTCATAAGTGGGAATGGGATGTCCAAGTGAGTTGAGATGGAATGAAGCATCGTGATTTGGGTAGAGTGAAAGCCCATATGGCTAGTATTTTTATGACCGACTACGGTATGTGACATATGAAATTGCCTCATGCAGTGGGTTGTTTGGAGGAATTTTTCCCTAATGAATTCTTTGGATTACCTACTATGGGAGTGGTGGAGTTCATCATTGATCTAGTTCCATGAACATCATCATTGTCAATTAATACTTATACGATGAAACATACTGAGCTCTAGGATCTCAAGAAGAAGATAAAGGAATACAAAGCTAAGGGGTGTATAGGACCCAGTACATCTCCATGGGGTTCGCCTTTCTATTTCACCAAGAAGTTGGATGATACCCATAGAGTTTAAATGGTTAATAATCAGTTTAAATAAATTATGGTTAATAAATACTATCCACTACCACATATAAATAACCTCTTTGACCCTCTCTTTGGAGCAATGATTTTCTTTAAGATTGACTTGAGTTTGGGCTATCATCAGGTGTCTGTTGGTCCATCAGACATACCACATACAATGTTCTATAGTAGATATGTACTTTATGAGTATTTTGTTATAAAATTTAGTCTTACAATATCTCTAGTAGAATTCATGGACCTGATGAATTAGGATTTACACATGTACCTAGATTGATTTATGGTAGTCTTTATGGAAGATATCTTGGTGTATTATTGTACTCAACACGACCATGGAAAACATCATAATATTTATTTGAATAAAAAAAGAGATCACTAGTTGTATTTTAAGCTCAACAAATTACAATTTTGGATTAATAAGGTTCATTTCTTGGGTCACATCATTTCAGTGGAAGGAGTGTCTATTGACCCAAAGAAGGTGAGCACTGTAGTTTTCCTGGAACAAACCAAGAATGCATTTGATATATGTAGATTCTTGGGGATAGATGGATATTAACTATTTTTTATTCATGAATTTTTCATCCTATCCATTTTTCTCATGGTTTTGACTAAAAAGGGTGTGATGTTCTTATGGTATGAAGCATATGCAACAACTTTTTAGGAGCTAAAAGGGAGACCAACTTCAGCGCCAATATTAATTCTTCTAGTTATATGAAAAATCTATACGATTTATTATGATCAATCAAGAATTAGGGTGGATCATTTATATTGTAGGCACATCAAGTTGTCGCATATGGGTTCCACCAACTAAGACATCACGAGCAGAATTACCCTTCCAACAACCTCGAGCTAGTAGCCATGATTAATGATTTATGCTATTGGAGGCATTATATATTGGTGGAGTGGTTCTTCATTTACACAGAACACATATCCACATAATATGAAATGAACCTTATGAAGTGAAAATGGGTATATTACCTTAAATTTTTTAAATTTGATATTTCTTATAAACCCAAAAAGTTAAATACAGTAGTTGATGAACTGAGCCAAAAACTCATACATAGGCCATCTAGAAGGCCAGTAGTGAGTAGAAGTTGATGGCACTATTTTAGAAGATGCACCTAGAGGTTCCGTAATATAATGAGAAGACTATTTTGTAATGTTTTTCAAAAAAATCCACCCTTTTGGAGTGGGTGAGGATGTGATAGATCTCAGATCCTGAGGGACTAGTCTAGAGGGAGAGTGTCTCAAGTGAGGACCCACCGCTTGGTTGGGTTATTGAAAAGGATGTGATCTTGTACTTATATGGACATATCTAGGTTCCTTCATACATATAATAATAATTGATGTGTGAATATCATGCCTCTATTTGGGAAGTACACCATGGGATTAGCAAGATGTGCTGAGACTGCTGAAACTCTATTTTTTCACATAGATGAAAATGAAACAAAGAAAAATATCTTAGGAAGAAGAGAATAAAGAATATATAAAAGTTCTAGGATCAAAAAAGCATCTAAAGGTAATTATCCCATGTTCCCCCAAGTTTTCAAGTCATTCAATGTACCTATGAGGAACCCTGCCTGACCGGCCTGTGCGAGCACCCATGTGATACACCTACATAGGATGGCCCCTTAACCCAAGGTCTTTTATTTTCCTATAAATAGTACATGTGGATCTGGATTTCTATGGATGAAGTTTCCCAAAGTCTAAATTATTCTCTTTTTACCCTATTAGTTCTCTCAAGACCTCATAACCTTTTAGGTAGCTTTCTAACACATGAAGGAGAGGGAATTAAAGTGGGATACTAAAACTAAAGTCCTCCCAGGGTATAAAATAAAAAAAACTACATGAGGCACTCACCCAACCCCTGATTAACAAAGACTAGAAGAGGGTACCGTTTATAAAAAAGGTACCCACACTAGTCACCTCCAGGAACACCTATGGAGACCCTTGAATGTTGTGTAAGGTATCACCCATATGTAGTCTTCTAGGTATTCCATCATTAAAGGTGACTTCAATTCACCCAAGCCTACCTGCGCGGAGCACCCTCTACACGATTCTCTATAGTTCTCTCTAACCTCAAGATTATACGAGCCCTTCATAAGGAATTCTTCAAATATATCCATGTTAGGCCCCCTTCTCCTTTGGATACCTTTTCTGAGATGGATTGAGTTGAAACCTACACCTAAAACTCCGGATTTGTAAAACCATGGGAAAAGGAATACCAACATGTCTCTAATTTGGATTTTTATTTATACAGTCATAAGTTTCCCAAACATGTCCTACCATATAGTTAGGATCCTCATGATGTGTGTGGATTTTTATTTCTATGGTCATGAGCACCTTTAACCCAAGAAAAATCCTAGAGAGTTCTAGGTCTCAGATACAAGGGAAAAGACCATGTCCTATCATTCTCATCTCTAAGACCCTAAGCCTCTGGTTCCAAGTAGGGATAGAAGGGATAATAATTGAATTCACTTTTAGCATGGAATTAAATCCTTCTTCCCTACTACGTGACCAATTTCAGGGCATCCCTCCTTGAGAAATCCTCTAGCCTTTCTTGTAGGAGGTTTCACTCTTTCTCCTCTCTACATATTAGAAACCACTAAGGGACCCAATTCCTTCTCTATAACAATGACTCATTTCAGTGTAAAGTGCATAGAGGGACGTTCCATATTCCCAACCTCTTCCACTATATACTCGACCATTAAAATCATTATAAGAGGTGTTAGAGGAGTTGGGCATCCTCCACACCTCATCCCTCTCCCATTGGCCTTTGCCGCCACATCCACCTGCAGACAAAAGCATATTGTGTGGTTTTCCATATCATCTACTTTATCTTGTTTATAACACCAAGAATAAATCATACGGGCTTAGAGGATAATGATAATCATGAAATCCACATGATCCATGAGACATATTGAACCATGAGAACTCATATTATTACTATAACCAGGATATGTAGGATGCCTATATAATCCCAAATATCAATGGGAATCCTCCTCAAGAGTAAGCCCCAATCATAATACCCTTAACACTGTAATCCTTCTCATGAGTAATCCCTAATGTAAACCCTCAAATCACCAGGAGGTGAGAAATACCTCATGGTATTTTTCATAGGGCCTTCTATTGAGTTTAAGACCCAAAATCCAATTCATAAGGAAATACTTATTAGGAGTAATTCCCAACCAAACCTCCATTCACCAAGGAATCCTATTCAGAAACAATCCCCATCTTAATCCTCTCAAAGGTCCATACTCCATTGTGAGACTAATTGAACTATGTGGGATTTGATTCACCATCAAATGGGATACATAGGAAGCCCCCTGAAGGTCCAAACCCAACGTCCCAAATCAACCCTGTTCTCTCTGGTCAATATTCCCAGTATAATATAATTCAACATGGAAATTCATATCCCTTCTTGTTTCCTTGGGATGCTTCAGTATAGGTCCCACACCAAACATTGAAATGGCACCTTCGGATTTGATGTCCTTTCCAAATGATGTTAAACTGTATGGTTGGGTACTTATCACATGACCTTAAAAGTAATTATGTGTCCCATTAAGTGACACTAAACTACAGGGGTTTTGAGTCCTTTCACAATGATACATTGGAATCCCATCATATGGGTTTGATCCCATCATTAATTTTTTTTGTCTCCCTAGATGAAAATACACATTAGAGAGTCCCACTGTGTGGCTAGAAACCCATAATTTTGGTAATAACGACCAATGAATCTATAACTAGTACATAAGAGGATACCATTGACGGAGAACCTTAAAAACATACAAATATCTCCATTGATTAAGAATCTCATATTCATATAGATGATTATATATTCCATAGATGATGATAATCAATTGTTAATTATCGGGTGACCTATATCATACTTGGGAATTAATAAAGGATTCATGAATATGTATTAAATCTATAAGAGAGTCATGGAGTTGGAAATAATCCCCCTATAAAGGGTTTGATGATCCTGACCTTCCATCCTCTCGACCAATGTGTGTTCTCGTGCATCATCATCCAAACCTACCAACTAGTGCTTGACTTTGGAAAGAAGGTTCCCATAGATATCGAATTTTTGGGTGTTTCTGATTCCTTAAATAAACCAATTGTAAACCATTCAGAAATAGTGATTCTTAACCTGAACATGATTCTGAGGGAAGTAAAAAATGGTGAAACCATTGTCAATCCTTAATAAAGATGATAGTATCTCCTAAATGTCAAGAACCTTTTTCACTTGATAAAACATGTTTAGATAAGACAATAAATTATACATGTATTCATTCAAATGAGATGATTATTTGATATGGTTTTCTTGTTTGTGTTTGTCATATATTCTTGGAACTTACTCTCAAAGATCCCTTCAATCCAATGGCATCATTAAAGATTTCATCGATGAGTTCCCCAGTAGCCGATCAAGTTAGTTCTTCATCCATGTGGATGATCCCATCACCAACCCAACATCTTTAACACTGGGTCTCAAAATCACTATCCCAGAAGTACCATTAGAATAGTACAATACTAACCCTAGAGGCTACTCCATAGGTCCTCAGTCTTAACAAGCACCACCGATCATCTAGTCAATAACAGCTGGTGGTCCCGAATCAGATGACACTAACCATTGTCTTCAACCATTTCAGGAGACTATCCACAGAATGTGACAACTAGTCCCTATTATATATCAGGGAGGTGGATCAATAGGCTGCATATTTCCTCATCTAGAAGGCATGTGAGTCCTTCTCAAGTGATCCTTCCAACAATCTCTACCACCAACTTCATGAGGTAGTAACCACTCAACATGGTGAGGGTTCCATCATTGGCTATAAATCCTAAGTCCTTTGAACAAAGGTTCATAAGATGGCCCATTGGGGACAAAAACTGGTCACCAGGGAGAAAGTTCACACCTTTCCCCTATTAAGAAGCCCGCCAACCCAATTTAATGGAAAATTCTGTGAGAAAAAAAACACCCATAATCCTTTATTCAGTTAGCCATAAAAATTATCTAGTGACACCCATTTAATCCCTCTAAAGAAATACAATAGATACCCACAAGTAGGAACATAAACCTACCTGCACCCATCAAGCCTGCCACCAGCCTCATCTGGCAGTACTCAGAGAAGTCAGTTGGAAAGTCCCGATGACGAGTAGGGGGAAGACTCAACTCTCTGCCCCCACACACTAGTAATATCAGTATCCATTGGTAGGAATGAGGGGACAAGAGTAGGTATATACACATATTATAGATACAGAATGGGAATATATCCCTGTTTTGACCACAAAAGTCACTAAGAATATCATGAAAATGGTGAAATAAAAGACACAAATCCCTGACCACATTTTCCAGATATACCAGGACATTATAATAGAGAAAAAAGTATTGACCAAGGGTCGCACACATAGATTTGTCCTAAACAATGAGGTGGATCATCATCATATCACCCCAGATCAGATACAAACCTCTTCTCTCATTCTTGAGGTTCATGTGGAAAATCTCCCATATTATACATACAACTAGATCAGGAATATACTACCGCTTCAACCGGAGGTAATCAGCATTTTCTGAGAATCATTATAAGGAATAAAAAAACATATTCCCATGAAAACCACTTCTCTCAGCTAGTGTCTCTAATCACTAATAAAAAGGAATCCAAGAATAATCCTCATCAAACGTGATTGGAGAATCAAGATCCGATCCATGATCTAGCTCCACTTAATGCTTGAGTTATTGAAACCTTCAGACACTTATCCGTAGTATCTCAAGATCCTACCATCCCACTACCAAATTATCATTGTAATAGAAATAATTTCAAAGGTCCTCTATGGACACTTCCCTATGAAATATTTCTTCATGACAATAATCTAGTCGATATTGAGATCCTATCTCTTGATGAGAGCCACAATAACCCTCTATGTGACCAGAATACTATGGAGTAATAAGGTTTCCCCATGCTATAATCCACCATGGTTTTCCTTCCAATTATGGTGATCACTGCTAAAGTTCTCTCTGGAGTAGTGTTTCACATTGTTATATGAATTCTTCAATTTGAAATGCAGTGATGAGAATGACTTTATATCGTAAGGCACTTGCGAAAACAAGTCCGGTCATGTCTAATACCTTATCATTGGAAGGTAGAATACGTTATCATTAGAAAGACATTTCATGGAAATGATCATTATACAAACCAACATTGTGCCGCTTACCTTCTAGAGTTGTAGAGTAAATCCAAACCAATCTCACTACCTATGATAAAACGGAAGGAACGCATCCACTCTGGTTAGACCAGGTCGATGAAATTGTGTTGAAAGATAAAGAGGATACACTAAATATGAAGAAAAAGATTCCTAAATATGACATACCATTTTTGTTCTATCCATGGAAGTGTTGGAATATCGTGTGCATGAAATCCACTCAACATATAAAAATATCTTCATCTCTTAAAAGAAAAAGTAATACCATACAACAAGTACCAAAGTCACATCAAGGTAATAGAAGGTTTTCAATGAAAAATTGACTTGGAATCCCTCCTAGATTCTCAAAATCAAAAGATCAAGAGAAAACAAAGATCTAGTCAACATGCATGCCTTGGTGCATTAATGAGGTTGCAATAGCTTATCGCTAATGCCCTATCCAGGTTTCATATAAAAAGATGGAATACACCAGAAGCATTGAATTTCATGACACTCCCTAATCAAAAAATTCCTCCAAAGGTTGTAGCATGAAATGTTTTAGCCACATGTCAGCATAAACAAGCATACCCTATCCAAGACCAAAGATATGATAAAAAATAGACCATGACCGATTCTCACTGACATATGTCTAGAAGAGATAAGGTCGTTGAGAGACTTTTTCATAAATCATAGGAGAATATCTACCGGTTGTCCTACTTAGAGAATGTCAGCCATCAGATAGTTAAAATTTCAGAAATAGAGCAATGATCTTTGAAAATGGTTTATCCGGGTGCATATCTAATGATTCACCCAACCCAAGTTTGGAAAAAGCTCCATATAATCAAAAGTGTAGCCATGGTAGTAGTATCCATGATAGTTTTAGAGAAATCCCAACACATAGGGATGGTGTATTTTCAAAACCAACCCTTGAGGTCAGCTAACCAAACATAGAGGGTTGTTAAAACAGAATGAGAACAACCCTAGACCTCAGGATTGGGGCACTTTTCACCCCGAACACAACCTCCTTAGTAAGAACCTATTTAACCCAATTAGAAAAGATTCCAAAAAATGAATCCTCTCAATTCATTCCATCCCTTGATTTGGTACCTTCACTTGGAACATGCATGATCAAATAATTTGGAGATTCCCTTTGAGTTAATGTACACCAAACATCTCCTAGAGAATCAAAAAAGGAGAGGATAAGGACTCTTGGAAGACATAGAATAATAAAATCTCTTAAATACACTAATAGAAAACCTACAATGAATTTATCATTAGTGAATGTCATTAATGATGCCACTAAAAATTCTCCAGAACATTAGTCCAATTCAGAGGAGTCATAGAAGGAGGTTGCAGTCCATAATGAGGTACAGACTATAACAAATGAAAAAGTTTTACGTAAATAGAACCAGAGGCTTGTCAAAATCTAGTCATTACTATGATCAATCCACCACTTCCTCCCTGAAAGACATCTGATAGGGAAAAGGGTAAGAGTCATGTTGTCACTCCCCTCCCTACCTGGGAGGTTAAGTTCTTTTCTCTGGAATAAATATTTGATCAGTAAGAGGAGGATATGAAAGAATTTAGGAGACTCAATGTATAAATAATTTTAGGAATCCTTCCTTCTAGATACATTCAACAAGAAGATTCTCAACTCATGCTTCCCATTAGCGCGCCTCAAAAAAGAGTGTTTTCTACAACAATTGAACTAGATATAGATCATTTTCTCAGAATGGGATACCAACCACCAATATATTTTTATAACATAGTAGTATATCAATAATTCCCTCCATTGGGTACATATCCCAAACATGGTTAGGTATATCCTTTCATGACTGCCCCTATAGGCTACCCATGGAAAGTTCTAGAAATGTCACCACCAATGGTCATACCAGTCATTGCACCTATTCTGGATCCAATCACCACACCATTTAAATCTCTAACTTATATAGATGTTCCTAAAATTCTTATGAACACTATTGAGTCATTAAAAGGTTTATTGGAATCCATGGAGGAATGGAGTGCACTAATATAGCTGAAAAAGAAGGCTTAACTCAAATGGGTAGATCCAACTCTTCCCAAGCCAAAATTTGGGAATCTTATATTTCCAATATTTAATGGATCATGAGATCCAAAGAATCAATTGATGAATTTTATCTCTCTCTATGATCCCATGATGGGAACACCTGAATTGATATAGGTAGTGAAACTCAAATGTTTTGTTCAATCATTTTAGGGTCCAGCCTTTGTGTGGTCACAAGTTTATAAGCTCGATCAATCAGGGGGTGGGAAGAACATCATCAGAAATTCATTTTCCAGTTCAACTCAATGTTTCAAAAGACAAAAATATTTGATACCACACAAAAAAACAAATGGAAAATTAAAGGTTCTCATATTTCATTACTTAGTGGAAAGGATTTACATACTCCTAAAACCTACCACTTCCACAAGAATAATGGTTTCCCATTTGTTTATTTAATATTTATGATGAATTAAACATGATAATAATACCTATGAAATATACATGAGGTTTTTGGGACCTTACCTCAATTACTCATTTGGTGGAAAATTCCATTATAGAGACCAAATCTAAGTCCTATGTAATTCCATGAAATCAGGGAAGGAGAATAGGAAAAGAAGATGCCACTATAGTTACACTTAAGTGGGACTATATAACCACTCCCACATTAAATCCTATGATATACCATATAATTCCATGTCCCAAACATCAACAACACCACATATCTCATCAAGTTTATTAGAGAGACTAGAGGTGGAAACAGTTTGAGGAGATGATAAACATGGTCTATTCTTTTTGAAATGAACTAGTTACCGACCAATTCATCTCATCATTGGAAAAAAAGCTGTTCGTGTTTACAAATCCTAAGAATCCATGCAATTAAGGTGATGAAGATCTTATAAACTATTTCCTCTGCCATCAGATGTTGGGGAACCACATCCAGGATTATTATTTTTTCAAATATCTCTTGAAAAAGATGGTAGACTTTAAGAAAGTTAAGTCGAAGAATTCACTTGCTCAGGAAGAGTATGTTTTTGAAACTATTTCAGTAGAGTAAGTAAATGAATGGAAATAAGTTATGAGTAAGAATTAATTGAAGTTCAGTAACTAGATGGTCAGAAAAATGATCATTCAGTCTCATGATATTCTATGAACAAAGTTGAGACAACCCAGTGTACCTCCTACCACTTCCACTACAACACTTCTAGCTTTGATAGTAGCTCAGTCCTCCAAAGGCCACTCCTAAAAAAAGAAATATGTATAGAATTATAAGAAGCAAATGAAAAAAATATAATCATCCACCAAAGACGAATTTGTTCTAAACTTTATAGGACTTCATTCCTACAATACCAAAATCATGGCCACCGCCCCACCAAATGGTACAACAATAATCAACCCATCAAATAAAATATTAATCATTTGAGGAGTTGTTATTTGGTTCCAATAATGTTATTAATTTAATTGATCCCTTCACAGATGATGATTTTCATAATAAACCTAAAATCCCCAAACTTGATTAGTGAACTTGGGGAAGAATTCCTTTAAATAAAGGTTACAGGAGAGGATGTGGTCATTACAAAATCCACTACTTTAACTATTCCCCTAATCAAACTATTTATGTGGCTAAAAATCATTGGAGATATATTTAGTGAGCTCAATAAGAATAAATGAATTCCCCCATGCATGATAGGGTCTACCCTGATTCAATTATCCTGGAATATCTTCTATAGGATACACCACCACCTAACCAACAATGACGTGTAACCAGACATATCCAACCCAATCAACCATGAGTGGAACCACCTTCAGCTCCTATTCCATGAGACAATGCATCCATGTTAGGAACATCAGCTCCGAAATCACCTGTGAAAAACACTCCCATACTGGGAAGCACAGATCTCTAGATTAGAAGTATGATGTTTAGAATCAATTAACCCAATTTCCAGATATGATGTCAATCCTGGATGCTTTGTGTCTATCAAAAGGCCTTCAAAAGGAATAGATTGAGGCCTTGTTAAGTCCACAGGAGTTTTAAGTAGAGTTTTATGCTACTGAATAATATCGTGTAGAGAGTGATCCTGTAGAATGACATGATGTCATCTATTTCAAGGAACAAGACAAGGATCAAATTGTACAAGGACATTTCAGGCCCTTGTATATATGTATAAGGATAAATGAAACTGATATTCAATGAACCTTTATTGACAATTACTTAAGATTCAACCTCATTTTGGTTTGGACACTTCTCCAATTGGGTCTGAATGAACCTCACTTATCTCCCTCCACTATGATGCTATAGGGTTATGATAATAATGAGAAAGAACCTATTGGAGATATCAAACTTTGAACTCAATTCATGGATCTCATCTCTAAATCATAATTTATGGTTTTTTGGAAGGATACAACATTCAATGTTCTGTTGGAAAGACCTTGTCTACATCATGCAACCATTCCTTCATCATACCACCAATGTCTCAAATATTGTTTCAATGGTCAAATTAGTACATTATATGGTGAAAAGGTTGCATTTAAATCTCATTAATCAAAATATATTGGCATTGTATTCTATCATAAGAGACAGAAATAGTCTATGGCTGATACTATCATTCAGATCAATGCCTAAATATCCTGGAGATAATCCTGACTACCCCTCTTAAGAAGATCAGTATGGATTATGTGCTAGCCATCAATCTAGTCAAAAGGGTGGGCCTGAATTCAAAAATTCACTCAACAGATTCTGTGATGTCATGAATGACATCTGATCCTGACAGTGGAGGTTAAATTACCAACTATCTAAACAGTGACGAAATCCTAGATGAAAGTGTCTTTATTGCATCCTATGAGCTTTAAAAATCTATGTTTCATCAGATGGACCAGAAGAAGATTTATTTTCAATGGGGGAAAATGAATATTCTCATCCTCAGTCTCTAGTCTCCCTTATAGAGATCTAAAGAGACCTAGTTCCTATAAAGACCTGGAAATTTCAAGGAAATTTTTTTTAAAGACCATGCAATTTTACGAGTCTGTGGGTTCTGACGACACTTGATTTTGAGGCCCGGTGTGCCCCGAATCAATTTCTGAAGTTTGGCATGGGTATGTTCAGTGAACGAACGAGAAATCTTTTCTATCTTTTGAACTGGTGCTCAAAATTGAAATCCAAGGGCCCCGATGAACTCGTGACACCGGTAATTGCTTAAGGGGAACTTTTACTGCAGTTGCGTTTGCACGGGATGAGAAGTTAAAATTTTGTGATTAAATAAGAAGTGAATAAAATTGTCGAACAATTTTATTCTAATATCTCAAGTGGTTATCCTACATGGGGGAGTTGGGGTGGGACCCACAAGATTCTAACTACCCATGTAAGGATATTTGTGAGGTGGGGCCCACATGAGCCCTATCCTTTCACCTTCCCTTAAACTCTTCAAACCCCCCTTCTTAATTTTAGAACTCCCCATAACTCTCATTAACCCCCCAATAAATCTCCCTTGTTTAATTTTGACAACACTCCCATTTATGAGACCCCTCACCTTCTCCTCTATCCCTCTTAAATTCTTTCCAACATTCCCTAAATAATGAGGTGAGTTACTTCATTTAATTAATTAAGTGGTTTGTTTTTGAATTTTAAATTCTTTGCGATGGGAATAAAAATAATATCAAGAGATATTAATTAAAGTTGGAGCATTGGGTGTGTGGAGAAAATATTAGTGTAGTTATAGTGTTTTTGGGAGATCTTTGGTGTGAAGAAGAAAAGAACTTCCCTTCGATGAAGAACGACGCTTCTTCAACGAAGAACGCCATTTTCAAGAAGATCGACGACGTGATTCCATTTTATTACTCTTCATTAAAGGAGGAAATACAACCGCGGGGAACTCGCCAACAACGATGGTTCTTTCTCAGCATTGACGAAGTGGAAACATTTCCCCCACGACGAATGAACACCCGACAAGTTTATCAAGGAAGGGGAATTATTTTTTATTTTATCTTTACCTTTTGAGAAAAAACAATGAGTGTGGGCCACCCTATTCTTGGTTGATCCGTAGATAACTCGTTCATGCAGGTTGGATTCATGGTTAATTTTTGGGATTGGATTTGAGTTTGATCTTGATTGAAAACTTCTAACGCGGAGGGCACAGGCTAACGAATAAACTCGGACCCTCCGTAGATTTTTTGTTTTGTACAGATTGACGGCGATAATTAAACGGGACCAAAAAGTCAATTTGAAGCCTCCTCAGTGAATTTCGATTCCTGAGCTGACTTTAGACGCTAACGGCGGGCAAAACGGACCACCAGAGCGCATTCGGTGGTCCGCGGAAGGTGGCGGTGGTGCGCTGCGCCGGCGCGGCGGCGCGGGTGAATAGAGGTGGCGGCCGGAGCCGTCCGGCCGCTTGGAGGCGGCGGTGCCCCAGCGCGCCACCGGAGAAGACCCACCACGGCTGTGTCACAGTGGTGAGGCGGAAGATCCCGCACGGTCGTGGGATCTGGGATGACAAGGCGGTGTTGAGCGCCGCCGGTTTCAATCAGCAGCGAGCCCCCCCTCCCCCCCTTCCCGCTCCGCGGCTTCCGCTCGGCCACGCTGGCCGAGCCGCGGCTGGCCACACGGCTGGGCCACACCCAACTGGGCTAGACCCAGACCCGGGTCGGGTCGACCCTGTTCGGGCCGACCCAGGGGGCATTCAGCCGGGTCGGACCAGGCCCAAACCCCTATCTTCGGCCCATTTTCGGTTAAATGGACATATATTGAGCTTCAGACCTCTGATCGACACACCATCAGTTGCTTAGGATTCCTTGGATCAAGACAGTCGTTTCGAGATATTACACTTAAGATTTTGGTGAAGATTGTGTATGGCCAGGTTGGTTCGAACCTGAATCCAACCGGGCCCTCGGAGCGGAAACACTTATAACTTGAGCTTCGGACGTCCGATTGACGTACCGTCGACTTTGTTGGATTAAAAATGTTGAGATGGTTCTTTTTTCATACTAAACTTGAGGTTTGGATGCAGTTGGAGTACAGTCGGGTTGGTTTATCTCATAAACCAAGCGGGACCCTAGAACAGAAATAGTAATAACTCTCAGACCAAACGTCCGTTTGAGGAACCCTCAGCGGTGTTGGTAATCACGTTGAGAAATGGTTCCTTTGAGTATATTCCATGAGAGTTGAGATACTATTGAGATATGGCCAGGTTGGTCCATACACGAAACCAACCGGGACCCTAGAACTGAAAGGCTAATAACTCACAGACCGAGCGTCTGATTGACGCACCATCTGTTGCGTTGAAACCACTTTGACGATGCGGTACTTTGAGATATTTCATCAGGGGACTTCATGAAACTTGGAGTGTCAACTAGTGGCTCATGGAGTGGATCCTCTCTGAGACGAGCATACAGAGTACATTGACCTTGTAGCTAGATGAGACGTGATGACTGCTTGTTCGATTCGATTCGGAATGACTTTTATAGCCCAGTGGGGAGAATTACTTTATGGGGTGGCAGACCCATGGCGGAGGAGAACTACTTTGTGAGGTGGCAGACCCGCGGTACTCGACAAGAGGAGTACCTTTGTTGGCTATGAGGGGGAGCACTACTGTGTGAGGTGGCAGACCCATGGTGGGGAGCACTACATTGTGAGGCGGCAGACCCGTGGTACTCGACAGGAGGAGTACCTCACCAGTATAAGGTTAGTGAGTGGCACCTTGGAGTCAAGGTAGGACTACTGCGCTCGACAGAGGAGGATTTCTCCAGTAGCTTTTTTTTTCATCATTGTGAATAAAAATCCTGGTTTGAGCTGAGTCAATGACCTTTGTGATTTCCTCATGATTGAGGTGGGTTACTTGATAACATAGGTATATGTATGGGCATATAACTAAGTAGTGGTTATCCATTGATTTCATATCTGTGTGATACCTCATGATTGAGATGGGTTACTTGATAACTTAGTTATAAGTATGGGATTATACCTAAGTAAGGGTTATCTTTTGGGATCCTTATTTGTGGGTATTATTTTTAGATTTAGTGAGAGCATGAGGGTCTCAGGGTCCCTACTATGTATCGTTAAACTTACCCCTGCATGGGCTATGCCCGCACCTCGTTGTGTTGGATACAGACGATAGACAGCGCTGACAGAGATCGAGTGTACGTGGACTGGACAGTACCCGGAGGTGGACTTCACGACGAGTCAGCACCCGGAGGTGGACCTCACGACAAGTCAGTACCCGGAGGTAGACTTCACGACGATACGGTACTCTGAGGAGTTTGGCGGGTTAGAGAGTTGAGGAGTCTATCTGTACCTACCCTTCAGGTAGGATCTGAGGTTGATAACCCAGGAGCTGCTTCTATATTCTAGCTATTTGTTTTTTCTATTGTACTTTCATTCAGTTGTATCTATACTTATCAGTTGGGTTTGTATTCTGGCCTATTTACTCATTAGAATTTTCTTTTGTACTTAGTGTATTACGTCCGCTTGTACTCTGGTTGGATGTGTTTATGTTTTATAAAGGCAATGCCTTCCCAGATATCGGGATTTACACCTTTGGTGCTAGTCGCCTTCCCCTAACCTATGGAAGGCGGGCTTGGGGTAGTCACGGCACGGGCCCCAAGTACGGGTCGTGACAAATTGGTATCAGAGAAGTCGTTTCTACCGCAGAACTTAGGACATTGATAAATCTTTTCTATGAAGCAATAGTGATAAGTGTACCGAGTGTGGTTTTCAGTTCAGGGAGTCCAGTGTCAGTGCGGCGGCTGACGTATCCATACACTAGGACCCTGACTTCTTATTTCTGACATAGTGCCCGAAAACACTGATTGCGTGTGTGCTTCCAAAAGATTAAAAGTCAGCTCAAACCATGTCATCTCACCAGGTATAAATCATTGACCGTGTCGCATCTGTTCAGGTTGTCTCCATATAGACAGTCAGTTGGAGTTCCGAGAGAGTACTCGATGATGGACCACCGAGAGATGATACTCTGGTGCAGGGCCCCCTTTCTATGTTGGCACCTTCGAATGGTGTACCAGAAGCACCACCACCCGTTAGGCAGTAGATGCCACCAACTATACTAGTAGATGGTGCACGCTGAAAGAGCGCATTGCACGAGTTCTAACAGTAGAGGCCTCTGAGGTTACGAGGCGAGACAGATTCCCAGGCAGTAGTGGACTGGATGGAGGCGATTTCTAGAGTTCTACGCCTAGTTTTGACACTATTTGAGCGGATTTTGGGCTTATCTACTTATGTTTTCCAGTGACAGTCCATGAGGTTGGTCCGCATAGTGATGAGGCTTCGATACTTGGACTGATCCATGATATAGTACCATCAGGTAGTGTTCCAGCTATATCACTACCTGTTGGTCAGCAGTTCCAACTACCAGTACCGGTAGATGACACATGTAGGACTAGTACCTTACACGTGTTTCAGCATCAGATACCCCTCAGGTTCCAAGGTGAGCCCAACTCATAGCGGCTGAGGACTCGCATGAGGAGGTGGCTGAGAGTTTTCTAGTGCTTATACAGCTTCGGAAGGATGACATTTCGGAAGCTTAGTAATCATCAAGGTGTACCGATCATTCCACGTACTTGATAACTATGATACAATCAGTGCTTTAGGGCTCATACTTCTGAGTGAGGTGCGTTTAAGGACATCTGAGCCATCACCTTTCCTCTTTGAATTCCTAATTATGTTAGGGTTCTAGAGAGAACCACTGTGGTTGATAATTCTTTGGCTGAGTTGATACAGGCAGTGAAATTTAGTAGTGGGAAACCAGGAAATAGGCGCCAATATCGGAGACTTGGGCGTGTAAAATGTTTCAAGAAGTGGAAGTGTTAAGGATAGATGAATCTGTGTAACATCAGACGTGGAAGCAGAGCTGGGAGAGCAGTATGTGGTGGTGTACATTTCGACATGTTACAACCACCCACCTTTGTAGTCCCTGCCATGCTCAGGGAGGAGGAGGGCAAGGGAAGAGTGTAGATGCATGTGGTCAATGAGTGTGACCCAAGGTCTCTAGGAATGATTCGAAGTACGGTCTATGTACTAATACTTGTCTTAATAACAGACATTAATACGAATCATCCCCCCCTTCCACGAATCTTGTCCCAGACCTAGAGTTTCCGGTTAAGCTATTTACTTCACCCTCATGTCTAGAGATACCTCTGAGATGAGACTCAATAATCATGCTTACGCCGACTGTGTGATCTGACCCTTGAGGCGAGAGTTTCAGTTGGAACCTCTTGGTGGCAGAGTCGAGGCCTTACGACGTTAGTTTGGGTATGGACTTGGCAAATACAGTTCATACAGAAATTGACGGTATGAGGCAAAAAGGTTGTGGTTTATCAACAACATTGGGATATGGTTATTCTTTAGTCAGCGAAAATGGAAACCCAGACAGCACAGGATAAACTCATGCTTATAAGGGTGTAGCTGATCACTCTTGAGTCGGCCAGCCTTACCCTCGAGACAACAAGAGTTTTCAGTTTTCAGTTCCTCCAGGACTATGGCTTCGAGGTAGTCAATACTTATGAGAAGGGGAATTTTGTTGTGAAAGAGCTCAGCAGGAAGACTAATTTTCAGCTATTAAGAGTGGTGAGACAGCATCTGGTCACGTTTCAGGTATCCTTTGTGGATAGTGATGGAGTCGGCACATGTAGAACCAGAGATGGTTCAGGTTATGACGAAAAAGGTGCTGATCATCCAAGAGCTGATGAAGACTGCACAGAGAAAACAGAAGTCCTATACTAATAGGGGATGAGACCACTGGAGTTTGAGGGTGATGACCTCGACTTCTTACGGGTCACACCTCGACGGGGTCTACGAAGATTTGGCTGGGGCGACAAGTTATCTCTGCATTTCTTCAGACCGTTCCATGTCCCTAGCATAGTAGGCAAGGTGGCTAACCTCCTGACCTTTCCACCTCAGTTGCATCGGATGCACGATGTCATAAACATATCTCAGCTGAGGAGATGTGTGCATGACCTATCCATCATCATCAACCATGGAGAGCTGGACATCGATGACAGGGTGACTTTCATAGGGTTCCTATAGAGGTTGAGGATTGAAAGGAGGGGTCCTATAGGGACGGTCGATTCCTCTTGTGCGCTTTCATTGGTAGCACGGGAACCTCTAGGAGAGTACAGTGGAGCGCAAGGCTCAGATGTGTGTTCAGTACCTCTTTTGTTTTCCCTAGTTTGTGTTGAAGCTTTACGGGGATGTAAAGCTCTCAGGTGAAAGTAATGTAAAGACCTGGAAATTTCAAGGAATTTTTTTTTCTTAAATACCTTTGAATTTTATGAGTCTTTGGCATCTAACAGCACTTGATTCTGAGGCCCGATTTTCCCGAAATCAATTTCGGAAGTTTGGCTCAGGTACGTTCAGTGAACGAACGAACCGGTTTTTCTCTCTTTTGAACCGGTGCTAGGAATTGAAATACAAGGGCACCGCTGAACTCGCAACGCCGGTAATTTCTTAAGTGGACCATTACTGCAGTTTCGTTTGCACGGGAGGAGAAGTTAAAATTTGGTGATTAAATAAGAGGTGAATTAAATTGTGGAACAATTTTATTCATATATCTAAAGTGGTTATATCCAACATGGGGGAGTTGGGGTGGGACCAACAAGCTTCTAACTACCCATGTAAGGATATTTGTGAGGTGGGTCCCACACAAGCCCCAACCTTTCACCTTTACTTAAACTCTTCAAACCCCCTTTCTTAATTTTTGAACTCCCCATAACTCTCACTAACCCCCATTAAAGTTCCCTTGATTAATTTTGACAACACTCCCATTTATGAGACCCCTCACCTTCTCCTATGCCCCTCTTAAATTCTTGCCAACATGTCCTAAATAATGAGATGAGTTACTTCATTTAATTAATTAAGTTGTTTGTTTTTGAATTTTAAATTCTTTTTGATGGGAATAAAAATAATATCAAGATATTATATTTAGAGTTGGAGCTTTGGGTCTGTAGAGAAAATATTAGTGATGTTCTAGAGATTTTGGGAGAGTTTTGGTGTAAAGTAGAAAAGAACTTCCCTCTGATGAAGAACGACACTTCTTCAAAGAAGAACTCCATTTTCACAAAGATTGAAGACAAGCTTCCCTTTTCTTCCTCCGCATCAAGGGAGGAAATACAACTACAGGGAACTCGCCAATGATGAATGTTATTTCTCAGTGTTGATGGAGTGGCAACGTTTCCCCCGCGATGAACGAATGCCCGAAAAAGTTATCGACGAAGGGGAATTATTTTTGAATTTCTCTTTACCTTTTGAGAAAAGAATGATGAGCATAGACCAAACTATTCCTGGTTGATCCACAGATCGCTCGTTTATGCGGGTTGGATGCAGGGTTAATTTTCAGGATTCGATTTGAGTTTGATATTGATTGAAAACTTCTAACGTGGAGGTCAAGGGCTAACGAACAATCCCGGACACTCCGAAGATTTTTTGTAGTGTGCGGATTGATGGTGATGATGAAACGGGACCGCAAAGGCAATTTGATGCCTCCGTAGTGAAGTTTGGGTCCCGAGGTGACCTTAGGTGCTGACGGGGGGAAAAATGGACCACTGGAGCGCGTACAGTGGTATGCGGAAGGCGGCGGCGGCGCGCTCCGCCAGCGCGGCGGCGCCGGTGAACAGAGGTGGCGGCGCCCCAGCGCACTGCCGGAGAAGACCCATCGGGGCTATGCCGTAGCGGCGAGGCGAAAGATCTCACCCAGCTAAGAGATCTGGGATGACAAGGTGGCGCCGAGAGCCGCCGGTTTCAATCAGCAGCGAGCCCCCCCGCTCCGCGTCTTCTGCTCGGCCACGCTGGCCAAGCAGCCGGGCCAGGCCGCGCCTACCGTGCCGGGCCGCACCCAACTGGGCCGGACCCGAACCCTGGTCGAGACGACCCAGTTCGGGCCGACCCAGGGGATATTGGGTCAGGTCGGACCGGGCCCAAACCCCCTATCTTCGAACCATTTTCAGTTAAATGGACATTTCTTAAGCTTCAGACCTCCAATAGACGTACAGTCACTTGCGTAGGATTCCTTTGATCGAGATAGTCGTTTTGGTATATTACAATCAAATTTTAGACAAAGATTGGGTATGGCCAGGTTAGTTCGAACCCGAAACCAACCGGGCCCTCAGAGCGGAAACGCTTATAACTTGAGCTCCGGACGTATGATTGATGTGTCGTCGACTTTTTTGGATTCTTCTTGTTGAGATGGTTCTTTTTTCATACTCCACATGAGGTTTGGATGCATTTGGAGTATGTTCGGGTTGGTTTAGCTCATAAACCAACTGGGCCCCTGGAACGGAAATACTAATAACTCTCAGACCGGATGTCCATTTGACGAACAGTCAGTGGCGTTGGTAATCACGTTTTGAAACAGTTCCTTTGAGTATATCTCATGAGATTTTATGATACTATTGAGATACGGCTGGGTTGGTTCATACACAAAACCAACTGGGACCCTGGAACTAAAAGGCTAATAACTCACAGACCGGCCGTTCGATTCACGCACCGTCTGTTGCATTGAAACCCCTTTGACGAGGCGGTTTCTTGAGATATTTCTTTGTCAGACTTTATGACACTTGGAGTGTCAAACAGTGGCTTGTGGAGAGGATCCTCCCAGAGACGAGTATATAGAGTACGGTGACCTTGTAGCTAGTTGAGACCTGATGAATGCTTGTCCGATTCGATTCGGAGTGACTTGTATTGCCCAGTGGGGAGCACTACATTGTGGGGTGGAAGACCCATGGTGGAGGATCACTACTTTTTGAGGTGGTAGACCCGCAGTACTCGACAGGAGGAGTACCTCTGTTGGATATGAGGGGGATCACTACTATGTGAGGTGGCAGACCCATGGAGGGGAGCACTACTTTCTGAGATGGAAGACCCGTAGTACTCGACAGGAGGAGTACCTCAGTAGTCTAATGTTAGTGAGTGGCACCTCAGAGTCGAGGCATGACTACTGCGCTTGATAGAGGAGGATTTCTCCAGCAGCCGTGTTTTTGTCATTGGGAATAAAAATCATGGTTTGAGATGAGTCAATGACCTTTGTGATTTCCTAGTGATTGAGATGGGTTACTTGATAACTTAGGTATATGTATGGGCATATACCTAAGTAGTTGTTATCTGTTGATTTCATATCAGTGTGATACCTCATGATTGAGATGGGTTACTTGATAACTTAGATATATGTATGGGCTTATACCTAAGTAATGGTTATCTGTTGGGATCCTTCTTTGTGGTTATTCTTGTTGGATTTAGTGAGACCTTGATGGTATCAGGGTCCCTATTGAGTATATTTATACTCAAACCTGCATGGTATATTTCCTCACCTCGTTGTGTTGGATGCAAACGTCAGACAACACTGACAGAGATCGAGCATACGAGGACTGGACGGTACCCGGAGGTGGACCTCACAACGAGTCAGCACCTGGAGGTGGACCTCACAATAGGTCAATACCCGGATGTAGACTTCATGACGAGATGGTACTCAGAGGAGGTTGGCAGGTGAGAGCGTTGAGGAGGATATCTGTACCTACCCTTCTGGTAGGATCCGAGGTGGACGACCCAATAGCTGCTTCTATATTCCAGTTGTTTTCCTTTCCTGTTGTACTTTTGTTCAGTTGTAGCTGTACTTCTCAGTTGGGTTTGTATTCTGGCCCATTTACTCATTAGCATTTTCTTTTATACTTAGTGTATTACTTCCACTTATACTCTGGTTGGATGTTTTTATGTTTTATAAAGGCAATACCTTCCCAAATATCGGGATTTATGCCTTTGGTTCTAGTCGCCATCCCCTGGCCTATGGAAGGTGGGCATGGGGTAGTCATGACATGGGCCCCAAGGACGGGTCATGACAATGCAACCAATTAGTCAATAAATCATTATTTTCCATCTAGATGTCCAAATACCAATTCTTCCCCTAATGCTGATATTCTTTCTTCACTGCCTACCTCCCAAGTAGAGGCGAAAGAGGTAAAGCATGAGAAATAGTATGAAGAGGAAGGCCTCAAGGATCACCCTCTAGAATTTAAGAAAGGAATCTACCCCATTGGGGATGAACTCATAGAAATAAATATGGGTATGGATGAAGATCCATGAATCACTATGTTTAGCGCGATCGTGGATCTTGAAGAATAAAAGGTGTACACTTCCTTTCTGAAGAAACACTGTAAATTGTTTTCCTATAATTATAAAGATATTCCATGCCTCGATTCCAAGGTGGCCACCCATAATTTGGGTTTCCCATAAGATCATCGGGGATATAAACAGTTATCCAAAAGGACATATCCGAGTCACTCCTCCATAATTGAGGCACAAGTTGATAATATCATCCAGTTAAACTTCATCCAAGAGGTGAAATATCAAAAATATATAGACAACATTGTACCTGTGAAAATGAAAAATGGTTAAATCAGAGTTTTCATTAACTTCATTGATCTTAATTAGAATTTTCCCAAATATGACTTCCCAGTTCCAATTACAGAGCCCCTGATTGATTCAATGGTTGGTTATCAAGCCCTCTCATTCATGGATTGATACTTTGAGTATAAAAAAATATAGATGTCCCTTGAAGATAAATTTGACACAACCTTCAGAGTCCCCTATGGAGTGCTATGATATCATGTAATTCCCTTTGGATTAACGAATTATGGTGCCACATACCAAAATTCCATGCATCACATCTTAAACCCCTTTCTGGGGATATTTTTCAAATTCTACATTGATGATTTAGTGGTAAAGTCACAGAAACATTCCAACCACTTGTCTAACCTAGAAACCATCTTAAAAAAATTATAACATCATAAACTGAATATGAACCCCTGAAAATGTGTTTTCACGGTAACCTTGGGGAAGTTTCTCAGCTTTGTTGTATTCCATCATGACATTGAAGTTGATTCTAAGAAAAAAAATCTATCCATATCATGTCACCTCTTTAAAAACTTAAAGAGTTGAGAGGAATTTAAGGAGACCTATCCTAAATCCAATGTTTAATTTTGAATCTAGAAGGAAAGTGTTTACACTTCACCAAATTCTTGAATAGGAGAGTCATGTATTAGTGGAACACTGACTAGCAATAATCATTATACACCTTCAAGGCATACCTCTTGTCACCACTTGTGTTGATGCTACTTGTTTAGAGAAAACCACTCATTCAGTGTTTTAAGACACTAGAATGATCACTAGGTGCCTTCCTTGTGCAAAATAATGATACTGGGAATGAAAAAAACCTATATTATCTTAGTTGAACTATGCTAGATGCAGAGGCACAATATTCAGATATTTTGCACAGCTGTCTCATGTTAATCATTGCGGTTCAAAATCTACGGAACTGTCAACCACACCACAAAGAATAATTGGTCTCTATAAATAACCTGCTCAAATATATACTCAATATTCCTATGCTGATAGGGAATATGTAATTATGAGAGGTTATTTTTTCGTAGTTTTATATATAGTACTTGCATAAAAAAGTAGTTCATGTCTAGTACTTAGAATATCTTCAGGTAGCACAATTATCTTTAGAAACATCATCATTAAATACTAAATTTCTAGATGAAAATATATTCTATATTAAAGACATCCCACAACATGGAAAATGTATTTCAATGACACATCCAGGAGCCTAATGGGAAGAGAATAGAAGACCCCAAGCTCAAAAAATTTGGGTTAGGGATCATGCTCATTTCCCTAGAAATGGTAGTCTTATCGTACTCTTTTTTTTTTGATAAGGATATACCAACTGTGCGGTGGAATAACAAGCCCTCATTTTGGGTCTAGAACTGTAACTCCAAATACTAGTGAATCACCAAGAAGTAAAGGGTGATTAATATTTGGTAATAAAACACATAAATGGGGATTACACCATTAAAAAAGAAGAGATAACCCCCTTCTTAACAATGTACAAGTGTTGAGGGAAGAGTTCCTCTCAAAAACAACATTGAATCGTGTCCCACAATCACAGAATGACCAAGTAGATCCTTTGGAAAATGCTACCATAGCTTTGTTAGATCCAAATTAGGACAACATGATCATCACCATCACCCACTACAGAATGGTGTCCCCTTTTGTTTGAGTCGAAATATAGGAAATCAATGAAGTCAAACCTATCCCTGAACCACATGGTCATATAACTAGGTGGATAAAACCCATCATGTATTACCGCCAAAATGGAGTTATCCCACTAAATAGAGTGAAAAAGAGAAAATATGATGGAATGTAGCCAAATTCACTCTATATGTTGGATCAAATAACCAAAAAGACCACTACAATCCCTGATTTAATGGAGTCATTCTTAGGTGTATTGACAGAGAATATACTACAATTGTTATAGATGAAGTAAATGTTGGAGTATGTGGTTCCCATTAGTATGGGTATAATATTTCCCACCAAATTCATGGCTTGGGGTATTATTGGCCTAATGTTACATAGGATTTCATAGAATTCACCATGAAATTTCATTCCATCCAAGTGCTCACCAACATCATTCGTCAACCCCTATATATTTTATATACAAACAAATAATCATGGACATTTTCCATATAGGGTGTGGATGTTGTGGGGTCATACCCTCCAGTTATGTCCAAGAAGTTCAAGTATATCCTTACTACTACTAATTTATTCTCCAAATGGGATATGACAATACCTCTCAAAGAATTCAGGGAAAAATAATTTTTGGATTTGTAAAAGCCAACATCATTACCAGATTTGGTGTCCCTCAAACCATATGGATGGACAACAACACCAATTTATATTCTGTTGAGGTAGACAAGCTATATTAGGAATACATTATCAAATTCGCCCATTAACCCCACTATCATGCAGTGGCTAATGGATAGATAGAGGCTTTTGACAAGACCTTTGTAAAACATACTATAGAAGATGGTAGATAAAGATAAAAATTATTGGTCTGACAAGATATTGTATGCATTATGGACTTACTACACTATGAACAGTACTACTACGTGATAGACCCCATATTTACTGGTATATGGGACAAAAGCAGTCCTGCACATTGTGGTTCAGCTACTATCACTCAAAGTTTCCATATGTGACTAGATATTTATATATGAGAACTTCCAAAAATGAATGAATGAGTTGGTGATACTAGATGAAAAGAGATTTAATACCTTTCATCACATGGAGATCTATCAGAGTCGGATAACATGAGATTTCAACAAGAAAGTTATCCTCTATTCAATCCTCCAAGAAAATTTTTGATTGGTCCTTAGGACTCTAATAATACCAGGAAATAAGCCTCCAAAGATTAATCCAAAGTGGGAGGGTCCTTACTCCATACACAAGGTCTAATCTAATAAAGCTTAATCATTGATCGCAATGGATGGAGAGCTCATTACAAATCCAACCAAAGAAAAGTTCCTAAAGAATTAATTTGTGTAATCTTACAAAGTACAACCTAGATGTAGGATGTTAAACTGCATAGAACCATATACTTATATACTGATTTACCTTAAAATACATAGAGTTACCATCCATATTGCATGATAATGAATTGTATTCCATGAGGTCCTAGTAATTTGACCTGAAACTATAGAAAACTATTCATCCTCACCATAGGATCTGAAACTGTATGGTTAACATTTCCCTCATTTGATGTTAAGATCCCACAAAATACCATGAGTTTATACTCCTTGTGCTTCCTCATATATGGGAATCTCCCATGCATAATCCCCAGTCACATAATTTCCACTCCATAGTGGAACATTGGCCTATTTATAGGTATAATCCCCATCATTATAACGTCATTAACATAAGACATTAAACTATATGGCCAACATCCTCATCATATAATGTTAAACCACACGATCTTTCCTATAACTAAGTGTGTATTGATTATCATTTCATTAAGATATGTAGTGAAACATTGATCTCCAATCTTAGTTCCACTCATGACCAAAAAGAAAAAAAATTCCCTTTTCCTTGTGTATAAACCCAATCTACATAGGGAAATCTTCCAAAACGTATGGCTTGATTATCATACCACCTTGTGCCTTGGGAACAACTACTATTCGAGAAAATATTAAAGCCTCTTTCCCTATGTAAAATATTTATTGCTATGGGGAACATTCTTTAAGAACCATGTGTGGCTTGATTATCAACCTAAATAGATATGTAGCAATGCCCAAATCTCTCATCCTGGGTCTAGCCACAATAAAAAATCCCCCACTCCCTGTGTACAAATCAATCCTGTACAAGAAATCTTTCAGAACTACATGTGGATTGATTTAAATTTCAATGAGATACATAGTAATGACTATACTTCCATCCTAAAGCCAAGCCACAAAATTTCTATTCATTCATTTCAGTTCATCTTCATCCTCACCGCATGGCATTAAAATGCATGAAATTTTAAGAACTATGTACAATATTCTCATCCTAATGAGATATGTAGTGATATAGAGGTCATATCTCCTAGCCCGGCCTCCATAGAATCAAAATGCACATATCCTTTACTTGTATCTTCTTTATTTCATAAAAGAAACCTTTTTCTTCACTTGTTTCTCACATCGAGTATAGATCACAAGAATTTAGGAAATTCGGTAAAATATTTTTCCTACATAAGTATGGAATATCAATTCAAATCGGGGTTACATTGGTCCTGGATGGAAGACCTTAAAAGGCACTCTATATTTCATTGTCGCATGAAAATAAACTGCACGATCTCCTTAAGAACTACATGTGGCTTGATTCTAACCCCTATGAGATACATAGTGATGTCTAGTTCTTTAAAACTAGGGACCAACTATAAAAAAATACAAGAAATACTCCCACTATCCCATGTATGAGTCATATCTATATGAGGGAATCAAATGCGAGTTCTCATCCTATGAACGAACCTGTATTCAATACCCCTATTTTCCTTTACTCATTAATTCAATCAGGGTGGGGTAAATTTATTTTAGAACTATGTGTGGATTTATTCTTGATCTAAAAAGATTCACAGTGACTCTGAGGCCCTATTCCCTGGTCCAGCCGCAATATCCCATCGTTCTTATCATCGAGACACCTTCATCCTTACCACATAACATTAAATTTCATGGCTAATGTCCTTGCCACATGACATTGAACTGTACGGTATCCCAGATTACTATGTATGGATTGGTTCTCATACCATTGAGATATATAGTGATTCATAGGCCGTAAGTCCTAGTCCCAAAAATAGGGTAGAGAGAAAATTACCCATTTCCTATATACAAACAAAGACCAATGCAGGATATTTTGATTCAGGCACCCTTCATTAGGTGGGCCCAACAAGGAAACTGAGACATACCCCTTATACATACAAGTAATATCTATGCAAAAGGACTCTAAATTCATGACCAAAATCGGTCCAGACTCTTCCTTTGTGCTCATAAACCTCTCTTCTGCAAGTTAAATTCCTAATCACGGACACTTTATTATCTTCATAATCTTTCTTCATCCCCCGTTGATAAAATGTCTAATACCTTAAGGCTATTTTTCCTGGCTATGTAATGATATCTAGTTGGACTTTCATAAAACGACCCTCATAATAGGAATATTATCCAAATGATACCACTATTTGATTGTGCATTATGCTCCCTAGTTTTACTTACATAGAATAGACCTCATAACCAGTTTCTCAACCGATGATAGCTTTTCCCTTGGAAGAATCCTATTCTGTACTCATGAGAAATAATGCCAATTTGTTAAAACCCATGATTTAAAATAGTCTATAGTAATCTTGTATATCTATCCCATATTCTTTCTCCCAATATGTTAACGTCCAAGTCTATGGTTTATAATTTTTTTCTTCTTATGTTGAAATCATGAAAGAATGATCTTGGTCTGAGAGGCTACACACTTCTATTAATTTTATAATGTTGTGGTCCTAGTAATATGACCTAAAAATAAAATCATTGTATTTCTTATTCTTGGATCAGATCTATGTGGGAAACATATTCCCACCATTCTCTGGAAATATTTACTTGAAATACCCATTCCATGTTCATGTATTTTCATCCCACCAATCAAACATTGTGCTCAAGGAAATCCAAATATCCACAAACATTCATTGTATTTCAATGATTGAATATCAAAATTATTAAGGAATTATTTTTATAACTATTATTTAACATTCCACCGTTATCTTTTCATGTGTGGATAAAAAATCATAGGGATTTTTCGTCAAATGATGACTTTATTATAGAAACACTTTAAATGGAAAAGTGAGAAACCAAGAAACATGAATTCAATGACTTAAAACATCAAAACATACCACCACCATCCAATATAAAAAAACTATATCAAAAAACAAAGAAAGTCCCCTCCCCAGTATAAACATCATTAATTACACTTTCCACCATTCCAATGCTACATGACAAGCTATCTCGTGCAAAGTATGATGTTATTGACTATGCATTAAACAAATTAGTTTTTCATTCATAAACCAACCCAAAAAATGGGGTTTTAACCAGTGATAACTTCACCCTCAAGAGATACCTCCTCTAACATCATAAAACTTTTTTTATATAACTCTATAGATTTGGAGATTCCTAGGTTATAGCTTACAACTTTCTCCTCTTACACTTGAACATGGGATAACATTTTTTGAAAAATTACAATGAATGGTAGAATCATTAACCTTTTGGTCAAATCAATAGACCATAAATTATATCCCCATAATCTTCTTACTGTATGACTTTAAACTACATATCATAATGTCCTTACTTCTTGAATTTAAACTATATATCATAATGTCCATTCCATAAGATAATAAACTACACAATTAATGTTCTGGTCATATGACGTTAAACTACACAATACATTAACCCTTTTTAGCAAGGGGACTTCCCCCCATGACATCAACCATATAGAAAAATTTAACCACCCTCAATCGAACCAAATTCATGTAGGAGTGGTTTCCCATTTATGTATAGTACCAATAATTATATTATATTCATTCTTAAACACATTATTTTAGAAAGGGATGAGCCCGTAAGGGGAACATTGCATTAGGGTTTTCCCCTCATCGCTGCCTTCTTTGCCTCGGGTCAACGCGGCGATTAGTCTACAGCTCGGTGAGATCAGGCGATGATTCTTTGGTTTCGGTGGAATTTCTTGGACTCGGTTCATCTCATCCTTTGCACTGTTGTTGGTCCCTCCCCACCAGATTCCTTCATCACTGTATAGGGTCTCATATGGAGGCGCGGTGCCGATCCGCGACCGAGCGTCTAGATCCAGCGGCCTAAGGTATCTGCCTTGTATCTAGGGTGTGTGGTTGGTGCATCGTCGAGGTCTTCAAGTGCGTTATAGTTGCCGGTGACGGGATCTGGGAAAAAAGTTTTCCTTCCATCATTCTGGTGATTTCTTATACCTTCATTCTTTTTTTATTCGTTTTAGTTTTGGATGCACTGGTTCGTGGTGATGAGTCTGCGCGATGGTGGTGGCTTTTCTCAGGTTGAGTCTGTGATTTGGTGGTGATTTTATGGTTCTTCGAAGCGGTCCTTCCTTTTGCAGACACAACCATGAATTTTATGCTTAAATCTACATTTCAGTTTGCTTGTGGTTGGATTTCTTTTTGATCTTGGGTTGTGCTCTTGACTGATTTTGGATGGATGGAGAATTTCTACATGTATTTTCTCCAGAAGGGGATTTGAGCAGGAGCATTCGGCCCGGTGTGTTCCCTCCAGTGTCATTGCAACAGTAAATTAGAGGCAGCTCGCGGCTCAAGATCTGACCTGCTGGTGCATAATGTTGGCTTGTGATTTGTGATGATAGCATTGAAAAACAGTTTGTGAAAGAGGTGGTCATGATGCTGGTTTTGGGGTTTTTGAATTTTAAATTTTGAATCAGTTATCTCATGTATGGTTCCATCTGGGTTACCTCTCACCCTTAAAGCATATTTCAAAAGTCAAATAAAAAGGGAATTTTTAGTCAGTCTTTTAGAAAAACCACCTATCATGATCTTGAGAAATACGAATATTAAACTTCGATCATCAGTAATAGAATTTATGAATTCCTAAGAACATATATTCATGAATTTTCTATAATACTCCTTAGTTGGCTTTTCATACATCACCCACAAATTTCAAGGCATGTTAGTCAATGTATTCCATTATTTGACTATGCATCATGCACCCTAGTCCACCTAGCTTAAAGTATCCCAAAAAACATATTTTTCAATTAATGTTAACATCGACCTCAAGAGAGACCTCATCTATTCACTAATATTATGCTCTGGATTTAGGAACCACAAAAATGTGGCTCAAGATTCCCCACTGGATATCTAAAGAATTTTAGAACATTCTCAGACCACAATCCCTATTTAGGTTATTACATCAAAAGCTATGGTCAAAGATGTTTGATCTAAAACACTAGCTTTATTAGTCCAACTTGTATGAATTAAAACTACCCATATAAAAAGACACAATACTCACCAGGTTGAAAATCTAAAAAGGGAACTCTAGACAAAAGTAGAGTCTCAACTCTCTAAATATGTGCTCATCATGGTTTAGGAAAAATATCGAGAGATAAAAAGATTAAAGGAAAAAAACTTGTTTGGTTGAAAACCCAAAAAGGGATGTATAAGAAAAATCCTTGTCTCTCCCTATAAGTCTTCTTTATGTCAATATTGATAAAAAATAAGGGTGATGACACAAAAGACAGAATGTTTTTAGGGTTTTTTATATAACCCTAGAAATATTCAAACTATTTTCACTAGGATATTTAGCTTAGGTAAAAATTAGAGTTCCCTTCATCCCTATCATTTTGATTTTGATTAGATGGTATTAATATTCCATGCTCTAAAAATCATCTTCAACATTATAATAACAGAAATAAAGAAAGGATGAATACATATATGACTTAAAACAAAATCCATTTCATTCATGGAGAAGAACTGAAGGAATATCCACAAGACGGAGTCTCTTTATCATATATTACAAGATACCTTCAAAATAACTCTTCATCTGTTGAACGACCTCTCAAGCCCCATTATCTGCTTGTTGAAGCTTATTCAATCGACCAAATTTAGTCTCCTTAGCCTGGTTAAGTGACTCTAATACAACCATAATTACAGTTGACCATTCTATTTGGTATTCTCCCAATGAATAGTGGAGTTGTTCAAGTTTCCCCTAAGCGACATCCAATTCTTGCTAAAGGCATGATACTTGAATGGTCTTATCATTGATCTTCTGCTTAAATCTAACCAATTTTGTGTTATGGTTGGCCTCGAATTGGGATAATGTAGCTCAAAAGCCATCAACATCGGTGAGAGGTTTGGCCTGTAGAAGTATTTCAAAAACCTATGCTCTTTCTCCCACCTATCAATAGTATTATTCACATAAATGTGGATTGGGAGATAATAAAATCCACAAAATAATAACATGTAAAATAGAACTGGAAGTCCTCTAAACTATACAAGAAGTCCTTCCAGAGACCTCTCATATATTATCTTCCAAATGATCCACCAAGCCCTACCGCATGTGACATAGAGTGAAAAATATAGATCTAAGTTCAACTCGGAGCCCCTACCGGGGTGCATAATGTAATCAGGAACCAAATCAGTCAAAGATGTTCCCTAATCTCCTCCCTCTAAGATAGTGGCTACCTCCTATTCTAATGATGTCTGAATTGGTATAGTAGCTCCACCCTCAGAACTAGTTTCAAAAGTTGATAACCCTAAAAGATGATTTAGAATCATTGTTATCTTAAAAATAATACATATAATGTGGAATCATTATAATAGTTGGTAAACCTTACCCAATAACAGGTCAATAGCCGAGGAGGATCCCTCCCTACCATCCCCAACTCCGGTAGTTTGAATCAGAACCTCTTGGTGAGGGGCACTTTCCTAGGTCTGCCCATGATTAGACAAATGAGGCTTAGTAAGACTTAACATTTCATGTTCTCCCTGAAGTACCCCCCCCCCCTCGTATAAAGTGGTATTGAGATAGACTAAAACATATTTCTCATGAACCATCACTACAAAATTCTCTGTGGATGAAGTTGCACATTCCAATTAACTGTGATTAGAGAATCATGCATAATAGGATTGGTTGGACAAAAAAACGTGCACATCCAATCAATTCCCTATCAAGTGACTCAAATTATTCTAATGTAACCAAAATTTTAATATGTTCCAATATTTCATCAAATGAAGTTCTAAGATTTATCATGACGTCAATTGAAATTCTAGGCCCCACAGTAATCTCACCCATTGAGATGATCAAAATATATGTCTTGAAACCCGACATAAAACCCTCCTCTGATAACTTAAGACCTCGAATAACTTCCTCAGTGAAAACCATAGGGTCAAAATATGTCATCATAGGGTTCTCTGATGGATGGGATGAACCTAAAATATCATAAGGACAAAATAAAAAATTGTCCTGTAACACCTTATGATGCACCTTTGACATTACCATATTCCTCCTCCCTCTCCACATTGGTGACATGAATGGTAATAGGAGTAGATAATGTATCCTAAATCCTTGTAATTTATTTTTTTGAGGGAGAAGATTCCCTTAAATGGATCTTCTCTTGGTTCAAAGTGCCCTCCTCAGTTCTTGGAGGCTCATTTGTAAGTCCCTTAATAAATGAAAGGGATGGAGTTCCTACAATTTGATGAGGTTATGACACTTGTTCGGAATAATTCATATATTAACAGTACCATGATGACTTAAAACCACCGAAGATAGGTTTATCCAATGATTTTACCCTTCAACATTCCTTCTTTTTCTTCTTTTTCAGTGGAGGAGGACTATTGTCAACCTCCTCAAAGACAGGTTTTATAGGAGGAAATAGAAATTCCCCCGCTATATCTTCCTCAATTTTTCGTTACCCTAGGGATGAATCTCCCAATTAAAGGGGTGATTCATTTACCACAATCAAGATTCATGTTGGGCCATATTTTTGTGAGGGAACCTCATTCGATCTCCCCTTGGCCTGCTGCAAATCAAAGTAACCTTCCCGTCAGCAATAATACTTTGTTACAGATAAATTAAAGGAGATAAAAATATAAATTACTAATTTGGGATTGAAAAATTCATTCCATTATTCATAATATGGGTTTTAAACCCCTTTAACAGAACCCCATTTCATCATATCCTCCTCCTATCTCATGGTAGTAATTTATTCATCAGTTCCATAGAGGAGAATCTCTAGCTCCTGAATTTAAATCCCCACCTCAATGGGATTATCCTCGATGTAAATATTAGGTGGTTATCAGGTATCTCTTATCAATGTAATCAATAGTATATCACTAAGAAGAGACCATATGAATTTAGAATTGGAGGACATGTCCTACCAATATTGGGATAACTTTGGTCGTACGAATTCTGAATACATCCCAACCTACTGTGAAGATGATTAAACAACTTTTGATTTCAATATTTTACCAAATATCTCTGTCATAAATGATGAGTGATAAAAGGGGACCTGGGTATTTTCTTGGTGGAGATGACTGGACCACTTGGTGATCTCACCATGATTCACTATTCATTTTTACCCTTACACCACTATGTTAAATTGATATTGTATTATAAGATATAATTATTATAACAAATTTCAGTTCATGTTTGACATAATAATATAATGATTATAAATATTTAAAAGGGTAATATCACTTTTTTTATGATTTCACAATATGTAGAGGTGATTTGGAGATCCCATGATGAAGTTCTAGCAAAACAGGCCAAATTACACAAATTCCTGAGCACACTTATAGACATAAATATCTACCTTGGATAAAATATGAAAATAATTAGTCTACAAATTAGTGGTTAAGTGAAAACCCACATGGTATAGTTTTTCTATAAGACCATGGATCTGAATTCATCCTTTTGGAGGCCCAAAAGGGGCCCACAATGTGAATTTTTTTGGATGGGATAGATTGGACCATCCTTTTTTATATGGGATATAACATGAAACATAGACATACAATCAGTAATATTCAACATCCATTGGATATCCACATTGAAAGAGTAAATCTCCAATGAATTTAATGAAATTTTCAATTTTTTAGTCAACCATTTAGATAATGATTGTGTAAAAAGTCTTCTTTGAATAATCAACTATCCCCATAGATTCTTGACTTCCATTTGTGTAAGGTTTGATATATTTTCCCATAAAACACCCCTAAACACCACTATCAAATTTTGAACAATAAGGGTTAAGGTTTATTTTAAATTTATATATTTATTCACCCATTTCTCTCTCATTTATATCATGTATTTCTAAACTTCTTAGTGATTAATTTGGGGGTGTTCTTTATTGTAATCATGAGATCCACACTTGTAATAATTGGAAGGTAATTGAAGATTCATGATTGTTTTCTATTATTATTCATTTCTAAATTTTAATTTTGGGTTTATTTTGGTATGATATAATATAAATCAAAGGAACAAGATTATTCATGCTTCCATGCATAAATCAGATCTAGTGATGTTTTGAGTGCAGTTGCCTCTTCTCTAACCTCTTCTCTTTCATGAGTGTGATTATGGATGGTATCATTTGATTAAATCAAGAAAGTATAAACCATGAGGATTCATTCTTTTTTTCATGAGAATATTTTTGAGATAGACCCAAATCTGGACATCTCATCACATTATTGATGTGATACATAAATTGAATTTGGTTCTTACATTGACATAATTTTTCTGATTGGGAGCAGTCACCGATAATCAATATCATTGACCGATCAAATCCTATGTGGTAACCTAGTAATAAATCACATAACATACTAGTTTTAGTGTGTATAAATTATGTAATTAATGATCTTTCTCATTACCTTAAGAGAGATGAAAAATTGAGTATTAAGGGACAGTCACCCGGGTTGATCATGAATTCTCCAACTCATTTCTCTAACTCTGTAATACTATTTCAATTTCTTTTTTAAAATCAAAAAACCCCAAGTTTTATAAATCCCATTCTCTTTTTATTTTCAAAATCAAAACCTTCTTTTAAAATTAATTATCCAAGGTTCCGTCAAGAGACAACCTATGGATCCTACTATACTACATAATTTCTAGTAAAAACCAATCGTCTAATTTGATGCGCTCGAAAATGTGATGACTTGGGTGAATTATCAGTCGTTGTATCCCTTTTGATTGTGGAAAGTGGACTAAAACATGCATGAGTTATTTTAGATGTGCTGGGAACCACTTCATCCTCACCATATAACCCAAACATAACAGCCTCCAATGGAGATGAAGCAACTTCTAAAAGAGGGCTATCCTTCTGAATCTGTTTCCTATTCGCAACCCAAGGAATAGATTTGTACAGCAGCCCATTGGTTTATGATGAAATTGAGCCCTCAAAATACTAGGAGGTTAACACATTGGTTGTATTCTATGGAGTCAGTTTGATCATTGCCTGCATCAACTCCATGGATGAGGAATATATATATGTCGAGCTACCATCATATGCTTTTCTAATTTAATATGAATGTGTGGAGGATAAAGTTATATTCTGTAGGAACTTAAACTGGAATGAAAATTTTTAAGGATAATATGCATCAAATATAATCACACCATTGACCCTGGTCACCAACACATCATCCCTAAAGGCCATCATGTATGACCATAGCTCAATGTTGGTCTTCCCGTCATTAGTAAATCTCTCTATGGGAAGATTTCCATAGGGAAAGAAGTTGAGCTCCTTAAATATACTCAACCTTGTTAGGGTTTCATTGTCTTTCAATGATAGGGAAAAATACCAGATACAACCTATACATATGGTCAAAACTAACTCCCAAGGACCATGATCCAACTTTGCATGGTGTAAGTTATGAAGTGAACTATGATCTATCCCACAAAACCTGAAACAATCCTACGATTCTAAAATAAGCCTTCCCTAAATGAATATGCAACAGGCTTATGTGGATTACTTCCAGAACTAGGGTGGAAATCCCCATGAGTTTTTTCTCCGCCATCTTGGATGCTATAACGAATGTTCCTAACCTTATGATTCTATTGGAATAAAAAAAGGAAGAAAATAGATGCTAAATCTCATGTATATAAATCCTACAATTCATGTGTCAGATAAAACATCGGGCCTGATTTTATATCCCCACTTATTGTACTCCCCCTTTTCCAATGTCTGCTAGACGGTTCCTGGTGCGCTTCTCGTCACCACCTTATTACAGCTTGTTGGAAGCTTGGAAGTGGGGCCCTCCCCCTTTTTCCTTAGGAAAGTGCTCGTCCACACCTCCGGATGAATATCCTACCTTAGGAGGTGGTATTCCTTCTAAATATTGTGAGATATTTTAAGTAGATCACACAGTAAATCTAGAATCTTGTAAATATCATCCCATATCCGCCTATGGGGTATAAATTATTCATACATATCCAAAAGGACTAGATCC
This sequence comes from Viscum album, assembly GCA_963277665.1. Classification (NCBI taxonomy): domain Eukaryota; kingdom Viridiplantae; phylum Streptophyta; class Magnoliopsida; order Santalales; family Viscaceae; genus Viscum; species Viscum album. The sequence goes on along the minus strand of OY728155.1, from coordinate 185,829,065 downwards.
TTGGAGATCTAGAGAAGATCCCACAAACTGATGCCAAATTCTCCATTCATCATATGAAAATATTTCATCTGTGTGATCCACCTACTCAGTAACTCTAGAATAAACTTATCATTACCATACACATAATTTTTCCACACCTAGACTTCTTTGTATATGTTCTCAACCTTCAAATCAGTTGTGAATTATGAATAAGCTTGGGATACCCAATATTCCCACATCCATGAAGTCTCAAAACCCCATATTAGAAGGAAGTCCCAAACTATTCTCCAATATTTTGACTGATCTTCTTGTGAATCCCAAAATATGGATGAATATAAATGTGTCCTTAAATCAAACGTGTGTGGTTTCAGATATGAAGTACATGGGCTGTGATGCATAAAACATGCTATGGATGATATCCCAACATTGATATATTCACCCATTCTAGAAATGTTGGTAGTTATAAAATTATTTTGATCTTGAAACCAAGAGATAATGATATAGTTATTTGGAGCTAGTGTGAGGAACACCCATTAATGGCCATGACCATAAAGTGGTAGGTAGGAAGTCTCTAGAAAATCGTGGTGATATTTCTTCAAAGACCCCCACCATATCAGGAAGTTTAGTATCATAGACCTCATCATAATCTTGAACTATGAATTTCATCATCTCCTCAATGCATTTACTAGCCTATTCATAAACTAAAATCTTACTAAAACCCATTTAACCAGAAAATAATTATCCTTTTTTAGGTCAAGTTTATTTCATAAGAAATATTGATAAAATTAAGAAAATTTGTAAAAGGCATACACTCGTGAAAGTGCCTCACTCAAGTGAATAATGAAAATGACTTGTACATGGACATTTTTCATGATCCCTATCCAACTCACTCACCCAAGAATATGCATCACCCAAACAGATACATATTAGCTTTGCACAAATGAATCCTTCTGAGAAAAAGTGTCACGAGAGGGTCTGTGTGGAAGACTAACACGACTAGACCTGAAAGTTTAGAGTATCGAGTGCCATTCAACAAAATGAGAAACCTATTTATAGATGAGGGAGCCTCCATGTGTAGCATGCATATGTGATTTAACTATTTGGTAGACATTATCAAAAAAAGTGTGGAGGAACTGTGTGATTACCCTGCATGAACCAACCATCATATTCATCCATTTGCTTCAGGATCAGACCCTCTTCTTTCGATCGTATCCAATCCTGAGGAGGGGCTTTTGTTGACACAATGTTTTGTCACATAGATGAAAATGAAACAATTGAAAATATATTAGAATCAATAAAATAAAGAAGATGTAAAAGGCCAAGGATCTTGAAAGAACAAAAATATTGTTCTCCCAAGTTACCCCAAGTACAGTCATCGTGTAAGGCACCTATGAAGAACCCTATATGGCCAACCTACATGACAACCTATGTGATACACCTATATAGGATGGACCCATTTCCCAAAGTCCTATATTTTCCTATAAATAGGACCCTGAGGTCTTCATTTGTACAGAAATAATTTATTGATGGCCAAACAATGCTCTGCTCACCCTATTACTTCTCCCAAGCCCTCTGTAACCTTCTAGGTATCTATCTAACACCCGAAGAAGAGGGAATTAAAGGAGGATAGTGAAACTTAATTCCTACAAGGTTTTAAAATAAAAAACACCTACATGAAAAACTCAACCAACCTATGATTAATGAAGACTAGTGTAAGGTACCCTTCCTCAAATAGGGACCTACATGAGTCACCTATGGGAACACCTGTGGAGACCCTTGCAAGATTGAGCAAGGTCCTGCCCATGTGTACTCACCTAGGTGGTCCTTCACCCAAGGTGCCATCAATTCACCTAGGCTTACCTACGCAGAGCACCCTCTGTGCAAGCCTCTTTGGTTCTCCCTAAACACCAGATTATGAGAGCCATTCATAAGGCCTTCTTGAAAGACATCGATGGCAGGCCCCCTCCTCTTTTGGGTCCATTTTCTATAAGGGATTGAGTTGAAACCTCCAAATAGACCTCATGGTTTACAAAACCATGGGAAAAGGCACACCAGCGTGTCTCCCATTTGGAATTGTATTTCTACTGTCAGATATTTCCAACACCTATCCTACCAGATGGTTAGGATCCTTAGTATGCATGCAGATTTGTATTTTCATAGTCAGGAAGACCCTTTTCCCAGGAAAAATTATAGGGAGTTCCAGGTCTCAGATACAAGGTCTTTGACCATGTGCTACCCTTCTCAACTCTAATACTTGAATCCTCTAGTTCCATGAAGGGAGGGAAGTGACAATTATTTCATTTCCTTTTGACATGGAATGAAATCCTTTTTCCCCACTATAGGACAAAATTTAGGTCATCCATCCTGGAGTAATCCCCTATGCTTTCTTATAAGAGGTTTCTCTCTTTCTCTTCTCCACCTTCTAGCCAGCTCCAAGGGACCTGGTTCTTTTTTTATACCCTAGAATCATTCCAGGGTAAAGTGAAGAGAGGGAAGTTCCATATCTATGACCTCTTACACCATAGCTTTGACCTATTATATCAGTAGATGAGGGGTTTGAGGAGGTTGACTTTTTCAATGCCACATCCCTATCCCTTTTGTATTTTTCACCATGTCCACTTGTAGACAGAATCAGATTGTTTGCTTTCCAGCTCATCCACATCCTCTTTTTTCCTACACCAAGCATGACTCACATGGGATTAGAGGTTAATGGTAATCATGGAATCTACATGATCTGAGTGACTTATTAAACTATGAGAACTATGATTCATTCTCTAAATAGGATACATATGATGTCTACCCAAGGCTCGAGCTCATTGGGGATCCTTCTCATGAGTAAGCATGTATCATAATCCCCTTTAACTAGGAATCATCCCCAGGAGTAAGCCTAGAAGTAAACTGATAATAAACATTAGTTGAGACATCCCTCATGGTTCTTTTCATAGGGAATCCAATACAATATAATCCCCATCCTCCAATTCATAATGGAATCCTTATTAGGAGTAATCTCCAACCAAACATCTATTAACCAGGGATACCTCTTTAGGAGTAATGCCCAACCTAATCTTCTCAAAGGGCCATACTCCTCTATGAGACAAAGTAAACTAAATGGGTTTTGATTCTCCTCCAAATTTGATATGTAAGAAGCCTCCCTTAGGTAAAACCCAATATCCTATATAAAACCTGTTCTCTCTGGGCCCTATTCATGTTAGGGTCTAATTCAAATTGAAAATTCATATTCCTTATAGGTTTCTTGGGACACTCTGACATAAGTCCCACACCAAAATTTGACTAGGAACCTTTCAAATGGATTTCCTTTCCACATGATGTTAAACTATACAATTGGGTCCCTATCACATAACCTTAAAAGGTATGATGTGTCCAATTAAGAGACATAGAACTATGTGGGTTCTAATTCCTTTCACGAGGATATGTAGGAATCCCATCAAATGGGTTCGATCCCAACATCAAAAAAACTTTTGTCTCCCTGGATGACAATAGACTCTAGGGAGCACACTATGTGGCTATAAAACCAACATCATCATAAGAATGACCAATGAATATATAATTAGTACATAAGAGGATACCATTTATGGAGAACCTCACATACATATTGATTTCTCCATTGATAAAGAACCTCAGATACATACAGATGGTTCTATATTCTATGCATGCTAATAATCGATTGTTAATTCAATGGTGACCTACATCGTACATGGGAATTAATAAAGGATTTCTGAATATGTATTAAATATATAATAGAGTCATGAAGAAGGCAATAATTTCCTTCAAAAGAGTGTGATGAGATGGACCTCCCATCCTCTCGACCAATGTGTGTTCTCAAGAATTTCCAGCCAAACCTATTGAAAAGTGTCTACCTTTAGTTTGAAGGTCCCCGTGGATAAAGAACTATTGGGTGATTCTACTTATATGAACAAACCCATTGGAAGCCATTTAGAAATAGTGATTCCAAAAACAAGCATGATTCTGAGGGAAATAGAGACATATGTCGTTAGTATTGGTGGTCAATTTGAAGAGGCAGAATAAAAGTTTCATCACATGGTGTTTTACCTATCAGAATGTGAAGTTAGAACACAAGTGACCTATGGGAATTTCAAGCCTCATTCCATCCATAAGTGGAGATTGGATGATGTCACTATGGATTTCATGATGGGATTTCAAATAACCCCTTAGGGAAGCAGTTTAATATGGGTGACTGTCGAAATCATGACCATGTTTTCTCACTTATCATTCATTCGAGAGACCTTCCAAGTTTATGAGCTTACGAGGCTTTATATTAATGATATTTTATGCATTAAGGGTGTTCCCCATTCTATCATATCAGATAGAAACACTTGATTTATATCATGGGTTCTAAAAATGAATGAAAAAAGAATTGGGTTTATTGGTTCTCCTAAGGACATATTATCACCATTTGACAGATAGTCACAATGAGTGTACGATATAGGTGATAGAGGACATGCTCTTGGAATTTGTACTTGAATTTGGAGTTTTATTGGAGAAACAATGACAAATAGTTATGTTTTCCTATAATAATTTTTTTTAAACTATTCAGATGGCTCCTTACAAGACCCTATATGGTAGTCCATTATTTTCCCCCATACACTAGTTGTAGGTAGGTGAGACAGCACTATTGAGACCTCATATCATACAAGAGACTTTATAATTGGTCCATATTATTCATAAACATATGGATACAACTCAATATTTATAGAAGTATTATACTGACCATCATCTTTAACCTTTGAGGTTTGAGGTGGGACATCTACTAGTTTCACCTAGATTGGGTCATAAACATATTTAGAGATAGGGAAAGATATCACCATGTTATGTTGGTCCTTTCGAGATCATAGAGAGAGTCAGGATGGAAGCATATTATTAGGATTTACCTCAGAGGTACTGGGACATGCACAATGTTTTCTATGAATCATAGCTATTCCATTATAACTTTGAACCATCTCATTCATTTGATCTCGATGATATTGAGTAAGATATAGATACATACTTTGAGGAGCATCCTAGGAATATCATTGTTTGGGGTATCAAGGATCTCTAATGAAGGTCATTTCCTCTAGTATGGGTGATATGATATCATGGTTGTGTATAGGATGATACCCTAGAATGAGAGGCCTATGTACATTCTCAGTGGATAGAACTTTTCTCAAATGATGTTTTACCACCCTCAGAAGGGAAACTCAGGGACGCGTTGTTTTAAGGAGGAGAGGCTGTAACATCCCAACATTTCAAATAGGTACATAGACATAAAATACAATTCAAAATCTCTCATTTTATTCTATTAATGTTCTTAAGGGGCTATGGAGTAGTTCAATATAGTATGGGGCTCGTTCAGAGACTGGAGATCTAGAATTTGGAGAGAATAACTAAGCCACATTGTTAGATCATTGTTATTTATAACCATATGACTCAACTATGCGGGGTGCTCTAGTGTACTACAGTGGGACACATAGTTTTTCCTAATCATTCATCCCAGGATTCAAGACCATGTTAGTGTTGAAGTCCTTATGGAAGAGGCGTTTTTCATGGGCTATGCATGGTTAGACAAACTATGTCCCTAGCTCATACGTGGGGTGTCTAGGGGTAGATTTCGGTGAACTGTTGGAACACAACTTGGCCAAATGTGCAACCAAACCATGTGACCTCTTAAAAAATAGGTAATTGAAAAACATCCACTCTTTTCATTTTTAACTCCCCCATTTTTATTTTTTCCTCTGCACACATCATCCCTTTCCCACATGAAGCTCCTCCTCCACACCGAAGTTAGGATTTGTGGTTTCTCTATCATCTAAAATTCAACTGGACTGTTATTTACCACATTTCATATCCACTAATAATCCCTCCATTAAACATTCTCCTTATCATTTATCCTGCTATGGACAGAGTTATTTGTATGCGAGATAATATGCCCTATTTCTAGGGAATTTGACTATTTTTAAGATTTCATCCATTCTATCTTGAATTAATGTCCAACAATGGATGAGGGGTTAACTACCATCCTAAGGTAGGTGGTCTAGTACTTTTTACCAATAAATTTTATTGTTCATATCATGCACTATTGTGCCGAATTCCATACTCTTCTGATGACACCTCTTAAATTTCTAATAAATTAAATTAAATGTTTTCCCATGTTGAACATACTCATAAAAACCATAAAACAACCTAGAAGGTTGAATACCTCATCATGATCCACCCATAAGTGTGTGAATCTCATAAATCCCTAAGAGAATCATGCCTTGAATTGAATTAAACCACCAATTGTGGTGTGTGAATTTCACCTGTAATGATTGTAATGAATTTATAAAATGGTATGAATTTCATGCTAGCTGAATCCATACACTTACATCAAGAAGAGGGATATTAAAGGGTCTTAACTTAAGTATGAATTGGATAGTCTCATCGACCTTTATAAACTTAAATTTTTAAAGGAATCTCAATATTCTAGGAGTGATACTTGGATTCTTGATAGAATACCTTGGATAGGATCACTGATTAGATGTTTTAATTACCCTTGAGTTATACCTAGTTCCCTAGTGGATGACCTTGGATAGGCTCAAAGGGTCGATTCTAATGTACTATTCCATGATCAATAATTTTTATTCTATGTGGAATACCATGGACCGACTCAATGGGTTATGTCTTATTCCATGATGAGAGTGATACATGGGTTCCACTAATGGATCTCCTTGTATAGACTCTTATGGTGATGGATACTTATAGTTCTCCTAGTACAATACTTAGGTTCTTTCTTATGGATCACCATAGATGGGATCAGAATGACTATTATTTAAGAACATATGATGAATTTTTATTAAGAATTAAGGATGTTATTTTAGCATGTTCTAATATGTTTCCTCCAAGCCAAAGAACATGCATCGATTCAATCCTTGTTTAAACATGACTTTTATGATGACCCAGTTATGCTTCCATACATGTATTATAGAAGAATTGTAATTTATCTGTCTATATATGTATAATTTCACACATATGTATTATATATGAACACATTTAACTTCATTCAGATACATCATGCTTATGTCAAAGGTGGTAGTATTGGTTGGGTTTCCAATGTGGAGCCCAAACCAATGCATTTTATTAATTTATTGTTATAACCTTAGATTTACCTGTACTATACCCATTTTATATGAATAGAATGGATATTTCTAGACACCATTTTTGGTGGCATACTATGTATATCTCACATCCTATTCGGGATGCCTATGCTACCTGAATATATATTTTGATTATAGGGATAAACAAAGGGACGCGCTCAAATTCTGATGTTTGATTTTTAGTACCAGGGTGGATTATGGGAGTATAGGACCAAGCCTATTCCCATTATGATAGTGTAGGTATATTTTAGTCTTTATTTATTTTTTATTAGAATTTTTTATATTACTATAACTTTGTATCCCATATACTTCCTTTTTCTATACCATCATGGTATGATCATAATTATTGTATCTATTATATTGATTTAGTTTCGACTTGTTTATTTGTATGGTTGATTTATTATTACACTACTAATTATTTATTACTATTTATAACTCATATCATTATTATTCACCACTATGATACACTTTGATCAATAGATATTAGTCTCTCCATGAACACACCCTAGGACCTCACTTCTAGTTAGAAGACTCTGGTGTGTGGGGAGGCGCGCTTGAGGTCATGTGACCAACCAGATCAGGGCACCTATTAGTGGATTCCTATATGGGATGATATAATATATCCCTCTAATGCATTGGTTAATATTTTAATCTCACGAGACACCATCTATGGTTCATGGGAAATTAGCATTATCACACTATGTTATGATGTCTTTATGGTAAGTCTTAACCTATGCTTATGATGTAATGTTTTATGCTGTTTAAACATTACTATAATTCTTTGATATTATCATATTATGTCGTGATTCAAAGTTCATGATTATTATTCTCTCTCTTTTTGTCATAATTTTGTTCCTTTGACTCATATGTACTACCTTACTCGATTATATGTTTTGATTTTTCCCTTATTGGTATTTATAGATCATTTCTTTCTTATGCACATCCCCAGACTATCCCATGTAGTATTAGAATATCAATGGAATTTAAGGGCATGTTTTAGTGTCTTTGAATAATATCATTGTACCCATGTTTCAAGTTATTGTGATATATATCTAATTACCCAAAGACAATAGGCCTCACAATCTTTTTGTCTTGTATTATGTGTAACTTTATGTAATAAATCATGAAATAAAGTGTATTAAAGACATGAGTTTTAATTTTTTGTATTAGATAAATGTATATTTACTTTTAGAGATTAGGATTATAAATCATTATTTAAAGACTTAGGGATAAGTCTAAACATAGAAAAACATACCAAAATTTTGGATAAGTATAGAGTGAGTTGTTTCTAAGAAAATATATCATTTTCTAGATACTCTAAAGTGGATACTGCTATGGAACAGTTGTACCTTTGGGTAATAATCTCTAAAATGGAACATTAGGTATTAAATTGATCATTTACTGGTTCATAAAAAATAGTCCTAAGTCCACACACCCATATGTACACTCCCACATGACATGATTTGGTCAATCATGTGCTTTTTACAAACCATTTTGAAGGAAAAAAATTCCCATGAAATTTAATGTCAGGAAAAATATCATGGATAATTTTTTTTGAAACCTAGGAATTAATTGGTTGAGTAATACATGTCATTTATGTTTTATCTCTCAAATATTCATATTTTCTCTTTTATATCCCTAATATTTTGAAAATTCTGATCCGTATGTATATTTTGGATGATGTAAATGATCAAAACTAGAATCAAATAGTGAAAGTTAAGATTATAATCTATTAATTTCAAATTTCCTATATGACTATGGTTATATGAATTATTTAATATCACACATGTTTAGTATAACTACTCAAACACCACATCAAAACATGGAAGTTGAGCTATCAGTGAATATCTAAAATGGGGAAATCATTGCATCCCAAGTATATAACTTCTCCCTAGTCAATATTTGTGGGATTAACATCTCAAATAACCTTACAATACCCCCATAGAATAATTCTATACAATCTTGAGTATGGATAGTCCTTTCATATCTTCACCTAACATAAATTTACAAGAGAAGGAAATAACCCTCTATATCACAAATCTATCTATGATTTTATACAAGTGTAAAGAGGAGGATGAATATCCTTTGGAATCATAATATCGATAATATATTATATTGGATTATGGGAAATAATACTAACTCAAATGTTTTAGATTAAGGAAAATAAAATCCTTGACAACATTCCCATTATATGTGAATAAACAAATGAGTTTCTTAAAGAATGTCATGGTCTTCCTCTAACCTGAGATATTGAGTAATCAATAGAACATATATCTGAATATTTCTCAATATCCAATACTTCATATAGAATGGACAATATTGAAATTGAAGTGATGATTAAGTAACTATAGGATAATATAGTCAAAGTATTTATACACCCAAATGCTTCACTGTGGAGTGTGTTGGTCCTTTTTGTCAAGAAGAAGGATGGGTCAATGCACCCCTACATTGATTATCATAAGGTCAACAAGATCATGCTAATGAACAAGTGTTATCTTCATCAGATTGATGGATTTTTTGATCAACTATATGGATCCCATTACTTCATGAAAGTGGATATTTGGTGGGTATATTCTCAAGTAACGGTGAATAAGGAGGATATCCCCAAAATTTATTTTCACACAATGTATGGGCACTATGAGTTTACAGTGATTCCATTTGGACTCACTAATTATCTAGCTATCTTTATGGACTTAAATTAATAGAATCTTTAGGGATTGACTTAAAAAAATTATGATAGTGTTTATAGATGAAATTATTATTTACTCTAAAAAAATGTAAATACATGAGGAGCGTTTGGATTCAATACTAAAAACCTTATGGAATGAAAATTTATATATGAAGTATAATAAATGTGAGTTTTTTACAGAGAATGTAACATTACCAAGGCATGTTGTCACTAATAAATGGATATCTTTGTATAATTTCTGGAAATATACAACTGAAGGTTTGACTAGACCAATATGATAGAGATATGTAATTTCCATAGATTTTATGGGTACTATCATCGATTTAGGATAAAAATATCATGAATTTCATGACCACTAACTAATATAACCTAGAAGGGAGTGAAGCATGTTCGGACTATTGAATGTGGGGATATTTTTAAAGAGTCAAATAAGAGGCTAATCACTGCAATTGTGCTCAGATTACTCACCAATGGGTAAGGATTTGTGATATATAATGATACACACAAAAAGGTCTCGGGTAGTATACTCATGGAAAATGATGAGGTGATATCCTAGGACACCTTCCAATTAAAGATCCATGAGAAGAACTAGCTGACACATGATCTAGAATTGGTAGTAGCGATCTTCACATTTATTATTTTATGAAATTTTATCTACCAGGAGAAGTGATAAATATATACAAATCATAGAATCCTCAAGTATATATTCTCAAAAAAGTAGATCAATATTTTCCAATGAAGGTGGTTAGAGCTGATCAAGGATTATTATTGTTCAATATATTAACATCCTAGGATGGAAAACAAAGTGCCAGGTGCTCTAACTAGAAAGGATTACATAACCCTATCCATGATGAGGATTGAAATGGATCCAATATTATTGGACATGAAAAGGATGGAAATGGGAATTATATAAGGAACTGAATCCTACCTTTCTCAAATAACTACCCAACTATTCATTCCTGAGTGGATCAAGGAGTCCCAAAAACATAATGAGAAACTAAAAGGTAGGTAGTGAATATTCTAGATCTCAACTTTTCTAAATAAAGAGTTATAAAGTTTAGAACCTAGATATGTGTCCCATAAAAACTATAATCAAAGAGGTAAATTTTGGATTATGTGAATAGATCATCCTTTTCTACTCATCTATAATGTACTGAGATGTAAAAATATATGAATAAACACTATTAAAGGGATAACATGAAGGGGGATATTGAAAAATTTGTAACCCAATGCTTAGTTTTCCAAAAACTAAAGAACTAATAATAGAATTATAAGGGTATGATGGAAGCCATTACCTTAATAGTATGGAAATTGAAAAATAAAACCATTTATTTTATTATAGGACTCCTCTAAAAATATGAAGGCAATAATTCCACTTGGGTGGTAGTCAATTGTCTTATAATGTCAGCACATTTAATTGATATTAGGGAAGACTTATCTCTCGACTTACTCACCAAGATATAGATAATAGAAGTGGTAATAATTCATGTATTTCCACTCTCTATTGTATCAAATTGAGATCTAATTTTTCCTTGAGGTTTCAGAAAAGACTTCAGCAAGTATTGGATATAGAGCTGAGTTTCAGTACTTTTAATCACCCTCAAATTGACTGTCATTATAAAAGAAACATTCAAACTCTAGAGGATATAATTAGATCATGTTAAATGGATTTCAACATATTTTGGTATAAACACCTTCCCTTATTATTTTTCACATATAACAACATTTTTCACTCTAGCATTCAAATTAAACTTTATGAGGCTCTGTATGGGAATAGATTTCAGACTCCCACATGTTGGGACAAATTAATAGAGAGGAAGATTGTGGGACATAATCTTATTTAAGAGAGAAAAAAGAAGTTTCAAACCATTAAACATCATATGAAATCTACAAAAAGTTAATAGAAAAGTTACACAGACGATCGTTGACAAGACCTAGAGTTTGAAATTAGAGATAAAGCATTCCTTCGTAAAGTGCCATGGAATAAATTCACGAGATTTGGGAATAAAGGAAGATTAGTCCTTGATACATCATCCCCTATTAGTTCTTTTATCACATCATAATGTTTTCTATTGACTAGAGCTCCCACCTAACCTATCTCAATTACATGATGTGTTTCATGATCCCTCTTACAGAAATAAATACTCGATCCCTCACATGTAACGAATCCTAAGGTTGAAAATTTGAAGAATGATCATTCATATGAAGAGAATATGGTGAATATCTTAGATCATAGAAGAAAAGTTATATGAAATAATACCACTCACCTAGTCAAACTACTGTGTTATAACCACAAGTGTGGGGAGGATACATGGGAACCAGAAGAGGTGATGAAACCGAAGTATCCTCATACGTTTTAGAGTAGAAAATAAATTTTTGAGGGTGAAATTTCTAAAAGGTGGAAGAATATAATGACCCAAATTTTTATAAATAAAATTACCTTTTAGATAAATAATTTCCTTATTAAGAAATTTAGTTAAATAAAACACATTCACTACGTTTTTTATTTTGGTCCAATTGTAGACTATAGCCACAATTTTTCTATCGAGTTTAATAGAACATTAAGTATCATAACCATCGTTAATATAGTTTTTGTACAATTACCATTATGATTATTATATATTAAGAATTATGATAAAGTCTATTTTATATTGAAGGAAGAAGTGATGAACTCGACCAGTAGAATCGTACCCTATAAAGCCCATTAATTTATGTTTCTAAGGGAGGTGAAATTTCTAGGATTTACCCTTGAATAAGACCAATTTGAAATTCAATAACTAAAACATGAGTGAAACCATTTATGAGAGAAGTTCAAGCTTATTGATATCACTTTCTAAACCATGTTCACCATATAACCCTAAGAAAGTACCTCCATCATACACTTTAAACATAGGGCGTACACTGGTTTAATAAGGGGTTATGTATCTCGACCATAGTAATATGTATTTTATATTTTCATTTTAATAAAATAATAATTATATTTATCCCTTCATTATTAATTTATATATTTTTTTATATAATGATAATGATAAAAATTATTTTTTGATACAAAGAATCCAAAATTATATTTTTGGGAAATAATTAGGTTCAATTAAAACATTCTTTTTTTATAATTCAACAATTTTGAAATAAATTTTATTTTATTTAATTATTATTATTAATTAATATTTATTGAAATATAAATGATAATATAATTTAATGAAGTCCAATGAAATTTTTATAATAGTCAAGAATGTTGTTAGTGTCATAAAAACTAGTATTTTCTAGTAAATAAGGATTTTATTTAAAGTTTTAAAATATCATATTTATAAAATTATTCTGATAAAATAAATATATTTTTTGAAATCAGTATGTTGACATTATCCAATGGTTATTTTTTCATAATTTTCTGAGGAAGTCAATTTTTTTTGGTAAAAATAAAATACGGTATAAATATACTGTATGTATTATGATATCATGATAGCCCAAGGGAGAGTTAATAAATAATATAAATGGAATAAATGACCAAAAATATATTTCCCTTTAAAATAATTAATTTTTAATGTTATTATATTAATTTTACAAACCATTAATGAATCCTCCAAAACCCATTTTATATTTTATGGTCTTAAAAACAATTCCTTATGAACACGACTCTCTTACACATCACCATTAGTATGAATTTAAATATTTATGTTCTTATTATAATAAAATATCGGAAAACACTCATTTTTGGAAGAAAATTTGAGCAAAAAAACATTTTTCATTACAGTTCTGATGATTTTATCACATAGATTCCAAAACCTGAATTTTGAAATTAATTAAGAATTCCACTCCCTTTTTTAATATATACCCACCCAACATTCCATTAAACTTCACTAACAACCCATTTATAAGTAATTTATTCTCCTTATCTTTATCTAAATCCCTCCCAAGGTGTTCCCAAGCTCTTAATAAACTCATCCCAAGATTTTAGAAGCGCCCTCTCAAGGTAAGGTATTCTCTCCTCTTTATTCAAGTACTTTCTTTATATTATGCCATTTTATTTCCAATTTTACATGTTATAATGTGTTTTTACACATATTTTACTGTACTTATAATCCCCATGTAATGAGATAATAACATTCAAACTCATTAAACTCTTCCATGAATCTTTATCTACACCTATTATATTGCCGAAATTATCTCGTGATTTTCTATGACAAACATTTGTGTTATAAAAATCCATACCAATTTACACTAAACGGTATTAAACTAGATGTACCTATCCTTAATATATATTGGAATTCAATGTATATAACTCATACTCTTTAATTGTGGGATTAAAAGTGATGAAAGATGTTCTTATGTTGTATGATTTGTGTGGCACACATATTCTTGTACATGACTGACTCTGACGGGTGGGCCTAAACTTATATAACCATTCAATGAATTGGGTAATGTTTTTATCTTATTAGATACCATATATTTTATAAGATATGTTATCCTAATCAAACTACGTTATGATGTATTGATTATTATCCCTGGAATATTCTTATGATGTGATGTTTTATTTTATTTCTACATTCCTATGATTCATTGATGTTGTCCTCTTATGTTATGATTCAAAGTTCATGATTGTCATTATTACCTATTTATGTCCACATGACATACCTTTGACTCATATTTACTACCTTAATTTATTATATTATATTATTTTTACCTTACTGGGATTTATAGATCATTCTTTTCCTTATATACGTCCCAAGGTTATCTTGTACAGTATTAGAAGATAAATGGAATTTAAGGGCATGTTTTTGAGTTTTTAAATAATATCATTATACCCATGCTTCAAGTTAATGTGATATGTATCTAATTACCCAAATAAACTATGCCTTGTGATCATTTTAGATTGTATTATGTGTATCTTTATGTAATAAATCATGAAATAAAGTGTATTAATGATATGTGTTGTCATAAGTAACTTCTTTATTCTCTAGAAATTGGGTCTTCAATAACAAGTTTGTTCCTTATTTTCTCTTGATGAACATATGTTTCCAGGGAATAATATTTTCCTCACCCCTTACTTCATTCCCATTCTTCTCTTCTTATAGAATATATAAAACCTTGCAATATTACCTTTTCGTATTTTGAATATGGAATTTCAAAGAATCTTGATCTTGAGATTTCTAGTATTCAAATCTTTAATTTCTTGGTTAAACTATTTTAATATTTTATCATGAAATATATTTGTTGGGAAAAAATCCCTCAAGGTAACATTGAAGTATTTTTGGGTGGATTGTGTTTGTTGACAAAGCAGGTTTCCATGGATAATTGTCGAGTTCCCGAGAAGTTGTTGACATTACATGTTGACAAAGAACTATGACAAAGGAAAGGACGATCTGGAGGCGGTACAAAAGAGCAGTACAAGGTGGTGCCGTTTCCCAGTGTTTGCCAAATTTTTGGGGTCCAAAATTTGGAGTTTGGTGAGCATCGCGAAAATAGGATTTCCATGAAGAGCATAATTTAATATAGCAAAGGCATGAATTTCGCGAAGCTAGGATGCATGGTTTGGAAATCGCGAAAGCCAGAAGAATGGAGGCGGTGATGCTTCGCGATTACGTCAAGCTTCGCGAACGGCAGAGGCTGAAGTGCATCGCGGCGGAGAAGGGATTTGCGAGAGAGCTTCACGGCGAAGGCGTGAAGGAATGTTGGGCTTCACAAGGGAGCTTCGCGGCGAAGGCGCGAGCCGCGAAGGTAAGTTGACGGTGATTCTTCGCGACTACGTCAAGCTTCACGAATGGAAAATTGTCGTGGAGCTTCGCGATTTGCACAGAATTCAGGCTGAAACATTGGAGCTTCGCGATTTGAGATGACGTGGCGTTGACTTCGTGCGGAAAGTTCGAGGTTCAGTGGAATCGCCTATAAATAGAGGCCGACCCCTTCGAGCGAAGTAGAGAGAGAATTTTCAGAGAAAATACTTTGCTCTTGATTTGCGAAGGTGGTTCGCGGAGCCAGTGTGCTTCGCAGAAGAGGTGCTTCGCGATGGCTATTGTAGCTCCGCGAAACATGTGAGCTCCGCGTTGGATTACTTAGCTTCGCGAGGGTCGTTGATTTGCGACGGCTTGAGCATCGCGAGAGAGCTTCGCAAGGGTGCTTCGCGAGTGAGCTTCGCGAAAAGGAAGGAGCTTCGCGAAGGCTTGTTTGAGCATTGCGAAATTGGGAGCCTCGCATTGTATGGTGCTTTGCGAAGGTCTTTCCAAAGGTAGTTTTCCCAGTGGATAGTGGAAAAGGGGTATTCATCTACGGGTGAAAGTTTAACTTCAACAGAGCATCTACATACAGAGAAAGATGCATTCTTTAATGGAAATGAAGAGACCTACAGGTCTATAAACTGTGAGTTAATCCCTTCTGGAGCAGTGAGCTTAGGAAGAGGAAGAAGGTGATCCTCTCCACCGGCAGTGAGCCATAGAGAGAGAAACAGGGAGTGACCCTTGGGAAAGCAGTGAGCTGACCCTAAACCTTGTATAGGCGGTGAGCCTGGGCATAGAAGTGATCTATCCCGAACATTGTAAGCCACAACTAGTGAAGTCTAGTGGAATTTGGTATGAACCGGAAACTTGTCGGCGTATGCTCCTTGGACGTAGCCCTTAGCGGTGAACCAAGTAAAATTGCTATTTCCTGCGCTTTCTTTACATTCTATTTATATTGTGTAGCAGGAAAGAGAGAGAAGAGTGTTTTTCCTAACAGCGAAACAAGATCAGAACGGGCATTAATTTTTAATTAGTCATACCCTGATTCACCCCCCCCCCTCTCAGGGTATTCATCCTAGTGGACCTAACAAGTGGTATCAGAGGGAAGTTTGACAGTTGTTCTTCTCTCAAATGGAGGTAACTAATCATAGAGGGATTCCGATCTTCGACGGATGTAATTTTCAGATATGGAAGAATCGAATGCAACACTATTTCCGATCCTTGGGAATGGATGTGTTTTCAGCAGCTATGCATGGTATCACAACTGATATTACTAGTGGTGCTTTATCAGAAGCTGAGCACAAAGAGTTGGATGCTGATTCCAAAGCAATCAATGCCTTAGGGGGAGCCCTCTCTAATCCCATATATACAAAGGTGATGTCATGCAAAACTTCACATGCCATGTGGGAAAAGCTTTTGAATATTTATGAAGGGGATACAAAAGTCAGAGAGGTAAAGCTGCAAGTGTTGTGGAACAAGTATGAAGATCTCAGAATGAACCCGAATGAGTCTGTTGATGCATTCTTTGACAAAATAAATGTTGTGGTAGAAGAAATGCGGGGTCTTGGAGAAATTATCGAAGACATTAAAATTGTAAAGCGCATCTTGAGAAAGCTTCCACCTCGGTTTAATTCGAAAGTTTCTATTTTGGAAGATAAAGATCTGAAAGAGCTGACATTGGATAACCTACACAGCACTCTTGTTGCATATGAAATGAGAAATGATGACAACGATGCTGTGGAAAAGGGGAAATCCAAAGAGGTTGCATTTAAGGCCATGAAGAGGATCACTATTGAAGATTCTCAGGAGGAAGAAGAGTCAGATGAGGTGATGTCGTTCCTTTCTTCAAATCTGCAAAGAGGAAAAGGAAAGTTTAAAGGGAAACTTCCACTAGCATGCTTCCGATGCGGAAAGGATGGTCATCTTGCTGCAAGATTCCCCAAAAAGTTTCAAGAAGAAAGCGATGAAGTTGAATTTGAGATTCCTATGAAAAAATATTCAGCCTATGTGAAAGGGAAGAAGCAGTTCAAGAGAAATTTCTTTAAGAAGAAGAATCTTCTTTCGCAAGAAATAGACAGTTCAGCTGAGTGAGAGGGTGAAGAAGTTGAAGAGATAGAAAACTGCAAAGATCGTGGAAAAAATTCGATGGTGGCTGCTGCCCGTAGTGCTCTAGAAAAGAAAGAAATCGAAACAGATGAAGAAGAAGAAGAAGTTGAAGGGAGAGTTAACATGGAAGCTGAATTAGAAGCAGCTCTTGAAGAGATAGATGTTTGGCGAGCAAAAACAAAGAAATCCAACAAGATAGTACGTGATGCCAAACTCTACATGCAACACCAAGAAGAAGAGAAGTCTGATCTTGAGAAAGAAATTGAAAATCTTATGTTTTCCAGGCCAGAGCGCACAGAAAAGGTTGATGAGCATAAGCTCAAGATTGAAGAGCAGAAAAGGGAGATCGATTGCTTGAGTCAAAAAGTGAAAGATCACGTCAAGCGTATTGAAGAGCTTGAAGAGGAAGTTGTCGGTCTGCGGAGAAAAGTTAAAGACCAAGAAAAACCTTTGAATCCCAACACATTCTTGAGAAATAAGGTCGTTATGAAGACTGAAAAGAAGAAAGAAGAGCCTAGTAGTTCAACAGGAAAGAAGCATCAATTGAACTCAGAAGTTAAGGCTGATTCATGGCTTAATCAGAAAAAAAAATTTGTGGCAATTGAAGTTAGACCGCAAGCACCTGTCCCGAGATGGAAGGTGGATCTGAGCACAAAGCAGATTCAGAATACTCAGAGATCCAAAGGAGAAACTCGTAGTGGTGAAGTAACACGAAGGAATGCACCTCATATCAGGTGTTATTGTTGTGGAAAGATGGGACATTCACAGTACGTGTGTTCCATAGCCAAAAGATATCGAAGGGAACAAGAACAGAGATGGCAGCCAAACAGAGAACGGTTTTACAGAGCAGATTTTGAAGGACATTGTTTTTGTTGCGGAGGATTTGGACACATGGCTAGGTACTGCACTTCAACCATTCAGAAAAATGTGCCAAAGCATAATAAAAATGTTCACAAGAAGCAGATCAATAAACTGACACGTGAGTTAAAAGTTCAGAATAGATTTTCAGTTTTGCAAGATGAAGCTAGTCCATCATTCTCTGAGAAAGAACAGAAGCCTCAATCTATGCCGAGTATGAAAGAAAAAGTATGGACCAGGAAGAAGAAAATTGAGAAGGCCGTAGTTGCTGAAATTGCCCTTAAAGCATCAGATCATTCTGGTGTTTGGATCCTTGACAGTGGTTGCACATCCCACATGACGGGTAATAAGGATCTGGTTACAGGCATAAAATATGACAAAGAATGAGTTGTCAAATTTGGAAATGATGAAGGCCTGAAGATTGTTGGCTCAGGAAAAGCCAAGTTTGGGGTCAAAGAAATGAGACATGCAGATGTCTTGGTGGTAGAGGGTCTCAGTCATAATTTGCTTAGCGTCAGTCAACTATGCGACTCCGGTCACTCTATCCTATTTACCAAGAAGATGGGTTTTGTTAAAGGAAAAGATGGAATTGTCATTCTTCAGGGAAAACGAACAAAGGGGAATCTTTACCTGGTAGGTGGGGAAGAAGATTCATGCCTTTTATCCAGAGAAGAAGAGAATCTGCTGTGGCATAAGAGACTTGGTCATCTATGTCAACCATCTATGGAAGATCTGGTAAAGTGTGATGCTGCTAGAGACCTTCCCAAACTATCACGTGATCACACTCATACGTGTGATGCTTGTCAACAAGGGAAGATCATCAGGAAGACATACAGGCCAAAGGAACAAAAAGAAACTCGAGTGCTCTAATTGGTGCATGCTGATGTATGTGGACCCATCTCACCACGAGCTATAGATGGGCAAAGGTACTATGTTCTTTTCATTGATGACTATAGCAGAATGGCCTGGGTATTCATCATTACCCATAAGACAGAGGTGTTCAGTTGCATAAAGCAGTACAGGAGGGAATCAGAAAAGATTCTTAGGCAGAAAATTTTGAATTTTCGTACTGATAACGGTTCGGAATTTACAAACAGTCAGGTTGAAAACTATATCGAGAAACATGGGATAAGGCATCAAGTTTCATCAGTAAGAACTCACCAACAGAATGGAGTGGTTGAAAGGAGAAATCGGATCATCAACAACATGGCCAGAACAATGCTTATTGATAAGGACCTGCCAGAGAAATTTTGGAAGGAAGCAGTTTTGACATCGGTCTATGTTTCAAACAGGTCCCTGTTATGTCCGAAGCAAGGGAAGACTCCGTATAAACTGTGGTACGGAAAGAAGCCAATGTTGAAGTACTTTCGAATCTTTGGAAGTAAGTGTTTCATTCTCAACAAAGAACATCATAGAAAGTTTGAGGCACGAGGAGATGAAGGGATATTCCTTGGCTATTCCGGGAAAAGCAAGGCGTATAAATGTTTCAACAAAATGCTGGAAAAAATCAATGAAAGCAATGATATCACTATAGTTGAAAATGAGCAGAATACTCGACGATCTAGTGAACACTTCCTGGATGAAAGTGATGATGAGGTAAGAAACCTAGGGGGAGAAGAAGTGGCAGAAGCTGACTCAGAAGAAGATACTGATGATGAAGAGGAAAGTGTCAAGTCAGTGTCTGTGAGAAAGCCAAAGAGTCGAGCTGAAATTGATAGGCAGAATATCATTGGTGATCAAACAGCTCCAGTTCAGACTCGAAGAATGAAATCATCACAGCAAGCATCGTTTTTGTCTCAAGTGGAGCCGAAATGTTTTTCTGATGCAGCTGAAGATGAAAACTGGGTTCAGGCCATTAATGAAGAGCTTGATCAGATTGAGAAGAACCAGACATGGGAGATTGTTTCGAGGCCAGCAGACAAGAATGTCATCGGGACTAAATGGGTCTATCGCAACAAGATGAATGAAGATGGCACAGTGATTCGGAACAAATCACGACTAGTGTGCAAGGGATACTCCCAGATAGAGGGAATAGATGTTGATGAGACATTTGCACCGGTTGCAAGGCTGGAGACAATCAGATTATTTTTGGCCATAGCAGTGCAAAGAAAGTTCAAAGTGTTCCAGATGGATGTCAAATCCGCATTCTTGAATGGGGATCTGGAAGAAGAGATGTATATTGAGCAGTCAGATGGTTTTCTCATTCATGAGGATGAGAACAAAGTTTGCAGGCTGAAGAAGGCGTTGTATGGGATGAAACAAGCACCAAGGGCATGGTACTCAAGGCTTGATCAGTACTTGAAGAAGCTTGGTTTCCAGCGTGGAGGAGTTGACTACAACCTCTATTTCAGCAATGACAGTAATCCAAGGATGATGGTGCTAGTGTATGTCGATGAAATAATTTTTGGCGGATCAGATGAAGCTCAGTGCAGACAGTTTTCCGAATTCACGAAAAATGAGTTTGAAATGTTAATGATTGGAGAGATAACGTTTTTCCATGGTCTACAGGTGACACAAGGAAGGAATGGAACTTTCATTTCTCAATCCAAATATGACAAGGAGGTTCTAAGAAGGTTTGGAATGGATAATTCCAAGGAAATGAAGACTCCGGTTGCTACCCGGATGAAATTATCAAAAGATGAGGATGGCAAGGCAGTTAATATCACAGAATATAGGCAAATCATTGAAAGTCTGTTGTACTTAACCGCAAAAAGGCCAGATATTGTTTTCGCCACATGCCAAGCAGCGAGATATCAAAGTAATCCCAAGGAAAGTCACACGCTTGCAGTGAAAAGAATACATCGGTATATCAAGGGCACGGTGGACTTCGGCTTGACATACAACGACAAATCTCAGACAGAGTTATTGGGATATACTGATGCAGACTGGGCCGGTTCAGCAGATGATAGAAAATCAACGTCAGGTGGTGCATTTTATCTTGGCGGACTATGTATTTCTTGGTTAAGCAAGAAGAAGGATTGCATTTCATTAAGCACTACAGAAGCTGAGTATATTGCGGCCACTCAAGCATGCACACAGTTATTGTGGATGAAGCAGCATCTTGAAGATATGGGAGTTGAAGTGAAGTCTCCGATCGGAATCCAGTGCGATAACTCAAGTGCTATAAATCTCAGCAAAAATCCCGTCCATCACTCGAGGACAAAGCACATTGAGATAAAGTATCATTTTATCACGGAGAAAGTTGAGCAGGGGATCGTGAAGTTGGAGTATGTGCCTACAGAGCTACAGGTTGCAGACATTCTGACAAAGGCCTTACCCAAGGAAGCTTTTGAGAGGCATCGACTGGCTCTGGGAGTTCAGTCGATTCCCCACACTTGAAATAGTGTGGATATGGGACCCCCCCCCTCTCCCCGAGGTATGGTGTGTTTTTATTTTTCCCTACTGTGCTAATGTGTTCTCTACTCTGTTACAGACTACAAAAGAGTGACCTTTGGGTTCGTTGACAAAGGGGGAGAAAAGTGTTTGTTAATGGGGGAGAAAAATAGTGCGGAGATTTGATAAATCATAATTGATACGGGGAGAAGCTGACAGGTGGAGCAGCCAGAAAGGGGGAGCAATGAGAAAGGGGGAGAGATTTTTAAATCTGACGATGCTAGAAGTGATCGATTAAAGAATAGATATCGCGACAGCTGAGGATCATGATAAAAGCAATACAGTGGTGTTGGAATAGTGTGAGACAGTGTCCAGCTAACGACAATTGGTATCAACTTAAGAATTCACCAATTGGTATCAGTGTGGTTCAACAACTGGTTTTATTTTAAGAATTGGTATCAGGGTGGAATCGACAATTGGGTTCTGACATGAAGTGATTCATTGATGAACTTTTCATACTACTCTTGTTTCTCACGCCGAGCATTGCTCATGTGGGCTTAGAGTACGTGTTAAGTTAATCCTTGAACGCTATCATAATCGCATGAGGAGAATGGTGGTAGAAGCTGGAAGAAGACTCAGTGAGGTATCAAAGTGCAGAAAATCATCCTGAGCAGAGTTATGAAGAGTTGTCAACAAACCCAAAGGGGGAGATTGTTGGGAAAAAATCTCTCAAGGTAACATTGAAGTATTTTTGGGTGGATTGTGTTTTTTGACAAAGCAGGTTTCCATGGATAATTGTCGAGTTCCCGAGAAGTTGTTGACATTACATGTTGACAAAGAACTATGACAAAGGAAAAGACGATCTGGAGGCGGTACAAAAGAGCAGTACAAGGTGGCACCGTTTCCCAGTGTTTGCCAAATTTTTGGGGTCCAAAATTTGGAGTTTGGTGAGCATCGCGAAAATAGGATTTCCATGAAGAGCATAATTTAATATAGCAAAGGCATGAATTTCGCGAAGCTAGGATGCATGGTTTGGAAATCGCGAAGACCAGAAGAATGGAGACGGTGATGCTTCGCGATTACGTCAAGCTTCGCGAACGGCAGAGGCTGAAGTGCATCGCGGCGGAGAAGGGATTTGCGAGAGAGCTTCGCGGCGAAGGCGCGAGCCGCGAAGGTAAGTTGACGGTGATTTTTCGTGACTACGTCAAGCTTCACGAAAGGAAAATTGCCGTGGAGCATCGCGATTTGGACAGAATTCAGGCTGAAACTTTGGAGCTTCGCGATTTGAGATGACGTGGCGTTGACTTCGTGCGGAAAGTTCGAGGTTCGGTGGAATCACCTATAAATAGAGGCCGACCCCTTCGAGCGAAGTAGAGAGAGAATTTTCAGAGAAAATACTTTGCTCTCGATTTGCGAAGGTGGTTCGCGGAGCCAGTGTGCTTCGCGGAAGAGGTGCTTCGCGGCGGCTATTGTAGCTCCGCGAAACCTGCGAGCTCCGCGTTGGCTTACTTAGCTTCGCGAGGGTCGTTGATTTGCGACGGCTTGAGAATCGCGAGAGAGCTTCGCAAGGGTGCTTCGCGAGTGAGCTTCGTGAAAAGGAAGGAGCTTCGCGAAGGCTTGTTTGAGCATCGCGAAATTGGGAGCCTCGCATTGTAGGGTGCTTTGCGAAGGTCTTTCCAAAGGTAGTTTGCCCAGTGGATAGTGGAAAAGGGGTATTCATCTACGGGTGAAAGTTGAACTTCAACAGAGCATCTACATACAGAGAAAGATGCATTCCTTAATGGAAATGAAGAGACCTACAGGTCTATAAACTGTGAGTTAATCCCTTCTGGAGCAGTGAGCTTAGGAAGAGGAAGAAGGTGATCCTCTCCACCGGCAGTGAGCCATAGAGAGAGAAACAGGGAGTGACCCTTGGGAAAGCAGTGAGCTGACCCTAAACCTTGTATAGGCAGTGAGCCTGGGCATAGAAGTGATCTATCCCGAACATTGTAAGCCACAGCTAGTGAAGTCTAGTGGAATTTGGTACGAACCGGCAACTTGTCGGCGTATGCTCCTTGGACGTAGCCCTTAGCGGTGAACCAAGTAAAATTGTTGTGTCCTGCGCTTGATTTACTTTCTGTTTATATTGTGTAGCAGGAAAGAGAGAGAAGAGTGTTTTTCCTAACAGCGAAACAAGATCAGAACGGAAATTAATTTTTAATTAGTCATACCCTGATTCACCCCCCCTCTCAGGGTATTCAACCTAGTGGACCTAACAATATTTCATATTTTAAAAATGGAAAACACATAAGAAATTATTCTTTCATTATCTAGTGATTTCAAAAAATATCATAGCATTTAAAAATTTGGTTGACTGTATCACAAGACGTGATACTTCCCATTCATGCACTGATTCACTATACATCCTTTTAGTGTGATATTTACTCCACAAAAATATTACTATAAATTCCCCCTTTAATTTTTAAAAGAATAATAGATTTTAAATTAAAATAATCATGTTTTTAAATTTTGAATAACTGAAAAATAATTATCTAATATATCTTACCAACCGATGTCTATATGAGTGAATGACTCATGGAAAGTCTTTTTGTAACATATATATTGTTATTTAAATTAATCAAAAATAAAATTAAGTTACTCATATGTTTACATTTTGATGATTCATACAAAATTACTCATATACACTTCCCTATATCAAAAAAATATTTTTCAATTTATCATTATGTTGACCATTAGGATTTTTATCTTTATGAAGTGGTCTTCTTATAAAATATAATTTTATAGAAAATATTACTTTTATAAAAAATATTTTATATGAATTATTTCATGTGAAGTCCATCCTTTTATAGGACCTATAATCTTATATGAAAACCTTCCACTCTTATGAATCTTCCTCATTTGAAATATATTATTTCATACTTGAATACTCTCATATGAACTATAATTATATCGTAAGAAACGTTCCTCTCGATTAAAAAAGACTCTCATATGAAAAATATTCTTTAATATGTGATTAATCTCATATGAACCACCCTTTCATATGAAATTTCACATTTAATATGAGTTATGAAAAATTTTCATATGATGTATCCCTTATTTGAAATCATTATTTAATATGAAATTATTTCTCTCATGTGAATGATGCTAGTCATCTTCTTGCCACACAAGGTTTTAATATATAAAAAATGATATTATTTTATGCACCCCAATTCAAAATAGCATGTGTACACCAGATAAAGTAATAATATTTGATACAAAGAGGGTTGTTTTCAAATACCTTAGGCCCTACCCTAGGTGTCACCATACCTCCCCACACAGGGTTTTAATACATTCCTTCACACATGCTAGTGATGACCCATGATAGTACCATGCTTCTACTCTCTAAAGATACACCTTTGAATTGAACCTTTGAGCTACACCACCATTACAAATGATCGAATTCTCAGGTCATAACCCTAATTTTTTATGCACTATTACCATAAAAAATTATTG
Source organism: Viscum album (assembly GCA_963277665.1). Classification (NCBI taxonomy): domain Eukaryota; kingdom Viridiplantae; phylum Streptophyta; class Magnoliopsida; order Santalales; family Viscaceae; genus Viscum; species Viscum album. Next base: position 185,803,749 of record OY728155.1, on the reverse strand, counting down.
AAAATAAGCATTCTTCATTTATTTTATTTTATTTTTTATTTTTAAAGGAAACAATGAGAACACATTCACCCAAACTCCTTTTCAAAGGTAGAAACTAGAACACCTTTATCCCAAATAGACCCCAATCAATGAAACTATATACTTGAATCTTTAAAGATGAATCCATAATAATCCTAAAAATATCTAAACTTTCATTAAAAATTTATTTATTATAAAGACTCATGTTTCCCCATATTCTAAATTTGAGAAGAAATTTAATTTTTTGGGTTTAGAGGCTTGTGAGGTGTAAAATGGTCATTTTCCCATAGAATATGATCTTGGATAATTTTTATATCCACTCAGTTGGTCCTCGAATAGGGAATTTACCTTATGAAAAATGTTTGGTGGAATTTGGAGTTGTTTTAGGATTGGTGGAATATACAATATTTAATTAAGTATATATTAAATTATTTACATGGGTTTAGGTGGTGATATATTTTTAATGGACTGTTAGATCTAGATTTTGACTTCACAATTAATTTTGTATTGGTGGGTTTTTCTTAGGCGATGTATAAAACCACTTCGGATTTTGGGACTTGTAATGAGTGTTAAATGGACATTTAAATAATTTAAAGACTACCACACATTTGTATTCCCATGAAAAAAATGATGGGGGGGTCAACCTATGTGTGATGGATATACTGAGTGGTAAGGGGGATTAGGTGCCACTAAACTTTATCCATGGAATATATTGAGACCATATCAAGATGAAACTACTTCTAGGAGTGGATTTAGACCTGATGCTTTGATGTTTTCTTAGAAAAGTTTTTGAGTTTTATTCCATGACCCCCACAGAATAATTATTTTGTGTTTTACAGACCTTTTAAGACTACTAAGGACGTTGTGGGGGTCGATATTTTCCTAATTAGGGGAAAATGAGGGTTTTGGGAGGTTTAGAGGGGTTTCCTATTCAAAAATCACAAATAAATGGCATGTGGTTAAGGAACACATGTCGTGTGTCCCATCCATTTAGGTAAGATGGAATTTTTCAAACTAAAATCTCTGTAAAGGTAGTATATACCTAGTAGTGAGACATTTATATGTGTCTGAGTACTTGTGTAGATGAGATCTTGGAACTACACACTATGGAGTTGAGGTACACATCTTGTAGTGGGACATGGATGTGTGACTGGGTACATAGGAAGACACCCCCATGTAAGGGGGATATGACCATGTAGAATTACATGGCCAGAACCTAGGTATGACATGGCCTTATCGTAGTACACAACCAGACCCCATGTATATTGTGGTCATGTAGTAGTACACAGCTAGACCCTTATTGTGTCCAAGCCATGTGAAATTACATTTCCAGGTAGGATGTTTAGAGTACACACCATGTTCTAGGGATACATGTCATATACTGTCCCTTTGTTACCCTTTGGAGGGTTTTAGGTGATTTTTCAGCTCAAATTCAGAATGATACATAATAAGAGTCTATTTTGAGTGTTTTTTCATGTAGAACAAGATAGTGGAGACTTTGGGACGTTTTAAAGACATTGAAGTGGAAATTGGCATGAATAAGTTATAAAGAATATGTCTTCCTCCAAAAAGTGAGTTCAATTATCTTATAAGGGTGAGTCATGGGAATAGAACTAGGAGAGGATCATGAAAATGGTCGGAGGCCATAACAGTATTACATAGGAGACCAAGATTATTTTTGAATTGTTATTTCCTTGGTTAATAAGACTGGGTTGAGAATCGATGTTATGTATATGTTGGGTGTATGAGTCAACCTAGAATGATCTATAAAGGGATTGGGATTGATTCCACCTATCTTTTGAGGTCTGATTCCATTTGGCCTATGAGTCTATGAGATTCTAGATAATGGGTTGTGGGATGTGTGACCTCCGTGAGATGGGAATTGTCCCAGGAGTTTAGTTAAGATCAAAGATTCTAAGAGGGATTCCTTTGATTCTATTCTAGTTTTGAGGAATCCAAGTGTGATTACATTATTTACATGTTGACTCAGAGAGCCATGTGAGTGATTGATTGATATACTGACCCTGATCTAGTACATGTGTTTAGGTAGTACTGGTTTTTGGTGTTTCTTGGGCCCCGAAATGATGTATAAGATGATTGGATTCCATGTTTAGGAGTTTGGTTTAATGTTATGGGATTATTTTTTGATATATTCAGTCTTGATTATCCACATATATATCTCTAAATATCTGATGTGATGCTCCATATACAAGGATTGGTTGGTTGGATGTAATGCTCCATACTTATGGGATGTGATTTTTGACACAATGGTCTGTATTTGTACAAATAGTTTGTTTATGGTTATAGTGTCGGACTAAGGTTACAAGAACATTGATTAATATTATCGAGTATAGTGGATGTGATGCTTCACATATTTCATTGAGATTCTAGACTGATTATCCAAGAATGTGTAGTATACTATATAGATTAGGTGTCAAACCGAGTCTATATAAAGTGATCGCATAGTTTTTTGTTTAATGCCATACTGATGCTATAGGAAATGATGGTATACCATGTAGAATGGGATGGTGGTATGATGTTTTGAATATGTGGTATAAATGCTATATTGATGCTCCAATCATGGAAATGATACAATATGGATTATGTGTTAGACTGAGGTTCAAAAAACTGATAGTATACTTATAGTTTAAGTGCTAGACTGATGCTCCAGGAAATATTTTTTTGAGTATGGGTTATATTTCAGACTGATGATCTAGGTTTTAGGTAGTACTTTAGCATGTAATGAGTACCTGAGACTGATGTGTCTAGGTACCAAGTAAGATATAGTGAGTAAAGTATTAATGTTTGGTTGGGGCTACCATATAAGTGAATCATATATGTTATTTTGGATGGAGGTATGGTTGATTTAAGTCGCAGACCCAATGATTGATGATGGTTTTATTTTTATTTATTTATGTTATTTTTTAGCGTATTTCAAGAGAATTTACTTAAGAAAATAGGTTATAGGTTTATCATTGGGGGTAGCCTTCTGCGATTTATTTCTCACCCAATGTATGTGAACCTCAATGTGGGTTTGTAGAAATTATGTCTTCTTTGAGGTTAATAAAGGATACATAATGGATAGAGATAAGTGCCAATATTTCATGATTGAGCGGTTTTCCATGGTGGAGTCTCACAATCCATATGGAGAAACTTGTTAGGGTACTTGAGAACAGGTTTGTGACATTGATCAGAGTTGTAAGTAGAGATTACTATATTTATTTTTTAATAGTTTATTTTGTATATGGGATCATCCTAGTGGGAGATCGATATTGTATGTATGACATGAATGTTTGTGACTTTACTATATTTCATTTTAATATAGCATACTTCTATTTTAGTTTATTTTTTCTTTCCATGTATTAGGATGTGAATTATAATTGGTTATTTACTTCTGTTTTTTCACTCTAATACAGTGGTATAATCTTCTCATAGTTCCACCTTAGACCCCCCCCCCTTTATTCAGTAGCCTATGGCATATGAGGAAGAGAGCTTGAGGTCTTGTGACAAACTGGATCAGTGGACTGGTTTGGTGGTATCCATTCTGGGATGTTACAGATTGGCATTCAAGTAGTTAATTTGATTTTATTTTAATATTTGGGATTTGGTATATTAGAGATATTGTAATGTTTCAGATCCTATGATGGATATCGATTGGTGTGTCATGAACTCTTATTATGTTTGGAAGTCCATTTTTACATGGGCTGGGATTGATGGTCTTGGTATTTGATGCAATAGTTGTATATGATCTTTCTTTGGGTGATGCATGTTTGGTTTATATGTTTTGATTTATAATGGATTTCTTGATATTTTCCAGTAGGAAGGAGGCTAGTGCTTTGGTTTTGATTCTTAGACTATAAGGGCAGGAGGCATTTCATGCATCATGATAGAAATGTAGGATACATATGTTATAGGGATTCCAGTGTGTGACCTTTCTGATCATAGAGGGTCAGTTGTTTAAAGTGTAAAAAACATCTCATAAAATGTTTTTCTATAGAAAAACTTTTAGTATTCAACTTAGCTGGGAAGAATTTTATATGGATTCCCTTTTGATGGTAGGTTCTATGAATATATGGTGAGAGGCTTAATGATGATAATGATGATGTGTTCCTCATGCACAATTAGTGTGGTGAATTGGTTGGTCTAATTGACATAGGTGACTAAATATTGGACCCCTTGTGGGTGTTTTTTTGGATTTAGGTACTTTTACATGTGACGATGTATTCTGCCTATTCCTTTAGAGAGGAGTCTAATGCACAGATGCTCAGAGAGATTGAGTACCTTGGTTGTGGGTGGCTATTTTGGTTTTTAACATCTTTTGTATGTGAGACCCTAGAGATGGGTTTTTTGATATGTTGACATCATGTGACTTTATGATGAGAACGTGTCTGATGATCCATGAGTTTTTGGCCTTTTTTGAGTTAGCATAGACCTAGGTGGTTGGAATTTTTGACTTGATGTGAGACTTTACTGGTGGGGCTAGGTGGGCGATCCTAGTGACCTTCTTTGGAATGGATCTAGTTTAGAGAGTTTTTTCCACATCACTTTTAAGGGTGAACCATGATAGGGGTCATCCAAGTTGAGTATGATTTTGGGTGTGTGAGGCACAAGTGGATGTTTTGGGACATCTGACAATAGTGAAAAAATGAGGAAGCCTAGTATGAGGTTTACTTGTGTTGTATGTATTTTGTTTTGAAATGGATAATTTGTGTGTTAGTGTTTTAGGATTTCAGTTTGCTTTATGGGGGGTCATTTAGGTGCTTATCCCAGGTAATGGTTTTGAATGAGGGTTATGCCTGGTTGTTATGAACCGGGGCAAGAACATAGGGGTGCTCAGGGGTATGTTGTTTTTGAGGTAAGGGCTGGTAAGGTGTATAGCCTAGTTAGCACCTGATGCATCATCAGGAACAAAATGAGAGTGTAAATAAACATAGTGGAACTATTGAACGATGCTTGGACATAAATGGTGGTGAATGTGGGTTCGGCTCTATGGGCTTCCTTTTATTTTGGTAATCACCATGATTATGTTGGATGAGATTAGTTTTCATGATGCATTTCTCTCTAGATTAAAAAATAGGTTTTGTGGTTGGGTTACACAAGATTGGTGAAGCGTTGATGAGAGATTACAGTCACAAAGATGTAGGGACACACTATGATGTTTATTTTGTAGATTGGGTGCTATAGACGAATACACCTATGATGATTGAACTGAGAAAACCATCAACGAGTAGACTGAGAACTAATGTGGATGTGATGAGAGTCTTGTGGGCATGGTAACCTAAGGCCCTTGGGGTGGAATTGCGAAGTTATGAGAATGGATGAGTTTGGGTGGTATTCATTGTCAACATCTTAGTGCTCTCCTAGCCCAGGGATGATAATTTCCAATATATTGACATCATCCTAATTATTCTGAGTGAGTATCATCTCTACCCTTGGCTATATAGATGTCACTTCTAGTTTGATTAAGGGACTCTTTAGGGGTTGTTCCTATGGTGAGGTTTATGTGAAGCTTTATGGTGGGAGTGCAACGTTGGCCTCCTATGATTGAGCTCCTCGTGATGGATTATATGTTGGAAAATACCATGGGTGTCCTTATTAGATGTTGGGAATAGGTGATAGTTGATGTTCATTTTCCCTCAAGTTAGAGAGAGATTTCCATGTCTAGTTTTGTGGTTTCATAATGATTAGAGAATGGGTTATTATATTTGTGCTTGGCTATGAGGTGAAAATAAGGTTACTCATATGGTGGGGTGTATCAAATCAATTATGATAATGTGAACACTATATGGGTAGGATCAAGGATGCAGTGGGAACCACATCGAGTGAGTTGGTTCACTACTATGGATGTGTTTCTATAGGAAATTCTTCCGGTGGGAAGTGACGTGGACTGAAATCGGCCGATGTAGGTTGACTTCTATGTTGGGGAGCACCATGATCCTGATAATGAGTTGTGGATGATGTATTGATGTCTCAGGAAGGAGGGGTATGACTGGGAACCATCTTGGTAGTTTCCATATGATGGAATGTGGTGGATTGGACTTTAATATGTCATACACCTTATCGTCAGAGTTATAAAATGGAAATAAATTTCCATTCTAAGGTTAAACACAATGATTAGAGCATGATTTTATGACCAAGGTGGGTCAGGATGTGTGGTTGGGGGACCACTAAGGCTTTTCAAGGATAAGAAGGGTCATGAACTAGCCCGGGTACCCTGGTAACCAGATAATAGATTTGGCCCTGACATAGCCTGAAGGGCAATCCCCATCCCCACGGGTCGGTGTATTGTACCTAGGATCATACTATATGAAAGTGGGAACAAATTTTCCAAAAAACATAGTAGAAGAAAGATAATAAATTCAACATGAATACAAAGGAAACTCTACTGGGAGTAATATACATGATGTCAATAAGGAATTAAAGCCCAAAGTACTAAAACCTAAGTATCAAAATATGGAAAAACACCCCATGTCCCTAATAAAAAAACTCACCAAGTTCAAGGTCCAAAAAATGGATCCACCTCTAAGAGATCATTTCTCCTTTCTCGAACTTGGAAGGAGGTAATCTAAAAACATCTAAAGGAACAACTAGGGTGTGAGATTAAAATCCTAGTAGCATCTCACCAAGGATACCATATCATATGCCAAAAATAGATTAACAAAATGAATGATTTCAATTTTAAAATAAATAGGCTTGTCATTTCATAGAATATTTAACCAAATCATTAAATACAATTAAAATGATGGAAATTTACTTTAATAAAAGTCTTTAAAAGTGATTTAATATTACTAAAATAAAGTATTATATAAAATATATGTAAAATAGTTTATATAAATCTATAATACATGTAAATAAATTTAACAACCTTGAAATATATTTATATATCAAATATAATACAAGTGAGAAACATGGTCATCTTCCAAATCGGTACGAATGTTCTAGTCTATAAGACTACACACTCTATAAGTTATCATGAAAATATGTGTATAAACATGTCCCTCTAAAACTAGCCAAAGGTGACTCATCACCATCCCATTAGGGATATGCTATGCTACATTTATGTTTTAGAACATTTTATAATTATAGAGTGTGTCCAAATAACTCACAAACTACCTTAGACTTGCATGTTACCTTACAAAATCAATGATGGGTAATTTAGTTTAAGACTAAATAAAATAAAATTCAATCCCATTCCTCCCATTTAAAATTCCAATTTTCATTTAAAACCAAAATAGGTTTTAATAAAAAAACATGCCTATTTAACAAAATAAAACCACAAGGTTTATTTCAAAATGTTTTTAAGCCATTATCAAAAGTTTGAAATCAATTAAAAACTAATTCCATCAATTTCACAATCCATTTCAAAAAAAAAATTAATTGAAATATATTCTATCAAATTTACAATTTAAATCAAACAATTTAAATCAACCAATTTCCCCACGCGCTCCCCAATATAACGGATTTGTGGGTTTTCCTAATTTTCTTGCCAAAACCACTTAAAATATCCCAATTCAACAGAATTCGGTTTTATCAAATCAATTGAAAGAAATTTTTATCAATTTAATTTAAATCAACAATTGAAATAAATCAAGCAATACAATGTTAATCGAATTTTCCAAATATGGAAAAACCACCTACCTTTTCTTGAAAAACTAACACTCACAATGGAACCCATCAGTAATAATGGAGATGTTGGAGGCCCCAAAAATCAACCTAGAAATGAGATCCAATAACATGAAGAATATATCCATCAATTACAAGATGATCCATTGATATCCCAAAGGAGTATAAATAGAGAAGGAAAAATAATGAGGAGAATGCTTAACTGAGAATCACAGTACCAATGCAACAATGATCCAAAAAAGAAATAGAGGAGATGAAAGGGTTGGAGTGATCCAATATCACTTGGGAAAGTATTTGAGTCCAGAAAAATGAAACTATATTGGAGGGAAAAAAGGATCTCAATCATTCTTTCTGTTGAAAAACTGTAGTTAGTGTATCACATGATGTATAATTCCACTACATGTCTTGAAATAATTATGTTTCATAACCATTGAAAAAATGTTTTTTAAAAAGAAAAACAATTCATTTAATAACTCATAATGTTTAAAGTCTCTTCATAGTGTGTAACTTTCTTGATGTGAACCTTTCATGATTTTCACCTATTGACCATTACATATTGTGTAACCTGGTTACACGACGTGTAGCCCTCTAGAAGCCTACAAAAAAGGATGATTGACAATGAGAGTCCAAAAAATATCTGGAATCACTATTATAGGTATCCTACCAATTCATTCTCAACCCCACCTAGTCAAAATAAAATGAAAAACCATGAAAATGTTAAAGATTTACCTATTAGATCAGTAATGATATGTTACAATATCTCCACCATAAAAAATTTCTATTCCCAAAAATCCTATGAAAAGATTACATGCTAAATATATGAGGCCACTACTCTATCCTTAGTACCTCAAATTACAAAATCTCATGATTATTTGAACCATGTTTCCATAACACACAAACTAAAGGTATATTCCTCTCATGAAGTACCTTGGCCTCCCAATCAACAATTTTGACTGGACGCTCAGTCAAAGATAAATCAGGCTCAATCTCAAGTTCACTCAAGATCAAAACTTGAGATGGATTAGATAAATAATTTCTCATCTATGATACATGGAATATGTTATGTATTTACATCAACTATAGTGGAAGTGATAAATGGTATTCAACTTTCCCCACCTGTTCAACAACCTTGAAAGGTCCCACAAAATGAAGAGAAAGTTTCACTTGATTCCCAAGCCGTTGATGAACCAACCGTGGTAAAAATTTAAAGAACACATTGCCACAAACTAAGAACTCAAAAGGTTAGAAAAAAATGAAATAAGACTTATATCATCTCTATGACATCAAAATTAAATTAAGAATTAACAAAATATTTTTTTTCATCTCTTTCACCGAGCCTTTTCCAACCAAGGAACTTTCACCAATCCCTGACCAACTCAATGGGGATTTACAAGGCCTCAAAAGGTGTAATTATAATCATTAAATGGTAAACATTGTTATTGTTAAACTCAAAAAATCCCAAGTGATCATCCTAAGATCCACCAAAGTCAAGAACACAAGCACGAAGTATATCCACAAAAATCGATATAGCTCTCTATATTTGGCCATCTAACTGTAGATGGTAGTCCCTGATCAAATGAACCTAAGATCCCAGTTCCTCTTGAAGGCCTATCCAAAAGAGATAAGAAAAATGGGGACCCCAATAATTGACTGTATAAGATGGAACTTTGTGCAAATGAACAATATCTCTCATAAATATATTTCCTAACTCCTCAACTTTGGATGTATTGTGAATGGGTATGAAGTGAGTCAAATGGGTCAGCCTATCAATCACAAAATATATTTCATTATTCTTTATTTGGGTATGATTCAACCTAAGCACAAAGTCTATTGAGATTTCATACCACATCCAAGTAGGTATTGGAAGTGGATAAAGTAAACCAAAACGTTTTTGATGCTTGGGATTTTCTACTAGAATGTATAATAATGGGAAAAAAAACTCATCAATTCCTTCTCTTATACATGGCCACCAGAACTTCTGTTAAATTTCACAAAGCATATTAGTGGTTCTTAGGTGTACCCCTCACAAGTAATTATGAAACCCCTCCATCACAACCTTTCTTACTGTTAACAGAACAATGAAGTGATATTGATAGTATAAAACACCCTCTTTATAGAATAACCACTCAGTAACTATCTCGTCACCATAAAGAGAGTCTCTAATTATATAGAATTCATCATAAATCTATTGATCCTAAAGAATAATTTATAAAAGAGAGGAAGTCAAATGAACCCTAGATAAATTAACTTATAAACCTTATCCTAAACTCCATTATGCAATTGTACAAATAGATCCATCAAATTCCAATCTTTTGAAGATTATTTCATTACCTGGGTTGGAAGTTTCCTACTCAATGAATCTGCAACGACATTCCCTTTACCCTGGTTGTAAGCGATGTCAAAGTAAAATGATTTTAGGTACTCCACCCAACACCTCTTCTATAGATAAAAATCTTTTTGGTAGAATATATAACTCAATATTTTTTCGTATGAATACATAGTAAACTATTTTTAGAAAAGGTAGTGTTTCTAACTCTTAAGTGTGTGAATCACAACTGAAATTTCAAGTCCATGTGTAGGAAAATTATTCTCATGTGGCCTAAGATTATGAGATTTATAAGAAACTACATGATCACCATACATAAGAACGTAAACCAAGCCTAAACCTGATTCATCAAAGAAGACCACAGAGCCCTGCCCTGCCTCTAGAAGAGTCAACATCATTGAAATTTTCGAAAAAAATTTCATCTCAATAAAAAAAATAATGAAATTATCATTTCAAGAAAACATCCCCATTCCTAGTTAGAGAAGTCATAGGAGAATAAAACATTGAGAAGTCCTTCATGAACCAACGATGATATCCAGATAATTTCAAAAAGGTATGAATGTTGAAGACATTACATGGTTTCACCCAACTCATAATAGCCTTCATATTCTCAGGATCAACTAATATTTATTTTCCCAACACCACATGTCACATTAATTTCACTTCTTGAATCCATAAATAACACTTCGAAATCTTGGTATAAATTCAGTGATTTCTCAATAAAATTAGAATTACTCTCACATGATTCATGTGGTCCTCCTTAGACTTGGAGTAGACAAGTATTTCGTCCCCATAGACTGTCAAAAAAGTATCCAAATATTCAGGGAAAATTATTATTCATCAAATCCATGAAAACTGTAGAAGAATTGTTTAGACCAAAGGGCATAACAAGGTACTCATAATGGACATACCTACTCTGAAAGGATGTTTTTTGAATGTAATATTATTTTATCCTCAATTTATGGTAACCATATCAATGTTAGATTTTTGAAAACCATTTTACCCCTTTCAACTGATCAAAAAAATAATCAATATATAAAAATATATACTTCTTATTCATTGTAACTCAATTGAGATTTCAATAATCCACCCATAAGAGAATAGAACCTTAATATTTCTTAATGAAGAGAATTGAAGCCACCCATGGTGACACACTCGGGCGTATAAAACCCTTCTCAATAAGATCATCCAACTGGAACATTAGCTCTTTAATTTTAGTTGGATCCATGCGATAAGAGGTAATAGAAACTACTTGAGTACCAAACATTAATTCAATGTAAAAATAGACCTTCTTTACTAGTGAAAAACCAGGGAAATCAAAAGGAAACACATTGGGAAACTTGACAAAAATAGGAAGAAGACCACCACAAATAGATTCCCACTACAAAACAAAAGAAAAAATTGATATTACTCTCCCCAAATATAGATTTGAAAGTATGTCTCTACTTGACTATGGGTACCATGATCCTTGAAAGACAAGAGACAAACCAATGGGTGTAGTAAGGTATACCCACCGAAGATAAAAATCAATCAAGGATTTATTGGAAATAAGCCAATCCATTCAAAAAATGATGTAAAATGTTTCATTTTGATGACTAGAAAACTCCATGTCACCTGAAATTTGGAAGATAGAATACACAAGAGGGACTATAGAGATCCCACTCTCTCTTTATCTTAATAGGTGTAGTGATATACATTCCACAAGATAAAATCACTAAAAGAAGATTTATAAGATTAACAATACAGGTTCAAATAAATGATTTAGATTCACCTGAATCAAATAGAGCAATAACTAATGATAAAACTATAGTAATGGTTCCTCTCACAGTCCCTGGACCTATATACACTTACTCTGGAGACTCTTCCACTGAGTGATGTAGCTTTTTTCTAGATTCCTGTTTCAGAAACCCATTTAAACATGAATAATATGTTTTCCCCATAATTGTAGGTGGAGATGATGATCCAGTTCCACTATGCGGAGTAGAAAATATATAGAAGAATCATTGTATGTTTATGGAATGTCTGTAGGATCTATAGTTATTGGGTTCCTCAGGGAAAACCCTTTTATAATTTCATATATTACCACATTGATAGCAAATCATAGGAATTTATCATGGTGATTTAGGAGGTTTGGAATGACCCTACCATCAAGAACTACTATGAGAATCATCTTACTTTTACTTTCCCTTGAAGGAGCTAACACTTCCACTGGGAGAAAAAGTAACTCCCATCAACCCTAACCTTCCATCTAGGTCTATCTCAACCATCATCACCTTATCCAACACATAAAAATAAGTGGGAATATTTGGCAAGAAATCCAGAGAATAGATATATGATCTAATTCCTAACTCTAACTGTCAAGACTTAATCCTCTAATTAGATACCATCATAGGAGAAAACTGCACCTCATTATCAAGGAGATTGGAATAACCATTCACGGTTATTTCATCCTGATCATGATTAAAAAACTCTACAACATTGGCCAAAACCATTGAATTTGGATAGAATTAGTCAGTGAAAAGAACCCTAAAGTCTTACCATTATAATAAATCATGTTTCTTTTCCATCACCATCATGTCCCATCATCTTCTGCTTGGTCCTTTCATCATGAAGGTAGAACACTTCACCTTAATTTTATTTGGTGACTCCAAGAACTCAAACAAACATTCTATCTTGCCCAACCATTCTATAGGGTGTTGGGTATCAGTGGATCTGTTGAAAAATGGTGGCTTCTGGTGAAGGAAATCTTGAGAATTGTTTTGAAGAACATCTTCTTAAGGATCCATAGTTGGATCTTGAATGAGGATTGGAGGTGGTTCTTGTCCTAAATCATGGACCATTTGCATAATCACCTCCACTATATTTGGGTCCACTAGAGGATTCACTCACTATAGCTAAGCATCAACATTCTCCTAGATCTGATTTTAATGTCTTTTAAAAGGTATGATGCTACACAACATCAATATAAATCAAATAGGACATCAAAAAAACACCAAAATAGAACAACAAGTGAAATTAATCCCACCATATATAACAAACAAGATTTCGATTTCACTCTATACAAATCTAAAAAGGGGGAAAGACTACAACTAATCCAAAAGACATATTTATATAAGATCCCCTAGAAATATAAGGTTTATTGAAATGATAGTTTGATAGTAACTCCATCGCAACTACCTCCTAAGTCCCAAAAATATTTAAAAAAAATCATACTGATTTCATGAAAAAATCTCAATAACAAACCTCCCTTTAATTCCAATTTATCAAAAACTAGAAAAATTACCCCGGTAACCTGATAAATGAGCCAGCCCTGTCATTTCCTGAAGGTTGTTCCCAATTCCAATAGACCATCTAATAGAAATTTTCATCATACAACCTTCAATTGGGAAAAAAATTTCCAAAAAAATGGTAGAAGAAAGATAAACAAGTCAACATGAATTCAAAGGAAACTCCATAGGGAGTAATGTACCATAAGTCAAAAAGGAATTAAATCCCAAAGTACAAAAACCCAAGTACCAAAAACTGGGAAAAAATCAAAGTACTGAAGGACACAACACACCATGTAGAAGGTTCAATAGCTGGATCCACATCCAAGAGATAATTTTCCCTTAATCAAACATGGATGGACATAATCTACAAACACACGGAGGAACATGTAGGGTGTGAGCTAAAAATCATAGTATTGTCTCACCAAGGACTCTATATCAGATGCTAATAATATATTAACCAAATGAATCCTTTTAATTTTAAAATAAACAGGTTTGTAATTTCAAAGAATATTTAAAAAAATCATTCTATACAATTAAAATGAAGGAAAAGTACTTTAAGAAAAGGCTTTAAAAGTGATGGAATATTTCTAAAATAATTCCTTAAATAAAAAATTTATTTAAAATTGTTTATATAAATCAAAAATTCATGAAATGAAGTTCAAAAACATTTCCATATATTTATATCTCAAATATAAAACATGTGAGAAACATGGTCATCTTACAAATAGGTTTCAAAGTTCCAGGCTATAGGAAAACGCACTGTCTAAGTGATCAAAGAAATATGTGCATACACACATCCCTATGGCATTGTAAAAGGATGACCTATCACCACCCCATTGCGGGTGTTACTTACTGTATTATGTTTTAGAAAGTTGTATAATCGTAGAGTGTGTCCAAATAAATCACAAACTACCTAAGTCATGCATGTGCTATTACAAAATAAATGATGGGTAATTTATTTTAAGACTACTTAAAAAAAATTCAATCCAATTCCTCCCATTTCAAATTCCATTTTCCATTTATAAACAAAATTGGTTTTAATAAAAAACGTGTCTCTTTAACAAGATAAAACCATTGGGTTTCTATCAAAACATATTAATCCATTCTCACAAGTCTGAAATCAATTCAAAAACAATTACATCAATTGAAAAATCAATTTCTATAATTATATACAACAATTTAATAGAAATATCTTCCTTCATATTTAGAATATAAATTAAACAATTTAAATCAATGAATTTATAGAAACGCTCTGTAATTAAATATAATTAATGGTTTTCCAAATTATCATTACAAAACTATTTCAAATCTCCAAATTTACTGTAATTGGGTTTTATCAAATCAATGGGAAGAAATTTTGAGAAATTTAATTTAAATAAAAAATTTAAATAAATCAAGGAATATAAGGTTAATCGATTTGTCCACATAAGATGGAACCACCTACCTTTTCCCAAAAAATCAACACTCACAAGAAAACCCATCAATGATAACAAAGGTGTAAAAGACCCTAAAACTCAACTTGTATACTTGAACCATTATCATGAATCATAGATCCATCAATTTAAAGATTATCTATTGAAATCCCAGAGGAATAGAAATAGGGAATGATGGAGAACGAAGAGAATGCATACCTAGTAATCATATTGAAAAATAAATGATAATAAAAAACAAAATGAGAGAATACAGAAGTGTTGGAGAGCTCCAAGATAACATGGGGAAGGTTTTGGGTAGAGAGAAATTAAAATTGAGAGGATGAAAAAACAAGATCTCAATTGTGCTTCCCTTTTAAAAACTACATTCAGGGTTTTACATGATGTGTAATCCCACTACATGTTGTGAAATTGTTAAGTTTCACAACCCTTAAATAACACATTAATTTAAAAAGAAAAATCATTCATTTAATAACTAATGATGTGAAAAGGATCTTAATGATTTATAAATTTAATGTTGTTAACTTCTAACAGTATGCACCTAGTCACCATTACACAATGTGTAACCTAGTTACATGTCATATAACCCTTTGGAAGCATATAGGAAAGGAAAATTAAAGATGAGATTCTAAAAAATATCTAAATTCACCTTTTTAGGTATCCTCCCAATTCATTCTCAACCCCACCTAGTCAACTAAAAGGAATAACAATGACAAGGTTAAAGAGGTACCTGTCAGATCGGTATTGGGTTGTTACAAGAAGGATTATGGTGAAAAGGTTTTAAAGACTCTGGTTTACATAGATTCTAAATTTGAGAAAAAAAATTAATTTTTTGTTTGAGTATCCATTGAGAAGTAAAATGGTCATTCTCACTTATCAAATGATCTGAAATAATTTATCTGACCACTCTGTTGGTCCTTGAATTGGGAATTTACCATAGAAAAAGTGTTTTTCCGACTTATGAGCCATTCAAGTTTTGGTGGAATATTTAATATTTAATTAATTAAAAATTAAATAGTTCACATGGGTTCTGGTGGATATATATTTTGAACTATCATATTGATATTCCAAAACTGTTTTTGATTCTTGAATGGGGGGTTTTTCTTTGCTGAGGTATAAACCCACTTTGGGTTTTCAGAATCGGGATGGGTGTTAAATGGCCATTTTATTAACTAATTAAATTAAATTAAAGAATCTGATACCCCATTTGGATTCCCAATAATGGAAATAGGGGGTGAGGTAGGGTATTATCTCTATGTGATATGGATATAGTGATAATAATGGGGGTAAAGATTCTGTTAGATTTTGGTCACGGTGGAGATCGAGACCGGATCGCGGTGTTGTAGCTTCTAAGAGCAGATTTGGACCCGAAGCTTCAGTGTTCACACCCTGAGATAGTTAAATTTTTGTGTTTTATTCTAAAATACCCTTATATTAATTATTTTAATTTTTTGTTCACTTTTATGACTTCTAAGGACCCCTTGGGAGTCAATCCGTACCTAATTAGGGAAAAACTTGGGTTTTAGAAGGTTCGTAGGGGTTTCACATTCCAAAATCGTGATCACAAAACATGTGTTATTCCTATTTAAGGAAGATTTAGTTTTTGGAAATACATACAATTTACTAGGAATATAAGCCATTTAGTGGGACATGGACATGTGGCCAAGTAACTGGGTAGATGAAATTTTGGGAGTTAAGGTACACAACATGTAGTGGGACATGGTTGTGTGGACATGTATATAGGAAGACACCACATGTATGTTGAATATGGATATATGTAAATACATGACTAGACCCCAGGTATGACATGTCCATGTAGTATTACATGACCCAACCCTGTGTATGTTGTGTTCATGTAGTTGTACATAGCCATACCCCAGGTGTATCAAGGCCAAGTGAAAGTACATGGCTAGGTAGGAGGTTTGGATTATATGTTGTATACTATGGGTACACGCCATGAAATAACACTTTGTTAACCTGTAGTTGTTTTTAATAAATTTTGTGCCCTAGATTTGGAATGTGACATAAGAGGAGTCCATTTTTAGTGTTTTCCACACAGAACATGATGATTTATCCGTTGGGGTGTTTTGAGGACTTCTAATAGGAAGATGAGTTTGGAAATTTATGATGAAGATTTATTTATATAGAAAGTGAATTAAGACATATCCTAAGGGAGATACATGGTATGAGATCTGAGTAAGGGTCATGAGAATTATTGGAGTTGTAGAATGAGTTTTCTGGAGACCTTGATTAGTGTAGGAATGAGAGTGTCCTTGGTTAGTGGGATAGGGTTATGAATCGAGGTGATGGATAGGTTGGGTGTAAGATATAACCTCAGATTATTTATAACGGGGCTTGGATTGATTCCATTTCCCTTATAAGGTTTAATACCTTTTTCTCTGTGTGTTTCTGATATTATTGAGATTGGGTTGTGAGACATGTGACCTCTGAGACACGAGCATTGGATTGAAAGTTTAGTTGTGATAAAGGATTCCAGAAGGCATGATTTTATGTGCATACTAGTTCTAAGTATTTAAAGGATAATTAATCTATCTACATTTTGAATTATAGGGCTAAGTTGTTTCTCAATTAATAGACCAAATTTTAGCAAGTACATGTGTTTGGGTAGTAAATGTTTTGAGTGTCCCTTGGAACCAAAAATTATACACGATCCAATGAGGATAATATTTTGATGATGGGAAATTTTTTTTAGTCAAACCTTGATATGTTTCCCTATTTTTTTAGGTTGAGACTCATTTTACTCCCACAGGGTTTTTTGATATGGTTCGGCTTCGATGTTTTAGAGCCTACTTTAATGATATGGGATGCCTAATTTGAGAGATTTAGACTTGATGATCCACATATATGGTTCTAGATATCTGACATGATTATCCAAAACTAATTTTGGATAGTTTATATGTAAAACCTTGTTATTTTATAAAATATTTTCTTCCAAATAAATTTAATTTCTTCGATAGCTTGAATTACATGCAACATTGAGTTTTAACAAACCACAATATACTATTAATATTAATATTTAAACATAACAGTTATAACCTAGCCTTTAAACTTGGTGGTATGTATAACAATAGGAAAAATTTTGAAATTATGTATAGTGGTTTTAGATGAAAAAATATATTGATAAATAAGTACTTAATTTTTTGTAATGTCATTATATGATTAAAAAATGCATTCTTCTGAAAAAATGTTTTTTTCTTTTTTTTATGAACAAATAATAAATTATTTTTTACACCTTTTGAAAATGTTTTTTAGAAAATAAACATAATTTTTTGAATTAAAATTTCAAAATTCATTTAGGGTGAATTTTTTATATTTTTTTAAAAAGATTATTTTTCACTGAGTAATGAAATATACTAATTTTCATTGAAAACGACCTATTCATTTAACGAATTTATAAGGTTAGGTTTTTTTAAAATATTTTTAAAATTAAATTTAGTTCAATTATAATATATTTAATCTAATTTATTTCATTTTAATCAGTTTCATATTTATTTTTGATATCAAAACTTTTTTATACATTAGGAAGTTTTTTATTTGGAAAACCATTTTTTCATAATGATTGCAGGTTTTATTTTTAAATTAATCTCTACCAATTATGTGAATGGAATTTTGAAAATTTGATTCTATTTTTGGAATCAGAATAATTAATATTATAGTATAATTTCTACTAATTTTTTTGTCCAAATGAATAGTAAAAACAGTAAAAATTAAAGTTAAAAAATAATGGTTAACATGACCTAATAAATTTTCAAATTACTATTTTATAGACATATTTTGTCCTTATCAATTATAAGGTTTAATAATTGTCCATTTTTTATGCCTTGTGTAGGTGAAAAACCTGGGTACACCTTTTTCTTTTAAAAAAATCATAGTGTCTCCTCTCCCCCACTTATAAAAGGACACCCCTATCCTCTCCTCTTCACAATCACAAAACCTTTTGGTTCAGAAAATAACTATCCAAATAATTTACTTAATTCCTACCCCATTCTTTATAGTCCTTTTTTTGGTTACTTAACCCTATTAAAAAGTGTTTAGTTATAAACCTAAAGAGGTTGTCCGAAGAAGAGCTAAAATTCGTAACCTTGTGTTTTAATTTTATTTATTCTTCCACCTACTTAAAATATTCTTTAAAAATGATAATATAATAGCATAATTATCTCCCATATAGTGATATTTCATTTTTTTAGTCGCATAACCTACATATATCACCTCAACCATTGAATGGGAAATGAAACCATCGATCGTGTGTACATTGGATTACCACCTCACGAAGTGATGCAATTATTTATCCATGACCGCCTATCACAGTCTTATATAATGATGGATTTAAAATATATATATATGATATTTATTAAATAATTATACATATTTATTTATAATGTCAAATATACATTCTTATTTTCCATTTTGTGGGAATACAATAACGTCACTCATGTGTACGGGGGACTACTGCCTCACGAAGTGATGTGATTCATTTTTCACTTAGTCATTACATGGAATGTAAAAATGGTAAATTTTATCAATATATGAAATATATATTAAAAAATAATTACTATTTAAAGGTGATATATTATTTTAATTCCTTTCATTTAATTCATCTATAAAATAGAAAAAAAAACTATCATGCATACGTATAACCTACTATCTCTAAAAACAATGAAATACATTTTATATTCATAAATATAATGGGTTAATATAAATAAATATGTAAAGAATATATATTTCATATTTATATAATAGTTAAAATTATGGATATTATGGAACCATTAGAAAATTAGAAGACAAAAATTACCAAATCAAAACATACATGAAAAACAAAGAAATTGTTATCAGAAAGGCTGATTTTAACAAGGAATTGTTAATAATTGAGAAATAAAAGGTCATAATTAAATCATATATGGTATGATATATATAATCATGCTTATGTATTATATTTATAATAAACCAATATTTATTACATAGGATTTTCTAACAATTGTGATGAAATTCAAGACTTAAGTTAAGGGATTTATAGTTTCTTTTTTATTTCTGGGAGACATATGGCATATTCACCACTCATTTCTTTTGTGCGGTGTATGTAATAACCATTTGAAATTTTATATAATTAATATAATTATTTTAATGATATTTTCATTTTATTTTATTCTTTAATGGGGTTTATTATTCTAAATTTACCAACGTGGTAAGGCATTTTCATCACACTTTTACTTCCATGGGACACATTCAATATTCACCAATTATTTGTTTTCAATGGTGTATGTAATACACATGAATGTATTTTATGATTATTATCATGATATTATGGGATTTAAATATGCATATAATGTTCTTTATTTCATGGGGAATATAATTCAAGAGATACTAATATGGTAAAGGTTTTATGTTACAATCTCATTGTTTATCGGGATTGTTTATGTTTAAGTTTATGATAATGAAAAATTATGATATATCTATCAATAAAATAAATTATTTTATTCTCTTCTAGTCATTTCATATTTATTAATGTTTTAATTTAATTTTCATATCTTTATGTTCTCAATATTCTAAAAGGATATTTTTAAGTAAAACTGAATTTATTTCTCTCTTCAGTAAAAATACATTTTTCTTCCATCCTATGTTTTCTAAAAACATTTTTTAGAATGTTTTTAATATTATAATATTGTTTTTTAATTAAATTTTTATCATTTTATTAATTTTTACAAAATATTTTGAATGTAATCTTCTTTCCATTTTATGAATGAGACAATTTTGACCATTTTACAAAAAATGTGATAGGAATAATTTTTTAACAAGTACTTGATGAAAATAATTTTCTAACATCATAACCAATAAATTTTTAAAATATTAAATTATAATTTTCAAAGTCTATTTTTAGGGAAATTTATTTTAAAAAGTTTTTGCAGCCTTTTAGTTTTAAAAATATGATTTTCAATTTGAAAATTTTATTTTTCTCAAGAAAATTTCAAAGTGATCTTTTGAAATAAATTTTTGTCTAATATGACCTCCTATGATGTTGCTTATGATTTAATTGGGATATGATAAAATTTTAACATCCTTATTATTTGTTTAGGTAATTTAGGATTATGATGATTTATTATGAAACCCATTTATTTTCCATGGGTTATGCTCTGATGGATTGATGAAATGTTTTTAAAACCTGTTTTCATTGAATTTGTTATGGTATGATGATATGATGAATGCATTATGATCTTATAGAACACTTATTTATTTTTTTAATTATATAATAGGTGGGACCTATATCTCCCTTCAATGTATTGGGTAAAAAATTATATCTCAGGAGATAACTATGGGAAGCAAGTTGTGGTTCTTGATCCACTATAGGAAGTAGGTGATGATGCTTGATCTGTTATGATATGGGAAATAAGTAGGGATGTAAGATCCATTATGATATGTTAAACAAGTAATGATGCGTGATTTTTATGAAATTTTAAATAGTTTTTGATGCGATATTCATTGTGATTTGATGGTGTCAGATATTAACCTTGACATATAAAATGGTTTCTATAATTATAATGATGCCAAAATTTTATGACATATACTTATGGTTCATGATTTCTCTAGGATGATTTATTTCTCTTATTATTTAGGTATTATAAATTTATAAATATTTATGTCATGAATCATTTTTATGATCTTTAACATATTGAGTGTTGACATTGTGAGTAATGATCATAATCTCATACCCTTATTCTTATCCTATGCTATCAAATGTTTATCAATTGATATATCCCATGTTTAAAATTACTGAAAATATAATTTTATATTTCTTTTACCCATGTTATGAAGAAATGTTTTAGGTAGTGTATTTCTATGAATATTAGTTAAAGGAATGATCCTTAAAGGTGATGTTGAGGATTTTTCATGAAATAATAATATTATGTATCTAGTATCCATATACACTAAATCTTTTTGGTCCTCAAGTGTATATTTTTGAATTATATTGAATATTAATCTAAAAATATATAATATTTATATATGAGCTTGTCTTATTTGGTATTATATTGAGATTTAGTAAATATTTAGTGATTAGGATTAGAAAAAATCTGGTAAAAACCATGGGGATAAGTCTTAATATAGGATAAAATCTAATATTTTGGTTATGAACATGGATAAACTAGGTTAAACCTAAGGTCATACATATTGAGAAGTTGTTTTAATGATTTAGGAATCATTATAATGTCATTTCATTAATATTTTATAGACCCTACAAATTATTATAGTTTGATTCTTGCACTTTTCTTTTTGGTTTTAGTTTATGGGGAGAACTAGTAGACATCATGGTAATAATGAATGTGATGGAAAATGAAATGATTTTCCAAATAAAAACCCAAATAATTTAGGATATGTATTGCATAATCTTGTTTATATGCTCACACAAATTTCTATGGGCAAGAATCATGAAATGCTTCTAAATGATCAAAGGAGGTAACAATATACTATTGAGTCTTTCATGTGGGAACATAAAACTTATTTTATCAGGTCTTATTATCCACTAATATTTGAGTAATTGATCCATACCAGAAATAATATATTTTATGTTCTCTAAATCATGGAACATAAAATGGTTGTATTATCTATTTATCATTTGGAATATAATGAAAATCAATAGTGGGAACTTATTAAGAATACGAGTTAAGTGGAAGAAATTTAATCTATATAATGGGATGAGTTTATAGGATATTTTTCAATAAATAATTACCTTTTATTTTACATAGAATGGTGGAGAATTAATTTCTTAAGATTAATAAAAAAATTTGAATCTATAGGAAATTAGGAGGCGAATTTTACAAGACATTCAATGTATGCTTCTAGTTTAATCATTAGCCTTCAAAGAAAAATTTATTGATTATTTGGTGCTTAAAAAAAGTATCCAAAAGTTGTTATCTGTAAAAGATTTTAGTATATACAACTAAATTGTTTTATGTGAACTTAAGGTAGAAATGGAAATTATATATTCCCACTATTCCCATGATTTTGATAAGAATAAGAAGATCAAGTCTCATGATAACTTGAATAAATAACATGGTGAAAATAAATTACATGTATATTAATGCAAAAAATGTGGGAAGAAACCTCAAATAAATTTCTTGAATGGAATTAAAAGGTGCGGTTAATGTGGATAGGGGGTTCATAAATCCCTTAAATGTCAAAAGGCAATGAATGGGTTGTTTAATGCAATGAATGTTAAGAAGATGACAACTAATGAACCTACCATGCTCTAATGCTTCAAATACTAATAATATCTGCATTATGAAAACATGTTCATGAACCCAAAGGTTTATGATTATGATCAAAATAAAAAACATCTTAAAATAAAATATAAAGGGAAATATAATTTTATCATGATGGCTGAATTAGGGTATGAGAATTATTTGGTGAAAGGTACACTCATTATCCACTCTTGAACAAATAATGTATTATTTGGTTATATCCCATCCCAATATTTTATATCTAAGGAAATTTTAATGGGTATTGAATTTATAGGTCAATTATTATATATTTAGTTAATGGTAAATAATTGTAATGATACTACATTTTCATCTCTTATTTATAGTTTCTCCATGATTAAAGTTTGTAGGAAAGTGCTTAGTGATAATATTATGATTATCCCTGTGGTTGTTTTTTTATTATTCAAGGTATTGATTTGATTTACTTATATAGAGCCCTTATCTGATTATGAGGAAGGGAAGTAACATTTAATATTCCAAATAAACCCATTTATATTGATCGGTGAAAGGTTGAATATGACATTTTGATGGAAATTACATCTATCTCACGAATATTAATCCATATCCATGAAGGATGTCTATATCATATGGTTAGGGAGAAAATAAATTTTGATGATACACCTATCATTCCTGATCTTGTTGGTGTATTCTTATAGTAATTTTTGGTTCATCATCTGAGTCGTGAAGTTGTGTTTTCAATATAACTTATATCCGGAGTTTGATTTATTTCAAAGAATCCATATATAATAAACCCAATTAACTTGTATGAATAGAAAAATAAATTATAAAAGAATATTGAAAAGGGATTCATCAAACCAGTGCATTACATTGGGGTGCACATGTTATTTTGTTAAGAAGAAAGATGGATCAATGAGACCTATATTGACTATCAAGAACATAAAAAGATCACTATCAAGAAAATGTATCCTCTACCCTATAATGATGAGTTTTTTGATCAACTCTACCAATATCAATACTTTTCCAATATTGATCTTCATTATGGATATATTCAATTAAGAGTCAAGAATGAGGATATACCCAAGACTATATTTTGAACAATGTGTGGACACTATTAGTGTATAGTGACACCATTTGGCCTCACCAATTTCCCTTCCAACTTCACGGATTTAATGAATAGAGTCTTTAGAGATTACCTTGATTAGTTTTTTAGTATTATTTATCGATAATATTATTTTTTATTTAATGAGTAAGGAAGAGCATGAATGTTACTTGAGAATTGAACTAAATTCCATAAGCAAGGATAAACTATATAAAAAATTTACAAAGTGTGAATCTTGTCCACTAAAGTTATCATTTTTGGGTCATATAATCTCAAGCATGGCTATATTAGTGGATCCATCAATAACCAAAGTTATTTAATGTTGGACCAAACCAACCACTATGACTGGCATCCAATGTTTTCTTTCTCTGGATGGATATTATTGACAGATTGAGGAGAATTTCCTAGGAATATATAAGTCACACACCAAGTTAACATAGAAGGGATCCAATTTCATATAGACATATATATGTGGAAGAGTTTAAGGGATTTAAGAGAAGTTTAGTCAGTTCACATGTTCTTACATTACCCTATATTGGACAAGGGTTTATAATATACATTGATGTATCTTAGAAGGGATTATTATTATCTCCCATGCATAATGACATGGTTATAGATCATTCCTCATGAAAATTTTAGGTTTATGAAGAAAAATTATCTAACTCACGATTTGGAGTTATCTACAATAATATTTACATTAAATATATAAATGTATTATATTTATAGAGAAAAGTGTGACATATATACTGATCACAAAGTTTTAAATTATATATTATCATAGATGGAATTGAATATTTTATAGAGAAGATGGTTGGAACTGTTTAAATATTATGACTACTCAATACATTACAACCCTAGAAAAGTGAGCAAGGTGGTTGATGGTTTGAGGTGGAATGATCATACTAGATTATCCATGATGAGGATAAAAAAAATATCCAATATGTTTGGATTTATAAAATATGGATACTTAAACCATGATGTAAGGGGAGAAATCCATTATTTCTCTAATAAGTGTCTAATAATCTATGGAAGTGAAGATTAAATAATTGTAGATGGATGATGTATATCTACATAAGAAGGTGTGAAATGTTCCTTAGTTTAACCTTGATTATGATGGAATTATAAAGTTTAGGAACCCTGTTTGTGTCCCCTCAATAAAAGTTTTAAAGAAGGATATCTTAGAGAAGGATCATATTTCCCCATTCTATATTCATCTTGGAAGTATTAAGATGTATAGTTATTTGAAGAAGTATTTATAGTTGGATAACATAAAGAGACATAATGAAAAATATGTATCCCAGTTCTTGGTATGTCCACAAGTAAAGGATAAGATAAAATATTCTAAGGGGATGTTACAACCATTAACTATACTAGAATGGAAATGGGATGACATCACCATGGATTTTATC
This sequence comes from Viscum album, assembly GCA_963277665.1. Lineage (NCBI taxonomy): Eukaryota > Viridiplantae > Streptophyta > Magnoliopsida > Santalales > Viscaceae > Viscum > Viscum album. The sequence goes on along the minus strand of OY728155.1, from coordinate 185,778,344 downwards.
ACAGGTATCACAAAAAAATCTAAATTGGACATTTATCTTTGGGTTTTATTTGATCACATTAAAAATTAAGCACGATTCATCACTATCAGGTAATATTTCTCTCTGGATCATCTTTACAAGAAATACTTTCAATAAGAGGTAAGGTTATATAGAGTACTACATTCTGTTATATTTGATCGAGATTCAAGTTTTGCATCGAAGTTCTAGTAAAGACTTCAGTAATCTATTGATTAAAAGTGGAGTTTTAGAACTATTTATCAACCTTAGATATATGGTTATTGTGAGAGAATAATTAAAACCCAAGAGAATATTTCGATATCTTGTTTAGTGGATTTCAAAGGTGGTAGGGATCAACACCTAACTCTACTTGAGTTTTTTTTACAACTATAACTTCCAATCAAGTATTCTGATGGCTCCTTATAAATCCCTATATGGAAATAAGCATAGGAATCTAATGTAATGGCATGAAGTTAGAGAAATAAATCTATTGGGACATGAGTTATCTAATGAAATGGTAGAGAAGGTTATAACCATTCAGTAACACTTAAGTGCAGTACAATGTTGATAAAAAGTTTATGGTGATAAAAATAGAAGTGATCTAGAAGTTGAAGTTGGGGAGAAGTTGATTCTATGAATTTCTCCTTGGAATAAGTGTATGATATTTGGAAATAAAGGTAACCTAATCCCTATGTATATTGGTCCCTTCTAAATTCTTGATCTTATCTGGATGATTGCTTATCTATTGGAACCTCCACCAAATATCTCTCTAGTCCATGAAATGTTCCATGTATCTCTCCTGAGGAAGTTCATACCTAATTCATCACATTTAATAAAATTAGGGCTCACACCAATGGAGAATAAAATTTCATACGAGGAACAACTGGTGTATATTAAATATTGTACATGTAATGTTCTATAAAAAATAAAAATCCCCTGATTAATGTTTTACGGCGAAACTATGAGCTTAAGGAAGATATGTGGGAACCTGATGAAGTAATTAGGTATCACTATCTTCATTTTTTATACCTAAGTTATGGAATTACAAGTTTGAAATTAATTTCAATGGGGTTAGAATGTAACAACCCATGATTTTATAATTTTTTGTTTTGAAATAAATTTAATTTCTTTGATAACTTCTATTACACGCAACACTATGTTTTAACAAACCATAATATACTATTAATATTATTATTTAAACATGACTACTACAACAAAGCCATTAAATTTGGATATTTGAATAGGAATATATTTTTTTGAAAATTAATTATAATTGTTTAAGATAAATAAAAAATATATATAAATGATACATAATTTTTTGTAGACTTTATATGCTTCAAAAATATTTTTTTCTCAATAAATGATTTTATTTGTTTTTTTTAAAACAATAAAATTAATTTTTTTAAAATTTTAGAAAATTTATTCGAAAAAGTAAAATTTTGTTTTGAAATGAAAATTTCAAAATTATCTTATGGTTAATTTTTTGGTTTTTTAGAAAGATTTATTTTCTGATGAATAATGAAAAATTCCGATTTTTATTGCAAACTACCCATTTGATTAAATAATTTATAAGGTCATGTTTTGATTTAAAATGGATTTAAAAGTAAAATTAGATTCATTATATTATAATTACTCCAATTTAGGTTGTTGTAATCAATTTCATATTTTTCTTTTATATTAATGTTTTTAATACTTTTGGATGTTCTTTTTGGAAAGCCGTTTTTCCTCATGACTTTGATTTTAATTTTAAAATAAAATCTTCCACTATATTGAATGGAATTTGGAAAAATTGTTTAATTTTTTTAATCACGATAATTAATATTATATGATAATGTTAAATTATGTTTTGGTGAAAATGTATTGTAAAAATAGTAGAAATGTATTACTACAATTAAGGTTAAAATGGGTTTACAAGGGGTTAAACTAAAATGATAAGGGTGAAAATGACTAAAAATAATATCCAATTATTTTTTTGTAGGATTATTTATACCTTATAAAATATAATTTTCAATAATGAACCATTTTAGATCCTTTTTTCATGTGAAAAATGTGGGTACACCTTTTTATTTTAAAAAAATTCAAGTGTGTCCACTCCCCTACTTATAAAATGCCATCCCTATCCTCACTTATTCACACTCCAAAAACTGTTCGGTTCATCTAATAACTTTACAAACACTTTATTTACTTTATTACCCACATATTAGAGTCCTTGGGTTAGGTATAAAGCCCTCTTAAAAATTCATTAGGTATAAACATAAAGAGGTTGTCCGAAGAGGAGGTAAAATTCTTAACAATACATTTTCATATTATTTCTTCTCCCAACTCATTAAAATACTATTAAACTATGATTATATAAAAACATAAGTTTATAAAATATAATTTTATTTTATTATGTAAGTATAATAACCAACATACATCCCCTATTCCATCAAATGGGAAATGAAACCATCGATCATGTGTAGGGCAGACTACCGCCTCGCGAACCGATGTAATTTATTTTTCATAACAACCACTCATAGATGGATATAATTATGAATTTAAAGTATATATATGATATTTATGACATAATTATTATTTAAGTATAATATAACATATACATTATTACTTTCTATTCTTTGGGAATACTATAACATCGCTCATGTGTATGACAAACTACTACATCACGAAGCGATGTGATTCGTTTTCCACTTACACTGTATATGGAAGGTAATAAGGAAATATTTAATTAATATATGTAATATATATGACATAATAATGACTTCAAAAAGTTGATATATTATTTACATTCCTTTTATACATCCGTTGAGAAAATGGAAACAACGTTCATGCATGTAACACCCAAATATTTTATGGTATATCTCCTTTTAATGTTAATCTTTTAAAAATCTTACATTGTACTCAATGCCAAGATTAAGAAAATAAAGAAATATTGTCATAAAATAGCCATTAAATTGGAAAAAAATGAATAATATCAACCTAATTATAAAATTTATATTATATATATATATTAAATTTTTTTTACATTTATCCAAATTATTTTATAGTCAGAGAATAAGAATAAATACAATTTTATTCATTAAAATGCTATATTTTTATAAAGGTGGTTTTACCAAATTTTTAATGGTGTTGTTGTTTTAAAGATATTTTTTGACAATTTTATAAATTATATTTGAAAAAAATAAACTTCTACTTTTAAATAAGAATATAAAAATTTACTTTGGTTTATTTTTAGGTTTTCTTCTGATAAGTTTCATGTTTTGAGGAATAGTGATAAAATATTTAATTTTAAATGAAAACAACTTTTATGTCTAAATAATAGTGTGAAATTATTTTTTTAATTTGTTTTAAAGTATAATTAGATCAATTTTTTATTAGTTAATCTAATTTAGGTCTTTGGAATCAAGTTAGCATTGAATTTGTGTGAAGTCCCAAAACCAGTTGCCAATAAACGGGTGCCCCAAGCCCGGTGGACCACATGGTGTCATGTACATCTCCCCGAATTCTAGAGGCTGACAACTAGTATCGAGGTCCTAGGGTTTGTCCATGGGGAGATTATTCCCTCATTATCAATGTGTATCACAATAGATGAAAGTAAATATAGGAAAATAGTAGAAGCAATAGGAGTAAACATAAGGTACAACAGAAGATATGAAAAACTATAATAAGAAATGAAACAATTGGAGTAGAATTAAACTACAAATGATATGTCATGTAACTAAAAAACTAGAAAACATGAATAAAAGACACTGGGAATAACATGTTACATAATAATATAAATTATATAAAAGACTATCCCAATAATCCCGAGTTTCGACTAAATCATCTGCTATCATGATCCATACTAAACAATAATAAATCAAGTGTTTGAAGCCATATACAACCTTTTTTCAACACTTGGAACCATGTAATCTACCCTTGGTACCAAACGAAACTGGGAGATGGTGTGAAATAAATATCAATGGGCCTCCATCAACGGTGTCTATAACATCTGGTCCGTGTAATGGAAATCTAATAGCATGTAAGTATGCATATATAAAGTAAAGCAGTAGAATATATCTAAATACCCAAGTATCAACTTCAGCCCCCGGCTGGTGTCTGAACATGTAAACAATTCATTATTATAATATTACTAGTTTATAAATAAGTCACAAGTTATGAATAGTGAAGGTTCTAAGTTATAACAAGAAAACATGTAATGATATTTAATAATGAAGTCCTCAGATAATAATCAAGGTGACATAGACCTCAGGTTTCACCAACATAGAAACAATTATAGCCTAGCATGGGGTAAGAGTGTAATACAAGGAAAATAGTCCAAGTAATTACACTATGAGATACCTACCGAGTCTAAGTAGTTTATCCAAGGTAAAATAGGGCTAATAAATGACTAGGACCGATGGGATTTAAACATAGAACCTACCTATCAAAGATGGATCCAAGGAGTGTATATGAGGCATCCTATAATGATATGTAAGGGATCCTACAATTTCATACCGAGCATCCAAAAAATAGACATGTATCAATATCTAGGCTGGTATCAACCAAATAATGTCGTATCCCTGAATCAGAATGGGGTTCCCAAGTGCTCCTGGTATTCTGCAATCATAATCCAAGGTTAGTTCGAGTCCGACCATTCCTATTTGATTATGAACTCTTATAATATTCCATTTAGTTCAAGCCTTTCCTTTAATTATTGTGATAAGGTCAAGTAGCATGAAACCATTTAATCAAGTCATTTTGTTCAAGTCTTACATTTCATTAGTGTGATAAGACTATGTAGCATTCAACCATCCATTTAATACATTTAAAGAACATTCTATATTAAATGTTAATTCCTATACCTTACATTAGTGTGGTAAGGGGTCCTACAGATATGAAACCTACTATTCATTACATTTTAAGTCCAATTCATATACTTAGTATACATTCCAATTCACATTTCACATTTTATTGTCAAATTGATTCACTTACTTTAGGCAAGTAAAGTTGTGAGCATACATGGTAATTTATGTTATGAAATTCATAATATAAAAGAGATTTTTAATATATAAACACTTACCATTAATAAGGTCAAGATGAGGAACACCCGAACAGTGTCTCAAATGTGTCAAAACACCAAAATGAAAATTATGGTATAACATCCTACATGGGATGAATGGAGTTGAGGGCGTAACCATGAAAAATTAATCACTTATATGGAAGGATCATATCCGTACAATTATAATGATTGTAAGAATGGAATATAAATTCTATAAATGGAAGCTGATGAATCAGTGGACCCCACATGACAAATCCAAAATCAATGACCTTGAGGGATGAGTTATAGACCACCCAAATTAGGCTTTTATGACTCTCCTCCTCTGATATTGGACTTTGATTTGTCTTAGATCATAGTAGATCTATCAAAAGGTGATAACTCAGTTGAGTGAAAAGGAGAAGGATAACTGCTCAAGAGGACTCAAGTACTTACCATTGCACATCCAATGTGATGAAAATAAGATCGATTGGATCACAGATGAAGGAGATCTCTTGATTCCTTCCTTAGATCTTCAAAGGGCACAAAAATCAGGGAAATTTTTGTTAATACTGCTAATATATGGATTAAGGAGGAAGTGGGTTTCTAATTAGATAATTAATGGAAAAATTGTCAAATTAACCCCAAAAATTTCTTGTGCATGGTTTGCCCACCTAGTTTAACAAACCATGCGCAAGTCATGAATGCTTACCTAGTAAGAAAGGGAAATTTCATAACCATGTTTTAACCATTCCATGTGGCTCTGTCTGAAAAAACACCATCCACATGGTTAGGCAAACCATGCGCCAACTGGGCGCCAATCATGCGTCTTGGCTACTTCCCCCAACAAGACATGTTCTGGGCTCTAAAAAAGACTTAGACACTCCTAAAACCTCTACTAACACATTAATAATCTATATTAGGTCTAAAGTAAGTATTTAGAAACAAAAATTACAATCCATACCAGAGTGAAAAAGAGGGTTCTTACAATCTTCCCCCATTAAAAGAACTTATCCCTTAGTTCACATTCCAAGGGAGTAGAAACGTCGTGTGAGAAAAAATATAGCCATTGGCTAATAGGTCGGCTTACTTCTCATAATTCTCATACTTCATGTCGTCATGCTACCATTACACTGGTACTAGAGGGACTTACCTACGTTAGAGAGCCATCATGCTCCATTCGATGATGCGTACTGGATACTCCTCAAAGGTAGTGTCAATATCTAACACAACTTCCCTAGGTTCAAAGGTATGAGATGAATCATCATGATACTAGTGAAGATGTAAAACATGGAAGATGTCATGCATATAATAGTACCTCTAATTTAGTAGCAACTGATAGGATAGTGACCTGAATCTTTCTAGGATCTAAAATGGCCCTACATAAAGAGGAGAATACTTTCCCTGCGTTCGTAACCGTCTATTCCCTAGACTAGCTGACACCCAAAGGAAAACACAACCTCTATCCGAAAACTCTAAAGGTCATCGAAAATTATTGGCATAAGATTTCTATCCAAACTGAGCTACAGTATTATGCATTCTGATTAGGTGAATTTTTTCTAAAGTCTTCTGAACGAGACAAAGACCTAGTAGGGCTGCCTCACATACCTCTAGCTGACATAGGGGTGAATGGAATGGCCTACCATATATGGACTCAAAAGGAGCCATCTGAATTGTCTCCAAAAATCTATTATAATAGGCAAACTCGATGAGAGGGATATGCTTCTCCCATGAACTGCCAAAATCATGGACACATGCTTGAAGCATATCCTCTAGATCTTATGTTGTCTATTATGATTTCCCATTAGTCTGAGGGTTAAAAGCTATACTTAGATGCATCTGCGCCCCCATAAAATTTTTCAAACCCCACCGGAATCATGAAGTGAAATGAGAATCCCAATCTAAAATGATAGTACGAGGAACCTCATGTAGCCGTATGATCTCACAGATATACAATCTTCCCAGCTCCACAACTGAGAAAGTATCCTAGATAGTAATAATGTATGATGATTTTATTAGTCAGTCAATGAATACACATATATCATCACTAACCCTATGTGAAATTGCTAAGAAAACTAAGAAATACATATCCAGGTCTTACCACTTACATTATGGGACTGGAAGTGGCTGTAATAAGACCATAGGTATCTGGTGCTCTTCCTTCACTTGCTGAAAACTAGAACACCTAGTGATAAAGCATGTCATCTGATTTTTCATTCTAGGCCACCAATATTGGAATCACATTTATCAATACATCTTAGAGATGCCTAGATGAACTTCACACTATGAAGGATGTGACTCTTTCATCAACTCCTCTCTCATATCTATAGGAACACATATACATCCACCTAGATACAAGACATCATATATATCCACAGACCAATCTAGAGGCGGGTTATCTCCTGATATAATCTCATGGAGTACTGAGCCTTTAGGATCTCAAAACTTTCTACCCTTCACCATAACAAGGAGGGAATATGTAATTGTCAAGGATGAGAGATAATACAACTCATGACTATCATGAAATTCTAGACACATCTCAGAAAAGAGGTCTATTAACTTCCATTCTTCACTAGCTTCGCATACGGCCTGTGTTTGAGTTTTTTGAATCAACGCATCTTCAACTACATTTCCCTTCCCAAGCGTATAGGATAGCTCAAAATAATATGATTGTAGACATTCAACCCATATTACCTGTCTAAGATTCAATTCTTTTTATGAGAAGATATATTTGAGGCTCTTGTGGTTTGTGTACACCACAAACTGCTCACCCAAAATATAATGTATCTAGAAATAAAAGGCAAGGAAAACTACTGAATGCTCAAGTTCGTGTGTCGAGTAATTTCTCTTATGATGTTTCAACTAATGAGATCCATAAAAAAGAATCTATCCTACTATATCAGTACTACTCCTAGGATTATGCATGATTCTTGATAATAGATGATATAACATCTTCCTGGCTTCGGAAGAGTTAGAATAGGTGATGATACAACCCTCCCTTTCAGCTCCTGAAATGATTTATCACATGATTCTATCCATGTGAACTTGAGACCCTTACTTTTAAGACTATTAAGAGGTGAAGAAAGGTAGGAAAAGTCCTTTATGAAATTCTTGTAATATATAGATATCCCCAACAAGATCTATATAAAAAACACGTTATTGGTATGATCCTAGGAAACTACAACACTAACCTTTTCAACATCAAAAGATATGCCTAATTCTAAAATAATATGACCTAATAATTGAACCATGTCGATCCATAAGTGGAACATAGAAAGCTTGGAATAAATATGATGCTCTCTTAGTGTAATCTGAATGATCTCAAGATGTTTGGAATGGTCTCTATGAGTATAAAAATAAACTAATATGTCTTCCACAAAGACCACAAAAAAAGAGTCTAAACTGGGGTGGAACACCCTATCCATTAGATCCATAAAAACGGTGGGTGTGTTCATAAAATTGAATGAAATAACAATGCACCCATATAGAGAATACCTACTAAGAAAATCTATACAAGGCATGTCTTTTTGTATGACTCACACATGATGATAACCAGATCTCATGTCAATCTTAGAGAATACCTTTGCTCCTTGGATCTGGTCAAAGAGATCATCTATTTGAGGAAGTGGATACCGGTTCTTGATTGTATGTTGGGTCAAAAACCCCTAATCAAAAAAATATTAAAGGTTCCATCCACTTTCTTGGAAAAAAACATGGGTTAACACCAAGAGGATGTATTAGTATGTATAAATAATTTGGCCTCTAAATCCTCTAAATACCATTTGAGCTCTTGCAAGTCTATAGGTTCCATCCTGTATGGAGTAATGGAATCTAGGTCCACTCTTTTAATAAGCTCAATTATAAAATCTACTTCTATCTCATGAGGGAATCTAGAAAAATTACTAGTAAAGAAATCCATGAAATGATCTACTACAGGATGGGAATAAACGTTACATAATCCTTGATTCTCCATGAAGATATTTTCAATCTGTGCGGTCACTACAACTAGCCTATGATGATCTGGTCCCACTCTACTATCCTAGATATCCCACTCAACCTTATGTAGATAATTTCTTCCCTCTAGTAATTTAAATGATACCCTATAGTGATATAATTCTATAAAATCATGATAGTGAACCAACCATTCAATTCTAATAATGACATCAAATCCCATCATCTCGATAACAAAGAGGTTTTATAAGAATGGGTAACTACTTACCTCAAGGCGACAACTCGTATGATGGGGTATTCCCTCTTTTTATACCCCTAGCGGTGTATCTAGGATCATTACACCATAGTTATACTATATCTATAGTCTAAGACATTCCACAATATATAAAAATATAAAAGAGTTTGAATCGCCTATATCAAATAAAGCAGATATTGTAGTAGATGCCAAAATAATAGTACCTTGTACTATAAATGGTCCCATAGACTGATCCTTGGGTATCATCTATAGTTCATGAAACAAACTTGATCCACGACCCTATGAAATAGATAGACTACCATAATCAAAACTACTTTTTTGGTGCTACTGGTGATCAGGGGTCTGACTACCAAAACCACAACCTCCTCCTCGGTCAGACCTACCAGTGCTATTCTAACTCCTTACTTGATGCGGTGTGAAAGAACCCGCTCCGGAAGGTAGAGGTGGTGTGAATCCTTTCCCACTTGTGGTTGGTGGAAAGGACCTACAGAAAATCTAGAGAATCCCCATACAACCGCAAGCCTGATATTCCAGTGAGTCTCTATCACACTAAGTATTCGAATGCCCTGGTCATCCATACTGATGACACACTTTAGAGATATCGAATCAGTCACTCAGGTTATTGCTTCCCAAATGAGAAACATCAATAGAATGCTTCCTACTACTGGAAGAACTACTGTCCTACCAAGACACTAGTCTTATATACCCAATACTATTTCCATCCCTTAGGTTGCACTCAGTGATAATATCCTTATTTAATATCTCAAAAAAGTAGGCAGGTGAAATACATTTACCTATGTATGGATGGAATACTAGATCCCATCATTGAAACGCCAAGCATATAAAATATCAGGTATAAGTTTCATTTCATTTTACATTTAATTTACATGTTCACTCCTTTACCTTTCATAAACATGATAAGGCAGGATAAGGAGATGCAATCAATTCATTTTAGATGTCAAGATTCACTTTATAATGGATATCCATTTCCAATGAACCAGTTCCCATATACCTATCACTAGAAACAACACCCATTTATTCATAACATAATGCCTTGACTCAATAAATTATTCATCCTCACCCATGAGGGCCCATACACCTCATGAATTGAGACCAGAAATCACTTAGTCGCAACCAATAATAATACAAGCATAATCTAACTACCACAACATCACACAAAAATCACAAGAATATCAAGAAATACAAAGTAGTGAAATGAACCTATATGGAATGGCAATATGCATGACATGCGAATTTTAGGTGCCAATAATGATTGATGTAAAAATTCTCATTTACCTCCTATCATCGAGCCAAGGATGAAAGAAAATACTCAAATGGGGTGATAATCAACAACACCACACATCATGTGCATCACCCAATGGTGAAATAATATCAAATGTAATAGGAAGAATCAAAACAACAATCATATTTCAGGTAACTTGACTTTTTCCCTGAACATGGGTTCACGACGCCCAAGCACGAATTATGACCAAGTCCCAAGTGTTCATAATCTCCAATATATTGTCTCTATATAGTAAAGCATGAAAGGAAACATGCCTCTGATATCACTTTATGATGCCCCGAACCCATATTCCACTAAATGGGTGCCCCGATCTAGGTGGTCCAAATGTAAGAATGCATATATAAAGAGAAGGTTACAAATTATAACATCATTCATGGGATGAATGGATCAAACGTGTCAAAACACTAAAATAAAAATTATGGCATAACATCATACATGGGATGAATGGAGTTGTGGGAGTAACCACTAATAATTAGTCACATATATAGAAAAGACAAAATCTATATTGTTATAAAGATTATAATCATGGAAAATAAATTCTATAAATTGCACTCGATGAAACCGATGGGGCCCACATGACAAATCAAAAATCAGAAAACATGAGGGACGATTTATAGATCACCCACCATAGTCTTGTACGAATCTACTCCTCTGATATTGGCCATTGATTTGGCTCAGATCAAAGTATATCTTAGAAATGGATGAAAATGCTTATACCTCGATAACTTGGTCGAAAGAAAAAGATAAGGAGAACGGATCAAGAGGACTTGAGTACTTACCATTGCACATCCAACATAACGAATGGAATCTTGATCGGATCCCGTACAAAGTAGATCTCTTGATTCCTACATTAAATATTCAATGGAATCCAAAATGAGATCAATATAGGTTAATCCTACTGAAATGTGGATTAGGGAGGAAGAGGGGTTTGAATTAGATCATTAAGGGAAATATTTTCAAATTTCATAGAAAAATGGAATGGGAACAGTTTGAAAAACCATGCACAAACCGTGCATCGTTACCTGGGTAAAAGTATAACTTTCACGGTTAGTCTGCATGGTCATGCACCAAAAATTCAAGGTTGATCTATAAAATAAACATCTGCATAGTTAGGAAAACAGTGCGCCAACCGTGTACAAACCGTGTGACTTGGCCAGTTTCCCCAAAAAGATGTGTTTTGGGATCTGAACAAGCCCTAGACACCCCTAAATCCTCTTCTAAGCCATTAGGTATCCATATTATGTCCAAATAAAATATTTTGAGTGAAATTTAAAGGATACATACCTGAGTGAAAACCGGGATCATAAAATTTGGATATAAAAACATTTCAATTTTTTGAACATTTTCACTTTGAAAACTCATTTTCCCATTCCATCAATGAGATTAATTTTAAATTATTTCTATCCAATTATGTGTTTTGAATATTTAAAAATGGATTAAATCTTTTTAATCATAAGTTACAAATTTATTAAATAGGTTTCTTTTATTTTTGGAAAATATGAATAAAAACTTTTTTATTTTTTAAATTACCATGGAAAAAGTGTAAATCATGTAATTAAGGGTAAAAATAATGTTATAAGTATTATAAAATTACCCTAAAACTTATACTAATTTTATTGGATGAATTAGTTTTTATCTAAACCATCCATGTGCCGATTTTATGGCCTCTTGGAGCTACTTGGATGACTTTAAGTCTTTTATAGTATTTTATTCTTTGGAAAGTCCAATAGTCATAATCTTGTTTAATAATTATTACATTATATATATATGGTCATTTAGAATATATATTCAACTATAAATATTAATTTGTAAGATAAAATGTTTATCTTCATCATGATAATTTATTTTTAATTTTTAGGGAAGAAATAATTAAATTAATGTCTTGCACAATGATTATGTAGAAATTGTCTAATTTTTTTAAAAAGTTTGGGGCCAAAGACTCAATTTATTATTTAAACCAAATACCTCTTTAGTGTGGGTAGAGGTAGACCCATTACATAGCCTGAAAACCCAAGGCAAAGTGGCCTGAATATAAGGATTGCAAGCCCATTTTATGGCCTAATGGACTCCTCAGTGAACAATACTGTTACAGTACCCACGCTGCTACAGTCTATGCTACAATACCACTGCTGCTATAATACCTGCTACGGTGCATCCGCTGCTACAGTTCCATTGTTGCTATAGTTCTGCCACTGCTATAGTACTCTACTATAGTATTTCTATAGTACCTGAAATATTTTTCCCTACCCAGATTTGATCCTGGGTCTTTTGGATGCCAAGCAGGATCCTCTAAAAATTGGGTACATGCTCGTTTGCAGAAAGGGAAACTGTTTAATTATTGGACATATCATATAAATGATATTAAAAATATTAAAATAAATAAAATTTGATATAATTGATGTCATAAATGAATTTAATATATTAACTAGATATTTTAGTGATGTATTAATGATTTTTTCGAAGTTATTTTGTGTAATAATATTTTATAAAAACTCAAGAAATGAATACGTTAAAAAATTGGCATTAATGATATTTTAAATTAAATAATATTTTATTAAATGATATATAATTCATAAAAATATAAAAAACTTCCAAATGATTGATATATGGATAAAAATGTCATCCAATAACTATTTATGGTTATTTTGTAAATTTATAGTAACTATATTAGCCCTTAAATAGTGAAAAGTAAAGTTGTTGTGGTAATAGTTATAGGATTTAACTAAGGTTTAAGAAAGTGCCCCTTACCTCAATTATAAAAAGGAACCTCCTACCTCACTTCCTAACACAAATTTGAACTATCTATCTTGACCAAACCCTAAAATATATTTTTTATAAATAGATTTAGTTAATTTCGAGGGTTTCTATTCCTTCCAAAATACGCATCCTAGATCACTTTAAAAGTGATAAAATGAAGTCCACCAAAACGAGGTAATCGTCTTTATCAACTCTTTCAAGTTGATTTATTATTATACTTCCTATTATTGTGTGGTTTCCATGATAAATTAACAAATTTAGTATTATATATAATCTAGGATATTTTATCTTTATGGGACAACCATACTCTACCTTTTATCCTTCCTATGAAAAATGAAAACACCGTGTGTGTGTACGTATGACTTACCATCTCTATGTTGTGGGGTAATTGGCTTTTCATCACAAATATACTTGTATGGGTATAATGATGGAAATAATTGATATAAATGTTAAATATGACATGATATTTATTCTTTAAAAATTAATATTCCATCCACTTTCTTACCGTTTTACCCATTAATGGAATGATATCGTCCCTTGTGCGTACGTATGGCCTAACATCTCCATGACGTGATGCGATTCATATTCCATGTTCACAAATCAAGAATGAATATAAAAATATATATAATGAATAAATATGATATTGATGAACTTAATATCATTCTGGAGATGGTGTAACCATATCATATATACAAGAATCGGGATTTACACAACAAAACATGCATAGGAAAATTAAGCAGTGAACACCCAAAACTAGGGCAATAATAAAATATTATTAACAAGTGGGTGATTAGATGATATAAGAGGATCATATAAGATATAATAAATATGAAAATGGTTTCGGTATAAATTAATACCTTTATTTAAACCATTATACATGAGGTTAAATCACGTATAACCAAAAGGAAGTATTTGGTAAGGGATTTCATATCAATTTCATTTCATCGAGGCATATTATAATGATATACACATAGTTTCTTTTATATGGTGTATATATTTTCCCTTGAAATGTTAAATCATGAAACTTCTTATTCTCATAATATTATAATTCTAATTTAATGTTATTATTAATTGGGGATTATGATTTAAATGTTTCAAAGTGGTGTGAGACAATTTGGAATGTTTAATTATAATTTCCCTCAAGAATGTTTTAATGATTTTTGAATGGTATTTCCATTCATCATCATAAAGACCCCTCATTTCTACGTACCGTCTAGTAAAGAATTATTGATAAATCCATTTTATTTTTTCAATATAGATATTTTATTGTAAGTCTCATTTTTTATTAATTAAATCAAATATTTGATATATGAGGAATGGTTTGGACTAAAATACATCAGTGGGACCCGGTTATAGATAGCCCCTCGATGCATAAGAAGTCTAACGAGTTAAATGAGTTGGCCAAATCATAGTATTTTTAATTTTCTTTAGAATAGATCATGATTGTATAGTAGTTAATTTTTTAAATACATTACGTCCAATATTAAATCATTACCTTCATCCAAAATTCATTTCAATTATTATCGAGAGTATTTTCACTCTTAGAAAATATATGGAGGCATTTCATTTTATGACTATTGATTAAATGAAATTTTTTTTAGTTAGTTACATTGACATATTTTTTATGCTTTATCCAGTTATTTGAATGGCATGATTTCTCAGTTATTTTACTATAATGTTGATTTATTCTCATTGATTAATGATATCTTCCATTGTACTTAACCATTAATGAGCAATTGAGCTCAGCATTATTTTATTTCATTTTACATGGTTCCCAATAAGTTTATTATAACTAATATGTTGGGTTAATCTAGGATAATAATGGTGTTATCAAATAAAATATTTTTTTGTATTTGGAGTTTAAAATTTTTATATGAATTATAATTATGTAACTAGTTTATAAAGACTACTTAACTATTTGGTCCTTTGCGATGCAATTCATTGTATCTTATGCCAATATAATAAAGTAATGCACCAGGTCTAGGGTACTGGGGTCCGGGTAAGTACAGTTGGTATAAAAAAAAGTATAGTATAAACCTTGGAAAGTAGATTTAGGAAAACATAGATTAGAAAATATAACCTTTTGAATGAATTTGAGGACAAGCATAAGTTTAGGATGTCATCTTATTGATTTTGTAATGATAATGGAAAACTTAGGTTAAAATTAAGGATTCATATATTGATAAAGTGTAATTATTTAGACATCCTATAAATGATTATTCATGACTATATAATTATTATTAGTGTTTCTCACATTGTGATATAGAATTTGGTCAATGGTGGGAATCAACACAGTTATACAAGTAATGGATATATTACTGATGATGAAGAGACTAAAAAATAAAAAAAAGGAAGGAGGTATTAAGGAATGATATGATCAAGTGTATTTAATGGTTTAATAAATAATTATAATGACTAAAGTTCTTCTGTATTTTGATTCAATAATTATTTAATTAATGATGCTCTAGTTATATGAATCATGATATATATCAGGATTGTACTATAGTACTTCTTCTTTAAGGATTGGGAAGCATGAATTTTTTTATTAAGGTTTTAAGGTGATCCATTATTTGGTATGTGAAAATAAGATCTACATTATGTTGTTTTGGGGATCTAAGGTTAAGTTTACATTGTAAATTTAGTGACCATCCTTCTAAAATTTTAGACATTGATTTTGGATAATAGTATTTTGAATGAGTCTTAAAGAAACTACTTATGTAATGGATTAAGTTGAACTTTGGATATTATTGGTTGAGGTTAAAGCATAGTTTATGATATTAAAAAAACTATGATAACCTTTTTGGTTTTAGTATAAATTTAATGGATGAAATAATTACTTATGGACTTATGAATCATTAAATTAATTTATGAATAAAAAATCATCTTGAATATCCATTTCCTAACATAAGATCAAGACACAACCAAAGAATTGGATTATTATAATGAAATGGAATGTATTAAGAAAATTTATTTTCTTAAGTTCTTATCTAAATAGTAAAATAATCTCTCAACTCCAAGGAAAATGATTTTGTAACAAAAATGTTATTAGTTTATTTTTATTTTTTTGAAATCAATTTCCTTTTAACTGATCACAAATTTAATTATTTTTTATGGTTAAATTTATAATGACCATGTTCTATATAAATCTTCATCAGAACAAGATAGTTTGATTTCTCTTTTATGTCATGATTTTCACTACACACTAATTTGATCCTATTAGAAACCCTAATTTTGTTGTGACCTTCTCATTTCCCTTTTCCACTTATTAGGGAGATGTTTTAATAACCATATTTCCCATGTGTGTTTCCCATAGATGAATTTTTAATTATCATCCTTTGATTTTTGAAGTGTAATTAAAACTTCTAAAGAAACAATTTATTTAAGGAGGGTAGAATGTAACACCCTAATATTTTATGGTATTTCTCTTTTAAAGTTAATCTTTTTTAAGGCTTACGTTTCATGCAACACCAAACATAAATGAGCAATGAAATATTATTATAGCATAGCTGTTAAATTTAAAGAAATAGATAGTATTAATTTTTTTAAAAAATTTATATATTATATACTTATTAATTTTTTTTACATTCATACAAATAATTTTATATACAAGATATAAGAATAAATCTAATTTTACGCATTAAAAACTATATTTTTCTATAGGTAGTTTTATCACCTTTTGAAATAACACGTCATTTAAATATAGTTTTTGAGACATTTATAAATTATATATGAAAAAAATAACTTCTTATTTTAAATATTAATATATAAATTTGCATTAGTTTATTTTTTCATATTTCTCTGATAGGTTTCATGTTCTTATGAATAGTGATAAAATATTTCACAGTAATTGAAAAGAACTTTTTTCATATAAATATGTTTTATTGATAAATTATATTTTTAATTGTTTTTAAAGTTTAATTGGATAAATTTTTAATAACTTAATCTAATTTAGGTCATTGGAATCATTTTTACATTGAATTTGTATATAAAATCATTTTAATCTTTAGAACATTTTTTCCTTAAAAACCTTTTTTCAAATTATATCAATAGATTAATTTTAAATTAATATTATCCAATTATGTGTTTTGAATTTTAGAAAATGGATTCCATATTCAGAATCATATGGTCAAAATTTAGTAAATAGGTTCCTTTTATTTTATGACTATATGATTAAAAACATTAGTGTTTTTTAAATTACCACAGTTAAGGGTAAATCGAGTGATTAAGGGTAAAAATAATATTATAAGTATTATAAAATTACCCTAACACATGTAAAAATTTTATTAAATGAGTTAGGGTCGACGAAAGTCATCCTTGGGCCTATGTTATGGCCTATTGGAGCCACTTAGATGAAATTAAGGCTTTTTAGTATTTTCTTCTAAGTCCAATATGTCATGCTCATGTTTTTAATAATTATTACATTTTATATATAAGGTTATTTTGAATATATATTTTAATATAAATATTAATTTGAAATATGATTTTTTATATTCATCATGATAATTTATTTTTAATTTTAAGAGAAAGAATAATTAAATTAAATGTTATCACCATGATGATGCAATAATTGTTTAATTAATGAACATATAAAATAAATGTTATTAAAAATATTAAAATAAATATCAATTGATATAATCAAAGTCATCCGTGAATTTATAGATGTTATAGACCTATTAGAGATTTATTAATGGTTTTTTCAATGTTATCTTATGTATTGATATTTTTCAAAAAGTCATGAAATGAATAGTGTCAAAATTTACAATAATGATTTTTTAAATTAAATAATAATGTATTAAATGACATTGAATTCATAAAAATATAAAATTAGTCCAAATAATTTGTATATGGTTTAAATTGTAATCCATGACTTATTTATGGTTAGTTTGACATTTTAAATTAACTATATTGACCCTAAAAGAGTAAAAATCCAAGTTCTCATGGTTAAAGTTAAAGGGTTTAACTAAGGGTTAAAATCAAAATATAAGGGTATAATTATGACCTCAACTTATAAAAATTTTATTTTATGAAGATTATTATACCATTATAACATTAATATATAATTTTAGTTATTTAATTGACACTTTTCAACGAAAAAAACTTATATATTTTTTAAATAAAAAATACTTACAAAATGTCACTCTCTTTGTATTTAATATCATGTATGTGTTCACATAGAGAGAAAATCATGACATGAATGAACCTAAATATCTATTTTAATATTAATAAAATTATTTTTTTTATATAATTATTCTTAATATTTATAAATAATATATTTACCTTAAATTCTTTTTCAATGTGAAAACAATATTTATTTTATAAATAGAAAAGTAAAATAATTGATGTTAAAAGTATTAATTTTGATATATTTGGGATTATTTAATGTGTATAATGAATTTTATATTTCAATAGAATATATTATAGATGTGATAAATCATTATATTATAATTCAAAAATTTTCATGTCGTATTTGAAGTCCAATTAAAATCATAGTATCAAATTTGAGAATAATGATCTCTTTTTGAATTAATATATTATTAAATTATTTAAAATCAAGAAAAAATTTGAATAATAAAAAATTTGATAATAAATGGTTGTAAATGTCTTAAAATATTCAAATATAGTCCATTTATAATCCTTTTTCTCTAGAATAGACTTATTATATTTTGATATTTTATGGATTTCTGAATCTGCCCCTCACATCAATTATAAAAGGAAACCACCTCTCTCACTTCCTCATACCAATTTAAGCCATATAGATCGACCAAAACCTGAAAATATATCTTATAAACATCCTTAGTTAATTTATAAAGGTTCTTTTACTTCCAAAAGTCCTACCCTATATCACTTTAGAATAGATTAAACGATGTCTGCAAAAGAAGAGGTAATCATCTTTGTCGACTCTTCAAAGTTTATTTATTCTTTTACTTACTATTAATGTGTTTTTTACATGATAATGTGATAAATAAAGTATATTATACATTATTATATTTCATTAAGATTATATGATCTCCATATTCCACCTTTTATCCATTTTAAAAATTGAAAACACTATGTGTGTGTGTGTGTCTGTATAGATTACTGTCTCCACGCCATGGATTATTCTATTTTTAATCACCACTTGGATGACTATAATGATGGAAATAATGGATATATATGATAAATATGAGAAGATATTTATTTTTAAAAATTTATTTTCCATAAAATTTCTTACCATTTAACCCATTAATGGAATGATATCGTCGCTCGTGCATACGTACGACCTACTTTCTCCACGGCATGATTCAATTTATATTCTATGTTTATCATCCAATAGTGATTATAAAAATATATAATGAAAATATATTTTATCTAAAACCTTAATATAATTATGTATATTATGTAACTATATCCTATATACAAGAATCTATACTTACAAAACAAAACATGCTTAAGAAAATGAAATAGTTAACACCCGAAACAAGGGTAATAATAAAATATTATTAACAAGAAGGTGATAAATTTATATAATGGGATCATATAAGATATCATAAATAATAAAATGGTTATGAAATAAATTAATAATTTACTTTAAACCATTATACTAGAAGTTAAATCATGTACAACCGAAATGAAGTGGGAGGTAAGAGATTTCATCTCAATTTCATTTCATTAAGGAATATTGTAATGTTATACACCTAGTTTATTTTATATTTTGTATATAATATACTCTGAAATGTTATATCATTTTATTTCTTATTATCATGATATTTTAATTTTAATTTAATGTTATTCTTTTATGGGTATTATATTTCAATATTTTCAAAGTGGTTTTGGACACTTTGGAATGTTTAATGATTATTTTCCTCAATAATATTTTCATGATCTTTAAGTTATATTTCCATTCATAAATTTTAAAAAAACTCATTGTTACTTATCCTTAATTGAGAAATTATTTATAACTCTATATTATCTATTCAATATTGATATTTAATGATAATACACATTGTTTATTAATTAAATTGATTATTTGATATATGAGGAATACTTTGGACTAGCAGACATAGGTGGGACCTATTTATAGATAGCCCCTTGATGTGTTGATAGTCTCATGGGATGAATAAATTATCCAAATTAGAGTAGTTTAATCTATCTCTATAATAGATCCTTATGGTATAATGGTTCATGTTCTAGATACATGAGGTTTAATATTAAAGCGTCGCCTTCATTTATAATTCATTTCAGTTATTATCTAGAGTATATTCGCTATGAAAAAATCTAGGGATGCATTTAATTTTCAGAATATTGATTAAATATCACTTGTTTTATTTATTTTCCTTTCCATATTATTTAGGCTTATCAAATTATTTTAATGCCATGTGATCTTAGTTATTTACCTTATCATGTTGATTTATTCTCATTGATTAATGATATATTCTATTGTACTTAACACTTAATAAGAAATTCATATCACCATTATTTTGTTTCCTTTCCATAGTTTTCAAATAATTTTAGTATGATTGATATGAAGGTCTAAGCTAGGAGAATAATGGTGTCATCAAAGAAAATACTTTTTTTGTATTTTAGGTTTTAAATTTTAATGTGAATTACAAGTATGTATATAGTTTAACAAGAATACTAAACTATTCATTATTTTGAGATGTGATTTCTTGTATCTTATTATTATGTAACAAAGTACTACACTAGCTTTGGTATACTTGGGTTTGGGTCATTACAATGCTTATATACGACCCACCATCACCATGAATTGTGTAATCTGTTTTATGTATATAACATTAATAGATTACTCTATATAAATATATAATAAATATATATGATATTTATATCATGGTTAAATTTCTTGAGATTATTGTGCCTTGACAAATTTAAACGAACCAAAAAATACCAAATCAAAACATAAGGGAAAAAGAGAGTAGTTATTACACGAAACATGATTTTAACAAGGAATTTTTAATTAACGGGTAATAAAAGGTCATAAGTAAATCATATATGGTATGATATATATATTAGTATAGTTATATAGTGTATTTATAAGAAACCTATATTTATTATACATGAGGTTTGAATGTGTGTGAAGAAATTCGAGACTTTAGGTAAGATATTTCTAGTCTCTATATTATTTCTGGCAGATATATGTATAATTCTACAGTTTTTTCAATTGTGTGTTGTATGTAATACCCATTTTAAATTTTATATAATTAATATCATTTTTTTCATGAAATTTAAATTTTATTTTTATTTTATTCTTTAATGTGTCTTATGATTCTAAAGTTACCAAAGTGATAAGGGACTTTTGTCTCACTTTTACTTATGTGGAACACGTTCTATATTCACAACCTGTCTCTTTTGTGTTGTGTATATACTTCTCATAAATTTATTTTATGGTTATTATCATGAATTTTCTGAATATAAATATCTATCTAATGTTCTTTTTTTCAAGGGGCTTATGATTCAAAATATACCTATGTGGTAAAGGTTTTATGTTACAATCTCTTTGGTTATTGATATGGTTTATGATATAGTTTATTTTAAAGAAATATTGTGATAAATATCTCAATAAACTCATTTATTTTATATACTATGGTTATTTCATGAGAATATATGTTTTACTTTCATTTTACTCTATTTATGTGACCAAAATTCTAAATGAATATTTTTAAGAAAAACTGACTTTATTTCTCTCTTCGGTCGAAACCCCCGTTTCTTTAAAACCCAAGTTTTGTAAAAATGTTTTAAAGAATGTTTTTAATATTATAATATAATGGATTAAATTTATTTTTACAATTTTTTTAATTTTTAATTTTTTTAAAAGGAATATTCTTATCATTTTATGAATGAGGCACTTTTGACCTTTTTATCAAAAATGTGAAAGGATTCGTTGTTTATCATGTATGACGTGAAATAGTTTTTCCTCAATCATGAAAAATCAATGTTTTAAAGATTAATTTTTAATATTCAAAGGATATTTTAAAATAAAATTATTTTAAAAATGTTTTTTGAACTTTTATTTTTGAAAAACTGATTTTCAAAATGAAAAGGTTATTTTACCCAAGAAATGTTCCAAGCGATCATCCAAAATAATTTTCCATTTAAGATGAATAAATTTAATGTTACTTAATCTTTACTAGGGATATGATTAAATTATACCATCCTTATTATTTATTTTCTAGGTTCATGATTATTATAAAAATAAGTTTATGAAACCCATTTCTTTTCCATGGGTAATGATATAATGGATTGATGAATTATTTTGGAACCCTTTTTTTGCATGTGTTATGATATGATTATATGAAGAATGATTTATGATATTTTGGAACACTTATGTGTGATTTTCATTATGTGGTGGATGAAACCTATATCTCACTCTAATGCATTGGGTAAATAATTATTTCTCATTAGATAACTATTAGAAATAATTTGTTCTTCTTGATCCACTATTGGAAAAATGTGATCATGAATGATCCATTATGATATGGGAGACATGTATACATGACTAATACATTATTAAGGGGAAATAGTTAATGTTTCCTGATCCATTATGTAATGGTTAATTGGTTTTGATTCCTAATATATTATTATTTTATGGTCTCATATGTTAACCTTGCCTTATGAAATGGTTTCTGTACTTATAATGGTTCCACACATTTTTGAAAAGGACTTATTGTTAATGAATAATATATGATGATGTCTAAATATTATGATTCATGTCATTTTAATTGATAAATATTTATGTCACGATTCATGTTTTTGATCATTGATATATTGGGTACGAACTTTGTAAGTAACGGTAATGATCTCATAGCCTAGTGCTTATCTTATGCAGTTATATGATCATGAATTGATATCTCCCATGTTTAACCATATTGAGTATCTGATCTCACCCTTTCTTATGTTTCCTTTACCCAACTTCTGAAGAACGTTTTTATGTATGGAATTTCTATTAAGTTTACTTAATGAGAAGATATTTGTGAGAGATGTTGAAGATATTTTATGAAATAAGAAGATTGAGTATGTAGTCTCTAAGTACACTAATATTATATGATCCTTGGGAATATATTTTTGAAATGCTTAGAATATTCAACTAAAAATATGTAATATTTATATATAAAAATACTGGGTCATGTTATTGGATGTGACACTCTACGCTCGTTGGAAATTCTATTGGATGTGATGCTTTGTATTGGTAGCAATAGTTTGTTTTTTTTTGAGTGTCAGAACAAGGTTATTGTCATGTTGATTGATATTATTGAGTATAATGTATGTGAAACTCCAAATATGTGGTTTAGATTCCATTATTATTCTAAAGTAAAGGAAAATATACAATATGGATTAGGTGTTAGACTGAGGCTATTGACATTGATAATATACTTTTTGGTTTAAGCGACAGACTGGTGCTCTAGGAAATGATGGTATACTAGGTGGAATGGGATGTTTAAATTATAATTCACATCTGTTGTTTTGATTCTATAATAATTATCTAATCATGAATAATATACTAAATGGATTAAGTGTCATACTGAGTCTCTAGATACCGATAGTATACTTATGGTTTAGGTGTTGGACTAATTCTCTAAGAATTATTGTTTTTAGATGTGGGTTAGATGTTAAACTGATGATCTAGGTTTTGTGTAGTACTTTAACATGGAATGTGTACTTGAGAATGCTTTTTCTAGGTACCAAGTAATATATTGTGAGTAAATTCATAATGTTTGGTTGAGACTTCAATAGAAGTGGATCCCACATGTTATTTTGGGAACATAGCCCTCAAGACGTGATTAGAGATACCCCTACATTTTCCAAAGTTGGTATGGTTGATCAGAGTCATGAACCCAAGGTTCAATGACGGTTTATTTGTATTTATTTCAGTAATATTTTAGTTAGTCTAAACATATTTCATTATCATTCACTTTTGACAATTGGTTATAGGTTCACCTTTGGGGGTGACATATTGAGTTTTATTTCTCCCCCCTATACATGAACCTCAGTGTGTGTGCATACCTTATGTCTTATCCGAGGATGATAATGAATGAAAAATAGACATGTTGAAGGCCTAGGATTAAATTATTGAGTGAGTTGGTATTGTGGAGTATGATGATCGGACAAGAGTAGTTCGACAAGGTATTGGAGACCAGGTATGTGACATGGCTCAGAGTAGGTAGTAGATCTTGATGTTTTCATTTTCAAGTTATTTATTTTGTATATGAGATTGGACTATTTGGAAATCATTGTTCTAAATATGTAATGGATTATCGGGCCTTTACAATATTTCATTTTATTATTACATGATTCTATTTCATGTTATTTATTATTTCTATTTACTTTTTTGTGTGTGATGTTTGGTTATTTACTTCTGGTTGTGCGCTATGATATGGGGGTATAGTTTTCTAAATGTTTCACCTTAGACCCTTACTAGTAGTCATTAGTCTCTGGAATATAATGAGTTGCACATGGGGTCTTGTGGTGAAGTAGATCAGGGAAATAGTTTAGTGGTATCTAGGGAGAGATGTTAGACATAATAAGTTTTATATCCAAAAATTCCTAAACCATATTTTCAACAATACCATAAGACCAATCATCACATATTGTCAATAAATCCAATAAAAACTCTTAGGCTTCAATAATCTCTTAATTTTGATTTTTTTTGAAAATATCCTCTTTAATATAACTCCATAAAATCTTTACAGAAGAAAATGAATGAATCTAACCACTTAAAAATATAGGGTTTAATCTCACCCTTTGTTAATGATATATAAATGGTCACTTGAAATATAATTCCACTAAATACTCCAAATAATCACGTGGGAGATCTTAAAATTTTCTCCCCCTTTGTTATTTACTTTAATAAGGATAAATATTCATTTCCCTGACATTTTTTTCAATAAAATAAAAGCGAATTTGTTTTTTATTTATCCCCCATTATTAGTGGAATGTGAAGGGGTTTATCAATGATATTCTACCCCCCCCATGACGTCTAGATTCTACGGGGGAATGATTTATTGGTGGTTTTTCATTTCAACACATTTTCCAATTTTTTCTTTTCACTATTGGATCTTGTAAAAAACTATCATAACATTATTAATGGATGATCTAAATTTAAAAACCTCCTCCATGCAATATTTGGGTTCACTTTCCTTACAACAACTATATTAAATATGGAGATCTAGTGAGTGAAATCACCACTTAACACTTATAGTGTCAAAACATTCACTAATCGTACTGATTGGGGAACTGGTGTAGGAAACAAGAGATTAAGTTGTCACTATTAAGGTTTTCCATGTGAATCATGAGGTTTATCAAACCCATAATGAATTTATTTTATAATTGCTCAAAAAACCATGTGATCTCAAACAAAATCACCTATTATTCATGATTTCTGCATTTCATGTATGATTTCTTAAATCTAAGATCACAGGTTTCTATGAGACCACAATTTTGAATCATTATCATTTAATAACAAATATTATAACAGGTAAAATAAATTTAATCCCATTCCCAAGACCACCCATGTAAGAAATATGAAACCACACTAAAAAAGGAAATGAATAAATACTATATAATGTGTAATATTCACTGAAAAATCCACCATAATATCTCAATCTCCATTACATGGGTTTTATAGAGATTACTAAAGTGTCATAAAAAATACATTTCACCTCTCGAGCTATACATAGTTCAATATAAATTATCCAATGTTTAGATGTGATTTTATCTTTCTCCCGGACGTGCTAGTGCCTTAGGTGTAAAGAATTAAGGTGGAGAGAGATTTGGGTTCTTGGGAATATCAATTAGGAATCATGTAAACACCCATGAATTTCACACATCCTTTCATTATATGGAAGTCAGGTTTACATATATTTGAGGAAATGACATTCATTAACTCAAATGTTAATGCCTTTATTAGTTCTTGCATCCAATTCTTGAATCTATCTTTAATTAATCATCTAATTTATATATCATATTCATCACTCCCTTACATGTTTTAAATTATAAAACACTCCATTAAATGATACCT
Source organism: Viscum album (assembly GCA_963277665.1). Taxonomy (NCBI): domain Eukaryota; kingdom Viridiplantae; phylum Streptophyta; class Magnoliopsida; order Santalales; family Viscaceae; genus Viscum; species Viscum album. Next base: position 185,752,057 of record OY728155.1, on the reverse strand, counting down.
AATACGGATATGATTTACTATAATGATAAATATTTATCATCCATCCACAACAGTTATATTCATTAAATGCATCGAAAAATATAACCAATTATGCATGAAAATTATAATTTTTACTAAATAAAATACAAATTATATATATCATATACACACAAGGATTTATGGACTATGTCATTCACTCATAATGTTCCAAAATCATAAAGAATAGTATCATTTGAGGGACACCTTATTTTATGGATATTTTCTTCATGATTTTCATATAATCTTATTGTTATATCTAGATTTCATATATGGAATTATCCTTGTTTTATTTACTGAGTCTTACAATGAGGGAGCTTTCATATTTCAATTTCCCTTTAAAGGAATGAGTTTTGTTTTATATTTTATAATTATCTAATATTTTTTCATTATATTGATTGCCATTTATTTCATACTTATTGCTACATCCTAGAATAATTTTCTCATATTCTGAAGATGAATTTTGAAAATAATATTTCTTTCCTTCTATTTCTTATTTATAGCCATTTATTCCCAAATTCTTGATAAAGTTATTCAAGTTAATCACTATGTTACTTTATTTTTTATATGATATTCTTTATATCAAAGTTTAGGTACACTTACACTTTCTATAGCCTCTTTTTATCTATACATATATCCTCAATGTAGGCATAATATATCATATTCTTGATTTCTAATTGATCCTCCTTTACATGAAATGACTGGATATCTTCATGGTGTCTATATGAAAAAATCCATATTTTCTACTTGATGATGTTTTCAGGTCATCACTAGAGTTTCATTCATTTTACAAGGAAGAACATGAATATTATAACATAAAAATATATTTCACACCAAGGTTAGAATCAAATAAAAAATATAAACATAATTAGTTGACTCAGTTGGGGTGATTATATTTTGGGAATACATTGTCTTACTTTTCTTCTTCTAAACTTTATGCATAAATAAATTCTAATCTTTCTTCTCATCATGATCAGATTTTTAATTTCCATACATATGAATATTCCATAACCATCTATATATCCTAAGAGAAATTTTAGTGATCCTCTTTCTTGAAAATTTTTCCTATAAATCAAACTTTAATGTCTTCTTGATAGAAGCATCAATTTTTATATTTTTTGATCAGTTTTAAATGTAACTCCATGATGTATTAATAGAACAATTATTTATTGCATATATTTTTAGGGTACTTCCATAACTTATTCTATGTATTCTATAAAATTATTATTCTACATATGGAATTTTATACATTAAAAAAATTGAATGTTCAACATTTCCTTCATTTGTGAAAGCACTCTAAAATATACTTCTGAGGTTGAACACAAGATAAAACATTTAGGCTATGATACCACTTTTTAAGTCCCTTAGACATTGTGATAAGTGATGGGAATTAGGGAACAATGAAATTTAAATTTTTATTCTCTTTTGTACTTCTTTGTCTATATGAATCTTTTCCCATATAAGTAGGAACTATTATGAAACTTTTTCTCAAGTTATTTCACTAAATACCTCACTGAATTAACACAAATTAAAATAATCAAATAATTCATTAATGGAAAGGGTATTTTTACTTTCTTTACCCACATTATGATACTATAAGGATCATAAAATCAGTAGTGTGCTGATACACTAAAATCCACTACTTCATTAGTTTGGTGGATAAAATATGGGTGTGGTCACTCCATACCAAGGTTCAAAACATTTATAATGTTTTAGGGATTGATCACTTCTTTCCCAAGGATCACCACCTTTACTAGTATATTTCACACTACTCTATGGAATATGCACAATAGTTTATAAATTTTTATGTCTCCATATCATTCAAAATGAATTGTAGTGGCTCACATCCTCAGTTTTGTGTAAATGTACTATTGAACGCGTCAGATGCTTCTTCATAAAATTTATGTAAATTTACCTTTGAACAATAATAGTTACATACTATAAATTATTAGGTTATTCATAGAGTACCAAGATATCTCTTTCTATATGGAATCTAGATTTTCTTAAACTTTCTTATACTGTTATCAGAATTCCTCTATTCTTTATTACACTACCAAAAATACCATATTCTCAAGAAACCAAGTCTTCAATATCGTACAGGTTACTTCCTCTCCCTTGATGAATAAATGTTTAATGGGAATAATATTTTCATCACACTATACTCTATTATCCTTATTTTATTCTTATGGAATATTGAAAACCGTGAGAGATACCCTTCCATGTTTTGATTATGAGATTTACACAAATCTCAATCCTGATATTTCTTGCATTCAAATATTCAATTTTCTTGGTCAACTTATTTAAATATTTTTCATGAAATATATTCCATATTTTAAACATGGAAACCACAAAATAACAATACCTTATTTCATTCTACGCAATGTTCAAAAATCATGGACAATTTAAAAATGAGTTTGGCTGTATCACAAGACATGATACTTCTAATGCATGTATTGTTTCACTGCACATCATTTCAGTGTGATATTTACTCTTAAAATTCCTATAATTTCATTTAGAATCATGGATTTTATAATTTAATAATAATGATTTTGAAAATTGATGATTTGAGCAAGCATAGTATGATATAGTTTCCCAATAAATATTAGTATGAGTGAATGAATCATACAAAGTCCTCTCCGGGCATATAAATGATTGCTAAAATGGATCGTATAAAAAATGAAGGGACTCACAAAATTATCTCTAGATGAATTATACATTTTAAATCATATTAAATTCCCTATATTATATAAATATTTTACATTTACCCTTATGATTTCTCTTATGTTGTCCATCTTTTTGAAGTGGATTTCTTACAAAATTGTCTTTCATATGAAATATTCCTTTTATAAAAAATATTTCATACAAAGTACATACTATTATATAAAATAAAATTTTAAATGAAAACCTTACTCCCTTATGAAACTTTATTATATGAAAGATATTCTTTCATATGACATGCCTTTTAAAAATATTCATATCTATAATGTGAAACATTTCTATCATATGAATATGGATCTCATATAAAAAATATTGCTTCATATGATATGTATCTCATACGAATTTCTCTTTTATACAAACTTAAACTTTTATTTTAGGATTGAAACTTTTCATATGAAGTCTCCCTCCTATGAAATCATTATTTCATATGAAATTATTTCTCACATGTGAATGGTGTCATTCATCTTATTTCCATGTATAGGTTTAATCAATGAACAATTCCACTATTTTATGTGTCACACATCATAAGATATCTTATACTACTAAGGGATTAATAACCTTTGACACAGTGATAGATGTTCATAAATCCCAGAGGCCTTAACTTGGCCAACAACTCAATGTACCACCCCTCACAGCTTTTTACTCCTTGTCTTTACATGTTCCAGTGTCGGCCAACCCTGGAACCAATCTTCTTCTCTCTAAAGCCACTCCTTTGGATGGAGTATTTGAACTTGACCACCATCAAAGTTGGTAGGATTATATGGTTCTATACTTGAGGTTAGTGTAAGGAGTGGTGACATATCATCATATAATAGGTCCTACACTTTATGGAGGGGGTGGATATGACAAGGTACATCATATTCGGTGGACAGTGGTGGATTTTCATATATGAAGGACCCCAAATCGATGGCGGGTTCTGGAGATGTCAAGGATTGTGTGGTTCAACAGTTGATACACAATGTTGAGGAAACTATTTTTTCTCAGAAAGGCATATGGGAGGGTCCATGTCACCTGGTTTTAATAGCACTAGAGAGTGGTATAGAGATAGATATATATAAATATAGATAGATATAGATAGATATTTTGAGAGATAAAGTCTTTAAGGATAGTATCTTTAAGGAGTTGAGGCCAAGAGAAGAGGTTCTCAAATCCATAGTGCCTTTATGCTATTTGAAAATCTAATAAAATTGGTCCAGTGGGTGATTTTCATTCCATATGAGGAGGTATGAGGATGGACCCACTGGGGTTCCAGAGTGTGTGTCTTGTTTATGGTTTTTTATCCTATCGACCTGGTTAAAAAATAATATTTACATACAACTGTTCCTAAAACCATATTTTCAACAAAACCATAAGTCCAATAATCACATATTGTTATAAAAACCAATATAAATCTTTAGGGGTTCAACATTCTCCACAAATTGAAAATTTCAAAAATGTTAATATGGTAAAACTTGTATAAAATATATATATGATCTCTTATTAATACATAAATAATTAATAATTTTAATAATTAAACTTAACACTGATGTGATACTACTCCTTTATATAATTCTCTAAAAATGATAAAAATATCATATGATAAATCATATTAGGAAGATTAAAAATGGTAGTGACATGTTATTACCTTTATCAAATGTTTTGATAAACTATTATCACATACTATGATAATCCCTTTTCAAGGGTTGGGATAACTCCTTATCTCACACTAATCACTCAAAGAGATAAGTCTACATTGATTGGAGTGATATATACAACACTCATATCTCATGTAATAATATGAATATATTAAAACATGTGATATAATCCTTCAGTACATATAAATTTTGATATTTCACTTGAACCAAATCCTCTAAAAAATTATACAAATTTCACCTTATGTCACATAATATATAAAAACTTGCAAAACAATATCAAAAAAAATTTATATCCTCTAACTCTTTTGGATAAGTTATCTAATAAATATCTTATTTTTGTACAAATAATTTGTATAAAAAAACTTCATTCACATAACCTATTGTATAGCCTTGTGTGATTTTATAGCATTGAAAATTATTATTGAGTTTTTAATTCAAAAAATGATAGACAAATTTTGGTCTCTAGGAAAGCAAAAATTCAACACAAGTTATTAACGGATATAGTGTGATATTTATCAAACACATATATCGTTAAAAAAATTCAATTGGATGTTTCTCATACATCATGAATAATCCCATAATATCTCTGTCCATGAAATATAGAATAACCAAAACACATAGGAGATGTCAATATTACATAGGTTAGTTAATATTTTTTTTATTCTTAGAGTAAATACAATTCAAGACTGATGAATACATCACATTCCATTCATCCTGATGAATACATCTTATGTCACTCATCTAAGTATATAAGTACATAACAAGTCACCCAACTAGGTATGGTTATACATTTATTTAGTAATTCTTAAATAGAGATCACATCGTAAAAAAGGGAAAAAATCTTCTTGTTCTTGAGAAACCTATCACATGAGAAAAAATATCCAACTACCCCTCATTATGTCAACCTCAAGGATAACATAAGTAAGGTATCAAAGTATGAAGGTTCACATGAAAGGTACCTTGTTAACCACATACAGTGGGGATTACTATGAAGTAGGCACCCCTAGAATAAAAATGAAACAATGTATTAAATTCTATGTGATATACATATTAGGTTGATCCAAAACACAAGTCATACTTGTGTCCTATGAGTGAAATTTTTATCTCTATAAAAGATCCTACCCATGGTTATCCTAACATATCATCACAACCCAAGTATTTCCCCATCAAAAATTGACTAGAAATGACTAAATGATTTATATATAAGAGGTTAATTACCATTCCTCTATCATGATATATGAAACATACATGAATGGATGATAAGTCAAAATTTTCTATATATAACTTGAAATATTTGTAGGATAGTAAAAACATTTTTATGATAAAATTGAAAAAATCGATATCCATATCATATAAATATATAGATACCTTAATGACTTTTTGTTATATTGATATAAGTGGGTTTTTCAATGAATATTACATCACCTGATAATAGATGTTATATCACCGTGTATCCATCTAACAAATTAATCCTCCTGCTAAACTATTTTAGTGAGACAACATCTATGAAGTAAGAATATTTGGATAATAGTAAGATTATGATTCATAATCCTTATATTAAACACTTGGACATAATGTCCAAATAAAATCACTTCTGGATTTATCATATTTTGATGTTTTAAAATGTTATTAATGACCATTAATTATAACACATCTACGAATTAAGATTTTATTTTGGGTCACTATTAATAAACAAAAATTTAGTTATTAAATTAAGATATTACTGTAAAAATATATATCATAAACAGATCCCAAGTATTTAGGATATATCATTATTGAAAATAATTTTGAATTAAATAGGTATTATAAAAATCAATATCTTTATAATAATTTTTTTGATTTTTGAAATTATTTATGCTTAATATTAACTCCCACTAGCTTATTAGAAAGTATATTTTTGAAATATCTTTCATTCTTCATTAAACCGAAACACTTTGTGCACTAAAATAATATCTCATTTTATTTACTTTATGGAATTTTTAATAAAAAAATTAATAAATTATATCTAAAATGGTTTCATTAAATAAAATATAATTCAAATTTAGATAAAAACTTTGAAATGAAGATCTAAAATGTGAAACATTTTCATATTTTACCACTTATATAAGAATTTAATTTTAATCTCATCAAAAACAATTTCATCCATATCTTAATTTAAACAATATATTGTTGATTAGAAAAAAAAATATGAACCATGTGTGTCTAAACAAGTTTTATTTCATCAAAAAATTTTGTTTTCACTTTGAAAAATTCTTTATTAATAGCAGTTTAAAGGTGGTTATACACTATCCACTATAATATTTTTTTTGGTTTAATTTAGTTGTAGTTTTTGGTAAAACCACTAATAATATATGTAATTAGTGACGATATTGAATCGCTGAAATTTTTTTTGTTTCTTTATATTTTTTACTTTTTTAATAAATTGAGTTATATATTTAGTGATGTTTTTACCAAAATTGTCAATAAATATTAATTTAGGGGTGGATTTAGTAAAACCACTGCTAAATATTTATATAACATGATTTAATTATAAAAAAAATAAAAATAATCTTGTAATCCTTGTTATGTTTTTTTTAAAATTTAACAAATATATATTTATATATTGCCACAATTTTTGCCAAAATTGGAACTAAATATTAATTTAGAAGCAGTTTCGGTAAAACAATTGGTAAATATATAATTCAATTTACTAAGAAAATTATAAAATATTTAAGTCCTAAATCCCCACTAATTTATTATTTTAGCCAAAATTAAAAACCCTTTATAATTGTTTTTATTTTTTTTAAATCTAATTGAACAATATTAATAATAAGTAAATACATTATATAAAAATATATATATAGATATAAAAATATATAAATAAACACAAAAAAGTATTTATATATATTCAAAGACACACAAACATTTGAATATATTTATTTATATACATGTATGTGTTTAAGATTTAAACACACACAAATGCACATACATATACATACACATACATGAACACACACATAAATATGTTTTTTAAACCCCTTTGAATTTTTTATGATTACTAAATATATTTTATAAAAATTTCATATATGTATATATATATATATGTATATTGTAACACCCCAAGCTTTCACGGTATGTTTCCCTTTGAATAATGAAATTACTAGCATTGTGCGCAACATCGAGATTTTAATACAACACAACCAATCAAAGTAGTTGTTATGAATAGTAATACCCACTTTTAGAAAACATTCAAATTTTTATGAATAGTGAAAAATATAAAACACTAATTAAAAACAACATTTTTAATCCAAATAATTTATAGTGATAAACTATACTATTGAGTGTTTTTAAAGTATAATAAGAATATATTTTTACCATTTTATCCAATATTTGTAATTGGATGTAATTTCTCATTTAAACTTGACATAAACAAGTGTCAATCTTTTGATAGTTATTATTTCTTAAAAAAACACGCTCTTTGTTTTGACAATGGAAATTAATTTTAAATTAATTTCTACCACTTCTGTGATTTGAATTTAGAAAAATGGATTCCATATTTAGAATCAAGAGGTTAAAATAGTGACAATAGGTAACTTTTATTTTTAGACATTTTGATTAATTACATTGGTAAATATTTTATTAACATGGTTAAAGGGTAAATCTGGTAAATAAGGGTAAACAAAATATTATTATTATAATATTAAATTACCCTAACACGTGTCCTAACCCTATTGGATGATGCATGTACGACCATGGTCATCTTTGGGTCGACTTTGGGACCCCATGGAGCCACTTGTAAGTGATAATGACACTTTATATTAATTAAGTTAAAGTAAATACAAAAATGACATAAGCATATATCTTTTAGTAAAAAAAATTTACATAGGGTTATAAATTTTATCTCTTCAAATATAAATATTCTTTAGAAATATAAAAATATTTCCTACATAATGGTATTTTATTTATGATTTTTATAAATTTAATAATTAAATTTATTTATGACACAATGATGATACAACATTTTTATTATTAATGAAAAAAATCAAATAAATGGTATTATAAATGTTAAAATAAATATCATTTGAAAGTTTCGATGAAATAAAATAATATTATAGGGTAATAATACATGTTAAGATTTATTAAATGAATTTAGTTCGAATTAAATAAGTTTTTAGGACTTTAACAAAAATTAATTATTAAATAGTGTGAAAATTGACATAAAAGAGTTTTTAAAATAAATATTATATTATTAATTGATATTCTATTACTAAATATATAAGGTTTGGCCAAAGGAATTATATAATAATAGGTTCATAATTAATGATCCAATTGGGGTCCTATTGGAAGTATATATAAGTTTATTAACTATATAATATAAAAATACAAAGAGACATGGTAAATGTCAAACAATTTAACTAAGAGTTAAATCTAAATGCTAAGGTTAATATAATGACCCAAACCAGTCTAAAACCTATTTGTAGAGTATTTTTTGACCCAACCCTACCTTAACATTTAAATAATATATTTTTGAGCTATTAGAGACCATAAATGATTTTATTATAAAATAATATTTCTAGCTTTTCCTAAGGTGCCCCTCACCCCTCTTAAAAAAGGGCACTCCCCCTTCTCTCTATGTCACACCTCCAAAAGCCTTTTGGATTGGCCAAACCATGCCCAAATATCCTCTAAAATTCCCTCACTTCATCTTAGAGGCATTACTTTAGTCATAAAGCCAACTTAAGGATCCCTTTTGATCAATTAAAAAGGAAGAACTCGAAGAACAGGTAATAATTTCACCACCCTCTTTCAAGTTCTTTTCTTTTTCCACTTCTTGTTTCTTTTGTATTTCCATTATAAAATAATAACTCCAGTATATTATATATACTGTGACGTTTTTATAAATATGGTACAACCATATTCATTATTCTATCCATCCTTTTAATGACATGTCACCATACGTGTGTACGTACGACTTACTGTCTCCACGTCGTGGTGTAATTGTAATTCAATACATTATTATTTGGATGGGTATAAAAATTATGTGTAATTGTTGTTAATAATAAATATAACATGATAATTATTCTATATATATTATATAACATCCAATTATGTATTATTTTAACATCAAAATAATGATATTGTCGTTCGTGCGTACGTATGGATTAACGTCTCCATGAATGTGATGTGATTCATTCCCCATTATATCCATTCAAGACTAATTTTCATTAGATGATTAAAAATAATGTTTAAAGTCATGATATAATTCTGTATATGAATAAGATGCATCCCATCCATAAAAAATATGACTCACATAACAAATAATATAAAGGAAAAAGAATCTGTTAACACTTGAAACGAAGATAATACTAAGATATTATTAACAAGGAAATGTTAAAGGATCATATATGATATCATATTAATGTACATGATCATTTTATAATTTAATAACAATTATTTCACTATTATACAAGAGTTTAACCTACCCTCGACCAAGGAGAAAGTAAAAAGTAAGGGGTTTCTTATCTCACTTTTAATTCCATGAGATTTCCATTGTTCACCACTTATTTATTGCATGTGGTGTGTGTACTACCCATGATTATATTCACTGTGTAATATACTTTAATTTATGGATATATAAATCATCATTGTATGATCCTTCTTTCATGGGTGTTTGTTTTGAATGTTTCCAAATTGGTAAGAGAATTTCAAATTTCAATTTCCACTCATTCGACTTTACACATACTTCATTGATTATTTTACTCCAATATTATGTGTGGAATCACTATTAATTTTCTTATGTCGTAATTTCCACTCCCCTTTCTATTTATATACTTTTGATATACATAATCACTCCATTGATAAATTCTTAAGTCATCGATATGAACTTGATAATAGTAATTTTAACTCTATCTCCATTTGTTGAGTTAAATATCAAATTCATTGGTGTTGTTTTTAAAAGAATTTGTGTGAATGTCCTATGATTGATTTACAATGAATATCCAATCATATTTATTGTATTTATATTTTTCACACAATGTTATTTCGTTGATTTATCCTTAACCTAAAGATACAGTCTTTATAAGATATTTCATCTCAATTTACGTTCCATTGATAATTCTTGGTTGTTATACACCAAATCAATTTTATATGCTGTATATAATTTACTTTGAAATAATATTTTTGAATCCTTTTATTCTCATGATATGAAAAAAATTTGATTACCTCAATTATTTTTATTCAAGTGTCTCTCTTATGGTTTGGAATTCTAACTAAAAAATCATTTAAATGTTTTAAAGATTTATTCTTCTAAATCATTCTCATTAGTGTCCATGTTTTGAAAATGGTTTTAAGGATTTATTTATATGGATATTAATGTTTTAAAATTAAAATTCATTTACAAAGTTTCAATGTGGTATGGGAAACTTTGATTCAAAAATCTATTTTAAATGGATTCTTGATAAATAGTGAAACTTTTAAATGTTTTCAAGAAAAAGGGTGATATTTCTCTCTAATAAATTTGATGATTATTTTCATCTATGTCAGTATACTTAATTATTCTCAATTGAGGTTAATATGATACAATAAAATCTTCTATATTATATCAAATGAGTTATTTTTTACTGTGGATGTGCTATTTTTATACCATTCATGGTTTGTGGATAAAGTGTTGACATTTCATATTCTAGTTTTAATACAAATGTTTATGTTATGTTTAAACCTGTTCATATGAGGATTGCATTAGACTTAGTAATTGATGGGTATAGCCTACTATAGCTCCTAGATGCATCAGTAGGTCTCATGAGAAAAACTAGTGTCTTGGCACAAGGCCTTGACAAAATATTATTTGTAGTCTTAGCACAAGGCCTTGACTATGTGGTTATGATAGTCTAGCATTATGAATTCCATCATTATGAAAGTGGTTATTGATATTTTATTTGATTATATGACTAGTGGAATATCCATGTGAATAAGTAAATGGAATTATTTTATTTTATCTTTGACATATTATGATAAAGTTCAAGTTTAAAAGGCTTTTGTTCTAGTCTTATACACCGCCTTAAATGTTTATGATTATTTATGAATGTTTCTGCTATAATGTTATCCTTACTAAGCATCTGAGTTCACCCCTTTCTATGTTTTATTTTTTCCAGGATGCAAAGAAGTATATTATGACTGACCTCCAGGGATATTCTATGGGATCTCAGTGTTGTATATGGACACAATGTTGTTGTAGTTTTCCTTTTTATGGGTTAATGTATACCTTATGAATGTATCTAGTACTTCCAAGTCTACTAAACTAATCGGTCTTTCGAGACTTCATCTTTTATGATCATGCCAATGATACGTAATAATGCACCGACTCTGGGATTTTGGGGTCGGGGCGTTGCATATATATTTAAACAATATACACATGTTCACAAAAAAATATATATGTGAATAAAATGTCCTATAATTTTTATATTTAAAAAATAAAATTTAATAAATTTACTAATATTCATATCATATAACCTATTTAAGTGTGCATGAGTGCATGTGTGTGTTGTTGTATACATAATATTAAAGTATTTATAAATAAATGTAAAAATATATTTAAAACACCCTATAATATATATATATATATATATTTAAAAACTAAGTTTAATAATTATTTTAATACTTACAAGAAAGAGAATAAGAACAAAAACAACAAAAACAAAAACAATGACAAAAACAACAACAACAACATTAAAAATAAAAATAAAAATCCAAAGAGTTAATGCTAGGAGTAAATAGGCCCCTAACATCTAAAATAAAAGAAAAAATGATATAAGGATATGATGGGGTCAAACCTGTCAAACTAGCCTCATTCATTTAAAACTAAAAAAATACAATTTCAAAAGTAACTTTAACAGTCATAATATAAAAAACTACCCCCAAAGTAAAAATCATTATACACTACTGGAAATCTAACCTTTCCCAACGCTTCTATACCAACGGTTCGTAAAAACCATTGGTATTGGTTCCCTTTCCCAACGGTTTGGCTAAACCGTTGGGAAATCCCACTTTGAGGCCACCTTTCCAACGGTTTGGCCAAACTGTTGGGAAAGGGTATGGCTTCCCCAACGGTTTGGCCAAACTATTGGGAATGCCCACAATTTGGCCACCTTTCCCAACGGCTTGTCCAAAACTGTTGGGAAAGGTCACCCATAAATCAACCTTCTCCCAGAATCAAAATCTAGAATCAAAATATATACCAACGGTTGTCAAAACCATTGGTATAGGCCTATACCAACGGTTTTTACAACCGTTGGAATATATCCTTTGATTTTTTATCATTTCTTCTTACCCAGAACATTATATAAATCAAAATTTAAAATCATTATGAGAATACATATATAGATTTATGTAATTATGTTCACAAAAGTCATGTTAGGTTAGTGGTTAAGTCGTTGAATAATAATCTAGGGGTCCTGGGATCAAATCCCAGTTAATGTTTTTTTTAGAATACATATACCAACGGTTCCATAACCATTGGTATAGATTTTCATATTAATTATACCAACGGTTTCCAAAACCATTGGGATAGTTCTATACCAACGGTTTTGGGAAAACTGTTGGTATAGACCTATCCCAACGGCTTACTTGGAAACGGTTCTCCAAACCGTTGGTATAGGCTATACCAACAGTTTGGAGGCCTATACCAACAGTTCCAAACCGTTGGTATAGGTTAGTTTTCCAGTAGTGATATGAATTATAATTTTAACAGTATGAACTTTGGGATCTTATAACCATGGTTATTTGAAGATGGGAATGATATTTTTCCCCTTGACTTCTTAGGAATTTTTTTTTGAAAACACTCATCCTTAACAAAAATATTCTTACTATTTTCTAGATAAAACTTATAAGAAGATCTACCTTGAGATGAGATATCATTCTTCAAGAATTATTATCTTCCTTCAAAATGGCTCAACTTCATTTTTTTATTGATATCATCTTGAATTTGAGAGTGAAAGTGAGCTTGAAATTCAGTTGTTTCCTTCCCTTGTTATTAGATTTCGTTCCCCTACCCATGAACCGATACCTCTTTTTAAAAAGTACCAATCCTACACACCAGCTATAGAGAATGAGTACCGACCTCTTTTTCAATCCTCTAACCTAAATTACTAGACCCATCCATGCCCACATAACCCCCCCAATTCTATCTTATCCCACCCACATACCCTATGTATGACCAATCTAATCATCCATGTGTTTCTCATTATAGCCAACAATTCCCAACCCCTACATAAGACCATGACAACAATGAAGCCCAAGACAATTCAAAGTCCCTCCCACCACCATAGTGAGTTGAATAGATTTAATTGATATCTTATAACGGTCTTCAAATAGAAAAAATTCCCATCAAGACCAGCTCTATTATTTTTCTATCCTTTATCATAGTCATTTTTTCTAATCTCATGCTCTTACCATTATGTTCCATGAACCCCTTAACATTTTTCTTAAGGAGAAAAAGGACCAGATTTCCCATTCCCCTACTCCTAATTAGCATTATCCTCAAGTAATCTATGCCCATACTCCAAAACTTAATTACCATTAGATAGTATACCCTCGTCATCACCTTAGATGATAATAATAAGAAAAAAATGCCATTATTATTATTATAAATATAATAGTAATAATAATAATTTAATTTATTTAAAAAATTATATTATATATATATATATTATACAACATAATATGTTATATAAATTCATTTTTACAAGTATTTCACGAAATGTATTATATAAATCTGTTTAAATATATTATATATTTATATTGTATAAATAAATTATATAAATGTATCTATAATAAATTCATTATATGAATACATTAGACCCATATAAAAGTATGTAAATATATATTATAAATACATTATAAAATTTTATTTATATAAATATAATATTAAATACATAATATAAATCTTTATTGACACACATGGTATAAATATATTTAAAACAAATTCATTAAATAAATAAATTATACAAATATATCTATAAATATACAATCATATGTATATATATATGTCTGGGTAAATATATAAATATATTAATATATTTGTAAATATTTATATAAATATACAATTAAAATTGGTATAGGGGAGGGGATACAAAGGTAAGAAACATGAATACAAAGAGGCTCAAAACCAAGACCTCCTAAACACACTGCTAGGGGAACAACAGAGGTGAAACCATTGGACTACACCCTATGGGGAATATAAATATTTTCATGAATAAACACAAACACAAATTGTTAAAAAAAACTGGAAAATTTTTATGGTCATCTGATCCTAACATTTTGAACAAGATTTGAATCCCATTCGATAAGAAATACTTCAGTACTTTGTAAAATGGTAGGTTTGAACATGCAAGTGTAGTTTAGTTCTATCAAGTGAGTTATGTGCATGTGAGGGTGTGATTTAGGGGAAACGAGTGCACTATAAGTAACTGAAAGTGGGGGGATTATTTAAAAAATTATTAAGGATAAATTACCTAATAGAGGTTATATGTTTTTATGGTGATTGTTGGAATAATGAATTTTTTCAGAAAATGTACAGGTGGGTTTATCCGCCCCTAAAATGACCACCACTATTTTCTCATTTAGAAATGGTTACAAATAACTTCTACTTATAAAAATAGGTATGGATATTAGTAGAAGTTCTCAATAACCATTGGTAAAATATTAAGAAGAGGTTATAACCACTTTTTATTAAAAAAATAACGCCTCTAGTGACTATATTTTTGTGTTGTGACATCAAATTCTATCACATTTCCTAAAAGTGATAACAAAATAAAACAAAAAAATTATTCATTTTATTCAAAATTATGAGTCAATGTACCTTCCTTGGAAGAACTAACCGTTACATATTTACTAGGATTCATGTTGTATATTTCTCACCAATCCTTCATCACTTTTAAATTTATATACATATTCACAATAATTGTATAATGTACGGTTGATATGATATACTCCGGGAAATAGAAGATATTATTTAAAAAAATAGTTACTTAATGTTTATTTTATATAGTGCTTGTTACACCCCATCATGTATTCTGAGAAATTATGACTCTCATGTTCATCATTTCCATGATGGAAATATTTATCTTCCTTAGTTACCCTAACATTTAGTTTCAAATAAGTAGGTTTATACTCTCTATGAACTTTCTTATTATTCCTCTTTCCAAAAACCCCTCCCTTCCATTTTTTCATCATCATCATGGTACTTGATCTTAAAACTCCAATTTATTGTACAAAAACCATCAATATATTTTGGATATTGAATAAATTTTATTAAATTCAATAATGTTATAATTCCTTATGAATTGATGAGATACACTAAAAAATGATTACAAAAATATATATAGCTAGATCCCACCCGAATGGTGACCCAAGTGTCTCTAATTTATTTACATTCCCAATTATATTGAGAAAGTGAGTGAATAATGGTGCACTCTATGATATCAAACACCAAGAGGGTGCCTTGGAAGCTACATACCTATCATTTCAAACTTGTTCTTGAAAAATCCTTTCAAGGTTCCTTTTAATTATAAAATAATATATAATCATTTTTTTTTTCTATGGTTTGGGATTGGTATAACCAGTCCTTGTGAGAACCCCACCTAGACTAGTAGTGAAAGCAAGTGTAACCCTAGATTTCCGCCTCCAATAAGTCACAGGTTTAAGACTATAACTGAAAGTATGAAACCCACATAATGAGACTCATTCCCACTATAATCCTAGGAATAATGAAATAATACACTAACCAAATCCATATAATATAAAATAAAAACAATCCCATAATGAATGGAATGTCATATATAAAACATGGTCTCTAAATTAATACAAAAAATAAGGAACTCTTATGGTAGTGAATCTATGAACACTGACCAAATCCACATCATGAACCAGTAAGGTCCAAACTAATCAACAAATATATCAAAAAAACCTGAAAATGATATAAAAGATAGGGGTGAGCATACAAGTATAATAATTTGAATCCTCCCCTAACTATATCATGAAAATATGGAAGAATCATACTAAATCCTCAGTGAACATATAGTGAATCCAACTCATCATCTACACCAGGCCATCTACTACCCATCCATAACAAGGCCCCCTCATCAAATCCATATACAAGGTAGTAACATTAAAATCAACAGAACATATAATGGGAGATACCCCTCACCAATTTACCACTAAACTAGTGACCCTAACACCCCACTGACATATTTCATTGTGATCCTATCCTTTTTATATACAAATAACTACATGAAAAAACATTATACACATCCAAATTAAAAACACATATAATACAACCAAAATAATACCACATATCCACTACACTACCACATCATTGAAAGATTTCTAAGGGATGAATAATGATTAATAAAAACATTCAAAATGATAAGAAACCATAAGAATAATATCATCGTTTCTTTTAAATTGAAATAATATGAAATTGGAAATGAAGAATGTATACCTTACACCATATAATGTTTCTATCATTTTCACCATTCAAGGATCAATAAATGTCACTCATAAATATCCAAATGGATCTTACCCCTATTATGTATACTTATTTTACAATGAATCGCATAATTTATTTAGTATTGACCTTCTGAACATTCATGATATACATGTATATCATAAAAAATATGGAAGAATGATGAAATCATTGGGAGCGGAGAGTTTTCACTAGATTCTATTTTAAGATTCCACACTGAACTCATAGTCTAGCCTCCTTTATATCAATTATGTGGATAATATCTAATCCCATTAGATTAATCATAAATTTCATAAATTCATGAGTAATGTTTTCAGTTACATATAATTTAACCATTAACCAATAAATCTCAATCCATTTCATCTTATGTTATGACTAATCAATGATATCAAATGTGTAGGAGATCCCACTACCTTCAGTGAATAATTAGTGTCAAATGAATTATAATTTATGATTTATGACAGTATGACTCACCCAAGTCATATAATATGGCTATCTAGGAAATTTAATAAGATATATATATATATATATATATATGATAAATTATGAAATATCCTAAAGAATTAAATAAAATAATTTTTCTATATGTTTATGATATCCTATGAAATACTATATCTATACAATACTACATGGATTTAGGGAATATTCATTTCAATATCCCACTTACACTAAATCCTAATAACCTTTCATTCTATTTACCCTTATATTGTATCTTATAAAATAAATTTTGAAATAATATCAAAAATACCTTTGGTTATATTCTCAAAAACATTGGGAAAGATATCAACAATTTCACCTTATTTTAAATTGTATTAAATTCCTTCTAAAAATATCATCCAAAAAACCCTTTTAGATAAACTCTAAAAAACTTTTAGAGTATGACTTTGAGTCAAACTCAATTCATATTCAGTCAACCACAAAGTGTGACCCCATGGGCCTTTTTAGGATTGAAAACAAATATGAATAACTTGTTTCATAAATATAATAAAAGAGCGGCTCTATAAAAACATCAATGATACTCCAGATACAATGGAATATAGAATTATCTCTATTACACAAATTTATCTCTATACTAGTGTCCACAATCCACATCACATACTAGCATGCATTTTTGTAGATTTCCTTTATCCATGACATCAATTTACCACGGGGCGTTGTGTATGTCAATCTAATATATCCTCCTAAAATTTCCTTGATTACCCAAGTATAGACATACCAAGTCAATGAATACATAAAATTTCATTCATCTAATAGATGATAACATCACATTCCCGTCATCCAATTAGATATTCACATCATATGTACCTTCTTAGAATGGCCATGCATTTCCTCAGTTTATCTCAATCAAGTGCCCATATATCATAATCATCTGATGGGTGGAAAAATACCCATTGTATTACCTCTCCAACCATCGATATGACTAGAAACGCATCTAACCATACCCTAATTAGCTAATCCTCAAGGATTATGTAAGAAATGCATCAAAGCATAAAGGTTCTCATGTTAGGTATCTCCCTAAACTTAGGTAGCAGGGACCACAAATATGAACAATTCATCCCCAGTATACCAAATAAATAATTAATGACACTCTTTGTGGTGTAATTCATGGGTCATTTGGCACAGAAAATACTTTTGGGCCTCACGAGCAAATTTCATACCTTGATACAAGAATCTTACTCATTCGAACATTAACATTTAATCAGACCCTATAATACTCCATAAAGAACTTAGGAATGGGATTAATCAAATTCATACTTTTAGAGGTCAATTATTATTAAAATTAATTAAATTTATATCTATATATACATATATGAATACAATGTGAGGGCATTATAATGTAGGGATTAACTTTATTTTTACATGATACATTTTATTTTCTTAAAATATTTAATGATATTTTAACAAAAACATACATAATAAGCTCTCTAAGATATCACATATGATATAATTCTAGATCAAACTTATGTCTGTTGACATTCATGGGTTTTATTAAACTCATTACATATCTATGAAATTCCTACCACATCTTTATGTGACTATATGATAAAAATCTTCAAATAAAATCTGCATTGAGTAACATACATGAAGTAAGATAGTTTGAATAATAGTGATATCTAGGAATAATATTCCTAATGTTCAACTACTTGAACATATTCAAAAATCCTTAACTCCCTAACAACCAATTTTATGACGTTAATAACCTTTTTATCAACTTCTAACTCTTTATAAGTGCTTTATCATCATCCTTGGTACTCTTTCCATTAAACTTTATCCTTGAAATCTTTTGGTAATTGATATAAATTTTATTTTATATATTTAAAAATATATCCTAAAACGTTTAGGATATTAAATGAAATTTACTTTGTTATGGTAACTAATTTAACTTTTACATTGTTTCCTTAACACCATATCCTAAACCTTTATGTATATCAAGTGAAATTTGCTAATAAATTTTACTAGTCAAATATTTTATTTTTTAACTTTGATCTTCTCCAAGTCCAAACATACTTCTACTTGCCTCTTAAAACTATATTATTTTTAGGATATCTTGCTAAGATACACAATTAAACCTCTTTTATGTTTTGAAATATCGCTTATTTAATTTAAGTTGGAATAATTAATTAGTGAACTATTATTTCAAAATCATATATGATAATGTATGTGTTTATAACTTTATTAAAAATAAGACATTATCAATTATTCCACTATTGGTGGTGGAATCATATTCCCTCATAGTATTGGATAAACACTTCACAAAATATAAAACTCATTTTATCATTGTATCCTTTTTAATTATGTTATAGGTTTGGATGGATCATATACAATGTGTATCAATACATTCATCTTATTCATTAAACAATATTTTTTACAATATCCACTCAAGAGAGATAAAAATGAGAACAAAAATAAATATCTTTTATTAAAATTCATCCAATATTGAAGCACTTATTCCAACCATGTTTTTAATGTAGTAACTATTTAACCCTTTATGTGAAATAAAACATCATGCTCTCATCGTTAACCCTTTCTTCACTTATTAATTATTTTATATTTATAAAACATGAAAACATAAAGATTGTATTATATACCCTTAAATATAAAAGAATTAAACTCTATAACAGTACTACTTAAGGTTTAATCCCCACATGGTATCTTATAACCCATTTAATTATTCAGGGTAGTTCATTTTCTAATGGATAGTTTTTCTGTAGTGAATACATTATACCTTCTGAATTTTTTTCAATTTAATAGATGTTTTGGACTCTCCATGCCCTATTTTATTTTCTCTATGTCCAAAAAGTTTAACCATATCCTACTATACCATCATGATGTCCCATGATACTAGAATCCCCATGTCCTACATAGCTATCTTCATCATATTGAAGATACCAGGTAAAGTATTATTAACATAATTCATGTTATAATTCACAATAAACTATCTGAATATATTTTACAGTGATTATATAATTAATTCTAAGTAAATATAAAACCTAAGCGGTGAATCTAGTATCTCTAAGTCATTGAAATACCAAATCATATTGAGCATGAGTGTTGACCCAAAATATATCCAGACATAGATAGATCACGTTATAATTCACCAAGAGTGCACAGTGTGTAATGATAACCATAAATTTCATGCATTTATGAATTTAATGAGAAAATTATTTTAGAAATTAATAATATTAATAACCTATCACATGGAATATACTATCAGTTAATGACACATGGGAACATATTGACTATATTTGATAATATAATTAATTTTCTTTGCATTTCAAATTATTTAAATGGTATACATTTGATCTTGGAATGTACTACGTATTGATAGATAAGGGTTACATGATAAGTAAATGGGATAAACTCGTTGTGACAACTTATTCCCATGTTTGTGACATACTCCTAATATTTGGTCATGCAGTTCAGCCACTGACATTTATGAGGTACATGGACTAAAATCCATCTACATGTTGTGTGACCTCAATGTTGCATGAATTTCAGTCACTTGAATCATGTAATAAATACATGATGTGTCTTTGAATACACATATCTATAGTTAAAACTCATGGACTACTTGATTTGTATGTGTGTTATATGGAATATACTTCATAAATAACGTGTGGAAGTCTGGTGGGTCAATATGCGATGTATAACGAAGTCACATGTTTTTTATTATATGATGCATCAAAATAAATTTTAAATTCATCTTATTGTAATGAAATTGGATACATTATGTGTAACTTGGGGCTACATTTTATATAATCCAGTGTTATTTGGGAAAGATACTTATCACCTTAGGATGGGTTCTTCGAATATTCTTTATGTATAATTTATCTTTTTTTATAATTACATGAAGGTGAGTGAAGAAGAAGAATATATCTCAATGTTTGAATTTAATTAACAAATTTACCGAATTGAACAATAATGTAAAATTAATATAATGATAAATGATTAATAAATAATTATATATTTAAATTTGAACGTTATGATACCACTTGACATATTTAGGCACAACTGAAGTGCCTGTTTGGGATAGGAAAAACTCTCCTATTGTTGGGTTTAATGAATAATTCAAAATATAGATGATGATAAATGTCCCGACCAATGATTTTATATGATGAAAATTGAAAAATAATACATAAATAAAGATGGTGGGTATTCGAAAATATATTTTAATTAATTTTAAATAATGGATTACATCAGTCTAGAGAAATTTCTTCTAGTAAGATATAGATATTTTGAAATATATTTGGGTTGTACTATCATTTTATCAATAGGATCTAAGGATATAATCTCTCTAGTGGTGATATAGATATGATTATTTGATCTTAAATCATCACCTATGATACTTCGTTAGCTACATTAGTGGAACCTATCATCTTATTTCACTTATTTTGATCACCAAACAATCCTTCAGATATAAGGATTGATTCTTGGTTTGAAATTATTGAGAGGGGGAGGAAGGTGGAAGAGATTATCTCAGGATTGAGATAAAACCCTCGAGAATATCTTCATTGATAAATAATTCTCTTGGAAGGTTAATGTTGTGAACAAAGAATGATACTCCCAACTTCAATCTAACCACATGAAATGATATAACAGTGCATTTATTAAGCTAGGTTAAGGAATAAATAATTTCACATATTCTCATAATTATTCTCATAATCCTTAGGGAACCCCATGTTTAATAATAATAATAATAATAATGACAATATTATTATTATTATTTAATTGAAACATGAATATCTCATAGATAAAATAAATATTATTCCTTATATAAATAAATATTTATTTATTTAAATGATATTTAATATATCATTCCCACTGGACTTGTTAAATCGGTTTGCCTTTCCTCCTTGGTATTTAATGAACCTTGAGTTATAAATATTATTTATTCTATAAATAAATAAATAATTATAATATTCATTGTTTTATGAATAGATATGTAATTAATATTGAACTCACATAAAATAGTGTCTGAATATCTAAAATAAATAAATATCGAATAAATATTATTACGCACTCTAGAAAATAATATTTATTCTAATAATTAAAATCAATTAGAATTAAATTGATATAAATAGAAAAACTAAGTGGCAAACCCTATAAGATTATTACATTGTGGAATTACATGGGTTTTCTTAAAGTCAAATATTAGCATCTAACAACACATAATTTCAACCTAGAGAAAGAAGTTAATGGCATAATGAAAAAAACTACATATTATTTCTCACCATTAAATACGATCTATTTGTCTCAATATCTCATCAATAAGTCTGAATAATCATTTCATCAACCCATACACTTGATATTCCTTTCTTTCACTACCTAAAATTCACCCATTAATAAACCTTGTCCAAGGAATTTTGTTTGATAGTTTCATTCCAAATAAATGGATGAAATGTCAACTTCCATAAATATCGAAGGGAAAAAACCTTTATTGACTGATTAAGTAATAACACATTATTTATGATGCACCTAACATACCCAAATTTACCCTGAACATATATTGTTATATTTTATAGAAATACATATAATTGTGTGAGATATATCATGAATTTATAATAATATTAAAGTCAACGGATAATTACACACATTTAAATATTGTAATTTTCAATGATACACAAAATTTTTAATCCCCACTAAGCATTCCATGCTCATAATATCCCATATTAGATATTACCAAGTGAGAACTTCATGAGTTGAATTATCACCCTCTTATGAGTATCCAACATCTGAGAGTCTACATCAACCATCTCCCATTAGATGATTCCATATGAACATAATACATATTATTTAATAATTTCATCATGTACTTTCAAGGTTCTCATCATAATAAGGAACTTCTATGACCATATCAATGAAACAAATACCCTAGGACATCATCATATTAATGTTATATATAAGAATAATCAATAAGCGATTAAGTGTTTATTTATATTCAAATCTTTTAATATTGTAAATTTAATATACAAAGTAGTTAGTTTTAGGGAAAAAACTAAAAAATACTCCCACTTGGACTAGAATAATCTTCTATTGAAATTTAGCTCACTATTTATCACAAGATATTCATGTTTTGGTTTAGATAGGGTTTTATTCAATGATTTTGATGTATTTTTTTCTATGGATCCTATTATTACTAAACGTAACCTCCCTTAGAAAAATTCATTAAGAGATCGTACTTATGGGGGATGGGCTTCATTTTCTATGTAACCTTACTTCCTTTCCAAGATCCACCTCTCTTGTATTATCACAATACATTTTGATACAGCCTTTACTGCTTGGCCCAAATTCAAATTCTTGTATGAATTTTAATATCCAAACTGATTCCTTAGTTTCATTATAAGACATAATATCATCAGACTCCACTGCAGAATTGATGACCACTTCTTTCTTGGGGCTCTTCCAGCTCACAACATCTCTATTGATAGTGAAGATATATCCTAATTTTAGTTTCAGATCATCTTGATCTATTTTAATACTAGTATCTGTATATACCATGATGACTATCTATTTATATCCACCATAAGATAATAAAATATTCTTTGTATGTATAGGGTACTTTATGATAGTGTTGACTTCCATCCATGGGATGTCTCTTAGACTAGATTGATGTATTCCTTTCACACCTAAGGCATAAAAGACATCTATCCTAGTATATACCATGACTTCAATCACTAATTAATATGAAATGTTTTCCATCCTCTATCCCTATTCATGTGTCTGAGGACACATTTTCTTTGAAACATAAATTCCAAATGACATCGGTAACAATCCCATACTGGATTGTTATAAACTGAATCTTATTAATGTTTGTACCTCGACTTAGTCTAAGAAGTATATTAAATATATCACAATGGATCTTGATTTCAAGAATATATACTGATTAACCTATGTTTTTTACATAGGATCATATGTTTAAACACTTCTTAAAATATCATAAGATTGATATTTTATTTCTAATTTGTATTATTTCATTAATAAATAATATCATGAAAATGATTTCACTCCCACTAGACAATTTGTATACACAAGTCTTATATTTTTTGTTTATAAAACCAATTTTTTTATAGATTCATCATAGTTAATTTTTTGTTACAGTGATGTTTGTTTCAATCCATAAATGGATATTTTTAATTTTCATACATTATTGGAAACCTTTGGAGTCAAAAAACCTTTTGGTTGTGTCATATAGTCATCTTCATGAAGGTTTCCATTAAGGAAGTATTTTTAAAATCCATATTCTAAATCTCATAGTCATGGAGAGATACAATGAGAAATAGAATTATAATTGAAATCATCATATAAAACAATGAAAAGGTTTTTTCAAAGTCCATTCCATGATGTTTTTTGATAGATTTGGAACCATTTTAGATTTATAGGTACTAACCTATACATAATTTCCCAATTTTATCTTGAATAAAAATTTTCAACCAACATTATTTATATCCAATATAGGATATACCAAAATATATATATTGTTTTAGTGAATAGAATAAATTTTATAATTCATGCATCCTTGCCACTTGGAAGCTTCTGTTTCACTTACCGCTTCCTTGTAGGTCACATAATCCTTATCATAAACTAATAATGAGCTACAATCTTTGATGAATAGAAAATCTCATTTTTCAGGTTCTTTAACCTCCATTTAAATCTTATGAAGTACTTTTTTCCTATAATTTCATATTCCATGAGGATTATTGGAATATATTCATGTTCTAACTCATGTGTATCTTGAGACACTACTTAATTGAACTTTTTCTCACTCTCACTATCACTTTTATATATTTTATCCTTCTCAAGAATGATAAGATATATATTAACCAAATCTTTTTTTCATAGTGGTAAGATAGGTAATATCTTTTAGTTTACTTAGGATATCCTTTAATGATACACTTAGTTCCTCAGGGTGAAATATTGTTTCTATATATAGCCTTAATAAATGTTTCATAACCTTACAACCAAATATTTGACAACATGGGTTTAATTCCACTTCATAATTCGAATGGAACATTATTTTAAACATTATTTTTTTCTCAAATAATTTTGAATTCCATTGTCTATGATGCATATACCAAAAAGTAAAATGGAATAATATCATGTATCATCATTAATCTCACCATGTCTAGAAAATTTTGCTTCCTCTTTTCACTAACACTATTCCATTGTGGAGAGAAATTAGAAGTTAGTTGAGATAATATCCCACACTCCCATAAATAATCAATGAATCTTATTTAAGATATTCTACACCATGTTCTGAGTGGATTTTCTTTATTTTCTCATGAATTTGGTTCTCAAATTCATTATTTTATTCATTAAATTTATCAAAGGAATCACACTTATACCTTATTAAGTAGGCATGTCCATATTTATTAAATTCTTCAGTAAAAGTTATGAATCATGTGCATCCACCCATTTCTTAAACTAGAAATAGTACAGACACATCATTATGAACCAATTAAATGAGATTTGTGTCCCTTTTATCCTTTTTACAAAATGGAAATTTAGTCATTTTTTCATGAAAAAAATAATTTCATATTCAGAGTGGTTTTACTTCAAAAGAAGAAAAATATTCAGCTTTGTGTAATTTAGGTAAACACTTTTAATCTACATGAACTAGCTAGTTATGTCACAATTGAGTGTTATATGATTCATGCAAACTAGATTAATTATTGATTTACATTACTTTTGTTTGTTTAACAATACACATATATATAGTTATTTAAAAGTTTCTACCATAACATATGTATTATTTTTTTAAAGAAAAAACATTTATTACAAAAAATAAATCCTTCAATATCAATAATTAACATAGAAATAATGTTTTTGATAACTTATTACACAAAAAAATAGTTTTTAAAGACCAATATTATTCCATTGAACAACAAGCAATGGTAGACTACAACAGATACTATTGAGAGATTGTCTCTATTAACATCTCATAGATCGAAATTACCCCATGAAAATCTAATAAATATTCATGGTTCTATTAATTTTATAAAAATTTGATAACCACAGTCTATATATAATACCTAAATTTTAAAAATATATTTATTACACTTGATAATGAACACACCTAAATCTTCCCATTATTTATTTTCCATGGAGCAGTTTTTCTTCTAATGGAACGTATTTCCATATGATAAATCGATAGCATTTGGATCCCTTGTATTCCCCTTGATCCTCCATTTCTTTTAACGGTGTTAAAAATAATATTTAGACTTGGAGTTATTCTTATATATCTTCACATGGAATTTTCTCTTATTCACCTTAATCACGGAAGGATTTTGTTTTTCATGTCCTTGTCAAATTGGAGAAGAAATGTGTGGAGATCTGGGAGAGGCTTCTCAATTTGGTTCTTGTCAAAATTCAAAACAAAGATATAGAAGCTAAAAGGGAGTGATGAAAATATGATATTAGTTTAAAATTAATTGGGTAGTTTAAACCATGGAATTACTAGATAATCAATTCATCCATTTTTTGACATCATGAGTACTATATGGTGCAGGATCTCTAATTTTACCCATGGAGAGTTCCTTGGAGATCTCAAAGTTAAATTATCTATATCTCTCCTAATAAAAAATCCTCGAGATAAGTGATAATGGCATAAACATCCATTCTCTCATGATATTTCATGAGTTATATAGACTTGGATGAAATAATCAAACACTAGTCATCTAGAATTTATTGTACCATTATTTGAAGTTACTTATTTTATAGAGATTGTATTAATATAGAATTGATCATAGAAAAAACGTCGTTGATAAACATTTTATTTTTCTACAACAATATAAATTAATAAATTATTACATTGTCTTGATTACCAAAACATATGAGATGAAATAATTGAATTTTTTTATTATTATCTCACTATTTTATGAAGTCTCAATACCCCCACCATTGGTCATATAATGTATTGTATTGACATTCTAGTGTAAATAATCCATATTTTCTTTCTCATAACCCTAACCTTAGCCATGAAAACCATAAAAAGGTATTTAGGTTGGTGATATTAATACTTTATAATTTCTATCTCCTTGATCCATTGAGTGGATTCCCCATTCTTAAAACATTGACTTAGATTTCAGCAACACTTACCTCAAAAAATGCACTCAATTTTTTTCCATTAAACTCAATACAAATTCAGTTATTGTGATCCATTATATTTGTTAAGATTTTATAATCATTTAAAGTTCCCCTGAATTTGGATTGACCAAAACATTTACCATAGGATTATCTTAATTAAAATTATATAAGTATTAGTTTTAATTATTATATTATTAAGGGATTTTATTAATTATTTATTGACATGCATTATTAATATTATATTAATTTACATCACTATTTGATAATTTTTTTGAAAAAATAAAATTACCCATAATCCAATTATATTTTAATTCCATCTTTGATTCCTGTTAATTAGTTAATTTATATCATCGTGATAAAGAATCCATAAAATATAATAAATAATCATGAAAAATACTGAATAAAATATATGGAAGAATCCTGATCATTATCTACTAGTTTGTTTGTTGAGTGGAAA
Organism: Viscum album; assembly: GCA_963277665.1. Lineage (NCBI taxonomy): Eukaryota > Viridiplantae > Streptophyta > Magnoliopsida > Santalales > Viscaceae > Viscum > Viscum album. The sequence goes on along the minus strand of OY728155.1, from coordinate 185,724,150 downwards.
ATAAAAAAACCATAGACCTTAGGGGAAAAACTCTGTGAGCCAATCTTGGATCAAGATTCTGCATTTCACCTCGGTCCTATGTATGGACTATGTGGATTTATCTTCATCTCCATCTTCAAATACCTCGATTCACCTAGGATATCCACCCTTACATCTTACTTAAATTCATATAGGTGAGGGGAACCAATATAATAATTAAAGGTTTTATATAAAAGAAACTATAGATACACAATTCCACACATAATAAGAGGAGGAGGAGACTCAGATGACGCCATTTTATTTAAATAATAATAATTAAGAAAACCCATGTTGTAATTAATTAGCAAAAATATAACACATTAACTTGTTGATCAAGAATGTGATCATAAAGGCATGTAATGAATATAGATTTAATAAAAAATAATTCATTTCAATAATTCTTGATCAAGAAAAAATTAACTCAAATAAATCAATTATCTTTATAATTTACTTAATTATTTTATCTTAATATTCATCCAAATAGTCCCTAAGATTCTCATCCAATGTAATTTAAAAAAGTATAAATTAATTTTATATTAAATTAATTAAGTACATGGCCTGTTCATGGAGGAAACATGGTGTATACCTTTTTGAACAACATGTTATGGTCATCATTACATTTTGTTCAAAGTCAACACTCAAAATATTAATGTTTTATTGAATCAAAACCCAACCTTAGAAATAAATGTGGTCTAAAATAGTGGGGAACCTTGAAATATTCTCTTACAAATCATACATTCATTGGGAAGAAACCTAGTATCAATGTAAATAGTGATAGTGCCCTCTTAAGACCCCGAAGATTCCTAAAAATATGAAACTTTGTTTCCCTCTCACTGATATGTTTTATTTCCACAAGATTGTACAATAAGGCCTTGAGTGATATAGTCTGATAAATAATAGACCAATGAGAATATACCCACTATTTGAAAAATATATGCACCAAAGAGGAATCCAAATCACCCTCTTCAATACTAATTTTATAAACTAATATATGAGGAGTCCACTAAGAAGGTACTTTCCCTCGATAATAATAGAGGTTCCAAGTTTGTAAAAATCAATATAAACCACCTCCACACACCCCCAAATTTTCTAAAGCAATCCACCACCTCTCATGATCCTCTTATCACAATTCCCATTAGTATTTAACTTCATGAAACATTTGGTATTGTTCTAGATACCTCAATATTCACACTATATGATGGAATCTTGATGTGGTTCGTATGGCTTCTTGAGGGACCTAAGAATAGGAGACCTTTCCTTCCACATAAATAATGCCACCATGCTTCAATATCAAAAATCAAACACTAAACATCAGACCTATAAATGAGTTATGACAAACATTGTTTATCATATTATTTAGAGCCACCTAGATAACCAAATATCCTACTGCAAGGAGGAAACACTTTGTAGTAACATCAGTATCCCCACTAACTATATACAACTACTATTCCAAAAAAAAATACAGTATTTTGAATGAAAATTGAACGTAAATAACCCACCAAACATTTTCCACTTGAATACAAAAAAATCACCTTCAAAAAACATATGAGATATCGTTTTAACATTGGATGACACATAAAAACTACAATTTGAGGATAACTAGAAGTCCTTTTTCTCCTCACTTTCAATTGGAATAACATGATTATAGATACACCATACTAAGAAGTTGAACCTGATAGGAATAACTTTGAAAAATACCCTCCCAGTACAAGAAAACGCACCCAGATGCCCATGAAGTCTTCTCTGGAGGTCTTCCACTCTAAGGGAACTATACTCAAAAGAATCAAAGACACACCGACAAATTTTCTTTGAAAAATAAATATCCTCATAATAATACTGTTGTTCATTCCTAATCACATCCTAAATGAACCATGGGAAAACATTGGAATCCCTAATTGAATATTATAGAATGGGATATACAAGAAATAAATTAAGATTCCCTTCCCCATTATCACTCTAGTAACTGAACTCACCCCTCTCTATAATCCATCTCATTTGGCCGTAAAGGATTGAGAAGTGACCTTTCATGTATTTAAAAATATCCAAATAATTCTCATTTTTTGAGTGGATTTAATATCCCTTTAATGTTATTTATCATACATGACTCTATCCTAAAGCATTCAACCTTCTTATATCTCCCATGAAAGATTAGATCGAAGGCAGAAGAAGGATTACTCTATGTTTCTTATATTAATTCTCCCTCCTCAATGGTTTTGGACAACCTAAAACACCTTTCCGAATGGACCCTCACATGATTATAAGAATTTAATAGGAAATTATTAAAAACAATTTCAATAGATCTAATAACCATTTTGGGATCCCAAAGCATAGAAATAAAAATCATGGGAATCAACGAGAGAATATTGTTCACTAAGGTAATCTGGCCACCAAATGATAAGAACCCACTCTTCCAATTTCCAATTTGTTTAGTGACGAGATTCACTAAAGACTCAAAATGATGGATCCTTATTCTACCTTGGGTAGTGGGTCCCCCGGATACTCCATTAGAAAGTTCCTCAAAACTATTCCCAGTTGTAACGACCCAAAACTTTTATCAATGAAATTACCTTCATAAAATTATGTCATGTAGTATAATCACAAAAAATCCAATTAAGAACACAATAAAAACTTTATAAATAATTAATTAAATAAAACATATTTATATAATCTAAGGAACCTATATGAATAAAATAGCGACTTAAACTTAGGAATAATAATATGACCCTTATGAATAGTAAATTGACTAAATGAATAGTAACCTTAGTCATGAAAGTATAAATAAAATTTAGGAATCTTATAAATGAAATTATGACATAATTATTACAATTTCTAAGTAAGTAAATGTTTAAAAACTTATTAGTTAGGTGTCAGAATTTTTGTAATTCATAAATATATAATTTTAATTTTATGATTATTTTAATATTTTAAAAGAAAATTTATTTTCATAAAATATATTAATAAATTAATATTTATATTTTTTATGATTTTAATATAACTTTATGAGACCACAATTATTTTTTCAAAGTGTTATAAAATCAGTTGTATTTTTAAAATCCAAATTTTCCAAGTATGTGATAATTTTAATTTTAAAATTAAATTACTCATATGTAGAAAATAATTTACATAAAATTGAGTTCATTTTTTTAATTCTACATGTCAAAAAATGGTTAGGGTAAATTTTTGAGATTTTTCTAAAATAGTTGAGTTTTTGATGAATAGTAAAATATGATAATTTACAATAAAAGCTGAATACATGAATTATGAAGTCATAGATGATATAAGGATGATGGAAGACAAAAATATAGAAATATTTTTCCTTATTTTAATATATTTATAGATAATTGTCAAACTATTCATAGTCTTGAGACGAAATAATAAACTAATTAATTAAATAATGAGAAAACATCCATCTCCTCCATTATAAATACAACCCATCTTCCCCTCTTCTTCTCACACCTCTCAAGCTTTGAGACTTGCCAAAATTATACCAAATACTCTTCCCTACCACTTCCATAAATCCATGATTTCTTGGTCTCATCAAAAGACTAAATCTTTTTCTCTAAGTAGGTACTCAAGGAGGATTGATTTAAGATGTAAAATCATCTCCCTTTTCTTTTAATTTCTTTTCAAATTCATTTATTTTATTATATTATCCTCACCGTCTATTGTAAAAATGGAATGGTAACCCCAATATATTTTATTTACCGGTATGATATCATGTTAAAGGAAGATTCATCACGAAACTCTTTCCTCTATGACTTTTATTCTAAAAATGAAATCGTCGCCCGTGATGTGTCAATTTATTAACATTGTGGGTGATGCACATTAATTTACCTTTAAAGCCTTCAAGGATGTTAATAAACCATTATCATTATTGAAAAATAATGTAAAATTTATGTTACAACCCTATTTAGGTTCTGGAACTTACTTATACACATAATACTAAATGATAAAACAAAACGAGTTTGTTGTGATTGAAAAACTGCCAAAATTAACCTAAAACGATCATCATTAACTTGTATCTAATGATTCATCCCCATTCCATATAAAAAAATTCTTTATAAGATCATTTAAACTTCTATAAGATCATTAATAACATATAACAACAACTCTAAATATTTATTAACACTTTACTTGAACTTCCATTCATGAAAACAAGTGAAACGGTCGTGAAAACTATGAAAACAAGAACTCCCAAATGATGAATAATAACATCACACATGAAAGAATAAATATAATTTAGGCATATTATAAATTAAATTATGGTATAATTATATCATAGTATAAGTAAGTAAATTTTTTAAAAATTATTAATTAAGTGTTCGCATTTTTGTAAGTCATAACTATTTAATTACAATTTAATGATTAATTTAATAATTTAAAAAATATATTTTCATAAAATATATTCAGAAATTAATATTTTATTTTCTTATCATTTTAATATATATTAATGAGACCCTGTGTAAATTTTCAAACTGTTATAAAATAAGTTAGAATTTTAAAATATGTATTTTCCAAGTAATTAATGATTTTAATTAAAAATTAAACGAATCATATGTAAGAAAATTATTTTCATAAAATGGAGTTAATTTTTTAATTCTACACATCAAAAAATGTTTAGGATTATTTTTTGGTATTTTTCTAAATTACTTGAATTTTCGATGAATAGTAAAATATGATAATTTATAACAAAAGCTAAACACGAAAATTATGAAGTCATTGATGATATAAGGTTGATGTAAGAACTAAATCTAGAATTATGATTAATTATTTTAATATATTTAGAGATAATTATCAAACTACTCATTGTCTTGAGCCAAAATAATAATCTAATGTATTAAATAATGAGAAAACACCCCTCTCCTCCACTATAAATACCAACCTAACCCCCAATTCTCCTCACACCTCTCAAGCTTTGATACTAGAAATTTTTTTTCCAAATAATCTTCCCAAGTCCCTTCCCCTGGTCCAGGATCACTTAGTCTCATGAAAAGATCAAAACCGATTTTCTAAGGTGGTTCTTAAGGTGGTAAGATTTAAGATGTAAAATCATATCCCTTTTTCTTTTAATTTCTTTTAATTTATTTTAATTTTCATTTATTTTGTTCTATTCTACTCATATTATCTTGTCCAAATGGCATGGTAATTATAATATTTTTTATATACTGGTATAATATCATATTAATGTAAGATACATCATGAATCTCTTTCATTTCTCACTTTATTCTAAAAATGAAATTATTGCTCGTGATTTGTTAATTTACCGACATCAAGGGTGATATACATTCATTTTCCTTTAAAACCTTCAAGAATGTTAATAAAACCATTATAATGGTTTAAACATAATGACAAATTTATGTTACAAACCTCTTCATGTTTTTTAACTAACTTATACACATAATACTAAATGATAAAGAAAAATGAGTTCATTGTGATTGAAAAACCACCAAAATTAACTTAAAACTATCATTATTAACTTGTATCTAATGATTCATCCTTATTCCATATAACCAAATTCTTTATAAGATCATTTAAAATTAATTAATTTTATTAATAAAATATAATATCAATTTTGGACATTTATCCACACTTTACACTTACTTTCATTCATGTATAAAATTTAACCGATTGTGAAAACATAGAAAACAAACACTCCCAAATGATGAAATTAAACTCTATAACTCATCAAAAATACAATAAATGAACTTAATAATACCATAATGATTCAAATTTATGTATAAATGGTTCCATATTTTTTTAATTAATGAATCTAATGTGTTTATGTATGATATTAGCATGAATGAAGCTTTCAGACATAAGATAAGGGGAATTCTCGAACCCAACACTCTTTCTTTGGATTTTCACTCTTTCACCCCACTTTTAGTATGGATATTCATTAAATTTAATTTCATCGTAATTATATTACATTTTATAGGATATGAATTATTTCTACTTGAGTTTATGAAAAACACAATGTTTTCTAAAAGAACTATTCCATAAAAAACACACCTTTGGCTTCTCAAGATTGTTTCTTCTTCACTCAAGTTTGATGATTATTATATCAACTATGTTATTTTCAATTTAATTTGGGAACCCAATGTTTGTTAATGTATAATTTATGAAATAAAATTCATTATTTTCCATGGGTTATTTTATTCCCAAGATTGATATAAGTTCTATGAGGAATACATGATAATGTAAATGTTATGATGTGACGGGTGGGCCTGAAATTATATAGCGTAATGAAAATGTAATGATGTGACAACTACACCAAAAATTATATAGCACCACAATTAATTTTGTAATGTGATGAATCTATAGAGTTAAAAGTAAAATATTTGTGAACATGATGCTAGATATGTTCACAACTAAGTGAGGTAGTTGACCCCAAAGACATGATGTTTCATTTTTATGCATTTCCATATTTCAAGCCTTTTGTTAATTCTTACCAACATTATTATGATCCTATTCCTATGTTATGATGATAATGATTATTCTCAACCCATATTATATTGTTTCATGTTCTTATCTATCCTCTTACTGGGATTTTATCTCACCCGTTTTTGATATATATACTCAAGTGATTACTTCTATTAAAAAGAGTGGAAAGACCTCTAAGATGCTAGAGAATAAGAGATTCAATAAATGTTAATGTTTTATTTTTTAAATGTTATGTTAGTTCCTAATTTTACCAAGACACTAAAAGTTTGGATCATGGTCATGTAAGGATTTTATGTTGTTTATCATTCAAATGTATTAATAGCATTGTAAGAAAAATCAGGGTCTCTATAGTTGGTATCAGAGCATGATTTAGTTAATTTGGGAATTAGGATTAGGGAAACTTGGTGAAAACCATTAGTACGAGACTAAGTATAAGTAAGAGCCTAAGAATATTTTTATTTAAAAAATTCTAAATGTAGGGATCCCACAATATATTCCTTTCTAATTAATTTCACAAAGGAATAAATCATTTATTCAGGACTTGTTATCTTTTATTTTGTTCTAACCTTTTCTATTTTAGAAAATGGTGGGAACTAGGAAAAACTAAACCAAAAATATATACGAGGGACAATGTAGTGATTTAATAAATGGAATCCCCAATGATATGAGTGGTGGAGTTCAACATTTCATGGTGATACATACCCAGCTATCTTAGTTTATGAACAATAACCAAAAAAATATGAGATTTTCATCTTCACCTAATAGGGAGAAACTAGTTATCGAGTACTTTATATGGAAATGAACAACAATGTTTAGTGGATCTTCTAATCCACTAGTCACAGAATAGTGGGTCAACTCAATGTGGAAGATATTTTTTGGTCTTCACTGTTTTGAGATGGAGAAGGTTACTCTGGCCATTTATCGTCTAGTTGGAGAGGATGATCAATAGTGGGATTTGATTAAAAACACCAAGATTAAGGATGAAATTGAAGAGATGGTGGGGGAAGACTTCAAGATAATGTTTCTAAACTATTATTTCCCTTGAAATCATTTAACTGATATAAAAATAAAAACCATAGAGATGATGAATAATGAAGGAGAATCTATCACAGCCTTTAAAAAAATTCGCATGGATTGAAACATACACATTAGGTTTTTTTACCAACAATGATAAAAAAAATTGATTGATTATTTATATGTTTCAAACCACACCTTCAAAAGGATCTAGTAATTCGTGACTTTGGGAATTATAAATAAGTTCTATGATGTGATCTTAAAGTGGATATAGAGTTTGTAGAATGGTCCCGTGTCTATGGTTATAAGAAATGAAAGATAGAGTTTCGAGCTAGAGGATATCATGAAAAAAAATGAAAGAAAAATCAACCAACCACATGTTAAAAATGTAGGAAGAATTATCATGGGAACTACATCAAAGTTATAGGAAAATGATTTAATTGTGGGAGATAAGGCCACCAAGCTCATTAATGCTGAAAATACACGAGTCAGTAGAAAAATATGGTGGAAGAAGGGAGAGCACCACCCATGGTCCGATGCTACACCTATAGGGAGAGAGGGAACTGTGTAAGCCAGGGAACAAAACCTTGATTCCTCGAGGGTAATCAGTTTCATCAACCATCAACGATAAAGAAGAAAGGAAATTATTATTACATCACTACTTCTAAAGTGGAGAAAGAACATAAAGTCGTACAAGTTACACTTTATATTCACTCAAGAGTGGAAATAGTCTTATTTGATTCTAGTTCTATGTATTTCTTTATATCTTGAAATTTTTCTAGAAATATTGAATTGAATACCCAAATCCTTAAAGTAGAGATATATGTAAAAACATATTGTGGTTAAATCATTGCAACCCAAGTGTTGGACTCTTCACCTATTGGTTTATGTGGGAAGATTCTTCCAGTGAATCTCACAATACTTCTCTCAGTGGAATTCAATGTTATTGTGGTGAAGGATTGGATCTTGTTATATAGAGCACATATCCACTACCAGGAAAAGGAAATATATTTTTATATTCTACAACATCCCATACTCTCTTAAAAATGTAGGAAGATCATGAATCTTCTTTTGAAAATCCTTCAATGGTGTTGGTGAGTATTCCTGGTGATGAATCATACCTTGCTCTAATTTTTGAGTCGAAGGAAGTTATAAACCTAAGGGAAATGCCTATCATGAGGGAAACTATGTTATATCTCATGAACAGTTACCCAGACTACCCCCATATCATGAGGTAGAGTTCTAAATAGAACTTATATACAGATCTACTTCTATCTCAAAGTGTCCATATCGGATGGATCCTATCTTACTAGAGTTATATAATCATCTTTAAGAGCTTTTGGACAAAGGGTTCATACGCCTTAGTGAATCACCTTAGGGTATTCCAATTATCTTTGTCAAGAAGAAGGATGGATAATTGAGGCTTTGTATTGATTATTGGGAACTCAACAAGATAACCATAACGAAAAATTATCCTCTTCCAAGGACTGATGACTTATCTGATCAGTTGAGAGGAACTCTGTACGTCTCAAAGGTGGATATTCATTTTGGATATCATTAGCTAAAGGTGAAGAAAGAAGATATTCAGAAGACCGCCTTCAGTACAAGGTATGTGCACTATGAGTTTTTGGTGATGAAATTTGGACTTTCTAATTCTCCTTCAATGTTCATGGAATTGATGAATATATTATTTATACATTACCTAAAAAAATTTGGTAGTGTTTATAGATGATATTCTTATATACTCTAAGATCATGTAGGAATATAAAGAACATCAAAGGCTTGTGTTTGTGACATTAAAGAAGGGGAATTTGTGTTCTATTTTCACAAATTGTGGCTTTTGGATGCATAAATTCACATTCTAGTGACATGTGATCACATGTGAGGGAATTTCTATAGACCCTTAAAAAAGGCAATTGAGGAATGGCCCAGACCCTCTAGTGTCATGGAAATCTGTGGTTTTCATGGATTATCTGGGTACTACCAATGTTTTATGAGAATTTTCTCATGATTGTCATTCCCTCTTACTATGTTAACAAAGAAATGGGTAATGTATGTATGAATAGAAGAATGTGATGAAATCTTTAAGGAGATAAAGAAGAGCCTGATAACTGAAAGTACTCAAATTACTGAAAAGTAGAGAATTTTTTGCGAAATAAAGTGATGTGTCAAAGAAATTATTGGGTTTTGTACTCATGAAAAATGATAATGTGATTGCCTATACCTCACAATAGTTAAAAATCTATGAGAAAAACTACCCAACACATGATCTCGAGCTAGCAGTTATGATTTTTCCTCTAAAATATGGAAGCACTACCTCTCGATGAGATGTGTGATATATATACTAACGACAAGATTCGAAAGTATATATTCACAAAAAAGGAGTTAAACATGTGACAAAGTTTATGGTTAGAGCTAATCAAGGACTATTATTTCTCTATTCACTATCATCTTGGAAAGGGAAAAAATGTATCTCATGCTCTTAGTAGAAATGAACCTGCTACTCTATCCATGTTTTGGATTGAAAAATACCCTATCTTCATGGATTTTAAAATTATGGATTTGGAAATCATAAGGGAATGGAATACATCCTACCTTTCCTAAATGATTTCCCAACCATATATCAGAGAGATGATTAAGGATGCATATTGGTATGATCTAGAGTTAAAAATGGTAGTGATATAGTAAAGGAAGGGAAGTTGTAAGAGTCCCATATCGATGATGATGGTGTGATTTGGTTCAGAAGGATGATTTGTGTGCCTTCATCACCTGGGATAATGAATGATCTATTGGATAATACACATTGCTCAACATTCTCTATCCATATTAGGAATAACAAGATGTATAGTGGTCTATGAGAACACTTATAATGGGACAACATGAAGGAGATTTAAGATTATATCTCATGTTACTTGATCTGTCAGAAAGTTAAAGTTGAGAGACTTAAGTACAAAGGGATGATGAAACCATTTCCTTTACCCATTTTAAAATTGGAAAATTTCACCATGGAATTTTTCAGGGATCTTCCAAAGTTATCCAAAGGTAATAGTGCGATATAGATTGTGTTGGATTGAATCACCAAGAATTACCACTATATTGATATTGGGGAAGATCTTTTGCATAAGCAACATGTAATGATATATGTGATGGAAGTGTTGATACTAGATGGAGTTATACTCTTGATTGTATCTGATCGTGATCCCCTGTTCACATATAAATTCTAAAGGAGTCTTCAATATGAATTTAGTACTAAATTAAATTGCAACATGACCTATCAACCCCAAATAGGTGCATAATCTAAAAGGACTATTCAGAAACGTGAAGATAAGCTAAGAGTATCCTATTTATAATTCAAAGGTGGATGGGATTAGCATCCCCCATTAATTGAGTCCTCATATAATAATAACTTCCACTCAAGTATTTAGATGGATCCATATGAATATTTTTATTGAAAGTTATGTAGAACTCCAACCTATTGGTATGAAGTTGTGGAAAGAAAGTTTCTTAGACCTGATCTTGTGAAAGAGATGATAGAGAAGGTTTACGCTATCCAACAACATATCAAAGCTGCTGAGTGTCAGAAAAAGAGGTATGCTGACAACCATCCAAGGGACATGGAGTTTGACATTGGAGATAAAGTATTCCTTTGAATATCACTATGGAAGAGAGTCAAATGGTTTGGAAAGAAAGGGAAGCTAAGCCTAAGGTACATTGGCCCCTTTGAGATCCTTGATCTCATATGAGACGTGTCCTATCGTCTTGTCCTTCCACCCAATATGGCTCATGTTCAGGATGAGTTCCACGTATCACTTCTGAGGAAGTACATACCAGATCCCTCACATGTACTGAACTCAGAGGTGGTACAACTAGTAGATGATCTCTCATGTGAAGAGCATCCAGTAATGATTCTATATAAGAGAGATAAGGTTCCACACAACAAGAAAACCTACCTTGTAAAAGTGTAGTGGAGGAACCATAAGTATGAAGAAGCAACTTGGTAATTGGAGGAGGTGATGAGGGATAAGTATTCTCACTTGTTTATGTAAAATGATTTTTTGAGGGTGAAATTTAAAAAGGGGGGAAGAATGTAATGACCAAAAACTTTTATTAAAGAAATTATCATCTTATAATTATTTGGTATAGTATAATCACATCAAATTATCTTTATAACACAATATAAACATTATAAATTACTAATGGATGAAATAAAAGTTATTTCTATAATTTAAGGAGTCTATAATGATGAATTAGTATCTTGACCTTAGGAATAGTAATATAACCCTTAAGAATAGTAAACCTTTTAAATGAATAGTAAAATCACCGATAAAGTTAAAAAAACAAATTAGGCGTATTATAAATTAATGTATGGTATAATTATATCATAGTATAATTAAGTAAATGTTTTTAAAATTGATAATTAATTGTTCGCATTTTGGTAAGTCATAACTATTTTATTCCAATTTTATGATTAATTTAATAATTTAAAAGAAAATTTATTTTCTTATAATATATTTATAAATTAATATTTTTTTGTCTTATGATTTTAGTATAACTTTATGTGACCTTAAGTAAATTTTCAAAGTGTTATAAAATCAGTTATAATTTTAAAATATGTATTTTCCAAGTAAATAATGATTTTAATTAAAACATAAACGGATCATACATAGAAAATTATTTTCATAAAATGGAGTTCATTTTATAATTATACACATCAAAAAAATATTATGGTTAATTTTCTGGATTTTTCTAAAATACATGAATTTTTGATGAATAGGAAAATATGATAATTTCTAATTAAAGATAAATACATGAATTATGAAGTCATAGATGATGTAAGGTTTATGTAAGAACAAATATAGAACTATAATTAATTATTTTAATATATTTAAAGTAAATTTTCAAACTAATCATAGTCTTGAGCCAAAATAATAAGAAAATAAATTAAATAATGAGAAAACAACCTTCTCCTCCACTATAAATTCCACCCTCACCCCTTATTCTCCTCACACATCTCAAGCTCTACAACTTTCCAAAACATTCCAAATACTCTAACCTAGACCCTTCCCCACGTCTAGGATCTCATGGTATCACCAAAATATCAAAACATTTTCCCTAAAGAGGTTCTCAAGGAGGAGAGATTTAAGATATAAAATCTAAGACCTTTTTCTTTTAATTTCTTTCCATTTTCATTTATTTTCTTCTATTCTCATCACATTATATTTTACAAATGGAGTGGTAACTATATTATTTTTTATATACTCATATTAGTTCCTATTAATGGAATATACATCATTAAACTCCTTCCTCTCTCACTTTCATTCTTAAAATGAATTCATCACCCGTGATGTGTTAATTTACTGACATCATGGGTGATGAACATTAATTTTCTGTTAACACTTTCAGAGATGTTTCTAAAACCATTATAAAGGATGAAAAATAATAAAAAAAATAATTTAAAACCATATTCATGTTTTGGAATTACCTTATACACATAATACTAAATGACCAAACAAAACAATTTTGTTGTGATCGAAAAACCACCAAAATTAACCTAAAATAATCACCATAAACCTATATCTATTGATTCATACACATTCCATAAAACCAAATTCATTATAAGATCATTTAATATTCTATAATTTTATCAAAAAAATATAATAAAAATTCTTTATATTTATCCACACTTTACACGAACGTTCATTCATGTATACAAGTGAACCGATTGCGAAAACATAGAAAAGAAACACTCTCAAATGATAAAATTAAACTATATAACTCATTAAAAAGACCATAAATGAACTTAGTAAAACAATAATGAATAAAATTTACGTATAAAAGGTTATTAATTTGTTAATTAATTAATAAAATGTGATTATACAAGATATTAACATGAATGAGGTTTTCAGACATAAGGTAAGGGGAATTCTCAAACCCAACTCTTTCTTTTGGTTTTCCCTATTTCACTATATTTTCAGTATGTAAGTTAATTAAATATAATTTATTCATCATTATATTAAATATTTTGGGATATATATGGTTTCTACTTGAGTTTATGAAAAACCAAATGTTTTCTAAATTAAATCTTCTTAAAAAACACACCTTGTACTTCTTGAGATTGTTTCTTTTTCACTCAAGGATGATTATTCTTAATTCAAGTATATTATTCACTCTTTAATTTTGGAACCCTAAGTTTATAAATGTATGATTTATGAAATGAAAACCATTCCTTTCCATGGGTTATTTTATGTCCAATATTTATATACATTCTATGTGGCATGCATGATAATGTAAATGTTATAATGTGTCACGGGCAGCTGGAATTATAAAGCGTAATGAAAATGTTATGATGTGACAGATGTGAAAAAAATTATATAGAACTTAAATGAACTGTGTAATGTGAAAAATATCAAGAATTAAAGTGAAATATATGTGAATATTATTCTAGCTATGTTCAAACTATGTGTGGTAGTTGACCATTAAGACATGATGTTTCATTTTTATTTATTGACATATTCCAACACTTTTCTTAATTCTTCCCCCAATTATTATGATCCCATTCCTTTGTTATGATTATAATTATTATGCTCAACCTTGTTATATTGTTTCCTATTCTTATCTATCCTCTTAATAGTATTTTTTTATTCCCCTTTTTTATATATATTCTTAGGTGATTACTTGTACTAAGGAGAATGCGAAGACCTCTAAGAAACTAGAGAAGAAGGAATAAAATGAAGGTTTCTGTTTTATTTTGTAAATTTTATATAAGGTCCTAATTTTAACAATATAATAAAACATTTTATCATGGTTATGTAATGATTTTATGTTGTTTATAATTAAAATGATGTAGTATTAATGTAAGAAAAATCAGGGTCACTATACCAACCCTTCCTCAATATTTTTCACTCATTGAGTAAAGATGGAAATAGAAAGATAGACATTACTATTGGACTTATTAATACTTTATATAGTGAATTTTCTATATTATTCCACAATATTGTTGGACCCAAGAATATATCATTAGAATATTTTAATTAAGTACAATATATCATCTATAAAAAAAGAGGCGAGACACTCTAAAGAAACCAAACTTACCTATAAATAGAGAAATATTCCACTCATCAATAGCTGTATTGAGGTTTTCTACATAAAAAATATTGATCCACAATTAAAATATAATAATAGATAGGATTTACATATTTACTTCCTCAATTATACTTGAATAGCACAAATTTACTACCAGATAGCAATAGAAAACCATATATATAAGTAGTAGAAAAAAACCATGCCATAGAAATACTCCAAAAAAATGGATCATATCATAGTTCGGAATATAATATTCCAAAAAACTTTTTCATAATATGTATCCATATCAACCTTAACCATAATATTGAATCCCACTATTTATCTAGATATCTTTTTAACTATCTCTATGGATAGGAAAATTGCACCTTGATTGCTTCTAATCTTAATGAAACCATGTTTCTCATAATAAATAAGTTCGGGGATCATAAGTCAAAGTCTACAATTTATGATTCTAGTCAAGTAATTTTAGAAAAAGTTATAGTGAGAAATATGTCATTATTTTCCAAAAAATAAATAGGATCCTTCACTTTTAGAATAAGAATAACGGTAACTACATAAACTATTCTCGGAATATTTATCCCATTGTATGGAAAATTTCTTTGAACTCACACAACATTTAATATAACTACACAAAATGTATTTTCAATAAACTAAACATATATATGTGTTAATTTAGGTGGTTTTTACCACTTTTAATGTATGTAGAGTATACAATATTTAATGATAACCACACATTCCTTGTAATTATGAATTTAACTTTTAAATGAATTTTGAATTTAATATTATTAAAAATATATCACATGGAATGTACTATCAATTAAAGATATATGAACACTTATTGATTATATTTAATGAAAGAATTACTTTTCTTTTCAGGTAAAATTAATTACATGGCGTACATCTGGTCTTGAATTGTAATACACATAGATAGGTATAGGTTACATGAAATTTACATGGGATAAAAACCATGTAATAAATTATTCAAATGTTCATGAAACAAAATTAGGGACCAAGTATGTAGGTTGACCATAGACATTTATGAGGCACACAACATATACTCCATTTACACGTCATGTGACATTAATGTTTTATGGACACATCATGTAATTAATACATGATATGTTGTTGAAAATGTATTTTCCACAATGAAAACGTGTGGATAACATGATGCATACAATAGTTACACAATGTATAGTTCTTCAAGTTGTGTTCCAAATCAACCAGTCAACACATGATATGTAATGATGTAATGTACTGTTTATTATAGGACACATAATAATAAACTCGTGACTCATCCCAATATAATGATACAACCCCTTGTAACTTAAATAACCTATAATTACATGATTTATAATAAATATTGAACTTTATTATATTTCTATGAACTTTTTAGTTTAGAATTTTATATAATTAGGCAAATGATTACATAAAGAAGTGGATATTTTCGAACATTATCCAATATTCCCATAACAGGATCCCACATCATCAGAGCTATATTTTGCTCAACCATCATTAATATAAAATGTAAAAGATTACTATAATAAATAAAAAAACCTATATATTTAAAATTAAACATAAAACTCATTTTAACCATCATTTAATCTCATAAGAAATAACACTTCAGTTATCTCAAAAATATAAGAAACAATTTATGTTTCCTTAGAATTTTTTTTAAAAAAAATACTAAAATACTTAGAAATGTTTTTTTTTCAAATAACCATGGAAAATTTTATAGTAATATTTATAATTAATAATTTCTATCATGTTAGGAATGTTTATTTAAGCTACATATGTTAAAAAACATTCATTTTTCACTTTGGTAAAAAGTGTCAAAATGACACATGGAAAAAATTTAAAAGATTTAATTTAAATCAATAAAAAGTAATTGAAAAGTAGTTTAAAATTACTTTAAAAATATTATAAACATAAATAAAAATATCTTTGAAACATTTTATGAACATGTTTGTGGAGAAGAAATGTTTTTAATGTTATAATTTAAAACAATGTTTTAAAGAAAAATCCCTTAACTTAATTTGGGTTTAGTATTGTACATTCTCTAAATCCCAAATAATGAAACTATATTAGTTTTATAATTTTTTAATAACCTTTTCATGTTCATTTAAATATTATTATTTCTTTTATTTCAATAATTACTATGTTTTATTTAGTTACTAAAATGGTTATGTTCATGTTGGGCATTTTTAGGTCGTCTGGCCTATAACCTAAAAAAACATCAATGCATTGACTAGGGTCTAAGGGGTTGTGGGTAAATTGCCTAAATAATCTTAAACATTTTATAATAATAATATTTATAAATCAATTACACTTTTAAAATCAACCAAGTATGGTGGTCATGAAAAATTAACCGGGTTGTTTCGTGGAGACGGTAGTCCATGCGTACACATGAATGGTGTTTTAATTTTTCAAATAAGTGGGAATGAAATAAATTATATAATATTTTAATTTTTCATAATATTAAATGTGTTTTAAATTTCATGTTTATTCATCATTTCCTTCCTTATTACTATCCTTATATAGTGAAAACTAAAAATGAATCAAATCGCTTCTTAGAGATGGTATTCCACACATTAGCATGAGTGATGTTATCAATTTATAATGGATGGAAAGGGTTAGAAGGAAAAAATATATTATCATTAAAGAATTATAATTATTTTATAAATATCATATATATTCATTTATCTAGTAATTTTATCCATCCCTATGACTAGGTTATGGAAGACGAAGCATATCACTTCTTAGAGGTGCTAGTCTACACATATGCGTAAGCGATGTTTCCATTTCTCATAAAATTTAAAAAGATATGAAAAAAGGATATACCATATTAATAATAAAATTTAGTTATATATAAGATATTTTTTATTTCATCATGGTTGAAGAAGATTTTAAGGAGGTACCGTAAGAAATAAACTTGAAATAGGTTGGTAAGGACTTATACCTTCTATTTGGTTAACATATTTAGATTGCACCATAATTCTTATAGGTTTAGTATTTTGGTAATATGAGGACCTATATGGTTTCTAAGTTATGTTTTATAGATTCTTGTATAGGTATTTTAATAACTATAATTCACAAAAGTTATGAGTATGAGAGGAGAGGAGGTGCCCTTTTATAAGTAAGGGAAGTGGTACACTTGTATTTTTTATAAAACTTTAAATATTTTATTGTATTAATCCTAGTAAATTGGATCTAAAACTATAAAATTTTGAAGATAAAATAATAAGGTTCTAAATACCATCATTTAATGATAATTAATACATGTTTTGGTGGTCTTATCACTTAGTCTTTAGCTTAATTAACATAATTTATTCTTTACCGCGTTGACATATTTTTTTGTCATTGTTACTATTCATAAGGATAAAAAATGTAATTGAACTATAACGACCCATACTTTACATACATTGTTAATACTTCAAAATTGAAGCACACTTATTACAACATATGACAAAACCACAAAGGACCGTATAGGTATAGTGTCTTTAGAAACTGGGAAACATAAACAACTGGTTCATAAATCTTCTAAAGTGTCTCCCATTTATTTCATCATATCTAGGGTCCCTTTTAGCATATTATACTTAATATCCATCTTCCTGACCTGGGGAAAAGAAAACATAAAAGGGTGAGCTCAAATGCTCAGCAAGGGCAAATAAAGGAAATAAAAATCGTATCATATCTTTTTGAAAATCATAACCTGCAAAAGAGATCATAAAATCTTAACATGGAATAAATCATAGAAGTGAAAATGAGATCCCCATAATCATAACATGAAACATGAAACTTTGTGGCATGCACACATAATCATGGAAAATCATTTCTTGTTAGTCATGACTCATTGCCAAGACTATCTTAGTGGACAGAGTCCCTTTCTGAACCGAGTCACCCTCGTTCCAGTCCTGTTTCACTGAACCGGTATAACCTACCGTTCCTTACATGTCTATCTCATGAGATATAAAATCTTTACCCAATGCATTGGAGGGAGATATAGGTCCCACCCATCTTATAATGAATCCTTTCTTATGTGTGCCACATAATCATAAATCATACATCATCGCATAACACATGTAACAAAAATGGGATTCTTGAAACATCATGACATCATAAAACAAATAATATAAGGTAAATGACTTCATAAAAATAATTTCCTCAAAACATAATCAAATCAATGTAATAATAGGGATAAAAACAGAACCCTATATTATCTTATATGGAAAATAATTTTGATAAAACATTTGAACTCCATTCTTGAGGAAAATATCCTTTCTACTTCAAAAACACTTTTCTTTTTTTAACATGTCATAAACTAAAAGAATTTGATTAAAAATAAACTTGAAAACTTGTAAAGGAAGATTCTTGGAAATAATGTTTTAAAAATCCATTCATGCTGTATAAGTTAAAAAAAACATTCTTCGTACTTTTGTCAGAAAAGTCAAAAAGTACCTCGTACGAAAAACGACAAAAGATTCCTTTCATACATATTACTAAAAACTCACCAAAATGTAAAAATGGATTTAAACAATTGTAGGTGGATGGAAATAATATTACATATTGATGAAACATGGATGTGGATGATAAAATACACCCCAGTAAATACTTACGAATAAACAATCTCGGATAAAAATGAGATTGTGATATTTCCCTTACCTTAGGTCCGATTTTCTTTGTACCTGTCCGAAGCTCCTGTATAATGGTGTAAATAATGTTATTTACTTATTCCAGAATCATACATATTGATATGATATCATATATGGTCATATTCTTAGCTTCTTGTTAGTAATATTTCATTGTAATTTGTTACTCGGGTCTTTATTGGCTTTTGTTCTTATGCATGTTTTGCCGAATACATTCTTATTCTTCTTTTAAGGTTATAGATACCTTATATCCAGAATGGTATTAGTGTAAGATATATCATATTTATTCATTCATTTCATTTATATAATTACTATTTAATGATGATCATGTAGAATGAGTCGCATCACATCGTGGAGACGGTATTCCGTACGTACGCACGAGTGATGATATCGTTCCTATGATCGTGGAACTGTATTGGAGTATATATATATTATTTTAGTATCAATATTACTTTATAATAATCATAAATAGTTACTCATTACACCATTATACCCATCCTTGTAAAGTGATGGTGGAAAATAGATTACACCACGGCGTGGAGACGGTATTCCGTACGTATGCACGCGCTGTGATTTCATTTTTCCGTAGGATGGATAGAAGGTGAATTAGGGTTGTTTCATATTTATAATAACATATCAGTATGTAAGTAATACTGATGTTATTACTTTATCATGAAACAACTAAATAAGAAGAAGTTAAAGAAGAAAGAAATTGAAAAGATCGGTAATGGATATTACCTCTTCTTTGGAACGCTTATTTGAATCCTCCACTTAGGGAAATAATATTGGTCTTTGAAGAAGACCAGGACCTCTAGGATTATTCTAGGGAAGTGGAGAGGAGAAAATGGCATGGGTTGTCCGAGCTTGAGTGCTCAATTTGGTGTGAGGAGGAGGGGGAGGAGGTTCCCTTTTATAAGGGAGGAGAGGGGAACCTTAGGAATATCTCAAACTATTATTTTATATTAAAGTCAAAATCGGTTTATAATGGTTCCAAAGGGTCTTATTTCGAAGCTAAAGTTGGGATGGGTCGAAAGCCTATCAACCAATAGGATTTAGACAAGTTTAGGGTATTATTGTAACCTTATCAATTAGATTTAACTCTAAGTTAAATAATTTAACTTTTAATGTGTCTTTTTGTTTTCTTTCACTATATGGTTAATACACTTACTATAACATGCCAAACGAACCCCAAATTGTTTATTATTAATATATATATCCTTATCGAAGTCATTTTGCCGAACCTTAGATTTTTAGGAATAAAATAACAATTAATAATATAATATTTTATTTAAAAACTATTTTGTGTCAATTTTGACACTATTTGATATATGATTTTTGTGAAAGTCATAACAGAATTATATGTTCGAACCAAGTTGATTAAATCAACATTAATATATCATAGTAACCTATAAAATTAGTGGAATTCATAAAAAGTCAAAAATTACATTTATTGTGGTGTTTATAACATCAATTATGTCAATATTTCATTAATAAGATAATTACTGCATCATCATTGTGTCATAAAAAAATTAAATTATTTAATGTCTAAAAATTACAAATAAAATACCATTATGTAGGAAATATTTTTAGATTTCTAATGAATATTTATAGTCGAATTTATCTTATGTATAACCCCATATTAAAAATGATTTACTTATTAAACTTTGATTTTAACTATTTTAACCCTTCTTTAAATAAATTAATAATAAATGTCCTAATCTAATCCAAGTGGGCCTAAATGGTCATATTGTATTCATAAGGTTGTTTTTGGTCGAATTACACTTGTCCAATAGAATTAGGACATGTGTTAGGGTAATATTAATATCATATTTACCCTTAGTTACCCTATTTACTATTAACAGCGGTAAAAAAAGTAAAAAGTTACTATTCACCAAAAAATTATTTTTATCTCATTGAACCACATTTTACTTACTAATATCAACCGTGTATATCAGATTTTCAAAATTCCATTCACAGAAGCGGTAAAATTAAGTTTTATGAAAAATTCAGTTTTTAACCTACCACTTAGTGGTTTCACTGTTCATCAAAAATTGAAAGTTTTTAGAAAAATACCAAAACTTCACCCTAGGATAATTTCGATATTCCGAATCCAAAAATGAAGTCCATTTTGAAAAATAAAATTTATAAAATTTCAAAAAGTGGTTATTACTATTCATAACGGCTAGTTTTAATAGCATATTGTTGTTTAGTGAAACTCGGTATTGCGTACGACGCAAGCTATCGAGGAAGGTCGCGATTGCGTGTAAAGCAAGCCAAGCAAGTGTTGTGTAGAAAAATATTCCTTTGATGATTCATATAACATAAAAGTCTCGGTTGTTACATTCTACCCCCCTTAAAAAGAATTTCGCCCTCGAAATTCATCACTTTGTAACAAACAGATGAGGATACTTCTCCCTCATCATATCTTCAAGCTCCCATGTAGCTTCTTCAAGTTGGTGGTTCCTCCATAAAAATTTCACCAATCGAGTGGTCTTGTTTCGTAGGAATTTTTCGCTACGATCCAGAATCTCTATCGGCTGTTCTTCATAAGAAAGATCTTGCTCTAGCGGTACAACTTCTGAGCTAAGTACATGTGAAGGATCTGGTATGTACTTTCTCAGGAGAGATACATGGAACACATCGTGAACTTGAGAGAGATTCGGTGGAAGCGCCAATCGGTAAGCTACCTTCCCAACACGATCCAGTATTTCGAAAGGACCGATATATCTAGGGCTCAACTTCCCCTTCTTTCCAAATCTCATAACCCTCTTCCAGGGAGATATTCGTAAGAACACTTTATCACCCACTTCAAACTCTAGGTCTTTTCTTCAGTTGTCGGCATAACTTTTCTGTCGACTCTGAGCTGCTCCTATGTGTTGTTGAATAGATCTGACCTTTTCTGCCATTTCATCAACGAGATCAGGTCCTAATAGCTTTCTTTCCCCAACTTCATCCCAGCAAGTTGGAGTCCTGCATTTCTTTCCATAGAGAGCTTCATAAAGAGCCATCTGAATACTAGAGTGAAAGCTATTATTATAAGAAAATTCCACCAAAGGTAGGTGTTGATCCCAACCTCCTTTGAAATCCATAGAGAAAGCTCTCAACATATCTTCTAGGGTTTGAATTGTTCTCTCAGACTGACCGTCTGTCTGAGGATGACAAGCAGTGCTGAAACTCAACTCTGTATCCAGAGTTTTCTGAAGACGTCGCCAGAACTTCGAGGTAAATCTTGGATCCCGATCAGATATAATAGAAAGTGGTACTCCATGCAATCTTACCACTTCCTTTACATATATCCTGGCAAGCTGATCTATAGAGAAATCCTCTCTAATAGCAATGAAGTGTGCAGACTTTGTAAGACGATCAACTAAGACCCAAATAGCATTATTGCCTTTGGATGTTTTAGGAAGTCCTGTGACAAATTCCATAGTGATGTTTTCTCATTTCCATTCGGGTATGGGTAATGGTTGTAACATCCCCTTAGACTTTTGTCTCTCAACTTTAACTTGTTGACAAACCAAGCATCGAGAGACATATTCAGAAACATCTCTTTTCATGTCATCCCACCAGAAGTACTCTTTCAGGTCCCTATACATCTTCGTACTTCCAGGATGAATAGAGAATGATGAACTATGAGCCTCATCCAGCAGCTCCTTCTTTAATTCGGGGATGGGAGGAACACAAACCCGATTCCTGAACTTTATTATCCCATCACAATCAAGGTTGAATTCAGGAATATTTCTCACCTTCTTTTGTAACTCGACATCTTCTTTCTGTGCCTCTTTAATCTTCACATGTATAGATGGTTGAACATTCATTTGAGAAAGATAAGATTTTTCCTCTTCCATTATAATTCCAAGATCCATCCTTTGTAAATACATAAATATTGGATCTTTTGTGATCCTCATCATGGATAAACTAGCATGGTCTTGTCGACTTAATGCATCTTCCACCTTGTTTGCTTTCCCAGGGTGGTAATGGATTGAGTAGTCATAATCCTTAATCAGCTCCAACCATCTTCTTTGGCGCATATTCAGCTCCTTTTGTGTGAAAATATACTTTAAACATTTATGATCAGTATAAATATCACACCTTTCACCATAAAGGTAATGCCTCCAAATCTTTAATGCAAAGATTACCGCAGCCAACTCCAAATCATGTGTTGGGTAATTTTGCTCATGGATTTTCAACTGTCGTGAGGCATAAGCTATCACCATATCATTTTTCATAAGAACACACCCCAATCCCTTCTTGGATGCATCACTGT
This sequence comes from Viscum album, assembly GCA_963277665.1. Classification (NCBI taxonomy): domain Eukaryota; kingdom Viridiplantae; phylum Streptophyta; class Magnoliopsida; order Santalales; family Viscaceae; genus Viscum; species Viscum album. The sequence goes on along the minus strand of OY728155.1, from coordinate 185,700,681 downwards.
AGATCACAAACCTTTCTCCACTACAAGGCAGTGTGAGCATAGGTGCACTGGATAACCTTCTTTTCAACTCCTTGATATTCTCTTCACATTCTTCCGTCCAGACAAACATAACTCCTTTCCGAGTCAACTTGGTGAGTGGATTAGATAATCGTGAAAAATCTTTTACAAAACGTCGATAATATCCAGCCAAACCAAGAAAACTTCGGATCTGAGTTACTGTTGTTAGTCTTGACCATCATTCGATAACCTCTGTTTTTGCTGGATCCACAGATATCCCCTCTTTTGAGATTATGTGACCCAAAAATGCAACTTTTTGAAGCCAAAATTCACACTTGGTAAATTTGGCATAAAGCTTCTCCTTTCTCAGGGTCTTCAATATAATTCTCAAGTGATCTTCATGATCTTCCTTGCTCTTTGAATAAACAAGAATATCGTCTATAAAGACTACCACAAATTGATCAAGATAGTCTCTAAAGACTCTATTCATTAGATCCATGAAGATAGCAGGGGCATTAGTAAGACCAAATGGCATCTCTATAAATTCATAGTGTCCATACCTTGTACGGAAAGTCGTCTTTGGTATATCCTCCCTTTTGACCCTTAATTGATGATACCCTGAACGAAGATCAATCTTGGAAAAGTATTGAGCTCCGCGTAGTTGGTCAAATAAGTCATCAATGTGTGGGAGAGGATATTTGTTCTTGATAGTGATCTTGTTAAGTTCTCGATAATCAATGCAGAGTCTCATTGATCCATCTTTCTTCTTAACAAATAAAACAGGTGCTCCCCAAGGTGACGCACTAGGGCATATGAATCCCTTATCAAGATTCTCTTGGAGTTGCTTCTTCAATTCCTGCAACTCAATTGGGGCCATTCTACAAGGTGTCTTTGAAATTGGCAAAGCGCCCAGTACGAGTTCTATTGAAAACTCAACTTCACGATTTGGTGGAAGACCCGGTAATTCCTCCGGAAATACATCATCAAACTCCCGTACAATGGGCATATTCTTAATCGTGAGTTTCTCACCAACCATTTGAGATAAATAACCTTCATTTAGTGGAATCAAGACCCAAAAGATGGAAGAAATTTCCACTGGAAGGTTATATTCATCCTTGCATTGATAAACGATCGTAGATTGATCTGGAATATGAAATGTGACTTCCTTTCTTTGGAAATTGATATGAGCTCCATGTAGAGAAAGCTAATTCATGCCAAGAATCACATCAAATTCCACTAATGGAAGGATCACAAGATTTGCAGGAAGCACTTTCCCACAAACTTCGATCGGAGAAGAATTATAAACTTTTGATGTAACTGTTGTTCCATTTGGTATTGTCACAGCTAACTCAACATCTAATTGTTGAGGTAATACGGTGATACCATTAGAAAATTATTTAGAAATAAAAGAGTGGGTGGATCCAGAATCAAATAAAACATTTGCTACTTTAGAGTGGATGGTAAGTGTACCTTTCACCACTTCGTTATCGTACTCCACATCGCTGATAGAAATTGCATGTGAATTTCCTTTGTCTTTAGCCTTAAGATTTTGTTGACGTCGACCATCATCATCAACCCTTGTATTTGGGCATTGATTGGCATAATGCCCCATCTCCTTGCACTTGAAACATTGAAGTGTAGTAGGTTCATTCTGTGTATCCCTTCCTTTGTTTGAATCATTAGACATCTTCTTCCCATTGTCGCGGAATTCAAATGCCCGATGACCTTCCTTTCCACATTTGAAACATTTACTTGTCCCTTTAAGACAACTCCCTCCATGTTTCCTTCCACACATTGAGCATAAGGGAAAGCTCATCTTTTTTTCAGTGTGCTCTTTAGATTTTCCTTTGAATTCCATCTTCCTCTTCTTATCAAACCCATGTGACTGATGGGTTACTCCAATCTCCATCTCGACTTTGAGAGCACATCGAATGATTTCCTCGTAGCTATTGAAGTCCCTTATGGCTAACGCCCTTCGAAGACTTGGTTTTAAGCCACTAAATAATCGATCAATCTTACTCTCAGGTTGGATAATAATACCAGAAGCGTACCTTGCAAGTCTTGTAAAATTTTCTTCATATGTACCAACAGATTCATCATCCCTTTGCTTCAGTTCAAGAAACTCTTTCTCCATATTTGTTCGGAGAATACGAGGGAAGTACTTATTGAAAAATAAGTTCTTGAACTCGTCCCATTCCATAGACTCAATTTCATCCCTTTGCCTCGTATTCTTAATAAGATTCCACCATTGATCAGCATCTCCTTCCAAACGATACACTGCTAGGATGACTTTATCATGTTCAGAACATTGAAGAACTGAAAATATCTTTTCAGTAGTACTAATCCATTGTTCAGAAACTAATGGATCAGTAGACCCGCTGAAAGAAGGTGGGCGCTGCCTCATGAATGATTCAACAGAATATTGCTCCTTCCTTTGCTCGTTTGGAAGTCCTGCATGATTCATAGCTTGAGAAAGTTGTGTGAGCATGGCTACAAGATTTTTCATTCCAGCTCCCATATCGTTGGGTTGCTCAGGGGGACAATCATTGCAATGCCCATCGCATTCCGCATTAACACGGTTCATTCGGGTTCCAGCCATTGACTAAAACCAAGAAGAATAGTGTGAGCAACACTAATTATAATAGGAAAACCACATAATCAAGAATAAAATTTCATACTTAAGGTCTTATCCTAGGGTATTCATGGCCATTTCTAAAACACTAAGATTGTGTTCTATGCTTAGACTTATCCTTAGGGTTCTTACTAAGACTTTCACATCCTAGTTTCCAAAGGTTGACTATACCTTTCCTTTGATACCAACTATAACGACCCATACTTTACATACATTGTTAATACTTCAAACTTGAAGCACACTTATTACAACATATGACAAAACCACAAAGGACCGTATAGGTATAGTGTCTTTAGAAACTGGGAAACATAAACAACTGGTTCATAAATCTTCTACAGTGTCTCCCATTTATTTCATCATATCTAGGGTCCCTCTTAGCATATTCTACTTAATATCCATCTTCTTGACCTGGGGAAAAGAAAACATAAAAGGGTGATCTCAAATGCTTAGCAAGGTCAAATAAAGGAAATAAAAATCATATCATATCTTTTTGAAAATCATAACCTGCAAAAGAGATCATAAAATATTAACATGGAATAAATCATAGAAGTGAAAATGAGATCCCCATTATCATAACATGAAACTTGAAACTTTGTGGCATGCACACATAATCATGGAAAATCATTTCTTGTTAGTCATGACTCATTGCCAAGACTATCTTAGTGGACAGAGTCCCTTTCTGAACCGAGTCACCCTCGTTCCAGTCCTGTTTCACTGAACCGGTATAACCTACCGTTCCTTACATGTCTATCTCATGAGATATAAAATCTTTACCCAATGCATTGGAGGGAGATATAGGTCCCACCCATCTTATGATGAATCCTTTTTTATGTGTGCCACATAATCATAAATCATACATCATCGCATAACACATGTAACAAAAATGGGATTCTTGAAACATCATGACATCATAAAACAAATAATATAAGGTAAATGACTTCATAAAAATAATTTCCTCAAAACATAATCAAATCAATGTAATAATAGGGATAAAAACAGAACCCTATATTATCTTAGATGGAAAATAATTTTGATAAAACATTTGAACTCCATTCTTGAGGAAAATATCCTTTCTACTTCAAAAACACTTTTCTTTTCTTAACATGTCATAAACTAAAAGAAGTTGATTAAAAATAAAATTGAAAACTTGTAAAGGAAGATTCTTGGAAATAATGTTTTAAAAATCCATTCATGTTGTATAAGTTAAAAAAAACATTCTTCGTACTTTTGTCGGAAAAGTCAAAAAGTACCTCATACGAAAAACGACAAAAGATTCCTTTCATACATATTACTAAAAACTCACCGAAAGGTAAAAATGGATTTAAACAATTGTAGGTGGATGGAAATAATATTACATATTGATGAAACATGGATGTGGATGATAAAATACACCCCAGTAAATACTTACGAATAAACAATCTCGGATAAAAATGAGATTGTGATATTTCCCTTACCTTAGGTCCGATTTGATTTGTACGTGTCCGAAGCTCCTGTATAATGGTTTAAATAATGTTATTCACTTATTCCAGAATCATACATATTGATATGATATAATATATGGTCATATTCTTAGCTTCTTGTTAGTAATATTTCATTGTTATTTGTTACTCGGGTCTTTATTGCCTTTTGTTCTTATGCGTGTTTTGCCGAATACATTCTTATTCTTCTTTTAAGGTTATAGATACCTTATATCCAGAATGGTATTAGTGTAACATATATCATATTTATTCATTCAATTCATTTATATAATTACTATGTAATGATGATCATGTAGAACGAGTCGCATCACATCGTGGAGACGGTATTCCGTACGTACGCACGAGTGATGATATCATTCCTATGATCGTGGAACTGTATTGGAGTATATATATATTATTTCAGTATCAATAATACTTTATAATAATCATAAATAGTTACTCATTACACCATTATCCTCATCCTTGTAAAGTGATGGTGGAAAATAGATTACACCACGGCGTGGAGACGGTATTCCGTACGTACGCACGCGCGGTGATTTCATTTTTCCGTAGGATGGATAGAAGGTGAATTAGGGTTGTTTCATATTTATAATAACATATCAGTATGTAAGTAATACTGATGTTATTACTTTATCATGAAACAACTAAAGAAGAAGAAGTTGAAGAAGAAAGAAATTGAAAAGATCGGTAATGGATATTACCTCTTCTTTGGAACGCTTCTTTGAATCCTCCACTTAGGGAACTAATATTGGTCTTTGAAGAAGACCAGGACCTCTAGGATTATTCTAGGGAAGTGGATAGGAGAAAATGGCAGGGGTTGGCTGAGATTGAGTGCTCAATTTGGTGTGAGGAGGAGGGGGAGGAGGTGCCCTTTTATAAGGGAGGAGAGGGGCGCCTTAGGAATATCTCAAAATATTATTTTATATTAAAGTCAAAATCGGTTTATAATGGTTCCAAAGGGTCTTATTTCGAAGATAAAGTGGGGATGGGTCGAAATACTATCAACCAATAGGATTTAGACAAGTTTAGGGTATTATTTTAACCTTATCAATTAGATTTAACTCTAAGTTAAATAATTTAACTTTTACCATGTCTTTTTGTTTTCTTTCACTATATGGTTAATACACTTACTATAACATGCCAAACGAACCCCAAATTGTTTATTATTAATATATATATCCTTATCTAAGTAATGTGGCCGAACCTTAGATTTTTAGGAATAAAATAACATTTAATAATATTTTATTTTATTTAAAAACTATTTTGTGTCAATTTTGACACTATTCGATATATGATTTTTGTGAAAGTCATAACAGAATTATATGTTCAAACCAAGTTGCTTAAATCAACATTAATATATCATAGTAACCTAGAAAATTAGTGGAATGCATAAAAAGTCTCAAATTACATTTATTTTGGTGTTTATAACATCAATTATGTCAATATTTCATTAATATGATAATTACTACATCATCATTGTGTCATCAATAAATTAAATTATATAATGTCTAAAAATTACAAATAAAATACCATTATGTAGGAAATCGTTTTATCTTTCTAATGAATATTTATAGTTGAATTTATCTTATGTATAACCCCATATTAAAAATGATTTACTTATTAAACTTTGATTTTAACTATTTTAACCCTTCTTTAAATAAATTAATAATAAATGTCCTAATCTAATCCAAGTGGGCCTAAATGGTCATATTATATTAATAAGGTTGTTTTTGGTCGAATTACACTTGTCCAATAGAATTAGGACATGTGTTAGGGTAATATTAATATCATATTTACCCTTAGTTACCCTATTTACTATTAACCGCGGTAAAAAAAGTAAAAAGTTACTATTCACCAAAAAATTATTTTTGTCTCATTGAACCACATTTTACTTACTGATATCAACCGTGTGTGTCGGATTTTCGAAATTCCATTCACAGAAGCGGTAAAATTAAGTTTTATGAAAAATTCAGTTTTTAACCTACCACTTAGTGGTTTCACTATTCATCAAAAATTGAAAGTTTTTAGAAAAATACCAAAAATTCACCCTAGGCTAATTTCGATATTCCGAATCCAAAAATGAAGTCCATTTTGAAAAATAAAATTTTAAAAAGTGGTTATTACTATTCATAACGGCTAGTTTTAATAGCATTTTGTTGTTTAGTGAAACTCGGTATTGCGTACGACGCAAGCTATCGAGGAAGGTCGCGATTGCGTGTAAAGCAAGCCAAGCAAGTGTTGTGTAGAAAAAGATTCCTTTGATGATTCATATAACATAAAATTCTCGGGTGTTACATGAACTCATAAATAAATTTGAAACCACTGATTAAAAAAATGTAATTATTTTTAAGATTCAATTTATCTATGTGTAAAAAAATAATTTTAATATAACTGTGAAAATGGAAATGAAAAACAATTTTTAAAAAATTGCATTTTTAAGAAAAAAAATAAATTATACCAGAATAAAGATTAACATTGATTATTAAAAATTCATTTATATTATTTTTAATCAAATACATATTATTTTACTTTAAAACCAAACCTAAAATAGAATTAGGCTTTTAAAATTACTTGATTTAATAAAAAGAAATGATGGTTTTGAAAAAATCGGCATTTTTCTCTATTCAGTCAAAAATACATATTTTTAGAAAAATACCCAAAAATAATCCTAAGTTATATTTGATATATTGATTCCAAAAATTATTTTTTTAAAAAAATAAATTTCTAAAGTCATGAAATTTACCTTTTAAATGAAATGATGTAATTCATGGAAAAATAATTTAATTAAATAAAACTTTTTCTTTTTCAACTGAAAACTTTTATAAAATTATTTATACAAATATGATGAATATAAACACATAAAATAAATAATTTAAATAATAATATTTATATATTTCTAGTATTACCTATGTTGTCATATTCTCCCCCCATTAGTGAAATGCATCCTCTCAATTTTATTTATTACTTAAACAAGTAAAGGTATTTTCCCTCATAGCATTTTATGATCCCTATATTTCTTCCTAAATCATGTGATTCTTCCATAAAACTTTTACCTAGTGAATTACCTTATATAGATATACTTGTTCTTTGTGATAAAAAAATATGAACTGGATGTTCTTCATAAGAGAGAATCACTTTTAACTATACCACTTCAGAGCTCAAAACATGAGATGCATTAGGTAGCTGAGATAAAATTGGTGGTAAAGATAATATATAAGTAATTGATCATACCTTTTATATAATTTCATATGGAAAAATAAAGAATATACTTAGTGTTTATTTTATTCTAAAAAATATAACACATTTCCATTGAAATATTTTAAGAAAAACTTGATCGTCTACCTCAAAAGATTGACCTTTCCTCTTATGATCTGCATACCTCTTCTTCCTACTCTGAGATTCCCTCATGTATAGCTGAATCATATTTACCTACTTGAAAATATCTTCTAACAATTCTTGTACCTACAATTTCCTCTCACTAAATTCCTCCCAACACATTGGAGTCTTACATTATTTTTCCTATAATTCCTCAAAAGGTTCCATTTATATATTTGAATGAAACGCATTATTATATGAAAATTAAATAAAGAAAGATACTGATCCTAAATCCCCTAAAAATCCAATGATAAATCTCAAATTATATCCTTTATAGTCTGAATTATATACTCAGATTTTCCTTCTGATTGAGGATGCAATCGGTACTAAAATTTAATTCATTACCCATCAACATATAAATTTATTTAAATAAATTTTATGTAACACTAGTATCATGATCAAATAAATGGAGAGAGAGAGACAACATATGATTTAAAAATATCTTTATGATACATTATTTAAAATTTATCCAAATAAATAGTATCTCTAATGGGTAGAAAATTCTTATATTTAGTCAAATGATAATTAATAACCCAAATCAAATTATTACCTCGATCTGTATTTGGTAATTCTACCACAATGTCCATTGATATATTCTCCCATTTCTATTCTATAACTGAAAAATACTAAATCATCCCATTCGGTAGTTCTCATTCAGATTTAATTCACTCATAAGTCAACCATTTCATGATAAAATTTATTATATCTTTCTTTATACCTTCCAAACAAAAATATTCTTGATGGTCTTTGTACATCCTAGTGCTTCCAAGATGAACATAAAATGGAGAGCCGTGAGATTCAGCTAACAATTTATTCTTTAACTAGGAATCCCTTAGCATACACAACTGATTTCAGAATTTATTAACTTCTTCTTTATCAACATTAAACTCAGGAAACATACCTTTGTTTAGCAATTATAACCTTCCTTGTAAATTAAGATCTTTTTTCTGAGCCTCCTTTATTATGTCTAAAAAAGATGAATGTACTATTACCTGAACTAAAATAGAACTACTTTCTGCCTTCATAATTTCTAGGAAAATATTCATTAAATCATTAACTAAAGGATCATATTCCAGTCATAACATAGTTAGTGATTCCTTAAATTTTGTACTCAAGGCATAAACTACTTATTTTTATTTACATGGAAGATAATGAATTGTGTAATATTAATCCTTAATTAGTTATATCCTTGCTCTCCTTATAATTACCAAGAACTCTCATCCAACGAAAAAGTCTCTGACCATTTATTAAAAGAAAATAAAAGTACAACAAGAAAGTATCACAAGACAGAAAAAAACTACATTTAATAAAATCCATACCTGTCACCATGACCATGATTCTCATCCACAGTAGCCAATTCCCATTCCCATCATTCATAATACTTCAGTGTCTTGACATACTTCCTTTTGAGGTTTAACTTTTCTAAGAATAGAAACTCCTTAGAAAACCGCATAAATTATCCTTTGGTGATAGACAGTCTAGTAGACATTAGCTTCGATATATAAGAGTATTATTTCCTCTTCCTTCTTCTTGGTGGAGCGGTCATCAATTCCTTAATCCTCGACATCATATTTTTTCCACCTTGAACAATATCAATAATAGGTTCAAACCATGCCACCAGCATTCTCCTTTTCATAATCAGAGGTGTCCCCCTATTTTCCGGAGATACACACCTCCTGGTAACCATCATTCACTCCCCACTCTTGATCCAAGTGACCATTAGTATCAATCATTACTAAGAACTGTGAGTGGTCTACACATTGAGAGTTACCATGACCAGAAGAAGACTTCATATTCATTGCTTCCTCCATAAACTCCTCCTTGATTAGGGACTACAACCTGAAAAACAACATCACTAATCAATTGTGGACCTTCCATCATCGGTGTAAACTCCTCATGCGCTAGACTACCAAAACGATTGCAGGTAATGACTCCTCCAGAGCTATGAGGACCAATATCCATAACCTCAGAATCACCATCTGAATTTTACTGCAGATGACCCATACTACCTCTGATTGCATACCAAGACTCAACTATAAGGTCACTCTTCAATCTGTCCACGACTTGAAACACTGTTGGGTCCAAAGGCTCCTACACCGTATTCATACCACATGCAATACTCTGCGCATTAGTGAGAATAGTGTTCCAAATCTCCCTTATCATGACCCCCTCCCCACAATGTGTACCCCTCCGAGGCCGACAATGTTAGAAGGGAGATAATGACCCCTCGAGTCCCACCTTCAGTAGGCCCTGGGTTGGCGACTAACACTGAGGGTATAATAAACACACAAATGGGAGACATTACCATCTAAGAGAAAACATACAGAAGGGAGAGATAAGATAGACACCAACCAACTCCATCTCAACCAGTGAGATGAAATAAATCCCAATTACACATATGAAATGTCATGCAAAACTACTACAACTGAAAGGGGAAAAACTACAATTACCCAAAAGAAAGTAAAACAGCAGCAACCACAATCCCGAACAGCTCCTGCAACCACAGGATAATAGTAACCAACCTGATCTCCAACCAGCATTATGTGACCTGAAAAACATTTTATATATACATAGGGATAGTATAACAGTATGCTCTGTAGGGTCCTCCCCTAAGCCTCTCATGAAAAATTAAAGAAAGCATGATAAAGCACAGTGGACAACAAGTAAAACTAACTCATCATCTAAATAGGTATACTATGTTCCTAGCCTCACCATGGCTACTCTCACCAAGTAACACATACAAGAGTATATAATATAATAAATAATATGAAGGGTACCCCGCTACTACTTCCCCATAGGTTTGCTGCTTTTCCCCAACGTCGCACGTCTTGATCATCTCTCTCCAAAACGGCTTGCCCGCAGACACCTGGGAGATGCACCACAACATGCACCTTGTGCAACAAAACCACCACATCCACGTAAGAAAAGTAACCAAGTAGTTTCTAGGAGCCACCATAGCCCACATAATGTGTATCATATGTCGGTTATTATACCTCATTCCCTTACATGCCATACACCGAGTAAGGATCCTCAATCCATCACAGCCGATACATGTTACACCTATAGTATTCCATTGGATACTATATCCAGAATATATGTGGGTGAATAACCACAATCCATTACAGCCCTATACACACATATATGAGGAAAACTAACTACTGTACCTACCAGCAAAAGTATATACCAAGATAAGAGAGTGGTGACAAAGGGGGTAGTCATCCATTCATCCTCCCACCGGAATGTTTGGGAAAACACCCCCCCCCCCAGGCATAGAATCTCCAGGGTGTTAGTTTCCCTTACTGATAGGGTAGAGTAGCATATAGAAACACAAAAAGTACAGAATATATTATATCTCACAACAACACTAAGGGCATAACCTAGTCTTAGAATCAACTACAGCTAACGTCTCTCAGACTCCGAGCTTCCACTTCTAATACTAGGCATCCTATAAGCACACAACCATTGAAAGAGCTTTAATACATTATTTAATTCTATTTTTATTAGTTTCACTTTACATTAATTAATTATTTACACATTAGTTATCCATTTACAATTCACCATTAATCATCATTAGCATCACACCCAAATTCCACTGTCCCTTTAAAATTACAACCTCATCATTATGTTCCTACAACTCCAACCCCAAGGTTTAACATCATTTATTCAATTATTCATTACAAAATTACATTCCCATATTCACAGTCATTCTAGAAAACATTCCATTCTACTAAACTCAATAGGGATCAACACAGTGAGTAGATGTACTACCCATCGCGCCTTTTCTGCCTATAGTAAGAGCGTAGACCCATCCTCCCTTGAGAAGCTAAACACAGAAAGCATGTGGCATACCCCACACGTCTTTGCCTCTTTTAGAATAAGGGTAAGCAAGACCAGCTGCCTTGAGCAGTGGGGAAAAGTAAAGTAGATAATCAACCAATATGAATCAGCAAGCATCCAATAATCACATCCATCCCATTACTTCATCCCTGATGTCCTCCCCGACACCCACATGCATAAATTGATGCATGTCGCCACTCTAGGCATCATTTCCTACCACAACCAAAGGTCTCCATGCCCCGCATACCACAAAATCCATCAAGGCTCACATCACAACACAATCAGTAGGAAAACAAACATCTTAACAATTGGGCTCTTGTCCCTTTAACTATCAAGAGGGTAACTCATAACCCTTCAAGGAATTATCGAACAATCAGTTCTTTAATCTATCTTGAATTAATCGATCTATTATTCATAGGTTCTAAATTTGGAAAACCTAATCAGTAAGCTATCAAAAATAATTAAACATGCATACTGCGCCAATTTGATTAACATCAAATTACAACAAGGAGAACCTGATTCATTTACCTGCCTCATTATCTTTCAACCAAAAAATTATCAATTAATTTCTATTTACATTCATTACCAATTTCTATCAGGAAAGAAAAGATAAAAAAAGCAAGCATAGATATCACACTATCTATCAAATCAATAGGCAATAACATATGATCGATGTGAATTTAGTTAACAAGTCCAAATATTTATTATGTCAATTCCATTGTCATCCAGTGGGATAAATCATGCTAACGATTCAGTTGCATGTGAAAGAAGAGACAACCAATGAACCCCCTATCTCAAACAGTTCTTGATGTTCTTTATATGAGAATAATCCACACAACATGTCACGATCCTCCTCTCACGACCATTGCATCCACTTGAGGATGCTACGGTATGACTGCACCAACCGAAACCCAAGAAAACACCATTAGAATCATGGAGATCACATGATATAATATGGAAGGAGAAACATGATAAGATGAACCCCAAAAGAATGATGATAGAACATACCTTATATCAAAGATTGATCGATACATCTTGGTTGCATCAAAACCGAGTGGAACCAATCCGAGGATGAATGTTTGATTGGGAAACTCCTATGAGAAGGAATGGGATGTTCGAGCATCTCACACCCGAGAACAAGGAGAAAGAATTGGGGAGGAAGATATCCCATCCCTTTATAATATTTAATAGAGTGATGATTTAAGATACGCTTAATTTCTCATTAAAAGAGGATAGCATTAAACCATGCGGTTTAACCAAGTAAAAACATCTAGAGAATTAGGGATAATTAAGATAGGAGTTATGGCCTTTGAATCAGCCATAAATTCATTAAAACAAGGCTTTAAATTCATTTTATGTCAAAGGAAATGTAAAAGGGGTGAAACTGTTGGATACTGGAAACACTGTTCATGAACTCACCATTCTGGAAACACTGTACATAAACCTCACCGCTCTGAAAACACTCTACATAAGCCTCACCATTCTGGAAAGACTATACATAAACCTCACCATTCTGGAAACACTGTATATAAACCTCACCGTTCTGGAAACACTGTTCATAAACCTCACCATTCTGGAAACACTGTTCATAAAACTGACCGTTAGAACCTCACCGTTATGGGAACTCTATTCATGAACCTCACAATTGGAACCTCACCATTCTGGAAACACTGTTCATCTAAGGTTACCGTTACACTATTCACAGACGTTTAATGTTGACACTGTTCACCTAAGGTTACTGTTGCACTATTCACAACGGTCTACCATTGAAACTATTCATAGAAGGTTAATGTTGACACTGTTCACCTAAGGTTACTGTTGCACTATTCACAATGGTCTACCAATGGGACTGTCCACCTAACGTTACTGTTGCACTGTTCATAATGGTCTACTGGGGGAACTGTTCACAGAAGGTCACCGTCGCACTCTTCAAAACGGTCTACCATTGGAATTGTTCACCTGAAGTTACCGTTGCACTATTCACAATGGTCGACCGTTATAACTATTCATAGAAGGTCACCGTTTCACTGTTCACAATGGTCTACTGTTCGAACTATTCAGCTAAGGTTAACATTGCACTTTTCACAACGGTCTACCATTAGAACTATTCACAGATGGATACCATTGCACCATTCACAATGATCTATCATTGAAACACTTCACAAAAGGTCACCATTGCACTGTTCACAATGGTCTACTATTGGAACTATTCAACTAAGGTTAACGTTGCACTGTTCACAATGGTCTACCGTTGGAACTATTCACCGAAGGTCACCGTTTCACTACTCACAATGGTCTACCATTAGAACTGTTCACAGATAAGTCTCCATGACCTCCCGGAACACTCCAACAATAGATTTTCACAAAGAAAAAGAGAGGTATGAAACATTACATCAGATAACTCTCAAAACATTCTCATCCTCAAGAATTCAAAACCCACCTAAAGGGAAAATGTAACGGGGTCTGAACCACCACCCATCGATATACCTCTCAATAGAGAGCAAGCCACAAGAGAAATAAAGGGATCCATCTCATAAACATGAAATGGTTATAACCACAAAGGCTACATCGATACATGAAAAGACGTAAACATCAAAAAACTCTGGGTACTGATCACGTATCTATGACTCATGTTCCCAGGTACTCTCTTCCATGCCATTGTGTCCCCACAAAACACGATCCAAGGGGATATAATGCATATGCAACACCTTCTCCTTACGGTCTTGGATCTCCACAGATTGCTCTTCAAAGGTTTCATCATCATCAACATCGACCTCTCCCCAGTCGATGACATGAGAGTCATCATGAAGATAACGACGAAGCTTTGATGCATGGAAAACATCATGTATCCGAATCATCTGTGGGGGAAGTTCTACCCAATACGCCACAGTTCCAACATGAGATAACACCTCAAAAGGCCCAAAAAAGCGAGGAGAAAGCTTACTCCCATGACCAAACCTTTGCTTCCCACGACGGGGATTCACCTTCAGAAACTCATGATCCCCAAAATTAAACTCTTAGGGTCTCCTCCTTTGATCAGCATATGATTTCTGATGATGTTTCACTGTCTTTATCCTCTCACGAATCACCTGAACCATCTTTGTTGTATTCTGCACTAGTTTCAGTCTGAGAATTTCTGACACTCCGACCCCAGTCTAGCACAACAGAGAACGGAAAGGTCGTCCATACAGGGCTTCAAACGGTGACATACCGATGGTGGAGTGATAACAAATGTTGTAAGTGAACTCCACCATGGGTAAGTGCTTCATCCACGAACCTCCAAAATCCAGGACACAAGAGTGTTAGATGTCTTCCAGAGTCTGGATGGTTCGCTCTGTATGACCATCCATTTGAGGGTGAAAATCAGTGCTAATGCATAGTTGAGAACCGAAATCATGTTGGAGACCCCTCTACACCCTGAAGGTTAAATGAGGATCTCGGTCAGAAATGATCATCCTTGGGACACCATAATGTCTCACCACCTCCTCCAGATACTGCCTCGATAAAACATTCACTAAGCTAGACTCCTTGATCGCTGTGAAGTGGGTCGATTTTGTTAAACGATCCACTACCACCCAAATAAAATCATTTCCACACGGAGATCGAGGTAAACCAGTAATGAATTCCATTAAGATTTCCTACCACTTCCACTGAGGAATCTCTAATTTCTAGAGAAGACCACCAGGAACAGGGTGTTCAGCCATCACCTTCTGGTAGACCAAAAATCGAGACAAAAACTCTGAAACCGTACTCTTCAGCCCCGACCACCAAAACTCTCTCCTCAAGTATCAGTTCATCTTTGTCAAACCAGGATGCACCACTAAAGGTGAACTATGAAACTCTCTAAGAACCATCTCACACATCATCAAAGGACCAAAATCCTTTCGTTATACAACACTCAGTGTTGTTCATCCTTCGACCAACCATTAGGGGCCTCGCTACAAACAACTCAGTCTCTCCAGACCTCCACCTCTAGATCCCCCAACTGAGACTCTTCCACCTTTTTCATCAGGGATGATTGTTCTATCATCTTAAAAAGACAACCCCTACCCCCAACTTCTCCCATATTAATATCTAATGCTGACAAATATTTCATTACTCTATAGTAATCACTGGATTCACACACGGCATCACTACATGACTTTCAACTCAGCGCATCAGATACAACATTCCCCTTTCCTGTTGTATATGATATATTGAAGTTGTATTCCTGTAAGAACTCTATTCTCTGATTTTTTCATAAGTTCATGTCACTCTGGGAGAAAACATACCTCAAAATCTTATGAATGGTGAAAACCACAAAGCGATTGCCAATGAGGTAGTGTCTCTACAACTTCAGAGTAAACACCATGGCTGCCAACTCAAGATCATGGGTGGCATAGTTACATTTATGGGGACGCAACAACAGAGACCCATAAGAAACAAATGACCTCTGATGCATGATAACACAACCTAACCCCAGATGCGAAGCATCACAGGAAACATAAAACTAAACTCTCTCAGCTGGAAGACAAAGAACTGGAGAACTTACCAAATTAGCCTTTAGATACTCGAAAGCTTCCTGACACTGATCTGTCCACATGAATGCCTGATATTTCCTAGTCAAAGCTGTCATAGGAGTCTCAACTCATGAGAAATTGGCTACGAACCTCTAGTAGTAGCCTACGAGACCAAGAAAACTTTGCACCTCTAACACTATCTTGGGAGCTGCCCAAGACACAACTACTTCTATCATCGATGGATCCACAACTACTCCCTGCTGGGACACAACATGCCCCAAGAAACAGATTCTGGAGCCCAAAACTCACACTTCAACTACTTCCCAAATAGCTGATGTTGACAAAGAACTCTCAAAACGTCTTGTAGATGTTCTTCATGATCCTCCTAAAATGTGGAGTACACATGGATGTTGTCAATGAAAACCACCATGAAATTGTCCACGAACTCACAGAACATAGCATTCATCAATCCCATGAACTCAACTGGAGAATTCGACATGCCGAACGACATTACAACGAACTCATAATGCCCATGAGGACAACAGAAAGCAGTCTTCAGGATATCCTCACCCTTTACATGCATCTGATGATATCCTGGCCGCAAGTCAATCTTTGAGAACCAACTTTCACCCTTCAGTTAATCAAATAAATCATCAATCCGTGGAAGAGGATATCTATTATTTTTTGTCACTTGGGTTTAGTGACGATAATCGACACACAACCGAAAACTTCCATTAGTCTTCTTCATGAACAAAACTAGAGCACCCCACGGTGACACACTTGGCCGAACAAAACCACACTGTAACAGACCATCAAGCTGTATACGTAGCTCTCGTAACTTATAAGGGTCCATCCTATATGGATACATAGAGATAGGATATGCTACTAGTTGTAGCATGATCCCAAACTCGATATCTCATCAGGGGGTAATGCTACAACCTCTTCTGAAAAGACATCAGGGTACTCTTCTACGACCCTAGGAAATGCCAACTGATGAACCTCTGAAGAACTTAGCATCATCTTATCCATCATGGATGATAAGGATGGAACACTCCTTTGACCCATTCATGGATCTCACTTGCCAACAAACACCACCAGCTCTCCATGTTGAGTCAATAAGGTTTTACTTATGAATTTTTCATTCCTTCATACTTGGAAGATATTGTTAAGTCAATAATGTATCCTTATGACTTTTCCATTCCTGGATGTTTTGAAAATCACAAACAACTTATTTCAACGCAAAATTAATTTTACCCCTTGTTTTACTTCTATAAGGAAATTTACCCTTACCTAAATTTCATTATTCATATCAATATTTTTCCTAAGTGTAAAATTCGGTTTGTAACCAAAAACCTCAGAATCTTATAGTGTCCTAGATATGAAGCATTCTGTTTTAAAATTCGAATTCTCAAAATTCTGGTTACAAATTCTTCTAAGTTATGACTCTGAATTCTGAATTAGAATTCTGGTTATGAACTCTTCTGATTTCTGACAACGAATTATGATTATGAATTATGATTTTAATCTTTTCAAAGTTCTGACTCTGAGTTCTAAGAATTATGACTCAGAACTATTCAGTGTTCTGACTCTGAGTTCTCATAATTCTGACTCCAAACTTTTCAGATTTTTGACTCCGAGCTCTCATAATTCTGTCTCCGAAATTTAAGAGTTCTGACTCCGAATTCCAATGAACTCTAACTCTGAACATTGAGATTTCTGACACCGAACTCCTAGGAACTCAGACTCTAAACATTATAAGTTCAGGTTCTGAATTCCTAGAAAATAGAATCCTAATATCTTTATAGACTCCGAATTCATTTTTGGTTAGACTCTAAACTTTCATTTACTTACATTTCTAATTTGATATTTTAATTATGCTTACACTTGTTTTGTTATAAAATGATGTCGTGTTTTCAGTTATTGATTAACCATTGTTTGAGTGACCTGTGTACAGGTTCCTCCGAAATTCAAGGAAGAATATGACCGTTGGAGGAGTGAGCTGACCGTTGGAGCTATGCCTATAAATAGGATAACATTTGAACGTTTCAAGACTTTTGGACTTTTTAAATTTTTGAATCTCAGAACTTTCAGAAGTGATTTCTAGAGAGATAGAGACTATTATAAACTCTCATGCATAGTGCATATTGAACTCCTAGTTTGGATTTTCCTTGTGCGACTCCAATTGTTGTTGTGTACAATCGAGGGCTTTCGGGTATAGGAAGACAGAGGTGCTGACTACCTTGAAGTTTAGGGCTTCCGGGGATAGCAAGACAGACTCTGATCTTCGTATCGAGGGCTTACCCTAGTGTGGGTAAGACAGACTTTCTTTAAAGTATAAATCAAGGGACCTTTACCCAAGGTTGTTGGATACCCTCCTCTGTGGGTTAAAAGATTTACTACTTGTTACCTGTTTTGTTACAAGTTTTCCAATGCATTTGTATTCTTGAGGAAAGTATAACTATCTTATAATTCCTTATACTTTTACTCGGATTTATTTAGATTCTATACGCTTTAAGGTTGAATATTCATCTTTGTAAACATTCATTATGTTTCTTTTTCAGGATCACTTTTCCGGAATTGCTTTCTCGAAATCATATTTCCTGAATGAAGAAAGTGTTTAGAACTTATAGTTTTTGTAAATTATCTTGTTTAACCATGTTAAACATAACTATCTTTAAAAGTTCCAAATGAATTTTTAAAAGTAAAATTCACCCCACTCTTGAATTTACCATTTCATCTTACATATTCGATTTTACTTTTGGTATTATAGAGTATATCATACTCACATACCATCTCAACAATTGGTATCAGAGGTTGGAAGCCTCAATCCCTGTAAAAATCCAACAATTGGTAACAGAGCAGGTTACCTCTGAATTAATATCACGATTAGGTTCAGAAGAGAATTCTCAAAATTGAACTTCTGGATTCACTTTTTTTTCAGGAATCAATTTTTCAGACTCATATAGTTTGTATTCATTTTTACCTAGAGATACTCTTGTTCTATATTTTCCTTACTTAGGAATATTTTCCTTGTTTACAAACTTTTTTTATTAACATGTTTTTGTGGAAAGAATATTCTTTAAGATGACAGAAATCAGTGTTGGTTCCATAGACAATCTCAATCCAACTAGACCACCAATATTTGATGGAAATGATTATGAATATTGGGGAGATCGAATGAAGACTTTCATTATCAATACAGGTGTTGATAATTTTGTTATGTTTACTAGAGGATATAAGATCCCTGAAAAAGAAGTTAGTACCTTTAACAATCAGAAATGCATTAATATCAACTGAATTATAAGGTACACAATATTTTGCTTTGTTCTATGACTAGAAACATATATAGAGAAATTTCATATTGTGAAGCAGCAAATTGTATATGGAAGAAACTCGAAGTTACTCACTTTGGAACTTCCAATGTAATTGAAATAATAAGATCCATGCTCAGAGCTGAATATCATAGTTTTTTCTTTCCTTATAGAGAACCCATATGTAAGGTGCAACAAATATTCATGACTATTTTGAATAGTTTACAATCCATTTGGGAGAAAGAATTAGATGATGAAGCTCTTGTTGATAAAATTGTAGAAATCATGTCTAATGAATGAGAATACAAAAGGGCTGCTATTGATGAGAACAAAAAGGTTACTCATATTTCCTTAGATGAGTTGTTTGGAACTCTTCATCAGCATGAGACTAGAATGAAGAGAGGTGCTGATAATTTAAAGAAGAATAATGGATAGGGCAGCATTGATTTTACTACAACATGTATTAATATGAAAGCCAAGACTCCTTAGGGAGTTACTAGATCCAAATCTAAGAAAGTTGATATCCAATTCGAATCTAGTAGAAGTGAACCTCAGAAAATGAATTAGTGAATCTTGCTCGAAGGATGAACATGATAGCTGGTCAGTGGAACTTTCAATCCAGATATAAGAAAAAGAAAAGGAAAGATAAGAATGATTCAAAAGTGACGTGTTATGAATTCGAGAGAGTTGGACTCATAAGACCTGATTGCCCAATTCTTAAGAGAAAATAAAGAAAGGTAAGGCATTCAGAGAGAAACAGAAAGAAGCATTACAAGGCTAAAGCTAAGAATGTCTTGAAAGATAATGACACCTGGAGTGCCAGTGGTGGAGACTCTTCAGATGAATCTTTAGATTATGAATATTTTGGAAAAAGGAATCTTGGTCTAATAGCCAGACTACCTATTAAAAATCATTTCTTGATGGCTAAGGTACACAATGTTAAATCAATGAATAATGATTCTTTAAATAAAAGTTATAGAAATGATAAATATTATAACTCTTCAGATGAAGAATCTTCTTCTGATGAAGATAATACTTTACCTTCCTATGAAGATGCTTCTAGGTCTTCCATACTTCTTGAGATTTAGAATTCAAAACTCAGGATGAAACTTGATAAGTCAAATTATAAGAATACTATTCTTACCAAAGAAATATTAGAACTTTCTAAATATCTTGATAAGAAAAATGTTGATTTTGAAAATATTTCAAAAAATATTAAGGAAGTAAATTATGACAATAATAAAATTTCTAAAGATCTAGAAAACATAACTTGTAAGAAAAATGTTTTTGAGCCTAGCTCTAGTTCAAAATCAAATTCTTTTGAAGACAAGAACATAGTTATCAAACTCAAATCTGAAATATTTTCCATGAGAAAATGTTTTTCAAACTTTACCCTAGGTAAAGAAAATTTTGATAAAATGTATTCACAAATCTGACCTCTAAGGAATAGTTCTAGTTTTGGTTATACTGGTTCTAAACGAATTTTTATTAACAATTATTTTGTTCCTCAAAGAGCTCTATTCTGTACTAAGTGTCAGTGTAGTGGACATTGGGCCAAAAAACTTTCCTTAAACAAAATCCCGTCTTTATGATTTCATAAATCCTATTTTTCTAAAAAGATGTTGGTGCCTAAAATTTTTCTTTTTGAGATTTCTGGATCCAAGAAATTATGGATTCCGAAAACCTACCTTTTTATTATTTTTAGGAAAATAGGGAAAGTACCAACAACAATACTTGGTACATGTATAGTGGATGTTCCCGGAAAATGATCGGTAATAAAAACTATTTTGAAAATATTATCAAGACTAAAGGAGGAAAAGTAATTTTCTGAGATAATGCTCAGGGAGAAATTATTGGAAAACTTAACATCGTACTTCTTGGAAAAACATTGATTTGAAATGTTTTATTTATTATGGATCACACACAAAAAGGGGATATTATTCTTAAATTTATCAGAACACAAGATCAACTAGCTGATATTTTCACAAAAAGTTTACCCTCAAATAGATTTGAATACATTAAATAGAAGATAAGAATGATAACCATAAGGTAATCTTCTTAGTAACTTCATGTTCAACCAATCTCCTTACAGTAATAAACTCCTTTTATTATGGGGAGTACATTTTCTTGTATGTTTTCTAAATGTTTATCATTTTTTTTGTAATGAAGTTTTTTATATTTTTCATAATGATGTTTTCAAAAAAAATCGTAATGAAGTTTTCAATATTTTTATAATGGATATTTTTCACTCAAAATTTCCATAATGATAATTTTCGTACTCAAATCATTCATAATTAATTTTTTCGAAATAAAATATTCGGAATCAAAAGTTCTTCAACAAAGAAGATCCTCAATACGAATAAATATCCTGACAATCTGAAAGGTATGATTCTTTGTTATGTTTTCGTAACTACCTTTTACTTGATGTTAGTTTATTTGTTTTTAAATTTTCATGGATTCTAGTTTTCTTATATAATATTTTTTTTAAACCTCAAAAGATCAGATCCTACCAAATTTTCCTTGCGACTATCTTTTCAACTGTCAGATCAAATCAGAAGAATTCTCTACCATTGGATCCAGATGGGAAGTTCAACCGTTGCTACATACACTATAAAAGGGGACCCCCAATGGTTGTCCCACATAGGTTTTCAAATCATTTTCATGTCAAAGATCTACCAAACATAAAAATCCCATTCTGGATTTTTAGATTTTTCACAAGTTCAAATGTCTGCTAAAATCCCTTCTCAAGAAATGTCTTCTGTCAAACCGATATCAGAGTGCAAATTTACAGGGAGAGGTCGGTACATCTGAAATTCTCCAATAAGTATGACTCTATGATCTCCAAGAATATCAAACTTAATGGATGGGAGAGTGTATCCATTTCAAAAATCGGAGCTCAGGATGTAGTGTATCTGGATTTTCTGATAGAGTTTTATGAGTCATCTTGTTTCTTTAAGGATGGTTGTAGGTAAAAGTTCTCCTTTAAAAGTTATAGAAAGACTTATGCACTTTCTTACACCAAGGCTACTAGCTTGGTGGGGATATCTTATGATGTGGAGAAAGAATTTTGTTCCCACAAACTCCCAGAGGTTCAAGGATGCTTCGTAAAGGCAAAGGCTATATAATTCCTTGGTCTTAAAGATGCCAAGACCGTAAAGATTGCCCATATTTCTACCAACAATCAAATCGCATAGTTTTGGGTTCAGGGCCTTATCGTATCGAGAAAGGGTGACAAGGAAAATCTTATGAAAAGTGACATTTACATCTTGTATTTTTTGGAAAACATATGTAAGGTCAACCTCATGAAGCACATTCTCATTATGATAGAGAATATCAAGAATGGAAATCTGAGAGCTCAGATAATTATGTATCATGTCCTACTCTCCAAACTAATAGTTCAGTGCCTTGAATCATTCAAGATTCCTTGCAGTTCCAAGCCAAGGAATTTCAAAGTAATGATAATCAGTGATGATACCCTCAAGATGATGAAAGTAGGTTTTTCTAAGGAGTCGGGTAAGTTTTATGATCTATCTAAGGAAGAGGCAGAAGTTGTTCCGAAAAATGTTGAAGAAGTTGAAACATCAAATAAAGCTAGAAAGAAGAGAAAGCTGAATAAATTATAAGAAGAAGGAAAAGTCCTAGAACCTAAAGGAACCCAATCCGCACCTCCATTTCCCTAGAAACAGAAAGCCTATTCAGATGAGGTGGTTTCCAAATGGAGGTAAGATAAGAAAAATAGGAAAGAAGGGGATCCACTGTTCGGCTTGGACCCTACAGAGGCCAAATCACTGAAATAGAAAACTGCTGAAGAGCTAGAAAAGAAAGCCAAAGAGAAGAAGAAAAATGAGAAGATGTCTAAGGCAGAGATTGTTTAATCTCTTTTGAAGGCTACTGAAGTAGCATCTGAGAATATTCTGGTACCGAAGTCTTTTCTAGTGGAACCATTTCCTGAG
Source organism: Viscum album (assembly GCA_963277665.1). Lineage (NCBI taxonomy): Eukaryota > Viridiplantae > Streptophyta > Magnoliopsida > Santalales > Viscaceae > Viscum > Viscum album. Next base: position 185,677,599 of record OY728155.1, on the reverse strand, counting down.
ACTCCGGGTAAGAGGTTTATGACTCTGAAAAACCCACAAGAGAAGATTGTGGAAGAGAATAAATATGTAGAAGAAATACAAGAAGTTGAGATTAGTGGTGGCTCTGATGATGTGGTTAATCAAGTTGATGATTATCATGAAAAGGATAGTGCTTATGAAAAATTTTCAATCCGGACTTCTCAAGACAGATCTTCAAAACATGTTACTCCTGGAATAGATGAGAAGGGTGAAGAGGAAGTAAACAAGTTATTTGAGGAAGAGAGTCATAATCATGACTTCATTCTTCCTGAATACATTGAGGTAGGAGCCGAGAAAGAAAAAGTTGATTACGATAAGGTTGTTCAGTTATCCGGAAGTGAGCATGAATCTCTAGAAGAACAATCTATTCCGAAAATCAAAAAAAGGAAACAAGTGGTGGTTGATACCCCAAACAAAGATATTATAAGGAAGAAGGAAGCTGGTGGATTCTCTAAGAGGATGCAGGTAGAGCTAGAGGAAGAACCATCTCTAAGTAAAGATTCAGATTCAGTGTCATCATCTTTATGACATGATTTTGTTATTTAGTTTTTGAAGAAGCTGGTGGACACCATTCCGATCATTCCTTAAATTGAATCCAGATACCAGATGCTCCAGCATAGCTTGCATCATATATCAGACTCTGTATCTGTGGTGATGGATAGGTGTGTAAAGATTGAGGTTGATCATAAGAACATTCTTATCAGCCATGAATCCCACAGAATGTCCTATAAGAAAATGACTAGTTGGTCGAGGAATATTGTTGAAGATATGAGAGATCTTGATCAATTTCAAGATGATTTCAAAGAAGCCTTTGATACTGATGACACCAAAATCAAGGATCTTACAAACAGCTTTTAGTAAAAGCTAAATCTTGAACAAAATTCTCAGATTCAAGATGCCAAAGATCTGAATAGGAAGTTTAATTTTTTTGTTCAAAGTTGGAAAACAGAGAGGGATCTCTAGATCGAGATGGAAGAAAATCTAGTGAAGCAAGATGACTTGCTGAAGGCTCTGGCAGAGGCTCTGAAGGCTCAAGAGTAAAGGATCATAGCCTTAGAGAAGCAAGTAGAGGAGGATCACAAAGAGCTGGAAAAGTTGAAGACAATCGTGAAGAAGTTGATGCCCAATGTAAAAGAAGCAAAATAGACCCAAATCCGATATTTTTTTGTAATCTTTTTTCGTTGTACTAATCCTCTCAATTATAATGGAATTATGGTTTTCTTGTTTTTGTTTGGATTTCTATACTAATTTTTCAGGTACCATAATTTTTTTCCATTCCCTCAAACTCTTTTTGAAAATCACAAAGGGGGAGAAGGAAAAAGATTTCTACGTATAAGAAGATATATCCCTAAGTAAGGGGGAGTCTATTTAAGGGGGAGTGCTCATTACGAAGATTTCCATACCCAAGATAATGAAAATCCCATTCCGTAAATATAGAATATGATCCTTAGTGTTCCAAATCCTAAGGGGGAGTTAGTCGTATTCATCTTTTCCAATGTGAAAAGGGAGATTAGTTTTATTTTCTAAGTCAAGAAACATTTTGCTAAGTCCTTATATTCTTTTTCGTAAGTATGTTTGTGCTTTACAAAAATGGGGGGATTGTTGAGTCAATAAGGTTTTCTTTATGTCTTTTCCATTCCTTCATACTTTGGGGAGATTGTTAAGTGAATATGGTATCCTTATTACTTTACCACTCCTTCTTGTTTTGAAAATCACAAACACCTTATTTCAAGGCAAAACTCATTTTACCCCTTGTTTTACTTCTATAAAGAAATTTACCCTTACATAAATTTCATTGTTCATATCAATATTTTTCTTAAGTGTAAAATTCGTTTTTTAACCAAAAACCTTGGAATCTTATAGTTTCATAGATATGAAGAATTCTATTTTAGAATCTGAATTATCAGAATTATGGTTACAAACTCTTCTACGTTCTGACTTCAAATTCTGAGTCAGAATTCTGGTTACAAACTCTTCTGAGTTATGGCACCGAAATCTGATTACAAATTCTGGATCCAAACTTTTCAGAGTTCTGACTCCGAGTTCTCAGAATTATGACTCCGAACTATTCAGAGTTCTAACTCTGAGTTCTATGAATTCTGGCTCTGAACTTTTCATAGTTCTGACTCCGAGTTCTCAGAAGTCTGACTCTGAACTTTAACAATTTTGACTCCAAATTCCAATGAACTCTAACTCTGAACATTGAGAGTTCTGACTACGAACTCATAGGAACTCAAACTCCGATCTTTATATGTTCAGGATCCGAATTCCTATAAAATGGATTCTGAATATCTTTATAGACTCCAAATTAATTTTTGGTTAGACTCTGAACTTTCATTTACTTTCATTCAGAATATCAAATTTTAGTTATGCTTACACTTGTTTTGTTATAAAATGATTTCAAACATTCAGTTATTGATTAACTGTTGTTTGAATGGCACGTGTATATGTTCCTCCAAAATTAAAGGAAGAATATGACTGTTGGAGGAGGGAACCGACCATTGAAGTTGTGCATATAAATAAGAGATCATTTGAACGTGTTTGAGACTTTTGGTCTTTTGGAATTTTTGAAGCTCAAAACATTCAGAAGTGATTTCTAGATAGAGAGGCTCTTATAACCTCTCATGCTTAGTGCATACTGAACTCCTGGTTCAGATTTTCCTTGTGCGACTCTGATTGTTGTTGTGTACAATCGAGGCCTTCTGTGGATATGAAGAAAGATGTGTCGACTACCTTGAAGTTGAGGGCTTGCGGGGATATCAAGATAGACTCTGATCTTCATATCGAAGGCTTACCCTGGTGTGGGTAAGATAGAAATTCTTGAATGTATAAATCAAGTGACCTTTATCCAAGGTTGTTGGATACCCTCCTCTTTGGGTTAAATGATTTACTACTTGTTACTTGTTTTGTTACAAGTTTTCCGCTGCATTTGTATTTTTGAGGAAAGTATAACTATATTATACTTTCCTATAATTGAACTGTGATTTAGTTAGATTCTATATTCTTTAAGGTGGAATCTTCATCTTTGTAAACTTTCATTAAGTTTTATTTCCAGAATCACTTTTCCAGAATTGCTTTCTCAGAATCATATTTCCTGAATCAAGAATGTGTTTAGAAATTAGAGGTTTTGTGAATTATCTTGTTTAACCTTGTTAAACATAACCATCTTTAAACGGTCCGAAGGAATTTTTAAATGTAAAATTCACCCCCCTCTTGTATTGATCATCTCATATTACATATTCAATCCTACTTTTGGAATTATAGAGTATATCGTACTCACATACCATCTCAACACTCCATCTGCACCAATGAAAACTAACTTCTTCCTGAAGTAATCCATGATTTCCTACACCGAATACAACCAATCCATGCTAAGGATGACATAATATGGTTGAATTCATAAACTTCGGAAATATCCCTAAGAGCGGTGTTGCCCCAACACTAGCTCACAGTCTCTACATACTTTAAACAAGTCAGTTTGACCTCCATCTGGAATTGTAAACGCCTAGGGCACTGGAAGCCTCTCTAACTCAAGTCCCAAATCATGGACAAGGTTAGTTGATATGAAGGAGTGTGTCGCTCCTGAATCAAACAAGGAATACAACAAGTTAGAAAACAATAAAACGGTATCTTTAATGATGTCTGGTTCACCTGGATCTGGCAACGCTAGAGCATGAAGCTGACCACAACCTCCACCACGTCATCTCTGTCCCTGATGAGAACCACCACCATGGCCACAATCTAATCTCTGAGGACAGGGAGTGTCATGGGTCTTTCCTCTGCGTGCCCCATCTACACTCTGCTGATCTAAATCTACTGCAACCTACTGCTAATGCCTCGGTTGGAACATCCACAATGGAGGAACCTAGAGTGTAGAACCTGGTGCATGACGACTGCTTTGAAAGGTCAGGCACTCCCACTGCCGATTACCACAAAACACCACAAGAAAAACAACCACCTGATCCCTTGACATAGGCATGAGAGTTTCTGCCTTTGGAGAAATGAGATGTGAAGGGATGCTACCTACCCACAGCTGAATGGAAACTCTTCTACCCTAAAAACTGGGAACCCCAGACCCCTGCTATTCTTCTAGAGTAATCTTGACGATTCCCCTCTCATGATGATCCGGTTCTAGGAAATTTCCCCTCGACCACCTCTACCCTATACAACACCTCAAGATATGTTTCCTGCATAAATGGGGTGACCTGGCACTGGATCTTTGGGCGCAAAGCCTCCTCGAAATGCCTCACCCTAGCCTACTCATCTGGAAGTAGGTCCGAAGCATATCATAAAAGGTTCCTAAAACGGATTCCAAACACTCAAACATTGGAGCTCCCCTGTTGAAGGGTAAGAAGATCTTGGCAATTGGACACCTTCGCAGTCGAAGAAAGAAACTTGACTATAAACTTGTCTTGGAACTCCTCCCATGTGATCACTGACTCCTCACGATCCTCGAGGAATAATAACCACCATTTCCTCACTGCTCCACGTAGCATCGTCACAACCAAGGACACCCAGTGAACCTTCCAAGGACTGATCGAACTGAAGCCGATCTCAACCTCCACTGACCAGTCTTCCGTGACTGCATCTGGAACAGATCCCTCGCACTTCTTCAGACTCCGGAGCTGAAACTCTCAGAGTGTCTTCCTCCAAGTGTCGTCGTCGTCAACCTCTACCCTGTGGTGATCTGTTGGAATACCCTACTAGACAGTTTCTGTGCAAACCTGACGAGGACGTTGACTTGGAGCCATATCTATAAATTTAAAATCCGTTTGAGCTCCTAAACCTGGAATATGGAAGACTCAACATTAATTAATTAATTCTTTTCTTTCATTGATATTAGGTTAACCTATCTCAAGGTCTAACCATTCAAACACAGTCACAAAAATAATGATGCATGATCCTTTCCTAGGTCTCTACCCTACAACTAGTATCACCTTGTTTATTGGCCATTGCAAACTTAAAGGCTCGTACATCAGATCATAGCGGCCCTAAATGCCTATTTCTCATCCGTTCTCCAGTGTTTACATCACTTGATAAACATAAATGACATCATTTCCCTACCAACCCATGCAACCTCACATATTCCTAACTCCAAACTACATCCTATCCCTCAAACTCCCTTTGATACCACTCTATCATGACCCCCTCCCCAAAAAGTGTACCCCTCCTGGGCCGGCAATGTGAGAAGGGAGATAATGACCCCCCGAGTCTCACCTCCAGTAAGCCCCGGTTTGGCAACTAGAAACGGGGGTATAATAAACAGACAAATAGGAGGCATTACCCTCTAAGAGAACACATGAAGAAGGGAGAGTTAAGATAGACACCAAACCACTTCAACTCCACCATAAAGATGAAAGAAATCCCAAGTACACATATGAAATTTCATGTAAAACTACTGAAACTGAAAGGGAAAAAATGCAAGTACCCAAAAGAAAGTAAAACAGTAGCAACCACAAGTCCGAACAGCTCCTGCAACGACAAGATATTAGTAACCAGCTTGATCTACAACCTGCTTCAAGTGACCTGAAATATAGTTTATATATACATAGGGAGAGTATAACAGTATACTCAGTAGGATCCTCCCCTAAGACTCTCTTGCAAAAGTAAAGAAAGCATTCTCAAGCACAGTGGACTACAAGTTAAACTAACTCGTCATTTAAACAGGTATACTAGGTTCCCAGCCTCACCATGGATACTCTCACCAAGTATTGCATACAAGAGTATATAATATAAAAAAATAATATCCAGGGTACCTTGCTACTACTTCCCCACTGGTTTTCCGATTTTTCCCAACGTCACACGTCCTGAGCATCTCTCTCCAAAAAGGCTTGCCTGCAGACACCTGGGAGAAGCACCACAACATGCACCTCATGCAACAAAATCACCACGACCACATAAGAAAAGTAACCAGGTATTTTCTAGGAGCCACCACAGCCCACATAATGTGTATCATACATTGGGTATTATACCTCATGCCATTACATCCCATACACTGAGAAAGGATCCTCAAGGCATCATAGCCTATACATGTTACACCTATAGTATTCCATAGGATACTATATCCAGAATATATGTGAGTGAATAACCACAAGCCATTAAATCCATATACACACATATATAGGGAAAAATAACCACAGTTCCTACCAGCAAAAGTATCTACCAAGAGATGAGAGTGGGACCAAATGGGGTAGTCATCCATTCATCCTCCCACCAGAATGTTGGGGAAACACCCCCCTGGGCTCAGAATCCCCGGGGTGTCAGTTTCCCTTACTGACAGGGTGGATTAGCATATAGAAACACAAAAAGTACAGAATATATTATATCTCACAACCACATTATGGGAATAATCTAGTATTAGACTCAACTATAGATAACGTCCCCGGACTCCAGGCTGCCACTTCTAAGACAAGGTATCCTATAAGCACACAACCATTGAAAGAGATTTAATAAATTATTTCAATATATTTTTATCTGTTCTACTTAACATTAATTAATTCTTTACACGTTAATTGACCATTTAAAATTCCACATTAAACATCGTTAGCATCACACCCAAAGTCCACTGTCCCTTTAAAATTACAACCTCATCATTATGTTCCAGCAACTCCAACCCCAAGGGTTAACATCATTTATTTAATTATTCATTACAAAATTACATTCCCATATTCCCAGGCATTCTAAAAAAACATTCTATTCTACTAAACACAATAGGGATCAACACGGTGAGTAGATGTACTACCCGTCGAGTCTTTTCTACCTATAGTAAGAGCCTAAACCCATCCTCCATTGAGAAGCTAAACATGAAAAGAATGTGGAATACCCCATGATTTTTCGCCTCTTTCGAAAGAAGGGTAAGGAAGACCAGTAGCCTTAAGAAGTGGGGAAAAGTAAAGCATATAATTAACCAATAAGAATCTGCAAGCATCCAATAATCACATCCATCCCATTCCATCATCCCTTGTGTCATCCCTGATACCCACATGTATAAACCGATGCATCTCACCACTCTATGTGCCATCTGCTTCCACAACCAAAGGTCTCTATGCGCACACCACAACAGCCATCCGGGCTCACATCACAACACAAGAAGAAGGAAAACAAACATCTTAACAATTGTGATCTTTTCCCTTTAACAATCAATAGGGTAACTCAGAACCCTTCAAGGAATTATCAAACAATCAGTTCTTTAATCCATCTTGATTTAAGGATCTATAATTCATAGGTTCCAAATTTGGAAAACCTAGTCAGTAATCTATAAAAAATAATTAAACATGCTTACTATGCCAATTTGATTAACATAAAATTACAACAAGGAGAACCAGATTCATTTACATGCCACTTTATCTTTTAACCAAACAATTATCAATTAATTGTTGTTTACACTCATTACCAATTTCTATCAAGAACGAAAAACTAAACAAAGCAATCTTAGATATCACACAATCTAGAAAAAAAGAGGCAATAAAATACTATCGATATTAATTTATTTATAAGTCTCAAATATTTATTATGTCAATTCCATTATCATCTAGTGGGATAAATCAAGCTAATGATATAGTTGCACGTAAAAGAAAAGAGAAGTAATAAATCCCCTACATCAAATGGTTCTTTATGTTCTTTATATGAGAACATTCCACACAATGGGTCACGATCCTCCTCTCCTGACAATTGCATCCACCCGAGGATGCCGCGATACGACTGCACCAACCAAAACCTAGGAATACACCATTAGAAGCATGGAGATCACATGTTATAATATAGAAGGACAAATAGGAGAAGATGAACCCAAAAAGAATGATGATAAAACATACCTTATATCAATGATTGATCGATAAAACTTGGTTGCATCAAAACTGAGCGGAACTGTTCTTCACAATGGTCTACCGTTGGAACTGTTCAACTAAGGTTACCATTGCACTGTTCACAATGGTCTACCCTTGGAACTATTCACAGAAGGTCACCGTTGCGCTGTTCATAATGGTCTACCATTGGGACTGTTCACCTAAGGATACCATTGCACTATTCATAATGGTCTACCATTGGAACTGTTCACAGAAGGTCAACATTGCACTATTCACAACAGTCTATCATTGGAATTGTTCACCTAAGGTTGAAGTTGCACTGTTCACAATGGTCTACCATTGGAACTTTTCACAAAAGGTCACAATTGCACTATTCACAACAGTCCACTGTTGGAACTATTCACAAAAGGTCACTATTGCACTGTTCACAATGGTCTACCATTAGAACTGTTCACCTAAGGTTAACGTTGTACTGTTCACAACGTTCTGCCATCGGAACTATTCATAGAAGGTCACTGTTGCACTATTTTTAACGGTCTACCATTGGAACTATTCACAGATTAGTAACCATGACCTCCTGAAACACTCAAACACCAGATTTTCACAAAGGAAAGGACTAAACAGGTCTGGGAAATTACATCCCTCTCTACAGTTCCATAAGGTTTCTCTTCAACCATTACATATGATGTGCTAGAAGATTGCAACGGGGCACCCTTCCTAGATGATCCTCCAAAATTGATACACACAGCGGACTCGAGGTAGAGCTACCCCAAGGCCATTCTTCACCATCACCTGAGTCGGCCTCTCGACGTAATGATTATCACATCATCCACACTCTGTCTTTCCACCAACTGTGAGGCAACATTCATCCTTCCTCTATGACAAAAAAAAATCTATATGCGCAAACCACCTAAAATTGACACAGAATTGCGTCCATGATTTGGAGACAACCTCTTGCATCTAGTAGAACTCCTTCCCGTCAGTAATCCAGATGCAACGCACTTGGGGCCTAGCAACATCTACCTCGACACAGATCTGTGGAAAAATTAGTTACGACACAAATTCAATTTGATAATCTGAACATAGATATCACCCAATCACATTACCAATTATGTCTCTTGATTTTAAAGGAAAAAACTATAGCCATACCATGTTCTTATGTAGGATAATTATTCCAATAAGGTTTCAATTGACGAGATGAATACATGAAAAACCAATCATTCTACATCAACACATAACCAAGTCCCTTCAAATAAGTATCATTGTAAATAATAAATTCACTATTTCTTATCACCAAGGATAACACTTGAGTAGTAACCGATATTCATTTTAATTTATAAAAAGATTAATCATATTCTGTAATCGAGATGAATTTTACTCATTTTAGAGTTAAATTAGTCAATGGGATAGATAATTGATCAAATTACACAAAAAAATCCTTGGTGGTAACCCAATAATCCAAGAAATATTTGAATATCAGTGAAATTTGTGAGTCATGGCCATTCTTACACCACTTTGGTTTTAATAGTATCAAGATTCATGCCATATTTACAAACAATATCTCTAAGAAAATAAATTTATTATAGAAAAAACCTAAATTTACTAAATTTTCCATACAACTTATATTTTTTAAATATCGAAAAAAACTCTTATATGTTACTTATATCTTCATAGATTTTAGGGTATACCCAAATATCATCAATAAACTGAATGAAATATTAATCAAAATTCTCATAGAAAATTCTATTCATTATATCTATAAATATAGTGGGTGTGTCTGTTTACCTAAAAGGCATAACACAAAATTTGTAATGAATATACCTAGTATGGAACACCATCAGTTAAATTTCTTACTCCTTCACCTTCATCTGGTTATACCCCAAACCAATATCAATTTTTAAAAAATATCATGCGCCATGGATAAGATCAAACAATTCATCATTATGAGGCATAATAAACATGTTCTAAATAGGGAAGTTCTTGATTTCTATATAATCAATGAAATTTCTCATGGAACCATTCTTTTTTAACTAAATAGAAGAGGTTCAACCTAAGGATAAGTGCTTGGTATAATAAAACCCTTATCTAGAAGCTCCTCTAATTTCATTTTTAATTCTAAAATATCAATAAAAGATATTTGATATGGAGGTTTTGAAATTTTCTTCTCATTCCAAACCAAGTCAATAGTAAACTTAACCAATCAATCATGAATAATACTAGGAAAATCATCACTAAATACTTCCAGATATTCATTTATAACTAGAACATCACTAATTAAAATAGTTCCTTTATTCTTAAGAATATATGAAAGATAACTTTCAATTCTATAATTAATCATCTTCCTAGCTTATTGATATGATATTTGATGTACGAATTCATTATTATAAACACACAAAAACACATTCTGAAAAATAAATTATTTAGATAAGTAATTTATCTTATCATGATAAGTAGAAATTAAATCCATACCTATAATAACATCAAACACAAAAATATCAAATAATACAATGTTTGTACAAAAACTCATTCCACATATGATAATAATAAGATTTCTATATATTATTTTTGACTTTATAGCTACCCCAAGAGTCTTTTTGGATTCCACTAACACTTATTTATTATAAAGATCCCAAATAATTTTTATAAAGTTATTAATGAATTTCATGTTTTCTGTTAGTAACTGATATTCTAGCCAAACTTAAAAAAATGGCTAAGTCCAGATCTGACTGTGACACCTTACCACATGAGTAATTTATTCACCATGTGAAAGATTTAAACTGATAATTATGGTAAAGTGGTTGTGTCAACTTACCACATGTAAACATTACCCTAGGATGAGTCATATGGAAAAAATATATCAAATTCATGAATTTACTATTAATTTATGGTAATATAACTGTACATTGAGAATAACTTTACCACATGGACAACCAACCTACCATGAGACAAAGATATACCTTCTGTAAATTATAAAAATCCAAAATTTGTGAATCAGTAACCTAACTGTATGAATGAAACTACCTTCCACATGAAGAAAAAAAGTTATCATACGAAGGTAAGTACCATTTTCATCAAGTAATGTATTGAATGTGTGTATCTGTATTTGTAGTAACTAAGACAATAACTAGGTATTGCATTAATTATTGAACCTACCTCCTGAAAAAATGGAATAACTACATGAAGTAATGTTCCAATAGTGCCTAGTTTTCATGAAAAGTTTCCATGACAACTTACCATACCAACCAATTGTGATCTCAACTAACCATTTTTTAAGTAATGTTATCTTACCATGTCTAATTTATCGGTGGAACATTTCTAAATTTAAATGTATAATTTTTGAATCATTAAATTATGTTTCAGTATATTTCAAACTACATTGAAAATTCATTAATTACTAATTTTGGGTATATATATTTTTATGAAAGATTATTTATTTGATGTAAAAAATAGATAGGTGGGAATATATTGTTATAGTGAATAGTAGAGGATCCCAGATGTAAACCTATGCTCTATAGACGAGTCATTAAAAAATATTTAGGTCACACTATTTTCCTGAACCTCTTGTGAAACTCATCTGATCTCTTTTCAAAGAAATATTTAATATATCTTGGATAGCTGAAGCTATTCAGATCAGACTGTAATAAATTTCACATATCTCTTATATTTCTCTTCCTATTTATTATTATAATTTGGGCTATCTTTTTTCATAGTATGTGTATATATAAAACATTGTCTCCCATGCTAAAATAGAGAGTGATTTAAAATCTCTTAAAAGTTTTCTTTCGTACACCCATGAAGAACTATGGAAAAGTTCTTGTGTGAACTGTATCTCTTGTTATTCCACGTAGAACTATGGAAGATGCTTTTATTTATAGATATACTTGTGTTCTATTGTTTAGAATAACTAATCTAGGATATGGATTAGTTTATTTTATAATAAACTACATTGCAGATGGTGATTGCCAAGTGGAGGGGATTATGTCTTAGCTTGAGACTGAACCCCTTGATAAATTCCACTATGTTTTATTCTATTCATTATTTACTTATTCATTTACAACATTAATGATTTTGTTTTCTTTTTTTAAAATCAATCCCGTTTCAGTTTTCTGAAATTCTAAATAAGAAAAATATATAATAGTTACTCAAATTGGTGTTTTATTTACAGTGTTTGATATTCATAGATTTACATCAAAAGTTAAAGTATTTTCAATTATATTTTTACTAAGTTGTGATCGAGCTTTTTCAAATATTTTAAAATATGTAATTATAAAATTATACTATTTTGGTTAACTGTTAATTTTATCAAATTAGGGGATATAAGTTTTAATTTTTTTTAAATTGAAACACTCATTATAGAATCAATTCACTCCTCTCTTGTGTTGTCCACTGGGACCAACATTTGGTATCAAAGATTTCAAAATAATTTTTATTGGATTCTACTGTTATTTCAAGATATTAAATTTATATTTTATCTAAATTTTAGTTTCAATGTATAACAATAAGAAAGAAATAAATACCACTAATAAACCTATTTTTTAATGTAACTAATTATGATCAATGAAAATTTAAAATTAAAATTCATTTAAAAAGAATGGGATTTTATATTTGGGCTGTTATTGAAGATAAAAATGAAAAACCAATAGTTTTTAGAGCCAATTAGAGTGATTAGACAATGTATATATATGTTTGTAACTGTAAATCCATATATTTTTTATACTATGGTTTTGGCAAAAAATGATTTTAATTGAATATATCCTTGTTTTAATTCTTTTTTAATATGGTATACCTTGGATATTTCTCATAAATGAACTTTTAATGTTAAATAAAGGAATTTAAATACTTACACTATTAAATCTGATACATTCAAAATGAATCATGATGAATCTATTTCTTATTGGTATATTAGGTATAATGAAATAGTTAATATGATGCATGAACTTGGAATGATAATCTATGAAAAAGATCAAGTGATACGTCTACTAATATTCCTACTAAACAGGTAGAGAGGCACCTCTATTACCATAAAAGAATCGTATGACATTAGTAAGTTACTAGTAAAGGAAATAATTGGAAATATTATGATATATGTATAATAATTACAATTTAATAAAGAAAAAGTGGATGAAACCAATAGTACGTCAGTATCTATCAAGAATTATGAATAAAACTAAAAGATAATATCAATGTTGATAGTTCAGGTGATTATGAATCACCATATGAACGTGATAAAGAAATGGATCATCTAGCTAGACCTTTAAAATATTTTTACTGGAATAATAATTTCTTCAATAAATAAAACTATATGATAAATTATTATGATAAGTGAAATTAGGGAAAAGATTTGAAGAAGGGTGATTCTACCTTTAAAGTGACCATTTACAAGTGTAAAAGGGAAGGAAAAATAAAAAATACAATCAAAAGATCAAATATAATAATAAGTATGAGGAAAAATGAAAAAAAAAATAAAAAGGATATGAAATCCACCTAGAGTGCTTTAGATGACATATCATGTGATTTTGATTCCAGAAAAGGGGACAAAAATGAAATGTTTTTATGAAAAACACATCCAAGGTATCAAATGTTCTTCCTAAACCTTTTTATTATATTCAAAATTAATTTGAAAATTAAAATGATGCAAATTTTTTTCCAAATATGAATTATTTGAACACTGTAATATATTGGAAGACACATTTAATAAATTAATGGACAAAAATAAAATTATAATGAAGCAACATGATATGCTTGTTCACTATAAAACTGATTTTCCTATATAAAAGTATAATAATGCTTAACTTCTAAAACAGTAATGATTTGAAATTATTTAATGATAAAATACATAAATATCAAGTCATATTCACTAAATGAAAGAAAAATATAACACAAATTCTTTGTAAAAAACAAATCCTAATTATACTATCAGAATTGGTTACCAAACTGGACGTAAGAAATTCATAAGAACATATTTTTTCCTAGTTCTAGTTCATCCAGTTCTATTTTTGTTACTTATTCCACTAGACCTAATAAAACATTCTTTTATACAATATTATAAACTAGGTTTTAATAAATCAATGAAACAATTTTGGATTACTAAATAATTTATTAATAACATATTTGTACCGTAGAAAATATGGGTATCAAAATCCTTATTAGTTTTAAAAAAATTTGGAAACTGGTTGAAAATTTATAGTAACAATTATAGTATTTGGAAAGTGGATGTTCAAGACATATGACTGGGGACTACTCAATCTTAAAGAACCAATTCAAATTTGATGTTGAACATATCACTTTTCGTGACAATACAAAATGAAAAATTATTCGAATCAGTAAAATCAGTTACTCTAGTACAATTTTAATCTATAAAGTTTTATTTTTTGAGGGATTAAAATATAATATTCTTATAATTTCACAATTGTGTGATGATGGTTATCATGTTTAGTTTGAAAACAATTCCAATAATGTATTTGATACTAAACATTATTTAGTTTTTACTAATATGAAAAATGAAAATGTATATGATGTTCATTTAAATTCATTATTTTCTTATTATATTTCCTTTAAAATTAAATTTATCAAATAATATTGGATTTGGAACAATATACTAGGAAATTGAAATATACAATCTCTTATAAAGTTAACTAGGGAAGGATTAGTGAAGGATCTACCTAAACTATAATTTCTAATAGACAAAGTTTGTAATCCTTGTCAAATGGGAAATCAATACAAAATATCTTTCAATCCAAAGAAAGAAGTATCAAATTTTTAACCTTTACAGTTGCTTCACATGGATTTTTTAGACCTTATATATTTTCTGCTTTTTTAGGGAAACATTATTCTTATGTTATAGTGGATGATTATTCTTGATATACTTGGTAGTTTTTCCTTTCTTATAAAATTAAAGCTATTTAATTTTATCCTAAATATGTTAAATATGTATAGAATCAAAGAGTACGTAGAATGAATACCTTAAGAAGTGATCATGGCAATGAGTTTAAAAACCAAGAGTTTGAATCACTATGCTCACAACATGGATATAGTCACAATTTTTCTACTGCTAGAACCCCACTATAGAATTGTGTATTAGAATGAAGAAATAAAACCATTTAATAAATTTCTTGAACCATGATCAACGAGTATGATGTTCTTATTTATTTTTGGGAAGATGATGTAAATACTGTTTTATATATAATTAATAGAGTTCTAATTAGACCGCTTTTAAAGAAGAACCCATATGAGTTATGCAATGGTATAAACCCAAAGTTTAATTAATTTATATTTTTTGTTGTAATGTTTTTATACCCAAAAAGAATGATAATTTAGACAATGTTTCATCCAAGAGTGATGAAAGAATTTTCCTTGGATAGTCTAAATTTAGTAAATCATAGATGGTATTTAATAAAAGAACTAAGATTGTTGAAGAATCTATATATGTCACATTTTATGAGATAAATTTAAATGAAACTAATACATATTAAAAAATTTGGATGATGATCATTCAAATCTAGGCATTAATTATAAATATAGTGACAATTCTACGAGATATCCTATTGTAATATCTCCCATGAAACTACTTAAACGTAAACCTAAAAATGAAAATGAATTGTAAAATAATTTAATTCATAGAACTATTGGGACTCTTAGATATCAACCCTTAGATGATGTTGTTGGTGACTTATATAAAAGAATATAATATGGACCTTATCTTATAAACCAAGTTGAACATCAGGTTTTCTTATTACAACTTGATCCCAAGAACATGAAAGAAGAAATTAATGATGAATTTTGGGGGGTGAAAATGAAAGTATAGGTAATTGATTTTGAAAGGAACAGAGTCTAGGAACTAGTGGAAAGACTAAATAAATACATAAAAATTGGAACTAAATGGGGTTTTACAAAAAAAAAGGACCATGATTCAGGATTAATAATTAGATACAAAGAAAGACTGGTTGCATAAGGATAATGTCGAGAAGAAGGTATTAACTTTATGGAAACCTTTTCCTCAGTATCTATAATTGAATCCATCTATATATTACTTTCCTATACTGCACATTTTGATTCTAAACTTTATAAAATTTATCTGAAGAGTGAATTCATAAATATTTATATAGTTGTGGATGTTTTTTTAAACAACCCCATAGTTATAAACACCCTCATTTTAAAAATCATGTTTTTAATTTTTTTAAAGATTTATATTGTTTTAAAAAACATTATAGATATTATTATGATAATATCATCTCATTTTTTATTTCTAAAAGTTTTTCTAAATAAATAACTAATCATACTTTATTTATTAAAAGAATTTAAAAGTATTTTTTAGTAATAAAAATATATTTTGATGATATTATATTTTTATATTCAAAACAATATTTATGCACATAATTTAAAAAAATCATGAAAATTGAATTTCAAATGATTTTAATGGGTGAACATAAATTATTTCTTGGTTTTCATATTTTTTAAAATTAATATAAGATTATTTTAAATCATATAAAGTACACTAAATATATTTTAAAACGTTATAGATTATATAGTACCAAAGATAGTGATACTCCCATGAGTACAACATGTAAATTGGATCATGAAAAGACTAGAAAAGAGAATCATCAAACTACTTATAGATCTATGATTGGAAGAATACTATACTTAACTACTATTTGACCAGATGTTATGTTTGATTTATGTATGTGTGCTAATTTTTAAGATAATCCTAAAGATTCCCATTTTCTAGATGTGATAATAATTTTCAAATATCTAAAAACTACAACCAATTTATGATTATTTTATTTTAAATAACAAACATTTCATTAATTAAGTTATTCAAATTATGATTTTTGTGGTTGTAGGTATGATAAAAAACACTTCTAGAATATGTCACTTTGAGGTATGTCTCTATTTTTTTGGGGTTTTAAAAAACTGAACACTATTTCATGATCCACCGCTAAAGCTGAGTAAATAGATACAAGAAGTTGTTGTTTGTATATTATGTGGATGAAACATACATTACAAGACTATGGGTATTAATTTTGATATGTCCCTATATATTTTGAAAATACAAGTGCAATAAAAATTTAGCACAACCTTATGTAACATTCTAGAACAAAACATATTAATATAAGACATTACTTTTTGAGAGATCATTTTCAAAAAAGAGATATAACTCTTGAGTTCCTTGGTAATAAGAATCCTCTTTGTAGTATATTTACCAATAATTTGAATTTTTAGAGAATAAATTATATCTGAAATGAATTAGGAATGTTTAATTATTTCTAATTGTTTCAATAATACTATAAATGTAGTAGTTATTTAATTTTTGTGTGATGTTTTTTAACTCCAATTTTTTTGGAAGTAACTGTGATGTATGTTTCACACCTTCAGTGTACCTACCATGACCTATGGGTTGTGTATTTAGTAAACTAACCATTAAACCCAACTTACACAGTGACTACGGTTATCGTGAGTGTTTACTCACATGATAAGCTACTAATTGTCGGGAATATTTTATATAAATAGTTAGCATACCTACCATGAGGTTATAGTCAAAATTCCTTCCATCATCTTATTATCATAGTCCAAAGGTTACTCTATCTGCCATGTATTTCTTATAATTTGATTTTTTGACAAAATGTTTTTCCATGATTTTACTCAATTTTTTCATTATTTTAATCCCTAAATGATTTAAATTTGAGTTTGAATTGGAATTTGAATCATCATTTTTCTTTCCACTTGGATTACCTCTATCCTTTAAAAATATTTTGATCAAATCAAATTCTCCTGGTTCAAACCTCTCAATTTCTTGTACTCAAAATTTTTTGTTTTGTCTCCTTAATTTGATCTCTCTAAACTCGAATCCAACAAAAACTACCAAGAATGAATCACATATTGGAAGCCTAATTTCATGTTCACTTACCTCATTCAGATAATTCAATGAAATCTAATGTCATTTTGAATACCTCAGTGAACCCAAAGAATACACATATGGTTGATCATCATATTTTTATAGAAAAGGAAGTCGATTCCCAGTGGTAAAAATCAAGAGAATCTCTTTTTTGAAAAACAATTCAGCAGCAAGGATGGGTGTTTCGTTTAAAGATAATGGTAAGATATTCTATTCGAATCCTGTCAAGGAATTTTATACTTTCCTCGAGTTATTCCTTTGAGAGATAAGTGATATTGTTAATACTATGATAAATGGTGAGGTTTTGGAATTCCCATTGAAAATATGGGAAAAAATTCTTGGGTGTTCCACAAGACGGGGAATTATTTGACCACCAGAGATCTTAACCAATTAATCATGCAAACTTTCTGTTTTAAGGTTCCTTAGATGAGATAATTAGAAATTGAACCTGTAGCAGACCATTGGCTATTGATTTGAGTGGTTAATTTATGTTACTATTCAAGTTTATCCATTACCTTATTTTTTCAAGGAAATGATATTTTAGTGTCCTCTAACATCAGGAATTTTTTTCTTTTTTTTGTCGAATATTTTTTTTAAATTGGTATATTTAGATATTTCATTGGAAATATGTATGAATTGTGCAAGAATACTTATAAATTTAGTTCTTTATGATTATTTTATCCATGATAGAGTCTAAAGGCTTAGTTACATAGGGGGGATGGTAGACTCTTCAGATGATCTATGCCTTACTCATAAAATTTTTAAAAATATGAAAGTTAGATAGAACCCATGGAAAAGGGAATGCGTGTAAGACCCAGAGAAGTCATATGGAAAGTTTGATCCAGTGAAGTACACAACTAGACCTATGTAACTTGTTAATCCACGACTTGAACCAGATGGGGTTGTTTAATATTCTGATGAGGAAGTGTCTATTGACATGGAAGATGTGGAAGAACAAGAGGATGAAATGGAAGATCTGAATATGGGAGGAAAAAACAAATTATCAGGATAACATGTAAGTTTCTCCTACCATATCTTTTGGATCTCCTACATCTAACATACCTTTTATATCCCATGAAGATGAAATTAAATATATGGATATGATTGACATAGATATATCTGTCAGTGGCTATATACCTGAGTTCAATGAGTCTGATGAATTTGATTATACTGAATGTAGTTCTTGAGGTTCACCTAAGATTGTAAGTACTCCTAGATCAACTATTCTAGATACACATTCTAAGGGGGATAGGTCTCATAGATATATTTTTTTGGGGATTTATTTTCTATAATTTGATGATGATGGATGCAGTTCACTTTTTTATAGTAGATCTACTATTATTTATTATTAGATAATGTTATACGGATCTCATTTTATACCATAAATACTGAAGAGAGGCTTGAGTTATCTCCTATGATACTTTCAGTTGACTAAAATCTTCATGAAAAATTTGTCCCTACTCCCACCAATGCTGGTAAAGAAACTGATTAAGCCAGTACTACTTTCATACATATTGATGGTGATGTACCTTGAATTAATATTGAAGAAGCTACTACTGATGTTAAAGGTGAAGATTAGTATGTTCTAGAAATATTAATTGAGGATTTTGCTAACTTAGATAGTAGGAATTTGACTTATGATCCATCTATATAATATATTACTAAATATGATTTTAATGAATTAAAATTTGATCTGATGGTGGTTTTCAATGAATAATTTCTTGGTTTTGGGAATTACCTAGTGCCTTCTAGAGAAGAGGATATCAAGAATAAAATGATTCATGTGATCACCCATATTCAACCTAATTTTTATATAGAGATGAATTTGATGAAAAATGAGAATACTAATATCAAAGTATAGTTGCGTGCTCTCTAAGATGTTTTATCAAACATGATTTCACAATAAGGAGAGTGGGTTATGAGTTTATTATTTCCTAATCTTGTTCAACCTTTTTTGATGAAGATAAGATTAAATAGATTATTAGGGATGAGATGAAGGTAATGTTTGATGAGTTCATAAAAAATGAAGAATTTGTGTTTGAGGGTTTTCAAACACATTCTTCCAAGACCTTGGAATCTGTAAGAGAAGATGTGAAGAAAGCTGGATAATATAGAGAAACCACAAAGAAAGCTATAAATTTATACTTCATCCAAATCTTCCCAAATTATGATTTAAAATTAATATTCATAACCCTTGACTTAGATCTAAATATTCCACTCTTTACTCAAGAATTTAAGTCGCAATTTTAGAATATCAAGTATCTAGCTCCATTTTTGGAAGCTTTATAGAAAAATATAGATGATTTTTTTAATTATTTGGAGCACAGTTCGTGAGGAGTTAGTAATTTTACATAGTTTATGGAACCATTTTTCTATAATAATCACATGGATATGATAGCTCATCCATCCATTCCTTTGACCTTACCTACTACCACTACCTCATCTACTGTAAATCTGTTTTACTTAAATCCTCATGAATCTCCTAAGAATATTGTTTCCATGTCCATATGTGTAGTTATTGGAGACCCTAACTCCTCCTCTACTCCTATAACTAACACTATCTTTACCTATAATACTAAAGTAAAGGATATTATCATTACTTTAGATATCATAGATGTCTTAGATTCATATTCCGGCTAGAATTTCTAATAGAGACATTTTTGTATCACTTTTTCATACAATATTTTGATATATTAATGCAATACCTATTTTTGTATTCTTATTGCCTATAATTTGTTTGTTTGTTTGTTTTTACCATTTAATCACATTTTGGTAATCCCAAAAATGGGAGTTATTAATTAATTAAATTTAATATATGGAAAATCATCGATTTCTTTAATGATCTAGATAAACCTTAAGTAATTATGACATATTTTATTAAATTCTCTATAAATACTCTTCTAATTTATTAAATTATTTTTAGTTTAATTTTTCATTTTTTTAATTATAAAAAAGTGAGGGATGGCTGGCATAGAAATGCACCTCTTTTTCTTAATGATACCAAATCTTGTTTATAATGTTATTAATAAATTTCATGTTTTCTTTTAGTAATGAATATTATAGATATACTTACAAAAATAAAAAAGTACATACTTATTTGTGACACCTTTCCCTAAAACATTATTGTATGAGTAATTTATTTACCATGTGAAGTATTTGAACTGAATACAAAGGTTATGTGACCGTGTCACCTTAACCCATGTACAAACTACTCTATCATGCTTCAGATGGAAAAATTATGTCAAAGTCATGAACTTACTTGAAATTGAAGTTAATCTTACCATGTAATTAGAATCACCTAACTGCCTGAACAACCAACCAATCATGTGACAAATACATACCTGCCATTATGTAAAAAAGACATGACTATGAGAATTAGTGACCTGACCACATGAAGGAAACTACCTACCGCATGATGAAATAAACATACCATGTCGAGGTAAGTAACATTTTAATCAATTAATGTATCGACACTGTGTATTTGTATTTATCATAACAAAAAAATAGTTATTACATGATGTCTTGAACCTACCACAAGAACAAATAGACTGACCATATGAAGTAATGAGGAAACTATTCCGATTTCTATGTAAATGTTTCATGTCAACATATTATACTAACTGACTATGAGCTCAACTATCCATATTTTTTGTGAAGTTATATTTCCTAGTATAATTTAATAGGAATTCATTTCTAATATAAAATGGCTAGTTTTTTAAGAATTAGTAATAATTCATTGACTATTCTATAACAAATACCTTTGAGTGGAGATCTTTTTATCACGAAGAATAAATCATAAGAAAAAAAAAGAGGTAGAAATATATTCTGACATAAAATAATAGATATTTCTACACATGAACCTATGCTCCACATAAAACTCATTGAAAACTCTTTATGACACTCTATTTTCATGAACCTACTGTGAAACTTTTCTGAACTCTTTTGAGAGAAAAATTCAAGGACTCCTAAACAAATGAATCTATTTAGATTTCGCTACACTACATTTCCTATCTTCTTTATTTTTCTCATTCTATTTATGATTATCATTTGAAATATGTTTTATCATAATCTTATTATTTGTAAAACGTATCCCCCTATGCTAAAATTGATATTTATTAACACTATCTCAAATTTCTTCTTTTTTATACCCATGAAAAAACATGGAATAGGTCATGTGTAACATGTATATCTTATTTTCCCATGTTGAATAGTAGAGGATGATTTTTTTCCTGGACCACATTGAGTATAGATTTTTTTGTAATACCCATTCAGAGTTTTGGATTAGTTTCTTTTATAACAAACTACTTGGTAGTGGGTGATTTCTAAGTGGTGGGTATTGATTCTCTACTTGAGACTAAACCAATTTTTAAATTATTTTGTTCTTTATTCAATGATTTATTCACTACTTCATTTACTCCTTAATTTTCCTATTTTTATTTGTTTTAAATAAAACCAATTTAAATTTGATTAACTTATAAACAAGAAAAAATGGGGTTTTATATACATTGTTTGATATGAGTGTATTAGATTCCAAAATTAAAATATATTTAATGGTATTTTAATTGAGATGTTACTGAATTTTATAGAATCTATTAAAAAGTTCAAATTATATAATTATACTATTTTTTAACTATATATTTTATCAAATTGGGGGATATAATTTTTAAAATGGTTATTAGACATAATTTTTCATTAGTAAATCAATTCATCCCCTCTTAATTTGTCCAGTAGGACCAATAAGTTTTTAATAAGAGTTTCAAGTTCATTTATTTCTATGGTACTTCCATTTTACTTGAAAATTTCCAAGATATAAATGAATGTGTGGATCCTGAATTAAACAAGATATTGGAATACTCTGAATAAAAAAGAAATTTAACTATCACCACTCCATTTGAGGGTACCACATCTATCATAGTAGTAGCCAAAAACATTAATTTAGATTTTTTTTAGATCAAGATGATTCCCACCTAGAGTGACCAAATGTTTATATATATTAATGACCAAGCACATTATAATTAAAAAATTTCACTTCTTGGTTTTCATTACTGGTCTAACCAATTCTATTTCTATTTTATTTTTAGTTCTAAGATATGTGTATGGGATTTCCACATTGGTAACACTTCTTAGATCTCACCATATATTCTCCATATTTATTATTTTCAAACATATTAGAAGTGGGAAATTTAATTTTTCCTACCTTTAGGTTTATTTGATGAATTATTCCCCATTTCATACCTCATAGATCACTTATTATCATTATTTTAAAAAAAAGTATACAAACTCCATATCTACTATGTTAGAACACCACATAATATCAACATAAATTCTTAACTCAAGAGTTACAATATCCCTTCATAAACATTGCTTTAATCCTAAGTAAAATCAATCAATTTTAATATCATGGTCCATAATGAAATTTTGGGCATACCTGGGAAATATATTAAAATTAGATTCATATACATAAAAAATAACTCTCATTAGTTCAACTTACAGATATAACATTAAACTTTTGTGTCAAATAACATTATAACAATTCCATTCAAGGAAGTGATCGTTAAATATTATCCATTCCAGGGCATAAATTTCTCCCTTTTCCTTTGTGTTATTAATCAAAGGCCACTATTTATTAGTTTCACCTTCAAAATTATAAATAAAAACTGTTAACTTATGGTGCTTTTAATATCCCAAAACTTCAAATATTTCTCTAGAGTGTTAATATATCTTTCATCTATCACTAGGTTCGAGTATAAACTAAAAGATAGAGGGTTTTGTTTAATGAAATTATCTACTATATTCATGTTCCTATGTAGATAATTTTGTAGCTCTCTTCCATTATTTCCTATATTTATATCCTATGTCAACTGATTCAACATTGTGACAAACTAATATATTATAATTCTAACCATTCCAGGTTGTTGGTTCAGAGAGGTATTATCCTCTTGATGTTGTTTATCTTCCCAATTACCTCTATGGAAAACCATTATGAACAGAAATGGATTAGTTGAGTTGACATGGAAATTTTTAAAAGATATCTCATGATAATATAATCAAAAATTAGAATCTATTTAAGGTGCCTTTTATCATCACTCTAACCTCTATAGTTATCTAAAAAATTCCTTAGATACCAACTATAAAACCTCATACCTTATAAAACCCATAATTTCATGATTTAGAACAAGGGTTTCACTTTAGTATATTTATATAACCTTTTTGGTATATATTTTTAGGGAATTATGTATAAAATTTCATAACAAAGTGGATGGTTCAATACAATATCCATTTTTCCCATGAAGAAAGTTCTTTAGAAAGATACAATTGCATTATTTACGGTAATTCCCATATCTATAACTCTGAATTTATTAACTTTTATATCCATCCATATGCCCTATGAAAATTCATTTAAAAATTTGGGATGAGAAAAAAAAGATCAATAAGGGACATAAATGAAAATAAACCATTAGTCAATTTATAAAACTAAAAAAGTTATAAGAACGTTTTCCTTTTACACAATGAACATTTGAACACATATATTAGTTTAATTTTCTTGATAAAAACTTATTTTCTTAATATCATCCATAAAACTTTTCATATGAAATTAGAAAGGAAAAATAATAATCATATGTGTTTATTAGAAAATATAAAAACTCAAGAATAAATTTCCATAAAAAATCCTTTCACCTTAATCTTATGAAATCATGAACTTTTCTTAATAAAATAAACTCATTATAATACCTTTTAAAATCAAAATATTTCTTTTATAAAACATTGTAAGTATATAATATAGGTATATTTGGATATTATACTTACATTCACACTTAAAAAACCCCTTATAATTGAATCATCTAACCAGATAATTCCCATATCTATTAGGAGTGACCTCTAACTGATAAACTCTATCACATTACCCAATTCATTAGAGATATATATTAGGATCACCCATCATTAATATAAAATTTCCAAGAACCATAACATGAATAAGACAAATATATCTTAAACTTTAATTTTGAAATGCATTTAAATTTTCATTCAATCCCATAAGTAATAACATTTTTAGATATCTCCTAAAGATGAGAAAGAGTTTATGTTTCCATAGAAAAATATTTTAAACATAAAAATTTAAATAATATTTAGAAAAATATATTATTTGAAAAAAACAATAGAAAATTTTAAAGTAATATTAATTAAAAATAATGGATATGATGAAAAAATTGTTTTTCAATCTGTTCAAGTTAAAAATATATAGTTTTCACTTTGGTAAAGAACGTTAAAACGTCTCATATGGTAAATGTTTAAAATATTATTTTTTTGAACATTTAAACAAAAATTGAAAGGTAGTTGAAAATTAATTTCAAAAATATTTAAAAAATATATACTAAAATTCTTGAAACATTTTATGAACATATATGTGTAGGATAAATAGTTTGAAAGGAATAATTTAGTATAAGGTTTTAAATAATGATCTCTTAGCTTAGTTCCCATCTAGCTCCACAATTTTTCTAACCCCTGAATGATAAAATTTTATTATTTTCAAAATCTGTCCATAAAATTTTACTTGTTAATTTAATTATTATTATTCCTTTTATTTTATTCATTAAAATATTTTATGTGGTTACTAAAATGGTTTAGTTTGTATTGGACATTTTTAGTGTTATTCAGTTTATAACTTCAATCCAAATTACTACGTTGACTATGGTCAAAGGGGGTGTGGTTACATAACATATATAGTCTTAAAAAATTTATAATTATCATATTTTTACATTAAATATATTTTTTAAATTAACCATTTTTGGTGGTCATGAAAAATGAACCATGTTGTTTCATGAAT
Organism: Viscum album; assembly: GCA_963277665.1. Classification (NCBI taxonomy): domain Eukaryota; kingdom Viridiplantae; phylum Streptophyta; class Magnoliopsida; order Santalales; family Viscaceae; genus Viscum; species Viscum album. The sequence goes on along the minus strand of OY728155.1, from coordinate 185,652,059 downwards.
TTGGTAGTCTGTACACACGCATGAACATTGCTTTCATTTTTATTATAGGTGTAAAAAAATAAAATATATAATATTTTACATTTAAATAGTCAAAAATATGTTATAATTTCCATTTTTATTAATTACTTAAATCCTTATGACCATCCTCAAAAGGTGAAGGAGAAAAATGAATCATATTGCCTCATGGAGGTGGTATTCCACACATACACACAAACGATGTTATCAATTTCCAAAGGATAAAAATAGTAAGAAGGTATATAATATAATGTATTTATAGAATCATAATTATATTATAAATATCATATATACTAATTTTTAAATCATTTAAACGATCCATATGATCCGACGATAGAAAAACAATAAACATCGCTTCGTGGAGGTGGTGGTCTACATTAATGCACGAGCTTTGTTTCTATTTCCCATAAAATGGTAAAGGAGATGAAAAATGGTTGTAAAATAATAATAATATAATTTAATTAAATTTAATATACTTATGTTATTATTTCACCATGTTTTAATAAGATTTTAAGGATGTAGAAGAAGAAACAAACTGGAAAAAGGTCGGTTAGGACTTATACCTTCCCCTCAGATAACCACTTGGGATTACACCTTAATCCTTCTAGGATTCATATTTTGGTGACACTAGTAACTATAATACATGAGAAGTAATATTGATGAGATTTTCTGGAAGGTATTGGAAAAAAATATAATGCTAAAACATTTTGAGGAAGAGATGAGAGTAGGTGCCCTTTTATAAGTGAGGGAAAAAGTAGAATTCTAAATTTTCTACACATTTAAAAATAATTAATTATTAATCTTAGTAAATTGGAACTAAAAATATCCTATTTAGAATATACGGTGAAAAGGTTCTTAATAAATTAATCCAATTATAATTGAGTTATGTATTTTTGTCCTTGTGACTTATTTTTTACCTTAATTAACCCAATCTACCATTTACTGTAGTGACAAATTTTTTTTATGGTTACTATTATTAATAAAAAAATGTGACTGAACTAATTAATAAATTTGATCCTCAGAATTAAAATTTTTTTATTAATTATAAAATATTTAATTTTTATAATTGGAAGAAATTACGTTATATATATGTGCGCAAAATGCAATGAAAATAGTTTTTAGAAAATTGTGTTTTAAACATAAAATTAAACTAATACCAGAATCAAATATAATTTTGATTACTATTAAATTATTTATATTATGTTTAATAAAATATATATATTTTTAGTTTTAAAAAAATTCAAAAATATAATGTTAATTTAAAAATACTTCATTTATTGACAATAAATTACAGTTTTTGTGAAAATCAACATTTTCCACTATTCACTCAAAAATCAATATTTTAATAAAAATTCCAATAAGTAATCCTATTTTATATTTGATATGTTGATTAAAAAAATAAATTATTTTTATTAAATTCAGTTACTATAGTTAAAAATTTTATCTTTTAAATAAATCCATGTAATTCATGGAAAAAGAATTTAGTTAATTAAAAATATACATTTTCTGACTGAAACTTTTATAATATTTTTTTATAAAACAATGATGAATATAATTCTATAAAATGATTAATTATAAATCATAAAAATTATTTATTTCTTAGATTACGTGGGTTTTCAAAAATAAAATATGATACACAGTGCGTACCTTCGAGTTACAGGCCATGTGATCTTATGTTATCCTGCTAGAATCCCCGTCACCTATGGATGGGTTATTTATACGTTCATAATGTATTATTAAATATTTTATTAGTTTCATGAATGTGAAATAATAAGAAGAAGAATAATAATAAGATATATCAATGTTCTAATTTAAGGAATGATATTATCAAAATTAAAAAATAATGGTAAATGAATAGTATGATCAATGATTAATAAATAATTTTAAATTTTAACATGACTGATTTGATACCACTTGTCAGTTTTTGGAGTAGTGGAAGCACCTATTTGTTCCATACAACACTTGGGGGATATTTTCAGGTTCAATAAAAATCCATAATGTACACGATGAAAAAATTTATGTCCAATGAATTTATCTGATGAAAATTGGAAAATAACACTAGAACCCGGAGAGAGGATCCTTCATGTTAGATTTATAATTATTTTAAAAGAAATAATTACCTTGGTCTTGCGAATATTCTTCAACAAATTTATTATTCATAAAAATTATGTTCATGTTGTATTATCATTGTGTTGATAGTATCCAAGGATAAAATCTCTCTACTAGTTATACACACATGCTACTATGATATTTAAGTGTTAGTGATGGTACTTGGGGTGTTAGCATGATGGTTTTAACCATCATTTCTCACTTATATTGATCTCTAAAAAATATTTTGAATGAAAGGATTGATTATTTTTCTCTCATTCTTAAGAGGAGTATAAAGTCAGAATATTTTCTCTTAGTCTAGAGAGAATACAATAGAAATGTTATTCATTGAGAGATAATTATATAGGGAGGATAATATTGTGTGTAATGAATAATACTCAAAAAATTTATCAAACCCTAGGAAATTATTTAACTAAGTATTTATTGAGAAATGTTTAGGAATAAAAAATTTCTCTTAGGCTCTTAATTATTCTCATAATCCTTAATGATCCCCACATCTAATAATAATAATAATAATAATATATCCTAGATGTGTGTGTTTCTCATGGATAAAATAAACAACTTTCCTTAAATAAATAATTAAATATTTATTTAAATGAAATTTAATATATCATTCCAATCAGATGCATTAAATCGGTCTACATTTCCTTGACTTTTACCAAACCTTTAATAATAAATAATTTTTATTTGATAAATAATAAATAACTAAAATATTTAGACTCTTGAGAATAAATAATTATGTAGTATTCACTTATATAAAATAAATAATAAATATATGCGACCAATAAAAATCAAATAAATATTATTTTATTGTCTATATAATATTAATTATCCCAATAATTAAATTCCAATAACATTTACTAGAGAAAAATAAAAAATTATAGGTGTTTTATCCTCACGGATTTTTAGTTAGTGTCATTAGGTGGTCCTCCTATGGTATAATATTAGTGTCTAACAACCTGTAAATCCACCCACGAATATGAAGATAATTTCACAATGATGAAAAACACATATGAATGATCACTATGAAATATTATACCTTTGTCTCAATATCTAATCAAGTAGGTTTCATACACATTTCATCAACCTGTATGCTTGATATATCTTTCTTTGACTTCCCAAAATTCATCCATAAATACACCACGGCCATAGAATTTAGTTCGACCAATTTATTCCAATAAAAGTGTTGAGATATTAACGTCTATAAAGTTGGAATAGATAAATCCTTCCTTAACTTATTCATTAATAACATTTCATTAGTGATGAACCCAATGTTCCCAAATTCACCGTGAACATATGTCATCACAGTTTATGGAAATACATCTAGGTGTGAGATTCATGGAATGAATTAATAATAATATTAATTCAAAGGAAAATTACACACATTTATTGATAGTAATATCTTATGAAATGTACACATGTGTATTTCATACTGGCAGGTCTATCCTCATAATCTCCCATCTTGTAGATTACCAAGCTAAAAATTAATGAGATAAATTCTAATCCATTTATAAGTATTGAACTCAAAATAGTATGTATAATTTTTATCCTAAAAGATGCTGGAATACAAACATAGGACATATAGTTTATGAATATCATCATTTTAATTCAAGGTTCTCATCATAGAGATAAACTTTTAAAACCCTATGAATATGATAGATGCTCTAGGATAGAGTCCCATTAAAGTTATATAGAAGAACAATAAATTAGTGTTAAGGTATTTATTGATATTAAAATATTTTAACACAATAAATATAATGTAAAAAGTAGTTGTTTCAATGAAATCAACTCCTAAAAATTATCACATGTGTTGATACTAAGATTCCTTCTACCATTATACATAAAGGGTGAGCGTTTTTCACCTCACATCTCTCATGCCCAGCTTATACAGAATAAAAAAAAATTATATTTTCTATCATCTCACAAGCATCCATGGTCTTATATTTTTTTACATTGTATGCCATTGTCATAAGAATTATAGTAGATACATCTAGTGAATCATTTAGATGGTTATCATATTAATTTAAATATATCTATTAACGACATTTACCAATTGTTTTCTTAGAAAGTGGTTCCTACAACATAAAGAATTTTCCTTTTTCATAAGAACTATTATTATGTTGTAATACTCTTCCCGGAAATTACTCCCTTTTTTTCTTATCTAATATACATATCTAGTTCTAGCCTGGAGATGATTATTCCATTATCTATAACAAAAGATTTTATCAGATGAGCATCGTATTTTACATTCATTTAATAAGTAATTTTATTAAATGGGGACCAACAAAAATTATGAACCATTTAAAATTCATCATACCCATCAGTAGGAAAAGATCCATATTTTACCACTATTTGGGTTACCCTATCATTTTTCCAATAACATAGAAATTTAGGAAGGGTATCATTCCAATCACATCACATACGAATCCTGAATAGTTGATTGGATAACTCTTTACCAATCCACCATATGAAAATACTCCACTCTATTGATTTGGTAACATAATACTATTATGGTATCCTAGATAAGTGTATCCCAAAAAAATTCCAAAAATGAGAACCTAATCCAATTTGGGTCACCTATTACTTTTTCCCTTGGACAAGATAATCAAGGGGTGCCCAACTTTAGCATTACATACCTGGTTGGATGATCGAGCTCTTGGGAAATGCAACTTTGGATGGAATATAACACTTAATATTTCAAAGGGATTTAATATATCACCATATTATCTCATTTTATTCCCTTTTATTTATGCATGCTTCTAATTATTTAATTTTGGAATTCCTATTCCACCCACTAAATTAATATGTTGAAACCATATTATGGTATAACACTTTATGAAAGCCAAAATTTGTGATAGTCACCCAAAAATAGAATATAAACTTTTTTAGAGACGTCAAAATTCATTCTACATATAAGTACATTAAATTTTCATTAATGTTTTAGAATTATATGATATTGATAATGTACTCATGAGTAATCACAAAGCCAAAAAAATCAACCCCCACTATCCTAGAACATGGCATAAGACTCCAAGACAATGGGTAGTCCACCACAAAGTCCCACTACCTAGGGATACTTTACTCAAGAGAGAATCCAAATATTCATTTCCGCAAAGCATTAGAGGTATAAAATATATTCCATAACTAAGTTCAATTTAATAACTTTTATTTCAAACTAAGGACAAGGTTGATGAAAACTAAATCTTATGTTTTCATACCTAGAAAGAAATCAATGCATGCCAATTTCCTTGAAGCAATTTTATAATTAAATTAAAGAATACATAAAAATTAAAAATATAATAGTTATATCTCTAAATTAAATAGTGTATAATAAATAAATTTAGAATTCATATATTTTAACATGAGATAAACATTTATGAACAATTATTTTATAAGAAATTATAAAAATTTTCTATTTAATTACGGATATTTTATAATGAAATTAATATAAAAACATTATATTATTACAGATTATGAACACCATCATATTATTCATTGTATGGATTTTTATTTATAAAAATAATATATTTAATGAAATATAAAAATTTAAAATTTCAATTTCTGTAATGAAAATATTTTACATAATCTAAATGTTACATATTAACGTTATTTAAATATTTTATCAAATCATTTGTCAAAAATCTTTTTATATGGTGTAAATAATTTTCCAATAGGGCCCTTTTTAACTTGAATGATTAAAATTAAACATTATTAACAATTCATAATTTAAAATATATAACCTTTATATGTTGACTTATTTTTATAATTTATAATCCCTTTATAAATTACTCTTATAATTTCTATATAAATATTTTATATCAAAATTATATGCCATGATATATATTTTTAAGAACGTTATTTTTATATTAATACTGAATATTATGAAATATTTATTAATAAAAAGTTCATAAAAATTTAATTTATTAATTATGAAAATTTTAAAATTAAATAATTTATAAACACAAATATAGATAAATAATTAATTTCAAATACCTTTTAATATATTTTCTAATCAATTTATAAATTTTATAATTCAATTCATAATATAATTAAACGAAAAAGAAATTTACTCAAAAATCAATTTTAAATATATAACTGGGGTTGGATAATAAAATTGATGGGATACAGAAATTAAATTCTTTATGATTTATAAGTAATATTTGATTACCAATAGGCCATTCATCATTTACGATAAGAAACATATGTAATTTTTTTCCACACCCAAGGAAAAGGTAAAGAGCATTACGTATTGGTGCACCCTTACATATCAACTAACTTACATTTACATTTCAAGGAAATAGTACCTGTACATATCATGTCATATTTTAGGATTCACATCAATATCATAAAGTCAATACAATTCTCTATTTTAAAACCCATGAGACAATGCTATTGTTGGTTTTGATATCCATATGTCATAGTCTACGTGTAACTCTCTGATTTTAAAAGATAAAAATCATGTTCGATAACATGTATGACATGTTACAACAAGATTATAAGATATTATAAAACCCAAATACTTTATTATATATTTTTTTAAATTAAATATCTTCAATAGCTTACAATATAGGGAATTCTGTGATACTCTATTAAAATATTTTTATTTTATCATGACCATTATAACCTAACTGTTAAGATAGAGGGTATAAATATTAATAAATAAATTATGATAATTATATGGGTTAGACATGTATAAAACAAATTCAACAGTTATCTACTGGTTATGAATAAAATAAGAACCATTTGATAGAGAAATAAATATTTTCTGAAAAAACTATATTTTTTATGAAAGGCGGACTGGTCGCGTTTTGCATACATAATTTCAAATTATTTTTTTCCTTTTTATAAAATATATTTTAAAAATTAATCTTCTTTACTGAAATCTAAATTTCTAAATTATCTTTGGGTAATTTTTTATATTTTTATGAAAAGATTATTTTTTGATGAATAGTGAAAAATACTATATTTTATTGAAAATTTCCTTTTCATTTAAATTATTTAAATGTTAAATCATATTTTAAATTGTTTTTAATGCAATAAAAGTTCAATTATATTAAAATTTAACTAATATAAGTTATTCTAATTTATTTTATGATGAAATTTGATGTTAAACATTTTATACGTATGAGAATGTTCTCTTTGGAAAACCGGTCTTTCATCGCGTCTGCAAATTAATTTAAATTGAATTATACAAAATATATGAATTTAATTTTAAAAAATGGATTAAATATTTTTAATCGTAATGATTTATATTTTCTAATAATGTAAAATTGATTTTTTACTATTATGAATCGTGAAAAACGTATAAATTAATTACCGCGGTTAAGGTTAAAATGAGTTTATCGGGGGGATTAAACTAATAAGATAAGGGCTAAAATTACATAAAATTGTTAAAAAAATTATGGAAATATTTAGTTCTTATATTCACTAATATTTGATAATTACCCATTTAGGAGGATTTTGGCATGAGAAAAATGTGTGAATCACTTTATCTTTTAAAAAATCCCATGTGTGTCCTCTACTTTAAATATAAAAGGCCACTGTATCTCCTCCTCTCTCACACATCAAAATAACTTTGGTTTAGAAAATACCTACCCAAATGATTTCTTTAATTCCCAATAAAAATACTATATAACTTATTTTTATTATCAATCCCTTCTAACAAGCATTTAGGTTTAAACCTGGAGAAGCTCCCTAGAGAGGAGGTAAAATTCTTCATCTTGTGTGTTTTTTTATTTCATGTTCATTAAAATTCAAAAATTATTCAAATATGATCATATATTTACACTATTATCTCATATATACTGATATTTTATTATGTTAATGGAATAACCTTGATCCATCTCTACATCCATCAAATGGGAAATGAAATTTTTTATCGTGTGTACAGTAGACTACTGCCTCGCGAACGGATCTAATTTGTTTTTCAGTACCACTTTTTAATGCTAGTTATAATACTATATTTAACATATTTATTTGAAATTTATGTAATTTTTATAATTATGGAACAATGATATCAAATACACTTCCTCAATTTCTACTCAATTTGGGATATGATAACGTTGCGCGTGCTTACGTTTGTAGTACCACCTCCATGTAACGATGTGAAATATTTTTGATATTATTTTTACATCTATGGTATTAAGGATGTATTATATTAATATAAATGATATATATTACTTAATAAAAATTATTTTATGGTTAATTAATATTTATGTTCCTTTCATTTGATCCATTGAGAAAAATGGAAACAACTCACATGCGTACATATGACCTACTATATCCATGAATGGTGTAATCCATTTTCTATATCTAGCTTTAATAGATTAATCTAAATGAACATATAGTTAATATATATTATATTTATATCATGTTTAAAATTTTGGATATTATTTAACCTTGATAAAATTAAAAGGTCAAAAATTATTTAACCAAATCATAGATGAAAACAAAGTAATTATAAAACACTTTCCTTAATGTGGTGTATATATTTTACCATTTGATATGTTATATCATGAATATATTTATATTAATTATATTTAAAGTTTAATATTATTTTCTTTATTTCATGGGGATTATGATTGAAAAGTTACCAGTGTGGTAATGGTTTAATTCATATTTTCATTATTATTTAGGGATTGTTTTTTAAGTCTCCATTGAGGGAATTACATAATATTTCTATCTTAAACTCAATAAATATTTTTTATCCACCAGTAATTCATGATTATTTTCAAGTAATAGAACCATTATTTTTCACTTTGGTACATAAAATGATTGTGAAAATTTTTTAAGAAAATCCAACTTTATTTCTCTCTCCTGTAGAAAATCCATTTTCATAAAAATTCATATTTTATAAAAATATTTTTTTTAAAAAAAATTAATCTTTTAAAAATGATTTATTAAATAAAATTTTACTCATTCTTACTTTTTAAAAATTATTTTGAAATAAATTTTCATGTCATTTTAATTATAAGGCCCATTTGACTTATTCTGAAACTGTGAAAGGAATCTTTATTTTAAAATGTATGACATGAATGGAATTTCACACCATACTGAACACATAATGTTTTACATATTATTTTATATGTCTCAAAGGTTATTAAAAAAAATTTAAAAATTTAAAAAATTTCTTTTAAATTGTGATTTTCAAAGTGTAATGGTTATTTTCCTCAAGAAAATTTTAATGACTTTTTTATATTATTCTTATTCATAGACAAAATCAAACATTTACTGTAATTATGATCCACTATGAATATGATGTATTTATATCACCCTTATTATTTAATTAGATAGGTTATGATTTGTTTGATTGAGGATGTACAATTTTATTAGCATTCATAATATTATTACGGATGTTTATGATTATGATTATTTGCTTAGGGTAAGTATTAACATTTTGTATATTAGATTTTCAATTAGATTTTTTATTTCGATTATGTTTCACCCCTTTCATAAGAGGAATACATTGGAATTAGTATGTGATGGGTGGAGACCAGTAAAATATAGTTTCACTATATACAAACTGGTCTCATGAGACAAATCAATTGACCAAATTAGATAGGTTTTTACCCACAGATTTATATTGTCTTGTGAAAGGTCTTGACAGTATGTTTTAAATGTACAACATTATGAAATACCTCAATATGAAATTAGTTATTTATATCAATGTGATTATTATATTAGTTATAATATCCATAAATAATATTCAATTTTATGTGATTATTTAAGTTTCTTTATTTTATCATCATCTATTCCTACTATTTTATGGACATGTAATTATTTAAATGAAATGTGTTTTAGTTATTTAACATTTGATGTTGATTAATATTATTTATTCATTATAGATTACACTATATGAGTACCCTTAAAGAAAATCATTTCTCACCCCTTTCTCGGGTTTTATTTTCCTCAGGATACCAGGAAATGATTTTTGAATTGATATATAGGGATATGTTAAGATGAATAATGGTGTTCTCAAAGAAAATACTTTGTGTTTTTTTTTTGAAATTTAATGTTAACTTTAAGTACATATATATTTTTCCAAGACTACTAATCTATTCAGTTATACAGGATGTAATTCACTGTATCTTTTGAAAATGTAATAAATTAACCACTAAGTCTAGGCTGCTAGGATGAGGGAATTTATATTGGGTATCAAAGAATTTTTAGTATGAACCTTGAGAACTTGATTTTGGAAAACATAGATCAATGAATATAACCATATGAATTACTTTAAAGATTCATAAACTTATAGAATAATATCCTAATGTTTTAGTAATTTAGATATTATGTGGTTTTCATAGAAACACATCCCTTTTTGGATACTGCAAGTGGATATGGTTCTATAATAGATGTAACTCAGGTTAATAACTCTAAAAAGGTGTGTTGAGCTTGAATTGAGCAATACCTGGCACAAAATAAAGAAAATTACTACACACCTATTTTGAAACTCTAAAAGGATATGATTTTGTTAATTTAATGTTTTATTAGAAACCATTATGGGGGATTTGAAAATAATTATCTGGTTCAAACAAATTACCAAATAAACCATGTTTATGATTATGAGATTAATTATGCATGATGTTTTCAATTTATGTTAAGTCTTCCTCTAGTATTGTGATTATACATTTGAATGTTTTGATCTAATGTAGTGTAAAACATTGTTTACAAATTATTCCTAGAGAAAGGAATTAGAACCCTATCACTACACATACCCCATATAGGGATATACCTCTTTTGAAAGATAATGATGTTTTAACAAGAGTTATAATTTGAACAGAGGAAATTATAAACATATCGGGGAAGATGACTCTAGTTATGAGTAATATAATTTCCTATATAAATTATATTGTTGATCCACCACATAGTGTGACAATGTTATACTGCTTCATGCATCAATAATCTCCATCATTCTATGGGACTAAAAATCCATTTGTAGCTGAGTAATGGAGAATTTAATAGAGAATATATTTATCACATTGAAAAGTAATTAAAAGTATAAGGTTTTCATGGAATTTTACTATATCTCAAGAGATTAAAGTCAATGGTGTACATTGATTCAAAACACTAAGGATAATAAAGAGATAGAAAACATTGAATGAAATTATTTTAAGGTAATACTATTTAAAATCTATTTTCCTCAAAGAAACAAGAATATATAGAGAGGAAATTCCTATATATAAGAAAAAAGGAATATTAAAATATATCTATGTATGAATCTAACATTACATGGTTATTAAGGAATGATATGGACTACATATATAATCCAAAGAGTAATATTAACCATTTCTTTGATGTGTTAAAGCCAATACTTTAAAGGGAATGAGTCTTCCAAACATTTCTATCACATGAGAAAATAATATCATGCACTATAAATATAGATAAATAATTATCCAAGAATTATGTATTCAAAGTTAAGCAATAGAAGAATATTATGTAAGAGTAAAAAATGGATAAAGGGAATAAGGGAAAGAATAATTTCGTAACATTTGATAATTGTGCAAATAAACACCCTAGTACTTGTTTACAGGTAATGTGATTTTTCTATGAGTGTGGATATAAAGGTAACCATGATCATGATTTAAAGGGAAAGAAATAAGTTTCAAATGTTTTATTCTTCAATTATTATAATATAGGGCACTATGAGAATGAATATCCCAAATGTAAAGTGGATATAACCTATAAGAAGCTAATAGATCAAGGTCAAACTTATGTTATTGATACAACTGAAGTGGACTACTTAAATTTCATGTATTTGGATTCAAGAAATATGTCATAGAATTATTTTATCAATGATATTCTCATTATAATAATCATAAAATGTATAGGTATTGTACGGTGATGCCTTTTCTTTAGGATCTGAAAGAATATGAGAAATTGTATCGATAACCAAGAAAGGTAATTTTTTGGTAAGTTTATTTTTTTGGAAAAAAATTATTGATTAACGATAACACTTAATATATAGACGATGTTTAGATAATAATGATAAATATTTTTATCAGATAATATTGGTAACCTTGAAATTGGTATGTAATTTATGTTATCTTTATTGGAATATACTGCATGTTTGGATTTATGGAATATATTTTCCAACATGATATTTTATTTTTGGAAGCATTAATGCTTTCATTATTTTTTTATAGTTATCAAGGTATTCACATATTTATAATGTGACACTAATATACACATTATTTTTTCCAGGGAATATAGTGGTGATTTAGTGATGACCTTTCTAAATTTTTGGACATTGAATTTGGTTAGAGATATTTTTGATGAGTATTATGATCAAATATTTACATAATTAATTAAGTTGAACTTTGGGTGTTATTGGATAATTTTTTCTAACCATTTTGGTTCAAGAAAATATCTTGAGATATGAGGAATAACTTTTCATTCTCTTAGGGAGATAATGATTTGTTAAATGTTAATTTTAGGTCTTCAAACATAAAAATTTGTAATGGATATTCATTTCTTAATGTAATATATGAAGTATTAATTGAGAAAATCATAACCAAAGAATGAAATTAAAAGTATATTCTATGGTGTTCTCAATCATAATGGTTATAGAATCCCTCAACTTTAGGAAAAATATCTTAAGACAAACATTTTGTACTATTTCTTTCATTCTGATTGAATAAATGGTTTTTTAACTCATAAAAAATTTAGGGTTTTGTGGTGGTTAACTTTATCATGAATATTGTTTATATTACTCTCTATTATTCATTGGGAGTTAGTATTCTCTTCCATATCAATGTTTTCAATTCCCACCAATATTATCTTACTTGGAAACCTTGTAATGTTTTATTATAGATGACATTCATACTTCCCTTTATCTCTTATCTAAATGAATTTTTATTAACCCGTATTATTATGTGGGTATTCAAAAAAGGTATTTTCAACTATCAAACCCCTTATTATTGGAATCAAGATTATATTGTGAGGATTCAATTTACTTAATGGGATAAAATGTAACCCTCTGATATTTTTGAAGAGGTAAATGATTTTTTATAGTGTGTATCACAAGAAAAACCAATATTAGAAGATAATATAACACTCTAACACTTCAATATTATTTCTTAAAATTAAATTTATTTGATATCTTTTGATGCATAGAACACTGGGTTTAAATGAAACATGATACTCTATTAAAATATTATTATTTAAACATGAAAATTATCACCAAGCCCTCTAGATGGAGGGCATGAATAATAATAAAAAAATTGTGATAATTATATTGTTTACACATGTGTCAAATAAATTCAATGGTCATATATTGTTTATAAATAAAATAAGGACAATTTAAAAGAGAAAGAAATGTTTTCTGAAAAATTATATTTTTATGAAAGGAGTATTAATCATGCCATGGGCACATAACTTGAAATTAATTTTTAACAATTATAGAAAATTTATTTGATAAAAAAGATTCATTTTTTAAATTTATAAGTCAAAATTATATTGGTTTTAAATTTTGAAATTTTTTGTTAAAAGATTAATTTGTTGATGAATAGTGAAGAGATACTAATTTTTATTAAAAAATAAATTTCCATTTTAATTATTTAAAAATTTAAATTATATTTCATTTTAACTAATATATTTTATTTAAAAAATTTCATATTGGATTTTGATATTAAAAAATTATATATTTATTCGATTTTCTCTTTGGAAAGCTACCCTTTCGTCACATCTGCGACTTAATTTTAAATTTAATTATACTACTTATATGAATAGAATTTGTAAAAAATGGATTATATATTTTTTATAATAATAATTTATATTATCTAACATGTTCAACTTAATTTTTCACTATAATGAATACAAAAAATAGTAAAATTAATTGACGTAGTTAAGGGAAAAATTGGTTTGCTTGGGGGGTTAAACTAAAAAGATAAGTGTTAAAAATAACCTAAAACCTATCCAAAACCCATTTTATGGAAATATTTCAACCTTATAACACATAAGTTTGGATAATTATTCATTTTTTAAGATTTTTTTCTTGATAAAAATGTGGATATCACTTTATCTTCTCAAATATTCCATAGGTGTCCTACCACCCACTTATAAAAGGCCACTCCCTCTCCTATCCTTTTCATAATTCAAAAACAATTGGTTCAGCTAAGATAAAACCAAATCCTGTAAATAAATCTCTATATAAATCATATAGGAAATATTTTTATTATTAATCCCTATTAATATACCTTTAGGTGTAAACCCAAATAGGATCATTGAAGAAGAGTTAAAATTATTAAACATGCATATTTGTTTTTTTCTTCTTCTACATCCTTAAAAACATATTAAACTATGATAATACATTAAAAATTATCTTATTTATACTTATTTTTTATTAATTTAATTTAATAACACAAATATAACCCCTATTCAATCAAATGAGAAATGTAACTGTCGATCTTGTGTACAGAAGACTACTTCCTTGTGGATCGATATATTTTGTTTTCTATCCCCAGGTTTCAAGGATGGATATAATAATTTATTTAACACAGAAAAATAGAGGTATATATGATAATTATGAAATTATTATAATTTTTTAACTATTATATCAAATATATCTTCTTACATTCCATTTCGTGGGGGATACGATATCGTCGCTCTTACATACGTGTGGACTACCGCCTTCATGTAGCGATATGAAATGATTTTGATTTTATTTTTTTTATATGGATAAAAATAGGGATATATTTGATTATTATAAATTTTATATATGAAATAATTATTATTATTTAAAGGTTAATTAATTTTTATTTTCCTTTCAATCTATTCATGGTGAAAAATGGAAACAATGTTCTTGTGTACATACGACCAACCCTCTCGATGAACAATGTAATCCATTTTCCATTTTTAACTTTAATACATTCATATAAATACATATATAATTAATATATATGATATTATATAATGTTTATAATTCCATATATTATTTAACCATGAATAAATTAAAATTACCAAATTACTGAACTAAAACATACATGAAAAACGGAGCAATTAACACCTGAAATAGTGATTTTAACAAAGAATTTTTAATAAAAAAGTGATAAAAGACTATAAGTAAATCATATATGGTAGGATTTATCTAATTATATTTTTTAATACATTTATAATGAAAAAATATTTATTATATAGTAGGTTCAAACATATATGAAGAAAGTCAAACCCGAGGTAAGGGTTTCTCATTTCACTTTTACTTCTATTGGACATAATCCATATTCACTAATTATTCCTTTGTGTGGTGTATATAATAACCATTTGGAAATGTTATATAATGAATCTATTTATCTTTATGGTATTTATAGTTTCATTTTATGTTATTTGTTTCATGGAAATTATGATTAAAAAATTTAAAAAGTGGTAATGGTTTATTTCACAATTTCATCATTATTTGGGATTATTTTTTTGAGTATCCCTTATGGGAATTATTTATATTTTAAATATTAAAATAAATATATTTTCTTATCTTATGTTTATTTATGAAATATTTCAAGTAATATTACCATTATATAACTCTTTAGCACTTAAAATTATTTTTAAAATATTATTTAAGAAATTATGACTTTATTTCCCTCTTTTATGGAAAATATTTTTTCATAAAAATAAAAGTTATATATATTTTTTTTAAAATGTTTTTCAAATTTCATAGATGATTTATTAAATAAATTTTACCACTTTTTTATTATTATTTTTTTTGAATGGAAAATTCTTATCATTTTCAAAATAAGGCATATTTGGATTTTAACAAAAATTTGAAATGAATATTTGTTTTAACACGTACAGTATGAATGGAATTTAAAGACCTTATGACCACTCAATTTTTCAATTATTATTTCATAAGTTTTGAAATTTATTTTCAAATATTTTTTTAAAATATTTTGTGACCATTTTTTTAAAAGGTGATCTTCAATGTGAAAAGGTTATTTTTCTGAAGAATGTTTTAATGACATTTTAATGGTATTTCTATTCACTAATAACATCAACCCTTTATTTTAATTATGATAAAATGATTATATGTTGTATTGATAGGTTCTTTTGTCTTTATTTGGATGGTTTTGAAGAACCCAGGTGGGTTCTTTAGGTTGAAATATTTGTTAATTTGTTAAAAAGATAAAAAGTCAATGAGATCAAATGTGATGATTGTAGAGCTAGTAAGTAGTTCAAAAAACATTTGTCTTTGATTATTTTATGTGGAACACTTTTTACAATAGTTTTTAAAAGTGTCCATACAAATTTTGGTTTATCATACATGATGGTTTGGGTATGGTTGTGCTGGAATATTTTGTTATGGTTGGATTTTGAATATTTGAAAAATATTTTTTGATTGGCCTTTCATAAGAATTTATCAAAACACACTAGACATATGAGGGACTGAAAACACTACTAAGGTGGGTATGTGTAACTTTATATATGCCCCCATGGTAGTATAGAGAGTGAAAAGGGCTGCCACAGGGGCATGGGAGCAGCAGAAATCCACTGTGTGGGGAAACACGATAATATATGGAAGAACTGGAATGGGGTGGTGCCAGTGAGTGAGTGAAAATTTAGTAACTATTTGCTGGCTGGTCCTTGTGAAACTTTTTTTATAAATGAGTGATCATTATTTTGGTTTTTATATGGAATTGAAGAGTTCATTTACTATTTATCCACATTAAAAAATGTGGAAAGAACCACCACCATTCGATTTGTTCTTTCCCAGATCATCAATCCCCCATCTAAGATCATCATCAACCTCAGCCACCTGAAGAGTTCAATACGTCTGAAGATCTCAATAAAACTTCAATGAATGATCATATCGAGGTTTCCAAGCTCTATTAGAGTGTTATGATGATTCAAATTTGATCTAAATCACTTATAAATTTTTTTCCATGTGTAAACAAAGATCAAACATAAGAAAAACCAAATTGTAGAAAATGATATTTTCGATCATGGTGTTATCTTCTGATGTGTAACTTGATACGATGATCACATAAAAAATAAAAATAGATGTATCTATATGATTTTTGGAAGCTCTGAGTTGGTGATAGATTTTTATAAATATCTGAGGGTGCAATCATTTGTTATAAGAGGTTTTATTACACATATGAGAGAGATGTTTGAGAGATGAATAGAGTAGTTCAATCATCTATATTTGTGGTGGGAGTTCCATGCATAAATTTTGAGTATCTTCTATCACTATCACGTGATGTTTTTTTGAGTCTCTATAAACCATTTTTTCAAAGTAGATATAATAACTCACATGAACATTTATGCAAAGAAGGTAAAAGTCACGTATTCTGGTTATGAAAAGAGTTTTTAGAAAAATTCATGAAAAATTATTCATGCATGAAGTCATTATCACTTGAAGGGTTTTACGCATATATATTTTTATTTGGGGAGAACACATTTATGATTTTAGGAGGATAAGTACCATATTAAAGGAGGAGTTTAGATCTTGTGAAGGAGTGTTGTATGAAGAGATATTAACTCATAATACTTTTACACAAAGATAAGTAGTATTTGAGGTTGAGAATCCATATAATGAATACTGTGAATTGTATTTGTGCGTGAATATGTATGCTCATACACATTTGATTGCATGATAAATTGAAAAAAAAACAAGAATTCATTGTGTATGTTATTAGGCTGTATTTATTTCGGTAGTGAAGAAGGATATTTGAGGTAGTGTTGGTGTGTGTGAATTATAAAAACATTTATATTCACATGAAATGATTCATTCATAAAGAAAATGATAGAGAAGGCCATGAAATGTATTATTTAAATTTATGAAGTTTGAATATTAGTAAACATACAAGATACTTTTCATGGATTGGGTGTAGTGATTTGAGAATGAATATGGAGCATTATTTTAGAATACATTTATATTCGATTTATTAAGTGATTAATGAGGTTGGGTTTTCATCAAAAGAAATAATATTTTCATAAACAAGGTTTCATTGAGGTAGCTAACCATCTATAGGTGATCAATATTTTTTAATAAAGAATACTAATAGTTAAAAGGTTTCTGATTTTTCCATAAGATAGTGTGATCCAGCAAGATCATGGAGAAAGATCAAGATATCATCCTATCAGTGGATCATAACTTTTGTGACTCAACATAGTGGAAGTCTTCAGTGGGAATCTGAAGCAGAATAAGTATCTAGTGGGACTCTAGGTCTGGCAGATGGGATGATGGTAACACTATGAGTTGTTTTATAAAGACCCCCTATGAGATTTAGGAGTCACTAGTGTAAGTGGGAACTTGTAAAATATAGTGGGGCTCTAGATTGGAAAACTATGGGACTCAATATTTATGGGGACAAGAATTTACTTAGTTGTAACCATCTATATATAGTGAAGAACCTATAACTGATGTGTATAACAAGTATCATCAAGGATGTAGGTCTTAGAACCAATCCTTGTAAAAATTATGTGCACTATGTTTCATTTAATTTATGCATTGTATACCATATTTACGCATTCTAACAGATTATAGATTTATTAAGGGGGTTAAAGAAAAATAAAGAATTTAGTAAATCGAGTCACACATAATTCACCCACCCCATCTTAGCGTGACTGCACAATCCATTGGACAATTAAATTGGTATCAAATGAAAGGAAACCTATGGTTGGATTTACATTACTTATCCAGTTATTTATATCTGAAGTGTATGAAGTAAAGATTCGAGTTTGAATAAAATTAAGAATACATTCATAGGAAAAATACAATAGGTACTACGAATGCTATAAATGTTGAATTTTTAGTTAAGACTTAGAAAAATGGAACAAAAGAGTGAAAAAGAATATGAATAATAATTAAAAGATAAATAATTATCAATTACTAGATGAAGGAGATCAAAGTGAAAATTGTTCAATGAAATTAGTTGATTATAATTCTGATGAATCATGTTCAAGTTGTGATGAATATTTTCTCAGTTCTAAAATTAGAGAGCATCATAAGAAATTTCCCTAATAAGTGGTAAAATATATGATAAGAGTTTTTAAGTAACTTAGGGATAAAGAATTATATCTCAAAGAAGATGATGATGTTATGGAAGAGGTATTGACTAAAAAGGATGGAATATCCAACACACTCTCAAAAATTTGGATAGTAAATAATGAAACAAAATATATTTACTAACAAATATTTTTTCAATATATTGAATAATTATGAAGTAATATTTTTGGGAAGATATTTTTGAAATATTGTTTATAGAAGTTATCCATGAACTTGAAAATCTAGAAAATACATCCATGAGAGTCAAATATTCTCAAATGAATGATAAATTAGACATAACCAAGGAGGTTGAAAATTTGTTACTAAAGTAAAATCAGATGAAAGAAGATGATATTTTGAAGATGAAGAATCAATGGGAAGAAATCATGAAATATTTTGAAGATGAGAAGATTGATCTCAACTTAAAATGTCTTAAAATAGAATTGAAACTGAGAAATATGGAAGATACACAATATGAAACATCCCTATCTACTGAGAAAAAATGTTTTTCCAAAAATTCAGCTCACAAGTTTAACATTTTTCTAGAGAATAAATATAGTGATATGAAGAGATTTAAATTATATAAGGATAATTTTAATATAGGCTCATTGTAGAAGGTAACTCTTTGCATAGATAGATCTGTTTTCACTACTACTATTTCGATGATTAGTAAAAATTAAAATTTAAAATATAGATAAAAATGGGTTAACAAATACTCTCAGTAATTCATTACATCTTCACAGATATAAGTGAAGAACTAGGGAAATTTTTATTCCCCAAATAAAGAACATAAGAAGTAATATTCTACCCATAAAGTTGGGAAATGTAAAATAAAGTCAAAATATGTCATAGAAGAAGAAATCGAGATTGGTTGGATACTTCTAGTGTTGTGGGAATTTTTAGTCTCAGGAAATTAATTTTTGGTGCAATATGTCATTGGTGAAAATTATATAATGCCTTTATTTAGGGGGAAAATATAAGGATAAGTGGAAAACTACATGATTGAAGTAAAACTCACATAAAGGGAATAAATATATCAAGAATAGATCCTACAAATTTGAAAATTTATGTGATTACTGAAACAAAAGTGGTCATTATTATGATGATTATGGGTATATACCATTTATGCAAAAATTATCTATTAATGTGATTAAATGACCACATCAAAAAATAAAGCATATATGAAATAGAGATGATAGGTTACTCTTGGGATGTGAGTAAAATAAGAAGTTTTTTAAACAGAAAAATAAATAAAAGGTTGTGAAGAATGATTTGAAGAGTGTGACACCAAATAAAAAATGATTATATTGTGGTAGAAAAGGTAACATCATGGACCATTGTGAATTGGACATGAACATTAATACTAAGGAATACAAGATGGAGTCAAATAAATATTTAATTAGGAAGAGAAACAACATGGTTGATTTGGGGAAATATATCTCTGATAAAAATCTAAAAAATTTAACAAAAAAGGGTGACATGAAAAATGATAAAGTTGTGTGTGATATGTGTGAACAAATAGGTAAAAAAATTGACAGGGTTTCCTGGGAAAGAAGACTTATTTAAGAGGAAAGGGAAGGAACTTGTGACTTCCAGTGTTGTAAAAAAGGAGTCTACACACAAAGTGAAGTCAGAGCATGTTCCTAAAGAATGTTTTATTATATGACCATAATAGTTCGAATAGGTAATAAATATAGAAAATGTATATTAAAAAGAAACTAATTTTCTATAAAATATGAAGAAGTCTTTTTCATCTATGAATATTGTTGGGTTGAGAAGAAACTATCAGCCATGTTTCTCTAACTAAGGAGAAATTAAGAACCAGCTTATTTCTAAACATACATTATGTTTGTATTTCATGTTGGGGATTAAAGGTGATTAATTTATTCAGGGGAGACCTGAATTTGATTTAAGCTTTGAAAATATTACAGCTTGAAGCTTATTAGTCATGGAAGATTATTTTATTTATATTTTCTTCATAAAACATTTCTAATAATCTAAAAATATTCTTGGAGTTTATTCTTGACGAAGGTCAATCATGATGAAGAAGTATCGAGTGCATCTCTTGATCGGGAGAACAGAAGATCAACCACCAAATATTTTTATCTCTGTTGATATCTTATTAATATCAAAAGTTCGGGTGAGTTATGAAATTTATAATTATAAATTTTTTAAAAAATATAAATGTTTAATATTTTCA
This sequence comes from Viscum album, assembly GCA_963277665.1. Taxonomy (NCBI): domain Eukaryota; kingdom Viridiplantae; phylum Streptophyta; class Magnoliopsida; order Santalales; family Viscaceae; genus Viscum; species Viscum album. The sequence goes on along the minus strand of OY728155.1, from coordinate 185,630,760 downwards.
TCATTGAGGTATCTTGCTTACATTATCTTGATTTCATTCTGAAAAAATAAATTCAACAATAGGGAGATTTATTACATGATGATAAAAGGGAAAATTAATTGAAAAGGTAAATACATTCTTTCACTTTAATATTTCTAATCTATTTTCTGAGATTTATGTAGAAGATTGGTTGAAATCTTTTGAAAACACCTAATTAGAGGTTTTAATGTTGGTATCATATGGTGAAATTCATAAATATATTTTGTGTTAAATTTCATCACTCTTATTTTCTACATATTTAATTTACCTTTTAGACTTATAGTTGGTTATTTTTATCTCATTCCTATGCTTGATATTATTCTCTAATTTTATTTATTAAATTAGACTGTAACTATTAGAAGAGAAGATGATATTAAAATTTTAATGTTGGGGATGATAATTCCTTCCCTTACTAATATCTTTTGATTTATTTCTAATAAGTGGGAAATGATTCCGTTGATTTTTAATGAAGTTTTTATTGAAAAGAAATATAGAGGTAGAGATGAAATAACCCAAGTGGATTGTTTAGGTTTAAATTTTTTCCAATTAGTTAAGAAGATAAAAAGTTAAAGAGTTTAAATGTATTGATTTCAGAGCTGCTCATTAGTTTAGAAAACACATGTATTTGGTTCTTTAATGTGACAAAATGTTGACAACAGTTTTTAAAAAGGCCATATATAATTGGGTTTATATTTAATTAGGGTTTGAGTATATTTTTTTTGGAATATTTGATTATGGTTGGATTTGGTATATCTGAACAATATTTTTGATTGTCCTTTGATACAAATTTATCCAACCACACTATCCAACTAATGTATCTGAATCACTGCCTAGGTGGGAAGGTGAAACCTCTGCTGAGTCACCATGTAAGTAGAGAGTGTGAAAAACATTCCCACATAGGGTCATGGAAGAAGTGTAAAGCCACCATGCAGGGCGGAATGGCGATGGATGGGAACACTGACACGAGATAGTGCCAATGAGTGAGTGGAGTGTTCTGTAACTAATTTCTATCTAGTCATTATGGAACTTTTTATTTTAAATGTGTGATAACTATTTTGGTGTTTTATGTGGTATTTCATAGTTTAATTACTTTTTCTCCACATGAAAAAATAATTAAATGAACCACCATCATTTGATTTGATCTTTTTCCTCCAATTTAGTCACCCAACCAAGATCATCTTTTACCTCATCCACCTGATCAGTTTAGTGCATCAGAATATCTCCATGAAATATTGATGAATGATGATGAAGTGGATTCTAAAAAATATTTGATTTTTGATGATTACCATGATATTTAAATCACATGAAATTTAATTATCATGTGTAAAAAAAGTTTAAACCAAATAAAAAATGAAATCAAGAAAATGATATTTTAAGTGATTGTGTTATCTCACGATGTGTTACAAGAGACTATGAGTTCTTAAGTAAGAGAAAGGGATTGATATATATGATTTTTTGAATCTATGAGTTGGTGATATTTTCCTATAAATATCCTAGATAAATCTAATTTATTGTGAGAGTTTTTATCACACATTTGAGAGAGAATATTGAGAGAGAAATGAAGAGGTTCAAGGACTCAGTATTTGTGAAGGGAGTTCGAGGATTTCATTATGAGTATCTTCTCTCACAATCGTATGGTGTTTTTTGAGTTTCAAAAAACCTATTTTATGAAGGATATATAATAACCTATGTAAAAATATAAATGAAGAAGGTGAAATTCACACGTTCTGGTTGTGCAATGTGTTTTTAGAAAAATGCATGAAATATTATTCAAGCATAAAGGTAGTGTTTCATAAAGGGTGTTACATGTATGTGTTTTGAGTTAAGCATACCACATGTATGATTTAATTAAGATTAGAATCACACAAATTAAGGATTTTATATCTTGTGAATGAGTTTTGGTTGAAGAGATACTACCATATGAACTTCTTGCGCAAAAAACCATTATTTGAGGGTGAGAATCCATATGAAGCATATTGTAAATTATATTTTTGCAAGAATATGTATGCTCATATACATGTGATTACATAACCACTTGAAGAAATGATAATTCATTGTGTATTTTCTTAGGAAGTATTCCTTTCAGTAATGAATAAGGATATTTGTGGTAGTTTAAGTATGTGTGCATTATACAAACATTTATATTCACTTTAAACGACACTTTCATAAAGAAAAATATATAGAAGTATATGAAATATATCATTTACATGCATAATGTATGAATAATAGAACACATGAAAAATAATTTTCACAAATTTAGTTTAGTTATTTGAGAATAAATTTGGAGCATTATTTCAGAGGACTCTCATATCTAGGTTATTCAGTTATTAGTGTGGTTGGGTTTTCAACAGAAGAAAAAATATTTTATTCAAAAGTTTTTTAATGAGGTAGATGACCATCTAAATGTGGTCAATATTATTTGAGAAAGAACAATATTAGTGAAAAGATCTTGATTTGTACATGAGAAAATGTGATCCAAAATTCTCATAGAAGAAGATCAAAGAGATCATCCTATCATGAGATCATATCTTGTGTGACTCAAGATAGTGGAAGTATTTAGTAGGACTCTGAAGTAGAATAATTCTTTAGTGGGACTATAGAACAGGTCTATGGAATTCTGGTAACACTATTGGATGTAGCATAATGACCCTATTATGGGAATCATGAGTCACTAATGTAGGTGGGAAATTGTAAACACTAGTTTGATTCTAGAGCGGAACACTATGGGACTCAGTGTTGATGAAATTGAGACTTTCCCTAGTTATAACCATCAACATAGAGTGAAGAATCATAACTGATGGGGGGAGGGGTATAAATGATTGCAGAAAGGAAGTAGCTCTTAGTATAAATTTTTTTACGAATGGTTCTTGTTGTGTTTTATTTACTTTTTTCATTTTATATAGGATCCCATCATCCTAAAATGTTAGAGAGGTTTTGAAGGGGTTTAAGAAAAGAAAACAATTCAGTAAAAGAAGTCACACCAGATTCACCCCCTCCCATTCTGAATACACGATCCATTGTAAACTTTAGGTTTATGGTCATTTTGATCAAGGTTTTACAATTTTTTTACCATTCATCATATTATTCTGGATGGTTTATTATTATGTTTATTTTAATGGGGATTGTATTAACATTTCTTATATTAGTCTTTCACAATGAATATTTATATTGATTGTGTTTCACCTCTTTCATATGAGAAATGAATTATACTTAATAAGTGATGGGTGGGGCCTTCTTATATATATCCACTTGATGCATCAACATGACTCATGAGATAAATTAGTTTGCTAAATTATATGAGTTTCTACCAAATAATTCAATATATCTTGTGAAAGGTATTAACTGTATGTTTCAGATGTCTGATATTATGAATTCCCTCATTATGAGATTTGTTATAGATGCCAATGTGATTATTCATCTAGTTAGAATATCCCTGGATATGTTTCGAGCATATATTTATATTTATATGTATTTTTTTGATAATTATTTATTTGCATCATATTATTTAAACTTATTGTTTACATGGAATGTGTTAAAAATTATTTACCTTACCATATTGATTTATCTTATTTATTCAGGAGAGATTCTTTTGTACTCATACACTTATGGGGAATCTAATTTAACCCCTTATGTTTTATTTTCCCTTGGATATAGAAAGGGTTTTGTTATTGATATGAAGGGATATGATAAGGGTAATAATGACATTCTCAAAGAAAACACTTCGTTTATTTTATGATTAAAATGTAGTGTGAATTTCAAGTTTATATCTTATACCAATAAAATAATGTTACCACTAACTCTAGTTTACTATGTTCAGGGTATTTACTCTATGATGTATACAAAAATAAGATATTTGTTCTATGTTGTTGGCTATAATATCCCATATCGTAAGATGTGAGTTAATTAGGATGAATCATATCCTCTATCATATTTTACAATAAGGAATACAATAAGAATTATGATTTCAAAAACCTTCATTTATCAACTTGATTTCATGAATAAAAAATAATGGTTTATTATTACACCACTAAATGGTTTTTATTATATGATTAATGATTAATCAAAGAAACAAAATAGATAAGATACCATAGAATAATGATCACCACACCATTAAAATAGAAATCATATTAAAGTGTAAATGAAGATCATATACCTCAAATCTTAGAATGCTATTGTCATTGAATTTGTTCAATTCTTTAGGAATATCACCATAGAACAACCTAAAGGATATCCCCTTCATTGTGTATCCTTATTTTACACTGAATCACCCAAATAATTTGGGTAAAAACTTCGGAACCATCATGATATTCTAGTATCTAAGATGAAAATAAGCAAGGAACAATATATCTTTGAGTCGATAGATTTTTGTGTAGAGGCTATTCGAGTATCGCCTACCCGACTAATAATAAGAACATCTTTATATAGTGTTGGTCCCAAATAATGTGTATAATCAAAGGGGGGTGAATTAGTATATGTCAATTTAATTTGCACCTTTCCAAAAATATTATTCTTATTTCAATAAGGACAATTATCTTTTCTCTTATATTCCATACAAATAATATCAAATAAATAAAGAAAAAAAGGTTAAATTGTTCACACAAAATGGATAATACAAAGAACATGCATAGAAATGGGTCCATGCACCTGAAGCACTAAAGCTCACTAATTTTTGGTTACAAGTTTTAGTGGAATCGTATAGACCCACTTGGTTTACAACCGTGAACAATGGAAATATCACTAATCTCCTTACAATTGGAGAACCCAATGCACCTCCTAGTGTCTCCTTATTTTTCTATGTATAGTATATGAAATCTACACCAACAGTGGTGGACAAATATGGTAAAAATTATTCGTTTTAAGGAACCAAACTCTCAATTACTAGAAGGAAACCTCCTAGAATTCATATATTTCTTATTATTTCTAGTATGGAAGATTGATTTCCTATTATTCTATTCTATGTAACTAAAAAATCAATCCCCTCTTACTCTCCCATTTTTATTCATATAGAACTAGTATTCCCACACTTACTATGATGTGTTATGTTTTTCACTTGGAAGACACCCTCTCGTTCCTATCTTAAAAATTGAAACATCTTCCTCTTCATTCCAGACTCAGTCTGGAAGTATCCAAATTTATTTGTTAAAAAATAGAATCATCATCATCAGTTATTATGATCAAAAGTCTCTCCCCCCCCTTTGGTGTTGAGAGGTAATCCACCCTTTTGACTTCACATCCTCTATTTTCATTTAATTCCCCCCTTTTGAAAAAATTAACACATTCTATATGAGAAAAAATTTAGAAATTCAACAACATGATATTTTTATTTTTTAAAATTTAATCAAATATCTTAAAATTTTATAAAATAATCACCATCACAATATTCATCCAGATCATTTATTAAAAAAATTCCATATCATGATATTGTAACCTCTACACTTTTAACTCCATTTTTCTTGGTGTCTTTCATAGCCAAAAACATCTAAATAATCACTCTTAAATAAATTGAAACATCATGTATTGAGTCTACCTTGAAACATGGTTTGATTATCATCACTAAAATTTGGTCATAAAAATAATTATATATAACAATATATAAAATATACCTACAAATGATTCTAAAAAAAATACCGAGCCTGGTGAATTGAATATTATCCTTATGAATCTTTTACTCTACTTATTTAAAGCATTCAGTAACCTTAAGATTGTCTTCGTCAACCATATGAAGTCACTTCCCAACTTTAAAGGTAGTTTAGACAAAATATACAAGGTATTGTCCCAACCTTACGGGGGTGTACACCAAACTTATAAGGCCACAAATGTTCCATATCTCAACCTCAAGAGGTCTTGACCCAACCTTATGAGGTTTATCCCCAACTTTATGATATTTATCCCCAAACTTACATGGTCATGTCTCAACCTTAAAAGGCCATGACCGCGATCATTTTCAACCTTTTGAGGTCCCACCCTATGGTCTGTCTCAACCTTAAGCATGTTTGTCTCAACCTAATGCACATGAAGACTTCCTCCATCCTCTAAGATATTTCTCCAAACATATTCTAGCCTTTAATATACGAATTCCACACACTCTAATGGGATTCATTGAATATTACTTCTACTTCATTGTCAATTAATACAATTAAAATACTACTCCAGTTGTATTTTTTTCAACATATAGGCTATAATGATGCTTCTTAAAACATTGAATTTTATGTTTCATAAACCTATGAGTAGTGCCTTCAGTTATATATCATGTAAAACTCATCCCATAAATCTCCATTTTATTCATCTTATGGAATGAATAATCAATGATAGCCAATGTGTAGGATATCCCACTACCTTCAGTGTATCATAATAGTGTCAAATGAATCATACTTTATCATTGATGGCATTATGAATCACGAAAGTTATGTAATATGACTGTCTATGAGGGATAATAATATATATATATATGTCAAATTATGATATACCCTAACATATTAAATATAATCACTTTTTATATATATTTTTTTGTACCTTTTGACAAACCATATTGCACTATACAATATCACATGGATTTAGAGAATTTTTCTTTTAATAGTCACAACAACATGACCACATCACCATATATCATAACCTCTAGACATCACATGCTATGTATATATATATATCATAAACTCAAAAAATAATAAATATTACCATGTTTGGAAAAGAGAGCGAGGAATTGGGAGTAGTCGTTCATTTGTATCACCTCCATCCTAGATGTTGGGTAATACATCCAAAACCTAAAACTTTATAGAGTTGTTGGTAACATTAATTGAATCCGGTGGTAGGGGATAATAAATAATATACAAATTCAATAAATAAATAATATAAAACAATTCCAGTGTGAGGATCAACTCTCTAATTCACTATGACTTTTAGATAACACAACTAATTCCAAAAAATCGAAAAAATGACACAACATTAACTAGTTCCACATGTAACTAGAAATTATGTATTAAATATTTTCAACCCATATTACATATATTTTTTCACATTTATCTCTAACCATTTAAATTTTATAAATATACTCTCCTTTTAACATTTTTTTTCTAATTTACCACATATTTATTATCCACCACTCTATTTTTCAATTCCTTACCATCATTTATAAAATAAAAACCCTTTTAATTTTTTTTATTTCAGTCATTAAAACTACATTCCATATTATGTAGATTTATAAACCTGTACCTTTTGGGTTGTAAATTTCAAAAGTTTAATTTTATGATTTTTAGATCTGGGATAATTTTGAGAAATAGGGTTTGGATTGGAATTTTCAGATTTTTAAAAAATGAAAGAGATGTTTTTGGATATGGATTGAAACTCCGAATATGTTTTTGGTTTGAAAAAACATGTGTAAAAGTCATAATATTTGGGATCATGAGATAGTGAAAACCATAAATTTTGGGGTTCTGTTTGAAAAACCATGTAGATAAACAATGAAGCTACCTAGAATTAATTAAAAAGGGTGAAATTTCCCTTTTCTGTTGTTGTCATCTATTCCCCACACCTCTTATTTTTGTCCCCATGGGTGTGATGAATAAGGGAGGATCCCTCCCTCATCCTCCTTCAACCCCCATGGTTTTGGTTGACTCCTGGTGAATTTTGATGGCGATTCAAGGTTAGTTAATTTTATTCCTTTTTACCTAATACTCCTTATTCATTATCCTATGATTTTGGGGGATTTTTTAGGGATTAATTGAAGATTCCATTGGATCATGGAGGAGTCATTCCGACATGATAGGGATTTTTCTCAACGTGGATAAAGGACATCCTATAGACTTATTTCACAACACACCATTTCAATGATGGTATGTCACCTGGTGAAGTTTTTTAAATTTTTTCACAAATTAATAAAAAAATTCATTTGTTATGGGTAATTAAATTATTGATTTTCAACGGCATAGTTCTAGGTGTATGTTGGGAGTAGAGCATACCCTATTTCTCGAATTTTCAATGTTTTTATGCTCCTATGTTATATTTTTGTATATTTTAAAAAATAAATTAAAATTGTTAAATTAATTATAGTTTTTTAAAATTAATTGAATAGGATGTTATGTCCTGATATAGGGATTCATATTGATAATAAATGACCATTTGGGCTTGGAAAAGAATTGAAAATCATGGTTGGGCTTTGATTAAAATAAAATGTCTTTGAAATAGGTAGTTTTTCCCTAAACATTCCCTAAAGTGAAATTATTTTATATATATTCATGTGATATGAAGTATTTCTATTCTAGGTGATAGACCTTTTTAATTTAATGATTTTCTTTCTACTAAGAATGGATAGAAATGAAGTTCTAAGGGCCAAAAGAGAGCCTTTAGAACTAGTGTGATGCTATGACCATCAACTATTGTGTGTTTGATCATAAATTGGTGTCACGTGAGATGTATACCCTAAGAAGGAAGTAATTTAATGAAATGAAAGAAACATAGTGGGATAAGTATGGGTTATCATAGTGACCTCCAAGTAGATAAGCATAGAGAGTTGGGATTGGTTGGCATAAGTATAGGCTATATATAGACGTTGAGATAAAATATATTCTTTGGTATAGTTGACCCAAGAGTTGGGTGAGTGTTCTTCTCCCATTGTGATGCTATTAATTGGGTGGGTTTTCCATGGGTAAGTGTAATATCATGGTACATAGGACACTTTAATAGTTCCCCAGACTAGTTCTCCATAGGACCTTAAGTAAACCTCCCCATATGGAATAGGGTACCCACTAGTAGCAGGTGTCTAATTTAGTAACATGGGGAGACTATACCCTTAGATCAGAGTGCACAATAATAGAATAAATAACTAGATATCATATATCATGAAATAAAATAAATGTGTTAGTTGATAAATATAAGTAAAAATGAATAATAAATGAAATGAAATGAAGGCTTGAACAACCATCCCATACATAGAACTGACTTCCCACTAGAATGACAACTTATATAGACCATTACCAAATGGAAATAAAATGTTTTGTCTCCATGACCACACTGAGCCTCACCCCCTCCCAATCTCTAACCTCAACCAAGCTGTATCGCTTGACCATGTTATCCCAATCCTCATCCCTACTTATTCCCGTTACAATTGAGATATATTCTTAGCTACCATAGTTCCATGGACACCCAAACAGAGTGTGAGTATATAACTCAGTTGGGCACCACGAATGGGGTCACACACAAAACCAATACATGTAGAGTCTATTCATGTAACACGTTGAGATGAAATAAATAAATAACTATGGGAGATAAATGGATTCCATAAAAAAATTTCTACCAATTTTTGGGTGCCTCCAAGAAAATTATGATGACCATGATAACCATAACCACTCATGGGGACCAAGTCCAACCCTAGTACCAATAACTATTTTTGATCCTCGAGAGTGTGGCCATAATTGACCATGCCTACTTTGGTCGACGTCGTTGTGTCTCCAAGAATGTAGTGATAATTGTTCCCACCCTATAAAACCTAATCCTAATGTATATCCTTGACATACCTGAATCCCAAGATCAAATATCTAAACATATCAATATAAATGGATCAACAGCCATATCCCAATCATCCTTGGAATCTCTCCAAACTTCTGGTTCAGTAAATGGCTTAGGGATTATTCCCCAATATCTTGGGAAATCACAAAATCAGAAGTATCACCCATGAAACCATACCAAATGATTAGATCAAATACATCCTATGTATCCCGATCAGGAACACATAGCATCCTTGGCCTCTAAGGGCCGAATCCTAAGGATATCCTTAGAATCACTTCAAAATAAAAGTGATCATAATAAAAATTCCAAGTCTAAATGAATAGATCCTAGGCATACTAGGAATCCTAGGGACCCATAGTATCTATGGAATACTATATATATGTGAGTCTGAATCCTAGTTTTCTATGTATTCTTATGTAGCTCAATAACCAAATACATGGACTCATGTCTATGAATCAATGAAAAAATTATCATGTCAGAGTCGTGTCACCACAATATCAAATAAGGCTCAAATCTTGTTCCTAGGATGTACCTTTTCTTACCCCCAATTATATCACCACATATCATCAGGCCCAGATATTTTTTTCTAGGTAGCACATCTAGACACTCATATCTATTTTCAAAATATGTAAACATAAGTATAAGCACAATGCAGTGGTTGGACGAAAACTTAACCCCATCAATGCTATCCACAACCCCTCGGGCTCACACTATAAGTATGGGTTCTAAGGTTAAACCTAATACCATATCCGCCCATGCACAATTTCACCCTATTGATATAGTCACTAGTCATAGAGTATCCTGCTATTGTCCCATTGGGAATCTTCTTGGTATATTTGGACTCCTAGGAAAATAATTACTTGGAGATGGATTTAATCCCATTCTCTTTCCCAGGGAAAAACACACGAGTGATCATGACCTAGTGGGGGGGGAACAATCACCCCACTGTTATCTCAATGAGACTAAATACTCTAGGGTGTATTTCATGGAAAACCCCTTGATTATGAGTCTTATTTCACATGGTTCAATTTATATTCCTATACAATGGTGACCAATATGTCTAGTAAATAGATGAGGTTATATTATGTCTCTCAGAACTTTGTGAAATTTTATCCCAAGCTATAGTTTTTATTGAAAAATTTAAATAATTTTCAAATAAGTCCACTCTATGAAGTGGTAGGTCCACACATACCACATGAATATAAACAAATTCATAATTCCAAATGTTAGATAAAGAAGGAACACCTTCCATTTTGAAGCATTTTGAATAAATTCCAAGGGCTTATAAAAACATACAAGGACCATCTGGGCCCATCTAAGCCCAAATTAGTCACTTCCCACACTCCTATCACCCACTTCACATTAAGGAACCCAAAATAATTAATAGTAAACATTTATAATTAATTAAACTATTTTTTACAAATATTCCCAGCACCCAATTTCTCACTGGACATCATCAATGCACCAATCATCCAGGGCACCTCGATCAAAAACATGTATCATAATTAGGCTCTATTGGATGGATCCTAGGGATGACCTAGGCATATCAAAATAATAATAATAATCATAATAAATACCCCAAGATGAAATGGATGGATCTAGACATACTATGATTCCTAGGAAAACGTGGGTTTTGGGGAATCCCATAAATACCCAACGTCAAATCCTAGAATCATGGACATCCTTACATTTCTCAATAGCCAGATCCCGTGAAACATATTTAGGAATAAACAATGATTTCATCATTTCCATGTTTTATCATAATAATATGATAGAATTGTCAAATAAAATCCTATGAAGTTCCTCTGGGAATCCCCAATTACATCATCACATCTATTTATTCCCATAGGTTGGGTCTTAGATAGAATTTCTAGGAAGTCATAACAGTATCCAAAATAAATAAGTAAAATCCTAAGCACAGGGTAGGGGATGGATGAACACCTATACCCACCACTTCTATCAATACACTGTATTGATCCCACATTCAGTATAGGTTCTAAGAAGACACCCAATACCATATCTACCGATTTTCAAGTTCACCCTCTTTCTATAGTCATAGTGGAACTTACTAGGGTTCCCTTGGGGATCATTGAGGTCTTTATAGCATCCTAGGTAAGTCACTCAATCAATATTTCCTTAGTCTAATTCCCATTTTCAGGCATCACAGGTCTTCCTTAACCCCCGACATGTCATCCAATACTCATAAGGGATGACCACAAGAATGATGATGTCCCATAGGGGGAGGAACACTCTCACCACAATTATATCAATGAGGCAATTGAATCTAGGGTATCTCTCATGGAAAACCCCTTGGCCTTGCATCCCAGGTAATATGTTTCAATTTAAATTCTTGACCATATGTGGATGAGATGTCCATCCAATACATGAGGTTCCTCTAACACTTTTCACTATTTAATCCTAAGCTCGAGTTTTTATTCAACAATTTAAAAAAATTTCAAAGAGGTCCACTACCTAAAGTTTTGGTACCACACATACCATATGCATATAAAAAATCATAATACCAAATGGTAGATGAATAAGAATGACCTATGATTTTGAAGCATTCCATTTAAATTATAAGGGTTAGTAGTAGATTCCATGTCTTATCCAATCCCATTTTAACTCAACAAGTCATCACCCACCCTCCTCATACCTATATCACACCAAGGGACCCAATATAATTAATTATAAAAAAATTATAATTAATTGAATATTCTTTTATCTAAATAGTTCTAGTTCAAAATTTCTCACCACACAACATCACCATGCTCAAACCACAACCAATAGAACCCCAAGGGTTTGTCTAACACCCTCATCCCTACACTAAGAGAAACTGCTAAAAAAATTCCAAAAGAAAAAGAATTTAATATTTATTTAAATATATATATATACAATTAATAGTGCATTGTACCTTGGTTGAATTGATGAGACACTACATACATAAAACATCCCGAGCCACCCTCTTCCTAGGAAGAGAAAAATCCCTATCATTCTTAGATTATTATGGCATCCAAACTTTTCATTACATAATTTTTCATTACATGGTATAAAATAGAGGATCTTTTTAATTGTAGTTTCTTAAAAAAAGGTACATAATACAAGAAAAAATAAAGAATGATTATAAATCCACATGAGATGCATCATCATGGGTTCAATATAGGTTAATGTTACTGTATCTCATATCATAGGGATATAAATCCAAGGAAAGGGGTGAGCATGTAGCCTAGTAAGGGAATAATGATGGGAGATAAATAACAAGTGATCCTGAGACATATCAATAAGAGCATGAGGAATAAAAATAAGGCCTGAAAAAGAGGCATATAATAATAATAAGAACATGAATCATAACATCGAAATGTGGCTTTAAAATGTAAATGGTATATTCATAATAATAACATCAAGGTTTATCACCAAGGTGTCATAAATAAAAATTACCTAGGTTATTCACTATGGTATCGTGAAATATGTCATCTCTAGAGATTAAATTATTTACCCAATAAATTTGAGTGCTATAAGGGAACACCCTTAATATATATCAATTTCATGTGAGCCACATATACCATAATAAATCATTTCATTAATAACCCATGGAGAATAAATAATGTGTTTCTTATCAAAATATTGGAATATAAAAGAGCTCTTAGACATGATCTTTACACCGTTTTTAACCGATAGAAGGAAATTATATTTTCATATATGTAAATACACAAATACAAAGATCCTTTTTAAATATATTTGAATAAAAATTGAATATAAAATAGTTTTTTCTACTCAAATAAATAGGAAAATATAATTCATCTTATAAAAGTGTGAAATTTGAGAAATAAATTCAGCAGCATGACGAGTATAAAAAATTGTTTTAGAAAATAGTAAAATGATTAGAGAAAAGGTTATCCCATTCATAAAATATTATTCTTATAGTAATGGGATAATATAAAGTAAATAAATGAAATTATTTTTTAAATTAGAAGACATACAACATGAAAAGTGAACTTGAATAAAAAAGGGGAGAGAATATTTCGCTTACCTTCAATAGTTGTTCCTAAAACATGAGGATGGAACCTTGGGGAATTGAGGAGTCATTGGGGGGAATATTTAAGAGGAAAAATCACCATAAATTCATGGAGTATTAATTGGGAGTGAAAGGAAATGAATAAATTACTGGTTATTTATAGGAGAAGTCTAATAATTGGTTAATAATTTCTAAATATAGGTGTTGGAAGACTTGGATGTGGAAAATGAAAAACCCTTGGCTTACCCATGTTTTCTTCCTATGAGTTTAGAAATTTCGGTCACATTTTATGATATTTAAATCCACTAGAATTGTACACCATTTTTTAATACTTCTTTTGGCATGGAAAAGTAAAGATTTCTCAAAGTAATGTATTTAAAAATGGAAGTTTCCTTTTAAGAATTTGGAAAGTCACTAACAGTTTTAGAAAGTGATTAAAATGTATTAAAATAAATAATATTAATAAAATAAAATATTTTACTTCATGGGTTGTGTTTAATAAATTATAATACCTTTATGAAATAAATATGACGTCATGAAATATATCAAAACCCTAAAATTATTTTTTTTACTATTCATAAAAAATAAAGTATTCTAGAAAATTCTCATAAATTCAAAATAATCTAATTTCAATGTTATGAATTAAAAAAATATGTTTATTTTATCCTAAAAATTATATAAATATGATAATTTTATCTTTTAATTAAAAATTCATTATTTATTTAAAAATAACAGTTTTAAGGCATAATCAAATTTGAGACACTTATAAAAAATTTCATAGGCCATTATAAAATTATTTTGTCATTTATTATTTTAATAAAAGTTTTTTAATTAACCATTTCAATAAAAAAAATACTATTTTTATTACCTTAGTTTATTATCAAAATCGTGTATATTTTCTTGAAAAATATAATTATGAATTATTTGTGTCCAAAAATCATATTATCAAATTCATCTTAGTTAAAAATATATTTTATTAAGAAAACATATTATTAAGAGGAATTTATGAAAATTAATTTACACTTTAAGTAACTAAAGTCTTGACACATAACCCCTTATTACACTGACATATTCTCTAAGGGTAAGGTGTGTAATGGTGATAGTTTTGTGGTGTGTCTTAACTAACATCGACCGAGTGGTAATCTACAATAACTTGAAATCCCTCATAGGATATTTTATTAAAGAATTACTTTTATAATATCATCATGGATTTGGTTAAGGGAAAACCCTAGTGATGATACCTTTCTCTTACGTTCTGATAAATGGGATTTAAATGAAACAACTCTACTAGTTGAGTCCATCAGTTCTCCTTTTTGTATCAATTATAATTTTTTCATTACTACTTATAAACACTAGTTATATTGGTAAAATTATCAACCAAGGGTAATGATTCCAATTTCATGATGGCCAATGGTCATATTTGACCAATTGTTATATAACGGGTGAATCCCAACTATCCCATTTACCTTTATATCCTATAAATAGCACTTCATCCTTTCACTCAAAATTCACTATAAGTCCAAATAAATTTATATTTTCATATTCATAAGATATTAATTGGTTTTATAATATTTTGTTTTATTTATATAGAATTTACAGTGGGGGATATGATTCTAATAGATTGGGGTGGTCCATTCTTTTCCATATTAGATTTTATTTTTTATATTTTTGTCCAATTGTAATGTTTGTCATTTTAATTGGTTTCATAATTAACAAATGTAATGATCATTGATAAAGATATATAATTTTGTCGGTTTCTCTTTATTTTATATGTTTATGATATTATGTAATATATAACAAATACTTATTTAAGAAAAAATATCATTTATAAAAATTCAGGGTTATTATAATATTCCCCTATTAAGAAATTTATACCCCAAAATTTCATCTTATTTTTTCAGTTGAGAAAATGTGAAGGTACTTTTATCGTATTGTCTCCTCAAGTTCATGCATCTCTTATTTATATTTATGGTTCCTCTACAACAGTTTGATGAGGTCGGTTGTGTTGTTGTGTAGAACATTATATATATGGTCCAAGATGTCCACATAATGCTTCTTATTAGAGATGCAATGTTCCTATTGTACCACCACTAGATTCAGTACATGTGATGTATCTAGTATATACTTCATCAAGAGATATATGTATATGGTTCTATTTGAATACTTGAGTTGAAAATTTTATTGTATGAGAACTCAAATAATGGTAGGTGTTGATCACATCCACCTTTAAATTCCATTGAGCATGTTCTCATCATGTCCTCAAGTTTATGAATAGTCCTTTAAGATTAGACATTAGTTTATGGGTTACAGGATGTATTGAAATTCAATTCAGAATTTCGATAATATTGAATAAATTTTACGAATATAGATGTGAACCTTGGATCACTATCAGAAATGACAGAAAGTGGCACCCCAGGCAACCTTACCACTTTATGTAAATATTGGCTTGTTGGTCAAGAGAAAAAAATTCCTAAATTATGGTAAAATGGGAAGTCTTTATGAGAAGATCAACTATAACCCATATCACATTGTTTCATTGGGATGATCTAGGGACACTGTGGAAAATTATATAGTGACATTGTTCCACTTCCATATTGGTATGGGTAGTGGTTGAAATAACCCTTTAGGAAGGTTTCACTCTACCTTCACTTACTAATACACCACACAATTGGTAATGTATTTTAAAATCTTCATTTTCATATTATACCACCAATAATGATCACAAAGGTCCATATACATTTAAGTGCTTCCAGGATGTATAGTGAATGTAGATCAATGATCTTTATCCACAAGCTCCTTATTTCTCAATGGGATATACGGGACATAAAACCTTGTTTGAATTTTTAGTAAACATTCTTGATCAATATTAAACTCATGAAAATAACCATTATTTATATCCTCTATCTTCTTTGGCAGTAAGGGATATTCTCATTGATATTTCTTGGTCTTCACTAGTAATGATTGTTGATAAATAATTTGGGGAGGGTTAATGATGTCCCTTCAATTATGATTACTATGTTCAGTATTACTGGTTCATTGATCAAATTATCTCTTTAAACCATCATCATTTCTAGCACAAAAAGGTCTTTCCTACTTCATATATTAGTGAATTTTTTACTCTTTCAAGGAGATAATGAATTGAAAAAATATACTCTTTAATAAGTTCCAACCATATCATTTGTCTCATAATCAATTTATTTTTCATAGAAATATACTTCAAAATTTTGTGTTTTGTGAATATATCACATTTCTCCCCAGAAAGATAGTGCATCCATATCTTAAGAGAAAAAATAACTGCAACTATCTCTAGGTCATGCGTAGGATAAGTTTTCTCATGATTCTTTAACTGTCAAGATGCATAAGCAATCACCTTCTAATTTTTCATGAGGATAAACCCAATAAATTTCAAAGGTGAATCTCTATAAATAATGAATCCTTCTCTGAAAAAGGGTAGAGTTACAAATAATTATAGTAACCAATCTCTTATTTAGTTATGGAAACTTTAATCACACTACATTATCCAGATGAACTTAGAGCCTTTTCGAGTTAACATGGGTAGTTTATTAGAATGTCATGAAACGTTTTTTCAAAAACCTACTATAATATCTGGATAAACCAAGGAAACTATAAATATCAGTTAATATTATAAGATGAGACAACTCCTCTACCACCTTTGTCTTCACCTGGTCAACTGATATTTCTTCATTAGTTATAATCTTCCCCAAGAATGGAAGTTGTTGTAACCAGAATTAAAATTTTCTCAATTTTACAAGTAGATTATCCTTCATTAGATTTCGAAAAAAATCACCATTAGATTATCCTCATTCTCCTTGAAATTTTTTTTAAAATATCATAATTTCATCAATAAAAACTACCACAAATTTATCAAGGTAGTCCTTAAATGCACTATTGATCAAATCCATAAATATAGCAGGAGAATTAGTTAAGCCGAAGTGAATACAAACAAACTCATAATTATCATAGACTGTTTAAAAGGAAGTTTTTAGAATATCTTATTTCTTCACCCTCATTTGATGATACCCAGATTTGTGGTCAATCTTAGAGTAGAATTGATCCCCACGAATCTGGTCAAATAAATCATAAATTCTTGGGAGATGATACTTATTCTTCAATATGATCCCATTAAGTTTTTCATAATCTATGTGTAGACACAATTTTCAATCCTTCTTCTTCAAAAATAGTTGTCCCCAAGGAGAAACACTTGGTAAGATAAATCCCTTTATCCATAAAATCTTGATGTTTTTTCTTTAATTCCTTTAACTCCATATTTTCTATTCTATAAGGGGTATTTGATATTGTCTTGGATCCAGTATAAGTTCAATAGAGACATATACCTCTATTTCTCAGGGAGGTATATATAACTTTTCAAGAATCATGTCAAGGTATTCATGCATGAAAGGGATATTTTCTATGTTTATAATTTCATTCACTTCTCCCCCTTCACCCATCATCACCATAATGAAGGATATTGGAGGTGCATCTAGAAAAATCTCGATATGAGATATCTACATTGTGAAAATGACTATAGGTTATGAATATTGTACAACTAAAATTTCCTTTATTATGCATTTGAACTTATCATTATACTTTGAGAGCCAATCTATACCTAGTGTAGAGTCAAATTCCACCACAGAGATTATGACCAGATTTTTGTTGATATTGTACTCTCCGAATTTAATATTAGAGTTTCTATACACTGTTGATGTTATGATAATTAATTTAAGAGTCTTGATTTAAAACTCTACATCGAGAATATTAGGGATTGATTCTATATTCATTGCAAACATGAATGAAATAAAAGAATGTGTAGAACCAAAATCAAACAAAGTACTTACTAACTTTGAGAGCACAATGAGTGTACATACCATCACATGATATGGAGACTCCACTTCAGTTTTCATGATATCATATTCTCAACCTTACTTTATTGTCTTATGGTGAGGTTGATGGTGTCTCTCTTCCATTATATTATGATTTGGAAATTGATTTGAAAAGTGACCCAGCTGTACACACTTGAAGCATTGAACATCCAGCCGGACTTTCACTGTAATCCCTTTGTCATTAGTGTTGAGAAGTTGAAGTTTCACCTCACCATTACAGTTTTGATCTATACACTAGTATCACTTTCCACTCCAAAGTAGGTACACTAATGATTCTTTCCACATTTTTCATGTGAGAAGTTTCACTTTCTTTCTTCCTCTATAACGATCAAAGTATCTCTTTATGTTTGGATCCATTTATCTCTTATTTTCATTCAACTTACGTGACCATTACATCTCTTAATAATCCAATTAAACCTTCATTGAACTCTTCACTATCTCCTCATAGATTTTATAGTCCTGATTTTATAGATTACTCCATTGATGGGGTCTCAGTTTATTGAAGTATCTATCAAAATTTCCCCTAAGATCCGTAAAAACGGTAGAGGTTTAATTATTAAGTCTTGAAACAAATTCCTTTTCCTTCTTTTTCAATTTGAGGAATTCCTTTTTCATTTTCATTTTCATCCAATGATAGAAATATTTATTGAAAAATATTCCCTTAAACACTTCCCAATCCATAAAACTGATATCCCTTATTGGATTCATGTTTTTAATCAGTTTCCACCACTGATTAACTTCTCTATCTAAGTGGTATACTATCAGGGTGAATTTATTTTTATTTGAACAATGGAGTGTAGAAAATATATTTATTATAGAGATTATCCATTGTTCACTAATCAGTGGGTCAGTAGATCCACTGAAAGAGGGTGGTTGTTGATGCATGAACAACTCAACATAAATTTGTTACCTTTGAGGTGAGTCTGGTGTCTAGACTTGATCAAATATATTTTTCATAACTCTATTTAGTTGATTCATTATACTTATGAAGTTTTCTATTTCATCTTCTCTCAGAACTTCATCAATGAATCATCTGTTGCACTCATTATTTATATGTTTCCCCTTATTTCCCACCATTTTTCTAAAAGAATAAAACCTTAGTGCGAAATGTGTTACTTTTTTAAATCTTATAATTCTAAAGGGATTTTATTTCTGAGAACATAATGCATAAACATTTTTTTTAATATCCTCTAATAAAAATTACATTTTCTATATATCCTTAATATTGGTTCATAAAAATTTTGTGATTAACCAAATATATCCCCTAGGGGTGTCAATATAGGAGTGTAGTGAGGCCTGTTGTTATGAACCATTCCCTATTAGATTCTATATTAAAGGAGTTATTTCAGCTGTTAACCAGAGGTACATCAGTTCCAGAGCCACATACACTTGTTTTTATCTAGACAAAGATTTCTTTTTTCGGAAACCACTTACTTAATACTTCACTAAAATACCAGGATTTTTTCCTATATTAATAATTTTCCCTAGGGTTCCTCCTAATGTTTTAAAATCCAAATTTCCACAAATAACTAAACAATCCTATGATACGAACTATGGAATCCCTATTATTTGTTACATTTTTTAGGGGTAATGCTTTGGTCAAAGACCAGAGCACAATTTATTGATAAACAATAAAGGATTACAAGAGGCGAAAAGATGGGATTTTTTTACAATCTCTATCAAAAAGGTATAGTAAGTCAGAAGGAATAGAGTCCATCCAAGTCATGCTCTGATGAACTCCCTTATTGGCAAGATCATCAGCAACAGCATTCCCTTCCCGGTAGGCATGAGTAGCTATATAGTCCATCCCATGGAGCAAATTCAGACAATTCATCCAACGTGTGGTAAGTGTCCAGGCCAGATGGATGTTGCCATTCCAGATGGAATGAATGATAGTGGTTGAATCACTTTCTATCCAGAGCTTTCTCCAACCTCTTTGAAGCACAAAATCAACAGCATGAATGGCCCCCAACATTTCCGCCTCCAGAGAAGAAGAGTGACCACATCCAACATAGAAGCAGCTCTCACACTGCCCAGCTGAGTCTCTGAAGATGGCACCACAACAGGAAGGTCCTCGGTTGCCTTTGCCGGTGCCATCGACGTTCACTTTAGTCCATCCTGGCATTGGAGATTGCCAAAACACTTCAAATGAGTGTTTGGGATTTGGGTAGATGCCAGGAACACGGAGCTGTCGAAGAATCACAAAGTCACCAACTGAGTTGTTACAATAGTCTTTTTGTATTGAGGTAGCTTCATGAACAGCAAGAAGAATCCGAGCTTTCCCTGAATTTAGATTGAGAGGGTGATTATTGTGAATGAGAGCATTTCTAACGTACCAGATCTCATGTAGAAGCTCCGCCACTGCCGCCAGGAAAAGGTTTTTTATCTGTAGAGAAATATCATATCTAGTACAATTTTTTAATAATAAGGAAATTGAGTCAGTAAAGAACCATCTGTAATTAAATAAATCAGAAATATAATTCCATAGAGCAGAGGACATCGCGCAAGATAGAAAAAGATGATTGGCATCATCCCTATGCTGATTACACAGGAGACACTTAGAACAGAGTTGAAAACCAAAAGTTTGAAGACAGGTTTCCGTTAGTAATCTATTATGGGCAATGCACCAAATAAGGGTGAGCCTAGAAGGATTAATCCAGGGTTTGTTAAAATGATTCCGGTGATATACATCAAACGAAAGGGGTGAGAATGAAGCCTAGTAATGGAATAAGTGATGGATACAAATAACATGTTATCTTGAGACATATCAATAATAACATAAGGCGTGAATAGGGGGAATATCATAATAATAGGAACATGAATTAAAATATGGAAATGTGGCCACAAAATGTAAATGATAAATTCATAAGTATATCACCAAGGTGTCATAAATAAAAATTACCATGTTTATTCACTATGCTATCGTAAAACATATAACCTATCACACCCACCATCTTTGAATTAATTATTTTATTAATTTTCTTTTCATCAGGTTGTTCAGGTTGAGACTCGTCATAAAATGTTTGAGTTTTTATTTTAAAAATGCGTTTTTTGTCCTTGAATGTGTCTAGTGCACCGTGGTTGATGCCGCACGGACTTCCCAGGGTCACCGCGTGACCTCGATCGGTTCACCATACGGCCTGCCCGACGTTCAAGGAAAAAAACATAATGTGATGGATAATTAAATGGTAATAAAATAAAAATAAGAAGCATAATAAAGATTTATGGAATAGTTTTAATGATAATAATAATAATATTGTTTATAGATATTATTATTATTATTATTATTATTAGTGTTAAGAATAAAAAATTTATTAATCACTTTTATTATTTTTGTTTTTATAAAATTTCTAATGTCACCAATTTTATTATTATTATTAACATAAATTATTAATATTACCATCTTTTTAAAATAAAATGCTCAAATTAATTATTATTATTATTATTATTATTATTATTATTATTATTATTATTTTGTTAATGGTTATTATTATTTTTTCTAAGAGGATTTATTTTTAATAATTTTTATCTTTTAAATTGATCTGGATTAAATTAATTTTTGTGAGATGTGGGCCAGTCCCAACTTAAGTGTTGCGCTTTGCGGGTAAGGAAGCATTCTCGCTGGCTTTGTTTGGTGCATTGTTAAGGCTCAGATGAAGCCGTGAGGCTTCACCAGATCACCGTGCGGTCTATGTGGTGCGCTTGAGCTTAATTAATTAACCGGGAGGATGGTAAAATCAACCCAAAAGTCAAAATATATATATATTTATGAACTGTTTTAATAATAATAATAATATATGATTATTAATTATTTTTCTTTTTCTTTTTTTCTTACATTTATTTTCATTATTTTTCTTCTCACCCTCACACCCTCTTCCTGTTCCACTACAGTACCCCATCTCCCCCCATTAACCCCCTTTCCCATTAGATCCCCTCACCCACCTAAAACCATGGAGGCTCTCCCCCATGGCTGGCCACTCATCCCCCTTCCCTCAACATTTTGCACCCCCTACTAATGCCTTCTTGTCCCATCGCGCCATTTCCCTACACTCCATCTCATCCAGCCTAGTTCGTGGCCTCCTTCTTCCCCTGGCCGGCCTTTGTCCAGCGAATCCCGGCCAGTTCCATCCTCCCTACTTGCGGCCTCCAGTTGGTCTTCCTCTGACACATGTGACGTCTTCATAGAAACCCTCTTCTAGTTCATTCTTCTTATTCTTTAATTCTCTTTAGTTCTTGATTGTTCAGCAGGTTGGGTACTTGTTTTAGGGTTCAATCTTGATTTTATTTGGTTTGAAATCTTTATTTCAATGATTAAATCAAGTTGGTTGTGGTGTGAATTGGGCATGATTGGAGTTATACACCAAAATTTCGGAGTATTCGGCACCGAGGTAGGTGGTTCAATGCCTTGACATCTTTTATATAATTTAATTTAGATGTTTATTAAATTTAATATGTTTTATTTTTTAATTTCATGGTTTTATCTATGTTTAGAATGTTTTTTCATGCTCGTTTGATGAAATTAGATTTATGAAATATTATAGTCTTATTTTTTATATGTTTGTTTTTTTATAAATGATTGGTGGTGCTTTATAGGTTGTGAGAAAATAATTTTCATTTTTTTTACATGCATGGATGATGAAAATTTCACATTCTTTAGAAATGATCATGTTTTTCATTTTGACCTTGTTGTGGTAAATTCTAAAAGTGTTTAATCAATTTTTTATATGGTGCCAATGATGTTTTAGAATATTTGATTGTGAAATTGATTTAAAAATAGTCTTTGAATGTAAAATTTTTTGTGTTTTGAAGTGAGGTCTTAAATTATACATTTGATATGTTTTATAAACTAAGAAATTGTTTATTTGATTAGTATTTGGGATTCTAAACATGGTTAGAAATGGTTTTTGGGTCGTCTGGTCGGTGAAAAATGCATTTTCATGGTCTTTGAAGTGTGTGTTTAATTAATTGGAGACTTTTTATGGAAAATGTATCAATTTTGGTGTGTTTTTATGATGTATACTTTTGAAATTAAATTGAAATTTTTTTGAACAATTGAAAGCATGTTGTGATATGTATATGTTATACTTTTGGTTTTAAAGTAATGTTCTTATATAAAATCGAGTGCATATATCTAGCGTAAACCTTTTCCTGATAATTTTATGTGTTTTATAAATTTTTAATTAGATTTATTAAATTTTATGCGGAGTATGTGAGTTGTGTTTGATAAGATTACATATGCGTTAAGTTTTTAAAGGGACTTTTACATGCGAAAGTGGTTTTTTTTTCATGTGAAAACCCATTTTGTGATATTTAGAATGGTTCTTAAATTTTTTAAAATATTTTATCAAGTCATGAAAGTTATATGAATTTTTTTGTGAAATGTTTTTGGTTTGCATGTGTCATTTTTAAAATAGTGTTTGGGTATGCAAGTGGTGGCTTCTGTGTGTAAGGTCTTGTTTGATGGATAATATGAGAAAACTCTATACTATGTGAATGTGGAACTTTATTAATTACAAGGGAAAACTCTGTGTACCTAAGTGGGTGGATTAGGACTAGTACACTAGATGACACATGATTGGTTCATCCCGGTTTCATCTGGAAGGTTGGGCATTACCACACTAACTAAAATTTTGGGATGATTGGAGACCATAAAGTTATGGATGTGTTTTTCTTCTAGTGGAGCATGAATGAGAGCATTGATTATTGTGGTTCATATGCCATGTTTACACTGAGGTACGATGTATCTAGATCACCACACATACTAGCAACCCCAGGGGATTTACCCACAGTGCACTACTAATCATGACCTGGTGCCTTACATTGGTATATGGAAGACCACTTGAGTATGGGCATGTTCTTTATAAATTTTCCCTTCTATTTTAAAGTAGTATTAGTGAAATGGTTTATTTCAGTACTCTTTTATTTTCACTTTCAGTTTTTAAATGTTTTCCCTAAAAGTGTTTTAAGATTATGGTTTCAAATAAAAATGTTAAATTATCATTTTGAGGTTGTGGCATGTAACCTTTTTATCGAGTGGTATTCTATTGGGATTTTGGTTCACAACCTATATACACCTTAGGGTGTATGTTGATCTTTTCCTTTGTGTGTTCCAGGTTGAGGCATCCTTCTTAGAGATGGTGGTTCTAGTTGTTGATGGTCTTCACTTGGAGGTTAGTATTGGAGTTTTAGTTCTCTATCTTTGTTATTGTTTACTTTGAGTTTTTTGTTGAATTTTAGACTTTAAACCTATTTATAGTTTATAGGTGTGTTTGCTTATCTATTTCCAGTTTTAGTTTATTTATCTTGTTAGTTTTTTTCTATCTCTTTTTTTGGGTAAGTCATTCCCATGTGTTATTTTGATACTCAGGCACTTGTGTCATCCCATGGGGATCGAAAATGCCCCTCAGGAAATGTCGCGGATTGGGTCGGACGTTGGGTCTAATGGAGACCTGGCCTAGTTCATGAAAAAATGGTATCAGAGTAGGTTTTCTCCCTTGGGTCATGTTCTTTTGGGATATAGTCACGGTATACTAGAGTTAAAGTTGTCGGGACTCGACGTCCTAGGTATGATTAAGGTGCATGGCCATAACACCTCGTGTTGAGACTTGAGTTACCAAAGTAATTTGAGGTTTACCTAAATCTTTGGTCCGTGTGGTTAATCTCGTTTAGGGGAAATGAAAAAAGAGTAGGGATAGTAGGCCCAGTGAGCTCACAGGGTCTGGTAAGCCATGTGGAGCTAGGGATTATGTCCTTGAATATCGTCTATGGTAGTGGCGTGATTGACATATGGTTGCCAACCATATTTCCCAGTCACCTGCTGACACTAGTTCCCTATTGCATCGTTCCTCATCTCTTGGTTTTGGATTCATGGAAAATTGGTTTTCAAGTAAATATGATTTTTATCTTGAATTTGAATTCTTGTTTTTATGTTTGTGTGAAAGGATGTGGTTAGTGAATTTTTCTGAAAATTACACCGGGAAGCCCTTGCAGTGGTTCCCCATGCACGTTTAGTGTTCTCTTGTTGTATGTCTTGGTCATTAGACCAGTTTGATTGGGTCCATGGTTTTATTTCAGGGCTAGTGCATGCCCCTAATAAAGCATTAACATGAAATTGAATTATGAACATGTGTAATTTTCCATTTTCCAACCCTCCAGTTGATTAAAGTGAGGACTCCATCTTTTGAGTGATATTGATAAGTCTATCCCTTCTCCTTTTTAGTTAAGAAGATCCTTTCGTAGCGGGATGACAGATGAGAGAGGATTTGCGGGGTGTTTTGGTCTCTTTGAGTTGTTTGAGTCACCGGGTATGGAGTTTGAAACCGTTGTGTCTGATGGTCACCCTAGAAATAGTGAAAGGAATTATAGTAAGAAAGGGTGAATGTGGTTTAGAGTTATCAATGTTGACTAGTGACTTGAAGGGCTTTTTAGTACTTTCATCAGCCGTAAGGGTCATGTTCGGTGATGTCTTGCATTGTGAGTTATCTTTGAAAGAGAAAGGGTGGATTTCATTGGATCCTTTGGGAATCACTATTTTCATAGGAGTGTGTCCTCTCAGGGAGTTAAAAAAAATTATTCAAAGGGGAGTGTTTATCATGCGTCTTTCCTTCTTAAGTTTCTGGGTTAGGATGAAGAGGTGGTGCATTTGAATCATCGAAACCCTTATTTAGGTAGATGTGTCGTGAGTGATTAGTTGGATGTCGTGGTGTGTTGTGTTTGTTGGTGTTGTCTAGGTTGCGGTGTGGTTGCATGTAGCACCAAAAGAAAAAGCTATGTTAGGTAGTTTTCAATGCCTAACTGTGATGCCTGAGATGCTTCAGCCATAGGCCATGGAGTGTAGCTAGCACATGGTTAGGAACCTGAGAGTATATGAGACCCTAACTTTATTTCTATCATTGGTATTGAAGATGAATGTACTTAAAAAAATTTCTATAGTTTATCCATTCCAAATGACACATTTGGGTGCATGAGGTTTCTCGTGTCAATGAGAAGGTGTGGTTGTCTCATCACCTTAAAGTCCTAGGGGGTTCCAACCCACCGAATATAATCACTTTTTGTGGTCCTTATGGGGTCTGTTGGGAAAATTAGTCACAAAGTTGAATTGTGATCATCCAGGGATGTTGAGATGTTGGTTTTTCTTCGATAGTGGTTTTGACACCTTGGTAGTTGGGCCCCTTCTTCCCCACCCATTGTGGTGGTGTTTGGTCAGTGTTGGGAAATTTTCAAGGTTTTTGTATCTCCCATCAGTTCTAATGGTGGGGAGTCCACCTAGGACTCCATGTTTCAGTTTTATAGTCTCATATACAGTGTTGGAAGGTTTTTAATGGTGTAGATCCCCTTTGGACTTTCCCTATGTTGGCCATTTAGTTCTGTTTCTAGAGACGACTTAGTGTTAAGTAATAAGAGAGTTCCTTGAATGTGGTTTGGTATTTTTTGTTCCTTCTGGAAAAACAAGGTGGTTTTTATTTAGTGGTACATGAGTTTTTCAGTTTGTGATGTTGGTTTATGTGGGTGAGAGAGTTTCTTTCCTTGATTGATCAACTGGAGTTGTTCTAGCATGCTGGGGTGGGTGACACTTTGTAGAATCCTTTTATGGGTTTCTTGAGGATGTCATTAAAGTTGCTTTCTCTGATAATGGTGATTTTTACTTTATTCACTTGTTTTTTTGGGGATCCCATTGAATCTTTAGGGGTGTTTCATTTTCTACTTAGGGTTCAACCTTAGTTGTGGCATTTTGGGGATGGAAAATGCTATGGTGGGGAAAATTCTCACACCCACCATCTTTGAATTAATTATTTTATTAATTTTCTTCATGTTGGGTGGTTCAAGATGAGACCCAACATAAATATTTTGAGTATTTCTTTTAAAAATGCATGTTTTAGACTTAACTACATCCAGCGCACCGTAGTCGAAGCCGCATGGCCATTCCAGGGTCACCGCACGACCTCGCTTGGTTCATCGAACGACCTGCCCAACATTCAAGGAAAAAACCATAACATGATCGATAATGGAATGGTAATCAAATAAAAATAAGAATCATAATAAATATTTAAGGAATTTTTTTAATGATAATAATAATAATA
The DNA here is from genome assembly GCA_963277665.1 of Viscum album. Taxonomy (NCBI): domain Eukaryota; kingdom Viridiplantae; phylum Streptophyta; class Magnoliopsida; order Santalales; family Viscaceae; genus Viscum; species Viscum album. The sequence continues at coordinate 185,603,248 of OY728155.1, read as the reverse complement.
CTATTTGAAGGTATTATTATTATTATTAATAGTGTTATGAATAAAAAAAATTAATCCCTTTTATTATTATTTTTATGATAAAATTTTTATGTCACTAATGTTATTATTATTATCAACATAAATTATTAATATTAACATGTTTTTAAAATGAAATTCTGAAATTAATTATTATTATTATTATTATTATTATTATTATTATGGTAATAGTTATTATTTTTATTTCTAAGAGGATTTATTTTTAATAATTTTTATTGTATAATTTTATCTGGCTTAAATGTATTTTTTTGAGATGTGGGTCAGGCCCAACATAGGTGGTGTGCTTTGTGGGTAAGAAATCGTTATTTCTGGCTTTGTTTGGTGCATGGGTAGGGCTTAGTTAAAGTTGTGAGGATTCTACAGATCACCATGCAGTCTGTCTGGTGTGCCTAAACTTAATTAATTAACTGGGTGGATGGCAAAATAAACACAAAAGAAAAAATATATATATATAGTTTTGAACTGTTTTACTAATAATAATAATAATATAAGATTATTAATAATATTATTAATTCATTTTAATTTCCTTTTTTTCCTTCCTTTTCTTTTCTTTATTTTTCTTTCTCTCCCTCACACCCTCTTCCCGTCACGCTACAGTACCCCACCCCCCACCCCCATTTTCCCCCTCTTTCCCATTAAATCCCCTCACCCACCTGAAAACCTAGTGAATCTCCCCCATTTCTGACCACTCATCCCCCTTCCCTCAAGATATTTGTGCCCCCTACTATAGCATCTTGGCCCCATCATGTCGCTACCCATCTCTCCCTCTCAGCCTGCTCGGTTCTCCGCCCCCTTCTTCCCCTGGCCGGCCTCCATCCGACGAATCTAGACCTATGCCCTCTCCCATTCTTGCGGCCTCCGGCGGGTCTTCCTTTGGCACACGCGGCATCTTCAGAGAAAACCTCTACCAGTTGATTCTTCTTCTTATTCTTTAATTCTCTTTAGTTATGGGTTTTTCAGTAGTTGGGGTACATGTTTTAGGGTTCTATATTGATTTTATTTTGTTCGACATCTGTATTCAAGGATTAAATCAAGTTGGTTGCGGTGAAAATTGGGTGTGATTGGTGTTCCACACCAAAATTTGGGACTCTTTTTCACCGAGGTTGGTGGTTCCATGCCTTGAAATCTTTTAGATAATTTAATTTCATTGTTTAGTTAATTTAATATGTTCTATTATTTAATTGAATGGTGAAATATATGTTTAGAATGTTTTGGCATTCTCGTTTGATGATGTTGGATTTCCATAATAGTATAGTCTTGTTGTTTATATGTTTGTTCCTTTATAAATTATTGGTTGTGCTTTGTTGGTTGTGTGAAAAGCGTTTTAAAAATTGTTCGACATGTATGCGGGAAGAAAATTTCACTTTCTTTAGAAATGATCATGTTCTTCATTTCGACCTTGTTGTTGTGAATTCTAAAAGTGTTTAATCAATTGTTTATATGGTGCAAATGAGGTTTTAGAATAGTTGAGTGTGAAATTGATTTTAAAATGGTCTTTTCATGTAACAATTTGTGTGTTTTGAAGGGAGGTCTTATGGTATACATGTAATATGTTTTATAAACTGTGAAATTGTTTATTTGAGTGGTATTTGGGATGCCAAACATCGCTGGAAAGAGTTTTTGGGTCCTTTGGGCGATGTTAAATGCGTTTTCAGGGTCTTTCAGGTGTTTATATTTAATTGGATACTTTCAATGGAAAATAAGTCAATATTTTTGTGTTTTCCATGTTCCGTACTTTTTAAATTAAATTGAAAATTTTTGGAACAATGGAAATCTTGTTTTGATATATATATGTTGTACTTTTCATTTTAAAGCGACGTTCTTATATAAAATAGAGTTCATCTTTCTGGTGTAAACCTTTTATTACTAGTTTTAAGTGTTTTATAAATTGTTAATTTGATTTGATAAATTATATGTTGAGTTTGGGAGTTGTGTTTGATAGGATTACATGTGCATTATGTTTTTAAAGGGAATTTTACATTTGAAACTCGGCATTTTTATTGCGAAACCCTCATTTATATATTTATAAATTTTCTTAGAATTGTTTAAATAGTTTATCTTGTCATTAAAGTGATGAGAATTATTTTGTGAAATGGTTTTGGTGTTCCTGTGTTGTTTTTAAAATGGTGTTTGGGTATGTAAGTGGTGGCTTGTGTGTGTAATGTCTTGTTTGGTGGTGATATGGCAAAACAACATACTAAGTGAATGTGGAGTTTGATTGAGCACAAGGAAAAACCCCAGGTACCTAGGTGTGCGGATTAGAAATAGTACGCTAGATGAAATGTGAGTGGTTAGTCCAAGTTTCATCTGGATTGATTGATGTTAAAACAAAAACTATACTTTTGTGATGATTTGATACAACTAGGTTATGGATGTGTTTCCCTACTAGTGGATCGTGCATGAGAGCGCTGATTATTGTGGTTCCTATGCCACATTTACACCGAGGTACGATGTCTATAGTGCACCCCGCATACTAACTACCTTGGAGGATATACTCATAGTGCTATACTATTCATGACGTGGTGCCTTCTGTCAGTATACCGAGGACCACTTGAGTGTGTGCATGTTCTTTATAAATTTTCCCTTCCATTTTAAAGTAGTATTTGTGAAATTATTTTTCCTTTAGTACTCTTTTAATTTCCCTTTCAGTTTTTAACTGTTTTTCATAAAAGAGTTTTATGATTATGGTTTTAAATAAGCATGTTAAATTATCTGTTTGATGTTGTGGCATAGAACCTTTTTATCGGGTGGTGTCCTACTGGGATTTTGGCTCACAGCCTACATGCACCGTTGGGTGTATGTAGATATTGTCCTTTGTGTATTATAGGTTGGGGAATCATGATTAGTGATGGTGGTTCTGGTTGCTGATGGTCTTCACTTGGTGTTTGGTATTGGAGTTTTAGTTATCTATGTTTTTGTTGTTCACTTTGGGTTTTTTTTCAATGTATACTTTTAACCTATTTATTGTTTAAAGGCATGTTTTATTGTCTGTTTCCAGTCTCATTTTATTTATCTTGTTAGTTATTTTTCTATCTGTTTTTCTTGGTAAATCATTCCCATGTGTTATTTTGATACCCGAGAACTTGTGCTAACCAATGGGTATTGGGAATGCCCTTTGGGCCATACCGCAGACCAAGTCTCACACCGGGTTGGATGGCAACCCGACCTTGTTCGTGACACCATCTATAGAGATTAAATTCTTTACCCAATGCATTAGAGCGCTATCAGGGAGTACACTTCATTTTTTTAATTTCATGTGATCCACATAGATAATAATATATAATTTCATTAATATCTTATGTAGAATAATAAATTGGTTTGTTATCAAAATATTGGCATATAAAGGAGCTTAAAGACATGATCATTACATCATTTTTAACACATTAATGAAAATGAAGGTTTCATATACATAAATAACCCAAAAGAAAGATAGATTTAAATCTAGTTGAATACCCATTGAACATAAAAGAGTTTTAGTTATTCAAATAAAAATGAAAATAGAATTTCTCATGTAAAAGTTGGAAAATTGAGAAGTAAATTCAGCAGCCTGGTAGGAATAAAACATGATTTTATAAAAGGGTAAAATGAGAGGGTAAAAAGGTCTCACATTCATAAAACATTGTTATTATAGTAATGGGATAATATAAAGGGGAAAAACTTAGATTTAAAATGATATGATATACCACATGAAAAGGGAACTCAAATGGAAAAGAGAAGTGATGATTTCTCTCTCCTTGAAGAGTTGTTCGTAAAACATGAGGATAGAACCCTAACAGCTTGAGGACACAATGGGGGGAATAATTGGGAGTAAAAATCCCCAAAACATCATGATGTGTGGATAGGGACTTAAAGGAAATGGATAAATGGGTTTGAATTTATAGTATAAGTGGATGAATTTTTTAGTAATTTCCAAATATAGGTCTTGGAAAACTAGGTTGTGGAAAATGCAAAACCGTTGGATTCACCAAGGGTTTTTCACATGGTTTTAAAAATTTGGGTCAAATTTTATTATATTTTAATGTAAAAAACCAAAAAATATTTTTCATACTTATTTTGGCCTAGGAAAGTAAATATTACACAATGCAATGTTTTTAAAATCCAATTTTTCGTTTTAGTCTTTGGAATGTCACTTATAGTTTTGGAGATTGAATTAAATCTATTTAAAAACATAATATTAAATAAATAACATATTTTTGGTCATGGGTTATGTTTAATTAATTATTACATAATTATGACATAAATATGATGTCATAAAATATTCCAAAACCCTATAATTGTATTTTTTACAATTCATGAAAAATAAAGTATTTTAGAAAATTGTCTCAAAATCCTCCGAAACTAATTTCAATATGCGGATTTAAAAAATATGTTTATTTCATCATAAAATTTCATTAAATATGATAATTTTAACTTTTAAATATAAAAATTATTATTTATTTAAAAATAGTAGTTTTTATGGCCCAATCAAATTTCTAACACATATAAAAAATTTCCTAGGCCATTATAAAATTAATTTATCTTTTATTATTTAAATAAAATTGTTTTAAATGACTATTTCATTAAAACAAATTCTATTTACAATGCCTTTTATTATTATAAAAAATAAATATATTTTCATGAAAAATAAAATTATGTTTATTAGCATACGAAAATCTAATTATCAAATTTATTTCTATTAAACATATATTTTATTAAGAAAAAAATACCCTTAATGAATTTATGGAATAAAAATTTTATTTATATAAATGAATTTATACATTATGTAACTAAGGTCTGGTCATGTAACCCCTTATTACACTCAGAGACATCTTATGGGTAAGGTGTAAAATGATGGTTGTTTCATGGGATATCTCAGATAACATCAACCGAGTGGTAGTCTCTAATAACTTTAACCTCTACCATAGGTGATTTCATTCAAGATTCACTTGTTGAAGCTCAATTTGGGCTTTGTAAAGGGATAACCCTAATAATGATACCTCCCTCCCAAGTTCTGAAAAAAAAATTTAATGGAAATGATTCTACCGGTTGAGACCATCGATTCTCATTTCTGTATCAATTATAATTTATCATTAATACTTATAAACACTAATTATAATGGAAAATTAATCAATTCAGGGTATAGTTTCTAACAATTATATTGGCCAACGGTCAAATTTGACCAATGGTCATATAACCGTTGAATCCCTATATTCCCATTTCCCTTTATACCTTATAAATACCACACTATTATTTCTACCAATTTCTATAAAATTAAACATAAGATTCTATTTTTATTTTCATAAGATGTTTATTGGTTTACTAATATTTTATTTTATTTATTTATCATTTGTAGTGGGGGAGATGATTTTATAAGAGTAGGGAAATCCATAATTTTATATTTTACATATTCTATTTTATATTTTTTTCTATTTGGGAATTTTAATTGGTTTAATATGTGTCTAATGTAATGATAATTGTTAATGATATACAAATTTTTGGGTTTTATATATTTTTTAAGTGTATGATATTATATAATTTGTAACAAACAATTATTAAGGAAAAAAATATCATTAATAAAAATTTTGTGTTGTTACAATACTTCCACCATATATTGGGGGAATTATATATGAATATCTAACTAGATAAAGATAAATTAAAAAATTGGTATATAGGATAAGAACAAAGAAGGTTGGTGGAGGGGAGAAGACACCACAAATTGTAAGAAAACACCTTTAAGGGGCACCCCAAACCAAGGTGAAGAAGGTAAGGAAAGTGGGAGCCAACCTATATCCATGGAATACAAAATAGGGGAATAAGATATGGATTCAACATCTTAATATTTAGTGGAAATAATCCTCATTTTTCACTATTAATGTCCCACCAAATAGCTGGTAGCTCTACTACAACATTGGCAGCACCAGCCACCTAGTATCTCCCAAGGCCCCTCCAAGCCCCCCGGATGTCTTTCCAGCCTCCAAACATATATAAAACACCTTTCTTGAGGCTTCCAATGACTTTGAAGCATCTTAAAAATATTTAATAAAACATATCCACTAAACTTAACGTTTTAAATTCCCTCAGAAATTTTCACACCTATAAGAACATAGATTCATACAAAAGATCACAGGGGAAAAGGTTCATTTAACCCCCTTTAATGAATTATATGAAGTCATAGGGATTGGTCACATAATTTTATAAATCATGTTATGACTGTGAAGATGACCACTAAGAATAAATTTTATGTTTCACATAAGTGAGCAAAAAACATGTGTCAACCTTTTCCCAAAACCCTAGGTTAATCCACCTTACATAATTTCCATTAACTATGAAGAAACTATGTTATAGGTAAAACCAAGAAAAAAATTCCAAATTCCACTTGATTCTCTTGATATTCTCCAATGTACATGAAACATCTCTTGGGTTTTAATCCATATAAAAAATATCTCTATTTATTGAAACACTCAAAATACAAACATGAATCATGATTCTCAAAATTATCCCAGCTCGAGAAATCAAAAATTCAATCCCCTATTGAAATTTAAAACCATAAAAGGCATGTGTTATTACATCCTCCCCACCATAGAACTTACCGTACCTAAGAATCCTTGAAGGTCTTTCAATCGTTAATCCTAATCTACCTCGGCTATCAATTCATACTGAATTCACTGTGTTTTATCCCATAACACCAAATGATCTTTCACTGTGTAATTCCAAAAAAAAGGCACAATATTCATAAAAACCCAATAACCCACACATTATGATCACTAAATCACTAATATGGAACATACCCATTCCCATATATCCTAATACAACACAATTTCATTAAATTTTCAATTACCCAGTTTATAGTGATCCCCACTAAAAGAATTAGCTCAGAAGGTATGATTCCGAGCGATGGGGATCCTCAACATCAGAATATACAAGTAAAAAATTAATTATTAGTATCCAATGACTAGATAAAATTAGTTTCCTATTTACCAAACCACATCTCAAACAAAAACACCAGTCAAACATTCTCTAGCTGAGGTTTCCCAGAACCACTTGGTCGCACCTGCGACAATTGATCATATCACCTGATCATGATGCCTGAATCCCAGGAGCCATAAAGAGATCATCCAAACATCCAAAAAAAGACCAAACATAAATGGTTATATCCTTTAATAATTATTTATTCCATCATGTGCTCAGTCCTGAGAACTGACACCTCTCAAATCCAACTCACACTTAGATCATGTTTAAAACCTTCATGAACCTGATGCCAATGCACAAAATCCATCCAATACCACATAAATGGACCCACCAATATGAGTTTCATACACCCATAAAAAAATTTATTATCTCCCATAGGGTTATAATTATCATAATTCAACTTAATCAAGATACCAATCTCTGTGGTCCACACTATGTCTATCACCTCATATAATGACTCGTTGTGGTCATCCTGCTCATACCTGAGCACTAATTCGAAACACCAATCACTACCATATACAAACCATGAAATATTAACAGTAAATAAATTTAATTCCTTATTAATATTATTTGGTTATATTTATAGTGTTATATTTACTATAAAAATATTAATTAATTCTTCAATGAAAAGGTGAACAGTTTTCTTCATACTAAATTCATATATATGTATTATATGGTTTTATTTAAAATATTTATTTCCAAATTTTTTAATTTTAATTTTAAAAAAATAACTCCTTTTATTAAAACATCTTCTAAAAATTATCATATATTGAATTTGTGAGAATGTTTTGAAAATATTTATTATTGGGTCAATATTATAAAATACTAATTTTTATGGAAAAGCATCTTTTCATTTCAAGAATTTTAAAAATTAAAATGTGTAATAAATTATTATAAAAGTAAAATTATATCATTTATATTATTAATAATCCAATTGAGATTATTATAATAAATTTTTTGTTGTATTTGGTAGAAAAACATGTTTTACTTAAGAAAATATTTTTTATGGAAAACAGCTTTTCATCACATTTTGTAGGTTTAATTTTATATTAAATTCCATAACATATATGAATTGAATTTGTGAAAATAAAATCTATATTTTTAATTAGTATAAATAATATTATTTAATAAATCCAACTTAATTTTTATCATAATTACCACGGTTAATGTGAAAACATGTTTATTGGGGGTTTAAACTAGAGTGATAAGTGTTAAAATGAATTAAAAAATTTCTAAATCCTAATGTATGGTCATATTTTGACCCAATAGAATCTAATATTGAAATATTATCTATTTTGGGACTATTTTATTGATTAATACATTAATATATTTTAATATTTCTAAAAATGTCTAGGGTGTCACCTCACCCACTTATAAATGGATACCCAATCTTCTATACCCTCTACACTTATAGATCCTTTAATTTTGGCCATTAAATACCAAAATATATTTCCAAAATAACCCAATATTAATTATTTATATTAATTTTTGAATAATACCAACCTTTTAGGGATTAATGTGTAAGTTAATAGTTGTTTTCCATTGAAGATGTATAGTCCTTGACTACGAATTTTATTTTTATTTACTATATTTTTCATTAAAATATTCTTAAAACATGATGAAATAATGAAATAGAAATATATTATATTATGAAATGTTATTATGATTAAGTTATAACTCTTTTTCAGCAACTTATCCTTCTAACGAATCATTAAAACATCGCTCGTGCATATGCGAAGACTACTGCCTCATGAGATGTTATATTTCAATTTTTTGTCACTAAATCCTATGGTTGTTCGTAAATATGAATAAAAATAAGGTAATATTAAATTTATTACATAATAATCATTATGTAAAGATAAAATGATACTTACCTTAATTCTCTCATGTTCATTTTAAAATGAAAATGTTACCCATGCGTTCATAAGACCTACCACCTCCATGATTGAAATGTAATTCATTTTTCGAAATAATCATACATATTTTTATATAAAAGTATATTTAATTTTTAAAAATGATAATTATAACTTTATTAAGATTATTAATATGCTATAATAATTATACATCGAACCAAATTCAACATACCAACATTATGTTTGACTTATTAATCAAGAATCCTAAAAATGTTCGACATAAACATATTCAATTAAGTAATTAAGTATAACATGGTTATAATTTAAAAAATGGTATAATTATCATGGATATGGTATTTAATTAAGTAAATAATTACCACAATTTTATTATTCAGGAATATAAATAACGTACACGAAAATTTAGACTAGAGATAAGAGACACTTTACCTTACAAACCTTGTTTTAAATGTTTTAAATATTTATGTTTTAAATACTTTTCTTTCCTGTCTATATTATTAATATTATTTTATGGATGTATTTATATGAAAATAATTTAATTATGAATATAATTTTAGGTCTCTTTTTAATTTATTTCAATGTTTTTTAAAATGAATCTTTTAACATATTTTATACAACACATTTTGACTTTATTTATAAAAGGTAAAAGGAATGTTATATTTAAATTTATACGACATTGATTGTTTTTCCCACCATTGTATCCATTATTTATTTTCAGGATTATTTTATAAGATTCCATGTTTTCTTAAATGAAAATCACTCATTCCCTTTGTTCTGTGTATTTTAGATTGAAAATTTATTTTTAAAGGAAAGGGACATATCAATATCTAAAATTATTTTACATATGGGTTAAAAAGGATTTTTTTTATAATTTTGTTGATGGAAATTAAAGATTTTATGTGCTTCATAAATGTTAAATTTATTGGAAGTTGTTTATGAATAATGAGTGATCCAGACAATATTTTGATGATGGGCATTCCTGATATTGTTTTTTGATGCGTTCGGTGAAGATTATGTTCTATGAAAAATTAGTTTTGATGTTGAACATGTAATTTATTTCATTTTTAAGGTGTTTTAAGGATTTTATGAAGATAATTTCCCAAGGAACCTACAAGAATTTTATATACTTTCTAATAAAAACATTTTGATTTGAAATGGTTATAAAATGTTAGAGCCAAGGGTATTCAAAGTTTGAAATTGATGGTATGTTTTATTTGTTATCAATACACACTTGGTTAACCCATGAGTTTTCAAGACAAGTAAGATAATCTATTAATAAGGATTAATTGTTGAAGTTTGAACTATTCTATTTGTGGTCTAGAAAATCTAGAGTAAATTAAAATTATTTCAAAAGTCATGTTCTTGAAAACAATAAATGGGTTCTATCTCAAAATAAAAGTTTCTTCAATTTTTGGAAAACCCATGAAAGAAGTCCAAGTCAAAGGCTCATGAAAGATCATGTTATAAAAATAGGTATATATTTCTAAATTTACTACAAAATTATTTTTGGGAGTGAGATATTTTATTGAAAGGGTTATTCTCACCTTAAAATAGGTCGTTAATAATTATTTTAATTATCAAATTTTCATAATACTTATCACTATAATTTCATTAAAGACTTCTGCAAATATATTTCTTAATTGAAATAGGAAATTTAAGTGAACAAATGTTCCACAAAATGTATAGCTAAGAAATAAGTGAATTAAAGAGATTATAGGGAATGGGATTTCCTAAAATATAAATTTTTTGATAAAGTTAGGATATTTTTTAAAGTTATATGTTATGTTGAAATTTTATGTTTTGAGGGAAAGGAAGTTTAATGAATGTAATTGGGTGAACATAGTTTCCCTTTAGAAATTTTGTGGAAAGAATTGAAGAATAATTTTCAATCCATCATGATGAAACAAATAATAAACATGTACTATGATATAGAAGTGACCTTAATGTTCATATATAAAGTAAGACATAAACCAAATTAGTTATAAAGGGGGTGTCAATGAAATTTATCCTACGGAGGTGGTGTGTTGTTCCTAAATTTTTGTAAAGGTAGCGATCCTGGAAAAAGTTGACCTTGATAAAACATTCTAATCATGAAAATCTAGTGAAACTTAGTGGATTCTAGTATGACCATCACATTGTCAGTGTATGATCTTTGAACTATCCCTTAGTGGAAAACCATGTAAAACTATTATATTGTGTTTCTAATTCATATTATGTGGTTTTGGTGGTTGAAAATTTATATAAGAAGGGTATAAAAAGATCACACTAATTTGGGAATAAGATATATTATATTTAAAAATAATTTGACACACTGATTCACCTATCCCCTCTTGGGTTTTTTGTTGTCTAACAGTTAATGATATTTTTTAAAGAAATTATTTTTTCTCATTAATGGTAACAGTTATGTTTTAATAAAATTAACTTGTTATTATATTTTCAATAAAACCCACATGATTATAATTTTTCCTTTATATTTTATTTTAATGGGTTTTATAAAAAATCATGGGGCAGTAAATCTAAATTAATTTGAATGTAAATGATTATTTGAGCTCAAAGTTTGTTATGTTAAAGAAAAACTCTCTTTTATGTTCTCATTGATTTGAAATGAACTAATGAGTTTCTTTATTTGTTTTTATATGACCCTTATAGATATATTTTTTAATCCAATATTTAAAAATGATTTATTGGTTTTATGGGTGAGTAATAATGATTGACTATGTCAAGTTAAAAATCATGATGGTTTTTCATGAAAAGAAAACATGTTTCATTTTAAAAGTATTATATTATAAAAAAATGGATACCAATTGGATTTTATGACATTTAATGTACTGGTTTGTTAAGTACGAGTTATGATCTAATTCTATAAAATTATACACCAGAAATGATCTTCTGCAATGAATGAAAATGAATTATTATTTAAAAAGGAAATTATGGGTTGAATAAGGATCAAGTCCTTATTGTTGGAATCACTGTTTATATAATTTTAGAGGTTAGGATAGTGTGATTAAGTACCCTTAGAGATTATAATTCATGGTTGTGATGATATTAAATTTTAATTTTACCATATTTCTTTATCTAAACTATTTATGTTTAAAATAATTTTCAATTGAGAAAATATAGAAGTTAAAGTAAAAAAGGCACCGAGAGGAAAATATCCTTTTAAATCAGTAACCCAGAATGATTTGAATTAGAATAGAGTAGTTTTTTTATAATGGATCAGATGAAATAGGTTATAAATGCTGGTGGTGTCCATGAAAGATAGAAACCAATTTAATCATACTAGAATATGTCTATAGTGTTGAATTTTATGAAACAACACCCTCTAGTATTCAGTGGATCATCCGACCCTATGTTAGATGAAGGATGGGTTATTTCCTTGGATAAGATATTTAATGTCATGGGTTGTTGAAATAAACAAAATTTAACTCTTGTTATATATTATTTTGAAGGTGAAGATTGTCCATGATGGTCAATAGTTAAGAATATTAGATAAATAGAAGAGACCGATGCCTTATAATGGAATGAATTTAAGAATATTTTCCTTGATAAATATTTTCATAATTCTATTAAACTTAGAATGGATGATTAATTCCCAGAAATAGGCAGAAGAAGGAATATTCCATGGATTCATATGAAGAAAACATGACTAGTTTGGAAAGGTAAACACCGACTTGTATCCAAGATATTAATAGTAAAATTAATTAGTTTTACTTAGGATTTAGGAAAAATTATCAAATGGAAATGTAATATTATGAATTTAAATTTTTTGAAAAACTTGTTCAATGTGACAAGAAGTTAGAAATATAATTTTCATATGATCATGTTTTCTATTAAATGTAGTAATAAAATTGGTCTATATAGTAGAAAAATGGAAGGCATCTATAAAAGGAATATGAAGGTAATAAAATATGTTTTCCAACTTGTTATAATTGTGGTATTAAATACATAAGAAAATTTCATAAAAATTTGGAGTTTTTTTGTTTGATGTGGTAAGTTTGAACATTTTCCCCATGTATACAAAAAAAGTATCACAATAATGATACAAAAAATAATTAAAGGCTGAGAGTAAGTTGTTTTAATTGAAATGAAATGGGCCCTTATACAATTAATTTTTTAAAGATAGAAATAAAATATGGAAGTAATCAAGATCAAAAGAAAAAATATATGGGAAAACCTTTTCGACTACATTGGTTGATGTTGGACCATACAATAATGTAGTGTTTGGTACATTAATTATTTATTTAGATTTTTCAAATGCCTTGTTTCAGTAGGGGTCTATAAATTCGTTCATTTTTGTGACTTTTCTAGTAAATTATAAATTTATCCAAAAAAATAGAGGTATAATTTTTTTAAAAAACACTTGGGGAAGTATTAAAAGGAAAACGTAATTATAAAAATTTTAATGTTATTTTATAGGGAAAGGATTTTATTACAAAACTTGTTGTCTTTACCATTATAGAGTTATATATTGTTCTAGGTATGTATTGAATTTATATTTATCATGTTAACCTATATTGTTTATCTAAATAAGATCTTTTTCAAATTGATTTTTATTTTTTAAATAAGAATGAATTCATAAATATGATAATATTTCAAGAAGATGAGAAATAGATTAAATATGTAAATAAAAGTTATTTAGAACATATTATTGAGAATTATACTATTCAAATTGGTGATGTTCATACAGTAAATGAATATTTGGATGTGTTTCTTGATGAATTTCCTAGTATAATACTTGATCAAGAAGTTGAACATACTATTGAATTACTATTTTATGCTAAGCCAATATCAAAAACTTCTTATCAAATGCATAAATTAGAACTTTTTAAATAAAAAATAAGTTACAATAGTTGGATGATAAAGGATTCATTCATCATAAAACTTCACTATGGGGTTCTACAATTTTTTTATTAAAAATATATAGGGTTTCAAGAAAAACTACATTGATTATAGGTAATTTAATAACATCACTATTAAGAATAATTACATTTACCATATATAGAAGACTTTTTTTATCTACTCAAAGGATATCATTATATTTTTATGGATGATATTTAGTCCTTATACCACCATATGAATGTGAAAAGGGATGCCATTTTAAAGATGAAATTTCTGTCTAGTTATGGGAATTATGAGTTTGTGCTTATTTCCTTTGGGTTGAAAAATTATCCAGCTGTATTTATAGACCTTATAATTAATGTTTTCCATGTTTTCATGGATAAATTTGTGGTTTTTTTTATTTATGACATCCATATATTCTCTAAAAGTTATGATGATCATTCGAAACATGTTAGGGATTTTTTTAAAACATTTAATGAAAAGAGGTTATATTGAAATTATATTAAATGTGAATTCTGGTTGCAAAAAATTTCTTTCATTTGACATATTGTAAATAAATCAGGGATAAATATTTATCCAGGTAAAAATAAACTGGTTAAAGAGTTTCCAAGACCTAAAAAAGTAAAAAATATTTTTATTTTTCTTGGTTTTTTGATTTACTATTTATGATATATTAAAAACAATTCTCAGTTATCTAGCCCACTATGAATGTTAAAATGAAAAGGAGTTAAATTAACCCAGGGAAACTAATGTGATGAATGTTTCCAAAAATTCAAATACAGATTACTAATTATTGATTTTGAATCTGACACCTAGAATGGAAGAATTTTTTATCTACAATGATGCTTCTTTGATGGGACTCTATTGTTTTATAATGAAAAATTATCAAGTAATTTCTTATACTTAACACAAATTGATACCTCATGAGCTAAATTATCCTACACATGGATTTGAACTAGAGACTATAGTTTTTGATTTAAAAATATGGATACCTCATTTATATAGAGTAATGTGTGGAATATACACCGATTATAAAAGTTTGAAGTATTTATTCACTCAGAAAGAGTGGATTATTGCGCATAAAAGAGGTTTGAGTTGAAATAAGATCATGACTACATAATTTATTACCATCAATGAAACAAAGTAGATGATTTTTTTTCCTATTCATAGTGCATCATTAATTATGATACAATTAGAACATTATCCATTGGTAACTTATTTAGTATATTCTGTTCTAGAAATTGTACATATATTAACTTCCTCTATTTTCTTTCAGGTGTCAGTGTATCCATTGTTCCCAGAAATAATTATCAAAAATAAGAATTAAGATCTTGTTTTACAGAGAAAATTATAATCAATCATAAATGTCAAGTTTCCAGAGTTTAATGTTCCTTAAATATGTGTAATGATATTGTGAAAGTGTTAGTTCCACTAGGCTAGATACCATGATAGGGGGTGAATCAGGGTATGGACGATTAAAATAACTGCCCCTTTTGATCTTGTTTTGCTGTTAGAAAAAACCCCCTTCTCTCTCCTTCCTGATGTAGAGTATGAATAAAATTTAAAGCATGCATAGGACACAGTGATTTTTACTTGGTTCACACTTACTGGGATACATCCAAGGATTATAAACCGACAGTGTGCCAATTTACCAATTCCACTATAAGCGCACTACTATTTACAAGTTTGAAGTAGAGTTACTGTCCCTCCTGGTTTACAACCACTCGTAATTTGAGAACTCACTACTCTCTCAACTGAAGTGGTCTCACTGCTTATTCAGAAGATCCACTCACAGTTTATAGACCTGTAGGTATTTTTATTACCACTAATGAATGAATCCTCTACTGTATGTAGATGTTGTACTGAAGTCAAAATTTTATCCACGGATAAATACCGTATATCACCTGAACACTGGACAATTACTTTGGAAAAATCTTCGCAAATAACCCTACTTCGCGAGGCTCCCAATTTCATGAAGTTCAAATAACCCTTCACAAATATCCTACCATTTTGCGAAGCACTCTCGCGAAGCTCAATTCTTCGTAGAGAAACTTCCTCTATAAATCTCACTAAACCAATGCAGAGTTTGCAACTTTCGCAGAGCTAGATTAGCCACCATGAAGCTCTTCTTTCGCAAACTACCTTCGCGATCAGAGAGCAAAAGACTTTCTTTGAAAACTCTATCTTCTTCTCTCAAGGGGGTCAAGGCCAATTTGTAGGCAATTCCACCAACCATCGAACCTTCTGCGCGAAGTCAATTCCACGTCGTCTCAAATCGCGAAGCTCCGAAATTCCTACCGAAATTCTCTCAAAATCGCAAAGCACCATGGAAATTTTCTGATCGTGGAGCTCATCGTAATCACGGATAATTCCATCATTTACTTCATGCATTAACCGTGAAGATCCACTCTCATTCCGTGAAGCTCCATTCGCAATGCCCTTTTCCGCGGTAATGCTCTTCAACTTTGCCGTTCGTGAAGCTCATCGTAATCACCATGCATCACTGTCAACATTCTTCGGGTATTCATGAAATCCAATCCATAAAGCCTATCTTCTTGAAATTCATTCCTTTTCCATATTTCTATGAGATCTCCAAAGATATCTACTTTTCGCAATGCTCACCAAACTCCAAATTTTGGTCCCCAAAAATTTGGCAAACACTAGAAAATGGAACCACCTTGTATCTGTTATTTTATATCGCCTCCAGATCATCCATTCCTTTGTCATGGTTCTTTATCAACATGGATTGTCAAAAAAATCTCTGGAACTTGACAATTCACCATAGAAACCTACTTTGTGAACAAACATAATCAACCCAAAAATGTTGTAATGTTACCTTGAGGTATTTTTTCACAACAGAAATAGATTATATATAGTAAGTGATTCCCAGTTAAATAAATAATTGTTGAGAGAAGATAATTTTTCTCCATTTTCCATTAATCCTAGTAGTACTAAAATGTTTAGAGACCTTCAAAGACATTTATTGTGGGATGGAATGAAAAGAGTTATTGTTGACATTACCATGATTTTTTTTCTTGTCAATAGGTTAAAGTTAAATGAAAATTAAAAAAGATGATGCTTCGAACTTTTATAATGCATAAATTGAAATAATAAAATATTTATACCGATTTGATGGTTCGATTACCTAATAAATATCAAGGTAATGATGAGATATAAGTTATTGTTGATAATTTTACTAAATATGCACATTTTCTTTCATATTCAAGCTATAATGTATTTATATCATATTTATAAACTATATCTCAAAGAAATATTTTGGTTATATTGAGTTATTATCCCCATTATATCATACCATGAACCAATTTTTACTTCAATTTTTTATAATTCTTTATAACTTGTTGGGTACAAAATTAGATTTCTATATAACTGTTCATCCTCAATCAGATGGAATGTCAGAGATACAAATTAAAACATTATAAGGCATGATATGGGATTTTTCAATAGATTACCAAGGAATTTGGGTCTTCATCTGTCAATTGTTAATTTTTTATAGTAATAGTTTGTATTCCAGTATACAAATTGATCTTTTTTGGTATTATATGGAAAATAATGTCAGATTGTAGTCAGTTGGGATTAATTATGTGAAATAATGTTATTGGAACCAAAATTGGTAAAAGAAATGGTTAAGAATGTGAAGATAATTCAGCAGCATATGAGGATGCCTTAGAGCAGGAAAAAATGTTATGTATATAATCATAAGAAATATCTTTCATTCAAAGTAGCAGATCATGTTTTTCTTAAATTATCTACATGAAAAAGTGGTATGTGTTTTTCTAAAATGGGAAAGTTATGTCTATGGTTCATTAGACCCTAAAACTTTTTGAATAATATTAGGTTTTCTACTTACCAAGTATCCATTCTACTATTTTTATCCCAACTATATGATGTGTTTCATGATCTATTATTAATAAAATATATACCGTATGCATCTTTTATTTTGAGTCCTGAAGTAGTTTAGTTGGAAGACAAAATTTCTTATGGGGGAAAACTGGTTCAAACTCTTTAACATAAAGAGTAGGTGTTATGGAATATGGTGATTCACTAGTTTAAGATTTTTGAAAAAACTATATGATTAAAGAATCAACATGGGAATCCAAAAATGTTTTGAAGAAAACATATCCTCACTTATTTAAGTAGTGAATAAAATTATGAGGACATAATTTCTAAAAGTGGGAAAGAATGATACTACCTAGTTAATGTTAATATAAAATAAATTGCATTCCTTAATTCATCAATTATATTTTATATATTAATATTCACTATAATAATATTAAGTAATTTTTCAATCCAAAAGGAAATAGTTTTCCAAAACTGAATTCTTTTATATGTATTATAAAGTTTTATTTGGAAGATTAATTTCAATATATAAAATTTTTTATGTTAATAAATTACAATAATTTTTTAAATTATAATGTAAAAATTAACTGATAAGTTTTTTTGGGAATTTTTTGGAAAAGATTAATTTTGGGTTAATAGAAGAAAATATTATTTGTTGATAAAATCTGATTTTTTTCTCTAAGAATTTAAATTCTTTTAAATGGATTAGAAATAAAAAAAATTAATTAAAATAAATAAATAATAAAATTAAGTTAATTGGAATGAAATTTAGGCTTGATTTGGTATCAAAACATTTTATTCTTAAGCAAGCTGTTTTTCTGGAAAATCGCTTTTAACCCATTTTGTTGGTTTAATTTTAAATTAAATTCTAAAAAATATGTGAATTTAATTTTATAAAATTTATTAAATATTCTTAAATAAAATAATTATTCTTATTTGAAAATATCAACTTAATTTTCTTTCATAAAGAATAGTAAAAATAGTAAAACATTGTTACCATGGTTAAGCCTAAAACAGGTTACTTAGTGGTTAAACTAAAGTGATAAGTGTTAAAATGACATAAAAATTGACTAAATCCAATATTACTAAATTATTTTCACCATATATTATATTATATTCATTAATGGTCCATTTTTGATCCATTAGGATTGAGTAAGGCATTATTATACTTCAATATTTTTTAAAATTCCAGGTGTCTCCCCACCCCAACTTTTAAAAAGAAATCCAATATACTCTCCACTAAAAAACACATTATCATTTTAATTTGGCCAATAATTTCCTAAATAAATTCCTAAAATACATATATATTTTATATAGGTCTTACTTTTGAAGAAATACTAACCTTGTAGGGCTTAAGCTATAAATAAAATGTAGTTTTTTGATGAAATAGTATAGTTCATAACTGAGTGTTTTCATTTTATTTATTCTTCTACCTAATTAAAATATTATTCAAAAGTTATTATATAATAAAATTATTATGTAAAATATTATTAAATATTATTTTGTTTTTTTTTACAACTCTTTTGACATCTACATAACCACATAACAAAATATAAAAACATCGCTCATGTGTTTGTCTAGACTACCGCCACTCGAGACATTTTATTTAATTTTTCATCATAAACTTTTATGGACGGTCATAAATATATATCCAATTAATATAATATTATATTTAAGGAATAATAATCATTATGTAAAGATAAAATGATATATAACTTATTTCCCTCATGTTCGTTGAAAAATGGAAACGTTACTCATGCATACGTATGACTTACCATCTCCTTGATCTGAACATTATTCATTTTTCATAACCATATTACATAGTTTTTTTAAAAAATATTATTAATGTATCAAAAAGATAATTATAACCTGATTAATACACTTATAATGTTATAATAATTATCCATTTTACCAAATTCAACTTATCATAGTTATTTTAAACTCATATACTAAATATCCTCAAAACGTTCGAAGTAAAAATTATCAATTAAGTAAATAATTAAAACATAGATATAAGTTAAAAAAATGAATAATAAATTTGAAATTATCTATTACATAAGTAAATAATTAATATAATTTTATTATTCGGGAAAATATTTAATGTACGTGATATTGTTTGACGGGAGGTAAGGGACACTTTAATTTAAAAGGATCATTTTAATTATTTTAAAATTTTATTTTCTAAATATTTTGATTCCTTGTCCATATTATTAAAATAATTTTATGGATTTATTAATAATAAAATAAAAAAATTATAAAAAAAATTTATTTATATTTTTTTACTTTCTTTTAAAGGTTTTCAAAACAAATCTTTTTACGGATTTTATTTGATGTTTGGCATCCTTTCTAAGTTTCTATGTTTTATTCAATGAAAATACCTCAGTCTCTTTGTTATGATTAATTTAGTTTTTAAATTTTTGTTTTTAAGGAATGTTATATATTAATATTTGAAAATTTTTTACTCACGGGTTCCGGATGATATTGTTTTTTGATTTTTGATGATGGAAATTCAATATTTTATTTCTTTTATGCATGTTATAGTCCTTGTACATTGTCTGTGAATGATATATGAGACCGATATAGATAAGATAAAGGTTTTTCCTGATATAGATCTTAAATGCATTAGGTAATTATTATGTTTTTTATATAATTATATTGGAAGTCCATAGTGTAGGTTATTCTCTTTTTGAGGATTTTTAGGGGTTCTATGAAGATGATATCCCAATGAACCTACATAGACATTATATTCTTGCTAATGATTTTCATGGAATTTTTTTTTATTTCACATGGTAATTTAATAAATTTCTATATTAATGAAATGGT
Organism: Viscum album; assembly: GCA_963277665.1. Classification (NCBI taxonomy): domain Eukaryota; kingdom Viridiplantae; phylum Streptophyta; class Magnoliopsida; order Santalales; family Viscaceae; genus Viscum; species Viscum album. Next base: position 185,582,873 of record OY728155.1, on the reverse strand, counting down.
TTTCCATTTAGGTTAAAAAAAGTATTTTTTTTATAAAATTCATTTAATGGGTTCCCATGTTTTCTAAGTAACCCTCATTATTATGATTTTGCCTATATGTTTTCTTATAAAGTGTTTTATGGAAACATTTGGATACTAAAGAGGATTTCATGTGGAAATAAATAATTATTTTAGCTTAAAATGTATTATTTTAATGAAAAAATTTCTTTTATGGTTTCATTGTTCTGAAATGGACTAACACTTTCATCCCTTTTATGTGCCCCTTTCTAAGATATTTTTTCTCATACCATGTTTTCAAATGTTTTTATGTGGTTTCACGTATTATTTAGAAAAATGATGAAGTCATGTTGAAAATCATGAAAATAAAATGTGTTTCATTTTAAAAGTTTTGTGTTGGGGAAAATGGACACTAAGTAGAAATGTCCAACTTGTAATGTGTGGGATTGTTATGTAATTGTTATAAACAAATTCTATTAAAATCCAAACTTGAAAAGATACTCAAGAAGATAATAAAATGAATTATTATTTAAAAATGAAATTATGCACTGAATAAGGATCAAGTATTTATTTACTGATCCCCCATCTCACTGGAAAAATCAACCTTGGAATTCACTAAAATCTATATATAATTATTTACACACTCTCTAACCACCAATAGTGTACCACCTTATGTTTTTATGAATTATTTTTCAAATAAATTAAAATTATTTTATGGATTATATTTTATGATACAACAAGTAAATATTTATTTATAAAAAATATTAAACTACTCACAATATGGAGTTTTGATTATAGTATATGCAAGACTAATTTTGGCTTCTGTTACACACACAAAAAAGTTCCTTCGACATCTAGTGTTACACGCAAGACCGAGTTTTACCAAAAAAAAATATACTATTTCTTATTATAGTTATCACATATCCATTGGAATGGTATAATGTAATAGGATTAACAAAATTATGTAATGAATTCCTAGGTTACCAATTAATTAGAAAAGAAAATTAAATCTAATTGAAAATAATGGATGTTTTTTTATGAATAACTATTTCCACAAAGGTATTTTATGTTGAAAATTTAAATTAATCACATTTGGAAATATTTAATGAATTTAATGTTATATATAAAATAAAATTTTTTCAAATGCTTCCAATAAGTGTTAGAGGAATAAAATTAGAAAAAATCCATTTTAATCATAAAAAGATGTATTTATCTAAATGGTAGATTTGTCACCTTTTAATGGAATACCTGTTTTAAAAATAAATTTTATAAATTTTATAAATTTTATTTTAAAAAATAAACTTATTTTTTGATATATGGATGTAAAAATCATCTTAGGTCAATATTTTTGGATTTTTGTTTTCTAAAAAGCTTCAACTTTTGATGAATAGTGAATATAATGAATTTTAATTAAAATTGTATTTGTATATAAATAATTTATAATGATAAATAATATTTTAAATTGTTTTTAAAGTCAAAATAGTTCAATTATAAATTCTTTAATCCAATTTAATTCATCAAAATTTTTTAAATTGAATCTATTTATAAAAACTTATTGAACTCTTGAGCATTTTCACTTCAAAAAACACCACGTTCTCACCCTGTCTATGGGATTAATTTTCAATTAATTTTACCCACTTATGTGTTTTGAATTTTGAAAAATGGACTCCATAATTTAAATTAAAATATAAAAAATTATTAAATAAGACCTCATTGTTGTTGGAAAATTTTAATTAAAAACCTACTAATACTTATTACACTGGTTAATTGTAAATTAGATAATTAAGAGTAAAAATAATATTATAAATATTATATAATTACCGTAATGATTTTTCCAATTTTATTTGATGAGTAATTGTCAAAAAAAATCATCCATGGGTATAATTTATGATATCGTTAATCCACTAGGATGACTTTAAGCTCCTTATAATTTTTTAATTTAAAAAAGTCAAACCTGTCACACTAATGTTTTTAATAAGTATATCATTTTTAATATGTGGGAATATAGAAGATATATTTAATATTTTATATTATTTTTAAAGATAAATATTTATATTAATCATGATAATTTATTTCAAATTTTCAGTAATGAAATAAGTTCCTTAAATAATTACACAACAATAGTGCAATAATTATTAAATTAATGAAACCTTCAAATAAATGATATGAGAAATATTAAATGATATAAAATTTAAATACATTAAGGTGATCCATGAATTTTATAAATTATTATGACATATTAGGGTTGTATTAAGATATATAGTTCTGATATATATATTTTTCTCAATTTTTTTAAAGTCAATGTAATGAATAGTGTCAAAATTGACATTAATGATAATTTATGAAAATAATATTTTATTAAATTATTGAAAAATCATAAAAATATTCAATTTGGACAAAGGGGGTGGTAGATGGTCTAAAATATAATATATTTCATATTTAGTTTCCAATTTACACTTTATAAGTAGAAATTATAACATTTTAATATTTAAAAATGTGTTACCATAGAAAAATTAAGATAGCTTGACTAAGGTTTAATCAAAATTATAGGGATTAAAATAACACCAAGACATGTATAAAATATATTGCTTCTTGATATTACATCCTTATTATTCTAATATTTTAATACATTTCCATTTTGTGTTATTTTAATAGAAAATGAATTTTTTATAATTTAATATTTTGAGAAATTCCAAAAATACCCCTCACCTCAATTACGAAAGGCACATCTTCTCCTCATTTCTTCACACTTAAAAACATTTTTTTTACCAATGAAAGACAAAATATTTTAAATTAATTTTAATTTAATTTAAAAGTTTTTAATTCAAATAAATTTTAATTTTAAGGCCAGTTTTCACATTTTTTTGTTTTTTTTTTGTATTTCGAGCTTAATTGCTAAAATGGCCTAATTTTGGATTTTAACTATTTTAATGTTTCTCTATATTTTAGCCATAACTTATTATAAACTGACCAAAATTGAAATATTTTTTTAAGTTTATATATTAATTGGTATTTTTTCATTCTTATGGATCCAATGCTCAATCCATCATTTGAAGGCCAAAATCCAGTTCACAAGTTGGACATCGAAATATGTAGATAGATCTGGAGATTTTTTATATTGGGAATATATCTCATAAATTGGAGAACCAAATGACATAAAAATAGACATAGATTAAGAGGAAATCTGGAGGAACAAATTTAATAGATATATAACCAATTTATTATATATATATAATAAAGTAGTTAATGTAGAGGAATCTAGAGATGTGAAATATGAACAATCACTTATCCAGAATAAACATCTTAGAGTAAATAAGCCATAACTCATACAACCAGTATCCAATAACGTTCAATTTAATGTCTTAATGTGTAAGAAATAGAGGAACAACATTTATGAAGGCAAATTTTCTAAAATATTTCATTTAATTGGGCCCCTGAGCGTAAACTTTGGGAAGAAAATTCTGGATTTAAAAACCTCACCCCCTCTACCTATAGAAAATTATCTCATATAATTTTCTAAGGGTTAGAAAATTAGTGGAAATTTTCTATTGGTTTATAGTTTATTTTCTAATGTAGTATATTTTTATACATTTAATATATATTAGTATTATTATTCATACATCATTCAATTGTTTTTACTTTTATGTGATTTTACCACCATGTTATATTCTAACTCTATAAGAATGGGGAAATTACTTTGATGTTTGATTGAGGGAGAAATGGTGATTGATTTAGTTTAATTTCATTTCAATTTCAAACTATTTATTTAATTGTAATATTTTTTTGGTTGTTAAATTGATTATGGTGTGTGATTTCCCTATTTTCTCATCCACTGAGTTCTTCTTCTTGTTCAACATTCATCCGTCCCTTCACTATCTATATAATCAATACAATGGATCATGGATTTGTTAGAACTGATCGGAAAATTGATATCCAATATATATTTAATAAGAGTATTTCCCCTCCTGAAAAGAAATCAGTTTTCAGGAAATGACAATTTCAATTAGAGGATGTAGTGCGACAAATCTGACCAGTACATTGAATTGAGTATTGAGAAAAAATTTAATGAAAGATGATATCTATTATTATGATCTCCTAAGAACGAATGTATTCTTTATTTCTTTCTATTTTAATTTTGTTCACGTTGAAATATATATATATTATTCATCTTTAAAACCAAATTATTTATATTATCTTGTTTTATATTGGTATGAATTTAAAATTTAACAATATAAATTCAGTTATGTGTGAGTTTCCTCCTCGAGACTGACCCTGGGTGTTCACAATATTGCATGCTTAGGTAAATAAAATATTTACTAGGGATCCTTGGAAAATCCCTACAAATCTATTTTTGACTTTTCTAGAGAGAAAAAACCCTTTCACACATTTTTTTCATAAAGAACACTAAAAATAATAAATTTCAAAAAAATATTTGTTCATTATGTATTCAAATTATGATTGTTATGGATGGACTGACTACTCTCAGGTGAAACAAGAAGAAGATATTCAATAATATATACTGCAGGAACATTGAGAATAAATACATGACTGGGATAGAAAAACAAAATGGAAAATTCAATATGTACATTCAAGTCAAGAGAAAACCGAACCAGAATAGGAACCAAAACTAGAATGTGTGGGGAATAGATTTCAATAATAATTTTTTATATTAATTCACCAGAGGACGTTAATAAAGATCTAATAAAGGAATAAATAACATTATACCTGACACAACTGATTATTTAGGAGGTCCCTGAATAATACATTCAAGCTGATTCACTTATGGGAGATCAAAATTTGTTTGAAGAATAAATTTTATGAAGATAAACTGAAACATGATATTTTTGTACTTGATAATGAAAAATCAATACCCATCCACCGCACTATTTATTTGGATGATGACGAAGAAAATTCACCTGTTGATTTTGAGTTGCTAATGTTCATTCTAGAAGTGACTAATTTCCAAGATGACTTACATGATATGGATGATTTATTTATGGATTCATCATGTTTTAATCTTATTGAAGAGGAATTATTTTTTAACATTTCTTTTTATGATAATTTTGAAACATTACAAATAGTGTATTCCTTGGATGTTAAAAAAGAGACTACTTAAGTGGTGATTTTTTAAGAATAATATTCGATGAATAATTTGGTGATGAGACTACCTCCTCTATAATAACTTGTATATCATATGGAGGAGGACACAAATAAAGTCAATAATAATCACCCCTATCTTACTTTACCTCCTTCTATGGACCTCATATTCTTTCATTATTCTTTTTTAGAGGGTAAAAATTTTCTTAGATTCTTTGGTGTTCGCCATTCTCAGTTTCTACACATGGACACTTAGAAAACTCAAATGTGGTGTTTTATCTCAAATAATACACACCCATCATCATATTGGGGATAGTACACTACAACAACATGATTAGGGTAGTAAAAATGTAGCACCCATTTTGGGTTCTAAACCGTGCATTATCCCTTTTATTTTATATTTCCATTTATTTTTATTTATTTTTATTATGTTTTTACCCTTTTCATGAAGTTTTAAAGTGGTGGGATATAAGATATTAACTCAAGTTTTCCACTAGAAAATAAACCTGGTTGTGTATTTCCTTTTATTTATTTTAATTTCTTCCTGTTTTAAATTCTCTTAGTAAAAATTTACTGATCATATTTGAGGTAAAAAGTTGGAAGTAAATTGAATAAGTTTAAATTAGGGAAGAAAATATGTTTTTAGGAATTAAATGTGTGCTTAAATTTTTTTCTTGTTTCTTATGATGTTTTTTATGTTTTTATTCATTTTTGGTGTGTTTTTAGGATTCTTGAGCTGAATCGAATAGTTTGTAAAATTCAAACCATATTGGTATTTTTGGGTAAATTTATTAATTTAATTTTTTTATGATTTAAATTATTTATTAATTACAGTTTCTTTCTTGATTTATGATCTCTTCATTTGATGAATATTGATTGATTATGGAAAATATGTGCACTAGTAGTGTCTAAATTGAAAATATTTCCAAACCCAAGAGGTTTCTTAACCTCATTCTGATATTCTTTAAATTTATATTTTCCTTTAATGTATTGAGACATGTTTTCAGATCCATAAATTTTGGTTTCTCTATTTTTTAAAGATACTATAGTTCTTGAAAGGTGTTAAGTATGATTGGGGCACTACTTTGAAAGACCTATTTATATTCAAATCTAATTTTGGCATTCCTTTTCATCTAACATTTATGAAGCCCCAATTAGCCATGAAATTCTTTTTTAGGTAAAAAAATTATATTCCATTTATACCTTTATGTCCTACTCTAGAATTTAAATTCTCGATTATTGTGGAACTCAAGCGTGGGGGAAGGGAGAAGAAGTGTGGTATTTTGATTTCCTGAAGAATATTTTTGAGTTGAATCGAATGTTTTTTCAAATTTATTGATGCTTTGGAGGAATAAATTTCTTAATAGAAATATGTATGGGTGACCCAAATTTAATTAAAAAGATGTTATGGTAGTTGACCAATACTATAAGATCATAATATACCTATCTTTTCCTCAAAAAATGATTATAAAGGGAAATCTATATCTAAATTCAAGATGAAACAATGATAAAAATTAGGGAAAGAGGGAATAAATTTATCATTGATAATGAAATTACAAGTGTGAAATTACCAAATAAAAAAATTGGTATTAGGTGGATCATTTTCAAGATGATTGAGGAGCACACCATTCTTGAACAAAACTATTTTCAAGCATTTACTTCATATTAGATCTTAACCGTCCTCATTCGGCCTCAGATATTTTTACATTTAAAACCATCCAAACATCATCCTTAGAATAAACCATGAAAAATAACTCATGATTGAATCGTATTTGGATCTATGATGTGTAGATACTAGGAGGAATGAAATCCTATGGGGAAAATACATTTCCTTTTGAATGATAAAAACTTCACAAAACAATTTATGTGTGAAGAGAGAAACATTTTTTTGGGGAGGTATGTACAACATGAATGTGGGTATTGACCTGATATTGAATATATTTTTATAATTTTTTATGTGTTAGACAATATTTATCCATGTAGGAGGCATGATTTTTTCTTTGATATGATATTTATGTTGTGTTTTTATTTATGCTTTGTGTTGTTTGATTTTACCTTTGTATTATATGATTGCTGAAGAGTGCAATGTTTAAGTTTGGGAGAACTTACAAAGAAAATATTTTAAATTATTTTACATTTAATTTCAATATTTTTAATTCCACTGAAGTTTTATTTTAATGGTACTTATGAAATTTTTAGGTTTTTGTGGTATTTTTATATTAATTACTAAAATAACATAATTTTGGATTTTAGTTATTTTAAATTTTTATGTATTTAGGCCATAAAAACTTCTACACTAATACAAATTTAAAAATAATTCTTTTTATGTTTCAATATTCATTGGTATTCATTTAATTTTGTGGGACCTAAAACTAAATCCATCATTTGAAGGCTTCAAAACCAACTCATATGTCAGACCTTGAAATATGTACATTGATCTGGTGATTTTTTATATTGCGCCCATATCTCATAAATTGGCCATCCAAATGATATGAAATATTACATAGAGAATGATGAAATATTCAATAAAAACATTAATAGTTATGGACCTTATTTATTGTACAGATATCAAGGTCATTAACACATTAGAAATTGAAGATGTGGAACACCTATCCAGAATAAATATCTTTGAGTAAATGTTCCATAACTTATACACCTAGTTTCAAATAATGCTAAAATTGGGAGGCCATATAAGAAAGACATATATGAACACCATTTAAGAATAATTTTTTTCAGAATTAAATAATTATTAAGATATATATATATATAATTTCAAAGTAATATTCTGGGACCAAAAACATCACCCCCTCTCCCTATAAAAATTTATCCCCTTTCTTTTTCAAAGAGTTAAATATTTAATGTCCTTTTTCTCTAGGTCAAGAGATTATTTAATGATTTAGTATATTTTTATAATTTTAATATATATTAGTCTTTTTTTTATACCTCATTCAATCATTTTTTCTTTTATGTTTTTCTCCTAGAGTGTTCTCTTATAAAACTATGAGAATGGGGAACTTACCACAATGTTTTTTGAGAGAGAGAATGGTGATTGATTGAGTTTCATTTCACTTCAATTTAAAAATCGTTATTTAATTATGATAATTTTTTTGGTGGTTAAGTTGATTAGGGTGTGTGATTGCCTTAATTTCTATATCACATAGTTTTTATTCTAGTTCAACATACATCCTTCCCTTCCCTCCCTAATTCATGCATACGATGAAGTATGGATTGGGCAGCGATGGCTAGAAAATCGATATACTAATAGAATTTAGGAAGATTATTTCCCCACATGCGGAGATATCGATGTTGGCGTAATAACAATTTGAATGAGAGGGTGTAGTGTGACATATATTAATAAAAAATTTAATAGATAATTTAAAATATTTTAGTGAACAATGATATCAATCATTATGATCTCCAAAGAGTGAATGTATTCCTTCTTTCTTTCTAACTTTATTTTATTCACATTGAATTGTGTGTCTCACAAACTGATGTCATTTGTTCTTCCATTACAAACTATAAAGGTTTTGAATAATTCTTTATTTATAGTTTATATATGATATATATTACATATATGAAGTTATTATGATTCTTTAATTTTTATATCACACATATATTAATTCATTCCATTTTGTGGGAGTATGATAACATCGTTCATGTGTACGGAGGAATATCACCTTGTGAAGTGATGTGATTCACTCATGCTTTACATGGAATGTATTGAGGATGGTTTTAATAAAAATATGTGATATATATGACATAAAAATAATTTTTAATGATAATGCATCGTATAATTTCCATTTTTTTAACCTTAAAAAAATGAAAGATGGATTCATGCATACGTATGACCTACCATCTCCATGAATGGTGTATATTATTTTCTAAATTTAACATTTATGAATCACTATAAATATATATATTCTGAAAATATATGATATTAATATAATTTTTATAATAATTTGGATTATTAAATCATGTTCTAAGTAGGAGGACCAAGAATGATAAGTCACACAATGTATTAAAAACAAAGCGGTTTTTACCCAAAACACAACTTTAACATGAAATTGTTAATCAAAAAGTAATATAAAGTCACAAGTAAATCATATGTGGTATTATATATATGAATATGGTTCTAGTTTATATTTATAATAAAATTTTATTTATTTTATTAGAAGTTTGAATGTGTATGAAGGAAGTCAAGACTTAAGGAAAGAGATTTTTGTCTCACTTTTATTTCTTTGGGGCACATGCCTTATACACTACTTGTTTCATTTTTATGGTGAAAATAATACCTATTAATGGATTTTAAGAGTCTTATCCTGAAAAGTATGGTATTTAAATATCCATATAATTTTATTTCTTTCATGGGGCATATGATTCAGCTAATTACAAAGTGGTAAAATTTTATTTCACAATATCATCATTATTTGAGATTGTTTATATTTACATTATCACATGGGAATATTTATCTACCATGTATATTTTCCTAAAATTGTTTCCAAAAATATTTTTAGTATTATCTTATTATTTTTTAAATTAATTTTTACTCATTTTTAAAAAATTTCAAAATATTTTGAAGAGAATATTTTTCCATTTTCTATACAAGGCTCTATATGACTTCTTCGAAAAAAATATGGAAGAAATGTTGTTATTAAGATATATGAAATGAGTGGATTTTCCCAAAATCATGAAACATTAATTCCTTGAGGATTATTTCACAATTTAACAAGTTTATCTTGAAAAAAAAATATTTTCTTTTATAATTGTGTAACATTTTAAAAAACATTTTTTTTAAAAAGAGAAATGATATATATTCCTTGTGAATTATTTCATGTGATCCTTCAAAATAATTTTACATCTATGAATTTTTTTTATTTTACATATTTCTTACTGGGGTTTTGATGTGATGAATGATTTATATTCTTATAGAACACATATACATGATTTTCATTATGTGATTGGTGAGAGATATATCTACCTCAATGCATTGGGTAATGATTTATATCTAATGAGATATATAGAACTGGAATGGGGAGTAAAATCAATTCAGAAAAGTAATTTTTCCACCATGATTTTATTGGGAGTGAAACTTGACTACTATGATGGTCTGGGAAGTGAATTCATTCCACTATAGTGGTCTTGAAAAATAACATTGACTACTAATGAAATGATTTTCTATTCATATGTGTTTTACAAAATTTTATGTTTTATTCTAATGTTATTTTCTAGTGGATCATGTTCCTTTATAATTTTTGCCTCATAAACTACCATGATAAATTCCATTACACAAAATTATGATATATGTTATGCAAGGTATGATTTTACAATTTTATGTTCATGTTTTTATATACTTATGCTCATGATTTTTTTGATATCTACCTCGTTTCCCATTACTGAGCATCTGATCACACCCTTTTCTTATGTTTCTTTTCCCCAGGATATAAATAAATATAATTGGTTTTATATGTCAAAAGGGTGGTATTTATGGAGAAATAAGTGGGAGATGATGTAGATATTTTATAAACCAGTTTTTTATGTTTCTAGTTTTTTAAATCCACTAGAACCTTACGATCCTCATAAATGTGTTTGTATAATGTAATGAATATTCATCTAAAAAGATGTAATATCAATGTATGAAATACATTGGTTGTTATAGTTGTTATCAAAGGATGGGTTTAGTTATACTTTGGAAACTAGGATGATAAAACCTTAGTAAGATCTGTAAAGATAATTATTTGAATAGGTTAAATTCCTAAAATTTTGGTAATGATCATGAATAACCTAGGATTAAACCTAAGATATTGTATACTAAAAGTAATTTCCCTTGATCATTTTGGTTTTTCCACTATCATTAGTGTTTCTCACACAATAATTTTAGGTTTTAGTGAATGGTCAGAATGATAAGGAACCACATTAGCACTAAATATGATGGAAAATTCTACAATTCTCCTCTTGAGAAACCAAATTTAAAGGGATTAGGAATGAAAAATATTGTTGCTATGCTCACACAACTTTTTAAAGTAATGAATCATGCTGGATTTTTAAATTAAAAAATGAGGGAACAACATTTTATTGAGACCATTAGGAGGAAGAATCCACCATCTGTCAGTGGGTCTTCTAATCCCCATGTGACTAAGAAATGGATTAGTACTAATGAAAAGACATTTTTAATTCACCAATGTTCAGAACATGAGAAAGTAATTTTGGATTCTAATTATTTGCAAGGTGAAGTAGATTAATGATGGAATCGTATCAATAATATGAGGTAACATGATGAAATTGACTCCATATAATGAGTTGATTTCAATAACCTATTTTTCAATAATAATTTTCCATGTATTATTTGTATGAAGATAAAGAAGGAGTTCCTTGAGATATAGTTAAATTATAATGAATCAGTTCCCATCTATGAGGAAAATTTTACAAGACTTGAAAGGTATGATTATGGTATTATGATCTAACCTAAAATTAAATTTTACTGATTATTCTATGGATTAAAAACACGTTTTTGAAGGGAATTATCCATAATAGAATTCAGTAACTATAAAGAAATTGTTAGATAAGATATTAAGGTGGATAAGATGATTAGAATTACCCATCTATCTCAAGGTTGTTAAAATAAAAGAAAATGGAATTCGATGGAAATTCTAAAAACCATGGAGAGAAGAAGATGAGTTTTCATTTATTTTCCAAGTGTGGGAAAAAGCAAAGATGAAATTATCTTAAGGGGAATGTTAATTGTTTCAAGTCTATAAAGGTAGGTCATATTGAAAATGAATTCTGAAGTGATGGAAAAAAATTAGCTAATGATGAAAATAGTGAGAAGGTTTCACATAATACACCCCCACACTTCAATGATATATCTTTAAGGAAAATGGGAGTTATGACAATTAGTTCCCAAATATATGGTTTAATGATGATGATCGACATATAAAACCATTTAAAGCCAAATAAAATGGGAAATCTCTTTCTATCAGTATTGATAATGTGGAGAAAGACAACAAAGTGGTGCAATGATTTAGTGTTTTTTTATTGGGATGCAATAATAATGTTTTAAAAGTACTTTTATAGTATTATGTAATAATGAAACATCTAAGGATTGGTCCAATTTAGTTTTTCCATTAAGGATTTAAAGGAATATGTTGAATGGTACTCGTAACCATGAAAATTGATTAATTTTATAAGTTTATAATTTTTGGAGCACTCAAGATTAGGGAAAATATAACCTTTAATATGTTCCTGATAAGATAAAGATATGTTTATTTGTGATAAAAGAAATGATATAGTATCGATGACCACTAAACTGATTAGTGATATGATGAAATTGTGGTTTATGATATCATGGATTATGTTTATAGAATTTTTCAATTTTTGGTATGAGGAAAGAATTAATTTTTGAAATAATTATTGTATTCATCAATGTTTTATGGTAATTTAGTTTATCACCATGTTTTAATAGAATATATGATAATACTCTTCACTTGATTGGTGTGTGAAAATTAAGAGATATGTGATGTTGTTTGGGGGATTAATGATAATTTTATTTTATAAATTGTCTAAACTTTTTTTCAATGTTTTGGATTTTAACCTTTTAGAAAGCTTATAAGGGTAACTATTTGTGAAATGGTTTAATTTATACTTAGATGAGGTTTTAGATTTTAATGTATTACTTCACAATATTAAGATTTATTTTATATTGGATAAATTGTTCTCTACATTTTTTTATGATGATAATTAGAGGTACAAGGAATGAAATATAATACTATTATGGATATTATGATCTACTAGTTTTTAGAAATTAAAATTTAATCTTAATTTCTTAGAGTAAGATATGAATCATAAATTGATTAAGGCACAACCATAAAATGATATTGTACTTATAAAATTAAATTAAGTAAATATATCTTCTCATAGTATTTTAAAATAAAAGTTTATCTAATTATATTCATTTTAGATGATATCATTGACATTTTTCAAACCTATTTGGTCGATGGTTTGTGCTCACTAAACTTATCATGACAATGTTCTCTATCACTCTCTATTAGTTATTTGGGATTAGTTCTCCCATCCAAATTCATCTTTTAATGTTTTTCCAATAAGGAAACCTAGTAATGCATTAATTAAGTAACATTTATGTTTCCAATTTTCCCTTTTCAAGAGAAGTTTTATTATTTGGTTTTATGTTGTGGGTTTGTATGAATAAATTATCAAAGGATAAAAAAATTTGATGACGAAGATGAATTTTGAGGGAGGAATTCAATTTAAGGGGGGTAGATTGTAACAACCTGAGTTTTTATGAATTATGTTTGAAATAAATTAAAATTATTTTATGGATTGAGTTTCATACCATGCCAAGTAAATCCTGATTAATACACAATATTATGTTACATGCAAAAAATAGTTTGACATGTATTACATGTAAGACTAATTTTTTCTTGTGTTACCCACAAAAAATAATATCCTTTGATAGCTTGTGTTACATGAAAGACCAAGCATTACCAAATAACCATAAACTATTTATTATGATAGTTATCACATATCGATTGGAATAATGGGAATGAATAACATTAAATTAATTATGAAATGAATTATTGGGTCACCATGTAATACCCCAATATTTTAAAAGATAAAATATGATTGATAGCATATTCAATACGCAACACCAACTCTAAAAAAAACAATGATTATTTAAATATGAACATTTTAAACATTCCATTAAATTATTGAGTATTATTAGGATTAAATAATTTATGATTTATATATATATATATATGTGTGTCCTAAATATATTCAAAAATTTATTCTAAATAATCAATCATTCTTTTATTCAATTTTGTTCTTCGAAATATATTTTCTTCAAGAATGATTATTTTTTTAACAAATAAATATTATAATAGAAAATTTATAAAATATATTTGATAAAACTAATAATTGTTTTTGAAATCATAATATCAAAATTAACTTAGAGTAAACTTTTTTGATTTTTTATAAAATATTTTTTTTAGTGAATAGTGAAAAATACAGTTTTTATATAAAATTATAATTTCTTTTGATAAATGAATTAATTTAAAAGTATATTTATTAGTTTAGTTTTATTTAAAGGTAAAATAAGTATTATTTAATTATATTTAATTCAATTAATTACATCTAAATCATCTTTATAGTAAATTTTAGTGTAGGTTTATTTCTAGGATTAAAAACGCATCTTTCTGAAAATTGTTTTGAAATGCCTAAGGTTTCTCCATTATAATTAATTAAAATAACCCCTAATTAAAGATTATATAATTAAAATTTTTGTTATATATATATATATACTAAGTTAAATTAATATAATAATTATTACTAATTATAGAGTTCAAGTAAAAGCAACTTTACCTTAAAAATATATTTTTCAGAAAACAACTTTCCATCATGCTTGCATGTTTTATAATAAATTAATTTCTTCCAGATATGTGATTTTTTTATAAAATGGATTATATGTTTGGAATCATCATAATTATTATTATGTAATAATGTAAACTTATTTTTTTTAGAAATATGAATAGTAACTACAGTAAATATATATTACCACGATAAAATGATAATCTGTAATTAAGGGTAAATATTATTTAACAATGTCTATAAAAAAATTCTCCATAAATTATGAATAATTATATTTAATTTCTATTGAAATATTTATTATATTTAATCCTTATAGTTTTTACTTTATAAAATAATAAGTATTCAGTTTGATAGAAATTATATTTTGATACGATAAAACACAAATTATATTTCTAGGTAGTATGAAATTTCTATGGAGAAATTCCATTTGAATAATTAATGGATTTTTAAAATAAATTTTATTTTAATAAAATATTATTATGAAATTATTATTAATAAATTTAATGGAAAATATAATTTTTATGATGTCAAATGTAATTAATATAATTGGTTGAAAACTATTATTATAAAAAAAACCCAGCATTTCTCAATAAATATCAATTATATTTTAAAAGTCAATATTCATATGTCTAGAAAATTATTTTGATAAAATAAAGTTATTTTTTGAAATACATTTTGGAAATTATCCAATGGTGAATTTTTAATAATTTTTGGAGACCCTCAAATTTTTGGGTAAACACTAAATACGGTATAAATATATAGTACACATTATGACATAATAATGAACCCAAAATGATGTGATAAATAATATAAAGGGTAAAAAAACCAAATATATGTTTCCCCTTTAAAATAATGTGATTTTCAGTTTATTTGACTAAATTTATAAATCTTTTATGAATCCTCCAAAACCTATAATATATTTTAATATTTTTAAAAAATTTCCGTAAGGACATGATTCACTTCCACATCATCTGGGGTATTATTTTAATAATTTTGTCTGTAGGTATTATAAAATAATGAAAAAAAATCCCATTTTTTAAAAACCATCAGAAGTTTTGTGGTTTTCGTTATTTTATTTTGTAGAGTCCAAAACCTAAGTTTGGGAATTAATAAAGAACTCCTCTCTGTTTTCCAACATAAAACCACCCAATATCAACATTATCTTCACTAAAAAACTTTACAGAACATCCTTACTCTTCCGTCCACTCTCTAATGTCCTCCCAATATTCCACCAATTTTTCAATTGGATCCTCCAAATATTTTGGAAATACCCTCTCGAGGTAAGGGACCTTCCTATGCTCTATTTAATTCAAGAATATTATTTAAAATTAGTTATTTTAATTTCAATTGGTTATATAGAAATTCATTTATACATATTACATTCCTATCAAATTTAATTTATTTTAATGAAATTCCATTTATTATCTCTCATTTTTACCCTTACCTAAGTCATTACTCTTCCCTAATTTTGTAATGGATTTCACTCTTATCATTTTCTTTCAACCACCCTCTTTATACTTAGCCTTTTGAATCTCAATTGGTTATGTTGTCATATATTTATAATGATACCTATACATTCCAATTGATTATATAATAATTAAAATTACATTAATTTTTTATCATTATAGCATTTACATAATCTTTTACCGTGCTAGAATTTAGTAAGGGATCCTCTCTTTCTACCCTTTATTCAAGAATGTTGTTCTTTTAATTCACATTTATTTTCAATTCCTAATGTTGGGGTGCGTTTTTACACATTCACCATACCACCCATATCATTTACAAATTATTATAGACCACTTTAAATCTCATTAATCCCTCCCATGAACATTTATGATCCCTTATTATGTTGTCAAAATTTTAGTGTGGGATTCTATGTCAAAAAAATGTATAGTGAATACCCATACCAAATTACTGACAAGGTTATTCACCTTTATAATCTTATGATTATTTTATTAGGAACTTACATGTATGTATTTGACACTCCTTGATTTTGAAATAAAATTTAATGAAAAATTATTCAATTTTTGAAGAATTATGTGGAACACTTAAGCATGAGAATGAAATGAAAGTGATAGGTGCACCTAGAGTTATATAGAGCTCTAATGCATTGGGTAATGTTTTAATCTCATGAGACATCATAAAAAGGATTAAAGAGTGAACCTAGTCCATCATGATAATTTTTACATCATGAAGTCTTTGAATTTATCCTTGACCTATGTTTGTGATATAGTGTTTTAATTTGTTTCCACATTTCCCATGTTACCTTTATGTTATTATGCAATATCATGCACTATTGTTCATGCTTATGATTCTAAACCATTTTATGACCCATGGATATTCAAACCATCTAAAATAAATTAATTTATTCATTTTAGGCTATGTTTATTCCCTTACAGGGCTTTATATCTCACCCCATTTTTATGTATGTCCCCAGGTTATCCAGTGCAATTTTAGGTATGAAGGAATAATATAAGCATGTAAAAGAATTTTTTAATAAAGATGATGTATTTCATATTTCACATTGTTATTTAATGTACATAATTATTAAATACACTATAATCCTCAATATTATGGGTTGTTTTATGTGTAAATTTATGTAATAAATCCATAATTAAAGTGTAATAAAGAGTAGGGTTGTCATATTTGATTTCAGAGGAACATTTTGATATTTTTTGGATTAGGATTAGAAAACTCCAGTGAAAACTTTAGATATAAAAATATTTATTATAAAACATCCATAATTTTTGGTAAAGTATAGTGTAATTACTCTATCATGAAAATAAATCCATGTTTAGAAACTACAAGGAGATGTTGATATGGCATATATGTACATAGGGTTAAACCCTAAAAATGATGCATTAAGCTAGACTCGACCGGGAACTGGTGGCCAAAATTGGTCCAGGTTACAAACCTAATTTGACACTCCTAGAGGATGTGATTTGGTAATTCACAATATCATTAAGAACCAATATTAATGTAATAAGAAATACCATTATAGTCTATGTTAGAAAATAGGTAATGAATAACTTGGAAATTATTAGGTTAGGGAAATCCTTATCATTTATAAGTTATCCCATTAATGTTATTGGATTTCCATTTATGTGTTTAATATCTTAGAATTACTGATTCATAATTTTCCATTCATTATATTCAATGGATTTAAATAGGGAGAACCCAATCAATAACAAATGTGATGGGAAATTCGATGACTTCCTAGATGAGATGTTTAACGTGATATGCGACTAATTAAGAAATATTGTGATTATGCCTAACTAGATTCAAAAAATTATAATTTACAACTATATAATATTTGAATGTCCAAATAAATCAAAGAATATAAGTATGATGTCTCATGCAAGGTCATATGATAAAGGTGATAAAGGAAATAAGATTCAATTTCTCGTTTGTCAAAAGTGTGGAAAGTGGCACCGAGCTAAATGTCACGAAAGAACATTAAGCTGTTTTAAGTGAGGAAAAATAGGGAATGAGGTATCTAGTTTCCCTAAAATAATAATAATAAAGAGTGTGATGTAAGATAATAAATTATATCTTATAGAACCCTTTATTATTTAATGTCTTGTGTGTGAATAATATGGGCATTATCCAAGTCGATACCCTAATCTGAGGGTTTAATCGTAGACTAGAAACCTATGTTATTGAAATCATTGAAGTGTAAGGATTAAAATGTTGAAGAATTTTTATTTAATATTTATGTTTAAGAAGTATCATATTAATGAAATTATAGATATAATAATCATGAAATATCTTACGAGTGTCCCAAAATAGTTTGTATTTCATGATTCGAAACAAATAATGAATGGTACTGTTAACCTATAAAAGTGATTTAGTGTTAAGTTTATGTTTTATAAAAAATGATTGAGGGGTGATAACACATATTAGGTGTTTTATTTTGGGATAAACCTAAATATTCTTGGGATGATATGTCTAATTTTAATCTTTTAAATCATTGATACAACTTTTGATGATTTTTTTAATGGAATTATTTTTGGATTAGAGGAGATTAATGATATTTTGGGATATGTTTTATTGGGGTTGAGGTATGTATACCCATTAGGATTATATAAGATGAATGATATTTTTTTAAGGTGTATGATGAATGGTATGATACAAACCTTGAATATCATAAACTCTTTAATTTTGTAGGTTATTAGTGTTATATAGGGGTAGTTGTTCAAAGAATAATCTATATTAACCTTTTGGATTATTTGACTAATTTTAGAGATTAATGTACTCAGGTTTATTAATTTTTAGTATCATCTTTCTATAGGATAACCATTTTGGAGTGAGTAAATATAGTATGAATAATTTTTTATTATTTGGTGTATTATGTCACTTGTTAGAAATTTATTCTTTTGCTTCAAAAAAAATTAAAAAAAAATACATCTTGAGTTCTCATCATATGGAAAAAAATAATATTTTTTAGTAGAAATTAATTATAATTTTCAATGAATTATATTTTCTTATGTTACTATTATAGATGATAAATGAATTCCTTAGCTTTAGTAAAATAATCTTAACTCCAAAATATTTTCATATTATTATCATTTTTGTTATGCTCATTTTATCAACCACGGATTTGTGGTTTTCTGGTCATGGAATTTCTCCTATTCATTTTCTATATCATACACAATTATTTATTTTTCATTATTTTTCTCTTCCATGTCTAAGTTTTCATTTCCAACTAATGTTATCCTAATAATAAACCTATTTATGTGATTACATTTATATTTAACTTTCTCTATTTTGAAGAGGATTCTTTGTTAACCCATTTAACGATATGGGTTCTTAATAAATATATTTTCATGTGTCAAAAAATTGCTTAACAAGTTCAAGTATAAATCCCGAAGATGAAATTTATTAAAGGGGGGATATATGTAATGCCCTGATTTTTTAAAAGAGAAAATTATGTTGGATACTGTATGCAATACACATCACTGAACCCAAACAAACAATGACTGTTTAAAAATAAAAATTTTAACATCTACATTAATTTCTCAGATCTGAGTAGGATTAAATAATTTATAATATATATATATATATATATCTTAAATATATTGATAAATTATTACTAAATAAAATTTCATTTTTTGATGTTGTTATGTTCTTCAAAATATGTTTTCTTTAAAAAATGATTATTTATTTATTTTTTTGAAAAAATATTAAAAATTATTTTCTAAAACTTTTTGAAAATATATTTTATAAAATCAACTCGATTTTGATATCATTATATGAAAATTCACATAGGGAAAAAATTTAATATTTTTCGAAATATATATATATTTATGGAATATTAAAAAATACAATTTTAATATAAATTAGTTATTTCATTTGATAAATAAATTTACAAAAAATTCTAATTATTATTTTAATATTATTTCAATGTAACATAAATATTATTTAATTATATTTAATCTAACTAATTATATTTCAATAATATCTATATCATATTTTATTATAAGTTTATTTTTAAAAATAAAAATGCATCTTTCTAAAAACTATTCTAAAATCCATAATATTTCTCCATTATAATTATTTAAAATAACCCCTAATGAAAAATTATATAACTGAAAATTTTAGATTATATATCAATACTTATGAATTTAAATTAATATAACAAATATTACTAGATATAGAGTTCATGTAAAATAGGATTTTCTTTAAAAAAAATTATCTTTTGGAGAACCACGTTCCATCATAATTATAAGGTTTATATTAAATTAAATTATTCCAACTCTGTGAATTGATTTCGATAAAAATGGATTCTATATTTAGAATCATCTTAATTAATATTATGTAATAAATCCATCTTAATTTTTGAGAAATATGAATTGTAACTGTAGAAAACATTTATTACCAAAGTAGAAGGATAATATGTTAATTAATGTTAAAAATAATATAAAAACTTCTAGAAACAAAGTAACCCTAATATTTTGGATATTTATATTTACTTTTCATTTAAATTGTTAATATATTTATTCCTTATTGCTTTTAATTTATAAATTATTATGTAATCAATTTGATAAAAATATATTTTGATACAAAAAAACATAAAATATATTTTAAAGTAATATGAAATTTCAATTAAGACATTTATTTTTCTGTATTAATGTATTTCTTAAATAAAATATATTTTTAAAAAATATTATTATTAAATTATTATTAAAAATTGAAATTGATAATATAATTTTTATGACGTTAAATGTAATTTCTATAATGGTTCAAAAACTACTGTTCTCAGAAACCTAGTATTTTTTAATAAAAGTAAATTATTTTTTAAAAGTAAAAAATCATATATTTGAAAATTTCTTTTTATAAAATAAATGTTATTTTTGGAATCAGAACCTCGAAATTATCTAATAGTAAATTTTTCATAATTTTCTGAGATAGTAAAATGTTCAGGTAAACATTAAATAGGGTACAAATATACAATGCATATTATGACAGTATAATGAACCAAAAATGATATAATAAATACTATAAATTTTATCCAAGACCTGATATATATTCCCCTATTAGATACTATTATTTTAACTTTATTTTGTTTAAATTTTATAAAGAATTTATGAGTCCTCCAAAACCAAAAATATATTTTAATATTTTTAAAATAATTGATTTTAGGACATTAATCTCCTACATATCAGTATTGGTGTTATTTTAATAAATTATTCCATTATACTAATAAAATAATTAAACCCACGTCAATTTTCTAGAATGTGTGGGAAAATACTATTGTAAGGTTTGGGGTTATTTTTTATTTTATTATATAGATTCCAAAACAAAATTTGGGAAATTAATAAAGAACTCCACTATCTTTTCCTATATAAACCCACCCAAGATCCATATTATCTACACTAAAAAACCTGGAAAACATACTTATTCTTATATCCCCTGTATAGAGTCCTCCTAAGGTGCCTTGAAGCTCTCAAGAGGCTCCTCAAAATCTTTTGGAATCACCCTTTCAAGGTAAGGGATCTTCCTCTCCTTTTTCCAATTCATAAACCTTCTTAGAAATTATTATTATTTAATTTCAATTAGTGATATTTTTATTCATTTATAAATATTACCTTACTATCCTATTTAATTTATTTAATGATATACCATTTATTATCACTAATTTTGACACTTACCTAATATGGTACCATACCGAAATTTAGTAAGGTATTTCACTCTTCTCATTTCCATTCAACCACCCTCTTTATAATTATCATTTTGAATCTTAATTGGTTTTGTTATCATATATTTATAAAGATTAATATTTTATAAAATTTTTACTATAATAATTATATACCTTTTATCCACTCTCATTATAACATTTACCTAATCTGTTACCATGCCATAATTTAGTAAGGGGTCCTCAAATAATCCCATTTATTCTAGAATCTTCTTCATTTTATTCCCTTTTATTTTCAATTACTAATGTTGGGGTGTGTTTTTTTAAATACCGCATACTTCAATTGTTATTTATAAATTATGATAATCTAATTTCACTCTCATTAATCCCTCCCATGAATATTTATGATCCCCTGTTATGCTTCTGAAATTTCATTCTGGGATTCCATGCCAAAAAACGTGTAGTGAATTCCTATACCCAATTCCTAGAAAGGGCGTTTACCTTTATGAACTTATAATTTTTTGGTTGGCGACTTAAATGCATGTATTCCACACTCCTTTATCATGAAATTATATATGATGAAAAATTATTCCAGATTGTATGATCTATGTGGCACATTTAAGCATGAGACTGAAATAAAAGTGATGGGTGAACCCTAAATTATATAGTTCTTCAATGCATTGGGTAATGTTTTTGTCCCTTTAGAGGTAATGAAAGGGATTAGGGAGTGAAAATAATCCATCGTGGGATTTTTTTCCATAATTATATCTTGGATATTATCAATGAAATTTTTTTATGATGCAATGTATTATTTTTTTCCACATTTCCCATGGGGCTTTATGTTATCATGTTATATCATGATTATGATTCTCATCCCTTTTACGACCCATTGATATACATATTGTAAAAAAATGAATTAATTTATTCATGTCATTACATATTTATTCCATTACTATTATTTATATATCACCATCTTTTATGTATGTCCACATGTTATCTCATGTAGTTTTATGTACAAAGGAAAAATATCATCATATTAAGGATGTTTTCAATAAAGATGATGCATTTCATCTTTTATATTGTTATGTAATGTACCTAATCCTCAAATACACTATAATAATTTATATTATGGGTTTTTATGTGTAATTTTGTGTAATAAATCAAGAACTAAAGCGTAAAAAAGACCAGGGTTTTTATATACCACTAAATTAGAGATGGCGATTATAACTAATTAAAAATAAAGGATATGTTTTATGAAATTAAATTCCAATAAATGAATTTTGTCTTAATAAATTAAAGTAATGAAATTTATATTTTATATATTCATTCAAATATTTTGAAACTCATAAAACAAGTTTTATAGACATAAAATAAGAACATATCCATTTTTAAGAATAAAAAGTTGTATTCTTCCAAAAGGTAGTTTTTGTGCCTTTTAATGAAAGAATTGTATCAAAAATAAATTTGGACACTATTATAAATTTTATTTGACCAAATAAACTTATTTTTTTAAATGAAGATTTCAAAATCATCTTAGGTTAATTTTTTAGGTTTTTTCTAAAAAGTGCCATCTTTTGATGAATAGTGAAAATACTAAATTTTAATTGAAATTTGTCTTTTGATCCAAATATTTTGTAATGATAAATTATATTTTAAATTGGTTTTAAAGTAAAAATAGTTCAATTATAGATAAATTAATATAATTTATTTAATTGGAATAATTTTTATATTGAATTTAGATATAGAACTTAGTGAACTCTTGAGAATTTTAACTTTAAAAAATCATCATCTTCTCTTCCCATCTACATGATTAATTTTAAATTAATTTTAGCCAATTATTTTTTTTTTGAATTTTGAAAATTTTATTTCATAATTATAATAAAAATATTTAAATTTATTAAATATATTCAATTTATTTTTGGACAATATGAATAGTAAAACACGTAATTTTTATTATCATGGTTAAGGGTAAATCAGATAATTGAGGTTAAAATAATATTATATATTTTATCCAATTACCTTAATATTTGGAAAAAATTTATTGTATGATAAATTTGGGAACAAAATCATCAATGGTATTAATTTTTGACCTTTTTTCTCCACTTGGAGTACATTAAAACCCTTAAAATATTTTAATTTAAGAAAAGTCAAATTTGTCTCACTGATGTTTTTAAAAGGTATATCATTTTCAATATGTATTAATACAAGACATATATTTGAAATGAAATATTATTTATAAAAAAAAATTAATATTTGTTATGTTTATTTATTTTTAATTTTTAGTGGAGAAATATGTACCTTAAATAATTACACAATGATGATGTAGTAATTATTCAATTAATGAAACAATCAGATAAATTATATTAAAAATATTAAATTAAATATTATTTGAATAAATTATGGTTATAAAAATATTAAATAAGGAAAAATGGGATGATATATGGAATAAATTATAATATTTTTTCCGTTAATGGTCTAATTTACTCTCTATAAGTAAAAATTGCAACCTTTTAATATTGAAAAATGGGTTGTCGTGGTTAAAAGTGAAATATGATAACTAATAGTTAATAAAAATAATAAGGTTTAAAATAACACCAAAACTTATCTAAAATATATTTTTTAGTGTGATTAAAACCTTATATTATTTTATCTTCTAATCCATGTCCATTTTTTGGTATTTTGATAGAAAATTAATTTATAATAATTTAGTCTTTTGAAAAAAATCCAAAAGTACTCATCACCTCAGTTATAAAATAAAACCAATTATTATCATTTATTCACACATAAAACCCACTTTTGTTTAGAAAAAACTAATCAAAAGTTTCTCTAATCTTTTATCCCTTCATCTTATAACCCTTAATTTGGGTAAAAAGCCAACCAAGGAAGTCATTTTGGTGCAAACCAAGAGAAGATACCCGAAGAAGATGTAAAGTTCATCAACAAATGTTTTTGTTTTATTTCTTCCTTAAAACCCTTAAATTATTTTTTATAATGATTATATAATTACCTAAGTATATTTAATATACTAATAAGTTTTTATGTTTTGGTTAATATTGAAAAACCCACACACTTCCGTCAAATGGGACACACAATCATCATTCGTGTGTATGGAGGACTACCGTCTCACGAACCGATGTCATTCATCCCTCAATTAGCACATTTAAGGTTGATAATAATGATGGATTTATATTTTATATATGATTTTTTATTATGTTATTATAATTCTTCAATTACTATATGATACAAACCTTTATTCTTTCCATTTTATGGGAATATGATAACGTCGTTCGTGTGTATGGTTGACTACCAGCTCACGATGAGATATGATTCATTCATGATTTACATGTAATTTATTAAGTATGGTTTTAATAAACATATGGGACATATATGACATAAAAATCATATAATTTTCTTTTTTTAATTGAAAAGGAAAATGAAAACAATGTTCATGCATACGTATAGTCTATCATATCCATGAATGGTGTATTTTAGTTTCTACCATTTACTTTTATAAATAACCATAAATACATATATAATGAATATATATGATATTTATATCATTTTTATAATTCTGTATATGATTAAATAATGATATATTTAAGAGGACCAAAAATAAAAAGTCAAAACATGTATAAAAACAAAGCATTTATTACCAAAAACATAAATTTAAGATGAAATTATTAATAATTGAGTAATATTAAGTGATAATTAAATCGTGTATGATATTATATATATGACTATGGTTATTTTATTGATTTATAATAATATTATATTTATTATACATGATGTTTGAGTGTATATGAAGGAACTCAAGACTTAAGGTAAGGGATTTTTGTCTATATTTATGTGGGACACATGCCTCACACACTAGTTATTACTTTTTGTGTGGTGTATATAATTCCCATGAATGTATTTTAAGAGTGTTATCTTGAATATTGTGGTATTTAAATATCCATATAATTAACATTATTTCTTGGTGAATATAATTAGAATGATTACACAGTGCTAAGGTTTTATTTCAGAATCTTATCATTATTCAGGATTGTTTCTATTTAAGTATCCAGTTGGGGATATTTCTCTTCCATGACTTTTTTCTAAAAAAATTTACAAAATTTTTTTATAATATCCTCTTATTTTTTTAAAGTCGTTTTTACTCATGTTTTAATTTTTTAAAAATAGTTTGATTGTAATGTTGTTTTATCATTTTCTAAACAAAGAAATTTATGATTAAAAAAACAATTATGGAAGAAATTTATTTTTTAAGTTATATGGAATTAGGGTATTTTTTCACTTTTATGATTCCTTAATTACTTGAGGTATCCTTTACAATCTTACAATTTTATTTTTAAATAAAACTTTTGTTTTTATAATTGTGCTGTATTTTTTAAAAAATTGTTTACTGAATTGAAAGGATATATTTTTCTCATGAACTATTTCATGTGATCTTAAAAAATAATTTTTTATATAATAAAACATTATTTTATATAACTTATGTTTTATTGGGGTATGATCCAAGGATACCATTCTTAATCTTTCTTGGAATGTTTTTCCTTTATTATGGAATGATGTTTATAAAATATTTTTCTTTTCCATGAGTATTGTTTTCATGAAATTTTTATTAAACCCATTTATTTTTATGGGTTATGATGTGAATAATTAATTATATTCTTATGGAATACATATATATTGTTTTTATTATGTAACAGTTGGGACCAATATCTCCATCCAATGTATTGGGTAGTGATTTATATCTCATGAGATAGACATAACTGGAATGAGGAGTGAAATCAATTAAATAAAAGAATTTATACACTGTGATAGTATTGGGAGAGAACCTTGACTACTATGATGGTCTAGGAAGTAAACCCATTCCATTATGATAATCTTGGAAATGATCCTTGACTAATATTTAAAGGATATTCTAAGCTTATGTGTTTACCAAAATTACATTTATATGATAAGGTTATTTTCTCATGGCTCATGTTACATTATGATTTATGTCACATAAACTACAAATATTTATTCCATGATGCATGATTATGATATAGTTTTTTCAAGGTATGATTTTCAAATGTTATATTTATTTTTTTATATACTTATGCTCATTTTTTTATATCTACATTTTTTTCCCTTAATGATAATCTAATCTCACCCTTTTCTTATGTTTCTTTTCCCTATTATATGAATAAATGTATTAGTTATAATACTTCAAAAAGTTTATTAGTTATGAAAAAATAAGTGGGATATGATGTAGATATTTTATGAACTACTTTTTATGTTTCTAAGTTTCCAAACTCACTAGACCATTAAAATCCTCATGCATGTGTTTTTATAATGTAATGAATATTCATCTAAAAAGATGTAATATATATGTATAGATATATTAGGTCATTATAATAGTTGCACTCCATACCATATGGATTTTTTTTATATGATTCATCGAGTGAAACCTCAAAATTTTCAATCATCATACACGTGTTGATCTTATTGATCCATGCCCATGCATTCTATCAATGTTTGAGAAAATTTATCTGTGATTTCCTCATCCACCGAGAAACTTTTTTTAATCAAAACCTTGAGTAAACAATCCAACAAACATCCCTTAAAATCCACTGATCCTTATCTCACACAGAGACCATCACCGATCTATAACCCAAACGGAACAATGCATATAAAAAACATAATCTCAATCATAAATAGTGGTTTTCGATCTTGTAAAACCTAATAAAATAACCTAATTCATGAACCCAAGAGTCACATATCATCAAAACTAGGCTTAAACACCTATAAAACTTATCATGCACTACAATAAGTAAGCCTCATCTTGCCTAAACTACCTCAGTTCTTACTTTACAATATGCCTGACATCTCACCCATGATCCCCTTTATAGGGGCATTATCCAAAGATAGAAGTGTTTAATATTCTATCACCATGCCATCAAAAGTGCATCCAAAATAAATAGGGTCATACAACATAATGATCTTTCCCTTTGAAACCAAACCTTGATACCAAAGAAGTTCAAGTTCCTTACATTATAAAATCCCAAGTTACCTTCACACTTACACCACATATCTGACTGCACTTCTAGGAATCAATCTCATAACACGAAGCATATACCCATGCCCCTTATTTCTATGTCAATCACAAGTATAGGATAAACCTCTACTGTGTTACCCTCATATATCTTACCTATCTCAATTGTAATAGAAAAAAATCATGCTACTCAATCATAACACGTGTCTCACAAATATACTAAGGAACATCTCAAAGGAACTAATCTTCCCCTCATAAACCAAAAACCATATCTCTGAGAAGTCACAAATCATAGGGAAACATCCTTGTTCCCATATTAAACATCCCCAGGAAACTCATGTTCCAAAACCCACACTCAAGGGTTCCCTTGCTCTCTCTCTCTCTCCCTCTCACACAAACATATGAATAATATATATCAGTCATCATGTGCCAAATCCATCACCCACTATATGGTGCCAATCCCCACTAGGATGTTTTATACAATACTACCCCATCTAGGACCACTATCACATCCATGCATATATAATGACATCATTCTATGATGTTTTGTATCATGTAAAACCATAGTATTATGGTTTAACAATGTTTAACTCCACTAAGATCTATATAAAAAACATATATATTATTTTTGACACATTAAACAACTAAACCCCTTCACCATCACCTAAATGGTTTTCATCACCAAGGAATCTAATTCCTATACAAACCCACTGGTGGACACTTCACATTACTTACACAGAGGGACTACATAGTCATCATCAAAGTACATCCCTCTATAAATTCCACATGACCGTCCATTAGAAGAAAATATATTTTTGTTTTATTGAGAATAATTCCACTAAAAAGTTATATAGGGAAACACCATATAAGTAATTTTTTATAGTTAAAATAAATAAACCCTCTTTGTCAAGGATATCAATCACATACTATCATAAAAATTTCATGTGTGTCTTACATGAAAAAAATGATGGATGTAAACTTTCCTCATTCCAATGGTCCAAGAGATAAAACTCATAAATCAAAAATCCAAAACTAAAGCACATCACACTAGGTGAAACCATTAAATCAAAAAAGAAATAATTAAAAACCAAAAATAAAAATACCATATCCCTTGTGACTTGGACTTTACATTGAGAAATTTGTTCATAATGTACCTGTATGGGGTCCATCACAAGCTCTGACATATAACTATTCCCTATCTACCATATCCCCAAGTAGTAAGTCAAATAAAAATATGCTTTAATAACACATTTTAACAAAACTATGTTCAAATACTACATATCAATGTCCCAAATGGCATCACCACATGACCTCATGAATTCCTACTTATATTCTAGAGCCTTAAAAATATAAAAAAGGTTCTACGGTGTTACCAATGGGATATTATATCCTTATTTCATAGTATAAACATATAAAAAATATCATACTACATCGATAATACATAATCAAAGTATATAGACAAATAAATAAGGACCGTTCCAGATAAACATTTAATGCATAATCATTTATTCATACTTCTAAATATCTCCCACTAAGTTGATCACATAAAAAAATTAAATAATTAATAATATATATGGTAGCTTTACTACCATCCCTGAGCCCCATCACGTCTATCTACTGAATTCATAAAAGCTATCCAACTGAATGATACCATCTTTGGCCTCTTTACTACCTGAACATAGGATAAATGAGGTCTTCCTAGGTACTAAGGTATCATGGATGTCTGATTAGGGTCAGAGTACAACTCAACAGGGTTCTACTAATGGGGTCCCTAACATAACTATTAAATTATTTTATGACTATGTGATATTATTAGAATAAAACATATAATGTTTAATCATAATAAAATAATCACTATCAATACTAGGATTCAAATGTGACACTTAGGATCAACCATACTAGCTTAATATATTGACAAATTTCACTGGGAATCATACCCTCACATGAAACCCAAGTGCATAAATGCACCTTTCCTGAAAAAAATGAGAGTGTTCATCCAAAACCCAGGAGAAGACTCTCCATACCGTGAAACACATATCATAATCTGGAATCTCAGAGTATGTGACTCTCCCCAACTATAAAATATATTTTATTGAAATTAGGGGAAGAATATACCTACTAGGAAACAAGTAAACTCTTTTGGAACTCAATGGTGTGACTCTCCCTTGATAAAAAATAGATCACATGGAACTCAAGGAAAAACTATCCCTACTGTGAAATAAGTAACATCATTTGGAACTCATGGGTGTGACGCTCCCATTTTAGAAAATATACAGAGACATAAGGTAATACCTACACCCTATTAAGAAACAAATACGTTTATATGCAACTCAGTGGGAGACTCGATCCTACTAGAAGCAGATCAACTGGTGACTCAGGGTCATTCCCACATCTTGTCAGGAAACTAGTATTATCACACATTGGGGGAGAACTCTCTCCCTGATACCCTCATATCAACATGCATGGGTAAGTTACCCATTTGAATCCATCACATGTCACCAAGCTTGTTATATCATGTGAACAATCTAGTCCCTCTATTAAAATTCATTATAGATGATCACTATTGATTCTTAGGTTATAAGGTTACAAATGAGATTAATGACACATGTTTCCATGAATTTACTCTATCTCTAGGGTCTATATAATACTTTGAACCTTCCATGGGTACCTTTTTATATATAACAGTTTATAAATATTTAATGTAACCCTATATCTCATACTCTTATCTTGGCCTATACCCATCACTCAAAGGGAATAAATTCCCTCATTAAGACCATATTTGTATCATGGTCTCATTGGACTTATAGAATAATCTATACCATCATCATACAAAAGGGATAACCTCTAGGTCATCTCCTTTATATGTCTATTAGGTCATTCCACTTTCATCTAACCTCTATGTGATTCTTAATGTAACACTTCATAAAGATAAAAGGTTAAAAGGATAAATGTTATTAGCATTTTCAATAAGGAAAAAATTCCATTTCAAGATCCTCCCTGATTAAAATTACACACTTAAGAGATTCTAGGCTCTGAATAGTGTCATCATGAGTGACCACCTTGGATGATTCTTAGGGTGCGTGTGAGGAAAAATCACACTAAATGAACATGTGTTGGCTTTGGGGGACAATAATTAGTCCAATGATTCATTTGAGCACATGGGTGGGACTTATCTATGTATGATGTGTTTGTGGGGTAAGTAGTGGTGCATGGAGGGATAGGTCCTAATAGAAATAATAAAATTTAGGGTATCTATGCTGTCCGTAGGACCCAATTGTTAAATTGTAATCAGAGCGATACCCATCCAAAAGTGTATTGTAACTACCTAGGTTAAAATATAGGGTCCAAAATAGGTAAATATTTGGGGGGGGGTGTGAATGTAACACCATTGAACACTACTAGAAAAACAGGTATTTGTGACGGGTCATTTGCGACGGGATCCCGTCGCAAACGGCTTTTTGCAACGGGGGCCCGTCGCAAATGACCCGTTTCTGAAAACGGTGTCGCAACAACAATTTTTTGCGACGGTCCCGTCGCTAAAGCCTTTTTCCGCGATGGGGAGAATCCCCATCGCAACTAGTACTCCGTATATTTGTAAAAAAAATTTCAAAAACTATTTTCGATGGGGCCCGTCGCAAATAGTTTTTGCGACGGGACCCATCGCAAAAACTATTAAAAAAATAAAAAAAAACTATTAATAAATTATTTTAATGCATATAATAATAATACTTTTTGCGACGGGCATAGTATCCCGTCGCAAATACTATAAAAAAATAAAAAAAATAAATTATTAATAAATTATTTTAATTAATATAATAGTAATCCAATTATAAATCAAAAATAAAAAATAATAAAATATTAATAAATAATTTTAATTAATATAATAATATAATTATAATTCACAAATAAAAATAATAAATTATTTTAATTAATATAATAATAATATAATTATAATTCAAAAAAAATAATAGAATATTAATAAATGATTTAATTAATATAATAATATTAGAATTATTATTCATAAATAAAAAAAATATTAATAAGTTTTTTTAATTAATATAAAAATAATAGAATTATTTTACATTCAAATATTAAAATAATTCAAGTATTACAAAAAAATATAATTAAATTATAATATTATAAAATTTTAATATATATATATAATTTAATATTATAAAATATAAATAATATTATTATTCATATTAATATTGTTATTTAAAAATATAATATTATTTATATTTTATAATGAGACAGAAACTACACGAATAAAAAAAATTATATTTTGATTTCACAAATTTTATAACATAAATACAAACTCTAATATGAAGGAGGGGGGGAGGGGGATCTGCAGATGGTGGTGGAGGAAACTCCATCCCTAAAGCATGAGTGAGTCGGCGCATGTACTCCATCTGCTCCTGATGCTGCTGCTGCCACCGACTCGTCTGCTCCTCGTACAGCTGCTGCTGGCGTCGACGCTCCTCCTCATGTTGCTGACGCATCTGCTCCTGCTCCTATCGGATACTCTCTATCAGTGCAGTCTGAGATCGTAACCGATCCTCATACTATGTAGTAGAAGAAGATGCATGAGCTCCTCTCGAGCTGGACGCCAACATCGTAGCACTGCCATAATAATCTCCGGGAGTTAGTCGAGAGCCGATACCAACTACCCGGCCCTTCTCGAAGGCATACTGGGTGGCCTGCATCCATGCCGCCTCATCAAACTGACGGCCAGTGGTCTGATCTGATGACTCGGCCTGACTCTCAGGTCGGGCCTGTAATGTTGCGGCCTCATATGACTCATGTAGTTGCAATTTAAAATTAAAATTGTGAATATATTATATGCAGTTAATTTTTAAACTTGAAAACAAATAATGCTGACCACGATGTGATGCTGACGATCACCTCTGAGCTCCCCAGTAGCAGGATCACTATACATCCTCCGATATACGTCGTACTCCATAATATCGGGGTGCTCGACAGCCTATAAGAATAAAAAATAAACTGTTAATATTTATAGTTATATAAAATATTTATAAATAATGTACGTACGAGATGCTGTCTATGAGTACTGAAAGAATGAATTCCAGCTCGATAAGCCACCTCCTGTCTCCCCCGATTCTGCCTCCCCACCGATGATCTCCTCTGAAAGGCACCACTCAACCAGTGCGCACATAATCCATCCCATACATGGGATGAAATGTACTCTGGTCGGTGTGCTCTACATGACTCATCAAAATCTGACACTCCTGCTTTCTTCATCGCAGTTTTTCTTAAATTGTGCAAAAACTGACGAAGGCGATCACGCATGGCCACCTCCCATGCCTCGTGGATGGCATCACGCATGGTATCCTCGATCGGATACCATAAACCCTACAAATAAATCAAAATATCAAGTTAGAAATGAGATAATTTTCAAAATAAAAATTATTTATTTACGTACGTACCAATTAATGGTCGAACATGGCCTGCTGCACATCAATGGGAATCTGCTCCCATGTGGTCCACGGCTGAGAGAAATTGTTGCGCAAAATAGCGTTACCCTGTCCAACAGCTATATGTGGAAAACTGTAAAAATAATAAACATTTATTATGTGAATAGATTAATGAAATATTAGTCAAATCCACAGGTTATCACACAGGTTATCACACCTCCGTGTGCGTGGATCAAACCCAAGACGTGGACGTCGCTCGGGGATGGGGTCAGGAATCATCAATCGTGCAAGACTGCGCCCCCTCCGCGTACTCCCTGGAGCGCCTGCAGGCTGAGGGTCATTTGTCAGCAACTCATCCGCATCGAAAGTCAGGTCAGCATCTGCCAACTCAGAAATGTGGCGTCGTCCATCTGAAACAGAAAATGTTAATGTTGTTAGAAAATAATTGATAATTACTATTATATATACATATATACATATTATTATTGTATATAAATACCATGGAATTCTATCAGTTTTCATCTTCATCATCATCTTCATATATGTCAATGTCATCTTCATATTCCTCCTCAACATCATCGATATCCATTCGAGTTACAGTTGCTTCATCTCTTACCATTTCAAATTCATATGTGACATCAATAACATCATCATCATCACCGACTTTTAAATGTTGGGTGTCGACATCGATACTCATGTCTCTTTGTAAAAAAGATTGATTTTGAGTACTCTCTTGAAAAACTTTAATTCTTTGCACATCAGTGAAAGCACATTCACTTTGACTAAACTGATTGTCTCGAATTTTTATTTTTATTACACTCCACCAATCAGTCAAGTCTCTTGATGTAGCACAGTACATTGCGTAATAAACTTGATATGCCTGTTGAGCCAATAAGAATGGTTCATTTACTGCGAGAACACTTTTACATTTAATATCGATGATTCCATGAGTCGGATGAACACGCACGCCTCTCTCTGTATCCAACCACTGACATTTGAACATGGTTATGTAATGTTGTCCAAGATAATAGAGTTCAATGATTTCATCAAGTATGCCATAAAAGTCAACTTCATTTTCTCGATGATGAGATCCTCTCAAGCTAACTCCATTGTTCATTGTTTTTTTCAATTCCCCATATGCATGTGTGTGGAATCGAAATCCATTCACCACATATGAATTATAAGTTTTAACACGTTTGGAAGGTGAGTTACTCAATACACACAGCCGTTTGTCAATTTTATCAGTATGTCGAGACACCTGAAAATTTGTGAAATAATTATCAATATAGTAAACTATACATTGAATGAGTTGCTAAAAGATAAAGAACTTATGTTACCAGTTTTTGGAAACCACTGAGAGAAATTTTTCAGTCGACGTTCTTCGAGAGCAGCTGCTGTAATTTGTGGAATTTTTTTCTTGATATGATTATCATACAACCTATAAAAAAAGTTATTTACTGTAACATAAATGATAGAATAAGTGATATAAACACTTACAGTACAACTGATGTCATCTCTGCACAGTTGAGTAGAACATACGTATGAGCTCTTTGATGTTCATCATATGAAAGCTAGTGTTCATAAACTCCACCAAAACCAAGCTCTGACTGGTTGAAAACAGATAATTGATTGTCAATTTCATCAATCTTCCTCTCATTCCATCCCATTCGGTTGTGTTTTGAAGGATACTCAGATTCAAAATAATGGGAGCAGAAAAAAGATATTTCCTCTTGCAAATAAGCTTCTGCAATAGATCCTTCAACAGATGCTTTGTTACGTACTTTTCTTTTCAATTTTTTCATGCATATTTCAAATGGGTACATCCATCGAAACTGTACTGGACCTCCACATTTGGCTTCATATGGAAAATGTGACATCAAATGCTCCATTGAGTCAAAGAAAGATGGCGGAAATATTTTTTCCAGTTTACATATAATTACAAAAACATCTTTTTCAAGTTTTTCTAGAGCATCATAATCTGCTGTAGCCGCACAAATTTCCCGAAGAAAATAAGACATGTCTGTTATGGAATCCCAAATCACAGATTTCAATAGACCTCTTAATCCAATGGGTAGCAGTCTTTCCATTATAACATGACAATCATGACTTTTTAATCCAGTAATATGACCATTCTTTACACATCTACCCAAATTGGAAGCACAGCCATCTAGAAGTCTCAAATCTACAATCCACTGACAAAATAATAAACGGTTTTCTTTAGACAGTGTATAAGATGCTTTTGGTTTCAGTAACCTTTCTGTTCTGACATTCTCAAACAGATCCAATTCTGGACGCCTGCAAATTTAGGCAAGATCTAAACGTGCATTTTCATTGTCTTTGCTCTTTCCTGGCGTATCCAAAACTGTATGAAACAAATTATCAAAACATTTCTTCTCAATATGCATGACATCTAACATGTGTCAGACCAACAAATCAGACCAATATGGCAAATCCCAAAATATGCTACGTTTAATCCAATTGTGTTCTTTCCCAAAACCAGAAATTTTTTGTTGGTTTATTGTAGGGCCAAAAGTGATGGGAGGTAATGAAAATACAAGTGATTTTAACTCCGAACCTGATAGCATTTTTGGAGGTCCTTCCCTTTCAACTGTTCCTTTTCTGAAATGAGATCTGTTTCTGCGAAAAGGATGATCAGCTGGAAGAAATCTGCGATGACAGTCAAAATAACAAGGTTTCTTTCCATGAATGAGCATAAATGATTTGTTCTCTCCCATACAGTAAGGACATGATTTCTGACCATGTGTACTCCAGCCAGATAACATCCCATAAGCCAGGAAGTCACTTATTGTCCACATCAATGCTGCTCTCAGTATGAAATTCTGTTTCGTTGCAACATCATATGTACTGACACCAGCACTCCACAATAAATTCAATTCATCAATCAATGGTTTCAAATAAACATCAATATTTTCCTTCGGATATCCTGGAATTAGTAAAGTCAAAAAGATATATGGCTCCTTCATCAACATCCATGGAGGTAAATTGTACGGAGTTAAAAAAACAGGCCAACATGAATATTGACTACCCTAAGATCCAAACGGACAGAAACCATCAGTGGAAAGGCCCAATCGAACATTTCTAGCTTCTAAAGAAAAGGATGGATGCAATCTATAAAAAGTTTTCCATTAATCACCATCGGCTGGATGATTCAAGCTTTTATCGGTTGAAATATTCTCTTTATGCCATGACATCATTGTCGCTGTATTCTTAGACATGAATAAACGCTGAAGTCTGGATGTAAACAGAAAATATCTCAATTGTTTTACATGAATCAAACCAGACTTCCCGTGTTGTCCTTCTTTATATCTCAGTTGCCCACATGTGGACAACTATCCAACGACTCATTTTCCCCAGAATATAAAATGCAGTCATTTGAACATGCATGAATCTTCTGACAAGTATGTCCCAAATTTCGAACCAGCCTCTTACTCTCATAGTAATTTGCAGGTAAAACATTTCCTTCGGGTAATAGGTTTTTAAGCAAAGAAAATATCTGGTCAAAACAGGTGTTTGACATTCCATTATCTGATTTGATAGCCATAAATTTTGCAACTACTTCTAATTTTCTCATCTTGCAGCCAGGATATAATGCATCCTCAGCAGACTTCAACAACTCATAAAACTCAGATGGTGCCAACTCAGGATTTGAAGCTATATCAGCCGTAGTTTCTGTATGTTGAACAGATGAACCTGCAACATCATGTACTAAATCTTGAAACTGGGATGGATCCGGAATCAAGTTGGTATCACCTTCTCTGGAACTGCGTTCACCGTGTTGATACCGAAAAACATAATCTGGTTGAAAACCAAAACGCAAGAGATGTTCTCCCACTTTTTCAAACGTGTCAAACATTCTCAATGCATATTTTCTGCAAGGGCATTTTATCTTGCCTTCTGAAACAAATTCTGGATTTGATGCCGCAAATGATAAAAAAGTCTCCACACCCTCTACATATACTGGATTTAAACCAGAACCGGTTGGATTTCTACGTTGATTTATCCATATGCGGTCACCTAATAATGATTGTTGACGACCTCGTTGTTCCATATTTCTCTATAAAATATAAAAGCATTACTGGTTTTGAATAATTTGTTTGAAAAAACACTCAAGCTAGGATAATTATAGAGTTTAGATCATAAACGACTGACGCAAACTTTTTATTGAGATAGACCTAAAAATTGACCCTTTAAGAATAAAATATGTTGATAATAAAGTAAAACATGTTACAAATATTGATAATTTTAATATTATATAAATTTTTTATTATTTTCATAGTACTAATATTATTGGTAATTATTCCTAATTATTGTTAATTATTACTAATTATTACTAATTATTACTAATTATTACTAATTATTACTAATTATTACTAACTATTACTAATTATTACTAATTATTACTAATTATTACTAATTATTGGTAATTATTACTAATTATTGGTAATTATTACTAATTATTACTAATTATTACTAATTATTGGTAATTATTACTAATTATTACTAATTATTACTAATTATTGGTAATTATTTCTAATTATTACCAATTATTGGTAATTATTACTAATTAATACTAATTATTGTTAATTATTATTAATTATTGGTAATTATTAGTAATTATTGGTAATTATCGGTAATTATTACTAATTATTGGTA
The DNA here is from genome assembly GCA_963277665.1 of Viscum album. Lineage (NCBI taxonomy): Eukaryota > Viridiplantae > Streptophyta > Magnoliopsida > Santalales > Viscaceae > Viscum > Viscum album. Next base: position 185,545,123 of record OY728155.1, on the reverse strand, counting down.
ATTACTACTAATTATTACTAATTATTGGTAATTATTACTAATTATTACTAATTATTACTAATTATTACTAATTATTACTAATTATTGGTAATTATTACTAATTATTGGTAATTATTACTAATTATTGGTAATTATTATTAATTATAACTAATTATTACTAATTATTGGTAATTATTATTAATTATTATTAATTATTACTAATTATTGGTAATTATTACAAATTATTGGTAATTATTACTAATTATTACTAATTATTACTAATTATTACTAATTATTGGTAATTATTACTAATTATTACTAATTATTACTAATTATTGGTAATTATTATTCATTATTACTAATTATTACTAATTATTGGTAATTATTACTAATTATTGGTAATTATGACTAATTATTACAAATTATTGGTAATTATTACTAATTATTACTAATTATTAGTCATTATTACTAATTATTACTAATTATTGGTAATTATCTCTAATTATTACTAATTATTACTATTTACCGGTAATTATTGGTAATTATTCCTAATTATTGGTAATTATGACTAATTATTGTTATGTATTACTAATTATTGGTAATTATTACTAATTATTACTAATTATTACTAATTATTGGTAATTATTACTAATTATTACTAATTATTACTAATTATTGGTAATTATTGGTAATTATTACTAATTATTGGTAATTAATACTAATTATTGGTAATTAATGGTAATTATTACTAATTATTGGTAATTATTACTAATTATTGGTAATTTTTGGTAATTATGGGTAATTATTACTAATTATTGGTAATTTTTGGTAATTATTACTAATTATTGGTAATTATTACTAATTATTGGTAATTATTACTAATTATTGGTAATTATTATTAATTATTACTAATTATTACTAATTATTGGTAATTATTACTAATTATTGGTAATTATTACTAATTATTACTAATTATTACAAATTATTACTAATTATTGGTAATTATTACTAATTATTAGTAATTATTACTAATTATTAGTCATTATTACTAATTATTACAAATTATTGGTAATTATTTCTAATTATTACTAATAATTACTATTTACCAGTAATTATTGGTAATTATTGGTAATTATTCCTAATTATTGGTAATTATTACTAATTATTGTTAAGTATTACTAATTATTGGTAATTATTACTAATTATTACTAATTATTACTAATTATTGGTAATTATTACTAATTATTACTAATTACTACTAATTATTGTTAATTATTCCTAATTATTGGTAATTATCAGTAATTATGGGTAATTATCGGTAATTATTTCTAATTATTGGTAATTATTGGTAATTATTACTAATTATTGGTAATTATTGGTAATTATTGGTAATTATTACTAATTGTTGGTAATTATTCCTAATTATTGGTAATTATTCCTAATTATTGGTAATTATTCCTAATTATTTGTAATTATTCCTAATTATTGGTAATTATTCCTAATTATTGGTAATAATCGGTAATTATGGGTAATTAATGGTAATTATTACTAATTATTGGTAATTATTGGTAATTATTGGTAAATATTACTAATTATTGGTAATTATTCCTAATTATTGGTAATTATCGGTAATTATTGGTAATTATCGGTAATTATTACTAATTATTGGTAATTATTACTAATTATTACTAATTATCGGTAATTATTACTAATTATCGGTAATTATTACTAATTATCGGTAATTATTGGTAATTATCGGTAATTATTACTAATTATTGGTAATTATTGGTAATCATCGGTAATTATTACTAATTATTACTAATTATTACTAATTATTACTAATTATTTCTAATTATTGATAATTATTACTAATTATTGATAATTATTACTAATTATTACTAATTATCGGTAATTATTCCTAATTATTACTAATTATTACTAATTATCCGTAATTATTCCTAATTATCAGTAATTATTACTAATTATCGGTAATTATTACTAATTATCGGTAATTATTACTAATTATTGGTAATTATTATTAATTATTGGTAATTATTACTAATTATTGGTATTTATTGGTAATTATTCCTAATTATTGGTAATTATTCCTAATTATTGGTAATTATCGGTAATTATTGGTAATTATCGGTAATTATTGATAATTATTGGTAATTATTACTAATTATTCCTAATTATTCCTAATTAGTACGAATTATTACTAATTATTACTAATTATTACTAATTATTACTAATTATTACTAATTATTGGTAATTATTGGTAATTATTCCTAATTATTACTAATCAGTGGTAATTATTAGTAATTATTACTAATTATTACTAATTATTGATAATTATTAATAATTATTACTAATTATTGGTAATTATTACTAATTATTGGTAAGTATTACTAATTATTGGTAAGTATTACTAATTATTAGTATTTATTACTAATTATTGGTAATTATTACTAATTATTGGTAATTATTACGAATTATTACTAATTATTCCTAATTATTGATAATTATTGGTAATTGTTCCTAATTATTAGTAATTAAATGAATAATTACCAATAATTAGGAATAATTACCAATAATTAGGAATAATAACATTATTAGTATATTTTATTATTAATATTAAAATAATATAATTTTCTAATTTATATACAATTCTTCTTTCATCTGTGTGTTTTCTATCTCCACATACAAATAATACATGTGGAGACAGCAAACACACAGATGAAAAGAGAATTGTATATATATAAAAAATTATATTATTTTAATATTAATAATAAAATATACTAATAATGTAATAATGTTATTATTCCTAATTATTGTTATTTATTACTAATTATTAATATTTATTCTTAATTATTAATAATTATTACTAATTATTACTAATTACAATTAACTATGAACAATACTAATAATTTAAATTTATTAAGTAACAAAACAATGTAAACATAATTAAATTACAACTAATTAAGAATAATTGAAACTAATAAAAAATTAAAAATAAATATTAAATTAAAATGAACATAAATACCTTGAAAATTGATCTGAGGTTGACCTCTGATCGTTCTTCAAAACTTCAATATCAACTCCGGAGAAAAAAATTAAACTTGAGAGAAACTGAACTTTAGAAATAAAATTTTGGGAGAAGAAGAAGATGGAGTTTGAGAATGATTTGAAAAAAAACAGATGGGGGTATTTATAGGTTAGATTATTTGCGACGGGTCCATTTGCGACGGGTCTCGTCGCGAATAACCACCTGCCGACATACTATTTGCGATGGGGGAATATTCCCGTCGCAAATACCTTTTACCGCCGCCGGTTATTTGCGACGGGAATATTCCCCCGTCGCAAATATGTTTCCCGGGATTTGGCGCGCAAAGCGCGCCAGTCCTTTTGCGACGGGATTTATTCCCGTCGCAAATAACCCGTCGCAAATACCCATTTTTCCCGTAGTGGAATGTTTTGGGTTAAAATGAAAAATGTCATTAAACATATAAATAAGGTGAAAATTTATTTTTTGGAGCCTGCCTGATTAAAATTCCATAGTTAAGAATGCATTGGCTTGATGTACTATAATAATGGGTAACATCTTGGGAAGTTTACTTGGTTGTGTGCGAGTGAGTAAAAAAGAACACTAAATAAACATGTGTTGGCCTATATGGACAACAATTAGTGTGATGATCAATTCATGCATGTGCGTAGCCACCTAGTACAGAACCACATGTCTTTGGAGAAATTGGTGGTGCCTGACGAGCTATAAACCAATGACTATATTAAAATCTAGGGTTCATGTGCTATCAACTAGTCCCATTTATTACCCATTTTAATCCCCAACATTGTCTTCTTTACCACTTATGTGTAAAACCTAGGGATGAGTTATCTCCCATACTCCTTTAACCCCCCATGGTTTTGGGTGATTTTAGGTGTGTTTTAATGTTTATTCGAGGTAAATTATTCCCTTTCCTCCCTTCCTTTCTCTTATTCTACATTCACCTATGATTTTGGGTGATTTAAATTAGGGGTTAATTGAAAATTTCACTAGAGAAAGGTATAATCTTCCTAAAATGATATAGATTATACATGGTGTATCTAGAGGAAATCTAAAGATGATGAACACATGATGCTGCACATCATTTCAATAAAGGTACATTGCCCAGTAAATTTTAATATTTATGGGTAAATTAAATGGAATTATCCACATTCTTGAGTAATTAAATTTGGTATTTTTCATGTATTAGGTTCGAGTTAGTATGAAGAGTAGAACACACCCTATTTCTTGAGGTTTTGGCACTTTTATGACACTCATTGATGTTTTAGGATATTATTTCATTTGATATTAAATTGAAAAAATAATTATAATTTGTTATAATTATTTAACTTAGTTGTTTTTTCTTGAGATATGGCCTCTAATGGATATGAAATTACTGGCTGAGCATGGATGAGCTTAGGTGATGTTGTCCATTCTTTGATTAAAGGAAATTTACATCAAATGTAGTAGGTTTTCCCTAAACTTGACCTGTGGTAAATTCAATTAATTTATATACATGTGATACATAGTCTCTCTACTGTGGGTGATAGATCTTTTTAATTAAATGATTTATTTTCTAATTTTAATAAACTTAATGGATGTTCCAAGGGACACAAAAAATCCTTGAACAAAAGTGTAATTCCTCGACCATTGATGGATGAGGGATTGATCATAAATGGGTTTCATGTGAGATGTAAACCCAAGAAGTGTATTAATTAAATAAATTGAATGAAACATAATGGGTCAGGGATAGGTTTCCTTAGTGACCTCTGAGTAGAGGAGCATGGTTAGTTAGGAATGGTTGGTATAGGGATAGGACATATATAGAACTCATTATGCCATTTAGCCTTTGATCCATTTTACGTGAGGGTGGGGTGATTGTTCCTCCCCATGGAGATGTGATTAATCAGATAAGTATGCACTGTATAAGAATAACAAAGAGGTTTGGTGTGATTGGTCTGATCTAGTAAACCTAGAAGGGAGATGATATGGAGGCCATTCATTTATTATGAATCTAACACCCCAATATTTCATAGTAAAATATTTTTTAAAGAAATTAAATATCTTATAATGCATTCAAGACCAACTTGGCTTGAATTACACGCAAGATTGACTTTCATCAAAACAACACTTTAGTATTATTATTATTTAAATGTTATATTTATAACTTATCCATTAAATATGATAATATGAATAGTAATGATTATTTTAAATGTTATTTATAACGTTTTCACAAAAATATAATAAATTTATAATGAAATGTATAAGTTTCGGTAATATAGTTATAACTTTAGAAATACTATTTTCTTAAAGGGACTACTTTTTAAATCCTATTGTGAACAATAATAAAATTAATTTTAGATTCTCATAGAAATTTAATTGTGTAAAATAGACATCATTTTTTAATTAAAAACATCAAAATTATCGTAGGGTGAATTTTTGGTATTTTTAGGAAAAGTTTTAATTTTTGACATATAATTATATTACAGCATTTTTGTTCAAAAACCAACTTTTTCAATTAAATAATTATTTATTTTTATTTTTATTTTAAATTCTCAATATATAAAAAATAAACATATTATACCAATTTAGGTCATTTTAAATATTTTTACAATATAATTAGATATACAAATTTATTGAACTTTTGAACGTCTCTTTTACAGACCTTCTAACCACATTTACAGGATTAGAATTGAACGTAAATTTACCACTTATGCGAATTTAATTTTAAAAAATAGACATACATAGGTGTAATTAGCATAAAATTTTTGTCTAATATGATCAAAATAATTTTTTTCAAATAGTAACTTTTCAATTTTATTTACCACGGTTAATGTCAATGGTGTAATTAATGGTAAAAATAATATTATAATATTATAAAATCCACCAAACACTTTTCCTAATTTCATTGGATAAGTATTTTTCGACCTGAATCAACCTTATTTAAAAAATATGAGACTTTTTAATCCACTTGTGTTAGATTATTACATTTATTATATTTTATTTAATGAATAGTTAAAAATGTCATATTCAAATTTTAATAACTAAATAATTTTGTTAAAATGAGGTCATATAAGTGATATGATAGACTAAAAATAGTATCTAGAAATCTAAAATAATTATCTACATCTTAGTGATTTATTTATAATATTTATATATTAAATAATTACCAATAATGATGACACAATAGTGAAGTAGAAATTATTTTATTAGTAGAAATATCAAATAAATGATATTGAAAATATTAAAATAAATATAATTTTACTTAATTAATGACCTAAAAATTATAGATAAATAAGAAATGTTAGTGACATACTTCAAGTATTTGTTTGAGGTTATCCGGTATGATTGATATTTGTAAAAGTACAAATATTGATTAGTGTAAAAATTTACATAAATGATACATTAAAATAAATAATATTTTATTAAATTTTTTAAAACTAATAAAAATATATAATTATGCCAAAAAACTTGTACATTTTTAAATATTTCATAAATTATCCTATTGGGATTCTTTGGGAATTTTATTGTAACTATGTTCACCCTATATTGTAAAAATACATGTTATCATGGAAAAAGTTAAATTGTTTAACTAAGGATTAAAGGAAAAATGATAAGGTTAATTATATGACCTAAACATGTCTGAAACTAATTGGTTGAGATGATTTAGACCCATACTCATATTATAGTATAATTGACTCACTTTGGAACTATTTTAAATCAAAAATCATTTTAAAATAAATTCATATTTTTGGGGTTTCAAAAAGTGCCCCTTTCACCTCTCTTATAAAAGGGAACCTATCCTTATATTTTATTCACACCTATAAAACCCTTTGGACTTTTTAAAACCTAAATATTTTTTCTCCAAAATTTCATAATTCAGCTTAGAGGACATACTTTTGGAAAACATTCAATATAAGGATTCATTTTATGCAAATAAAATGGAGACACTTGAAGAAGAGGAATTTGTTTTACCAATTGAATTAATTTTTTTTTCATCTTTTACTTTATGTTCCAATGTTGTTTCTATACTAAATTAATAACTCCAACATCTAGTATATGAAGAGATCTTTTTATGATTATACAACAACTATATTCCTCCTTTTACCCATCCTATAAAAAACAATATCACAATGTGTGCGTACATATGACTTATCGTCCCCACGTTGTGATGTAAACTGTTTTTCATTTATAATTTATTTCTAGGGGTTTGACAAGGAATATAAAGGATTTTTTTGATGCCCAATTTTGGATAGGGCCATGAACGGACACTATTGGGCAAACCTAAGGAATATTTGGAATCCACGGACAATTCTAAGATGCCCGAGGGAGGTGCGCGCAAGATGTAAGGCATGCACGCAAGATTAGAGAAGGTGCAGAAAATATCATGTGCCAAATATGACATTAAACAGAACCTTCCATAGTGACCATCCGAAAACTAACCAAGTTAATGGCCTGAATGAATATTTCATGGTGCACAAGATTCTCATATGCCCACAAGCTATTTTTTTCCCAATGCGACATCAAAATGAATCTTGCGCGCTGCCACCGAAGTTTTATGCTATAAAAAGAAATAGAACCCCTCCCTTCAGGGGATGATTAGGAAAGATGAACTGATGCTCTGCGGCACAAAATATGGCCCTTCTGTAGCAGCGTAAATAACCTGGCCCCAAGGTACTACATCTTACACAAAAGGTCTCCCAATGTTCCTCCTTCAGGTGGGCCCAATAGGGCTTGATCCGCACCAATTTCCATTACTATATGGAATTTTCACTCAAAATATCCCTCTTTAATGAATGTTTTCCATTGTGTTTCATAGAAATTCTGTGCAGGGTCTCCCCTTGTGTGCATCCACTTGTTTTTCATGATACCAATGCATCTGGCATGCAACCTCTCATCTTGCGTTCATGCCTTCAATCTTGTGCACACCCCTCCTTGTGCACTCCATGTGACATCCTACCCTATTGAACCATTTTCAAGACCATCTTACATGAGACACCCCTTTCATGGGCATACTTATCTCATATTTCACTCCAGGTTTGTACAAAGTGATTTTAAGGTCCCCTGAGATGTGCTTCATGTTGTGTTTCTTTGCCCCATGCTTCTTCATATTAACATGCTAATGAATATTACTTCTTCGAATAGCCACACAAACATAAGAACCTCAATAGATCACTCCAAAACTCAATCCCTATATGAACTTGTTGGTGCCTTCCCTTCAACAAGGGTTAAAGCGCACTGGTTATGTAAGTACTAGCACTACTAGAATTTGAGGTATTTATGATGGGCTAATTGCGATGGGATCCTGTCATAAATAAGATTTAGCGACGGGGTCCCATTGCAATTAGCCCGTTGCATAAAACGACATTGCAAAAAATATTATTTGTGATGGGATACTTCGTCGTTGCAAATAAGTCTCTGATTATATACATTATATATATAAAAAAATCTTTTTTGATAGGCCAGTCAAAAATAGTATTTGTGGTGGGCCTAACGCAAAAAATCCTCCGATTATTTACATCACATACAAATAAACCTTTTGCGATGGGCCCGTTGCAAAAACTATTTTCAAAAATATATATTTAAACTATTTGTGATGGGAACCCATCGGAGGAGGTCCCATCGCAAATAATAAACAATTTAAAAAATATATATATTTAATAAAATTACTATTAATGAAAAAATAATATTAATATTATTAAAATAATAAAAAAATAAAAAATATTAAAATATTCAACATTGTCAAAAAAGATAAAAAAAATCATCAATTATTATTATTATTATTAAAATAAAACAACGTTAAAATATATAATACTAAAAAAATATATTTAATAAAATTTTGATTAATGAAAAAATAATATTAATATTATTAAAATAAAAAAAATATTAAAATTCTGAATATTCACAAAAAAATATATAAAAATTTATAAAAAATAATAATAATTATTTTTATTATTAGTAAAATAAACAAACATTAAAAAATATAATACTAATAATAAATAATAAAATATTAAAAATAAAAAAAATACATTATTCATTATTCACACCAAAAAGACAAAAACTGTATATAGTTTATATTACAAAAAATCTTGAATTCAAATGTTTTTAACAAAAAAAATCAATGGGGGTTATCATCAGGATGAGGTGGAGGAGTTGTGAGAGATGGTGGAGGAAACTTCATCCCTAAACTACGAGTCTGATGACGCATGTACTTCATCTGCTTGTGATGTTTCTGCTGCTGTTTCTGCCTTCGTTGCATATTCTTCTCATACAGCTGCTGTTGCTACAGCTGCTGCTGACACATCTCTTCATGCTGATTCTTTAAACTCTCTACAATCTCAGTTTAAGTTCGTAACTGCTCCTGATACTGTGAGGTAAGAAATTGATACCTCTCCACGAGCTCCTCTTGAGCTGGACACCGACATCACAGTAGTACATAAAATGTACTATGAGTCAAATGAGAGTCATTACCAACTACTCAGTCCTTATCAAAGCCATACTGAGTCGCCTACATCCATGTCACCTCATCGAAATGGTGGGCACTGGTATAATTAGTTGTCTCGTTCTGACTCTCTGCCTATGTATGAGAGGTCGCATCCTCATATGACTCCTTGAATTCCAATTTGAAATTTAAATTGTGAAAATATTATATGCATTTAATTTTAAAACTGGAAAAAATAATACTAACCACATTTCGACACTTGTGATCACCTCTAATCTCTCCAGTGGGTGGATCACTGTACAACCTTCGATAAACGCCGTAATCCATAATATCGGGATTCTCAACTTCCTATTGAAATTTCAAATAAACTTTTTATAATTAATTTTATATAAAATATTTTAAAAATATACTTACCATATGCTCTCTATACGTACTGAATATATGACTACCAACTCGATGCGTCACCTCCTATCTCCCCTGGTTCTGCCGACACACTGAAAATCTCCTCCGAAATCCACCACCCAACCAGTGTAAACATAATCCATCCCAAATGTGAGATGAAATGTACTCTGGTCAGTGGGCTCTACACAACTCATCAAATTTTGTCACCCCTACTCTCTTAAAGGTCGTCCTTCTCAAATTGTGTAAAAACTGACAGAAACAATCATGCATAGACACCTGCCATGTCGCGTGGATAGTGTCACACATGCTATCATCGATGGGATACTAGAAACCCTACAAATAATTTATAATATCAAGTTATTAATAAAATAAATTTCCAAATAAATATTATTTATCTATGTATCAGCCAATTATTGAACATGCTGAGCCACACATCAACGAGAATCTATTCCCATTTGATCCATTGCTAAGAAAAATAAATGTGCAAGATAGCCCTCCCCTATCCAACAACTACATGCACAAAACTTTGAAACAGTAATAAATAATCAAACAATTAGTATATATATAAATAAATTAATGAAAGCTAACTAAAATATACATTTTATCATACCTTTGTGTGAGTGGATCGAATCCAAGACTGTGACATTGCTCGGGGATAGGGTCAGGAATCATCATTCATTCAAGACCACGCCCCCTCTGTGTACCCCATGAACTGCCAGTAGGCTGAGGGTCAGATGATCCAAAATCTCCCAATTCCAATGGTAACTCAGCCTCCTCCAACTCACGAAATAGATTTGGGTCCATCTAAAACACAAAATAATTGTTGTTAGGGGATAGTTGAAAATAATTTTTATATATAGATATATATTAGTTGTGATTATAACCAGCATTTAACTGTGTCAATGTTCACCTTCATCAGCATCTTCATATTTTACGATGTCAATGTCTTCATATTCCTCCTCGGAATCATCAATATCCATATGAGTTTCAGTTTCATCATCTCTTGTCTTTCCAAATTCATTTGAAACATCATTAACATCTTTATCACTATCGACCCTTATTTCTTGGGTTTCATCATCGATATTCACATATCCTTGTGAAAATGATGGATTTGGAGTAGTCTCTTAAAAATTTTCAATTCCTTCCACTTCAGCGGAACCTCATTCAGTTTGAGTAAACTGACTATCCTATGATTTCATTTTTATTATGCTCCACAAATCACTCATATCTCTTGAAGTAGCATAATACTTTGCATAAAAAAATTTATGTGCCTATTGAGCCATTAAAAATGGTTTATTTACTGCAAGAAGACTTATATTTAATATCAACGATACTATGAGTCGGATAAACACAAAAGCCACTCTCATTATCCAACCACCAACATTTATACATTGTTATGTAATTCTATACTAGATAACACAGCTCAATAATTTCATCCAGAATGCTGTAAAAGTCAACTTTAGTTTCTCTATGATGTGATCCTCTCATGAAAATTCTAATATTAATTGTTTTTTTTTTTTGATTCCCCATATGCAAGTGTATGAAATCGAAAACTATTCACCACATATGCATTATAAGATTTAACAATTTTGGATAGTGGGTTACTCAGTATACACAATCGCTTATCAAATTTATTAGCATGTTGAGACACCTGAAAATTTGTAAAACAATTATCAATATAACAAATAATAAACTGAATTTATATTAAACCATCAATAATTTATGTTACCAGTTTTTGAAACCATTGAGAAATTGTTTTCTGCATTCTTCAAGAGAAGATGTTGTAATTTGTGGAAGTTTTTTCTTGATATTATTATCATATAAACTAAAAATAAAATAAGTTTACATAATGTAACAGAAATTATATAATAAGTGATAGAACCACTCATAGTACAAATGATGTCATTTCTGTACATTTGAGAATAACATATGTATGAGATCTGTGATGTTCATCATCTGAAAGTCATCGTTTATGGACTCCATCAAAGACAATATTTGGCTGATTAAAAATCGATAATTTATTGTCCATTTCATCATTAAAATTCTCCTCATTATTTCCCATGCAGTTGTGTTTTGAGAGAAATTCACATTCAAAATAATGAGAACATAAAAAAGCAATTTTCTCTCACAAATAAGCTTCAGAAATTGAGCCTTCAACTGATGCTTTGTTACGTACTTTTTTCTTCAATTTCTATATGCATCTATCGAATGCGTACATCCATCAAAACTGAACTGGACCATCACATTTAGATTCATGTGTAAAATTTAATATCAGATGTTCCATTGAGTCAAAGAAAGTTGGCAGAATGATTTTTTCCAATTTACATATAATTACAAATAACAACTTCTCTCGGTTTTCTTAGTGCATCATAGTCTGTTGTCACTGCACAAATGTGTCTAAAAAAATATGATATGTTTGTTATCGAATACCAATTAATATAATTCAACTAACCTCTTAATCCAATCGGAATAAGTCTTTCCATTATAACAATAAAATCTTGTCTTTTTAATCCGGTAATATGACTATTCTTAACACATCTGCCCAAATTGAAAGCATAGCCATCTGGAAGTCTCAAATCTACAATTCAAAAACAGAATAATAAGTGACTCTCTTTGGACAGTGTATAAGCTGCTTTTCGCTTCATTGACCTATGTGATCTTACATTTTTAAATAGTTCAAGTTCGGGTCCCCTATAAATTTGGGCAAGATCTAATCCTTCCTTTATAGTATCTTTGGTCTTACATGGTGTATCCAAAAATGTATGAAATAAATTATCAAAATAGTTCTTCTCAATATGCATGGCATCCAACATATGGCAGACCAAAAAATCAGACTAATATGGAATATCCCAAAAAAATCTTCGTTTTATCCAATTATGAGCTTTCCCAATGCCATGAATTTTTTGTTGGTTTATTGTTGTCCCAAATGTGATGGGAGGTAATGAAAATACAACTAATTTAAACTCTATACCTAAGATCATTTTTGTAGGTTCATCCCTCTCAATTTTTCCTTTTTTGAAATGAGATTTGTTCCTCTAAAAAGGATGGTTGGTTGGAAGAAATATGCGATGAAAATCAAAATAACAAGGTTTTTTTCCATTGACGATCATAAAGGCTTTGTTGTCTTTCATACAGTAAGGACATGATTTTGAACCAGGTGTACTCCATCCAGCTAACATGCCATATGCTGGAAAGTCACAAATTGTCCACATTAATTCATCTTTTTATATGAAATATTGTTTTGTAGCAACATCATATGTACTAACACCATTACTCCACATTGAATTTAACTCACCAATCAATGGTTTCAAAAAAAATCTCTATTTTTTCGGATGTCCTGGGATTAATAAGGTCAAAAAGATATAGGGATCCTTCATCAACATCCATGGAGGTAAATTGTACGGAGTTATAAATATAGGGCAACATAAATACTTACTATCATAAGAACCAAACGGATAAAAACCTCCAGTAGAAAGACCCAATCTCATTTTTCGGGCTTCTAAAGCAAAAGAATGATATAGAAAATCAAAATGTTTCCTTGAATCACCATCAGATGGATGATTCAAGATTTTATCGGTTGAAATCTTAGTTTTGTTCCATGAAATCATTGATTTTGTGTTCTAAGACATAAATAAATGCTGCAACCTAGGTGTAAGGGGGAAATATCTCAAATATTTTACATGAATCAATCCAGACTTCCCTGGTTGATCTTCTTTATACCTCAATTGTCCACATGTGGGAAAACTATCCAACGACTAATTTTCACCAAAATATAAGATGAAATAATTTAGAAATGCATGAATCTTCTAATAACTAAGGCCCAAATTACGAACCAGCCTCCTTCCCTCATAGTAATTTGCAAGAAACACATTTCCTTTAGGTAACAGTGTTTTAACCAAAGAAAATATATGATCAAAGAAGTTGTTTTACATTGCATTATCTGATTTAACAGCCATAAATTTTTCATCCTCTTCTAATTTTCTTATCTTGAAACCAAGATATAATGCATCCTTACTATACCTCAACAACTCATAATATTCGAATGGTTCCAACTTAGGAGTTAAATCTATATCATTTTGAGTTTTAGTTTGTTGAATAGATGGACCTAAAAAATTATATACTAAATTTTGAAATCGTGATTGATCTGGAATCAATTTATGAGTATCTTCTCCGGAACCGCATTCACTGTGATGATACTAAAAAACAGAATCTAGTTGAAAACCAAACATCAAGAGATGTACCCCATCCTTTTCAAATATGTCAAAAATTCTCAGTATGACAACCCTGCTTTTATTACAAACATAAACATGATTTATTACATACACTATTCACTTGATACAACATGGAAGATCGATAGGTCTAGTGTCTTTGGGGATTAGGATCATTACATAAAAACTTAAAACATGAAACTTTATAATAAATAAGTAAATGTTCATAAAGGTGAGTACCCTTGATGGAGAAATGGGCATGGTATTCACTACACAATGGGATTGGCTTAGAAAATCGGTGTGATTTCAGCAGCGTAACGGCGTGACATAAGAATTCATAAAAATCTTTGATGAGAGATAAATGGGTTCCTCGACATATTTACATGTAATTTATAGTAAGGAGGTCATATAGATACATGTCCCAACAATTTTAATGGAATTTAGATTCATAATACCAAAGTATTTCTTGAATGTAAAAGAGGAGAGAGAAGTTCCTTTCGGAAATTAGACATAGTAACGGGTGTACATGGGAGGCATTTAATGAGAGAGAAAGTGGTATCCCATCATTCAAAAATAAAGAGGGCAGTATGAGGGAGGTGTTAAACCATACCCCAACATTCATAATTGAAATTAAAATAGGAAAACAACTTAATGAAAATTGGACAAAAATGAGAAAGGGAGAAAAAACCCTTACTTGGAAATTTGATTTAAAAGGCTTGAGAGAGGCTTGAGAGAGGATTATTGGGAGCTTGGGGCACCATGGGAGGATTCTAGAGAGAGTATGGAAGAGGTTGGACGAAATCCAAAGGCTTTGAGTGAGGAGGAAGTGGGAGCTTGGGTGGGTTTATATAGGAAAGGTGAGGGGATTCTTTATTATTTTGGTTTGGGTCCCCTTATATTAAATTAATCCAAACTACAAACCATCCCTTGGTTTTTTCCCATGGTTTTTGGAAAAGGTAATAGGAAAAAAATATTTTATAAGACCAAAGTCCTAACTATTTAAAATAATAGGGTTTCTTATGTGGAGGTGAGTCACACTCCCATGGAAATTAATTTAAAAAGACAAGGTGTTTAATAAGTCTTGAGGGATCCATTAATGCATTGAGAAGTAAGTCAAACAAACCAAAAATCACATTATTTTAATGGTAAAACATATATTGGCCGAACATAAAGCTTATATAATTTTATTACATCACTATTGGGTCATTATGATGTCATAAACACACTATATATTTAAACGGTATTTAATTTTTACCCAACACTTTGACTGTCTCAGAAAATTATGAAAAATTCACCGTTGGATAATTTTGACATCCTAATTCCCGAAATAACATTTATTTTATCTAAATAATTTTATAAATATGTTAATTTTTACTTTTAAAATATAAACTGACATTTATCGAAAATTCATGGGTTTTGACAGAAATGGCTTTCAATTCTTAATAAAAATTATAATTGCATTCATAAAATTATAACATCATTTATATTTAATAAAAATTAAATTAATAATAATAATAATATTTTATTAAAATATTATTTAATTAAAAAATCCCTTAATTTACAAAAATACAATTCTTAATTAAATAATAACTAAAAACACTATTTGTACTTTAAAAACTATTTACAATGTATCAAAAATGACAACGAGGTATATTCATTATTATAAAAAAAATAATATAGATCAACATAGTACTAGAGATTTGTTACATAACACCTTAAAACAGGTGCATAAGACCTATGGGTAAGGTGTGTGATGGTGAATGACTCTTGGGGTGGCTCAGATAACATCGCTCGAGTGGTAATCTCTATCAACTTCCACTTTTCCCGTAGACAGTCTCGTTAGAGCTGGACATGGTGAAGCTCATCGTGGGCTTGGTCTTAAGCGAAGCCCAAGGAGGCCACCTCTTTTCTGAGCTCTGAAAAATGGGCTTCATATGAAGAAATTCTACTGGATGAGGCCATCGCTTCTTTTGTCTGAGTAAATTGGATTTGTTAAAATCCTATATTTATACTAATCATGTGATCATTGTTCAATGGCTATATTAGTAATGGTCAAAATTCTTAACATAAAACCAAATAATTTGACATTTAATATAAACATAAATAGGCATTTAATTAGATCAAGAGGGATTTCCATTAATGAAACTTTGGGTCGTTACAATATTCCCCCCTTAAGAAATTTCACCCTCGAAATTTTTCGTTTTCCCACACTAAAAAAATTGTGGGTAACTCAACTTCATCATTTCCTCTGATTCCCAAGTCACTTTTCAAACTAGTGGTTTCTCCACAATGCCTTGACGAGGGGCATTGTCTTATTTCATATAACTTTTTCTCTACGATCTAAAATCTTCACTGGTTCCTCCTCATAAGAAAGATCATCTTCCAATTGTACCACCCCAAAAGAGAGTACATGTGAAGTTTTTGGTATGTAATTCCTTAAGAGGGATACATGAAAGACATCATGTACTTTTTCCATGGTAGGTGGAAGTGCTAGTCGATAGGCCACAGCCCCAACACGATCAAGAATCTCGAAGGGGCCGATGTACCTTAGACTTAACTTCCCTTTCATTCCAAACCTCATGACCTTCTTCCACGGAGATATGTGTAGAAAAACCACGTATCCAACTTTAAACTCAAGGTCACATCGATGGTTATCTGCATAACTCTTATGTCGACTCTGGGATGCTTTGATATGCTACTGAATGGTTTTCACCTTCTTCACCATTTCGTCATCCATTTCTGGTCCAAGCAGCTTACGTTCACCGACCTCATCCCAACATGCCGGTGTTCTTCACCTTTTCCCATACAGGGCTTCATATGGTGCCATTTGGATGCTTGAGTGGAAACTATTATTATAAGAGAACTCAAAAAGAGGAAGATGCTGATCCCATCCTCCTTTAAAGTCCATTGAGCATGCTCTCAACGTGTCCAGAAGTGTTTGGATAGTCTGCTCGGATTGGCCATCAGTTTGAGGATGATAGGTCGTACAGAAGTTCAGTTCAGTAATCAGAGCATGTTGAAGACTCTTCCAAAACATATAGGTGAATCTTGGATCTCGGTCAGACACAATAGATAGTGGTACTCCATGCAACCTTACCACTTCCCTGATATATATCTGTGCCAGTTGATCCAAAGAGAAATCCTCTCAAATTGCAATGAAGAGTGAAGTCTTTGTAAGATGATCCACAACATCCCAGATTGCATTGTTGCCTTTGGATGTCCTTGTAAGTCTGGTGAGAAATTCCATGGTGATGTTCTCCCATTTCCATTCTGGTATGGGCAATGGTTGCATCATCCCCTTAGACTTCTGCCTCTCTTCCTTCACTTGCTGACACACTAGGCACTTTGATGTATATTCAGCGATCTAATTCTTCATATTATCCCACAAAAAGTTTTCTTGGAGATCCCGATACATTTTTGTGCTCCCTGGGTGAATAGGGAAATTTGTACTATGTGCATCATCCAAAAGTTCCTTCTTTAGCTCCAGAATCGATGGAACACATAGTCTTTTCCCAAATCCTACATTTCCTTCTTCATTAACATTAAACGCCGGGGATTTCCCTTTTTCATAGCTTCCACTTTTTCCTGAATTCCCACATCATCCTTTTGAGAATCCTTTAACCTTTCCAATTGAGCAATAATTTGTGAAAGGATTGATGATGTTCCCTTCTTTATGATTTCCATGTCCATCTTCATCAAGTCTAAGAAGATTATATCCTTCTCAATTCTCATCATTGATAGAATCGCTGGTTCCTTTCTACTTAGGTCATATTCTACCTTGTTCTCTTTCCCAGGGTGGTAATGTATTGAACAGTCATAATCCTTGATGAGCTCTATCCATCTTCTCTGGAATATATTAAGATCTTTCTATGTTAATATATATTTAAGACTCTTATGGTCAGTATATATCTCACATTTCTCTCCATAGAGATAATGCCGCCATATTTTCAAGGAAAAGATCACATCCGCCAACTCTAGATCATGTGTTAGATAGTTTAGCTTGTAGATTTTCAACTGCCTTGAGGCATGGGATATCACTTTATCATTCTGCATCAGCACAGAGCCTAAGCCCTTCTATGAAGCATCACTAAATACCACAAAAAGTTCCCCACTTGTGGGTAAAGTGAGCACGGGCACAGTGATAAGCCTCTTTTTCAAATCCTTGAAGCTTTCTTCGTATTCATCACTCCAACCAAACTTTACTCCATTTTGGGTTTGCTTGGTAAGAGCTTTGGACAATCATGGTAAATTTCTCACAAATCGTTGATCATATCCATCAAACCCCAAGAAGCTACGGATTTCCGTTACCGATGTTGGCATCGGTCATCCCTCAATTGCATCTTTTTTGGAGGGGTCCATAGATATCCCACGCTTGTAATGATATGGACCAAGAATGAGACCTCCTTCAACCAGAACTCACACTTGATATACTTTTCATAGAGGTTCTCCTTGCGCAAAGTCTCTAGTACAGTTCTTAAATGCTCCTCATGATCCTCCTTGGTTTTGGAGTATATTAGAATATCATCTACAAAGACTACCACAAATTTGTCGAGGTAATCTCTAAAGACTCTATTCATTAATTCCATGAAGATTTTTGGAGTATTAGTGAGTCTGAAAGGCATTACTATGACTTCATAGTTCCCATATCTTGTGCAAAAAGCAGTCTTGGGGATATCTTCCTTCTTCACCCTTACTTGATAATATCTCGACCGCAAGTCCACATTGGAGAAGTATTGTGCTCCACGCAGCTGATTGAACAAGTCATCAATTAATGGGAGAGGATACTTGTTCTTTATCATTATTTTGTTAAGCTCATAATAATCGATGAAAAGCCGCATTGACCCATCCATCTTCTTGACGAAGAGGCCTGGTGGACCCCATGGTGAAGCACTTAGGTGTATAAACCATTTATCCAGATTCTCCTGTAGTTGTTTCTTCAACTCTTCAAGCTCTACAATAGCCATTCAATATGGATTCTTGGATATTGGTAAAGACTCGGGTATATGTTCAATTGAGAATTCAACATCTCTTATAGGAGGAAGACCAGGCAGTTCCTCGGGAAACACTTTCGTGAATTCCCTCACAATAGGAATTTCTTCAAGGATGGTTTCTTCCTTGGACTCAATCATCTGATCTAGATACGCGTGCTCATAGGGCAGTAATATCCATGCTTGAGATGATGGATCTAAAGGAGATTCATCTTCCTCCTTACACTTGTAAAGAATCAGGGGGTCGATTCTCCATATGGAGTGTGATTTCCCTCTCCGGACAATTTATGTTGGTTCTATATAACGAAAGCCAATCCATGCCAAGAATTGAATCAAATTCCACCAGAGGGAGTATGAAGAGGTTCTCCATGAAATTCAATCCACAGATTATAACAGGGGAGGACTTATACTCATGGATGAAATGATTGCCCTATTTTCCGTACTCACCGACATCTTCACTTCCATGATTTGTGGTGGTTCTGAGATTGTTCAACTAAAATTTCGAGATATAAAAGAATACGTAGAACCGGAATCAAAAAGTAAATTTTCTATTCTTGAATGAATAACTAGCGTACCTGTCACCACTTTGTTTTTGGGGTTAACTTCAGTATAAGTGATGGAAAAAGCTCTTCCTTGATGCCTTGTAGGTTGTTGGTTGCCTCCGAAAACCCTTGGATTAGGGAACTGATTTGAAAAATGCCCCGGTTCTTTGCATTTGTATCATTGAATATCGTGTTGAGGTTTGAACAGAGTGTTCCTCTCCTCTGTCGCAGCCGTGGCTCTTTCTTGCTGACAGTTAACTGCTAGGTGCCCTTCTCTTCCACACCTGAAGAATTTCCTCGTCCCCTTAAGGCAATTTCCAGGGTGCTTCTTTACACACTTTTGGAAAGAGGGGTGCTGGATCTTCTTAGCACCGTTGGATTTATCCATCGGACCACCAAAATTGAAGTCCACCTTATGCTTCTTATCCCCTTGATACCCCTATGATTCCCCGATCTCCATTTCGACCTTGAGGGCACATCGGACAATTTCCTCATAGCTGTCGAAGTCATGGATCGCTAATGCTTTATGCAGGCTAGGCTTCAGCCCCCCAAAGAAGCGGTCAACCTTGAATTCGGGGGTAACGACAAATCGAGAAGCGTATCATGCAAGCCTTGTGAAGTTTTCCTCATACGATCTAGTAGATTTTTTTGTCTTTTTTCTTGAGTGAAAGGAAGTCCCTTTACATCATAATCCGGAGGGTGTGCGGAAAATATTTATTGAAAAACATCTTTCGGAAATCCTTCTATTACAATGGCTTGATCTCCTCCTCAGGCTTCATATTTTTTATCAAAATCCACCATTGATCATCTTCACCCTCCATACGATAAGCCGCTAGGAGAACCTTCTCTTGTTCAGAACATTTAAGGATGGAGAAGATCTTTTCAATGGAGTTGATCCATTGTTCATCGATCGGGGGATCAGATGATCCACTAAAAGTAGGAGGCCTTTGTCTCATGAAGCTCTCGATAGCGACTTGCTCTTTATTAGTGGGGGTTGAATGTACCTCTTGACCCGTGTTTCTATTCACAACGTGAGTTAGTTGAGAGAGAAGCATTAAAAAGTTCGTGATTCCCGCTCTCATTGGATTGGGCACCTCATTAGTACAGTCATCACACTGATCTTCACAACGGTTGTTAGCCCGAGTCCTCCTATTACCGTCCATTGGCTAGAATAAATGGAAAGTTAGGGGTAACACATAAAGGGTAATCCAAAGACAAAATTTTATGACTTATAAATAAACTTTTATTTCCATAACTCATGATTCTATAGGCTTCAATCTAGACTTTTCATGATCTACTTTCTAACATATATTCTTAGGGGCCTTTTTTATTCCCATAATAAGGGTTCATACTAGGCTTGTGAATTTATAAAAACAAATCCCCTGGTAGTCTCGTAACCAAGAGTGTAGCAAGGCCCATTGTCGTTCAATAGTTCCCGTTCGATTCTAGCTCAAAGCGGTGTTTTCGGGTTTTACCCCTAGGATAAATTTGTGCTAGAGCCACCTCAACCTGCTCATATCCAGAAAGGGATGTATTTGATTGATAAACCACTTACTCAGTACCTACCAAAACTTAGGGATGTTTTTATTATACTTAGCTTTCTCTCTAAGGCTTTACTAGAGTTTTCTAATCCTAATCCCAAAAATAATTAAACCTATACTCTGATACCAACTATGACAACCCTTCTTTTATTAAAAACTTAAATATGATTTATTACAAAAACTATTCACTTGATATACCATGGAAGATCGAGAGGTATAGTGTCTTTGGGGCTTAGGATCATTACATAAAAACTTAAAACATGAAATACAACATCTTTTTTGAAAACTTCCTTTACGAGACCACTACATTCCCTCGTACATAGCATTGCATGGGTTAACCTGAGGACACGCATAAGAAAAGGGGTGAGCTATAAAGCCCAATAAGGGAGTACACATGGAATAACATGAGGATTACAATACATGTTAGACAATAGCCATATCAATAGAGAATAAGAGAAATAGGAACATAAAGGCATGATAAAGCATGATAATCATAACATGGAAATGTGGCAACAACACTTAACATGGAATTAGCATGATCCAAGTCTCATTGCACATAGAGCTTGAGTAAATCCTCATTGCACGTAAAGCACAAGTAAACCCATGTTGAACTTGAATTAGCATGAGTCAAAACTCATTGCACATGACGTATCATGATACTATACTTTACCAAATGCATTGGAGCGCTATAAGGGCGCACCCTTCTTAAACATTTCATTTCATGCATAAGTGTGCCACATGGATCATACAACATGGATTCATAAAACATCATCATTTATTCCAAGATAAAGGAATGTGGAATTCACACATGAAACTTTATAATCAATAACTAAATTTGAATAAATGTGAATACCCTTGATGGAGAAATGGGCATGGTATTCACTACACAATGGCATTGGCTTAGAAAATCGGTGTTATTTCAGCAGTGTAACGACGTGACATAAGAATTCATAAAAATGGTTGATTAGAGAAAAAGGGGTTCCTAATAATATTTACATGTAATGGACAGTAAGGTGGTCATGTAGATACATTTCCCAATAATTGTAATGGAATTTAGATTCATAATACCAAAGTATTGCTTGAATGTAAAAGAGGAGAGATAAGTTCCTTTCGGAATTTCGACATAGTAACAGGTGTACATGGGAGGCATTTAATGAGAGAGAAAGGGTTCTACCATAATTAAAACATAAATTGGGCAGTATGAGGGAGGTAAGAAACCATACCCCAACATTCATAATTGAAATTAAAAGGGAAAAACAACATGAAGAAAATTGGACAAAAATGAGAAAGGAATAAAAAACCCTTACTTGGATGCGTGCTTCCAAAGGCTTGAGAGAGGCTTGAGAGAGGATTCTTGGGAGATTGGGGAACCTTGGTAGGATTCTAGAGAGATTAGGTTAGAGGTTGGACGAACTCCAAAGGCATTTAGTGAGGAGGAAGTGGGAGCTTGGGTGGGTTTATATAGGAAAGGTGAGGGGATTCTTTATTATTTAGGTTTGGGTCCCCTTACATTAAATTAATCCAAAACACAAGCCATCCCATTATTTTTGCCCATGGGTTTTGGAAAAGGGGGAAGGAAAACAATATTTTATAAGGCCAAATTCCTATCTTCTGAAAATAATAGGGTTCTTAATGTGGAGGTGAGTCACACTCCCATGGAAATTAATTTAAAAAGACAAGGTGTTTAATAAGTCTTGAGGGGTCCATTAATGCATTGAAAAGTAAGTAAAAAAAATAAAAATCACATTATTTTAATGTTAAAACATATATTGGCCGAACATAAAGCTTATAGTATTTTATTACATCACTATTGGGTCAATATGATGTCATAAAACACACTATATATTTAAACGGTATTTAATTTTTACCCAAAAATTTGACTGTCTCAGAAAATTATGCAAAATTCACCGTTGGATAATTTCGACATCCTGATTCCTGAAATAACATTTATTTTATCGAAATAATTTGTTAAATATGTTAATTTTCACTTTTAAAATAAAAATCGAAATTTATCGAAAATTCACAGGTTTTGACAGAAATGGATTTCAAACCTTAATAAAAATTATAATTGCATTCATAAAATTATAAGATCATTTATATTTAATAAAAATTAATTCAATAATAATAATATTTCATTAAAATATTATTTAATTCAAAAATCTCTTAATTTAAAAAAATATAATTCTTAATTAAATAATAACTAAAACACTATTTTTAATTTAAAAACTATTTACAATGTATCAAAAATGACAAAGAGGTGTATTCATTATTATATACAAGAATAATATACATGAACATAGTACTAGAGATATGTTACATAACCCCTTAAAACAGCCGCATAAGACCTAAGGGTAAGGTGTGCGATGGTGACTGAATCTTAGGGTGGCTCGGATAACATCGCTCGAGTGGTAATCTCTATCAACTTCCACTTTTCCTGTAGACAGGCCCGTTCGAGCTTGACATGGTGAAGCTCAGCTTGGGCTTGGTCAAGAGCGAAGCCCAAGGACGCCACCTTTTTTCCAAGCTCCGACAAATGGGATTTGTACGGAGCAATTCTACAGGACGAGGCCATCACTTCTTTTGTCTGAGTAAATTGGATTTGTTAAAACTCTATATTTATACAAATCATGTGATCATTGTTCAATGGCTATATTAGCAACAGTTAAAATTCTTTACATAAAACCAAATAAGTTGACATTTTATATAAACATAAAGAGAAATTTAATTAGATCAACAGGGATTTCCATTAATGAAACTTTGGGTCGTTACACTCAGAGCACATTTTTTACAAGGACACGTTATTGTGCATTTTGAAACATATTCTAGTTTTGATGATGCAAATAATAAGAAAGCTACAACACCCTCAATATATACAGGATTTAAACCAGAATCATTTGGATTTCTACGCTGATTTATCCAAGCACAATCATCAAATAATGATCTTTGTCAACTTCCATGTTCCATATTTTTCTAGAAAATAAAAAATCATTACTATTTTTGAATAATTTGAAATTATAAAAACACTATCTGAAAAAAAATATAAATGATTACAACTACTTCTTAATAATTACCATTATTTACGGGAGACACAATTTCCAATGGTTTGAAGGCTACTCTTTTGTCTGAAAGCTCATTTACTTGCAACTTTCTCTCACTGAAACCACAATGAAGAATCTACTTAGAGGTACACATATTCATTCTCATGTATACAAGAATGTATAAGTGTACCTCTAAGAAGATTCTTCATTGTGGTTTTTATGTGAGAAAGTTGTAAGTAAATGAGTCATTAGACAAAGGAGCCCCCTTTTCGTCGATGAATCATCTTCTTGTAACTGTCACTGCCTGAAAACATTATGAAAAATGTGGTCCTAAGAATGCATATTCAAACTCGTACATACGAGATTGGATATGCATACGTAGAAGAATACTTTTCATAATATTTTGAGTCTGTGAAAGTTTAAAGTAGAAGATTCATCAAGCAAAAGGAAGGTCGCCCATCCACTGGAAATTGTGCCAAGTTATTACAAGTTATTACAATTTATTACAATTGATTCTGTTCTTAATTGTTCCTATTTCTTAATAATTATACCTATGTATTAATGTTTCTTACTATTTATTAATATTTATTAGTATTTTTTAGTATTTGTTAGTATTTATTAATATTTATTAGTATTTATTAGTATTTATTAATGTTTATTAGTATTCATTACAATTTATTACTATTTATTACAAATTATTACTATTTATTACTATTTATTACAAATTATTACCATTTACTATAAATTATTCCTATTTATTACAATTTATTACAAATTCTTACAAATTGTTATAATTTATTAGTATTTATTACAAATTATTACTATTTATTACAAATTATTCCAAATTATTACAAATTATTATAATTATTACAATTTATTAATATTTATTACAAATTATTAATATTTATTAAAAAATATTAAAAAATATTACAAATTATAACAAATTATTACAAATTATTACAAATTATTACAAATTATTACAATTTATTACAATTTATTAAAATTTATTAGTATTTATAAGTATTTATTAGTATTGTTTAGTATTTATTAGTATTTATTAGTATTTATTAGTATTTATTAGTATTTATTATTATTTATTAGTATTTATTACAATTTATTCCAATTTATTCCAATTTATTCCAATTTATTCCAATTTATTCCAATTTATTACAATTTATTACAATTTATTACAATTTATTACAATTTATTACAATTTATAACAATTTATTATAATTTATTACAATTTATTTCAAATTATTACTATTTAATAAAAAAATTTACTAATTATTACTCTTCATTACAAATTATTACTATTAATTTCAAATTATTACAAATTATTACTGTTTATTACTATTTATTACAAATTATTACTATTTATTACAAATTATTACAAATTACTACAAATTATTACAAATTATTACAAATTATTACATATCATTACATATTATTACTAATTATTACAAATTGTTATGAATTATTACAAATTATTACAAATTATTACAATTTATTGCAATTTATTAGTATTTATTAGTATTTATTAGTATTTATCAGTATTTGTTAGTATTTATTATTATTTATTAGTATTTATTAGTATTTATTAGTATTTATTAGTATTTATTACAATTTGTTACAATTTATTACAATTTATTACAATTTATTACAATTTATTAATATTTATTACTATTTATTACAAATTTTTACTATTTATTATCATTTATAACTATTCATTTCAAATTATTACAAATTATTACAAATTAATACAAATTATTACAAATTATTACAAATTATTACAAATTATTAAAAGTTATTACAAATTATTACAAATTATTACCAATTATTACCAATTATTTCTCTTTATTACTATTTATTACTAATTAATACTATTTATTACTATTTATTACTATTCATTACTACTTATTACTATTTATTACCATTCATTACAATTTATTACTATTTATTACGATTTATTATGATTTATTACGATTTATTACGAAGTATTATGAATTATTACGAATTATTACGAATTATTACGAATTATTACCAATTATTAAGAATTATTACGAATTGTTACGAATTATTATGAATTATTATGAAGTATTACATACTATTATGAAGTATTAAAAATTATTACAAATTATTACAAATTATTGCGAATTATTACGAATTATTTCGAATTATTACGAATTATTACGAATTATTACAAATTATTATCAATTATTACAAATTATTACAAATTATTACGAATTATTAAGAGTTATTACTAATTATTACTAATTATTACTAATTATTACTATTTATTACTAATTTTTACTATTTATTACTATTTATTACTAGTTATTACTAATTATTACCAATTCTTACTAATTATTACCAATTCATACTAATTATTACCAATTCTTACATATTGTTACTATTTATTACTAATTGTTACTATTTATTACCAATTATTACTATTTATTACCAATTATTACCAATTATTAATATTTATTACCAATTATTAACTATTATTACAATATATTGATATTTATTCCTATTTAGTATTATTTATTACTAATTACCCCTAATTATTACTAATCACCCCTAATTAATATTAATTAGCGTTGGTTACTAATAATAACTACAAATTACAGGTACAAATTACTAATTACTGCTAATTATTAATATAGAATACTAATTATCGTTAATAATTATTAATTATTACTAATTATTAAGAATTAGTACCAATAATTTCAATTTATTTTTACAAATAAATACCGATAACAAAACAATTTAAATCTAATTTAATTACAAAAAATCTACAATAATTAAAATTACTATAAGAAATGAAATAAATAATAAATAGAATAAAATATAAATACTTTTAAACTTGATCTCCTATTTATGTAGACGAATTCACAATTTCTTCGTAAAAAAATAAAAAAGAGAAATTTTCACTCTAAAAATAGAGTTCAGAGAGAGATTGGAAGCCAGAATTCAGAGGAAGAGCCAGAAAAATGGATGGGGGTATATATAGGTTAGATTAGTTGTGACGGTGCTATTAGCGATGAGAATCCCGTCGCAAATACCTTTGCCCGCATTAATTACTATCAACGGTTAAAAGGGTATTTGCGACGGGTCCATTCGTAAATAGTTTCCTGCCGACATATTTTTTTCGAAGGTACAACATCCAGTCACAAAAACGTATTTACCGCCACCAGTATTTGCGACATGTCCTGTTGCAAATACCTTCCGACTGACCCACTATTTGCGACGGGGGAATCACCCCATCACAAATAACCTTCCTACGGTTTGGCGCGCAAACCGTGCCTTACTTTTTGTGATGGGACCCCAAATCCCATCACAAATAACCTCTTTCATGATCTATTTGCGACGGGAATAAATCTGGTCGCAAATAGCCTGTCGCAAAAAGCTATTTTTTCCGTAGAGTAGGGGTGAGTAGCGAATCCCCATCATCCGAGCTGCAGGATGTTAAACTACCAAGAATCCTCATCCCGAGAACATTTTGTTAAACTGTATCCTCGACTAATGAAATATACATGGGGTTCCCTGCCACAAACATTCTCTATGCCCACTCGTCTCCACGGGAGTGAGATACTCCCCACATGGAATGAGATATCCCTTGCATGGAACAACATCTATCTACGGGGAAGGGCAACCATCCTAGTGTAAGCCCCTTGCCTTTATTGCAGGAGGTAGAACCTTCTCTTCTCCTTGTCTCTTCTGAGATCCAAGACCAGAGGCAAGATGGGCATAGGAGACTCTCAATACCCTGTCCCTCTCCCATTGTGATTTATTTCCCTCGAGCCTCCATCCTAGAGTACGCCCCAATCTCCATCTCCATGGTCTTCTAACCATGCGTATGTCCACTCTATTCCTCATGGACGCACCATTCACTACATGATCGCCAAGTCATTGTTGCCTTTTGTTTCTCGCACTGAGCATGACTCACGTGGACTTAGAGTAAGAATCAACCATGAAACCCCTTTTTGGGCAGCCTTAGTGTGTAGGCCACATTCCCCTCTTACCCGAACTACATGGAATTTGATCTTTTCCCATTTCGGGAAAGGTATATAGGATGCCTCCCTGAGTTCAAGCTCATCACCCATCAGTACCGACCACTTCACGTCAGTTCACAAGACGTTAATCTATATGCCCCTTCCGTCCCGCATGATGTTATACTGTAATCTTTTAAACTACATGGGTTTTGATCCCTATTTCTTAGGCAAGGTACGTTGAAAATCCTCCTTGTGTTCCAACCTCGAACACTGGTAAACTTCGTTGTCACCTTGGTGGGGAACCACATCCTTAGCACATCCCTTAGTGGCATCAGACTAGCTTCTGGGAAACTAACCATGCGTAATTCCCATACTTAATCCATAATCCTCCAACCAAGAGTATCCCTCTTGCGATGGGCTGCTAACCACGCATAATCTCCAACACGTCTTCTGTTTTCTATTCTTTGTGTACACCCCAATTTTATGCCCAATCCTAAACTATGTGGACTTTGATTCCCTACCACGGAGATATGTAGGAAACCTCCATGAGGATCAAGATCATCACTGATGTCCCATCCGGGTCTCTCCCTTGAGCCTTGTGTTTCAGGAATGTCATGCCCTTACCCGGAGGTTCTATTTCTTTCATGTTCCATCCATGCATCCATTCTCAATGGTCGCCTCCTCAAGTGTCCCATCGCCCAACCTAACTATGTAGAATTTAATTCCCTACCATAGGGATATGTTGGAAGCCTCATCGAGGTTCAATCCCAACACCACCATCATCTTCACGTCAGTTCCACCCTATTCCCCTCATCCACTTCATTCAACCATCCATTATCCATCTTGATTCATACCTGAGCCGCCACATCCCAGTGAGATCATGATGTCCTTGTCATCACTGCTCCTTGTGGAACCCCAGTAGATAACCATGCATAATCCCCACACAGTCTATAATTAACCAACCAATAGTTTCCCTCTTGTGATGGGCCTCTAACCATGTGTAATCCCCAACGTGTCTCCGGGTTGTTGTCCTTTGTGTACAACCCGATTCATCACCCTATTAAAGTACATGGGTTTTGATCCCTATCCTCTATACAGGGTAAATAGGAGGCCTCCATGAGGTTCAATTATAGCCAATCATAAATCTTGGTGTCCCCCTTATAGGGACCCAAGAATCCTAGGATCCGTCTTCATTGGAAGTTTTGATCCACCAATATGATCCCCTCCCATCAGTGTTTTGGTCTATCGGATCCATCTCTTCTTGATGTTAAACTCATGGCATACCCCATGTTAAATATGGGAATCTGAGGAAAAAATCAGGGACATGGATATTGAATATAATTCCTCACACATGACATGGGATGCCTCAAGCTTCCATGCCCTCGAGAAGACCTATCATAAGGGGAAGAAACCCAGGTGTACTAGTGCTTCAGCATCCAGACACGCCAGCGATGCCCAACATGAAAACTCCCCTAACCTAAGGTCGAGGCCCTGACGTGACCCTTTTCAATGTCTAGAAAGAAGAAGAATAATTATCCGGTGTTCAAAAATATGTGGCACTAGGAATGAGATTCACAAACAATGACTAAAATCTATAAGGGAGACCCGTACTAGGAGACAAATTCTATAAAAGAATCCACATAAGAAGAGGCCGACTTCCCAACATTCCATTTCGATCAAGGAGAAAACATACCTGAATAAGTGATGGATGTTGCTGGACTTTGGAAAGTGGGAATGTGGAGAAATACCCAGAGCGTCCCCATGGATGGATGTGTGCCCCGAAAAAAGCATCATAATTATAAAGGGTGAAACAAACGTGAATCTTCTCCTCAATATGAAGATTATAATTGTTTGAGACATCAATAGATAAAAGTGTAACTATATCCAGTTATCCGATGCTAGTTCCCACCAAGAAAATAGTGGTCCTGGCATGAAACTCACCAAAGTTGGGGTAGTTGATCGTTGGAAATCCCAGTTTGCAACATTGTTAGCATGGATCTTTTTATCCAGCCATGTAAGATAGAATGGCGTTGAGGCATGGTGCATCGCTTTCCTATTGTTTGTTTTGATGAGTGAATTTTCCTACTTTTTAGGATCCAATTAGAAGCTACGGAAAAATGATCATGTCCCTCCCGTGGATGCAGGGGTATGGGTAGTACGAATGTTGCACTTCCCTATAGCTTTATCTCCTCTGTGATGGCTCCCACGCCTGCAGCCACTTGGCACCCATGCCCCCTCTCACCCTCTAAATTTATTAATAGGAGGTTGATTGAGACTCTTGTTCACCAATATGAACTGGAAGGGGTCATCCCGATGAGGGACAAGGCCCACAATGTCATGGAAACCACTGTGCCCAGTCAGCGTCGTCTCACCCAAGGGTTGTTTAGGGAGACACTCCTCCCCACTCCAACCTTCAATATCTTTGAGTGCCTATCCTCAGAGTTCTCATATATGTAGGATCAAAATAATGATGTAGATGCTCAATATACAATAGGGGGTGAATTGTACACTTTAAAAATTTCCATAAAAAAGGAAAAAATAAAAGTTTAAATAAGTTAAAATAAGAAAAATCACAACACCTCTAATCACCAATTGAAATATTGGGACAAAGTATGAAGTTACAAACTTCTAGTTTTATATACTTACTTAAATCTGGAAAGTGATTCCGAAAAACCGGTTCCAGAAATATGGATCCAGAAATTGAAACTTAACAAAAGTTTACAATATGAGATTATACCTTAAACCGTATAGAATCTAACTAAATTATATTACATGTGTAAATAAATATAAGAATATTATACTTTCCTTACAATACAAAAAGTAGTGGAAAAACTTTTAACAAAAACAAGTAACAAGATATAAAGCTTTTAACCCAAATATAAGGGTATCCAACAACCTTGGATAAAGGTCCCTTGATTTATACATTCAAGAAAGTCTATCTTACCCACACCTAGGTAAGCCCTCGATACGAAGATCGCAGTCTCTGTCTTGCTATTCCCGAAAACCCTCAACTTCAATGTAGTTGGAACCTCTGTCTTCCTCAGCAAGGAAGGCCTTGAACTTCAAGGTGGTCGACACCTCTGTTTTCCTATCCCCAGAAGCCCTCAAATGTAATCACCAACATTCAGAGTCACACAAAGCAATCTGAACGAGCAGTTCAGTATGCACAAGCCATGAAAATATTCTCTCTCTAGAAATCACCTTAACAGCGTGTGGTCTCTATAGTGATCAACTTCTTCATTGTCTGTATTGAGCTCTTTTAAATGAGCTCCTATTTATAGGCTCGGTAGCAACGGTTGGATCCCTCCTCCAACGGTCATATTTTCCTTAAATTTTGGGGGGACCTGTACATGTGGCACTCAACCAACGGTTAGTAAAAAAACAGAATGGATGACATCATTTTATAATAAAACATGTCTAACTGAAAGCACGACATCATTTTATAAAAAAATTAACAAACCAGAGTGTAAGTAAAAAGTTTGAAGTCTAACCAAAAAATATATTTGGAGTCTATATTATAGGGATATTCAGATTCTATTTATCAGAAGAATTCGGAGTCGAACTTCATAAAAGTTTGTATCCATAATTTGTAATCAGAATTCACAACCAGAATTCGTAACGAGAATTATGAATAGGAATTCGTAATGAGAATTTGTGAGGGAATTAGTAATGAGAATTCATCACAAAATTCATAATGAGAATTCATCACAGAATTCGTAATGAGAATTAGTCATCAGAATTCGTAATGAGAATTCATCATCGGAATTCGTAATGAGAATTCATCATCGGAATTCCTAATGAGAATTCTTCATCAGAATTCGTAATGAGAATTCGTCCTAGAATTCCTATTGAGAATTCCTCACAGAATTCGTAATGAGAATTCATCACAGAATTCGTAATGAGAATTCATCACAGAATTCGTAATGAGAATTCATCACAGAATTCGTAATGAGAATTCATCAAAGAATTCGTAATGATAAATCATCATAGAATTCGTAATGAGAATTCATCACAGAATTCGTAATGAGAATTCATCATAGAATTCGTAATGAGAATTCCTCATCAGAATTTGTAATGAGAATTCATTACATAATTCAGAATGAGAATTCAGATCCTGAAACACAATTATTCTTATCTAAGTATTATAAGATTCCGATAATATAGATATGAATCCGATTTTTTATATTTAAGAAAAATATTTATTTGAGTAATTAATACAAGATAAAGGTAAATTTCCTTAAGGAAATTTTCCTTAGAGAAGTAAAACAGAGGTAAAAACGAATTTTCTTAAAGGTAAGGTGTTTGTGATTTTCAAAACAAGAAGGAGTGGAAAAGTCATAAGGAAAACCATATTGACTCCAAAATATCCCCCTTTTTGGAAAGCACAAACATCCTTACGAAAAAATAATACAAGAGCTTAGAATAAATTTCTAGACTTTGAAATTAACGCTTATCTCCCTTTGTTTAGGGATGATAGTGAATACAACAAACTCTCCCATAGTCTTTGTAACTCTAAGGATTGTATTCTGAATTTCCAGAATGGAATTTTCATTATCATAAGAATTAACTAACTTTGTAATGATAAATCCCCCCTTAGATAAGCTCTCCCTTACTTAGGGATAGTTCTTCTTTACTTAGAAATTTTTCTTCTCCCTTTTAGATTCTTCCTTCTCCCTCTTTTGAGTAATTCTTTTTCCTTCTCCCCCTTTGTGATTTTCAAAAAGAATTGAGGGGATGAAAAATAATAATAATGTACCTGAAATATTAATGCATGCAACCAACCAAAAGACAAGTAACCAATATTTCATTACTATTGGAATGAACTAATACAAGGAAAATAGTACAAAAAAATATCAGAGTGGTCTATTTTGTTTCTTTTTCCATGGGCATAAGCATTTTGAAAACTGTCTTTAGCTTCTACATTTCTTTGTGGTCCTCCTCCACTTGCTTCTCTAAAGAAATGATTCTTGAATCTTGAGCCTCCATTGCCATTGACTGAGCTTTAAGAGCTTCATCTTTCTTTACAACCTTTCCCTCTAACTGAGTCCGATGATCTTTTTCTTCCCTGTATTACTGGACAAGAGAACTTAACTTCCCATTCAGATCGTTGACCTCGTGCGTCCGAATATCCTTCTCAAGAGTTAACTTCTTCTATAAAGAACTTGTAAGATCCTTAATTTTAGAATCTTCGGTATCAAAATCATCTTTAACATCTACATGGAATTGATCAAGGTATGCCATCTCTTGAACCACTTTTTTAGACCACTTGGTTATCTTCTTGCAAGAAAACCTATGAGCATCATAATTGATAAGAATTTTTTTATGATCAACCTCAAGCTTAGCACATGTATCCATCACCATGGATATAGAGTCCGATTTTTGATTTATGCTATACTGAGGCATCTGGAATCTAGATTCTATTGCTGGATAAATCAGAATGATGTCCACCATCTTCTTTAGGGACTGCTCAACAAAGTCCTGTCCAAAGATAGATGACTCTGAATCTGATATTCTGGTTGGAGATGGTTTTTCTTATGACAAAATCAACTTCCTTATGGATGATCCTCCAGCTTCTTTCCTTCTTATAATATCTTTTGTTGGAGTGTCAATAAGCACTTTATTACCCTTCCCAATTTTCTGAGCGGTCTCTTCTTCTAGGGATTCATGCTCACTCTCAGATAATTGCACAATCTTGTCTTCATCAACATTTTCTTTCTCAACTCCAGCTTCAACTTCCTTATGGATGATAAAATCATGATTGTGACTTTCTTCTTCAGAAGTCTTGTTCACTTCCTCTTCACCTTTCTTATCCACTCTCAGTGTAGCAATTTTTGAAGATCTGGCTTGGGAAGTCTGGAGTGAAAATTTCTCGGATGCACTTTCCTTCTCATGATAGTGTTCAACTTGTTTCATTACACCACCAGAGCGACCACTGCCCTCTTCTTGCTGAATTTCTTCTACTACTTGCTGAACTCTCAGTATCAAATCCTTCTCAAATTTCTTCTTAAAATTTTCTGGAGTCTTCTCACCCAGGGTTTCAAGAAAACCCTCAACCAAAAAGGATTTCGAAATGGGTAAATTTTTGGATACTAATTCAGTGGATTTCAGAAGAGATTGAACGATCTCTGCCCCTAACATCATTTTCTTCAACTTCTTCTCCTTGGCTTGCTTTTATAATCCATCAACCGCTTTCTCTTTCAAGGAATTAGCCTCAGCAGGGTCTAATCCGAATTGTGTCTCCCCTTCTTTCCTTTTTTCTTTATCATTCCTCCACTTGGAAACTACCTCATCTGGAAAAGCCTTTTGTTTCTTGGGTTTAGGGGGTGCAGATTGAGTTCCGTTAGATTTGGGGGTTTTCTCAGCAACCTCCACTTCCTTCAATTTCCTTTTCTTCCAAGCTTTATTTGGCGCTTCCAGAGTTTTTTGATCTTTCTGAACTGCCTCAGCCTCTTCCTCTAGTAAAGAGTAGAATTATCTTGATTTTACATAAAACCCCATTTTCATTCTCTTCAACGTATCATCACTAAGAAGCATTACCTTGCAATTTATTGGATTAGAAGTGCAAGAAATTTTAAATGAATCAAGACATCTGACAATAAGCTTAGAAAGAAAGGCCGGATACATTATAATCTGAGCTTTCAGATTCCCTTCTTTAATATTCTTAACTGTAATCAAAACATGCCTCATCAAATTTAACTTCCTTAGATTTACCAAAAAATCTAAGATGTATATATCACTCTTCTTGAGATTATTCTTATCACCCCTTCTTGGTATGAAGAAACCTTGTACCCACAGCTGTAGAATCCGATTATTCGAAGAGAGATGAGCAATCTTAGCGGTCTTGACATCTTTAAGTCCAAGGCATTCCTTGGACTTCACTTAATTGAAACTTCCTTTCTCATCCCACAGCTTATGTGAGAAAAATTCAGCTTCACCTTCATATGAAAGACCCACCATACCTACAGCCTTGGTGTAAGATAATTTGTATGTCTTCCCATAGGATTTTTAAGAAAACATATATCTTCCATCTTCCTCAAGGAAGGAAACATACTCATAAAAAACTACAAGAAAATCTATATAAACCGGATCCTGATTTGGTGGCTTTGATAAGCATACATCCTCCCAGCCATTCAATCTGATATTCATAGATATAAGAGAATCATAATTGAAGAAATTTATATTCACCAGCCTCTCCCTGTAAACTAACCATTTAGAAATGGGCTTTATAGTTGACATATCCTGAGAAGTGGCTTCTACAGACATTTGGAAAAGAACGCTTCTAAAGGATTTAGAATGGTCTTAAAAGAAATCGGAACGGCCTTAAGAAAGGAGAACAGAGCTTCGAGATGAAAAATCTTGATATCCGATGTGGGATGACCCTCAGGGGTCCCCTTTATATAGGCATTGCGACGACGGTTCAGCTTCCACGGTAGATCGAACGATTGAGATTCATTGAGATTTGATCTGACGGTTCAGAAACAAGATGCAAGGAAAACTTGACTGTGATCTTTTGAGGTTTTAATAGAAACAATTGGATTTATGAAAACTAGAATCCGAGAATTTTTAAAACTCATAAGAAAATACCAGTAAGTAAAATATGATTATAAAAACTTACGTAAGGAAATCATACCTTTCAGATTGGCTAGAGAGATTGTTCGTAATAGGTGACATTCTTCTTGAATAAAATTTGACTACGAAAAACTCAGTATAAAATATGAGTACGAAAAATTTCATTATGAAAATTCTCAGCATGAAAATTTCATTATATAATTCTCAGTATGAAAATTTCATTACGAAAGTTCGAGTACATAAAACTTCATTACGAAAGTTTTAGTACGAAAATTTCATTACGAATGTTCCAGTACGAAAATTTCATTACGAAAGTTCCAGTATGAAAATTTCATTACAAAAGTTCCAGTACGAAAATTTCATTACGAAAGTTCCAGTACAAAAATTTCATTACGAAACTTCCAGTATGAAAATTTCATTACGAAAGTTCCAGTACGAAAATTTCATTACGAAATATTCGGTACAAAAGTTTTATTATGAATGATTTGAAAATCTCATTACGAAAACTTTTGAAAAGCTCATTACGAATTTTTTTGAAAAGCTCATTATGAAAATTTTTGAAAAGCTCATTAAGAAAAAAATTTGAAAAGCTAACAACCAAATGTACCCCCCCCCCCCTATCCAAAGATGTTTATTACTATAAGGAGATTGTTTCAACAGGAAGTTAATGAAGAAATATTACCTTACGGTTATCATTCCAAACTTCTGTTTGATGTATTCAAATCTATCAGAAGGTAAATATTTTGTGAAAATATCAGCAAGTTGATCGTGTGTTCCAATAAACCGAATAATGATATCTCCTTTTTGTGTGTGATCCCTAAGAAAGTGATGCCTAATATCTATGTGCTTTGCACGAGAGTGATGTGCAGGATTTTTACTAAGGGCAATGACACTTGTGTTATCACATAAAATTTGAGTCTTAGTAAAACTCAAGCCATAGTCTGTGAGTGTGTGTTGCATCCACACCACTTGAGCACAAAAACATCCAGCTGCTAAATATTCAACTTCAGTAGTGGATAGTGCTACTAAGTGTTGTTTCCTGCATGAACAAGATACTAATGAATCTCCTAAGAAATGACATGTTATGGATATAATTTTTCTATCCATTATACACCCACCAAAGTCAGCATATGAAAAACCCTTTAAGATAAAATAATTTCCAGAAGTATAAAATAATCCTAGATCCATGGTTTCCTTTAAGTAGAGAAAAATTCATTTCACTGACTTTAAATGAGATTCCATAGGATTGGATTGATATCTGGCACATAAGCATACTGAAAACATTAAGTCTGGGTGACTAGCTATTAATTATAGTAGGCTTACTATCATACCTCTAAAAGATGTTTGATCCACTGGTTTCCCGGCTTCATCAACAACAAGTGTGTTTGAGGTACCAATGGGAATACTAATACTTGTAGTGTTGTCATATCCATACTTTTTAAGAAGATATTTAATATACTTATGCTGAGATATATAGGTTCCTTCTGGTTTTTGAGAAATTTGAAAACCAAGGAAAAATTTTAACTCACCCATCATACTCATTTCAAACTCAAGATTTCATTATATTTGCAAAGGAATCAGTTAATGATTGCTGAGTTGAACCATATATGATGTCATTAACAAATATTTGAACAATAAAAACATTTTTCTTGTGTTTATTTATAAAAAGGGTTGGATATGCATTTCCCTTAACATAGTTATTTTGAAGAAAAAATTCTTTTAGTCTATCATACCAGGCTCGAGCGGCTTTTTTTAAGTCCATACAAGGCTTTGGTAAGTCTAAAAACATGATGAGGATGTTTTGTGTCTTCAAAGCCAGGGGTTGTTCAACAAAAACATCCCCTTGGACATAACCATTAAGAAAATCACATTTCACATCCATTTGAAAAGGTTTAAAATTGAAGAATGGTGAAAAGGCAAGTAAGATACGAATAGATTCAAGTCTAGCTACTCGAGCATAGGTTTTTTCATAGTCTATTCCCTCCTTTTGATTATAGCCTTTAGTAACTAGTCTAGATTTTTTTCTAACTATGACTCCATTTTCATCACACTTATTTCTAAAAAACCACTTTACTCTAGTAATAGAAGTTTCCTTAGGTCGTTCAACCAAGGTCCAGACTTTATTCCTTTAGAATTCATTTAGCTCGTCTTGTATGGCTTTAATCCAATCATCATCACCTAAAGCTTCATCAGTGCTTTTTGGTTCTAATTGGGAAAGAAATACTAGATGTTCTATTTCATTTCTTAAAGAACTTATAGTCCTTATAGGTTGATTCACATCACCAATGATACTATCACTGGGATGGTTCTTAAGAAACACCTGACTTGGGTTTTGTAAAACCTGTTCATCAACATAGGGTAGAAAGTCTTCTGGGGTAAATACTTCAGAAATATTTTCTTGAAAATTTTCTTTATCAGAAGGATCTTCTAACAAAGGTAGATAATCAATTTTTGAAAACACATTAGAGGACGTAGGATGAGATGATTTAAAAACAAAAGGATCAGATTCATCAAATTTTACATGCACTGTTTCTTCAACAGTACAAGTGTTTTTGTTGAAAACTCTATAAGCCTTAGAAGTTGTGGAGTAGCCTAAAAAAATTACTTCATCATATTTTGGTGCGAATTTGTGTAAATTATCTTTATTATTCAGAATCAATACCTTGCAACCAAAAACCTTGAAGTTGGAAAGTCTAGGTTTTCTACCATTCCATAACTCATAATGAGTTTTATTAAGAAAAGGTCTAATGAAAACTTGATTTATAGTATAATAAGCGGTACTTACAGCTTCAGCCCAGAAATGTCTAGCTATAGAATATTAACTCAACATGGTTCTAGTTATCTCTTAAATAATTCTATTTCTTCTTTCAACTACACCATTTTTTTGAGGAGTTTTAGGTGATGAAAAGTTGTGAGTAATACCTTTTCTACTACAAAAAGTTTCAAAATCTGAGTTTTGAAATTCTCCTCCATGATCACTATGAATAGTTTTCAGTGGAAGGTTTTTCTCATTTTTAACTAGGGATCTAAAACTTTTGAAATAAGAAAAATCTCCAGGATTCTTTGGTAGAAAATCGACCGATGTAAATCTAGTGTAATCATCAACTAGAACAAACACATAGTATTTTCCACCAATTCTTCGAGTTTGTGTTGGACCAAAAAGATCCATGTGTGCCAACTGTAACACATCCGATGTTGAGACTTCACCTATTGATTTAAAACTAGATTTATTTTGCTTTCCATATTGACAAGGATCACAAACTTTAGAAGAATCAAATCTAAGCTCCGGTAGATCCTTAACTAGTTTCTTCTTAGAGAGTTTACATAAGTTTTTTAAGGTTATAATGACCTAGTCTTCTATGACATAACCAAGAATGATCTTCCATTCCACTTACGCAAGGTATGTCTTGGCTCTTAAGGTCTTATAAGTTCAAAATGTAAACATTCTCTTGCCTATGGGCTGAGAGAATAAACTCTTCCTTGAAATTGTGTACTAAGCACTAATCATTCCTAAAATTAACAAGGTATCCTTCATCGCATAATTGGATTATGCTAATGAGTTTGTTCTTAAGACCCTTAACAAACAAAACATTTGAAATCCAAGTTTTACCAAGAATAATGATATTACCTATACCAACAATTTCTCCTTAAGCATTATCTCCAAAATTTGCTTTTTCTCCATTCGTCTTGATAATCTTTTCAAAATAGTTTTTGTTACCAGTCATATTCCGGGAACATCCACTATATATGTACCATGTATTGTTGTTGGTACTTCCTTTATCTTCTTGAAAATAAGTAAAGAATAAGAATTTCAGAATCCAAACTTATTTGGATCCAAAATTTTCAGATAAAATTTTTTTGGCACCCACATCTTCTTAGAAAAATAACCCTTATGAAAACCAAGAGATTGGGTTTTGTTTAAAGAACAATTTTTTCCCCAGTGACCACCACATTGACACTTGGTATAAAATGGAGAACTTTGAGGAACAAATTAATTGTTACTAAAAGTTGGTTTTGCATGGGTATAACCAAATCCGGATTTGTTTATTAAAGGTCATATTTGTGAATACATCTTATCAATATTTTATTTACCTAAGATAAAGTTTGAAATACACTTCTTTAAGGAAAATATTTCAGACTTGAGTTTTATAACCAAGTTTTTATCTTCAAAATCATTAGATTTGGAACTAGATCTAGGCTCGAATACATATTTATTATAAATTACTTTTTCTAGTTATTTAGAAAGTTTATTCTTCTAGGAATTAACTTCCTCAAGACTTTTAGAAATACTCATAAAATTAGAATTTTTCTTATCAAGATCTTTAGAAAGATCTGATATTTCCTTAGTAAGAATAGTATTTCTAGAATTGGACTTATCATGTTTTTTATTGTGTTTTGAATTCTCAATCTCAAGAAGTTCAGCAAACCTAGAAACTTTTCCATATGTAGGTAAAGTATTTTCTTCATCAGAACAGGATTCTTCATCCGAAGATTTATAATATTTACTATCATTAGAATTTAAAGAAACATTGGTCAATGATTCAGCATTGTATACCTTATCTATAAAGTAATGATTTTTAATAGGTAAGCTGGCTATAAGACCAAGATTCTTCTTTCCAGAAGATTCATAATCTAAAAATTCATCTGAAGAGTCACCACCACTGGAACTCCACGTATCATTAGCTTTCATAACATTCTTAGATTTAGTTTTATAATACTTCTTCCTAATTCTTTCAGAATGCCACTCTTTTCTTTCTTTCATCTTGAGAAAAGGACAATCAGGTCTTATGTGTCCAGCTCTCTTGCACTCATAGAATGTGAATTCTGAATCATCCTTATCTTTCCTTTCCTTCTTCTTATACTTGGATTTGAAATTTCTTTGTCTAGCTGTCTTATTCATCCTTTGAGATAGATTTTCTAACTCATTCTCTGAGACTTCACTGTCACTAGATTTTGATTGGATAACAACCTTCTTAGATTTGGATCTAGTTACTCTCTCAGGAGTCTTGTCTTTCATGTGATTTGATGTTGTGGTAAAAGGAACAGTTCCATTCCTATTCTTCTTTTTGATGTTGTCAGAATCTCTCTTCATCCTTGTATCATGTTGGAGAAGAGTTCCAAACAGCTCATCTAAGGAAATTTGAGTAACCTTCCTGTTCTCATCAATTTCTATTCTCTTTGACTCCCACTCATTGGGCATAACATCAATGATCTTTTTAACAAGAGCTTCACCATCCAGAACGTTTTCTCCCATAGATTGTAAGATATTCACAATAGTCATAAATCTTTGTTTCACCTTACAAATGGGTTCTCCATAATGAAATTTGAAACCATGATACTCAGCTCTAACCATGGCACTTCCAGTCTCAATCACTTTAGATGTACCAAAATGAGTAACTTCAAGTTTCTTTTATATACAGTTATCTGCTTCACAATAAGAAATTTGGCTTTATATGTTCTTAGTCATTGAACATAGTAAAGTGTTGTGTACCCTATAGTTTAATTGATAATCATGCTTCTCTTGATTTGTGAAAGAACTAACTTCCTTATCCGGAATTTGATAACCTCCAGTAAGCATAATAGAATTTTCTACTCCAGTATTGATAAAGAATGTCTTCATTTGATCTATCTAATACTCATAATCATTAACATAAAAAATTGGTGGTCTTGTAGGATTTAGGTTTTCAATTGAACCAACATTGATTCCTGCTATTTTAAAAATCTTTCCACACAAAAACTTGTTAATAACAAAATTTTAGATTCAAGGGGAATATTCGTAAGAAAGGAAAAATAGAACAATGAAAAACTAAGCAAGAATAACTTATACATGAATATAATTATTTCAGAGACCTCCTCTGATACTAATTGTAGGGTCAAAATAATGATGTAGATGCTCAATATACAAGAGGGGCGGTGAATTGTACAATTTAAAAATTTACTTAAAAAAGGAAAAAATCTAAGTTTAACATAGTTAAACTAAGAAAATTCACAACACCTCTAATCACAAATTGAAATATTGGGACAAAGTATGATGTTAGAAACTTCTAGTTCTATATACTTTATTAAATCTGGAAAGTGATTCTGAAAAACCAGTTCCAGAAATATGGATCTAGAAATTGAAACTTAACAAACGTTTACATTATTAGATTCTACCTTAAAGCATATCGAATCTATCTAAATCAGAGTACAAGTGTAAGGAAATATAATAAGATTATACTTTCCTTACAATACAAAAAGTAGCGGAAAAACTTGTAACAAAAACAAGTAGCAAGATATAAATCTTTTAACCCAAAGAGAAGGGTATCTAAAAACCTTGGATAAAGGTCCCTTGATTTATACTTTCAAGAAAGTCTATCATACCCATACCTGGGTAAGCCCTCTATATGAAGATTGGAGTATCTATCTTCCTATCCCCACAAGCCCTCAACATCAAGGTAGTTGGAACCTCTGTCTTCCTCAGCAAGGAATCCCTCGAAATTCAAGGTAGTCAGCACCTCTGTTTTCCTATCCCTGGAAGTCCTCAAGTGTAATCACTAACATTCGGAGTTGCACAAAGCAATCTGAATGAGTAGTTCAGTATGCACAAGGCATGAAAAGCTTCTCTCTCTAGAAATCACCTTAACAACGTGTGGTCTCTAGAGTGATCAAATTCTTCATTTTCTGTATTGAGCTCTTTCAAATGAGATCCTATTTATATGATCGGTAGAAACGGTAGGCTCCCTCCTCCAACGGTAATATTTTCCTTAAATTTCAGAGGGACCTGTACATGTGGCACTCAACCAACATTCAGTAAAAAATAGAATGGACGACATCGTTTTATAAAAAACATGTGTAACTAAAAGCACGACATCATTTTATAACAAACTTAACAAACCGGAGTGTAAGTAAAAAGTTCGGAGTCTAACCAAAAAATATATTCAGAGTCTATATTACAAGGATATTTGGATTATATTTATTAGAAGAATTCGGAGTCGAACTTCATAAAAGTTCGTATCCATAATTCGTAATCAGAATTCATAACCAAAATTCGTAACGAGAATTCTGCACTGGAATTCGTAATAAGAATTCGTCAGAGAATTTGTAATGAGAATTCATCACAGAATTCGTAATGACAATTCATCAAAGAATTCGTAATGAGAATTCATCAAAGAATTCGCAATGATATTTTGTCACAGAATTCGTAATGAGAAGTCGTCATCAGAATTCGTAATGAGAATTCTTCATCAGAATTCATAACGAGAATTCTTCATCAGAATTCGTAATGATAATTTAATGAGAATTCGTCACAGAATTCGTAATGAGAATTACTCACAGAATTC
The DNA here is from genome assembly GCA_963277665.1 of Viscum album. NCBI lineage: Eukaryota > Viridiplantae > Streptophyta > Magnoliopsida > Santalales > Viscaceae > Viscum > Viscum album. Next base: position 185,502,060 of record OY728155.1, on the reverse strand, counting down.
ATAATGAGAATTCATCACAAAATTCGTAATGATAATTCATCACAGAATTCGTAATGAGAAATCATCACAGAATTCGTAATGAGAATTCATCACAGAATTTGTAATGAGAATTCATCACAGAATTCGTAATGAGAATCGTCATCAGAATTCGTAATGAGAATTTATTACATAATTCGGAATGACATTTCAGATCCTGAAACAGAATTCTTCATATCTAAGTATTATACAATTCTCATAATATAGATATGAATCTGAATTTTTTATATTTAAGAAAAATACTGATTTGAAAAATGAATACAAGATAGAGGTAAATTTCCTTAAGAAAATTTTCCTAGAGAAGTAAAACAGGGGTAAGAACAAATTTTCATAAAGATAAGGTGTTTGTGATTTTCAAAACAATAAGGAATGGAAAAGTCATAAGGAAAACCTTATTTACTCAACAATATACTCACTACCATATGCTGACGAAGTATGGGAAGTCTGAGTCCACCTCGTTGGTACTTCAGTTAGGGATCCACCAAGGGGGGCTCCCACCCAACTACATCAGCCTCTCCATTTTTTCCTACAGACCGAGGAGCAGGCAGTCTATACCCATGCACTAGTGACTCTAGTTCAGCTGACCCAACATCAACATCGAGCGCAGGCTCAAGAGTATGCCTGGAAGGGGGAACCACCGTCCTTAGCTTCAATGGCTCGAGTCACCATCGACATGATAAATCAACCCACTATCATCATTGGGTAGGGGAACCCCCCATTTACAAAGAATGGGAATTTCCAATCTTGACCAAAGTTAAAACACCATTCACCATGTGAGCAGATTGAACTGGATCTCTCAATTACTGGGGAAATTATAATCCATTGTGGACCAACCTATAATGATGGCACCCAGTACGGAAGTCCACCCCATACCAGTATCAGACATAGTGTAGGTCTTCTCCTCTACTTCATTCAGTATGGATTTCCTCTCCATACCACTATCATCAACTCCCATGGAGGCCCTCCCTGCATCATCAACATTTAACATGAAGGTCCTTGTCCAAAACCAAATTTGGTCGCCTTCAAACCGGCACCCAACAAAATCTGTGGTAAGACCTGAAGGGAATTCTAGATCTCCACAGGTCGGAAGAAGTTCCCAGGTATCATATATTATTTTTTGGTAATGATTTACCCAAGTTTAGAAACATAATACAACCATATCAAATAAATCAACTGAATCTGATATTTTACCACAAATAAGCCTTTAATAAGATTCATAATTAGGAAACAAGGTTTATACAAAGACCAAATTCTACAACATATGAATAAATCTAAAATGTAAAACCCAAGAACCACCTCAAGGAAATGGGTAATCACCCTCAAGCCATCTCTACTACCCCACACCATGAAGGAATGCTAGAAACCTGAACCACCAGTTCTAAGAGATTTACCCAAACCTCCAACAATCATTACCAAGTCTACTTACACCCAAATGTGTAAGTAGGGTGTGATCCAAATATCTGTAGTATTCCACCAATAAAATATTCTTTGTGATAATCATTGTAATACAAAAATCTTGAATGTTTTGTAGAAATGAAATACTAGTAAGAATGTTTAGGTAATGCAAATTTAAATAAAATCAGTTTTCAAGTGGGCTATTTTAAAGAATCAACACTTTTTAATAAAATGAACAAGATACTAAATTTTACCAACCAAACACACCATATACTGACTATGAGTGTAAAATTTCCAACGAGCACAAGAAACAGGAAGACCCCTAGGCACTAGATCGTTGTGGGTCCCAGGTACCTCGTATCTTAGTGAAAGTAACCAGACAATATCCAATATCGTGAACAGGAGACACTAGTAAGGATCATACCCATAACCTAGTGGTTACCCATCATTATCATCATCATCATCATCATCATCATAGTTTAGTCATTTTTTTCATCGTCAAACCTACTATGTGAAATCGGGGCCAAACCCCACGAGATCACTATCATACTAGTACACGTCCACCCACCTCGTTACTTGGGTTTTCCCTCTTGTTCTAAAAAATGTTCTAGAGGCCATGATATACCATTTTAAAATTAATATACCATTTACAAATCACACACACACCAAACAGCCCACACACATGTCAAATAATTTCCTTTTTCATTCAAATTCATTTTGAAGCCATACTGTCACCAAAACAGCCCACATCGTGTTTCACAACACTTTCACACTTAAATAAAAACATTAATCAATTTTATAAAACATTTCCCAGATATTACACATCACATAACTGCCCTTTTAAATTAAAATGGGCCATTTCAAAATTACACTCCTACAAAAATATTTTTCCAACATAGATTCACCTCTTATATAAATCAAGAAACCATTTAAAACCTTTATAAAACAATTCCAAGGTGTGTAACCAATATTGTCACATAAAAATCTTTTAAAAACACTATTTTGAAATCAAATGGATGCCAATATTACATAAAACCAGAAATTTAAGCCCTACAACCATTTAATAAAACCATTTCATGAACCATAAAATATCCCCAACTGGTACAACATGAAATACAAAAGACAAACACACATTTGTACACAAAAATGATGATTTAAAATTAACCGTTCAACCAATGCTACCAAAAATTGTTTTTTCACCAAAAAAAACATATTATGAATATTATAAATAAGTAATTAAATCAATCCAAATCATCATGAAATGATTAAACATGGAATCACACACCACAATTGTAAAAACACCAAATCCATGTGCGAAAGTTCACCTGCACCACTGCTGCACCACAAGGGAGTTAAATAAAACATAAAACTACAAGATTAGACCAATAAACCCAAGATAAATCCCTAGGTTCGAATACTTAATTTAATTAAAGGAGGAAAACCAAGAAAATATGGATAAAGCACTAATAAAAAGGAAGAAACCCTAAGAAAATGGGTGAAGGAAGGAAGGAAACCCACTTACTTGAGATATCTTGAATAAAACGCCCCAAATACACTAGTAGCTAAATTTATAAATAGCCAAAAATTAATGATAGGTTCTAGTAAGGCTAAGTAAGTCAAGTGAGAACTTAAATGGATGGAAATAGTAAAAATTGAAGGATTTAGGAATGAAATAGGTTACCTCTTCAAATCTGTATGATTTGAGAAATCCATAGATGTTTTTCCCTATTTCCTGATGAATATTAGCCCCAAAGAGGGGGAAAAGAGCATGGTGTTGCGTCTTGGGTAAGTGGTCTTGGGTGAGAGTTAGAATCACTAAAAAACATTAAAATGTAATGAGATATTAAAGAGTTAATTTTTTTTAAGTAGGAAATGGGTTTACGGGATGGCCCAATACCTTAATAAAAAAATCAAATCCATCATGATTATTAATTCATATGAGGTCCAAATGGATATAGTGGTTTTAATATACCAGGGGATTTCAATTGGGAAGTGGAATGAGTGTAAAATGTTAAAATATGAAGGATTTATAAAAAACAAATTTTTTTTAAAATAGGAAATGGGATCACAGTTTGGCCCAAATCAAGAAAACACACCATTTCCTCCAAAAATACATGGGAAACCCCACCCAAAACAAATTAAGAATTGTAATGAAATGAAAAATACCTTTAAACGAAGTCTTTGAATTGAAAATTATCCCCACCATAAAACTTTCCACCCTCAGAAAGCCACAACAAGGCTAAAAGTAAAAAAAAGAAACCCAATTGAAAGGAAAATATAGACTCCTTTGCCAAGATTCTCCCACCCCCAAAAGGAAAAAACACCTCCAATTGATCAATCAATGAAGGAATAATCTCAGCAACAAAAACATACACCACTTTCTGAAATGATCAATCACATTCAAACTATATCCCAAAACAAAACGCCTTCAACACTATCCGAACAAGACTCAAGAAACTTACCTGGAATGAACATCAAAAAATGAATGAGTTCACTGCAGTCTTACTTAACCAAAATCATTGGGCACACTCCAACACTAACGTTTAGTAATGGAGGAAGTTGCAAGTTAAATAAATCCAAATGAGACTACTTATTTCAATACCAACACTCTGGAAATAACCAAGTTACTAATAATGGGAGACACAAATAGACTCCCCACCATAAGGGGTAACTCAATTTTTTTCCTGAGATAGTATCTGGACACTAATTGGGGAGGCCCGAACAGACTCCGAACACAAGGAGTACAATTTCATTAGAATTTTACAAAAGAAATTACATGAGACTCATAGTGGGTCTCTCCACTATATGAACCAAACATTTTAACTGACCAGCACGTTCTGACACGAAAAGACCTAAAAATTTAATAATTTGGAACAACTGCAAGGTTTGTCTGTACGGTTTGGAAAACTGTATACTAAACATGTGAAGAATTTTTTCTATAGGGGAAGCTTCAAATAGTTACATGGGCCGAGGCACATGGTTGTGCAGAGACTGTGTGATAGCTAATGTCTTTTATCATACAGTTTCCAAGGTTGGTACACGGTTACTACTAACCCTGCACAAATCGTGCTCTTCAATCTGTCTATCCCAAATTTCATAATTTTTCTCTAAAAATTCCATGTAAACCCAAGGATTAAAATATTCCCACCTCTGCCACTGAACAAGAACAAATGGAACAAGACGATGACACTGAAGGATTAAACTATTCCCATCTTTCATTCTGAGGATAGGACATTGAACAATGATTTGAACGACCTCGATATTTTCCTTGACTATGCACCAGCTTCACTCCGGGACCAATAGATAGAGCTCTGATGATTGAAGCATCTCCTGCCTCATAGTAAGTCTTTAAAACCCCCCAAATGGAACTTCATCTTCTAATTACACAAATTGTTACACCATGATCTCAAATGGGAACAAGGAGACATGACACACTTCAAAATCAATTTACCCTAACCCATAATTTTACCAAAACATGGTCTTAGAGGATGCACACATGTCACCCCTTGTTTCTTTGGATGGGAAACAACAAAATGAAAGGAAACATAGAAACACCATCCTCTAGAACATAGGATTTAGGAATTCCTTGAGGAAAGACACACATCTAAAAAAATAAAGACTCTCATAAGATTACACAAAAGAATGAACTCTTTCTTAGATGAGACTGAAAAAATACCCAAATCCCCTTTAACACATCATTCTACACTAAAAACCATGAACTGCATTCACCTTCGACAACTCAGGAAACATTAGAAACTAACGTCTATTTTAACCTCCCACAACCACTATCCCTCTACAAGGGAATCCACATAACTGGAAAAGAAGAGGGGGTAAACTAAATCTTAAAATATCAAGAAGAAAGTCCTAAAGTTGATCAATTGTAGGATCATACAACAGCAAATCACAATGGGTCATACATCAGTCTTGCATTAAATTTTTATGGGGGCATATTCTAGCCAACAAGAAATCACAAGGACCCAACAAGATGGTAATTTGGTCACAAAATACCACAAAAACACCGAACATGTGAGGGGACCCACCACATTGGCCACCCGAACATTTTATCAAAAGAGACCACTGACCAAAGCTTCATTCCAACTTATCAACAAAACACCAACCCAAAACATCATTTAAGAAAACGGGGTTCTTGAACTCAAAACACACCACAATAACAATCCTGAAAACACATAAGCCACACCTCCCAAGCATACATTATCAAAACGCAACACTTTCATTTAAAATAATTCTAAAAAAATATTGTTTGTGAGTTTTTCATTTACCAATGGTATCTCATGAGCCGCACACATGCAAGTTTTATTAGTACACTAGACACCCACCTCATATCCATTATGACTCTCATCTAGTCTTTCCATTAACCATCCATATTCCCATATAAACCCATGCATGTTGTCACCCTTGAGAGCACCAAATACCAAAACCAAAATTTCCTATTTTTAAAATCAAAATTTTTTTACCACACTTTCCCTTTATTAAAACCGCTAACCATAAAATCAAAACCCAATTTGCATCTTAAAAAACAATTTAGAAAATCACCCTCCACTCAATAGAAAAACACGTTTATGCCTTGAAAAACCATTTCAAAGCATTTCAAACCATTTCAAAACACTTCTAATTTCATGGAAAACTCTATTTCATAAATCACCATTTAATTAAGAACTCAACTCTTCTCATTTCAAAACAAGGTTCTAAAATTTCAAAAACTTTTCAAATTCTCATTAGTTAAAAAATCAAAATCCATCTTCAACCCCCACACATAAAAACTAAAACACTTTATTCCATTCAAAACAGTTTTCAATAGTTCAGAAAACTTTATTTGAAACAGATTTTAAAAACCCACTTTATCATAATTTATGTTTTAAATGGTTGTGTAAACACACCATTTACCAATTCAAAACAATTCAAAAAATTTATTTCCAACCTTTCTAAAATGAAACAACTTCCACATTATTAGAAAATAATTTCTAAACAATTTCACATTTCTGAAAACCAAGTCATTTTTATTTTAAAACCAAATTTTCAAGATTCCAAAACAAAAAGACCCAATACAATACGAGAGGAAACTATTGTCGGTGGGTGACTTGAAAATATGGATAGAGGCCATACACCAATTACTTCACCATCACTAAGAGTGTTATATGGAAATATCCCTAAATCTACCTAGATTTATTGGACCTATGAGTTTATTGGGGCTATCAACCCAACTCTCTTTTCATTTCCCCCAATCACCAACGAACCATGAGAAACACAAAACTATGATAAAACCCGACTTCCCCTAGTGACTTGAATCTCATCATGAGGTGTGTTGGCCAGGAACCCAACTCATAATCGCAATGTCTAGTCCTACCAATGCAAGACCTAAACTATCCTAAATCTTCCCCAAATAACATGGCCCAAGAGAATGAACGTCCTTTGATACTATTTTGTCACGAACCAGATGTAGTCGACTTCAAAAACTGGCACCCAACCCAGTCTATGGAAAAAACCAAAGAGCATTTTCTATCCCCATGGGTCAGCACAAGTGCCCAAGTATCATATATTAGTGTTTGGGAATGATTTACCCAATTTTAGAAACATAAGACAACCAAATAAAATAAATGAACTGAATTTGACATTTTATCCCAAACAAGTCGTTAAAAGGAATCAGAATTGGGAAACAAGGTTTATACAAAGCCCAAAGAATAAAACAAAAGAACAAAGCAAAAATAGACATCCCAAGAACCACCTCACAGAAATAGGTAATCACCCTCAATCCATCTCCATAATACAACACCATAGAGACAACTAGAAACCCATACCACCAGTTCTAAGAGCTTTACCCAAACTTGCAACAAAAATTACCAAGTCTACTTACACCCAAAGGTGTAAGTAGGGTGTGAGACAATGCCCGGTAGGATTCCACCACAAAATGATTCCATGTGACAATCATTGTATGAAAAAAATATTTCAAGTTTTGTAAACAAGAAATGATAGTAAGAATCTTTAGGAAATGAAACATTAAATAAAATTAGTTTTCAAGTGGGCTATTTTAAAGAAACAACACTTTTAAATAAAATGTCAAAGCTACTGAATTTTTCTATCCAAACACACTGTATGCCAAAAATGAGTGTAAAATGACCAATGCACACTAGCAATGGGAACACCCATAGGAACTAGATCATTGTGGGTCCCAGGTACCTCATATCTCAGTGAAAGTAACCATAGAAATATCCATTCTCATTACCATAACCAAGTGGCCCCCCAACAACATCATTATCATAGTTTATTATGTGTTGTCATCATCAAACTTTCTATGTGAAACTGGGGCCAAACCCCATGAGATCACTAGCATACTAATACACATCCACCAACCTAATTACCCGATTTTTCTCTCTTATGCTTAAACAAGTTCTAATTGCAATGAAATTCCATTTTGACATTCAGATACCAGTTCCAAATCACACACACACCCAAAATCCTACACACATTCACATAATTTCCTATTTCATTTAAATTAATTTTGAAACCATACTCATACCAAAACAGCCCATAAGGCGTTTCACATCTCTTTCACACTTCAATAAATACTTATAAAAATTTATAAAACATTTCCAAGATAGTAAACATCACATAACAACCCTTCCACATCAAAATGGAATATTTCAAAAGTACACTCCTACCAAAATGGTTTTCCATCATTGTTGCACCTCTTACATAAATCATGAAACCATTTAAAATCTTCATAAAACATTTCCAAGGTGTATTCATGCCAATATAACATAAAATAAAGAATTTCCCACCTTATAACCATTTAATAAAATCATTACATGAACTACAAAATAGCCCCAAGTTTTATAACATGAAATACACAAGACAAACAAACTTTTTTACACAAAAATGATACTTTAAAATAAACTGCTCATCCAATGCTACCAAAAAATAGTTTTCACTCCACACACAACATATTAGGAACATTATAAATAAATAAATAAATCAATTAAACTCATCAGTAAATGTTTACACATGGAATCACCAACCACAGATTTGAAAACATCAAATCCTTGTGCGAAATTTCTCCCACACCACCATCACACCATAATGTAGTTAAATAAAACCTAAAGCCACAATATTAGAACAATAAAACCAAGATAAAACCCTTGGTTTGAATCCCTAATTTATGGAAATTATAAAATTCATGAAAATATGGATTAAACCCCAAGAAAAAGGAAGAAACCATAAGCAAATGGGAGAAGGAAGGAAAAACACTAACTTGAGATATCTTGAATAAAACATCCCAAATACAAAAGTATCTGAATTTAGAAACCACCAAAAATGAAAGTGAGGTTCAAATAATTCTGATTATGTCAAGTGAGAACTGAAATGGAGGGTGGAGAGTAAAAATTGAAGCGGTTATGAAAGAAACAAGTTATCTCTTGAAATCTGGATGATTTGAGACATCAAGAGAAGTTTTTCCCTAATTTTCAATGAATATGATCTCCAAAGAGGGGGAACATAGCATGAGGGCACGCCTTGGGTAAGTGGGCTCAGGTGAGAGTTGGAATCACCGAAATTCCATAAAAATTGAATAATATAATAAAAATATAATTTTTTAATGTAGGAAATGGGATTTCTGGTTGGCCCAATACCTTAATAAAAAACCCAAATCCATCATGATTATGGATTCCTATGAGGTCCAAATGTATATGGTGGTTTTAATATACCAGGGGGTGCCAATTGGAATGTGGAATGGGTGTAAAATTTTTAAAAATTAAGGAGTTATAAAAAAAAATTTAAAACATGAAATGGGCTCATGGTTTGGCACAAATCAGGAAAAGACACCCTTTCCTCCAAAACTACATGGGAAACCCCAAAAAAATCAAGAATATTAATTAAATGAAAAATACCTTTAAAATAAGTCTTATATGTGATAGTCCTCCCCATTCTCGTAGCCTTAGTTATGATAATTTCCCTCATATACAAGGTTTTCAGTGTGAGGTTCTTCCTTTCCTAGTCACTCAACATCATGGACGCTCTCCACATGTGCTCATAAATTCTAACGGAGGTTTACTGTGTGCCATTAATCAATAAATTTGAGTTCCTCCCTGCTTCATCATCAATGAACACTGAGGTCATTCTCATGTCCTGTATAATTAGTATGAAGGAACTCTTCTTTTCATTGTTATTACGGATGACCGGAGTGAAGTTCCTCCCCCCACCACAAAAGACCACCATGGGGGTCCTCCCCATGCATTTACCAGCTCCGGGGGAGGACCTCCATTCACTATCACTGTCAATCATGGTGGGCCTCCCTATGTTCCCTTTTATATTTTTCTAGGTGCCCCTCTCACCCCATTTTATCTGAGCGAGGGTCCTCCCTATGTCAGCAATAGCCAATATGAATTCCCTCCTCATATCCCATCTAGTGCGAGCGGAGGCCCTCCCCACTCTAGCAACAATCCGCATGAGGTACCTCCCCATGTCAAAAATATACCATACCTGGAAGAACTATCCTGGGCAAAGAGGGTGGGTCGCTGCTGCCAAAGGAAGAATTTGGTGAAGTTCCAAACTGTGATTAAACACATATGCTTTTCCGATTATGAGGTGGAGTGTGATTCGGTGATGGAACCCTCACCCTCATCTTCTGTGTCGGGGCTAGGTTAGGAACAAGGCATATAAGCCCCATCCTTTTGAAAAGTGAGGTGCACAGGATCCCTACATCTCTCTGAAGATACATATAGGAGGATGATGATTTGGCCCCTTTCTAGGGCCTAGTCGTGGAATCCTCATTATTGTTAACGGTATCATTCTCCACCTCAACAAAATATCACAAAGAGTGATTCTAGGGACCAATAAATGAATACAAATAGATTGACCCACCATCAGTAACCGCAACCCCTGTGAGGGAAGTTGTGGTCATTATTCCATATTACCGGGATGTGGTGGCGCAATCGTTGAATTCTATGGAAGAAATCCCTAGATGGGACAACTTTTCATCTTGCACAATGTACTCTCTACTTTATAATCTATTGTCGTAACAGTCTGCTTCAGTACCATTACCGATCCCTTAACCACCCCAAGTCAATGATCGGGTTAAAAAGGGTCAAAACCCGATTTTTAGCTGAGGTGCTTGTGGGAAATCCTTGAAAAATACTAGTCCCCTGAGATGTTATGGCCAATTGAAACCACGAACTTTAGTACTCCAGAATATCATTCCATGGACGAGGTCTTGTGTGTTCACCAAACCCTCTATGAAAAACACTTTTGCCTCCATCATTGACGGGTGGCTTACCCCAAGTGCCAGGAACACTTTGAAAACATCGTCCAGCAATGCCGCATGGTCAACTTGGATGCACTACTCATGAATCAGCACCTTGAGTGGCCTGGTACTCATCAAACCCTCCAGTAGTGATGATTCCAGAGATTTTAAGTACTCTGCGGAATTATTCAGGAGGCTTCACCCCCCCCCCCCCCCCCACGTTCAGATCCATGGTTGGGGTAGTGTTCTTCCCATCATTTCAGTCCTATCTGGCGCTAGCCTGACTAGCTAGGTGATATTGAGGATATGGCTCTAGGAACAGTCATAGTTAACATGGATGACCCATCAGAGGAGGAAACTGATCTAGGACACATCGAAGAGAGCATACCCCTCAGGGTGGTGCCACACCTATTCGATCCTTTGTGAAAAGTCAATTTCCACCAAATAAATCTATTGACCCTTCCTACACCTTTTGAGTCATTTCCATTCGGTTGGGACCCCAATAAGGGTAAAGAGCACGTTGGGACCGTCAAACCCTTTAACCCATCCGGATCAGTGCAACAAATGTAATATTACCTTGAAAAGGTTGTGTTGCATCAAAAAATCACAAAACATAAAAATATGGCTGATGAACTTCTCATTGAATGTGTTGTTGAATGGTGACTAGATTACAGTAATCCTTGACAAAGCCATCATGGACAGATACATCCTCCCTTGGGCAAGTTTCCTCTGAGTGACCTTGACTATCCTTCCCATATAGACAGGGTAGAGTCTAGAGTTTATGGTAAGCGGGTGTGATATGAATAACCAAATCCACTTATGTTGTGTGATAACCCTCATTGGGACCCAGCTCAGGTTCCCACAGCCGTTCCACAAGTCATTCCCCCAACATTCTCGCAAGTCATCCCACCAGACACTCTATAATCCACTGAGCCTGCTTATCATGTTAATGAACCTGCCAACGCACTGGTGGTCATAGATTCTCATCAAGACAGGAATCCCTACCATGTTGATCCAATTGACACTCTTATTACCCACCTCAAGGCCCTAGACACTTGATAGGTGGTGATCCCGCCTGGTGGAAAACTGCATTCAACAAGGGTGGATGAAATGCCAGCACCCTATGGTTTTGGAAATCATGCCTTCTCCTCCTTTAATGGGATAGGTTATTTGCTGCAGCATATGGTACAATTTATTTCAAGGTGTGGACCCATGCTGGGAACTCCAATGTAGTAGGAGGCCACCAAGCTCCGATATTTCATATAGACGCTGGAAGTCCCCACATTCGTTTAATGCAGCTAACTACCCATTGGGTTAGTAACCGTTTTGGAGGATCTTCATAGGCATTTTCTCTACCAGTTCATTTCCACCACAAGGAAGATGAGTTTTACAGACCTCTTCAAGTGAAAGCAGAGGCCTGAAATGCGCGTTTCATACTTTGTCACCAGGTAGAAAGGCCTCACGTAATCCTTTGATATGTCGCTAACTCAGGAACATCTATTAACAATGTGTATGAAGAATTTAAAAACCGAATTGGTTCTTTCTATAATAAATCAAAACTACATGGGGGGATTTATAGATTTCTCTAACAAAGACCAATGTCTAGAGGAATCCTTACAACAATCCAATAAAGCACATCCATTTCCTCCTCTAGTTACCATGTGAAGAGCCACTAATTCTGAGCCCACTGAGGTAGTGCAAATAGAGGTCCCCAAGGAGATAGAGTTATTACGAGTGGAACCACCTCCACAAAGTCCTAGAGGGACACCACCTCAGGTGTAGCCTCTGATCCATCAGATCCTACCTCAGAATATTTTGGTGACCCTGCGTAACACACCACCACCACCTAGGAGAGATAGTTAGGTTTCACCTCCTTGATAGGCCCCTCTAGCCCCTAATCAGGGGTAGGATCTTAGAGAACCCTTACCAAATAAAATAAATCATACCAACTCATTTAATGAGGCTTAGGTCCCCAGTTATTTTCAAATTACCTTGGATCATGTAATCTTACGGTTTCCAGAATACAGGAGGCCTAAAGAGGTAGATCTCAGTAATCTCCCATTTACTGCCCCTATCACCATATACTTGGGCACACCCTCAAGTAGTGTTACTTGTTTAAAGACTAGCTACAAGAACTGCTCGATAACAACATAGTCATGTTGGGTCCAACTCCATCACCGGTGGAATATGTGTTTATAAATCCCGAAAACGATAGCGTGGGTGAATGAAAATATGTTTCTAGTTGTGGGTATCAAAAGTATTATGACTAGATAGTTTTCATGGTGGTTTATCATGCCCATGATATTATCCTTGAAATATTGAATTGGCCTGAGCCTTTTTAAGTATCCACATCACTTGAAACCACTACATCCACATCAACATCTCATCCCTATTCTTCCCAAAAGGGGAATAATCAATGACAAATCCCCCCCCCATGCCATTGTCATCCAGTAATATCAGTGATTTCACATCCCCAGAGATGAATATTTACCCTAGAATCTGACTAGGGATGGAGGATTCATAATGTTATGATGATGGGTTTTCTTTGGTTAACAACATAGAGCTGGTAAACCCCTACATGGTTCCCGATGACAAGAGTGCTTTTTGGATCCTCTCAACATCCCCAACTGAAACCTGTGTCGATGGAGCTATGATTATGTGAGTCAATGGAATTAATTTTTCATTACTTCCAGCCAAGTCGTGCATGCTACCACAATCATGCATCAGGCCCAACATAGAGCTCTGTATGTGCAACCTTCTCATATCGTTTCACTAAATCCGCCTCCACCACCGTTTATACTACTTGATCAGGAAGATCCACCATGACCGTGCTATGGTCAGATACCTCCTGTCATGGATAGATCTTAGTCATCTATCCCTTAGACAATAGTCACTCCACCTGATTCGACTAGTGAACAAGGAAACATTCCCAACACCAGCCAAAATCCTCCAGTTCAACCAGCATCACTCATCAAACCTACTTCCCCAAATCAACCTTCTATTAGAAGAAGTGTACACTTCGCACGAAAGTACAATATCCTCAAGAATATTTCCATAATTTCTGAAAATCTCTCTATCCTCATGGATCAACACCTATCAGTAGATATGCACGAATCCCTTACACAGGCTTTAAAAATCCCCCTCCAGTTTGAGAAAAAAGTAGAAGATGCAAAAGCCTTCCATGCTGAGACTGTCGAGCATAAAAAATGGTAGTCCATCATCTCTTTCTCTATATAGGATGTATGTTATCCTATATAGGGTAACATATTCCCACTATAAATCACTATCCATTTCAACGATGTGGAGTTCCACCATTGTCTTGTCAACACGGGCTCTAGGATCAACCTTATCTCAACCTAGACACTCCAAAAGATGGGACTGTCTGAGGTAGAACTGAATCAATGTGACCTGAAAATTCAAGGTTATGACAGGATGGAGCATATTATAGTTATAAACATTCAATTAAATACCCAATTTAGTGATATATTCTCTAGAAATGAGTTCATGGTTGTCTCACAAGACACCTCTTACAATGCATTGATGGGTAGACTATGCATCCACCTACATTCAGTGGTCCCTTATTCACATTACCAATTCCTTAGGTACTCCCATAATGGTCAAGTGTGTGTAATATAAGGTGATTTATCTCCCTTTTCCTCTTATGAAGCCTGCTACTTAGATTTCATCTATTACAGGATCAAGGACAAAAAGTTTCAGGATAACGAGGTTGAACATGCTACGACTATGACCAACCCGTGGACAAACCTAGATGACGCCTTCGTTTTCCAAATTCCTTGATTGGAGTCCATGACCAATGAATTGGTACAATGATTTTTTGTCTCTGGAACGAGGGGGAAGTACATTCCCATGTCTAAAGAGTACTAGAAGATCACCTTGTATTCCTACACAAATCAGGAATGGGTGATCCTAGATCCCCCTACCTATAAGGTATCGATATGTCCACCCCATGGTAATGAAAATACATCATAATTTCTTGTTCCAAAGGTCTGGGATAAACAGTCACAAGATGAAGCACCACTATTTCTTTGATATCATCAAACGCGGCCCCTTAGGTCAAAAGACAGATGAGATATGGTAAACAGCTTTCATCACCATGGTTTCAGTAGTGTAGGATCCCCCCCAATGAGGGTTCCACTACCACTGAGGTTGTCACCAGTATCCCATTAGGATCTATTAAATCGAAAGTGTTTACTCTTACTAATGATCCTCTAAACATGGATGAAGAAGATAATTTTGAATACACCCCTCATGCATTCAAAGAGGGTGTCTTTACTATAATCGATGAATTGGTATAGGCGAACCTTAGTAACAAGACGAATATGAAACCAACGTTGATCATCACTACTATGCCTATCGAAGAGAAACAACAATACATGGATTTCATGAAGCATCATCATGATGTATTCTCTGGGAGTTATTACAATATTCTAGGTCAAGATCCTCAAGTCTCTATCCACCATCTCGCTCTTCTGGAAAATCATCTGGGGTTCAAACAACCTCCCAGAAAGATGCACCCTTCTCAAAATACCATGGTCAAGGTCGTGGTTGATAAGTTCATCAAATACAACTTCCTAAAGGAATTCAAGGACCTTATCTGTTAGACAAGATTGTGACCATTAGAAAGAAGAATAGAAAGATCATATTCTACACAAACTTATGGGATCTCAGCTGTCACTTTTCGAAGGATGAAATTCCACTTCCTATGAAAGAACTATTGATTGATTCCACCATTGGGTTCCATGATCTCTTCTTCATAGATGGGTATTCTAGATATAATCAAATCTGATTGGCCCCTGAAGATGAATATTCTTCCACCTTCATGGCACCACAAGGTACTTTCTACTACCAGGTAATGCCCTTCAGTCTCAAAAATGTAGATTCCACCTCTCAACGTACCATGCACTTCATATTCAAGCTAATCCTAGGGAAATTGGTGGAATATTACATGGATGATATAGTGGTTAAATCTCCCCAGTGTTAGGACCATCTCAATGATCTTGATAAAGTGTTCAGCTTCCTCTTTTTCGGCCATCTGAAGATGAAAGTATGCCTTCGATGTCACCTTAAAAAAGTATCATGGCATCATTATTAAATACAGAGGCATTGCGATCAATCTAGAAATGATCAAGGCCATCAGTGAGATGTATCCTCTGAGAAACATTCAAGCGCTCTAAGGCTTTCAAGGCCACTTAGCCTACATATTCCGATTTATTGCAAATCTGGTTGGAATGTGTAAGCTATTTTCCCCAATCCTGAAGAAAGGTTCCGATTATCAGTGGGATGAGGAGTGTCTGAATACTTTTGAGGAAATCAAGAATTACCTTCTACAACCTCCGGTTATGATTCCAACAATTTCCAGAAAGCTTCTCGTCATTTATGTGACCACCCTAGAATAGTCCCTAGGCACCCTTCTCGCCCAGAAGAACAATGAGGGAATAGAAAATAGTTTACACTATCTCAAACACATGCTCCTCGATACGGAGACCAGATACTGCCCTGATGAGAATATATTCCTCGTTCTTGTTTTCATAGTGTGAAAATTGCGACATTATTTGCAGCACCATAAGTTACAACTGTTGTCTCGAGTGGATTCTGCTGAAGTACATTCTGAACCGACCCATGTTGACAGGCCATCTAGCTCAGCAGGAAGTCATCCTTCAATAGTTAGACATCAAGTTTCCCCCCATAAGCCTATCATGGGATAGGAGTTAGAAGAATTTCTTTTCCCCTATCCTGGTCCCACATAACAGTCTCTGGATCTTAATTTTCTTATTGAGACAATCCTCTCATAGGATCTAGCCATTCCATATTGGAAAATTCACTTTGATGGAACTTCCCAAATCCCTACCGGTATAAGAATCAATGATATCAAACTCAACAGTGGGCCTAGGTATCATCTTTATCACACCTACTTAAGATTTCATTTTATATTCAGCCCTGTTGTCAGAAGGCTGTACAAAAATGAGGCAAAATACCAGGCTCTCATCACTAGTCACGAGCTGACCCTCGAGATTGATGTTCCCTACTTGCATGTGAATGGGGACTCTGAATTGGTAATCAAGAAGATCAATAGTTACTAAATCATCAGGAATCTAGAGCTCGTACCTATGTTAGAGCATACTCACCGTCTGATGGCCCGGTTACCCTCTTGGACAGAAGTTACTCATGTTCTTTGATCACAAAACGGTCATGCTAATGCCTTGGCTGGCCTAGCTGAATCTCTTACAGAGCCTAACCCAGATGATTTGATTATCCATGTGAAAAATCAAATATTCATCACTCCCATCACTCTGTATGATGATGCTAGATTGCAGGTAAGCCAACTTACCATCGATACCTCTACATCAATACCTCAAGGTCAACTTGTCGTGGTGTTGTAAGTGACTTATAACTAGAGGATCCCCTTTATCGAGTATCTCCATCACGGTAATCTCCTAGAAGACCGAGCCGAGAACGAACAGTTCTGACAATGTGAAGTGCAGTTCACCCTCTATAGTGGTCCTAGTCTTGAGAGGATCCTCTATAGATGTGTGTTTTATGGGATTCTCCTCTATCGCATTCAAGGAGGTGATATTTTTCAGGTAATGAAAGAAGTTCATGTTGGTTTCTACACGGCTCATCAGGCGGGGCCAAAACATTCTCATCAGATCCAAAGATTGGGGTAATTTTAGACCCCCATGATCCATGACTATATTAAGTTCTCCAAGAGGATCCATGTATGTCATATCGATGCTAATTTTGTGCATCAGCCCCCAGAACCTCTCCATACTACAATGTACTCTTGGCGCTTTGCTGTCTGGCGACTCGATGTCATGGGACCATATCCACAGGCAGAAAATTTACAGTGGAGGTTCATCTTGACCACTATGGATTTCTTTTCTAGGTGTTCAGAGGCATTTCCACTCAAGAAAGTCAAGGCCCATTTATCTTTGAGTTTGTGAGCTCCAATATCATATACCAATTCAGAATCGTCACGCTATCCTCACTGATAACAACACTAACTTTCGAACAGCTAAGATGAAGAAGTTTTATGCCAATTACAACATCTGTTCTAATCATACCTCTTATTATCATGTGAATGGAAATTGAAATATTCAGGCATTCAACAAAACCCTCTCCAAAATCGTGCAGAAGATGGTTGGTAAGAACATGAAGAGTTGGCCAGAAAAACTCCCCAACGCTCTCTTGGCATATCGGATGACGACTCATAATTCCACTCAGGTGACTTCATATTCCATGGTGTATAGAATAGAGGAAATCCAGCCCATCGGTATCCAGTTACCCTTAATACACACAACTATATACGATCAGCAGGAATCAAAAAAAGTAACTGAAATCCTTTTGGCTGAACTGAAATCCCTCGATGAGAACACACTTCAAGACTTGCACAATCTATAAAGGCATTAAAACAATATTTCCCTGTATTTCAACAAGAAATTTTGTCTTCTTTATTTCTTTCAAGGTGGCATGGTATTGGCTTATTGTACCACGATTTTCTGTGTCATTTTCACCCTTACACGATTGTATTAAACTGTATTTGTATTGTAAATTAAAAAAATAATAACAAATTGAATTCCATGTTTTAATAATTTATTTTTTGTTTATCAATATTAAAAAGGCCAATGTTACTTTTCTTGAAAATTTAATTGAAGGTGAAAGTGATTTGGAGGGCCCATGATGATGTCCAAGAAAAATGGGCCAAAATGTGCAGGATCCAAGCACACTAGTGGGTTAATACGCACATTTCTACTATACCATGCATCCAATTGGGATGAACGTTTTTGGGATGGTCAAAAACTCATTGGGAGACATTTCATATGAATAAACCCAAGACTCATTCAGCCATCTGATGGCCTTTCCGACCTGATATGTCCAACACACCAAATCTGCATGGATTCAAAAGTGGTGTGCTATGATATATCAATATCTCGGGCTATTGGTGTCCAAAGTGGGAAAAATTTTAGTGTAGACATCCAAGAAGTGGGGATATAACTTTTTTATTTTATAAAAATCTATATAATGCTTTATGGAGGTCGAAACACTTGTGACAAGTGGTTTTAATAATTCTTTGGGCTCAAAACCACCTTCCATTTCTCTAAAAAATGGCACCTTGGGCTCCTCATTTGTAAATTCGCCCAAGAGGAAAAGCTATGGTATTTTTGAGACCCAAAGGAGTTATCTCCTCATAATTTATGTTCTGGAGGACCCTATCATCATAGGGGTATCATCAATGAAGAAGGAGTTCCACCCGAGCCTTCTCCTCCTCTTGATGGAAAGCTAAACGGTGGAAGATCATTTCGAGGGAGCTACATATACTTTGGAGGGAGTTATGGAACTTGATAATCTACTAGTTTTTTTTAATTTGTGTTTGGATTATTTCAATTATGTTTTATCTAATCATTCTTCACTTCTGAGTTCATTTCTTGGGTTTAATTTAGTGAACTTCTTTTCATTTCAACACCGATTGGGTTGAAATTTCATGTGGGAAACATGATTTGTTCTGACTGGGAAACACAACGATCCTCTTTCTCTCACACATAAAAAAGATAGTAGTATGCTTTGGTATCCTTTAATAAGTTCTTGAAGTCCAAACCTTGACACCACAATTGTTGTGTTAAGGGTTGGTACTTTGTGCAATGTTAGAGAGGCAAGAGGGGAATCAAGATCTTGACAACTCTCAACCAATGAATTAAACAAAACCATGTGAAATTTTCAGAACAATGAACTATCCAAGATGTGTAGTTAATATGAAGTGACATCCTTATCTCTTAATTCTTAATCCTCCACCTTATTCTATCAACTAATAAACTCTTTTAGTTAAGTTATTTTCTTAAAACTGTTTTCAAAATCACCCCCCTCTTTTAGTAATCTTTATTAAAATTACACACTATAAGCCACCAACGCTCCTTGAGAGATGACCTAGGGTCTGCCCTAAACTATAAATCAACCTTAAAAACATAATCAATTTGACGTGTCACAACAGTGTGGACAAATTTTTCCACCGTTTCCAGGGAGAGCTTTGATTTTTGGTGCGGGATTTTGAAAACATTTTGTAAATTTTGTGAATATTTATATATTTTGTACCTCTACCTATATTTTTGTATTCTGATCTATTTGTTCCGTAGGTTTGGTGCTTGATGCGTTCTACTCTGGGAGACTTACAACCTTTTGAACCCGAATCGGAGAGGACCCTACGTCAATGACACCGAGACACACAAGACAACACTTTGAAGGAGGACTCACAAAACATCAACACTCATCTTGATCCTTCTTCTTCTTCTTCGAAAACCCACATAAAAACTGAAATTAACATGAATAACATTGTTGAAAACAATATAACACTAAAATAACTAACCTCACCTAATGTTGATATTCAACCCACATACATTCAATTACAAGGTGAGGCACCCAATTTTGAACTAAAATCTGATTTAATTCATCTATTACCAAGATTCCATGGACTTCCTAGAGAGGATCCACACAAGCACTTAAATGAATTTCATACTATTTGTTCAACATTAAAACCTGTTAATATGGATGAGGAACAATTGAATCTTAGAGCATTCCCATTTTCTTTGGAATACACTACGAAATATTGGTTATATTCTGTTAATTCCCCAATAAGAGGCTGGGCGGACAGGAAACACCTTTTTCTTGAAAAATATTTCCCAGCATCTCGAACTGCAAAAATAAGGAAAGAAATTTGTGGGATAAGACAATATCAAGAGGGAACACTTCATGAATATTGGGAATACTTTAAAATATTATTTTCAAGTTGCCCACATCAACAAATAAGTGACCAACTTTTAATACAATATTTTTATGAAGGTTTAATCCCTATTGATAGAAATATGATTGATGCTGCTACAGGTGGTACACTGGTAGATAAGACCCCAATTTCTACAAGGACCATAATCGAGAACATTGCACAAAACACTCAATAATTTGTTACAAGGTCTACCATACCCATTCGAGGTATTCATGAGGTAGAAAGTACTGAATTCAAGAAGAAGGTGGACACAACGTTTGAAGAGGTAAATACCCTTCTTCGAAAACTTTCTCTTTCCCAAGGGAAATCCCAATCTCATCCTCCCATCCATTGCGGTATATGTTCTTCTGACACCCACTACTCTGACCAATGTCCTCAATTGAGGGAAACATCTGAGAGTTGTGAATCAATATTTCCAGGCCGCCCATATAACCAAACCTTTAGGCAAAAACCTTACTATCCATCTAACCCTGGGTGGAAGGAGAACCAAGACTATAGGTAGGGGTATTCAAACCAACCTCAACAATAATGGAACCAACCAGGACAGAGTAGTCATCAACCACCACCACCTATAAACCCTCAACCACCAAAAGGCCTTTCCAACCAACCCCTCCAAAACCCGAGCCTAGTCTAGAAGATATGATGAAACAAATGGCTACCAAAAATATCCAATTCCAAAAAACCACTCAGCCAGCCATATAAGACCTCAAAACCCAATTAAGATAACTAGCTAACTCAGTGGGTGAAATTCAAAGCCATGGGTCAGGTAAACTTCCCTCTCAACCAGTAGTTAAACCTAGGGATAAAGTAAATTTTAGTGTCATCACCCTTATGAGAGGAAAACAACTAGAAATTAAGATGAATACTCCATTAGAGTCATCCCCTCCTACGAAAACCTCCATCCCAACCATTAAAAATGTTCCAAATGTTGAAGAACATTGTCTTGAGAGAAGCCCTTCCAACGGAAAGAGTGTGTACATTGATGAGTCACCTATCCCAACCATTCCTCTTCCATTTCCTCAAAGGTCCACCCAACCAAGAAAACAAAAGGAAACTAATCTTGATAAGGAAATATTGGATATTTTCAAGAAAGTACAGGTTAACATCCCATTGATTGACGTTGTGAAGCGAATTCCACGGTACGCCAAATTTCTAAAGGAGTTGTGTACACACCGACGACAACTTCGTGGAGATGAGAAGGTGAGTTTGGGGAGGAATGTTTTATCATTGATAGAGTAAATACTTCCCACTAAGTGCAAAGATCTTGGAACATTCTCAATTCCATGCACCATAGGGGAGTATTATTTTTCTAATGCAATGATTGATTTAGGTGCCTCTATTAATGTGATGACTCACTCTATTTACTATACATTGCAGGTTGGGGAACTGAAACCCATTGGAATCATTGTTCAACTAGCTAACTGGAGTACTTCACACCCCTCTGGTGTGCTAGAGGATGTTCTTGTGAGTGTCCAAAATTTAATTTTTCATGCTGACTTTTATGTGCTTAAAATGGAGGATGATAGGATCAATGGACATGCCCCGATCATATTGGGGAGACCTTTCTTGAAATCTTGCAAAACCATAATTAATGTCCACAATGGTACCTTATATATGGAATTTGGTGGTGACATAGTCCATTTCAACATCCTTGATGCCATTAAGAACCCCTCAGAAGAACATTCCTCTCTCTCTGTTAATTCAATTGATGCACTCCCTACCCCTTAAAAAGCAACTTTTCATTCCCCCGATCCCCTTTCTGAGTTTTCTTCATTGATAGAAATGATAGGAAATGATTCATTCATTGATTTTTGTAGTAGTATAGAAAAGTTTCATGCATGTTCATTGATTGATGATTTCTTGAACACTGATGATCCACTAACCATTGATGATACTGGTAAGCTTGTAAAAGCTCATTCATCATCTGATGTTGATGCCATTGAGAAGTTATATGAAGTCAGTGACCTATCACTTTCACACACACTCACATCAATCCAAAATTCACATAAATTGGAACTAAAACAACTGCCTCAAGATTTAAAATATTCATATCTTGAGAATGGAAAAAAGATTCCCATCATCATTGCTAGTTCACTCCCTCTTGAGCATGAATTGCGACTGCTTGAACTTTTGAGGTAGTATAAACAAGCTTTGGGGTGGACACTTGATGACAATCCTGGTATTATCCCATCAATTCGTACACATCATATTTTGTTAAATGATGAGGCTAAACTAGTGAGGCGGCCACAACGTCGACTGAACCCAAACTCCAAGATGTTGTGAAAAATGAGGTAACAACATTATTGGATGCTAAAATCATTTACCCCATCTCTGACATCCAATGGGTCAATCCCATTCAAGTGGATCCTAAAAATACTGGCCTTAAAGTAATTAAAAATGAAAACCATGAATTGGTTCCAAATCATGTGCAGAATAGTTGGCATGTCTGTATAGACTATCGTTGACTGAACCAACACATGAGGAAGGACCATTTCCCTTTTCCATTCGTTGACCAAATTCTAGAGAGGAACGCAGGTAACTCCCACTACTATTTCCTTGAAGGGTATTCTGGATACATTCAGATCCATATTGCCCCTGAGGATCAGGAAAAGGAAACCTTCACTTGCCCCTTTGCACATTTTCCTATAGAAGGATTCCATTTGGTCTGTGCAATGCTCCGGGTACTTTCCAAAGATGCTTGGTTAATATTTTTTCAGATTACCTATAGAATTGCATGGAAGTATTCATGTATGATTTAACTATTTATGGCTCTTCTTTTGATGACTGTTTGACTAGTCTTGGTTCAGTCCAACATCGCAATACTGAAAAGAATCTTGTATTAAATTATGAGAAATGTCATTTCCTGGTGTGAGAAGGTATAGTTTTGGGGCATGTCATTTCTGGGGATGGGATCCAAGTAGATAAATCAAAAGTATATTTCCTTTCTTCCTTACCATTCCCCAAAAATATACGGGATGTGCAAGATTTCCTAGGTCATGCTGAATTTTACCATCGTTTCATTTGTGACTTTAGTAAAATTGCACTCCCCCTCTTCTGATTACTCCAAAAAGAAAAAAAATTGTTATTGATAAAGAATGTGAGGATGCTTTTAACAGGCTAAAATGGAGTCTCACCTCACCCCCGGTAATCCAACCACCTCAGTGGGATTTACCATTTGAGATCATGTGTGACACCTCTAACTCTGCAGTTGGGGAAGTTTTGTCACAAAGGGTCGACCGAGCTCCACATGTCATAGCCTATGCCTCACGTACTTTGGACTCTGCCCAATAAAACTACACCACAACTGAAATATAATTCCTTGCCATTGTGTTTTCCTTGGAAAACTTTAGGTCATATATTTGGGGTCCAAAGTCATTGTGTTCTCAGACCATGCAGCCCTCCGGTACCTCCTTAAGAAACTGAAAGTCAAACCACATCTCATTCGTTGGATGCTCCTCCTTCAAGAATTCAATCTATAAATTAGAGATAAAAAAGGAGAAGAGAATGTGGTGGCTGACCATATCAGTACGATTCCACCATCCTCAGACATTGAATCATACCCTTGTATTCCCATAAATGATATGTTTCATGATGAGAAACTGTACCGAGTGCAAGATGTTATTCCTTGGTATTCTGAAATTGTAAATTATTTGGTAGCATCTTGCATTCCTACTGATTTCAACAAAAACCAAGCCAGTCATCTAAAACATGAGTCTCGTTTTTATATTTGGGATGACCCCTACTTTTGACACACTTGTACTGATCATGTCCTTAGGCGTTGTGTTCCTGATAGTGAGTTTCAGTCCATCCTTAGATTCTGCAACACTCTTGCTTGTGGGGACCACTTTGGTTCCCAACAGACTGCTCACAAGGTCCTTGATTATGGTCTCTTTTGGAAAACACTTTTTTGGGATGCCCAATATTTTTGAAAATATTGTACTCGTTGTCAAAGAATGGGGAATGTCTCTAAAAGAAATGAAATGACATAGCAACCATTGCTTTTTTATCACATTTTTGATGTTTGGGGTATTGAATTTATGGGGAAATTTCCCAATTCCTTTGGAAACATGTACATTCTTCTAGAAGTTGATTATGTTTCAAAATTCGTAGAGGCATGAGCTACAAGGACTGATGATTCTAATGTAGTTGTAGAATTTTTTAGAACCTAAATCTTCTATAGGTTTGGATTACCTAGGTTCATCGTCAGTGACCAGGGTTCTCATTTCTGCAACCGAAAAATGCATTCTCTTTTGCGTAGGTATGGGGTCGGTCATCGAGTTTCTACTTCATATCATCTACAAACGAAAGGTCAACCTGAGGTGTCAAATAGAGAGGTAAAAAAAATTCTTGAAAAAATAGTTCAACCCAATAGAAAATATTGGAGTCTTCGACTTGATGATTCATTATGCACCTACCGCACTACTTTCAAAACTCCCATTGGAATTTCACCATATCGTCTTGTGTTTGGAAAGAGTAGTCACCTCCATGTTGAGATTGAGCACCGGGCCTATTGGGCCATCAAAAAATGCAATTCTAATCATTATGGTGTGGGTTCCCAAAAGAAGCTGCAGATTCATGAGCTAAAGGAAATGAGAAGAGATGCATATGAAAACTCCAGGATTTATAAGGAGAGAACGAAGGTTGCCCATGGCCATCTTATCCTTCATCGTCAGTTCCATATTGGGCAGAAGGTCCTCCTTTATAATGAAAGGATGATGTTTCATCCAGGTATGCTTCGTTACTGCGGGTTTTGACCATACACTGTTACTAACGTCTCTATATTTTGTGTTGTCCAGGTTCAAAATGAAGAAACCAAGCAAACATTCACTATCAACGGGCAGCTGCTGAAGCACATCCATGAATCCATTCCGGAGTCCCCGAGGGAGGAACTCCATTTTCAAGAAGCAATATATGAATGAAACTCACCATGTTTTATCCTTCCTTTCCACATCCACTTTTCTTACAGTGAGGACACTGCACATTCTAGGTGGGGGGGGGGATGGGTACATTATTGGTTTATATAGGAATTTTCATCATTTTCCATTTTTCACCTTCTTTATAGTATTTTCACTTTTCCCAATCTTGTTGAGTTCATTAGGTTTTCCATTGTCTTTCTTCTTTCTTATCCTTTTCGCCTTCTATATGGAATTTTCATTTTTTCACATCAAAAATTTCAAAGTTCCATGATTCGATGACCATAAAGTGGGGAAAGTAAAAATACCATAATGAATGGTGAAAAGAGAGTATTTTTATGAATTTAACATCAGGGATTGATTTTTAGTGAATTGGATTTCTGTCAATGATATAAATTTTTGTATCACTGTGAAAAATTTGAGATGATTGATGCCCCTTGTGTGATTTGTTTTGGGAAAACTACATCACTAATGTCTTTATACATTTTTGCACCGAACCACGAAGTATGAATATTTCTTACTTAATATAATGTAGATATATGTTAGGTTAATATTTTTTCATCTTTAAATGATATTTTCATACGTTTGTTCCTTATCCAATCTATGTCATTACTGTACCAGATTGACCTATGTGTGTGTACCTAATGTCCGACTATTGCATGCCCTCAAAAAAAAATTGTGTCTTGGGCAGGTCAAAAACCACTCCTTCTCAACCTTTGATCTTGTTATAACTATTAAAATTAGTGTCGTGAAGAGTTCAGTTAAGGGTTGAGAGATGAGTGTGAGATTTGTTCCAAATGAAACTTCAAAAAAATAAATAAATGAGGGGAGTGATGAAATGTGAAACATATAGGGATGTCTAGTTCAGGAGCTTGTGGTTTGACTTCTGGGAATTCTTATGTGAGTGGGTTTTGAAATATGATTGTAAAGGATGTAGGAAGGGTTTGGTGAAAAATCATTTAAAGATGAATAATGTTAAAATAACCGATATTTATTTGATAGAAAGTGGAAAGAATAACATGGAATTATTTTCACAAACACACATGAAGAGTTAGTGGAATGGTTGACTTTTTAATAACTTTATCATGTTGGTGTCATGAATCTCTTTTAATTTTATTGTGATATGATTTATGAGACATCTTTTTCCATTTTCACTAGGAAAAAATCCTTGGTGTTGTTCGTGCATTGATCACATTACTTTAGTGAATTAAAATTTCCTCAAATGTTAAATATTCATGATTGTGGGAATATATATATATATATATGCATAACATTATTTGTATATGTGACTTTTCCTAGGAGTGCAAATATTTAGGTGTGGGGGTGTGATCGTACCACGATTCACTGTGTCATTTTCACCCTTACACCATTGTATTAAACTGTATTTGTATTGTAAATTAAAAAAATAATAACAAATTAAATTCCATGTTTTAATACTTTATTTTGTTTTTATTGATATTAAAAGGTCCAATGTTACATTTCCTGAAAATTTCATTGAAGGTGAAAGTGATTTTGAGGGCCCATGATGATGTCCAAAAAATGGGCCAAACTGTGCAGGATCCAAGAACACCAGTGGGTTAATCCACACATTGCTACTATAACATGCATCCAATTGGGATGAAATTTTGTGGTAGAGTCCAAAAAGCGTTGGGATACATTTCATATGCAGAAACCCCAGACTCATTCGGCCATCTGATGGCTTTGCCGACCTGATCTATCCATCACACCAAATCTGCACGGATTAAAAAGTGGTGTGCTGTTATCTGTCCATATCTCGGTCTGTAGGTGTCCAAAGTGAGCCAAACTTTGGTGGAGACAGCCAAGAGGTGGGTCTAAAACTTTTTTATTTCATAAAAATCGAGATAATGCTATCTAGAGGTCGAAACACCTGTGACAATTGGTTTTAATAATTCTTTGTGCTCAAAACCACCTTCTCATTTCTCTATAAAATGGAAACTTGGGCTCCTCATTTGTAAGTTCGACCAGGAGGCAAAGCTATGGTATTTTGGACACCCAAAAGATTTATCTCCTCATACTTGATGTTTTGGAGGCCCCTATAATCATAGGGGTATCATCAATGAAGAAGGAGTTCCACCTGAGCCTTCTCCTCCTCTCGATGGCAAGCTAAATGGTGGACGATCATTTTGAGGGAGCTACACATAATTGGGAGGGAGTTACGGCACTTGATACTCTACTGGTTTTGTGTAATTTGTGTGTGGATTATTTCACTTATGTTTTATCTAATCATGCTTCTCTTCTGAGTTCATTTCTTGGGTTTAATTTAGTGAACTGATTTTCATTTCAACACCGATTGGGTTGAAATTTCAAGTGGGAAACTTGAGTTGTTCCGATTGGGAGACACAAGGATCCTATTTCTCACACAAATACAAAAGATATTATTATGCTTTGGTATCCTTTAATATTTTCTTGAAGTCCAAACCATGACAACACAATTGTTTTGTTAAGGGTTTGTACTTTGCGCATCGTTTAGAAAGGCAAGAGGGGAATAAAGATCTTGACAACCCTCAACCAAAGAATTAAACAAAACCATGTGAAATTTTCCGAACAATGAACTATCCAAGATGTGTAATGAACATGAAGTTATCTCCTTACCTCATAATTCTTAATCCTCCACCTTATTCTATCAACTATTAAACTATTGATGTTAAGTTATTTTCTTAAAACTATTTTCAAAATCACACCCCTCTTTTAGTAATATTTATTAAAAATACACACTATAAGCAACCAACGCTCCATGAGAGATGAACTAGGGTGTTCCCTAAAATATAAATCAACATTAAAAACATAATAAATTTTACGTGTCATGACAGCGCGGTCATTGGCCCTCAGACTTCCAATGATACTTGATAGGAAAATGCCAAATTTGGATCCCAAATGGGAGGGACCTTATATCATTCACAAGGATTACCCAAATGGTGAACAATATCTGGTAACAATAAATGGTAAGAATATTACCCCACCCACCATTTCAAAATTATTCAAGAAGTATTTCACCTATGAGTACCTACCTCTTTCTTTACATCACTACATTAAACTGCCTAATCTGTCAATGATGAAGGATGTAAAACTACTCAACACTCGTCTTGCATGATGATAAACTACACAATTGTTTGAGCTCTATGACCTTAAACTAAGATCTCCCCTCATCCATACTGCACAACGTAAAACTCCCTAAATTTCGAGAACTGTGTCTGGATTGATATCCATCCTTATGGGATACATATGAACCCTCAGACCATTCATCTGGGGACTAGCCTCATGTCCCTCGACCTTTCTAGCCTTGTCGACCCAAGTTCTCACTTAGGATTGTGCAGTGTCGTTTGGACTATATTTCCTCATTAACGTTGGGTTATTTAACACGCTACGCACATCCCCTTGAGACACTCCTCCCTTCTACATCCTTGTCTCACGAATTTAAACTGTACGACATTTTGAGAACGATGTGGGGCCTAATTCCCATCCTCATGGGATATGTATGAATGCCCATACATTTCTTCTTCGGATCTAGCCCTGTTTTTTTAAAAACTGTCTTTTCCCTCTGAGACCTTGGCCTAAGTTATCTAGGGGATATGTGGTGTGGTGTGGAATTTTGTCCTCATTCACATCAGGTTTTCAACAACCATGTCAAGTACCTCTCTCTTGATATCTATCCTTCCCCCTTTCCTCTACTCATATCCTCAAGTCATCTACTCTTAATTTGACCCCTCAACCCTTTTTGGTGCCTCACCAATGTGCTCAGATGCACTATGGTTAAGGAAATAATGTTTTGGATTCTTCATGGATGTGTTTTTCATTTCATCACCATGCTTCAAGTCTCCATTTATTTGGGTTTTCATCATATTTCACATCCGAAAGGACCCCTGAACAACATGGATTCTAGGCCTCAGTGCTCTCATACCATCTTGGGACAACATCCCAGAGGATCTTGAATGAAAATATGTAGCATGTTCTACATTATGAATATGGTTAGCAGTCAAACCTCATTTGTTATTCCCATTTCAGGTTACACGATATGGATGTCATTTTTTGAACACAATCAACAGTTATCCTCCATCATTGTTCCACTCACAATGAACCCTAAATATTAGTAATGTGATTCGAATCCCTTTCCTGTCCATCATGTTCAATTTGAATTTTGATACCCTTGGTTCTATCCCTCCTTGAACATTTACATGTTAAGAGTGGACATCATGGTGTCATCCTTGACTCCACACCATTTCCCCTTACTGAGCATTCGATATGCTGTGAAGACCTTCTCCACCCTTGTTTCCCACATTGATCTTAGTTCACATGGACTTAGGGACTTGGTCAAGGTTTTCTCCCACTTGGAGGAATCTCACTTCTTGCAGTCCGAGCTCTATGAACATAATCTAAGACCCCCTTGTCCTTACCTCATGATGTTAAACTTCATGAATTTCAAGAAATATGTCTGGATTTATTCCAATCCTCATTAGATAAATATGAATAACTAAAAATTTGGTCTTCAGGTCTAGCCTAGGATCCACTAATTATCTTTTATGTTTGGTATTTTGGCATTGATTAATATGGGATTGTGTGGTGAGTCATATGAGGACTTGTTTCCTCATTCACATCGGGTCTATAATAGCCTCACCACATACTTACCCTTATGGGATAGTCTCCCCCTCATCCTTACTGCCCAACGTTAAACTACATGAATTCCATAAACTACGTCTATATTGATTCCAATCCCCATGGGATACATACGAACACCCAAACATTTCATCTTTGAGCTCATCACTATATCCTTTGAAATTTTCTAGACCCTTGTCCTGTGGTTTCTTCTCCTGGGGTTCTGTGCGGTGTGGTGTGGACTGATGTGCTCATTCGTGTCAGGTATGCTTTACCACGCCATGTGCATTCCCTTTAGAACTTTGTTCTTATGTATGTGTCCAATACATATGATGTTAAACTATATTACCTAGTCACACATGACTTTAAAATTTTGTGTCTTTTCCACACGATGTTAAAATACATGTGTTGGTCCTATTATACGACCCTAAATTGTGACACTATCGTCTTGGCCACATGATGAAAAATGCATTGCATTTCAGTTTCCTTGCTTTATGGGACATCATGTTTCATATCAGTCATCCTCCATGCCATTTTTCAAGGCCTACATATGGCTTGATTCCAACAGTGATTCCTAGATTCTCCGTCCTAGGTTTGTTGCTTCACAAAAAAACACATCCACCCTAAATAACAAACAAGATCCATCAAATGCCACTTCTTTTGGTGAATGGGCCAGACCTCCATGACAATATTTCCCCTGGCATGGGTACCCTACCAAGACATTTTCTATAACTATGTAAGTCTTGATTCCCATATTATAGGGATACATAGTAACTCCCATACATTTTTTCTTAGGGTCCAGCCCCTGGTACCTCAAATCCCACTCTCTTTCCAGACCCTTGGCATGAACTCTGTCAGGAGCACATAGTGTGGAATCTATGAGATTATGTCCTCATTCATGTCAGGTTTATAATATACATGATGCATACTTCCCTTCGTGGATCTTCCTTCAATTCCACCTGTGTCTTTACCGCACGACATTAAACTACATGACATCTCACGAACAATGTATGGATTGATTCCCATACTCCTAAGATACGTATAAATTCAAGTAAATTTCTTCATCAGGTCCAACCATAGGTTCATCAACCTATTTTTTCCTCTTCTTATCTAGAATTACCAACCTCTAAATTCCTCCCCAACGTGCTAAGATACACTATGGTTTATGAACTAGAGTGTTGGATTCTGAAAGGACATGGTGTCACCCATTTACATGCTTCACATCTTCCTTTATTTGGGTTTTCATAATCTTTCACAACCGAAAGGACCCCCCTAAGTGGCATAGATTCTCAGCCTCACTACTCTCGTACTGTCTTGGGCCAACATCCTAGAGGATCTCAAAAGACATTATGACAGAAGTCCCACGTTGCAAATATGGTCAGTGGTCGATGCTCATTTTTTTCCCATTTTAGGTCACTCAATATGGATGTTGTGTTGTGAACACATTCAATAGTTATCCTCCATCGTTACACCATGCCCATTGAACACTAGATACTAGTTGCGTGATTCACGTCCCTTTCCACTCCATCATATTCAAGTGGGACTTAGTCACCCTTGGTGTAATATCTTCATTCACAGATACATGTTAAGGAGGTCGAATCAATATTGAGAGGGTCATCTTCAAATCCACACCATCCCCCTAGCTATGTATCCCATGTGTTGTGAAGATCTTATTTGCCCTTGTATCCCACATCGAGCATAGCTCACACTGGCATAGGGTTATAGGTAAGGTTTGTGCATACATGGAAAAGCCACACCCCTCAGGGTATGAACTATATAACCTAAAACTAGGATCCTCAATCCCTTATTTCGGGAATCAAGACTTTAAACTATGTGCATGGAAATTTTTGGTGTGGTGTAAAATATTTTTTCCCCATTCACGTCTGGTCACTTTATGGAACCTCATCCAATATTTCTATTTCTGGAATCTTCCCATTTTCAGTTCAATATTTATGAACATAAAATATGATATCTTACATATTTATCATGTGGATCTAAACTATGTATTCTTCACCCAAGCTGTGTAATTATAAATAAACTATCCATTTGATGTCTTCGCTCTAGAAGGATTTTCCCCTTTTGGTGTTGGCCTCCTATCGTACCACCTTCAAGAACTACGTATGCCATGATTCCCATTCATATGGGATATGAAGTGACACCAAGATTGTTGTTTATGGTCTAGACACATCATTATGAACCCTCTTGTCCCATTTCTTCTTGAGTCCTCAGGAGTATGTTGTGTGGTGTGGACTTATGTCCTCATTCACATAGGTTTTGCAGTATCCACACCACATACATCTTCAAGAGTTCTCCATTTATCTATCCTTACCACATGAAAATAAACTACACAGGTGCTTCCCACACACATGATATTAAACTAGGAACCTTATGGTCTGAGCTCTATCAAATTAAACTAAGATTCTTACTTTCCATGTTTTCACAACGTTAAACTGGATAACAATTACAGTTTTTCTCTTAATGTGGATATCACCCTCCTTACAAGAACGACGTGTTGATTGATTCCCATATTTATGGGATATATAGTGATTCCTAGACTTCCTCTCTATGGTCCAGTCATAACTACTTTCACCCCATGGCCCCTTCTGACCTGGGGTCTCTCAAAAGGTATGTGGTGTGGTGCGGACCTCTTCGGTCCTCCCCTACATTCATCCTACATGACACTTAAACTGCATGAGTAATGTTCGCGCTTCTCACATTAATTAATTTGGGTTTTCATTATATTTCATATCCAAAGGGAACCCCTATTGGTATGGATGATCAGCCTTATGGATTTCCTACCTCTTTAGTCCAATGTACCAATAGATTTTGAACGACATTATAAGACAGGTTCCGAATTTATAATACGATTTGAAGTCAACCCATATTTGTTTCCCCATTGCATCACAAATATTGAATTCTCTCACTCACATGTTCAATACCCCTTTCTGTTTTACGGATCCTCGACGCCATTAGTGCTGTAACTCCACACATTTGCGCACATAGAGTTGGAATGTTTGTTTATTTGGGATTTTCTCCACCTGAAATTTCATTTTTACCATTGAATGTTCTTGTTATCTGAGGAAGCCCTGAAAATTCTCTTCATTTCCAACACCGAGAATGGCTCACCTAGGCTTAGGGGGTGTGGTTAGGTAGTATCCATGTACGAGACAGTGTGGCCCCTAGGTCCTTCCATATAACCATAAACTATAACACTATCGTCCTCACCACATGACATACAACTATATACCATTTGAGGTCCTCACCGAAGAGGTCCCTCCTGGAAGTAGGCCAGATCTCGTTTTGAACTGATACCCTCACCTCGTGCACTTTCTTCATAGTGGCATAATTTCAAGAGTGTTGGACTTCATTCAAACATCCCATCACTTCACCCCATGCTTTGTGTGCCCCTTATTTGGATCCATTACCTTTAACATCTGAAGAAACTTCCTAATGGTTAGTGTGATCACCCTTAAGAACCACCTACCATCCTGGGCCAACGTTCTAGAGTATGGTAGATGACACATTATGTTTGTCCCCATGTTTTGAATACGATTAGCAATAGGCCCTCATTTTTTATCCCCATTTCAGGATAATGTGATACATATGATATGTTTTGAATTCGGTCAACAATAATCATTTTTCATCATGCCATCCTCACAATATCCCGAATTTGGTGTATTGTAAGTCACATTATTCATTCCCCTTTGTTCAGACTTATTCTAACACCCATGGAGTCATCCCTCTCATGAACTATAGTACATGGTAAAGAGCATTTTGGCTGTTATGATGACCCTATTCCCTAGATAAGACCCCTTTCTTATTTCAAAAAATCTTGGTGGTCATCTAAACCCTAGGTTTTAGAAATTTTATCAGGTTGTTTCATACACAAAGTGAACAATTATGTAGTCTTATGTTGTTTCTCACACCAAGTAAGACCCACATGAGCCTAGGTATGGATAACTAATTACTTTACAGACATGTTTGGAATGAACTAATATGAGAAAGTAAGAAAATAACCAGTCACTACATATAGTTTTGAATAGGATAGTAAAAAATAGAGATAGGTTTACGATTTCAGAAAAAACATGGCCCTTATAGGCTAGCTCCTTTGATGGATTGCTCCAGTGATACAACCTTTTCGATCATATCCTCCATGGCTGCTTCCCACTCCTTAATCTCAACTCATCGTCAGTAACTGCAGAGTGGAATTAATTAGATTTGGTATTCATCCATTCATGTTCATCTAGGAACTCGGCCCTTCGATTGCTCGCCGCACAAATTGATCTTGGGAATCCGCCAGCTGGGCGCTAAACTGTTCAATGAGTTCAGAGTGGATTGCGATAAATTCTACTCTTTCATTTTCTTGCTCTTCAAGTCGTTAGACTTCTTTCTCAGCTTTATAGAACTTATGGGTATTCTCTAATTCCTTCTAACACTGGGAAATATCAAAGCGGTGGATACTATCTTGTATATTATTATCCATATAATAACGGATAATTATAAGAAGATGTTGAGCATCCAACCCTCCGTCATAGAGAAAGTGTAGCCACGTACGAAGTGACCCCATATGGCTCAGCCATTCCGCTTGTGACTGATTGAGAAATAGTTTTATGCACTTCCATGTTATGCTTCGCATCATATGACTCTCATAGGCCACATCTGGATTAGATTCATCCATATTCTCAGGATTTACAGTCTTGTACTCAAGAAAAGTATCCAGGAGTTCAGTGGAAGGGTGCTCTTTTGGAATGCTTTCCTCTTTAGTGACCTCTCCCTCGCCAGACTAGAGCTCAACCCCGGCAGCATTATCACCCATGATTGTAGCTTCTTGATCACTAGGTACAAGGTTAGGACCATCTTGAATAGTTGGCTATGCGAGAGCTGGTGAAATCACAGGTGGGGCTCTTATAGATGTTCTAGACTCAACCATTTTCCAATCCTCTAGCTGTGTGATCACAACATTGGGAACCTATATCTTGGTCAGCTGAGTTACCCAAGGAATCGTGTGAGCCTACAAATAAATAAACTTACAAGAGCCAAGCGTAGTGGTGTCTAGTTCCTAAGTCATGGTAGAAGCTTCCATCACAGGAGACCCCTCGACACTTTTCATTTCACTGATCGGTGTTGGATCCTTCCGAATGGCGAGAATATCTTAAGACTCGGAGGTCACAATTTCAGCCCTTCATTCTGATTCATCACAACCCACTTCAACCATGGATGGTTCCCCACCATAATTGATCCCAAATAAATGCTCATGAAGATGTTCTTCCATATCAATGGGTGCATTTCTATCCCATATAGGTAATTCATCCTAGATATCATCGTCAATGTTTTCCTAAATAGGACTGAGTTTGGTTATTGGAGTTGAATGATAAAGAGATATTGGCCAAAAGAGATAATAGTTGCAACTCAACTTATGTTGTTTATCCATTTCTGCATCAAAGTCTGCAACCTCACCAATCTCATGGGGGATTCCCAATCAGACAATTGTTTTTGGAGGTCCCTCACCTTCGGTACATTCACCCCAACCTCCTATCTCTCTATCTCCCACTTCTATATCTTTCTCTGCATATTTTTTGTCCTCTTCCTCTTCTTCCTCCCCTTTCTCTTCTTCTTCCTCTATGTCATCATCCTCGAAAGAAAGATTTCAGGGTCATGCTCCTGGCCAAGCATCAATTTCACCACGAGGTGGGACTCTTCATACTTCCCTCGTTGGCATGTGTACACATCCATGGCTGTCAGATATGAATGTCAGTGATAACAGTTTACCCTATATTCCACTTGGATGTGCCCTATATATGGTAAGTCAATCCCAGTGTGCACTAGTCTCTACCATAACTCTTTGGTGAACATATATTGTCCCAACATCCTCCAGAAATACCATAGGTATGAGAAGATGGCATCAGAGGTTGGCTTTAGGAGATTCCCTAGTTGCCTCATAGGGAGTTCCCTGGATATCCCATGAGTCTTCTCACAAGAGCACCCCTATTTAGAGGGAGGAGGCACATTCCCGCCTCATGACGCCACAACCGAGGAAGTTCCAGCTTGTGTCGTTCCAATTTTCTAGATTATTGTTTGTCTTTCCTCCCCAACAATACCATTTCTTCTTCCCCACTATCCTGAATCTATGTTGGTCACCATGATTTTCCAAATATGTTTCTACAGAATCGCCTATGTATATACTTTCTTGGGCATCCACTATATTCACCTGAATTGTCTGGAAAACCTCATCAACACGTATGGTTCACAGAAAATTTTGCTATCAATTTGGGCTACCTGTATTTCACCCCTGATACTTTGGAAGTACTCCCTCTACTCCAATGTGCCTCACCCATCATCTACTATCTGACCAGCTGTGGCTATAAAAAAATGAAATTTGAAGTTGTAATGGTTTACAATCTTGAGTTTGATCCCTTCCTCTTTGAGTGTCAATGAGTAGGTCCCAATAATGTTCAATAAGGATGGTTTTAGACTATCACCTGGAGAATGAATGGAATTCGGAAAGTCATACCCACCATAATGATCTAAAAACCATCCATGAAGAATCTAGAATGTCCCTCATATCCTCATGGGTGTGATTCATCTATAAATGAGTCCTAGAATTCTATACAGCCTGGCCAATATAGGCACCCCCAAATTAACCTTTTTCTTGGTTCCATGATTCCGTCCAACATTAGCATTCCCAAATGAACCCCCATCCTTGTATCTCGCACTGGTAGCAGCCACACACTCAAACATGCAGCAAAGAACCCAATGTATCATATGTTCAGGTCTCAATATTAATTTATACTGAAACCCCGTGATCGGTACTCACCTACTTCCAGAACTGTCTAGAATGATCCCGCCTTCCCCCGCTACGATGTGTTCGGGCACTACTTCCTTTGGCCTGGCATTTTCACTCCCTTGTCCTGCATCAGAATTAGGATGAACCACCCCAAATAAGATATATATATTTGTATGTACTTGATATGAATCTTCTTATTATCCATATCCAATAGATTCCATGTCAAAAAAGGGGTTCACGTCCTATCCCCCCAATTGTTCTCTGTAGGAAGGATCTCATCATATTGGAACCCTTCAAGGGGAATTACCCTAATGTACTGAATATCCCATAGACTGATTCCTACCTCCTCGTGGTTTAGGTGGAAGGTATTTT
The DNA here is from genome assembly GCA_963277665.1 of Viscum album. Taxonomy (NCBI): domain Eukaryota; kingdom Viridiplantae; phylum Streptophyta; class Magnoliopsida; order Santalales; family Viscaceae; genus Viscum; species Viscum album. Next base: position 185,464,906 of record OY728155.1, on the reverse strand, counting down.
TGTCCGAAGATACCTGGATAGAGAACTCTGGTAACAGGTCTTTCTGATGGTAGAAGTGAAACTGCGATGTCCACACAACTTCAAAATGCCCGATAGACCACAGCTCTACCCCGAACTCCTCGCATGTATGATGTACCTAGTACGCCCAAGACTATTAACTCATGAAATTTCCATGAGACATGAAGTCTCATTCCTTCCAACCTTTGGTCTCATTAGTAATTCTACTTCGGAAGGTGCTCACACACTGAACTGGAGATTCCTCAGTAGTTGGATCGCTCTCTACAATAGTCCTGGTCTTCAGATTCAGGACGTAAATGGCCATGACATGTGTTTCTCTAGAGAGGTGACCATTTCTCATAATATTGAAATTTTGGAGGCTATCCTCACTTGTTATCCATGAATGTGGATTATCAGTCTCAAATCATGGCATCAACACCTCCTCCAAAATACTTATGTTTCAAATCGATATAGTTTTACTCAGAACATAATCCTTCTGATCTTGCGTCAGCATACCAAAAAGCATCTGATTATCCAACATGATCCATATAACATAATGGATCTGGGGGTTTCTGATCATTTGGTTCCTCTTAGAAGAATAAGTATCTTCCCACTCATCATTATTTGGTTGAGTGTCCATTTCTATCAAGTCATAAAAAGTAACAAAGTGATTTTTGCGAAAGAATGGTATTTTAGTGCACAAGGAAATCTATTGAGTGAAAGAAATTGGATAGGTGCAAAAGAAGACTCAGTTGCATGAAAGATGAAAATTAGGTCCAAGGAATTTCATGTAGAAAGGTAGATCTTTTGCGCATGGGAGAAAATATCATATTATACGAGAAAATGAAATTATGTAAACTGGCCCCCTTGGCATATTTATAGGCACATACCATGCCTTTTTCACAAACAGAAGTGTTTTTCCACACTGAATAGAATTTTTTGCACGCACCAGTGGTCAGACGATCTGCTCTTCAGAGTGACCCACATAATCCAACCTTCAGGTCCCCATTTGTCTTTGATTTCGAGGAGGGGCATTGGTTGATGTTGAATTACAGATAGGGCCATGAACAGACACTGTTGATAAAACCTATGACATATTTTGATTCCGAGGACAATTCCATGATTCCAGAGGGAGGTGCACGCAGGATTTATGGCTTGAGTGAAAGATAGGATAAGGAACGAAAAATCTTGAATGCCTAATACTATGTCTATCCGAGCCTTATGTGGAGACCATCTGAAAACTATCCAAGCCAATGGCATGAAAGAAGACAGTCTCACGTGCAAGATTCTTATATATGTGCAAGCTCTTACGCGCCCAATGCGTCGTCAAAATAAACCTAGCACACAGATCCACTTGCGCACTGCTACTGAAGTTTCTTGCTATAAATAGAAATTGACTCCGCCCTTTGATGGACGTTTACAGAAGATGAAATGATGCTCTTCTGTGCAAAATACAGCCCTTCCACGACCGCATGAAAGACATGGCCTCAAGGTACCAGATCATGAGCGACAGGTCTTATTGGTGTCCTCCTATGAGTGGGCCCACCAGGGCTTGATTATTTCCCATTACATTTACTCTAAGTCATTTTCATTCAAAATATCCCTCTTGCATGCAAGTTATCCATTGTTTCGTGTTAAACTTGCGTGTAGGGTATCCCTATGCACGCATCCACTCATTTTACAGACAACCACCCCATCTTGTGTGCGACCTCTCATATTTAATGCATCCCTTCTATCTTGTGTGCACCCCTCCTTGTGTGCTCCATGTGTCATCCTTAACTTAAGGAACCATGTCTGAGCGCCTATTATGCACAACACCCTTGTCAGGTGAATACTTCTACCGTACGACACTCCAGGTTTGTATGATGTTATTCCCAGGTCCCTTGGGCAATGCTTCATGTTGTGTTTCTTTGTCTAATGCTTCATCCCATAGGCACGCTAAAAGATATTTCTTTTTCTCATAACCAGGATAATGTGATCCCTTCAATGGATCACTCCACAACCCTGTCTCTATTCAAAATTAACGGTGCCTTCCCTTCATCAAGGGTTAAAGCGCCCCCATTTTGTAAGTCCTAGTGGTGAGGATAAAATCTCTATCATTCAAGATACAGGATTTCAAACTACCTATAATCATCATTCCCAGCACATGATGTTAAACTATATCCTCTCCCTGTGTAATATACATGTGGTGCCCCACCTCGGACATTTTCCATGCCCACTCGTCTCCACATGAGTGAGATCCTCATCACATTGAATGAGATCATCCTTGCATGGAACAACATCTATATGTGGGGAGGGGAAACCAACATGGTGTTATCCCATAACCATTCTCACTGAAGGTAGCACCCCCAATCCTCCTTTCCTATTCCAAGCGCCAAGGCCAAAGGGGAGATAGGAATAGGCGACCCTCAATAACACATACCTCTCCCTTTGGGCTTTATCACCCTCGGGCCTCTATCATAGAGTAAGTTCCAATCTCCATCTCCCTAGGCTAATAACCATATGTAATCCCACTTTATTCCTCATGGACACACCTTTCGTGACCTGTTCATTAGGTCCTTTTTGCCTCTTGTTTCTCACACTGAGCACAACTCACATGGGCTTAGAGTAGGCATCGATCATGGAACCCCTTTTCAGACCGCCTTAGTTTTTAAACCCCATTCCCCTATTACCCAAAATATATGGACTTTGATCTTTTCCCATTCCAAGAATGGTATGTAGGAAGCCTCCTTGAGGTTCAAGCCCATCACCCATCGGTCCTGACCACGTCATGTCAGTTCAAAAGATGTTAAACTGTACGCCCCTTTTGTCTCACATGAAATTAAACTATATGATTTTGAACTACATGGGTTTTGATCTCTATTTCATAGGGAGGGGACATAGGAAGCCTCCTTGAGGTCCAACCCCAAACATTGGTAAACTTAGGTGTCCTCTTTGTGGGGAACCCACATCCTTGGTCTATCCCATAGTGGTGTTAGAACAGATACCATGTATCTAACACTGCATAAGACCCATACTTAATCAATAATTCACTAACCAAGAGTGTCCCTCTTGTGATGGGATGGTAACCTTGTGTAAGCCCCAACATGTCTTCATTTTTATGTTCCTTGTATACACCCGTATTTTATGCCCCGTACTTAACTATGTGGACTTTGATTCCCTTCCACAAGGATATGTAGGAAACCTCCCTGAGGTTCCAAGTCATGAATCATGTCACATCCTTTTCTCTCCCTTGAGCCTTGTGTTTTGGGAAGGTCATGCCCCAACCCAGAGGTTCTACTTCCTTTGGGTTTCGTCCATGCGTCTATTCTCATGGGCCGCCTACTCAAGTGTCCCATCACCCCATAAAACTACATAAACTTTGATTCCCTGCCATGGGGATACTTAAGAATCCTCTTTGAGGTTCATTCCCAAGATTATCGTCATCTTCATGTCGATCCCACCCTATTCCTTCCATAAACTTTGTTCAATCGTCTGTCATCCATCCCGATTCTTAAACGGGCACCACATCTAGGTGAGATCATTCCATCTATCATATCACTGCTCCTTGCGGCACTCGAGCATCTAACCATGAATAATCCCTACAAAATCCATAATCATCCAACCAAGAGTGTCCCTATTGCGATGGGCGATTAACTATAGGTAATCCCCAATGTGTATCTGGGTTTTTGTCCTTTGTGTACACACTGATTCATCACCCTCTGTAACTATGGTTTTTTGATACATGTCCTCTATATAGGGTATGTTGGAGACCTCTATGAGGTTCAATCCCAGCCAATGGTAATGTAACGCCCCAACCCAAGTTACCCAGAGTCAGTGCATTATTACATAATATTGGCATGATCACAAACAATCAAGTATCTAAAGACCTATTATTTTAGTAGCCTTGGAAATACTAGATATATTCATAAGTTTTACATTACATCGTAAAACGAAAAACTACTAAAACATCTTGTCTCCATAGACCACACTCATATCCCCTCATACTATCCATGAAAATCATTTATAAAATACATCTTCATATCCTAGGAAAAATAAAACATAGAATGGGGTGAGCTCAAATGCCCAATAAGGATAACAATATAGCGGAAACTTTCATAAATAAGAATAAACATTTAAGGCAATATATAACTGAAACAAAATCATTTTAAACTTGAACTTCAGCATAACATGGAAAAGATAAAATGAAATGATTCCATTTACTTATTCACATAGATATTCTACTAGTCAAATAATCACATGCAATATCATTAACCACTATCATAATGATGGAATGCATAATGTCAGACAATCATAACCACATATTCAAGGCCTTGTGCCAAGACTACAAATAAGATTTTGTCAAGGCCTTGTTCCAAGACACTAGTTTGTCTCATTAGACCTACCGATGCATTGAGGAGCTATAGCGGGCTCCACCCGTTACATATTAAGTCCAATTCATTCCTCATATGAACGGGTTTAAACATAATATAAACATTCATATTAAAACTAGCATACGAATGTCAATACTTTCTCCAAAATCCATAAATGGTATAAAAATAAAATATCCACAGTTAAACATATCACAAAACCTTCAATAAAATATGAAAGTTTTGTATCATAATAAATCAACTTCAAATAAGCTTAAAATCCATCAATGGATGTTGACATAGATAAAATCAAAACTATTTCAGAGAAATATCTCATTTTTTAAAATAATTTAAAAGTAACGTAATTATAAAAGAAAACATTTACTTTGAAAATATTCTTATAAGCTTTTAAGGTAAGATTAAATGATTTTATAATGGAGGAAAATATCCACACACATCGTATAAGTTAAAAAAATATTCTTACCTTAATTCTGTCGAAAAGGTTAAAAAGGACCTTGTTTGGAAAATGACGGAAAGATTCCTTTATAAAATTTTTATAAAAAGTAAAACAAGGGTATAAATGAATTTAAACAATAGTTTGTAAAATCTTAAGAATGATTTGAAATACATTTTTAAGAAACATGGATGTGGATGATAAAGAGGTCCTGGTAGATAATTACATATAAACAACCTCGGATAATGAAGAGATTGTAAATAAACACTTACCTTGTACTTTTCCTCGGTTGAGGTTATTTTAACCTCCTTTATAATGGTGAAATAGTTGTTATTAAATTATACAAGAATCATATACATTAATATGATATCATATATGATCTTTTAACATCACTTTGTTAATAATATCTTATTATTATCGTCGTTTTGGGTGTTAACTAACTCGCTTTCTTTTATATGTTTTATTACATAAGCCATGTTTGTTATGGATAGGTTGTGTCTTATTCATATATAGAATTATATCAAGTCATTAAACATTATTTTTAATCATAAAATGGGAATTATACTTGAATGGATACGATGGGGAATGAATATCATCGCGTTCGTGGAGACGGTAGTCCGTACGTACGCACGAAGGACAATATCATTATTTTGATATTAAAATAATATTTAATTGGATGGTATATCATATATACATAATCATTATAATGATATATTTATTATTTACTTCAATTACACATCATTATCATACCCATCCAAATAATGATGTTTTGAATAACAATTACACCACGACGTGGAGACGGTAAGTCGTACGTACGCACGTATGGTGACATGTCATTCAAAGGATGGATAGAATACAGAATATGGTTGTACCATATTTATAATAACATCACAGTATATAGAAGATACTAGAGTTATTATTTTAGAATGGAAATGACAAAGAAATAAGAAGTTGAAGAATAAAGGAACTTGAAAGAGGGTGGTGAAAACATTACCTCTTCTTCAGGTTCTTCATTTTGATTTGATCAAAAGGGCTCATTAGGTTGGCTTTATGATCAAACTAAGTACTCTAGGTTGAAGTGAGGGAATTTGTTAGGGTATTTGGGTAGATTTTTGCAGAGACAAATGGCTTTGATGGTGCAATTAGAGAGAAGGGGGAGTGCCCTTTTATAAGAGGGGTGAGGGGCACCTTAGGAAAAGGTAGAAATATTATTTTATAATAAATTCATATTCAGTTTCTAAAGGCTCCAAAATGATTTAGTTCGAGGATAAGGTGAGTATGAGTTGAATAAAACTCAACCAATAGGTTTTAGACAGGTTTTGGTCACTTTATTAACCTTATCTTTTAGTTTTAACTCTAAGTTAATTAGTTTGACATTTACCATGTCTCTTTGTATTTTTATATTATATGGTTAATAAACTTAATATAAACTTCCAAGAGACCCCCAAGTGGTCAATTAATGATACACCTATCATTACATAAGTCCTTTTTCCAAACCTTATATTTTTAGGAATAGAATATCAATTAATAATATAATATTTTTTTTAAAAACTCTTTTATGTCAATTTTGACACTATTGGGTATTTTGTTTTTGATAAATTCATAACAGCATTATTACTTCAAAAACAAATTATATAACCAGTAATAATATGTCATATTAACCCATAAAATTAGTGGAATTCATAAAAAGTTTCAAATTACATTTCTTCGGATATTTATAATATCAATTATTTTAATATTTCATTAAATAGGTAATTACTGCATCACCATTATGTCATAAATAAATTAAATTATTTAATGTCTAAAAATTATAAATAAAATATCATTAAGTACTAAATCACTTTATATTTCTAATTAATATTTATAATAGAATTTATCTTATGTATAACCCTATATTAAAAAAATTTTAGTAATTAAACTTTGATTTTAACTCTTTTAACTCTTCTTTGAATTAAATAATAATAAATGTCCTAATCTAATCCAAGTGGACCAAAATAGGTTCATAGTTTATTCCTATGTTTATTTTGGTAGAACTATACTTATACAATAAAATTAGGACATGTTTTAGGGTAATAATAATATCATTTTTACCCTTAATTACCATATTTACTTTTAACCGTGGTAAATAAAAGTAAAAATTTACTATTCAAAAAAAATTATTTTTATATTATTGAACCACATTTTACTCCTTGATATTAACCATGTCTCTCAAATTTTGAAAATTCCACTTATTGAAGTGTTAAAATTAATTTTTATGTAAATTTTTAAATTCTCCTAGGAGGTGGGTAAAAGACGGCGAAAAGTTCTATAAAATTTTTATATATATATAATTATTATAAATTGACTCCAATTAATTACATTGAACATATATATGAATTATATGTCTATTTTGACCTAAAATAAATTTAAATAAAATAAATAATTATTTAATAAAATATTCGGTTTTAAACTATAACTCAGTGTTTTTCACTATTCATCAAAAATTGAAAGTTTTCAGAAAAATATCAAAAATTCACCCTATGATAAATTCATTATTTCGGATACAAAAATGAAGTCCATTTTGAATGATAAAATTTATAAATTTTTAAAAAGTGACTATTAATATTCATAATAGCTAGTTTTATTGGTTGTGGTGTGTGTTAGAACTCGAAGTTGCGTACAACACACACTACTATATTATTCAAAGAGAAGTGTACCGTAGAAGCTTGGGGTGTTACATTCTCCCCTCCTTCAGATAATTTTATCCTCAAAATTTATACAATATTATTTCACAAAAATACTTGGGTGGTTCTTCATCATATGTTCCTCAGGTTCCCACGTTTCCTCTTCCATCTTATGGTTTCTCTATATAACTTTTACCAGACGAGTCGTCCGGTTTCTCAACACTTGTTCTTTGGTATCAAGAAACCTGACAGGCTCTTCATAATAAGACAGATCGAGTTCCAGTTCTAATTCCTCAAAGGTGAGTACATGTGTTGGGCCAGACATGTATTTTCTCAATAGTGATACGTGGAACACATCGTGAACTTTGGAGAGACTTGGAGGCATTTCCAAATTGTAAGATATAACCCCAATTAGTTCTAGAATTTTGAAAGGTCCGATGTACCTGGGACTCAATTTACCCTTCTTACCAAAATGTATAACACCCTTCCATTAAGATACCTTCAAGAAAACATGATCTCCTACCTGAAATTTCAAATCCTTCCTTCGGTTGTCAGCAAAGATCTTCTGCCTACTTTGAGCTGCTTTGATGTGGTTTTGGATTACCTTCTCCTTTTCCGTCATTTCCTCCACCAGTTCTGGGCCTACAAGTTTTCTATCACCAACATCATCCCAACATGTTGGTGTCCGACATCTCTTTCCATATAACGCTTCATATGGTGTCATCTGAATACTCTAATAGAATCTATTGTAATGGGAAAATTCCACCAGAGGTAAATATTGATCCAACATACCCTGAAATTCAAGTGAGCAATATCTCAATATGTCTTTTAAGGTTTGAATAGTTTGTTCTGATTGTCCATTAGTTTGGGGGTGGTAAGAAGTGATCAAACGAAGCATAGTATCCATGGATTTCTGAAGACTTTTCTAGAATCATGATGTAAAACAGGGATCATGATCAGAAACAATCGATAGGAGTACTCCATGAAGTCTCACAGATTCATTAATATATAGTCTTGCTAGACGTTCAAGTGGTAAATCCTCCCTTATAGCAAGAAAATGTGATGACTTGGAAATACAATCAACAATGACCCATATTACATCATTTCTTCTAGGAGTCTTTGGTAGTCCCATGACAAATTATATCGTTATATTATCCCATTTCCACTCGAGTATGGGAAGAGGTTGCATGACTCCTCCAGGATGTTTCCTTCTTACTTTCACTTGTTGACAAACCATACATCTAGACACAAAATCATCAATCTCCCTCTTCATGTTTTCCCACCGAAAATGTTCCTTTAAATCTCTATATATTTTGGTGCCCCCATTGTGTATAGATAAATTGGTACTATGAGCATCATCCAACAATTCTCTTTTTAGATCAGGTATATCGGGAACCCAAATTCTTTTCCCAAATTTCAAAATTACATCTTCATATACGAAGTCACTCAATCTCCCATCATGCACAGCTTTAATCATCTTTTGAAACTCTTCATCACTGGTCTGAGAACTCTTTATCCTTTCTAGTAAAGATTCTTTGGCAACCATTTGAAAAAGCATTGATGTTTCACCTTCCATGGTGATTCCCATATGCATCTTTACTAGATCCATGAAAATAGGATCCCTTTCAACCTCATCTTGTTCAAAACTCCATGATTCTTTCTACTCAAAGTATCTGCCACCTTATTTTCCTTCCCCGAGTGGTATTTTATTGTGCAATCATAATCCTTGAGTAATTCAAGCCATCTCCTTTGCCTCATGTTGAGTTCTTTCTGTGATAAAATATACTTAAAACTCATGTGATCAGTATAAATATAACATTTTTCACCATAGAGATAATGTCTCCATATCATCAAAGAAAAGATTATAGCAGCTAACTCAAGATCATGAGTAGGATAGTTTTTCTCATGATTTTTTAACTGTCGTGATGCATAGACAATTACTCTATCATTCTGCATAAGGACACACCCAAGTCCTTTCTTTGATGCATCACTATAAATAAAGAACCCATCATTCCCCGATGGTAGGGTAAATATAAAAGCATTGAATATTCTTCTCTTCAATTCTTCAAAAATTCTTCACACACTTTTGTCCAAAAAAAATAATCCCTTTACGTGTGATCTTCATTAATGGGTTTTCCAATCGGGCAAAATTCTGGACAAAACTCTCATAATAACCTACTAAACCAACAAGACTGCGTACCTCGGTTATACACGTTGGTGGTAGCCATTAATGGATTGCTTTTGTCTTAGAAGGATCAATAGAGATTTCATCTTTAGAGACAATATGGACAAGAAAAGAATTCTCCTGAAGCCAGAATTCACACTTTCTAAACATCCCATATAATTCATGTCTTCTCAGAGTCTTCAGGATAATGCGCAAGTGATTTTCATGATATTCATAGATTTTAGAGTATACCAAGATATCATCAATAAATACCATCAAAAAATCATTGAGATATTCCTTGAAAACACAGTTCATTAGATCCATGAAAATATAGGGTTCATTAGTCATCCCAAAATGAATTACTGTAATCTCGTAATTCGCATACCTGGTTCGAAATGTTGTCTTCGGAATGTCTTCCTTCTTCACACACAACTGATGGTATCCATATCGAAGTTCAATCTTTGAAAACTATTGAGCTCCACGCAGTTGGTCAAATAAATCATCAATGCGAGGTAGGGGATACTTTTTCTTTATTGTTATAGCATTGATCTCCCTATATTAAATGCAAAACCTCATAGATCCATCTTTATTTTTAACAAAAAGAATAGGGGATAACCATGGAGAAACACTTGGGGGAATAAATCCCTTATTACTCAATTCCTCTAGTTGTTTCTTTATTTTAAGTAATTCCACATTTTCCATTCTATAAGGGGTCATTGATGTGGGCCTTGAACCAGGAATTAAATCAATGGAAAACTCAATTTCTCGTTCTGGAGGATGTCCAGGTAAATCTTTCGGAAACACATCTACATATTCTCTCACAATAGTTATATCCTCTATTTGAACATTCTTTTCCTCACCCATAGTTATTCATTCTCTTCCTCCCTGATAATTGAATTTAGTTGAGCTACTGGGGGTGGATCTAGATAAGAATCAGGTGGTGACGATTTTGCTCTAAATATAAGGCGTTCCTTATCATCATCATCAAAAACCATAAACTCCTTCTTCTTAAAATAAATATTTGCATCATGGTCCGAAAGCCAATCCATACCAAAGATTATATCAAATTCAATCTTGGGTATCATGATGAGATCTGCATATAAAGAACATTTATATGCTCTAATGGGAACAGATTCTCAAAACTTTGTTGCGATGATACTTCCCTTAGGAGTTTTAACTGACAACTCCCTTGTTAAATCAAATTTTAAATATCTAATTTTCTTAGAAAACTGGGAATATATGAAACAATGTGACGATCTAAAATCAGATAATGCATTTGCTAAACTTGTGGATACCATTAAATTACCCGCCTCCATGTCTTTTGGAGCTTCTACCTCAATAGTACTGATATCATAAGCTTGGCCTTGATCCCTGGTCCTTTTTTGAGGTAATTTCCCCTGATGATTAGAAAATTCATTTTCATAATGTCCCATCTCCCTGCAGTTGTAGCATTGAACATCAGTAGCTTCTTTCTTCCGCTTGAAATCACGAGCTTGGTGGCCTTTTTCACCACACTTATAATAGATTCCCATTCCTTTCAAGAAAGTACCCGGGTGTTTCTTCCAACATTTACTATAGGATGGATAATCAAATTTCCCCTTCTTCCCCTGATTTCCATTTCCCGAGTGATCAACAGATCTCTTATTCTCTGGATTTTTTTTAAAGTCGTAAGACTTAGAGAATTATTTTTCTATTTTGATACTGCATGAGACAATATATTCGTACAACAAGAAGGTTTGCGAGACTAATGCTCAATGAATAAATGGTTTTAACCGATCAAAGAAACAATCAATATTATTTCTTGGGTTACGTATATAATTTGCAGCATACCTCTCTAACCTTGTAAAGTTACCCTCATACTTTGAGACATTCTCATCCTCCTTTTGTCTCAGACTCAGAAATTGCCTTTCCTTATCTGCTAGATGGTCACGAGGAAAGTATTTTTCTAAGAACAGCTCTTTAAACTCCCTCCATTCCATATTTGATACTTCATCATCTTCCTTAGTGTTTTGAAACAATGACCATCATTGATCAGCATCTCCAGTGAGGCGGTAAACTGTCATGACAACTTTTTCCCTTTCACTACTCCCCAAGGAATAAAATATTTTCTCTAAGGAATTTATCCATTGCTCAGCTACTAGTGGATTTTTACTCCCATTTAATGTTGGGGTTTGTTTCCTTATGAAGAGATCTAACATTGATCATCCACGCTGTGGATCTCGGTGCTCTATACGGGTAAGGTTATTATTCATAACCTGAGTGAGTTGTCCGAGTATGGTGATAAGCTGATAAATACCAGTTGTATCACCAACCCCACTATAATTATCTTGAGTTGGAGGGAAATCCCTAAATGGAGTGGGTGCATTGATACCGTTTCCATTTCTTCCACTAGGTTCCATTTCTAAACAATGGCATAAAAGAGATTAGTTTATGTATCGAAATACATAATTTCAATGTTCTAAAACAATTAACATAAATTAAACAGTTTATGGATATAATCCATAATCATAAAAAAAATTTCTTTGAGGAAGTATATACTCATAAACCCTTCATAATGGTTTGTAAAGAAAATGAGAATTATCCTAAGCATATCCCTTGGGAGTGTCGTAACCAAGAGTGGAGCAAGGCCCGTTGTCGTGCACCAGTTCCTGTTCGAGTATAGCTCAAAGCGGTGTTTTCAGGTTTTACCCCTAGGTACATCTATGCCAGAGCCACCTCTACCTGCTCATATCCAGAGATGGATTTATTGCTTGGAAAACTCACAAAATCTCTACAATACAAAAATTCTAGGAAGTTCTTCTATACTATTCCACAAAGTCCATCTTAGGTCTAGGTTCTCTAATTCGACTTTATCTAAATCTAGCTTCCAAGGTTTGTGTTAAACTTCCTCTGATACCAACTATAACACCCCGACCCCAGTTACCTTGAGTCGGTGCATTATTGCATAATATTGGCATGATCACAAAAGATCATGTCTCGAAAGAAAAATTAGTTTAGTAGCCTTGGAGACACTAGATATATTCATATGTTTTACATTACATCATAAAATGAAAAACTAATACAACATCCTGTCTCCATAGACCACACTCATATCCCCTTATATTATCCCTACAAGTCATTCATAAAATAATTCTTTATATCCTGGGAAAAATAAAACAAACAAAGGGAGGAGCTCAGATGCCCAGTAAGGATAACAATATAGCGGAAACTTTCATAAATAAGAATAAACATTTAAGGCAATGTATAACTAAAACAAAGGCCTTTTAAACATGAACTTCAACATAACATGGAAAAGATAAAATGAAATAATTCCATTTACTTATTCACATGGATATTCTACTAGTCTAATAATCACATGGAATATCAATAACCACTTTCATAATGATGGAATGCATAATGTCAGACTATCATAACCGCATAGTCAAGGCCTTGTGACAAGACTACAAATAAGATTTTGTCAATGCCTTGTGCCAAGACACTAGATTGTCTCATTAGACCTACCGATGCATCGAGGAGCTATAACGGGCTCCACCCGTCACATATTAAGTCCAATTCATTCCTTATATGAATAGGTTTAAACATAACATTAGAATTCGTATTAAAACTAGCATATTAAATGTCAATACTTTCTCCATAAATCATGAATGGTATAAAAATTACACATCCATAGTCAAACATATCACAAAACCTTCAATACAATATGGAAGTTTTGTATCATAATAAATCAACTTCAAATAAGCTTAAAATCCATCAAAGGATGCTGACATAGATGAAATCAAAACTATTTGAGAGAAATATCTATTTTTTAATCATTTAAAAGTAACTTTATTATAAAATAAAACATTTAATTTGAAAATATTCGTATAAGCTTTTAAGGGAATCTTCGATGATTTTATAACGTTGGAAAATAACTGCACACACCGTATAAGTTAAAAAAACATTATAACTTTAATTCTGTCGAAAAGGTTAAAAAGGACCTTTTTTTGAAAACGATAGAAATATTCCTTTATAAACATATTATAAAAAGTAAAACAAGGGTATAAAAGAATTTAAACCATAGTATGTAAAATATTAATAATGATTTGAATTACCTTTTTATGAAACATGGATGTGGATGACAAAGAGGTCCCAGTAGATAATTACGTATAAACAACCTCAGATAATGAAGATATTGTGAAATAAACCCTTACCTTGTACATTTCCTTGGTTGAGGGTAGTTTAACCTCCGTATAATGGTGAAATAGTTGTTATTAAATTATAAAATAATCATATACATTAATATTATATCATATATGATCTTTTAACATCGCTTTGTTAATAATATCTTATTATTATCGTCGTTTCGGGTGTTAACTTACTTGTTTAATTTTATATGATTTATTACATAAGCCATGTTTGTTATGTATAGGATGTATCTTATTCATATACGAAATTATATCAAGTCATTAAGCATTATTCTTAATCATCAAATGAGAATTAAACTTGAATGGATGCGATGGTGAATGAATCTCATCGCGTTCGTGGAGACGGTAGTCTGTACGTATGCACAAGAGACAATATCATTCTTTTGATATTAAAATTATATATAATTGGATGGAATATCATATATACAGAATCAATATATTGTTATATTTATTATTTAATTCAATTAAACATCATTATCATAGCCATCCAAATAATGATGTTTTGAATAACAATTACACCACGACGTGGAGATGGTAAGCTGTACATACGCACGTATGGTGACATGTCATTCAAATGATGGATAGAATACTGAATATTGTTGTACCATATTTATTATAACATCATAGTATATATAAGATACTGGAGTTAATATTTTATAATGGAAATAACAAAGAAAGAAGAAATTGAAGAAGAAATGAACTTGAAAGAGGGTGGTGAAAACATTACCTCTCCTTCGGGTTTTTCCTTTTGATTTGATCAGAAGGGCTCCTTAGGTTGGCTTTCTGATCAAACTAATGCCTCTAGGTTGAATTGAGGGAACTTGGGAGGGTATTTGGGCAGAGTATGGACGATAAAAATGGCTTTGAAGGTGTGAATTAGAGATAAGGGTGAGTTCCCTTTTATAAGAGGGGTGAGAGGCACCTTAGGAAAAGATAGAAATATTATTTTATAATAAATTCATATTCGGTTTCTAATGGCTCCAAAATGGTTTATTTCGAGGATAATGTGGGTATGAATCGAAAACAACTCAACCAATAGGTTTTATACAGGTTTGGGTCACTTTATTAACATTATCATTTAGTTTTAACTCTTGGTTAATTAGTTTGACATTTACCATGTCTCTTTGTATTTTTATATTATATGGTTAATAAACATACTATAAACTTCCAAGCGACCCAAAAATGGTCCATTAATTATACACCTATCATTATATAATTCCTGTATCCTAATCTTAGATTTCTAGAAATAGAATATCAATTAATAATATAATATTTTTTTTAAAAAACTCTTTTATGTAAATTTTGACACTATTGGGTATTTTGTTTTTGATAAATTCATAACAGAATTATTACTTCGAAAAAAATTTATATCACAAGTCCTAATATTTCATATTATCCTAGAAAATTATTGTAATTCATAAAAAGTTTCAAATTACATTTATTTTGATATTTTTAATATCAATTATTTTAATATTTCATTAATTTGGTAATTACTGCATCACCATTGTGTCATTAATAAATTAAATTACTTAATGTCGAAAAATTATAAATAAACTACCATTATTTAAGAAATCATTTTATCTTTCTAATGAATATTTATAATCGAATTTATCTTTTGTAAAACACTATATCAATAATGTTTTAGTAATTAATCTTTGATTTTAACTCTTTTAACTCTTCTTTGAATTAAATAATAATAAATGTCCTAATCTAATACAAGTGGACATAAAAAGGTTCATATTTTTTTCCTAAGGTTTTTTTGGTCGAACTATACTTATCCAATAGAATTAGGACATGTGTTAGGGTAATAATAATATCATTTTTAACTATAATTACCCCATTTACTTTTAACGGTGGTAAATAAAAGTAAAAAGTTATCATTCACCAAAAATTATTTTCATCTTACTAAACCACATTTTACTTACTGATATCAACCGTGTCTCTTGGATTTTTGAAATTCCTCTCACAGAAGTGGTAAAATTATTTTTTATGCGAATTTGTAAATTCTCCTAGGAGGTGGGTAAAAGAGGGTGAAATGTTCTCTAAAATTTTAATATATCTAAAATTATTATAAATTTACACCAATGAATTACATTGAAATTATATAGGAATTATGTGTCTATTTTGATCTAAAATAAATTTAAATAAAATAAAAAATTATTTAATAAAAAATTCGGTTTTAAACTATAACTTAGTGTTTTCACTATTCATAAAAAATTGAAAGTTTTCAGAAAAATACCAAAAATTCACCCTAAGATAATTTCGATATTCTGGATCCAAAAATGAAGTCCATTTTGAAAGATAAAATTTATAAAATTTCAAAAAGTGGGTATTACTATTCATAACGACTAGTTTGATTAGTTGTGGTGTGTGTTAGAACTCAAAGTTGTGTATAACACACGCTACTGTATTATTCAAAGAGAAGTGTACCATAAAGCATGGGGTGTTACAGGTAATCCTTGTCTCTACTTTATAGGGACCCAAGCATCCTAGGATCCTTCTTAATTGGACATTTTTACTCACCCATCTGATCCACTCCCATCAGTTTTTCGATCAGTCTAATCCATCTCCACTAGATGTTAAACTCATGGAATACCCCGTGTTAAACATGGGAAGCTGAAGAAACCCTTAAGGACATGCCTATGACATATAATTCTCCGCACTCGATGCGGGATTCCTCGGGCTTCCGCACCCTCAACAAGTCCTACCATAAGGAGAAGAAACCTAGGTGTACCAGTGTTTCAGCATCCAAACATGCCAACAATGTTGAACATGACTACTCCCATGACTGAAGGATTCTTCCATGACTTGACCCCTTGGAATTTCTAGACAAAAGCAGCATAATTAACTGGTGTCCACAATGATGTGGCATTGAGAATTAGATTCAAGAACAACGAATCAAATCTATTTGGGAGACCCGGACTAGGTGAAGAATTCCAAGGGGGAATCAATATAAGGAGAGACCGACATCCCATCATCCTATTTCAATCAAGGAACAAACATCCCTGAATAAGAGATGGATGTCTCCCGCCTTTGGAAAGTAGGAATACTAGGCAAAAACCAGCGTATCCCCATAGACAGATGCAAAACCAGATGAAAGAATTATAAATATATGTGAATAATAAATATGACATAACATTTTTTATGTATAATTCATATTCCATCCAATTTTTCACCATTTACTATTAAAGAATGATATCGTCGCTCCTCCATACGTACGACCTACCATCTCCACGACACGATGAGATTCATCCTCCATTATAACCATTTAAGAATGGTTATAAAAATATATATAAAGAATAAGTATAAAATATATGACATAATAATTATACTACAATAATATATATTTATATATATATATATATGTCATTTACTTGCTTCCATTAAATACGATAAGAAAATGGAAACAATATTTAGGCGTGCGTACAATGTACCATCTTTATGAATGGTGTATTGCATTTCATATATCTATCTATTATATTTATTTATATTCTAAATATATATGGTATATAAATAATGTTTTACATTATATAAGTATGTAAGTCATGATATAATTAATACGATCAAGAATAACAATTCAAAATACAGACGATAAACAAAGTAGTTATTACCCAAAGCATTGCTTTAACCTTGAATTGTTAATAAATGGCTAATGTGTGGTAATAAATGAATCATATATGATATCATAACTATTATTATAATTCTTTTAAGAGTTAATTATATATTTAAAACCACTATATAGGAGTTTCAGATGCGTACGAAGAGTATCAGACCTATGGTAAGGGAATTTCCATCTCACTTTTAAATTTTAAGAGATATAAGCCACATTCACCACCTATTTCTTGTCTGTGGTGTATTTAATAACCCTATTATATTTTTTTACATGAATATATTTATATTCTTGGTATTTAAAGATTCATTTCAAAATATTGGGCTTATTATTTAAATGTTCAAAGTTGTAAGAGACACTTTGAATTTTTAAAGAATTAATCCTTTCTCCATTTCAATAGTCTTGATATTATCATATATATTTATTTATATGTATATAAAGGATCATAAATAAAATTTTATACCTATTTTTAAGTTTATTAAAAAAATTCAAAAATAAATATTTCATGGTTTTTATGTAAGGGGTAATTTTATAATCTCATTATTATATAAGGTTATTTATATGTAAGTATCTACTAGGACTTCATTATCTTCCATGTCCATGTTTCTTAAAACGTATTTAAAAATATTATCAAAAATTTTTTAAATAAATTTTTATCCATTATTTAATTTTTAAATATGATTTTGAAAGAAATATTTCCTTTTTTTAAATGAGGTACTTTATGACTCTTTTCGACAAATTATGGAAAGAATATTTTTAACTTATATGGTGCGAGCGACTATTTTCTGTTGTTATGAAGCCATAACATTTTTAAGATTCCATTACTAGATTAAAAGGTTATTTTCATAATAAATTTTTAATTTTATAATTGTGTGGCTTTTAAATAATTTAAAAGTAAAAAAGAGAAATTTCTCCCAATGAGTTTTGATGAATTGGTAAGATTATTTTCCTCTATTCCAACATCCTTTATTGGATTTTATGCTTTATTGATTTTGTTTTATTATGATACATTCTTCTGTATTGTATTCAAGGTTTTATGATATTTTTGACTATGGATGTTCTATTTTTATACCATTCATGGTTTATGGTTAAAGTATTCACATTTCATATGATAGTTTTAATATGAATGTTTATGTTATGTTTCACCCTTTTCATATGAGGAATGAATTGGACTTAGTAAGTGATGGGAGGGTCCCAATACAACCCGTTAATGCATTAGTTGGTCTCATGAGAAAAAATAGTGTCTTGGAATGAGGTCTTTTTGGTTGGGTTATGTATGGTCTTTGCACGAGGCCTTGACAGTATGGTTATGATGTTCAACATTATGAATTCTCTCAATATGAGATTAGTTATTAAATGTTGTTATTAAAATCATAGAATATCCATGTGAATGTTTAAATGAAAATATTTTATTTATTGTTTCCATATTATGTTCAAGTTTATGTTTAAAAGGATTTTGTTTCAATTTTGCACTTTTCTTAAAAGTTTATGTTTTTTATGAAAGCTTCTACTATATTGTTTAACCATACTAAGTATCTGAGCTCACCCCTTTCTTATGTTTTATTTTCATAAGATGCCAAGAAGTGTTTTATGATGGATATATGTGGTTAAAATATGATAATAATGGTGTTCTCAAAGGGTTATATATGTTGTATTTTATGTTTGAAATTTTAATGTAAAGTTCATGTTTGTAATCTATCTTATTGACTTCTAAATTGATCAGTCCTTCAAGATTTGATTCCTTATAATCATGATAATGTATTGAAATAATGCACCAGCTCTGGGCATCCAAGGTCCAGGAGTTACAATGAAGATAGTATGGCATGTCTTGGGTGGCTAATGAAATCATGATACAATTATGGTGAAAATGAGGGATTTTATTCCATCAGAGTCTATTAGGACCAAGTTGTGTTTTGGTTTTATTTGTTGTCAATAGATCAATATATTGATTATTTTGATGAAATAAAGTATGTTGTATAGGTAATGGAAATATGAATTGAAGAAGGGAATCCATTTGAAGTTTTCAATTAGATCTAGAACCATTGAAATGACAATAGGATCCATACTATCAAACTCAAACCATATACATGAGTCATTGAATATGAGTCATCAGATTGGGATGTTGATAGAAGGTTAGAAGCTACTGGAAATCACATTGAGTCTGGAATGAAAGTGGTGATCATAATGAGGAAGTGTTTCATAGTCTGAATGGTTTTGATGAACCTAATGATGCTTTGTTGTTCGATAAGTTCAAATATCATAACTTATCAGAAAACGTTTGATATAAGAATTATGAAGGAAGGGGGATATCTTGTGTTTCCAATTATATTGAGGTTGATTGTAAAGAATTAAGGCACTAGAAGGATGGGAAGATATAATACTTCCCAATGTATGTTAAACGATGCTATGTTGATCTTAAATGCTTTTAATTCCATATGGATGTTATGATACAAGAAATGGTTTATGTAATAAGAATGTTTCTAATGTATAATATTTATGGTCTAAGCTCATCAGTGTGAGATCACCATACGCAGATTTGTTTGAATGTTGGGAAGGTTGATCGGAATGTAAAAACAAGGAAGCTGGTTTTTAGTCAGACCAATAATCGAGAGGATTAAAATATTCAAAGAAAGAATTTGATTGTTGAATGTTCAATGGTATCGTAATTAGAAAAGGAAAGAATATGTTGAAGTCAAAGCTTTAAGAACCGGTCCATCGGATGTGGTTGGCCTCCAATCTATCCTAATTAATTATAAAACCAACTCATATTATTGATATCCTTTTCATATTAAATACAGAGTTTTTATCATAGAAAAAAATTTTGGGAAATGTTTAATTGTATATCAAGACATGAAAAACAAGAAGTCATAATTTGGTCTCTTACATTTGGGTTAATAAAAAAAATACAAAAGTATTTATTTTTTCTCAAAAGAGTGGTGAAAACTCATTGTACTAGTGTTGATAACATTCATTGAAGTGAATCCAAGACAGATCCATCAGACATATTCTGAAACCGATAAAATCCTTAGATGCTTGATCATCAGTATAATGAAATGGATAAAAGGAGAGATAATTTGAATATATTTCAAAATGTTTTTCATTGTCTTATATTTAACAGTTGGTATGGAGAATTTTTATGAGAATAATTTTAGTGTTTACTAGAGTTCACCATAATGGTCTATATTTAGTGTTGTATATGTTTTCATTATAATGAAGAATCAGAATGATGAATTGTATTGAAGAATTATACTAAATATTTTTTTGTGAATTTGAAGAAGTCTGATGTTTTGAAAATATTTGATAAGCTCCCAGAAGTATTGATAAGAGTTAAAGAAATAAAAGGTGAAGACATAAATTAATGAAAAATTCAATATTATGAATTTCATTGAATGAGAAGTGAAATTTTTTCCACCTCTTCCATTCTGGGGTCCCATAAAAGGAGATCTCATGCTATTTGTACAATGTGAGAAAACATGAATTGTTCTGGGTTGGATTTTGAGCATGTATGTCGTGGAGTTCGAAGTCTGTTATTGTGTATTGTGAGGTTTCCACACATCCATAAAGTGGTTTATTGAGAAAATGAAAAAAAGGATTTGGAGGAGAAAACATGAATTTTTAATGTGTGCTGAGATCTTTGACATTTGTTTTGTCAGGTATTAATTTACCGAGACTTTTTTTTATGTTAATGCAAAAGAACTTCTATTAGAACAAGTCCATCGGAGTGAGGTTCAATCCAATAGTTGAAGAACATTCTAATGGACTACATTCCATCAGTACAAGTCCATGAGAGTGAGACCATCAGAGTGACATTCATCAGAGAAAGGTTCATCCGAAAAAGTTGCTTCAAACATAGGAATTGTGAGCTACCGATTGAGCTCCTACTCAATTGTAGAAGGAATAGAAAAATAAGAATCAGACCGAGGCCAATCATATAGAGATCATCGGACTGATGTTTCCAACACTATAAGAAAAGCACCGAGTAGCGGTGGTTTTTTTGATTTAGCGGTGGCTTAAACTACCTCTATATGGTTCTAAGATGATTTACTAAACCCCCTCTAAATCATATTTTTGCATTCAATACACAGAAATTTCTTCCATTTAGTGGTGGTTTCTTGTAAGAGTTGTAGAAAGGGTATCTAGCTGTGGTTATTTTTGTTTTCGTGGAGGTTTCATAGTGGAAAAATGAGGATTTAGTGGTGGTTTTATCCACTGCTAAAAAAATTAATCCCCCCGAAAAGACACTAATAAAATGATTGAAACAAACGCTAAATAATAGTGTATCATAATTTGCAGTGGTTTTAACCACTACAAAAAGAACATCTTAAATCAGCATTTTTAACTATTGTGAATAAAAATATTCCATATGTTGTGGCAGTTTAAACTGCCGCTAAATGTTTATATAAAAAAAATCAATGTGCAAATTATGCATCCCTAGAACTACCTTTAAAAAATTTCAAACCAAGACAATCTCCAATCAACAGCACACAAAATCCTGATCTGAAGCACACAAAATCACACATATATAATAAATATGGCATGAACAAATAAATATATTAGTTTACATCAAACCATAAATGGTTTCAAGTTTGTTTCGTAAATAATACGTCATCAAACCCTCTCATTCCATATTAGTCCAAATCATCAAAAAGATCACTAATCACTGCCAGATGAACTCTACTTGTCACCCTCTCCATCTCGATCTCCATCTTCATATCCATATCTATTTCCTAATACCAACACTTGTAATACAATTATATTAAAAATCAAATAGTGTTTTATATCTATATTTATACTTTAAACCAATAAAGGTTTGTGAAGTAAATGATTTTAAAGTTGTATGATTTACTTGATCACCACTAATCATTGATGCAATATCACCGGGGACAAATCTAGTCATCTTATGTTATAAATCAACCAACACTTTCAATGTACACTTTCATTCTATAACATCAGTAATGAGATAGAAGAAAATAATCTATACAAAGAGATTTATTTTGAAAATATTAGAATTTAATAACATAATGACACACCATAATGTATTAAAATTACATTTATATGTGAATAAAAACATCATTTCCAAGATGAAGGCATATGTATCCAATCATCGAACATAATCAGAATGGTAACTAGATCCACCACCGGCTGGCCTATAATCTGGCCAAATAATTCCATGACATCATCCATAGCTACCCCAAATCAGTCAAATGGGACAACTATCTTTAGTCCATTTAGATTCCAGAAATCTTAAATTTTGTTATTTTTCTCCAAAGTAGCATTGTTTCTATTTTTTTTGAAAAAACAATTAGTTGTATAAAAAAACTAAAATAACATTATTCATATTAAAATTTGTAACTATAACAATTTCCCTTCAATATCCTCACGAAGAAATTATTCATATTAAAATTTTCACCTATAACAATTACCCTCCAATATCCTCATGAAGAACCTGGAGTGCCTTGCGCCTCACTGCTGAGGGATGAATAGTATCAATATAATGGTTTCTCTTTGGAATTACAGTCATTTAATTAAATAAAAGTAACTTCATAACCTATATTTTTAAACATTCATGCATAAAAAAATTAGAAATGATAACAGACACACTACACTAACACACAAAATATACATAACTTTGATAATGAATGGTTGTTCAAATGACATAAGTGGATGATAAATAAATGGAAGACTACACATACAATCATTTTTACCTTCTATCAGGTCATTTTTGTGCTCCATAATTAATTCATCTACTTCATCCACCCTTGAAAGACAAATATTTTCAACATCATGATTGGAAAATAAGTTCACTTCTTGTTGTTGATGAGATTCTATTTTAGGGGTTAAATCTTCCACTTCATCACCTATATCATATAATTCTATTTGTTTTACTTGAGAAACTACATTCCACCCTTCATCCATTACATATTCCATATAATATACCTTTTTCTATTGTGATGATATGATATACAGATCATCTAATTCAAATTCACCAATATATATCAAGCGAGGCTCCCCACTCACGAACGTAGGCTCTCTGTCGCTAGGGCCTCTTATTCTCAACGCATCCGTCCGAGGGACGAACCGCTCTTTCAAAGATGTTCTGGGTGGGTCGTCCTGCTCTCCCCAGGAGCCGTGCTTCAAGGCGTCGGGAGCCTTCTCTCCTTCAGTTTCTCGGACCGGAAATCTTGTTTCTTTGGAGATCTCGGCTTCCGCTTTCGATGATGCTGTTTCCAACTTGAAATGGACTCTAGTGGCTTGTTTTGGTTCAGAGAAACCTTCTCTCCTGATTTTCAAACGTTTTGTGGCATCTTGGGGTTTGTCGTCTCCTGTGTGCATCTCAGTCATTCACTGTTCCTCGTTTTGCCTGGTTTTTGCATCAGAATCAGACTTTGTAAAGGCATGGTGCCTAGCCCCTCATTCATGGGGTCGATGGCGTTTCAATCTGGCTTGTTGGTCCATGGATGTTCACAAGGGGAAGGAGATCCCCTTTCCAGTAGTTTGGATTTGCCTTCCCTGCCTTCCCCTCCCTTTTCAGAACCTAGCTCTTCTACAGGCCATAGGAGATTCGCTTGGAAGGTTTCTTTGCATGGATGACCGTACATGGAGGGGAAAAGAAACCATGGAATCTAGGATTTTCATCGAGCTGGACCTTTCTATACCGTTTCTAGAGAAGTTTTCAATGAAGATTAAGGACTCGTTTGAGTGATTGAAGGATGTTGTTTTCCCTGTATTTATCAGGTTTTGATCAGCATGCCTTTTCCAAGGTCACTCCTTGAAAAATTTCAGGAAGAGAAGTGCGTATTCATGGGGTTAGGCTCTCGTGATGACCCAGTGATTCTTCATCCAGATCCTTCGGTAGAGAAGGTGAGTTGTGAGTCCATCCAAGAGGACCTTTTAGTTTTCCCTGCGCAAGCAGTGGACATGCTTTGGTCCCATCAGATGCAGAATTTCCCTCTTCTTCCAAGAAAGTGAGAGAGGTCCCCTCTTGCAAGGATATAGCATATTCAGGTATGCAAGTCTCCATTTATTTGTTTCATTTAGATATGGGGAACTTTGGCGCTACTTCCTGGAGGTTAGTGGAGGGGGTCCTTATGGGAAAGCTCTACAATTGCCTTTCGTCTCCTCTGGTTCTTCATCCCTTTCCCCTTGAAGGGAAGCGTACTCAGACATGCAAGGGAAGGTAGACACTTGTTTCAAATGAGATCACACCAAGGTCCGTGTTTGAGAAAGGGAGCAAGAGGGCTCCTGCCCTGACTTCTAAGGGAGATGAAGGCGCGTTGGAGGTTGTCTTATCGTATGGAACCCCACCATGAGTCGCGAAGGGAATGTCCTCCAAGATCCTTCCTCAACATGCTTCTCCCTTGTAGTGGCCTTCAGCTATCAGTTCGGGAATTTTTTCAAGATCAATATCAAAGCTAAATTTATCCCAAGAGTGCATCCCTTTTCTTTTCTCATAGACCTCTTCACCTGGGGTCAAAACTGGGCCCTATGTCTCCCAATGATACCTATCCTCATATGGAATTCCCATAGCTTGGGGGCTCGGGTGAAAAAAAACTTCATAGCGTCAGAATACAAAAAGAACAAGGTTCATCTGGTTGCCATTCTTGAACACAAAAAACTTCCTGATAGGATAGGAGAGTTCTTCTACAGGATCAGAAAATGCAATTTCATGCACGCCACTCCCGAAAATGAACACATATGGATCTTCTAGAATAAGTACATAGAAGAGGACCTGGTACATGCTAGGGAGCAATAGATCACCATCAAAATCACTTGAAACACGAGTGTGTTCCTCATGACAGTGGTTTATGCAAGCTGTGACTCTCACCATCGGGAGGTTTTGTGGAAGGATCTTTTTGTCTTCAGCCCAGGGGGTCTTCCTTGGATCATAGGGGGGACTTAAATGTTGTAATGGACCCAGAGGAGAGGAAAGGTCAGGGACCATTTCCCAGGAAGGCCAGTATAGACTTCAATCGGTTTTTTTGTGGGAAAGGGGCTTATGGACTTGGGATACTCAGGAGATAGGTTTACCTGGCATAACAATAAAAAGGGGAGAAACTGTTATTGGAGCCATCTGGATCGATGTCTTCCCAACATTCACATCCTCAAAATGTTTCTCAATGCAAAGGTTAATCACTTGGTTCCTGGGGTTTTGGATCATTCTCCACTGTTTTTCTCTCTATCCTCATCACACTCTAGCCACGACAGCTTCAGGTTCAGTAGCCGATGGCGCGAGAATCCGAGATACAAGGAGGTGGTTACGGCATCGTGGGAGGAAAATGTTCAAGGTCACACATTGGTGGCCTTTCATAACATGTTGATGAGGCTCAAGCAGAGGTTAAACCAGTGGGCTAGGAACCTTGCTCCATTAGACCAATTCTTGGAGGATCTGAAACGTGTAGTTGGGAGACTAGAGATGTGTTTGGAGGAGACCTAGGAAGAACAGGTTTATGCAGAGCTAATGGATAAGAAAAATGAAATAGAAAGCATGCTCCTATCTCAAGAGAGAAAATCCAGGGAGAGATCAAAGACAAAATGGCTCAGAGAGGGAGATAAAATTTCTGCATACTTTCACGCATGTATCGAAGAGAAGAGTTGGCCTATAATTCCAAATATTGAGTTGGAGGATGGATCCTACTCAGGTGAAAAAGATATGGTTGGGGAATGGTACAAAACTTCTTTAGAGACTTGTTTGTTGGGCCAATCTTGTCCTTGCTTGATGGCTACCCGCTAGGGGGTGTAGAGCTCTTTGGGTCAGCGCAGAACTCTGTTACTGCCCAGATGAATGAATGCATGGGTAGTAGTCCAAGGGAGGAAGAAATTTATGAGGCCATGATGAAGTTAAATTAGGAGATCTCCCCATGTCTAGAAATATTCCCAGGATCCTTCTATAGAGACTCATGGGGAACGATTAAGAAAGATATCATATGGGTGATTCAGGATTTCTTTCAGGGTGGAGGCCTCCCCCGGGTGGCTTGGGAGACCTCCTTGGAGCTCATTCCAAAGATCAAAGACCCATCCTCAATATCTCATTAGATACCGTTCAGTCTATGCAACTTTCCAAACAAAATATTGGCGTGTATTATTAATCGGAGGTTGTCTAGTTTTCTCCCCAAGTGCATCTTGCTTGAGCATCATGGCTTTGTAAAAGACAGATCAATTCAAGGTGCAATGGCTCTCACCCAGGAAAAGATTAGAGACATAACCACCAGGTCTCATGGGTCTAATATCATCATCAAGTTGGATATGAGAAAATCCTATGAGAGTATGGAAGGGGGTTTTATTAACAGAGTTCTGATTCACACGGGGTTTTCAATGAGGGCATGTGATATTCTCTTTCGCTGATTCAGTACCCCTTGGATTTTAGTCTCTTTTATGGGTAGATCCTACGGTCTTTTCAAAGACGTTAGAGGGCTATGCCAGGTTGACCCAATCTCTCTAAGCCTATTAATCCTAATTCAAGATATGCTTAGCCAACAGATTAATAGAGGAATAGAAGAGGGATACATCCTCCCTTACCGAAGGAAACAAAGCCTACCATCGGTCTCTCATATCATGTTTACTGATGAATCCAAATTATTCATGAATGCAGGTCGGAGATCGATATATGGGATTAACAAAATTCTAGAAGAATACTGAAATTGGAGCAGCCAAGCTATCAATAAAGATAAAAGTAGATTTTACATCTCAAACAAGTGTGGGTCAAGGAGGGCAGAGCACCTGGGAAGAAGGCTGGGCTAACAAGGAGGACAGTTTCCCCTGGAATACTTGGGAATGCTTGTTTCTCTAGGATGAATGCACATCAGGTATTTGGATGAGGTGGTGAGTAAGATCACTAACCACATCCTCAACTGGAAGAAGCACCTCCTCTCGTTCGGGGGCCGCATCACGTTAGTTAACAGTGTGCTAACTGCAAACCCAGTTCATGCAATGGCATCCACGAACATGCCTAAAGGGGTAATAAAATCTATTGATAAAATCATGGTGGACTACATCTGGGATGCAGCTCTGGAGTGGAAGAAACACTGAGTTTCGTGGGATCAGATGGCTAGGCCCATTTAGGAGGGGGGAATCAATGTGAAGAGCTTAGAATCCACTATTCAATACATGCATGCAAAGCTCGCATGGGAATCAATTGAAGGGCGGACCTTGTGGGGAAATATCATGCCATGAAAACAGGGGTATGGTGTGGATAACCAAAACGCGAATGGCTCTCCTATTTGGACATCGATCAACTCCCTCATCCCGTATCTTATCCAGAATTCTCAGTGGATTTTTTGAAAGGGGAACATTCAGTTCTGCTTCGACAACTGGGTAGGCGAGGTGTTAGGGTACTCGGGTTTCCCCACACCCACCATTTCCTTCCAAGAAGCACATCCTTTCCCCGACCTCATCTCGATGGATTTGGAAAAAACAAAGGAAGCATAATTTTATCGTATTAAAACCATCTCTGGACCAGATAAGTGTGTATTCTCTCCATCCTCCATGGGGAATTTTAATTCCATGGATTTTCGTTGGATTCATTATCCTTGGGCCAATAATGTTAAATGAATCAAGGAGGTCTGGTACAACCTGATCCCTTCCAAATAATGCTTTCTTGTCTGGAGGATTAGAAACTACGCCATTCCACCTGACAAAAACATCAAGCAGCTGGGCATTATCTTTGCGTCCTGTTGCCAGTGTTGTTTTAGTAGAAGAGAAGATTATACGAATCACATCTTATTTGAAGGGGAATGGGCGAAGGTTGTCTGGCGATTTCTCGGAGAGTTAAGAGCGTATGATTCACAGGCCCTCCAGCATGAACCTTTCCGGGAAATATGGTTTCATGGGACAGAAAATGCAGGCTCGGAATGGTTGGCTCATTCCATAATTTTCAATGCAGGTTGTTGGTGCTTATGGAAAGCGAGGAACAGGTCGAAGTACCAGGGGACCCCATTGTCTGGGCGGTCCATTATCGCTAGGATCAGGAACTTACTGGAAGACTTGGTTCCTTTTTTCAAAAAATGGCAAGAATCACCATCTCTGAAGTACCTATGTGCTCCACCCAGAGTGGCCATTTTGTCCTACACCAGGGTATAGATGCATTGGGTAAGGTTGTTTGCCCCAGAAGAAGGCTTTAAGTTGAACACATATGGTTCCAGCAAAGAGGGTATTGCTCGCAGTGCTGGAATTGTTCGAGACTAGAGAGGGAGTGTCATCATGGCTTTTAAGGCTCACTATGGAAATGGAACAAGCATTCAGGTAGAGGCAAATGCAATGTTGACAGGGATCAAATTGAGAATCCAGAAAAATATCAATATATCCCAAGTGGATACAGACTAAAAATTTATCCATAGCTCCTTACAAGGTAAAATTCAAATACCATGGTCGATTTCTTACATAATAAAACAATGGAAACCTGTTCTCAACTATGGCACAATGGTCACCCACACATGGAGAGAAGGAAATAAGGTAGCAGGACATCTTGCATCCCAAGATGAACTAGGCATTAAAGTCACTAGTACTCCAAATATCTCTTTCTTCAATACAGAGGGCATGTCCTTGATTAGAGGGGATTCCTTGGATTGCATCATTTCAGGCCTCATTAGGCTAGATGTGTTTCTTTTTGTTCTGGTTGCTCTTGCTTCCCTTTTTTCTCTTTCTATTTTAAATAAAAATGGAACTTTGAGTGAGTGATAAAATTGACCCAATTTCATTTGAATAAAACTACTAAAAAAATGCATGTGGTAGTTTAATTCAATAATATCATCCAACTTTTAATAGTATAACACTTCAGAAAATGTAAATATTCCACAATTATATGTTTTTAAACCCTCTAATAGATCTACTATATGAAATTTAAATCCATTCATATTGCAATTGTTGAACTTTATATCATATTTTAGAGAACCTCAATCAAGAAAACTCAAATATTCAAACAAATCATCTAGAGTATCAGTATTCATGATACACAAAAAGTAATATACATTATTAAATTTACAAAATATAGTTGTCCGCCTAATATCTATATTTATTGCAATATTTATGAACTTGCACATCATAAAAACCATCCTACAATCTATTTATTAATAGATTTTGTTATATCTTTCTAATTTCATGTTCAACATCCCATTCGTATCTTTGTTTATATCCTCAACTCATCAATAAATGGATCTATAATTTCTATATTCAATAGAACATACCTATTTGCCTCTAATAATTCCATTTCTATTAGTGTAACATTTGATATCCTCCCAACTAATTGGCCAATATCAGGAAATATTTCTGATTTCCCTTGTAGTTGAGATTAAGTCAATTTGTTGTCAACACATCCAACTCTATTGAATCTTGTCTCAATATTATCAAAGTATCTAGAAAAAAGTTAAGACACTCCACTACCAAATATCCTCTCGAAATAGAGCCTTGATGTTGAGATTTATTTTTCACGTATGATTTCAAATGCCCAATATATCTATGAGATAAAATAAAAAAAACATAATAGTGTATTTAATGAAGTTCCAAGATTTTTTTACTAAAATGAAAAATATGTAAATAAATTACCTCTCAAATGGATACATCAAGAAATAATGTATGAGTCCTCATAATTTAGCTTCCTCAACCAAATTCATGGTTAAATGCCTCATGATTATAAAAAAATGATGATGGAAATATCATCTCTATTGCACAAAGTGTCAATAAAAATATCTGATGATGGTTTTCAAGATCAAATGGTTGTAGTGTTTTCTCACATAGTTTTCTGAAGAATGTGCAATATTGGATTACAATAGAAGTAGTATTTTAAGGTAATAATGTACACAATTCCAATGGTAGAAACTTCTGTAACAAAATATGTGAATTGTGACTTTTCAATCCATGTAAACTACGATGATTTAAGTCAACACACCTTGATATGTTACTTTCATACCCACCAGATACTTTGAAATTATTTAAAATATGAAGTAATGTATACTTATCTCTATTTTTAATTGTAAATTTTTTTGGAGCATGTTGTCATTATTATTTTTCCAGAGATCACGCTTTATGTTCATTGCTTGTATTTTTTTCTGAGAAATGAGATGACCTGTCGATTTTCAATGCTCATTAAGCAATGTGAAGAATGAATTTTCACAAAAATTCTTCTAAATATTCATCAAACCAAGATTATGTCGTAATAAATTAAATTCATAATATATATGTTTGAATAATATAATTTTTTTCTTCCATTTTTGCATTTTGATTTCACTTGATGATGCACTTCAAACTCGTTTCCCACTATCAATTCAAATGACACACCTTCCCAAATTTTATTTCAACATTTCCATGTTGCGCCAATATTTCAGAACCTATAAAAAACTTTAGAGGTGGTTTACAATCAATAGAACCATTGAATATTTACTTGTTCAATAGAAATCTACGAGATGTATCAAGAAATGTTTGATGACAGAAGATGCATCATTTTCTATTGTAAGGTAGTCATTAGTGATCAAAATCAATGTTCCGACTAGGTCAATTGAAATCCATGTAAGTGTTCTAACTAGAAAAACTTCCATGTCTAGGGAAGAACTAAGGGTCCACATTAGAGAAGCTTTCACTTTGAGCATTGTTCTAGAAGATACATCATATGTATCAACACCATTTCTCCATAACTCTTGTAATTATTCAATTAATGGTTTCAAATATACATCAATATCATTTCTAGGCATTTGTTTCCAGGAATAATAATTGAAATGATAAAATAATAATGTTTCATACACATCCACAAAGGCAGATTGTAAGGAATCAAAACAACTGGCCAAATGTTATAACTAGATCTCAAAGTCTGAAATGGGTTGAGTCTATCAGCATCCAATCCCAATAAAACATTCCTTGGATTGAATGAGAAATATGGATGTAATGAATCAATTGTATTACATAGTTTTTAATCTCTTGGATGTCTCATTAACCCATAATTTTTATTATCTACAGAATTCCACTTCATGTGTTCAACAGTTTTTGATGACATGAATAATATTTACAATTGAGGATTTAAAGGAAAGTAATGAAAAAACATTACAGGTGTGTTCCATATCTTCTTTATAGTAGTGTATTGATTCATACTTCCAACATCACTCATTGAATTCCATATATAAGAATAACATTTTTCAATACTGTATGCTTGAATCCTCTCCACAATAAATCAAAAAATCATTGGGAAACACATGCATTTTTTTATAATTCAAAACAAGCTTGTTAAAAAAAACTTCATATCATAAAAAGACTCGGGAATCTTTTCTTCAGGAAATTCATCACAAAACAATTCCAATATCATGTACATCACCTTATTTTTAATTCCAAAGAGGAACTTTATATGGTACAACATCATTAGAAAAGAAAGTTTTGAATATTTCAAACATCCACTATACAACTCTCGATTTCCATCGTCAACTATACCATGAAAGATATCTATCTGTTCAGTGATGTTTTCTATTACACTAGTCTCCATAGAATCAAGAGGAGGATCCAATGATATGTTAGAATCTTTATCGGGTTGTTATATAGTCTCAAAAACATCTACTATTTCATTTCTATTTGTATCATCCCCAAATGGTTGTTCTGATATATTTTGATGTTGATGTTTTTGTCTTTCAACACTGAATAAATTGTTAATAAGGTTTTCATTTCACTATCAGTTGTCAATGAAGTTGGGAGCTCATTCTATCAATTGACACCAGTGATTAAAGTTTCTATAATATTTGATTCTCTATGCCAAATTCAACACAAATATTGACCAGGGAATTGATTTGATATCAGGTTTTCATAAACTTCATCTCTCTTTAACCATCTTCTAAATTTACATTTTGGACCTGGAAATCTTATTCTCCTACCAACAGATCAGTTGGAAATCAGGAAATCTAACAACTCCTCCAAACCATTTGTATATTAAGCTGTGTTCCTCTGTAATGTGATACAAATTTTGTCCATATATATCACATTGTGCCTACATATTATTAAAAAATTAAAACACATAAGTATTACTAAATAAAAAAGAGATAAATGGAAGATAAAATAATACAACCCAAGTAGTTATAAGAAGATTCATATAATAAGTGTCATATAAGTACTAGAGGGGATCTCACATAATTATTCACTTGCATTTCTTGTGGTGGAGGACCTCATGAATAAATCACTTAAATTTTCTATTTTAACAACTTACTTTGTGTTAGTCGTCATTAAATTTCTTATAGATTTATATAGATGTTCTTCTACTAAATTTGTATTATTAAATGCTGAAGTTATCATAATATGATAACTATATAATTAGTAATTTATTCATTTATTATATTCCATTATCTAAAAATTACCTCCATAAATATAACTTGTCCAAGATCATTATTGTATGTTCAATGATTAAATTTAAATATCTATATAAATGTATTCTATAAATTCATTACTAAAATGATAAGTTTTCTAAATCTTTTTAATTAACATCTCCTAGAGGAAAAGAAACATCAATAATATTTTAGAGCAAATCATGATAAAGAAAAATTATCAATAATTTTTCAAGGT
The DNA here is from genome assembly GCA_963277665.1 of Viscum album. NCBI lineage: Eukaryota > Viridiplantae > Streptophyta > Magnoliopsida > Santalales > Viscaceae > Viscum > Viscum album. The sequence continues at coordinate 185,431,963 of OY728155.1, read as the reverse complement.
GATCAAATGAATTCACCTAAACATACACAAAAAATGGGTTATAATATCTAATGTCTATTTAATGATACTCTATTTTTAGGATGATTAAGTATTAATTTTCTAAAACTATACATTGTACTATGTAATCCTATTCCAAAAATATACATTGTACCATGTGATCCTATAAATACAACTGGTAAAGAATGATGCATTTTAGAAAGGATAATTTAAATCCAAAATGACTATTTGTGAGGAATATGATGCGTAAAAGAGTTTAATTTTTCATTTAAAAACCATTATGAAACACAAGAGGAAAATTCATGTTGAAATAAATTTTTAAAAAAATATTATTTTATGAAATCATTGAAAAACTTATAACAATACAATGTTAGAGATACATAAAAACTACAAACGACAAGTTTCAAGGTCCTATATCATCGGATTGTACTCCGTATATTAGTGAGACCATCAAAGACAAGATAATTATAACAACTAATTTCTACATTCAAACATTAAATCTACTATCTACACAAGCTTAATGGATCTGATCACACCTGCTTTCTCATTGCATGTCCCTAGCATCAATTAAAATTTATAGGTAGATTATAGTTGGGGTGTGAGTTAATAAAATCCTAGAATAAATCTACACTTTATCATCATTCTACCATGGATTCCTCTTGACCAATCAAAGTGGTGAGGGATATATAATGAAACAAGTATCCCAATAATCATCCTCAATGGAATAAACATGAACAATCAACATTCCATTGGATACAAAGTTCCCATATCTCCCCACCCCCAAAATCCCTCAATGAAAAAACCCCTATTTCAAAAACCATTATCTATTCCACCAAGAACCATACGTAAAGGAAAATAATAAGTGAAGGATTCATAAAGAATATATCAAATAATATAATTTACGTTATAAATTTTCAAATGGACCTTTATGGAAAACCGTGTTGGTAAAAAATTCCTTTATCAACAAAATAAAACATTTCATTCAACCATTAATTTTTTAAAACCTAATGATACTCATTTACATTAGAACCAATTTTAATATGTTTAAAGGGCCTTTGATGAAAGAATATGAAAACACTATGAAATGGATTCAATGTTTTAAAATCCATATGATAAACCATTAAAAATAAATCGTTTATTTTTTTTATTGAAATCATTCCAAAACACATTTAGAAGAAACACACACATTAAAGCATATGGAATTAACATTAGATCATAAACATAATTTTATTCAATGGAAACTTTATATTTTGATAAGGAAATCCATTGAAATTAGTGAGAAAACTAATTTCATTTCAAAACAAAGGATTAAATCACTATATGAATTCATCCATTCTAAACAAAACTACATTAAAAATTGGTCATTTTTTAAAAAAATCAATAATTTTTTGCATAAAAAATATCCAATAGAATAAATTATAATTATATTAGTAAATAAATCCAAATATGAATAAATTACATAAAAACACATACCTAAATAATGATATAATAATACATTGATGATCCAAAACCAATGAGGATGGTGGATCCTATAGAAATAGGCAGAGGAGGGGGACTTGTAACAGGGAAGTGATAAGTGGGAGTAGCAGCCGTGACGGTTCAGGGAGAGGGATCTCATTGGATAAGGATCAGTATTAGGGTCTTGGGGTGTGGGCAGGGAGTTTCAGCAAGTCGAGGTATAGAAGGGGTGTCAGCAAGGGAAGCAGGTGTCAATGGATCAGGATCGGGATCCAGTGTCAGTGGGGGAAGGGGGGTATTAGTGGCTCGGGATCGGATCGACGGTGAGGTGTTAGGGATCTGGGGGATTGGGGTGGTGGGGTTGGGTACTAGGGGGGTGAGGGGATGTTGGGGGTAATAAGTGTCATGTTTTTTAATAAATATAAATATCTTAGTAGTTCTTTTTAAAAAAACCACCAAAAAATTATTTTTTAAAAAGTTAATGGTGGTTTATGAAACCATTGCTAAAAAATCTCCGCGAATTAATAATTTTGATGTATTGTGTATTTTGGATACTTACCAGTTGCTAAAAAAGATTTGTTACCTTGCGGGAGTTCATAGACTACATTGGTTTTGTGGATACTGAAAAGGATTGTTAGGGGTTATAACCAACTATAGTAATAAAGTTTCTATTGGGATTATTTAATTGTTTACTTATTGTGATTTTTTATTATAGAAAGATGATAGTGAAAGAATCTCTGTTCAAGGGACTATCCAACATGGAAAGGAGTAGGTATTTGTACCAAACCTTTTAAATATCATGTGCTTTCTTCTATTTTTATTTGTTTCATAAGAAATGTGAGGTTGAGAAGTATTATTTGAGTGGATCATAACTTTAATAGGTTATAGGGGTTAAGAAAGATTTACTAATGATGTTAAGAAAAATTCTTATAAAAGAAAAAGGAACCACTAATTCACCCCAATATGAGTGGTCTTGATCCTAATTTGGAACAATAGGTAAATTTAGAGAGATGAGTATGAGATATATAGATTATGAAGAGATTCTAGGATATGATATGGAAAAGGGGAATGTTTCTGACACTTTCTTTGGGGGGCGCGCATCCATCACGTAGAGGACGCGCGAATGTGGCCCCACATTCCCACTTTCCAAAGGCGGGCGACTTTTGCTCCTTATTTAGGGATGTTTTCTCCTTGATCGAAACCTGGATGATGGGATGTTGGTTCCTCCTTTTGTGGATTCCTCCTCGGAACTCGTCACCTAGTCCGGGTATCCCTCATAGATTAAGTCGTGGTTCGTGAATCTCATTCCCGATGCCATATATTCATGGATGCCAGTTAATTATACTCCTCCTGTTGGGACCTTCCAAGGGGTCTGGTTAGGGAAACAACCTTTGGTTAGGAGAGTGGTCACGCTGAGGTATCGTTGGCGTGTCTTGACGCTGGGGCATTGGCTTGTTTGTCTTCTGTCCCTTATTATAGGGCTTCTCAAGAGCACGAAATCCTGATGCATCCCACATCGAACGTGGGGAATTGTATGCCATAGGAATGTACCTAAGGTTTTCCTCAGCTTCCCATGTTTAACATGGGTTATGCCACGAGTTTAATGTCCAGCGGGGACGGACCGGACAGATCAGAACACTAGCTGGAGTGGACCAGATTGAGGAATCCCCTGGAGGGAACACCGATGTTGGGGCCATCACGTGGGCGGATTCACGAATGCTATGGAGTGGAACGAGGGGGCATGATCCCATCGAGATGTGGAAGCCCAGTTAAGAATCAGGATGGGTGATGGATTTGGGCTTAGGTCTCATGGAGACTTCATATGTATCCCCGTGTCAAGGAATCAAAGTCTACGTAGTTCGATGATACGGTGGGACACCCGAAGAGGCGACCCGTGAGAATGAACGCATGGATGGGACCTAAAGGAAGTATGAAATCTGGGATAGGGTGTGAGCTTCTCAAGGAACGTGGGCTCGAGGGAGAGGTCAGGATGAGACGTGGGTGTTGGGCTTGAACCTCGTGGAGGATTCCAATATACCATGCCTTAGCACAGATCAAAGTCTCTGTAGTTTGGTATGGATGGGTATTATGCTCTCAGACGGACCATGGTGATGGGTGAATGGGGCTTAAGCTCTGAGGCAGCCCACGATGATGGGTGGATGGAGATTACAGTCTAAGGTGGCCCAAAATGATGGATAGATGGGGCTTACACTCTCAGGTGGCCCACAATGATGGATGGATGGGGATTACACTCTGAGGTAGCCCACGATGAGGGATGGATGGAGCTTACACTCTGAGGCGGCCCACAATGACGGATCGATGGGCCTTACACTCTGAGGCGGCCCACGATGACTGATGGATGGGGTTTACGCTCTGAGGTGGCCCACTATGATTGGTGAACTAACATGAAGGGGTCGGAATAACCGGGTGATGGGCTTGAACCTCGTGGAGGCTTCCTATGTATCCCCATAACAGGGAATCAAAGTCCACGTAGTTCGGGTGGTGCCGACGAACCGACTTGAAGATGGACCGGAGGTACGATGTGAATGGGGGCTTGAACCTCGTAGAGGTTTCCTACGTACCATGCCTTAGCACGGATCAAAGTCCACGTAGTTCAGGTGGTGTAGTTTAACGTCATGTGGGACGGGGGCATTTGGCGCTTACGTTCTGAGGCAGCCCAAGGTGTTGGAGAACCGACTTGAAGGGGTCGGAACGACCAGGTGGTGGGCTTGAACCTCTTGGAGGCTTCCTACGTACCATGCCTTATCACGGATCAAAGTCCTCGTAGTTCACTGTGGTGGGGGTCAGGGTCGGTGCTCACTCTAAGCTCACGTGAGTCATGCTAGGTGTGAGAAACAAGAGGTTGCAGGGACCTGGCGATCACGTCGCGAAGGGTGTGTCCGTGACAGGCAAAGAGGGGCTTACGTGTTGAGCGGCCCAAGGTGTCAGGACTTACTCTAGGATGGAGGCCCGAGGGATGTAAAAAGGTGCATTGGTGATACCTTCTACAAGAGGGGCTAGGGGCTTACACCAAGGTGGTTCCCCTCCCCCCGTGGACAAATGCCACTCTGATAAATCACCCCCTGTGAGGGATGACCCCACCATCCTCGTGGAGATGAGTGGGCGTGGAGAATGTCTGAGGCGGGGGGACCCTGCGTGCAAGGTATGGGGCTGGATCATAGTTTAATTTCATGTGTTGAGGATGAGGTGGTTGGAAGTTTAACGTCCCGCAACTTGGATGAGGTGGGTTCGCTCCACACCTGTAGGGCTTACATAACCGGTGCCCTCTGCCCCTTGTGGAAGGGAAGGTATCAGCAAGGCCATAGTGAAGGGGGTCAGAGAGCGAACCATCGAGGGGTCCATGTTATCATGGATATGAAAAGAAGCAATAGTCGTTAGCATGCATATGCGAATAAGCATGAGGCAATGCAATGCAACGGGAAAAATTGCCCAAAGGACCTTGAGGTTACTTCGCACGAGCCAGAAAGGTCATTCGGGAAAACAGTGCATGGTTTGTATTCCCAGTGTATGTGACTGGGGCATACAAAAGGAGTACATCAGGCACCTACGCAGTGAGGCACCATGGTGGAATCAAGGTGAGGGGTCCCAGGGGTTGCGCATACAGAAATGGTTTGTGCGCAAACCACCGGAATGACGCGTAATCGGGGAAGAGGGATTGTGTGCGGCTAGGAGGATCGCTCACAAGGGATATGAATTGAGCGCGAGTGGAAAAGGCCACACCCAAAGGTAAGGCCGCACCTAGTGAAAGGGATTGCGTGCAACTGGGCCGTTTTGCGCGCAACAGAAGGAATTGCGTGCAAGGGAGGAACCCTGAAGGGTTTGGAATTCTATTTCAGACAGAGGGATTGTGTGCAATGGTAGATCCCAGAGCAAGGTGGTGTGAAAAGGATCAGTACATGAAGGCCATATTGCGTGTGCGGAAGTCCGATTTCACGCACGACAGCAGGTTCAAATTCCGCAACCCCAAAATGGAAGGGGTCTCCTTCTATTTATAGGCATTTGGCGACACGGAATTCCGGGTGGTGTGCAAAAACATGTGCTCCAGAGACGGTGGAGTGGAATGTTTTCCGCATGGGGAGGGCGCGCAATTATTGCGAGCCTGCACTGGGGACCTTTCGCGAATCCCGGACCCCTTTCGTTCGGACCAATTATTTCAAGCACACTCCTCTTTTTTCCGCGCAACACTTCTGGGCCCTCCGAACCAGGTCTCCAGTTCCGAATATTACTTCACTTCATTATTTCGAAACTTACTTTAGTAATTATGGACTTTTCAGTGTCTAAAAATTCCCCCCCTCGGAATTGGATTAGTGAGGGGTCGCAACGATAGGATTCCGATGGAAACGCCGAAATGCCGATGTGTTGGGCTTCGTTGGCCCCCTGCGCACAAAAAATGTTGCGGCGTGCAAAACCCCATCTGGCATGGAATCCACTTTCCGTGCAGCGCTAAACCCTACCTTCGCTTATAAAAGGGGTCATGGGTCCCATGATCCGTATAAAACTTTCTCACGCGATAGGCTCCTAGCTCTCGTGCGCGAAATTGCCTCTACACCTGCGCGTAAAACCCGCTTTGGCTTTGCATAATTTCTCTGAGTTTTGGCTGTATTTACACCCAAACTTGGGATTTTACATGCCAAATTATCTAATTTCACGTTCAGCTCTTGAATTTCGTGCAACATATCCAGATTCCATGCAACTCTCTCAAAGCACTTGGCTGGAAGAAGATAGCCGCAAACCAAGTAGATGAGGGGGAAGAAGCCGCTCATAGAGCTGAAACGGCAGCGAACGAGGAGGTTTATGGAGTCAGGGTGGTTGTTTCCAACAACCATACTTTGTTCAACCTACTAACCCCCACCCAGAAGGATTATCCTTTGTCCAACAACCTTCCACTATGGAACTTCTACATTTTAGAGGAGGTTCCACTGTCGGGCTTCGAGGTTGATACACCGCGGTCATGGGTGACCTGGGAGGATGACCTTCCCCAATACAATATCACCAAAAATGGTCATCCTACTAGAGAGACCAGACACATGGATGTATATGTCCTGAACCCGAGGACCAGGACCGTTGCTGGGGGTGATCCTATTGCGGAGAGTTCCCCATACCTCTACACAAGCTCGTTCTGTTATAGCATCACATATGATACTAAAGGTTGGCTGCAAGATTGGGATTTGTGGTCCGGAGGCAACTACCCCTGCCATTGGGTCTGGGCGTACTAGGTTTTCCATACATGCGACCGATTCGGGGTCGAGCTATGACACATTGGTCTGTTGAGGTGGTTTGGACGTCGTAGTTCCACTTCTACCGCCAGTCTGAGCTCGGGCCGAATCTGTTCACCCGGTGGTCCCCTTACACCAACACCTTCCATATTCACCATGGGAAAGTTGGTATTAGTCTCTGAGATGTCCACTGCATCAGAGGTACCCCGCTGGAGGGATATCAATACGACGAGTTCCTTCCCCCAATGAACACCTGGGAGGACAGATCACGGACCCCCATGGTGACATGGCACCTACTGGAGCTGGCCAAAGAGAGGCTAGAGGTCAAGGACTTCTTGAAGGACATCACCTACAAGGACTGGTTCAGCCTATTCCTGGAGAAGGACCTGATGGTCAAGATGTCGGGATGGGGAAAACGATGCCAAATCGTGGCTCAGAGGAGCAAGAATGGATCATAATGGAGGATCCTGGAGGCGGGGAAATACCAATCATGGGGCTATCGCGTTAATTAGGCCCGAGACCTAAATGTTTGATATGCCAGGTTCCACGCCACCTTCCTGAGCGGATGGCTCCTGCCAGTGCAGTTACAAGGATGGGTGGCCGTCCAACAACCCTGTGATGGAGGGCACCATGGCTACCAACAAAAGGTTTAATTTGGGGGTCCCCATGCTGGCTAGGTTGTATGACATTCTGGGACGCATCTCAAGAGGGGGGGTCACCTCGAAGGGTGTTTGGCCCCTTCCAGATCTTCCACGGCTGGGTGGCGGCTCATCCTGGCAGGTAAACTTTCCCAAACGCCATTCGTCTGCTAGGAAACAGCTTGTGACCATCTCTGGTGAATATTACCGGGGTCGCGCGGATGACCCTCAACGAGGAGGGAGTATGAATCAGAATTTGAAACCATGCCAACTTCAGCTTCATCCCATTCCCCACTCCGACAGGCCAAATGGTAGACCACAAGAAAGGCTCTCTGGAGTAGCAGGATTACTTCCAAAGCATCCGAGGTGGGGTGCTTATGGCTCAGATTGAAGGGAAGATCATCTGAGAGCCTTACGTGTCGTCCCGATTCGCCAAGTAGTTCGGGTGCCTCCAGCGAATGCTGAAGAGGGTTTTCACGGACATCTGGGAGGAGAGGAACCCCTGCGTCCTTGGTTAGATGTGGTTAATGTTCCCAACTTATGGCTCTAGAGACATCATTACCCTTCCTCCCAGCGGGGCCGATGTTGGCCTATCAAACCGAGTATGCCAAACATTGGGCTATAGCATACCCAAAGGGGCTTTTGCGCGAGCGAGTTTGGAAACTCGTGACTACCCGCATGGAACCCGGGCGATGAGAGAGCAGGCAAGGTGCCACTAGAAGGGGGGACCAGGGGCACTCCAGGAAGTGAGTCCTGCACAGGCCGGGACCTCAACAACGAGAGCATCTCATGGTGTTGCTGCGACCTCGTTGCCCAGAGGAGGGCCACACGGGGCAGCCAGAGAACTGCCCGGGAAGCATATAAGATACCTGATCCAACTTTCCCAAGATTAAATCTTCCCAGAATTGTGGTCGTCCTGGATGACCCTGCGGCAATCGATGAGCGCTGATTCCCTCTGGCAGAAGATAATGCAAGATGGGATCCAACTGTCAGAAGTCCGGCTTATTTGGGTTATTGACCGGGTGAACTTTCATCGACGACATGCTAACCTGACGGCCATGGACATGTATACGCGCCAACGGGGTCGGCGCGTGGAGACATCTCTCTTAGTGAATGTGATGCTCGGTCAGGTTAATGATCCTGAACAGATGCCGTCGGAGGATGATGATGGTGGTGACGAGTCATAGGGAGAGGAGGAGACAGGAGAAGACAAAGGATCTCCGGGAGGGTCCCGCCAAGGGAGCCTGTAAGAGAGTGGCATGATCGTCGGCTCGGTCATAGACATAACCGAGCTCTTTGAGGTCTATCTCTATCCTTATTTATCCTCCTTCTTTATCCATTCTCTTCTGCAATTTCTAACCCATTTCTCTATCTCACTCAGGAGCATATAGGCGCTGATTAGGCGTCCCCAATAGAGGAAGGAGAAGAGGCGCTGGTGGGACTGGGTGGGGCTCCGACGCCCATTATCAAACAGACAAGCACTAAGGGGTCTCCTGCCAAGATAGATCCCATAGCAGCCAGAACACTGGAAGTTGACGCTCTGGGTTCCTGTAAGTCCCTTGCATCGCTACTGGTGCTTATTGTTAGAGAACTAAACTAATTAGGATGCTCCCTATACAGTGATCTTGTCTTTGGAGGCTCGTCGGGCTTCTGAGTCTGGTCCGTCCATGAGTGAATTAGCAGTGGATGTACCGCCTCCTCCACAACATACTTTCCAAACTGGGTCGGCCCCAGAAATTGGTGAGCAGGGGGCGAAGGACAATAGTGGTGCATTCATTGGAGCAAGGCCGGAAGCTGACGAAGGCACTGCCGCTGTCGGGGCGAGAGAGGAAGGTCTCCCAGACATCGAGGATCATATTCCTCAAGAAGGCATCCCTTAGGAAGATCCTACTACTGACCTGCTAGCTTCCTTCCCTGTATACCAGCCCGCTGATCGCGAAGAAATAGATGATTCAAATTCAGAAGCGGCTGAGGAGAGCCGGATGACACAGCGCAAAGGGTGGAAGTGAATCCAATGTTTTCTTAGGAAGCCTCAGATTGATTGTTTGAGGTGGATGGGATCACTCCAGACCTGGTTGTGTTTCTTGTGTGCCGGAGGGGCTGGCACTCAATGCCTTCATCTGACTGTCCATGACTACATGGCTAAGAAGATACGTGAGAGCAGCCGGTGCACCGAATTTCCCTAGTGTCGGGAAGAATCAGTGAGCACCCAAGCGTTCCTGAGGGCGGAGCAGGAAGTCCGACGCCTCGAAGAGTAGGAGATAGATAAGGAGGCCTTCATTGCAACATGCTCTAAGCTCGTGGAGAAACTGATGGCCTAGCTGGCTGACGCCCAAGAACAACTGATGGAGGCGAGTCACTAGATGATCGTGCTTCAAACAGAACGGGCACAAGGACAAACTAGGATTGAAGAACTGCGCTCTGCGGCTTCTGATGAAGAGATAGTCTTTAGGGAGTGAGAAGTAGTCCTGGAGGCCACCAGCCAAAGGGTAGCAGTGTTGGAAAGATCAATCCAAAACACTGATCCTTAAGGGCCTTGTTTTGGCTAGATCATGAACTTTTTTCTTTTACTGCTCATCACTTCGAACCAATGTATGGACAAATCTATTTATCTGTACCTTTGGTTTAATACGCTCAACCATAATCCTGAAATAAATAACAATTCCTCCCTAAGATCATGTGGGGCATACCCAAACTGAAAAACAAAGGATGCTCGTATTATCATTTCGTCTGACTGTGGGGCATCAACCAACCTTCAGGCATCCGAAATCAAGCCTGGATTCCTGAGGAGAAGAGGGAGGCCCAGCCGAAGGGAGGGCACCTCAGACCGATCGATGTATCATCTCCTCAATGTGCTCTAACGCACGAGTAGGGAAATGCCTAGGGCATTGGAATCAATTCGAACATAGGGAGATGAAAAAGGTGAATCACGTTACCCAAATTAAGAACACTATGGGAGGGGCATGATGATGGAGGATAGCTATTGACCGTGGTGGAAACGCAGCATCCATATCACATTGGCCTGAAATGGGGACAACAAATGAGGGATTATCGCTGACCATGTTCGCAACATGGGGCCTAACTCAAATATCATCAATCAGTCTTCTGGAACGTTGGCTCGGGATAGCATGCAGACCATAGGTTGAGCATTCATACTGTTAGGGGGTCCCATCAAACATGACCAGTCTTCCGGAACATTGGCCCATGACAGCAGGTGGATCATAGGTCGAGTATCCATACTATTAGGGGGTCCCATCAAACATGACCAGTCTTCCGGAACATTGGCCCAGGACACCAGACGGACCATAGGTCGAGCATCCATGCTGTTTGGGGGTCCCAACAAACGTGAAAGATGATGAAGATCTGAATAAAGGGGCACTCAAAGCATGGAAATTGAAGTGGTGGTTGGTTCAAACAGAATACAACACTCCAAAAATTACGCCACCGTGGTGAGGCAAACTACGAAGACGTATTAATCTTGTCACGGATCATCCCTACTTTTAGACAGGACCTCTCTAGTGGGGGAACTGTCGCTTCCCAACATCACTACGGGGCATCCCAGACTTATTCGGGGCTAATTCTGTGGTTACAAAACACCCCGAGAAGTCATCCCAAATGGACGAAAGTGAGAGGGGGGGATAGACTTGTGATTCCCAGGGCTGAACTGAAGACGAAATGTCAGGGTGTTCCTACGTATCCCATAAGTATGGGAATCAAGCCTCACGTAGTTCGGAAAATGATCTTAGTTTAAGGTCTTAAAACTCGGACCAAGGGGTAAGGAGAGAAGGAGACACACGATAATGCGGTCACGAAGCCCGACGTGAATGAGGACATAAGCCCTACTTACCATGTGTTCCCTAGGGAAGTGTTCCGGTCAAGGGACTGAATACGAATGTTAGGATGGGTCCATGGGGATGTGCTTGGGCGCTCCTAAGTATCCAATAAGGATTGGAATCATGCCATACGTAGTTCTTGGAGGGTGTCATGGCACGGTATGGTACCTATGCAAAGGATGAAAGGGGTGCGCGGGTCTATCCCTCGCACCAAAAGAAGAGGAATTCGATGTATCGTGTTTGTCCTTAAAGGTGAATGGTTTTTATTTTGTGGAGCGACCGGCCTAGGGTAGAAATTCCTGGCATTGCCACAATAATCAAGCCATATACAGGAATTGAAAAATGGTATGGTAAATGACCAATACCCAACATGGTGTCCTCTATGGAGAGTTCATCATAATGTAGTTCCGTTTTTCATCATGCGGCCGGGACGATATCATCACAGTTTATGGTCAGGTGGTAGGACCAACCCACACAGTTTAAGGTCATATGGCTTGGACCTAGGGGAATGAACATGATGCGATAAAGCATACCTAATGTGGATGAGGACATAATTCCATACCATCACTGTGCGCGATTCCGGGAGAGGAGCCTGGGGCCAAGGGGCCGACGAGGGTCCAAAGATCACGGGGCAGGAGACACTAGCCTCCAGCTGAGCTGGGCCCGAAACACAATGTCTGGGCGAACCCTCATTTCCTGTGGGGATGAGGGTAAAGCTGTGCATGGTCCTTAGAGAAGACCCAAGCCTATAATTTTAGCGCTCGGATCGCGGGAGCCCCGAGAGATGCCATAATGCAGCGTTTTCCACCTTACGTGTGGAAGTGAACTAAGGGTTAGTGCAAAGAGTGTTGAGATTCCACCTTGAAATGATGGGGTGGACCATAATGTGAATCATGCAGCCAATATTCAGGGCCTGAAGGAGTCAGCGTGACGACGAAGGATTACTACTGGCCATGTTCGCAACACAGCATCTTGTCACGTTAGCCTGAAATGGGGACAAACAAATGAGCATCAACCACTGACCATGTTTGCAATGCGGGATTTGTACCAATTTTTTGTCTGAAACCCTCGGGGGTGTTGTCCTATAATGGTAATATATCCCTTTGGCATTGTATCCAGGCCATTCTCGGGGGTCCCTCTCGGTGAAAATGAGAATGGGGCCCGAATGAAGGAGAGCACGAAGCTTGAAAAGTGGATGGAACTTTCCTACATTGAATATGACACTCCAGGTTCTAGACCAGAGTACTCTGAATACATTAGTGGATCACAACAAAGGGTCAAAGGGCTCAGTTTGAGAGCGGCCAAAAGATGGTGGAGTCCCGGGAGAAGGGGGCATGGCCCCAAAAACCCTGTACCACACCTATATGTCCCCCTCATAGAGTGGGACAAGCCAAGAGGCCGAGGTGACAGGGAGATCGTGGGATCTCCTAAGTGACGGGGATGGACCTGAAATTTAGGTGTTCAGGCAGTCCTACGTATCCCATAAAGATGGGAATCAAGCCACACGTAGTTCTAGAAGAACAATTTAATGTCATGTAGGATATTGAGAGGCATTTCATCTGGGAATATGTATGGCACGATGAGTAACCCACCATGAATGAGGACATAATGCCACACTACACTGTACAATCCCACAGGAGAGAGCTTGAGCCGGGGGCCCGAGGCTGGGCCTCGGTCAGGGAGACCAGACCGTCTTGCCGTTTAACGTCATGCAGGAGGAGCAGGAAATTTAAGGTCATGCGGGACAGTAGTGCAGTTTAAGGTCATGGAGGACCCAATAGTTTAGGGTCATGTCAGACCAAAGAATTCAAGAAAAATACTATTTGAGGAACCTGATGGGGATGGACCTGAAATCTAGGTGTTCAGGCGGTCGTACGTATCCCATAAATATGGGAATCAAACCATACGTAGTTCTAGAAGAACAGTTTAAAGTGATATAGGACAATGAGAGGAATTTCATCTGGTAATATGTATAGCATGACGATTAACCCACCGTGAATAAGGACATAATCCCACACCACACCATACAATCCCACAGGGTAGAGCCTGAGCCCAGGGCCCGAGGATGGGCCTCGATCAGGGAGGCCTGACCGGCTTTCCTTTTAACGTCATACAGGATGTGCGTGTAGTTTGAGGTCATGGAGGAATGTAGTGTAGTTTAAGGTCATAGAGGACCCAATATTTTAGGGTCATTTTGGACCAAAGAATTCAGGAAAAATAATGCTTGAGGAACCTAACGGGGCTGGACATGAAATCTAGGTGTTTTGGCGGTCCTACATATCCCATAAAGATGGGAATCAAGCCATACATAGTTCTAGAATAATAGTTTAAAGTCATGTAGGATAATGAGAGGCATTACATCCGAGAATGTGTATGGAATGACGAGTAACCCATCATGAATGAGGACATAATCCCACACCACACCGTACAATCCCATAGGAGAGAGCCTGAGCCGGGGGCCCGAGGCTGGGCCTCGGTCAGGGAGTCCTGACTGGCTTTCCGTTTAACGTCATGCAGGACGAGCGTGCATTTTAAGGTCATGTGGGACCATAATGTAGTTTAAGGTCATGGAGGACCCAACAGTTTAAGGTCGTATCAGACTAGAAAATTAAGAGAAAATACTGTTTGAGGAACTTGGCGTTGGTGGGAGGAGTTATACGCTCACCATCCATGGTCACCAGGGAGTATGCACCATTGGGATAAACCTTATGGACAATGAAATGTCCCTCCCATTTGGGATCCAACATGGGCGGTTTCCTGCCAGGGATTATTGGCGCCCTAAGGGCTAGTACCAGGTTACCTTGCAGGAAGGAGCAGAGGCAAACCTTCTTGTTGAATGCTCGATCCATCCTTCTCTATTTCCTTTCCAGGTTGTGCAAAGCACGAAGCCTATTCTCGTCCAGCGCTTCCAATTCAGCTAGATGGATTTCAGAAACCCTATCCCGTGCTTGATGGTCATAGACCGCTATGTGCAATTAGGGAAACTGAATCTTGATGGGTAGGACGGCCTTAGTCCCATACACCAGGGAATACTAGGTCACCTAGGTGGAATTACGAGTCGTCGTCCAATAATCCTAGAGGGCGTTGGGGAGCTTATCTGGACAACTATTCTTGTTCCGACCAACCATCTTTTGCATAATGTTAGAGAGGGTTTTGTTAAGTGCCTCGATCTATCCATTATCCTACACATGATAGAGGGAGGTATCGTAAGAGCGAATGTTGTACTTGGCGTAAAACTTCTTCAGCTCGGCTACTCGGAAGTTGGTGTCGTTATCAGTGAGGATAGCGTGAGGCACTCCAAATTGATAGATGATGTTGGAACTCATGAAGTCGGCGATAGAACGGGCCTTGATCTCCTTGAGCGGAATTTCCTCTGCCCACTTGGAAATGAAATCCATAGCGGTCAGAATGAACCAGCATTGGCGAACCGTTGCCAGTTGGTAAGGTCCTATGACATCAAACCCCCAGACTGCAAAGGTGTAATGCCCCGACCCTAGTTACACAGAGTCGGTGCATTATTACATAACATTGGCATGATCGCAAGAATGATCAAATCTCGAAAGACCGATTGGTTTAGTAGCCTTGGAAACACTAGATATATTCATAAGTTTTACATTACATCATAAAATGAAAAACTACTACAACAACATAATGTCTCCACAGTCCACACTATTATCCCCTCATAATATCCCTGCAGGTCATTCATAATTTACTTCTTCACTTCCTGGGAAAAATAAAACATAGAAAAGGGGTGAGCTCAAATGCCTAGTAAGGATAACAATATAGCGGAAACTTTCATATATAAGAATAAACATTTAAGGCAATGTATAACTAAAACAAAAGCCTTTTAAACTTGAACATCAACATAATATGGAAAAAGTAAAATGAAATAATTCCATTTACTCATTCACATGGATATTCTACTAATCGAATAATCACATGCAAAATCACTAACCACTTTCACAATGTTGGAATGCATAATGCCAGACTATCATAACCACATAGCCAAGGCCTCGTGCCAAGACTACAAATAAGATTTTGTCAAGGCCTTGTGCCAAGACACTAGTTTGTCTCATGAGACCTACCGATGCATCGAGGAGCTATAGCGGGCTCCACCCGTCACATATTAAGTCCAATGCATTCCCATATGAAAAGGTTTAAACATAACATAAACATTCGTATTAAAACTAGCATACGAAATGTCAATAATTTCACCATAAACTATGAATGGTATAAAAATAGCACATCCACAGTCAAACATATCACAAAACCTTCAATACAATATAGAAGTTTTGTATTATAATAAATCAACTTCAAATAAGCGTAAAATTTATCAAAGGATGTTGACTTAGATGAAATCAAAACACTTTTTAGAGAAATATCTCTTTCTATTTTTGAAATCATTTAAGACCATATAAAACAAAACATTTTCTTGAAAATATTATTATAATCTTGTAAGGAAAGCTTTGAAGATTTTATAACGGCGGAAAATAACCGCACCCGCCGTATAAGTTAAAAAAACATTCTTACCTTAATTCTGTCGAAAAGGTTAAAAAGGACCTTGTTTTGAAAACGAAAGAAAGATTCCTCTTTTAAAAAGTCAGAAAGGGTATAAATGAATTTAACCCATATTCTTGTAAATAATAAAAAAAATTTGAAATACATTTTGAAGAAACATGGATGTGGATGATAAAGTGATCCCAGTAGATTATTACGTATGAACAACCTCGGATAATGAAGAGATTGTGAAATAACCCTTACCTTGTACTTTTCCTTGGTTGGGGTAGGTTAACCTCCTGTATAATGGTGAAATAATTGTTATTAAATTATACAAGAATCATATACATTCATATGATATCATATATGATCTTTTAACATTTCTTTGTTAACAATATCTTAGATTTATCGTTGTTTCGGGTGTTAACTTACTCGTTTTCTTTTGTATGTTTTGTTACGTAAGTCGTGTTTTTCATGGATAGGTTTTATCTTATTCATATCCAGAATGATATAATTTCCTTAAAAATTATTTTTAAATCATCAAATGATAATTATACTTGAATGGATACGACGGAGAATGAATCTCATCGCGTTCGTGGAGACAGTAGTCCGTACGTACGCACGAGCGACAATATCATTACTTTGATATTAAAATAATATATAATTGGATAGTATATCATATATACAGAATAATTATCATGTTATATTTATTATTTACATGAATTACATATCATTATTATACCCACCTAAATAATAATATATTGAATAACAATTACACCACGACGTGGAGACGGTAAGCCGTACGTACGCACGTATGGTGACATGTCATTCAAATGATGGGTAGAATACTGAATATGGTTTTCCATATTTATAATAACATCACACTATACAGAAGATACTGGAGTTATAATTTTAGAATTGAAATAATAAACAAAGAGGGAGTGGAAGAAGAAAGAAACATGAAAGACGGTGATGAAAATGTTACCTCTTCTTCGGGTTCTTCCTTTTAATTTGATCAAAAGGACTCCTTAGGATGGCTTTCTGACTAAAGTAAAGATTCTAGGATGAAGGGAGAGAAGTTGGGAGAGTATTTGGGCAGAGTTTGGCCGAACCAAAAGGCTTGAAAGTGTGAATAAGGTGGTAGAAGTGGGGGCCTTTTATAAGAGGAGAGGAGGGGCTCTTTTGGAAAGATTGAAATGTTACATTATTATACAATGGTTTTCGGATTCTAAAGGTCCCACACTTATATAATTCGTGTCTAAGGTGATAAGGGTTCGAAATCCCCTCATCCAATAGGCTTTGGACAAGTGTAAGCCTTGGATTTTGCATTATCTTCTCATTTTATTTAAATCGCTAAATAATGAGGTCATCGCCGCATCATAATGATGTCATAAATAATTTAATTTATTTAATGTCTAAAAATTATAAAAAAAATATTATGATGTAGGAAATCTTTTTATCTTTCTAATGAATATTTATAATCAAAATTTGGACTTATGTAACCCCACTTAAAAAATGTTTTGGTAAAACAACTCATGTTTGTGTCAATTTTATTTTAACATTAAATAAATATATATTAATGTCATTTTCCAACTAAAGTGGCTCCATGGGGTCCCCAAGTTGACCCATGGGTTTTTTGGGTCGGCCATGACTCATCCAATAGTAGTTGGACAAGTTTCATGCTCATCTCATATTATTAAAACATTATTTGTACCTTAAACTACACTAATTATCTCTAATCGCGATTAAGAACTTAAAAGTTACTATTCACCAAAAATTTATTTTAATCTCATTGAACCACATTTTACTTCTTAATGATAACCATGTATGTCGGATTTTTGAAAATCAAATCACAGAAGTGGTAATATTTCATTTAAATGAAAAATCAGTTATTTAACTACCACTTAGTGGTTTCACTATTCATCAAAAATTGATGTTTTTCAGAACAAAGCCAAAATTTCACCCTAAGCTATAATTGATATTCCGAATTCAAAAATGATGTCTATTTTACAAAATTCCAAACATATTTGTTGCATTAATTAATTTTATAATTAATTCCCGCTGTTACAAAAAATGGCGTGTTTCTAAGAAACAATTTATATCAAAAGATTGGCAATTGTTTATGTCTGATTTCAATGTTAAATTAATTCTAATGACCACCATTGGATAAAATGGTAAAAATATTTTCTAATTATAATTTATAACCACTAAATAGTATAATTTTTCACTATAAATTATTTTCATTTAAAAAGTTGTTTTTAAGTATTTTTCACTATTCATAAAAAATTAGAAGTTCTCCGAAAAATACCAAAAATTCAACATAGGTTAATTTCGATATTCCGAATCCAAAAATGAAGTCCATTTTGATAAATAACATTTATAACATTTCCAAAAGTAGGTATTACTATTCACAACGGCTAGTTTAATTAGTTGTGGTGTGTTTTAGAGCTCGAGGTTGCGTACAACACACGCTATTGCATTATTCGAAGGGAAACGTACCATGGAAGCTTGGGGTGTTAATTCTCCCTTCCTTCAATAAATTGCGTCCTCGCAATTTTAAATTTTTCTTTGAAAATAAAAGGTTGAAAAGAGAAAATACCTTTGAGGAAAACCCACATCGGAAATAAGATTAATAAAATTTAGCCTTAATAAGAGGGAAAGGGAAATGAAAAAGTCACCACCCAATTATGATCTCGATTAGGAGAACATTGGTGGAAATTAGAGACATATAATTGGAGGAAAAAACGTAAATATTTGTAGGGAGTGATTGAGGTTATCAATCACAATCAACTGTCAAATTGAGGGCCTCAAAGCCTTCAATCTATGTTGATTTAAAATATCATCAGTTCAACAAGACATAAGGTATTATGATAACACATTTTTTTGTTTTAATATCCCTTTACTAAAGTTTAAGAATTAATTTATTCATTGAATAAGAGATAGGTATATATATATTTATGCTTGACAATTAGAGTTTCAACCTTTAACTCATCTTTCACTCAAAAAGATAATAGATCTCAAGAATATTATACATATCCTAATTGTATAAGGTTCTAAATGTTAACACATAGCATTTAGATTAGTAAAATTATTTTGTAATAACCAGGGACTTCCTGTAGGCTAGTGGTAGGAAATAAAGGCCTGTCACACTATGATTGTGGGTTCGATTCCTGCAGCTTTGTCCGACGCAACGGGTTATGCCCCACCCTACAGGTTTTCCTTTTCCTAAAACTATAGTATCATAATATTCCAAAAATAATCTTCATAAATTTTTTAACCTTAAACAATAATATCCAAAGATCAACTTAATCCACTCCAACCTTTATAGTTATCCAAAATACCTCTTTCCAGACTTTCTCTAAAAGGTCTCTTAATTCCAAAATCAATTTATCAGATTCCCCAAACAAAGTAAAGATTCTCTTATTGTCACATACTAAAAATATAATTACCTTTATCATATTAAAACCTTACTGAAATCAGCAAGTACTGCAGTACAATCCTTATATATATATCACATTATTCTAATAACCAGAATATAATCCATGAGTCCAAAAGCACCAATACATTAGTTATTCTGCTTCAACTGTAGTAACAGCATAAGATTGTCCTTGATCCCTTGGCCTTTTCTGAGGTAAGTTTCCCTGACGCTTTGGACATTCATTTGCATAATGACCCATTTCTCTACAACTGTAGCATTCAACTTTGATAGCCTATTTCTTTCCCTTGAAATCACGTTCCTAGTGACCATTTTCTCCACATTTGTAACAAACTCCCATTCCTTTTAGGCAAGTACCAGGGTGATTCTTCCCACAATTATCACATAATGGAAAATCCTTCTTTACCTTTTTCCCTTTATCTATCTCTTTTTCCACTGTTCTCTTCTTCTCTTGCTTTACTTTGTTTTCATAAGACATAGAGAATTCCTTTTCTGTCTTGATAGCACACGAGACAATATCTTCGTATGATGAGAAGGATTGTGATACTAAAGCTCGACGGAGAAATGGTTTTAACCCATCAAAGAAATGATCAATCTTACTCCTTGGGTTACGTATATAATTGGCAGTATGCCTCGCTAACCTTGTAAAGTTAGCCTCATACTTTGCGACATTCTCATCCTCCTTCTGCCTCAGACTCAGAAATTGCCTTTCCATATCTGCTCGATGGTCACGAGGAAAGTATTTTTCTAAGAAAAGCTCTTTGAACTCCCTCCATTCCATATTCGATATGTCATCATCTTCCTTTGTGTTTTGAATCAGCGACCACCACTGATCGACATCTCCAGTGAGGCGGTAAACTGCCATGACAACCTTCTCCCTTTCGCTACTCCCCAAGGCATGGAATATTTTCTCTAAGGAGTTTATCCATTGCTCAGCTACTAACGGATTTGTACCCCCATTAAATGTTGGTGGTTGTTGCCTCATGAATCGGTCTAACATTGATCCTCCACGCTGTGGATCAGGGTTCTCCATACGGGTAAGGTTATTATTCATAACCTGAGTAAGTTGTCCCAGTATGGTGATTAGCTGATCGGAACCAGTTGCATCACCAGACCCACTATAATTATCTTGAGCAGGAGGGAAATCCCTACATGGAGTGCGTGCATTGATACGGTTTCCATTTCTTCCACTAGGCGCCATTTCTAAACAATGGCATAAACTAGATCAGTTTATGAATCAAAATACATAATCCCATACTTATAAAACACTTAACATAAATTGAACTATTTATGGATATAATCTATAATCATAAAAATGTTTTCTTTGAGAAAGTATATACTCATAAACCCTTCATAATGATTTGTAAAGAAAATGAGAGTTATCCTAAGCATATCCCCCGGGAGTGTCGTAACCAAGAGTGCAGCAAGGCCCGTTGTCGTGCACCAGTTCCCGTTCGAGTCTAGATCAAAGCGGTGTTTTCGGGTTTTACCCCTAGGAACATCTGTGCCAGAGCCGCCTCTACCTGCTCGTATCCAGACAGGGATGTATTGCTCGGAAAACTCACAAAATCTCTACAATACCAAAATTCTAGGAAGTTCTTCTATACTAATCCTCAAAGTTCATCTTAGGTCTACGTGCTCTAATCAGAGTTTATCTAAATCTAGCTTCCAAGGTTTGTACTAAACTTCCTCTGATACCAACTGTAATGCCCCGACCCTAGTTACCCAGAGTCGGTGCATTATTACATAACATTGGCATGATCACAAGAAAGATCAAATCTCGAAAGACCGATTGGTTTAGTAGCCTTGGAAACACTAGATATATTCATAAGTTTTACATTACATCATAAAATGAAAAACTACTACAACAACATAATGTCTCCACAGTCCACACTATTATCCCCTCATAATATCCCTGCAGGTCATTCATAATTTACTTCTTCACTTCCTAGGAAAAATAAAACATAGAAAAGGGGTGAGCTCAAATTCCCAGTAAGGATAACAATATAGCGGAAACTTTCATAAATAAGAATAAACATTTAAGGCAATGCATAACTAAAACAAAATCCTTTTAAACTTGAACATCAACATAATATGGAAAAAGTAAAATGAAATAATGCCATTTACTCATTCACATGGATATTCTACTAATCGAATAATCACATTCAAAATAACAAACCACTTTCATAATGTTGGAATGCATAATGCCAGACTATCATAACCACATAGCCAAGGCCTCGTGCCAAGACTACAAATAAGATTTTGTCAAGGCCTTGTGCCAAGACACTAGTTTGTCTCATGAGACCTACCGATGCATCGAGGAGCTATAGAGGGCTCCACCCATCACATATTAAGTCCAATGCATTCCCATATGAAAAGGTTTAAACATAACATAAACATTCGTATTAAAACTAGCATACGAAATGTCAATAATTTCAACATAAACTATGAATGGTATAAAAATAGCACATCCACAGTCAAACATATCACAAAACCTTCAATACAATATATAAGTTTTGTATTATAATAAATAAACTTCAAATAAGCGTAAAATCCATCAAAGGATGTTGACATAGATGAAATCAAAACACTTTTTAGAGAAATATCTCTTTCTATTTTTGAAATCATTTAAGAGCCATATAAAACAAAACATTTTCTTTAAAATATTCTTATAAGCTTGTAAGGAAAGCTTTTAAGATTTTATAACGGCAGAAAATAACCGCACCCGCTATAAGTTAAAAAAAACATTCTTACCTTAATTCTGTCGAAAAGGTTAAAAAGGACCTTGTTTTGAAAACGACGGAAAGATTCCTCTTATAAAAAGTAAAAAATGGTATAAATGACTTTAACCCATATTCTTGTAAATAATAAAAATGTTTTGAAATTCATTTTGAAGAAACATGGATGTGGATGATAAAGAGATCCCATTAGATTATTACATATAAACAACCTCGGATAATGAAGAGATTGTGAAATAACCCTTACCTTGTACTTTTCCTTGGTTGGGGTAGGTTAACCTCCTGTATAATGGTGAAATAATTGTTATTAAATTATACAAGAATCATATACATTCATATGATATCATATATGATCTTTTAACATTGCTTTGTTAACAATATCTTAGATTTATCGTTGTTTCGGGTGTTAACTTACTCGTTTTCTTTTATATGTTTTGTTACGTAAGTCATGTTTTTCATGGATAGGTTTAAT
Source organism: Viscum album (assembly GCA_963277665.1). Taxonomy (NCBI): domain Eukaryota; kingdom Viridiplantae; phylum Streptophyta; class Magnoliopsida; order Santalales; family Viscaceae; genus Viscum; species Viscum album. The sequence continues at coordinate 185,409,657 of OY728155.1, read as the reverse complement.
CTTATTCATATCCAGAATGATATCATGTCCTTAAACATTATTTTTAAATCATCAAATGATAATTATACTTGAATGGATACGACGGAGAATGAATCTTATCGCGTTCGTGGAGACGGTAGTCCGTACGTATGCACGAGCGACAATATCATTACTTTGATATTAAAATAATATATAATTGGATAGTATATCATATATACAGAATCATTATCATGTTATATTTATTATTTACATGAATTACATATCATTATTATACCCACCTAAATAATAATATATTGAATAACAATTACACCACGACGTGGAGACGGTAAGTCGTACGTACGCACGTATGGTGACATGTCATTCAAATGATGGGTAGAATACTGAATATGGTTGTTCCATATTTATAATAACATCATAGTATATAGAATATACTGGAGTTATAATTTTATAATTTAAATAATAAACAAAGAGGGAGTGGAAGAAGAAAGAAACATGAAAGAGGGTGATGAAAATGTTACCTCTTCTTCGGGTTCTTCCTTTTGATTTGATCAAAAGGACTCCTTTGGATGGCTTTCTGACTAAAGTAAAGCTTCTAGGATGAAGGGAGAGATGTTGGGAGAGTATTTGGGCAGAGGTTGGCCGAACCAAAAGGCTTGAAAGTGTGAATAAGGTGGTAGAGGTGGGGGCCTTTTATAAGAGGAGAGGAGGGGCTCTTTTGGAAAGATTGAAATGTTATATTATTATACAATGATTTTAGGATTCTAAAGGTCCCACACTTATATAATTCGTGTCTAAGGTCATAAGGGTTAGAAATATCCTCATCCAATAGGCTTTGGACAAGTGTAGGCCTTGGAATTTGCATTATCTTCTCATTTTATTTAAATCGTTAAATAATGAGGTCATCGCCGCATCATAATGATGTCATAAATAATTTAATTTATTTAATGTCTAAAAATTATAAAAAAAAATACTATGATGTAGGAAATATATTTATCTTTCTAATGAATATTTATAATCAAAATTTGGACTTTTGTAACCCCACTTAAAAACTGTTTTAGTAAAACAACTCATGTTTGTGTCAATTTAATTTTAACATTAAATAAATATATATTAATGTCATTTTCCAAGTAAAGTGGCTCCATGGGATCCCCAAGTTGACCCATGGGTTTTCTTGGTCGGCAATTACTCATCCAATAGTAGTAGGACAAGTGTCATGCTCATCTCATATTATTAAAACATTATTTGTACCTTAAACTACACTAATTACCTCTAATCGCGATTAAGAACTTAAAAGTTACTATTCACCAAAAATTTATTTTAACCTCATTGAACCACATTTTAATTCTTAATGAAAACCATTTATGTCATATTTTTGAAAATCAAATCACAGAAGTGGTAATATTTCATTTAAATGAAAAATCAGTTATTTAACTACCACTTAGTGGTTTCACTATTCATCAAAAATTGAAGTTTTTCAGAACAAAGCCAAAATTTCACCCTAAGCTATAATTGATATTCCGAATTCAAAAATGATGTCTATTTTAAAAAATTCCAAACATATAAGTTGCATTAATTAATTTTATAATTAATTCCCGCTGTTACAAAAAATGGCGTGTTTCTAAGAAACAATTTATATCAAAAGATTGGCAATTGTTTATGTCCGATTTCAATGTTAAATTAATTCTAATGACCACCATTGGATAAAATGGTAAAAATATATTCTAATTATACTTTAAAACCACTAAATAGTATAATTTTTCACTATAAATTAATTTTGATTTAAAAAGTTGTTTTTAAGTATTTTTCACTATTCATAAAAAATTAGAAGTTCTCAGAAAAATACCAAAAATTCAACATAGGCTAATTTAGATATTCCGAATCCAAAAATGAAGTCCATTTTGATAAATAAAATTTATAAAATTTCAAAGAGTAGGTATTACTATTCACAATTGCTAGTTTAATTAGTTGTGGTGTGTGTTAGAGCTCGAGGTTGCGTACAACACATGCTATTGCATTATTCGAAGGGAAATGTACCGTGGAAGCTTGGGGTGTTACAAAAGGGCTAATAATACTTGGTAGTGCGGAGAGCCTCCGGTGGCTGATGCACAAAGTTATCATGAACTTGGCATGCATGGAACCTCTTGGAAAACTCGATGCAGTCGTAAATCATAGAGGGCCAAAAGTATCCTAGTATCCAAATCTAGTGAGATAGCTTTGACCCAGCCTGATGGGCACCACAGGAATCCACATGAACCCCTTGAATGAACTATGGAATCTCGACTCATTGAAGGCAGTGGTGGAGAACACCATCAAATCTGTGTTTATAAAGGATCTTCTCAAGGCTGGGACTGCTCTGAACGGTAAACTGTAGCGTACGACGTCGGATTTGCTCGCTCTCGGTCTGGTCTGATGGGAGATTACCATGTTGGAGGTTTTCATCCAAAGGTGTCCCCCAATCAGAAACTATTTTGATCACCGCATCCGAAGTACCCAGAGCTCGTGACGTAGGGGCACCAGCGGTAAGATGGTTTACCCACAGGACACGATCATCCTTTGGGGTAATGGGAGCAACGACTATCCAGTGCACCATGTGGATAATCAGGTTGTCCTACTCGGGCTCTACAAGCAACCTGGCCATGCTGGACAAAGCATCTGCTCGACCGTTCTACGACCGAGGGATGTGAATGACCTATGGCCGAGAAGGGGACTAGGCCATTAGCTGGAGGGTGCACTCCAACAATGGCATGAGTTCTGGATTTCTGAGAACATAGTCACCATTGATCTGCTTGATGACCAGCTCAGAATCCCCTTCCACATGCAAATGGGGTGCGTCGATCTCAAGGTCCAGCTCGAGACCAGTAGTGAAAGCCTGATACTCTGCCTCATTGTTGGTGCATCCCTCTGACAACTGGAATGAGCACAGAAGAACGGCTTGCTTCGGGGTGATGAAGGCGATACCCAGGACCACTCTGTTGAGCCTAGGATCATTGAGTCTCCTACCAGTGGGGCTCCGGCAAGCACCATCAAAGTAAATTTTCCAACATGGGATGGCATGATCGACTGAGAGGATTGCCTTATCATGAAAATCCTAGTCCAGGATTGGTCCGGAGAGGTTGGATGGGAAGATAAAAATTCTTCCAATGCATGTCCTTTGATAGCCTTCTGAGGCACAAACCTTATGTCAAACTATTGGAGGATTACCGCCCACCACGCCAGTCGGCCAGTCAACATAGGTCAGTTAAGGATGTACTTCAACGGGTCCACCCGAGAGACCAGCTGTACCTCATGGTGTAGCAAGTAGTGCCGTACTTTTTGTACAGAAAATACGAGCACCAGAAAACTCTTCTCGATGGGATAATATCTGATTTCCGTATTGAGGAGCATGCGACTGAGGTAGTAGAGGCTGTTCTCTATTCCCTCATTATTCTTCTAGGTGATAAGTGCATCGAGGGACCGTTCCAGGGCGGTTACATAGAGAACCAGTGGCTTCTCAGAGATGAATGACATCAAGACAGGAGGTTGGAGAAAATATTGCTTAATATCTTCAAGGGCGTCCTGACACTCTTCATACCATTCATAGTCGGAGCCTTTTTTCATGAGCCGGGAAAAGGGATTACACTTGCCATCCAGATTCACAATGAATCGGCGTATGTATGCTAAGTGGCCTTGGAAACCTCGAAGATCCCGAATATTGCTTGGGGGAGTCATCAGGAAGATATCCTCGATCTTTTCTGGGTCTATCTCAATGCATCGGTGCCTGACAACAAAGCCAAGAAACTTGCCGGAGGTGATCCCGAAAGCACAATTCAACAAGTTCATCTTCAGGTGGCGGGAACGAAGGAAACCGAACACTTTCTCAAGGTCCGCGAGATGGTCCTGACGTTGGAAATATTTGACCACCAGATCATCCACATAACATTCCACCAATTTTATCGGAATAGGATTGAATATACGATGCAGGGCCCACTGATATGTGGCACCCACATTCTACAGGCCGAAGGGCATAACCTGGTAACAGAGAGTACCTTAGGGTGACCTGAAAGCTGTGGATTCTTCATCCTCAGGGGCCATCCAGATCTGTTTATACCCGGAGTACCCATCCATGAAGGAGCGGTCTTGGAACCCAGTCGTGGCGTCAATCAACAACTCTGTTACTGGAAGGGGAAATCATCCTTCGGACAGTGACGATTGAGGTCGCGGAAGTAAATACAGACCCTGATTTTCCTGTTATTCTTCCTGAAGGGAACAATGTTGGCTATCCACATGGGATACAAGACTTCCTTAACAAAATTGTCTTTGATGATCTTATCAACTTCGGCATCGACCATGGCACCATGAGAATGGTGCATCTTTCTAGGAGGCTGCTTGAACCCGTGATGGTTCGTCGGGAGACCAAGGCGGTGGACGACTACCTGGGGGTCCAACCCTGGCATCTCATTGTAACTCCAGGCGAACACTTCACGGTGCTGTTTGAGGAAGTCCACGTACCGTTGCTGCTCCTCGAGGGGCATGACGGCACTGACCAATGTGGATCTTAGGTACACCTTGCCACCGAGGTTCACCTATACCAAATCGTCGACCGTGGTGGAGACGCCTTCCACAAAAGCAGGGGGTGTCTTCAATGTCCTCCTCTCCACTTGTGGAGAGATCATCCACAGGGGGAGCTTCTTCTAAGCTTTCAAACCCGGATGGGAGGCTGCTACCTGCTTTTACTGCCATGTTCATCACATCGGGAGATTCATGTGCCACTGAGACCATGGCTGTGAAGGCTGTCAACCCAATCCCATCTAGTCTTCAGCCCAAGGGGCGGTTCTTGATAACATCAAAGCAGTAGTGGTGCGTCGGCTTGAGCTGACTTATCCCAGCCCGGTGAAACATACATGTATGTCGGACTGCCGTTGTCATGATCCGGACGTCTTGATACCGTATGGGGGTAGGAGGTTCTGGGATCACCTGGGCCAGGTTTGTGTTGGAGTACGAGGTGATTTTCTAATGTCGCTTGGACCTGGGAATATTCCTTCCTCTTGTTCCCGAAACAATAAAACATTGCCCCATGTCAGGGGTGTTGGATTACAACCTATGGATTGGGAAGATGTAAGCATCATTCAAACCTTCCCAAGGGCCGGTCATAGCAGTGGCGGGCTCAACTTCACTTGCCTTGACTTGTTTATCTTTGCTCTTGTAATAGTTAGCATCCAGATAGCGGTCTTCACAAGAGGCGAAAGGAGACGCGTCACCATGGAGCACGCCTACTCGATCATTGAGGGAGTATTTGAGGCATTGGTGATATGATGATGGGACCTCCGCATGAAGGTGGAGCCATGGCTTTCCCATCAATGCATTGTATGTGGTGTCCTGGGAGACAACCACGAACTCAGTGCTGGAAACCAGGCTACCGAACTGAGTCTTCAAGTGGATCTTGCCAACTGGAGTCTGCTCTATCCTACCATATCCTTGGATTATTAAGTTGGAGGGAGTTAAATCATCCTCGGACAAACCTAGCTTCTGTAGTTTCCGAGTCGGGATTTGGTTGATCCCTGAGATTGTTTCAACAAGACTGCAGCAGAATTCCACACCATAGAACTGGCCAGTGATATACAGTGGTGGAATGTTCCCCGGTATGGGAGGGTCTTCATATTTACTAGAGAATGAGATAACTTCCTGGCATTCGACATTCTCAATTGCCTCAGCGTGTAGGGCTTCTGTAGCTGCTACCTCTATCTCAAACTGGAGGGGGATACTTAGGGCCTCAACAAGTGCCTCACGCATTTCAGATGATAGGAGAAGATCCTCAAGGATAGAAAGCATCACTGGAATGCCGAAAACGTTCTTCAGAACATCAAACTTTTGTGCCAAATGCGAGCCTCTACTTACGGGGGGGCCGCTCTGAAATTGGATACATGGCGGGCCCTACTGGATGGACTGGTGACTGACTGGTACTAGGCGTATCTCATTGTTCACTAGTTGAATCCCGGAGAGTGGCTTTCGGATGAGGACCAGAAGGCTGGGGCCGGCTGGTGGCAGGGCGGAGCTGGTCGCGGCATGACCGATGTGGTTCCGCCTGATCCAGCAACACAAACAGTGGTAGAGGCAAACCTGCCGACACTGGATGAAGGGGACGCATGTGATGAGCTCTGCATTGGGCCTATTTTCTGGTCTCAGCGGCATGCACGACCTGGATGGATGTGCCAACTGTTGTGCCCCGGTGATCCATGTAACCACTCCCCCGACGATGTTGGCGACGACTGGGGACATTGGGAAGGTTTACCTGGCATTCCCCGTCATCGGTAATCAAAAAGGTATTTACCAACTCTACGGTGATAACCGAAGCGTAACCTGAACTGTCACTTGAGGAGTCATCCAATACCGAGAGGAGTCTTGGAGGGATCCCCATTTATGGGGGCATAAAGTTTCCACGAGTGCTGGATGATTATGGCATTGGCAGGGCACATTATTTCTTCTTGCGCCGCCACTGCTTTCTCTTCTTGGAAGAGGATGGCTGAGATGACGATGATGAAGTAGTAACCATAGCTTTTGTGATCTCTAGGTGATTCAGGCATGCACGGATTATGCCATGGGAATGGGCAACCACCTTGCGGTCCATCCATTCATTATAATTCTGGGACCCATGGTCAAAAACCAGCTTCCATTCACCTTTGTCGCCGCTACTGCCACCCGGTCTCACAAAGATGCCTGCCACTTGTGTCGGGGCTGGGCCCAACCTGACTATATTGTTGTCAATCTAGTCTTGGAGCCAGATCTTGAACACATAGAATCTATTGATGGTGTGCCCCAGGATCCGGTGATAAGGGCAGTTGTTAGGGTGATAAGTGATATGTGCCTCTTCTGGATTTCGGCACTCAAGCAGCCACATGATTCTCTACTCTAAGACACTTCAGAAGTAACCAGGGACCTGAGCCTTGTCAAATGAGTAGGTCTGATTCCTTTTGTTTGGAAAGGATCTCTAGGAGGCTGACCCTGACGAGGGTCCGGAGGAGCATTCCGAGGAGGTATAACTTGATTATCTCACCTAGGAGGCGGTGGCGCGTTACGCGGAGGTGCTTTCCTGTTATGAGGCAGTTGCTGTTGGGATGGAAGTTGTGCCTGTGGGGGTGGACCCCTATGGGGCTGCAGAGCTGGCCTCACTGCTAGCAATTCTAGCTGCTTGGGGGCCTCTATCTAGGCCACATCAGTGGGCTCGGCTTTGGAAGATCTCCTTACAGGGATTACAGGAGGCAGCGGGCGTGCCTGACTAGCCTACTGCAGGGCTTCTTTGAGGCACTGGGACTTGTCTAAGAAGCCCCAGAACCCTCTGGGGTAATTCTGAGTGATCAGAGAAGAAACCAGCTCTGCCTTGACGTTCCCTACGCACATTGTCAGTAATTTCTTCTGAGTTAGTGGCATGTCAAGGGAGTATGTCAGCCCCTTCCACTGGGTGATGAAGTCCGCGACTCACTCATCGGGCCTTTTCTTGCACCTGAAGAGGTTTACGATGTTCGTCTTCCAAGTTGTGGAACTGAATTAGTAGAGGAATTTCCTATGAAGGTCCTCCCAGATAGTCACGGATCCTATAGGGAGCTGGTTGTACCAGACGAACGCCGGCACCTCCAGCGTCTGAACAAAGCAACGGAGCTTGGAGGCCTCCTGATACACTGGAGTCCCTAATATAGGCCCACATCTTGAGTTTAAGTGGGCCTGGTGCTATGGTGGGTCTCATGTCCCGTTGAAGGGGGAGAAAGTGGGGTTCCTAAATCCCAGAGGTGCTAGCATATCATCTACCCATGCTGGTTATGACTTGTCATCTGGTGGGATCGCCACCTGCTAAGTTTCCATAGCCTCTAATCGGGTGATGAGTGATTCCATCAGATCGTCTGGATGAGGGTTCCTATCCTGATGGGGATCCCTAATCACAAGCGCATTTTTTGGCTCTTAAATTCGGTAGACAAGCTTAGAAGCTCGTGGAGCGACCCTTGGGGCAGCGGGAGGAACCCGAGCGGGGTCTCTTGGGTGGTCACTCTGCTCAGGAGGGTTTGGAAAAACATATTGTGCCCTCTTTCCATGAGCTCCAGACTCTCCTATATCAGTGAACACGGTATGATCGAGGTTGCCTGAGGGAATCTCGTCGAGGGGTAGTTGTTCCTACCCCTGCTGCCCCGGCCTGGGAGCATTGTAGTCGGGTCGCTGCTCTGCAATGCGCTCAGCTATAAGATCATCGACCAACCTCTTCTGCTCATCAAGCTATTGGCACCGTGTGGCCTTCTCAGGATCTTCCTCTTCCTCCTTCACTGAGGTAGATGGGTCGAAGAGCTTGACAGCCCCAACGTGCTCTTTACCCTTGCTGATATTCCAGCTCAGTATTAATGCCTCAGTGGGTGCAGGGAGACCTAGGAGGTTCCTCTGCTGATGAGTAATCCTCCCTGATGGGTCCAGTGGCGGTTTTTCATCAAGGGGTAAGTCCCTATCAAGAATTTCCAGACATTTACCCTCTCCCGATAGATCGTCCATGTTGACCGCCGCTGTCCATGAGGGCATGTATTCAGAGCCACCCAGTGAGTCAAGCTGTCGGCGAATCACACAGAAGTGAAGGGCAGCGTACTGCCCCCATCCACCGATGTGCACGTGGGGGGTGGCCTCCTTGATAACTTTGCGGAGTACTTGGAAACTATGAACACATTGTTGAAGGAGGGCCATGTGGTTTCCAAGTGACTCGGGGTGCCGGACCTTGGGGAACGTGGCCTGGTCGACCCGACGACATTGCTTGTCGATTTCCTCGAGGTGTTCTTGGCTTCTGGTATAAGGCACTTGCTGATGGAGAAGACGGGAGTGAGTCACCTGGAGGGTCTGGCGGAAACATTCAAACTCTCATGGGGTGAGCGATTCTGGTATATCAAAATCCGACCCTGCGACCGGCGAAAACTCTTTAGGGAAGTGGCCTACAATGAGGATGGTCCAGAAGCTCCATGACTCAGGTTCAAGATCCGGCCCTCGATGACCCCACTCGTCAACTGGGATTGATTGGGGAGCCGGCAGCAGTGCTGAGGCAGGCTGCTGGGCCGATGGGCTGGCTGACGGAGAATACAACGAGTCGGCCAATTGGCTGTCGAATCCTAGGTCATCCTCCAAAGGTTGTAGTGACTTGGCCGCCGTGTCACGATAGGATGGCCCGACGAATATGACTCATGTCACAGTCTCCGTGCTTGCCAGGGGTGTGCCATGTTGCAGCTCTTCCTCCATCGATCCCCAAAAAAGCTCTCTTCCATCTCTGGACGAGGTGGAATGTGTTTTCGGAGTGGCCGATGGTGACTACAAGTTCGATCCCTAGGGGTACTTCAAGTCCTCATCCTCCTAGAAATAACTTCGGAGGGAGGTGGGGATCATATGGATCTCGCATTCGGGGTGTACAAGGCTGAAGCGCTGCGTCCCTATCCCAGCCCTTGACTCAAAGGAATGGGGGGAGGGCTCCATCTCCGAGTAGTACTCTGCCTCAGAGGCTAAGAATTGGACTGGACAGATTTCCATCCGAACATCCCTGGCATTCCCCTTACAGCGACAACGTCCCGCCCTCCTGCCCCTGGGTGGTTCCTTAGGGTAGGGCTGATTTCCGTCATGGAGTCCTCTGGTCGCACTAGTGCCGGGGCAGAGAGGACTAAAGGCCGAGGTGCAGGGAGCACCGGGGTAGATGTCGAAATGGATATGGGAAAGACCTCCATGTGGGTGAGTGACTAGATATACAACGGCTCCATACTTGCGGTCCGCGGTAGGGAAAGTAACCTCATACCCAGTATAGTGAGAGTTATAGAGAACCCCACCCGAAGTGTTGCTGTCATGGGGAATCCCCTTACCTGCTGTGAGGGTGGTGCCAGGTAGGCCTCCAGGCCGAGGTTAGAATTAGGGAGATCCCACACCTTCCAAAACGGTGGCACGAAGTAGGCCTTCACATTGGACGTCACTACCACAAATTGGTCTACAGCGGCCATTGCCTGTGCCAGTGACCAGGAGAGTCGACCAAACCTACCCATGCGAAGATTGGAGCCTCAATCCGGATCGGGCATGTAACTGCCCCTACTCAACGTGTGCAAGATTTTGATGACAGGAGTTAGCGATGGATCTGGACATAGTGGTTGCTGATGTTGACGCCCCGGGGCGAGCATCCTCTTCCGCTCATGCATGACACTGGCATCGAGTCAGACGGGTTGGGGCCGGTGGAGCAGGCACATGGATTTCCTGCTCCTCGGCTTGGGGAGTCAGGCGGCGACATCGACGCGGCCTGGCAGGGGACCTTTCTGTGAACCCTTGATGCGGGTCTCCGATTGGGCCAACCCAGACATCCGCTACCTCATCGACATAGAGGAGGGATGTGTCAAGGCGTTCTGGGGATAAGCTCCCAAAACAGTTGAATGTCGGGGTGGGGAGCAGCGGCCCCCTGTGCAGCCCTCGAGGGCGGCGTTGGTGGTGTGTCGCAGCTTCCTCAAGGTCCAAACGGGCCATGTCCTAGGTAAGGATGACCCCTTCCTTCTCATACCTATGCACAAGGTCCTTGATCACCCTTTGTTGGATTATATCTGACGGGGAGAGGGGGTGTGGGCTCCCAGCAGTCGTGGCGGTCGGAGCAGCTATGGAAGAGGAGGAACAACGCAATGTGGCCTTGTCGGTACTGCCCCTGCCCCTGCACAGGTGGGAAAGTGGCGATTGAGCTCCAGATACAGCGATCTGATTCCTGAAAGCAGAGATATGAACCCATTAACACTGATAGGAAATGAAATCAACAACAAGTAGCCCATCGCCATTCCGTCCTCTGTAGTTAGTAAGAGGGATCCACACTGACAATGTCGTAGAATGGAGTGCTCAACGTCCTGAATTCCCTAACCCCTGGGGGGTTTAATGTCTTAGTGCTGAGTGCCCGGACTAGGAGGCATGCCAATCTTCGGACACCCCAAATGCTACTAGTCTCCGTATTGAGGAGAAGAGATTCATGTCGGGTTTATCATTTTCGATTTCCGATGCTTTTTCCAGGGTTCACTTATCCGTCACACAGAGGAAGCGCAGCTGTGTCCCCTCATTCCCACTTTCCAAAGGCGGGCAACTTCCTCTCTTTATTCATGGACGTCTACTCCTTGATTGAAACTGGGATGATGGGATGTCGGTTCCTCATTCTATAGATTCCTCCTCGGAACTCTTCACCTAGTCCGGGTCTCCCTCGGAGACTAGTTCATGGTTCGTGAATCTCGTTCCCAGTGCCATATCTTCTTGGACTCCAGTTAATTACACTGGTTCTATCGGGACCTTCCAAGGGGTCTGGTCAGGGCAGCACAATTTGGTTAGGAGAGTGGTCACACTGATGCATAGTTGGCATGTCATGACACTTGGGGATTGACATGTCTATCTTTTGTCCCTTATTATAGGGCTTCTCGAGAGCATGGAAGCCCGAGGCTTCCCACATAGAACGCGGGGAATTGTATGACATAATCATGTACCTGAGGTTTTCCTCAGCTTCCCATGTTTAACACGGGGTATGCCGTGAGTTTAACATCCTGCGGGGATGGACCGAACTGATCGGAACACTAGATGGAGTGGACCAGATTGAGGAACCCCCTAGTGGGAACACCGATGTTGGGGCCAACACGTGGGCGGCTTCCCAAATGTTGTGGAGTGTAACGAGGTGGCATGATCCCCCCGGGATGTGGCGGCCTGGGTAAGAATTGGGATGGGTGATGGATTTGGGCTTGGGTCTCAAGGAGACTTTCCACGTATCCCTATAGCAGGGAATCAATGTCCGTGTAGTTCGATGATACGGTGGGACTCCCGAAGAGGAGACCCGTGAGAATGAACGCATGGATGGTACTCAGAGGAAGTAAGTCCTCTGGGCTAGGGTGTGAGCTTCCTGAGGCACGTGGGCTCAATGGAGAGGTCAGGATGAGACGTGGGTGTTGGGAATGAACCTTGTGGGGGATTCCTACGTACCATGACTTAGAATGGATCAAAGTCTCTGTAGTTTAGGATGGATTGGGCTTACGCTCTGAGACGACCCATGGTGATGGGTGGATGGGGCTTATGCTCTGAGGCAGCCCACGATGATGGGTGGATGGGGCTTACGCTCTGAGGTGGCCTACAATGATGGATGGATGGGGATTACACTATGAGGCGTACCACAATGATGGATGGATGGGTCTTACACTCTGAGGCGGCCCACGATGAGGGATGGATGGTGCTTACACTCTGAGGCGGCCCACGATGACGGATGGATTGGGCTTACACTCTAAGGCAGCCCACGATGAAGGATGGATGGGGCTTACACTCTAAGGTGGCCCATGATGATTTGTGAACCGACATGAAGCGGTTGGAAGGACCGGGTGATGGGCTTGAACCTCGTGGAGGCTTCTTATGTATCCCCGTGACAGGGAATCAAAGTCCACGTAGTTCGGGTGGTGCTGGCGAACCAATGTGAAGATGGACTGGAGGTCCGATGTGAATGGGGGCTTGAACCCCGTGGAGGCTTCCTACGTTCCATTCCTTAGCATGGATCAAAGTCCCTATAGTTCGGGTGGTGTAGTTTAACATCATGCGGGACATGGTCATTTGGGGCTTACACTCTGAGGCGACCCAAGGTGTTGGCGAACCGATGTGAAGGGTTCAAAACGACCTGGTGGTGGTCTTGAAACTCGTGGAGGCTTCCTACATACCATGCCTTAGCACGGATCAAAGTCCTCATAGTTCGCTGTGGTGGGGGTCAAGGTCGGTGCTCACTCTAAGCTCACATGAGTGATGCTCGGTGTGAGAAACAAGAAGTTTTAGGGACCTGATGATCATGTCACGAATGGTGTGTCCGTGAGAGGCGAAGATGGGCTTACGCATTGAGTGGCCCATGATTCCAGGACTTACTTCAGGATGGTGGCCCAATGGATGTACGGAGGTGCATGGGTGCTACCTTCCGCAACAGTGGCTAGGTGATTACACCAAGGTGGCTGCCCTTCCCCCGTGGACAAACTCCACTCTGATAAATCACCCCCTGTGAGGGATGAACCCACCATCCCTGTAGAGACGAGTGGGCGTGGAGAATGTCTGAGGTGGGGGGACCCTGCGTGCGAGGCATGGGACCAGATCACAGTTTAACGCAATGTGTCGAGGATGAGGTGATTTTCAGTTTAACATCCTGCAGATCGAACGAGGTGGGTATGATCCACACCCCTAGGGCTTACATAACTGGTTCCCTCTACCCCTTGTGGAAGGGAAGGCATCGACAAGGCCGTAGTGAAGGGGGGTCGCAGAGTGAACCATCGAGGGGTCCATGTTAGCATGGCTATGCGAGGATGAAATAACTATTAGCGTGCCTATGCGAAGAAGCATGAGGCAAAGCAACGCAACGGGAAAAAATGTCCAAGGGACCTTGAGGATACTTCGTACGAGCCTGAAAGGTCGTACGAGAAAACAACACATGGTGTGTGTGCTCGGTGTCTGTGCCCAGGGCGTATAAAAGGAGGACATTAGGTGCCTACGCATGGAGGCACCCGGGGGGAATCAAGGTGAGGGGTCCTGGGGGTTGCGCGCAAAGAAATGGATTGTGCGCAAAACACCGGGATGACGCGTAATCGGGGAAGAGGGATTGTGCGTAGCTAGGAGGATCACACACAAGCGATATGAATTGTGCGCGAGTGGAAAAGGCCGCACCCAGTGAAAGGGATTTCGCGCAATTGGTCTGTTTTGTGTGCAATGGAAGGAATTTCACCCAAGGGAGGAACCCTGAAGGGTTTGGAATTCTGTTTAATCCAGAGGGATTGCACACAAAGGTGGATCCCGGGGCGAGGTGGCGTAAAAAGGATCAATACCTGAAGGCCATCTTGCATGTGTGGAAGTCCAATTTCGCACATGAGATCCAGTTTGAATTCCGAAACCCTAAAATGGAAGAGGTATCCTTCTATTTATAGGCATCTGGCGGCGCAGAATTTTAGGTAGTGTGCAAAAACATGCACGCCAGAGACGGCAGCGCGGAATGTTAACCGCGTGGGGGTGGGCGCGCAATTATTGTGTTCCTGCGCTAGGGACCCTTTGTGCATCCTAGACCCTTTTAACGCGACACAATTTTTTCATGTGAACTCCCCTTTTTTCTGCGCAACACTTCCGGTCCCTCCGGACCGGGTCTCCAGGTCCAAATATGACTTCGCTTCGTCATTTCAAAACTTTCTTTAGTAATTATGGACTTTTTGGCATCTACATGGAACCTTGAAAAATTCTTTGTATATCATTGACACTAGAGATATGGGTAATTTAGGGATATATGGATCATCGATCTCATGTGTCACCTTAGAAACCTTGGATTTATGATGATCATCTAGTTTTGTTGCTATTATGGGGTCTGGATTGTTCCCTTGTGAGGACAACCTAGGAAACCCATGATGGGTTCAGGTAGGTGTCCAACCCTTATGGGTTAATATGAGGATACCAATGAGAGAGTGTTCCCACAATGTGTAATTATACTTATTTCTTTTTAGGGTGCTCTAAAACCCTCTGAGCCTCTAGATGGAATGCTTCTTAATAGAGCAGGGTCACCACTGAATTTTATAAGATGCTACACATTTACTGTCAGGGAATGGGCACGCCCCTAATTCTCTGAATGATCTATTTCCTCCTAGGGGAGAGTCACACCCATGTGATCTAAATTTAGTTACTTATTTCTTACTAGGGATATTATACCTCTGAGTTCTAGTTGATTTGTTTTTTAGAAGGAGAGAGTCACACTGTTTGGTTTTATATGAGGTTACCTGATTCCTAACAGGGAGAGTCCACCCTGGCGTTCTAGATGATCTATTTCCTAGTAGGGTAGACACACACCCCCTAGGTTTCTACATAATGATATGTGTTTCCCAGTAGGGAGATTCTACCCTTAGGTCCCGAATGAACTTTTACTTATTTCTTAAAGGGGTGTGTGTACACCCCTGTGTTCCAAATGAGGGTATTATGGTCAGAAATATCAAATGCTAGCAGAATTAGGTGTGGATGATCTCAGGGGTCATGCTAAAAACTAAGGATTGACTGATATTATTGTATTATTCTTCAAAGTTGTATGTTTTATTCAGATTATATTACATGTACATGCACTAATTTACCAGTTCAGTTATGAACTATATTATAGGTGCCTAATTGAGTTGTATTCACACACTTCACGGGTGGACACAATACTTTAATACACAAGAAGACCTCATTTATTGTAGGTTTATGTTATATTGAGTCCCATGATTGGATTATTCATCTAGATAGCATAAATGAAGTTTGGAGATGAATGTGATGAGGCTTGTGATTGTAATAGATATTTTATGCACTTTTTTTATATGAGGGATTGGCCTTGTGGGCGATCTATTGATGTATAACTATATGCTTATGTATTACATTTTAAGATAGTAAGTCCCTTTTTACCAATTTAGGTACTCTAATTATTTTTGATGGATGTTGTGGGATATTTCTAATGTAGTTGTACTTAGATATGAGGGAATAGTGTACCCATGATAACTTCTTAGACCCTCACTACTAGTTATAAATATTTGACATATGGGGAGGTGTTCTTGAGAGAATATATTATTGAAAGTCAGGATACTGATTAGTGGAATTTGACTAGCTGATCATTGTATCAGAAACTAAACTACAAAACCACATCAACCTCCCAACATCACTACAACAACAACCACACAAACATCTCCTCCCCCTTTTTACTCCAATAAAACAAAAAAATTCAACCACCGCTACAACAAAATTTGTCTGAACCACATAGAAACACCACAACATCCTCAAAAAGTCTAATCATTAATAGAAAAGAACATGCAATCTCTAGAACAATAATCCACCCTACCCATTTATATTTACTAACATAATACATATTTCAATAAATAAATAAATAAATAAATAAAAGATTCTATATTGTCATCATTTCCATCCATTGTTATATGAAAGTCATTTATCAACTCTCATTCAATATTTAACAAATCAATAGAAACTTAATCATGAAAACATGTCACTCAAAAATGACCAATAATATAAATACATAAAATCATGGCTTTATATGGGAAAGAAAATAGATCATATTTGATAAAAAATTAAAATAATTTCATTAAAATATGTTTTTTTACATTCATTAGGTTAATCCCATATATTCATTAAATTTAATATAAATCATGGAAAATCCCTCTCAATATACATTTAAAGGATAAAGATCGAATACTATACCTCAATCGGTGCTTTGGAAATCACATTACATAAACCATAAGAGAACTAATTGTCAAACACCAATAAGAACATGATTGACCTTAAAACCCCTATAGCACATCATTCCCCATCAACTCCAAGAAAAATACTTGAAAACCCAAAATAAAACTTCTATAAGTATCTTTAATAAGGGGAAACAATTTAAAAATAGGGATAAAAGGTTACCTTTGATCATGAGTGATTGATCATGCAATGGAAAGGATTAAGAGACACTAAGAGATTAATAAATGGTACCAAATATGAGGCTCACAAATTGTATGTTTCGTGAAACCCCAAAGGGAATAGAATGGATTTGATAAACCACCCGAATTAATATTAAAAAAGTGAGAGGACTTAATTTTTGGAGTTCTTACCCTAGAAACAACTAAATTTATACTTTCGATTACCTATATATTAAAATTCCTTAATATTGCTAAATATCATATCACATAATGATTTTTATTTTATGTAAACTTAACATGATAATGTACTGAGAGTATTTATCACATCAACATTTATATCATTTCCCCCATATAATGAGAACCATGAAATGTTATTAAAATATTATTTAACATTTTTCATGTGGTCTGGATATTATATATATGATAAGAAACAAATTATCTTTGAATATTTGGTGTTTTAGGATCATATAAAAATGACACTTCTTCTTATGAAGTCTGCACTTAGAAATCTCCAAAAAGGGAGGTTAATAAGACAGACCCACCATTAATAATTACTCATATTATATGTTTCATTGGATATTACAGTCTATTGATGTCAGTGTTGGTTCTTATATTGGATATTATTATTAATGTATATCCTGAATTATATACTTTGGTGTACTAAAAAATCCATGAAAATATATGCTCGGATTGAGGTAGGATACATTGCATGTGTTATAAAGGATATTTCATTGATTGAATAAGTGAAAAAAACAACTTGTGTCTTTTTAGTTAATAGAAATAGATATCGATGGACATTTAATTGAAATATAACAATATGATTAGGTCCATGGACATGGTGATATATCAACAAGTCTATTTCAGATATTTAAAGAAAGATATATTAATCATATAAGTTGATGACACAAGTATGTAAGAGAGACTCCACAATTCCATTGAGAAATATGTCTAAAGGGACACACATTAAGTTTATCAAAAATAATAGTTAAATTATAATTGAATTTAATATTTGAATAAATATTATTCTCAAGACCAAGGAATAATAATTATTTAGGTTATGTTGATCCCATAAATTCAATCACAAGTTATTCAAGTTTAGAATATATGTTTTGAATATTAATAAATATTTGTGCATAATTTAGTGAATATAATATATAATTATCTATAATTTTTAATGAATAATATAATGATATTTTTTGAATAAATATTTATTATTAAATATTCTATAAATTAAAAATAGGTTTAATGTGCTGAATTAATGGATCGATGGAAATTATATATTTTATTTAATATCATTTAAATTAATATTGATTGATTTATTTAATTATTGATATTTAAATATCCATAAGTTAGCGCATATCATGGATAATAATAATATTATTATTATTATAATTTTATGTGGGTTTACTTATATATAAAAAGTTTATTAAGGGCCTATGTGAAGTTAATAATTCATTAACCATAAGTATATAATCCAAATTATATCATTTTCTAGGGAAAAATAACTTATTTCTTCAAAAAAAATCAATTTTAGAGAATTCTCTCAAGACCAAAGAGAAATTCTCAAGAATTCTCTAAAGAATGATAGATAATCCTACCCCTTCATCTCAATCATTAGAAAACTAGAGAATAAATATTTTATGACTAAATGATTCTTATTACGATCAATGAAGAACGATGTAAGGGATTTGGTTCTTCTATCCAAGAACTCAGGATATTAACAAAGATTTTTTTAGATTCTTAGAGAATGTGTCAATACTACTAGAGGAATTATAATTTTGATTACTCACCTTAATGATGATAAGATAGCAGCTACCGAATTGATCATCAGTGATTAAAGAATTTTCATGCCAAGGTAATTGTTGATAGAAATTTATTATGAATTTTAAGTGAAAAGATCCATTATTTTGAGTTTATGGATTTGAATTCAAATTTTTTTTATGGATTTATCTTTTTTTAACTGATGAAAAAAATTAGAAATGATCCCAACTATGTATGTCATACCTAAGAAACTTTATGTGATATCAAATAAGTCACTTATAAATTAATAATTGTTTATCATTTATTAATAAATTATGAGTTTGAATGTTATTTTTTTATTATTTATTCCAAAATCCAAGATAACATGATCATTTTGTTTTATATTACACATTATAGGACATTAAAAAATAAATAATACTGAAAGATCCCAAATTAAGGTGCCCTAGATACCAGCTATAAGGAATGGTTACATGAAATGTTACCAGAACTTCATGTTGTGTATTGTTTCTCAACCACACAAGAACAACCCACTGCAATTATGAAATATTTTTTAGAGTTTTGGTACATGGTTTCACTGCACACCACATTTTGACTTATGTTGTCACATCATTGGATAAGGATTATATGAGGTATTGTTGGAGTACATGTCATGAAACCCCACATGGTTTTGACCCCATATAAATTGAAAAATCCATTTGGTAAAAGAAAATAACATATAATTAAACCACATTGTGTTTTTAATTCAATCTATGTGAGAAAACATGTCTTAAATTATAAAACATATAGTTATCTTTTAAATGAATTATAATACAAGATTACCCACATTAGATTCATGTCATTTTACTCGGCATGTAGTGCTTGTAATTGGTTGTACATGTCATGTAATTGGGGAAAATTTGTGAAAGATACATGTTGATAAAGGTTTGTTGTGTGAGTCAAACACCTGAAATACAAATTTATTAAATCATAACCAAACTATACCGTGTGTACCTGGCTAGACATGCCACAAGACAAGGTTTTTTTCAGGATGAATTTCATGTCATTGGATTTTAGTGGGTCATGTGGGATATTAAATGCATTATTAATTATTTTATATGTTACTATACTGATAAAAAATTTGTTTGGTTTTCATACACACCTTGGACACCATCAACATCACTAGTGGTACATGTCATATATATACTGACATGTCGTGTGGTCAGACACACCATGCAGACTACACTACCTAACCCATAGAATTACATGTTTTGTATATCGGGAACCATTGTGTGGCCATTCATGTCATGAAAGTGTATAGTAAATTATATTAACTATATAAAACACTAGTAACATGATGAATCATGTGATGATACATGTCATGTAAAATATAAATTCCTGAAATGGATTTATATAGACACATAAAGTTACAAGTTTTGCGACCTATATTACACTCCATCTACTATATTAATTTATTTAGTTTATTTAAAATTTTAGAGGATGGGAATCTCCAGGATAATTTAGATGGATAATTTATATATTTAATAATTTATTAATTTTATAAATTTATCATAATAATTAATGAATTAAAATTAATGCTAATTTGTTTAAGTGCATTGTGATTTCATGTTGTGGATGATGATGAGTTTGATCAACCTATGTATGTGTTGGGAATCTATTTAATTTAATTATTTATTTCATGGGTTTTTTGTGGTAAATTGATTATTTAAATAAAAATGATGATTTTGGTATCATACCTTCCTCTTTATTATCTTTGGGCCAATTCATCCATTATTTATTTGTGTAATCCTAAACACCTGGTTCCCCTCACTTATAAGTGAGTAAGAATATGTAAAGGAAGGATATATAAGAGAGATGACATAGTTTAAGACCAAGATAAGGTAAAACTAACCAAGGATAACACAGGTAAAAAGGTAAGTTCTATAACTTGAGCTATTACATGGTATCCATGAGTTAATTACCCTAGTGTCAACGTTTGGTTTATTATCTTGTAGATAAATCAACCATAAGTTACAACTAATAATCTTACCACAAGTTTATTTTATTTATCAATTTGTAAATATTTATTTATTTTTGTGATTCAACTTTTATATGATGTTTAAATGTTATCACATAGAGTAAATAATATAAATAGAACACTAATAATAAATAAAATAAATGGATTCTGCATAAAATATTTTATCAATACATGTTTAATTAATAATGTAAAACACGCATAATATTAACAAGCCTGTAAAGGATAAGTTAATAATATTTATACATAAATATAAACAAAATAACTTAAAGAAAATATTAAGTAAATTATCACCTTCCTTTACTTCAGTTAGTATGAAACTATAGATCAAAGAATTGATCTTACTCTTTTCAAAATACTTCTATTTATCAGGGAGTTCTAATGAAAGTTTTGGGTTGAATTAACTATGTTAACAAAAAGATTAGTTTCCCTTGAAAGACTTGGTTTAACATAGAGTAAAGTGTTTAAGAAATATGATTATAGGATTTCAAGATTGGTGATTCCACTTAATAGATTAAAGAATTGTGGTTAAGAAAGTTGGGAAGAGTGTCTACCTAAATACCTTTGTGGAATTTATCCAGACCCTTGTATAGTATATGTGAAGAGTGATATAGATCATTTTCTACTAGATTCCATGTGATAAGATATTTTGAATCTAGTTTTGAGAAATATTGGGATTAAATAAAACAATTTGACTATAATAAAATAAAATTTATTTTTTCACAATTGGAAATCAATAAAAAGTATAAAAAATATTTTTATTAATTATATAAAATGGAAAGTAATATGATTGTGAAATTATACCTATGATTATTAATGGAAAAATACAATATTCTCAATGGTGCTAATTTCCTTGAGTGATACAGGTTATTTTCAATCATACTACACCTAGAGGGAATTTTTATATAATGAAGTTCCTAGTTCATATTGTAACACCCCAAGCTTTTAGGGTATGCTTCTCTTTGAATAATACAGTAGCGTGTGTTGTATGAAACTTCGAGTTCTAACACACACCAAAACCAATCAAACAAGCCATTATGAATAGTAATACCCCATTTTTGAAATTTTATAAAATTTATCTTTCAAAATGGAATTCATTTTTGGATCTGGAATATCAAAATTATATTAGGGTGAATTTTTGATATTTTTCTGAAAACTTTCCATTTTTCATGAATAGTAAAAAACACTAAGTTATAGTTTAAAACTGAATTTTTATTTAAATAATTATTTATTTTATTTAAATTTAATTAAGGTCAAACTAGACACATAATACCTATATAAGTTAAATATAATTCATTGGAGTCAATTTATAATAATTTTTTATATATAAAAATTTCTTATAACTTTTCACAGTCTTTTTCCCGTCTCCAAGGAGAATTTGCAAATTTACATAAAACATAATTTCACCACTTTTGTGAGTGGAATTTCTCAAATATGAGAGACACAGTGTATATCTGTAAGTAAAATGTGGTTCAATGAGATGAAAATAATTTTTGGTGACAAGTAACTTTGTACTTTTATTTACCACGGTTAAAAGTAAATAGGGTAATTGAGGGTAAAAATGATATTAATATTACCCTAACACAAGTCCTAATTCTATTTAACAAGTGTATCTCGACCAAAAACAACCTTAGGAATAAAATATTATCATTTAGGTCCACTTGTATTAGATTAGGACATTTATTATTATTTAATTCAAAGAAGAGTTAAAAGAGTTAAAATTAATGTTTAATTAGTAAAACATTTTTAATATAGGGTTATACATAAGATAAATTCGATTATAAATATTCATTAGAAATATAAAACGATTTCCTACATAATTTTATTTTATTTATAATTTTTATCCATTAAATAATTTAATTTATTTATGACACAATGGTGATGTAGTAATTACTTAATTAATAAAATATTAAAATAATTGATATTATAAATATCAAAATAAATGTAATTTGAAACTTTTTATGAATTACAATAATTTTATAGGTTAATATGACTTATTAGTACTGGTTATATAAATTCTGTTCAATGTAATAATGCTGTTATGAATTTATCAAAAACAAAATACCCAATAGTGTCAAAATTGACATAAAAGAGTTTTTAAAACAAATATTATATTATTAAATGATATTATATTCCGAAAAATATAAGGATCGTCCAAAGGACTTATATAAGGATATTTGTATCATTAATGTACCACTTGGGGGTATATTGTAAGTTTATAGTATGTTTATTAACCATATAATATAAAAATACAAAGAGACATGGTAAATGTCAAACTAATTATCTAAGAGTTAAAACTAAACGATAAGGTTAATAAAGACACCCAAACTTGTCTAAAACATATTGGTTGAGTTTTTTTCGACCCATCCCCACCTTATCCTTGAAATAAATAAGTTTTGAGCCATTATAAATAGAATATGAATTTATTATAAAATAATATTTCTAGCTTTTCCAAAAGTGCCCCCACCCCTCTTATAAAAGGGCACTCCCCCTTCTCTATAATTCACTCCTTAAATGCATTTTGGATTGGACAAACCCTACCAAAATATCCTCCCAACTTCCCTCACTTAAACCTATAGGCCATATTTTGATCAGAAATCCAACCTAAGGAGCCCTTTAGATCAAATCAAAAGTAAGAACCCAAAGAAGAGGTAATGTTTTCACCACCATCTTTCAAGTTCCTTTCTTCTTCAACTTCTTATTTCTTTGTTATTTACATTCTAAAATAATAACTCCAGTATATTCTCTATACGTTGATGTTATTATAAATATGGTACAACCATATTCAGTATTCTATCAATAATTTGAATCACATGTCACCATACGTGCGTACATATGCCTTACCATCTCCACGTCGTGGTGTAATTGTTATTCAAAACATCATTATTTTGATGGGTATGATAATGATGTGAAATTGAATTAAATAATAAATATAACATTATAATGATTCTGTATATATGATATACCATCCAAATATATATTATTTTAACATCAAAATAATGATATTGTTTCTCATGCGTATGTACGGACTACCGTCTCCACGAACACGATGAGATTCATTCACCATCATATCCATTCAACTCTAATTCTCATTTTATGATTATAAATAATGTTTAAGGACTTGATATAATTCTGGATATGAATAAGATACAACCTATCCCTAAAAAATGGGTTATGTAATAAAACATATAAAAGAAAATGAGTAAGTTAACACCCAAAATGATGATAATAATAAGATATTATTAACAAAGTGATGTTAAAAGATCATATATGATATCATATTAATGTATATGATTCTTGTATAATTTAATAAAAACTATGTCACCATTATACAGGAGGTTAAACTACCCTGAACCAAGGAAAAGTACAAGGTAAGGGTTTATTTCACAATCTCTTCGTTATCTGAGGTTGTTTATACGTAATTATCTACTGGGACCTCTTTATCATCCACATCCATGTTTCTTAAAAATGTATTTAAAATCAATATTACTATTTTATAGACTATGGGTTAAAGTCATTTTTACCTTTTTTGACTTTTTATAAAAATTTTATAAAGGAATCTTTTCCGTCGTTTTCAAAACAAGGTTCTTTTTAACCTTTTCGACAGAATTTAGGTAAGAATGTTTTTTAACTTATACGGTGTGTGAGGCTATTTTCCTCTGTTATAAAATCATTGAAGCTTTCCTTAAAATCTTATAAGAATATTTTCAATGTAAATGTTTTATTTTATAATTTTGTGACCTTTAAATTATTTTAAAAAAAGAGATATTTCTCTCAAATAGTTTTGATTTCATCTATGTTAACATCCTTTGACGGATTTTAAGATTATTTGAAGATGATTTATTACAATACAAAACTTTAATATTGTATGGAAGGTTTTGTGATATGTTTGAATGTGGATTTGTTATTTTTATACCATTCATGGTTTATGGAGAAAGTATTGACATTACATATGCCAATTTTAATACGAATGTTAATGGTATGTTTAAACATGTTCATATGAAGAATGCATTGGACTTAATATGTGATGGGTGGAGCCCGCTATAGATCCTCGATGCATCGGTAGGTCTCATGAGACAAACTAGTATCTTGGCACAAGGCCTTGACAGGATCTTATTTTTAGTCTTGGCACAAGGCCTTAGATATGTGGTTATGATAGTTTGGCATTATGCATTCCATCATTATGAAATTGGTTATTGATATTTCATGTGATTATTCGACTAGTAGAATATCCATTAGAATAAGTAAATGAAATTATTTCATTTTATTTCTGCCATATTATACTGAAGTTCAATTTTAAAAGGATTTTGTTATAGTTAAATATTGCCTTAAATGTTTATGCTTATTTATGAAAATTTCCGCTATATTATTATGTTTATTAGGGATCTGAGCTCACCCCTTACTAGGTTTTATTTTTCCCAAGATGTGAAGAATTATATTTTGAATGACCTACATGGATAGTATGGGGTATTTGAGTGTGGTCTAAGGAAGATGTTGGCAAAGTTTTTCACTTTATGTAGTATTGTTAACTTTATGAATGTATCTAGTGATTCCAAAGCTTATAAACTAATCAGTCTTTCGAAACATTATCTCTTGTGATCATGCCAATGTTATTTAATAATGCACCAACTCTGGGTAACTAGGTTCAGGGAGTTACAGTTGGTATCAGAGGATGTTTAGTAGAAACCTTGGAAGCTAGATTTAGATAAACTCTGATTAGAGAACATAGACCTAAAATGGACTTTGAGGATTAGTATAGAATAACTTCCATAGAATTTTGGTATTGTAGAGATTTTGTGAGTTTTCCAAGAAATACATCCCTGTCTGGATACGAGAAGGTAGAGGCGGCTCTAGTACATATGTACATAGGGGTAAAACCTGAAAACACCGCTTTGATCTAGACTCGAACGGGAACTGGTGCACGACAACGGGCCTTGCTGCACTCTTGGTTACAACACTCCCGGGGGATATGCTTAGGATATTTCTCATTTTCTTTACAAACCATTATGAAGGGTTTATGAGTATATACTTTCTCAATGAAACCATTTTTATGATTATGGATTATATCCATAAACTGTTCAATTCATGTTAAGTGTTTCACAAGTTTGGATTTATGTATTGTGATTCATAAACTAATCTAGTGCATGCCATTGTTTAGAAATGGAGCCTACTAGAAGAAATGGAAAACGTATTAATGTACGCACTCAATGTAGGGATTTCCCTCCTGCTCAAGATAATTATAGTGGATCTGGTGATGCAACTGGTGCTGATCAGCTAATCACCATATTGGGAAAACTCACTCAGGTTATGAATAATAACCTTACCCGTCTGGAGCACCCTAATCCACAACATGGAGGATCAATGTTAGATATCTTCATGAGGAAACAACCACCAAAATTTAATGGGAGTACAAATCTTTTAGTATCTGAGCAATGGATAAATTTCTTAGAGAAAATATTCCATGCCTTGGGGAGTAGTGAAAGGGAAAAAGTTATCATGGCCATTTACAGCCTCACAGGAGATGATGACCAATGGTGGTCATTGATTCAAAACAAAAAGGAATATGATGAAGTATCAATATGGAATGAAGGGAGTTCAAAGAGCTTTTCTTATAAAAATACTTTCCTCGTGACCATCGAGCAGATATTGAAAGGAAATTTTTGAGTATGAGGAAAAATAAGGATGAGAATGTCGTAAAGTATGAGGCTAACTTTATACGGTTAGCGAGGCATGTTGCAGATTATATACATAACCCAAGAAGTAAGATTTATCGTTTCTTTGATGAGTTAAAACCGTTTCTCCGTCGAGCATTAGTCTCACAATCCTTCTCGTTGTACGAAGATATTTTCTCATGTGATATCAAGACAGAAAAAGAATTCTCTATGTCTTACAACTATCAAGCAAAGCCAGAGAAGAAGAGATCTGTTGATCACTCTAGATATTTAAATAAGGGGAATAAGGGAAAAGTTGATTATCCATCATGTTGTAAATGTGGGAATAAATAGCATGGTACTTTCTTGAATGGAATGGGATTTTGTTACAAGTGTGGTGAAAAAGGCCATCATGCCCAGTATTGCAAGGGGAAGAAAGAAGCTACCGATGTTCAATGCTATAACTGTAGGGATATGGGACATTATGCAAATGAATTTCCTAATATTCAAGGGAACGTACCTCAGAAAAGGACAAGGGATCATGGCCAAGCTTATGCTATCACTACTGTTGAGTTTGAAGCTCCAAAATATATGGTGGTAGGTAATTTAATGGTTTCCTCAAGTTTAGGAAATGCATTATTTGATTCTGGATCATCGCATTGTTTCATATCTTCCCATGATTCTAAGAAAATTAGATATTTCCAATTTTATTTAACAAGGGAGTTGTCAGTTAAAACTCCTAAGGGAAGTATCATTGCAACAAAGTTTTGTGAATGAGTCCCCAATAGAGCACAAAAATGTTCTTTATCCACTGATCTCATCGTCATACCTATGATTTAATTTGATACAATCCTCGGTATGGATTGGATTTTGGACCATGATGAAAGGATTTATTTTAAGAATAAAGAGGTTACGATTTTTTATGATGATGATAAAGAAAACCATATCTTTAGAGAAGAATCATCACCACCTAATTCTTATCTAGATCCACCCCTAGTAGATGAACTAAATTCAATTATCAGGGAGGAAGAGAATAAAATAACTATGGGTAAGGAAACTAATGTTAAAATAGAGGATGTACCTATTGTGAGAGAATATGTTGATGTGTTTCCAGAAGAATTACCTGGACATCCTCCAGAATGATAAATTGAGTTTTCTGTTGATTTAATTCCTGGTTCAAGCCCTATATCGAAGACCCCTTATAGAATTTCCACTATGGAATTAGTTGAACTAAAGAAACAACTATAGGAATTGAGTAATAAGGGATTTATTCGCCCTAGTGTTTCTCTATGGATAGCCCCTATCCTTTTTGATAAGAAAAAAGATGGATCTATGAGGTTATGTATCGACTACAGGGAGATCAATGCTATAAAAATAAAGAACAAGTATCTCATACCTCACTTTGATGATTTATTTGACCAACTTCATAGAGCTAAATACATTTTTAAGATTTACCTTCGATTTGGATACCATCAGTTGTGTGTGAATAAGGAATACATTCTAAAGACAACATTTTGAACCAGGTACGAGCATTAAGAGTTTACAGTAATGCCTTTTGGATTGACAAATGCACCCTCTGTATTCATGGATATAATTAATAGAGTTTTCAAGGAATAACTCAATGATTTTGTGGTGATATTTATTGATGATATCTTGGTATACTCCAAAATCTATGAAGATCATGAAAATCACTTACGTATTATTCTAAATACTCTTAAGAAGACATGAATTATATGGGAAGTTTAGAAAGTGTAAATTTTGGCTTTAGGAGATCTCTTTTTCATGGCCATATTTTCTCTAAGGATGGAATCTATGTTGATCCTTCTAAGACCACGACAATCTAAGAATGGAAAGCACCAATGAGTATAACTGTGGTACATAATTTTATTGGTTTAACAGGTTATTATCAGCGTTTCGTCCAGAATTTTGCCCGACTGGCTCACCCATTAACAAAGCTCACATGTAAAGAAGTTAAATTTGTTTGGACAAAAGAGTTTGAAAAATGTTAAGAAGAACTGAAGAGATGATTAGTCAATGCTCCTGTATTGACTCTACCATTGGGGAATGATGGGTACATTATTTATAGTGATGCATCGAAGAAAGGGCTTGGTTTTTTCCTTATGTAGAATGATAGAGTTATTGCCTATTCATCATGACAGCAGAAAATTCATGAGCAAAACTATCTTACTTATGATCTTGAGTTAGCTGCTATAATCTTTTCTTTGAAGATATGGAGACATTATCTCTATGGTGAAAAATGTGAGATATATACCGATCACAAGAGTTTGAAGAATATTTTTTCACAGAAAGAACTCAACATGAGGCAAAGGAGATGGCTTGAACTACTCATGGATTATGATTTCCTGATACACTACCACCCGGGGAAGGCCAATAAGGTGGAAGATGCTTTGAGTAGAAAGAATCATTGAGTTTTGAACAAGATGAGAGTGAAAAAGGATCCTATATACATGGATCTAGTAAAGATGGATATGGGAATCACCATGGAAGGTGAAACATCAATATGTTTTCAAATGGTTTCCAAACCATCTTTACTAGAAAGCATAAAGAGTTCTCAGACCGATGATGAAGAGTTTAAAAAGAATATTAACACTGTGAATGATGGGAAATTGAGTGACTTCATATATGAAGATGGAATTTTGAAATTTGGGAAGTGACTTTGTGTTCCTGATATACCTGAACAAAAAATATAATTGTTGGATGATGCTCATAGTTCCAATTTCTCTATACAACCTCGGAGCACCAACATGTATAGATATTTAAAGGACCATTTTTTGAGGGACAACATGAAGAGGGAGATTGTTGATTTTGTGCCAAGATGTATGGATTGTCAACAAATGAATGCTTAAAGGCAAGAGCGTGGAAAAGCCATGAAACCTCTTCCCATACCTGAGTGGAAATGGGATAATATCACGATGGAATTTGTCCTGGGACTACCAAAGACTCCTAGAAGAAACGATTCAATATGGGTCATTATTGATCGTCTTACAAAGTCAGCACATTTTCTTGCTATAAGGGAGGATTTACCACTTGAAAGTCTAGCAAGACTATATGTTAATGAATTTTAGAGACTTCATGGAGTAAACCTATCGATAGTTTCTGGTCATGATCCATGTTTTACATCAAGATTCTAGAAAAGTCTTTATAAATCCCTGGATACTAAGCTTTCTTTGAGCACTGCTTACCACCCCCAAACTGATGGACAATCAGAACGTACTGTTCAAACCTTATAAGACATGTTGAGATCTTCCTCACTTGACTTTCAGGGTATGTGGGATCAATATTTACCTATGGTAGAATTTTCTTATAACAATAGCTTCCATTGGAGTATTCAGATGGAACCATATGAACCATTATATGGAAAGAGATGTCGCACACCAACCTGTTGGGATGATTTTGGTGAAAGAAAACATGTAGGCCCAGAACTTGTGGAGGAAATGATGGAAAAGGTGAAGGTAATCCAAAACCATATCAAAGCAACTCAAAGTAGGAAGAAGAGCTATACTGACAACCGATGGAAGGATTTGGAATTTTAGGTAGGAGATCATGTTTTCTTGAAGGTATCTCCATGGAAGGGTGTTATACATTTTGGTAAGAAGGTTAAATTGAGTCTCATGTACATCGGACCTTTCTAAATTATAGAACGAATTGGGATTGTAGCTTACCATTTGGAAATGCCTCCAAGTCTCTCCAAAGTTCACGATTTGTTCCACATATCACTATTGAGAAAATTCATGCCTGACCCAACACATGTACTCACCAATGAGGAATTAGAACTGGAACCTGATCTGTCTTATTGCGAAGATCCTGTCATGATTATTGATACCAGAGAACAAGGGTTGAGAAACTCGACGACTCGTCCGATAAAAGTTCTATGGAGAAACCATAAGATGGAAGAGGCAACGTGGGAACCTGAAGAACATATGATGAAGAACCACCCGAGTCTTTTTATGCAGTAATATTTATAGAAATTTCGAGGACAAAAGTATTTGAAGGAGGGGATAATATAACACCCCAAGCTTCAATGGTACACTTCTCTTTTAATAATATAGTAGCGTGTATTGTACGCAACTTCGAGTTCTAACACACACCACAACCAATCAAACTAACCGTTATGAATAGTAATACCAACTTTTTGAAATTTTATAAATTTATTTTTCAAAATGGACTTCATTTTTGGATCGGGAATATCGAAATTATCTTAGGGTGAATTTATGGTATTTTTCTGAAAACTTTCAATTTTTGATGAATAGTGAAAAAACACTAAGTTATAGTTTAAAACTGAATTTTTATTTAAATAATTATGTATTTTATTTAATTTTAATTAATGTCAAAATAGACAGATAATACCTATATAAGTTCAATGTAATTCATTGGAGTCAATTTATAATAATTTTAGATATATAAAAATTTCATATAACTTTTCACTGTCTTTTACCCATCTTCTAGGAGAATTTGCAAATTCACATAAAACAAAATTTTGCCACTTTTGTGAGTGGAATTTCAAAAATTAGAGAGACATGGTTGATATCAGTAAGTAAAATGTAGTTCAATGAGATGAAAATAATTTTTGGTGAATAGTAACTTCTTACTTTTATTTACCACGGTTAAAAGTAAATATGGTATTTATGGGTAAAAATGATATTAATATTACCCTAACACATGTCCTAATTCTATTGGACAAGTGTATCTCGACCAAACACAACCTTAGGAATAAAGTATTATCATTTAGGTCCACTTGGATTATATTAGGACATTTATTATTATTTAATTCAAAGAAGAGTTAAAAGAGTTAAAATCAATGTGTAATTAATAAAACATTTTTAATATAGGGTTATACATAAGATAAATTCTATTATAAATATTCATTAGGAAGATAATAATATTTCCAACATAATGGTATTTTATTTATAATTTTTAGACCTTAAATAATTTATTTTATTTATGAAACAATGGCGATGCAGTAATTACCTAATTAATGAAATATTAAAATAATTGATATTATAAATATCAAAATAAATTTAATTTTAAACTTTTTATGAATTACACTAATTTTATAGGTTAATATGACATATTAGGACTGGTTATATAAATTGTTTTCGAAGTAATAATGCTGTTATGAATTTATCAAAAACAAAATACCCAATAGTGTCAAAATTGACATAAAAGAGTTTTTAAAACAAATATTATATTATTAATTGATATTATATTCCTAAAAATCTAAGGTTCTTACAAAGGACTTATATAATTATATGTGTATCATTAAAGGACCACTTGGGGGTATCTTAGATGTTTATAGCAAGTTTATTAACCATATAATATAAAAATACAAAGAGACATGGTAAATGTCAAACTAATTAACTATGAGTTAAAACTAAAAGATAAGGTTAATAAAGTGACCCAAACATGTCTAAAACCTATTTGTTGAGTTTTTTATACCCATACACACCTTATCTTGGAAATAAATTAGTTTTGAGCTATTATAAACCGAATATGAATTTATTATAAAATATAATTTCTAGCTTTTCCAAAGGTGCCCCTCACACCTCTTATAAAAAGGCACTCCCCCTTCTCTCTAATTCACACCTTCAGAGACTTTTGTCTCGGCCAAAACCTGCCCAAATATCCTCCCAACTTCACTCACTTAAACCTATAGGCCTTAGTTTGTTCATAAATCCAACCTAATGAGCCCTTTTGATCAAATCAAAAGGAATAACACGAAAAAGAGGTAATGTTTTCACCACCCTCTTTCAAGGTCCTTTCTTCTTCAACTTCTTATTTCTTTGTTATTTCTGCTCTAAAATAATAACTCCAGTATCTTCTATATACTATGATGTTATTATAAATATGGTACAACCATATTCAGTATTATATCCATCCTTTGAATGACATGTCACCATACGTGCGTACGTACGGCTTGCCGTCGCCACGTCATGGTGTTATTGTTATTCAAAACATCATTATTTGGAAGGGTATGATAATGATGTATAATTGAAGTAAATAATAAATATAACATTATAATAATTATTTATATATGATATAAAATCCAATTATATATTATTTTAATTTCAAAATAATGATATTGTCGTTTGTGCGTACGTACGGACTACAGTCTCCACGAACACGATGCGATTCATTCCCCATCGTATCCATTAAAGTCTAATTCTCATTTGATGATTAAAAATAATGTTTAAGTACTTGATATAATTCTTGATATGAATAATATACAACCTATCCATAACAAACATGGCCTATGTAATAAAACATATAAAAGAAAACGAGTAAATTAACACCTAAAACGATGATAATAATAAGATATTATTAACAAAGTGATGTCAAAAGATCAGATATTATATCATATTAATGTATATCATTATTTTATAATTTAATAACAATTATTTCACCATTATACAGGATTTTAAACTACCCTCAACCAAGGAAAAGTACAAGGTAAGGGTTTACTTCACAATCTCTTCATTATCCGAGGTTGTTTATACGTAATTATCCACTGGCACCTCTTTATCATCCACATCCATGTTTCTTAAAAATTTATTTCAAATCATTATTAATATTTTACAGACTATGGGTTAAATTCATTTATACCCTTGTTTTACTTTTTATAAGAAGTTTATAATGGAATATTTCCGCCGTTTTCCAAACAAGGTCCTTTTTAACCTTTTCTTCAGAATTAAGGTAAGAATTTTTTTTAACTTATACGGCGTGTGAGGCTATTTTCCACCATTATAAAATCGTTGAAGCTTCCCTTAAAATCTTATAAGAATATTTTCAAAGTAAATGTTTTATTTTATAATTATTTTACTTTTAAATTATTTTAAAAAAATAGATATTTCTCTCAAATAGTTTTGATTTCATCTATGTTAACATCCGTTGATGGATTTTGAGCTTATTAGAAGTTGATTTATTATGATACAAAACTTTAATATTGTATTGACAGTTTTGTGATATGTTGGACTATGGATGTGTTATTTTTATACCATTCATTGTTTATGGAGAAAGTATTGACATTTCATATACTAGTTTAATACGAATGTTTATGTTATGTTTAAACCTATTCATATGAGGAATGCATTGTACTTAATAAGTGAAGGGTAGAGCCCGCTGTAGCTCTTTGATGCATCAGAAGGTCTCATGAGACAAACTAGTGTCTTAGCTCAAGGCCATGACAAAATTTTATTTGTAGTCTTGTCACAAGGCCTTGGCTATGTGGTTATGATAGTCTGGCATTATGCATTGAAAGCATTATGATAGTGGTTATTGATATTGAATGTGATTATTCGACTAGTAGAATGTCCATGTGAATAAGTAAATGGAATTATTTAATTTTATTTATTCCATATTATGCTGAAGTTAAAGTTTAAAAGGATTTTGTTTTCGTTATACATTGCCTTAAATGTTTATGCCTATTTAGTAAAATTTCTGTTATATTTTTATCCTTACTGGGCATCTGAGCTCACCCCTTCCTATGTTTTATTTTTCCCAGGATGTGAAGAAGTATTTTATGAATGACCTGCAAGGATAGTATGGGGGATTTGAGTGTGGTATATGGAAGATGTTGTTGAAGTTTTTCACTTTATTTTTTAATGTAAACTTTATGAATGTATCTAGTGATTCCATGGATACTAAACTAATCGGTCTTTCGAGACTTGATCTTTTATGATCATGCCAATGTTATGTAATAATGCACTGACTCTAGGTAACTGGGGTCGGGGTGTTACACATATTGATCCCCCTAAAGCAGAAAGTGAGGATGAGCTTTATATCTTCTAGAAAAACATGTATGATGAATTGAATGTCCGAGGAATCATGTTATCACCCATGGATAGTGAGCTCTAGTAGCTTTATAAAGACATGAATTCATGCACCATTTTTTCTCATCTACCTAAACTTTATCCATATAAAGAAAGGAAAGAGAGGTATAATATCTTCAAGGAACTATTTATGTGAAAACTTAAATAAGGTGAAAAAACTCGGCCACATGTTGTCAAGATAATTAGATACATTGATATTTTAAATTTATGCCTGCAACTATGAAAATAATTATGAACATAACTCTTCCTTAACTCACTTTATCAGATATTCTCTAGTATTATTAGGAATTTTAACATGATAATTGTAGAGAAGGAAGTCTTTAATTTCTTGAATCTGATTCACCTGGTGGATAAAGATAATAAGAATGAAAAACCTTAGGTCATTAGGTTGTACATGATAAAGTAAAGAATATATGGTATACTACTTATTCCAAGACTATGGAACCTTTGTACTACCATACTATGTGGAGAAATATTAATGAGTAGTCTTGGTAGTAGGATGCAGTCTGTTTTGTTTATGAAAAAATATCCATTGGAATAAGGTCCATGCCTTGGTGAAGGAAAAAAAGGGAATCGTTAGGTGTGTTCATTATTGAATATAATATTTATATTTAAACAAATTAGGTAATTTATATAGATTATGGAACTCATACTTTTATCCAAAATACAGGAACCGAGTAGACTTCTGAAGGTATCAATAGGTGATGTGGATCTTCAAGATTCCAATGGAGGAAGACTGGTTATGCTGGATATTTGATACTACTAGTTTTAATTGTTAATAGGATTGAATTTACTTTTAAATAATTTTTCTTATATTCTTAGTGCAACTAAAAACATAATATCAAGGTCTAATTTATATATTAATGGTTTTATTTTTATGTTTATAAATAATAGAAGCTAATATTACAAAAATAACATATGATTTGGGATGAAACATTTGAATTATAGTTTTATGTACAATATTATGATAATAAAGTGTTCCCCATACACAATGAATCAAGATTATAAGACTTAAATCACACATAGTTGTAGAATCACCAACTTGGTCTCATAAATGGGAATAATTTGAAAAACTATATCTAGAGGGATATATAGATTCCTTTTAATTAAGACCCTTGGATATATTACACACTTGTTTTTAATGAAGAATGACCAAATTTACATTCTATGGAAAGGGTAAAAGGTCAACAGAGCTTATAAAATTATTTCTTAAAGAAGTGTGTGGAACTTTTATAGTTTAATTTAGAAGTTGATAGTCTTATTTCAAAACTTTTACTGATGACTTTAGTAGATATGAATATGTCTAAATAATGAGGTATAAGTCTAAATCCTTTGAGAAATTTAAGAATTAAAATAATTAAGTAGTGAATTATTTTGGTAAGAAGATAAAGAAACTCCTCTTAGACCATAACATAGAGTATCTTAACCAAATATTATTCGATTATATAATGGAGTTTGGTATTCTATGTCAACTCACTTCACTAAATAAGGCAAAGTGTAATGTTTTCAATTTAATGAGGAACTGAACCATATCAGACATTGTGATATTTATGATAACTCATGGAAGTATTCCATTATCCTTTTAGGGATACACATTATAAAATATAGTACACATACTAAACCAAGTTCCAACTAAATCTGGTAGTTTCATTCTATATGAGTTAAAGTGTGAGATAAAATTCATGTAATAAAATTTACATTTGTGGAGATTCAACACTTTTTAAGAGAAAATATGGAAAAAATCACCTCAAAGAAGAAAGTGTGTCTTTATAAAATATTCTAAGAAAGCAAGAGGATATTATAAAGATGGCCCTTCAAATAGAAAGTTAATAGTACAAAGGAACCCTATGTTTCATGAGAAGGGGTAAATCTCAAAAATAGATAGGGGGAGAAATACATAATTTGATGAAGTTGAGGAACAAGATATATAAGAGTTGGTATATGATCAAATTCTAAAAATCCCTATAGAAGAAGTTTTTTCAAGGACACAAGTACTAAGTAGGAGAACCAGGGAGGTTAGAAAACCAAATGAATATGTATTTATAGTAATTAAGGAGAATGAAAAATTATTAATTGATGTTGATGAACCTTTATCCTACATGGAAGCAACAAGAAGCTCAAATGTTATAGGGTAGAAAGAATCTGCGAATTCTGAAATGGATACCTTGTACCAGAATAAAGTTTGGGTTTTTGTATATCCTCTAGTTGATGTAAATCATATTTGGGGAAAATGGTTATTCAAGAAGTATAATGACATATATGGTAATGTAATTACCTATAAAAATGACTAGTGGCTAAAGGGTTTAAGAAAAATGATGTCATGGATTTTGATGAAACCCTTTCGCCAATATTTGTACTGAAATACATCAGAATTATAATTTCCATATTATCATACCATTATTTTGAAATTTAGGTAAACGATTTTAAAAAAATCCTTCCTTAATGAAAACCTTGTAGAAGATTTCGACATGACACAACCGATAAGGTTTTTATATCCAAATGATGACAATAAGGTATGAAAAAATATATATATATAAATATATATATATATATATCAATTTATTGGTTAATAAATTCATAAAGAAAATTGAATATTCATTTTAATGAAGTTGTAATATAATTTGGTTTCACAAAGAATTATCGTGAACCATGTATCAACAATAGGTTTAGTGGGAATGATGTTTTTTCATAGTAGTATATATTGATAATATTTATTGATGTAAAATGAGATGCAATTTAGACATTAAATTAGGATGTGGTTTATAAAATTCTTCTCCATAAAATACTTAGGTTAAGAAGATTATATTCTAAGTATCAAGATCCATCATGATAGATCTTAGAGTTTTATTGAGATAAGTCATGGTAAATACATTGAAAAGGTACTTAAGAGATTAAGTATAGAATAATCCAAGAGGGTATTTTTACTAGTTTAATATGGTATTCGTATCTCTAAGATAAATTTTCCTCAATCACAATATAAGAGAGAGAGAGTGAATAATCAAGATTCATTATGCCTCAATGATAAGATTATTCACATATGTTATTCTATGTACCTAGATTGATTCTACCTATTTATTGATCATGGTATGAAAATACCAAGAGGACTCAGTAGAGTTATTAGAAATTTGTTAAAACTATATTGAAGTATCAAAGGTGAAATTAGGATATGTTTCTGGTTTATGATGGAGATAAGGAACTAGTAATCAGAGGATACAAAGATGCTCGTTTCTAGAAATACAAAAATGATATAAAATCATAGTTGGTATAAGTGTACACCCTTAGTGGATGGTTTATAAGATGGAATATGTTATAATTAGCTAGTGGTTACTGATTTTATAATATACTCAGAGTATATTGGATATTTTGATACATATAAAGAATATATTTGGTTATTCTTTTCATCCAGGAGCATGATGTGGTATATAGTAGTAAATATTCTATAAAAAAGTATTTTTGATAATTAAACTATGGTTTTTCTTTCCATGGATCCAAGGTGACATCAAATAACAAAGTATATACTTTATAAGTATCACCTCTTGATGGATGTCTCTCATTTGGGTGAAGTCACAACAAGAAGTGTTTACATGGAAGAGAATGTGGTGGACCCATTAAAAATACCCATATCTTATTAGAATCATGAATATCACCTGAGATAAAGTGGGCTACAATTTTTTAGTTTTTGGATCTAGTGAAAGTTGGAGTCTCTTCAAGTTGGCTCCCTAGAAAGAATTAATTTTTTTAATTTTGAAAACCTATATATTCAAAGGACTAAATATTAATAAATACATTATCACATGATTAGAGTTTTTTCTCCATAACATTAATATTAAAATGTCTTTAGTGTATTTATCACATTGCAAGGTTATATTAGTTCCCCACTCTAATTATAACCTTTCTATTCTATGAAAATATTATTTTACATATCTCATTTTCTCTGGATGACATATATCTAATTAGATATATATATATATATATTGTTTTATTATTAGATTTTGGAGGCTCATAAGATAATGAGACTTATTCTCAAATGTTTCCACTTGGTAATCTCTAAGAAGGTAGACTATGAGGATAGACCTACTAATTGTAATTTCACATGTTATATGTTCCATTAAATATTCCAATATACAAAAAATTGTTGGTTATTAAACATGAGAATATTATTGATGTACATATTGCAATTTTTATTTATATATATTGAAAAAAATAGTGCCAAAATATTCACATGGAGAGGCAAGACATGTTGGGTGCTTCATAAGTGATATAGAATTGATTAAATAATTCAAGAAATGATTTTTCTTTTCTAACTTAATGGAATTAGATATATAAAGTTCTTTGATTGAAATAAAACTATTTGATTAAGTGACTTTCCATGTAGGTTTATTGATGTGTTTATTTTAGAGAGTCAAAGGAAAATATATCAAGCATATAGGTTGATGACATAAGTACACAACATGTTTGATGAGATATCAAGACAAGTGGATTATATTACTTGATAAGCATTCATATGTGGTTGTTTTAATTATAGAATTTAATTACTTCTCTATGAGTG
Organism: Viscum album; assembly: GCA_963277665.1. NCBI lineage: Eukaryota > Viridiplantae > Streptophyta > Magnoliopsida > Santalales > Viscaceae > Viscum > Viscum album. Next base: position 185,371,447 of record OY728155.1, on the reverse strand, counting down.
GCTTGAAATGTTACTAGATTCCAAATTGGGAATTAGGAAAGATCATATAATGACACCGAGAAAGGGGACTAGATGTTCATACATTATTTTTATCCATAATATTAGTAAAATTATGTTTGAATTTAATATTTGAATAAATATTATTCTCATGATCAGAGGATAATAATTATCCTTTTTATGTTTATTTCATAAAACCAATAACCAGTTGTTTGAGTTTATATAATATATATATATATATATATTGAATATTAATAAATATTATTCACAAGTTAGTGAATATAATACTTATATATCTATTTATTGAATCAGTAATATAATGATATTTATTTAAAACAAATACTTATTATTCAATGTATGATAAATGGCGAGAATGATTGATGTGAAAAGTTAAGGTACATTATAAATGATATATTTTAATCAATATCGTTTAAATAAATACTGATTATAAATGATATTAAAATATCCATGAGTTAGCATACATCATGGAACATAATTATAATAATATTATTAATATTATTTAACGAGGGGTTTACTTAGACTAAAAAATTATATTAAGGGACTTTGTGAAATCACAAATTATATATCCCTATGTATATAATCTAAATTATATAATTTTATGAGAATAATAAAATTGTTGTGTTGAATAAGTACATTATAAAGAATTCTCTTCAGACCAAAGAGAATATCAAAAGAACACTTTCAAGAAAAAGATACAGTCCTCCTCTCTCATATCAAGAACTAGAGGACTAGAGGAGAAATATTTTGAGATTGAAAGACTTATTATTGAGATCAAGGGAGAATGATGTAAGGAATCTAGTTTCTTATTTCTAGAACCAAGAATACCAATGGAGAAAATATGAGATTAATGGAGCATGTGTGGATACCCATAGGGCAATTATACTTTGGATGTTTACCATAACGATGATATAAGAGCATCGACTGAATTAATCATTAATGATGAAAAAATAAATAAAATTTTTAATTCTTGTTATAGATTAATTATAAATTATATGCGAAAATAATATTTCTATAATGTTTTTGTGGTTTCATTCATAAAGTTTTTCAAATTTATTCATCGACAATTATGAAAAAAATTATTGGTAATGGGCTCAACCACAACCTATATGCCCCAAGACCTTCAATAATCACAACATAATGTCCCTAGTTATGCAGAAATGGTGGTTATTTAGACAACCATCCCATATTTCATGGATAAATCCCCCTAAATTTTATGAGGCAAAAAACTATTTATAACTACTAAAGATAGTGAACATCATGATACAACACCACTGTCCATGAAACAAAGCGTGAAACCCTAAATATCATGACCCAATACTTATACTTCATTACACAAACCCAATAACCTTGAAACCAACATCATGATGAAAAAAATACCATTATAACACAACCTTACCAGATAAAAGACACCAAGATTTTATAAAAAAAGGCTCTCTTATGTAATATAAATCTTCATGTCACAACCTCCCACACCAAAACATATCCAACTCCACACTCCCAAACATATAAAAACAGAACTCCACATATCTACTATCACACTAGAATAAAACCCCTTATACTGCAACCTCACACCCAATGGAACAACCTGTCCATAATTTAACAACTCTTCTCTTTGAACTAATAGATCTTAACATAATGACTATGTATGTCATGATTTTATCCACCAGATAAAATTTATTCTAAAACTTCCCTCTATTACACCATCCTCCTCTAAACATTCCCCATATATCTCTAATAGCTAAAAAACAAATTAGTGAATTATGAGAAATTTGTTCCCCTACATTAGATACCTCACAAAATATTTTTATCCTAAAGAGTTGAAACAAACTAAAAAAAGAATATGAGACCTCATGAACCAAATATCTTGTGAGATACCTCTCAAATAAGAATCTTGACACCTTAAAAGAGAGAACACAACATAAAATATATTAACACCTCAAACATATTATCATAAATAAAATATCAACATAACAATAAAAAAAGTTTAAAAAAATTAGGATGCTGAGCATGCATCTACAACTCATGCTCTAACATACACTGTTATAATCCTACGTGCCTCTATAATATAAGAACTAAAAGAATGATGTCCCTTATAGATCCTTATCATAAGAATTTTAAATCTCTATAGGATAATCCATAAATTTCCCATAATACTTAACATCCAACTCACCCAAATCAATGTCCTAAGAGTCATCATGAAGATATAGATGAAGTTTTTGCATGAGAAAAACAACCTGAATAGAATCCATCAATGGGGGAAAATAACAGACATTCAACATCAATAACATGCTCTAATACCTAGAATGTCCTAAAAAACCACAGAAATTCCACTCCCATGGATGAAAATCTACTAAAAATGATGATAATATAACTTTAGAAACACATTATCATCAACCTCCAAATATAAATGTCTCCACGTCAAAGAAAAATAATACAAATGATAGTCTTGAGCCAACTTAATCACCTTATAAATCACCAGAACCTCTCTATCATGCTCTATTACAAATATATTATAAGAATATCTAACACTATATCCTCATCCCAACACAATAGAGACCAATAAAGTTCCTTACAAAATTAATTTAATGGATCCATACCAATGGAAGAGTGATAGTTTTTATTATAGGAAGACTAAACTAAATAAAAATGATTCTCCCACAAATATAAAAAGTATAGAACAAATTCATGAAACATTTATAATGATTTTTGGATCATCCACTCCATAAAAATATCCATATTAGGATGAAAAGTAGTGTTAAGGAAGAAATGAGAGCTGTAATCATGATGAATAATCTTCCACACTCATGAGGAAACAATAAAGATCACTATCAAAGATGACCATCTTCAATAACCTATAGATTTTTATAATCTCTTCCAAATAAAGGCTCATCAAATAATTCAATACACATGGATCCATAATTTTTCTTAAATGAGAAAAAATTGATAACTAGTCCACAATCTCTAAGGTGGAATCACATCCTCGCTGATCTCAAGTAAAATATATATATAAACAATCTATTAAAATATTCACTTATTTTCATCAGGGAACATCCAATGGCTAACAAACCAGTATGAACATAATGATTGACCTTCACCTAATGACATACCAAACACAAATAAATGAACTCATCCAATGACCTATTCATATATGGACCACATAACCAATCCCTTAATGCATTACACATCTTGGATATAATGAACAACATCACTATGGTTAATAAATTCATAATAAATTTTTTTTCCGTGTAAGTGGAATATCATGCCATAATTGGTTACATTATGGAATGGTCTAGAGGCCATGTAAGATTAAATGTTTTATCAAGGTGGGGCTTCATGCCAAATCATGAGGTGTTTCATTGTGATTACTTATGTAAGAATAAGTTTTGGATCTCTAGGATGGGTTATTATATAATGAGGCTACTTGTATTTAAATGCCTCTACATCATGCCACATTGGGTGACCCTGATTTTTGGGTTCCTCTCTAGAATACAGTGTGGTAGCATGAGGGATTGGTCATGTTTCAAAATGACCCCAAATTAGGGGAATTACACCATTGTTGTAATGGTCATGCCAAATTACACCCTTTATTTTATTTTTAATTGGTAAAGGACTAAAAATTTATGATCGATCTATATTCCTCCAATACATGAATGGGGCTCAAGGGAGGTAATTCTAGCCTATCTACCCCCATATTCCACCCATATTTAATGACCCTTTGAATGAATATTAATAAATTGATGAGTAATTGTTAATTTATTTCTCAAATTGAGGAGGTTTTTTCCTCTTATAATTTTCCTCCTCTTCCTTTTCTCTAATTCCATTTTGGATATTTTAGGGTTTTGGCATGAAATTCCAATGGAGTTTGGTGTAATCACTTAGATATGATATGTATGTAGTGTACGATGCATAAAGTATGCATATAAAACTCAAATTATAGTATTTAATCATAATTTATATTGATATATGTAGTTTAGTGGATTTATATAGATATTTTAGACAATTAGGTTAACATTTATTATCAATTCTGGATTTAAATTTAGATTTATTTACAAAGATTAGGGTATGGTGTATGTTAGTAGTGGAACACACCCTTTTCTCATGATATCAAAAACATAATTCTTCTCAGTGTGTTTAGTGTGAGTAATTCAATGTTTTTGAGTTTTATATTATATGATTATTTTATTAAACAGATGGTTTTTATGATTAAGATAGGTGTCTATGGGCTTGCTGGAGGTCGGTTCGAGCTTGGATTGTATTATAGATCCTGTAATCAAGGTAGATGGATTTAAATTTCTAACTTTATTTATTATTTTATAGTTTTATATTCAGGCGACATTATAATTTTAATTATTTTCATTATTATGTGTCATGGTTTGATCTCACTCCACAAATTAGGATGGTATCATGCTATATTAATTGTAAATAAGGATCACATGGCTTGAGAAATGGTTAATTGGTAGTGTCTTGGTCGAATGAGTTTTAAGGACATTATTTGTTTATTTTTTGGCGGAATGTGTGGTTTTGACTCAATTATTCAAAAGGAAATGGATTATAAAGATATATTAAAAATAAAAGTATATTGTTAAATTAAATGGTTATTGGAAGTATTTAAAAATATGTTTCAGGATTTTCAACGGAATCATTAGTGAAAATTTGACTTAGGGACTAGTGTGAGTAAATCTAATGTTTATTTAATTTTAAGATAATAATTTGAAGGGTTTTTACATATATTTTAATGAAAATACATAGGCATTATTTTTTGTTACCATTTTTTATGTTAAATACCATGAGGGATATTTCTAGTATTCCATTGTTTGATGATTAGGTATGTGCCTCTTGATTATATCCCCATGGATTCTGATTATGTCTTCATGATGGTTCATCATAATTTGGGATCCTTGCATAAGAACTGCTCTTAGATAATGGGCTAGAAACTTAGGATTTAGATATCTTATGGGTTTTCATCTTGGCATAGTTCTGCAAGAACAATGAGATTATTTGAAAAGTTAGTAGAGTTGAGGAAAATTTTTTACCCTGACTATTTTTAGGGTGTCATGGGTTATAATGGAACCATGTTGGGTTAGTTTTTCACCATTATAATATGATAAATTCTTGACATTCTTTTATTTTCAGTTTTACTATTTATTCTTTTTGGTGGAGCCTCATGTTTGACTTCAAAAATTGAGGTGGGAGTTAGTCCCAACATTCTTCATTTGATGGATTTGGATGAATTAATATGTGTTGATTCCTTGATGATCTTTTATTGACACAATATTCATCAATGATTATATTCCCAATTTACATTAGTATAGAAATGTGATTTGGGACCCATGACAGGTGTTCTAGATTTTTTATCACCATAGGTGACTTAGTAGGTATCCTAGAATGTTCTTTGTAATGTTGAACATGACAATGAGATAGAATAGAAATTAATTGTCCTTTTAATTAAAATTTGGGGTGGATAATGAATTTTTATAATGAAACTTGTGAGATGGGTATATTTATATGACCTAATGTATTAGTAATAGAGTGAAGGGTCATTCACCAACATTGTGGATACTGAGGGTTGAATCATTCACTCTAACTATTAATTTAGTAATGTACTATTCACATTAAATATTTAATAAGTGATATATAAATCACTCTAGTTGGTGGGGGTTTTCCACATCATTCAGTATTAATATTGTAAAAAGGATCCAAATGTTTCACCCATGGAAGAAAAAGTAGTGGTATATTTCTTACCCCTAATATGTTTTGGTGGTAAATCATCTGCCATTATTTGTAAGCGTGTTATTGACTTTTTGACCCAATATATAGTTTTAGTAGAATATATTTTTCTTTTTCAATGAATATAACAATGTATCATACTACTATAATTTTTCCAGTGGTTTATCATCCACCTTTGTGTAACACCCCATAGATTTATAGGTGTTTAAATTTTGGAGGATGTGGATTTTTTGATATAGAGTAGAGGTTGTTTCATGAATAATTATTAACATTAAGAATTAGAGAATTTTAAGATCTCAAGTAGGTGTTTTTAGATATAGAATGAGGCTTATATGGGGGTCCAGGTGTTTAGGGAGACGATAGAGTAAGGTCATGGTAGACATCTATTTCAACTTTTAGCTGCATGCAGCCACCATGGAACAACCATGAGGCCTATAACATAATTACTAGAGGCCGGGGGCATGGTAGAATGTTGGGGTTTGAAACATGGAGGAGTCGCTCGGGAGGTCCCCCTACAACAACACCTTAGGGGCCACACTATAGAAGGGAGGCCCTTGGGGTTGGGTTACCTACCTAGGGTGACTGTGCTCAAACCATGGGGACATGATATAGCATGGACAAATCTAGGTAGAGGAGGACTATAGAACATCTAAGGGATACTCACTTGAGAGGAGGGGGATTATGGGGATCTTCCCATAGATCCTAGGGATGGCTACACTATCACCGAGGATGCCACTGGCTAGTGTAGCATAGAATGGATACCACACCAAAACATAAAAGGGATACATTGTGGAGGGTCTTTAGGGAATAAAGTATTATGATTACCCTAAGGTGTAATGCAATGTGGATCCTTTATCTATTCTTAAGTAGGATCCCTATGAGAGATTCTTTCCATAACAACCCCAAGGGTTGGCCCGCAGGGGACCCCTGCACATTTGTTTTGGAGAGAAGACCCATAATATGATGGTTAACCCAATTTTTTGGTCCGATATGTGTATAAGGGGATCCATTTTAGTCAGATATCCCCCTATTATATTACTAATGATCATCCCCTTGGAGGGACTATTTTAGTGGCAAGTTTTTATTGATTCTAGGTGTTTTCTTGCAATATTCCTCTATTTTGGTTCCCCCATAAAAGACCTTTGATTTTGGTTCATTTTATGCTTGGGTTTCGATGTTAATTCAATTAAATAATGGTATATTTAGGTGAGTAGGATGTATCTTTCATGTGTCCTAACAAAATGAGGTCTTGAGATGTTTATTTCATGTCATCAAAAGTGGTTTCATTGAAGCAACAATGCATGGTTAGTTTTTAGGATATATTACTATTTAAATAAAATTGAATAATTAATTGAAAATATTTATAATTAATCATTCATGGAGTGTGGTGTGTAATAGGTGATAAGGAGGGTAGAAAGGATTATTCTATGCTCAAAATATATTATATATGGGTTAACTTTGTTTGAGAGGTAGGTGGACCTGGTAATAAAAATACCATATATTTTTTATGAATGGTTGTGCGTGCCTGTATAATTACATGGTTATGGGTATGAGGTTTAGGGACTGTGGGTTCCCTTGGTAGAGACAATTGGGGGAATTTAGAAGCCTTGTATTTTAATAAGTTATTATTATAACAAAAATAAATCTAGATCACCTAAAGTCCTTTTCCTATAGGGGAGAGGGTGATAAATAGGTTGAGTGACCAGTGCCTAAGCAGTGAGCTCGTGAGATTGTGTGATTGGATTTTATGACTATTTTCTATTTCTCATGTGTTATTTTATATTTATTGTTATAGATAATGGACCCTATGTGTGATATTTTCATGAGTTCTTAGCCCCACCATGAGTGATATGGATTTGGCTTGACTCCCATGGGTGAGACCGAGTCATTTTGTGCATGAATTTGGAGTATTACTTTAGTTCCTTAGGTAATGATGATGGAAATTTCCTTGAGTAGTCTTAGTTCATGGACCACCCTTAAGGGATAGATCCTACCATGATTCTTGATATGGATGATCTTCCCTACATTGAGTAATAAGGAAGTGGTTTAGAATTTCTATGGATGAGAGTACCCTTTTCCCTCGGGTAGTGGGTCAAGGTCTTGGACAATGATTACATATAGTCCTTGGGTAAAAGATTGGACAAAGGTTTGATGGAATGAGTTGAGATGGTGATGGGGTTTTGACATAGCACTGATGATGGTATGGTTGAGAACTATGGTGTCCTGGTTAGCAGACGGTGTCCTAATAGGTTTGTGTACCTCTTTGAGTGTCATGTTGGCCTAGTTAGCACACGATGACACAACAATCATGTTTATTTATTTATTTATTTATTTTCATTATACATACACATATATAATATGTTTTATATTATAGGTTTTTAGTGATAACCTACTATGTTATCTGCTCAAAATTGTTTTGAGAACCATAATGCGCATGAGGAACTTATGTTGGCTTTTAGGTTTGGGAATAATATGTGCAGGTAATTGGGTTAGATCAACTTAGTGGATTTTGGAGATAGGGATGAGGTATGTACTAGAGATAGTAGTAGGTCTTGTGTGTTTTTTATCAATAAATTATTTACATACTTGAGATCAGTCTAGTGGACAATTAGTTGTATTCTCATATGATCATGGATCTATATATTTCATTCCATCAGATATGACATTATGTTTGTTTACTTATTTATACTCTAATTATGATGTGGACTATTTAGTTATTTTACCCGATTTAATGACCCTGATTTGAGGGAATAGACACTCCATTGTATAGATTAGTCCCTCTCCACTAGTCTGTTTCCTATAGAATATATGGTGGTGTGCCTGATGCCACATGGAACTCTAACTCAGATGGTAATTCTAGGACTCTGTGTCACAAGTGGTATCAAAGGTTTTTTTGTCTTATTATTTGGGGAGATTATAGATAGGTGATCTAGGAATGTGTTGGAGATTATAATGGACCACTGAATAGTGCAACATGGACATATCTCCACTAGTAATTATTAGTCACTAGGGTGATAAAATTAATTTTATTGGTTTTAACTATTATGATTGATACATTTATTAAATGTTATTTTTTACCAAAGATTTTTATTTCTGTTTTTGAATCTTATCCAGTTAGCTAGTGGCCTGTGTATATGCATCATAGTTGGAATATAGGATTAAAAAAACATATATATGCTTGTGTGTTATTATTTTAAATGAAAAGTTGTTCATCTATTTAAACTATAAAAAAATTATTTAGTTATTTCTCATAAAAAATTTGGGAGTAATTTTACTCAACTAGACTATCATTTTCAAAGATAAGAAGTTTATTGATGATAGGTTATGTGGATCTTATGGAGCTATTTTCTCTAATGGTGGCTACATAGTCTCTTGTGAAAGGGTTATGTAGGGAACCTTAGTGGATAGGTATAACCATGAAATTTACAAGGGATGATATGAGGATGGTCATGGCTTTCCTTGGGTTTAATGTTTGGTTTTTTAAAGTATAAATAAAAACTTATATGTTTTTTCTCGTATATCATCTTGGTGGAACACCACTTTTCCAAACTGATTAGAAATACAGGTACCTAATATTGATACCATGAGTGATGTTTGGTTTCAAGGCTTGGATCTATTGGATTCCTATCTCTATTGGTTCGGGATACAATATTGGGTTGCATGGCGGGATTGTGGGTAGATGCTTCAGGCCACGTGGAAGGTGATCATATGGTAATCCATGAAATAAGTGAGATACCTTGGGATATTGGATGGGACTAACCTATATAAGAAGCACGGTCAGTGGGTTTCGCTCATGAGCCTACGTACTATAGTATGTGTCTCATGTTAGTGTGATTCTTGTTGTGTGATCAGGTTGTATGGGAGTACGCATCCATTGGGTTTGAGTGAGAATGAGTATTATAGTGGGAGTGGAATTGAGAGAGGGTTCTCAGGGAACCAATCTACCTTGACGAGGAGAGTGAGTGTTCATGAATCGTTTTAGTTCTAGAAGTTATTGTTTGTGGGGTCTAGTGTATGGTGGTTATGTGCAATGCCCATTTGAGTAGAGGATGGGTGAACAAGTTATGTGTAGGAAAATTGAGAGTTGTTTTGATTATGGATGAACTCGAGTGATGATGCAGCTATTGTGTGGTTGTGAGATTTATGAAAACATGGAAACCTAGGTTTTAGTGTTATGGGAGATGACCCTTGGTAGTAGGAGGTGATGTCAAAAAAATATTAAGGTACCATTTTTGGTCAATTAGAGTTGGACCTTGATAAACCATCATGGGTTGTTATGGATGCATGGTTTTATGACTTATTTGGGATCTTCACTTGAAGATTTGGGTAAGGGAATCCATATAGAGGGGAGTGAACCATTTTTTATTTTAATATGGTGTTATTGGGAGTAAGGAATGGGTGTTAATTTTTTTTGGTTAACTCTTAGTTTTGAGAGATTCAACCATATCGATTCATTGCACGAGGTAATGGATGTAGTGTGGGTTTCAGTGATGTGGTTCTTGTTTGATGGGTAATGAAAAAAATAATCTTATTTTGTAATTAATTATATCAGTCATGGGTGTATGATCCTCAAGTACAAAGGGTTCTAGAAGTGGTGGGACCAGTCGATGAATGGCTGTGGTGGAGATGGGTTACTGGTTTGGTAAAATCCAATTTAGTGTGGTTCCTTGGTAAATACCAGATTCAGAGTTCAGATGTGGTCTCGACTAGAGTCAGTGTACTGGAATCAGGATTGAGGTGGATTAGGATTGATATGAGGGTGATTTTGATTAGAGGCACACATGTTCTCAGGTTGAGAGCAAGATGGTTGTAGGATTGGTCTATAATCCAACCATGGAATTTAATTGAGAATTGACTTCATAATTTGGTGTGATCATTGGACAATTTTTCAATGCCCTTAGGTGTCAAGGTATTGTGATCGGTTTAGGTGATAACAGAACAGATGTGGTAACATATAATTTTCAAGAAAAATAATCCATAGGTTCTCCAAACATTATTTTTGTGTGGAATCAGATGTGTTAAGAGGGAAACCACATCGAGTGTGCCATTGGACCATTGAAAGAGTGTTTTGGAAGGTCATTATAATGGAAAGGATGTCCATGGATTAGAATTAGCCTCTTCCTAAGTGAAGTATTATGTGGGGGATCACCATATGATTTTGGAAGAATTAAGTAAATATATCGAGGTGTCTTTGGATATATAGTTGTGGGTGAGCATCATCTCAATGTTGGTGTTGGTGGAAAGTGGATGAATCAGCTCATGGTGAATAAAGTGACTTGGTTTTTGGAGTTGTATAGTGGAAGTTAATTTGACATTATAATTTGGTATATAGATATTTATCAATGAATTTGAAACTATAGTAGTTTTGGAGACGTGTTTGAAAGACTACAATGAGTTCTTGGGAATAATAAGAATTATGGTGGAGAGTTTGTAACACCCTTTGGATTCTTGAGTCATTACATTTTGGAGGAAGTGGTTTTTTCAAACTCTAGTAGGGTCCATTTAATAAATTGGGATTCATATTGGGAATATAATAATTTGACCAAAACAAGGAGGTGTTTTTAGATGTGTAATTAGGACTGGATGGGTTTTTTAGTGTTTGGGTTGATGGAGGAGAAAGGCTGGTGTGGCCCTGAAGTTTAAATTTTTGATACATAAATCCACCACAACATAACCATGAGTGACACACCATAATGGAAAAGTATAGGTATTCCATAGAGTAAGTATATAAACTATACTATGGTGGTATAATTAGATAGATCCCCAAATGGTGTATACTTAAATCTAACCATATAGAGGGGAGGCCCTTGGGGTTGGTGACTCTACCTAGGGTAGTTATATAGCCACCCAGGGACTATGTCATATCATAGAGCTAGAATAACCATGGAAGACCATGAAATAGATAAGGGCTATACCATAGATTGTAGGAGGACAATTAGGGGGTTTTCAATTTCTCTTGGAACTAGCTATGCCACAATCAAAGGGGTCGTGGCATAACACGAACAGGTGGGGAGACCACACTACAACCCTGGGGGGAAGTGTCATGGAGGAACATTAGGGGTTATGGTATCAGGATTCCCCCAAGTTTTACTAAAAATGAAGCCTTAAAAACACTATATACTATTCCATAGGAGGGCCCTTATGATACAACCTTGAGGGTTGCACCACATGGATTCCCCATGCATGGGGACTTACGTCGTGGCCCCAATATCCAAGGACCAAGGAAACCCTACCCAGTTTTATTTAGAAGGACATACCCAAAATTTCAGGATTGGGCCCCTTTTATATATATGATGAATATATGTGTTGGGATACGCATTTCATATTTATCTCCCCCACTTCTATTCTCCTTCTATCCCCACTTTCGATGGAAAAATTTGGTGGAATTTTTGAAGTCATTCTAGGTGTGTTCTCCCATTCTTCCTCCATTTTAGTTCCCCCTTCTTAGACCTTGAATTCTCATTAATTTTTACTAGGGATTTGGTTATGATTTCATTAGATAATCTTGGTTGAGGCTCGATAGTTGATCGTGCTATCATGACACGTTAAATTGATTATGTTTTTAAGGTTGATTTATAGTCTATGGAAGACCCTAGTTCATCTCTCAAGGAGTATTAGGGGATTTAGAGTGTGTGTTCTTGAGTGATGGTTTTGAAAATAGTTTTAGGATGAAATTACTTTATTGAATGTTTAAAAGTTGAGAAACCAAATGGGTTTTGAAAAAATTGAGATAAAATGGTTCATTGTCAGTTCACTACACACTTTCAAGTTCATAATTCTTGGATATTAATTTAGGTTTTGATTAATTATTTGGTTGAAATCAATTGGAATCCAGATTAATTACTATACCTTTATTTCATTGCTTGAAGAACCAAAACTTGACATAAAAATAATATTGTTAAGGTTTAGAACTTATGCATGGAATAAGAGCTTCAAAGAGGATTGAAATATCAAGAAAGTGGGTAAGAAAGGTATTATTTTTTTACCCAATTGAAACAACACAAGTCACACACTCAAAACCTCATGTCGATCAGTTATATATTAAGAGCATCTCATTCAAATGAATCAAAACAAAAATTAAAATATGAAAGTATGAAAGATACCTGAAAATAAATGTTTTAATACCCAAATTACTCCAAACCATTAGCTAACATATGCATTGGATCTCCCATGAAATTTGTGTAGCCCCCTCACAATGAACACACACTGATTAGCTCGCCATCAAGTTGTGGAGGAAGAACATGTGGTAGTCATTATTCATTATCGATACACCTATCAGGATAGGGGACTCCAGAACATCAAATATGAGGAGAGTAATCCTATGGAACTACAAATTGGCAGCACTTCACTCCTTGGCCTAACTCACAAATGAGGTTCCCATGGTGCTTTTTTATAGCCAAAATGGGGCATGGCTTTGGGAACCTTGTTTTTGTGAGACCAGTTGTGTCATTGTTTTGGAGTAATATAAAGTAATATCTTAACTTGAACAAAAGATGAGAGTTGTTTATAGGCCTCTTTAAGGTATCCCTTTCAAATTTGGTGGCCATTAGACAACTGGTTTGGGAGATATGGTCAAAAGACGAAAACAATATTTTGAATTCGGGGAGATTTTATCCCCTATACAGAATGGTTTGGATGGGTCAACAGATGGACGAATTCAGATTCAGTTCCTTAATAAGAGTTGTATACCATTATGTTTGGGAGAGGATAAAAACGTTTCATCCCATTTGGATGCAAATAATTCTCTTAATGTTCAAAATAGTGGACATATATCCATGGGATGCCATACAGTTTGGCCCATTTTTCTTCTCGATGATCTTCGGGCCTCCAAATCACCTGTACCTTCAAAGAAAATATCAAAACAAATATAGTTTCCCCTTTAAAAGTAATAAAAATTAAATAATTGAATAAAAAATTAAGTGCAATTTATTTTTATATTTTTAATATTCATTACAAAACTGGTTTAAAATTGCGGTGTAAGGGTGGAATTGAATAGTGAATCGCTATAAAATCACACCCTCACACCAAAATATTTTCACTCCTAGGAAAAGTCACATATCCAAAAAAAATGATCCATGTATATATTTTAAACATCATGAAGATTTAACATTTGAGGATATTTTAATTCATTAAAGTAATGTGATCAATTCACGAACCACACCAAGGAGTTCTTCCTAGTGAAAATGGAAAAGGATATCTCTTAAATCACATCACAATGAAATTCAAAGAGATTCATGAAACCAAATTGAGCACGGAATTGAAAAGTAAACCATTCCACTAACTCTTCATGTGTGTGTGTGAAAACCATTCCATGCTATTATTTCTACTTTCTATCTAATAAATATAGGTTATTTTAACATTATTCATCTTTAAATGATTTTTCTCCCCCGAACCTGCCCTACATCCTTTGAAATCATATTTAAAGTCCCACTCACCTAAGAATTCCCATAAATCAAACCCTAATCTCCCAACCAATATATCCCCATATGTATCACATTTAATCACTCCCCTCATTTATTGTTTTTGTTTTTTTAGAAGTTTCATTTGGAAGAAATCTCACACTCATCTCTCAACCCTTGTTTGATCTCCTCAAGACACTAATTGCAATAGTTATAAACAGAATTAAAGTTTGAGGAGGAGTGGTTTTTGACCATCCCAAGACACAACCCATTTTTTAGGGCGTACAACAGTCATACATTAGGTACACATGCATAGGTTAATCTGGTACAGTAATGAAATAGATCAGATAAGGAAAAAACTTATGGAAATATCATTTAAAGAGGAAAAATATGAACCTAACATATATTTCCCTTATATTAAGTAGGAAATTTTCACACTTTATGGTTTGGTGAAAAAAAATTGTGTGGAGATATTAGTGACATAGTTTTCCAAAAAACTACTCACACAAGGGGCATCAATAATCTCAATTGTTTCACCGTGATACCACCATTTATATCATTGATAGAAAAACAGTTTACTAAAAATCACTCCCTAATGTTAAATTTATACAAACATTCAATCAACAATAGATACATGTTTTTTATCAATTATTAAATCAACATGGAATCAAAAATTTCCACATGAATTTTTAGAACATTCCATGATTTGGTGACCATAAGGTGGGGGGGGGGAGTAAAAATACCGTAAAAATAGGGAAAAAGAGAAGAAAGAAAAAAGAAGATGAAAATTCCTAACTAACCCAGGAATGTACCCATCCCCACACACCTAGAATGTGTAGTTTCCTCACTGTAATAATTGATAATGTGAGAAGTAAGGATACAACCTGTTGTGTTTCACTAGTATGTTGTTTCTTGAAAATGGAGTTCCTCCATCAGGAACTCCATAAGGGCTTCATGGAAGTGCTTCAGCGGCTACCCATTGACAGTGAAGGTTTTCTTGGTTTCTACATTTTGAACCTAAACAATACAAAATGGAGATACATTAATAACAATGTATGGGAAAACCCAGTGTGAAAGAAGCTTACATGGATGAACCATAAGCATTTCATTATAAAGGAGAACATTTTTTCCAATGTGGAACTGATGATGAAGTATAATATTGTCATTGGCAGCCTTGGTTCACTCTTTATAAATCCCGGAGTTTTCATATTCATCTCTTCTCATTTCCTCCAACTCTTGAATTTGCATCTTCCTTTGAAAACCTATACCTGAAATATTAGAATTTCATTGTTTGATGGCCCAGTAGGCCTTGTTCCCAATCTTAATATGTAGGTGAAAACTCTTTAAAAACACAAGACAATATGGTGACATTCTAATGGGAGTTTTGAAAGTAGTAATGTGGGCCCCTAATCAATCATCAAGTCGAAGTCTCCAATATTTTCCATTGGGTTAAACCATTTTTTCAAGAATTTGTTTTACCACTCTATTTGACACTTCTTCTTGACCATTGGTTTGTGGGTGATATTCATTATAAAATCTATGACTGACCCCATACCGAAGCAAAAGTGATTGCATTTTTTGTTTTTAGAAATGATAACCCTAGTCACTAATGATGATCTTAGGTAATCCAAACCCACAAAAGATTTGAATTATAAAAAATTACACAACTATTTTGGAATCATCTATCTTTTTGGATCAGGCCTCTACCAATTTTGACACATAATCGACCACCATAATAACGTACAAGTTTCCAAAGGAATTGGGAAATGGACTCATAAAGTCAATGCCCCAAACATAAAAAATGTCATGAAAGAGAAACTGTTTCTGTGTCATTTCATTTCTTTTAGAGAAATTCCCCATTATTTGACAATGAGGACAAGATTTCAAAAAATCATGGGCATCCAGAAAAAGTGTTGGCCAAAAGAGGCCAAAATCGAAGACCTTGCGAGTAGTCTGTTGGGGACCAAAGTGGCCCCACTAGCAAGAGTGTGACAAAATCTAAGGACAGAATGAAACATGCTATCAGGAACACAACGCCTAAGTACATGATAACTACATGTGTACTAGAGGTAGGGGTCATCCCAAATGTACCAATGAGACCTGTGTTTTAGATGACTGGCTTGGTTTTTATTGAAATCAGTTGTAATGTAAGATGCTACCAAATAATTTAAAATTTCAGCATACCAAGGAATAAAAACTTGCACTCAGTACAATTTCTCATCAAGAAACATATTATTTATAGGAATACATGGGGATGAGTCAATGTTTGAGGATGGGATAATCCTACTGATATGGTAAGCCACCACATTCTCTAATCCTTTTTTATCTCTAATTTCAAAATTGAATTCTTGAAGGAGGAGCATCCATCGAATGAGACGTGGTTTGGCTTCAGGTTTCTTAAGGAGATACCGGAGGGTTGCATGGTCTAAGAAAACAATGAATTTAGATCCTAAAATATATGACCTAAATTTGTCCAAGGAAAACACAATCACAAGGAATTCTTTTTTAGTTATGGTCTAGTTCACTTGGGAAGGGTCCAGTGTACGTGAGGCATAGGAAATGACATGTGGAGCTTGATTGACCCCTTATGATAAGACTTCCCCAATTGCGTAGTTAGATGCACCACACATGATCTCAAATGGTAAATCCCCCCAAGGTGGCTAGATTACCGGGGGTGACATGAGAATCCATTTTAAATTATTAAAAGCTTTCTCACATTTATTATCAAAAACAAATTGTTTTTCTTTTTGGAGTAATTGGGAGAGGGGGAGTCCAATTTTACTAAAGTCACGAATGAAATGATTGTAAATTCCAGCATGAACTAGGAAATAACACACATCCTGTATATTTTTTTGGAATGGTATGGAATAAAAAACATCCAATTTTGATTTATCTACATGGATACCATCCCTAGAAATTACATGTACCCAAACTATACCTTTCCGCACCATGACATGGCATTTATCATAATTTAATACAAGATTCTTTTCAATACGGTGATGTAGGACTAAACCAGGACTACTTAATCATTCATCAAAAGAGGATCCATAAACAGTAAAATCATCCATGAAAACTTCAATGCAATTTTCCAAGTAATCTGAAAAAATACTAACCATGCATTGTGGGAGAGTACCCAGAGCATTGCACATACCAAATGAAATCCTCCTATATGTGAATGTGCCAAAGGGGAAAGTGAAGTTTGTCCTTTCCTGATCCTCAAGGGCAATATGGATATGAAAGTATCCAGAATACCCAACAGGAAAAAAGTCATGGGACTTACCTACTAGCCTCTCTAGTATTTGGTGAATGAATGGAAAATGGAAATGATCCGTCATAGTGTATTGGTTTAGTCGGTGATATTCTATATAGACACGCCAACTATTCTGCACATGAGTTGGAACCAATTCATTATTTTCATTTTTGATTACTGTAAGGCCAGTTTTTTAGGAACTACTTGAATAGGGATAACCCATTGGCTATCATTGATTGGGTAAATGATTCCAACAGCCAATAATTTTGTGACCACCTTTTTCAAAAATTCTAGGAGGTTTGGTTTTAGTCGATGTTGTGGCTTCCAAACTAGTTTAGACTGATCATTTAATAAAATATGATATGTACAAATTGATGGACTAATACCAGGAATGTTAGCAAGTGTCCATCCCAAAGCTTGTTTATACTCCCTCAAAAGTTCTTGTAGTCTCAATTCATGCTCAGGAGGGAGTGAAATAGCAATGACGATGGGAAAATTCTTTCCATTCTCAAGATATGAATATTTTAAATCTTGATGCAGTGGTTTCAGTTCCAATTCAGGTAGATCTTGGATTGATGGGAGTGTGTGCAAAAGTGGTAGGTCACTAATCTCATCTAACTTATCAATGGTATCATACTCAAATGAGGAATGATCTTTTACAAGATTAGCAGCATCATCAATGGTCATTGGATCCTCCGTGTTCAAGAAATCACAAATCAATGAACATGCATGACACTTTTCTAGACCACTAAAAAAATAAATGCATGAATCATTTTCTATCATTTCTATCAATGAATATAACTCAGAAGGGGGATCAGGGGAATGAAATGAAGTTTTTTCAAGGGAAGGGATTAAATCTATAAAATTAACATAGAGAGAATCATGTTCTTCTGAGGGGTACTTAGTGGCATCAAGGATATTTAAGTGGACAATGTCACCACCAAAATCTATAGATAATGTACCTTTGTGGACATTAATTATTATTTTGGCAGTTTTCAAGAAGGGTCTCCCCAATATAATCAGGGCATGTCGATTCATCATATCATCCTCCATTTTTATCACATAAAATTCAACAGGAAAAAATTAAATTTTGAACCCTCACAAGAACATCCTCTAACACACCAGAGGGGTGTGTGGTACTCTATTTAGCCAGTTGAACAACAATTCCAGTGGGCTTAAGTTCCCTGAACTGTAATGTAGAGTAAATTTAGTGAGGCATCACATTTATAGAAGCACCTAAATCAAGCATATCATTAGAAAAAGAATACTCCCCTATGGTACATGGAATTGTGAATGTTCCAAGATCATTGCACTTGGAGGAAAGTGATGGCTCTATCGATGGTGAAAATTCCTCCCCAATCTCACTTTTTCATCACCTCACCTTCGGTGTGCACACATCACCTTTAGAAACTTGGCATACCGTGGAATTTTCTTCACGGAATCATTCAAGGGGATGTTAAAAGCACTTTTTTTGAAAGTTTCCAATATTTTTTTCTAATGTTCAGTTTCCTTTTTTTTCTAGGTTGGGTGGCCCTTTGGGGAAATGGAAGAGGAATGGTTGGGCTAGGTGACTCATAAGAATACACACTCTTTCCTTTGGAACATCTTTTCTCAGGACAAGGATTTTCAAAATTTGGAACAATTTTAATGGTTGGGATGGAGGTTTCCTCAAGAGGGGATGACTATAATAGAGGATTAATATATTTTCCACTCCTAAGGGTGATGGAAATAACATTTAATTTATCTCTAGGGTTGACTAATGGTTGAGATGGTAGTTTTCCCAACACATGAATTTGAATTTCTTCCCCTGAGTTAGAAAGTTGGCCTAATCGGGTTTTGAGGTCTTGTATGGCTACCTGCGTGGTTTGTTGGAATGGGATATTATTGGCACCCATTTGTTTTATCATATCTTCAAGTCTAGGCTTGGGTTTTGGAGGGGGCAGTTGGAAAGGCCTTTGGGGTGGCTGAGGATTTCTGGGTGGTGGTGGTGGATGACTACTTTGACCTTGTTGGTTCCATGTTTGATGTGGCTAGTTTGAATACCCCCTTGCCTATCAACTTGGTTTTCTTTACACCCAGAGTTGGATGGATAATATGGTTCTTGCCTAAAGGTTTGGTGATAGGGGGAACCTAGAAATATTTCCTGACAACTCTCAAATGTTTCTCTTAATTGGGGACATTGGTCTGAATAATGGGTGTCAAAAGAGAATATTTCACAGTGGATGGAAGGAGGTGATTGAGATTTCCCTTGGGAGTGAGTGAGTTTTCGTAATGGGGTACTTACTTCTTCAAACTTTATGTCCACCTTCTTCTCGAATTCAATACATTTCACCTCATGGACACCTCGAATAAGTACATAAGACCTTTTACTGAATTGTTGAGGGTTTTGTGACATGTTCTCAATTAGGGTCCTTACAAAGATTGGGGTTTATCCACTAGTGCACCACCTACAGTAGCATCAATCATGTTATGGTCAATTAGAAACAAAACTTCATAAAAATACTGAATTAAAAGTTGATCACTTATTTGATGGTGTGGAAAAATTGAACACAATATTTTAAATATTTTCCAATATTCATGATGTGTTTTCGCTTGAGATTGTCTTATCCAACAAATTTATTTCCTTATTGTTGGATTTCGAGAGGTTGGGAAATAGTTTCCTACAAAAATCCATTTCATGTCCGCCCGAACTCTTATTTGTGAATTAACATAATAAAGCCAGTCTTTTAGAGTGTATTCTAATGAAAATAGAAATTACCTAAACTTTACTTGTTCTTCATCCACATTTGCAGGTTTTAATATTGAACACATAGTATGAATTTTTTTTAAATGTTTATGCGGGTCTTCTCCCGCCAGTCCATGAAATCTAGGGAACAGTGAATTAGACCAGATTTTAATTCAAAATTTGGTGCCTCACCTTTCATTTGAATATATGTGGGTTAGAAGTCAACAGTTGGTGAGGTTAGTTATTTTTGTGTTAAACTGTTTACAACCATTTTAAACTTGTTAATTTCATGTTCGATTTTGGTTCTAGAAGAAGATGGGTTTAGAAAAGTCTCATGTTTTGGTGTGTCCTCCTTCAAAGAGTTGTCTTGTGCGTCTTGGGGCTGCTGACGTAAGATCCTCTCTGGTTCAGGATCGAAAGGTGGTAAATCTCCCGGATTAGAATGATTCATGCACAAAACCTACATAATAAATAAATCAGAACACAAAGTTATGGGTAAAGGTATAAGATAAAACAAATAAATATTCACAAAATTTACAAAAATCTTATAAAAAACACACACTAAAAACCAAAGCACTTCCCAAAAATGGTGCCAAAATTTGACCGCGCATTCATGACACATAAAATTCATTATTTTTTTTATGTTGATTTATAGTCTAGGGAGGACCCTAGGTCATCTCTCAAGGAGCATTGTTGGGTTTAGAATGTGTGTTTTTACAAAGATTTACTAAAATAGGGGGGTGGTGTTGAAAATAGGTTTAGGATGAAATTACTTAATTGAAAGTTTAAAAGTGGAGAAATCAAATGTGTTTTGAAAAATATGAGATACAAGGGTTCATTTTGAGTTCTCTACACACTTTAAATTTCATCATTCTTGGATATTGTTTTAGTTTTGGAGTAATTATTTGGTTGAAATTAATTGGAATCCTGATTAATTTCTAAACCTTTAATTCATTGCATGAAAAACCAAACTTTTACATAACAATTGTATTTTAAAGTTCCAAAACATATGCATGGAATAAGAGCTTCAAAAGTAGATTTAAATCTCAAAAAATAGGTTAAGAAAAGGATTCTTGTGTTACCCAATTTGAATAACACAATTCACGCACTCAAAAACCTCATGTCGATCGGTTCAAAATTAAGAGCATCTCATTCACATGCATCAAAACAATCATTAAAATATGAATGTATGAAAGATACATAGAATGAAATGTTTTAACACTAAAATTACTCTAAACCAGTAGCTAATATATGCGTTTGAAATGCCTAGACATGTGTGTAGCTCCCTCACAATGAACACCCACAGATTTGCTTGACATCCGATAGAGGAGGAAGCTCGGGCGGAAGTCCTTATTCATTCCTGATCTCCCTATGAGGATAGGGGATTCTAGAACATTAAATATGAGGAGAGGAATCATAAGTAAATACAAATTTCCAGCACTTCACTCCTTGGCCAAACTCCCAAATGAGGTGCCCTTGGTTCCTTTTTATATCCAAAATGGGACATGGTTTTGGGCACCCTGTTTTTGTGATACCAGTTGTGTCTTGGTTTTGGAATAGTACAAATACATATCACGACTTGAACAAAACATGAGAGTTGTTGTTTGGCCTATTGAATTTATAGTTGTTGAATTTAGAGGCCATTAGAAAATTGGATTGGGAAATATGGTCAAAAGAGAAAAACAGACTTTTGAATTTGGGAAGTTTTTTTCCCCTAGACAGAATGGTATAGATGGGCCACCAGATGGACAAATTTGGATTTGGTACCTTAATAAGAGTTGTATCCCATGATTTTATGGAGAGGAAAACAAAGATTAATCAGGTTTTGATGCATTTATGTCTCATAAATTTCAAAACAGTGGACATATGTCTATTGGATGCCATGCAATTTGGCCAATTTTTCTTCTAGATGATCTTCAGGCCTCCAAATCACCTCCACCTTTAATGAAAATATCAAAACATGTATAATTTCACTTTTTAACAGTACTAAAAATTAATTAATTGAATAAACCAAGAAGTTATATTTAGTATTATATTTTTAATATTCATTACAAAACTAGTTTAAAACAGCGGTGTAAAGGTTTAAATGAATAGTGAATCTCTATGAAATCACACCCCCACACCTAAACATTTGCACTCCTGGGAAAAGTCACATATCCAAAAAATATTATGAATGTATATGTTCCAAAAATCATGAAGATTTAACATTTTTGGAAATTTTATTTAATTAAAGTAATGTGATCCATGCACTAACCATACCAAGGAGTTCTTCCTAGTGAAAATGGAAAAGGAAGTATCATTTATCATATCACAATGAAATTCAAAGAGATTCATGAAACTAAATTTAGAATGGAATTAAATAGTCATCCATTCCACTAACTCTCCATGTATGTGTTTGAAAACGATTCCATGTTATTCTTTGAACTTTCTATCCAATAAATATAGGTTATTTTAACATTATTCATCTTTAAATGATTTTTTCCACCGAACCTGCCTTACATCCTTTGAAATCATATTTAAAGACCCACTCACTTATGCATTACTAGAAGTCAAACCATAAGATCACGACCTAGATATCCCCATATGCTGCGCATTTCATTACTCCCCTCATTTATTATTTTTTTAGAAGTTTCATTTGGAGAAAATATCACACTCATCTCTCAACCCATGTTTGATCTCCTCACGACACTAATTGAAATAGTTATAACAAGATCAATGGTCGAGGAGGATTTGTTTTTGATATTCCCAAGACACAACCCATTTTTTTTAGGGCGTAAAATAGTCAGACATTAGGTACACACGCATAGGTCAATCTGGTATAGTAATGAGGCATATCGAATAAGGAATGAACACATGGAAATATCATTTAAAGCTGAAAAATATCAACCTAACATATATTTACCTTATATTAAGTAATAAAAATTCACACTTTTTGGTTTGTTTCATAAAAATGTGTGGAGATATTAGTGATAAAATTTTCCTAAAAACTACATACACAAGGGGCATCAATCATCTCAAATGTTTCACAATGATATAACCATTTATATCATTGATAGAAAACGAGTTCACTAGAAATCAATCCCTGATGTTAAATTCATACAAACATTCACTCCAAAATAGAGACAGGTTTTTTATCAATTATTAAATGAACATCGAATCAAAAATTTCAACATGCATTTTCAGTAAGTTTCATTATCTGTTGACCATAAGGGGGGGAGTAAATATACAATAAAAAAGGCTAAAAATAGAAAAAGAAAAAAGACAATAAAAATTCCTAACTAACCCAGGAATGTAACCAACCCCACACCTAGAATGTGTAGTTTCCTCATTGTAATAATTGAGAATATAATAAGGAAGGATAAAACCTGGCATGTTTCATTAGAATTTTGTTTCTTGAATATGGAGTTCCTCCCTTGGGAACTCTGGAAGGACTTCATGTAACTGCTTCAGCCACTGCCCATCGACAGTGAAGGTTTTCATGGTTTCATTATTTTGAAAATGAAAAACACCAAATTGAGATACCTTAATAACAATGTATGGGCCAAACCAACGGGAAAAAAAGCTTTCCTCGATGCAACTTCAGCCTTAAATTATAAAGGAGGACCTTATTCCCAATGTGGAACTGAAAATGAAGTATAATATAGTTGTGGGCATCCTTGGTTCGCTCTTTATAAATCCTAGAGTTTTCATATGCATATCTTCTCATTTCTCTAACTCCTGAATCTGCAACTTCCTTTGAGAACCAGCACCTAAAAGATTAGAGTTGCATTGTTTGATGGCCCAGTAGGCTTGATGCTCAATCTCAACAGGTTGGTGACAACTCTTTCCAAGAAAAAGATGAAATGGTGACATTCCAATGGGAGTTTTGAAATAAGTACGGTAGGCCCATAATGAATTATCAACTCGAAGACTCTAATCTTTTCTATTGGGTTGAACCGTTTTTTCAAGAATCTGTTTTACCTCTCTATTTGACACCTCAGCTTGACCATTGGTCTATGGGTGACATACAGTAAACACTATATGACTGACCCCATACTGACGCAAAACTGAATGCATTGTTTGGTTTCCAAAATGAGAACCCTGGTCACTAATGATGAACCTAGGTAATCCAAATCATCAAATGATCTGAGTTCTCAAAAATTCCCCAACTGTTTTGGAATCATCTATCCATGTAGCTCAGGCCTTTACTCATTTTTCCACATAATCGACTGCTAGAAGAATGTACATGTTGCCAATGGAATTTGGAAATGGAACCATAAATTCAATGCCCCAAACATCAAACAATTTCATGAAAAATCAACAGTTGTTGTGGCATTTAATTTCTTTTAGAGACATTCCCCATTCTTTTACAATAAGGACAAGATTTGAAAAAATAATGGGCATCCTGAAAAAGTGTTGGACAAAAGGGGCCATAATCAGGGATCTTTTGAGCTGTCTATTGGAGACCAAAGTGTCCCCCACAATAAAGAGTGTGACAGAATCTAAGGATAGACTAAAACTTTCTATCGGGAACACAAAGCCTAAGGACATGATCACTACATGTGTTCCAGAGGTAGATGTAATACCAAATGTACCAATGAGACTCTTGTTTTAGATGATTGGATTGGTCTTTATTGAAGTTAGTAGGAATGAAAGATGCTACCAAATAATTTACAATTTCAGCATATAATGGAATAAAATCTTTCACTCGGTACAATTTCTTATTAGGAAACATATCATTTATAATAATAAAGTGGAATGAGTCAATGTACGAGGATGGGGGAATCCTACTAATATGGTCATCCACCACATTCTCAGCTCTATTTTATCTCTAATTTCTAAATTGAATTCCTGAAGGAGGATCATCCAGTGAATGAGACATGGCTTGGCTTCCAGTTTCATAAGGAGATAACGGAGGGCTGCATGGTTTGAAAACATAATAACTTTTGAACTTGAAATATATGACCTAAATTTTTCCAAGTCAAACAAAATGGCTAGTAATTATTTTCAGTTGTGGTGTAGTTCTCTTGGGAAGGGTCCAGTGTGCGTGAGTCATTGGTAATGACATGTGGATCTTGATCGACCCTTTATGACAAGACTTCCCCAACTGCATAGTTAGAGGCTTCACAAATGAGCTCAAATGGTAAATCCCACTAAGGTGCTTTGATTATTGGGGGTGATGTGAGCCTCCATTTTAACTTATTAGAAGCTTCCTCACATTCATTATCAAAAAAGTTCCTTTTCTTTTTGTAGTAATCAGGAGTGGGGGAGTACAATTTACTAAAGTCACGAATGAAACTACGTTAAAATACAGTATGACCTAGGATTAACCGCACATCCCATACATTTTTGGGTAATGGAAGGGAATATATGAAATTCGCTTTTGATTTATCTACTTTGATACCATCCCTGGAAATGACATTTCCCAAAACTATACCTTATCGCACCATGAAATGGAATTTCTCATAATTTAATACATGATTATTTTCAATATAGCGACATAGGACTAAACCAAGACTACTTAATCATTCATCAAAAGAGGATCCATAAACTGTGAAATTTTCCATGAAAACATTCATCCAATTCTCCAATTAATCCAAAAAAACCATGCATCACTAGAAACTACCCAGAGCATTGAACATACCAAATGGAATCCTAATATATGAAAATGTGCCAAAGGGGCAAGTGATGTTTGTTTTTTTTCTGATCCTCGGGGGCAATATTGATCTGAAAGTATACAAAATACCCATCAAGGAAACAATAGTGGGATTTACCCACGAGCCTCTCTATCATTTAGTGAATGAATGTCCAAGGGAAATGGTCCTTCCTAGTGTGTTGGTTTAGTTGTCAATAGTCTATATAAAAACACCAGCTATTTTTCACATGAGTTAGAACCAATTCATTGTTTTCATTTTTTATTACTTTAAGGACATTTTTTAGGAACTACTTGAATATGACTGACCCATTTTGTATCACAGATGGGGTAAATTATTTAAGCAGCCAATAATTTTGTGACCTCATTTTTCTAAACTTCTAGGAGGTTTGCATTCGGTCGACATTGTGGCTACCTCACTGGTTAAGCCTCATAATTTAATAAAATATGATGTGTACAAATTGATGGATAATACCAGGAATGTCAGCAATTTTTCAACCCAAAGATTTTTTATACTCCCTGAAAAGTTCAAGAAGTCACAATTCATGCTTAGAAGGGAGTGTACTAGCAATGATGGTGGGAAACTTGTTTCCCTTCTCAAGATCTGAATGTTTTAAATCTTGAGGCAGTTTTTTCAGTTCCAATTCAGGTTGATTTTGGATTGATGGAAGTGTTTGTGAAAGTCATAGGTCATTGATCTCATCTAATTGCTCAATGGTATCATCCTTAGATGAGTAATGATCTTGTACAAGCTTAGTAGTATCATCAATGGTCATTGGTTCCTCAGTGTTCAAGAAATCATCAATTAATGAACATGCATAAAACTTTTCTAGACCACTACAACAATAAATTCATGAATCATTTCCTATCATTTCTATCAATGAAGAAAACTTAGAAAGGGGGTCAAGGGAATGAAATGAAGCTTTTAAAGGGAATGTAGTACATCTATAGAATTAATAGAGAGAGAGGAAATTTCTTCTGACGGGTGCTTCATGGCATCAAGCATATTGAAGTGGAAAATGTCACACCAAACACCATAGATAATGTACCATAGTGGACATTAATTATGGTTTTTGTAGTTTTCAAGAAGGGTCTCCCCAATATAATAGGGGCATGTCCATTCATTCTATCATCCTCTATTTTAAGCACATAAAAGTCAACAAGAAAAATTAAATTTTTATCCATCACAAGAACATCCTCTAACACACCCGAGGGGTGTGCGGTACTCCGATTATCCAGTTGAACAAAAATTCCCATGGCTTTAGTTCCCCGACCTGTAATTTAGATTAAATGGAGTGAGGTATCACATTTATAGAATCACCTAAATCAAATATATCATTAGAAAAATAATACTCCACTATGGTGAAGGAATTGAGAATGTTCCAGGATCATTGCACATTATGGGAAGTGATGGCTCTATCCATGCTGAAGCATTCCTCCCCAATATCACTTTCTCATCACCTCTAAGTCACCTTAGATGCGTACACATCTATTTTAGAAACATGGTATAATGTGGAATTTTCTTCATGGCATCAATCAATGGGATGTTAACCTACACTTTTTTTTAATGTTTCCAATATTTCCTTATCAAGTTCAGTTTCCTTTTCCTTTCCAGGTTGGGTGTCCCTTTGGGGAAATGGAAGAGGAATGGTTGGGCTAGGTGACTCAACAAAATACACACTCTTTCCTTTGGAATGGATTTTCTCAGGACAAGGATTTTAAACATTTTTAGCATTTTTAATGGCTGGGATAAAGGTTTCCTCAAGAGGGGATGAATCTAAGGGAGGATTAATCTATTTTCTACTTCTAAGAGTGATGTCACTAACATTTTCTTTATCTCTGTTGATGCTCCTTTCATCACAGAATCTAAAGATTAGAAAAAGGGAAATGACCTAGCACAAATTGATTCATCCTTTGTAGAAAACATAAAAAATCGACAAAGGCATGAACAAGGCTTCAAAAGCACATATGTCACGCAAGTTCCATCACTGTCGCGCAAGTCCACTTGTGCGACGCCTAATGGTAATGCAAGTGACTTGTGCGCCCTAAAGGATAACCGCTCGGGTCTTCTTCAGGCTATAAATTGATCATGTGGGCCCCCCATTCGAGGAGGAATTTTTCCAGAAACTCAGATTTGAGCTCCCGGTGCCCTAGTCTCTTCTCAAAGCTTCCAAAACACTTATAAGGTAATTTCTTACCTAGAACGGAAGATATAAAGAGAGGGAGGAAGGCCTAAGTGTTGAAACTCATCAACACTTGTGCACCTGAGTGGCCAACCCTTAAGGTAAAAGGCCACACTTGTGTGCCGCCTTACTCCTTCAATATAACTTGTGCGCCCCTATTCTGGAAGAACCTCAAGAGGATTCTAAAGGCTTTGACCAAGAGTCGCTCAAGTATTACCCTGCTGTTTAACTGTCGCGCAAGTACCCATGTGTCGCGCAGGTATACCTGCGCGACCGAGACTTGCGCGCCTATGCAGTACTTGCGTGCCTGACAAGACTTGCGTGCCTCTGCCTCCATGGGTTCCCTTATTTCCCATTTCACCCATCTTATTTCATTCCACCTCTCATATTCAAGATTTAGTCTTCAAGATACTCTTCAAAGCCATTTATGGCATGATTTCTTGATTTGATATCCTTATCTGAAAGGAATTCTGTGGAATAACTCTCAAAATCTTGTGATTTACACATATTTATGTCACTAAATATTGAGATTTCATTCATTCAACCTCATCCTTTATGATGAGAGAACTCAATAACCTGGGAATCCTCCTTAGGATTAAGCCCTTATCCCCGAATCTGGGACTCCGTTTTCAGGATTAATCCCCAGTCCCTTAATTTTTCAAGTCTCTTAACCTAGGCCTCCATTTCAGGAGTAAGCCCCGGTCATAATTTCTCTTAACCAGTCCTAATTTACCTTTGATATGGGATTCCTTTTCAGGAGTAAAACCCAATCATAAGTCCTCTCTTAATTTTGGCCTCCTTTTCAGGAGTAAGCCCCAACTTAGAGTATTCAAATCTCCATGAAGCACATATACCTTTATGGACCATGTTCCTGGATTTCTTCTCTAATGTAAATCCTAATCTTCATTTATCTGGGTAGTCATACATACATAAGCCCCACATTATTTCTTATGATTGCATCTTTCATGGCACAATTGTCTGATTTTTACATATACATCTTGTTTCTCACACCAAGCATGACTCACGCGAGCTTAGCGTGTAAAAGTAATTATGACATCTTTCTTTGAGCCATCAATCATAAACATCATACTCCCTTACTCGAACTACATGGGTTCTGATTCCTTTTATAAACAAAGGATACATAGGTAGCCCATCTGCGCGTTCTATCCCAACTCTAAAATAATTCATGTCCTTCTGAATGAAAATAAACTTCAAGTGCCCCAGTGAGTGGCTTTAAAACCAGTATGGTCATCAGAAGGACCAAGATAATTTTACGTATCAAATGATACAATTGACTAAGAATCTCTAAAAAATACAGATGATTCTTTATCAGTGAAGAACCTCGAATACGTATAAAAGATTCTTTAAATTTCTTACATATCGATCATTTATTGTCAGATCTAAAGGAGAAATCATTTTATACTTAGTAATGTAATAAGGATTCACGAACATAACTTAAATCTATAAAGAGAGTCTCGGAGTAGAAAATAATTCCCCTCAAACAGGTGTGATGAGTCCGACCTCCCATCCTCTCAACCAATACAAATTCCTAAGCCTCATCAGTCCACAAACTAATGAGCTCCTACCTTTGGAAAGTAGGTCCGAATGGATGTGGAATCATTGGTTGTTTCCGGTTCTATGAACAAATTTGTTAGAAACCGATCGGAATGTTTGAATCTCCCATCAAAGGAGGTCATCCCCGAAGTCCGAGGGAAACAAAAATGGTGAACCCGACGTGAATCCTTAACCAATTTAAAATGATGTTTTAACTATTTGTTAGGCCCCTATTTAAAACTCAATAAGAGGGCCAACAAAAACAATCATTGACATATGTGCTCATCCAAAAGATGTAGTGGCTGAATGTATCTTGATTACGTCTGTTATATCAAATAGGCACTATTTTCCAAGATCTTTTGCATTTCTAGAATGGCTGCTCTCAAGTTCACACCTGTGAATACTGCTGCTACAAATGCCACTACTGCTACTCCTGCTGGATCATTGTCCACTCTAAGGATGATATCACCTACTCAGCGTATTCAATGATGGGCATCAAACGCGCTGGTTAAGGAGTACCGTCAACACGGTACCATCCCAACTCTGGAGGCTGCCCGACAAGCCCTCCAAGTGAACAACTCACAACGGTCGTCCGGACAACGACGACCAGTGATCCAGAAGTGGGTGGTGCTGACTACCGTCTCCAACCATTTCGGGACATTATCCCCGAAACGCAATCACCATTCGCTAAATTATTCTGGGGAGGTGAATGAGCAGGTCCCTTAGGGACATAATTCAAATAGACAGGAGTCCTTCCTGAGGGCTCCCACCAACAATCGCTGCCAGACTCGCGCGACAGTGCGCCCTCAACATGATGAGGGTACCGACTCCAGGCGTTCGGCTCAGGTTTCTCGAACCCGAGCAGGCAAGAAGAATCGCCAGAGGCGAAGTCCGGTAAACAGTGAGCAGGTTCTCATCTCTTCTATCTCCGGAGAAGTCCACCAACCTAACTTGGTGTCAAGCAACAAGCAGGCACACACACCTACCTGTTTTAATTCCGATGTCCAGCAGACTCGTCTGGCAGTATCATGCCAATCCCGCCAGGCAATTCCGGCGGAGTACTATAGGCAGGAACATACACCTATTTATACATCATCAGCTAGTCAGCAGGCTCGTCTGACTACATTTTATGGATCTCGTCAACTACATTCGGCGAACTATTATCAGCAGGCACATACACCTGCTAGTACTAATCAAGCCTACCAACAGTCTCACTTGGTAGCATTTGGAGAAGTTAGTCAGAAAGCCCCGACAAAAAATAGGAGGCAGACTCAACTCTCTGCCCCCACACTTGAGTACTGTCAGGATTCACTGACAGGAAAAGGAGGACAGGAGTTGGCGCATACACCTACTCCAAGCCCGGAATGGACGTATATTCCCGTTCTGGCAGCTGAAGTCACCAAGCATATTCTATCGATGGTGAAAGAGCAGAAGAAAATCCCTGATCATATTCTGGATGCCTTCCAGGATATTATAACAACTTCAGCGGCATCTCAGGGAAAGACACATGAATCTATCCCTACCAGTGGAGTGACAGATCAACAATTCACTCTGGAACAGACACACACATCTGTTCCAATCCAAGAGTGTTGTGGGGCATACTCCCCCATATCATACGGACAACCAAGTTAGGCTTATACACCTGATTTGAGTGGAAATCGTCAGCCTAACCTGACCATGTTTCCTGATCAGGCACATACACCTACTCAGATCATCCACTTTCTTCAACAAGTGGTTTCTAAAGCGAGTAAGAAGGCGTCTAAGAAAAATACCCTCCCGACACAGTCAAGAGATCAAGATCCAATCTGTAACAAGGCCTTGCTCGATGCTCGAGTTCTTGAAGCCCTCAGACAATTGTCTGTTGAAATTAAAGATTCTACTCCCTCATTTACCAATAGTGGGAACATTAATTCTGAAGGTCTTCAACAGAAACTTCCTCATGAATGCTTGCTTCATGACAGTTCGGTCAATCTCGAAGTTTCATCTTCAGATAAGAGCCACATGAACCCTCTGTGTTGTCAGAAGACCTAGGAGCAAGAGATCTCATCTTTTATTGTAACCCATTATAGTGGTCCTCCCCATGATGATGAATTTTGCTGCGAAATTACTCTCCGTAGTAGTGATGCACATTTCCTAGAAAATGCTATAGTTGACAATGTAGTGCTGAGAAAGAAAAAGAATCAGAAGAAGATGAGTATGTGTCAAAGCCTAAGTTGTATTTGACTCTGGCGGACTTCATGCCATCTACTTCAAAGCCATGGGCACCGCCCCACAAAATGGAACAACCTAAACAGGCTAATCAGGTAGAGTCTTCATCAGATGAAGATTTAATCTTTGGTTCTGTTAATATGATTCAATTAACAGATCCATATGCCAGTCGCAGTTTCGATTTAAATGAGCATGAATTCCCGGTATCAAATAGGGGAATCAGAGGAAGTTTCATGGGCTTAGGATACAGGGGAAGACATGGATCTTTCAGAAGCCACTATTCCAATTCTACCCTTGCTAGAACTGTGTATGCAGTAGAAACTCGTGTTAGAGCCCTTCAGTGAGATCAGCAAGAACAAGCAAGTTATTCTACCAATAGCAAATTCAGTCCTGGCACAGTTATTTTGGAAGAGTAGTTGAAGGATCCATATTCTTCCTCTCAGCAATTAAATGGATCTAATCGGTCTAATCTTCCAAAACCAGGAATATTGCCAACTCCTATCCCGATACAAGATGCATCAACTTCGAAAGCATCTGCTTCCAAGGTACCTGCTAAACCACATATTCCTGTTGGGAAACACAGACCTCTGGATCAAAAGTATGATATATTGAAACACTTGGCCCAAGTACCAGCCATGTTATCAATTTTGGATGCTCTGAATCTGTCAAAATATCTTCGGGAAGCACTCATTGAGGCTTTGTCAAGTCCTCAGGAGTTTGAAACTGAAATTGTTGCAGCTGAAGTCTATCACATAAAGAATAATCCTGCAGAATGCCATTAAATAATATATTTTACTGATGAAGATGAAGATGATGTTGTGCATGTACATATTAGACCATTGTACTTGTCTAGAAAGGTCAATGGCATAGACGTCCGAAGAACTTTCATTGACAATGGTTCAGGAGTCAACCTCATTCCCATTCGTACACTTCATCGATTGGGCCTCACGGAATTTGATTTATCTTCTTCTACCATGATGTTACAAGGATATGATAAAAATGAACAAGAACCACTAGGAAAAGTTACACTCAGAACTCGGTTTGGAGATCTTGTATCCAATTCAGATTTCATGGTTGTTGATCAAGACTCACCCTTCAACATCATGCTTGGAAGACCCTGGCTACATCAACATGCGGTTATCCCTTCATCATACCATCAATGTCTCAAATATTGTTTCGATGGTCAAGTTGGGACATTTTATGGTGATAAGGCCCCGTTCAAGACATGTGAGTCTCAATATATTGAGGCGGAATTATATCACATGAAGGGAAGGGAGAAATCCACAACAAAGGAGATTACCAAAGTTAATGCTCCATATGGTTTGGAGAAAATTCCAGTAAATCCATTTACACATATGATTACAGATTATGTGTTGCCTATCAGTCAAATTGACAAGATAGACCCAAAGCAAAATACTCTTATGGAAAGATCCATAATGTCAATTACGGCAATCGATCCAGACAACATGGGATAAATTGGTAATCTACCAAGCAGTGATGAAAGCACAAATGGTGACGTCTTCATTTCATCTGCTGAAATACAACATGTCTATGCTTCGCCAATTAGGCCAGAAGAAGTTATAGAAACATTGGAGGTGAACAATGATGTCGATTTTCAATCCATCATCTCCTCTTTATTACCCAAAGAAGACCCTTCATCATCAATCGGGTCGGAAATGGAAGCTTCTTCTTCAAGATATGAAAATTTTGACATCTCTTCTGATCATGAAAATTCTACTTTATCATCTACTATGCAAGTAGAAATGGAACAAATAACACATGATAAAGAAGAAGAGGAAGATCTTAGAGATGCTCCTCCAACATTTGAAGAGGGTATCTCTACCACTATGGATGAACTCAGAGAAATAAATCTAGGTACAAAAGAAGATCCAAGCCCCACTTTAATCAGTGTGGCCATGACTCTTGAAGAGAAAGTGATTTATATTTCTTTTCTAAAGAAAAATAGAGATATATTTTCCTGGAACTATACAGAAATGCCCGGGCTTGATCCTGATGTTGCTACTCATCATTTGGGTTTACCAGAAGAACATCGAGGATTTAAGCAAGCCGCGAGAAGAACACACCCAACTTATGCTTCCAAAATTGAAGCTAGAGTGGATAATCTTATCAAATATAACTTTGTCAGAGAAGTTCAATATCCCAAGTGGTTGGATAATATTGTCCCTATAAAGAAGAAGAACGTACAAATTAAAGTTCGCATCGATTTCAGAGATCTTAATCGGCATTTTCCTAAGGATGATTTCCCAATTCCGATTATAGAACTTTTAATTGATGAAATAGATGGCTATGAAGCACTTTCCTTCATGGATGGATATTCTAGATATAATCAGATCTGAATGGACCCAGAAGACGAGGAATCTACAGCCTTAAGATCCCCTCAGGGTGTGTTTTTCTACCGGGTAATGCCCTTTGGCTTAAAGAATACAGGTGCAACTTATCAGCGTTCCATGCATCGTATCTTCAAACCCTTCTTAGGGAAGTTTGTTGAATGCTATGTAGACGATTTGGTAGTTAAATCCAAACAACGTTATAATCACTTGTCGGATTTAGAAGTCGTATTCCGCAAGCTTCGAAAACATAATTTGAAGATGAACCCCTTAAAATGTGCTTTTGGGGTAACCTCAAGAAAATTTCTCGGCTTTTTTGTGTGCCATCGTGGTATTGAAGTCGATCCTGAGAAGACCAAGTCAATCCTTGGTATGTCACCTCCTCAAAATTTTAATGAATTAAGTGGACTTCAAGGACACTTAGCCTATATTCGGCGTTTCATCACCAATTTAGCAGGCAAAAGTTTACCCTTCACCAAATTGATGAAGAAGGGAGTCGCTTACCAGTGGACTGAATAATGTCAAGAAGCATTCGATATTCTCAAGAAATACCTCTTGAGTCCACCGGTACTCATGCCACCTGTTGAAGGAAGAACACTTATCCTCTACGTGACAGCTCTAGAGCAATCATTGGGTTCCTTTCTTGCTCAAAATAATGATGCTAGGAATGAAAACATCCTCTACTATCTCATTCGAACTATAAATGAAGCAGAAACCCGGTATTCAAGTATTGATAAGTGCTGTCTGGCATTAATCCTTGCATTTCAGAAGTTGAGACACTACCTGTAACATCACGAGGTCTAATTGGTATCTCACAACAACCCGCTAAAATTCATCCTTAGTCTTCCAATGCTTACAGGACGTTTGGCAAGGTGGGAAGTTATTTTGCAACAATTCAACATTCAGTATGTGTCTCAAAAGGTGATAAAGGGACAAGATCTGTCTGATTTCCTAGCTGAACACCCTTTAGTGGAAGACACATCTTCAGATATTGAACTCCCTGATGAGGAAGTATTCTCTATTCAACAAAGTCCTCGGGCATGGTAAATGTATTTTGATGGTGCTTCCAGAGGTCCAACAGGGAGGAAAATGGAAAATCCTAAATTCAACAAAGTTGGATTAGGAATTGTGCTCATTTCTCTAGAAAAGGTAGTGTTACCTTATTCCTTCTTATTGTGGGAAGGTGGTACCAATAATGAAGCCAAATACCAAGCTCTCATCGTAGGCTTGGAATTAGCACTTCAAGCACAAGTAAATCACTTAAAGGTGAAAGGTGATTCAGACCTGGTAATCAAACAAGTCAATGGGGATTATGCCATAAGAAAAGAAGAACTAATCCCTTTGTATGATTATGTCAGAGAGTTAATGACAGAATTCCCTTTGGAACCAACATTTTCTTATGTCCCAAGATCACAAAATGCTCAAGCTGATGCACTGGCTAATATAGCCACAGCTCTAGCAGATCCAAATCAGGACGAGACAACCATCAGTATTGCCCACCGTCGTGCAATTTCACCTTATGTTCAAATCGGAACAGTGGAAATTAATGAAATTAGTCCCATTCCTGAACCATATGGTCATACTACAGGATGGATGTCACCTATCAGAGAATACCTTCAAAATGGAACACTTCCACCTGATAGAACTGAGAAAGAACAAATCCGGCGACGTGTGGTCAATTTTACTCTTTATGATAGCCCAGATCACCTAGAGAAAATTCTCTAAAACGTGGTTTTGATGGAGTTCTCTTCAGATGCATTGATGGTGAATAGACAATGGATGTCATGAAAGAAGTGCATACAAGAGTCTATGGTGCCCACCAGTCTGGACATAGACTGTCTGATCAGATTCGAAGGCTTGGATACTTTTGGACTTCAATGATACAATATTGTGTCGATTTCACAAAGAAGTTTCATTCATGCCAAGTACATGCCAAATTCATTCATAAACCTCCAGAGTTGCTTCATACAGCTAAATACACATGTCCATTTTCCACATGGGGAATAGATGTGGTGGGACCTTACCCTTCGGCTACGGCCAAGAAGTTTAAGTACATTCTTACTGCTACTGACTTCTTTTCCAAATGGGCAGAGGCAATACCTCTCAAGGAAGTCAGTTCTAAATGCGTTGTTAGCTTCATCAAGTCTAACATCATTACCAGATTTGGTGTCCCTCATACCATATTGACGGACAATGGCACCAACTTCTATTCATCCGAGGTGAAGAAGTTATATCTAAAATAAAACATCAAATCCAACCATTCATCTCGGTATCATGCAACGGCCAATGGCCAGATTGAATCCTTTAACAAGACTCTTTCAAATATACTACAAATGATGGTGGATAAAGATAAGAGGTCATGGCCTGATAAACTCTTTCATGCTTTATGGGCTTATCAGACTACCACCCGCACTGCAACTCGGTCAACTCCATATTCATTGGTATATGGAATGGAAGCCATCTTTCCCATTGAAGTTCAACTACCATCACTCAGAGTTGCCATTTGTGATCAATCATCTATAGAAGAACAATCTCAAAAGCAATTGAATGAATTGGAATTGTTAGATGAGAAAATATTGTGCACTTTGCACCACTTAAAAGTCTATCAGAATCAAATAGCATGAGATTTTAACAAAAAAGTTCATCTTCATTCATTCACTCAGGGAGAATTGGTATTAGTTCTCAGAAATCCAATGATACCAGGAAAGAAACCTCACAAGCTTGAGCTAAAATGGGAAGGACCTTATTCAATACATAGGGTCTACTCCAATGGAGCTTATTCATTAATCTCGATGGATGGATAACTCATCACTACTCCAACCAATGCCAGATTTTTGAAGAAGTATTTTGTATAAACACAAAACCTTTTGTCCTTGATATATGACGCTAAACTATACAGAAATGGTCCATAAATATGACCTTAAACTATTTTCACATACGTCCAACATGACGTTAAACTGTGTCACCTTCATTGTTTTTTCTATATGACGTTAAACTATACAGTAATGGTCCATACATATGACCTTAAACTATTTGCACATACGCCCAACATGACGTTAAACTGTGTCACCTTCATTTTTCTTGCTATATGATGTTAACCTATACATCAATGGTCCATACATATGACCTTAAACTATTTGTATTACTTTCATCCCACACGGCGTTAAACTGTGAAAAAGTTCCTTAAATGGTCTAGTATGACCTTAAACTGCAACTAGGTCCTGTATGACCTTAAACTACATCAATGGTCTAGTATGACCTTGAACTGCATCATCAACAGTCCATGCATATGACCCTAAACTATTTGCAAGTCCCTTACGTACAGCAAGACGTTAAACTGTGATGTCCTAACTACATAAGGCTAACCTATATAAAAGTCCCTTATGTCCAGAAAGAAATTAAACAACATAATCATCAAAAGCTCATGTATGACCTTAAACTACACTTTTGTCCAGCATGACATTAAACTGCACCATCCACGGTCCATGAATATGACCTTAAACTATTTGCAATTTCGTCCAACATGACGCTAAACTATATCGTCCCTTTTTCATCCAACATGACGTTAAACTGTGGAAAAATTCCCCAATGCGTCCAACATGACGTTAAATAGTGTACTCTTTTGTCCTCACTGCATGACATTAAAATGCACAGTCCCCCTTTCATCCAACATGACTTTAAACTATATTGTCCCCATCGTCCTAACTACATGACGCTAAACTGTACAGAAAGTCCTTGATATGTCCTACATGACATTAAAATGTACTTTGTCCCTGATATATGACATTAAACTGTGTAGCACCAATAGTCCGAACTGCAAGACTTTAAACTACATAGTCCCTTTATATGTCCTACATGACATTAAACTATGCATCGTTAAGGTTGTTGTTACCTCTTGTTTCTCACACCGAGTATGACTCACGTGAGCTTAGAGAAAACCTCAACCATAACACTCTCTTTGGGATACTAACCATGTGTAAGTCCCAACAACATCATTTTTTTATGTCTTTGTCCCCAAGAACAACTTGATCATTAATTCATTCTTTAATTGAACTATGAAGACTTTGATCCTTGCCTTCCAGGCTGGGTACGTAGGGAAACTCAATCCGAAAATAAATCTCTTCACATCGGTTCACCTCCTTCTCATATGATGTTGATTCGTGAAACCGCCCCTAGAATCAATATCTTTACATTGGTTTACTTTGGTCCTTGCTATAAGACGTTAAACTATAAAACACTTTTGTTCGGTATGACAATAAACTACAATATTCTTTGATACCCTCACCTGAGAGGGAACCATTATTTACATTGATTTTTCAATCATGTCTCATTTCAAAGACTATGTGCATACATGGCAATGCCCAAACCTTTTTTCTTGGGTTAAACCATCATTGTACTAAAATCCCCTTTTACCCTTCACATGTACGAACCAAATTTGTACATAGGGTAATTCTAGAACTACGTGGGCTTGATTCCCATCCTTATGGGATACATAGGAACGTTCGAGTGTCCCTTGAATCCAGCCCCAAGTCTTTGGGCCTAACCCCAAATTCCACTTTCAGTTCCCTGGCTGAAAATTCCCTATGAAAACACACACTGTGTATTTCTTACAATGGTCCAAGATCTATGACCCTAAACTAAGATCTCTAATCCTTTTGTCCCACATGACGTTAAACTGTAATTTAAGAACTACGTATGAGCTTGATTCCCATCCTTAGGGGATACGTAGTGAAGTCCAACATTTCAATTCAGGACCCATCCACAACATGATTATGGTTAGCATTGATCTGTGTATCTCTGTATACATTGAACAATACCCATATTTATGTGTCATAATACTAACCTTAAATATTTTAAGATCTTTATAAAACCATTTCATGACTTCTGGGTCACAAAAATATCAATCTTCTGAGAATTATTTTGGCTGGCTATGCAGAACATGCCTATAGGCGGCCTTATATAAACAGTCTACATAATAGACTTGTTAGACAAAAGATACTATTATCTGACTATGCATCCAATGCCCTTAGGTGGACCTGCATAATTCAACCCCCTAACAGGTTTATCGGATAGTGATAACTTCATTCTTGGGAAGAATGCCTCTTTTGTCCTTATTTGTCTTAAATGACAGTATGTAAAGATCCGCAAAAATAGCCATCCTTAACATTTTTGTCCCATATCCTTTTTCATGATCTGAAAGTATTAAATTCTATAGTTTATATTCTCCTTCCCTACGTTTGGGTCAGACATTCATAAGAGTAATATCCATCCAATTATTTGATAATATTGTTTGGAAATATCTTTTACATATTTCACATACCTCTTTCCATACAGAAAACTCTATACATTTGAAAATTTGAATCTCCATAAACTTTCACTGGATTTTGGTACTAGGAAAGTAAATTTCTAAGAGTTCTTTTTCCTGACTATGCACCACGTGCCCATAGGTGGCCTTGCATAAACAGTCTACATAACAGACTTGTTAGCCAAAAGATACTATTTATTTAACTATGCAGCCAATGCCCTTAGGTGGCCCTGCATAATTTAACCCCCTAACGGGTTTGTTAAATAATGGTAACTTTATTGTTTGGAACTACTTCTTCTAATGCCTTTTTGCACTTTTTCATATCATTCCTCAGGTTCAAATATTCTTAAGTTATAGTTTACATATTTTTCCTCATACTTGAGTATTGTACTATGTTTTCAGATGAGTTTTCAAGGAATTGAGTCAATTCTAATCCAGTTCGGTCAAATCTATTTCAACCTTAAACATTAGCATTTTTATGGCCGACATGCATGACTTTAAACTGCCATATTTCTTGTTCCTTTTGATTCTCGATTTCCTCAGAGTCAAATCCTCTTTTCTCTCTGGATCCAACTCCGAGGGGGGACTTTTGTTGATGCTCCTTTCATCACAGAATCTAAAGATTGGATAATGGGAAATGACTTAGCACAAATTGATTCATCCTTTAAAGAAAACATCAAAAATCGACAAAGGCATGAACAAGGATTCAAAAGCACATAAGTCACGCAAGTTCTATCCCTGTCATGCAAGTCCACTTGCGCGATGCCTAATGGTCATGCAAGTGACTTGCGCGCCCTAAAGGATAACTGCCCAGGTCTTCTTTAGCCTATAAATAGACCCTGTGGGGCCCCATTAGAGGAGGAATTTTTCCAGAAACTCAGATTTGAGCTCCCGGCGCCCTAGTCTCTTCTCAAAGAATCTGAAACACTTATAAGGTAATTTATTACCTAGAACGGAAGATCTAAAGAGGGGGAGGAAGGCCTAAGTGTTGAAACTCATCAACACTTGCGCACCTAAGTGGTCAGCCCTTAAGGGAAAAGGCCATACTTGCGTGCCTCCTTACTCCTTCAACAGAACTTGCGCGCCCCTCTTCTGGAAGAACCTCAAGAGGATTCTAAAGGCTTTGACCAAGAGTCGCTCAAGTATTACACTGCTGGTTAACCGTCATGCAAGTACCCATGTGTCACGCAGGTATACCTGCACGACCGGGACTTGCACGCCTCTGCCTCCATGGGTGCCCTTCTTGCCCATTTCACCCCTCTTATTTCATTCCACCTCTCCTATTCAAGATTCATTCTTCAAGACACTCTTCAAAGCCATTTATGGCATGATTTCTTGATTTGATATCCTTATCTGAAAGGAATTTTGTGGAATAACTCTCAAAATATAGTGATTTACACATCTTTATGTCACTAAAGATTGAGATTTCATTCATTCAACCTCATCCTTTACGATGAGAGAACTCATTAACCTGGGCATCCTCCTTAGGAGTAATCCCCATTCCCCTAATTTGGGCCTCCTTTTTCAGGAGTAATCCCTAGTCCCTTAATTTTTCAAGTCTCATAACCTGGGCCTCCTTTTCAAGAGTAAGCCCCAGTCTTTATTTCTCTTAACCAGTCCTAATTTACCTTTGATCTGGGATTCCTTTTATGGAGTAAAACCCAATCATAATTCCTCTCCTAATTAGGGCCTCCTTTTCAAGAGTAAACCCCAAGTTAGAGTATTCAAATCTCCATGAAGCACATATACCATTATGGACCATGTTCCTAGATTTCATCCCTAAAGTAAATCCTAATCTTCATTTATCTAGGCAGTCATACATACATAAGCCCCACATTATTTCTTATGATTGCATCTTTCATGGAACAATTGTCTGATTTTTACCAATACCACTTGTTTCTCACACCGAGCACGACTCACATGAGCTTAGAGTGTAAAAGTAATTATGAAATCCTTCTTTGAGCCATCAATCATAAACATCATACTCCCTTACTTGAACTACGTGGGTTCTGATTCCTTTTATAAAAAAAGTATACGTATGTAGCCCATCTGCGGGTTTGATCCCAAATCTGAAATATTTCATGTCCTTCTGAATGACAATAAACTTCAAGTGCCCCACTAAGTAGCTTCAAAACCTGTATGGTCATCATAAGGACCAAGATACATTTACGTATCAAAGGATACCAATGACTAAGAATCTCTAACAAATACAGATGATTCTTTATCAGTGAAGAAACTCGAATACATATAAAATATTCTCTAAATTTCCTACATATTGATCATTGATTGTCAGATCTAAAGGAAACCACATTTTATACTTTGTAATGTAATAAGGATTCACGAACATAACTTAAATCTATAAATAGAGTCCCGGAGTAGACAATAATTCCCCTAAAAAAGTTGTGATGAGTCCGCCCTCTCATCCTCTCGAATAATGAAAATTCCTAAGCCTCATCAATCCACAAACTAATGTTCACCTACCTTTGTAAAGTAGGTCTGAATGGATGTGGAATCATTGGATATTTCTGGTTCTACGAACAAACCTGTTAGAAACCGATCGGAATGTTTGAACCTCCCATCAAAGGAGGTCATCCCCGAAGTCCGAGGGAAACAATCTCTATGGTTGACTAATGGTTGAGATGGTAGTTTACCTGACCCTTGACTTTGAATTTCACCCATCGAGTTAGCTAGTTAGCCAAATTGGGTTTTCAGGTCTTGTATGGCTGCCTGGGTGGTTTTTTAGAATTGGAAATTATTTATAAGCCATTTGTTTCATCATATATTATAGGCTAGTCTCGGGATTTGGAGGTGGTAGTTGAAAAGGCCTTTGGAGTGGTTGAGGATTTTGGGGTGGTGGTGGTGGATGACTACTCTGACTCTGTTGGTTCCATGGTTGATGAGTCTTGTTTGAATACCCCATTTCCTATAATCTTTGTTTCCTTTCCACCCAAATTTTGATGGATAATATGTTTTTTGTCTAAGGGGATGGTTATAGTGGTGGCCTGCAAAGATTTACTCACAACTTTAAGAAGTTTTTCTTAATTGGGGGATCTGGTCAGAATAATGGGAGTCAGAAGAGCATATTCCGCAATAGATCTAAGTATGAGATTGAGATTTCTCTAGGGAGAGAGAGAGTTTTCATAAACGGGTACTTACCTCATCAAGCATCATTTCCACCTTCATTTT
The DNA here is from genome assembly GCA_963277665.1 of Viscum album. Taxonomy (NCBI): domain Eukaryota; kingdom Viridiplantae; phylum Streptophyta; class Magnoliopsida; order Santalales; family Viscaceae; genus Viscum; species Viscum album. The sequence goes on along the minus strand of OY728155.1, from coordinate 185,328,912 downwards.
GAATTCAGTACTTTTAACCTCATGGACACATCGAATGGGTACACTGGACCTTATAACAAATTGTTGAGTGTTTTGTGCCATGTTCTCAATCAGGGTCCTTATAGCAATTGGGGTTTATCCACTAGTGCACCACCTATAGTAGCATCAATCTTGTTATGATCAATTTTAATTAAACCTTCCTAGAAATACTAAATTAAAAGATGATCACTTATTTGGTGGTGTGGAAAAATTGAATATAATCTTTTAAATCTTTCCCAATATTCATGAAGTGTTTCCCCTTGATATTGTCTTCTCCCACAAATTCATTTTATTATTGTTTCAGTTCGAGGGGCTAGGAAATATATTTTTAGGAAAAAGGCATTTCATGTCTGCCCAGCCTCTTGTTGGAGAATTAACATAATAAAGCCAGTCTTTCTCAGTGTATTATAATGAAATAAATTCCCTAAGATTTACTTTTTCTTCATCAAAATTTGTAGGTTTTAATTTTGAACACACAGTATGAAATTCTATTAAATTTATATGTGGGTATTCTCCTACGAGTCCCTGAAATCTATGCAATAAGTGAATTGGACCATATTTTAATTCAAAAATTGGGTGCCTCTCCTTTCATTTGAATATATGTGGGTTGGATGTCAACATCAGGTGAGGTTAGTTCGTTTAGTGTTCGATTTTTTTCCTCCATTTTATACTCATTAATTTCATGTTCTAATTTGGTTCCAGAAGAAGAGGAGTTTAGAAAAGTCTCAATTTGTGGTGTGTCCTCCTTCAAAGAGTTGTCTTGTGCGTCTCGGGGTCACTGATGTATGATCCTCTCTGGTTCAGGTTCTAAAAGTCGTAAATCTCTCAGATAAGAACATTTCATGCACAAAACCTACACAATAAATAAAGCAGAACACAATTATATAGGTAAAATTATAAGATAAAACAAATAAATATTCACAAAATGTACAAAAATCTAATAAAAACACACTAAAAATCAAAGCGCTCCCCAGAAATAGCGCCAAACATTAACCGTGCTATCATGAAACGTCAAATTGACTATTTTTAAGGTTGATTTATAGTCTAGAGTAGACCCTAGGTCTTCTCTAAAGGAGAGTTGGAGGGTTTAGAGAGTGGGTTTTTACTAAGAAGTACTAAAATAGGGGGTTGTTTTGAAAATAGATTTAGGATGAAGTTACTTAAATGAAAGTTTAAAATTTTAGAAACCAAATGGGTTTTGAAAAATATGAGATAAAAGGGTTCATTGTGAGTTCACTAAAAACTTTCAAGTTCATCATTCTAGGAGATTAATTTAGGTTTGGAGTAATTCTTTGGTTGAAATTAATTGGTATCCCGATTAATTCCTAAGCCATTATCTCATTTCTTGAAGAACCAAACCTTGACATAACAATCGTATTGTAAAGGTCCAAAACCTATGCATGGAATAAGAGATTTCAAATAAGATTTAAATCTCATGAAAGTGGGTAATAAAAGGATTTTTTTGTTACCCAATCAGAACAACACAAGTCACGCACACAAAATCTCATGTCGATCCATTAGAAATTTGGAGCATCTCATTCTCACGCATCAAAACAAGCATTCAAATATGAAAGTATGTAAGATAAAGGGAGATGAATGTTTTAACACCAAAATTACTCCAAAAATAGCTAATATATGCATTGGAACTCCATTTACATGTGTGTAGCTCCCTCACAACGAACACCCATCGATTAGCTTGACATCAGGTGGAGGAGGAAGCTCAGGCGGAAGTCCTTCTTCATTCTCAATCCCCTTATGAGGATAGGGGCCTCTAGAGCTTAAAAGGTATGGAGAGGACTCCTATGTAACTCCAAATTTTCAGCACATCACTCCTTATCTGAACTCACAAATGAGGTTCCCATGGTGACTTTTTATAGCCAAAATGGGACATGGTTTTGGGAACCCCATTTTTGTGATACCACATGTGTCTCGGTTTTGGAATTGTAGAAAGACATATTACGACTTTACCAAAAGAGAAGAGTTTTTGGAAGGCATATTAAAAGTCTCTTTGTCAAATTTGGTGGCCATTATACAACTATATTGGAAGATATGGTCAAAATACCAAAACAAACCTTTGAATTCAGGAAGATTATGTACCCTGGACAGAATGGTTCAGATGGGCCACAAGATGGACGAACAAGACTTTGGTTCCTAAAAAAAGTTGTATCCCATGATGTTTGGGAGTGGATAAAATAGATTCAGCCCATTTTTATGCACTAAATTCTTGTAATTATTTAATAGTGGAAATATTTCCATGGGATGCCATGCAGTTTGGCCCATTTTTCTTCTAAATGATCTTCGGGCCTCCAAATCACCTCCACATTCAATGAAAATATGAAAAAAAGTATAATAACACTTTTTAACAGTAATAAAATTTATTTCATTGAATAAAACATGAAGTGAAATTTATTATTATATTTTTTATATTCATTACAAAACTAGTTTTAAACAGTGGTGTAAGGGTGGAATTGAATAGTGAATCACTATGCGATCAATAGTTCTTATTGAAGAGGTGAAATCCGTTTTAGAGGTAGGTCTCCCCTGTGATACAAAAAACTATATGTTTATTAATGAATGGGTTTTATGGATTGTATAATTTCATGGGTTTAGTTATAAGTTTTAGGGATCATGTGTTATCTATGTAGACAAAATATTAGGGCGTTGGGCCTCCTATTCTTGGAATAAGTGCTCTTTGAAACTTAGTTAAATCTAGATCACCTAGAGATATTGTCACTAATGGGTGAGGGTTCCGAATAGGTTTACATGAGGTCCTGGATTGGTCTCAGGTCATGATATACAAAGTGATATGGACTATTTTGGGATCATTATGATATTTTCAATGTATGATAGGTTTGAATTCAGGTGATGATGGGATAGATGATTGTACAACTTTCATATGACTTAGAACTACCACTTGTGGTTTGAGGACAGTCTTGGAATATTTTGAAAGTGGAATGAGTTCTCCAATACTTTGAATATGTGGAAGAGAGGTGTTTCTTACAATATATAGGATGAGATATCTCCCTTAAAAAATAAGAGATGTGACTTATTTGTGTGTTCTAGAAACTGTTCAGGACTTGGAATTAGAATTATAAAGGGATTAGTGAGAAATTTATTGGCAGGGTACTTGGGTAGTGGGACCTAGATAGAGATAGGTTTTTAAAAATTTTGATTAGGATTTAAAATCCATGGGAGACTATGATTTATGTTGTCACTCATTGGTGATGGTAACAGGATGGTCTCGATGATTAGAGACTATGGAAAGTCTTAGTGATGTTGTGGTTCCCTAAAGGGTGAGATGAGATGTGTTGTGAGGTATGGTTATAGGATCAAATGACCAATTCCTAGGATGTGAGATGGGGATTTTTAGTAATGGTATGTGATCCTAGATAGATATTTAATCTTTGTTCTTGACTGCATGCTTTGTGATAGGTGATGAACCCAGGGGGAGAAGAACCTAAGGCCTGGTCCCACCCTAAGTGAGATGGTTTAGGATGGAATTTCATGAAAGTGAAAATGTCCTCGTGTTTATGAAGTTTGACATTGAATTGAGGGGATTGGGTCGTGAGGATGAACCTTTCCTTGAGAAGGCTTGGGTTAAGGACATCCCATGAGGGGATGCGTTGTAACATGATATGAGACATGGATTAGGAATCCTACATTCATTGATAAGTTAGTGGGTTGGGATTTGGGATGATGACCATACCCAACTCTTTTGGGTAGTGGTTCATTTTCATGTGAAATACCTACCATGAGTCTTTAGGTATGGGATGAGACATGAGTTTGATAGCATGAGGTGAGGTGACTAAGGGATTTTAGTATAGTTACATTGCATGTATGGTTGGGAATAATGATGTTTAGGTTAGAACACAATGGCCTAATGGGCATTCATAACCATTTAGGTGTCATGGTAGACTAATTATAACACAGTGACATGATGAAAATGATTATTTATTTATTTATTTATCTCATACAAACACACAAATATGATGATTTATATCAGGGGTTCTTAGTAATACTCTACATAGTTGTATGCTCACATCCTTCATGGGGTCCTTGGGGCACATTCAATCCTCTTTTTTTAAGGTCAGTGAACATAATGTGCATGGTATTGGGCTAGATAAGATTGATCGGATTTGGAAACATATATGGTGTATGAATTGAGGAAGTCAGTAGAGACCATGTTTATTTTTTGGGTTATTTCAATATATGTGATCGACCTGGTGGGAAATCAGATGAATGCTCATATAACCATGTGTCTATATAGTTCATTTCATTCAATATTAAATTATTTTTATTTACTCATGTGTACATAATTATATTATTGATTGTTTTGTTGTTTTACACTATTTTATTACTCTAGTTCTAGGACATAGTATCCGCATTGTATGGATTAGGACCTCGCAGTTAGTCAGTAGCCTTTGGTGTACCAGGAAGTGTGCTTGAGGCCAACTGAAACACTTTATGAGATAGGCATTCTAGTACGAGGTATTTTACTTGGGGTTGTGATGTGGTGATATGTCATTCACCTAGGGTTTATGATAGTTTTATTCATCATTCAATATAGGGGTTTTGGATTGGTGATATATCATTCACCGAGTGATAAATCATTTTCCTTAGGGATTATTATGGTTGTAGATCATCCAACTAGGAATTATGATTTTGGTTTTATTGTTCACCTTAGGAATTGTTGCAGTGGTAGAATATCCACTTAGGGATTTTGATACGTGGATAAATCAATCACCTGAGTTTTTTTGGAAGTGATACATTATTCACCAAATGATACCTCATGTGTCACTATTATGTGATAATGATTTATCATTAACTTGGGGGATATATTCTAGTGGTAGATTAATCATTTGGGGGTTATGTTTTAATGATACATCATTTACATAGAGAGACTTCATTCACCATATTGATAGTTATATTGGTGATGTATCATTCACATAATGGATATAGATTTGTGATATATCTTTCACCTTATGTATTTTGGTTTAGTGATATATCATTCACCATATTGATAACATAGTTTATAGATAATTTACATGGCTATTATAATTAGTGGTGATAGTTCACTCACACTCATAATATATACATACCATGGGAGAATCATTACATTTAGAAATGTTCCCAAGATAATATGGTCACTCACCAGGTATAGTTTTATCTCCTAATGACATGAAAGGTATTATGGCTTTTATTTTGTTTTCTCTAGCCTCTATGTAAAGGTGGTATGTAAAATATTTGAATGCATGGATTGGTGAGTTGCATAGAGCACTGGATTAAACACATTATCAATATTTACATGAAAATCCACTTGATCAATGCACTCAGTCTTTCAATATGAGTTGAAGAATCTGATTGGGCTATTAGGCTCACCCTACTCACATAAAAGACTTGTGTTTTGGCATAGATGATTATAAATTAATGTATTATTTTACAAATTTGTTTCATTTTTGAGTTGGATTCATGTATTAGTATGAGAATTATATTAGAGAAATAATATTTAGTGGTGGTTGATCATGTGATTTGGTCTACAGGATATTCTATATTTAATTTTTATTTATATTTCTTATATATCTTCCAGTGTTTCTCATGTTACTATTTATATTAATGATTCATTATAATTATATTTTTCTTCTCCATTTTATGTTGATACATCATAAAGAAAATTTACTTCTCTTTATGATAGATTGTGGGTGTACTATTTGATTTCTATTTTTATTTACATGTATTTGGGTTGTTTGTTATATGGATGAGTTATGCTGAATTTTATGTAGATTTACGCATGATCTATGGGGTTTATTTTGAAGGAATAGTCTTCCCTTTAATTTTTTATTATCTTTCCACAAGTCAATTTCCATTCATGTAAGGGGTGGAAGGCTTGTGGTCCAATGGTTTCATTGACTCTCTCATCATTTGGGAAGGAAGTTGTTGGGTATTTAAAAGTGGTATGAGGCAATTACTTTGGATTGCACATGTTTAGTTAGATATTGAAATGGGAATTTAAAACATAGGAGGTATACTTTGTGTATTCCTATAAATCATGGATTTTATTAAGAATAAATTCACCTAGGGATATCCATTTTCTAGAGTAGTCCCAATTGATATGAGTGATATTTTAGAATGATAATCCTAATGTGGAATATATGAGACTCAGAATGATTTATAGGGTTCATCTAAGTATTGGTGACTTTTTCATGCATTATACAAGTGTCAGGATTAGGTAATGATACAAGGTACTTTGGGAGGATTGTTGATATATTTTCTCTTTAGGATCCACTATTAATTGAAGAAACTATTTTTCTATTTTATGTTTTCAAAAAAATATTATAAGTGATGGTTATATTAGTATATATCTAAGGGTATTTATTATTTATTATTGATTTTATTTGTTTGGTTTATATAGGTAAATGATTTTTTTGGTTTGGATCATTCAAAAAACCCCTATTGTTAATAGAAAATTTATTGGGTGTCTTAATACATGTGTAAAATGGATGGGGGTTTTAGGTTTTAAGAAATATAAGGGAAATGGTTATGTAAATGGATTTAAAATTTTATTTTGAAAATGGATTCAATTTTTGAATAAAAGACCTGCTTGGATAGTGGTTTTGGGTTTTTATGGTTTGGGATGAAAATCCTTAGATACCAAGGGATGTTTTCAAAAACTAACTTGATTTTTTGTTATAGGTTTTCAATGGTTGGATTTAGAATGACTATCACTTTTTCTGAATAGTTTCAATTGTATGATGTGATTATTTAGAGAGATTTTCATGATTTGTCCTTAGAAGTTCCCAAATGGATGAATGGAGCTAAGGTTGTATCTATTGTTAATTGTTTGTCACGAGAGTTGTGAAGGAAATTCAATGTATGTTTGAAGTTTCCAATTAACATAAAAAATGAAGAAGTTTTACCATGGTGGTTTTTTTAATATTTAGCTACTACAAGAGAAGACCGTAAAAATAACACAAATTTTGATATTTTCCTAAAAGTAAATACACTTTCTAAGAAGTGTGAGAATTAATTTACATAATAGTATCAAAATAAGTGAATAAATAGATATATGAATAGGGTTATTTAATATTTTAAACAGAAATATAAGAGTAGGATAATATTAAAGAAACCATCAATGTATTTATGGATGAAGATTTGAAGTGGATGAAATTGTGGATAAATCATCCCAATGTTATTGAGATTAAAAGTTGATAAGATCAATGATAAACTACACATGCATGATGTTTTATGAAGGATGATTTGAAGGTTTGAATAAGAATGTAGTGATACACTTAAAATACATTATCTTGACTATTTACATACTACTAATTACTTTATAAATAATCTAAAAGGGTTTGAAATTATTCAAATAGTTATTGGAATTATTGGAATTATTTGAAGTTTGAATAAGGTCATATTAAGTGTTTTAGATTATTGGATATGATTAGAGGAAACCTGTCATTAATTTGAGTAATTTATAGAATTTTTGTACTATATCAAAAATTTACCAAAGTAGGGTACAACAGGAACAGCATAAGGTAAATTCCATGAATTTAAAAGGTTACATTGGTAGAAACTTTATAAGGTTCTTGGGACATTGAAAAGTACAACCCTTTATAAAAATACCATTTTTTAAGGTTGTCGGATGATATTCACAAGATGCATGGATCTTTGTAGAGTACAAATAAACATCATATGTTTCCTCTATAGGGTAAAATTAGGCATTGAAGGATATATTTTATGAACCCTGTGTTTGGAGAAAATTAGAGTTCTTTAGTTAAATGAGACATGATAGGGTAAAATAAACTATATGACAGAACCTTCTATGGTATAATGAACCCTATAATGGATATTTGTAAGGTAAAAGATGATACGATTTCAAATATTTAGACAAATGAATGGATTCTATAAAAATATTAGTGTATATAGGCTTAAAATAGTACTAGGTATTCATAGAGTACATCAACCAACCAAATATTTGAGAAAAAATATGATTTCGAAAATATTGAATATTTTGAAGAAAAAAGTTTTAGATAAAGTAAGAGTTGTTCCTTGTTTAAAACATAAAAACAATCAAAGTTTATGTGATTCTTCCAAGGATTATTAAGAATCTTAACTATGAGATTTGGAAGATAAGATAAATAAAAGAAAAAGTATGTGAGATTAAATGAATTATAAAAATTATGTGAGAATATAAAATTAAATAATTTTTAAGAAAAATAAATTTGATGATTCTAAATCCTTGATTGAAGATAAAATAGTCATCAATTTATGTAGATGCATGATTTATGATTTGGATGAAGAATGTTGAATGACATAAAGATGGAGACAATAGTTCAACTATTTTAGATTCAAATGAGAATATATGAGATTAAATATTGTCGAGAAAAATGTAGAAAAATGTGGAAATAAATAAAAGGATGTTTCTGTGATGATTTTGTGTATTTAAACATCCAAAAAATGTTTTGCTTAAAGCTATGGATGAATTTATGACAACCTTGCTTTTTATTACAACTTAAACATGATTTATTACATAAAACATCACTTGATACAACAAAGAAGATCGATAGGTTTACTGTCTTTGGGGATTAGGATAATTACATAAAAACTTAAAACATGAAATACAACATCTTTATTGAAAACTTCCTTTACATGACCACTACATTCCTTCGTACTTAGCATTGCATGGGATAACCTGAGGACATGCATAAGAAAAGGGTGAGCTATGAAGCCCAGTAAGGGATTACACATGGAATAACATGAAAAGTACAATACATGTTAGAAAATAGGCATATCAATAGAGCATAAGAAAAACGTGAACATAAAGGCATGATAAAGCATGATAATCATAACATGGAAATGTGGCAACAACACTTAACATGGAATTAGCATGAGCCAATGGCCATTGCACATGGAGTATGAGTAAATCCTCATTGCAAATAAATCACGAGTAAACCCTCATTTCACTTGAATTAGCATGAGTCAACACTCATTGCACATGACGTATCATGATACTATACATTACCCAATGTATTGGAGCGCTATAAGGGCACACCCTTCTTAAACATTTCATTTCATGCATAAGTGTGCCACATGGATCATAAAACATGGATTCATAAAACATAATAATTTATTCCACGATAAAGGAATGTGGAATTCATACATGAAACATTATAATCAATATGTAAATGTTCATAAAGTTGGATACCCTTGATAGAGAAATGGGCATGGTATCCACTACACAATGGCATTGGCTTAGAAAATCAGTGCGATTTCGGCAGGGTAACGGTGTGACATAAGAATTCATAAAAATATGGTTGATGAGAGAGAAAGGGGTTACTCATCATATTTACATGTAATATACAGTAATGAGGTCATATAGGTACATTTACCAACAATTGTAATGGAATTTAGATTCATGATACAAAATTATTTCTTGAATGTAAAAGAAGAGAGAGAAGTTCCTTTCAGAATTTTGGCATAGTAACAGGTGTACATGGGAGGAATTTAATGAGAGAGAAAGGGGTCTCCCATAATTCAAACAAAAAGAGGGAAGTATGGGGGAGGTATGAAACCATACCCCAACATTCGTAATTGAAATTAAAAGGTCAATACAACTTAAATAAAATTGACAAAAATGAAAAAAGGAAGAAAAAAACCCTTACTTGGAAGTGTGCTTCCAAAGGCTATACAGAGGCTTGTGAGAGGCTTCTTGGGAGCTTGGGGAACCTTGGTAGGATTCTGGAGAGGGTAGGGCAGAGGTTGGACGAACTTAAAGGGATTTTAGTGAGTAGGAAGTGGGATCTTGGGTGGGTTTATATAGGAAAGGTGAGGGAATTCTTTATTATTTAGGTTTGGGACCCCTTATATTAAATTAATCCAACCCACAAACCATACCATGGTTTTTTCCCATGGTTCTTGGAAAAGGGAAGAGGAAAAAAATATTTTATAAGTAAAAAGTCGAAATTCTTAAAATAATAAGGTTGCTTATGTGAAGGTGAGTCACACTCCCATGGAAATTAATTTAAAAAGGCAAAGTGTGGAATAAGTCTTGAGGGGTCCATTAATGCTTTGAAAAATAAGTCAAACAAACCCAAAATCACTTTATTTTAATGGTAAAACATATATTGGCCGAACATAAAGATTATAGTATTTTATTACATCACTATTGGGTCATTATGATGTCATAAAACACATTATATATTTAAACGGTATTTAATTTTTACCCAAAAATGTGACTGTCTCAGAAAATTATGAAAAATTCACCGTTGGATAATTTCGATGTCCTGATTCCAAAAATAACATTTATTTTATCTAAATAATTTTCCAAATATGTGAATTTTCACTTTTAAAATAAAAACTGACATTTATCGAAAATTCATGGGTTTTGACAGAAATGATTTTCAAACCTTAATAAAAATTCTAATTTCATTAATAAAATTATAAGATCATTTATATTTAATAAAAATTAATTTAATATTAATAATAAAATATTATTAAAATATTATTTAATTCAAAAATCCCTTAATTTAATAAAATAGAATTCTTAATTAAATAATAACTAAAAACACCATTTGTACTTTAAAAACTATTTTCAATGTATCAAAAATGACTAGAAATTATATTCATTATTATATAAAAAACTAATGTACATGAACATAGTACTACTTATTTGTTACATAACCCCTTAAAACAGCCGCATAAGACCTAAGGGTAATGTGTGCGATGGTGACAGACTCTTGGGGGGGGGGGCTCGGATTACATCACTCGAGTGTTAATTTCAATCAACTTCCACTTTTACCATAGACGATCACGTTCAAGCTTGACATGAGGAAGCTAAGCTTGGGCTTGGTCAAGGGTGAAGCCCAAAAACACCACCTCTTTTCCGAGCTCCGACAAATGGGATTCGTATGGAGCAATTCTAATGGACGAGGCCATCGCTTCTTTTGTCTGAGTAAATTGGATTTGTTAAATTCCTATATTTATACTAATCATGTGATCACTATTCAACGGTTTTATTAGAAACGGTCAAAATTCTTAACATAAAACCAAATAAGTTGACATCTTATAAAAACATTTTTCTTAGAGAGACATTTAACTGGATCAAGAGGGATTTTCCATTAATGAAACTTTGGGTCGTTAAAATATTCCCCCCTTAATAAATTTTTCCCTCCAAATTTTCCTTTTCCCACACTAAAACAAATGTGGGCAACTCAGATTCATCATATCCTCTGATTCCCAAGTCGCTTATTCAAACTTGTGGTTTCTCCATAACACCTTCATGAGGGGCATTGCCTTATTTTGTAGAACTTTTTCTCTATGATCTACGATCTTCACTGGTTGATCCTCATAAGAAATATCGTCTTCCAATTGTACCACCTCAAAAGAGAGTACATGTGAAGGGTCTGGTATGTACTTTCTTAAGAGGGATACATGAAAGACATCATGTACTTTGGCCATAGTAGGTGGAAGTGCTAGTCGATATTCCACAGCCCCGGCACGATCAAGAATCTCGAAGGGGTCGATGTACCTTGGACTTAACTTCCATTTCTTTCTAAACACAATGACCTTCTTCCATGGAGATATGCGTAAAAACACCATGTCTCCAACTTTAAACTCAAGGTCTCGTTGATGATTATTTTCATAACTCTTCTGTCGACTCTCGGCTACCTTGATAAGCTGCTGAATGGTTTTCACCTTCTCCACCATTTCTTCGACCATTTCTGGTCCAAGCAGCTTACGTTCACCGACCTCATCCCAACATGCCAATGTTCTGCACCTTTTCCCATACAGGGCTTCATATGGTGCCATTTGGATGCACAATTGGAAACTATTATTACAAGAGAACTCAACCAAAGGAATATGTTGATCCCATCCTCCTCTAAAGTCCATTGAGCATACTCTCAACATGTCCTCATGTGTTTGGATAGTCCGCTCGGATTGGCCATCAGTTTGAGGATGATAGGCCGTACTGAAGTTCAGTTCAGTATTTAGAGCATGTTAACGACTCTTCCAAAACATAGAGGTGAATCTTGGATCTCGGTCAGACACAATAGATAGTGGTACTCCATGCCAACTTACCACTTCCCGAATATATATCCATGCCAGTTGATCCAATGATAAATCCTCCAGAATAGAAATGAAGTGTGCAGTCTTGGTAAGACGATCCACAACAACCCAGATTGCATTGCTGCCTTTGGATGTCCTTGGAAGTCCGGTGAGAAAGTCCATGGTGATGTTCTCCCATTTCCATTCTGGTATGGAAAATGGTTGCATCATCCCCTTAGACATCTGCCTCTCTGCCTTCACTTGTTGACACACCAGGCACTTTGATGTATATTCAGTGATCTCCTTCTTCATATTATCCCACCAAATGATTTCTCTGAGATCTTGATACATCATTGTACTCCCTGGGTGAATAGAGAAATTTGAACTATGTGCATCATCCAAAAGTTCCTTCTTCAGCTCCGAACTTGATGGAACACATAGTCTTTTCCCAAACCGCACAATTCCTTCTTCATTAACATTAAAATCTGAGGATTTCCCCTTTTTGATAGCTTCCACTTTTTCTTAAATTCCCACATCATCCTTTTTAGCATCCTTTAACCTTTCCAAAAGAGATGTTTGAGCAATCATTTGTGAAAGGATTGATGATGTTCCATTCTTTATGATTCCCACAACCATCTTCATCAAGTCTAAGAAGATTAGATCCTTCTCAATTCTCATCATTGATAGAATTGTTGGGTCCATTCTACTTAGGGCATCTGCCACCTTGTTCGCTTTCCCAGGGTGGTAATGTATTGAACAGTCATAATCCTTGATGAGCTCTATCCATCTTATCTGTCACATATTAATCTCTTTCTATGTGAATATATATTTAAGACTCTTGTGGTCAGTATATATCTCACTTTTCTCCCCATAGAGATAATGTCACCAGATTTTTAAGGCAAAGATCACAGCCTCGAACTCCAGATCATGCGTTGGATAGTTTCTCTCATGGATTTTCAATTTCCTTGAGGCATAGGATATCAGTTTATCATTCTGCATCATCACACAGCCTAATCCCTTCTTTGAAGCATCACTGAATACCACAAAAAGTTCCCCACTTGTGGGCAAAGTGAGCACAGGCACAGTGATAAGCCTCCTTTTCAACTCCTTGAAGCTTTCTTTGTATTCATCACTCCAAGAAAACTTTACTCCCTTTCGAGTTAGCTTGGTGAGAGGGTTGTAAAATCATGATAAATTCCTCACAAATCGTCGATAATATCTAGCTAACCCCATGAAGCTACAGATATCCGTTACCGATGTTGGCCTCGGCCATCCCTCAATTGCATTTGTTTTAGAGGGGTCCACAGATATCCCATTTCTTGTGATGATATGGCCCAAGAATGAGACCTCCTTCAACTAGAACTCACACTTGCTGTACTTTGCATAGAGCTTCTCCTTGCGCAAAGTCTCTAGTACAGTTCTTAAATTCTTTTCATGATCCTCCTTGGTTTTGGAGTATATTAGAATATCATCTATAAAGACTACCACAAATTTGTCAAGGTAATCTCTAAAGACTCTATTCATCAAGTCCATGAATATTTCTGGAGCATTGGTGATTCCGAAAGGAATTACTATGAATTCATTGTGCCCGTATCTTGTATGAAAAGCAGTCTTGGGGACATCTTCCTTCTTCACCCTTACTTGATAATATCCCGACCTCAAATCCACCTTGGAGAAGTATTATGCTCCACGAAGCTGATCAAACAAGTCATCGATTCTTGGGAGAGGATACTTGTTCTTTATTGTTATTTTGTTAAGTTCACAATAATCGATGCAAATCCGCATTGACCCATCCTTCTTATTGATGAAGAGGACTGGTGCACCCCATGGTGAAGCACTTGGGCATATAAACCATTTATCCAGATTATCCTGTAGTTGTTTCTTCAGCTCTTCAAGCTCAACAACGGCTATTCTATATGGAGTCTTGGATATTGGTAGCACCCTAGGTATAAGTTAAATTGAGAACTCAACATCTCTTCTTGGAGGAAGACCAGGCAGTTCCTCAGGAAACCCTTCAGCGAATTCCCTCACAATAGGCATTTCTTCAAGGATGGTTTCTTCCTTGGACTTAATCAAATGAGCCAGATACACGTGCTCATATGGCAGTAATATCCACACTTGAGATGATGAAGCTAAAAAAGATTCATCTTCCTCCTGACACATGTAAAGAATCGGGGGCGGATTCTCCATATGGAGTGTGATTTCCCTCTCCTGACAATTTATGTTGGATCTATATAAGGAAAGATAATCCATGCCAAGAATTGCATCAAATTCCACCAGAGGGAGTATGAAGAGGTTCGTCGGGAAATTCAATCCACAGATTATAATAGGGGAGGACTTATATTCATGGGATACAATGATTGCCCCATTTTTTGTATTCACAGACATCTTTACTTCCATGATTTGTGGTGCTGCTGGGATTGTTCTACTAAACCTTTGAGATATGAAAGAATGCATAGAACCTGAATGAAAAAGTATGTTCTATATTATTTAATGAATAACTAGTGTACCTATCACCACTTCATTGTCGGGGTTCACTTTGGCAGAAGTGATGGCAAAATCTCTTCCTTGCTGTCTTGGTGGTTTTTGGTTTCCTCTGATAACCCTTGGATTATGACACTGATTTGAAAAATGACTCGGATCCTTGCATTTGTAGCATTGAACAATGCGTTTAGGTTCGAATGGAGCATTCCTCTCCTCTGTCGCAGATGCGGGTCCTTCTTTCCAACAGTTAACAGCCAGGTGCCCTTCTCTTCCAAACCTGAAGCATTTTCTCATCCCCTTAAGGCAATTTCTAGGGTGCTTCTTTCCGCACTTTTGGCAAGTGGGGTGCTGGATCTTCTTAGAATCATTGGATTTATCCATAGGACCACCAGAATGAAGTCCACCTTACACTTCTTGTCCCCATGATACCCCTGTGATTCCCCGATCTCCATTTCGACCTTGAGGGAAAATCGGACAATCTCCTCATAGTTGTCGAAGTCACGGATTGCTAATGCTTTCCGGAGGCTAGGCTTCATCCCACCAAAGAAGCGGTTAACTTTGCATTCGTGGGTATCGACAAAGCCAGAAGCGTATCGTGCAAGCCTTGTGAAGTTTGCCTCGTACGCTCCAATAGGCTCTTCATCTTTTTTTCTTGAGGGAAAGGAAGTCCTTTTCAATCTTAAGCCGGAGGGTGCGCAAAAAATATTTATCGAAAAACATCTTCCGGAAATCCTTCCATTCCAAAGCCTCAATCTCCTCCTCAGGCTTTGTATTTTTGATCAACGTCCACCATTGATCAGTTTCACCCTCCATATGATAAGAATCCAGGAGAACCTTCTCTTGTTCAGAACATTAGAGGATGGAGAAGATCATTTCAATGGAGTTGATACATTGTTCAGCGATCATGGGATCAGATGATCCACTAAAAGTAGGAGGCCTTTGTCTCATGAAACTCTCGATAGCGACTTCTTCTTTCATAGGGGGGGGGGGGGTTGAATGTTCCTCTTGACCCGTGTTTCTATTAAAAACTTGAGTTAGCTGAGAGAGAATCGTGACAAAGTTCGCGATTCCCGCTCCCATTGGATTTGGCATCTCATTAGTACAGTCATCACATTGATCTTCACAATGATTGTTAGCCCGAGTCCTCCTATTACCGGCCATTGGCTGGAATAAAAGGAAAGTTATGGGTAACACATAAAGGGTAATCCAAAGACAAAAGTTGATGACGTATAAATAAACTTTTATTTCCTTACTCATGAGTCTATAGGATTCAATATAGTCTTTTCATGATCTACTTTATAACATATATTCGTAGGGGAATTTTTTGTTAATTCCCTTAATAAGGGTTCATACCAAGATTGTGAATTTATAAAAACATATCCCCCGGGAGTGTCGTAACCAAGAGTACAGCAAGGCCCGTTGTCGTGCACTAGTTCCCATTCGAGTCTAGCTCAAAGCGCTGTTTTCAGGTTTTACCCCTAAGATACATTTGTGCCAGAGCTGCCTCTACCTGCTCGTATCGAGATAGGGATATATTTGCTTGATAACCCACTTAATAAATACTCACCAAAATTTAGGGATATTTTTATTATACTTAGTCTTGTCTCTAGGGCTTTACTAGGGTTTCCTAATCCCAAAAATAACTAAACCTATCCTCTGATACCAACTATGACAACCCTGCTTTTTATTACAACTTAAACATGATTTATTACATAAAACTTCACTTGATACAACAAAAAAGATTGAGAGGTTTAGTGTCTTTGGGGATTAGGATCATTACATAAAAACATAAAACATGAAATACAACATCTTTATTGAAAACTTCATTTACATGACCACTACATTCCTTCGTACTTAGCATTGCATGGGATAACCTGAGGACATGCATAAGAAAAGGGTGAGTTGTAAAGCCCAGTAAAGGATTACACATGGAATAACATGAGGAGTACAATACATGTTATATAATAGGCATATCAATAGAGCATAAGAAAAACGTGAACATAAAGGCATGATAAAGCATGATAATCATAACATTGAAATGTGGCAACAACACTTAACATGGAATTAGCATGAGCCAAAGCCCATTGCACATGGAGCATGAGTAAATCCTCATTGCACATAATGCACAAGTAAAACCTCATTGCACTTGAATTAGAATGATTCAACACTCATTGCACATGACGTATCATGATACTATAATTTACCCAATGCATTGGAGCGCTATAAGGGCGCACCCTTTTTAAACATTTCATTTCATGCATAAGTGTGCCACATGGATCATAAAACATGGATTCATAAAACATAATCATTTATTCCACGATAAAGGAATGTGTAATTCATACATGAAACATTATAATCAATATGTAAATATGCATAAAGGTGGATACCCTTGATGGAGAAATGGGCATGGTATCCACTACACAATGGCATTCGCTTAGAAAATCGGTGCGATTTCGGCAGCGTAACGGCGTGACATAAGAATTTATTAAAAAAATGGTTGATGAAAGAGAAAGGGGTTAATCATCATATTTACATGTAATGGACAGTAAGGAGGTCATATAGATACATTTACCAAAAATTGTAATGGAATTTAGATTCATGATACAAAATTATTGCTTGAATGTAAAATAAGAGAGAGAAGTTCCTTTCGGAATTTCGGCATAGTAACGGGTGTACATGGGAGGAATTTAATGAGAGAGGAAGGGGTATCCCATAATTCAAAAAATAAGATGGAAGTATGGGGAGGTCATAAACAATACCCCACTATTCGTAATTGAGATTAAAAGGGAAATCCAACTTAAAGAAAATTGACAAAAATGAGAAAGGAAGAAAAAACCCTTAATTGGAAGTGTGCTTCCAAAGGCTAGAGAGAGGCTTGTGAGAGGCTTCTTGGGAGCATGGGGAACCTTGGGAGGATTCTAGATAGGGTAGGGCAGAGTTTGGACGAAATTAAAAGGATTTTAGTGAGGATTAAGTGGGAGCTTGGGTGGGTTTATATAGGAAAGGTGAGGGAATTCTTTATTATTTAGGTTTGGGACCCCTTATATTAAATTAATCCAACCCACAAACCATCCCATGGTTTTTGACCATGGTTTTTGGAAAAAGGAAGAGGAAAACAATATTTTATAAGGACAAAGTCAGAAGTTCTTAAAATAATAAGGTTTCTTATGTGGAGGTGAGTCACACTCCCATGGAAATTAATTTAAAAAGGCAAAGTGTTGAATAAGTCTTGAGGGGTCCATTAATGCTTTAGAAAATAAGTCAAAAAAACCCAAAATCACTTTATTTTAATTTTAAAACATATATTGGCCGAACATAAAGATTATAGTATTTTATTACATCACTATTGGGTCATTACGATGTCATAAAACACATTATATATTTAAACGGTATTTAATTTTTACCCAAAAATTTGACTGTCTCAGAAAATTATGAAAAATTCACCGTTGGATAATTTTGACATCCTGATTCCAAAAATAACATTTATTTTATCTAAACAATTTTCTAAATATGTGAATTTTCTCTTTTAAAATAAAAACTGACATTTATCAAAAATTCACGGGTTTTGACAGAAATGGTTTTCAAACCATAATAAAAATTCGAATTGCATTCATAAAATTATAAGATAATTTATATTTAATAAAAATTAATTTTATATTAATAATAATATTTTATTAAAACATTATTTAATTCAAAAATCCCTTAATTTAATAAAATATAATTATTAATTATATAAAAACTAAAAACACCATTTGTACTTTAAAAAATATTTATAATGTATCAAAAATGACTAGAAATTATATTGATTATTATATACAAAAATAATGTACATGAACATAGTACTACTTATTTGTTACATAACCCCTTAAAATAGTCGCATAAGACCTAAGGGTAAGGTGTGTGATGGTGACAGACTCTTAAGGGGGGGGGGGGGGCTCGGATAACATCGCTCGAGTGGTAATTTCAATCAACTTCCACTTTTCCCGTAGACGGTCACGTTTGAGTTTGACATGATGAAGCTCATTTTGGGCTTGGTCAAGGGCGAAGCCCAAAGACGCCACCTATTTTCCGAGATATGACAAATGGGCTTCATATGGAGCAATTCTACTGGATGAGGCCATCACTTCTTTTGTCTGAGTAAATTGGATTTGTTAAAGTCCTATATTTATACTAATCATGTGATCACTGTTCAATGGCTATATTAGCAATGGTCAAAATTCTTAACATAAAACCAAAGAAGTTGAAATCTTATAAAAACATTTTTCATAAAGAGACATTTAACTGGATCAAGAGGGATTTTCCATTAATGAAACTTTGGGTCGTTAGAGAATTAGGAAGTTCTAGGATACTATCTTAATTTTTAGTGGCTAATCTTGAACTCTATACCAATTTTTATAGAAGCTCTCAATTAGTAAACACCGAGATAATACACAAGTTTAAAATATTTTATTTTATTAATACAAATATGGAGAAACTTTATTACTGTTTTCTATGAGATGATAAATAAAGGAAGAGTCAAAAAGCTGGTAAGGAGAGAAATAAAAAATGATATATTTTTTCAAGAGAAGTGAGAAAAATAAGAGAAGTTATTCTGAGTATTTTTATGTGGAAAATTTTAGAGGGAAAAGGAATATCGACATTATGGGAGAAACCCACATAAAGGGGGTAGAGAAATGGTGAGTGGAAGATAATATGTGATTTAGGGAAAAAAATTTGATTATTTATTTTCTATACTAATGTATATATATATAATACTATGTTAATATCCTATGTATAAAAGTGAAAATGTGGTTGTGTGAGAGAGAGAAATGTGTGGTCAATCAAGGGTGTTGATGTGATGGTAGAAAATAAAAGAGACCTCTCAAAGAAGAAGGAGAAGAATCAATACTGATATAAATGATAAGACCCCAGAAATATCAAAGGGAAGAATAATAAGAGGAATCTAACCATAAAAATATAGTTAGATCAAGTGATATGAATCTAAAAAAATAACCTAAAAGACCCTGTATTTTAGAAGCAATAACACGGACAACAAGAATAAGTGTGGAAGTCCAATATGCATGCATTTATATAGATCATCTACTAGTGTTCAAAGACCTTGAATCTTGATTTAGTGAATCCTTTTAAAATATTCTAAATAAGACCGATAGTTTTTTTATTTTACATATATAGAGTTTTATTCTTTATTTTTGAAGAATTTTAAGGAAATCAAAGACTCTGTGTTTGAGTAATGAGCTATGATTGTTTAGATGTTATGAAATTCAATTCTCACGTGGGATCAACCTAATGAAGGTTGGAATCTCTGAAAAATGGTCGCATGGAAATATAGGAAACCTATAAGAATGGTATAGGTTAACTTATATAAAAAATTAAAGAATAACCTATATAATATATTGAAACTATTTAGAATAGTCCCTAGCCAAGACACTTGTAATTGATGATATGTTTACTACAGTACATCTGTGACTTGGACATACAAATCACATTACAAAGTAGGTTTCCCACATCGAGGATGGACCCTAAAAAAATACAATGTGCCTATCTATTTTAATATTAAGCAATAAATTTGATTTTATAAGTTATATTAAAAAAATAAATCCATTCATATCCTAATAGGTAATTGGAATTAAAATTCCTTAGGAGGATATATATTAAAAGTTACATTTTAATTTGTTAAAAGAATTTATCCACATCGAATTCACCATCCTATTAGGTGTCTGCACTCATCTACATATACTCTCAATTAGAATGAGAGCTAACTAGGTTCACTCTAGTTTGATCTATTTTATACCTAGCTGATTTTTTATAATAATATATAATGTAAATATTTTAAATGTTTTTATAGGATATTCAAATGGAAAATTATATTTTTATTACTATCATAACTGATATAAAGTTTTAAACAAAGGCATTAAGTAAAATAAAAAAGAGAAAAAAAATATAAGGAATGATGGAAAAGATTTGGAGGAACCACTATTACTTGAAGGTACTCAGAGTGGTAAATCTAATGATAAATATACTGAATATTATTCCTTTTCTGATAAAAATAAAATCTGGGATGAATCTATGTTTAAAGTGTCCCTCAGTGATATGTATTAAATAAAAGACTATCTGAATAAGGTACCTCTGAAAGTTTTCATATATATATATATATATTAGGGGACCTTATGAAAAAGATTCATATCTAGAGAAGTAAACCGATGCAATAGAATATGCATTCGTTATAAAAGTTAGTAAGTGTAACACTTTCACAAAGCCATTTTTTACTAAGGAAGAATGAGTCACAATTTATAATAAAATATTTCTTGTAAATTAAGATGAATAGAAAGAAGTTTTTTTGTGAGAAATATTATTTTTAGAATATTTTTGGAAAAATTTGTCGATTCATTGGAGAAGTTCTAAAAAATATTTATAAATGTAAAATATACTCAATTAGAGGTAAAATATAATATATTAATAGAGTTATATATTTCACTATTAAATATAGGTAAAAAGATTCAAGATCAATTAAAAATGATAAATAAGAAATGTGAATTATGGGTGAAAACACTTGAATACTAGAATAACTTTCTCAATATGAAATTTCTAAAGTTGGATATCAAACAAAACAAATCTGGAAGTGTCCCCTATAAAATCATCAAAATCCTATGATAAGAGACGTGTTTCAACACAAACTTATGAATGGATTCACGCATCAAATAATAATTCTATTGTTGATTAGTATGATTTGTAACTTTCTCTAGATAAAACAACTACTATCATAGTGAAAAAGTAAACCCATAACCCATTTAATTTTTTTCAAATAAATCATTTTAAATAGATATATATATTTTAAATGAAAATATTTATAAATGTGGGGGAGAAAAAGGAAGAAAAAGTTTCTACAACATCAAGGGTTGTTGTGGGTCTAAGAAAAAAACATCCCCCAAAAGTAGCCCAAAATAATGGGTTTTCAACTCAAAAATTAAAATTTTCTAATTTTAGATAGACTACAATCAAATTGAAAAGAAAAAGGTTTATAGATATTGTTTGTGCTGTTAGAGATTAAGAAATAATTCAATTTATTACTAGTACAACATGTTAGTCAATTTTAATTACACAAGGCTTAATATTAAGGGAGTAAAGATTAAACTAAGAATAAACCTATGAGAAAGATAAAGTGTTCACAGAATAAGACAAATATGTGTTGTAAAAATATATTATTATTAAACTCATAACTTCTATTAATATTGAAATATAATTGTTCAATATTATAATGAAAACTAGAATGTAATAATCCATCTCAACTCTTATACTGATGTGGAGAAATTACTGTAACTAAAAATAAATCAAGGGAAAAAGAAAAAAAATTCCTTAAGATGTAATCAAGTGAAGATTGTTTCTAAATAGAAAAAGGGTGATAAATCCACCACTCACAAAAAGTCAAAAAATAAATATGTGATGGTTTTTGAAAAATTAAAAAAATCTTTTATTATTTTAAAATATGTTAGATCATGGAACATTGAAATATTGCAATAGAAATCACGAAATTAGCAATAAAACTATAATATTTAAGTACCCATTGGATCATGTAGGTACACCAAGAGGGGGTGAATTAGTTTCAAAAAGTGTTACCGGTTTTCTTTTATTTACTTTTACCCCTTTTATAATTTAAACATCTTCACCTATTAGAGTGAAGAGATATTCCCTATCTACATACACAGTTATACCACATTCAAGATAGAAAGTAAATAAATCATAACACAAAGTATTTTTATAAGGTTATACCCTGATGTGTGGTACTACATCCTTGTTGTGTTTTTGATGATATGAGACTCATATTATCTACTAATAATCAATTACCAATTACAAGTGGTTTGGTTAGGTATCATCACGAAACCATGGTGGGATGTTATGAATATTTTCCCACCTTATACCGGAATCTCTCTAGTGTTCTTTATACTTTAATCCCACTAGTTTTTTTTATACTAACATCCCACTAGTGTTATTTATACTATAATTCCACGAGTGTTCACTAACACAATTCTAACACATTGAGAAGATCACACAAACTTCAAGTTGTGAGTACAACCAAAAACTGATCTTCCACTTCGACCCATAGAAATAAACTAATTCTCTACATACTCACTTTAACTAAAAGTCTTTGACTTCCATTAAATGAGATCGTCAACACTGTATTCAAGTAGGATCATTATAATCTTCTTAATTGTATAAGATAATAATTTCAGATCAACTCCCTCATCTGACCTCAATTATTAAACATATGAATATTGTGTGTTCTTCATGCATGGAGTTATCATCATAACCGAAAAATAATTATTGCATGTAATTTTCCAAATTATTTTATATATTATTTTTAAATTAAAATGTTCAAAACATTCTCTATTATTTTTATCTTCTTTTTGAATGTTCAAAATGATACACCTTCATGGAAACTGCATATATTATGTGGCCTGCTTTTTTAGAACCGTTGGTATGCCTTGAAAAAACCTGAATAGGTGTGAGTGAAATTATATTTAAAACCTCTTAAAATGGAAACACACACCCACACACACTATCTCACATGGATAACTTCCTAATGAAAATCAATGTTTAATGAGAAAAGTATTATTTAGACACTCCTCTTCAGTGTATAGGAATATCATGTAACATGTATCAATATTTAAAGTTCCTTTATGATGGTTCTTCATGTGATGTTTCCCTTCCTCCAATCATGCTTGAAATACTACCTTATTGTATACATGCACAAAATGTATCAAATATGATGTATCCTTCACACAAGAATAATTCACTATCAATATTTATTTTTCACTATCTCTTCACACGACAGAAATATTAAACTACAAGTCCTTATTTGTGAAAATTAATCACGCGATATCACTATGTCTTGTGTAACCCACTTCTCTATAAGAAATCAATAATATTTTTAGAAAAAATTCCATTTCTTATAATTTTTATTTACATTGAATGTTTCATAGTTCTTCAAAACATTAAACAATGCTCTTGGAATAGATCATGTGAATATAAATAAAGTTTCAAGAATAACTCAATCACATGAAACATTTATTAACAAAAAACAGAGTGCTCCACCTACTCTATATCTCTCTCAATAATATATCTAAAAAAGAAGATAAAATTACATTTAAAATGATCTATTTGGGTAGTATTTATTTCTATTATTCCAAGGAATAAGTTCACCTAAAATCATGGACAAAGAAACATTTCATAAATTCATGAACACACTACCATAACTTATGCTTTGTGAGATATCACCATCTTCATAGAGACAGGTGATCTCTACACTGTATTTATTTCGATAAATATTTTTTAAATCATAACAACATATTTTCATGATATATTAATCATATAAAAATTATTAGGACAATGAAGTTGTGCTATGAATGATCTACTTGGTCCTTCAGAGGTCACTACATAAAGAAACTCCAACATATAGAAATCCCAAAAGACCATACGGTAGAAGATAACCTAGAGTGAAGATTGGATAGAACTGATAGATATAATTGGATTGTCTTAGTTCTTTCCATATCATTAATCATATAGATACAATACTTATACAATGTGAGTCCTACTTCTACTCATTCCTCAAGCCTGCAGTTCCTTTTATGTGAAATATCTTCCACTGCCCACCAAAATTCATTAATAGTCCCCTCTGATCACTCGTCATCACCATTCCATGTTTTAAATCTATCCTCCATGTCTCCTATATTGTGGATATACACTTATACCTTTCACAATAGTTTAGGAATTTATATGGCTTCCTTTTTCCATGATTCTAGCTGAATTTCTTTGGTCGATCTGATTGCTGACCTCAACAGTGGTTCACTCGGTTCCCTTGGCTAGTTGGTTGGTAGCATGCCTTATTTTTTTAGTGGCCAATATGAAAGTATTAGCTCAATCATAAATATATTTTCATTCCAAAAAAACAAATTTACTTCAAATACAAAACTCAATTGGTGTATAAAACGTTCCATCTTAACATAACCAACACATATCTTCGAACATATATCCATCTCAATAATAATCACATTTAATGTTGATTTACTTAAGAAAAATATTACAATTAAAACATTATTTAAAATTTAATGGACAATTCTCAATATTAATTCAATAGAAAAACTACATACTAAAATCACAGTATCATTGACTTATTATCATACAAACACATTGAAATCAATAACCAAAAAATAGTACTTCAATAAATTTAGATTATTTAAATCTTAAAGGGAATCAATATAAGAAATATAGGATATATTTTTTTGGTGGTTGTAACTCTTAATGAAAATATTGAGAGGCTTCCCAAAAGGGTGACTCTAAAGCTTGAAAATACGTACGTGGAAGGTTTAATAAGGTAGAACACATTATTAACAACTTCATGACATAGCTTATAAGTGAAGATAAATTGTTGAAAATATAATGGAAAGAAAATGTAAATTCATGTACCATGAAATATGATATGAATATGAAGTTAGAAAAAAAAGATAAGGTTGTGGATATACCCAAATAATGATTAACTATATTTTTAGATAAGTTCAAATAGGCCAAGAAGAAGTAAAAATCTTAAAAGTAAAATTATGCCATGATTTATTATGTTTTGAATCCTATTTCAATGATGAACTATGTTTAAATAGAGATTAGAACCATGATTCCTAAAAACATTGATGTGGAAAGTCAAATTTGAGGTAATAATGAAGGGAACCAAAAATTTTAGAGCCTCAATGAAAAAAGTTTCTAGGTTGGGAAACAACTATCAACCTAGTTGCTGACATTTAAGAGCTAGTGCTGACTCACCTTTTTCCCATATTTTGGTGATTATATTTTTTGAAATATAGAATTGATGGTAAAGAACAAAATATAGAGTAGGAAATGTCTATGATGTCAAAATATATAAGGAAATATATCCATTGTAGATTATATATCAAGTGGTATCTGGGTGTCTCCTTACAACACATCATTTTTTAATTATCAAGTGGTATGATACATCAAATAAAATAATGAATACATGAGGACTATTTCTTAAGAGAGATTCTACCAGGGGGAAGCATTAATATTATCCATTGTAGGGGATCTATCAAATAGTTAAAGCTTCAACTGATTTATCTTTTCTTTTTAAATATGTTTATCATAAAAAAATTCATGAAAGAAGAAGAATTAGGTATAATGGCTACTTTCCTAAGATTATTATTATTTATAGTGAAATTGGTTATAAATGGGGATTTAATATCTAACCAATTTAGGAAAATAATATGAAATTTATATGTTTTTGTGTTTTTATATTTTTTGGGTAGTTTCTTGAAATTTCTTGAAAATCGGTGTGTGCAACCCTTAAATGATGAAAGTGAGAGTTGATCTCACATTATGGTTTGTTTATGGAAATATCTATCATCTAGATTATTCACTCTTATTTTCTATAATGAGTTAGAAAAAATATAATTAGATTATATTAGTTATTGATAAATTACAATGACTGAATGTGGTATCACCCTCCTCTCAGTGAATTGATAGATTATCTTATGAAAGGGGGATAAAATTTAATGATATAGACAAAATTGGTAGGGGTGGTTTTAAAAATGTGAGGATGTATTAAATTATATAGTTTTATATCAATATGTTGGAGAATAAAATTTTGACCATGTATTATACTATAAATATGGGAGAGAAGAACTTTCCTCCTTTTCATTTATAATCAATAAGGGTATAAGAGTTATATTAGTGACATTGACTTCATGTGTCAAATTGGTATTGAAAAAAAGTCCAAATAGGGAAAATGATGTTATAAATGGATGAATGGATCTAAATATGTATATGTTATCAATCTATTATCACTATAGTTGTTAAGGAAATTAAATTCTTGTTAGAATCTAAACATAAAAAGAATGAAAGTGTTTTCTAGTGGAAATAAATTTTCGAAGTGGTTTCTACAACCTGATCGTCCTTAAAAAGTAAGAATAATTTTAGTGGGTCCTTATAAATAATAAAAGTGATAAGTATCATGACAAGTTTTATTTAAAAATATTTTAAAATAAGTGAAGAAACATATTGTTAAATAGGGATATTGGAGATGTAAAATAGAAATATAAGAGCAAGTTGAAGTTGGAGAAACCATACAAGCATTTATGGATAAATATTTTAAGAGGCTAAATGAGACACATTAGGAGACACATTTTGAGATACAGTAGTAATAACATTATAATTTACACTCTATATTTGATGTAAATCCTTAATAATAAGTTCTTTTATGAATAATGTAACATTTACAATCCACGTTTCTTTCTAGGTTTTGATTTTTAGATATTTTTGAAAAATATTTAACCAGTAGAACCCATAATCTTTGTGTCAATTGGACATTTTTTCTCACTATATAAAAACTTTTTAATCCAATAAATTTCTTTAAAATTACCCAAAAATTATCCATACAAGATAATATTTAAGATAAATCATATAAGACACTTCATTTCATAACCTAGTGTAAATGGAAACATAAGAATGAGTGATCTCAAATCCTCAGTAAGGGTAAACATAAGTGATAACAATAAATAATCATAAGTGATCATAATATGTTTATATGGGTATAAAAAAAATACATAATAAAATCATAACCAATAAAATCTAGAGCATAAAACATGAGTCATAGTGAATGTCATGACATAATATAAGAAATAAATCACAATAAAGTGGGTTCATTATTAAATAAACATGATCAATAAAAGCATAGAATAATCAATAGAATAATAATAAGACTATAAAAAAAACATAATCATAGTAAAACATAGTGAAAAAATAAAATTATGTCTGCCATTTTTTGTAGTTAGAAAATATGAGTATGTCCACCCATTTCTATTTTGAACAAATTCATGTATTCCCATTAATCATTACTCATGAGATATAAAACTATAACCAATGAATTTGAGGCCAATATAGGTCCCCACCAATCATTATTCGCATATATGAATTCTCTTTAAATAAATTATTTATCATATAATAAATAACATATGGAAATAAAATTGGTTTTATTCATCACATTGTAAATAATCCATGGAAATAGGAAGATTTACATATCCTTTTTAAATGGATTCACATAAGTAAATCATTCACATTTCCTTAAATAATCATATCATGATAAGCCCATGGAAAATAAATGGGTATATAAATATATTTAGTAACTTTAAAAGTAAATACCCTTAAATTAAGATGATGAGGTATAGGGACTATACACCATATATATACAAGGTATTCAATTTAGTAAAAAAATTTATCAATCAATCAAAAAACGAAATCTTGGAGAAAACCTTCAATTAATGGAAGGAAATATATTGTGTTCACAAAGAAAATTCAGTGAAAGAAGACCCATATTTATACATAATTTATGATTTTGAATGATGAAGGAAATGATGGATCATTCCCCAAATAGAGAAGAACCTTAAATAAGACATCTATAGAAAAAGGGGATGGTTTCATTTAATGAATATCCTAGATCAATCATAAGATATGTCAACATACATTGACTTAGATGAATTTTTTTATGAGTTTTGGATAAAAATTATTTTGTAAATAAGAAATACCCTTGAAATTTTGAAATAATTTGGAAAGAAATATTTTATAAAAAAAAGGGTAAAAATAATTTCATTATGAAACTACTGAAATATAAAGACAAATAATCCTATAAAATTACAAAGGTTTCAGAAATATACATTCACATGGAACCATTAAAAAATATTATTTTTCTCAAAAAACAAACCATATAGAAAAGTTTAAAATGATTATATTTTAAAAAAATAATAGAATAAGATGAAGGTTATTAGGAATGAATATTTTAAATTTATAAAATTAATATATTCAAATCCAAAAAAATTTCATTTAAAGATAACAGTGTGATCATAAAAATAAATTCTATTTTTTATATTTTTAGATTACATTTTTTTAACTACAGAACACTTTAAAGTTATATAGAACTTCTAATTTAAATCAAGATAAAGCAGAAAATAAATATCAACATGGATAACCATTGAAGTATAAAATTGATTTTGATATTATAAATAATAAATATATTAATTTTTCATATGGCTTATCATAGATGAAGATCTCTATTTTAAAATGAGGTTGAGAATATAAACCTCACAACATGAGTAACTTTTAAATAAAAACCCTTGAAGAAGAAATATCATGAAATTGAACATCAAATACCATAAATAAAATATAATTTTCTATATATTATAAAAAATATTCAATATATGCACCATAAAATTGTTAATGGGTTTATGACCAGATGCATTTCTTGAGAAATAGAAATTGAGACCAAGAAACCCTTACAAGTGGCATAATATTTTAGGTAAAAGTCATTCGTTAATGAGGTTATGTAAAATAGTTGAAAAATAACTGAAAATAAGAAGTAAATACATTATAAATAATTTATTATGTATAATAGATCATTCTTGGAATAATAGAATTCAATAAGAAAGCTTGTAACTCAATGGAAGGAAATTGAGTTAGAAGAAACCCCTGACCTTGTATCCCTACTTAATCGAATGTGATCTAACCACATATAGAACAAACATTGCTATCATAATATTCCATTTCAGAAAATTATATATATACCTTAACTTTTATATTAATTATTTATGATAATTTATTATGACTCTATTGGTTAGTTATGACTTAATTTTACCATATGGTGTCAATAACACTAATTTTTACACGTATAATTTATGATTTTGATTTTTTGTATCAATTATTTAATAACAATTACACCATTACTAGATTATTTGAGTAATTTTAAAAGATAAATTATATTTATTTATAAATATATTATCTCAATCTTAGTATTTATGTTCTAATAGACATCCATGACAGATTTTTATAGTGTTTTTTATATAGGTGGTTAAACAAACACAAACAAGGAACACTACAACATGATGGGGGAGTATGATTAAGAATGTGCATAATATCATTATAACATAAATATAACTGCATTATTTACATGTTTTTCAGTGTTTGAATCTGATTCTATGTGGTTTGGATAATGAATTAAAAAGAAAA
Organism: Viscum album; assembly: GCA_963277665.1. Taxonomy (NCBI): domain Eukaryota; kingdom Viridiplantae; phylum Streptophyta; class Magnoliopsida; order Santalales; family Viscaceae; genus Viscum; species Viscum album. Next base: position 185,299,314 of record OY728155.1, on the reverse strand, counting down.
AAATTATTTTGTGGAGGAGGTAGTCTGAATTGTTAACGTCGCCATTTCTCAACAAATGAGAAGGGATGAAGGTAAACAAAAAATTATACTTTGTGATTCAAAAATATATTTTACATATATTATATTAATTTTTCAATCATATATTTAAAACCAGACATGATATATGGTGATTAAAAATAAAATATGTCTCATTGTTGAGGCGGTTGTAGGCACGTACTCACGATTGATGAACTTTTATTTTTCTCAGTTGATGGGAAATAATAAATAATAGTTTTTACATTAATATAATAATATTTATCATACTAATAAAACTTAATTAAATATTTTATTATGGATTTTTTGGGCGAAAAAATATGAAAATATTCATGCAAACTAAAGAGAAAAGAGATATTAACATAGAAAACAATTAATGTTCCCTTTGAAACCTCCTTGAGTTTTAAGGGGTTTAAGTAACATTATGAATAAAAGGGATCAGGATAGCAGGAGAGGGTTCTAGGTAAAGGATATTAGAAGAGTTTTTGGAATAAATTCATAGTGATCAATGTGTTATGAAGTGGGGAAATATGTCTCCTTTATAAGTGAAGAAAAGGGAACTTTTTTGAATACACATTATTTTTCAATAATTTTATTTAACTATTAAAGGGTAAATGGATAAATAAGTGATAAATAATGGATTTTGGGGTGATCTTAGGAAAATAAATCCTCTAACACTAATTTATTCACTTGTTTTAAACATGTTTCAAGTTGTTTATTCTTATATGTTTTCTTTTACTATTTGTTTCCAGGGTCACTAGTTTTTAAACAAGTAAATTATGCTTTATTGAAAATATAAAATGATGCCTATTACCAAATTTGGGTGTTCTGAACCCAAATTTAGATTCTATTCAACCTAATTAAATTTATAAAAATAATAAAATTAACTTTTAAATTAAAATATGAAATATATAGAAAAATATTTTTTTTGTAGCAAAATGATATTTTAACCATCAAGTGTTATTAATTTTGTATAATATTAATTTCCAATTAAATTATTGATAGGATAATTTTTTGTCTATTTAAACTTCTTATTAGGGTAATTATATAAAATATTTTTATTTATTACTTTTGATAAATTTTACAAAACATTACTAAAACAATTTATTGATAATACCATTTTCATGATTATCATGGTCATTAAATATATTCTCTCTAATCATAAATATATTCCTAAAAAATAAATTTTACATATTAAATAAAAAACATTTTTATCTAAAATATGAAATTAATTTTTTGGATTCAATTTCTATAAGTGATGAAAACTAAATTGTAATATAAGTGAAAAAATCTATTCTAGAGTTTTCAAAACAATAAACATAGGTTTCATAAATAAAAAAATAGTATTTTTAAATAATATTTTTATTATATATATATAATTGAAAAGTATATTTTATTATGATAATGTTATAAAAGTGACATTTTGAGCAAAATTGGTACCATTTCACTATTCACCTAAAACCCAATGTTTAAAAAAACCCAAAATTGATACTAATATAATTTTGAAATTTTAAATACAATAATAAATTTTTTTTACCTATTTATATTCTAAAATTTTGTTTTAAATGAAAATTCAAAATATAAATAAGATACTTATTTTATTAAAAATGTCCTTTTGAACAAATTTTTTTTTTCATTTTTTTCCTACAAATTTATAATTAAAAGAATGTGTGTATATTGGTTCATATGTTATAGTATTATATATTATCATAATAATCATTTAAAAGTGGTTGATTTAATTTATTAAATATCTAAACAATAATTTAGTAATGAATAAAAAAAATTAAAATTTAAACTATATTAATTATTTATCTTCTAAATGTAATAATTTTTTTACTATTTTTTTAAAAGAGATTTTATTATTATAATAATTTTCTTAATAATTTTTATCTAATATGTTATGGCCTATTTGAGTTCAACGTTTCACACAGAACAAGCTATTAACATAATATTTATTTATAGAAAATATATATTAATGTCTCGGGTCATTACATCCTCCCCCATAAATAAATCGCATCCCTACAATTTTAATTATTCCTAACTAATGAAATAGTTAAGGGTTCCCATTAGATAGAAATAACTATGGATTTAATTTCTAATGACGTTTCATCGTCCCTATATTTTTGAAGACATGAGAGGTCAATTTTCCTTCATAACATAAATATAACTAATATAGTGCCTAACCAGTTGTGTTAAATACCCCAATATAATAGGAGTGGGTTTTAAGAGGGAGATTATAATAAACCTTGTAAAAATAGTTAAAATAGATATATTTATTATTTAAAATCTATTTTCCCTATCATGGAAATTATAAAAATCTCTATTTAGAGAGAAATAACATTTGAATGAAGGAAGTCCAGTATGATGTTATAGGGAGCATGAAAACATTCATCAGTGAAGAGATATAGTCTTGGGATTCAATAATAATACCAATATAAGTTTTTATTAACAATAAGGAATCTATTAATTAGGGTAGAAATTTTAAATTCTTATAATTCATTCAAGATATAGTAGAGTGCTTAAAATAATAATAGAATACAACACTCGGAGTTCTTGAGAGGATGATGAATGTTTTTCACTCCAAATAATTTTTTTAACTCACTTACATAGTTGTGTATGCATATTAATTATCATATATTTTATGTTTCTGATTCCTATCATCCTTTTTGGCCATTGGACTAGGAAATTGACTCAGATAATGCCCAATTTTCCTATAATTACAAAACTCAACTACTAGTGGTACTACAGAATGAACTCATTTTCCTTTTACTATATCCAAATATATATTAACTTTTCCTTTAAATTTATACTTTATACACCCTCCTTTAAAATAGTAAAAAAATTCACTTCATTTGAGATATTTTCATTGATGCTTCTTTCCATATTTTTTATATATAGAAAATTGAACATTGTTTCCATTATCACCTTCATCACGTGAACATCCTAGATACTTTATCATTATCTTATTTGGTGTGTTTAGAAACTCAAATAATTTTAAATTTTTAATCATAATTATTGATATCTAGTTTGGCATAACGACAAGATTTCTCACTCCAAATATTATCTCATTTGGTTTATATTTGAGTCAATCTCTGCATTTACTATAGAATACTTTGTTAACCTGGTTCTTTTAGGCATCATCTATTACTAAAAAATGGTGTTAAAATGTGTGATGAATAATTAGCATCATAATATAATTATAAAAAATTATCTTATGAAAAACACAACCTCAAAATTCATAAATCTTTAAAACCATCACAACTTTCAGTTAAACCTAAATCATTATTTGTTGAATCTATGTTTATTTTAGTTTTTCCCTCTCATAATTCATATCTGAATTACTTACCATACTAAATCCTTAATAATGGATTGTAAATAAAAAGTGATTAACCAAATAATATTCCTTAGTAGTGTCTGTCTAGGTATATAATCTTAATCCCACTCATCATATACCGAGTGAAGAACAATTCGATACTCAACTGGGTTTTTTAGTATAATTACACCTAGGTGAATCTATGACATAATAAAATAAAATTTCCTATACCCAAATGAGTATTCAATTTCTTGTAAAACCACATACTCAAAACTTTACCAAAAATTTGGGATGTTATCCTACATTTATAATTATCCTATAGACTTATCCCAAGGGTTTTCACTAATGCTATCTCATCTTAATCCATAAAAAACATAAAATATTCTATATAATGAACCTCATGATTTATATATACCTTTGTAACATTGATATACCTTATCCTATCAATCCTTAATGACCTTTACAACTTATTAATTTATCTTCAACCGATAACATTCTAACCTCTAAAGTTATATAAACCGTAGTTTGATTCCAATTAAGGCACCATAATACCCACACTCTCAGATTTGGTGTGGAGAACAATATACTTTGCATACTATATTTTATATACATACTTAATTGAAAGTTATTTAAAAAATATTTTAACATTTATATTAAAATTCCTTTTTATGTTTAGTGTTTTATAGATTTAGGAAAAAGTATTTAACTAGTATAACCCATGCCCTTTATATCAAATAGACATGTTCTTATAATATATAACAAAGACAATTAATATTTAACTAGTAGAACCCATGTTCTTGTATGAAATAGAAATTTTATTATACTACATAACAAACTTATTAATATAGAACGAGACATCAATATCTTCAATAAATTTACCATACAACATTATCTTATTGATAAATCATACATAATACTTTATTTAAAAACCCGGGGAAATGGAAATATAAGAAGGGGTGAGTTCGAATACTTGATAAGGGTAAATATAAATGACAATAATTAATGATCATAATTTTTTATAAGATTATCATATGTGTATAATAAAAATTAAAAATAAATTCATACCCAAAAAATATTAGATCATAAAACATGAGTCATGGAGAATTGTGTGGCCTAACATACGAAATTGGTAAAAAGTTTTTGGGAACATTATTTAATAGACATGATCCATGAAAGAATAAATTAGTCATAAGAATATGTATAATAATATTACACAAACATAATAATATAAAAACATTGTGTAAAAAATCCATGCATGTTCACCCTTTTATGTTGTTAACAAATCCAATTGTATCCATTATTTTATACTGTTAACAAATACAAGTATGAAAAAAACTTTTATATTGTTAATAAGTGAATATATATTCTCTTATAATTATCTCATGAGATATAAAACCTAAATAATTTGAATATAGAGTGATATAGGACTGGACCCATCATCATTTACACATATGAGTTCATCTTGAAATCAATCAATCATCATATCATAAAGAACCAATGGGAAGAAAATGGGTTCATTCGTCACATGATTAAGAAACCATATAAAAAAATGGGTTTCATATTCTTTTAAAATAGATTCAGATTAATAAATCATCCTTAATTCCATCACTATTTATATCATGATAAACACTTATAAAATATATGTGTATCCAAATATATTAAGGAACTTTCTAGGTAAATACCCTTCAATTAAAATGATGTGGTATATGGTATGTTCATTTTATGGTTAAAATGTATATAGTTTAGTGAATAATATCCAAAATCAATTGAAATATGATATCTAAGTGAACATCCTTAAATAAATGGAAGGAAATATAGAGTGTTCATTGAGGAAATACATTGGAAGAAATATCACATTTATACAAAGTGGGAGATTAGGAAAAATAAAGTTAGTGATGAATCCTTCCTCTGATAGAGAATGACATAACATAATTCATCTTGAGAAAAAAGGTATATGGTATCATTTTAGGAAAATCCTCCATAAAATATAAGATATTTTAATGGAAATTAACTTATATTAAAAACAAATTTTATGTTTCATTGAAAATATCACTTTTGAAATATGAATCAACCTTTAACTTTTAAAATTATTTTAAAATAAATAATTTATAAAACTAAAAGAGAAATAATTTCTTTTAAAAATTCTAAAAACATGGATATAAAGTTTCATATAAATGTCAATGTAATTGGAATGATATGTTCACACAAAAACATTAAAATAGATTTTTTTGTTCGAAATGACATATATAAAAAACGTCAAAATGATTTTATTTTAAAACATTTTCAAAGAAGGTCAAGGTAGTTACCAATTATGTCTCATTTTTTGTAAAAAATATTAGTATATCCATAAAATAAGGGGTTGAAGAAAAAAAATGATAAAAAAATAAATACTTTAAAAGAATATAAAACATCATGTTTTAAAAACATAATTAGAAAAAAGGACCAGCAAGGATAACCATATAAGATTTTAATGAATATGATATTATAAAGGAAGAATATATAGATTATTTAAATTGGTTAGCACATTTGAGATATCTAGATTTCAAATTGAGGTTAGAAATAGAAATCTTATGACTTGAGTAACATTTAAATCAAAACCCTTAAGGGATAATGTTCATGAAATTGAACTTTAAATACCATTCATGATATATTCTAATTAGTAGGCAATATATACACCATATAAAAGTAAATTAGTGCATAAACTACTATAAAACTGGGTTTATCTAGTGCTAGGGATTTAACGATTCTAGATAATGGCAGTTTTAAAGATCCCCTTTGTTAGTGCTAGAAATAGCATTGTTAAAGAGGGTATTTTACAATGATTTTTTAGCACTATTAAAGGTGTTTTTTGACAGCACTAAAAAACTATTGTCAAAGGGGCCCCTTTATCAACACTTGTAAAGATGTTATGATAAATCCCCCTATCAGTTCTTGTAAAACTGCACTGATAAAGGATTTCATTTATCAATGCTTGTAAAAAAGCACTGATAAAGGGGGACTTTATCAGAAATTTTTTAGAAGCATAGATAAATGATATAGTTTAAAAAGTTATATTTATTTTAAAATAATATATAAATATATAAATATATTTATATTCATATTAATATAATATATATTTTTTAAATATGTTTTATATAAGTTTAAATAACCCTTTAAACTTAACATATAAGATATTTAGTTAAAATGGATTATAAAATAATTAAAAGAAAAACGTTTAATTAATAATATTCTAATTATTATTTGGTAATATCAATTTAATATAAATTTGAAGACAAAAAATACAAAAAACAAATAAAAGATCTAACATAAGATAAAAACTTAACTCAAAATTAAAATGGCCATAACCATTGAAATGGATGTTCGTTTGGGCTCTACCATATATAAAATTAAAGATTGTGATGAGATATATGCCCTGGTGACCTAAGGGAAACCTAATCACATTATTTTGAGGCTAAAAGGCCCATAAGGACACCAAAATTGAGTTTTTAGTTGGGATATCCCTTTTTTATACATTCGATGGAATTTTAGCATCATTTAAGGGGGTCTTATTGTCTTTTTTCACTAGAGACAGAAAAAATTTGAGGTCTTACGTTTACATTGATATTATGGTTTTGAATTTTTATCAATTTATAGATTTTAGTTTCATTTTTAAATAAATATATTCATATTTTATTTTATTTACTTATAATAAATCAATTATATAAATAAATATGTCAACATGTCGAAGTAAAAATTAGTTTTTAGATATATAAAATAAATATTTATTACTCAGTTTATATAAAGTAAAAACTATTCACATTATTTACCTTATAATAAAATAATAATATGTATATATGTATACCTATATAATTAATGTCTATATATAAACATGTGTGTGTCAATAATTAAAAAATATATATGTATATGTATATTATAATATATGTAAATAAATACATTTTATAAAAATGTCTTTGACACAATATCTAATCATTTTTAACATTATAAAAATATATTTATAATGTTTATATATATATATGTGTGTATTAATAAACAAATATTTATTTATATTATATTATAGTATATGTAAATTAATATAATATACAATATATTTAAATAAATAATTGTATCTATATATCACACACACACACACATATTTTATAAATTCATTTAAAAATAATTATATGAATATATGAATAAAAAAATATATGTTAATATATATAAAAAAAATATCATTAAACAGAAAACAAAACAATATTGTGTAGTGGTAAAGGAATTCTATCTTTAATAGAGAGGTTCATGGTTCAAATATAGGTTGGTGCACAAGTTTGGAAATTCACAAAGCTCTATGAAAAGGGGTGGTGTGGTGAAAATCACTAATAAAGGGGGTGCACTATTAAAGGTGTCGTGGAAGTGATGGTAAATGGGTTTGGTTTATAGAGGTTTGACAGAATATAATTTTACCCCGTTTAACATCGCTTACTTTATCAGTGCTAAAAACACTATTAAATGACCCCTTTAAGAGATCTAAATTTTTTGTTAAAATGGTCTTTTAATAGTACCAAAAAGAGTTATTAAATGGAGATGTTAACAGTTCTTGTTTTTTCACTCTTAAAGAACCCTTTAACACCTCTTTTTTAGTGATATTAAATTATACCCTATAACATCACTTGTAAAGTCAATGATTTATATGTACTATTAAATTCCCTTTACTAGTACTTTTAAAACCTAGTTTTATAGTAGTGATAATAAAAAGAATTCCCTGAGAAATGGAATTGAGACAAATAAACCCTTAGAAGTAGAATAATCTTTGAGTTAAGATTAATTTGATAATCAGGTTATAATAAATAATTTTAAAACCCTAGAAAATAAGGATGAAAAACATTATAAATTATTCCTTAGTTAGAATGAATCAAACTTGGAATAATATAGTTCAATAAGAAATCTTGTAACTCAATGAAATGAAATTGAGTTAGAAAAAACACTTAAATTATTTACCTTATTAGTCAAATTAAATCTAACCTTATATAAAATAAAAATATTAATATTAATATTACCTTTCATAATCGTATTCATAAACATTACGTTTTTAATACCTATTTTAAGAAACTTAATTCTGAATATTTTAATTAGTTATATCTTATTTTTATATTTCAGTTTTAGAGACTTTAAATGTTTCACACATGATTTATGATGATTATTTTATTATCCATTATATTATACTAATCACCAGTACAATATTATCTATTATAATATAATAGAAACTTATTTTTATTTATAAAAAACTTATCTTACTCCACTTGTGTTTTAGTTATATTGCATGAAAATGGAATTGGTGTTAGATTATTTCAATAATTTTTGTGATCGAATATAATATTTTTAAAATACATTTAATGCGTAATATAAAATTATAATAAAAAAATATTTACTTTACAACTTATAATAATATAATTATTTACTTTTGGTTAGTCACCAATTATAGTGTTTTATTGCATTTTTCATATAGACTGTTAAGATGGACCAAACCCGGACACACTATAACTCGATGGGTGAGTATGGTTAAGGAAGTGTATAATTTCATTATAAAATAATAATAATGTTATTATTTAGACTTTTTTATTTTTTTAATCATATTTTAATTTGATTTTATAATTAATGATAATGAAAAATGTTACTTGGCGGTGGTTGCACCAACACATATGCACGATAATGTCATCATTTTTCAGAGAATGAGATGGGATGAGGGTAGATAATAAATTTATTTTTAGATTCATAAATAAATATTATATATATATTATTTATCAATATCATCATAAAAAACATTCGTTAGATTTTGTGATAAAAATTAGAAGATGTTGCTTCATTGAGGTGATATTATACACGTACATAGGATCAATGTTCATTAAATTTTTCTAAGTGTAATGGAAAGAATAAATAATATTTGTTACCATTAATATAATTATGTTTTATTATTCTAACATAACATAATTTACGAAATTATAATGGATTTGGGGGGGGTTAAAAAGAATAAATATGGAACGAACCTAAATAGAATTGAGAAAATTTCAAAGAATAAATTTATCTATTCTTGGAAGCCTCCATGATTTTTGAGAGGTTTGGGAATACAAAAGGATGAAAGGGATAAATATAATTTTATAAGGTTCTAGGAAAAAAATGGAATATTTTCATAAATAAATTTGAAGTGATAGGTGTGGTATGAAGTGGCGGAATTGTGTCCCTTTAATAAGTATGGAAAGGGGAACTTTTTTAAATGCCCATTATTTTTCAATAATGGAATGACAATATTCTAGGTTTAATGGAACTAAAAATAATTAATAATTGGTTTTGGGTTATCTTCTTTCAATAATATGCCCAAAAATAATTTCCACACTTGTTTTAAGGATTTTTTATGTCATTTATTCTTATTTTTTTTTTCTTTTAACATTTTTTTACCAAAGTAACTAATTTATTACCCAAGTAACTTATGTTTGAATAAAAATATAAATAACCTTTATTAGAAATTTTGAGGGTTATGTACCAAAATTTATAATCAATTTAATCTAATTCAATTTATAAATATTATAAAATTAACTTTTAAATTAAAACATATAATGTATAGGAAAGTATTTTTTATACAAAAAATGATGTTTTAACCATTAATTGTTTTCAATATTATATAATATTAATTACCAGTTAAATTATTTATAATATATTTTAACATATGTGTGAAATAAATTCTTATTAATTATTTAAAATGTGTTTATTTAATTTATTCGATAAAAATTATGCAACATTAATAAAACAATTCATTGAAAATACCCCTTTCACTATTATCCTGATCCTTAACTTTAATATTATTAGTCATAAATTTTATGCATAAAACAGAAATTGAATTTTTTACATAATATTAACATTTTGTTCTAAAAAATAATTTTTTTCTCTATATTCTATATGAAATGAAAAATAATTTCTAATATAAGTGAATAAATATGTTTTTTGACTAAAATATTACATATGTTTCTAAAATGTTAAACATGGTTTTTAAAAGTAAAAAAGTGTAATTTTACATGATTTAATTTACTTATATATATATTTTTTGAAAATAAATTTTACAAAAAAATTTAAGTTATTATTGTGTTATAATGATGATTTTAGAAAAATGGTATTTTTTCACTATTTACATAAAAACAAATGTTATTAGAAAAGTACAAAATTTATAATAAGATTATTTTTATATTAAAAATAAAAAATATGAAATTATTTTATCTAATTTAGATTAAAAAATTTATAAATGTAATTTTTAAATGATAATAAAAAAATTAAAATAATATTGTTTTGTTGAAAAATGTCTTTCTTGAAAATTAGGTGTTCTTGATATTATCTCATTCCAATTTATAATTTATAGAATGTTAATATATCAATTTATATATTATAATATTAAATATTATCATAATAATCATTATAAGTGGTTTATTTAATTTTGAAACACTTTAAACAGCTACTTTAGAAAGTACAATAATTTTTTAAATAAGTAATATCAATTATTTATCCTCTGAATCTAATAATTTTTAACTATATTTTTATTTAATAGAGGTTTTATTATAATTATAATTTTCTTAATAATTTCAATCGAATGTCTCACCACTCATTTTAGTTTGGAATTTCATATAGAACAAGCTATTGAAATAATATTTCTTTAATAAAAATACATTGTGAAATCTCTTATGGTTACACTGAAATTATAGAGAAACCATACATATTTTCTTGAGCATAATAGTCACCAAAATCTCTAACGAACTATATTTGGATGAATTTTTATGAGGGATAATTTGAAATATGAAATGAGAATGTAGTGACATACTTCAAATTCTCTATGTTTAGTATTTTCATACTTCTAAGTACCATAGAAAATGGATAAAATATTTTGAAATTATTATCATAATTATTAGAATTATTTTGAGCTAGTTTAGGTTTATTTGATGTATTTTAGATATCCATATTTTAATGGAAAAAGATTTGAATTGATTTGAATTATCTGTGGAGTTTCAGTACTAGTGAAAATATTTTCCTATGTACTAAACCCTACATACTTCATGGGGTGAAATAGGAACATCACAGGGTGCATTAACAGATCTTCATAAGGTATATCAATTGGAACTTTGTAAGGTTCCTAGAGCTTTATAAGGTACGACCCATTATGAATTTTTTAAGGTTCTAGTATGATCTTTTAAGGTACCATGGTATTTATAGGGTACAAATAATCTTCGTAAGGTAATTTCATAGTGTAAAATTATTCTTTATCAGATACAAGACGTGAACCCTTTATGGTGTTTGATAGTGTATTCAGCACGCAACACTGAGAAGAAATGAGCAACAAAATATTATTATTTTATGATCTTTATAACATAGTCATCTAATCGGTGGGTATAAATAGAAGTAACTTAATTATGAAAAATATATAAAGTTCCTAAGCAAAAAAAAATTATTGATAAATACTTAGTAAATAAGAACTAATATTTTATAGTCATTTTATTCTTCAAAATATGTTTTTTTTAAATGTTTTTTATTTTTTTTATTATGAGAGAATATTATAATTAGTTTATAGGACTTCTATAAATTTTTTATTAGAAAAATAATATCATTTTTGAAATTACTATATCAAAATTATATGAGGGTGAAATTTTAATATTTTTATGAAAAGATTGATTTTTCAGTGAATAGTGAAAATAATAATTTTTTTTGAATAATGAATTTTTGTTTCAAGCACCCACAAAGTTCCATTTTATTAAAATAGTGCCAAAGTAAAATTAATCCTATAATATTATAAATAATAAAATTAAGTTAACAAGAATAAATTTTATATTTATATTTGGTATAAAACATTTTTATAATTAAATAAACATTTTCCTGAAAAAACTATTTTCATTGCGTTTTACATTTTTACCATAATTTAATTTGTACTAATTTTTGAAATTTAATCTTGAAAAAAGGATTAAAAAATTTAAATCATGAGGTTTACATTTAGGAAATAGGACCATTTTATTTGTTTCATTATGAATACTAACCATAGTAATTTTTTATTACCATAGTAAAGGAAAAATATGTTAATTAGGGTTATAAGTAATATGTTAAGGCATAAAATTCATTCAAAAATGTTAATTTATTTTATTGGATGATTCTATTTCATTTATAACCCTCCAAAATTATATAATATTACATTTTTCTGTTTTTATTTGATTTTGACCATTATAATATTTAAGTAAAAGAAAAATAAAAATGTCATTTTCTTGATTTTGTTATCTATAATATTTTTTGATAGGGATACAAACAATTTATTATTGGTTATAATTTTTCATTTAAAATATGAATGAATTTTTTATCATGTTAATTTATTTTAAATTTTTGTTGATGAAATATTTACCTTAAATACTTATCCAATGCTGATACGGTGCTTGCACAAGTAGTAGAAAAAATCAAATAAATGATTTTACAAACTCTAAAAGTAATAGATTTTTGGTGAGTTAAATTTTTAAATGAAATTAATAGATAAATAAAACATATTATATATATTTTGATGGTTTATATTCAAATTACATTGCTATTATATTTTTCTCAAATTCAAATTATGTGAATAGTTACTAAAAGGATATTAGTAGTATTTTATGTTAAATATATTTTATGAAATAATTTAAAAATCATTAAAAAAATTTAATGAAGTAAATTATGATGATAAATATTCTAAATATTTATATTTGTTCCATTTATGATCTAATTGTTACATTATAAGTAAAATTATATCCCTTTAATATTAAACAAGTTGTTACCACAATCAGGGTTAAAATTGGTTAATGAATGGGCTAAACCAAAAGATAAGGATTAAAAGGGAACAGAAACCTATATAATTTTCTTTTTATGATTATATTTTGATAATATACTATTTTACTTAAATTAATGGCTATTTTGAATCATTATACTTGAGGAATACATTAATTTTATTTAAATATTTTAAGTAATTCCAAGTGTAAACTTTCCCTGTCTTATAATTGGACACCCATTATCTCTTTTATTTGAATCTATTTGAGAAATATACCTATAAAACCCATTATAATTTATATTATAAAGTCTTCTTTTCATTAATTATATATTTATCTCTTCTTAAAAGACTATTATAAGGTTTCTTAATAAGGGATCTAAAGGAGGCCTACTGAAGAAGAGGTGATTTTCTTACCTATCCTCTTTCAATTTTTTTATTATACCTATTAAATATATATGGTATTAATAAAAAAATAATAACTTCATTTTCCTAAATATACTAAAATTTTATTATGATTATAGAAACACAATTATCCACCCTCTATATCGTGAAATGGGGAGTGAAATTATTGCTCGTTCGTACGTGTGGAATACCACCTCCACGCAGCGATACAATTGATTTTCCATCACCATATTTCATGGATGGTTATTATTATGGGTTTAATGTTAATATATGATATTTATTATATAATTATTCTTCTATAATTATAATATAAATATACATTCTTACATTCGAATCTTTAGGAAAATGATAACATCATGTGTACATGTGGATTACCACCTCCAAAAAACAATGTGATTCACTTTTCACTTCCTCTTTACATATATTTTACTAATTATATATTCAATGAATATATATAACATATATGATATAATAATTATTTTTAAAGGTTAATTGTTTTTTATTTATTTCTTACTTCATCAAAGAGTGAAAAAAATCATTTGTACTTATGACATACTGTCTCCATGAACATTGTAAATCATTTTTCTATATATACTTTATTTGGATTATTATAAATTGGTATATAATAAATATATATTATTTTTATATCATTATTAATATTCTATCTAATATGGAACTGGGATTAATGTATATGTACTAAAACTACAAAACTGAAACACTCATGAGAAACGAAATAGTTAACACCCACAAATGATGATTTTAAGAAGCAATTATTTATAAAATGGTGTTAAAATGTTGTAAGTGGATAATATATAATACTATATGTATATAAATTATTTGGGTATAAATTTATAATAAATTTATATTTATTATATCAGATATTAGAAACATTTTGAAGAAAGTAAAATTGTGGTAAGGGATTTTCATCTCACTTTTATTTCTCTCAGACACAAACTGTATTGGCCACTTATTTTTTTGTACATAATTACCTAGAATGTATTTAATAATTATTATGAAGAAAATTATGTTTTTTAAATATCTATCTAAGGTTCTTTATTTTATTAGGTTTTGAAATGGAGATTACTAAATTGGTGGTTGAGTTATGCTATAATCTCATTATTTATCAGGATTATTTAAGTTCAAGTTTAAAATGATGAAATTTTTTTACCTATATATCAAGAATCAAATGAATTTAATTATATAATGGTTATTTATAGAGATGAAATTTTTTCCATTCATTTTCTAGTCTTTAGGAATTTAAGAGACTGAAAAAATGATTTTAAGAAAATTTGTCTTTATTCCTCTCTTTGATTAAAAATACTTTTTCTTCTATATCCATGTTTTCTAAAATGTTTTTGCTAATATGAAATTATTGTTTAAATTAATTTTTACCCATTTTTTGTTCATAAAAAATTAAATGTAATCTTCTTATTCATTTTCAAAATGTGGTAATTTCAATTTTTTACCAAAAATGTAAAAGGAATATTTGTTTTAGAATATATGGATGAATAGAATTTCTTGAAATCATGACCTCTCAAATATTTGATTCTTCATTTAAAGGTTTCCATGGTTTAATTCAAATAAAAAAATTACTTAATTTTAAAAAAAATTATTTGATTTTAGAAAAGTTATTTCAAAGTTGAATGAGTATTTTCATCAATAAATATTGAGAGTGATCTTTTAAATGAATTTCATGTAAGATTAAATCTGTTGGTGAAACTTATAATTTACTAAGTTCATGATACAAGGATACCATCCTTTTTATTTATCTAGATGGTTTATTATTATTAGTGTTATGAGTTTTTTTATAAAACCAATTTATTTTTCATGGGTTATTCTTTGATGAAACGTTGAAATGTGTATAAAACCTATTTTATTTCCATGGGTTACAATATATGATGAATGGTTTAAAATATTGTCAAAAACATATGAATTATTGATTATTTGGTGAAGGGTGGGCCATAATTATACATCCCTCTAATTAATTGGGTAAATATAGATATCTCATGAGATAATAAGGATGAGAATGGGGAGTGATCCATGTCCTACAACAGACTCTATCCACTATGATATTCTTGGGAGTAAACATTGACTAAGGATATGATGGAATGTTGAGTGAAAACAATACACTATGATAGTCTTGGAAGTGCGAATTAAGGAAATGATTTTCTATGATTATTTTTATTCCAAAAACATATTTCTTTTTATAATTGGATGTTCTCAGGAACCATATTTATTTATTCCATTATGATTCATGTCTTATAAACTGCCAAGATTTATTCTATTACTCAAGATTATGATCTCTGATATGAAGGGTATGGTTTTAAAATGTTAATCTCATGTTATTATACCCTTATAATCATGTAATGTTTAAGTGATCATTGAAATCTCCCTTATTTACCCTTACTGAGTGTATGGTATCACCCTTTCATATTCCACTTTCAAAGGAATTTCATCAACAAGTGCTGACAAAACTACATTATGAATCAATCATGAACTCATGTCAACCTCCATAAGTATCCAAGCATAATGTCCAAATTTGGAAACCCCAGTGTTCCTATCCATTTTTATAGGAATTCCCACAACTATTCAACATCAAAAAAAATTAGGATTCCATAAAAACCAATTAAGGCCAATTTTTTTTATCCAAACTTGAGCTCTAGTATTTTTAATGGCAAAGGGATTAAAACAAAAACCCCACTCTTAAAAACATAGCATACCTGACTTCAAGGTGATTGATCCAAAAACCCATGCTCTTCTCTTTAGTGCCTCACATGGAAAAATGATGTGAAAAAATCCCCGACCAAGAGGAATGCATCTCCAATCAGAAAATCCCTAGATAGAATTCAGCTTCCGAACTAAATTGGAAACTTTCCAAAACTTTTCTCCAATGGGCAGAACAAGCCTAGGAATTATTGAATGTTCATAGATTTAAAATCTGTTAAGAATAGCTTCTTGGCTAGCAGTCACATGAGCAGTATCCCCTTTTTGGACCGTTATCTCTAGAACATCATCCTTTACATGTGAAAAATACCTTCTCTTGAGAGTGTCATATGGATATTTACCGATCTTCATACTTTCCAAATTCTTATCCCCCTGAACAAAATCAAATGGTCGGGTCACCTCGCCTGCTGCTTTACCTGCAACAGAAATGTTCAGATCCAAATTTTCTGCAGTCACTATACAAAAGTTATTTTAAATTATTTAATTTTGAAAAAGGCATGAACTATACAAACATCATAGGGTACATGGACTTTGTAGTGTACAAGGGATTTGTAGGGTAAATCATCCAAAAAACTTTTATGAAAATTAGATTTATTGAAAGTAAAATATTCTAAATAAAATAATTTCAGATGATGGAAGTTTCATTACATATTGTTTCAAACATAAAAAACTAGAAGGATTTTTTAATTCATTCTCTAGAATACTGAGAAACTAATCTTTAAGATATAGAATAGAAAATCAATGAAAGAAAAATCCATTGAGATTAAATGTAATCTAAAAATGATTTTATTGTCTATAATTAATTAATTCGAAATAAAAATACATTTGATGTTTCTGAAGTTGTGATTCATGACTAAATAATTCTAAACATGTATTGATCAAAGACTCAATCATTGGTTGGATAATATTTATTAACATGAATATGGAGATCATTTTTCCATTATTTTAATTTAAAATGATAATATTTGGAATTTAGTATTAGTGGTGAACATATAGAAAATTTTAGAAATTAATTATAATATTATTGTTTTTTGACTTAGAGGACTTAACCTTCACAAAAATGTTGCGATTAAATCTATTGATGAAAAAGAAAGTATTGAGATTCTGTCTTAATTTTATAGACTTAAACTTGAAGTATGTCCGAATTTTTATTGAAGCTCTAATGTAAGGAATAAATTTCCAGGTAATAAGTTTTAAATACCATAATGCTTTATTATATTCTAGTAGAAAGTTTCTTCTTAGATTTTTATTGTAATATGAGAATGAAAGGAAGTGTCTTCAAGTCTTATATAAGAAATAATTGAATGAGATTCACCCGAGAGAAATAAGAAAAATAAGATAGGGAATTCTCCATATTTTGATGGGGATAAATACTAGAGGAAAAAATGAATAACAAGATTGTGGGACAAACCCATATACAAGAGGTTAAAAAAAGGTTATAGCAAAAGGAAATTAGAATCAAGGAGCCTAATTTTATTGAATATTTTATATGTTAATATATATAAACACTACAATACTAAAGACCTATTTATAAATAAAAAATGATATAATGATAAATTCTTGGTGAACTAAGAGAGTTTTGAAGTTTCAATATAAAACAAATACCTCCCAAGAATAAATAATAAGACATGATATCAAGATCAATGAGAAGATCACATGATCATCGAAGAAGAGTATTCGGAGGAGTATAAAGCCAGATGTCATTGTAAGTTTTGATTGAGTGAACCAAAGATGAAAAAATTTAGGAAGAACCTATAATAAACTATATTTAAAAAGCAATTAGTTGGAGAAAAATAAGAAGTGATGAAGTACAACTATACTACATTTATACACATCATTTACATTCTATTTTATACCTTGAATATTTTATGAGTAATGGATGTGAAAAGATTCTAAAGAAGATCTGGAATCATTGTATATACATAAAAGAGTTGCATGATCTATTCTTTATGATTTTAATGTAGTCAAAGAATCAATGATTGAGGATGTAGATGTGATTCTATAGATGTCGTGACATCATGTGCTCCCTGGCGACCTACTTCAAAAAGTTTGGAAGCAGTGAAAACTGGTGGAATACTAGTATAAAGAACTAGTGATAGAATTATTGGTTCACATATATAATATAATGATCACTCACCTATATAATATTAGGAGAGTATTTTGGTTAATCCTAAGAAAACCCAATTTTAATTGATGATAATATTATAGTAGAGAATTTGTGGCTCTAATATTTTGATCAAAACCAGAAGTAGGTTTCCCACATCAGAGTTGAAATTTGTAAAAAACCTTATTCTAACCATTGTTTATAATCTTAATTTCATGTGGTATAATGGTTTGGTTTCTAAACAAATATATCCATTTATATTTTAATAGGTAGTGGGGGTTAAAATACCAAATAGGTAAATAGTATAAAATATAAATTGAAATTTGGAAAAATAATTTCAACACACTTGATTCACCCCCCTCTCAGGTATCTACACAAGCACATTGGGACTCCCATGATTGATGGATAGGTGATCAGTGTAAGGGTGGGGTTGTTGTATGTATATTAATGGTTTTTTGGATTTTAATGATTTTATTGTCTATCTATAGGTGACACCATAATAGGGATCCCTATTAGTCAAAATTGGTTGTTGGTTTTTTTATGGTAGGGAGTACAATAAGATGGGATATGGGTAAAATTCTCACTATTTTGAGATTTATGGGTGTGTGTTTTCACTATATTGATGTTTTGGTGTTTGTTATAATCAGGGATTTTGGGTGAGTAGAATTGGATTTGAAGAGTGCCTATGGAAAACATGGTGTAAAATTACACTAGTGAGAAGATGGAAATCCTGAAAAGTGTAATAGAAGTATCGATGATCAGGTAATGAGTCTTTTGAGGAAGAGTGTACTGTGTAATTGAAGTTTCAATTTGGATGGATGTTTATCATTCCAAGATATAATAAGATGTCCATGTAATGAATTTATAACCAGTATAAATCATGTTTTTTGGTCGAGGAAATGCTATGTATTCCCCAAGATGGGACACATTATTGTAGGGAGTATATAATGAACCGAATCATTATTGGTTGCTAAATTCAAAGTAAATTCTAAATATTTGTCCATGTAGCATATCACTCTTCAACAAGAGGTGTTTCTGCATTATATAGAGTCTTTGAAGGATTAAATGTTCTATTATGGGGAGGTATCACGTTGTTGCCTCATGCATTGGCCCATGATTCCCTATATAAGAATATGTTTTGGAGATCAAGTATGGGACATGCTGTAAGAAGGATGGTTAAACTATGAATTCATTTCATTACATGGTAATGGGTGGCCATTATTTTTAGGTGTTTTTAGGAATAAGTTGTTATAGAGTGAAGTATTGGTCACACCACAATAAGACCCTAAATTGGGTGAATTGTTCAATGGAATTTATGGTCACATCACAATTAACCCTTTGGTATGTTTTTAAGAGGCCAAGGACCATAATTTTATGGTTGATACCCTTCACCATTGTATTTTATTGGGGATTGTGATGTGTTGGTCTCTTCTTATCTGCTTCCTCATTTCACTTTTTGTCTGATTTTGGTTGGGCGATTTTAGGGTTTTGAGGTTTATTTCTACTAGATCCTAATGGAATCACTTTTATGGGATGTAGATTTGGTTTTGGTTTATAGAGGATTATTATAAATCTCAGAATATGGATAATGTTTACTATTTATCTAGAGATACATTTTCCAGTGGTTTTATTTATATTTTTAGTGAATTGGAATGAAATTGATTATTAATTTGGGTTTCAAATTCATGAGATTTTGTATGGATTTTTCCCCGGTGTGTGTAGAGAATATATCTCACCCCATTTTTCATGGTTTTGATTTCATTATATCTCTCGTGAATTTGGAACCAATTATACAAACCTATGAATTTTAATTTAATTAATTTTTTTATTAATTAGATGATATTTTTTATTTGGATAGGTGTTCATGGGTTGGTGGCAGTCAGTTTGAGGTAGGTGGACTATACATTACTAAGTCTATTTCCCATTTTTTTCATTTTATGTCTTCATGGTATTAATATTATTATTATCATTTACATGATTATGTGACATTGTGTGATATTTCTCCATAAATTGGAATGAGATTTTATTTTCCTAATAATAAACATGGAAAAAATAAATTGTTAAATGTTTTATTGGTATTTTATTGTTCAATAAGTTATTGTGGCCCACTTTGTTAATTGTTTGGTGGTTTTTATGGTTTTGACACAATTTTTAAAAATGAAATTGTTAAGAATGCGATTTCAAAATAGAAGTAGCATTTTAAAGTTATGTTTTTGTGGTGGTATTTAAAAATGATTATTAGTTTTTTCTAGGGGATCATCCTTGTGATTTTATATTAGGGGATAACATTGGTAAATAAAAAATTAGTACCTTTTTTTATGATTCATATTGATGGTTTTGACTTCAATTTTAAAGGAAATTCATTGGTATTAGTTTTGGTACTCACTTTGGTTCGTTTGACATCATGTGGGATATGTAATGATTCACAAGTCTTAATTGTTTTTTATGCGCCTCTTTATTATAGTGACCAATGTGTTAATTATTCTTGGATGATGTTTCTTGTTAACAGAGAATCCATTTTTCATCCTTCACTTAGGTAATGGATTTTCTAGTTGAGACTAAGATACTTGTTTGGTTTCCTTGTTGATATAGTTTAATATTAACCTTGATATTTCATTAGAAATGTGTTGGATCTAGGACTCTAGTCTAACCCAACAATTTAGTGGGTGTTATAGGTTTATTTATAAATTTTGGGTGATTTTTTCACCACTACAATATATTAAAATATTAAACTTCTTTGATGATTAGTTGTACTCTATATTCATTGTGGGGGATCCATATGTTTAAACTCAATGTTAGTGGTGGGAGTTATTCCATGTTTCCTTCAATTGATAAATTAGGATAGATTTATGAGTATTGGTTCCTTGAGAATATTTCTTTAACACCATGGTCACCGGTGACTGTGTTTCCAACATAATGTTTTATTGAAATTTGATTTGGGACTTGTTTAGGGTGTTATTGATTATGGTATGACCTTATGATCCTTGGAAGAGGTCCTAAAATGTTTTACAATAAGAAAAACATGTGTATGATCTAGGAAAGTGTTGAATCAAACTTGTTATGGAATTTTAGGGTGGATAATGTACATATTAGCATGGCCCTTGTGATAGGGGTATCCATATGGGTCCATATGTCTTAGTAATGGGGTAATGGATCATTCAACCACATTATGGATACTAAGGGATTAATCATTCACTATAACTATTAAATTAGTAAATTATTATTCACCTTAAAATTTTAATTCTTAAGATATTAATCACTCTGGTTATTAGAGTTGTGATACATTGTTTTTAATTAATATTTTAAAATGGTAATAAATAGTTCACCTCAGGAAGAAGAAATGATTGTTTATAATCCACCCTTAATATTTTTTTTAGTACATTTTCCACCATTTTTTGTAAGTATGGTGATGCATTTTTTACCCTACCTATGGAATTTATGGTAAATCATTCACCTTTTTTATGAGTACAATGATGTATCATACACCCGTCCTCTATTTATGTGTTATGTCATAAACCCTTGGGGCTTTGATGTAGGGATAAATCATTCACCTGGTGGTTAAGAGATGGTGATATATTTTTTACCTTAGGGGTTTTTAATTGGGGGAAAACCATTCACCGAGAAATGGATCATTCACCTGGAGGATTGTTGTGGAGCCATATCATCCACTTAGGAATTGTGATTTGGAGATGTATTATTCACCTCGGTAATTATCTGTATGGTTGATCATCAACCTGAGGCTTATGGTACAGTGATAGATCATTCACCTAGGGGTTTCCTAGTGGTGATATATCATTCACCAGATGATGAATATTTCATCATAATGTTGTTATGGTGATTTAAAATTCACCTAAGGGTTAGGATCAAGTGATAGATTATTCATTTTGGGGTTATGTTTTGGTGATATTACATTCACCTAAAAACACATCATTTCCCCTATTTTTTATTACACTAGTGAATCATTATTCATTTGGGGGATATGGGTTAGTGATATATCATTAAATTTAGGGATTTTAATTTAGTTATATATTATTTACTTAGATAATTATATTAGTGATACCTCATTCTATAAATACCTAGGCTTTTCATACATGTATATTACAACTTTTTCGATGAATATTGATTACATTACACAAACACATGTATGAGGACCATAATAGGCTAGTACCTTTGGAAACTTTGAAAACAGTCTTCTAATCTGTTGAAATATCTTCAATGTTTCTCCCAAAAACTAACCCACATAGTAATCTTCATAAAAATACCCTACATAAAACCTTTCTTCAAAATAAGGGGAAAGGAAAAATAGGAAAGGGTGATCTTAGATTCTCAGTAAGGGTAAAAACTATATATATTAATATATGATCATATGAATAAATAGGATAACTATAAGGGTATATGATAATGAACATAACCTACAAAGTTCATACCCAACCTATCACATATCATAAACATGTGTAATGGAATAATTATTGGCAGTTCATAAGAAATGAATCATAAGGGAATCAAATAAAATAATCCATGAGAGCATAACATTGACATAAGATATAGATTTGTGAAATACACATAAACTTTTAAAATATTATTTCACCATCAAAACATTCATAACATGTTATGCTTGGGATAACCACCCGTGTACCTAATTTTTGATTAGGATGACCTCCCATGTACCCACTTTAAAGATTGGGATAAAAACCTATGTACCCTCATTTTTGATCTTGGGATAACCACATATGTAACCTCCTTTTGTCCTTGGGATAACCACCTATGTATCCTCTTTTTTTGTCTTGTGTTAACCACCTGTGTTCCCTCTTTTTGCAGGCTTTGGCTAACCACCCGTATACCCTCCTTTTTAGGCATGGTCTAACCACCCATATACCCTTTGAGTTTATATAACATTTATCATAACCTAATTCATTATAGAGAGATATAGGTCCTACTAATCACATAATGAAAATCATACACATGTGTTCCATAAGATTATAAAAAATTCATCCTATCATAACCAAAAATGAAATGGGTTTCGTAAGAAATTCATCATATCATAAACTATAGAAAAGAGACAAGTTTCATAATCACTTTATAATTTCATGATATCATAACCCATGAAAAATAAGAGGTGTTCATAAGAATTATATTATATTTTAACCCATGGAAAAGAAAAGGATTTCATAAATTGTTTTTCATAATAAAACATTTAGAGAAATAATAATAATCATATCATTTGTTCATATCCACATTAAGGACAATATAACATCAATAAATGTCATCATATTTTGAAAAATATTTTGAAATAACAATTAAAACATATCATGAGAAAAATTACGTTCCCATTTGGAAAACAAACTTTTAAAAATATAAAACATTTTGAAAATATTTTTCTTTGAAAATAACATTGAAAATTTATAAATAAATATTCATAGATATTATTGGTCATATTTTTAGAGAATTTTATAAATATTAAATGAATATTCCTTTCTCATTTCAGTAAAACAAAAAAAGATTTTTTTGGAAAAATATAAACATTCCTTTTAAAAAAAATTAAAAAATTCAAACATGGGGAAACATGTCTTCATTTAATCATTTTAAAAATATTAAAAATATTCTTGCAGATATGTTTGGAAAACATTTTTTTGGAAGAAAATAGGTTTTTGAAAGAAAATATGATTTATCTTAAAAATATTGTCTTTGAACTCTTGAGTACAAAAAGAGAGGAAAATGAAGGGAAAAAATATTCTACAAAAATAACTAATGGATATGAAAATTAATGTGTGTATTTAGATATATATCATGATATTATATCATCAATACCATAATCATAAATAATCTTGATAAATGATGAGCTCATAACATAAAATTCTTACCACTGTGGTAACTTTGAATCGTAATACCCTTGAAAGAATATATTTAAATTAAATATATAATTTAAATAACAGAATTATATTGCGGATGTAACTTTTAATTTAGAAGTATATAAACCTTAGAGAAGAATATAGGTTCAAAACATAACTTATTCCTCAAAGAATGAAAATTGAGACAAAAATCCCCTATTACATTGGTAACTCATGAACCATAAACCCCATGAATGAGAGATACTATAATGGATATGAAAGTACCAATAATATTCAGTATAATTATAATAAAATAAATTAATGGAATTTATATCCACCGCAAAAAAATAGGTGATGAATATGGCTTGTGTCTCACATGAATAAAAAAAGAGAAAGAAATCTCTTACCTTAAATCTTGACTTCCGTCGTACTCATTCACACCTCATATATAATAAAAATAATTTTATTATTAATATATTATAGAAAAATAATTATATTTATAATACCATTTATGTTTTATTTATTCCTTTTTATTACCTTTTTATTAACATTTTCATGTCAAAGTCACGTTCCGGGAAGTAAGTCCTTTATTTTTTAGGTATGGTTTGACATTTTTTTTCGGTACTCTTAATTAGATCATGGTTACCTCATATTAATAATGTAAAACATGATATAATTATCATATATATTCAATATATATGTATATATAGTAATCCATAAAATTTTGTTATAGAAATTTAAAACATCGTTCATGGAGATGGTAGGTCGTACGTACGTATGAACATTGTTTCTATTTTCTTATCAGATTGAATGAAAACAATTAAATTATATATATATTATATAATTATAGAATATTTTTTATTTATTATATATCACACATGTTTATTAAACACATCTTTAATACCTTCTATATAAAGTATAAATGAATCACATTGCTTCTAGAGGTGATAGTTCGCCGTACACATGAGCAGCATTATCATATTCTGAAAAAATTAATCACATGAAGGTATATGTAATATAATAATTATATAATAATCATAATAATCATAAATATCATATATAAATAGTAATTACATCATTATGACCATCCTTGAGAGGTGGTAATGGAAAACAATTGACATTGGTATGTAAGGCAGTAGTTCTCCATAAACATGAACTACGATTTCATAACCCATTTTACGGAAGTGGAGATGGCATTTTAAAATTACATTAAAATAAAAATATATCAGTATATGTAATATACTAATGTTAATATATAATAATTACATAATATTTATATAATAATAATTTAATGAGATGGATGATGAAATAAAACAAAAATACTCATTGATGAATGTTACCTTTTCTTCGATCATTCTCCTTAGGTTTACAATAAAATACTTATTTGGTTGGATTTATTCTCAAAATTAGGATTCTAGGATGAGATTAAGGAATTTTTTAAGTGAAACTATCATTTATTTTCTGAACCAAAATGGAATTATTTTTTAAAGAACAGAGGATAGGGGGTGTCCTTTTATACATAAGGGAGAGGACATACTTGGTATTTTTTGAAACAAATTTAGTGATTCCTCATTTTTCATATGTAAAAATCGTAAAAAATGGTCCATTATTGAACCATGGAGTTTTTATCGTCGAACTATTTCCATAAAATAGTTTTTATTCAATTTTATGGGTTATTTTAACCCTTGTCCGTTTTAGCTTAATCGGCCAGCAAACATATTTTTACCTTGACCATAGTAACTAATTTTTGTCCAAAATTACGTTGAAAAATATTATATAATGAAAAATATTTTGATTAAAAAAATGGAATAAATTTTTCAATATTTTATATAAATAATTGGAAATTTTTAATTTAAAACTATTCTCATAGACGTGATGAGAAAGATGGTTTTAATAGAGAAAAAGTTCAAAAATTGATTATGTTTTTATATACAAATTTTATATGAAATAGATTAAAATGAAAAAATTTGTATTAATTAATCTATAATTTAACTAATTTAACATTAAAATAAATTTAAAATATAATATAACTTTATAAAAATATTAAACAAAAGACTGTTTTCAATTAAAATTTAGTAATTTTAACTATTCATCAAAAATGAACCTTTTCAGAAAAAACACAAAAAAAATTAACCTAACTGAATTTTGATATGTTTATTTAAAAAATTATATTTATTTTGTCCAATAATATTTTTAAAAGTTTCAAAATATTGTTTTTAAATAAGAACACTATAAAAAGCCGACAAAATTGTTTTTTAGAAAAATAGTGTTTTTAAGAATAAAATTGGATTTATTCTTATATATTATCTAAAAATAGATAAGATGAATGTTAAATAGTTTATTGAATATATACTATATAAATTTCATTAAAATAATTCACTAAAATTGGTTTGTTTATTTTATTGAGGTAGAACACATTTTTTTCATAAAAAAATTAGTTTTTTAGAAAAAGATTAGCTTTGTTCCCAAATAGTTTTTATCTTCTATTTATAATTAATTGATCAAATAATATTTTATTATATATACATGTGTAAACTATATTTTCATAATTTATTTAATGTGATTCATACCCACCATTCAAATGGCTATATGATAACTACCATATTCAATAATAACATTTTAATTGTATGTCACATTTATTTTAAACTATGTGTTGTGTGTAATGCAAGCCAAAATCGATATTTTTTGTAATAGAAGCCAAAAATTAGTGTTGTGTGTAACAAAATATAAACTCATTTTTGTTGTAACATAAAACATTAAAAGGAAAAATATATTTGAGAATTTTTTTTCAAAAAATCTCATGATGTTACCTTCTACCCCACTAAACTGAATTTCACCCATGAAATTCATCAATTTGGTATCAAAATATATGGATAATTTTGTATCATTGCATCCTTAGGTTCCCATATAACTACATAAATCTGATTTTGTTTCCAAAAACATTGACCAGGTCGGTGGTTTGGTTTTTTTAAACATTCTCTATTCGATCTAGAATCTCTACAGGTCATTCATCATAAGAAATATCATCATCCAATAGTAAAACCACTAATTTAGATACATGTGATGGATAAGGTATGCAATTAGTCAATAGAGATACATGGTTCACATCTAGAACATGATACAGGTTTAGTGGGACTAACAAATGATGATCTACTATCACGATACAGTCAATTATTTTAGTGGGATAGATATAACTAGGGATTAATTTTCCCTCCTTTATTCTATGGAGGAATTCATAAAACATCCTTCCCACAAACATAAAATTCTACATTATGTCAATGATTATCATCATAACATTTTGGATAAATGTTTATTTTTCTTACATGTTTCAAAATGGAACTAACCTTCTCTTCTATCTCATCATCATGCTTGGGTTGTAATAGCTTTCTTTCTAGAACTTAATTAATATATGTTTTAGTTCTATACTTCATTACTTGAATGGATTTAGGAAGGTTTTGACCCCATCTGCCTTTGAAATCCAAAGAACAATATCATAGCATATCCTCTAGGGTTTGAATTATTTACTCAATATGACTATCTCTATGAGGTTGATATGTAGTGTTGAAACTCAAATCTATATCAAGAGATTATGGAATACATTTCCAAAACCTTGAGGTAAACTATAGATTATGATAAAATACAGCTTAATTTAGTACTCCATTCAACCTTACTATGTCATTAATGTATATTCTGGAAAGCATATCCAAAGTGAAATATTCTATATTGATAATAAAGCATGATGACTTTGTAAGGTGATCGACTACAACACCTAATTATATCAACATTAATGATAAGTTAAACCTTGTGATTATCAGTACCTTTAATCATATTTCTACAAAAGTGTAAATACATTCTTCCTCAAATTAATTTTTCACTAAATAAAACCAAAGTGTTTAATTTTCATAAATTTATTTTAAAATATATTTAGTATTAATAAAATCTCATCACATAAATTTTTAAAAGGGGGGGGGGGTTCATGAATTTGAAATTATGATCAACTATAAACCCATTAACTCAGGATGGTATTCGTAACTCTTAAGTTAATCTTACTTGGAGACATATATTGTTCATAAATATCGTTCACCACTTATGAATCAAATAAGAACTTATATTATAGAAAAAAATTCCATTGGAAGAATGGGTTCAACATTGTACCAATAGAATATCAAATGTTATTTCATTATTCTTGGATTCAAGTAAATAGAGATAATCAGATAAAATTTCACTAAATAATGAACAATAATATTTTTATAGGTCTTATCCATGTAATATCAAATATGAAATTACCAACTAAGGATGAGAGGATTAGTGTGCCCTAATTATCATGGTTAACTTCAACTATCATGATTTCATAAGATTTCTATTTGATATTCGGATTCAGAGGTTTTTGGTGTTTATTACCATTATTAGCTCTCAGAATTACGAAATTATTATCATAATGCCAAACCATCTGGAAATTGAAACACTAAATTGTAAGAGATGCATTCTGTGGGGATTTCTCTTTATTCACACCCTTAGCTAACCTTTTCCCATTACTTTGGTTTCATATTATCAATTACCTTCCTTTACACACTTCAAAAATTTACTAGTCCCTTTAAACAAATTCCATCCATGTTTCTTCCCACACTTTGATCATACAAAAAATCTCATCATCTTCTCTCCATGTTTAATAGATTTTCTGTTAAATTACATTTTTCACTTATTATCAAAACGATGAGATTTATGTGTAACTCCAAATTTCATTTCCACCTTGATAGCACATCGAACAATCTCTTCACAACATCCAATGTCCCTTATAGATAATTCCAATTGGATATTTTCATTTTAGACACTAAAGAATCGGTCAACCATACTTTTAGACTGAATGATAATACCAGAAGACCACCTCACGAGTCTCGTAAAATTTTCTTCATAAGCACCAAAAAATCCATAACCCCGCTATTTAAGCTATAAGGATTCTTTCTGCATTATTTTATAAAGAATTTGAGGAATGTTATTATTGAAAAATAATCTTTTAAACTCATCCCACTTCATGGAGTCAATTTCTTATCATTTCCTCATATTCTTAATAAGATCACACCATTGTTCTACCTCAACTTCTAGATAGTAGATAGCTAAAGTGAATTCTTCATTCTTTGAACACTAGAGAATGGAAAATATCTTTTCAGTGGTACTGATCCATTTTTCAGCAACTAATGGATTAACAAAACCACTAAAAGAGGGTGTTAATTTCATTATAAAGGACTTAATAGAATGTTGTTCCCTCCTTTGATCCTTTGGCTATTCACCATGATCCATAGCTTGAGAAACATGTGTGATCATACCAATAAGTTTTTTCATTTTATCCCCCATAACATTCTATTTCTCAAGAGAACAATCATTTCATTTTTCATTTAATTTATCATTAACATGGTTCTTTCTAGTTGTATCCATTGACTAAAACGAAAAAAGATAGTGTGAGTAACACTAATAATAGTGGGTAACCACATAATCATGAAAACTACTTATGGGATGTCTAAATCATGACACATTGTTTTTAATATATGAAACATTAGATTTATCATAGGTTATTCATATCCATTATCTATTTGAATCCTTTATGATTGTTTGTAAAGAGTTTGTAAATTTCCAAGACATATGTATTGGGAGTGTCAAACCAAGTGTGCAACATGGCTTATTGTTGTGAACTTGTTTCCTATATGGATACTACAAGAATATGTGCCTAAATATGGTGTTTTATAAGTTTTTACCCCTAGGTATATCATTTTCAGATCCATGTATACTTTTAGTTTCTAGATAGGGATTAAATTTCTTGAAAACCACTTGCTCTCTTCTTTAAAAAATTCTAGAAAATTTATCCGAACATGGAATGTTTTTGAGACTTATCTTTAGATAAATCCATAGACATATAATTAATAATATCCATAGGTATATAAATAATGTTTTCTCATCCAAGTTTCCAAATATTAACTAAACCTTTCCTCTGATTCCAACTATATAATACTAGGATTCTCATACATGGATATTAAAACTTTTAGGATTATTATTTATTACATTACACAAACACATGTCCAAGAACTATAATAGTTCAATGCCTTTGGAAAATAGGAACAAAATAATTTAATGTTGTTAAATATGTTAATTTTTTCTTACAATGATCATACCATTTAGTGATATTCATTGAAATAACATACATAAAACCATTCTCCATAACCCGCGGAAAGGAAACATAAGAAATTGTGAGCTTAGATACATAGTAAGTGTGAACACAATAGATATCAATATATTATCATATGAAATCATCGGCTAAGTATAAGGGTAAATGATAATGAATGTAACTTAATAATTTTATACCCAAACAATATAATATCATAAACATGAGTCATGGCATAATGGTTCGAAGTTCATAAGATATGAATTATAATGGAATAAAAGTACATGATCCATGATATCATAACATTGGAATAAGTAATAGATTTTTGGAAAACCCAAAATCATAGAAAATATAATTTCAAGGATACCCACTAAGAAATTCATAACATGATAGGCTTGGTCTAACCATCTGTGTACCGGCTTCAGGCTTGGGATGACCTCTCATGTTCCCACTTTTTGGATTGGGCTAAACACCCGTGTACCCTCATTTTTGGGCATCGAAAAGCCACCCATATACCCTCTTTTTAAGGATTGGGCTTACCATCCATGTACCCTCATTTTTTATCTTAAGATAGACTCTCACATAACCTCCTTTTAATGATTGGTAGAACCACCCATGTGCCCTACTTTTCAGTCTTGTTCTAATCACATGGGTACCCTCTGAGCTCATTGAACAATTATCACTACCAAATGTATAATAGGGAGATATAGGTCTCACCCCACAAATAATGAAAATCATAAAAATTTCTTCTATAAGATCATAAAAAATCATTATATCATAACCAATGATATTAAATGAGTTTTATTAATATTTCATTATATCATAACCAATATAAAAGAGGCAGGTTTCATAATAATTTTATCATGTTATCATAGCATAACCCGTTAAAAATATGTGGGTTTCATAAGAATTAACTTATGATATAAAATATGGAAGAGAAATGGATGCTATAAACTTATTATCATAATAAAAATTCATATAAATAATAAGAA
The DNA here is from genome assembly GCA_963277665.1 of Viscum album. Lineage (NCBI taxonomy): Eukaryota > Viridiplantae > Streptophyta > Magnoliopsida > Santalales > Viscaceae > Viscum > Viscum album. The sequence continues at coordinate 185,267,974 of OY728155.1, read as the reverse complement.
TGATATCATTAGTAAGTATCACTAGTAAAACATAGGTAACATCAACGGATGTCATCCTAGATGGAAAATAATTTAAAAATATCATTTAAAACACTTCATGAAAAAAATGAATTTCAAGTTTGGAATTTTTTTTAAACATAAAAAGTTTTTAAAAAACATTTATTTAAAAATAAACTTGAAATTTTATAAATGTATCATCAAATAAATGATTATTCCTGACATCATTGAATTCAGTAAATGTCAAATAAAGATTCCTTTAAAATTTTCAGTAAAATGAAAATGGACATTGTCTGGAAAGTGACATGAAAATTCATTTAATTTTACTTAAAAAAATTTAAACATGGGTAAACATGTATTTAATTAATCATTTGAAAAATATTAAAAAAATTTATGATTTTTTTAGAAAACCTGGTTTTGGAAGGAAATGGGTTTTTGACAGAAAAGATGATTTTTATTAAAAACATTATTTTTAAACTCTTGAGTACATAAAGAGATGAAAATAATTGGAAAAAATATATTATACATAAATAAACATAGTGGAATAAATTCATGAGTTTATTTAGATATGTGTCCTGATATTTTATCATTGGAAACATAATCATAAACCGTCAAGAAAAAGGATGTAATTTTAACCTAAAATATTCACAGCTTTGGTAACTTTGAATCGAAATAAGCATAAAAGATCATCGTGAAATTAAATATATAATATAATGCAAAGAATAATTTTAATGATATCAAGGGTAAGTATATACGCCTCACAGAATAATATAGGTGAATAATGTAAAGACCCGTAAAATTCAAGGGAATTTTTTTCTAAATTTTCTTTGGGATTTTACAAGAACGCGGTTTTTGACCTCGCCTGATTCCGAGGCCCGGTGTGCCCGGAATTTCTATACAAAGTTTAGCTCGGGTACGTTCAGTGAACAAATGAGCGGGAAATTCTATCTTTTGAACCGGTGCCCCAAATCGATTTCTGAGGGCACCCATGGAACCGCAGCACCGTTAATTTCTTAGGAACTCCTGTTTCGGAGTTGCGTTTACACGAGGGGAGTTATTAATTTTTGTGGTAGTTGAAAATAAAAATTAACAATTTTAATTTTTCCCACTTGGTAGTTTTATCCTAAGTAAGGATGTTGGGGGGTGTGACCCACTTGTGATAACCAACCTTGAGAGGATAAAGTAGGGTGGGACCCACACGAGCCTAACCCCTCACTTTCCTAACCCCTCTAAACCCCCCATTTAAGTTTTGTTAACTTATCACCTCATTAATTTTATAACATCTTATGTTAATAACTTAAGTGAGTTAAATGTGGGTTTTGAATTTTCAAACTCTTGAAATTCAAAACCTATGTTGGGTTAATAAAATAAGTGGGTGGATTATTTTATTTTGGGGTTAGTTGTTCTTGTGTTGGAGACTTGGGAGAGAAAGGGCTAAGTTTGAAGTCTTCTTCTTCTTCTACATCGACGAAGAACGTGAAGAACACCGTTCTTCAACGAAGAACATCTCTTCTGAAGAACGCGACGTCTTCTTCCAACGACGCTTCCTCTTCGAACGCACCTCAACGACAATGGAATCGACGTTAGTTTTCCACGATGCCAGACTTCCGTGACGCTCGTCTTCCGCGGCTCGTTAACGTGCATCATTCCTGAACCGAAGTAGGGGTTTTGTAACGCCCCGACCCCAGTTACCCAGAGTCGGTGCATTATTACATAACATTGGCATGATCACAAGAAAGATCAAATCTCGAAAGACCGATTGGTTTAGTAGCCTTGGAAACACTAGATATATTCATAAGTTTTACATTACATCATAAAATGAAAAACTAATACAACAACATAATGTTTCCACAATCCACACTATTAACCCCTCATAAAATCCCTGCAGGTCATTCATAACTTACTTCTTCACTTCCTGGGAAAAATAAAACATATAAAAGGGGTGAGCTCAAATGCCCAGTAAGGATAACAAAATAGCGGAAACTTTCATAAATAAGAATAAACTTTTAAGGCAATGTATAACTAAAACAAAAGCCTTTCAAACATGAACTTTCAACATGGTATGGCATAAATAAAAGGAAATAATGCCATTTACTTATTCACATGGATATTCTACTAATCGAATAATCACATGCAAAAATCAGTAACCACTTTCATAATGTTGGAATGCATAATGCCAGACTATCATAACCACATAGCCAAGGCCTCGTGCCAAGACTACAAATAAGATTTTGTCAAGGCCTTGTGCCAAGACACTAGTTTGTCTCATGAGACCTACCGATGCATCGAGGAGCTATAGCGGGCTCCACCCGTCACATATTAAGTCCAATGCATTCCCATATGAAAAGGTTTAAACATAACATAAACATTCGTATTAAAACTAGCATACGAAATGTCAATACTTTCACCATAAACTATGAATGGTATAAAAATAGCACATCCACAGTCAAACATATCACAAAACCTTCAATACAGTATAGAAGTTTTGTATCATAATAAATCAACTTCAAATAATCTTAAAATCCATCAAAGGATGTTGACATAGATGAAATCAAAATTCTTTTTAAAGAAATATCTCCTTTTATTTTGAAATAATTTAAGATCCATATAAAATAAAACATTTTCTTTGAAAATATTCTTATAAGCTTGTAAGGGAAGTTTTGAAGATTTTATAACGGTGGAAATTAGCCGCACCCGCCGTATAAGTTTAAAAAAAACGTTCTTACCTTAATTCTGTCGAAAAGGTTAAAAATGACCTTGTTTTGAAAACGACGGAAAGATTCCTTTATAAACCTCTTATAAAAAGTCAAACAAGGGTATAAATGACTTTAACCCATATTCTTGTAAATAATAAAAATGTTTTGAAATACATTTTGAAGAAACATGGATGTGGATGATAAAGAGATCCCAGTAGATTATTACAAATAAACAACCTCGGATAATGAAGAGATTGTGAAATAACCCTTACCTTGTATTTATCCTTGGTTGGGGTAGGTTAACCTCCTGTATAATGGTGAAATAATTGTTATTAAATTATACAAGAATCATATATATTAATATGATATCATATATGATCTTTTAACATTGATTTGTTAATAATATCTTAGAATTATCGTCGTTTCGGGTGTTAACTTACTTGTTTTCTTTTATATGTTTTGTTACGTAAGACATGTTTGTAAAGGATAGGTTGTATATTATTCATATCCAGAATGATATCTAGTCCTTAAACATCATTTTTAAATCATCAAATTATAATTATTCTTGAATGGATACGATGGAGAATGAATCTCATCACGTTCGTGGAGACGGTAGTCCGTACGTACGCACGAGCGACAATATCATTCTTTTGATATTAAAATAATATATAAATGGATGTTATATCATATATACAGAATCATTAACATGTTATATTTATTATTTACATGAGTTACACATCATTATTATACCCATCCAAATAATATTATATTGAATAACAATTACACCACGACGTGGAGACGGTAGTCCGTACGTACGCACGTATGGTTACATGTTATTCAAAGGGTGGATAGAATACTGAATATGGTTGTACCATATTTATAATAACATCACAGTATATGTGAGATACTGGATTTATTATTTTAGAATGGTAAGAACAAAGGAAGAAGAAGTGGAAGAAGAAATGAACTTGGAGAAGGGTGGTGAAATCATTACCTCTTCTTCGGGTTCTTCCTTTTGATTTGATCAAAAGGGCTCCTTAGGTTGGATTTCCGATCAAACTAAGGCCTCTAGGTTGTAGTGAGGGATGTTGGGAGAGTATTTGGGCAGAGTTTGGCCGAACCAAAAGGCTTTGAAGGTGTGAAGAAATGAGAAGGAGGAGTGCCCTTTTATAAGAGGGGTGAGGGGCACCTTTGGAAAAGCTAGAAATATTAATTTATATTAAATTCATATTCGGTTTCTAAAGGCTCCAAAGTTTATTATTCAAAGGTTAAGGTGGGGATAGGTCGAAAACCACTCAACCAATAGAATTTAGACAGGTTTGGGTACTTATATTAACCTTATCTTTAAGTATTAACTCTAAGTTAATTAGTTTCACTTTTACAATGTCTCTTTGTATTTTTATATAATATGGTTAATAAACTTACTATATACATCCAAGCGACCCCCAAGTGGTCCATTAATGATGAACCTATCATGATATAAGTCTCTTGGCTGAACCTTAGATTTTTAGGAATTTAATATCAATTAATAATATAATATTTGTTTTAAAAACTCTTTTATGTCAATTTTGACACTATTCAATAGTTGATTTTTGTGAAACTCATAACAGATTGATTACTTCAAAAAAAGTCAATTAAATAAATCCTAATATATCATATTATCCTATAAAATTAGTTTAATTCATTAAAAGTTTAATATTATATTTATTTGGGTATTTATAATATCAATTATTTTAATTTTTCACTATTATTGTAATTACTGCATCATTATTGTGTCATAAATAAAATAAATTATTTAATGTCTAAAAATTATAAATAAAATATCATTATGTAGGAAATATTTTTATCTTTCTAATGAGTATTTAGAATCTAAAATCCAACTTATATAACCCTATGTAACAATTGTTTTGCTAAAAGATATATGCTTGTGTCATTTTTGTATTCATTTTGACTTAATTAAAATAAAATGTCATTATCACTTACAAGTGGATCCATGGGGTCCCAAAATTGACACAAAGATGACCATGGTCGACCATGTATTACCCAATAGGGTTAAGACACGTTTTAGGGTAATTTAGTATTATTATAATATTATTTTTTAACCCTTATTTACCGGATTTACCCTTAACCATGGTAAATAAAATATTTACCGCAGTAATTATTCAAAATGTCTAAAAATAAAAGTTACATATTTACACAATTTTAACATCCTGATTCCAAATATGGAATCCATTTTCCTAAATTCAAAACACAGAAGTGGCAGAAATTAATTTAAAATTAATTCCCGCTGTCAAAACAAAAAGCGTGTTTTTAAGAGATAATAACTATCAAAAGATTGACACTCGTTTATGTTCGGTTTAATTGTAAAATTATGTCCAATGACCAACATTATATTAAATGGTAAAAATATATTCTAAATATACTTTAAAACCACTCAAATTCATAATTTATCACTATTAATTATTTTGATTAAAAAAGTTGTTTTTAATTAAAACTTAGTAATTTTCACTATTCATCAAAATATGAAAGTTATCCGAAATGTACCAAAATTTCACCTTAGGCTAAATTCGATATTCCGAATCCAAAAATGAAGTCCATTTTCAAATATAAAATATATATAATTTTAAAAAGTAGGTATTACTATTCATAACGGCTAGTTTGATTGGTTGTGGTGTGTGTTAAAACTCAAGGCTGCGTACAACACACGCTATTGTATTATTCAAAGAAAGTGTACCGTGGAAGCTTGGGATGTTTCATTTTAAATTTTTGATGTCCCCATTTAGTCAAAAAGTTTAAAATATTGTATTTAAAAAGGGTTCACTATTAAAAGTTGATAAAAGTGAAATACTGAAAATGAATTTGTTCTTGCATTATATCTAAGAAACTCATAATATGGATTCTAAAATTATAAGGATTATATAATGTTTAAAATTTAGTTAATACTATTCATGACCTCTTTTAATGGCTTTTTTTTTGGTAAGTCATGGTGTTCTTGAACTTTGTGTTGCATTTAGTGAAAGTTATTGAATTATTTTGAAGAACTAACACACTATGAAATCTTGGGGTGTTACATTCTCCCCTCCATCAATAAATTGCGTCCTCGCAATTTGAAATTGTTCTTCGAAAATAAAAGGTTGAAAATATATAATATATTTGTGGGAAACCCCACATCGGAAATTGGGTTACTAAAATTTAGTCTTAATATGAGGAAAAGAGAAATGAAAGGGTCACCACCAAATTATGATCTCGATTAGGAGAACATTGGTGGCAATTTGAGACATATAATTGGAGGAAAAATGTAAATATTTATAGGTAGTGATTGAGGTCATCAATTACAAACAAGTATAAAATTGAGGTCCTTAAATTCATCAATCTATGATGATTTGAAATACCATCGGTTCAACAAAACATAGGGTATTAGGATAACACATTTTTGACGTTTCAAAATATCTTAGTTGAAATCCCACATCGAAAAATGAATTAATGAGGCCTCTATTTAAAATAAAGAGTCGAAAGTATGAAGATTACCGAAAATAACACATACTAGGGTTCCATGTAGTAAAATATGGATATGGAAGAAAAATCTAACCATCAATTACCTGATGGAGAGTGGTAGAGAACATGGCTATGAAAAGGCCAACAATCCCAAAGCCATAAATTAGTGATGATTTAAGGTACCATCTAGGACAACATTTTTTTCTAATTTGCTTTTCTTAATATTGAGGAATTTTTTATGAGATTGGTTAAGATCATATGGAGATATACTTACTTTATAATTAGAGTTTTATCCATTAATAAATTTCTACCGCATACTAATCTTTCACTCTAAAAGATAATAGAATGTAAAAAAAATTCTATTTACACTATTCGTATAGGGTTCCAAAATAAACGAATTTATAATTCATCTAAAAGATCTTTTAATAAAAACTACATTATTTAATCCAGGACATCTCGTGGGCCAGTGGTAGGTGATACACCCTTGTCGCCCTTCGGTTGCGGGTTCAAGTCTCGCAGCCTTGCTGGACGCGACGGGTTGCCGCCCGACCTCCGGGTTGTCCTTTTATGGAAATCCAAAATAATCCAAACTAGAACTATCCAAAATACTTCTATCCAAACTCACAGTCCAACATTTATAAGGAAGTTAAACATAATATAAATCCTTTTTACCCCGTAATAGCATATGAATACCTTCATCATGTATTACCATATTCCTTATTGATTACATTCATGTTCCCTTATTCCATATAGAATGATGGATATACTTCATTAATCCAAAAATGTTTTAAAACCCAACAATGATGGAATATACAAATCATTAATCAGCTTCAAGGTAGTCAATAATATCCAATATAGTTTATCCAAATCAATCATGTATTATTCTAAAATCACCACCTCGGTATCTGAACCATATTATGGTTTATCTTTCTCTCAACCATATATTTTCCAAACATTTAACCTGCTACTGAGTCACTTTTCTTTGTTCCACACCATCTCAAGTCCTTAATGAAATAGTACTGCAGTACAATCCTTATATACTCCATAATTATTATAACAAGTACATTGTTGATACAACACTCAATTGATATAATCAACATAATAACTTTAATCATTCCTCTTAATCTGTGGTAGTATCATAACTTGATTATTATCCAATAGCATCATTTGCGGCATAGTCTGATGACTGGGACATAGGTTCGTGTAGTGTCCAAACTCCTTGCAGATGAAGCATTGTACATTTGAAACCATTTTCTTACCCTTGCAGTCATGTACTTTGTGCCCTTTTCCTCCACACTTATAACAAACTCCCATTCCTTTCAGGCAAGTTCCAGGGTGTTTCTTTCCACAGTTACCACATATGGGAAAATTCTTCTTTTCCCTCTTCCCTTTATCCATCTTTCTCTCTTCTATCCTTTTCTTCTCTTGCTTCCCTTCAAAGCCATAGGACTCAGTAAACTCTTTACTTATCTTATCAACACATGATATTATTTCTTCATATGATGATAATACATGGGAGACTATTTCTCTTATAAATTCTAGCTTAAGACCATGAAAGATATGATCCTTCCTTCTCTTTGGATCATGTGCATTTCTGGAGTTCTCATTCCTTCTACTGGGCGCCATTTCAAAACAATGGAATACACTAGATCAGTTTATGAATCAAAATACATAATCCCATACTTATAATACACTTAACATAAATTGAACTATTTATGGATATAATCCATAATCATAAAAATGTCTCATTTGAGGATGTATATACTCATAAACCCTTCACAATGGTTTGTAAAGAAAATGAGAATTATCCTAAGCATATCCCCCGGGAGTGTCGTAACCAAGAGTGCAGCAAGGCCCGTTGTCGTGCACCAGTTCCCGTTCGAGTCTAGCTCAAAGCGGTGTTTTCGGGTTTTACACCTAGGTACATCTGTGCCAGAGCCGCCTCTACCTGCTCGTATCCAGACAGGGATGTATTGCTCGGAAAACTCACAAAATCTCTACAATACCAAAATTCTAGGAAGTTCTTCTATACTAATCCTCAAAGTTCATCTTAGGTCTACGTGCTCTAATCAGAGTTTATCTAAATCTAGATTCCAAGGTTTGTACTAAACTTCCTCTGATACCAACTGTAACGCCCCGACCCCAGTTACCCAGAGTCGGTGCATTATTACATAACATTGGCATGATCACAAGAAAGATCAAATCTCGAAAGACCGATTGGTTTAGTAGCCTTGGAAACACTAGATATATTCATAAGTTTTACATTACATCATAAAATGAAAAACTAATACAACAACATAATGTTTCCACAATCCACACTATTAACCCCTCATAAAATCCCTGCAGGTCATTCATAACTTACTTCTTCACTTCCTGGGAAAAATAAAACATATAAAAGGGGTGAGCTCAAATGCCCAGTAAGGATAACAAAATAGCGGAAACTTTCATAAATAAGAATAAACTTTTAAGGCAATGTATAACTAAAACAAAAGCCTTTCAAACATGAACTTTCAACATGGTATGGCATAAATAAAAGGAAATAATGCCATTTACTTATTCACATGGATATTCTACTAATCGAATAATCACATGCAAAAATCAGTAACCACTTTCATAATGTTGGAATGCATAATGCCAGACTATCATAACCACATAGCCAAGGCCTCGTGCCAAGACTACAAATAAGATTTTGTCAAGGCCTTGTGCCAAGACACTAGTTTGTCTCATGAGACCTACCGATGCATCGAGGAGCTATAGCGGGCTCCACCCGTCACATATTAAGTCCAATGCATTCCCATATGAAAAGGTTTAAACATAACATAAACATTCGTATTAAAACTAGCATACAAAATGTCAATACTTTCACCATAAACTATGAATGGTATAAAAATAGCACATCCACAGTCAAACATATCACAAAACCTTCAATACAATATAGAAGTTTTGTATCATAATAAATCAACTTCAAATAATCTTAAAATCCATCAAAGGATGTTGACATAGATGAAATCAAAATTCTTTTTAAAGAAATATCTCCTTTTATTTTGAAATAATTTAAGATCCATATAAAATAAAACATTTTCTTTGAAAATATTCTTATAAGCTTGTAAGGGAAGTTTTGAAGATTTTATAACGGTGGAAATTAGCCGCACCCGCCGTATAAGTTTAAAAAAAACGTTCTTACCTTAATTCTGTCGAAAAGGTTAAAAATGACCTTGTTTTGAAAACGACGGAAAGATTCCTTTATAAACCTCTTATAAAAAGTCAAACAAGGGTATAAATGACTTTAACCCATATTCTTGTAAATAATAAAAATGTTTTGAAATACATTTTGAAGAAACATAGATGTGGATGATAAAGAGATCCCAGTAGATTATTACAAATAAACAACCTCGGATAATGAAGAGATTGTGAAATAACCCTTACCTTGTACTTTTACTTGGTTGGGGTAGGTTAACCTCCTGTATAATGGTGAAATAATTGTTATTAAATTATACAAGAATCATATATATTAATATGATATCATATATGATCTTTTAACATTGATTTGTTAATAATATCTTAGAATTATCGTCGTTTCGGGTGTTAACTTACTTGTTTTCTTTTATATGTTTTGTTACGTAAGACATGTTTGTAAAGGATAGGTTGTATATTATTCATATCCATAATGATATATAGTCCTTAAACATAATTTTTAAATCATCAAATGATAATTATTCTTGAATGGATACGATGGAGAATGAATCTCATCACGTTCGTGGAGACGGTAGTCCGTACGTACGCACGAGCGACAATATCATTCTTTTGATATTAAAATAATATATAAATGGATGGTATATCATATATACAGAATCATTAACATGTTATATTTATTATTTACATGAGTTACACATCATTATTATACCCATCCAAATAATATTATATTGAATAACAATTACACCACGACGTGGAGACGGTAGTTGGTACGTACGCACGTATGGTGACATGTTATTCAAAGGGTGGATAGAATACTGAATATGGTTGTACCATATTTATAATAACATCACAGTATATGTGAGATACTGGAGTTATTATTTTAGAATGGTAAGAACAAAGGAAGAAGAAGTGGAAGAAGAAATGAACTTGGAGAAGGGTGGTGAAATCATTACCTCTTCTTCGGGTTCTTCCTTTTGATTTGATCAAAAGGGCTCCTTAGGTTGGCTTTCTGATCAAAATAAGGCCTCTAGGTTGTAGTGAGGGATGTTGGGAGAGTATTTGGGCAGAGTTTGGCCGAACCAAAAGGCTTTGAAGGTGTGAATAAATGAGAAGGAGGAGTGCCCTTTTATAAGAGGGGTGAGGGGAACCTTTGGAAAAGCTAGAAATATTAATTTATATTAAATTCATATTCGGTTTATAAAGGCTCCAAAGTTGATTATTCAAAGGTTAAGGTGGGGATAGGTCGAAAACCACTCAACCAATAGAATTTAGACAGGTTTGGGTACTCATATTAACCTTATCTTTAAGTATTAACTCTAAGTTAATTAGTTTCACTTTTACAATGTCTCTTTGTATTTTTATATAATATGGTTAATAAAATTACTATATACATCCAAGAGACCCCCAAGTGGTCCATTAATGATGAACCTATCATGATATAAGTCTCTTGGCCGAACCTTAGATTTTTAGTAATTTAATATCAATTAATAATATAATATTTGTTTTAAAAACTCTTTTATGTCAATTTTGACACTATTCAATAGTTGATTTTTGTGAAACTCATAACAGATTGATTACTTCAAACAAAGTCAATTAAATCAATCCTAATATATCATATTATCCTATAAAATTAGTTTAATTCATTAAAAGTTTCATATTATATTTATTTGGGTATTTATAATATCAATTATTTTAATTTTTCACTATTATAGTAATTACTGCATCATTATTGTGTCATACATAAAATAAATTATTTAATGTCTAAAAATTATAAATAAAATATCATTATGTAGGAAATCTTTTTATCTTTCTAATGAATATTTATAATCTAAAATCCAACTTATATAACCCTATGTAACAATTGTTTTTCTAAAATATATATGCTTGTGTCATTTTTGTATTCATTTTGACTTAATTAAAATAAAGTGTCATTATCACTTACAAGTGGATCCATGGGGTCCCAAAATTGACACAAAGATGACCATGGTCGACCATGTATCAACCAATATGGTTAAGACACGTTTTAGGGTAATTTAATATTATTATAATATTATTTTTTAACCCTTATTTACCGGATTTACCCTTAACCATGGTAAATAAAATATTTACCGCATTAATTATTCAAAATGTCTAAAAATAAAAGTTACATATTTACACAATTTTAACATCCTGATTCCAAATATGGAATCCATTTTCCTAAATTCAAAACACAGAAGTGGCAGAAATTAATTTAAAATTAATTCCCGCTGTCAAAACAAAAAGCGTGTTTTTAAGAGATAATAACTATCAAAAGATTGACACTCGTTTATGTTCGGTTTAATTGTAAAATTATGTCCAATGGCCAACATTATATTAAATGGTAAAAATATATTCTAAATATACTTTAAAACCACTCAAATTCATAATTTATCACTATTAATTATTTTGATTAAAAAAGTTGTTTTTAATTAAAACTTAGTAATTTTCACTATTCATCAAAATATGAAAGTTATCCGAAATGTACCAAAATTTCACCTTAGGCTAAATTCGATATTCCGAATCCAAAAATGAAGTCCATTTTCAAATATAAAATATATATAATTTTAAAAAGTAGGTATTACTATTCATAACGGCTAGTTTGATTGGTTGTGGTGTGTGTTAAAACTCAAGGCTGCGTACAACACACGCTACTGTATTATTCAAAGAAAGTGTACCGTGGAAGCTTGGGATGTTTCATTTTAAATTTTTGATGTCCCCATTTAGTCAAAAAGTTTAAAATATTGTATTTAAAAAGGGTTCACTCTTAAAAGTTGATAAAAGTGAAATATTGAAAATGAATTTGTTCTTGCATTATATCTAAGAAACTCATAATATGGATTCTAAAATTATAAGGATTATATAATGTTTAAAATTTAGTTAATACTATTCATGACCTCTTTTAATGGATTTTTTTTTGTAGGTCATGGTGTTATTGAACTTTGTGTTGCATGTAGTGAAAGTTATTGAATTATTTTGAAGAACTAACACACTATGAAATCTTGGGGTGTTACAGGTTTTATTTATTTATTTTTTCGTGAATACAAACTTGTTGATCTTCGTGGATTTAACCGCTTGTTATCAAATAACGTGAGGGGGTTGGACCGCACAAACATGGCCGACCCTCCTCCTTAATTTTTTTATGATTGATTCCTTTGTGGATTGGTTCGGGAAGGTGTGGTGTCGTCGCACCACACCGAATCGAGCGAAAGGAAATGTGTGGTACCATCGCACCGCGCCGTGGAAAGAAGTTTAAGAACACGACGCCATCGTGCCACGTCGATGAAAACTAAAGACTCCGCGACCGGAGCAGGGCCGCGGCGGAGGGGCGCGGTGTCGTTGCACCACGCCGGACGACAAGGGTTGCGGACGGTTCTGGGCCGCAGCGGAGCAGGGTGACCGGCGGCCGGTACCGGGCCACCGAAGACGGAGCTGGAAGGGGACCGGCCATCACCGGTCCCGTTGAGCAGAAACCGGCCGGCCAGGTTGGGCCGGCCGGACAAGGGGGAGCCGGGGGAATTAATTCCCCCGGCTGGATTTCAAGCGGCCCCAATTAAAGGGGCCACCGTTTTCATAAAGGAGGGGCAACGCCCCTCCCTTGGCATGCGCGGCACAAAGGCCACGATGGTCGCGCAGGCCGCACCGCCGGCCGGGCCGGAATTCTGAGCCGGGTCGGGTCGTCGGGCCGGGTCGCCGCCCGGGCCGGGTTGACCCGGTTCGGCCAATCCAGGGGGGTACTTGGTCGGGCCGGGTCGGGCCCAGACCCCCTATTTCCGGACTGAGTTGGTTCAAATGCCCATATCATGGGCTACGGACCTCCGATCGATGCACCGTCAGTTGCGTAGAAATCCTTGGAATGAGATGGTCGTTTTGGTATATCGCACTCTAGGTTTCATAATACTTTGTGTTCAGCCAGGTCGGTTCAGATACGAGACCAACCGGGCCCTCGGAGCGGAAACGCTCGTAACATGAGCTCCGGACGTCCGATTGACGTGCCGTCGACTTTGTTGGATTCCTCTTAGTGAGACAGATCTTTTGGCTTACTCCGCTCGAGGTTTGGATGTCGTCGGAGTGCGGTCAGGTTGGTTCGCTCACGAAACCAACCGGGCCCCTGGAACGAAAAAGCCAATATCTCACAGACCGGGCGTCCGATTGACGCGCCGTCTCTCTCGTTGTTTTCCTCTTGATGAGACGGAACTTTTTGCATAATTCGCCCGAGTTTTGGTTGTTGTTTAATAGTGGCTGGGTTGGATTGTACCCGAAATCCAACCGGGCCCCTGAAACGGAAAAGATGATATCTTTCAGACCAGACGTCCGTTTGACGAACCGTCAGCGGCGTTGGTATCACGTTGAGAAACGGTCCCTATGAGTATACCCTGTGAGAGTTCAGGGTACAGTTGAGATACATCCGGGTTGGTTCGCTCACGAAACCAACCGGGCCCCTGGGATGGAAAGGCTAATAACTCACAAATCGGGCGTCCGATTGACGTGCCGTCTGTTGCGTTGAGACCCCTATGACAAGCCGGTCCTTTGAGATAATTCTTCGTGGGACTTTGAGATACTTGGAGTTTTGACTAGTAGCTCGTGTAGCGGACCCTCCCGAAGATGAGCGTGCGGAGTACGGAGACCGTGTAGCCGGCTGAGACTTGACGACTGCTTGACCGACTCGACTTGGAGTGAGTCGACTTGCCCAGTGGAAGGAGCGCCCGGTATTTGGCGGCAGATCCACAGCGGACGGAGTGCCTGGTAGTTGGCAGCAGACCCACGGTACTCGACCGGAGGAGTACCTCTGTAGGCTATTAGGGGGAGTGCCCGGTATTTGGCGACTGACCCACAGCGGACGGAGCGCCCGGTAGTTGGCCGCAAACCCGCAGTACTCGACAGGAGGAGTACCTCAGCAGTCTTCGGTTAGTGAGCAGTACCTCGGAGTTGTGATCGGACCACTGTACACTCCAGAGACGGGACTCTTCAACAGTTACGTTTTCGATAATGAAAATACCGGTTTGAGCTGAGACTTTTGACCTTTGTGTTACCTCATGATTGAGATGGGTCACTTGATAACTTAGGTATATGTATGGGAATATACCTGGGTAGTGGTTATCCGTTGATTTCATGATCCTTGTGTTTCCTCATGATTGAGATGGGTTACTTGATTACTTAGGTATATGTATGGGCATATACCTAAGTAGAGGTTATCTGTTGAGATCTTCTTTGTGGTTATCCTTGTTGGTTTTAGTGAGACCTTGAGGGTCTTGGGGTCCCTATTGAGTAACGTTATACTCACCCCTGCACGGGCTATGCCCGCACCTCATTGTGTTGGTTTCAGACAACGGACAGTGCAGACAGAGGCCGAGTGTTCGAGGACTGGACGGTACCCGGAGGTGGACTACACGACGAGTCGGTATCTAGAGAAGGACTTCACGGCGAGACGACACACGGAGGAGGTTGACGGGCGAGAGCGTTGAGGAGGCTATCTGTACCTACCCTTCAGGTAGGATCCGAGGAGGACGACCCATGATCTGATTCCTTCTTCCAGCTGTTTGCCTTTTTCTGTTGTACTTTTGTTCAGTTGTAGCTGCACTTTCAGTTGAGTTTGTATTCTGGCCCATTTACTTTTCATCACTTTCTTTTGTACTTAGTGTTTTTCTTCCGCTTGTACTCTGTGGTGTTTTGTTTACTTTTATAAATTCAATGCCTTCCCAGTTATTGGGATTTACGCCTTTGGTGCTAGTCGCCAGCCCCTGACCTATGGAAGGTGAGCTTGGGGTAGTCACGGCACGAGCCCCGAGGATGGGTCGTGACAAATTGGTATCAGAGGAGTCGGTTCGACCGCAGAACTTATAACTCTGATATTTTCTTTCTCTGAAGTAATAGTGTTAAGAGTACGAAGTGTGGTTTTCAGTTCAGGGAGTCCAGTGTTGGTGCGGGCGGCCGACGTATCCATACACCAGGACCATGACAACTGATTTCCGACTTTGTGCATGAGAACACAGATTGCGTGTGTGTTTCCAGAAGTTTTTTTGAATATCAGCTCAAACCAGGTCAGCTCACCAAGTATAAATCGTTTGACCATGTCACGTTGTTCCTTTCAGGATGCCTCCCCATGGACGACCAGCTAGAGCACTGAGAGTAGTTCGTACTGACAGCCCGCCGAGCGACGTGGCCTCAGTACAGGGCCCTTTTCCAGTTGAGGCACCAGCGGAGGCACCAGCGGTACTACTACCCGTTGGGCCACCGATGCCACCAGCCCTAGCAGTAGAGGGTGCACATCGTTTGAGCGCACTTCACGAGTTCCAGCACCAGAGGCCACCCAGGTTCCAGGGATGGAGGGACCCGCAGGCGGCTGAGGATTGGCTGGAGGCTGTGGTGAGAATCTTCAGGATATTGGGGACACCGACAGACTTCATGGTGATCCTTGCTGCCAACCTTCTTCAGGAAACAGTAGGCAGATGGTGGAGCCTGATGCTCCAGATGCATGAAGAGGCGACACTTCTTTGGGAAGACTTCGAGAGCCTGTTCCGGGTAGAGTTTGTACCAGCCACCCTTCGAGCGGTGCGTATTCAGGAGCTACTTCAGCTACGGCAGGGCAGCATGATAGTGGCACAGTATTCAGCGAGGTTCACAGACCTCTCGTGCTACTCCACATATATGGTACGGGACCCGTTCTTCAGGGCCCGAACCTTCGATCAGGGGCTCAGGCGGGAGATCAGAGCTTCTGTTGTTTCTCACAGCATTCCGACCCAGACATGAGTGTTGGAGAGAGTCCTCTTAGTGGAGAGTTTCTTTGTTGGGGAGTCTCCAGCAGCACTACCCACCACTAGCCGGCTTGCGGAAGAGTCTTTTGCAGCAGACAGTAGATAAATGACGCAGAGGTCCAAGAGGACCAGACCTACCGGTGGCCGACTGCACGACTCAGGTTCAGTTGTGCAGGGGAACCAGGGTGGAGTCAGAGCCAGTCGTGCCGAGAGTGGTCAGTGTTACTCCTGCGGCGGGATTGGTCACATGGCATGTGACTGTCCGACCCGCCATACAGATTACCAGTGGTTAAATGAAGAACCTCCCAGCCAGAGGCAGAGGTTCGATCAGGGAAGACTACAAGGAGCAGGTGGCCATGGAAGAGGAGATGGTCGTGCAGCTGGAGGTGGACGACGCTTCAGGGTGTTGCCACCCCCACCACCAGAAGGCCCACCCCGACCGCAGGGGACAGAAGGACATGGGAGAGCTCAGCTTTAGGCAGCTGAGGCCTACGGTCATGGAGCTCCGGAAGTAGATGGACAGGAGCGGGACTAGCTTCGGACCTGGAGGATATTGATTCTGTTGCTTCTAGTTTTGTTGATGGTTGTCTGTAGTTGCTTTGGGTCTTTGTACTATGAGCTTCAATAATGAAAAGACACTTATCTTTGTAAAGTTTGCTTTCCTGTCCTTTTTGTTGGGTTGATACTGAGTGGTCCCGGTTAAAACGGTTGACTTGACCCTCACTTTCGAGATTTCTACTGGAGGAGACCTAGTGACCTCACACTGATGCCGATAGTGTGACTCGACCCTTGGAGGCGAGAGTGACAGTTGGATATCTTGGTAGTTACGTCGAGGCCTTACGACGTCATCCATGGCATGAATGCATCATTCATGTCAGGATTTACTGTATTAGGAAATTAATGTGGTTCATCCAGGGGATGAGACTGGATTTCTCTTATCGGAAAAGAAGAAATCATAGCAGCTCTTGTGAGACAAGAGAAGGTCCATGTCATCCAAGAGTGGATGAGGACAGCACAGGGCCGACAGAAGCCTTATGCTGACAGGACATGGAGGCCTCTAGAGTTCGAGGATGACCATCACGTCCTTATACGGGTCTCACCTCGACAAGGTTTACGGAGATGTGGCCAGGGAGGAAAGTTATCTCTGAGGTTCAACGGACCTTTCTAGGACCTCAGCTGGGTAGGTGAGGTGGTTTACTGCTTGACCCATCCACCTCAGTTGCACTAGGGGCACGACGTTTTCCAGGTATCTCAACTGAGGAGATACATGCTCGACCATGAGGAGCAGGACAATGGCGATGGGGTTACTTCCACGGAGGTTCTAGTGGGGATCAAGGATCGACAGGAGTGGATCCTACGAGGACGATTGATTCCTTGGGTGCACTTTCTCTGGCAGTACGGGAACCTCCGGGTGAGCACGTGGGAGCGGAAGGCTCAGATGCGTGTTCTGTACCGCTTTTGTAACCCTAGTTTGTGTTAAAGCTTTACGAGGGCGTAAAGCCCTGAGTTGGGAGTAATGTAAAGACCCGTAAAATTCAAGGGAAATTTTTTCTAAATTTTCTTTGGGATTTTACAAGAACGCAGTTTTTGACGGCGCCTGATTCCGAGGCCCGGTGTGCCCGGAATTTCTATCTGAAGTTTAGCTCGGGTAAGTTCAGTGAACGAACGAGCGGGAATTTCTAACTTTTGAACCGGTGCCCGGAATCGAATTCCGAGGGCACCGATGGAACCGTAGCGCCGGTAATTGCTTAGGAGCTCCTGTTTCGGAGTTGCGTTTACACGAGGGGAGTTATTAATTTTTGTGGTAGTTGAAAATAAAAATTAACAATTTTTATTTTTCCCACTTTGTAGTTTTATCCTAAGGATGTTGGGGGTGGGTCCCACTTGTGATAACCAACCTTGAGAGGATAAAGTAGGGTGGGACCCACACGAGCCTAACCCCTCACTTTCCTAACCCCTCTAAACCCCCCATTTAAGTTTTGTTAACTTATCACCTCATTAATTTTATAACATCTTATGTTAATAACTTAAGTGAGTTAAATGTGGGTTTTGAATTTCCAATCTATTGAAATTCAAAACCTATGTTGGGTTAATAAAATAAGTGGGCGGATTATTTTATTTTGGGGTTAGTTGTTCTTGTGGTGGAGACTTGGGAGAGAAAGGGCTAAGTTTGAAGTCTTCTTCTTCTTCAACATCGACGAAGAACGTGAAGAACACCGTTCTTCAACGAAGAACATCTCCGCCGAAGAACGCGAAGTCTTCTTCCAACGACGTTTCCTCTTCGAATGCACCTCGACGACAACGGAATCGACGTTCGTTTTCCACGACGCCTAACTTCCGCGACGCTCGTCTTCTGAGGCTCATTAACGTGAACCGTTCCTGAACCGAAGTAGGGGTTTTATTTATTTATTTGTTCGTGGAAACCAACTTGTTGATCTTTGTGGATTTAACCGCTTGTTATCGAATAACACGAGGGGGTCGGACCACACAAACACGGCCGACCCTCCTCCTTATTTTTTTTTATGATTGATTCATTTGTGGATTGGTTTGGGAAGGTGTGGTGTCGTCGCACCACACGGAATCGAGCAAAAGGAAACGCGCGGCGCCGTCGTGCTGCACCGTGGAAAGAAGTTTAAGAACGCGACGCCGTCGTGCCACATCGAAGAAAACCGAAGACGCCGCGGCCGGAGCGGGGCCGCGGCGGAGGGGCGCGGTGTCGTTGCACCGCGCCGGACGACAAGGGCCGCGGACGGTTCCGGGCCGTGGCAGAGCAGGGTTACCGGCGGCCGGTACCGGGCCACCGGCGACAGAGCTGGACGGGGATCAGCCATCGCCGGTCCCGTTGAGCAGAAACCGGCCGGCCAGGTCGGGCCGGCCGGACAAGGGGGAGCTGGGGGAATTAATTCCCCCGGCTGGATTTCAAGCGGCCCCAATTAAAGGGGCTGCCTTTTTCATAAAGAAGGGGCAACGCCCCTCCCTTGGAATGCGCGACACAAAGGCCGCGCAGGCCGCGCCTCCGCGCCGCCGGCCGAGCCAGAATTCCGAGTCGGGCTCGTTCGTCGGGCCAGGTCGCCACCCAGGCCGGGTCGACCCGGTTCGGCCAATCCAGGGGGTACTGGGTCGGGCCGGGCCGGGACCTGACCCCCTATTTTCGGACTGAGTTGGTTCAAATGCCTATATCTAGGGCTATGGGCCTCTGATCGACACACCGTACTTTGCATAGAAATCCTTGGAACGAGACGGTCGTTTTGGTATATCACACTCAAGGTTTTGGAATACTTTGGGTTCGGCCAGGTTGTTTCAGTTACGAGACCAACCGGGCCCTCGGATCGGAAACGCTCGTAACTTGAGCTCCGGACGTCCGACTGACGTGTCGTCGACTTTGTTGGATTACTCTTGCTGAGAAGGATCTTTTGGATTACTCCACTCGAGGTTTGGATGTCGTCAGAGTGCAGTCGGGTTGGTTCGCTCACGAAACCAACCGGGCCCCTAGAACGAAAAAGCCAATAACTCACTGACCGGGCGTCCGATTGACGCGCCGTCTGTCTCGTTTTTTTCCTTTTGATGAGACGGAACTTTTTTCATACTTCGCCCGAGTTTTGGTTGCTGTTGAATAGTGTCTGGGTTGGATTGTACCTGAAATCCAGCCGGGCCCCTGGAACGGAAAAGCTGATATCTTTCAGACCAGACGTCCGTTTGACGAACCGTCAGCGGCGTTGGTGATCACGTTGAGAAATTGTACCTATGATTATACCCTATGAGAGTTCAGGGTAGAGTTGAGATATGGCAAGGTTGGTTCGCTCACGAAACCAACCGGGCCACTAGTACGGAAAGGCTAATTACTCATAGACCGGGCGTCCGATTGACGTTCCGTTTGTTGCATTGAGACCCCTATGACGAGGCGGTCCTTTGAGATATTTCTTTGTGGGAATTTGAGATACTTGGAGTTTTGACCAGTAGCTTGTGGAGCAGACCATCCCGGAGATGAGCGCGCAGAGTACGGAGACCGTGTAGCCGGCTGAGACCTGACGACTGCTTGACCGACTCGACTTGGAGTGAGTCGACTAGCCCAGTGGACGGAGTGCCCGGTATTTGGCGGCAGACCCACAGCGGACGGAGCGCCTGGCAGTTGGCAGCAGACCCGCAGTACTCGACCGGAGGAGTACCTCTGTAGGCTATTAGGGGGAGCGCCCGGTATTTGGCGACTGACCCACAACGGACGGAGCGCCCGGTAGTTGGCCGTAAACCCACAGTACTCGACAGAAGGAGTATCTCAGCAGTCTTCGGTTAGTGAGCAGTACCTCAGAGTCGTGACAGGACCACTGTACACTCCAGAGATGGGACTCTTCAGCAGTTACGTTTTTGATAATGAAAATCCTGGTTTGAGCTGAGACTTTTGACCTTTGTGTTACCTCATGATTGAGATGGGTCACTTGATAACTTAGGTATATGTATGGGCATATACCCGGGTAGTGGTTATCCGTTGATTTCATGATCCTTGTGTTTCCTCATGATTGAGATGAGTTACTTGATAAGTTAGGTATATGTATGGGCATATAACTAAGTAGAGTTTATCTGTTGAGATATTCTTTGTGGTTATCCTTGATGGTTTTAGTGAGACCTTGAGGGTCTCGGGGTCCCTATTGAGTAACGTCATACTCACCCCTGCACGGGATATGCCCGCACCTCGTTGTGTTGGTTGCAGATGACGGGAAGTGCTGACAGAGGCCGAGTGTTCGAGGAATGGACGGTACCCGGAGGTGGACTACACGACGAGTCGGTATCTGGAGAAGGACTTCACAGAGAGACAACACACGGAGGAGGTTGAAGGGTGAGAGCGTTGAGGAGGCTATCTGTACCTACCCTTCAGGTAGGATCCGAGGAGGACGACCCAGGAGCTGCTTCTTTCTTCCAGCTGTTTGCCTTTTTCTGTTGTACTTTTGTTCAGTTGTAGCTACACTTTCAGTTGAGTTTGTATTCTGGCCCATTTACTTTTCATCACTTTCTTTTGTACTTAGTGTTTTGCTTCCGCTTGTACTATGTGGTGTTTTTTTTACTTTTATAAAGGCAATGCTTTCCCAGTTATCGGGATTTACGCCTTTGGTGCTAGTCGCCAGCCCATGGACTATGGAAGGCGGGTTTGGGGTAGTCACAGCACGGGCCCCAAGGACGGTTCGTGACAAATAACATAACTTATGCCTCAAATAACATCAATTGAGGCAAAACTCCCTTACCGCTTTTGTAATGATTAAACCGTAAATCCCATGAAAGAGAGATCTTAAAATGGATATAAAATTTTCAATAATATTCTTGAGAATAATAATAAATTAAATTCATTCTAATTATATAAATCATATTAATTAAATAGTTTGTGAATATGGAATGTGTCTCATATAAGTAAAACGTGAGATGAAAATCCCTTACCACAAGTCATGAATTCGGTCATAATCGCTCAAAACTCATGTAGAATAAGTATAAATTTATTATAAATATATAAAAAACCATAATTTTATATATCATCTGATATATTATTTCATTATTCCATTTTAATATCCTTTAATGAACTATTCCATGATAAAGTCACGTTTTGGGAAATAACTGCTTTCTTTTTTGTGTAAGTTTTGACTTGTTATTTTCCCCTCTTAATCTGATCATGGTTTCATCATACAAAAAACATAAATCATGATATAAATATAATCTATGAAATATATGTTTATTTATATTGTTTCTTGAAATTTAGTGACATGAAATGAAATACACCATTCATAGAGATGGTAGGGCATATGTATGCCAGAGCATTGTTTCCATTTTCTTGTCATATTGAAATAAATTAAAATAAATGATATATAAATATATATTATCATTAAGTAATAGTTATTATTTCATATATATAAAATATTTTTATTATACCCATCCTCAATACCTTCTATTTAAATAATTAATGAATCACATCCCTTCTCAAGGTGGTAATCCACCGTACACACGAGCACTGTTATCGTATTCCCAAAAAATGGAGAATATATATGCAAGTGTGATATAATAATTTAGAATAATAATAACATCATAAATTTCATATATAAAAAATAAATTCACAGTTATTACCATTCTTGATAGGTGGTAATGGAAAAACGAATGAAAACTTTATGCGAGGAGGTAGTCCATCGTACACACAAACGATGATTTTTTGACCTATTTGATGGTAGTGGAGATAGTTTTTGGTATTTAACTTAACATAAAAAATCCATTTATATTTAATATATATTTTTCCTATATAATTATGGTATAATAATAATTTAAGGATGTGGTTGAATAAATAAAAAACTTCCATTGATGAACACTACCTCTTCTTTTGGTATCCTCCTTAAGTTTCCACAAAAAGCCTTCCATTGTTGGATTTATATCCAAAAAAAGGATTATAGTATGAGAGGAGTGAATTAAAGAATTATTTTTTTAGGTATTAGATCAATAAAAGGGTTTTAATGTGTAAAGAAGAGAGGATAGGGGATAACCTTCTAGAAGTGGGGGAGAGAACACAATTGATATTTTTGAAAAGAATTGAGTGCTCCCACATTTTCAATATGTACTATTGGTCCAAAATGGACTATTATAAAAAATTATATCTTTAATGGTCAAAATATTTCTATAAAATAGTTTTAGAAAAGTTTTCAGGTCATATTTACCCATATCTTTTCATTTTTATCTCTTGGTAAACCCAGTTATAGCTTAACCAATAATAAGTTTTTACTACATTCACTATTTATTTTGGTAAAAAATTAACTTTAACATATTAGATCATATAAAGTATTATAATTATATATATGGAATCCATTTTTTCCATTTTAATTAATATAGTTAGAAAAATGTGATTTAAAATTAATCCCAGAGAAGTGGTGAGAAATATGGGGTTTAAAGAGAAAAAGTTCAAAAGTTGATGGTGTTTTAATATATTTTTTACATCTAATTGATTATAATAAACTAAATTTAATTTATTTATTTATAATTTAACTAAATTTAATTTATGATTAATTTAAAATATAATTAAACATTATAAATAAGTTTAAAAATTCTAGTTTTCAATTAAAATTCAGTATTTTTCAAAATTCATCAAAAAATGATTCTTTTTAGAAAAATAAAAAAATAATGCTATGATAATTTTATTATACAGATTTCAAAAATGAAATATATTTTTTCAAATAAATTTTATAATAATTTCAAATAATATTTTTAAAATAAGTGTGCTATAAAAAGGAAACCAATATGTTTTTTAGAAAAATAATGTTTTTAGTCCAAAAATTGGATTTATTCTTATATATTTCCTAGAAAACACAAAAGATGAATGTTGAATAGTTTATTAAATATATTATATATAAATTTCATTAAAATAATTCACCAAAAGTAGTTCTTTTTATTTTTTTAGGCATAACATATTTTTTTAGAAAAATATTCCCATTGTTTTTTAATAGTTTTTATCTTCATTTATAATTAATTGTTAAACAAAGATTTTTTTATATTCA
This sequence comes from Viscum album, assembly GCA_963277665.1. NCBI lineage: Eukaryota > Viridiplantae > Streptophyta > Magnoliopsida > Santalales > Viscaceae > Viscum > Viscum album. Next base: position 185,244,307 of record OY728155.1, on the reverse strand, counting down.
AGTGTCATCCATATTTTCATAATTTATTTAATTCAATTCATACCCTCTATTCCAACAACTTGGTGATAACTACCATATTAAATAATAATATTTTAATTGTATGTCACATTTCGTTTATACTCGGTGTTGCATATAGCATAAGCTAAACGTAGGATTGTGTGTAACATATGGAAAAATAGTTTTGTGTGTAACACATGATAAAATTAGTATTTTACATTACATAACCCTTTGAAAAAACTAAATATATCTGATAAAAAATATATCAAAAATTCTTGAGGTGTTATAGATTTTACAAGGATGTTGGAATGAGTGGTGATAATTTTCTCACACTCATATTGTGTTCAAACCATGGGATCATCATCCCATTATATCATTGGATAAAGTAGTTAAGATCACTTGTTTTATAAATTTTCATCCCTTGATGACATGATGGATATTATTTTTATTATTGGTCATTTCTTGGCCTTGGTGGAATGGTGCTATAATTTGTATGTGTATTCATGGGTTATGATTATAGGTGGGTGAGTTACACAGAGCATAAACTTGGACTCCCTCCCAATATTTTCATATAAATCCACTTGATTTCCTCAACTATACATACTAAGGATAGTATGAGAGTCCTACTTGGTTGTTGGTATCACCACCTACCCATGTACATGATATGACATTCAATGTATATAATTATTCCTTCATATTTTCTTTTTGGAACTTGTATTATCATGGAGGAAGATTCATGTATCAGGATGGTCATATATTTTAGGTTAATGATTCAATGGGGGTTGATCATGTGAGTTGGTTAAAAGGAGGCTGTCTATTTACCTTTCTACTATATTGTATCTATACTGACAAGTATCCTTCATGTTATTGTTTATTTTGAAGATGGGTTTTATGTATTATATTTGTTACTGCTACTTTGTTTTGTATTGATGCGTCATGTAGACAATTTACAGAATTACATTATAGATCATAAGGCCCCTCTTGGATTCCTGTTTTTTTCTGAAAGTTATTTGGGTGTCTGGAATATGGATGAGTCCTGCTGAATTCTTAGTTGATTTTGAATAACCCTTGGGATTTATTTTTAGGGAAGATTCTACCTATGAATTTTTTAAAACCTCATCACTAGTAAAAAATATCTATAAGACAAGGAGGAATTCTTGAGGTCTAGTGGGATGACTGGCTCAATCACCTTTCTAGTGGGATGGACTAATACATTACCTTTGATATACCAGGATGGACTACTAGATACAAGTATTGAAACTCACACAAAACCATCTTTCGTACAGCTAATGGTAGAAAGTGATTCTTTTAAAACAACACCCAATAGTCAGCATAATTTCACAACCACCCATAATAATATACACTCCTTAAATTATCTCTCCACACCACCACCTTGGGATCCCCCAATAAAGACTCCAACACCTGAAGCAACAAAAAAATCATCATCTGATACAGTAAACCTCTACCCTTAACTTTACCCACATCAGTATGAAAATATAAAAACTCCTCAATTATTCTCCATAAATATTCAATTTCTATAAAAACATCACTACATGTATTTCTAATCTATGTAACAACCACTACATTCTTTTTATTTGAAGTATATAAGATCTAGAAGTCATAAAACTAAAATAAATTAATAAATAAATGAAGATAAAAATTAAAATCTTACTGAGAGAAGATATACCTCAGGATTTTTTGATATTTAAAGACCATGAGGAACTCACCAATGAAGTAATTCCCCTGTAACTTCAAACTCAACATAATGGGTTACAAACATATTCTCCTAGGGATATAATTACGAAGACCCATAGGAGGCCACCACCCCCTACTACCTCAGTACACAACCTAGTCCATGATTATAATAATCACAGGATTCCATGAACAAGACTCCCTCCTCAGGAAAATGAAGAATATGATAAAAAATCATCTTTTACTTTAGATACTCAAACTTCACCAGAAATTGATCTCTTCATATGAAGTAATGATCTTTTCCAGTAATGGTTTACAAATTATAGGACATCCAAGAGGCATTTGAAAGAAACCTTATATAATATCCCACAATACTAAGGAAACTGCAATCATAATAAAAAAATTTTAGATCCCCTAAATAAACAATTAATTCAATATTTGAAGGATCTAATACTAAACCTTTATAATACACCACATTCCCAACAATATACACCGAATATTTCAAAATGATTCACTTGGAAAACTACATATAGAGATAATTTCATTAGATAAATATTAAAGTAATTTGTTGATACTCTGTATGATTCTCCCATGACATTGAATATTGAATAATTTCATTGATGAAATCTATATGAAATGATCTAGGAACTCTTGAAATAATGATTTAATCAGTACCATGAAAATAGATAGGGAATTTTTTTCCCTGAAAGAAATAACTTTGAACATGAAATATTCTTAATGAGACCTAAAGGTGGTCATTTATACATGCTCTTTTAGCACCATCATCTAATGATACCATGATCCTAAATCAATATCCGAGAACCAAATTTTTGTATTTAACTAATCAAATAAGTCTGGAATTGTTGTAATGGTATAGTGGTTCTTCACCTTCACCTTATTCTATATGGTGGTAATAGATAGAATACCTTATAATACTATCTAACTTATTTGGGGAGAACACTATGGCACCCCAAGGGAAGACACTATGCTAGATTATTCCCTTTTTTAATATAAAATCAATATGAATTTGTAACTCCTTAAACATTGAGGGTCCTATTCGATAAGGATACATAGGAATTAGAGAAATGTTGGGTTTTAACTCTATCCCACAAATGAAATCACATTGAGGGGTTAGGGACAAAACCTCTACATAAAACACATCAAATAATTCATCAAAAACACTTAGAAACATCACTACCTAAACATCTACTATACCCAACATCATCTCATCTAGTTGAGGCTCTAAACATTAATGACACATTTGATGCTCTCAGTCACTGATGATCACTTCATGCTCTCCATTAATATAATAAAATATCTCCTCTAGGATTATTTAGTTGAAACATACACTAATTACAATAAATTCATTACAATAATTACATCATATGTTTCTATCTATAACAAAAATAACTCCTTTATCAAATGATGGTTCTTAATTATTAACTAGCAACCATCACAAAACTTAAAAAAGATAGTACAGCATCCAACTAGCATATATAAAACCAAGGGCACTAAAAGTATATCCACCTTGAGTCCCAGAGTTCAAAAAAAACTAGGAGAAATGAAGTAGTGTAAAACTTCTAAATAAAATAGTGTATAAGACTTGTAAGATGATAAATAGATTGTAACTAGAAAAATTTTACACCACCAAGTTCTCAATAATGCTTAGATTGAATCTGACCATGCTCTACTCCTCTTCCTCACTACCTATATTAATGATCTCCACTATGACCATTCTTAGACCTATGACTTAGAGGATAAATAATATCAAGCGGATTCCCTCTGTTGGATATACTTTTACTCAGATAACCCTGTTATTGATAAGGCCTCATAGGAAACAATTATTAAAACTATATAAGAATGGTCAATTTCCCTATGTAAACAGCTGAAAATGGTCTATCACATGAACATCCAGTGAACATAGACTCTATAGGAAAATAATACCAACCTAGAAAAATTGGTAGAGGCTTTTGAAACACCAAATTGTAAAAAGTGAGATGAAAAGGGTTGAGACTATTTCCAAAATTTCCAACTTCAGAAAGAGATATTAACCACCATACACCAAAAAAATCCTTTGAAAGATCTCATAAACTCCCTTGTGATATGAACTAGTCTACGCTGTTAATTTCTCTATCACGTAATCATTTTACAAAATCTTAATCTATATACACAATGTAAATGGGGTGACCTAAAATTGAATCTCTAGGTTTAACACCTCCTCAAAATGTTATTCCCTAGCCTCCTTGTTAGGAATAAGTTTGGGATCAGAATACAAAAGTCAATTTAAATATATTCAAAAATCCCACACACAAATAATCCAATTAAAATAGATATAAACTCCAACAACCACCCTACTTTTAACATAATTGAATTAAACTAAAACTTAAACTTACTATGAAACATCTCTAGGAATATATATGGATCCAAATTCTCACCGTGAAACACAATACACCACTAATGAGAAGATTACCTAAAATATTTAATAGCTAAATAAATTCAATTACCCTTCATAGAACAAATTATATTATATGAAAATTCAAGATCCACTGTACATCTATTTTTATACTAATTAGAGATAGTCTTTTCACACTTTTCCAAGTTTGGATGGTGAAACTAACCTAATAAAATCCTCTATTAGTCATAATCCTTAGAATAAACCCTCATAAAAAACAACTAGATTATCATTATTCCCTTATTTTACCTAAATAATATGATGACTCCTTCAACAAGTTATCTTGATAAAAGGAGAAGAAAGCCCTAAAATAATATGGAATTTATTTAAGATGACTTAAATAAATTATTTTTTTTATATAATTTTATAAATTAAAATACACATGAAAACAACCTGATGCATGTACCACACCGAGGTCTCTACCATACAATCAACATCATCTCACTTTAGTATGTTTGGAAAGCTTAAGAACCTTGTGTACAATCACAGGCTATAGGAAAATATATACATAGTGGTGGTATTTTTTCGTTTATCAGTTGTTAAAAACTCTCCAAAAATCATTTCATGGTATATATTAAAAAAATTAATTTAGTTTTGAATCAAATACATTTTTTCAAACTTATTAAAAAATTTCTTAAAAAAGGAATTCACAGCGATTTTAAAAATCACCACTAAAATTATCCCTAGTGCACAATATTTTGCTTAATTTTACAAAATAGTGAATAAATATGGTTAAATTATAAAATTTTATACCATATTTAGTAGTGGTTATAACTACTCTGAAATATTTATAAGTGGTTAAAAGATTTATAAAAATTTTATGAAAAAAAGAAAATATAGACAACCCTATTACACTCATCCAATAAAAAAAGATATATAAAAAATAATCTAGCTTGTATAACGTAATAGCCAAAATGATTTCCAAATGTAAAAATAAAAAAAACAACCTTATATAATATGACAACATAATATTAAAATTATTTTTCCCAAACGTCACTCCCCCTTAACATCACTCCCCCCATATGAGTCATGTTACTCATCACCTCTTTACCTATTTCCTATATCTAAAGCCTGAATTTAATGTAGTTAAATGTATATTATTAATAAATATATTCTGAAAATATTAAATTAAGTTAAAACTAGACTAAAAAACTACAATTAAATGATCCAAACATGAATAAATAAAAACAAATCAAGAAAATATGAAATTAAGCAGAACAAATTAACTTAAATGAGTTGAACTAAAATAAATTAGAATTACCTATACCCAAGTGAAATAGGGATTCATAAATTTTTTCTTGATTTTAAAGTGGTTAAAATTCATAAATAAACCATTTAATTATAGTAACTATAAGAGGAAAACGTTATTTCCACTGAAAACACCAGCCTAAATTATCAACTAATCTAATAAGAGGATTGAATTAATTCTATTACCTTGTAAAAGTGGATAATGTCAATGCTTCATAAATAATCGATTCCCAAAAAGGGATACCAAAATCCTTTATTAGTGGTAGAATATCATCTCTACTGCTCTGCACTATTATACTAATATGGCCATCATTCATGTCATCAAAAATGATATCCAACAAAAGCTTAAACTTAAAGAATATCATTTACATGTATATAGATGGTAAAATTATATGAGTTTTGTATATAGTATATAAAATTTTCTCTATGTCAGTCCTAATTTCACATCATGGTATGACCAATTCGTGTATTTTTTCTTATTTTCATGAAATTTTATGAAAAAGAAACATCATAATCCCAATATAAATTTTTCATCAAAATAATAAAAACAAGGAAATAATAAAAAACATGACATTCATGGTCAATATTCTCCAGCTTGATATGAAATAAAAGTAAATATAAGGATAATTAAGAAATATTAAAACATTATTCCACTTATTAACATATTAATAATATTTGAAGAGGATACGAATTCCATCTTATTTGGGTTTGGGATAAATTAATATGAATTCTCATAAAACACTAATTTGGAATTATTATGGTATATCTCATGAAATCCATTCATAGAAAAAAAAATAGTAATCCTATGAATTCTTATATTGAGAGGATATAATAATATAAGTGATTATAATTCCTTTTATCCCTAATAAATTATAAATAAAAATTCTATAGAATTGTTTTACCCCACCATCCTTGCGGAAAATAATTATTTACAATTGAATTTTCACATTAGATTTGAGAAAACTGACAGTTTAACATACAAAAGTTACAAAAATTGTATCAAACCAAGTCGAATCCACTTATAATTCTATGAAATAGTATAATATATATTATAATCATTAAATTTAGAAAAATCTAAATTAATTGAATGGATTTTAGATTAATAGAATCACAGTGAACCAATTGGAACTAAAATGATCCAATAGAATAAAAAAGAACAAAACCAAATCAATCCCTAAAGAAATAATATAACCCAAATAAAAACAAAAAAAATTATATAAGGTTGTTTTATTGTTTTATTTTTAGGATCATGTAGAGAGTGAGGATAATTTTCTAAAAAAATGTAATTAATAAAATATATAATAAAACTGTGATATTATGAAATTTACCAGTCTTGAATCCTATATAAGTGTCACAATCTAAACATGAATATTTTCTATCATCCTACGAAACATATTTGGTCATTAAATATCCAAATATGACACCTAATCATATTGAATCTTAATAAGTGACTCCATGTCTTTTACAATATTCTATAGTTTTTAAATTTCTATCTATGCATTAGGATCACCTAAAGATTTAACACCCCTAAAGTTGACATCGATGAAAAATATGAATGTGACCTTTCAAAGACCCTTGATGAAGATGGTTTATAACCCATCACCTTCATATGACCATAATTATATTTTCTTAAAACTTTTACCATAGATTCCTTGAGTTTGCAATAGAAATGAAATAACATTATTAAATTTTAATGTAATTTTATAACACCAAATGGTAATTTAAGTATTTTTACTTAATTTTTTCTTTAGGTTCAGTCATATAACATTCATTCTTATTAATATACATCATAACACATCCCCATATATCTAATTTAATGACCAACCTATTTCAATTTAATTAGAAATATATATAAAAATATTTATAGAAAATTATACTACTTGAAGTGGTGTAGATTTATATTTTTATTATATAAATGGTACCATTCAATGTCATTTCCTAAAATGTTTTGTGTCCCAACTGTGTACATAATTAATTTATTCTCACCACTAGACTCATTTCACATAAAAGGCACCAAAAATAATTATACATGAATAAATTTTTAAATGTTATTTATAAATTTTTTTCTTTCTACTGAAATATGTTATTATACATAATGTGATTCAGCTTATTTATGATCAATAAATTCCTTCCACTAGTCTATAATCATACCCTTTGGGTCTTCATACATCTATGACATTAATAGTGATGTTTCATAAAATTTATTCCACAATATACGCTTAAAATATTTCAATTTATTTCCTACGTTTTTAACATCCAAGGTGATGAAATTTCATGAAGAATATAAAAACAAGACAATATATGTAAATAAAATATGTAGATTCATTAGATTATTAACATACTAAGAAATACTATTCAATTTAATCATACCTAAATAAATAATTAATCTTGTACCAATATCTGACAATAAAATAAATAATTTTTACTAGATAATATATTATACATCAAATACAAATAACTAATGCGGAGGGACACCATCTCACTTACCAACTATCTTATAATCTACCCATAATTACTAACAACATCCCCATTGGATACCCCTTATACATCAAATGGGGTGACTATCTTTAAGTCTATAAACTTCCAAACATATTTCATGTTGTTGTTTGTCTCTATTCCTTTATTATTTGTATCTATTAAATATATAAATTAGATAATTTTTATACATATTTAAGAAAATAATGTTATTATATTACAATATATACTAATAATAGTGACATTGATAGTATCCTATCGATGGTAACTGATTCATGGTCTAAATTCCTAATTCCCCAATATCCCCAATAATTGGTATACCTATGAATGAGATCATAATATAATAATATAATATATTTACAAAAATTATACAAGGTATGTGGCAAAGTGTACCCTTTATAGCATGTGTAGATCGATAGTATTGTACTCCCTATATAATATAGGTAGCTAGATTAGAATGATTATCTTGCACTGTGAGTTGACCCAATATACCATATGTAGATCAATTTTCCTATACTCTATGTGTAATCTAGGTATTAATATTAGAATGGTTTCCTATAGAAATAATGTACCATGTATATAATCAGTAGATAAAATATTGAGTGCCCCCAATGTTCTATGGGTATCAACACTAAAATGGTTTCCCTATTCCATAGAGAGGAAATTATATCTAAACCTCTTAGATCATGGAATTCCTACAAAAAAAATATTAGTAAAAAAACTAGTTTAATTAAACCTTTAATTGAATTATAAGTAATTTCTTCCATATTTATACAATTAAATTTTAAAAAAGGATTCATATTCAATCTTATAGTCATTTTTTTGTGGTTTTTAGTGTTAATATTGGCTTCTATTATTAATATTACTTATTCTTCTTCATCTTCACATTACCTCACAAGATATAAATTTTCAATATCATTACTAATAAACAATTCAATGTGTTATGGTAAAGGGGGTTCACCATCACCAATTACTTCACCTTCACCAACCATATAATACATGTCTCTTAGTTTAATTTGGACAACAACACTCCACCCTTCATCTACTATATCATCAACATAATATAACATTTCTTCATAGGAAGTAAAAATTTTGGGATCATGTTATTCAAATTCATTGACATTGATCAATTGAGAGAAGTTGATTGAAGTAAATTATCTTGAATAATTCCTTATACCCCTATTAATATTGACCCTATTTTATTTTTATAACACAACTGAAGTTATATCAGGATAATTAAACTCAATAATATAAATTAATTATCCATTGTAATAATAATATAAATATGTAATTATATATTTTTTTCTTCAAACTTTCCCTAAAATCTTTTGCCGGAAACTTGAAACCACCAATATTAAAATCATTGAATCTCCTATAATGTTTGATATGACCTTAAGCCAAATACTTGAAATCATCTCGCAGTTCACCTCAATAATAAACATTGGTTTCCAATAAGAATATTTATATAAAATATTGTTACTTAACTTAAATTTTTAAGAGCATATTCAAAATATGTATTAGATTAATAACTTATACAGTGTGAAAAACAATTAATAATTTCTTTATTGACCACTATTATTATATTTGCCTCATTTTGAGTTTAACACCTAAGACTCATTTTTTTCCTGAATTAAATGATATACATATCAACAATATAATTATCTAGTAGCATGTATATTTGATCTTGTCTTAAAAAACAATGAAAAAAGTTATACTTTCCAACTTCTTGAACGAAATTTGGAAATTTTATAGATTTGTTATTAGCCAAAGAAAAGATTTTATTATCATCAACAAATCCTAATAGATTGAATCATGTCTATATCAGAACCAAATACCTCAAAAAATAAGGTTAATAACTCTTCAATAAGGTAACCTACAATAACAGAACCTCAGTGTCAAACTTTATTGGTCACATTTGACTTTAAATAACCAAGATAACTAATTTATAAAAGTATGAAATTAATAAGTATAATTTATAATTATTGACCCATAAAATTATGATTCATTAAAAAGAATAAAATTAGAACATGTTACATATTCATGGGTTACATCCATCGATAATGTTGTGTTCATCTAGTATTAGATTAATTGGCAAAATTAATAGTCAAATGAATCATCAAATTGAAAAAAATAAGGGAATGGTCATGTATAGATGATATAGTCTTCCTAAAATTCTCTCATAAAGTTTATACAACTATATTAGGCTTAAGGTCATCTAAAAAACCTATATAATGTGTAAAATTCAATTAGAACAGTATTTATTTTATATGGTAATATGTTATTCATTTCCAATGGTTGTAAAAACTCTGTCAGAATATGTGAGTAATGAATTTTCAATCCATGTAATTTTTAATGAATCAACACATATTGAAATGTTATTTCAATATCCCTTATACACTTTTACTTTTTTTAATATTTTATGGAAAACTTATTTTTCTAGTTTTTTCATTGTAAAAAATATTACAGGATACCAACAATTCTAATTTTCCCATAGATCATGCTATATATTTAGTGCTTATACATCCTTTTGAGAGTTTAGATAATCATTATATTTCTCATCTTCATTAAAAAAAATTAAAATAAATTATTCACAAAAAAAATTCTTAATGTGCATAGAATTAATATTGTTATATATTAAATGAATTTTATAATATGTAAGATCGAAAAATATTCTCATTTTTCCATTATTTTCTTGCACTTGTATCTGATGGAGTTATTTTTTTTCCTCATTCATTTAACAGAATATCTTTTACAAACTCTATAAAAACACTTTATAATTAAGAAAAACTATTGAATCTGGATAATAATATTCTTGGAATCCTCACATCTATTTTTCCAATGAATTATTAGTCATTAAATCTAAATTGATGATATAAATAAAAAAATGAATGATAACATAGGAAAAATTATATTATACAATAATTCAGTCACTATGAATCAAAACTAAAGTTACAAACTAGAAATCCTTAATATTATGTGTGTTCCAGTCATAAAATGTTTCTAGTACGTAAAAGTAAATGATGGTCCACATTAGTACAACATGCATTTTGAACATTTTCATGGTAGAATCATCGTACATTTCTACACCATCACTCCAAAACTCCTATAATGGTTAGATTGGAGGATAAAGATAGACATTTATGTAAATTTATTTTTCATGAATAAACATTCATATGATGAATGACATATTTTTCATTCACATATAGAGAGGTAAATTAAACGGAATCCATAAAACCATCCATATGCGATAATTGCAACTTAAAGGCCCAAAATGACTAAATCCATCAACTTATAATACCAATCACAGATTTATAATACCCTAAGAGAAATTAAGATATAATTAAATATAGGTTATATATGATTTTGAATCTCAGCATTGACACATGAACTCATTGTTTTAATTATGAAATGCATGCTACTTCGTTTTTCCAACATTTTTAGTTGAGTTAATAAATCCTCAAAATCATTATTTTCTAGGAAAGTAAAGTAAAATAAGAACTATAGATTTATTTTTCTATTTCTTCATGTTAGTATGTTGAATTCAATGAGAATTATTATTTTTTGATTTCAATATATAATTACAACACGTTTTTCTCTCTTCTCTGTTACAAAATTCTCCCCAAAGAATGAGAATATAACATATCTCAAAGAATCATAATTAAGACCAAGAAACCATTAACTTGGTCCCGATTCATAATATGCATGAACCTAAAATCCTAAATAATAAAATTTATTTTATTAAAAAAAATACTAAGGTAATTATTCATATGATTTCATATGTTATGTTTCACATGTTATCATTATTTATTTATTTATTATATAGTTTTCAGTTGTGTCAGTTACTATGGGTTATTTGGTAAATTTCTCCATAATTATTTCAATATGTTGATCATACTCAAAAAGGTTGTAAAATTAGTTCAGAGTATACATAATTATATAGTTTAATGTCCTTACTTATTACATTATTAAAATTTTCATATATTTACAAAGGTTTCAAAAATATACTCAAATTAAAAAGATTCCTTGATATGCTCACTTAAGATGGTTAAGTTTATTATGATAGTTAATTATTGATTACACTTGTTAAATATAAAATATTAAATTCCAAGATCCTTAAAAAGTCCTTATTTAGTTATTATTATCCAATATAACCATTAATTATTTTTCCATAGTCACCTATAATAAAAATTTATACTATTGTTCATGTTGGCAGTTAAATAGGCTAAAACAAGAATATTTCCTAATTTGATTGAAGAGCATTGTTATGGGGTAAATTATTTATTGAATAATTATTTTATATTTATAATTATATTGTTAAGATGTTACTAATGGTTTGAATCAAATTTTAAATGTTTTTATTAAATAAAAAAACACTATAGTGAAAATGGAAATATGTGACTTTCGTGGAGGCAGTAGTCCCTACGTACACATGTAAAACTTTTTTTATAGAATAGTATGAAGTTATGTAATGTTTTATAATTCAAGAACCTTAAAAATTTTATAAATTTTCTATTATTTCTTTCATTAAATTTTTTTGACAATCCATGGTAAGTGGTTAATAAAAATAAGATACATCATTTATGGGGGCGGTTGTCCACACATACTCATAACAACATTTTTTCAATAAATTTGAGGGATTGAAGGAAAATATTAAATTTTAATTTAATAATAATAAATATATTATATATTTCATATTTATTAATAAATTAAATCATCATAACAATCCATTAGAGGTGATTATGATGAATATAAAGCATCTATTCATGGAGGTGGTAGTCAACATGTACGCATGATCAAAAACCTTTTGATTTCTTTAAGGGATGGAGATGAAAAAATAAATGTTGTTATATTAATATAATAACACATAAATATAATAATGTAACTAAGGTTATAATATTAATATGGTAAGGATATGTTTGGAAGATAATGATTAAGAAGAAAAGGTTTATAAAATACCAACGTTGTGACTTTGAACATTCTTTTGAGAGTCTTCTTGAAAATTAAGGCCCTATGACATATTATTGAGACCAGGAGCTTAATAATGTACCAATAAATTATCGGAGAGGTAATTTGGGGATATTTTTAAGATAATATTTAATTTTAAGTGAAAACTTTAATGTTTTTAAGTGATCTTATTTTATAAGTGAATAAAAACACTTTTTTTTAAATACCATTTAATTTTCCCTAATATCATTATACTATTCAAGGGTAAATGACTCCAAAAGTTAGAAATAATGTATTTCAGGGTTTTATTAGGACCATCAAGCCTAAAATAAAAAAATTTACATAATTGATATATATTTTTGTAGTTGTTTACCTTTATAATTTTACATTTTACCATTTTGATTTGTTCCTTAGTAATAAGTTGTCAACTGAGTAATTTATATTTTATAAAAAACAGAAGGTTACACATAATAAAAAATTTGACTGTGATGATAATAAATTTATCCTATATTAAATTAAATTAAATTTATAAATATCAATAAATTAAATTTTAAATAAAAACATAAAATATATATATGAATAATCTTTTTTATAAAAACCAACGCTTTAAAAATTAAGTGTTTCTATTCATAATTTTTATTGATTAATAAATTAATTAATATTGATATATTAATATATTGTTTTAAAAATTATATTAGTATCATTATTTTTAAGTGATTCATTTATTTTATTAGATAAACATTACCCAGTGTTAATAAAATCGATCATTGAGAAAACAATTTTTCTATTATTACAGTAATTAACTTTAATCATAGTAGTGTTACTTTTATAAAAATTAATAATGAACTTAACAAATAACATTATAATTATAACATAAAATATGGAATTTATTTGGTTATATTTAATTTTAAAAATTGAAGAAACTATTTTTTTTACTTAAGAAAATAAAATTGTTTTTAGAGAATAATATTACATAAGTTTCTAAAACATTATATATAAATTTTATAAATGTATCATAGTATTTTAAATTATTTATTTAAATTTATAAATATATATATATTTTATATAAAAAAGTTTAAAAATATTTTAATTTGATATTTTATTATGATAATCTCATAAAAGTGATAATTTTAACAAAATAAGTATTTTTTCACCATTTACCTAAAAATAAATTATTTAAGGAAAATATAAAAAACATCATAATCTAATATCATTATGAGAAATCGAAAATGAAATTAATTTCATGAAATTCAAATAAAAAAAATTATAATTTTTTCGGTAAAAAATATAAATTAAAACTATTTTTATAAAAAAACATTCTTTTTCTTTTAAATACAAAATGAAAAATATGTAAAATACATGTGATAAATAACTTATTAAAATAATAATTCCATGATTATATCATCCTAATTTCTATTTACATATCCCCTCAAGATATCCATATAAGATCTAAGAATATGGTATGTTCTTGTGTTAGTTGAGGGTGGTGATTATATTACAATAAATCTCTGATAAATGTCCATGAGCTTGAATTTCTCATGCATATTGTTTTTATCATACTTTAGTTGTTTTAGTTCTTCATGGTATTTGTCTAGAGAAAACCCTATTGAGAATACCTCTTATCCATTCTTGGATAAGTGAGCTTTATAATGGATACTTCCACTACCTGAGGCAATTTCATTCTTTTTTTTATAAATTTCATAATATTGTTACCTCCCTTTTTACCCACTAATCAAATGAATATATTATAACTAACTAATTTAATAATTTTATTTTAAAATATTCGTGACCTATTTTTTGTTCAGTGGTTTCTGTAAATAATTTTATCGAACACATTAGGTTTCAAAGGATAATATAATTTTAAATATCAGTGTGTTACATTCTCCCCAAATAAATAAATTACATCCTTATAATTTTAATTTTCACTCAAATAAAAATTAATGGTTTCTATAACTCAAGATTTTATTTCTTATGAGGTTTAATCCTCACTATCCTTTGTATGACTATTGAAAATACCTTTTCAGCATAAAAGGATTACAACTAATTTTTAGTTTTTCCTTCAATAGTTTATGCTAAATAATCATATATAATGGGAGTAATTTTTTATATAGTATTTTTATAGTTATCTATGTATTAATTGGTTGATTAATAGATTTCATTTTCCTATCATGGAAATTATCATTGCTTCAAATTCAAGAGATCAAATCCATTTATAAAATCACATATAATTTTACTAAAGTCAAATAGGATTTTATTGGAAGTTCGAGAGAAGTTATACACTCAGGATAAAATAATAAAAAAACAAGATGTTTTTATTAATAATTCAACATCTAGTCATCGAGGTGACTATTTTATGTTCTTATAACACATTCTACGTACAAAGGGGTAGTTTGAAAAAGACACAAATACAATACTCATAGATTTTATGTGGATGGTCAGTGTTCCTCACTCCACATAATCTTTATATCTCACTTATATAGTTGTAGTATCATAGAAATTCCATTTTCATTGATGTTTATGGTGCATACTATACTCATTATCCATTTAATTAGGACATTTATTGGAAAATTTATAAGTTTCCCACATTTGAGACAGATAATTTTTTGTGATAATTTAGAATGAAATATTTCTCATTTCACCATGTCTGCTGAGCTCTTCCCCTTTCCTTAGAAATTAGTTACTCTATTTATCTATTTACTATAGATAAAAAAATATTATAGTGTATTTGAGACAAATCTCTGAGTGCTTCTTCTCACAATATTCACATATGAAAAATGAAACTTTATTCCTTCATCACCTTCATCACATGAACTCTGAGGAGACTCCATCATAGACATATTTTATGTTATTGTAAATTCAAATATGTTCAAGTGGTTAATTATAATTCTTTATATCTTTATTGGAATAATCACAATATTTTCACTCCAGTTTTCATACAGTTTGGTAGCTCATCGAAAAAATATCTACATTAGACATAACTTTTATTGTAAACTTGGATCCCTTGGGATTAATCTATTACTAAAATAAAAATTAGTTAATTAATAATGATGAAAAATAAATAACATAAGATAACTATTATAATATATAAAAAATTCAACCTCAAAATGTATTAACCTTTGATATTATTTCATTAGATTTAATATTAATATAAATTACTCTATGTTCAATCTAGGTTAAGTTTTTTTGGGATATATCATATTCCATAACATAATAAATCCTTCATAATTAATTTTTAAGATAATATGTTCAACCCAAACATATCCCTATTGAGTTTCTATCTAGTTGTATAGTCTTAGGCCCACTCATCATGCACCAGATTCAAGATTGAGTTGACACTCAATTATAATATTTTGAGGTGATTAACCCTAGGTGAATATCTGACATAATTGAATCCACTTTCTAGTATCCATATAGATATTTAAATTCTAAGAAATCCACATAATCAAAACATCACCAAAGCATCTGGATGGTATCATATATTTAGACTTATCTCTTAGACTTCTCCCCTAGGGTTTTTACTAAGGATATCATATTGAAATCCCTAAAATATTCAATATTACTTCAACTAACTTAAAGATTATCGATATAGCGACCCAATCATTTAATACATAAATATTACATATTAAAAAATTAATATTCAATACATTTTAAAACAAATACACCCAAGGACTATATAAGTTTAATTAATTTTGAGACTAGATACCCAATATTATTATTTCAAGAAAGATCTTCAAAATATCCAATAAATATATTCTATCATGGTAATCTTAATATTTATATCATAATAAAAAATTATTGATAACTTAGGGAAAGAAAACATAAGAAAGGGTTAGCTAAAATACTCAGTATGTTTAAGCATGGAAGATATCAATCAATAGTCATATGAATGCATAAGATAATAATAAAGGTATAAGATCATGATCAGTTCATACCCAATCTAATAAAAATCTAAAAACATGAGTTATTAAATTGAAATTTATCATTTCAAAATACTTTAATCATAATAAAAATAAACGATCTTAACTCAATAATAAACCATAATTTTATGTCATAAACATTTGTGGCATCATCATAAGAATAGAAAATAATTTTCTTTTTAGTCAAGGATCATTTACAAGGCTATCATAGTGTAATGGGTTCACTCCTCAAACCATCATAGTAGTATAGGTTCACTCCCAATACTATCAAATTGGATAGAGTCTCTAACTAAACCAGTTTCATTACCCATTTTATTTCTATTTCTATCATGATATATCAACCTTTACCTAATTTATTAGAGGGATATATAGGTCCTACCATCATTGGTTATAATGTTACCACCATCCATAGTTATAATATATCCACAATGACAAAATAAAAATCATAAATATGTGTTCGAAATTATTCTGAAATATTAATCAAATAATAACCCATTTTAAAAATGAGTTTTGTAAACATTTCATTATATCATAACCCATTGAAAATAAATGGGTTTCATAAACATTTCATTTTTGTTACGACAAACATAAACCATCCATAAAAATAATATATATGGTATCCTTAGTCTATATCCCCATTAAATTATAATTAAAATAAAATTATTTCATATTATACTTAATATTATTTTGAAATATCACTTTGAATAATTACTGATGAAATTAACTTTTAATTTTAAAATAGCTTTTTTTTAAGTTGTGCACCTTTAAATGAAAGACATTTATTTGAAAATAAACATTCAAAACATTAAAGTAGGTTTCAAATAATTGAGGCATCTTTATGGAAGAAAAAATATTATCATTCCATTTAACTTAAAAAGCATTCCTTCCGTACTTTTATTAGACAATTCATAAATAACCTCATTTAGAATGTCATAAAAAAGATTCATTTCAAACCATTTTAAAAAAAATAAAAAAATGGGTAAAATGATTATAAAAAATAATATAATAAGCTTAGAATATTTTTAAAATATTTTTAGAAAACATGGATATGGAGGTGAAATATTCCCCAGTAGAGACTTAAACATAAATTATCCAAAATAATGATGATATTGTGAAATAAACCCTTAAATCTATAGAAAATTTCAAATCATAAACCCCTTGAATAAAATAACCATAGATGTACATGTAAATACCTATAAAATTAATAATAATAATCATAAATTATAATACATTGGAATTATATATACTACACATAAGAGACAAGTGTTGAATATGACATGTCTCCCACAAAAATAAAAGTGAGATGAAAATATCTTTCCATAGGTCCGACTTCTTTTCAATGTTATTTAACCTCTGATATAATAAATTTAAATGTATTATACATATATTCAAAAATAATTTCATTATTATTATTTCATATATATTCAATATATATATATAAATTTATACATAATTATAGAGAAAGAATGTGAATTACATTTTTTATGGAGATGGTAGGCCATATGTACGCATGAACGATGTATTAACTTTTTAAAGGATGAAATGAAAGAAAGTTAAATAATAATTCCAAACTAAAAAATAATTAATATTTAATTAATATAATTTATAATCATTATATCCATACTCTTTACCATCCAAGTAAAAATAGAAATGAAAAAAGAATCACATCGCTTCGTGGAGGTGGTAGTCCACACTTACACACATACGATGTTATCAATTTCCAATAATTTGGGAGGTAAGAAGGTATATATGATATTATAATTTAAGAAGTATAATTATTTTATAAATATCATATATAAACATTAAAACCATAATAAAACCCATATATAAAATATGGTGATGAAAAATGAATTGTATCGCTATGTGGAGACGATGTGTCATACATATGCATAAGTGATGCTTTTACTTATTATTTGATGGGATAGAGGGTGTATAGTGGTGTTTTAATAATAATAATAACATTTAGGATTATTCAGGATTCATAATTTATTATTTTATGATAAATATCATATATTTGGAGTAGGTAAAGAAGAGTATAAAAAGAAAGTGACCGGTTAGGACAATTACCTCTTATTTGAGACAACAACCTAATGACTCTTCTTTTGGGATCTAGGGTTGGTCTTTTGTGAAGACCAGGAAATTTAAAAATGTGTATAAAGAAGTTTAGAAGATATTTTTTAATGGATTCTCAAGATAGAAGTCTCAAAGTGGTGTATATAAGTGAGGAATGAGGGGCCCTTTATAAGTGAGGTGAGGGGAACTTTTGAAATTTCTGAAAATTCTAAATTATAATAAGACTATTCAAGAGTCAACTACTTCAAAATGGACAATACATACATAGGAAATGATATTTTAGACTATATATTATCAAAATTACCTTAACTAATTTATTATTATTTTTAAATAATTTAATAAAATTTTATTTTCATAAAATATCATTATTTACCATTTTGACACTATTAATCACTTTGACTTTAATAACATCCAGAAAACAATATAAATTCTATTTTTTAAATAAAACCTAAAATTTAATTTTCATCTATAAAATTATTTTATCAATTGAATTACCTCAAATTGTAATTCTTTTAATATAATTCATTTTATTTTTCACTTTATTAAATAACTACCACATCAGGGTTGTGTAAGCATTTAAGTTAATTATTCCATTCCTAAAAAATTAAAAAAATACATTGATAAAAAATAAATAATTTACATATTAATGTAATATTTATTTTTAGAAATATTCTCCTGATAACACCATATTAAAATATTATATTTTTTAAAAATATGAATGTGATGTGTTTCAATTTTCTAGAAATAAAAAACTATAAAGGTCACAATCTCATCCAAATGACTAAAAACGGTCATAAAACCTAAAATTGGTTGATTTTGGAAGAAAGTAACTCATCTAAAAAAATATATTCAATTTATTGGTTATTAAATAGTTCGTATCTATTTATTTTTAACCTAAATAACCTGATTTACCTTTACAATGATAAAAAAATTACTAAGGTTACTATTCATATTATCCAAATATAAATGGGTCCTATTTACTATATATGGAACCACTAATTACAAATAATTAATCAATTTTTTAAAATTCAAAACACATAGATTTCAAAATTTAATTTAAAATTAAACCCTTTAAAAGGATTGAAAAACATTTTTTTAAATAGCCCTTTTAAATATACATTTTTTTATATTAAATTCAAGTATAAAATCCATTTTAAAAAATAATAAATGTATTATTTTAAATAAAAATGAACTAATTAAAATTTATAACTAATAAAAAAACATGATTTAATCTTTTAAATATTTTAAAATAAAATAGAGCTTTAAAAATCATTATTTTTCACTATTTACTGAAAATCAATATTTTTAGAACATTATAAAAATTTATCCTAAGTTAATTTTGACATGAATAATTCAAAAATAAAATTAATTTTTTCAATTAAATTTTATAAAACACTCATAAATTAATTATAATATTCATTCATAAGAAAAACCATTTTTGGAGAAAATATATTTTTGTAGAATAAATTGAATTTACTAAAAATTGATTGATTATTTACTAATAATTTATCATTAAATATATATTTAGTTGTAAATTTATATATATTTCATAATTTAGTTAATAATATTTATACCTAAAAATTAATATCTTGGTTATAACTATCACATTAAATAATAATATTTTAATAGTGTATCATAGTTCATTTATAACTCGGTGTTGTGTGTAATAGAAGCAATCAAAGAAATAAAATCATCTGAAGAGAATTTTTTTTTTGAAATCTCAGGGTGTTACATTATCCCCCTAATAAAATACATCCTCACATTTTGAAATGTTTCTTTATAATAAAAGGTTTGACATTTGAAAATTAAGTTATATAAACCCACATCATAAAAAGGGTTAAAAAATCCTTCTCTTCAAAAGTGTGAAATGGAAGTGTAAAGGTCATATGGGATTACAAATACTTGGTTTAAAAATAAAATAATATTTTTGGAGTGTGAATATGTGGACATGGAAGAAAAGTAATATAATGGGATCATTGATCATAATAAATTGAACGATCTTAAGAAATTTAACTATAACAAAATCATATACCACAGATGTGGGAAAGAACATCAATTCATCAAAATTGAAGTTTATAAGACAAATTTTTTTTCTTAAGTGAATTTTACTATATTTTAGGAATTCTTTTACCATTCAGACGAGGAACATAAGAAAATATACATACATGACATGAATAATTTCATCCTGGAATCAATTTCCATTATAATCTCATATTTTCCTCCAAACTATGAATAAGATGAATTTTTCATTGCTTAAGAACTAAAATCAACTTATAATGGATAACATAATCCACAAAAGGATAAAAGGTTACCCCTCATGTCTTTAGATATTAACAAAAACCAAAATTATTATCATAAGTCATCAAATATGGATAAATATATTAATTTAAAAAATATCAAAATTAATTGGCATGTTTTATCTTAATTGAATCCACAAGTAGTTAATCATAGAAATCCTCCAAAATATGTATAACCCAATTGAAGACTCAAAAATTTAGAAACAAATTCACTAGAATTCCAAAATCAACTTAATATTATTTCCTAATAGTATATTTTAAATTCACATAACAAGTATGTTAACACCTTCATCATATATTCACTGGAAACATGATAATAAAAAAATTACCATTAAACATTAATTAAAAAATTGTAATAACCCAAATTTCCGTAAATCCTTAATAAAAACAAGAATTCTTCTAAAAATTAATGTTATCTGTTTTCATAAAATAAAATTAAAGACTAATGGATATTCCTTAAATCCAAAATATAATAAACATTATCAAATATGAAATGAATCACTAAATATTTCAAGGTTACCAATCCTATAGAATCATTGTAAATCATATCTTCATCCACACTAAACATTATTATCACCACATTTGAAACATACTATGGGTTATATTTCGCTCAGTAATTTGTTTTCCAAATGATCATCGTATGACTAAATCACTTTTTTGGGTTATTGGTACCATTCAAAATATAATTTCAATTCATTAAAGAAAACAAATGAGGAAAATCCATAGATTTTTTATGATTATTATAATCCAAATTAGTATTCATAAAACACTTATACAATATAATTATAAAATCAAAATATATAATCATTTAATTAATTCCACTTCCTTCGTAATCCATTAAACAAACTTCATCATCTTATTCCTTAACACTACTTTCCTTTTATATGTAATTCATATCATCTTCATTATCAATTTAAAAACCATTAGTCATACATCCTTTTCTGATAATTTCTCAATAATCCACCCCTAGGAAATTTATTTACAAAGTGCCCATAATTTACACATTTAAAGCATTCAACTATCGATGATTACTTATTGAAACCAATATTCTGGTCCATGGTGTAAACCAAACCATTTACTTTTCCTCATCGATTACATTCTCTATATCCTTATTTTCCACTCCCAAAACATATTCCTAATCTTTGAGGTATTATCCTCTATGCTTCTACAAATATTATTTCCATGATTAAAATTGAAAAAATTTCCCTCTTTGGTCATAATGAAACTCCCATTTCCTCTTCTTAGGTTTGTCCAGAAACTCATAGAAGTTGATGTTTTTTATAATATTAAGATATTCATGATTAGTAACAATAAAAAGTATTATCCTTCCTTTTCTCATTTCATTAGTTAACTAAAGAGGAAAATCATTCCATTGTCTATCACATTCACCATGAATATGGATCCTCATAATTCCAACCATTACCTAAAACCAAAATCACAATGCAATAAATCACAATCATAGTGGTAAATAGAATTATAATTTATAGGTTTTATAAATCATGACACCTTATTTTCAATATATGACACCTTATGTTTAGCATAGGCCATCCTTGATTATCATCGATTAAAATTCTTCATAATGGTTTATAAATAAAACATGGATTAACCCAAAGTATATCCCCCAAGAGTATCAAACTATGTTTGTTGGAATGCGACTTTTCATGTACTTGGTGATGATCATGTCTAGCTCAAAACAACCTTTTTGAGGTTATTAACACTACGTATGACTATAGAAGAGACACATCCAACTATAGTATCTTGGGAGGGAAGTAATTTCGTAAAATATTAGATAATTTACACCTTAAAAATTCTTTAGGATGTTATCCTCCTAGGGATTCCACCAATTTTTTCTAACCCTAATCTCAAAAGGATGATTAAACCTTGATTTGATAATAACTATAACCACCCAATAATTTCATACAATAATTTCACATATTAATAGATTAATATTAAAAATAGTTTACAAAAAATACACCCAATTACCATATAAATTTAGTGTCTTTTGAGAATAGATACACAATATTCTTATTTCATGAAGGATCTTCAACATATTCCATAAAGATCATCCTTCAAGGTACTCTCCATAGGTTTACCCTGCTAAAATATTTATTGATAACCTATGGAATGGAAACATAAGATAGGGTGAGCTCATATGCTCAGTTTGGGTGAGCATGAAAGATATCAATGGATAATCATCTGAAATAATAACATAATAATATGGGTATAAGATCATGGATATCACTTACGAATTTCACACGCAATCTGAAAAATATCATAAAACATGATTTATGGCATAAAATTTTATCATTTAGAAATAAATCAATCATAATAATGAAAAATAATAATAATTCATTAATGACCCATAATTTCATAACCTAAACATGTTTGGAATTATCATAAGTATATAACATCATTTCCTTAGTATTCCAGGATCATTAACAAGACTATCATATTGGAAGGAGTTTACTCCCCCAACCATCATAGTAGTCTAAGATCACTCCCAATACTATCATAGTTGATATAGTTACTTACTGAACTAGGTTCACTCCTCATTACAGTATTGTTTATTTCAATATATATTAATATCTATCAAATGCATTGGAGGGAGATATAGGTCACACTCTTCATTGGTTATAACGTAACCACTTTGCTTGGTTTTAACATAACCACTGTGACATAATCAAAACCACACATATTTGTGATAAACTATTATGAAAAATTCATCAAATTAAAAGCCCTGATAAGAAATTTGTTTCATAAACAATCCATCATAGCCTAACCCATGGAAAAAATGGGTTTTATAAACATTTTAGTTTTTTTCATAAAGATAAACATCAAAAAAATGAATATGAATGATATCCTTAGTTCATATCCCCATTAAATTATAAATAACATCCAAGGATTTTATCTTATATTAAAAAAAATAAGGATAACTTGTAATAATTCTTGAGGAAAATAAATTTTCCATTTTAAAATCACATATCTTTTTTTTAAGTTTTCATTTATAAATGTAATCACTTTATTTGAAAATAAACTTCTAAAATTTTATGATAATAATAAAATCATTGAGGAATAATTATATTGTAAAAATATTCTCATGATTTCTAATTTTAAAAATCATTCATTTTGTATTTTTTTGGAGAAGTCATAAAGAACCACGTTTAAAAAATGACAAAAATATTCCTTTCAAACAGTTCTGTAAAAAGTCAAACAATGTTTAAAAATTATGTTTAAAAATTATATGATAATATTAAAAACATTTTTCTTTTTTGAGAATATATTTTCATGAAAGATAAATATTCACCAGTAGAAACTTAAACACTAATAATCCCAAATAATAATGAGATTATTAAAGAAACCATTACAACCATGGTAACTTTTGAATAATAACCCCCATGAATTAAATAAACTTCAATGGATATGTAAATCTGAATAAAAATCATAATAATCATCATAAAAATTCATGGGTGTTATAAATACCACACAAAATAAACAAGTGTTCAATATGGTCATTGTCCCATAGAAATAAAAGTGAGACGAAAATCACATACCTCAAATCGGACATCGTTTAAAAGTTCACTAACCATCAGTATAATAAATTGAAATTTTTTATAATTATATATAAAAATTAATAGATTTTTATATCTTATATATTCTTTATATATATAGTAAAATTAATCCATAATGAATGTGATAACAAAATTAATTACACCATTCATGGAGTCATTCAGTCATACATACACATGAATGTTGTATTTAGTTTTTAAAGGATGGAATGAAAGAAAGGTAAATAAGGATTTAACTTTATATAATAACTATTATATAATTTAAATCATATATATATCATATATATCCTATCTACTATCCATGTAAAAATTGATTTGAAAAAAATAAAATTGTAATTTACTGCTCATTTGTCCAGTTTGTGTTTCATGAGGTATATAGTGATGTGATTATTATATGCATGGGATGAAATATTTATATATCCACATATAAGTAAGGATTATTATTTATAGGGATGAGCACAAGATATAACTGTTGGATCATGAGAGGGACAAGGAAATGAGAAATGGTTAAGGGGCACCCACATATATATATATATATATAAATATATTTGTGTGTGTGTGTTCTGAATATCAGATTACCTAATTTTTAATATTATTTCTTGAGTGAGACATGGTTATCCTAGGAATATTGATTATCTATTTTGGTGATGAGTTGATTTTTCTATTTATTCACTAGGGATTTAGCTTTCTTCTTCCACATATACATGATAGGTATCAGGGAGGATCCTACCGAGTCTACATGTTATGATCACCCCTATATTTATAAAGTATTTTTCATTCCTACTAGATGAAGTTGGTGATCGAGGTGGTGGGTACTAGCTCATGGATTGATCATGATTTATCAAGGTGAGTGGTTGTTTTTTAGAAATTGGTTCACAATTAACTTTGAGTTTTTAGTTGAATTCTCTTGTATTGAATTATATTCATGTACTTAGGTGGTTTATATATTATTTAATGAGTTTATTGGTGGATTTTTATCATTACTAGGTATATTGGGGGTAATTCTTCCCGTCTTTTTTTTCTTATATCTTCATCACTAGTAGACAACCCATGGTCTGTTGAATGTGGGTTTTCAAGGATCACAACCTGTCATCACTTGCAACCTAGGAGGAGTACTAGTGGGGGAAGGTCACTACATTTATATATATATATATATATATATAATATGTTTAAACTATTTTCATAAAAATATATAAAGATTCATAAAATAAATTATTTTTATTCATGAATAATGTGATAATTAAAAAACGAACATTTCATAAATTTAGAGATAAGATATAATGAATATTTTATTAATTATAAATATAAACAATTTATAATTTGGAAACGTCATAAAAATTTAAACTTTATAACATTTGACTATAATTAATTAAATATTTAACTCTCTAAATATTTTATATTCCATCATCAAAAACTCGTTAAATTTTCCTCATATGCTGATCAAAAAAGTATGATAGAAAATAGAATGAGAAGGAATATGAGTCCCATGTTATCACTTAATGTATATACTATAAAAACCATGGCATAGTTAAATTCCTCACAGTATGGTTTATCCTTGAACAGACTATTTTCAAAAGTTATCATTCATTTTCACTATATTTTAGTTCAAATAAAATATCAGTTAAATTCCATATAAATCTTCTTTTAAATATCTTCCATAAATATTTTGTCTTATATTTTAAAAATTTTAACAAATACTTTGTAACAAAACATAATCATCCTCCATACAACCAAAAAGTGTAATCCTTGGAGCCTTTTTTAAGTTGAAAAAATCATGAATTGACTAATCCATAATTGTAAGTTAATAGAGGTCACCAGTGAAGCTTCAATATTTACTCATGCTACCAAGGGATTTGCTGTGATATCAATCAAAAATATATATCTCCATACTTGTGTCCAAAAACTGTATCATATTCAACAATAAAAAATGATACAATCCCTTTATCTAAGATATCAAGTAACTATGAGATGTTTATTATTCCAATCCTTCATGGGAAACTCCTATTTTCCCAAATCTCTATGTATATTCTAATAGTATTGATGAACACAACAAGTTTCCATCACCCAAATAGATGAAATTGACATATTCCACTCACCCAAATAGATAATCACATCACATATACCCAATCTTGGTATGGCGATATATTTTCTTATTCTGTATTTATCAAGTTCGACGTGTCATACTCCTCATACAATTTGAAAAATTAAATCTTGGGTAAACCTTAATTGATAACATGATCATAATCATAACCAAACCCCCTTGATTAGCCCAGATTTGATGTTGGCATATGAAAAATATGAAAGTATGAAGGTTTTAATGCTAGGTATATTTTCAACATCAACTATGGCGATTCAATAAGAAATATTAACTTTTAGTATTCCAAATACATATTGTACAACACTACATGTGGTTTACATAGTTGGTCATCTAATATGAAAAATTCCTTTTATACCTTAAGAGTGATTTCTATATTTCTATATAAAACTGATCCCATGATAATTTTGAAATTTAATCACATCCTATAATACACCATGATTACCATCAATTAGGGACAACACCAATTCTTTATTTTAATGGTAAATTATAATTTAGTTTCATATATATATATGTAACCAATAGAAAAAATGATAGTGTGGTGAATTCATTTTATATAACATAATATATTTTATATTCCTAAACTACTTTGAGAATATTAATAAAACCATACATAATATCCACTCTAAATAGTTTCCATATGATAGAACACTTGATCATATTTATGTTTTTTTTCATTTTTAGGGTTTCATTATAACCATTATATGTATATGTAATTCCAACTACATCACTATACTAACATGAAATAAATCATCCTAGAAAAATACTTTAATTAGTAACATCTATGAAGAAATATTATTTAAAAATTATAAGATTTAATTCATAATCCATATATTCAACACTTTGAATTAAGTATTCAAAGTTATTTTTATAACAATATCAAATGTTATGATGTTAATAAATTATATTAAATATATAAAACTATTTTTTAGTTTATCAACATCATATTAAAAAAATCAATAAAATATTTCATTTAAGATCATTTGGTGTCAAATTTAATGTAACACTTTCCATTGATATCATTATTTTCCAGTATTCCCTAAATCCTTTTAGGATATCAAATAATTTTCACTTTGAGTAAGACTTATATAATAATTTATGTGTTCCAATTTTTTCATCTCAAAATCCAAAAATTTACTCACTAGACTCTTAGAAACTATATTTTCATTGAAATATATATTTTTAATACCCAAAATCATTTTTGAAAATAAATAACCAATGTTTTATGTGTGACTATATTTAATAAACAATTTATTAGTAACCATATCATATATGGTATTCAGTGTAATTTGATCAATATTCTAAAGAGACAAATTTATTCATTAAAATGTTACACTTGTGGATGTTGGGATCATATCTCTCATATTTTAAAGAAAATTGCTAAATCACTTTTATATTGGATAAAAACATTTTTACCCATTTCTACTTTTCCAGCCATGTTATTGGATTTGATTCATAATAAACCATGTGTATCCAAACCAGCATGTCATATTATTCATAACAATACTTGCTTCTATAAATTTGACCTATACCCGTAGATATATACCATTATGTTTGGATAACTGTAGGAATTTTTACCATATAGGTACCCTATACCAACAGTTATACAGAACCATTGATATTGGTCCAAAATATTTCAGACATTTATACCAACAGTTTTGGAGAATCATTGTAATATGTACCTGAAATGTTTATGAATTATTTTGTAAAATAACATTAAGTACATCAAATTTTTAATTAATTTTAAATATATATATATATATTTACGTATCTACTTATTATTATTCAAGTGACTCTGGCTTAGTGGTTAAGTTGTTGAAGTATAACTGGGTGGTACATTGATATAAAATATTATCATTTTTTTACATTCTATGCTAATGGTTCTCACAAATGGTTGGTATAGGTGTTTAGTATGACCAATACCAATGGTTTAGGAACCATTGGAATAGACCAACTATACCAATAGTTTTCCCCAAACTATTAGTATATTTCTATTCTTCACTAAAACATCCAACATCTCTTCAAACTGTTTGTATAGGCTATACCAATAGTTTTAGGTCATATACCAATGCTTCCAAACAATTGGTATATCCATTTTTTCTAATAGTTACCTTTTTATATGGAAATTTTGTTATCAAATTATATAAAATAATATCAAAATAATCATCCTTTATTCAAATCCATCTTATCTTGAAGTATTTCTTTGTATTCAGCTTCTTGATTTAGAATCCATTTCTTTCATCTCTTGAATGAATACTACATGATTCATCATTCCTTACATTAATTTTTAACTATACAACATTTAAAACAACTATAAAAGACATATTTTCTTTGTATACCCTAAAAAATTAGAGAATTTATTTTTATAAAATTATTTGATGGCATAGAATTATCCCCATTCTTGGGAAACCATTTATATATTCTAGTAAATCCTTCCTCATGTAACTAGATTCACTATAATGGAAGTATTTACCCTCATTCATGAATCCTCAATTAGGTATGAACCCTCAATTATTTTCATTGACCAAGGTGAACTATTTTAACCACCAATAGTTTTCTTATGGATTAAATTTTGATCCATCGATATCATCAACAAAGCACTGAATCCTAAACATCCCATGTCCTACTCATCTATCCTCAACACATTGAGGATATTGAGTAAACGTTTATCAAAATTATTAGTATTTTCATGATAATTCTAGTAAAAATCGTAGTATTAAATAAATATTTAGATAAAGCAATAACATAGGTATCTACTATACATAATCACATTAAAAATAGGAGAACATACTAGAGTTATTTTAGTTATCACACATATAATAAACTCTATGGGAAACATCTAGTGAGTATATATATTATTCTCAAAATAATTTATGTCCAATTATTGAACAATATCAGTAGTCGAATACTTAGGAAGGGGTTTCTATCACAAATAGAATTTTTAATATTTCTTAAGTACTATTGTTAAATTCCAATATGAAAATAATAAATTTCTTAAATTAATCTTTTCCTTTTCATGGAATGATCTCAAAGTCAAGTTTTATAATGACGATTCCATTTTTCTTATCAACATGAGTTTTCATAATATGAGTATCATGTTTTAAAATCATTTAATAAATAATTATACTAAATGTAACCACACAAAAATGATAACCCCCTTTTAATTACATCATATCCATTTTTAGATCAGGATCCATATTTCAAAATGTAATGAGTGTACATTAGAATGTCTCATATCCATTAGTTATTATGGTAAACCATCATGTCAATCATATTATAGATTACTCTTAGATAGTTGAGGGGAAAACTATTTCCCAATCCATCATGTTTTTAATTCACACTCTATTCCATTAGTATCCTAACTCTTAGGGATTCGTAATTAGGTTTGACCTAAATCTCCAAATATGATTTGGTTACCTAAATCATAGGTTTATCCACTTAAATCATATATTATATAATAGAATCCATGGGAAACCTAAATTTTCATGAAATTACCTAGTTAAATAATCGAGGCCTTGACGTGTGTTTTTTAGGAGGGATCAAACACTTAGTATTTTAAAGGGGGTTAAAAATATCACCATATTACCTCATGTATCCTTTTTATATAGGAATTCTTCTTGTTATTTACATTTTAGTATCTTATAACTTCCTCCAAATTAATATGTTCAAAACATATTAATGTAAAGTACTTTATAAAACTCATGATTTATGTTACTTCTCGCTTGATTACTATGTTGTGGTAGCTATACAACATCCATTCAAGTGCACAATGTGATGTATAACATTAACTTGGAGATAAATTACGTCATATACAAGTGGATTTCTTTTTAAATTCATAGATCAAATCAATTTTTGTAATCATGTAATGAGAAATGTTGTGGCCTATGTTGAAGTATATATCATGTATGAAATTAATTATGTAGTATAAAAACATATATTAATATGAGCATATGAGCAATAAATTACTAGTTTAAAGGAATCAATAAGAATTAGTGTGGGATATTGTAATTGGTTTTGTTTCATCATATTTCATATACGTGAATTCAATGGTTCTTTTCTAGCACACTATCTCTATCTTTCTATGTTCTCTCTAAAGTCACATTTCATCTTCTAAGTGATATCATAGGGGCCATAAAGTTTTTTATGATAATTTCACTATAAAAATTAACTTATTTGTAGTATGTGATTTATGTGTGTTGTATCCTCTTAGTAATTTCTTTTTCCCTAGAGAAATGTGTCCCTGCATCAGGTACATAGGATTGGATTTCAACTCCAGTTTCTTCACCCCACCCCCTAAGGTCATATAAAATTTTATCAAGGTAAAAAAATATTTTAATATAAAGAAGATATATATAATCTAATTCATTAATTACTTTTGTAACAATATATAATTACATCTCACCTTAACCCCACTAGGTCCTTATACACTCAAGATAGTGTTAAACCAATAAAAATTATTAAAAAGAAGTTTTTCTAATGGTGATCATGAGGTAACTTCCTCGAATGTCCTATTGTTTTCCTCATTTAATGATGAACTTTGAACCCCAAATCCTCAAAATATTCTCCATTAGAACCCCTCTTTATGCATGATATCTTCACTATGTACTTTAATCATTCCACATGGATTGGT
Organism: Viscum album; assembly: GCA_963277665.1. Classification (NCBI taxonomy): domain Eukaryota; kingdom Viridiplantae; phylum Streptophyta; class Magnoliopsida; order Santalales; family Viscaceae; genus Viscum; species Viscum album. The sequence goes on along the minus strand of OY728155.1, from coordinate 185,212,921 downwards.
AATTAATGAAATGTCTATATGTGAGTAATAACTCCAATTCCCTTTGGTTAATCTCCCCTACCATTACAATATGAATCGAATTTTCTCTCCATTATATTAGCTATTATATGTCAATATTTTGATGGCATTCCCTGATTTATTTATATAATTTTATATGGTTACTCCCTTGGTGCCCACAATCTATTTATATGCTTCATGTGGAAGAATCATTGAGAAATGATCCCTAATGTTGGATTTACCTTCCTTCTATACTTATTAAGCATTTAAAAATATTTTATAGTGTTTGGAGGCTTCACAAGTACTTCTATATCACTTCTATAACTTCATAGATTAAATAAAAATATTCTCTAAAATTGAAGCCCTAAGGATCTATTGGATGTAATGTATCTTCAGGTTTGTCCTAACAATACATTAGATTGGAATCGTGGTCTAAATATTTGTGACACTTTATTTTATTTAACAAACCTAGTGGTTTTTTATGGTTGAAATTATTTTCAATTAGTTATGAAAAAAAATTCAATGAGCTTTAAATGTGTCATTTGTGAATTTTTTTAGTAGTTCTGAAGATATGTGTACTGGGTTATTTAAATTGACACAAACTTTACTACATTTGAAGAATTTTAGAGTTGGAATTTATGGTTGAATTATAAAAAGGATAATTCTAGTTTATGATTTTTGTATTTTGGATTTGGAATTTATATGGAATTTTGTTAACTATTTAATAGAGTTTTAATCAAAAACGTAGCCAACCATACTACCTATGTGAGTAACCCATTTCCACTACTGAGGTGGGCTGGTGAAACCTCATCCAGTTACCTCTGTTGAGGTGGGAAGGTGAAAAATCGATTAGGACAATATAGAGTAATATAGGAAAGGTGGTAATTCCCACACAGAGTGGTGGTGAGACACCATGTGGGGTGACATGATGGAAAATGAGCGGGTCAGAACAAAGTGGTGCCAGCGAATAGGGAAGCGGTTGGTAAAGCATTTCTAGTTGGATGAGGATGTGAGTTGTATTTAAAAGGATCACTATTTTTAAGGCCATTTTAATGTGGGGTCACTGAGTTCATGGTACTATTTATCCTCTTTAAAAAATGTGTAAAGAATTTCTACCATTCAATCAGAACACTCTGAGTCATTCAATAGGACCAATGTGTTGTCTTCTTCTTGTGGCTACCTGATAGTACTGTGTGTCGGGTTTTCCTCCATGCAGGAATCTTTGATGGATCAATATGAATATTCAATGACCATTTATTCATCCTTATGATTCAAAAATGATCAAATCAACATGAAACTCTATTTCCTTGATTTAAAAAAGGTCAAACCGAAGAAAAAAAAATGAAGAAAATGGTATTTTTCGGTGATGGTGGTATATTACTATGTGTAACTTGAGGAAGTGTCACATGAGATGATAAAATTAATTGCATTTAAAAATTTTCATAGTTCTACTTCAATTAGTTTTGTATAATTACTCAAGTTGAAGAAAACTTACAGAATGGGTTTATCAGAAATCAAAGAGATATAATTTGAGAGGGATGCGAAAAAAACAGAGCAGTTCTTTTGCTCTATATTTGAGAAGAAAGTTACATACATTCATGTTCCATATATGTTATCACATGTTGTTTTTATGAGTTTCTGCAAACCTTTTTTGAGAAGAAGATAGAAGAAAATTGTATACTGTTACATGAAAAGGAATTTCAGAAGAGGAGTCCCTCATAGTTTGTTATGTGATGAAGCATGAGAAACATGAATGAAATGATATACATGCGAATTTTTTCATGTATGAGTTGAATATGAGATTGAAAATACCATGTTACATGAATACACAATAGCATACCACGAAGCACTAATGAAAAAAAAAATCTATAATGTTGATATTTTATACATTCATGTGTTGTTATGCAAGCTAAATGTTGAGTAAAATAGTTCTTATGATTGAGATCTTGTGAATGAGTGTATTTCATGAAGACAAATTATTATGGCATGATATAGTTGCATAATTGAATTTAGATTAGGCTTATTTGGGATATATTATAAACATGAAATAGTATAATAGTATTTGGGGGTGTGTGTAGTGAAGAAGAAAGTGAAGTAGTGTAGTATACTTTCATTATTCAAAAAATTCATGCACATGACATTATGCATGAATGAGAGTGTGCATCATGTGCATGTGTGTTATTTCACAAAGTAATATGACCATGAATTCAACCTTATACATGCATTATGTTTTAATATATTCACATGCAATATTTTTTTATAGTGTAAAGTGATGTTTTTCAAACTGAATCCAGATCATTATATCAAAATACTTTTATATTATACTTTTTCAGTATTCAATGATGTCATCTCTTTAGAAGATAAAACATTTCCCAAGAAATTTTGTGCTGAGGTGGATGAATATCTATAGGTGATCAGTATTGATTGAGAATAAACAACATCAGTACAATGGTTCTTGAATTTATACATTATCTAGTTTGATCTATCAATCTCGTGGAGGAAGATCAAGTGATCATCCTACTAGTGGATCATATCTTCAAAGGAATAGATGGAACTTGTGACTGAGGCTTCTAACCAATTTCAATGGAGGATCAAGATACTGGGGGGTCTAACCAGTAGAATTGTTTGGGTGTCTAATCAATCGAGGAATTAGAGTTGTATCGATGGTGGGGTATAACTAGGATCAAATCAAGGATCGATTTCTGGTGCGTATACTAGTTTTTTCCTGAGCCATTGTAATTGATAAAAATATTATAATGTAGAATACATGTTGGGGGGGTCTAACTAACATAGAAAGGATAATGTATTACTACCGAACCTTGTAAAAATACTATGTTTTGTGTTTCATTTACATTCATCATTTCATGCATGATCCAATCATCGTAACATATTATAGAGGCTTGAATAAAAAGTGGAAAAATAATTCTGTAAAATAGCTTACACTTGATTCACCCCCCTCTTAATGTGACTGCATGATCCTTGGACACATAAATTGGTTTCAAAGGGAAGGTAACCTCTTCTTGGATCAAATTTACATGTCTTGTTTTTTCAATCATAATTCTATGAAGAGATTATATTTTTTGAACAAAATTTATAAGAGCTTCAAATAAGAAAACCTTTTTCTACTCAAGAGGTTATTAATGTTTAAGTTTCAGTTAAGACTCAGAAAAATATGAAGAAAATATTGGGAAAAAATTTATGAATAATTCAAAGATAAACGAAGATCAACTACTAGTTGGTGGAACTCGGAGTGGTAATTATTCTGTAAAATTAGTAGATTATAATTCTGATGAATCAAGTTTAAGCTATGGTGAAGATATGATTAATTATAAAATTCAAGAAAATCTAAAGAAACTTACCAAAAAATTGTTCAAGTGCATGATCTGATTATTCAAGGAACTTCAATGTGAAAACATTCAACTAAAATCAAGGCTAATGGAATGGAAGATGCATTAACTAAAATGGTTGGAAAATTAAACACTCTCAGAAAACTTGGGAAATAAATGTAAGAAATAATAAATCTCTAAAAATAAAGATATGTTGGATCTATTGATGAATTGAAAATTAATATATGTGATAATTTATTTTAATTGTCTTTAGAGAAGTTATCCATGCACTTTAAAATCAGTATAATATATTTGTTAATGTCAAAGATGCTTAGATAAATTACAAAGTAGAATGAAAAAAATATCTTGACAGAATGTTACTAAAGGAAAATTAGATGCATAATGATGAGATTTAGATTATTAATATACAGTGGGAAGAAATAATAAAATTAGTTGAAGATGATAATATTTCCCTCAACATAAAATATATTAAAATACAAGTCAAGCTAAGAAATATGGAAGTGACAAAATATGAGACTTCCCAAGTTTCTAAGAGAACAATTACCGCCAGTGATTCATTATATAAGAGTCATATTTCTAAAAAAGACTCAATATTGTGGCAAAAGAACTGGAGATTATTCAAAAATAAAACTAATATATCCTCATAAAATAAGGTAACCACATTTCCTGATAAATCTATATATAAAAATTTTGTTTTGATGTATAGTGAATATTTAACTTCAAAATATTGAAAAGAATAGGTGAAGAATGATTCTCATGAATTCACTTTATCTCCAAATATGGATATGAAGAAGTGTGAAAATTCTTATTCCCTAAAGAAAGAATATAAGAAGAAATATGAATCCTAATAGCAGAAAAATATCAAAGATAGTCACAATGTGTCATGGAAGAAGAAATTATGTTTTTTTGGAAACTTATGGTGCTGTTGGAAGTTTGTTCCTTAGAAAATTTATTGCTGACATAGTTTGTTATTTTATAAAAATTAAAAAATTACTTTATTTGAGTGGATAAAATCTGAAAAGAAGTGGAAACCTACACAATAGAGGCATAAATATCAAAAATAGAATCATTTTATATAGAATATATATGATTACATTTAAAATTTCTATGATTATTGCAACAAAAGAGGCCATTATTCTGATGAGTGATGGTATGTACCAATCATAAAAAGATCATTTTTCGATATGAATAGAAGGCCAAAAAAAAGTTAATAAAGTAATTAATAACAATGATAGGACATCATTGGGATGTGAATAATTAAAGAAGGTTATTAAACAAAAAACTATTAAAAAGGTAAATAATAATGATTTGAAGTGTCTCACACTAAAGAAAATGTGTTTCTATTATGGATGGGAAGGTCACATCATAGACCATTGTGAATTTTCCATGAACATAAATACTAGAGTAATAAATATGGAATCAAATAAATAATCAAAACATAAGATAAACAACATGATTTATTTGGCGAATGACCTCTCTAATGAAGAATCTAAAAATTACCCAAAAAGGTAACTTGATGAATTCTAAAGTTGTGTGTGTAATGTGTAATATGTCTGGAAATATAGGTAAAAAGGTTTTACATAGTTACTTGGAGAAAAATAATTCTTAAAAAAATAAAGGGAAGGAACCTGTGAATTCTATTATTGGAAAAAATAAGCCTACACCCAAAGTGAAGATTGAACATGTTTCTAAAGAATGCTTGATCCAATTTCTAGATCAGTTGAAAGAAGAAAGAAATCTGAAACAAGTAGGAAAAACGAAAACTTCCTTTCAAGATAATGTGATGAATCATTTTTCATCGAAGAAGATTATTGGTTTTTTAAAAAACTCTCATCCATGTTACTCTAACTAAGGATAATTGAAGAACCACCTTATACCCATATATATATTGTATTTGTTTTTCATGAAGGGAATTAAAGGTGAATCATGAATTTAGGGGGAGAACTTAATTAAATAAAATTTTTTAACATCTTACAACTATAAATATGTTCATTATGAAAGGATATTGGAATCATGTTGTCGGTTTTAAACATTTCATTTATTCTAAAAACATTCTTGTAGTTTATTATTCAATAAATTCAATCACGATGAAGAATTATTGAGTGCATCTCTTGATGGGGAGCATAGAATATCAACCACCTGATATTTCTATCTCAATTGATATCTTATGAATATCAAAAGTTTTGATGAGTTATATATATGCTAATTCTAAAAGCTAAATATCTGTAAATGGAATCTTATCGTCGTTGAGGTATGTTAGTTACATTCTCCAATCTGCAAGGTAAAAATACATCATTTTTAAAAGGTAAAGGTTTATTACTTGAGGAAAAAATTAAAATTGATAAGGGAAGTACATTTTTCACAAGAATTTTTTAATCTATTTGATAAGATTCATGAAAGAGATTAGTTGGAAATATTTTAAACAATCCTTGATGAGAGGTTTTAGTGATTGGTATCTCTTGTTGTAAATTCTATGATAGAAATGATGTTAAAGTTGATCACTCACTAATTTTGTATATACATAATTACTCATGTAGACTTAGAGTTGGATAATTTTAGAAAATTTATTTATTAGTGGTTATTATATGATTCCTAGTAGTAAAATAGACAATAAGTGTTAGAAGAGAAGAGAATTTTTTTAAAATTGAAATTTTGGAGATGGGGAATCCTTCTCATTATTACATCTTTTCCTTTATTTCCAATAATGGGTAGAATATATCACTGTCCTTGAAAATAAATTTGGTATTGAAAAAAAATCCAATGGTGGAGATTAAATAAACCAAGTGGTTTTTTGATGTCAAAATTTTAGTCAATTAGTTATGAAGATGGAAATTCAACTAGTTTTAAATGTGGCAAGTGTGGAACTAGTCAATAGTTCAGAAAACATGTGTCTTTAGTTATTTTAATTGACAGAATATTTATTACATTGGAAAAAATTTTGAGTTTGAATTTATTATTGAATTATAATTAGGATAATTTTGGATTAGGATTTGAGTATGTTGCCCTTGAAATTTATATGGAATTTGGTTATGTTTTAAAAGGAGTGTTAATCAAATACTTATCTATCCATACTAACAAGCTAAGGGACCTGCTGCCACTTCTTAAGTGGAAAAATAAAACCTTGGACAAGACAACATGGTGGAAGAGATTCATATAAGGAACACCCATAGAGTCACATGGTATTAGTGGTGAGCCACTATAGGGGCGATAGGATGACACATGAGAGGGTCAGCATGGGGCAGTGCCAGTAAATAGATGATCGGTTGGTAAATTATTTCTAACCAGATGAGGATGCAAGTTGTATTAAAAATTAGCAGGATTTCTATGTCCTTTTAAATGTGGTATCTATGAGTTCATGGTACTATTTATCAAATTTAAAAAATATGGAAAGATCATATGCCCTTCAATCAAAAAATTATGAGCCATTCGATGGGACTGGTGTTTCGTCTTCTTCCTTTGGCTACCCAAGTGTACAGAGTGTCAGGTTTTTTTTTCAAACAACGAACATTGATGGATAAAAATGGTAATTCAAGAACCATTTCTTCATCCTAATTATTTGAAAATTATCAAATCATCATGAAACACATTTTTCATGATTTAACTAACATCAAACCAAAGAAAAACATAAATTAATAAAATGATATTTTTCGATAATTGTGATATATTGTGATGCATAATTTGAGGCAGTGTAGAATGATATAATAAAATGTATGGATCTATATGATATTTGGAGTGATACATTTGTGATATTTATCTACAAATACTAAAGGTTAAGCTCATTTTCAGTATGGTTCTCTCCTTAGAGAGAGAGAATTTGAAAGAGATGAGAGAAAATTAGTGCAAATTAAAGCGCTCTGTATTTGAAAAGAAAGTTCTAGGAATTCTAGTTCCGTATACAAGATCAAATTATTTTTGTTAGAGTTTACATGATCCTATATTGTGAAATATATATAAGAATCAGGTATAGTGTTATGTGACAAAGAATTTTAGAAGTAGATTCCCATGTATTCTGTTATGCGATGAATCATGGGAACCATGCATGAAATGATGAACATGTGTGAAAGTTTTTTTCATGTACGATTTGAATAAGGGTTCACATATACATTATTATGTTAATAAATAATAATATCTCCCAAAGGACTATTTTAATGGAAAATATAATATTCATTCATGATACATGTATGTGAAGTTATTGATGTTATATGAACCAGTTCTTGTACTTGAGATCTTGAGAAGTAGTGTATTGCATTAAGACACATTGTTATGGCATGATATAATTGTGAAAAGGAATTGGGAAGAAGATTATTTGTTATATTCTATTCACATGAAATATTAGAAGAGTATTTTAGGGTGTGGGTAGAGAAGAAGAATGTGTGATAGTGTAGTGTGGTTACACAATTCTAAAAATGAATGCACATGAAATTATGCTTGCATGAGAGTGTGACATGTGTTCATGTTTTTTATTTCACAAGGTAAGATGCCCATGCATTGTACCTTATAAATGCATGAGTATGAAGATATACACATGAAATTAATTTTTTATAGTTTTTAGTGACTTATTTTAAACTGAAGCTGATGAATTATATCAGAATACTTTTATATCCGAGTTTTATAGTATTCAGTGAGTTCGGATCTTGAACCGAAGAAAGAATTGCCTGAAAAATATTGTACTGAGGCAGATAACCATATATAGGTGATCAGTATTGATTGAACAAGACCAGAATCAATGAAAATGTTCTTGAAGTTTTATATAAGCCAGTGTGATATAGAATGCTCATGGAGGAAGATCAAGTGATCATCCTATCCATGGATCAGGTCTTCATAAGAAGAAGGAGGAGGAGGAGCTTGTGACTAGGGTGTTGAACCAGTTGCTAAAGAGGATTGAGGGACAAGGGGGTCAAATTAATTGAATGGTTGGATGTCTAACCAACCTAGGAAAAAGAGTCAGATCAATGGGGGGGTATAACCAGGATCAACTGGGGGATCGACTACTAGTGTGTATAACCAGTTTCAACCTAAACCATGGTAATTGATAAAAAGATTACAGTTGTGAATATATTTTGATGATGTAACTAACTTGTCCTATAGTACGTCTTAGTACCAAACCTTTTAAAAATATAGTATGATGTGTTTCAATTACTTTCTGTATTTCTTGCATGATCCACACATAATAAAAGGTGACAGAGGATTGAATTAAATTGTGAAAAAGAATTTAGTAAAACAAAATACACCTGATTCATCCCTCCCTCTTATAATGACTACACAGTCCTTAGAAACATCATATATTAGGGTAATGGATGATATTAAATTTCTTATTGAAATTTCTTTGGATCAAAAATTCATTCTTTGGGATTGATGTGGGTCCTACTATCTTATATATTACCTCGGTAGATGACACAGGTCACGTTGCCTTGTGAATGTGGTTTCATTTTGGTTCATTTTTTATTTTATCCAAACATGGGATGAAAATAATAATTTAGTTTCCAGGAGTTTATAATGTGCATTGGAAACTCATTTCATGTTGAGTCTTAGATGTATCTTGCATTGGCTTATTTGAAACAATGTTGGTAGTGATGGAATGTAAAATTATTTCACTACACTATGTTGTCGTGTACATAGTCCCACAAATTTGACACATAATATATTAATGAGAAGACATATCCTCGTGGGGATAAATGTGGGATTTATTTTGATCACCAGTGTTTTATAAATCTCTAATATTGGACTCCTTAGTCCCTAACATACTCTTAATTTATCTTTTTATGTACTAAAGTTTCTTTAATGGATGGTTGATTTTGTTTGATATATTGAAATAGTTTCTTGACACTTTATAAATTGATTTACTAAGACTATTTGGGGGGGGCTATAGCCCTGAATTTCACAATTCCATCCAAATTTTTCTTTTGGTAGTCTAAACCCCAAAATGTCAATTTAATGTAGCTCTCCTCACCTTTTATTTCTTCATTCTCACCCATATTTCTAGTATCCAAACACATCCAAAAGTGAGTGAATCAACTCTAAATTAATAATGTTACAAATTATAGATGAATGAATGTAAATAAATACATATATGTATAAATTAACATCTTATTAAAAAACTACCAAAATTAATCAAACACACAGAATATAACTAAAAATAAAGAAAAACACATAAATAAAGAACAAACACAAATTTAAATTAGATATAAATTTTTGTATGATATATACCCCACACTTTAGTGATTAATTATATATATGAAAATTCTCTCAACAAGTTTCACAATGAACCCAATTTATCACAAGCTCAATTGTCAGGTCATTGGAGGTTAAATGAAGAAAAATTTGTTGAATCAATTTTCCAAAATGTATGAGTTTCACAAATCCATGTCCTTGAAGTTCCTTATCCACTTCATATTTTTCTCAGTTCCTTGATAATACTTAAATAACAATCTTATAAATCAATTTCCATCTTTTTCATATGGGTTCAATATTCTCCGCACTCTGCAGTTTTCAAAAATGAGGATGACAAATTGTTTTTTTTTCTTTTTAATCCATAGAATATCCTAAGAACTAACCTATGAACTTATTAGTTGATTGTAAATGTTATGGAACTAAACCATAACTTATAGGTGAAATCCATTGAGGTTATTTGTAATAATTAGACTATAGAAGTTGGATAATAGAATCCATCACTTAGAACTCTATTTCACCCATATTTATAGTTTTTTTATACACCCACCCTATGCCTAATCATATTAGGGACTTAAAGTGAGATCTAAATTTCCCATTTTACTTTAGTTTTAAAGGACTTCTATAATTTTATTTTAAGTTATCACCCTAAGGAGTTAGTTCCTTGTAGAAAATATTTCTCCCAAATTCAAGTTCAAATCTTAGTCTATATAAGTTATATTATAATAATATAAAATATTTTCTTTCAAAATTCACTAACCATTTTTAAATAATTGTGACTCAATGTTTTCAAAGTAATCTACCTAATAGATAAGTGATGGAAATATTGTTTATTTGTTATTCACAAATATCTCATACCCCACACCCCCAAGCATTATTTTTACATATAACTCAATATATAGTAATTTAAGAGATTGAAAATATGATATAATAATAAAATCAAATGAAAGCGATTTGGTAAGTGGAATACTCCCCTTTTTTGAAAGTCCATCTTGTGCATAGTATATATTTCATAATCTTTAATATTTATTTTTCTATTTTTCTATAATATATTATCAACTCACTTAGTGGTTAAAATTTTAATTATTAAAAAAATAAAGGTTAGAAGCTTGGGATACCTCCCAAGAGAACTTGGTTTATAGTCATTATCCTGCCTCTTCAACCCCTTCAATATTCAACTGGAAAAGTGGTTATTGTCTTGGAATTTAATCCTTGAAATTACTACTTAATCCTCTAACATTTTATAATGAATAGAAATCTATTGTCTTGAAAATTATTTTTATCTCTATTTTGGTTAACTTTAAGTATATTTAATGGTAAGACCATCTGATCTTAAACTTCCCATGAAAAACATCATGCTTGAATTAAACAAGAGGATGGAAGGCTCTACCAATATTGTGTCAATATCCTTACTTCTCTATCACAATTATGAGATAATAAATCTAACATTTCACAACATTATCACTTATGAAGACCCTTGGAAGTTAATATCTACAAAATATATTTTCTTCACAAAATTCACAAATTATTGCTCCAAGTTACTTGGAAAGGAATTGAATTCAATCCATTTTGATACAAAGTTCACTACCACTAATATGTTCTCATTATTATGATGTTTTTTGAATGTTCCCCTGAATCCCAATACCTAAACTTCAAAAATATATACTTCTATAATTCAAATTGTATATAGCATTTTTCTTCTTTTGATTCATTATATCCTATTACAACTATCACATTCATTTACAAATAATATTACATCATTGAGAATAGTAGGCTAATAGAAAACACTATGAAGAAACTTTACAATTTTTCTTAGATTTCCACAATTTCTACCACATGGTCATTTTTCATAGTTGTTTAGGATTGAAAAAAATACCTTGGAGTGAAGCTTATGAAAATTACATCATGTCATTTCTTTTATAGAAATATGTTCTTCTAGAGATATTACTTCACATTATCTTTGTACCACATCTTCTCATTCATTATCATTATTTGTGGCATCTTCCTAGTATATAAGAAGTTAGTAAACTCATAATACCATATAATCCACTTTATTTTGATAGATAATAGTTTTTTATTTGGAATTTCTACCTTGATAGGGTGATTAGGATCTTCCCTTATGTCCTCTAACCTAAATAAGTGGTAAAAAAATTGATTCACATCTACTTTCTTATCCTTGATCTCCATATAAAATTATTGTAAATTAAATACCCATGTGATCATCCTTAGATTATATTTATTATCTAACACCAAAAACTTCAAATTTGAGATGTTTTTATGAATATTAACATTTCTTCCAAAGAGGTATTGCCTCAATTTCTTCACAAGATACATAACTACAAACATTTCTTTTAAAATTGTAGAATAATTCATCAATGAAACATTTAATTACTTTCTCTAATAGTATTAGATATAAAGATTCCCTTCCCTTTTCATCCTAATAATATCTCCCAAAAACATTCACTATCAGCACTAATGATTTCAAAAGTTAGACTCCATCTAGGTGATGTGATGATGTGAACTGAAACAGACTCCTTAAATTTTTTGAATGATTCTTGGAAGTTCTTTCTAAAATTAAACTTAGAGTCATTTTAAATTAGTGAGAAAAATGTTATGGATATTTTTTAGAAGTTATTTATGATCCTTTTGTAAAATTAAACATATATTAGTAATCTTATCACTACATTTACTAATGTTTGTGGAGGCTATGATGAAATCAATCAAATTTTGGATTTTTCACTTCAACTCTATCCTCGGAAATTTTGTGACCCAATACAATACCATCGTTTACAATGAATTGGTATTTATAAAAATTGGGTAGGAATTTGTTCTATTCACATCTAGTTATTACTCTTGATATATTATTTAATAAATTTTCATATTTTAGGCATATGAAATAAAATTCATCCATAAACACTTCAATGATTCTTTCTAACATATAATAGAATATGACCATTATGAATTTATGAAATGCGGTAGGTGATCCATATAGTCTAAATGGAATTATCCTAAATAAAATTTTTTCATAAGAACATGTGAATGTGGTATTTTATTGATCAATAAGATCAATTGGAACTTGGTTATATCCTGAATATCCTTCCTTGACTGCATATTTCATATTAGGGTTGTTCCACCTCTAACTCTCCATGGTTAGATTAACCTCATCCTCTATAATTAACCAAACTAGGTCAACCTATGACATCACCCAGACCAATCTACCATAAGTACCAAAACAAATCCCCAATAACCACATACTGAAAATAAATTCCAAGGTTATAAAATATAAAAAATGGGAATGATTTTACCCTCAAATCCACCTAATAAAAAACATCGAATCCACTTAGAAATCCGGAATGAAGTTTAGATAACTTAGACATCCATACACTCAATTATGAATTTTCAATATTAATAACCAAACTAAAGTCAGAATGATTCAATGAAAAAAAATAAACATCTGACATCACTATATAAGAAAAAAATAAAGTGAGCTACAACATAAGATAATAACATAACTTCAAAATAAAGAGGATTATCGAATGGATGATACATGTAACGACCCGGACCCAAACAGCAACCCAAATAGTGCTAGATAGGTCAGGTGTTACTACATTAGGCACACCTCCCCAAATTCCAAAGGTTGCCGACTAACATCAAGGGTCGTAATAGGTGTAGTGGGCAGGCTATACCCTCTCAGAGGATAATAATGGTACTGGTCAGAGTATAATAATAAAGATGCAATGGAATAACGACTCAGCAGACTCGAACCTGACACGCATTGTGGAAGCACAATAAAAATCAATAAATAGCAGAAGAAATTAATATAAATAATTGAAACAGAAATTAAACACAACACCATGTTGAACACTTGTAACTACCACTGGACAAGAAAACGTGAATCCAATGCAGGTCATACATATCCATATATAAAAACGGATCCAATGGCTAACTAAATATATCTACAAAAAAAGTTTTCACACAGATAAAGTAAAGTAAGAAAAACAAAGTAAACTCCATCTAGGAAAGACCTCAAGGTCCATACCATCTCTATGCAATAGCTAATTCAGCTCAACTCCTGAAGTTCTCCTCTTTTCGGCACGTAAATCCATACAGTCTGCACGCATCCTGAAGGGCCCATGCAGGGTGTGAGATGAATCTCAGTAGGATACCACCCAACGATGCATAGCTAATATAAGTGTTTAAGCAGGAACACATTTATAAGGTAAATAGTAAACAGTACGATGCACAAATAAACACAAACTCCACTGGTGCTCAGCACCCACCATGGAGTGTCACCTGCTTCAGCCAATACTAAAATCTCTATCATGTAACCCGGTACCATGTGCCCCCTAACACCATGTGTCTCAAGTACCGAAGTCCTGAAGGCATGCCCAAAAAATAGTAACCTGGAGGAATAGCGATCCCTGTCCTTAATAAGTAACCGGAGGGACGATGATGTCTGCCCTCAAAATAAAGTAACTGGAGGGACAGCGATATCTTCCCTCAAATAAGTAACTGGAGGTACGACGACCTCTTCCCTCAAATAAATTATCTGAAGGGATAGTGATGTCTGCCCTCAAATAACGGTGAGCCTCTTCCCCCAATCTGATAGCCTCAATGTTATCCCCTGAAGGCTCCTCACATCACACGTGGCTTCCTACGGGAAGCACCCCCAAAGCAATAGTACCTAAACCGCAACTAACGGGGCCTCTACCCACATGATTGGTCAAAACCACCTCATCCCTTAGTCTCACTATGTCCATACTAATCATAGTTTTGAGTGAGCGGTAATCACCAAAATAGTACTCAAGACACAACACCTATGACAACTCATGTCCCTACAACCATGCCGCTCAAGTCTGATGGCCTCTCCATCCCTGTAACCCGGGCCATTCTGAACCTGACAGTCATCCTGCCTCAAGACAAGGCCCATGACGCCCAATCCAGTTTTCAAAACCACCTAAAGTAACTCAGTCCAATCCCAACCTATGATCAGCATCACTCAAGAATATCTGGGTCATTTCCAACACAACACAAAGGTTCCAGCATATGCAATTCGACAATTACATTTAAACAAAACACATAAACAGAAAAAACAATCTAAATAGTTTTATGGGCTAACCAAGTGTTATCCCATTCTATCACTAGGTTCTTTAAGGTCTATAATAATTAATATCAAGGTTCAATACATTAAACTCAACAGTTTAAAACAATAAAAAACAATTATTACCATTTTGGCATTCCCTGGCCAAAATACCCCGGTGAGAAACAGATCCTTGCCCGGCCTTGATCAGGAAAAACAGGTAACATGGCATACCAAAAGGCATCCCATAAGTCATATAACAATTAAATAGGAAATATCAGTTAAATTATGGTCTCACTCAAAATACCCGAAAATGCGCCATAGGCCGCGCCACCCAAAAGTCTGAGAAAACACAAAAAGAGGTATGTACCACCTACCTGAGACTCGTACGATGATACTCCTCCGATAATAGCTTCCAATTTGGTCTAAAACATAGTAGATCTAAAAAAGAATCAAAACTGATCAAACCCCTATAACTCATTCTAGAACAGATATCAAGAAAAACTTCTCAAGAGGAATCAAGAACTTACCAATGGGGTTTTAATGCACCCAATGATGATTGAAATGGAGTTCGAAAGGATGATCCGGAGAACAAACAAGCTCTGACAAGCTCTCCCAGTTCAAACCCGCTGAAGGGTTGAGTTTCTTTCTCAAAACGAGGATACTGCCTATTTTAGAAAAAAAAATTACACAGCATGTACTTATAACTACACACTGTGTATTATTTTACTGTACACATGACAACTGATATTTTTCCGTAGACTTGTCAATTGACTACACAGCGTGTACCTTTGTTACACGATGTGTACCTCATTACGCAGTCGACATCCCCAACATGACATGTATATCCCCATACACGACCCCTCTACACGGCGTGTACAAATAGTACACTGCATGTACTTTCTAAACACTTTCTACCCCACCAATAGGCCTACATTCCATGTATGGCCTCCACACGGTCACATGTACATTGCGTGTCTATAACTACATGCCATGTAGTAAGAAATTCCTACACGGTCATCACAAGGCATGTACTCAGTGAGCACACGACCAGTACTCGCCCAACCCATACTCGGTGTATACTATAGAGTACACGGTGTGTATTATAGAAATTTCCAGAACTTTCAGATTTTCCCAGTTTTCTTAAGGACAAGTCAAACATTCAAACAGGGTCGGGATTTTGACCTGTTCTAAAAATCCGAGTTCTTACAACACATTAACTAACCAAAATAACTAATAAAGGATATTAAAAACTCCCCAATGAGATAACTCCTTGAAACCTGTGATCACTAACAACCATCATACCATAAAGGATAAGAAGCATCAAGAATAAAAACCATGTAATGTGACTCATTTCCCTATAATTGTATCAAAAAAAATAAAGTCTATATACACCCTTATGATGTGTGAAAGATGTTAGGAAAAATTACGATTGGGTACCACCATTAATCTACACAAAAACTTTCACAATGGAAGCTGTTAGCACTATTAAAAAAACATAATTTAGAAAAACCATTTTTATAAAAAGAGATTTTGTTTCCATAATTATTAATTGGGAAATATAATTCACATCCCTATCATTTATTAAATTTAAACCAACTTAAAAATAAATTATGAACATCAAAATCATAAAACCCTACATAGGTAAATGAAATGTAAACAAAAAGTATTAACATGAGTAATGATAAATATCAACATTGAATCAAATAGGATTAGAATTCTTGGTTATGTAAATGATTATAAAGAGTTTAGTGAGACCCCAAAAATGTAACACTTAGAACCTATGTAAGACTAATAGAACCAACCCTAACATACCCTCTTAGTCTCATCGGGTGCAAACCCCTAACCAAAGAAGAATCTAAATTGGGAGCTATTCTTGGAACAATATAAACTATTATAACACTCATCCAGTTTACCAAAATACATACTCAATAATCCCATGAGGAACTTTTCAAAAAAAATTCTCATAAAACATTAAACATCATATAATAACATTAATAAATATGACAATCCAACAAAATAAATGTTTAACAGGTTGTATATTATCAATTTTAAGTAATTACATATCCAAACAAGAATTTACATGAAAGCGTGGATTATAAATTAAGAAAATATAATCCTATTTCAAAACATCCTTCGAAAATACATTAGAGTAAAAATACTCTTTATAACATTATATCAAACACCTAATTTTCATAAATCTAGTTTTAGAATGAATACCAATTAAAAACATCATTCTTTCAATCAAAAATCCAAAAACACAATTAATGAGCATAAATCAATCTTCAATAATTCATTTCAGGTATAAAATAGTAATTAAAACCATATAAAATCTCAAGAACTAAGGGTATTCTAAAGAAAATATTCATTTTTGAAGAAAATTAACTTATATATTTTCTATCCTCATCACACTCTTCAAATACCACGTGATTCAAGAGAGTGGTGGGCAGGTTTTTTTCAAAAAATACTCAATGAATCTTGTTTATTTTGATCCTCATTAATACCTATATTTGTTTTACTAATTAAATTACTTAAATTTTTTTAGGAATATTTTTATTGATAAATTTATCTTATTTATGGGTTAAATTTTTTGATTAATTATTATAGATGTGTTTGAAATTAAATTAGAAACAAAGTGCATAGCCTACATTACTGAGAAAAATGTATGGTTTGGAAATACTATGTTCGGAAGAAGAAGTATGGATCAAGAACACTATACTATTGGAAAAGTATGGATAATCAACCCTATATTTCGAAGAAACCATTCATTTGATGAAAAAATGTATGGTTAATTAAACCTATTTTTGTAAAAAAAATTGTACATTGTCAAATGTGCTTTAGGAGTTTATTTCTACCTAGATAAACCCTACATTTGACCTGGTCAATGACATTGTGTTAAGTTCAAATAATTTTATAAGATTTCTTAAATGTTATTAGTAGAATTAAATACTGCTTTAAATATATTTTATGACCTATTAAAAGGATCATACTCAATAGATTAAACTGCTCCTACTTACAAGGGAAGATATGCCTTTATTTTGGATGTCTAAGGATTCAAATGATCATGATTCATCAGGAAATAATTGTAGATCTATTCAAATTGAAATGAATCCAAGTTTCTATAGTTAAATAATAAGATAGATTTAATTTTTAAAATATTGCGTATATTTTTTAATATATTTATAATTATAAAAGAAAAATATTATACATCTCTATTATTCTAAAAGTTTTACACTTTGGAGATATACAAGTTTAAATCTAGTGATGTGTGAACTGCTAATAACCAATTATTGCTAATATTTTTCATTTTCTATTTTCTTAAATATCATTTGTAATCAGGTTATATTCAAGGTTTTTCTTTCCTAAATACTTTTATATTTGAAGGATAAGATCCATTTCTAATCAGTTTCTAATGGAACTATGAACCAAAATCTCTTTTATCATTCAAATTAATATCTAAGGATTTATAAGAGTATCCACTTCTCGAACTTAGTTATGGTAGAGTATCAATTTATTGTAATAAACTGTAGATTTTTTATTCCCTATAAAATAACCATAATGAAAAGTAAAATCCTTATTGTAGATGTTTCTACTTCCTTTACTTAGTTATTAAGGTCGTGTGATAAGGGGACCTTTATAGTGAAAATCACCAAGCTCACTGAGAGGGTGTTGGAGCCATGTACTATAGGATATTTGTGCCATGAACCACTAGAAAAATTGATGTGTTCGTCTTCTATATTTTTCATCTCTTCAAAATTATTTAAATAATATAATGTTTCATATTAGCATAAATAAAAAGATAATGATAACTTTTTAATCTGTCTAGATTACTGAAAAGGCACAATTTTTTCCCATCTTTTGTATCTTCACATTATTTCATCCTAATAGAGAGATGGATCCATAAACACCCTCTAAACCTAGTAATTCAATTAAAAACCATCCCAACACATGATCTGGGATGAGATATCCAATTAGGGTAAATATACTAAGAATGAAATAGATAAATATGTGACTATTAGGAGGAAGGGGTGTAAATGAGGTGTTACCAGGAAAACATATCACTGAAACTCCAAGTAATCATGAATAAAGTGTCAAGGGATCTTTGAGATGGTGAAACCCATGGATAAGAGGAACCTAGGTTGAATGAAGGGGGAGTAGGTAGAAGAAGTGAATTTAAATCATGCAAGGAAAACAAAGTAATATCAACTTTCAAAATTCTAAGAAAGTTTCATGGTTTGGCCATAATGTTTAGAGAAAAATGTGCCAATCATGTTTATGCTTTTGAATTAGCCTCACCATACACATATAATGGATATGTGGTTAACACTAACTATTTTTTTACCATGACACAAACCAAATTTTACTATTTTTGAAACTCATTTAATATTCGAAAATTCAAATAAATGAATGAAATAACTATATTAAATACCTACTAATGACCCAAGGGTGTGTCACAATTATCCCAACCAAGCGAATTTCTTCCCCAAAAACATTCTTATCACTCCTCATTAGAGAAATTGTGAGGCCATTACTCTCTCATCACAAAATCATTCTTCCAAGTATCATGGTTATTTCAACCGCAATGTTAAATCCCATAGTATAACCAAATATATTTACCATGAAACACACTATCTCAGTGATCCATAAAATGGGTTCGTTGATCAACCATGGAGATATTGGGTTCCAAATCCAAATCCTCCCACTCAACTATATGAGATGGGTTTTGATGAAATTACTTCAATTAATATACATGAAACACATTATGAATATATGTCATCTAGGATTGTAAGTTCATTCAGTACGCTACTTTGAAGAGACTGTCCACTATCTAAAATGGCCTTACGTTTGGTGATATTATCTTATCAATATTTAGAAATTGGTAATTTCCCAAACAAGGTGAAACTCTAAGAAACACCCAAATTTGTAATGGATAATTATAATAGATGTTAATGATGATCAACATAAGATTTCTATTAACTCCAAGTTGTCAACAATATTTTTCTAAATAAACCGAATATTATAATATATCTCTTAAATGATGATTGGTACTAATAGATAAAACTCACCCAATTATGAAAAATACATAGGGGGATAACATGTTTCTCTATAAATATACTCATGGGGATCCATATTAATGGAGGCATGATAACTTTTATTATAAGAAAACTAAACCATGATAGATGTCTCCTCCATTCTCCACCAAATACATGCACATAATCTTAGAGAATATCATACAAAATTTTACATGCTTATTAAATTTGAATATATATATATGTGTGTGTGTGTGTGTGACAATTTTAGCTCAAATTCATCTGAGAACTCATTACATACAAAAAAAAATAGTTCTGAAATAGGAAGTAAAATATGGGCCGTAGTCAGAAACAATGGTTTATGGCACACCATGAAGCTTTGTGATCTATTGGAAATAGAAGCATCTAATCTCTTCAACTTTTTTTGAAACCTTAATAGGATTAAAATTAGTTGATTTCTTCTAACTACCAATAATCACCCATATATCATTCATCGCACTAGGATTTTGATGTAAGGAAATCCAAAAGTCCAAGAAATTCATATCCCACTTCTACATAGTAATGGTAAGAGATTTAAATAATACCAAAGGATTATGATTCATTTATTTGATATTGTTATAGTTAAGGAATATTGAAACATATTTAGAAACTACCAATATCATCCTAGGCCATCAACACTATAATTTGAGAATATAAAACATCTTTCTAGAATTAAAGTTCATTGAAAAAATTAAATGGTTACCACATTTCAACACCCCATACCTCAAGGATAAAGGAATGAAAAACTTATTACTAAAAAAATGGAACCATCCGAAGGCTGAGACCAATCACCCATGGTCTCCCAGCCATTTTTAATTCTTCTTACATATTGAAAATTAGGATCCACTACTCGCTCTTATAGACTCTAAAAATAATTAGAGGGTGTGAATTATACACTAGAATATTATACATAAAAATATTACACTTCTACATCACGATGAAACTCATAAAATAATCTAATAAAATTCCATTCATCCCATAATACTTTCACTACATGATTTAGAAACTTCCACCTCAAGTCCGGAGGAAATAAATTCCCATTACGAGGGGGTATTCTAAATAAAAATCAAAGGTATTAAGTTATTCCACCTAGTACTTATATTAAATATTTAAATCCCTCTAGAATGATATGTACTTAAATATTTTTTAATCAAAATACACTGTGAACTTCTCACCAAAGAGAAAGTGATTTCATATTTTCAAATCATACATCACCACTGCTAGTTCAAGGTTATGGAGGGGTAGTTTCTCTCATAAGGGTGTAACTAGAGAGAACTATATAGCACACTATAATAATAATGAATAATCACACCCAAAAAAACACATACTAGAGGCTTTACAAAACAATGAATAACCCTCACTCAGATCTAGAAGAATCATAATGGGTGTCAAAGTCAATCTTAATTTAAACTCCTATAATGATCTCCAACATTCCCCTTCCAAATCAAATATCACACCCATTTAGGTTAAATTTTTTAAGGGAGAATCCAATGAGGATAAATCCAAGAAAAACTAATTTCAGTATCCAACTAGACCCAAAATAATTCTAATCTCAAATACATTCTTGGGTCTTTCCTAATATATCACCAGAGAGATATTCTCAGGATATTTAAAAGTTCATTTATCTATTACCAAAAAAGGTAAAAATTTCACTACCTAGACACATTAATGACATTTAGAAATCTTGAAATATTGGTTATAACCCTTAAATATTCCCAAAACAATGTTCAAATAGTCCCCATGATCATCTCTTAACTTGTAATAAACTATGATATCATCCAAAAGACTACCAAAAATGTGTTAATATACTAGTAGAAGATTTAGTTCAAAAATTTGATAAAAAAAATAGGACAATTGTTTTTGGAAAATGGAATAAATAGATATTTTTAATGCTCATACATGAACCTAAAAGTGATCTTATTAATATATTCTTCCTTCACCCTTAGTTGGGGTATCAATTTTTTAGGTTATTTATTAAAAACCATATTTCCCCCTTGAGTTATTCATAGAGGTCATTGATCCGAGTAAACCAGTACTTATTCTTACTAGACCATCAATTAATTCATATTGGAAGGATCTATTCAATAATATAGAAAGCAAAGGGAAAAATTTTATGGAGAAGATCGATAGAAATCTCTACTTCCCACTTGGGTTGAAATATGGAGAAATCATCTTGAAAAACCATAAGATACCTATCAACAACTCTATGAAATCGATCATTTGAAATCCACTTTTAACACTCTGAGTTTTTATGAATTGATTATTTCTAACAAAGTGAATTTATTTAATGTATTTTATTATATAATAAACTAATTCTATATTGTGTTACATACAACCTTGGGTCATTTTATACTATATTTAATGATCAGTATTGTTGCTTGACACACGACACATAGTTTTAACAAAGCCATAATATATTGATTTAAACTCGACCGTTATAACCTACCCAATAGAATTAAAAATATGAATAGTAATAAGTAATTTTGAAATATTAAGTCTAATTTTTTTTCATAAAGTACACATATTGATAATAAAATAAATAATTTTCATTAAATTCTTTATATGTTTGAAAATACTATTTTCTCAAAGAAATGTTTTTTATTTCTTTTTTGAACAAAAATAAAACTAATTATTTACAATTTTTGAAAGTGAATTTGATAAAATATACTAAAATTTTAAAATAATAATTACAAAATTATCTTAGGGTTTATTTTTTTTATATTTTGAAAATAATAATTTTTTTTGAATAGTGAAAAATACTAATTTTTAATTGAAAACAACCTTTTTATTTAAATAATTTATAATGTAAATTTATATTTTTAATTATTTTTAAAGTAAAATTATATCAATTATAAATTAATTAATCTAATTTATTTCATTATTGTCAATATCAAAATTATTATAGATATAAAAACATTTCAAAAATTTGAACATTTTCTCTTTAAAAACCTGCTTTCTCATCGCGTGTATGGGATTAATTTCAAATTAATTTTTTCCACCTATATGAATTTAATTTGTAAAAATTAATTACATGTTATTAATAATCATTTTTTATAATTTATAATATGTATAAATTAATTTTTACCAAAATTAATTCTGAATTTAGTAAAAAAATATTGCAGTTAAGATAAAAATGGTTTTACCGAGGGGGTTAAACTAAAAATATTAGAGTAAAATTTCCCTAAAACTTGTCTAAAAACAATTGGAAGGAAATATTTTGACCACTAAAACTATATGATTCGATAGTGGTCCATTGTTTACATTTTCTATATGAAAAACTTAGGTGGAATTTACCTTTTCAAAAATTTGTTTGTTTTCCACCTTACATAAAAAGGGACACCACATATCCTATATTTTTAAATCCTCCAAATAATTATGGTTTGGATAAAACTAGAAAAAATAACCTCCCAAATATACTCCACACATCCTAGAATCCTTATTTTGGATAGAAATCTATCCATGGAAGGATTTTAGTTCAAACCTGAGGAGGATACACGAAGAAGAGGTATTGTTCATCAATGAACATCTTTATTTTATTTCATCCTAAAACCCCTTAAATTATTTTAATATTATGATTATATAATAACCTTAGTATATTATATGTAATTTTATGTTTTTATATTAAGGTTTCAGCCTAAAAACTCACACACTTCCATCAAATGGGTTATGAAATCATCATTAGTGTGTATAGTGGACTACCATTAATTTTTGATATATTGAAATCATGAATAAGGTAAGAGAGCCAAAAATATAACAAATCAAAAAATATATGAAAAACAAATCGGTTATTACTTGATAGACAACTTTAACACAATATTGTTAAAAAAAGGGTAGTATATAGTAATTAGTGAATCATATATGGAAGAATATATAGATTAATATGATTCTTTATTATATGTATAATTAACTTATATTTATTATAAAATATGTTTTAAAGTGTGTGATGGAATTCTATACTTAAGGTAAGGGGATTTTTAGTCTCACTTTTTTTCTGAGACACTTATGACATATTCACCACTTGTTTCTTTTTTTGTGGTGTATATACACGACTATGAAATGTTATATCATTAATATACCTAATTTCGTAATAATTAGGGTTTCCATTGATGTTATTTTGTCATGTGGATTATGATTAAAAAGCTACTCAAGCAATATGGGATTTTTGTCCCAATTTTCCCTCTTTGAGACGCATGTTATGTTATACACCTATATTCTTTCATGAGGTGTATATAAATACATTTGATATGTAATATTATGTATCTATTCATAATAATGGTATTTTTTGTTTTGTATTATTTGATTCAACCATGGGGATTATGGTAAAATTTACCAAAGTGGTAAAGGTTTCATGTCACAATCTCATTGTTTATCGGGATTATGTCTGATTAAGAATCCAATATTGAAATATTATTATCCATATCTCAAGAATTATCATGAATTTTATAATACTATTGTTATTCATGATATATTAATGTAATTGTACCATTTTTACACTCTTTGGTAATTAATATAAGTAAGAAAATGTATTAATAAATTTCAACTTTTTTAGTTGAAAATCTATTTTCCTTCAGAACCTTTTTTACTAAAAAAAATTAAAAACCTTACCTCC
Organism: Viscum album; assembly: GCA_963277665.1. Classification (NCBI taxonomy): domain Eukaryota; kingdom Viridiplantae; phylum Streptophyta; class Magnoliopsida; order Santalales; family Viscaceae; genus Viscum; species Viscum album. Next base: position 185,188,651 of record OY728155.1, on the reverse strand, counting down.
CTATTCTGATTTTTGAAAATAATTTTTTATCCATGTGTGAATTTTTATAATTTTTTTCAAATGAATATTCAAGTCATTTTATAAAAAAATACATGTTTGACTTTTTAAAAAATTTGAAAGGATCATTTTTTTATGTTTACGGTATGAACATAATTTTTTTACATCATAAACATTCAATTTTTTAAATATTAATTTATATATTTTCATGGTTGTTTTAAAATAAAAATATTTTTAAAAGTTTTTATGTTCTAAAAGTCATTTTTCAAAGTGAAATGGTATTTTTCCCAAGAAATTTTTTAAATCATATTTCAAAAAATATAATATAACTAATATGGAATATGTTGGTGTTAACAATACCATATTGGTTATATTATCCAAGGATACCATTCATATTATTTCTTTAAATATTTTATGTTTTTACAAAATTATGTCTATGAAACCCTTTTCCCTTCCATAGTTTATACCGTGATAAAATGCTTATGAACCCCACTTCTTCTCTTGAGTTATGCCATAGTGAAATGATTACGAATCATGTCACTTTTAAATAGGTTAAGGTATGATGAAATTTTTATGGTACTCATTTCATTTAATGGGTTATTATTTGAGAATTTTTATGTTCTTGTGTCACACATAAGTATGATTTCATTATATGACTGGTGGGACCAATATCTCCCTCAAATTCATTGGGTAACGATTTATATATCTCATGAGATAATAAGGGTTATAATGAGGAGTAAACTCTGTTTAGTAAGGGAATTTTCCCACTATGATATTCTTGGGAGTGAACCTTTACTGCTATGATGGTTTGGGGAGTGAACCCGTTCCAATATAAAATAATTTAAAATAATCAATAACTAATATTGAAATGATTTTCTATACTTATGTTCATGCCACAAATTCCATGTATTATTCCAATAATATTATCACCAACCAGCTCGAGTTACCAGGTAACCCAATAATTGATTTGATCCTAACATTGCTAGAAGAGTATTCTCAATCCCCATGGGTCATCGACTAGCACCTAGAATCATACAAATTAAATGTTGGAACGGTTTTTCCACTAACATGATGGAAATAAAATACACATGAAGTAATTCATATCAAAACAAACTACATTTGGAGTAATGTACCAGAAGTCAAACGTTCCTTAAAACCAAAAGTATTACAACCAAAGTACCAAAATAGGGAAAACAATCCAAGCACCAACGGACACAACTCACCAAGTACAAGGTTCAATAAATGGATCCACCTCCAAGATATCGTTTTTCCCTTTCCTAAACTTGGAAGGAAACAATATAAAAACACCCAAATTCAATGGTGATAAGTCTCCAAAAGATCATTTCAAACCCACATTTAACCAAATCATGCTTTATAATTCAATAGATCGAAATATTGAGTAATTCATTTTTTACATTTCAAATGATTGAAATAATCTTCAAATTATGGAATTACGTTAAAAAAAGGGATTATTAAAATTAATTTAACTTTTTCACAAAATGTATAAAAGAAACACTTTTATATAAAACTGTTTATATAAATTCCCAAGGCATTTAAAACTGTTTACAAAAATGTCATATATACATTTGAAATACAAACAAGTGAGTAACATGGTTATGTTCTAAATAGGTTTAATAGATCTAGGATATAGGGACCCAACAATATGAAATGGAAGGTATATACATATTGCTCTTTTGTCCAAATGAAATAGAAACTTATCACCATCGCCTAAGGAATAATGATGTGATGATATGATGTTTTTCAATGTTTTAAATCATAAAGTTCTCCATAAAATTAATCAATAATTGCTTAAGCCTTTCATGTTATATAGCACAAAACAATTATGGGAATTAATTTTATGTCTACTTAAAATTTAATAAATCCCATTCTCCCTTTCAAATATGCCAATTTTCCCTTAAAACCCATAATGGGTTTTTCATCAAAACAAGAATTTTCACCATGATTAATCCTTGTGGTTTCTATAAAAAACAATTTTATTCAATTTCTTAAAAATAAGGATTTGAAACCGAGTTATTCAATTTCAAAATACATTTCATGATTAAATCCAACAATTTAATTTTAAAACAATTTAATCACAAACCCCCAAATCATTGGAATTTGGATTTTTCACAATTTTTCTAGCAAATAAAATTTTCCCAATTAAATTAAATAATTTAATTGAAACAAAATTTTCATCAAATCCAAAATTTATATTAGAAAATTTAAATTTCTAAATTTCACATAAACTCATCCTAATTAAATGTAATAGGGTATTTTCTAATTTCATGCCAAAACCCTTTTTTTTAAAAAAAACCCCAATTCATGGGAATTGGGTTTCCCAAAAAAACAATTGAAAGCCATATATTCAAAAATAAACAATTTAATTTAATTAAAATAGATTAAATTAAACAATTTAATTAGGGTTAATGAAACTTGGGAATCACAATGAAACCAACTACCTCGGAGTCTCTAGATCTCGAAGCATCAAACCCTAATCAAGATTTGTCGAGGAAGAAAAATAACAATGGAATATAAGGAAACAAGGATATAAACTTGGTTTATAACCAAAAAAGTGTTTTCATTAGATCTAATATTAATTAAAAGGATCCATAAAACCCTAGAGAGAAGAATAGAGATCACATGATATCTAGATCGGGATGATGAAACTAACTATGATTAGATCAAAGGGTGTTCATCTAGATTCTGATCATATCTAGGATGGATATGAGGGGCCAAGAATCCTCCCTAGTGTGTTTGAGGAAGGTAAAAATGATTTTAGTTTGTAGGAGGTCCTTTGAAGACCCTAAATAGAGGCTTTAGAAATTTCAATAAAAAATCGGATTGGCTAAAATCTCGTATGCACAGTTTCCTAGACAGACACACACGGTTATACCAAACCATGAGGATTGGTCATGTGCCTATTTTAAATGGGATTCAAGGTTTCTACTAATAGGGCGCACTTCATGAATATTTGTTTACCAACCTTGAAAAATCCCATTTCCTTGGTTTGCATAGTTTTCTCTCATAGGGCACAAAGTTTGGGAAACTTGTGCGCCAATTGTGCACTATACCAAAAATTTTAGAACTCTTAAAATTTTAACCTAATGCAACCCCAAATGAAACACAACCCAAGTTAAATAAAAATTAAGGTTTATGAATACATCAAAGTAGTAATATCATGTTACAACCACACCATCATAAAGACTTTTTTCCTAAGAAAGCTGGTGAAGAAACTTCCCTGCAAAAAAGATAAGGCCACAACTCTCTCATTAATGCCTCCATCTATCAAATATCATGAATATAAAAACCATGTTACCATAGCACACAAACCTAAGGTATCATCCTACCATTAAGTTCCTTGGTTTCAAAATCATATATCCTTATTGGACCTTCAGTCGCGAATAAATTAGGTTCAATTTCTAGAACACTCCAAACTAGAATATGAGATGGATTAGATAGATACTTTAATATTTGAGAAACATAAAATAAGTTAGGTATCAAAGTCAGTTGGGGTGGAAGTGATAAATTATATTAATATTTTCCCACTAACTCAACAACCTTTAAAGATCCCAAAAAAATGAGGAGAAATCTTTCCTTGCCTCCCAAGCTGTCGATAACCCAATCGGGGTGAAACCTTCAAGAACACCAAATCACCAGTTGAAAACCCCAAAAACCTGTGACAATGATCTTTATAATACTTATATTGCCTCTTTTTTGTCAAAATTATATTATGAATCAATTCAATCTTTTTTGTTATCTCTTACACCAAACTTGGTCTAACCAATGATATTTATCAAATATCGGACAAACACAACAGATATTTAAAAGGTTGTCTATACAAGGCCTCAAAAGGATACATCCTGATTGCTGATTGGTGAATATTTTTTTAATCAAACTCAACCTGTCCAAAATGATCATCCCAAGCCCCACCATATTCAAGAACACAAGTGCGGAGCATATCCTTGTTTTGTATTTCCTTGAAACCTGTGTTATGGATTTAAGAATCACTGTTTCTAGGCAGTTTCCATTGGATTCATTCATGAAACCAAAAACTTCCAATAGTTATTTATCCAAAAGAGGACATTCATTCCAAAGGTAGGCATTCCTTAGGTTTTGAACTTTAAAAAACATAAGAACGTGCATTGGATGAGATGATGGGAGTTCGGACTCATCACACCCTTTTTGGGGAGAATTATTGTCTACTCTAGGACTCTCTTTGTAAAATTAAAATATTTTCTGAATCTTTATTAATTCACCAATTATATCATAAGTATCCCTTAGAATTTTTAATCACTTATTAACATGTGTAAAATTTTATAATCATCAGTATGAATTCATGGTTCTTAATCAATGGAAACATCTGTATGTATTCGAGGTTTTCCATCGATGGTATCCTCCAATATACTGTTTAGAGACTCTTTTAATAATTATTATGATGATACTGGTTTTTAAGCCACTCAGTGGGGCACTCTGGAATTTATTGTCATCTAGGGAGGTGAAAGTTTGTTTTAATCTTGGGATTGTTCTCATAAAATGAGCTACCTACGTATCCTTGTGAAAGGAATCATAACACTCATAGTTCGGTGCCGCTTAGTAGGACACATTATACCTTTTAAGGTCATGGGATAAGGACCTCTAAGTGGAAGGTGATTAGTTGAAACATAGTGTGGGACATATGCTGAAGTTTCCCGAGGAACTTGGAAAGGATATGAGTTTCCAATTAGGCTAAGACACTATTGATAATATGGCCCTAAGGATAACATGGTGGATATGAAGTGTTGGGTTTGAAACTGAAGGCGGCTTCCTATGTATCCCATTTGGATGGGAATCAAAGCCCACGTAGTTCGATGAAGTTTGGTCTTACTTCCTAAAAAGGATGCCTTAATGATTTGAGGACTAAATTTGGGGATTACTTCCTAAGGAGGATGCCTAAATATGGGGAATTAGGGTTGGATTCCTGAGGAGGATATCCAATGAGCTCAAACTCTAAAAGAGCTTCCTACGTATCCTGATTTGACCAAGAATCAGAGTTCTCGTAGTTCTTTGAAATGAGTGTTTGTGTCCATGTTATAACCATTACATATCGATATGCCCATGTGAGACATGCTCGGAGTGAGAAACAAGAGGATGTGAAAGATTCAACAATGAAACTTTACACTTTAAAATTTATCCTTCATGATGATGGAAGAGGGCGCGTCGACCGTGGAAGAGGGCGAGGTGACGAACCTTTCCTCTGTTTAATTTACAATGGAAAATGGTCCAACGTAAGGAAGAAGGGGTGAGGGTGAGGGTATTATACCTGGATGGATACCCTGAAATTGGTTTTGGTAGGGGAGGGAGACTTCTCTTATACATGTGTGGAATAGCAAGTGTGAAGTGTACCTTCCCTACTAGAGACATGTGGTTCTGGGTCTCCATTTTGATAAGGGAGAGGCTGGTAACAAACCCTCCTCCAAACTAGGAACTTCCCAACACTATTTCTGGGAGAATGTTCCATGTGACTACAGATATACAAACCCACAAACATCCCATGAATCTTAACCCCATTGTGAAACAAATGTGTGAAACCTATGACTGTGGAAATACAAACCCAAATAAGAGACATGCTGATGTTCCTTTCCCAAATTATTGAGAAGTTATGAGGTTTTGGTGGAGGCTTCAACTTAGTCCATTTTAGTTAAGGGAACCAAGGAAGGAGATACCCTGCCATTAATGGATTTTAAAATAGGGTACTTGATATTGTCTCATAGGTACTTCACACAATTATGTCGCGTAGGTACCCCGTGTTGCTTGTACCATGCAGGTATACCGCACAGCTATGTCGCGCAGGTATACCGTGCAGCTATGTGGCGCAGGTAAACTGCGCAGCTATGGCGCGCGGGTGTACTGCGTAGCTATGGCTCACAGGTGTACAATGCATCTATGGCGCATAGGTGTACCGCGCAGCTATGGCGCATAGGTGTACGGCGCAGCTATGGCGCGCGGGTGTACCGCCTAACTATGGCACACATGTGTACTGCGCAGGTAATGATGATGGCTGAAGAATATGAATAACTTAAAAATATGCTTATCTCATTTAATTATCTCTCCTCTTGTGGTTTAGAGAGAAACCAGAGATAATTTGAGGGATCTAGCTGAAAGATCTATGCAATGGGAGCTTCAGAGATTCTTTCACTTTTTTCAGTTCGAAAATGGGGAGCCTAAGCACACTATTTATAGGCACGGATGAGCCTCGTCGAAGAGATGTTACCCACGTAGTAAATTCACATAGCTCCACCATGAAGGTGCTCTGTGTAGGGAAAAAAACATCTTCTGGTGTGGAGGTCTGCATCATAGGGTGGTCATGTAACTCAGCCGCGTAGCTCGGCCGCGTCGCTTGGCCGCGTAGCTCAGTGAAGCTACATCATTGTGAATCACTTGGGAGTATTATTGATTTTTCTTTGTACTCATTGAATATTGCATTGGGATTTGAAATATTCAGAGGTTGTTTATCTTGTTGGTTACTTTCTCAAGTAGTGTCAACAAAATCCCCCCCTCAGGATTGGATCAGAAGTATAGAAAGAGGGTCAAGTCCTGAGGTGAAATTCTAGGAAAAAGATAAGGATAGATTACTGAATAGAATAGTTTTGTCGTGTGAGTACTTCTCATAGGTATTTCACGCATGTATGACATGTAGTCATGATGTGTAGGTCTTCTGTTGCCTATAAATAGGTCTCAAACATTCATGATTTTTTCTTCACCTGTGCTTTGTCCAAAATTTAGAGCTCTCGTTGTGTAGCTCATTCACCCAGCTACATCGCATTGTGCTCTTGCGTAATTCTCTTGAAATTTATTCAAGGTAAAATTATTTACACGATGGAGATATGAAAAAAGGACTTCAATGATCGAGTTTCACTAGGATCCTTTTCGAAGGGCCTACGTGACTGACATCATCGAAGGACCCTATCGAAGGACCTACGTGAATAGTGTCCTTTGCCAAAATTTTCACTTCCTTCTTTAAAATCTGACCAGGATGTTTGGTAATTATATTTTTAGGAAAGAATGACTCATTTGATGACCCATACTGAAGAAGCTAAGCCTCGCCAAAATGAAATGATGAAGATTTTTGGGCCATCCTATTATGACACTGTTCAGAGTACTCTTCCTAAGCTATGGAAGGGTCTAATTCTATACCAGTGTGACTATCCACAAAGTCCTTACTTACCCCTGTATGGGCATGGGCTTTTTCAAGATGCCCATGTTACATCTATTAAGATGTAATTTCCAAAGAATTGGTTTCTTCAGTATTCCAACTGCAAATGAATGAATATTAGTGCAAGGGGGGTTCCGATACAAGAAGGCATGGTCCCTATTAGTTGTATCCTTCATCACAGTGGATGCACTCCCAATATAAAAGATCGTGTTGTAGAGCCAAGACCACATTGTTATGATTCCACTTTTTGGGCTTATCAAAATGATCAATCTAATGGTTTTATGGGATATTGGGACCTTTGTTTGGGAGGGGGTGTAAAACCCAAGTGGATGTGGGCCTTCTGGGTACGTTGGACTTGTGCGGAATTCAGAAAAGCGTTATCAGATGTTCATATTTACGATCTGTCTGGATGGGGCAAACTTATTTTTACAAAAATGAATTCATTTCTGAATTACTAAGATGACGGAGTCCAGAAACGAATTCCTTTCATTTGATGCATGGTGAAGTTGGTATTAGTCTCTGGGATGTTTACCAAATAGCTGAAATTCCCATTCTTGGGGAAATGTATGATAAATTAATCCTTCTACTACAACATGGGGTAATGCTACTAGAACACCACCATTGGCCCATGAATTACTAAAGATAATGAAGAATTTACCCAAGGATAAGAAAGATATCCATGCTAGAGTGTGGATGAAAGCCTTCTTAGAACCAACAATTGATAAAGGTCCAACCTATATACGTCCTACTCTTTGTCCTTCTATAGATAACTGAGGCAGTTCATGCACATATTGTCCTACGCTGGAAAGAGGTTATTACAAGCATTAAGGATATAAAGTCAAACCTAATATAGATACAAAATTATGCTTAGCTACCTTCCTTGTTATGTGGCTAAGTTTTTATTTGCATCCAATCTGTGAATCCAGATGTGGTGTAAGATCAGGGACTTTTGTCATTGCAGCTAAATTGGTAGAGGGGAAGTATATTGGGATAGCAACCCCTGTATTAGCATGAATTTACCATCTCATGCTGCATTTATACAATGGTAAGGCTCCATTTAGGATTACAAGGCCATTCCAAGTGTTGTGGTGCTGGATTGCAGCACACTTTTCTTCATACTCTGGGATGAATTCAGTTAGAGTTCCCAATGGTCGATTCACTCCATTTTTACAGAACATTTCTGGTATTCAGCCCCTGGGCTTAAGACCTTATGTGGTGCTGAAGGCATTGAATGCCTCAGGGGAATTCATCTTTTTTCCTTTTGGTGACCAACCAACTAAAGCATTTTTTTATGATGGCAATGAAAATAATTATGAGCTAAGATCTTATATGATGACATTTAGGGATAGCGTATTATCAACCAAGATTGATGGTGAAATTATCTACGAGGCTTATGTCCCCTATAGATTTTCTTTTTAGTTTAGATGTCTTCAACAATCAAGCACTTTTTCACCCACATATGTCAGATATGAGAATCAACCAATGGTAGCATGACAATTAAGGATTTTAATAGGTTTAGAGGTATCCAAATTATCAGTTACATTATCTCCACCAGATGCATCGATCAGATTAGAAGTTGGGTATGCTAAAGCTTGGGTTTCTTCATATCCCCAAGGGGCTTTGACAAAAATAATATATCAATTGGTAGCTACAACTACTATTGCACGTGAAAATCGTGGCAAGAAATCCAAGGCCAGAGATGATATAGAAGTGTCAGAGGTTTCAGAGCCATAAAAATGTTGTTGTAGGAAGTTTACCAGGAAGACCAAGGCTATAGAGGCAATACCTCCAACACCAAGGTGATCTAGCCGCCGCCATCAAATAGCGGTTCCTAATCCATCTGTTGAACTTTATGAAGAAAGGAGGTCTAAAGAAATTTCCCAATTAGAAGGTGAAGCTTCCCTTCCACAATCAACCATACCAAGATTGAATTATGTGTGACCTTCAGCCATTCATAATTGGGAAAGTATAACCTGTGATCTTAGGGATGCATGGGCATTCCTCCTACATGGCATTCAAATACCAGATATTGGTGATATCAAGGAACCTTTTGATTGCAATCCAGACAATAACATGGATGAAGTACAGAAGTATATTGATGTGATGGAGGTTTTTATATTTTAAACCGATGAACAAATCCCAACCTCTAAACGAGTATCTCATGTGCTGGACTTAGGAGTCCATGAAGGGGTAATTATTGACTCTTAGGAGGAGTGGGTTATTTATGTTAATACTAAGAATATATTTCCATTTTTCTTTTGTCACAAATCTTATTTATCATTTATCTTAATTAATCTTGGTGAAAATATATTTATGGAGCTTGAATGTAGAGAAAGAAGATCTAGAACAATTCTCAAATCACCCAAGTACGGTCCTATAGGCTCTCCTATCAATGAAACAAACGATCCTCCCAGGTCACCAGAACATTTTACAAGACCAAGAATCATGACTGGGGTAATGGTGATAGATAATCCCCAACCATTACCTCAAGTTCCCTCTACTAAGAGGAGTGTTTCAATCTCTCCCCATGCTTTTGAACAAAAAACGAAAGAGAGCAATGAGATTGATTCGAATAATTTTCTGAAGGAGTAAGTTTTTACATGATCTTTAGGGCATAAAACTAGCTAAATATATTCTGGTAACCTTGTTTTATTCACTTTTAAGATCTATGCCACTCTCCTCTCTCAAGGGATTGAGATCTGATGTTTCAAGACCAGAAAAAGAAGCCCCTAGGGAAACCCAGGTTCATGCTGAAGAATCTAAAATTTTAGTAGATAAATCGTCAAAATATTCAGCTATAAATGCTCTTGTCTCTATTGAGAGAGAGAAAATCCATGGAAAGATTAAACACATTCCCCAGTTACTTTTGTCAAAGGATCCTGAAAATAACCAATATTGATATTCCTATTGCTTCAGAAGAAAGGAATGATGATCTAGGGAAATCTAAAACCAATGTTTATGTTAACCCAAACCCAAAAAGATATGATGCTGGTATACCAATTGAAGAGTCAATGGAACAAAATTTCAACAGATCCAACTTGGGAATCAAACAACATTTTTTAGAAACCTTAAATGGTGAGGATGTTGTAACATTTCAAGCAGTATACACTAAAATGATGGACACCCTTAATCTGAATATTGAAATTTCAGGTTCCATCAAGGAGTTTGGTGATTTTAATGAGGAATTTCAAGGACGTAAGTCCCTATTCTTGCATTTTCCATACAAAATTTGTTCTTCAACTTGATTCTTTACATCAAAATTCACCTTATGCAGCTTTATCTACAGAAAATGTCTCAAAGGATCTTTAGGAATATGGTGTTCCACTTTATCCTTCTACTGGGGCTGGAAAAATACCTACAGAGAATCCTTCTTCAAGAAAGGTTCAAGAGCCTTGAAATGTAATAACTGAGCAAATTCAAGGAAATTCCCCTTCTCAAAAAACACCTTCTTAAAATACTAGAGCTGAGAATACTGGGGATGAATCCAATCAAGTAGCTGACTTGTTATTCGGTAAATATAATCAGTTGTCTGAATCATATTTTCTTCCTCTATTTGAAACTAATAACGATCTTGAATTATAATTTAGTTTTATCATCTCCTAGATCAGAAGGTGATGTTTCTACAGTTCCAAGAGAAGCAGAATGTGGTAGCTCTTTAAGTGACCTATTTATAGAGTACATTTTACCTTATGGTAGGGACTCAGATTCAGACTTAGAGATGAAATATGCTCTTGGTATGGCACGCAAGAAGACATGGCAGCATATCTAGAGCATAATTGTTGTAAAGCCTTTGGATGAATTTTCATCCCATTTTTCAAAACTCCCAGCATTATTCTACGTATCGGTATTTTGCGGATTTAATTATCGACTTGTCTATGATGCCATGGAAGAGAATTTCTGCCGAAGGGAGTAGGAGCATAAGCTATGATAGGATTTTGAAGAGGCTAAACGACACATCAATATTGATAACTTTCAATATATAGTAATTGAGGAAGAGGAAAATCATAATAAGAAATCACTCGAGATTAGCCAACAAATCAAAGAAACCATTAAGGAGTTGTTAACTCTTCAATAACAACTGGATATTTTTCATAACAAGATTGAGAAATTGAATCAGACATTAGAAGAAACCCAATTGGAGGGTATAAATGCCATTTCAACTGCTAAGGAATCACTTCATTAGGCAGAGGAGGTTGGAGTTTCTCAACTATCTCAACTTCAATAGGCAGCTGATAGAGCTTATGAAGTCATCCAAAAAATGAAAATACATGTTGAGAGTTTATTCTGAAACATGATTGGGACGCTCTATTTTGTGGATGGCCTTCTATTTTCATATGAATGAAAGAAATTTTGTTTTCAATTGTGAAAATATTCATTCCTGTATTTTCATGATTTCAATATGAAAAGTAAATGATGATAATGATTCCTTTACGTCAAACAATCATTATTATAATAAGAATGAAGTGCTCAAAAAATTTCATATTAAGACAAGGGACCTAATAAGCATAATTTGACTGTTTCAAGGGTTATATGGATAACCCCACAAATTTTGTATCTTTTGACCTCCTTCTTTTTTTATTTCTCAATATTACCTAAATCATACAAAAATGTATATTTAGTGACCTAGGACTCGACTTTTGTTTAGAGTTCCCTTTGCAGGTTCTCAGTCTAATGAGTACCGAGTCTTTTGTTGTTGGCAGTTTAGATTCATGTATGTTGGTCTATAATGGGCTAATATTTATGGTCAAAATAGCTTTGACAATAAATTTTGAAATTAAATCCCAAAAAAACTATGTGGCTAAGAATTTCTTTAATATTCTTTAAACATTTCCAAGGGGAATCTTGAGTCGTGATTTTTTTAATGGTCACCAAATCTAAAACCTGTATCAACATAAGGGGTTTCTTTCCTAGGAACGACGTTACCATTATTTAACAAACCTATTATGGGGGGGGCGTGATATGTAGGGTCAATAGGGGCATATGTTTCATAGCCAAATAGTGGTATCTTTTGACAGATAGGCCTATTATGTAGGAAACTTATTCAAGGCCGCCTAAGGGCATGTGCTACATAGTCAAGAAAAATAGTTCTTTAGAAATTTAACATTTCCTGCCGATAGATTGAGGGAAATAAGATTTGGGTGACTTAAGACCACAGTAGGTGGTTTTTCCATGGAAATGAATTTTAAGAATGAAAAAGGGTTATTTTAGACCAACATAAGCCATGAATAGGAAAACCCATTTTTTATACAAATTTAGTGTATGATTAATGGTTAAAAATTTATCATAAATGGAAATTTCTGAAATCATACTATGCAGTATTAAGTCATGCAGTGAGGACATTGGTACTATGCAGTTTTAAGTCATGCAGTGAGGGAATTGGTATAGTGCAGTTTTAAGTCATGCATTGAGGACATTGTGTGGCTTTAATTTAAGGTCTTTAGATCTAACAAAAAGTATGAAGCTCTCTTAATTTCTTGATAATTTGTTTAGAAATATACTATCATATTCAAGTATGAAAGGGGAAGTAGTAAACTATGATTTGAGAATTTCTGAAACTGAGGAATGGTGTGGGAAAGGGGCTAGAAGCATTAGAGTAATTCTCTTCTAGGAACAATGTTACCATTACTTGACAAACCCGTTATAGGGGTTTTATTATGTAGGGCCAACTGGGGCATATGCTGTATAGCCAAATAGTGGTATCTTTTTACTGATAGGCATGTTATGTAGGCAACTTATGCAAGGTCGCCTAAGGGCACATGACACATAGTCAAGCAAAAGAGTTCTCAGAAGTTTTAAGTTCTATTGATAAAAGTAGAAGAAAGTTTATGGATATTCATATTTTCCAAAGCATAGAGTTTGGATTATGGATAAAGGTACCTGAATATAGAAAGGTTATTTCCAACCAAGATTTTCCAAATAATTGTAAGAATAAGACTTTTATGAAAATATGACCCAAACATAAAAGATATGGTGTTTGTTGTTTTAGGTCATAAAACTAGGACCAGAAATGGAAGTAATATATGATATGTGGCCAAGTGATTTCAATGTTATTCCCTAGTTCATCAAACACATGGTGAAGGAAATGTGTAAACCATGGTCTTGAAGATTTTCAAATTGTGAGAAAGATAATGAGGCAAGTATACTTGAATGACTATTTTAAAATACAGATTCTTATATATTGTCATAAAAGTTTTAAGGGGTCAAAGATACTATAACCAGTAATGAAATTACCATTATTTAAAAAACCCATTATGGGGGCTATATTATGATGGGCCAACAGGGGAACATGCTGCATAGCCAAATAATGACATCTTTTGGCTGACATGCATGTTATGTAGGAAACTTATGAAAGGTCACCTAAGGGAACATGCTGCATAGTGAGGTAAAAGAGATATTTAAATATTACTAACTTTGTCACCAGAAACCATAAGGTAGATTATGAGAATCTTGAAATATTCAAGATTAAGAGTGTGAAATGTGGAAGGATGTATTTTTTTAACACACATGAGAGAAGTTTGAGACAATATTGTTTATGAGTTTTATGTCCTTTGCATAGATTTGACTCATATGTAAAATTGAGACTTTCTTTGATTCCTTTAATGAATATGGTGATATGCATTTTTAAGTCAAGAAATGAGGACATTATACTATACTATTTTAATTCATGTAGTAAGGACTTTATTAACCCTATAAGAAATTAAAACACCTTATATAAAGAATCCATTTACTCAATTCCTAAGACCATGTGAGCTATGCTCGGTGTGAGAAACAAGGAGAAGTAGGGGTTTCTTTTATAATTTGAAGGTGATGCAAATGAAGAATAGGGGTATTAGATTTTCATTCAGTGTAGCGTCATGTGCTAAGGACGATAATGAACTGATATGAAAGGAAATACATACTGTAACTGGATTAAGGGATAAAACCCAAGTGTCACTATAAGTCTTGTTGGGGAAAGAATCAAGTCATAGATAGTTTTTAAAACATTCCCTATGTATATTTGATTTTTATACAAGAAATAATGGGAGGGTTTATTGCTGGGCCTAAGATTGGAGATCTAGGTGTCCCTACGTATCTCAAAATAGATGAGAATCATCCCATACATAGTTCTTTAAACAATCATTCCTCACGCTAAGTTTGACATGAGGAATGGGGTCTTTTGATATGTTATGAGAGAATGATAAATCTTAAGACATGAAATGGTATAAGTACCAAATCATATATCTTAAGGAAACACTCTATATAGATCTGATTCATATACAGGAGGATAAAAGAAAAAAAAAGTTTGTGATTGTGGCTGGGCACAAAATTGAAGATTCAGGCGTCTCTACGTATCTCATTGAAAATGAGAATCAAGATATACATAGTTCTTGAAACTTTGTCTCTATACAGATTTGACTCCAATATTAGAAAGAGAGGGACTCGTGTACTACAAAGAAGTATTAATTACAACAATGATGTTTTTTATGGAGGCTTCTAACATTAAATAGATAAATCATTAGTAGTACATATGATGTCATGCAGTTTAACTTCATGCACCAAGGATGAAGATATTATGCACTTTAACATCATGCAGCATGGATGCTTATGGTTTCTATGCAGTTTAATGTCTTGCAACTAGGAAATTGGATTCTGTGTAGTTTTAAGTCTTACAGCAAAGACATTTTACTACGTAGTTTAATGTCTTATAGTGAGTACTAATGTGTATAATTACAAAAAGTGTTTCTTCAACAATCTCACATTGGTTTGAGATTTAATGAGATCTCCATCCATTGACATTAAAGAATAGGCCCCATTTGACTAGACCTTATGTATGGAATAAGGTCCTTCCCATTTTGGTTTAAGTTTTGGAGGTTTCTTTTCTGGTATCATTGGAGTCCTAAGGACCAATACCAATTCTCCTTGGAGGAATGAACACAGGTAAAATTTCTTATCAAAATCTAGTGCTATTCTATTCTAATAGACTTCTAGATGATGAAAATTAAGCAATAATTTTTCATCTAATCATTCCAACTCATTAAATTGTTTCTGATATCTTTCGTGTGTAGAAAACTGATCACAAATTGAAACTCTAAGTGAAGGAAATTGTATTTCAACTGGCAAAACCACTTCAGTTCCATATACCAATGAATAAAAATTTTCTTGTGTAGCAGTACGAGTAGTTGTTTGATAAACCCATAAAGCATTCAAAAGTTTATCAGGACCTAATTTCTTATCTTTATCCACCATATTTTGGAGTATATTTGATAGGGTTTTGTTGAAAGCCTCTATCTTTCCATTGCCACCGCATGATAGCGAGATGAATGGTTGGATTTGATATTATATTCCTAATATAATTTTTTTACTTCATCAGAACAAAAATTGGTGCCATTGTCCGTCAGAATAGTATGAGGGATACCAACTATAGTGATGATATTAGTTTTGACAAAACTAATGATGATTTTGGATCCGAATTCCTTGATAGGTATTTCCATAGCCCACATAGAGAATAAATTAGTAGTTGTGAGAATATATTTGAAATTCTTAGTCATGGCTAGAGGATAAGGCCCTACTACAACCATTCCCCATGTGGAAAATGGCCAGGAGTATTTAGCTATATATAGCAACTCTTGGAGTTGATGAATGAAGTTGTCATGAACTTGATAGGGATGACATTTTTTAGTGAAGTATGTAAAATCCCATGTTATTTAAGGCCAAAAGTATTCAAGCCTTTGGATCTGATCGGAGAGTCTATGCCCAGATTGATGGGAACCACATGCTCTTGAATGAACTTATTTCATGACAGTTGTGGTCTCTTCTCCATTAGTGCATCTGAAGATAATTCCATCAAATCCTCGCTTGTAAAAGATCTTTTGGTGGCATGGACTATCATAAAGAGTAAAATTAGCCGCTCGTCACCTGATCTGCTCCTTCTCAACCCTATTTGGTGGAAGTACCCCATTTTGAAGATATTCCATGATGGATGTTCTCTATCCCATGGTATGACCATATGGTTCAGAAATAGGGAAAATTTCATTAATTTCCTCCATTCTGGTTTGAACAAAAGGAAAGACCACGTGGTGATGGGTTATACTGATAACTTTCTCATCCCAATTGGGATATGCCGAGGTTATAGCTGCATTAACTAGTGCATATTCTTGGGAATTTTGTGATCGTGGGACATAGGACAATGTCGAATCTGATGTAAATTCATCCATTAACTCTCTGACGTAATCACACAAAAGGATTAACTCTTATTTTCTGATATAATATTCTCTATTGATTTGTTTGATTACCAATTCTGAATCACCTTTTACCTTTAAAGGATCCATTTTCTCAGGAAGGGAAAATTCCAAACCTGCGATGAGAGCTTGATATTATGCTTCATTGTTGGTACCACCTTCTGGTAATAGGAAAGAATAAGGCAATACATCCTTTTCTGGGGAAATAAGGATTATTCCTAATCTAACCTTATTGAGTTTAGGATTTTATGGTCTCTTCCCTGTTGTACTTCTAGAAGAACCATCAAAATACATTTCTCATGTTTGGGAATTATCTTGAATAGAGAAGAACTCTTCATCAGAAATTTCAGTTTGAAACGATGTGTCTTCCGCAGATGGGTGCTCAGAAAGGAAATCTTCCCGAGCTTGGCCTTTTATTTCCTTTTGAGTCACAAACTAGATATCAAACTATTACATAATAACCACCCATCGTGTTAGAC
Source organism: Viscum album (assembly GCA_963277665.1). NCBI lineage: Eukaryota > Viridiplantae > Streptophyta > Magnoliopsida > Santalales > Viscaceae > Viscum > Viscum album. The sequence continues at coordinate 185,171,765 of OY728155.1, read as the reverse complement.
ATCTTGTGTGCATAGGACAACTGAGGATAAATTTGGGCAGGTTATTACGAGATACCAATTGGACCTCATGATGTTGCAGGTAATGTCTCAATTTCTAAACAACAAAGATTAATGCCAGGAAGCACTTTTCAATAGTTGAATACTGAGTTTCCGCATCAAGAATAGTTTGAATGAGATAATAAAGGATGTTTTCATTTCCATCATCATTCTTTTGGGCCAGCAAGGCACCTAGTGATCACTCTAAAGCTTCCATGTAGAGAACGAGTGGTCTTCCTTCAACTGGTGGAATCAATATTAGTGGACTCAAGAGATATTTCTTGAGTATATCAAATGATTCTTGGCAATCCTCAGTCCATTGATAAGTGACTCATTTCTTCATTAATTTGGTGAAAGTTAACATTTTCCAGCCAAATTGGCGATAAAGCGCCGAATATTGGTCAAGTGTCCTTGAAGTCCTATCAATTATTTCAAATTTCGAGGAGGTGACATGCCAATGATTGATTTTGTTTTCTCAGGATCAACTTTAGTACTACGATGGTGTATAATAAATCCAAGGAATTTTCTTGAAGTTACTCTGAATGCACATTTTAAGGGGTTCATCTTCAAATTATGTTGCTGAAGCTTGCGAAATATGGTTTCCAAATCAGCTGAGTGATTGGAACATTGTTTGGATTTGACTACCAAATCATACATATAACATTCAAAAAAATTTCCTAAAAAGGGTTTGAAGATATGGAGCATGGCACGATGGTATGTCGCGCCTACATTCTTTAAGCTATAGGGAATTACCTGATATCAAAACACACCTTGAGGAGCCTTAAATGCTGTAGATTCTTCATCCTCTGGAGCCATTCAAATTTGATTATACCCATAATATCCATCCATGAAGGAAAGAGCTTCATATCCAGCTGTTTTATCAATTAGAAGTTCTATAATTGGGATTGGAAAATCATCTTTAGGACAATACCGGTTAAGATCTCTGAAATCAATGCAGACTATAATTTTCCCATTATTCTTTTTCCCTGGGACAATATTGGCCATCCATTTGGGATACTGAACTTCCCAAAAAAATTTGTCCTTTATAATCTTATTAAATTCAACTTCAATTTTAGAGGCATGAGTTGGGTGTGTTCTCCTTGCTGCTTGCTTGAACCCACAATGTTCTTCTGACAAACCCAAATGATGGGTGGCTACATCAGGATTAAGACCTGACATTTCTGTATAATTTCAAGTAAATATATCTTGATTTTTCTTTATAAAGGAAGTATACACCTCTTGCTACTCAAAGGTCATGGCCACACTAATTAAGGTGGGGCGTGGATCTTCTCATGTACCCAAATTTATTTCTCTGAGTTCATCCACGGTGGTAGAAACACCTTCTTAAAATGCTGGAGGAGCATCCCCGATATCTTCCTCTTCTTCTTCATTATGTGTTACCTATTCTATTTCCATTATCATGGTATATGACAAGGAAAAACTCTCAATATGAGGGGAGGAGTCAGTATTTGAACATCTCAAAGAAGAATCCACCATATCTGACCCTACTGATGATGAAGGGTCTTCCATTGGTAAAGAGGGATTGATGGATTGGGAATAAACATCTTTGTCTCCCTCTAATATTACTACAATTTATTCTATTCTGATTGACGAAGTAGAGGCTCTTTGTAGTTCAGTAGATGAAATAAAAACATCTCCATTCAAGCTTCCATCATTGCTTGGTGTATCAATAATTTCTCCCATGTTATCAGGCTCAATTTCCGCAATTGACATTATGGGAATTATTGGATGAGCTCATGGATTTGGTTTTACCCTTTCAACATGATTGATGGGTGACACATAATCTATACTCAAATGAATGAATGGATTTGATGGAATCTTTTTCAGTCCATTTGAAGCATTAACTCTAGTTATCTCCTTGGCCGTGGACTTTGTTCCTTTTGTGTAATAAAACACTACCTCAATGTATTGAGATACACATGTTTTGAACGGATCCTTATCACCATACAATGTTCTGATATGACCATTGAAACAGTATTTTAGACATTGGTGGTATGATGAAGGTATGGCTACATGTTGATGAAACCAAGGCCTTCTAAGAAGAATATTGAAGGTTGTGTCCTGACGAACAAGCATCAAATCTGAATTAGACAAAAGATCTCCAAACTGAGTTCTAAGTGTAATTTTTCTGAGAGTTTCTTGTTCATTATTTTCATATCCTTGCAACATTAAAGTCAAATGAGATAAGTTAGATTTCGTTATGCCCAATCGACGAAGTGTACAAATAGGAATGTGGTTGACCCCAGAGCCATTATCAATGAAGGCTTATCGGATATCCATGTCATTGACCTTGCCAGATAGATACAAAGGTCTGATGTGTTCATGTACCACATGGTCTTCATATTCATTTGTAAAAGATATGATAGCATGACATTCTGCAGAATCATTCTCTCTATGGTAAACCTCAGCAACCAAAAATTCAGCTTCGAATTGTTGAGGACATAAAAAGGCCTCAATGAGTGCTTCTCGAATACCTTTTGATAGATTCAAAGAATCAAAAATTTATAAATTGTCTGGTACTTGGGAAAACTATTTAAATAAATCATACATTTGGTCCAAAGATCTATGTTTCCTAGCATGGATATGTGGTTTTTCATATGATTTGGAAATTGATGCTTCTGTTATAGATGTATTCTGTGTTGAAACAGAAGTGGGAAATACCACAGACTTTGGTAAATTAGACTGACTAAGTATATTCATCTGCTGAGAAGAAGATGGTGTAGCTTCTAATCAGTCCTCTAGAATTATTATGCCAGAACTAGACTTGATTTTCATCGAAGAAACTCCTTGTTCATTTTGAGCTCGCAAAAGGCTTCTTCCATGAGTTTCTGACACATATATGGTTTGAGTAGGGGTAGAGTTAAAATGATGGTTTTTGAAATTCCCAAGTCTTCCCATGTATCCTTTACCTTGGCCTCTTCCTCTAGTTCCCCAATTAGGCATATGGAATTCTAGCTCAATATAATTAGAATCACCATTGGCATAAGGATATGTTAAATGGATAACATTAATGGAACCAAAGATTAATTCTTTGTTTGATGAGGATTCTCCTTGACGTATTACTTCTGGTTGTACCATTTGGCGGGGCGGTGCCCATAATTTTGAAATAGATGGCATAAAATTTGCTAGGGTTAAGGAAAACTTTGTCCTTGACATGAGATCATTTTTTTCTGACTTCTCTTTATCCTTATAACCACTTTGTTTCTTTGAGGAATGACCTTCCCATGAAGATGGTTTTGTTGTGGAGGGAGTTGTAGAAGACACAATTGGTTGTTTCAATTGTGTTCATAAAATAGCATGAGTCTGGTTGATCATTTTCCTGATCATCCAATCATCATATTTTTTCACATTTTTACTTTTAACCTCTTTCCATTCTCCCTCTTCCCCTGGATTTGTGGAGTAACACATGCTACTTGAGCTGATGACCTTTTCAATTTCACTTGTCTAGAGTCTATCATCTTTTTCAGAAGTTCTTTGAAAACAAAGCACTATTGAATGGGGTCTCCTAACACTTGATGAAAGGGACAATAATTAAGATGATCTTCATCTCGATCATTATTTGGCTTCTCCAGCCTTGGAAACTAAACCAAATTGTTTTCTAAGTCTGAGATGAAGTAGCTATGAACTTTCTCATTCCTGAAATAATATATTTTATTTTTTAATTCCTAAAAATGTTTCTGCCTTTGATCTATTTGATCATCTTGACTAGGTGGTCGTTGCTGCTAATGCTCAGGAAGCGGAGCCCTTCGGTGTGATGAAGTTATTGAAGTAGAAGCAGGTATAGGTGCCTGTCTGAGTGTAACTATAGCATCTTCTGCCTTTCCAGTTCTCCTTCCTGGAACTGATTGAACTACACAAGTTTTAGCCTTAGTTTCTATAATAGATTCTTATATCTATAGAGCTATTTAAGTAAGGTCCTGAAACCCTCCTGTGTATTTCACAGGTATCAATGGTGTGTGTAATTCATCACGAAGATTTTCCACAAAGATTGGAAGCAACTCTTCTTGAGGGATTTCTAAAAATATGGAATTTGTTAATCCCTCCCAGCGAGCAATGAAATATGAAACTCTTTCATTTTCCCTTTTTTTACAATTAGTAAGATAACGAATTTTCATATTTGGTAATGTGGAGCTAAACAGAAGAAGAAATTTCTGATGGAGATCTTTCCACCTTGTAACCGATCGAGATTGCAAACTTGTATACCAGACAAAAGCTGGTCCTTATAATGACTGCACAAAACACCTAAGCTTAACTACCTATTATTGTTGAGAAGTTCCATCATAGGATCACAATGAGAAACAAAATGTTTTAAGTGCTGTTATGGATCTCCCAAACCATTAAAAATTGGGAATGTGGAATTCAAAAAATTTGGTGGTGTAGGAATTGCATCCACCCATTCAGGGTAAGCTTTATTTTCTGGATGAATTGGTGCATGTCATTCCTCCATAGATTCTAACTGAGCCATTAATGCCTCAAATGTATTTATAAGTATTTTGGGAATAAATGGATGAGATAGATTTTGTGCAGGTATTGCAACTAGAACTTGAGTTTGTGCAATGACTGGTAAGACCACTGATGGTGGTGTTGATATCTGTCATGGATAACCCATGGAAATAGGTCAATTAGGATGTATATCATCCTATCTTGATTGTGTACCCAATGGAGAGAATTCATTATCTGCATCTATAGTTACTACAAATCCCCCCTGCTGAGGAGCTTCTATAGGATTTGCAAGTTGAGGATTTGTTTGGGGAGTATGTCTAGTGGAAATTCTTTTTCGAAGAAACTCTGTATTAAGACTTTTCAACTCCTTAATTTCCTCTTCTTTCTATTCAAATATCTCTTCATGTGAAAGAGATTGAGCCTCTACATTGGAAAAGTGAGGTGCAATCTGACCTTTTTCATTTCCCCTTGTTAGATGCCTTTCGGAGAGGGGGGAGTTGGTTATTTGAAGGCATACCTAGATTCTGGGTAAGCCTCTGATTTTGGGTACGTACACCTTCTTAATTTTCCTTAGTGTGTACCATATTGTGGACAATAACTTCATATTCTAATTCCCTTGAAATGTAATTATTTTCTGGAGGATCTTCTACAGTGGTATTGATAACATTCACTAACGCATAATGCATTGATGGCATTCTATCAGTGTTTCTGGTAAATCTTATCCATTTTTTTCTTTCATGAAACTCCATTATCCTATATAAAGAATTCCCTAGAACTATTTGGTAGATAGTAACATGAAGGTAATCATTGGATAGTTCAGTTGTATGATTTCCTTGTGGCTTCTTCCCTAATCGGGAGAAAACAGACTTCCATTGAGGAGGGGATTGTAGATGTGAAAAAGCCCCCAGCCTTGCAGGTTGGGGTTGATCACGTTCTTCTTCTTCAAATAATTGAACATTGTTTAATGAATTTGAAGGTTGCATTAAATGAGCCCCCATACAAGAAAGATGGGGTGACTCCTGAACTGCTATAGCTAAAATTCATGCAACTGCTCTTCGACTTTTGCAGATTTTGGTCCGGACATTAGTTGGTTGCATCATCCGAAAATTTACTTAAATCACCTGTTTCAGAATATCGTTGTGCTATTTCATACATTTTCATCCTCTGATGCCTGACATCCTCTAAACATGATGCATGGTCAAGATTCTCAGAGGCTTGATGTAGAAGTATCTCAACAACTTCTTTTATTAGGGCCTGAGTCTGATGAGAACTTCTTGAGGCTTGTTCTTGAGCGTAAATTTGATTTCATACAAAACCTATTGACTGTGGCTGACCTTGGGCAATAACATTTCATGACACCACTTTGGGAAGACTTTTCTGATTTTGGAGTGTAGTGAAATGAAATTCTCCATATGCACCCCATCCTCTGATGTGAACATTAAATGGGGAATCAAAAATTAATTGGTGTTGCCTCTTTAGAGCATTGAGACATGTGCACTGAAAGGATTCTCTGTTGTTTTTCAACCCTTGGATGTTGGAAAACTGAAAAGAGATGCCAAGTCAATTTGGATTTGTAACCCTTCTATTACCTTTATATGATTTTGATATTCATCATATGGTAATACTTTAATTTCCAAATTACATAGAGTTTCTCATAAGTTAAGACGAATTTTGTGAATGTAATCTTATATAATCAATTTTGGAATATCAAACTGAGAATTTTACGAAGGCCAGAAAATGACCGGTATTTCTTCTTTAGCTAATTTTTTCCTCATGTTTAACACATCTTTATCATCTTCCAATAGAGGTTTCTCCACTTGGTCTGACCAAAGTGGATGCTCTGCATTAGAAGATAAATGACCCAAGGGAGGTCCAGAGAATGACCATTCTATTAAGATGTCTTCTAACTGAGAAAGTGTTTCACCCATAAATGACAAGGCATCAGACATGACTAGCCTTGGGTTTGAATGTGCCTTGAGATATGAAGGATTTCTTGTTACTACATTGTCAAATATGGAATTGTTTTGACAATGCTAAATACTACTGTGGAGAGGACTTTCGTAGTGAATGCCTTCATGGGGAGGATCACCACAATAGATTACAGCAAGGGATAAATCTTCTTGTTCCTTGGTCTTCTGTCAACACTAAGGGTTTTCGTGGATCTCATCGAAAGATAGACACTCTAGATTGACCAAATATTGATTAAGAAAGCCTTCATGATGAAGTGTCCGATGGAAAACTTCATAATTACAACTACCACTCCAAAAATTTGGTAATGAGAGGGTAGGATCTTGAGTAGCAATAGATAAATTTTTGAGGGCTTCAAGAACTATAGCATTAAAAGGAGATAAATCACAACTTGACTCTTGATTTTCCAATGGTATTTGGTGAGATTTATTTTTGGGATGTTCTCTTATACTTAGTTGGGGCCACCTTCTAGAAGAATTGGTTATAATGGGTAGGTGTATGTGGCTGCCTTGAAATAGTTACCGGAACGAACCGATTAACTCCAATTGGAAAGGGTGTATTTTCTCGATCCTATTGTCTATATGATATGGGGGAAAATGCCCCATGACCCACCTGGAATAGAACAGAGGTATGTATCTGCTCTGGGATGACATACTGATGTGTCATCCCATATGTGGGGACAATTTTATATGTCTGTTCCCCTGATACTACTAAATTAGTTAAAATATTCTAGCATGCTTCTAGAATATGGGTAGGGATATGCATCTGACCTTTCACCATTAATAAGTTGTTTTTGGTGACTTCAGTAGCCAGAATGGGAATATACATCCATTCCATATCTGGAGTAGGTGTATGTTCCATCTCATGTCTTCCTTTTCCTATCAATGGATATTGATAGTACTCACGCATGGGGGAAGAGAGTTGGCTCTGCCCCAAATTTGTCATCGGAGCTTTACAAATGACTTATCTGGGTGCGACCAAATGAGAATGTTGGTAGGATTGATGAACATTGGAAGTTTTATGTGCCAACTAGATGTTTTTGGTCAAGTATGGTTGACGGGCTTCCTTCAATATAGGCAGACACGAATGCTGAAAAAATTGGTGTCTGTAAATAGGTGTATGTTTCTGTTTACTAGTTTCCACCATATTAGATTGGTGGGCCTCTATAAATGAAGTCAGACGATCCTAATAACTGGATGATAAGTTGTGAGCAGTTGTATGTTCCTGTTCACGATACTCCAATGGGTTTATCTGGTAGGATTGGTGGGTTGCTGTTAGACGAGCCTGTTGAGCAGCAAAATTAGAACAGATAGGTGTATGTTCCCACTCGTTGTTTGTCATCGGCTTTGGTCGATGGACTTCTTTGGAAGAGGCAAAGGTGACAACATGCTCCTTGTTGACCGGACATTGTCCCTGGTGGTTCATCTTGCATGCCCGGGTCTGAGAGACCTGGGCCAAACATCCAGAGGCAACACCCCCATCATGTTGGGGATACACTACCACATGATTGCTAGTCGGAGTCCCCAGGAAGGACTCCTACATTATTGAATTGAGGCCTTGAGTGGATTCTTTATCCACCTACCTAGAGTATGGGAGAGATTGATTATTGTGTTCTAGGGATAAAGACCCAAAACGGTTGGATACGGTGGTTGGCACTGTTTCCTTCTTGATCATTAGTCGTTTTTGGCCAGATGATCGAGGATTTTTGTTGACATGGAGGGCCTATCAAGTAGCCTCCAATGCTGGGATTGTACCATTATAGCGATATTCCTTCACCATTACATTAGAGACCCAGCGTTGAAGACATTGGGTTGGTGATAACATCCTTCCTGTGGATGGTTATCCATCTTGAGCAACTGCCAGGAAGTTCACAGATGTTGTCTTGGAGAAAGTTATTCTTTGGTTTGAAGGGAGTTCAGAGGAAAACTAAGAAAAATGACAAAATTTATTAAAGAAACGTATTTTCAAATGGATAACTGCATGATTAATTACTTTTTCTATCCTTCCTTTATCAATTGATAGGGGGATAACATATGGGTAACATTATTAACTTGGTTAATGAGTCACATCAGGTCACCAATTTTGTTTCTTAGTTCCTTGAAACTTGTGTTCTAGATTTATTAATCACTATTTGTAGGTGGTTCCCATTGGATTTATTCATGGAACCAGAAACATCCAATAGTTCTTTATCCAAAAGAGGACCTTCTTTCCAAAGGTAGGCATTCGTTGTGTTTTGAACATTATGAAACTTAAGAACGTGCACTGGTCAAGAGGATGGGAGGTCGAACTCGTCACACTCTATTATGGTGGAATTATTGTCTACTTTGGTACTCTCTTTGTAAAATAAAAATATTATCATGAATCCTTATTAGTACACCAAGTATATCATAAGTATCTCCTGGAATTTTCAATCATTTATTAACATGTGTAAAAATCTAGAATCATCAGTATGCATTCAAGGTTCTTCATCAATGGAAACATCTGTATGTATTCAAGGTTTTCCATCGATTTTATCCTCTAATATACTGATTAGAGATTCTATTAATCATCATAATGATGATACTAGTTTTTAATCCACTCAGTGGGGCACTCTCGAATTTATTGTCATCTAGGGAGATGAAATTTTGTTTTAATCTTGCGATTGTGCTCATAAAATGGGCTACCTATGTATACTTGTGAAAGAAATCAAAACCCTTGTAGTTCGATGCCTCTTAGTGGGACACATCATTACTTTTTAAGGTCATGTGATAAGGACCTCTAAGTGGAAGGTTCTTAGTTTAAACTTAGTGTGGGAATTATGCTGAAGTAGCCCGAGGAACTTAGAAAGGATATGAGTTTCCAAGTAGGGTTAGACTCTATTGAGAATATGGCCCTAAGGAGAACAGGTTTGATTTCAAGTGTGGGGTTTGAACCTCAAGAAGACTTCCTAAGTATCCCATATGGATGGGAATCAAATCCCACGTAGTTTAATGAAGTTGGGACTTACTTTCTAAAAAGGATGCCTCAATGATTTGAGGACTGAATTTGAGGATTATTTCCTAAAGAGGATTCCCAAATTAGGTGAATTAGGGTTGGATTCCTGAGGAGGATATCTAATGAGCTCAGGCTCGAAAAGAGCTTCCTACATATCCTGATTTGAACATGAATTAGAGTTCTCATAGTTCTTTACATTGATTGTTTGTGTGCATGTTGTAACCATTATATATCTCTAAGCCCACATGAGTCATTCTCGGTGTGAGAAACAAGAGGATGTGAAGGATTCAAAAATTAAACTTTACACTTTAAAATTTTTCCTCCATAGTAATGGAAGAGGGCGTGTCGACCGTGGAAGAGGGAGAGGCGACGAACCTTACCTCTATTCTATTTACATTGGACAAGGGTCCGACGTAAGGAATAAGGGGTGAAGGTGAGGGGATTATACCAGGATGGAAGCCTTGAAATTAGTTTTGGTAGAGGAGGGAGACTTCTTCTATACTTTCTCGAAATAGAAAGTACGAAGTGTACCTTCCCTACTAGAGACTTGAGGTTCCGGGTCACCTTTTTAAGAAAGGCGAGGCCGGTAACCAACCCTCCTCCAAACTGGGAACTTCCCAACATTGTTTCTGAGAGAAAGGTCCATGTGACTGCGGATATAAAAAACCCCAAACATCCCATGAATCCTAACCCCATTGTGAAACAAATGTGGGAAACCTTCGACTATATAAATACAAACCCAAATAGTAGACACGCTGATGTGCCTTTCCTAATGGTTTGAGAAGTCAAGAGGTTTTGGTGGAGGCTTCAACGTAGTCCATTTCAGATAAGGGGACTAGGGAAGAAGATACCCTACCATGAATGGCTTTTAAAAGAGGGTAGTTCATCTGGTCACATAGGTACTTCTCGCAATTATGCCGCATAGGTGCCCCATGTTGCTTGAATCACTTTGGTATACTATGCAGCTATGTTGCAAAGGTATACCATGTAGCTATGTCACCTAGGTATACCATGTAGCTATGTCATGCAGCTATGGCACGCAGGTGTACCGTGTAGCTATGGCGCGCTGGTGTACCGTGCAGGTAAGGATGATGGCTGAAAAATGTGAAGAACCTCAAAAAATTCTTATACCATTTAATTATCTCTCCTCTCATGGTTTAGAGAGCTACCTGAGACTTTTTTAGGGATATAGGCGAAATAAATACACAATGGGAGCTTCCGAGAGTCTTTCACTTTTTTTTAGTCCGGAAATGGGTAGCCCAAGGGCTCTATTTATAGGCATGGATGGGCCTGGTCGAAGAGATGTTTCACGTGTAGGTACATTGTGCAGCTCTTCCATGCAGGTGCTCCGTGTAGGGATAAAAAAACATCTTCTAGCGTAGAGGTCATCCACGTAGGATGGCCCCGTAGCTCGTCCGTGTAGCTCAACCGCATAGCTCAGTGAAGCTACATCGTCGTGAATCACTTTGGGATTATTGTAGATTTTCCTTTGTACTCTTTGAATCTTTCTTTGGGATTGGAAATATCCAAAGGTTGTCTAGATTTTTGGTTACTTTCTCAAGTAGTTTCAACAATCCTGAAGAATCTATGTAGCTCTTTTTTTATGGACATCCGACTATAGACGGTATTCCATACTCAAATGGATGTGAAATCTCATCCCTCCTGAAAGCATATCTAAGAATGAGAAGTGATACAAGGATCCCTATTAGATATTATATAATATGGAACTCCTTGAAAATGAACAATCTCTTTAAAAAAGTGATTTCCCAACTCCTCAACCTTGGCTGTATCAATAATGCATATAAAGTGAACTGACTAGGTTTGCATTTCGATCGAATCCCATATCGTATTCTTGTTTCTCTGGGTACATGGAAACCCAACCACAAATTCCATAGGGATATCATCTCACTTTTAGGTAGGGATTGTATGTGGTTGAATCAAACCCAAAGGCTTCTAGTGCTTCAACTTCACCTGTTGGGGCATAAATCATTGAGAGACAAACACAACAATGTCTCATCTTATAAATGGACACCTTAATTGCTACCTAATATCATAAAAAATATCTATGGTTCCTAGTTTCATATCCCACTTGGACTTATGTAAATCTCCCATGACTACTTTCCTTACTACTAACAACACAAAAAAATGATTCTGATAATAGAGAACCCCCTATTTGGAGAATGAACAATTGGAAATTGTCTACCCACCATAAAAGTGTTGTACCTCTCGAACCCCTCGTGGTTTTATTTTCATGATCACAATCACACTCTTGTTTATCTAATCCTCTTTTAAGTGTTTTTGGATGATAGGCATGATTTCAGGTGGCCAAGGAATTGGGCCAAGAAAGCAACAAGGCAAAGTGGACTGAAATTCAGTCCACCGGCCAACTGATGGAAGATCACCGGCCAGCCGATGGAGTCCTGGACAGAAGGCATCCCTCTGTCCAGACCACCGGCCCACCGGTGTCACACCAGCGGCCAGCCGGTGGCACCCAGAAAGAAGAGGTTGCTACTGCCTCAGCACCGGCCAACCGGTGGCCTCAGCACCGGCAAACCGGTGGAGCCTGAGCCCGAAGGCCTCTCCATTTTGCACACACCGGCCAACCGGTGGCTCAGCACCGGTCAGCCGGTGGAGCCAGTCAAACTAGCCGTTTGGCCTTTGACCAGGCTGGTCCACTTGCCTCCCAACGGCTCCGAAGCCCTTTCCAACGGCTCCGAAGACCTCCAAAGGCCATATGAGGGTTCCCCCTCTATAAATAAAGTACCTTTATCCCCCAGAAGCAAAAGAAAACATAACCAAGCCATACGGAAGCCAACGGACATATTTTTGATCATTTGGCGAACCTCCGGCGGATTGCTCCAAGGGAACCCCAATTGATCCAACACAATTCCACATCCAAGGAGCATCACCAAATAAGCTTGGGAGTGCACGTCTTCAACTCCAATCATCCATTGGCGCCCAAGGCTTCTCCAAATACGGTTTTTATTGTTTATTCATTTTGAGCTTAAATTTGGGTTTGTGCCTACAAACCCCAACTCTTTCTCTCATCCTTTCTTTGGGTTCTCACACCACCTTCAAGGTGTGAAGAGGTTAGTCAAGCCTTCCCTTTTAAAAGGCTTGAATCAAAGGTGAGCTAGCCTTCACCTGTAAGAAGGCTAGTGGGTTCTTGCTCAACCATTGAAAGCAAGTGGGTTCTTGCATAACCATTAAAAGCAAGATGTAATAGGTGAGCTAGCCTTCACCTGTAAAAAGGCTAGTGGGTTTCTTGCTACAACCATTGAAAAGCAAGCGGTAGAATCTCTCAACGGTTGAGTTGGGAGCGGAGACGTAGGCCGGGTTTTTGGCCGAACTCCGTTATCAATTTTGTGTCTTGCCTCATTTATTTCCGCTGCACCTTTAACTTTGATTTTAATTTGTTAATCATTTTTTAAAAGGCAATTCACCCCCCCTCTTTCCATCACTCCCTTTTTCTCCGCCCAACAATTGGTATCAGAGGCAAAAATTGAGTAATACCCTAACCGGTTTCAAATTCAAGATATTTTTTTTTTGATGGCTTCAACCTCTTTCGCCCCCGAAGGCTTTTCTTTGGGTCGTGCTCCATTTTTTGATGGAACTGACTATAATTATTGGAAAACCCGCATGACTACTTTTCTTAGAAGTATAGGTTATCCTATTTATAAAATTGTCATGCAAGGTTACACTCTCTCTTCTCCCGATGAATCCAAATGGACTCAAGCCGATATAAAAAATTTCGAGCTTGATGGAAAAGCCATGAACGCTCTACATTGCGGCCTTGATCGTAATGAGTTCAATCGAGTTTCCACATTCACCTCCTCACATGAAATCTGGAAACTTTTGGAGGTTACCCATGAGGGGACCAACAAAGTGAAGGATACTCGATTGGACATGTATCGTCAAGATTTTGAGTCTTTTTCAATGCATCCATCCGAATCTATTTCTGAAATGTTTACTCGTTTTACTGATGTTTGCAATGGTAGAAAATCTCTTGGAGATAATATTTCTGCAGAAACCATGGTCAAGAAGATCCTATGGATCCTACCAAGCTCATGGGCACCGAAAGTCACGGCAATCCAAGAAGCAAAGGACATCAAGAACATGTCGGTCGAAGAGCTCATCGGATCCCTAATAACCTATGAGATCACCATGAGGAGGCAAGCTGAAAAGGAAGGCAAACCAATCAAAACTCCAAAGAACATCGCCTTCAAGGTACAAAAAGAAGAAAGCTCATCCTCCTCCTCATCTTCTTCCTCTTCAAGCGGCGATTCCGAAATGGAGAACCTTGCCCGCAAAATGCACATGTTCATGAAGAAGCACAAAAAGAAGAAATCCCACAAGGCCCGCAAGGCTCAACCCAACGAAAAATCTGAGCCCAAGGTAAAATGTTACGGGTGTGGCGAGAAAGGCCATTACAAGCCCGATTGCCCACTCAACAAGAAAAAGGCCAAACAAAAGGAGAAGAAGAAGGATTTCAAGGCCACATGGAGTGATAGCTCCACATCCAACTCCTCCTCCTCCTCGAGCGACAATGGTAACAAATGCCTAATGGAATTCCATGAGGTAACTTCTTCCGACTCCTCATCCTCTTGTTCTTCAAATTCAAATTCTTTCAATCACATGTCTTATGAGGATCTCCAACATGCTAGAGATCAATTGGAGGAAGGTTTTCACGAACTTTCTTCCAAATTTGTTGCTTTAAAAAAGAATTTCAAAAAACTTACTTCCGAAAAGGAACAAATTCTCAAAGAAAAGGAGGAGTTGTCCCTCAAAATCAAAAACCTTCCCGATATTGATTCCATGGAATCAACTATCAAAGATTTAAGGGAATCCCTTGCCAAGTTCACCCAAGGGGAACAAAATCTGACCAAACTACTAGGTTCTCAACGTGTAACTAGAACCACCCAAGGGCTTGGCTATTCCAAGCAAGCTTCCTCCTCCCATGCTCCTACTATTTTTGTAAGGGGGAGCTCCCAATTTAAATTTTGTAATTATTGTAAAAAACCCGGGCACTTAATCTATGAGTGCAATTGTAAAAATGCCCGGTATGGCCGCCCCAAAAGTATTTTCTTTAATGATGAATTTTTTAGGAGAAGACCCGCCACTAGACAAGTGTGGATTGAAAAATCCCTTCTAGCGAGTCTCTCCGGGCCAAAATTTGTCTCGGTTTCAAAAACCACTCCCCGGTGAATTGTTGTTTTATTTAGGGGGAGTTAGGTTTGTTTAAGCTTTTTTGTTTTATTCAAAACTTTCTTTTCAAACTTTCAATTTCAACACCTGGTTTCAAATTTTTCAATTCAAAATTTTCTATTCAATTTTCATTTTTTTTAAATTTTCAACTCTTGATATCGAAATTTTTATTTCAAACTTTCAATTCAAACTATTATTCAATTTTTCATTCAAAACTTTCATTTCAAATTTTTGATTCAAAACATTCAATTCAAATTTCAAAAATTTCAATTGGTTTAAAATCTCCATCTCGTTTTTCAACTCATTCCCTCAATCAAGTTTTATGCCCCGTGCTATTTTGATAATCACAAAGGGGGAGAAATTCTTGATTGATTGGGGGAAAAATTCTTTAAAGCATGTTTTTCATTTCATTTTCTACATTGTTTGTTTTGGTGATTGTGATCATCAAAATAGGGGGAGATTGTTGTACCTCTCGAACCCCTCGTGGTTTTATTTTCATGATCACAATCACCCTCTTGTTTATCTAATCCTCTTTTAAGTGTTTTTGGATGATAGGCATGATTTCAGGTGGCCAAGGAATTGGGCCAAGAAAGCAACAAGGCAAAGTGGACTGAAATTCAGTCCACCGGCCAACCGATGGAAGATCACCGGCCAGCTGATGGAGGCCTGGACAGAAGGAATACCTCTGTCCAGACCACCGGCCAACCGGTGTCACACCAGTGGCCAGCCGGTGGCACCCAGAAAGAAGAGGTTGCTACTGCCTCCTCACCGGCCAACCGGTGGCCTCAGCACCGGCCAGCCGGTGGCACCCAGCCAGAACAGTGACACCTACTGCCTCAGCACCGGCCAACCGGTGGAGCCTGAGCCCGAAGGCCTCTCCATTTTGCACACACCGGCCAACCGGTGGCTCAGCACCGGTCAGCCGGTGGAGCCAGTCAAACTAGCCGTTGGGCCTTTGACCAGGCTGGTCCACTTGCCTCCCAACGGCTCCGAAGCCCTTTCCAACGGCTCCTAAGACCTCCAAAGGCCATATGAGGGTTTCCCCTCTATAAATAAAGGACCTTGATCCCCCGGAAGCAAAAGAAAACATAACCAAGCCATACGAAAGCCAACGGACATATTTTTGATCATTTGGCGAACCTCCGGCGGATTGCTCCAAGGGAACCCCAATTGCTCCAACACAATTCCACATCCAAGGAGCATCACCAAAGAAGCTTGGGAGTGCACGTCTTCAACTCCAATCATCCATTGGCGCCCAAGGCTTCTCCAAATACGGTTTTTATTATTTATTCATTTTGAGCTTAAATTTGGGTTTGTGCCTACAAACCCCAACTCTTTCTCTCATCCTTTCTTTGGGTTCTCACACCACCTTCAAGGTGTGAAGAGGTTAGTCAAGCCTTCCCTTTTAAAAGGCTTGAATCAAAGGTGAGCTAGCCTTCACCTGTAAGAAGGCTAGTGGGTTCTTGCTCAACCATTGAAAGCAAGTGGGTTCTTGCATAACCATTAAAAGCAAGCTGTAATAGGTGAGCTAGCCTTCACCTGTAAAAAGGCTAGTGGGTTTCTTGCTACAACCATTGAAAAGCAAGCGGTAGAATCTCTCAACGGTTGAGTTGGGAGCGGAGACGTAGGCCGGGTTTTTGGCCGAACTCCGTTATCAATTTTGTGTCTTGCCTCATTTATTTCCGCTGCACCTTTAACTTTGATTTTAATTTGTTAATCATTTTTTAAAAGGCAATTCACCCCCCCTCTTGCCATCACTCCCTTTTCTCCGCCCAACAAAAAGAAGTATGTAATGCTACAAAATTCATCATAAATCAGTTGATCTTGAAGAATAATTTTTAGAATATAGGATTTCAATACAACATTGGCCAAAGAAACCTCATCCCCTTTATTCTGAACTCCAATATGCAACTATGAAAAGAGAGTCATCAAGTTCCACTCTTCTGATGATTCTTTCACAACCTGGGTTGAAATTTTACCACTCAAAGAATCTATGATGACATCCTCTTTACTCGAGGAATAGGTGATGTCAAAATCAAAATACTATAGGTATTCCACCAAATTCCTATAGTAGAGATTGGAATATTTCTTTGGGGAGATATACCTCAAGATCTTATGGTCAGTGAACACAAAAACCTTTCTCTATAGAGGTATTGTCACCAACTCTTAAGTGAATGCATCATAGTTGAATGTTCAAGTTCATGGTTCAGATAATTATTCTCATGTGACCTAATCTAAAAAGATTCATAGCTAAAAACAAGGATACCTTTCATAATAATGAATTCCAATTGTGAACCTGATGCATCATAGAAGACCACATAGCTGTGTTCACTCTCTGGATGATTCAACACTAGTGCAATAGTCAAAATACTCTTTATCTCAACAAAATAACTCTAACATTAATAATTCCCATCTAAATTTACTCCCTTTAAAGTTATAGAAGTTATAATAGAATACAACTTTGATAAATCCTTAATGAATCGATGATAATAGCCAACTATACCCAAGAATCTCTAGATCTTGAAAACATTCTCTGGTTATTCCCATGTCATAATAGAATTTATCTTTTCAGGATCATCTGAAATATCATACTTTAACACCACATGTACCAATATTTTCAATTACAAAATCCATAATCCACACTTTAAAATCTTAGCATAAAGTAAGTGATTTCACAACAAAATCATAACTATTCATAGATGATGCATGTGACCCCCCCCCCTCGGACTAGGAGTAAATCAGTATGTTATCCAAAAAGACTACCACAACGGTATCCATATACTCATGGAAAATCATTTTAATTAATTCTATAAATACTTTCATAGAATTGGTTAGGAAAAAAATCATAATAAGGAACTCATAATGACCATACCTACTCTGAATGGAGGTTTTTGGAATGTTAGACTCTTTTATCCTCAACTGATGGTAACCAGAGTGAAGATCATTATTTGAAAAAGACTTTTCTTCTATCAAATGATCAACCAGATCATTAATCCATGGAAAATGATACTTTCTTTTCACTGCAAATCAATTTAGATTTCATTAATCAACACAAAATTGAAGTTAACCAACATCTTTTTTATTAAAGAGAATCGTAGCTGCCTAAGGTGACACACTCGGACGTATAATTCCCTTATCAAGAAGATCATCCAACTAGGATTTGAACTCTTTAATTTTAGATAGTTCCATTAGGTAAGAGGGAATAGAAATTGGTTGAGTTCTAGGAATTAACTCAATGGGAAACTCAACCTCCCTTACTGGTGGAAAACCAAATAAGTAAGAAGAAAACATATAGGGAAACTCAATGAAAACTGTAGGAAGATTACCACTCAAATATTATTTCTCTAGATAAAAAGAAAACACATATATCACTTTCCCTTACACCGAGTAATAAGGTATGACCCTATGAAACCTTGGGTCACATTCATTGTGAAAGACATGAGACACACCATTGGGTGCAGTAAAGGAGACCCATATAAGATAAAAATCAATATTTGATTTATTGGAAATGAGACAATCAGTTCTGAATATCACATCAAGAGGTTTCATGTCGAGAACTAGAAAGCTCCAAGAAATCTCAACTTCAGATAGAGAGAAGACAAAAATGATACTATAGAGACCCTGAACTCTCTTCGTACCAAGTGGTGTAGTAATATCCATTGTACAAGCTAAAAGATCCATAAGAAAATTAATCAGATTAAAAATATGTATTGAAATAAATTAATGAGATGCACCAGTATCAAATAGAGTTATTCCTAATGATGAAGCTATATTAATGGTACCTCTCACAGTCACTAGGCTCATATCCTCTTTCTATGGAAACTCTTTAATGGTGTGAATTAGCTTCCTTCCATATGCTTGTGGATGGAACCCTTTTATATGTGAATCATATAATTTCCCCACAATTTTAGGAGGATTTGATGATTCTGTTTTACTATATGGGGTGGAATAAATACGTCAGAATCTCTCTAAGTTCCCTAAACGTCCGCAAGAGCCACATTTATTGGGTGCCTTAGTGCCAACCCTCTTCGAATATCCTAGTTTTCCACACTAGTAGAAAATCAAAGGATCTCTTCCTAGAACTGTAGGAGTTCTATAATGACCCTCCTATTGAGAACTTTCGTGATAATCATCACACTTATTCTTTCCCTTGAAGGAACTCATGCTACCACATGGAGAGAAGGAAACTCGTGACAGCCCTGATTCTCCAACTAGGTCCATTTCAACCATGAGTTCTCTATCAATCACATAATCATAAGAAGGAATCTTCAATATGAAAACCTAAGAATTAATATCGTGATGAAGAAATAACTCTAACCTTCATGCCTTCACTCTCTCATTTTATACAATATCTTGTGTGAAATGCATGATCTCAGCAAAGCAGTTTGTATACTCTCTCACATTCATCTCAAACTTCTCAACTTTTAAAAAATTAGTGGAAATGGATAACAACATAGACTCTAGATACAATTGGTCAGTGAAAATAACCTTTAATTCCTTCCACTATAATCCCTCATGCTTCTTCATCATCACCATAGTGTCCCACCATCTCTTGTTTGGTCTTCCAACAAGAAGGTGGAAAACTTCACATTGATTTTGTTGGGTGTGTCCAAGAACCTAAAAATATTTCCAAGCTACACAACCATTCCTCAAACTCTTTAGGATTATTTGTGACTTTAAACGGTTCTGGATTCTGACAAATGAGCTCCCGAGAATGAACTTAGAAAATGTATCTCTAAGGTTCCATAGCTTGATCCTGAAGAGGAACCGCAAGTGGTGCATGTCCTAGAGTTAGGATAGTGTTCATAATCAACTCAAACATATTTGGATCTAAAATAGTATTCACTCACTGAGTTTTAGTAATATCCACCTCATGGATCTGATTCACATGTCTTCTCAAAGGCATGATGCTATGAAACCTCAAAAGACAACAAGGAAGACATTAGGTTACACAAAAATAGATCAACAAGGGAAATTAATTCCAATAGACAGAAAAAAAGGTTTGTATTCCACTATATCCATAACCAAATTGGGAAAAGACAAGAACTAATCCACAAGAACTCATTCCCTACCCACCCCTAGAAACTTAAGGTTCTTTATTATGAGAGTTGGACAGACACCCAATTGAAACTACCTTCAAAGTCCCAACTAGATTTCACAAATGCATACTAACTTCAAGACAAGAGCTCCACCTAGAACTCTGATACCACTTTGTCATGATCTAAACAGGTACCCTAGTAACCTGATAACTGAGCTGGTTCTGAAATACCCCGAAGGGTGTTCTCAATCCCGATGGGTTGATGACCAGCACATGGCATCATATAAACCGAATGTGGGAATGGGTTTTCCACAAACATTGTGGAGGTAAAAGAGACTAGGTAGAATTCATATCAAAAGAAACTCTATTGGGATAATTTACCAAAAGTAAAACATGTATTACATCCCAAAGTACTAAAACCAATTTACAGAAAATAGGGAAAATATTCCAAGACATGAAGGACATAAATCACCAAGTCCAAGGTTCAAGAGCTAGATCCACCTCTAAGAGATCCTTTTCCCTTACTCGAACCTGGAAGGAAACAATTTACAAACACCTAATAGAAAACGTATGGTGTGATAAAAATCCCATAAGGATTTAACTAGATATTCCATGAAAAGATACCAATATAAAATTAACCATCATAGTTATTTAAATTTTAAAACAAACAGGTTTGGTATTTGAAAACCATATTTAAAATAATCATGCTTTACAATTCAAAAGATGGATCTACTTTAACAATTCACGATACACATTTCAAATGATGTAAATAATTTTCAAGAAATATAATTACATTTAAACAAATGTGTGATTTACACAAATGGCCTCTTTCAAAAAATGGATTAAAAAACAGTTTTATATAAAATGATTTATATTAATTTAAAATTCATGTAAAATAGTATGAAATAATGGAATATATACATTTTAAATTCAAAGAAGCAAGTAACATGGTCAGGTTCCAAATAGGTGTGATAGTTCTAGCCTATAGGGACCCAACACTATGAAATGGAATGTATATACATATGCCCCTTTGGACCTAATGAAAAGGAGACCCATCACCATCACCTAAGGAAAAATAATGTGTTGGTATGATGTTTTTGAACATTGTAAGTCATAAATTGATGCCCAAAATTACTCACTAACAACATATGGCTTTCACGTTCTCTAGTACAAAAAAATTATAGGAAATCTATTTTAATACTAATTAAAATACACTTAATTCCATTCTCCTCTTTAAATATATCAATTTTCCCTCGAAAACCCATAACGGGTTTTTAATCAAAAATATGCATTTCACCAAGATAAAACCCTAAGGTTTCTATCAAAACCCATATTATTCCATTTTCAGAAATAAGGATTTTAATCCAATTCATGCAATTTCATAATTAAATCAAACAAATTAATTTTTAATCAATTCAATAAATTTCTTCCCAAACCCCCACATTCACTCGAATTGCGGTTTTTCAAAAAATTTCCATCAAATCAATTTTTCAAAATTTAATTAAAAAAATTAGTTGACCCAAAATTTCCATCAAATCCAAAATATAAATTATAAAATATAAATTTTCAAATTTATCATAAGCACACCCCAATTTAATAGAATTGGGTGTTTTCCAATTTCATACCAAAGCCCATTTTTTCTTAAAAACCCCAATTCGCCAAAATTGGGGTTTTCCAAAAAACATTGAAACCCATATAATAAAATAAAAACAATTTCATTTAATTTAAACATTTTAAATTTAAAAAAAATCATTTAGGGTTAATGAAAATTTGGCATTGTAACGGAACCACCTTCCTCGAAGTTTCTAAATCTCAAATTGTCGAACCTTAATCAAGATTTGTTGAGGAAGTACAATAACAACTGGATCTAGGGAACCAAATATCAAACATAGGAATATAACCCCAAAAATTGGTCTTTAGATCCATAATTAAGCACAATGATAAATATAACCCTACAGAGAATAAGATAAATCGTGGGAGATCTAGATCGTGACGAGGAAACTAATCATTATGAGATATAGGGGTCTAATCATTATGGATATTAGGGTTCATGAATCCTCCTTGTAATCTATAAGGAAGTGAAAAATGATTTTGGGTTGAAGGAGATCCATCATAGAGCTAAAATTAGTGCTTTGGAAATTTTAATAAAAATTTGGATTTGTTAAAATCCCTTATGCATGGTTTCCTAGGTATACCCGCACGGTTAGACCAAATTGTACCACCTAGTTGTGTGCCTATTTCAAATGGGCCACATGGTTTCTACAAAGAGTGTACATGAACTAACTAACATTGCACCAATCGTGAAAAATAACACTTCCTTGGGTAGCACTATTTTCTCTGATAGTATGCACAGTTTGAGAAAAATATACGCCAACCGTTCAATAGCCCAAATTTTTCAAAACTCTTGAAATTTTAACCCAAATAAACACTAAATGAAACCTAACCCTAGGTCAACAAAAATGAGGGATTATGAATACCTCAAAATAGTGATAGGATGTTACAGTTATGCTCTCATGGATTTTGTTCTTTGGTTATCTTATGATTCATGTATTATGAACTACCAATATTTATTCCATGATTCATGTATATGATCATTGATATGTAGGGTATGGTTTTAAATTTTTATTCTCATGTTCCATATCTTTATGTTCATGGTATACTTATGTATATTCCTATTTTACCCTTACTAAGCATCTTAGATCAACCTTTCTTATGTTTCCTTTCCCCATGTTATGAAGATATGATTTGCATATGATATGCCCAGTAAGTATGATACTGATGAAGAAGTTAGTTGGAGATGATTTAGATCACTTATGGAGCAATGTTTATATTTACAAGTTTTGAAAGAAATTAGACTACTATGGTCCTCAAGAGTGTGTTTGGGCAATGTAATAAACATTCATAAAAAAGGATGTAACATTTTTATATGTAAAACATGGTTCTCTATAGTTGGTATCAAAGGATAGGTTTAGTTAGCCTTTGGAAATATAGATGAGAAAAACATGGTGAAATCATTATGGATATATCCATCGATAAGTCTAAAAATGAGACATAGAATATGAAAATACCATTGAATTTTGGTAAAGGATAGAGTGAGTGGTTTCCTGTAAATTATGTCCTTGTATGGATAGTAATAGTTGATGTGGGTCAAGTACTGATGTACATAGGGGTAACAACCATGAAAACCCTGTATTGAGATAGTCTCAATTAGGAACATGTGCATGAAAATGAGATTTGAAACACACCTATTTTTACACTCTTGTGGGATATAATTTTGATATTAAAAAACTCTTAATGAACCATAATGAAGGAGTTAAAAAGAATATGACCACGAATGACCTAGGATAAACCTAAAGTTTCATATATTAAAAGAATAATTTTTCCAAATTTAGACCTATTATAAGTGGTTTTTAATGATTATGTGGTTCATACTTATGTTTATTGTTTCTTACACTACGCTTTTTGGTTTTAGTCAATGGATGGAAACCAAAGGAACAACATTAATGTTGAGTGTGGCAGAAATGAAATAATTTTCTTCTTTAGAATCCAAATGTTACGGGAGTTTCAATGAAAAATCTCATTGTTATCCTCAAAAAACATTCCCAGGCTATGAATCATGATGGACATCCAAATGAACAAATAAAGGAACAATATTCCATTAAGTCCTTCATGAGGAAAATTCTACCTTATTTTAGTGGATTTGTTTCTCCACTAGTTGATAAAAAAATGTTTTAGTACTACTGAAAAGATTTTTCCATTATCCAATGTCTAAAACCTGTAAAATTCATCATGTTTGTATACCATTTGGAAGGTTAAGTGGATCAATGGTTGTCTCGTATCAAGAATATGAGTAAACAAGATAAAATTGACTCCCTAGATTGGGATGAGTTCAAGAAATTATTTTTCAATATGTAATTTTCTCAAGTTCTTCGTATGAAGTTGGAGAATGAGTTCTTTGTGCTAAAGAAAAATGATTATGAATCTATTGGTACCTACAAGGAATATTTCAAATGACATGTGAGGTACACTTATATTATTATCATCCAACATTAAAAAAGTATTGATTGATTCTTAGGTGCCTTAAAATCAAGTCTATGAAAGGATTTATCCATAAGAGACTTCAGTAGATATGAAGAGATTGTGTGTTATGCTATCATGGTGGAAATAGAGGTTGGAGTAATGTATCAATATCAAGGTTTTTGACACGAAAAGTAAGATGGGGCTCAAAATAAAATCTAAAGACCATGTAGAGAAGAAGATGATCTTTCCATTATACTCAAAGTGTGGGAAGAAGAATTTAAGAAATTTTCTTAAAGGGTCTAATAAATTTTTTATGTGTGGAATGGGAGGTCAAAGGAAAATTTATTTCAAAACAGATGGGAAGAAGTTAGATAGTGATGTAAATAGAGAGAAATTTGTACAAATGAACCTCCCACACATAATTTATTCAAGTTTAAGTATAATGGTAATTATACTCACTAGTTCCCAAACTCGAGGGTTAATGATGACGATTGACAATAGTGACCACTTAGGCCGAGAGACAAGGGGAAATATCATAAGATCACTATTTTTAATGAAGGGAGCGATAAAGATGTGGTGAAAGATACATTACTATACAATCTTGAACTTCTAATGCCTTATTGAACTCTGGGTCTACCCATTCTTCCATATCTAAAAATATTATAAGGGTATCAAGATATCACCCAAATGATTATATATATAATTAGCAATGAAAAC
The DNA here is from genome assembly GCA_963277665.1 of Viscum album. Lineage (NCBI taxonomy): Eukaryota > Viridiplantae > Streptophyta > Magnoliopsida > Santalales > Viscaceae > Viscum > Viscum album. The sequence goes on along the minus strand of OY728155.1, from coordinate 185,147,344 downwards.
CACTAATGGTATACTGATCGCATCTTAGGAATATAATTCCTCTCTAATTGACATTGGTGGGAATGAACTTCCTATAAATATTTTCATTCTCCCCTGTTTGAATTTGATATAATCTTGGGAATGGATTATCTTTCTCTACAAAATCCCATAATAATTAATGAGGAAGACAAGTCATGTTTGATATTACATACTAACCTATGACTTTATATCAGTGTGACAATAATTACAATCTTTCGATGGAGATAAAATCCATTTTATGGGTCCTAATTTTCTTTCATAATGGGTGTTTATCTGATATGGTTAGGGAGAAAATTGACATTGATGATATGCCTATTATGCATGAATTTTTTTATGCCTTTCTGGAAGAGTTTCCAAGTATTCCATCAAAATATGATGTTGATTTTTCAATAAAACTCATTAATTGTTCCACACTAATTTTAAAGACACCATATATAATGGACCTAATAGAGTTATAGGAATTGAACAAGAAACTCCAGAAAAACCTTGACAAGGGATTCATTCGGCCAAGTGTGTCACATTGGGATGCACCTGTTCTATTTGTTAAGATGAAATATAGATTGATGCAACTCTGCATTGATTATCAGGAGTTGAACCAGACCAAAATCAATAAAAAGTATCCTCCTCCCTATATTGATGAATTTTTTTATCAATAACATGATGATCAATATATTTCCAAGATTGACCTTCATTCTGAATATCATCAATTGAGGGTTAACTAGGATATACCCAATAAAAATATTTGTACAAGGTATTCACACTATTAATATATAGTTACATTTTTCAATATTATTAATTCCCCCCCCATCTTCATGGATTTAATAAATAAAGTCTACAAATATTACCTTGATTAGTTTGTGGTAGTTTTTATAGATGATATTTGTATCCACTAAAAGAGTAAGGAATAGAATGAAGATAAATTTAGAATTATACTAAAGACCCTAAGGAAGGAGAAACTATATGTAAAATTTTAATAGTGTGAGTTTTGGATGAAAAAGGTTTCATTTTTTGGGTTATATAAACTCAATGGAGGGTATATCAGTAGTTCCATCAACGACAGAGGCTATTTAATGTTGGCCCAGACTGACCATCGTGATTGAGATCCATAATTTCCTTGGTTTAGATGGATGTTATCAATGGTTTGTGGATAATTTATCATTACTATCTAATCCACTCATCTAGTTAACTCAAAATGGTGTTAAGGACCTCTGGATAGATGTATGTGACAAAACTTTCATGTAAATAAAGAGAACGTATGTCAGTGCACCTATTCTTACATTACCCTATAGTGGAGAAGAGATTGTAATCTATAGTGATGCATCAGAGTTGGTATTGAGAGTTTTTCTTATGAATAATGACACGGTTATAGCTTATTCCCCATGAAAATTGAAGATTCCTGTGAAGAATTACTGAACTCGTGATTTGTAGTTAGATGTGGTAATTTTTGAATTATTGATATGGAGGAATTATATTTACGTATAAAAGTGTGATATATATACCTATCATAAAATTTTAAAATATATATCCACATAGAAGGAGTTGAATATACTCCAAATAATGTGGTTATAGATGATTACAGATTATGACTGGTCAATACATTACCTCCATAATAAATAGAACAAGGTAGCCTAGGATTTGAGTCAAAAGGATCATGATAGCTTATCCATGATGAGGATAAAAAAAGATCTAATATTTCTGGATTTGAAAAGGCTATATTTGAATCTCCTAGATGAAGGGTAAAAATATTATCTTGCTCACTTGAATGTTCAACCACCTATCCAAGTGATGATTAAAGAGGCACATAAAGAAGATGTAGAGCTAAAAAAGAAGGTTAGGAATGATCATGAGTTTTAAAATGATCATGATGAAATGATAAGGTTTGAGAACTGTGTATGTGTTTCTTTTATAATAGGCTTGAAAAGGATTTGTTATAAGAAGCTTATATTTCTTCATTCTCTATTCATCCAAGAAGTATGAATATGTATAGAAATTTGAAATAATATTTCTTGTGGGGTGAAATGAAGAGAGATATCATAGAGTTTGTATCACAGTGATTGGTATAAAAGAATTTAAATGTTGAATGTAAGTTGCCTAAGGTGATGTTACATCCTGTACCCATACTAGAATGGAAATGGGAAAAATCACCCTGGATTTTTTCATTGGACTTCCCAAAACATCTAAAAAGAATATTGATCTATGGGTTACAGTCGATCACCTTAAAAAGCCAGCACACTTAGTTGCTATCAAAGAATACTTCTATCTAGATCAGCTTTCTTGGATATAAATTAAGGAAGTGGTAAGGTTTCATGGAGTACCACATTCCATTTTATCTAATCAAGATATGAGGTTTACCTCAATCTTCTGGAAGTCTTTAATAAAATATTGATATAGAATTATGATTCTACAATGCATATTATCCTCAATATGATGTTCAGATTGAAAGAACAAATCAAGACCTTGAGGATATGCAGAAATATTGTTCTTTGGATTTTATAGGTGGTTGGGATCAACACCTTCCTCTTGTTGAGTTTTCTTACAATAATACCTTCAACTCAAGCATTCAGATGGATCCTTACGAGGCCCTCTTTGGAAATAAATATAGAGCTCCAATGAGTTGGAATAAATTTGGAGAAATTAAAATATTGAGACCTGGGATAGCTAAAGAAATGGAATTGAAGGTGATAGAGCACTGTCATGGGTGCTCTCAAATGATATTCAGTTTTAGGTTACTTAGGTGCAGCAGAGTGGCTGACCAAGGTCGTCTCTCAAAGGAGGAAGTGAATTTAACAACTTATTAAAGGTTTTATAAAAATAAAATAGAATATAATTAAAAAACTAGTTTAAAGGATGGGTTTGTTTATAGTTTATAAATCTAGAAGAATTTTTCTGGAATAATATTGTATTTTTTTTGTTTTTAGTTTTAAAATTATGTTTGATTAAAAAGACACAACAAGAAGATGTTTTTTTAGAAAATATTTTAAAAGATGTAATAGATCTAACTCTACCTCTTCAATAAATTATTTATCATTATCATTTAAATTAAATTCCACTTTATTATGACCCCTTAACTTATTAACCCCCAAATCCTACGATAATTAACCTTACCACAAAGATGAAGTTAATTAAACCCTAGGTTATCTTCGGAACATGTAATCGCAGCACCCTACTTTGATTGATGTTCTAAGGATATCTTATGGTCAGTGGTAAATTAAGGCACATATCCATTCTGGAAATGAGGATTAATTGTGTTTAGGGATTATATTTGAACTCTACAAATTTATCCCGTATGGTCTTGTATTACCGATTAATATCGCGCTCTCACAATTTACACAAAATCACGACCTCGCGTGTTTTGTGTTAATAGTCCAATTGCTTGCTTAGTTTCTTACAATTTAAAAACAGAATTCATGGATAATATTAAATTAATTACAGTATCTCAATGATTCAAATTAATTAAATGAAGAGGGTAGAAGATAGATCGATTACTAAAAGACTACTCTTCCATGGGTGGTGTAATCATCGTAGAAGCGTTTTTCATGTGCAATGGTTTATAATGGGTATAACCCAATAATGATTCTACTCAAGAATTCCAACCCAATTAGGAAGATTAAGAGAAGAATAAATTTAAACAAAATAGAAGAAAAGATGAGGAATAAAATAAGATCAAAGAAGTTTATTACACAAATGAAAACATTACAAAATGAAGAAGAGAAGGAGGCTTCGATGAGGGGATCCTTGCTTCAAGAGATACCCCTATTACAATGGTAGGAGAATTTGGGTGAAACAAATTATCCTTTGCCTCCAATCTCCTAATTCACTTACCAACCCCTCAAAATGAGAAAAACACTAATTTGGGCTCAATCTAAGCCCGTATGGAGAAGATAGGGCTCAAATAAAGAACCCATGTCCATTCTACCGAGTCCAACCCAACTTTTATTTCATGGCCCATTTTCAACAACTAAATGTAGTCTTTAGCTCTAGTGTCCTGAATAAAAGTTGTATAAAATTAAGTTAGTAACACTATTACAAAATATCAAATTTAAATAATAAATATAAAAATATTTATCTTCGAAATACTATAGTGCACTATAAAGGGTAAAACTCGAATTTTCACCAAATTTTCAAATGAATGATCAAATCCCAAATATTTTATAAATGAACATATTTAACACAATGTGAGGAAATTATATCATTTATTAACAATAAAATATTCTACAAAATAGTGTTTTATCAACTCCCCCACACTTTCCCTTTTGTACTCTTGGGAAAAACCTCATGTCAAGTAAACATCAATATTAAATCAAAACCAATTTTAAAACACATATCCTTGAGATCAAAAAATTACACACCAAGAAACAAAAGATATCATGCCTCATAAAAAACCATTATTTCAAGTTCTTCATTTATATCATTCAATATATTTCCACTTTATTTATCCTCCCATGCACAAAACACTTACCTCGCTTGAATTTTCTCTTATCACACAAATATCAAAAAAAAATTGCAATGTCTTTCTCACGCAAACCCATACAAGGGTAACCATAAGCTTGAGAAATTAATATATCACTACCCGATGTGAGTCAAGGACATATGTTTATCATGAGGAATTTTCAGGGTTCTGTGGCTTTCGGTTGGTAGGATTAAGATGTGAAAAACGTTGAGGCTGAATGAGGAGGGATTGACTCTTTTTGAAGAAAAATTTCATTAATCTAATTTTCACTTAAATATGGCCTTCTCCTCAATCCCAACAATATCAATTTAGCTCCATCATCATGAAAAGTCATGGAAGTTTTACACCATTCATCATTTTAGCATAAAAAATGTCAATCTTCTCAAACATGATTTTCTTGAAAGCTCCAGATGGGCACAGCTTTTCACCTCAATTAGAAGCTCTAGAAAAGGCACAACTTTCAATATAATGGTTTTCTTCAAAAGAAAACACATCTCTTCAGAATTTAATTTTTCACCCAAAGTATCACAGAATGTTGTAGCACAACACAACATAGCTTCCCCCACACTTAAGATCTACTAGATTATGCAATTTCACTTCAAGAGTTGGTTGGATAGGGAAAATTGGCTTGTAATGTGGCTAACCTAACAGGTTGTGCATGGATTCTAAGGGATACAAGGATTAAATGTTCAAGGTAGACCATTATAAAAAAGGATTCTTTGAAATAGGGGATTTAATACCAAACAAATGCCTCAATCATTTAAACATAAGTACTTCAAAACCTCAAGTTTTGACAGGAGTAGATCAAATTCTGGTTAAATCAAGCATGGTTTGGTTCTCTCAAGAAGTGAGGTGAATATAAAGAATATGAAAATAATGGTTCAGAAGCCTCATAGGAAAGTGATTTCAAATATAAAGACTGTGAGATGTGGCATGCGATTCAAAATTCAATGTACTTTTCATGAAATTACTAAATATTTGAACTTGAAACAAAGTCATTTTCAGCATTCATTTAAGTTCAGTTTCATGGGATAAATTGTTTCACTCATTGATATGAATTTCAAAATAGTGATGAGAATAATTTCAGCTCAAAAGTTTCAAAAACGCAAACAAAATTGAAAAATAAACACACAAAATTTGAAAAACACACAAAATTTTGTTTTTTTATAGGAAAACAATTGAAATTACTAAACTAAAAGGTTCCCTCCTCCACACTTAAAATATTGCATTGTCCTCAATGTGAACCCATGAGATGGTATATGCACATGAAATTCAAAAAATTTAAATAGGACAAATAATATAAAAGTGAAAGGGTTAGGAACAGCCTGATGTGCTCAAGTGATGATGGGGTCATGCAGTGTGATAAAATCCACTACATTAGTAGGAATTCCCTCAATGTATATCTTCAAACGTTGCCAATTGACTGTAAAGCTCCTTCTTGTGTACTCTTGTGTGATCTCCACTACACCATAAGGAAAAACATTAGTCACAACATAAGGACCTAACCATCTGGAATGCAACTTACCAGCAATCAGCTTCAGTCGTGAACTATAGATAAGGACTTTATCTCCAACATGAAACTCCATTTTTTGGATCATTTTGTCATGATCTACTTTTGATCTTTCCTTGTAGAGCCTTGAGTTCTCATATGATGACTGTCGAATCTCCTCAAGCTCTTGAGTTTGTAACTTCCCTTGAATTCCATCTTGGGCCAAATCCATGTTTCATTTATTTATAGCCTAATATGCTCGATGCTCGACTTCCACTGGGATATGACATGCTTTCCCAAAAACAATACGAAATGGGGACATACCAATGGGTGTCTTGTATTCTGTCCTATAAGCCCACAATGCATCATCCAGGCACTTGCTCCAATCCTTCCTATTTGGATGCACAGTTTTCTCCAACATTTGTTTAAACTCACGATTTGAAACCTCAGCCTGACCATTTGTTTGGGGGTGGTATTGTGTTGATGTTTTGTTGGTCACCCCATACTTTCGAAGGAGGGAAGAAAAATTCCAATTGCAGAAGTGTGTCCCTTGGTCACTGATGATGGCCTTCGGTACTCCAAACCTGCAAAAACTTTGTGCTTTGACAAAGTCCACAAAAACATGATAATCATCAGTCCTGGTGGCCTTAGCCTCCACCCATTTACTCACATAATCAACACCAACCAAAATGTACAAAAAACCAAAGGAACTATGAAAAGGTCCCCTAAAATATATTCCCCATATATCAAAAATCTCACAGAATAGTATGGGTTGCTGGGGCATATCATGTCTCCTAGAAATGATCCCAGTGTGTTGGAAACGAGAGCATGACTTATAAAACACATGGGCATCATGGAATTAGCTAGGACAATATAATCCAGAGTCCAAAACATTCCTAGCTGTCCTTTGTGGTCCAATGTGTCCACCACAAGAAAGTGTATGACAGAAATGAAAAACCGACTCAAACTCATGATCAGGAACACACCTCCTAATGACTTGATCACTATACATGTGCCAGAGGTAAGGATCGTCCCACACATAAAAACTAGACTCAATTTTTAATTTTTTTACTTGATGCTTCTTCAATTTTACTAGGATTTCAGAGGAAACAATGTAATTAACTAAATCATCATACCAAGGATGCGTACATGAGATGGTATAGAGATGCTCATCAGGGAAAGTGTCTCGAAGTGGTACCTGGTCCAAGGTGTCACCCTCTAGTGTGTGAGTAAGCCTACTCATGTGGTCCACCACCAAGTTTTCTGACCCCTTTTTGTCCTTTATCTCAATATCAAATTCTTGAAGGAGGAGAATCCATCGGATCAGCCAGGGCTTTGCATCTGGCTTCTTCAATAGGTACCTCAGAGCTGCATGGTCAGAAAAAACAACCACCTTAGATCCCAATAAATACGAACGGAATTTATCTAAAGCAAATATGACAGAAAGAAAATCATTTACCGTGGTTGTGTAGTTTTATTTGGCTTAATTCAGTGTCCTAGATGCATAGGCGATCACATGTGAACGTCCCTCCACCCTCTGAGATAAGACAGCTCCAATCGTGAATTTGGAGGCGTCACACATAAGCTCAAAAGAAAGGTCCCACCGCAGGGGATGTATGATTAGTGGAGTGGTAAGACACTTCTTTAGCTCATCAAATGATACCCTCCATGAATCATCAAAATTGAAGTCAATATCTTTTTGAAGTGATCGAGATAAGTGTAGAGGGATCTTATTAAAATCTCTGATGAAGCATCGATAAAATTCAGCATGTCCAAGGAATGATCGAGCATCATGCACACGTGTAGGATATGGGAGGGATGAAATAATGTCTACCTTATATTTATCAACTTTAATGCCATGTTGTGAGACTATATGACCTAAGAAAATTCCCTTTTCGACCATGAAATGACATTTTTCAAAATTTAAGACCAGATTCTTCTCAATACAATGATGCAGCACATAACCCAAACTAGAGAGACATTCATAAAATGAGGATCCATAAACTGTAAAATCATCCATAAAAACATCCATGTAGGTCTCAATGATATCTGAGAAAATACTCACCATGCATCTCTGGAAGGTACCTGGGGCATTGCAAAGTTCAAATGGCATCCTTCGGTAAGCAAAGGTACCGAATGGGCAGGTGAATGTCGTCTTCTCCTAGTCCTCTACTGCAATGGGAACCTAAAAATAGCGAGAGAAACCATCCAAGAAGCAATAATGTGTCCTACCTGCAAGTCTCTCAAGCATCTGGTCAATGAATGGAAGTGGGAAATGGTCCTTACGAGTGTATTGATTTAGTTTCCTATAATCAAAACACATTCGCCAACTGTTTTATTCTCTCACATGAACTAACTCATCATTTTCATTTTTTATAACAGTGAAACCAGTTGTCTTCGGTACAACCTGGACAGGGTTAACCCATTGTGAGTCAGAAATAGGGTAAATGATACCCACCTCAAGTAATTTTTCAACTTCTTCCTTAACAACTTCCAAAGGTGTTGGATTAAGTCTTTTTTGTGGCTGCCTAATCGGTTTAGCCCCATCCTCTAAGAGAATCCTATGCATGCAAATTGATGGGCTAATACCTGATATGTCTGCCAATGTCCAACCAATTTCCCTAATGTTATCTCTCAAAAGATTCAAAAGTTTTTCTTCATGTTCAAAAGAGAGATTGTTAGTAATTATAACAGGTAATCTATCACCACTCAGTAGGTATGCATATTTAAGATTTGGTGCAATGGATTGAGCTCCAATTTAGAGGGGTGATGTATGGATGGAGAAATTGATGCAACAGACATATCTGCACAATAAACATCAGTATCAGAATAAAAATCATCAAAATTAAAAAATAATGCATCAAATCCATCAGCATACTCAACATCCATGTCATAATTAGAGTTCACATGATCAAAATCAGAATATGATTCCATTTCAAAATCAAATCTTAGAGAGTCTTGTTCCTTAGAAACGGTTGTGGAAGTACTCTTAGACATCAAACTAGAACCAATACTCATAATCTCCCTAAGCATAGGACAATCCAATTCCATGTTATTTTTACTTGGAGGTTCAAAATGGGAGATACCAAATGCATAATGATCCTCTGAGGGGTACTTCATGGAATCCATAACATTAAATATCACAACTTAATCCCCAAATTCCATGGAAAGTGTACCCTTATTGACATTTATGATAGTTTTTGCAGTTTTGAGGAAGGGTCTACCTAAGATAATGGGGGAATAAGAGCTTACCTGATCATCCTCCATGTTAAGCATGTAGAAATATGATGGAAAGATCATGTCTCTTACCCGGACAAGTATATCCTCAAGAACTCCCACTGGATATGTCGTATCTCTATTCGCAAACTGCACCACTACTCTTGTCGGCTTCAACTCACCAACCTGTAAAGAAGAGAATACAGAATGAGGCATCACATTTATGGAAGCTCCCAAATCAAAAACTGAATCATAAAAGTGAAACTCTCCTATGTTTCATGGGATGGTGAATGTCCTGAGATCCTTGCGCTTTGTTGGCATTGCTAGAGTTAGTGTAATGAGTGCTGAGACATTCCATCCAAGGTTGATCCTCTCATTTCCCTTGATCCCTCTTCGATTGGTACAAAGTTCTTTTAAGAATTTCACATACCTTGGGATTTGCTTAATGGCTTCAAGTAGAGGAATGTTGATCTCCACATGCTTGAATGTGTCCAAAACCTCCTTGTCAATTTCTTCTTCAGCCATCTTCTTGGTTTGAACAACCCTGTTTGGAAAAGGAAGGGGTTTAGGAGGAACATCATCAATATTTTTCTTACCTTTATCTTTCTCCTTGGATTGCTCATCAGTTGTTATGGAATGCGGCTTCTCTGGAGTTGAGGTGATTCCCAGTGGAATGGTTGGTACATATGTATATTTCATTTGCTTCCCACTTCTCAATGTGATGGCACTAAAATTCCCCTTTGGATTTGGAGTTGGTTGGGAAGGTAGATTTCTAGAATTCTTACTCACAAGTTCATGGAGGGCGGTGGCAATCTGGCTCATTTAAGTCTTCAGCTCCCTCAACTCCAAACCTTGACTCTTCATCTCATTCTATTGATTAAGAACAATTTGTTTCAAAAGATCATCAGTGTTAGAGTCTACCTTATGTTGGAGATTCCCTTATTGATGACTTGTTGATGTTTGAGCTTCAAATCTCCTTTGGGGTTGTTGGAAACCCTGTTAGTAAGGTGGAGGCTGCTGGAAGTTTGGTTGAAAAGGGGGGCTTTGTTGTTTCCCAGAGCCATACCTCATGTATTATTGATCCTTCCACCCTTGGTTGAATGTTGGTGCAAAGTAGTCATACTTCTTTTGGGGATGTGGTTGTTGTTGTTGATAAGGTCTCCTAGGGAACACTGCTGCACAATCTTCTGTTTCTTGGAGTTGTGGGCAACAGTCAGTTGGGTGGCTTGTCTCAGTGCAAATACCACAAGGCCTTGAAGGAGGGGGTTGGGATGTATTTTGAGCCAAAGAAATCTATCTCACCATAGTTGTCAATTATTCCAACTTGGTATCAATCAAATGACTTTCAAGAGAAGAAGGACTTACCTAATGTACTCCCCTGACATGTGGTGTACCTCTATCGCCAAATTGTTGGGAGTTTTAGGCCATCTTGTCGATCAATGCACGTACAGCTACTGGTGTCTTGTCCACCAATGCTCCTCTAGCCGCAGCATCCACCATGCTTCTCTCCATAGGTTTGAGTCCTTCATAGAAGTACTGGATGAGTAATTGCCCACTGATTTCGTGATGTGGGCAGCTTGCACGCAACTTCTTGAATCGCTCCCAATACTCATACATTGACACCCCTTGTGCTTGCTTTATACCCGAGATCTCCTTACGAATGGAAGTGGTCCTAGATGATGGAAAAAATCTCTGCAAGAAAAGACGTTTCAAATCGTTCCAACATGTTACATCTTCAGGTTGTAAATAGTACATCCAATCCATTGTAGCTCCATCATGTGCAAATGGGAATGCTATTAATTTGATGTGATCTTCAGAGACATTTCTAGGTTTTAGGGTTGAGAAAACCACATTAAATTCTTTCAAATATTTATTTGGATCCTCACCAGAGAGACCATGAAACTTTGGAAGTAAATTAATTAACCCAGATTTTAGTTCAAAGTCTGATTCGAGATTTGGGTATGCAATACAATTTGGTTGATAGTTAATATCAGGTGCAGCCAATTCTCGAATGGTTCTATTAATTTCATTTCCATTATTTTCAGCCAATGGTTCTTGTTTTATGGTTGAATTTTAATTGCTTCTAATTTCAATGTTCTGATATTGGAGTAATTCTTCAACTGGTTGAATGTTGAAACTTCCCATAGACTGAGAATGTCGGATTCGTGCCCTAAGGTTGCGTTCAATCTCAGAGTCAAGATCTAAGAGATCTCCGGGATTAGTTCGTGTCATAAATAAATGAAATATGAAAAGGAAATAAGTAAAAGTGGACCATAATAAAAATAAAAAAAGTTTGAGTTGGTCTGATAAAAATAAAAGTAGAGATTAAGAGGAAAAAAACATGAGAAAGGGGAAAGAAGAAAGAAAGTGGAGAAGAAAAGAATTAAATGAAAATAAAATAAATACCTATAATTGGTTGAATAAATTACTTGCCTCCTTGGAAATGGTGCCAATTTTATAGAGCACTATTGTGGTCACTCTCAAATGATATTCAGTTTTAGGTTACTTAGGTGCAGCAGAGTGGTTGACCAAGGTCGTCTCTCAAACGAGGAAGTGAATTTAACAACTTATTAAAGGTATTCTAAAAATAAAATAGAATATAATTAAAACACTAGTTTAAATGACGTGGGTTTTTTATAGTTTATAAATCTAGATAAATTTTTTGGAAGAATATTGTATTTTTTTGTTTTTAGTTTTAAAATGAAGTTTGATTAAAAAGACACAACAAGAAGATTTTTTTTTGGAAAATATTTTAAAAGACGTAATCGATCTAACTTTAAATCTTAAATAAACTATTTATCCTTATAATTTAAATTAACATCCACTTAATTATAACCCCTTAACTTGTTAACCCTCGAACCCTACGAGAATTAACCTTACCACAAAGATGAAGTTAATTAAACCCTATGTTATCTTCAGAACCTGTAATCGCAGAACCCTACTTTGATTGATGTTCTAAGGATAGCTTATGGTCAGAGGTAAATTATGGCACATATCCATTCTATAAATGAGGATGAATTGTGTTTAGGGATTATATTTTAACTCTACAAATTTATCTCGTATGGTCTTGTATTACCGATTAAGATCGCGCTCTCACAATTTACACAAAATCCCGACCTCACGTGTTTTTGTGTTAATTGTTCAATTTCTTGCTTAGTTTCTTACAATTTAAAAACACAATTCATGGATCATATTAATTGAATTAAATTATCTCAATTATTCAAAATAATTAAATTAAGAGGGTAGAAGATAGATTGATTACTAAAAGACTACTCTTCTATGGGTGGCGTAATCATCATAGAAGCGTTTTGCATGTGCAAAGGTTTATAATGGGTATAACTCAATAACGCTTCTAATCAAGAATTCCAACCCAATTAGGAAGATTAATAGAAGAAGAAATTTAAACAAAAGAGAAGAAAATATGAGTAATAAAATAAGATCAGATAAGCTTGTTACACAAATGAAAACACTACAAAATGTAGAAGAGAAGGAGGCTTCGATGAGGGGATCCTTGCTTCAAGAGCTACCCCTCTTAAAATGGCTGGAGAATTTGGGTGAAACAAGTTATCCTCTGCCTCCAATCTCCTAATGCACTTTCCAATCCCTCCAAATGAGAAAAACACTAATTTATAGAGTGGAGGGGAGGCTAGGTTTAAAGAGGTTTAAAGTGTGAATGGGAAATCTCGGCCAAATATTTTATATAAACTTGCACCACCCATTTGACCTCCAAAACCCATGAATTGGCCGGCCTTATAGAAGGATTATTTATGAAAAATCATTTCCACGAGCTTTCTTCAAAATTTGGGCTCAATCCAAGCCCGTATGGAGAAGATATGGCTCAAATACAGAACCCATGTCCATTCTACCGAGTCCGACCCAACTTTGACTTCATGTCCCATTTTCAACAACTAAATGCACTCTTTAGCTCTAGTGTCCGGAATAAAAGTTGTATACAATTAGGTTATGAACACTTTTACAAAATAGAAAATTCAAATAATAAATATAACAATATTTATCTTCGAAATACTATAGTGCACTATAAAGGGTAAAACTGGAATTTTCACCAAATTTTCAAATGAATGATCAAATCCCGAATATTTTATAAATAAACATATTTAACACAATGTGAGGAAATTATATCATTTATTATCAACAAAATATTCAACAAAATTGTGTTTCATCAGAAGGTTAGAGACATTCAACATCATATCAAGGCATCTCAGAGTCTATAGAAAAGTAATGGTGATAATCGCTGGTGTAATCTATCATTTGAATTTAGTGACAAGGTGTTTCTAATAATTTTTCGTGGAATAAAGATATGATATTTGAGAAGAAAGGGAAACTGATCACTAGGTATACTGATCTCATAAAAATTCTTCATTGTATCAGTGTGGTATCCTATCATTTGGTGCTTCCATCAAACCTCTCTCAATACCATGATGTGTTCCATGTATCTCTCCTAAAAAAGTACATACCTAATCCTTCACACATACTATACTCATAAGTTATACCACTAGAGAAAGTTCATTCTTATGAGGAATAACCGATGGATATTTTGGAACATACAAAGATAATTATATGAAATAATACTACTCACCTGGTCAATTTTATTGTAGAGAAACCACTAGTTTGAAGAAACATTATGAGACCTTGAGGATATGATGAGGTAGAAGTATCCTCATTTTTCTTAATGGGAGTGATGAATTTCGAAGGTGAAATTCATTTTAGGGGGGGAGAATGTAGTACTCCAAGTTTTAATTAATTGGTTTTTTTAACATAAATTAATTTTTTTTTGGGATTTCATTATATGAAAAACTAAGTCAATATTGTGTTACACACAACCCTATATTATCATTCACTACAATTAATTCTTGATTAGCTTGCATGACACATGAAACTGAGTTTAAACAAAACCATGATATATTTATTTAAAATCAACCATTATAACCTTGACATTATAATTAGAAATATGAATAGTAATAACTAATTTAAAATATTATGTATAATTTTTTAACAAAAAGAAAACATATTTTTAATAAAATATATAATTTTTGTAGAAGTCTTTGTATTTTTTTAAAATACTATTATCTCAAAGAAATGATTTTAATTCATTATTTTGATCAATAATAAAACTAATTTATAAACATTTATAAACTAAATTTAATAAAAATAAACCTAATTTCATAAATCATAATTCCAAAATTATATTAGGGTTTATTTATTGGAGTATTTTAAAAAGTTTCATAATTTGGTGAATAGTGAAAAAACTGAATTTTAATTGAAAACTACCTTTTCATTTAAATAATTTATAATGCTAAATTTTATTTTAAATTAGCTTCAAGGTGAAATTATTCCAATTATACTACCATTAATACAATTTAGTTCATTATAATCAATTTGAAAATGATTTTATATTTTAAAAAAATCAAACTTCTGAACTTATTCTCTTTAAAAAAATTCTTTCTTATTTCATCTGTGGGATTAATTTTAAATTAATTTTTTCCAGTTATGTGAATTGAATTTAGAAAAACAGATTCAATATTTCGAATTAAAAAATTTTATAACTTCTAATAGGGTTAAATTAATTTTTTAATAAAATAAATCGTGAATGCAGTAAAAATTATTTACCACTGTTAAGGTAAAAATTGTTTTACCAGGGGTTAAACTAACTAGATAATGGTAAAAATGACCAGTAAAGTTGCCTAAATATATTTTCAGGCCATATTTTAAACCTTCTTATATGGTTTGATAATGGTCTATTTTGGAATCTTGTTCCATATGGAAAATGTGGGTAGAATTCTCCTTTTTAAAAATTTAAAAGTTTGCCACTCACCTCACTTATAATGTAGAGACCTAGTTTTTTCCTTGTAATAATTTGACATATTTCTATATATATTTCAAAGGCCATGATCTGAGATGACGTGAGATTCCAAGGCCCAGTGTTCCAAGAATTAATTTTATAAAAATATTAAATATATTTTATATTGTGCACATAACTTCTTAAATAAAATGAGACCACTCTTAGATAGCTAATTGGATCAGGAATCTGAGACCATGGTTGAGTCCAAAGCATGATTTTTACACTAGTAATTGCATAAAATGATTCTTTGTGGGACATTTGGACCCCTCAATCATTGGAGGTGTGTTTAATGAATGAATGAATGAATTATTTAATTAACTAGTTTTTAGCGCAATGGAGAACTCTTTAATATTTATTCCATACCAATTCATCTATGGTTAGAATCATAATTAGAAATCTCTAGTGAGATATATATTCCTCCCTCCATTGGGGGATATCAATCGAATAATGATGAATATAAGCATCAGATCAGATCAGGAAATAGTGAACATAACGAATCCTCCCAAATTTTTGAGGAATGTGTTCTTCATCAACAGCCAATCAGAAATCAAGGTAGGAAATGTCAATTGTTGTTTTAATCCATTGATTAAATTAAATTGAGAAGAACTATATTCATTCTTGGATTTTCATCCCTTTGCAGACCTTACATGTTCCCATGTATAGAAATTAAGTTTGTTTTTAGTTGTTTTTCTAATCTGGAATACCCATTCTTAATCGATTGGCCAAGAACACTTGGCCTTGATCAATTGAAATTTGTTATTGTGCTTTTATCCTTTAATTATTCATATTTTTCACCAGTTGGATCCCTTTAGACCTGGTTAGTCTTTACCGAGAGGTACCGAGCTCGATAGGACTCCCTGATTCATGGTGGATTGATGATACAATAAATATTTGATGAACTGAGCATAGATCTAGGATTGTTATGGCTCATGCAGGATAAATATGTTGGATTCCGTTCAAGAAATCGATGGAGTGATGAACAGCATCATGCAGAATGAATGACCAAAACCCTCACAATGAACGATGACCATTTTGCAGCGAGCGATGGCTGAAATATGTAACCTATGGCTAGATCTGAAGTTTTCAAATAGATTTATGTCGAAGTTTGAAGAGGAAGGGCTCAAATCAAGAAGAAAGGAATGGATCTGAAGTTTCTATTAAAATCCTAACTACAAGTCATGTTCCATGATGAACACACGGCATGTATTCCCCTTAGCGGTGATGCTAGGATTTCGGAAAAATTAAGGATGACATGACTTGTACCCCCCAACATGCCATGTATCCCCTTAGAGGTTGGATAGACCCTGTAATAGGTCACACAGATAGGAACCTATGTGGAGGTACATAGGGTCAGGTACACACATGTGTGCTATGGTAAACGGAAACGACAAGCAAGACACATCCCTGGTCCCAGTTCTTCAGGACACACCATGTACTCAACCTACATGGTGTGTACTAATACATGGGATGTAGTTGTGTGTAGGCCAAGGACACAGCCAGGCAATGAAGTGGGACCACACACCATGTGGGTCCCCTTACACATCATGTGCACCTTGGAATCTCCTCAATGATCTTTAAATATCCTTCGTTTTTACTCGTATTTTGGCCCACTTGTAGCCTAACTTGAGTGTTTTTTCACGTAGAATACAATGTTTCCCTTGGTTGTGGTTTTCAAGATACGATGTAGAGTTTTCTTGACCCAAAACCTTCTATGAAGATGATCGATGACTGCTGTGATCAAGAAAGATCACTAGAGGTTACTTTCTGAGTGGAACCCTCCTGTAGGTTAGGTCATGGTTCCTTGATGAACTTCAGAGTGGAACCCTATAACCAGGATGGGGAAGGTTCCTCTATCTTTTGAGTGGAACTCTCCTACAGGGTAGTACATGGGTCCTCGATGACCTTCATAGTGTAACCCTCTAGCTTGGTTGGGCATGGGTCCTTGGCCTTATGAGTGTAACCCTTATGTATGGAAATCCTTGGGTCCTCGGTGACCTTCAAACTGTAACCCTCTAGTTGGGCTAAGCATGGGTCCTCAAACTTTCAAGTGGTACCCACCTACAGGGCAGGAAAGGGTCCTCGATGTCCTATACTGGAACCCTCCATCCGGGTTGGGTATCGGTCCTCGACCTCTAGAGTGGAACCTTACTATCATACCAGGGCATGAGTATCTTACCTAGAAATTATGACCCTCGACTCTGCAGCATATTGATGACAAGTAGTTTTACGTAGCTTGGGACTCACGAGGAAGGGGGATGCTTTCCCCACTAAGATGTGTTTTTTAGATATGACCCAAATTGTGTGCGAGATTAAGTGCAGCCCAAAGTGGATAGTATCAAGGTGTAGTGAATGAGTTCCTTAAAATTGTGTGTTTAGGGCAGACGGGTGAGATATTGGGCATCATTGATGGAATTTTGGAATTGTTGACTACCCTTCTTCTTAGGATGAGTTGTGAGATTGAGATCCCATTACTCTCTCATTTGGGATTCTTTTACTGTGCATATATATATATATATATTCTTTCTTCTGGATTCACACCTTGATTTTTCACTCTCCTTCCATTAGAGGTGACTACTCATGGGGTATGACCCTTGATTTCCATGTTTAGCTTCTCATGGTTAGATGATTCTACTCTCCTACTATAGGAGGATAATTCTTGATGGTTAGTTCATCTACTTAGTGTTTTTATACAATTGTTCTTGGATTATCTTACTTTCACTCTTGGTTGGGTTGATTCGTAATATTTTACTATACCTTGTTTTGTTTACTATTTTCCTCTTATTTTATATCTTTTATTGCACCCCTCAGATTTTCAGGAATTCCACTATGTGTGTATTTACTCACCCTTACATGGGATTTTTCTACACATGTCATGTATTATACAGATGATATATTGGTTGATCATGACTACAAATAAGCTTAGGGATATTGTGTGTTTGGACCACGTATTGTGGTAGAAACTTGGGATTCAAGAGATGGGATCTTTTAACTATTTTCTTTTCCTGTTTTCTATCCAGTCAGGACACATTTCCAGTTGGCTATGTATTTCCCCCTTTAAAATTTTATCTTACACTATCGTACTTCTGTAATTTTTGGAGGTTTATGCATGCTTGGTTAACTTTATAATATTTTTCATATTTTACTCTCTCCCACTACAATTTTTCACCAAGATGGTTGTTTGTGTGCATACAGGTACTTTGGAAAAGGCCTTCCTAAGTTTGTTATGCCTTCGGTTCTTTTTTCCACCCCTGGGATAATGGAGGTGTGATTTTGGTAGTTATGGGTTAATCCCCAACATGGGTCGGGTTACGACAGATTTCTATTAGATAAAGTTCACTCCTTGGGATGTTTTTCAATTGTATCCCCTTAAAGATGATTGATTGGGTTTATGTAAATACTTTTGAGGTGTTCTTAGTGCATATTACAGTACAAGGAATCTAGAAATGATGTTTTGGTCAACATATCAATTCAATAGAACCTTGACTACATTCGTGTCAACTCGGCATGCCAAGCCATTTGTTACATAGAATAATCGTACATGAATCTTATAGGATTGAGTCTTTGAATTTACTTCTTAAGTCAACTCTCCATTTTTGTTAATATATATATATATATTCTCATATGACTATGGAAATCCTTGATAATTTTTAGGATGCCTCCATGACTACAGCTAGCTAGGATATCGGCTTTGGTTCATGACAAAGATCCGATGAGTGACAAGGCCTCAAATTAGGGTCCATATCATGATCCCCTTCCTCTTCATGGGCAGGTAGTAGCACAACCCCTGTTGAGTAGATGATCATCCCATTAGAGAAGGATGCGTACATGCACAAGCTTAGCACACTTCACATGTTCCTGCATTAGAGACTGTTGACATTACACGATGAGCCAGACCCTCTGGTGGTAGAGGATTGGATAGTGTCAGTGGCCTATATCCTTAGGCTTTTATGGACCCTAAAAGATCATGTAGTTTCACTGGAAACTAGTCCCTCCCATAGATCAGCTGGGTGTTGGTGGAGCCTTATTACATAGATGCATGATGAGTCGATGCTCCCTTGGGATGACTTATGGTAGCTATTTCGTGAGGAGTACTACCCCTCCTGCTTACACTCATTTTAGATCTAGGAGCATCTAGAGTTGCAGTAGGGAGGGATTATGGTGGCTGAGTATGCATTGAGCTTCATAGAACTTATGAAGTACTCTCTCGACATGATCTAGGATGGGTACATCCGAGCACGAATGATTCAGGTGGGACACCTCATAGATATCTAAACCATAGTAGTACCCTTGTGCGTCCCCACCTCTGTTGGGGTGATGAATTATGAACTGGTGATAGAGATATTTCTTTTAGAGGGATTCCAGGTAGCGGGAGATAGTAATGGCTGCCACATAACTAAGTCTTCTGCCATAGCTAGCAGACACTAGGTGTCAGGATCTTGGCACAGGAGATCCTTCTAAGATCAGACTCAGGCATGTGGCTCGAGGCAGTGTAGAGCACCAGAGAATCCCTAAGAGGGAAAGTGATTTAAATGTGATAGGATAGGTCACATGTCATGGAAATTCCCTTCCCAATGTGTTGAGAAGAACTGGAAGATAGTTTATGGACCACCACGATAGAGATAGTTCCATGATCAAGGATATCTCAAGCGTGGACAAGGAGGTCCGCATAGAGGAGAAACTATAATAGGAGTTGGAGGAGCTATGTGTGGTGGATTTCATTATGATATCATTCCACCACCACCATTATGTGTCCCCTGTCAGGCTTAGGGAGCTATAAGACAGTTCTACAGACAGGTACTGGCTTTGAAGGCTTACGACACCGCAACGTATTATATTTTCAGAGGTACAAACTATGTTTATTATGGGTAGTTAATGATGGCGTACAAAGGGGTTTCTGGAATATGTGGGCAGAAAGGGCAGAAATCGGCACTGGCCATATGTCGGTAAACGAGAAGGCTCAAAGTTGGGTGGGTACCCGTGCACACCTGCCACCAGAATTGGCGTACTTTTGGAGGGACGTTGAGCATCCAAATCGATTTCCATGGTCCCCCCCACCTGACCAACTGAGTGGTTTCCAAGAGCGAATCTATACCCAGATCTCACCGTATACTCTCCTGATATGTCATTGATCCAAAAGAGAAGTTTTGGGCCTACGTCCGGAACCCAGTGAATGCTTAGGATAATTCTTTGGTCTATTTCATTAAACCAATTATGAATCATTTCAAGAAACCACCCTTATCCCTAGTTAGAAAGGAGGTAGCTGACAGTGGCGTCTTCAATACCTGGTTGTGCGGGGGATGTGGCCCTCATGCCTTCCTTATTGATTAGCCAGGGATCATTCTAGATATTGACAGATGAGCCAGTCCCAATCCTCCAGCCTAGCCCTTTTTCTAGGAGATTCCGAGCCCCACAAATGCTTCTCCAGAGGAAGCTAGGGTGAGGGCCAAGAGAGGAAGCAAGGAAGTCCATGTGGGGAAAGTACTTGGCAAGAAGAACCCATGCACAGAGGGATGATGGGCGGTTAATAAGACGCCATCCTTTCTTGGCCAACAGTGCATCGTTGAAGAGAAGAAGGTTTCGGAATCCCATCTCGTCAGTCTATTTTAAGTTTGTATAGTTTCTCCCAGGCCATCCAGTGGGTTCTATTCCTTCCATCGTTATTCCCCTAATAGAAGTTGGAGGTGCGTGAATGGATCTGGTCGACGATGGCCTTCGGGAGTTTAAACTGGGACATAAAATAGCTGGGGATAGATTGTATGACAGCTTTAATGAGGGTCTCTTTGCCTGCTTTGGAAATTCTTTTCAGGGTCCATCCTTGAATTTTTCTATCAATCCTATCCACCAGAGATGCGAAGATTTCTCTTTTAGACCGTCCAATCACCGTGGGTAGCCCGAGATACTTCTGGTGTTTTTCAACCAGATGGATGCCTGCAGATGCGCATAGTTCATCTCTCTTGGGAAGGGTCACCCCTGTGCTTAATGAGATTTCATATTTTTCACCTTCTCCTTCACCAAAAGAAAAGGAAACAACGCGGCCCATCAACTTGCGGCCTCAGGCGCATTCGATGCCAACCAGCTCTGGCTGGAAAAGTTCCTTCATGGCTTTGCACTTGTACATATTCCGACCTTCGCCATTAATGATATCTGTCTTTTTAAAAAAAAATACTATTTCCTATGTATTATTAGACACATATGAAATTAATTACTTCATCTCTATAATTATGGTGTGTGGGATGTAGCTTTAAGTTGAGGCACTACCACAACATCTTGGGCTTGATGTTCCTACATGGAACACTTCTTCTTTATCCTTTATCTACCAGCATTATGAGCTATCTCTTAGTGAAGATTGGTTTACATGGGACCTTTTGGTCATCCCAATAGAACCTTAGGACATCATCTTGAGTGTGGATTGGTTTTCAATAGTCTGAGTCCATATTGACTTTCAAAACATACCAGTCATATGACTACGCACTAATGGGATGATATTCACCTTTTTGGAAAGATAGATACTATGGAAGGCCATGTTAGTTCGGAAAGCAAGATCTTGTAACCCATCTCCCATTAGTTGGAAAGTACATCCCTTGGTGCATCAAGATCTTCATTCATTTTGGTTCCTTCAGTTGTAGAGTATTATATGGGTGACTTACTTGAAGAAATTTTTGGACTACCTCTAAAGTGGGACGTGGAGATTTTCATTGAGTTACATCAAAAAATATCATTGATGTCTTCTTTTGAATATCATATGCCTACTACCGATATCTACGATTTATGGATGTAGTTGGAGGAACATTAAGAGAAATGTTTCATTAGACCCATTTTTACCCCTAAGCAACTCTGGTATTGTTTGTGAAGAAAGTAGATTGGAGCTTATAGATTTGTGTGTATTAGCATTGTCTGAATGAAGCCAAGATAAATAAAAAGTACCCCTTGGTGAGGATTTATGACCTTGTTGACCAGTTATGATGTGTGAGTTACTTCTTGATGATCAATCTTAGGTTTGGCTACCACCAGTCAAGGGTTTGTGAGCCTGATATTAAAAATTTGGCATTCTGTTGTCGCTATGGACACAATGAGTTCCTAGTGATTCCATTTTTCAAGAGAAATTCCCCTATCATGTTTAAGAATTTGATGAACCAAGTATTTCATCCATACTTCAAACAATTTTTTGTTGTCTTCATAAACTATATACTCGTCTACTCTTCAATGGAGGAGGATCATGCAGAGCACTTGAGGATGGTCCTAGAATTTCTTCAAGAGAATCATCTCTATGGAAAACTCTTGAATGTCTAGTTTAGGGTATATGAGGTTCACTCTTTTGGGCATTTCATTGCTAAGAATGTTCTAGCCAGAAATCTGATGAATATCAAATTAGTCCTTTCTTGGTTTCCACCCGAGAACATGTTAGAGGTGCAGAGGTTTCTTGGCATGGAAAAGTACTACAAGAGGTTAGTGGAATATTTCTCTAGAATCACAAAATATTTGACACCCCTGATGTGAAAAGGGAAGTTGTTTACTTGGTCTGGGTAGTGTCAGAGGTACTTTGAGGAGACAAGGAAGTGGCCAAAGAGTGCTCCTATGTTGAGACTACCAGAGGTAGCCATGGAGTTCATAGTGTATTGTGATTCCTTAGTGACTCGTCTTGGTTAGTGTATTGATGCAATGTCAGGAAATTATCATATATAGGTTGATACAGTTGAGACCCCAAGATAAGAACTATCAAAATGAAAACCTAGAGTTAGAATCATTAGTCTTTATCCTGAGGATGTGAGGGCATTACCTTTTGAGAGAGTGCTTTGTGGTTTACTCAGACCACCAGAGTCTCAGGTATGTATTCAATTAGAGATACCTAAATCTAATAAAATGAATCTAGTTAAAGTTCATAAAGGACTATGACTTTGTAAAATTCTATACTCTAGTAAAGGGAAACATGGTAGAAAATTATCTCAATATAAAGTCCCAATCTCACTTAGTGTTAGAAGATTTAGAGCAGTTTTCTTCCTTATAGTTGACCCTAGTGGAGGAGGATGGTAAAACTTTTCTTCAATCAATGGAGTTGATTCCTTATCTTTTTTATCATGTGAGAGATTCCTAGCTAGAATACATCAATTGTGAGGCATTATGTGATCCTAAATACATAGGATACTCGACATATTTATATTCTGAAATAGGAAATCATGTCATCTTATTCCAGGGGTGAATAGTGGTTCCAGTCACACTACTGCAGGAGGTGATGCGGGAGTTCCAAACCTCTCCCTTATATTTACATACCGATGTGAGGAAGATGTGCCATGACCTTCAGTAGTAGTTTTGGTGGTCTAACATGAGACATATCATAGCTGAGTTTGTCTCTAGGTGCCTCACCTATCATTAGGAAAATGTTGAGAACCATGTTTTGGTACGTTTGTTGCATCCTGTTTAGATCATGGGAGTGGAAGTGGGATGGAATATCCATGGACTTAGTCATAGATCTTCCCCACATATCAAAAATTCATGACACCATCTAGGTGACAGTTGATTGAATAATGAAGTAAGTGAACTTCCTTTCCACCAGGGAGCAGAATTAGATAGAGAGTTTGAGGCAGTTTTACATACGGGTGATCATTCTCCTTCATGAGGTTCCCTAAATTATTGTCTTTGATCATGATGTGAAGTTTATGTCACATTTTTTGGGAGTCCTGGAAAAATAATTTGGGATCAAATTATGGATAATTACATCCTATCACCCTCAGAACAATGGATAGATTGAGTGCAATATCCATATACTGGAGGATATACTGAGAGATTTCATGTTGAACTTCGGTCGGAGCTGGGAGAATCAACTGACCTTGGAAGAGTTTGAATATAACATTAGTTACCAATTTACTATCAACATGATACATTTGGAGTCCCTATATGGGATAACCTATATGACCCCGTTTTTCTAGATAGATATTGATGATACATCTCTTGTGGTCCTAGAAATGGTGAAGGAAATAATGGGGAAATTCCAAGTCAATCATCAGTATATGAGTATGGCCAAGAGGATACATAAATCTTACATAGATCATCATAGTAGTCTCATGGAGTTCAATCATGGTGACCCCATTTTTCTGAGATTCTCCCCATGATAACGATTGTGGAGGTTTCACTGGGGTGTCAAGCTATTCTCAATCTTCCTCAGACTATTCGAGATTGTGAATTGGGTTGTCAAGGTTACATACTACCTCTCTCTACCCACAATACTAAATCAGGTTCATGATTTCTTCCACGTTTCTCAATTGAGGTGATCTGTGCATGACACTACACATGTCATCAAATAGGGAGATCTGAACAATGAGGATGGATCCACCTTTTTAGATCACCCGGTGGTGATCAAGGATTGGAAGGACAAGACCTTTCTTGTACAAACCATACCCTTGGTTTGTGGGTTTTGGTAGAACAGAATTGTTCATAAGAGATCTTGGGAATGGGAGAGACAAGTATGGGCTTAGTATCCTGAGTTTATTTCACAGTTTTTCTTTTACAAGAATAAATTCTTAAAGGGGTAATGATGTAGAGACCCTGTTTTTGACTTGTAATACTTTCAAATATTTCTATATATATTTATAGATCTAGGTGCTGATACAGCAAGCGATTCGGAGGCCCGGTGTTCCAAAAATCAAATTTAAAACAAATATTTTATATGTTTTATATTTCCCACAGGTAGATTCTTAATGAAAATAGTATAACTCTTAGATGGTTGATTAGATCTGTAATCTGAGACCATTATTGAGTCCAAAACAGGGTGTTTTCCCTATGTACAATATTAAATCAGTTAGTGCAGGAAGTTAGGACCCCTCACTCATTGGCGGTGTAATTAATTAATTAATTTTCTTTTAGTGCAACAGATTACCCATTAAGAGTTATGAAAAAATAATTCTTCTAGGGTTGGATTCATAATTTGAAATTTCTAGCAAGATCTCTCTTCCTCCTTCCTATGGCACATATCAATAGAATGATGACAAATATATGTATCAGATTAGATCGGGACGCAACAAACTCAACAACTCCTCTAAAATCATTGACTAATGTGTTCTTGATAAATGACCAATTATAAATCAATTTATGACTCATAAGTTGGTATTTTACATATTTTATTAAATAAAATTGAGCATATTGATCTTTTTTCTTTGATCTGCATCCCTTTATAGGCCTTTCATGTGCCCACATACAAAAATTTAGTTTTTTTAAATTTTTTCTAATATGGAATCCCAATTCTTGATCGATTGGAAAATAAAACTTTTCCTTGATCAATTGACCATTGTTATTGTGATTTTATCTCTTTATTCATTTCATTCATCATCGGTTGGATTTTTGTGGTCCCAATTTGAATTTTCGGGGAGGTGTCGAGCTCGATCCAACCCTCAGATTTGTGGCTGATTGATGAAACATGAACGGATTGACGAACCTGTCAAAGATTTGGGATCATTACAAGTCAATGAGGATTGATATATTGGTTTGAGATCAATTAATAGATTGAGGGAAAAATCCGACATGAATAATGAATGGACAAAATCCTCACAGTGAAGAGCATCTTTTTTATAGTGAGTGATGCAGGGATCTATGATCTATGGAAAGATCTGAATTTTTTAGATAGATTCAAGGATAAATACAAATAAAAAAAGGCTCAAATAAAGGAGAAAATACCAGATCTAATGTCTCTAAAAAAATTATACACGTCACTTTCTAGGATGAACACACATATATCCCCCTTAGTGGTGGAGCTAGGGTTCTAGAAAAATTAAGGATGGAACAACGTGTAGTCCCTTCTATGTGTCATTTATCCCCTTACTTATTGGATAAACCGTGTACTGGGTCACATGTATGGGAACCTGTGTGGAGGTGCACAGAGTCCTGTACTCACCTGTGTACTCCAATACACTAACACAACAAGTTGGATAGGGCCACAATCACGTTTAGTCAGGACACATCATGTTGTCCACGTACACTGAATGTACTACTACATGGGATGGAGTCATGTGATTAATAGGGACACAATCAGGATATTAAGTGGGGCTACACACCATGTGGGTCCACTTAAACATGGGGTTCCCCTCGATCTCTCTTTATAAAACTTTTAATATCTGTATCTCCTTCTTTTAACCATGAATTTTTCACTATGAATACCCTATCTTGAGTTTTTTTCTCATAGAATGTGATAGTGCCCTCGGTTTTTAGTTTTTTATATTTTCCATGAATGAAACCCTCTATGGTGATTCTCAAAGATGGTTTTTTTCAAGTGATATCAACATAGGATACATTCTGATTGCAACCATCCTGCAGGGTAGGGCATGGGTCCTCAACGACCATCAGAGTAGTATCCTCCAACCGAGTTGGGAATGGGTCCTTGACCATCATATTGGAACCCTCCTCCAATTTTGGGTGTGGGTCCTTGATGACATTCAGAGTGGAACACTCCAGTGAAGATAGGAATGGGTACTCAACCTTCCGAGTGGGACAATCCTATCGGACAGGGCATGAATCCTTGATGACCTTTAGAGTGGAACCATCCATTCGGTCCGGGCATGGTTCCTCGACCTTCTAAGTGGAAACTTCATTTGGGGAATGGCATGGAACCTCGATGACCTATTGTAGAACCCTCCAGCTGAGCTGGGACTGGGTCCCTGACCTCCTGAGTGGATCCCTCCTATCGTACGGGAGTATGGGTCTTCTACCTAGAAATGTTCCTCCCTATATTGTGTGGAAAAGTGACGAGACTTGGTTTTATATAGCTTTAGACTCACGAGAAAGGGGAAACATTCCCCACCAAGAATCAGTTTTGAGATGTGACCAAAACTGTAAGGGTGAGTTAGTGCTGTCCAAAGTGGATAATATCAAGGTGTGCTGAATGATTTCCTTATACTTGTGTATTCAGGGTAGACACATGAGATACTGGGCATCATTGATGGAATTTTAGAACTATTTGATACTATTATTCTTGTTATGATATGTGATATAGAGATCCCTATACTCACTCATTTGGGATTCCTTGACTGAGTATATATATATATATATATTCTTTCTTCTAGATTCACAATTTGTATTTGGATACTCTAATTATATTAGAGGTGAAGACACGTGGGGTATGCCATTTTCTTCTTGTTTTTATCTTCTCATAGATGGATGAGTCCACTATCCTACTATTGGTGATGAAATCATGATGGGTAGTTCATTTACAAATCATTCTTGGACTACCTTACTTTAACTCGTGGTTGGTTTGAGGTGTACCCTTTCATTATACCTTGTTGTATCTAATATTTTCATATTATTTTGTTTTTCATACTATTATCTCCTTATCTTTCTGAGAATCCTATTTGGAATTTATATTCTCACCCTTACCTGGGATTTTCCTGCACATTTCATGTTTTATGAAGACGGCAGAAAGGATTATCATATCTATAGAAGAGCTTATGGATATTGGGTGCTTGGACAACATACTTTGGCCGTAGCTTGAGATTATAAAGATGGAACCATTTAATTGTTTTCTTTTATAGTTGTCTATCAGACTAAGACACATTTCTCATTTGGTGTGTATTTTCCCCTTTTACTTTCTATATTACACTATAATACTTTTATATTGTCTATGGGTTTATGCATTCTTGGTTTAATTTACAATAGTGTTTTATATTTTACTCTATCCCTCTTCAATTTTGCATCGAGATGGTTGTGTGTGTGCATACAAGTACTTAGTAAAATTCCTCCCTAATTTAGTTATTCCTTCAATGATTTTCACCACCCAAAGCATATAGAGGTGGTCTTGGGGTTGTCGTGGCTCGAACCCTAGCATGGGTCAGTTCATGACATATAAAAGACCATCCCATATCCTCTCTTTATCTGAACTCCCAATCCTTTTATTTTGGCTAATAAACACCACAATCACCTCCCAACTTACATTCCCTAATCCTAGAATCCAAAGTTTTCAGATAAATTAATACAAGTATTACATTTACTACAAACCAAAGGATGATACTCGAAGAAGAGGTCATGTTAATCAATGAACTTATTTGTTTTATTTCTTCCTTAAAATCAATTAATTGTTTTTATATTATGATTATATAATAACCTAACTATCTTCTATATACTAAGATGTTGTTAGGTTAATGATATGACCTAAAACCACACAAACGTCCATCAAATGGGTTGTTAAATCATTATTCGTGTGTACGACAGACTACCACCTCACGAACCAATATTGTAAATTTTTCTATTAACACCTCTTAAGGTTGGTCATAATGATGAACATACTATATATATGTGTGTAAAATTTATTATATTTAAGATTTTATTGATTTTTTTAATTTTTAAATCAAATATACCTTCATTATTTCCATTTTGTGGGAATATAATAATGCAATTGTGTGTACGGTGGACTACCACCTCGTGAAGTGATGATATTCGTTCACACTTTACATAGAATGTATTAAGGATGGGTTTAATGATAATATATGACATAAATTAAATAAAAATGATTATCTAATGATAATATATCATTTTCATTTCTTTCTATAAAACCAATAATAAAATTAAAATGAGCATTGATGTGTATGTACAACCTACTATCTCCATAAACGATGCATTTCATTTCCTATTACTAAATTTATGGATTGATATAAATAAATAAATATATATATATTTAATATATATGGTATTTATGTCATATTTATCATTATGGATATTATTAAATAATTACCAAAGTAATAGAACCATAAATATAACAAATCAAAACATATATGAAAAGCAAAACGGTTATTACACTAAACACAACTTTATCATAGGATTGATAATAAATGGGTACTATAAAGTCATTAGAAAATCATATATGGTAGAATATATATTAATATGGTTATTTATTATAATTATAATAATATTATATTAATTATATAGGGGGTTTCAATGTGTGCAATGGAAGTCAAGACTTAAAGTAAGGTTATTTTTAGTCTCACTTTTATTTCAAAGATACTTATACCATATTCCTCACTTTTTTATTTTGTGTGGTGTATATAATAACCTTTGAAATTTTATATAATTAATAAAAAAATCATGATAATTAATTTTTCCATTTATTTTATTATTTCATGGGGATTATGATTCAAAATATACTCAAGAAATATATGATTTTTGTCTCAATTTTACTTCTTTGAGACGTATGTTACATTATGTTCCAATATTATTGTAGGAGATGAATATACAGACCTTTGAAATTTAATATCATTAATATATTCACACTCATGATATTTTAAGTTTTTCCTTATTTGTTTCCTTCACGGTGCTTATTATTCAATATTACTATATCTGTAAAGGTTTCATGTGACAATCTCGTCATTTATCAGGATTGTTTACAATTAAGACTCCAATATTGAAATCTTATGATCGATATGTCAATAAGTATAATTAATTTTATAATACCATGGTTATTAATGGTATCTTAAAATAATGGTACCATTTTTATACTTTTTGGTACTTAATATAATTAAGAAAATGTTTTAAGAAAATATGACTTTTTTTCTTTCTTCGGTCTGAAATTTATTTTCTTTCAAAACAATATTTTCTAAAAATAATTTCAAAAATGGTTTATTACCCACTTATGATTTTTTTAAATAAAGTTTTACCCATTTATGAATTTTTACAACAAAATTGAAAGGAATATTTATATATTATTCCAAAATAATTCACTTTTATATTTTACAAAAAAAATAAAAGGAACCTTAGTTATTATGTGTATTGAATGAATATATTTTTTATGAAATCATGACAAATAATTTATTCAAAGATTACTTTATAAGTATTCAAGGTTAATTTGAAATATTTTTTTTTTCAAAATGTTTGATGTTCTAAAAAATCAAATTGGAAATATTATTTTCCTCAAGAAATGTTTTAATTGGTCTTTCATAATTATATTTTCGACTAAGATGAGATCTGTTGATGTATCATGTGTCTTACTAGGGTTATGATCAATGGATACCATTATTATTATTTCTCTAAATTTTTTATGTTTTTATTTTATGATGTTTATGAAACTCTTTTCTCTTCCATTGGTTATACAATGAAAAAAATCTTATGAAACCTATTTATTTTCCAAGCATTATGCAATGGTGAAATGATTATGAAACAAATATCGTTCACATAGGTTATGATATGATAAAATTTTTATGATACCCATTTAATTTCATGGGTTATGATATGATAAAAAATTTATGATATTGTGTCACACATGTATATATGATTTCATTTTGTGATGCAAGGTACCTATATCTACCTCCAATTCATTGGGTAAAGATTTATATAGATCATGAGATAAATAGATCTGGAATGAAGACTAAACACAGTTCAGTAAGGGACCTTTTCTAGTATAATGGTCTTCAGAGTGAACCTTGACTACTAAGATGGTTTTTGGAGTTAACCCATTTTAATATGTTCTTTGTTTATCTTATGGTTTATGTCTTATGAAATTCCAATATTTATTCCATGACATGTGTTTAGGATACATTTTTTTGCATGGTATTCTTTTCAAATGTTATTCTCATATTCAACACCATTATCTTCATATTATTTCAATGTATCTCCATTTTTACCCTTATTGAGAATCTGAGCTCTCCCTTTCTTATGTTTCATTTCATATGGTAGTAAATATATGTATTACATAATATATGTCTATGATGGGTTATAGTTATTAAGAACATAGTGGTAGAATACATAACACACTTATGGACTAATGTTTTGGTTTCTATGTTTCTAAAGACACTAAATTATTATGATTCTCTAGTGTGTGCTTGTGTAATGTAATAAATATTCATCATTAATGATGTAATATCTATGTATGATAAGCGTAGGTTTCTATACCAATAAAAAATGTGAAATTAAATTGGATATCTGACATAAAATCAAACTAATATTTGTGATAATGGGTCATTCACTACTTGATCTTAAATCCTAATCACCATTGAAGATGTGTGTGTTTCCATAATGAGAATGGAAAAAAACATTCTTATGGTAGTATTTAATATGATATTTAGATATAACCCTCCAATACATTCCAAAATTAAGTATAAAAATATTTATATTACTAAATATAAAATTATAAACAACTACCACATCAGTGGCTGTCACATGACACTCAGGGGATTTGAAGCCTCGCACCCTCCTCTTTCCTAAAAGAGTAGAAATATACAACACATAAGACATAAACGCAGAGAAAAATCCAAAATAATCAATGAATTTAGTTGCAATAAAGGATTTGGATTCACCTATTTTAAATAAATAAAAATACAGTGGGATAAATTTAGGGTTATTGGTTATAAAAAAATCATCTGGCCTCATGCCCAATAAATTTTTTGTTGGTTCCTGTGGATAAATCCATAGAATTTGACGAATGAAACCCCAAAATATTCATAGAGATAATCATATCACATATAATTTAAAATTAATTTATAATAATAATCACCATGGATTGATAATTTTTTCAGCATTGATGATCAATTAAAATGCCTCTCTCATATTTTCATTGTGATAATGAATAAAAAGTAGAATTAATCTAGTGGTATCTACACATGCTTTATTAATCTCAAAACGTCATCACCAGAACATTTGGTGGTATCAAGGACGAACCAATCACATGTTACCTTTTTTCATACTAGAAATAATCCTATGGGTCTTAGAATATTTATTCTCGTGTTCTCTCAGTCTTGAGAGGGAGAAGAATTATTTTATCTCATTATTAAGAGTACTCCTGAGAGAGTTCTCTTTGGTCATGAAAGAGTTTTATAGAGGGGATTTTTTACATAATAATTCCCATGTAACAAATGAAATAATATAATTGGGAATATATAATATGGGTTAAATAATTAATAATTTCATAGAGGACTTTAATATAACTATTTCATCTAAGTATTTTATGTGGTAGCCTTTGATTTACCATTTATTGAAAAATAGTAAGATCGAAATCTCATTTCCCATCAGTAATATATCTTGAATTATACTAATTGGAAAAAAATTGACTCTCATTAATCCTCTTATAGACACAATGAATACATTTATTCTTTATGAATCCAAATTGCCTTATGGATTCATCAAAATGAATGTTCTGTGATCATGATTCTTGCTTCAACCAAAAAATGGATATGTGTAACTTTCACCCCTTATTGGAATCATTAGGATCCCCAAAACCTTCTAGATGTGTCATATAAAATAATTCAAAAAGGTTAATATTATTGAATTTTCTTTTAAAATTCATAAGATAAATTTCAAAATCCTATTTTTTCATTCTGGTGAGTATAATTTTGAAGGATTTTAGCATAATGGATGGTGAAAAGGTGTTATAATAGTCTATACCACAAAATGTTTTAAAAACATTAACAACCATTCATCCATTATATTTAATGAATTTAAATGAATTTCTATATTTTTATTGAACACCTATCTACAACTATAACACCCTGAGATTATATAATATATTCCAATTTAAAAAAATTAATGTGTTTGATAGATTTTTTTAGAAGAAACACTAAACATTTTTAAATAATGATTATAAATTAAAAATTAATCACATAATATGGTAGTTAAATTTAATTTAGTTATCAAAATTAACTTTTAATTCACTTAGGAAAGAATATTGATCCAAAATAACTATATTGAAATATTTTTTATAAGCATTGTAATTATCATGTATGTTTTATTTAAAGAATATTTTATTTTATTTAAAATTTAATTTATATTATAAATCATGTAAAAAATATTTTTTACACATTTATACAATTAAGTAATTGGGTATCAATTGGATAGAAATTAAAAATAAAGAATTCATGAAAGAAGAGTGATGTTTTTCATGAAAAACCCACTTTTATGTGTGCAATGTATTTTTGTCTTAATAAATTAAATTAATAAATATTGATGAATTATTTTAACAAAATTTTAAGATAATATATTAATTAAAAAAAATTATCATTCATCTATTTTTTTAGTAATCAAGGAATTGGATTAAATTCAATTTTATGCTTACAATTTATTGTTCTAAAAACGGTTTTTGTTGTATTTGGCATTCTTATTTTAATACTAATTTCTAAAACTTTTATAAATTTAATTTAATAAAATGTTTTCTAGATTTGGAATCTTCATTTTATAATTTTTAAATAAGTCTGCATTCATTTTTATCAATAATGAATAGTAACTATGTTAAAAAAATAGTATCACGGTAAAGATTAAAAAGGGTTAATGAGGGGGTTAAACATGTAGATAATGTTTAAAATAGAAAATAAACTTATCTAAATTTTATTGGTTGAATGGGTTTTTAAATTATCATATATTATATTTGAAAAAAATTCCACTTTACTCCACTTACTCATGAAAATTAATTTATAATATTTTAAAACATTGAATATTTACAAGATTGACACCCACCTCACTTATAAAAGGGAACCTGATATCCAATATTACTTAGAATTATTCATCTACATTGCTTGAAAAAACCCTAACCAAATATATTCTAAATTCAATAGTCACATTATAAAGGTTTTTTCATCTTGAAATAGAATTCTAAGGATACTTAAGAATAGATCCAAAGGAAGTCTCTAAAAGAAGAGTTAATCACCTTCAAAGAATCCTTTTAATTTTATTTATTATTATACTTCATCAAAATATCCTATAACCATATAAACATGATTACATTAGTATATATATTATAATTAAATATTTTCATACTAATGGTACTTTCTTTTTCTATCTACATTATATCTAACAGAAAATAAAAACATTACTCAGGCATATGTATGAACTACCATCTCCATGAAACAATGTATTTAAGTTTCATCACCATATCTCTTGGATGGTTATATATATTAATTTAATGTATCAATATGATTTTTATAATATAATTATTATTCTAAATATTTAATAAATAATCTACCTTCTTAACATTCCATCAATTGGAAAAAAAGATAATGTCGCTCATACATGTGTGTCAACTACCACCTCCACGAAGCGATGTGATTCGTTTTTTATTTCCAATTTATAAGGATGATAATAAGGATATATTAAATTTATGATGTAAGAAATTTTATTTAAATTAGAATTATTATTTATCTATCCTTTTTCCATGCAGTGAAAAGTGGAAACATCACTCATGCGTATGTATGGACTCCCACATCCATGAATTTAGGTAATTCATTTTTTATCACTACCTTATATGGATGGTTATAAAAGTGTATATAATGAATAAATATGATTATTATTTCTTGATTTAT
Source organism: Viscum album (assembly GCA_963277665.1). Taxonomy (NCBI): domain Eukaryota; kingdom Viridiplantae; phylum Streptophyta; class Magnoliopsida; order Santalales; family Viscaceae; genus Viscum; species Viscum album. Next base: position 185,113,058 of record OY728155.1, on the reverse strand, counting down.
ATTATATATATTATGAAACTATGAATAATGTGAAAGTACAAGAACTTTTGAACCAAAAAAGCATTGAAAAATGACCAATTTTCACCCTAATAATGATTTTAATAAAGAATTGTTAATAAAAGGGCAATTAGAAATTGTAAGGTAATGACATAGATTAATATATATATATATATATATTGTTATGTTATATATGTATAATAAATATATATTTGAAACTATAGGAGTTTTAAATGAATATAAATAAAGACGACACTTGAGGTAAGGGTTTATCATCTCACTTTTATTTATGTGAGACATATTACATATTCAGAAATAATTTATTTTATATGGTGTATATACTACTCATGAATTTATTTTAATATTATTTTCAGGATGATTACTTTAATTTAAAAACCCATATGATTTTATCTCCTTCATGAGGTTTTTATTCATAGATTGTTGAAACTATAAGGGTTTATGATACAATCTCATTTCATTTCATGATTTTATATGTTAAATTTATATTGAGGGGAATTATAAGATACTTATCCTTAATAAAAAATATATTTTATTATAAATTTGAAATTTTAGTATTTTTCATGAATTCCTTAAATTTTCACCTCTTTGGAACAGAAAATTTTCAAGAAGATTCTTTTTAAGAAAATTCAGACTTATTTGTTCTTTTTTGGGTTTCTAAATCTTTCCCTTCCATATCTGTATTATTAAACATGTTCATGGGAGTTCTAATATATAACTAAATTTGTGATATAGTTACTTTTTAATGACTTTTAGTTTCTTTACAAATGATTAAAATTAATCTATTCAATTTTTTACATACGAATAACTTTTGAATTTTTATGAATGTTTAAAAGTGATGTTTTATTTAACTTATATGGTATGAGAGGATTTTACCGCTATACTGTCTTTTCTTCTTCATGAAGCTTAATTTAACCATCCAATATTTTTTTTTAGTTTTGGTATTAAATGTTATTAAAATAAAATGGATGTTTTCCCTTGATATTCAAAGCATATTTTAGATGATTTTATAAAAGAGATTCCTCATCTATATCATCATCTTCTAAGGATTATTATGATTCATTGGGGTTATAATTACATGATAACTTCCTCTTTTTTGGATGAATTATTATTATTAGGTTCTTATGATGATTTCATGTAGCCTATTTATTTCCCTTCGGTTAATTAAGATATGATGTGATAATTAATGTTTTTATTAAACCCTCCACTTGATTCTGGTGGATGGATTATGATTATGGGATGATGATATGTTTATAAAAATAATTTCATTTCCAGGGGATATTTTATGATTATATGTTTAATGTTTTTATGATCCATCGAAACATATATATATTGTTTTCATTATGTTATGGGTGGGACTGAAATTATATTTCCCTCTAATGCATTGGGTAAATATTGATATCTCATGAGGTAATATGAATAGGGATTGGGAGTGAACCCATACCATGAACGAATGAGGATGCGGAGTGAACCAATTACATGAATGAATGAGGATAGAGAGTGACCCCATTCCAAGATTTATAAAATGTTTTCAAGTAACCCAGTCCATTATGATTATATTCCCACTATATGATGATGGCCTTGGAAGTGATCCTAGAGTAATGAAAATATTTTATATACTAATGATTATCCTCGCAATTACTATGACATGTTCTTATGGTTATGATATGTTCTCATAGATCATGATTGATTATTGATGATTCTTCACTCTTTTTAATCATGTATTTTGATATTCTAAATCTTTATTCCTTTAATATTGATTTATAATCTATGATAGATAGGATATGAACATCGTTAGTAATGATCATGGTCACATATGATCAACCTTGTATTATGATTTCATATGAACATTGATTTATATCTCCATTGTTTACCCTTAATAATCATTTTATCTCTATCATTCTTATGTCAGAATTTTCCAAATGTAATGAAGAAAGGATTTGTGTAGGTTATGTCTCATAAGGGAAATTTTAGAGATATAATTTCTATGAGATGTTGAATATTTTTCATGAAATAATTTTATTGTGTATATATTATCCAATGACAATAGACCTTAAAAGTTATAGGGTGTGTATTATTGGAATATGTATTGAATATTCATCTAAAATGATGTAATGTTTTATGTATGTTCTGCTTGGGTCACCTCACTTGGTATCAGATCATGGTTTAGTTTGGATATTAAGTAATGAATAATATGAGCATATAACTTAAGAAAAAATATGATAAAATAAAAATTATATATGATAAAATTGAAAGGTTAATAGGTTGATAATAAGGTGTCATAACTTAGGACATATCATGAATTATTTCTATGATTATCTTATTTATCACACTAATTATTATAGATTGATGCTTACACTATATTTTATTGGTTTTAGTTAATGGTTGAAACCATGAGGAATAGTGTGAGTAATGAATGAGGTGACAAATGAAATGACAAGCCTAATGAGAAACCAAATTAAGTTGGAGCTAGAATAAAAAATATGATGACTTTTTTTCAAAAATCACTTAGGAAATGAATTTTTTTATAAATCATTCTGAGCTTATAATTGTATAAAGAATCGAACAACTCACCATTAAGTCTTTTATGTTGAAAAATATTCCAACCATTAGTGGTTTCTATTATATAATTGTTATCGAGAAATAATCAATGTTATAGAAAATATATTCTTCCTTATCTAGTGCTCAAACCTTGAGATGGTTGTTTTTCTTGTGTATCATCTGGAAGGTGAAGCTAATCAATAGTGGACTCTTATCAATAATATGAGGCAAGGGGTGGAAATTGAATCCCCGACATTATAGGTGTTTAAGAAGGTATATATCAATAAGTATTTTACTCAAAATCTTTCCAATAAAATGGAGAGGGAATCCCTAGAACTAATTTAGAAGGATAATTAATCCATCAGTAACTATAAGGTAATTTTTACAAGACTTGTAAGGAACACTTCATCTATTATCATTGAATTTAAAATAAAAATTGATTGATTCTTTAGTGTATTGAGACCATGTATATACAAGTCATTTTCTATGAGAGACTTCAAAGCTATTAAGAAATTTTTCAATGTTTTCTAAAGATAGAAATGGAGGTTGGAGACTCTCATTGTTTACATGGTTTTGGGGATAAGAATATAAATTTGTAATTTCAAGGAAATAGTAATAATAAAACCTAGAGAGGAAAAAATATTTATCTTCCCACATTCAAAATGTGTGTATGGAAGTATGGGGAATGTTCCAAATCAGTTATTGTAAATTATTTAAGTTTGAAAAGAATCCTTTCAAGAAAAATAATGCATAAGGAATGTGAAGAGGCTAGTAAATAAAATTAATGTTGTGGAAGATCGATCAAATAGTCCACTCAAAATTCAATGTAATAATTTCAAGGAGTATGTGAATTATGCCAACTAGTGATTAAATCCCATGGTTAATGAGGAAAATCAACATAAAAACTATTTAGTCTAAGAATAAATGTAAATAACTCTTGTGATCATAATTAATAAAGAGGTCCCTAAGAAAAAAGTAGTAAAAGATACTCTTACCATCCACCATAGAACTATAAATGTCTTATTCGATTCGATCTATACCCACTGTTTTATATCTAAAGAATTTACTAATGGTATCACATCACTGCCTCAATGATTAGATGTTGAGATAGTTTGAAAAACTACTAATGGAATTATGATCACTTATCAATTTTATAGCTCCTCTCTCATAGATGTTTTGGGGAATATGATTCTTAAAAATATTTTTATTCTACCAATAGTTGAATTTGATATTGTTTTGGATTTATTTTTATAGAACCCGTATCAATTTCTGGGGAAGTAAATTTACATTTTATATTATAAATCAACTTATGATAAACTATTGGTGTGAGGATGAATATGAACTTCCAATGTAAATTACATCCATTGTTTCATGACCCATCCTAGAGGTTCCCATGTCGTGCCTACCCCAAGCCCACAACCAATAGGCCAGGGTAGGTGAATAGCACCAAAAAGGAAGATCCCATAAATGGGAGACATTTTCCTAAGTATCAGTACACACACACGTCTCCAACTCACAAAAGTTGAAATATAAAAACACTAAGTAAACAGATGCATGTATACACTATATCCCAACCAATAGATTATGATAGTAATTTAAGGTGAAGTAAGGTAAATTGTACTAGAATAAAATCCCACCAAAAGAAAGTCTGTAAAACACAAAAGTCCAACTTGTAAATAAAGTTATTGGGACTATTCTTAATGCGATAAGAACACCTCAGACTACCTGAACTCACAAAGATCTGTATGTTCCTAGTCCACCCTATACTCTATCAAACGGTCGCTCATCTGCACAAGACACGACATATTAGAACAAGCACATTTAGGGGTGAGTAAAACAGTACTCATTTACACACCCTAAAAACCACAAAGTAAGACCACAAATGAAATACCACACAGGAAATACTAAAAAGAAAATACCATATAGAAAATGCCACAAAGGAAATGCCACAAATGAATAGTAAAGTCAGCCCCATAAAGATATATACAAATGACCCATATATTAAGAATATCTAGGTATACTATCTATAATGAGACACACAGTTTTTTTGATACACATAGTCTTCATGAGACGCACAATATCTCTAAGGCACATGGTCTTGGTAAGACAAAAAAATTTGGGAGCCATACAATCTTCATAATATACACAGTATTTCTGAGACACGCAGTCTCTCTAAGACACATAGTCTTTTAGAGTCAAATATTCTCAATCAGACACAGAGTCTCTATAAGTCACACAATCCTTTGGAGTCACAAAGCCTCTATGAGATACCAAGTATCTATGTAATAGAAATTCATAGGATTTCACTCAAAGAATTCTCATTTGGGGTGAACCTACTCCTAAATCCATTAATTTTTATTAACAATTCCAAAAAAAACTCACTTAGTATATTTCAAAAGGACCATCTCATCATAAGGGTCACAACTCTTTAGATAGTTCATCAAATGGACACACAGATTCAAAGTTACGGGTGTTTGAAAATTCATAAGGGGGTATAATAGCTTTTGGACTTACCAGGAAGTTCGTCTATTGACCATGGCGGTTGACCACCCAGTCTCACCACCCCTATTGTCAATGGTGGCCTGGTCCAACTGGCCAGATCCGACCTAACTCGTCGGGTCATCCCGGCCTGCTAGGCTTGTCCCACTTCACCTGGGCCCAGCCCACTTTGTCAGTCCATCCTAGCTTGCTCACCTAGCCCGGCTCATTCTCAGGTCTATTCCACATGGTGTGCCAGCACATCTATGGCCTTTGTGCCCACCGTCTCCCACATGGTCGCTGCTGGCACCACACATGCTGCTTCCGTGGGCCACCCCTCCTTCTTCGATGGTCAAAACTCTAAAAAGAAAACTCTTACATGATCCTTGGGTCATGAGATACATAAATCCATCCTTAGTTTCTATTTACCACCAGTCTGGGGGTCTGATCACGTTTGGATCTTCCCAGAAATTCGATTTGTGACCATTAGGGTTCAACGGTGAATAATTCCATGAACGGGGGAGAGAATAATCACAATAATTATATGAGGAATGAAAATCAACCTGTCTTCATTTCGGCTTCAGTTTATTCCTGTTAAAATGAATAATAAAGAAGAAATTGTCAAAAAGATTTACCTCCCATTAAAACACCACAGTCAATCCCATCCTAAAAGAATGATCGAATATCGTATTAACCTATTTGTGGGTTGGACTGTGTTCATCACTCAATTCAAGAGTAGGGAATCATGAATAAAACAAATGATCATTCTCAAGTTGTATTTTTAATTAATGAGGAGTGGTTTTTTTTCAGTCATTGATGAGATCCTACAACTCCATTAGCATGATGATCTATGATTCGATCATTGATTTGTCATTGTTCATTGTAGAGTGTTATTTCTCCATACTTTAGAGTAATTCCAAGGTTATGGTGATAACCATTAATTCTTTGGAAAATGTATATTAAAAAAAGAAATGTCACTGCATCATCATGTTACATTAAATAAAATAAATTTTATTTTATTTTATTATTTAAAATGTGTAACAAATTCTTTTCACATATGATCCATGCTAGTCAATGTTAGGCCCTTACTAAGGTGAGGTCGTTTCTCTAAACGCAACGGTGCCATCAAATTTCTAATTTGGGCACCCATTTAGATGTTATTCTTCTTTTTCTAGAAAACTATGGGTGCAGGCTATCTAATATTTTAATATTATTCAAATAATTGTTCTCGGCACCCTAGGCCTCAGAATCGCATGTTGTCTCGGCACCTGGTCTCAAACTAAATCCATATTATATTTCAAAATAATATATAAAAAAATAGAGATGTTACAAAGTGTATGAGTCTTACTACCTATTTTTGAGGGATATTTATTGTGGAAATTGATAGGATTTATTTATATAGATCCCATGTCAATTTTTCAGTAAGGAAAGTCACATTAGGTATTTTGAACTAACCTATGATTGTCTATAAATGTTAGGATGAATATGAAATTTAAATGAAAATTGCATCTATTGTATGGGTATTACTAACTATATATGAGGTATATTTATATAAAAATTTTGGGGACAAAAAATTGAATATATACCTATTGTTCATGAATATTTTGATTTATTTCTTTAACACTTTCCATGTATTATCCTGAATTTTGATGTTGAGTTTTTAATAGAACTCATACCTGGTACTACACCACTTTCAAAGACACCTTATAGAATGGACCTGATTATGTTTATATCAATTTAAGAATAAAATATAAGAGAATATATATATATGGGAATTATACTCCCTAGTGTGTCACCATGCAATGCACCTATTCTTATCGTTAAAAATAAAGATGGATCAATGCGTCTTTACATTTATTATCATGAATTTAAAGATATTAATATTAAGAACATGTATCCTCAAACTAGTATCAATTTTCTCGTTACTAAATGATGAGGATCTTAATTATTTTTTAATATTTATATTTAATGTGGATATCATCATTAGAGGGTCAAAGGGATAATATACCAAATACAACCTTTCATATAAGGTATGGATACTATGAATTTTTATTGATTCCATTTGGACTTATCAACTCCCCTTTAATATTCATAGATTTAAGTAATAGAGTATTTATATGTTAATATGATCAGTTTTTGGTGGTCTTTATTGATTATATTATTATATATTTTAATATAAATGAAGATAATTATGGTCATTTGCGAATTGTTTTTAAAGGCCTGAAGGAATGAGATTTTGTGTGATAAATTTACCAAGGGTAAATTTTGGATTCAAAAGGTTTCATTATTAGTTCATAAAATCTAAAGTGATGGTACATCGATAGATCCTTCAAAAAAAGAAGTTGTTGAAAAAATTTCTAGAATAACCACAATATCTAAGAACTATAGTTTTCATAGGTTGGTTGGATACTATAAATTAATTGGGAGAGATTTATCATAGTTGTTTAATAAAATAACCAAGTTAACATAGAAGGGATCAAATTTCCTATAGTTAAATGAATTTTGGGAAAATATCATGGAACAAAATAGAAGGGTGTTCATTGCACCCATACTAACACTAACCTACAATGGAGAAGGGTTTCTGATATTTAGTATGCATCAAAGAATAGAATGGGGTGTGTTCTTATATTTAAGGATATAATCATAGAATATGGCTCATTAAAATTTAAAATTAATGATAAAATTTATCTTAATTGTGATTTGGAGATGGAAATAGTAATGTTTTTCCTTAAAAATATAGAGGCATTATCTTAATGGTGAAGGGTGTGACATATATCCAGATCATAAAATATAGAATTAAATTTTCACATTGAAGGAGTTGAATATTGACCAAAAGAGATGGTTGGAGTTAATTAAATATTATGAATTCCTAATTCAATGCTTCTTTGGAATGGAAAACAAGGTGTTTGATGCTCTAAGTTAAAATGACCATTCTAGTTTTCCCATGATAACGATTTAAATTTATTTTTTACTTATGGATTTATAGAAATGGAATCTTGAAATCAAAAGGAAAGGGGATGAATCATATCTTTCTCATATTAATGTCTAACTATTCATCCATGTGGGAATAAAAATTTACATAAAGAATATGTGAAAATAAAGATAAAGGAAAGTATTTTATTGGATCTAAACATTTTCTATGATGGCTTGATAAGATTTAGGAATTGGGTATATGCCCAATTAATACTATAATTAAATATGCATTTATGGGATGAATCTCATAGTTCATTATTCATTATTCATCATAGAATTATAAAGATTTTTAGATATCAAAAGATAATTTCTGGTGGTACAACATGAAAATGAATATTACAGAGTATGGATCATGATGCCTAATATGTCAATAAGTTAAGGATGAGAGATAGATTTATAAGGGTATGTTATAACCATTACCCATACTAGAATCAAAATGGGAAATAATTTCCATGGATTTTGATATCAGACACCCCAAAACCTAAAAAGGAAAAAATGTTATTTTTGTTGTATTTGATCACGATATAAAATCAGAGCATTTTATTATTATCAGTGTATTTTCCCAATTAATCAATTTTCTTAGATATACATTAAAAAATTTATATTATTTTATATAGTACCAAATTCCGTTGTATCTTACCAGGATCTAAGGTCTCCGTCAATGTTCTCGAGAAGTTTTCCACAAGAATTGAATTTGGGGTTGAAAATTAATTTTCATGTATATTTTATTTATAAGTTTTGTTTTTATCATGTATATTTTTTTAAAAGAGATTTTAATTTATTTAAAAATTAATTCAGAGTATTAAACTTATAAAAAATATTTTTTCTCATATATAAAAATTATTCATTGATTATAAATTGGTCAAAATGAGGATAAAAATATATAAGGTAAAAATATATTTTTTCATGAAAAAAATATTTTATGAACATAATGGGTATTTATCTTAAAAATTTAAAAGTATAAATATTAAATAATGATTTTAATCTAATTTGAAGATAATATATTTAATAAAATATGTTAACATTCAAATAATTGTTTTTACTTGGAAAACAATTAGACTAAATTCAGTTTTATTCTTGAAAATTCATTTTCATAAAAATAGTTTTCATTCTTTTTTGTGAGACTATTTCCAAAATAATTTATAAAAAATCTTGATATTAAATTTTATAAAATTGATTCTATATTTGGAATTATCTTTTCCAAATTTTTAATGAGCAAACTTTTATTTTTCTCTATAATGAATAGTAATTGTGGAAAAAAAATTATCTTGGAAAAGGATAAAAAGGATTAATGATGGGTTTTAAATTTATGATATGGTTAAAAATGACTCTTAAAATTGTCTAAATTTTATTGGTTAAAGGGATTTATATTATTTATGGCTCCCTTAGTGTAATATTTTAAAATACCACAAAGTCATTAATTTATCTCAAATAGATTTCAGTTTATTTATTGTTTTTCTATTAATATATAATGGAAGGAAGGAATCCAACTCAAAGATGGTTTATTGATGGGTTCTAAGATATTTTTATCTAATATTTTCGGGTAGGAAGTAAAAAATACCTAGTCTGTTTCCACCAATAAGCCTTATCATATGAAATAACAAACAAAATTCCTGAAGACCCACGGGCTAATTTGTAGTAGCAGAAAGTGCGCAGCAATTCTCCAGCATCCCACCAACTACCCAGTAGATGATATCTAGTATCTGGTGGTGTTGAGATATGTAAAGACCCGTAAAATTCAAGGGAAATTTTTTCTTAATTTTCTTTGGAATTTTACAAGAGCGCGGTTTCTGACGGCACCTGATTCCGAGGCCCGGTGTGCCCAGAATCAATTTCCGAAGTTGGGCTCGGGTACGTTTAGTGAACGAACGAGCGGAAATTTCTAAATTTTGAACCGTTGCCCGGAATCGAATTCCGAGGGCACCGATGAAACCGTAGCGCCGATAAACGCTTAGGAACTCCTGTTTTGGAGTTGCGTTCTTATGAGTGTTGATAATAAAAATTGTGGATGTTTACTTTGTAATTACACTACAATTTTTATTATTTTACTCTAAGTGTTATCTCTTGTTGGAAGTTGGGGAACCACCCAACCTCCCTTGGGAGGTTATGAGGGTGGTGGGGCCCACACGAACCCCACCTCTTCATATCCTCTAAAACCCCTCAACTCCCTCATAAGTTATGATATCTTAAGTTATAACTTTAGACTTAAATAAGGTGAGTTGTGTGTGTGTTTTGAATTTCAAACTCTTGAAATTCTAGTGTGTTGTTGTGTTAATAAAATAAGATAGTCTTATTTTTTTTTGGTGTTTAGTTTTGTCTCCTTGAGAGAGTTGGGAAGGTTCTTCTTGTTTCTTCATCTTCTTCAACCTCGACGAAGAACACGAAGAACGCCGTTCTTCAACGAAGAACTTCTTCGCCGAAGAACACGATCCTTCCGCGACGCCGTATCCGTGACGTGACTTTCTTCTTCCGCGTCATCTCTTCCGCGACGGTTTTCCGCGACGAACGCCATCGAAAATGACTCTTCCTCCAACGTCAAAGGAATCGACACCGATATTCCACGACTACGTCAACGTGCGACTATCAAGGTAGGGGTTTTTATATATGATTGAATTCGTTTTATTGATTCTTCATATCTAAAATTCATGATGATGATGACCAAATGAACATGGACATCGTCCCGCACATAAACCATTCTCCTGTTTCTTTTTATTCTTCACGTGTTCTTCGTACGTTCTTCAATGCCAAATATTTATTGACGCTGGAAACACGAAGTTTTGTTGAGCGCAATATATGGATTTGAAGCCCTCGACGCAAGGATCACAATTATGTGATCGTTTAATTTTTCGGGCTTGGAACGAAGCCGCAATGGCTCGCGGAAGGAGGCGTCTAAATATTTATTGACGCTGGAAACTCAATGTTTCCCTGAGCGCGACATACGGACACGAAGATCTCGACCCGAGGATCATGAATATGCATTCGTATCTTTTTTCTGAGTTAAATCGAAGTCGGAATGGAGTGCGGAAGGCGGAGGCCGTTGGTGCAGGTCGTGGGGAGAAGTCGTGTGAGGAAGCAGGTGATGCGGGAGCGGGCGCATCAGGGTTTACGGTGAAGACAGCAGCGGCGCGGCAGGCAGAAGGCAGCCGCGACGGTTCTGGCGAATACAGCGGGTGCGAGAGGTGGTTCTGGCAAATACAGCGGGTGCGAGAGGTTGGCCGCTGGGGTTCGGAGGAGAGGCTGCGTGAAATTGTGATTGAATAAGTTATTAGATTGGAGAGAGAGAGTTTTGGGAAATAAAATAAAGAGACAAAAAGGGATAAGGGAGAGGTGTTTGATTTTGGCGCACAAGGGGGAAAAGGAACGTGTTTTGATTGTTTTTTTTGGAGTTAATAAAGATATAATTAAATAAACAATTAATAATAACAATAAAATATTGTTATTATTACTTTTGTTGATAAAACACCTTTTCGCCAGCAACTCCTTCGTGCGACCTCGGTTTCACGAATCGTTTGCGGCAGTGTGACCCTGACTTCGAGACGGAATTTATGAGTCCAATATTGGATGTCTTTTTCGGGTTTTTGGGTCTGGTACCCGAAGCGCTCGGAAAAATAATAGATTTAATATTATTATTAAATCTTTGACCCACCATAACTCATACGTGCGACGTCCGATTGGCTTTCCGTCAGTGGCGATATAATCCCGTCATTAATATGATCGATTCAAGTCTAATGTTGGATACTAAATTCTAGTTCGTGGTGCGGGGCCACGAAACACCGAATAATATTATTATTATTATTATTACGGGATCATGTATCGGACATATCTCTCTCATACGGTATCGGAATGACGAACCGTCTGTGACGTTGCGACACTGGAATTACGACGGATGTTTCAAGACTAATTTTGGATATATAAGTCGAGGTTGATGCACGGGCCCCACGAGGCCCGGTTCGCGCATGATGCGGTGAAATGCAACTTTTTCACCGGCTATCCGTTTGGGACCAATGGGTAGTCCATCTCGTGTGTTTTTCCGTATGGATCCCAATGATGTGACTGGTTTGGTTAACCGGTGTCATTTGAAGTACGACTGGGTTGGATCGAACATGAATCCAACCGGGCCCTCGGAGCGGAAACGCTTATAACTTGAGCTCTGGACGTCCGATTAACGTGTCGTCAGCTTTGTTGTGTTCCTCTTAGTGAGACGGATCTTTTGGCATACTCCGCCCGAGGTTTTGACGCAGGTGGAGTATGGTCGGGTTGGTTTTGCCTTAAAAACCAACCGGGCCCCGGGGACGAAAATGCCAATAACTCTCAGACCGGGCGTCCGATCGACGCACCGTCTGTTGCGTTGAGTTCCTGTTGACGATACGGAACTTTTGGCATCTTTCGCCCGAGTTTTGGATACAGTTGGTAGTGGCCGGGTTGGATCGCACCCGAAATCCAACCGGGCCCCTGGAACGGGAAAGCTGATATCTTTCAGACAGGACGTCCGTTTGACGAACCGTCAGCGGCGTTGGTGATTAGGTTGAGTAACGGTCCCTTTGAGTATATACCCTATGGGAGTTCAGGGTACGGTTGAGATACGGCCGGGATTGGTTCGCACACGAAACCAACCGGGCCCCTGGGACGAAAAGGCTAATAACTCACAGACCAGGCGTCCGATCGACGCGCCGTTTGTTGCGTTGAGACCCCTGTGACGAGACGGTCCTTTGAGATAGTTCTCTGTGGGACCTTGTGATACTTGGAGTATCGAACAGTAGATCATGGAGCGGACCCTCCCGGAGACGAGCGTGCGGAGTACGGAGACCGTGTAGCCGGCTGAGACCTGACGACTGCTTGACCGACTCGACTTGGAGTGAGTCGACTAGCCCAGTGGACGGAGCGCCCGGTATTTGGCGGCAAACCCACGGCGGACGGAGCGCCTGGTAGTTGGCAGCAAACCCGCGGTACTCTACTGGAGGAGTACCTCTGTAGGCTATTTGGGTGAGCGCCCGGTATTTGGCGACAGACCCTCAGCGGACGGAGCGCCCGGTAGTTGGCCGCAAACCCGCAGTACTCGACAGGAGGAGTACCTCAGCAGTCTTAGGTTAGTGAGCAGTACCTCGGAGTCGTGACAGGACCACTGTACACTCCAGAGACGGATCTCTTCAGCAGTTACGGTTTCGATAATGAAAATCCTGGTTTGAGCTGAGTCAATGACCTTTGAGTTTCCTCATGATTGAGATGGGTTACTTGATAACTTAGGTATATGTATGGGCATATACCTGGGTAGTGGTTATCCGTTGATTTCATAATCCTTATGTTTCCTCGTGATTGAGATGAGTTACTTGATAACTTAGGTATATGTATGGGCATATACCTAAGTAGAGGTTTTCTATTGAGATCTTCTTTGTGGTTATCCTTGTTGATTTTAGTGAGACCTTGAGGGTCTCGGGGTCCCTACTGAGTATCTTTATACTCACCCCTGCACGGGCTATGCCCGCACCTCGTTGTGTTGGTTGCAGACGACGGACAGTGCTGACGGATGCCGAGTGTTCGAGGACTGGACGGTACCCAGAGGTGGACTACACGACGAGTCAGTATCCGGAGGTGGACTTCACGGTGAGACGACACTCGGAGGAGGTTGACGGGCGAGAGCGTTGTGGAGGCTATCTGTACCTACCCTTCAGGTAGGATCCGTGGCAGACGGCGGGACCCGAGGAGCAGTGGAGCTATCTGTACCCACCCTTCAGGTGGGATTTCCAGTGGACAGCTCGGCGTAGCGGCTTTACCTTTCAGTTGTTGTTTTTCCTTTTAGTTGTACTTTACAGTTGGGCTTGTATTTCCGGCCCCCTTTACTTTCATCACCTTTTGTTGTACTCATTTTTACTTAGTATATTACTTCCGCTTGTACTCTGTGTGTTTGTTTACTTTTATAAAGGCAATGTCTTCCAGTTATCGGAATTTATGCCTTTGGTGCTAGTCGCCAGCCCCTGGCCTATGGAAGGCGGGCTTGGGGTAGTCACGACACGGGCCCCAAGGACGGGTCGTGACAAATTGGTATCAGAGGAGTTCGGTTCTACCGCAGAACTCAGGACTCTGATCTTTTTCTATGTGAAGCAATAGTGTTAAGGGTACCGAGTGTGGTCTTCAGTTCAGGGAGTCCAGTGTTGGTGTGGCGGCCGACGTATCCGTACACTAGGACCCTGACTACTGATCTCCGACTTTGTACACAAAAACACTGATTGCGTGTGTGTTTCCAAAGTTTTAAAGTCAGCTCAAACCAGGTCAGCTCACTAGGTATAAGACGATGACCGTGTCGCATCTGTTCAGGATGTCTCCACGCAGACAGTCAGTTGGAGTTCCGAGAGAGTACTCGATGACGGCTCACCGAGCGACGAGGCTCTGGTACAGGGCCCCTTTTACTATTTTGGCACCCTCGGGTGGTGTACCAGTAGCACCACCACTTGTTGTGCAGTAGATGCCAAAGGCTATACTAGCAAACTGTGCATGCTGGCGGAGCGCGTTGCACGAGTTCCAGCAGTAGAGGCCTCAGAAGTTACGAGGCGAGGCAGATTTCCAGACAGCAGAGCAGTGGCTGGAGGCGATTGCGAGAGTTTTCCGCCTAGCTGAGACATCAGTAGAGTGGATGGTGGACTTCGCCACTAGTGTTTTCCAGTGAATGACCATGAGGATGGTCCTCATAGTGATGAGGCTTCGGTACGTGAACCGATGCCTGAGATAGTGCCTTTGGGTAGTGTGTCAGCTATACATCACTACCTTTTGGTCAGCAGTTACAACCGGCGGTACCGGTAGGTGACACATGTAAGTTTACTGCCTTACATGTGTTCTAACTTCAGATACCCTCATGTTCCGAGGTGAACCTGACTCATAGGCGGCTGAGGACTGGCTTGAGGAGGTGGCCGAGAATTTTCTATAACTTTTACAGTTTCGGCGGGACGACGTGTTGATAACTGAGAATTCATCGAGGCGTACCGAACATATCGGGTACTCGATGGAAGCGTTTCGATCAGTGTAATAGAGGTCGGACCTCTGACCATGGTATGTTTAAGGGCTTCTGAGCCAGCACCTTTTCTCTATGCATTTCTACTTAGGCTAGAGTGCTAGAAGGATCCTTTGTGGTTGAGAATTCTTTGCTGATCGAATACAGCCAGAGAATGTTAGAAGTTTGGAAAGAAAGAAACTGACACCAGTCTCAGAGACTTGGGCATGTAAAATGTTTCAAGAAGAGGAAATGTTAAGGACAGATGAATCTGCAGAACAGCAGACATGGAGGCAGAGCTTGGAGAGCAGCTCGTGGTGGTGTACATTTCAACATGTTACCATCACCCGCCTTTGTAGTCCCCGCTAGACTCAGGGAGTTGGAGAGCAGGGAAAGAGGGTAGCTGCTTGCGGTCATGGAGTGTGACCAAAAAAAGGGCTCTAAGGATGATTCGAAGTGCGGAATTTATCTTCTATTAGCTGCCGTAGCCACAGGCATCGAAACGAATCATCCCTTCCTTCCATGAATCTAGTCCCAGACCTAGAGATTCCAGTTAAGCCGTTGACTTGACCCTCACGTCTGGAGATACCTTTGGGAGGAGACTCGATAGTCACACTTACGCCGATGGTGTGATCTGACCCTTGAGGCGAGAGTCTCGGTTAGGACCTCTTGGTGGCAGCGTCGAGGCCTTACGACGTTAGTTTGAGTATGTTTTTGGCAATCACTTATCATACTCAAATTGACGATATTAGGCAAAAGTTGGGATGGGTTTTCCTTGGTCGGCGAAAAGGAAACCCTGGGAAGCACAAGATAAACTCGTGCATGGGAGGGTGTAGCCGATCATTCTTGGGTCGGCCAACCTTACCCTCGTGGCAGCAGGAGTTTTGAGTTTCAGTTCTAACCTAAAAAGGGATACCTTTAGAGTTCGAGGATGGCGACCACGTTCTTATACAGGTCTCACCTCGAAGAGGTTTACGGAGATGTAGCCGAGGCGGTAAGAGATCTCCGAGGTTCAATAGACCTTTCTAGGTCCCCAGCAGGGTAGGCGAGGTGGTTTATCGCTTGACCCATCCACTTCAGTTGCACCAGGTGCACGATAACTTTCACGTAACTCAATTGAGGAGATACGTGCTTGATCCTTCACACATCATCGACCTCAGGGAGTTAGACGTCGATGATAGAGCGACATGCACAGAGGTTCCAGTGGGGATCAAGGATAGACAGGAGCAGATCCTACGAGGATGATCGATTCCTTGGGTGCACTTCCTTCGACAGTACGGGAACCTCCAGGTGAGCACATGGGAGCGGAAGGCTCAGATGCGTACTCTGTACCGCTTTTGTGACCCTAGTTTTTGATGAATCTTTACGGGGACGTAAAGCCCTGAGGTGGGAGTAATGTAAAGACCCGTAAAATTCAAGGGAAATTTTTTCTTAATTTTCTTTGGAATTTTACAAGAGCGCGGTTTCTGACGGCACCTGATTCCGAGGCCCGGTGTGCCCGGAATCAATTTCCGAAGTTGGGCTCGGGTACGTTTAGTGAACGAACGAGCGGAAATTTCTAACTTTTGAACCGGTGCCCGGAATCGAATTCTGAGGGCACCGATGAAACCGTAGCGCCGGTAAACGCTTAGGAACTCCTGTTTTGGAGTTGCGTTCTTACGAGTGTTGATAATAAAAATTGTGTATGTTTACTTTGTAATTACACTACAATTTTTATTATTTTACTCTAAGTGTTATCTCTTGTTGGAAGTTGGGTAACCACCCAACCTCCCTTGGGAGGTTATGAGGGTGATGGGGCCCACACGAACCCCACCTCTTCATATCCTCTAAAACACCTCAACTCCCTCATAAGTTATGATATCTTAAGTTATAACTTTAGACTTAAATAAGGTGAGTTGTGTGTGTGTTTTGAATTTCAAACTCTTGAAATTCTAGTGTGTTGTTGTGTTAATAAAATAAGATAGTCTTATTTTTTTTGGTGTTTAGTTTTGTCTCCTTGAGAGAGTTGGGAAGGTTCTTCTTGTTTCTTCATCTTCTTCAACCTCGACGAAGAACACGAAGAACGCCGTTCTTCAACGAAGAACTTCTTCGCCGAAGAACACGGTCCTTCCGCGACGCCGTATCCGTGACGTGACTTTCTTCTTCCGCGTCATCTCTTCCGTGACGGTTTTCTGCGACGAACGCCATCGACAATGACTCTTCCTCCAACGTCAAAGGAATCGACACCGATATTCCACGACTACGTCAACGTGCGACTATCAAGGTAGGGTTTTTTATATATGATTGAATTCGTTTTATTGATTCTTCATATCTAAAATTCATGATGATGATGACCAAATGAACATGGACATCGTCCCGCACATAAACCATTCTCCTGTTTCTTTTTATTCTTCACGTGTTCTTCGTACGTTCTTCAATGCCAAATATTTATTGATGCTGGAAACACGAAGTTTTGTTGAGCGCAATATATGGATGTGAAGCCCTCGACGCAAGGATCACAATTATGTGATCGTTTAATTTTTCGGGCTTGGAACGAAGCCGCAATAGCTCGCGGAAGGAGGCGTCTAAATATTTATTGACGCTGGAAACTCAATGTTTCCCTGAGCGCGACATACGGACACGAAGATCTCGACCCGAGGATCATGAATATGCATTCGTATCTTTTTTCTGAGTTAAATCGAAGTCGGAATGGAGTGCGGAAGGCGGAGGCCGTTGGTGCAGGTCGTGGGGAGAAGTCGTGTGAGGAAGCAGGTGATGCGGGAGCGGGCGCATCAGGGTTTACGATGAAGACAGCAGCGGCGCGGCAGGCTGAAGGCAGCCGCGACGGTTCTGGCGAATACAGCGGGTGCGAGAGGCGGTTCTGGCAAATACAGCGGGTGCGAGAGGTTGGCCGCTGGGGTTCGGAGGAGAGGCTGTGTGAAATTGTGATTGAATAAGTTATTAGATTGGAGAGAGAGAGTTTTGGGAAATAAAATAAAGAGACAAAAAGGGATAAGGGAGAGGTGTTTGATTTTGGCGCACAAGGGGGAAAAGGAACGTGTTTTGATTGTTTTTTTTGGAGTTAAGAAAGATATAATTAAATAAACAATTAATAATAACAATAAAATATTGTTATTATTACTTTTGTTGATAAAACACCTTTTCGCCAGCAACTCCTTCGTGCGACCTCGGTTTCACGAATCGTTTGCGGCAGTGTGACCCTGACTTCGAGACGGAATTTATGAGTCCAATATTGGATGTCTTTTTCGGGTTTTTGGGTCTGGTACCCGAAGCGCTCGGAAAAATAATAGATTTAATATTATTATTAAATCTTCGACCCACCATAACTCATACGTGCGACGTCCGATGGGCTTTCCGTCAGTGGCGATATAATCCCGTCATTAATACGATCGATTCAAGTCTAATGTTGGATACTAAATTCTAGTTCGTGGTGCGGGGCCACGAAACACCGAATAATAATAATATTATTATTATTACGGGATCATGTATCGGACATATCTCTCTCATACGGTATCGGAATGACGAACCGTCTGTGACGTTGCGACACTGGAATTACGACGGATGTTTCAAGACTAATTTTGGATATTTAAGTCGAGGTTGATGCACGGGCCCCACGAGGCCCGGTTCGCGCATGATGCGGTGAAATGCAACTTTTTCACCGGCTATCCGTTTGGGACCAATGGGTAGTCCATCTCGTGTGTTTTTTCGTATGGATCGCAATGGTGTGACTGGTTTGGTTAACCGGTGTCATTTGAAGTACGACTGGGTTGGATCGAACATGAGTCCAACCGGGCCCTCGGAGCGGAAACGCTTATAACTTGAGCTCTGGACGTCCGATTAACGTGCCGTCAGATTTGTTGTGTTCCTCTTAGTGAGACGGATCTTTTGGCATACTCCGCCCGAGGTTTTGACGCAGGTGGAGTACGGTCGGGTTGGTTTTGCCTTAAAAACCAACCGGGCCCCGGGGACGAAAATGCCAATAACTCTCAGACCGGGCGTCCGATCGACGCACCGTCTGTTGCGTTGAGTTCCTATTGACGATACGGAACTTTTGGCATCCTTCGCCCGAGTTTTGGATACAGTTGGTAGTGGCCGGGTTGGATCGCACCCGAAATCCAACCGGGCCCCTGGAACGGGAAAGCTGATATCTTTCAGACAGGACGTCCGTTTGACGAACCGTCAGCGGCGTTGGTGATTAGGTTGAGTAACGGTCCCTTTGAGTATACCCTATGGGAGTTCAGGGTACAGTTGAGATACGGCCGGGATTGGTTCGCACACGAAACCAACCGGGCCCCTGGGACGAAGAGGCTAATAACTCACAGACCGGGCGTCCGATCGACGCGCTGTCTGTTGCGTTGAGACCCCTGTGACGAGACGGTCCTTTGAGATACTTCTCTGTGGGACCTTGTGATACTTGGAGTATCGAACAGTAGATCATGGAGCGGACCCTCCCGGAGACGAGCGTGCGGAGTACGGAGACCGTGTAGCCGGCTGAGACCTGACGACTGCTTGACCGACTCGACTTGGAGTGAGTCGACTAGCCCAGTGGACGGAGCGCCCGGTATTTGGCGGCAGACCCACGGCGGACGGAGCGCCTGGTAGTTGGCAGAAAACACGCGGTACTCGACTGGATGAGTACCTCTGTAGGCTATTTGGGTGAGCGCCCGGTATTTGGCGACAGACCCTCAGCGGACGGAGCGCCCGGTAGTTGGCCTCAAACCCGCAGTACTCGACAGGAGGAGTAGCTCAGCAGTCTTAGGTTAGTGAGCAGTACCTCGGAGTCGTGACAGGACCACTGTACACTCCAGAGACGGATCTCTTCAGCAGTTACGGTTTCGATAATGAAAATCCTGGTTTGAGCTGAGTCAATGACCTTTGAGTTTCCTCATGATTGAGATGGGTTACTTGATAACTTAGGTATATGTATGGGCATATACATGGGTAGTGGTTATCCGTTGATTTCATAATCCTTATGTTTCCTCGTGATTGAGATGAGTTACTTGATAACTTAGGTATATGTATGGGCATATACCTAAGTAGAGGTTTTCTATTGAGATCTTCTTTGTGGTTATCCTTGTTGATTTTAGTGAGACCTTGAGGGTCTCGGGGTCCCTACTGAGTATCGTTATACTCACCCCTGCACGGGCTATGCCCGCACCTCGTTGTGTTGGTTGCAGACGACGGACAGTGCTGACGGATGTCGAGTGTTCGAGGACTGGACGGTACCCAGAGGTGGACTACACGACGAGTCAGTATCCGGAGGTGGACTTCACGGTGAGACGACACTCGGAGGAGGTTGACGGGCGAGAGCGTTGTGGAGGCTATCTGTACCTACCCTTCAGGTAGGATCCGTGGCAGACGGCGGGACCCGAGGAGCAGGGGAGCTATCTGTACCCACCCTTCAGGTGGGATTTCCAGTGGACAGCTCAGCGTAGCGGCTTTACCTTTCAGTTGTTGTTTTTCCTTTTAGTTGTACTTTACAGTTGGGCTTGTATTTCCGGCCCCCTTTACTTTCAGCACCTTTTGTTGTACTCATTTTTACTTAGTATATTACTTCCGCTTGTACTCTGTGTGTTTGTTTACTTTTATAAAGGCAATGTCTTCCCAGTTATCGGAATTTATCCCTTTGGTGCTAGTCGCCAGCCCCTGGCCTATGGAAGGCGGGCTTGGGGTAGTCACGACACGGGCCCCAAGGACGGGTCGTGACAAGATATATTAGCTAAAAAAGAATTTATAATATTAAAAAATTGTATATTTCAGGTCTTAAATTTCTTGGCTTGATTCATTGGACCTTGACATCATATGGATGATATAAAAGGTGGCCAAGGCATCCTAAATTATAATTGCACTTACACCAAATCAAAGTGCTAACATTGGAAATATCATAAGTCTCAAATAATGATCCAATTATCCTAAGATATCTCAAGATCTTAATGTTATCTACTTTTATCCTTATAAGCATTATTGAGATTCCATTTTATAAGGAGATTACAACCCCAAATCCAAAAGTGTGTGTTATTTAATGACTTCATCTAAAGGGCCATTAAATTTATTGTTCCATATTCTTTGGAAACATTTATATCTCCCCCTATTGGGCTTATTTTTAAAAACTCCTTGTTCCCTTTATTCTTATCCTTATGTATCTCCATCTTTATAATTTTCTAAATTCTTCCAAGAGGGAGTAAATTTTGTACATTGTAAAGGGATATTAATTAATACAATAATCAATTCTACTCTCCCTTATATTTATTTAATTCTTTGTTATCCATTAAAACCAAGGACTTTTAGTTCTTGGTTACCCATTAAGACCAAGGGAATTGGGTTTTTATTATTTTATAAAAATCATCAGTTTTGAGGATTTTTGTTACAATTAAAACCAAGGGCTTTACGTTTCTTGGTTCTTATTAATATCAAGGGTTTTTTAAAAAAATATACCTCATGATAATTCTTATCGGGAGGACATGTTTGTGTTCCCTCAAGTACTATTGTTGAAGTTTTTTAATAATTTTCACATGTTCATTTATTTTCTACACTTAAATTTTTTCATCACTTTCACATAATTTCCTTATTTTAAATTATAATAATATTTACTTTGATATTATCAGTTACATGATTTGCATTGTCTTATTAATTATTACATAAATCATTTTATTGTATTTTGTTTCTAAAGAGTCAAATCACCCCCCCCCCCCCCCCCGTCCATTTCTCTGACCTAACAATTGATATCAAAGGGTATCATGGACCTTATTTCAAAAAATATTTGTTAAATTAATTTTTATCTTTATATCATCAATTTATATCAAAGGGTAAATTTAATTTTATTTAAAAATATCTTTTTTAAATTATTATTTTTTTCAAAAATTGTTTTTGATTTTAAATCCTAACCGATTTTCATTGTTCAATTTCAAAAATGGCATGTACTTCTTATATGAATGCTCATTTGTTTGATGGTTCAAATTATTTTTATTATAGATATTGTATGTCTCCTTTCTTTGGTATTATTTCTTCTACTATTTTGTAAAATGGAAATTCATGAATATGTTCCGACCAAATAATCTGATGAAAAAAAGACTCAAGGTGATATTAAGAATTTTGAGCTTAATAATAAAGCTATGAATGCATTGCATTGGGGTTTAGTCCAGAATGAGTTTAAAAGAATGTATTCTTATATAACATACAATGAAATATGGAATTAATTAAAAATTTCTCATGAAGGATCCAATAAAGTAAAATATTCTAGTTTATATATGCAATCAAGATTTTGAATATTTATCCATGCATTAAAATGAATCTATCACTCACATGTTTACTTTTTCACAAATATTTTCAATTTTAGCAAATCTATCAGTGATTTTTTGTAAACAAAAACAATTTTCAAGAAAATCTAATGGTTTTTACCTCGTTCATGGGACCCCAAAGTGATGGAAGTCCAAGAATTCAAATATGTTAAAAATATTTTGTTTGAGGAACGCATTAGCTCCCTTATAACATATGAAAGCAAGATGAAATTCCAAGAGGTTAAAGAAGGAATGGATGTTTTAGAAACCAAGACGAATATTTATTTTAAAGTAATTCTAGAACATTATTCTTTATAAAGTAACATCGATGATGAAAGTTAACTAAAAAAAGTTGTAAAAATAGTGAACAAACTTGTAAAAAATAAAAAACCGTCTATACATGCCATATAGAAAGATAAAATTGAAACACCCATTGTATAATATTACGAATGAAAAAGTCATATAATGTAGGAATTTCCAATTTAAAAAATAAATTAAAAAATAAGAAGAAATGAAAGAAATCCCTTGAAGTCACTAATTGGAGTGTTAGTGATGATTCCATGGGCTCTTCTTCCACAAGAAACTCAAGTCCAAAATGCCTCATGGAACATCTTGAGGAAGATAAATTGTTTAGTACTATATTTTCTCACTCTCCTAATTCATATCATCATTCTTCTTTCTCTTCTTCTTCTTCAATTTTGGTAACCTATGAAGATCTTGAAAATTAATATGATGAACTTGGAAAATGTTTATCAAAACTTTATTCTAATTTCATAAATATTACTAAGAAACATAATAATGTTTTAAGTGAAAATTATCTTATTTATAAAGAAAAGGATCATTTTATATTAAAATTAAAAAAATCTACTTGATGCTGATGAATTTGGAAATGAAATCAATAATCTCAAAATATATCTTTCAAAATTTACCCAATATGAACATACTCTAAATATGATACTTGGTTCTCAATGCATCAACAGAAAAATAAATGGTTTATTTTTTCGAAAATATAATGAAACTTCTTCTAGAACCACTTATTTTATGAAATTAGTTTCTCAAAATAAAATTTTCAAATATGGCCTTCTTATATTTTAATTTGATTATAAAAATTCAAGATATGGAAGGCCGAAATCGATCCATCTTTATTCCAACATTTATAAAAAATAAAAATGTTTGGGTTATCATGTTTTTATGAGCCAGTGTTTTTTGACATAAGATTGTTTACATTCCCAAATAAACTTGTTCTAACATTGTCGAAAACTCAAGGGAACCAAAAGGTTCCTTTAAATGATTTATTGTAGGGCTTTACAATTAGAAATCAATTATCTATCAAATTGTGGATTCTCATTATAATTGTATTTTAAAATAACTTTAAGTGTTTGATATATCCTCACTCTATATTTATCCTAATTAATATTTCTACAAGTGGGGGGATCCTAGCTCTTCACCTTCCAAAGTATATGTGTACATCACCAGGAACTTCAAGCAAAAACAATTCAGCAATATTTGTTTTAAGTTCTCTCTTTTATCTTATTTCAAAATATCGACTCTCATATATTGTTTCTTTGTGAAAATATGATAGGATATATTTTTATATTTTCCATTATTCTTATAAATTCTTTTTTTTTCTTTTACACTTTAATTTTTGGTAGTAATCCATATATCTGAATTGTGTTATCATTTAAGGGAGAGTTTTTTCTCTTTTAATACTTTTTCTTTTCATTTTTAAATTTCATTTCTAAAATTTATCTTATATCCTGAAATTATCTATTATATTTAATTTTTATTTGAAATAAATGATTTTATCATCAATTTTTTATTTATATTTCACTTTGAAGTGCATTTCCTATTTCAATCTTGTTTTAATGAAATTTTATTCTCACTTATCTAACTATGTTATCAATGATTTATATTTTTTCAAATGAATATTTTAATTTTCAATATCTTAGAATGGTATTCTAGTTATTCATTGTAAATATTTTATAAATATTTCTTACCCCTCATTATTTGTATGTTTCATTTTGATAATATCAAAGGATTTGATGTTTTTTCATAATAAGTAAAAAAATAATGTTGGTTTCAATTTATGTTTCATCAAGGGGTAAGACTTCGTTTCAAATTTTCAAAATAGGAGAGACATGGTTTCATAATTATTTGTTAACTACTTACCTTTTATATTTTCCTCTTCCCTTTCTTGATTTTTTATATCAAATGCTTGTGATAATCAAAAACGGGGAGATTGACAAACCCTTTACTATAATTGACTTAATGATCACAGAAACATTATTTTTTTAATTATTTTCAAAGTGTTTCTAGTGTTTTTCTTTTTTTTATATTATGTTATGCTGATAGGAAGGAATCTATATCAAAGTTGGTTTTTTAAAAAGTTTAAAGATATTTGTCCAAAATCTTTTGCAATAAGAACCACTAGCTACCCAATATCATGTGACATAACCATGATAATTCCGTATGGCCCACCATCTCCCAAGTGAAGGCCATTCAACAATCGGTGGTTACTGATAGTGTATTTCAGTTCTCCAACAACCCCCTAGCTTCCTGACGGTGGCTACTAGGTATCTAGTGGAATTTTAATAGAAAACACAATGAGGCATTTATGATGGTTAAAAGTCCCTATTTTTGGTCAAAAATTCCTTAGATCAATTAATTTGACCCCATAACCCTATGTATGATATAAAAAGAGATAAAAAAATCCTCAATTTTCATTATACTTCCCCCACATCAGAGTTCTAATACTAGAACACTCCTGATCCACAGAGATTGATCCAGTTCTCTCAAGATCACCCAAGATGTAAAAGTTATCTACTTTCATCTTTCAAAGGGAGTTCGATATTTCATCATCTAAGGAGACCAATAAAACAAATGAAGAAGGGTATATTATTTAAAAACTTCATTTGAAGTGTCGTTGACTTTATTGTTCTATATTATTGTGCCTTTTTTCTCTCTCCTCATATTGAGATAATTTTTATAATACCCATTTTTATCTCTCTTTTTATCCTTTTCTCTCTGTCTCTCTCTGACTCTAAATTCTTTTAATAGAGAGTGAAGTTTATGCATCACAAATAGATTTCAATTAATAAAGTCATCTATTATTTACTCCTAACTATTTATTTTTTTCTTTGTTTTCCACTTAAACCATGGCCTTTTTTCTTGGTTATATATTCAAACCAAGGCTTTCAGGTTCTTCTTATTCTATTAAAAGTAATGGTTTTTAGGTTCTTGGTTCTCATTAAAACTAACTACTTTTGGTTTCTTGGTTTAAATTCAGACCAAATTGTTTATTAAATTTAACATCACTATCATTCTTGTGGGGATGATACCTAGTGGTACCTTTGAATAATATTACCAATCCTTTTTTAATAAATTTTCTAAGTTCATTTATTTTATGCACATTAATTTCTGAAACATGTTCACATAATTACCTTGTTTCAATTTATTTGATGCTTATCTTTTATATTATGTATTTATTAATTTATATCATCATGTCATTTTTTGCATAAATAATTTAATTCTATTTAATTCTTAAAAAAATATCCCCCCCCCTCTTTAACTTTTTTCCAACCCAACAATTACCCCATCTTGGCTTCAAAAATTTGGACACTTGGGGCCACATGCACATGAAAATGACTTTATATTATTTTATAACATTTAATATTTAAAATATTCCTACACAACTCACTTATAAAATATAAAATACTCTACTCTCTTACTCAAACATCTAGAACCACTTAGATTAATTAAACTGTGACCAAATCTATTCTAAACTTCCCTAACCACATTTTTGATGTTCTGGTCTTCTTAAAAGACTAACTCAATGTTAGATTCAGTGTCTCAAAACCAACTATATTTACTTTGGATTGTTTTTATATTCAATGAAGTAGATATTAATTAAAATATATTATTAAATATCATTTATAGTTATGTGTTATTACTTTTGAAAATTTCAGACTTTGTCTCATGAAGTTATCACTTGGTAGTATCCAAGATGGGGGATTATAAGAATAAACCTTCATGTAAGAACTATACATGTGTTTCATGCCATTATAATTTTATATATATGATCATTTATGACAATCCATAGGATTTATGATTGTCATTAAATAATTTCATGACTCGTGCACTTTTATGTACTAACCAAAACCATGAGCTTATATGTTCACAGGAAGGACGATATGTTGGGTGCAACATTAATGATGGTTTATTAATGAATATGTTGAGTAAGGTTTTATCCCTTCTATATTTTTTGAAGTTTCTATCTTACCCCTTTGATTGAAGTATAATGGTCACATTAAATTGCATGGACATGGTGTAATGATGAGTTTATTTTAGATATTCATAGAAAGATGTTTCAATAATATAGGTTGATGAAACGGGTGTGCAACCTGCTTGACGAGATATCATGACAATGATATTATATTACACAATGAACCCTCATGTGTGGTTCTAGATGTTGTTCTGTTAATATCTTTCTCTTGTGTTTCTTGACCCATTTCAAGATAGTAACATAGGAGTTTAGGAAATCCCAAAAAATTCCAATAAGAGATAATCCAAGTGGGCACATGCTAAGTGTTTTTTTTTATATCAATTAGATTCAATTTTAATTTAATTATTTTAAGAAATATTATTCACAATTATGATGAATAATTTTATTTTTATTTTATTTATCATATTAAGTAAATATTTATATGTTCAAAAGGTATTTAATTGTAAAAAAGATATATAATATATAGTTATAAATGTTCAGTAAGACATACTAATCATTATTTTATCTGGAGATATATATTAATTTTTAATATGGATAGAATAATATTTATTTTATGCCCATTAGTGCATGCCATGAGAAAATATTATTATTACTATTACATGGAATGGGGTCATACAAGGTTTAATATATTATAAAAGTATTTTTGTGAAATTTAATTTAATTTTAACCCAAACCCCATCTCTATAAATATATAACTATGTCTATTGTGTAGATATTCATAATGAATTAGAATAATTGTGCACATAGAAATCAAGAGCTCTCTCTCAAGAGGGAAGAATGCTCTAGATATTATCCTTATTACTCTATAATATCAATAAAGAGAGTGAAATAAAGATTCTTCAATCTTGAAGGAATCATTGTGGGGATTAATACAAACACCACAAGATTACTAATCTACTAGTCTAGCACTTATAAATTTATCTGCATTGTTCAGAGATTGTAGGAGCACAAGTGGATTGCAGCTCGAGAGATTCTACACTTGGATCCAATGAGGGAAAATATGGTTCGTCAAAAATGGTTTCATATGATCAACACCTTAATCAAATAATGATCTCAATTATGAGATATTCTTTATTCTAATCTAATTAAATTAATTATAAACATAAAATGAAAAGATTTTCTCTTGGCCCCAATGACTTTAATTTTCAATATTCATTGGAAAATTTCCATTGGTCAAAACATTTAAGTACTATATAACATACAAATTATCCATAAAATACGATAATTTTTGAATTTGTATTGACACTAAAAGGGGCTTATGCTACACATAGAACCACTACTAAATGTTCCATAAGAAGATATCCAAAGGAAGTTTCTCAAAGAAGAGGTAATCATATTCATTGAAACCTTTTAAGTAAATATTATCTTCCACCTCTTAAAAATATTCAATAACCATATCAAAAATATTACATCAATGTGTTTACTATACTAAAAAAAATTTATGTTAACTGAACAACCATTTTGTATCTCTTTTATATCTAATGAAATATAAAAACATCACTAACGTGTACAGATTGACTACCATCTCCATGAAGAAATGACTTTTATTTTACATCACTATCTATCTTGGAAGGTCACGTAGATAAATACAAAATATATATATAATTTTTATAACATAATTATGATTCCAGTTATATAATATATTACCATCCTTCTTACCCTTCCTTAAGTTGTAAAATGATAACATCACTTGTGTGTACATGTGGATAACCACATTCACAAATCGATGTGATTCATTTTCATTTCCACTTTTCATGGATAGTAATACTGATATATTTAGTGAAGATATATTATATTTATGATATAATATATACTCTATAAGGGATAATATTTATATCACTTTATTTGAATCCAGTCATTGAAAATTGGGAACATCACTCATGAGTACAGATGGACTACCATCTCTATGAAGTGATGCAATACATTTTCCATTATCACCCTATATGTATGATTATAAAATTTTTTTAAGGACTAAGTTTGATACTTATAGAAAAATTAATATCATATAGATGATTAAATCATGACCATAGTGAATGTATTAGAACCGTCAAACTGAAACATGCATGGAAATCAGAGTAGTTTTTACCTGAATAATGATTTTAAGAAAGAATTGTTAAAAAGGTTTTATATGAAATTATAAGGGAATGAGATATATTAATATATATATATATATATATTAATATAGTTATGGTATATATTTATAACAAATAAATATTTTATATAAAATATTTTTGAATACATATGAAATAAGAAATGACTTAAGGTAAGTCTTTCTCATCTCACTTTTAATTCTTTGAGAAAAATATCATATTCACCACTTATTTTTTTTTACATAATACATGTGAATGCATATTATAATTAGATTCATGTGAATTATATGTATTTACAAATTCATCTAATGTTATTCCTTTCATGAGTTTTTTATTAAGATATTACCAAAATTGTAAGGGTTTGTATTACAATCTCATTTGTTTTCAGGATTTTCAATTTTAAATTTATATTGAGAGAATTTATAAGATATTTATTCTTTTAAAAAAATATTTTATTATAATCTAGTAATTTTTAGATTTTTTAGGTTTTCTATATAGTTTCCCTTATTTTTATATTATGTTGATTGAGAATATGTTTTTAGGAAAATCCAACCTTTTTTTCTTTTTGTGTTAAGAACATTTCTCCTCCATGTGGATGTTATTAAAAATAATTTATAAATGTTTTTATCTATACATAAAATTTTTATAATGGTTATTTTTACAAAATTTTACTTTATTTACATAGGATTAAAAATAATCTTTTCAACGGTTTCACATATGACTTACTTTTGACTTTTTATAAAAGTGTGAAAGGAATGTTTCCTTTTAACTTATTCAACATGACCATATTTTCCCATAATCATGTCTTTCCTTATATATGACATTTAAATGGTTTTAAAAAGGAACTAATATTACCATTTTTTCTGGGAATTTTGTTTTCAAATTTATTAAAACAAAATTTATTTTTATCTTGATTTTGATAGTGAATTTTAAATGCTATTATAAAAGTGATTTTTCATCTATTTCAACATAATCTACGTATTATAATTATTCACTGGGGTTATGATTTTATAATATTATATCATTCTATGGATGATATATGATTATGATTATATTAGTATTATTTATTCAAAATCATTTCTTTACAATGATTTAATTTAGCTATAATGAGATAATGAATTTTATTATGATATCATCCACTTCCTTTCTCTAGATGGCTTATGATTATGTGATGATGATATATTTATAAGACTAGTTTCTTTTAAAAGAGTTATACTATGATGATATATTGATATTTTGTGATCATATGTCACACATATGTATGGTTTTCATTATATGATAGGTGGCCCCATAATTATATTTCCCCTTAATGCATTTTTTAAAGATTGATATCTCATAAGATGATATGAACAAGAATGGAGAGAAATCCAATTCCAAGAAATAACTAATATGGGTAGTGAAACCATTCCATGAATGAATGAGGATGTGGAGTGAACCCATTCCATTAATGAATGATGATTTGGAGTGAAACCATTCCAACAATGATAAGAGGTTGGGAAGGGAACCCAATCCATTATGGGACTGTGTCCACTATGTGATTATAGTATTTGCAGTGAGCCTTGAATAATGGAATTAATTTCTATGATTATGATTATATGATAAAATTCCTATTATATTCTCTTGTTCTTAATATATGCTCTCGTGGATCATGATTCATTGTTGATGATTCCCCACTCTTATGACTCATGTCTTTTGAAATGGTAAATCTTTATTCTATTACTCATTATTTATGATCTATGGTGGATTATGTATGAATATAATAATTTATGATCATGTTATCACAACCTTATGTTTATCTTATTCTTGCATTTGTACATCGATTGATATTTATCATGTTTACTCTTATTGAGCTTCTAATATCACTCTTTCTTATGTTTACATTTTTTCAAGGTTATGAAGAAACATTATAAGTAGGGTATGTCTATGAAATGAACTTTAAGAGAAGAAAATTGTAGGATTTCTTGAAGATATTTCATGAAATAAGTTGATTGTGTATCTAGTATCCAAAGAAACTAAACAAGTATGATTACAAAGCATGTATTACTATGATATGCATTAAGTATTCATCTAAAATGATGTAATATTTATCTATGTTATTCTTGGGTCACCTCCACACCTAACAAGATATACATTAACCAGAGGATCTATGAAAATAAATACCTGGTTATGGTACATAGAATCTATTTCATAATTAATTACTTCTTTCCACCTTGAATGTTATAAGCTATGTATTTCCTCATTTTAGGACAAAGGTTCATTATTATTAAATAATAATGTGTCACCATACTCAACAACCAAAAAACAATGTCTTTTTGGTTCTCTAACCTCTATGGTTCCCCTAAACAGTACTTGTGTCTCCAGAATAACCTCTACTACTGAGCTTTATAAAATTTGTTCCTATTCCCAGATATGTGTATCTTGAGACTGTAATATATCAAATTCAATCATACTCCTGTTCTTTTTAGATATGTGATCACTCTCATAAAACATGGAGTGTCTTTCAACTGTTACCTTTTTTTATAATTGGTCATATAGATAATATCACCTCATTTCCTAGGGATATCCTATAATGGTACACTTTGTGCCTCGGGGTGCATTTTTTTGTTTGAAGTGACCTTAAAAAATTCCACATATACCCATCCATGTAAATTTAACAACCCAGATTTCCTCTCAAACCATAACTCATATTGGATTCTTATTTTATATTTAGTTAGCACTTGGTTTATAATTTGAATTGTATTATGTAATGAATATCCACAAAATGATAATGGAAGGATTTCATTAATCATAATCTATATCACCATGTCCAACATGGTGTGGTTCCTCCTTTCACTAACACCATTCAAATATGTAGTAAAAGGAAAATTTAGTTAAGATAATATCTCAAACTCCATTATATAATCAATGAAATAATTGTTAAGATACTTCCTTCAATAATCTATGTGGTGTTTATTTATGTTTTTATAATGATGAGTCTCTACTTTATTATCATATTCCTTAAATATATTTTTTGAAATTAGACTTATACCTCACTAAGTAGGAATATCTATACCTAATAAATTTTTCCATAAAATATAGGAATTAAGAGTATCCACCTATATATTTAACTAGAAAAAGACCATACACATTTGTATGAACTAATTCTAGAATCTATGTGGCCCTTTCAGCCTTACCAATTAATGGAGCATTAGTTATTTTACCTTGTAAAAAACATGACACATTTCTAGGGTATTTAGTTCATAATAATCTAAGTGTCCTTCTTGATATATGGTTTTTAAATGTTTTTCATTTACATGATCAATCTGGTGATTCCACAAATAAGTGTGACATAATTAATGTAAACCTGAGTCACTATCTACTGACAAAACATATTTTTTGTTTACTTATATATAAATACTAGTATTCATATGTTTCATCCCATAACATATTCTATATTTATAAAATTATATAATAGTATTTCTAGAAATTAATATAAATCCATCCATGTATACATTTGGGAGGATATAATTATTTTTGTTACAGTAGAAACATAATTGCAGTTCTTGAAATCTAGAGCAACATCAGTCAGCAATGTATGATTGTAGTATCTAGTAGCTACTACAACTAATATTAATACATTATAAGATTTTAGATCCACCTAACCTCTTGAAACCTTTTTTTTACTAGGTTGATATATTTGGATAAAATTTTGAGTGCTATAAGTAGTATAGAATACCTAATTTTTAAAAATGGGGAGATTACATTTGATTAAAAATTAACCTAAATCATATATTTCTATCTTCATTATGGCATTTTATTTCTTCTAGTGGCCATAATTACCACATTAAAAACAAACTGCATCCCACCCCAAATCCCATCCTTTGATCCTTCCTCCTCTTGGAAGGTCGGTGAGAAGGTAGCATGTACTTGGAGTTCGTATTAGGGATTTTCACCTTTCCTTTCCTCTTACTCTTGATAAAGAGTGATGTTTTTCCATGCTTAATATCCTTAAAAACATGGATAATTATATTCAATATATATAAAAGAGTCTTATATATATTTTTAAATGAAAACTCACAACAAAACTAGAGTAGCTTTGAGGAAGTGAAACAAGCATGAGGTCCCTGCAAAGTTCCTTGGGTGGCTTGAAACCCAGAATTTAAAAATGCTCAATATACCCAATAATCTTGAATGTATTAGTTCTAGATAGAGAACTTCCTCCAATAGTACACATAATGAGTTTTTTACAGATCATGGACCTCTAATTTCATCTTTTATCATAATAAATATCATTGAGATGAAACAAAATGGTGTATGCATCCATGTATTTATAAAAATTTTAGAGCTCATAATCCATGGATGATAACATGAGGTGTTGGATATCAAATTAATTATCCGCATGATTTTATAAGAAAAAATTATTCACCACACTTGTATCTTTAGAGGGATCAAGGGAAATAGGGGACTCCAACACATAATACTTACTCTTTTATCATATTTTGATTTGAAATAACTTATACCACTCCTAGAACTTAACACTAGTTAAGAGATTTTATTTCTTCAATATATATCATAGGGATAATTTCATAGTCACGTGACTTGATATTTTCTATAATAAATAAAATCCTATTTTATTATTTTATGTTGATTACCAAGTGTGATGTAATATATTTTATTCAATTAGTCTCTGAATATTTTATCTAATCCCAATATCCCTCCCTAGTAGATTTAGAATATCATATCATGTTGATATTCTAGTGGTTAGGATCCATATTCCCTTTCTCATAACACAAAAATGGGCCTAGTCTATCACATCCCATCATTATTTTCAGGTACAACCATTTTATTTTTTTCAACATTTTCCTATTTATTTCTAGTTTTACTTATTTTTTACCATCCTTTATGGGTCTCTGAGTATGTTTGAGGATTTACATAAAGGTGGACTACAACCTAAAATTGGAAAAGATATAAAAATTACACTACATCATTGTTGAGGGCCACCATTCAACCGCTTGAATGACTTAGGATAACCCAGGATACAATAATTCCACCATCTAACTAGAGAAAATAATGGGTAATGTATACTCTACCTACACCCATCGGCTAGCCGGTAGGTCACGACCATCCAACCGAAGGCACACTAGTGAGCCGTTAGGTTGCCACCTACATTATATTGATACTTAAGGGGTTGGTAATGATAGGTAAAATATCATATTTTCCCCCTAAAAACAAATTTTTATTATTTATTCCACTTATTTTGGCCCTAATTCGATCCGTATGGTTTTAAGAGACTCTTTGAATATTCTTGGATCTCTTGAAAAAATCACTTGGTGAATCAAAGTTTTGTTCATTAGGGTGGTTTCATATCAGTAAATCGTACCTTTTTTTGGAAAAAAATATAACTATTTCTCTTATTTATTCCCTTTTATCAACCATTAAATACCTGGATAATTTTTTAGTAATGAATCAAAATTGGTGTTTGTGATTTCTAGGTTTATTACTTTATTCCTTATTTGTAATTGGTGGATCCCTTCCTGATTGTTGAAGTTCAGAGAATTTACTTAGGTGGTTTCATACTAGGTAAATATTAATTGAAACATTTATTACTTGTTCTTTTTTAAATAGGTTTTTAAAATGGTTTTGAAACATGATTTTTTTACTCTTGACCATGGATTGAATATGTCATGATAAGTAACAAAAAAACATTGAAAATGGATTTTGGAGTAAAATTCATGATATGGGAAAATAATTTTCAATTGAAATGATTGGTTTAAAGAACTCTCCTAGGAATTTTATTTAACATTGATATGGTTTGAAAAGTGAATTTATTTAAAGGAAAGAGTTTTGGAAAAAAACATTGATGATGTTTCCTTGAAATTTAATTTATATAGATAGTGAAATATTTTATTTTTTATAGTTTTGAAATATTCAATGAGATTCATGAATGATGAATGATAACCCTTAGTTGAACATTGAATTTAATCCCATAGCTTCTGGGAATTTTAGAGGCTATCCAAAGCAATCATGATAGGGATGTTTAGATCTACCTACTAATGGAATTAATGATGAAAACGCTAACTAAATATTGATGAGGTAGGGAGAAACTCATTGAGGTGGAATCTTAATCCACAGGCCTGTTTTTCTAGTGTAATGTGTGCACAAGATATCCATGATCACTAAGAGTGTGAGGATCATTGATCCATGACCTAACTTCCCCTGGTACTCCTTACCCTGGTGCTAGGATTTCATAAAAATGTTTTTTTCTTGTTTTTCAATAAAATTATTCATAAATGAAGGCATGAAAAACTTATTTTATTGGAAATTGTCTGATATATATGTTTAAATGAATTATTATGAAATATTTGAAATGAAAGTGTTAATGCATATGTACTAGTCTTCAGCCTATGGGGATCGGGAATTATCTTCGTTACATGTTACAGACTGGATCATAAGTTTATATCAATTGGTTTTTCTGGTTGGTTTGTAAAAAATTAGTATCAAATCTCGGTTTTGGTTTTTTGATCATCGGTATGTGATTTCAATATGTTTAGAGAGATATGATATATGATTGTTGAGACATGGGAAGTATGTTTCAAGAAAGTGTCTAGTCAGCTCTCATTATAGAAATCCTAAAGTTACCATGGGTAATCCTGAAAGGAGACCTATTATATGTATTCTTCATAATTTATATTCTTTTATCATGTTTCTTACTTGTTCGAGTTGAACCTTTTATGATGATATGGTGTATTAATGTCATTTTTCTTGATTTTTGCATAGTATCATGCCCCAAATAATACTTTCAGTGAGACATAAGGTATGTTTTTTTATATAACATGGTAGGAAAAACCCATGGTTGACCAAATCTAACTGAGGATGATGTGTGAAGATCTAATCTTTAGAGTAAGGTGTGACTCTAGTTCTTACTCGTGAAACTAATGAGGAAATTTAATTGTATGAGAATAGGGATCGAGCCCAAGAATTCCTTTATCTGAAACCACCATCATTTTATGAGACAAATGACCCTTAGGAGGAGGAAGATTGATTTGGAAAATTTTAAATACTCTTTGAATTCCTAGATACCATGAATTATGTCAAGGTTAAATGTGTTATCTTCAAACCTAAAGGATCAAGCAGATGGTGGTGGGACTCAATAGTTCTGGAAAAGAAGCATGAGGTTATGGAGCGGAAAGACTTCAAAACCATATTCACTAATAAATTACCCCAAAAGTATATGATCATGAAAAAATATATTAAATTCCTCATCATTGATCTAGGAAATCAGTTGGTAGTATTCCAACTGCTTGTTGAGCTTTCCCATTTTCCACCTAAACTTGTGTGAAATCATAAGTTGAAGGATAAAAGGTTTTAGATGGGTCTTAGACAAGATATCCTATCACAGGTTTTAATTTTGAATCATTATACCTATTTGTAGGTGTTGTATAAGTATTTTATAGTATAGATTGAACTATCAAGAAATTCAAGTCTAATGAGAGTTCCCCCAAAATTCAATGGTAGTTTCAGTCACTCTAGTAAGGTTAAAATAAGGTTAGATGATCCCCATAATGAAAACAGTAGTGGTACCCCAAAATAGTAGTTATACACTAGATAATCTACAACATCTAGTATATTCCACCTTTCTTATTTCCAATGGATAATGATAGGACCCTCAATGAATTTTATTATTGGAAACATCAAATACTTTCACCTCTTATGGATTCCTTGGTCACTTACAAAAGTTTCTTCATTTTTTATCTAATCTTCATAGTGGAATGGGATCATCATCACCTATTGGATCTATGGTACAATCAAATGTCCCAATAAAAATGGGGCTCCATCCATAAGAAAAAAAAATATGAGGTACTGTGCCCAAGGGGATACATCATTGTAAACAAGAGCCACACCAACCCCAAACGAACAACACAAATCACAACAAACATAGTAGCCTCACAATATTTTATATAAATACACACTATTAATCCCTTGGGTCTTTTTAGGAAACTCATATCCTTTTTATGGAGATAGATGAACCACTTAGATCATAGAGGGTGAAGTGTCTTAGATTCCCTTCTAGTTCATTCTCTATATCATAAATCAATCTAGTCTTTAATTTCCTAGTTCTTGAAATGAATCTTTTGGACATCATTTAGAGAATGGATTAATTGGTAGATCATAAATAAAAAATCAACTACTATCACCGGGAGGTGTTTATTACTGCCCCTAATGGGAATCCTCTTGTGTTTCAAGGAGAGTGGGACCCATGGTCTATCCAGGTAGGACCTCCTATTCTGGATCTTTCTAGTTTTATATCTTCCTTTTTGGTTTAAATAGAGCAATAATTTTTCAATAATAAAATTACTTCTATTGTCAATTAATTCCATCAAGTCATCCTAGATTACTTTGTAGACACCATGAAATGTCTTCCATGCACTTTTTTGAAAAATTAAGTCAACCAGGAATGAAACATTAACAGTTCGACTCTTCATTTTTCATGGGGGTCAGTGATGGTGTAGCCCCATGGTATGGAAAAATAAATTTGGATAAGTCCCCAAAGAGGCACCCAAGATACCTACATGAAAACACTTGTGTGCCACCTTGCTGGAGCTAATTGAATTATTTATTCTGGCTAAGCCCTCAAAGTTTCACCCTAGTCTTTCCAAAACACTGATGGCACACAAGGTACTTACATGCCACAATTTGGCGCACAACCCACTTATGCGCCCAATTTCATTTCACCCGGGGTCCGGTTTTTCCCTATAAATAGACCCTTGGGGCCTTTATTTGTACAGAAGAATTTCTCTAAAGCCCAATTGTTTCTCTGGTCACCTTAGTCCTTCTCCCAAGTCCTCTGAAACTTTCAAGATAGTTATTAAACACCTAAAGTAAAATAATTGAAAGAGGGTTATAGGAATTAAATTCTTTTAGTGTTTGAAATCCAAAACACTTGCGCACCTAAAGCGCTAAACCTCCAAAAATTAGAAACACTTGTGCGCCACCTATTCCTTTAATAGGAACTTGAGCACCCCACTTTTGGGATCACCATTGAATACTTATGATGGCTTGAGCCATGTCTCGCTCAAGTATTACCATACAGGTTCTCCATCACTTAAGTGAAAATCAGGTCACCCAAGACTACTTGTGTGCCCATACTTGTGTGCTCTTACCTACTAGTGAAACCCTCTTTGATTCACTTACTCTCTTCAATATACAAGCCATCAAACCCTCTTCAAAGTCATTAATGGAAAGAATTCCTCTTCAATGTCTCCCCTATTTGAAAGGGATTCTTTTGAGACCTCCACCAAAACATCCTAATTTATCAAACCTTTGAGAAAGGAATATCAGTGTGTCTCCTTTTTGGGTTTGTATTTCCATAGTCAGTGGTTTCCCACATTTTTTTCACAATGGGGTTAGGATTCATGAAGTGTTTATGGGTTTGTATATCCGAATTAACATGGACCTTTCTCCCAGGAATAGTGTTGGGAAGTTCCCAGTTTGGAGGAGGGTTTGGGTCCTGACCTCTCCCTTCTCAGAGAGACCTGGAACCTCAGGTCTTCTGGTAGGGAAGGTAAGGTTCACACTTGCTTTTCCATTCAACTGAATGAAAAGTCCCCCTCTCCTACCAAGATCAATTTTAGGGTATTCATCCCAGTGTAAGCCCCTAAACCTTCATTACTTCTCCCTTTCATTAGACCGTCGTCCAATGTAAAGTGAATGGAGGGAAGGCTTGTTACCTCACCCTCATCCACCCTCACCGTCATAGGTGCACCATCTTCCACAAGCTGGGGAGGAAAATTGTATGTGTCATTTTTGAATCTTTCACATCCTCTTGTTTCTCACACTAAGCATGACTCAGGTGGTCTTAGATATTCATGATGATTACAACATGTGCACAAACACTCACAGTGAATGAACTACGAGAAATCTGATTCCCACCACAATTGGGATACATAGGAAGCCTTCATAGGGCCTGAGCTCACGGAATATCCTCTTCAAGAATCCAACCCTAATTCCCTTAATCTACTCATCCTCATTATGAATAATCCCCAAATTAAACCCCCAAAATTTTCAAGGCGTCCTTTTCAGGAAGTAAGCTCATACTCATTTCCCTTAAAGGACTATAATCTTCTATGAGATTCATCGAACTACGTGGGCTTTGATTCTCATCAAAATGGGATATGTAGGAATCCTCCTTGAGGTTCAAACCCAACCCTTCAAATCAACCTTGTTCTCCTTGGGCCATATTCCCAAAAGGGTCTAATCTTACTTGGAAACTCACATTCTTTCCAAGTTCCTTGGACTAGTTAGGTATAAGTCCAACATTAAACATTGACTAAGAACCC
The DNA here is from genome assembly GCA_963277665.1 of Viscum album. Lineage (NCBI taxonomy): Eukaryota > Viridiplantae > Streptophyta > Magnoliopsida > Santalales > Viscaceae > Viscum > Viscum album. The sequence continues at coordinate 185,074,104 of OY728155.1, read as the reverse complement.
TCTGCTTAGATTTCCTTACCACATGACATTAAACTGTATGGTTAGGTCCTTATTATGTGACCTTAAAAGGTATGATGTTTCCCATTAAGTGGCACCAAACTATGAGGGTTTTGATTCCTATCACAAGGATACATAGGTAACCCATTTCATGGGTACCATCCCAATATTAGAACAAGCCTTCATCTCCCTGGTTGAAAATAAATTCTAGAGTTCCCCACTGAGTGGATTAAAAACCAGTATCATCATAACAATGATTATAAGAATATCTAAATTGTATATGAGAGGATACCATTTATGGATAACCTCAAATACATATGGATATCTCCATTAATGAAGAACCTTGAATACGTACTGATGATTCTAAATTTTATACATGTTAATAAGTGATTAAAAATTTCAAGGGAAACTTATGATATACTTGGTGAATTATTAAGGATTCATTCAAAAATCATAAATTTATAAAGAGAGTCTCGGAGTAGACAATAATTCCCCCCATAAAGGTGTTATGAGTCTAACCTATCATCCTCTCGACCAATGCATATTTATAAGTATCGTAAAGTTCTAGCATAACGAAATCCTGCCTTTGGAAATCAGGTCCCTTTTGGATAAATAACTGTTAGAAGTTTTTGGTTCCATGAATAAATCCAATGGAAACTGCCTGGAAGTAGTTATTCTTAAAACTTGAACACATGTTTCTAGGAACTACGAAACAAAAATGGTGAACTAGACATGAATCCTTAACCAAGTTAATAATGTTACTCACCTGTCAGGACCCTATAAATTAATAAATGAAGACCAAACAAAGGAATCAATCATGCATTTTTTCACCTAAATAGATTTCTTCTTAATGTAGTTTATTATTGTTGTTTTTACATTTTTTTCTTAGAACTCTGTTCAGTCCAAAATGGATTTCTTCAAGACAACATCTCTGAACTTCCTGACTGATGCTTAGGCTGGAACCTCATCCACGAGAAGGAAATTATCACCCACCCAGCGTCTTCAATGCTAGGTCTTTAATGTCTTGGTAAAGGAGTACCATTATCATGGTACAATACCAACTTTGGAGGTTTCCTGATAGACCCTCCAAGTCAATAACAATCCTTGATCATATGGGCAACGATGATCGATGATCAAGAAGTAGACGATGACAACCACTGTTTTCAACCATTTTGGGTTCTTATCCCAGTAATTCAATCACCAATACCTCTCATACTATAGGGTGGTGGATCAATAGGTCACTTATGGCCTCAATTAAATGATGCAAGGATCCTTCCTGATGATTCCCACCAACAATCTCCACCAGCATAATTGCACGGTAGTGAACCCCCAACATGAAGGGGGTGTTTCATTTATACTTTTGTCCTAGGTCTCTCAGACCCAGGTATGCAAGAAGAACCACCAGCGATAATTTTCAGTCAACATAGATCAGGTTTTTACCTCTTCCCCCTTCGGAGAAGTCCATCAACCTAACTTTATGGAAAACAACAAGAAGGCACATACACCCATCCATATTAATTTTTCTGTCCAACTGACTTTTCTGGAAGAAACCCACAAATACCACTAGATAAATCCAGTGGAGTACCATGAACAGGCACATATGCCTGCTTACAAGTTATCATATAGTCATCAGGCTCGTCTAACTATATTTAAAGAAGCTCTCCAATCCAATGTGGTGGAAATTGGTAAACATGAACATACACCTATTTACAATCACCAATTCTTCCAGCAGTTTTGTCTGCCAGTATTGAAGGAAGACCATCAACCATACTTGAAAGGAAATAGCCAAAAGGCACATACACCATCCTGTGTTCATAAATCCTGCCAACAGTCTCATTTGGCAGCACTCAGAGAAGTCAGCTGGAAAGCTCTGATGACAAATCTAGGGCAGACCCAACTCTCTGCCCCTATACATGAGTACTGTCAATAACCATTGATAGGAAAAGGAGGACAGGAGAAGACACATACACCTACTCTAGATATGAAATGGACTTATACTCTCATTCTAGCCATTGAAGTTACCAAACACATCTTATAAATGGTGAAAGGGTAGACACAAATTCATGCCCATATTCTGGAAGCATGCCAGGATATTATAGCAACTACTTCAGCAATACCAAGGGAATATACACATAAATTTGTCCCCACACATGGGATGACACATCGTTATTCCATCCCGGAGCATATACACACCTCTATTTCAGTCCAGGAGGGTCATGGAGAATACTCCCCAATATCATACGGATAATGGGATCGGGAACATACACCCTTTCTAGTTGGAGGTAATGGGTCTGTTTTGGTGACCACTCCATGGTAGGCACATACACCTGCACATGATAACCACTTCTCCCTACAAGGGGCCCCAACTAAGTGTAAGAGAACATCCGAGAATAATTCTTTCCAAAAACGGTTGGAAAATCAATATTCAAGATGCAATTTGGCTCCCCTTAATGTTGTAGTTCTAGAATTCCTCAAACACTTATATGTTGTTGCTCAAGATCATACCCTTTCATTACCAAATTATGGGAGTAGTAGTAGTAATTTTGAATATCCCCATTGGACACTTCAACATGAAGGCTTGCTCCATGAAAATTCGGTCAATCTAGAGATCTTGTCTCCAAATTAGAGCCACAGAAACCCTCTGTGTGGCCAGAAGACCAAGGAGAAAGAGGATTTAGCCATTAATATAATCCACTATGGTGATCCTCCCCATAATTGAATTCACTGCAAAATCCCTATATAAAGTAGTATTTCACATTGTCAAGATAATTCTATAATTGATAATTTAGTGATGAGAAAGCCCTCCTATCTCAAGGCACTTTCAAACACAAGGTCATTCATGTCTGATGTCTTGTCATTGACGGGTGAAACAATTTCTCAACCAGAAGACATATTAGGGAAATAGTCATTCTCCAAACCTTCCTTGGGTCATTTATCTTCTAGTAGAGAGTGTCCACTTTGGTCTTACTAAGTATAGAAACCCTAAGTGAAAGACGATGAAGATATGTTAAAAATGAAAAAATAATTGGCTAAAGGAGAAATAGTATTCATGTTTTCTGCATTGGAAAATTATCAATATAACATTCCAGAATTTATGGCAGAAGATTTTTTCCTGATATCTGCCTTTACTTATGGAAGAATCTTCTTCATTTGAAAACCAAAGTCTTACCATATGATGAAAATCAAAATCATGTAAAGGTAATATAGGGTTTGCAATGCCAAATTGACTTGGCATCTATCTTGGATTTTCAACATCCAAAGGTTGAAAAGTAGTAGAGAACCCTTCAGCATGCATGCCTCAATTCTCTAAAGAGGCTACGCCAATTAATTTTTGAGTCCCTATCTGTTGTTTGTATTAGAGGATGGGGTGCACATAGAGCATTGAATTTCCCTGCACTCTAGAATCTACAAATACCTCCAAAAGTGGTCTCATGCAATGTTATTTCCCAATAATGGCTATAATCAACAGATTTTGTATGTAATAAAATGTAAACTCAAGAAAAGGCCTCAACTAGTTCTCATCAGAGTCGGGCCCAAAGAAAACAAGTTGTTGAGTTACTTTTATTTCAAGCATCTGAGAATCTTGAACAAGCCTCCCTCTTATAGGATGTCAGGAACTAGATAACACAAATGTATGAAATAGCATAGCAGTCTTCTGAAATAGGTGATTTGAGTGGTTTTTAGATAATGCACCCTGCTAATGTCTGAACCAAAATTCGTAAAATCAGAAGAGAAGGTGTAAAAATATCATCCATAGTAGTTCAAGTGCCACCCCAGCTTGTAGGGATTGGGGATCATTTAATTAAACATTAAAATTCATTAAACAAAGTTCAACGGTTTGAGGAAGAAGAACAAGAATAGCCCCAGCCTACAGAGCTGTGGGATTTTTCATGTCTACAATCTCCTCCTTAACGGAAGTCAGTTTTCTCCTGATTGGGGAAGAATAAAAAAATAGAGTGCACATATGAACTATCTTAGGATTCCCTTTAGGTTATTATCCATCAAACAGCTCTAGAGAATATATCATATAAGAGAGAAAAGACTCATGGAAGATACAGAGTGAGATGATCTTACAAAGATACTGATAAAATTCCATCAATGTATTATGCATCAGTAAATGTCATTAACACCATTACCAAATAAACTCTAAAAAATGAGTCTGGTTTAGGGGAATCTGAAGATGAAGTTCTTATCCATAATTTGCTGCACACTTAAGAAAATTAAGAAGGTGTATGTATCCAAAATCATAGGCTTACCGAGAATCTAGGTATGCCTTAAAATAACCAACTCCCACCCCTCTGAAAGGCCTTTGACAAGGGGAAAGGTAAAAGTCAGATTGCATCTCACTTTTCCACTAGAGAAGTTCAATCTCTTTCTCTTGAAGATAGATTTTCACAACAAGAAGAGGAGATGAAATAGTTGAAAAGACACAATACAGAGTTACTTCGAAGCATTTTTTCTGGTAGATGTACTCCTCAGGAAGATCCTCAACTTTCACATCATGTATGATATCCTCAACAAAGAGGATTTGTTGTAACTATAGATGCGGATAATGAATTACCTTAATTGGGTACACATCTAGGGAAGGATCAGACACATCCTTATAATCATGTTCCCTTGGGTTATCCAAGGTAAATACCAGAACCGCCACTAGTAGTTTTTCTGGTTGTTGAACCATTTCAAGCTCTAGATGTTGTACCTGTAGAGGTCCTAGCTCATATGGATATTCCTCAAGTGATTATGAACACAAATGATGCATAAAAACTCAATTGGAAGCCATGGAGGAATAGATTGAACTAGTTCAGCTGGAAAAGAAAGATTACCCGGAGTAAGTGGACCTAATTCCTCCCCCACCAAATTTTGTGAATACCAAATTTCTAATCTTTAATGGTTATGGAGATCCCAAACAACACTTGACGCATTTTGTTTCTCATTGTGATCCAATGAAGGGAACTCCTCAACAATAATGAGTAATGCTTAGGTGTTTTGTGCAGTCATTACAAGGACCAGCTTTTGTATGGTATAAAAGTTTGAAATCTCGATCAATTACTAGATGGGAAGATCTCCATTAGAAATTCCTTCTTCAATTATTATCAACATTACTGAAGACAACAAATTTTTATCTTAAAATTCTAAAAAAAGGTAGAAACAAAGATTTTAAGATTTCATTACTCAATGGAAAGGATTAACATATTCCTTAAGTCTTTCACTCCCTTAAGAAGATTTTCTGCCAATTTATGTGGAAAATCTGCATGATGAGTTACACACACCACTGATCCTTGTGAAATATACAGGAGGAGTTCGAGACCTTAGTTCAATTTCTCAACAAATAGAAGATTATATTATAGAAAATAAATCTAAAAATCATGTAATTCCATTAGATCTGGAAAGGATAATAGGGAAAGTATAGGTTGATACCATTACACTCAAGCAAGAAAATATACCTGCTTCCACTTCAAAACCTTCATCGTATCGAAGGTCTATGCCTTCAGATCATCAGCAGCAACGACCGCCTCATCATGATTATGAAAGATATCAAAGGAGGAAACGGTTTGAAGAATTAAAGAGAAACTTTTATTCTTTCAGGAATTAACAGGTTTCCAGTTACTTCATCTCAGCTATGGAAAATAATTTGGTTTAATTACCAAGCCTGAAGACACCAAAAAAAGAAAGAGATGAAGATATTCGAAATTATTTTCCATTTCACCAGATGTCGAGGCATCCCATTTAGAAGTTTTTTGTTTTGAAGGACCTCCTATAAAAAATGGTAGACTCTGGACAAGTGAAACTAAAAATTTCATCAGCTCAAGTAGAATGGGATAATGCTACTGATCCAAAGGAAAAGGGAGAATGGAAAGAAGTCAAAAGTAAAAAATTTCGGATTTTTTATGATTGGATGATCAGGAAAATGATCAACTGAACTCATGTCATTCTAAGAACACAGTTCAAAAAACCAATTGTTTCTTACTCCACTTTTTCCACAGTAAAATCACCTTTATCAAAAGGTCAATCCTTAAAGAAGTTAAGTGATTATAAGGAAAAAGAGCAGTCAGAAAAAGATGAGCTTGTGTTAAGGCTGAATTTGTCCTTAACCCCGACAGATTTCATGCCATCTGCTTCAAAATCACGGGCACCGCCCTACTAAATGGAATAACTAAAACTAATCTATCAAGTAGAATCTTTATCAGAGGAAGAATAGATCTTTGGTTCCATCAACGTTATTCACTTAACTGATCCCTAATCCAATGGTGATTCTGATTATAATGAGATGGAGTTCCTTGTACATAACTGGGGAACTAGAGTAAGATTCCAAGTTCGAGGATACAGGGGAAGACATGGGAATTCTAAAATCCATTATTTTAACTCTACCCCTTCTCAAACTGTATATCCGGTAGAAACTCGTTGAAGAGCCCTTCTGTAGGCCCAACAAGAACAAAGAGATTCTTCCACGCAAGATTGGTTCTGTCTTAACATGATTATTTTGGAGGACTGATTAGAAGTCACGCCATCTTCTTCTCAGAAAGTAAATATACCTATTTAGTCTAATATACCAAAGCTAGAAATATTTACATCTTTTTCTCCAACACATGGTAATTCTACATCAGAAGTTTCAAATTCAAAGGTACCTAAAAAACTGCATTTTCATGCTGGGAAACACAGACCTCCGGACCTAATGTATGATGTTTTGAAACATCTCACCCAATTAAAATATAATTTTTCAATTTTGGATGCCTTAATTATATCAAAATATCTTTGATAAGCACTTATTGAGGCTTTGTTAAGTCCACAAGAGTTTGAAACCGAAGTTACTACTGTTGAGGTATACCGTATAGAGAATGATTATGTAGAATGTCAGGCAGTCATATATTTTATGGATGAAGATGAATATGATGTAGTAATTATACATATTAGACCCTTGTATCTATCTAGAAAGGTCAATAACATATAAATTCAATGATCCTTCAATGATAATGCCTCTAGAGTCAACCTCATTCCCATTTGTACACTTCAAAAACTGGGTTGGACTGAATCTGACTTATCTCCTTCCACATTAATGTTGCAAGGATGTGAAAAGAATGAGAAAGAACCTCTGGGTAAGATTATACTCAAAACTCTGTTTGAATATCTTATGGCTAAGTCATATTTCATAGTTGTTTGTCAGGACACAGCCTTCAACATTCTTCTTGGAAGGCCTTTTCTACACTAACATGTTGTCATACCTTCTTCATACCACTAATGTCTTAATTACTATTTCAATAGACAATTTTGACATTGTATGGTGATGAGGATTTGTTAAAAACGTGTGAGTATCAATACATTGAGTTAGAATTTTATCACACAAATGGTATGAGGTCCATAACAAAGGTGGTAACCAAAATTGATGCTCTGAATGGTTTCGAAAAGATCACAGCAAACCCATTCATACATTTGAGTAAATATTATGTGTTACCTATCAACCAAATTGAAAAGGTAAATCCAAATCCAAGAATTCATCCAATAACTTCCATACTGTCAATTGCGGCAATCAAGCCTGACAGAATAGGAGAAATTTTTGATTTATCAAGTAGGGATGAAAGCTTAAATGGAGATGTCTTCATTTCATCTACTGAACTTCCTCAAGCCTCTACTTAATAAATCAGAATAGAATAAGTTTGATAAATTCTAGAGGAAGAGAAATATGTTGATTCCCAATCCATCATTTCCTCTTTATTACCCCAAGAAGACCCTTCATCATCTGTGGGGTCATAAATAGTGGCCTCTTATTTTGGATGTTCAAATATTGACTCCTCTCCCAGTTCTGGAAGTTTTGCTTCATCATCTACCATGCAAGTGGAAACAGAAGAAGTGATGCATAAGGAAGATGAAGAAGAATAATAAGATCTTAGGGATGATCCTCTAGAATTTGTTGAAGGTTTCTCTACCACTGTGGATGGTCTGATAGAAATAAATCTGGGTATATAAGAAGATCCATGTCCCAATTTAATTAGTGTGGCCATGACTTTTGAATAGAAAGAGGTGTATACTTCATTTTTAAAGAAACATCAAGATATATTTTCTTTAAATTATATATAAATTCAAGGTATTAATCCCGATTTAGACACTCATCATTTGTGTTTTCTAGAAGAACATTGTGGATTCAAGTTGGCAGCAAGAATAACACACCCAACTCATGCCTCTAAAATTGAAGCTGAAGTTGATAAGCTTATAAAGGATAACTTTTTAAGGGAGGTTCAATATCCAAAATGGTTGGACCACATTGTCCTAGTGGAAATGAAGAATGAAAAAATCAAGGTTTTCATTGATTTCATAGATCTTAACTGGCATTGTCCTAAAGATGACTTTCCAGTTCTGATCACAAATCTTTTAATTAATGAAACAGCTGGATATGAATCTTTTTCCTTTTTGGATGAATACTCTTGGTATAATCAAATTTGTATGGCCCCATATGATGAAGAATATATAGCCTTCAAATCCCCTCAAGGTGTGTTTTGCTATCGGGTAATGCCCTTCGTCTTAAAGAATGAAGGTGCAACATATCAACATGCCACACACCATATCTTCAAACCCTTCTCAGGGAAATTTTTTGAATGTTATGTGGATGATTTGGTGGTCAAATTCAGAAAATGTTCCAATAACTTGGATAATCTGGAGACCATATTAAGTAAACTTCAGCAATACGGTTTGAAGATGAACCCCTTGAAATAAGCTTTTGGGGTAACCTAAAGAAAGTTCCTTCGCTTCATTATATGTCATCATGGTATCGAAGTTGATCCCAAGAAAACAAAATCAGTCCTTGGAATGTCAAATCCTCTAAAATTGAAATAATTAAGAGTAATCCATGGAAACGTGGCCTATATTTTGTGCTTTATCTCCAATTTGGAAGGCAAGTGTTTTCCCTTCACTAGATTAATGAAGAAAGGAGTCACCTATCAATGGACTGAATATTTCCAAGAATCATTTGATACCCTCAATAAATATATCTTGAGTCTACTGGTATTAATGTCACCTATCGAAGTAAGACCACTTATTCTCTGTGACAGCTTTAGAGAGATCATTGGGTGCCTTCCTTCCCCAAAAGAATAATACTGGGAATGAAAACATCCTTTATTATCTCAGTCAAACTATACTTGATGCAAAAACATGGTATTTGAGTATTGAAAAATGTTGTATGGAATTAATCTTTGTAGTTAAGAAATTGAGGCACTACCTACAACATCATCATGTCCAATTGATATCTCACAGTAACCCGCTCAAATTTATCCTCAGTTGTCCTATGCTTATAGGGCTTCTGGAATGGTGGGAAGTTATTTGGAAACATTTTGATATCCATTTTGTGCCTTAGAAGGCAATAAAAGGCCAAGATCTAGCTGAATTCCTTGCTGAAAATCCATCTGAGGAAGAAATATCATTAAATACTGAACTTCTTGATGAAGAGGTCTTCTCTATTCCAGATAATCACCAAACATAGGAGATGTACTTTGATGGTGATTCCATAAGTCCAACAAGAAAGAGAATGGAAAACTCTAAACACAACAAATTTGGGATTGGAATTGTACTTATCCCCACCCCAAAGGAATTATTTCTTTATTCCTTCCTATTATTAAAAGGCGGTACCAACAATGAAGTAGAATATCAAGATCTCATCACAGGCTTAGAATTAGAACTTTAGGTGAAATTGAATCACTTGAAAGTGAAATGTGATTCTAATTTAGTAATCAAATAGGCCAATGGGGAATATTCAATCATAAAATAAGAGTAAATACCTTTTGTGATTACATCAGAGGCTTAATGGATGAATTTCCCTCAGAGCTAACATTGTCTTATGTCCCGCGATGACAAAATGCCCACGCTGATGCACTGGTTAATGCTGCTACAACCTTACCAAATCCAAATCACGATGAGACAATCATCAACATAGCTCATCATCATGTGGTCTCACCTTTTTTTCAAACCAAAATGGAAGAAATTAATGAAATTATTCCTATTTATGATCCATATGGTCATACCACGGAATAGAGAACACCCATCATGGAATACCTTCAAAATGGAGTTCTTCCACTAGATAGGGCTGAAAAATAACAGATCCGGAGACAAGAGGATAATTTTACTCTTTATGATAGTCCAGATCACCATAAGATCTTCTACAAATGATGCGTTGATGGAATCCTCTTCATATGTATTAATGGAGAAGAAATTATAGCTGTCATGAAAGAAGTACATTTAGGATCTTGTGGTTTTCACCAGTCTTGGAATAATATTTCTGATCAAATTTAAAGGCTTGGATACTTTTTCCTTCAATGATGCAGGATTTCATAGATTTTACTAAGAAATTTCATCCCTTCCAAGTGCTTTCTAACTTCATTCATCAACCCCCAGAGTTTTTACATATAGTTAAATAATCCTAGACATTTTCCACATGGGGAATGGATGTAATAGGACCATATCCTCTAGGTACGACTAATAAGTTCAAGTATATCCTTACTGCTACTGACTTCTTCTCCAAATGGGATGAGGAAATACCTCTCAATGAATCTAGAGCCAGAAACATTATTAGTTTTGTCAAAACTAACATCATCACTAGATTTGGTGTCCCTCATACTATATTGATAGACAATGGCACCAATTTTTGTTCTGTTGAGGTAATGTAGTTATATATGGAGCACAAAATCAAATCCAACCATTCATCTCGTTATCATACGGTGGCCAATGGAAAACTACAAGCTTTCAATAAGACCCTATCAAATATACTCTAGATGATGGTGGATAAAGATAATAAATCTTGGCCTGATAAACTTTTTCATGATTTATGGGCTTATTAGACTACTACCCATATTGCCACCCAAAAAACTCATTATTCATTGGTATATGGAACAAAAGCAGTTTTTTCAATTGAAATGCAATTTCTTTCACTCAAAGTTTCAATATATGATTAGTTTTTTATGGATGAGAGGTCTCAGAAGTGGTTTAATGAGTTGGAATGATTAGATGAGAAAATATTGCATACCTTTCATCATTTGAATGTATATCAGAACAGAATAGCATGAGCCTTTAATAAGAAGGTTTGCCTATGTTCATTTCTTAAAGGAGAATTGTTATTGGTCCTTAGGACTCTAATGATACTAGGAAATAAACCTCCAAAGCTTGTGCCAAAGTAGTAAGGACCTTATTCCATACATAAGGTCTACTCAAATGGAGATTATGCCTTAATTTCAATAGATGGAGAGATTATTTCAACTCCAACCAATGCAAGATTCTTGAAGAAATACTTTTCATAGTTTCACATATCTTCCTCACTGAAAGAAATAAAACTGCATAGCCCCCACGTCCTTACTGCATGAATAAAAATATCATAGTACAAAGTCCTAGTTTCAAGACATTAAACTGAATAAAAACCATAAGCATACATGTTGCATTATGTTAAAAATTTTAGTATCTTTTTCCGTGTCACACAACGTTAAACTACATGACACCATTTTCCCTCATTACATGACATTAGATTTTACAATTAACGTCTTCTCTAATTGATGTTAGGATCTTATATATTCATGGATCATTGATATCACTACTACTCCTTAGTGGCACATGAGTCCTTTTCTTCCCTATGTCTGAATCATATCTGCATAGGGGCCTCATTTGAAGAACTATATCTGGTTTTATTCTCAAATATTTGAGATACGTAGAGACACATGGATCTCCAATCATGGGCCCAGCTACAATAAAAAAAATTATTTCCCTTTTCTTCTCCTATATATGAACGATATCTATATAGATTTCTTTATTAAGATACATGATTTGATTTTCATACCATCTTTTGTCTTAAATTTAATCATTCTTATAGAATGTGTTAAATCCCCCTACACATGAGCCTTAGCCTGGTTGGTAAGGACTCCGTAAGTGCATCCAAGCGACCAGGGATCAAATCCAGGCAGAGGCAGAATTTCTGGGGTACTGTAGCAGTACTGTAGTAGGTACTGTAGAGGGAACTATAGCAGGAACTTTTTGGCACTGTAGCAGCCAGGAATATGCCCCCATTTGGGCCTTCGGGCCACCAATTTGGTCCCGGAGTCCTGTAAGGCCTTCGGGCCACCCAGCCTTCAGGTTAGTAAGGCCTTTGGGCCACCTCAAGGCCTTCGGGCCACCTTAAGTGCAGATGAAAACCAGACAACCTACAAGGTACAAGCTCTACAAGGAGGATGAGAAAGTAGCTTTCACCACAGTAGAAGCCAAACAGATTTCAAGAATGAGAGGGTATGGAACCAGCTATCGGGACAAGCCTGTGCATGCATGGGAATGCCTAGCCAAACAGCCATGCGAAGGTGGAGAGATTATTTCATGATGAAGATGTTGGGGAGGTGCAGTTCCATGTAGTTAGTCTGGATTGTATGTAATGTTTGAAGCCTACGGGTAATGAATTCTTCTAAGGCCTATGGTCCATGTAATACTTACACCTTCGGGCCATGTAAGGGTTAAACCTCACCCCTTGAAAGGTGGATTATCAAAAATCAATAAAAATGAAGGCCTTCGGGCCATTGGAGGAGGTGTGTTAAATCCCCCTATATCCCATGTCAAACTCAATTTGTGTGGGAAATGAATGTTTAAATAACTACGTACGGATTGATTCTCATCTCTATGAGATACGTAGAGATGCCTAGATCTCCAATCATGGGCACATCTATGATTAAAAAACCCCTTTATTCCTTATATAAGAATCAAACATGCATAGGGAATGTTTAAAGAACTACATATTGTTGGATTCTTTCCCCCCTCAAGACACATAGTGACACTTGGGTTTTATCACTTATTCGAGTTACAATATGTATTTCTTTTAACATCAGTTCATCTTTGTACTTACCACATGACGTTAAACTGCATAGAAATCTAACACCCCATATTCTTCACTTGTGTCACCTTTGTGTTATAGAAGAAACCCCTACTACTCCGTGTTTCTCACACTGAGAAAAGCTCTCGTGGGATTTGAAATTGGGTAAAATGATTATTTATATAAATAAGGTGTCTCAACTTCTTATGAGGCTATCAATGTTCTCACTGTATAACTTAAAACTGCATAGTATAATGCCCACACTGCATGACTTTAAATTGCACATCACAATGTCAATTCAGAGAGAAACAAAGAAAGTCTCCATTTTACATTTGAGTCACATCTATGTAAAGAAAGTCAAACTCATGGACAATATTGATTCAAATATTTCTCATGTGCATTGAACATTACCCCCTTCCATATGTCACACTCTTAATCTTGATCTTTTCAGATCTTCATAATCATTCTTATAGTTTCTAGTGACATAGTTTCTGATATCTGAGAACTCGTTTGCCAAATTATGCTATACGTTCCCTTAGGTGGTCTTGCATAAATTGCCTACATAATGGGAATGTCAGTTAAAAAATGTCACTATTTGGATATGCAGCACATGACCTAGTTGACCATGTATAATACAGCCCCCATAACAGGGTTTTTAAATGATTGTAATTTCATTCATGGTTATAGTGTCTTTGTCCCCTTCAAACTTTGATGACAATATACAAGAATGTGTATTTTAAAATAGTTATTTAGGTATATTTGTCCAATTATCTTTCTCTAGATCTGAATGTCTTCAAGACCATGGTTTACACATATCTCTCTCCAAGTGTTCAAAGTAATATGAAATAACCTTGGATCACTTGACCACATATCATATATTGTTTTCATTTCTAGTCCATGTTATATGACTTAAAACTAGAAACACCATACTCCCTATGTTTGGGTTAGACCTTCATAGAAATTATATTCCTCCGATTCATTGGAAATAATGATTGGAAATACTCTCTCCATATTCAGGTACTTTTATTCATAAACCAAACTATGTGCTTTGAAAAATATGAATCTCCATAAACTTTCTTCGGATTTTAGCAATAAAATGTCAAACTTCTGAGAGAAATTTTTCATGACTATGTAATATGTGCCCTTAGGTGGCCTTGCATAAAATTTTCCTACATAATTGGCTTGTCGGTCAATAGATTCCACTATTTGGCTATACATCACATGCCCCAGTTGGCCCTACATAATACAGCTCCCATAATGGGCTTGTCAAATAATGGTAACATCATTCTTGGAAAATACTTCCTCTAATGCCTTTATCCCTTACCCATATCATTCTACAAATCCAAAAATTACCAAATCAAAGTTTAAAAATTTCTCTTCTACACCTGAATATGATAGTATGTTTCTAAACAAATTATCAAGGAATTAAGAGAGTCTCATACCTTTGGTCAGAGATAAAGACCTTAAATAAAATCCACACAATGTCTTCACCGCATGACTTAAAATTTCATAGTAAAATGTCACAATTGCATTACTTAAAACTGAATAGTACAATGTCCTCACTATATGAATTAAAACTGCACAATACGGTATCATAAATTCTCTTTTCTGACAAATTTGAACCATTCCTCATACACCAAATTTGTATGGAAATTTTTTTCCTAATCATAATATATGTCGACATAAAATATCACTTTTATTCTTAAAATTCCTTTCCTTGGAAAAACACCACCCATTGTGGTCCTTAGTCACACAAATCTTATTTTCCCTTCTCTATCAATAGTAAAATGTCAAACTTATGAGAGATCTTTTTCCTGACTATGCAGCACGTGCCCTTAGGTGGATTTGCTTAATTTTCCTACATAATGGGTCTATCAATCAAAAGATGCCACTATTTGGCTATGCAGCATATTCCCTAGTTGGCACTACATAACACAAATCCTATAATGATTTTGTCAAATTATGGTAACTTCGTTCTTGGAGGAGACTCCCCTTATGTTGATACAAGTTTTAAATTTGTTGAACATAAAAAAATCATGGTTCAAGATTCCCCTTGGAAATATTTAAGGAATATTAAAGAAATTCTTAGCTACTGAGTCTTGTTTGGGATCTAATTTCAAATTTATGTTTAAAAGTTATTTGAAATTAAACAATATCCCTTTATAGTACAACATGCATGACTCTAAACTTCCAATAACAAGAGACGTGGTACTCACCAGATTGAGAACCCGCAAAGGGAACTCTGAACAAAAGTTGAGTCCCAGCTCACTAAACATACATTTTCTATGATTTATATAATATTGATCGATAAAAAGTAAAAAGATAAAATGTTTGTGGGGTTTTCCATATAACCCTCGTAAAAAAAAGAAAACTATGCTCACTAGGCCCCATAGCATAGGAAACAAATTAGAGCATCCTTCTAACTTGAAATAGCTCCAAATATTACCAAATTATGATGGAATGCGTCAAAGTGCCCTACTTTTACCTTAGAAAAATATTCTTTTCATTCTGAACGTATCAAATTCATGGGGGGCTTTTGTAGACACCATGAAATGTCTTCCATGCACTTTTTGAAAAATGTCATCAACTGGGCTCAAAACGTACACGGTGGGACTCTGCATTTTTTATGGATGTAAGTGACGGCGCAACCCCCATGGCATGGAACAATAAATTTGGCTAAGTCCCCAAAGAGGCACCCAAGATACCTATGTGCAAAAACATATGCACCCCCTTGCTGGAGCTGATTGAAGTATTTATTTTGGCTAAGTCTTCAAAGTGCCACCCTAGACTAGCCAAAACATTGTCGGCACACTAGGTACTTACACACCACAATTTGGCACATAGCCTACTTGCGTACACAATTTCATTTCACCTAGGGTCCTATTTTTTGTATATAAATAGACCCTAGGGGCCTTCATTTGTAGGGATGAATTTCCCTAAAGCCCAATTGCTTCTCTGGTCTCCCTAGTGCTTCTCCCAAGTCCTCCAAAACATTTGAGGTAGTAATTTAACACCTAAAGTGGTGGAATTGAAGGAGGATTATAGGACTTATGTCCTTCTAATGTTCGAAATCCATAATACTTGCACGCCTAAAGCGCCCAACCTCCTAAAATAAGAAGCACTTGCTTTCCACCTATTCCTTTCATAGGAACTTGAGAGCCCCACTTCTGGGATCACCTATGAATACTCATGAAGGCTTGACCCATGTCTCACCCAAGTATTACTATACAGGTTTTTAATCGCTTAAGTGAACATCAGGTCACCCAGGCCTACTTGTGCGCCCATACTTGTGCTCCCTAACATACTTGGGTGCCCCTCTTTGATTTAATTACTCTCTTTAGTCTACAATCCATGAAGCCCTCTTCAAATCCATTCATAAAAGTCTTCATCTTCATTGTATCCCTTGTTTGAAATGGATTCTATTGAGACCTACACAAAAACCTCTAGACTTATCAAACCTTAAGGAATGGCATATCAGCGTGTCTTATATTTGTGTTTGTATTTCTATAGTCAGAGGTTTCTCAAGTTTTTTCACAATGAGGTTAGGATTCATCATGTTTTTTTGGATTTGTATATCCATAGTGACATGGACCTTACTCCCAGGAATAGTGTTGGGAATTTCCTCGTTTGGAGGAGGGTTTGGGTCCTGACCTCTCCCTTCTCAAAGAGACCTGGAACCTCAGGTCTTCTAGTAGGGAAGGTAAGGTTCACACTTGATTTTCCAATACAGTGAATGAAAAATCCCCCTACCCTACCAGGATCATCTTTAGGGAAGCCATCCTAGTGTAATCCCTTAAACCTTAATCCCTTCTTCCTTTAATTGGACCCTTTTCCAATGTAAAGTGAATAGAGGGAAGGTTCGTCGCCCCGCATACTTCCACCCTCACCGCCGTAAGTGTTCCATATTCCACCAATGGGGGAGGAAAAGTGCATGTGTAATTGTAGAATATATCACATCCTCTTTTTTCTCACACCGAGCATGACTCACGTGGGCTTAGATATTCTTGATGATTACAACATATGCACAAACACTCATGGTGAATAAACTACGAGAACTTTGATTCCCACCATAATTGGAATACATAGGAAGCCTTATCAGGGTTGGAGCTCACAGGATATCCTCTTCAAGAATCCAACCCCAATTCCCTTAATTTGGGCATCCTCCTTAGGAATAATCCCCAAATTAAACCCCCCAAATTGTTAAGGCATCCTTTTTAGGATGTAAGCCCAAACTCATTTCTCTCAAAGGACAATACTCTCCTATGAGATTCATTGAACTACGTGGGATTTGATTTCCATTCAAATTGGATACGTAGGAAACCTCCTTGAGGTTCAAACCCAAAACATCAAATCAACCCAATTCTCCTTGGGCCATATTCCCAACAGGGCCTAATCTTAATTGGAAACCCATATTCTTTCCAAGTTCCTATGCCTGCTTAGGTATAAGTCCAACATTAAACTTTGACTAAGAACCCTCTGATTGGATGTCCTTACAACATGAAATTAAACTGTACGGTTAGGTCTATGTTACATGACCTTAAAAGGTATGATGTGTCCCATTATTCATAACCAAACTATTTCTTGTCACAAGGATACGTTGGTAACCCATTTCATGTGTACGATCCCAATAACAAAACCAGCCTTTGTCTCCCAGGATGACAATAAAATCTAGAGTGCACCACTGTGTGGCTTAAAAACCATTATCATCATAACAATGATTAAAAGAATCTCTAAATAATATATGAGAGGATACCATTTATGGAGAACCGCAAATACATATGGATATCTCCATTAATGGAGAACCTTGAATACATACTGATGATTATAAATTTTACACATGTTAATAAGTGATTGCAAATTCCAAGTGAAAATTATGTTATACTTGGTGAATTAATAAGGATTCATAAAGATATCTTAAATTTATAAAGAGACTCCCAGAGTAGACAATAATTCCCCCCCAAAAATTGTGATGAGTCTGACCTCTCATCCCCTCAACCAATGAAAGTTTCTAAGTATAACAATGTTCAAACTTAATGAATGTCTGCATTTGGAATATAAGTCCCTTTTGGATAAAGAACTATTGGATGTTTTCAGTTCCATGAATAAATCCAATGGAAACTATATGTAAGAAGTGATTTTTAAATCTAGAACAGACATTTCAAGGAACTACAAAACAAACTTCTCTTGTCTACCCCTAGGGGAGGAAGATGAATTATCAATATACTTGGTCTTGGGAATTAAACAGAAATATATAGATTCATATCATATGGAACTAATAGAGTTGCAATAATTGAAAATTTTATTTGATAACTTGTTTTCCAAAGGCTTTATTCGACTAAGTGTGTCTCCGTGTATAAGCCCAATGCTTTTTTCCATGAATTTTGATGGAACACTCTTCTTATGTGTTAATTATTGTAATCTAAAATAGGTGACATGAAATAAATAGTACATTTTCCCCATATTGATGATTTTTAAGATCATTTGAAAGGGGAAAATAGGTTTTCAAAAATTGATCTCCAATCAGGTAATCACCAGCTCAAAATCAATGAGTCAAATATTACAAATACCACCATCAGGAGAAATTATGGACACTTTGATTGCAATTGAATGTTATTTATACTAAAGAATGATCTTTTAATCTTCATGGAATTGATAAAATATATATTTAGAAACTATCTTTAGTCTTTTGTTGTGGTATCCATGGATTAAATTCTGGTTTACCCTATAACTAAATAGGATCATTTTTATCACTTGAGTTAAGTCTTGGGACTCCCACATAATAATTGCTTGTATGGAATATCATCATAACTCTCATTGTAGATATAAGAAGTGAAATTTTAGGGTTATTAATCCTCAAAACAAGGAATATACTTTCATTATAAATATGTGGAATCCATCATGTCAAGGGTGTAACCATAGAAAGTTTTCAAGATTTGAAGTTTCTTGGGTCTGTAAGGATATTACTTTCTATTGGGGAGAGATTTATATAATCTTGCATATCCATTGACCAATATTACCTAGAAGAGGGTGATTTTTCTATAGGACTTGAAGTGTCAAGATTCCTTTTAAGAGTTGAAACACCTTTTTACCTCAACTCCTATTCTAACTCTCCTAGAGGATGACCATGGCTATTTGGTTTATTGTGACACTTCAAATTTAGTATTGGGTTGTCTTCTAATATATGGAGAATATGTGGTGGAATATAGTTCTCCTCAACATATAACTCATGGGAAGAATAATCCCACTCATTATTTAGAGATGGAAACCATGAAACATTCCCTTATGTGTTGTCGGAACTACCTTTTTGGGAAAAATTTATTATCTACTCTAACCATAATATTTTCAGCTACATCCTTTCTCAAAAATATTTGATCCTCCAGAAAAGTAGATTGGTTGAATACCTAAAATAATTCAACTATAAAATTTAATACATGCTATGAATATGTAGTGTGGGTTTTGATGATCTTAGCAGGAAATTTCCTTCCTAGATAATGAAGGATGTATAAGATGAGTGATACTTGATAGGAATATTTTCATGGATGCACTTGGGGAGTAGGGAGGAAGAGTATAATAGTGTTCTAGTGAGTATTCAATTTATATCATATTTTCTGGATATGATCTTTTAAGAGTAGTAGATAGATAATGAGTTCCAGTCCATTAGGAATTCTTTATATTGTAGGGAGACTATCAAGGATTTTTCTCTCTCTTATGAGGGTATTCTTTTCTTCATAAAACATTACAGTGTTCCTTATTATTTAAGAAAGTATGTGATGGGTGGTTTCCATCATTTAAATCTGGTTGTGAACCTGATTATAATAAATATGTTTTATGATATGAAGTGTCTAGTCTAGTGGATAGAAATAAAATAGGATATACCAAACATCATGTATCATTGTTATATTTTATAGAAGATTAAGACTAAGCAGAAAAAAACTTCTAGTTTGTATCTATCACTTCCTATTAAAAATTTTAAATGGGATGATATCAAAATGTACATTATCCTTAGTTTACCACAAACTCCCTAATGTATGGATGTCATTTGGGTGGTAATTTACTAGAAAGCTAATTAATCTCACTTTTTTCTAATTTTCAACACCATTAAGGTGAAGGACCTAGAAAATATATACAAACATGAGATGATAAGGTTACATGGGAAACTATCAACTATAATATCAAATAGAGACCATCATTTTACCTCCCAGTTTTTGAAGTTTCTCTAAGATGTGAAGGGATCCTAGGTTAAGTTGAGCATGGAATATCATCCTCTAATGGATGAGAAAACTGAGTGAGCAAGTTTAGATTCTTTAGGACATGTTATGTTCTTACTTTATGGACTTCATAGGTGGTTGGGATATCCATCTTGGGTGGGTTGATTTTTTCTAAAATAATAGTTATCAAAAATATATCAAAATGTAACCCTTTGAGGATTTTTATAGTGGACCTTACAACTCATCGCTCTATTGTTCTGAGTTTGGTGAAACTAAATTGATTCGACCAAGATTAGTTTGTGAAATGATAGTGTAGATTCATACGTTTCATCAGCATATGGTGATGGATCAAGGATCACTTATACAATTTCATAACATAATGGAAAACGATAACCATATCATTCCCGTGCATAACATTATGAACAAATTTAACTGCTTCATGCCCACACATAATTATATCATTTGATATAAAGCATTACCCAATAGATTGGGGGATATATAATTTTGATCATATTTATTATTATAATATTTTTTGAATATATGTTCTATAATGAAAATAATTATGAAAATGAGATTTCCAAAGGAGGATCTAAGTATCACTGAGAGGTGGAGGGGTTGAATCAGTAATATATTTTTTTAAGGTTACTTTCTTATGAAACAAACCTTGCCTCCTGTTAAATATTTGTTACCTTGATAAAAATAAAACAAACACACATCCAAAGGGAAATAATAATTTACAAGGTTCACTACTAAAAAATATTATCTATGTCCTTAGTATGGTTTGTAAATAATCCAATACCACACAATCAACTATAAAATAATCAGTTTGTTTGGAATAAAATGAGTAGTATATTCCATTTCACTCGTATAGCACTAGGTTCAATAAAAAAGTGAAAGTGATTTAATTGGAATGAAATGGTGTAATAATATTTGTGTGAAAATTTTAATAAAAATGTTAATGTGTTGCCTTTTCAACTCTCGCAAATAATATCACCCAAAAATTTATCACTTTCTTACCGAGGAGGAGGAAATAACTACTTCTGAACTTCATAATGATACTTAGTCTGATTGCCACTCCAATTACCCAATCTGATTTCTCCGTCCTATAATATAACTATGACCGAATATGGTTGAATAAATTCTAAACCACTTCTATCAGAGTCAAAAAAACTGAGTCCAATTTTTTATTCTAATCTGGAATCTCTAAATATAATCTTCTATCTTCTATTTTTCTTCTTCAGTCTAGAAAACTTCATCAGTAAAGCATAATCTTGAAACTTCTTCTGCATAAAAATTCAAATCTTCTCTATCTTTTTTTATTAAAATTACTTGTGTTAGAAATTACAAAGTACTTTCCCCTTTTATAGGCAACTCAAAATAGGTTTGGTTAGGATTTTGAAAATCATTAATTCTTAACCAAATCTCCCTAAATATAAATTCTCATTGAATTTAGGGTGCATATTGATTTATTCAACATTTCTCAACTCTTATAAAAAACTTCTCAAATATTATCATAAATTTAGGTTGCATCATTTTTAATTCACCAACATTATTTTGATTCGGATTCCATATTCCAATTTCTTCATTACAATGAACATATCATATTCTTCATTACATTTCTCTACAAAAATTGAAAAAACAAACATATGTATTCTCATTACGATTCTCAAAACCAAGTTCTCATTCTGATTTCTTCATTAAGATAGAGACAACAGATTCTTCATTACATTGCTCTTCACTAAAAGAAACATATGTAAACCATTCATAAAAATTCTTCAATCACTTCTATGATCCCCTTGATAACACTTTGAAAAGCTTCAATAAATTCTCCTCTTCTTATGTCCCCATACCGATGATCTTATATCTGATGAAGTTATTAGTTTTTACTCTTGTCTAATAGTATTGACCAAATTGATTCAAAATTTCTTGAAAAAAAAATCATATCTTTCTTTATCTTAAACCAAAAAGTAAAAACAACCAACAATTTATCCTGATGAAAATGGATGACTACATTGTTGATTGGTCTCTAACATTCTTCATCAACATCAGTCTCAAAAACTTCCAAATTCTTTTCTTTTTCATTGATTCCAACATCTTCCAACAAAAGAATATATATAAGAAAAAAAAATTATCAATATTCCTATGATGATTGGTGGAACACCATGTCTAGTGGACTGGTTCCATCCTCTTCGACATTAGAAATATATTCTCTTTTCTGATTACGATACTAATGAACTTCCAACACTCAACTTCTTTCTCCAAAGATTTGTTCCTTGTGGCTTATTGTTCTAATTTAAAACTGGAACCTTCATCTTAATGTGTGTTCCAATAAACTTTCTTATCCTTCAAAAAAATCTATTTCTATTGATCTCATTCTGAATAACTTGAGACAACAAATCTTTAAGTCTATATACTTTCTTCTTCCAAAAACATATGCTTGTAAGCCTAAATTCCTCATGAATTTTGTGAAATTTTAATATCGACTTCATCATCATCTAACTTCATTTGGAAATTATTCTATCTTTTCATCCTTCCAGTAACAATTTTATTTCCAACCAACCCTCAATATGATTGGTAGCAGCATCATTCCTCATTTCCTTCATAAGGCTATCATCACAAGCTCTTCAAAAAATGTATAACTTTTTTGAATTACAAAACATAAAATCATCATCTAGTTTTTATTATATTCATTCAGGTTTCGATCCTCATTACAGTAAAAAAACATCTCGGATCCAAGGGGAGTCCTATTAACCTTTTCTTTCATAAAACAACTTCTCAATATGATGGAATTTCGTAAAAAATGTGTGTCTAATGTAAAAAATAAAATGTTAAATTTAGTTGTCACCTTTTAAAATATGAATTGATTTATTTCTTCCTTGATAACAAAAGGAAACACTAATAATACAAACTTCTTATATATTTCAAAAACCTTCTCCAAGAAACTTGGTCCCAACAATCTCCCCCATTGAATTTTGTTGTCAACCATGCTTCATAAATCATTGAACTTTGTAACCTTATGATATGTATTACTTAGAAATAATTATATGCCTATTTGAGATAACTCATTTTAGGAAACAGTAATTATTGAAAGTAATACCATGTTATCCAAACAAAGTGACTCATGAAACATCATCAACTTTTATTCACTACTTTCTTTACTTCTTCAACTTTACTCTCAACAAAAGTTTCCTAAAACCACTCCAACAAATAGTTATAATAGTTCACACATTTACATGTTGAGAAAACAACTTACCCACAACTCCTCTTATAGACATTTTTCCTTAAAACGTTTAGCACATATTTAATAGAAACATTTTATGAAACAATTATCCTCCATGAAAACACTATCCAAATACTAGATTAGAGAGTAGAAAAAACACATTCCTAAAACTTGATGAGATGGAGTTTGGATTACCATGTTCAACCTCATTTTATAAAAAGGTTTCTTTGTTAAAGGTTTTGTGAAAATGTCTATAACTTGTTCCAATATAGGAACATACTTCATATTCAATTCATTCTTACCTACATTCTATATGATGAAATGATATTTCAAATCAATATGTTTTTAATGAGAATGTTATACTGGGTTTCTGGTAAGGATAATTGCACTTTAATTATCACAACCCAAGACCAGGGTTAAATTTACTTCAACAAGTAAATATTCTAAATATTTATTTATCATAATATGTTGAGTAGCATCTTAAGTGGAAGTAATATAATCACCTTCATCCATGATAAGATTTACTAAATTCTATTTATTTATATGAAAAATAACACAACTTTTCCCTAGAATGAAAACTCCTCCAGATGTGGATCCTCTACCATCAACATTTCATGCCTAATTAGAATTTTGAATATCAAAACAGTTTAATACTTTATGAACTATCATACAATATTCCGAAATTTTTTGTGCCTTTGATATACCTGCTAATTAGTTTTATTGCTAATAGATGTGATCCTTTTGGAGTAATCTAGAATATTTCACATAATGTAATAGCATATTTAATGACGGTTCTTGAGGTATCCAATTATAACAAACTTCCAATAATATTTCAGAATTATATATAATAAACATCCTTAATTTCTCTATATTTAGAAAACTTGGTTCCCACTGAAATAGATGTAATTTTTTTTCCAATTTTCTATTCCAAACTTCTTAATGTAACGTCTTGGTTCTAGGTGCTTCCCAAAGGTGCCCCATACCCAGTTGGTCACATGGCCTCAAGCGCATTTCCCCAAATGCGAGAGGCTTCTGAATAGTAGTGAGGTCCTTGGGTGTTATATTTGAGAAAATATTCCATCATTGGTAGAGTAAAAAAGTGGAAACAAATAGATAATAGTAGTGGAATCAGTAAGACCATAAAATAAGTAAACAACAGAACACTGAAAGTAAATAAAAAACTAGAGCACATATATAAATAATTCTTGTAACATATGTCTAGGAATTAATCCAACCAAGTCACAATGTTGGAATAAAATACTAAACCAAAGTAAAAGAAAATAAATAAACTCCAGCAGCATCACAAGCCTCATCTTGGTCCCATTCTCTCCAACTCTACAGCAATCAAGTACTTGAAGTAGTAGGGCTCTTATCATTATCTATACCTGCCATAATATAATCAGTTCGATCCCAAAAGCTTGACACAAATAGGTGTGAGAAGAATCCCAATAGACAACCACCAAAAGACCTATGCCTAACTATCAGTGAATATATATATTTGGAAAATACTTCAAATAAAGTAATAAAAAAGGAATTACTCAAGGTAAACAATCCAACAGTTTCAACAAAATTAATTTACATTTATTAATTATTCAAATAATAATTCACAACCAACCCTCTGGGAATGTTCTCATATTTAAACCCCTATGGTTCAAGTTATCATTTAAAACAAGAAGATATAATGAACCTCTGGGAAAGCTTACATAGTCTAACCCCTTTGTTCACATGCAAACAAAACTCTCTGAGGAATCACTCACCTTCAATTCCCCCTTGTGGTCTTTTAACAATAAACAACATACTCTCTAAGGAATCACTCAACTTTTATTACCCCTTTGGTCTCATAATGGTATACTATATACACTATGAGAGATCACTCACCATCAATCCCTTATATGGTCTTAGAATGTGAAAAGTATAACACATACTCTGGGTAATCCCTCAACGTTAATTCTCCCTCTGGTCTCACTACACCATGTTCCCATAGACTTGTGTAATAAAATCGTGAAAAAACAATATCCAGTAGCCAAATTAAACTCAAATACTACTTGGATAAACACTACAATGCATATCAAAATCATTTCATATAATATCAACTCCATCTTAACAACATTAGGCATAGAAATCATAACAACCAAACAAGCAGTTCTAGACCCAATGGAAAATATGAACAAGCATGGGAAAAACAAATCCATAATCAAGGTAGTAAACCTAATTCACAATCAAAATCCCTTACTCATGAAACCAAAAAAAAATACCAGGCATCATCAAGTTTAGATTTCCAAAACATGCAATACCCTTAACTTGGGTATTTGGTACTTTTTCCACATATAACTCAAAGACAACTAAAAAAGGCACAACCCACCTACCTTGATGTTGTATGATTGATATAGTTGAACTAAATCCTTTGAATCAACCTAGAACGTCGTATATATACAAAAGTGTCCAAAACGTTCAACCACAAATATCTCAAAAAAGAAGAGAAAATAAGAGGAGAGGTTCTAGAAGAAGGAAGAACTCACTAAGGCAATTCCAACTCAATTGACAGTGTTTTATTTAGAGAACGAATGGTGGATCTATGGATCAGAGAAGAATCATCGATTCCCATCACCCCAAGATGAGACAGAGCCAAAAGAAGATAGTTATTTCTATTAGACACACCCCTGGTCCATTTAATGAAATAAAAGAAAAAGTACATGGAATGTACTATTAATGAACATGTTGTGTATTTACCTCAATTCTCCCCCAATATTAGCAGTCTACAACGTCACCCCACATGACCATGACTCGGCCATTACATGCCTAAGATGTGATTGTACTCGGTAACAGGGTACACTACATGTACTCCTATGTACACGGCGTGTACTCCTAAAATTTCCAAAAAACTCCACTTTTCGTCAAAAACAACAGAAAACAAGATCCATACCTAAAAAAGAATATCTGGGTTCTTACAAACTTACCCACTTAAATAAATTTGTCTTTGTATTTCTATAAGAAGGTGGAGAAGAAGAATAATCCTCTAAAATCTCCTGCCATAGTGATTGCACATCAACCTCCCTCTTCCAAGTCTCATCATGTACTCTCTTATGCATCCATAACACCCGTACTAGAGGAACAAACCAGCCACAGAGAAATTTCACACTGTGATCAACAATCCAGATAGGATGCTCTTCGAATGATGCGTTCACCTATAACTCAACCTCCTTGAGCTGAAAAACATAAGACGGGTCTGAAAATTAACACCGCAACAGAGAAATGTGGAAGACATCGTGCATGGATCGGTAACTCTGAAGTAACTAAAATCGATAAGAAACTGGCCCGACTCTCTCAAAACTCCCACATGGCCCAATGTATCTCAATGAAAGTTTATTATGTCTCCTAATCCTCCCATTTCCCAAACTCGATGTGACACATCGGAAAACCTTATCTCTAACCTTGAACTCCAGAGGTCGTCTCTGTCTATTAGAATAAGAGTTCTACCGTGATTGTGTAGTATCCATCCTCTACTGAATCAAATCCACCTGCTATGTGGTCTCCGGGACAAGACAAGGTCCTATAATAGCCGCCTCTCCTGCTTCCATCCAACATAGTGGTGATAGGCATAGCCTACCGTATAAATCCTCATATAGTTCAATCTATATAGTTTCCTAAAAACTTTTATTGTAGGAAAAATCCTCCAGAGGTATGTTCTTCTCCCAAGAACCTCTAAAATCTAGGACGCATGATCTAATCATGTCCTCCAGAACATTAATCGTAAGCTTGGACTAGCCATATGTCTAGGGATGGTAATTTGTACTTAGAAGTACCTATTTACTCGAAGCCCTCTGTAGACCCTGCTAGACCCGATAAGTAAAATGGGCATCCCTGTCTGAAATAATGGATTGCGGAACTCCATGTAAACATACAATCTCTCAGATGTTAAACATTCCCAGCTCATCAACACTTAAGGTATTATTGATTGGTAAGAAGTGTGCAACCTTCGCGAGTCTATCAATGACAACCCAAACTACATCGTTACCTTAAGGCGACCTTGGAAAACCTGTCAAAAAATCCATCGCGACATCATTCCACTTCCACTTGGTAATGGTCAACAGCTCCAAAAGCCCCGGTGTTCGTTGATGCTCCGCCTTCACCAACTGACAGGTAGAACACCTCATCACAAAACTAGGGACATATATCTTTATACCTGGCCACCAATACTAACGGTGTAGATCTCGATATGTCTTGGTGACATGAGGATGAATTGTCCAAATTGATGAATAAAAATCCCCATAAACTCATCGTGTATGTCTACTAACACCTATACGCACCCATGAAAACACAATATCTCATCCTCTCCTACTATCCATCCAGGAATAGGGTCCTCTCCTGACTAACTCTCCCATAGAACTAGGAATTCAGAATTTGATAGCTGCCTTATTCGTACTCAATCAAGTGGAGTAGAGGTAATAGGTACAAAAGATATAAACTTCTGTCCCTATATTTTTTCACCTCTAAATGCACCTCAGATAATAGATTCATAAGTTTCTACTCACTACTGGCCTCCTGAATAGCTTGTAACTGAGTCCTCCTACTCAACACATCAGCCACTGCATTGCCTTTCCCTAGTGTGGAGGCAAGCTCAATTTCAAAAGACTAAAGGTACTCAACTCTCCTTTGCTATCTCAAATTCAGATCGCACTGAGTGAAGATATACTTGAGACTCTTTTGGTCATTGAAAACCACAAAATTCTCTCCCAATAGATAATTTATCCAACCGTGTAAAGCATGAACAACTACAGCCAACTCAAGGTCATGTGTCAGGTAATTCCTCCCATGTGGGCTCAACTTCCGAGACTCTTACACAACAACTCATTACCCCTACATAAGCATTACTCCCAATCTGATACCTTATGAATCATAGTAAATAGTATATCTCTTTCCCAACACTATAAAAACTAATATCGGTGTTGAATTCAAACTCCCTTTCAGCTCATGAAAGGCTGACTCGTAGGAATATGTCCACAGGTACTTCACACACTACTTAGTATGGCCCATCAGTGGCACTGATAAGCTTGAAAAGACGTATATAAAACATCTGTAGTAACCATACATCCCTAGAAAACTTCATACCTCCTAGATGTTCTTTAGATTCTCCCAGGTTAATACTACTCTCACTTTATTTGGGTCTAATGATATTTCTATCTCTGAGATGATGTGTCCTAAGAAGTGAATCTGGTCTTTCAAAAAGTGGAATTTTGAGAGCTAATAATATAACTAATGCTCTCTTAGTGTACTCAAAATGATATCAATATGTGTGGAATAGTCATGTACAATGTGAGTGTACACCAGGATATCTTCCACAAAGACTACCACACAAAAAATCCAAGTATGTATAGAATACTCGGTTCATCTGTGCCATAAAAACTGTAGGTGTGTTCCTAAGACTGAATGGTATAACCAAATACTCATAAATACCATACCTGCTCTGAAAGGCTATAAGAGGCATATTAGATGGTCTAACACGTAAATGGTGATAACCATATCTCAAGTCAATATTTGAGAACACCCGAGCTCCTCAAAGATGATTAAAGAGATCATGAATCCTTAGTAAGGGATATTGGTTCTTGACCGTCAAAAGGTTCAGCTTCTGATAATCCACTAAAATTATGAGGGTATCGTCCACCTTCTTCACAAATAGGATAGGAAAACCCTAGGGAGAAGTTTTGGGTTGGATGGAACCCTTTGCCTATAAATCCTCTAACTACTTCTTGAGCTCATATAACTCTGGTGTAGCCATCCTATAAGTAGGAATGGACCCTGGTGTCACCCCTAGAACATGTTCAATAGGAAATTCAACCTACAGCTCCATAATAAAACCTAAAAATTCCTCTAGAAAGACATCTCTAAAATGATCCACCACTAAGGGAAAGTCCATCTATGAAGCCCCCTGGTCATATAGATACAGACTAGCAATCTGGGCTATAGAACCTCTCAACCTGTGGTGCTCAGGTATAGCTCTGCTCATCTAGACATCCCATTTTCCCTTATATAGAAACAATATGCCCTATGGTGACGTGAAACTCAACCTACGGTGATAGAAATTAATAGAGGCTTGGAAGGGAACTAACCTTTCCATTATGAGAATGACGTCATAGCTCGTCATATCAAAGAAATAAAGGTCCCATAATAATTGACACCCACCAACCTCAATAGGGAACTCCTTGTACTGACGCACACTAGTTGTTCTAATCCCCAACGAAGTTTCCAGTGTTAATATATCATCAGAAGTAAAGATATAGAGCCCAAGGCTCTCCACAAAAAGCACATATATAAATCTATGGAAATACACTGTATTGAAAAGAGAATAATCTAAAACTGTGGAAACCAAAATCACACCTCTAACTGTAGAGGGTCCAGGATCCTCTTCCTTCTCGATCTGCTACAGTGCAAATGCCTAACCTGCACCGCGGCCCAGGGAAGTAGTCTGAGATCCCTAAGCTGGTCCACCCTACGGCTATTGAAAACCCCATGTCTGACCACTATGACCACAACCACCACCTTGGCCTGAACGACCTAAAGGTCTCCATCCCCCAGTCTGATGTGGGACGGCGGGCATGCTCTAGTACGAGGAGTCAAAACAGAACCCCTATCACCAGATTCTGGTGAGAAAAATTGATAGAAACACTGAATATGACCCATATTTCCGCAATATCGGAACTCAATTGGGTCGCTCAAGAAATGTAGTTTCTTATGTCTGTCATTCCTGCACTGCTAGCACACCACCTGGGTACCTGAAGTAAAATCCCAACTACTCGGATCTCCATGAATAGACTCCCTATGGTGCTTTCTGCTCTCAGTTGGAAGAGTACCAACTCTGGATGCTGAACTTCCATGGACCACAGCTCTAGAATCCCTCTGTTTGTGCTCAGTGATTAGTGCCTGTTAGACTACATAAGATATTGAAGTCAACCTAAATATGTATACATGATATTAGATGGCATGCCTGAGACCATCCTTAAATGTTCTCCCTAGAAATAAATCATCACCCCCCCCCCCCAGAATGGATGTGAAGCACTGAAGCTCTGTAAATTGAAAAGAATACTCCATGACTGATAGAGTACCTGGCTCTTAACTCATGAACTCTCGGGCTTGGTCGGCCCTCAAGGTATTTGTATAGAAGTAGTCATAGAAGGTCAGCTGAAACTCATCCCAATCCATAACCCACTAGCATCTCATTCGTGATATCACATCACACCGTCTCTTGGTAGAATCCTGAAGCATGTATGTTGTGATCTTCACCCTCATCTCAAGAGGTGTCTCTAGAAGCTCGAATATAGAAATCATGGATTCTAACCATGACTCTATAGTCGGAGTTCCTTCATCCCCAGAGAAAGTGGGAGGATGATGCTGCTGAAAAAAACACATCAACTCTTCCATAGATGGGGCAGGATGCGATGCTCCCTTGAATGTCTCCATAATCTTCATGAAGCCTTCTCGTAACTTTTCATCGAAACCTATATTCGTAATTATGATTTGTGCCATGAAGGGCACGAATGGAGGATCTTATAGTAGTACGTGGTCTACCGTTTCTGGTGTCTGATCATCGCCCCAAACCTAGAGTACAACCATAGGACGTCTAGGTGGCATGACTCTACAAGGTTAAGTGCAAACCTCAACACTAGATTAAAGAAACATCAACTTAGAAGTACAAAATGAAAATAGAAGGATTATCATTCAAAATTTTCAAATCCGAGTTACAAGGCATGTATGCACTCTACACAACATGTTCCCTTAAGACTTTACATGGGTGTGTACTTATGCCAACCCTGGTCGTGTAACACCCCATACACATAGAGTGTTCTCCTTGAGACACGATGTGTAATTGAATGTTCCCTCCTACCCAAGTACTTCTACATGGCTGGAACTACATGGTTCTATTAGAAGAAAACTGCATGGCATGTATATGAAAGACACAACATGTACTAGAAGGATTTCCCTGACCTGTGTCATTGGTTACATGGCTGGATACACAGATCACCAAAACACTGTGTGTACGTCTAGTACCCGGCATGTTCAAGAAAGATTTTCCAACCCATGTCTCTGACCACACGGTCAGTCAGGCCGTCATTATCTATACGGCACGTAGAAAACTTACACGGAATGTACTTAATAAAAACACCTTCTTCCAGAATAGAAGGATACATGGTGTGTATTCATCATCACACACCATGTATTCTTGGGTTTTTTTGGATAGTAAGCCTCAGAAACTACTCTTTAACCCCATAAAAACAATAAAACAAGAATTAAAGTGAAAAATTATGATCCATGGGGGCCTGTACTCCCTGAAAATCAAATATCGGCATCATATTAATATCATATCATAGCATAATTCAGTTAAAGTTCAATATGATCCACCAAATTATGATACAAGAGGGCCCATAACACCTCAAGGACCAATGTTTGATGCCCATTCAAAGGAAATTTTAAATTTTCCAATACCCTACCAAAATTGCATGTATTCTATCATGACATCTATCACAAGAGCATGTATATCTAGCGAAACATCTACCACAACATCATGCAAGTAGTAATGCATCCTACTTGGCATGAAAAAATGCATGACATGCGATCTATAACAAATTCCTATATGATGCATAAGATGGCATATCCTCATCTCATCGGGTTGCAACAGAAATAGAACCTCAATTATATAAATCATAACAACAAAAATCATGTTAATCACCCAATGGTGAAATCAAATCAACTATAATAATTTCAAAATCAGAAAAATTTTAATATTTGAGGTATATTGGATTTTCCGTGTACATGGGTTAGCTACTCCAAAGTAAAACTTATTACCAACTACGTATTCCTTCCTATCCCTATCTATTACCACCAAACTGTATGAAAAATAAAAAAAACTCATTTCATACCACTTTGTAACAACCCAATTCCGGGTGTCGCCCAAAGGTTCCCCATACCTAGTTGGTCACATATCCTCAAGTGCATTTCCCATAATGCCAGAGGCTGCCAACTAGCAGTGAGGGTCTAGGGTGTGATAGTGGGGAAACGATGCCCTCATTGGAAAAGTAACGCAGCAAAAACAAATAGATAATTGTAGTTAAAGCAGTAATAACACACAATAAGTAAATAGTGGAAGACTAAAAGTAAATAAACAACTAGATCACATATATAAATGATGAATGTCACATATGTCTAGGAAAGCAACCAAACAAGTCACAATGCTGGAATAAAGTACTAAACCAAAGTACAAGAAAAAAAATAAAATCCAGTAGCATCGCCAGCCTCACCTTGGTCCCATTATCTCCAACTCCATAACAATCAAGTTCATGAAGTAGAAGAGCTCTTTCCCATATATATACCTGCAACAATATAATCTGTTTGGGACCAAAAGCATAACCCAAATAGGTGTGAGACAAATCCCATTAGGCAACCACCAAAAGACATGTGCCTAACTGTCAGTGAATATATATAGCATGAAAATATGAAAAATGAAGTAATAAACAAGTACTCAATGAAAAAAATCCAATAGTTTTAACTACATTCATTTACATTTATTAATTTCTCAACTAATCATTCAAAAGCAACACTCTGGGAAAGTTCTCACAGTCTAACCCCTCTAGTTCAAGTTATCATTTGAAACCATAAGATATAATGAACATATAGGAAATCTCACATATTTTAACCCCTTTGGTCACATGAAAATAAAGACTCTCAGAGGAAGCACTCACCATAAATTCCCCCTATAGTCTTTTAATGATAAATAACAGACTCTCTAAGGAAGCACTCAATGTAGATTCCCCCTTTGGTCTCATAACGGTATACTATAGACACTCTGAGGGAGAACTCACCATCAATCGCCCCTATGGTCTTGAAACATGAAAAGTAAAATAGACACACTGGGGAAGCCCTCAACATTAATTCCCCCTATGGTCTCACTACACTAGGTTCTGACAACCCTATGTAATACAATTGTGCACAAATGATATCCAGCAGCCAAAGTAAACTCAAATTCTACTTGGCTAAAAACTAAAATTATTATCACAAGCATGTCATATAATATCAACTGCGTCCTAACAACACTAGGCATGGAAATCATAATAGACTAACAAGAAGTTCTAGACCCAACATCCAATATCAACAACCATGGGAAAAACACATCCATAAGAAAGTTAATAATATTAATTCACAATCAACAACCCCTACTCTAGAAACCAAACAACTAGTAGGCATCATCAAGGTCAGATTTCCAAAACAATCAATACCCAAAACTAGGGTATTCGACACTTTTACACATATAACTCAAATACAACTACGGAAAGGCACAACCCACCTACCTTAACATTGTAAGATAGATATAGATGAACCTCAGCCTCTGAATCGACCTGAACCTCATAGATCTTCAAAAGTTTCCAAAACATTCAGCCTTGAATCTCACAAAAGAAGAGAAAACAATAGGAGAGGGTCTAGAAGAAAAAATAACTCACCAAGGAAATTCCAATGTAATCGATGTTGTTTGATTCAGGGAACGGATGGCAGATCTATGGCTCATAGAAGAATCATTGATTCCTGTCACCCTTGGATGAGACGTAGATTGAAGAAGATAGTTCTATTGATTAGACGCAACCCCAGTTCGTTTAATGAAACAAAAGAAAACATACATTGTGTGTACTATTAATGAACACGTTGTGTATTCACCTCAACCGGCCCCTGACATTAGCGGTCTACCACATCACCCCACACAGCCATGTCTCGGTCGTTACATACCCAAGACATGGTCGTACTCTATAACAAGGTACAAAAAATGTACTCTTAAGTTCATGGCATGTACTCCTAAAATTTTCAAAAACTCTACTTATTCTAAAAAAACTAGAAAACAAGATATGAACCTGAAAAGAAGATTCGGGTTCTTACACTTAAGATGTTCAATAGCATAATTTTCTTGATAGAGAAAATTGTGTTTATTATTTTGTAAAAATTTTAACCAAAGAATGTTTATCATTTCTCCTAGCATGGACATCTCAAAAAACTTTTCCATTTTTTTCGTAAAATATTTCACAAGTTCTTTCATCATTCCCAGTAAAGATAATGTCATCAATATAAACAATTACAATGAGAGAAAACTTCTAAATTTATTTTATTTACAAATTAATATCAACCATTCCTTTCTTAAAACTAATTTTTTAAGTAGGTGTCCAATTTTTAATTCCATTCCCTCGGATCTTGTTTTACACATACAAGTATTTCTTATACTTTCACACATAACAGTCATATTTCCCAAAAAAAACCCCTCATGGTTGTTTATTTTAAAATTCCTCATTGAGACCTCTATTAACAAAATTCTTATTTCACATCCATTTGATTTTTTTTTAACTTCATTTTGTTGTAATAGAAATAAATATTATAATTATTTATAACATTTTCATAAGACAAAAGTTTTCATCAAAATGAATGCCTTCTATCTTTTAGTAACCTTATCATACTAATATTTATTTATTCCTTATCTCTTGACCATTCTTGTTCATCTAATCCCAGAAAACCAACTTTGTGCTAATAACATTTTTTCATTTGGTTTAGATATGAGTTCTTACATATCATTATATTCTATATGATCAAGATATTCATTCATATCTTGAACCCATTCTAGATTCTCAAAAGAATCATTTATAGCTTTTGGATTAACTTATGAATATAAGTATTTATTTGTAATAACATTTGATGTTCTCATTTTTTGAACCCTTTTATATTGATCTTCAATAATCATTTGATATTCCTCTTACTTCATCATCCTGGGATGATATTTTTGAGATTCTTCCTCATACCTAGAAATTGGTGAGTCTGATTCTTCCTCTTTAGTAGGATTACCATTTTCAATATCCTTATTATAATTATTATCAGAAATTATTTCACCATGTTCATCTTTTTCATCTTCATGAGTATTTTTAATTTCCCCATCCTTTTCAAAAACATTCACATTAATAGAGTCAACTAATATTCATGAATATTTTTTTGAAACATCTTTATCCTCTTCCATCCAAATCATGGCCAAGATAAATTTCATCCTCACCTCTCTCCCCAAAATTTCTAAGGTTTCCACATTTTTTATTTTTGATGTCTAGACTCCAAATAAAATTTTAAGTGCTTCAAAATTGGAGTTTTATCATAAAACATTATATATGGATTAATATACAAACATGGAATATAGAAACATCTATTTTGAGTATACAAAGTAGTACGCATGGTTTCCCTCCTAAAGTAATGAGAAGGAACACTTTTGAGTAACATATTCCCGATCATTTCAAAAAAAACATATATTTTTTCACTCAAAAAATACCATATTGTCAAGGAATGTAAGATGTGATTAAATAACTCTGAATTCTATGGTTCTCAATATTACATTCAAATTATTCATTTTTTTATTCACCACCATTTTTTGTTCTAAACTTCTTCACTAAATAAACACATTTTTAGATCATATGGAATATGTTTCATATAAAAAACACAAGTAATTTGAGTAAATTCCTCGATTAAAGTGATGTGGAACTTATCTACATGAGTTGATTGTTTCTCAAATAACCAAAATATATTTTAAGGGATATTTTCTAGGGGTCATTTTGAAAAAAATTCAACTTTATTATGAACATAATTTTTAATCTTTCCTTTATGAAAAATTGTGCAACACCAATCACTTCTTCTTGACATATTAGTAATACCTCAGACACTATCTCTCTTTGAAAAAATACTCATGTTTCTTTGACACATTTGTCCCATCATTTTAGTCCACAACTAATCTTC
This sequence comes from Viscum album, assembly GCA_963277665.1. Lineage (NCBI taxonomy): Eukaryota > Viridiplantae > Streptophyta > Magnoliopsida > Santalales > Viscaceae > Viscum > Viscum album. Next base: position 185,038,064 of record OY728155.1, on the reverse strand, counting down.
TTCCCCCATACCTAATTAACAATAGTTTTGTATTTCACCATCTTGAAATAAGTTTTCTTTTATATGTAGGCTTCTTATAACTATCTTTCAATCATTATCACTTTTCAAAACAAAACCATATTCTATGAAAATAACTTTTTATCTTCATCAAAAAGTTTTGAAACATTAATAAAGTTGTGTGAAATCCAATTAATAAAAAAATATTTCATGGATTTTAACTTTTCTTCCCCAATTATGGTCAATAAAACACCTTTAATTTAGATAGATTCTTCATTTCCAAATGTTATTTTTCCTTCTTTGAAGTCATTCACATTTTTAATCAACTATAATACTCTGGTCATATGATAAGAACACCCACTATCAAATATTTGTGTTCATTATCCTTTTATAATTTAAGATAAATTTCTACAACAATATCTTTTTCTTTCCCTTTATTTGTCTTAACATCTGGGTTTTGTGAATTGTTAACAAAATTTTGTTTTTCCAATAACAAAAAAAAGTAATCATTTTTCAAGATGTATAGGTTGTTCAAAGCTCTCACAAGTAGTTTCTAGATATTGGAATCTATTTTCAAATTTTACTCTAACCTTCTCATGTTTCTTAAAAAACATATTTCTCATAATTATTCTTTTGAGAGGGTTGAATCCCCTTCAAATATTTCCTTCTATAATTTGTGGAAGTGTAGAAATGTTTTTGGTTAAACCAATACATATTTTTTGTATGTCTGAATCCACCCCAATGAAAGTAGTAGTTTTATAATAACTAGGTTAAATACTCTGAGGAGGGTGAATTAGGGTATGATATATTAAAACAATTGCCTCTTCAAATCTTTCTTCATCATAAAACAAAACTCTATTCTCTCCCCTTCCCATAGAAATTTATGAGATGAAATTAAATCATACATGAGAAGAAACAATTTTACTTGGTTCACCCTCACTGGGCTACGTCTAAAGAGCATACAATTACTATGTGCTGATTTACCAAATACACTAAGGCTCACTACAAAAATAATGTTTGGGCTAGATCACTTCTATGCCCAGGCTCATTACCTTTACAAGGTTTATGGTCACCTCACTACTTTCCCAAGGGATACTCCCAGAGTCTCTTTCTTTGGATCACTATTGGTGGAAAGGATCCCATTATTCATCTTCTTTTACTAGGCCTCTCTTGGAAGGGATTCACCCACAGTTTATGCACATGTAGGTCCCTCCATTATAAATAGTTAATACATCCTCAGTTGTAGACAGATTCTCTATTTACGTTCTACTTATATCAACTTGATGAATACCAATTTTTCAAATATTCACTTGGAAACCCTTTATGAACACTTTCATGATGCTCACTACCTTCACAAAGCTCACCTATTTTTAGAATATCCAATATCCTTCACAAAGAAACATCTTTTCTTAAATCACACTTAAAATTCACTAAGAATACAAATTTCGGTCAAATTTTTATAGCCTCTGTGAACTTCATTACTATTATGATTCTCAAAAACATTAGTCAGCTTACATAGCCTTCACAGACCTTATTTCTTCACGAATTGTTTCTCAAAAACTACCTTTGTGAATCAAAATCCTTAGAATATTCTTTAAGTCTTTCTCTCTTTTCTGAATGGGTAGAGGCCTATTTATAGGTGTTTCCTATAATTCAAAAAGCTTCCATCCATGTCAAAATTGTTTCTTGAATCTCTCCCAATCAAGAATATTCTCATAGTCATGAAGATTACTGTCAAACCTCTCATGATTTGTGAAGCTCTTTTGTGATGATCTATAACTTTACAAAAATCTATTCGAAAAACCCAATCTTTACGAAACTCATGACTTTACCATATTTTCATAAGGCCTTTAAGAAAATCCTACAAATTTTGGACCCCAAAAATTTGTAACACACATAGAAACGATGTCACCTTCTGTACATAATTTCCTATATCTCTTATAGGGATCCATTCCTTTATCATGTATTTTTGTCAAAATATCATGTCAAAAATCTATTGGGAACTCCACAACTTACGCAGGAAACCCACTCTTTCAACAAAAAAAAATCATCCCAAAAGAACTAAAATGTTACCTTAAGGGATTTTTTCCCAACAAGTATCTATAGAAAGAATATTTACCTCTAAAACATCAATACTGTCTAGAGTTGTGCACCTATTTCTCAGAAAACATCTCATATTTCTTGATATAACTTTTTTGACCACTAACCTTTCTATTTTCAATAATAATAATCCTTTTCAACAAGTTCATCCTTTTATCCTTATCAAAACCAGAATTAATATAAAATTTTAAGACTCAGAATTTTTAGAATCTTCTAAATTCTCTCCTTTATTGGTCTTGGACACATACATATCTTTTAGAGCATTATTCTTATTAGAAAAAAACATTTCAGTCTTATCAACCTTTAAATGTAACTTTTTATCCTTTCTAGATCTTTCACCAACTACATAGATAGAATTACTGAAATTTAAAACCCTCTATTCATCTTTAAAAAGTTTTTGTTGGAAAAGCTACAAATATTCTTATTTTTAGTTCAACATTAATTATAGATGTTCATTATGATTCTATTCTATATCAATATATTTATTCAAATCATCAATAAATTCTAATTGTAGTACTTTTTTATCATTAAAAAAATCCTGATTTTTTGTTTAGGAGCCTTCACTTCTATGCTTTCTGATTTATTTCTCAAGTTTCCTAATATTTATCAGAAATTTTTTCAATTCTTCTTTCAGATGTAACTCTAATTGAGTTTCTTCTTCTTCTAAACTATTGATTTTGAACTCTTTAATGTTCATTGTTTCAATAAAAGTATTCTCTTCATCCTTCTTAATAGACTTTTCATATTAATCCTCACTATCTTCTTCTTTATCATCCTTATAAAAGAACCTTATTTGGGATTTTAATAATTTTTTATCTTTCCATTTAGAATTAGATTTAACCTTATCACCTTGTTTCTTCGATGATTGACTCTTCCTTTTATCATCTTCCTCACTATCCTATTCTTTTTTTTTCTTTGAGGAAAATTAGACACAATTTAACCAATGGCTCCATATTCCAAATATTTCAATAGAAGTTTCCCTTTATATTTACCTTTACCAATTCTCATGTTTTTATAAAATAAGGATAAAAATTCATCAAGTTTTTTATGTGCCTCATTTGCAGAATCAAAATCAACATATTCTTATTCAATAAGAATCTTATTTGAATTTTATTTCATGGGAGCCTTGAAAGAAATTTCTCTATCAAATTTTGTTTTTATTTTCACATATTTCTCTCTTCTCATCTCATAAGTGAGAAGTGTTCTATGAAAATCATATAGATATATTGTTTGAGGATCTATATCATCTAATGAATAAACTTTATCATCAAACATGTTGGGAATAATTATCATGATCATTTTAAAAACTTTAGAATCTTCTAACTTTTCCCCAAGACATATGATAGTGATAAAAATGTATTTCACACAAGTAAAGAAGTCACTAACAGATTCGTATTCACCCCTCTTAGGATCTTTATTCTTCATCCTCCAGAATTACACCATTTTTTTATTCACCTTTTTATTTCTTTCATAAATGTTTTTCAACTTATCCTATATATCTTTGGAAGTAGAAACACATTTCACTCATAAAAAATAACTTTCAGATAGTGATGAAAGTAAATCATTCTAATCCCTTCCATTATTCTCAAGATTCTTCTTATCAACTCATGTAGGAAAACATTTATCATCAATAGGAGGAAATTTAACTATTTGGGCTTCAAGAACATCATACCCATGTGACATAAGATAATGCAACATTATATCTTTCTAAATATGATAGTTTTTACCATAGAAGACTATAATCCTCTTACAATTCTCACAATTGAGATTTTTCATCCCAAACTTTTCAATAAAACTTCAGAAAATAATAAATAAATGGAATCTTTCACCCTAATACCAATTTCGATTACCCAAGCCGGATCTATCTATCACTTAGAGTGGGTGTACATGAATTAATGATATTTTTTTATTTAAAGTTTCATTCCTTATGAAACAAACTTAACTACCTCTTAAAGAGTTGGTACCTTGATGAAAATAAAACAAAATACACATCCATAAGAATATAATAATTTACAAGGTTCACTACTCAACAAGAATAACTATATCTTTGGTATTCTTTGGAAATAATCTAATACCAAAAAATCCACTGTAGGACAATCCTTTTATGTGGAATACAATGATTAGGATATTCCCTTACACCCATGTAGCGCTATGATCTATACAACTATGCATGTTATCCAAGTATCATGAAATGAAGTAATACCATTTGTTTAAAAAATTTAGAAATATGTTAATGTTATTCCTTTTCAACTTTCACAAATAATATCTTCAAAAAAATTATTCACTTTCTTACCCAGCAGAAATAAAAAAAAAAACTTATTTCTGATTTGGTAATGATACTCATTCTGATCGCCAATGTGATTCCCCAGTCCAATTTCTTAATCTAATAATGTAACTCTATCTAACTACTTCTGAAGTAATTCTGAACCACTTTTATCTCAATCCATAAAACCTAGTCCAATTTCTCAGTCAGATCCCTAAAATCTGAAAATGGTCTTGTCAATTCTTCCTTCCATATTCTGTCTTGAAAACATCCTCAGGAAAGTATAATCCCTAAACTTATTCTCCTATGAACTTTGAAGCTTCTCTATCATCTTCTATGCATTGTACTTGTTCCATAAATTACAATGCACCGTCTCCCTTTATAGGTGACCTAGAAGAGGTTTAAGAAAGATTTTAAAAATCTTTCGCACTCAACTAAATATACTGAAAGAAATTATCCTTGAATTTCAGGTGCATCATAACTTATTCAAAACTTATCAACTCTTATTGAAACTTATTGAATCTTCTCACAACTTTAACTCTTTTCAGATGTTCTTCACCAACTTCATTATAATTCCAATTCCCCATTAGAATTTCTTCATTATGATGGAGACAATAGATTCTTCATTACATTTCTCCGTACCAATTGAGAAACAAACTTATGGGTTCTCATTACAATTCTCTAAAACAACTTCTCATTCTGATTTTTTTGTTAAGATAGAGAAAGTAGATTCTTCATTATGTTTCTCTACACCAAAAATAAAAATATATAAATCATTCTTAAAACTTCTTAAACATCTTCTATGATCCCCATGATAACACTTTTACAAGATTCAAGCAATTTTAATTTTCTTAATTTCCTTGACCGATGATCCTGAGTCTGGTGAAGTAATTGGTGTCTGCTCCAGTCCAATAGTCTAGACCCACTTGATACAAAAAATATTGAAAAAAACATCATATCTATATTTATCTTAATTAAAAATAAAAACAACTAGAAATTTATCTTGATGAAACTGGTTAACTATATTGTTGATTGGTATCTGAATTTATTCATCAACATTAGTCTCAACAACATCCAAATTTGGTTATTTTTCATCAGTTCTAACATCTTCCAAAATAGAAATACTACAGAAGAAAACATTCTTTATCAATATTCCTCAAATGACCAGTGGAACAAAGCATTCAATGGACTAGTTCTAGAAACTTCGACTTTTGCAACTTCTTCCCTTTTTTGAATATGATACCAATTTATTCCAACACTCAACTTCTTTCTCTAAAGATTTTTACTTGGGGATTATTGGTCACATAAAAACCACCACCTTCTTCTTCACACATTTTCCGATCAACCTTATCATTTTTTAAACAAATATATTTCTGGTGATCTCATACTAATGAACTTGAGATAGGAAATCATTGGTTCCATATAATTTATTCTTCCAAAAACTTCTTCTTGTAAGCATGAGTTACTCACGAATATTGAGAAATTTTAAGACTAACTTCAGCATTGGGTGACTTCCTTTGGAAATTATTGTAACATTCCATCCTTCCACCAACATTTTTATTTCTAACCAACCCTCAATACGATTAATATCACCACATTTCCTCCTTTACTTTATAAGGGTAGCGTCACAAGTTCTTCAAACTACTTATGACTTTTTTGAATTAAAAGATATAATATCATCAATATTTTTTAATTATTTTCATTCTAAATATTATCTTCATTACGATCAAAAAACTTCTGAGACCCATGGTGAGTCTGGTGAACCTTTTCTTTCTGAAAACATCTTCCTAATTAAATGGAATTTCTTAAGAAATGTGAGTCTGATATACTGAATACGATGCTCAATCTGATTTACACCTTTTACAAAGTGAATTGATATATTTCTTCACTTAAAAAAAAAATACAACACTCATAATACAAACTTCTTTCATCTTCCAAAAACCTTCTCCAGCCAACTTGGTCCTAACAAAAAATTGATAAATAAGAAATAAGCTCAAGATAAATAAATGGGTATCATAATAAAACATAAATATTTAACAATCAAGGTATCATATATGAATCCAAGAATAGAAGGTATTGAGGAATCTTGTACATTAATTATAAAAAATAGACCATGGGTCCTTAGAATAGATCTTAAAGTGAAGGAAAAATTAAAAAAATATGAGGTAGAATATTTATTTTTATAAAACTGGTAAAATAATTCTTAATGGGATAGGAACATAGGGTTTCCCAAAATTTAGAAGTAAATGAGAATATTTTATTTTTAAACATAGAGAGTTTTTATAAATCATAAAAAAATAATCTTTATAAGAGTTTAACATGAAAGGGAAGAATAATTATAACTTTCCCTTTATCTGTATTAATTTAACGAAAAGTTTGTAAAGGGAACTAGAGTTACATGCATAAATAACAAGAAGGGGTATAAATAAACAATTATAAAGAGTCTCTACATGATTCATATTCTCTAATAACATACTTAATAGTAAATTTATATTCTTAATTACTTGATTAATTATATTATTCATATTTATTTCATCTCTAAAATCAATCCATTTTCATTTTTATTCATTTACTAAATTAATATTATTTTCATTAATCATTTTAAGGTTGTTCCGTTCATGACTCCAAATATGCTTTGATATAATTGTAATGATCATAGATAACTTTATAATGGTTATATAAGACTGATAATTTTCATGGTATATTGTTTATATCATTAAAAAATTATGGTAGTTTAATAGTTTAGTAGATGATTGAAATTTTGTATAATTTTCCTCAGTAAACTTGTTTTTATAGTTAAAATGACTTTCATTTTTTCCTCTAGTATGATTATTATCATTCCTATATTACCATTAAAAAATCATAGACATGAAATTATTTGATTATTAATGTAATATTCAATAATTAAATATATTTTTAAGAATATACATGAAAAATGAAACTTTACCATTCATGTAGGTTGGGTAAAACCACCATGTGTTAAAGATGTTTTTCAAAAAAAATTAAAATAAGGGGAAAACAAATAACTATTTGAGATTTATAAAAAAATTAAAGTATAATTAAAATATTTTTTTAAGATTAATTTTAATTAATACTTAAATTATAAAAAGGGTAAGAGGATAATTGAATTTAGAAGACATGAGTTATCAAACCCTATCTCCCTCGTTGAGAAGCATCCTTTTTATTGAGCATAAAGCCTTCAGAGGAGGCTCCTTAGGATAGACCATGGCCTTAAGAATTTTTATATGTGATTTTAGAGTGGGGGTTTGGGTAGATCCTTAGAAAAGGATTGATTTTTTGAAGTGAGCAAAAAGGGAAGGAGGGGGATGGTTATATTGCTAAGGGGGAGGGGTATCGTGGAGTAAAATATTGAAAACATTTTTATTTAAGATTAAGAATTTGAATAATATTGATTCCTTTAAAATTTATTAAAGTTTTATTAAAATAATATAAGTTTTCTATATATTTAAATACACCTAAAACGAAATGGGGCCCTGAAAATATTTTATAAATTGTAAACAATCAAATATAGTTTTTTATTCAAATAAAATATAACTTAAGTTTTAAAAATTGATTTATTGGCTTAGAAATTATGTGTATTATTTTAAAATATATTAATTTACTAATTAAATAAATTTTAATTAAATAAATTTGTTTATAAAATTTTACGGTCATCTTTATATCATGATGGATACATAAAACTTATAGTATATGCACAAACTATATTTTTAACAATTCATAAAAAAATAAATTTTTTCAGAAAAATACCAAAACATTACCCCCAAAATAATTATTAAATTAAAATTCAAAAAATGAAGTCCATTTCATAAAAATTATATTATATATATTATAAATTATGTTTTAAAAAATATATATATAATATATAGAAAAATAGTTGTATCTTCAATAAATAATATTTATTTTTGTTATAAGTGATTGCATTTCTATTTATTATTAATTATTAATAATTTTTTGATTAATAATTATTTATAATATATATTCTAATAAAAAAAATTTACAATAAAGGTAATTATAATATTTAAATTTTAACATAAAATATTGTGTTTTACTAAATAGGTTAAAACATGCTTTTTTAAAATGAATGCTTGTACATAATTGTAGGTAAATGATTTAAGAAATAATTTTATGATATTTTCATATTTATATTTATTTATTTATTCATATTAAATATTAGTTATTATATATTTTACATCACTTAATGACTAGATTATTATATCTGTAACCAAATATTATTCCAATAGTAAGATAATTATCATACTTCTTTGAGATGCCACTTATTTTCTTTATTTTCCATTTACTCAATTTTTATCAAAGTTACTTACAATTTATTTCCAAAATTATATTTCTATTTATATTATTATGTTTTATTTTTATAATATTTTTCATGATAATTATATTTATAGCATACCATGACCCCATTAATTTTCAAATTATCCTAATGTTGTTTATTTATTTTTATTATTCCACTATACTATTTTTAATTCTATAGTGTTTGTATCCTTCATATGTAATGCTTTATATTAATTAAATATATTTATTATTTATTATATTACGTTTTTATGTGAGTTTTACTATAAATTACACTTAAATATGAAATATATATATAGATAGTGAAAGAAATTTTTCCCATCTGGAAATTTTCAGTCATTGTAGAAATATGGAATCCCCAACCATAATTGATGATTTAATAAACATAGAAAAGAAACAATGACCAAATAGTAATAAACACATAAAATAACCTCAAATTGTTTTGACACATTACCCCCTATCAACTTCACTATCAAAAACCACGAAAACTAAACAACTTCTTGTATAGCCTCCTCAAGAGGGAGAAACAAGATAAGAATGAAGAAAAGAGGGGTACCTTTGATCCTTTGAAATCAATAACTCAAGTATAAATATTAATACCCACCAAGATATTACCAAATGTAACCAATGATGATCTAAAATACTCCTTGGTTTCATGGAAATATGGTGGGAATAGAAATAATTCAATAATATTCTTAAAAATAATTTAAAAATTAAAGAATGTGTAATCATGATGTGAGAGCCATGGTAATGTCACAATGGTGTTCGGTCAGGTGACCATCCTAGATTTAGTGAAGAAATACCCTTAAATTTCATGATGTTAAAACTATTTTTAACAGATATAAACAATGAATATGATGGTTCAATTCCTCTTTCCATATTTCAATGCATGAAGCTCTGATGATCATTGTTCAATCCTCGACCTTCCTTACTCAAACCCAATAACCACTAGCCCAAAACCATGATGCAACAAGACCACCACAATGTAACCTACCCAGATATGCTGCCACCAAGATTACATGAATGAGGACTCTATAGCGAAACATAACTCATCATACCAAAACATTCACACCATTATGTAACCAAATACGCATACCCAAACAAATAAACACCAAAATCCCATTATTCAACTATTACACCACAATAAAACTCCACACACCATGACCTCACACACTAAAATAAAACCAATGTATACTTCAAAAAATATTCTCTTTAATAAAAAATTTCATAGCACAATGACCATAGTCAGGGTTTAATTTTCTCTATTAACTCATATTTCAACAAAAGATCACCTTTCATCCAAAATCCTCCTCCAAGATTCATCAAAAAAATATAAAACACTTAAAAAACAAAACGTATAGGAATAATAGACATATAAACTTCTATATTAATCCTTTACAACTAGAATAATTGTCGAAATTCTTTGAGAATAGTTTTTATTCTTTTAATAAGAACATTTTTCTTCTAGATCATTTTATTGTGCAAATGCCATAGGGGATTATTTCTCTAAAATGTAGAATGTTTCCTCTTTCTTAAGAATAATTCTTAAATTTTTATAGTAGTCAAGTAAGTTTCTACTATTTGTATTTTACATCTCTAAGATTGATCCCAAATCCATGTTTGATAATGTATTGATTTTCAATTTATCTATAATAGAAGTCTTTATCAATTTAGTATCATGATTTATAAATATTCAATAAAGAATTTATTTAATATAACTCCATTAAAATAATAAACATATATTTATATTATATTTATTATTGTGTAAATATTCATATTTTATTAAAATTTAAGTCAAATTTGACTTTTTTTTATCATTTTTCTATTTATGTTGACCATCATATAAATTAAATCATATATAGGCTCTGTATAAGTGGAGAGAAACTTTCTCAAACCCATACCATGGACCATTCCAACTCCATTAATCTATGAATATAATATTATTAAGGCCACATAAATAATTATTTTCCAAATTTTATATCAGATGTAGACACATAATATTATTAGGGACACCCATATTTTGTTTCTCATATAGAATATATTCCACACAGCTAAGTTTTAGTATGACCCACCTATACTAAATGATTGAGGTCTTAGTAAGTGTTTTCTTGGAAAGGAATATCCCCCTTACTATTTTAAGGGGTTGTATATTATCTCATCGTCCAAATTTTATATAAATATAATTTAATCTCATTATTTTCTTATGTTTGTTCATGCTTCTATTTGATTTAATTTAAAAATCTTATATTAATACACAGAATTAAATTTTCAAATCATTTAAATTTATTACCCTTTATACAATCAATGATTTTTTCAAAGTTTCTATAATAAAATTTTTATTATAATATTCAGCACTTATATATATTCATCCCATGAAAATCATACAGGAAACTATTTCATGTAAAGGATTAAAATCAGAATAAATTCAAATCCTACTAAACAGAATTTATAATATGATATATAGCTAACCATGTCTTTCTATATTCCCTAGTCCTGAAAAGTTTAGATGCAAAGATCCACTATTAGTTAATCAATAACCACGAGTGATTCGTAGTCTCAACATGATGTCAACTCGAAATATATAATAATAATTATAATATTATATTTAAACTAGAATTATAAGCATCAAATCAGTAACGATGGTTTAAATAAATTAAATCATATGTTATACCTTATCATGAAACGCCTTAAATGACTAGTATACATATAAATATATCTATATCTATATATATATATGTGTGTGTGTGTGTGTGTAAGGGCTCAGACTTCCCAAAAACTTCCCTTTATCATTTCTCTAGTGTTAAAAGATTCTTATAATGTTTTCTATACTTATTATTTTTTTGTTCAATTCATATTTCAAAATATCAATAAGGTGTGATGTATTTTAATTACTCATTAATTTTAAAAAAAATTAAATAAATAACATTGTGTATTAGAATTATTTTTATGCATTATTTGAAAATAATATGAAATTAATTATTTTATTGTGTATTTGTTACAAGATTTTAGATCATATATATATATATATATATATATATCATATTGTTATAAAATGTAGAAAATGGTTTTTTTTATGAAACATTATATATATTTGTGTGTGTTTGTGTGTATTATATTTTTATATATATTGTTAAGTTATATATTATACTGAAATAAAAAATATATAATAAAATGTTATTATATATATATGTGTATATAAGTATATATATATATATAAATATATGTTTGTGTGTTTTTATATTAGATGTTCACTATATATTTAATTAAAGTAAAATATTTTAAGATAAATTTTGTAAAAAAATATTTGGTTTAAAAAAGATTTAAAACTTTAAAAAAAATTGGGTTATTGAAAAAAGAAAACATAAGATTTAAATGGGGATAAGATGGGAGAGGGTTTTTAATTGAGAGGAAGTCAAAAAGGTTATCGAGAGGAGGAATTTTTAAATTAAATAAATAAAATTTTATTAAGATAAAATGGAGTTATTAAATTAGAGTAAATGGGGATATTGGAGATAGAAACATATAGATTATAAATAAATGAATTTAATTAAAAAAAAACATAATAAATGATTTGATTTTTTTTGTTGAATTAATTTTGAAATAGATGGTGTTATGAGCTTCCATCCATTCATGCTAGTTATGACGCATGAATCAAATGGAAATATCAACCAAAGTTAATTTCTTTTAAACAATTAGGAGGGAAAACCCACATTTTCATTTAATTAAACTCGTAAGCATCTATTTTTCTAAGTAGAGGAAACCCATTACATGATTTTTAGACCCAATGGCCATTAAATTTCATTACATAATGATCCATATGGCCAAATTAACTGACAAAAAGATTGTATACCCAAGCAATGTATGTGTTCCAACCACTGAGCATGCTGTAGAGATCATGTTCGGCAATGACCCCAGGAGCCTTTGAACCACCCTATTACCGATCTTCTCCTTCCATTATTGAGTCACCATTGTAGATTAGTTGTCATGTGTTGCACAAATGCCATAAATCTATCTTTGCTGTTGTACCAGTGCTATCATCTACGGCTGTTGCCATAGCCAGCCATCGGCGACACCCTTTACTGCCATAGTGGTGCTCATCGAGCCGAACTTCTATTACTTCATCATTGTTGTTGTACTAGCATTGTCATCCTCACCCACCACTATATCCAACCATCAGACCCTCCACCACCATTTTCATGCCCTTAGACACCCGAAATAAGACTGAATGCATCTTCCTCTACCCACATATTCCACCCCACTAACATGCCACCCCCACCATGCGTACTACCCCCTCAAATAGTCCATCCAAATTTTATCCCTATAAGATTTAAAAACTGCATTGACTTAATATTTTGGGGCTACCTAACCACTATTCCAATAACACAACTACAGAGGAAGTGAATTCTTAATGTAATAATAATTTTGAAAAAAAACATGTAATGTTTAATATAGCATTAAATGAGAATTAATAAAAAATAAATTCTTCATTTTAAGTTTATACTTTCATATATTTAAGCGAGGATTTAAATTATTGAATTGGTGGAATAGTGAATGGATGTGTTGTGTGGTATGTTTTTGTGAATATTATATATACAAACTATATCATTATTTCCCTCTGCTTATAACATATTTTTTCTTCTTCCGTTCTTTAAACCTATAAGACTAGAATCATGGAGGGAGGTTTGAGATCCACTGATCATTCTGGGTCACCCTATTCCTTATTGGTTGGGGAAAATAATGTGTAACCCACCCATGTTGATATATTATTATGTAAACCCAATGTAAATAGAGTTCTCACTCTCCAGAGTGCTTTGGAATCTCAACTGGTAATAGATCCTTCCCAGCTAGGGCTCTCTCTGGAGTGATCTCTTCATGGGAAAGTGGTTCCTATGTCTAGAGGTTTCAAAAAAATGAACCTAGGGATTCCCTTTTTTAATGAAATGAGAATAATGAATGGAGTTATATTTGAATATTTTCAGTAATCCAAGGCTTATCTTTACAAAACTGTTGAGAGTTCCAGACATCTGAACTCTTCTCTCTCATCCACCTGTGTGCAATAATTTCCATTCCCTATGAAGAACATCTTCATCTCTTGTTTTTTCTATGAATCTAGGTACAAGATTTGTTAACTTCCCTATTATTTGAAAATTTAGGGAATAATGGTATAGTTTGATAGTGTTTAAATGAATTTAATTAAACATAAGATGATACTAATCTATAAATTTATGATATATAAGGTAAATGTATCACATGTTGTGGATGATATTATTTTGTTAATATTTTATAGATAGTCTAAAATTATTTATGTTTTCTTATCCTTTCTTCAATATTTTATGTGTTAAATATTTAAGAAAAAGTATAAAATATCATAATATGAAAAATAATAACATGTTGAATTATTATCTCAATTAATTAATATAAAATTTTGAGTGTAAATTTCCAAGCATTGATATTGAAGATAAATTTTATTTTCTAATTTTATTAATGAAATAATGGATGTGATAAAACCATTTTAATAAAAAGAATTTTTTCTGGAATTATTTATTGGTGTCTAATGCACTTAGACAATTTAATTTGTGTCATTTTTTGTGGAATATTAATTATTATTGTTTTGTTGTTGCGGAATACATATTATTTTTTCATTTATAGATTTAAATAATTAACAATTGAGATGATTATGTGATGGTGGATTGTGGTGCTTGATGAGATGATGATGGAATGGTGGTATGGGGTATCAGATGTGAGGATGATTGGATAGTGGCACAGGGTATCAGGTGTGCTAATGATATATTGGTAGTTTTAAAAGGAATTGGGGCTTGTGGGAGGATTATTATTAGTGGTTTCTTATTAATGGTATTGGTTATTATGATCTTTCCTTTCTTGTTTTATGCACAATGGTTCTTCCTTTTCTTTTAATTACTTCTTACTAAGTTCTAGAATGCTCGATATATAAAATATGAAGGAAATGTGATGAACTCATGGGATGGTAACTAACATATTGAAAGAAACCTTGGAATTTGTTGAATAATAATTTATGATGAACTACTAAAAGAATAATGATTAATGATGAATATTTTTTCTTATGTTCTTATAGGAGTCTTTAATTTTAGTCCTAGTAATGGTAGTTGTATTTTCATGAGGGGACTTACCTAGATCAAGTCTAAGGTAAGTAATTTCACATAGTGTGGTTGTTCATTACACTTATTATTATTTTATATGATTTATTATTCACCCCAACCATGTCAGTATGGAAACAAGAAGCCAAATTTTTTGGGTATTTTCTCCCCAAAATTTAGGTTGGTGATAGAAAGGATGAATGACTAATTCATCTACCTCGATCTCTCTTCAGTCATAGTTTCATAGGTGGGCGGGCTAAGGTTATAATGTCTTGTGGTATAGGGTATAGACTCACCAAGGAAGTGATGAATCTTAGTTTTTTGTATAAATTTATGTGTAGTATTTAAGGGATTGAGGTTGTAGTAAATACATTTATTCTGGGTACAACTATTCTAAAAATTGTTAATTCATTGTGTATGGGATGTAATGGATTCAGGTGTAGTACATGATTCATAGGTTGTTTGGTATTCTATAAAGATGACCTACTTATTATGTGGTAGATGTGATTGTGATGTATTTAATGGGGTGTAGGGTGATGTGATAATGGGTTTCATGGAATTTAGGATTGATATAGATTCTTTCGAGGTATCATGATTATTAGGACTAATGAGAATAAGATGTAAATATTAGGGTATGATACTGAAACCCCAGTAGAGTAGTAGTTATGGGTACCCATATATATATATGTGTGTGTGTGTGTGTGTGTGTTTTATAAATTATATTATGTAATTTTGTTCGATATTTAGTGAGTGATCCTTTATGAGGCTGGGAATATATATAACATATAAAAGTGATGAGTTGATTTCTCAATTTATTCACTGGGGATTTAGTTTCTTTATTTAACATTTGTAGGAGAGGTTTTATGGAGGTTCCTCTTGAGTATATATGTTATTATCACCCCTTCGTATATAAAATGGTTTTCATGTCCATTGAAGTAATATGATGATAGAGATGGGAGGTACTATCTTGTGGATTCATTGTGAGTTTCCAGGGTGTGTGGTTTCTTCTAGAAGATTAGTTTGTTGTTTACTTTCATATTTCAGTTTTATTTTCCTGAATAACATTTCATTAATGTATTAAGATTGTTTATTTATTATATTAATAGTTTATTTGGGTATGTTTAAATTTTATAGATTTATTGAGGCTAATTCCTCCCATATTTGTATGCTTATACCCACAGTTCTAGTCTCCAACCTATGGATTATTAGAGGCGGGATTAAAGGGGTCATTTCTCACCATCACTACAGATCTTGGAGGGGTACCGATGGGGGTAGTTCACATTAAATTGTTATCAAATAATTTGGTTCATATATGTTACATAGATTGGAGGTAGTCATTGGGTAGTATTTTCTGGGTTTCTAGTGTGATGGTATTAGTTGAACATAGTGCATGAGGAACACAAGGTAGACTGGCCAGAACACCATATTTTAGGTCCCTCTATGATCCAAGGCAATGACCTTAATCTTGATTAATGTGATACGAAAAGTGATATTTCTCATGAGGTAGAGACCATAGTTAAGGAACACACATCATTATTATATATTATTGTGTTTCCACTAGGATATATAAAGTTAATTATGAATAAATTTGAATTAATTGAACCTATGTAACTGGTGATCTAGATTTAGTAGTGCCTAACCATTTTTTATTTTATAGGTATGGAATGTGTTTGATGTCCCCTCTAGGTTCTCGATGAATAGTTCACAAAGATAAACCAATAGATCACCATAGAGTATAGGTCATCAATGATGAAGATTCTTGGAGGAATATAATACAATAGTTTTAGTACCAAGGCCTATAGAAGTATGATGTATTAATATTAGATCAAGAGACTAATAATTAGTTAGACTAGGTGAAAACATTCTTCAGTTCTATTATTCCTTGAATGGAACATAGGGTTTAAATGCAATTTGGTATACTATGAGGGAAATATCAATAATGTTGGAATTTATTTCTTAGGTATCAAAAGGATTAAATAGTTTCATGATATAATTTACCAGAGTAGTTCTAGGTATAGTTTTTTACTTTGAATGAAAAGGTATCATGTTTCTAGAAGATTCTTACACACCACCAAGGGAGTTTTAGTGTGAAGGATCTTGATATTCTCTTCAAGAACCTTCTTTTTTATCCTTTGACCCTTTCTCTGAAGTAGGATTATTGGGTAAAGAATTTCTATGAGGCTTTATATGTGGATTATTCTAGCTAGAACCAGATC
This sequence comes from Viscum album, assembly GCA_963277665.1. Lineage (NCBI taxonomy): Eukaryota > Viridiplantae > Streptophyta > Magnoliopsida > Santalales > Viscaceae > Viscum > Viscum album. Next base: position 185,021,043 of record OY728155.1, on the reverse strand, counting down.
ATTATATGTGGGGATTCATCAAGATTCTTCAGGGAGTATATCTATGGACATAAGTTCCCAATTTATTTACTAGAATAAGTTTATAACAATATAGGATAGGATCCAACCCTCTTTATTTTATTTAAATGGGGTTAGCATATCCCAATCCCTTTCTTGAGGATCGATCATGGTTTTTTTTCTTATGAAGGGAATTTCTGTCAGAAGCTTGAGTTCCCATCCATCATTAATACTAATTATGAAGATATAATTCCACTTGAGGCTCATTCATTATAGTTATTTCCTGAAAATAAGTATCATTAGTGAGGTGATATAGAAAGTAGGGGACAACCCTATGATTCACCTCATCTTCAAAGATAGAGAGCCAAGTCAATATATACAACCGAATATAGTTATATTCATGTCCTTTATATGCTAGTGCTAGCAGATCCAAATGTTGTATGACATATCATCTATGTTTATACAAAATTGGTTTTATTATTTATCTTGGGCTAGATTTAATGGTTGATTTACCTTTTTTTTTTGATGATGTGATGATGTTGTGTTCATTTGTACTTTTTTATGATGAGTTATATGAAATTTTTTTCATACAAGGATATCTCTCTGGGAGGAATCTCATGGGTTTCCAAATTATAACCTATTTATATTTCATCCCATATTTGTTTTGAATTTTTAGGATAAGAAAAATACAACCATTAATGTGAACTCAAGATTACAAGTTGGAGTGATGGATGGAGAAGACATGGGGTTTTTTTAGTATAGGGTCATGGGAATTGGGCATATGAGTCATGTACTAGGCCTGTGTGCCTCAAAGATTATGGGTTATGTAATGGCCTTGTACTCCTAGGAATTTGTCCTATATAAGGATTCCCTCTCAACCCCAACTAAAATGGGGATTATCAATAAAAAATAAAAAATATCTAATCCCTCCATCCCATTGAATGCCTGTATGTATTTGAATGTGTCTGTGAATGTGCCTATTATGTGTGAGTGTGTATATAATTATATTATAATATAACTGAATTTAAAAAAAAACACATTTTAAAATAAATCATTTAAAAATGAATTAGTTTTTTTAAAAGAATTTAATTATTTAAAAAATATTTTGAATTAAAAAGAAAAAGAAAATAAAATAAAATATTTAAAGGGGTGATATTGGATATAGGGACATATTAAAGAGAAGTAAAAAGGTGATAAATATAATGTTGTTGTAAATTAAAGGAATAAGTATTTCATGAGATAAAATGGGGTTATTACATTAGAGTAGATGGGGGGATTGGAGAGTGAAAAATATAGATTATAAATAAATATATTATTTTAAAAAATATAAAAAAATCTCTGATTTTTTTGGATGAATTAAAATAAGAATAAACATTTTTATGAGATTCCCTCCATTCATGTAAGTAGTCACTCCCTAATTAATAAAAAATTATAAATTTTTTAATATATATAAACACATGAATCAAATGGAAATATTAAAGAAAATAAATGTTTAATGTTGTAATAATGATAATAACAAATCCTAGATTCTATGTTGTAACATAAAATTTAGAGAAATAAAAAATAAATGTTTCCCTTAACTTTTAAATATGTACATGCATAGATTTACAAGGGGATTTAAAGGCTTTAATTATTTAAAAAAAATGGACATGTCAGGTAGTCGCCTTTGTGTGTTGTATCCTTATATCCCTCTTCCTCTCTCCTATTTTTGTTCCTTATATTCTTTAAACCTATAAGACTATAGGAATTAAGGGAGGTATATGATCATTTTGAAATAGATTAGTATTTCTCTTTAGACAGCCCTTTAATGGTACATATGCATAAACTATTCCCTATCATTCTCTATTTGTGTGTAGCATGTTTCAAACCCAGTGAAGAACATCTTCATCAGATTTTTTGTCTTTGAATCCATGTTGGGAATCTGTTAACTTCTCTTTTATTTTATTATCCAAAGTGGGAAATCATTATTTTTTTCCAATGTTTAAATGGGTGTAATTAACCATAAGAATATAATAATATTGAAATTTAAGAAGTAAATTAGAAATGTATTTCATGGTACGAATGTTTTATTTTCATGATATCTTCTAGATATTTATAAATTATTTATGTTTTCTTATCTTTTCATAAATTTTTGATGTGTCAAATATTTATAAAATAGTATAAACGATAAGAATAACGTAGACTAATAACATATTGAATTATTATATCCATAAAATTACAAATTATGATTATCACGGAAATTTCTCTGCATTGATATTGAATATAAAATTTTCATTAAGATTTTATTAATGAAATAAGGTCTATTATCAATAAATTTAAATAAAGTGAATATTGGTTGGAATTAATTTTTGAATATTGAATGTGCTTGCACCATTTATTTTTTCAAATTTTTCAAGTCATATTGATTATTAGTATTATTTTGTTGAATGTATATGCTTGATTACATTGATGAATTTAAATAATTATCCTTTGATATGATTATTTGATGGTGGAATGGGGTATTGGATTCAATGATAATAGGAAGGTGTCATGGGGTGTTGAATGTGATGTTGATAGGATGGTGATACAAAGTGTGTGGTCTAATAATGATGCATTGGTTTTTTTAGGTTGGAACTAGGAATTTCTAGTGGATTATTGATGGTGGTTCCTTGTTTATGGGAACTATAACACACAAATACTTTTCAATATATTTAATTTTAAATTTAATTTCTTTTATTTCTTATGGCACAAACTACCCAAAGTCTAATGAACAGAAATGTAGTATATCATTATAACCTAGCCAAAACATTGGAGGGTATGAATAGAACTGGATAAATTATAAAAAGAATATGGTTTTAATAGGTATAAAAAAATAATTGGTTTTCAATTTATTATAAATAAAAATAAAATATTATTTGAAAGAAAAATAAAAGTTTTTTTCTGAAAAAAACTATATTTTTCTAAAAAATAGTTTCATCCTATTTTACGAACTTATTTTAAAGTTAATTTTTACCAATTTTTTAATAATATAAATAAAAAATTAACTTCATTTTTGAAATAAAAATTTAAAAAATACCTTAAATATAATTTTTTAGAATTATCTGAAAAGTTTAAATTTTCAAATAATAGTGAAAAATACTAATTTTCATTGAAAACTACGTTTTTCTAAAAAATTTAAAATGGTAAATTTTATTTTAAATTTTTTTTAAAATTAATATGATTTAAATTTTAATATAATTTATCCAAAATAATTAATTATAATCAATTTTATGTTGATTTTTGATATAAAAACCTTTTATTCTTAAGAAAAAGTTTCATTGAAAACCAATATTTTCGATGCATTTATAGGTTTAATTTTAAATTAAATTTTACCCATTATGTGAATTTTATTTGTTAAATTATATTCCATATTTGGAATAAACATAATTTATTTTAGGTAACAATTTCAAATAATTTTTTTTTTCATAATAAGTAGTGAAAATAGTAAAAATCAATTACTATGGTTAAAGGTAAAACAAGTTTACTTAGGGTTAAACCAAAAGGTAAGGGTATGTTTTCCATATAAACTGATCAGAACCCAATTTTATAGACATATTTAAAACTTATAATTTCCCACCTTCTAATATATTTCCATTTTCAATCATTTTTTATTGGTAATGAATTTATCATTTTTTTATTCTTGTGGTAAATTTCCAAGAGGTTTTCAAGGGGGTCCCCTCCCCCACATATAAAAGAACACCCCCTCTTCTATACTATCCAAAATTAAGAGAATTTTTTTATCCAATACTTTATAAAATACCTTCTTGATATCTTTACGTATGACCTATATTACCTGGTTTGACCAGAAAACCATCCTAGGGTGGATTGATGTATAAACCTAAAGTGGTTCTCTGAAAAAAGGGTTATAGTTCTTAACCATGCATCTTCATTTTATTTATTCCTATACATCACCCAAAATATATTATGCAACTATGATAAAATAATAAAAACAATTATATAACAAATACAAATATTTTATCATGTCAAATTAATAACATAAATCCATCTCTGCTTCCATCAAATGGGAAACAAAATCATCGATCATGTGTACGATGTAATACCACCTCACGAATCGATGTAATTTATTTATCATCACTATATATAATAAATGTATTTAATGATGCACTTAATGTATAAATATTATATTAATGAAATGATTATACTTCTATATTTATAATATGAAATCTACCTTCTCACCTTCCAATCTATGGGAAAATGAAAACATCTTTTGTGCGTACGTATGGACTACTACCTCTACAAAGTGATGGGAAACATTTTTTTTGACATGGATGGTAATTAGGAAATATTTAATGAATATATATTATATATATGAAATAATTAAAATTCCATAAATATGAATCATTATTTACCTTTCTTGTGTTACATCCATTGAAAATATGAAAACATCTTTCATGTGTACATACAACCTATCGTCTCTATGAACGGTGTAATTCATATAAAATATCAATAATTTAAGGATGACTCTAAATATGAATATAATAAATGTATATTATATTTATATATTGATTAAAATTTTGGATATTATTTAAATATGATTAAAGTACAAGGACTGAAACTACTAATCCAAAACGGACATGAAAAATGTAGTTATTACCCGAAATAGTAATTTTAACAATGAATAGGTAATAAAAGGGTGATAAAATATTATGAGTAAATCATATATTTTATAATATATATTGTTATGGTTTTTTAATATAATTATAATAAATCTATATTTACTATAAATGAAGTCCAGACGCATTTAAAGGAAGTAAATATGGATGTAATGGTTTATTTCACAATCTAGTCAATCTTCAAGAATGTTAATTTTTATGTTTATGTGTCTATTAGAGAAATTATTTTATCATTATATCTTAAAACAAATATAATATTTATCCACTGGTTATTCCTTTAAATTAAAATATTTCTTTTCAATTTCATTCCTTTAAGTACTCAAGAATCCCAAATAATTTTCTCTAAGGAAATCTGACTTTTTTTTTTCAAATCGGTCAAGGATCTTTCTCCTCTATGTCTATATTTTTCATAAAATGTTTAAAGGGCTATTTTTAAAATTATACATTGATTTATTAAATTCATTTTTACACATGTTTATGTTTTAAAAAAATGAAAGGAGTTCTCTTCTCATTTTCCGAACATTGTGGTTTTGATCTTTTTACAATAGTATAAAATGAATGCTTTTTTTAACAGAACATATAGAATTTCCATACATCATAAACACTCATTACATTAAAGATACCTTAAAATTTTCAAATTGTTACTTATAAATATATTGTTTTTCTTATTATTTTATAAGTATTTTCGACTTCAAATAAGTGATTTAAAAAAAATGGTATTTTCCTCAAGAAATTTTCTATTTATATTTTTAAAGTATATTCATCTATGTCAAAATTATTTTTTAAATATTATGTTATATTAAGGATATAATACTTTGATGATATTCTCTATATTAAACTTTATGGTTTTTATTTATGTATATTGAATTGGTAAATTATTAAAATTTCACGTGTTAGTTTTTCAATATAAATGTTTATATTGATTATTTTTAACCTCATTCATATTATGAATGAATTATAATTTTTATGTTATGGGAGGGGCCAAAAATAGTACCTAGATGCATCAATAGGCCTCATGAGACAAAATAGTTTAGTTATTTTGCTGAATACATGCCCATTTATGTAATATGTTTTGGCATGAGGCCATGAAGGTATGTTCATGATGTCTGGAATTATTCATCACCTTATTGTGAAATTAGTTATTGATGTCCATGTAAATGTTTTATTAGTTATGTTATCCATCGATACATTTCAAGATCATGTGCTTATTTACATGTCATTATCTGATCATTATTTATTCATGTCATATTATTCTTCCTGCTAAAGATTATAATTAAATTTCATGCATTGTCATATATTTAAATTTCCATATTGATTATGCCTTATTTATTCATGATAGATTCTACTATATTCATACCCTTACTGAGCATTTAAGATCATCATTTTCATAAGTTTCTTTTCCCCATGATACCATTAAGAGTATTATGATTTATATGTAGGGATATTCTAAGGGGAATAATGGTGATAAAAAATATTTTATTTTATTTTAATTTTTAAACTACAATTTGAGACTCAAGTATGTATCTAGTTTTCCAATACTGATAAAATATTTATTCCTCGAATAATTGATTACTTGTATCTATTTATAATATAATAAAGTAACCACCAAGACACTTGGTTTGAGGTCTTTATGCTGGTATTAGAGGGATTTTAGTAGAAACCTTTAAAACTAGATTCAAGAAAGTATATATTAGGGAATATATCCCCGTGAATGGCTTTGAGGATAATTCTAAGTATAGGATAACATCCTAATGTTTTTGTAGGATATATATTATGTGGTTTTTCTAGAAATTCATCCCTGTATGGATATTAATTTGGACATGGATCTAACATAATTTTACCTAATGGTAATAACTTTGAAAAGGGTGCATTGGGATTTGTCTCGAACATTGCCTAGTGAATGACAAAGGTCCTTACTGCACACCTGGTTTGACACTCCAAAGGGATATTCTTGGGTAAATTCACATTTTTCTATGAACCATCATGATGAATTAGATAATAGAACCTATTGAAACCTATGATATTCAATATAGATATGGTATAAACATAAAGTGTCTTTGGTTTATAAGTATATGGTAAATCATAATTTTAAAGGCATATATATCCATTTTTAGGTTTTATGTGATGGGAGTTATCAGTAAAGACCCCAAGTGGATGTCTTACCACAAAAATGATGTTTCACCTAGTTCCAATTATAACATATAAAAATTCCCTATTTTCTAAATTTATTATTATACTAATGGTTGATTTTGATTTAAAACGTAGTATGTAATTGAATTCAAAATATGATGCGAATAATTATTATAAACAGACATATGTAGTGATTCATGGTGAAGTTTTGGAATTACATATATTCAAGGTGGGATACTTTATCATATAATTCATGTCCATATCCACTTCTATTAGCTCTTTTAAATTATATTCTTGGGGAAGTCGAGTAGACACAATTGATAGATAGAAAAGGTAATTTTGAAATTGAGGAAGTATCAATTTTATAGGAATAAATTGATTTATTTCCTAAGTAATTATGTAGACATCCACTATAGTATGACATAGATTTTTTCATTAATATTATCCCTAATATAAGACCAATGTCAAAGACTCTCTCTAGAATAGACACTATAGAATTAGTGTATTTGAAGAGATAACTAGAGTAATTTTGTGATAACGTATTTATGCTCCCTATTGTTTCACCTTAGGGAGATAATATTATTTTCATTAAGAAGATATGTGGATCTATGAGTAAGTGAATTAATTATAGTGAAATCAATGCTAGTATAATAAAGAAAAAATATCCTCTACCCTTTATTGATTACTTATTCTATCAACTTCATGAAGCTAAATATTTTTTTCAAATATTAACCTTTGTTCTAGGTATCATAAATTCTGAGTAGAGAAAGAATATATTCAAAAGACATCATTTCGAATGAGGTAAGGGCATTACAAGTATAAAATAATTCCATTTTTTATTGACAAAGTACCCAATGTTTTTATAGATCTAATGAAATGAGTATTTAAGGAATATAGTTATCCTTTTTTGTGGTGTTTATTGATTATATCATTGTATACTATAAGATATATAAGGACCATGATAATAAATTTTGAATCATTCTTGAGACTCTTAGAAGAAAAGTGTTATATGGTAAATTTAGAAAGTTTAAATTCTGCCTTTAGAAACTTTATTTTCTTGGCCATACTATCTCCAATAATAGAATATAAGTTGTTCATGCAAAGAGAATGAAATACCAATAATTTATTACACCAATGAAAATAATTTATGTATGTAGTTTTATTAGTTTGGTAGGTTAATATTAGATATTTGTTCAAAAAATTTCCCAATTGAAAAAACATTTAACCAACCTTGCTCGTAAAGGGGTTAAGTTCATAGGGAAAAAAGAATGTGAATAATGTTTTGAAGAATTAAAGAGAAGATTGGTGAATTTTATTATTTTGATTCTACCATCAGGAAATGATAGATTTGTAATATATAGTGATGCATCAAATAATATACTTGGTTGTGTCCTAATAGAAAATGATAAATTCATAGCCCATGTATCCAGATAATTAAAGATTCATGAAAAAAACTAAAAAACCATGTTCATGAGTTGGTGGTTTAAATATTTTATTTAAAGATATGAAGGCATTATATATATGGATAAATATGTGAGATATGTTTATATCATGGGATTCTAAACGGCATATTTTTCAGAAAGAGATCTACACGAGGCAAAGGTTATGACTTGACCTACTCAAGGATTTTGATTTCTGAATACAGTACCACTCAAGGAAGTCATATAAGGTAGAGACTAAATTGAGTAGGAAATATTATAGATTTATGACCCAAATGATGATCAATAAGGATCCATTGTTCATGGATTTAGTAAGTATGGATTTGAGAGTTTTTAAGGAAGGAGAAACATCACTCCTTTTTCAAATGATTTCCAAACCATATTTATTAGAAAAATTAATATCTTCTCAACCTGGGGATAATAATTTTCAAAATAAAAACAAACCCATGAATGATGGAAATTTTGGATAATTAACCTCAGAATATGGCATTATAAAATTTGTAAAGAGACTATGTGTTCTATCTATAATAGAGATATGAAGGGTATTATTGGGTGATTCTCATAGGTAAAATTTCTTGATGCACACTAATAGCTCCAAGATTTATAGAGATATAAAGGAACAAATTTTTGTATTATATAAAGAAATAAATTGATTATTATGTGCTAAGATGTTTGGTTTTTTAACATGTGATGGTTGATAGACCACATCCTAGAGGATTCATGCAACCTCTACAGATTCCTATGTTCAAATGGAATGGAATTACTATGGACTTTGTAATTGGATTAACAAATACTCATAAAAATAATGAATCAATATGGGTTATTATTGATCGCCCTAGAAATCTTCACATCTTTTTTACGATAAGATAATATTTACCTCTTTAATTCCTTGCACAACTATATATTAATTAATCTTTAACACTTTAGGGTGCACATTTTTAATTTTTCCTGATCCTAATACATTATTTGAATTGAATTCTGGGAATTTATTTTGTTTACCCTTGATAATAAGCTTCATTTGAGAACCAATTATCACCATAGAACTTATAGACAATCCAAAAGGAACATTAAAATATTATAATACATTTTGAGGTTAGGTACTCTTGACTTCTAAGGCATATAGGATAGGTATTTAAATTTAATATATTTCTCCTTCAGTAATGGATTCTATTAAAGTATTCAACTTGCACTATATGGACCATTATATGAAAAGTCAATTCGTACTCAAAATTTTTATAAAGAATTTGGTGAAAGTAATATTATTTAGATATAACTTACTAAGGATATAATAGAAAATATATTGACTATTTAGATCCATATCAAAATGGCTCGAAGTAGGAAAAAGATATATTCCAGTAACAAGATGAAATATTTGGAATTTCAAGTGGGAAATCACGTTTTCTTGAAATTACCTCCATAAAAGGATGTTATAAGGTTAAATAAGAAATTAATTTGAGCCAAAGGTACATCAAGATTTTTGAAATCCTAGATATAATTAGATATATGGTTTATCATTTAGGAATTCTACCAAGTATCTCTAAAGTACAAGATGTGTTCCATATATTTTTGTTGAAGAAGTACATTCTAGACCCAATGCATGTGATTAACTCAAAAGAAGTATAATTGAAAAATGATCTATATTATTTTTCAGAGAATATGCATATTCTAGGCTATAGAGAACAAGTTATGAGGAATCTTAAGACATTACTAGTTAAGGTTATTTGGAGAAATCATAAGAGAGAATAGGTGATGTGGGAACCTGAAGAAACTTTGATGAAGAACTCCCAAAATAATTTCACAGGGTACATTATATAAATTTGAAAGATGAAATTTTTTAATTTGGGAAGAAATCAACACCCATATACATTACAATATATTTCTTTTTAAATTCAATCTCTTTGATATCTTGTGTTACATGCAACCCTAAGTATAAACAAACTGTAATATAGTATATCATTATGTCCTATAATTTTAATTGGAAAGTATGAATAGGACTAATTAAATTATGAAAATTATTTTATTTACATTTGTATAAAATAAATTAATTTTTTTATCAAAATTATTAGAAACAAAATTCAAAACCATCTAAAATAAAAAAAATGTTTCTCTGAAATACTGTATTTTTCAAAAAACGGTTTCATCGTGTTTTGTTTCTCTATTTAAAAAATTAATTTTTAAAAATTATAGAAAAATTATTTTTTAAAAAAAATTAAATTATTTCTTTAAATCAAGATATCAAAAGTAACTTAGAGTGAAGTTTTCATAATTTTTGGAAATGATTAATTTTTCGATGAATAGTGAAAATACTATTTTTTATTGAAAAGTACAATTTCATTTATAACATTTTCAAAATTATATTTTGTTTTAAATTTTTTCTAAAAGTAATATTATTTATATTATATTATAATTAATCCAATTTTGTTAATTGGGTTCAATTTTATGTTTATTTTTGATATACAAACTTTTTATACTTAATAAAAGTTTCTTTGGAAAACTGCATTTTCGACGCATTTTCCTGTTTAATTTTAAATTTAATTAAGACCCTTATAAAACTTTAATTTAGTAAAATGGATTTATTATTTTTTATAATAATAATTGGTATTTTTTAAAAAATTCTATTTAATTTTTGTTCATAATTAATAGTGAAAATAGTAATAATAAGTTTATACAATCAAGGTTAAAAAATGTTTATCAGGGATGAAACCAAAATTTAATGGTATATTTTCCAAATAAACAAGTTAAAATTCTATTTTATGAAAATATTTAGACATTATAATATCATAATGTAAAATATTTATTCATTTTGAATAATTTTCACTGGGAATTAATTTATCATTTTTTATTATTTTGTAAAATTTTCAAGTGGTTTACAAGGGGTCTGCTCCCCAACTTATAAAAAGAGACACCCTATCCTATAATATTCTCACTTAGAGAGACTTTTTGGGATATAATTTCCCAAATACCGTATTTAAATACATACCTATGTCCTAGAGACCCTGTTTTGATCATAAAACCATCCTATTAAGGCTTTAGTTATAAAACAAAAGAGGTTCTCCGGAGAAGTGGTATAGTTCTTAACCATGTGTCTTCATTTTATTTCCTCCGATAACCATTATAAATATCCTAAAACTATGATAAGATAAAAAAATAATATTAAAAATAATTATATATTATTATGTTAATTTCATAACCTAAATCTATCTCATCTTTCATCAAATGGGAAACAAAACTCTCAAGCATTTGTACAGCGGACTACCACCTCGCGAACTGATGTAATTCGTTTTCCATAAATGCCACTCATGGATGTATTTAATAAAATATTTAATATATATATATATGATATGTTGTAAGTAGTTATACTTATGGAATTATAATATCACATCTACCTTCTTTCCTTCTAATCCATTGGGAAATGATAACGTCGTTTGTGCGTACATTTGGACTACCGACTCCACAAAGCGATATGATACATTTTTAGTTTCATATTTACATGGAATAAATTAGGATATATTTAATGTATATATGTGATATAAAAGTAATAATTATTATTTTTAAAAGTTTAATCATTATTTATCGTTATTTTCTTCCATCCGTCAAAAAAATGAAAACTGCATTCATGTGTATATATGGTCTACCGTCACCATGAACGATGTAATTCATTATATATATATATATATATATATAATTTATATAGGAATATAAAAATTTATATAATTAATATATATATAATTTATATCATTATTAACATTCTTGATATTATCAAATAATGATCAAAGTACAAGGACAAAAACTACTGAACCAAAACATACATTAAAAATGAAGTAGTTATTACCCAGAACAATAATTTTAACAAATAATTGTCAATAAATAGGTGAAAATATATTATAAGGAAATAATATATGGTATAATATATATTATTATGGTTATATAATAGATTTATAATAAATATATATTTATTATACAAGAGTTTCGGGCACATACGAAGGGAGTAAACCCATAGGTAAGGGTTTATTTCAAAATCTCATCATTATTCATAATTGTTTATGATTATGTCTCCATTGGGAAAATTATTTTATCTTTATATATTAAAAACAATAAAATTTATTTTACTATGTTTTTTCCTATAAATTCAAATATTTCCTTTTGATTACTACCTTTAAGTACTCAAGATACCAAAATAATGTTTTTAAGGAAAACCAATATTGTTTTTCTACTTGGTCCAGAATGTTTCTCTTTCATGTCCTTATTTTCAATAAAATATTTAAAATTATTTTTTATTAATAAATAATTATTTATTAAAGAAGTTTTACCCATTTTAAATTTTCACAAAACGGTTTCAAATTAATCCTCTTTTCGTTGTTTGAATGACGTGCCTCTTGACTATTTTACAATAGTGTGAAAGGAATATATTTTTTAAAATAATTAATGGAATTACCTACCATCATGAGAACTCATTTATTTGAATCATCCTTCACATGTTTATAAGGTTATTTTCAAATAAAGTATTTTCTTTCATATTTTGGAAGTATTCTTGTCTTTAAATAAGTTATTTTAAAATGAAAAGGTTAATTTTCCCCTAATAAATTTTTCAATAAAATTTTTATAGAATATTTATCTAGGTAAATATTCTTGTTAGAATATTATTTTATACTAAGGATGTAATATTTTGATACCATTCTCCATATTACTCTAAATTTTTTATATTTTTGGGTATTGATTGGGGAAATTATTAAAATTTGATATGTTAGTTTTTTAATCTGAATATTTATATTGATTATGTATCACCCCTTTCATATAAGGAATATATTAGACTTAGTAAGTGGTGGGAGGGTCCCACTATATACCCTTAATGCATCGGTAGGTCTCATGAGACAAACTATTTTTGATATTTGGATGAATCGTTACACATTTATGTAATATGTCTTGGCATGAGGCCTTGATGGAATGTTTATGATGTCCATCATTATGTATTCTCCTATTATGAGATTAGTTATTGATGTACATGTCATTATTTTATTACTTATGAAATGAATGGATATGTTTTAAGCTCATATGATTATTTATATGGATTATTTTATCATCATTTATTCTAGAAATATTATTCTTAATGTTCAAGTTTTTAATTAAATGGAATATGTTTTCATATATTTAAATTTACATATTGATTTTTCTTTATTTGTTCATAATAGATTACACTATATGCATACCCTTAATGACTATATAAAATCACATTTTTCTTATGCTTCTTTTCTCCACTATTCCAAGAACTATATTATGATTGATATGTTGAGATATTATAAAGGGAATAATGGTGTTAAAAAAACTATGTTGTATTTTAAGTTATCAATTGCAATGTGAGACTCAAGTGTTTATATAGTTTTATAAGACCACTAAACTATTAAGTTATTTAGGATTTCATTCCTTGAATATAATTATAATTTGATAAAGTAACCACAGACTCCAGGATACCAAGTTCTGGGTCTTTATAGGTTCAGTTGTTATGATCCTTCCTTTATCTTTTATTCACTTTGGTGCTTCCTTTTCATTTGATTTGTTCTAGATGAGTTCTATAATTACTAGTATAAATAATATTAATGAAACATGATTAAAGCATAGGATGGGTGGTAAAAAATTAAAAGGAACCATGGAATTCGTTGAATAATAAGTTATTATGAACTAATAAATTAATATTGATTAAAGGTGAACCATGTTTCTTGTGTGCATATAGGAGTATTAGATTTTAGTCATAGTAATGTAAGTCATATTTTCATGAGGTAAATTAACTAGATCACATATAATGCTGGTGATTTCCTATATTTTGGTTATGTTCTATACCCATTCTTATTTATTTGATTTATTACAAACCCCACTTGATTCATTAGGGAAACTAACACCTAATTGTTTTTTTGGTGTTTTTTCCAAACATCTAGTTGAGAGAGGGAACATGTGGATGACTACTACCAATCCTCCACTCTCCCTTAATTAATTTTTTCATGTGTTATAATTACTAGGATGTACTAGATTGTGGTATAGGGTATGTACTCACATGATTTATGATGGATATCGAGTTTTCTTATACATGTATATATGGGAAGTATTGGATAAAAGTTTTAATATATATATATGTATTCTTGGTATACTGATTGTGGAATTTATAGGTGTATTGTGTGCAGGTTATAATAGATTGAGGTGTAGTATCTGATGCATGGGTTATTATGGATTTTGGAAAGATAACCTAGTAACAATGAGACTGATGTGATTGCAATGTGTTGTACAGGGTATATAGTGATATGATGATAGACTGCATGGGATTAAATCTTTATATGTATACTTGGGAGGTTGGATGATTATTGGGATGGATGATCACAAGAAATAACTTTTGGGTTGTGAGAGGAAGAAACTAGTGGAAAGTGTATTTGGGGTACCCATCTATATATATTTCTGTGTTTTCTCAATATTAGAAAACCCACTTCTCTATGTTATTTGTTGAGTGATACATGGTCATGATGGAAATATATATTACCTATGTAAGTGATGAGTTTATTTCTCTATTTATTCATTGGGGATATAGTATGATTCATCCACATTTTCATGATAGGTTTCTGAGAGAATATTACTGAGTATACATGTTATTATCACCACATATATATATATAAAATACTTTCATCCCCGCTAGATGGATCTGGTGATTGAGGAGGGAAGTACTAGCTCTTGGATTAAACTTGAGTTTTATGGGTGCAGGGTTGCTTCTTGGAGATTGGTTCAATGTTTAATTTCATTTTTCAGTTGTGTTATCTTGAATAGAATTTCATTCATTTAATAATGTGGTTCATTTATTATTTTCGGAGTTTATTGGTGGATTTTTATCTTTCTCGTGTTTATTAAGGGTAATTCCTCTGATCTCTGTATACATATACTCTCATCACTAGTCAGAAACCCATGACCAATTGGAGGTGGGATTTTAAGAATCACTACCCATTATCACTACCAATCTTGGAGGGGTACCAGAGGTGGCGATTCATGATATATATATATATCTGTGTGTGTGTGTGTGTGTGTGTTTATATATATATATATATGTTTATATATATATATATATAATCATTTCATACTATTTTAGACATAATATATAAAAATTTATAATATAAATAATTTATAATCATGAATAAGGGAATAATAAAAAATGAACAATTCATAAATTTAGACATGATATATAATGAATATTTCATTAATTATTAATATAAATAATTTCTAATTTATGAATAAAAGAATAGTGACTTTTCAAATCATATAAACATTAAATCTTTCCATTTATATCCAAAAATATAAATTCTTAATATTTATCATTTAATAAAATTCATTAGAACTTATTCATATAGGATTATTTCATATATACAAATATGACCTCTTCAAGTTTTTAAATCTATAAAAACATATCAATTTTATACTAAAAATAATTTAAATTATATAACTATCATATATTTATATTTATTTAAACATTGATTCTATCCACTAAAACCATTTTGTTGTGGTTTAAATAAATTTCCTAAAATAATATAGTTTATATGAAAATATCATATTATTATTTTTTAAATTTTCTTAAACCCAATTAGACACTTTATAGCCAACGAGGATGTACCCAAGTGATACAGGCTCCTGCTTTGCATCTAAAAGACCCAAGATCAAATCCAATCAGGGACGAATTTCCAAGGTACTGTAGCAGTACTATAGCAGGGGTAGTGTAGTAGTACTGTTGTAGTGGTAGACAATAGTAGTAGTGAAACTGTAGTGACAGAGGCACTGCAGGAGGAACTATAGTGGCAGCGGTATTGTTTCATGTACTATAGCAGCCCGGGTATTGTTGTAATACTATTCACTAAAGGTCCCTTTGGGTCAAAAAATGGGCTTTCTAGCCTTTTATGCAGGCCACTTAGCCTTGGGCCTTCGGGCTATGTAATGGGTCTCCCTCTACCCAATGAAAAGAGGTATTTTCTTTAATAATAAAATTAGGCTTCATCCACAACCTTTAAAAAATAGACACTTTATATTTTCCTTATTTTATAATTTATACGCACTTTATAATTTACTTTAGAAATTTGTATATATGCATCTTAAATTAAAATCATGAACTAAATAATATTAAATAATAAAAAATTTAATATTAAAAAATAATGTGAAATAATTTTATTATTAAACATTTAATAAACATTTAATAAACAATTATGAACAATTCCTATTATTTAATTATTTTAGAATCTCTTTAAAATGTATGTAAATGTTTTAAATTTATTTATTACAAATTATAAAAATATTATAAATTCTATATCCAATTTATATATGAAAATAAAATAAAAATAAAATAATATATTTTATATAATTGATTAATATATACATTATATTGTTGTATCTCATGTATTAATATCCATATTACAAACAAAAAATAATTTTTAATTTTTTGATATCACTAAACATATTACATGTTGAGATGTCTATATATTTTTATTGATAAATAGGTAGTTGAAATATATCAAATTGATATTAGAACTCCCCTTATTTAGAATCATAGTTTTTGATATCTCTATGTTATTAGTCACATTTCATCAAAAACCATGTTTTTTAATTATAACACTGATGATGATGTCTCTATATCATAGTCACAACACGTTTCTCTCTTTTCAGATTAAATAAACTATAAACTATAATGGACAATGATATCACATATCATTTCTTTCAATAATGTGATCCATGACTATGGTTTTACCATATATGCCTATTTTATATCATGAATAATGATATAGACAGATCATTTCCATTGATATGCATGTTCTTTATAAATTTATAAATTTTATTTAAATTCGTAATCTATTAAAAATAGTATTGTAATGTATCTGATATCAATGAATAATTTTGAAAGTTAACTCCATGCCTAAAATATAGTGGATAACATTTACAAAACTCAGGAAACAATATCTATATATCAACTCATACATCACATATATAATTATTATAGTATACACAATTTTACACAAGCCAAAATAAATAGGTTTGGTGCCTTAGAAAATTAAGTTTATAAAATATTAATAAAAATAAAATTTTAAACTTTATTTAAATCCTTCATTTAATTCCTCCTATAAACCTCTATAATATTCCAAACATAGAATATCACCTGGGGAATTATATATAAAATAATGAGGTAAAACTCACAGTAATGGGAGGAATAATATTGAAGTGAATCTACATGAGAATATGAATAGTCACAAAGGTAATTAACACATCACGACCATATGAATTAAATCATTAGAATTTGAAAATCAAAGAATGAGACATGGATTGTAGTTTTGGGTTGGAAATAGAAAATTATAATCCAAATATAGTAGAAACAGTCAACCATAACCAATTTATACCATATGAACATTCTATTAATTTTGGACTGGACAAAATAAATGAATAATTTATATCTTTTCTTAGTACATTTGGTCTATTTAGGATCTTCTATGAGATATTGATAAAGGTCCCTACAAATAATCTTATAGACTCCTTCCTCATATGGTATCCATGGCCTTTGTGAATCCCCCCATCAGACCCTAGAGCACCTTGATAGGGAAGGGGTGAAACAGAGTGTCTAATTTCTCTTATAATTGAATGGATCAAGTCCCTATGTTTGTAGGAACCCATTAAAACTATTTTATGGATTTGATTAAACTCCGAACAAATATGCTGAAAAGGACCACAACATAATAATTTCACTAGGTTCATAGGAAAGGGCTAGTATAAGGATGATACATCGATAGTGTTTTTATCATGCCATAATCCACAAATCTTGACTATATTTTTTGGATTATAATTTTTTTTCGTGGTCAATCTATTCCTCTATGACTATATTTATATGAATTTAGAGACAACAGACTGCCTTCCTTAAATCAGTTCCATTAACTCCACCTTGCTCACTATTTTGGATGGAGTCTTCCTTAGTTTATTTACTTGAAGGTCAATTCCATATCTGGGTATATGTTGATGATGTTTTTCACCATGATGGTTTGAATATAATTCTTTAATTCATTCCAAAATAATTTAAAAAATGCATCTAAGTTTACACAAGTATATTTATATTACTAATTATTTGTGAAACTTCTAAATTTCCCAAAACTTCTAAAAAAAATTAACTTATAAATTTCATGAAAATTATAACTTTTTTCAAACCAAATTCATTAAAATCCCTTTTCACCACTAATTTCTCAACAATAATTTTTAGAAAAAATGTGTTCACATAAATTTAATTTTTCACATATGAAATATGTTCATATAAGTCTTTTATGAAATCTAAGTTATAATTCCTCCTCCAAAAACTAAATGGTTCATATTATATAAAGGTAGTCTCTTCTTTATAAATATTTTTTTGGTAATGTATATTTATAAAATTGAATGACATTTTACCTATCAAATAAATACTTTGATTTATCCCTAATAGATGGTCATCGTGGTTTATAACAGGTTTCGATGGCATGATAATATTATCATCGGATAAATTTTATATAGATATCTAAAATTCAATCATGATCTATAAAATTATTTTTTTATATTAGATGGCCAGTTATGCATACCACATGGAGTATCATACACTATGTATTTATTTTTACCATAAGTAAATATTTCTAATTGAATCCCCATACTTAAGGATGAAAAGATAAATAACATGAGAACCATTATACTTCGATATATTTATTATTCCTGCATCAAATATGAGCTAATCTATAACAACCCTGGTATTTATTACATATTTATACATGATTTATCACATAAAATTTCATATAATACAACCTAGAAGATCGAGAGGTCTAGTGTTTCGGGGGATTAAAAACATTACATGACAACTTAAGACATAAAAACAACATCTTTATTGAAAATTTATTTTACATGATCACAAAATTCCGTCGTACTTAGAATTTTATGTAATAATGTGAGGACAAACATATAAAAAGGGTGAGTTATAAAGCTCGATAAGGTAGTAAACATGGTATAACCTGAAGAATACAATACATGTTAGGATATAAGCATATCAATGGATCCCAAGAGAAACAAGAACAAAAATGCATGATATAGCATGATTATCATACCATGAAAATGTGGAAACAACTTAAAACACTACTTCTTAAACATAAAATAATTAGGTAAACCCCTGTCTCAATATGATGTATCTTGATAATAATCATTACCCAATACATTGGAGCAATATCAGGGTGCACCCTTCATAAACATTTCAATCTCATGCTTAAGTGTGTCACATAGATCATATAACAATGATTCATTCAACATCATTATTTATTACACAATAAAGTAATGTGTAATATAACTATGAAAATGTATAATCAAAAGGTATATTTTTATTAAGGTGAATACCCTTGATAGAGAAATGGGAATGGTATTCACTACATGATTATTTGGCATAGAAAAATCACAGTGCAATTTTGGCAGCATAACGACATCACATGGAGGCTCATAAACTGGGTTGATGAGAGAGAAAGGGTGTCTCTCATCATTTAGACAAGAAATTGGAAGTAAGCGATCATATAAATACATGTTCCAATATAAGGAATTTTTAAATTGAAGGCGTAACATAATAAAGAAACTTGAAGAAGGAGGAGGAGGTAACGAGTGTACATTGGAGGGATTAATGAGAGATAAAGGGGTTTATCATTAGTCAAACATAGTAAGGTAGGTATGGGGGAGTTTTTAAAACATACCCCATCATTTTTAATTGAAAATAAAATGGTTTCATAATATAATGAAACTTGGATAAAAATGAGAAAAGAAGGAAACACTTACTTGAGTGTGTGACCTCAAATTATTGAAGAGGGGGTTCTTTAGTGATTGGGGAAAATTAGGTGATTCTAGAGATGGTATAATGGTTTAAAGATGTTCTCAAAGGATTTTTAGTGAAGATAAGTGGGATATTGGGTGGTTTTATATAATAAATAAGAGGGGGGTTCTTTAATATTTCACAGACTTCGGTTTTGGAATATATATAATTAAATATTCAAAACAACAAACATTACAAGGGGGTTTCCTATGGTTTTTTCCAAATATGAGTGTAAAAAATTAATTTACAAGGTCATGGGCCGAAGATATTAAAATATTATCCTTGTTTATGTGGAGGTGAGTCACAATATTAAAGGAATTACCTTAAAATCACAAAATATGTTATACATTTTGGAGGATTCACTATGGAATTATAAAATAAGTCAAATAAATATAAAATTATTTTATTTTAAATTAAAACATAAATTTGATTGAATATAATATTTATAGTATATTATTACCTCACTATTGGGTCATCATGATGAAATAAAACACATTATATATTTATATGGTATTTAATTTTTACCTAAAAATTCAACTATCATAGAAAATTATGAAAAATTCACCATTGTATAATTTCAACATATTTATTCCAAAAGTAATATGAATTTTATCTAAATAATTTTCTAAATATGTAAATTTTCATTTTCAAAATAAAAAACTGATATTTATTGAAAATTGATGGGTTTTGATAAAAATAGTTTTGAAACCTTAATAAAAATTACAATTGAATTAAGAAAAATTATATGACCATTTATATTTAATAAAGTTAATTTAATAATAATATCTTATTAAAATATTATGTAATTCAAAAATCCATTAATTAATCAAAATATATTTCTTAATTAAATTTGAATATTAACCAAAAGTACTATTTGTGCTTTAAAAGTCATTTACAAATTAACCATAATAGAATAAAAGTATATTTATTATTTTATAAACAAATAATGCACATAATAATAATGATATGGTCCTGTTATATATCCCGTTATTACATCAGCATACACCCTTAGAGTATAGTATGAGATAGTGGGGCTTTCATGGGGTCGTTCTGTGAACATGGTTAGGGTCGTGATCACGATGAGCTTAAACTTCTCTTGTAAATAGTTTCAATCCTGAGCAAGTTGTTGGATCATAGATTGGGATTAGTCTAGGGTAAATCCCAGAAATGATATCTCCCTAATAAGCTCCAATTAATGGTCTTCCTAGGGTATGATCAACAGGCTAAGGTCATCACTTCCTTTGTCTATGTCAAAATGATTTGTTAAAAACCTATATTTATACTAGTCATGTGATAACCATTCATCGGTTATATTATCATTAGTAAGGATACTTAATGGTCAATTAAATACAATTAAATATAATGAATCAAAAATATTAAATGTTTTTTCTATATATATAAGACATTTAATTAAAAGAAAATTAATTTTATTCATAAATTATCTGGTCGTTATAACCTTCCCCCTTTAAGAAATTTCACCCTATAAATTTCATTTTCCCACACTAAAATAGATGAGGGAAACTCTTCCTCATCACGTCCTCTAGTTTTGATGTTGCTTCTTCAAACTTCTGTTTTCTAAACAACAATTTGATGAGGGGAATTATCTTATTTCATATAAATTATTTCCACAATATAAGATCTTTATTGGATTATCGTCATAGTAGAGGTCATTATCCAATGGTACCACCTCTATATTGAGTACATGTGATGGGTCTGGTATGTACTTTCTTAAGAGTGATAAATGCAACACATCATGTACTTGATAAAGGTTAAGTGGGAGTGTCAGTCAATATGTCACTTCTCTAATGCGATCAAGGATATCAAAAGGGTGAATGTACCTTGGATTAATATTTCCCTTCTTCCCAAATATCATAACTCTCGTACATGGTGATATGTGGAGAAAAATTATATCTCCAACATCAAAATCTAGGTCTCATCGACAGTTTTCAACAAAGCTCTTTTGTCGAATAAAAGCAACTGTGATGTGATGTTGGATGGTCTAAACCTTCTCAACCATTTCGTAGACCATTTCTAGACCTAGAAGGTTTTTCTCCCCAACATCATCCCAACATGCCAGTGTTCTACACCTCTTCCCATAAAGGTCTTCATAAGGATCTATTTTGATACTTTAGTGGAAACTCTTGTGGTAAGAGAACTCAACCATGGGAACATGTCGATCATATCCTCCTTTGAAGTCAATTTAACATCATATCAACATGTCCTAAATTGTTTGGATTGTCTGCTAAGATTGTCCATTAGTTTGAGGATGATAAGTTGTACTGAAGTTCAGCTCAGTATTTAGAGCATGTTGGAGACTCTTCCAAAACATAGAGGTGAATCTTGGATCTTTATCGAATACAATTGATAGTGGAACACCATAAATCCTTACCACTTATCTCATATATATTTGTGTCAGTTGATCCAATGAGAAATCCTCTCGAATTGCAATCATATGTGCAGTCTTGGTGAGACAATTCACAACAACCCAGATAGTATTGATTCCTTTGGATGAAATCATAAGTCCAGTGATAATTTCCATTGTGATGTTTTCCTATTTCCATGTTGGTATGGGTAATGGTTGCATCATCCCCTTATACTTTTGCCTCTAAACCATAACTTACTGACATGCTAGGAATTTTGATGTATTTTTTGTGATCTCATTCTTCATATTATCCCACCAAAATTCTCTCAGAGATCCCAATATTACATTGTGTTTCTTGGGTGAATAGAGAAATTTGAACTATGTGCATCATCAAAAAGATCATTCTTTAACTCTGGATTTTATAGAACATATAGTATTGACCCAAATCTCTAAATTAGTTCTTTATTAATATTGAACTCTAAAAATTTCCATTTTTTGATAGTTTCCACTTTCTTCTGAATTCCCACGTCATCTTTTTGAGAATACTTTAACCTTTCCAAAAAAAGACAGTTGAGAAATTATTTGTGAAAGGATTAATGATGTTCCCTTTTTATGATTACCAAATCCATATTCATAAAATCTTAGAAGATTATATTCTTTCCAATTCTCATAAATGATAGAATCTTTGGGTCATTTTCACTTATATCATGCTCCACATTTCTCACTTTCCCAAGGTGTTAATGGATTGAGAATTCATAGTCCTTGATGATCTCTACCCATCTCTGTTGGCACAGGTTCAACTATTTTTGTGTGAATATATATTTGAGACTTTTTTTATCCTTATACATTTCACACTTTTCCCCAAAGGTATAATGTTTTCATATTTTTAATGAAATGATTATAGGTTCCAACTCCAAATATTGTGTGGGATAGTTTTGTCCATGAGGTTTCAACTACCTTGAGACATAGGTGATGACTTTGTCATTCTGCATCAACACACATCCCAGACCATTCATTTAAGCATCGTTAAAGATTACAGAAAGCTCCCCACTTGTGAGTAGTGTAAGCACAGGGGAAGTGATAATCCTTTTATTAATCACTCTGAATATTTCTTCACATTCATCATTCAATGAAAACATGACCCCCTTCTATGTTAGCTGGGTAAGAGGGTTTGACAATCATGAGAAACTCCTCAGAAATCAGTAATAATATCCAGTTAACACTAGGAAGTTGTGGATATCCGTAACAGATGTCATCCTTGGCCATCCCCCAATTTATTTTGTTTTGGAAGGACCCACATATATCCTATTTCTTGTTATGATATTCCCTAATAATGATATTTTCTTTAACCAGAACTCACATTTGTTGTACTTTGCATAGAGCTTCTCTTTTCGCAAGGTCTCTAGTACAGTTCTTAGATGCTCCTCATACTTCTTCTTGGTTTTGAAGTATATTAGAATATCATTTATAAAGACAACCACAAATTTGTTGATGTAATCTCTAAAGACTTTATTCATCAAGTCCTTAAATATTGTTGGAGTGTTAGTGATTCTGAAAGGAATTACTATGAATTCATAGTGCACATACCTTGTATGAAAATAATTCATGGGGATATCCTCCTTCTTCACACTTACTTGGTAATATCCTGACTGTAGATCCACCTTGGAGAAGAATTATGCTCCATGTAGATGATCGAACAAGTCATCAATTTATGGCAAAGGATAATTTTTATTTATCATGATTTTGTTGAGCTCATGATAATCATTGCAACAGTGCATCGACCCATCCTTCTTCTTGATGAATAGGACTAGTGCACCCCATGGTGAAGCACTTGGGCATATAAGCCCTCTAACCAAATTCTCATGTAGTTGTTTCTTTAGCTCCTCAAGCTCTAAAATATCCATTCTATATTGAGTCTTGGATATTTATAATGTCCCAGGTATAAGATTAATCAAGAATTCAACATCCCTTCTAGGAGGAAGACTAGGAAATTCCTCAACAAATACATCAGAGAATTCCCTCACAATAGGCATGTCTTCAATGACAGTTCATTCCTTAGACTCAATCATCTGAGAAAGATGCACATGCTCATAGGGAAGTAATATCTAGGATTGAGATGATGGTTCTAAAGAATATTCATCCTCCTTCTTTCACTTGCATAGAATCAAGGGTCGATTCCCCATTTGGAGAGTGATTCCCCTCTCAAGAAAATTAATGTTGGATCTATATCGGTAAATCCAATCCATGCTAAGAATTGCATCAAATTTAACCAAGGGAAGTATGACAAGGTTCACCAGGAATTTCAATCCAGAAATTATGATAGGGGAGGAGTTATATTCATGGGATGTAATAATTTTCCCCATTTTCCATTTTCACCGACATCTCTACTTCCAGGATTTGTGGTGGTGTTTGTATTTTTCTACTAAACATTTAGTATATAAAATAATGCATAGAACCAGAATAAAAAAGTATGTTTTCTATTCTGGAATGAATAATCAGCATACCTGCCACTGCATCATTGTTTGGATTTGATTCAGCGATAGTGATGGAAAAAATTCATCCTTTCTGCCATGTATTTTGTTAGTTGCCACCAAAAATACTTATCGTAGGGCTCTAGTTTGCAATGTTTCATGGTTATTTATAGTTTTATCAATGAACAATTCATTGAGGACCAAACGGAGCATTCATTTACTATTTCAAAGTAGTGGGTTTTTCTTGTCATTAATCAGTCACTAGGTTCCCTTCCTTCTTGAACCTAAAGCATTTCCTTGTCCCCTTTAGAAAACTTCTAGTGTTCTTCTTTCCACACCATTGTAAATTGAGATGATGGAATTTATTAGAATCATTGGATTTATCCATTGGACCACCAGAATTAAGGTCCATTTTTTGCTTCTTATCCTTGTGATACCCTTGAGATTCACTAATATCCATTTTTACTTTGAGGGCACATCGGACAATCTTCTCATAGATTTCAAAATTCATGGATCTCCATGACTTTCTATAGGCTAGGTATTATCCCAACAAAGCATCGGTCAACATTGAATTTAGGGGTAATGGAAAAACCATAGGTGTATCATGAAAGTCTGGTGATGTTTTCCTCATACATCCCAACAGATTCATCATCCTTTTTCTTTAGTGTAATGAAATCTATTTCCATCTTAAGATGGAGGTTATAGGGAAAATATTTATCAAAAAACATTTTCCATAAATCCTTCCATCCCATCACCTCGATCTCTTCCTCATGCATCGTATTTTTTATCAATGTCCACCATTTACCAGCATCACCCTCCATATGATAAGAAACCATACAAACCTTCACTTGTTTGTAACATTAAATTATAGAGAAGATCTTCTCCATGGAGTTTATCTATTGTTCAGTGATCGAGGGATAAGATGATCCATTGAAAGTTGAAGGCCTTTTCCTCCTGAAGCTCTCAATCGCAAATTGTTCTCTCTTGGGGGGTGGACATTCCTCTTGACCCATGTTTCTATTCACAATTTGATTTAACTAAGAGAGTATCATGACAAAGTTTCTGATTCTCGCACCCATTAAATTGGGCATCTAATTAGAAAAGTACTCACATTAATATTCGCATCAGTTTTTAGATCTAGTCCTCCTATTACCATCCATTGGATAGAATAAAAGGAAAATTATGGGTAATTATTTTAAACTATTAAACACATAAAGGGGAATCGAATGAAAAAAAGTGATAACTTATAAATTACATTTATCTCCATAAATAATGAGTTTTTATGCTTCGATCTAAGTTATCCATGATCTAATTCCTAACATATATTATTAGGGGTTTTTTTTGTTCCCTTAATAATGGTTCTAACTAATCTTATGAATTTACCAATGCATATCCCTCGGGAGTGTCAAACCAATTGTGTATCATGGCCCATTTTCATGCATTGGTTCCCATTCGAGCCTAGTTCAAAGAAGAGTTTTTGAGTTTTAAACATACATACATTTGTTCTAGACCCACCACTACTTGTTTATATCCAAACAAGGATTTATTTTCTTGATGAAACAATTACTCTATACTCACTAAAATTTAGGTATTCTTTTCTTATAGTTAGTCTTATCCCTAATTCTTTCACATGATTTGTTTAATCCCAATACCAAAATAACTAAACCTATCTTTCGATAAAAACTACAATGATCATGGTCTTAATTAAACATTTAGACCTGATTTATTATCTAAACATGAACACAATAAAACCTAGAATATTGATTGTTCTAGTGTCTTCTGGTATTATGAACATTACAGGACAACTTAAAACATAAAATACAACATATTTATTAAAAAATTAATTTACATGACCACAACATTCTTTCATACTTAGCATTGCATGGGATAACCTGAGGGACGTACATAAGAAAAGGGTGAGCTATAAATCCCAATAAGGGAGTAAAAATGGTATAACATGAATAATATAGTGCAAGTTAGGAAATAGGCATATCAATGGAGCACTAGATAAACATGAACATAAAAGCATGATATAGCATTATTATCATAACATGGAAATGTGGAAACAACATAAAACACTCCATCATAAATATTAGTGAATTAGGTAAACCCATGTCCCAACATGGTATAAAAATGACCTAAAAGGAATCTGGTAAACCCATGTACCAACATGATGTATCATGATACTAAACATTATCCAATTCATTGGAGTGCTATTAGGGCACACCCTTTACAAAAATTTCGATCTCATTCTTAAGTGAGCCACATAGATAATATAACATGGATTCATTAGGCAACATCATTTATTCCATGATAAAGGAATGTGGAATAAATACATGAATGTCTATAATCAATAATTATATTTTCATAATGGGGAATACCCTTAATAGATAAATGGTCATTGTATTCCCTACATGATGATTTGGCATAGAAAAACTGCGGTGTAATTTCGGCAGCATAACGACATCACATGGGGGTTCATAAAATGGGTTGATGAAAGAGAAAGGGGGTATATAATCATTTAGAAATTAAATGGGAATTAATTTAATCATATAAATACATGTTCCAATATAATTAATTTGTAAATAGAAGTTGTAACATAATAAAGAAACTTTAAGTAGGAGGAGGACTGAAATAACTCTTATGAAATTTCGGCATGGTAACGGGTGTACATGGGAGGGATTAATGAGAGAGAAAATAATATTTAATCATTAAAAAGTAATAAGGAAATTATGGGGAAGGTTATAAAACATAACCCATCATTTTTAATTTTAAATAAATTGGTGTAATAATATATGGAAACTTGGATAAAAATGAGAAAGGAAAGAAACCCATACTTGAGTGTGTGGCTTCAAAAGCATGAAGAGAAGATTCTTGAGATCTTGGGGCACCTTGGGGGATTATATAGAAAGTATAACTGAGTAGGTATGTGATAAAAGGATTTTTAGTTAATATAAGTGGTACCTTGGGTGGGTATATATAGGAAATGGGAGGGGAATTCTTTAATATTTCACGAACTTAGGTTTTAGACTCTATATAATTAAATATTCAAAACCACAAACCTTATCATGGTATTTTACCATGGATTTCGCAAAATAGAAGTGGAAAACATTATTTTATAAATCCATGTGCCGAAGATATTAAAATATTATCCTTGCTTATGTGGAGGTGAGTCACATTATTAAAGAAATGAACTTAAAATCATAAAATATGTTATACATTTTGGAGAATTCACTAAGGATTTATAAAATAATCCAAATAAATTTAAAATTAAACTATTTTAAATTAACACATATATTTGGCTTAATATACTCTTTATATTATTTTATTACATCACTATTGTGTCACCATGATGTCCTAAAACACATTATATATTTATACGGTATTTAAATTTTACCCAAAAATCCGACTATCTTAAAAAATTATGAAAAATTCACCATTTGATAATTTCAATATCCGGATTCCAAAAATAATATTAATTTTATCTAAATAATTTTCTAAATATTTGAATTTTCTCTTTTAATATAAAAACCAACATTTATTGAAAATTGACAGGTTTTGATAAAAACAATGTTTAAACCTTAATAAAAATTACAGTTGACTTCATAAAATTTATACAATAATTTATATTTAATAAAATAAATTGAATAATAATATTTTTTAAAATTATTGTTTAATTAAAAAACAATTAATTCATTTTAATAGATATTTTATTAAATTTGAATATTAACCAAAAATACTATTTTTCTTTAAAAATCATTTACAAATTAAAAATAATAGAATGAAAGTATATTGATTATTATATACAAAAATAATGCACATAATCATAATTCTATGGTATTGTTACATATTTATTACACCATCATACGCCCTAAGAGTAAGGTAAGCGGTGGTGGGCATTCATGGGGTTGTTCGGTGAACATAGTTTGGGTTGTGATCTCGATGAGCTTGAAATTCTCACATAAATGGTTTCTCTCATGCTTAATTTTTTGGATTTGGGATTGGGATTGGTCTAGGTAAAAGCCTAGAAATTCTATCTCCCTCAAAAGCTCTGTTAAATGGGATTAATAAGGTGTAATCCTACTGGTTGAGTCCATCACTTCCTTTGTCTGTGTCAAAAGGATTTGTTAAAACCTTATATTTATACTAGTCATGTGATCACAATTAAATGACTATATTATCAATGGTAAGGATACTTAATAGTCGTTTAAATCCAATTGTATATAATAAAACAAAATGAGTGCATGTGTTATCTATATCTATAGGACATTTAATTAAAATAAATGGAATTTTATTCATAAATGATCGGGTTGTTACATAATAAGGGTCTTTTGGGTAAGTTTCATGTTGAATATCCTCTATTTATACGCATGAAATCTTAACTATATACTCCCTTTAATCATTACACAAGAATTGGAAGTTAATGAAATCACTACACTTGGAGAAAAACTTTCATTTCATTTGGTTAAGCTCACCTTCCTTTCCCATGTTGATCACCTACACTCTCCCTTATATCAGCTACCATCTGTCTATATTTTCATGGTATTCTATGATTTATTTAGATAATTTTATATATGGATTCCCTTGATCCCAACAAGTTATTCATGTGGTCCATGTCGTAGATTCATTGATCAAAGATCCCTAATGGTTAATTCCCCTTACATCCATCATTATTAAGCATTTATATTTGTTTTCTAGTGCATGGAGTCTATAAAAGTACTTTTTAATCACTTATATTTCTTCATAGATTGAACTAAAACATTCTCTAAAATTCAATCCCTAAGGATATGTTAGATGTAATTTATCTTGTGTTTTGGCATGATATTACATTGCATTGGAAACACAGTATCATGTTTAGTGACTATTGATTATATTATGGTATTGGAGGATCTTATTTTGCATTCTAAAATTTACTTGGAGGGAAAATTCATTCTCAGGGATTTATGCGGGTTGTGTTGTATGGGATGTCACCTTAGCATCTAGAAGGGGCCATGTTGGATTGTGGATATAGTTTCATTTTTCTACATTTTGTATTCAATCTGAATATGGGATCACAATATTCATTAAGTTTCCTCAAGTTCATAACATTCATTGGAACCTCATATTATGTTAATTCTTATAGATATATTACTTTGGCTTTCTTGTAGTAGTATTGGTATTTAAAGAATGTAAAATTCTTCCCCCACGGAGTTGTGGCTAACATAGTTCCACCAAGATGACACAACATCTATTGATGACAAAAAAATAGCCTCCTGGTGATGAATGTGGGATGTTTTTAGCACCATTTTTTTTACCAATATCTAATTTTTTACTCTTTCTTCCCTAACATACTTTTAAGTTCTCTTCTTCAACACTATATTGTCTTTAAAGGGTGCTAAAAATATCTATAACATTGCATTTGTTCCATAACACCTTGTCAATTGATTACCAGAGACTAAATATGTTTTGGGTCATAACCCTAAGATTATTAATTCCACTTATATTGTTTCTTAATGTATTATAAACCCCAAAATAATAACATCTAGTAGCTTTCCCAATTATTTATTTCTTAATTCTCACCCTGTATCCAAACACAACATAAATTTAATGTATAAACTAAAAATTCATCATGCCCCAAATTATATTTTGAATGAATGAAAATCAATACAAGGATTTAGAAATTAATATCCTATTCACAAAATTAAAAAATCACACACAAAATAACTATAAATAAATAAAAACACAAAAAAATAAAAGACGAACACAGATAAAAATCAATTATAACTTTTTGTGTTATACATTCCCCAGCACATGGGTGATTACTTATCCACATGTAATTTCGCTCAAAAAAATTCAAAATGAACCTAAGTTATCCCAAACTCAATTCTTGGGTCATTGGAGGTTAAATGAAGAGAATTTAATTGAATCAATTTTCAAACTTATAACACTTCCACAAATCAATGTTCTTAAAGTTCCATATCCACTTCTTTGTTTATCACTTCTCTAATAAAACTAAAATAAAAATCTTATAAATCAATTACCCCTTCTTCAAATGGGTTCTATATTCCTCTCACTGTGAAATATTTTTAATAATCATGCACATAAATTATTTTCGATGTTTTTAATACATGGAATTTGACATGAATTTTTTATTTCAGTTTCAATAAACTATAACTAAACCATGACATATATCTAGAATTCCCTAAGTGTATTTTTGATAACCATGGTTTTGAATTTGGATAAGGGAAGCCTGCTCTTATAATTAAATTTCAAACTTATGTATGGTTTGGTTTTTTACATAAACCTTATTATTAATCATATTAGATACTTCAAGTGGGTTCCAAATTTCCCAATTTACTCTAGTTTTAAGTAATTTTATGATGGTATTTTAAGTTACCACTCCGTGGTTTTAGTCCCTTTCTGAAGATAATTCAACCAAATTCATGTTAAAATAATTTTGTTTATAAGTTATATTATAATAAACTAAAATATTTCCTTTTTAATATTAACAAACAAATTTCAAATACTAGATACTCAATGTTCTCAAAGTGATCTACCCCCATGATAAGTATAGAAATAATTCAAAAGTGTTATTCTAAAATTGTTTAAACATAACACCCCCCCCCCCCCATCCACAATATTTTTACTTAGAACTATATATATATATATGATATTGAAAATATTATCTAACTATAACTTTAAATAATAGAGACTAGGTAATTCAAATACACCCCTTATGTGATAGCTTGTCCTGTGAGGTGTATATATTATTTTTTCTTTGATCTACATTTTACTATCCATCCTAAAAAATATTAGTGACACACTAAGTGTTTGAGATATTTATTATTCATAAAAAATCAAAGGTAATATACTTTGTATACCTCCCAAGAGAACTTGGTTTATAGTAATTATCATGACTCATAAACCCCTTTAATATTCAAATGGAAAAGTCTTGAATATCTCAATCTTTACTCTTTCAAAGTACAACTCCAACCTCTAACCATTCAAAATTAATGCTTTTTAATGGTCCTTAATAATATTATTATATCTATTTTTGTTCTCATTAAGTATCTTGAATGGTCTATACCATCTGGTCTTAAGCTTCCAAGGAAACAACATCATCCTTCTTTTGAATAGAAGGACCAGTTATCCTTCCTTAAATTATTTCAATTGAATTATCATATCATGGAGTTTTTTTAATATTATTTAACAATTAGTCCATTATCATTTGATTACATTATAATCTCTTCCAGATTATTCATATCAAACATCATCTTCTCTATATAACTCATGTAATCAATGTTTATATCCTTCAAATTGCAGAAGGCTTTATGTTCAACCTCTACTTGAATATAACATGTCCTCAAAAAAATAATTATATAAGTATATTTTCTAAGGTATTTTTTTGTATAGTTATGTATTCCCATATAGATTCCATAATCTTATAAGACTAATCTTTCCTATATTAGCTTAATTTCTTTTCAAAAATTACATTCAAATCCTTGTTTGAAATTTTATCATTTCTACTGGTTTAGAATGGTATGTTGTTCTAGTCTTTTTTTAATATCTATAGTTCTATGTCAACAGTATGTGCTGATAATTACATAAGTTCAAAATATTATCTCCTATAAAAACCATTGTAACTTCATATCTTATGAAGATTTTTTCCTCAAAAAATTAACTACAGATGACTCCAAGTTGTTCATTAGGGAAATGAATTCAACCCATTTCGATACATAGTCCACTACCACTAATATATACTCATTATTTTGAAATTTTTTGAATGCTCTTATGAAACCAAATCCAAAATCTCAAAATTTCCTACTTCCATAATTCTAATTTAAAGAATATCTTTTTTCTTCCAATACATTCTATCCTTTGACAACTATCCAAATTTGTTACATATTTTATCACATTTTTTAAACTATATTCTAATAGAAACCACTCTGAAGAACTTTAATAGTTGTTCTTAGATTTCTATGATTTCTACCACATGGTAATTTATCATAGGGATTTAGGATTGACAAAAACTCATCTTATAGAATGAAATTTTAATAATTTCATCCTCATATTTCTTATATAGAAATATATTATTCAAAAAGTAAGTCAACACATCATCTTTAGTACTCATATTCTCATTACATATATTTATTTTTGGAACCTTAATAGTAGCTCAATAGTTTTTAAACTCATAATAACATGTTATACCCTTTATTTTGATAGATAATTGATGTTCATTTAGAAATTTTCCCTTGATTGGGTGATTAGGATCTTCCCTTAAGTCCTATAACTAGGATTAGTGGTCAAAAAATTAATCCTCATATCATTTCTTATACTTTATCTTTTTATCAAATTATTGTAAATGTAATACCCATGTTATCAACCCTATGTTATATTTATTATTTGACTCTAAAAACATAAACTTTGAGAGGCATTTATGAATAGTATCCTTTCTTCTAAGAAGGTATTGCCTAAATTTTTCCAAAACAAAAATTAATGAAAACATTTCCTTCTCATTTGTAGAATATTTTATCTATGACCCATATAATTACATTATATTATATTATATATTATAATTCTTATATTATCTATTCTTCTAAAAAATATCTAGCAAAAAATCATTATTATGATGCATGATTTCTAAAGGTAGACTCCAATTAGGTGATGTGATGATGTGTTTTGAGGCTAAATCCTTCTTTAATTTGTTTAATTATTTTCATAAGTCCATGATAAATTTGAATTTGAATTAATTTCTCATTAGTGAGAACAATGGTGTAGATATTTTTGAGAAGAATTTTATGAACCTATATAAAAACCATCATTTCCAAGTAAGATTCTAACTACCTTTACTGATGTTTGTAGAGGAAGTCATGAAATCACTTTAATTTTGGCTTTCTCCAATTCAATTCCATCCATGGATATTTTTCATCACAATTCAATACCTTATTTTTCAATAAATCATAATTTCTACCAATTTAGTATGGAATTGGTCTATTCACATCTAGTTACTAATCTTGATATATTCAGAAATATTCAAATGTTAGGGCAATGAAATAAAATTCATCCATAAACACTTCAATGATTCATTCTACTATATCTATGAATATAACCATTATAAATCTATGAAATATGGGAGGTGATCTAAATAGAATAAATAAAACTATCCTATATGAAAATTTGTTATAATAACATGTGAAACTGATATTTTATTGATCAGAAGGATCAATTGGAACTTAGTTATATCCTAAATATCCATCTAAAAAGAAAAAATGAGAGTTCTCTGCAAGAATATTGAGAATATGATCACTAAATAGTTGAGTGAAATGATCATTACTTGTGGCCTTGTTAATATTTCCATGGTCTATAAAAACTCTCCAACCTATCCAAATTTTTTATGAATTATGCTCACTCTTTTCATTTGTTATAATTGTGAAACCACCTTTCTTGAGTACCACAATTATAGGATTCACCCAAGGATTGTTAGGAATGGGTTGGATGGTCCAAAAATAAATAAATTTCATTACTTCAACCTTTAATACTTATTTTGTACAACTTTTGTGCCTTATCTAAAAATCCATAGAAATATTAAACTCATCCTCTATAACAAACAAAACTGGTTCAACCCACTACATCACCTTGACCAATCCGCCACAAGGACCAAAGCACATTTCCAATAACCATGGCCTGGAAAAAATGCTAGGGTTATCAAATATAACCAATGGGAATGATTTCACCCTCAAAGACACATAATAAATAACATAGAATCCACAGAGAAATATATCATTAGGTTTCTATAACTTATACATCCATGAACTCAATTAATATTTTTCAATAATAATAACCAAACCAAATAGATACTAACACAATGAAAAAAAGTTATCATCACACGTAACATAATAAGACAAAATAAAAGTGAGTTAAAATATCATATAAGAACATAACTCCAAAATAAAGAGGATTCTATAATGTATGATACATGAACAACCCAAAATAACTACAAAAGGATCCCCAAAACTCTCCACAAGAGCCAGATCCTCTTGACACATGATCACTACCAACCATCATACCGAGAAGGATAAGAGGCATTAAGAATCTCCACCCTGAGATGTGCCTCCTTTCTATTTACCTATGTCAAAAATAATCAAGTCTATAGAAAACCTTACGATGTATATAGGGAGTCAGGAAAAATCCCAGTAGGCTAGTACCTTTAGTCTTCATAATATCCTTCAAAATGAAAACTGTTATCACTAGTTTGAAAAAATGATTTAGAAAAAACCCTTTTTACAAAAATTATATTTTTTTTCTTAAAATACGAATTTAGAAATCAATTTCCAATCCCTTTGGATTTATAAAGAAAACTATTATAAAAATAATAAACATGGAAATCATGAAACATGACCAAGAAAAATTGAATGTAAACATCATGTATCAACATGAGTAAAGATACATCTCAACAATGCATCATATGGGATCTAAATTCTTAGTTAAGTAATTGAAATTAAAGTGGTTACGAGGAATAAACTCGAGGAATACATATCACTTATATAAAAATGACAGAACCAACCCTGACTTACCCTCTTATTCTCATTGAGTACCAACCCCAAGCCAAAGCACAATCTAAATTGTGAAATATTCATAGAACAATGAAAACTAGTGTATCACTCAACATTTTTACCAAAATACATACTAAGGGTTCCCATGTGAAACTCCTCAATAACCAATTCTCCTAACATTTTCAAAATCATATCATTGTCTCAATAAACATAACAATCCACTAATATAAGTGGTCAACAAGATGCATAATATCAATCTTAAGTAATCACATAGCCAAACACGCCTTCACATGAAAACAAGGATTATAAATCAAGGAAACATAAAAATATATCAATAATTCCTTTTGAAATATATTTAGATTCAAAATTATCTTTAGATCATTTAATCAAACACCTGGTCGGAGTAAAATTAGTTTTATAACGAAGACCATGTAAAACCGTCACTTTTTTAAACAAAAAGCCAGGAAAAACAAGGAATGAGAAAAAATCAATCCTCAATAATTAATTTCAAGCATAAAATGATATGTGAAACTATATAAAATATCAATAACTAAGGTTATTCTAAGGGAAATATTCATTATATAATGATACTTACCTCACACTTGTCTTAACCTCATAACATTATTCAAATGATAAGAGATTTAAGATATTTGAATCCTCAAACACCCTATAAACTAAAAAATACAATCTAAAACCATCCCTATTAATTAGTGTGGATTCCATATCTGATAAAGGTAATGATGCTGAGAAAAAAATACATAAATATGATACAATAAGGAAGAGGAGGAAAATAGAGGCATTCCTTGAATAAATCTCACTAAAATTAAAGGTAATCATGAAGAAAGTGATAAGGGGTATTAGAGAAGATAAATATCATATATTGGAGAAAACTAGGTCAAATGAATGGGTAGGATGTAATATAAGTGATGTCAAATCAAGGGGAAAAAAGTGATTTCAAATTTCAACATTCTAGGAAATTCATAGGGATTGGCCACAAAGTTTAGAGAAACATGTTCTAGTCCTATATATCCTATTGAATGTATCCTTAACCTCTACATAGTATGTATACATGGTTATAAATAACTATATATTAACCATACCTCTAAACTAATTTAACAATTTTTAAAACTAAAAATATCTAACTCCTAAAAAATTACAATATTTATACAAATGAATGAAATAACCAGATTAAATACAAACCAGTGACCTAGTGGGTGTCACAATTTTCCCCACCAAGCCATTATATTTCCTTGAAAACTTTTCATAACTACTCATCAGTAAAAATGTGATCATATTAATCTCTCATTAATTCATCATGCTCCAAATAATCATGGTTATATATACCACACTTATATAGCCCCCAGACTAATAGAATAGATTTACCTTAAAACATACTATCATAAAAATCCATAATATGGATTAGCTTATCAACCATAGTGGTGCCAGGTTCCAAATAAATATCCTCCCATTGTACTATATGAGATGGGTATGAATGGTATTTAATCAATTTGGATATGTGAAACACATTATGAATAGAAGTCACTTGGGATGATTATTTTAGCTAGTATGCAAC
This sequence comes from Viscum album, assembly GCA_963277665.1. Lineage (NCBI taxonomy): Eukaryota > Viridiplantae > Streptophyta > Magnoliopsida > Santalales > Viscaceae > Viscum > Viscum album. Next base: position 184,984,030 of record OY728155.1, on the reverse strand, counting down.
TTTCTTGAGATGTTCCACTGTCTCCAATGGTCCTACATATTGTGACATAAAATTACCATGATTTTCCAATCATTTGGGATGATAATTTTCACACTGTCATGTATTTATTTCTTCATGGAGATTCCAAAATATGTTTAAAATGTTTTAGGAAGAAAATACTCATCCTATTTGTTCTAGGATCTTTGGTTTTAAAAGTTATGAAAATAAAAGGGATGTTTTCTCTTAATTTTTAAGGAATATTTTAACTACTTTTATAAAGGAGGTGTTTCATATATATAATCATCCTATAAGGATTATTATGCTTCAATTGGGTAATTATGTAGTGATACCATCCTATTTTCTAGATGAATTGTGATGATTATATTCTTAGGATGATTTTATGAAACCCATTTCTTTGTCATGGGTCAACTAAAATATGTTGTGATAATTAATGCTATTATGATATTGTCTACATCCTTTCTATGAATAGGTAATAATTTTTTGATAATGAGATGTTTATAAAAACCATTTATTTTCCATGGGCTATACTATAATGATAGTCTGATTGTTTTTATGATCTTGTAGAGCACATATGTATGGTTTTCATTATATGATGGGTGGTCCTAGAATTATATTTCCCTTTAATGTAATGGGTAAAGATTAATATATATAAATATAATATGAACGATGATGGGGAGTGAAAAAATTCCATGAATGAATGAGGATGAATGAATGGATATGGGGAATGAATTAAATCCCTAAAAGAATGTGGATTGGGAGTGAACCCATTCCAAGAATGATAAGAGATTAGGGAGTGAACCTGATCCATTATATGACTTTTTCCACCATGTAATGATGGTATTAGTTATGAGACTTGACTAATGAAATGATTTTGTATGCTTATGATTATGACACACAATTCTTATGACATGTTCCTATGGTAATGATACTATCTCATAGATCATGATTGATTAATGAGGATTATTCATTCTTATGACTCATGCCTTTTGAAATACTAAATCTTTATGCCACGAATCATGATTTATGATCTATGATGGATTTGGTGTGATAATAATAAGTTATGATCATGATCATATACCCTTTTATTAAAATTATTCTTTAATATAAGCACTTATTGATATCTTTATTGTTTACACTTGATGATCATCTAAGATAACCCTTTCTTATGTTTCCATTTTCTATAGGTTATAAAGAAAGGTTTTAATTATGGTGTGTGTAAGAAAGGTAATTTGAGAGAAGAATATTATAAGAGAAGTTGAATATATTTCATGAAATAATTTTATTATTTATCTAGTATCCAAAGACACTAAACCATTAAAGTTCCTGGGAAGTATAATTATGATATGTATTCAATATTAAAGTAAAATGATATAATATTTATGTATATTATTCTTGGTTCAAAGTGGTTAGTATAATAGTAGGGTTTAGTTATTTTCAGATATTAAGTTATGAAGAATATGAGAATACAACATAAGACAATCTATGATAAAATGAAAGTGATATTGGGTGAACCAAACAATGTCAAAGGTTGATAAGAATGTATCAAAATTTAGGAAATCTAGTGAATTATTTCCATAATCATATGATTTCTAACTTTGATTGTTGTAGTTTGATGCTTACACTACTAAAAAACCTATGTTTAATAGTACTGGTATTTATCAACACTAAAAAAGTGCTCAAAATGGCATCTTTATCAGTGCTAAATAATGAGATGATAAATTTAACCTTTTATTAGCGTTTTTTTAGCACTAATAAAGGGAACTTTTATCAATGCTTTAACTTTAGTGCTGATAAAGGGTATCCTTTATCAGCAATTTATTTTTGACGGTAATAAATGTTTGAATAAATAATATGATATAATTAAATAAATAAAAAAATAAACGAGTTTATTAAAATAATACTAAAAATTTATTAATTAAATAATTATTGATAAAATATAAAAAATGATTATACATGATTAAATATTAATCACTTTATTAATTATATAATAATTATAATTAATGTTATTAAATTGTATATATTTAATATATAGCTATACATTAATGTATACAAATATGATTTATATATTAAAAAATATTTATGTGCTTTAAATAAGATATTCATTAATAATATTTAAAAAAATATGTAAAAAAATATTTATACATCAATATATTTATAAATGTGCATTTATAATAATTATACAATTAAATATTTATAATTATAAATAAATAAATATTTTTTAAAAGTATTTATATAATTATAAATAAAAAATTATATATATTTAAATAATTATTAAATTTACAATAAATTTAATTAAAATAATGAATATATTTACTATATTTATATTTATATATATTTATTATATATATATATATATAATTATATTAATATATATAATGATATAAATATTATTTTTTTTAAAATATATAATTATAAATAAATAATTATAAAAATATAATAAGTATATTTAAAAATAAATATATTGAAAATTTTTCTATTTATATATATTTATTAATTATATATAAATATTTTCAATTTTTTATTTATAATTATAATTATAAATCCTTTATCAGTGTTTAAGTAATAAGCGCTAATAAAAGCATCTTTATCAACACTTTTTTTTCACTAATAAAGATGAGGCTTTATCAGTGCTAAACAAAGCACTAATAAAACAGATATTTATTAGAACTATAACTTTGTCACTGATAAAGATTGATTTTATCAGCATTTTTTAGCGTTGATAAAGACATGCCTTTATCAGTGCTAAAAAGCGTTGAAAATGAGTCTTTTTATCATCACTTATTACTGAATTGTTGATAAAATTACTCTTTATTGGCACTTATTTGCAAGGGTTTATAAAATTTTTTAGATCTATTTCAAAAAATCCTATCCATTTTAGAACCCATCGTGATATTAGACGCTTTTTCTGGAAGCCACTTGTTTTCGGCACACCTCCTTAGTGAATCGAAGCTCTAATCACTCTACTCGACTTCCTCCAGATGGTCAAACATCTCATCTGACATCAAGTGTTTGATTTTAGTTTGGGTTCATAAAGAGGGTCTCAGATTTTCTTCAGCATAGTGATGTAGGAATACTGATTTTCTTTGTGTGTTTTTGGTTTTGTTGTTGATTTTTTCTTTGATGACATCGTTATTTTTGCTCTCGTGATTGTATAAAATTTTGATTTTAATTAATTAATAGAAAAATTTGTTTATGATCTATTGTTTGATTGGCTATCTATGTATATACCCCCTTGATATAAGGAGTTATTGGTTGTATTTGACACTGAACCATGGATTTATTCGTTGTTTTTTTACTACTGTGTTTTATATGTTATTACTAAATAATTTTTTTATATATGTATATAAATGTGTATAAAGTTTCATGTATATTATTTTTTATTGAATACTAATTTTAAGAACAATGGTTGTTCCCTAATGATTATATATGCACTGAAACCTTTCATGGACACCTCAGTGGACATTCATCTTAAGATGTAATTTTTTAGGAACAAAGTTAGTGGAGTGATGTATGTTCCTCTATTGGTTATATGTATCATAAGATCTAGTTCCTCTTAGAATTAACTATTGTTCTTCGTTTTCTTATGGATAAGATCTAAAGGGGCCATCTCTAGTTAAGCACATGAGGTTTTATCACATCAAGCCTTCTCTTTTTGAGCCATCATGGTGCCTTTAGTTCATTTATGTTTGAATATCAGGTTTCTTCCAATTTGATATTTCTTATAGACAATAAGTGAGTTTTTATACATGACATGTATGTGTGTCCATATAGATATTGTATCATTTATTTCCATAGTTTTTCTTCTAATGGGTATGCCTATATCAGATAATGATGATTTTGGGTCTGCATGTCTATTGACCCCAAGGGTCATGCTATAATTATGTTTGACCTCAGGTTCTAATTGTTTCGATTTGGGGGAGGACCACATCCCATTTATGGGTTTTTACACCCAAAGTTTAAACCATCCTTTAGTAAATTTAAGGTGTGTTATATTTCATATGATGATATGACCTAGTATTGTTTGGGTAATTATGGCTAGGGTCCTTACACTATCCATCTTTTGGTTTACACCTACAAAGTTTAGTGATAACATCGTTTATTATCTACCTTTATCTCCCTCTCATTATCTTATTCGTAAAGATGATTTAACATAGTGTATCCATCCATGTCTTTATCTTGTATCTTGATATCAGAGACAAAACTAATAACATGATTCATCATAAATATGATGCATCCACTATGTTCCTTCTATAGGAATCCTTCTCACCATCACTCTCTCTATGTGGTTGATAATCAGGTATAAGGGATTTTAACAAATTAAATTTATATTCATGGTATAATATAATGTGTTAGTTTCTATACTTCTTCTAGAAGTTTTCACTGTATATGAGATTCTCTTTCTCCAATTCAAATAATAAGGAAAGTGATGTGCTCAAGTAACTTTCCATTATCTATATAAATAAAATAATATTTATTACACTTTAATAATTATTTATTGTGATGTTATTAATGATTATATTATATCTCCAACTATTTTTTTAAAATCCCCACATCCCTTATTGTTGGATTTGGAATATCTAGGTACTTAGATATTCTAGTAGAAATGATGCATATTTCCCTTCATCAAAGTATTAATCCCCTTGAACTTGGATTTATTCCTTTCTTGAATGATGCACCAAAATTCTACAAAACGAATGATAGATCTCTCTGATTTATCATTAGTGTTATTCCTCTATCCATGAAACCATTGATCTAGTTGATTGAATGGGATTTTATTATTCTTGTTTATCATATTTTAGTTTTGTATTGATCCTTAACTTCCTATATTATATTTTCATTTGTTTATGGGATTTAAGAAATATTTTATGTGGAGTAATTCTTTTCTTAAATTCAATTACCTATTTTCTTCAACATACTAAAATTCCTTGAAATAATAAAATGTTGAGTTTCCCCTAATATATTTCTCTATAACTTTCAATTTCAAAAATTATTATCTTATGTGTATTTATTCATATATTGTATAAAAGTAATATTTTATAAACACAATAGGATGGATATAAAGAGAAAATGGATGCATGCTAATCTTTTGGAAAATGAATATGAAGATAAAGTTAAAGAGTTCATAAACTTTGCAAGAGAGCATGCAGACGACCCTTCTCAAATCCTCTATTAGTTTTACATTGTTTTTTTTTCAAGACAATTTTGTCTGAAAAAGTTGAAAGAACATTTGATTTTTCAAGGAATAGATCAAAGCTATAAATGTTGGACTAAAAATGGTAAAAAAACTATATTTAGACAACAATTGGAATGATACTATGGTTTATGAATCGTTTGATTTGAATACCTTTGTAAAAGATGATGGAGATCACATAGAAGATATGAAAATGGCGATTGAAGATGACCATTGTTATTGGACATAGTTATTTGAGGAGTTAAATAGGAGTTCCAAGAAACCATTTTATACTGGTTCTACTAAATACCCAATATTCTCAGTTGTATTGAAGTAATATAATTTGAAAGATGGAAGTGAATGGAGTGACACCAGCTTTATAGAACTACTTAGTCTTCTGAAAGATATGCTTCTAGAAGAAAATGAACTACCATGCCGAACATATGATGCTAAACTAATGCTACATTCAATCAACATGATCTCTAAAAAACATGATTGTCCAAATTATTTTATATTGTTTCACAAGGACCACAAATCAATCATAAAATGCCTTAAGTGTGGTGCAGATCGATACAAGAAAAATGAATCCGGTCCTTCAAAATATATATAGAAATTTCTTATAATTACATGGTTTAGAAGACTATATGGATGTCAGGAAACACCAAGACAATAAACATGGAATTCATATACAAGAATTAAATATGGGAACCTGCATCATCCAACATATTCTTCTTAGTGGAAGAAAATTGATTATGAATTTCCTAAATTTGGAGATGAGCTAAGAAAATTTCGTCTTTCATTATCTATAGTTGGAGTAAAACCTTTTGGTGTACATAGTAGTACTCATAGTACATGGATCATCATGTTGATAAATTATAACATTCTTCCATGGTTATGTATAAAGTGAAAATACATTATGTTATCTCTATTTGTATCTAGATCAAAGAAACCCGATAATGATATTGATGTCTATTTGGATCCATTGATCAAAGATCTGAAATTGATGTGGGTTACATGTGATACAATGTATGATGCTCAAAGAAGTGAATAATTTACATTAAGGGTCATCTGTATAGAATTACAAATGACTTCCCCACTAATGGAAATTTAACAAGAGATATAATTAAAGGAATGTTGGGGTATCCCAATTGTGAAAAACACACATACTCAGTTCAGTTGAAACATTCCTCAAATACTTCATTTTTAGGACATCGTAAATTTTTACCTCAACGACATAAATACTGATTCTGGATGACATCATTTGATGGGAATATCGAACAAGGTATAACAGTGTCTCTATTAATGGGAGATCATATGTAATAAAAAGTAAAAATATTGACACAATTTTCGGTAAACCATTTCAAAAAAACCTTACAAAAATCATGTTGTAAAAAGTGATAAATTTTCTTTGAAATACCATATTATAATTGTTTGTATGTCATACATTTTCTTGATTCTATGGATGTCGAAAAAAAATTATTTGATATTGTTATTGGAACATTACAAAATTTTCCTGGAAAAATGAAATATGGAATCATGGGTAGATTGTACTTGATTGAAATGGGGATAAGGGAAGAGTTTCCAATAGTGAAGAGTATGAGGTGGAAATTTCTTCCTCTAGTCACTTACACTTTATCCTAATAGGAAAAACTTCAATTTTCCTTTTCCTTAATAGGTTAAAATTCCAACAAGGATATTCATAAAATATCAATAATTTTGTGGAAATGACTAATTTTAAGTTCCAAAGACTAAAATCGCACAAATTTCATGTCTTGATGAAAGATTTAATGCATGTTATCTTTCATTGAATTCTTCCTCAAAATGTATGACATACATTAACTAGACTATGATTCTTTTTCAAAGACATATGTAGTAAAGTTAGAGACCCAAAAAAGTTTACCATCATGAATAAGGATATTTTAGTCATATTATATGAATTATAAATGTTCTTCCCACCATAATTCTTTGATATAATGGTGCACCTGATGGTTCACTTGGTCAGAGAGGTTCAACTTTGTTATCCTTTCCATTAAAAATAGATGTACCATATTGAATGGTATATGAATATTTTGAAAGTGTATGTTAATAATTTAAGTTTTCCAAAAGTATGTACTCTAAAACGGTATATTTTTTAGGAAGCTATTGAATTCTATACCAATTACCTTTCAGATATTGAAAGCATCGGTCTCCAAAAGTCTCATCATATAGAAAACCTTATAGGTGAAGGGATTTTAGGAAGAGATGTTGTTACAATTACCTTAACAAAGCAGTAGAAATCACGTATTTATATATTACATAATAGTGAAGATGTTGATTCATACATTGAATCCCAAAATGAAATTCTTAGAGATTTTAATCCATCAAGATCTGAAGGATGGATTTCAAATATAAATAATCAATAGTTTATAGTATGATTCAAAGATAAAATTTATAATGATTTATCTGAAAATCTAAATTAAATTGTCAAAAAACTTTATTAGATAGATAGAGGACAGAATGAAAATGTTATATCATACACTTGATTTGTAGTTAATGGTTATATGTTCCATACAAAAGAATAAGATGACTTCAGTAAAATGAAAAATAGTGGTGTTATGCTTGTGGATGAAGCGATGAACATATCTAGTTCCAATGATAGAAATAAAATTTATGAAAATATGTCATACTTTGTCATTATCAAACAGACATATGAGTATGATTATACAACATTTCAAGTTCCACTTTACCATTTCAAATGGGTTAACAATATCAATGGTGTGAAAGTTGATGAAATGAGCTTTGTGAAAACGAATTTTAGTGTGGAAGTGGAAAACGGTGAGACTTTTATAATGGAATCACAAGCAGTGAAACTATTTTATGTATCTGATCTAACAAGAAAGAATTAGTTGATTTTCTTACTGGAAACTACAAAAAAAATGTTGAGTCAGATGAAAATTCAATCGAGGATGACCCTTTCATTGGGATATCCCAATCATTTCATGTAATGACCCGAACATTTAGTAATTTTTGTTTCCTTTTTTTGTGTTTTATTTTATTTTATACTCAACTAAACTATTTCACTTAATGAAATGAGTATAATTAAAATAAGACTGTTGGGTTTAAACTATTATATGACTGTTGGTCAATATGACCATTGGAAACTAAACTCTATTTTGTGATTATTATTCTATAAAAACAAGTGACATTGGTTAATTAATACAGAAAGAAGATACGATGGCCTCATCCAGTAGTCTCGGGCTGATCGAAGCCCATCTGACAGAACTGGGGAAGGAGATAGCACCACTGGGTTTTGCTCTGGACCAAACCCAAGCCGAACTTCACCGTGTGAAGTAGAAACGGAATCGCCTTTGGGAGAAGTTTAAGCTTATAGAAATCACTACTCGAGTAATGTTGGTCGATCCACCCTCGAATTCTCTCACCTTAGCACACATTACACTTAGGTCCTATGCTGGTGTGATAAGAGGATATGTAACGAGACCGTAGCTACTTTGCATAATCCTTTGTTATAACTAAAATTTTGTTTCTTCTTATGTTAAAGTTTGTGAGTTTTCAAATGTTCGAATGAATATAGGATGTATTTTATTGATGAATTTTTAAAAAAGGATATTTTAAAATATTTATGTAAACCCTAAATAATTAATGATGTGTAATGATTTTCAAAAAATGGTCTTCTACAAATATGTTCAGTAAGAAATTTAGAGTCTAATAAAACCAACATAATTTTTTAGGAATAGTAAATTATGAATTGTGATTTTACGCTTAGGATTAGTAATCTTACCAAATGGATTAGTAATCTCACTTAAAGAAAGTATTAATATAATTTAGGCAACTTGATTAAGTAATGTGATTCAATAAAATAGGTAAATAACTGTTTCAGAAATTATTAGTCAAGTATTAGTTTTTTTAGGTAAATAGTGTTTTTATATAAAAATTAAATTAAAAATATTTATAAAATTATTTTTATAAAATGGATTTCATTTTTTAATTCAGTTCATCGATATTAGGTTATGGTGATTTTTTGGGGATTTTTCTGAAAAAGTTTAATTTTTGGTGAATAATGAGTTTTCAGTTTAGAGTTTTGGGTGTTTAATGATGTCATTAAGGATGTAATAATTATTAAATCATTATAATTGACTTATTAATAGTACGATAATGTATGATGTGTCCCAAGTGTCCAATACCTTGAGGAAATATCTTTGGATAGCCCATAGTTTTTCCAATACCACCGATGAGGTGTCCCTTGGTAATTAATGTCTTGTCTCCTCACTTACCCTATAAATACCAAGCCATTATCTCATCCTTTTCATTCCAAAATCCTCCTAAACGAAGTTCTTGTCTCCTTACCTCTTAATTAGTCCTTCCAAGGTTCTCTCAAGCCTCCCAAGGTCCCAAACTTCAAGATTTCGAAGTTACTCTTCAAGGTAAGGGATTCTTTCACCCTCCTCTTTTAAGGCATAACTTCCTTTATGTTGTGTCTTTAAGTTTCCATCTATTTATGTTGAGGTTATGTTCTTATACGTTCTTATTACATTCCATTGTATGTCCAAATTATGAGAGACCCTTTATTCTCTCATCAATTTGTTTTCTAAATTTTTATGTGACGTCGTTAAGCTGCCGAATTTCTCGTAAAATGAATCACGTCTTCTCTTTTCTTTCATGTTTCCTTTTCATGTGGTATGCCATTCAAATTTCCATACCATGTTCTTATCTACATGTTGTTATATATTTATACTTTATTATAATTTATTTTTGAGTGGGTTACTCTTGTACCCTCTCTTTCCAATGTTTTCTAAAACCATGATATATAGCTGTTATGCTGCAGAAATTTCACCTCAAAATTTCTATCTCTTTCTCTCAAGAAGTTATCTTGATTTATTTATGTGAATAAACAGAACTATTTAGTTTATATGGGTGTTAATAAATATACAAAAAATATATATTTGGTTCTGGAATTGACATACATATAACCCTCACCCCCTTTCCATGGGTTATAAAGGACATAATGATCCTATTTTTAAGTACTATTTAAAACGTCATGATTTTGAAATGAAACCCATTTCTTTTATTCTATGTGGGTTATTTATGAAATGTTTGATTATGATCTGTGTGGCTCACATGTATGTAAAGTCATATTAAGGGTGCGCCCTGATAGTGCTCCAATGCATTGGTTAAGATTTAATCTCTAGAGATGACAATTTTCACGATACCTTGGGGAATAACCTTGGTAATTTTTTATGACACCTTGGGGATGGACCTTGGTGATATGTTAATAAATGTATAAATGAAATTTTGTAGCCACATATTCAAGTTATGATTCAAGTTCTCTTATTTATGATATTCCTATGCATCCATTACTCATGTCTCTATGTTTTTATTCAAGTTCTTATTGATATCACAATTAAACTGCTTCCATGTTTACCCTTACTGGGCCTTCTTCTCACCCTTTACTTTGATGTATGTCTCCAGGATATGAAAGGAAGTAATTTTACTTAGGATGATCTTATTATGAAACCTTAAAAGTGTATTATAAGAATTCTTCATGTTGTTCTTCATGTTTTATGTTCCTGATTTCCAAGACACTAGACTTTAAAGATCCTCTTTTTGTAAAATTTAATGAAAAGTTATGTAATAAAAGTCAGGATTCCATAGTTGGTATCAAAGGATAGTTTAGTTATTTATGAAAATTAGGCTATGAAAACTTTAGGAAGAACCCTATATAAAATTTTAAATATAGGAAAACTTCCTGGTATTTTGGTGAGTATTGAGTAAGTGGTTCATAAAGAAAATATATCCCTGTCTGGATACCAGTAGGTAGAGGTGGCTCTGGAACAGATGTACATAGGGGTAAAACCCGAAAACACCTATTTGAGCTCGACTCGAATGAGAACTGGTACACAACAATGGGCCTTGTTTAACTCTTGGTTACGACACTCCCGAGGGATATGTTTGGTTAATCACAAGCTTTTTATGAATTATTATGAAGGAATTATAGGGAAATGTAATTGTTTAAGCATGATGTTTTAAGACATAAAATACTTTATAGTTAAAAGATTCATAAATGAAATAAGTTTCTCACTAAGGATTTATTATTTTAGAAAATGGCGGGAAATAGGAGGAACCGTGCAAATGGTGACTGCAATGGACCATGTGCTGACGGCCCTCCAATGGAAGGTGTAATGGAAACATTCATGCAAATGATGAACCAACTAACTTACGTTATGGGAAATAACTTGAATCAAGCTGAGAGACCGATCTCACCGTGAAGGAAACAACATGTTGTTGAGTCCTTTATGCATCAGCGACCACCAACCTTCAGTGGATCGACAGACCCATTGATTGCTGAAAAGTGGATCAGCTCTATAGAGAAGATCTTTTCTGTGATGCGTTGTTTAGAGCAAGAGAAGGTCACCCTGGCCATCTATCGCTTAGAGGGAGAAGATGATTAGTGGTGGGAACTGATCAAAAACACAAGGTGGAGGGCGGAAGTTGAAGCTATGGAGTGGGAAAAGAGTTCAAAGGGATCTTTTTTAGTAATTATTTCCCTCGTTCCATGAGAACAAGAATGGAGAAGGAGTTTCTCGAGCTGAATCAGAAGGAGAATGAATCTATGGGAAGCTATGAGATGAACTTCAAAAGGCTTTCATGATATACCTCTATCTTTGTCATGGGTCCAAATGGTAAGGTTGATAGATTCTTCGGTGGACTGAGACCTCATCTGTGGAAGAATCAAGCCAACCGAGACTATGATAGCTATGAGGAGATTGTGCGGAGTGCGATGAAAGTTGAGCTAGAGTTTGGTGAGACGTAGTGGTCTCATAAATCCAATGACAAGAAGATATCTATGGAACCCATCTTAGGGAGGAATTTTGATCAGGGAAGAGGAGGAAAGAAAGTGAAACTTCCCACGTGTAATAAATGTGGGAAGAAGCATTCCGGGAACTACCTGCTCGAGAGCGGGAGATTCTACAAGTGTGGTAGAGATGGCCACATAGCGAGGAATTGTCATGGTGAGGTGAAACCTCAACTTCCAAATAAAAACGACAAGGGGAAGATGGTGCAGGACCTACCTGATGTTTAGTGCTTCAAGTGAGGACAACATGGGCACTTTTCCGATCACTATCCAAATCTGAGTGAAGTGGAGGGGAACCACCATCATCCTTAGCAAAGGCCAAGGGAGCAAGGTCGTGCTTTTTCTATCACAACAGCTGAAGTTGAAGCTCCAAATGATGTGGTAGTAGTCACTCTTGTTGTCCTCTCAAAGCTAGCAAGTACTTTGTTTGATTCTATTTCTACACATTCATTTATTTCCTCCAAGTTTTCAAAGAATTTAGAATTAACCCCCGAAGTTCTAGAAGTAGATTTATTAGTCAAGACTCCTGGTGGGACTATCCAAGCATCTTCAATGTTTAGAAACTATAGTATTTACTTTAGTGAGCACAATCTTATCACAAATCTAGTAGTCATTCCAATGATGGAATTCGACATTATATTAGGGATGGACTGGCTCTCAAAGTATAATTCTAAGTTCAATTTCAGAAGCAAGGAAATATCAGTAGTCTTGAATGGAAAACCTACAGTTATCTTCCAAGGAGAGATATCTCAATCTCAACTTTGTTTAAAAGAACCCCTTATATCCTTCTTTATGGAGTTTATCAGTGAAGAAGAATAAGGATATGAGAGTTTGATGATATAAAATGTCCCCATCATCCAGGAATACGTTGATGTATTTCCTGAGGAGTTACCCGGACCTCCCCTAGAAAGAGAGGTAGAGTTCTCCATTGAACTCGTACCTGGATCTCATCTGATATCAAAGACCCCGTATAGGATGGACAATTTGGAGCTAGAGAAATTAATGAAACAACTCCAAGATCTTTTTGAGAATGGGTTTATCCAATTGAGTGTGTCTCCTTGGGGAGCACCAGTTCTCTTCATGAAGAAGAAGGATATATTGATGCGGCTATGCATTGATTATTGAGAACTGAATGGGATAATAGTGAAGAAAAAATACCCACTTCCAAGAATTGATGAGTTATTTGACCAACTTCATAGGGCTCAATAATTATCTAAGATTGATCTTCGATCTGGTTATCATCAATTGAGGGTGAAGAAAGAAGATATTCAAAAAACTTCCTTCCGGTCAAGATATGGGCATTATGAGTTTGTTTTTATGCCTTTTGGATTGACTAATGCACCTATTATTTTTATGGATTTTAATAATAGAGTATTTAAAGACTAACTTGATAACTTTGTGGTAGTTTTTATTGATGATATTTTGATATATTCCAAAAGTCGTGAGGAGCATGAGGATCATCTAAGGGATATTTTGCAAACTCTACGGAAGGAGAGGATTTTTGGGAAGTTTTGTAAATATGAATTCTGGTTACAAAAAGTTACTTTCTTAGGGCACATTGTAACCAACGAAGGAACCATAGTTGACCCTACAAAGACAAAAATTTTAGAGTAGTGGCCTCATCCTACAACAATAACAAAGATTCGAAGTTTCCTTGGATTAGCTAGATATTATAAGAGGATTGTGAAGAACTTTTCATGACTTTTAAATCCATTAACTAAGTTAACTCGAAAAGGGTTCTAGTTCATCTGGACAAAGGAGTGTGAGGAATGTTTCCAAGAGCTGAAGAAGAGATTGGTTACTTCACCCGTGTTAACTCTTCCCTCAAGTGGATAAGGATTATTTATTTTTAGAGATGCATATCTAAAAGGGATTGGGTGCTTCCTCATGCAAAATGAAATGGTCATTGCTTACACATCTTGATAGTTGAAGATTCATGAGCAGAATTATCCTATGCATGATCTGGAATTCGCTGCGGTCGTTTTTCCTCTGAAGATATGGAGGCACTATCTTTATGGGGAGAAATGTGATATATACACAGACCATCAAAGTTTGAAGTATATTTTCACACAAAAGGAATGAACATGAGACAAAGGAGATGGTTGGAACTTCTTAAAGACTATGATTTTTCAATTCATTATCATCCTGGAAGAGCAAACAAATTTGCAGATGCATTAAGCAGGAAAGATCCAGTTTTTCTTTCCATGATGAGGATTCAAAAGGATCCTTTGATCAATGACCTAGTAAATCTATACATGTGAATTATAAGGGAAGGGACATCATCAAACCTAACCTAAATGATTTCCCAATTGACATTACTAGAGAAGATCAAGAATGCTCAGAAAGAATATCCTTTGTTACAAGAGAAGTTTGAGGTTGTAAAGGATGGAAAGTTTCCTGAGTTCAATATTGATCAAGAAGTTGTACTTTGATTTTGTACAAGACTATGTGTCCCATATATTTGCGAAATAAAGAAGGATCTGATGGATGAAGCTCATAGCTCTACTTTCTCTATACATCCTGGAAGCACAAAAATGTATAGTGACCTTCGTGATCATTATTGGTGGGATAATATGAAAATGGAGATTGCTGACTACACTTAAAGGTGCTTAGTATGTCATCAAGTGAAGGAAGAAAGAAAACTTCTTAAAGGGGTATTAAAACCACTAACCATACCAGCATGGAAGTGGGACAATATCACTATGGACTTTGTCATTGGTCTTTTGAGAACTTCCAAAAGAAACAATGCGATATGGGTTATTATGGACCGTCTCACCAAGACTGCCCATTTTATCTCTATTCGAGATGATTTCTCTCTTGATCAACTTGCCATGATTTACATGAAGGAAGTGTTAAGGCTACTTGGAGTTCCACTTTCTATCGTATCTGATCATGATCCAAGGTTCACTTCAAAATTCTGGAGAAGTCTTCAACATGCTCTGAGCACTGAGTTGAATTTCAGTACGGCCTATCACCCACAAACTGATGTCCAATCTGAAAGGACTATTAAAACACTCAAGGAAATGCTGAGAACTTGATCAATAGAATTTAAAGGTGGATGGGATCAACATCTCCCTTTATTTGAGTTCTCTTACAACAATATCTTTCACTCAAGCATTCAAATGGCACCCTATGAAGCTCTATATGGGAAGCGATGTAGATATCCTACTTGTTGGGATGAAGCTGGTGAGAGAAAGATTCTTGGGACTGATTTTGTACAAGAGATGACTGAAAAGGTCCATGCCATCCAACAACACATTAAGGATGCTCAGAGTCGGCAAAAGAGCTATGCCGACAACCGTCGAAGGGACTTGGAGTTTGATGTTGGTGACAAAGTCTTTCTTCGGATTTCACCTTGGAAGAGAGTCATGAGGTTTGTGAAGAAAGGGAAGCTCAACCCTAGGTATATTGGCCCCTGTGAAATCCTTGATCATGTGGGAGCAGTGGCCTATCATCTTACACCTCCTCCAAATATAGCACAAGTTCGTGATGTATTCCACATATCCCTCTTGAGGAAGTACATAACTAAACCATCGCATGTACTGAACCCAGAGGTGGTACAACTGGAACATGACCTCTATTATCAGGAGAAGTCGGTGGGGAACTTGGATCGTAGAGACAAAGTTCTACACAAGAAGACTACCCACCTTGTTAAGGTGTTGTAGGGGGACCACAAATATGATGAATCCACATAGGAACCAGAGGAGTCTATGAGGCAGAAGTACCCACACCTTTTCTTTTCTGAGGGTACGAGTTAAAATTTCAGGGACGAAATTTCATATGGGGGGAAGAATATAACGACCCAAACATTTAATAATTTATGTTTCCTTTGTTTGTGTGTTATTTTATTTTATACTCAACGAAACTATTTCATTTAATGAAATGAGTATATAATTAAAATAAGACTGTTGGGTTTCAACTGTTATATGATTGTTGGTCAATATGACCGTGGGAATATAAACTCTATGTTGCGATTATTATTCTATAAAAACAGGTGACCTTGGTTAATTAATACAAAAAGAAGATATGGTGGCCTCATCCAGTAGTCTCGGGCTAATCGAATCCCACCTGACAGAATTGGGGAAGGAGATAGCACCACTAGGTTTTTCTCTAGACCAAACCCAAGACAAACTTCACCGTGTGAAAATGTAATGGAATCGCCTTCAGGGGAAGATTAAGCTTATAGAAATCACTACTCGGGCAATGTTGGTCGATCCACCCTCGGATTCTCTCACCTTAGCACACCTTGAACTTAGGTCCTATGCTGGTGTGATAAGGGGATATGTAACGAGACCGTAGCTACTTTTCATAATCCTTTTTTATAAATAAAATTGTGTTTTATTCTTATGGTGAAGTTTGTGAGTTTTCAAATGTTAGAATAAATATAGGATGTATTTTATTGATGAATTTTTAAAAAAGGATATTTTAAAATATTTATGTAAACCTTAAATAATTAATAATGTGTAATGATTTTCAAAAAATGGTCTTCTGCCAATGTATTCAGTAAGAAATTTAGAGTCTAATAAGATCAACTTAATTTCTGATGAATAGTAAATTTTGAATTGTGATTTTGTGCTTAGGATTATTAATGTGACCAAATGGATTAGTAATCTCACTAAAAGAAAGTATTATTATAATTTAGGCACCTTGATTAAGTAATGTGATTTAATAAAATAGGTAAATAACTGTTTCAGAAATTATTAGTCAAGTATTAGTTTTTTTATGTGAATAGTGTTTTTATATAAAAATTAAATTAAAAATATTTAGAAAATTATTTTTATAAAATGGAGTTCAATTTTGAATTCAATGTATTGATATGAGGTTATGGTTATTATTGGGGATTTTTCTGAAAAAGTTGAATTTTCGCTGAATAGTGAGTTTTCAGTTTAGAGTTTCAGGTGTTTAATGATGTCATTAAGGATGTAATAATTATGAAATAATTTTGGTCGACTTATGAACAGTAATATAAGTTATGAGGTATCCCAAGTGGCCAATACCTTGAGAAAATATCTTTGGATATCCCATAGTTTTTCCAATACCACCGATGAGGTGTCCCTTGGTAATTAATGTTGTGTCCCCTCACTTCCCCTATAAATACCAATCCATTATCTCATCCTTTTCATTCCAAAATCCTACTCAAAGAATTTATGGTAGCCTTACCTCCCAAGGAGTCCTTAAAAGGTTCCCTCAATCCTCCCAAGGTCCCAAACTTCAAGCTTTCGAAGTTACTCTTCAAGGTAAGGGATTCTTTCACCCTCCTCTTTTAAGGCATGACTTCCTTTATGTTGTGTCTTCTATTTTCCATCTATTTATGTTGAGTTTATGTTCTTATATGTTATTATTACTGTATATTTTATGTCCAAATGATGAGAGACCCTTTCTTCCCTCATCAATTTGTTTTCTGAATTTTTAAGTGACGTCGTTAGGCTGCCGAATTTCTCGTAAAAGGAATCACGTCTTCTCTTTTCTTTCATGTTTCCTTTTCATGTGGTATGCCATTAAAATTTCCATACCATGTTCTTATCTCTATATTGTTATATATTTATACTCTATTATAAGTTATTTATTCGTGGTGTACTCTTGTACCCTCTCTTTCCAATGTTTTCTAAAACCATGATATATAGTCGTTATGCTGCAGAAATTTCACCTCAAAATTTCTATCTCTTTCTCTCAAGAAGTTCTCTTGATTTATTTATGTGAATACCCAGACCTATTTCGTTTCTATGGGATTTAATAAATATAAAAAAATATATATATTTGGTTCTGGAATTGACATACATATAACCCTCACCCCCTTTCCATGGGTTATAAAGGACATAATGATCCTATTTTTAAGTACTATTTAAAACGTCATGATTTTGAAATGAAACCCATTTCTTTTATTCTATGTGGGTTATTTATAAAATGTTTGATTATGATATATGTGGATCACATGTAAGTAAAGACTTATTAAGGTTGCGCCCTGATAGCGCTCCAATGAATTGGGTAAAGATTTAATCTCTAGAGATGACAATTTTCACGATACCTTGGTGAATAACCTTGGTAATTTTTTATGACACCTTGGGGATGGACTTTGGTGATATGTTCATGAATTTATAACTGAAATGTTGTAGACACATATTTAAGTTATGATTCAAGTTATATTCTTTATTATATTCATATTCATCCATTTCTCATGTCTCTATGTTTTTATTCAAGTTCTTATTGATATCACAAGTAAACTGCTTCCTTGTTTACCCTTACTGGGCCTTCTGCTCACCCTTTACTTTGATGTATGTCTCCAGGATATGAAAGGTAGTAATTGTACTTAGGATGATCATATTATGAATCCTTACAAGTGGATTAGAAGAAATTTTTATGTTGTTCTTCATGTTTTATGTTCCTGATTTCCAAGACACTAGACTTTAAAGATCCTCTATTTGTAAAATGTAATGAAAAGTTATGTAATAAAAGGTGGGATGTCGTAGTTCATGTCAGACCCAATGTAGACAATGTCTTGTATGTTATGTGGGACCACAAAGAGGGGATTTGGATTCTTTATAGAGGAACTAAATCCATGAAACCTTTAAAAATTAAATAGGGTTCAATGATAAGGTAAAATTGTTTTTTAATATATTATATTTCTCCTCATAATATTATATGTTCTCTAATGCATTAATATAATCTAAATTAAATGGTTTACTACTAATACAGACAATATCTTATGAACATGATGATATTACCAACCCTTATAAAGAACAAACTATAATTTAGGAAACCCTTTGGAAAGATGAAAACAAAAATGTTATGATATACTTTCTCTAGTTTAGCGAAAAATTAAATAATGGGATATTGATTTAATTTTCTTTATTACTTACAGAGTTCGTTTATTTTAGAAGATTTTTGTTCATGTGTAATGTATTTTCAAGAATAGAAATGATGTTATATATTCTCAATCACAGAGGTAATATTGATATTTTCATAATAAAATCATTGTCCATAGAATTAATGTACTATTTCATAATTATGTTTAATAAATTTATTTTTAGTATTTATCGCATAATAATTTTTTCCTTATAAAGGTGGATTATTTTGTTTGAGTTGTGGTGATCTATATATTTTTCATTCCTTTCACCACTAAAATTTACACATACTTCTTCTCCCTCAAAACCTTTTCACCCCTTTTGTGGTTTATTTATCAGTTTCTTTCAAGTTACCTCTACTGTCATTGTAGGAAGAGAAACAGCGCTACCTCTACTCAATTACAATGGTAATCATAATGTTTTCACTATGAAATTATTTTCCACAGAATTAATTTATTGTTTTATATTTATGATTAACTTATTTTGTTTCAGTATTACTCACATAATAATTGTTTTCTTATAAAGGTGGATTCTTTTGTTCAAGTTGGAGTGCTTTGTTCATCTTTCATGCCTTTCTTCACCAAAACATCCACAGACTTCATCTCCCTTAAATCATTTTCACCCCTGTAGTGGTGAGTTTATCACTTTATTTTAAGTTCTCTCCAATTCCTTTGTAGGAAGAGAAATTATGTTTCCTCTACTCAATTACAGAGGTAGTCTTGATGTTTGCACAGTAAAATCATTTTCCATAGAATTAATGTATTGTTTCATATTTATGTTTAATTTATTTATTTTAGTATTACTCACATAATAATTATTCTCTTATATAGGTGTATTCATTTTTTATATTTGGGGTTCTCTTTTCATCTTTCATTCCTTTCTCCACCGAAACATCCACAAACATCTTCTACCTCAATACATTTCACCCCTAAAGTGTTGACATTTATCACTTTACTTTAAGTTCCCTCCACTGCTCAATAATAGAGGTAATCTTGAAATTTTCACATTAAAATTATTTTCCATAGAATTAGTGTATTATTTCATATTTATATTTAATTTATTTATTTTTAGTATTACTCACAATATTTTTTTTCTTATACATGTGGATTATTTTTCTCGAGTTGATGTGGTTTGTTCAAATATTCTCATGCAGTATTGGAATTTAAAAAAAGTAACTCAATGGAAATCATATTAACATTTATATTTAGGACTTTTTTTAGACTTTGGGATGTGTAGGAATCAACCGCACCTCAATCTGGCACATGATGTGACCGGTATGACTCCAAGTACTTCTTTCTATTTAGAATTGACATTAATTTTAATAAAAATGAAAAATGACATACCCAAAATTGATCTAAAATATTTATATTGTTTTGATACTTTAATAAAATGATCCATAAGTCATTTTTAACATGTAAGAATTAGTTTCACATCAATATGATATATGATGTGTCTGATATGACTCAATGTGTCCATTATTAGTTTAAAATTGATATTTGACTTTAAAAAGTTTCACTCACTGAAAAAAAAAAACCCGCTTGTATTTTTTTTATAATTTATGTCATTAATTCATAAATAATATTTGGTGTATAGGAATTGGTCTTGAATCATGTGAATACATGATGTCATCTGTATGAGTCAAAGTGTGTGTTTCAAGTTAAAAATGACACTATAGTAAAAAAGAAAAGTGACATACTAAAAATAGAGAAAAAACATTCAGATTATTTTGATAATATAAGAAAAAAATCCAAAAGTTTTTTGAGACATTCATGAATCATATTCACCTCAATCTAATGCACGATGTGATCAGTATGACACTATGTGCATTTTTTAATTAAAATTGACATCAATTTTAGTAAAAGGCCTACTTAACTACTCAAAACCAAGAAAAAAAATTCACATTCTTTAAATAATTTAGTAAAATGATCCATACGTCATTTTTGATGTGTAGGAATCAGCCACACCCCAATCTGATACATAATGGGATCAGTATGAGTCAATTTCTGTGTTTCAATTTTAAAATGAAATTTTAGTAAAAAAGGACTTGTGACATACTCAAAACCAAGAAAACACATTAATATTATTTTGAAACTTTTTTAAAATGATAAATAAGTCATTTCGGACATGTAGGAATCATTCACACCTCAATTATAAGAACGGTGTGGTCGGTAAGACTCAAAGTGTGTCTTTTTATTTAAACTTTTCATCAATTTTAATAAAAAGGCCAAATGACCTTCTCAAAACTGAGTAAACACATTCACATTGTTTAAACACTTTAGGAAAATGATCCATAAGTAATTTTTAATGTGTAGTAATCATTTTAAACTTAAAATGATATACAATGTGATCTATATGATGTAAAGTGCATGTTTAAATTTTAAAATGGAATTTTGGTAAAAAAGACAAGTGATGTACTCAAAACTGAGAAAACACATTAATATTATTTTAAAACTTTAATAAAATTATCCATAAGTAATTTGGGATATTTTGGAGTCCTCTTCACCTCAATCTGACGTACGGTGTGACCGATATCACTCAAAGTGCATCTTTATATTTAAAATTGTCATCAATTTTAGTAAAATGGAAAACTTTCCTACTCAAAACTGAGAAAAAAAAAATTGGATTATTTTTATACTTTAAAAAATGATCTATAATTCATTTGTGACATTTAGAAATCAGTTACACCTAAATCTGATACATGATGTGCTCGGTATGACTCAAAGTGTCCATTATCAGTTTAAAATTGAAATTTTAATTCAAAAAGTGTCACTCACTAAAAACTGATCAAACATTCTCAAATTTTCATGATAATTTAGGATAATGATTCATAAGTAATTTTTAAAATGTATTAATCCATTTCATGTCAAATCGATACACGATTAGATTATAATGAGTAAAAAATGTGTGTTTCCAATTTAAAATGACATTTTAGTAAAAAAGAAAACTGATATACTCAAACCTAGGAAAACACATCCATATTATTTTGATACTTTATGAAAATGATCCACAAGTCATTTTAGACATGTTGGAATCATCCTCACCTCAATCCGATGCACAGTGCGATCAGAATGACTCCAAGTGCGTCTTTTTATTTAAAATTGATATCAATTTTAGTAAAATTAACAGTTTTATTAATTTATTTTTTTATATTATTACTAGAATAAGAATTTTTTTTCTTATACATGTGCATTATTTTTATCAATTAGGGTTGGTTCATTCATCAATTGCATGAGTCAAGTCATGATTAAAAGATAAATGAACATTGATTTTTTTGAATGTTTGTAATAATTATTGTTTATGTAATTGTATAGACCAATGTTTTAAATGTATAGAATATATAATTTTTTTCTTTTTTTAATGTTGTAAATTTCATTTCATTTAAATCTTGTATAGGTACTTATTTCTGTTGATATTTGGTGTGTTTCTAATACTGCAGTGTGATGATACTTCACATTGCAGCGGTGTTGTAGTATGTTGTTACAACACACTACAATATGGCCCTTCATCATTAATTTTATAAATATAGATAAATTTAAACTTTATTAGTGATTTTATAAGTTTTTATAAATAGTTCCTTTAGTGGAGCTAAATTAAAATGTTGATAAATAGTTCTTTTATCAGCTTTTTTAAAATTGATGATAAAGGTCCCATTTATCAACACTTTGTTTAGCATGGATAAAATAACCCTTTATTAGCACTTTTTTAGAGCTAGAAAAAGGTTAGGGATTTTGACCTCTCACAAGTATTAAGTTATTTTATATCATTTATAATCGATATTTCTAGAACTATTAAAAGCCTTTTTTTATTAGTGTTACACTATGTTTTTTGGTTTTATTAAATAGTTGTACTGATAAGGAATACTTTGAATAATGAATGTGATGAATAATTCAATGACTACCCTCATCATAAATCAAATAAAATAGTATCTCGGATGAAAATTCTTATTTCCTTGCTCATCCAAATATATTATGAAATTAATGGTAACATGAATCATGTTGAAATTCTAAATAGACAAAGGAACAATTCAGCATTGAGTCTTTTGTGTGTAAACATCCACCATCCTTCTATAGTTCCTCAGATCTATTTATTTTTTATCAATAGATCAATGAGATAGAAGAGACAATCTTCTTTTTCCAATTCTCAGACCATGAGATAGCTATTTTGGTTATGAATCATTTGGAAGGTGAAGATTATCAATGATGGACTCTTATTAATAATATGAGGCAAGAGGTGGAAATTGACACCCAAACATGGAAATTCCTAGAACTAGTGTATAAGGATGATGAATGCATCAGTACTTATGAGGTAAAATTCAAAAGACTTTCAAAGAATGATTAAAATTTATCATCAACTCTAAAAGATAAATTTATCAATTATTTATTGGATTGAGACCATGTATCTAAAAGTAATTATATAAAAGTGACTTTTATTGTTATTATGAAAAACATTTATGTGCTCTCAGGATTGAAATAGAGGTTGGAGACAGTCATTTTTCATATAGTTTTGGGTAAAATATGATAATTATGTAATTTAATAGAAATACTAATAGTAAAACCCATAGTAGAATGAAAATTGATCTTCCTTCATGCCAGAAGTGTGGAAGGAAAAATTAGGTAAACTGCTTTATGAGGTATTTCAAATATTTTAAGTGTGAAAAATAATGTCATCAAGAAAAATAATGATGATGTGATGTGAAGAGGCATGTCAATGAAAGTATTTGTGAGAAATATCAACCAAATATTCTACCCGCACTCAAATTCTATAATTTCAATGAGTATGGACATTATTCCAATAAGTGCACAAATTTTAGGTTTAATGATGATAATCAGTGTAAAAAAACTCTTAATGTCGGAGTAAAAGGGAAATATAATATGGTCAAAAATATTAAAATGGGTCAAGAGAAAAAATTGGTTAAAGGTACACTTATTATCCACTCTAGAACTATAAATTTATTATTTGATTATAGATCTAGACACTCTTTTATATCTAAATAATTTACTAATAGTATCACATCACCACATCAATAATTATATATTGATTTTGAATTAAAAAACTTATAATATAATTATTATTACATCTTAAGTTTATATATCCTATATGATAAATGTTTTTGGGAATTTTCTTCTTAAAAATATTGTTATACTACTTACAGTTGAATTTGATGTTAATTTACATTTCCTTATATAGATCCCATTTCAATTTCTAGAGAATAGAAGTCTCATTTGATATTCCAAATCAAACTATGATTATCTATTTGTGTAAGGATGAATAGGAACTACCAATAGAAATTTCATCCATTGTATGGGTCTTACTACCTATTCATGAGGGATATTTTTCTAAAATGGTTGGGGAGAAACTAACAATGCATTATTATGTAAAACTGATATTTTATTTAAATAATTAATATTTTTATTTAAATTTATTTTAAATTCAAAATAGATACATAAAACCTATATTATTATAATGTAATTCATTTAATTAATTTTATAATAATATTAGATATATAAAATTTTATTGAACCATTTTAACGTCTTTTTACCCACCTTCTAAGCACATTTACCCACCTTCTAGCCACATTTGCAAATTTTCATAAAATGTAATTTTACCGCTTCTATAAATTGAATTTCAAAAATAAGAGAGACACGGTTGACATCAGTAAGTAAAATGTGGTTCAATAGGATGAAAATAAATTTTGGTGAATAGTAACTTTTGAATTTTATTCACCTCTTTTAAAAGTAAATAAGGTAATTAAAGGTAAACATAATATTAAAATTACCCCAACACATGTCCTAATTCTGTTGGAAAAATATATTTCAACCAAAATCAACCTTATAACAAAAATAAGATCCTTTTGATTCATTTGGGATAGATTTGGACATTTATTATATTTTATTTAAAGAAGAGTTAAAAGTGTTAAATTCAAAATTTAATAAATAAACAATTTTTAATATAAGGATTCACATAAGATAAATTCGACTATAAATATTAATTAGAAATATAAAATCTTTTTTACATCATGGTATATTATTTATAATTTTTAGACATTAAATAATTAAATTTATTTATGATAGGATGATGATGTAGTAATTACCTTATTAATGAAAGATTAAAATAATTGATTTTATAAATATCAAAATAAATGTAAATTGAGAATTTTGATGCCATCCACGAATTTTCTAGGTTAATATGACATGTTGGTTTTGATTTAATGTATTTTTTTTGAAGTAATCAACTTGTTATGACTTTCCAAAAAAACTAAATACTAAATAGTGTGAACATTGACATAAATGATTTTTTAAAACAAATACAATATTATTAAATGACATAATATTTTTAAAAATATAAGGTTCTGCCAAAGGACATAAATAATTAAAAATATGTCATTAATGAACCACTTGAGGTTAACTTTTCATTTTATAGTAATATTATTAACCATGTATTATAATAATACAAGAATACATGGAAAAAGTTAAATTATTTAACTAAGGGTGAAATCTAAAAGATAAGGTTAATATTATGTCTGGCATTATGAATTCCATCGTTATGAAATTAGTTATTACATGAGATTATTTTATTAGAAGAATATCCATGTGCATGTCTATATGGTAATGTTTGATTTATTTTTTCGGTATTATATTCAAGTTTATGTCTAACAGTCTGTTTTTTTATTACACATCTGGCCTTAAAAGTTTATAGCTTCTTCCTAATTATTTACCCTTACTGAGCATCTGAGCTCACCCCTTTCTTAAGTTTTATTTTACCTAGATTCCAAGAAATTTATTATGATTAATATGCAAGGTTATTCTAAGGTAATAATGGAATTATCAAAGGATTATTTATGCTATGTTGTATTTTAGAATGTGTAATGTAACATTCATGTGTGTAATATATTTTCTGAGACTGCTAAACTGA
Organism: Viscum album; assembly: GCA_963277665.1. Lineage (NCBI taxonomy): Eukaryota > Viridiplantae > Streptophyta > Magnoliopsida > Santalales > Viscaceae > Viscum > Viscum album. Next base: position 184,958,256 of record OY728155.1, on the reverse strand, counting down.
TCAGTCCTTCAGGAATTGATTCCTTGTAATCATGATAATTTAATAAAATAATGCACTAGATCTGGGTAACTGGGGTTGGGGAATTACAATGAAAGGGGATAAATCATATTTTTCTCCAATGAATGTTCAAATATCCATACATGTGAGAATTAAAGAAGCACTGGAGGAAGTAGTGTAAATGAAGAAGGTAGGTATTGCTTCAGAGATCAACCTTGACTATGATATGTTGATAATATTTTGAAATTGAGTATTTTTCCAATCAATACCAAATTTTATAAAGGATGTTTTGGATAAATTTCATAGTTTATCATTCTCTATTCATCTTAGAATTAAGAAAATATATAGATATCTAAAAGATTATTTTTGGTAGGACAACATGAAAAGGGATATTGTAGGGTATGTATCTCAATGCCTGATCTTTCATGAAGCTAAGTCTTTAACATATAATTCTTATGGGATTCTATAATAAATACCCACACAATAATGGAAATGGTAAAATATTTTCAGAGACTTATTCATAAAACTCCCCAAAATATAAAAAGATTTTATTGTTTTTGGTTTTTAGGCAATCACATTGCAAAATAAGCACAATTTATTGCTATCAAATATGATTTCACTCATAAAAATATTTCCAGGATATAAATTAAGGAAGTGGTAAGATTACATGGAGTGAAACATTAATTTGTATTTGATTTGTATTCAAGGTTTACCCAAAATTTCTAGAGCGTAATTTAGTGATCATTGAATACAGAGTTGAGAATCAATATTATATGTCATCCAAAAATAGATAGTTATAATAAGAGGACCATAAAAACCTTATAAGTTATTTTGAAAATTTATTATTTGGATTTAAAATATGGTTGGGACCAGCAGCTTCCTCTAGAGTAGTTTTCTTACAACAATAGATATCACTTGATCATTCAGATGATTCCTTATGAATCCCTCTATGGAAGGAAGTTCAAAACTCTAACGTGTTGGGATACTGTTATACAAATAAACCCATTGGGACCTGATCAAGTAGATGAAATGGAATAGAAGGTTATATCCATTTAATATCACATCAAGGTAGCTCTAAATTGGTAGAATATTTATTCTGAAAATCTTCAGTGAGATCTATAGTTCAAAGTTTGTGATAAGATATTCTGATGAATATCAACTTGGAATATAGTTATGAGTTTTATAATTAAGGGAAAGTTAATCCATAAATATATTATCTCTTTTAAGATTCTTGATTATATCAGGAAAAATATTTATCACATAGTTCTTCAATTAAATCTCTCTCAACTTCATGATGTGTTCAAAGTATTCAATTTAAGGAAGTACAAAACTAATCCTTCAAATGTATTGAACTCAGTGGTTGTACCATTGGAGTGTGATCTTTGTGGAGATTCTGAATTGTATAGAGAATTTGTTATGAAATAGGACAACTCACATGGTCAAAGTTTTTGGAGAAACTATAAATTTGACGAATCTATATAGGAACTCGAGGATGTGGTGAGGTTGAAGTATCCTTAGTTTTTTCAATTCTAGTGATGGAATTTTGAGTAAGAATTTATTATAAAGAGGTATAATATGACACCTGGAGATTTTATTACATAATTATCATTAATAAATTAGAATTTTTCAATAGCTTACATTACACACAACACTTTAATTATGTGTATAATTCTTATATATTATAAATTGAAGCACATTATATAGTATTCAATTGAAATATAATTATCAAAGATAACTTGTAATTCACTTAGTAAATAAAATTTATTATAATTAATCATTTTGAAATATTTTCCATTAAGAATTTTTTGTATTATGTATATTTTATTTAAATATTATTTTCATTAATTTTAATGTTAATTTAGAGTATTAAACTTATAAAAAATATTGTTTATTGTGTATGTTTTATTTAAAGGTTATTTTATTTTTTTTTTCCTTCTTTATCTCTCCACCTATTGAGATTATTTTTTAAAACCCCTTGTGAACTTTTTTTCTTATACTTATATATCTCCATATCCATTCTTTTCTTAATTGTTTTCAAGAGAGAGTAAAGTTTGTGCATTGTAAATGGATTTTAACTAAGTAAGTCATAAATTATTCTCTCCCTATTATTTAATTAGTTCTTGGTTATTTGTTAAAACTAAGGTTTTTTTGTTCTTGTTTATCCTTTCAAACCAAAAGGATTTATATTATTCCTATTCTATTAAAATTAAGGTTTTTGAGATTATTGGTTTCTATTAAAACCAAGGGTTTTTGGTTTCTTGGTTTATATTCAAACCAAGGGGTTTATTAATTTTAACCTCATGACCATTCTCAGAGGTATGAGACATAGGGGTACTTTATGGTACTATTTAAATACTTCTTAATCAAATTTTCTATGTTAATTTATTTTCCTCACTTTAATTTCCACATTTCATTCACATAATTTCCTTGTTTTAATTTCTATTATGCCTAAATTTTATGTTATTTACTACTTACTTCATATCCCTATGTCATTTATTACATCAATAAATTTATTCACATTAATTTTTAAATAGGAAATTAACCCCCCAAGAAATTTCTATTTCTATAACGCTACAATTTGTATCAAAGGGAACCTTTGACCTTATTTCAAAAACCTGTTTTGAAAATCTTATTTACCTCGATATCATCCATTGATATCAATGGGTGAACTTGATTATAATTTTAAATCTATTTTTAAAATTATTATTTTTCAAAAATGATTTTTTATTTTCAAATACTATCTATTTTTTAAATTTTGATTACAAAATGGCATCTACTTATTATAGTCATTCTCCATTATTTTATGATTAAAATTATTTCTACACGAAAAAACACATGTCTACTTTACTTGGTATAATTTATCATCCTTCTTGGAAAATGGAAATTCATGAGTTAGTTCCAACTAAATAATATTAACAAAAATAGACACCGGAAGATATTAAAATTTTGGAGCTTAACAACAAAGCTATAAATTCCTTGCATTACTATTTTTAACAAAATGAGTTTAATATAATATCTTCATGTAAAATATACAATGAAATATGTAAGTTATAAGAAGTTACTCATGAAGGAACCAATAAATTCAAAGATACTAGTTCATACATATATTTTTAAGATTTTAAAATTTTCTCCATGTAATAAAATAAATCTATTACAAGCATGTTTAATCATTTCGCTGACATTTACAATGGTAGAAAATCTCATGGTGATGTTATTTCAATAAAAACACCTATTACAAAATCTAATGGGTTTTGACTAGTTATTTGGATCCTAAAGTGATGTAGATCCAAGAAACCAATGATATTAAAAATATAGTAGTTGGGGAACTCATAGGCTCCATTATGACATATTAAATCATGATGAAATTCCAAATGTTTAAAGAATTATTGGAATTCAAGGAAACCAAATGGGATATTTCTTTCAAATAAATTCAAGATGATGATTCATCTAAAAGTAATATCGATGATGAAGGTTAACATGATAAGCTTATCCAAATGGTGAATAAACTTGTGAAAAAGAATAAATCACCTTGACATTCCAAAAATAAAGATCAAATTGAATCACCCACTATGACCTGTTATGAGTTTAACAAAAAGGTTCATATAAGTCAAGGATGCCTGATTTACAAGAAAAATAAAAATAAGAAAGAAAAGGAAGAAAGCATTTAAAGTCGCTAATTGTAGTGTAAGTGATGATTCCATGGAATCTCCCCCCTCAAAAAACTCAAGTCTAAAAAACCTCATGGTATATATCTAGGTGGATAACCAGGTTAGTACTCTAATGTCTCCCTCCCATACTCTTTCTCAAAGTTTGTCTTTCTCCTCTTATTCTTCAATTTCCATAAACTATGAGGATATTTATATTTCATATGATGAACATGGAAAATATTTCATAAAACTTCATTCTAATTTCATAAATCTTAATAAGAAACATGATCAAGTTTTAAATTAAAATTATAACCTTTCAAAATAAAGGGATGGTTTGATTTTAAAAATAAAAATCAACCCGATGTTGGTGTTTTCAAAAACAATCAAGGATCTCAAAATATATATTTTAAAAATCACCCAAAGTTAAAATTTTCTAAATATAATCCATGGTTCTCAATGCATCAAAATAAAAAAATCATTGTTTGGGTTTTTCAAAAGTTAACGAAACATCTTCGAAAACAAATTATTTTATGAAATTAATTTCTAAAAATAAAAGTTTAAAATATTTTCATAAATATGGCCATATTATATATTAATATAAATTTGAAAATTATTGATATATAATACCTAAATAGATTCATTTGTGTTCCAATATTATTTAAAAAACTAAATAAGTAAGGGTTCCAAAGTATTTAATTGACAATTTTTGCGGACCTAAATTTTTTTTATACCCAAATAATCTTGTGGTAACATTGTTGGACCCTCAATGGTACCAAAAATATAATTTTAAATATCTCTTTCATTGATTTTACACTAAACAAAAATGATCTATAAAATGTTGGATTCTCATAAAATTGGTGTTTTTATACCAATTTAAGTGTTTGATTTATCCTATTTCTATATTGAGCTTAATGTATTTCTCTCTAAGTGAGGGGAATCCTTGATCTTCTATATCTGAAGAATCTTTAGACATCATGAGAAACCTCATGTGAAAAAGGTTCTTTATTCTTTATTTTATTTTATCTCATGAATATTATTTTAAAATATCATCTATCATTTATTATTTCTTTAGTAAAAGAGGAGATGATGTCTTTTTAGATTTTTTATTCTACTTCAATTTTATTTTTCTTTTCTTTAACTCTTTATTCTTTGGTTATGATCCCTTTATGTTAATTGTGAAATCATTTAAGGGTTAGAATTATAAATTTCAATTATTTTTCTTTTTCTTTTAAAATTTATCTTAAATATTAATATTATCTATTATCTTTACTTTTTATTTGAAATAAATTATTGTATCCTCAATGTTTTATCTATATTTCATTTTAAAATAGTTTACTTTTTTCAATATTGTTTTAATTATTTTTCCTTCTCTCTTATCTAAGTATGTTATCAATGATTTACCTTCTATTAAAATCATGTTTTAATTGTCAATATCTTGGTATGATATTATCTTTATTCTTCAAAAATATTTTATAAATATATCTATCTCCCAATATTTGTAAGTTTCTTATTGATAATCTCAAAGGAAGAGAATTTTTTGTGTTATAGGTGAAAGAAAAAAGATTTTTTTTTCAATATATTTTTCATCATGAGGGAGAATTTGATTAAAAGTTTCTCAATTGGGGAGATACGGTTTCATGATTATTTGGTAACTCCTTCCTTTTTAAATTTACCTCTTCATATTCTTGTTTTTTATATCAAGTGTTTGTGATCACCAAAAATGGAGATATTTTTATATACCATAGTTTAATTGTTTCAATAATTGGAAACACTTTAATATATTTCTAATCAGTTTCTATATGTTTCTAGGTTGTTTCTTGTTTTTTTATTAAGTTATGTTGGTAGGAAGATATCCATTATGAAGTTGGTTTCTTGATAGATTCCAAGGGATTTTTATCCAGGATTGTGTAGTCAGAATCACCGAATATCCAGTAGAATATAAAAGAACCATCATAATTTCATAAGGACAACCAACTAGTCAATGAAGGCCACTGGCTAGCAGGTTGTAGAATATAGTGTGTAGATGTTATCTAAAATCCCACAGGCTAACCGATGTAGGATACTAAGTATCTGATGGCATCAAGATAGATTATCATAGGATATATTTATGATAGTTAAAAGGTGTTTATTTCAACTCATAAATGACTTGACTTGATTTGTTAGGCCCTGACACCATATAGAGACCATAAAATGAGATCAAGGAAGCCTCAATTCTCATTCCACCACCACAAAAATCAATGTTTTAAATCTATAATGATCCTGAGCCGCAAAGATTGGTCAAATTATCTTATGATCTCTGAAGAGGATAAATTTCTCTACTTTCATTTTCAAAGAGAGATTTGGATTTCATTATTTCAGGAGATAAAAGCACCCAATCAATGAGGGTGGTCTATTCAATGACTTCATAGAAAGAAATATTTACTTTCTTGATCCATCTTCTTCTGACTTCTTTCGAAATCCTCCTATTGAGTTTATCTTATGAAATACATTGTTCTCTTTCTTCGTATCCCTATCTCTCTTTCCATATATTTCTTGTTCTAAATTCATTAATGAGAGAGTGAATTCTGTATATTATAAAGGGAATGTAATTAAGAAATTAATAAACAATTTTGTCCTTACTATTTCTTTGGCACTTGGTTATCTATTAAAATTATGGTTTCCCAGATCTTGGTTATCTATTAAAAATAAGTGATTGAGGATCTTGCTATATTAAAAGTATGGTTCTTGAGTTTCATGGTTCTCATTAAATTCAAGGGGTTTTAGTTTCTTTGTTCTTATTCATTTCGAGTGGTTTATTAAATTTAACCTCACATTCATTCTCATGGGGAGGATATGTAGGGGTACCTTCGGGTAATATTTTTAAAATTTATTAACAAACTTTTGTGTTCATTTGTTTTCTATACTTAAATTTCTTCATCACTTTAACATAATTTCCTTATTTAATTTATAATATGATTAGATTTTATAATATCAATTTCTTACTTTATGCCATCATATCACTTATTTCATCGATCATTTTATTCAATTTAATTTTTAAAAAGGAAATTCACCCCCCCCCCCGATTTTCATTTCTCCAACCCAACACATACTCTATCTTAGCTTTGAAAATTTGTCCACTTTTGGACACTTATAATATTTTATAAATCTGAATATTTAAAAGATTAAAACCAACCTCACTTATAAAAGGGAACCTAATCACCTCTATTCCTAACACTTCTTGAACCACTTATCTCAACCAAACCCAGACTAAATCTATTTTTAGCATTCCTAGCCGCCTTCTACAGGTTTTTATCTTCCTAAAAGACCAAACGAATTTTAGAGTTGGTGTCCTAGAACAAATAGTGTGTACTTTGAATTGCATGAATATTTAAAGAAGATAATACTAATTAAAATATTTTATTACCTATCATTCATAGTTCTGTGTGACATTAATGTAATAAAGTTTTAGAGTATCTATTTCATTGAAAATGGAATAGCATTTCTCTAATGTAAGGAGGCCTTAAAATGTCATGATGATATTCTTAAATCTTGTTCTATGGTCAGAAAACATTATATGATGGGGAACATAGTATGTTGATAGGTAGGTGTGATTATTATTAATCATATCAGAAATTACCTCATGAATTTCTCACTTGGTAGTCTCCAAGAGGGGAGATTATAATAATAAAACCACCTATAGGAATTCCACATGTTATGTATGTCATTGAAATTTCCTATTTGTGAGTGCATGTAATGATCATTAAACTTTAATATTATTACTAATTCATGTCACAACATGGATACTTTTATATACTTACCAAAACCATGATTCCAAATTTTCATGGGAAGTTGGGTACATTGGGTTCGTAATGAATCGAATTTTATTAATAAATAAGTCAAGGAATTATCTCTCCCTTCAATAATTATGTAAGTTAATATTTTATCACTTTGATTAAATTAGAACTGTCAAATTAAATTCTATAGGCATGGTGTGATGATGAGTTTATTTTAGAGAGTCAAAGAAATATGTATCAAAAATATATGTTGACGACATGGGTTTGTAACCTGATTGATGAGATATCATGACAAAGGTATTCTAATGCACAGTGTGCCCTTGTGTGTGGTTGTCGGCATTGTGACATTAACTTATATATCTTAGGTGCCTTGACCCATTACAAGATATTAATATTGGACTTTAAGCAGGCATACCTAATTCCAAAGAGAGATAATCATAGAGGGTGAAACACTAAGTGTTTCCATAGATTGCAATTAAATACTATTTGAATTTAATTATTTGAATAAATATTATTCTCAATTATGAGGAATAATTTTATTTAGGATTTATTAATCACTTAAATTAATTAAATATTTCTAGTCATTGTAATTAATTATGACATAGATATATAATATTATATGATGGTTTTTGTAAAATTAAATTATATTTTAATCCAAACTCTGTCTCTATAAAAATGATTACTATGTCTACTATGTAGTGATTGATAGGGATTGAGAATTATTGTGCACAATGAAATCTAGAGCTCTCTCTAAAGATTGTGGAACACTCTACATATTATCTTTCTTCCTCCAACAAAAAATGAATGAGATTAAAATGAAATTACTTCAAGCCCAAAGGAATATTCTTAATGTTAAATATGAACACCACAAGATAATTGATCTGTCACACTACCAACTAACAGTCAATCATCATTTTTCGAAGATCTTATAAGCACAAGTGAATCACTGCTAGAGGGATTATACACATGGATTCTACAAGGGAAACATATATTAGATGAAAAGGGTTTTAGATGATCAAAAACTTAAAGAAATAAAGATATCAAGATTGGTCTATTCCTATTTTGGATCTAATTAAAATAATAGTAAATTAAATATTAAAATATCTTCTCTTAGTTTTGGAAACATTATTTATCAATATTCTTGGAAGAAAATTCATTATTCATGACATTTCCAGATTTTACAATATTTGAATGATCCATTGAATATAAAAATTTATTTTTTGGGATCATCCTTGATAAGAACATCCTCTATACTCAGAATCATCACTCAAGGATCCTTATAGAGGGATCTAAAGGAATTTTCTCAAAGAAGTGATAATCATTTTCATTGAATCCTTTCAAGTATATTATTATTATAAAACTTATAAATCTTTAATAAACATATAAATATTATTACATAAGTATATTTACTATATTTAAATGGTTTTGTGTTAATGTTAAAACCATTTTCTATATCATTTATATCTAATAGAAAATGAAAACATCGCTCATGTGTACGTATGGACTACAGTCTCCATGAAGTGTTGTATTTTATTTTCCATAATTGACTCCTTTGATGGTTATATAGATGAATTTAATTGATATATATTATTTTTATAACATAATTATGATTATGGATATATAATATATTATATAACTTCTTACCCTTCTTTCTATCAGAAAATTATAATGTCGCTTGTGCGTACGTGTGGAATACCACCTCCATGAAGCAATGTGATTGATTTTCATTTTTTATTTTCATGGTAGGTAATAATGATATATTTAATGAATATATATGATAATTATGATATAATAATTATTCTATAAAGGATAATTATTATTTACCTTTATTTCATTCTACCCATTGAAAAGTGGAAACATCACTCATGTGTATGTATGTACTACCTTTCTCATATCACCTTTATTTCTATGCGACATATTCTATATTCATCAATTATTTATTTTTTGTGGTGTATATAATAACTATGAATGTATTTTATGATTATTTTTTTGATAATTATGGTGATTTACAAATCCATATAAGGTTATGAATTTTATGAGGTTTTCATTCAGATATTACCAAAATTGTAAGGGTTTATGTTACAATATCATTTATTTTTAGTATTATCTATGTTAAATATACATTAAGGTAAATTATATAATACTTATCCTTTAAATCCCGTATATTTTATTATACTCTGATAATTTATGGATTTTTCATTTTTTCCTTACTTTTTCCTCTCTTTGGTATTTATAATGATCAAAAAAATGTTTTTATAAATGCTGGCCTTATTTATTATTTTTGTATTGGTAATATTTCCCCTCCATGTACGTGTTCTTAAAAAATAAATTTATATAAGTTCATATAAATACTTAAATGTTTTAGTATGGTTGTTTTTATAACCGTTTAATCTCTTTACAAATTTTTTAAAAAAATATTTTCAATATTTTTACATATGTCACACTTTTGAATTTTGACAGAAGTACGAAAGGAATTTTTTCTATTAAATTATTATACATGAGTATATTTTACCATATACATATATTTCCTTCTTCATGATTCTTAATTTAAATTTTTTAATTTTTTACAAAATAAAATAATATTCCCATTCTTTCTAGGAATTTGTGTTTCAAAAGTTAACATAAGAAAAGAAATCTTTTATCTTGATTTTGAAAGCTTTTTTTAAATGCTTTTATAAAAGTGATTGTTTATATTTGTAAACTTTATCTAAGGAATATTATAATTCACTAGGGGTGTGATTTTATGATACCATATTCTTTTATAGATGACTTACGATGATGGTTTTATTGGGATAATTTTGTAAAACTAGTGTATTTTCCATGGATTAATTATGTTATGATAAGATAATCAATTATCTTATGATACAATCCACATAATTTATCTAGATGGATTATGATTATGAGATTATGATATTTTTATGAAACCCATTTCTTTTCAAGGGGTTATGATATCATGATATGATGAATTTTTTATGATCTTCTGTCACACATATGTATGTTTTCATTGGGTGATGGGTGGTACTTTAATTATATATATCTCCAATGAATTATTTAAAGATTTATATCTAATTAGATGATATGAATAAGGATGGGTAGTATGCACATTTTCGGAATGATCAATGATGGAGAGAGAACCAATTCCATGAATGAATGAGTATGTGTAATGAAACCATTCCATAAATTAATGAGAATGGGGAGTGACTCATTCCAAGAATGATAAGAGGTTAGGGAGTGAACCCAATACATTATGGGGATTTTAAACTACATGATTATTTTAATAATAGTGATCCTTAACTAATGAAATTATATTTTAGGATTATTATTATTCTATAAAATTCCTATGACACACACTTATGCTTATGATATGCTCTCACAGATCATGATTGATTAATGTTGATTTTCCACTATTGTAACTCATGTCTTTTGAAATGAAAAATCCTTATGCTATGACTCAATATTTATGATCTATGATAGATTGGGTATGAAGATCATAAGTTATTATCATGATATCATACACTTAAGATTATCTTATGATTTCATATTAACATCAATTGATATCTCTCATGTTTACCCTTATTGAGCATCCCATATCACTCTTTATTATGTTTTAATTCTCCCAAGGTTATGAGGAAATATTTTAATTAGGGTATATCTAAGAAGTTTAATTTGATAGAAAACCTTTTTGATAGATCTTGAATATATTTCATGAAATAAGTTGATTATTTATCTAGTCTCCAAAGTCACTAAACCTTTATAGTTCAGGTTAATGTATTATTGTGATATGTATTTAATATTCATCTAAAATGATGCCATATTTATGTATGTGATTCTTAGGTAATCTCAACACCCATCATGTTTTACATAAATCAAAGTATATTACAAAATCAAGACTTGGTTATGGTACATTAAATCCATTTTAGAATTCATTTCTTCTTTCCACCTTGTATCTTCTAAGATTCTAACGGGTTCCTTATGTGATAAAGGTTCATTATTATAAAATAATAATGTGTCACCATCTTCAGTGACTAGAAAACTATATTGATTTGGTTCTATAACCTCTATAGTTCCCCTATATAGTACTTATGTCCCTAGAATAACCACTTCCACTAAACTTTATGGAATTTTTTCTTGTTCCAATTCTTGTGTATCTTAATCCTCAACTTTATCGAAGTTAATCTCACTCCCAAAATCTTATTTAGAGATGAGATCCCTCTCAAGGAACATGGATTGTCTTTCCATTATTATGTTTTTTATGATAAATATAGATAATATCCCCTTATTTTCATATGATATCCTATAAAGATTCACTTTATTCCTTAGGGTGCATGTTTTTTTACTAGAAGTGACCTTAAGAAATGATTCATATCCCCACACACGTAAATTTAACAACCCGGATTTACTCCCACACCATAAATCATATGGGATTCTACTTTAAAATTTATTTAATGATTGTATTATTTTGTTCATTTCAATTTTTAAGGAATACCCCCAAAATGATAATGGAAGGATGAAATTTCTCATCATATATATCAACATATCCATTAAGGTGTGGTTACTCCTTTCATAACACCATTCCACAATGTTTTATATGGAAAATTCAGTTGATATAATATCAAAAAATCCATTAGATAATCAATGAGATATTAGTTAAGATACTTCCTACCATGATCTTAGTGGTATATCTTTAACTTCTTACAAAGATGATTCTATAATTCATTATTTTATCCCATAAATTTAAAAAATGAATTATACATATACCACATTAAGTAGAAATATCTATATTTAGTAAAATTTATGAAGTTAGATTATTCACCTCTAGATTCAACTAGAAAAGGACCACACACATCTATATGAACTAACTCTATAAGATTTGTATCCCTTTCACACATTCCACTGAATTGGGATTTAGTTATTTTACTATTTATAAAACCTGACATATATCTAGGGTCTTTAGTTTAAAAGTATTTAAATATAATTCTTGATATGTCATTGTGAGATGATTATCACTTAAATTACCAATCCAATGAAAAAAAAAATGAGTGTGATATAAATCATGTAATCTTGATTCATTATTAATTTCCATAACTTTCTTTTTATAGTCTAGTATGGAAATACTGTTATTCACATGTGTTATCCCATAACATTTTCTATATTTTTAAAATTAGAAACTCTTATTTCTAAACATGATTATAAATCCTTCCATATCAAAACTAGAGAGGATATAATGTTTTTGGGTATATTAGGAAAATAATAATAGTCCTTTAAAATTAGAAATACACTAGTCAATAATGTGAGATGGCAGTCTTTAGAATCCAATGCAGCTAGTCTTATTCAATTAGTATCTCAAATATCCACCTAACCTCTATAAACCTTATGAAGTCAACATTGTTAATATATTTGGAAAAAGAATTTAAGTACCAATAAAAGTACATAATTCCTAAATGGTAAAAATGGAGATATTACATCTGATAAAAATTCACCCAAATAATTTGTTTGATTTCTCACTAAGGCATAGTTTTATTACAGTGTCTATTACTACCACATAAAAAACACTTTGCATCCCACTCCTAAGCCTATCCCTTGATATTTATCCTCTATTAAGGTAATTTTAAAGGTTTCATGGACTTGGAGTCAATATTATTGATTTTTCCCTTCCCTTTATTCTTATTTATGATAAGGACTAAAGGTTTTTAAGCTTAATATCCTTATTGGACAGGAGAATTTTATTTAAGAGGTCAATAAGAGTCTTATATGTATTATTTATATTAAAATTCACAAAGAATTGGAGAATCTATAAGTAATTGAAACAAGAATGAGGACTCTTCAAAATTAATTGGGTGTATAGAAACCCATAATTTCCAAACGCTTAATGAATTCAATCATCATGACTACATGAGATCCTACTAGTGAACATTCTCTAATATTTCACGTAAAGAGTTCCTTAGATTTCACAAACCTCTATTTTATAATTTTATCCTAATAAATATCATTGAGATGAGTTAATACAATGTATGAATACATGTATTTGAATATATTTTAGAGATCACTTGTCATGGATGATAACAAGAGTCATTAGATATCAAATGCATCATCAACAAACTTCTAGAATAAAGAATACATCACCATGCTTGTAAAGACCTGTAAAATTCAAGGAAATTTTTTTCTTACTTTTCTTGGGAATTTTACAAGAACGCAGTTTCTGACGGCACCTGATTCTGAGGCCCGGTGTGCCCGGAATCAAAATCTGAAGTTTATCTCGGGTACGTTCAGTGAATGAATGAGCGGGTTTTTCTAACTTTTAAATTGGTGCTCGGAATCGAATTTTGAGGGCACCAATGGAATCGCATCACTGGTAATTGCTTAGAAACACCTTTTTCGGAGTTGCGTTTGCTCGGGTGTGGTTTTTAATTTTTTTGGGTTAAGTAAAGAAATAAAATAAAGTGGTGCGATAATTTATTTTATTTCACTTAAAGCGGCTTAACCTAAGTTAAGCGGATAAGGTGGTACCCACCATATCCTACCCACTTATTAGGATATTTGTGAGATGGGTCCCGCACGAGCCCCGCCGTTTCTTTCCTTCTAAGTAACGCACCCGCAACCCCCCCCCCCCCTTTTAATTAAAGTCAACCTGTGCGTTTAATTAAATATTAAACGCCCCTATTAATTGGGTCGTTTAAGCGTTGCAATTAATTCAATTAATTGTTGGATTCTTTTTATGAATTCCAAATGTTGGCATGAGAAATAAAATAAGACCAACACTTATTTTATTGAGGGGTTGCTTGTTGAGAGGATTTATAGAAAGCTCTAAGGCTTGAAGATCTCCATCCTCCTTCGTCGAAGAACGCGAAGAATGCGAAGAACACTAAGAACGCATCGTCGTCGACGAAGGATTTTGAACCCTCAGAGATCGACGACGTGATGTCGTGTACCGTGACGCCGATGATCCTCCTTCCGCGATGCCGATGATCCTCCTTCCGCGACACTTCTTCCGCGACGTTCATTCCCCCGTGACAATCTTCGATCATCAACCGATTGAGGTAGGGGTTGCGGTTCTTTTAAATTATTCATGAATTATATCCTCGGCTTTATTTCAAATGGTTCTTTTTAAATATTGTGGTTTTTATACCCACGACATATGTTTAAAATATTTGTCGGAAGACTTTTTAAAACCGCTAACATGGTGGGTGCAGACCAACGAACAAGTCTGAACCCACCGTCTCTTTGTTCTTGGTGAGAGGATTGGTGAGCGATGGAAAAGCAGGCCGCACGGGCGATGTGAGGTCCTTGCAGTGAAGGACAGGCCCGGGGAGGGCCATTGGTGAAGACGGCACGCAATTCCGACCACCGGAACTCGTTCGGTGGTCCACGGAGCGGCCCGCCGGCGCGCCTCGCCGGCACGGTGGCGTCGGCGGAAGGTGGCGGCGGCAGGCCATGGTCCCGCGACCGCGCGGGTCCGGAGGGAGCGTGACATGGCAACCAGCTACGTCCACTGGCAAGGGCAGCCCCACGCGGGGCTGCGGTCTCTCCATGCGGGGGCAGCACGCCCCCCGCTTCGCTCGGCCGTAACGGCCAAGCCGACCCGCTGGCCACCCGGCTGGGGCCAGCCGGGCCGCGCCCCGCTGGGTCAGACCCGAACCCGGGTCAGGTTGACCTGGTTCGGGCTGACCGAGGGGGGTTGGGCCGGGTCGGTCCGGGCCCAGACCCCCCGTTTTCGGACCCCTTTCGGTCTTTTGCTCATATCTTGGGCTACGGACCTCCGATCGACGCACCGTCAGCGGAGATGCAATCCTTGGATCGAGATGGTCGTTTCGACATATTACACTCAAGGTTTCTGAGTACTTTGGTTTCGACCAGGTTGGTTCGTACACGAAACCAACCGGGCCCTCGGAGCGGAAACGCTCAGAACTTGAGTTCCGGACGTCCGATTGACAAACCGTCGACTTTGGTGGATTCCTCTAAGTGAGACGGACCTTTTGGATTACTCCGCTCGAGGATTGGATGTAGTTGGAGTACGGTCAGGTTGTTTTTGACTTAAAAACCAACCGGGCCCCTAGGACGAAAAAGCCAATAACTCTCAGACCGGGCATTCGATTGACGCGTCGTCTATGACGTTGAGTTCCTGTTGACGATACAGAACTTTTGGATACATCAACTATGGACTTTGTGTCAGTTGATGTATCAGCCCTCGGCTCGTGGAGCAGACCCTCCCAAACGAGCTTGCTGTGTGCGGGAACCCTAGAGCTGGCTGCGACTGCGATGATGATGACGAATGTACAGAGATCCTCAGTGGATTTGACAGCGATGACTACAGCACTCAGCGATCCTACGTGGATCAGTGCTACCGATCCTGTGTGGGTCAGATCCTGTGTGGGTCAGCGATCAGCGGTCCTGGGTGGGCCAGCGCCTACAGATCCTGTGTGGGTCCGATCCTGTGTGGGTCATTGTGGGGGTTAGTTACCTATCGATCTTTTGTGGGTCAGATCCTTTGTGGGTCATTGCGGGGGTTAGTTACCTATCGATCCTTTGTGGGTCAGTTCCTTTGTGGGTTATTCCGGGGGTTAGTACCTATCGATCCTTTGTGGGTCTGGTGGCTTAGATGAATCAGTGGCATTATCTGATCATCTCTATCATCTTACGAAGATGTATACCTGTGTGAGCTGAATCCGTTTTGCTTTCCTGTGTGGACTGGGTTGTGATTTTCTGTGTGGATTACATTGTGATTTCCTACGTGGACTGGGTTGTACTTGGTCTTGGACGTTGGATCATACTGGAATTGATGACTTAGGTATATGTATAGGCATATACCTAAGCAGTGTCTGATATTACTTCGTGATTGTATCTTTCCTTTTTGGATTATCCTTTGTGGATTTTGGGAGACCTTCGGGGGTCTCAGGGTCCCTACTGAGTATCTTATACTCACCCCTGCACGGGCTATGCCCGCACTACATTGTGTTGGTTGCAGACGATGGACAGCTCTGATCGTGGTTGAGGCTTGTGGGGCAAGACGGTACCTGGAGGTGGACCACTGGGCAGGACGTACTCGGAGCGGACGGCTGGACCCGAGGAGCTGTGGAGGCTATCTGTACCCACCCTTCAGGTGGGACTTCCAATGGACGGCTCGACGTTGCGGCTTTACTTTCAGTTGCTATTTTCCCTTTCCAGTTGTACTTTACTTTCAGTTTGGGTTTGTATTCTAGACCACTTATTTTTCTGCACTTACTATTGTATCAGTTTTTACTTAGTGTTTGCTTCTACTTCTTGCTTGCTCTGTGGTGTTTTTTTACTTTACAAAGGAAATGTCTTGCCTTTTTATTGGGAATTACGCCTTGGTGCTAGTCGCCAGCCCCTGGCCTATTGAAGGCGGGCTTGGGGTAGTCACGGCACGGGCCCCGAGGACGGGTCGTGACAAATTGGTATCAGAGGAGTTCGGTTATACCGCAGAACTCTGGACTCTGATCTTTTTCTATGAGTAGCAATAATGTTAAGAGTATTGAGTGTGGTTATCAGTCCAGGGAGTCCAGTGTTGGTGCAGTGGCTGACGTATCCGTACACCAGGACCCTGACTTCTGATTTCCGACTTAATACACAAAAACATTGATTGCATGTGTGTTTCAAGTTTTCTTTGTGATTACTTTATGTCAGCACACCAGGTATACTATTCTGACTGTGGTGCACCTGTTTCTTTTCAGGATGGCCCCACGACGGCAGCTAGCTAGGGTTCCGAGAGTTGTGCATGACGACAGCCCACCGAGCGACGAGGCCTCGGTACAGGGCCCTTTGACATCTGAGGCACCGGAGGTACCCTTACCCGCCGATCCACCGATGATACCAGCCCCAGCCGCTGATGATGCACGTCGCCTTAGTGCACTACACGAGTTTCAGCACCAGCGACCACCCAGGTTCTGCGGGGAGATGGACCCTCAGGAAGCTGAGGATTGGCTGGAGGTAGTGGTACGAGTTTTCAGGTTAGTGAGGACACCAGAAGACCTCATGGTGATCCTCGCAGTGAGCCTGCTGCATGCGGCAACAGGCAGATGGTGGAGCTTGATGCTCCAGGTGCACGATGAGGCATCTCTCCTCTGGACGGACTTTGAGAGCCTCTTCCGCTTGGAGTTCGTCCTAGCCACCCTCCGTGCGGTGCGTATCCAGGAGCTTCAACAGCTGCGGCAGGGCAGCTTGACGGTCTCCCAGTACTCGGCTAGATTTACCGATCTCTCGTGCTACTCGACAGACATGGTACAGGGCCCATTCTTCCAGGCTCGGACCTTTGAGTAGGGATTGAGGCATGAGATCAGGGCATCGCTGTTCTCCCTCAGCATTTCGACTTAGGAAGGAGTACTGGAGCGAACCCTTTTGATCAAGAGCTTCCTTGCTGAGTCTACATCAG
This sequence comes from Viscum album, assembly GCA_963277665.1. NCBI lineage: Eukaryota > Viridiplantae > Streptophyta > Magnoliopsida > Santalales > Viscaceae > Viscum > Viscum album. The sequence goes on along the minus strand of OY728155.1, from coordinate 184,940,452 downwards.
CAGCGAGACCTACCGCGGGGCGGCACGTAGCAGAGTCTTCTGCAGCAGGTAGTTGACAGATGACTCATGGGTCCAGGAAGACCAAACCCTCAGGCAGACGACCTTAGGACACTGGCTCAGCAGTGCGGGGCACACAGTGCGGAGCCAGTCTTTCGAGAGGCACCGCGTGGGGACACCGACTGTGAGACGCGGCGTGCACAGATATCCTCAGGACAGGCACCTGATGGATTCTTCGTAGGAGGAGAGCACGACGTCCTTTTCAGAGGACGTACCTTGGTACCAGTTTCCTTGCAGGAGGAGGTACTGAGAGAGTTTCACACTTCCCCTTTGGCGGTACATCCTGGAGTGGCGAAGATGTACCAGGATCTCAGACGACATCACTGGTGGCCGGGCATGAAGAAGGTTGTAGCAGAGTTCGTTTCTCGATGCCTCACCTGCCAGCAGGTGAAGGCAGAGCATCAGGTACCAGCAGGCTTGGTACAGCCCTTGGAGGTCCCGGAGTGGAAGTGGGACGGGATATCTATGGACTTCATGACAGGACTTCCATGCACTTCCAGAGGTCACGACTCCATTTGGGTGATTGTCGACCGACTCACCAAGTCGGCTCACTTCTTACCCATCAGAGAACTGGGCTCAGTGGAGATCTTGGGACGCATCTACGTTCAGGATATTGTATGGCTTCACGGTGTTCCATCATCTATTGTCTCCGATCGAGATGCTCGCTTTACTTCCTGGCTTTGGAAGGGGTTGCAGGAGGAGTTCGGGACGCAGCTACGTCTGAGCACCGCCTTTCACCCTCAGATGGATGGTCAGACAAAGAGGACCATCCAGACTCTCGAGGATATGCTCTGTGCATGTGTCCTTGACTTTGGTCGTAGTAGGGAGGACCACCTACCCTTGGTGGAGTTCGCGTACAACAACAGATACCACTCCACCATCGGGATGGCACCATACGAGGCGTTGTACGGCCAACCTTGCAGATCTCCTTTGTGCTGGACAGACCCTGGGGAGTCAGCACTTGTGTGACCGGAGATGGTCCAGGACACGACAGAGAAGGTCCAGATCATCCAAGAGCAAATGAGGACAGCTCAGAGCCAGCAGAAGTCTTATGCTGACAGGAGGCGGAGGCCACTGTAGTTCGTGGATGGCGACCACGTCTTCTTGAAGGTCTCACCTCGACGTGGATTACGGAGATTTGGTCGAGGCAGCAAGTTGTCTCCACGCTTCATCGGACCATTCCAGGTCCTCAGCAGGATTGGCGAGGTGGCTTATCGCCTAGATCTACCACCTCAGTTGCACCGAGTGCACGACGTCTTCCACGTGTCCCAGCTAAGAAGATACGTGCACGACCCGACGCATATCATTGACCATGGGGAGCTGGATGTTGATGACGGGGCGACTTTTGCGGAGGTCCCAGTGGAGATTGAGGATCGACAGGATTGGGTCCTATGTGGATGGTCGATTCCTCTAGTGCGCATCATATGGCAGCACGAGAACCTCCAGGAGAGCATTTGGGAGCAAGAGTCTCAGATGCGTGCTCAGTACCCACTTTTGTTTCCCTAGTTTTTTATGTATCTTTATGGGGACGTAAAGCCATGAGATGGGAGTGATGTAAAGACCCTTAAAATTTAAGGAAATTTTTTTCTTAATTTTCTTGGGAATCTTACAAGAACACAGTTTCTGACGGTACCTGATTCCGAGGCCCGGTGTGCCCGGAATCAATTTCCAAAGTTTATATCGGGTACGTTCAGTGAACGAACGAGCGGGTTTTTCTAACTTTTAAGTCGGTGCTCGAAATCGAATTCTGAGGGCACCAATGGAATCGCAGCACTGATAATTTCTTAGAAACACCTTTTCTGGAGTTGCTTTTGCTCGGGTGTGGTTTTTAATTTTTTGGGGTTAAGTAAAGAAATAAAATAAAATGGTGCGACAATTTATTTTATTTCACTTAAAGCGGCTTAACCTAAGTTAAGCGGATAAGGTGGGACCCACCATATCCTACCCACTTGGTAGGATATTTGTGAGGTGGGGCCGGCACGATCCCCGCCGTGTCTTTAGTTCTAAGTAACGCACCCTCAACCCCCCCCCCCCTCCCCTTTTAATTAAAGTCAACCCGTGCATTTAATTAAATATTAAACGCCCCTATTAATTGGGCGGTTTAAGCGTTGCAATTAATTCAATTAATTGTTGGATTTTTTTTATGAATTCCAAACATTGGCATGGGAAATAAAATAAGAACAACACTTATTTTATTGAGGGGTTGCTTGTTGAGAGGAATTAGAGAAAGATCTAAGGCTTGAAGATCTTTATCCTCCTTCATTGAAGAACGCGAAGAATGCGAAGAACGTGAAGAACGCGAAGAACGCGAAGAACACATCATCGCCGACGAAGGACGTCGAACCCTTGGAGATCGACGACGCGACTCTGTGTACCGTGATGCTGATGATCCTCCTTCTGCGACGCCGACGATCCTCCTTCCGCGACACTTCTTCCGTGGCGTTCCTTCCCCCACGACAATCTTCGATCATCAATCGATTGAGGTAGGGGTTGCGGTTCTTTTGAATTCTTCGTGAATTATATCCTCAGCTTGATTTCAAATTGTGGTTTTTAAATCTTGTGGTTTTTATACCCATGGAATATGTTTAAAATATTTGTCAGAAGACTTTTTAAAACCGCTAACACGGTGGGTGCGGACCAACGAACAAGTCCGAACCCATCGTCTCTTCGTTCTTGGTGAGCGGATTGGCAGGCGATGGAAAAGTAGGCCGCACGGGCGATGTGAGGTCCTTGCAGTGAAGGACGGGCCCCGGGAGGTCCATTGGCGAAGACGGAACGCAATTCCGACCACCGGAACGTGTCTGGTGGTCCGCGAAGAGGCCCACCGGCGCGCCTCGCCGGCACGGCGGCACCGGCGGCAGGGGGCGGCTGCGCCCGGCGCGCCGCCGAGAGGAGCCGCCGCGGCTGAAGCCGCGGCGGTAGGCCACGGTCCCACGACCTCACGGGACCGGAGGGAGCGGGACGCGGCAACCGGGTGCGCCCGCTGGCAAGGGAGGCCCCACATGGGGTCGCGGTCTCTCCACGCGGGGGCAGCATGCCCCCCGCTTCGCTCGGCCGTAACGGCCGAGCCGACCCGCTGGCCACCCGGCCAGCGCCAGCCGGGTTGCGCCTAGGTCGGGCCGAGCCGCGCCGGTCGGGCCGGGTCGCACCCAGCCGGGTCGGACCCGGACCCGAGTCGGGTTGACCCGGTTCGGGCCGACCCAGGGGGGTTGGGCCGGGTCAGTCCGGGCCCAGACCCCCCATTTTCGGACCCCTTTCAATATTTGGCCCATATCTTGGGCTACGGACCTCCGATCGATGCACCGTCAGTGGCGATGTGATCCTTGGATCAAGATGGTCGTTTAGATATATTACACTCAAGGTTTCTTAGTACTTTGGGTTTGGCCGGGTTGGTTCGTACACGAAACCAACCGAGCCCTCGGAGCGGAAACACTCATAACTTGAGCGCCCGACGTCTGATTGACGAAATGTCGACTTTGGTGGATTACTCTAAGTGATATGGACCTTTTTTCTTACTCCGCTCGAGGATTGGAAACAGTTGGAGTACGTTCGGGTTGGTTTTGATTTAAAAACCAACCGGGCCCCTGGGACGAAAAAACCAATAACTCTCAGACCGGGTGTCCGATTGACGCGCCGTCTGTGATGTTGAGTTCCTGTTGACGATACTGAACTTTTGGATACATCAACTTCGGACTTTGTGTCAGTTGATGTATCAGCCCTCGGCTCATGGAGCAGACCCTCCCGAATGAGCTTTATGTGTGCGGGAACCCTAGAGATGGCTGTGACTGCAACGACGACGACGAATGTACAGAGATCCTCAGTGGATTCGACGGCGACGACTACAGCACTCCGCGATCCTACATGGATCAGTGCTACCGATCCTGTGTGGGTCAGATCCTGTGTGGGCCATCGCTCAGCGGTCCTGTGTGGGCCAGCGCCTACAGATCCTATGTGGGTCCGATCCTGTGTGGGTCATTGCGGGGGTTAGTTACCTATCGATCCTTTGTGGGTCAGATCCTTTGTGGGTCATTGCGAGGGGTTAGTTACCTATTGATTCATTGTGGGTCAGATCCTTTGTGGGTCATTGCGGGGGTTAGTACCTATCGATCCTTTGTGGGTCCGATGGCTTAAATGAATCAGTGGCATTATCTGATCATCTCTATCGTCTTACGAAGATATATACCTGTGTGAGCTGAATCTGTTTTGCTTTCCTGTGTGGACTGGGTTGTGATTACTTGTGTGGATTACGTTGTTATTTCCTGTGCGGACTGGGTTGTACTTGGGCTCGGACGTTGGAGCGTACTGGAATTGATGACTTATGTATATGTATGGGCATATACCTAAGCAGTGTCTGATATTACTTCGTGGTTGTATCTTTTCTTTGTGGATTATCCTTTGTGGATTTTGGGAGACCTTAGGGGGTCTCGGGGTCCCTACTGAGTAGCTTATACTCACCCCTGCACGGGATATGCCCGCACTACGTTGTGTTGGTTGCAGACGACGGACAGTGTTGATCGTGGTTGAGGCTTGCGGGGCAACACGGTACCTGGAGGTGGACCACTGGGCGGGACATACTCGGAGCGGACGGCTGGACCCGAGGAGCTGTGGAGGCTATCTGTACCCACCCTTCAGGTGGGACTTCCAGTGGACGGCTCGACGTTGCGGCTTTACTTTCAGTTGTTTTTTTCCCTTTCCAGTTGTACTTTACTTTCAGTTTGGTTTTGTATTCTGGCCCACTTACTTTTCCGCACTTACTTTTCCGCACTTACTGTTGTATCAGTTTTTACTTAGTGTTTAATTCTACTGCTTTCTTGCTCTACGGTGTTTATTTACTTTACAAAGGCAATGCCTTCCCTTTTTATCGGGAATTACACCTTGGTGCTAGTCTCCAGCCCCTGGCCTATGGAAGGCGGGCTTGGGGTAGTCACGGCACGGGCCCCGAGGACGGGTCATGGCAATACATGGATCCTTAGAAGGATAAATAAGAAAAGGGGACTCTAGTACATTATATCAAGGAATAATATGATGTGAAATCACCTATACTACTCTTAGAAGTTATCATTTGTTAGGAGACTATCTTTATCCAAAATAGATAATATGGATAATGTCAAAATCAAGTGACTTTCCATTTTCTATAAAAAAATAAAATCATATTTCGTGCTTTATAATGATTACCAATTGTAATGAAATAAATTTTATTTTATTATTCTCCCATTATTTTACCAAATTCCAATATCAATCACAATTGGATTTAAAATATCTTATCACATGGATATTCTAGTGCCAATGATCGATATTCTCCTTCTTATAATCTGACAAGGGCCTTGTTTGGAACATCCCATTATTGTTTTCCAGTATAAATATTTTATTATTTTGTTTTAACTCTTTTCATGTTGATTTATATCAATATATATTATTTTATAATCCTTAATGGTTTTGGGGAATTCTCTTGAAGCTTGGTGTAAAGGTGTAGTTTAGTTGTAGCTATAAAAGCTACAGGAGGCTTATCGGCTCACTAGTGGGGGCCACTGATCAGCCCGTGGACTGAATTGGGCTAGCCCAGGATATAGGAAGTCCACTGACTAACCAAAGGAAGTTCAGGTTTGAAATAATCTAGCTAGTATTTCATGTACGTCTAGTCTAAGGCCCACCAATGAGACGTTTGGTAGCCACTGACTGGCCAGTTACGCAAAAAGGGTTGGGAATGATAGGGTAAATATCATATTTTCACCCCTAAACCATTAATTTTAATATTTCTTCCAAATATTTAAAACCTAATTTGATCCAGATAATTTTAAGAGACTATTTTAATGTTCTATTATTTCTCAAACCCATCTCTTAGTAGATCGAAGCATTTCTCATCTTTGTGGTTTTTGATCAGTGATTCTTATATTATTTGGCCAAAATATCTCCTCTTCTCTTATTTATTCCCTTAGATCAACCATGAAAACCTTCAATAATTATTGATTAATTAATCATTATTGGTGTTTTTTATTTATAGTTCTATCACTTTCTTCCTTCTTTTCGATTGGTGGAACCCTTCTTGATTATTGATGTTTTGATAATTGAGGTAGGTGGTTTTATACTATGTTAATATTAATTGAAAACTTTGTTGCTTTCCCTTTTTGAAATTATTTATTCAATTTTTTTTTGAAATATGGTTTGTGGAATATTTACCATTCATTGAGAATGGAATGATAAGTGATGAAAACCCCTTGATATTGGATTTTGGATTAAAATACATGATTTCAAAAAATGGTTTTTAATTGAAATTATCAATTTAAAGAACTCTCTTTGATGTTGGATTTTAAATTTATATGGAAGGATATGTTTTTGATTCCTTGAATAATGATATCATTTCAAAGGAATTAGTTATTAATAAATCCTTTGATTAGGTTTTATTGAAATTGAATTTTTTTGGTTTATGAAAGACTGTATCTAGGAAATTTTTGAGATAATTGATGACATTAATGAATGATGAATGATAACCCATGATTGAAATTTTAGTTGAAGACCATGGGTAAATAGAATTATGGATAGTATCCAAGACATGAATGCTTTAAATGTTTATCCCTGCCTACCAATGGAATTCATGATGAAAACACTAATATTTATGTGGTAGGGGATAGTCATTATGGTGGAATCTTAACCCATTTTCTAGTTTTATTCGGGTAATGTATTCACTGTGTGTCCATGATCACTAAGAGTGTGACGATCCATAATCCCTGACCTAAATTTTTCAGTACTCCTTATCATGGTACTGGGATTTCATTAAAATATTTTGTGCATGTCTTTCCAAAAAAATGATTTATAAATACATGCCTGCTAAATTTCTTTTCTTCGAAAGTGTTTGATATCCGTATTTAAATATTTTTTTATGAAATGTTTAAAATACTTGTTTGGGTATAAATTGTGGAAATTATTATCATTCCTCATATAGTTTATAATTTATCATATTTTCTTTATTTAATATGAATTTCTGATAAAATTTATGGTCGGATCTTATTGGGATTGTTTTCTAACATTGTCCATATACCATTAGTAGTGTACAGACTTTTTTTCTAGGTTTAGGTAAAGACACCACTTAGATGTGGTGGGTATCCATGAAAGAGGGATATGGGTGTTGTTAGTGACATGTGGTAAAGTGATCAACATGCTACATGGAAACTGTTGGACCTTAATGTCTTCATCTTGATTGTTCTGTTTGGTTCTTTGGATGAGTTATGTCTTTATTTTATGTTTTTTTTGTATCACTTTGTGACCTATTTGTTATAATTTTGGATAAATTACTATTTACTGTTTTTTTATTTATTTTTTATCACAAAACAATTCCCATATATTGTTTCGTGATTTCTCAGCACTAGTATCTAGCTCATGGGGATCTTGAATACCCTTCAAGCTATTTTATATACTAGCATAGAATCCTAGATCAATTAGTGTTTCAGGTTGGTTAATGAAATTATTTTTATCAAAGATTGTTTTTGGTTGTTTTTATTGATGGTATGTGATTTTTGGATATCCTCATTAAAAGGATATATGATTTTTGAGACTTGAGGGGTATGTTTTAAGTGAGTTCTTGGACAGCTCCCATCATTGGTAGCTTCATGTTAACATGGGTTTTTATAAAATTAGTCCTTAAAATTGTAGAAAACCTAATTTATATTATTTTTTCATGTAACTTATGGGTTTGAATTGAAACTTGTTTCTTGATCTGTTGTATTCAATGTTGTTTTTCTTGATGTTTTGTATTGTCATTCCCCCAAGAAGACTTCTAATGAGACCTGAGGAGGGTGTTACTGATGGAACATACCAGTAATTCCATCTAGTTGATCAAAATCTCATCAAGGTAGAAGTGAGTATGGTCTAAGATAGGGACCAAGGTGCAACACTAGTTATTACTCAGACCACTAAGGTGGAACCATGAAAGGATGATTTTAGGGATCAAGACAATGATTTCTTTTGTTAGAAACTACTGTATTCCCAAGGGACAAATAACCCTTGGGATGTGGAAGATTAGTTAGTAAAAATTTGGGAGGATCTTTTAATTTATAGAGACCCTTAACTCAATAAAGGTGAAATGTGTTATCTTCAAGATTAATGGCCTGAGTAAAAGGTGGTGGGACTCAATTATTTTAGCAAAGATGCATGAGGGCTTGGATTAGAAAAACTTCAGGGTAATCTTCACCAATAAAGTATACCCAAAATCTATGTTCTTGACAATATATATGAAATTCATCAGCAATTAGAAATGAAAATGATTATTCATGGAGTACATCAATCACTTTCCTGAGTTGGCCATGTTTTCACCTAAGGTTGTGTTGAATGAGAAGTTGAATACTTAATGGTTTTAGATGGATCTTTGACCAGATATCTAATCAATGGTTTTTATGTCTAATTTATACCTATTAATATGTGTTGGATATATATTTTATGGATGATATTGATCTGGTACACAAGTCTCGTCTGATAAGAGTCATCCCTAAATTTAGTGATAGGTTCAGTGGAACTAGTAAGGGGAAAATCAATAAAGATGATCCTCATAGTGGAAATAGTAGTGGTTCCCCCAAAAAACTTCATACTTAATATCATCTATAGCATCTCGTAGATTCCCACTTAATTGTTTCTAATATATAAATATACAAAACTCATAATATTCTTGTTTAGAATCACCAAATCCTTGAAACTCTTATAGATGCCTTGGTCACATGAAAAGGTTTGTCATTTCTTATCTAATCCTCATATTGCAATGGTATTATCATCACTTAGAGGAACTGAGATATAATAAAATTCACCAAGAACAATAGGGTTCCTGCCAACGGCCTCTATAACTAAGTATTAATGCACAATGGAATAGTTTTTTATGGGAGTTGATGCAGACCCCACAACTTTGAGAGGTAATATTTTTATTTATAATTCATTTGAAACCACTTTATTTGATGCAGGAACCATTCATTATTTTATATAAATCAACACTATGAATCTATTCAGTCTTCCAATGAAACTCGTGACCTATGTTATGGAGATAACAATGACTCTTGGAGTAAAGAGTGAGCAGGGTCTCTGATACCTTTCTGTGCATTATCTTTATTATAAACCAAGATATAATATAATTTTCTAGTTCTTGAAATGAATATTTTCTATATCATTTTTACAATGTATTGAATGTTATATCGTAAATACATGAATCAACTACTATAACAAATGGTTGATTTTTGCTACCCCCAATAGGAATCCTCTTGGGTTTCAAGAATATTGGGGCCTTAGGTCAAATCATGTGGGACCACCTCTTCTAGATATTGTAAGGTTAATATTTACGTTTTTGGTTGAAATCAAGACAAAATATTTCTATAGCGAATTTCCTTTTATGGTCAATGAATTACCTGACGTGTTCCTAGATGACTTCTTTGGTCTTCCAATAGAGAGGGGAGTGGAATTATCAATAGAATTGGTCTAGGGAACTCAACTGATATTCATACCATCATATCCAATGGAACCAGAAGAGATGAAGGAATTGAAAATTTAGTTGGATGACTTGTTCTGCAAAGGCTTCATTCAAACAAGTATGTATCCTTGCACAACCTTAGTGAATCTTTCCAAGATGTCTTATGGAACCCTCTACTTGGGTGTTGATTACCATAAGCTCAACCAGGTGACAATAAATAACAATTATGCTTTTCTCCATATGGACAATTTTTTGATCATTTGAAAGGGGGAATTAGGTTTTTGAAAATTGATCTTTGGTTGGGTTATCACCATCATATAATCAAGGAGTCATATATTCCAGATTCCTCATTTAAAAGAAGGTATGGCCACTTTGAGTATACTGTAATGTCATAAAAAAATATACTTTTGTCTTCAGGGAATTGATGAACCAGAAATTTCACCAATATCTTTGAATCTTTTATTGTGGTATTCATTGAAGAAATTTTAGTTTACTATAGAGCAGAAAAGGATCATGCATTTAATCTAGTATATGTCTTGGTAATATAATAGTATCATCACCTAAATGAAAAGATATAAGAATTATAATTCTAGATCTGAGAATTTAAATTTATAAGTTATCATATTGGAACATGGAATATGAGTTGGCCCTAAAAAGTTGTAAGTTTTCATGTCATGGGAGGAACTTTATAGAATTCTCATGATTCTAAGTTTCTTAGGTCGAGTTGGATATTACTGGAGATTCATGAGAGATTTATTTAATCATGAATATCTGTTAAGATATATTACCCATAACGAGGTTAATATTTTTTGGGACTAAATGTTTCATGATTCCTTTAAATAGATAAATCATTTTTTGAAATCAAATACAATTATAACTCTCTCTAAGGCTGTATTGGGATATGTGATTTATTGTGAAACTTAAATTTTATTATTGTGTTCTGTTCTCATATAGGAAGACTATGTGGTTGAATATGGTTCCCTTTATCTTTGACCTCATGGTAAGAATAATCCCACTCATGATTTAGATCTTGAAATTGTAATGAATTCCCATAAGATTTGGTAACACTACCTTTTGGGTTAAAATATTAATGGATACTCTAACCAAAAGAGTGTGTGTTAAATTTTTTCACTGAAATATTTGAACATTCAGAAAATTCAATGGGTAGAATACCTAAACTCATTCAACTTTGAAATTTTCTACACACCAAGAAAAGTTAATGTTGTTTCTAATTCTCTTAGTAACAAATTTCTTTCCCAAGCAGTTAAAGAAACAAAGGATGAGTGGAACTTGATGTGACTCTTTGTATGGATTAAATTGGGTTTCTGGATGGAAGAGTCTACTAGTGTTATAGTGAGTATTAAATTGGAATCATCTATTCTTAAGATGATTCTCCAGGATTAGTATTAAGATAATGAGTTTTGGTTGATCAAAAATTCTTTAAATTGTGGGGAGAACATCTATGACTTATCTCTCTCTTCTAAGGGAATTATTTTCTTCGGAAATTTTTATTTTATTACTTTTTCTACAAGAATTCATGTACTTGGTGATTTGAATCATTTTTTGAGGTTTTTGGACCTAGGTAAAAATAATATGTTTTATTATTTGAAGCATCATTTTTAATTACATTAATGAAATGGGATATACTATAATTTATGTCTCATTATTATCCTTAAAAGTAAATTAAGACAGAGAACCTAAAAACTTTTGGTTTTCTTTAGCCACTTCTTATTCTAAAATAGAAATTGGATTATATATCAATTAAATTAATCATTGGTTTATAGAAAACTCCCTAATGAAAGAATTTCATTTGGGTAGTAATTGATCGGTTGACTAAGTTAGTGCACTGCATTCTAATTTTGGAAACCACCTATGTAGAGTACTTGAGAAAGATGTGTGTACATGATATCATAATGTTAAATGGGAAACCATCAGCTATCATATTAGATAGAGACTATAGTTTTACCTCCCAGTTTTGTTAGTGCCTCTAAGAGGTGATGGGATCCCACATTAAGTATATAATTTCATATTATCCTCATACATATGGGAAAACAGAGTAGTTTTTAAAATTCCCACGAACATGTTTTGTTCCTAATTTATGGACTTCATAGGTGTGTGGGATATCCATATTGGGTTGGTTGAGTTTTCCTAAAATAATAGTTATCAATCGTCAAATAAAATGGAACCCTTTGAGGCTTTGTATGATCTCCCCTAAAAATATGATATTTATTGGTCTGAGTTTGGAAAAACTTATTTGATTAGAACAAGTTTTTCTTAGGAAATGACAATGAAGACTCATATTATTCATTAGAATATTGTGATGGCTCAAATATAGTACAAAAATAATGGGGATCTTTGTCTTCATTATTTAGATTTCTTATTTGGTGATCAAATATTCATGAAATTATTTATTTTTTTTGGGTCATCATCAGATTGGGAATAGGGGAAGTTGTCTTTGATTTATGTTGGACCATTTAGGATCATCGAACAGATTAGAATGGTGGAATAACATTTGTATTTACCATAGAAATTTTATTTGATCTATGATTTTTTCATTATTTATTAGCTTAATAAATATTACCCTATCATTTTTTATGTTTTGAATTGGGAATACATCAACTTAGAACCTGATATATCAGGAAACGAGGAACCAGTAGGAATTATTGAATCTCAATTAAAAATTATGCATGGGAATTCAATATCGTTGGTCTGAGATATATGGTACAATAGGTTAAATAATCATGAGATATGGGACTGAGAGTCTATCATGAGGGAGTGGTGGCTGCATCTCTTTTGGTATTTGCTAGCTTCAACCTACCATTCTAAGAAAAGAAGGTAACATGATAGGGAGAAATATCACATCCTGTCATTTTTTAGGTATGACCATTTTATTATTTTTATTTCCCCTTTTTCTATTGATTTTAAGTTATACATGTTTTTTTTCATTGAGGGGATAGGGAGTTTAATTGAGGATTTCTGTAATTGTGGATATGAAACTATATCTATAAAAGTTATAGAAGGTCCATAGGTTCATCATTGATGGCCACCCAAAACCAGTGGATTTAACATGGCTAACCTATGCTATAGAAAGTCTATAGGCTAGCGGGTGAATAGCCATCAGCCAACCGGTAGAAATTCTTGTTTTCATGAATTATTCATTCAACCACTGGCTTATCGATCTTTCATGATAGGTCCACTAGTAACACCAATGGGGTCATTAATTATAATGGAAATATCATACTGTTTCCTAAAAACCCTTTTTTAATATTTTTCCTCCTACAAACCTAATTCAATATGTATGATTTTATGAGACTCTTTGGGTGTTCTTGCATCTCTTGAACTCATATCTTGGAAGATTGAAGCACTATTCATATTAGTGGTTTTAGATTGGTGATTATTAACTTATTTTGGAAAAAATATCTCCTCTTATATTATTTATTACCTTTTATCATCAGTGACAGGATTATAGAATTATTGAGTTATGAATCTTGGTTGTAATTTTTGATTTCTAGGTCTCTCACTTGTTTTCTTCTTTCTGATTGGTGGATCCCTCTATGAATGTAGATGTTTTGAGAATTAAGGTAGTTGGTTTCATATAATTTACATATTAATTGAAACTTTTATTGCTATATCATTTTGAAATTGGTTTTTAAATTTTATTTTGAAAAATGATTTCTTTCATCATGACCATAGCATTAGTATGTCTTAACAAGTGATGAAAACCCCTTGAAAATGCCTTTTGGATTAAAATTCATGATTTCAAAAAATGGATTTTGATGGAAATGACCATTTTAATAGACTATATTTTATGTTGAATTTGAAATTGAGTTGTGATCATACTACGATTCAATGTTTCATTTTCACCCTTGCACCACTGTTCTAAACTAGTTTTGTATTGAAAATTATAAAAATAATAAAAAATTGCACTTCATTTTTTATTCAATTATTTTGTATTTATTAAATTTAAAAAGGTCAATGATACTTGTTTTAATAATATATTTAAAGTTGGAGGTGATTTGGAGGGAACATGATGATGTCCAAGAAAAATGGGCCAAGCTGCACAGGATCCATGTACACCAGTGGACTCAACCGCATATTTCTACTAAACTGTGCATCCAAATGGTATGAAATTTTGTGTTCTGGTCCAAATTTTAATGGGATACATTTCATATGTAGTAACCAAATCCCAACCTCTACAATGTCCATCCTAACCGATCTGTTCAAAGAATCAAATCTGCACAAATTCAAATGCAGTGTTCTGTATTTTATCAATATCTCGAGTTTTATTTGTCCAAATAGTGCCAAGCATTCGGTGGAGACATATAATAGGTGGGGAAACGTTTTTCTTGTTTTTTAAAAATCAATATTTTACTATCAAGTAGTCTAAAACCATGGCCCAAGTGGTTTTACACAATCTGTGTGCCCAAAACCACCTTCCACTTTGCCTATAAAATGGAAGCTTGGGATCCTCATTTGCAAGTTCAAACCAGAAGTGAATCTATATCATTTTGGAGTCCTGTAATATCATCCTCCTAATAATTTAATCTTTAGAGTCCCATATTCTCATATGGGGATCAATAATGAAGAAGGAGTTCCACCCGAGCTTCCTCCCCCTCCCGATGTCGAGCTAAACGATGGGTGATCATTGCGAGGGAGATACACACTTGAAGAGGGAGTTATGGAACCTTATATTCTAATTATTTTGTTTAATTTTTATTTAAATTATTTCAATTATATTTAATCTTTATACACTTCTTCTCTGAATGCATTCATTTGGTTTAATTAAGTGAAACATTTCTCATTTCAATACTGATTGGGTTGAGATTCAAGTGAGAATATTGAGTTGTTCTGATTGGACAATACAAGCATTATATTTCTCTCACACATACATTATATTTCAGTATTATTTTGTAGAACTCACTCTATTATTTAGTTCCAAACCTTGACAACATGATTTTTGTGTCAAGGGGTGGTTCTTTGTGCATTATTTTAAGAGGAAATAAGGGAACCAAGATCTTGGTCATCCCTTAACCAAAGGATTAAAACAAAACCTAATAACCAATTGAGAACATGGAACTCTTCAAGTGTTGTAGTAACTTAGAAATAATCTCTTTTTTATCTCATATTTTTTAAAATCTACTTTTTCTTTCAACTTTACAACTCTTTACGTTAAGTTACTTTCTTAAAATTGTTTACAAAATCACCCACCCACCCCCTCTTTTGTTCTTATTATTAAAAATACACACTCAAAACCTATTAACACTCCTTGAGAGATGACCTAGGGTCTTCCCTAGACTATAAATCAACCTTAAAAAAATTATCAATTTGATGTTTCATGACAGCGTGGTCAAGTTGGCATGGAATGTTTCAAATTCCTTGAAAAGTAATTTGATTTGAAAAAAATGAGTTTTAGGGAAAACCTTTAATGAAATTTTCTTGAAATTGAATTGATCTGTTTTGTGGATGATTTTATCTAGGTTTTTTGTGAAATAGTTGATGATATTGATGAATTATGATGGGTAACCTATGATTGAACATTGGATTAAATCCCATGGGTACTGATAATTCATGTGTTTATCTAAGAATGATTCATTGGTCTTGTTTAGCTCTACCTATAAATGGAATTAATGATGAAAACACTTAATAAAAATTGATGAGGAAGGGTAAAACTCATTGGGGTGGACTCTTACCCCTAGGAACATTGTCCTAGGTTAATGTGTGCACAAGGTAACCATGATTACTGAGAGTATGACGATCATTAATCCATTCTTTAACTTCCCCAGGTGCTCCTTACCATGGTTCTATGATTTCAAAAAAATATTTTCTTTCGTTTTTATATAAAATGATTTATAAATTCATTCCCTATAATATACTTTTCTTGTAATTTATTTTATATACCAAGATAAATAAATACTTTTGAAATGTTTAAAATTCTTGTTTTGATATAATTTGTGGAAATTATTATCATGATCTTTAAAATTAATAATTTATCATATTTGATTTATTTAATGTGGATTTCTTATGAAATGTTTAGTGGGATCCTATTATGATTGTTTTATCTCATCCTATATATTCCTTTGGGAATATGTATACATTTTACTAGTTTCAGGTAATGGAAAGGCAATTCTTGAAGGTGGTGGGTATTTGTCATAGAGTGGCATGGGTGTTGGCGATGGTAGGTGGGAAAGAAATACACATATTACTTGGAGATTGTTGGTCCTTGATATCATCTTCTTGATTATCCTTTTTGGTTCTTTCATTATTTTTATCTTTATGTCCTTTTTTGGATTGTATCCCATTGTGACCTCTTTATTATAGTTTGGAATAATTTTTTGGGTTTTGTTTATTTATTTATGTATTGCTACAAAACCTTTCCAAAAGGTAGCTCTATGATGCCCAGGTGCAAATCACTTGCCCTTGGTGATCAGGAATTAACTTTGGTCCATGTTACATAATGTTTTGGAAGACTATATCAATGGGTGTTTTGAGTTGGTTCATGACATGGTCAAATTACTCAAAGGTAGTTATGTAACGACTTGAGATTTTGGAAACATTAAATTAATATTATCTTTAATAGCTTGTGTCACACAGAACACTGAACTAACACAAAACCCGACTAAAACAGATCCCGACATATTAATGTTACATAAATAATATAATGGTTATTAGATAAAAATATATTTATCAATTAAAATAAGTCTATTATACTATTTTATTTGATTAAAAATTTAAAAAGGATGTCTTTCAAAGAACCGTTTAAAAAATGGGCTATTATATTTTAACTTAATAAATTAAATTTATCATAGATAAAATATTATTATAATATTTAATATTTAGGTATATAAACTGATATATCAATATTCTATTGTTTATAAATCTATTTGAAAAAATATTGAAAAAAATCGAAGTTTAAAAAGGTTATTTTTTTATAAAAGAAATTTTTATTTATATATTTTATTTTTCTTTAAAATCTAATTTATAAATTTTAGAATTTGAATTTGATAAAAATAACTTCATTTTTTGTTAAACATTTTAATATTAACTTATGATGAATTTTTAATATTTTTCAAAAGAAATTTATTTTTTTTGTGAATTGTGAAATATAGTATTTTTATAAATACCAAGAATGTAACATCTTGTTACCTTATTTCATGTGTTTATTGACCCTATTTTTTATCTTATTTTGGTTTTGTCTTATTTCAGATATTTTTTCGGTAAAATTTAGAGTTTTTAGAGGCTTTCTAGGTTGTGCATGTTTGGAGCTTAATTTCCCAAATAGTGTGCCCCACAAGTGCAAAATGTGCACCCCCTTGATTGTGGGCAATAAATATTTGGAACATGGTTTCCGATGATGTGTTCCCACCTAGGAGAAACCATGAATCCTATATGGTAGTGTAAAACAATTAGGGTTCACTATTTGTCTAACTATGCGGCACTCTCTAGGAAACTGTGTAAAAAAATATTTTATACCAAATTTTTATTTTAAAATTGTGAAAACCCCAATTTAACCCTAGTTTAACCACTAATCAAACCTAATATATTTACATGACTTTTTAGGCTCTCAAGAAGCTGTTTTTGGCTTCTCAAATCCATTCTCTTGGTGGATATAAGCATTATTGATCATGATTAATCTTCTACAGGTAAGTTGATATCCTCCTATGTGGTTTCTAGAAATCTATCCTTCCTTATTCCTTATTTTTTATGGATAATCGTATAATGGATGGATCTATATTCTGTTTGTTTGGATCTTGATTCAAGGATTAATTTCTTGGTCTTTGATTCATTTGTTCCATATTGAGGGATATTGTTGTGGGTATCTATTCTTGATCATTGTTTAAAGGTAGTTGTTTCCATAATTATTTTCTATATAACTAAATCCTTTAATTTCTTGACCGAATTGAATTGAGTTTTTAATGGATTTAAAAAGATGAAATTTTTATGATTTTATTAATTATTTGAAATAGATATGGAAATTGATTATAAAAACCTGATTTCAATTGAATTTAAGTTATGGGTTGAATTTTTGAAATAGTATGGATCATTTTGGTAATAGATTTGATGTAAATTATTAGATATTGATCTTGAGAAAAATGATTAAATTCAAGGATGGTTTGAAATTGCAATAAATGATGAAAACCAATGATTTGGTTTTGAAATGAGATGGCATGTTGAAAATTGAAATTGTGTGATTGTATTAAAGTATTTCTAAATGATTGATTGAAAATTTATTTTATGTAATTTACCCTTATGTGATAATGGATTTGATTTTCCCTAAAGTGGGAGTGAATGTAATTTTCCCTTATCCGGGAAAGGATGTAATTTTCCCTTAAGTGGGAGAGCTTGTAATTGTCCCTTAAGTGGGGGTGGAGTTGTTTGATTTTTTATACATGCCATTGAATTGTGGAAATATTTTATTCATGCTAGCTGATTTATATAAAATATTTTATATAAAATGTTCAGTTATACTATTTTAAAGTTGTTTGATATATTTTCTACCTATTTGAAATGAAAAGAATCTTTAGTTTTAAATATGAAAAATGAAATTCCATGCCTTACCTTATTTTATGGAATTTGACAGCATTAATGGTAGATTGTTATGGTATTGATTACGGAACACTTATTGAGGCCATATTGGGATTTATATATAACACCCTTCATTATTTTCATGTGTTTTTATATTTTTTATGCTGAGTCTGAGAAAAAGTAAATTGCCTCTTGAAGGAGGTCAATATTATTGGTCCTTTGGGATCAGAGTGTTGGAGGTGATAGGTTCAGATGTTATTCACCCATTTCACAGGATGTTTCGGTTTTTTTATTATCATATACTTGGTTATTTGATGATGTAATGGATTTTTTACCTATTTTTTTACACTTTATTACTTTAGAGTGTTTAGAATACTTAATTTTAATCTTTTATCTTCCATTTTTTTTTTGGAAAATGTGTTCCCTCTAGATCTTGTATGATGACAGGTGATAGTAACTAACCAATGGGGATCTGGAACATCCTTTGGCCGATTTTAGTGTTGGTTTAAGTATTAGGGTACTAGGGTATTTTGGCTGGTTCATGAAAAAGTGGTATCAAAGGTATTCGCTAAGTATCATTTCTTGATGTCAAAATGTAGTTTAGGAAATCAATTTGGGACTTAGGAGGTACTTATGGGTAATTTTTTGGATAGATCTCCATGTAATGATCTTTAAGTCACTATGGGTGATTTGGTAAAGGTTTATTGGGTAATAATTTGATTTGATTCATCTATTTTTCCTTTTTTTACTAGGGTTTGTTTAAATCCAAGTTTTGAAATATTATCTAATGGGATTGATATTCCCATTGATCTTGTTTGAGTTGTTGATTCGTATATCCTTTTTGATGTTTTTAATATTGTTTTTGATGTTGTATAGCATCATGCCTCCAAGAATATGTTTGAAAATTCCCTAGGAGGAAGTTTCTGGTGAACCAAGTGAGTTAATCCTCCCATGGACTATAATATTATTGAGATTATTATGTGTGTTGTCAAATCTCTAGAGAAGGAACCTATAACCCTCCTCATTCGGGATCCATTTGTGGAACCTCAAAGAGATAAATCTCATAATTTTTCTCAAGAGTTCCTTCTATAGAAGCCATTAGTGTTACAAGGATATAATTATCCTCAAGTGTATAAGTATTAGTTGAGAAAGATAGAATTTTTATTTGATATATTGTAAATTCCTGATTTGATTAAGGTGAAGTGTTCCACCTTAAATCTATAGGGACCTAGCCATAGATAGTGAAAATTGATGGTTATGGTGAAGAATCATGAGGTTTTAGAGTGGAAGGACTTCTAGTTTCCTTTCACTGATCATTTTTATCTATATTATATGGATCTTACTAAGGATATAGAGTTTTTCAAACTCAAACTGGCTGACAAGACAGTGATGGAGTAAAAAAAGTTCTCTTTCGAGCTTATACATTTTTCACATAATATTGTATCAAATGAGAAGATAAAGACTTAATGGTTCAAGATGGGTCTCTGACCTTATATTCATTCTCAAATTTTCTTACCGAATATTGCTTCTAGTACTAATTTTCTTGATAGGGAAATGATGGTTGATCTTGATCTAGCTGGTAATTCAAGGTTGACAGGAGTTCCTTTTTCTCTTAGTGTAAGTTCTATGAGTTCCTTTAAATTAAGGAAGAATCCTAATGAATATCATTGTGGTTATCAATTATAGGTGTCTTATAGACCTTCTAAAGTTCCTTTAATATTCCCTTTAACTTTTATCTAGTGTTTCAATTATAGGAATTCGAGACGTGTTTGTATTGAAGTGCAAAAGATCTCCAATTCTTGTGGTCACTCAAGACACCTATAGAAATTCTACCATTTATTTTTTACTTTTCATATTGGAATGGGATTATAATCACCTAAACGTATTGTGGTGAAATACGATTCTTAGGGATCTAAGGTGTTTTGACCATAGACATTCATAATGAAGCTTCTTCATGTAGTGGAAGAGTCTTCAGAGTAAGATGATACATGTATAGTGAGTGTGAGAGGTCCCATCACTATGGATTCATCTTTAGTGATTGATTTATTTTATATTTGTGCATATAATTCATTTATATGGACTTGTATTTTGAACTTGGTAAATCTTCCTATGGATATTTTGTCTTATGTGATGGATATTACTATGTACCTCAAAACAAAGAGATGGAAGGGTCAATGTTGTCTTACTTTTCATATTCTCTTTATCAGAGACTAAAAATTCTTTAGATTTTCTAGTTCTAGATATTAAACCTCTTGATTTAATATTTATGATGGATTGTATAACTACTTATAAGGTCGTAATTGACTACTATCTTTAATGGGTTTTCTTTATCATGCCTGATAGGAAGTTCTATATCTTTCATAGAGAATGAGACCCAAGTTCAATTAGAGACAAACATTCTTATCCAAAGTTAGGGAAAGTAATATCAGTTTTTTCTTTTTATCTATAATGGGAATCATTGATATATTATCTCCCTCTATTTTTCATTGGGTTTCCAGATATATTTCCTTTTGATATTTCTGGTTTACCACCAGTAAGAGCGGTAGAGTTTTCAATTTATTTGGTACCTCCTACTCAACCAATGTACATTACTTCTTACTAAATGGAACCTAATAAAATTAAAGAGATGAATAATTAATTGTATGATATGTTAAATGAAGAATTTATACACCTGAGTGTGTCACCTATAGCAGCACATGTTCACTTTGCTAAAAAAGATGATAGAACACTTCACGTATGAGTTGATTAAATGAAACTCAACCAAGTTATGGTAAAGAACAAGTATCTATTTCTATGTATTGATGAAATTTTTGACCATATTAAAGGGTTAATGTGGTTCTTAAAGATAGTTCATTTATCTCGTTATCACCAATTGGGAATAAGATAATCTAACATTCATAAAACTGCATTCTAGAGTAGGTATGGACATTATGTGTATTTTTTCATTCCATTTGGTCAAACTAATTATCCTAAAGTTTTTATGGATTTTATGAATAGGATATTCTATGATTATATTGATACGTTCTTGGTAGTCTTTGTGTATGACATCATGGATTACTCTAATTCTAATGAGGATTATGTGCATCATCTAAGAGTAGTTCCGAAAATTTTGAGAAATCACTAACTTTATAGAAAGCTACTGAAATTTGATTTACTAATTTAGGAATAAAATTTATTGGGACATGTAATCTCAGGACATGGAATATTATTTGATCCTGATATGTTGGATGTTATTATGACATGGGAACAATCACGTAATGTTTTTTAAATTTAGAGCTTCTTGCTTCTAGTGGGGTATTATTGCTGGTTTGTAAAGGACTTCTTAAAGTTTTCTTATATGATGAACTTTCTCACTTTAAAGGGAGTAAATTTAATTTAGGATGATAAATTTTAGAGTTATTTTGTTGAGTTTAAGCATATTCTGACTTCTTCATCGGTGTTGACTCTTCTAGAGGATGGGTGGGGCTATGTGGTCTTCTATGATGCATCAGGTTTGGGTTTGGGTTGGGTTCTTATTAAAGGTGATCACATGGTAGCCTATATATATTGATATCTTAGGTCACATGAGAATAATTATCCAACCCATAACCTTGAATTCACAGTCATGATTCATTCACTTAATATTTGATGGCATTTCCTATTTAGATAATGCCTTACTATGTATTTTGACTACAATATCGTGAGTTATATCTTCTATTAAAAACATTTGAATATCTAACAGAGGTGTTGGTTAGAGTACCTAAAATCTTTTAATTTTGACATTTCCTATACTCTGGATAAAGAGAATATTTTTAATGATGCATTTAGTATAAACATCCAATATAGGCCTTGAAGGAATCATTAGAAGAGTGGAACATGATAGATCTTTTTTCACATTTTCACTTAAGATTTTGGGAAGAGGAGACCAAGGTTGTCTTGGAAAGTGTTTGGAAGACCTACACTCTTCTTGAGATGATTCTTCAGGATCATAATCTTGATAATGAATTCTGTATCATTAGGAACTCTCTTTATGTTGGGAAGACCATTACTGAGCGTTCGTTCTCCAAATAGGGTAATTTATATTTTTATAGTCTATGTTTTTCACGTTTTTCCATAAGTAAGTCCATGACAATGGATTTTCATAGTTTCCCATGGTTTTTACTCCTAGGAACCAAAAATATGTTATATGAAATGCAGAGAAATTTGTGGAAACTTGGTATGAGATAGAACATTTTTTATTTTTTTCTCGTTATATTACTTTCTAATAGGTCAAGGTCTATAACTAGAAACATTTGGTTTGGATTCATCCACTTCCAATTCATAATTGGAAGTGGGATGATATTTTTTTGTACTGTTTGTTTTGGTTTCCACATACCCCTAAAAAGAATAATGTGATTATAGTTGTGATTGATCAGCTAAAACAATCATCTCACTTTATACCCATTCATGATACAACTTAAGTTTAAGAGTTGGGAAATATATATGTTAAAAAGATTGTTCGTTTTCATGTATTTCCATCTGTTATAGTCTCTGATAGAGATCCCCATTTTACCTCTAATTTTTTGGAAAGGCCTTCTGGTGGTGATGGGATTTTAGGTTTGTTTGAGTATGGCATACCATCCACAGACAGA
Organism: Viscum album; assembly: GCA_963277665.1. Taxonomy (NCBI): domain Eukaryota; kingdom Viridiplantae; phylum Streptophyta; class Magnoliopsida; order Santalales; family Viscaceae; genus Viscum; species Viscum album. The sequence goes on along the minus strand of OY728155.1, from coordinate 184,917,820 downwards.
TTTACAGATAGAGAGGGATATGCATATTCTTGAGGGAATGATTCATGCTTACATACTCAATTTTGGTGGATCTTGGGATGAAGATTTATGAAATGTAGAGTTCACTTATAATAATAGTTACCAGTATACAATTAGAATGGATCTTTCTAAGGCCTTGTATAGAAGGCTATGTAAATCTTTGTTGTGTTAGTTAGATATTGGTGAAGTTTCTTTATTTGGGACAAGTTTGGTCTAAGATACATTATAGAATATTCAATTGATTCATCAAAGAATGTTTATGGAACATATCATATACAAAACTTATGTTGATCATCATTATAGACTGTTGGAGTTATTTGTTGGTGACCAGGTGTTATTGATATTTTTACCCCAGTTAGGTCACCGAATACTTGGGAGTAAAAGGAATATTTATGCTCATTTTATGGGAACCTTTTAGATTGTTGAGAATTTGGGTAAAGTGGTATACCATTTGGAACTTCCACTATAGTTGTAATCAATACATAATGTGTTCCATGTATTGCAGCTTCAAAAATATCTTTATGAACCATCTCATGTCTTGATCTGGGAGGATCTTGATGTTGAGCCTACTTTATCCATGACAGAGCATCCAGTCATGATTATTGATTCTAAAACAAATGTACTTCATTGGAGGATGATACCATTGGTCCATGATATATGGTATAATGGTTTTTATTCTCATGAGGCACGGGAGCTTGAGGCACTGATGACTAAGCAATGGACTCAACCCTTTGATATGGAAACATCTTGACAGAATTTCTGGGGACATAAAGTGTTTATGGTGGGAATTTTATAACATTCAGCTACCTTATTTCAGGTATTTATTGACACTAGTTTTGATCATGTTATAGTTCAGTCTTGTTTCGGGAAATTCCATTTCGAATTTGGTGTTTTCTGGTGGTTTTCTGGGTGTGCACGGTTGGTGCATGGTTTCCCGAACCATGTATCCCCCAAAGAAATACATGAACCCCCTTGATAGTGGGTAATTCATGTTTTTTTCACTATTTACTAAATTATTCTCTCACCTTGTATAAACTATGCACCCTATAAATTAGGGCCACACAGTTAGGGTTTATGGTATGTCTAATCATGTTTCCCTCTTTACGAAACTATGCATGCATATTTATTTTTTACCAAAATTTTATTTTAAAACCTTAAACACTTCAGTTTAACTCTAGGTCATCCCCCACATGACCTTAACTGATTTCATTAACTTTATAGGCTCTCAGTAATCATTTATGGATCCTCAAACCACTTCTCCGGGTGGATAGAAATGTGGTTGATCGCGTTTAATATCCTATGGGTAAGTATATATCCTCCCATGTGGTTATTCTGATATATTCTTCCTTACTTATTATATTTTTATGGATCATAATGTATTGTATATAAATAAACTCAGTTTGGATGGATATTGACTCTAGTTTTGATTTCTTAATCTCTGACTCCATCATCCTTCATTAAAATATCTTGTTGTGGGTGTTGATTCTGGATCTTTGATTAAACATATTTGGTTCCATAATTATTTTACCTTCATTTGAAACCTTGAATTTCATGACCAAATTGAACTAAGTTTTTAAATTATTTAAAACATGTAATTGTGATGATTTCATTATTGATTTTAAAGGGATATGGAAATTAATAATAACCTTGATTTCAATAGAATTGAAATTTTTGGGTGAATTTGTGAAAATGACGGCTCATTTTGGAAAGTTTTTTTATGGAAATGATTTGATGATGATCTTAAGAAAAATAATTCAATTAAAATATGTTTTTAGATGGAATGAATTAATAAAAACTGGTGATTTGGTTTTGAAATGAGAATAAATTTTGTAAATTTAAATTGGGAATTTTTTTTAAAGTTTTAAAAAATGATTAATTTGAAAAAAATTTGATGTAATATTCCCTAAAGTAGGAGTTCATGTAATTTTTCCTTAAGTGGGACTGGATTTGATTTTCCCTTAAGTGGGAGTAGATGTAATTTTACCTTAATTGGGAGAGGATGCAATTTTCACTTACATGGAGGTGTAGTTGTTTGATTTGTTATACATGTCATTGATCTATTGAACTATTTTATTCATTGGTATAAATTATATTATATAAAATGTTCATTTAATCCTATTTGAAAATTTGTTGATATATTTTCCATATATTTGAAATGAAAGCATGTTTGGATTTAAATATTAAAAATGAAATACCATTCCTTGACTTATTTTATTTAATTTGACATCATTAAATAGAGATTTTTATGGTATTTATTTTTGAAAACATTGTGAAACCATACTGGTATTTATATCACACACCCTACCTTTACCTTTAGGAATTTTAAAATTTTCTTATTCTAGGTCTAAGAAAAGGGGAAGCTCCTCTTGGAGGAGGGGGATGTTCTTGGTCCTTTGGGCTCGGAGTGTTGGAGGTGACCGATTGGGATTTTATCCACTAGTTTCAAGGTATGTTTGAGTTTCATTCTTGTTAACTACTATGTACTTTGATGATGTACTAGTTTGGGTTTTGTTTTACCAGTTGTTTTCTAATACTTACTCCCATTGAAGTGTTGATCATACTAACATATAATATTTTATCTTACATTTTTTGTTGAAAATTAATTCCCACTTTATATTTTATGATTCCAGGTGAAAGTTTTATACCTGTGGGGATCGATAATTCCCTTTGGTTCATGTCACTATCGGCTCAGGTATCAGGGTACTAGGTTATTCATCATGATTTGTGATAGTGCCTTTTATGGAATTATTAGTTTACAATAATTATTTAGAAACATATAAAACCATTTTTAGAATAAATATAAATTTTATGAGTTATATTATAAATTTATAAATATGTATTCTCTATTACAAACCAATATTTAATGTTTTATAACATAAGTAATATTTTTTTAATAATTATTTTTAATACATTATATACTTATTTGTTTAAAATTAATTTTATCACTTTTAGAAATTTAATTATAGTAAATGAATTAAAAATTAGGAATTAGTGGGCCAAAAATATATAAAAAGGTCCATTTTATTTTTAATAATAAATGATAAGTTACTTTGGTAAAGACTAACTACCACAATGAACGATAAAATGGTGAAAGTAAAAATATAAGAGTAAATGAATTCAAAAATGTTTTAAACATGTTTGGTAAGTTGTGGTTTAGTAATTTATTGTTCTTATCACTTCTACTCTCCATTATTTCTAAATTTTTAAGTCACCCTACCTGAGAGTGACCTCCCATTATTATAAAGTTATGGATGTTTACAAGAATGTCATCCCTTTTCCCTTATAAAATGGATTTTCCTATCCTCACATCCCCTCACACCAAAAACCTCTAACTTTTACCCAAAATTAATACAAACCTATATTAACCCACCCTATACACCTTAAATGGGTTATGATATTCTAAAAAATTCCATACATCAATGTTTTAATCCCCTTTATAAAGGACATAATCCAAGTAGAGAGGTATAAATTATTAACTTCTCATTTCCCTTTTCTATTTCTTGATGTGACCATATTATTACAAAAATTTTATTTCACCATATTAAAATTATAAAATAATTATAATTGGTATAATGATATGTTATTATAGTGATTTCACAAGAATTAACCACTTGTCCCTCTTCTATTAAGTAAAGTGAAGAATGAATCGTGTGTATATTAAAAATACTACCTCCACAAATAATTGTGTTTATCTTTCCTTAAATGTCTACCATGGATGGATAAAAAGTGAATTTATTGAATAATTTTCATATTTATAACCTATATAATATTATGAAATTATAAACCATATTATTCCTCTCTCTTGTTCTATGAAAATGAAATCATCATCCATTTTTACTACGGACTACCACCTCCAGGGATGGATGTATTCTGTATTTCATTATATCCATTCATGTATGGTTATTAGAATATTTTTAAATGATAAATATGTTTTTTATATAACAATTAATGTTTTTTAATAAAAAATTAGTAACCACTTAATGATATTAATGATAAATAGTTTTTATAAAACTAACCATCTTAAATAAGCATACTAAGAGAAAACAAATCTCTTATATCTAAGTAATGGAATTGTATAAATTATATTCTAATTATATTTATTTAAAATTACGATATATACCACCAATTAACACTAAATAATGTCATTATTCTTATATTAAAATTATATTACAACTAAACAACCTCATAATCATCTATTAATCATGGTATGTTCATGTTTGGGATATTAAACAAACTACATAAACAATAAAATGAAATTATATCATGAATGATTATGAAAAAATAATTAATAATAAAATATTATATAAATACATAAATATAGTTTTTCTCTAGTAGTATTATAACAATATTTAATTCATTAACTATAAAAACACCCTTTATTGGTTAAGAATTACTGAAATATGTTTTTATCGATCGCATCTTCAAAGATAAATGATAAAAAACTCATGAAAGGATATTTAAACTTTATAAGTCATTATAAATTGTCCCTTATAGTTAATTTAATTAATTTTAAAATATTAACTTTAGAATAAGAACAAATACCATCATTTATCTAATGAAACTAGTATAAGCGTGTTAAATTATAAACACCTAATGTGGGGAAATAGGTAAAAATGACTATATATTTGTGTGTGTGTGTAATGTTTATCAAAAAGGAGTATAAATGGTTATATTTATTAACAAGGTTATTGGTTATGTAAATAATGGATTTAATTTAATTATCTAGGATGTTTGGTGCAAGTCAGGAATGAATTAGCACTAAGGTGAGGGTTTCCATTTCAAATTCCTCAATTCGAGACATGATTTTTATTAAAACCCTAAATCTATTTATGTGATGTATATACTACCTAATTTAGAAACTATATCATTAAATAAATTTTATTCATGTTAATTTATGTTTACTATAATTCTATCTCTTTCATGTGGTTTTTATTTAAATGTTCCTAAACTTGGAAGGGTTATTTGTCTTTATTATTCATTCCACGAGACATGTTTAATATTGTTAACAAAATTTTATTCTATACAGTATATCCACTGACCTACTACAGTAAAATGGGATAAATATATTACATACCATGAGTTTTTAAGGCTCATTTCATAAAATCTCTCTTGTATTGTTTTGATTTAAACATTCATTGAGTCGTAGGGCACTTTAGTAACTCAAATCTCTTTCTTTGAGTTATACAGTTTCTTTTAAATATTGACCTTAAATGTTCCATATATTCAATAATATAATTTTACATATGTTTTAAACTTTTAAATTTAAGGGTAAAATGAGTTCTTAATTCAAATACCTTTCCATGAATGATTTTCTTTTCCATAAAATTATAATATTTTTTGAATATTTATCATCCTCTTAAGTGTTGGTTTCTCTTGCATGGTTCTTTATTTCAAGAACATGTTTTCAATTACCACTAATATTATACATTATTATTTTTAAATAAATATATGTATCTATTAATGTTATCTGTTTACTTTACTTTACCACTTTTAAAAGATATGTTTTGTTACTCTCTTTATGAAGTAGATTTTAAATAAATGGGTCATTTTAAAATATTGAAAAGTTTTTCCTTTCAAAATCATGTGTTTTTATATAAAATCCATGTTTAATATAGAAAACCATTATTTATTTCCCATGGATAAATTATTGGAGATTCTTTTCAAGAGAAAAATATTTCAAATTTTTTCACTTTATTTTTTAAAAAAAGCCTTTTGAAATGACTCATAACTTTTTCTTTTGCAACAATACTAAAAAAAATTATAAGAAGATCTTTTATAAGTTTACATCTGTTTTTCTTACTTGTCTCTAAAGATCTATTTTCCGTAATGTTGTGTTTTATGATTCACCCTCTAAATTATTCTATGATTTTCCTCCTTTGGATGATTTAATTTGGTATCTTTTTATATAATTTTAGTGGTTATTTATGTGATACCTTTTGAATTTTAATGTGAAAACCATTTTTTAATGGGTTTTTATAATGAGAATATTGGATATTTTCTTATAGAACACATGTGTATAGATAATATTTAAGTGATGGGTCAGGCCTATATAAACATCTAATGCATTGGTAAAATCATTATATCTCGTGAGATAATGGTGAAATGAGTAGTGATTCCTGAATCTAAGTGGGAAATAGTTGAGTGAAGCCAAATCCATGAAGGAAAATATGTGAGTGAAGCCTAATCCACTAAGGGAAAGAGGTTGTGATACTCAGTCCACTATATTATGATTTCTTTGCTTTTGGATGGGCCATAATTCTAAAATTATGTCTTATTTATATGATATGAGACATTTTCATGATGTATTCTTATGTTATTCCATGATTTATCCTATATGATTTATTGGGTATAAATTTCATATAAATCCTGATTATACCCATATTATTATCTTATGATCACTTATGATCTTTGATTGTTATCACTTATGTTTACCCTTACTAACCATATGATCTCGCCCATTTTTCTATGTTTCCAATTTCCCAAGTTATAAAAATAAGTAAATTATGAAATATATAGAATAATATATAATGTATATATTTTTTGATAGATATCAAAATCTTTTTATGGATTAAGCAGTTTCTTATATAGTGGGAAAAGGTTTGTTAGTTCAAAAGACATTGGGTATTTTATCATAATTCTATAAAACTCTAAACCTAAAATATCATGGGAATTTATTGTAAGTAAATAATTTATTTGAAGTTATTTAATTAATAAGGACACATCATGGGGTGTCATGGTCAGTATCAAAGTAGGTGTTTAAATAAATTATTTTAGCACTATATCTAGGATTTCAGGTCTAGTTCATTGTTGATGTTATCAGAGTAGGGATTAGATAAGATTATAGGTTAGGATGTTATTAGTTGAAGATAAATTAAGAGTTATTAAGTACATTAAGGATTGATAAGTTAAGGATGACCAAATTTTCAAAGGTATAGATAAATCTTTAGGTTGGTTATATTTATCATTTTATGTTTTTTTGTCATTAAGATGAGAAAATTTTATAAAAACCTTAGGGATAAGTCAATGTGTAGAGTAACATCCCAAAATTTTAGAAATGTTTTGAGTATATGGTTCCTAGAAATTATATCCCTATCTAGATATAGGAATGTGGATGCATCTATGGGATAGATGCAACGGAGGGTAATCACCTAGAAAAGGGATGGTTGATAATTGAATTGACCATCACTCTAGTGAATTATGAGTGGGACTAAGACTGTACACCTAACTAGACACTCCTGAGTGATATGATTTAGATAATCATATTATATTTACAATCCATTCTTAAGGATTTATTTTCAAATTACTTTAAGTTATCAGGTTAAGATGTATGAGAGAACAAAAAATGTCCTAGGTTAAACCCAGAGAGTTATAGGATGAACCATGTTTCACATATTTGAAATGAAAGTATCATATGTTAAAATGATGGTGTCATTGGAGAGGACATATTAGGATTGATATTTCATATTCATATGAATATTTACTCAGATTCTATAGGATATTATCAAAATCATTTTGGTTTTAGTAATTGAATGAAATAGGAACAAGAAAATGAAGCCCAGAAAGGTATGTATCAAGAAACCAATATGTCTTATAACTGAATAAGGGGGCATAATTAAATGATATATAATCATAGTATATTCTTGCTATGAGAAAAAATGAGATTGTCCTAGTATTACCTAAGTAATTGAGGTTGGTATATTAATAGAAATTAATTATTTATACAATTAGAAATTTTTATTAGTAAGTGATATTTATTAATGATTTATGGTATATTCTAAAAGTTTTGAGGATTGTGTGAGAAAACATATATTAAATTGTATTAATAACCATGAAAATTTATTTTATATCAAGTTTATATTTTTGGGGATAATTATTGGAGAACACATTATTGAGGTATTGATAACTCCTAGATTTAATATTTGATTGATGTTGAGGTAATAAAGCTATGATTAATTTTGAGAAAAGTGATTTAGATGATATCTATAGCCCTATAATTGATTATTAATTTCATGAAAAAGTGAAATGTTATATATTTGGTTAAGGTTATCTAATTTTTGGGAATTATGATATATATGGACTAGTGTGTGACTTTATGAACTTTTTATTAAAGATAAGATTTAATTTTTTGAAGTAATATATGATTTATAAATATTTTAATTTCTTAGAGATTCAAATGGGTTTTGGGAAAGGTATGTTATAAAGAATATATGATTAGGGTATATATATACTTTGGTATATGATTGTATGGACGATTAATGTTGTTTGAGGAGGGATAAGTAACTTAATATAGTCTAGGAGAGTAAGGTAGATATCAAATTAGAATGTATATCTTGAATAATGAATATGTTAAAAATATCATCACCTACTTACATTATTTGTGAATAATTAAAATTGTGAGGATATAATTTATTTAATGGGTAGAATGTAACGACCTGAGATTTTGGATCCTTTAAATTAATATTATCTTCTATAGATTGTGTCACATGAAATACTGAACTAAATCAGAACCCAAAAAATTCCAATTAATATTAAAATTACATGAAAAATATAATCATTTGTATATAAACTGATAACAATCAGGTAAAATAATTATATATTATTATTTTATTTGATAAATATTGTAAAAAGGATCATTTAGAAACGGGGTAATTCATTTTAAATTAATAAATAAAATTTATCATATTTAAAATTTTTAATATAAAAGGTAATATTTAGATTTATAAACTAATATATCATTAATTATTTTTAAATCTATATGAACTAAGATTAAAAACACTTGAAGTTTAAAAATAATTTGTTTTTAAAAAGTTGTTTTTATTTATATATTTTATTTTCATTTAAAATCAAATTTATAAATTTTAGAATTTAAATTTGAAAGAAAATAACATTATTTTTTATTAGACATTTCAATATTATCTTAGGATTATTTTTTGGGTTTTTTCTAAAGAAATTGATTTTCAAGTGAATAATGTAATATGCTATTTTTAAATATATTGTGTCTTTTATGATATTATTAGTTTATTAGAATGATTTGGAAATTTATGAAACCTATTTTTTGAAACAATATTAATTTTTTAACTTATATTATAAACATAAAAATATTTTTTCTAGTTTAAAAACCTATATTTAATGTTTCATAACTTAAGTAATATTTTTCTCAAAAAAATGTTTTTAATACATTATATAATAATTATTTTAAAACTAATCCTTATAACTTTAACAAATTGAATTAAATTAATTTAATTTAAATTTTGTAATTATTGATTCAAAATTATATAAATATCATCATTTTATTTTTTAAATATAAAGGATAATTTACTTAGGTAAAAACTAGTTATCACGGTAAAAGCTAAAATAGTAAAAGTAAAAAATAAAGAGTAAATGACTTCAAAAATGTTTTAATCATGTGTGGAAATGTGTGGATGATGTATTAATCTAATTTATCACTTCTATACACCATTACTTATTAATTTCCAAGCCACTTGTCATGAGATTTACCTCCTATTATAAAACATTTATGGATATTTTCAGAAATACATTTATGGGTATTTGAAAAAATGTCATCAATTTTCCACTTATAAAAGGGGCTCTTTAATCATCACTTCCCCTCACACCATAACCCCTATATTTGTAGAAAAATCTACCCAATCAAGTCCTAAACATTTCTAGACTCCTTAAATTTGTTCTTTTCTTCTCAAAATTCCACCCCTCTAAGGTTTTACTCCCTTCACAAAGGAGATAATCCAAGTAGTGAGGTAAATTTTTATACTATACTAATATTTTATTATAATTAAGGTACAATTATTAACCACCTTTCTCTTTTTCAATAATAAATACAAAGATGTGATTCGGGTGTACGTGTGGGCTACCGCCTCCACGAATAAACATGTTTCATTTTTCTACACTTCATGACATGGATGGTTAAAAAGGTAATTTATGTATAATTATAATATTTATAACCTACTAAAGATTCTGAAATGATAAACCATATTACTCCTCTCTCCCGTTTTATGAAAATGAAACCATCATCTATCCGTCTGTGTAGACTACCGCCTCCATTGATTGATGCATTTTGTTTTTCATTACTAACTTTAATGGATGGTTAAAAGAGTAGTTTTAAAGGATAAATATAATTTTTATATAATTATTAAAATTATCGTAAGATAAATTGAATAACCTCTTAAGGATATGAATAATAAAAATTCGTTATAAAACTAACTGTATTAAACAAGCATACTAAGAGGAAAACAATCTCTTTGATATAAGTAATGGATTTATATAACTTATATTTTTCTTATCTTTCATTATAATTATGATATATATGTTTCTGACGCTTCCGCCGGGGCGCGCGCATCCGTCTGTCCGCGGAGGAGGACGCGCTGCGCTTGTTGCCCCGCATTCTCGCTTTCCAAAGGCAGGCGGCATTTGCTCCTTATTCAGGGACGTCTTCTCCTTGATCGAAACGGGATGATGGGATGTCAGTTCTTCCTTCTGTGGATTCCTCCTCAGAACTCGTCACCTAGTCCAGGTCTCCCTCATAGATTTAATACGTTGTTCGTGAAACTCTTCCTAGTGCCATGTTTCCATGGACACCGGTTAATTACACTGCTTCTTTCGGGACATTCCAAAGGGTCCGGTCAGGGAAGCAACCTTCAGTCGGGGGAGTAGTCACGTTGAGGCATCAGTAGCGTGTCTGGATGCTGGGGAACCTGGCATGTCTGTCTATTATCCCTGGTCACAGGGCTTCTCGAGGGCGTGGAAGCCCGAGGCATCCCACATCGAGCGCGGGGAATTATATGCCATAGACACATTTCTGAGGTTTTCCTCAGCTTCACTTGTTTAACACAGGGTACGCCGCGAGTTTAACGTCCAGCGGAGACGGATCAGCCCGATCAAAGAATTAGCTAGAATGGATCGGATTGAGGGATTCCCCTTGAGGGGGTGCCGATACCGGGACCAGCCCATGGGCGGCTGTGAAGAGGAGCGTACCGACATGGTCTCACAGGGATATGTCAGTCCGGGAAAGAATCAGGGTGGATGATGGATAGACGAATGAAGTGGAGGGGGGAATGGCGAGGAATGGCAAGGAACCATCGTAAGGGAGATGGTGAAGTTGGGCTTGAGCCTTGAAGGGGATTCCTACGTATCCCCATGGCAGGGAATAAAATTCTGCGTAGTTCGGGATGGTGTCGGTGAACCGGCATGAGGGTGGACCTTGGTCCGATGGGCATCATCAGTGAACTGACGTGAAAGTGGAGGACCAGGAGGGTTCTAGTGGTGGTGGGCTTGGACCTCGTGGAGGCTTCCTACGTACCATGTCGTGACACGGATCAAAGACCACGTAGTTCAGAGGGGCTTTGTTGGCGAACCGACGTGAAGGTGGAAATTGGTCCGATGGATGTCGTCAGCAAACCAACGTAAAGGCGGACCTTGGTCCCATGCGTCAGCGAACCGACATGAAGGTGGACCTTGGTCCGATGAGGGATGGGCTTGAACCTCAGGGAGGCTTCCTACGTACCATGCCTTGACATGGATCAAAGACCTCGTAGTTCAAAGGGTTTCATTGGTGAATCAACGTGAAAGTAGACCTGTGGGTCCACTAGTGGTGGGCTTTAACCTTGGGAAGGTTTCCTACATACCATGCCTTTACATGGATCAAAGTCCTCATAGTTCAAACGATTGATGGAATACAGTTTAACGTCATGTGGGATGGTAGTGAGCCCTGACGTGAATGAACGATGGGAGGTGGGTGTTGTCGAACCGACGTAAATGATGGACCTTGGTCCGATGAGAGATGGGTTTGAACCTCAGGGAGGCTTTCTACGTACCATGCCTTGACATGGATCAAAGTCCTCGTAGTTCGGGTGAAAATGGGGGGGGGGGCTTGGCACACCGACAAGGAGACGGTCTGGGCCAATGATTGTTGGGCTTGAACCTCGGGGAGGCTTCCTACGTACCATGCCTTGAAACGGATCAAATTCCTCGTAGTTTGGGTTGGTCACAACGGCTTGCCGTCGGACTGGAATACAGTTTAATGTCATGCTGAACGAGGACAGAACTTGACATGAATTAGATGATGGGTGGGCTTGAACCTCGTGGATGCTTCCTACGTACCATGCCTTGACACGGATCAAATACCTCGTAGTTCAAATGGGTGTGTAGTTTAATGTCATGCAGGACAAGGGGCATACAGTTTAACGTCATGCTGGATGAGGGTATACAGTTTAACGTCATGTTGGACGAAGGCATGCAGTTTAACATCATGCTGGATGAAGGCAAAACTCGACGTGAATGAACGACCGAGTAATGTGGCTTGAACCTCATGGAGTCTTCCTACGTACCATTCCTTGACATGGATCAAAGTCCTCGTAGTTCTCTAAGGGTGGGGGTCAGGGTCGGTGCGCACTCTAAGCCCACGTGAGTCATGCTTGGTGTGAGAAACAAGAGGTTGCAAGGACCTGACGATCACGTCGCGGAGGATGCGTCCGTGAGAAGCGAAGAGGGGCTTACACCTTAGGCGGCCCATGGTGCTGGGACTTACTCCATGAAGGAGGCCCAGAGTGCGACAAAGCACAGTGAAAGAGGGATTCGGGACCAATGATGGGAGGTGCCTCATTCCCTATCATGTCCTCCACTGACCTTGGTAGTGGGGAAGTACGGAGATGCAGGGGTGCAACCATCCTTTGGGGAACTAGGGTCGCCCTTCTCTTGAGAACATACTTCACTCCATTAAGGAGGATATCATCCCTTGTGGATGGATGATTCCACTCCTGTGGAGACGAGTGGCGTAAAAAATGCTCGAGCTGGGGGGACCCTGCGTGCGAAGCACGAGGTCGGGTCACAGTTTAACTTCATGTGTTAAGGACGTGGTGGGTTCACTCCGCACCCCTAGGACTTACATAACCGGTACCCTTTGGTCCTTGGGGAAGGGAAGGCACTGGCAAGGCCATGGTCAAGGGGGGTTGTGGAGCGAACCATCGAGGGGTCCACGTTAGCGTGGATATGCGAAGAAGCAATAGCCGTTAGCGTGCCTATGCGAAGAAGCATTAGGCGAAGCAACGCTATGAGTGGTATTGTCCGTGGGACTTTGAAATCACATCGTGCAAACCTGGAGGGTCGCACGGGAAGAGGAATTGCCAAGAAAATGAGTATGCTTCGCAAAGTGGAGTGCCTTGGCCTTAGCATGGGGCATAGGTGTGAGTGGAGGGTGCTTCGTGAAGTGGAACAGTATTCGCGGAGCACTGACTCGCGAAGAAGGGGTGCCTCGTGAAGCAGGGTGCTGCGAAGAAGTGTGCTTCGCGATGTGTAGCGATCCTGCCTTAACATAGGGATCACTAGTACAGGTTGGGTGTTTCGCGAAGCATAAATGCTCTGCGGCTGCCCAGGTTCCCTTGGGAATCCCCTTCCTTCGCGAATGCCCTTGAGCTTCGCGAAGGGAATCCCTCTCGGATGAGGGGCTCAAAACGAGACAAAGCAAAGGCGTCACGTGAAGTAGAAGTACCTCGCGGAGCTCATGATTCCCGGGGTGAAGAGTGCTTCGCGATTCGGGAGAGGAGAAGCCGAAAGGTCAGATTGTCTGTCTCTGGGACTCAGGTGGAGTCCATTATTTATAGGGAAGTGGCGCCGCGAAGCAGAACTCGCGCGCCGCCTCAGGTGCTTCGCGGCGCGCTCATGAACGTCAACGTCATCTGCGAAGAGTCACCGCCTCTAGAGCTTCGCGGCGAGCTCGTGAACGTCAAATGTGTTCTCTGAGATTTACCACCTCTAGAGCTTCACAGCGGGCTCGTGAACGTCAAATGAATTCGCGGAGATTTACTGCCTCTAGAGCTTCGCGAGACTGCGATGCTCGGTGTGCTTCGCGCCGGTTCTTCGCGTCGGTGCTTCGTGAGGCAGCATCCGGGCAGTATTTTTCGTGAAATATTTTGGTGCCAACAAATGCCCCCCCTCAGACATGGAGTCGTGGAGGGTAAAGGGTCGAAGTCTGAGGGAAAATCGCCAAAATTACCGGCAGTTCTCGATGTGGCTTCGCGAAGGGGGCCCACGGTGCTGACTGGGGCCTCGGATACGGACGCGCCGCGATGCTCCGTACGGATGAGGCGCGCCGCGATGCTCCGGGGTCTCCGCCTATAAATAGGGGGGTTAGCCTTTTTTGTCTTCACGCGACTTCCTTGTCTTTTTGTGCTCTCGACTTCACGAAGCTCCGCGTACTCCATGACAGCCCTCCTCGAATCGAGCTTCGCGGCGAACTGCGGGTCTCCGACTCCGCGTCCGCGCCAAGTGAACTTTGGCTTGTCAGCCTAGGCTAGACTCCGCGGCCTGGTCTCACGACAGACCTTCGAGATCCGACTTCGTGATCCAGCTTCGCGATCCATTCTGAAAAAATTCTTTTCTGAGGGCCAGAATCGAAATGGCCCATCAAGAGGCTGTATTGGGGGTGCTTGCAGACACCGCCCGTCGGGATGAGATGGACAACCGTCCAGGACTTGGGGAGATGGTCTGAAGCCATTCGGACCATGCTTCTTTGACATATATATTATCGGAGGGTCATAAGAATTATCCGCAGTGTAAGAAGATGCCATTATGCGGCTTCGGGTTGAGGGATGACGTCTTCATCCCTGAGGCGAGTAGGGATGAACCAGCTTGCTGGTTCAGGAGTACACCATGCCAGCACCAATGGTTCAGGGCGGCTGATGGTCACGCACAGGAGGACTTCACACCCTTCACCACTGACTGTCTCTACAACCATGTGAATGATATTGACGGGAGGCCACTGCAACCGGAGACGTCCCCTCCTCTCTACCATGCCATACTAAAGGTGGCTTTGCAGGATTCGAAGAAGGGATGGTCCGATGAGTGGGACCTGCGCCAGGGAAGCAACTTTACTGATGACTGGGCCTGGGCCTACTGGGTAGGTGCCTCATGTGAGGAGTTTGGGGCCGAGCTGAGGATAGTGGGGTTGTATGAGGCGGCATGGGCCTCCCAATTCCACATTTACCAACAAAAGCAACTAATGCCGGAATTGCTGAGCAGATGGTCGTCTAGGACCAATACCTTTCACCTATATCATGGGGAGGTGGGAATCAGTCTGTGGGATGTCCACCAGATTTCTGGGGTTCCGGTCTTGGGGGCCATGTACGATGAGTTCCTCCCTATCATCAGCGCGTGGGAGGATACAGAGCAAATGTCGCAACTGGCGTCAGTGCTGATGGCACTCGTCCCTGAATAGGACAAGGAGGTAGTAAGGGATGTCCACTTTAGGAGATGGTTCAAATGCTTCCTGAATTTCCTAGAGAATCGAGAGTTCCCCCCGAGGCCTCGAACTTGTCCGAGGGCGGCCCAATTGGGTTAGGGGCACTCGTATTGGCGGGTCTTGGAGGACAGCCAATGGAAGACTTGGGGTTTCAGTGTCAGCACTGAACAACAGCCGATAGTCAGGCTGGCGGCGTTCATCGTGGCTCTCATCTGTGGTTGGATCCTACCGGTGAGGGATACAAGCATGGGGGTGCGGCCCAGCTCGTTCATTATGGCGTCCATGTTGGACATGGGGCAGCGGATCAATCTGAGGATTCCAATGCTCGCCAAACTGTACAGAATGTTGCGGCACATTAGCGAGGGCAAGAAGCCGCCAAGGATATGAGGGCCCTTCCACCGATTGTATGGGTGGATCGCAGCGCACATCAGGGGGATTTACGAGTATCCAAACCCCATTTTGCCGCCAGGATTGAATTTCCGCCCCTCTATCTTGAATGCGGTCGGGAGCTTCCCGTTCAAACAATCTGTGCTGATGGTACTGAATCGGTTGTGGAGGGCGGATGAGTTTAATTTCCACCCCTTCCCATTGCCGACGGGGATACTCACTGACGACGGGCGGGGAATGGAAGAACATCGGGCTTACCTCCTAGCCTTTCGAGGTGGGGTTTTGGTGGCACGAATAGATCGTGAGCCACTCTGCGAACCGTACACCCCGCATCGGTTTGTGAGGCAGTTCTGGTGCCTCCAGCGGCTGACCCCGCAGGTCTACTGGGAGGTTCATCACGAGGATCACCCGTGCGTGATGAATCAGTTGTGTCTCATGTTCACACGGGAAGATGGGAAGATGCGGATTGCATTGCCTCCATCCACCGCCACTTTCGGATTGGTGAGGGAGTATGCCATTAGTTGGGAGGCTGCTTACCCAGGGGAGATGCTGAAGCAACCAACCATTCGGGTCGGTGACAGTGGGGCTCCTCTATCTCGAGGTCGGGGTCGGAGGGCAGCTAGGGCCTCTCGCGGTAGCGAGGCTGCCATGGCGGTGAGACCCGCACCCGCTGAGGGTATGGCAGCAGCGGCGGATCCGGTGATTCCGGAAGAGCAGGGCCATCCGGAGGGGCAGCCACTGAGAGGATTTCATAGGATATCCACTCAGGCTCCGAGGAAGCGCCTACGTTATATCGACATGGCAGAGGATGTCGTCTTCCCGGAATCCTGGGACATTTGGGATGTCAACCGGTAGTTCCTTAGCCCACCTGAGATATAGGCCCACCTGAATCGCCTCGGGATGGAATTACCAGGCATAGGCCCAGTCCAGGATGGATTCATGGCATCTCCAATGGAGGCAGAGCAATACCTGGATGAGCTGGAGGATTACGTCCACACCAGTGGTGTCCCTCGCCCAATGACAAACCGGGTGAGGGTACTGTTGAATCAAACGGTCCACCCACAGTTATCGGCTGACGATCTGAGGGAGAGCTTCCCCCTGTCGGAAGAATCAGAGGACTCCTCTCGGGAGGATGAGGCTGGAGGAGGGAGCTCGTTGGAGGACAGCGAGGTCGGAGATCAAGGCTCAGATTCCGACGATTTCGCAGAGGCTCTCGAGGTAGTATTCCGAACTTCTTTCCTTACGATCTGTTCTTGGGTCACTATGGACTTCTCACCAATGTTTGAGCCATGCAGGAGGAACTTGTTCGCAGTCCTCGTTCTTTCCCCTTGGCGGGTGATGATGTGGGACCTTCAGAACCCGCTCCTATGGCTGCGTCCAATTCCGCGTCCGGTGGGACCAGAGCACCTGAGGTGGCTCCTCTGGAATCTCCAAACCTTACAACAGTATACGGGGGGCCTCGCCTCGGGGTCCCGTTAGTACCGGCTTAAGAGTAGTGCTAGGAGGTCGATCTTCGTAAGCTTCCTCTACCGGTTTCCTTGTCGTCACATGTAGACTATGCCAACTAACGTTTACGTCCCTCTCTGTCGTACAGTTCTCTGACTGGCGTGGGCTGCTGCGGAAAGACTGGTCGGGATATCTGGCGGCGTCCCTCCTAGGGGCATGCTAGTGATGGTGGCGATAGTCCCCCCATCTCCTCAAGCTGCGACACACATCATCACCGGCAGGACTACCAGTAGGGCCATGCCTGAGGTCATCGAGGTGGACTCCGGTGAAGAGGATCAACCGGTCGGTCCCAGTCCTGTCACGCCTGCTTCGGCGCCAGGTGTCGTACTGGATTCAACACCAGATGTTGATCCTGCCGAGGATTTCTTGCGGGCGTACCCCACGTACGAGCCTACCAATCGCGCAGACTGGGACGAAATGGCCTCCGACGAGGAAGACAGCAGCATAGTCCACCGCCGGTCATGGAAGCTAATCACGCGCTTTATCAAGGACACCCCCCAAGCGCAATGGCTGGCCGAAATGGATAGACTCTGCTTGTGGTTACGCGAACTGTGTGATGGGGGAGTGGATTCCCAACATCCTCATGAACTCATCCGAGATCTTATGGCTAAGAAGATCCGGGAGCATGATCGCGGGCTTAGCGTGGGCTGGCAGCGGAGGAAGGCGACCAACATCAAGAAGCTCCAGGAGGCTGAAGGTGAGGTCCAACAGATTCAGACCCGTGCAGATGAGCTTTCATCCTCTCTTAATGCACAATCCGAGCTGATCTCACGGTTGAAGGCCCAGCTGGCAGAGGCAGAAGAGCATATGAGGCAGGCCTCTGGAAAGATGTTTGTTGTTCAAGCTGGCGTAGAGAGGGCCAAAGCCAAGGCTGACGAACTGCGCCCCACCGCTGCTGAGGAGGAGAGGGAGCTAAGTCAGCGGCAGCTAGCCTTGGACACCACAAACTAGCGGGTGGCGGAGCTGAAACGCTCTTTTGACGGGGTCAACTTATCCATGGGGGGAGTCGACCCCCGGGTATTGTAAAAAACCTTTTATTGGTACTTTCGTGCTTCAATTTTTTCTTTCTTTGCTTTGAATGCCGTAGCGCGCATGATTTACACTGTTTGAATCGCCTTGTTACATCCCTACAATGTTTGCGGGACGTTCGGCGCCAATTCCCCAAGCCCACGTGGGTCGAGCCCGATGTGAGAAATAGGAGATAGTTGCCTTCTCGTCCCACCTAACATAAGAGTGGAGACCATGCTCCGGGCATCTGGGATTCAGATTACTAGTCCGGATTTCCGAAAGATGGAAGAGGCTTGACCGGAGAAGGAACTTTTCAGGACAGCCAAATTACCATTTCTTCAGCGTGCTCTTATGCATGAATGGTGCAACGCCATGGGCACTGAAATCGGTCCAAGCAGATGAAAATGGGAAGTGTGAATCACGATGCCCAAGATTCAGAACACTGTGGGGATGGCGTGACAATAAGGGACAACTGTTAACCATGGAGGAGAAGCGGTATCCTTACTGCGTTAGCCTATAATGGGGACAAAAAATGAGGGTCAACCACTGACCGTGTTCGAAACACGGGACCATGTCACAAATGTTGTCGGTCAATCTTTCGGTACATTGAACCAGGACAGTTGGCGGACCATGGGTCAAACATCCATACTATTAGGGGGTCTTTCTAAACATGACCAGTCTTCTGGAACGTTGGCCTAGGATGGTAGGTGAGCCGATGCGGCAGGAGACCAGGCCGTTAGGGGGTCCCGTGAAACATGAAAGGGGACGAGGGTCCTAATAAGGGGCATGCAAAGCGTGGAATATAGAGTGATGGTTTATCCGAATAGAATCTAGCACTTAGGTAGTTACACCACCGTGGTGGGAGTACACCATATGGGCGCATTGGTTTGATCATGGATCATTCCTTTTTTCAGACAGGGCCTCTCTGGAGAGGGGATTTACCGCTTCCCAATGTAATCTTGGGGCATCCTGAACTTGTTTAGGGTAGAACCGCAGTTTAGTGTCATGCGTTGAGGACACATGGACTCCGGTAGTTTAACGTCATACGATAAGACGTGGAATAAAAGGGAAGATCCCAGGGAGCATGTGGTGCGGTAGATATGAAACCGACGTGAATGAGGACTTGGAGTCCAAATCATACCATGTACCCCCGGAGGAAACTTTTCAGGTCGAGGGACCAAGAGTGAGGATTAGGCTAGGCCCGAAGCAGAGTGGTCGGGCATTCCTACATACCCCATGAGGATGGTAATCAATCCATACGTAGTTCTGGAAGCGCAGTTTAACGTCATGCGGGACGATGAGAAGCCCGGCTGTGTTGGTACACATCCTGGCAAAACTACTAAGCCCACGTGAGTCGTGCTCGGTGTGAGAAACAAGCAGTAGTGGTGGGAATTTCCCGAAAAAAAAGGGGCAGGTTAGGGCAAAGGGACGCTCGGTGAATATCGGCCCAATGACACTAACACGATCATTTAGCGCACCTAGATGCGCGAAGAGAAATAGCCGAGTATGATGGAGTTCCACTTGAACATGAGGAAGTGGAAATGTGTGAATCATGAAGCTTGAGATTCATATCACGATGATGGCGGCGTGACGATGGAGGATAACTGTGGACCGTGGCGGAAACCCAGCATCCATATCGCGTTAGCCTAGAATGGGGACAGACAAATGAGGGTTGACCGTTGACCATGTTCGAAACACGGTACCATGTCACAAATGTTGTCGGATATCCGTAGGGATGTTGGCCCGAAACGATTGGAGGGCCCTTAGGTCCAGCATTCATAGAGAGCCCTTAAGCCTAGTATCCATGTCGTCTGAGGGTCCTTTTTGGTGTGGAAGAGGATGAGGATCCAAATAGCAAGCTCACGAAGCTTGGTCATGGGACGAGGGGAATGTCCCTGTGAAAATCCCACACTTCGGGCTCTTTGTCAAAACACATCTGAATACGACAATGAGACGTATTAGATAGAGGGAGCAGATTCCTTTCCCATAGGGAGATCTTAGTTTAGGGTCATAGAATTCATACCATGGATGGGAGGAGACATAAGAGGCACATGGTGGAGTAACTCAAACACCTTGTGTGAATGGGAATAGGGGGTGTGTGCGGTGCGATGAACAACCTGATGTGAATGAGGACGTAATCCCATATCACACCGCCCGACCCCCTTGGGTGAGGCTTTAGGTCGAGGGATCAAAAGCGAAAGTTAGGCTGGGCCCCCGGGGAAGTGCCTGGGCACTCCTACGTATCTCATAAGGATGAGAATCAAGCCTCACGTAGTTCTTGATGGACCTTAGACCATAAATGGGTAAAGGGAGTAGGGGACGCATGGCAAAAAGACCCGACATGAAGGAGGACCTAAGCCCTACTAACCATGCGTTCTCTGGGGAAATTCTCGAGTCGAGGGACCGAACACAAAGGTTAGGCTAGGCCCGCGGGGAAGTGTCTGGGCACTCCTACGTATCTCATGAGGATGAGAATCAAGCCATACGTAGTTCTGAAAGGTGACATGGTAAGGTACCAGTGCCAGGGGAAAAGGGGAGTGCGGTCATGTCCCTTGCACTAAAAGAAGCGGAATTTGATAAATCTTGTTTGTTCTTTAAGGTGAGTGGTTTTTTTTGTGAAGCGACAGGCCTAGAGTAATAGGTAGTGGTGTCGCCACAAGGATCAAGCCGTGATAGGCGTTGACAAATGGCATGGCACATGACCAATACCCAATGTGATTTCCTCCACAACGAGGTCATCACAATGCAGTGCTGTTTTTCGTCGTGCGGCCAGGACGATAATGTCACAGTTTAGGGTCGTATGATAGGACCAAGCATGCATTTTATTGTCATGCGGAGCAGACGTAGCAGAGACGATGCTAGGCGGGGAACGTGTGTAGTGTTATAAAACACAATTGATGGAGACATGATCACACATCACATTGTATGCCACCTGGAGAGGGAGACCTTAGGCCGAGAGGCCTATATAGAGATAATAGGTGAAACAGGGGGAGAGACCGGCTCCCAAACTGGGCTGTACCTGAAGACAGGGCATCCGGGCGGTCCTACGCATCCCATGAGGATGGGAATCAATCTGAGCGTAGTCCCGGATGGATCCTAGTTTATGGTCTTAGATCTCGGACCATGGGAGCCCCGAAGGACGCCATATTGCAGCTTTGTCCCCCTGACATGCAAAGGTGCACTGAGGGATAGCACCAAAAGTGTTGAGATTCCACCTGGACATGATGGGGTGGAAAATGATGTGAATCATGCAACCAACATTCGAGGACTGAAGGGACTGGCGTGACGACAGAGGATTACTGCTGACCATGTTCGCAACACAGCATCCTGTCGCGTTAGCCTAAAATGGGGACAAACAAATGAGCATCGACCGCTGACCATATTCGCAACGTAGGATTTTATCGATTTGTTGTCCAAAACCCTCTGGGGCGTTGGCCCGTAATGGTAGGAGAGCCCTTGGGCGTAGTATCCAGGCCGTTCTTGGGGGTCCCTCTGGGTGTGAAAGGTAATGGAAGCCCGAATGGAGGGGAACACGAAGCTTGAAAAGTGGAAGGAACTTGATCAAGTTGAATCTGACACTCTTGGTCCAAGACCAGAGTACTCTTAACACATGGGTGAACCACTGCAGGGGGTCAAGAGACTCAACTTGAGGGTAACCAAGATATGGCGGGTTCTCGGGGAAAGGGGGCATGGTTCCCAAAACCTTGTATCATACCAACATATCCCCCTCCTAGAGAGGGATAGACAAAGTGGCCTAGGTGACCGGGAGATCATGAGATCTCTAAGAGGTGGGGATGGACCCGAATCCTAGACATTCATGTGGTCCTACGTATCCCATGAGGATGGGAATCAAGCCATACGTAGTTATGGAGGGTGCCTTTTAATGTCATGAGGGACAAGGAATAGGAGGGCTAACTCTCAGAACGAGGGTGCGCGTGGTGTAGCTATTGCAAACCCGACGTGAATGAGGACATAATCCCGCACTACGCCACGTGGTCCCGTAGTCAGGGTCCCGATGGCAGGACCAGAGAGGTGAATTAGATGAACTCAACCTAGACCCAAAGAAAGGAGGTTTGGGAATTCCTACGTATCCCATTAGGATGGGAATCAAGCTGAGCGTAGTTCTGAGAGGATCTTAGTTTATGGTCATAGAGCTCGGACCAAGGATGGTGGCAACTTACCGAGTAAGCGCAGATGTCAACCTGATCCCTAAGCCCACGTGAGCTAAACTCAGTGTGGGAAACAAGGGGGGAAGATCCTTATCACAATACTTGGGGTTCCCATCAAAGGGGAGTCGGCAGAGAGCCCCGAAGGACACCTTTGACGCGGCTTGTTCCCCCAATGCGCAGACGTGCATGTTGGAAAAGTTCCAAGAGTTCTGAGATTCTACTTGGACACGGTGAAGTGATGAAGGGTGTGAATTTTGTACCCAAAATTTTGGTCTTAATGGATTGGCGTGGCGATAGAGGAAAACTGTTAACCATGGTGGAAACGCAGCATCCATATTTCCTTAGCCTGAGGTGGGAACAACAAACGAGCATCGACCGCTGACCACATTCGCAATGCGGGATTTTGTCGATTTGTTGTCTGAAACCCTCGGGGGTGTTGGCCCGTAACGGTAGGAGAGCCCTTGGTCATAGTATCCAGGCTGTTCTTGGGGGTCCCTCTAAGTGTGAAAGATTATGGAAGTCTTGATGCAGGGATACACAAAGCCTGGAAAGCGGGTGCGGACATGTCCGAGTAAAGCTTGGCATTCCAGGTAATAAACCAGAGTACTCTTAGGCACATTGGTGAACCACCGAAAAGGGATCAACGAAACAACTCTGGAGGGAGAGATACATGGCGTGGTCATTACGAGACCGACGTGAACGAGGACATAATCCCATACCACACCATGTAATCCTCTCATGGAGGAAGGGTAGGCCAAGGGGCCAAGATGGGATGAAGATTCTCGAGAGATGGGGATGGACCCGAATCCTAGACATTCGGGTGGTCCTACGTATCCCATGAGGATGGGAATCAAGCCGAACGTAGTTCTCTAAATGTAGTTTAACGTCATACAGGACGAGGAGGGGAGTAATACACCCCCCAAACAAGGGAGGTGTACTGTATGGCGAATAAACTGATGTGAATGAGGACGTAGTCCCACAACACACCATACACTCCTATAATAGAGGACCTAGGTCGGGGCCCGGAAAGGCCAAGGGGCCTGATGATTAGGCATTGGTCAGGAAGGCCTGACCTACTTGCAGTTTATCATCTTGCAGTGAGGACGAGGGTCGGGGACCTGAGGAGGCCAAGGGGCATGTGGCTGGGCCTCATAAGGGAAGGCTTACGACATGGTACATGATCCCTACGTAAATGAGGACGTAGTCCCACACCACACCGTACACCCTGGGTAAGAGGTTGGGCAGAGGGGCCCGAGAAGGCCAAGGGGCCTAAGGTCATGCATCAGTCAGGAAGGCCTGACGGGTCTGCAGTTTAACGTCTTACATGAGGACAGGGGTCGGGGACCCGAGAAGGCCAAGGGGCCTGAGGCTGGGCCTCGTAAGGGAAGGCGTACGGCATGTTACATGATCCCGACGTGAATGAGGATGTAGTCCTACACAACACCGTACACCCCTATGGGGAATCGGGGCCATGGGCCCGATCGCTAGCGCCACTCGGGGAAAATTTTGTCACTTTGGGATGGGGTAGAATGAATCACTGCACTCGATGTCTGGGACATCTCGGGGTGGACTCGAAGATCTAGGACACTGTTGACCATGTTCTAAACACAGCGTTCCTATGGTGACCTGTTATGGGAGCAACAAATGAGCGTCGACCGCTGACCGAATTCACAACGCGGGACTTGTATCGGCTTGTTGCTTGAAAACCCTCAGGGGTGTTGGCCCGTATCAGTAGGAGAGCCCTTGGGCATAGTATCCAGGCCATTCTTGGGGGTCCCTTCGGGTGTGAAAAAATGATGGAATCCCAGTAAAGGAATGGGTGAAGCATAGCTGTATCCATCCACGAAAGAGGCACACATCTCCAGGGGGGATGTGCAGCCAGGTCGAGGCTTGCTCGATGTGAGTTGGGGAAAAAGTGTGCACCCTGCCGTATGTCTTGACTCGAGGGGAAGATTTTGGCTTTTGGGCTGGGCCAACGGACGAAATGCCTGGGCGTTCCTACGTATACCATTAGGATGGGAATCAAGCCATACGTAGTTCTCAAAGGCCATGCAGTTTAGCGTCATGTGGTGAGAACGTGGGAGGATAGAAGAACGGGAGTGGGCACATGGTGCGACCCTTACAATCCTTGTGTGAGCGGGGTTGTGTGAGTGGGGCTAAGAAAGCCTACCCCTCGCTACACAAAGATCCTCCAAGGAAACTATTCCCAGGGGGGATAGTGGAAGAGAAAAGCTTGGGGTTGGGCTCAAGACGAGGCATTCGAGCATTCCTACGTATCCCATCAAGATGGGTATCAAGCCACACGTAGTTCTTAAGATGCATTTTAACGTCATGCGGGATGAGGATGCATCTATTTTGGGGATATGTAAGGTACGGAAAGTAATCCGATGTGAATGAGGACGTAGTCCCACACCATACCGTACAATCCCACAAGAGGGTAAGTCAGGGAAAACCAAGGGGCCTGAGGCCGGACCGCGGTCAGGGAGACCTGACCAGCTTGCGGTTTAACGTCTCGCGGTGAAGACGGGGTCGTGGGCCCAAGGAGGCCAAGGGGCCTGAGGCTGAGCCTCGGTCAGGAAGGCCTGACTGTATTGCAGTTTAATGTCTTGCAATAAGGATGGGGGTCAGGGGACCCGAGGAGGCCAAGGGGCCTGAGGCTAAGCCTTGGTCAGGAAGGCCTGACTGGCTTGCAGTTTATCGTCTTGCAGTAAGGACGGGGGTCGTGGGGCCTGAGGAGGCCAAGGGGCCTGAGGCTGAGCCTCGGTCAGGAAGGCCTGACTGGCTTGCAGTTTAACGTCTTGTAGTAAGGACGGGGGTCGTGGGGCCCGAGGAGGCCAAGGGGCCTGAGGCTGAGCCTCGGTCAGGAAGGCCTGACTGGCTTGCAGTTTAACGTCTTGTAGCAAGGATGGGGGACGTGGGGCCCGAGGAGTCCAAGGGGCCTGAGGATGAACCTCAGTAAGGAAGGCCTGACTGGCTTGCAGTTTATCATCTTGCAGTAAGGACGGGGGTCGTGGGGCCCGAGGAGGCCAAAAGGCCTGAGGCTGAGCCTCGGTCAGGAAGGCCTGACTGGCTTGCAGTTTTAACGTCTTGCAGTAAGGACAGGGGTCATGGGGGCCGAGGAGGCCAAGGGGCCTGAGGCTGAGCCTCGGTCAAGAAGGCCTGGCTGGCTTGCAGTTTTAACGTCTTGCAGTAAGGACGGGGGGAGATCTTAGTTTAAAGTCATAGAGCTCGGACCATTTTGCAGTTTATCATCTTGCAGGACGAAGATGTAGTTTAGGGTTGTGCAGGACCTTACAGTTTAAGGTCATGTTGAACCATAACGTGCAGTTTAAAGTCATGCAGGACCATTTTGCAGTTTATCGTCTTGCAGGACGAAGATGCATTTTAAGGTCGTGCAGGACCATAACGTGCAGTTTAAGGTCATGCGGGAACCTCTCGCAGTTTAAGGTCGTGCAGGACCCTAACATGCAGTTTAAGGTTATGCGGGACCCTCTCACAGTTTAAGGTCGTGCAAGACCCTAACGTACAGTTTAAGGTCATGTGGGACCCTCTCGCAGTTTAACGTCGTGCAGGACCCTAACGTGCAGTTTAAGGTCATGCGGGACCCTCTCGCAGTTTAAGGTCGTGCAGGACCCTAACGTGCAGTTTAAGGTCATGCAGGACCCTCTCGCAGTTTAAGGTCGTGCAGGACCCTAACATGCAGTTTAGGGTCATGCGGGACCGTCTCGCAGTTTAAGGGTGTGCAGCACCCTTTTTCCCTAGGAAAAGTATCTCTTAAAGAACTTGGCATTAGTGGGAGGGGTTATACGCTCTCCATCCGTGGTCACCAAGGAGTTTGCTCCATTGGGGTAAACCTTATGGATGATATAAGGCCCTTCCCATTTGGGTTATAATTTGGGTGGTTTCCTACTGGGAATCATTGGCGCTCGAAGGGCCAGTACCAGGTCACCCTGTAGAAAAGAGAAGAGACGAACCTTCTTGTTGAAGGCCCTCGCTATCTTATCCTGATGCATTTCCAGATTGTGCAGGGCATGAAGCCGGTTCTCGTCCAGTGCTTCTAATTCAGCTAGATGGATTTTGGCTACCTCATCTGATGTCTGGTGATCATAGACTGCAGTGCGTAATGATGGCAACTGGATCTCAATGGGTAGGATGGCCTTAGCTCCATACACCAGGGAATATGGGGTCACCTGGGTAGAGTTGCGAGTCATCGTCCGATAAGCCCAGAGGGCGTTGGGGAGCTTGTCCGGCCAACTTTTCTTATTCTGACCAACCATCTTCTGCAGAATGTTAGAGAGGGTTTTTTTGAATGCCCCGATCTGTCCGTTTGCCTGCGCATGGTAGCGGGAGGTATGGTTCGAACGGATGTCATACTTGGCGTACAATTTCTTTAGTTCAGCTGCTCGGAAGTTGGTGTCGTTATCGTTGAGGATTGCGTGAGGGACCCCAAACCGGTGGATAATATTGGATCTCACAAAGTCAACGATGGAACAGGCCTTGACCTCTTTGAGTGGAACTGCCTATGCCCACTTGGAGAAGAAATATGTAGCAGTCAGGATGAACCTACACTGGAAGGCTGTTGCCGGTGGATATGGTCCCACTACATCAAGTCCCCATACCGCAAATGGCCAAGAGTACTTGGTGGGGTGGAGGGGCTCCGGCGGCCGATGTAGGAAGTTGGCGTGAACTTGGAACGCGTGGCATCTCTGGGCATACCCAATAAAATCGTGGATCATAGAGGGCCAGAAGTACCCCAACCTCCGGATTTGATGGGACAGCTTCAGCCCAGCTTGATGGGCGCCACAGGAACCGGCATGAACCTCTTGAATAACTTGAGGTATCTCTACTCCTTGGATGCAACGGATTAGGACGCCATCGAAACTCCGCTTATAAAGGATTTGTTCAAGACTGGGGCCGCTCTGGAGGGTAAATTGCAGTGCGCGACGTCGGATTCGCTCGCGCTCGGCCTGGTCGTCCGGGAGGTGACCATTTTGGAGATACTCGACAAAAGGTGCCCTCCAGTCGGTTGTGCCATCAACCACTGTGTCTGAAAAACCCGAGACCCCTGATGTAGAGGGTCCGGTGGTGAGATGACTTACCCGCAGGCCATCATTGTCCTCTTGGGTGATGGGGGAAATGACTCTCTGGTGTGCCACATGTATGATCAGATCATCTTGCTCAGGTTCTGCGAGCGACGTGCCTAAGCCAGCCAGGGCGTCTGCTTGACCGTTCTGTGACCGCGGGACATGGGTAACCTCTGGTTGAGAAGAGAACTGGGCCATTAGGCAGAGGGTGTACTCCAGAAATAGTACAAGCTCCGGCTTCCTGATGACGTAGTCGCCATTAACCTGCTTGATTACCAGCTTAGAATCTCCTTTCACATGTAGATGGGGGACATGGATCTCAAGGGCCAACTCAAGGCCGGTGATGAGAGCCTGGTACTCTGCCTCGTTGTTCGTATAGCCTTCTAATAACAGGAACGAGTATGGTAGGACGGCTTGCGCCGGGGTAATGAAGACAATACCCAGGCCCACTCTGTTGAGATTGGGATCATTGAGCTGCCTACTGGTGGGGCTCCGGGACGTGCCGTCGAAATGCATTTTCCAACACGGGACGGCATGATCGACTAAGAGGATCATCTCATCAGGAAAATCTAGGTCCAGGGATTGATTCGTGGAGTTTGGATGGGCAGCAAAAAAGTCTGCCAACGCCTGTCCCTTAATGGCCTTCTGAGGTACGAACCTGATATCAAAATACTGGAGAATCACCGCCCACCGTGCTAATCGGCCAGTCGGCATGGGGTGGTTCAGGATGTACTTCAATGGGTCTACCCGGGAGACAAATTGCACCTCATGGTGCTGCAGGTAATGTCGCAACTTCTGCATGGTGAAGACGAGCGCAAGGCAGCTCTTTTCGATAGGGGAGTATCTGACCTCCGTATCGAGAAGCATGCGGCTGAGATAGTAGAGACTGTTCTCAGTACCCTCGTTATTCTTCTGGGTGAGCAGCGCACCGAGGGATCTTTCCAGGGCGGTCACGTAAAGGACCAGCAGCTTTTCGGAGACGGGTGGCATCAAGACCGGAGGTTGGAGAAGATACTGCTTGATTTCCTCAAAGGCGGTCTGACACTCCTCATCCCATTCGTAGGCGGCGCCCTTCTTCATGAGCCGGGAAAAGGGATTACACTTTCCGGCCAGATTCGCGATGAATTGGCGTATATAGGCTAAGTGGCCTTGGAGGCCTCGAAGTTCCTGAATGTTGCTCGGGGGAGGAATTTGGCTGATGGCCTTGATCTTCTCTGGGTCGATCTCTATGCCTCGGTATCTGACAATAAATCCCAGAAACTTCCCAGAGGTGACCCTGAAGGCACACTTCAACGGGTTCATCTTCAAGTGACGGGAACAGAGGAAACCGAACACTTTCTCGAGGTCTTTGAGATGGTCTTGGCGCTGACATGATTTGACTACGAGTTCATCCACGTAGCATTCCACCAATTTCCCGAGAATTGGCTTGAATATGCGATGCATGGCCCTCTGATAAGTGGCACCTGCATTTTTCAAACCGAATGGCATAACTTGGTAGCAAAAGGTACCTTGGGGAGCCCTGAAGGCGGTGGAATCCTCGTCTTCAGGGGCCATCCAGATCTGGTTGTACCCGGAATACCCATCCATGAAAGAGAGATCTTGGAACCTGGTCGTGGCGTCAATCAATAACTCTGTCACCGGGAGTGGGAAGTCATCCTTTGGGCAGTGGCGATTAAGATTGCGGAAGTCGATGCAGACTCTGATCTGCCCATTCTTCTTCCTGACTGGCACAATGCTGGCAAGCCACTTGGGGTACTCGACTTCCTTAACGAAGTTATCTTGGATAATCTTGTCAACTTTGGCCTCAACCATAGCACCATGAGAAGGGTGCATCTTCTTGGGAGGCTGCTTAAACCCACGATGTTTTGCCGGGAGGCCCAGACGGTGAACGGTTACCTGGGGATCTAGTCCTGGAATCTCATTGTAACTCCAAGCAAACACGTCACGGTGTTGTTTGAGGAAGTCTATGTACTGATGTCGCTTCTTAGGGGACATGGCTGCACTGATCAATGTGGGTTTCGGATCTTCCTCGCTACCAAGGTTCACCTGTATCAGTTCATCAACCATGGTAGAGACGCCTTCCTCAAAGGCAGGGGGAGAATCCTCCAGGTCTTCCTCCCCACTCGTGGGGTGATTTCCCGTGACGGGAGATACTTCTGGGCTATCAAAACCTGGGGGGCAGCTGGTGCCGGCTTGGACGGCAGTGGTCATCATATCAGGAGACTCACTCGCCATTGAGACCATAGCAATGAAGGCAGTCGACCATATCTCATCTGGCCTTCAGCCTAAGGGGCCACGTTTGAAGATATCAAAGCAGTGGTGACGTATCAGCCTGAGTCGGTTAATTCGAGCCCTGCGAAAGAGACACGTATGGCGTACCTCCGTTTTCATAAGCTTGACGTCCCGGTATCGTACAGGGGTAGGAGGTTCTGGGATCACCTGAGCCTGGTTGATGTAGGAGTACGAGGTGATTTTCCGCCGTCACTTGGACACGGGAACATGCCTTCCTTGTATACCCGAAACAACAAAACATTGCCCCATGTCGGGGGTCATGGCCTCCAATCGGTGGATCTAGAGGATGTAGGTGTTATCCATGCTTGCCCAGGGATCACTTGTGACCAGGGCGAGTTCATCCTCACGTACTAGGATTTTCTTATCCTTACTTTTGTAATAACCCGCATCCAGATAGCGGGCCTCACAAGAAGAGAAAGGGGATGCATCTCCTTGGAGCACGCCTACTCGACCGTTGAGTGAGTATTTGAGGCATTGGTGATATGATTAAGGGACCGCTGCATGCAGATGGAGCCATGGCCTACCCATCAACGCGTTGTAGGCGGTGTCCTGAGAGACTACCATGAACTCAGTGCTGGAAATTAAGCCACCGAACTGAGTCTTCAAGTGGATCTTTCTGACTGGGGTTTTCTCGGTCCTGTCGTACCCCTGGATTCTGAGGTCAGAGGAAGTTAAATCACCTTCAGACATACCCAGCTTCTGCAACGTCCGAGTCAGAATTAGATTGATTCTGGAACCCGTGTCAACGAGGCAACGGCGGACTTCCACACCATTGAAATGGCCAGTGATGTACAGCAGGCGAATGTGCCCCTGTATAGGAGGGTCCTCATCTTCACCAGAGAACGAGATAACTGCCTGAAATTCGGCGTTTTCAATCATCTTGGTATGGAAGGCTTCTGCAACTTCTACCTCTATCTCAAACTGGAGGGGGCTTCTTAGGGCCTCGAAAAGTGCCACGCGCATTTCGGATGACAGGCGAAGGGCCTCAAGGATAGAAAGCCTTGCCGGAATGCCAGCCAGGTGCTTCAGAAAATCATACTTTCGCGCCAAACGCAAACCTCTGCCTACAGGAGGCCGTTCGGCATTTGGAGGCATAGCGGGTCCTGCCGGTTGAACCGGCGATCGGCTAGTACTGGGTACATCCTGCTGCCTACTGTTTGAAGCCTGGAGAGTATTCGCTGGACTAGGATTGGACAGCGGAGGCTGGCCTATAGCCGGGAAAGAACAACTATGATACGAATGAGGCAGCTCTCCCTGATCTAGTAGCACAAACGGCGGTGGAGGTAGAGCTGAGGGCGTTAGATGAGGTTGCGCATGCTGAGCTCTGCGTTGAGCCTGCTGTCTGGTCTCAGTAGCATGAACGGCTTGGCTGAAAGTTCCCACTGACGTACCTCGATGACCGGCATGGTTGCGATTCTGCTGACGTTGACATCGGCTGGAAACATTGGGGAGGTTCGCCTGGCGCTCCCCCTCGTCGGGAGTCATATAGGGATTTACAAGCTCTACGGTGTTAACCGAAGCGTACCCCTGGCTGTCGCTCGAGGAGTCATCCAGTACCGGGCGGATTCTGGGAGGAATACCCATTTCAGGGGGCATAAAGTCACTGAGAGTGCGGGATGACGATGGCACCGGCGGAGCGCGTCGCTTCTTCTTACGTCGTCGTTGCTTGCCCTTTTGGGAAGAGGTCGACTGTGAAGGTGATGCGGAGGTACTGGCTACTTCTTCTGAAGGTTCCGGCTGCCTCAAGCGTGCCCGGATGATACCATGGGCACGGACGATGGTTTTTCGAGCCATCCAGTCATCGTATTTCTGGGATCTACGGCTGGGAACCTTCTGCCACTCGTCCTCGCTGTCGCTGCCGATCTCTGACCCTGCAAAGACACCCGCCACTTTTGCTGGTGTCGGGCCCAACTTGACTATGTTGTTGTTGACCTGGTCTTGAAGCCAGTCTTTAAACACATAGCATTGCTTGAGGGTGTGTCCCAAAATCCAATGATAAGGATAGTAGTTTGGGTGATCAGTGAGATTCGCCTCTGCCGGCCTTCTGCACTCGGGCAGGCGCACAATCCCTTGCTCTAGAGCACTTCGGAAGTAGCCAGGGACCTGATTTTCGTTGAACGAATAAGTCTGGTGCCTTCTTTCCGGATAGGGGGCCCTAGGGTCCTGGCCCTGACGAGGGGCCGGAGGGGCCTGCCGAGGAGGCGGCGCCTGATTGTCTCGCCTAGGTGGCGGTGGCGCATTGCGCAGGGGAACCTATCGATTCTGAGGCGGTCGCTGCTGGGAAGGAGCTTGTGCTTGAGGTGGAGGACCTCTGCAGGGTTACGGGGATGGTGCTGCTGGAAGTAATTCCAGCTGCCTAGGGGCTTCTATTTGGGCCACCATGGTGGGTTCAGCCCTGGCGGTCCTCCTGGATGGGATCATAGGGGGCAACGAACGTGCCTGACTAGCATGTTGCAGAGCTTCCTCAAGACGTTGAACCTTATCTGAGAAATCTCTGAACCCTCCAAGGTAGTTCTGGGTAATCAGGGAGGGTACCAGCTCCGTTTTGACGTTCCCCACACACATCGCCAGTAATTTCTCCTGAGTCAGTGGCATGTCGAGGGAATACGTAAGTCCCTTCCACCGGGCGATGAAATCTGCAACTCGCTCATCAGGACTTTGCTTGCACTTGAAGAGGTCTACAATGCTGGTCTTCCACGTGGTGGAGATGAACTGGTATAGGAACTGCCGGAGGAGATCCTCCCAACCGGTCACCGATCCGATGGGGAGCTGGTTGTACCAGACGAATGCTGGACCTTCCAATGTTTGTACGAAACATCGCAGCTTGGCGGCTTCTTGCTGAGTCGGGGTCCCCAGCATGGGGCCACACCTGGAAGAAAAATGTTCCAAGTGCTGCGGCGGGTCCCCTATCTCGTTGAAGGGCGAGAAAGTGTGGTTCCCAAAACCCGGAGGTGCGGGTATATCATCCACCCACACGGGATACGGGTTGCCATCCGGTGGGACCGCCACCTGTCGTGTTTCCAACGCTTCGAGGCGGGCTGTGAGTGCCGCTATAAGATCATCCGGGTGGGGGTCCCTGTCTTGACGGGGATCCCTAACCACAAGTGTGTTGTCAGGTTCTTCAACACGGTAGATGGCTTCGGCAGCTCGTGGATCAACTGGAGGAACGACCTGCGGGGCGACTGGGGGAACCCGGACTGGATTCTTCAGATTGCCCCGTCGTTCGGGGGGGGGGGGTTAGCGAGACGTATCGCGCCCTCTTTCCGTAAGTTCCGGCTTCTGCCCTGTCTGCGGCAGTGGCATGATCAGGGTTGCCCGGAGGCGTCTCGTCGGGGGGAATTTGTTCCTGCCCCTGCTGCCCCAGCCTGGGATTACCATAGTCGGGTCGTAACTCTGCGGCACGCTCAGCCAAGAGTTCGTCAACCAGCCTCTTCTGCTCAGCAAGCTGCTGGCGTAACGTGGCCTTCTCGGGATCTTCTTTCGTTTTCTTCACAAAGGTAGATGGGTCGGAGTGCTTGACAGTTCTGACGTGCTCCTTACCCTTGCCGGTATTTCGACCGAGTACCAGCGACTTGGTGGGTACGGGGAGGCCTAGCAGGTTCCTCTGCTGACGGGTAACCCTCCCTGATGGGTCCAGCAGTGGAGGTACGCCCTCGGGGGGTAAGTCTCCATAAAGGAATTCAAGCTCGTCTTCCTTGTCCACTATGTCAGCCATGTGGACCGCGACCCCTCTCGAGGGCATGTCCTTGATGTCGCATAGCGAATCGGGCTGCCATCGGATAGTGTCGAAGAGGAGAGAGGCATAGTGTCCCCAACCACGGACTTGCGCATGGGGGGTAGCTTCCCTGACGATTTTGCAGAGTACTTTTAAACTCTGAACACATTTCCGTTGAAGGGCGTTCTGATGGCCTGGTGACTCGGGATGCTGGGCCGCAAGGAGTGTGGCTAAATCGATCAGGTGGCACTGCTCGCCGATTTCTTCGAAGTGCTCTCGACTTCTGGGATACACCACCCGTTCGTAACGAAGGTGGAAGTGTGTCGCCCATAGGGTTCGACAAAAGCACCCCACTTATTCAGGGGTAAGGGACTCTGGGGCGCGAAAATTCAGTGCCACCATCGGCCAGAACTTCTCCGAGAAGTAATATTCTGTGAGAATACTCCAGAAGCTCCTGGGTTCAGACTCAGGGTCTGTCCCTGTATTGCCCCACTCGTCAACCGAGGGCGGCTGAGGGACCGGTAGTGGTACCGAGGCAGACCTCTGGGATAGCAAACTCGGCGGTGGAGAATACGGCGAACGAGCTGACTGGACGCCGAATTCCGGGCCATCCTCTGAAGAGTAAGGTGACCTGGCCACGATGTCACGATACGATGGGATGATAGCCACAGCTTCCGGCACAAAAGTCACGGCTACCGGCGACAGGTCATGTCATCGCTCTACCGCCGTTGGCCCCCAAAATAGCTCTCAGTGATCTCTAGTAGAGGTAGAGGGTGCTTCGGGTGACAATGGTGGTGACTGCACGGTCGAGACCTGTGGAATTCCCAATATTTCTTCCTCCTGGATGTACCTTCGGAGAGAGATGGGAATCTGGTGGACCTCATATTCCGGGAGAATGAGGCTAACGCGTTTGGTTCCTACCCCAGTCCTTGATACGGAGGAGCGGGGAGAAGGTTCCATCGCTGAGTCGCATTTTTCTTCAGAGTCGGAGAAGCGGGAATGTTTGATCTCCACCCGGGCTTTCCCAGGACTCTTCTTGCGGCGGAGAAGACCCGCTCTCCTGCCCCGGGGTGGCTCTTCGGGACAGGGTTGATCCCTATCATGTAGTCTCGGGGCAGCGCTGGCGCCGTGGCGGAGAGGACCCCCAATCGAGATGGCCGAGGTGCGAGGGGCACCGGGGAAAATGTCGAAGGGTACATGGGGAGGACCTCCATGTACAGCACCCATGTGGGCGGAGCCTCTGTTGGAATCGGCAGGAGCATGGGGAGGACCTCCATGGTCTATGCGGGCGGAGTGAGGCTGGCCTTCACTCCTCAAGTTGCTGGGGCGAGGAGTACCTTCTTCGGTCGCAGAGAGAACGTAGGGAGGACCCCACATTGGAGAAGGACTGGATGGACAGTGCCTTCAGATCGGCAGTCGGGGGAAAGAGGATGGACTCCATACCCTGTATAGTGGGGCGGGAAAGGTTTCCACGCCGAGCATCACTGTCGCGGGGCAGGTCTTCTTTCGAGATGGGGGTAGCATGAGGCATACCTCCATGACGAGCTTCGGGGCGGGGAAGTCCCATGCTCTGTGGAGTAGTGGTACGGGGAGGGCCTCCTTACGGGGTGACATCACCGCGGGTTAGTTCGCGGCGATCACCACTCGGGCCTGCAACCCGAAGAGTCAACCCAGCCTACCCGTGGGTAGATTGGGGTCTCGATCCTGGTTGGGTGAAGGAGTTCCCCTGATCAGTGTATGTAGGGACTTCATGATGCACGTCGGCGGTGGCTCGGGCCACTGTAGTTGTTGACGTCGACGCACCTGGGCGAGCGTCCTCAGCCCGGGCCCGGCGCTGACGTCGGGTCAGACGAGCTGGTGCAGGTGGTGCAGGGGCATGGCCTGCCTTCTCTTCCTGTGGAGTCAGACGGTAGCGTTGACGCGGCCGGACGGGAGCTCTTTCCTGGAGCCCTTGGGTCGGGACCCTGAGCGGGCTTAGCCGGACGGCACCCGCCTCATCAGCGTAAGGCGATGAGTCGTCAAGGCATTCCGAGGACAGGCTCCCGAAACGGTTGAACGTTGGGGTGGGGAGCAGGGGCTCCCTACGCGGCCTGTTAGGGAGGCATTGACGGCGGGGCCTGGAGGCCTCCAGGTCCAAGCGGGCCATATCCCGAGTTGGGATGACCCCTTCTTACTCGTACCTATGCACGAGGTTGTTGATCACCCTGCACTGGATGACCTCTGATGGGGAAAGGGGACGTGGGTGCCCTGTATTCCACGATGTGGCGGCTGTTGTGGCAGTAGCAGCGCCATGCGGGGTGGCTGTGGCAGTGTTGCTCCTGCCCCTGCGTAGGCGGGCGGGAGATGATCGTGTCTCTGTAACAGCAACCTGGTTCCTGAGAAATGAAGGGATCAACTCATCAGCACTGAGAGGAAAAGGATTGACAACCAGTACCCCGGTGTCCTTCCATTCTCTATGTCTGTAAGAAGGATCCACGCCAACACGCTGCAGAACAGAGTGCCCCACGATCTACTGCCCCGACTTCCGGTGAGTTTCACGACAGACCCGCTATTTGCTTGGAGGGACTAGGTGCCGGATATCTGGATCTGGTGACACGTCAATCTACTGGTGTCTCGAACGCTACTAATCTCCAAATTGAGGAGAAGAATTTCACGTTGGGTTCACCATTTCTGTTTCCGATGCTTCCATCGGGGCGCGCGCATCCGTCCATCCACGGAGGAGGACGCACTGCGCTTGTTTCCCCGCATTCCCGCTTTCCAAAGGTGGGCGGCATTCGCTCCTTATTTAGGGACGTCTGCTCCTTGATCGAAACGGGGTGATGGGATGTCGGTTCTTCCTTCTGTGGATTCCTCCTCAGAACTCATCACCTAGTCTGGGTCTCCCTCATAGATTTAATACGTTGTTCATGAAACTCTTCCTAGTGCCATGTTTCCATGGACACTGGTTAATTACACTGCTTCTGTCGGGACATGCCAAAGGGTCCAGTCAGGGCAGCAACCTTCAGTCGGGGGAGTAGTCACGTTGAGGCATCAATAGCGTGTCTGGATGCTGGGGAACCTGACATGTCTATCTATTATCCTTGGTCACAGGGATTCTCGAGGGCGTGGAAGCCTGAGGCACCCCACATCGAGCGCGGGGAATTATATGCCATAGACACATTTCTGAGGTTTTCCTCAGCTTCCTGTGTTTAACACAGGGTACGCCGCGAGTTTAACGTCCAGCGGAGACTGATCATCCCGATCAGAGCATTATCTAGAATGGATCAGATTGAGGGATTCCCCTTGAGGGGGTACCGATACCGAGACCAGCCCATGGGCGGCTGTGAAGAGGAGCGTACCGACATGGTCTCACCGAGATATGGTGGTCCGGGCAAGAATCAGGGTGGATGATGGATAGACGAATGAAGTGGATGGGGGAATGGCGAGGAATAGCAATGAACCATGGCAAGGGTGATGGTGAAGTTGGGCTTGAGCCTTGAAGGGGCTTCCTACGTATCCCCGTGGTAGGGAATCAAAGTCTGCGTAGTTCAGGATGGTGCCGGTGAACCGGCATGAGGGTGGACCTTGGTCCGATGGGCATCATCAGCGAACTGACATGAAAGTGGAGGACCAGGATGGTTCTAGTGGTGGTGGGCTTGGACCTCGTGGAGGCTTCCTATGTACCATGTCGTGACACGGATCAAAGACTATGTAGTTCAGAGGGGCTTCATCGGTGAACCAACGTGAAGGTGGACCTTCGTCTGATGGATGTCGTCAGCAAACCAACGTAAAGGCGGACCTTGGTCCCATGCATCAGCGAACCAACATGAAGGTGGACCTTGGTCCGATGAGGGATGGGCTTGAACCTCAGGGAGGCTTCCTACGTACCATGCCTTGACATGGATCAAAGACCTCATAGTTCAAAGGGTTTCATCGGTGAATCGACTTGAGAGTAGACCCATGGGTCCACTAGTGGTGGTCTTGAACCTTGGGAAGGTTTCCTAGGTACCATGCCTTGACATGGATCAAATACCTCGTAATTCAAAGGATTGATGGAATACAATTTAACGTCATGCGGGACGCTAGTGATCCCTGACGTGAATGAACGATGGGCGGTGGGTGTCGGCGAACCGATGTAAATGATGGACCTTGGTCCGATGAGAGATGGTTTTGAACCTCAGGGAGGCTTCCTACATACCATGCCTTGACATGGATCAAAGTCCTCGTAGTTCGGGTGAAAATGGGTGGGGGGCTTGGCACACCGACAAGGAGACGGTCTGGGCCAATGATTGTCGGGATTGGACCTCGGGGAGGCTTCCTACGTACCATGCCTTGACACGGATCAAAGTCCTCATAGTTCAGGTTGGTCACAACGGCTTGCCGTCGGACTGGAATACAGTTTAATGTCATGCTGGACGAGGGCAGAACTTGACGTGAATTGGATGATGGGTGGGCTTGAACCTCGTGGAGGCTTCCTACGTACCATGCCTTGACACGGATCAAAGACCTCTTAGTTCAAATAGGTGTGTAGTTTAATGTCATGCGGGACAAGGGGCATACAGTTTAACGTCATGCTGGACGAGGGTATGCAGTTTAACATCATGTTGGATGAAGGCATGCAGTTTAACGTTATGCTGGATGAAGGCAAAACTCGACGTGAATGAACGACCGAGTAATGTGGCTTGACCCTCATGGAGGCTTCCTACGTACCATGCCGTGACATGGATCAAAGTCCTCGTAGTTGGCTAAGGGTGGGGGTCAGGGTTGGTGCTCACTCTAAGCCCACGTGAGTCATGCTCGGTGTGAGAAACAAGAGGTTGCAAGGATCTGACAATCATGTCGTAGAGGATGCATCCGTGAGAAGCGAAGAGGGGCTTACACCTTAGGCGGACCATGGTGCTGGGACTTACTCCAGGAAGGAGGCCCGGAGTGCAACAAAGCGCAGCGAAAGAGGGATTCGGGACCAATGATGGGAGGTGTCTCGTTCCCTATCATGCCCTCCACTGACCTTGGTAGTGGGGAAGTACGAAGATGCAGGGGTGTAACCATCCATTGGGGAACTAGGGTCACCCTTCTCCTGAGAACATACGTCACTCCATTAAGGAGGATATCATCCCTTGTAGATGGGTGATTCCACTCCTGTGGAGACGAGTGGCGTAAAAAATGCTCGAGCTGGGGGGACCCTGCGTGCGAAGCACGAGGTCGGGTCACAGTTTAACGTCATGTGTTAAGGACGTGGTGGGTTCACTCCGCACCCCTAGGACTTACATAACTGGTACCCTCTGGTCCTTGGGGAAGGGAAGGCATTGGCAAGGCCATGGTCAAGGGGTGTTGTGGAGAGAACCATCAAGGGGTCCACGTTAGCATGGCTATGCGAAGAATAAATAGCCGTTAGCATGCCTATGTGAAGAAGCATTAGGCGAAGCAACGCTATGAGTGGTATTGTCCATGGGACTTTGAAATCACATCGTTAAAACCTGGAGGGTCGCACGGGAAGAGTAATTTCCAAGCAAAGGAGTGTGCTTCGCGATGTGGAATACCTTGGCCTTAGCATGGGGTATAGGTGTGAGTGGAGGGTGCTTCGCGAAGTGGAACAGTATTCGCGGAGCACTGCCTCGCGAAGAAGGGGTGCCTCGCGAAGCAGGGTGCTATGAAGCAGTGTGCTTCGCGATGTGTAGCGATCCTACCTTATCATAGGGATCACTAGTATATCTTGGGTGTTTCATGAAGCATTAATGGTCTATAGAAGCCCGGGTTCCCTTTGGAATCCCCTTCCTTCGCGAATGCCCTTGAGCTTCGCGAAGGGCATCCCTCTCGAAAGAGGGACTCAAAACGAGACAAAGCAAAGGCGTCACGCGAAGTAGAATTACCTCACGGAGCTCATGATTCCCGGGGCACAGAGTTCTTCGCGATTCGGGAGAGGAGAAGCTGAAAGGTCGGATTGTCTGTCTCCGGGACTCAGGGGGAGTCCAGTATTTATAGGGAAGGGGCGCCGCGAAGCAGAAATCGCGTGCCGCCTCAGGGTCTTCACGACGTGCTCGCGAACGTCAACGTCATCCGTGAAGAGTCACGGCCTCTGGAGCTTCGCGGCGGGCTCGCGAACGTCAAATGCGTTCGCAGAGAGTTATCGCCTCTGGAGCTTCGCGAGACCACGATGCTCGGGGTGCTTTGCACCGGTGCTTCGCATCGGTGCTTCGCGAGGCAACGTCCGGGCAGTCTTTTTCGTGCAATATTTTGGCGCCAACAATATAACACTAAGTAAAACTAAATTATATCATTAGTCTCATGGTATAATGATATTACAACTAAACATCCTCATAATTATCCGGTAATCATGGTATATTCATATTTGGGTCTCTTTAGCCACCTACTTGAACAATTTTATTGAATTATATCATGAATTATTATTAAAACATAATTAAAAGTATAATATTATATAAATATATAAATTTAGATTTTTTTTTCTGGAAGGGTTATATTAATATTTAATTTATTAACTATGAAACCAACCTTTATTGGTAAAAAATCATTGAAATGTGATTGTTGTCGATCTCATCCTCAAGGATAAAGGATGAAGATATCATGAAAATAAATTCCTCCAAATATATTTTTTTTGTTATTTTTTAAAAGCCACTTTACAGATAAGTGGTAACATCAAATTAAAATTCACGAAAAACCACCCAGATTTCCAGATTAAAATCCAAAATAGTAAACAATGAAGCCAACCAAATTTGAAATTCATAAACTTCCCACATCAATCTCGTCACCACTGGAACGCCTCAGGACACTGAATCTTGATCAGAGAGCCTCCTCAAACTATGACCCCTAACAGTCAAACCACCTCAACATCACCACTTCAACTGACATCACCAGCATGAACCCATCAACCATCACCACCATAACTTCAAACCATCATCACATAAAGAACCTTCTACCTTTTTTTCATTTTTATACCTTGTCATCATCATACCCATCAAAAAACCATCATCATCACATCTTCATTGTCACCCGCATCACCACATTGAGGAAGAAACAATGAAAAATCATGAAAAACAAAAATATAAAACAACTCTATTGATGATTTTATAGCTAACATCAAATATCACCATCATTGAAGAGGCAGAAAACTAGAATCCATCCCGATGTAGGTAGCACCAAGAACACTGACGACTGTCAACCCACAAATCCCAAAGCATCATGGTACCACCACTCTAGCTCCAACTGGGATATTTTCATAGGAAACATGATGTTAGGGTGGGGATATGAGCATCTAAGGTCTCCGAACTATAACTTTAATGATGAATCAAGAAAATAGAAATTGTCATAGCATGAGAAAACAGACTCATGCCATGGTTAAAAACCCATTGAATGACAAAAAAACTAAAAACCTCATAAATACACCACTTCAAATTTCAGTTAGAGAGGCATGATTGAATGAGAGTCCAGAACATTGGTTTAGGCAGCAAGGGATCTAATAAAAATCAGCCTTCATAGGGGCCACCAAAAGCTCCATGAAAAAAACATCACTGTGAGAAAACCATCACCATTGATGTTTTTCATCACTATTGAGGGTGAAAAATAGAATTACCTTCACCTAGGTTGTCCATGGGCATCATCTTTACCAAACCATAAGATCCTTTTAGCGGAGCACCAATAAAGAAGTAGAGACCAGAAAAAGAGAGCCCATGACTCGAGGGGAGTTGGGAAAAGGGGAAAAGGGAGGAAGATATGGAATGGAAAGGGGTGCAGGGGGAGGAGGAGAAGAGGGGGAAGGAATCAGATAG
Organism: Viscum album; assembly: GCA_963277665.1. Lineage (NCBI taxonomy): Eukaryota > Viridiplantae > Streptophyta > Magnoliopsida > Santalales > Viscaceae > Viscum > Viscum album. The sequence goes on along the minus strand of OY728155.1, from coordinate 184,876,628 downwards.
AAAAACTTACCCCCTCTAAATCTCCATTAAGGAGAACCCTAGGATTATAGGGAGAGAGATTCTGCTCAGAGGCTCTGGGTAATTTAAGTTCTTGTTCATGAAAGGAAATTAAAACATAAAAATTGCTATAAATCATACCTTATATTAGATTTACTTATTTAGGAAATACGACATTTTTAATAAGAATAAATATCAATACTTATCCAACAAAACCAGTACAAATGATTAAAATTATAATCACTCGATGTGGGAAAATAGGTAAAAATAACTAATTTTTATATATATGAAATATTAATAAATAAGGAGTATAAATTATTATAGATCTGAACAAGGTTATTTTTTATGTAATTATTAAACATTATTTAATTATTCAAGGTTTTTTGTGTAAGTTTAGAATGAATAAATGCCAAGGTAAGGGTTTTCATCTCAAATTATACTCTTTGAGACATGTTTTTTATATGGAACTTAATTTATTTTATGTGGTGTATATACTTTATAATTGAGATATTATATCATGAAATAAATTTTATTCATGGTAATTTAATTTCATTTTATATCTCTTTTTCAATAGATTTTTATTTAAATTATTCTTAATGTGTAAGTTTTATTTATCTATTTTTTCCATTCAACAAGACATGTTTAATATTGAGAATCATATTTTATTGTATAAGGTATATTAAATTCCCTATTACTTTCATGTGGGATAATTATATTACAATTAATGAGATTTTAAGGATTATTTCAAGCACACCCTCTCATATTCTTTTTATTTAAATATTCCTTGAGTTGTAAGAGTCTTTGGTAACTAAAATCACTTTCTTTTAGTTATATAGTTTCTTTTTAACATCAACATTAAATGTTCCTTATATTCAAAAATATCCTTTCACATATGATTTCCACTTTTATCACCCTAGTGAAAATTATTTCATAATTCAAATTCCTATCCATGAATTATTTTTTTCCATAATATTATAATATGTTTTGAATTATTTTCAAACTCATAAGTGTTGGTTACCCTTAAATAGATCTTTCCTTAAATTTCATGTTTTCACTTAATGCTAATTTTCTCCCTTATTTTTTTTAAATCAAAATATGTATAATTTTATGTGATATTCATACTTTCATTTACCATTTTTAAAATATTTTTTATGTTACTCCTTTTAAAATGTGGTTTTTTTTAAAAAAGGGGGGGTTATTTTAAAATATTGAAAAGTTTTTTTATTAAAAATAATGTTTTTTTACTTTCAAATAAAAATTTAATATAGAAAACCATTATGTATTTTTCAAGTATCCATTCCAATACATTCTTTTAAAAATCAAAATAATTTAAAATTTTCACTTTTCTTTTATGAAATGCCTTTTAAAATGACTCATAGCTTCATCTTTTACGTCAATGATAAATACATTTTATAATAATCCCTTTTACAAGTAAACTTATATTTTTCCGCCTTATCTAAAAGGAAATATTTTCTTTCGTGTTATTTTTTATGGGTTACCCAATTAATTATTTTATAAGGTTCATACTTTGGTTGATTCAATTTTGTATTGATTGATCAAGTTTATATAGTTAGTTATGTTATACCTTTTGAAATGTAATGTGAATCCAATTCTTATTACTTGGTTTTAATAATGTATTGATTTGATGTTTTATTTTGTAACACACATGTGTAGTGAATATTTAAGTGTTGGGTGGCCCAATATATTCTTCCAATGCATTGGGTAAAGATTTACATCTAAATAGATAATAGTGAAATAAGTAGTCATGCTCGATCCAAAATGGGAAATGGGTAAGTGAAGCATGATCCACCAAGAGAAGCAGGTGATTGAAGCCTAATCCACAAAGGGGAATAAGTGAGTAAAGACTGATCTACTAAGAGAAATAGTTTTTGATACCTGATCCACTATTTTAGGATTTCTATGCTTATTGATGTGCCACAATTCCCTAATTATGACTTATTTCTATGGTATGTGAAATTTTTATGATGTATTTTAATATTTTTATATGATTTATCATCTATTATTTGTTAGTTATAAAATTGTTATATATCCTTATTTTACTCATATTCTCATCTTATGCTCACTTATGATCTTTGGTAGTTATCACTTATGTTTACCCTTACTGTGCATCTGAGCTCACCATTTTTCCTATATATCCATTTCCTTATGTTATGAAGATAAGTAATGCATGAAATGTCTATAATATTTTCTTATGTGGATATTTTTTAAGATATTTTCAAAGACTGTTATGGATTAATTAGTTTCTTATGTAGTGGAAAAAGTTATTTTGTTGAAAAATACATGGTATTGTTTTGTATTAATTATCTAAAACTCTAAACCTAAAATATAATGGGAATGTTTTTTAATGTAAGACTTATTTTAAAGACATGTAATTAAGATTAATTCATAATAAGGAGTCATAGTTTATATCAAAGCTGGTGTTTAAAGAAATTGTTTCAACACCAGATCTGATGGTATGGGTCTGAGGTGATATAATTTAGGAAGGTAGTATTTACAGCTATATTGACTCATAATTACTTGATTTGTTGAGTGGATTACCCAATATTGAATTAAAAAAATCATATTTCCTAAACACTTTTCTCTAAGTCAAACAATTTATTGCAATGGAAACTACACTTGATGCTATCATGGTTAAGTCAATTGAAAACTTATATTAAAAATATCTAATAAATAAAAGTATCATGAAAAGGGAAACAACAATACTTAGATCTATGATTTCATTCTAACTCAAGCAATGTAAGGTGATGATTGAATTAATATTTTTCTTGAGGTATTTTTTTTATCTTATGTATAAATATTATTTATTTTATCCATTTGAATTCTTGTTAATGTTATGCAGATTTTATATAATTAATTAACCATTACTCATAAAATAATTCATGAAAAAATAATTAATTTTATTTCAAACTGCATTCTTGTTATTTATTTACTTTATGTGAGCATGTTTAGCCATCAAATAAACATGCATCACATAAATAAATAATCATGCAATTTAAAAAAAATAAGTGATACGATTATGATCCTTCATTGACTATTTGGTTTATAAATAGAAAATAAACCAACCATGACCCTAGGGGAAGTAACTCCTTCATCCCTAGACTTGGCTCAAGTCACAACACTTCTCTTTTAACCTGTTAATTTCCTTGGTTTCTTTCACCTTAGCACATCCCTTAATAGTCACCTCTCTCAAGGTACTTCTTCCTTTACATATTCTTAATCGCTTAAACTAGAGGGGTACCAAGGGTTTAGGGTTACATAAAATAAATCATAGACATAGAGTATCTTACGTAATCAGAAGGAAGGGATAATACACTAATTAACATATTTAATTTAATAATAAATGTATCATAAAAACACATGCAATAAATAATAAAAATAAATATAAACCCAACATATAAATAGGATGGTCAAGCTTAGAATCATCCACAGATACAATGACTCCATTAAAATTTATATCATTTAATTCAATTTATTCTTTATTAACATAAATTTATCAAATTAATTAATTAATCATATTATTAATTAATTATTTTATTGTCTTAATTATTAATCCAAATATTCTCTAATATTATCATCCTTTATAATTTTAAATTAAATTAATTTTTTAATTTTAATTTAAAGATAATTTAATTACCTAATTCTAATTTAAAATTATTTAAGTGTGTGGAATGTACTGGAGGTTACATAGAGTGTATCTTTCTACATCTTCTTAAATCCATTTTTAGAATTTAACTATAAGCTAACATGTAATGTAACATGAAAAGGAAAGTGACTAAAATTTTGTATAGTTATTTTCGTATATTTTTTACTTACATGGAATGTATTTCTATACAACATGTCATGAAATACAAAGTCTGTTGTTTTATACATCATAAATGTATATTTAATGACATTTATAACCACATGGAATGTCTTGAATATATGTGATGTGTACCACTGGTGATGCTCATAAAGTAAACGGTGTGTATGATGACCATACATGTTGTGTATTTACATAATTACAAGAAACTGATTATTAAAGAATTTTATTCTTCTTGGAAAGGAAAACCCCTATCACATGGAATGCACTTCCAGCTACACACCATGTGGTTTGGTTTTACATTAATTAATTAATTTTTTAATATATTTGACTCACATGCCATACATATCCCAGTGTGTACCTTCAATGAGTTGGTCTGAGTTGCACGACATCTAAAAATAGATACACAGTGTGTAATTCCTTACTAACTACCAGCACTACATGCCTAAGGACACGTCATGTGTTTTTTATGGGATGTCATTTGTTACGCATAATGTACAATCCATCTACATGTCATGCAGTTCATTTGATTCTATGTTTATTGGATGGGAGTTAATACACAATTTTTATTAATTATATGTCATTTACTTTGACTACACAACTTCCATAATTTTTGCTGGGAAAATACATTTTAGAGTTACACAATATGTACATCAATTATAGGCTATGTGGACTTATTTAGAAGCATTCTAGATGAAAAAAATGGAATGTAATTAAACATGTTGTGTACCAATACCCACATGGCATGTCGTGATTATCGCATATCATGCTTGTGTGGTTGGTCAAGGGTACATGTTGTGTACTTTTAGTTACATGTTATAGATCTATGTCCTACATCTAGCATCCTCAACACCTCTATATGGGATATTCATGTTTGGATAATTTATTATTGTCCTATTCTTGGTTATATGAAACTGATTCATCATATTGTCTTGAATTTCAAAATAAATAAAAATAATAATAATAATAATAATAACAAAACAAATGTGGAAATTGATGAGTAAATAATAAAAAAATATAGACTGATATGTGACTAACTTAATACCATTGGATGGTTTTGGGGTGTAGTAGAAGAAGTTGGTCATGTTCCATTCAATGTTTCTCATCAGTTTCAATGAATAAATATAAAACACATGAGAAACACAATTTTGGAATATTCATAGGGAGGATATTTTGAGATATAATTTATAAATAATTTATAAAATGATTTACCAAATCCTAAAAATTCATTCATCCCTCATGATTAATTCGATATTTTAATACAAAAGACCCCACTATATAATGCAAACACCATATCATAAACTATCATGTAAAGCGCACTCTATGGAACATTTATTCATTAGTATGTTTAAAATTTTAATTTCATAATGTTAGAATTTTATTTTAACAAAATAAACTTCATTTTTTAAATATACATAAATATATTAGCTTAATAAGAATTTTTTGCATTTGTTTAGAAAACAGGTTTTATGCTCACAAATGTTAAAATTAATTTTCCTTATACGTATTAGTTTTAATTTATAAAATGGAATTTATATTTAGAGTTAATAGGTCCAAATTATCTAAATATTCCAATGCTATTTTTAGTTATTTAAAATAAATTACATGTGATAAAGATTAATTACCACGGTAAAAGTAAAATTGTGGTTTTCAAAGTATTACTTTTAAAAGAGTTATATAACTTTTATCTAAATAAATTGTATTAATATACAAAACATATGACTCTAGTATGATTTCTAAACATAGAAACAAATATCTAAACATTCATTAAATTAATAAAAAATAGTAATTAATAATAAAAACACTAAATATTTAAAGATACATTTTTCTATAAAAATGTTTTTCTTGAATCTTATTTTTCAATTTAAAAGTTAATTTTATCATATTTATAAATTTAATTTTCTTAAATGGGTTCAAAATTTGGATTCATCACATTGAAATTTGGTGGGAAGGTCCATATTTTATTTTTAGTAATAAAATAATTACCATAGTTAATTTTTAAATAAAATTAATATGCATAAAATAGATAAATGAGTTATGTCACGACCCATTACAATGGTGCCCGTACCACAACTCCCCAATCCCACATCCAATAGGATAGGGGATGGTTACTAGCAGCGAGTAGGTATATCACTAACATGTGAAGCCTTAAAGTACCTATACACACATACACATCTCCAAACCCATATAATGGTGAAATATAGAACCACTAATAAACCATGCATGCATATATCTAAATCCCACAAATAGAGTATGAAAAAAGGAAATGTAAAGTAAATAGGTCCAAATTCAATCCCATTATAAGAGTATGAAAACAAGTACAACCTTAAAGTAAATACGATGGTTTCTAGAAAGATGACCACATGAACACACCTCGGTCTGTCTGGCTCACTAAACACTGCCTGGTCTTAGTCCATCTAGGCATCCATAAAAAAGTCGATCATCTTCACAATACATGAAATTTGAGAGCAAATCCTGTGCAGGGGTGAGTATAACAATACCCATTATGACACCCAAAAAAAACTGAGCATATAACAAAAAAAGTAGTCATCTCTACATAGTTATATTTCTATTGAACATATAATAAGAATATCCAGATATACTCAAAAATGAAACATGTATCAAAGTAAATTCATAACCATAATCTCAACCTAATATTCCTTCTCGAAGGTTCCACACCACACTCATTCTGGAAAACACACTCCATGAGTCAGATAGTATCGATGACATCCGTCTAAGAGGTAGTTTTGGTCCGGTCTCACCATTAGAATTATACACAAGAATTTTCAAAATAATGACACACTAATGATGGTCATACCCAAGGACATGGGGTATACCAACAAAAAATATGGAATAACCCTCTTAATATAGGATAGGTGCCTGCATAGTGTTGGTCGCGATGATACCAACAACTCCACCAAGGGAAAGAAGATGATATAGAATCTCACTCTGGGCCTCACGGAAGGATTTCAAAAATTCTATCCATGAATTCCTACTGAAGGGATCATTATCCTATGTATAGGATTTGATTTCATAAAAAACCTCATAGAATGGATATAGGGAACTCACCCTAACAAAAAAATTCAAATATACAGAGGATAAGGTCTCTAGTCATCCTAATTGAAGTACACGATGTGAACTAGTGGTACATGATGTGTCCCTCCAATAGCAGGTTATGCCCATATTAATGGCCCATGTTCATGTTCATGTCAATGTACATATGTTTTTTGTTACCATGTACTTCTAACCGTGTATCGGTACATAACTATTCCAATGTACACCTGGCCTAGCTATGTCTGTGTAATAGTATATGGCATTTCCATGCCAGTGTGCTCCTTAAAGTTTCCATGTACCCTCCAAGGTACATGCCAAGCTTTCTAGGTAATTAAAAATGTAGTGTGATGGGTTCACATGTCTTATTATGGAGTCACACACCATGTGATATTTAGATTCACTACAGAAGCCCTATCTGTTTCACCAGGTGTCCCACATGGCGTGTGTTGCCAAAATACACGATGTGTATATAAGGATGTCTAGAAACCTAAAGGGTTTTCAAAAAGCTTACTAAATCCATCACTATCACAATAAATCTCCCACATGGAACTTGGACCTAGGGTTTGACAGGCCTTTCCACTATTGATGGAAGGATTTTATCTTTCTATTCACTGTAAAATGAAACTGGAAGCTATGACTTCATCGTTCCTACAAAACCCACACACGAATGTCTCTGATCTGGTATCAATCCATCATTTTTGTCATCATATCCTAATCTATCATCAATTACCACCCAAATTCACGATATCAATCCATTGTTCCAAGAATCAAATATGAAATAATTAATTCACTAGTATTTTTCAATCCTTGGGATAATGGAATTTTCCGTGATGTACAAAAAATAGGGGAAGAATTTTAAAATCACAAACATGAGGAACAAAACATATACAATGTCTCTATTAGCCTTGATTTTTTTCCATTATAATGAAAAATAAAGAGATGAATAAATAATTACAAAGTAATTTCCCCAATTCTTGGATGAATAGATTCCATACCCACAATACGTACAATATGTGAATCAATTCGTTAGTTGGTTAATTCACGTTCATATTAGGAATCATAAATTAGGAAGAAATCCAAATAAACAAACATCCTACCTCAATTTGGATCGATCACCGATGAAGAATGAAGTTTTGTTGTTGTAATTGTTGGTGAGATCATCTAATTATATTGCAAACTAGTTTTCGACAATCAATCTGGTGGTCATTCATTAATGAATCCTCCTTCAATGAATCTCAAATGCTCTATCCAAATTGAAGGGTAATGCAGATAACCCTTCAGTTTCTCTATAACTGTGTATATAAAGGAGAGTCTAGATCATTGCATCAATGAATAAATTAAAATAATTTATTTAATTATTTTATTCATTTTACAACCATGATGACTTTTTCAAAAAAAAACTACACTGACAAAGGTTATGTCACCTCTAAGGTGGTAACTTCAATATAAACTCAATAGTGCCCTAATATTTTTGATCTAGGCCTCCATTTGGGAGTTATTCCACTTTTCTAGGAAAACTATGTGCACATACATTTAATATATTTAATATATTTCAAACATTTATTCTGAGTAGATCAAGTCTTGGAATCACAAATTTTATCAATGCTTAGTATTGAAAATAATACATATAAAATCTAGAAATAATACAAGGAAAATATGAGTCACTGTATTCTCCCCACCTTGGGACTTTACGTCTCAAAAATCAAAAACAAGTGGCTATACAAAAAGATCTTGGTACTGATCATGCATCTGGTTCTCCCACTCTCATGTTCTCTCCTGAATATTCTCATGCTACCACAAAACATTCACTAAATTAATTGATCACCCATTAATGATCATCTCCTGTCAATCCTCGATCTCTACTGGGTACTTAGAAAAGGTATCTTCATCCAAGATATCTAGATCGCCCCAGTCAATAACATGTGATAGATCATGAATATACCTCCTCAGGGGATACATATAGAATATGTAGTGTATCTAGTCTAACTGTGGTAGTAGAATCATGTGGTACATCACCTCACCAACTCTATATAGTATTTGAATATGTCTAATGAATCTTTGAGATAGCTTGCAACCTTGGAAAATATATGTAATAGACATTGAGGTGAAACCCAAAAGAACACACAGTCTCCCCCTATAACTCTAAAGGTCTCCACTGTCTATTTTTATAAGACTTCCGATACCTCTCTGTAGTCATCACCTACTCCTGGATGATCTAAAACTTCTCATTAGTGGCTCACACCAACTATGGGCCCATAATTTCTGACTCTCATAGGTCAGTCCTTGAAAGTGGTGACCTACAGGTGCGCTCATACAAGGCCTCAAATTTTTCTATACTAATGGTGGAATGGTAACTTTTGTTGTATGAAAAATACACCAAGGGTAGTTGATACTCCCAACTATGGCCAAATTCTAACATGAAAGCCCCAATCATGTCCTCAAAGACCTAAATTTTCCACTTAGTCTGGCCATCAGTCTAGGATGGAAATGTTGTTCTCAAGCATAATTGAATCCCAAATTCCTCCTACAATCTATTTTATAACCGATATGTAAAGCAATTATCATGATCAGAAATGATCATCAAGGGAAAACCTTGGAGTCGGACTATCTCATGCAAGTAGAGGCATCCCAAAATCTCTAATAAAATCTACTCATGGATAGCTAGGAAGTGGTCTGACTTGGGGATTCGGTCTATGATCACCCATATAGAATCATGTTCCATTGATGTAAATGGTAAACCCATCACGATGTCCATGGATATCCCATTCAACTTCTGTTTTGTACCATAAGGGGTTGATCTAAACTCATTGGAACATAGTTCTCATCCTTCACTTCCTGAAAAGTAAGGCATCAAGAGACAAACTCTACAACTCCCTTCCTTATCCCTAACCACCAAAACTTTCATCAAAGGTCCTGGTATATCTTTTCCATTCCTATATATACCACTAAATTATATGTATGAAACTCTCATAGAACCACCTCCCACAACATCACTGGTACTATCATGTTTCCATCAAAAATAATGACATCCTCCCCACCTTCAAAAAATCCATGATGATAATGTCCACTGGATATTTGAGTATATAGGGTCTGAGAATCAGTTTACCCAAGTTGTACCTCTCGGAATTGCTATGAAAGTAGAGGGTAACAACCATCGACTGGATATAAGTGGCTCCATCTTCATCCAAAAAGGATAATTGAAATTAGGATAACTTATCTGACTCATTCCGCAACTGTGAACACAATATCTAGCTGAGATCATCTGCTATGATTTTCTCTTTCATAGGTTTATAAACACTATCAGAGCTATAATCCTAGAGAAAATCTAGCCATCACCTCTGTCTCAAGTAGAGATACTTCTGAGAGAAGATATAATTTATACTCTTGTGTTTATAATAGAATATAAATCACTCACCCATTAGGTAGTGTTTCCACGTCTTTATTGTAATGACTACCATTGCTAACTCAAGATCGGGGGTCATATAGTTCTTCCCATGTGGTCTCAACTAACATGAACCATAGAAAATCACAGTATGTATCTACATCAGAAGGAAACAAATATCAGTTCCTATTTTATCGTAGAACACTACGTACTTGACACCCTCCTCTGGAAATCTTAATATGGGAGCGCTCTTCAATATCTGTCTTAACTTCTCAAAATCCTAATGTCACCTCTCCGTCCATGGGAAAGGTTTCCCATTTCGGGAAAAATATTTCATGGGAGCTAATATCCTAGATAAATCAATTATGAATCTCTAGTAATATCCTACAAACCTAAGAAAACTATGCACCTTCTTCACTCTCTTGGGTGGATACCAAGCCAAAACTACCTTGACCTTCATTGGGTCCACTTCCACCACATCTATTGAGATAACGTGTCCCAAAAACTGGACCTCTTAATTCTAGAATTAGAAATTCAAGATATTTCCAAAAATCTAGTTCTGTTGGAGTAAATCCATAACCATCCTAAACTATCACATGTGATCATCCTAAAATGATGAGTACACTAGGATATATTCGATGAAGATTACCATAAACCGGTCTAAGAAATTTTGAACGATTTGGTTCATGAGTTCCATGAACACTGATGGGGTATTTGTCAATCTAAAGGGAATCACCAAGTACTCATAGTGATGATAGTGACATATGAATTCCATATTTGGTATATCATCTTCCCTTACTCGTAACAGGTGATAGCCTAAACTAATGTCAACCTTTGAGAACCATTTTCTCCTCTCAACTAATCAAAGAGGTCATTGATCCTTGGTAGTGGGTACTTTTTTTTCACAGTCACCAAGTTCAAGTATAGGTAGTCCAGACATAACCTCAAGCTATCATCCTCTATCTTGGTGGAAAACACTGGGGATGGATAGAGAGAAACACTAGGTCTCACAAATACATTTCTACACAATCTATCCAACTTCACCCTCATCTCATGATGCTCTACAGGATCCAACCGATATTTTGGCATATATAATGGGGAATCCCAATGTGTAGATCAATGATGAATTCTATCTCTCGATAAGGATGTAATCCTGGCACCACTATGGGAAACTGGAAACTCGTAACATACACTACACCAAGGCTCATGTTATAAAACTTATGATTAGTCATTTGAACCATCCAATGCATGAGTCCATCCTACACTGTCTAGGATTCCTTTTCACCCACAAAGTAAAACTTAGTCCCATCGCTGTGGACACACCGTATCCTTCGTCTAGAATAGTCAATATTTCCATGAACTAGAGATAACTATTCCATACACAATATGACATTTTAAGGTCTCATCACTATAATAAATAGATCCCAATAGAAACTCCTTCCTCCAAGATTCGGGTCACACTGTTAGTATAAGTGTGTACTATCAGAGTTATAAAAGTGCATGGGTCGTGAAAATGGATCAATCAGAATCTCTAAGTCTCATACTAGATATGTGGAAATAAATGAATGACTAGTATTTATGTATATTAGTACTATAGTTCATGTAAAAAAAATATTGATATCGTACCTCATATCATCCATGGAGCCTCTAGGTCATAGGCCTCGACCGCCTATAGTTACCCCTACCCCTGTCCTCCAGCTCCCTCAGCCTAGAATAGACCACCTAGGGGTGGTGGTGGTAATAAGATGAAATTTATACCCCTACCACCACTCCCTAAACTCCTCTTTCATCTCCACCACCCTACAGACCTATCTTCGCTAACTATTGATTCTGACTATGTGGCCTATCCATTGTCACCCTTTCAGTCATATGGTGGGTTGGGAAATCACTCGAGAGATTTCCTCTACTATCACATGAGTAGAACCACATCTCCCTAGTTTGACTAGACCCATCCTATTATCCCTTAACAATAAACCTCTATCCTGGGACCTCCTCCTAAAATGTCTCACACATCTAGGTCCATGAGATGGATAGCTACCTACTACCAAAGTCTCTTATCCTCTATCCCACTACTGACAATAATTGTATGTGTCTTCTAATCCAGGAAACTCTCAACCACAAAAATTCACTCTAGCACCCCAGCATAGGTAGTAATTAATAGAGTTATAACATTGTCTTGTATGTATCTACACAGACCTCTCTTGATGTTCTGAACCCAAAAGAACTTAACTCAACCCATATCCATAGAGTACCTGGAGAGGTCGGTGAAACTAGATGAATTCTCATTGATTATTGTAAAACCCTAATGGATCTGCATAATCTCTTGGATGCATACATCCATCAATGTAGCTATATAGAAATCCTCTATTAATGGCACATGAAATCTGACCAGGCTAGAGTTGTCTCATCATATGACTATGTTACTAAACACCATCATCACCCTACACATCCATATTGAAGGCTCACTGACAGAACTACCATCTGATATTCTAGTGTTCTGGAAAGATGGAAAACTCGTGTCTTAAACTTAATTCAGTCCTCGGACGCCTGTGGGTTAGGCTCACCTCACATAATGAGGGTTTTTTGTCACTAAAATTCATGTAGTTCTCTCATCATGTGCACCTCATATCTTGATACTACGGGTTCCATCGATTTCTCAACAGGTGGTGGTATAATTAGTGCACCACCTAGAGGTAACACCTCTAAAACATGACCCTTTATCGATGACTCATAACTGAGGGAATCATCCTCATGATCATGATTCTAAATCATAGGTATCATAAATCGTAGAGGAATCTATAAATAAACAATATTTATCATGTTCAAGAAGTATATCTGGATACTGTACTCAATAAGGAAATGGAAACCACAACCCATTCCTATATGATACATGTGTCATTATTTTACTTATAGCCAGTTTCCTTATGCATTGAGTCACAAGGTAGGTTATCAACGTCTTGGTGTATGGATATGTTGGCTACTGTACCAACAACAGAGTATCTATCCAAAAATTAAAACTCGAAACACTTAGTACTATTTCCCCAAACAAATATCACAATATTAGTTCCTAAAGTATAATAAACTCCTCTGATACCACCCTATCAAAACCCATCCTAATAGGGATTGTTTTGTGACTCCCCAAGCCTACCTTCAATGGGGCAGGGGATAGAAACAAGTTCCATGTAGGCATATCAATAACATGGGTGGCCTTAGCCTAAATTAATTGTATGAAGGCACAAATATCCAAGCCCATACAATGATAAAATTTATGAAAAAAAATAAACTAGGCTTACATACATCTAAAACCTACAACTAGAGTATGAAAACAAGAAAGGAAAATTAACCAGGTCCAAATTCAATCTGACCACAAGAGTCTAAAAACTAGTCCAACCTGAAAGTAACCATGGGGTCTAATATCAAGATAAAAAATAGGAATACACCTTAGTTTTTTCATCTCACTAAGAACTGCATGGTCCTAGTCCCTCCAGGACTTCATCAAAAGGTTAATTGTCTACACATGACATGATGTGTGTGGGAAAAGTCTCTGTAGGGTGAGTATAACAATACCTAGTAGGACACCCCAAAAATTCTAAACATTTAACCATAAGAATAAAAGTCATCTATACACACGTATATTTATATATCACATATAACAAGAATATTCAGATATGCTCAACAAAGACACATAGTCTCAAATTAAATTTACTACCATAATTCAATCATAGGATTCATGCTCAATGGTTCCATGTAGAACTCGTCTAGGAGAACACACTCCATAAGTCAGATAGTACTGATGGTGTCATTCCAAGAGGTAGTGATCATCAGGTCTCACCATTAGAAGTATACACTATAAGTATGAAGATAATGATAAAAATATGAGGATCACACCCAACTATATAGAGTATAACAATAACCCAATTTATAATAACCCACTAATTAAAGGATCAGTGATCACATAGTTTTGGTCATGAAGATACCAAGAACTCCACCTATAGAAAGAAGATGATAGACGATCTCACTCGAGGCATCACGAAAGGATTCAAACAACTCTATCCAAGAACACATGTTGAATGGATCACTATCATATATTTAGGATGGTATTCCATAATAACCCTAAGTGAATGGATATAGGGAACACCCTCTAATGAAACTTGTATAAGATACAAAGCACAAGGGAATTAATCCATCATGAGGGAAGTACATGGTGTGCCTTTGTACATCTAATTGTGTCCCAGTACATGGGTATGCCTATGTACACCTGGCATGGTCATGTCTGTGTAGGAGTACACGGTGTGTTCATGCATCTATAATCTTGGCCATTTTTATGTACCCTCCAAGTTACACACCTAGCTTACTCGTCCAAAGAACACACTACGTGACTGATTCACATGTTGTGTGATATTTAACTTAACCACAGAAACCCAAGCCTCCATGCTAGGGGTCCCACATGGCATGTGTTCTCGAAATAAAATTCGTTCATATCAAGAGTTCCAGAAACCTATAAGTTCCTCACGTGGATTCTTGAATCTATCTACCCTACAATCAATCGTGCCCATGGAACTCGAATCTAAAGTTATACAATAAATTCTACCACTAATGGACAGATTCTTCCTTTTGATTCACTAGAAAATGCAAAGTAGAGTTATGCCATCGTTTTTCATCCAAAACATGCTAACAAACACCTCTGATTTAGCTCACATCCATCGTTGTTGTCATCACATCCGGATCTATCACCAAATTCAAACCTTAATTCATGATATCAATCCTTTATGCCAATAATTGGGTGAAAAATAATTGATTTACTAGTATTTTTCAAACTGCAATCCAAAGTAATTTCCCATGATGAACAAATAATAAGGGAAGAATTACACAATCACATACATATAGAATGAACCACTATGAATGTTTGTGTTTCCCTTGATTCATTTCCATTATAGTGACGAATAAAAAGTTGAATAAATAATCAAAAAGTAATTTTTCCAATTCCCATATGAATCTATTTCGTACCCACAAAACGTATGATCTATGAATCAAATCATTAGATGATTAATTCTAATTCATCTATGAAATCATAAAATGCGAAGAAATCCAAATAAGAAATTTCCTACCTTTTTTTGGATCAATCATAAAATAAGAAAAAATTTACGTCATTGTTTCTTGAAATATCCTCTGATTCTATTGCACACCGGTTTTCAATATTCGATCAGGTGGTTTTTCATTAACAGATACTCCTACAATGGATCTCCAACACTCTCTCAAAATTTTAGGGTTATAAAAATAACCATTAAATTTGTATATAATAGAATATTTAAATTAGGGGATAGGTTAATGCATCAATGAATAAAATAAAATAATTTATTTAATTATTTTATTCATTTTATTTATTTTATGTCCATAATGAATTTTTCAAAATCTCCCCGCATTGATAAATGTTATGTCGTACCTACGGTAAAACATGTATTCTAAACTCAATGATGCCCTCATATTTCTGATCTAGTCCCCTATTTAGGATTTGTTTCACTTTTTCAAGAAAACCATGTGTGTGTTAATTAAATATATTTTAAACATTTATTTCAGGCACATAGGGACTTGGAATCACATGTCATCTCAGTGCCTAGTCTAAAAAATAATCGATACAATATCCAAAAATAATACATGGAAAATCCAAGTTGTATAATGTATCACATTTTTTAATAATTAAACAGTAACATACACCATATAGAAATCCTTATTAGGTATGAAAGTCATACCCACATTCCTCTCCTACCATTTCTCCACATAATTAACCTAACTCACCAATCCCTCCTAACACCCATGTGATTCTATTCCTACCCATTATCTAACTTTAGTTTCCTTGAAAAAGATCATATTTTTCACCTATAAAAGGGTGACTCTCACGACCCATTAAATACCATTCTAAAATTTCTTCTAGTATTAGAAGACTAATAAGTTGTTGAATCTAATGGGAACTCTTGTAATCTGTACCAATAATGTAATATAACCATTGGATTTGTTCTTCTAGAGTCCAAGATATAACATTTTGTATCAGATAAATCTTAATAAGAAACATGGGGACTAGATTTGGTGAAACCTAGTTAAATAAGATAAGTACTGTGAAAACCCCTAAATATTTCTAGGGGCACTCTACAAATATTAATGGGAATTTTATTTTACAATCCAATAGAATGCGTTAAGTATTCCATGGTTTTTAGATGTCAACTAATGAAAGGAATGGGAACCATATCAACACACATAATCAATATATGGATGTTCCCCTTGAGCCAGTCAATGAAGCTAGAGTTGTGGGTAATCAGATAATAACCATATTAGGGTAGTTGACCTTGGTTATGAAAAATAATTGTTCTTGAATAGAATAAACTATTGATCCATAACATATTGTAACACTGTTGAATAGCTTCAAGTGAAAAATGGAACTAAAAACCCACTGGTTGTTAACAATGGATCAAGTCCCTAGAGAATATCTTTATCACCTTAGAAAATAGTAAAAAAGTGAAAATTCATCACAAAATTATATCTTCTAAAGGGATATGTGGATTAATAGTGGTTTCTAATTCAAAACACTAAAGATGAAGATGAGATTAAGAATATTTAATGGGTAAATTTTATGGAGGTATTCTATGAAAAATATTTCTCTTATAACAAAGTACAGAAATATAAAAGAAATCCCTGAATCTTTGAAAATGCAGGAGGGAAATATTGTTGAGTATGAGGCTAATATTACAAGGTTGTATATAAATTTTGTGGACTATGTATGTAGACCAAAAATCAATATTGATTATATCTTTTATGGGTTAAATCTGACCCTTCAATTGGTATTAGTCTATTAGACCTTTTAATTATATGTAGATATAGTCTCAAGAACCGTTATGATAGAAAATGAGTTCTCTAGGATGTATACATTCAAGGTAAATTCGAAGAAGAAGATGTCACTTGATCATCATGGGAAGAAAAATGTGGCAAAGGGAGAGAAGGGAAGGATGGTGTTTCCCACGTGTGATAATTATGGGAAGAAACGTCATGGGTCTTGTAAGAAAGGAAAAAGATTTTGTTACAGGGTATAAGAATAGGCCATCGAACTCATGAACGCAAGGGAATGGAAGAACCTACTTATGATCAATGATTTAACTATAAGGATAAGGAAAATTAGGTGAAATAATTCCCCAAACATCAAGGAAATTTAACATAGAAAAGGAAAAGGGAGAAAGGCCATGCTTAAGATATTATCACAGCTAAATTTTATGTACTTAATCATGTAGTTAAAGGTAATTTGATCATTGTCTCAAAGTTAGATAATGTTTTATTTTATTCTTGATCTTCACAAACTTTTATATCTTATTTTTTTTTAGAAACATTAGATATTTCCCAAGCACCATAGTAATAAACTTATTAATTAAAACACCAAGTAGGAATCATGTGGAAACATAGATGTGTTAAATAGTTCAAATAATGATGCACAGGAATAACCTATTTTTAAACTTGGTTATTATACATATGGTTGACTAAGAAATGATCATTGGTATGTATTTTAATTCTAAGTAAAATAGAAAAATATATTCCCATGAGAAGGATATTATGATTCATAGTGGTGAAGTGGAATATATTATCTTTAGAGAGGAAACATCACGTAAATCATTTTTAGATCCTCCACCAGTATCACTCCTCAATAAAATTATTCTAATAGAGGAAGACAAAGTGTATTCTATGGATAAGGAAAATATCCATAGCATAAAGAATGCACGTGTGGTACAAAAATTCATTTATGTGTTTTTAAAAAAATTACCTAGTTATACAGTAGAGCGTAAAGTTGAGTTCTCAATTTAACAAATTGATTATATAAGGTTTAAATATAAAAATCCTTATATAATGGCACCAACGGAGTTGGTGGAGTTTGATAAACATCTATAATAGTTATGTGATAATGTATTTATATGTCCTAGTGTTTCTCCATGGGGATCCCCTGTTTTATTTTTGAAAAATAAGGATGGGTCTATGAGAATGTGCATCTATTATATGGAGATCAATTCCATTACTATAAATAATAAGTATATTTTACCATGACTCACTTAAAGTTAACTTTTTATTACTTTAAAATAGGAAAACATAAATCCAACGTTACAATCCACTCATAGAGGTCTGAAATAGTGAAGGATGAGAGAATCACCCCTTACAATAATTTTACAATCATCCGGAAGATACCCCAACCTAATGAATAAAATTAGGCATTCACCTAGATTCCTTTCATTGGTAAGAGCATCTGCCACACCATTCCCACCTATCCATGTATGCTTGACCCAAATATCCTGATTGACCATTATTTTACATTTTCTAATAAGGTAAAAAGTTTTCGTTGATAAATGACCCTTTCTCCAAGAAAACCAACCAACGTAGCAGAGTTAGATTCATCTTTCAAGATCAGAATTCTATAAAACCTATATAGAAGGATACCAGTTAACAATGATCTGAATTCTACTTCAATGGAATTTCCTTACCCATACAATGGACTAAAACCCAATGTCATTGAACTGATATTGTCTCTCACCAGACCACCTCACCACATCACCCATTCAATACAAGATCCATCCATATTTAATTTGAGCCACATATCAGGTGTCCTCCATTTGATCCATCAAACCTGATTAATTTTTCTTTCTTCAATAGTAGAGCAGTTTATCAGGAGAAAAAATCGTAAGGTAGTATAGGTTGTTACTCTAGAGATTAGAATACTCATTTCTCCCACAAAAAAATTCAAAAAAAAAATAAGGTAGAAAATAGAGGACACCTTTTTCCCCTCACTCACCTTATTTCTAGCCTCGCATAGAGACCAACACACTACTAAAAACAATTAATACTCTAACCTTAATCTCTTCTCCATGAAGCCCATCCCCAATGATCCAGTTATTAGTAACCTCCTATATAGACTTCTCATCCTCATGAATGTTTGTTTTATTCCTCAAAATAACTATATTCCTTTTTACCCAGTGTCCCTTGAAGAAAATGTTCCATGAAGATTCTTGTTTTGTAAGATCATGGCACTAACATCTAGAAGCCAGCCTCACTCCTTTATTTTGTATGTTTAAATATATTTGAATATATCCATTCCTTATTCTCTAGAAAATAAAATTAATATTTCTTGGAAACTTATTTCACCAAATCCTTTTTTTCCTAGTTTTCATCCTTGTTTCTTACATGCATCATGTCCCAGTAATTATTTCTACTGAAAGTCCCTGATGATGAATAAGTAAAAAATTCCCATGTCTGGTTCATCCACCAAGCATATGGTTATGAAGATGTTATTCTATCCCCCATTCAAAATAGCATTAATGAAATCTAGGTACCTATTGGACTGTTTGAAAATGAGGTCTAAAATTGGGAATCTGGGAAAAAACAAAGCTTCCTCAGCCCATCGTGCATTCTAAAAAGTAACATCTCCATGCCTGGTCAGCCATCTAACTTTATACTTTAGATCTTCCATGTGTTTAACCATGTAGTGAGATAAGCTGGAGAGACCACAAGATCTGTAGGACCATTCCTCTCATTCTTATCTATATATGTCCCTCATAAAAAGTTCTTATAATGAATTCGCTTTAATGATTTCCTATGCCACTTTTTCTTGTTTGGAGTTCACTATTTCCAAGACACTCTGTATATTAATTCCCCCTTCATCAATCAGTTAGAAAGATGATTCCATGAAGCCCAATAGAATTTCCCAGCCTTCTTTTCACCCCATGGGAAGGAATTAATGATCATATCTAGTTTACAGAGTGTCCCTTTTAGAGGTTTTATAATACAGAGTATATGCATGGGCACAGAGAAAAGAACATTGTTAATCATTTTGATCCTTGCTTTGAATGATAGAAATCTATTTTTCTAAATATAAATCATCCCCATGACCCTCTTAATGACACCATCAAAAAAATACTTTTTGATCCTTCCATTTGAAATTGGAGACTCAAGATACTCCATTGGAAGTTTACTTCTTTTCATGCCAAGATTTTCTTGGATTATGTTACTATATCTTCTTGAACATTTATTGTATATATAAACACTACTTTTCCTTTGGTTAAAACATTAACCACTCAAAATTCCATAGTATGTCATAATTTTGTTGAACCCTTTTCATAATTTATTTCTACCATTGATAAAGAATAAAATGGCATCAGAAAATAAAAGATGAGATATCATTCAACTCCCAAACCTATTTTTGAATCGCATGATCCTCCCTTTCTCCATTCTCTTTTTTCCTCCCACTGTAAGTTCAATATTTTTTGCTAACTTCTTTTTATTTTTTATTTCTATTTTAAATTTATTTTTTCCAAATATTATTTTATGAATTAATTATTTATATTATAATGAATATTTTTATATTTTTGAAATAAAAACTAACCACCATTTACCTTTCCCTTAAGAAAACAAAAATTTCAATTCGTGGGTTGGCATACTATCGCCACCATGATGCAGTGTGTTTCATTTTCCTTCACCACCTTACAAGGATAGATATAATAATTGTATTAATGGATAAATATGATATTTATGATATAATTATGATTCATTTATGAAAACTTTGATAATTTTTTAATTATAGGATCAATAAACAACCATTGTTAACTTAATCATTTAAAATAAGCATAATAAGAGGATAATATTTTATTCAAATTGTTTAATATTTTCTTATGTATTATATTTTCTTATAAATAATTTCTAATTTGGATATATATCAAGAATAAACAATAAATAATATCTTTATTCTAATATTATAATGATATTATAGAAAAACCACCCCATAATCAATCATTATTTCTAGGTATGTTCGTGTTTGGGTCAGTTTAACCACCAACTTGGACAATACGGTGAATTTATATCAAGAATGAATATGGTAACATAATTAATTTTATAATATAATTTATATGTGTAAATAATTATTTTATTATTCTAGATATTTTTTATCAATATTTAATTCATTAGTTAAAAACACATTTCGATCATCACAAATCACCAAAATATGCTTTTTTCGATTTTATCATCAAAGATAAAGACTAAAACAATAATTAAAGGAATTTTAAACATCATAAATAACTATAAATCATCCCTAAAAATTAATTTAACTACCTCATAATGATGAGATCATCTCAAAGTGGAAAATCATTAGAATTAACTCAGAGAATGACAATTTATGAAGAGTATGAATGAAAATGGAAATTATAAAGTATAAAAATTAAGTGATTAAGAAATATATGATTGTTATATATGAGGTTAATGTAATTTTTTTGTAATCCCGGACAAGTGTTAATCATTTTTCATCTCAAATTACTCTCTTTGGTACAAGTTTGGTATTATGCAACCAACTTATTTTAAGAGGTGTATATACTACCTATTTGAGATTTTATATCATAAAATTAATTTATTCTTGGAATTTAAAGATCAATTTTAATCTCTCTATTATAAGTTTTTTGATTTAATTTCTACCCAATTCATATGTGGTGTTTTTCTACCTCAATTTTCATTTTTTGGGACTACTGTTATATTCACAACCTATTTTCTTCTGTGTGGTGAATACATTTCCATGGAAGAATTTTTTCCATATTAATCATTTAATTTATGGGATTCAAAATTCTATATTTTTATCCCACTATCATATTATTTTGATTCAATAGTTACAAAAAATTTTGTAAAGCTAAATCATTTTTATGGTGAAAAAAAACAACTAGAGTTTTGGTAAAGTAAATATGTATGTAATTTCATAGAAAATTATCCCTATCTAGATACTATAAAGTTGATGTATATGTGGAATATATGAAACTATTGGTAATAACCTGAGGAATGGGTTTTTTAGAATTAATTAAATCATCACCTTGATGCATGATTAGTGGGCCTCAGAACACATGCATGGAGAGGCACTCTTGGGGGATATGCTTTGGAATTTTTGCACACTCTTAATGAACCTTGATAAAGGGTTTTTCTTACCATTTTACTGGTATCATTCAAATAAAATCTATTCAACCCAATTAGTATCTTACATGGATAACTCATCATATTTAATGTACCCTCTCCCATATATTTCTTTGATGAGGGTACTTTATGTTACTTTGTTGATACCCCACAACTTCTAAGTTGATTAATGAATGTTCCCCAATACATCCACATTATTCTATAGAATGGGTAATTATTCTTTAATGGCCCTTTATTTTCCTTATAAAACATTCGAAAATTTTGAAGAATATTTTCAAGGCTAGGTTTTGAGTCAGTATGGGATTCTGGGGCCTAGGGAGGCTTAGTTTTGATATAATAAAAATATAAAATATATTATATCATGGATGTGCAATTTTCTTGAAATAATGGAATAAATCACAAATGGAATATAAAATTATAATTATGAGACATTAATTAAATCCATAATTTTGTTTTCACCCTTGTAATTACATAACTTTTTCCAGCATTGAGTGTTTTTTTAAAGAGTTATCATGGGAAAATAAATAAACTAATAAATTTAATTATTTATATATTATTTAGTTAATTTTTAAGACCTAATCACCTCTATTTAATCTCTATTATAAAAAATAAATATGGTTATCCACATAACCCAAGGTATTTGGTGAGGATCTATTGGGAAAAGAGTTCTGGGATGAAGAAAAATGGATCGAAGGTTGATGATAAGTGTTCTAAAGGAGTTCATGGTTTTCACTAATGACCAATGATGTGGGACTATTATTCATATGTGATTGGTCCAAACTTGGGGTAGGTTATTGTTTTTATTGAATTTAAACCCTATATTATTTATCCTTCACCAACACAAAACAATCCCTCTAACATATTGATTCTTAAGTTAGATGTTGATTTACATGTATAGTTTTATCTTCCTAGAATTAAGAATGGATATTTCTTATTAATCCAGGTTTTTCTCTTCTTAATTATTCATTCAAATAGAAATGTATTAAATATAACCTAAAAATTTCCAAAATTCATTTCCCATATTTGTGTTTTATGAATTCCTCCCATCATTCTTCACACATTCATCATCAATATTTCCTTTGGTCAGTGATACAAAAATTCCCAATGAATGATCATTGATCAATTATTCGTTGGTGAAATACATCATTACTATTGTTTTGGGTTTGGCATCGAGGGGAATTTTGTGGTATATTATGATAATGTAGGATTTGGGATTGGATTGGGATACCTCCTTCTATAGAAATGGCATTTGGATGATCCAACACTATGGGAATCATTTCACGATAATATTTGGTGTCTGGATTCTAGCCACCAATAATTAATAGAATAAAATCAACCTATATACATGATTAATGGTGAGATTTGTGGTTGGAATGGAGGAAATGGAAGTAAAAGTGGGTTACAATTGACGACCGGTAGGTTTTATAAAATACTGACATATGTGGCATGTAGTCCAAAGAACACATGCCATGTAGTCCCCTGCCTGTGGTGACTAGGGTTTCAGAAAAATAAAATTCTACATAGTGTGTGGGTACTACCACACACAGTGTGACCCATGACTGGTGACTCGATGTGCACCCCTAGGGTACACAAGAATGTACATAGCCATGTATACAGGAACAACCAGAATACACAGTCACAGCCTGATACTCAGACACTGCCAGGTACTCAGACACTGCCAATTACCCGAACACCACTAGAGTACATAGGCATGACCAGATTACATGGAGATGGCCCTAAGTACATGGGAATGGGATAAAGTAAATTGGAATACATGGGTAAGAAAATATAGTCCATGTATACCCTATATATTACATGTACTTTTTTAGGGTAGGTTGAGGCCCTTGTTATCTTTAACGTAGAGTATTTTATGTAGGGTTTGTTCCCTTGGTCCATCACTATGAAATTATAGTGTGGAATCATTTAATAATCATATTATGTGGTCACTTTTATGGGATTAGTCTTGAATAGAGTATTGTAATCCCTCTATGTGTCACAATGTGTGATCCTCTATCATTTCTTCTTCCCTATGTGGGGTTTTAGGAATCTACATGACCAACATACCTGGGTGTTCAATCCCCTACTTATCATGTTATCCCAGATAGGTTCATGTATACCCCATAGGCCCTGGGTAATATTCCTTACCTATGTATTGATGTATTATGAGTTTCAACATATACTTATTCATGGAGAGGTTCAAATATTATGACTTCTCATATGAGCATCATCAGTTTTATCAGAATCATCGAGTGATTTCTCTTAAATGAGCTTTACCTTGAAACCATGAGTTGGAATCCTAGCTTGATAGTGTCATTTTCAACATAATTTGATATATGATTTTATCTGGGATATCATTTTTATGTCTCATATTCTTATTGAAAATACTTTATGATTATGATTTAACTACTCTCTTGATGATTTAGGTTTGATAATTTCAATATGTCTTATTGGGTATTGTTATACTCACCCCTGCATGGGATACACCCACACATGTCATGTCTTATATAGGAGATCATAATTTTGATGGAGTCCTAGGTTAACGAGAAGAATATTTACTATTCACCAAAAAAAATTAAGTTGATCTTATTAGACTCTAAATTTATTACTGATCACAACTGTAGAAGACTATTTTTTGAAAATATCTTCACATTATTAATTATTTAAAGTATACAAAAATATTTTAAAATACCCTTTTTCCAAAATTCACCAATAATATGGAACTTTTATAAATTCATCCTATTTTTATCTTGAAATTTGAAATTCACAAATTTTACCATAAAAAGAAATAAAAATTCTATTTATACAAGAGGATTACAAAAAGTAAATAATGACTTATTACATATCCCCTTATAGCACCTATATATGACCTAAGTGTATGGTGTGATATGGTGATATAATCTTGGAGAGGCTCGAACAACATTGCCCGAGTGGTGATTTCTATCATCTTGAACTTCTCTCATAAGCGATTCCATTCAAGATTAACATGTTGGTTTTTGGATTGGGCTTGTTCCAGAGCATAGCCCAGTGATGCTATCTCTTTCCGAAGATCTGACATATGGGCTTTGTATGGCCTAAGTCTACTGGATAAGGCCATCGAGTCTTCTTTATGAATTAATTAACCATGATTATTTGTATTTATAAACAATAATCAAAATTTTAAGAGAATAGTTTCCAATGGTCATATTGACCAATGGTTATATAACAGTCAAAACCCAATGGTCACATTTTAATTATACTCACTTCATTAATTAAAGGATATAGTTTTTTTATTATAAAATAAAATAACACACACAATTAGTAAACAAATATTATTCAAAAGTTTGGGTCATTACATACTTCCCCCATTAATAAATTTCTTCCTTTAAATTTTAACTTGTACCCTAATAAGAGAAAAGGTGTGGGTACTTCTACCTCATAAACTCCTCTAGTTCCCATGTGGCTTCTTTAGATTTTTGGTTTCTCTATAACACCTTAACAAGGCAGGCAGTCTTGTTGTGTTGAACCTAGTCTCTACTATCTATGATCTCCACTGTGTGCTCCTCATAAGATAGGTCATGTTCCAGTTATACCACCTCTGGATTTATTACATGTTAAGGGTTAGGTATGTACTTCCTCAATAGGGATACCTGGAAGACATCATGAACTTTTGCTAGATTTTGAGGAAGTGAAAACGGATAGGCCACTACTCCTATGCGATCAAGGATTTCATAGGGGCCAATGTACGTAGGTTTGAGCTTCCCTTTCTTCCCAAACATCATGAATCTCTTCCAAGGTGAAATTATAAGAAATACTTTACCACCAACATCAAACTTTAAGTCCCTTCAATGGTTTTCGGCATATCTCTTTTGCCGACTTTGAGCATCCTTAATGTGTTGTTGGATAGAATGGACCTTTTATATAATATCTTGCACAATATTAGGCCCAAGAATTTTTATCTCACTAGTTTCATCCCAACAAGTAGGAGTTTTACATCGCTTCCCATATAGAGCTTCATAGGGTTCCATTTGAATGATTGAGTGGAAGCTGTTATTGTAAGAGAAATCAACTAATGGGATATGTTGATCCCATTCACCTTTAAATTCCATTGAGCATGTTCTCATCATGTCCTCGAGTGTTTTAATAGTCCTTTCAGAGTGGAAATCAGTTTGGGGATGACAGGTTGTACTGAAATTCAATTTAATACTCAGAGCATGTTGAAGACTTCTTCGGAATTTTGATGTGAACCCTGGATCATGATCAGATGCGATAGAAAGTGGAACTCCATGCATCCTTACCATTTCCTTCACATAAATCCTAGCTAGTTGATCAAGAGATAAATCTTCCCAAATTGAGATAAAATCGGTAATCTTGGTGAGAAGGTCCACAATAACTCATATCACGTTATTTCCCTTGAAAGTTCTCAGGAGACTAGTGACAAAGTCCATAGTGATATTATCCCACTTCAATTTTGGTATGGGTAGTGGTTGCAATAACCCTTTAGGAATTTGTCACTCTTCCTTCACTTTCTGACATAGCAAGCACCTTGAAGTGTAGTCAGAAATCTCTCTTTTCATATTATCCCACCAAAAATTATCATGAAGTTCCCTATACATTTTCATGCTTCTATGATATATAGAGAAAGTAGAGTTATGAGATTCATCCATCATCTCCTTCTTTATTTTCGGAATAGATAGAACAAATATTCATGTACAAAATTTCAGTAAACCTTATTGATTTACATGGAACTTAGGAAACTTAACATCCTTTATAGCCTCAAACTTCTTCTGTAACAAAGGATCTTATTTATGATCTTTCTTGATCTTATCTAGGTATGATGGTTGAGAAATCATTTGGGATAGGGTTGATGATGTCCCTTCCCTTATAATTCCCATGTCCATTTTCACTAATTCTTGGATCAAGGGATCTCTTTGAATCCTCATCATGGAAAGAACAACAGGGTCTTTCCTACTTAATTCATCAGCGAATTTTTTTGGTCTTTCGGGATGATAATGAATTGAACAATCATAGTCTTTAAAAATTTCCAACCATCTCCACTATTTCATGTTCAATTACTTTTCTGTGAAAATATACTTTAAAATTTGATGTTCTGTGTATATATAACATTTCTACCCATAAAGATAGTGCCTCTATATCTTTAGAGAAAAAACAACAGCAGACAAATCAAGATCATGCATAGGATAGTTCTTCCCATGAGTCTTCAACTATTGAGATGCATAATCAATGACTTAGTCATTTTGCATGAGGACACACCCAATCCCTTTCATATATTCATCACTAAAAATAAAAAATCCTTCTCCACTTGAGGGAAGAGTTAACATGGGTGCAATAACCAATCTCTTCTTCTGCTCTTGGAAACTTTCCTCACACTCCTTTGTCCAGATGAACTTGACCCCTTTTCGAGTTAACTTGGTTAATGGATTATAAAGTCATGAAAATTTGTTCAAAAACCTCCTATAATATTCTTCTAATCCAAGGGAACTACAAATATTAGTTATTTATGTAGGATGAGACAACTCCTCTACAACCTTTGTCTTTGCAGGGTCAATTGTGATTCTTTCATTGGTTAAAATGTGAGCCAAGAAAGAAATTTGTTGTAACAAAAAATCAAATTTTCTGAACTTTCCAAAAAAGCATCTCCTTCCATAGACTTTGCAAAATTACCCTTATATGGTCTTCATAATCCTTGCGACTTTGGGAATATATCAAAATATCATCAATAAAAACTACCACAAAGTTATCAAGGTAGTCCTTAAAGAATTTATTCATCAAATCCATAAAAATAGCAGGTTCATTATTCAGTCTGAAGGGTATAACAACAAACTCATAATTATCATATCTTGATCGGAAGGCAGTTTTTAGAATTTCTTCTTTCTTCACCCTCAATTGATTATAACCAGATCGAAGATCAATCTTAGAGAATAATTGAGCCCCACGAAGTTGGTCAAATAAGTCATCAATTCTTAGAAGATGGTATTTTTTCACTGTGATCCCAATCAATTCTCTATAATCAATTCATAACTACATCAATTCATCCTTCTTCTTCACAAAGATAATAGGTGCTCCCCAAGGAGACACACTTGGACAGATAAACCCCTTCTCCAAAAGATTTTGGATTTGTTTATTTAATTCCTCTAGCTCCACATTTTCCATCCTATGCAGGGTCTTTGATATCGGATGGGATCTAGGTATGAGTTCAATGGAGAACTCTACCTCTCTTTCTAGGGGAGGTCTAGTTAACTCCTTAGGAAATACGCCAATGTATTATTGGACAATGGGGACATTTTAAATCTGTATACTCTCATTTACTTCATCTTCTTCATTGATCAACGCCATAAATAAGGATATAGGGGGTTCTTCTAGACAAATATATGGTTGAGATATCTCTCCTTGGAAGATAACTGTAGTTTTTCCATTCAAGACTACTGAGATTTACTTTATTTATAATTTGATCTTAGCATTATAATTTTAGAGCCAGTCCATCCCTAGTATAATGTCAAATTCTAGAAAAGTTCCCAAGTTTTCCACACTTATAACATTGGACATCAGGTAGGGCCTGCACCATCTTCCCCTTGTCATTAGTGTTGGGAAGTTGAGGCTTCACATCACTATGAAAATTCCATGCAATATTTCCATCTCTTCCACACTTGTAGCACTTCCCGCTCCTGATCAAGCAGTTCCACAAATGCTTCTTCCTATATTTATTACACATGGGATGTTGCACTTACTTGCCTCTTCTTCCCTGATCGAAGCTCCTACCTAATCTTGGCTCCATTGATCTATTCTTGTCATTGGATTTATGAAACCACTGTGTCTCACCAAACTCCAGTTCAACCTTCATTGCACACCGTATGATCTCCTCATAGCTGTCATAGTCTCGGTTGGCCAGATTCATCTATAGATGAGGTCTCAGTCTACCAAAGAATCTATCAACCATTCCATTAGGATCCATTACAAAGCTTGAGGTATAATAGGAAATTCATTGAAGTTCATCTCGTAGCTTCCAACAGATTCATTCTTATTTTTCTTCAGCTCAAGAAACTCTTTCTCCATTTTTGTTCTCATCGATCAAGGGAAATACTTATTGAAGAAGATATGTATAAACTCTTTCCACTCTATATCTTCAATCTCCACTCTTGGCCTCATGTTTTTAATCATATCCCACCACTAATCAGATTCTCCCTCTAAGTGGTAAATGTCCAGGTTGACCTTCTCTTATTCCAAACAGGAGACCATTAAAAATATCTTCTCGATAGAGTTGATCAATTGTTCAATAATCAATGGGTAGGTAGATCTACTGAAGTTTGGTGGTCGTTGATGCATAAAGTACTCAACATAATTTTGTTCCCTTAGCGGTGATATTGGTCTCTCATCTTGATTCAAGTTATTTCCCATAACTTGAGTCAGTTGGTTCATCATTCTCATGAAATTTTCCATTCCGACTTCCATCGGAGGGCTGTCGATGCATATTCCGTTGTGGTCACCATTTTCACAGTTCCTCCTATTCCCTGCCATTTTATAAAATAATAAAACCTTAGTGAGAAACTTATTTCATTTACAAATCTTTTATCTATAATGGATTTTTATGTCTTAAAATTTATGTTTAAACATATTATTCTTTAAAAGAAATTAAATTTCTCTACAAATCCTTCATAATTATTCATAAAAATCTTATGATTAACCAAATATATCCCCTGGGAGTGTCAAACTAAGAGTGCAGTAAGGCCCGTTGTCATATACCAGGATATCCTGGGTTAATCCCAAAACTCCTTGGCGTATTTTTCACTCCAAAGTACATCTGTTCTAGATCCACATTCACTTGTTCCTATCCAGACATGGATTTATTTGTTCGGAAACCACTTAATTAATATTTCACCAAAATACCAGGAATTTTTCCTATATTTAAACTTTTTTATAGGGTTCTTCCTAAATTTTTTATATCCTAATTTCCACAAATAACTAAGCCTATCCTTTGATACTAACTATGGCATCCCACCTTTTTATTACATAACTTTTCATTACATTTTACAAACAAAGGATCTTTAAAGTCTAGTTTCTTGGAAATCAAGAACATAAAACATGAAAACTTAAAAACACACTTTTAAATACCATAAAAATATTCTTAAAAATTTTATCCTATGTAAAATTACTAAATCTCATTACCAGGAGGAGGCATAATTCCAGGGGTGTTGTAGCAGTTCTATAGTAGGTACTATAGCAGTACTATGTAGGTATTATAATAGTTACTGTAGCAGGTGATGTTCAGTACTATAGTAGCTGAAACTATTCACCTTGGGCCACCGGTTTGGGCTTTGAGTCCTTAAGGCCTTCGGGCCACCCAGGCCTTCGGGTCAGTAAGGCCTTCAAGCCAACTTTAAGGTCTTTGGTCCACCTCAAGGACTTCAGGCCACATGATCAGAACAGTTTCCACAGACAGACTCTACAAAAAAAAGAGCATCCCTAGAGGAGGATTCAGATCAGGCACACTCACCAGATAAAAACCAACAAATTTGGAAGAATGAGAGGGTATGGAAATTCCATCAAGACCTGCCTCTGCTTTCACGATAATCTAAGTTGGACGGTCATGAAAAGGTGGAGGGATACCATCATGATGTTGGTGCTGGGGAGGGGCAGTTCCTTGTAGTTATAGTCTGGTTGAATTCCCTAAGACCTTCGGGTCATGTAATTTCACTTAATCCTATGGGACATGTAATATCATAAGACTATAAAACTTTTAAGGGTTCCCCCTCATCCCTTTAAAGGGGGTTATCAAAAATCAATAAAAAAATAAGGCCTTCGGGCTATTCAGGCAGGTGATATCAATAAGAACTTGATGAAAAACATAACAACATGAGAAATGGAAGAAGAGACATATAATAATAAAAATAACATGAATCATAACTTTAATATATAGCTAAAACATTTAATTTAGACATTCATGAACATATCACCAAGGTTCATCCCCAAGGCGTCATAAAAATTACCAGGGTTATTCACCAATGTATCTTGAAACTTTTCATCTCTAGAGATTAAATTTTTTACCAAATAAATTAGAGATCTATCAGGAAACACTCTTAATATGTCTTTATTTTCATGTGATACACATAGATAATAATCATACATTTCATAAATAACCTATAGAGAGTAAAAGAAATGTGTTTCACTTCAAAATTGTGACGTTTTGAAAGTGCTTAAAAACATGATCTTTGTGTCATTTATAACCCATGGAAAAGGAATGAGGGTTTCATATATATCAATTACAGAATAAAAAATATATTTTTTTGTCTTTATTAATACCCATATAAATTAAATTGTTTTTAGAATTCACATAAATAAAATAGGATAATTTCTTGCGAAAAAGAGAGAGAGATATTGAGATGAAAATTCTGCAGCATAATGGTTATACAACATGGTTTTAGAAAACATTGGAAAGAGAAGGGAAAAGCATCACCCACTCATAAATAAGTCATAATATAGTATGGGTAAAGAATAAAAAAAGAAATAATATCATTGTATGGATATTTGAATGACATACCACATGAAAAGGAAACTTTAAAGAAAAGAAAAGATGTGATTTCTTTTACAAAAAAATCAGCAGCCTAACTGCATCGCTTAAAATTCAGAAAAATAAGTTGATTAGAGTGGAAAGAGTCTCATAATTTGGAAATAAAATGGATATAAATAATTAAATAGAAGAATAAACCCCCCATATAATAAAATAGAAACTATAGGACATAACATAAAGGAAGTCGTGACTAAAAGAGGAGGGTTAAAGGATCCCTTACCTTGAAGAGTAACTTCAAAAAATCAAAGGTTGGGACCTTGGAGGCTTGAGGGAAACATGGGAGGAATCCTTGGGAGGTAAAAATACCATATATTAGTTTAAGAATAATTTGGAATGAAATTAATGAAGGAATAGGTTGGTATTTATAGAAAAAGTGAGGAAATATTGTATTAATTTCCAAGGGACACCTCATTAGTGGTATTTACAAAACCATGGGCTTGCCCATGGTATTTTCCCATGGTATTAGAATCTTGAGATAGATCATAATATATATTACCATACACAATTCAACCAGAATTATTACTTCATTATTACATCATTAATGAAGTCGTTAAACACACCGAAACTCAAAACTGTATTTTTACTATTCACCGAAAAACAAAACATTTTATAAAAAACTAAAAAATTCAACCTAACCTAATATCGACGCTCTAAATTAAAAAATGAACTCCATTTTATGAAAATAATTTTCTAACTATGAGATATTTAATTTTTAAGTAAAAACACTATTTACCTGAAAAAATACAAATACTTAACTAATAATTTTTGAAACAGTTATTTACTTATGCTATTATATCACATTACCTAATCAAGTTGTATAAATTATATTTATACTTTCTTAATTGAGGTTAGTATTCCATTGGTCAAATTACTATTCATAAGGTTAATATTACTATTCATAATTTACTATTCACCAAAAAAATTGATTTGATCTTATTAGACTCTGAATTTCTTACTGATCATAACTGTAGAAGACCATTTTTTTAAAATCTCTTCACATTATTAATTATTTAAAGTATACAAAAAATTAAAATACCCTTTTTCCAAAATTCACCATTAATATGGAACTTCTATAAATTCATCCTATTTTTATCTTGAAGTTTTAAATTCACAAATTTTATCATAATAGGAAATAAAAATTTTATTTATATAATAGGATTACACAAACTAACTAAGTCCTTGTAACATATCCCCTTATAACACTTGTATAGAACCTAAGTGTAAGTTCTGCTATGGTGATATAATCTTGGGGCGGCTCGGACAATATTGACCAAGTGGTGATTTCTATCATCTTGAACTTCTCCCTTAATCAATTTTGTTCAAGCTTAACATGTTAGAGTTCGGATTGGGCTTGGTCTAGAGTAAAGCCCAGTGATGATACCTCCTTATCAAGCTCTAATAAATGGGATTCGTATGGCCCAAGTCTACTGGATGAGGTCATCAACTCTTATTTCTGTATTAATTAACCATGATTTTTTTGGAAAAGCGGTGACATGAATTGGTCATCCAATTCATGTCCCATGAAATTTATTAAAAGAATAAAATGTTACAATATAGAAAGGAGGTGTAAAAACCATACACCAACAAGAAATTTAGGTGAGTACAAGATGAAATTTTCAAGAGAAGCATATTAGAAGACACGGTGTCTCTTCAGGTATACCAATAAAATGGGTCATAGGAGGCATCATTAAAAATTGCAGTCACTAAGAGATACATCTTCAGATAATGGATCTATCTCCACCAGAAACACATCAACAAAATTCAGAAGTGAAAACATCCAAAAAAGGATATAAACAAGTTAAAGATGCTATTTCAAAATCAAATATAAATAGACCGATGTGCTTGAATTGTAAAAATCAGGTTTAAACATTGGAGAGATCAATATTGCACTAGAGAGATGTTTTTCTAGAGTAAACTGAATCATAAGTAAAAACCACCCACCAGCCAAGATTTTCTAGGTAGAACAAATAACTATGTGAATTCAAATAGGGAAACAGCCTCGGGTGAAGACCAGTAGTTTTAGAACATACAAAAACATAGAAAAACAAGGCCCCCTCATTCGTAGATAGAAAGCACTGAATTCAAATAAGATCAATTTCAAAAGGAAAATATGAGGCACATACAGCGGTCCATGTAACTACAAAAGAATATTTATCAACATTGGAAAATATACCGACTCATTTCCATGGAATATCTCTAAAATTAAAGTGAGTATTAAGTTTAAATTCCTCTACCAATTTGATGAACATTATTTCTCTGATTTGAGGGTAATTTTTCATAGTTATTTCACCATTCTTGTATCTTTCGAATACTATTGTGTCTTTCTCATCTATCCAAGCTTCCAGTTCGTCTGAAACCTCATCAACATGTTGATAAGCATCCCTCATAGTCAGGTCAGTGTTTTCATTATCACTGTTTTCACTCGATTTATCTTCACTAGAGGATGTGCAAGAATTATCAATAGACACAGTCTATGGAGAGGTGTCTGGAGTCATCTTTCTAGAAGCCTCTAAATATCTAGTAACCATTGTTCACTCAAGATTAGAGTAATATCTACATTTCTAATTATTCTTTATATTTGTAATAATGAATCCATCTGAGTCAATAATCACCTTTTTACCTTTCTTAGAGCTCGATTTTAAGTAATACTCCTCTATTATACAAGCTTGGTCACAAACATCAGGTGAAGGCTCACAATAATCGGAGTGTTCATTGTGCTCCTTCTATTGGTAGGCATTATGAGGTTCATTATGTTCAATCTGAACACCCACCAAAGTGGGGGAAATTTTGATAGAATCTAAATTAGTCTTAACTACAATAACAAAATCCTAAAGGTCATTGTTCTCAAAGAGAGGTCTCACTGATTGTGCAAACTTTTCATTTCCCCCATCATGAGAATTAAAATCATAAGGATTTTTATTTGAATCAATTTGATCTCCTAGGGGGTCGTGTATCCTAGAAGGGCCACCAGTAACTGTATGGAATTTATTTCCTTTTTCTATATTTCATTTTCCTTTTTCAATATATGTTATTTTACATGTCGGTGGATGAACTAATCTAGTATCACAATCAATATTAGAATGTCCAAGATTATGGAAGAAACTACAATAGGCAGGCAGATGCTCATAAATCACCTCCTAAAAGAACCCAGAATTTCTATTTTTTATACATATTTGGGATGCGAGCATTTGGGAAACATCAATGTCATCACAAATCCTAGTAACAAAGGGCCTTGATAGATTCCAAGTTGTAAATTCTAGTTTAATAGGAGTTCCAATGAGGCTAGAGATTGGAAACAAAGCAGTTTTCTTAAAAAGATAAAGGGGTAAACTGGGGAAGCCAAGCCAAACTGGAACAACAGGGGATTTAGAGAAAGGATTGTAGTATGGGGTCCATTTGAGAACTCTCATAGAAGAACCCCTGAAAACCCACAATCTTATTTCCCAAAGTCTATAATAATAATTTTCAAAAGAGAATCTAAAAATAACACTGGAGGAATTTAATAACCCTATATAGAATCCCATAAAACCTATATCTTTGAGTGATTTCCTTAAATAAATTAGTGATGGGATACGTTTGATGAATTTCCCAACAGGTGAAAAGCATAAGTCTGAGGAAAAAAGGTTTACCTCATTTTCTGAGAATGAGATCACAGGTTGGCCTCTATGTAGAGAGATCTTTGGATCAGTGCGTAGTCCAGACTCCATTGCAACATTAACATCGGGATCGTTAGAGGATTTTTCGACGACGATGTCAGTGAATGTTCAACTATTTGTGTTAGGGTTACTTAGAGGATCACCCAGGAGCAGGCCTGGCATCTTTGATGACATCCTTCAAGGACTTTGTCCCCATAAAATCAAGGATACTAATTCTGATTCCCTCTATTAATTAACCATGATCATTTTTATTTATAAACAATAATTATAATGTTAAGAGTGTAGTTTCCAATGGTCATAATGACCAACGATCATATAACTATCGAAACCCAATGGTCTCATTTTAATTATACCCACTTCATTAATTAAAGGATATAGTTTTGTTGAGTATAAAATAAAATAACAAACAAAATTAATAAATAATTATTATTCAAAAGTTCGGGTCGTTACAATACAAGATCAGATGATTCCCTATTTTCCACATGGTCCACTCTTAGCCTACATGGAATATTTTCTTAACTTCTTCATTGGGTGTCCATTTCAAACAAATAAATTTCATATCCTGATTATTTTTCTATGAAGATCACAATAGAATGGCCTATTTGGCCAAATAAGGCCATTTTCATGGTGATATAGGTAGATATTTAATTTAGATCTATAATGGTGGTGATTGGGATTGTGTGTTATGATAAGAGTATTCTCAATGATGGAAACCCTCCCTAGTGGTGTGGTTTTGTCAGGGAATAGGTTCTCCCCCTATCCTCAAATAGGTTTAGTATTTCCCCAATTTTTCGTATATTGCTTGGGGAATGGGATCCTCTACCTAAATATCATAGATTTTACAATCATTAACATCTTGTATTGTGATTTTAAATATGTTATTAACTTATACTCTAAATATATTAATATTTAGGGTTAGTTTACCCCCACCCCCCCACACACACACACACATTCTTGGTGTGAAATATCCTCTATTTATAGTATCATTATACCCTTATCTAAAGATATCAGACAGGGCATGGTATCCTTAATTGGATTCGTTATCCCTGCTACCTACCAAGGGAACATGATCCTCCAATGTGGTTATAAAGAGGTTACATGGGTTGTTGGATTTAGGTAGTTCAAATTCTTGAGGTTTCATGATAATTTTCTCCTATGGTTGGGTTGTGAAAAGTTAAACTATTTATTATATTTTGGGTTTTTACCTTTACGGCGTACCTAAATGGTTATTATAGTAGGTGTTAGTACCCCCTTTACTGAGATCCATTCTTGGGAAAGTAATAGATCACCCTATGGTGTTCTAGAATTAAAATATAGTTTATGTGGTTGTGGATGATAAGGCCTAGTAACCCCTTGACTGATGCACATACTTCATTGAGTAGGGGTTCCTCCTTTATGGTTTCTAGTATTGATCTAGAAGCTAGAGAGGTTGAGAGAATCAACTTCTTCAATAATTATGACTCCTTAGGAACTTTATGGTTTCCTTTGGAATGTGATATACATTTGGGCTATTGGATTCAGATTTTATAGACCTTTTATTATCTTTTATCATCTTTTATTTCTTTTTGATATATAAACATTTTTGTGTTAGATATGAGATTAAAAGGACTTTCTGTGTCCCTATAAGTTCTAGTGATTGGTCATAATTGTTCTTTCTTTCTCTATCTTCCTCCTGGTTACATTCTTATACTAGATTTTAAGCTTAATTTTTTCTTGTATTTAATTTATTTATTTATTTAATACTACAAATTATATTTATACTCACCCATGCATGGAACTTTTGTCTGCATGTGTTGTGTTTGTGAAGATGGCACACTAAAAAAATAAGACTTAGTGTCATTTTATTAGAAGTGGTTCTAATAACCGTTGAGAAATAAATCATATTAAAAATAATATATAATATAGTGTTAGTTTAATATAACTACTTCTATATTTTTTATTTTTTATTTTAGTGGAGATTTTATTTAAAACACCACTAAATATTTTTTTAAAACATAATTTTGACCCCCCCCCCCCCCCACCCCTCGATCCCCTTAGCCCTAACCCACCCCCACCCCCTCCCACTCCCACTCCTAACAGAAACCCATGACCCCAACCCCACTACTTCTGAAGGTGACCCCCAATACCCTGACCCCCATTCTCCCAACATCAACCATCCCTCCTCCCTGACAATCCCTGTGACCTCGACCCCCTACTTCTGATAATGGTTGCCCCCCTCCTTGATGGCGACCCCCAAAGGCCTCTCTTACCATTTTTCTGATGACTACGACCCCAAAAATTATTGAAGATTCAATTGATTTAATTTTTCTAAGGGTTTTAATTAAATTATATAAATAGATATGTAATTGAGTTTTGCTTTTTGGGGATTTTTCCCGATATGATGTCAGGGTTACATTGCAGAACATTCATCAAAAAAATTTCATGGTTTTGGAGAGTAGGTTCACCTAAATGTTATTTTAAGTGATTATTACAATTATTTTAATTTTGAATAATTAATTATAAATTTTATGATCAATTATTTATTTCATGTGGCATGATATGAGTACCCAGAGTGTTTTCGGTGTGTGGTGTAAGGCTTGAATCTTTTATATTTTCATTAAAATGTAGGTAAATCTTTTTGTTTTGTATTTTTCTCCATTTAATAATCCTTTAAAAGTTTTGAAAATGATAATTTTCATATTTAGTACTACCTTAACATTCGTTATGTGTTTTCATGGGGAGAATAGTTGTTTTAGATGTTTTGTAGAGGGATTTTCATTTAAATACCCCGATTATTTAGCCTACAGTTTAAGAAAACAAGTTGCATATAATTTGATATTATTTTTTAAAAATCATATCCTGAATTTAATATATTAAATAAAAAATACTCTTAATCATTATTACATTGCATAATTATTATTACATGCTACGTAGCTTCAGATCACATGAATCTCTATGAATGTGATTTTATCTTTAAGTTGAGTACTATTTTTCAAATCAATTCTGAAAATGTTGTAAAACCATAATTTCATGAAATGATATGATGAATATGAAAATGCATGCATCAGATATCATAGTCCTAAGTTATTATTTTGAAATACAACAAAAATTTGTTTTTATAATTATCAAAGTAAAATCTAGCTATAGAGACAATCATGTTTCTATAATATCGAATAAAAATTGATAATATTCAAAGAAAAAAAGTTAGAGATATTTTAATAGAATAATTATGTTCATGTATTATTATATAATGATAATAGTGCAATCAACATCACATTAACCTCTCTCCTTAGATTAGTGAACTTTTTCCACGACATCTGACTGTATTATTGTGAGGGGTAATATTTAATCATTTATTTTGATTATGTTTTTAATATTAGATTGAATCGTTTTTATGTTGAATTTATTTTGTGTTAAATCAAGACCCTACCATGGTCAAAGATGAATTTGGGTGATGTTTAATTTTGATTTTACTTGTTTGACTAAACATTTATATCTTTATATCTAAATGTATAAGAAGAAGAGTGAGAATCCAATACATATGGATAAAATTTGGATTAATTTACCTTGAAACACACATCATTATTCCAAGGGTTTGGAATAATTTTTAGATTATGAAATTAAAAATTGATTAGTGGATGGTAGAATAAAATATCTATGTCTTGATTATAAATTCATGTGACAGTTGAATAAAAACAAAGTATATGAGAATTTTATATTGAAATATTTTCCTTCTTGATATGTATGTTGGATTTGGAATGGTGAATCAAATTTAGTTGAAAATAAAAATATTGATAATCATATCAACAAAACACAAAGTGACCCACCAGAGGAGAATTCAGTTTGAAATTTGATAAATGATTCATTTTTCTTTACAAGATAAAATGTACAAGATTTTAATAGATCAACAGAACCTTCAGTTGATCCTGAGTAGGTTAATATTTCTTAGAACTTCAATGACCAAAGAAATGAGTTTTACGAATTAGTTGAAGATGGACAAAAAGAACTATATGAATAGTGTTCCAAGTATTTGAAGTTTTCTTTCTATAATTAAGTTGAATTATATCAAGTATATCTGTGGAATTATTTACAAAGAAATTTCATGGATTTTAGAGTTTCTTCATGATGCATTTAGTGAAGCTAAAATATCTAAATAATTTAATGAGATGAATAAATTCATCAAAAAACTTGGAATTGATTATAAAAATGTACATGCATGCCCTAATAATTGCATGATTTACTGGGGAGAAGATTCGATAAAGAAGAATGCATAATATTTTATAAAAGAATATGGAAGTAAATGAAAAATAATGAGAGTATAAATCAATGCAACCCCAGTAATAAATATAAGAAGAAAACTCCTACAAATGAATTTCATCACTTTTCATTGAAAACATGCTTGAAAATATTATTCATGTCATCTAAGACTGCATACGACATGAATTGGAATGCTCAAAATAGTAACGATGGCTTGATTAGACATCCAAAAGATTCAACATCATGGATGGTGTTTGATTCATTATATCCAGATTTTTCTTTAAATAATAGGAATCTACTTTTGTATTGGAATATGATGGTTTTAACCGTTTTTGTACTTTAAGTACTAATTTTAGAATTTTTATAGTTGTTTTTATCCCATATTATCTACCTTCATATATGTGTGTGAATAATAATTTTTTCATTATTACAACGATTACTCGTGGAAAGAAAATTCTTGGAAATGAAATTGATATATACCTTCAATCTCTAATCAAATAATTATGAGAATAATGGGATGATGGCATGGAAATATATGTTGCTTCAACTAAAAAATTATTCAAAATCTATATTTCTTTAATGTGGAAAATTAGTTACTTTCCTGGACTAGGAAACTTATCTAGTTGGGACACTCATTATATCATGTATTTTCTAGTTTTTTATTTCAATTTTGAACCTCAATGACTACATCATTGTAGAAAATGGTGTTTTATGTTTCATCATCAATTTCATGATGCTTATCATAAATTTAGGTTTTACAAGACACGATTAAATAGATATATTGAATTTATAAAGCCACCAAAAGTGTTATCTAGTTCAGAAATCTTGGGGAAATTAATGAATGTCACTATATAATTTGGGAAATTTAATTAGTTTAAAGAAGGTGGGAAGGGCATGAGGTATAGTATCTGAAGCATCTGGAACACAACAATGTAACAAAATGAGTAAATTTTTAAAACTTCTTTATTATTAGTTTAATTTGATACCTCATAATCTTTATGCAATGCATATTGATAAGAACATCTGTCAAAATGAATAAATTTTTAAAGCTTCTTTATTAGGAGTTTAATTTGATACCTCATAATCTTGATGTAATGCATATTGATAAGAACATCTGGGAAAATTTAATTTTTTACATTGCTTAACGAGCAGGGTAAATCGAATGATTACCTTAATACTTTTAAGGATTTAGAATCAATGAATATAAATCATGGTTTGTGGTAAAATGATAATTAAAAGTATCTTTTAGCTATTTTACAATGAAAAATCATGATAAAGACATATTCCTTTGAACTTAAAAGAATGTAATAGTGCTATATGGATATCTAATTAACATATTAAGTTGTGTTGACTTAAAAAAACGATACATGGATTGAAAAGTCGTGAATCACATATTCTGATGGAGGAGTTGTTTCCATTTTCATTGCATAATAAATTTCATAAAAAATAATTGTGGTTCTAGTTGGTTTGTGTACCTTTTTAGAGAGTTTTTTATAAAAAATCTATATCCAACTGATCATTATAAGCTTCACAAAAGAATTTTTTTGACACTTTTTCATTTGGATTTGTTATTCCACCCTTCATTATTCATGGCCATGATTAATTTGACTATTAATTTGGTTGAAGAATCTAAACTTGGTGTATTGGTACACTATCAATGGATGTATCCAATTGAGAGGTACGTTGATATTAATTTTATTTTCATTGGTGAATTCAATTTTATCAAACCATTGTGTAAAATTTTTTAATATGTTTCTTATTTTTTTCTATCAAGTACTAAGGTCATTTGAAATCATATTTGAAGGAAAAATCTCAACCAGAAGGCTCTATTGTTGAGGGTTACATAGTCAAAGAGTGATTGACCTTTTTTTTTAGGTATTTTGATGGGATTAAGACTATATTCAATCATTTTATACATGTTGATGGCATCTCCACTAATTCTAATTTTGAAAACCAATCATCGGTATTTTAAACTATTGGATGACCGATTAGAAAGGGGTAAAATTTTACAATGGCTAAATTGTAGTTCCTATAAGCACATAGATATTTTCTACACAATAGTATTATTTCAGGTCCATTTATTTAAGAATTTTTATTGCAAAAAAATAAGAGACTAAGGGGTCAAGCTCAAAATGAGATGGAATTAACAAAAGTTGTTAATAAGGAGATTTTCGAATGGTTCTCCTATCGTGTAAGTATATACTCATATTCATTTTATTGACATGTTGTTATTTTGTATATCTTAAACGTAACACCTTATATCTTTTTATCTAGATAGTGAATGTTGAGAATCGAGATGAAATGTAAAATGATTTGAAGTTTTTGGATCCAGGTCCTCTAAACCGAGTTAAGAGATTAGATGCCTACAATATTCATGGATTTAGGTTTCATACAATTTATCATGTAAAAGACTTAAAAACTCAAAATAGTGTTGTATTTACACTTTAATTGATGGGATACTATATAAATTTGAATGATATAATTTAATTAAACTATCATGGTCAATTTCTAGCTGTCTTATTCCAATTCGAGTGGGTCAACATTGATAGGGGTATAATGAAATATTCATTACATTTTACTTATGTCAAATTCTCTCTCTTGATCTATACTAGTGAGCATACATAACATGATCCATTTATCTTGGATTCATAATATAAGATGGTTTATTATGTGGATGATGATATACATGAATGTCGGAGTGTTTTTGTACACTTAAATCATGGAGACTTGTATGATATGGGATATAAATATCAATTGGTAATTTATGACAGTAAACCTCATAAACCAAAAAATATTGAACAGTTTTTCCTGACAATATTGAAACAATAGAACTTTCAAGAGAGGGTAAAAATGAATCACTCATCATAATGTAGGTTTTTAATAATGAAGACAATGGATATAAATATAATTGAATATATAAATTGGTACGAAACTATATTACAATTTATCATATATAATTTTTTCACATATATGAATTCTTCTATTTTTTCTTTTTTTCTTTTTGTAAAAATATTTTAGTTTTGAATTTTTTTTATATATTTTATATATCAAAACCATTTTAATTACAGTAATACTAAGAAAAAAATCAATATCCTAGCTGGTCAGCATCACAGATAAAACCACCACTATTTTCATCTCTAATTAATTTGAGTGATTCCATTATACCCAAGACTTCTAGCGAGACAATTATTTCCCCAAATGTTGTTGGTAGCCCATTTTGTGATTCACCTCTAGAAATGGAGGAGTTGGTCACCCCTCCATCTAGGGGATTTTGTCAAGTTACCATTACTGGTATGTATGTAATTGTACAAAATAACTATATATTTTATTAACTGTTTAATTCATTTTTTAAACAGATAAATATAACAATAGAAGAGATGTAAATATGAACATGGCATATGTATGGGACCTAAAGGCTTCAAGATTTTTATTTTATTTGA
Organism: Viscum album; assembly: GCA_963277665.1. Classification (NCBI taxonomy): domain Eukaryota; kingdom Viridiplantae; phylum Streptophyta; class Magnoliopsida; order Santalales; family Viscaceae; genus Viscum; species Viscum album. The sequence continues at coordinate 184,833,514 of OY728155.1, read as the reverse complement.
TGAGTTCAGGGTGCCAACTAGTGATGTTGTTGGAATCTATGAACAGATTATTGGGCATCTTGCTTATGTAAAGGTGAGATTTCTCATTAATTATAAATACTGGAGGCATATTCCCACATCTTGGAAAAATGAGGTTTTGATAATCAAGTAAAGGTAATATTAATTTAATATCCATTGATAAATAATTTAAAATAAATGAGTAAATTTTTTCATATACTTATAAAGTGTTATATTTGTTAGTTCTATACTTTTTCATTTTGTTGTCCCTGACTCTATTTCATGCCCATTGACTCTGAAAAAATTGAGCATGAAATGGAGAGATTTTAAATGGAGATTATTCCATGAGTTTAATGACACATATCTGAGCTCATGAAAAATATATGAGAAAGTTCCTGAAGGCATTTCTCATGAGAAATGGAATATTTTTTTCAATATTAATATGTATTCATATCATGAGGTAATTTCATATTTTACAGTATCATAATAACATAAAAACAATAAAATTATAATTTTTATTAATGTTGCTATTTTTTGTAGGAATTATCTAAAAAATATTGTGAATCATGAGAAACAATTCATTCCTCATATTGCTAGGTTTTATAGTTTTTTTATAAAAAGAAAAATTTTGGTTTTTATTTTATCCATTATTATTTATATCATTTTATTATAAGTAAAGTTTTTCTCTAAATATTTTATATTTTTTCTTAAGTATAATTAAGTAGGTCACTTTGTTGGACGAACAGAGATGTGGTTTAAAGTTCAAAGGAAACTCGGTGGTAGTTTTGTAAATAACCCTAACAAATATATTGGATTAAATAATTTTCATTACTATTTAATGTTATTTAATTACTATAAAACATAATAATGAAAAATATATTATAATAACAAACAAGCCTTAAAGCCAATTAAATGTCCTCAGATACATAGATCAAATGATGTCAATTTGGCATCATTTGATCCACTTTTCTGGCCCTAATTAATTGGGTTTAATCCTTATTTTTTTTATTATAATTTGCTTTTCATTATTATGTTTTTATAGTAATGAGATAAAAATAAATAGTAATAAAGAATTTATTAATTATATAATATTATTAAGTTCAGATAATTTAGAAAATCATTCTTAATATTTTGTATTAACATGTTAAAATTCAATATTTATGGGATGCAAACCCTTTACAATCATCATCATTTTCTCAGAATGATGTAGTTATAATTATTTTAGGGAATGAGCATCCCAAACATGTACAATATATGGGTTATTAGACTACTCAATTAGATGTATTTGGTAATTAATTATCATCAGTTACTGTTACACCCATTGGGGGTTCGAGTAGTTCCATTGATCGGGAATCACCAAGAGAAATAGCAAGGTTGAAATAAAAAGTGAAAGAACAAGACTCTTATAGGTAAATATAGGTTAAATGGTGGTCAAGAAAATAAAATGATTTAGTTTTTGTATTTTAGTGGATGAGAAACTAAATACCCAAGAAAATTTATATCTTTATATACCATCCTTACAAGGTAAATTATAAATTATACAGATCATTCACACATTTTCAAAGAACACATACAACTTTCATAAATAAAATTAAAATGACACTTTTATATTAAAAACATGCACTTCAAGTCTTATAGACCACATCATGTTCCAAATTGATTTGTGGTTGATTCCTATATATCAAAAATTAATTGTGGATTGTTATCCTAAAGTTTGAAAACAATATGAGCTCGTCTACTCGGTTTTGACTTAGTAAACAGTTTTTAAAGGTACCAAAGACTTTAAAAATGATTTCCATGGGGTCAAAATTGGTAAATAAAACATTTTATTTTCCTATAAATGATAGAAAAATGATGGTATATTGATTCTTAAAATGTAATAACTAACAACACATCATTCTGAGTTACAGTTTTTCTAAGATTCCCATAAACTTGTTTTTAGTGTTTTAAAACACTAAAACATGCATGTAATGGTCAAAACCATAGAAAAAACCTCGAATTGATGTGAAATCATGGTAAAATCACTATTCAGTTATTTTTTATGTGTATTAAAAAGAAAAACATCAATCTGACATATGGTGTGGCCAAAATGACTTTGTAACCAATGCCTTTAAAAACGTGTGTATGGGGGTCAGAACCAAAAAAATGTCAGATTGAAATTAAATCAGTAGAAAACAACCATATATTGATTTTTAAAATGTAGTAATTGATATAATATCATTATAATTTAACGTTTTACAAAGATTCATGTAAACACTTTTTTAGTGTTATAAAACACTAAAACATGTGTGTAATGGTAAAAACCATAGAAAACAACCTCATATAGATTTGAAATCATGGTAAAACCACTGTTGAGTTATTTTTTACATGTAAACATAGATAACACATCAATATAACATGTGGTGTGGTCATAATGACCTAGTAAATATTTTTAAAGGTGTCAAATCCTTTCAAAACATCTTTCAGGGGGTCAAAACTAGAAAAATGAAGTTGGATTTCCATAAAATCAAAGTATAATGACTATAGTTTTTTTTAAATATAGGAACCAAAGGCATGTCATTCAAGGTTATAGTTCTCCAAAAATTCCCATAAATTCAGTTTTTAGTATTTTAAAACACTAAAACATTTTTGTAATGGTAAAAACCATAGAAAACAACCTCAGATTTATATGAAATCATGGGAAAACAACCATTGAGTTATTTTCAATGTGTCTCTATAGAAAAAAACATAAATTTGATGTGTGGTGTGGTCGGAATGACTCAATATATAGTTTTTAAAGGTATAAAAGACATTAAAAACTTGGCTCATGGGTAAAAACCAGACAAAATATGTTAGACTACCATTAATTTATAGGAAAAAACTCTTGATTTATTTTTGAAATATGGGAACCAGTAGAAATTCATTCTGAGTTACAGTTTTCCTAGGATTCTTGTAAACAAGTTTTTAGAGTTTTAAAACATTAAAACATGCATGTACAATCAAATCCATATAATATGACCTCATACTAATGTCAAATCATGGTAAAACAACCATTGAGTTATTTTTGACATATATGCATAGATAACATATCAATTAAATATGTGGTGTGGTCGAAATGAATCAGTTAACCATTTATAAAGGTACAGAATCCTCTAAAAACATGTGTGGAGGGGTCAAACTAAAAAAAATACATCTTATTTCCATAAATCATAAGAAAATGACCATAAATTGATTTTTGAAATGTATAAACTGATGGAATGTCATTCTAAGTTACATTTTTTCATGGATGTCCATAAATACTTTTTTTGTGTTTTAAAACACTAAAACGTGTGTGTAATAGTAAAATCTATAAAAAATGACCTCATATTGACATGAAATTATGTAAAATCACCTTTTATTTATTTTTTATGTGTAAGTGCATACAAGACATCAATCCAACGTTCAGTGTGGTCAGAATGGCTCAATAAATAGTTTTGAAAGGTACCAAAGCCTTTAAAAACATGTGTCAGGGGTCAAAACTAGAAAACCGATGTTGTATTACCATGAAATAAGAGGAAAATTACCATAGATTTATTTTTAAAATGTAGGAACCGAAAGAATTTCATTCCGAGTTATGGTTTTCTAATGATGTCCATAAATGCATTTTTAGTATTTTAAAATACAAAAATGTGCATGTAACAGTCAAAACATATAAAAAACACCAATTGACATGAAATCATGGCACAACCACTGTTGAGTTATTTTTGAAATATATGCATAGACAACACATCAATCTGATGTGGTGTGGTTAGAATGACTTGGTAAATAGTTTGTAAAGGTATCAAAGCCTTTAAAAAACATGTTTTGGGGGTCAAAACCAAGAAAAGATTTCATATTTACATGAAATCAGAGTAAAATGAACATAGATTTATTTTTTAAATGTGGGAAATGACAACATGTCATTCTGAGTTTTAGTTTTCCCGATATTCTCATAAATTCATTTTTAATGTTTTAAAACACTAAAACGTGAATCTAACAATAAAAACCATATAAAATGACCTCAAAATTATGTAAAATCAATTTAAAATATCCTTTGAGTTATTTTTGAAATCTACGCATAGACAACGCATCAATCTGACATGTGGTGTGGTCAGAATGACTCGGTAAAGACTTTAAAAAGGTACCAAGGCCTTAGAAAACGTGTTTTGGGGGGTTTGAATTAGGAAAATGAATGCAGATTACCATAAAATCAAAGGAAAATGATTGTATATTAATTTATAAAATGTAGGAACCAACAATACATCATTATGAGTTACAGTTTGTCTAGGGTGCCCGTAAATTTGTTTTCAGTGTTTTAAAACACTAAATCGTGCCTATAACGGTGAAAAACATAACAAATGACCTCATTTTGACATTAAATCATGGAACAAAAACCTTTGAGTTATTCTTTGTGTATTCATAAACAACATGTCAATCTGATGTGTGGTGTGGTCATAATGACTCAGTAAACAGTTTGTAAAGGTACCAAAGCCTTTAAAAACATGTGTCAGGGGGGTCAAAACCAGAAAAATGATATCATATTTCCATAAAATCAAAGTAAAATTATCTTTGATTAATTTTTTTAATGTAGGAATCAATGGCATATCATTCTGAGTTACAGTTTTCCCTTGATTCCCATAAATGTGTTTTTAGTGTTTTAAAACACTAAAACATACATGTAATGGTCAAAACCATAGAAAATGACCTCATATTGACATGAAATCATAGGAAAACCATCATTGAGTTAGTTTTGAAATACAAGACATGATTCCATATCAAAGTATTTAGAATTTTTTTATTAAGTGAATTTCAAGCACATCGCATGTCGATTTAAAAATTAAATTTTTTTTATATACTTATCTATTTTCAGTTTCAACAATTCAATCATATCTTAAATTGGTATGTTTATGTTTTAAAAGTTTTTTTCATGATATATTATTTGTTTTATATTAAAATTTATTCTTTTTTATTAACAAAATAGCAAATTTTATGTGCAATATTCTAAATATATTCTGTGTATTTTCTCTTTCACATTTCTTTTCTTAAATATTATGTTTTTTATTATAGGTTATAGATGTGGGAAGTTTGCATAAGGTTGATCATTATGATCCATAATATTATTTAGAAGGAAATCATGATGGTTCTTAGTTTCTATGGTATGTTTAAATTTTTTTCAATGATTCTACTATAATTCTGATTTATTATGTTCATTTTTCATTTTTTTTTCTTTATTTTTGTTATAGTTGATGAGGTGATATGGTCGGTTCTAGTTGATGAGATGATGTGGAAGAATATGGATGCAGTGGATTTCATGGGATGGACATATATTGGCCATGGGTTTTTGGTGTACATATTTTATAAGTATATATTGATGGATGAGGTGTGGTTTTACTGAGGTTATGAGTTTATTTTCGATGGATTTTTTCCCACACTCGTTTTGATTTTATGCAGACTTGCTTTCCCAAGGTAGGTAGGCACTAGGATTTTTCCAGTGACATCCTAGAAAACATTTTCATTGATAGGATTGGTGTTCATGCTCATTACACCCTTTTGGGGGGAATTATTTTCAACTCCATGACTCTCTTCTAGACTTAAGACATATTCATGAATCCTTTATTAAATACCAAATATAAAATTGGTCTCCCTTAGGTTTGTAATAAATTATCATCATGTATTGGATTTAAAATCATTTATAAGTATATGAGGTTATTTATCTATGGATACATCTATATGTATCTATAGTTCACCATTGATGGTATCCATTTATGGATGGATTTGATATTTTATATCTTTTATTATCATGATGCTGGTTTTAAGCCATACAGTAGGGTGCCCTGGAATTTATCATTATTCAGAAAGATGGGAGTTGTTTTGATGTATGGATTGGGCCCATGATATGGTCTTTATACATATCCTTGTGAAAGTGATAAGTACCCACGTATTTTGGAACCACTTAATAGGACACATCATACCATTTTAGGTCATGTGATAAGGACCAAATCGTGTAGTTTAACATCATATGGAAAGGACGTTTAGGTTAAAGGTTCCTAGTAAAAGTCTAGTGTGGGACTTATACTGAAGCATCCCAAAGTATTTTAAAAGATGTAGCCTCCCAATATAGATATAACACTAATGGTGATATGTCCTAGATAAAATTAGGGTAAATTCAGGGTACTAGGTTTGGATCTTGAGGAAAATTCTTATGTATTCCATTTGGAAAAGAATAAAATCCCATGTAGTTTAAATTTTTGGGGCTTACACCTATGGAAGATTCCCATTTGATTGGGTATGGTTGGGGATTATACCGAATAAGAGTCCCATTTGAGTTTGAGAGGAAGATCTAGAAATGGAATCTCCTCCTAAGGAAGGTATTTGATCATTTGGATTTCATGATCATTATTAAACCTTAAACACATGTGAGTAATTCTCAATGTGATAAACAAGAGGAAGCTAAAGATCTAGAAAACTACACAATCTCATTTGCCTATTGATGGACAAGGCTAAGGCTATGGGATAGAGGAAGGGATTTGATGTGCACATCCCCTCTCTTGTTTTCATAACTGAGGTTGGTACTTTCACACCCAAATGGATAAGGACTGCAAGAAAGAAAAGAGTTTTACTCCAGGAGGGATTCCCTTCTCCCGATTTTAGAGAAGATGGGAGGAGGATAAGGAACTATCCCTTATGAAAGGGAAATGTTGTCTCTCCTCACTATCTAAAAAGGTGTGGTCCTTGAAACTACCTCCAAGGTTGGGGTCCTCTTTACCGTAGGAATGTATGATCAAGAACATTCCAAGTATCCACCTTATTAAGTAGGTTTCCAATATGACCTCATTTACCATGGGAATTTATGATCGAGAGGACACAATAGTATGACCTTTTCTCTGGTAATATATATATAGAGGATTTGGAAGAGGCCTTAGCATGTTACTTCACAAAGGGGGCTATTTGGGGCCAAATTCTTCACTAGAGGGATTGATAGAGAGAGTCTTTTGAATAATTAATGGAGAGGATGAAGGGCCAAATGATATGCAAAAGGGTACTGAGACTGAATGAATCTATCTCATATACTATTTTTTATGTGGTATGGTGGTCCTCAAAGACTCCATCTACATATGGTTCACATAATGGCCATCCTTAAAGGATTTCTACTATACAAAAGGCTAACTAAAAAGGGTTTGTTATGCAAATGGTAGTCCACAAAGGTATTTTTCTATGTGGGCTGATTCTTATGCCGTGTTTGACTTTGAAATATGCAGTAAATCATTACCAGTTGAAATCATTTTCTCAGGCTTTTTATCTCTATTTCTCCTCTCCCCTCATCCTTGTGTGGGGATTTTATAGGATTACATCTGTATCCATTATCCTAAGTTTAACATAAGTAATTAAAAACCACCACCCATGAAGAGTTTTTGGTTTGCAGGAGGCCTAAATATAACACCTCACCTCACAAGAGAAATTTTATTTTTAGTGGGGATAGATAAGATTTTTCACACCAAAAATGTGATTTAGTTTGTGGAGGGTCTTAAAAGTAATGCATTGTACCACAATTTAATTTTCATTTTCAGGGTCCTGAAGAGGATGCCTTACCATACAAATGGAATTTCTTTTGTGGGGTATCTATGTGGAAAGATATGTAGAGAGCTATATGGAGGACAAGGTTTCTTTGTTCTTCTAGGTATTGAACCATTTTTAAGTCCATTGATAACTTCTAGAATTTAGAAATTCATAAAATCCTTTTTACAATCCATATGATCTTTTTCAGACCCAAAAAAATTCCCCCCATTGGAAAGGTGTCTGATAGGAATGAAGATGAGTCAATTACAAGGTATAAGTTGGTTTTTTTGGATGCTTTGTTGGGTGCATGTGGTCCTGGAGGAAGGACCACACCTATAAAAGGTTTCATATTTGACCCATTTTGTATGTAGTTAATCAATTAATTTTTGGTCAAATTTGAGCTCGCTACTTCTGACTCTCTTCACATAGCATTTTCCTTTGTGGATAGGCTTTCCTGCATTGTGAAGAATCACTATTCATGAATTGCTATATTTATCAAACTAATTAATTTTATTCATGGTCAAATCAATCCTACATAGTGATAAATTATTCCACATGGTTCCTTAATTTCTTCATGATCTACATATCATTCTATGTGGTTCACCATATTTTTCTATATGGGAGCGCTATGATTTACAGAAATTATTCTTTATGCTTTGCGGAACTTTTTGTATCTAACATTTCCCTTTTCTAATTTTGAAGAAGATTTGAAATATATCATACGCAATCGTCTTCCATTTTTGATGAAAGGAGGAACTTCATAGTTGAAAGCATTGGCAATAATGCAAAACATAACATCATTCCACATCATCAATTTTTAGTAGGGCTTATGGGTATTGGACTTCAATGATATCTTGATTCAGATAGACTATCTCTTTATGGATTTGGGTTACCATCAGAAATTCTTATCCCAACACAATGTCATAAGAATCAATTGCTAGCTTGGATAATCAAGTGAATCAATACACCTTGGGAAAATATCTCAGTAAAGGAGTCTTTTATCCAAGAGACATACTCAGAGGGATTTTTATTGAATTAAACCCCTTTTTCATTGGAGGAGACAATATGAGCACCAGAATCAGACTTCCATTTCTATCATTCTATTACAAGGAAATCCAAGGTTGATGAGTCATTATGGTTTTCATCCAAATGGGATCTTCACCCCAGGGGTTCATCCAGTCTAGAGTAGGGATGGCCTTTCTCAGTTCTCCAAAGTTATAAAGGGTTTAATGTTGAATTGAAGGTTGTAGGACTATATGAGGATGCATGGGTGGTGCATACTTTTTCTCATTAAAATACATACATCATACCTCAATTGTTTAGTTTTTGTAGTCCAGATACCAACATATTCCACTTAGTGTATGGGGAATTCAATATCATCCTCTAAGAAGTTCAGATGATCTCAGGGGCACCGATTACAGGGTACATGTATGATGAGTTCATTCCTCCTTCAGTGTGGAATGACCCCAAGAGAACCCCTCTACTTTTAAGGTAATTTATCGATATATAACCGAATATTTAAGAGGTTGAGTCCCACCCTAGGCTAGATGTCCCTTTCTATGATTATATTCAAGTATTTTATACAGAAAATGGTTATGAGAATCATGCAAGAAGGCCAAGGATGTGTCTAACTCTTAGAACCCAGAGACGCATCAACACTAAAAAATTAAATACTTAAGACCGATATGAATCATTTATGGAGCTGAGATTGAGTTAGGTAATTATCTATCTTTAGGTATGTCTCACATCCTCCCCCTAGAAGGTAGGATTGCAAAGGAATTAGTAACATGGTCCCAGGAAGGTTTGAACCCATCTATTACCCCAATTTCACTTATTTTCATCCTGATGGGCTTAGTGTCTATGAGTGACATTATAGAGGTTACTTGTAATGGCCTCGACCTATCTGGTCCATTACTTTGTGAAAATTTGGTGTTGGAGGTGTTCCGGGAGGTCAAGGTGGCTTATCCCCAACACTTTTCCAAATTTCTAGTTCTTTGAACAGTGTTTCCAGTTTTATGAATTGTTCTATTGGTAGGTGTACAGTAACGGTAGGTGTACAGTAACGGTAGGTGTACATTGTTTCATATATCGGTTTAATAGATCGGTTTCACATATCGGTTTCACAGATCAGAAGGTGTACAGTAACGGTAGGTGTACAGTAACGGTAGGTATATAGTGTTTCACAGATCGGTTTCACAGATTGGATTCACTGATCGGTTTCACAGATCAGTAGGTGTACAGTAATGGTAGGTGTACAGTAATGGTAGGTGTACAGTGTTTCACAGATTGGTAGGTGTATAGTAACGGTAGGTGTACAGTAACAGTAGGTGTACAGTGTTTCAAAGATCAGTTTCACATATAAGTTTCACAGATCGATAGCTATACAGTAACGGTAGGTGTACAGTAACGGTAGGTGTACAATGTTTCATAGATCGGTAGGTGTACAGTAACGGTAGGTGAACATTGTTTCCAGCTTCCTACAGTTTTACCCCTTTTGACGTTTCCTTTGATGTAAAATACATTTAAAGCCTTATTTTAAGGACTCTTAAGGCCGATTCAAAGGCCATAAATCATATATTAATTATTCCTATGGCTCGGGATGTTTTTACTTGGTAAAACTGCGTGGGTTAATGCGATCCGATTTTAATGGGGAATTAAGTGTATCTTAAACTATCACCCCATTAAATCTTCAAAAGGGACAAGATATCATCCTCCCTTGTTCTTCCTCTTTGTTCTTGGCTATGAGATGATAGAACCTTTCAATCCTTTTCGTAGGAGTTTCACAATAAAACTTTACTCCTCGGATTGGTTCTGCTCTATTTTGATGCAACCAAGCTGTATCGATCAATCTTCAATATAAGGTATGTTTTTATCATCATTCTTTTGGGGTTAATCTTCTCTTGTTTCTCCTTTCCATGTTATAGCATTTAATCTCCATGCTTCAAATGGGGTTTTTCTTGGGGTTTGGTTGGTGTTGTCGTACCGTGGCATCCTTGGGTGGATACAGTTGTCACGAGAGGAGGATCGTAACCCATTATGTGGATAAAGAGTGTTAGGAACTGTTTGAGGTAGGGGATTCATTGCTTCTCTTTTCATTTACTTTCAACTGTATTTTTAGCATGTTTAATACCACTGGATGATAATGGAATTGACATAATAAATATTTTAACCAGATAAATAAATTGATATCAACCGTATGTTATTGCCTCATGTTTTGCTAGATAGTGTGATATCTATGCTTGATTTGATTAGTTGTTCGTTCTTGATGGAAATCGGTAAAGAACATAAATTGGGATTAATTGATAATTGTTGGCTAAAGATAAAGAGGCATGTATACGAATCGGGTTCTAGTTGTAATTTGATGTTAATCAAATTAGTGAAGTAAGCATGTTTATTTAATTGTGATAGCTTACTGATTAGGTTTCCCAAATTTGGAACCTACGGTTAACAAATCTGTTAATTCAATATGGATTAAAGAACTCATTGTTTGATAATTCCTTAAGGGGTTCTAAGTTACCCTCTTGATTTTTAAAGGGCCAAGATCCAATTAATGTGGTGTTTGTTTCCTACTGCTCATGTTGTGATGTGATCCTGGATGGATGTTGTGATATGTGGGTGCATGAAGGTTTTTGGTTGTGGAAGCAGATGATGCCTAGAGTGGCGAGATGCATTGGTTTATGCATGTGGGTGTCGGGGAGGACACCAGGGATGATGGAATGGGATGGATGTGGTTGTTGGATGCTTGCTGATTCTTATTGGTTGTTTATCTGCTTTACTTTTCCCCACTGCTCAAGGTAGCTAGAATTGCTTACCCTTCTTCCAAAAGAGGCAAAGACACACGGGGTATGCCATGTGATTTCTGTTTCTAGATTCTCAAGGAAGGATGGATTTATGCTCTTGCTTTAAGCGGCAAAGACTCGATGGGTAGTACATATACTCACCGTGTTGATCCCTTTGAGTTTAGTAGCATAGAATGTTTTTCTAGAATGCCTAGGAATGTGGGAAAGTAATTTTATAATGAATAATTGAATAAATGGTGTTAACCCGTGGGGATGGAGTTGCTGGAACATAATGATGAGGTTGTAATTTTGAAGGAACAGTTGACTTTGGTCTGATGCTAATGAAATTTAATGTGGAATTGTTAATGGTTAATTAATGTTTAAAGAATTAATTAACGTAAAGTGGAAATGAAAAAAGGGGAATAAAGTAATCTAATAAAGTTATTTAAATGGTTGTGTGCTTATAGGATACCTAGTCTTAGAAGTATCAGCCTGGAGTCTGAGAGAAATTAGCTGAAGTTGTGTCTAAGACTAGGTTATGCCCATAGTGTGGTTGTGAATTATAATATATCCTGTACTTTTTGTGTTTCAATATGCTACTCCACCCAATCAGTAAGGGCAACTGACACCTCTGGGATTCTGAGCCCTGGGGGGTGTTTTCCCCAACATTCTGGTGGGAGGATGAATGGCTGACTACCCCCTTTGGACCCGCTCTCTTCTCTTGGTAGTTACTTGTGATGATAAGCACATTGGTTAGTTTTCCCCATATATGTGTGTAGAGGGTTGTAATGGCTTGTGGTTATTCACACACATATATTCTGGATATAGTATCCTATGGACTACTATAGGTGTAACGTGTATAGGTTGTGATGGCTTGAGGATCCTTACTCGGTGTATGGGTTGTAATGGCTTGAGTCATAATACCCGACGTATGATACATGTTATGTGAGCTGTGGTGGATCTCGGAAACTACATGGTTACTTTTGGTTGTGAGTATGGTGTGGTGATTCGCCCAGGTGTTTGTGGGTAAGCCTTTGTGGTGCACGAGGTGCATATTGTGGTGCTTCGCCCAGGTGTCTACGAGCAAGCCTTTTTGGAGAGAGATGTTTAGGACGTGCGACGTTGGGGAAAAGAGGCAAACCACTAGGGAAGTATTAGCGGGGAACCCTTGATATTCTTTACTATATTTTATATTCTTGTATGTGTTACTTGGTAAGAGTATCCATGGTGAGGTTGGGAACATAGTATACCTGTTTAGGTGATGAGTTAGTTTCACTGTTGTTCAATGTGCTTTAGCATGCTTTCTTTACTTTTGCATGAGAGGATTCAGGTAGGATCCTACTTAGTATACTGTTATACACACACCATGTATATATAAACTATTTTTTAGGTCACTTGGAGCAGGTTGGAGATCAAGCTGGATTCTACTAGCTTGGAGTTACAGGAGCTGTTCGGGCTTGTGGTTGCTGCTGTTTTTACTTTCTTTTGGGTACTAGTAGCTTTTCCCTTCCAGTTGTAGTACTTTTGCATGACATTTCATATGTGTACTTGGGTTTTTTTTATATTGAAGTATGAGTTGGAGTTGATTGTGTTTATCTTATCTCTCTCTTCCGCATATGTTCTCTTAGAGTGTAATGCCTCCCATTTGTGTGTTTACTATACCCTCGGTTCTAATCGCCAACCCGAGGCCTACTGGAGGCGGTACTCGGGGGTCATTATCTCCATTCTCACATTGCCAACCCATAAGGGGTACACTTTGTGGGGAGGGGGTCGTGACAGAGTGGTATCAGAGGTCTGGTTGAGGGATAGGATGGAGTTTGGAGTTAGGCATAGGTGAGGTTACATGGGTTGGTGGGGCAACGGTGTCATTCATGTTTAGCAAGTGAGGTAAACACTGGAGACCGGCTGAGACATAAGCATTTAGGGCCCCCTATGATCTGATATACAGACCTTTAAGTTTACAATTGATACTAAACAAGGTGATACTAGTTGTAGGGTAGAGACCAAGGAAAGGATCATGCATCATTCTTCTTTGTGCCTATGTTTGAATGGGTAGAACTTGGGATAGGTTAACCTAAAAAGAATAAAAGAAAAAAATTAATTAATTAATCTTGATCTTCCATATTCCAGCTTTAGGATTCCTAATGGTTTTTTATTTTACAGGTATGGCTCTAGGTCAACGTCCTCATTAGGTTTGCGCAGAAAATATCCAGTAGGTTGTTCCAGCAGATTGTCGTTGGGTAGATGTTGACGACGAAGACACTTGGAGGAAGAAACTCCAAGAGTTTCAATGCCAGAGTCTGCAGAAGTACGAGGTCTCTGTTTCATATGTAGTCACATAAGACTAGTTAGAGGAGTTCAAGATCGGATTTAGTTCAATTCATGCTCATAAGGATCACTGGGTTTCCATGGTTGTGACGATGCTGCGTGGATCAGCGAGGTAGTGGTGGTTATTGTTCCTTGAGGATCGTGAGGAGTAAGCAATCTCATGGGAGGAGTTCTGAGACAGGTTTAGAGTCGAGTTTATTTCTTTGACTACGAAGGTGTCTAGTCTTCAGGAGCTTCTTACCCTTCGACAGGGGAGCTCCAATGTTCGGGAGTTTGGAATCCATTTTAGGAACCTTTTATGATATGATTCGGACCTGTTACCAGATGAGGAGGCCAGGACGAGGCATTTTGAGGAGGCTTTTCATCTAGAGATTCAGAACCAGGTCACCCCATTTATATTGAATACATATCTTAAGGTATTGGAGAGGGAATAGGTTGTCGAAAGGACTTTTCCTAGGACCAGATCATCACAAGAGGTGAATTGGCATGATTCTTCATGAAGTAGAGCTATGGTTCAGGGTTCCCAGTTTTCAGGGTAGAAGAGTTTCCGTTCAGCCGGGGGTAGGTCTCAGCCCTTCACATATTGTTTCTCTAGAGGCATCAACTCTCAGGCCTATTCCAAGGGATTAGGTGATTGTTTTTCTTGTGGTGTTCATGGCCATCAGTAACGAGAGTGCCTGAACTTTCAAAGCTACCATCGTGCACCAGGTGCTACGCTCCAGGTTCCTTCATTGAGGCAGTTCCAGCCGAGGCAGCAGCAGTCGGTTGCACCAGCTTTAGATCATCAGAGGGTAGATGGGGTATAAAGAGGATAGCTCCAGGACGCTCCCCGTCCTTAGATAGTAGAGAATGACTATGGTGGTGGTCATCATCAGGGTCATAGAGGCCATGGAGGAGGTCGTGGTCAGCTTCATGCTCTAGCATTGCCAGCCCCAGGCGAGCCAGACGTCATTCAAGGTACCCTTTTCTTGTTTTCTACCTTGGTGTATGCGTTGTTTTATTCAATAGAGACACACTCCTTCATATCACTTACCCTTGTCCATGCTTTGGGACTTGAGGTAGAGAGGCTTCCAGTTCCCTTGGCGATGACTACTCCAGTTGGAGGTTGAGCCGACTTGTTTGAAGTATGTAGAGACTGTGAGCTAGTGCTGGGGAAACACCACTCTTGGGGAGATTTCTTATTTTTATGAATACAACCATATGATGTCATCCTTGGCATGGATTGGTTGTATTCGGTGCAGGCTATTTTGGATTTCTTTAGGAAGAAGATCATTTTCCTTGATGTGGATGGGGAGAAAGTGGTGTTTGTTGGTGAGAGAGATCCTCAGATAGGTTATAGGCACGTTCCGTCCTTATCATCCATGATGGCTGAGATGATGCTGAGTTCTTCAGAGGTTCATCAGTTGGAGTTTCCTAGGGTTGTAGAGGAGTACCCTGATGTCTTTCCATAAGAGGTTGTAGCATTACCCCCTCGATGAGAGATCGAGTTTGGGATCGAGCTACATCTAGGAGCATCTCCTATCTCTATGTCTCCATATATAATGGACCCTTCTGAGTTAAGAGAGCTATTTATACAGCTTGATGGTCTGTTACAGTGTGGTTTTGTTCGGCCAAGTGTGTCACCATGGGGTGCACCGGTTTTGTTCATGAAGAAGGCCGATGGAAGTTTGTGGTTGTGTGTCAATTATCATCGCTTAAACAAAGTAACAATAAAGAATCACTATCCCATTCCACGGATTGATGATTTATTCGATCAAATAAAGGGTTAAAGTTGGTTCTCAATGATCAACTTGCGGTTAGGATATCATCATATGCGTGTGAAGGATAAGGATATCCCGAAGACTGCTTTCTGTTGTTGTCATGGGCATTAAGAGTTCGTTGTAATGATGTTTGGCATAACGAATGCTCCAGCTGTATTCATGGGATTGATGAATTTTGTGTTTTGTGAGTTCCTAGACAAGTCCGTTGTAGTTTTCATCGACGACATCCTTGTGTACTCCACATCTGAAGAGGAACATGCAGAGCATCTACGAGCCGTTTTGGGAGTTCTTCACAAACATCAGTTGTTCGGGAAGTTGTCAAAGTGTGAGTTTTGGGATCGAGAAGTCCGTTTCTTGGGGCATGTTGTGTCCCAATAGGGATTAGTTGTATATCCATCGATGATAAAAGCAGTTGCGTCTTGGTCAGCCCCCAAGATAGTGTCAGAGGTGCGATGTTTCCTTGGTCTCACAGGATACTACAGGAGGTTCGTAGACAATTTTTCACGAGTTATGACTCCTCTGATAGCATTGACCAGGTAGGATTAGGCATTCATATGGACTGATCAGTGTCAGGTAGCTTTCGAGTATCTAAAGGAGAAGTTAGTAAGTGCTCCAGTCCTTTTTCTTCCAGCTTAGGGAGTCCGATTTGATGTTTTCTGCGATGCTTTACATCTGGGGTTAGGTTGTGTTTTCATGCAGTAGAGGTCAGTTGTTTCTTATGGGTCTCGACAGTTGCATCCCCATGAATTAAACTATTCCACCCATGATCTTGAGTTGGCATCCATGGTGTTTTCTTTGAAGTTGTGGAGACATTACCTCATTGGTGAGCGCTTTGTGGTTTTCACTGATCATAAGAGTTTGAGGTATGTTTTCTCCCAGCGTGACTTGAACTTACGACAGCATTAGTGGATGGAGTTCTTACAGGAATACGACTTCGAAATATCATATACACCTGGAAAAGGGAATGTTGTGGTTGATACGATGAGCCGAAAGTCACGTAGTGATGCTGTGCATGAATCTGGTGATTCCTGGAGAGTAATGGAAGAACTGTTAGCATTACATCTAGATATGGGAGAAGCCGGGGGGAGAGGCTATCTTTTTCAGATGACGGTACAGTCATCCCTGGTGTGGAAGGTAGAAGATTCCCATTTGGGGGATCTAGAGGTGGAGGTTTGGAGAGACTGAGTTTTTTATGGTGAGGCCCCTGATGGTTGGTCAGAGGATGAACAACACTGAGTGTTGTATCATGGAAGGATTTTTGTTCCCTTGAAGATGTGAAAAATGGTTCTCAAAGAGTTCCATAGTTCACCTTTAGCAGTACATCATGGCGTGACAAAGATGTACCGATCCTTGAGGAGTCAGTTTTGGTGGCTTGGGCTGAAGCTTGTGGTTGCGGAGTTTGTGTCTTGATGTTTGGTCTTCCAGAAGGTGAAGGTCGAACACCGTGTTCCAGGTGGTCTTCTCCAGCCATTATATATTCCTCAGTGGAAGTGGGAGGACATCTCAATGGACTTTTTTACAGGTTTACCTCAAGCTCCAGGAGGAAATGATTCTATTTGGGTGGTAGTGGATCACTTAACAAAATCATCCCACTTCATAGCGATCAAGGAGTTGAGCCTAGTGGAAGTCTTGTCGAGTAAGTATCTAGAGGAGGTGGTGAGACTTCATGGAGTACCTAGGACGATCATTTCTGATTAAGATCCTCGTTTTACCTCTAGGGTGTGGAGAGGTCTTCAACATGATTTTGGTTCTCAACTATGACTTAGCACTGCTTTTCATCCTCAAACAGATGGTTAGACAGAGCGAACCATCTGGACTCTTAAAGACATGTTACGCTCTTATGTTCTTGATTTTGGAGGTTCATGGATGAGGAACTTACCCTTGTTGGAGTTCACTTATAATAATAGTTTTCACTCCACCATCGGTATGGTGCCGTTTGAATACTTGTATGGTCAGCCTTTCCATTCTCCTTTCTGCTGGACTGGGGTCGGAGAGTCAGCAATTCTCAGACCGGAACTAGTGCAGAATACAACAGAGATGGTCCAAGTGATTCGTGAGAGGATGAAGATAGCGCAAGATCTTCAGAAATCATATATTTATCAAAGGAGGATACCCTTGGAGTTTAACGTTGGGGATCATGTGTTTCTGAAGGTGACTCCCCGTCATGGGCAGTGAAGGTTTGGTCGTGGAAGTAAGCTTTCTCCCCGGTTTGTTGGGCCTTTCGAGGTGTTAGCTCGTGTTGGAGTTGTGTCGTATCGAGTAGCACTTCCCACACAAGTGAGTTGGATACATGATGTTTTCCATGTATCACAGCTCCTTCGTTATCTTCATGATGACTCTCACATCATCGATTGGAGAGAGATCGTTTTTTATGATGATGCAACCTTCGAGGAGTGACCTGTGGAGATCCAAGACCGCAAGGAGAAGGTGTTGCACGTGCATTATATCCCCTTAGTTTGTTTCTTGTGGTGACATGGTGGCATGGAGGATAGTACCTGGGAAATTGAGTCACAGATACGTGCTTAGTACCCAGAGTTGTTTGATGTTTAACTCTTTTCATGTAACAATGTTCCCTTTGTGGATAGACCTTTCATGTTTTATTTATGAATTTTTTTTCTTTTATTTCTTTTGTGGATTGCTCTCTTTTGAGAGGTATCTTGATGAGTGGTTGTTTGAACCACATTTCTTTTGGTGGGTTTTTAATTCTCAAGGATGATAATGTTTTGAGAGGTATCTGATGTAATGTTCCAGACCTCTCTGGTCCATTACTTTGTGAAAATGTGGTGTTGGATGTGTTCCAGGAGGTCAAGGTGACTTATCCCCAACACTTTTCCAAATTTCCGGTTCTGTGAATAGTGTTTCTAGTTTTATGAATTGTTATATCGGTATATGTACAGTAATGGTAGGTGTATAGTAATAGTAGGTGTACAGTGTTTCACAGATCGGTTTCACAGATCAGTAGGTGTACAGTAATGGTAGGTGTACAGTAACGGTAGGTGTACAGTGTTTCACATATCGGTTTCATAGATCGGTTTCATAGATAGGTAGGTGTATAGTAATGGTTGGTGTATAGTAATGGTAGGTGTATAGTGATTCATAGATCGGTTTCACAGATCGGTTTCACAAATCGGTTTCACAGATCGGTTTCACAGATCGGTAGGTGTACAGTAACAGTAGGTGTACAGTAATGGTAGGTGTACAGTGTTTCAAAGATCAGTTTCACATATCAGTTTCTGAGATCAGATTCACAGATCGGTAGGTGTACATTAATTGTAGGTGTACAGTAATGGTAGGTGTATAGTGTTTTACAGATCGGTAGGTGTACAGTAACGGTAGGTGAACAGTGTTTCCAGCTTCCTACAGTTTTGCCCCTTTTGACGTTTCCTTTAACGTAAATTACTTTTAAATCCTTATTTTAAGGACTATTAAGGCCAATTCAAAGGCCATAAATCCAATATTAATTATTCCTATGGCTCGGGATGTTTTTACTTGGTCAAACCGTATGGGTTAATGTGATCCGATTTTAATGGGGAATTAAGCGTATCTTAAACCGTCACCCCATTAAATCTTCAAAAAGGACAAGATATCATCCTACCTTGTTCTTCCTCTTTGTTCTCAAATATGAGATGCTAGAACCTTTCAATCCTTTCTGTAGGATTTTCACAATAAAACTTTACTCCTCGGATTGGTTTCGCTCTGTTTTGATGCAACCAAGCTGTATCGGTCAATCTTCGATATAAGGTATGTTTTTATCTTCATTCTTTTAGGGTTCATCTTCTCCTGTTTCTCCTTTCCATGTTATAGAATGTAATCTCCATGCTTCTAATGGGTTATTTATTGGGGTTTGGTTGGTGTTGTCGTACCGTGGAATCCTTGGGTGGATACAATTGTCACGAGAGGAGGATCGTAACCCGTTGTGTGGATAAAGAGCGTTAGGAACTGTTTAAGGTAGGGGATTCATTGCTTCTCTTTTCATTTATGTGCAACTATATTGTTATCATGTTTAATCCCACTAGATTGCAATGGAATTGACATAATAAATATTTTAACTGGATAAATAAATTGATATTGATTGTATGTTATTGCCTCATGTTTTACTAGATAGTGTGATATCTATGGTTGATTTGATTAGTTGTTCGTTCTTGATGGAAATCGATAAAGAACGTAAATCGGTATTAATTAATAATTTTTGGATAAATATAAAGAGGTATGTAAATGAATCTGGTTCTATTTGTAATTTGATGTTAATCAAATTAGTGCAGTAAGCATGTTTATTTAATTGTGATAGCTTACTAATTAGGTTTCCCAAATTTTGAACCTACGATTAACAAATCTGTTAATTCAATATGGATTAAAGAACTATTTTTTTGATAATTCCTTAAGGGGTTCTGAGTTACCCTCTTGATTGTTAAAGGTCTAAGAGACAATTAATGTGGTGTTTGTTTCCTACTGCTCATGTTGTGATGTGATCCTGGATGGTTGTTGTGATATGTGGGGCATGAAGGTTTTTGGTTGTGGAAGCACATGACGCATAGAGTGGCGAGATGCATTGGTTTATGCATGTGGGTGTCGGGGAGGACACTAGGGGTGATGGAATGGGATGGATGTGATTGTTGGATGCTTTCTGATTCTTATTGGTTGTTTATCTTCTTTACTTTTCCACACTACTCAAGGTAGCTAGTCTTGCTTACCCTTCTTTCGAAAGAGGCAAAGACGTGTGGGGTATGCCATGTGCTTTCTGTGTCTAGCTATTCAAGGAAGGATAGATTTATTCTCTTGCTTTAAGTGGCAAAAACTAGATGGGTAGTACATCTACTCACCGTGTTGAGCCCTTTGTGTTTAGTGGCATAGAATGTTTTTCTATAATTCCTGGGAATGTGGGAAAGTAATTCTATAATGAATAATTGAATAAATGGTGTTAACCCATGGGTATGGAGTTGCTGGAACATAATGATGAGGTTGTAATTTTGAAAGAACAGTTGACTTGGGTCTGATGCTAATGAACTTTAATGTGGAATTGTTCATAGATAATTAATGTTTAGATAATTAATTAACGTAAAGTGGAACTGATAAAAGGGGAATGAAGTAATCTAATAAATTTTTTTAAATGGTTGTGTGCTTATAGGATAACTAGTCTTAGAAGTAGTAGCCCAGAGTCTGAGATACGTTAGCTGTAGTTGTGTCTAAGACTTGGTTATGTCCATAGTGTGGTTGTGATTTATAATATATCATGTACTTTTGTGTTCCTATACGCTACTCCACCCAGTCAGTAAGGGAAACTGACACCTCAGGTATTCTGAGCTCTGGGGGGCTGTTTTCCCCAACATTCTGGTGGGAGGATGAATGGATGACTACCCCTTTTGGCCCTACTCTCTTCTCTTGGTAGTTACTTGTTCTGATAGGCACATTGGTTAGTTTTCCCCATATATGTGTGTAGAGGGATATAATGGCTTGTGGTTATTCACACACATATATTCTGAATTTAGTGTCCTATGGACTACTATAGGTGTAACGTGTATAGGTTGTGATGGCTTGAGGATCCTTACTCGGTATATGGGTTGTAATGGCTTGAGGCATAATACCTGACGTATGATACACGTTATGCAAGCTGTGGTGGCCCCCAGAAACTACCTGGTTACTTTTGGTTGTGATGATAGTGTGGTGCTTCACCCAGGTGTCTGCGGGCAAGCCTTTGTGGTGCACAAGGTGCATATTGTGGTGCTTCGTCCAGGTGTCTGCAGGTAAGCCTTTTTGGAGAGAGATGCTTAGGATGTGCGACGTTGGGTCAAAGCGGCAAACCAGTGGGGAAGTAGTAGCTGGGTACCCTTGATATTCTTTACTATATGCTATATTCTTGTATGCGTTACTTGGTGAGAGTATCCATGGGGAGTTTGGGAACATAGTATACCTGTTTAGGTGACGAGTTAGTTTCACTATTGTTCACTGTGCTTTAGCATGATTTCTTTACTTTTGCACGAGAGGCTTTGGGAAGGATCCTACTGAGTATACTGTTATACTCACCCCATGTATATATAAACTATTTTTCAAGTCACTTGGATCATGTTGGAGATCAAGCTGGTTTCTACTAGCTTGGGGTTGCAGGAGCTATTCGGGCTTGTGGTTGCTGCTGTTTTTACTTTCTTTTGGGTACAGTAGCTTTTCCCTTCCTGTTGTAGTACTTTTTCTTAACATTGCATATGTGTACTTGGGTTTTCGTTATATTATAGTCTAATTTGGAGTTTATTGGTGTCTATCTTATCTCTCTCTTCCGCGTATGTTCTCTTAGAGGGTAATGCCTTCCATTTGTGTGTTTATTATACCCTCGGTGCTAGTCGCCAACCCGGGGCCTACTGGAGGCGGGACTCAAGGGGTCATTATCTCCCTTCTCACATTGCCAACCCAGGAGGGGTAAACTTTGTGGGGAGGGGGTCGTGACATTACTGACCTAAAAGAACATTCACACATTATGCCTGCCTCCCCAAAATAATTGTCTTCTGAGGCCATCCCACAAGCTAGAGGGGAAGCACCTGTAATATCATTCAGTGGGGTGATGATGACTGGGGAGTTCAATACCTCAGTAGATGAAGGTGAGTCTCTTGAATTATTGATTATCGCATATTCTTCCTTACCTAGTATTGATTGTTGGATACTCATTTTAGGAGAATTGGAACAATTATTTGAGATCCTATATACTTAAAAAAAATTATCAACTGAGGTGATGCTGACTTTGACTACTGCAAAGCCCTATTGCTTAAAAATTTTAATGATAGGAATTCTCTTGTCGACCTGGTCCTTGAATATGTTCATCCCTCCAAGAGTGATTCTAAAGGATACCAGGAGACTCTCGATAATTTCTGCATTTCCCAAAAAATAGTGTGGAGGGATATTTGGAAATAGATTTATTAGACCCGTCTTTCAAATCCTCCATCAAAATTTCCCATGATTTCCACATGTTCTTTGTGTTTGGATATGGGGGGTTCACCTACCATGCCATACATACCTAGGTAAAAGAGGCGGTTTTCATCCAAGAGATGGAGAACATGTTGCAGTCTCAACTCACAAATATAGAATCTATGGCCCATTTTTCTGAAACTATAAATATCCTACTTAATGAGGCATCTGAACAAGCTAGAGTAACATCATGACACAATGGATGAGTTGAAAAATATATGAACTTGGAAAAAAACTCCATAAACTGATAAAATGGATCAATAAATAATTGTTCTACTCTAAAGAAATTTCTAATGAAGAGCATCAGCTAGTGAAAAAGGTAGATAAGACCATTCTAGATTCTATTAATAAGGAATAAGCACTACGAGCTGAAGTAGAAATAGAGGTCATAACATGTTGGAGTTACATTGAGCGGTAGAGGACTCTGAACATGTAATGATTCATCTCTGTTAATCTGTCAATAAAATATTGCAAGAAAAATTATTCACTTATATTGAGAGACTCCAAGTTGTGGATTCTCCTCTATCTTTTTTATGTGTGTGTGTGTGAAATGAAAATGGATTTTTTCTCAATCAATTTTCTCTTCATTCCAACTTTCACTTTAAATTTTAAAAGTAATACTGGAGTTGGATCACTTCTTATAATATCCATGTATTAGTGTGTTTAAATTGAAATAATTGAAACATGAAAATGCTCTAAATTTTTCTTAGATCATGTGAAATAGAGATCTAAGACTCAACTTTTTCCCATGTTTCTCTTTGTTATTTTTTAACCTGATGAGTGTTATTTATCTTTTCATTGGTACTTTAATGCCATGCAAGACTGAACAGTGAAACTGGTGTTTTAGATAAAATAACTTTTGAAAAAAAATTGAAAGTAATAATCCTAAAGAAGGATTTTAATCTATGAATATGAAACTCCCTACATAGATCTAACTTGTGTATAGAGGTAGGGGGATTTTATTCTTATCATATGTCCATATATCAGAGAACATGTTTTAGAATCTTCTCTATAGATCAAACTCATACACAGTAAATGAGGTATTAATATTCTAAGGTGTATATGGTTTGTGTGCTAAATAATTATACATGGATCAGGCTCTCATGTGTATAGAATATAGGGACCACAATAAATGGGCCACCCGAGTAGTTTTAAGACATGTATGATATCATTTTAAGGTCATTCCATAGGGAAAAGTTTCCTATTTTTTCATAGAAAATGAAACTCAATTGGGTTAATCAAAGTGACTCTATAGATACTATAAGCTTACATGAGTCATGATCAACATGAGAAAAAATATTCAACTTGGTAAATCATTAAAATCCACATAAAAGTGTATAATAGGGAACATGGGGTGGCATTTCAACCTGAATCAGATTTCACGGAGGTACATGATTAAAGTTAATGAAAAATCATGGTTCGTTCTGATATTCATGACCAATGAATCCTTGAAAAAGTATAGGACCCATATATATATTTAATTATTATATAGGGTAAGGTAATTTTCATACTTTATCCTATTATGGGGTTAGAATATGTGAGTATCCAAAGCCAATACCCAAGATAGTATACTTTACTTTCATTAAAAATGGGGTATTCAAATCTACTGTGAATTTAAAGGTTGGGATTATATACCATGTAACTTTTCATGGATCTAACTCTCATGTAGGTAATGGGTCATATATAATTGATTGTGTATCACATGGTTTAATGCCATGCTACAAGGACTTAAATTATCTACAGTTAGGGTCGTGTGATGAGTACTTTGCCTCATAGTTTAATGTCATATGGCTTGGATGAGTTTTATATAGTTCAGCATAATGTGATAAGGACATCGACCATACATTTTAATGTTATGTCATGTGGATGTATGATCGCTTTAGTTTATGGTTTCATGGATTTGATCAAAAGATTATTGATTTTCCATTCCATGGTGATCTGAACAAGAATGTTCCATCATCCTTCAGGCATGAAGAGAGAAATATATAAGTATTAATTTTTGGGATTCTGAATCTAAAAATTGATATGGTATAAGTATTCAAGGAATGAGAATATATCATGTTCGAAAATCAGTTTATAGCATAAAGTTATTGGAGCTTATAAAGATAAAATAGGTTTCTTCTAAGGAAGAATGTGCCTCTGGTTGATAGGCCTTTTGAGGGTGACTTATACAAATCCAAACTGGGGAATATTATACATATTCAAAAAAAAGGTGTCCTCTAGAATCTAAAATTTAGTCATCGATGAAAAATTGAAGCTTATGGATATTAGGATTTTTCTATACGCATAGTTTAATTTTTATAAAGTAGTTGTTTGGGTTTAGAAGGATCATTTTACATCAAAATTACTCAGGAATGGGGAGAAATATTTCATGCACGAGTCAGACCCTTATATAGGAAAATGATTTTTCGGTATTGTAGTTGGGCCTAAGACATAGATTTCGGGCTTCTCTGTGTACCTCGTCAAAGTGAGAATCAAGATACATGTGGTTTTGGAAAATATTCCCCACACTGATCGAATTTTATTGTGGATAGGGGGCATTTTTCTTTGAATATGGGCTTGTGAGTGGGGTGAGAACCCATAAAAGACCCTCATATATAGATCTAGTTTTTACATAGGAGAGTGAGGGGATTTTTATTATATTTTATTTATCCCATGATATAGGTTCCTGGTGTCACTATGTATCCTGTAAAAGTAAAAATAAAGCCACACAAAGTTCTGGGATGGAGGGGTGGTGGGAGACCAACACCTAGAATAGTGGTCCACTCGTGTGATATCCATAACAATGTGCAATTTTAAATCATTCATGAGACATAAACTATGTATTTTAATTTCATATAGTTAGAATTTTTGGTGTTCCTTTTAAGGTCTTGCATCTAGGACCATGGTCACCCTGATGTGAATTGATAGGCCTCGGCCATGTGAGGAATCCTTTACCCAAAACACCTAACCCCACATGAGCTATTCTCGATGTGAGAAACAAGGAGTGGAAAAGGTTTCTTTCAACACATAGAGGCGATTAGAAGAAAATGCATGGGAATTTTTATTTTGTGGTGGATGGACCATGTTATAGGATTCGGGTGTCACTAATTATCTCATTGGAATGAGATTCAAGCCATACATAGTCCTAGGAAATCCATGTAGTTGAACATCATACAATAAGGATGAAGGTTACTCGATTTCATAGAAACGATTATTGGTATAAGTCTTACCAAGCCATGGATGTTCGGACATGTTCTGGATGTGAGGAAGGAAATTTTAAATCATGATATTGGGTGTTCTAGAACTAGGAGGATTGATATGAGACAAGTACAAAAAGGGTGAACACAGGACATGTTCAAAAAGTGGTTTCTAACATAATGTTTTCAGGGACTATAGAGATATAAGAGTCTTATACTAAGAACAAATTTACCTCTAGTTGATAGGACTTTTGAGGGGGACTTATGTAGAGACAAATAGGGGTATATTATGCATAGTCAAAACAAAGGTGACCTCAGAAATCGTACATTCCATCACAGATGGCCAAGGAAATATTATATTGAATCGAAATTTCCTAGGATAAGGATTATGATGTTGGAAGGAATGTTCCCAAGAACAAAGAAAGCATTTGGACCATCATTGGTCATGGAGTGGGAAGTTCTCTACATAGTTCTTTGTATGTATGTATAATAGGGGTTATTTTCTTTACTATTTGGTTGGGTCCATGACATAAGGTCTAGGAATCACTATGTATCCTATTAATATGAGAATCAATCCACATGAAGTTCTAGAATGGAGGTGTGGTAGGATACTAGTACTAAGGTTTTTGATCCACTTAATAATTGATCAAAAATGTTATATATTTTTACATCATGAAACAAGGATGAGAACCATGCAGTTTTACATCATGTGGCAAGGAAATTAAAGTACAATTTAAAATCTTTTGGATAGGATGTTAGGCTATGTATTTTAGTGTCGTACAACAAGGAATATGGAATATTTTAGTTTTAGGTCATACTATTATGATAATATGTTGTGCCTTTTTAGGACTTTCATCCAGGACCAATGATGATATGTAGTTTAACATCGTGCAACAAAGATGAAATATACAGCTTTATCAAATGAAGTATTTCTTGAGTAATCTTGAATTGGTAGGTTCATAGGGTGTTTCCCATCCATTGTGATTAATGAGTAAGATCCATTAGGATATAAATTATGTATGATATAAGGTCCTTAATACTTTGGTTCAGTATTTAGGGGTTTTTTACCAATATCATTGGTGTCTTTAGAGTCAAAACCAATTCTACCAGAAAGAATGAACAAAAAATAACTTTCTTATTGAAGGCTTGTACTATCCGATTTTTATTTATTTCAAAATGATGTAGGTTTTACAAAATTTTCTCATTGAATCACTCTAACTCATCAAATCTCTTTTGTGGACGTTCATCATCTGAGAGTTTTCAACATATAGATATTCAAACTGAGGAAAATTAGACCCTGATGAGTAGAACCACATCTATTCCATAAACTAGTGAATATGGGTTTTCTTGAGAAGTAGTGCGGTTTATGGTTCAGTAATCCCACAAAGCATAAAAAATCTTATCAGGTCAAGATTTCATTTCTTTTTTCTCCATTTTCTATAGAATTTTTAGTATAGTTTTATTAAAATCATTTATCTATATATTTATCACTGCATGTTAGTAGGATGAATGGTTAGATTCAATGTTGTATTACTAGTTCAACTTCATCAATTTAGAAGAGTGGATTTTAGTTCCATTTTCCATCAATATTGTGCCAGGGAGACCAAATTTGTTAATGATGTTATAATTCATGAAATTTATGATTCTTTTGGTTCCTAAATTCATTAATAGGTATCACCTCATCCCATTTAGAAAATAAGTCGATAATAGTAAGGATTTATTTAAACTTATTGGTTGTATCTTGAGGGTATGACCCTAAAAAATTAATTCCCTACATAGTGGATAGATAGGAGAATTTAGCTATATATAGTAACTTTGAAGTTTGATGGGTAAAGTTGGAATCTACTTTGTAGGAATAATACTTTTTTAAAAAATTTGTGCAATCTTGCGTCATT
Organism: Viscum album; assembly: GCA_963277665.1. Classification (NCBI taxonomy): domain Eukaryota; kingdom Viridiplantae; phylum Streptophyta; class Magnoliopsida; order Santalales; family Viscaceae; genus Viscum; species Viscum album. The sequence goes on along the minus strand of OY728155.1, from coordinate 184,806,071 downwards.
GATGGCCATAAATACCCAAGCCTTCTAATTTTATGAGAAATCTTGGTTCCTGACTAATGGGCCCCACAAGTGGCATCATGAACTTCCTCTATGGTGACAGTTGTCTCCTCTCTTTCAATGAATCTAAAGAGAATTCCATTTAATATTTTCTTATAAATAACCTTATGATGAATTGGGATATCATAAAGGTTGAAATTGACTTCCCATTGTTGAATCTTTTCTTTTCCGGTTCTATCTAGTGGATGGGGCCCATTTTGGAGGTATTCCAAGATGTTACTCATCCACCCATTTGCAGCATTATCTAGTTTAAGGGTAGAATTTATATTTTTGATCTATTCCATGCCACATTGAACAAACGACAATATTGTTCTATGATGGGTGATGTTGATGATTATTTCATCCTGATCTAGATCTTCCAAGGATGCATTTGCATTTTCTAATGCATCTGCCTGAGTGTTTTATGAACATGGGACATGATTTAGTGTTGGATCATAGAGGAACTCTTATATAAACCCTTAAAAATAATTGATTTGGGGCCATCTCTTCTTTCCCAATGGTGTAATCACTATTGATATACTTAATTTCCAACTCAAAATCACCTTTTATTCTTGGGTTATTTAAAGGTATTTTCAAAGACAACTCCAATACTGTAATGAGGGCTTGGTATTCTGACTCATTGTTAGTGAATAATTCTGATAAAATAAAGGAGTAAGGTAGAACTTTCTTTATTGTATTAATGAGAACAATTCTCAACCTAACTTTGTTGAGCATAGAGTCTTCCATTCTCTTTCCAATTAGGCTTCCAGATGCACCATCAAAGTACATTTATCACATTCATATAAAATCTTGGAAGAATAATATTTCCTCATCTGGAAATTCGGTACTCATCGGTACTTCTTATACATAGAGATGTTCTTCCAAGAAATTTTCTAAGGCCCTCACTTGTTACACCTTTTTGGTATGAACTAGATGTTGAATTGTTTTAGAATGACCAACCATCGCTCCAAACATCGAATCAACATGGGATGATTGAGGATATACTTGATTAGGTCATTTATATAGGTAAAATGGACCTCATGGTTCTACAAATAATTTCTTAATTTATAAATTGATAAAATCAATGCCAAACAGTTCTTTTCAATATCTAAATATCGAGTCTCAGTGTTGATCCTGGTGGGATTGAGATAATAAAGGTTGTTTTCACTACCCACATAATTTTTCTATGCATGGAAGGAACCCAAAAATCATTCCAGGTATGTTACAAATGGGATTAGTAGATTTCATTCAATTGGTGACATCAGCACTAGTGGGATCGAGAGATATTTCTTAAGGCTGATAAATGCTTCTTGGAATTTATCATCGTGATGAAACGTGACCCCTTTCTTTATCAACCTATTGATGGGAAAACATTTTCTTGAGATGTTTTAGTGTAGAATATAGGAAAGGTTCCCCTATATTCCTCTCAACTCTTTAAGATTTTTAGGAGGTGAAATACCCAAATTTTCCTTAGTATTCTCAGGGTAGACTTCAATGCCACAATGGAATATGACAAATATGAGAAATTTTCTTGAAGTAACACCAAAATCACATTTCATGGGATTCATCTTCAGACTGTACTGTTGATTTTTATTGAAAATAATTTCCAAATTAAAAATATGATCATAACATTATTGTTTTTTTAGGGGTAATGCCTTGGCCAGAACCACCAAAGCACAAATTTTATTAAAAGAAAGTTTACAAAAGTCTAAAGTACAAGATCATATTACAATATTTTTCATGAGAGGGAATAAGATCAGCTGGGAGGTCTTTACACTAGGTAATGTCTTGATTAACTCCCAAATTGGACAATCCATCAGCAACCATATTTTCTTCCTGATAAACATGTGTGATGATGTAGTTCAGATCAGTAAGCAATCGGTTGCATTCCATCCAACAGGTAGTGATCGGCCAAGCTAAATGAGTTATGCCGTTCCAAATTTCTCGAACGATGGTCATCGGGTCACTTTAAATCCAAAGGTTGTTACAAACATGAACCATGGAAAATTTAATCTCATGAATCAAGACCATAATCTCAGCTTCAAGGGATGAGGCAGAGCCACAATGACCCATGAAGCATCCTAGAATCTGTCTGAGGTGGTTCCTGAAGACAGCACCACGCCCTGCAGGTCCCGGATTTACCTTGGAGGCTCCATATATGTTGATTTTGATACATCCAAGGATAGGAGCTCTCCATAACACATCCAAAGTGTGATTTGGTTGATAGAAGTTTCCATAGATCTGTATACATTTTAGGATTCCAAAATCGTGCACGGTATTGTGTTAATGGCCTTTTTTAATCAAAGTAGCTTCTTGTATGGCTATAAGGATCCGAGTATGACCAGAATTAAGATTGTGTGAGTAGTTGTTATGAATAATTTCATTACAATCATACCATATTACATGGTGAAGCTCAAAAAATGCCGCAAGGAAGAGGTTTATGATTTTCTGAGATCCATCCAACTCTGTACATTTCATAAGTTGATTTTTGACAGAGTCAAGAATCAACCATCTGCAATCAAAGATGTCAAAAATATAGTTCCAAAGAGCAGAATCAGTGTCACAATAAAGTAATATATGCTTATAATCTTATCTATGTTGATTAAAAATTTTACATTTAGAGAAAAGCTAAATTCCAAACGATTGAAGGCATATATCAGTGGGAACTCTGTTGTGGGCTCAGTACCAGATGAGACTGAATCTTGAGGGCTTTATCCAAGTTCTGTTGAAGTGTTTAATCTAGCTTTAATCATTCTCATTGTTACAGAAAATATGTGTGTAGTAATTTTTGGAGGTAATCATTCTATTGTGAGCCGGCTCCCAAATTAAAAAATCATTGTTGTAAGAGAAAGGGTATCCATTAATGAGGTTCAAAATAATATCTGGTAGATGATCTTGTTGAGAGTTTAGAGCATCTTTGATAGAGTTGTTGGTTTTTTTAGGATCATAACATTATTGTGATTTTACCACCGGATCATCAATATAACACTCAATTGATTTTCCCAAGAAGGTTTTAAAGATGCGATGCATGTCACATTAATATGTAGAACCAGAATTATTTAAACTAAAAGACAGCACTCAGTAGAAGAATACTCCTTGGGGGCCTAAATTTTTTGGATTATTCATCTTCTTGGGACATTCAATTTTGATTGTACCCTAAATATTCATCCATGAAATAGAGGGCTTGATAGCCAGTTATTGCATCAATCATAAGTTTTGTGATTGAAAGCAGGAGGTCATATTTTGGACAGTGTCAGTTAAGGACTCTATATTAAATGAAAATCCTAATCTTTCCATTATTTTTCTCGATGGGGGCGATGTTTGAGAGCCATTTTGGGTATTTTACTTCCCTAATGAAATCATATTTGATGAGTTTTTCAATTTCATATTCAACCTTAGTAGCATGAGTCAGATGTGACATTCTAGATGATTTCTTGTAACCATGGTGGTCTCCTAGAAATCCTAAGTGATGGGTAGCCACATTAGAATCAAGTCCTAGAATATATTTGTAATTCCAAGAAAACATTTATCAATGCTACTTCAATAAAGATTCATAAATTTCTTGTACATTGAGGGCATAGTTACACAGGTCAACTTTGGTCCCGAATCTTCCTTTGTATATATATTTATCTATTGGAGTTCATAAATAGTAGTGGAGACTCATTCATTGAATGATGGATGGTCTTATCAGAGGTTTTATTCTTTCCCTTCATCCTTTTTCTCCTCCTCTTCCTTTATGTCCATATCGGGATGGATGGAAGATAAAGGGGAATCGTTTAGGTTATGAGAAAGGTCAGTTCCATGAGAGTTATCTTCTAATAGTGATATAATTAATTCCATAATTTTATAATATAAAATGGTGGCCTAATGAAGTTTTGAGGATAAGGTTGGAGCATTTCCATTTGAGGTATCACTTCTAACAAAGGAATCAGATATTTCTTCAAAGCCATCAGTTTCAACTGACATTGATTATATCATGAAGACTAGTGATAACATTTATAAATATGAGATGGTGTCTTCAACTTGACTAATATTCAACGCATATTCATTACTGAGGTCTTTGAATGGGTTAACTGGGGTCATTTCTAGACCATTTTGAGTGGTAACCTGAGCAGTACCATTTTGAGTTGTACCATTTTGAGTGGGTTTCTTCCCTTCTCTTTGGTAGAATCATGCATCAATATATTGAGATTCACAACACTCAAATATATATTTGTCACCATGTAATGTACCAATATACCCATTGCTACAATATTTAAGGCATTGATGGTATGATGAAGGAATCACTGTAACTTGATGCAACCAAGTCCATCCTAGAAAGACATTGAAATTTGTATCATGTTATACTACCAAGAAATCAGAGTCGAACACTAGATCCCTAAAAAAATATTTCATCTTGATGTGGTTAAGAGTATTATGTTCACTTTCATCATACCCTTGTATCATTAGTGAAGAAAGGGAAAAATCAGCTTCAATGTGTCCCAGTCCACAAAGTGTTCTAACAAGAATAATTATGACTCCCAAGCCATTGTCAATGAAATCTTAATAGATAAAAATTTCATCTAATCCTCCATATACATAAAGGGACCTAATATGTCCTTTTATAAATTCATCTCTATCATGTTTAGTGGAAGAGATAACAACATGAAATTATGTAGGGTCAATATCTACATGATATACCTCAGTGACATCAACTTTATCTTTGAACTCTTGAGGATATTGTAGAGATTATACAAGTGAATCTTCTAGATAATTTGACATATTAAGTGTATACCTAATTGAAACATTTTCTAAAACTATATACAATTTATTCACAATACTATACTTTAGATTCAAAGGTCTATGTTTTCCTATGGGGAATTGTTCCCTAGAAATAATTTTTAGAGCTAACATTCCTGAGGAAAATGAGTCATGTGGTTGAGTAGATGTGGAGAGCATTTTTGTTGTTGTTGGATTAGTTCTCCTTGTCCTTCCCACTTTCCTGGGATGGTTAGGTTATTTCATATTCATTAATCAGTCTTCCAAAATGATTGGTTATTAATTATTTATTATGGTTGTGGAGTAATCTTCCAATTACTTCTAGGATTTTTTAAGGTATTTATCATGGTTTTTTTCAGTATAGATAGATCCAATAGGGATGTGTCCAACATATTGTGTTTGGATGCATTTGTTCCTCCCTCTACTTCCTTAGATCATGTGGCATTGATTCATATCTCTCCAATTTTGTGTGTAAATATCAATTTTATAATAACACTCTTCATAGGATAAGGGATCCATAAAATGAATGGAATTAATGGATCCAAATATCAATTCTTCATCTAATGAGGACTCTGTTTGATGGTTCAGTGTCTGTTGTACTGTTTGGTAGGGTAGCACCCATTGTACCATTTGGAAGGGCAGCACATGTTCCTTGGGGACTAAAGGCATTAAATTTGAAAGAGTCAAGGATAAATTTTTCCTAGGTTTGGATTCATATTCCTTCATTTATTTTCCACACGTTTTCTATGTTATTTCTTATAATATTTTCCTTTAGAAATTTATGGGGTTTAAGGAATTGGTTATGTCATAAAAAAAGTGACTGAAAGTACCGTGGTTGTTTTAACTATTCTTGGAGGATAGAATAACTTTGGTTGACTGTTTTTCTAGTCATACAATCACTGAAACTCTATGAATTCTTGCTGGTAACCTCCTACCATTCACCCTCTTCTTCTGGAGTGGAAAAAAAACACATTCTACCTGTGTTGGTGGTTTTCTCATCTTCACCTGCCCAAAATAAACCTTTTATTGTAATAAGTTTTAAAAATTAAATAGTCCTAAATGGTATGCCCCAATATTTTATGAGAGGGAAAATAATTTGGTTGATCATCAAGGATGACTTATTTAGGCCTTTAGGGTTCCGGAAAAGTCAGCAAGTTGTTTTACAAGGCTACTAAGAAGTAGTAGGGAACCTCCTTGTCTCAAAAGGAGTAGACTTTGTTCTTTAAGTCTTCCTATTGAGACTGTTTCAGATCTTTATTTTCATCCTAACAAGAATAATACTACTAAAACTTATTTTTAGGTTTAGGTACAGCATGAGGAAGTGTGGACTTTGGAATTGGAGCTAGCATAGAGGTCGATTTCAATTTAACTATTTCATCTTCTACTCTACTTGTACCCTTTTCTTCAAATACCAGAACAGTATGGGATTTGTCCTTGGTTATCAAGAAAGAATCTTACAAACTTTTTTCTATTGTGTCCAGATCCTGAAATCCACCTGGGTGCTTTATCAGAATAAGCAGTGTTCGTAACTCGTCATGATGATTCTCAATGCAATGACGTAGAAAATCTTTTTGAGGAAGTTGTAAGTTCAAGGAATAAGTCAAACTCTTCCACCTAGAAATGAAATCTGAAACCATCTCATTTTTTCATTATCTAAATTTTGAGATATCAATAACTATTGTCTTCTGAAGTGTATAACTGAATTGATAGAGGAATTTTCAGCAAAGATCCACCCATACCTTGATCGATCTGGCTAGTAGACTCATCTGCTAGGTGAAGGCTGGTACTTCTAAGGTCTGTACAAAACATTTGATCTTATCCTGTTATTGATACTATAGATTCCCCATCATAGGGACACACCTAGATACGAAGTGTTTCAGATTTTTTTAGATCCCATAAACCATTAAATATTGGGAACATAGGATTCCCAAAGTTTGGTGGGGGAAGAGTTGCATCCACCCATTCGGGGTAAGGCTTCCTCTTAGGTTAAACTAGAACACATATTCCTTCAAAAATTTCTAATTGATTTTTCAGGGTTTCAATAGTATCAATAAGTTGGGGAAGAATGGTCAAGTGACTAGGAGCCTGAGCAAGGGGAATAATAGGTTGGGCTAACTATGATAATTCATTTTGTACTCATGGTGGGTAATCTTCAGGGGGTGGTCTATGAGGATTTATCTGACCTAGATCTGGTTGTGTACCTAAGGTAGGTAACTCCTAATATATTTTTGTTGTAGGGTCCAAATATATTGTTTTTTTACCCCATATTGATTGGATGTTCTAGCCCCATTTTAGTCTTTGGGACAAACCCTCTTTGTTGGGGTGCATCAGCTGGGAGCGCATAGTGAGGATCTACTTATAGAACATATATGGTGTTCGACATTGAGTTTTCTAAACTCCATCATCTCTTCCTCCTATTGAGAAAATATTTCCTCAAGTATGAGTATTTCAAGACCCTCAGGTAAAAGGTGGGATTGAACTATATCCTTAACCATTTCTTTGGTTGATGTCCATCGAGGGGGAGGTAATGAAGCATTAGGAAGATTTCCCAAATTTTTCAAAATCTATGTATTTTTGGTATGCACACCCCTTCATTAATTTTGATGTGGAACATCTTTTGAATGGACATGTCCTATTATTATTCTCCCATATTAATCAGATGTTCTACAGTATTGGCAGTAGTAGTGGTAATGATGTAAACTGATGTGAACTACATCGCAAGTATTTCATTAGTATCTTAAATTTGGGATAACTAGTTAATATGGGATCATCCACTAGAATATATATGATTCCTAGAATAATTTTTTCTCTTGATAGGTAATTTTTATTTGTAACTGACACATGATCTTATCCTTTCTTTCAAGGTTCCCTTTGAAGTTTTCTGGTGAAGGGTGATCTGAAGAGAACCTTCAAATAATTTTTTTGTTCGCATCCTTAATGAAGAAACATTATTACAGTATGCGATGAACTGGGAATATCTATTTTTTGGAACTCCTCCCAATTGAGAACATATTGAATTTCTCTAGAGAGGAAGTTGAGGTAAAAAATTCTCCCAGCCCTGCAGACTGGGGGTGCTTTTATTCCACTTTCACAACATTTTGAACTTGATTTTTTATCCTTGAATATTTTGTTAAAAATGACCCCAAACCTGTGGGCTAGGGTTTCTACCATAATATCATGGATGTAGCTGTTTTGGATACTCTTATGATCTTACGAAGCTTTGTTTGAATATAGGATGGGTGTGTTGTATGATTTTCACCTGATCCATCTTCTTCCATATGTATTGGAACTTCCTGAGGATTAGATTCCCTCAAGTGGGAGGCTTACTCAATATTTTTATACACTTAATTCAGGATTATTTATATGGATCATTGTCTTCTAGATCAATGACTTTGAGAATTTTTATGGGATGCTTCTTGCTAACCATGACATCTATTGTGAGAAAATTCTATTTCTTAAAGTTAGCCTGAGGCTATGACATTACATGATGTCACCTTTGGTGGGATTTTCTGATCAAGGAGTGATGTGAAATCAAATGTCTCATGTTCACCCCATCCTCTTATATGAACATCGGATGGTGCATCAGTGATCAGATGATGCAATTCTTTTAATTCATTTAGACATATACGCTAAAGGTTTCCTTGCTTTTTTCCCAATTCCAGGTGTCATGAAGATAATAGGGATGCCAAGTCAATTTTATGGTGAGTTTATTCTATTAACTTTATGTGATTTGGATATTCATCATAAGGAAATACCTTTTTTTAAATGAATAAGGGTGGTCCATATATTTAAGTAAATTTAGTGCACATATTCTTCTGACAATGTATCTGGAATGTTGAATTAGGGAGTGGGTAAAGGCTAGAACACTACTGGTATATTTTCTTTATTAAACTTTATCCTCATTAAAAATATGTATCTTTCATATTTCGTAATAGGTTCATCAACCATATTTAACTAAAATATACTTTTACTTGATGTTTTTTTGGGAACGGTAGGATTGGAAAGGATTTCCTCTATCATATTAGAAGGTGAGAGATCCAAAGTTTGTTCAGAGAATGACTATTACCATAGGATATCTTCTAGTTGAGAAAGGATGTCAATTGTTAATGGTGAGGCATCAAGAATTACTAGACTCATTTTCTCAATTTCCCCATGGTAGGAGGGCTTTCACGTAGTTTATTCATCAAGGGGGAGACCTTCTTGACAAAATGAAGTGTCATTGCAGGGAGGACCTTCGCAGTGAATGCCATTATGGGTAGAACTACCATCATGTCTTGATGTCCGACTACAAGGTGAAAGTATGTAGTGTATACCCTGGGGAGTACCTTAAGGTCATATGATATTAGGTGGAACCTTATTACTGTTTGATCATATAGACACTAGTAGGGTTACCATGGAACTCATTAGGATATGGGATCTCAAGATCGATGAGATTCTATACATGTAGTAAACCTTTATTGTAAGATGTTTGGGGATGACCTCTGGAACTACTGACAGCAAAGTTGCAGGGAGGGCCTTCACAATTTCCTTTACTATCTCCGTAATTTTGTAATTAATTATTAGGATATTAAACCTCCATAGATATATTTCTAAGGGATTCAGGAAGATCAACATTCAACATAGTAGGGTTGTGTTTCGGCTCTTCATTTTCCAATAACCTTTAGTGAGGCTTCTTTTTGGATGCTTTCCAAAAATAAAATAAGGCCTCCTACTATGGATAGAGGATTTCATATATGAAATCTTGTTTGATTATTTCCTGTTTCACTGCCATAATTTTATGACAACTCTCTAAAATTTTGGCAAGGATGTGTTTCTTCCCTAGAGTGGCCACCAAAGTAAACCAATAGACTTTAGTTTGAACAGGGATATGGGTCTAATCTAGTTGTCCATTTATCATGGGATTTTGTCTATGACCCTCCTAAATGGGAGTAGGGATATATATATACTTCTTATTGACTCTCATATTATACTGCTAACTCATTTTAAATGCAGATTCGGGGTTGTGTGCCTGACTCCTAGTCACTTTTGATGCAATGATTATATCCTAAAAAATTGTAGAATGTGGATAAGAGTAGATGTCTATCCCTCCATCATTTCTAGGATATAAAGGGTGAATTTCATAGTTGAAATAGTAATATATTCACATTCTGTAGCTATATTAGGGATGTATCCCTTCTCTTTTCCTCCTTTTATTGTTGGGATGTACCAAAAATCATCAGGTGTGGGGATAGAGATATGGGTCTGCCTCCTGTTTGTATTCAAGATCTACTGGATGGTTTCTATGGATGCCACCAAACTCTACAGGCAGGTTAGTGGATGTTTATAGGTGTGTGTACCTTCTCATAGTTTGCTGATGTGTTTGTTTGGTGGGCTTCTCTAAAGGGAATGGAGGTATGACCTTGTTCCCTATTGACTGGTCACTACCCTCGATGGGTTGTCCTGAGTTTTTGGGTCTGGATGAACTATGCAAGACTCACAAGGGCGGAACACTCATAATGCTGAGGGTTTGACATTTCATGACATTGGAGATAAAGTATGTTGGTATTATACCTTTGGTGGGATTCCTTCACTATCTGGATAAGTCCATTGGTGACCTCATGATCAGCATCCCAATGATAAGGAAGGAACTTGTTGTTGTGGTTTGAGGATAGGATCCCAAAACTATTTGAGACAGAAACTGGTGATGCCTACTTCTGGGCCATTAGTCATCCCTGAGTGGATGTATGGTGAGGATTCATTACTTGTAAGGCTTTATTTGTGTCTCACAGTGTTAGTATAGTACCATGGTAGTGGTACTTTTGAAATATTGTGTTTAATACCAGCCACTGAAGGTGCTGGGTCAATGATAGTGTCCTATGATTTGATGAGGACCCTAATTTCCTAAAAAAGATGCATAAGTTTGTGTTGATTGAAAATACACCATTGTATTGAAGGGATTTATTTTCAAAATTTCCTAGATACATATGAAAACATAAACAAGAAAACTCTATCAAAGTAGAATATCAATAAATGAACACATGAAAAATCAATTATTTTGGATCCATGTTTATCCCTCTTTAATTTTTTGTGTGAAAGGGGATTAACATATTGGAGGCATGGTCATTTTGGTTAAGGATTCATATTAGGATCACCATTTTTTCTGATGGATTTCATGTCTGCACTCATTTTTAGTTTATGCGGACCTACTTTCCAAAGGCAGGCGTTCGCTATGATTTTTTCAATGACATCTTAAAAAATTATTTGTCCAAGGGGTTGGGAGGTCATACTCATCAAACCCTTTTGGGGAAACTTATTTCCTACTATGGGACTATATTATTGATTTAAGACATATTCATGAATCCTTTATTAAATTCAAAATATAAAATAGGTCACCCTTATATTAACAATCAATTATCAACATGTATTGGCTTTAGAATCATTTGTATGTATATGAGGATCTTCATTGTTGGTGACATCTGTATGTATCTAAGTTTCTCCATCGATGGTAACCTTTTATGGATGGATTATAGATTCTTATATTGTTTATTATCATGATGCTGGTTTTAATCCATATAATAGGTCTCTCTGGAATTTATCTCCATCCAAGAAGATGAGAGTTGTTTTGATGTTGGGGTCGATCCCATGAGATGGGATTCCTATGTATCCTTGTGAAAGGAATCAGAACCCACATAGTTTGGTTCTAGTTAAAAGGAAAAATCATTCCTTTTAAGGTCATGTGATAAGGACCAAACCATGAAGTTTAACTTCATGTGGAAAGGATTTCTAGGAATAAGGTGCCTAGTCAAAGTCTAGTGTGGGAATTATGTCGAAGCAGCCCAAAGGATCTAAAAGGATTTATCCTCCCAAGATGGATATGACCCTACTAGAGATATGGCCCAGATAAAATTAGGTTGAATTTAGGGTGTTCAGTTTGGACCTTGAGGAGGATTCTGACGTATCCCATTTGGATAAAAATCAAAGCCCATGTAGTTCAAAATGTTGGGGCTTACACATATGGAGGAGGCCAATTTTAATGGGTATGGTTGAGGATTATACAGAATAGGAGGCCCATTTGAGTGTGAGAGGAAGATCTAAAAATTGAATCTTCTCCTGAGGAAATTATTAAATCATGTGGATATCATGATTGTCATTAACCCCTAAGCCCACGTGAGTTATAATCAGTGTGAGAAACAAGTGGAAGTGAAAGATCTAGAAAACCACACAATCTCTTTCATATATTAATGGATGAGGATAGGGATACGGAATAGATAAAGGGATTTGATGCACCTTTCAAATCTCTTATTTTTTTAATCGGGGTCGGGACTTATACACCCATATGGATATGGACCACAAGAAAGACTAGGTTCTTACTCTATAAGGGATGCCATTTTCCCAATTTCAGAGAAAATAAGAGGATGATAAGGCATTATCCCTCATAAAAGGGAAAGGTAATTATCTCACCTCATTGTCTGAAATGGGGAGGTCCTTGAAACTACATCAAAGGTTGGAGTCCTCATTACAATATGAATTTCTAATCGATAACATTCCAAGGATTCACCTTGTTAAGTAGGTTACCAATAGGACCTCATTTACCATGGGAATGTGTGATCAAGAGGACATACTGGTGTGCCATTTTCTTTGATCGTACATATCTGGAGGATTTGGAAGAGTATTTAGTGTGTTAATTATCAAAGTGACCCATTTGGGGCCTAACTCTATGCAGAAGGGATTGAAAGTGAGAGTTTATTGAGTAGTTCGTGAAGGGGGTGAGGGGTTGAATGCTACGCAGAAGGGTAAAAGGATTGAAGGAATTTATCTCACATACTATTTTCTATATGGGATGGTGGTTCGAAAGACTCCATTCAAAAATGGTTTTCAAAATGAATGTCTGCAAATTATTTTTTATATGCGGAAGGATGTCCACAAAGGGTTTGGTATGTGGACCGTAATCCGCAAAGTGATTTCTCTATATAGACTGATTCTTATACACCCTTTTACTTTAAGATATGTGGTAACTGATTAACTATGGAAATCATTTTATTGGGATATTTATCTCCATTTATCCTATATTATCATCTATGTGTGGTGTTTTTATAGGGGTGTGGATGTAACTGCTCTCCTAGGTTGACCGGAAGCAATGAAAAACTACCGACCATGAAGGATTTTTATTTATAGGTAGCCTGAATATAACGCCTCACCCTGCAAGAAAAACTTTGTGTGTGGGGGGCCTGAAGAAGATGCTGCATCCCACAAATGAGGTTTATTTTGTGAGGGGCCTAAAATTGATTCCATGTCCCACAAATGAATTTTCATTTTTGGGGGTCCTTAAGAGTACACCTTACCCCACAAACAGAATTTCATTTATGGTCACTATGTTGAGAACTATGTGGAATATGGGGTTTCTTTGTGCCTATGAATCTTTAAAAAATTTAAGTCCATTAATATCTTCTATCTTTTCCAAATTCATAAAATCATTTTGACAATCCATACAATAGTTTCTGGACCCAACATAGTTGACTACGGTTATGGTGACTGAGATTATGGTGACTAAGGTTGTATGTATATATGATTATGGATGTATGATGTATGTATGATAGGTTTACTACGAATTTATGTTTTAGTTTATTCCATTTTAGATTTTATATTTATATTTTTTAAATATTTTAAAAAAAATTAAGAAAAACATTTAGCGTTGGTTTATAATAATCATCGATGAATAAGTTTCTTAAAATTTTAATTATCGGCAGTTAGGTTCATTTTATCTATTTTATTTTTGGGTTAATTTTTTTAAAAAACAACCCCTATAAAATAATAATTTTTGCTAAATTATTTTTGACCATGAAATATGTATCGGTTTTCATAACCACCACTAAATTATTTCCAACTATGAAATACGTGGAAGTTTTCATAACCACCACTAAATGATTTAGTGGTAGTTTAAACATCCACCAATAGAAAAAACTATTCCACTAATACCATCTTATTTTAGTTTAAAGAGGTTTAGTGGTGGTATTTTTGGATGTGGAGTTAGTGGGGATTGTTTGGATTTGATACCCCGTGATTCTTTGAGACATATGATAAAGTATAGTGGTTTGTTATGGTGGTAGTATCCATTAAAACTGGTGATCGATCTAGGAGTATGCATAGTGAGAAGGAGATTTCAGGAGTCTTGATCTTGTCATATTCAAAGTCATATCGAATTTACAATTCCTTTGGTATTTTTCAATGTGGTGTTTTTATTGTATTTATTTTTTCATGAATGTGTTGTATATTTTTCAATTATTCATATATATATATATATATATATATTGTATATGTTTATGGTTATTTTAATCATTATAGATATGTGTCTATTGTTGGTAGATATAGGTCAAGTCCACTCATATTGTGTGATATGCCTACTCAGTTCTAGTCACCATCCCCTAGCCCATTGGTGGAAGAATTTGGGTGGAAAACATAGCTTACCACCAGCCTAGGTGGGGCCTCAGTGATTCGAGTCATGTCAAGAACCAACAGGTTGTCACTAATAGACCTCTAGTATATCCTAAAATATATTATATGTGCATTTAATATGATGAAATAACTCATGATCAATTTAAACACCCAAAAAATATCGCCATGTGATAGCCCTACCACCACTGTAGTCAACCTAACCTACTTTGACTAATATTAATGTTTCAGACATCTCTATACCTCTTCATGTATAATGAGCATCAACCTCTAGGAAGTTATAATTTCTTACCCATAATGTTCTCCATCATATAGTATACCTACTATCTTGTATCAAGCATTATCCCCAATTTCATGTCGTTAAATTCACTTGACATATTGTTCAAGGATTCTAGTGTAAATTCTCATATTTTTCTATATTGACCATTTAGTGTTGTATCCCCATTGTGTATCATCACACAACCCCTATGGTAACTATCCAATGATCCTAATGATCACTTTATAGCTACCCCCATTTTCCAACTTCAATTTATTAGCAATAAAGCAATTCCATATCAAGTGTAAGAATTAAATATGTTTAAGGTGACCCAACATTTCTCTTCTTTCTCATGACACTAATTAGCCAACACCCATAGGATAAGTAACACTGTGACACCTCGAATCATTACTCTCAATTAGTCACACTGAGCAATTATTCATTTAACATACATGTACATTAATGACTTCATGGGAAAATCCATCATCGAGCTACTCTCACATTAGTCTTTCATTAGTAAAAACTAACCAGAAGTTCACATTTTCAATTTAAAAGTCATATTTTAGTTCAAAACATGCAACATATTCTCAAAATTGAGCAAAAAATCTTAAATTATTCTAAAAATTGAGGTCAAAAATCAAAGATTCATTTATGACTTGTAAGAATGAACTAAATGTCATTTTGATGCATAGTGTGACCATAATGACCTAAAGTGATTTTTTTCATTTGAAGTGTTAAAGAAGTTAAAAATACACATAAAATGCTCAAAACTAAGAAAACATTCTCAGATTATCATGAAACACTATGAAAATTATCATTAATTCATTTGTATTATGTATGAATGAACCTTTTGTTATTATGATGCACAATGTGACTAGTATGATAAAAAGTGCATGTTTTTAATTTAAAAATGATATTTTAATTAAAAATATAAATCACCTTCTCAAAACCAATAAAACATGATCATATTGTCTTGGTACTATAGAAAAATTGTTGATAATTCATTTATGGCTTATTGAAATGTACAATTCTTTATTCTAGGACGTGGTGTGACCACAATGGATGAAAGTGCGTTTTTTCAATTAAAAAGTGATATTTTAGTCCAAAATCTTTGTCACATACTTAAAATTGAGAAAACATTATTAAATTTTCATGAAACTATAGGAAAATTATTGTTTATTTATTTCTAAATTGTAAAAATTAATCACATTCCATTACAACTAGTGATGTGGTCAAAATGATTTAAATCTTTTTTTATTTTAAGTATTAAAGAAATTCAAAATGAATCTCAGATACTCAAAAATTGAGCAAATGTGTTCAGATTAATATTTTAAAACACTAAGACAATGATCATTGATTCATTTGTGACTTGTAAGAATTAACCACATGTCATTTAAATGTGCAGTGTGTTTGGAATGACCTAATGTATATTTTTATGTTTCCAATTAATTTTAAATTTATTAATTGTAATTAATAAATCAAATATTTTTTAATATTACTCATATATTGGATGTTTTAATTACGTCTACATTTTTTTTGGGTTTTTTGTCAAATAGTTGTTGATTCATCGACACACTCTTCTAAACGTGTTCATGTTGTGTAAATGTTATATAAATAAATATTGTAACAATAAATGGATATACAAATATTTTTTTACATAATTACATCTCATTATTATTTGTACATTATCGATTCTAGTATGCATCATGTACTGTTGATTTCAATATATATCTTTTTTTAGGCTGTTGCAGCACTAAATAGTGGGTGTAGTAGTCAAATGTGACCTTTCTAAGTACTTTTTTTAGCATTGAGAAAGATATCTCTATTTTTAGTATTGACTTCCTCAATTATTTTTAATCACAAAGAAAGCCTTTTTAATCACTAACAAATGGGGTTATTGCATTGTGTTATATCAAGAATCGCGACCCAACACAAACCATGGTGTAATGACTCTCACTACGCCATGGTTTATGATGTAGTGCATATTTTCAACAATAAAAATATATAATATGCTAATTTCATCTATAAATTTTCATATTTTTACCACATGACTGAGTTATGTACCTTTATCTGATATTCAGTTCACATTAATCTAAGCATATCATCATAATTCTTCACATTTGAGTAAATATATTGACAACAAATTCTTGTAAAACTCTTCTCAGAGGATTTTTATCATCTGATATTTCATATTATAATACACCCAATATAAATGAAAAATAATAATTAGTTTTTCATAAATAAATAATAATTAAGTCATGATGAAAGTATTTTTCCTAAATCAACATAACCAGATTGTGACTTCATGATACACACATCAACATTTTTGATCTATCCCTAACTTCTTTGTTAGCTCCTATTCATTTTCCTCCCATAGATATTTCTTTTGATTTACATGTCTATATATATGTATGAATTGGAGTAATGATAAACTTCAAGAAAATAACGACCCCATCAAACAAAAATCCTATATCCCAAGTAAATATCATTCTCCTATAAGAAAAGAATATTTAGTTCCCTTTATATTCTCCTGAAATAAATAATAGGCATTAGGCATGAAATGGCCAGGTAGCTATTAGGGTCCCTCCCATTCCTGCTCATAATAATTTCCATAGGCATGTATCATAAGATATGAATTCATTATATCCTGACTCATTATATGAGTTAAGAATTATTTTATTCTTGAAATATTTTCACATAGGGATAAAGACATCAGAATCTACTTAGGTGTTCACCATAGTCAATGGCTATTAAGAAAAGTTAGTAGGTTGTTTTCCAAGGCTGCTAAGAAGTAGTTGGGAACCTGCTCATCTTAGAAGGAGTAGACTTTGTTCTTACATTATCTATATCAAGATTTTTTTTCTCTTTATTTTCATTCTAATGAGGATACAGATACTAAAAATTCTATTCAGGAGGAGGTGCAGTGCAGGGAGGTGGAGGCTTTGGAGTTGGAGTTAGCATAGAGGCTAGTTTCAATGTAACTATTGGATCTTCTACTCTACTTGTATTTTTTTTTGATATTTTGGTATGGGATGGGATTCAGCCTTGGTTTTCAGTATAGAATATTTCAACCTTTGTGCAACTATGGTTAGATCTCTAAATCCACCTGGGTACTTTATCGAAATAAGTGATGTTCGTAGATTGTCATGAATATTCTCAATAAAAAGGCCCATCAAATCTTATTGAGGAAGCTCCAAGTTCATGGAATAAGTAAAATTCTTACACCTTTCAATGAAATCTAAAAACCTATTATTTTCTTATTAACTAAATTTAGAGATATTGAGAAGTGTTTTATTCTACAGTGTAGAGCTGAATTGATAGATGAATTTTTGAAAAAAATATCCTCATCCCTTGATTGATCCAGCTGGTAGACTAGTGTACCAAGTGAAGGTTAGTCCTGATAAGGTCTATATAAAACATCTAATATTAGATGCTTCTTTCTACTTGAGAGTCTCCATAATGGGGCCACACCTAGATATGATGTGTGTCAGGTTTTTTTCTAGATCCCCTAAACCATAAAATATTGTGAACACAAGATTCCCAGAGTTTAGAGGGGGAAGAGTTTCATCCACCCATTCAAGATAAGGCTTCCTCTCTATTTGAACTCACACAAATCATCCTTACTCAACTTCAAATTGATCTATCAATGTTTTGATATTATTAATAAGCTAGTGAGGAACAACCAATTAGGCAGGGGAATGAGGAAGGAGAATAGCAGGTTGGGCTAACTATGGAAATTCTTATTGTACTCATGGTAGGTAACCTGTAGGGGCTGGTTTGTGAGGATGTATCTTACCCAGCTCTATTTGTGTACCTAATGAAGGTAAATCTTGATGTATTGCTACTACAAGGTCCAAATATATTGGTTTTTGGTAAACCATATTTATTTTATGTTTTGGATCCATTTCAGTTGTTGGGATGAACCCTCTTTATTGGGGTGTGTCAGCTAGGAGTGTAGGGTGAGGCTTTAATTATAGAAAATATCTGATAGGGATATTGCCTCAGAGTAGTTATACATTGAGTTTTCTCAACTCCCATTCCTCTTCTTATTATGGAGAAAATATTTCATTAAGTGTGAGGAGTTAGAAACCCTTGGGTAGCAGGTGGGATTGAACCATAACCTTACCCTTTTCTTTGGATGATAGCCAATGAGGGGGAGGAAATGGAGAATTTAGAGGAGTTCTAAAATTTTGGGAAATCCTTTGATTTCTAGTATTAACACCCTCTTCAATCATTTTGGTGTGGATTGTATTTTGAATGGATATCTCCTCCTATTATTCTCCTATATTAACCTAATGTTCTACACCATTAGAAAGAGTATGTAAAATGACCTATACTGATATAAATTTCATCATAATCATTTTATCAGTCTCCGAACAATGGGAGAATTGGTTGCTCCGAGAGCATCCAGTAAAAGAGTTGTGATTACTAGGAGTGGTTTTACTCTTGATAGATCATTTTTTTAGACTTTCATGGGAGCTCATACTTTCTTTCAGGTATCCCTTTGAATTATTCTGGTTAATTTTGATCTGAAGAGAACCTCTGAATAATTTTTTTTGTTCACATCCCTAAAAAGTAAACTACATTACGGGATGGGATGAACCAAGAAGATTCAATTTGTATAACTCCTCCCAACCGATAAAATAATGAATTTCACTGGAGAGGAAGTTGAGGTAAAAATTCCCCTAGCCCTATAAACTAGGGGTGATTATGTTACACTTTCACAATATTTTGGTCTTAATTTTTTGTCCTCGAAGGTTGTGTTAAAAATGACCCCATCCCTATAGGCTTGGGTTGCTCCTGTACTGTCATGGTTTTAGCTGCTATGGCTACTCTTCTGATCTTACAAATATTTTTTTGAATATGGGATGGGTTCATTGTATAATTTTCACCTGATCCATATTCTTCCATAGATATTGTAATTTCCTGACGATTATCTTCCCTCAAGCGGGAGGCTCACTCAACACTTTCATACACTTGATGCACAAGATTTTTGATGACTCTCTATCTTATGTACTAGCATCTTTGAGAGTTGTTATAGGCCATTTATTATGAAAATATCATCTATTATTATAAAATACTATTTCTTGAATCCATCTTAAGGCTATAACATTACATGATGTCACATTTTTTGTCTTTACTGATCGGGGAGTGATGTGAAATGTAGTGCCCCGTGTTATCTCTATTCTCTGATATGAACACTGGATGTGGCGTCAAAAATCAAGTGAAAAAAATTATTTTAATGCAGTAAGACATTCTTGATAAAGGTTTACTTACTATTTTCCCAATTTCAGGTGTTGTGTGTCGAGGAGGGATTCAAAGTCAAGTTGATGGTGCATTTCTTCTATTACATTGAAGGGATTTGGATATTCATCATAAGGAAAAAAATTAAAATAAAAAATGTGGTTCATATATTTATGAGTATTTTTTGCACACATTATTTTTACAATGCCTTTGGAATGTTGTTGATTCCCAAATTTACCCGAGTTTTATGGTTTAAGTGGTCTCTTGTAGAACAGCTTGGGTTATCAAATCCTCAAATACCTAAGAAGAAACCTAAAAAAACCTACATTATATATGATTTATCTGGATATGAAGTTGATAAATTGGGTTTTAATTGAGTGGATAACTAAATAGTTTTAAATACTTAATTGGATTGAATTTAATAGAATGATTTAATCCTATGTTATCTCTTGGGGTGCATTGGATTAATTCCTTTTAAAATTATTTCAATTTCATTAACTAGAGAAGAATTCATTCAATGAAATCAATATAACCTCATCACTTACTAGTTTAACTCCTTCAAATACACATTTTAATCACCTATACACTTATAGGATCATTTTCATGATCACTCTAAGTTAAATGATATTATTATCACATGAAAAGTGTGGCTATAAAATTCAATAAGGAAGAGAAAGATAGAAAATCATTGAATGAAAATATCAACAAAATAATTGATTAAGAATTATTAAGATGATAAATAACATAAAATATATTCCCTTGATACTCTCTTTGATCAAACCATAATATTTTTATCCCTCCATTTATTCTATTCTATCAATAGAAGTGGGAAGTAGACTCATGAGGGCATAATTGAAGAAGAAAAACAATGAAATAATGATCACTCTATTTTTTGAAGAATTTGACAAAATATTATGTGAATAGATTTACTCCATAAGGAAACGGTATCAATGTGATATAAATAATAATATAATAATATAATAATAAGGACTTCTATTAAGAAATATAGGTGATTTGAATAACTTATATGTGAAAAACAAATGCGTGAATAAAAAATGGCAGTGTAACAATACAATTGAATAAATAAAACACCTCCCAAAATTCCATCACCACAACCAAATTAAATAGGAATATTAGGATCCTAGATTCATTAAAATATCAATAAATTCCTTCCCCATTAATTATGATAGTCAAAACGAGGGTGAGAAAAAAAGGAAATTGGACTCTTTCAATGTTGACCAGAAAATTCGGCCAAATTCATCCCCCTTTTGGGCGCTCAAATATGGAATTGAATATGGATGAATATTTGATGGTTGTATAATATAAATATATTATTCCTAGTGTCCTCTGTTATATTTAAAATTTTCATTCCAATTATATCATCCATTCGGATTTTATGCTCGAAATTGTGGGATGATTTTATGGGCCCTAAAATCTGGGTCATAATTTAATCCTCAACTTAGGCTCCCCAGGTATCCTTGAAAATTTTAGAATTACCTCTAGAAATAGTTAAATGAAATGATCCCTCTAATTTTATCTATCTGAATTTAAAATTTTAGCTTAATTGGGATTCAATTGTGGGATCCACTTTTATTTGATGGGCCTAAGGCGCATTATGCTTTGATCATAAATTTTTGCATCAATAGAAAAAAAATGACCATCTTCCATTGTGATTCATACATTGATCCCAAAATAAAAAATATTCCAATAAAATTGATAAATAATATCCCAAAATATAAAATTCAAATAATCAAAATACTAAATTCAACAATCTGATGATTAATTAGGACCAAATTGACACACTTTAGACATGAATTGCACAATGATGTGAAATGAAGTTCAATTTATAAGATGCACTAAAATTGGTGTATATAGACATTGAAACACATGAATATTAAAATATAATCAATGAATATTAATCTCTTTCATTAGATCATCAAATTCTGAATTGGGGAGTAGCTAAAGGCTAGAACATTGCTGGTATGTTTTCTTTAGCCAATTGTCTCCTCGTTAGCAATATGTATCAATCATCTTTCGCAAGAGTTTACTCAACCATATATGAAAAAAGTGGAACTTACCCTAATTTTTTTTGGAAGAGAGTGATTGGAAAGGATTACATCTGTCATTTTGTAAGGTGATTGATCTAAGTTTGGTTCAGAGAATGATTGTTTCCTTGGGTTGTCTTCCAGTTGAGAAAGGATGTCACTTGTTAATGAAGAGGAATCAAGAATCATTGGAATCATTTTCTCATGTGCCTAATGATAGTAGGGATTTCATATAGTTTATTAATCAAGGGGAAGATCTTATTGATGAAATAAAGTGATGTTGTAGGTAGGACCTTCGCAATGAATGTCATCATGGGGAGGACTACCATCACGGCTTGATGTATGACTGTAAGGATAAATTATATAGTGTATACCCTAGGGAGGATATTATGGGTGGATGATAGTAAGGGGAGGACATATTTTAAGTTTTATATTCTATCCATGAGGAGGGTTACCATGGTTCTCATCGGGGGATGGGCTCTAGAGATCGATCAAATTATAGACAAGAAGTAAACCATCATGATAAGATGTTTGGGATGGACCTCCAGAACTGCTAGCAGAAAAGTTGTGGGGGGGACCTTTGAAATTTTCTATACTATATTCATAATTTAGTAATGTAGGAGTGGGATCTTGAGTTTCCATAGATAAATGTTTGAGGTATTCAAGAATCCCAACATTCGGCAAAGTAGGGTCATGGTCCAGCTCTTCATTTTCCCATTGCCTTTGGTGAGGCTTCGTTTTTTATGCTTTCATGTGATTGATTGGGGTCACCTTATGTGGATAAAAAATTTCATATATGGAATCTTATTTTATTAGATCCCATTTCATTGATAAAATTTTCTGATAGGTATTTAGAATTTTGGTAAGGTTGTGTGTCTTCTCTGGAGTGTCCATCGAAGTAGAGCAATAACCTTTAGTTGTAACAAGGATATGTGATCAATCTAGTTGTCAATTTATCATGGTATTTTGTCCACGACCTACCTGGATGGGAGAAGGGATATGCATATGCTTCTTGTTTACTCTCGTATTATACTACTGAGTCATTTTAAATGTGGAGTTGGGGTTGTGTGTCTGACTCATAGTCATCACTGATGTGATAATTATATCCTAACAAGCTTGTAGAATGTGGAAAGAAATATAATTCTATACATACACCATTACCAGGATGTAAAGGGTGACTTCCCTAGCTGGAATGGGAATATATTCCCAATCTGTAGCTGGATTAAATATGTAATCCTACTTATGTCCTCCTTTTTTATCGTGATGTTCCAACAATCATCAGGTGTGGGGAATAGATATGGGTCTACCCCCTGTTTGTCACCAAGATCTATCGACTTGTTTCTATGGATACCACCAAACTGTGCTGGAAGTCTTGGTGGGTGTGGGAAGGTGTGTGCGTCTATTCATATTTTGTCACTGTATTTCATTGGTGGGATTATCTAGATGGAATAGGGGTAGGTTATTGTTCCTTGTTGATTGGTCGCTGCCCCCGAGGGGTTATTTTGAGTGTTCGGGTATGGGTGACCTGGACCGGACTCCCAAGGGTGGTACCCTCATCATGCTTAGGGTTTGACACCATGCAGTGTTGGCAGTGAAAGATTTTGGATGGATTCCTTTGGTGGGATGCCTGCATTTTTTGGATGATGCCATTGGTGACCTCATGATCATCCTCCATAAGATAAGGGTGAAACTTGTTTCTACATTTCGGGGATAGTATCCCAAAACAATTTGAGATGGAAACTGGTATCTCTTGCTTTTGGGACACCAGCCATCACTGAGTGAGTAGTGTGAGGGGATTCATTCCTTATAGGTATTAACATGAAACTCACAAGGTTGGAATAGTACCATGGTAGTGTTACTCCCGAATGAGTTCATTTGAGACCTGATGTTGAAGGCACCGGGTTGGTGACAGTGTCCTCTAATTTTATGAGGGCCTTACTTGTTTGATATCAGATGCATTATTTTAGGTTGATTTAAAAGACACCATTGGATTGAGGAGAGTTTTTTTCAAAAAAAATGGATACATATGACAAACACAAACAATAAAACCTTGTCAAAGCAACATCCTAAAAAATAAACACATGAACAATCAATTATTTTATATCCATGTTTTTTCTCTTTCATTTTGTGTGAGAAAGGGACCTGAAATGTTGGAAACATAGTAATTTTGTTTAAGGATTCACATCGGGTTCCAAAAAAATCAATGGATTTTTTGCCCACACTCATCTTGAGTTGATGTGGACTTGCTTTTCAAAGACAGATGGTTAATGGGATTTTTCTGTGACATCTTAGAAAATGTGTTGGCTGAAATAATGGGAGGTCGGGCTCATCACACACTTTTGATGGAAATTATTTCATACTCTAGGATCTCTTATATATTTAAAAAATATTTGTGAATCCTTTATTAAATCCCAAATATAAAACAGGTTGCCCTTACATTAACAATCAATTGTGAACATGTATTGGCTTTAGAATCATCTGTATGTATCTAAGGTTATTCATAAATGGAGACATTTGTATGTATCTAAGGTTCTCCATCAATGGTACCATTTTATGGATAGATTATATATTCTTATATCATTTATTATCATGATGTTGGTTTTAAGCCAAATAATAGGGTGATCTAGAATTTATCATCATTCAGGAATACGAGAGTTGTTTTGATGTCAGGATCAGGCCCATGAGATTGGATTCCTATGTATCCTTGTGAAAGGAATCAGATCCTATGTAATTTGGTGCCACTTAATAGGACACATCAAACCTTTTAAGGTCATGTGATGAGGATAAAACCATGCAGTTTAACTCCATATAGTAAGGACGTCTAGGCAGATGGTGCCTATTAAAAATTTGGGGTGGGACTTATTCCAAAGCGGTCCGAAGGATCTAAAGGATGTATCATCCCAAGATAGATATGACCCTACTGGGGATATGGCCTAGAGAAAATAATGGTAGATTTTGGGTTCTGGGTTTGGACCTTGAGGAGGATTCCTATGTAGCTCATTTGGATGGGAATCAAAGCCCACGTAGTTTGAAATATTAGGGCTTACACCTATGGAGGAGTCACATTTGAGTGGGTATGGTTGTGTCTTATATCTAATAGGAGTCCCATTTGAGTGTGATAGGAATATACATAAACTGAATCTCCTCTTGGGGAAGGTATTTGATCGTGAATATTTCATGATCACTACTAACCCCTAAGCCCACATGAGTCATGCTCAGTGTGAGAAACAAGAGGAAGTAGAAGATCTATCAAACCACACAATCTCCTTTATCCTCTAATGGAAGAGGCTAGGTCTACATAAGAGATAAAGGGACCTGATGTGCTTGTCCCCTCTCTTGTTTTCGTAATTGAGGTTAGTATTTATGCACCCATACAGATACGACCCTTAATAAAGACTAGGGACTTACTTTATAAGGGATTACCTTTTCTTGATTTTAGAGAAGATGAGAGGAGGATGTGGAACTAACCATCATCAAAGGGAAAGGAAAGTGTCTCCCCTCACTGCCTGAAATGGGGAGGTCCCTGACACTACATCCAAGGTTGGGATCCTCATTACCACGGGAATGTATGATCAAGAACATTCTAAGGTTCCACATTGTAAATTAGGTTTCCAATAGGGCCTCATTTACCATGGGAATGTATGATTGAGAGGACACGACGGTGTGACCTTTTCTTTGATCATATATATTTGGAGGCTTTGGAATAGGCCTTAGATTAGTACTTCACAAAGGGACCCATTTGGGTCATAACACTACGTGAGAGGTATTGATAGAGGGAGATTTGTTCGAATAGTTTATGGAGGGGTTGAGGGATTTAATGCTACATGGAAGGATACTGAGACTAAAGAACTTCATCATGTATACTTCTTTATATGTGGGACTATGATCTGCAAAGACTCCATCCGCATATGGTTCATGAAATGGTCATCTGTAAAATATTTTTTCTATGTGGAAGGAAGTCCGCAAAGGGTTTGGTATGTGGATGGTAGTCTACAAATTTTTTTATGCAGATTGATTCATATGCCATCTTTTACTTTATGATTTGTGGTAAATGATTACCTGTTGAAATCATTTTCTCATAGAGTTTCTCCCCCATTTATCCTCTCCTCTCATCCCTGTGTGGGGTTTTTTATAGGGGTGTGTATGTAATCGTTCTCCCAAGTTGACCGGAAGTAATGAAAAACCACCGCTTGTGAAGGATTTTGGTTTGAAAACAGACTAAATATAAAGTATCACCCTACAAGAGAAAAATAATTTGGGGGGGGGTAAAAAAGATGCATAACCCTATAAATGATATTTAATTTGTGGGGGGACTAAAAGTGATGCCTTACACTGCAAACTAATTTTCATTTACGGGGGTCCTGAAGAGTATGTCTTAACCCACAAACGGAATTTTGTTTACAGGGGTTCTATATAGAGTGATATGAAGAGCACTATGTAGAGGATGGGATTTCTATACACCTCTGGGTCTTCAAAAAATTTTAAGTCCATTAATCTCTTCTGGCCTTTCCAAATTCATAAAAGCCTTTGGAAAATCCATGTGATCTTTTCTGGACTCGAAAGTATTGACTATGGTTATAGTGACTGAGGTTATGGTGAATGAGGTTTCATGTATATATGATTGTTGATGTATGATGTATGTATTATAGGTTTAATATTCATTTATATTTTAGTTTATTTCATGTTAGAGTTTATATTTATATTTTTTATTAGATATTTTAAAAAAATATGAAAAATATTTAGTGGTGTTTTATAATAAATGCTGCTAAATAAATTTCTTAAAATTTTAATTAGCAGCGGTTAGGTTCATTTTATCTATTTTATTTTTTGGGATAATTTTTTAAAAAAAATTGCCACTAAAAAAATCGAAACTGCCGCTAAAGGCTTCAAAAACAAAAAAAAATGATTCTATAAAATAATAACCACCGTTAAACGATTTTGCGGTGGTTTAAACTGCCACTAGTAGAAAAAAAAATTGTTGTTAATTCCTCCTTTTATAGTGGAACAAGGTTTGGTAGTGGTCTTGGTGGATGTAGAGCTGGTGGGGCTTATTTGTAGCTGATTCCTGGTGATTCTTAGAAACATATGATAGAGCATGGTGGTTCATGATGGTGGAAATTTCCATTGCAACTGGTGATCGATCCAATAGAACACACAGTAAGAATGAGATTTCTGGAGTCTTGAGCCTATCAGATTCAAAAGCATATCAGATGTACATTTCCTTTGGTATCTATCGATGTGGTGTTTTTCTTGTACTTATTTTTTCTTTAATGTGTTTTATATAGTTCTGTTATTCATATATATGTGTGTGTGTGTGTGTGTGTGTGTTTCTGGTTATTTTTATGCATTGTAGATATGTGTCTTTTATAGGTTGATATAGGTCAAGGCCTCACATATTGTGTGATATTCCTACTCAGTTCTAGTCATCATCCCCTGAACTATTGGTGGTAGGATTGGGGTGGAAACATAGCTTACCACCATCTTAGGTGGGGCCTCGGTGAGTCGAGCCGTGTCAAAAACCAATAGGTTGTCATTGGTAGACCTCTAGTATATCCTACAATTTATTATTCATGTATTTAATATGATGCAATAACTCATGAAAAATTTAAACACCCAAGAAAGTTTGTCATGTGATAACCCTTCCACCACTACTGTCAACCCGACCTACTTTGACTAATGTTGGTGTTTCAGACATGTTTATAACTATTCATGTATAATGAGAATAAACCTATAGTAAGTTATCATTGTCTACCCATAATGGTCTCTATCATACAATGTTCCCACTATATTGTATCAAGCATTATCCCTAATGGAATGTCATTAAACTTGCTTGACATATTGTTGAAGGATTCTCGTGTAAATTCTCATATTTGTTCGTATTGATCAGTTAGTGTTTTATACCCATTGGGTATCATCACACAACCCCTATGGTCATTATCTAATGATCCTAATGATCACTTCATATCTACCCTTGTTGTCCAACTTCAATTTATTATCAATAAAACAATTCCTTATCAAGCATAAGCATTAAATATGTTTAAGGTGACCCATCGTTGTTTTACTAGCTCACGTCACTCATCGGCCAACACCCATAGGATAAGTAACAGTGTGATGCCTTGAATCACTACTCTTAATTAGTCACACTGAGCAATTATTCATTTAACATACATGTACATTAATGACTTCATGGGAAAATTCATCATCAAGTTACTCTCACAACAGTTATTCCTTGGTAAAAAATGACCAAAAGTGCACATTTTCAATTTAAAAGTCATATTTTATTTCAAAACATGGAACATCTTCTCAAAACTAAGAAAACAATCTTAAATTATTCTGAAAATAAAGGACAAAAATCAATGATTCATTTGTGTCCTGTAGGGATGAACCAAATTTCATTTTGATGCACAGTGTACAATAATGACCTCAAGTGATTTTTTTCATTTTAAGTGTGAAAGAAGTTCAAAACGTACATCACATGCTCAAAAATAAGAAAAATTTCTTAGATTATCATTAAACAATATTAAAATGATCATTGATTCATTTTTAGTTTGTAAGAATGAACCATTTTTTATTTTGATGCACAATGTGACAAGTATGATAGAAAGTGTGTGTTTTTAATTTAAAACTGGTATTTTAATTCAAAATGTAAATTTTCTAGTCCAAACCATGCAAACATGATCATATTTTCATGGTACTATAGGGAAATGATTGACAATTCTTTTATGACCTATTAAAATGAACGATGCTTCATTCTAGTACATGGTGTGACCGCAATGACTGAAATTGTATGTTTTCATTTAAAAATATGATATTTTAATCCAAAATGTTTGGCACAAGCTAAAAATTGAGCAAACATTCTTAAATTTTAATGAAACTCTAGGACAATGATTTTTGATTTATTTGTGAATTGTATAAATGAATTGCATGCCATTACAATGAGTGATGTGGTTGAAATGATTTAAAGTGTTTTTTAAGCATTAAATAAATTCAAAAAGCATTTCACATGCTAAAAAATAGAGCAAATGTTCTCAGATTAATATTATAAAACACTGCGACAATGATCATGATTCACTTGTGACATGTATGGATTAACCACATGTATTTTAACATGTGGTGTGGTAGGAATGATCTAATGTGTATTTTTATGTTTCCAATTAATTTTAAATTTATTAAGTGTAATTAATAAAGAAAATATAATTTACTATTACTTATATATTTCTTGTTTTAATCACATGTGCATTTTTGTTGGTTTAAAGTCAAATAGTTGTTGATTCATCGACGCGCAATTCTGAATGTTTTCTTGTTATGTAAAAGTTATATAAATAAATATTGCAAAAATAACTAAATATATAAATATATTGTTACATAATGACATCTAATTATTATTTGTATGTTATCAATTCTGGTATGCATCATGTACTGTAGATTTCATTATATATCTATGTATTTTTTAGACTACTACAATACTAAATAGTGGGTGTAGTGGTTAGAGGTGAAATTTCTAAGTGTTATTTTAGGGATGAGAAAGATCTCTCCATTTTCACCACTGACTTTCTCTGTAACGACCCGAACTTTTGAATAATATTTGTTTCTTGATTTTGTATGTTATTTTGTACTCCACAAAACTACATCCTTTTATTAATGAAGTGAGTATAATTAAAATGAGACCTTTGGGTTTTGACTGTTATATGACCGTTGGTCAATATAATCATTAGAAACTATACTCTAAACATTATGATTATTGTTTATAAATATAAATGATCATGGTTAATTAATACATAAAGAAGATTCGATGGCCTCATCCAGTAGACTCGGGCCATACGAAGCTCATTTGTCGGAGCTTGGGAAGGAGGTGGTGTCACTGGGCTTCACTCTGGACCAAGCCCAAGCTGAAATTCAATACATTAAGATTGAATGGAATCACTTATGGGAGAAGTTCAAGTTGATAGAAATCACCATTCGAGCAATGTTGTCTGAGCCACCCAACGGCTCTATCACCTTTGCACGCCTTACTCTTAGGTCCTATGGAGGCGTTATAAGAGGTTATGTAAAGAGGCCTTAGTTACTTTTGTGTAATCCCTTGGTATAAATAAAATTGTTATTTCATCATTCCTATTTTAGGAATATCTTTTCTTAATAAATTATATGTTTAATTAAAAAAAATTTATAAATTGATTTTAAAAGTAAAAAATTTACTTTTCAGAGATTTTTCATACATAGATAATTATTATGGTAAAATAAACATCATTTTCGAATTTCAAATGTCAAAATTAACCTAGGATGAATTTTTAGAAGTTTTCTAAGAAGTTTCAATTTGATGAATAGTGTTTTATGAATAGTGTTTTTTATGAATAGTAAAAAAATATTTTATTATTAAATATCTTTTTATGTGAAATGATTTTCAAAAATCCGACATACATAGTTGTAATTAGGGTGACAAATGTGGTTCAATAAGTTCAAAATAATTTTTTGATGAATAGTAACTTTACCCTTTGGAATAGTAATTTTACCCTTATGAATGGTAATTTTACCAGTGGAATGGTAACATCACCTAAGAAGGTATAAATATGTTTTAGTCATTTTAAGTGGTAATGTGATATAATTATATCATAGTATAAGTAAATAAATGTTTTAAAATTATTAGTCATGTATTAGTATTTTATTTATTTAATTTAATTTAAAATTAAATAGATTTTTATAAAATGGATTTCACTTTTGGATTTTAAACATTGAAAAATGGTTAGGGTGAATTTTTTGGATTTTTCTAAAGTACTTGAATTTTTCATGAATAGTAAAAATACAGTTTTGAGTTTTTTGTATGTTTAATGACATCATAATGATGTATTAATTAATATAAATTTTTGTTCAACTTGTGTATAGTAAATTATGATATGAGGTGTCCCAAGTGGCTAATACCATGGGAAAATACCAAGGGCAATCCCATGGTTTTTCAAATACCACTAATGAGGTGTCCCTTGGAAATTAATAAAATAATCCCCTACTTTTTCTATAAATACCAACCCTTTCCTTCATTCCTTTCATTTTATATTCCTCCTCAATGAATATCTGGTCTTTTACCTCACAAGGAGTCCTCCCAAGGTGCCCTCAATCCCACCAAGGTCCCAACCTTCGAGTTTTTGAAGTTACTCTTCAAGGTAAGGGAACATTTCACCCTCCTCTTTTAGTCAAAGACTTCTTTTATGTTATGTAATTTAATTTCCATTTTCATATATTAGGGTATGTTATTATATATCCTTATTGATGTCCATTTTATTTCCAAATTATGGGAGACCCTTTTTTCTCTCATCGACTCATTTTCTGAATTTTTAAGCGATGTCGTTAGGCTGCTGAATTTTTGTAAGGAAATTCTCAAACTTCTCTTTTCCTTTCAAGTTATTTTTTATGTGGTATGTCTTTAAAGTTTCCATAACATATTCTTATTTCCATTTTATTATGTCCCTATACTATATTATGAGTCATTTATGGATGGGAGACCCTTGTCTTCTCTCTTTTTAATGTTTTCTAAAACCATGTTGTATAGTCATTATGCTGTAGAATTTTCGTCTCAAAATCTCTCTCTTTTTCTCAAAAAATTGTCTTATTTTATTTATGTGAATAACCAAACCTATTTCATTTATAGGGGTATTTATAAAGACATAAAACTTATATATTTTATTATGTAATTAAAATACATAAAACCCTCATTCCCTTTCCATGGGTTATAAATGACATAATTATCTTGTTTTAAGAACTTTTTAAAACATCATGATTTTGATATGAAACCAATTTATTTTATTCTATTTGGGTTATGTATGAAATATTTGGTTATGATATATGTGTCTCACATGAAAATAAAAACATATTAAGGTTTCTCCCTGATAGCGCTCCAATACATTGGGTAAAGAAATTAATATATAGTGATGAAAAGTTTTATGATACCTTGGTGAATAACCTTGGTAATTTTTATAACACCTTGGGGATGGACCTTGGTGATATGCTTATGAATGTATAAATAAATATTGTAGCCACATTCTCAAGTTATTTTTCAAGTTATTATTATCATTATATTCCTATTTATCATATCTTTATGATATTCCCCATGTTCTTATTAATGTCGATCAAGTTCACATGTAAACTGTTTCACTTGTTTTCCTTACCGGGTCTTCTGCTCACTCTTTCCTTTGATGTATGTCTCTAGGATATGAGATGTAGTAATTTTTCTTAGGATGAACTTTTCAAGAATACATTCAAGAGGATTAAAATATTGTTATATGTTTTCATGTATTATGTACCTTATTTCCAAGACACTAGACTTTAAAGATCCTCTATTTGTAAAATGAAATGAAAAGTTATGTAATAAAAAGGCGGGATGCCATATTGGTATCAAAGGATAGTTTAGTTATTTGTGGAAATTAGGCTATGAAAACTTTAGTAATAACCCTATAGAAAATTTTAAATATAGGAAAACGTCTGGGTATTTTAATGAAATATTAAGTAAGTGGTTTCCAAACAAAAAAACCATGTCTAGATACAAACAAGTGGATGGGGCTCTAGCACAGATGTATCTAGGGGTAAAACCTGAAAACACCACTTTGAGCTAGACTCAAATGGGAACTGGTGAAGGACAATAGAAATTTATTCACTCCTGGTTTGACACTCTCAGTGGATATGTTTAGTTAATCATAAGCTTTTTATGAATCATTATGACGGATTTAAAGAGAAATTTAACTGTTGTTAAAGAATAATATGTTTAAGCATGAAGTTTTAAGACATAAAAATCCTTTATAGTTAAAATATTCGTAAAGAAAATAATCTTCTCACTAAGGTTTTATTCTTATAGAAAATGGAGGGCAATAGGAGGAACTGTGCAAATGGTGACCGCAATGGACCATGCGTTGACAGCCCTCTGATGGAAGCCAGAATGGAAACTTTCATGAGAATAATGAACCAACTGACTCAAGTAATGGGAAATATCT
The DNA here is from genome assembly GCA_963277665.1 of Viscum album. Taxonomy (NCBI): domain Eukaryota; kingdom Viridiplantae; phylum Streptophyta; class Magnoliopsida; order Santalales; family Viscaceae; genus Viscum; species Viscum album. The sequence goes on along the minus strand of OY728155.1, from coordinate 184,773,327 downwards.
TGAATCAAGCTGAGATACCAATGTCACCATGAACAGAACAACTTTCTATTGAGCCCTTTATGTGTCAATAACCACCAACGTTCGGTGGATCTACCGGCCCATTGATTTCTGAACAATGGATCAGCTCTATCGAGAAGATCTTTTTTTGTGCTTTGTTGTTCAGAACAAGAGAAGATCACCCTTGTTGTTTAACGCTTAGATGGATAAGATTATCTGTGGTTGGAACTAATTAAAAACATGAGTCCAAGAGTGGAGGTTGAAGCAATGGAGTTGGAAGACTTCATAGGAATCTTCTTCAATAATTATTTCCCTCATTTGATGAGAACAAAAATGGAAAAGGAGTTTCTCATACTGAAGCAGAAGGAGAATGAATCTGTTGGTAGCTATGATATGAAGTTTACAAGACTTTATAATTACACCTCAAGATTTTTCATGGATCCTAATGGAAAGTTTTATAGATTCTTTGGTGGTCTAAGACCTCATCTGCGGAAGAATCTAGCCAACCGAGACTATGATAGCTATGAGGAGATCATGCAGAGTGATATGAAAGTCGAACTAGAGTTTGGTGAGACGCAGTGGTCTCATAAATCCAATGACAAGAAGAGATAAATGGAGCCAAAGTTGGGAAAGAGCTTTGATCCTGGAAGAGGAGGCAAGCAAGTGAAACATCCCACGTGTAATAAATGTACGAAGAAGCATTCAGGTAACTACATGCTCAGGAGAATGAAGTGCTACAAGTGTGGAAGAGATTTTCATATCGCACAGAATTGTCGTAGTGAGGTGAAGCCTCAACTTCCAAACACTAACAACAAGGTGAAGATGGTGTAGGCCCTACCTAATGTATAATTCTTCAAGTGTGGACAGTTTGGGCACTTTTCTAATCAATTTTCAAATCCAAGAGCAGTGGAGGGGAATCACCATCAGCCTTAGCATAGTCCAAGGGAGAAAGGTTGTGCTTTTACTATCACTACGGCTGAAATTGAAGCGCCAAATGATGTAGTGGTAGGTACTCTTGTTGTTCTCTCAAATCTAGCAAGTAATTTTTTTGATTCTAGTTATACACATTCCTTTATTTCCTCCACGTTTTCAAGGAATTTAGAATCAACCCATGAATTGATAAAAGTATACTTATCAGTCAAGACTCCTGGTTGGATTATCCAAGAATCATTAGTTTTTAGAAACTCTAGTATTTACTTTAGTGAGAACAATCTTATCAAAAATCTAGTATTAATTCCCATGTTGGAATTCAATATTATACTAGGGATGGACTGACTCTCGAAGTATAATGCTAAGATCAAATGAAGAAGCAAGAAGATCTCGGTAGTCTTGAATGGAAAACCTACAGTTATCTTCCAAGGAGATATATTTTAACCAGATCTTTGTCTAGAAGAACCTACTATATCCTTCTTTATGGAGTTGATCGGTGAAGAAGAAGAAGGAAATGAGAGTATAAGGATAGAAAATTTCCCCATTGTCCATGAATATATTGACATATTTCCTAAGGAGTTACCCAGACCTCCCCTAGAAATAAAGGTAGAGTTATCCATTGAACTCATACCTGGATCTCATTAGATATCAAAGACCCCATATAGAATGGAAAATGTTGAGCTGGAGTAATTAAAGAAAAAACTCCAAGATGTTTTGGAGAAGGGGTTTATCCGAACGAGTGTGTCTCCTTGGGGAGAACATGTTCTCTTTGTGAAGAAGGAGGATGGATCAATGTGGCTATGCATTGATTATAGAGAACTGAATGGGATCATAGTAAAGAACAAATAACCTCTTCCAAGAATTGATGACTTATTTAACTAACTTTGTGGGGATCAATTATTCTCTAAGATTGATCTTAGATCAAGTTATCATCAATTGAGGGTGAAGAGATAAGATATTCCAAAACTTCCTTCCAATCAAGATATGGGCATTATGATTTTTTTTATGCCCTTCAGACTGACTAATGCACCTTCTATTTTTATGGATCTGATGAATAGAGTCTTTAAGGACTACCTTGATAACTTTGTGGTAGTTTTTATTGATGATATTCAGATATATTCCAAAAGTTGTGAGGAGCATGAGGATCATATGAGGGTTATTTTTTAAACTCTATAGAAGGAGACGCTTTTTGGAAAGTTCAGAAAATGTGAATTTTGGTTACAACAAGTTGCTTTCTTTGGGAACATTATAACCAATGAAGGAATCATAGTTGACCCTGAAAAGACAAAGGTTGTAGAGGAGCAACCTCAGCCTACAACAATAACTAAGATTCATAGTTTCCTTGGATTAGTAGGATATTATAGGAGGTTTGTGAAAAACTTTTCATGACTTTATAATCCATTAACCAAGTTAACTTGAAAAGTTGCAAAGTTCATCTGAAAAAAGGAGTGAGGAAGTTTTACAAGATCTAAAAATAGATTGGTTATTGAGCCCATGTTAACTCTTCCCTCAAGTGGAGAAGGATTCGTTATTTTTAGCGATGTGTCACTGAAAGGTCTTGGGTGCGTCCTCATGCAAAATGATAAGTTGATTGCTTATGCATCTCAACAGTAGAAAACTCATGAGCAGAACTATCCTATTCATGATCTTGAGTTGGTTGCTGTTTTTTTTCTTTGAAGATATGGAGGCACTATCTTTATGGGGAGAAATATGATATATACACAGACCATCAAAGTTTGAATTATATTTTCACAAAAAATGAATTGAACATGAGGCAGAGTAAATGGTTGGAACTTCTTAAAGACTATGATTGTTTAATTCATTATGATCCTGGAAGAGCAGACAAATTCGTTGATGCATTAATTAGGAAAGACCCAGTTGTTCAGTCCATGATGAGGATTCAAAGAGATCCTTTGATCAATGACCTAGTAAATCTAGATGTGATAATTATAAGAAAAGGGACATCGTCAGTCCTATCCCAAATGATTTCTCAACCATCATTACTAGAGAAGATAAAGAAATCTCAGAAAGAATATCCTTTGTTACAGAATAAGTTTGAGGCTATGAAGGATGGGAAGTTTCGAGAGTTCGATGTTGATCAAGAAGGTGTACTGAAATTTCATACAAGACTATGTGTTCCATATATTATGGAAATAAAGAAGGAGATGATGGATAAATCGTGTATCTCTACTTTCTCTATACATTCGAGAAGAACAAAAATGTATAGGGACCTTCGTGATCATTATTGGTGGGATAATATGAAAAGGGGGATTGCTGACTACACTACAAGGTTCCTGATATGTCAGCAAGTGAAGGCAGAGCGGCGACTTCCTAAATGGGTATTACAACCACTACTCATACTAGCATGGAAGTGGGACAATTTCACTATGGACTTTCTCACTAGTCTCCTGATAACTTACAAAGGAAACAATGCAATATGGGTTATAGTGGACCGTCTCACCAAGCCTACCCATTTTATCTCTATTCAGGAAGATTTCTCTCTTGATCAACTTTCCAAAATTTACATGAAGGAAGTGGTAAGGCTGCATGGAGTTCCACTTTCTATCGTATTTTATTGTGATCCAAGGTTCGCATCAAAATTTTGGAGAAGTCTTCAACATGCTCTGAGTACCAAATTGAATTTTAGTATGGCCTATCACCCCCAAACTGATGGAAAATTTGAAAGGACTATTCAAACACTCGAGGACATGCTGAGAACATGCTCAATGAAATTTAAAAGTGGATGGGATCAACATCTCCCATTAGTTGAGTTCTCTTACAATAATAGTTTCAATTCGAGCATTCAAATGGAACCCTAGAAGCTCTATATGGGAAGTGATGTAAAACTCCTACTTGTTGGGATGAAGCTGATGAGAGAAAGCTTCTTGGGCCTGATCTTGTGCAAGAGATGACATAAAAGGTTCATGTCATCCAGCAATACATTAAGGCTGCTCAGAACCGGCAAAAGATCTATGTCGACAACAGTCGAAGGGACTTAGAGTTTGATGTTAGTGACAAAGTATTTCTTTGAATTTCACCTTGGAAGAGAGCCATTAGGTTTGGGAAGAAAGGGAAACTCATCCCTAGGTACATTGGCCCCTATGAAATCCTTGACCGCGTAGGAGCAGTGGCCTATCAGCTTGCACTTCCACCAAATCTAGCACAAGTTCATGATGTCTTCCACATATCCCTTTTGAGGAAGTACATACCTAGCCCTTCACATGTACTAAATCCAAAGGTGGTACAACTAGAACATGACCTCTTTTATGAGAAGCAGTTGGTGGAGATCTTGGATCATAGAGACAAGGTTCTACGCAACAAGACTACCCACCATGTTAAAGTGTTATAGAGGAACCACAAATACGAAGAATCCATGTGGGAAACAGAGTAGTCTATAAGGCAGAAGTACCCACACCTTTTCTCTTCTGAGGGTATGAGTTAAAATTTCAAGGGTGAAATTTCTTAAGGGGGGAAAATGTAACGACCCAAAATTTTGAATAATATTTATTTTATGATTTTGTATTTTATTTTGTACTCAATAAAACAATATCCTTTTATTAATGAAGTGAGTATAATTAAAATGAGGTCTTTGTGTTTCGACTGTTATATGATCGTTGGTCAATATGACTGTTGGAAACTATTATCTTAACGTTATGATTATTGTTTATAAATACAAATGATCATGATTAATTAATACATAAAGAAGATTTGATGGCCTCATCCATTAGACTCGAGCCGTACGAAGCCCATTTTTCGAAGCTTGGGAAGGAGGTGGCGTCGCTAGGCTTCGCTCTAGATCAAGCCCAAGTCGAACTTCAACACGTTAAGCTTGAATGAAATTGCTTATGGGAGAAGTTCAAGTGGTAGAAATCACCACTCGGGCAATGTTGTCTGAGCCACCCCAATATTCTATCACCTTTGCACACCTTACTCTTAGGTCTTATGCGTGCATTATTAGGGGTTATGTAACGAGACCTTAGTTACTTTGTGCAATCCCTTGGTATAAATAAAATTGTTGTTTCATCATTCCTATTTTAGGAATATCTTTTATTAATAAAGTATATGTTTAATTAAGAAAGATTTGATAAATTGATTTTGGAAGTAAAAAATTGAACTTTTCAGAGATTTTTCATACATAGAGAATTATTATGGTAAAATAAACATCATTTTTGAATTTCAAATGTCAAAACTAACCTAGGCTGAATTTTTAGAAGTTTTCTAAGAAGTTTCAATTTGATGAATAGTATTTTATGAATAGTGTTTTTTATGAATATTAAAAAATATTTTATTATTAAATAACTTTTTTTGTGAAATGATTTTCAAAAATCTGACATACATGGTTGTAATCAGGGTGAAAAATGTGGTTCAATAAGATCAAAATAATTTTTTGGTGAATAATAACTTTACCCTTTAGAATAGTAATTGTACCCTAATGAATGGTAATTTTACCAATGGAATGGTAAAATCACCTAAGGAGGTATAAATATGTTTTAGTCATCTTAAGTGGTAATGTGATATAATTATATCATAGTATAAGTAAAAAAATGTTTTAGAAATTATTAGTCAAGTATTAGTATTTTATTTATTTAATTTAATTTAAAATTAAATTAATTTTTATAAAATGGAGTTCACTTTTGGATTCTACACATCGAAAAATGGTTGGGTTGAATTTTTGGGATTTTTCTAAAATACTTGAATTTTTCATGAATAGTAAAAAAATACAGTTTTGAGTTTTCGGTATGTTTAATGACATCATAATGATGTATTAATTAATATAAAATGTTGGTCGACTTGTGTACAATAAATTATGATATGAGGTGTCCCAAGTGGCTAATATCATGGGAAAATACCATGGGAAGCCCATGGTTTTGCAAATACCACTAATGAGGTGTCCCTTGGAAATTAATAAAATAATCCTCCACTTTTGCTATAAATATCAACCCTTTCTTTCATTCCTTTCATTCCAAATTCCTCCTCAACAGAGCTCTGGTATTTTTACCTCCTAATGAGTCCTCCCAAGGTTCCCTTAATCCCCCCAAGGTCTCAACCTTTGAGTTTTTGAATTTACTCTTCAAGGTAAAGGGAACTTTTCACCCTCCTCTTTTAGTCAAAGACTTCTTTTTATGTTATGTCATTTAATTTCCATTGTCATATGTTGGGGTATGTTCTTCTATATCCTTGTTGTTGTCCATTTTATGTCTAAATGATGAGAGAGAATTTTTCCCCTCATCAACTCATTTTCCGAATTTTTAAGTGATGTTGTTAGACTGCTGAATTTTCGTAAGGGAATTCCCAAACTTCTCTTTTCCTTTCAAGTTCTCTTTTGTGTGTATGTCTTTCAAGTTTTCATACCATGTTCTTATTTCTATTTTATTCTGTCCATCTACTATATTATGAGTCATTTATGGATGGGAGACTTATGTCCCCTCTCTTTTTAATGTTTTATAAAACCATGTTGTATAGTCGTTATGTTACAGAATTGTCGTCTCAAAATCTCTCTTTTTCTCAAGAAATTCTCTTATTTTATTTATGTGAATACCCAAACTTATTTCATTTCTAGATGTATTTATCAATACATAAAAATGATATATATGATTCTGGAATTGACATACATAAAACTCTCATTCCCTTTCCATGGGTTATAAATGACATAATGATCTTGTTTTTAAGCACTTTTTAAAATGTCGCGATTTTGATATGAAACTTGTTTCTTTTATTCTCTTTGGGTTATGTATGAAATGTTTGTTTATGAAATATGTGGCTCACATGAAAATAAATACATATTAAGTGTGCGCCCTGATAGCACTCTAATGCATTGGGTAAATAAATTAATCTATACAGATGACAAGTTTTATAATACCTTGGTGAATAACCTTAGTAATATTTATGACACCTTGAGGATGGACCTTGGTGATATGCTTATAAATGTCTAAATTAAATGTTATAGCCACAATTTCAAGTTATGTTTCAATTTATTATTATCATGATATGCTTATTTATCATACATTTTATGATATTCCTCGTGTTCTTATTGATATCGCTCAAGTTCACATGTAAACTGTTTCGCTTGTTTTTCTTACTGGGCCTTTTGCTCACCCTTTCTTTTGATGTATATCTCCAGGATATGAGATCCAGTAATTGTTCTTAGGATAAAGTTTTCAAGAAGCCTTTCAAAAGGAGTAAAAGATTGTTATATGTTTTCATGTATTATGTACCTTATTTCTAATACACTAGACTTTGAAGATCCTCACTTTGTAAAATGAAATGAAAAGTTAAATGATAAAAAGGCGGAATGCCATATTCTCGGTTCTTTTTAAGAACTAAGAAAGATTTTTTATTAAATGGTGACAAATATGGGTTCTGGTATATTGGTTATATCAAGAATCACGACCCAACACAAACCACGGTATGACGGCTATCACCACGCCACGGTTTCTGATTTAGTGCATACTTTCAACAATAAAAATAGAGAAGATGCCAATCAATTTGATCTATAAATTTTCAGATTGGTACCATACAAGTGAGTTATGTACCTTCATACGATATTCAACTCGCATTAATCTAAGCATGTCATCACAATTCTTTCACATTTGAGGAAATCTATTGACAACAAATGCTTGGAAAACTCTTTTCAAAGGGTTTTTATCATCTGATATTTCATATTATAATATACCCAATATAAATGAACAATAGTAAATAGTTTGTCATAAATAAATAATAAGTAAATCATGATGCAAGGATGTTCCTAAATCAACATAACCAATTCATGATACATACATCAACATTTATGATCTCTCTCTAACTTCTTGGTTAGTTCTTCTCCAACAAAGATTACTTTTGATTTACGAATTTGGGAGCAATCATAGACTTCAAGAAAAGAATGACCCTCTCAAACGAAAATCCTATGTCCCAAGTAAACACCATTCGCCCATAAGAAAAGAATATTTAGTGCCCTTTATGTTCTCCCGAAAGAAATAACAGTAGGCACGAAATGGCCAGGCTGCTGTTGGGGCCCCTCTCAATCCTCATAATAATTTCCATAGGCATGTATCATACGATTATATCCCGACTCATTATTTGTGGTAAGAATTATTTTATTCTTGAAATATTTTGACGTAGGGCCCAAGACGTCGGAATCCGCTCGGGTGTTCACCATAGTCAACGGCTGCCGGACAACGATATGGCCGGCAGTGACGCCCGGAGAGAGCTTCAACGGCGGCGGCTTCGTCCTGAAGCCCGGCCAGTCCATGGTCTTCACCGCCCCGACAGGGTGGTCTGGTCGAATTTGGGGGCGGACGGGCTGCAGATTCGACGGCGCCGGCCACGGCTCCTGCGAGACGGGCGGCTGCGGCGAGGTCCTGCAGTGCGGGGCGGCGGGGAAGCCGCCCGCATCCCTGGCGGAGTTCACGCTGACATCGCCGACGGGCGACTACTACGACGTCAGCCTCGTTGACGGCTTCAACCTGCCGATGGCGGTGAGGCCCCTCAACGGACGGGGGAACTGCACCGTCGCCGGCTGCGACCGAGATCTGAGGCTGAGCTGCCAGTCGGAGCTGTCCCTCAGGGTGGCGGGCCGGACGGTGGCCTGCCGGAGCGCCTGCGATGTCTTCAATACCGACGAGTACTGCTGCCGGGGCGTCTTCGGGAACCCCCTCACCTGCCGGCCGTCCTTCTACTCTAAGGCCTTCAAGGCCGCCTGTCCGACGGCCTACAGCTACGCCTATGACGACCCCACCAGCATCTTCACCTGCTCCGCCGCCGATTATATCGTCACCTTCTGCTCGCCCAGGTCGTGCGGGGCGGGGCCGATAATTTAATTATCGTTTTTTTGCATACCGATCCCTCGGAAATTACCTATTTGCATTAACAGCCACTGATTCGTGATTTGTGACGGTTTAGGTCCCAGCCGGTGTGCATGTACCACGACGAGAGGATCGCCTGCAGCGGCTCCGCATCGGTCGCCGGGGAACGGTGGACCGTTACGGTTCTTTTGGGCTTTTGTAATATACTATTTCCCATTCTTTTTCTTTTAATATATATGTAAATGGTGATTAGTTTTAGTTTTAGTTTTAATTTATATATAAATGTAAAACAGTACCAAAACGTAAATACCCCGATACCCTCTGGCCTCAACTGAACATATAACCATATAATTATTTATGTTTCAGTTTATATAAATAGGCCGCGTGAGATGTAACATCACACCAAGTGACATGTTAATGATAATGGATGATCTAAGATATAACAAGGAGTCATATAATGACAATAATAAAGAGGATCCAAGATAGTAATCAAGAAATTCTTGACCTCAAGGGTCAATCCAACTCAGTAATAACTTGCACCCTAACTATAAAGGGTAAGACTGTAATTCAAGGGGCATCACCCAAGACATTCCACAATAATGTAATTCTAACGAAGTCCAAGAATCTCGTTCGAGGTAAAACAGGATAAGTAGTGACTGGACCAAATGGGTGTATCCATGGCACCTCAAGTTGGATCCAAGAAGTGTATCTAAGTCATCCTAATATCTGGATGATGATGAAGGGATCCTACGGCGGCATGTCAGACATCCACTAATAGACAAGGATAGGGTTCCAAGGTCGGTATCTCCTTGGAAACTGACATCTCTGAATCGAAATGGTGTCCGTGAGTGCGTAAATCATTCTCTCGAGAATCCAAGGATGGCTTGAGTTTAACCATTCCTATAAAGATGAACATGTTCATATGCAATAGGCATCTTATATTACATTGGTTGGGGAGGGGGAATAAACAAACAAAAATCTACCTAATTGCACACAAGGAGACTTGAAACCATGACCTCCCAAACACCACCACAGGGCCCAACCACTATGCAGTAGACACCTTATATTTGATTCATTTAATAAATTAAGCCTTGTAATACTCATGTCATTTAATAAATCAATTTGGTTTATTCCATACCTTTCATTAGTGTGATAAGGCATAACACGAACATGCAACCATTTAGCATTTAATTACTCAATCATTAATTAGTTTCACATTGCTACCTTCCATTTAGCATGCACTACTACATATATGCTCTTTTATAGCGTGCAAAAAGGTTTTTAACAGCACCAAAAAAGCACTGTTAATCGCAGTGCTGATAGGGGTCACCTTTATCATCACTAAAAAAACATTGATAAAAGAGGTCTTTTATCCACACTAAAACAAAGTGCTAATAATGGATTACCTTGTTGTAGTGTGATGTTAATATAACAACACACCCAATAAAAATCTATAATTTCAAGCAATGCAATATAAATTTTGTAAAGACTCGGAATTTCTGTGGAATTTTCTTTCTTAAATACATGAGAATTTTACGAGTCCGCGAAAACTAACGGCGCATGATTCTGATGCCCAGTGTGTCCGGAATCAATTTCTGATGTTTTGTTCAGGTACGTTCAGTAAACGTACGAGCGAGTTTTTATAACTTTAGAACCGGTGCTCGGAATTGAAATCTGAGGGCACTGTTGAACTCGCAGCGCCGGTATTCGCTTAAGAAGACTTTCACCTCGACTGCAGTTGGTCGAAAATAAAAGATAGTTTTTGGGTTTTAGAGAATGATTTGAATAAAAATAAAGTGTGTGGCTTTATTTTTATTTGATGGTTAAAACCTCCCCATGGAAGTTGAAGGTGGGGACCACCAGACCTTAACCTCTCATGAGAGGTTATGGTGGTGGGCCCCACCTGAACCTAACATCCTCTTCATGTTTAATATGGTGGGGACCACCCGAGGTTAAAACCTCTTGAACTCCCCATTAAGTGGGGAGAAACCTCTTGAGCTCCGCACTTTATGGTATGTCAAATCCTCCTCAGTAATTAATTGAGTCAACGCTTCCAATTAATTAATTATACCATTTGAATTTTGTGCCAACGATTAAATAATAGATAAACATAATCTATTATTTTGGGTTGCCATTTGTCTTTTGGTGGTACTTGGGAGAGGAGAGAACTAGGGAGAAAGCTACCAGCAAAGAACGTGTTCCACCGACGAAGAACGCTCCAACCGACGAAGAACGTCGACCTCGACCTCGACTTCGACTTCCTTCCTTGGAACCTCCTTCGACATAGGACGCGTTCGTCTTCAACGAATCGATGTCCGCCTTCTCGCGCAACGTCTACGATCAACGAACAAAGGTAGGGGTTCGAACTTTGTTTTGTTTCTCGTTCTTCGTTTTCCGTCGAGGATTATTATTTAGAAGTCGCATGCTATCACCCTAACGCAGAGAGTGTGGGCCGAACAAACATGACCTGACGCCTCCGCCTTCTTTGTGGAATTTGACGCTAAATGCGGCATGAGTCCGAGATGAGCGATACTCGTCAACTATGGTTGCGGATTGAAGGTGACGTCCGGAGGAGTGCGCGGCTACTTCCGGAACGAGAATCGGGCCACCGGAACTCGTCCGGTGACCCGCGGAAAGTTCACCGGTGGATGGAACCGACGAATGTCACCGCATGACAGGGGTGGCGCAACCGCGCCGCCGGAGGAGTAACCTACGACCGATGGGCCGCGGCGGTGTAGCGGTGGCCGGCGCAAGGCCGGCCGCGAAGGAAATCGGAGGCTCGAGTCGCCGGGTTGTCGAGGAAGGCGCGATGTAACCGCGCCGCATGGTGGAGCAAAAAGGGGGCCGTGGAGGTGCAGCGGCGGCCGGTGCAAGGCTGACCGCGAGAAGGACCGGCGACCCAAGCTGCCGGGTCGCCGGAGGAGACGTGGCGCAACCGTGCCGCGCGGGAGGTGACTGACTGCTCGGCCAGCCGGGAACAGCGGGACCCCCCCCCCCGCAAGGGTCCCGCGTGACGTGGACCGGCTCCACGTGGCGCCGGTTTTTGAATCCACCCGAATGGCTAAGCCGTTCGGGATTCCAGGGGGCGCAGCCTCCCCCTGGACTCGGCTAGGACGGACCCCACGGGTCCCCAACAGCGGGCCTCGCGCGGGCCGAGCCCAGCGCGGGCCGGACCCTGCCCAAGCCGGGTCGCCCCCACGCACCGGGTCGGACCCCCGGACCGGGTCAGACCCCAGTCCGGACCCGGGTCGATCCGCCTGGGTCGGACCGGACCCGGACCCGTTTGACCTGTTTCCACTCTTTTGCCCGTAACTTGAGCTACAGGCGTCCGATTGATGAACCGTCTGCAGCGGCAGAAAACTTGGAAAAAGATAGTTATTTTGGTATGCCCCACTTGAGGTTTGACCACAGTTGGTGTACGGCCGGGTTGGATCGAACGTAAATCCAACCGGGCCCTCAGAACGGAAATGCCAATAACTCTCAGACCGGGCATCCGATTGACGCATCGTCTGTCGCGTTGGGTTTCTTTTGGAAAGATGGATCTTTTGGATACATCAACTTGGGACTTTGTGGAATTTTATGTATAGAAACTTGGCTTATGGAGCGGACCCTCTCGGAATCAAGCATGCTTTGTGCGGAACCCTATGGTTGGCTGCGCTCTGACGGCTGTTCCTGGATCCTGTGTGGGTTCGACAGCTCTGACTACTGTTTCTGGATCCTGTGTGGGTTCGACAGCATAGATGATTCGGTGGCTACATTTGATCATCTCTATCTCTCTACATAAGTTGTATACCTGTGTGAGCTGAGTGAGTAACTTTTGTGTTTACTTCATGATTGAGATGAGTTACTTGATAACTTAGGTATATGTATGAGCATATACTTAAGTGAGGTTATCTGTTGATTTCATACTCTATGATTTATCCTTGGTGGATTTTGAGAGACCTTGAGGGTCTTGGGGTCTATACTGAGAACCGTTATACTCACCCCTGCACGGGCTATGCCCGCACCTCGTTGTGTTGGATGCAGATGACGGACAGTGCTAACCGAGGCTGAGTGTACCAGGACTGGACGATACCCAGAGGTGGACCACACAGCGTGACGGTACACGGAGGAGACAAACAGACGTGGAGTGCTGTGGAGGCTATTTGTACCTACCCTTCAGGTAGGATTTCCCAGTGGACGATCCAAGAGTTGTTTTCCCTTTTATCTGTTTTGTCCTTTTCAGTTGTGCTTGTACTTTACAGTTGAGCTTGTATTTCTAGCCCCTTTATTTTCAGTACTCTCTTGTTATACAGTTTTACTTAGTATTTTTTATCCAGATGTGTGCTCTGTTGTGTGTGTTTACAGTTATAAAGGCAATGCCTTCCCAGATTTAGGGAATTAGGCTTTTGGTGCTAGTCGCCAGCCCCTGGCCTATGGAAGGTGGGTTTGGGGTAGTCATGACACTGGACCCGGGGGATGGGTCATGACAAATTGGCATCAGAGGAGTCGGTTATACCGAAGAACTTAGGAATCTGAACTTTTCTGTGAAGCAATAGTGTTAAGTGCAGTGAGTGTGATTTTTAGTTCAGGGAGTCCAGTGTTGGTGCAGCGGCCGACGTATCCATACACAAGGACCCTAACTTCTGATTTCTAACTCAGTGCATGAAAACACTGATTGTGTGTGTGTTTCAAGAGTTTTCTTAATGATCTCTTTGAGTCAACTCACCAGATATAACTTACTGACCGTGACACACATGTTTTTTTTCAGGATGACCCCACACAGATAGCCATCTAGGGTTCCGAGATTTATACGAGATGACAGCCCACCGAGCGACGAGGCCTCGGTGCAGAGCCCTATTACAGCAGAGGCACCAGCAGTACCACTATCTGTTGGGCCACCGATGCCACCAGCCCCAGCAGCAGAGAGTGCACGCCACTTGAGCGCGTTGCACGAGTTCCAGCGCCAGAGGCCGCCCAGGTTCAAGGGTGAGACGGACCCGCAGGCAGCTAAGGATTGGCTGGAGGCTGTGGTGAGAGTATTCAGAATGGTAAGGACACCATCCTACCTTATGGTGATCCTTGCTGTAAGTTTCCTTCAGGCAGCAACAGACAAATGGTGGAGCCTGATGCTCCAGGTGCATGACGAGGCAACACTACTCTGGGCAGACTTCGAGTGCCTGTTTCGGGTGGAGTTTGTCCCAGCCACCCTACGTACAGTGCAGATACAAGAGCTACTTCATCTGTAGCAGGGCAACATGACGGTGGCATAGTACTCAGCGAGGTTCACCGACCTCTCGCGCTACTCCACTGATATGGTACGAGACCCATTCTTCAGGGCCCAGACCTTCGAGCAGGGGCTCAGGTGAAAGATCAGGGCTTTGATGATCTCCCTCAGCCTCCCGACGCAAGCAGGAGTATTGGAGTGAGACCTCTTAGTGGAGAGTTTCCTTACTGAGCAGTCACCAGCAGCGAGACCCACCACCGGGCGTCACGTAGCGGAGTCTTCTGCAGCTGGCAGTAGACAGATGTCGCAGAGATCCAAACGGACCAAACCATCAGGTGGACGACCTCAGGACACGGGTTCAGTTGTGCGAGGCACGTGAGACAGAGCCAGTCATTTGAGGTATAAGCAGTGTTTCACATGCGGCGGGCAGGGTCACATGGCTCATGACTGTCCGACCCGCCGTTCGGATGGTCAGCAGATAGTTGAGGGACCTCCCAAGAAGAGGCAGAGATTTGATCGAGGCGATCCGCAGGGCGTAGGCGAACGTGGTAGAGGAGCTGGTCGTGCAGCTGGCGGTGGACGATGTTATGAGGTGTTACCACCACCACCACCACCAGGAGGTCCACCCCAACCGCAGGGAGCAGGTGGATAGGTGAGAGCTCAGTTCCATGAAGCTGAGGCTTATGATCGTGGTGCTCCAGAGATGATTCGAGGTATGATCTGTGTCTACTCCACCTTAGTTATAGTTCTTATAGACATAGGTTCCAGTCACTCTTTCATTTCCACCACCCTTGTTCGGAGCTCAGAGATTCCGATGGAGCTGTTGGCTCGATCCTTATGGCTAGAGATTCCTATGGGAGCAGATTCAATGATTAAGCACTAGTGCCGACAGTGTGAGCTTACTCTAACAGGCGAGAGCTTCAGCTGGGATCTCCTAGTAGCGACGTTGAGGCCTTACGACGTCAACTTGGGTATGGACTGGTTATCTACAGTCCATGCTCAGATCGACTGTATTAGGCACAAAGTGTGTTGTGTCCGCACGGATGAGACTAGGTTTACCTTCACCAATGAGAAGGGAGCCTATGCAGCACATAAAAGACTTACTCGGAGGAGGGTGCGGCCGATCACTCATCAGTTGGCCTACCTTACCCTCAGAGCAGTTGATGTGGAGAGTCCGACTTATCCTGTAGTGGTGGACCAGTATGCATATGTTTTCCTTAATGATGTCCCATGACTACCTCCTCGTAGAGAGGTGGACTTTTACATTGACTTGTACCCCGGGATGACACCGATATCAACTCTAGCATATCAGATGACTCTCGTGGAGCTATGCGAGCTGTGGGTACAGCTAGAGGACTTGCAGGGGAAGAGATTCATCTGAACTAGTGTTTCTCTTTGGGTAGCCCTGATTCCATTCTCCAAGAAGGCGGATGGGAGCTTGAGGCTTTGTGTCGACTATCGTCACCTGAACCAGGTGACCGTGAAGAACAAGTATCCACTCCTGAAGATTGACAACCTCTTTGATCAATTGAAGGAAGCACGGTGGTTCTTGAAGATAGACTTCAGATCAGGCTATCACCAGCTCAGAGTTCGAGATGAGGATGCGAAGAAGACATATTTCAAATGTCAGTAAGACCACTACGAGTTCTTGGTTATGTCATTCGGCGTAACCAACGCTCCAACAGTGTTCATGGGACTCATGAACATGATTTTCCAACCATACCTCGATCACTTTGTCTTAGTCTACATCGATGACATTCTAATCTACTCAACTACTGAGGAGGAGCATGCCTACCATTTGTAGGTAGTACTGGACACACTCCAAGAGCACCAGCTTTATGGTAAGTTCTTGAAGTGCCAATTTTGGATCCGAGAGGTTCACTTTCTCAGACATGTCATCTCGGAGGCTGGAGTTGCAGTAGATCCAGTGAAGATTGATGCAGTACTTTCTTGGGAGACACCCAGGAGTGTGACGGAGGTACGAAGTTTCCTGGGTTTGGCTGGACACTACCAGAGGTTCGTATCAGACTTCTCCAGAGTTGTAGCACCACTATCAGCCTTGAAGAAGAAGGGGTAACCCTTTATGTGGTTAGAGAGATGCCATCAGATCTTTTAGGAGCTGAGGCAGAGGCTGACTAGTGCCCCCATCTTGAGGCTTCTAGAGGAGAGCATAGGGTATTTAGTTTACTACGACGCATCAGGGACCAGACTCGGGTGTGTCCTGATACAGGAGTGAGCAATGATCACTTATGGTTCTCATCAACTGAGACAACATGTTCAAAACTACGCCACCCATGACCTGGAGTTAGCAGCAGTGGTCTTCACCTTGAAGATGTGGCAGCACTATCTGATGGGTGAGCATTTCACAATCTACTCTGACCACCAGAGTCTCAGGTATATCTTCTCTAAGAAGGACCTAAAACTGAGACAACGATGATGGCTTGAGTTCCTCCAGGACTATGAATTTGAGATAGTCTATACTCCTGGGAAGGGGAATGTTGTAGCTGATGATCTCAGCAGGAGATCAGGTATTTAGCTTCTAGGAGAGGCGACAGAGCAGCTGGCTGCTTTACAAATATCCTTTGTGGACCAAGATGGAGCAACTTTCCTTCAGTCTCTTACAGTTACTCCTCCACTTCTTCAGTGATTTAGGGAGGCACAACATGGAGACACTGACTACGAGACATGACATTCTTAGATATCCACATGACAAACACCTGATGGATTTTCTGAAGATGGGGAGCACGACATTCTCTTAAGTGGACGTACTATGGTACCGGTGTCACTTCGGGAGGAAGTGTTGAAGGAGTTCCAGACATCTCCTATAGCGGTACATCCAGGAGTGGCAAAGATGTACCAAGATCTCCAATGACAGCACTGGTGCCCAGGTATGAAGAAGGAAGTAGTGGAGTTTGTCTCTCGATGCCTCACTTGTCAGCAAGTGAAGGTAGAGAATTAGGTACCAGTAGGCTTGGTTCAACCTTTAGAGGTCCCATAGTGGAAGTGGGATGGGATATCCATGAACTTCGTGACAGGAATTCCATATACATCTAGGGGTCACAACTCGATTTGGGTGATCGTCGACCGACTCACCAAGTCGGCCCACTTCCTACCGATCAGATAACAGGGTTCAGTAGAGAGCTTGGGACGCCTCTTGTGAAGGAGATTTTGCGGCTACATGGAGTACCTTCTTCTATTGTCTCCAATCATGATGCACAATTTACTTCCCGGCTATAGAAGGGGTTGCAGAAGGCTTTCGGGATGCAGCTTCGTCTGAGCATTGCCTTCCATCCTCAGACAGATGGCCAGACCGAGAGGGCCATTTAGACCCTTGAGGATATGATGCGTTCTTGTGTCCTTGACTTCGGTCGCATCTAGGAGGATCACTTACCTTTGGTGGAATTTTCATACAATAATAGCTATCACTCCACTATAGGGATGACACCTTTTGAGGCATTATACGGGTGACCCTGCAGATCACCTTTGTGCTAGTCTGACCTAGGGGAGTTAGCACTCGTGGGACCAGAGATGGTACAGGCTACCACGGAGAAGGTGAAGATCATCCAGGAGCGGATGAAGACTGCACAGAGCAGGTAGAAGTCATATGCCGACAGGTGACAGAGACCTATAGAGTTCGAGGATGGCGACCACGTCTTTCTACGGGTTTCACCTCGACGTGGTTTACAGAGATTTGGACGAGGCGAAAAGTTATCTCCGAGGTTAATCAGACCTTTTTAGGTCCTCAGCAGAGTTGAAGATGTGGCATACCGCTTATCTCTTCCACCTCAGTTGCACCGGGTGCATGACGTCTTCCATGTATCCCAGTTGAGGAGATACGTGCACGACCCTTCTCACATCATCGACCATGGAGAGCTGGATATCGACAATGGGGCGACATTTATAGAGGTTCCAGTGGAGATTAAGGATCGACAGGAGCAGGTCCTTCATGGATGGTCGATACCTCCGGTGCACGTTCGTTGGCAGCATGTGAACCTCCATGAGAGCACATGGGAGCGGGAGGCTCAGATGCGTGCTCAGTACCCCCATTTGTTCCCTTAGTTTGAGTTATAACTTATAGGGACGTAAATCCCTAAGGTGGGGAGAATGTAAAGACTTGGAATTTTTGTGGAAATTTTTTTCTTAAATACATGGGAATTTTACGAGTCCGCAAAAATTGGTGGCGCATGATTCCGAGGCCCGGTGTACCCAGAATCAATTTCTGAAGTTTTGTTCGGGTACGTTCAGTAAATGTACGAGTGAATTTTTATAACTTTACAACCAGTTCTCAAAATTGAAATCCGAGGGCACCGTTGACCTCGCAGTGCCGATATTCTCTTAAGAAGACTTTCACCTCGACTGCAGTTGGTCGAGAATAAAAGATAGTTTTTAGGTTTTAGAGAATGATTTGAATAAAAATAAAGTGTGTCAATTTATTTTTATTTGTTGGTTAAAACCTCCACATGGAAGTTAGAGGTGGGTACCACCAAACCTTAACCTCCCATGTGAGGTTATGGTGGTGGGGCCCACCTGAACCTAACCTCCCCTTCTTGTTTAATATGGTGGGGACCACCCAAGGTTAAAACCTCTTGAAATCCCCATTAAGTGGGGAGAAACCTCTTGAGCTCCCCACTTTATGGTGCCAAATCCTCCTCAATAATTAACTGATCCAACGCTTCCAATTAATTAATTATCCCATTTGAATTTTGTGCCAATGATTAAATAATAGATAAAAAAATTCTATTATTTTGGGTTGGCATTTGTCTTTTGGTGGGACTTGGGAGAGGAGAGAACTTGGGAGAAAGCTCCCAGTGAAGAATGTGTTCCACAGACGAAGAATGCTCCAACCGATGAAGAACGTCGACCTCGACCTCGACTTCAACTTCCTTCCTCAGAACCTCCTTTGATGAAGGACGCGTTCGTCTTCAACGAATCGACGTCCGCCTTCCCACGCAACGTCGGCGATCAATGAACAAAGGTAGGGGTTCGAACTTTGTTTTGTTTCTCGTTCTTTGTTTTCTGTCGAGGATTATTATTTCGAAGCCGCATGCTATCACTCTAATGTGGAAGGTGAGGGCCGAACAAACATAGCCCGAGCCCTCCGCCTTCTTTGTGGAATTTGATGCTAAAAGTGACATGAGTCCAGGATGAGTGATACTCATCAACTATGGTTTTGGATCAAAGGTGACGTCCCGAGGAGTGCACGACTACTTCCAGAACAAGAATCGGGCCACCGGAACTTGTCCGATGACCCGTGGAAACTTCACCAGTGGATGGAACTGAAGAACGTCACCCCGTGACGGTGGCGGTGCAACCACGCGGCCGGAGGAGTAACCTGCGGCAGACGGGCCGTGGCGGTGCAGCGACGGCCGACGTAAGGCCGACCGTGAAAGAAATCGACGGCTCGAGCCGCCAGGCTTCCAAGGAAGGCGCGACGCAACCATGCCGAGTAGTGGAGCAAAAACAGGGTCGCAATGGTGCAGTGGCGGCCGACCACGAGAAGGGCCGGTGGCCCGATCCACCGGGTCGCCGGAGGAGGCGCGACGCAACCGCGCCGCACGGGAGGCAGCTGGCTGCTTGGCCAGCCGGGAACAGTGGGAACCCAACGCATGGGTCCCGCGTGACTCAGACCAGCGTCACGTGGCGCCCGTTTTAGAATCCACATGAACGGCTAAGCAGTTTGGGATTCCAGGGGGTGCGACCTCCCCCCATGGACGCGGCTAGGGCATACCCCATGGGCCGCCAGCCGCAGGCTTCACATGGGCTGGACCGTCCTCGCAGGCCGAGCCGCCCCCACGGACTGGGTCGGACCACCAGACTAGTTCGGACCCACGGACCTGGTCGGAGCCCAGTCTGGACCCAGGTCGGGCCGGGTCGGTCCAACTGGGCTGGACCGGACCCGGACCTGTTTGACCTATTTCCACTCTTTTTCCTGTAACTTGAGCTACGGGTGTCCGATTGAAAAACCTTGTGTGGCGACAGAAACCTTGGAGGAAGAATGTTCTTTTGGTATACCCCACTCGATGTTTAGACACAGTTGGGGTACAACCGGGTTGGATCGAACGTAAATCCAACCGGGCCGTCGGAACGGAAATGCCAATAACTCTCAGACCGAGCGTCTTATTGACGCACCGTCTATCATGTTGGGTTTATTTTGGAAAGATGAATCTTTTGGATACATCAAATTGGGACTTTGTGATAGTTGATGTATAGACACTTGGCTTGAGGAGCATACCCTCTTGGAATCAAGCATGCTTTGTGTGGAACCTTGTGGTTGGCTGCGTTGTGACAACTGTTCCTGGATGCTGTGTGAGTTTGACAGCTCCAACTACTGTTCCTGGATCCTGTGTGGGTTCGACAGCTCTGAAAACTGTTCCTGGATCTTGTGTGGGTTTGACAACTCCAACTACTGTTCTTGGATCCTGTGTGGGTTCGACAGCTCTGATGACTGTTCCTGGATCCTGTGTGGGTTCGACATCTCCGACTACTGTTCCTGGATCCTGTGTGGGTTTGAAAACATAGATGATTCAGTGGCTACATCAAATCATCTCTATCTCTCCACATAAGTTGTATAACCGTGTGAGCTGAGTCAGTAACTTTTGTGTTTACCTCATGATTGAGATGGGTTACTTGATAACTTAGGTATATGTATGGGCATATACCTAAGTGGGGTTATCTATTGATTCCACACTCTATGATTTATCCTTGGTGTATTTTGAGAGACCTTGAGGGTCTTGGGGTCCCTAATGAGTATCGTTATACTCACCCCTGCATAGGTTATGCTCGTACCTCGTTATGTTGGACGCAGACGACGGGTAATGCTGACCGAGGCTGAGTGTACCAGGACTGGACGATACCCAGAGGTGGACCACACGGTGTGAAGATAAACGGAGGAGACAGATGGATGTGGAGTGCTGTGGAGGCTATCTGTACCTACCCTTAAGGTAAGATTTCCCAGTGTACGATCCAGGAGTTGTTTTCCATTTCAGCTGTTTTTTCCTTTTCAGTTGTGCTTGTACTTTACAGTTGGGATTGTATTTGCGGCCCCTTTACTTTTCAGCACTCTCTTGTTATACAGTTTTACTTAGTGTTTTGTATCCATCTGTGTGCTCTGTTGTGTGTGTTTACAGTTATAAAGGCAATTCCTTCCCAGATTTAGGGAATTACGCCTTTGGTGCTAGTCTCCAGCCCCTGGCCTATGGAAGGCAGGCTTAGGGTAGTCACGAAATGGGCCCCAGGGGACGGGTCGTGACACGTTTAATTGACATCATGAATACAAAAATTTCCATCCATGGTATATACAAAAAACACTACAATATACATTTCAAACAATGTTTTGTATAATTATAATTACAATTATCCAGCAAACATTTGAAAACATTAATGGTTCATCTTTTGACGCCCGTGATTCCCTCTCAAAAATGTCCACCCATGACATCAGTTTCCAAACAAATCATCTCAACCCGAGAAACAAATTATGCCCATATAAAAAAAATATTATGTTAATAATACTATAAAGAAATAAATTAAGCATTTATATGAAAGAATACATTGATAAAATGTCAATTTTTAATAAAAAAAGACACATTTTGAGTTATATCGGTGACATCATGCATCGTATTGAGGTGGAGTTGATTCCTACCAATCAAAAATGAGTTATGGACTGTTGTCCTAAAATATTAAAACAATCTGAATGGGTTTTCTCAGTTTTGAGTATGTCACTTGTTCTTTTACTAAA
The DNA here is from genome assembly GCA_963277665.1 of Viscum album. Taxonomy (NCBI): domain Eukaryota; kingdom Viridiplantae; phylum Streptophyta; class Magnoliopsida; order Santalales; family Viscaceae; genus Viscum; species Viscum album. Next base: position 184,751,657 of record OY728155.1, on the reverse strand, counting down.
ATTAATATCAATTTTAAATAATGTCACATTTGGAGTTATACCGGTCACACCATGCATCAGATTGAGGTGTAGATAATTCCTACCTGTCACAAATTACTAATGGATCGTTTTTATAAATTATTAATTCAATCTGAATGAATTTACTCACTTTTCAGTATATCAGTTGTGTTTTTTTAATAAAATGTCATTTCAAACTTGAAACATGCATTTTGAGTCATATCGGTCGCATTGTACATCGGTTTGACATGAGACTGCTTCATACACTTCACAAATGACTTATGAATAATTGTACTAAATTATCAAGACAATATGAGTGTGTTTTCTTTGTTTTCAATGAGTGAAATTTTTTGAACTAAAATGTTAATTTTAAACTGATAATAGACACTTTTAGTTATTCCAGTCACATCGTGCGCCAGATTCATGTGTGGTTGATTCCTACACCTCAAAAATGACTCATGTATTGTTTTCCTAGAGTATCAAAACAATCCAAACGAATTTTCTTAGTTTTTAGAATGTCACATGTTCTTTCTTACTTAAATTAATGTCAATTTTAAATAAAAAGACACACTTGGAGTCATACTGGTCACACTGTGCATCGTATTAAGATGTGGTTGACTCCTACATGTCACAAATGACTCATGAATTGTTTTCCTAAATTATCAAAACAATACTGAATGCGTTTTCTTGTTTTTCAGTATGTCACTTGTTCTTTTTACTAAAATTAATGTCAATTTTAAATAAAAAGTGACATTTGGAGTTATACCGGCAACACCGTGCATCATATTGAGGCGGGGATGATTCCTACCTATTAAAAATTAACGATGGATAATTTTCTTAAAGAATCAAAATAATATGAATGTGTTTACTTGTTTTTTAGTATGCCAATTGTGTTTTTTTACTAAAATGTCATTTCAAACCAGAAACACGCATTTTGAGTCATATCGGTCGCATCGTACGTCAGTTTGATGTGATACTGCTTCATACACGTCATAAATGACTTATGAATCGATGTACTAAATTACCAAGACAATCAAAGAGTATTTTCTTAGTTTTTAGTGAGTGAAACATTTTAAACTAAAATGTCAATTTTAAACTGATAACATACACTTTTATTCATATCAGCCACACCATGCGTCAGATTGAGGTGGGGTTGATCCCTACATATAAAAAATGAATCATGGATCGTTTTCCTAAAGTATCAAAATAATATGAATTTGTTTACTCGGTTTTCAGTATGTCACTTGTTCGTTTTACTTAAATTAATGTCAATTTTAAATAAAAAGACACACTTGGAGTCATAGCGGTCACACCATGCGTTGGATTGAAGTGTGGTTGACTTCTACACATCACAAATGACTCATAGATCATTGTACTAAATTATCACAACAATATGAATGTTTTTTCTTGGTTTTCAATTTTTCACTTATTCCTTTTACTAAATTTAATGTCAATTTTAAGTAAAAAGAGATACTTTTAGTCACACCGGTCACACCGTGCATCGTATTAAGATGAAGTTGACACATAAAAAATGACTCATGGATCATTTTCCTAAAGTATCAAAACAATATGAATGCGTTTGATCGGTTTTCAGTACGTCACTTGTTCTTTTTACTCAAATTAGTGTCAATTTTAAATAAAAAGACACACTTAGAGTCATAGTGTTAGTTCCAAAAAGGGCCTAGTTATCCTGAGAGGGGGGGGGGGGGTGAATCATGGTATGAATATTCTTTCTAAACTTCTTTCTGCCCCACTAGATACTGACCTCTTTATTACAAGGTTCACTTCTTATTCACTTTAATGTTAATGTTGATCATATCCTTTCCAATTTTATCTGATGATAATGCAATGAAAGTAAACAATAAAGAAAGCACAAGGACACACATATTTCTATTGGGTTCACCCTCACTAGGCTATGTCTAAGGAGCATACAATGACGATGTTCCGATGTACCAAATTCACTAAAGATCACTACTAAATACAAGGTTTTGGATAGATTACTTCTATGCAAAGGCTCACTATCTTTACAAAGTTTAGGGTCTTCTCACTGCATTCCCAAGGGTCACTCCCTATGTCTCTTCCTCTGGATCACTACCGGTGGGAAGGATCACCATATTCCTCTTCCTCCAGTCACTTCTCTTAGAAGGGATCCACTAACAGTTTAAAGAATTTTTAAGTCCCTTTATTTTCTTGAATTATACATCCTCAAATGTAGATAGATGCCCTGTTGAAGTTCAACTTTCACCCACAGATGAACACCACTTTACCACAGATATACTAGGAAACTTCACACTTTCTATGCAACCTTAACTTGACTTGCGCGCCACTTCAATGACTTGCATGAAACTTCTCCCTTATCATAGAAAATCAACTTTCATGCCACACACTACTTGCACACAACACCCTTATTATAGTCACAACTTTCATGCCACACACCCTTTTACAACCAACTCACTATTGGTGGGAAACTACCATCTGGCGTGCAACTTTTGAATAATTCACTACTTGTGTGACCTCACCACTTGCACGACCAGAGCTTAAATTTTCTCTAAGTTTTGAGCTTATAATCAAATGAGGGGGGTAGAAACCTATTTATAGGCATTTTGGGGACCCCGTGCAAGGCATAAAACTTTCCCCCTTCCGTGCAAGTCCATTCACCCTAGCCATTGTCGCACAACTCACCTTGCATGCCAACTCCAAAACTTGCATGCCCTTATTTCCTTTGACAAATTTTGATGAACTGATCTTGAAAAACCTATGGAGAGAAACTTTATAAACCTTCTTATGACTAGCATGAAAGTCCCTTTTCCCAAAACACATTTCACCATTCTCCAACTTTTGGAACAAAAAATTTGGCAAACACTAGAAAACAACACCACCTTGTATACACTCTTTTTGTACTGCCTCCAAATCGTCCATTCTTTTTTCATGGATTCTTGTAAATATAGTTTGTCAAAAATATCTCTAGAATTCCACAGTAGACCATAAAAATGAAGGTCCCGGGTGTAGCAAAAGCTCTTGAGTGGATGTGCCCACTTGTCTTTTTGTCATTAGCAATGATCAATCCAGGATCAATACGACGATAAATGCCAGACTCCACGGATTGAATCACAAAAATAGACAAAGATGAAGAATAGTCTCGGAACCACAAAAGGAGGATTGTCACAGGTTGATTATAATTAATTTAATTAATTGAAAATAAGTACCTTTTATGGCGTTATTTCTTCATTGATATTTCTGATCACGTTCCGATGTGATTCGTCATTGCGTCGCAGAAGCCAAGTGTATACTTCCTCTAGAGGTGAACCACACATGCACCCCGTATCTCTAGAAGATGCCAAAGTAATCTCCGGGTGCTAGTGTGGAGAATCCTTTGCTTGCATTTTATGCCTTAGATCGCCTTGATCCGATGGAGTAGGATCTCTCTCGGTCTTGAGAGAGTTCTTGGAGGAAAGAGTTCTTTCAGCCTTGAGAGAATTCTCTAGATTTGTGGTGCATAACCATTAGGGAAAAACGTTGGGGTTATGAGGATATTTATAATCAGGTTTGAGGTTATAGAGTTATGAAAATAAATAAATGTGTTACACATTTTATTTATTTCATTAACCCTTATTGAAAACCCCCATCTTGAATCATTAATTCCTTGACATGCGTTATAGAGTTATGATAATAAATAAACGCGTTACGCGTTTTATTTATTTCATTAAATCTTATTGAAAACCCACATGCCGAATCATTAATTCCTTTACATGCACCCACGCTGATTATAATAAATATCATTTAATTAAACAATATTATTTCCTCAAAATCCCGACTGGAAAAACTACATGGAGTGTAATCATTAATACATGGCATGTACTCGTTTTTCATTTCCTTTCCAAAATGAAAACTACACGGCGTGTACATTCAATGTACACGACGTGTATATATTATTTTCATTTTATTATTCCTACAACATTAAAACAATTTAGGCTTCCTTGAATAATTATTAAACCACATATGGGAATAATCTTTATTCTACTTGAGATACTTCGATACACTTAGTGTGTGACCCTCTAGGCCTCTTTCTCATTGGCATTAGGCGGTCTTGCCTAAAGTCCAAGATTACTGTCTAGAAACGAGTCAAGGCACCCAAGAGAAAGAAGTTGATGCTGCATTGATGTGTCACCTCATATGAATGATTACCGTGTAATTTAATCCCTTTGTCTCAATATCTCATCAAGCAGGTTTCATGGCAGTGTCATAAACCTATATGCTTGATCCATCATTCTTTGACTTCTAGAAATAAACTCGTTGTAACACCATGACCATGGAATTTGGGTGACAGTTCTATTTCAATCAAAGGGATTGAGATATCTACTTCCATAAATATGGAAGGGACAAATTCTTCCTCGACTTATCCATTAACAACATGTCATTCGTGACGCACCCAACGTACCCTACTTCCCGCCAACTGTCTTCATGACGGTTTTCGTCAGAAAATTTAAGTGCATGAGTCATGACATGAGTTAATGATAATCTTTCAGTATAAGGACCATTACACACGCTCGTAGATAGCAATGCCCGATGACACCAAGACATGCATAATTACTACTGGTGGGTCTATTGTCATAATCTCCAATCTTGGATATTACCAAGTGAAAACTCCATGAGATAGAGTATCGTCTTCTTACGATTACTCGCACATGATGGTCTGTATACTATGTGTCCTATCATGGTATGTCATCCAACCATAGAACTTTATTTAAGAATATTGTTATAGCATTTCAAGGTTCTCATCATATCAGGGATCTTCCATGACCTTATTAATGCAACAAATATTCTAGGACATTATTATATTGTAGTAATGCAGAACAATGAACAATATATAATAAGTGTACATTCATGTAATCAAAGTATAAACAGTTGGTTCTCAGGACACCAACTCTAAAAAACTCCCACTTGGACTAGAGCCAACTGCCTATGACTTTTAGTCTGCTAGACCTCACATGATTATCATGTTTCTGCTGAGTCAAGACTTTAGTCAAGGGGTCCGCCACGTTGTCTTCCGTGGAAATACTGCTCACTGCAACTTCACCTCTCTAAGAAAAATCCCTCAAGAGATGATACTTCCGAAGTATGTTCTTTGTCCACTGATGTGACCTTGGATCTTTTTCAAGTGCCACCGCTGTAGTATTATCACAATAGAGTGTTATAGGATCTTTACTACTAGGTACTACATCCAGCTCTTGGATTAAGCTTCGCATCCATACTGCTTCTTTAGATATCTCAAAAGCTACGATATACTCGGACTCTACTGTAGAATCTGCAACCACACCTTGCTTTGAGCTCTTCCAGCTCAATGCACCTCCATTCATACTGAAGATGTATCCAATATGTGACTCCATGTCATCTTGATCAGTCTGGAAAATAAAATCTACATGTCCTCTGATGACTAGTTCCTCATCTCCTCCATAAACCAAGAACATATCCTTAGTACGCCTCAGATACTTAAGGATAGTATTGACTGCCATCCAATGGTGGTCTCTTAGATTAGCTTGATATCTGCCTACCATACTTAATGCATAAGCAACATCTAGCCTTGTACATAGCATAACATACATGACTGATCCAATTACGGATGCATAATGGATCCTTGCCATTTTCTTTCTTTCCTCATGTGTCTGAGGACACATTTTCTTGGAAAGATGAATTCCATGTGACACTGACAACAATCCCCTCTTAGACTGTTTTATAGTAAATCTCTTCAGTATCTTGTCAATGTATGTACTTTGACTTAGGCCCAACATTCTATTGGATCTATCACGATGGATCTTGATCCCAAGAATATATTCTGCCTTTCCCAAGTCTTTCAAAGAGAAGCATTTATCCAACCATTCCTTAACTAACTGTAAGATAGGTACTTCATTTCTAATTAGTAATATGTCATCAACATATACTATTAGGAAAACAAATGCACTTCCTTTAAAATTTTTGTATACACAAGGCACACATTCATTCTTAACAAAGCCAAATTCTGTTATGACTTCATAAAAATGAATGTTCCATGACCTTGATGCTTTCTTTAATCCATAAATGGATTTCTGAAACTTGCACACCCTGTTGGAATCCTTTGGAGTCACAAACCCTTCAGGTTGTGTCATGTAGAAATCTTCTCGGAGGTTCTCATTAAGGAATGCTATTTTGACATCCATTTTGAAAATTTCATAGTCATGGTAAGCAGAAATGGCCAATAGGATTCTAATGGATTTCAGCATCACAACCGGTGAAAAGGTTTCATCATAGTCAATTCCTTGAAACTGTCTAAAACCTTTTGCAACCAGTCATGCCTTATAGGTGCAGAATTTTCCCTCCATGCCCAGTTTCTTCTTGAATACCCATTTATTAACAACAAGCTTTACATCAAAAGGAGGATCTACCAAAATACAGACTTGATTTTGGTACATGGAATCCATTTCAAAATTCATGGCTTCTTGCCACTTGGAAACGTTTGTGCCTTCAACTGATTTCTTGTAGGTAAGAGGATCATCATTGTCAACCAATAATGAGTCACCATCCTAGGTGACAAGAAAACCATATCGTTATGGTTCTCTCACCTCTCTCATGATACTACACAGTTCTTGTGTCTCTGGAACAAATTTTTCTTCCATGGGTCTTTGTGGAATCTGTTCTTGTACCAACTCCTATGTATCTTGAGCCTCAACTTCATCTAAGTCTATCTCGCTCCCACTATCTCTTTTGGAGATGTGCTCCCTCTCAAGGAATATGGCATGTCTTAACACTGTAACCTTTTTATCTGAGGGGTTTTATAGGTAATATCCCTTTTTTTACTTGGGATATCCTATAAAGGTACACTTTTTTCCTCAGGGTGAAAGTTTTTTACCTAAAGAGGCCTTAAAAAATGCTTCTCAACCCCCACACATGTAAATTTGATAACATGGATTTGCATCCACTCTATAACTCGTATGGAATACCATTTATCGATTTAGTTGGTACTTGGTTTAGTATGTGTGTTGTTGTTTGTAATGTATATCCCCAAAAGGATAATGGAAGACTCGCATGACTCATCATTGATCTCACCATGTCCAACAGGGTGCGGTTCCTCCTTTCACTTACACCATTCCATTGAGGCGTGTAAGGAGGAGTGAGTTGAGATAGAATCCCAAACTCCCATAAGAAATCAATGAAGTCCTGATTAATATATTCTCCCCCTCTATCTGAGTGGAGTTTCTTAATATTCTTACCAAGCTAGTTCTCAACTTCATTCTTGTATTCTTTGAACCGATCAAAATAATCTGACTTATACCTCATTAAGTAAATATGTCCATATCTACTAAAATCTTCAGTAAAAGTTATAAAGTATAAGAACCCACCCCTTGATTCAACTAGAAATGGTCCACACACATATGTGTGAACTAATTATAGAATCTCTTTAGCCCTTTCACCTTTCACACTAAATGGGGCTTTGGTTATTTTTCCTTGTAGACACGCATGACATACACCAAGTGGTTTTAGTTCGAAAGAATATAAATACACATCTTGATGTAATTTTGTCAAACGTTTATCATTGACATGACCTAGCCATTGATGCCAAATTTGGGTGTGGTATGAGTCATGTGAATTAACTTTTTCATCGATTTCCATTACTTGGTTTGTGTAGTCTAACACATAAAGGCTATTATATAAATGTGAACTACCAAAACAAATGTTATCTTTATAAAAGTAGCAACATTCATTTCCAAACTTGAAGATGAATCCATCATTATCTAATATGGATACTGAAATAATGTTTTTGGTTACAGAGGGAACATAATAACATCCTTTTAATACCAAAACCATCCCAGTAAAAAATGTGAGGTGGTAGTCTCCGACAGCTGCAACAGTGAGTCTGGCTCCGTTGGCTGCTTGCAGATCCACCTCACCTTGGTCAATCTTTCTAAATCTACTTGGTTCCTGTATTTGGATACACATGTGAGTACCAAAAGAAGTATCTAATACCCAATTGGTAGAAATAGATTTATTGCATTCAATAACAAATGCACATGAAGCTTCCCCTTGCTTCCTTGGCTAGGTGCAGTTTTTCTTCCAGTGGCCCTTCTTTCCACATGCGAAACAAATAGCCTCCTGTTTTCTTTCCTCCCCTTTGATCTTCCTTTTCTTGGAAGGCCTTGAAGAAGCTTTCAGCTTAAATCTCTTCGCCTTCCCTTTTCCTTTTATTCACTATAAGGACATATGGCTTTTCATACTTCATATCATTTTCCACTTGGCGAATGAGGATAAGAAGATTAGATAGAGATTTCTCAATGTTGATCATATTGAAATTTACAACAAAGTTGGAGAAGCTCTGGGGGAGTGATGCAAGAATGAGATCGGTACCCAGTTATTCATGGAGTTTAAACCCTAGAACCTCCAAGCACTCAATGTAGCCAATGATCTTGACTACATGAGGCCTAGCTGGGGCACCCTCTCCAAGCTTTCTCTGAAATAGATCCTTGGAGATCTCAAACCTTTCCTGTCTTGCTCTCTCCTAGTATAGACCATAGAGGTGCTCGAGTATGCTATAGGAATCCATGTCTTCATGAGACTTCATGAGCTCACTATACATTGATGACAACATCAAACATTTAACATCAAGTGCATCGCTCAAATGTTGATCATAGACCGGGAAATCTTCATCACTCTCCCCTTGGGCAGGAGAATTAGGAAGTGAGGACTCCAGCATGTAAAACTTTCATTCATGGTGAAGGATAACCCGAAGGTGCCTAAACCATTCTTGAAAGTTACTTCCAGTGAGGATATTGTCTTTATCCAGAATTGATTGCAGAGAAAATGTGGTTGATGAGTTTTTCATATTGATTCTACAAATTAAAAGAGCAGATTTATCAGTAATTTCTTGATTACATTTTATGAGAAATAATAAATTTTATTAAGTCTCCCACTATTTTATCAAGTCCCAATGGCCCTCACTATTGAACTCGAAATGTACAATTTCCATGACATTCTAGTGTCAAGGATCCATATTCCCCTTCGCATAACCCCAAAAAGGGTTGGTCAAGCTATTTAAAGGTATTTAGGTAGACAGGTCTTTGCCAACTGTGAGCTTACAGTTCCTTGATCTATTGAGTGGACTCCCCAATCCTGAAATCTTGACTTGGATTTCCTCAACACTTGCCTCCATTTTACAACAAGTCTAGCAAGGGCTACTCCTCTTGATGTAAAATGTTTAAGTCAACCCAAAACTTTCATAATAGCTTCATTTATAAAAGTAAGTGTCCCAACAAGGGTTGGTAAAACACATAGTTTTATTGAGTCATGCCTTTAATCAAGTAACATAAGGCTTGGTATGACTTAATATGGTATTTAAGGGATTTAATCCTTTATGTGTAGTTTCACATTATCACATGCTTGTTAATATTAAGTGATGCTTTCTTAAGTGATTAACCATGTTCTGATAATGTTTATGCATAGTCTGGTTTTTATTTTATTCCATCTTTGCATGCTTGTTTATTTCATTAACTATGTGATTGCGACAACACATACATAATAAATAAACCATGAAATTAGACATAAATAAAATAAGATGGCATAATCATGAGCTTCTATTGGTTAGATTATCTAGCGGTTTTGATAAGCTAACCCTGACCTATGAAAAAACACCTTGAACCCGATGGTTCATGTTTTGCAGCTCCCACCTGTCCACCTTTGTATCTTCTTGGGTTGGTTTCGACTCAACTTCGGATTTTGAACCATATCCTTTGGCTTGGGAGATCCTCCATTACGTGGGGTTTACATTAAAGAAACCATGAGCATGCATTCCCTACATTTTATTGGAAGAAGTCTCGCAGGCCAACGAATTTAAATGAAACCATACACACACAAAGGGTCTTTGGTCTAGCTCATGATCATCCATAGCGTGCAATGACATTTACACATATTTAGTATTCAAATTATTTTAATTTTTCTTTTATTCAAGATAATTCGCGCTTGAATTCAATTAATTATGATATTATAATTAATCAATTATTTATCTTAAATTCCTTTCTGAATTTCCTTGAGATACTTCTCATCCATATTCCTTGTACGGGTCTTTGTACTTTGGAGGAAACCTGGTGAAATTCCATTTCTGGAAAGTACATGGTGTGTAGTTATATTACACGGCGTGTATTTGTTTTCACCCTTTATCCAAAGTACACACCGAGGGCTTTGGTGTGTTTTCTGTACTTTGGAAATTTTGGAGTAAATGATGTGTAGATTAATCTAACAAAGCGTGTGCTTCCTTGTTACGCGGTTACCAGCCTCGCAATCCTGTGTACGCGGTACACGGATTCTCCTTGTACACGGTTTCACTTGGTCCAGATCGGACTACATGGCATGTTGATTCAACATACACACCATGTATTCCGATTTCCACACGCCATTCAGTTCTGGTCAACATGGTGTAATAAAAACTTAGGTATGCTCAATTCACACGGTGTGGTTTGGCATACCAGTACTGGTTCATTGAACCTAAGTACACGACCTGTAGATTTCACTACACGTCGTGTATTCCTGTGTTGTAAAGATAGAATGAGTGGCTCTTATGGATGAGTTCCTCATTTTTATTTTAATCAAAATTAAAATTAAAAGGATGTTTCTATGATGTGAATCGAGAAATGAAGGAGGAAGAACATATCTCATTCATTTAGTTTTATAGAATGATTTATCTTGAATTGAATCAAATATAAATGCATAAATTATCAACAAAAATTAAATAACTATAATCAAAATTGTAACCTCGCTCTAATACCAATTGAAGGTCCCAGGCATAACGGAAGCTCGTGGGTGGATGTTCCCACTTGGATTTTTTTCATTAGAAATGATCAATCTAGGATCAATACGACGATAAACTCCAGACTCCACAGATCGAATCACAGAAATAGACAAAGAATAATAATAGTCCTAGAACCACAAAAGGAGGATCGTCACAGGTTGATTATAATTAATTTAATCAATTAATAAGAAGTACCTTTTATAGTATTCTTTCTTTGTTGAAATTTCTGATCACATTCTGATGTGATTCATCATTGCATCGCAGAAGCCAAGTGTAGACTTCTTCTAGAGGTGATCCACATGTGCACCCCATATATTTGGATGTCTCTAAAGGAATATCTGGGTGCTAGCATGGAGAAGACTTTGCTTGCATTGTCCTCCTTAGATTGCCTTGATCCGATGGAGGAGGATCTCTCTCGGTCTTGAGAGCATTCTTATAGGAAGGAGTTCTTTCGGCCTTGAGATAATTCTCCAGATTTGTTGTGCACAACCATTAGGGAAAAGTGTTGGGGTTGTGTGGATATTTATAATCGGGTTTGAGGTTATAGAGTTATGATAATAAATAAATGCGTTACATGTTTTATTTATTTCATTAAATCGTATTGAAAACCCCCATGTCAAATCATTAATTCCTTGACATGCATTATAGAGTTATGACAATAAATAAACGTGTTACACATTTTATTTATTTCATTAACTCTTATTGAAAACCCCCATGTTGAATCATTAATTCCTTGACATGTTCCCATGCTAATTCTAATAAATATCATTTAATAAAACAATATTATTTTCTTAAAATACCGACTGGAAAAACTACATGACGTGTAATCATTAATATACGATGTGTACTCGTTTTTTCATTTTCTTTCCAAAATGAAAATTGCATGGTGTGTACATTCAATTTACACGGCGTGTATATCTTGTTTTCATTTTATTCTTCCTCCAACATTAAAATGATTTAGTCTTCCTTGAATAATTATTAAACCACATACAAGAATAATCTTTATTCTACTTGAGATACTTAGATACACTTAGTGTGTGACCCTCTAGGCCTCTTTCTCGTTGGAATTAGGCGGGCTTACCTAAAGTCCAAGATTACTATCTAGAAATGGGTCAATTAACCCAAAAGAAATAAGTTGACACTGCATTGATGTGTCACCTCATACGAACGCTTACCGTGTAATTTAATCCCTTTGTCTCAATATCTCATCAAGCAGATTTCATGGCAGTGCCATAAACCTATATGCTTGATCCGTCATTCTTTGACTTCCAGAAATAAACTCCTCGTAACACCATGGCCATGGAATTTGGGCGAAAGTTCTTTTTCAATCAAAGGTCCTGATATATCTACTTCTATAAATATGGAAGGGACAAATTCTTTCTCAACTTATCCATTAACAACATGTCATTCGTGACACACGCAAAGTACCCTACTTCCCTCCAGCTGTCTTTGTGACGGGTTTTTTCAAAAAATCTAAGTGTGCATGTCATGACATGAGTTAATGATAATCTTCCAGTATAAGGACCACTATACACACTCATAGATAGCAATGTCCGATGACACCAAGACATGAATAATTACTACTGGCGAGTCTGTTCTCATAATCTCCCATCTTGGAGATTACCAAGTGAGAACTCTATGAGAGAGAGTCTCATCTTCTTACAAGTACTCGCACATGAAGGTATGTATACTATGTGTCCTATCATAGTATGTCATCCAACCGTAGAACTTTATTTAAGAATATTGTTATAGCATTTCAAGGTTCTCATCATAGCGGGGATCTTCCATGACCTTATTAATACAACAAATATTCCAGGACATTATTATATTATAGTCATGCAGAACAATAAACAATATATAATAAGTATACATTCATGTAATCAAAGTATAAACAGTTGGTTCTCAGGACACCAACTCTAACAGGAAACCCTCTTTGTCAACAAACACAGTCAACCCAAAAATTCTTCAATGTTACCTTGAGGGATTTTTTCCCAACACATAACGGTCACACCATGTGTCGGATTGAGGTTAAGTTGACTCATAAACATCACAAATGACTCATAGATCATTTTCTTAAATTATCAAAACAATACGAATGCTTTTTATCGATTTTCAGAATGTCACTTGTTCTTTTTACTAAAATTAATATTAATTTTAAATAAAAAGAGACACTTTTAGTCGTACTGGTCACACCGTGAATCTAATTTATGTGTGGTTGATTCTTAAATGTCACAAATGACTCATGGATCATTTTCCTAAATTATCAAAACAATACGAATGTGTTTTATCGGTTTTTATTATGTTACTTGTTCTTTTTGACTTTAATTAATGTCAATTTTAAATAAAAAGGCACACTTTGAGTCATAGCGGTCACAACGTATGTCGTATTAAGATTTTGTTGACTCATACATGTCATAAATGACTCATGGATCATTTTAATAAATTATCAAAACAATCCGAATGCGTTTTCTCAGTTTTTAGTATGCCACTTATTCTTTTTACTAAAATTAATGCCAACTTTAAATAAAAAGAGACACTTTGAGTTATATCGGCCAAAATGTGCATCATAATGAGGTTTAGTTGATTCCTAAATATCAAAAATGACTTATAGATTTTTTCCTTAAAGTATAAAAAAATCTGAATGTGTTTTCTCAATTTTTAGTATGCTAGTTGTGTTTTTTACTAAAATGTCATTTTAAACTAAAAACATATATTTTGAGTCATATCGATCGCATCATGCATCTGTTTTATGTGATACTACTTCATACACATCAAAAATGACATATAAATCGTTTTCCTAAACTATTAAGACAATCAAAGCATGTTTTCTTGGTTTTTAATGAGTTGTATGTTTTGAACTAAAATGTGAATTTTAAACTAATAATAGACAATTTTAGTTGTACCAGTCACACCGTACATTGGATTGAGGTGTGATTGATTAATACATGTCAAAAATGACTCATGGATCATTTTACTAAAGCATCAAAATAATCCGGATGCATTTTATTAGTTTTCAGTACATCACTTGTTCTTTTTTACTTAAATTAATGTCAATTTTAATTAAAAAGACACACTTAGAGTCATGGTGGTCACACCATGAATCATATTGAGGTACTATTGACTCCTAATCATCAAAAATTACTCATGGATCATTTTCCTAAATTATCAAAACAATTCAAATGCATTTTCTTGGTTTTTAGTATGTTACTTGTTCTTTTTACTAAAATTAAAGTCAATTTTAAATAAAAAGTGACACTTTGAGTTATACCAGTCACATCGCGCATCAAATTTAGGTGATTTTTATTCTTACATATCATAAATGACTTATGGATCATTTTCCTAAGGTATCAAAACAATCTGAATTTATTTTCTTGGTTTTCAGTATGTCACTTGTTCTTTTTACTAAAATTAATGTCAATTTTAAATAAAAAGTGACACTTTGAGTCATATCGAGCACATTGTGTATCAAATTGAGGTGATGATGATTCCTACATGTCAAAAATGAATTATGGACCATTTTCTTAAAGTATCAAGGCAATATTAATAGGGTTTTCTCAGTTTTACGTATGTCTAATTTCCTTTTTACTAAAATTTATGTAAATTTTAAATAGAAATAAGAACTTGGGGTCATACATGTCACAAAATGTGTTAGATTGAAGTTTGGATAAATTCTACATGCCCTAAAGTCTCAAAACAAACCTTAACAACCAATTTTATCATGATTTACATTATCTTTCTTTGTGGAACTATCAGAACAACATATTGAATTGATGTTCTTAGAGGAAAACCTTTCTCATTGTTGAAATCTGGGAGAGTGGAGGAAGATCATGTGCCCATTATATCACGAGAATTCACCGAAATGAGCACATGATCTTCCTCAACTCTTAGGGATTTCAACGAGAATGGTTTTTCTACCAAATAATATCAACTCCATATAGTGTTGGTAGCTCAACAAAGAACGGAAAGTGTAAATATCTACAAAGAAAACTAAATAAGTGTTAGATAAAAATTATAAGGAAATTAACTTACAAATTGTAGATAAAATGATGAAAATTTTAATTAAATAAGTAGTAGGAATTCACATTTTCATGATGTTTGTATACATTCTCAAACCATTTCTTTATTGTCATTATCTCAGTTGCAACCTCAAAGCCCAATCTCTCACAAGAATGAGTAGCTTTGAACAAACTATGTTAACTCAAACAAAAGAATCCACCTGTATAAGAAAACAATTCTTATGTGAGTAATACTAAAAAGAAATAAATTAAAAATAAATATGAAAAAATCCACTAATTATAT
This sequence comes from Viscum album, assembly GCA_963277665.1. NCBI lineage: Eukaryota > Viridiplantae > Streptophyta > Magnoliopsida > Santalales > Viscaceae > Viscum > Viscum album. The sequence continues at coordinate 184,736,551 of OY728155.1, read as the reverse complement.
ATAAGTCACATCTTCATGCTATTTGTGTACATTCTTCCATCAGGTATACGGCCCATTTGTTTCTAAGAAAATATATATCATCTTGTGAATATGAGTCTTTTTGAAAATCATAGTTGTACTGGAGAAATATAAATAAAAAAAGTATTAATAAATATTTTAAATGAAATAGTAATTAACTTTGAAAATACCTATTGGGGGATGCTAGTTTGTTCATGGAATATGATCTCTCTCATAAATTTACAAACATAACAACCACAATCTTTTCCATTTTTTTTGTTTCGAACACTGCAGAAACATTAAGAAAAATAAGTAATTTGTTTTGATATGTGTTCACATAGTGAAATATTATGATATATGCCCTGTTACTTGTCCAATAGTAAAACTTATAAGGGTCATAGTGCTTATCCCTTGGTATCATTATTTATTTTTTACGACATTGATGCACTTCCCTATCATAAAAGAATACTCATTAAAAGATAATATAAATTATATAACTTGATTTTTAGTTCTAAAACATTGGATTAAGTGTATTAAAAATTGAAAAAATCCATCATTTGTGGTCATTTTGTTAGGTATCTAGTAAATAAATCTTTGGAGTATCCAAATTTACCGCAATGAGCATCCAATATTGCCTAAAAACACAAAAAAGAATAAGTAATAAAACAAATGAAAATATATTTGATATGATTAAATTGTAGAGTTTTACCCCTGCATCATTGGTATTAATAAGATTTTGTCATCCATAATATTTCTTTTAAATGATTTGACCAGGCCTGTCACTATTTTATCATTTTTTGGATTTTTTTCTATAGAGGTGGTGTGAGGACTAACAAGTCAAAAAAATTCATGGGGAAACACATTAAATAGTTTCTTATATATGTGTATTCCAAAAATATTAAATGTATTTATTCATAATTAATATAGTATATTAGATTTTGGAAAATGAAATCATGAAAACATACCTCATGTATACATTTACAACTGAGGAGCTTATCCAATCATAGTCGAGGATTTCATTTATATTTTCAACACCAATGCAGTCTTCACCTTCCTCTGCATACATATTTTCTTCAAAATAAACTGTAACATCCCAAGTAAGTAATGAATAATAGATATTTTTTTATCTATGTCTATTAATGAATTAGATAGTGTTTTAGAGGCTTAAAATGAGAATAAATCCAATCTTAAGCATGGATACACTAATATTTTTAAAAGATTGTTTTACTGCCTTTTGATGGAAAACCATTTTTAAATCAAAATTTTGACAATTTTATAAGATCTATTTGTCTAAATAAACTTATTCTTTATGATTGGGACATTGAAATTTACTTTGGGTAAATTTTTGGTATATTTCCGATAAAGTTCATTTTTTTAATGAATTGTGAAAAATGTTGTATTTTAATTCAAAACCTCTTTTTAATATAATTTATTTATATGATTAGATTATCTTTTGAATTGGTTTTAAAGTTCAATTAGAATATATTTTTACCATTTAATCCAATAGTGGTCGTTTTAATTAATTTCACTTTGAAATTGGACTTAAACTAGTGTCAATCTTTTGATACTTATTGTCTCATAAAAACACGCTATTTGTCATAACAGCGGGAATTAATTATTAAATTAATTAATGTAACTTATATGATTTGAATTTTGTAAAATAGAAATCATTTTTGAATTCGGAATATCAAATATATCTTAGAGTGAAGTTTTGGTATTTTTCTAAAAAACTTCAATTTTTGATAAATAGTGAAACCACTAAGTGGTACTTAAAAAACTAATTTTTCGTTTAAATGAAATTTTACCAACTCTGTGTTTTGAATTTCAAAAATCTGACATAAATGGTTGTCATTAAGAAGTAAAATTTGGTTCAATGGGATTAAAATAATTTTTTGGTGAATAGTAACTTTTAAGTTTTTAATCGCGATTAGAGGTAATTAGTGTAGTTTAAGGTAAGAATAATGTTTTAATAATATGAAATGACCTATACACATGTCATAACCTTATTGGATGTGTCATGTACAACCAAGAAAACCCATGGGTCGATTTTTGGGACCCCATGGAGCCACTTGGGTAAGATAAAGACATTAATGCATTTTATTTAATGTTAAAGTAAAAATGTCACAAACATGAGTTGTTTTACTAAAAAAAAATTTAAATGGGGTTATACAAGCCATATTTTTGACTATAAATATTAATTATAAAGATAAAAAGATTTCCTATATCATGATATATTTTTTTTATAATTTTTAGACACTAAATAAATTAAATTATTTATGACACCATGATGATGCAGCGATTACCTCATTATTTAACGATTTAAATAAAATGAAAATAAAATGTAAAATCTAAGACCTACACTTGTCAAAAACCTATTGTATGGGTGGATTTATTACCCTTATCACCTTTTCCTCTAAATTTATAATTGTGGGACCTTTTTTATCTGAAAATCATTTTATAACAAAGTATCTTTTCTTAACTTTCCAAGAGTGCCCCTCCTCTCCTCTTATAAAAGGACCCCACATCTACCTCCTTACCCACACATCTCAAGCATTTGGCTCGGCCAAACCCTGACCATTTTGGCTCCCCACATCCCTCTATAACTCTTAGAAGCCTCACTTTGGGCAAAAGTCTTCCCAAGGAATCCTTTGAGCTCAAATCAAAAAGAGTTACCCGATTTAAAGGTAGTGTCTTCTCTTGTGTTTTTATGTTTTATTTTGATTCTCCAACCCTCTAAACTCTTTTTATTCATTTATTTTATAACAACACCAGTATCTTCCATATACTAGGATGTTTTTATAAGAAGGATTCGAGCTACACTTATACACACCTACATCTAATGGTTAAAGAACATACTATTTCCGTGGATGGTGAATTTCTGCCTCACGAAACGATGATTATTCAATATTCTTTTAACACCTTCAAAGGTGACCATTAAGATGTAACTATATTTATATATGATATATAATATGTTTATGTTTTAATTAAGCTTCTTTATTTTTCATTTATGACATACCTTTATGGTTTCCATTATGGGTAAACGCGATATCTTCATTTTAGGAAGTGCGGACTACCGCCCCCTCAAAGTGATTTGATTCGTTAATACCATATGTGGTACGTATAAAGGATAGATTGAATGATATTATATATGATACAATAATGGAATTATAATACTATTATGTATCATTATGTTTTAATTCCATTAAATATGAAATAGAAATGGAAGTAGCGTTCATGCGTACGTACGGCTTACCGTCTCCATGAACGGTGCATTTCATTTCTTACCTCTAAATGTTATGTAATATTATAAATGCATGTATATACTGGATATATATGATATATATGATATCTACATCATGAGTATAACTCTGGATATAATGGATACATGAACAAATTTTAATTATAAAGAGTTTATTTTTGACTCAAGTACCAATGATCGATAAAATGACCGTTATTAACTTAAATAATTACATAGTGTTCATGACATGGTAATAAGTGATATAAAAGGAATAATAAACTTGAAAAAGGTTCTTAAGCAAGTAGAAATTAACTCAAGTTTATTATTCAGGAGGTTAAAGAATGATCGAGTCAATTCGGACCTGAGGTATGGGACTTCGTCTCAATCTCCATTCATTGAGGCATATTTTGTTTTATACACAACCTTCTTTTGTACGGTGTATAAACCCATTTGACTTTTACGTTTATCCAAAAGAAATCTTTTTTTATACGAAGCGTTTTACTAAATAACAAAATGGAATGTTATTGTCGTACGTATGTGGCGACAACGACTTCTCCACCGCCGTGACCATTATTTGAGTTTTGGCTTCCTCTACAAGCCATACATTTTTTTTAAAAGAAAAATAAATACCCTGTTTTACTTTTCTTTTATTTTTGTATTGAAAATGGTTTTCATAATGTTTTTATATCAATGTGTTGTATTGATATCTTGTAATTGAAAAGTGGAAATGTTATGTTTCCTTTATGCATGTTTTATGTGATACAATTATGTTATGGTTCTTGGGCATTATTATGAAGACGGGTGGTTCTATGATAAAATAAGGGCGGGTGAGCCCGATATAGATCTCCAATGCATTGGGTAATGCGAAGGGGTTAAACATTGAGGTTTCTCCGAAGAGATTTAGGGAATATACTGTGATGGGTATTCCAAACGTAACCAATAGGGTTACTCCCTACGTAAGAATGTTATGAATGCCTCAAGTTACCTTTATGTATTATGATTTCTATGATTTATTCATGATTTGATGAGGTATGTTAAAGTTCTTATGTTTAATGAGTAGAGTATGATTTCATTGATTCTTGTGTATACATGTACTCATGTTTCCTTTCCATATTTTTATATCCCTTACTGAGCTTTTTATGCTCATCCCAAGTTTTTGAAATGTTTTTCACAGGTCAAGGGAAGGGTACATGATATGATGATAGTGTCAAGGAAGTATCAAGAAAGAATCCATGTTTTATTTTAAATATATTTCCGTTGATGGAAAAAATGAATACTATCTTTTATGTATCCACTTTGTTTAAATGTGTAATGTAATGCATGTTTTATGATCTAATTATCTAAAACTCTAAACCTGAAAAGATCCTCAATGTGTAATCTTGTAATAACTCAAGATTAAGTAATGTTTAAGGCTGGGGCCCTATAGTTGGTATCAGAGGTCGGTTTAGATTACTTTAGGAGTTATAATTCTATTAAATGATTATCCAAAGATATTTTTTTTATGATAAAATTGAAATGATATAGCATTTGAAGATTACCATGTTGCTTCATCTAAGACATGTTTGTTTAGAATGGTTTTCCACAGAGGAAACAAGGAATCAGTGCTAGGAAGGCATATAGAAGGAAATAACCTTCCGAATCAGCATCCTGAGATGTTCGGAATTGGAACTGAACAATTTGTTGCAGTAATGGCATAGTTGACTCAAGCGATAAATGGTGGTGGTATCCATGCATGAGATCAGCCAGATCAACCGTAGAGGAACATGTCAGTGGTGGAACATTTCATGAGGCAACATCCCCCATCATTCAGAGGATCATCTGACCCTGTTCTAGCTGAAGGGTGGATTAATGCACTGGAAAAGATTTTCGATGTCATGGGGTGTTCAGATAATCAAAAGGTTAGTCTTTCTATTTACCGTTTGGAGGGTGAGGCAGATCGGTGGTGGTCGATGGTTAAAAATATCAGGGATGCTGATGAAATTGATGCTCTCGACTGGGATGAATTCAAAGGTATGTTTCTTGAGAAGTATTTTCCTAAGGCTTTTTGACTTAGGATGGAAAAAAATTCTTGGAATTGAGGCAAGAGGAAGACTCAGTGGCTGCCTATGAAGAAAGGTTCACTCGATTGGTAAGGTATGATCCAAATTTTATTCGAGACCTTGATAGTAAAATCAATCGTTTTTACTCAAGATTAAAGCCAAAACATCGAAGGGCATTGGATTCTCGTGAGTTTAAAAGTTATGAAAAGCTTGTTCGATGTGATGAGAAGGTGGAAATGGAGTTTGCCGATGATCAAGTGTTCCCATAACAACCAGCAGAAGAAGAGACCGAGGTGGCTGGAGAAAGGAAAGAATTATTTGAAAAGGTCTGACGGTAAGAAAACTAAGTTTCCATTTTGTGATAAATGTGGTAAAAGGCATGCTGGGGAATGTCTTCTGAATTCTGGAAAGTGCTACCGATGTGGTAATATGGGACATAAGGCTCGTGATTTCACTGAAAAAGATCAAGGTGATGGTAAGTCCAAATTTGATTTACAGTTAGTGAAATGTTTTAAGTGCAATGAGATGGGTCACTATGCAAACGAGTGTCCGACAAAGAGCTTGAGTGATGGAAAGCAGTTAGACTAAAAGAAAAAGGGGTGGTGAAATCCTTTGCAACTACTTCAGCAGATGTCGGGCCATAAAATGAAGTTGTATCAGGTACTTTGTTTGTTTTTTCAGATTATGGTAGTGTGTTGTTTGATTCAGGGTCTACACATTCTTTCATCTCTGAAACTTTTTTAGTAAAATGGGAATACCATTTCAAGAAATGACTCCTGAACTTGTGGTAAAAACACCTGGGGGAAATGTTGAGGCAAAAATAATTTATAAGAATATTCCTATCCTTATCCGTGGAAAGAACCTACTTGAAAACCTAATTGTTCTACCTCTAGTAGAGTTTGATGTTATCCTGGGTATGGATTGGCTCTCTATTTACCATGCTAAGATTGACTGTAGAGCTAAAGAAGTTTCTTTTCAGAAAGACTTTCAGTTTGTGTACAATAATGAACCCTTACTATTGATAACATATCAAGAGGCTGAGAAACTTGTAAAAGATGGAAATGAATGTTACCTTGCACACATTGTTGAAAACAAGGGAACTGTTCAGATTAATGATGTGCCAATGGTAAATGAGTATCCTGATGTTTTTCCTGATGAGTTGCCTGGAATAATACCAGATCGGGAAGTTGAGTTTACTGTTGACTTAGTTCCTGATGCTAAGCCAATTTTAAAACCCCCTTATCGAATGGCTCAAATTGAACTTTTAGAGTTGAAGGAGCAATTGCAAGATTTATTAGATAAAGGTTTCATTCGACCTATCACATCACCATGGGGTGCTCCTGTTTTATTTGTTAAAAAGAAAGATGGTTCAATGAGACTTTGCATTGATTATAGAGCCTTGAATAACATCACTGTTCAGAACAAATATCCTTTGCCTCATATCAATGATTTGTTTGATCTGCTCCAGGGAGCTCAGTATTTTTCAAAGATTGACCTGAGATCGGGGTACCATCAGCTGAAGGTAAAGGAAGAAGATGTTCCGAAGACTGCGTTTCGTACAAGATATGGCCATTATGAATTTGTAGTAATGCCTTTTGGGCTAACCAATGCACCTGCTGTATTCATGGACTTAATGAATAGAATTTTCCATGAGTTCTTGGATAAGTTTGTGGTTGTTTTCATTGATGATATTTTGGTGTTTTCTAAAAGTAAAGAGGAACATGAAATACATTTAAGGGTTATTTTGAAAACCTTAAAATAAAATAAATTGTATGGGAAATTCAGCAAGTGTGAGTTTTGGTTACAACAAATTTCTTTCCTTGGTCACATTGTTTCTAAAGATGGGATAACCATTGATCCTTCAAAAACAAAGGTTGTTGAAGAATGGCCAAGACCCACAAATGTAACAGAGATTCATAGTTTCTTTGGTTTGGTAGGCTATTACCGAAGGTTTGTTAGAAATTTTTCACGGTTATCTAGTCCAATGACTAAGCTAACTTGGAAGGGTGTTAAGTTTATCTGGACAAAAGAATGTGATGATTGTTTTCAAGAATTGAAAAGAAGATTGGTGAATGCTCCAGTTTTGGCACTACCTTCCAGTAATGGGGAGTTTGTTATCTACAGTGATGCTTCATTGAAAGGACTTGGTTGCGTCCTAATGCAAAATGATCAGGTAATTTCTTATGCTTCACGTCAGTTGAAAACTCATGAGGTAAATTATCCTACACATGATTTGGAATTAGCTGCTGTTGTTTTCACTTTAAAAATTTGGAGGCATCATTTGTATGGAGTAAAGTGTGAAATATATACCGATCAAAAAAGTTTAAAGTATATATTCACTCAGAAAGAATTGAACATGAGACAGAGGAGATGGCTAGAATTAATCAAGGATTATTATTGTACAATTCATTACCATCCAGGAAAAGAAAATAAAGTGGCTGATTCTTTGAGTCGAAAAAGTAATGCTTCATTAGCAATGTTGCGTTTGGAACGTGATACTTTGGTTAAGGATTTGATGAAATTTGGCATAGAAGTTTTTGGTGCATGATGTTCTTCTGTTTTGTTTCAGGTATTAGTGAAATCTTCTCTATCATACAGAATCAAGCAAGCACAGAAGCAAGACAGTGAGTTGCAGAAAAAGGTAGAGCTGGTTTAGAAGGGTAAGTTGCCTGAATTCAACATTGATAATGATTGTGTTTTGAGATTTGGGAAGAGATTGTGCGTGCCTTGTGATTCACAGTTGAAGTGAGAGTTGTTATGTGAAGCTCATAGTTCTCCGTTTTCAGTTCATCCTGGCAGTACTAAGATGTACAGAGATCTGCGGGAGTATTACTGGTGGGATGGAATGAAAAGAGATATTGCTGATTTTACAGTGAAGTGTTTGACTTGTCAACAGGTTAAAGCAGAGCGGCAGTTACCAAAAGGGATGCTTTAGCCTTTACCAGTACCAGAGTGGAAATGGGAAAATATATCCATGGACTTCGTTGTGGGATTGTCGAAGACACCTTGAGGTAATAATGCAATCTGGGTTATTGTTGATCGCTTGACTAAATCTGATCATTTCCTTGCTATACGAGATAATTTTTCACTAGATCAAATTTCTCAATTGTATCTTAAAGAGATAGTCAGGTTACATGGAGTTCCTCTCTCCATTGTATCTGATCGTGATCCCAAGTTCACTTCTAACTTTTGGAAAGGCCTTCAGAAGTCGTTGGGTACTGAATTAAATTTTAGTACAACTTTTCATCCTCAATCAGATGGGCAATCATAACGAATAATTCAGACATTGGAAGATATGCTACGTGCTTGTTTAATGGATTATCAGGGAAGTTGGGACCAACATCTTTCTTTGGTTGAGTTTTCATATAATAACAGTTTTCATTCCAGTATATAGATGGCACCATTTGAGGCGTTATATGGGAAGCGGTGTCGAACTCCATCTTTCTGGGATAAAGTGGGTGAAAGGAAGTTGATGGGACTAGAATTGGTAGAAGAGATGGCAGAAAAAGTTCAGTTGATTCAGAAACATATGAGAACAGCTCAAAGCAGGCAGAAGAGTTATGCGGATAACCTGAGGAAGGATCTATCTTTCGAGGTAGGTGATCATGTTTTTCTCAAAGTTTCACCGTGGAAAAGTGTGATGCGATTTGGTAAGAAAGGAAAGCTGAGTCCAAGGTTCATTGGACCATATGAAATTCTGGAGAGAGTTGGATCAGTTGCTTACCGAGTGGCTTTACCTCCGAGTTTATCTCAGGTACACAATGTTTTTCATGTTTCAATGTTAAGGAAGTACATGCCAGATCCATCTCATGTTTTGAGTCTAGAGGTAGTTCAGCTGGAAGAGAACCTATCTTATGAGGAAAAACCGGTACAGATTCTTGACCATAGGGATAAAGTGTTATGGAATAAGGTGATTCATCAGGTAAAGGTTTTGTGAAAAAACCACATGATTGAAGAGGCAACATGGGAATCTGAAAATGCAATGAGGGCTAAATACCCCCACTTATTCGATAAGTAAATAAATTGCGGGGACACAATTTCCTAAAGGAGGGAAGGATGTAACATCCCAAGTAATAAATGAATAATATATTTTTTTATCTATGTCTATTAATGAATTAGATAGTGTTTTAGAGGCTTAAAATGAGAATAAATCCAATATTAAGCATGGAATACACTAATATTTTTAAAAGATTGTTTTACTGCCTTTTGATGGCAAACCAGTTTTAAATTAAACTTTTGAATATTTTATAAGCTCTATTTGTCTAAATAAACTTATTATTTATGATTGGGACATTGACATTTACTTTGGGTAAATTTTTGGTATTTTTCCGATAAAGTTCATTTTTTTAATGAATAGTGAAAAATGTTGTATTTTAATTCAAAACCTCTTTTTAATCTAATTTATTTATATGATTAGATTATCTTTTTAATTGGTTTTAAAGTTCAATTAGAATATATTTTTACCATTTAATCCAATAGTGGTCGTTGGAATTAATTTCACTTTGAAATTGGACTTAAACTAGTGTCAATATTTTGATACTTATTGTTTCATAAAAACACGCTATTTGTCATGACATCGGGAATTAATTATTAAATTAATTAATGTAACTTATATGATTTGAATTTTGTAAAATATAAATTATTTTTGAATTTGGAATATCAAATATATCTTAGGGTGAAGTTTTGGTATTTTTCTGAAAAACTTCAATTTTTGATGAATAGTGAAACCACTAAGTGGTACTTAAAAAATTGATTTTTCGTTTAAATGAAATTTTACCACCTCTGTGTTTTGAATTTAAAAAATCCGATATACATGGTTTTCATTAAGAAGTAAAATGTGGTTCAATGGGATTAAAATAATTTTTTGGTGAATAGTAACTTTTAAGTTTTTAATCACGATTAGAGGTAATTAGTGTAGTTTAAGGTAAAAATAATGTTTTAATAATATGAAATGACCTATAAAAATGTCCTACACTTATTTTATGTGTCATGGCCGACCAATAAAACCCATGGGTCGATTTTTGGGACCCCATGGAGCCACTTGGGTAAGATAAAGACATTAATGCCTTTTATTTAATGTTAAAGTAAAATTGTCACAAACATGAGTTGTTTTACTAAAACAATTTTTAAATGGGGTTATACAAGTCATATTTTTGACTATAAATATTCATTAGAAAGATAAAAAGATTTCATACTCATGATAATTTTTTTATAATTTTTAGACACTAAATAAATTAAATTATTTATGACACCATGATGATGCAACGATTACCTCATTATTTAACGATTTAAATAAAATGAAAATATAATGTAAAATATAAGACCTAAACTTGTCAAAAACCCATTGTATGGGTGGATTTAGAACCCTTATCAAATTTTCCTTGAAATTTATAATTTTGGGACCTTTTTTATCTGAAAATAATTTTATAACAAAGTATCTTTTCTTAACTTTCCAAGAGTGTCCCTCCTCTCCTCTTATAAAAGGCCCCCACCTCTACCTCCTTACCCACACCTCTCAAGCCTTTGGATCAGCCAACCCCTGCCCATTTTGTCTCTACACATCCCTCTATAACTCTTAGAAGCCTCACTTTGGGCAGAAGTCTTCCCAAGAAAGCCTTTGAGCTCAAATCAAAAAGAGTTACCTGATTTAAAGGTAGTGTCTTCTCTTGTGTTCTTATGTTTTATTTTGCTTCTCCAACCCTCTAAACTCTTTTTATTTATTTTTTTTGTAACAAAAATAGTATCTTACGTATACTAGGATGTTTTTATAAGAATTATTAGAGCTACACTTACACACACCTACATCTAATGGTTAAAGAACATACTGTTTCCGTGGATGGCGAATTTCTGCCTCACGAAACGATGATTGTTCAATATTATTTTAACACCTTAAAAGGTGGCCATTAAGATGTCACTATATTTATATATGATATATAATATGTTTATGTTTTACTTAAGCTTCTGTATTTTTAATTTATGACATACCTTTATGGTTTCCATTATGGGTAAACACGATATCTTCATTTTAGGAAGTGCGGACTACCGCCCCCTCAATGTGATTTGATTCGTTAATACCATATGTGGTACGTATAAAGGATAGATTGAATGGTATTATATATGATAAAATACTGTAATTATAATACTATTATGTATCATTATGTTTTAATTCCATTAAATATGAAATAGAAATGGAAGTAGCGTTCATGCGTACGTACGACTTACCGTCTCCATGAACGGTGCATTTCATTTCTTACCTCTAATCGTTATGTAATATTATAAATGCATGTATATAATGGATATATATGATATATATGATATCTACATCATGAGTATAACTCTGTATATAATGGATACATGAACAACTTGTAATTATAAAGAGTTTATTTTTGACTCAAGTACCAATGATCGATAAAATGATCGTTATTAACTTAAATAATTACATAGTGTTCATGACATGGTAATAAGTGATATAAAAGGAATAATGAACTTGAAAAAGGTTCTTAAGCAAGTAGAAATTAACTCAAGTTTATTATTCAGGAGGTTAAAGAATGACCGAGTCAAGTCGGACCCGAGGTATGGGACTTCGTCTCAATCTCCATTCATTGAGGCATATTTTGTTTTATACACAACCTTCTTTTATATGATGTATAAACTCATTTGAATTTTATTTTTATCCAAAATGAATCTTTTTTTATACGAAGCGTTTTACTAAACAACGGAAGGGAATGTTTTTGTCATACGTATGCGGCGACAACGACTTCTCCACCACCGTGACCATTATTTGAGTTTCGGCTCCTCTACAAGCCATACATTTTTTTAAAAGAAAATTAAATACCCTGTTTTACTTTTCTTTTATTTTGGTATTGAAAATGGTTTTCATAATGTTTTTATATCAATGTGCTATATTGATATATTGTGATTAAAAAGTTGAAATGTTATGTTTCCGTTATGCATGTTTTATGTGATACGATTATGTTATGGTTCTTGGGAATTATTATGAAGACTGGTGGTTCCATGATAAACTAAGGGAGGGTGAGCCCGATATAGATCTCTAATGCATTGGGTAACGCGAAGGGGTTAAATGTTGAGGTTTCTCGAAATAGATTTAGGGAATATACTGTGATGGGTATTCCAAACGTAACCAAGAGGGTTACTCCCTACGTAAGAATGTTATGAATGCCTCAAGTTACCTTTATGTATTATGATTTCTATGATTTATTCATGATTTGATGAGGTATGTTAAAGTGATTATGTTTAATGAGTAGAGTATGATTTCATTGATTCTTGTGTATACATGTACTCATGTTTCCTTTCCATATTTTTATATCACTTACTGAGCTTTTTATGCTCATCCCAAGTTTTTGAAATGTTTTTCACAGGTCAAGGGAAGGGTACATGATATGATGATAGTGTCAAGGAAGTTTCAAGAAATAATCCATGTTTTATTTTAAATATGTTTCCGTTGATGGGAAAAATGAATACTATCTTTTATGTATCCACTTTGTTTAAAATGTGGAATGTAATTCATGTTTTATGATCTAATTCTCTAAAACTCTAAACCTGAAAAGATCCTCAATGTGTAATATTGTAATAACTCAAGATTAAGTAATGTTTAAGGCTGGGGCCTTATATAAACTACATGAGTACTACCATTTTTTAACTTTATATTCACATGAACCATCAATGTTAGTAAATACGGATATATAATTGGTGGGGTAAAGGCGCTTTCGGTGGATCTTTTTTATTAGTTGGTCGATCCTTTAGATGGTTTTGAGTCAGTCTTTCATTACACCCCTTCCCTTTGTCTGTTTGTAGTAACATTCATCAATTTAGCCTTTTTTTCATTAATTATTAAAGTTTTAGCTTGAAAAATAAATTATAAATTAATACCTCCTTTTCTACATGTTTTTTTACAAGATGTGATAGCCATGGGATGAAAGTTCCAACAGCTCGGTTGACCATATGAATATTGTCTTCATCAAGTGGAACATTTAGCTCGGTGCTCGGATCATGATCAACATTAATCAATACTCTCATATTACATGTTGTAAGTGGTCTATTGTGTAGACCGCCTCCTTATATATTGAACACCCTAGCCCTCACTACAAGGGGATGGGTGAGTTTTGATAGATATAAATCACATCCATTTTTACCCTATTGAATATCAGTACAGGAAAGGTATCGGTGCCTGTCTGATTCATATTTCATAGAGACAATAATTAGAATATTTATTACCATGACTAAGACATCTATTTTATGGGAATGTCTCACCTCAAAGCTGGTGGGGGTGGGGCAGGATCTTCACGTGATGGTTGTTCTTGAGTTGTTTCTTTTCTTTGCTTCCCCACTATAAAAGTTTCTAGCAACTCTCTGTGCCATTGGAATTTTTCTTCAAGGGTATCTAATATTTCTCACTTATGTTTCATTTCTTAACCTTTATGCTCCTCTTGTTTTTTTTCTCAAAATATATTTGGGGTGTCACCCCAAAACCCACACCTCTGACACGGTCGTACTGTTCTGGTTGTTTTAAGGCCACCGGTATTAGGTGTTCATCTAGTATAGGTATTTATGATTCCTATAACTATGTTGTATATAAAATATAGGAAAATAAATAATCATTATTATGTAATATCAATTTAAAGAAAAACAATTTTTTATTATGTCATACTTACACATGTTTCCCACACTTTTTGTGTGTTTTCATCTATTAGTATCCCAACTTTATTTACACATTCCTCCTTCCATAGCACATGGCATGGGATGGAAGTGACTTTGGATTTGGATTCATCAATATGCATATAAATAGAGGAATATAATTATATTTTTATTTCATGTCACATAAAAGTATTATGGTAGATTTAAAATACGTATCATTTTTTTTGAAGTGAAGCGTGCCCCATCCTTTCTTTACGGTAGGGGTATATTGGTTTTTCTGGCCATTCCATATTTTTATCACTTAGTTATAGTTTCATAAATAAAAAATTTTCTATGAAAGTTATGAATACACATATCATCAAACAATGTATTTCTAGCCATAATGTACCTAAAAATACACATCTGCACGATGGCCAGTAAATGTATCCCACACTTCTTGGGTTATCAGGTGTGCATAAAAAAGAAGTGGGTGTAGGTTTATTTTCCCTTCAACATCTTTAAGATTATGTCTCATTATAATTGTGTGAAAGCCTTTGTGAATCCTTCTAGAAAGCATTAATACATACTTCTCATGGGATTCATCAACTATAAATTCACTTTATAAGGGATGATGAAGAGTAAGTCAATGTTTCAATGTTTTATTTTTTAGTAAAATAAATAAATGATATCATAATGTTACCGTAATCTCTTCCCACATCAATGTCTTAAGCGTGGACACAACATGGTGCCATGAATATACATCAATCTTCATGTGTTAACGAGTGAAAATTCTAATATAACGACTAAACATGGTCGTGTTGAGGTTAACCTGATGGCCTCATGCATTAAATTTAACCTCATATTTTATGCCTTTGATTTTCACCATAATGATTTCTTCTAACACCATCAAGCTACGATGCTCTTATGTTTTCTACATCGTCGGTCCTTTATCACCTACCATTTCCTCAGATTCAACATCATCAATATGTTCCTTTGGAGTGGTAGCATTGGCATGTGCATATGGTTGTTTTACCTCTTTACTAGGAGCAATAACAGGTTTAGAAACCGATTGTTTTTCAAGATTGGGAGTACCAGTACATGAAGAAGGTCGTTGTTCCTCTACACTGTGAGAAGAAAAAAGTTGAGATACCTGTTGTTACTCGATATTGGGAGCACTAGAATGTATATAATTCATTATTTATATAAGTGGTTTAACATTTAATTTAGAGTATAAAAATTCAGTAGTGAATGGATAATAACATGAGGTAACCCGATGTATATTACATAAAAAATATAACCAAATTATTAAACTCTATTTTTTAAAGGTTTAAGGGATTTTAACCCTCTATCGACTATCCAAATCCCGTCATTATTGTATCCTATGACATAAAAAACACTGTCTATATTGGGACCGCAGTAAAATGATTGTGACGTCGCAATTAAAGGGTAATCCTTAGTTGTATTTTCATCTAACCATTTAGTAGTTTTGGTCCATAATAGAACAATTGACCATTTTCGATTTGTGGGATATTGAACATAAAATATGTGTACTTCTTATGATGTCATTATAAATAGTTCATATTTGTACCCTTCCTTACTAAAATCAACTTTCATGAATCTCAATTCATCTATTTTAACAACACTCCTGTTATTAACCCACTTGCAATGAAAAATAATAATTTTGAATGTTTTATAATCCAACTTCCATATTTTTTTGATAATTACAAAGTATGACATATTCACATAAATTGTATTTTTGTCCTCAGTACTAGAAACATGATTCACATCTGCCACAAGTGTAACTCCACTATTTTTCATGGTATTTCCTACATCATGTTCATTTGTATAGAACGTATAACCATTAATTACATAACCATTGTAAGATAATACATACACACTTGGTCCTCTGGCTTTCCATCAAAGTCGTTCTAAAATTGAATCCATATTTTCATATAACACCTTAAAAATATAGTCCCAAAACCATCCTATAAATTATTGATTATGTGTATTTAATATCCATCTTTTATCCTTTTATGGATTCAAATGCCTAAGAATTTATTTTTGGGTTTCAACATATGGGTAAACCTCTAAACTGTTATGAAAAACATAAAGGTGGGCCTACTACCAATTTGTAATATTGATTGTGACAACATCTCTTCCAGAAATTCCTTTATTCGTAAGCCTCCTAGTGTGACAAGATTTCAGAAGACTAGTTCTTTCCACACCGGATAGGTATTCAGTATAGAATTCAATAGCTTCCTCAACAATATAGCATTCTGCAATACAACTCTCTGTCCGACTTTGATTTTTGACATACCCTTTGAAAATTTTCATATATAATTCAATGTGGTAAATCCATCTATAGTGTATAAGACCACATAGTTGAATCTCTCTCACCAAATAAACCATCAAATGAACCATCATATCAAAAAATGTTGTCAGGAAGAACATTTCTAATTCACATAATATGAAGGAAATTTCTCTTCCCATAGTTGGAAATTTCACCAGGTCTATAACATTTCTACATATAACTTTGAATAAGAAACAAATCTTGGTTAATTTATGATGGACATTCTTGGAAAATTTTCAATGTAAAGCTATAGGAATTAGATATTTTATCAAAACATGGCGGTCATGTGATTTCAGACCCTTTAACTTTACATTGGTAGTTGACATGATGTTCTTGATATTTGATGAATACCCATATGGAACCTTTATATATCATTCAAGAAGTTTCAAAACTGATATATCTTCTACCTAGAAGGAGTTTAAAAATCTGGAGGAACAAAAGTTTTTTTTCACCCTTCACTGGAACCAACTCTTCTCGTATTCCCATTTCAACCATGTCCAACCTAGCCTTAATTCTATCCTTTATTTTTTCAGGTTCATTTAGAAAAATGCTGATGAAACTATCATATATATTTTTTTCAACATGCATAACATCATGAATTTTTTTGATATACAAACAATTCCAGTATGGTAATTCAAAAAAAAAAACTGATCTCTTTTTCCAACTGGTTTTCATAAGGTATTCTGAAAATGGTTTAAAAAAAGAAGTTTCAACATATTTTACTTTCTCAAATAATTGATCACCTGTTAGTAGAGATGATTCTATACATTCTTCTGAACTTCCACCGAATGATGTCACCCAAGATTGGTACTTATACCATTAGGGTAGAAATCTATGATGTCTTAGAAACATGGTTGTCGATGAATGTTTCAACCTAATTGACTGTGTAACTTGTTTGTAAAAAATAAACCCTTGAGTTCCTTTAATTATATATCTTTATAAATTTCCGTAAGTAGGAAAGTCATTTATCATCCTGTAAAATATGGATCTCAATGTAAAATCTTCATTTCTGTAAGCATCATACAACGTAACACCTGAATCCCACAATAATTTTAAATCCTCAATCAATGGATCCAAATAAACACCAATATCATCATCTGATTTTTTGGTCCTGATATAAGCATAGATAACATGATGTATTTTCATTTCATGCATAACCATGGTGGAAAGTTATAATTTACCAATATAACTAGTCATGTACTATGAGTGGTACTTTGAAAACCAAAAGGATTCACTCCATCTCTAGATAATGAAAGACAAAGGTTTCTCAAATCATTTCCAAATTCAGGATACTCATGATCAATTCTCTTCCACTGAGGAAAGTATTACAGGTGACATAGTTTCCCATATTTATTTCTTGTATCTACATGTCACGTCAATTTCCATGTAGTCTCCTCACTTTCATATAGGTGCCTAAACCTTGGAATGATTGGAAAGTACCATACAACTTTCATAGGACCAAATTCATCTTTCTTGCATCGAGAAGAACCACCCTTTGGGCATTCTACAAGTTATTTTTGGTGTTTTCCAAATAGTATACAATTATTCGACTAGACATGTATTCTTTCAGAGATCATACCCATCAAGTGTAGCATTCGTTTGGTGTCATATGTTCAAGTCAGGAGATCATTATCTTCTAGGATCATTCCATTTAAAAGAGCAAGTAGTTCTGTAAAACTAGAATCACTCAATATTTTTCCTTCTTTAAAATTATACAACTTCAGTATGGCTAACAATGTTGTATATTTAGTGCACCCAACATACAATGTTGTCTTTGCACAACTATTTAATTTCTCAGACAATTTTGGGAAATCACAAAGTTCATCTACAACTGTCCTTGTCATTTACTCAATACGGTATTCATCATCATTCACATCTACAATAACATCCTCGATATGGTCTTATTCATTGTCCATAATTGTAATTATATCAGGTGATCCATAAAACACAGTGTTATCTTAGCCATTAGCTACATTCTCTTTTTCCTCATGTTTATTCCAAAATTTATAACTTTAATATATTTAATGATAGATCAAGTGTTATTCCAACTCCTATAGACCAATTAGTCTTGAATAACAACAACTTAAACACAAAAAAAGATTTGAGAAGGGTCATATGCATGATCTTTTGAAAACTTAATGAACTATTTCACTCCATCTTCATACTCTTTTGTCAAATGATTGGTATCAATCCATTCTTTATTCATATGCATCATATTTTATTCAGTAATATTAATATTTTAAAAAATAAATACACAAAATATGTTCAACTGGGGTCATCATCCAACTATATATCCCTCTCATAAGATCCAAATGAAGGGAAGCAAGCCAGAACAAACCTAAACCTATAAAATATAGGTGTGATATAAAATTCTAGTAGGTCACAACAACCTACCAAATCTAAGTGATCACTTTCATATTAAATCCTAAAAATTCTAGTTTGAATACATTAGAAAAATAAACATTTTGTATACAGTTTTAAAAAATAATTAGTAACACATAAAATTGTTTTAAAATCCTTTTTATAAGATTTTCATTAAATGAAAACAATCACTTGGAAAACATTTTTCCTAGGCCAATACCTATTGGTAAAATCACATTTTTAAAATATAACTTTAAAATATTTCATAAACACCCATTTTTAAAATACACATTTCAAAACTCAAATAGGTTTCCAACCATCATACAGTTTTCTAAAACATGTTTGAAAACAAACCATTTCCATAAAACTAGGCATGTTTGACTAAAACTTCATTTTCAAAACTCAAACATTCTTAGAGTTTCAAATACAAACCATTCTAACTTTTATCATTTGAGAACTCTTTTCAAACTCATTATTAAATTAGTTTGAAAACACTTCAAAATCAAGCTTTCCTTTTTTTACTTCTTTAAAAACATTTCACAATCCCTTTTCAAAAAATCTGAAAAGAAAACCATACAAAGAATGAAGAAATAACACGATAAAGCACCACTATGTTAGGTCGCATAAACTTGGTCATCAATAATAAACATCCTCACATTGGATCACAAGCTATAATGGTCATGCAAGAATCAAAGGGGCTTAATATGGTATCACACCTTTGTTGAAAATTTATTTTTTATAAATTTTCAAATGAGCCTTCTCTTTTTAAAAAATGATTCAAATGTCAATCCATTTTACCATTTATAAAATCCATCCCAGTCTACTCTTTAGACCAATTTTATCCCAACACCTTTGAAACTCAAATAGGAATTTACACTACCCTTTAAATGAACATTAAAAAAATTCAAAGACAAACTAAGTTTCAAAATCCAATCTTCATGGGAAAACACACCCTTTTTAAATAATCCATCTTATTTGAAAATCTTAACAGCTTTAAACACCCCAAAATGTTGATATTAAAATTAACCAAGTCTAAAAAAAATTGGTTTTAAATATGGATCACAAGGATTAAATCACCAATTTAAAAATAAAACAACATTTTCCAATATTTTTAACACTTTTAAATCACCCAAACTCTTGGTTTGAAATCCAATTAACTCAAGAATATTTTATAAAACACCAAGTCAATGATTACCACTTATTTTAAAACCAAAATAATTGTTTTAAAAAATCTATTGAGGAAGATTCCCATGAGAATATAGAGAATTAAAAATAAAACTGGTTGAAGAAAAAAGGTATGATGTACTTAATCAATGTAAAATCCAAAAGGAATACTATGTAAAGTCACAAGAATATAGAATAAGAAGAAATATTCATTACAACACAACTACTTTCAAGGTATTCCTTTACTAAATTACTTCTCCAAATTTTGGTTCCACCCATGTTAGAGATATGAAAATTCTTGACAAACTTAAGGAACTCATTTTTAGGAAAATAAGAGGAAATAGTTGGGGTGGTCATGGACTGTAAAGAACTCTAAAAAATGTCATGGTGGGAGTTATAGATAAGCCACAAGATGAAGACCATGATGGGAACTTTATTGGAATTTATAGAAGATTTGATCTTGATATTGAACTCAAAGTATCCTTTATGTACATTAACATTTGGAGGGCTAAAACAAGGAAATAAAATGAATTTTTTAAATAATCCAAGTTCTTTATACAATAAAAAATAGAGTAAAAAACCAATACTAAAAATGGATATTGAAAAAATCAAATAAATAAATTATGAAAATTATGGAAACGTGGTTTAGGTATGGATCATGAATGAATAATGGTCATAGATAATTTATAGCCTAAAAAATATATTGAATGATCTAGTAAAGAGAATAAAGTAACTCAAAAATGATGTAAGGAAGTTGTGAACGAAGTGTGATGATTAAGAGAGGCTTCTAACTCTCTGAATGGAGTAAGAAATATCAAGTGCATGGGCTATGAAAGATGAAAAGGAGGTATATTAGGAATCTATATAGAGGGTAGATACTGATAGACTAATAAATTGGTTGCAAGAAAAATGAAATTTAGACCTAAGTAATGATCATAAGAACAAATCAGTAATAGTTAAAGAAAATCCTCGATGAACCAATTTGTGAAAAAAGTTTCATTTAGCAACTTATAATAGAATCAAAAACTAAATATAGTGATGAAAAGGCATAATAAATACACTAAATATTTGGTTTTATTATTGTATAAATATGGGACATAAAAAATGTGTTCTATAGAAAAGAGTAACTTTATGGCTAATGAGAAAAAAAATATGAGAATAATTTTCTATTCATGATATGTTTACAACGAATGTTGTTATTTTTTGTGTAGGATATGCCTACAAAGACATGTATTTCCAATCTAGGGTATGAATGGATGTACCAAAAAACCAAAGGGGGAGATTACAACTGTTAGAAGTATCATCAAGTAGGATGAAAATGGTGAAAATATAGAGGTAAAAACAACACCAAATAAAAAATATAGTAGACTAGAAACCAGTGATAACAACCTTATCTATGAAAGCGATGAGAGAGACAGAGGCAATGTAGGGAGAAATGATGATGGTGATGAAGAAGGAGGGTGGTGGGGCATGAAGAGATGGTGGTAGGGTGACAGTGTGGCGGAGCAGCGATGCAGAGGCAGTGTGGCTAGGGGAGAGAAACGTGTGGCGGCAGTAGGGTTTGGCAATAGCAGTGGCATGGTGGGGATACGACAGTGTGGTTGGGTGTGAGTGGAGGAGAAATGGTAGTGGGGTTCAAAAAGAGCAGCGATGCAGCGACAGTCAGCTTCTGTAAGAGCTTGAAGTGTGCGAGAAAAGAAGCTAACTATTAGGGTTCATTTATAAAATTGGGTAACACTTTTATCAACGCTACTTAAAAAGTGATGATAAAGGCATGTTTTATCAGCGCTGAAATAGAAAGCACTGATAAAACATACCTTTATGAGGGTTTTTTTAGAGGTGACAAATATAATCCTTTATCAATGCTAAAAAAATGCTGATAAATTATATCTTTATCAATTCTAATATTATAGCACTTATAGAAACATTTTATCAGTGCTTTTTTAGCACTGATAAAGATATAATGTTAATAATTTATTTATATTATTATATATATTTATAAAATTATATATATAATTAATATATATATTTATTTATAATTATAACTATATATATATATAATAAATATATTTATATAATTATATATATTTATAAAATTAGAAATATTATAAATAAATATTTATTTATTTATAATTATAAAATTATAATAAATATATTTATTATATTTATAATTATATATAATAAATATATATAATAAATGTATTTACTGTAAATAATTATAAATATATATTTATTTATATTTATAACTATAAATATATATATATATATATTTAAATAATTATTAAATTATAAAAACCGTGTTTCTTATATTTATAATTTTATAAATATATATAATTAATATATTAATTATATATATTTATAAGATTATAAATATATAAATATATTATTTATAATTTTATAATTATTTAAATAAATAAATATTTATTTATAATTATAACTATAAATGATTATATATTTATTTATTTACCAAAAAAGGCCTAGCCAGTTGAAGCTCCTGGCTATTTATTAAAATTTAAATAAAAAGAAAGAAAATAGAAGAAAAGAATGATAGGTCAAACACAGAGAAAAGCCCTCATCCATAAAAAGAAACAACATATCAAAAGTCACCATAATCATGATCTAAATCATGAACATAATCCCAAACTTTATCGGCAGACTCCCACTATGACTGAGAGTTCCTTTGATTGAAGAGTGCAATATACTTCTCCTTAATCTTTTCTTTCTCTGAGGTGAGCTGAGTCCTAGAATACCCATGCCCTCATGCTGCAACCCAATCCTCCCGACCACATCCTCGATCAAAATTTTTTGGATAACGACCCCGCTTCCAAGTCCTAGATTATTTCCAAGCCCCTTCCGGCTCTTCCCTACCAAACTCAGAAATGTCTTTCTCCAAGAGAATCTTCTCATTAACATTAAGAGTCTCAATGTCCACAGAGGGGACCTCAACTTCATTGCAACTGTCAGAAATAGGCATTGCCTGCACTGGATTAAGTACATCAAAATTATTTGAGGTGGTAACCTGCATCATACTCCTGCTATGTGAAGGGGAATGTCCAGGATTAGAGGTAGTGTTACTCACCACAAACTTCTTAGCAGGAATAACGGACAACTTATCCTTACCCTTCCTATTAGAGACAGTCAAAGCTTGTTCTTGGAACAATTCCTTGTCCACTTTAATTTGGATATCATTGTCAAGCTTCTCCAAAACATCAAAATCATTAATAGCATCATCATTCTTGTTAACCTACTATCCCATGTCATCCTTTGAAAGCGGGATAACACAATATCTCTCTTTCTTAGCAGGTGCATGCACATTAGGCTGCGTTGTTGGAATATATATATATATATATATATATATATATATATATAAAATTATAAAATTATAATAATTGTATTTATTATACTTATACTTTTATAAATATATATATATAATTAATATATTTATTACAATTTTATAATTATTTAAATATATCTATATTTATTTACAATTATAATTATAAATATTTGCATTTATTTATAAATATTTGTATATATTTATAAATATATTTAATTAATTATATATATTTATAACATTATAAGTGTAATAAATATATTTATTATAATTTTATAAGTATTTAAATAAATATATATATATATATATTTATAATTAAAAAATTATAATAAATAAATATTTATTTATAGTTATAATTATATATATATAATATATATATATATATATATATATATTAGGTGCTTGGAGGTATAAATACATTAAACACACACACACACCACACACACAAGTTGGAAAGGAAGACCATAGCCCCCCAAGGGATAGCCCACCCATCAAACCTAGTTTATTTATAAATATATTTATATATTTATATTTATATTTATTTAATTTTATATATTTATAAAATGATGTAGACATGACGCAGAGCAGTGATGCAGGCATAAGGAAGACATATAGTGAAGTAGACACGATACAGGCATGATGCTGCACTGGGCCTTCGGGCTAGTTTGTGGGAATTTGGGCCATGTAACAAGATTCATGCCCAATGGGCCTTTAGGCCATGTACTGAATAAATAAGGCTTGATGGGTGGACTATCCCTTGGGGGGTTCTATGGCATGCCTTTCCATCCCGTGTGTGTGGTGTGTGTGTGTTTAATGTAATTGTACCCCCAAACACCTAATATATATATAACTATTAATAAATATATAATTATTTGTAATTAAAAAATTATAATATATATATACATATATAGTTATATATATATATATATATATTTAAATAATTATAAAATTATAACAAATAAATTTATTATATTTATAATTTTATAAATATATATAATTAATATATTTATTATAATTTTATAATTATCTACCGGAAAAGTTTGGGGTCAAGCCTCTTATTATAAAAAGAAAGAAAAAGAAATGATCACATGAAAGATGGATGAGGTCAAACAAGGACAAGCCCGCATCCATAAAAGGAGAGTATACAAATCAATAATAGGACCATAATCATGATCATATCCCTCATCATCATCAACGGATTCCCACTCTAATTGTGAGTTCCTCTGATTGAAGAGCACATAATACTTATCTCGAAGATTTTATTGCTCTAGAGTGAGACCCTTACAAGTCCTAGTGGAAACACTCTTGCCACACCCTCATACACCATCATCACAACCATGCCCTCAACCACGATTTTTTGGATGTCGACCTTGCTGGTAAGTCTTGGTTTGTTTCCAATTCCCTCCCAACTCTTCCAAATTAGAAGCACCTTTCATATGCTCCTTCACATAATCAATGGATCCACCAATGATGTGAATCAAATTAAGAGAATCAAGTACATCATAGGGGACCTACACCATACCTGTGTTTTATGAAGGGGATTGTCTAGGGTTCGAGGTAGTGATACTCACTGCACTCTTCTTAGCAGTAGGTGGAGAATCCAATACCAACTTAGATTTTCCTTTCCTTGTGGAGGATGTTAAATCCACTTATTGGATCAATTCCTTGTCCACTACATCTTGAATAACAATTTCAAGGTGCTCCAAATAATCATAATTAGTAATAGAAGCAACAAGATCCTACTCACTTGTGTCAACGACATTCTCCTACTTTTCTATGTCATCAATATTCTTTGAAGTAGGGACAGAATCCACCTCTTTCCCAATAGGTGCATGCACAAGCTATATTTCTTCTTCTATAACAATATTAGCCCATGTTTTCTTTCCCAAGGAGGAATCCTTCCCATTAAAATTGAAATCATCTTAGGCAGAGTTTCTCGCATTCCCCTTTTCTAAAATCCCATCATTCATCAGCTGTACACCAGTATCCAAAGAAGATTCCTTCATAGACCGAACCTTTCTATTGTAATTATGATCAACATGTCCATGAGTTGAACAATGGGAACAGAACAATGCTATTTTTCAATTCAATATATCATGAACAATTAATTTACAGTTCAAACAGAATTTTGGGACCTTCTCATATTCAACTCTCAATTCAATCTCCTCATGATTAGTGGAGAGAAATTTTTTAGCATTCATTATAGATCCTAAGTCAACCTCAACCAGAAATCTTGCATAATGTCCAAAGAGAGTGATCTCAGATTCTTTATATAATTTAATAGGAAATCCAATAGAAATAGCGATATCATACAAAATCTTCGGATGCCACAAAAACCAATTGAAGCCAAAAAAATCACCCCTAATTGAGTGGATGAGCTATGTACCTCCAATGGGTCAAAATTCAAATCTTATTCACAAAAATTCACAACACCGGGGTTGATTGAAATAGAACCATATCCCCACGCATGCATCTTCAGGTCATCATTGGGAAAGAGGATATGATAAAAACCTCTTACCGGGGAAACATGCCTCCAGTTTCTAAATCCCCAAATTACTGATATACGTGTAACTAAATCATCAATTTTACATAGTTTTGACCCCTTAGTCAGGATTAATCTTACAATAATCAAGTTTTTACCTTGATTTAGTCATTCATAGATTACATTAACATTAGCCCTGATGCACGCAATATTCCCTTTCCAACGAATCTCCCCAGCAGACTCCTTAAAAAGGGAGAAAACACTACAAGGTGCACCAGTAGAAGGCACACCCAATATGAAACCAAAACCACCAGCCAAGACTGAATCTGCTACCTATATCACTGGAAATGGAAAACCATAAGCCTTGGGGTTGGCATCGTTAACCAAAGTATCACCATATCTATGCGCATTAAAATGCCACATATATAAAACAGCCAAAGCTGCTACCAATATAATAAATATATTTATTATAATTTTATAATTTCTGCCTCCTCTAGTTTTAATACTCACAAATCATGATTAATTTTGTTTTATTAAGTTACATCTTGTTTAATAATGTTTACATATAACCTTAATCTCTTCTGTTAGTGTTTACCTCATAAGACATGTTAACAAAATTGGATAAGTATAAGTCACTGATGCTTGAACTATCGATAGACAATACACCGTTGCATTGAGTTACCAATAGACCCTCATAATTTTTGCTAAGGAAAAGTCACAGATGAGGTCTGAGTTACCGATGGCATGAGTCACCGACATCTTGACCTACCAATAGAGTGACTAACTGATACTTAGAATTTTTGCTAAGTATAAGATATCAATAGCTGAGTTACCAACGCATCACCTACCGACTGAATGACCTACTAATCCTGAGTTACCAATAAAACTTTGAGACATTGATAGAATGAACTATGGATCTGAGCTACGATTCATGACTTAAAAAAATTTCTTATCTGTCATTTAAATTAAAAATTACTTCTAACGGTCATATTTATCAAACTTAGTGCTGCTTATTATATCAATGATCTTGTCTGTCTTTTGTAGACAATATTTAATGGATATCAGAGAACAATATGAGGTATGAGGTACTAGAGAACATGATCTTTATTGGATGCATTGTATAAAGATAATACTGAATCAAAAAGGTGATAGAGTGACCAGAGAAAATATACTGAGCTGCTCGTGCACCTTAGAAGACACAAGAACTTATCATTGTGCACACTATGCGATACTGATGAGAGCCTAAAAGGAATAAAATTTTGCTCTAAGAAGAAGACCTCATCCACCAAATCATACACCTCACTAGAAACAGAAGACAACAGCACTCACAACACTCTATTTTGTTGTCTGTTTCCAGAAGTCAACCCCAGCTTCACTTTTCCTATCTTTAAGAAGTCCATAAGGTGAAAAGCACATAAAAAATATCCTTCTAACTCTATTCTATTTAATTTATGCTCTGTTTGTGAACTGTTTTACTTCTTAAGCAGTTTTTTTTCTATTTATAATAAACAAAAACTGTCTTATATGCATAATTTTAAAATACATTGATATATTAAAAAACCTATATTTCTACATCTTACACTTCCACAGATAATAGTGGAAGAGGTCCCTACATGGCCTGTTGTAATTTTCACTCCCACAAAAACTGTGGAAGAGGTCTAATTGACCTCGACAGCCATGTATGTTGTTGTATACCTTGATCTAGGGTGTGGATCAAGTTTTTTTATTTAAATTTCTTGGTGATAGGTGATCACCAATTGGATAGTAATAAGTATCAGATAGAGACCGAACCTCTTGTTTTAAAATCTTTTGTTCTCTTCAAAGTTCTGTTTTCAATATTTTATTTATTCATTGAAAACTTTGCTTCACTTTGATAGTTAATATGAGATAGAATTTATATTATAATTGGTTTTAGTAGATTGATTTAAAAAGCTAAAATAATAGTCTATATTGTTTTAACTGAGAACTAATCAATCTTTGAGAAATCTTTAAAAAGATAAAAACTTTTATAAATCTTCTACTTTGGTTAACTAGGTCGTATTTTATTTTAAATTGGGGGAATTTTAAATAAGTATTTTAGATAGAAATTTTTATAGGAACTAAATTCACCCCCTCTTGAGTGTCCTACTCTGACCAACATTTGGTATCTGAGGATTTCTTACTTTCAAAGTTTTTAAATTTTTTAAATCTTTTCAATTGTGATTTTAGTTGTGTTTTATAGATCTCTAAATTTCTGTCAGTTCAAAATTTATAGTTCTTTAAAATATTTAAAACTTTCTTTAAATGAAAAATAAACAAGAAGGTGGTGTTAACAATAGACCTCCCTATTTCAATGGCACAAATTATGCCCAGTGGAAAATTAAAATGAAAATGCATTTTGAAAGTATGGGTTTTGAAATCTGGAATGCTATAGTTGATGAATATAAAATCCCTGCTACTACTATATATACTTGGGATGATTCCAATAAGGTATCATACAATAATAATTGCAATGATATGAATGATTTATACTATTCTTTAGGTGATGAATAATTCAATAGGATTTCTACATGTAAAACAACCTATGATATTTGGGATACTTTAGCTATTTCACATGAAGGAACCACTAGTGTTAATGAAATGAGACTTGACACATATATTATTAAATACAATAACTTTAAAATGAAGCCTGATAAAACTATTTTTGATGTTTATTTTAGGTTCAATGAGATTATAAATACTATGACCTCTTTTGGAAAGGCTATTCTAGCTAAGTAACAAGTGAATCCCCAGATGTTTACCAAAAATATGAGGAGGAACCTCCGTGTCAATAAGGGAATCCTCTGCAATCGACACTCTTCCAGTAAATGAATTTATTGGTAAAATGATGATGTATAAGAAGAATTGAAGGTTAACAGAGAAGAATCCGATGAACCAAATAGGAATTTAGTGGATTTCAAACCCACTACTTCTAAACACAAAGAAAAAGAGAAAATGAAAGTTCATGATGAAAGTTCTAGCAATGAAGAATCACCAAGTGACAGTGATGATGAAATTGATCAGCTATCCAGAAGATTCAAAAAGTTCTATAGAAAGAAGAAATTATTTTGAAAGCCCAGTTATGAGGGGAAGTATGAAAAAAAGGAAAACTTGAAAAAGGACCAGAAGATAAGTGATAATACTACTGAGATAGTCTTCTATGAGTGCAAGACAAGAGGAAATTTCAATGATTACTGTCTAAAATTAATGAACAATAATAAGTATGAAGATAAAGATGAAAAATATAAGTAGGAAATTAAGTCCACCTAGAATGCTTCTGAGGATATCTCCAGTGGGTTAGAATCATCACATGATGTGAAGGCTAACAAAGCCAACATGTGTTTTATGACAAACACATCTGAGGTAACTCTAGAATCTCCTATATAGAATTATTATTATTCCTGAGATGAATATGATTCAAAAAATATAAAAAATGAAGAGATGTTTGAATAATGTAAAATGAATGAGGATACTTACAATTAACTAAAGGATAAGTATAAATATCTCAAGAAGAATGAACTTAAACTGTCTAATGAGAAATTAAATAAGTATTTAGAGAAATTCACAAATGGAAAAAATATGATTACTCAAATTCTTGGTAATAATTTTTTTCTAAAATACACTACTTGTATATGTTATCAACCGAGGAAATGACATTTTATTAAAAATGATTGTGTATCAAAATCTAGAAAATTTGGTTTTGTGCCCATAATTGAAAAATCTGCTAAAAGTTATACCACTAGAAATGATTTTACTACTTCTAGTTTCTCTGTATCTAATAGATTTTAGTTTTATAAGACTTTACAAACTTATTATAGGGAACCCATGAAGAAAATTTGTGTTCAAAAATCTTTAATTACTAATGTTACTGGACCCAATAAAATCTGGGTACCAAAGTCTTTTCTTATTTGATCTATTTTTATAGGAAATCTGTTTGAAGAGTTCATGTAAGAGATTATGGTACTTAGACAGTGGGTGTTCCCGACATATGATAAGAGACTATTCAAGCTTCAAGAACCTTATAAATATTTATGGTGGGAATGTCACCTTTTGTGATAATGCAAAATAAAAAATAATTGGACTTGGCTAAATCGGTAACAGTAATTCAGTTTTAATTTCTAAAGTTATTTTTGTCAATGGTCTAAAGTGTCGTTCGCATTTCACAATTATACGATGATGGATTTCATGTTAAATTTGAAAATGATGCTTGTAATATTTTCAATTCTAAAAATGATTTAGTATTTACAGCTTTTAGAAATGAAATTTTTTATGTTACTAATTTAGATTCTTTAGTTTCTCAAAATGTGTCATTTTTAAGTGCCTTTTATAAAGAGTATTGGATTTAGAATGGGATACTAGGCCACTTTAACATTAAATCTCTTAGAAAGATTACTAGAAAAGGACTAGTCAAGGATCTACCTAAACTTGGGTTTCTAAATGATAAAGTCTGTAATCCAGTCAAAAAAGAAAGCATAAAAAATATCATTCAAACCAAAGAAAGAATTTTCAAATTCTTAACCTCTTGAGTTGGTTCCCATGGATTTGTTTGGACCTTCTATAGTTTCAAGTTTAAATGGGAATAATTATTTCAATGTTTTAGTAGATGACTTTTCTCAGTATACTTGGACTTTCTTTTTAGCTCACAAAAGTGAATCTTGCTCTTATTTTACTAAGTATTCTAGATCTGTAGAAAACCTAAGTGGACTTAAATCAAAACCTTAATAAGTGATCATGGATATGAGTTTAAAAAACAATAATTTGAATCTTTTTTCTCACAAAATGGCTATAGTCATAACTTCTCTGCTCCTAGGACACCCTAGCAGAATGGAGTTATAGAAAGAAGAAATAGAACCTTAAAATAAATAGCTCAAACTATGCTTAATGAATATTATTTACCTATTTATTTTTGGGCATAATATGTGAATATATCTTATTACATAATTAATATAGTTTTAATTAGACCTATCCTTAAGAAAACTCCCTATGATTTGTGGAATAATAGGAATCCTAAGGTTAATTACTTTAATGTTTTTGGTAGAAAAGTCTATATCCTTAATACAAAAGATAATCTTGAAAATTTTTCATCCAAGAGTGATGAAGGAATTTTACTATGTTATTAAACTTCTAGAAAATCCTATAGAGACTTCAATAAAATAACCAAGTGTTTGGAAGAATCTGTACATGAAAAATTTTAGGAAACAAATCCATATAAACCTAAGACCTCCCTAGAAAATATTGAGGATGATTTGTAAAATCTCTACTTGAATTATAAACCTTATAACTCTGCTATTAAGTATACAGAAAAATCTTCTAGTTCTAGAAAATTTCCAAATTCTGATCATAGTGAATCTGAACCTATAGAAGAACTTAAAATAACTAGCCCATCTTTTTCTAGATCTGTTATAACCCCTAAGAATCATCATTTAGATGTTGTTATTTGGGACTTAGATAAGGGGAAAAGAATAGAGATTCTCTAAGAAACTAGGTTGAACATCAATCCTTTTTTTCATAGCTTGAACATAAAAACATCAATGATGCAATCAATGATAAATTTTGGGGGATGTCTATGTAAGAATAATTGTATCCATTTGAAAGAAATAAAGTTTGGAAACTTATTGATAGACCCAAATACACCATGACCCTAGGAACTAAGTGGGTGTTTAGAAACAAAGTGGATGAGGCTGGAACTATAGTAATAAATAAGTCTTGATTAGTTTCATAAGGTTATAGTCAATAAAAAGGAATTGACTATAAAGAAACCTTTGCACCTATCTCCAGAATTGAATCCATTAGAATTCTGCTAGCTTATACAACACATTTGAACTTCAAACTTTATCAAATGGATGTCAAAAGTGAATTCCTAAATGGTTATATAGTTGAGGATATTTTTTTGAACAACCCCTTGATTTTAAAAATCCTCATTTTCCAAATCATGTTTTCAAACTAACAAAAGCTTTGTATTGTTTAAAATAAGCTCCAAGAGGTTGGTATGATAGGCTGAACACTTTTCTTATTTCTAAAGGTTTTTCTAAAGGGATAGCTAGTACTACTCTTTCCATAAAAAGAATTTTTAAATATGTTTTAATTTTTCAAATATATGTTCATTATATTATTTTTGGATCTTCAAAAAAATATTTATGTATTTATTTTTCAAAAATGATTCAAAATAAATTTGAAATGTGTTTAATGGGTGAACTCAAATTCTTTCTTGGATTTCAAATTTTTCAAAATAAAGAAGGTTATATTTTAAATAAAATTAAATATACTAAATATATTTTAAAACATTTTAATATGGATATCACTAAAAGTAATGATACTCCCATGATTACCACCTGTAAATTGGATCTTGATGAAGATGGAAAATCAGTGGATCAAATCAATTACAGAGGTATGATTGGAAGTCTTCTTTACTTGAATTCTAGGTGACCTGATATTATGTTTAGTGTATGTATGTGTGCTCTTTTTCAAGAAAACCCTAAATAGTTGCACCTTCTTGTTGTTAAAATAATTTTCAAATACCTAAAGTATACTACCAACTTAGGATTGTTCTATCCTAGAGGATAACCATTTGACTTAGTTAGTTATTCTTATGCTGACCTTGGTGGTTTCAAGTTAGATATAAAAAGAACCTCTATAACATGTCACTTTTTGGGAAAGTCTCTAGTTTCATGGTGTAGTAGAAAAGCAAAATTATGTGGCATTATCCACTGCAGAAGATGAATACATAGCTGATGGTACTTATTGTGCTCAGATTTTGTGGATGAAACACACATTACTAGATTATGGATATCAATTTAGGCATGTACCTATAAATTGTGACAACAAAAGTGCTATTAATATTTCTAAGAACCTAGTTTCTCATTCAATAACAAAGAATATTTATGTAAGAAATCACTTTTTGAGAGATCATTGTCAAAAAAGAGATATAACTCTTGAATTTATTGGCACTGAACATCAGATTTATGACATTTTTACTAAGGTATTACATTATAAAGGAATGAGTTACATTAGAATTGAGTTAGTAATGATCAAATTTTGATGACGCACCGATGATGTCTCACTGATGATGTCTCACTGATGATGTCTCACTAATGATATCTCACTAATGATGTCTTACCATTTATGTCTCGCCATTGATTACTCACCGATGATGGATCAATAATAGGACTTGTTGATAGGGCTCAGCGATAGAACTCACTGATGTGTCTCATTGATATACTTTTTTACTTCTCTGTCTAGAAGTTAAAACATCACTTCTTTATTTATTTCATTTTATTTTTACTCTGCATTTTTTATTTTATGATTTTAAATCCCTAAATGATAAAATTAGATTCAATCTAACTCATCTTCTCACTCTCACACTCCTACTCTCTCACTCTTTCCTTCAAACCTTTCTCTCTTAAACTCCTTCCCTTCTCCTTTAAACCTGAAACCCTCAAATATCACCAATGGACCGAGTTAAGCATGTCTATCATAAGACTATGGATGGGTCACATCCTTATAAGAAGTAAAAAGGTGAATCTAGTGAACCTAAACCAAAACCTATCCATCCCGAACTCATGAGCCAAATTTTCACTCCATAGAAATAAGTAGATGCCAATTTTTTATTGACAAGTAAGTCTCTCTTGTTGAATATGTTTCAAACACAAGGATGGTTGGAGTGGTTCTCCAACAAGAAAATACCTTTTTACTCGAGGCTAGTGTATGAGCTATATCTATATGTAGAATTGATGCTTGAATCCTCAGAGGTATTTTGGATTAAGTCTATAGTAAATGGTAGAAGAATTTATTTTTCATCCAAGCAGTGGGAAGAATACTTGAAGGTACCCCATGAGGGTGT
This sequence comes from Viscum album, assembly GCA_963277665.1. Classification (NCBI taxonomy): domain Eukaryota; kingdom Viridiplantae; phylum Streptophyta; class Magnoliopsida; order Santalales; family Viscaceae; genus Viscum; species Viscum album. Next base: position 184,703,097 of record OY728155.1, on the reverse strand, counting down.
GTTTGAAGATCATCAGGGAAGTTCAAATCCACATAGTGATATTTTCAGTTATGAGGAATATTTGGCTAAGCTTACTGGTAATGGAGCTCATAGAAGGCCAATAACAACAAATCTTGATCGTGAATATAGATTGTTGTTCAAGTTCATTCAACATCAGTTATGTCCAAGAAAAGGGGAATTTTCCTCCCTTAAATACCAAGATGTGTTTTTTCTATATTTTTTGCAAAAGGGTTATAAGATTAACTTGTACAAGTATGTAATGGTTCATATAAATGAGATGATGAAACCATAATGTAAGAAAAATTCATTGTTTTATTCCAATATTATTTCTACAATATTGGAAGTTAAAGGTTTGGTGAATGAGATAGAAGAATCAGTAACTAATTGTGATGGTTTCTGCATAACAAAAGTAATTTTAATAGGATGAAGGTAAATTGGAATCCCTAGAAGAAACTTTGGGCTGAGGACAATGATAATCATTATGAATATTTTGATCCTGTTGAATATACCACAAGGACAAGAGACATGGTTAACCCTTTCTAAGACTAGATGAGGCTGTTGAGTATTCTAATGAGGAAAATTAAGATAAGGTAAACCAAGGAAATGAATCTCCTATTGATGATATAATTGATCTAGATATAGCTGTAAGTACAAAAGTTATGACCTATGGACCGGCTAGCCCTCTTAGGCCTCTTCCTTTAAAGGAACCTCTCCTGTATGGAGAAGATGATGAGGAGACTAAATAATTAGAAAATGTTGAATATGTCAGTAAGAGTGTAAGTGAAGAAGATGAGGAGTCAAATGGTAAAAATGAATAAAGTAACAATGAGGAAGAAGAAGAGGATGATGGTGATAGAGATGAGGAAGATAATGAAGAATTTGATCAAGGATCTGGTGAAGAAAATGTAGATGTGGATGTGATGAGGAAGAAGAAGGAATTGGTGAATTTGATAGTGGATCAGACCATCATAATGATGATCAAGGTCATGTTGTATAACCTATTGACCCTACTCTAGGTTATGTTGATCCTGAAAATCCTTATGATACTTCTTTTGTGGAACATGTGTTAGTTTTGGAATCCCATGAATCTCTTGAGTCAGTTGTGTTTGAGGAAAGATCTCCATATGTTCATATGCATGAAGAAGTTCATGTTGAAGAATAATTTCCAATATCTCTAGTACACGCACTTGTTTATGTTAGGAAGAAAGCTCATGTTGAGAGGAGATCACTTGTTGAGGGGGACCAATAGAAAAATGGGGTTAGAATTGATATTATTACTCCCTATGATGATATATTTGTGCCTGAATGGGAAATGGATCTAGGCTATGTGACTTTGGGTTTGGAATACCCTGATTCAGAGGATGAGAAAACTAGTCCTAAGGGATCTATGGTAGAAGGAACAACTCCTGTTGATTCTGATCAAGCTGTAGATCCTTCTTATGCTTCTGTGGCTGTACCAAATCCTGGAGATTATGTGACTAATTATAACCTCAATATGTTTAATGAAGAATTGTTCTTGGTATTTAGATCTATCCTTCCACATCAACCAGCTCTAATGGTGAGTCTTAATGAAAGTGATGCAACTATGTTAACAGGAAGGGTTGTTTCTCAAATTGAACCTCATATGATTACAGTGGTTGAAGTAATTATAATAGATAATCAAAATATGCATAATGAACTAATTTCTATGGTTTCTACCTTTAATTACCTGACCATTGAATATAGAGTATCTTTAGACAAGGTTCTGAAATCTCTTGGAGACACCACTTCTGAGTCTTCTACGGATGATACTACTTTACCTCCAAACCTTAATTTTAATCAGTTCAAAATAGTAGTTCAAGATGTAATTAAAGGTTCCTCAACCTCAGCTGATCCTACTGTTTAGTCTCCTGATGTTGAGATGATCAGATCTGTAATAAGAGAAGAGCTTCAGACTATGATGGGTGGATCAGATTAGGAAAGACTGTCCAAAATTAATCAAAATAGTGATCATGTGCATGATATGGTAAGATTCTACATTAAGTGTGCCACTAATGATCAGGAATAGATAACCAAGAAAGTAGACTTATACTTTAAGAGGGTTTATACTAAGCATCAATTGGATAGTTATTTCAAGTATTTGGTTGAGAATTTGAGACTACCTCCAGTCACTCAAGCCTTCAAAGAACAAGTCAAGAAGCTTACAAAATTCACTCCTACTATTAAGTAGTTTATGGAAAATAAGGAGGATTTTACAAAGGCTATGAACCATGTTTTCTATATCATAATGGACTTTATCAATCTGTTGAAGCCTTACCTGCATCACGAGAGTATTGAAATTATTTCTCCAACAACATCTCCTCCTAGACCTATCCAACACCCTTCTTCTCCCTCTTTTGTACCCTTAACACCTTTTTCCATGCCTCTTACTCAAGCTCTTAGTCAAATTAGACCTATCATTCTTTAGGAACTTACAGTCTCTCCTACCTCTTCTAGCCCAAGCCTTGATCCTTCTGTGTTTACTAGTGTTCCTCTTCCTTCTACCGGTATCCCAACAATAACTCCAACCACTACCTTTTATGAACCTACTGATCCTACCACCACTACTCCTGATAAAGGAAAAGTCATGATGGATTATACTTTGGAGAAGTAGTGATTGGATGGATCCTTGATAGGGATCTGTTGTAACATTTTTGTAATCTCCTGTACTATTTGTTTAATGACATATATTATATCTTTTCATCTCATTTTCTATTCTTTCTCTTAATTGTTTGTTTCCATTTTGATAATCCCAAAAGGGGGAGAATGTGTATGGAATATATAATGGAATATATCTCCAGGGGAGCATGATATTAAAATAAATCTTCATCATGAGATTAACATAAAACCTACTAAGTGATCTATATAATACTTTCTTTTATCCTAAAATTTCATCTCTTATGATTTGTATAATATGTTAAGCAGACCTTACTTTGATCGTCATGGTTCAACTATTGTGGTATATAATTCCATGATTTATGATCATCAAGGGGGGAGATTGTTGGACTCCTCTAGTTTTAATGCTCAGAAATCATGCTTAATTATATTTTATTAAGTTAAATCTTGTTTAATCTTGTTTACATATAACCTTAATCTCCTCTATTAGTGTTTAACTCATAAGAAATTTTAAAAAAATTGATAAGTATAAGTCACCGATGCTTGACCTATCGATAGAAAAGACACCATTTCATCAAGTTACTAATAGCCTATTAAAATTTTCGTTAAGGACGAGTCACTTATGAAGTATGAGTTACCGATGGCATGAGTCACCAATAAATTGACCTATCGACAGAGTGACCGAATGATAATCATAATTTTTTCTAAGTATAAGACACCGATAGCTGAGTTACTAATGAATCACCTACCGACTGACAGACCTACCAATCCTAAGTTACCGATACAAGTATGAGACACCAACATAATGACCTACCGATCCGAGATACGATTCAAGACTTAGAACATTTTCTTATCTGTCATTTAAATTCAAAATTACTTATAACAATCATATTTATCAAACTTAGTACTTATTATTATATTAATGTTATTTTATGTCTTTTGTATACAACATTTAATGGATTTTAGAGACTAGTACGAGGTATGAGGTACCATAGAACATGATCATTGTCGGCTACATTTTATAAAGATAATATTGGATCAAAAGACGATAGAGCGACCAAAGAAAATGTACTAAGCTTCTCGTGCACCTTAGAACACAAAATAATTAATCGATGTGCATGCTATGTGATACTACTGAAAACCTAAATGGAAGAACATTTTTCTATAAGAAGAAGAGCTCATCCACCAAATCATACACCTCGCTGGAAACAGAAAACATAAGAACTCATGACACTTTGTTTTGCTATTTGTTTCCAAAAGTCAACTCCAGCTTCACTTATGTTATCTTTAAGGAGTCTAGAAGCTACAAAACACATCACACAGAGCCTTCTAACTCTATTATATTTAATTTATGCTCTATTTTTGAACTGTTTTACTTTTTTAATAGTGTGTGTGTCTCTGTTTAATAAACACACACCATATCTTGTGAATAACTGGACGATACATTACTATCTTCACTAACCTATATTTATACACCTTACACTCTCATAGATAATAGTGGAAGAGTTCCTTGTATGGCCTGTTGTAATTTTCACTCCCACGAAAACTGTGGAAGAGGTCTAGTTGACCTGGACAACTATGTATGCTATTATGTACCCTAATCTAGGGTGTGGATCAAGTTTATTTATATAAATTGCTTGGTGGAAGGTGATCACCAAGTGGAGAGGACTAAGTTTCATCTTGAGATTGAACCTCTTGATTAAAAATTTGATGTGCTCTTCAAAGTTCTGTTTTCATTCATTTATTTATTCATTGAAAACTTTACATCACTTTGTTAGTTAATCTTAGATAGTGTTTATATTAGAATTTGGTTTAGTAGATTGATTTCAAAAGTTGAAATAATAATACATATGAACTAATCAATCTTTGAGAAATCTTTCAAAAGATCAAAACTTTTATAAATTTGCTACTTTGGTTAACTGGGCCGTATTTGATTTTAAATTGGGTGACTTTTAAATAAGTATTTTAGATAGAAATTTTTATAGGAACTCAATTCACCCCCTCTCGAGTGTCCTACTTGACCAACATTTAATTATTTACACACACACACACATATATATATTTATAATTATAATTATAAATAAATATATTTATAAATATTTTTATATAATTATAAATATATTTATATATATATTTGTAAAATTATAATAGATGTATATATTGTAATTTTATAATTATTTAAATATATATATAGTTACAATTATAATTAAAAAGAATTATATTTAAAAATTATTTATATATGATTAAAAAATTATAATCGGAATCCACCACAAACATGGGAAGCACTTGACAAGGATTTACTATGGGTGTGGGAGAGGTCTCTAATGGTAAGAAGATCTTGCAGGCAGTCAATGTTTGCAACTGATTTGATTCTTTAGTGGATGAGGGCCTACCACAAGAACCCGAGGAGGATGAAATTGGAGTGAACATTATGGATGGCACGAGTATGTCTTGCACTATCTATGAGGAAATGCAGTGTGAGGCTTTTGATTTAGAGTATAAAGTTCCTATCTAGGAAGAAGGTGATGAGGCACATGATGGAAGGTGTATCAATGAAGTGGTCATCCAATATGATCAATATGTTTTTGAGGATGTTCAACCTTATCAACAAGCCTCCCAAGATGGTGGCATAAACCAAGAACAAGGTGATGTGGCACTTGATGGAGGGTGTGTCAATGAAGTGATTATCCAATATGACTAGATTGATTATAAGGTCATTCAACCAACTCAATGGGCCTCCTAAGATGGTGAAATAAATAATTCTTCCACGCAACAAAATGTTAATGATCATGGGGAAATTCAACATATTTTCAACTCTATGAAAACTTCAGTTGATCATTATGAAACTTGGAATGATATTGAGACCCCCCTGAGGGGATTTTGGATAAGTGGTCATGTATGGGGTTAGAGGAACACAGTACGGACGGGGATTGGCAACAACCCAAGACTTGGAAATTGGGACGTTACCCAAAAAACCATGGGAGAGGATGCAGTTGTGTTGATCGGACTGCTTTGCGAGGACCTGGGTGAAAGGAATCACTCACACAGGAGCAGTTGATACTTAAAAATAGGTACTTGGAGATTTTTAAGAAACAAAACTCAGAGCCAGAATGGGAATCTACTCGTGACGATGGTGATCATGATTACAATGATGAGTTGTAGTTCCTTTTGTTTGACTTTGGGCTTGTGTGTTCGCTATTCTTCCCCCTTTCTTTTGTAGTTTTCTTTCTTAATAAAATTTGTGGGTACGGGTTGTCTTTCCAATTCGTACTCAAACCTATTTGATAAAAAATTAAAATTAAAATTATAAATATAATAAATATATTATTATTTAAATATATTTATTGTATTCTTATAATTATTTATGAGAACATAATAGATTCATGGGTATAACATGAATGAATCATATACCTAGTAAAGTATAGATTGTAAAAAATAAGTCATCACATATATGGACACCATGAATAGTAATAAGGGTGTAATGTATAAATGAATATTCATGATGAATACATAACATATGCATGTCAATTATACTCATGCATCAATATATTTATTGACCAAATTCATTAGAAACATATATATATATATATAATTATAATTATATATATTTTAAAAGTATTTATATATAATTATAAATATATATTTGTAAATATAATACATATATTTATTATTTAATAAAATTTATTATAATATTATAATTATTTAGATATATATTTATTTAATTATAATCTTATAAATACTTTTTTAAAAGATTGTATATATATTTGAATTATTGAAAAATATATATTAATTATAAACATGAATTTTTTATTTAATGTATATAAATAAAATTTATTTTTGAATATAGATATAACAACTTTATATAAATTAATAATATTTTTTATTAAAAACCTTTATGAGCGCTAATAATAGAGCTCATAAATCTACCCTTTATCAGTGCTAAAACAAGCACCAATAAAGATCCCCTTTTATTAGCGTGTTTTTCTTAGCACCGATAAAGGCCAGTGCTGCCCTTGCGCTGATCTGTGGCAGTGATGACAAGGTGTGCTATGGACATGCAACCAAGTCATTCAATTAGGAAAAGTGATATCTATAAGTATACTTTCCATTTAACCTTTAAGGAAATCATTTAATTAATTGGAACACTTACCTTAGAAGGGTCAAGTGATATCTATAATTTAATAGTCATTAGCAATTCAATCCTTTAATCATAACATTTACCTTTAGAGACACCAAGAGAATCACACCAGAACGGTGGCGCAGATAGTCATAACAAATCCATAAAAAGCATGACAAATGAAGGTGCTCGATACAAGGTGGTCATCATTGAGGTCATAACCTCCAACGATGAAGGATGCATATAGAACGGGCTCTAGAATATGAGCATGGTGATTATGAGCATAGAATATGAATTTAATAGATGGTGTTCGATGAAATCGGCACGCGCGCAACAATGACGGTTTATAAAATGGTGATACTTGAGGGATGAGTCACATACCACATACTGTAAGCTCATAAAACTCTCCTCATATAATATCATCCTTTAGTTTGGCATGAATCGGAAGAAATCTCAAGAACAGATCAACACCCTGAAAATAGGGCATATGAGCCTCCACCTCGATAACTTCGTTGAGAGAAAGATAAATAGAGAATGACTCAAGAGGATTGTAGTTCTTACATGGAGGAATCCAAAGAGATGAACGATGCTTCGATCGGACACCAGATGAAGAACCAAGATCAAAACCTATAGAGGGTAAAAGGGAGCTCCAATGTGGAAGGGTAGCGGTTTAAACCGCCGCTAAATACTTAGCAACAGTTTTTTGTTTTTTTTTGTTTTTTTATTTACATAATTAATTATTTTATTATTATTACTTATTATCTATCCTTCCATGCATGACATGCATAAATATGGTGAGTAAACAGTATGTAATATACTTATACATATACAAATAAAAAAAATAATGATATTAAATAATAATAAAAAATGAATATAAAATAAAGAGATAATAAATATATAATAGATAATAGATAATAGATAAATAATTAATAGATCATAAATAATTATTAAATAAATAATAAATACGTAATAAATAAATATTAAATAAATATTAAATAAATAAATAATCAATAAATAATCAATAAATAATAATAATAATAATAAATAACAATAAATGATAAGAAATAATAAATGATAATAAATGACAAATAATAAATAACAAATAATAAATAAGAAATAAGAAATAATAAATAAGAAATAATAAATAAATAATAAATATGCAATAAATAAATAATAAATAAATAAATATTAAATAAATAAAAATTAAAGAATAGTCGATGAATAATAAAAATAAATAAATAATAAATGAATAATAAATAATAATAAATGATAATAAATAATAAAAAATAAATAAATATTAAGTAGTCGTTTAATAATAAATTAATAATAAAAATAAATCAACAAATAATAAATCAATAATAAATAAATATTAAAATAATAAATAATAAATAATAAATAATGATTGAATAAATAATAAATAATAAATAATAAAATAATAAAATAATAAAATAATAAATGGATATAAGTATCTATAAATATATATACATATAACAAAATTTACATAAATATATATAAACAAACATTTATGTTACATAAATATATATAAACACACTCAAATATATAATTGTATATTAATATATATATATATATATATATAAACACAAGTAAATATAAATATCTCTCTATATATATCTACACATATATGATATCAAAAAATATAAACATAAATATTTAAAAATATTTACAAATGTATATAAATATACATAAATACTTACATATATATGTATTTATTTACATATATTAGAACATGCACATAAATATAGTTTTTTTATCGACACACACATGTTTATATATAAACATTACTTGTATATGTATATATATACAAACCAATGCATTTTTATAAGATAAATAAAACCAATAATTATTTATTTTAAATGAAATGAATAAAAAAAATATTTTCATATGGTTTATATGTTTAAAAATACATTTCTATGTAAATATTCATTTATACAAGTGATTTATTATAAGGAAATATAAGAAAATATGGATATATTTAATTATAAATAAAACTACATTGTGAAAAATGATAAAACATCAAAACCATAATATCAATATGAATGTAATCCCTCAGAATAGATTCATCCTCCACTGAAAAAAGACAATAATACTCCCTTAAATGATGATAAATTCCATCAAATATTAAAAAATTGGGATACCCTAACTAAAAACTCAGTTTTAGGAGGCCTTTAGGGCCTCTTTTGACCTCGAAAAAGTAGTTACCAATGTTGTCCCAAGTTATTAAGGAGTAGAGATCATCACAGACATCGATTTGATATATGGTAGAGCCCAAGAAAACACCTGAATCAAAATTTATGGTCATTTTAAGTTCAAGTCACTACTAGAAATCTAGGTTTTTGCACCTACCAGAATGGGCAACCTCTAATGGCGGTCACTATTGGTGGGAATTAGCGACCGCCAATGGAAGTCACTGACCCCTATTAGAAAACATCGGGCGAGATCACCCCCCACATAATTCCCTCTGCACCCTAACCCTCATCCTCGACCCCCTCCCTTTTCCCAACAACATGCAGCCATTGCCCCTCCCTCTCGCCTTGGCTAACATCACCGTGAACCCTCCCTCTCGACTAGCAATTCGTTGTCTCCCCTCCCACACACCTCGATCAGACTCTGCTTCTGCCCCTTCCCCCACGCCACACTTGGAGTTGCTGTCACCGCCCCTCCCTCGCTTCTCGCCTGACCTCCGCCTAGGCCTCATCCTCTGTGAAACCTCCCCGCCGCGAACCATCCCTCTCATCATGAATCAGAACCACTGTCGGCCCCTTCCCATCATGAACCAACCCTCCCCACCACAAATCAGAGCCACCATCATCTCAAAACCTCCCCATTGTGCACAATTCCTCCCCATCGCGAACCGGTCCTCATTGTCTCTACCATCGTGAACCAGTCCCCCTATCACGAATCAAAGTCATCGTGATGACACACATAACCACCCCCTCCCATCTCGAACCAGATCTTCTCAATCAAAAATGAGATCTTCCACCCTTCTACATTTCCCAAACAGGATTTTAGAATTAACATTAAAATTGGAGTGAGTTTATTGTTATTTTCCCACATTTCTTATGTTCATTTGTTTCTATATTGCTTTAATGAGATGCATGCATCTGACAAACCATGTCCATTGTGTATATAATTCCATGGATTTAATTTTGAATAAATTTCTAGATACTAGAAAAATTGAAACATTGTGAAGTTATTGTTTTTAAATTTAAATTGCAAGTCAAAGTGGATTCATCACATACTATAGGTTGACCTATACATAATGGCTTTGTTGTGTAAAATTCGATGCCATGTTACTGATATGAAAATAATGACCAACTTATCTATTTAGGTTCCAAAGGCAATGTTTTGAATCTTTAATGTTTTTTTAGGGCTAAATACATTGTGTTGGACAAGTCTAATAAGCTATTTCAGCTTGGATTTTTGAAGTAAATAGATTTTGTTGTGAAATAATGCTCAAATCCTTCAATAGTATGATTAATATTCAATGAAACTCTACCTGATTTTGTAGTAGAGTATGCACACCAGATAATGCACGATGCTATTAGAGTTATTATTGGCAAAAGGTGTAACGTCCCGGTTCCGGAAGCCACCCAGAGGCGCCCCGTACCTGGTTGGTCACATGGACTCAAGTGCATTTCCCCAAACGCCGGAGGCTGCTGAATAGCAGTGAGGGACTTGGGTGTGATAGTGGGGAAACTATTCCCTCATTGGCAGAGTACACAGCGAAAGAAAAATAAACATGCAATAACGGAAGAAGTAATAACCAACAATATAAACAATGTAAGATTAAGTCAACAAACTGGAGCACATATGTATATATATAAAATGATGCATGATACATAACTAGGAAAGCAGCCAAACAATTCACAATGCTGGAAAACACTATAATACTAAAACAAGTACAAAAGAAAAGTAAACAGCTCCTCAGCATTGCAAGACAAAGCTTGGTCCCATGCTCTCCTTCTCCAAGCAATCAAGTTCCAGAAGTCAAAGGGCGCTTTCCCTTGTCTATACCTGTGACAACATAGTCTGATTGGGCCCAAAAGCATGGCCCAAACAGGGTGTGAGATAAAATCTCAGTAGGCATTCACCCGAAGATATGTGCCTAACAGTCAGTGAGTATATGGTAGGTAAAAGTGCAATAAGCAGTAAACAACAACAACAAGCAATAGGTAGTAACAGTAAGCAGTAAAACAGGATGATACATAGTTGGAAAAAATCCACAACCAATCAACAGCAGTGAAACAAACAACTAATAATCCGGAAACCCTCTGGGAAGTACTCGCAGCCATCCCCTCTGGTCCTATCCAAGAAGTACCACAACCCTCTGGGCAGTGCACCCAGCCTAACCCCTATGACCTGGTCATACGAATTTATGAGACTCTTTGGGGAAGCTCACTCGGTCAATTCCCCTTATAGTGAAGGGTAGTCACGGAATCTCTTAAGGAAGATCACGCAGTCTAACCCTCTTAGGCCCAAGGTATAGAGACTCTCTGGGGAAGCTATCTCGGTCAATTCCTCCTATAGCCTCAGGTATACCACATACTCTCTGAGGAAGCTCACTCGATCAATTCCTCCTCTAGCCTGGAAAGGTTCTTAAAGAGATTCAAACAAGGTAAGACTCTCCGAGGAAGATCACTCGGTCTATCCTCCTATAGTCTATAAAATCTAAGACTCTCTGGGAGCTCACTCGGTCCATCCCCTTTGTAGTCTATAATATCTAAGACTCTCTTGGAAGCTCACTCGGTCTATCCCTTATAGTCTATAGCACCAGGTTCTCTTGTCCCCATGCCAGTCATTGCATAATAATGCTATAAGGCCAAATTACACCTATAGAGCTACTTGGATAACTAAATTACACCTATAGAGCTACTTGGTTAAACAGTCTACAAGGCATCAAGAATTTCATGAGTTTCACTTCAACCTATAACAACAAGGCATGAAAAAGGTGTAACAGCCAAAGTCAAACAAGACCCAAAGGTCGTAAACAGAACGAAGAAAGGAAAAAACATCCAAGCACAACAATTTATCCTCTAACATGGTTAAATTACCTCTACACAAGCATACATGCAAGGTAGGAAAACAACAAGGGCAAAAAGGTAATCACGCAATACCCCGTTCATGGGTATCCATGGAAATTCGCACATAAAACTCAGATACTTTTAACGGTAAGGCACAAACCTCCTACCTAGATCCTAGGAGATCGATATACTTGAACCACGATGGCTAATTCCCCTTATAACATCGTAGATCTAAGAAAACGCACAAAAATTTCAACCTTAGATAACTTGAGAAAGAGGAAGAATTGGAAAAAAAGGCTCAAGAAGAAGGAAGAACTCACCGCTGTGCTTCCAACGCAATCGATCATGATCGAATCAGAGAACGGACGGAAAGGCAGGGGCTCGGGGAAGATCCGGCTGTACGGGTCACTCTCGGATGAAGAAACTGGAGAAGGGGTGTGTTCTGTCCATCAGGCGCAACCCCGGTGCGTTTTGTGAAAAAAAGAAAAGTACACGGCGTGTACTAGGTTTTTACATACTCCGCCAAAATCAGCCTCCACTTCACCCCTACACACCGTGTGTGTGGCCTGGGCACGGCCAACACATGGCTTCGAGCCGGAGAAGAGTACATGGCGTGTACTTCGAAATTTTCCAGAAACTCAATGTTTTATAAAAACTCTAGAAAAAGGAAAAGCGTACCTAAAATGAAGATCCGGGTTCTTACAAACTTCCCCCCTTAAAGAAATTCGTCCCTGAATTTCCTTAGATGGGCATAGAGGAAGGACCCTCGAACAGCTCTGGCCACTGCGATCAAACCTTGGACTCCCTCTCCCAAGTCTTGTCCTCTACTCATCCGTGCTGCCATAGCACTCATACCAGAGGAACATACCGACCTCAAAGAACCTTTGTACTGCGATCGAAAATCTGGATAGGATGATCTTCAAACGACGCATCCGCTTCGAGCTCAACCTCCTCAGGATGAAAGACATGAGATGGGTCTAAAAAGTAACGTCGGAGCTGAGAGACGTGGAAGACGTCGTGCATGTCCTGGTACCTCTGAGGTAGCTGCAATTGATAGGAAACCATCCCAAATCTCTCTAAAACCTCAAACGGCCCGACGTACCGCGGTGAAAGCTTACCCTGTCTCCGAATCCTCTTGTGTCCCAACCTCAGTGTGACACGTAGGAAAACCTGAACTCCAATCTCAAACTCCAGAGGTCACCTCTGCTAATCATCATAAGACTTCTGTCGAGACTGTGCTGTAGCCATCCTCTTCCAAATCAACTCTATCTGCTCTGAGGTCTCCTGAACAAGACGAGGTCCTAGCAAAGCTGCCTATCCTGCCTCCAGCCAGCATAAGGGTGATCGGCATGGCCTACCGTACAAAGCCTTGTATGGTGCCATCTGAATGGTCGCCTGAAAACTGTTGTTATAGGTGAACTCCACAAGAGATATATTCTTCTCCCAAGAACCGCCGAAGTCTAGAATGAAAGCTCGGAGCATATCCTCAAGCACCGGGATCATGTGCTCGGACTGTCCATCAGTCTGGGGATGGTATACCGTACTCAAAAGCACCTATGTACCCAAGGCCTTCTGAAGTACCTGTCAAAACCGATAAGTAAATTGTGCATCCCTATCTGAAACAATGGAGTGTGGAACTCCATGTAGACATACAATCTCTCAGATGTACAGTCGTCCCAGATCATCAACACTGAAGTTTTCCTTGATCGGCATGAAGTGTGATACCTTCGTAAGCCTATCGATGACGACCCAAACAACATCACTTACCCGAGGTGACCTCAGTAACCCGGTCATGAAGTCCATCGTGACATCATTCCACTTCCACTCCGAAATGGATAACTACTGTAAAAGCCCTATTGGTCGCTGATTCTCTGCTTTCACCTGCTGACAAGTAGAACATATCATGAAAAAACCAGCATAATCGTTCTTCATACTTGGCCACCAGTAATGGTGATGTAGATCCCGATACATCTTGGTGACGCCATGATGAACTACCCAAACTGAGGAATGGAAATCCCACATCAGATCCTCGCGTATGTCTTCTGGAACCCATACACGTCCATGGAAACACAAGATCTCATCCTCACCCACTTTCCATCTAGGAAGAGGGTCCCCTCCTGACACATTCTCCTGCAGGACCAAAGCCTCTGTGTCTGATAGCTTCCTCATTCGTATCCGATCAACAAGTGTAGAGGTAATAGCTACAGAAGATAGGACAGTCTATCCCTGCCTGTCGTACACCTCTAGATGGATCTTAGAGAACAGATCCATAAGCTTCCACTCACTGTTGGCCTCCTGAACTGCCTGAATCTGAGTTCGTCTATTCAATGAATCTGCCACTACATTACCCTTTCCCGGCGTATAGGAGAGCTCGAAGTCAAAGGACTGAAGATACTCGACTTCTATGTTGTCTCAGATTCAGATCAAACTGAGTGAAGATATACTTGAGACTCTTGTGGTCGGTGAAAACCACAAAGTGCTCTCCCAGAAGATAGTGTCTACAAAAATGAAAGGTATGAACAATAGCTTCCAACTCCATATCGTGCGTAGGGTAGTTCCTCTCATGTGGCCTCAACTGCCGAGACTCGTACGCAATGACTCCATCTCCCTGCATAACCATGTCTCCCAGCCCGATACATGAAGCATCACAGTAAACAGTGTAGCCCTTGCTCGGCTCTGGAAAGACTAGTATCGGTGCTGATGTCAAACTCCCTTTCAGCTCCTGAAAGGCTGACTCACAAGAATCTGACAATAAAAACTTCACCCCCTACTTGGTTAGAGCTGTCAACGGTGTTGCTAGGCGCGAGAAGTCCTAAATGAAGCGTCTGTAGTACCCAGCCATCCCTAGAAAACTCCGCACCTCAAAAACGTTCTTTGAATACTCCCAGGAAACTACAGCTCTCACTTTCTCTGGGTCCACAGATACTCTAGCCTCCGAGATGACGTGACCCAAGAAGTGAATCTAATCCATCCAAAAGTGGCACTTCGAGAGTTTAGCATACAGCCGATGCTCTCTCAGTGTACTCAGAACGATCTCAAGATGTGTAGCATAGTCGTGTCGAGTGTGAGAGTACACCAAGATATCGTCCACGAAGACCACGAAAAAAGATTCCAAGTATGGATGGAACACTCGGTTCATCAGTGCCATGAAGACTACAGGCACGTTTGTAAGACCGAACGACATGACTATATACTCTTAAAGACCATACATGCTTCTGAAAGATGTCAGAGGTATATCTGATGATCTAACGTGCAACTGATGATAACCGGACCTCAAGTCGATCTTCGAGAACATCCGGGATCCTCGAAGCTGATCAAAGAGGTCATTGATCCTCAGCAAGGGATATTGGTTCTTGACCGTCAACTGGTTCAGCTTCCGATAATCCACACAAAGCTGAAGGGTACCGTCTGCCTTCTTTGTAAACAGGACAGGCGAACCCCAAGGAGAAGTACTGGGTCGGATGAAACCCTTTACCTGTAACTCCTCCAACTGCTTCTTGATCTCCTGTAACTCAGGTGTAGCCATCCTATATGGAGTAATGGACACCGGTTACGCTCCTATAATGAGCTCAATCGAGAATTCTACCTCACGTTCCAGAGGTAAACCTGAAAAGTCTTCTGGAAAGACATCCCTGAAACGATCCACCATTGGAGGAAAGTATAACTGTGAAGTCCCCTGGTCATCCAGATAAAGACCAGAAATCTGGGCTGTAACTTCCCCTAGCCCATGATGCTCTGGTCCAGCTCTACCTGCCTAGACATCCCACTCACCTCTATGAAGGAAGGATCCTCCCTCTGGTGATATGAAACTCACCCTGCGGCGATAGCAATCAACGACTACCTGGAAGGGAACCAACCAGTCCATACCGAGAATGATGTCACAAACCATCATCTCTAGGACATAGAGGTCCCATAAGAAATGACACCCCGCAACCTCGAGAGGGAACTCTCTGCACTGACGTACGCTAAATGTCCTCGTTCCCAACGGTGTGTCAAGAGTCAACAAGTCGGCAGACGAAAAGATACAGAGCCCAAGGATCTCCACAACCGTAACAGAGATAAATATATGGGAAGCACCAGTATCGAAAAGAACTAAAGATAAAACTGAGGCTACTAAGATCGTACCTCGAACTGTAGAAGGGTCGGGATCCTGCTCCTGATAGGTCTGCTTCATGGCGAAAGATTGGCCCGCACTGCGGCCCTGTGCCCCTGGATGACCGCTCTGAGCTGATCCACTCTGCTGTCACTAATGAAATGGTGACTGACCACCATGGCCACGACCTCCACCTCGGCCTAAATGGCATGAAGAACTCCAGTTCCCTGACTGGTGGGAAACTGGTGAAGCATCTCCAGAACATGGGGTCATAGAGGAACCCCTACCACCAGTTGAAGGTGAGAAGATATGACAAAAGCACTGAAGATGGCCCATATTATCGCAAGACCGGCACTCCATCAGATCCCTCTGGCACTAAGTCCTATTATTCCCACTCCTACCGCACTGGTAGCATACAACCTGGCTGCCAGAAGACGCATCCCGTGAACCTCGATCTCCTCGAGAAGACTCTCTGCGATGCTTACTATTATCCGTAGGAGGAACACCAGCTCTGGATATCGAACCGCCCTGGCTCAATGCTCTATAATCTCTCAGATTGCACTCAGTGATCAGCGCCTAGTTGGCGAGGGAGGATATCAAAGTCAACTGGAAGATATTCACCTGGTAACGGATCTCCTGCCTGAGACCGTCCTCGAACTTCCTAGCAAGGAACAACTCATCACCAGCTGGGATCGGTGTGAAATGATGCAGCTCAGTAAAGTGAGACGAGTACTCCATAACAGAGAGAGTACCCTGCTGCAGACTCATAAAATCCTAGGCTCGATCGGCCCTCAGGGTCTACGGATAGAAGTAGTGATAGAAGGTGTGTCGAAACTCATCCCAAGACATATCCTGCTGACGCCCTAACCGTGAGATCACCTACCACCATCTCTTGGTGGTGTCCCAGAGCATATAAGTAGCCATATTTAACCTTTTCTCAAGAGGGATATCTAGGTTCTCAAAGATGGTCAGTGTGGCCTTTATCCACGACTCTACAGCCTGCGGTCCTCCATCCCCTAAAAAAGTAGGAGGATGTTGCTACTGAAATACCCACGTCAACTCATCCATCGACGGGGTAGGAGGCGGAGCTCCCTAGAAGGTCTGCATCATCCTCATAAAACCTTCCCTGAACTGCTCATCAGCGCCTACAACTGGTATGATAGCAGGTGCCAAGGCTGGCTCGACTGGAGGATCAGCAGGAAGTCCCTGATCAGCCATATCTGGCGTCTAATCACTGCCTGATGACAGACGTACAACCAGAGGACGTCTTAGAGGCATAGCTCTGAAAGATCAAAAGTTTACCTTAGATCAGAAAATAAGGACAGAAAACACAAGATTACAAAATAGGAACAGGGGAAGAAAAACACACAAGTTTACAAAACACGACTACACGGCATGTATAAAAACGACACAACGTGTCCTCTTAAGCCATTGACATGGGCATGTACCCCTGCCCTACAGGTCGAGTAACACCTCAAACTACATGACGTGTTAACCCAACACACGACGTGTACATGAAGACTATTCCCCTACCCGAGTCTCTTTACATGGCTAACCCACATGGTTCAAACTAACCCCGGACTACACGGCGTGTTCCATAGGGACACGGTGTGTACTAGACACTGCCTCGGCGGCCCGTGTTGTTAGTTACATGGCCGTCTACATGGCTAGACCTTACACGGTGTGTTCCGAACAAACACAACATGTATAAGAGAAGGTGACACTATCCTATGTTGTTCGTAACACAGCCGGGTACCTGAGAAAGACTACACGGTGTGTTCTGAAAGCAACACGGCATGTCTTAGAGAAGGTCACGCCGACCCATGTTATTCGTGACACGACCGGATACCTGGACAGAACTACACGGCGTGTTCCTTTACGACACGACATGTTCTACTTGAGCTTCCCCAACCCGTGTTGTTAGTGACACGGCCGAGTACAAGGCTCTACACTACACGACGGGTACATACCGTACACGGCATGTTCCTGAAGTTATTTTCACAACACCGTGTTCCTGCACACACAGTCAGTAACACGGCCTAAAAACTACACGGCGTGTAACCAGAAAGTACATGCTCTGTATTCTGGGTTTTTCTGGGCAGTAGCTCAGAAAATGCACAGAAGCCCAGAAACACAGAAAAAAAGGCAAAGAGATGCCAAATTCTGATCCGTGAGGGCCCATACTCCCCGTGAATCAAAGCTTGGCATCCCCTACAGTCATGTACAAGAGAAAATAGGATCATGATCCACCAATTTCCGATTCAAGAGGGCCCATAACACCTCAAGAATCAAAATTTGGTGTTTATTTAAACAAAGTACAATACAAACAATTCTCTAACAAGCAGTAGAGATTCTATCAAGCATCTATCACAACAGCATGCATAATCTACACAACGTCTATCACAACAGCATGAAATCGCTAATGCATCCTAAATGACATGGCAAGAATGCATGGAATGTGATTTCTACAAGTGACTATATGATTCATGAGATGGCATACCCTCATCTCATCGGGTTGTGACAGAAATTGAACCGTAATATCAAAACAATAACAGTACAAAGCATGTGAATCACTCTAGGTGAAATCATATCAAAAGTAAAATCACAAAACCAGAAAACTGCAATAAACAAGGTAGTATAGCTTTTCCCTGTACACGGGATAGCTACTCCTAGGCACAACTTATTACCAAGTACCGAATCCATCCTATCCCTGGCTAAAGTCTCCAAATAGTAAAGTAAGAGAAAAGAAATTCCTCTGATACTACTTTGTAACGTCCTGGTTCCGAAAGACACCTAGAGGATCCCCATACCCAGTTGGTCACATGGCCTCAAGCACATTTCCCCAAATTCCAGAGGCTGCCAACTAGCAGCGAGAGCCTTGGGTGTGATAGTAGAGAAACTATGCCCTCATTGGCAGAGTACACAGTGGAAGAAAAATAAACATGCAATAACAGAAGCAGTAATAACCAACAATATAAACAGTAGAAGACTAAGTCAACAAACTGAATCACATATATATATATATAAAATGATGCATGATACATAATTAAAAAAGAAGACAAACAAGTCATAATGCTGGAAACACTGCAGTACCAAAACAAGTACCAAAGAAAAGTAAACAGCTCCTTAGCATCGCAAGCCAAAGCTTGGTCCCATGCTCCCCTGCTCCAAGCAATCAAGTTCTAGAAGTCGAAGGGCGCTTGCCCTTGTCTATTCCTGTGACAACATAGTCTTCTTGGTCCCAAAAGCATGGCCTAAATAGGGTGTGAGATAAAATCCCAGTAGGCATTCAACCGAAGATCTGTTCCAAATAGTCAGTGAGTATATGGAAGGTAAAAGTGCAATAAGCAGTAAACAACAACAGCAAGCAATAGGCAGTAATGGTAAGTAGTAAAACAGGATGATACATAGCAGGAAACAATCCAAAACCAATCAACAATAGTGAAACAAACAACTAATAAGCCGGAAACCCTCTGGGTAGTACTCGTATCCATCCCCTCTGGTCCTATCCAAGAAGTACCACAACCCTCTGGGCAGTGCACCCAGGCTAACCCCTCTGGCTTGGTCATACGAATTTATGAGACTCTCTGGGGAATCTCACTCGGTCAATTCCCCTTATAGTCTAGGGTAGTCAGGGACTCTCTTGAGGAAGATCACGCGGTCTAAACCTCTTAGCCCCAAGGTCTAGAGACTCTCTGAGGAAGCTATCTCGGTCAATTCCTTCTATAGCCTCAGGTATACCACAGAATCTCTGAGGAATCTCACTCAGTCAATTCCTCCTCTAGCCTGGAAAGGTTCTTAAAGAGATTCAAACGAGGTAAGAATCTCTGAGGAAGCTCACTCAGTCTATCCTCCTATAGTATATAAAATCCAAGAATCTCTGGGAGCTCACTCGGTCCATCCCCTCTATAGTCTATAATATCTAAGACTCTCTGGGAAGCTCACTCAGTCTATCCCTTATAGTCTATAGCACCAGGTTCTCTTAGCCCCATGCCAGTCAGTGCATAATAATGCTATAAGGCCAAAGTACTTCTATAGAGCTACTTGGCTAACCAAAGTACACCTATAGAGATACTTGGCTAAATAGTCTACAAGGCATCAAGCATGTCATGAGTTTCACTTCAACCTATAACAGCAAGGCATGAAACAGGTGTAACAGCAAAAGCCAAACAAGACCCAAAGGTCATAAATAGAACAAAGTAAGGAAAAAACTTCCAAGAACAACAATTTATCCTCTAACATGGTCAAATTACCTCTACAAAATCATAAATGCATGGCAGGAAAACAACAAGGGCAAAAGGTAATCACGCAATACCCCGTACATGGGTATCAGTGGAAATTCACACATAAAACTTAGAGACTTTGAACGGTAAGGCACAAACCACCTACCTCGATCCTAGGAAATCGATATACTTGAACCATGATGGCTAATTCCCCCTAGAACGTTGTAGATCTGAGAAAATGCACAAAAAATTCAACCTTAGATAACTTGAGAAAGAGGAAGAATTGGAAAACAAGGCTCAAGAAAAAGGAAGAACTCACCGCTGCGCTTCCAACGCAATTGACCATGCTTGAATCGGAGAATAGATGGAGAGGCGGGGGATTGGGGAAGATCCAGCCGTACGGGTTTCTCTCGGACAAAGAACCTGGAGAAGGGGTGTGTTCTGTCCGTCAGGCGTGACCCCGGTGCGTTTTTGTGGAAAAAAGAAAAGTACACGGCGTGTACTTTTATATTACACGGCGTGTACTTGGTTTTTTCGTACTCCGCCAAAATCAGCCTCCACGTCACCCCTACACACCATGTGTGTAGCCCGGGCACGGCCAGTACACGGCTTCGGGCCGGAGAAGAGTACACAGCGTGTACTCAGAAAGTACAAGACGTGTACTTCAAAATTTTCTAGAAACTCCATTTTTCTTAAAAACTCCAGAAAAAGGAAAAGCGTACCTTAAACAAAGATCTAGGTTCTTACAGAAGGTATGTAGTGATATTGTAGAGTTAAAATGTTCTTTTTTATTTTCCATGATATATGATATCAATGTCTTTTATGATGCAGGGTATGTTTGAAATCATTTATAGAAACTAATTATGATAAAAGGTTTGAAAAATATGTGGCGTTTGTCTAAATTGACAAAAAAATTGGTGTTTGATGGAAGTGAAGGGGGAAAGCTTATTTCTCTTCATCAAAGGTTTTCTTATGTTAGTGTTTTGATTTCATACATGTTGTTTTTGTACTTTGCTGGCTGTTTTGTTTTTTTCCTTTGGTGTCTTTAATATTGAGTCAACTACAACTGGTGTTAACTTTAAGCATTTGAAGACTATTGAACAATATAAGTTGACTTACTAACCAAGTATCACATT
Organism: Viscum album; assembly: GCA_963277665.1. Taxonomy (NCBI): domain Eukaryota; kingdom Viridiplantae; phylum Streptophyta; class Magnoliopsida; order Santalales; family Viscaceae; genus Viscum; species Viscum album. The sequence goes on along the minus strand of OY728155.1, from coordinate 184,681,852 downwards.
TGACTGCTTTGATGACCATGAGTCTTTGTTTTTTTTTTGTTGTTGATAATTTAAGTAATTATTATGTAGAATCTTCCAATAATGAATATTGGTTTTTGTTGAATTTAATATTGATGTTCTCCTTTGCTTTTTTTAATTTTAACTCATAGTGTGTGCATTCACTGAACATCAATTTTTCTTGTAATTTTTCTGTGCAGACACCTCTATTTTTGATTTTATAGTTAGCTTCATTGATAAATAGGAAATGTGATAAATATGAGAACTAGTACATCCTATAATATGGTAGGAATTTTTTTCAGTAATTTTATAAATAGAAATCCATGAGATAATTATTTTTAAACTCCATATAATTCTTGTGTTCATATATCTCTATTTCGCTTGGTGTCTTGTGTGATTCCATGTCACTGCTTATCTTTTTAATGAAAATATTGACATGATAATAACTTTTTTCCTTAATACTGGTCATCGATCATTATTTTTATGTGACTTTCAATGCTTTATTAGTCAAGTTTGAAGTTTTATATTTTGATACTATAGGCATCATTCTTCTGTACAATCCATGGGAATCTTTACACATAAGGAAACTCCTCTTCAATAATGTGAGATGCTAGAAAATCTGGAACATCCATAATTTTTCTTCTCTATTATCCATAATGAAAATATATTTATTTAAACATAGCACATCACTTCATAGGCCATTTAACCCTTTCCCCTAGAATATTGAGGCTCTCCATGGATTAGTATAACTCCTCCATCATAAGCCTCACAAGTGTGCACACCTCATCAACTCTATTGGACACTAGTGATGAAAGTTGTTTTCTTAAAACCTCAGTTTCTTGTTTGGTGTCTGAATTTTATTCATGTAGTTCTCAATAGAGATCAAAGATCTAAGGACAAGGGTGTTTTTATATCTTCTTCTAAAGATCGGTTAGTTTACATACTTAGTTCTAATGCTATTTTTTTATCTGCTGCATTTCAAAATATCAATAGGACTTCGAAGCCATATGTTATGGAAATCATTCAAAGGCAAGGTATTGTGCTATATTTTAAGTGAATATGTTTTTTAAATCATTTTAGGGATTCTACGAATCATATATTTACTAAAACCGATTTAGCGGTATAATTGTGGAGGTACTATGGGGATATCAGGGATATTTATATCAGGCTATAATCGTTTGAAATTCTCCTTAAATTATGTTTCTTATGGTCATCAAATAAATATGTACTACTTATCAGTATATGCTTCTATGTATGCAGGCTTCATCTTTTCATTAAAGTGAAAGTTCAAGATTTTTTTCATGAAGCTTTAACCTTATAAAGAGTTTAGAGACCATAAAAGATTAAAATATTGATATATCAGCATTCTTGTGACTTGAATGCATGAGGTGAGGTAATTTGTTTGGTTATATTTATGAATAGAGGTGGTTAGTGGTTTTTTTGTTAGTAGATGAACAATTTATGTCAAATTATGAGTATAGTAATAATGAAATATGGTGGCTGTCATTGGACACATACATATTTTTTTGGGGTTATATTCTTGTTTGGTTATGTGTATGAATAGAGTTTTTTTTAAAAATGTAGTAGTCTAGCGATCTCCTATGGAAGTTGTTGATTTTTTTCCCTAGGAGTATTAGCGACCGCCATAGGCGGTTGCTATATCCTACACCATCGACCGCAAAATTGGTTGGATTATGGACACCTATAGTGACCTCTTTTGGTAGTCGTTATTGCCCTTTACCAATGGAGCTATTGTGATTGCCAAAAGCAATCGGGTGGCGGTCTCTAAAGACCTTTAGCAACCACTTTTTGTGGTCTTTAAATGTCATATTTGTAGTAGTGAGTTCAATTTTCTGTTTTTCTTGAAACTATGATAATTTTTTTATTTTAATTATTAAAAAATTTAAATATAATGTGGTTTTATTTCATTTTATAAGCTTCGATTGGATTGGTTAAGAAGATAAAACAGACTCCCGATTCAAAACTTATGATCAATTGATGCCGAAATCTAATTTTCAACTTATTGAACATTTTTTATAAGTTTTAAATTTTTATTAACTAATAATTATAAATATTTATTAATTAAAACATTATAATTAACTAAAATTATAATTAATAAAATATATATGATAGAAAATAATAAATAATAAATTATAATTTAATATTTTGTTTAATTTTTTTTCCTTTAATTTAGGGGTAGTTTTTTAGAACTGCTGTTGAAAAACATTAAAAATCCATTTTAAAAACATTTAAAAAACATTTAAAAACCATTTAGCGATGGTTTTGGAAACCACCACTAAATACCTATTTTTGGCGTAGTGGGAGAATGAAGGAGAGGGTAAGTTTAATTAGAAATTAGGGGCAATTTGGTCATTTCACCCCAAAAATTTAGGGGCACACGGTTTGGTCGCTGCCTTAAGAGGAGTCCTGCATGGTTATGTCATGTAGTTTGAGAAACCATGTGCCGACCATGTGAAAGGACTGCTAAAAACTACAAACAACCCGCATGGACGTGCAACCCATTCTGCATGGTTTCCTCAAACTGTGCAGCCTCCTGCTACTCATTATTAAGCTCCGCACAATTAGGGATATCCATGAAGCCTTCCCCACACAGTTTCTCCTAATCGTGCGACCAGTCTATTTTTACCACCATTCGGGGTTTTGGGCTCCGAATAAGCCCCAAACACCCCCATTTAACCTTTCTAACCTCAAAGGGAATCCATATTAGGTTCATAATAAAGAATCAGACCAAATTCAAAAGGATCTGTACCTCAAATAAAAACCGGGTTCTTACATTGGTGGCCTGGCGGTGCCTGACCCTAGCTTCGTGGACCTATACTGTCACCCCATTATAGGCCCATTCAGTTAGCCCAGAAACTGGCCGACGTGTGAAGCAGGTCCGACGGGGCACCTCAAGTCAGGTTCTCCCAACCTTAGTGGGTGAACCATTTCATAGGTAGGTTCCATGTTCTTTTAAATTGAAGTATGCATGGGAGCATGGGTACACATTCCAAGGGTGTGTATGGAGTGCATACATGTTCCAGGGGTGCACTACCCTACCTCAGCGTACCATGTGGCATGCTTAAAGGCTTCCACAAGGCCCATTTTTATCCCACATGATGTATTTTCATGACTTCTTCATTGAGTGTCCATTTCAAATAAATAGATTTTATATCCTAAGTATTTTTCTTTATTGATTGTAAGGGAATGGTCTATTTGGACATCCATTTCCATTTGAAAGGTGTGATAGGTAGATATTTAATTTAGCTCTGTAAGGGTGGTGATTGGGCATTGGTGTGATGATCAAAGTGTTCTAGGGGATGGAAAACTTCTTTAGTGGTGTAGTTGTATTAGGGTGTGGGTTCCCTCACTATCCTCAGATAGGATTGGTATTCCCCCAATTTACTATGTGTTACTCAGGGAATCAGATCCCCTGCCTACAGATTGTTGGAGTTGGTTCCCTAGAACCTACTTCTATGTACTTTATGATATCTTGTATTCATGGTTTTGAATATTAATAAACTACTTATCACATAATGATTGGTCTTTTTCATGACATAGTATGTGATAATGTCCTAAGAGTAGTTGTCGTACTAAAATGTCATAGCAATTCCCCGCTAAGATGAGAATCCGGAAGTTCTACGACACTATTCTTGAATATATGTTCTATATCCTAATGATATCATTTGAGGGACACAAATGATACAGACTATCAGGGGGGAGACTCATAGGACTTTTAGGCACCTTATCATGGTGTATGCCCTTGGTGATATCTGGTAGGATATTATGAGAATGAGACCAACCAGTAGAAAATCCACAGTTATGTGTGGCATTGGATATTCCTATCTACAGACATGTGTATTGGTCCTTATAATTTAATATTATTATTAATAAGTATTATGAGTCGTGCACTAATATGTATTGATGAAAACTGTGGTGACAAATATTCATGGCGAGGTAGGATACACTAGGTGCATCACGAGTAATATTGCATTAATAAATAATGCAAGAAATATTTTTCCCTTCTATTCATTAAAGGAAGTTGATATCTCAATCCCTTTGATGGAAATAATATAGACTAAATAAATCCATGGACATGGTGTTCAATAGTCAAGTTCAATTTTCAGGAAGTCAAAGAAAGAGAGATTGAGCACATAGGCTGATGGCACCAGCATGCAACTTGCTTTATTTGAGATATCATGATAAAGAGATTATATTACACATTAAGCATTCGTATGAGGTTACATGTCACTACGACATTAACTTATTTCTATATGGGTGCCTTAGTGTGTTTCTAGATGCTAACCTTGGACTTTATCCTGCTTCGGCTAATGCCACTGAGAAAGTGGCCTAGAGGGGCACACACTAAGTGTATCTATAATCTCAGTTAAATAATATATTTTTATTTATTCTTTAACAAGATGAATAAATATTATTCCTGGAAATGGTTTAATAATTATTCATGTATTATTGATCACATTTATTCCATCACCAATTATTCGAGAGAATATAATTTGAGTGGAATATTTTAAAAATATTTATTTATTTATTGGTGAATAATGTAGTGATATTTATTTAATAAATAAATGGTCATTTTAAATTCTTGATAAATATGGAGGAATGGCAGACCACGTTTTTAGGTCCAATGAAAAATAATAAATATTGTATATTATTTAATTAAATAATATTTAATATAATTTTCAAGTTAAGCACATGATGAGAAATAATCATCATCATAATAATAATATTTGACATGGGGTTCCATAGGGATTAAAAAAATAATGAAGGGAACCTATGCTATTTTTTAACCCTAGAAATGTATAAATCCATTTATATTATTTTCTCAAAGAGACAATTAATTTGTTTTGGTTGTTTACAATGAATTTCGAGAATTCTTTCAATCCCTAGAGATCTCCCTTCACTAAGAATGTTCCCAAGAATAGAGATCGATCTTCCTCCACTATCTGCTCTCAAGTCAAGAGATATCAAAGAGAACACTTTGGAAGCAGTTCTTGAGGTGATCAAAGATGGACAACGCAAGTGATAGGATCTTTTGTGCTAGCACCCAGAGATTCCTACGACAACATTTGGAGATTTGTGTAACACATGTGGATCACCCGTATAGGGAATCTTATTTGATTCTTACAATGAAATGAAACAATAATGTTTATCTATTGTTAGATCCATCAATGAAGAAATAATTCCAAAAAGGTAATTATTTAATTAATTAAATTAATTATAAATAATATGTTATGATCCTCCATCTGGTCCCGACATTCTCTCCCTAATCTATATTATTTGATTCAATTATGTAGATAATGATTTTTATTATTGTGTAAATATCATATTGATAATCAATCATGGAAAAAAGAAAAGTTGGGCACCACCCATTTCATTTTTCCACTACGCCAGAACCTAAAAGTGGTATTAGATCAGTCACATAATTATTTATAATTATTCAAAAATCATTGGTGATTTACACATTTTAATTTATTTTTTCAATTAAAGTATCATTCTTTGAATTTTAATTGCAAGATCTGCTTCTTCCTTCTTCATTTATCATAGATCTAATCAAAACGATTAATTTTATGATTAAAATAAAATCGAGGAACCCATCTAGAGGTGTCAAGGATTCTTGCCGGACAACATTGGAGTACACGCCATGTAACCAGAGTTACATGTTGTGTACTTGTGTTCAATGAACTTATAATTAATTCAATAATTAATTAATATGTGTGAATTGATGACATGTAGTGTTGTTAATTCTTACACCATGTGTTGACTAAACACTGGAACATGGTCAACTGAAGTACAAGTTGTGTAGCCCACATACACAGTGTGTGGTCCCTTTGAGTCAAAGACAGGCTGTGTATTTCAATACACGGTCTACATGACTGGTGACCGTGTAATCTGGAGATCACACAGTTTGTATCCCATTGGACATGCTATGTACTCTAGTTTTTGAGGTATGATTTACATGCTGAGTCTCTAGGCATGTACCTCAGATAGACAGTGAGAGATGTACACACCATATAGCTCTCTCGTACCTACCATGTACTTATACCAAATTACACAGATTTAAAATTTATTTATTATATTATGTAAACCTTGAGACATGTGCTTGCATGTGGTCATTAAGTTGATAGGAAATTCCATGTGATGGGTTTTAATATATATATATAGATGTTTAATTAATATCTGCCTAATGTTCAGATGTGCATATAATGTATGAGTCGTATTATAGTTGTTTCTCTACGTTCATTGAAGCATAACATGTGACCGAAAAATCATGTAATTCATGTAAATGTACATGTAATGAAACTATGTGATGATTTGTGTATGTTATATATCACAAAAGTAAAACTATATATGAGTATAATACATGTTGGGTATATTTGAACGAGTATTCATCATGTTGCCTCCAAGGTACATTTATGTACACAGTTAATTTTAAATGAATTTATTTAATTTGTTGAAAATTAAAATGGATGAGAATCTCAAGAAAATTCAGATAATGATTAAGATGAAAGAATTTATTAATTAAAGATAATAATTAATTGATTTTAGTATGATTTATCTTAAATAAGAATGATTAATAATTGAATGCTAGTTTTATTAAATGCCTGAATGGCCCGAAGGCCTTCATTTTTATTGATTTTTGATAACCCCCCTTTCAAGGGATGAGGGGGAACCCTTACAAGGCCCGTAGGCTCATGGATTACATGCCCCATAGGATTATGAGATTACATGACCCGAAGGTCTTAGGGAATTCAACCATACTATTTACAAGGAACTGCCCCTCCCCAGCATCTGCATCCTTATAGTAGCTCTCCACCTTTTCATGACCATATGGCTAGGCTTCCCGTGCAATCACAGGATGGTACTGATGGCATAGCCATACCCTCTCATTCTGAAAATCCATTTGGCTCTACTCTGGTGAGTGCACCTTCTCTTAATCCTCTTCTGGGGCTGCTCCTTTTTTGTAGTGTGACTGGGGCCTGCATTCATGTGGACTGAAGGCCATGGGGTGGCCCTAAGGCCTTAAGGTGGCCTAAAGGCCTTGAGAATCAACTGGCCCGAAGGCCTTGGGTGGCCCAAAAGCCTTGTAGGACCCAAGGACCAAACCGGTGGCCCGAAGTCCCATATGGATGAATAGTTTCGGCTGCTACAGACCTTTGTATGTGATTTGTTTCATTTAATTTGTTATTAAATTAAATTGTTGGCTTGCATGCCTTCTCTCCTCTTATCATGTAGGGCATGTATGCCCATGGTTTCTTTTATGTAAAACCCTTTTCCCCTCACCTGTGTGTGAGTTAAAGGAATTTGAAAAGGATGGATCTCCCAAACTAGTGGAGGTGGTTCAAGTTCAGAGCTGAGGTGAAACCAATCTAAGGAGATACATAGGTGGACAGGTGGAAAGTTGTAACACGAACCTTTATCGGTTCAAGGTGTTTTTCCCCAAGGTAAATGATTAGTTTATCAACTACTTGATAAAATAACAATTAGTATAAGATCATGGTCATACCACTTTATGATTTTCCTTCTATCAAGTTGCATGGTTATTTCATTATGGATATTTTTTCATGATCATATAATTTAATTAAATTAACAAGAATGCAAGTTAGAACTAAAATAAATTGGATTATGCATAAATATTATGTAAGAAATGGTTAATCACTTAAGTAAATCAAATTAATATTAACAATAATTTAATAAATATAATAATTATCAATTTACACATAAAAGTATAAAATCCCTCAATTATATATTATGTTGGTATAACCTTCCACTACTTTAGTTAAAATCAAACTGTAGTTCAAAGTGCTTAACCATCCAAAGTTGGGGTGATTTCAATTATCAGGGAATTCTAACTTGAAGTTTTGGGTTGACTTAACTTAGTTCACATCAAGGGTTGAATTCTATAACAAGACTTTGTGTCATTGAGAGGCAAAGGTTGAGGAAATCCAATTTAAGGATTTCAGGATTGGGGAGTCCACTCAGTGGATCAAGGAACTGTGACTTAATGTAGTTGGAATTTTGAATGCCTACTTAAACCATTCAAGTTTCTTAACTAACCAAAGTTGGGGTAATGATAAGGGAAATATGGATCCTCGCCACTAGAATTTACAAGAAATAGGATATTCTGAAGCCAATGGTGAAAGATATTGGGTTTCAATAAAATAGCGGGAGACTAATAAATATAATATTTATTTATTTATCTAAATTTTATCAGATAAAGTACTAAAAATATATTCTCATCTTATTTGTAGAAGAAATAATAAAATGACATCAAAAAAATAATTAGGATCCATACTTGAGAAGGAAAACCTTCTCATTGGCACAAATTTCCAAGAGTGGTAAAGGCACCTATGTGTCATCCTTCACCATGAAAGGAAATTATATGTGTTAGAAGAACCTTTTCTAGTTGCGACTAGTAACGAGGTAAGTGATGAAGAGTTTTATCTCTATGAGAAATATTTGAACAATGCTACAAATGTTCAATGTTTCATGATGTCATCCATGTAAAACGAGATTTTCAAACAACATGAGGACATGGATGCGTATACCATGATGTCTCACCTTCAGGATATCTATCAAGAGAAGGAGAGATAAGAGATGTAAGAGATATCTAATGCTTTGTTTATAACTAATTTTGGAGATTTTGCACCATTTTGGCCTCATGTAGTCAAGCTTATTGGCTACATTGAATGCCATGATACCTTAGGGATTAAATTCCCAGATGACTTGTGTAGAGATCTCATACTTTTATCACTTCTCAATAACTTCTCTAACTTTATTGTTAATTACAATAGGATAAATAATGATAAGAGTATTTCATAACTTCTTACTTTAATTCTCCAAGTAGATAAGGACATGGGGTGTGATAAACCCACAGTCCTTATGGTGAATAAGAAAAGCAAGAACAAGGAAAAGGGGCCCAAGACCTATAAACAGTATCAAGATCCCAAACACCATCCTTCCAAGATGAGGAAGATCCAGAATCAAGGCAAGGATACGAAGGAAGTATGTTTTTCATGTGGAAAGCCATACCACTAAAAGAGGAACTTGACCCAAAAGCTAGAGAAAGCTAAAGGTGTGATCGTTATCGAGTGTAATATTTCCATATCTACACATTGGCTATTAGATACATCTGTTGGTGCTCAAATCTGTATCCAAATGAAGGAACCAAGTAAATTTTGAAAGATTTCTAGAGGAGAGGAGGATCCAAGAGCTGTTAATGGTGAGATACTAGATTCCCTGTCCATTGGAGACTACCATCTTTCATTTCCAATGAGAATGATTTTGGTTTTAAAATATTGTTATTATGTACTTAGAGTTATCAATAACATAATTTATATATCATGTTTAGATGAAAATTGGTTTATTTTCAAGTTTTTAAATAAAATTTCCTTCTTTTATAAGGAAAGAATATGATATGATATGGAACATTTAAATAAAAATATTTATTTATTAAATTATGACAACCAAGTTTTAGAAATTGATAATGAATCATGTTTACACAACCAATAGTTCATTGACTTTTTATAGGAGTTTGGGATTCTATATCAACTCACTCCACCTTATACACCATAGTGGGGTGTTGTTAGTGAAAGGAGGAATCTTACCTTATTATAAATGGTAAGGTCGATGATGATTCATACAGATCTTCCATTATCCTTTTAGGGATATGCATTAAATACTACAGCATACACATTGAACTGAGCTCCAACTAAAGAAACAAACAGAATTCCCTTCAAGTAATGGAGTGGAAAGAAACATGTTTTGTCACACACATGTGTGTGGGGTTGTGAGGTGTTTGTTAAGGAATTATCAAGAAACAAAATATCACCTGATGCAAAAAGTGCATCTTTATATGGTATCCCAAAGAAACCAAGGGATACTACATATACAACCCCTCAAACAAGAAAGTTTCTTTTTCTAGACAAGCCATTTTTCTTAAGAGGGAAAAAATCAAAAGGATAGTGGGAGAAATATTGACTTCAATAAAGTTGATGCTAAAGATACACAAGTGTTGGAGTAGGAATAGGTTCCACAAGTCCATATGGAAGAAGTAGCTCCTAAAACATAAGTACTACGTAGGAGTGTAAGAGAGGTAACAGAACCAGAGTGATATGGTTTTCTAGTCACCAAAGATGGTGAATCGTTATTAGTTAAAAATGATGAATCTCTATCCTACAAGGAGGTGGTAGAAAGATAAAAAGCTATAAGATGGAAAAAAGCCATGAATTCTTAAATGGATTCCATGTATCATAACTAACTTTAGGTTTTAGTCGATGCACCAGTTGATGTAAATCCTATTGAATGAAAAATGGTATTCAAGAGGAAACTAGACATGGAAGGTAAAGTAAATACCTATAAGTCAAGTCCAGTGGCTAAATATTTTAAACAAAATCAAGGAATTGACTAAGATGAAATATTTTTGTTAGTTTCCATGTTTAAATCCATTAGAATTCTACTTGCTATAGCATCTTACCATGATTATGAGATTTGGAAGATGGATGTCAAAAATGAATTCCTTAATGAGAACCTTTAGAAATATGTCTATATGACACAACCAGAAGGGTTTGTGACTCCAGGTGATGCCAAAAAAAAATTCAAGTTGCATAGATCCATTTATGGATTGAAGCAAGAATCCATGTCATGGAACATTTGATTCGACGAATCCATAAAAGAATTTGGTTTCATTAAGAATGAATGTGATATGTGTGTTTAAAAGAGGTTTAGTGGAAATGATGTCATTATCTTGGTAGTATATGTTAATGAAATATTACTTATTGGAAAAGACATACCAGTATTACAGTCTATTAAGGACTGGTTAATAAAATATTTCTCCATGGACTTATGTGAAGAAGCCTATATTCTAGGGATCAAGATCATTCACGATAGATCCAAGAGGCTGCTTGGACTAAGTCAAAGTACATATATTGACCAGATACTAAATATATTTAGTATGGAACAATTCAATAGGGGATTGGTTCTAGTGTCACATGGTTTATATCTATCTAAGAAAATATGTCATTAGACACAACATGATAAAGAGGGAATGAGTAAGATCCCATAGGCTTCAGCGATAGGATCAATCATGTATGCCATGTTATGTACTAGACTTTATGTTTCACATGCATTGAGAATGGTAGGAAGATATCAAGGATCTCTAGGATAATAGAATTGGCATGTTGTTAAGTCTATCCTTAAGTATCTGAGAAGAACTAAGGATATGTTCATGGTTTATTGAGGAGATGAGAAGCTAGTCATCAGAGGTTATATTGATGAAAGTTTTTAGACAAATTAGAATGATATGAAATCAAAATTAGGATATTTTCCATCTCAATAGGGGGGCTATGAGCTGGAAGTGTTCAAAGTAGACAGTTATCGCTGATTCTATAGTAGAGTCCAAGTATATAGCAGCTTCTGATGAGCCAAGAAAGCTATTTGGATTCAGAAATATTTCCAGGATCTCGATGTGGTACCTAGTAGTAAATACCCTATCACATTTTATTGTGATATTACTGCAATGGTGTCTCTTGAAAAAGATCCAAGGTCACACCAATAGATGAAGCATGTACTCTGTAAGTATCACCTCTTGAGGTATTTCTATTAGAGGGGTGAAGTTTCAATAATAAGATTACCCATGGAAGATAATATGGAAGACCCCTTGACTAAAGTCCTATATTAGTAGAAGCATGGATATCATGTGAGAACTAGCGAACTAAAGGTCGTTTTTAGTTGGATCTAGTGCAAGTGGGAGTCTTTTGGAGTTGGTTCCCTATAACCAAATTATATGTACTTTATGATAACTTTTATTCATGGTTATGAATATTAAAAAACTAATTATCACATCATGATTTTTCTTTTATGTGATATAGTATGTGATAATGTCTTAATATTAGATGTCACACTAAAAGGTCATAGTGGTTCCCTGCTATGATGAGAAATTGGAAGTACTACGACACTATTCTCAAATATATGTTCTATAGCTAGATGATATCATTTGAGGGACACAAATGATACAAGCTATTAGTGGCGGAGACTCATAGGAATTTGAGGTACATTCTCATGGTGTACACCCTTAGTAATATCTAATATGATATTATGAGAATGAGACCCATGAGTAGGAAATCTAAATTTATGTGTGTCATTGGATGTTCTTATCTACGAATGTGTGTATTGGTACTTAAACATTAATACTATTATTAATGAGTATTATGAGTCATGCACTTAGATGTATTGATGAAAACTGTGATGACAGATGTTCGGGGGTAAGGTAGGATATATTGGGTGCGTCAGGAGTAATATTGCATTAATGAATAACGTGAGAAAATTTTTTTCCCTTATGTTCATTAATGGAATTTGATATCTTATTCCCTTTGATGGAAATGATATAGCCTTAATAAATCCATAGCCATGGTGTTCAATTGGCAAGTTCAATTTTTAGGAACTCAAAGAAAGAGACATTGAGAATATAGGTTGATGGCACCAGCATGCAACCCGCTTGATTTGAGATATCATGATAAATGGATTATATTATACAGTAAATGTTTGTATGAGGTAACGTGTCATTACAGCATTAACTTCTTTCTCTCTGGGTGCCTTGGCATGTTTCTAGATGCTAACCTTGAACTTTAGGCTGCTTCGCAAATGCCACTAAGAAAGAGGTCTAGAGGGTCACACACTAAGTGTATCTATAATCTCAATTAAATAATATATTATTATTTATTATTTAACAAGTTGAATAAATATTATTCTTGGACATGGTTTAATAATTATTCATATATGCTTGATCACATTTATTCCTTCACCAGTTAATCTAGAGAATATAATGTGTGCATAATACTTAATAAATATTTATTTTATATTTAGTTAATATAATATTAATTTATTTATTGGTGAATAATCAATTGATATTTATTTAATAAATAAATAGCCATTATTCAAGGCTCAATAAATATGGAGGAATGGAGGACCAAGTTTTTAGGTTCAGTGAGAAATAATAGATAATGAATATTATTTAATTAAATAATATTTAATATAATTGGAAAGTTCAAAACATGTCGAGAAATAATAATATTAATATAATTATTTGAGATGGGGTTTTGTAGGGATTAAATAAATAATTAAGGGAATTTGTGATATTATTTTATTTTAACCCTAGCAATATATAAACCCATTTATATTATTTTCTTAAAGAGCCAATTCATTTGTTTTGGTTGTGCACAATGGATTTGGAGAATTCTCTCAAGCCATAGAGATCTCCCATCTCTAAGAACACTCCTAATAACTAAGAATGATCTTCCTCCACCATCCACTATCAAGTAAATAGAGATCAAAGAGAATGGTTTGGAAGTAGTTCTCGAGGCGATCAAAGACGGACAACACAATCGATAGGATTTACCATGATAGCACCCATAGATTCCTACAGAAATGTTCAGATATTTTTGGAACATGTGTGGATCACTACTAGAGAAAATTTTCTTTAATTCCTATAATGAAACGATGCAACAATACAAATATATTTTCAGATCCATCAATAAATAAATAATTCCAACAAATGTAATTATTTAATTAATTAAATTAATTATAAATAATATGTGAAGATCCTCCATCTAGTTCTGGTGTTCTATACCTTGTCTATATTATTTGATTTAATTCTGTAGATCACAATGTTTATCATTGTGTAAATCTAGGATTGATCATCGATCGTGACAAAAAAGAAAAGTTGGGCACTGACCATAACATGCTTTTGTTGTGCCCGAAACCTACACAGATGAGATAGGGTCAGTTACCCCCCCAAATACTTGGTGTCCAATATCTTCTATCCATGGAGTATATATCCCCCTATCTAAATAGATCATATGGGGCATGAGTTTCTCTAATGGAGTCAGTATCCACACTACTTAATAGGGGAGTAACATCCTCCACTTCAGTTTTAGAGAGTTTGTGTGGGTTTATGGATTTGATTAGTTTAGATTCTAGGAGATTCATGTGATATTATCCTACAATTGGACCATGTAGAGAGAGACTATTTCCTATATTTTGGGTTCTCTCCTTTATAGAATACCTGAATATTTATAACAGTAGGGGTTATTTCCCCCTTGACCGAGATCAATTTTTGGAAAAGGTACATGCCCCTTCAAGTTTCTATAATGATGACATGGTATCAGTGGTTGTGAGTGATGAGGTTTGATTCTCCCTTGGATGATGCACATACTTTAATGAGAAGTGGGTCATCCTTTTTGGGTTACAATAGTGATCTAGAAGTTGGAGAGGTTGATAGAATCAACTACTTCAAGACTTATTACTCCTCAGAACTCTGTGGTTACCTTTGGGATGTGATATAAATTTAGGATATCAACTTCAGATTTCATAAACCTTTTAGTATCTCTGAGAACCTATATTTTCTCATGAGATATGAACATTAACTAGTTTGTCTTTCCTTATGTTCTTCCTAATTACTCTCCTATGCCAGAGTTTGAGATGACTTGTTTCTTATATTTCCTTTATAGTTTCATGGAATCCTACTGATTATGTTTATACTCACCCATGCATGGGCATTGTGTTCACATGTGTTGTGTTTGTGTATATGGAACAAGATTTGGTGGTGGTATTGGTGGACGTAGAGTTGGTGGAGATTGTTTAGAGAAAATTCCTAGTGATGCTTGGTGACATGTGATAGAGCATAGTGTCTCATGATGGTGGTAGTGGCCATTGTAGTTGGAAATCGATTCAGGATTACACACAGTGAGAAGGGGATTTATGGAGTCTTGTTCCAATTAGATTCATAGGAATATTAGATGTATCGTTACTTTGGTATTTGCCTATGTGGTGTTGTTCTTGTATTTATTTTTTCATGAATGTGTTGTATATTGTCTAGTCATTCATATATATATATACACACAATGTATATGTTTTTGGTTATTTTTATGCATTGTAGATGTGTGTCTATTGTTGGTTGAAATTGGTCAAGGCCTATTATATTGTGTGATATGCATACTCAGTTCTATACATCATCCCATAAACTATTGGAGGTAGGATTGGGGTCGGAAACTTTTCTTACCATCTACCTGGGCGAGGCCCCATTGAGTTGAGTCATGTCAATAACCAGTAGATATTCATTAGTAGACCTCTTGTATATCCTACAATATATTATGAATGCGTGTAATACAATGCAATAACTCATGATCTAGTTAAACACATAAATAAGGTCTTTATGTGATGACTCGGACACCACTACACTTGACATAACCTACTTCATCCAATGTTGATGTTTCAAACTTGTTTATACCTCTACATTCATAATGAGCATCAACCTTTAGTCAGTTATCATTGCCTTCCCATAATGGTCTCCGTAATAAAATATCCCTACTATCTTGTATCAAGAATCTTACCTAATGGAATGTCATTAATATCACTTTTCATATTATTGAAGGATTCCAGTGAAAATTCTCATATTTGGCCTTATTGACCATTTAGTGTTGTATCCCCATTGGGTATCATCAAACAACCCCTTGGTTATTATCCAATGATCGTAATGATCACTTCATTGCTACCCATTTTCAAATTCAATTTATTATAAATAAAATAATTCCATATCAAGAATAAGCATTAAATACATTTAAGGTGACTCATCGTTGCTCTACTAGCTCATGTCACTCATCAGCCAACACCCATAGGATAAGAAATATCATGACACCTCAAATCACTACTCTCAATTGATCACACTGAGCAATTGACCATTTAACATACATGTACATTAATGGATTCATGGGAAAATTTAACATCGAGAAACTCTCGCATCAGTCTTTCCTTGCTAAAAAATTACCGAAAGTTCACAATTTCAATTTAAAAGTCACATTTTAGTTCAAAATATATATCATATTCTCAAAAATAAGGAAAAAACATCAAAATTTTCTAAAACTCAAGGAAAATAATCAATGATTCATTTGTGACTTGTATGAATAAACTAAATTTCATTTTGATTCATAGTGTGACCAGACTAATCTAAACTTATTTTTTTTTCATCTTAAGTGTTAAAGAAGTTAAAAACGCGCATCACATACTTGGAACTGAGAAAACTTTCTTAGATTATCATGAAACACTATGAAAATGATAATTGGTTCATTTTTATTATGTAATAATGAAACTTATGTTATTATGATGCACAATGTAACTAGCATCATAGAAAGTGTTTGTGATTTTAATTTAAAGCTGACATTTTAAATCAAAACATAAATAACCTTCTCAAAACTATGAAAACATGATTAAATTATCTTGGTGATATAGTAAAATGATTGATAATTAATTTATGAACTATCAAAATGAACAACGATTCATTATAGAACATTGTGTGACTACAATGATTAAAAGTGCATGTTTTTAATTTAAAATTGATATTTTAGTCCAAAATGTTTGTCGCATGCTCAAAATCAATAAAGATTTATTGATTTTTCATGAAACTCTAGGACATTGATTGCTAATTGTTTTTCAAATTGTAGAAATGAATTGAATTTCATTACAATGAGTGGTGTGGTCAAAATAATTTAAATTTTTTTTTTATTTTAAGCATCAAATAAATTCAAAATGAATGTTACATACCCAAAAATTGAGTAAATGTGATTAGATTATTTTAAAACACTATGATAATGATAATTGATTAATTTTTGACATATGGAAATTAACTACATGTCATTTTAATATGTAGTGTGATTGGAAAGACCTAATGTCTATTTTTCTGTTTCCAATTAATTTTAAATTTATTAAGTGTAATTAATAAAAAATATATTGTTTACTATTACTTATATACATTTTAATTTCATGTACAGTTTTTGGTTTATTTAAAGTCAAAGAATTGTTGATTCATCGACACTCTTATTGGCATGTTCATGTTATGTAAACTATATATATATATATATATAGTGCCAATAATTGAATATGAAAATATATTATTACATAATGAAATTTAATTATTATTTTTATGTTATCGATTCGGGTGTGAATCATGTACTACTGATTAAATTGTATATCTATATATTTTTTAAGGTTGTTGCAGTACTAAATAGTCATTATAGTAGTCAGAGTGACCTTTCTAAGTGATTTTTTTTTTGTATTGAGAAAAATCTCCCTATTTTCATCACTAACTTTATGAGTTCTTTTTAAGTATTAATAAATCCTTTTAAAAGAAATGACAAAGGGGGTTATATAATATTGGTTATATCATGAAACACAAACCAAAACAAACCACAGTGTGATGAATCATTCAAATATTTGATCCCACAGAGGGAGGCAACTTTGACCGGACCTATTTGCATAAAGCAGTGACAAAGTTGCTTCTTCCTGTGGATGAGATTTATCATGAGATTTTCTTTAATTTGTTAGGAAATGTTGGGGGTTCTGAGCTTGATATAGATGTGTCAGGGGTGAGGATCCTACTATGGATATAGATGTATCATAGGAGGAGGGTGTTCATCATGATTATCTAGATGATCATCCAGTTCATATTTCCAAAACCACAACTAGAGGCACAAGCATAGACACAACCACAACCAGAGGCACGGTCTGTTAGTGTGTTGGATTTTTCTGCAATGATAGAGGTTGACTGGAATATGTTGTGCTCTTTATTATCCTCTGATCTGCAGATATCCACTACACGGTAGCCATCTTCTTCACGTGTCAGAAAGAGTTTCAGTCAGCAACCACTATCCTTGGAGCTAGGACATGGTACAAGCGGGGAGACTGTAGATCCATTGCCTGTCACATGGGATGATGTGAAGGTTGGTGCTAGAGATTCTACATAGGATAGGTATATGCGAGAACATAGACATCGATGGACACTACGTAAATGCATTATATATACACTGGGTTGTGGTATGGAGGAGCACCCATGACACCGACAGAGATTAGGTTGATACTTGTTATATATTTTTTAAATCATTACTTGTAAAATATATAAAAAACTACTAATATATTATATTTGTTTTGCATAAAATATAAAATTGATATAATTAGAAGTTCATATAAATATTTTTGAATGATTAATAAACATTAATATTAATAACTATATTAGTAATAATAATAAATATTATTTTTTATTTATATTAATAATTCTTGTTATTATTATCCATAATATGTAGAATAAATAATCTTAAATTTATTATTAAATATTAATAATATTATTATTTTTAATTCTATAAATATTAGTAATATTAATAATCTCTATTATTTTATTTATTATATAAGTAATTAATTAATAATACACTATAATATATTAAGAATAATATGATTATTAACTAGTAAATATTTTTCAATACAAATTATTTTATTTATATTATTATACAATAAATATTTGTTATAATATTATATTAGTAACATAATAATATATTATTAATTAATGACACACCATAATATATTTAAAATAATACAATTCTTAACTAGTAAATATGTTTGTCAATAAAAATTTATTTATTTATATGATTATTTAACAATAAATAATAGTTGTAGCACTATTAATTATATTATATATATTAGGTGATGGGGGTAGAACTACATTAAACACACACACACACACACACACACCGCACACACCGGATGAAAAGACAATTCATAGCCCCCCCAAGGGATATCCCACCCAGTAAGCCATATTTATTCAGTACATGGCCCAAAGGCCCGGTAGGCATGAATCCCATCATTACATTAATAAACTACTAATAAATATATATAAAAGGTTGATAAATATTTATAAAAAATATATAAATATTACTTATTTACTAATATTGCAATGTTCATGTGAATCTCGCTCGTGATTCTTGGGAAAATGGATGAGCGTGAATGGGGTTTACGCTTCCCCAGACCCGATCTTAAAAATAAGTATCCCATATTTTCTTTTTTTTTAAATGGAAGATCCCATTAAAATAAAAACTATATTTTTGATAGTTATCGGGTAAATATTAGTTTTATTAGAAGTTCCAACATTTGGTTATTTTTTAATGGGTTTTTCTTAAAAAAATTATAAAAGGGATTGGGTTCCCAATATTTTTCAAAAGGGGATCCGAGAAGCGTGAACCTTGTCCATGCTTCTCCACTCACTAGGAAGCGTGAACGAGGTTCACACTTCCTGTATGAATTTTATAAAGGAAGCATTAACCCCATTCACGCTTCCACCAGAATTTTTAATTAAAAAAATCATCAATATTTATAAATTCTAATTAAATATAAATACATATTAAATAAAAAATCTTCAATATTTTAATAAATATTAATTAAATAATCAAATAAATAAAAAAAATAGTAACAAATATTAATAAATGTTAAAAAAATATTTTTCAATATTTATAAATATTAATTAGAAAATAATAAACTTTAAGTAAAAATTAATAAATATTCATGAATATTAATAAATATCAAATAAATAATCGTAAATATTAAATTAATATTCATAAATTTTAATAATTTTTTAACATATTGAGGGAGAAACACTCTTATTAAGAATATAAATATTATTTAAATATTAATGAATATAAATTAATATCTCTTAAATATTAATAAATGTTAAATAAATATTAATAAATGATAATTATTATTAATAAATATTCATTAATAATAGATATACATTAAATCAATATTCATAAATATTAATAAATATTATTAAATATAAGTAAATATTAATATTTGTGAATATTTATTAAAATTTAGCAATATCTAGTAATATTTATTGATATTTATGAAAATTTATGAATATTTAATTGATATTTAGTCATATATAATGATATTATTACTATTTTATAATTAACTAGTACTCAACCCATTCATTTTCATGATATAATGTATTAATTAGAAATTCAAATACATACACTCATAATTATTTAATGTTTATACACTTGCAATATGGAAAGAGAAAGAAACTTACTGCAAGAAAATACTAGCTTTAAGTAAATAATCAGCTTTTCCATATTGAGTAACTTTCAATACAAATAAAACATATAAAACTAACACAAAATATATGAAAATAAAATTTAGAAATTCAGAGTACCAATCATCTCACATAGACATGGATTAAAAACAATTCAAACAATAGAATCAATAGAATTGTCAACAATGGTTATGGAAAATTTTACTTCTTAATCCAATATGGATATTGGTGTAAAAGAAAACATAATTTATATATTAGTTTTTAACTATTGTAAACAATTAGTTTTCGTATTTGAAAAAAATAGGAGAAAAAAAATCACGCAACATCAATTTGCAAGTAAGAGAATCCAGTTTGAGGTGCATCATAATTGTGAATTCCTCAAAGCAGATGAACATGATAAAGAAAATTAAAAATTTCATTAGATGAAACTTAATATGGTTAGAAATTTCATGATGTGCAGTCATAAAACCTAACTCAAATGTAAAGAAGCAGTATTAATATTTGGATATCATACCATGAATCTCCACTTAAAACAATGAATCCAGAAATGGATGGCTGCAATTAAAAACCCAACTGAGAAAGCAATTATTACCTAATCCAAAAAAACATTCTAAATCAGGAATAGTCTAACCTTAGGGCTTCTTTGAGACACCAATAGTCTTCCCTCTATGAATAGTTTCCTTTTTTATGTTGCCAACGAACTCACAAAAAAAACAAGTTAGGAAAATTTTATAATGTACAAATATTTCCTCATGGAAAGGAAACTTGAAATGTGTTACTGAATAAAACTGTCAGAATAAAACATGAAAATGGATATTTAAAAATCACATACTATTGACTAAAATATGTAACAAATTCCATAGAATATGCATTACTTTTCGAACATAATGATAACTAAGGTTTTTTTAAACCAGAGTTTAATATAATCGAACCAAAAAAGAATAATATGCAGAAGATGTTCTGATCTAAGAAATTAATTAAAACTATATATCTATTTAATTATTCTATAAATTAAATCTATTAAAAATGGTATGAATATTTACATGAAAACATGATACTCTATTTTCCCACAACATTAATGAACATTACGTTAATTTCTTAACATAATTCGTTCCTTCCACTCCATATTTTTGTATAACGTAATGTCGAGAGGGGGAAATAATGTTAGAATTCATAAAACATGTTCTTAATTTAACTGAGAAAGAAACACATTGATTCAAAATGGGAGAAATATCTGATATCATTGATGGGTTTTAGGGGTTCAAAATATGAACAAAGGAAATGAAATAAAACCCATATATATGCTCAACCTATCCTTTACAAAATCAGAAATAATAGGAATGAATAAATTTAGGGGGAATGCTTTTTTCAATCTTGTTTAACTGTGTAACTACAACACCAATGATGAGGTGATCCAAACCATGTGGAACCATGATATAATTATCAATCAATAAGATCAGCTAATTAGTTCTCTTGAAATTTAGATAATATTGTCAAGTAGGTACCCACTTATATTAATACAAAGTATTATAATCCATATTATATATAATAAATAACCATCTTAAATTAATTATTAAATAGTAATAATATTTATTAAATTCAATATAATTTATATTATTAATATTTAATAATGAATTTAAGAATATTATATATTACATATATATATAGATAATAATACTAAGAATTAATATGAATAAAAAAGATTAATTATTGATTTTGATAGATAATTTGATAAGCATTCAAATCTCTCCATGAAACTCCATCACTCTTTATGGCCTCTATAATCACTCAATAATGAACAAATATCAGACACACTCCCTAGTTTTTTGTGACATGAATGCGAATACATGCAAAAAACTAACTTTAGGATTCAAAATTATCCTTTTTAAAAATATTGAATGAAAGTGGTATAGGAGCACGATTACTATCCTATATGGCAGAAATAAGTAGAACACCTGTATAATTTCTATAAATAATAGTTCCATTAACCTGAATGAAATTTTTATAATAGGGAAAAGCAATGATGCATGGGATGAATTCCCAAAAAATCCTATTGAACTTCACCTTTGATCGATAAACTTGGTGATTGGGGGACACATACTCAACAATGTCCAAATAATAAATAATATGATTTTTAAGAGACAAAAATTCCATAAGTTGTGAAAAAATTACATAAGATTCATCCCAATCACCATGCACTTTTACAATTACCTTCTGTTTTTCATTCCAAGCTTTGTTATAGGATATCTTATAGTTAAATAATTGTTGAACTCATTCCTGAACAAGGGAAATGGGAATTTCCTAACATGTTTGTATCATCTCTACAATAAAAGTTGATATAGAATATGCATCGAGTGAAGAGTGATCCCACGACAATCTTGGATGTAGACAAGTGTGTGGGCCTTCTAATTTTTTTATCATCCAACATACAAAAAAAATTATCATATATTTCCCTTAATCATAATTTACATTCTAGACCATATTATTCACATCGAATGAGATATTTTTTCTTCTTCGACTCATTAAAAACAAATATGAAATTCCACTCTATGTGGTATTGTTTTATCACATTTTTCATGGAAATTTTACTTTCAAACTTCTACCCGACATGGATGGTGTTATCAGTTGATGCAGATCTATTCCCTATAATACCAAGGAATTCAAAATCTAGTGTAATGATATCCCAATCAAAATATTTTTCACATGACATTTCTTAAACTAAGGAACTCAATAATGAAGTTTGATTACCACTAACTGGTGGATGTCGTGGATGAATGTCTATCATAGGAACCTCAAAAGGTTCATCCCCAAAATCTCCCTACTGTGGATTCCTATCTATCATAGGAACCTCAGAAGGTTAATTCCCCACATCACCCTCACCCACATCATCTCTTGATGCCTCAGTAGATACTTCATCCTCAAATAAACTTTCATTCACTATATGAGCAATACATAAAGGGATGTCCCCTACATTTCCATCCAAATTCTGATCATCTTATTCATAATTTGGTTCTATCATAGGATTCATATGAGGAGGCAATGAATAATATTGTTGTGAAGGACTGAATTCTATAGATCTCACAAAACATGGTTTTATAGTAGTAGATTTCACCTCATCAATATCAAAAATAGCCAATTCCCTCAGACTATTACTACATTGTTGCATGAATAATAAAGATGCATCCATCCAATTCTCATCATCGACCAAAGGGTACTCGGTGTTCCATAAATGTTCAGGATATTTAAGATGTCAATATGTTATTGAAGTAATTTATTAACCATAACTCACTTTTAACCTACTATTAATCTTATTGTGAACTTCATCCAATGTCAAAAAATCACAAAAAAAAAAATACACTCTTGCAGGTGGAAAACTATTGCTAAAACCCTACTCAGTATAAATTACATCACTGTGGCAATATATTTGTGTAAACATGATTTCCTAGAAAAAATAATTAATAAAATATTATATACTACACGAAAATTTTAAATTATTTAAATTGGTTATGATTGAATAATTGACTTGATCTTGAGACTTTTTCTGTGGATTAGTTTATCATTATTATTGGAGTTGGTGCCCTAGAACCAACTTCTATGTACTTTATGATAAATATGTATTAATTTCTTTGAATATTAATAGACTACTTATCACATCATGATTGTTTTTCTATGTGACATAGTATGTGATAATTTTATAAGATTAGTTGTCACACTAAAAGGTCATAGTATTTCCCTACTATATTGAGAACTCGGAAGTGCTATGACACTAATCTTGAATATATGTTATATATCCAGATGATATCATTTGAGGGACACAAATGATACAAGATATCAGTGGTGGGGACTCATAGGACTTTGAGGCACCTTCTCATGGTGTACTCCCTTGGTAATATCTAGTAGGATATTATGAGAACGAGACTCGCCTATAGAAAATCCACATTTATACGTGTCATTGGATGTTCCTATATAAGGATGTGTGTATCGGTCCTTAGAATTTAAGATTATTATTAATGGATATTATGAGCTGTGTACTTTGATGTATTGTTGAAAACTGTGATGACAGATGTTCGCAGTTAAGTATGATACGTTGGGTGTGTCATGAGTAATATTGCATTAATGAATAATGCGAGAAATGATTTATCCCTTCTGTTCATCAGCAAAAGTTAATATCTCAGGCCCTTTGATGGAAATGATATATCCTAAATAAATCCATGGCCATGGTGTTCTATAGGCAAGTTCTAATTCTAGAAAGTCAAAGAAAGAGATATCAAGCACATAGGTTGATGGCACTGGCATGCAACCCTCTCAATTAGATATATTGTGATAAAGAGATTATATTACATTGTAAGCATCTATATGAGGTGACATGTCATTTACACATTAACTTCTTTCTTTATGGGTTTCTTGTTGTGTTTCTAGATGCTACCTTGGACTTTAGACTGCTTCACCTAATGCCACTGATAAAGAATCATAGAGGGCCACACACTAAGTGTATCCAAAATCTCAGTTAAATAATTTATTATTATATATTATTTAATAGGTTGAATAAATATTATTCTCATACATGGTTTAATAATTATTCATGTATGATTGATCTCATTTATTCTATCACTAGTTATTCAATAGAACAAATTATGAGTAGAATATTTAATAAATATTTATTTTATATTTAGTGAATATAATATTTATTTATTTATTGACGAATAATCCAGTGATATTTATTTAATAAATAAATAGACATTATTTAAGGCCTGATAAATATTTTGGAAGAATGGCGGACTAAGTTTAATGGTCTGGTGAGAACAGATAACATTGAATATTATTTAATTAAATAATATTTAATTTTAATTCTCAAGTTCAATGCATGTCAATAAATAATAATATTACTATTATTATTTGACATGGTTTTTTTCTAGGACTAAATAAATAATAAGGGCACTTATTCAATTATTTTTATTTTAACCCTAGAAATATAAATACCCAATTATTTCATTTTTTCTTATAAACCAATTCATTTGTGTATAACAGACCTTGGAGAATTATCTCAATCCTAGAGAGTTTCCTTCTCCAAGAATGCACCTAATAATGGTGATCAACCCTCCTCCACCAGATCTAGGAGAACGCTTTAGAAGTGGTTCTCGAGGTGATCAAGGCCGACGATGCAAGCAGAAGGATCTTCCCTACTAGAACCCAAATACTCCTTTGACAAAATTTAGAGATTCCTAGATAATGTTTGGATCATCACTAGAGGAAATCTATAGTTGGTTTTTACAACACAATGATGGTTCACCACAGATCTGTCACTAGAGTCATCAACGAAGAAATAATTCCTTATAGGTAATTATTTATATAATTAAATTAATTATAAAAAATATATTTCAATCTCCTCTATAACTAGTTCTAGTGTGATTAATATTGTCTATCTTTGATTCAATTCCATTGATCATGATGATTAAACATCGTATAGATCTTGGATTGATCATCAATTATAGAAAAAAAGAAAATTTGAGCACCACCCTTTATGTGCTTTCACTACACCCATAACCTACAATTGGTATCAGAGGTGGACACATAATTGTTTATAATTATTTACAAATCATTTTTGATTTACACATTTATAATTTATTTTAACAATTCAAGTTTAATTGTTCTTTTAATATGAATTGGGAGATCAGTTTCTTCCTCATTAATTTCTCATTGATCTAATCGAGAATATTAATTTTATGATTAAAATAAAATCAAGGAACTCTTCTGGAGGTGCCAAGGTCTGTGGTCAGGCAACACCAGACTACATGTTGTGTAACCATAGTTACACACCGTGTAATCACATTCAACACATCATATTTGATTCGGAGATCAATTCGAGATTATGCATTGATTATGGCATTAATTACACAATTAATGCCCCACTTGTTGACCAGGATTAAATGGTGCACGTTCAGCTAGACTACATGATGTGTGACCATTGGACACGATGTGTAGTCCATTTGGGTCAGAGAAGAGTCATGTATACCATTTATGGCCTACCTAACCGGTGACTATGTAACATGGAGTCAACACGGTGTGTAGCCCATTAGACACAACATGTACTCAAAAATTTCTAAGGTATGTTTCACACGCCAAGTTCCTAGGCGTGTACCTCGAATAGATGGTGAATGGTGTACATTCCGTGTAGATTGAATCTACACACCATGTACTTTTACTAAATTACACAGATTCAAAATTTATGTATTTTACTATGTAAACCTTAAGACATGTTCTTACATGTGGTCATAAATATAGGACATACCCTGTGATAGGTTTTAATATGAATAGATATTTAAATGTTTAATTAATATATGTGTAATGTTCAGATATGTATATCATGTATGAGTTGTATTATAATTTCCACTCTACATGCATTTAAGCATAACACATGACTAAAAAATCATGTAATTCATGTAATCATCTGTGAAGTACACGTTTTGAAAGTATGTGATAAGTTGTGTATGCCATATGTAAAAAGAGTAAAATAGTATACAAGTATAATACATGTTGGGTAGATTTGGACAGGTATTCACCATGTTTCCTCCAAGGTAAATTTTTGTACAAGGTTAATTTTAAATGAATTTATTTAATTTGTTTAAAATTATAATGGATGAGAATCTCAAGGAAATTCAAATAAGTATTAAGATAAAATGATTGATTAATTAATGATAATAATTAATCTATTCGAGCATGATTTATCTTAAATAAGAATGATTAAGAATTGAATGCTAGTTTTATTAAATGTGTAATCCGTTGCTTGCATGTGTATGATCATGAGATAGATCAGGCCTTTTGTATATGATTGGTTTCATTTAATTTATTTTTAAATTAAATTGTTGGCCTATGTGCCTTCTCTTTTCATTATTATATAGGTCCTTCATTACCATGGTTTCTTTTATGTAAACCTCTTTTCCCCCTTCCTACGCATGAGTAAAAGGCATATATAATTAATGAAGATTCCAAGCTAGTGGATGTGGTTCAAGTTCATAGCCTAGGATAAACCAGTACAAGGAGATAAAAAGGTGGACGAGTGGAAAGTTGTAAACACAAAACTCAATTGGTTTAAGGTGTTTCTACCCTAGGTCAACAGTTAGTTTATCAACCACTAGATAAACTAACCATTAATATAAGCTCATGATCATACTGTTTATTTTATTTCTTCCAGTTGCATGGTTATTTCATTATGGAGCACATGAACCTCAGCCCGGTTGGTGAGGACTCTTAAGTGAATCCAGGTGACCCAGGATCAAATCTAGGTGGAGGCATAATTTCCATGGAGATTGTAGAAGGTATTGTAACGGGAACTATGCAGAACTGTAGTAGGTACCGTAGCGGGAACTATAGCAGGAACTATTTGGCACTGTAGCAGCTGGGAATTTGCCCCCGTTTGGGCCTTCGGGCCACCGATTTGGTCCCCGAGTCCTTTAAGGCCTTCAGGACACCCAAGACTTCAGGCCAGTAATGTATTCAGGCCACCTCAAGGCCTTCGTTCCACCTTAGGTGTAGATGTAAATGAGACAACCTACAAGGAACAAGCTCTATAGAAGGATGAATAAGGAGATTTCACCACAGCCTAAGCTACAAAAATTGCAAGAATGAGAGGGTATGAAACCTACCATTGGGACAAGCCTGTGCATGCACATGATAGCCTAGCCCAACAGACATGCAAAGGTAGAGAGCTGGTTTTATGATGAAGATATTGGGGAGGAGTAGTTCTAAGTAGTTAGTTTGGGTTGTATGTAATGTCTGAAGCCTACGGACAATGAATTCCTCTAAGTCCTATGGGTCATGTAATACTTATGCCTACGGGCCTTGTAAGGGTTCCACCTCACCCCTTGAAAGGTGGATTATCAAAATCAATAAAAAATGAAGGCCTTCGGGCCATTAAATGGATGATTATTTCATTATATATGTCTTGTCACAATCACATAATTAATGAATTAAAAATCATGCAATATAGAACTAAAATAAACTAGCTTATGCATAAATATGATCTAGACATGGCTAATCACTTAAGTAATCTCACATAATATTAACAAGCATATTATAAAGATAATAGTTGGAAATTTATGCATAAAAGGATAAAATACCTCAATAAAACATTAAGTTGGTATAACCGTCCATTACTTCGGTTAGAATCGAACCATCGTTCAAAGTGCTTGACTATCCAAAGTTGGGTTGCTTTCAATTGTTGGGGAATTCTAACATGAGGTTTTGGGTTGACTTAACTTGGTTCACATCAAGAGTTGACTACCAAAGGCGGAGTTGGTGTAACTGAGGGGTAAAGGTTGATGAAATCTAAATTAATGATTTTAGGATTGGGGAGTCCACTCAAAAGATCAGGGAACTGTGAGTTAATATAGTTGACATTTGGAATGCCTACCTAAAACCATTTAAGTTTCTTAACCAACCCAATTTGGGGTAATAAGAAGAGGAATATAGATCATTTCCACTAGAATGTCCAAGAAACAGGATATTATGAATCCAATGGTGAGGGATATTGGGTTTTGATAAAATAGTGGGAGACTAATAAATATAATATTTTTTTATTTTTCTAAATTTATCTGATAAAGTACTAAAATTATGCTCATATTATTTTGTATAAATAGTTATAAAATGAAATCAAGCATATAATTTCCATCCATACTCGATAAGGAAAACCTTCTCACAAAAACAAATTTAAAAGAGTGGAAAAGGTGCCTACATGTCATCATTTTCCATGAAAGGAAATTGTATGTGCTGAAAGAATCTTTACCAGTTTCACCAAGAAATGAGGCAAGTGATGAAGAACTATATTATAACGACCCATACTTTACATACATTGTTAATACTTCAAAATTGAAGCACACTTATTACAACATATGATAAAACCACAAAGGACCGTATAGGTATAGTGTCTTTAGAAACTGGGAAACATAAACAACTGGTTCATAAATATTCTACAGTGTCTCCCATTTATTTCATCATATCTAGGGTCCCTTTTAGCATATTCTACTTAATATCCATCTTCCTGACCTGGGGAAAAGAAAACATAAAAGGGTGAGCTCAAATGCTCAGCAAGGGCAATAAAGGAAATAAAAATCATATCATATCTTTTTGAAAATCATAACCTGCAAAAGAGATCATAAAATCTTAATAAATCATAGAAGTGAAAATGAGTTCCCCATAATCATAACATGAAACTTGAAACTTTGTGGCATGCACACATAATCATGGAAAATCATTTCTTGTTAGTCATGACTTATTGCCAAGACTATCTTAGTGGACAAAGTCCCTTTCTGAACCGAGTTCACTCCTCGTTTCAGTCCTGTATCACTGAACCGAAATAACCTTCCGTTCCAGCCATGTCTATCTCATGAGATATAAAATCTTTACCCAATGCATTGGAGGGAGATATAGGTCCCACCCATCTTATAATGAATCCTTTCTTATGTGTGCCACATAATCATAAAACATACATCATAGCATAACCCATGTAATAAAAATGGGATTCTTAAACAACATGACATCATAAAACAACTCATATAAGATAAAGGAATTCATAAAAATAATTCCATCACAACATGATCAAATCAATTTAATAATAGGGATAAAAACAGAACCCTTTATTATCTTAGATGGAAAATAATTTTGATAAAACACTTGAACTCCATTCTTGAGGAAAATATCCTTTCTTCTTCAAAAACATTTTTTCTTTCATAACATGCCATACAACTTTAAAATAAAAGAAGTTGATTAAAAATAAACTTGAAAACTTGTAAAGGAAGATTCTTGGAAATTTTGTTTTAAAAATCCATTCATGCCATATAAGTTAAAAAAAACATTCTTCATACTTTTGTCGGAAAAGTCAAAAAGTACCTCGTACGAAAAACGACAAAGGATTCCTTTCGTACATATTACTAAATACTCACCGAAGGGTAAAAATGGATTTAAACAATTGTAGGTGGATGGAAATAATATTACATATTGAGGGAACATGTATGTGGATGATAAAATACACCCCAGTAAATACCAAAGTATAAACAATCTCGGATAAAAATGAGATTGTGATATTTACCTTACCTTAGGTCCGATTTGCTTTGTTCGTGTCCGAAGCTCCTGTATAATGGTTTAAATAATGTTATTGACTTATTACAGAATCATACATATTGATATGATATCATATATTATTAGCTTCTTGTTAGTAATATTTCATTGTTACTTGTTACTCGGGTCTTTATAACTTTTTGTTCTTATGCGTGTTTTGTTGAATAAATTCTTATTCTTATCTTTAGGTTATAGATAATTCATTTCCAGAATGGTATTAGTGTAGTATATACCATATTCATTCATTCAATTCATTTATATAATCATTATGAAATGAAGATCATGTAGAACGAGTCGCATCACATCGTGGAGACGGTATTCCGTTCGTACGCACGAGTGATGATATCGTTCCTATGATCGTGGAATTGTATTGGAGTATATATATATTATTTCAGTATCAATATTACTTCATAATAATCATATATAGTTACTCATTACACCATTATACCCATCCTTGTAAGGTGATGGTGGAAAATAGATTACACCACGGCGTGGAGACGGTATTCCGTACGTACGCACGCGCGATGATTTCATTTTTCCGTAGGATGGATAGAAGGTGAATTAGGGTTGTTTCATATTTATAATAACATATCAGTATGTAAGTAATACTGATGTTATTACTTTATCATGAAACAACTAAAGAAGAAGAAGTTGAAGAAGAAAGAGATTGAAAAGATCGGTAATGGATATTACCTTTTCTTTGGAATGCCTCTTTGAATCCTCCACTTAAGGAACTAAGATTGGTCTTTGGAGAAGACCAGGACCTCTAGGATTATTCTAGGGAAGTGGAGAGGAGAAAATGGCAGGGGTTGGCCGAGCTTGAGTGCTCAATTTGGTGTGAGGAGGAGGGGGAGGAGGTGCCCTTTTATAAGGGAGGAGAGGGGCACCTTAGGAATATCTCAAAATATTATTTTATATTAAAGTCAAAATCGGTTTATAATGGTTCCAAAGGGTCTTATTTCGAAGCTAAAGTGGGAATGGGTCGAAATCCTACCAACCAATAGAATTTAGACAAGTTTAGGATATTATTTTAACCTTATCAATTAGATTTAACTCTAAGTTAAATAATTTAACTTTTACCATGTCTTTTTGTTTTCTTTCACTATATGGTTAATACACTTACTATAACATGCCAAACGAACCCCAAATTGTTTATTATTAATATATATATCCTTATCTAAGTCATTTGGCCGAACCTTAGATTTTTAGGAATAAAATAACAATTAATAATATAATATTTGATTTAAAAACTATTTTGTGTCAATGTTGACACTATTTGATATATGATTTTTTTGTAAAAGTCATAACAGAATTATATGTTCGAACCAAGTTGATTAAATCAAC
This sequence comes from Viscum album, assembly GCA_963277665.1. Lineage (NCBI taxonomy): Eukaryota > Viridiplantae > Streptophyta > Magnoliopsida > Santalales > Viscaceae > Viscum > Viscum album. The sequence goes on along the minus strand of OY728155.1, from coordinate 184,650,474 downwards.
ACTAATATATCATAGTAACCTATAAAATTAGTGGAATTCATAAAAAGTCTCAAATTACATTTATTTTGGTGTTTATAACATCAATTATGTCAATATTTCGTTAACAAGATAATTACTGCATCATCTTTGTGTCATAAATAAATTATATTATTTGATGTCTAAAAATTACAAATAAAATACCATCATGTAGGAAATCTTTTTAGCTTTCTAATGAATATTTACAATCTAATTTATCTTATGTATAACCCCATATTAAAAATGTTTTAGTAAATAAACTTTGATTTTAACTCTTTTAACCCTTCTTTAAATAAATTAATAATAAATGTCCTAATCTAATCCAAGTGGGCCTAAATGGTCATATTTTATTCCTAAGTTTGTTTTTGGTCGAAATAAACTTGTCCAATAGGATTAGGACACGTGTTAGGGTAATAGTAATATCATATTTACCCTTAGTTACCCTATTTACTATTAACCGTGGTAAAAAAAAGTAAAAAGTTACTATTCACCAAAAATTATTTTCATCTCATTGAACCACATTTTAGTCCTTGATATTAACCGTGTCTGTCGGATTTTTGAAATTCCATTCACAGAAGCGGTAAAATTAAGTTTTATGCAAAATTCAGTTTTTAACCTACCACTTAGTGGTTTCACTATTCATCAAAAATTGAAAGTTTTCAGAAAAATACCAAAATTTCACCCTAGGCTAATTTCGATATTCTGAGTCCAAAAATGAAGTCCATTTTGAAAAATAAAATTTATAAAATTTCAAAAAGTGGTTATTACTATTCATAACGGCTAGTTTTAATAGCATATTGTTGTTTAGTGAAACTCGGTATTGCGTACGACGCAAGCTATCGAGGAAGGTCGCGATTGCGTGTAAAGCAAGCCAAGTAAGTGTTGTGTAGAAAAAGATTCCTGTGATGATTTATATAACATAAAAGTCTCGGGTGTTACATTCTACCCCCCTTAAAAAGAATTTCGCCCTCGAAATTCTTCACTTTGTAACAAACAGATGAGGATACTTCTCCCTCATCATATCCTCAAGCTCCCATGTAGCTTCTTCAAGTTGGTGGTTCCTCCATAAAACTTTCACCAAGCGAGTGATCTTGTTTCGTAGGACTTTTTCGCTACGATCCAGAATCTCTATCGGCTGTTCTTCATAAGAAAGATCTTGCTCCAGCGGTACAACTTCTGAGCTGAGTACATGTGAAGGATCTGGTATGTACTTTCTCAGGAGAGATACATGGAACACATCGTGAACTTGAGAGAGATTCGGTGGAAGCGCCAATCGGTAAGCTACCTTCCCAACACGATCTAGTATTTCGAAAGGACCGATATATCTAGGGATCAACTTCCCCTTCTTTCCAAATCTCATAACCCTCTTCTAGGGAGATATTCGTAAGAACACTTTATCGCCCACTTCAAACTCTAGGTCTTTTCTTCGGTTGTCGGCATAACTTTTCTGTCGACTCTGAGCTGCTCTTATGTGTTGTTGAATAGTTCTGACCTTTTCTGCCATTTCATCAACGAGATCAGGTCCTAACAGCTTTCTTTCCCCAACTTCATCCCAGCAAGTTGGAGTCCTGCATTTCTTTCCATAGAGAGCTTCATAAGGAGCCATCTGAATACTGGAGTGAAAGCTATTATTATAAGAAAATTCCACCAAAGGTAGGTGTTGATCCCAACCTCCTTTGAAATCCATAGAGCAAGCTCTCAACATATCTTCTAGGGTTTGAATTGTTCTCTCAGACTGACCATCTGTCTGGGGATGATAAGCAGTGCTGAAACTCAACTCTGTATCCAGAGTATGCTGAAGACTTCGCCAGAACTTCGAGGTAAATCTCGGATCCCGATCAGATATAATAGAAAGTGGTACTCCATGCAATCTTACCACTTCCTTTACATATATCCTGACAAGCTGATCTAGAGGGAAATCCTCTCTAATAGCAATGAAGTGTGCGGACTTTGTAAGACGATCAACTATGACCCAGATAGCATTATTGCCTTTGGATGTTTTAGGAAGTCCTGTGACAAAGTCCATAGTGATGTTTTCCCATTTCCATTCGGGTATGGGTAATGGTTGTAACATCCCCTTAGACTTTTGTCTCTCAGCTTTAACTTGTTGACAAACTAAGCATCGAGATACATATTCAGCAACATCTCTTTTCATGCCATCCCACCAGAAGTACTCTTTCAGGTCCCTATACATCTTTGTACTTCCAGGATGAATAGAGAATGATGAACTATGAGCCTCATCCAGCAACTCCTTCTTTAATTCGGGGATGGGAGGAACACAAACCCGATTCCTGAACTTTATTATCCCATCACAATCAAGGTTGAATTCAGGAACATTTCTCACCTTTTTTTGTAACTCGACATCTTCTTTCTGTGCCTCTTTAATCTTCACATGTATAGATGGTTGAACATTCATTTGAGAAAGATAAGATTTTTCCCCTTCCATTATAACTCCAAGATCCATCCTTTGTAAATCCATAAATATTGGATCTTTTGTGATCCTCATCATGGATAAACTAGCATGGTCTTGTCGACTTAATGCATCTGCCACCTTGTTTGCTTTCCCAGGGTGGTAATGGATTGAGCAGTCGTAATCCTTAATCAGCTCCAACCATCTTCTTTGACGCATATTCAGCTCCTTTTGTGTGAAAATATACTTTAAACTTTTATGATCAGTATAAATATCACACCTTTCACCATAAAGGTAATGCCTCCAAATCTTTAATGCAAAGATTACCGCAGCCAACTCCAAATCATGTGTTGGGTAATTTTGCTCATGGATTTTCAACTGTCGTGAGGCATAAGCTATCACCATATCATTTTGCATAAGAACACACCCCAATCCCTTCTTGGATGCATCACTGTAGATCACAAACCTTTCTCCACTACAAGGCAGTGTGAGCACAGGTGCACTGGATAACCTTTTTTTCAACTCCTTGAAATTCTCTTCACATTCCTCTGTCCAAACAAACTTAACTCCTTTCCGAGTCAACTTGGTGAGTGGATTAGATAATCGTGAAAAATCTTTTACAAAACGTCGATAATATCCAGCCAAACCAAGAAAACTTTGGATCTCAGTTACTGTTGTTGGTCTCGACCATCTTTCGATAACCTCTGTTTTTGCTGGATCCACAGATATCCCCTCTTTTGAGATTATGTGACCCAAAAATGCAACTTTTTGAAGCCAAAATTCACACTTAGTAAATTTGGCATAAAGCTTCTCCTTTCTCAGGGTCTTCAATATAATTCTCAAGTGATCTTCATGCTCTTCCTTGCTCTTTGAATAGACAAGAATATCGTCTATAAAGACTACCACAAATTGATCAAGATAGTCTCTAAAGACTCTATTCATTAGATCCATGAAGATAGCAGGGGCATTAGTAAGACCAAATGGCATCACTATAAATTCATAGTGTCCATACCTTGTACGGAAAGCCGTCTTTGGTATATCCTCCCTTTTGACCCTTAATTGATGATACCCTGAACGAAGATCAATCTTGGAAAAGTATTGAGCTCCGCGTAGTTGGTCAAATAAGTCATCAATGCGTGGGAGAGGATATTTGTTCTTGATAGTGATCTTGTTAAGTTCTCGATAATCAATGCAGAGTCTCATTGATCCATCTTTCTTCTTAACAAATAGAACAGGTGCTCCCCAAGGTGACACACTAGGGCGTATGAATCCCTTATCAAGATTCTCTTGGAGTTGCTTCTTCAATTCCTGCAACTCAATTGGGGCCATCCTATAAGGTGTCTTTGAAATAGGCAAAGCACCCGGTACGAGTTCTATTGAAAACTCAACTTCACGATTTGGTGGAAGACCCGGTAATTCCTCCGGAAAGGCATCATCAAACTCCCGTACGATGGGCATATTCTTAATCGTGAGTTTCTCACCAACCATTTGAGATAAATAACCTTCATTTAGTGGAATCAATACCCATAAAATGGAAGAAATTTCCACTGGAAGGTTATGTTCATCCTTGCATTGATAGACGATCATAGATTGATCTGGAATATGAAATGTGACTTCCCTTCTTTGGCAATTGATATGAGCTCCGTATAAAGAAATCCAATCCATGCCAAGAATCACATCAAATTCCACTATAGGAAGGATCACAAGATTTGCAGGAAGCACTTTCCCACAAACTTCGATCGGAGAAGAATTATAAACTTTTGATGCGATTGATGTGCCATTAGGTGTTGTCACAGCTAACTCAACATCTAATTGTTGAGGTAATACGGTGATACCCTTAGAAAAGTCTTCAGAAATAAAAGAGTGGGTGGATCCAGAATCAAATAAAACATTTGCTACTTTAGAGTGGATGGTAAGTGTACCTTTCACCACATCGTTATCGTACTCCATATCGCTGATAGAAATTGCATGTGACTTTCCTTTGTCTTTAGCCTTAAGAGTTTGTTGACGTCGACCATCATCATCAACCCTTGGATTTGGGCATTGATTGGCATAATGCCCCATCTCCTTGCACTTGAAACATTGAAGTGTAGTAGGATCATTCTGTGTATCCCTTCCTTTGTTTGCATCATTAGACATCTTCTTCCCATTATCACGACATTCAAATGCCCGATGACCTTCTTTTCCACATTTAAAACATTTACTTGTCCCTTTAAGACAACTCCCTCCATGTTTCTTTCCACACTTTGAGCATAAGGAAAAGCTCATCTTCTTTTCCGTGTGCTCTTTAGATTTTTCTTTGAATTCCATCTTCCTCTTCTTATCAAACCCATGTGACTGATGGGTTACTCCAATCTCCATCTCGACTTTGAGAGCACATCGAACGATTTCCTCGTAGCTATTGAAGTCCCTTATGGCTAACGCCCTTCGAAGACTTGGTTTTAAGCCACTAAAGAATCGATCGATCTTACTCTCAGGTTGGATAATAATACCAGAAGCGTACCTTGCAAGTCTTGTAAAAGTTGCTTCATAGGTACTAACAGATTCATCATCCCTTTGCTTCAGTTCAAGGAACTCTTTCTCCATCTTTGTTCGGAGAATACGAGGGAAGTACTTATTGAAAAATAAGTTCTTGAACTCGTCCCATTCCATAGACTCAATTTCATCCCTTTGCCTCGTATTCTTAACAAGATTCCACCATTGATCAGCATCTCCTTCTAAACGATACACTGCTAGGATGACTTTATCATGTTCAGAACATTGAAGAACTGAAAATATCTTTTCAGTAGTACTAATCCATTGTTCAGCAACTAATGGATCAGTAGACCCACTGAAAGAAGGTGGACGCTGCCTCATGAAGGATTCAACAGAATGTTGCTCCCTCCTTTGCTCGTTTGGAAATCCTGCATGATTCATAGCTTGAGAAAGTTGTGTGAGCATGGCTACAAGATTTTGCATTCCATCTCCCATATTGTTTGGTTGCTCAGGGGGACAATCATTGCATTGCCCATCGCATTCCGCATGAACACGGTTCCTTCGGGTTCCAGCCATTGACTAAAACCAAGAAGAATAGTGTGAGCAACACTAATTATAATAGGAAACCACATAATTCAAGAATAAAATTTTCATGCTTATGGTCTTATCCTAGGTTATTCAAGGCCATTTCTAAAACACTAAGATTGTGTTCTATGCTTAGACTTATCCTTAGGGTTCTTACTAAGGCTTTCACATCCTAGTTTCCAGAGGTTGACTATACCTTTCCTCTGATACCAACTATAACGACCCATACTTTACATACATTGTTAATACTTCAAAATTGAAGCACACTTATTACAACATATGATAAAACCACAAAGGACCGTATAGGTATAGTGTCTTTAGAAAATGGGAAACATAAACAACTGGTTCATAAATCTTCTACAGTGTCTCCCATTTATTTCATCATATCTAGGGTCCCTTTTAGCATATTCTACTTAATATCCATCTTCCTGACCTGGGGAAAAGAAAACATAAAAGGGTGAGCTCAAATGCTCAGCAAGGGCAATAAAGGAAATAAATATCATATCATATCTTTTTGAAAATCATAACCTGCAAAAGAGATCATAAAATCTTAATAAATCATAGAAGTGAAAATGAGATCCCCATAATCATAACATGAAACTTGAAACTTTGTGGCATGCACACATAATCATGGAAAATCATTTCTTGTTAGTCATGACTTATTGCCAAGACTATCTTAGTGGACAAAGTCCCTTTCTGAACCGAGTTCACTCCTCGTTTCAGTCCTGTATCACTGAACCGAAATAACCTTCCGTTCCAGCCATGTCTATCTCATGAGATATAAAATCTTTACCCAATGCATTGGAGGGAGATATAGGTCCCACCCATCTTATAATGAATCCTTTCTTATGTGTGCCACATAATCATAAAACATACATCATAGCATAACCCATGTAATAAAAATGGGATTCTTAAACAACATGACATCATAAAACAACTCATATAAGATAAAGGAATTCATAAAAATAATTCCATCACAACATGATCAAATCAATTTAATAATAGGGATAAAAACAGAACCCTTTATTATCTTAGATGGAAAATAATTTTGATAAAACACTTGAACTCCATTCTTGAGGAAAATATCCTTTCTTCTTCAAAAACATTTTTTCTTTCATAACATGACATACAACTTTAAAATAAAATAAGTTGATTAAAAATAAACTTGAAAACTTGTAAAGGAAGATTCTTGGAAATTTTGTTTTAAAAATCCATTCATTCCATATAAGTTAAAAAAAACATTCTTCGTACTTTTGTCGGAAAAGTCAAAAAGTACCTCGTACGAAAAACGACAAAGGATTCCTTTCGTACATATTACTAAAAACTCACCGAAGGGTAAAAATGGATTTAAACAATTGTAGGTGGATGGAAATAATATTACATATTGAGGGAACATGGATGTGGATGATAAAATACACCCCAGTAAATACCAAAGTATAAACAATCTCGGATAAAAATGAGATTGTGATATTTCCCTTACCTTAGGTCCGATTTGCTTTGTTCGTGTCCGAAGCTCCTGTATAATGGTTTAAATAATGTTATTGACTTATTCCAGAATCATACATATTGATATGATATCATATATTATTAGCTTCTTGTTAGTAATATTTCATTGTTACTTGTTACTCGGGTCTTTATAACTTTTTGTTCTTATGCGTGTTTTGTTGAATAAATTCTTATTCTTATCTTTAGGTTATAGATAATTCATTTCCAGAATGGTATTAGTGTAGTATATACCATATTCATTCATTCAATTCATTTATATAATCATTATGAAATGAAGATCATGTAGAACGAGTCGCATCACATCGTGGAGACGGTATTCCGTTCGTACGCACGAGTGATGATATCGTTCCTATGATCGTGGAATTGTATTGGAGTATATATATATTATTTCAGTATCAATATTACTTCATAATAATCATATATAGTTACTCATTACACCATTATACCCATCCTTGTAAGGTGATGGTGGAAAATAGATTACACCACGGCGTGGAGACGGTATTCCGTACGTACGCACGCGCGGTGATTTCATTTTTTCGTAGGATGGATAGAAGGTGAATTAGGGTTGTTTCATATTTATAATAACATATCAGTATGTAATTAATACTGATGTTATTACTTTATCATGAAACAACTAAAGAAGAAGAAGTTGAAGAAGAAAGAGATTGAAAAGATCGGTAATGGATATTACCTTTTCTTTGGAATGCCTCTTTGAATCCTCCACTTAAGGAACTAAGATTGGTCTTTGGAGAAGACCAGGACCTCTAGGATTATTCTAGGGAAGTGGAGAGGAGAAAATGGCAGGGGTTGGCCGAGCTTGAGTGCTCAATTTGGTGTGAGGAGGAGGGGGAGGAGGTGCCCTTTTATAAGGGAGGAGAGGGGCACCTTAGGAATATCTCAAAATATTATTTTATATTAAAGTCAAAATCGGTTTATAATGGTTCCAAAGGGTCTTATTTCGAAGCTAAAGTGGGAATGGGTCGAAATCCTACCAACCAATAGAATTTAGACAAGTTTAGGATATTATTTTAACCTTATCAATTAGATTTAACTCTAAGTTAAATAATTTAACTTTTACCATGTCTTTTTGTTTTCTTTCACTATATGGTTAATACACTTACTATAACATGCCAAACGAACCCCAAATTGTTTATTATTAATATATATATCCTTATCTAAGTCATTTGGCCGAACCTTAGATTTTTAGGAATAAAATAACAATTAATAATATAATATTTGATTTAAAAACTATTTTGTGTCAATGTTGACACTATTTGATATATGATTTTTTGTAAAAGTCATAACAGAATTATATGTTCGAACCAAGTTGATTAAATCAACACTAATATATCATAGTAACCTATAAAATTAGTGTAATTCATAAAAAGTCTCAAATTACATTTATTTTGGTGTTTATAACATCAATTATGTCAATATTTCGTTAACAAGATAATTACTGCATCATCTTTGTGTCATAAATAAATTAAATTATTTGATGTCTAAAAATTACAAATAAAATACCATCATGTAGGAAATCTTTTTATCTTTCTAATGAATATTTACAATCGAATTTATCTTATGTATAACCCCATATTAAAAATGTTTTAGTAAATAAACTTTGATTTTAACTCTTTTAACCCTTCTTTAAATAAATTAATAATAAATGTCCTAATCTAATCCAAGTGGGCCTAAATGGTCATATTTTATTCCTAAGTTTGTTTTTGGTCGAAATAAACTTGTCCAATAGGATTAGGACACGTGTTAGGGTAATAGTAATATCATATTTACCCTTAGTTACCCTATTTACTATTAACCGTGGTAAAAAAAAGTAAAAAGTTACTATTCACCAAAAATTATTTTCATCTCATTGAACCACATTTTAGTCCTTGATATTAACCGTGTCTGTCGGATTTTTGAAATTCCATTCACAGAAGCGGTAAAATTAAGTTTTATGCAAAATTCAGTTTTTAACCTACCACTTAGTGGTTTCACTATTCATCAAAAATTGAAAGTTTTCAGAAAAATACCAAAATTTCACCCTAGGCTAATTTCGATATTCTGAGTCCAAAAATGAAGTCCATTTTGAAAAATAAAATTTATAAATTTTCAAAAAGTGTTTATTACTATTCATAACGGCTAGTTTTAATAGCATATTGTTGTTTAGTGAAACTCGGTATTGCGTACGACGCAAGCTATCGAGGAAGGTCGCGATTGCGTGTAAAGCAAACCAAGTAAGTGTTGTGTAGAAAAAGATTCCTGTGATGATTTATATAACATAAAAGTCTCGGGTGTTACATATATCACTGTGAGAAACATATTAATGATGCTGCAAATGTTCATTGCTTCATGCTATCATCCATGTCCAATTATCTTTTGAATAAACATAAGGATATATATGCCTATAACATGATGTCTTACCTTTAGGATCTCTATCAAGAGAAGGAAAGACAAAATAGGTATGGGATCTCTAATTCTTTGTTCACAACTAAGCTTGGAGAGTATGCGCTAGCTGGGCCTCATGTAGTTAAGATTATCAGCTATATTTAATGACTATACATCTTAGGGATTCAATTCCTAGATGAGTTGCATGAAGATATCATACTTTCATCACTGCCCGAGACCTTCTCTAACTTTATTGTTAATTACAATATGAGAAAGAGTGAGAAGAGTATTTTAGAACTTCTGACCTTGATTCTCCAAGTGGATAAGGACATGGGGTGTGACAAGCCCATAGTTCTTATGGTTAATAAGAGATGAAGGAAAAGACAAAAGGGATGAAGAATTATAAATAGTTTAAATCTCCCAATCATTGTCTTATCAAAAGGAAGAAGATCCAGAGGTAGTACAAGGAAAAGGTGGTGGTATGTTTTTCATGTGGAAAGTTAGGACACTGGAAGAGAAACTACACCTAGTGGAAAGAGGAAGCTAAAGGTGTATTCATTATCGAGTGAATTATTTCCATTTCTATAGATTGGGTATTAGATACAGCTTGTGGTTCTCATATCTATATCCAAATGCATGAACCAAGTAGATTTTTAAATATTTCTAGAGGAGAGGTGGATCTGAGAGTTGACAATAGAGTGAGATTGGATTCCCTATACATTGGTGACTACCAACTTTTATTTCCAATAGGAATGATTTTGGTTTTAAGAGATTGTTATTATGTACCTACAGTTACCAAGAACATAATTTCTATGTCACGTTTAGATATATATGGGTTTATTTTAAAATTTGGAAATAAAGGTTATTTATTTTATAAAGAAAACATATGTTATGGTATGTAACATTTAAATAATGATCTCTATGTTTTAAATTACAAAAACCAAGTGTTGTAAATCGATAATGAATTATGTTCACATGACTAGTATAACACTCAGTTGTGGCATCGCCATCTTGGTCATGTAAATGAGAATCATTTGAAAAAGATCTATCAAGATGGATATTTAGACTCTTATGATCTAAAAATACTTGATAGATTTTATGCTTGTTTATAAGGGAAAATGACTAAACCACCATTTGGTGGATAAGGTGAAATGGCCACAGAGCTTCTCGGATTGGTACACACTTATGTGTGCAGACCATTTTGAGTAGAAGCTATAGGTGGATATTCTTACATCATAACTTTTACTGATGACTTGAGTAGATATGGATATGTATACTTAATTATTTTTAATCCTGAGTCCTTTGATAAATTCAAGGAATTAAAGAATGAAGTATAAAATCAGCTTGGTAATATGATAAAGAAGGTTCAATCAGATCAAGGGGTGAATATCTTAACCAAGAGCTCATTGAAATTCTATGGGAGTTTTAGATTCTATCTCAACTCACTGCACCTTATACAACACAGTGGAATGGTGTTAGTGAAAGGAGGAACCATACGTTGTTATACCTAGTAAGGTCAACGATGAGTCATGCAGATCTTCCATTATCCATTTGGTGATATACATTAAAAACTGAGGCATACACATTAAACTGAGTACCAACAAAAGTTGAAAATGGAATTCCCTTTGAGCTAAGGAGTGGAAAGAAACCCATTTTTTCACATATACAAATGTATGGGGATGCATGGAATTTGTTAAAGATTTCTTAGGAAACAAACTAGCACCCTGGGGCATAAGGTGTATCTTTATAGGGTATCCCAAGGAAACAAAGAGATACTGCCATACAACCCCTCAAACAAGAAATTGATTGTCGCTAGACAAGCTGTCTTTATTGAGAGGGAGAACATCCTAAAAAAGGATAGTGGGAGCAAGATTGAATTCGATGAAGTTGATGATCAAGATATATCGTAGTTGGTATAGGAATAGATTCTACAGTTCCCTACAGAAGAAGTAATTCCTGAAACACAAGTACAATGTTGGAGCATAATAGAGGTAAGAGAACCAGAGAGATATGGTTTTTTGGTCACCAAGGATGGTGACTCATTATTGGCTAAAAATGATGAAACTATCTCTTTCAAGGAGGCAGTAGATATATTAGAAGTTGAAATATGGCTAGAAGCTATGAATTCTAAGATGGATTCCATGTATTAGAACCAATTTTCGGTTCTAGTCGATTCGCCAATTGATGTAAATCTTGTTGGATGAAAATGGTTATTTAAGAGGAAACTACATATAGAAGGTAAAGTAAGTGCCTATAAACAAAGGATGATGGATAAAGGGTTTAAACAATGTCAAGGAACTGACTATGATGAAACTTTTTCACTGGTTTCCATGTTTAAATCCATTATAATCATACTAGCTATAGTATCTTACCGTGACTATGAGATTTGACAGATGGATGTCAAAACTAAATTCCTTAACATGGACCTTCAGAAAAATGTCTATATGACAAAACCTAAAGGGTTTATGGCTCCAGGTGATTCCAAAAGGATTTTCAAGTTGCATACATCCATTTATGGATTAAAGCAATCATTCGGTTCATGGAACATTCGATTCAATGAATCCATAAAAGAATTTGGTTTCATTAAGAATGAATGTGAGACATGTGTTTAAAAAAGGTATAATGGGATTGTAGTCATTATCCAAGTAGTATATGATGACATATTACTTATTGGAAATGACATATCAGTCTTACAATATGTTAAGGACTGGTTGAAGAAGTGATTATCTATGAAGGACTTAGGTGAAACATGCTATATTCTAGGGATCAAGATTATTCATGATAGATCTAAGATGCTATTTGGACTAATTCAAAGTACATATATTGACCAGATACTAAAGGGATTTAGTATGGAATAATCCAAAAGGTAATTGGTTCCAGTGTCATATGGTTTACATCTTTCTAAGAAAATGTTTCCCTAGACACAATAAGAGAGAGATAATGAATAAGATATCATACGCTTCAATGATATGATCAATCATGTATGTCATGTTATGTACTATACTTGATTTTTCCTATGCACTAAGCATGGTAGGAAGATATCAATAAGATTCAAGAGAACAACATTGGAATCTTGTTAAGGATATCCTTATGTATCTGAGAATAACTAAGGATATGTTCCTGGTGTATGGAGGAGATGAGGAGCTGGTCATCAGGGGTTATATTGATGTTGGTTTTTAGATAAATCAAAATGATATGAAGTCGTAATTAGGACATGTTTTCCATCTCAACGAAGGAGCTTTCAGCTGGAAGAGTTCAAAGCAACTAGTTGCCACTAATTCTATAGAGGATTCTGAGTATATAGCAGCTTTTGATATAGGCAAAGAAGTCGTTTGAATTCAGAACTTATTCCAGGAGCTGGATGTGGTACCTGTGAGTAAATATCCTATCACATTTTATTGAGATAATAATACAGTAGTGGCTCTTGTAAAAGAGCCACGGTCACACCAATAGACAAAGCACATACTTCTAAAGTATCACCTCTCGAGGGATTTTCATCCGAGGGGTGAATTTGTAGTGAGTAGAGTACCCACATAAGAAAAAATAGTGGACCCCATGACTAAAGTCATATATCAGCAAAAGCATTAGTATCATGTGAGAACTAGCAGAATGATGGTTGTTAGTAGTTGGATCTAGTGCAAGTGGGAGTCTGTTGGAGTTCGTGCCATAGAACCAACTTCTATGTACTTTATGGTAAATACATATTCATTGATTTTAATATTAATAGACTAGTTATCATGTCATGATTTTTCTTCTACGTGACATAGTATGTGATAATTTCCTAAGAGTAGTTGTCACACTAAAAGGTCATAGTAGTTTCCCGCTATGATGAGAACCTGGAAGTGCTATGAAATTATTCTTGAATATATGTTCTATAGCTGGATGATATCATTCAAGGGATAAAAATTATACATGTTATCAGGGGTGGAGACTCATAGGACTTTGAGACAACTTCTCATGGTGTACACCCTTGGTAATATCCAGAAGGATATTATGAGAACAATACCCACCAGTAGGAAATCCACATTTATACATGTCATTGGATGTTTCTATCTACGAACGTGTGTATTGGTCCATATAATTTAAGAATATTATTAATGGATATTATGAGTCGTGTAATTTGATGTATTGATGAAAACTATGACAACAAATGTTCATGGTGAGGTAGGATACGTTCAATGTGTCACGAGTAATATTGCATTAATGTATAATGTGAGAAAAGATTTATCCCTTATATTCATTAAAAAAAGTTAATATCTTATGCCCTTTGATGGAAATGATATGTCTTAAATAAATCCATGTTCATGGTGTTCTATAGGCAAGTTCTAATTCTAGAAAGTCAAAGAAAGAGATATCAAGCACATAGGTTGAAGGTATTGGCATGCAACCTGCTTGATTTGAGATATTGTGATAAAGAGATTATATTACATGATAAGTGTCCGTATGAGGTGACATATTGTTATGAAATTAAATTCTTTCTATATTGGTGCCTTGGCATGTTGTTAAATGCTAACCTTGGACTTCAGGCTGCTTTGCCTAATGACACTGAGAAAGAAGGCTAGAGGGTCAGACACTAAGTGTATCCAGAATCTCTGTTAAATAATATATTATTATTTATTATTGAATAGGTCGAATAAATATTATTTCCATATGTGGTTTAATAATTATTAATGTATGTTTGATAACATTTATTCTGTCACTAGTTATTCGAGAGAATATATTTTGATTTAAATATTTAATAAATATTTATTTTCTATTTAGTGAATATATTATTTATTTATTTATTGTAAAATGATGTAGTGATATTTATTTAATAAATAAATGGACATTATTCAATACCTGAAAAATATTGTGAATGAATGACAGACTGAGTTTAATGGTCCAACGAAAAATGATAATATTGAATATTATTTAATTAAATAATATTTAATTATAATTCACAAGTTCAGTGCATGTTGAGAAATAATAATAATAATATTATTATTTGATATGGGGCTTTAATAGGATTAAATAAATAATAAGGGCACTTGTGAAATTGTTTTTATTTTAACCCTAGCAATATAAATACCCAATTATGTCATTTTTTCTTATAATCCAATTCAATTGTGCACAATAGGCCTTGGAGAATCCTCACAATCCTAGAGAGATTCCTTCTCCAAGAACATTCCCAAGAACGGTGAGCAACCCTCCTCCACTGGATCTAGGAGAACTCTTTGGAAGCGATTCTCAAGGTGATCACGGTAGATGACACAAGCGCAAAGATCTTCTCTGCTAGCACCTAGAGACTCCTTCGGCGATGTCTGGAGATTCTGGTAACACGTGCGGATCACCACTAGAGGAAATATACACTTGGTTTCTACAATGCAATGACGGTGCACTGCAAATCTATCACCAGACTCATCAAGGAAGAAAGAATTCCTTAGAGGCAATTATTTATCTAATTAAATTAATTATAAACAATATGCGTTGATATCCTCTATCTCTAGTTCCACCATGATTAATGTTGTCTATATTTGATTCAATTTCATTAATCATGATGATTAAACATCGTATAGATCTCAGATTGATCATCGATTATGGAAAAAAAAAAGTTGGGCACCGCCCTTTCTGTGCTTCCACTGTGCCCGAAACCTATAATTATTTGATAAACCAACCAAAACCTATGGGGGCTCCTTTCATGTCTATTAGCTCAAATTTCAGCTACCATCAGTCTCTTCTTAGACATTATGTAAAAAATCAGCTTCAAACATCAATAGTTCTTGACAAACACCCTTTTATTTCAATGATACTCACATGCAAGTGGGGGGTCTAGGAGTTTCAGATACATAGCATTTTTTAAGCAGATATGCAAGTCCTTACATACTTAGAGAGAGGGATGACATACAGGTCATCAACAAGGGAAAAAAATAAAATTATTACATATTATATTACTAAAAAAACACGACATGTGTTTTCAATCATACATTTGTCAGTCATCTCAAGATCAACCAATTATTATAAATTAAATAATCAAATACAAAAAAATAAACATGGAATTTCAATCATACATTATGCAGTCATCTTAAGATCAGTAAACATTATAGATTGATAACATGTTTGTTTGAGATATTTATTATGTTCTAAATCGTGTCCCTTTATGTACTATGTTTAGTAAATAATATATATAAATATATATATTTATAATCAAACTATCACGAAGATTTGTCACTATTACATATGATAAACTATAACTAAAAACTTGATCGATATAAATAAACTTATTATTCAAGTATATTGATGGTGATATTATTACCAAAGAAAAATTCATAAAGCATTATATATTTTTATACCACACACTACTGGAAGTGGGGTTTATCCCTACGAATCTATGCCCACGGTTTAAAGAACCGTGGGGATAGATGATTCTTAATCGTCTATACCCACGGTTTTATTAAAACTGTGGGTATTCAGCCCCTAACAATCGGGGCTCCATCGTGCTCCACTCACTTCAACCCTCTGTCGCGCTCCCCCCACTTCAACCCTACCTCTCGGCTCTGCCTCCCGGCTCCGCGTCCCAGCTCCGCATCCCAGCTCCGCCTCCCGGCTCTACCTCCTAGCCTCCGCCTCCGCTCTCGACCTGGACCTCCCAGACTTCGCCTCTACCTCAACATCCCGACCTTCACAACGTTGTCCCCAGCTCGGGCGACGTCCCTGCTCCCCCCTCTCGGCTCCCTCTCCTCTGGGTATCATCAAATTCATCAGTTTTCTATTATAGATGATGTTTACCATGCGTTCCTACTTATAAATTTCAATAATTATCCTTAAAATGTAATTGATATTTAGAATGTTGTGTTGGGGGTAAATGATTCATTTGAGAAAGGTCCAATATGGATTGTTGATCGACGAATAAAGGAACTATGAAGGAAGATGAAGCCTCTTGTTAAGGTTTTATGGAAGAACATACATATTAAAGAAGATTAATGGGATAAGGAATCATATGTGTAGTATTACTAGACCTACTTGTTATATTTAGACCTCTAGAGACACATATTAAGGTCAACAAGTCATTAGAGGGGGATATTGGAACAACCACTCACTTTCTAGGTGCATTATTCCTTATTTTTAGCCTTTATTAAGAGTTTATTTGAGTTATTACATTTATTGGGTGATGTATTGGGTAGATTTTGGGAGATTGGGGGGGGGGGGTAGAAGACTTTAATGCTGATAATGGTTAGAGGAAATAGTGTAGTCCCCCAACGTAACTATGAAGCATATTGGAGAGGAGTAGTGGGTGATATATGGTAGGGGTACTTTTAGATCTAACATGGAAACAATTCCATGATAACTATGTAACTCTAAAGAGAACCAACATCATGATTGTCATAGGGTTTACAAAACCATGTGTCCAAACCATGCAGGTGACTTCAATAGGTAGTGAACTTCCCATGGTTAGAGCATGATTTTGTAAGACAAGCAACCAAACCATTTACATAGAATTTAATCATTTGAAAATTATTATTTTGACACAAAACACCCTAAAGACAGTCATTATTCCTCTTAAACTTAGGGTAATCAAACCAAGGGACTCTAATGAGACTTCATGGTGAATTAATTCTTTTTAGAGAAGAATTATATTTGATATAGAGATATCAGTCCTTGAGATTTAAATATAATTTATCATTTGTTTGTTGTTATTCTTATTATTGCTAGATATTATTTATTATCCTTGTAAAGGAACTAGATCTTAGATTTCTTATCCAGGTTTAGGATTTAAAATGATATCCAATGTGATCCTTTCTAGATTTACATGGAAAATAAATATGGAAAGATTGTTTTTCCTAATCATTCTTAGATCCATCTAGATCTATTAATTTTGTAGTATCTTGATGGATAGGTCTAAAATGATCCCATACCATAACATGTTCTTCATCATATATCATAACCCTTGAATACTCATGTAGTGATTTGGGGATGCTTCCATGGATCTTTGGTTTCTGATATTGATTCAAGTGGTGAACATTGATGTTGGGCTTCAATATGTTGAATGCAAGAAGTTCTTACCATGTTATGACAATTATATAAAAATGTATGATATGAAATACTCATGCGTGTGTGTATAGACCATGATAATTCTTTTAAAATGATATGCCTATGCCTCTATATAGATAAAAAGTTTCTTTAATATGACTTGGGTATATATATATATATATATGTATGGATAGTAGAATTATACTATCTTATATCAAAGTTAAAAGTGGATCCTTCATGTATTCATTAATCCTATAGAGGGAGAGAAATTGAGATGTGATTCATGATGAATATGGTGGGGTTTTGAATGAAAAATGGAAGGGAATGAAGGCCTTGAGGCATTAATGGAGTCCAGAAGTGGGGAATGATGACATTGTAGTATGACCTAAGATAGTTGATAGGGGATGATAACCTTATGGACTAACCAAAGGCATAATGGCCTATACACCCATTGAGATACATAAATTGATCTTGTGGTTTGTTTTGAGAATTTTCAAAACCAAAAAAGCTCATGTGAGTAGAACATCCACTATCCAAGATCCATGGACTTTCCCCTTTGGATATTTTGGGTAAAACTTCAACAACTAAATCTTTCTCCTTCACTTTTCTATTCTTCTTTTGATGATTTTGAGTATTAAAACTCAAATATTTTTAGGATGGTATATTGATGAGGCATTCATTTTCATCATTAATAGGATGGTCACACCTTCTATAGACTTATTCAAGAATATAAAAAATGTTATGTGATTTCTATATAGAATTTACAATATGTTTCTAAATTTTATTCCTTTAAAGGGGTTGAAACCCTCAAACATTTATTCTCAATACTCCCAAGTATATCATGATGTCTATTTTAAAAAACATATCTTTTCTATATGAACAAATATTCCAAAGTTCCAATAGAATCCATAAAAATTATATCTTGTAAGAATCATGTTGTACAAAATTTGTAGGATACCTTGAAACATTTTTTCAATATTAATTCCAAAACATTAAAGTTATAACTACTCTATTTTCATTGAATGTTTTATTCCCCATCAAATAACCCCTACCAAATAATCTATAAAATTATAAATTCATATTATTAAAATAAAATTTTCTTCCCATGTGTATAATGCCTCTATATCTATAAAGGATTATTTTACATTGAAATTTTCTTTTTTATTCCCCATCAATGACCACTTGGGAGTGTCTTTTTTAACTTTTTTCTTTAGTTTACATCTCAAGGTAGACCTTTTTTCTTTTTTCCTACTTATTCAATCATGGACTCCTCTTGTCATTAAATTTGTTTTGCTAGAAACTAATATGATTTTATTAATTTAATAATAAAATTGATTGTAATTAATTTTTTAAATATGATTTACATTTTTGATTTAATGATACTTCTTTTCTTGTTATAGAATGGATAGAAGCTGGATGTATCGTACCAATAAGATTTCAACCGAGTTTCAAAGTAATTTGGAGAATTTTTTAGATTTTTCATTTAACAATGTGTCATATGAAGGTTGTATACAGTTTCCCTGCTATAATTGTGTTGGAAGACCATTGTTAGGATGAGAAGAAGTTAGTTACCATTTAATGAAATTTGGATTTCAATCAAACTATAATGTTTGGTTTCACCATGGAGAGATGAATCAATCTTCAATTGTTCATAATCGAAATGAACGAAGTGACATGCAGAATTTGATATTTGATCGGTTTCCATATGTACATCATTCCGAGAGAGATAACATGCCGGTGCAAGAAGAAAATGATATCAGTACACATGAGGAAAATGTTGAAGATGATGATGTTGAGAGAGTGAAAAATTTATTGGATGATGCAAGAACTCAAGTATATCAATAATGCACTAAAATGACCAAGTTGGAATTTTTAATGCGGTTATATCATGGGAAAACCATGTATGGGATTTATAATATCACCATTGATTATATTCTTACATTTTTGAATGAATTGCTTTCTGATGGTGCATATATTCCTTCAAATCATTACATGGCATGGAAGTTAATTAAGCAGCTTGGATTTGCTACTAATAAAGTCCATGCTTGTTTGAAAGATTGAAGTTTATATTTGGAGGAAACATCTGACCGTAATGACTATAAAGAATGTAGTACATCTTGATGGAAGACAAATGCATATGGAACACAATCTTGTGTGCCACAGAAATTCATGTGGCACTTTCCATTGATTCCCAGACTTAAAAATCTATTCATCTCTCCAAAAATATCAGTCAATATGTGATGGCATGATGTTGAGAGAATTAAAGGTAATGATGAGCTGGTCCATCATGAAGATGGATTATCATGGTAGACATTTGATGCACAACATTAAGATTTTGCAGCTGAGGTGCCTAATGTCAGATTGGGCCTATCATGTGATGGTTTTAATCCGTTTGGTCAGATGCTTACTGCTCATAGCATGTGGACGGTTTTTACTCATGTTTATAATCTTCCTCCATGGATGTGTATGAAAAAACCTTTCACTTTATTGAGTATACTGATATCTGGACCTTCGGATCCTGGTAATGATATAGATGTCTACTTGCAGCCTTTAATAAAAGAGTTGAAACAACTTTGAGATTTAGGTGTGCAGACATTTGATGCTTCTTCAAAGAATACGTTTCAGATGCGTACTATCCTTTTATGGACCATATATGATTTCCCTACCTATGCAATGATGTTTGGGTGGAGCACGAAGGGAAAACTATCATGTCCCATTTGTATGAAGAATACATGATCGAGAAGGCTTAAATATTGTCGTAGTTTCAGTTTCATGGGGCATCACCGATTCTTTCCAATGGATCATCAATACATGAAGAATTTTCGGAGGTTTGATAATAATGCTGACATTAAAGATCCACCTCAACGTATGACAGGAACTGATGTGCTTGATGAATTGAAAGATTTTAGCTTTTCATTAGGGAAAGGTCAGTTGAAATCTCGAAAGAGGAAGAATTATAATACTGAAGTCACTTACAATTGGAAAAAGAGAAGTATTTTTTTTGTGTTTCCATATTGGTCTAATAATTTGTTACGTCATTGTTTAGATGTAATGCATATTGAGACAAATATATGTGAAATTTTGCTTGCAATTCTTTTGAATATTATGGGGAAGACCAAAGATGACTTCTGATATCATCGGGATTTATTGGATTGGGGTATTCGACCAGAACTACATCCTATTTGTATCGGTGAAAACAAATGGAAAGTTCCCTGTGTTTCTTATGTGATGACACTGGCAGAGAAAGATCAATTTCTGGAAATATTGGAGAATATCAAGGTTCTAGATGGCTATTCTAGCAACACATCTAAAGGAGTCAACATAATACATTTGAAATTGAAATCCCTAAAAACTCATGATTATCGCATCATTCTTCATGAATTTATTCCAATAGAAATTAGGCATTTTCTATCCAAAATTGTAAGGGTGGTAGTGATTCGGTTGTGTCATTTTTTTAGATACCTTTGTGCTAAAAGGTTATCCAAATCATTGTTGATAAAAATGCAGCAAGTGGCTTCATTAATTCTGTGTGAGTTGGAAAAAAATTCCTCCATCCTTTTTCACTTGCATGCTGTATTTAACAGTTCATATTCCAACTGAGACACTTATTGGGGGACCAGTCGCTTTTCGGTGGATGTATCCCACTGAAAGAAATATGTGCACTTTGAAATCATATGTCCGAAATAAGAATTATCCTGAAGGTTCCATTGTGAGGATTTATTTGGCCCAATAATGTATGGATTTTTATTCAATGTATTTGTCAGATGTGAGCACAAGAAATAATTGAACAATGAGAAATGAAGATGAGCAGTATGAGTAAATTCATCCCTCGTTTCCATCTCTTCCCCAAACATTTAGAATTGTCGGGTCATATAAATTGGTTACATTGAGCTTTGAAGAGCGGAATATGGCACATCATACAGTCTTGTTTAATTGTGGTTTGTTCAATGCCTATATCAAGTAAGTGATTTGAATATATATATGTTATCTCATATGATATCATATCACATATACCTTATACTTTTATTTTCATTTTATGTAGAGAACATAAACAAATTATAAGTAGAGTTCATCGGTCTTTGCCGTTGAGAAGAAGTGAGGCAATGCATAGCCAAGAGTTCCCAGCTTGGTTGAAATCAAAGGTATGACCATTAAATTATATACGTTAAAATATAGATATATATTTAATTATATTACTCATATGTATTCCAGGTATTGAGTTTACCTACTGACTTCATTTCTCAAGAATTAAGAGCGTTGGATTTCGGTCACAATTCTTTGGTTCGTGACTGCAAATCTTTAATAATCAATGGATATAAATTTGTTACAACTGATAAAGTGGTGAAAATGAGAACACAACATGATGGAATTATGTTAACTGCTAGAATGTATTATTATGCCAGTTCATCAGATAGTTGACCTTGATATGAAGATGTGTATTATTATGGACCGGTTGAGAAAATATTTTTATTGGATTACTACTCTTAAGGTCGAGTCACTATGATGAAATTTAAATGGTTTAATTCAATGACGCGACATGGTACATTTATTGATGATTGCGGATTTAGAGTTATTGACATGAGTTGATTCCTACATACTGATGAACCATACATTTTGGAATCAATGGAAAAACAAGTGTTTTATGTGAAAGATCATATGAAACCTGATTACGGCGTCATTAATGAAGTAATCCCAAGACATATTTTTCATGATGATGGGGATGAAATTGTCACCATTGAATCCCCCATCGATGTTAGCCAAAATATTGTATTTGATGACACAAATTGTCCCATTGTGAGAGATGATGTTGAACCTAAGGTAGTGGAGGGTAATATATAAAAGAAACCATATATATTCAGAGTTCATTCAGTTTACCTTGACGTGAGTTTCTTAGGTTGGTACTAATGTAATTACTTTAATTTAGTTTTATTTTGGAATGATATGTCTATTTTAGTATTGTTTGGTATCATTTCATTTAATTATATTTATTTCAATTCAGAAAACTGGGTTTAAAATGTAGTTTTAAAAATTGTATAACTTGGTTGTAAATTATCATTACTGAAAGATGTTATAACATTTTTTGTCTTCTTTGGATTCTAAGTTGTATGTATGATTTGTCAAAATTGTTGCTAAAAAATATTTATTTCATTCTTATGAAGATTATGAAGAAAACTACAGAAGCTCGCAAGAAAAGATTATTTTATGTTGATCCTGTTAGACATGAGCGTGAGTTGTCTTCAGTGTGTATAATAATTCTAATATTTATCTTCTGCATTACATATAATATGAAGTTCATATTTTGATCAATTTTTTTTAGGGATATATAACTCCAGAGTTTCCTCTTCCTAGTATGGGACTGATCAGGGATCCTCCTAGACCTAGGCGCAACTCCCGTCTTACCACTCCCCACACTGACCCATTAGTGGACATCCCATCTACCTCACATGTCCTCCATCTACTTGGTACCCCTAGGATGTTCCCATACATGCTGTCGTCATCATCCCATTTACCCTCTTTTTCCCATTCCATGTCCATGCTGACTCGACCGATGTTCTCACCTGCACAATTTCCATATCCATTCATGTATCCTCAGACCTAGTACGCATATTCTAACATGTCTATGCCACCTCCTTTTCCTACCATCCATCCTACACATATTGAGTCTGTTCCTTCAGTTTCCACTCCTGTTCATGAAGATTAGCTGGTGCATACTATGGAACAGATACTTCCTTCGGAGGATGTTGATCCAGCATAGTCCATGGATGCCTCACAACCTATTCAGGAGCCTGCATTAGGTTTTTTTATTATAAATGTTTCAAATTACAACATTTCACTTTTTTTCTATTGTATTTTCACTTAAATATTCTCTTTTGACCTCATATCTTATTTAGTGGGATCTTCTAGTAGGCGGCGTGAGTGCACTCAAATGCGGGATTCCTAGAATCACGAAACTTAGATTATGGTGGATTACAATCCTCAAAATCAAATGGTAGGAAAAAATGATAAGGAGTGTATAAGTTTCATGGAAACTTTAGCCAAATATCATGATATCGTTCCGGTGGAACCGGTCTCATGGAGACATATCAGTGCTGACATCAAGGATAGGGCATGGGCGTAGATACGGGTACGGAAATTTTATAAATTTATATTTATATTAGTAACGTATTTATATGACTTAACATTTTCATTGCAGAGTCGATTTAACTTTCCTAACGGTGAAGCTGCCAAAGCTGCTAGGTTGAGTGATCTTGGAGAGTATTGGCGGTCATACAAGTATGATTTACATATTGGTTGGAGGAGCAGAGTGGGTACTGAGTTAGAGGGTGTACCCACAAACCCTGACTTTCCAAACAGTCAATATCAAAAAATGATCACACATTGGAAGACTGAACAGTATAAGGTACTACCCATCTTTAATGGTTTTTATATAAAATTTAATTCTTATTACTTGTATTGTTTTTTTGTTTCTTATGAAGTGTCAGTGAAAAAAAAACAAAGATGAAATGACATATCTACACACATTGGGGCGCACTACAATGCCTGATCATGAGAAGAGGCTGGTACGTTCAATCCAATTTTTTGCATTTATCATATATGGTTGTAATCCAAATTTGTGCATTTCTCATATGCAGCAAGCTGAATTGGGCATTGAAGGTCCTGTACCTCGTGCCAAATTATTCTGCTTCAGTAGGAAAAAAAGATGGAACTGCAGTTAATTCACAAAAACAAGATAAAATTGTAAGTTTTTTATTTATATTTCAAACATTTATACGAAATTCATAATTTAATATGTTTATAATTTCAACAGTCTGCCTTGGAGGCCATGGATGAGAAGGAAGCTGACAACTTAGGGCCAAATGATCATTTGAGTCAGGTGTTAGGTGTGGAGCATCCAGGAAGAGTCCGTTGTAGACCAGGAAAAAAAATTTTCCCCTCTATTTATTGGTCATCATCGGACTCCTCTAAAGCCTCTAAGGCCTTTGAGTTAGAAGGTACGCATGTTGAATTAGCTGCAACAACGAAAATAGTATTAGAGGAGAATGAAAAAAGTAAGCTAATGAATGAAAATTTCATGAAAGCTATGTCAGTTTTGAGTCACTCACTACCACCGGAGGTTTCTGCCACTTTTCATTCATGTATGGAATCAATGCACTCTTTAGATAATGCCTTAGGTGATTCCCAAGAGGGTCCTAGTGGCGATGATGGTGGTGGCGATAGAGCTTGCGAGGATGTTTCTGATGCTGTTGTGGGTGATGAGATTGCTGATGATGATGTTGATGGTGCGGTTGGTGATGATGTTGCTGATGATGTTGCTGCTGATGATGATGATGCTGGATATAGGGATGATGATGATGGCGATGGGGGGATATTAATCCCCTCAATTTTTGACTTAGCATAGAGACTTGTGTTGGAGTTTTAAATTTTTTTTGTATTGGTGAACTGCTTGTATGTGAATTTATTTATGTAATGAAATGAATTTTGGATTATGTTTTCATCAGGGGTGTTATTTGAAAATTCTTTAGGTAATATTCACATGCCATATATTTTTTTATGGTTTAGTGTGTTTATTATTATCTCGCCATCTAATCTTGGCCTTAGAAGTGGAGGGGAGGCTTGGGATGGGGGGGGGGCTGTAGTGGAGGGTTTGGAGGGGGGCTGTAGTGGAGGGTTGGGAGGGGGGGGGGGGCTGGGAGGGGAATGTTGGGAGGGGGGTGCAGTGGAGGGCTAGGAGGGGAGGGGGATGAATTCAATTAATATCTTTTTCATATACTCAATATGAAGAGGATGTTCATCAGGCGAGTATGACTGTGTCCTCCACTTTGAAGCAGAAGAGCTCATCTATTAAAGGCGTTGAGAAGGTTTAGTTGCTTCTGATCTTTTGCTTTAAATGTAAAGGCACCGACTGGTATGTGATCTGACAGTTATATGAATATTCGGAGTTGACTAACTGATTTAGATTTTGCATATGCTATTTGTGTATTTCATCTTTCCTTTATCTAATTTTTTAATGTGGTTTTGTTTTTTTTAGGAAGACTCTAAACACAAAAGAAAAAGCCTATTCAATGGGGATGGAGGGGGAGGGGCTGGGCAGGTGGGGAGGTGGAGGAGCTGGGCAGTGGGGAGGGAGGGGGAGGGGCTGGGCAGTGGGGAGGGAGGGGGAGGGATGGGAAGGGGGGTTGGGAATGGGGGGATGGGTAGTTTGGAGGGGCTGGGCAGGGGGGGCTGGGCAGTGGGGAGGGGCTGGGCAGGGGGGTTGGGCGGTGGGGAGGGAGGGGGAGGGGCTGGGCAATGGGGAGGGAGGGGGAGTGGTTTGGCAGGGGGGAGGGGGAGGGGATGGGCAGTGGGGAGGGAGGGGGAGGGGGAGGGGGAGGGGGAGGAGCTGGGCAGTGGGGAGGGAGGTTGAGGGGTTGGGTAGTGGGGAAGGAGGGGGAGGGGGAGGTGGGCAGGTGGGGAGGGGGAGGGGCAGGGGGAGGAGCTAGACGGCGTCTACTTATCCACCGTCGCTAAAGGTATGGTTTTACCACACCATTTTTTACATCATGACAAGTTTTCTTTTTACTCAACTGCATCCTCAAATATTCAATTTAACCCCAGACTCATATTTTCATAATATGATACAGTTTCATGTTTGGTTGTTTAATGTTTTCAATGTATGGGTGAAATCTCCAGTTTAGGTGATGTTGATTCATCTTCAAACATCAATGGCATTGAGAAGGGTAAAATTGCGATATCATCTTATTTTCAAGATTAAAATTAATATGTCTACTCTTATAATTAATGAAAACATGATATTGTTATCATTTCATTATTGTGATTTATGCTTTCAGGTCAAGCATCATTACAAATAGTATTGACAACGACATTTCAATGTGACTTACAGGGGTTGGGTTCTTCTACTGAAAACATTGACGTGTCCATTGAAGAGGGTAAAATTAATGTATGAATTGTTGATGAACTTCTAATCATTATGAAACTGGTTGTTTTTTTTATGATTTTGTTTTATTTGTACAGAATTTCACATGCATCGCATTGCATTTTTAGTCATCGGAATTTTTATGTGGGCATTGGCACCCTCATTGAGTAAGTCCGTAGTTTTCTTCTACAGTAGTGCAATGAACATTGGGATCATCCTTGTTATATTGATGATCCTCTTTTAGGTATTTTATCTTTAACCCCCCACTGATATTTTGAATCTGATGTTTTTTTTCTGTTCAGTTTTAGAATTTTTATATATTTATGAGGAAACCTACACTCTAATTTTTAATCAACTGAAATATTTTTATTTCATCACTGTTACTAATCCAATTTATTATCAGGGAATGATACTGCTTCCCACTGATCTAAAAAAATCACTGGGAGTTTACATGGTTGCATCAATTGTGGGTATCAACTTCCTTTATCAGTCCTCACCCTGACTCATTAATCCATTCATCTGTAAAATTAATATAAATTTTCTTCATGCTGGTCTGGGATCATGTCTCCTTCATTATTTTCCTAGTTTATTCAATTATGTACTCATGGAATTAGGAATCAGCAAGGACATGTACTATACTGTATGTAAGTTATCAATTATGTATTTTTGGGGTGTCTCTTCTATGATTGGTGTTGAAATGACAATACTAGCATTGATGGTTTGTTATTTTTAACTCCAGTTGGCAATACTTTTGCTGGTTTTCACTTGTCTGGTTGGTGCTTGGTTGGGATTTTGGATTGTACACAAATATGTCACTGAAGCTGATGGATCAATTAATGTAAGCACATCAACTTTTTTTTGCGTGGGCCATCTGATTAGTCAGGGCAATAATGATTCTTCAGGTTTTTTTTCCTTTTAGAAACCATTTTTTCTGTGTTTTTTTACCAAGGAAAACATATTGAAGTATTCGTTGAATTCATAGGCAACTGTTGATCACTAGCTGGAGATTGAAGCATTGGTATGTGGAATTCCGCTCTCAGATTTTTTGACCAAACTTTTTCGATTCAAATTTCTCAGGCAACTCAGGTAACTCTGCTTTTTCCATTCAAGGCTGGAACTGTCTTTAAGTAGTTGGATTTCCTGTATTTTAGCTTACTGAACTTAGTTGTAATGACATGAAATTTTGAATAAATCTTGTTTCCTAATTTTGTGTGTTATTTTATTTTTTATACTCAACAAAACTGTTTCATTTGATAACATGAGTATAATTAAAATGAGACCGTTGGGTTTTGACTGTTATATGACCATTGGTCAATATGACTGCTGGAAACTAAACGTTTCGATTATTGTCTCTAAATACAAGTAATCTTGGTTAATTAATATAGAAAGAAGATTCGATGGCCTCACCCAGTAGTCTTGGACCAATCGAAGCTCATCTAACAGAACTTGGGAAGGAGGTAGCACAACTGGGCTTTGCTCTGGACCAAACCCAAGCCGAACTTCATCGTGTGAAGCTAGAACGGAATCGGCTTCACGAGAAGTTCAAACTAATAGAAATTACTACTCGTGCGATTTTGACCGAGCCTCCGTCAGATTCTCTCACCTTAGCACACCTTACACTTAGGTCCTATGCTGGTGTGATAAGGGGCTATGTAAGGAGACCGTAACTGCCTTGTGTAATCCTTTGTTTTAAATAAAAAATTTGATTTCTTCTTATGATGAAGTTTATGAATTTTAAAATGTCCGGATAAATATAGTATGCATATTTTTGGTGAATTTTAGAGAAAGGATATTTTAAAAAAATGTTTATGTAAACCTTAAATAATTAAAAATGTGTAATGATTTTAAAAAAAATGGTCTTCTACAATTATGTTCAGTATGAAATTTAGAGTCTAATAAGATCAACTTAATTCTTGATGAATAGTAAATTATGAATAGTGATTTTATGCTTAGGATTAGTAATGTGACCAAATGGATTAGTAATCTCACTTAAAGAAAGTATTAATATAATCTAGGCACCTTGATTAAGTAATGTGATTCAATAAAATGGTTAAATAACGATTTCATAAATTATTAGTCAAGTATTAGTTTTTTCAGGTGAATAGTGTTTTTTAATTAAAAATTAAATTAAAAATATTTAGAATTTTTTTTATAAAATTGATTTCATTTTTGAACTCAGGACATCGATATTATGTTAAGGTAAATTTTGGGGATTTTTCTGAAAAAAATGAATTTTCAGTGAATAGTGTATTTTTTAAAAAATTAAATTAAAAATATTTAGAAAATTATTTTTATAAAATGGAGTTCATTTTTGAAATCAGAGCATCTATATTTGGTTAAGGTGAAATTTTGGGATTTTTCTGAGAAAGTTTAATTTTCGATGAATAGTGAAAATACAGTTTTTAAGTTACGGGTGTTTAATGACATCATTAAATGATGTATTAAGTATGTAATCAATATGGTCGACTTATGAATAGTATGATAAGGTATGAGGTGTCCCATGTGTCCAATACCATGGGAAAATACCATGGGCAAGCCCATGGTTTTTTCAAAACCACCAATGAGGTGTCCCTTGGCCATTAATGTCTTGTCACCTCACTTTCCCTATAAATACCAAGCCATCCTCTCATCCATTCGACTCCCAACTCTCCCCCAACGAAGCTCAGGTCTCATTACCTCCCAAGGAGTCCTCCCAAGGTGCCCACAAGCCCTCAATGTCCCAACCTTTGAGTTTTATTACGTTTTAAGGTAAGGGATCCAAACTCTCTCTTTCTTTTCAAATACTCTCTTTTAAGTCATTTCCTTTATGCTAAATGTTCTTATGTTGTAGGATGTTCTTTTATATTACTCTTACTACCCTTTTCATGTTCATATTATGAGAGATTCCCTCTTACTCTCATCATTTCGTTTTATGAATGTTTAAGTGGCGTCGTTAGGTTGCCGAAATTTTTGTAATGGATTCTTTCACCCTTCTCATTTTCAAGTTCTATTTTCTTGTCAAGTATTTCAAGTTCCTTTTTAGGTTGGGGTATGATCTCTATATCTATCATACTGATATTTTATGTTCATATGATGAGATACCCTATTTTATCTCTTCAATTGATTTTTTTGAAGTTTAAGTGACGCCGTTAGGTTGCCGAATTTTTAAGTGGTTCTTTCACCCTTCTCGTTTTCAAGATCTATTTTCATGTCAAGTCTTTAAAGTTCCTTTTTATTATGTTGAGGTATGATCTCTATATCTATAATACTGATCTTTTATGTTCATATTATTAGAGACCCTATTTGATCTCGTCAATTCATTTTTTTTGAAGTTTAAGTGACGCTGTTAGGCTGCCGAATTTTTAAGGGATTCGTTCACCTTTCTCATTTTTCAAAGTTCTACTTTCATGTCAAGTCTTTCAAGTTCCTTTTTATTATGTTGGGGTATGATATCTATATCTATCATACTGATATTTTATTTTCATATGATGAGAGACCCTATTTTATCTCATCAATTTTTTTTGAAGTTTAAGTGACGCCGTTAGGCTACCGAATTTTCATAAGAGAAATCATATTTTTGTCTTCCTTTCATGTTCTTCATTTCATATGGTATATCTTTCAAATTTAATTACCATGTTCTTAAATCCTTTATATTCTGTCCCCCTACTGTTTTATGGATCATTTATGAGTGGTTTACCCATGTCCCCTCTCTTTTCAATGTTTTCTAAAACCTCGTAACATAGCCGTTATGTTGCAGAATTTCCGTCTCAAAATGTCTCTCTATTATTCTCAAATTCATTTATTTTATTAAGTGAATACTAAAAGATCTTTATTATAGATGGGTATTCACATATATACCAAAATGTTCTATTTTAAATTCTGTTATTTATATACATGAGACCCTCTTTCCCTTTCTGTGGGTTTAAAGTGACATAAAGATCATGTCTTTAAAGCAGTTTTTAAAACGTTATGATTATGAAATGAAACCCATTTATTTTATGCTATATGGGTTGTTTATGAAATTATTGATGATGATATATGTGGATCACATGATAATAAATACAAATTAAGGGTACGCCCTGATAGCGCTCCAATGCATTGAGTAAAGTCTTAATCTCTAGAGATGACCATTTTTTAACGATGCCTTGGTGAATAACCTTGGTAATTTTTAATGACACCTTGGGGATGGACCTTGGTGAAATGGAAATGATTGTCAATATAAAATGTTTTAGCCACATATTCATGTTATGAAATACGTTATTTTTATTACGATATTCCTCATGATTTATTTCTCATGCCTTAAAGTTATTTTTCATGACATTATTGATGTATCTCAAGTTCACATGTTAAAAGTTTCCCCTTGTTTCCCTTACTGGGCCTTCTGCTCACACTTTCTTTTGATATATGTCCCTAGGTTATGAGATGTAGTAATGAACCTAGTATGAACATAAGGAGAATCCTTTCAAGTGTTTAAGAAGAATGTTTTATGTTTTCATGTTTTAAGTTCCTGTTTTCCAAGACACTAAACCTTAAAGATCCTCGGTTTTGTAAAATGTAATGAAAGTTTATGTGATAAAAGGCGGGATGCTATAGTTGGTATCAAAGGATGGTTTAGTTATTTGTGGAAATTAGGATATGAAAACTTTAGGAAGGACCCTATAGAAAAGTTTAAATATATGACAACCCTTCTTTTTAATACAACTTAAGCATGCTTTATTACATAAAACTTCACTTGATACAACAAAGAAGATCGAGAGGTTTAGTGTCTTTGGGGCTTAGGATAATTACATAAAAACTTTAAACTTGAAATAAAACATCTTTATTGAAAACTTACTTTACATGACCACTACATTCCTTCGTACTTAGCATTGCATGGGATAACCTGAGGACATGCATAAGAAAAGGGTGAGCTATAAAGCCCAGTAAGGGGGTACACAATGAATAACATGAGGAGTACAATACATGTTAGGCAATAGGAACATCAATATAGAATTAGATTAACATGAACATAAAGGCATGATAAAGCATGATAACCATAACATGGAAATGTGGCAACAACACTTAACATTGAATTAGCATGAGCCTAGGCTCATTGCACATGGAGCATGAGTAAACCCTCATTGCACTTGAAGCACGAGTAAACCCTCGTTGCACTTGAATTAGCATGAGTCAACACTCATTGCACATGACATATCATGATACTATACTTTACCCAATGCATTGGAGCGCTATCAGGGCGCACCCTTCTTAAACATTTCATTTCATGCATAAGTGTGCCACATGGATCATAAAACATGGATTCAGAAAACATAATCATTTATTCCACGATAAAGGAATGTGGAGTTCACACATGAAACTTTACAATCAATAAGTAAATGTTCATAAAGGTGAATACCCTTGATGGAGAAATGGGCATGGTATTCACTACACAATGACATTGGCTTAGAAAATCGGTGCGATTTCGGCAGCGTAACGGCGTGACATAAGAATTCATAAAAAAGTTTGATGAGAGAGAAAGGGGTTACTCATCATATTTACATGTAATGGACAGTAAGGATTTCATATATATACATGTACCAACAATTGAAATGGAATTTAAATTCATAATACAAAAGTATTGCTTGAATGTACAAGAAGAGAGAGAAGTTCCTTTCAGAATTTCGGCATAGTAACGGGTGTACATGGGAGGCATTTAATGAGAGGGAAAGGGTTATCCAATCATTAAAAAAATAAGAGGGTAGTATGGGGGAGGTGAGAAACCATACCCCAACATTCATAATTGAAATTAAAAGGGCAATAAAACTTAAAGAAAATTGACAAAAATGAGAAAGGGAGAAAAAAAACCCTTACTTGGAAGTGTGATTCCAAAGGCTAGAGAGAGGCTTGTGAGAGGCTTCTTGGGAGATTGGGGCACCTTGGGAGGATTCTAGAGAGATTAGGGCAGAGTTTGGACGAACTCCAAGGGATTTTAGTGAGGAGGAAGTGGGAGCTTGGGTGGGTTTATATAGGAAAGGTGAGAGAATTCTTTATTATTTAGGTTTGGGACCCCTTATATTAAAATAATCCAAACCACAAAACATCCCATGGTGTTTGCCCATGGTTTCTGGAAAAGAAAAGAGGAAAACAATATTTTACAAGGCCATGGTCCGAACTTATTAAAAAATTAGGGTTGCTTATGTGGAGGTGAGTCACACTCCCATGGAAATTAATTTAAAAAGGCAAAGTGTTGAATAAGTCTTGAGGGCTCCATTAATGCTTTGAAAAGTAAGTCAAACAAACCCAAAACCTAATTATTTTAATGATAAAACACATATTGGCCGAACATAAAGATTATGTTATTTTATTACATCACCATTGGGTCATTATGATGTCATAAAACACATTATATATTTAAATGGTATTTAATTTTTACCCAAAAATTTGACTGTCTCAGAAAATTATGAAAAATTCACCGTTGGATAATTTCGACGTCCTGATTCCAAAAATAATATTTATTTTATCTAAATAATTTTCTAAATATGTGAATTTTCACTTTTAAAATAAAAACCGACATTTATAAAAAAAATCACGGGTTTTGACAGAAATGGCTTTCAAACCTTAATAAAAATTTTAATTGCATTCATAAAATTATAAGATCATTTATACTTAATAAAAAATTAATTTAATATTAATAATAATATTTTATTAAAATATTATTTAATTCAAAAATCCTTTAATTTAATAAAATATAATTCTTAATTAAATAATAACTAAAAACACCATTTGTACTTTAAAAACTAATTACAATGTATCAAAAATGACTAGAAATTATATTCATTATTATATACAAAAATAATGTACATGAACATGGTGCTACTTATTTGTTACATAACCCCTTAAAATAGCTGCATAAGACCTAAGGGTAAGGTGCGTGATGGTGACAGACTCTTGGGGCGGCTCGGATAACATCACTCGAGTGGTAATTTCAATCAACTTCCACTTTTCCCATAGACGATCACGTTCGAGCTTGAGTTGATGAAGCTCAGCTTGGGCTTGGTCAAGGGCAAAGCCCAAAGACGCCACCTCTTTTCCGAGCTCTGAAAAATGGGCTTCGTAAGGGGCAATTCTACTGGATGAGGCCATCGCTTTCTTTGTCTGAGTAGAAATGGGTTCGTTAAAGCCTTATATTTATACTACTCAGATGATCACTGCTCAACGGCTAAAAAGTAACGGTCACAAATCTTAACGTAAAACTAAAGAAGTTGACATCTTATAAAAACATTTTTCATAAAGAAACATTTAACTGGATCAAGAGGGATTTTCCATTAATGAAACTTTGGGTCGTTACAACATTCCCCCTTAAGAAATTTCACCCTCGAAATTTTCCTTTTCCCACACTAAAACAAATGTGGGTAACTTAGCTTCATCATATCCTCCGACTCCCAAGTTTCTTCTTCAAACTTGTGGTTTCTCCACAACACCTTGACGAGGGGCATTGTCTTATTTCATAGAACTTTTTCTCTACGATCTAAGATCTTCACTGGTTGCTCCTCAAAAGAAAGATCATCTTCTAATTGTACCACCTCGGAAGAGAGTACATGTGAAGGGTCTGGTATGTACTTCCTTAAGAGGGATACATGGAAGACATCATACACCTTGGCCATAGTAGGTGGAAGTGCTATTCGATAGGCCACAGCACCAACACGATCAAGAATCTCGAAGGGGCCGATGTACCTTGGACTTAACTTCCCTTTCTTTCCAAACCTCATGACCTTCTTCCACGGAGATATGCGTAAAAACACCATATCTCCGACTTTAAACTCAAGGTCTCGTCGATGATTATCTACATAACTCTTCTATCGACTTTGGGCTGCCTTGATATGCTGCTGAATGGTTTTCACCTTCTCCACCATTTCTTTGACCATTTCTAGTCCAAGCAGCTTACGTTCACCGACCTCATCCCAACATGTCGGTGTTCTACACCTTTTCCCATACAGGGCTTCATATGGTGCCATTTGGATGCTCAAGTGGAAACTATTATTATAAGAGAACTCAACTAGAGGAATATGTTGATCCCATCCTCCTTTAAAGTCCATTGAGCACACTCTCAACATATCCTCAAGTGTTTGGATAGTCCACTCAGATTGGCCATCAGTTTGAGGATAATAGGCCATACTGAAGTTCAGTTCAGTATTCAGAGCATGTTGAAGACTCTTCCAAAACATAGAGGTAAATCTTGGATCTCGGTTAGACACAATAGATAGTGTTACTCCATGCAACCGTACCACTTCCCTGATATATATATTCGTGCCAGTTGATCCAAAGAGAAATCCTCTCGAATAGAAATGAAGTGTGCAATCTTTGTAAGACGATCCACAACAACCCAGATGGCATTGTTGCCTTTGGATGTCCTTGGATGTCCAGTGACGAAGTCCATGGTGATGTTCTCCCATTTCCATTATGGTATGGGCAATGGTTGCATCATCCCCTTAGACTTCTGCCTCTCTGCCTTCACTTGCTGACACACCAGGCACTTTGATGTATATTCAGCGATCTCCTTCTTCATATTATCCCACCAAAAGTTTTCTCGGAGATCTCGATACATCTTTGTGCTCCCTGGGTGAATAGAGAAATTTGAACTATGTGCATCATCCAAAAGTTCCTTCTTCAGCTCCGAAATTGATGGAACACATAGTCTTTTCCCAAACCGCACAATTCCTTCTTCATTAACATTAAACTCTGAGGATTTTCCCTTTTTGATAGCTTCCACTTTTTCTTGGATTCCTGCATCATCCTTTTGAGCATCCTTTATCCTTTCTAAAAGAGATTTTTGAGCAATCATTTGTGAAAGGATTGATGATGTTCCCTTCTTTATGATTCCCACATCCATATTCATCAAGTCTAAGAAGATTGGATCCTTCTCAATTCTCATCATTGATAGAATAGCTGGATCCTTTCTACTTAGGGCATCTGCCACCTTGTTCTCTTTCCCAGGGTGGTAATGTATTGAACAGTCATAATCCTTGATGAGATCTATCCATCTTCTCTGGGGCATATTAAGCTCTTTCTGTGTGAATATATATTTAAGACTCTTGTGGTCAGTATATATCTCACATTTCTCTCCATAGAGATAATGCCGCCAGATTTTCAAGGCAAAGATCACCACCGCCAACTCCAGATCATGAGTTGGATAGTTTCGCTCATGGATTTTCAACTACCTTGAGGCATAGGATATCACTTTATCATTCTGCATCAGCACACATCCTAATCCCCTCTTCGAAGCATCACTGAATACCACAAAAATCTCCCCACTTGTGGGTAAAGTGAGCACGGGTGCAGTGATAAGCCTCCTTTTCAACTCCTTGAAGCTTTCATCGCATTCATCACTCCAAGAAAACTTTACTCCCTTTCTAGTTAGCTTGGTAAGAGGGTTGGACAATCGTGAGAAATTTCTCACAAATCGTCGATAATATCCAGCTAACCCCAAGAAGCTACGGATATCAGTTACCGATGTTGGCCTCAGCCATCCCTCAATTGCATCTATTTTGGAGGGGTCCACAGATATCCCATTGCTTGTGATGATATGGCCCAAGAATGAGACTTCCTTCAACCAGAACTCACACTTTCTGTACTTGGCATAGAGCTTCTCTTTGCGCAAAGTCTCCATTACAGTTCTTAAATGCTCCTCATGGTCCTCCTTGGTTTTGGAGTATATTAGAATACTATCTATAAAGACTACCACAAATTTGTCTAGGTAATCTCTAAATACTTTATTCATCAAGTCCATGAATATTGATGGAGCATTGGTGAGTCCGAAAGGCATTATATGAATTCATAGTGCCCGTACCTTGTACGAAAAGCAGTCTTGGGGATATCTTCCTTCTTCACCCTTACTTGATAATATCCCGACCGCAAGTCCACCTTGGAGAAGTATTGTGCTCCACACAACTGATCAAACAAGTCATCGATTCTTGGGAGAGGATACTTGTTCTTTATCGTGATTTTGTTAAGTTCATGATAATCGATGCAAAGCCGCATTGACCCATCCTTCTTCCTGACGAAGAGGATTGGTGCACCCCATGGTGATGCACTTGGGCGTATAAACCCTTTATCCAGATTCTCCTATAGTTGTTTCTTCAACTCTTCAAGCTCAACAACAGCCATTCTATATGGAGTCTTGGATATTGGTAGCGCCCCAGGTATAAGTTCAATTGAGAACTCAACATCTCTTCTTGGAGGAAGACCAGGAAGTTCCTCGGGAAATACTTCAGCGAATTCCCTCACAATAGGCATTTCTTCAAGGGTGGTTTCTTCCTTGGACTCAATCATCTGAGCCAGATATGCATGCTCATAAGGCAGTAATATCCATGATTGATATGATGGAGCTAAAGGAGATTCATCTTCCTCCTGACACTTGTAAAGAATCCGGGGTCGATTCTCCATATGGAGTGTGATTTCCCTCTCCTGACAATTTATGTTGGCTCTATATAACGAAAGCCAATCAATGCCAAGAATTGCATCAAATTATACCAAAGGGAGTATGACGAGGTTCGCCAGGAAATTCAATCCACAGATTATAATAGGGGAGGACTTATACTCATGGGATGCAATGATTGCCCCATTTGCCATACTCACCGACATCTTTACTTCCATGATTTGTGGTGGTGCAGGGATTGTTCTACTAAACTTTTGAGATATAAAAGAATGCATAGAACCTGAATCAAAAAGTACGTTCGCTATTCTTGAATGAATAACTAGCGTACCTGTCACCACTTCATTTTCGGGGTTCACTTCGGTAGAAGTGATGGAAAAAGTTCTTCCTTGCTGTCTTGGAGGTTGCTGGTTGCCTCCGATAACCCTTGGATTAGGGCACTGATTTGAAAAATGACCCGGTTCTTTGCATTTGTAGTATTGAACAATGCGTTGAGGTTCGAACGGAGCGTTCCTCTCCTCTGTCGCAGCCGCGGGTCCTTCTTGCTGACAGTTAACAGCTAGGTTCCCTTCTCTTCCACACTTGAAGCATTTTCTTGTCCCCCTAAGGCAATTTCCAGGGTGCTTCTTTCCACACTTTTGGCAAGTGGGGTGCTGGAATTTCTTAGCACCGTTGGATTTATCCATCGGACCACCAGCATTGAAGTCCACCTTACGCTTCTTGTCCCCATGATACCCCTGTGATTCTCCGATCTCCATTTCAACCTTGAGGGCACATCGGACAATTTCCTCATAGCTGTCGAAGTCACGGATCGCTATTCCTTTCGCAAGCTAGGCTTTAGCCCACCAAAGAAGCGGTCAACCTTGCATTCGGGGGTAACGACAAAGCCGGAAGCGTATCGTGCAAGCCTTGTGAAGTTTTCCTCGTATTCTTCCACAGATTCTTCATCTTTCTGTTTGAGGGAAATGAAGTCCCTTTCCATCTTAAGACGGAGGGTGCGTAGAAAATATTTATCGAAAAACATCTTCTGGAATTCCTTCCATTCCAAAGCCTCGATCTCCTCCTCAGGCTTCGTATTTTTGATCAACGTCCACCATTGATCAGCTTCACCCTCCATACGATAAGCCTCCAGGATAACCTTCTCTTTTTCAGAGCATTGGAGGATGGAGAATATATTTTCAATGGAGTTGATCCATTGTTCAGCGATCGTGGGATCGGATGATCCACTAAAATTAGGAGGCCTTTGTCTCATGAAGCTTTCAATAGATACTAGTTCTTTCTTAGGGGGGGTTGAACGTTCCTCTTAACCAGTGTTTCTATTCAAAACTTGAGTTAGCTGAGAGAGAAGCGTGACAAAGTTCGCGATTCCCGCTCCCATTGGATTGGGCATCTCATAAGTACAATCATCACACTAATCTTCACAACGGTTGTTAGCCCGAGTTCTCCTATTACCGGCCATTGGCTGGAATAAAAGGAAAGTTAGGGGTAACACATAAAGGGTAATCCAAAGACAAAAGTTGATGACTTAAAAATAAACTTTAATCTCTTTAACTCATGAGTCTATAGGATTCAATCAAGGCTTTTCATGATCTTCCTTCTAACATATATTCTTAGGGCCATTTTTCCCTTAATAAGGGTTCATACTAAGATTGTGAATTTATCAAAACATAACCCCGGGAGTGTCGTAACCAAGAGTGCAGCAAGGCCCATTGTCATGCACCAGTTCCCGTTCAAGTCTAGCTCAAAGTGGTGTTTTCGGGTTTTACCCCTAGGATACATCTGTGCCAGAGCCGCCTCTACCTGCTCGTATCCAGACAGGGATGTATTTGTTTGATAAACCACTTACATAGTATTTACCAAAACTTAGGTATGCTTTTATTATACTTAGTCTTGTATCTAAGGCTTTACTAGGGTTTCCTAATCCCAAAAAATAACTAAACCTATCCTCTGATACCAACTATGACAACCCTGCTTTTTAATACAACTTAAGCATGCTTTATTATATAAAACTTCACTTGATACAACAAAGAAGATCGAGAGGTTTAGTGTCTCTGGGGCTTAGGATCATTACATAAAAACTTTAAACTTGAAATACAACATCTTTATTGAAAACTTTCTTTACATGACCACTACATTCCTTCGTACTTAGCATTGCATGGGATAACCTGAGGACATGCATAAGAAAAGGGTGAGCTATAAAGCCCAGTAAGGGGGTACACAATGAATAACATGAGGAGTACAATACATGTTAGGAAATAGGAACATCAATAGAGCATTAGAGTAACATGAACATAAAGGCATGATAAATCATGATAACCATAACATGGAAATGTGGCAACAACACTTAACATTGAATTAGCATGAGCCAAGGCTCATTGCACATGGAGCATGAGTAAACCCTCATTGCACTTGAAGCACGAGTAAACCCTCGTTGCACTTGAATTAGCATGAGTCAAAACTCATTGCACATGACGTATCATGATACTATACTTTACCCAATGCATTGGAGCGTTATCAGGGCGCACCCTTCTTAAACATTTCATTTCATGCATAAGTGTGCCACATGGATCATAAAACATGGATTCATAAAACATAATCATTTATTCTACGATAAAGGAATGTGGAATTCACACATGAAACTTTACAATCAATAAGTAAATGTGCATAAAGGTGAATACCCTTGATGGAGAAATGGGCATGGTATTCACTACACAATGACATTGGCTTAGAAAATCGGTGCGATTTCGGCAGCGTAACGGCGTGACATAAGAATTCATAAAAAAGTTTGATGAGAGATAAAGGTGTTACTCATCATATTTACATGTAATGGACAGTAAGGATGTCATATATATACATGTCCCAACAATTGAAATGGAATTTAAATTCATGATACAAAAGTATTGCTTGAATGTACAAGAAGAGAGAGAAATTCCTTTCAGAATTTCGGCATAGTAACGGGTGTACATGAGAGGCATTTAATGAGAGGGAAAGGGTTATCCCATCATTAAAAAAATAAGAGGGAAGTATGGGGGAGTTGAGAAACCATACCACAACATTCATAATTGAAATTAAAAGGGCAATACAACTTAAAGAAAATTGAAAAAAATGGGAAAGGAAGAAAAAAAACACTTACTTGGAAGTGTGCTTCCAAAGGCTAGAGAGAGGCTTGTGAGAGGCTTCTTGGGAGCTTGGGGAACCTTGGGAGGATTCTAGAGAGAGTAGGTCAGAGGTTGGACGAACTCCAAGGGATTTTAGTGTGGAGGAAGTGGGATCTTGGGTGGGTTTATATAGGAAAGGTGAGAGGATTCTTTATTATTTAGGTTTGGGACCCCTTATATTAAAATAATCCAAAACACAAACCATCCCATGGTATTTTCCCATGGTTTATGGAAAAGAAAAGAGGAAAAATATATTTTACAAGGCCAAGGTCCGAACTTATTAAAAAATTAGGGTTGCTTATGTGGAGGCGAGTCACACTCCCTTGGAAATTAATTTAAAAAGGCAAAGTGTTGAATAAGTCTTGAGGGCTCCATTAATGCTTCGAAAAGTAAGTCAAACAAACCCAAAACCTCATTATTTTAATGATAAAACACATATTGGCCGAACATAAGGATTATGTTATTTTATTACATCACCATTGGGTCATTATGATGTCCTAAAACACATTATATATTTAAATGGTATTTAATTTTTACCCAAAAATTTGACTGTCTCAGAAAATTATGAAAAATTCACCGTTAGATAATTTCGACGTCCTGATTCCAAAAATAATATTTATTTTATCTAAATAATTTTCTAAATATGTGAATTTTCACTTTTAAAATAGAAACCGACATTTATAAAAAAATTCACGGGTTTTGACAGAAATGGCTTTCAAACCTTAATAAAAATTTTAATTGCATTCATAAAATTATAAGATCATTTATACTTAATAAAAAATTGATTTAAAATTAATAATAATATTGTATTAAAAAATTATTTAATTAAAAAATCCTTTAATTTAATAAAATATAATTCTTAATTAAATAATAACTAAAAACACCATTTGTACTTTAAAAACTAATTATAATGTATCAAAAATGACTAGAAATTATATTCATTATTATATACAAAAATAATGTACATGAACATGGTGCTACTTATTTGTTACATAACCCCTTAAAATAACCGTATAAGACCTAAGGGTAAGGTGCGCAATGGTGACAGACTCTTGGGGCGGCTCGGATAACATCGCTCGAGTGGTAATTTCAATCAACTTCCACTTTTCCCGTAGACGATCACGTTCGAGCTTGACTTGATGAAGCTCATCTTGGGCTTGGTCAAGGGCAAAGCCCAAAGACGCCACCTCTTTTCCGAGCTCTGACAAATGGGCTTCGTAAGGGGCAATTCTACTGGATGAGGCTATCGC
The DNA here is from genome assembly GCA_963277665.1 of Viscum album. Classification (NCBI taxonomy): domain Eukaryota; kingdom Viridiplantae; phylum Streptophyta; class Magnoliopsida; order Santalales; family Viscaceae; genus Viscum; species Viscum album. The sequence goes on along the minus strand of OY728155.1, from coordinate 184,609,382 downwards.
TTCCTTTGTCTGAGTAGAAATGGGTTCGTTAAAGCCTTATATTTATACTACTCAGATGATCACTGATCAACGGCTAAAAAGTAACGGTCACAAATCTTAACGTAAAACTAAAGAAGTTGACATCTTATAAAAACATTTTTCATAAAGAAACATTTAACTGGATCAAGAGGGATTTTCCATTAATGAAACTCTGGGTCGTTACAAAATATAGGAAATATTCCTGGTATTTTGGTGAGTATTGAGTAAGGGGTTTCCAAGTCAATACATCCTTGTCTGGATACGAGCAGGTAGAGGTGTCTCTGGAATAGATGTACATAGGGGTAAAACCCGAAAACACCTCTTTAAGATAGACTCGAACGAGAACTGGTACACGACAACTGGCCTTTCTGCACTCTTGGTTACGACACTCCTGAGGGATATGCTTTGGTAAATTCATAAGCTTAGTATGAACCATTATTAAAGGAACAAAGATAAAATAAAATAAAGATTCACATAAGAATATATGATCATGGATAACCTAGATTGGGACCTAGGGGATCACAAGTTAAGGTATACTTTTCTTCTACAAGTTTATCCTTCTATGCTTTAAGTTTCCTTTTCATGATTATTGGCTAAGTATTTAAGCACCCTAATTATACGTTCTTTTCTTAGTTAATAGAGGGAAATGGAAGTGCATGTCCCAACAACCAATGTGATAGGAAATGTGATGGTTGCCCTATTAATGTGACAGAGATGATGAAAGATCAAGTTGAACATATTGTGATTATGCCAAACTAGCTATCAAAAATCACAATTAATAATTGGTACCTAATTGAATGCCCAAATTCATCAAGGAAGAAGAAGACAAAGTCTCAAGGATGTTCATATGATAATGTTGATAAGGGAAAGAAGACCCAATTTCTTTTTTGCAAAAAGTGTGGGAAGAGGCACCAAGGAGAATGTCACAAAGGAACAGGGAGATGTTTTAAGTGTGGGAAGATAGGGCATACAGTAGCCAATTGCTTTAAAAAATGGATAATGTGATGAATGGAGATAAGGTTCGATCTAATGTACCTTATACATTTCGATGTCATAAATGTGGAGAAGTTAGACATTATCCAAGGCAATGTTCTCTTGGAATGGATTAGAAGCATGATGAGCATCAACAATCTTCGAGGACAAGGGAACAATGCACGTCCTATGCTAAGATGGATCATGATGACTGAAGTATATGTAACTTCTTCGCAATAATTGTCTATGTCATGTTGTATTTTAGTTCGTGCTCTATGAGCATATCTTTTATGTTTTCTAAGATCATCAAGTCACTACCTAAGATGATTTTCTATCATTAAGGAAAGCATCTACTGTTATGTACCACATGTAGATGTAGTGAAGTTGTTCTTCTTAAAAAAAGGGGTGATTAGGGGATTAAAAGATTATTATTATTTTGGAAGATGTTCACTATTTTGGGAACCCTATTTGATCAAGGTAAATAGATTACTACGGTATTTTTTTTGAGGATTAAAGGTTGACTTATATTTTGAAGAATCAATGAATTTAAGGCGGACTTATAGTAATTTAGGTTACATATGGAAATTATTAACCTATCTTGGGGAAAATGTGATTAGGTTAGTTACCTTTGTTATAAGATGATAAGAGTGGTTGATGTTGTTTCAAGATGAACGATAAAGTCTATCTTGGAAGACTATGTTATGAGATCGTTCTTATAATTGGGTTTCAATCTTATTTTGGTTTATTTTGAGGAATTTTAAGGACAATTATTTATGGAATGGTCTATGATGAACTTTGGGTAGTACCATGGAAATTTGAAGATTTAAAAGTAGTTTCCTTCCTAGGGGATTCTTTCTTTTTGAAGAGTTGTTTTATCTTACCCTTTCTGTTTTTGGGATGATGTTTAAAGATAGAAGAAATTGATAGTTAATATTTTGTGGATTATGTGAATCTCAAGAAGATGATTCTTGTGTTTCGATGAGACCAAGTGTTTTTGAATTCTCATCATTTGGATAAAAGATTATTTTTGGTAAAAACTTATTAAAGAATGAAACTCTACTTGAAGGTAGGTATATTTCCTTATGTTTTTGTTCTATGTAGTAAATGAATTCTTCAAAATTATGAAAAGGAACATAAGACAAAAACATTGTTGGTTTATGTTTCCTACTAGGTAGTCAAAGACCGTTTACACACATCATAAGTTTGTGATTTTCTCGTGGTTAACTTTCTCCTAATCATGTTTTCTATCACTCTACCTCAGAACTTGACCCTTTGTTTTCTCCTCCATGTCCATGTTTTCCTACATGGAATCCTAGTGTGGGTTAACTCAGGTGACCTTTGTACTTCCCTTTTTTTCTTTTAAAGTAATAGTTTTATTGACTCCTTTTCCGATGTGGGACTTTCAATGAAATTTCAAAACCCAATTTTAAAAATTGCGAGGATGCAATTTCTTAAGGGGGGAAGATTGTAACGATCCAAAATTTTGAATAAATCTTGTTTCCTAATTTTGTATGTTATTTTATTTTTTATACTCAAAAAAACTATTTCATTTGATAACATGAGTATAATTAAAATGAGACCGTTGGTTTTTAACTGTTATATGACCATTGGTCAATAAGACAGCTAGAAACTAAACATTTTGATTATTGTATCTAAATACAAGTAATCTTGGTTAATTAATACAGAAAGAAGATCTGATGGCCTCACCCAGTAGTCTTGGACCGATCGAAGCACATCTAACAGAACTTGGGAAGGAGGTAGCACCATTGGGCTTTTCTCTGGACCAAACACAAGCCGAAATTCATCATGTGAAGCTAGAACGGAATCGCCTTCGCGAGAAGTTAAAACTGATATAAATTACTACTCATGCGATGTTGGCCGAGCCTCCCTTGGATTCTCTCACCTTAGCACACCTTACACTTAGGTCCTATGCTGGTTTGATAAGGGGCTATGTAAGGAGACCGTAACTGCCTTGTGTAATCCTTTGTTTTAAATAAAAATTTTGATTTCTTCTTATGATGAAGTTTATGAATTTTCAAATGTCCAGATAAATATGGTATGCATATTTTTGGTGAATTTTAGAGAAAGGATATTTAAAAAAAAAAATTATGTAAACCTTAAATAATTAAAAATGTGTAATTATTTTCAAAAAAATGGTCTTCTACAATTATGTTCAGTATGAAATTTAGAGTCTAATCAGATCAACTTAATTTTTGATGAATAGTAAATTGTGAATAGTGATTTTATGCTTAGGATTAGTAATGTGACCAAATGGATTAGTAATCTCACTTAAAGAAAGTGTTAATATAATCTAGGCACCTTGATTAAGTAATGTGATTCAATAAAATGGTTAAATAACGGTTTCATAAATTATTAGTCAAGTATTAGTTTTTTTGGGTGAATAGTGTTTTTTAATTAAAAATTAAATTAAAAATATTTAGAAAAATATTTTTACAAAAAAATTTTCATTTTTGAACTCAGAGCATCGATATTATGTTAAGGTAAATTTTGGGGATTTTTCTGAAAAAAATGAATTTTCAGTGAATAGTGTATTTATTTAAAAATTAAATTAAAAATATTTAGAAAATTATTTTTATAAAATGGAGTTCATTTTTGAAATCAGATCATCGATATTTGGTTAAGGTGAAATTTTGGGATTTTTCTGAGAAAGTTGAATTTTCGATGAATAGTGAAAATACAGTTTTTAAGTTACGGGTGTTTAATGACATCATTAAATGATGTATTAAGTATGAAATCAATATGGTCGACTTATGAATAGTAATATAATGTATAAGGTGTCCCAGGTGGCCAATACCATGGGAAAATACCATGGGCAAGCCCATGGTTTTTCCAAAACCACCAATGAGGTGTCCCTTGGCCATTAATGCCTTGTCCCCTCACTTTCCCTATAAATACCAAGCCATCCTCTCATCCATTCGACTCCCAACTCTCCTCCAACGAAGCTCTGGTCTCATTACCTCCCAAGGAGTCCTCCCAATGTGCCCCAAAGCCCTCAAGGTCCCAACCTTTGAGTTTTAAGAGTTACGTTTTAAGGTAAGGGATCCAAACTCTCTCTTTCTTTTCAAATACTCTCTTTTAAGTCATTTCCTTTATTCTCCATGTTATTATGTTGGAGGATGTTCTTTTATATTCCAATTAATGACCTTTTCATATTCATATGATGATAGATTCCCTCTTACTCTCATCATTTCATTTTATGAATGTTTAAGTGGCGCCGTTAGGCTGCCGAAATATTTGTAACAGATTCTTTCACCCTTCTCATTTTCAAGTTCTATTTTCTTGTCAAGTATTTCAAGTTCCTTTTTATGTTGGGGTATGATCTCTATATCTATCATACTGATATTTTATGTTCATATGATTAGAGACCCTATTTAATATCTTCAATTGATTTTTTTGAAGTTTAAGTGACGTCGTTAGGCTGCCGAATTTTTAAGTGGTTCTTTCACCCGTCTCGTTTTCAAGATCTATTTTCATGTCAAGTCTTTCAAGTTCCTTTTTATTATGTTGGGGTATTATCTATATATCTATCACACTGATATTTTATGTTAATATTATGAGATACCCTATTTGATCTCATCAATCCATTTTTTTGAAGTTTAAGTGACGTCGTTAGGCTGCCAAATTTTTAAGGGATTCGTTCACCTTTCTCATTTTTCAAAGTTCTACTTTCATTTCAAGTCTTTCAAGTTCCTTTTTATTATGTTGGGGTATTATCTCTATATCTATCATACTGATCTTTTATGTTCATATGATGAGAGACCCTATTTGATCTCATCAATTCATTTTTTTTGAAGTTTAAGTGACGCCATTAGGCTGCTGGATTTTCATAAGAGAAATCTTATTTTTGTCTTCCTTTCATGTTCTTCATTTCATATGGTATATCTTTCAAATTTCATTAACATGTTCTTAAATCCTTTATATTCTGTCCCCCTACTATTTTATGGATCATTTATGAGTGTTTTACCCATTTCCCCTCTCTTTTCAATGTTTTCTAAAACCTCGTAACATAGCCGTTATGCTACAGAATTTCCGTCTCAAAAATGTCTCTCTCTTATTCTCAAATTAATTAATTTTATTAAGTGAATACTCAAAGATATTTCTTCTAGATGGGTATTCACATATATACCAAAATGTTCTATTTTAGATTCTGGGATTTACATACATAAGACCCGCTTTCCCTTTCCGTGGGTTTAAAGTGACATAAAGATCATGTCTTTAAAGCAGTTTTTAAAACGCTATGATTATGAAATGAAACCCATTTCTTTTATGCTATATGGGTTGTTTATGAAATGATTGATGATGATATATGTGTCTCACATGATAATAAATACAAATTAAGGGTTTTCCCTGATAGTGCTCCAATTCATTGGGTAAAGACTTAATCTCTAGAGATGACCATTTTTTAACGACGCCTTGGTGAATAACCTTGGTAGTTTTTAATGACACCTAGGAGATGGACCTTGGTGAAACGGAAATGATTGTCAATATTAAATGTTGTATCCACATCTTAATGTTTTGAAATACGTTATTTTTATTATGATATGCCTCATGATTTCTTTATCATGCCTTAAAGTTCTTTTTCATGACATTGTTGATGTATCTCAAGTTCACATATTAAATGTTTCCCATTGTTTCCCTTACTGGGCCTTCTGCTCACCCTTTCTTTTGATATATGTCCCCAGGTTATGATATGCAGTAATGAACCTAGGATGAACATAAGGAGAAGCCTTTCAAGTGTTTAAGAAGAATGTTCTATGTTTTCATGTTTTAAGTTCCTGTTTTCCAAGATACTAAACCTTAAAGATCCTCAGTTTTGTAAAATGTAATGAAAGTTTATGTGATAAAAGGTTGGATGCTATATTAGATCTTGGCGAGTTGGTAAAATTTGATCATTCATCAGAAGTCCCACAAGTTCGATATGATTTCTATTTCTATTACCCTGCCTATTTGAAAGATCAGCTAACAAATTTTATCCATTGCAATCATTAAAATTGTCGAAATTATTTTAGATTCATTTAATGTTTAATATTTTCCAATTCCATTTTTATTGATTTCATTTATGAAATCTATAATTTTCAGGTTTAATTCTCCAGTTTAGGTGATTTTTCTTCATCTTCCAACATCAATGGCATTGAAAAGGGTGAAATTTCTATATCACCTTATTTTCTAGATTAAAATTAACATGTATACTCTTATAATTAATGATCACATGGTATTTTTATCATTTCATTAATGTTATTTATGCTTTCAGGACAATCATCATTGGAAATAGTATTGACAACGCTATTCTAATGTGCCTTACAAAATGTTTGGGCGGGGAGAATTGTATAAATGGTTTGTAGTTCGATTATTCTCTAGTACTGATTTAGAATATTTGTTTTTTATTTTTCCATCATCACCATCTTCTCTAGTACTGATAAACCTCTGTAGATAGAGATATAAATATTAACAAAGCCACACAAGACTGTAGTACGTTTGAAATGATTAGTGGGTGTGACCATATTATTAAATTTTCTAGTATTCATTTATGTGGGGTATTTAATACCTAATTAAAACTTTGTGAGATTTGTTGATGTGCACACACATATTTCTGTTGTCATCATTCAAAGTTTGAAATGACTAACCTCTCCATCTTTGACTTTCTAGATTGGACTACAAGGTGAGCACTTGAAAATATATAATGAAGGGGCTAATAAAGTCAACTGGATGCACACTTTAGTAGCAATCAATCATCCTCTTACATGGTATAAGGCAAGGACCTAAATCCCATGAGTTGATGTCAAGAACTTATGATTGTTGATTTTTTTAAGAAGTGAATACACATTCAAGTGAAGTTCTAGGGATGAATTTTACTGTTGTAGGCTGTTGTGGATCCCCCACCTAGAAATGAACCTGTTGGATTGGATATGGTTTCCATGGGGAAGGGCATGGCCTGGTTGAATGAAGAAGAAATTGGGAGGTACTATCCTAGGAATAGCTTTATTCATGATGAATGTGTCCTTTAATGCAATTATAAAGGCAAATTTAGACCATTCAAATGCAGCAAAGGATGTAGAACTCCAACTCAGAGATGGTAAGTCTCCCCAACTCTCTCCCTTGTCTGCAAATGATCCTGAACGATCACAAATAAGATGTTTTTGGAATTTCAACCCCGTTTGAGTTCGTTTTCTATGGAGAAATTTGATGTGTGATAATTTTGTTGCAGTCCTCCCTATACAAGAACAGCTGTGATATAGAATTAACCGAACAGAACATGAACAAGGACATGATTAGGTACTTCTTGAGATAGTTTTAGGTATGATATGTGTATTCTTTATATTCTCACATATGCATATCAATATAGTTTTGAACCTTCCTTTTCTTATTGTATATTTCAATTGGGACATAGAGGTACCAGTGGATTCCCTAGATTGTCTCCATCTAATAAAGAAACATATTGGGGGTGGTAATCTTCTCAGATGTTGGGTAAATCCTTCTTGGATAATTCCCCCTCTGGTAAAGATGTTGTTAACCCACATTTTAATTACTACAATCTAGATCCTCTGTAGATGGCGTGAAGGCCTCAAAAATCTTAAACAATGATAGTGGTTAATGATAATAAGGGGGAAGTTAACCTAGATTACAGGATTATTGTGGTATATCTTGCATCCAGGGATATTCCTTTAGGTGGTATACTTTAGGATATTGTAGTGGAACCTGTTCATGGAGGTAGTGTTTCAAATATAGATGATTTAGGATCCCTATGGAGGGGAGAGAAAACATAAAATGAAAAGGGTAAAATAGAGGAAGATTCTATGTGACCTGAAGAGAGGACTGAAATTAATATTCATAGATTGGCCTCTCATGATTTATCTATGTGTATTGTTCAATGGAACATTGTTAACGTTCAAATTTCTGGGGGTATTTATACTTGGAGTAGGCATACACTCAATGGTAGAATGTATTGTAAACTTGATAGGTACTTTGTGTTGGTTAATGATGGAACTGATTCATGTTTTGTATCTGGTTTTACTCTATCTAGAATACATTCAGGTCATAATTCATTGATTATTGATGTTTTCACAATCTATAAGGGTTGTACCCCTTCCCTTCACATTCAAGAATGGATTGATTTTGATCCCTGGGTGTAGAGAAATTGTTCTGAAAGCCTAGGATATTAGTTTTCATTGTATCCTGATGAATCTATTTACATGTAAATTTAAAGAGGAGGTTCAGGTAGAACTTTTTTATCATAACATTGATAGTATTTAATGTCCTGATGGGTTATCCAATAAATCCATTATGTTTTGTTGGGAAATTATTCATAATGAGGTGGTTAATGCTGTTAAATAATTATTCATTAATGCTAATATGCCTCATGATATCAATTACAACTGATATTCTATTCTGATTTGTTTTAATGGGTGCACTGGAAGCAGGAAGCAGGAAGGCTACGGGCATATGGGTGCACTAGAAGCAGGAGGGAGGCTACAGTAGCTGGGTGCACTAGAAGCCGGAGGTTGCGGGTAGCAGCTGCTGCTGTGTCTGGGAGAAGGATCTATGCCCACAGTTCATTGAACTGTGGGTATATTAGTTTTCCAAGAATCATCTCTACCCACGGTTCATTGAACCATGGGTATATTAGTTTTCCATCTATCATCTATACCCACGATTCATTGAACCGTGGGTATGTTATCAGGCTGTGAAAATCTATTCCCACGGTTCTGAAAACTGTGGGAATAGATTTATACCCACAGTTTAAACAAACTGTGGGTATTATGAAATTTCAATTGGATATCCCCACGGTTTTGTAAAACCCGTGGGTATAGGGCTATGATGATGCCACTATAGCCCATGGTTCATAAAATCATGGGTATAGCCTATACCCACGGTTTTATGGGCTATACCCATAGTTTTAAACCGTGGGTATAGGTTGTATTTCCAGTAGTGACATCATCAAATGTTTCATAAATTATAATTACTCGTGAATAAATAACTATGACTTGATCTTGAGACTTATTATATGGATTAATTTATCATTATATGATAAACTAACCAAAACCTAGGGGTGAACTCTTAGAGTCTCTATTATCACATATTTTAGAAACCACCAGTCTCTTTTCAAACAACAACCCCTCATGTGCAATGCCTCTTGTCAAACGCCTCTTATCGAATGCTTTTTTATTACAAAGTTACTCACATGAAAATGAGGGGGTCTAGGGGTATGAAATACATAATATTTTTTAGGCGGACATGCAGATCCTTACATACTCAAGAGGGATGAATCATAGGTCATCAATGCAAAAAACAAAATGCAATTATTACAAATTATTTAACCACATACACAAAAAAGATATGAAATTTAAATTATGCATTGGTTGGTCATCTCAAGACCAGTCATCACACAATACTCTTAACATGGTTTTTGGTATACTTATTATGTTCTACATATTATATAACTTTACCTATAACTAGATTTAATATATAATAAATATCTACAATTGATTTTCGAAATTTTATCTTTTCAATGTGTGTATGTATATATATATATATTTAATAATAACATTTATTAAATTTAATTAAAAGTAATATAATTACTATACACTTGTGTTGTTTTCAATTTTATAAAATTGCATATGTATATATAATATTTTTTCCATTTTTCTACTTTTGAAAATATAAGTAATTATATTTTATACTTTATTACTTGGAAGAATAATTATTCATACTCAATATAATTTAAAATTATTACTTATAATAAACTTTTTGTATACTTTAAAAAATAATATTACATATATATTTTGATAAATTTAAATATGATAATTAATATAACTAATATATTTTTAATAATATATATAACTAATTACTACCTACGTCTATAGAATATATACATTTAAAAAAAATTATCCCTAAATATAAATTACATTTTATACATAACATTTCAATTTTATAAACACCTTATTTAAATTTTCTAAACATTTCATATAACTTAAATCATACAAAAAATACTAATTTATACATCCATACATTTATGCATTGATGAATATTAAATAAATAAATCATACACACAAAATAACTAACATTTATACAATAAAAATTTTAAATAGAAATCACAACCGCAAAGAAGAGTTTTGTCAGTGCTAAAAAAGGTCTTTATCAGCGCTAAAAAAGTTCTCATAATTGAGGCGCTATTAAAAGGGGGTCCCTTTTATTAGTGCTAAAAAAATGCTGATAAAATGGACTTTTATGAAGGCTTTTTTTAGGGTTGATAAAAGTAAAAAATATATTTCATGGGTCAAGGAAGCCCCACCCGCACCCCTTCCATCCCCTTTAACAACGCTAAGCACAACAACACCCACCCTTTAACAAAGCTAGCCCCCCTATACCCACCCGTGCACCCTACGTCTGCTTGGATTCGAACTTGAAACCCATCCCTTGTGCACCTACACCTTTACCACTCGCCCATCTTGTTTTGTTCTACATTTAATGATATATCTATTTAAAAATTTGGTACAACTGCAAAAGTGACACCCAACACGAGGAAGAAAATTACATTAAATTGCAAGCCCGAGGACTTGACCCCGTGACCTGCCCTTCACCCCCACAAACCCTTACCACCCCACCACCAACAGTGGGGCAATGATATATCTATTTATTTATATATATATATAGTTATATTTATTCATATATTAATATAGATTTATATTAATATATATATATATATATATGTATGTATGTATGTATTCATATATATATATATATAGTTATATATAGTTATGTTTTTTATCTATATCTTTATTCATATATTAATATATATTTATAAGATTAGTTTTAAATAGATTTATAAAATATGTTTTGTGTGTGTGTGTTTATAAATAAATAAATAAATACATACATATATAAAACATACATACACATGTATATATATTATATATATGTGTATCTATAAGTATAATTTTACACATTTATATATATTTACTTATATTATATATTCATATGTATATTCATATGTTAGAATATATAAATAATATATATCAGTTTGTTAATACAAACACACACTAATACACACACACACACACACTATATAGGTATATAAATATTCATATATTTTTATTTTAAATAAAATGGATATTATAAGGCTTATATATTAAGAAATATACTTTATATGTAAATATGTTAAATTATTTATTTATAAAATTAAATCTTTATGTGTGAATATATAAAAAATATGTATATATTGTTATATATTTGATTATAAATAAGAGTACATTATGAGAAATGATAAAATTTCAAAGTCATAATATCAATATAAATGTAATCCCTGAAAATAAATTCAGTCCCCATTGAAAAAGAGAAAAAATACCCCTTGAAACGAGGCTGAAATTCCATTGAATGTTAAAAAAATGGGAATCTCGATTAAAAACTCAGTTTTGGAGGCCTTCTGAATCTTTTTTGCCTAAAAAAATGTGACAGAATATTTCATTATGTCACCAGCGCATAGAGATCATCGTAGACTTTGATTTTATATGTGGTAGAGGTCAAACGGACACCCCGAATCAAAAGTTATGGCCGTTTGAAATTTGAATTATGCTTTCAATTTATTTTAGATCTTTTATTAATTTTTTGATTTTTTGTGTCTTCCAATTGTTATTAAATGATTATTACTTGATGATAATTAGAAAATTATTAATTAATAATATTTTTTAAAATATTTTATAAGTCATTTTCACTAAATTTTTTATATATTAAGTGTAAATGTCTATTTATACGTATCTAAAACATATTTAAAAAATATATATTATATTTATATCAATATAAATATATTTATATAATTATATATTAATATATTATTTTTAATTATTATTTTTAAATATACCATTAATTAGCACTAGTAAAAAAAGTGTTGATAAAAACCCCCATTTATCAACGCTACTAAAAAAAGCGCTAATAAAGGGGGCCCCTTTGACAACACTAAAAAAAGCGCTGATAAATGGGTACTTTTAACAAAGTTTTTAGTGGTGTTAAAAGTTCCCTTTATTAGGGCTTTTTTAGGGCTGATAAAGATACCTCCCTTTATCGACATTTTTTTAACACTGTTAAAAGATGATGATGTGAAAACCCATTTTTGTGGTAGTGAATTTTACCTTCTTAAAAAAGGTGCAAATATATGTTGAGAAAGAAATCCTGTAGAGATTCCCAACAAATATCATAGGAGAAGAATGAGATTTGGAGGGGGTAGCCCCTTTATAAAAAAGCTCATCTGGATGCGTCAACTTCGTTCACGCATCCTTTTTCCATTCTGCGAAGGAAGCGTGAACGGGGTTCATGCTTCTTTCACTGATCGACGAAGCCTGAATGAGATTCACGTTTATTGGGTCCCCATTTAAAAAAAACCCAGTAACCCTATCCTGTTTATATAAAAAAAATTAAAAACCCATTAATAGAAAAACCCTCCAACTTTGGTGGAGGGAGTGGTCATAGGTTCCACAGGTTTTTTTCATTCAGGGTGATGGGTGGGGTGCCAATGTATGGGTGTCGTGCGGAATTTTTGGGTGGGTTTTTTTTATTAAAATGGGTCCCCCATTTTCTTTATTTAGAAAATGGGGCTGTTTAGCACCACTTGAAGTGGCGCTAATGGAAAAAATTTCCATAACGGCACTTGAAGTGGCGCTAGGCCGATTTCGCCAAATTAGGTATCAGCGCCACTTCAAGTGGCGCTGATCTTCTTCCCCCAATAAATACCCCCAAACTCCTACTCATTCCTCTCCCCTTCCCAATCTCTCTCCCTCCTTCACAATTCCTCCTTCACTTTCTCTCTATTTTTTTCCTCTCTCTAACATTGGAGTTCCACTTTCCGGTTGTGCAGCCGCCGCGTAGCTACCTTCCCGCAAATTTGAGTTAACTTTTCATTTATATTTATGTAATATTTTCAATTGTTTATTTAATTGTTTAGTTAATCTAATTAGTTAGTTAATTAATTATAATTAGTTAATTAATTCATTTTAATTAGTTAATTAATTGTAATTGGTTAATTAATTAATTCAAGGTAGTGAAGTTAATTAATTCAAATTAAGTAGTTAATTAATTATAATTAGTTGCTTAATTAATTGTAATTAGTTAATTAATTATAATTAGTTAATTAATCAATTCAAATTAGTTAAGTTAATTAATTAAAATAAGGTAGTTTATTAATTTTAATTATTTACTTTATTAATTCAAATTAGTTAATTAATTAATTCTAATTAGTCAACTAATTAGTTCTAATTAGTTAAGTAAGTAATTATAATTAGTTAATTAATTAAATATAATTAGTTAATTAGTGAATTCTAATTGGTTAATTAATGAATTCTAATTAGTTAATTAATCAATTCTAATTAGTTAACTAATTAATTCTAATTAGTTAATTAATTGTAATTAGTTAATTAATTGTAATTAGTTAATTAATTGTAATTAGTTAATTAATTGTAATTAGTTAATTAATTGTAATTAGTTAATTAATCAATTCAAATTAGTTAAGTTAATTAATTGTAATTAGTTCATTAATCAATTAAAATTAGTTAAGTTAATTAATTGAAATTAGGTAGTTAATTAATTGTAATTAGTGAAGTTAATTAATTCAAATTAGTGGAGTTAATTAATTCTATTTAGTTACTTAATTAATTGTAATTAGTTAGTTAATTAATTATAACTAGTTAAGTAAGTAATTCTAATTAGTTAATTAATTAATTATAATCAGTTAATTAATTATTTCTAATCAGTTACTTAATTAATTCTAATCGGTTACTTAGTTAATTCTAATTAGTTAATTAATTAATTCTAATTAGTTAATTAATTTTAATTAGTTAATTAATTGTAATTAGTTAATTAATCAATTCAAATTAGTTAAGTTAATTAATTCAAATTAGGTAGTTAATTAATTGTAATTAGTGAAGTTAATTAATTCAAATTAGTGAAGTTAATTAAGTCAAACTAGGTAGTTAATTAATTGTAATTAGTTACTTAATTAATTCTAATTAGTTACTTAATTAATTGTAACTAGTTAGTTAATTAATTCTAATTATGTAATTAATTAATTCAAATTAGTTAAGTTAATTAATTAAATCTAATTAGGTAATCTAAATAGGTAGTTAATTAAATATAATTAGGTAATTAATTAAGTTAAGTAATTATAATTAAGTAGTTAATTAAATTTAATTAGGTAGTTAATGAAGTCTAATTAGGTAGTTAATGAAGTCTAATTAGGTACTTAATGAAGTCTAATTATGTAATTAATGAAATCTAATTAGCGAAGTAGTTACAGTAATTAGTGAAGTAGTTACAGTAATTAGTGAAGTAGTTACAGTAATTAGCGAAGTAGTTATAGTAATTAGCGAAATAGTTACAGTAGTTAGCGAAGTAGTTACAGTATTTAGCGAAGTAGTTATAGTAATTAGCGAAGTAGTTACAGTATTTAGCGAAGTAGTTACAGTAATTAGCGAAGTAGATACAATAATTAGCAAATTAGTTATATTATGAATTTTTTATATAATATATTTTTTCATTACATTCTAAGTATGATAATGAATTTAGTTTTTCATCTACCTTGACCTCGGTTTGTAATTGAAGTTATGAACTTGAATTTAGTAGTTGAATATATTTTTTTCATATTAAGTGTTAGAGTTTTTATGAACTGAAATGCTTGCTTGAGTAAAGTATCTCCGAATATAGGGGATTTGGGTCGGACCACCTACTTTCTTGGAGGCTTTCCTTGTCTAGGAAAGTGAATGGGGTTAGCTATCTGTCGCTCCGGGCTTATTCATGTTGAGTTTTTCAATTTCGTACAACTCTATGCTTTTACATGAAGTGTTCATGTACCTTATGCATATGATGCATGTGAATATGTATGAATATGTTTGACTTACTATTTTTGGGTAAATAACACAAACTTGTGGGTTGTGCAAAGAGTACACCTAAATATGGCTTGAACATAATGATTTGGTGGAGGGACTAGGATTCCAACATAAATTCTAGAAGCATGCTGACATAAATTGATTGTTCAATCATATGTGATTAATAATGAGGGTTTATATTAGATAAAAAATATGGATGCTTATATTTATTGCAATGGAAAAATAATTGAGACAAAAAAAGGATGTAGTTATAGTATACAGCCAGAAGCTGTTGTAATACTTGGAGGCTATACAACTTTGGACTCTTCAAAGGAAAATTCATCAAAAGTTGAAACTAATGAGAAACCAAGTGATATAATCTATCAAATACATACATCTAAAATATATTGATAGGTTTTGGCATGTGTCCTATCCAATAACTGATGATGAAGAGTGGTAATACATACTATCATTGGTTAATTTTTTACCCACCAATCAAATGATGGAGTTGTATGTGACCATAGCTACAATGGAGGTTCCATCGACATTGAAAGTTGGGTCATCACTGTAACGCCCCGACCCTAGCTACCCAGAGTCGATGCATTACTTCGTAACATTGGCATGATCACAAAAGATCAAGTCTCGAAAGACCGATTAGTTTAGTAGCCTTGGAAACACTAGATACATTCATAAATGTTACATTACATCATAAAGTGAAAAACAAATAACAAAGTATTCATAGTCCACACTCATATCCTCTTTTGACTATCCCTGCAGGTCATTCATAAAATACTTCTTCACATCCTGGAAAATATTAAAACATTGAAAGGGGTGAGCTCAGATGCTCAGTAAGGATAACAATATTGCGGAATCTTTCATAAATAAACATAAACATTTAAGGCAATGTATAACTAAAACAAAAGCCTTTTAAACTTGAACATCAATATAATATGGCAAAAATAAAATGAGATAATGCCATTTACTTCTTCACATGGATATTCTACTGGTCGAATAATCACATGCAATATCAATAACCACTTTCATAATGATGGAATGCATAATGCCAGACATTCTGAAACATTTTGTCAAGGCCTCGGCCAAGACGTCTAAAATGATTAAGGCCTCGGCCAAAACCATAAATCAAATTGGGAAAGGGCCTCGGCCAATTCCACGTCTAGTTGTCTCATGAGACCTACCGATGCATCGAGGAGCTATAGAAGGCTCCACCCGTCACTTATTAAGTCCAATGCATTCCTCATATGAATAGGTTTAAACATATCATAAACCATAACATAATCGTATCACATAAAACATGCATAAAGGAAACATAACATTTCCACATTTCAATCACAAGATATCAATACAAAACATTGATATAATAAAAATGCTTTCAAAACCATTTTTAATACCAAAATAAAAGAAAGTTAAAACTTTGTATTTATTTTTCATTAAAAAAAATGATGGCTTATAGAGGAAACCGAAACTCAAATAATAGTCACGGCGGCGGAGAAGTCATTGTCACCGCATAAGTACGGAAAGAAAAACATTCCCTTTTTGTTGTTTAGTAAAACGCTTCATATAAAAAAGATTCCTTTTGAATAAACGTAAAAGTCAAAGGGGTTTATACACCGTATAAAAGAAAGTTGTGTATAAAACCAAATATGCCTCAATGAAAGGAGATTGAGACGAAGTCCTTAAAAATATCATTTTTAAAATAAAATAGATCTATTATGTGTATTCACTATAGGTACACATAAAGAAAGTAAAAATACAAAATAATACATAATAATATCATGACATAATTTGAAAGTAGGATATTAACCGAAAGAATGGAAGTTGGGTTAAGAAGTTCCCTTACCTTGCGTCCTGTCCTGACTCGACCGTTCTTTAACCTCCTGAATAATAAACTAGAGTTAATTCCTATTTACTTAAGAACCTTTTTCATGTTCATTATTCCTTTTATATCCCTTATTACCATGTTATGAACATTATGTAATTATTTAAGTTTATAACGGTCATTTTGTCGATCTTAGGTACTTGAGTCAAAAATAACATTCTTATAATTACAAGTTGTTCATGTGGTGATATATCTATTATATCCAGAATTATATTCATGATATAGATATCATATATCTCATATATATCCATTATATACATGCATTTATAATATTCCATAATGTTTAGAGGTAAGAAATAAAATGCACCATTCATGGAGACGGTAAGCCGTACGTACGCATGAACGCTACTTTCATTTCTATTTCATATTTAATTAAATCATAATGATATAAAGTTATATTATAATTCCAGTATAACATCATATATAATATCATTTACTCCATCCTTTATACATCCCACATATGGCATTAACGATTCAAATCACTTTGAGGGGGCGGTAGTCCGCACTTCCTAAAATGAAAATATCGCGTTTACCCATAATGGAAACAATAAAGGTATGCCATAAATGAAAAATACAGAACCTTAAGTAAAACATAAACATATTATATATCATTTATAAATAGAGTGACATCTTAATGGCCACCTTTGAAGGTGTTTTATGAGTGTTGAACAATCATCGTTTCGTGAGGCAGAAATTCGCCATCCACAGAAACCGTATGTTCTTTAACCATTAGATGTAGGTGTGTATAAGTGTAGCTCTAATACTTCTTGTAACAACATATTAGTATATTTAGGATACTGGTGTTGTTACAAAATAAATGAATAAAAATATTTTAGGGGGTTGGAGAAGAAAAATAAAACAAAACAACATTAGGAAGACATTACCTCAAAATCGGGTAACTCTTTTTGATTTGAGCCAAAGGCTTCCTTGGGAAGAGTTCTTCCCAAAGTTAGGCTTCTAGGAGTAAGAGGGGGAAGTTGGGAGAGTATTTGGGCAGAGGTTGGCCGAGCCAAATGGTTTAAAAGTGTGAATGCGGTGGTAGAGGTGGGGGCCTTTTATAAGAGGAGAGGAGGGGCACTCTTGGAAAGTAAGGAAATTTTACATTATTATACAATGCTTTTCAGATTCTAAAGGTCCCACACTTATATAATTCGTGGATAAGGTGATAAGGGTTCGAAATCTACCCATCCAATAGTCTTTGGACAAGTGTAAGCCTTGAATTGTACAATATCTTTTCATTTTATTAAAATCGTTAAATAATGAGGTCATCACTGCATCATAATGATGTCATAAATAATTTAATTTATTTAATGTCTAAAAATTATAAAAAAAATACTATCATGTAGGAAATCTTTTTATCTTTCCAATTACTATTTATAGTCAAAAATATGACTTGTATAACCCCATGTAAAATTTTTTTTACTAAAACATTTCATGTTTGTGTCATTTTTTACTTTAACATTAAATAAAAGGTATTTATGTCATTTCCCAACTAAAGTGGCTCCATGGGGTCCCCAAGTTGACCCATGGATTGTCTTGGTCGGCCATGGCACATACAATGAGGGTAGGACATGTTTCAAACACATCTCATATTATTAAAACATTATTTTTACCTTAAACTACACTAATTACCTCTAATCGTGATTAAGAACTTAAAAGTTACTATTCACCAAAAATTATTTTAATCTCATTGAACCAAATTTTACTTATTAATGACAACCATGTATGTCGGATTTTTGAAAATCAAATCACAGAAGTGGTAATATTTCATTTAAACGAAAAATCAGTTATTTAACTACCACTTAGTGGTTTCACTATTCATCAAAAATTGATGTTTTTCAGAACAATGCCAAAATTTCACCCTAAGCTATAATTGATATTCCGAATTCAAAAATGATATTTATTTTAAAAAATTCCAAACATATAAGTTGCATTAATTAATTTTATAATTAATTCTCGCTGTCACAACAAATAGCGTGTTTTTAAGAAACAATTTATATCAAAAGATTGACAATTGTTTATGTCCAATTTCAATGTTAAATTAATTCTAATGACCACCATTGGATAAAATGTTAAAAATATATTCTAATTATACTTTAAAACCACTAAATAGTATAATTTATCACTATAAATTATTTTGATTAAAAAAGTTGTTTTTAAGTATTTTTCACTATTCATAAAAAATTAGAAGTTCTCAGAAAAATACCAAAAATTCAACATAGGCTAATTTTGATATTCCGAATCCAAAAATGAAGTCCATTTTGAAATATAAAATTTATATAATTTTAAAAAGTGGTTATTACTATTCATAACAGCTACTTTGATTAGTCGCGGTGTTTTAGAACTCGAAGTTGCGTACAATGCAAGCTATTGCATTATTGAATGAGAAGCGTATTGTGGAAGCTCGGGGTGTTACATTCTCCCCTCCTTCAATAAATTGTGTCCTCACAATTTGAAATTTTTCTTGTAAAATAAAAGGATGAAAATAGAAAATACCTTTGTGGAAAACCCACATCGGAAATAAGGTTAATAAAATTTAGTCTTAATAAGAGGGAAATGGAAATAAGAAAGTCACCAACAAATTATGATCTCGATAAGGAGAACATTGGTGGCAATTAGAGACATATAATTGGAGGAAAAACGTAAATATTTGTAGGGAGTGATTGAGGTCATCAATCACAATCAACTGTCAAATTGAGGGCCTCAAAGCCTTCAATCTATGTTGATTTAAAATATCATCAGTTCAACAAGACATAAGGTATTAGGATAACACATTTTTTTTAATATCCCTTTACTAAAGTTTATAAATTAATTTATTCATTGAATAAGAGATAGGTATATATATATTTATGCTTGAAAATTATAGTTTCAACCTTCAACTCATCTTTCACTCAAAAATATAATAGAACTCAAAAATATTATACTTATCCTAATTGTATAAGGTTCCAAATGTTAACACATACCATTTAGATTAGAAAAATTATTTTGTAATAACTAGGGACTTCCTGTAGGCTAGTGGTAGGAAATAAAGGCCTATCGCACTATGGTTGTGGGTTCGATCCCTGCAGCTTTGTCCGACGCGACGGGTTATGCCCCACCCTGCAGGTTGTCCTTTTCCTAAAACTATAGTATTATAATATTCCAGAAATAATATTCATAAATTTTTTAACCTTAAACAATACTATCCAAAGATCAACTTAATCCACTCCAACCTTTATAGTTATCCAAAATACCTTTGTCCAGACTTTCTCTAAAAGGTCTCTTAATTCCAAAATCAATTTATCAGATTCCCCAAACAAAGTAAAGTTTCTCTTATTGTCACATACTAAAAATATGATTACATTCATCATATTAAAACCTTACTGAAACAATAAGTACTACAGTACAATCCTTATATATATATCACATTATTCTAATAACCAGAATATAATCCATGAGTCCAAAAGCACCAATACATTAATTATTCCGCTTCAACTGTAGTAACATCATAAGATTGTCCTTGATCCCTTGGCCTTTTCTGAGGTAAGTTTCCCTGATGCTTAGGACATTCATTTGCATAATGCCCCATTTCCCTACAATTGTAGCATTCAACATTGATAGCCTCTTTCTTTCCCTTGCAATCACGCGCTTGGTGACCTTTTTCTCCACATTTATAACAAACTCCCATTCCTTTTAGGCAAGTACCAGGGTGATTCTTCCCACAATTATCACATAATGGAAAATCCTTCTTTCCCCTTTTCCCTTTATCTGTCTCTTGTTCCACCGTTCTCTTCTTCTCTTGCTTTACTTTGTTGTCATAAGACTTAGAGAATTCTTTTTCTGTCTTTATAGCACATGAGACAATATCTTCGTATGTTGAGAAAGATTGTGATACTAAAGCTCTACGGAGAAATGGTTTTAACCCATCAAAGAAACGATCAATCATACCTCTTGGGTTACGTATATAATCTGCAGCATACCTCGCCATCCTTGTAAAGTTGGCCTCATACTTTGCGACATTCTCATCCTCCTTTTGTCTCAGACTCAGAAATTGCATTTCTATATCTACTCGATGGTCATGAGGAAAGTATTTTTATAAGAAAAGCTCTTTGAACTCCCTCCATTCCATATTCAATACGTCATCATCTTCCTTTGTATTTTGAATCAATGACCACCATTGATCGGCATCTCCAGTGAGGCGGTAGACTACCATGATAACCTTTTCCCTTTCACTACTCCCCAAGGCGTGGAATATTTTCTCTAAGGAGTTTATCCATTGCTCAGCTACTAATGGATTTCTACCCCCATAAAATGTTGGTGGTTGTTGCCTCATGAAGCGGTCTAACATTGATCCTCCACGTTGCGGATCAGGGTGCTCCATACGAGTAAAGTTATTATTCATAACCTGAGTGAGTTGTCCCAGTATGGTAATAAGTTGATCAGCACCAGTTGTAACTCCAGATCCACAATAATTATCTTGAGCAGGAGGGCAATCCCTACATGGAGTGCGTGCATTGATACGGTTTCCATTCCTTCCACTAGGCGCCATTTCTAAACAATGTCATAAACTAGATTAGTTTATGAATTAAAATACATAATTCCATATCTGTAAAACACTTTACATAAATTGAACTATTTATGGATATAATCCATAATCATAAAAAGGAAAGTTTTCTTTGAGGAAGTAGATAATCATAACCCTTCATAGTGGTTTGTAAAGAAAATGAGAATTATCCTAAGAATATCCCCCGGGAGTGTCGTAACCAAGAGTGCAGCAAGGCCCGTTGTCGTGCACCAGTTCCCGTTCGAGTCTAGCTCAAAGTGGTGTTTTCGGGTTTTACCCCTAGGTACATCTGTGCCAGAGCCGCCTCTACCTGCTCGTATCCAGACAGGGATGTATTGCTCAGAAAACTCACAAAATCTCTATAATACCAAAATTCTAGGAAGTTCTTCTATACTAATCCTCAAAGTCTATCTTCGGGCTATGTACTCTAATCAAAGTTTATCTAAATATAGCTTCCAAGGTTAGTACTAAACTGCCTATGATACCAACTGTAACGCCCCGGCCCCAGCTACCCAGAGTCGGTGCATTACTTCGTAACATTGGCATGATCACAAAAGATCAAGTCTCGAAAGACCGATTAGATTAGTAGCCTTGGAAACACTAGATACATTCATAAATGTTACATTACATCATAAAGTGAAAAACTAATAACAATGTATTCATAGTCCACACTCATATCCTCTTTTGACTATCCCTTCAGGTCATTCATAAAATACTTCTTCACATCCTGGAAAATATTAAAACATTGAAAGGGGTGAGCTCAGATGCTCAGTAAGGATAACAATATTGCGGAAGCTTTCATAAATAAACATAAACATTTAAGGCAATGTATAACTAAAACAAAAGCCTTTTAAACTTGAACATCAATATAAGATGGCAAAAATAAAATGAGATAATGCCATTTACTTATTCACATGGATATTCTACTGGTCGAATAATCACATGCAATATCAATAACCACTTTCATAATGATGGAATGCATAATGCCAGACATTCTGAAACATTTTTTCAAGGCCTCGGCCAAGACGTCTAAAATGATTAAGGCCTCGGCCAAAACCATAAATCAAATTGGGAAAGGGCCTCGGCCAATTCCACGTCTAGTTGTCTCATGAGACCTACCGATGCATCGAGGAGCTATAGAAGGCTCCACCCGTCACTTATTAAGTCCAATGCATTCCTCATATGAATAGGTTTAAACATATCATAAACCATAACATAATCGTATCACATAAAACATGCATAAAGGAAACATAACATTTCCACATTTCAATCACAAGATATCAATACAAAACATTGATATAATAAAAACTCTTTCAAAACCATTTTCAATACCAAAATAAAATAAAGTTAAAACTTTGTATTTATTTTTCATTAAAAAAAATGATGGCTTGTAGAGGAAGCCGAAACTCAAATAATAGTCACGGCGGCGGAGAATTCGTAGTCGCCGCATAAGTACGGAAAGAAAAACATTCCCTTTTTGTCGTTTAGTAAAACGCTTCATATAAAAAATATTCCTTTTGAATAAACGTAAAAGTCAAAGGGGTTTATACACCGTATAAAAGAAAGTTGTGTATAAAACCAAATACGCCTCAATGAAAGGAGATTGAGACGAAGTCCTTAAAAAGATCATTTTTAAAATAAAATAGATCTATTATGTGTATTCACTATAGGTACACATAAAGAAAGTAAAAATACAAAATAATACATAATAATATCATGACATAATTTGAAAGTAGGAGATTAACCCAAAGAATGGAAGTTGGGTTAAGAAGTTCCCTTACCTTGCGTCCTGTCCTGACTCGACCGTTATTTAACCTCCTGAATAATAAACTAGAGTTAATTACTATTTACTTAAGAACCTTTTTCATGTTCATTATTCCTTTTATATACCTTATTACCATGTTATGAACATTATGTAATTATTTAAGTTTATAACGGTCATTTTGTCAATCTTAGGTACTTGAGTCAAAAATAACATTCTTATAATTACAAGTTGTTCATGTGGTGATATATCCGTTATATCCAGAATTATATTCATGATATAGATATCATATATCTCATATATATACAGTATATACATGCATTTATAATATTCCATAACGTTTAGAGGTAAGAAATGAAATGCACCATTCATGGAGACGGTAAGCCGTACGTACGCATGAACGCTACTTTCATTTCTATTTCATATTTAATTAAATCATAATGATATAAATGTATATTATAATTCCAGTATAACATCATATATAATATCATTTACTCCATCCTTTATACATCCCACATATGGCATTAACGATTCAAATCACTTTGAGGGGGCGGTAGTCCGCACTTCCTAAAATGAAAATATCGCGTTTACCCATAATGGAAACAATAAAGGTATGCCATAAATGAAAAATACAGAACCTTAAGTAAAACATAAAAATATTATATATCATTTATAAATAGAGTGACATCTTAATGGCCACCTTTGAAGGTGTTTTATGAGTGTTGAACAATCATCGTTTCGTGAGGCAGAAATTCGCCATCCACAGAAACCATATGTTCTTTAACTTTTAGATGTAGGTGTGTGTAAGTGTAGCTCTAATTCTTCTTATAAAAACATCCTAGTATATTGAGTATACTGGTGTTGTTACAAAATAAATGAATAAAAAGAGTTTAGGGGGTTGGAGAAGAAAAATAAAACAAAACAACATTAGAGAAGACATTACCTCAAAATCGGGTAACTCTTTTTGATTTGAGCCAAAGGCTTCCTTGGGAAGAGTTCTGCCCAAAGTGAGGCTTCTAGGAGTAAGAGGGGGAAGTTGGGAGAGTATTTGGGTAGAGGTTGGCCGAGACAAATGGTTTAAAAGTGTGAATGCGGTGGTAGAGGTGGGGGCCATTTATAAGAGGAGAGGAGGGGCACTCTTGGAAAGTAAGGAAATTTTACATTATTATACAATGCTTTTCAGATTCTAAAGGTCCCACACTTATGTAATTCGTGGATAAGGTGATAAGGGTTCGAAACCTACCCATCCAATAGTCTTTGGACAAGTTTAAGCCTTGAATTGTACATTATCTTTTCATTTTATTAAAATCGTTAAATAATGAGGTCATCGCTACATCATAATGATGTCATAAATAATTTAATTTATTTAATGTCTAAAAATTATATAAAAAATACTATCATGTAGGAAATATTTTTATCTTTCCAATTACTATTTATAGTCATAACTATGACTTGTATAACCCCATGTAAAAATTGTTTTAGTAAAACATTTCATGTTTGTGTCATTTTTTACTTTAACATTAAATAAAAGGTATTTATGTCATTTCCCAACTAAAGTTGCTCCATGGGGTCCCCAAGTTGACCCATGGATTGTCTTGGTCGGCCATGGCACATAAAATTAGGGTAGGACATGTGTCAAGCACATCTCATATTATTAAAACATTATTTTTACCTTAAACTACACTAATTACCTCTAATCGCGATTAAGAACTTAAAAGTTACTATTCACCAAAAATAATTTTAATCTCATTGAACCACATTTTACTTCTTAATGACAACCATGTATGTCGGATTTTTGAAAATCAAATCACAGAAGTGGTAATATTTCATTTAAACGAAAAATCAGTTATTTAACTACCACTTAGTGGTTTCACTATTCATCAAAAATTGATGTTTTTCAGAACAATGCCAAAATTTCACCCTAAGATATAATTGATATTACGAATTCAAAAATGATGTCTATTTTAAAAAATTCCAAACATATAAGTTGCATTAATTAATTTTATAATTAATTCCCACTGTCACAACAAATAGCGTGTTTTTAAGAAACAATTTATATCAAAAGATTGGCAATTGTTTATGTCCAATTTCAATGTTAAATTAATTCTAATGACCACCATTGGATAAAATGGTAAAAATATATTCTAATTATACTTTAAAACCACTAAATAGTATAATTTATCACTATAAATATTTTTATTAAAAAAGTTGTTTTTAAGTATTTTTCAGTATTCATAAAAAATTAGAAGTTCTCAGAAAAATACCAAAAATTCAACATAGGCTAATTTCGATATTCCGAATCGAAAAATGAAGTCCATTTAGAAATATAAAATTTCTATAATTTTAAAAATTGGTTATTACTATTCATAACAGCTACTTGGATTAGTCGCGGTGTTTTAGAACTCGAAGTTGCGTACAATACAAGCTATTGCATTATTGAATGAGAAGCATATTGTGGAAGCTCGGGGTGTTACAATCACAATGTCATGAGACTATATCATATTCTCATATTAGAACACATCAAAAAGTTCCATCAGCAATGGTACCTTCATTTCCCTCAGCTACAATTTCAATGGATATTCCCCCACATACTGTAGATGCGTTGGTCGATGATTTTGAGGATGATGACAATTTAGAAGAAGAAGAAGATGAAGAGTAAGTTGAAGATGAAGAGGAAGTGCATGTGGAAGAACAGTCAGTGCCCACTCATGTGAGGTTTAACTGACTGTTGAACCATCCCCCACCATTGAGTTCATGGTCGACGGAAGGCATGAATCGCTTACCAGAATTCGATTTGTCATTTATTACTCCTACTTCAGAATTTCCAGGAATCATTGGGGGCACAGATCGAGTGTCATATGAAGGAGTTTTGAATATTGGGAGAGAGTTTGAGAGTAAATATGCAATGAAAAATTTGATAAAACAATATCACATTGAAAGAAATTACTCTTATGTTATAGAAGAGTAAAAAAGGTTTTATTATTTGATCTGTTGTGATAAATATGATTCAAACTATCAAATACTTCTGCGAGCTATAATTGATAACACTTTTAACAGCTGACACATCATAAGATTTACTCCACACACATGTGTGAACCCAAGATTTTCATAGGAACACTTTTCATTAGATGTTGACTTTGTTTCAACAGTTATTGTTGAAATGATTAGAGCATGTCAAGATGTTCCTGTTGTTCTAGTGATTGAGTGAATCAAACAACTTTTTGGGTATCAGATCTCTTATTATAAGGCATGAGAAGCAAGAAAAAAGGCTATTGTGAAATTGTACGGTGATTGGGATGACTCTTATCAAGTTTTACCACAACTTTTGGAGCTTTTACGCCGCAATAATCAAGTGATCTATCAGTTACATACTACTAAATATGTAACCAATACAACCAATTTGATCAGTCAATGGTTGTTTTTGATAGACTATTTTGGGAATTTTTATCATGTGTGTAGGCTTTTAGACATTGCAAGCAGTTTATATAAATAGATGACACATTTCTGTATGAAAAGTATAAAGGTAATTTATTGATTGCTGCCACACAAGATGGAAATCGTGACCCTCTAACTTTGGCATTTTCAATTGTGGAGAAAGAGAACTTCTCATAATGGAGTTGGTTTCTAGAATGTCTTCGAGAGTTTGTTACAGGCACAGAAGGTATTTGCCTTATCTCAAATCATCATTGTATGATCAAGGAGGTATTACAGTCTGAGGGACTTTCATGGAGAACACCCTATGTCCATCATCAATACTGTATTCGACACATTTCTAGCAATTTATGAAATAGATTCAAGAATGAGTTAATGAAGAAAGCAATCGTAAAAATTGGTATGAATATCCTTTTTCCTATTAAAAATTCCTGTCATGGTTATGATCATATCTGTTCAGATTATTTCTTGTATAATAGCATACGAGCCTCAACAAAAAATAATGGAGGAGCATCTTCAAGATATTCATAGAGTTAATCCAGAAGTTTATGATTACATGATGCAAATTCCAAAATAGAAATGGTCATTGGCATATGATGATGGGAGGAGATATGGTCATATGATGACCAAAATCGTAGAATGCATAAATGGAGTATTCAAGGGAGTTTAAAATTACCAATCATAGGTAATTATGAATATTTGATTATATGTTGCTCAGAAAAGAAGAATTATAATATACTATTAGTATAATGAATTAAATATAAATTATAGGTTTGGTACAAGAGACATTTTATCATAGTG
Organism: Viscum album; assembly: GCA_963277665.1. Lineage (NCBI taxonomy): Eukaryota > Viridiplantae > Streptophyta > Magnoliopsida > Santalales > Viscaceae > Viscum > Viscum album. The sequence goes on along the minus strand of OY728155.1, from coordinate 184,582,089 downwards.
TCAAGTATTTTCTGGAATGGGGAAAGCAAACTGTAGATTGCTTGAACAGAGGGATGTGCTACAGACACCATTTCCAGTGCGATCTCGATACAGTTCTTCAAGAAGCTACAACTTATCGTGTCACCGCATTTAATCGTCCAGAGAAACGATTTGAGGTCTCTGAGCCCGGTGATGATGTGGCTTGTAGCAATGGTCGTATCTAAGTTGTTTTATTGGAGAAGCATTACTGTGAATGTGGAAAGTTTCAAGCATTGAGATATCCTTGTGGCCATATGATTGCAGCCTGTGGTTACGTACACGTATCTTGGGAGCAGTTTGTTGATCCATTCTATCAACTCGACAGTATCAACTCCTACTACAATACTCTGTGGATGCCAATCAGAGAATATCAGAATTTTCGGATCTCTGATGAAACACCTACACTTCTACCGAACAACAGTAGACTTCAACCTAAAGGTAGGCCAAAGTCGACTCATATTCGAAATGAGATGGATTGTCTTAGTGAACAGGCACTTGGAAGAAGGTGTAGCATATGCCGCCAGGAGGTCCATACGAAGACACATTTCCCTAGACAGATAGGGAAATCATCTAATGGTTAAAATGATTTTTGTACTCCATTAGTTACTGTAAACACATTGTACATGTAATCAATATTTTTCCATTGATGAGTTTTGAAAGAATTCATAGTGAATATATATCATCAACATTTAAATAAGTGGCTGTTGTTTTAGAAAAATAACAAGAAATTTTAAAATATAAAAATGTAAGATCGAGGATTTAACAGAATATAAGAATCAGCTAGAGTGAATACTAGTGAAAAATAAATTAAGGATATAACAGAATCTGAGACTACTAGCCTAGAAAATGACAAGTAAAGAAATCGGGAGAATGAGGTCCAACATGAAAAGTGTGATGAACCCACACCTAAAAATCCAAATCCAAGGAAAATGAAGTGGGAATAGTTAAAAAAGGCAAGAACAAAGCTAAATTTGAGGAGAAGATGAGAAATCTATATGTTTCAAACATTGTGGAGCCCCCCTCTCCTCCCGACTGTTAGGGTTGGTGTCCTGAGAACCAACTGTTTTGTACTTTTATTACATGAATGTTCACTTATTATATATTGTTCATTATTCTACATGACTATAGTATAATAATGTCATGGAATATTTGTTGCATTGATAAGTTCATGGTAGATCCCCGCTATGATGAGAAACTTGAAATGCTATAACAATATTCTTAAATAAAGTTCTATGGTTGGATGACATACTATGATAGGACACATAGTATACAGACCGTCATGTGCAAGTACTCGTAAGAAGACGAGAATCTCTCTCATGGAGTTCATACTTGGTAATCTCCAAGATGGGAGATTATGAGAACAGACCCACCAGTAGTAATTCTGCATGTTTTGGTGTCATCAGACATTACTATCTATGAGCATGTGTAATGGTCCTTAGACTGGAAGATTATCATTAACTCATGTCATGACTCGCGCACTTAGATTTGCTGATGAAAATTGTCATGAATACAGTTGGCGGGAAGTAGGGTACGTTGGGTGCATCACGAATGAGATGTTGTTAATGGATAATTCGAGGAAGGATTTGTCCCTTCTATATTTATGGAAGTATATATCTCAGGCCCTTTGATTGAAATAGAACTGTCGAATAAATTCCATGGCCATGGTGACACGAAGAGTTTATTTCTGGAAGTCAAAGAATGAAAGATCAAGCATATAGGTTTATGACACTACCATGAAACCCGCTTGATGAGATATTGAGACAAAGGGATTAAATTACACAGTAAGTGTTCGTATGAGGTGATACATCAATGCGGCATCAACTTCTTTCTCTTGGGTGCCTTGACCCGTTGCTAGACAGTAATCTTGGACTTTAGGCAAGCCCACCTAATGTCAACGAGAAAGAGGCCTAGAGGGTCACAAACTAAGTGTATTCAAGTATCTCAAGTAGAATAAAGATTATTCCTGTACGTGGTTTAATAATTATTCAAGGAAGACTAAATCATTTTAATGTTGGAGGAAGAATAAAATTTAAAACAAGTACACGCCGTGTATTAATGATTACACGTTGTGTAGTTTTTATTTTGAAAACAAGTACATGCCGTGTATTATTAAATGTACATGCCATGTAGTTTTAATTTTGGAAAGGAAATGAATAAATGAAAACAAGATATACACGCCAGGTATATTGAATGTACACGCCGTGTACTTTTCAATGAAAAACAAGTACACACCATGTATTTATTATTACACGTCATATAGTTTTTCCAATCGGGATTTTGAGGATATAATATTGTTTTATTAAATGATATTTATTATAATAAGCATGGGCGCATGTCAAGGAATTAATTATTCGACATGGGGTTTTCAATAAGAGTCAATGAAATAAATAAAACACGTAACGCGTTTATTTATTGTCATAACTTTGCAACCTCAAACCCGATTATAAATATCCTCACAACCCCAACTCTTTTCTGAAAAGAGAATCATTGTGCACAACAATTCTAGAGAATTATTTCAAGGCCAAAAGAACCTCTTCCTCCAATAACACTCTCAAGACTGAGAGAGATTCTCTTCCATCGGATCAAGACGATCTAAGGTAGACAATGCAAGTAAAGGTTTCTCCACGCTAGCACCCGGAGACTCCTTTGGTGACGTCTAGAGATACGAGGTGCACGTGTAGATCACCGCTAGAGGAAGTCTACACTTGGCTTCTGCGATGCAACGACGAATCACATTGGAACGTGATCAAGAATATCAATGAACAAAGAACACCCAAAAGGTACTTCTTGTCAATTAATTAAATTAATTATAATCAACCTGTGACGGTCCACTTTTGTGGTTCTGGGACCTCTCTTCTTCTTTGTCTATTTCTATGAATCGATCCGTGGAGACTGGCATTTATTGTCATATTGATCCCAGATTGATCATTGCTAATGAAAAAAAACCAAGTGGGAACATCCACCCACGAGCTTCCGCTATGCTCAGAACCTTCAATTGGTATCAGAGTGAGGTTACAACGTTGATTATAGTTATTTAATTTTTGTTGATAATTTACGCATTTATATTTGATTCAATTCGTGATAAATCGTTCTATTAAACTGAATGAACAAGATCTGTTCTTCCTCCTTCGTTTCTAGATTCACATCACAGAAACAACCTTTTAATTTTAATTTTAATTAAAATAAAAATGAGGAAATCATCCGGAGGAGCCGCTCTTTCTGTCTGTACAAAACGAGAATACACGGCGTGTAATGAAAACTACACATTGGGTACTTAGGTTCAACGAACCAGTACTGGTCCGCCAAACCACGCCATGTGAATTGAGTACACCTGAGTATTTATTACCCCGTGTTGAACAGAAATGAACAGAGCATGGGAATAGGAATACACGGCGTGTATGTTGAATTAACACGCCGTGTTGTCCGATCTAGTCCAGGTGAAACCGTGTACAAGGAGAAGTCGTGTTCCGCGTACACGGGATTTCCAGGCCGGTAAACCACGTAACAAGGATGTACATGTTGTGTTAGATTAATCTACATGCCTTGAACTCTAAAATTTCCAAAGAAGAGAAAACACACCAAATCCCCCGGCGTGTACTTTGGATAAAGGGTGAAAAGAAATACACATTATGTAAATATAAACTACACACCGTGTACTTTCCAGAAATGGAATTTCACCAGGTTTCCTCCAAAAGTACAAAGATCTGTACAAGGGATATGAATGAGAAGAATCTCAAGAAAATTCAGAAAGGAATTTAAGATAAAGAATTTATTAATTATAAGATCATAATTAATTAATTTCAAGTGTGACTTATCTTAAATAATAGAACGATTAAAAGAATTTGAATTATAAATATGTGTAAATGTTGTTGCATTCTATGGATGATCATGAGCTAGACCAAAGAACCTTTGTATGTGTGTATGATTTCATTTAAATTTGTTTAAATTCGTTGGCCTATGAGCCTTCTTCCAATAAAATGTAGGGCTTGCGTGCCCATTGTTTCTTTAATGTAAACCCCATGTAATATAGGATCTCCCGAGATAGAGGAGACGGTTCAAAACCTGAAGCCGAGGCAAAAACAACCCAAGAAGATACAATGGTGGACAGGTGGGAGCTGCAAAATACGAACCATCGGTTCAAGGTGTTTTTCCCTAGGTCAGGGTTAGCTTATCAAACCACTAGATAAGCTAACCAGAAAATCTCATGATCATGTCATCTTATTTTATTTCTATCTGATTTCATGGTTTATTTATTATGTATGTGTTGTCGTGATCACATAGTTAATAAAATGAGCAAGCATGCAAAGATGGAATAAAATAAAAACCAGACTATGCGTAAACATTATCGGAACATGGTTAATCACTTAAGAAAGCACCACTTAATATTAACAAGCATGTGATAATGCAAAACTACGCATAAAGGATTAAAATCCCCCAATATCATATTAAGTCAGATCAAGCCTTCTGTTACTTGATTAAGGGCAAGACTCAATAAAACTATGTGTTTGACCAACCCTTGTTGGGACACTTAATTTTATAAAGGAATCCCTTATGAAAGGTTTCAAGTTGACTTAACCATATTACATCTATAGGAATAGCCTTTTATAGAATTGATGTAATATTGGAGGCTAGAGTTGAGGAAATCCAAGTCAGGATTTCAGGATTGGGGAGTCCACTCAATAGATCAAGGAACTGTAAGCTCACAGTTGGCAAAGACCTGCCTACCTAAATACCTTCAAATAGCTTGACCAACCCTTTTTGGGGTTATGCGAAGAGGAATATGGATCCTTGACACTAGAATGTCAAAGCAACTAGACATTATGAGTACAATGGTGAGGGCCATTGGGACTTGATAAAATAGTGGGAGACTTAATAAAATTTATTATTTCTCATAAAATGTAATCAAGAAAGTACTGATAAATCTTCTCTTTTAATTTGTATAATATTACAAACTCATCAACCACATTTTCTCTGCGATCAATTCTGGATAAAGACAACATCCTCACCGGTAGTAACTTTCAGGAATGGTTTAGGAACCTTTGGGTTATCCTACGCCATGAACGAAAGTTTTACGTGCTGGAGTCCTCACTTCCTGATTCTCCTGCCCTAGGGGCGAGTGATGAAGATTTCCTGGTCTATGATCAACATTTGAGTGACTCACTCGATGTTCAATGTTTGATGCTATCATTTATGTCTAGTGAGCTCATGAAGTCTCATGAAGACATGGATGCCTACAACATGCTTGAGTACCTCTGTGGTCTATACAAGGAGAGAGCAAGATATAAAAGGTTTGAGATCTCCAAGGCTTTATTTCAGAGAAAGCTTGGAGAATGTGCCCCAGCTGGGCCTCATGTAGTCAAGATCATTGGCTACATTGAGTGCTTGGAGGTTCTAGGGTTTAAACTCCCCGAAGAACTGGGTACCGATCAGATTCTTGCATCACTCCCCTAGAGCTTCTCCAACTTTTTTGTAAATTTCAACATGAACAACATTGAGAAGTCTCTATCTGATCTTCTTATCCTCATTCGCCAAGTGGACAATGATATGAAGTGTGAAAATCCTTCTGTTCTCATGGTGAATAAAAGGAAAGGGAAGGCAAAGAGATTTAAGCCCAAAGTTTCTTCAAGGCCTTCCAAGAAAAGGAAGATCAAAGGGGAGGCAAGAGAACATGATGCTGTTTGTTTCGCATATGGCAAGAAGGGCCACTGGAAGAAAAACTGCACCCAGCCAAGGAAGCAAAGGGAAGCTTCAGGTGCGTTTGTTATCGAATGCAATATATCTATTTCTACCAATTGGGTATTAGATACTACTTGTGGTACTCACATCTTTATCCAAATACAGGAACCAAGTAGATTCAGAAAGATTGACTGAGGTGAGGTGGATCTACGGGCAGCCAACGAAGCCAGACTCGCTGTTGTAGCTGTCGGAGACTACCATCTCACATTGCCTACTGGGATGGTCTTGGTTTTGAAAGGATATTATTATGTACCCTCTGTAACCAAAAACATTATTTTAGTATCCAGATTAGATATTGATGGATTCATCTTCAAGTTTGGAAGTGGATGTTGCTACTTTTATAAAGATAGCATTTGTTTTGGTAGGACACATTTATATAACGACCTTTATTTGTTAGACTACACAAAACAAGTAATGGAAATCGATGACAAAGTTAATTCACATGACTCATACCACACCCAACTTGGGCATCACCGGCTAGGTCATTTCAACGAGAAACATTTGACAAAATTACACCAAGATGGGTATTTAGATTCTTTCGAACTAAAACCACTTGGTGTATGTCATGCGTGTCTACAAGGAAAAATGACCAAAGACCCATTTAGTGGGAAAGGTGAAAGGGCTAGAGAGATTCTAGAATTAGTTAACAAAGATGTGTGTGGACCATTTACAGTTGAAGCAAGGGGTGGGTTCCCGTAATTCATAACTTTTACTGATGATTTTAGTAGATATTGATATATTTACTTAATGAGGTATAAGTCATATTCTTTTGAATGGTTCAAATAATACAAGAATGAAGTTGAGGACCAGCTTGGTAAGAAGATTAAGAAACTCCACTCAGACAAAGGAGGAGAATAACTTAATCAGGACTTCATTGATTTCTTACGGGAGTTTGGGATTCTATCTCAACTCACTCCTCCTTAAACACCATAGTGGAATGGTGTAATTGGAAGGAGGAACCACACCCTGTTGGACATGGTGAGATCAATAATGAGTCATGTGAGTCTTCCATTATCCTTTTAGGGATATGCATTACAAATAGCAGCACACATACTAAACTAAGTACCAACTAAATCGATAAATGGTATTCCATACGAGTTATGGAGTGGACGCAAAGCCATGTTATCAAATTTACATGTGTGGGGTAGTGAAGAATTTGTTAAGTCCTCTTTAGGTAACAAACTTGCACCCCGAGGCCCAAAGTGTATCTTTATAGGATATCCCAAGGAAACAAGGGGATATTACCTATACAAACCCTTATACAAAAATGTTAAAGTGGAAAGACATGCCATATTACTTGAGAGAGAGCACATCTCCAAAATATATAGTGGGAGTGAGATAGACTTTGATGAAGTTGAGGCTCAAGATACACAAGAGTTGGTACAAGAACAAATTTCACAAAGCCCCGTGGAAGAACAATCTGTTCCAGAGACACAAGAACTGTGTAGGATCACGAGAGAGGTGAGAGAACCAGAACAATATGGTTTTCTTGTCACTGAGGATGGTGACTCATTATTGGTTGACAATGATGATCCTCTTACCTACAAGGAAGCAGTTGAAGGAACAGACATTGCCAAGTGGTAAGAAGCTATGAATTATGAAATGGATTCCATGTACCAAAACTAAGTCTGGATTTTGGTAGATCCTCCAGTTTATGTAAATCCTATTTGTAATAAATGGGTATTCAAGAAGAAACTGGACATGGAGGGGAAAGTCATCACCTATAAGGCATGACTGGTTGCCAAAGGTTTTAGACAGCGTCAAGGAATTGACAATGATGAAACCTTTTCACCGGTTGCGATGCTGAAATCCATCAAAATCCTATTGGCCATTACCGCTTACTATGACTATGGAATTTGGAAAATGGATGTCAAAACAGCATTCTTTAACAGGAACCTCTAGGAAGATGTCTACATGATGCAACCTGAAGGGTTTGTGACTCCAAAGGATGCCAACAAGGTATGCAAGTTTCCAAAATCCATTTATGGATTAAAGCAAGCATCAAGGTCATGGAACATTCGTTTTGATGAAGCTGTAAAGGAATTTGGATTTGTTAAGAATAAATGTGATCCTTGTGTCTACAAGAGGTTTAGTGGAAGTGCAATCGTTTTCCTAATAGTATATTTTGATGACATATTACTAATTAGAAATGAACTACCTGTCTTACAGTCAGTTAAGGCATGGTTGGATAAATGATTCTCCATGAAGGACTTGGGCGAGGTGGCATATATTCTTGGGATCAAGATCCACCGTGATAGATCCAAGAGAATGTTGGGCCTGAGACAAAGTACATACATTGACAAGATACTGAAGAGATTTAGTATGGAACAATCTAATAGGGGATTGTTGCCAGTGTCACGTGGCATTCATCTTTCCAAGAAAATGTGTCCTCAGACACATGAGGAAAGAAATAAAATTGCAAGGATCCCTTACACATCTGTGATTGGGTCAGTCATGTATGATATTCTATGTATAAGGCTGGATGTTGCTTACGCATTAAGTGCGGTAGGAAGATATCAAGTTGATCCAAGAGACCAACATTGGATGGAAATCAAGACTATCCTTAAGTATCTGAGGCGTACTAAGGATATGTTCCTGGTTTATGGAGGAGATGAGGAACTAGTCATCAGAGGACATGTAGATGCTAGTTTCCAGACTGATCAAGATGACATGAAGTCACAGACTGGGTACATCTTCAGTTTGAATGGAGGTGTAGTGAGCTGGAAGAGCTCAAAGCAAAGTGTGGTGGCAGATTCTACAGCAGAGTCCAAGTATATCGTATCTTATGAGGTAGCTAAAGAAGCGGTATGGATGCAGAACATCGTCCAAGAGTTGGATGTAGTACCTAGCAGTAAAGATCCTATCACACTCTATTGTGATAATACTGCAGCGGTGGCACTTGCAAAAGAGCCAAGGTCACATCAGCGGACAAAGAAAATACTTCGGAAGTATCATCTCTTGAGGGATTTTTCTCAGAGAGGTGAAGTTGCAGTGAGAAGTATTTCCACGGAAGACAACGTGGAAGACCCCTTGACTAAAGTCTTGACTCAGCAGAAACATCATCATCATGTGAGGTCTAGCGGACTAAAAGTCATAGGTTGTTGGATATAGTCCAAGTGGGAGTTTGTTGGTGTTGGTGTCCTGAGAACAAACTATTTTGTACTTTTATTACATGAATGTTCACTTATTATATATTTTTTTATTGTTCTGCATGACTATAATATAATAATTTCATGGAATATTTGTTGCATTGATAAGGTCATGGCAAATCCCTGCTATGATGAGAACCTTGAAATACTATTATAATATTTTTAAATAAAGTTCTACGGTTGGATGACATACTATGATAGGACACATAGTATACAGTCTGTCATGTGCGAGTACTCGTAAGAAGATGAGACTCTCTCTCATGGAGTTCGTACTTAGCAATCTCCAAGATGGGAGATTATGAGAACAGACCCGCCAGTAGTAATTCTGCATGTTTTGGTGTCATCATACAGTACTATCTACGAGCATGTGTAATGGTCCTTAGACTGGAAGATTATCATTAACTCAAGTCATGACTCGCGCACTTAGATTTGCTGATGAAAACCGTCACGAAGACAGTTGGCAGGAGGTAGGGTATGTTGGGTGCGTCACGAATGACATGTTGTTAATGGATAAGTCGAGGAAGTATTTGTCCCTTCCATATTTATGGAAGTAGATATCTCGGGCCCTTTGATTGAAATAGAATTGTCGAACAAATTTCATGGCCATGGTGACAAGACAAGTTTATTTCTGGAAGACAATGAATGAAAGATCAAGCATATAGGTTTATGACACTACTGTGAAACCTGCTTGATGAGATATTGAGACGAAGGGATTAAATTATACAGTAAGCGTTCATATGAGGTGATACATCAATGCGGCGTCAAATTCTTTCTCTTGGGTGCCTTGACCCATTGCTAGAGAGTAATCTTAGACTTTAGGCAAGCCCGCCTAATGCCAACGAGAAAGAGGCCTAGAGGGTCACACACTAGGTGTATTCAAGTATCTCATGTAGAATAAAGATTATTCTCGTACGTGGTTTAATAATTATTCAAGTAATCCTTAATCGTTTTAATGTTGGAGGAATAATAAAATTAAAAACAAGTATACGTCATGTATTAATGATTACACGTCTTGTAGTTTTTATTTTGAAAACAAGTACACGTCGTGTATTATTAAATGTACACGCTGTGTAGTTTTCATTTTGGAAAGGAAATGAATAAATGAAAACAAGATATACACGCCATGTACATTGAATGTACACGCCTTGTAGTTTTCAATGAAAAACAATTACACGCCGTGTATTTATTATTACACGCCGTGTAGTTTTTTCAGTCAGGATTTTGAGGATATAATATTGTTTTATTAAATGATATTTATTATAATCAGCATGATCACATGTCAATGAATTAATTATTCGACATGGGGTTTTCAATAAGAGTCAATGAAATAAATAAAACGCGTAACGTGTTTATTTATTGTCATAACTCTACAACCTCAAACCCGATTATAAATATCCTCACAACCCCAACTCTTTTCCGATAAGAGAATCGTTGTGCACAACAATTCTGGAGAATTCTTTCAAGTCTGAAAGAACCTCTTCCTCCTAGAACGCTCTCAAGACTGAGAGAGATCCTCTTCCATCGGATCAAGACGATCTAAGGCAGACATCACAAGAAAAGGTTTCTCTACGCTAGCACCCGGAGACTCCTTTGGCGACGTCCAGAGATATGAGGTGCACGTATGGATCTCTGCTAGAGGAAGTCTACACTTGGCTTCTGCAACGCAATGACGAATCACATCGGAACGTGATCAAGAATATCAACGAAAAAAGAACACCTAAAAGGTACTTCTTGTCAATTAATTAAATTAATTATAATCAACCTGTGACGATCCACTTTTGTGGTTCCTGGGCCTTTCTTCTTCTTTGTCTATTTCTGTGAATCGATCCGTGGAGACTGGCGTTTATCGCCATATTGATCCCAAATTGATCATTGCTAATAACAAAAATCCAAGTGGGCACATCCACCCACGAGCTTCTACTGTGCCTGGAACCTTCACCGATGAGGACTTCTTCAGTATGCCATTTCTACCATTTTTAGGAGCCCCAAGACCATATGGCTCCACGCATGATTTTGGGACGTCATCCATGTATGATTTTGGGTCATCATCCACGCATGATTTTGGCCAGACCTCTACACAACATCATGACGGGGCACCAGATGCACCAGAAGCGGAGGATCCCGCTGCTAGGACACCGGAGCAACGCATACGTCGGATATGGGGAGGATGTGAGATTCAGATGCCACGTTGTGGTACCGGGGGGCATCAACGTTGATTTATTCAGATGCCATGATATATATGTTAAAAACCTTATTTATTTAGATAAATGATTGTTATTTAGATAAATAATTAGAAAATAAAATATATAGTATATACAAAATAATTTAAATGAAACTTGAAACATTGATATCCAGTATAAATTTTTATATCCAATTCACTGCAAGAAAGGCCAGAAGGTCCAAACATGGTGTGTTTATGTGGACCTTCTGGCCTTTCTTGAAGTGAATTGGATATTAAAATTTATACTGGATATCAAGAAAGGCCGAAGCCGCCTTTCATTTTGGGGGAAACACCACCATAGCTTCCTACATCTAGCTTAACCGTTCAATTCAATTTCATTAAATCTGGACAGCCCCTCATTTTTACCGAATTATCACTCACATATCCAGATTAACCCCCCTATTCCGACGCCTCTGGGTTCAGACCATTCGACGAAGGATAGGTGGTCATAGTAAACCTCCGAGTGAGAGTGAAGGAAGACACGTTTATTGTTTTAGATAAAACCCCGCTATTGACAGGACGATTAATCATGAACTCACATTTTTGATGTCATTGATATTTTTTATCTATTAAAACAGGTTTTATTTAGTTATATGATATATATTTTATACCTTATTCTTTGAGTTAAGACTATTGTTTATTGTTTTAAGTTATGATGACTTTGACAGAAGAATTGATTATATTCTTACTGCTTTATCAGGGGCAGCTTTGATATTGTTAATGATTCTACATATGGGCATTTCTTGGACGTGTTTCATGCCCATCTTGTATCTAGAATTCATCGGAAGGCATATGAGTTCTCAAAACAAATGTTTGTTGTACTGCAGTTCAAACTTCTCCCTTGGTGCAACTTTGGTTCATAGATGTTACAGGAATATTGTCTGGCATGGGAGGATTTTGCCCTTTATTTTTTTCCTCGATCTTTCAGGGTTTTTTTCCTGAAAATTTGTTGGTTTTTATGTTTATAGTATACTTGTATGTTAGTGTTTGGAATGGATAGATCAAGGAGGTCCTATAATAGCCTTTTGAAGAGGATAAAGGATAAATATTTGCTGATGAAGAGTTCGATGGGCTATGTGGAATCGTTGGTGTTTTCATCTGATCAATTGGGTCTGGGGAAATGGGGTGGCAACTGTGGAAGAAATTATAATGGTTGGATGCACGGCGGCGTTGAAGGGGTTGGTATTTGCAGAAACGGGAACAAATGAGCATTTCATGTGGCATATCTTTCACTATACCTTGATGCGGCCGGATGTTGATATGGTGATGGACATGGCGGGTGGAAGAATGGATTTCGTTATCCCATGAAAGGAGATATAACATGTTCTCATGCATAAAAGATTATAGATGTATGTGATACTAGCGACACCGTGCATCATATTGATGCAGGGTTGACTCCTATATGTTTAATCAATGTTTAAAGTTTCATTTATATTGGTCCTATAGTTTAAGTTTTATAGTCTTTCAAAGTCGCGTACTTGAAACATTTTTAAGTTTCAAGTAGGCGGTTTTGAAAGATTATAAATTAATTTTCATCAACATTTTTTAGAAAGTTCTTTTTGTTTTTAACTATTTCTTATATGTTTAATCAATGTTTAAAGTTCCATTTATACTGGTCATATAGTTTATGTTTTATAGTCTTTCAAATTCGCGTACTTAAAACATTTTTAAGTTTCAAGTAGGCGGTTTTGAAAGATTATAAATTAATTTTGGTCAACATTTTTTAGAAAGTTATTTTTGATTTCAACTATTTCTTATATGTTTAATCAGTGTTTAATGTTTCATTTATATTGGTCGTATAGTTTACGTTTTATAGTCTTTCAGAGTCACGTACTTGAAACATTTTTAAGTTTCAAGTAGGTGGTTTTAAAAGATTATAAATTAATTTTCATCAACATTGTTTAGAAAGTTCCTTTTGTTCTCAACTATTTCTTATATGTTTTAATCAGTGTTTAAAGTTTCATTTATATTGGTCTTATAGTTTACATTTTATAATCTTTCAAAGTCGCGTACTTGAAACAGAATCCCACATCGGAAACGCAGAATGTACTGTGTAGGAAAAAGAGAACCAGAAAACAATATAAATGAAAATTTTGTTTATATATATATAAACAAAACAAAACAAAAAAATAAAAATAACAATTTTTAAATAAGAACAAAACAAAACAAACAAATAAAAATTATATATCTAAACAAAACAAAACAAAACAAAATTTTTAAACAAAACAAATAATAAAAAAAATTAAATTAAAAAAAAATTATATATAAACAAAACAAAACAAAAAATAAAAATAATAATTTTAAATAAAAAAATTATTATTTTTTATCCAAAGGCGGCACACGGTGCCGCCTTTAAGGTGTAAAAAAAAAAATTTAACCCAGGGGTATTTAAACTTTTTTTTTGAAAAAATGTAAAAAAAAACCCAATTATAGTAAATGTATAATAATAAATATAATAAATTTTAAAAAATATATAAAAAAACAAAAACGCCACTTGAAGTGGCGCTTTACTATAAAATTCAATAGCGTCACTTCAAGTGATGCTAGGACAACTCATTTTCCTAATTAAACTCAACCCTACCCCATTAAAAAAAAATGACCCCTCCCCTAAATTTGCCGTGCGGTGCTTTCGGTACTCGAGTGAGATGTGGTGATGGTGTGATGGTATTCCATATAATATCCCGTTCTCCCACCGCCTTCACAACAATGGAACAACGGTGGGGGATTGATATGAATGGATTCCACTGCAACTGCTTCCAACCCCATGTGGCTGCCTCTGTCTTTTGGGGCCCCCTGCCGGCCGTCGTTCTACTCGAAGGCCTTCAAGGCCGACTGTCCGGCGGCCTACAGCTACGCCTTTGACGACCCCGCCAGCATCTTCACATGCTCCGCCGCCGATTATGTCGTCACCTTCTGCTCACCCAGGTCGTGCGGGGTTTTTTTGCATACCGATCCATCGCTAAATACCTATTTGCATTAACATCCACTGATTCGAGATTTGTGACTGTTTAGGTCCCAGCCGGTGCGCACGTACCACGACAAGAGGGGCTCCGCATCAGTCGCCGGGGAACGGTGGGGCACGACGGTTCTTTTGGTCTTGGTAGGATTAATATTGTCTCGTGTTTGATCCTGAGTTTGCTAGGATTAATATTGTCTCGTGTTTAATATTGTCTCGTGCTTCCATATAACATAGTTGTATCCTGATCATTAAAATAATGATATATAAAAATTAATAGGGTCGTCAAAAATAAAATAAAGGTAGAGGAATTTTATTTCATGTCAAACGAAACCTGAAATGTTTCTATGTCGTGCATGAGGGCGGCGATACTGTGAAGTGCTTCGCAATTCCTGAAGAACTTGAAATTGGCTCCGTTATTTGATGCAGAATCTTTCCAATGGGAGTTTTCAGAGGAAATTTCTAATGAGAATTTCAAGTGATTCAAAAGAACTGATTTTTCATCTAGTAATTTGTAGTGGGAATTTAAAGACGATCTAACAATTTGTGCACATAAATTGTATAAGTCAAAATAGACGAGTTCGAGCTTAATGTGCATGGTGCACACGATTCACAACACATAAATTTATTAGATTTGAATATTGTGTAGTATTTGTGGAGCATGACAATGCTAACATTACAAAATCAAACTGCAATACAGAATTTTTTTCGATATAAACAATGTTCCAAATTCACAAAAATGCACCACATGTCGCAAACCTGACCCAACGGGGCTCGACCAACAACTACCCCATGCCCACCTCTATAGGCCATTGGGTGGCGACAAGCGCTGAAAGATATTACCTAAATGGGAGGCCTTTGCCTAATATACCTGCACGAACACACCTGATCATCTCAATGCAGAAGTGCAGAGGAATAATAATAAAAAAAATGCAATATCTAGAGAATAACCATGCATGTAAAAAAATATCTCGGGTGTACAAGAATACGACAGTGTACACTGAAAAATAAATGGGCAAAATACATACCCAACCAAAAAGATGTCCCAACCTGACAAAACTGAAAAAGTAAATGCCGAGAGTACCCAGCTCTGAATCTCCAAGCTTCGACCACCGTACACAACCAAATGCACCATGTATCCCTATGCTCCTCTGTAATTGCCGCTGATCTGTCCATCATCTACATACGACACGACACGTGCAGGAAAAACCAATGCAAGGGTGAGTATATACATACCAAGTTGGACATCCCAAAAGTTAAAGGAGGAGCTGTAACAGACACCATAGAAAATAGACAGCTCAACCCGAAGCAAGAGAGTACAAAATCAAACAACATGGATACAAATATATATATATATATGCTTACCAAAGAAGCCCAAATAAGAGAGAAAGAGGATCTCAAACCCACAACTCAACTAAGGAAAAGAGTGCCATCGATTCCAAGATGTCCATCAATGATGCCCAACATCTCACGCGTCTATTTGAAGTGACATCAAAGTCAAGTCACACCTCGTCATTGTGCCGCACAGTCAAGGAGACACAATCTCTAGGTAGATGACTCATGCCCTGGTACAACAGGGGGTGCCACTCAGTAGGTAGCTAGAGGACTCATACCCTGTCCCATAAGAGGGTGCCACTCTGATGGTTGAGGACCTATGCCCCGACTCTGTAGGAGGGTTCCGCTCAATAGTCAATAGAGAATCTATGCCCAGCACAAATGGAGGGTGTTACTCTAGTAGTTGGTAGACGACCCATGCCCAGCCCAGCTGGAGGGTGCCACTCTATTAGTCGGTAGAGGACCTATGCCCAGCCCAGCTGGAGGGTGCCACTCTACTAGTCGTTAGATGACCCATGCTCAGCCCAGCTGGAGGGTGCCACTCTAATAGTTGAGGACCCATGCCCTAATACCATAGGAGGATGCCACTCTAATAGTCAAGGACCCATGCCTTGATACTGCAGGAGGGTGCCACTCGAATAGTAGATAGAAGACTCATGCTCTGCTCAGTAGGAGAGTGCCACTCTAGTAGTCGGTCGAGGACCTACTCCCTGCCCAGAAGGAGGGTTCTACTCAGAGAGTAGATAGATGACTCATGCCCAGCCCAGCTAGAGGGTGACACTCACTACTGGAAAATGGACCTATACCCACGGTTTTCCCCAAAACTGTGGGGATAGACCCCCCCCCCCCTATACCCACGGTTTTCCAAAACCATGGGTATAGGTGTCTTTTCAAGACCTATCCCCACGGTTTTCCAAAACAGTGGGTATAGAGGGGTCTATCCCCACGGTTTTGGAAAACTGTGGGGATAGGTACTTAAAAGACACCTAAACCCACGGTTTCCCAAAACCGTGGGGATAGGTCTGGGCTAAAATACCTATACCCACGGTTATGAAAAACCGTGGGTATAGTTCACTTTTGTGTGCGCGGGAATTTTTTTTTTCCGCGGGAAGGAATTTTTTTGGCGGGAACCCTATACCCATGGTTCTTCCCTCTATACCCACGATTTTTATAACTATATTTAACTAAATATATATATATATATATATATATATATATATATACATATAGGTGAAGTTAGGGTAGTGGTTAGATGCGGTGTTTGCAGCGAAGAGGTTGCGGGATCGAAACTCGGCGCCTGCATTATTTTAGGACCTATACCCACGGTTTTGAAACCGTGGGTATAAGTCGTTGACACCGTGGAAATTGGTTATGTTTTGGTGACACGTTGGCAGGACACCTATACCCACGGTTTTCCAAAACCGTGGGTATAGGCTGGAGACCTATACCGACGCCGTTCTAGCCCACGGTTCCCAAAACCGTGGGTATAGGCTATACCCACGGTTTTGGGGGCTATACCCACGTTTTTGAACCGTGGGTATAGGCTATTTTTCTAGTAGTGACTCTATAGACAGGTAGAGGACCCATACTGTCACGACCCGACCCAAGTTGGGGTTCAATCCACAACTACCCCAAAGCTCGCCTCCAGAGGCCAGGGGGTGGCAACAAGTGCCAAAGGCGTAACTAACTCAAGGAGGCCTTTACCTAAGTACATGTACACACACACACACACAAAAAACTCAATGAAAAAGTGCAGAGGGAATGGAATTAAAGAAACAACACTGCTATAAATAAATCAAACGTGCATGGATCTCTAAACAGTACAAAGCACGGTAGTGTAAACTGAAAAGAAAAGGGAAAAAATATACTTCCAATCGAAAAAGTGTCCCAACCTAAAAAAAGGTACTAGAAAAAACAAAACAGTTGAGAGAACCCATGTTTTGGATCCCAAGCTACAACCACCATATACGGTCCAAGCACCTAGTATCCCTAAGCTCTTCTAAAGTCACGATCAACCTTTCCATTGTCTGTATAAGTCACTACATGTGTGTAAAAAACCCATGAAGGGGTGAGTATAAGAATACCCAGTAGGATTCCCCGAAAGGATGATGGGGGAGAAGTAAGAGATACAACTGAAAAGGAAAACAGTAGATAGAACAAGGTATAGTGAAAGAGTACAACTCAACCCAACAAGAGAGTGAAAGTAAACTCATCCAAAAACAAGGAGCTAGACACAATGATAAGATAAACTTATCATCGAGTCTTTTCTACATATAACAGGAGATTAGACTCATCTAACCACGGGAAGCTAGACACGAAAAGAATATGGCATACCCCGTGTGTCTTCGACTCTCCTGGAAGGAGAGTAACCAAACCCAAGGAGTGGGTACTAAAGAAGGATATGTATATATATATTCTCAATCAAAGAAACCCAAACAGGATAGTAGGGGATCTTCATATCAGAGCTCATGCCAAGAATAAGAGTAGCCAAAAGTTCCAAGAGAATCCATCAACGATGACCAACATCCCACACGTCTGCCCTGATCACAAAATTTTAAACAACTCAATCACCACACCTCGATACTATCTGATTTGGATGGAACTAACTCGCCCACATAGTTTCAGTCATGTTACAAAAACACGTCTCAGTGGGGAAAGCATTCCTCTTTCTCATGAGTCCAAAAGCTATGTCAAACCACATCTCATCACTATACCACATATTTGAGGGGGCACAAACTCTTTGTAAGGATCCAATGCCCTGGTACAACAGGAGGGTCCTACTCTGATAGTCACCGAGGAAATCCACTGCCCAATCCTACCACAGGATACCACTCAGGAAGGTCATCGAGGAACTCCACCACCCAATCCTACTAGAGGGTAATCCTGGTAAGGTCTTTAGGTAACTCCATTGCCCAGCCCTACTGATCGTGTTGTTGAGCGTGTCAAATTAGTTGTTTAGTTTTTACTAGAATTTCTACAGTATAACAGCAACCCTAGGTCGTCTCTCGATGGAGCCTTAAATCATTAATTGAAAAAGAGGGTTTTGATTAGGAAAATATAAGGGGAATGGGATTTAATAAAACTTAGGTTTTGATGATTAAAGATTACAATAGAAAAACTAAAGTGATAAAACAAAGTAGAAATGAACAAGATTAATTAAACGTGATCAACCCAGGGGAGTATCGTGATGCTCATCCTTCATTACTTCAAAAGAAAGGGTATAGATATTTTAATCCCTAGTTTGTAACACCTATTACCATAATGTAACACACAATGATTCACCAGACACTATCGATGATTGGGTGATTTGTGTTTGACTTCATAACCGAAACTCACCAAGGCAACACACGAATAACTCGATGTGCTATCCAGGTTTGTATGTTATTTCTTTGTGATACCATGAAATAAATTTACATGGACTTGATAGTGCATATGTGAGTTCAGTTGACCAATATGAACCACACAAACACCGTAATTGAATGAGGGATGAAAAAGGGATGAACAGTGTGTGAAACATCACATGAAAGGGTACCCCCAAACATGATCATTTGAGTTTGAGTATAACATACCAATATATAAATAAATTAAATAAAAATAGAGGATGATGAAAAAAAACATACAACCTTCAATTAAAAATATCATTCAAAACAATACAAGTATGAATATAGGGATTATATCACATTCCTCCCCGGATGATCATAAGGGGTTTAGAAACCCATGAGAGGGGAGGAAGAAGAAGATGTTGAAGTAGAACTTACCATTGCCTAAAGAACTTATAGGGATGTTGAGAAGACTCCTTGGGGACTCCAAAATAGCAACACCTTTCCTACTAGCTGAACTCTCAAATGGGTATCCCAATGTTCCATTTTATAGAAAATTGGAAGGTGGTTTTGGGCACACAAATTTCTTAAAACCACTTGTACCATGAGTTTTTTTCCATTAGACAATCAAATATCCCTTTTGAAAAAACTGGAAAGTTGTATCTCCACTTACTGAATATCTCCACAAAAATTTTGACATCAATTGGACAAGTGGATCCGGAGATATGGATAGATTACAGAACACCACTTTTGACTTCTCACAAATTCAGTGTTCTGGAAAGATCAGGTAGGTTGGGGACCTTGATGAAAGAATTGGGATTGGGTTACTTCATAAGATTTGTATTCCATTACATTTTTGACCATAACACAAAATATGAGCCCATTTGGATGCACATAAGTTTCTAAATAGGCACAATAGTGGATAGGTCTTCATGGATCTATGCAATTTTGGCCCATTTTTCTTCCACTTCATCATGGGCCTTCTAAATCATCTCCTCCTATATTGAAATCATAAAAAAGTAACATTTCCCATTTTAATAGTGATAAACACAAAATAATGGTATTAAAAATGAAGTTCAATTTGTTATTATTTTTATAATTTTCAATACAAAATAAGTTTTGCACAGTGGTGTAAGGGTGAAAATGAAATAGTGAATCATGGTATGATCACACCCTCACCCATAAACATTTGAACTCCTGGGAAAAGTATAATATCCTAATAATGTCCCATTAATAAATCAAAGGTGTGAAAACATCCAATATTATTTTGAAATGAAATTCATCATGTCTCATTTATGGAATCAATTTTTCTATAATTTTTCTTTTCCCACATTCAAATTTGTTCAACTTCATTTGTTCACCCATGAAACATGTCGCAACCTACCTCACCTAAAATTTTTCCCTCTTCACTCAAGGAACATATGAAAGTGGATTTATAATCTTTTCCCAAATTTCACGCGATATTACCCTATGCTTTTCAAGATTCTTATTTCTCTATCGGTAGAAACTAGTGTGCTACTCAAGAGGACTTCCAACAGGTTTTTCTGAGGTTCAAGGGTTGGTAGGATTTAATGTTTAAAAAAATATGATTTATAAGAGGATTTTCAATCTATTATGTACAAAACATGTCAAAATTCAGGAAGTGTTCACAATGAATGTACACACTCAACCCCTCACAAAGTGTATCACCTATAACTCACTATTCCCATTGTCCATTTGTGTGGGTCACAACCAAGTAATGAATAATAATGAGTAAACATCCTCTTTTCTCCATTTTATTCTTTTGTTCTATTTTTTTTCAGATGTACAAAACTATATTTTTCTTAGTTTTTTTGGAGATAAAGAGGGAAACATGTGTACAACAATGATGTAATATGGCTTGTGAACCCATTGACCAAGAAAAATGTAGGCACCCTTTATATCAACCCATAATAATGATTCCCTTCCCAGAATTCCCATGGAAACACCCTCTCTCCTACACTTGCTGAAAATAAAACAAGAATATACACAAGAGATGGGTAGGTAGGGATAAATTAGCTTGTAATGTGGCTACCTAACAGGAATTTCATGGTCTCTAAGGCTTAAGAAGGATAAAATGTAAAGGTGGATGAAAATAGAGGATAATTATACATAGGTATTTTCAATGGATGATTTCCTCTATCATGAATGTAACATACTTGAATCTTATGTCTTCAAACAGAATTAAGGCAAGTTCTAGTTTCTCTACATGACCCAAGACTCTCAAGAAAGTGATTAAAATGAAGAATATGAAATAATGGGATTAGAATGTCTCTTGGGTAAGGGATTAAAATATTGGCCAGTGCTAATGAGGCATGTGATTTTAAAATCCATTAAAAACCTAAGAATGATTTGAAAATACAAATTATAGAAAAATATTCCATATCAACATTCATTTGATTTTTTTTCAAAAACAATGGAATTTTCCACACAATAGACTCAAGCATGAAAAATGATTTTGGATACTCTTTTTAAGATCAATTTTTATTTAAAAACACAAAATAAGGAAAAATAAATCAAAAATAAAAACACATTTTTTTTGCTTTTTTGTTTTGTTTAATCCTAACTATGACATGTCACCCTCCCCCACACCTAAAAGTTACATTGTCCTCAATGAAAGTATTTTAAATAAATAGACAAGTAAATAAAGGTAGAAAGAAGGTATAACCTACTAAGTGGTTTCATATGTGGCATCTATAAGTTGGATTTCCTCCAAAAGATGCTTTGGAAAATCCTCATAGATGTATTTGAGCCTCTTCCCATTGACAGTAATCCTCTGTACACTCTTCTCATAAAAAAATTGTATAGAACCAAAAGGGTAAACATCAGTAACGGTATAAGGACCGAGCCATCGGGAACAAAGATTACCTGGGTGGAGCTTTAGCCTGGAATTGTACATGAGGACATTCTCACCAATATGGAACTTCTGCTGATGAATAATGATATCATGGATAGCCCTTTTCTTCTCTTTATAGATTTGGGAGTTCACATATGCATCACGTCGAATTTCTTCCAACTCTTGAATCTGCAGCTTCTTATACTCACCTGCATCTGAAATATTCATATTACATTGTTTAATAGCCCAATATGCACAGTGTTATACCTTCACCAGGAGGTGAAAAGCCTTTATAAACACAATACTATATGGAGACATTTCGATTGGGGTTTTAAAAGCTGTACGGTATTCCCAATGTGCATCATCCAAGCACAAACTCCAATATTTCCTATTGGGTTGTACCGTTTTTTTCAAGATTCGTTTAACTTCCGGATTTTATATTTTTACTTATCTATTAGTTTGGGGGTGATATGCAGTGGAGACTTTATGATCAACCCCATACTTACAAAGTAAATTTTTAATGTTGCGATTGCAAAAATGTGAACCCTGATCACTAATGATGAATCTCAGCAAACCAAACCTAGTAAAAATTTGAGACCTCACAAAATCAACAACCACTCAAGAGTCATCAGTCCTGATGGCCTTTGCTTCCACCCATTTAGATACATAGTCAAAAGCCAATAATATGTACAAAAATCCAAAGGAATTTGGAAAATGACCCATAAAGTCAATGCCCCATGCATAAAAAATTTCACAGAATAACATGGGATGCTGGGTCATTTCATTCCTCTTAGAGATATTCCCTGCGAATTGATGACAACTACATGACTTGAAAAATATATGGTCATCCCTATACAATGTTGGCCAATAAAGTCCTAAGTCAAGGAACTTTTTAGCTGTATGTTGAGAGCCGAAGTGGCCCCCATAG
Source organism: Viscum album (assembly GCA_963277665.1). Taxonomy (NCBI): domain Eukaryota; kingdom Viridiplantae; phylum Streptophyta; class Magnoliopsida; order Santalales; family Viscaceae; genus Viscum; species Viscum album. The sequence goes on along the minus strand of OY728155.1, from coordinate 184,559,572 downwards.
GCCAAGGTGTGGTGGAAGGTCAAAACAGAGGTGAACTCATAGTTAGGGACACACCAATGAACTAATTGGTCTCCAAAATTTCTCCACAAATATGGGTCATCCCAAATGTACCAAAGATAATCATGCTTAAGTCTCTGGGATTGTGAAATGCTGAAATTACTGGGGACCCTAGATGTTTCTAGAAAATTCACAATGTCTGCATACCATGGGGTAAGGTCCACAATATCACAAAGGTTCTCATGAGGGAATAATTCTCCAATGGGGAGGGGTGAGTCAACACGATGGTCCAATGGTGGGGAAATCCAACCAATGTGGTCAGCTACCACATTTTAAACTCCTCTATTATCTCTAATCTCAAGTTCAAAATCTTGGAGGAGGAGCATCCATCGAATGAGGCGGGGCTTAACTTCAGGTTTCTTTAGAAGGAAATGAAGGGCAACATGATCAGAAAAGACAATGATTTTTGACCCGATAAGATATGAACAGAATTTTACCAAGGTAAACACAATAGAAAGAATTTATTTTTCAGTGGTTGTGTAGTTTTCTTGGGTAGGATCAATGGTATGTGAGGCATACACAATGACATAAGGAGCTTTCTCAACCCTTTGTGACAAAAATGCCCCAACTACAAAATTAAAGGCATCACACATAATATCAAAGGGGAGACCCCACCTTGGTGGTTGGATGACGGTAGGTGATGTGAGACTCCTTTTTAGAAAATTGAAAGCATTCTCACAATTTTTATCAAACAAAAACACAGAATCCTTTTGTAATAACCAGGAAAAGGGAAGTGCGATCTTACTAAAGTCTTTAATGAATCGGCGGTAAAAACCAACATGAACCAAGAAATATCGTACCTCACAAATACATTTTGGATATGGAAGGGTTGAAATTAATTCAATTTTTTATTTATCCACTTGAAATCCCTCTTTTGAAATAACATGCCCAAGAACTATCCCCCGTCCAACCATGAAATGAAATTTCTTATAATTTAATACAAGATCTTTTTCTATGAAACGACGGAGGATAAAACCTAGGTGATCCAAATAGTCATCAAAGGAAGTTCCATAAACCGTGAAATAATCCATAAAAACTTCTATGCAATTATCTAGGTACTCAGAAAAAATACTCAACATACATCGCTGAAAAGTACCGGGAGAATTACAAAGACCAAAAGGCATCCTTCTGTATGAAAATGTGCCAAATAGACAGGTAAATGTTGTCTTTTCTTGATCCTCAGGGGAAATATGGATTTGAGAATAACCCAAATAGCCATCAAGGAAAAAATAACAAGACTTACCAGCCAATAATTCTAGCATTTGGTCAATGAAAGGTAGAGGAAAGTGGTCCTTCCGCGTGGCTTGATTCAGTCGACGGTTGTCAATACAGACTCACCAACTATTTTGCACATGTGTTGGAACCAATTCATTCCTTTCATTTGACACAACTATTATTCTTATTTTTTTAGGCATAATTTGCACTGGGCTAACCCATTTACTATCAAATATAAGATAAATGATCCCCACAACAAGTAATTTACTGACTTCCAATTTTACCACTTCAAGGAGAGTGGGATTCAACTGACATTGAGATTGTCTCATGGGCTTACCCTCATCATCCAAAAGTATATGGTGCATACAAATAGATGGACTAATCTTGGGAATATTAGCCAATGTCCATACTATTGCCTTTTTACACTCTCTCAAAAGGTTGAGCATTTTTGAATTCTGTTGCTGAGAGAGGTTATTGACAATAATGACAGGAAATTGGTCAATACCGTCAAGATAGACATATTTTAAAATATATGGAAGTGGTTTTAATTCAAATGCCGAGGGTTTTTTGTACTGACGGAGGGAATTTAAGGGGAGTGAGGTCCATGAAACTATCTATCTGCTCATGTTTATTCTCAAAGTATAGAGAATCTATTGAAATGAGATTTGCAGAATCATCGACGGTCATGGGTACCTCAGAATGAACACACTCATAAATTAAAGCACAAAATTTACCCTTTTCAAAACCCACAAAACATTAAAAACATGAATCAAAACTCAAATTATCCAAGGATGAAGAAGAAGAAAATGAATCAGAGTATGGGTTGAGGAGAGAAGTGTGTGTGTGTGAATCATTTGAGAGTACTTCCATCGAATAGACAAGAAGAGTGGAGTTATCTTCAACAGGATGTTTGATAGCCTCAAGGATGTTAAAACTTACCTTTTCTCCTCCAAACTCCATAGAAAACATACCATTGTGAATGTTGATGATCGTCTTTTCTATTTTGAGAAATGGCCTCCCAAGTATGATAGGGGAATGTCCTTGGGTTTAGGTATCTTCCATCTCAAGAATGTAGAAATTAGTGGGAAAGATGAGATTCTTCACTCTTACAAGGACATCCTCAATCACTCTTGTTGGATGCATAGTACTCCGATTGGAAAGTTTCACGATAATTCTTCTTGGTTTAATTTCTCCAACATACAGAGAAGTATACACAGAGTGAGGAATTACATTAATGGAAGTACCTAAATACAACATAGCATTGGAAAAGAAGGTCTCCCCTATGGTACATGGTATCGTGAATGTGTCCAGATCATTGAATTTGGTTGGAATTTCTGGTTGAATCAAGGTAGAGACATTCCTTCCCAAGTTGACTCTCTCATTCCCCATCATCCTTCGTATATGGGTGCAAAAATCTTTAAGAAATTTGGCATAATGGGGAATTTTCTTGACTGCGTCCAATAAAGGAATATTAACTTGAAATTTTTTAAATGTATCCATTATTTCATTATCAATCTCATTATTATAATTTTTCTTAGATTTATAGAGTCTTTGAGGGAAAGGAATAGGAATATATTGTTCATTTTAATCATCAATGATAATTTGATTGACCTTTTTATTTTGTTTTTCTTCATTGGAATCTTTTATCGGTGGAGAAAGAGTGTTTTCAAGAAGGGAACATACCTGTTGCATAGAATTGGTAGAAGGAGTAACTTATTTACCACTATGAAGTGTAATTGAACATACATTACCTTTGTCCTTCAGATTGGAAATGGTTTGGGATGGTAGTTTTCTAGAACCTTGCATCTTAAGCTCACCGATGGTGTTCGCCAATTGTCCCACTTGAGTTCATAGGTATTGAATTACTGATTGTGTGGTCTATTGGAATTGGTTGTTCTAGGTTTTCGTTTGTTTCACCATATCATCGAGGCTTGATTTAGATTTTGGAGGAGGAGGATGATTGTTTTGAGAAGTTGAAGGATAAGAAGTTTGCATACCTTGTCCTTATGGATACCAATTGTTCTTTGGGTAGCTTGAGTCTCCACCTTTTCGGTACTAGGGTTGTGATTGCCACCCATGGTTTGGATTGGACTGAATTGTTCTTGCTTGAAGGGAGGTTCTTTTTGGAATGGATTCCCTGGGAACACAGTTTCACAAGACTCAGGTGAATCTTGAAGTTGTGGGAACTGGTTATAAAAATGAGTATTTTCAGAATAAATACCACAATGTAATGGAACATGAGGAGATTGTGAGTTACCTTGTGCTTGATCTAATTACCTTAGAAGGGTATGCATCTCATCAAGATTGTTATCTACCTTTTTTTCTAGGGATTAATGACTTACCTCATGAACTCCTCGGGTTCGTTTAATAGCTTGTGTACTAAATTGTTGTGCATTTTGAACCATATTGGCTATTAAGTTAGGAGCGATGGAAAGAGTTTTATCAACCAAGGCACCACCAGCTACTGCATCAATCATTCCATGATCCATGAGGATAAGTCCCTCACAGAAGTATTGGATTAATAGTTTTTCACTAATTTTGTGGTGGGGTCAACTTGGGCAAAGTCTTTTGAATCTCTCCTAGTATTCATGAAGGGTCTCTCCTTGTGATTTCCTAATGCCCAAAATTTCTTTCCTAATTTATGTAGTTCAGGAGGTAGGGAAGAACTTATCTAAAAATAGTCTTTTTAGGTCATTACAACCCCCAATTGTGGTAGGTAAATAGTATATCCAATCTTTTGCTACACCATCAAGGGATAAAGGGAAGGCCCTAAACTTAATTAGGTCCTCATACACATTTTGGGGTTTTATGGTGGTGAAAACTATGTGAAACTCCTTAAGGTGTTTATGAGGGTCTTCACCGGGAAGACCATGGAATTTAGGAAGAAGGTGGATGAGGCCTGATCTCAACTTAAAGTTGTCTTCTTCCTCATGATATTCTATGTACGGAGGTTGGAACTCTACATCTAGGGTGGTTAGTTATTTTAAGGTTTGATTATTTGCAGCCGTGTTTTCTTGGATTTGATTGGGTTCAATTTTTGATTGATTTATGACCAATTGAGGTTCCAAAAATGGTTCCTTAGTGTTACTTGATTGAACTTATCTAGATTCATTGATTTTTGTGTGAAGTGTCTTTTCAATTTTAGGGTAAAATTCAAGCGGATTTTCTTTTTCTGATTGGGTCATGTAAATAAGTTGTGAAGTTTTTTTTGTTTTTTTAATTATTGAATACATATAAAATCGATATATGAAGGTTAAGGCAGAATATAATGTTATACTATATAATTATATATAGAGAAATGGAGAAGAATAGAGAGAGAGAGAGAGAAGAGAGATATAGAAAGAGAAAACACACAAAAGCAAACAAAAATAACAACAAAAACCCAAAACAAAAACAATCAAATGGGGGTGGGGTATTGAAAGGAGGACTAATTAAGAATTAAAATAAAAAAATAAAAGAAAATAAATAAAAAAGGATCTTGGATCCCTGAAGCTGGCGCCAAAATTTTATCGCATTGTGGAGCGCGTCAAATTAGTTGTTTAGTTTTTACTAGAATTTCTGTAGTATAGCAGCAACCCTAGGTCATCTCTCGACGGAGCCTTAGATCATTAATTGAAAAAGAGGGTTTTGATTATGAAAATATAATAGGAATTGGATTTAATAAAACTTGGGGTTGGATGATTAAATATTACAATAGAATAACTAAAGTGATAAAACAATGTAGAAATGAACAAGATTAATTAAACGTGATCAACCTAGGGGAGTATCGTGATTCTCATCCTTCATCGCTTCAAGAGAAAGGGTATAGATATTTTAATCCTTGGTTTGTAACACTTATTACCATAATTTTACTGATTTTATACTAGGATACTTCCTAGGACTCAATTGAAAACACACAATGATTCACCGGACATAGCCAATGATTGGATGATTTGTGTTCGAATTCATAACCGAAACTCACCAAGGCAACACACGAAGAACTCGATGTTCTATTCAGGTTTGTTTGTTATTTCTTTGTGATACCATGAAATAAATTTAAATTTTCTTGAGAGTTCATATCTAAGTTCAATTGACCAATATGAACCACATAAACACCGCAATTGAAGGAGGGAGGAAAAAGGGATGAACAATGTGTAAAACATCACATGAAAGGGTACCCCCAAACACGATAATTTGAGTTTGAGTATAACATAACAGTATATAACTAAATTAAATAAAAATAGAGGATGATTAAAAACAACAAAAAACCTGGAATTAAAGAGATCATTCAAAATAATACAAGTATGAAGCTCAAGATTACATCACGTTCCTCCCTGGGTGATCACAAGGGGTTTAAAAACCCATGAGAGGGGAGGAAGAAGAAGATGCTGAAGTAGAACTTCCCATTGCCTCCAGAACATATATTTATTTTGAGAAGACTCCTTGGGGACTCCAAAATGGCATCACCTTTCCTCCTGGGCGAACTCTCAAATGGGGATCCCAAGTTTCCATTTTATAGGAAAATTGGAAGGTGGTTTTGGGTGCACAAATTTCTTCAAACCACTTATACCAAGAGTTTTGTCTATTAGAAAATATAATATCCCTTTTTAAAAAAACTAAAAAGTTATAGCCCCACTTACTGAATATCTCCAATGAAAGTTTGGAATCAATTGGAAAAGTAGATTCAGAGATATGGACATATTACAAAATGCCACTTTTGACTTCTCACAAATTCAGTGTTCTGGGAAGATCAGGTTAGTTGGGACCCTTAATATAATAATTGGGATTTGGTTCCTTCATAAGAGTTGTATCCCATTAAATTTTGGACCATAACTTAAAATATGAGACCATTTGAATGAACGTAATTTTCTAAAAAGGAACAACAGTGGATATGCCTTCATGGATCCATGCAATTTTGGCCCATTTTTTCCACTTCATCATGGGCCTTCCAAATCATCTCCTCCTACATTGAAATCATCAAAACAAGTTACATTTCCCATTTTAATAGTCATAAACACAAAATAATGGTATTAAAAATGAATTTAAATTTTTTATTATTTATTATAAATTTCAATAAAAAACAGGTTTAGGATAGTGGTGTAAGGGTGAAAATGAAACAGTGAATTGTGGTATGATCACCTGCTAGAGGGTATGCCCATAATGATCATTGGAGAACACCATTGCCCAGCCCTGCTGGATAGTAAGCCCAAAACATCAAGGAACTCCCCTACCCAGTACTACTGGAGGGTAACTCAAAAAGATCATCAGGAAATGCTACTGCCTAGCCCTACTAGAGGGTAAGACTGAGAAAGTCATCAGAGAACTCCATTGTCCGGTCCTACTGGAGGGTAAGCCCAATAAGGTAGTCGGGGAACTCCACTTCGCATCCCTATTGGTGGGTAATCCTATAAAAATCTGGTGATCCTGTTGTCTTTGGGTATTGCCTCAGTGCGTTCCAAACACAAAAAATTTCACATCATAACTCAAAATCTGATCCTGAGGGCATAATCACATTCTATGTGAAAAAACACTTAGGATAGGCTACTTGTAGTCCAAAATCCAAGTTCAAACAAAGGATATATGAATTTTTTGAGTCTCTTGAAAGGATCTCAAGGGGTACATGATGTGTGAGGGGACCCACACAACATGTGGTCCCTCTTCATCATCTACCTATGTCCCTAGTCAGCACACGGGTTCCCGTATGTGTAGGGGAACACGCCGTGTTGCTGGACTACACGGTGTGTCCCTACGATATGAGACCAGGTTGTGTCTCAGTGACCATGTTTGTGTACCAGACCTCATGTCTATGTACTAGACACTATGTCCGTGTGATAGACCACACAATTTGGATAACTGGGGAAGAGGGTACACGACGCGTAAGGGGGGCTACACACTATGTCCACCTTAAGATTTCTAAAACCCTACACCACCATTGAGGGGTTCGACACGCCGTGTTGTTCTTCATGCACCACTTAGATTCTATCAAAACCACATTGATTATGGACTCTAATATACTTGAAAAAGATGGATCATACTATAGATTATGGAATTTGGTTGTTGCTCATCAGAAGACGGTTGTAATTATGCATAAGGGTTTCATCGGGTGTTCTGTATTCCATCATTCATTCATTGTTCAAGTTATATATCTCAAACTATTAGATCGAGCATCCTTGAATCATGATGATTCCATATATATGCTTTTCCCATAACATCGTTGTCTTTTCATCAATCCGCCATGAATTTGGGTACCTGGTCAAGCTTTGGTCATCCGACAAGTGTAAAACCGGGAACTAGGAGGATTCCATTAGTAAAGAATGTGAATAATGGGTGAGAAAAGTAACAAAAAAATGTTTATACATCACCATCCAAGTGCGTCCTACCTCAGTTTGGATCGATCGATGTATAAGAACACGCTCACCAATGAGTTTGTGAGGAGCCGCTGCATTTGTTACGCTTTGATTCGTGTTGATCCAAGGATTCATCATCATTTGTCTTGATTTTCCAAAGGGAGGAGGGGAGGATAGATTCGCTGGAATATTGTAGGAATTATGATCCAAAAACCATGATGATATATTTATAAGTATATCATTTAGGTTAAGTGATTTAATTAATTAATTAATTTAATCCACTTAAATGTATCGTTGATTAGAGAGTGGTCTGAACGTCCTATGTCGACTCATTTTATATTGCGCTTAGGGTAAACACCATGTTTCAGACCCAACCATGGTCTCATATTTCTGATTGATCAACCATTTGATAGATATCTTGTTTTATTTAATTAACAATGCACATACAATTTAAAATATATTTAATATTTTTATAAAATTAATTTCAGGAACCACTGGCTTCATAATCATAGTTGTCTCAGTGCATTTCCCTGGAAATATATATAGAAATGTTTCAAAGCCTTATAAGGAAAAAATAGGGTATCTACACATGCCCTATTATAGTAGGAGGGTTCCACTCTAGAATCCTATGATGATCCTTCCAGATCACTACCATCATTGAGCATCACCTAAAGAAGCATCAAACCTATAACATCTCGCATCAAATCTCAAAAATACAATTCAGAGTCTACCATCATGTTCTATATGGAAAACCACTCAGGATAGGCTACTTGCGGGACAAAATACGAGTCCAAATAAAGAAGATACAATATGTTGAAGTTTTCTAAAAAGGAAAGTAGGGGTGCACGATGTGTAAGGAGACCCACATGGTGTGTGGTCCCACTCCACTACTTGTTCGCATCCCGAAAGGCACACGACTCACTACCCATGTATCCCTACATGATGTGTAAGGAGAATACACAGTGTGTCTAAGCCACTCGGGGTCTTGCCCATGCTCTAGGCCATGTCTGTGTAATCTTGTCTATGTCTGTGTACTTTGGTACACAAACTATCCTCCCACACGAGGTCCCGCTCGTTTCATTCAGACCATGTCTGTGTACTTTGGCCGTGTGTTGGTACACGACATGTGCCTGACCATGCCCATTTACTCTAAAAGTACACACTGAGGGGCTATAACATGGGTCATCAGGTGCGTGGGTGTCCCACACTGCATGTGATATTTAACTCACCCGAAACACTAGTCACCATAGCCAGGGGGCTGCACATTGTGTGTTCAATAGACTACACAACATATAGTTAATTTTTTTTGTATAAATTCAAGATCTACTCTAGAATTCAAGATCCAGTCTCACCTCCTTAGATCTCACCTCCAAGTTTCCCAAAATTGAAGGGGAAACCTTTGATCGTCATTCTAAGCCATCCATTGTCAAAAAATCGGATTTCGATTCATTCATGGGCTTCACCGCACACCCCTCACACTTCGTTCACCACCTGTGTCACAACTTTGTTGTTTTAGATCCTTGATCAATGAAATGATCACCCATATACCATGATTCATCCTCGTTCATCCTTGATTCTACAAATTGTTTGTCACACGTGAATCTGCCATGATTATTGGGGTCTGATCAAGCTTGATCTCTCCCGGAAACATTGAGGCCTGACCCCATAGCTCAATGGTTAAGAATGAAAAGAACTTGTGGGGGAAAAGAATAAGAAAAAAAGTGAAATAATCATCAGCCAAACTTTCTTGGCCAAAATATTTAAATTTAGGATATTTGGGTGATAAACTGATTAAACAAATTAAACCAGTACATAGGTGCATGGAAATGTTCAATTAATATAGATAAAATGAGTAGAATCAATCATGATCAATCAATTTAATCAATAGGGGCATAATCCATGAATTAATGATTCCTACTTGGATTTGGATCGTCCATCGATTAAGAATGAGCTTGACAGCAAAGAAGAGGAGTCACTGCGTTCGCTGCACGTTGATCATCCTGGATCTGGTGTTTCGTCGTTATCTGATTTCGATTTGCTAATGAGAGGTAGAAGAACGATCCTCCCAATGGTCCCAAGATTATGTAGCTAACCCCAATGATCTGGAATAACAAGGAATTTTATAATGTATTAGATTTTATAAAGGTACAATCTATTTGTTTTTTATTCTAATTTCTTCAAACGACCCTAATAAAGTTTCCTAAGGGAGTCAAGGAGGTTTAAGGTGTGTTCGGGGCTAATTTAGGGCCTAGAACCCTAAAAATTTAAGAGGTAGACTGGTCCACACAATTAGTGTAAATTGTGCTGCCCAACCTGCATGGTTTCCCTAAAATGTGCAGTTACAGATAGTGGGGTGTAGGGGACTGCACAGTTTTTCTGCAACTATGAAAACCTAGGCGCACACCCTTGCAGTCAACTGTAGGTCTTGGGAAGTGGAATTTTTTATGGTTTATGCATGGTTAGATAAACCGTGTGCCTAATTGTGCGGTATGCCCCTTTAAAGCAGTAACAGGCACATAATTGGTGCATGGTTTGGCCAACCGTGAGGCCAAACCGTGCACAGTTGTGTTTGAGGGTGAATTTACGTTTTCTCCCCTCTTTAATGATTTTAAATCCCTCTCTTTCTTTTCTCTCCTCCTCCATCAGTTTTTCTTCTTCCCCTTCATGTATGAGCTTCCTCCTCCCTCTTCATAGGGTTTGTGATATCTCCTTCACCTGACACTCAAATCCTTCATCGTTGGAAGAAAAAGGTAGCTCTTGGAATGTTCCTCCTACCCCTTTATTCTATTTAAATGTTCCTCTTCCATCCGTTTCACTATTTAGGTGTGATTCATTTTTCTCTATTTTCAGGGCATTGGAAAAATCCTTCGATTTCTTTCATTCTAGGTCGAATTAAGCCTCTACAATAGATGAGTAGAGTAATACTACATCGAGTTAGGTATTCTAGGTCATTCTCACTCATTTATTTTCATTTAAAAGGATGTTCCATGGTACCTCTCGCTTAACCCTTTCAGTGATGCTTCAATTTTTTTAATAAATTAATTAAAGTGGTTTCTTGTATAATGTTTGACCCAACCTTCTAACGAAACCTAACCGTGGGGTGTTCGTCTTGTCGTTGGCCAACCCTTTGGGTGTGTCCACATTTAATGGACTTTTCCCCATGCTTTGAGTTGATCTCCACCATATGAGTTTCCCCCTTTGTTAAATGAATTTAATATATAATTGAATTCTGGTAATTTGGATGGATTCCTATACTTAATGCCGCATTACACTACTTTCTGTTTATGCCATGCTATGTGCCTTATACCTGGAACTCATTAATTATTCCATAATTTGGTTGGTTTGAATTGAATTCTATGCTTGGTCAAGCTTTTTAGATTATTCTATTAAGATTTCCTTGATGACATGTGATTATGTATATATATTCTATTCCTTTTTCTTTTTCTATATAAATTATGCCATGTTGATGGATGGAATTGTATTAGTTGGCTATCATGTTAACATTAGTTATTGCCTTACCTTTTTGATCACATGCGATTATATAAATGATATGCCCCATGATATGGGCCTTGGTTGTTAGGATTCACATGCTATGGGCCAGGAGATAACATGGGTCTCGATTTAAGGACGCCATGGATAGATTCAATATGTTCAGTTTGGATATACTTTATGTGGTGGGAGTGATACATCTTCTTTCCATGTACAGGATATCTAGTCAGTTTACTTATACTCATGAGTGACACTGGTTCCCTAGGGGAGAAACTGAGGATGGACCCATGGGAAAGATGGCTACGCTAGACCTCAGGTGGTACCCAATCCCCTATATGAGATACTTGGTAGGACTCAGAGTCACCATGTCATGAGTGATAAAAGGGATGTCGTATGGGTCACCTTGGATAGACTTAGTGGCATTGGTTTTATCGAAGACACTTGTAGAGACCCTTGGGATTCTGTTTAGATTGCCTTGGATGAGATTAGGGCTCCACCCATGGATTTTACATACTGATTACTTGCACTATCTATGTCACTTCTTATTTAAATTGGATCATTTTCTTATGATGACATGAAAGTGAGACCCCAAGCCAAAGCACAAGCTTGGGGGTATTACTTCATTAGTTTCTTTGTTTACAATGGCCCATGTATACATTTATGACTTGCATAAGTACCTCTTTTCAAATATCTAGATTAGGCCAAATCAGGTGGTATTGGTCAAGTGTCCATTTTGGAACCCAGATTGAGGTGGTTATTATCTATTTTTTTTCTGCCATTATTTTATTATTAGGTCACACTATCATTTATTTATTGCATGAAATGGATTGTTGTAGAAACTGTGGGTACCGACCTACTAAGATTTTATATCACACACTGTTTGGGATTCCCTTGAAACCAAAATAGATTTTATGATTGTAGGAATGGATAAATTGAAGCGTGCGATTTCTGATGCTTGACTGGTTTTCAACTTTAGGATAGATCATATAGCAACCCTAATTTTTATTACACAACTATTACATCATTTTAAATCTAAACAACATAAAAGCGTTACAAAACCAGGATACAAAGGTTTAGTGTCTTGGAGAAATTAGGACCATACATAACATTTACATAATAAAACATAAACATTATTTAATTCTTTCTTCTCTAGCTTCTTAGTGTTCCTCATATTCTCTTTAGTTCAATTATTCACTTGAGGATATACATCAAATAAAGGGGTAAGCTAAAATCCCCGTAAGATAACTGATAAGAACATGGATCAATATAACATGGGGTGAGCATAATCATTATCATCATAACATAATCATGATATCATCATCATAATCATGAGAGTAAGCATAAGATAAAGGCATGGAATATGGCAATGCATAAAAATGAAACTTCATGTCTTAGTGGTTAGCTACCACACATAGCTGTGAACAAATATAGAATCATGTTCATGAATATTGCACTTTTCTCATGAGATAAATCACATTACCCAATGCATTGGATTGATATATAATTCTATGTGCACTCCTCACATCAGAACATTTACATGTGCTATATAATTTCTGGTGCACCCATCACATCATAACATTTAGATTATCATGCATGCCACATAGAATGTATATCAATCTTGGACATAAAATAACCCATGAAAAGGAATGTGTTTGATTTAATAAAGAATAAACTCATGAAATTTTTTTTGAGTTATGATAAGAAATAGGGAATAACACATTTGGTATAATAATCATCAATCTTGAGTGAGGAATAAACAACTAATGAGAAATAAAAGATGTGTTTTTAGAAAGAAGAGTTCTTTTGGAAAAATATTTTCATTTTTCATAAAATAAGATTGGAAACATGTATATATAGAAAATAAAATTTAAGGATAAGGAAATAATATTTAAGTAAAATTAAAGGAATATCCATACTGAAAATGGTGTGAAATATGGAAAACCCAAAGGAAGAGAGTTGGGTTAGAGAATCCCCTTACCTTATGTCTGAATTCTTTCTTCACTTTAATATACTGAATAATTAAATTAAATTAATTAATTAAAAAAAATAAAGAAACTATTATACATGTTTTTGATTCATTATTTTTTTATTACGTTCATTTATGACCTTTTGTATGAGTTACAGATTTCAATTTCATTGTTTCAGAGTGTTTGTTTTCTTGGTTTTCATTATGGGTTCACTTATTTATAAGTATGAAAGTTCATGAAAAATGAGGATAATTATAAATAATTGATATTATATGTTATTAATGAAATTACATAATATTAAATTATCTTATATATCATTTGGTTATATATTATGAGGATGAATCATTAGATAAATAGTTTATGAAAATGATTTAATTTGTTTGGTGGATTTTACAACCATCATGAACTCATATCATTTTATTTAATATCATGTTAAAATTTTGGTTCCATAACATTATATAAATTATAATATGTATAATAAATTCTTTTTTAACCATAATAATGGTTTTATGACCAGCCTTCAAGGTGTTACTGAAAAATGAAAACGCATCATCCACAGTGGTGCTAAATTGACACACCACAAATGATATATTCATTTTTAGAATAAAAGGAAAATGGAAGATGTTTGAAGATGAATTATTCCATTAACATGATAAAATTATATTATATAAAATATAATATATTTATCATAACACTTGAATAATTAGAGGTTATGAGAGGATATGAAAAGGAGTGAAATTGAAAATAAATTTAAAGAAAAAGTATGAGGATTTTACCTCTTGAGTTTCTCCTCCTTGAGAACCTCCTTAGGGAAAAGGGTTTTATATTTTTATGAGACCAAGAGCTCTTGGAAGTGGGATAGGGGGTTGGGAAGATTATTGGGTATAATATCAAAATAATTCAAGGCTTTAGAGGTGTGAGGAGAAGAGGTGGTGAGGGGTGGTATTTATAGGAGAGGATATGGGTGTTTTATCATCATTTTATTCATTAGTTTATTATTTTGGCTTAAGACAATTAATAGTTTGATAATTATCACTAAATATATTAAAATAATTTATTAGAGTTTTATATTTTGGTGCTTAAATCTTGCATTATTTTTTTGATTCATGTATTTTTATTATAATTTAAATACAGTAAATTATCGTATTTCACTATTCGCAAAAAATCAAGTATTTTAGAAAAATACAAAAAATAAAAACTAACCATTTTTGACATGTAAAATTAAAAAATTAAATCCATTTTATAAAATTAATTTTATAAATATTATTAATTTAATTTCTAATTAATATCATTATTTATTAAAAAAATATCGATTTTAAAATTATAACTGATTTTATAACACTTTGAAAAATTAATTAAGGTCTCATAAAATTATATTATAATTATGAGATAGTAAAATATTAATTTATGAATAAATTTTGTGAAAATAAATTTTCTTTTAAATCATTATATTAATTATAAAATTATACTTAAATATTTATGACTTAAAAAAATAACAACACTTATTTTATCATTTCTAAAACATTTATTTACTTATACTAAGATATAATTATATCATATTTCCATTTATGAGATACCTAAACTTTATCTATACTTTGATAGGTGAGGTTACTATTCTATTGGAAAAATTACTATTCCTAATGGCCATATATCATTCTAAATGAAAAGTTACTATTCCTTTGGTATAGGTTACTTAATTTCTATAAGTATCACTTATTTAATTATTTATTTATGTGGGTAAAGTTTTTATTTGTATTATTAAGATATTTATGTGTTTTATACTATATAAGATAGTTATAATAAAGGAAACAATTCCATTGATAAAATATTGGGTTGTTATAGAGCACGAGGCAGAGGACCAAGCCTATGCACGAGATTCTTGCAGTACCAGTTTTTTTACATTTATTATATTTTTTCAGCATGTAGTATAAGATTGTATACCTAGATACCCATACACATATTTTTTATATACATATGAAATATCACCATCACCATCATCATTTATATCTACGTATTTATTTTTCTTTCACTTGGTTATTTATTTTTCTTGTCTTATTTCATCACTTCTACTGCTGTTTGATTCTCAGTTATGCTTCTGATATTTATTATCTATCATTTAACATTGTGTATACTATGATCTATGAGGAAATATTCTATCCACAACCACACCCTAGGCTCTCACTGCTAGTTGGCAGCCTATGGCGTTCGAGGAGGTGCGCTTGAGGTCTTGTGGACCACTGTCTCGGGTCACAGTTTGGAGGAACTTAGGGCGGAACACTACAAAGTGTTATGAGAGACCTTTTTACTTTTATCTTACTATTTATGTTTAGAAAAAATATTAGGACATTGGAATTTGTAATTGACCTTGTGCATGGATGTAGCTATCCCATGTATAGGGGAAACCTAAATTACCTAGGTTGAGAAATTATCGTTATTGGTTATGCCATTTATGGTTGATATGACTTCCCTGTTGGGTGACACACTTGTTTTATGGTGTTATTGTATTAGTATTATTGAAATAATGATTTTTATTACTTCACTCCAATGATATAAGGTCCTATGAAGGCATAAATTATACTAGGAACTATAGGAAATGAATTTTCATGCATATTTCCATGCCATATCTACTTTCAGCATGCATTGCCTATTTTACATGTGATTGATATTGTGCCTAGTTGTTATGTATTATGGTGCTTTATTTTTATGAATATAGAAATGTGCTAATTTTTCTTGCAGGAATGTGTAATAAGTTGGATTAAGTGGACACCCAATTTTAGTTTATAAGATGTATGGCCCCTTATAAATTGGAATGGTGATCCACCTAATTCAACCTTTTAAAGGAAATTTAGATACATAAATGAGTTAAAATTAATACCACCTTTAAAATTAAATGGTCACTCTATATAAGGAATGTGAGACCTTGACCATGAACAAACCTTAACTCTGGGTAGTAGGTCGTGTCTTTGTGATCCTTCTATGACTTTTTCATTATTATATAGACCTGGCTCTAGGAGAAGGTTAAGGGTTATGTAATGTTTTAGGGAGGCCTTATACCTTCTCTTTCTTATTGCTTTCCTTATTCACTTCTCTATTTATTATAAATTCTTTTTGAGAAATGTGATTGGAAATTGTAGAGCTATGCCACTATGATGTCCTAGTGCTTCATACCAAGAGAGTGGTGATGACCACCCTCCAGAGGTGGTCAGTCCCGAGACACCCATTATACCTTCTATAGTGCCACCATAGGCACCTCCTTCTAATCTCCCACTATGAGCCAATGCTCAGTTCCATGATAGTTTCCTTCAGTTCTTGTAGTCTATTCAGGGTTCTCCCCAACCTTCTCCAACTATAGTAGAGCTAACTCGAGACTTTTAGTAGAATCATCCAACCTTATTCTTGAGGGATGGAATACATCATGCTGCTAAGTCATAGAAAGAGGCCATGGTATCTATCTTTGACCATCTTGAGATGCCTCTAGAGTGGAGGGTCAAGATTTCTACCTACATGTTACGTGATTCCATCAAACGTTGGTGGGATGTCATATCTCAAGATGAGTGTCATCGGGGTATGGTTTTGGAAGACTTTCAGAAATAATTCTACAATTACTTCTTTCTAAATAACATGAGTGAGGACCATTATAGGGAGTTCATGCATCTAAAATAGGGTTCTATGGAGGTTCTAGAATATTATACTTGCTTCATTGAGCTCTAGCGTTTTTCACCATCTCTGACTGGTGATGAGTTGAAAACTACAAGGTGTTTTGAGGATGGACAGGGGCATACTATCTACTCATAGGTTAACATCATTTAGTTGAATAACATTATAGAAATAGTGAACCATGTCCTATTTATGGAATAAGATATGATATAAGATGGCAATATGAACCAGGGAAATTCAGTTTCGAGGTAGGGTGATGGTTCTTCTGGTAGTAGAAACCACCATTTTGAGGGTACACATGGGGGTGGTGCCAGCTAGATGACACACACTGATAGCTGTATAGTGTTTCTCCAGTGTGTTAGTCCAGGCCATAAGAAGCCTCAGTGCATCTGGAACTTGATCGAGTGTCAAGCCTGCGGTAGGATGGGTCACCTTCCGTGTTTCTGTCAGTCTTTTACTCTAGTATCTAGTGAGAGAGGATCTGTACCGGCACCTCTATCAGGTAAGATATTTTCAATGTCACGAACCCCTACCCACAAAGTGTACCCCTCCTAGGCTGAAAATGGGAGAATATAGATAGTGACACCTAAGTCTCGCCTTTAGTAGGCCCCAGGTTAGCGACTAGCACTGAGAGTATAGTAAACACACATACGGAATGGATCCTTTAAGAGAACACATGTTAAAGAGAGAGATAAGGAAGACACCAACCAAATAATGATCAAAACACAATATAAAAGAAAACCCAAGTACATAGATTTAATTTCATGAAATAACAAACACAACTAAAAGGAAAACTGTAAGTACCAAAAGAAAGATAAAGACGACAATGACCATGAAGCCCAAACAACTCATGCAAAACCCCAAGCTAGTAGTAACCAAACTGATCTCCAACCAATTCCAACTAACCTGAAAAATAGTTTATATATACATAGGGTGAGTATAATAGTATACTTAGTACGATAATTCCTAGAGACTCTCATATAAAAGTAAATAAACCATTCTAAGTCACAGTGAACAACAAGTGAAACTAACTCATCAACTAAATAGTTATACTAAGTTCCCAAACTAACCATGGACACTATCACCAAGTAAAGTATATAATATAATATAATATAATATAATATAATAAATAATATCAAGGGTACCCCACTTCCACTTCCCCACTAGTTTTTTTCTTTTCTCCAACATCGCATGTCCTGAGCATCTCTCTCAAAAAAGGATATCCTGTATACACCTAGGCAAAGCAACACAACAAAAACCTTGTGCATCACACCACCATGTCCACATAATCAAAAGAAACCATGCATTTTTCAAGATCCACCACAACCCACATAACATGTATCATACATTGGGTATTATACCTCAAGCTATTACAACCCATACATTGAGTAAGGAAGCTCAATCCATCACAACCTACACAATTATACCTATAATAGTCCATAGGAAACTATATCAAGAATATATTTGTGTGAAATAACCAAAAACAGTTAAAAACCTCTATACACATATATAGGTAAAAATAACCACCATGCATACCTACACAAGTAACTACCAAGAGAAGTGAGAATGGACAAAGGGGGTAGTCATCCATCTATCCTCCCACCAGGATGTTGGGGAAAACACCCCCTAGGGCTCATAATCCTTGGGGTGTTAATTTTACTAACCAAAGAGTGGTGTAGCATATAGAAACATAAAATTTACATGATATAATATAGCTCACAACCATAATATAGGCATAACCTAGTCTCAGACTCAACTACAACTAATGTCTCTTAGACTCCTGGTTGCCACTATTAAGACTAGATATCCTATAAGCACACAACCATTTAAAGAGATACATTAAATTATTTCATTCCTTTTTATTAGTTTCCCTTTATGTTAATTAATTATTTATCAATTAAAAAATTCCACATTAAATTTCATTAGCATCACAACAAAGTTCCATGCCCTCTAGGAATAAGAAACCGAGTCCACGACTTCTCAAAATTATAGCCTCAGCATTGCATCCCAGCAAGATCCAACCCCACGGGTTAAAAATTTATTCATTTATTAAAAAAATTAATTTCTATATTACCAAGTACTCTAGGAAAACATCCTAAGCTACCAATAAAGAAATAAACCAAGCACATCAATCTGCCTCAAGTAGTGGGGAAAGGAAAAAAGATAAACAAACAACCAGGATGTCGACCAATCAACAGATTCAACAAACATCAAGCCTTTATATAAATGGGTAAGAGAAACTTCAACCCATTCCATCACCTATGGTGTCCTCCCCAACACCCACATGCATAAACTGATGCATATATCCACTCCAGGCATCAACTACTACCACAAAAACTGGGCCTCCCTACCCCATATACTATAATAGTCCTCAGGCTCAGCGATTCCAGGCCCATGTCACGTCACAAGAAGCAGGAAACAAACATAGAAACTAGGATCCTGGTCCTAAAACAAGGCATTAATCTTTCACACACAATGATGTCTCATGGCTCTAAAGTATAAGGCACTTGTCCTTTACAAGCAAGAAAGAAACTCAACCCCTATAAGGTATTATCTTTTATCACACAACTGGTTCTTATTCCATCTTGAATTAACCGATTCATTAATCATAGGTTTCAACAATTGGAAACCTAAGCAACAAGCTATTTCAAGCTATCACAAATTAATTAAACAATTAATTGAACATGCCTTTAATTATTTTATCAACAAGAATTATCATGATTCATGTTCATTAACCAATTCAATTAAACATGCATATATATATCAATTTGATTATCATCAAATTGAAACAACAACAACCAGATTCATTAAACATGGCTCTTTAATTCATTTATAAAATTAATTATAAATTAATTTTAGATTTACATTCATTACCAATTTCCATCAAGAACAAAATTCTAAACCAAGAAAAACATAGATATCAAACTATCTATAAAATCAAGAAGCAAACCATTATCACAATACAAAGCAACAACATTTCTATACAATTGATACCAATTCTTTAATATGGTTTGAATAATTATTAGATCAATTTAATTGTGATCTAAGGGGATAAATCATTCTAGTTATATGATTTCACATAAATAAATATAGAAGAAATGAATCCCCTAACTCAAAAGGTCATCAATGTTCTTTGCACAAGAATGAACCACACAACAGATCCCGATCACCTCTCCTGCAAGAACTGCATCCACCCGAGGATGCGGCGACACAACCGCACAAAAAAAAAACCAAGAAAAACCCCATTAGAAACATGGGAGATCATACACCATAGAATGGTGATAATACATGGGAGTAAATGGATCAAATAACCATGAAAACAGAGGTAGAACATACCTCATATTGAAGATGGATCACTACGGATCGAAGGAGGGAGCTAGGAATCAATACTTGATGAATGAATCCAAAAAACATCAAAGAGGGGGATTTATGGTTCTCCTAGAGTTGAGGGAGAGATTCTATAACCATAGTGTTTGACAAATCGAGTGATTTTAAATGTTTTAAAACCTACAACATCACGGAATTACATGACATGTAATTTCCTTTCATATCGTGTAATCCTCATATTTCATTTTTTAATAAAAACGAATTGTCTCTTAAATTTATTTATTTTTCAAACCCTGATATATTGCATGTTGTGAAACCCTATATTCACATCACATAACCTTCTTTCACAATGTGAAATCCCCCTGCTTCCAGCTTCTAGTATCCGAGTCCCTTCAAAATTCCTCTGAGCCTCCTATAAGCACCTAAGTCTTCGGAAACACACAAAGGTTTAATCCACATGGATCTAGGCCCTTACATCAAATACTCTAAAAAATTCTCATCCTTGAGAATCCAAAACCAACCCAGAGAGGAAATAGAAAATAGGTCATCTGAACAGCCACACCATGATATACCTCTCAAATCTCTTTCCACCACAGGAACTCAACCACCCCATCTAATCACAAGGGGCTCGACATGGTGAGTAGATGAACTAATCATTAAATATTTTCCACCTATAGTGGGAGAGTAGATGAATCTAACCTTGGGAAGTTAAACATGGAAATCATGTGGCATACCCCCCTCATCTTCACCTCCCATGGAAAGAGAGTAAGCTATACCCAGTAACAAGAGAGAGAGAGACATCTCATAAAACAAAAAAGGTCTAAAACCACAAAAAGAACAACATTTAAAAGAGAAGAGATGAACACCAAAAATCTTAGGGTACTAAGAATGTATCTATGAATCACGTTCCCAGGTACTCTCCTCCACACCACCATGCCACCACAAGATATGAACCAAAGGGATATCACACCCACACAACACCTTCTCTAGGTGGTCCTGGATCTCTATAGGCTACTCCTAGAAGGTTGCATCATTGTCAACATCGACATCACCTCAATAGATGATGTGAGAGTCTTCATAAAGATAACAATGGATCTGCGACATGTGAAACAAATCATGTATCTGGATCATATGTAGGGAAATTGCTATCTGATACACCATAACTCCAATGTGAGAAAATACCTTGAAAGGACCAAAAAACCAGGGGGGAAGCTTACTCCCATGAACAAACCTTTGCTGACCACGATGAGGAGTCACCTTCAAAAACACATGATCCTCAATGTAGAACTCTATAGGTATCCTCGAATGACAGGTATAGGGTTTCTGATGGTCCTATGATACCTTCATCCTCCTACGAATCACCTGAACCATCTCTATCGTGTTCTGTACTAGTTCCAGCTATAGAATTGCTAACTCTCTAACCCCGTTCTAGTATAATGGAGAATTAAAAGGTCATCCATACAAGGCTTCAAATTTCACCATACCTATGTTGGAGTGAAAAATATTTTTTGTAAGATAACTTGACCAAAGGTAGATGCCTCATCCACAAACCTCCAAAATCTAGTACACAAGAGAACAACATGTATTCAAGAGTCTGGATGGTACGATCTATCCGAATGTCTGTTTGTGGATGAAAATTAGTGCTAAGGAATAATTGAGAACCGAAAGCACACTGGAGACCTCTCTACACTCTGGAGGTAAAACAAGGATCTCGATCAGAAATGATCATCCTTGGGACTCTATGGAGTCTCACCACATTCTCTAGATACTTCCTTGACAAAAACTATACTAATATTGACTCCTTGATCAATATAAAGTGGGATGATTTCATCAAATTATCCACTACCACCCTTATAGAATCATATCCTCCCTAAGATTGAGGTAAACCGGTAAAAAATTCCATTGATATGCCTCCCACTTCCACTATGGAACATCTAATAGCTGGGTCAAACCAATGGGAACATGGTGCTCAACCTTCACCTTTTGGAAAACCAAACACTGAGACACAAACCCTACAACTTCATGCTTCAACCCAAGCCACCAAAACTAACCTCTCAATGATTGGTACATATTTTTCATGCCAGGATGTAACACCAAAAGAAAACTAAGAAACTATTTGAGAAACATCTCAAGAATCACCAAAGGAATGACAAACCTTCCCTGAAATAACACTTAGTGTTATTTATCCTGAAACAAACCATCAAGGGACTCACCACAAACAACTCAATCTCTCCAGACCTCCACCTCAAGATCCCCCAACTGGGATTTCTCTACCTACTATAAAAGAGATGACTACACCATAATATGAAAAATAGAACCTCTGCCTACAACTTCTCCCATATCTAGATGTAATACTAAAAGTTCTTCAATCAATCTCTAGGAATCACCAGATTCAAGCACTGCATCACTACATGAATTCCTGCTGAATTCATCAGCCATGAATTTCCCCTTTCCAAGTGTATATGAAATCTTGAAGTTTTAATCCTATAATAACTCCATACATCAAAGCTGACTCAAGTTTAATTCATGTTGGGAGAAAACATACCCCAGGAGCTTATGATCGGTAAATACCAAAAAATGTTTTCAAATGAGGTAATGTCTCCACAACTTCAAGGAAAACACTATCACCACCAACCCAAGATCATGGGTTCCATAGTTGTGCTAATGGGGACATAACTACTAAGAACCATAAAAAGTGACCGATATTTTTTACATCAGAACAAAACCCAACCCAGGACATGAAGCATCATAGAAAACCTCAAACTAAACTCCTTCTATCAGAAGAAAAAGAACCAGAGCACTGAGAAAATTCTCCTTTAGATAATCAAAAGATTCCTGACACTGATCGGTCTACAAGAATACCTAATTCTTTATGGTCAACACTGTCAGAGGATTCTCAACCCGAGAGAAATTGGATATGAACCTCTTGTAATAACTAGCAAGACCAGGGAAACTTTGCACCTCTACCATTATCTTGGGGGATTCTCAAGACACAACTGCTTTTATATTCAAAGGATCCATAGTTACTCCCTATTGGGATAAAACATGCCCCAAGAAATAGACTTCTCGATCCCAAAACTCACACTTAGATAATTTCCAAAATAGCTACTGATGACAAAGAACTCCCAAAACAGCACACATATTCTCTACATGATCCTCTACTGATGTAGATTACACAAGGATTTCATCAATGAAAACCACCATGAACTTATCTAGGAACTCACAGAACACAACATTCATTAACCCCATGAACACAATTGGAGCATTCATCATACTGAACGATATAAAAAAAAACTCGTAATGCCCATGATGACAACAAAAATAAGTATTTGGGACATTCTCATCCTTTACACACATTTGATGATATCCTAAACTTAAATTGATCTTTGAGAACCAAATTGAACCCTTTAGTTGATTGAATAAATCATCAATCCATGGAAGAGGATAGAGTTTTCTTACTGCCACTTGGTTCAAGTGATGATAATCGATCCATAACTACAAACTACCATATACCTTCTTTACGAACAAAATTGGTGCACCCCACAATGACACACTCTAAAAAAACCACACTACAATAGACCATCGAGTTATATACACATCTCTCACAACTCAGAAGACACCATCCTATATAGTGACATTGATATTGGAGACACGCTTAACTATAGTTTGATCCCAAACTCGATCTATCATCGAGGGGATAATGCTACAACATCCTCTGGAAAGACATCATGGTACTATTATATGACCCTGGGAAACACCAACAACTGAACCTATGATGAACCTAGTATTAGATCATCCATAAAAAATGACAAGGATGGAACACACCTCTAATCCATTCAAGGGTCTCACTCACCAAAAATCATTGCTGGCTCTCCATAAGCATCGAAGAACACAACTTACCTTTTGAAGAAATCCATGATATCCTTCACCGAATACAACAATCCACGATGAGGATGATTTCATATGGCTGTATCCATAAATATAGGAAATATCCCCAAGAGAGGTGCTACCCTATCACTAGATCACAAACTCAACATACTTCAAATAAGTCAACTTTACATACAACTAGTGTACTCAACACCAAGGGATCTATAAGTCTCTCAATATAAAGTTCCAAATCATGGAAAAGGGTAGGTGATATGAAGGAGTGAATATCTACAGGATCCAATAAGACATTCACCCAAGTATAAAACAAGAAAATGGTACCTCAAATGACATCTGGCTCACCCGATGCTAGAAACACTAAAGCTTGAAGATAACCATGACCTGCTACATAGCCTCTCTGACCCTACTGATAACCACCTCCATGATCGTGCTATAATCTCTAAGGATGAGGAGTATCCTGGGTCTATCCTATATCTTCCCCATCTACTCTCTACTGATCCAAAACTGGAGAAACCTACTGTTGTTGCCTCGAATGGAACTTCCACAACAGAGGAACCTGAAGTGGAATGGTTGTTGCACATTGAATCCTTAGAAAGGTCAGGCACTATCACCAGTTATGAGCTCTTCCTCCATAAGAAAAACATGCATAAGATCCCTTATAATAGGCCTGAGAGACACTTCCCCTAGAGAAAATGAGATATTAAAAGCTGGAACCTACCCCCATATAATCGGAAGCTCTTCTTCCCTAACAACTGGGAACCCAAGACCATAGCTCTACTTTGTGAGGAATATTGATGAATCCCCTCTCACAATGATCTAGTTCTAGATGACATCCTCTCAATGACCTCTACTCTCACCAATACCTCGAGATATGTATTTAGCATAAATGGGGTGACCTGAAGTTGGATCTTTGGACACAAAGCCTTATCGAAATGCCTTTCCCTGGCCTCCTTATTTGAAAATAGGTCCAAAGCATATCTCAAAAGGTTCATGAAATGGATCCCAAAATCTTGCACATTGGAGCTCCCCTATCGAAGGGTAAGCAACTCATAGTGAATGGAAACCTTCATGGTTTAATAAAGAAAATTGGATTTTGAAATGGTCTTGGAACTCATCTCATGAGACTTATGACTCCTCTTAATCTTTGAAGAACAAGAACCACCACTACCTCACTTCCCCACATAGCATCGTCACAACCAATGATACCTAGTGATCCTTCCGATCATAGATCAAACAGAAGGCTATATCAACCTCCTCCAACCTGTCTTCCATGACTACATTTGGAATAGATCTCACATACCTATGCATACTGTGGTGACAAAACTCTTAGAGTGTGCTCCTCTAAGTGTCGTTGTCATAAAACTCTACTCTATAACGATCTACTGGAACACCCTACTAAACATATTCTGTGTGAACCTAACAAGGACGTCGACCAGGAGCCATGCCTAAAAAAGAAAAAATAGTTAGAGCTCCTAAAAATAAAATATGGAAGACTTTATCATTAATTATCTTCTTTCTTTTATTCATTTTAGGTTAAACTATCCCAAGGTATACCCATTCAAACATAGGAAAAAAGAAGAATGATGCATGATCCTTTCCTAAGTCTCTACCCTTCTACCAATATCACCTCATTTAGTAGCCACTATAAGCTTAAAATTCCATGCATCAGATCATAGGGGGCCCTAAATACCAGTTTCCAAGATGGTCTCCCATGTTTATAGTGATTTCTAAACTTAGCTGACACCATTACCCTACCACCCCATGAAACCTTACCTATGACTAACTCTAAAATCATTCCTATCCCTCAAACTGAGCTATGATACCAATCCATCATGACTTCCTTCCCGCAAAGTGTACCCCTCCTACATTGAAAATGAGAGAAGAGAGATAGTGACACTTGAGTCTCGTCTCCAGTAGGCCCTAGGTTTGTGACTAGCACTGAGGATATAATAAACACACAGATGGGGGAATTACTCTCTAAGATAATAAATGTGAAAGAGAGAGATAAGACAAACACCAAATAAATATTGCTCAGACTATAATATAAAATAAAACCCAAGTACACAAATTTAATGTCATTCAAGAACTACTACAGCTGAAAGAAAAACTAAAAGCACCAAAAGAAAGGTAAAGATGGCAATGACCATGAATCCCAAACAACTCCTGCAAAACCCCAATCTAGTAGTAACCAGCCTGATCTCTAACCTACTCAAAATGACATGAAAAATAGTTTAAATATACATAGGGTGAGTATAATAATATACTTAGTAGAATACTCCCCAGAGCGTCTTGTGCAAAAGTAAATAAATCATGCTAATATATAGTGAACAACAAGTGAAACTAACTCATCACCTAAATAGGTATACTAAGTTCCCATACTCACCATGGATACTCTCACCAAGTAACACATACAAGAGAATATAATATAATAAATAATATCAAGGATACACCACTACCACTTCCCCACTGGTTTTCTGCTTTGACCCAATATCGCATGTCCTGAGCATCTCTCTCTAAAAGGATAGCCCACATACACCTTGGAGAAGCACCACAACATGCACCTCATTCATCACACCACCAAATCCATGTAAACAAAAGTTACCATGTTGTTTTTAGGAGCCACCAAACCCCACATAATGTCTATCATATATCGGGTATTATACCTCAAGACATTACAACCCATAAACTAAGTAAGGAACCTCAATCCATTACCACCAACACAAGTTATACCTATAGTAGTTCTTAGGAAAATATATCTAGAATATGTATGTGTGAGATAACCACAATCCATTACAACCTTTTACACACATATATGGGGAAAACTAACCACCATGCATACCATTACAAGTAACTATCAAGAGAAGAGAATATGGCCAAAGGGGGTAGTCATCCATCTATCCACCCACTGGGATGTTGGGGAAAACACCCCCCAAAGCTCAGAATCCTTAGGGTGTCAGTTTACCTAACTTAAAGGGTGGAGTTGTGTATAAAAACAAAAAATTTATGTGATATAATATATCTTACAACCACACTTTGAGAATAACCTAGTCTCAAACTCAACTGCAGCTAATGTCTATCAGACTCCTGACTGCTACTGCTAAGACTAGATATCCTATAATCACAAAACCATTTAAAGATCTACATTAAACTATTTCATTCCTTTTTATCAGTTACACTTTACATTAATTAATTCTTTAACCATTAATTACCATTAATAAATTACACATTACATTTCATTAGCATCACAACAAATTTCCATTCCCTACAGGAATAAGCAACCGAGTCTATGACTTATCAGAATTATAACCTCATCATTTCATCCCAGCTAGCTCCAACCCCATGGTTAAAAATTTATTCATTTATTAACAACATTACTTTATATATTACCAGGTACTATAGGAAAAAATCTAAGCTTCCAAAAAATCAAGAAACCAAGAACATCCATCTGCCTCAAGTAGTGGGGAAAGGAAAGAAGATAAATAAACAACTTGTCCACCATCTAGTCAACATATTCAACAAATATCAAGCTTTCATATCAATGGGTAAGACCAGCTTCAACCAATTCTATCACCTCTAGTTTCCTCCTCGACACCCACATGCATAAATCGATACATCTCACCACTCCAAGAGTCAACTGCTACCATAAAAAATATACCACCCTACCCCACATACCACAACATCTTTCTAGGCTCACATCATATCACAAGAAGCAGGAAACAAACATAGAAACTATGATCTTGGACTTAATACAAGGCATTCAAACTTCACACAAAATGTGCTCTCACAGTTCCAAAACATAATGTACTTGGCCTTTACAAGCAAGAAGGAAACTCAGGCCTTAAAAGGAATTATATTTTGTCACACAAATAGTTCTTATTTCATATTGAATCAACCGATTCATTAATCACATGTTCTAACTATAGGAAACCTAAGAAACAAGCTATCTAAAGATATCATAAATTAATTAAATAATTAATTTAACATTCATTTAATTATTTTATCAACAAGAATTATCATGCTTCCGATTCATTAACCAATTCAATCAAACATGCATATCTACATCAATTTGATTATCATAAAAATACAATAACAACAACCAGATTCGTTAAACATGCCTCTTAAATTTCTTTAGCTAATTAATTATTAATTAATTCTGGATTTACATTCTTTACCAATTTCTATCAATAACAACATGATAAAACAAGAAAGGCATAGATATCACACTATTTAGAAAATCAAGAGGCAAATTTTTATCATGATATAAAGTAGCAACATCACTATAAAATCGATACTAATTATTTAATATGATTAAAATAATTATTAAGTCAATTTAATTCTAATACAAGGGGCTAAATCATGTTATATCTACGACTGCATGTAAATAAATAGAGAAGCAATGAATACCCTATCTCAAAAGGTTGTTTACGTTCTTCGACGAGAACATACCACACAAAGAATCCCAATCAGATCTCCTGTAAGAACTGCATCCACCTAAGGACACCACGACACAACCACACAAACCAACAACCAAGAAAAACCCCATTAAAAACATGGGAGATCATCCACCATAACATGGTGAGAAGACACAGGAGGAAATGAATCAAGGAACCATGAAAACAGATGTAGAACATACCATATATTGATGATGGATTGCTATGGATCAAAGTATGGAGATAGGAATCAATCCTTAATGAAGGAATCCCCAAAATTTTGAAGAGGGGGTCACCAAGTCTCTTGGAGTCAAGGGAGATCCACTGAAGACGTAGGGTTTGACTACCCGAGTAGTTGGAAATGTTTTAAAACATACAAAATTAGGGGATTACATGATGTGTAATACCCTTTAACGTCGTGTAATCCTCATATTTCAGTTTTCATTGAAAAAAACATTGCCTTTTTACTTTATTTATTTTTAAAACCCCGATATATTACATGTCGTGAGACCTATATTCACATGGTGTAACATTATTTCATAATGTGAAGCCTGCCTGCTTCCAACTTCTAGTAGACACTGCCCTCTAGACTTCCTCTCTGCCTCCTACGAGCTCCTAATATTTGAAAAAATGAAAAGGGTCAATCCACGTGGATCTGGGCCCTTACATGTGACTCCATGATAGGATGAGAGTTGGCCTTCTACTAGCCGAACAGGATGAGGTGGTAGTGTTCATGGATAAGGTAGTTAGGCCCTAGATCTTAAGCATCAGTAGAGTGGATTTTCTCAGGTTAGTGAGGAAGCATCTCAGGGTCGTGGTTTAGACCATATTTATGAAGTGAAACCAACACCCTAAGAGCAGAGTCTAGGTCCATCAATGGTTAGAGGTACTGTTTTGGTAGCCTCTACTTTAATATCTACCCTTTTTGATATAGGTGCATCACACTCTTTTATATCTATTGTGATTGTGGAAAGTCTGGGTCTTGTAATCGAGTACTTTTATGGATTCATGTATCTTGACACTCTGTTAGGGGTTAGAACATAGGTAATACACCATTTCCAGGAGTTTCCCTTTGATATAGGTGGGTATCATTTCTTCTAGAGTTTCTTCATCCTCGAGATGATCAGTTTTGATGTCATTCTCGGTATGGACTAGCTTGTGTCTTATCATATCCAAGTGGATTTCTATTGCCATTAAGTTTATTTCGGATCACCCAAGGGAAGAACATATATACCCATTAGAGAATGGGATATCTAGGAAAGCTAAGTTGGACCCAAACATACTGGGCTAGATAGAGTGACAACTTAGTTGGAAAATATGTTTTTGATCAATCAGGGAATGCAGTTAGTAGAATTCCCCCTGTAGTGGATCAGTATAGGGATTTCTTCTCTAATGATTTCTCTAGTTTACCTCATAAGATATAGGTTGATTTCACCATAGATCTAATGCCAGGTGTGACACTAGTGTCCATTCCTCTGTATAGGATGACACCTACAGAAATCCAGGAACTTAAAAAGTAGCTTGGCGATCTTGAGGCTAAGGGTTTTTTTAGACCCAACACATCACCATGGGGTTCACTAGTCCTTTTTTTCAAGATGGTAGATGGTACCCTCAGATTTTATGTGGACTACCACCATTTGAATAAGCTTATGGTGAAGAACCGATATCCAATTACTCATATAAATGACCTCTTCAACCAGATCTAAGGAGAAACCATTTTCTCTAAGATATATTTGAGTTCGAGATACTATTAGGTGCATGTGAGGCCATTAGACATACCACATACAAAGTTTTGGAGTAGGTACAAACTGTATGAGTATCTAGTTATTCTTTTCGGTTAGAAAAATGCACTGACATTCTTCATGGCTCTGATGAGTCGGGGTTTCCACCCGTATCTTGATTCTGTTGTGATAGTTTTCATAGATGTCATCTTAGTTTATTCTCACACCAGACACGACCATGAAAATCATCTTGATATAATGATGAGTACATTGAGAGAGCACTAGATATATGCATAGCTCAGTAAATGCCACTTTTTGATTAGTAAGGTTCACTTCTTGGGTCATATCATATCTCAGACAAGTGTATCTGTTGACCTAGAGAAGGTGAGTGCTGTGGCTTCCTAAGAGTATCCCTAGAATGTGTTTGACATACACAAATTATTAGGTATATTTATATATTAGATATGATTAATTAAGGACTTATCCCACTTAGAAGTTCCTCTTATGGCGCTGAATAAGAAGGGTATACAGTTCACCTGGTCTGAAGGTTATGAGATGACTTTTTAAAAGTTAAAGGGAATAATCACTTCAACTTTAATTTTGATTCTACCTTAGCTAGGAAGAATCTATAATATTTATTGTGATGCTTCAGGAATTGTGTTGGGTGAAATGGTGATGCAAGGTGATCGGGTTGTAGCATATGGGTCCAACAAACTAAGGCCTCATGAGAAGAACTACCCTATGCATAAACTCAAGATAGCAGTCGAGGTTCATGATCTAATTTTTTGGAGACACTATCTATTGGGAGAGAGGTTTATTTTTTATACAGATCATAAAATTCTCAAATACATATCTATGTAGTGAGAATTAAATATGAGGCAATGTAGGTGGATAGAATATCTACAGTCTGTAGACATTGAGATTACTTACACACCTGAAAAGGGTAATTCCATAGCCAATTCCTTGATCTATAAGACTCAGACACAAGCCATATAGGTAAAAAAAATGAGTAGAAGATGATGGATTTGTTTTCTGAGTTGCATTTTAAGGTTCAAGAATAGCACGAGCAATTGGTCTTAGTAGCTCTAGAAGTGACGTCCTCCCTTCTGTAGTGGGTCCAAATGAGGTAGCTGTCTGATTTTGAGGGCCTTGTCCTAAGGGATAACATCACAAGTGAGAACCCACCTCCTGGTTGGGTTATTGATGGTAGTGAAACTCTACTCCTCTATAGCCGTGTATGGGTGCCTACAAATATATGGGAAGAGATAATGAGAGAATCATGCACCTCTATTTGGTAAGTTCACCCTAGGATTACTAGGATTTATATAGATATACATTGCTAGTACTGGTGTCTAGGTATGAGGAGGAAAATAGTAGGTTTCATCACTTAATGCTCCACCTGTTAGTAGGTCAAGGAAGAGCACCAGTGACCTACTAGACTTATAAAACCTCTATCCATTCCCAAGTGGAAATGGAATGATGCCACCATGGATTTGGTGATGGTATTTTCAAGATCCCATTGAGGCAAGGATGTGGTATGTGTGATCTTGGATAGTTTGACCAAGTTTTCATACTTCCTACCAATCCATGATACATTCTTTGTTGATGAGTTAGAGAGGTTATATATCTAAGAGAGAGTGAAACTTCATGGTGTTCCCCATTATATCATTTATGACCAAGATTAACACTTTACAACACTATTCTAGAATGGGTTGAAAAAGGAACTAGGTTCATAGGTTCTCTTGATTGCATCATATAACCCTCAGACTGACGAGTAGTCTAATAAGATGATATGGGTGTTATAGGATATGCTTTGGGCATGCTGTAACACCATGAACCCAGAAGCTCGGAGCCGGTGCATTACTTATTACATTGGATTAATTACAAGGAATGAAATCCCAAAGGAACGATCAGTTTAGTAGTATTTAAGAAACTAGATACATAAGTGTAACTCATATTACACTGGGAAAGGTAAAAAAATACAATACATAACAAAAACTAATAATCTGAATCCATGAGAACTCAATAAACGGTCTCCTCTTCATAACCTATTAAAGGTAAAAAAATGAAATGGGTGATCTAAATTGTTTTGTAAGGGTTAAAAATGTTATAATCATAAATAAAAAATAATTTAATCATAATCAAGTTGGCATAGTCAATATGGCATGATGAAAAAATGAAAAACACACGCCATTTATAAACTGATAATGAAACTACATCCATAGATTTTTTCGTAGTGAAAACCTTATGGATGGTAATAACTAAAGATGAATAATAATTTGATGTCATTTATCTAGAACATGATACCACTATACCATCAAAACGGTTTAATTCTGTGGGTAGATACCCATATAATTTTGTTTTGGAAACAAAATCGAAGGGTTTGTCGCCAACTGACTTGTCTCATGAGACATGTCGATGCATCGAGAGGCTATAAAGGGCCCCTC
Organism: Viscum album; assembly: GCA_963277665.1. Lineage (NCBI taxonomy): Eukaryota > Viridiplantae > Streptophyta > Magnoliopsida > Santalales > Viscaceae > Viscum > Viscum album. The sequence goes on along the minus strand of OY728155.1, from coordinate 184,527,051 downwards.
CCATCACTACCAATCCAAATCATTATTTATACATATATTTAGTACAATAAAAAATTTTATTTTCTATATTTGTATTGAATAGAGGATATAAATTCATCAATATTTCCCCAGTTAAAATAACATTCAAAATAAACACCATATGTGAAATAGTATACGACTTAAGGTAATAATCATATCCATGATACAATAAAATTGATATTTACCAAAATTATAATTTCAAATTAAAAACGATATCAAATGAGAATTGGATACACCACATAAGAATGATTAGGTTCACAATACCAAGTAAGTCTCAATGAAATGGAAATTGAGACAAAGTCCCTTACCATGTTGTAATCAATCGAGTAGTATGACCAAAAATTAATAATCACCAAAAAAATCATAGAATACCATGAATATAAAAAGAATCATGATATTATATATCAAATGGTAGTACACATACACCACATTCAATAAATTAGTGGTGAACAATGGAAATTTCACGGAATTAAACGTGAGATGAGAAAAACCTTACAAAGATTATATCATTAGAGTGAGAATAAATCAATGAAATATTTATGTGTGACAAATAAAATATACACAATATAACTGTATATATTGTATAAAATAATCATAGGTATTTCACACATATTCTTGGAAAAACTTAACCAACGAAATAGATGTTTAACTCAAAGAATGAAAATTGAGTTACGAAATCCCTTACCTTATGCCCAAAGGTGTTCTTGATTGATCTTAATGACATGAATAATAAAATTTAGATTCATTAATTAAAAATAAAATAACCTCCTATACATTTAATATATTTATTATAACCTTATTAGGTTCATTCATTGCCTTTTTTATGGGTTTAAGAGGTTCAATTTTATTGTTTTCGAAGCATTTTCTTCATTGGTTTTCATGATCGGTTTACTTATATTCATGAATGAAAGCTCATTTGAAATGTGATTAAACATACAGAATTGTTAATATATATTATTAGTGAAATTAAAGAGATATAAATTATCTTATAATTATTTGGTTTATATACCATGAGGATGAATTGTCAAATAAAAGTTAATGATAAACGCTTGGATTAACTTGGCGGTTTTGTGCACAATGAACTTGTTTTGTATTATTATTTTATATTATGAGTGTGCAAGGATTAAAAAACATTGAATAAGATAAAATAAATATATTATTATTTGGTTCAACCATTAAAAAGGTTTTATGACCAGTCTTGAAGATAGTAATAGAATGTGAAAACCAATCATCCTTGAATGTGATAAATTAACACATCTCGGACGATGTTTTCATTTTTAGCATAAGAGGTGGGGGAAAAGAGAGATAGTGATGAAATATTCCATTAGCATAATAAAATTATAGTTCATGTAAGGTACTATAATTATCATATCATTTGGATGAGGGGAGGTAAGGAGAGAGAAACAGAATAACAGAACTAGTAAAAGAAGTTGAAAGAAAAAGGAAGAGAGGTTCACCTCTTGATTACTCCTCCTTGAGAATATTCTTAAGGCCTTTGATTTTGGACTTTTGGTGAGACCGAAAGGTCTTGGACTTGGGGGGTGGTCTTTGGAAGTGTATTTGAAAAAAAATAGGTAAGGATCAAAGCTTGAGTGGTGTGGGAGGAAGAGGGGGTTAGGGGTGGTTTATATAGGGGAGGGAAGGAGAGTTTTCTTAATATTTTAATCATTAGTTTATTATTTTTCCCCAAGACAAGAAATAGTGATTATTCTATGACCAAAAAAAGTAATAAGTTCATGTGATTTTGAACCAAGTGTGATTACCTCAATAGGACATCATCCATGACTAAATAAATCATGTATTTAGCATTTATCATAATTTATCATATTTTACTATTCACAAAATTCAAGTATTTCAAAAAATACCAAAAATTAAACCTAACCATTTTTCAACATTTAGAATCAAAAAATGAACTCCATTTTTTAAAAATAATTTTCTACATATGATAAATTTAATTTTTAATTAAAATCATCATTTAATCGAAAAATAACAACACTTAAAACATTCATCTTCATTTTTAAGGTGCCTAAATTTTATTTTAACTATCATTGGTATGATTACCATTCATATGAGTCATATTAATATTCATAAGGCTAATTTAATATTCGTAAGGGGAAGTAACTATTTATAAGGTAGGTTACTATTCACCAAAAATTAACTTGATTATATCAGACTCCAAATATCACCTAGATTGCAACCGTGTATGTCCGTTTTTAAAATTCAATACAAAAAAAGTGTCACTACTGGAAAAGAAGGTTATACCAATGGTTTTAAACTGTTGGTATAGGCTATGCCAACGGTTTTCCAAACCGTAGGGTAGTAAGCCGTGAGGAAATCACTATACCAATGGTTTGATCTAAACCATTGGTATAGCCCACTATATTTATTGATATACCAACGGTTGTATGCTAACCATTGGTATATGTTTGTATAACATTTTTACCAATGGTTTCTAGAAACCGTTGGTATATATAAATTTCTCTCAAAGTATACCAACGGTTTAAAACCATTGGTATTGTGTTTTTCCATAACTATTATACCAACGGTTTAAAACCGTTGGTATTGTGTTTTTCTATACCAACGATGTAAAAATGTTGGTATTGTGTTTTTCTAGAACTATTATACCAATGGTTTAAAACTGTTGGTATTGTGTTTTTCCAGAACTGTTGCACAACATCCCTCCAGTAGCCCCTCCAGTATACACCTGGATAAAAAATATCACAAAAACCACATACAGACTTAAAACAGTATAGAAAACACCTAAAATAGCACAAAAAAACACATAAAACCATCAAAATCTTCCAACCATGTCATGTACTACAATTCCCTATTTCAATATTCATATGACAACAATCATCTAGTATAGTTAATAACAGTTTCAATAACTCAAACATTATTTACACCCATTTCAATATTTATATGACAACCACTCTTCCAGTAGTAATTCACCTCACCCCTGCACAACCCCCCCAACCAGAACTTCCCCCCACCTCCCCATCAAATTATAATCGGCAGAATAGTCTGATAAATACTTATTAGAGTTGAATTAGAGTTTGAAATTGGCTAAAATCCCATTTTTTTGATCCTAGATTTGGGTATGTAATGATTTGTGATGCATTTTTCATTGAACTTTTATTTTTAATAATATATAGTGAAAATGTATTTTCTTAAGAGTCTATTCACTTATGACCCCATGAGTGAAACTACCCAACTCAGGAAAAAGAGTTTGCGACTATCGTTGATGAGTGTAAATTTCAGTTGTTGTATTCACTTAAAATGATGTACTTTCGAAACTAAAGAGAGAAACTTTGAGTGGTGCTGGCCACACCGCACCTCAGATTGAGGTGGGGTTGACTCATACACATCAAAAATGACCCATGGATAATTTTCTTAAAGCATCAACACAATATCAATGCATTTGGTCGGTTTTCCGTATGTCGATTGTTTTTACTTAAAAGCGTATCCATTTTAAACAAAAGAAAGACACTTTGAGTGGTACCAGCAACAAACGTGCCTCATATTGAGGTGGGGTTGACTCGTACACGTCACAAATGACCCATGGATCATTGTCCTAAAGTATCAATAGAATCTGAATGCGTTTGGTCAGTTTTCTATATGTCAGTTGTTGTTTTCACTTAAAATGTTGTCCATTTGAATGAAACGTGAGACACTTTGAGTGGTTCCGGCCACACCATGACTCGGATTGAGATGGGGTTGACTCGTACACATCAAAAATGACCCATGGATCATTTTCCTAAAGTTTCAATTGAATCTGAATGCATTTGGTCAATGTTCCATATGTCAGTTGTTGTTTTCTCATAAAATGATGTCCATTTTAAACAAAAGAGATACATTTTGAGTGGTTTCGGCCACACCACACATAGGATTGAGGCGGGGTTGACTCTTAAATGTCACTTATGACCCAAGGATCATTGTAATAAAATATCAACACAATAATAATGTGTTTGGTTGGTTTTAAGTATGTCAGTTGTTGTTTTCACTTAAAATCTTGTCCATTTAAAACAAAAGAGAAACACTTTGAGTGGTGCCGGCCACACCGGCCCTCAGATTGAGGTAGGATTGACTCGTACATGTCACATATGACCCATGGATCGTTTTCCTAAATTTTTAACAGAATCAGAATGCATTTGGTCAGTTTTCCGTATGTCAATTGTTGTATTCACTTAAAATGATGTCCTTTTGAAACAAAAGAGAGACACTTTGAGTGGTGTCGAACACACCGTGCCTCATATTGAGATGAGGTTGACTCGTACATGTCATAGATGAACCATGAATCATTTTACTAAAGTATCAACACAATATTAATGCGTTCGGTCGGTTTCAACCACCCCACGGATGCTTTTCAAGTGCGCCAAACACTTAAAAAACACATATTCAGCCGTGCTGAGAAAACCGCACATCTGAATGACATTCCGTCTCCTTGTACAAATCACGAATAATAATTAGGGTGTTTTCATGTGATTTCAAGTCATTATGATGTCTTTCGGTATGTATTTGACCGTTAAACGCATGTTTTGGCCATTTACGACACACAAAGAGCATTTTCGGCCAGTGCTGTCACACGACACCTCCGATTGACGTGCTGTCTGACTGGCCATTTCATAATTCATCCACCATTTGTTTTCATCTAATTTAATGGAATTCCAAGTTCATTCGGCCAGTTTTGACCACCCCACGAACGTTTTTCAAGCGCACCAAACACCTAAAAAACACATATTCAGCCGTTCCGCGCAAACCGCACATCCGAATGATGTAGCGTCTCCTTGTACACCTCACGAATAATAATTAGGGCGTTTTCATGTAATTTAAAGTTATTCCGATGTCATTCAGCATGCATTTGACCGTTAAACGCATGTTTTTGCCATTTACGACACGTAGAGTGTGTTTTCGGCCAGCGCGGTCACACGACACCTCTGATTGAAGTTCCATCTAGTCGACCATTTCACAATTCACGAACCCTTTGTTGTAGTCCAATTTCATGGAATTCCGAGGTCGTTCGGCCGGTTTCGACCACCCCACTCATGCTTTTCAAGCACGCAAAACACCTAAAAAATAAATATTCAGCTGTGCCGTGCAAAACGTGCATCCGAATGACATGACGTCTCCTTGTACACCTTACGGATAATAATTAGGGTGTTTTCTTGTGATTTCAAGTCATTCCGATGTCGTTCGGCATGCATTTGACCGTTAACTGCATGTTTTGACCATTTACAACACGTGGAGAGAATTTTCAGCCAGTGCGGTCACACAACACCTCCGATTGATGTGCTGTCTAGTCGACCATTTTACAATTCACACACCATTTGTTGTCGTCCGATTTCATGGAATTCTGAGGTCATTTGGCCGGTTTCGACCACCCCACGCACGCTTTTTAAGTGTGCGAAACACCTAAAAAACACATATTCAGCCGTTCCGCACAAACCGCACATTCGAATGACATGTCTTCTCCTCGTACATCTCAAAAATAATAATTAGGGTGTTTTTGTGTGATTTCATGTTATTCCAATGTTGTTCGGCATGCATTTGACCGTTAAATGCATGTTTTGGCCATTTACGACACGTGGAGTGCGTTTTCGGCCAGTGTGGTCACACGACACCTCCGATTGATGTTTCGTCTATCCGACCATTTCAAAATTCACCCACCCTTTATTGTCGTCCAATTTCATGGAATTTCGAGGCTTTTTGGGTGGTTTCGACCACCCCACGCATGCTTTTCAAGCGCGCCAAACACCTAGAAAACACATATTCAGCCGTGCCATGCAAACCTCAGGTCCAAATTATGTGGAGTCTACTCGTACACCTGAAGAATAATAATTAGGGTGTTTTTGTGTGATTTCAAGTCATTCCGATGTCGTTCGTCATGCATTTGACCATTAAACGCATGTTTTGGCCATTTATGACACGCAGAGTGCGTTTTCGGCCAGCGCGGTCACACGACACCTCTGATTGACGTGACGTCTAGAAAAACATTTCAAAATTCACCCACCTTTTGTTGTCATATGATTTCATGGCATTCTGATGTCGTTCGGCCGGTTTCGACCACCCCATGCACGCTTTTCAAGCGCGTTAAACACCTAAAAAACACATATTCTGCCGTGCTGTGCAAACCGCATGTCTGAATGATGTGGAGTCTCCTCGTAAACCTCACCAATAATAATTAGGGTTTTTTTGTGTGATTTCAAGTCATTCTGATGTCATTCAGCATGCATTTGACCGTTAAACGCATGTTTTGGCCATTTACGACACGCGAAGTGCGTTTTCGGATAGTGCAGTCACATGACACCTCCGATTAACATGCCGTCTAGCCTACCATTTCATAATTCACCCTCCATTTGTTGTCATATGATTTCATGGCATTATGAGGTCATTCTGACGGTTTTGACCACCCCACACATGCTTTTCAAGCACGCTAAACACCTAAAAAACACATATTCAGCCATGCCGCGCAAACCGCGTGTCCGAATGACGTTCTGTCTCCTTTTACACCTCAAGAATAATAATTAGGGTGTTTTCATGTGATTTAAAGTCATTCCGATGTCTTTCGACATGCATTTCACTGTTAAACACATGTTTTGGCCATTTACGACACACGGAGTGCGTTTTCGACCAGCGCGGTCACATGACACTTCTGATTGATGTGCCGTCTCACTGAACATTTCAAAATTTACCCACCCTTTATTGTCATCTGATTTCATGGAATTCAGAGGTCTTTCATCCAGTTTCAACCACCCCACGCACGCTTTTCAAGCGGGAAAAACACCTAAAAAACACATATTCAGGCGTTCCATGAAAACTGCACATCCAAATGATGTGCTGTCTCCTCGTACACCTCACGAATAATAATCAGAGTATTTTTGTGTGATTTCAAGTCATTACTGTGTCGTTTAGCATGCATTTGATCGTTAAACGCATGTTTTGGCCATTTACGACACGCAGAGAGCGTTTTCGGCCAGCACGGTCACACGACACCTCCGATTGATGTTTCGTTTGGCTGGACATTTCACAATTCACCTGTACATTGTTGTCGTCCGATTTCATGGCATTCCGAGGTCATTCGCCAGTTTCGACCACCCCATGCACGCTTTTCCTGCGTGTGAAACACCTAAAAAACACATATTCAGCCGTTCTGCGCAAACTGCGTGTCCGAATGATGTGCCGTCTCCTTGTACAACTCATGAATAATAATTAGTGTGTTTTTGTGTGATTTCAAGTCATTCTGATGTCGTTCGGCATGCATTTGACCGTTAAACACATGTTTTGGCCATTTAGGACACATGGAGTGCGTTTTCGGCCAGTGCGGTCACACGACACCTCCGATTGACGTGCCGTCTAGCCAAACATTTAAAAATTCACCCACCCTTTGTTTTTGTCCGATTTTATGGCATTCCAAGGTCATTCAGTGAGTTTCGACCACCCCACGTATGCTTTTCAAGCGCGCTAAACACCTAAAAAACAAATATTCAACCGTGCCGTGCAAACCGCACGTCCGAATGATGTGGAGTATCCTTGTACACCTCCCAAATAATAATTAGGGTTTTTTCGTGTGATTTCAAGTCATTCTGATGTTGTTCGGCATGCATTTGACCGTTAAACGCATGTTTTGGCCATTTACGACATGCAGAGTGCGTTTTTGGCCGGCGCGGTCACACAACACCTCCGATTGACGTTCCATCTAGCCGACCATTTCACAATTCACCGACCTTTCATTTTCGTCCAATTTCATGGCATTCCGAGGTTGTTCGGCTAGTTTTGACCACCCCATGCACGCTTTTCAAGTGCACCAAACATCTAAAAAACACATATTCAGCCGTTCCACGCAAACCACATGTCTGAATGACGTTCCGTATCCTTTTACACCTCAAGAATAATAATTAGGGTGTTTTCATGTGATTTAAAGTCATTCTGATGTCGTTCGGCATGCATTTTACTGTTAAATGCATGTTTTGGCAATTTACGACACGCGAAGTGCGTTTTTGGCCAGCGCGGTCACATGACACTTCCGATTGATGTGCTGTCTCTTCGACCATTTCACAATTCACCCAGCCTTTGTTTTCGTCCGATTTCATGATATTCTGAGGTCGTTCGGCCAGTTTCAACCACCCCACGCACGCTTTTCAACCGTGCGGAACACCTAAAAAACACATATTCAGGCGTACCGCACAAACCACAAGTTCGAATGACGTGCCGTCTCTTCTTACACCTCAAGAATAATAATTAGGGTGTTTTCTTGTGATTTTAAGTCATTCTAATGTTGTTCGTCATGCATTTGACCGTTAAACGCATGTTTTGTCCATTTGCGATAAGCGGAGAGCGTTTTCAGCCAGTGCGGTCACACGACATCTCTGATTGACATGCCGTTTGGCCGAACATTTCAAAATTAACCTACACTTTGTTGTCGTCCGATTTCATGGCATTCCAAGGTCGTTCGGCCAGTTTCGACCACCTCACGCACGCTTTTCAAGCACGCAAAACACCATAAAAACACATATTCAGCCATGCCGCACAAACCGTGTGTCTGAATGAGGTGTCTTCTACTCGTACACCTCATGAATAATAATTAGGGTGTTTGATTTCAAGTCATTCTGATGTCGTTCGACATGCATTTGACCTTTAAACACATGTTTTGGCCATTTATGACACGCGGAGTGCGTTTTTGGCCTGTGCGGTCACACGACACCTCTGATTGACGTTCCTTCTAGCCAAATATTTCACAATTCTCCCACCCTTTTTTTTGTCCGATTTCATGGCATCCCGAGGTCGTTGGACCAGTTTCGACCACCCCACGCATGCTTTTCAAGTGCACCAAACACCTAAAAAACACATATTCAGCCGTGCCACGCAAACCGCGTGTCTGAATGACGTGGCGTATCCTCGTACATCTCACGAATATTAATTAGGGTTTTTTCATGTGATTTCAAGTCATTCTGATGTCGTTCGACATGCATTTGACCGTTAAACGCATGTTTTGGCCATTTACGACACGCGAGGTGCGTTTTCGGCCAGCGCGGTCACACGACACCTCCGATTGATGTGCCGTCTAGCTGAAAATTTCACAATCCACCCACCCTTTGTTGTTGTCTGATTTCATGGCATTCCGAGGTCGTTCGGTCGGTTTTGACCACCCCACGCATGCTTTTCAAGCACGCCAAACACCTAAAAAATACATATTCAGTCGTTCCACACAAACCGAATGTCCAAATGACATGGCATCTCCTCGTACACCTCGCGAATAATAATTAGGGTGTTTTCTTGTGATTTTAAGTCATTTTGATGTCATTCTTCATGCATATGACCGTTAAATGCATGTTTTGGCCATTTACGACACGCGTAGTGCGTTTTCGGGACAACGCGGTCACACGACACCTCCGATTGACGTTACGTCTGGCTGACCATTTCAAAATTCACCTACCCTTTGTTTTCGTCTGATTTTATGGAATTCTGAGGTCTTTCGGCCGATTTCGACCACCCCATGCACGCTTTTCAAGCACGCCAAACACCTAAAAAACACATATTCATCCATGCCGCGGAAACCGCACATCCAAATGACATGGAGTCTCCTCTTACACCTCACAAATAATAATTAGTGTGTTTTTGTGTGATTTCAAGTCATTCCGATGTCGTTCGGCATGTATTTGACCGTTAAACGCATGTTTTGGCCATTTATGACACGCAGAGTGCTTTTTCGGCCAACGCCGTCACACGACACCTACGATTGATGTGCTGTCTGTTCGACCATTTCATAATTCTCCCAAACTTTTTTGTCGTCTAAATTCATGGCATTCTGAGGTCATTCGTCCGGTTTCGACCACCCCACGCACGCTTTTCAAGCGCACCAAACACCTAAAAAACACATATTCAACCGTGCCACGCAAACCGTGCGTCCGAATGATGTGTCGTCTCCTCTTACACCTCAAGAATAATGATTAGGGTGTTTTCGTGTGATTTCAAGTTATTCTGATGTCGTCTGACATGCATTTGTCCATTAAATGCATGTTTTAGCCATTTACGACACACAGAGAGTGTTTTCGGCCAGCACGGTCACACGACACCTCCGATTGACGTACCGTCTAGCCTAATATTTTATAATTCACCCACCCTTTGTTTTCATCTGATTTCATGGAATTTTGAGGTTTTTCGGCCAATTTTGACCACCCCACACACGATTTACAAGCGCGCGAAACACCTAAAAAATAGATATTCAGCCGTGCCGCGCAAACCGCACGTCTGAATGATGTTCCGTCTCCTCGTACACCTCATGAATAATAATTAGGGTGTTTTTGTGTGATTTCAAGTTATTCTGATGTCGTTCGGCATACATTTGACCGTTAAACGCATGTTTTGGCCATTTACGACACGCATAGTGAATTTTTGGCCATCACGGTCACACGACACCTCCGATTGACGTGCTTTCCAGCCGAACATTTCAAAATTTACCCACCCTTTGTTGTTGTCCGATTTCATGACATTCTGATGTCATTCGGCCAGTTTTGACCACCCCACGCATGCTTTTCAAGCGCGCCAAACACCTAAAAAACACATATTCATCCGTGCCGCACAAACCTCACGTCTGAATGATGTTTCGTCTCCTCGAACACCTCATGAATAATAATTAGGGTCTTTTCATGTGATTTCAAGTCATTCCAATGTTGTTTGGCATGCATTTGACCGTTAAACGCATGTTTTGGCCATTTACGACATGCGGAGTGCGTTTTCGGCCAGCGCGGTCACACGAAACCTCTGATTGACGTGTCTTCTGACCAAACATTTCACAATTCACCCACCCTTTGTTTTCGTCCGATTTCATGGTTTTCCGAGGTCATTCGCCCAGTTTCAACCACCCCATGCACGCTTTTCAAGCACGCCAAACACCTAAAAAACACATATTCACCCATGCCGCGCAAACCCCGCGTCTGAATGACATTTCACCTCCTCTTACACCACGAATAATAATTAGGGTGTTTTCGTGTGATTTCAAGTCATTCTGATGTCCTTCGGCATGCATTTGACCGTTAAACACTTGTTTTGCCCGTTTATGACACGCGAAGTGCATTTTCATCCAGCGCAATCTCAAGACACCTATGATTGACGTTCCATATAGAATACTGTTTCAAAATTCACCCACCCTTTGTTTTCGTCCAATTTCATGGAATTATGAGGTCGTTCGGCCAGTTTCGACCACCCCACGCATGCTTTTCAAGCGCGCCAAACACCTAAAAACACGTATTCAGTCATGTCATGAAAACCGAAAGTCCGAATGATGTGGAATCTCATCTTACATCTCACGAATAATAATTTGGGTGTTTTCGTGTGATTTCAAGTCATTCAGATGTCATTCGACATGCATTTGATCGTTAAATGATTGTTTTGGCCATTTACGACATGCATTGAGCATTTTTTGTCAGCGCGGTCACAAGACACCTCTAATTGATGTTCTATCTGGCCAACCATTTAGAATTCACCCACCCTTTGTTGTCATCCGATTTCATGGCATTCCAAGGTCGTTTGGCCGGTTTCGACCACCCCACGCACGCTTTTCAAGCGCTCCAAACACCTAAAAAAACATATTCTGCCATGCCGCACAAACCGTGTGTCCGAATGATGTTACGTCTCCTCATACTCTTGAATAATAATAATTAGGTTGTTTTTGTGTGATTTAAAGTCATTACAATGTCTTTCTGCATGCATTTGACCGTTAAACGCATGTTTTGACCATTTACGACATGCAAAGTGCGTTTTCAGCCAATGCGGTCACACGACACCTCCGATTGATGTGCTGTCTGGCCAACCATTTAAAAATTCACCCACCCTTTGTTTTCATCTCATTTCATGGAATTATGAGGTCACTCGGCCGGTTTTGACCACCCCACGCACGCTTTTCAACCGTGCCAAACACCTAAAAAACACATATTTAGCCGTGCCGTGCAAAACATGCATCTGAATGACATTACCTCTCCTAGTACACCTCACAAATAACAATTAGGTTGTTTTTTGTGATTTAAAGTCATGATGATGTCGTTCGAAATGAATTTGATCGCTAAACACATGTTTTGGCCATTTACGACACGCAGAGAGTGTTTTCGGCCAGCGTGGTTAGAAGACACCTCCGATTGACGTTCCATCTAGCTGAAAATTTCAGAATTCACCCACACTTTATTTTCATCAGATTTCATGGCATTCCGAGGTTGTTAGTCCAGTTTTGACCACCCCACGCACACTTTTCAAGCGTGCAAAACACCTAAAAAACACATATTCAGCCGTGCCACGCAAACAGTGCGTCTGAATGATGTTTCGTCTCCTTGTACATCTCACGAATAATAATTAGGGTGTTTTCGGGTGATTTCAAGTCATTCCTATGTCGTTTGGAATGCATTTTCCCGTTAAACGCATGTTTTGGCCATTTACGACACGCGGAGTGCGTTTTCGGCCAGCACGATCACACGACACCTCCGATTGACATGCCGTCTAGCTGACCATTTCACAATTCACCCATGTATTGTTGTGTTGAAGTATCAACACAATCCGAATGCGTTTGGTCATTTTTCCATATGCCATTTGTTGTTTTCACTTAAAATGTTGTCCATTTCAAATAAAAGTGAGACACTTTGAGTGGTGCCGGCAACACCGCGCCTCAGATTGAGGCGGGGTTGACTCTTACACGTCACAAATGACCCATGGATTGTTTTCATAAAGTATCAACACAATCTGAATGCATTTGGTCAGTTTTCCATATTCCAGTTGTTTTTACTTAAAAGAGTATCCATTTTAAACAAAATAAAGACACTTTGAGTGGTACCAGCCACACCATGCCTTGGATTGAGGCGGGTGGGGGGGGGGGGGGGCTATTCGGGGGGGCTGTCTGGGAAGGAGGGTGGGTAATGTATCTAAAATTCTATCTAGGTATCATACATCGAATTCTGACAGGACTGTGAACCGCCGCGGGGTGTCGTCCTGGAGCAGGGGAAAATCACGACAGTACTGCGGCGTGATCGCGGCGTGACCACAATATGTTGGGCCGGTATAGCGACATCCGTGAGACAACATCTTCCAACCCGGATTCTGAATAAATCCTATGTTGTTATCCTTCACATTATAGAAACTGATGTTATATTATAAAAAACAGACTCTTGATTCAGTATTTTGGTATGATAAAGATATATATTTTATATTCGTTGTTTTTAAAAGTGGTACTAGGTAGTTGAAAATAATAATTGAGTCAAATTATCACACCCTAAACTATCACTGTGAGTTTTCGCAGACAGCGCACCTCCCTTGGAGGGGTTTTATTATAAAAACATGAATTTATTTATCAAATGAAACAATTATATTAAAGAAAACTTATTCAAGATATGAAATTCTATATAATTAAGAAGAATTAAGAAAGAAGCTAAATTAAATTTAAATAATTATTAAATTAAATAGGCTTCCATATTTGGTCAAAAATAAAGAGTTATACTAATTTCAAAAATATCCATACCCGAGTGAAAAACCAGTTTCAAAAATAAAGAGTTATACAGAATTCAAAAATGTAATGGATCAATCTGCCCCTGATCACCATCACCATCGCCACTTTCATCATTGGCATCATCCTCACCACCATATCTATCCTCGTCTTCGTCCTCATCATTTTCCCTATCCTCTCCATCGGCCCCATCCTCACCCTCAGCCCCATCCTCGCCCTCGGCCCCATCCTCGCTCTCGTCCTCATCCTCATCCTCACCCTCTTCCTCTTCAGCATCCTCGTCATCACCAGGAACATCATCATCTCAACCGCCACTATAACAGCCGTCTGTTTCATTTTATAATGCACCCATCGATGACATATATGTCTGACAAGCCGCGCTGGCCTATGGTGGAAGTGATGAAGATAAAGCTTTCATCAGTTTCATAAATTCTTTGTCCCTTGTTTGAACTTACAATTCCAACTCTGTGACCCTTTTATCAGACTATCTTACATGCTCCTTGACTTGTTCCAACTTGGTGGTACTATAATGGATACCTTTAGAGCACCAATATCTCTTTGGGACTATATTCTCACTAGGTCGGCAGCGTACTCGACCAGAGTGCTCATCTCCCAAAACCTGATATAAATGATCATGTGGCCCTAAATTGTCAGGCTCCTGGGCATCAAGGGACTCTAAAGTAGCATGTTAAAAATATTAATATATTATTAAATTTCAAAATAGATATTAAACTTTGAAATAAAAAAATTAAAACTTACATTCTTTTCTTGTGTTAGTTCATTAACCACAGTTCTATCTTTTTTCCTTCTACTCGAGAAAAAAAAATTTCTCCAGGGATACGTCCTTCAATATTCAATTTGTTCTTATATAATGACATCGAAACAATATAAAGTGCAAGTATAAACATATATTCAATATTCAATAAATCACATAATTTAAGTAGGAAATAATAAAAAGGGCAAGTCCTAAAGAAAAATTATAAACAACTATATCGTACCAGCTGGCTCTCATGATCTGACATAGTAGTGCACCCCAAAGTGTGAAGGTATTGCATTGAATCAATGTTTTTTTTGTTTTTTTCAGAATATTCCTAAATAATTTTTAATAATTAATTAGATAATATTAATACAAAATATGAAAACTATCATTTAAATACCTCAAATGAGATTAATACCTTAAATTTGGCAGTCACCCAATGGGTAATCATTTGGCGATATTGCTCTATCGGGAAGTCATCCATGATAGGTAATGTATCCAACTCAGTGCCCACTATATCACAGTATCTAATATATAGCTCATGCTTATAATCTCTCTAAAGCTCTCCTAGCTCCTTTAAACGTGCTGGTCGTGCACCTTCGCCATCAGGGAAGTTATACTGAAGCTGAAACCCAATATATTAATTCATATAAATACAAAAAAATACTACATTAATTCCAATATATTTTTTACCCATATTTGTGCCCACACATTATCCTTGACTTCGTGTGGTAGATGTCTCCAAGAGAGAGGGCTGACCGGAATGATGTCGGATTATTTGGCTGGCATCGCCAAAAACCCCCGACATTCCTGCCCAGATTTATCAATCATCTGTCCATCATCATTGTATTCAACTATCAACTGTGTCTGGCAGTTCCATACCGCATGCAAGAGAGTAGTCCCCCTCCCCTGCCTCTTATCAGTAGATGAATCTGTTATTAAATAAAAAAATATCAGTACAAGTTATAATAAAAGTAAATTTTGGTATACAAATTTGTTAGAGTTATATAAATATACATGTGGTAGTCGGATAAATGGGCGTCACTGGATGTGCTTAAGCTGAAGGAATATCCTATATAGGTGGATTTCACCTCAGTGTACACTCCTAATCCACATACTATATTGGGGAAGGAGTCAAAGAAGGTGGAATATAATATCTCGGAGATGATGAACCAGAAGAAAAAGATGATGGCACAAACGTCTGGCCAACTGGTAGTGTAAACATCAGAGGCCTAAATATCCCTTGTGTCCCTAAAGACACACTAGGATCAAAATGGGGTGTAGAAGATACGTTTGTGGTAGGGGAATAGTCTGATAAGTAATAACCAGTGGATCGTCTAACTCTCACACCACGAGCCATCGTACCACCGGTCTCAGTACTCGGACAACCAGATGATCGTCTAACTCTAACACCACCCCCCTCCCACCACCAGCCTCTGTACTGGGAGAAATATTAGGCTCCTCGTCAGATATCTCTCATCTAGGGGGTGGATCTTGAAAAAAAGTTTAACACAAAAGTAAACACATGATATTATATGTTATTGAAATATATATATTTGAAATAAAATACTCACAACAGGGATCAGTGAAGGAACACCCATCTGTGTCATGTGACGATTATTTTCTATCATCTTTTTTCACTGCCTCTCTTCAATGGGTATCATTTCCTAAAATGAAAAAAAATATGGAAGTAATTAGAAATAGATAACTAATGTGTAACCCAAAAATAATAATAAAGAAAAACCATTATGATGAAAAAAACATAAAGAAACAGAAGATTTATGGTGGTTTGAAGGTAAGTACTAGGATACACACTCTGAATGATGTAGGTGAAACATGTAGGTGATAACAAGACTGTATGATTCTATATATTTCCCACCACAACTTCAGGTTCACAATCAACTTTGAAAATTGATCTATTGGATTCATCATAAGTAATAAACGGATTGCTTCCAATTGCAGTAGGGATAGTGTCAATTTCATTATCACCATCATCAAAAACATGTCTGGGATTTACTTCAATAATTACACCTAATTTAGGATGACGATGATCTTGGACATAAAAAACTTGTTTCACCATTGATGCCAGTACATATGGTTCATCGGTGGCAAGAGTGCGAGTCATGTTAATAACATGAAATCCACAATCATCAATAAAGGTGCCTTGAATCATCATTGAATAAAACCATTTTAATTTCATCACTGTGACTCGACCATGTGAGTAATAATCCAAAATTATCATTTTCTCCAAGACTCCATAATAAGCTACATTTTCATAACAAGGTCTATTATCTAATGAAATAGCATAACAGTCTGTTGTGGTAGTTAGAAAAACAACATCATGTTGTGTTCTCATGTTTCTTGCTCGTTCAGTGATAATAAATTTGTATCTATTGATCACAAGTGATTTACAAGCACGAACCATGGTATTAGGACCAAAATCCAAAGATATTATTTCCTCAAAAACAGAGTCTACAGGAAAACTCGATACCTGAAATATAAAAAAATAGTAAACTTAATTAAATATTATTTTTATTTAGTTATTACAGAAATATTTTTACCTTTAATTTCAACCAAGAAGAAAACTCTTTGCTATGAAAAGTTTATTTCCTTCTCAAAGATAAAGAATGATGCTTTCTATATATCAATTATTTATGTTCCCTATAGATAAAACTAATAATAGTTTAACAAATATTTAAAATGACAATATATAAGATAAGAGATACATGTATAATTTACTTACTTGATATACTCATCGAACAAATCACAATTGAACAACACTGTGCGATGTTCCATCTCTCGCTCTTCAAGGCTTAATATTGTCAATTTATATGATCCCATAATTACTCCTATCTAAGGAAGTGATGGAAAACTGGGTTCAATTTTCTCATACTGTTCTTCTTTATTTCTCATTGGTCTGTTTATTCTCGTAGTAAGATCAGACAAATACATTGAGCAGAAATCCATACATTCTTGAGCCAAGTAACCATTCACAATAGAACCTTTGGGATAATTCCTATTCCAAACATATGATTTCAATGTGAACATGTTTCTTTTAGTTGGATCCATCCAATGGAAAGCAATGGGTCCTCCAAGAATTATTTCGGTCGGAATATGGACAGTCAGGTGCAACATGCATGTAATAAATGATGGAGGGAATATTTTCTCTAACTCACACAAAAATAATGGTGTCTCTGCCAATAGTTTTTTCAAGAAGGATTTGGACAACCTCTTAGCACAAAGATATCTAAACAAATATCACAACCGAATAACTAAGACTCTTACATTATTGGAAAAGAGATGATGGATTTCTATTGGAATCAACTCATGCAAAAGGACATGATAATCATGAGTCTTCAAAGATTTCAACTTCAACTCTTTTTTATTGACCAATTTTGATATATTGATTGAATAGCCATTAGGAACTTTAATAGTCTCTAGCACTTCTAGAAATTGATTTTTTTTTCAGCAGGTGTCATCACATAAGAAGCACATGGAACTTGCCATTTATTTTCACTGATACAGACATGATGCAATTCTGGTCTGATCGCCCAATCTACCAAGTCGCGTCGAGATCGTAAATCATCTTTTTTATCCCCCTTGACATTTAGAATAATCGAAAGCAACATTTAACATATATTCTTTTCAATTTGCATTACATCTAAGCAATTAAGTAACAAGTTGGTTGACCAATACGACAACTCAAAGAATATACTCTTTTTCTTCCAATTGTAACAGGTATCATTGGAAACATTTTTCCTCTTTCTAGATTTCATTACACCCTTCTCAAATTAATAACTGAAATCTTTCAATTCATTAAGCACATCAGTTCTAGACATACACTGAGGTGGATCATCAGTCTGCATGGTATTGTCAAATCATCAACGATTGTTTCTATATGAATGGTTCATTGGCAAGAATCGTTGATGTACCATAAAACTAAAACTACGACGATATTTCAGTCTTCTTGATCGAGTATTCTTCATAAAAACATGACATGACAATTTTACTTTTGTGCTCCATCCAAACATCATCACATAAGGAAAATCATTGATCGTCTACATAAGCGCAACACACATATGAAATATGTCTTTCGAACATGCATCATATGTGGGAACACCCACATCCCAAAGAAGTTTCAACTCTTTTATTAAAGGTTGAATGTATGAATCTATATCATTTCTGAGATCAGAAGGGACAGATATCAGTATACTTAAGAAAGTGTTAGGCTTTCTCATACACAACCATGGGGGAAGGTTATAAATGTGTATAAAAACTGTCCATGTGTTGTACAAAGTAAGCATCTAACCAAATGGATTAAAACTGTCACATGAAAGACCCAATCTCAAATTACACATGTTAGCTACAAATTCAGGATATCGAGCATCAAATCTCTGTAATGAAAATCCATCTTCAGGGTGAACCAACTCTTCATTATTCCTTTTTCTCTCTATGTCATGCCATTGCATTTTTACTGATATTTCATCAAACATGAAAAGGTTCTGTAATATGGGGATCAATGGAATGTTCCACATTACTTTTTGTGGCACACAAGATGGTGTTACATCATCTTTTGGCTTCCTTAGGGAGGTTCCACATTTGATACAATCATTTCTTTTAGCAGTTTCCTCCCAAAATAAGCTGTAATCATTCGGGCAAGCATGATTTTTTTGAGAATCCAAGTTCATCAACTAACTTCCATGCCATATAGTGGTTTGAGGGAATATCAGCATCATCTAGAAGTAAGTCCTTCAATAAGGTCAGAATGTAATCAATTTCAGTCTTTGAAATCCCATACTTAGTTTTCCCATGAAACAATTGGATTAAAAATTTTAACCTTTTCATTTTACCACATTGCCGATATACTGGAGTCATCGAAGCATCATTCAATTTTTTCACCCTATCAACATCATCATTTTCATTGGACGCATCATGTGTGCTTGTATCAAAATCTTGTTGGTTGGACATTCTTTCCTTCTTATGATGCCAAATAAATGGAAACCGATCATATATCAAACCCTCTAATTCATTCCTATCATTTGGATCATCAAAAATTTGAGATTCCATTTTCTATCCATTGTGATACCACACATAATAGTTTGTTTGGAAACCATATTTGGTTATATGATAGCTAACTTCTTCACGACTCAACCAAGGTCTTCCAACACAATTAGAACATGGGTAGTGTATGCAACCACTATTTGAAGCCTTGTCAAATGAAAAATCTAGAAATCTGTTTAAATTATTTTGAAAATTGGTTGAAATGTGATCAGTTTCGTACATCCAACTTCTATCCATTCTGTAAAAAAATTTCAATAAGTCATTTCAAAGCAATTCAATAATATTGAAGTTCAGTCAAAAAAATATTTAGGTAAATGACAATTTTTTTACTTTAAATAAAATCATAACTGACACATTATTCTATATGAGAATCATATTAAGAAATAAAACAAAATATAATGTATATAAGAAAATAAGATATAGAATTTCTAATGCCTATATTCAAGGATTTCCCAGTAAGATATTCAAAGTGGATCAAGGAATACATAATCCTTAAGGGTCTTGTTGGGAATACATGAGTTTTATACTATAACTTCTTCTGGGAGATCAGGATGAGGAGTAGGATGAGGATCAGGGGAGTGGTGTGGTTGTCCAAGGGGGGTGAGGGGTGTACAGGGGGGTGCAGGGTGTCCAGGGGGTGGTGGGGTCGTACAGGGGGTCAGAGGTGTCCAGGGGGTGGGGGGCTGTTTAGGGGGGTTGGGGTGTCCAGGTGGGCGGCCTGTCCACGGGGGTGGTCAGGCTGTCCAGGGGGGGTAGGGGGAGTCCAGGGGGGTGGGCGGGCTGTCCAAGGAGGTGAGCATGGTGTCTAGGGGGTGAGTGGGGATGTTTGGGGGGGGTACGGGGTTTCTAGGGGGTGGGAGGGCTACCCATGGGGGTGGTGGGGCTATCCACGGGGTCTGGGGTGTCTAGGGGGTGGGCGGGCTGTCCAGGGAGGTGGGCAGTTTGTCCATGAGGGGTGGTCGGGCTATCCACGGGGGGTGATCGGGTTGTCCACGGGGGTGGCAGTGCTGTCCAGTGGGGTTAGGGGTGTCGAGGGGGGGGGGGATTTCAAGGGGGTGGGGGCGTTCGGGGGGATGGGGGGTGTCCGGGGGGTGGTGGGCAGGTGTTCGGGGGTGGGGTGGGCGGACTATCAACAAGGGAGGGGGGGGGGGGGGTGCTATCTAGGGGGAACAGGTTGTCCAAGGGGGTGGGTGGGCTGTCCACGGGGGTGTCCAGGGGGGTCGGGGGTGTCCAGGGGTGGGGGGCTTTCTAGGGGGTGGGGGGTTCTCTAGGGGGTACGAGGTGTCCAGGGGGTGGGCGGGGTGTCTAGGGGGTGGCGGGGGTGTCCATGGGGGGTCAGGGGTGTCTAGGGGGTGGGGGGCTTTCTAGGGGTTGGGGGGTTCTCCAGGGGGTACGCAGTGTCCAGGGGGTGGTCGGGGTGTCTAGGGGGGTGGCGGGGGTGGCAGGGGTGTCTAGGGGGGTACAAGGTGTCTAGGGGGGGGGGGGGTGCGGGCTGTCCCTAGGTTGGGGGTAGTCCACGGGGGGAGGGGGTGTCCAGGGGATGGGAGGGGCTATCCAGAGGGGTACGGGGTGGGTGGGCGGGTATCCGCGAGGGTGGTGGGGCTGTCCAGGGGGGTACGGGGTGTCCAGGGGGGTTGGTGGGATGTCCACGATGGTGGGGGGGGGGGTGTCTAGGAGAGTATGGGGTGTCCAGGGGGGTGGGCGGGCTGTCCATGGGGGTGGAAAGTCTATCCAGGGGGTCGGGGGGTCCAGGGGGTGGGGGGGGGGGCTTTCCATGAGTGGGGGGGGGGGGGCTGTCTAGGGGGTACGAGGTGTCTAGGACAGGCCAATCCCACCCCCCTTGGACACCCCACACCCCCACCTGGATATCCCACCCCCACTAAACCAAAAATATAAAACAAACCCTTTACCCCCTGTACTAAACAAACCCCACTAAAAAGACCATTTATGATGTATGAAGTGTAGAACAAAAAAACATAAAACAAACAAATAGTTCGGTACTCCAACAACAATAAATCTAATTAAACTGAAATCAAAACATCAAACATAAAATAAAAAGAGGAAGAACACTGAAACTAAGATAACACTTATTAATTTGAAGTGTATAAATAAAAATTTGTTTGATTAAAGAAGGATCTTCAGATGGAAGGTATTTCACAGCCGAGAATACATCGGGAGGAGGTATGGATTAGGTCTGCAATCGAAACTACTGAGAGTTGGGGCGCTGGGTATTTGGGGGAAAACATTCCCAAGTCAAGCACACCCCATTAGTGGATAATTTTTAGGATTCTACACTAATAGGTTGTTCATGGATCGTAAAGAGGTTTAATTTCATAAAGTATAGATAGAAACATTTACTTTTAAATTTGAGATTAATAATAAAGTATTTCAATGATACTATACACATCATAAAGAACACAAAACAATGATACTTTTAAGTTATGGTTTATAAACCATATTATATATACTCACAAATATGTACCAATCATGTATCAGTCATTGATTCAATATCAAATAGTGTGAATCATAAAATTTTCCAAAATCCCTAAAATAGGAAAAAATGACGTGATATTTCTAGATATTGAAATAAATGTTGAAATATGAGGAAGATGGCTTATATGTTTGTATTTGGGAAGAGGTTTAAAGAGTCTAACCTTGATGGAGGAGTTGTAGCCGATCGGATGGAAGAACTCGTCTTAGGGTTCACCTACGCGCCGGGGCTTCTGGAAATTGGGGGAAACGAGTCCTGTGTGGTGCTGCGGGGGCTTCTGGAAATTGGGAGTATTTGAGGAGACCTTTCCCAACGGTTTGTAAAAACCATTGGGAAATCATGACTTTCCTAATGGTTTGTAAAAACTGTTGGGAAAAAATGGCCTTTACCAACGGTTTGCTATAAACCGTTGGTAAAGGGTGCAACCATTTTGGATTTCCCAACGGTTTGAAGAAACCATTGGGAAAGCCTTCATGAAACCAAGATTTACCAACGGTTTTTACAAACTGTTGGTAAAAAACACTTATACCAACGGTTATGTAGAACCTTTGGTATACAAGTGTTGGGAAAACCCAACTTTCCAGTAGTGTGTAAAATTTAAGTTTAATGGATAAGTTATGACTACCTCCAAAATAAACAAGTTTTGTTTAAAAGATACTCAGTGCTTTATGCAATATAGTATATCTAATGAATAGAAAATACTTAAGAGAAACATATCATAAAATGTTTGGGGTGTTTTATTATTCCCACCTTCAGAAATTTCGTCCTCAAAATTTTTCATGTATAAAGACCTTGAAAGAGTTTTGGATGGTTATTCTTCATAACATCCATAGGTTCCGATGTTTCTTCCTATATTTTATGGTTTCTCCAAAGAACCTTTACTAGTCAAGTTGTCTAATTTCTCAATACCCATTCCCTTGTGTCAATAATCTCAATAGGCTCTTCACAATATGACAAATTAGGTTCCAACTCTATTTCTTCATAGGTGAGTACATGCATTGGGTCTGGCATGTATTTATTTAACAACGACACGTGGAACACATTATGAAATTTAGGGAGACTTGGTGGCATTTCTTAATGATAATCTACGGCTCCAATTCTTTCTATAATTTTGAATGGTCCGATGTACCTGGGGCTCAGTTTCCCTTTCTTACTGAACCTTAAGACACCCTTCTATGGATATAGTTTTAAAAAGACATGATCTCCTACTCAAAATTACAAATCCTTTATCTATTTTTTAGTATAACTCTTTTTTCCTATTTTGGGATACTTTAATATAGGAATGAATTTTATTTACCTTTTCAGTTGTCTTTTCAATAATTTTTGGGCCTATAAGTTTCCTGTCACCAACTTCATCTCAAAAAATTGGTGTTTGAAACCTCTTACCATATAATGCTTCATATGGTTCCATTTGAATGCTAGAATGAAAACTATTATTATAGGGAAATTCCATCAAAGGAAATTATTGATCCCACATACCTTGAAATTCAAGAGAGCATGATATAAACATGAATTTCAATGTTTGAATAGTCATTTCAGACTATCTATCAGTTTGGGGGTGATAAGAAGTACTCATATGAAGCTCAGTATCCAAATCCTTTTAGATAATTTTCCAAAATTTTTATGTAAATCGGGGATATTGATCAGACAAAATTGATATAGGTGCACCATTAAGTCTTACTAATTCATTAGTATAAAGTCTTTCTACTGGGTCAAGTGGTAAATCCTCTGTTAAAGGAAATGTGATTATTTTTTGAGATGATCAATAATTACCCATGTTGCATCATTCCTTCTAGGTTCCCTCGGTAGTCCTATGAAAAGATCCATCATAATGTTGTCCCACTTCCACATTGGAATATGTAGAGGTTTCATGAACCCTCTAGGATATTGTCTCTCAGCTCTCACTTATTGACAAACTAGACACCTTAACACATAGTCAGTAATTTCTCGCTTCATGTTATCCCACAAAAAATGTTCCTTCATATCTTTATACATCTTAGTGCTACCAGAGTGTATAGAGAAATTTGAGCTATGATCATTGTCTAATAGTTACCTTTTTATCTTAAGAACTGATGGAACGAATAACCTCTTCCCAAATTTCAGAACCCCATAATCATACATGAAGTCTTCCAATATTCTATCCTTAACAGCTTTAATTTTCTTTTATAGATTCTCATCATTAGATTGAGATATTTTTATCTTCTCTAGTAAAGATGGTTTATCAATCATTTGAAAAAGGAAATATGTTTTTCCTTCATTAAAAAACACCATATTAATCAATAGATGATCCATGAATATATGATCTCTCTCAATCCTCATTTGGCTCAGAAGTCTATGATCTTTCCTACTTAATGCATCTATAACCTTATTTTCCTTTCCTGGGTGGTAGTGTATTGAACAATCATAGTCTTTGAGCAACTCGAGCCATATCCTTTTCCTCATGATGAGTTATTTCTATGTAAAAATGTATTTCAAACTCTTGTGATCTGTATATATCTCACATATTTCACCATATAGATAGTGTATCCATATTTTTAGAGTAAAGATCACAGATTCTAACTCAATATCATGAGTTGGATACTTTTTCTCATGAGTGTTCAACTGCCTTGATGCATAAAAAATAACTTTATCATTTTTCATAAGGATTCAAACCAGCCTATTCTCTGATGCATCACTGTATATCATAAATCCGTCATTTATAGAGGGAAGAGTCAAAATTGGAGCATTGACTAATATTATTTTCAATTATTCAAATCATTCTGTACATTATTTCATCCATAAAAACTTAACCCCTTTACATGTGATCTTGGTTAGCAGGTGAGACAGTCAGGAGAAATTCTAAACAAAACACCGATAGTAACCTGCTAAGCCAGTAAAACTACATACCTCAGTTATGTTCATTGGCCTGAGCCATTCTTGGATTTCCTTTGTCTTTGTAGGATCAACTAAGATTCCATCCTTATAGAAAATATGGCCAAAAAAAGAAACATATTGAAGCCAAAATTTACACTTGCTAAAATTCCCATATAATTCATTTCTTCTAAGAGTTTTCAGAATAATCTGCAAGTGATTCTCATGGTCTTTGTAGATTTTGGAGTATACCAGGATATCATCAATAAATACCACAAAAAATTCATCAAGATATTCCTTGAAAACTCTATTCATTATATCCATGAAAATAGAGGGTGCATTAGTCAGTCCAAAAATATTTATTATAAACTCGTAATGCCCATACTTGGTTCAAAATGATGTCTTTGGAATATCTTCCTTCCTCATACATAGCTGATGCTATCCAGATCAAAGGTCAATCTTTAAAAAATATTGGGCTCCATGAAGCTGATCAAATAAATCATCAATTCATGGCAGAGGATACTTTTTCTTTATTGTAATAGCATTGATTTCTCTATAATCAATGCATAACCTCATGGAACCATCTTTCTTCTTGAGAAAGAGGACATGGGATCCCCATAGAGAAACAATAGGTTGAATAAATATTTTTTTCACACAATTACTCTAGTTGTTTCTTTATCTCCACTAATTCTATAGTGTCCATTCTATAGGGAGTCTTTAATATAGGTCTTGCACCATGAATTAAATCAATAGAGAACTCAACTTCCCACTCCAGAGGATGTTAGGTAAATCATCTAGAAATACATAAATGCATTCTTGAACAATTGGTACATCTTTAATTTGAATATTTCTTTCCTCACCCATAGATATTGTATTCTATTACTCTCTAATAATTGCATTCAGTAGAGCTAATAGGGGTGGATCTTGATAAGAATCAGATGACGAGGTTTCTTCTCTAAGGATAAGGGATTCTACACCATTCTCAAAATTGTAACTTCTTTCTTCTTTCAATAGATCTTCACATCATAATTTTACATTCAATTCATACCAAGAATTATATCAAAGTCAATCATTGGTATGATGATAAGGTTAGCCACTAAAGCACGTTTATGTGTCATGTGGGGGACTGATTGACACATCTTTGTTGCAATGATACATCCCCTAGTAGTTTTGACTAAAAACTACATTATTAAATCAAATTGGACATGTCTAATTTTCTTGGAATACTGGGAAGATATAAATGAATGCAATGATCTAGAATCAAATAAATAATTGGCTAAGTTTGAGGAAACAATTAAAGTACCTTCCACCACATAATTAGGAACTTCAACTTTAATGGTTGTAATTGCAAAAGCTTTCCCTTTCTCTCGTGTACTTTTCTAAGGAAAGTTTCCTTAGCACTTAGGACACTCATTTTAAAAGTGTTCCATATCTCTAAAATTATATTATTGAACATCATTAACTTGTCTCTTCCCCTTGAATTCACTAGATCGATGAACCTTTTCTCCACACTTATAGAAAACTCCCATACCTTTCAAGCATTTCCTAGGATGATTCTTTCCACAGTTCTCATATAATGGAAATTACTTTATTCCATTCTTCTTTATTGGTGCCTCATCTTTTCCTTGGTTATTATAATTACTCTTCTTATCTTTATTTCCCTTGAAAAAAATTGATCTAGTAAATTCCTTATTTGTTTTGATAGAACTTAATACAATTTCATCATATGATGAAAATGTTTGAGAAGCTAGTTCCCTTCAAAGAATTGGCTTAAGACCTTAAAATAAATGATCAATCATGTCTTCTAAATCACGTACATAATCTATAGTATACCTGGATAATCTTGTGAAGGTACCCTCATACTCCGTAATACTCTCTTCTTCAATTTCCCTTAGGCTAAGGAATTTTCTCTTCATTTCAATTCTTTTTTCATGAGGAAATCTTTTTAAAATAATATTTCCTTAAAATTTATCCATTCTATATATTATATTTTTTCTTCCTCTATGGTATTTTGGATCAAGGACCACCATTGATCATCATCACCCTTGAGAAAATATACCGCCAATACTACCTTTTCATTTTCATTGCATCTTAATGCCAGAAATATATTTTAAAGGGACTTTATCCACTGCTCAGCTACTACCATATTAGTATTCCCACTAAAAGATGTGGGCTTCTGCCACATGAAACAATCAAATATAGGTGTAGCATGGTTCTTCAACACAACCTGAGTAAGTTGTCCCAATATGGTCATGATCTGATCCACTCCAACACTGACTATGTTGACTTTGTCAGTGGGGAAATCCTTACATTTTCCACGAGTATTGATCCCCCTTCTTCCATTATGCACCATCACTAAATAATGGGATACACTAAATTAGGTCATAGTTCATAATTTCTAACTGGGAAACACTTAAGATAATCTGAAAATTTATTCACTAATAATCTCATAATCATAAACTTTGTTTACAATTACTTTTAAATAATTCATAATGGTTTGTAAAGAAAATGTGAATTATCCTAAGCATATATCCTAAGGGTGTGAAACCAGGTGCATAGTAAGTCCCTTTATCGTGTACCAGGATACCCTAGGTCAAGCCTGAAACTCCTTGTCAGAGTTGTTACTCCTAGGGACATCTGTTCTAGAACCACGCCCACTTGTAGTATCCAGACATGGACTTATTATCTAGAAAGACCCACATAATCCCTACTTTACCAAAATTCTAGGATGTTCTTCTATGATTATATTTAAATTCTAACTTAGGGTTATTTACTCTAAACAATGTTTCCTAAATCTAGTTTCCAAGGTTGGTACCAAACTTCCTATGATACCAACTGTAACGCACGGAACCCAGAAGCTCAGAGTCGATGAATTACTTATTACATTAGCATGATTTCATGGAATGAAATATCTAAGGAATGACTGGTTTATTAGTCTTGAATAAACTATATACATACATGTAACTAATTCTACATTGGGAAAGGTAAAAAAATACAATACATAATAAAAACTAATAGACTACATCCATGAGAACTCAATAAATGGTCTCCTCTTCATAACATGTTGAAGATAAAAAAATGAAAGGGCTGAGCTCAAATTATCTATAAGGGTTAAAAATAGCAGAAGCATGAATCAACAATGATTGAATCATAATCAAGTTGGCACATTCAATATGGAATGGTAAATAAATGAAAAACACATGCCATTTATAAACTGAGAATGAAACTGCATCTGTAGATTTTGTCATAGTGAAAAACTCATGGATATTAATAACTAAAAATGAGTAAAGAGAATTATTATTAATTAGAAATCATGAATCTGGAACATGATACCACTATACCGTTTAAATATTTTAATTATGTGGGTAGACACTCGCCTGATTCTATTTTGGAAACAAACTCAAAGGGTTTGAACCAACTGACTTGTCTCATGAGACATGTTGATGCATTGAGGGGATAAAATGGATCCCTACCATCCCTACCAGTCCAAAGAATTATTTATAAATAGATTTAGTAAAAATAAAAATATGATTTTTCTATATCCATATTGAATAGAGTATACAAATTCATCAATATTTCCCCAGTTAAAATAGCATTCAAAATAAGCATCGTATGTGAAATGGTATACGTATTAAAGAAATAATCATATACATGATACAAGAAAATGTATATTTACCAAAATTATAATTTCAAATGAAAAATGATCTCAAATGGGTAGTGGATACACCATATAAGAACAATTAGGTGCATGATACCAAGTATGTCTCAATGAAATGTAAATTGAGACAAAGTCCCTTATCATGTTGTAATCAATCGAGTCATATGGCCAAAAATTAATAATCATAAAAAGATTCATAGAACACCATGAATATAAATAGAATCATGATATTATATATCAAATGACAATACATATATTCCACATGCAATAAATAAGTGGCAAACAATGGAAATCTCATGGAATTAAAAGTGAGATGAGAAAACCCTTACAAAGATTGTATCATTTGAGTGGGGCTAAATCAATGAAATATTTATGTGTGAAAATTAAAAATCCAAAAAATATAAGTGGATATATATTATAAAACAATTACATCTCATTCACAAATATTCTTCAAAAAAAGTAACCAATGAAATAGATATTTAACTCAAAGAATGAAAATTGAGTTATGAAATCCCTTACCTTATGATCGAAGGTGTTCTCGATTGATCTCAATGTCCTGAATAATCAAATTTAGATTAATTAATTAATAATTAAATAACCCCATCTACATTTAATCTATTTATTATAAAGTTATTAGGTTTATTCATTGTATTTTTGATGGGTTTAAGAGGTTCAATTTTATTGTTTTGGAAGCATTTTTTTCCTTGGTTTTCATGACTTGTTTACTTGTATTCATGAATGGAAGTTTGTTTGAAATGTGGTTAAACATCCATAATTGTTAATATATATTATTAGTGAAATTAAATATATATAAATGATATTATAATTATTTTGGTTATATACCATGAGGATGACTCACTAGATAAAAGTTAATGATAAGCGCTTGGATTAACTTGGCGGTTTTGTGCACAATGAACTTGTTTTGTATTATTATTTTATATTATAAGTGAGTAAGGATTACAGAAAATTGAATAAGATAAAATACATATATTATGATCTGGTTCAACCATTAAAAAGGTTTCATGACCAGTATTGAAGATAGTAATAGAAATTGGAAACTCATCGTTCTTAAATGTGATAAATTAATACATCTCGGATGATGTTTTTATTTTTAGTACAAGAGGTGGGGGAAAAGAGAGATGATGATGAAATAATCCACTAGAATAATAAAATTACAGTTCATTTAAGGTATTGGAATTATCATAGAATTTTTATTAGGGGAGGTGTGGAGAGAGTAACAAAAGAATGGAACTTATAAAAGAAGTTGAAAGAAAAAGGAAGAGAGGTTCACCTCTTGAGTACTCCTCCTTGAGAATACCTTTAAGGCCTTTGTTTTTGACCATTTGGTGAGACCAGTAGGTCTTGGATGTGGGGGGGGGGGGGGGGGGGTTATTGGGAAGTGTATTTGGCATAACTTAGGTAAGTCTCAAATCTTGAGTGGTGTGGAAGGAAGAGGGGGTGAGGGGTGGTTTATATAGTGGAGGGGAGGAGGGTTTTCTTAATATTTTAATCATTAGTTTATTATTTTTCCCTAATAAAAAAATAGTGATTATTACATGACCAAAAATAGTAATAAGTGCATGTGAGTTGAAACCAAGTGTGCTTACCTCAGCTGGACATCATCCACGACTCAATAAATCTTGTATTTAGCATTTATCATAATTTATCATATTTTACTATTAAAAAAAAATTCAAGTATTTCTGAAAAATCCCAAAAATTAACCCTAACCATTTTTTGATGTGTAGAATCCAAAAATGAACTCCATTTTTCCAAAATAAATTTTTATCTATGAGAAATTTAATTTTTAATTAAAATTATCATTTAATCGAAAAATACCAACACTTAAAACATTCATCTTCATTTTAAGGTGCCTAAATTTTATTTACACTTTCATGGGTATGGGTACCATTCATAAGATTCATATTAA
The DNA here is from genome assembly GCA_963277665.1 of Viscum album. NCBI lineage: Eukaryota > Viridiplantae > Streptophyta > Magnoliopsida > Santalales > Viscaceae > Viscum > Viscum album. The sequence goes on along the minus strand of OY728155.1, from coordinate 184,496,808 downwards.
TATTCATAAGGGTACTTTACTATTCATAAGGGTAAGTTACTATTCATAATGATCAGTTACTATTCACATAAAATTAACTTGATTCTATCAGACTCCAAATATCACCCTTATCGCAACCATGTATGTCCGTTTTTTAAAATTCAAAACATAGAAGTGGAAAATATAAGTTTAATGACTAGGTTATGACTAAATCCTAAATAACCAAGTGTTATTTCAAAGTTACTCATTTTTTATGAAATATAGTCTATCTAATGAATAGAAAGTATTTAAGAGAAACATACCATAAAATGTTTGGGGTGTTATACCTGCGTCCTTAATTTTGGAGGTTATTGAAAAAAAATATTCCTCTAATTGAGTTTTCCTTCAACAAAATATTTTTGGGAATGATACAGATGGCTACATATGAGTCCCTTTATAGTAGACTATGCTTCTCACCACTATACTAGATTGAGGTAGGTGAGATAGCTCTTATGAGTCCTCTTCTTTTTTTGGAGACTTTAGAGCAATCTTCGCTGATTCGGAAGCATAAAGTTATAGCTCAATATAGGAAGAATAATTACAATGATCGTCTATATAGACATATGGATTTTGAAGTAGGACATCAGGTCTTCCTACATGTATCACTTATATTGGGTCACAAATGAATCATGAGATATGGCAAGTTATCACCTCATTATGTCGGGACTTTCGAGATAGTGGAGAGGGTTGGTCTGATAGCCTATTAGTTTCTATTAACTTAGTGGTACCATGAAATGCATAATTTATTCCATGTATCTCATATTAAACAATATCATCTAGAACCATCTCATCCCTTTGACCATGAGAATATAATGTTGGAAGCTGATGCATCCTTTAGGGATTATCCAATACGTATCATCGATCGGAGCATGATGGTTCTCTAAGGCAGGTCAGTTCCTCTGGTCCGGGTGATGTGGCAGAAAGAATGCATGTAACATGAGACCTAGGAGAAGGAATCCAATGTACATGCAGAGTTTCCAGAACTCTTCTCAGATGACATTCTACTACCCTCAGAAGGGAAACTTAGGGATGAGTTGTCTTAAGAAGGGGAGGTTGTAACATCCTGGGTTTTTTCCAAAGGTACAAACCATTTATTTTTGGTTTTAATTCCTTTTAACGACCCTAATAAAGTTGAATAAAGGAGTCAAGGAGGTTTTGAGTGTGTTTGGGAATCATTTGGGTCCCATAGCACTAGAAATTTAAGAGGTAGACTAGGCCACACGGTTAGTGGAAACCATGCTGCTCAACCCACATAGTTTCCCTAAACCATGCGGTTGCAGATAATGGGATGTAGGGGGCACACAGTTTGTATACCACCATGAGACCGCAGGAACACACCCATTCCTCTAACTACAGGTCATGGGTAATGAAAATTTTCATGGCTTCTGCACAGTTAGATAAATCGTGTGCCTAAGCATGTAGTATACCCATTTAAAGCAGTAATTGGCGCACGATTGGTGCACGGTTTGGCCAACCATGTGGCCAAACCGTGTGCAGTTGTGTTTGAGGGTGAATTTACATTTTCTCCCCTATTTAATGATTTTAAACCCCTATATTTCTTTTCTCTCCTCCTCCAGTGGTTTTTCTTCTTCCTGTTCATGTTTGAGATTCCTCCTCCCTCTTTATAGGGTTTGTGATATCTATTTCATATAGTGCTCAAATACTTCACTGTTGGAAGTAATGAATATATCTCGGCAATATCTTCCTTCCCCTTAATTCTATTTTAAGGTTTATCTTCCATCCATTGTTCTATTTAGGTGTGAATAATTTCCCACTATTTTCAAGGTGTTGAACAAATCCTTCGATTTATTCCATTCTAGGTCGAATCAAGCCTCAATAGTAGATGAGTGGAGTACTACTACATCGAGGTAGGTGGTCTAGGTATTTCCTACTCATTTCATCTCATTTAAAATGATGTGTTATTTTTCCACTCACCAGAACCTTTCGACAATTATTCAATTTTGTTTAATAAATTAATTAAATTGGTTTCCCATGTAATGTGTGACTTGAACTTTCAGCAAAACCCAACAATGGGGTATTCATCTTATCGCTGGACACCCCTTTGGGTGTGACCAAATTTAATGGATTTTTTCCCATGCTTTGAGTTTCTATTCATCATATGAGTTTCCCCCTTTGTTAAATTAATTTAATCTATAATTGAATTCTTCTAATTTGTTTGGATGAATATGCTTAATGCCTCATTGAACTGATTTCCATTTATGCTATGCTATGTTCCTTATACCATGAACTAATTACTTATGCCATAATTTGGGTGGTTTTAATTGAATACTATGCTTGGTAAATATTGTTAGATTATGGTATTTAAATTTCCTTGATGAAATGTGATTATGCATATATATATGCAATGCCTTGTGATTTTTCCATATAAATTGTTCCAAATTGATTGATTGAATTGTATTAGTTGGCTATCTTGTTAGCATGAGCTACTTCATTACCTTATTGATTTTATGAGATTATATAAATGTTATGCCTTGTGATATGGTCCTTGGTTGTTTTCCTTCACCTTCTAGGGTCCGGGAGAGAACATGGGTCCCAATTTTAGAAATATATGGAAAAAATTACCATTTTTGGTTTGGATCTACTTGACATGCCGAGAACGATACATTAGATTTCCATGTACCGGATCTCTGGGCAGTTTACTTATACTCATGAGTGACACTGGTTACCTAGGGGATAAACTGAGGAAGGACCCATGGGAAATATGGATATTCCATGCCTTGGGTGATACCCGGCCCCTATGTTAGATACTTAGTACAGAATCAGAGTCACCATGTCATGAGTGATACAAGGGGTGTTTTATGGGTCGCCTTGGATGGACTCAGTGACATTGGTTCTATCGGAGACACCTATAGAGACCCTTGAGATTATATTTATATCACCTTGGATAGGCTCATGACTCCACCCATGTATTTGACGGACTGATTACTTGTGCTATATGTGTCACTTCTTATTTATATTGAATTATGATCTTATAATGACATGAAAGTGAGATCACAAGAAAAATAACAAGCTTGTGGGTATTCATTCCTTAGTTTATTTTTTTAAAATGGACCTTGTATACATTTATTACTTACATAAGTACCTCTTTTCAAATATCCGGCTTAGGCCAAATCATGTGGTGTTGGTTGGGTGTCCATTTTGGAACTCGGACTGAGGTGGTTATTATCTATTTGTTTATTACTCTACTTTTATTATTATGTCACACTGTCATTTATTTATTGCACAAAATTGATCATCCTGGACACCATGGGTGTCAACCTACTATGATTTTATCTCACACACTACTTGGGATACCCTTGGCACCCAAGAATTTTTTATGATCGTAGGTATGGATAAAGAGAATCATGCAACTTCTGATGCTTGAATAATTTACATCTTTTGGATGGATCATAGAGTAAAGGACCAAGACTATGTTTGAGATGCTTGTAGTAGTTGTTATCCCATTTTCTTTATGAAACCATGACTGCGTAATATAAAATATATTTAATTTTTTTATAAAATTAATTTTAGGAACATCGGGACTCATAATCGCACGTTGTCTCAGGGCCTGGCTCCAAAATACTTCTAAATACATTTCAATGTCTTACAAGAAAAAATAGGGTCTCATAATCATTCCCTCATTCAATATTTTCATCCCTGAAAATAAAAAATTAAATAAAAATATCAGGATACTAAGACCACATCTAGATATCTTGCTCTCGAGAGCTCTCCTACATGCTCCCATGCGGTCACAACACCCAAACCAAGGGGATGATCCACCCACGCAGGGTCCTATTCTGCTGATCCTTGATCACTATTAGGTGATCCATAAAAGTGGCTCTATCGTTGATTTCATGCTTGACCCAATCAAGAATGTGTGTGGGGTTATGCACATGTCTCATCAACTATGACACGTCGAAGATGTCATGCACCTATTCCAACTGTGTGGGTAGGATGAGGTGGTAAGAAACCACACCAACCCTATGTAAGATCTTGAATGACCTGATTAACCTTGAGGATAGCTCACCTCCCCAGCCGCATATCCACAATCATCATCAGGGAGAGACTCTTAGGAAAACATGGCCTCCTTGGTCGAATTCCAAGGGCTTATAATGTCGATATTCAAAATATTTTTTCCTACTCTGGGCTATCCTTATCTGCTTGTGGATGACCTGGAACTTTTCCATTGTCACCTACACCATCTCTCAACCCACAAGAGACACCTCATCGATCTCTGTCCAACATAAGGGTGACCTAAATGGTCTTCTGTATAGGGCCTATAAAGGAGTCGTGATGATAGTAGAGTGGTAGATATTATTGTATGCAAACTCTACTATTTAAAAGTGATCTTATCATCTCTAGATGAATTATAACATGCAATCCCTGAGCACATCCTCTAACACTTAGATAGTGATCTTGGTCTGCCAATCTATTTGGGGAAGGAAGGCTGTACTCATCCTCATTTGGATCCCGAATGCATCCTGTAAGGCCCCGACCCTAGAAGCCTGGAGTCGGTGCATTATTTCATTACATTGGCATGATTACAAGGAATTTGTATTCTAAAGGACTGAGTAGTTTAGTATATTTGTAAACAATATACATACTTAAGTTTAACATTACAACTTGAATAGAAATACAAGATAGAAATTACTTTCAAAATATCCATATCTCCTAGGTTATCCCTGTAGTTTATTCGTAATATACTTCTTCACATCCTGGAAAAAATAAAACATTAGAAAGGGGTGATATCAAACACTCAGTAAGGGTAAGTATTACAACAAAAGATATCATAAACATAAACATTAGGCATGGTGAATAACTAAAAATGCATGCCTTTACAAAAAACTTGAACATAATATGACAAGAATAAGATATGATTAATTATTACCATAATAAAACGTAATCATGGGTATTGTACTAGTCAAATAAACACATGAGCTTTCAATTACTATATTCATAATGAGGGAAATTCATATTCCTTACATTCTAAAACACACCGTAAAGGCCTCTACCAAGACATCTAAAACTGATTAAGACCTTGGCCAAAACCATAGCCAAAAATGGGTAAGGGATAAAAAAAGTCCATATCTATTTGTCTCATGAAACTTACCGATGCACCGAGGGGCTATAGTGGGCCCCACACATCACTTAATTAGTCCAATAAATTCTTTATATGAAAGGGGTGAACATAATAAACATATACATTCATATTTAAATGTAAATAACTTTCCCCAATCATTTATCATAAACACCAACCATTCAGAGTAATATGGTGAATGATATCAAGATAGGGAATCCATAGTCAAACTAATCAGAAACCCTTCAAAAACATATTTTAGATGATATCACAAGAAATAAATCTAAATAAAGTACAATATTCAATAAGGTATGTTTTCTTAGATGAAGATACTTTTAAATGAGACTATTGAAAAACTCCCAAGGAAATAATCCTTAAAAATTCCAAAGTGTCTAATAGCACCTTGAAACATTCAAATATAATACCTTAGAATATCATGAGAATAATGTGACTCTTGATATGATATACAAAAGGGAATTACAAACACCACATGCATGGAATAAGTTTTGAACAAGGCATATACTTCATAAAAGTTAATGTGAGACGAGAAAAATCCTTTTTACTTTTGAAAGAAGAGTTATTTTGGAAAATCATTTGTATTTTCCATGAAATCACATTTTAAAAATTTATATCCTATAAAATAAAATGGAAGTACATTTAAATTATATTTGAGGCATAAATGATGTCCCAATGAAGTGAAATCATGTAAAAAGTGTTCTTAAGAATCTTTAGAAATAAAATATTTTTGAGCATTTTAAGGAAAATATTAATGAAAATTTTAAAGTGGAAAGGTTTGTTTGTTTTATTAAAATCATAAATGAACCAAGATAATTTTTTATGATAAAATTAGTTATTTTATAAAAATAATGGTGGCTTAAAATATATTCTGGAGTGCACATGAAAACGAGTAAGAATTCGAGAAGTTCCCTTGAATCGGGTTTGTTTATCGGGATGAAATTTTGAATGATCCTTTTAAAACATGTAACTACCCATAAAATAAAGAAATATTATGATTGGTAAACATATATATAACATTCACATAGAATTTATGATGAGTATATAAGAATAATAATTTCATTATTGTGAGTAGAGAATAAGAGCAACCCGAATGAAAATAAAGGTTCAGGTAGAAAATACTTACAACTTTGTAACCAATTGAATTGTATTACCCAAAATTAATAATAATAAAATGATACATTTAATATCATAAAAATAAATATATTCATGATATGATAAATCAATTTTCAGTATACATACACCATACACAAGTAATAGTAGTGAATAAGGTATATATCACAAAAATGGAAGTGAGAGGTGGAAACCCTTACCTTTAAGTCCAAAGGTGTTATCCACTAGATTTTAATGATCTGAATAATCAAATTTAGGTTCATTAATTAACAATTCCAGAACCTCCTATTCATGAAATTGATTCATTATAACCTTATTTATTTAATTCATGGCCTTTTTGATGGGTTAAAAGGTTTAATTTCATTGTTTGGGTTCTTTTGTTTCATAATCAATATACTAACATACATGAATAGAGAATCATGTAAAATGAGGATGGTTGTCCAAAATTGAATTTATATGTTATTATTTATCATCAAGAAATTTACATGGTTGTAAATTTATGTTGGTTACCTGGATCCAAGATGAATCATTACATAAATTATTTAATGATAACTGTTTGGGTTAATTAGAGGTTTTTAAACACAACGAACTCATTTGTCTTTATAAATCAAAAACCATGTGTAAAAAAAGATTCTAGAACAATATATGAGACATAATACATATATTATAGTCAGTTTGAATTATAATAATGGCTTCATGACCAGAATTGAGGACAATAATAGAAATTGAAAACCCATCATCCTTGAATGTGGTAAATTAGCACATCTCAGATGGTGTTTTTTATTACTAGCATAAAATAAGGGTAAAAAAGATATGATAATAACTTATTCCATCATAATAACAAAATTAAGTACATTTAAGGTACATGAGTTGTCATAACATTTGGATGAGGAGAGGTGAGGATAGAAAAGAAAACAAAGGAACTTGAAAAGGAAGTAAAAGAATTGAAAAGAGGAATTTACCTCTTGAATTGATCTTCGTTGAGAGCCTATTTAGGGGAGATGATTTGGACTATTTATGAGAACAAGGGCTTATGGAAGTGGGGGAGGATCTTGGGAGGATATTTGAGTAGAATTTAGACAAGGAACAAGTCTTGAGAGGAGTGAAGAGAAGAGATTAGTGTGGGTGGTTTTTTATAGTGGAGGAGAGGAGGGTTTTCTTAATATTTTAATCATTAGTTTATTATTTTTCATAAGACAAGAAATAGTGTTGATTCCATGACCAAAAATAGTAACAAGTGAATGTTAGTTCAAACCAAGGGTGCTTACATCATTGATGATTCTAGTTAATAAAAGTCTCATAAAATTATCTTATAACCATAAGACAATAGAATAAAAATTTATGATTAAATTTTATGAAAAAAAATTTCCATTTTAAATTATTAAATTAATAATAAAATTAAAATTAAAATTTTTATGGCTTATAAAAATACAAATACTTATGCTATGATCATTTTTTCACTTACAATATGTCTAAATTGTATTTATAAATTCATGGGTGAAGTTTCTATTTTTTTGGATGATTTACTATTCATTAGTATTTATAAGGGTATGTTACTATTCATAAGGGTCAAGTTAGTATTCACCAAAAATGTATGTTGATCCTATAAGATTCTAAATATTTTACTAAACACAATCATGTATGGAAGTTTTTCTAAATTCAAATCACAGAAGTGACAAAATTATGTTTATTGGATAGGTTATAACAAAGTTTTGTTTTTTAGAGAATCAGTGTTTTATGCATTCAATATTTATTTGAAAAATCTTGGGGTTTCACAATCTCACCTTATTATAAAAATTTTACCCTCAAAATTTGAAATTAAACTTCAAAAGTTAATGGTTGATACTTGAAAATTCCCTTGTGGGAATCCCGTATCAGGAATATGGTTAAAATATCCTCTTAATAAGAGGGAAAGGTAAATTCATCAGTTACTAAAAAACTATGCATTATAATTGGACAAAATGGTCATGGAATAATAATCAAACCATCATGTTTTAATGAAACTGATAGAGAACATGCTCAGATGAAATATTATTACCAAAAAAACCATAAATTACAGTTATGAAAAATTTCATTGATATCATGAAAAAAATGATAATAGGACAACATTTTTATTTAATATTTTTTTCCTAGAGTTGAGGAATTATTCCACTCTATAAGAGTATAAATATACATTTATATTTCATAAACACAATATTATACTTTTCTCATGCCTTCAAATATCTATACATCATCTCTTAGTATAGGTTGCATCATGTGGTGACATTAAGCTCTAAAACATCATACAATGATCAACTGAAACTATTTCTTAAATGGTTTAACTTTCCAAAAGATCATGAACCAATACTTTAGAATCATCCCCATATCCATCCTTTTTAGATCCATGTACACATGGTCCTTTGAAATCCTAATTTTGTTTAGAACTCCATAATCCATCCTACTCAATGAATCTTCTACCTTATTTGCCTTTAATCTACATGAAGTATCCCTAAATTTACACATTCCAAACATGTGAATATCTTCAACACGTGTCATCTTGAAATATGGTAATAACTCAAATTACAATAAAACCTTATTGTAAGCATTCATTCATTCTTACATATTCTATTGGGTATATTCATTATATCTAAAAATGTTGTAAACTCCATCAATGATAGCATAAACCACTTATTTAAAAGTCAATAATCATTTTTGAGGTAGTCAATACTTATCCAAATCAATCATTTCTTCATCATTATATTTATCATTAGGAATATATTTAGGTTTTTATTTCCCTAAACCATATTCTTTCCCAAGATATTAACTTTCTACTGAGTCACTTATCCTTGGTACAGATCATCATACAACCTCAAATACTTAATGAAATAGTATTGCAGTAAAATACTCATATATTCTATAATTATTATAACAAGTAAATTTATGAAAAAATATTTAAATTAAATGATTCTTGAAGAGGTATATTAATCATTCCACTTCATCTTTGGTAATATCGTGACTTTCTTATTATCCAGTAACATCATCTGGGGCATATTCCTTTGACGATTGGGAAATTGATTTGCATAGTGTCCCATCTCCTTGAAGTTGAAGCATTGTACATTGGAAACCTTTTTCTTACCCTTGAAATCATGAAATTGGTGTCCTTTTTCTCCACAATTATAACAAACTCCAATTCCTTTCAATCATTTACCAAGGTGATTCTTTTCACAGTTATCACTTGTGGTAAAACTCTTCTTTCCCTTATTCTCATTATCCATATTTTTCTCAGTCATCCTCTTCTTTTCTTGCTTCCCTTCAAAGCCATAGAACTCAGAGAATTCTTTAAATATCTTGTTAACACATGATACTATTTCCTCATATGATTAGGATACTTGGGAGACTATCTTACTTTTAAATAATGTCTTAAGACCATAAGAGATATGATCCTTCTTACTCCATGCATCATGTGCATTGGTGAAGTTCTCATTCCTTCTGCTAGGATCTATTTCTAATAAATTCCATAAAATACATTAGCTCATTAAATAATGACCTTTATATAACTCTAAACATAAAATAAATTAATGCATCATAAATCCTATAACTATATACTTTGGTTACTTTGGGGCATAAATCCTTCATTATGGTGGGTAAAGAAAATGTGAATTATTCTAAGCATATCCTACAGGAGATTCAAACTAGGTGCATAGTAAGGCCTATTGTCGTGTAACAGGATACCCCATGTCAAGCTTAAAACTCCTTGTTAGAGTTGTTACTCCTAAGTAAATCTGTGTTAGAACCACATCCACTTGTAGTATCCAGACAAGGATGTATTTTCTTAAAGGATACACATAATATCTTACTTATCAAAGTTATAAGATGTTCATGTATACTTATACTCAAAGACTATATTAGTGTTTTTTTATCTAATCTACATTCTCTAAATCTAGTATCTAAGTTTTCTACTAAACTTCCTTTGATACCAACTATAACACCCTGACCTTAGAAACATAGAGTGGATGCATTATTTTATTATATTGGCATGATTACAATGAAGTCATACCTAAAAGGATCAAGTATTTTAGTAGTTTTCGAAACAAGATACATACATAAGTTCAAAATTACAACTTTAAAATAATTACAAGATATAAATTCCTTTGAAAACATCTATATCTCCAAGGTTATCCTTGCAGTTCATTCATAATAAACTTCTTCACATCCTGGTAAAAATAAAACATAAGAAAGGGGTGAGATGAAATGATTAGTAAGGGTAATCATTACAACAGAAGATATCATAAACAAAAACATTAGGCATGGTGAATAACTAAAAACACATGCCTCAATATAATATGGCAGGAATAAGATATGAGTAATTATTTCCATAATAAAACATAATTATGTGTATTATACTAGTCAAATAACCACATGAGCTTTCAATTACTAGATTTATAAGATTTTAAACATGTATATACCAGAAAATAAAAGGTAAGGACCTTGAAATTATATTTGAGAAATAAATTATGTCCTGTTGAAGTGAAATCATGTAAAAGGAGTTCTTAAGAATCTTTAGAAATAAAATATTTTAGAGCATTTTAAGGAAAATATTAAAGAGAATTTTAAAGTGGAAAGGCGTGTTTGTTTTCTTAAAACCATAAATTAACCATGATAATTTTTTATGAGAAATTAGTTATTTTATAAAAATAATGGTGGCTTAAAATAGATTTTGGAGTGCACTTGAAAATGGTTAAGAATTTGAGAAGTTCCCTCGAATTGGGTTTGTTTATCGGGATGAAATTTTGAATAATCCTTTTAAAACATGTAAGTCCCCATAAATAAAGAAGTATTATGATTTGTAAAAATATATATAACATTCACACAAAATTTATGTTGATTAGATAAGAATAATAATTTCATTGAGGTGAGTAGAGAATAATAGCAACCCGAATGAAAATAGAGGTTTAGGTAGACAATACTTACAACTTTGTAACCAATTGAATCGTGTGGCCCAAAACTAATAATCATAAAATCATAAAATGATAAATTTAATATAATAAAAGTAAATATATTCATTATATGATACATTAATGTGTAGTATACATACACCATACACAAGTAATAGTAGTGAATAAGGAATATCTCACAAAAATTGAAGTGAGATGTAGAAACCCTTACTTTAAGTCGAAAGGTGTTCTCCACTTGATCTTAATGACTGAAATAAAAAAATTTAGGTTCATTAATTAATAATTACATAACCTCCTATTCATTTAATTGATTTATTATAACCTTATTAAGTTAATTCATGGCCTTTTTGACGAGTTAAGAGGTTCAATTTCATTGTTCGGGTCTGTTTCTTTCATGATCGGTATACTTTTATACATGAACATAGAATCATGTAAAATGAGGATGGTTTTCTAGAATTTAAGTTATATTTTATTAGGGAAAATCCAGAAGGTTACATAGTTGTAAATTTAATTTGGTTACTTAGAGTGAAGATGAATCATTATATAAATTATTTAATGATAACCGTTTGGGTTAATTAGCAGTTTTTGAACATAACGAACTCATTTTGCTTTATAAATCGAAAAACATGTGTAAAAAAAGATTCCAAAAACATATATGAGACATAATACATATATTATAGTATTTTTAAACCATAATAATGGATTCATGACCATAATTGAAGATGGTAATTGAAATTGAATACCCATCTTCCTTGAATGTGGTAAATTAGCACATCTTGGATGGTGTTTTTTACTACTGCCTTAAAATAAGGGTAAAGGAGAGATGATAATAACTTATAAAATCATCATAAAAACATTAAAATAAATTTAAGGTACTTGAGTTGTCATATAATTTGGATTAGTAGAGGTGAGTATAGAAAAGAAAACAAAGGAACATGAAAAGGAAGTAAAAGAATTGAAAAGAGGAATTTACCTCTTGAATTAATCTTCCTTGAGAGCCTCTTTAGGGGAGATGATTTGGTCTATTTATGAGACCAAGGGATGATGGACTTAGGGGAGGACCTTGGGAGAATATATGGTTATAATTTAGACAAGGAACAAGACTTCAGATGAATGAAGAGAAGAGGGGAGTGTGGGTGGTTTTTATAGTCGAGAGAAGGGTTTTCTTAATATTTTAATTATTAGTTTATTATTTTTCTATAAGACAAGAAATAGTGTTGATTTCATGACCAAAAATAGTAATAATTTCATGTGAGTTTGAACCAAGTGTGATTACATCAATGATAATGCTAGGAATAGTGTATTTAACTCATAATGTATATATATGGTAAATTATCGTATTTCACTATTCATAAAAAATAAAGTATTTTAGAAAAATCCCAAAAATTCACCCCAAAAAATTTTCAATGTGAAAATGAAATTAATTTTCTGAAAATAATTTTCTAAATATTTTTGATTTAAATTTTAAATAAAATTAGAATTTATTAAAAAAACAACTATAAAACTAAAACTAATTTTATCATGCCTTGAAAAGTTAATCAAGGTCTTATAAAATTATCTTATAACCATAAGAAAATAAAATAAAAATTTATGATTAAATTTTATGAAACAAATTTCCATTTTAAATTATTAAATTAATCATAAAATTGTAATTAAAATATTTATGGCTTACAAAAATACCAATACTTTTGCTATGATCATTTTGTCACTTATAAGATGTTTAAATTGTATTTATACATTCATGGGTGAAGTTTCTATTTTTTTGGATGATTTACTATTCATTACTATTCATTAGGGCATTTTAATATTCATAAGGATCTAGTTATTATTCACAAAAAATATAATTAGATCCTATCAGATTCTAAATATCTTATTGAAATCAACCGTGTTTGTCATTTTTTCTAAATTGAAATCACAGAAGTGAGAAAATTATGTTTATTGACTAGGTTATAACAGAGTGTTGTTTTGTAGAGGATTAGTGTTTTATGAATTCAATATTTATTTTCAAAATCTGGGGGTCTTACACATTCTTCAGGGCTCTCCTCAACTATGGTGTGAACCACAAATCACGACTAGAGACAATAGTCAAGGGAACCCCATAAAGGCGAATAATCTTCTGTATGTACAACTTCCCCAAACTCTCCACCAACCTCTGCTCCCTAATAGCAAGGAAGTGCGCTGACTTTGTGAGTCAACCAACTATCACCCAGATGAAATCATAGCCTCTATCTATCTATGGAAGACCTGTTATGAAGTCCATGGATATTCCATCTTTTTTTCACTTCGGAATCTCAAGGGGATGTAAAAAACCTTCTGGAACCTATTTCTCACCCTAAACTTGTTGATAGGTGAGGCACTGAGAGATGAAATAATTCATTATAATTATCATTCCACCCCACAAAAACTTCTTTTAAAGGTCTCTCTAGATATTCTCCACACTGGGATGTATTACTAAAGGATAAGTGTGAAAATATCTAACCACCTCCTCCCACATCATGACTGGGACTGCTATTCGTACATAGAAAAGGATGACGTGATTACCTCATTTAAAAAATCCATCAAGTGAATCTCTTGAAGATATCTAGTCACACAAGACCTCATAGTCAATGTCTCCCAACTATGACTCTCTTACACACTGAAAGAGTGGAGGAGTCAACACTGTTGACTGAAGAAAATATGCACACTCATTCTCATCCAGGGTTAGCTACAAGGAATCCAACTACTTAGAAGCCTCCTACACCAAATGAGCTTGGGAATTACTGCTAAGGAAATATTCCACCACATTACCCTTCCCTAGAATATATAGTTTCTCAAATTTAAAGTCTTGCAGGAACTCTAACTAGCACCTTTGTCTCACGTTTAGGTCTCTTTTGATGAAGAAATACCTGAGACTATGATGGTCTGAGTAAACAACAAAGTGCTCTTCTAGAAGATAGTGTCTCCACATCCTCATAGCGAAGACCACCAATGAAAGCTCTAGGTCATGAGTTGTATGGTTCCAATAATTGGGTCTCAACTGCCTCAACCCATATAAAATAACTACCCATCTCTGCATCAACATGCAGTCGATCCTAGATCCCAAGGTATCACGATACACTACGTAATTTATGCCCTCCGCCCATAGTCTCAATATAAGATCATTCGTCTGACTCATTCTGAACTCCTGCATTCTTGAATAATTCTTCCAAAAACCTCATATAGTACCCTACCAAGTCAAGAAAAATCCAAAAATATGAAACAATCTTAGGTGGATCCCAATAAATCACTACATAAATCTTCACCGAGACCATAGCTAATATATGCTCAGAAATAACATACCCTAGAAAGTGAACCTCATGGTTCCAGAACTGGAACTTCTAGATCTTACCATAAAGATGGTGCTCCTGAAGATAATCTAAGACCATCCTCTAGTGCTATTCATGCTCCTCCTATAATGTAGAGTATATGAGTATTTCATTTATTAAGACAACAAAAAATTGTTCCAACTAAGTTTGGATGATTCGATTCATCCATAAACATGGAAAGAGCATTTGTCACACCAAAGGGAATCACCAAGAACTCATAGTGTTCATAGAAACATTGAAATGGCAGTTTTAGAATATCAGCCTCATAAACTCTCAACTGGTGGTAGCTGAACTGGAGATCAATCTTTGAGAACCATCTTATGCTGCACAACTGATCAAAGAGGTTTCCAATCCTTGGTAGGGGATACTTGTTCTTTATCATGTCCTGATTCAGGCATCGATAATCCACACAAAGCTATAAGCCCTCATTTTCATTTTTCAAGAACAACAATAGAGATTACTAGGGGTATAATCACCAACTTATTGTTAATGGAATACAACCTACTACTATCAAAACCCACTTTACCTAACATAAGATCTCTCTCACCCATAAATCAGTATCTCATCCCATCGATGTGAATAAATCTAACTCATCTGTGGTGACAGTCAATCTGGTATTGGACCATGGAGAACCAATCCATACCTAATATGAAATCATAGGATTCTAACATGATTAAAAAAGTTACCATTATAACCTATCTCCACCAACTAATAACTTTCACTACCAGTAGATAAAGGATACAGAAGAATAATTCCCCATAGGAACCTCAAGACAAAGCGATTGGGCTAAATACTTGAGTGGGAGATCCAAACATCACACAAAGAGTAAAGAGATGAAATAATGAATAAAAAATGTGTCTAATAGTACTGAAGAAAGAGTAGAATAAAAATATATCATAACTATAATCATCTCATGTTGCACTGGGTCATATGATTCCATATCCTACAGTTGTCTGTGGCCCCAACCACCAACTCCCTGAGCTTGGCATATAACGACCCATACTTTACATACATTGTTATTACTTCAGAATTGAAGCACACTTATTACAACATATAACAAAACCAATAAAGGACCGTATAGGTATAGTGTCTTTAGAAACTGGGAAACATAAACAACTGGTTCATAAAGCATCAACTTTGCCTCCCACTTATTTCATCATATCTAGAGTCCCTTTTTGGCATATCCTACTTAATAACCTTCTTCCTGACCTGGGGAAAGAAAACATACAAAAGGGTGAGCTCAAATGCTCAGTAAGGGTAAACAAAAGAAATATCAATCACATCGTATACACAAGCACATAACTTTTGGAAATCTTAACCTGCAAAAGAGATCATAATTTCATAACATGGGATAAATCATGGCAGTGAAATTTAATCACAATAATCATAACTTAAAACATGAAAATTTGTGGCATACACACATAATCATAGAGAATCATTTCTTGTTAGTCAAGACTCATTGCCAAGACTATCTTAGTGAACAAAGTCCCTTTCTAAACCAAGTCACCCTCGTTTCAGTCCTGTTTCACTGAACCGGTATAACCTACCGTTCCAGCCATGTCTATCTCATGAGATATAAAATCTTTACCCAATGCATTGGAGGGAGATATAGGTCCCACCCATCTCATAATGATACCATTCTTATGTGTTCCACAAAATCATAAATCATACATCATTGCATAACCCATGTAATAAAATGGGATTCTTAAACATCATGCCATCATAATCCATAAACAATTGATATCATTTAATCATAAGAAAATTGAAACCATTTAAATCATAGAGACATTTTACTTGAAACATACATATCAAATAACATCATCTTAGATGGAAAATAGTTTTGAAAAAAAAAACACTTGAAATGAATTCTTGAGGAAAATATCCTTTCTTCTTTAAAAACATTTTCCCTTTCTTAACATGTCATAAAACTTTAAACTAAAAGAAGTTGATTAAAAATAAAATTGAAAACTTGTAAAGGAAGCTTCTTGGAAATAATGTTTTAAAAATCCATTCATGCCGTATAAGTTAAAAAAACATTCTTCTCGTACTTTTGTCGGAAAAGTCAAAAAAGTACCTCGTACGAAAAACGACAAAAGATTCCTTTCATATCTTTTACTAAAAACACACCAAAGGGTAAAATTGGATTTAAACCATTGTAGGTGGATGTAAATAATATGTCATATCGAGGAAACATGAATGTGGATGATAAAATGCCCCCAGTAAATGCCAATGTATAAACAATCTCGGATAAAAATGAGATTGTGATATTTCCCTTACCTTAGGTCCGACTTGCTTTGTAAGTGTCTGAACCTCCTGTATAATGATTTAAATAATGTTATTGACTTATTCCAGAATCATACTTATTTTTATGATATCATATATGGTCATATTCTTAGCTTCTTAGTAATAATATTTCATTGCTACTTGTTATTCGGGTGTTTATAACTTTTTGTTCTTATGCGTGTTTTGTCGAATAAATTCTTATTATTTTCTTTAGGTTATAGATACCTCATTTCCAGAATGGTATTAGTGTAATATATATCATATTAATTCATTCAATTCATTTATATAATCATTATGAAATGAAGATCATGTAGAATGAGTCGCATCACATCGTGGAGACGGTATTCCGTACGTACGCACGAGTGATGATATCGTTCCTATGATCGTGGAATTGTATTGTAGTATATGTATACTATTTCAGAATCAATATCACTTTATAATAGTCATATATAGTCATTATTTACACCATTATACCCATCCAAGTAAGGTGGTGGTGGAAAATAGATTACACCACGGCGTGGAGACGGTATTCCGTACGTACGCACGCGCGGTGATTTCTTTTTCCGTAGGATGGATAGATGGTGAAATAGGGTTGTTTCATACTTATAATAACATATCAGTATATGAGTGATACTGATGTTATTACTTCATAATGAAACAACTAAAGAAGAAGAAGTGGAAGAAGAAATAAAGATGAAAGAATCGGTAACGGACATTACCTCTTCTTTGAAGTGCTTCTTTGAGACCTCTTTTTAGGGCACTAAAATGGGTCTTTGAAGAAGACCAGAACCTCTAGGATGTCTCTAGGGAAGTGTAGAGGAGTAATTGGCAGGTTTTGGCCTAGCTTGAAGGCTCAAAGTGGTGTGAGGAAGAGAGGAAGGAGGTGTCCTTTTATAAGGGAGGAGAGGGGCACCTTTGGAATAACTAAAAATATTATTTTATTATAAAGTCAAGTTCGGTTTTAAATAGCTCCAAATTGATATATTTCGAAGCTAAGGTGGGGATGGGTCGAAATACTCTCATCCAATAGAATTTAGACAAGTTTAGGTTCCTATTTTAACCTTATCATTTAGATTTAACATTAAGTTAAATAATTTTACTTTTACTGTGTCTTCTTGTGTTCTTACACTATAAGGTTAATAAACTTACTATAAGCAGCCAAACGAACCCCAAGTTGTTTATTATTAATATATATAACCTTATCTAAGTTATTTGGCCTAACCGTATATTTTTAGGAATAAAATAACAATTACCAATATAATATTTGTTTTAAAAACTATTTTATGTCAATTTTGACACTATTTAGTAATTTATTTTTGTGAAAATCATAAAAGAATTATTAGTTTGAACCAAGTTAATTAAATCGATAATAACATGTCATATTAACCTAGAAAATTAGTGGGATTCATAAAAAGTCTCAAATTTCATTTATTTTGGTGTTTATAACATCAATTATGTCAATATTTTATTAATAAGATAATTACTGCATCATCATTGTGTCATAAATAAATTAAATTATTTAATGTCTAAAAATTACAAATAAAATACCATTATGTAGGAAATCTTTTTATCTTTCTAATTAATATTTATAGTCGAATTTATCTTATATATAACCCCATATTAAAAATTATTTACTTATTAAACTTTGATTTTAACTATTTTAACCCTTCTTTAAATAAATTAATAATAAATGTCCTAATCTAATCCAAGTGGGCCTAAATGGTCATATTTTATTCCTAAGTTTGTTTTTGGTCGAATTACACTTATCCAATAGAATTAGGACATGTTTTAGGGTAATAATAATATCATCTTTACCCTTAATTACCCTATTTACTTTTTACCGTGGTAAAAAAAGTTAAAAGTTACTATTCACCAAAAAATTATTTTCATCTCTTTGAAAAAAATTTTATTTACTGACATCAACCGCGTCTCTCGGATTTTTGAAATTCCACTCACAGAAGCGGTAAAATTAAGTTTTATGAAAAATTCAGTTTTTTAACTACCACTTAGTGGTTTCACTATTCATCAAAAATTGAAATTTTTCAGAAAAATACCAAAATTTCACCCTAGGCTAATTTTGATATTCCAAATCCAAAAATGAAGTCCATTTTGAAAAATAAAATTTATAAAATTTCAAAAAGTGGTTATTACTATTCATAACGGCTAGTTTTAATAATATTTTAATAGCATATCGTTGTTTAGTGAAACTCGGTATTGCGTACGACGCAAGCTATCGAGGAAGGTCGCGATTTCGTGTAAATCAATCCAAGCAAGTGTTGTGTAGAAAAAGATTCCTTTGATGATTAATATAACATAAAAGTCTCGGGTGTTACATGGCGTGGGCCGCTGATGGCGGTGGTGAAAGGAACTCATATCATCATCCACCACCCACAACTCCTCTTACTAGAGATCCACCTTCTCCTATTCTAGATTCACCTCCATGGGGGCCACCTTGAACTCACTTGGGAGATTTACGATCACGATGCTACCTCTTTTGTGGTGGTCCATGAGTTATCTATCTGTTCTCCTTAGCACATCAGGCCTGTAAATCACGTGCCATGTGTCCTCACCCATCACATGCATAGCACCACCCCTCTCCGGGATGTCCTGGTCCTCTGTGCTTCCCATGAACACGTGACCAAGCCAGATCCTAGGAGGATATCTTATTCCAAGATCCTATCAACTAGTTCTTGCTAACTACTATAGATGACTCGGCGCTATGGTGTCCACTTCTAGATCTAGCTGCCCAACATCCCTCTAATAAGAATCTCTTTGTCACCAGCACCTGCTCCAACACCCCATATAGGTGGGGATATGAAAGGGAACTAAACTATCATGAATATATCTGTATTGACCCTACTCAAACTTATGTTCTTGGAAGTATCCATCCTAGATCATATTGATGAAGTATCGCATAAAGTCTGTAAACCTCACGACATACTCTTCCACTATCATCCCTCCTTACTGTAGCTCCAAAATATCATGAATCTGAAATGAGAACAATCATGAGGGTTACTACTCCTCAAGAAGTAGATACTAAAATTCAGACCATGGGAGTGTCAAATCATCATGAATCTGTGTAACAAGACTCCTATAGAAACCCGCTGCTCCATAGAAAAAGGATATTAGCTAGCACAACCAACTGATCAGTCGGTCTACAAATAATCCTGAAGACACAAATCACTGACTCTATAAAATCATCCACTACCTAGGGATTTGGTTTACCATATAACCTCAATGGAATCTAGTGATAGAACTCATAGAGTTCACTAAGATTGCACACATCCTTATCCTTCTCTGCTAGTTTGATCAGATGGTCGATTGGTGGGGGTACTGCTACTTGTCCACCTGGTGGAAGAATCTTATGGGATGGACCCTAAACTTAGGCTTCATTCCTCATAAGATTTTTTTCATGATCTAGAATCAGTAACCTAGATGGATGTCATCATGGTGGAATCATGAAAATTTAATCAAGATGTACCATAGTAATATGAGCACATATATATATACACATTGGGGAGTTGAATCAAGTACAATCAAAAGACTCATTCCTATCTGATGCATGTACCATTGATCTCTACTACCGATGTCTTGGTATATTGAGTCGAAAAGAAAGCGGTTATGCTTCTAGTGAATGGATATGTCAGCCTCTTATACCATAACTTGGTCCCTTGGCCTGAAATCCGCACTTGAAACACTTTGAAACAGTTTCTATAAGTCCCAACAAGATTCTCATAAGGGGACTACTCTGAACACCATCCTAAGGAATGGACTACTTTGATACCATTTTGTCATTACCCAACCCAATGGGGCTCAAGACACAACTACCCCCATCCCACCTATATAGGCTAGGAGGTGGAAATAAGCACCAAAATGCATAACCTAATTGGGAGCCCCTTGTATAATGTATATATACGTTCACACATGACCATATCAATATAGAAATAAAGAGGAATAATTATAAAAGGATTCAATATCTAGAGAATAATCATGCATGTAAAAAACCTATAGGGTGTATAGGAGTACGCCTGTGTAAACTAAAAAGTAAAGGGACAAAAGTACACACCCAACCAAAAATATGTCCCAACCTGAAAAAATAGGAAAATTAAATACTGAGAGATCCCAGCTCCAAATTTCCAAGATCCGACCACTAAACATGGATATATATATATATATATATCAAGAGAGTCAAAAATCAAATAACATGGATATATATATATATATATATATATATATTCTCAATCCAAATAAACCCAAACAAGAGATAAATGATATCTCCATCCTATAACCCAACCCAAGAAAAGAGTTCCATCAGTTACAAGAGATAAAATAATGATGCCCAACATCTCATGCATATGTATAAAGTGGCATCCAATTCAAGCCACACCTCGCCACTACGACACATAGTCGAGGGAACACAATCTCTAGGTAGAGGACCCATTCCCTAGTATAATATGAGGGTTCCACTTAGTTGGTAGCTAGAGGACCCATACCTTATCCTGGAAGAGGGTGACACTCTGATGGATGATGACCCATGCCCTAAATTTTCAAGAGGGTGCCACTCAATAGTTGATAGAGGACCCATTCCCAACTTAGATAGAGGGTGACACTCTAGTAGTTAGTAGAGGAACCATACCTAACCCAACTGGAGGGTTCCACTCTAATAGTCGAGGACCCATGATCTGATATCATAGGTGGGTTCCATTCAGATAGCATATAGAGGACCCATTCCGTGCCCAGTAGGATGGTTCCACTCTAGTATTTGTTTGAGGACCCATGCCCTACCCAGTAGGAAGGTACCACTCAAATACTAGATAGAGGACCCATGCCTAGCCTAGTTAGAGGGTTCTACAATATAGATAGGTAGAGGACCCATGCCCTATCCTAGTAGAAGGGTGCCACTACAGAAGGATCTAGTGACCCTACCTAATCACTTCCATCATTGAGCATTTTCTAAAGAATAATCACACCCATAATATCTCACATCATATCTCAAAATCTACTTCAGAGTCCACCATTATGATATATATGAAAAAACTTAGGATATGCTACTCGCGGGATAAAATTTGAGTCTAAATGAGGGAGATATGAGAGTTTAAAGTTTTCTAAAAAGGAAAGTGGAGGTACATATCATGTAAGGGGACCCACATGGCGTGTGGTCCTACTCTACTATCTCGATGTGTCCTTGATGGTACATGGATCATATCCCATGTATCCCTACACAATGTGTTTGATCCATTAGAGGTCTTTCCCATGATCTTGGATATGTTCGTGTACTCTTTCCCACACCCATGTACTTCAGTACATGACATGTCCTCCCACACGGGGCCCCGACTATATCCTTCGAGCTGTTTATATGTACTCTAGTTGTGTGCCATTACACAACATGTTCCTAGCCATGATCATTCCCATGTACTCCTAGAATACATACTAGGTCACCAGAACATGTCTCACACAGTATGTGGGTGTCCCACATGGCATGTGATATTTAACTCGCCTGAAACCCTATTTTATACATCCAGGGGGCTGTACATCATGTGTTATTTAGACTACATGACCTATAGTTGTTTTTTTAGAAACTCTAGATCTGCTATGAAATTATATATCTATCCCCATCTCCTAATATCTCACCTATAAGCCACCTAAAATAAAATGGGGATCCTTATATTATCATTTATGGACATTCATTGGCCAAAAATTAGATTCTAATTCATCTGTGGGGTTCACTGCACACCCCATGTGCCTCATTCGTCGCTCATGCCACACCTTTGTTTTTTCAGATCTTGAATCATCAAAAAAATCAACCATATCCCATGATTCATCCATATTAACCCTTTATTCACCAAATCGTTCATCGCATGCGAATCCTCCATGATTCTGGGGCTTCGATCGGGCTTGATCCCGCTTAGAAATGTTGATCCATGACCCTGTAGCCTAATAATGAAGAATGTGAATAATGAGTGGGGGAAAAGCACAAGAAACAAAAGTAAAATAATCACTGGACAAGTTTTCTTGGAAAATAGATTCAAATTATGGATATTTGGGTGAGAAACTGATTAAAAAAATTAAACCGATACATAGGCGCATGCAAACGTTCAATTTGCATAGATCAAAGGAGTATAATCGATCATGATAAATTAATTTAATAAACAGGGGCATAATAAATTAATTGAAAAGTAATAATTGGATTTGGATTATTATTCAATGAAGATTATTATTTCCAACAAATAAGAGGAGTCATTTTGTTCATTGTGCATCGATCTTCCTAGATCCGGAGGTTTGTCATCTTCTGATTTTTCTCCACCAATGAGAGGTATAAGAACACTCATACTAATAGTACTAGGGTTATGTGACTAACCCTATAAATCCATCATAATATGGAATTTATAAATGAATATTTTTAGTTCAATTAAATTAAATAATTAAATTAATTAATCAATTTAATTTTAATGCACCCGCCAATGGTCGTGATATCCGAACACCCCACATCAACCAATTTTAGATCACACCTAGGGTAAAAATCACATTCCAGACACAACCGTGGTCTCAAATTTTTTATCTAAGATTCAATTTAATAGTTATTGCATTTTCTTTGAGAAACCATGCATGCATAATATAAAATATATTTAATATTTTTATGAAATTAATTATGGGCACACTGGGTCTCAGAATTTCACACCATCTCAACGCCCGAATCCAAAAATATTTCTAGATATATTCCAAAGTATTATATGGAAAAAGGTCTCCAAACCACATACAAGTGCATTTATAAAAAAATCACTACATGGATACCCTGAATTGGTATGTTTTTTAAACTCGAGTTTGAAGCCTATTCATTTTATATTGCTTACAGAGACATTGTTGGTTTCAGTGTATGGATGAATTATGTTAAAATAAATAAAAAAGATAAATATTAGTAATATCAAAATTGTAAACATGACACAATTAAGGATGTTAATGATCAGAAAAATGTGATGTCAATGTCAAAAATCCACGTGCTGGAACAAGGAAAAACTATCCAGCACGAATGAGAATTGTTTACATGTATAATATGTAGTATGATTGTATAAAATTTGTTTATGAGCATAACCAAACTTTAAATTATAATGATTCCATGAATTTTATGTGTTCACAACGACACATTATTGATGCATAAGGTGCCAATTTGGATGTAAACGATGAAGTTGGTCTTAATACTAGTGATTCATTTTCACTTATAACAAAATTTGAAGGTGGTCTTGAGAGTCTTGGATATACATGAGTAGACAAAATAATTTTTTTCAGTGAAAAATATAGATGGAGTTTATTCTTTATGATGTTAATGTTATGTTACAATACCTAGAGATGTAATAAATGGATAACACATCATTATTTAACTCAGTGAAACTTGTCATGTGCAATCAAATTAGCAGTGTTTTTGGGTTTATCCCAAAATAAAGGTAAATTGTGATCATTTTGAATATTTTATTTGTGTTTGAAACTACCTTCAACAAAAAAAGAAGAAGTATAGGTAGTTGGGACTGTTTTTAGGCATATGAAATCCTAAGGATATTGTAATTTTTAGTGTAACATTGTTTTATGATGAGACAATAGTTTCATTTAGTTAGTTATTTAATATATATTTTTATTTTAAAGGTGGGAAGATTCCTGATATGATTTTCATAGATCAAGATGCAACTATGGGTAAGGCCATTACATTAAACCTACCTAAAATAAGACAAAACTTATGGACATAACACTTAATGCAAAATGGCATTAAACACTTAGGACCTATAATGGAAGATGAGTCATCATTGTTGAAAAAATTAAAAAAATGAATGTACGGGGTTGATGAGAGTTCAAAATTTATGTTTTATGGAAAAAATCCAAGAAGAATGCGTCAATATATATTCTACATGGTTAGAAGATATATATAACTTAAGGGGAAAACAAGGTCATTGTTTTATGAAGACTGCATTAACATTAAGAATTCTAGGAACATAGTTAAGTGAGAGCTTCAATGGTGTATTAAAGGGTTACTTCAGAATTAAGCTCAGTGTCTTGTAATTCTTCAAATAGTTTGAGTGTGTGTTAGAGAATAATCAATATAGGAAAATGAAGGTTGAATTTTAAGGAATGTAAAAGATCCCATGAAATCATTTTTTATATCATTTTATCATGGTTCAAGTAATTCATTTATACAAAAAAAAAATATTCTATCTTTTGCAGCATGAACACAAACTCTGTGGTTCTTATTTCCTTAAGTCTTCGAATGAAACAATTTCTCTAAAAAGGTTTTTTTATAAAATGAATGGTTCCTCAAATGAGTTTTCAGTTATAGTGTACCCAGATTCACCTATGATAATTGGTTGTAGCTGCATAAAATTTGAGAGTTAAGAGTATTTGTGTTGTCATTCTCTCAAAATATTAGAGAGGTTGGATCTACAATGCTTTCTAGAGTTATATATCCATAAGAGATGGACAAGAAATACCCCTGATATCCACATGTAATACATGATAGTTAATAATTTTAAAAAGTATTTGGTAGCAAGAAAATATAAAAGTTTACAATACTTGGAATAAATAGAAATAAAGTTTGTAATAGAATCCTGCGAGTTTGAACAAAGATATATGATTTGGACATCAAATATAAAAAATTATGCCAATGAATTTTAGGAAGCTATAAATATTTTACCATATAAATTCATTCATGAAGAATCTAACATGGAACGTAAAAAACAATCTATAACATAATTAAAGAATAAAGAAAAAAATGAAAGGTGGTGGTGAGTTCAAAAGTTGTCTAGAGTAGGAAAGAAAATACATAATGAGTGGGTACAATATCAAAAATTCAGAGACCACAAAATCTGTATGCATTTTTTGTTTTCTGCTTATGTTAATGAACTACTGCTTTTTTTAATATCATGCATAAATAATGTTATAATGGCCTTGTAGGGAAGTGCTAAAGAACTATCAAATGATAGTTACCATAGTGATCCTATAATAGATCTAAATATAAGTATATAATTATTCAACTATAGATTGATACAATTTAGATTTAAACAAACTTCATAGGAATTTATATATTATGATCTTTTAATTCTATATGAACTTATACTTTTATGAAAAACTTCTAATATTTCTTTTTTTAGTTATTAATATAAAATTATTATTGAAATTAAAAGGTAAAAAAGAACAGTTTTCATCCATTTAGAGTAGAAAATTCAGAAACCAATTACTCCTTTCTTATATTCACCAAAACTAACAATAATGTTCTTCAAAATTATCTATTGTATTCAAAAGGTCCACATTCTCAAAGAAATTATGAATATAGTTTATATAAAATTGTAGGGAAAATTATTAGTAACAGTTACTCTAGCAAGAAGATTTTGAAAGCATGCACTACAAATAAGATTGACAGTAGAAGTTTGAGGACCAAGATGTTAATTGAAATATTCTAAAATTAAGATAATATACAACTTCAACTACATATTTCATTAATATATACAGCTATTTATGAAAACTAGCTTTTGTGATTAATTATGTGGGATTAGGTAGTGTATGTAGACAATGGATGTTTACTGCAATTGGTTTCTTTATGATTAAGTTTATAATGTTAACCTAAAGGAAATTATTATAAGGTACTCTTCATTTCTAATAATTTCATGTATGGGAATTTGCACTGGGAATTTATTGGGGATTTCCACAAGAAATTATCACTATACTTTTCTACTAGAAACTCAATGAGAAAATATAATTTAATTCCAATAAATTTTAATTGGAAATTTACAGTGTGATCTAACCACTAGGAACTTCCCATGGTTATTTCTAGTGGGAATTTACATAGGTAATTTTCAATTGTTTTAAAATGTAAATTTACACAAAAAAATTTCAGTGGTATTTTTCACTGGTGAAAATTTCGTTTGAATGTTTTCACTAAATCAAAGTGGAAATTTTCACTCAAAGTTTATAGTGGAATTTTCCACTTGAAATTTATAATGGGAATTCCTAATGGGAATTTCTATGCACTAGATGTTTCCAATTGATTCCAAGAACTGACAATGGAAACATTAAAAAATCAAATTATAGTTTAACATATATCATACAATCACGTATTAAATCAATATTATATTTATAAATATGTTTATCCAGACCAACAAACAACCATTTCCACCCCCAATCTCCCACCTACCCAAATTCTCACAAAAAATCATAGTATTTATGTTTATTAATTAAAATCCAAATTTATATTTCAGTGAAGGAACAATTTAACTATATTCAAAGATTCTTACAATAACCAAATACTCATTGCACTCAACATATATCTTCAACATTGTCCTTTTAGGATAATTTAGGAAATCATGAACCACAGACAATTTCAATCACCGAATTAATTTTCTCTTAATTGATCTGGAACTGAAACTCCTATTTCCAAACATTACATTGTATAACAAATGATGAAACCACAATCCAAAGTTGAATATAACTTCTACGGTTTATTCTCAAATGTCATATCTCATTTACATTGAATGAAATTTTATATAATATTGTGGTGACACAAATTTTCCAAATGCGATTTCTATAAAAAAGTCAATGAGTATTACATATTTTAATATATTGAAATTTTTGTTGAACAATGTATAACATCTTACCACACTAACTGCATCTTTAATAAACGAATCTATATCTCTTGTTCCTTGAATAGTTTTCATGGAGTTATAATATCTAGACAACATTTTTTAATATCCATGACTAAAAAATTCAAGCGGATATTGTCTGATTTCACCAGAAAAAATAATAACATGGTGGTCCTTATACTGAAAAATGATTCTTGGTTCAATAGGATTTCATTTAATTTCTCATTTTTCAAATAAAAAACTCTCTAGAATCCAAGAAAAAAAGTAAATCAATCAATATATTTAGAATTAGCATTAAATATTTAATGAAGTAATATAAAACATGGAAGAATATGAACATTCATTATGTCAAAAATGAACTTCAATATTACAATAAATGTGATGGGAATAAAGGCATAAATTTACATTTCAACAATGTTATATATACTTTGTAGCCAATATATTTCTTCAATTATGAATCTGTATGTATCTATGATATATTTCCAAAAACAGAACTTAATAGAAGATAAAACATCAGTACTGGTTAAGTAAACCCAGAGCATGACACATACTGTACCGGGTTTACACCTATTGTTTAAAAAATCAATAATGTTCTTCATATTGATCTGATATGATTTGAAAGTAGATTCCCAAAGTACCTTACTATTTTCATGAAAACTCATTTTTATTATCAGTATAGAGTAAAATATATAAGAATAAATTATAGCTGTATAAATTTAGTGACATTACCTATCTCTACCAGCATCAAAAAGCATTTTCATCAGCCTTGTATCATGTTTTATGAAAATAGTTTGTTTCTTCACCCACTTGGGTAGTAATTAGGAAAATGTTTGGGGCATTGGAGGTATATTATTTGAAATCACCTTTGGATATATATATGGATATTTATTCTTCTGTTTCCTCACCATACTCTTTACACCTCTAATAAATGATGTTTGTTTATTCAAGGTAGAAGTGGATGCATTAGACTCCTCATGACCTTTTTCATCTTACGTACTTAATTATTTTATTATCATACTCCTCTCCCTCACTTACCTATGTACTACTAGTTTTCATCAAAACCGAGTCAACTCTATGAATTTAATGTTTTCTTCTGTAACGCCCTGACCCGAGAAGCCCAGATCCAATGCATTATTTTAATACATTGACATGATTACAAGGAATCATATCTTGAAAGACCGATTAGTTTAGCAGTCTTGGAAGACCATATTACAGTCATGATACCCAATACATTGGAAAAAGAAAACAAAAAATGATAAAATATAAAATAAACTCCATCCTTAAAAAGCTTATTAAAAGTTTTATTCTTCACAAACTAGAGAAAGGAAAATAAGAAAGGGGTGAGCTCAGTTTCTTAGTAAGCATAAGAGATACAATGAAATATATCATAAACAATAAGTCAAAGTTAATAACTCATGCCACTAAAACATAATCTTGAGCATAATATGGTTGGATAAAAACTGAATAAATAATGCCAAATAAATAATCCTATGAAACTTCACCATGGATATTATACTAGTCGAATAATCACATGATTTATCTATTAATAATATCA
Organism: Viscum album; assembly: GCA_963277665.1. Lineage (NCBI taxonomy): Eukaryota > Viridiplantae > Streptophyta > Magnoliopsida > Santalales > Viscaceae > Viscum > Viscum album. The sequence continues at coordinate 184,467,853 of OY728155.1, read as the reverse complement.
TAATGAGGGAACACATATTCTAGAAATTATAAGCCTATCGTTGAGTCCTCATCCAATATTTCTGAAAATACTAGGGTAAGGTCTCGGAAAAAACCCAATTCAATTTTGTCTCATGAGACCTACCAATACATCGAGGGGATATAGCGGGACCCACCCAGAAATTTATAAGTCCAATAAATTCCTCATATGTCTAATAAAATATATATTTAGATCAAAGTGTCCCATACCACTTTGAAATATCTGAATCATAATCATAGATGAAAATACTCAAATTAAATCATTTATAAACTCTTGAGGAAAATGATCATTAAACATTCAAAAATGTCCCATACCAATTTGAAACATTTAATTCCAAATAATATAATAAGAATAATAATAATAATCCGGATTTGATATATTAAAGGGAATTAAAAATACCACATGAAAGGAATAATTGGTTAACAATTCACAAATCTTATAGAATTAAAAGTGACATGAGAAAAAACCTTTTATTTTGGAAAGAATATTTCTTTTGGAAAACCATTTTTATTTGTCATAAAATCAGATTGTAAAAATTTTTATCCCAAAAAATAAAAGGTAAATAAATTGAAATTATATTTTAGGCATAAATGTTATCCCACTGAAGTGAAATCATGTAAAAATAGTTTTTATTGAAGCTTTATAAATAAAACATTTTAGTGTGGTTTAAGAAAAATATTAAAGAGATTTTAAAGAAAAATGACATTTTTGTTTTCATAAAACCAGAAATAAACCAAAATAGTTTTTTCATGATAAATTTTTTGATTTTAAAAAATAATAATTATGTCTTAAAATAGATTATAGAGTGAACTTGAAAATGGGTAAGAATTCAAGAAGCTCTCTTGAATCAAGCCTGTTTATCGAGAAGAATTAAGAAGGGAACTATTTTAAAACATATAATAACCATAAAATAAAGATGAAATGATATGAACATATGATTTTGGAACATAAAAAAGAATATATAATATGAACACAAAAATAAATAAGCATTACATTTGGGTAAGGATAGTGAAAGAATTACCCTAAGGAAAAATAAAGGTTCAGGTGGAACCCCTTACCACTCTGTAATCAATCGAATCATATTCCCCAAAATTAATAATCATAAAATGATACATTGAATAAAATTAAAATAAAGATATTAATGATATGATACATCAATGGGTATTATACATACACCATACATAAGAAATAGTGGTGAATAAGGAATATCTCACAAAATGGAAGTGAGATGAGAAAAACCTTACCGTATGTCCAAATGTGATCTGAACTTGAACTTAAGGTCTTGGAATATGAAATTAGACCCTTTAATAATTTAATTAATAACATGTTATAATTTATTATAATTTTTTTAAGTTCATTTATGGCCTTTTGAAAAGTTATAATATTGAATTTCATCATTCTGGAGCATTCGTATCTTGATATTCATGATCGGTTCGCTTGATCATAAGTATGGAAGTTCATGTGGAATGAATATAATTATACAAGATTGAATTTTTATATTATTAATGAAAAAACATATGTTTAAATTTTTATATATATATCATTTTGTTACATGTTATTAGGACGAATCATTATATAAGTCATTTAGTGATAATTGTTTAGATTTTTATGGTGGTTTTTCGATCACAACGAACTAGTTTTGTTATATTATTTAGTATCATGTAAAAATTATAGTTATAGAATCATTAAATAATATATTATACATATTTTAGAATCTTTTTCAACCATAAAAAGGGTTTCATGAATAGAATTGAAGGAGTAAATGAAGAATGAAGGCTGTAAATTGGCACCTCCCATATGATGATTTCATTTTTAAAATAAAAGAGGGAGAGTAAAGAGATTGATGATGTATCTTAAATTAACATGATATAATTACAAAATCTATATTATACTAGAGTTATCATGATCATTTGGACATAGGTGGTGATGAGAATATAATAATATAAAATAAATCTAAATTGAAATTAAAAGAAAAAGGGAGAGGGTTAACCACTAGAAATATCCTCCTTGAGAACCTCCTTAAGAGAAGGGGTTTTGGTATTTTGGAAAGAAAAAGGGCTATTGGATGTGGTGGGGGACTAGGAAAGAGTATCTAGGAAGAAAATTTAGAGGTTTAAAGTCTTAGAGAAGTTAAGAGAAGAGGGAGTGAGGGGTGTTTTTTTATAGTGGATGAGAGGAGGGTTTTTCCATTATTTTAATCATTATTTTATTATTTTAGATAAAGACTATGAATAGTCTTGATTTTTTGTGACTAAAAATAGTAATAAGTTCATTTAATTTTAAAATAATGTCCATTTAAATTATCCATGGCTCAATCATGATGCAAAAATTCATTTATTTAGCATATTTCGTAAATTATCAAGTTTCACTATTCACCAAAAATTCAAGTATTTCAAAGAAATCCCAAAAATTCACCCTCAAAATTTCTTGATGTGTAGAATTAAAAAATGGACTCCATTTTACCAAAATAATTTTCTAAATATGTGAAATTTAATTTTTAAATAAAATCATTATTTACTTGAAAAATACATATTTTAATTTTAAAACTCATTTTATAATACTTTCAAAAATTAATTGAGGTCTCATAAAATTATCCTAAAATCACAGGGAAAAATATTTATTTAGGAATAAATTTTATGAAAATGAGTTTTATCTTAAATAATTTATTAATTTAAAATTGTAAATAAATATTTATTACTCACAAAAATACCAACACTTAATTATTTATCTTTAAAACATTTACTGTCATTTATATGGGGCCTAAATTTTATTTATACTTTCATGGGTGAGTTTAATATTCATAAGGGTCAAGTTACTATTCATAAGGGTAAAATTACTATTCAAATGGGTACATTAATTTTCATAAGGGTCAAGTTACTATTCACTAAAAAATTAAGTTGATCCTATTAGACTCTAAAAAACTTACTGATCACAACAGTTTATGTTTGTTTCTCAAAATTCAAATTACAGAAGTGGAAAAATTATGTTTCATGAGTAGGTTATAACTATAAAAAAGTGTTGTTTTGTAGAGACTCAGTGTTGTGTGCATATAAGCTATCCAATGAATTGAAATTATTTATGAAGTAATATATCATTAAATCATTAGGGCGTCATATTAATTGGGAATATATTCACAACATAATTTAGTATTTATCAAAATAATTATAATAGTTAATATATATACTATATTTAATTAAATAATCCATTGATAAAAATAAATTTTGTAAAAATAATCAAATATACATTCATATTAAAATACACAGAAACAATTCTATAAAATAGTATTTGTTTTTGAGAACATTAATTGATTTGAAATATATAAATTATAATTATTTATAATAATAATTAATATTAATTAAAACACTTAATTTTAAATTATATGAAATTATTAAACAAATTAATGGGGTGTTAAATAATTCCCCCCTCAACAGAATTGCGTCCTCCTAATTAGAAACTGCACTTTGAAAATTAAAGGTTGATTCTTGAAAATTCCCTTATGGGAAAACCACATCAGAAATAGAGTTAATAAAATATAATCTTTAAAAAAGGTTAGGGAAAATGAGGTGGTCACCACAAAAATTATTCTTTCTAATGGGGTGACATTAGTTGGAAGTAAAAACCTGGACATGAAAGAAAAATCAAACTATGAAGTTCTGATGGAAAGTGATAGAGAACATGTTTAAATGAATGTTGATTACTACAAAACTATAAAAAAACTATAAAAAAAATCATTGATATTATTAAAGTTTATGATAATAGGGAAACATTTTATTTAAGACTCTTTTTCTTGAATTGGGGAATTATTCCACTCTATAAGAGTATAAATATACATTTCTATTTCATAAACAAAATCTTATCCTTTGATTTCACCTAGAACTATCTATACTTAATCTCTTATCATAGGCTGCATCATGTGGTGAAGTAATACATTAACCTATAAAACCTCATACAATGATCAACTTAAACCATTCATAAATGTTTAAACTTTCCAAAATATAATGATTCCACACTTTAGAAAGAAAGTCACTGAATTTTCAATATGAACTTAGACATGAAGAAACTCTAAATTTTCAAATTCTAAACATGGTAATAACTTCATCATGTATCATCTTGAAATATGGTAATAACTCAAATTACCATAAAAACTTATTGGAAACATGAATTCTTCCATATTCCTTAAGTAAGATACATATTACTGGATATATTCCTTAAATACAAAAGTGTTGTAAACTCTATCAATGATAGCATAAGCCACTTGTCGAAAAGTCAATAATCAGTTCTAAGGTAGTCAGTACTTATCAAAATAAATCATTTCTTCATCATTATCTCAATATCAAAAATATATTAAGGGATGTATTTCTATTAATCACGTGTTTTCCAAAAATTTTAAATTTCTACTGAATATATTTTATTGGTACCATTCAACATATGGTTTCAAATCCTTAATGAAAAAGTACTTCAGAACAATCATCATATATTCCATAATTATTATAACCAGTACATTGATGATAAAATATTCAAAGGACATAATTCCTGAATATACATATTAATCATCCCTCTTCATCTATGGAAGTAGAATAAATTGATCATTATCTAATAGAATCATTTGGGGTATATTTATCTGATGCTTAGGACATTGATTTGTATAGTGTTATATCTCCTCATAGTTGAAGAATTGTACACTAGAAACCTTTTTATTACCCTTTCAATCACAAAATTGGTGTCATTTTCTCCACACTTATACAAAATCCCATTCCCTTCAAGCATTTTTCAGGGTGATTCTTTCCTCAGTGATCACATGTGGGAAAACCCTTCATTCCATTCTTCCCATTATCCATATTTTCCTCTTCCATCATTTTCTTCTATTGCTTCCCTTCAAATCCATAGGACTCATATAATTCAATACTTATCTTGTTAACACATGATATTATTTCCTCATATGATGAGGATACATTGGAGACTATTTCCCTTTGAATTTTTTCTTAAGACCATGAAAGATATGATCCTTCTTACACTTTTCATCAAATGAATTTGTGGATTTATCATTCCTTCTGCTAGACACCATTTCTAAACAATGAAATATACTATATTAACTCATAAAATTAATAAATTTCTATAACTTTAATCATGGTATAACACATAACATAAATTTTTGCATTTTAAATCATATAACCATATACTTTGGTTACTTTGAAAGCATAATTACTTCATAATGGTATGTAAGAAAAATTTGAATTATCCAAAAAATATGCCCTAGGAGTATCAAACCAGGTGTGCAGTAAAGCCTATTATCATGTACCAATATACCCTGATCCATGTTCAGAACACCTTATAGGAGTTGTTACCCCTAGGTATATCTGTACCAGAACTACGTCCACTTGTAGTATCCAAAAAAATATGTATTTTCTAAGAAGATACACATAATATAAAACGTATCAGAACTATAGGATTTTATTTTATTCCTATCCTCAATGTATATCTTAGGGTTATGTTCCCTAACCTATGTTTTCTAAATCTAGTTTCCAAGGTTTCTACTAAACTTCCTCTGATACCAACTATAACACCTCAACCCTAGAATCCCGAAGCCGGTGCATTATTTTAATACATTTTCATGATTACAAGGAATCAAATCATGAAGTACCGATTAGTTTACCAGTCTTGGAAGACCAAATTACAATCATGATAACCAATACATTGGAAAAATAAAATAAAACATAATAAAATATGAAATAAACTGCATCCTTGAAAGCTTATTCAAACTTTTCTTATTAATAACCTAGGAAAAGGAAACATAATAAAGGGGTGAGCTAAAATTTTCAGTAAGGGTAAGTTATACAACAAAAGATATCATAAAAATTAAGGACAAGTTAATAACTCAAGCCACTAAAACATAATCTTGAGAATAATATGGAACGAATAAAAACTGAACAAATAATGCCATATAAATAATCACATGAAACTTAACCATGGATATTATACTAGTAGAATAATAAAATGATTTATATATTACTAATATCACAATGAGGGAAAGAATATGCCAGAAATCATAAAACTTTTGTCAAGGCCTTCGCTAAGACTTATGAAAATACTAGGGTAATCCCTCAGCCAAAACCCTATTCTGTTTTGTCTCATGAGACCTATCACTGCATCGTGGAGATATGACGGGATCCACTCATCACTTGATAAGTCAAATGAATTAATAATATGTATAATAAAATATATATTTATATCAAATTATCCCATACCACTTTTAAGTATTGGAATCATAATCATAGATGATGATACTTTAATTAAATCATTGATAAACTCAAGGAAAATGACCATTAAACACTCCAAAAGTGTCCCAAACCACTTTGAAACATTTAATTATATATAATGTCATAATAATAATAATACTCATGATTTTATATTTTGAATTTAATTAAATACACCACTTGTAACGAATAAGTGGTGAACAAGTTGTAAATCACATATAATTAAAAGTGAGATGAGAAAAACCATTTTATTTTGGAAAGAAGAGTTATTTTGGAAAAAATATCTTTATTTTTCATAAAACCATATTGTTAACATGTTTATCCCAAAAAATAAAAGGGAAATTGTAAGAACCCAGTTCTTCTCTTTGAGGTACAGGCTTCCTCTTTTCTCTTTTCCTTAAGTGTTTTTAATAAAATATGGAAAAGGAGGAAAAATCCCAAAACTTGGAACTACACACCGTGTACTTTTTCCACATGCCGTGTACTTCTGGCTGTATTGGGAAGAGTACATAGGGCGTGTAGCCTTGCCGGTGACAAAGCGTGTAGGAACTGACTACACGCCATGTAGTGGTCCTTTACACGCTGTTTAGTCAGTTGGTAGGTCAAAACGTTAGGCGGTGGAGCAGCCGCCAGTACACACCATGTACTCAGGAGTACATGCCGAGTACTCTTGTCAGCAGGTGAACTGTGCCGCACTAGTGGAAAGCCGCCTGGTGAACAGTTAAATGAAAGGAGTACACACCGTGTACTTGGATGTACACGCCGTGTACTTTGTTTTTTTGGCTTAAAACATGTAGTAGCCTCCTCATTTGGCAGAGGAGGCATTTGAGCCAATTTGGAGCCAAAGGAGGAGGCCAGACCTTTAAAGATCCGCCGGGTGTTCGTCTGGAATCAGTTTCCGCATCGGACGATCTCGTTGGAACCGCATGGGTAAGCCCTCTCTTCTCCAAGCGTGTTGCTTACCAATTCTTCTCCTAACATAAGTTATTTATGTTTGAATGAGTTTTGTTCTTTGTCAGATCTACGCCGTTCTTGGGCGTTTCTGGAGTCGGTGTTCGGGTATAACGTTCTTTGGTGTTTCAGGTAGGTGGATTGGTGTTTGGTTTTCCAACTGCTGTGTGTTTTGTGCATTTTTGTGCCTCGAACCCATGTTGGGGTGTCGTGTGGCTGAGGCCACTACTATATTAAACACCTAGAATTGATTAGGTATTTAATTATGATATTAAAATTCTGGTTGGGATCGTTGCTTGGATCCGGGACCACCCTGGGGGTGTGTTCTACTGTTTAGCCGTTTGGCCAGGATACCTGAGGGTATGCATTTTAAGTAGTAATTGTAGAATTTCTTCAAGAGGAATTGCTTGTTACTGCTTGTTTACCTGTTGGGCATGGCCCGATCACCTATTTTGCCTGCAGGCACTGTACTGTATTAGCCTGAGGGCATGACTGTTTTAGCCTGAGGGCGACGTTCTATTTCGCCTAAGGGCAACCTTTCGTGCCTGAGGGCTTGACTTCTGTGCCTGAGGGCGACACTTCCTACACCTGAGGGAAATTTCTATTATGCCTGAGGGTAATACCTGTGGGTTGGATTCTGTATAGCCTGAGGGCATGGTTCACTATATTAGCCTGAGGGAAAGATACTGGTTGGCCTGAGGGCTTGGTGCTGTTGAGCACAGAATGATACTAAATTAAATGGATTGAATAGATAATAAAGTGGAAATTTAATTGTTAAGTTAGTTACTTTCAGTACTGCATACTTTATTGCATTTTATTATTGCGCACTGTTGTTGCATGCTTACACGCAGTTGGGAACGGACCTTTGGTGGGTGCCTACTGAGATATATTTCTCACACCCTGTTTGGGTCATGCTTTTCCACCCCAACAGATTACATTTCTGTAGGTGTGGATAAGGTCAAGAATCCCTATACAAGTACTTGACTGTTGCTGAGGAGTAGGAGGGCATGAGACCGGGCCTAGGCTCGCGATGCCGCTGCCAGTTGTTTTTTTTGTACTTGTACTCTGTATTGTATTGTACTGCTATGTAACATGTTCTGGCTATTTTCTTAGAACTTAAGACTTGTTGCACCATTTTCTATATACTATTGGTTATATACACTGCTGTTGTTTATTTCATTTGTGTATGATTTACTACTTCTGCTGTTTTCTGTATGTTTTATTTTGTATTCCGCTGCGCTACACTTTAACAAATGAGGGCATAGTTTCCCCACTATCAGACCTGGGCCCTCGCTGCTAGTCGATAGCCTCTGGCATTTGGTGAGATGCGCTTGAGGTCACGTGGCGAACCGGGTTCGGGGCACCCGTTGAGTGGCACCCGAAACCAGGACGTTACAAAGTGGTATCAAAGGGGTTCTTTTCATTGACTTACTATTTGGTGCCGTAGTCAGGGATAAGACAGACCGGTAGTTGGTATTAAGTTGTGCCTGGGCGTAGCTAACCTGCATACAGGGGAAAGCTAGTCTACCTCGTATTTTTCAATTCTTCTGATTTTGCAAATTTTACAGTTGATATGTTTTCACCGTTGGGTGACACACTTGTATTGTGCTGTTTATATTTTGTCTGTGAGTTCTATTTAGTTGCAACCCAATGAGATGAGGGTATGCCATCTCATTCATCATTTAGGCACATTCTAGAATCACATGCCATGCATAGTTTCCATGCCACATAGAAGCATTAGAAAATTGTATGTTGTTGTGGTAGTTGCTGTGCTAGAAAAGCATGCTGTTGTGATAGCTGCACTGATAAAATACCTGCTATTTGATAGGGTAATTTTTGTGCGAGCTGTTCATAGATTGGACGCCAAACTTTGGTTTTTGGAAATTATGGGCCCCCATTTACCGGAATTTGGTGGATCATTGACTGTTTATTAGTTATAACACAGATCATATGTCAAACTTTGATTCGTGGGGAGTATGGGCCCTCACGGGTCAGAATTTGACACTTAGGTGTTGTTTTTTGGTATTTTTTGGGTTCTGGAGAAGTTTCAGAGGTATACTGTCTGGAAACCCAGTATACACGCCATGTAGTATTTTTGAAAACACTATGTATGACCTTCTGTTCGGGAAGAAAAATGAACTTTTTAAGTACATGCTGTGTACTCTGAGTACACGCCTTGTAGTCTCTTCCTGTTTCACAAACCGTGTGGGCGGCGACATAGGGTAGGGAAGAGCTCGGGTAAAACACGCCGTGTACCAGATATACACGCCGTGTAGTTTTGACCCAGAGTCTGGCCGTGTAACTAACAACACGGGTCGGTGAACTCTTGTACAGAACATGTCGTGCCAATGATGAACACGCCATGTAGTGTGACCTGGGGACTCGACCGTGTAACTAACAACACAAGTCGATGTCACCATTCCTTGAACACGTCGTGTACCTTTGAGGACACGCCATGTAGTCTTGTCCGAGGACAGACTGTGTAGACTTAGCCGTGTGGCTGGGAAACGGGGTGATGTACAGGCCGTGTGCAGGTGTAACACACTGTGTAGTTTCAAGCCAAGTAGTCGGCCGTGTCACAAGTGACACGGGAAGTTGGAAAATAACACCATACACACCGTGTAGATTAAGTACACGCCGTGTAGTTTATTTTAACGGGAGCCATATGGCTTAGCCATGCAGAAGGACCCGGGCAGGGGAAGGAGAGTCAAGTAAACACCGTGTAGTCAGTGTACACACCGTGTAGTCTTGTTTTGCAAATTTTGAGAAGCCTTCTTCCTCTTGTTTCCTTTGTGGTTTCTTCGTTTCAGCCTTAATAGTCTTGAATTTAAGGCGTGATTTTGACCTTATAGTGTCATGCCGCCTAGATGACTGCGCGTTGTTCTCCAGGAGAGTAGCGACAAATTTACTCCGAAGATGGTGGGCCATGGGCTACTAGTTGATCCTCTAGCAGAGCCAGATGCGGCACTAGCTCTTACACCAGACACAGGAACGAAGGCGCATTTACGTGAGGGCTTATTGCGGTTCATGTAGACCTTTCAGGGAGCACCTCAGGTTGCCACATCTATGGCCGAGCTTACAAGTATCTTCTAGCAGCAGCATCTGCCTACGTTTTCAAGGGATGGTGGACCACAGGCTGCGGAGTCTTGGTTGGGGTCGATGCAGAATATTTTCGAGCATCTTGAGACGCCTCCAGGGCGGAGGGTCAAGCTCACGACATACATGCTATGTGATTCTGTCAAAAGGTGGTGGGATGTTACCACCCAGTCAGAGAATCACAGGGACATGGCATGGGAAGACTTTCAGGCATTATTTTATGACTTTTTCTTTCCCGAGACCCTGAGGGTAGATAGAGCTTGAGAGTTCATGAATCTGCAGCAGGGTGCTATGTCAGTGATGGACTATTCTGCTCATTTTACAGAGCTTCAGTGCTTTGCACCCGTGATAGTGGGTGATGAGACGCTGAGATCCAGATGTTTTGAGGATGGTCTTCGGTATAACATCCGTGTGCTAGTGAATTTCTTCAGGTTTCCTACTGTAAAGGCTATTGTGAACCAGGAGTTGATCATAGAGATGAACCTTTGAGAATCTAGAGGTGTCGACCAGGGCAGTTCAACACCAGTTACCGGTAATTTTTCTACTAGCAAGAGGAAGAGACAGATGGACTTCTCTCAGGGTGGCAGTACCATCTAGGCAGTCTCTTCAGGTGTCCTGATCAGGTGCTACCAGTGTGGCCGAGAGGGGCACAAGAGACCGTAGTGTCCACGTGATCCAGTGGAGTGCCGAGCCTATGGCAAGATGATTCATCTCCAACGCTTCTGCAGGGCGTATCCACCAGTGGATAGTGAGAGGGGTTCTGTGCAGACTCCGCGTGCGGGGGAAGGAACAGTGGCTTCTTACCAGTTAGGGAACTGGAATACGTCAGGGCGTGTAGACAGAGATGGTGGTCGTGGCCGTGGTAGCCAGACACCGAGATCTCAGAGGCAGCAGGGTGGGACAACTCAGTGTAGCCAGGCTGTGTCACAGGGTCGCGACACTGGGCAGACATATGCAGTGCAACAGACCCAATAAGAGCAGGATCCCGGACCTTCTACAGTCAGAGTTACTATTTTAGTAGCTTCTTTCTTATCTTCAGTACTTTTCGATACGGGTGCTACACATTGTTTCATATCTATACCCGTTGTGGAGAGCCTTGAGCTCTATGTTTCTTCATCTTCTATTATCATGATGCAAGACACTCCGTTGGGGACTAGAACGGATAGTGTGCGTCAGTGCAAGGAGTGCCCCCTTGAGGTTTGTGGGTGTCACTTCCTTTGGGACCTCTATGTCTTGGAGATAAAGAGATATGAATTTATTCTCGGGATGGACTGGCTGGTTCCCTTTCGGGCCTTTGTAGACTGCTATCATTGCAGGGTGCGTTTCACGTCACCAGAGGGCGGAGAGTTTCTATACAAGGGTGAATGGGATGTTCAGGCGAGTCGAGCTAGACCAGAGCATCGTGGGAGAGGTGGAGTCACAACCCAGATTGAGAGCTTATATCTGGATGAAAAGGGGACTTGTCAGGAAGATTTCCCTGCTATTTTTGATCGTTTTAGGGATGTATTCTCAGACGACTTTTTAGGTCTTCCTCTGGAGCGATAGGTGGATTTCTCTGTTGAGCTTGTTCCAGGAGCAGCACCGGTGTCCATTCCTCCTTATAGGATGGATACACCTGATTTTCAGGAGATCAAGAGGCAGTTGGAGGAGTTATAGGAAAAGGGCTTTATCCGACCCAATACTTCTCCTTGGGGTTCACTAGTCCTTTTTTCAAAGAAGGTGGATGGTACCCTCAGACTTTGTGTGGATTATCGGAAGCTGAACCAGTTGACGGTTAAGAACCGATATCCCTTATCGAGGATTGATGATCTTTTTGATCAGCTTCATGGAGCACGAGTGTTCTCAAAGATTGAACTGAGATCAGGATACCATCAGCTGCACGTTAGACCATCTGATATACCTATCACAGCTTTTAGGAGTAGGTATGGTCTATACGAGTATACGGTTATTCCGTTCGGACTCACGAACGCACCAGTAGTTTTCATGGATCTGATGAATCGTGTGTTCCATCCGTATCTTGATTCTTTTGTGGTAGTATTCCTGGATGACATCTTGGTGTACTCTCACACTCGACATGACCATGCCACCCATCTTGAGATCGTATTGAGTACACTGAGGGAGCATCATCTATATGCTAAGCTCTCAAAGTGCCACTTTTGGATGGACCAGATTCACTTCCTAGGACATATCATCTCTGTGGCAGGAGTTTCAGTAGACCCAGAGAATGTGAGAGCGGTAGTTTCCTGGGAGCAGCCTAAGAAAGTGTTCAAGATATGGAGTTTCTTAAGGCTGGCTAGTTACTACAGACATTTCATATAGTACTTCTCCCACTGCTATTGACGGGATTTACTAAGAAGGGTGTGAAGTTCATTTGGTCAGAATCTTACGAGATAACTTTTCAGGACCTGAAAGGAAGGTGGACATCAGCACCGATCCTGATAATCCCAGAGCAGGGGAAGAGCTATATAATTTACTGTGATGCATCAGGTATTGGGCTAGGAGTAGTGTTGATGCAGGGTGACTGAGTTGTTGCATACGAGTCTTGGAAGTTGAGGCCGCATGAGAGGAATTACCCAACGCATGATCTCGAGTTGGCAGTAGTTGTTCATGCATTGCGCTGTTGGATAAATTATCTATTGGGAGATCATTTTGTGGTTTTCACCGACCACAAAAGCCTCAAGTATATCTTTACTCAGCATGACCTGAATCTGAGGCAAAGAAGGTGGGTCCAGTACCTACAATCCTTCGATTTTGAGCTTACCTATACACCTGGTAAAGGTAATGCAGTATCTGATGCACTGAGCAAGAAGACTCAGATACATGTAGTGTAGGAGGCCAACGGTGAGTGGTATCTTATGGCCTTGTTCTCTGAGATGCATCTGGAGGTGCATGACAGTCAGGGGCAGACTTATCTTTCATCATTAGCTGTGACTTCTACGCTCCTGGACAGAGTGAGGATGAGCCAGCTATCGGATTTAGAAGGCCTAGTTCTATGGGAGTCGGTTGCAAGTGAGGACCCTCCTCCTGGTTGGACGATAGGCGGTGATGAGGTTTTGCGTTTCCATGGATGAGTATGGGTTCCAGGGGATATCCGCGAGGAGCTGATGCAGGAGTTTCATGCTTCAGCTTGGGCAGTTCATCTCGAGGTTACCAAGATGTACCGTGACTTGAGACGTCTATACTGGTGGCCGGGTATGAAGAGAGATGTAGCTGGTTTTGTTACGAGGTGTTCCACCTGTCAGCAGGTGAAGGTGGAGCATCAGAGACCAGCTAGGCTGTTACAACAGTTACCCATTCCAAAGTGGAAGTGGGATGATGTCGCGATGGATTTCGTGACTAGATTACTGAGGTCACCTAGAGGCAATGACACCGTATGGGTTGTTGTGGACAGACTCATAAAGGTATCTCACTTCTTGCCAATCAAGGAGACCTTCGGTGTTGACGAGCTCAGATGGCTATATATCCGAGAGGTCGTTCGTCTTCATGGGGTCCCTTGTGCTATCATTTCAGATAGGGACACCCTCTTTACGTCTCGTTTCTGGAAGAGTTTCCAGAGGGAACTGGGTACACAGGTGCTTCTGTGCACAGCATATCACCCTCATACAAATGTCCAGTCAGAGTGTACGATACAGGTGCTAGAGGACATGCTGCGTGCATGCGTCCTAGACTTTGGAGGCTCTTGGGAGAAGTATATACCCTTATTCGAGTTTTCCTATAACAATAGTTTTCAGGTGACTATTGAGATGGCACCATACGAGGCCTTATATGGTAGGCCGTGACGATCACCCTTGTGCTGGTTAGAGGCAGGTGAGGTAGCTTTACTGGGGCCACAACTCGTACATGAGACATCTGAGCAGGTCCAGTTGATTCAGAAGCGGATTGCTACCGCGCGGTCTCGTCAAAAGTCTTATGCTGATCGCTGTAGAAAACCTTTGGAGTTCGTGGTCAGGGATTAGGTTTTCTTGCGTGTTTCACCGAGGCTGGGACACAAGTGGATCAGGAGAAAGGGTAAACTTTCACCGCGGTATGTGGGAATATTTGAGATTCTTGAGAGATTCGAGCTGGTCGCTTATCGGTTGCGGTTACCACAGCGGTACCGAGCCATGCACGACGTCTTACACATATCTCAGTTGCGTCGCTATCATTCAGACCCGTCTCATGTTTTTCAGCCCGATGAGGTTGAGATGGAGGCAGATGTGTCCTTTGAGGATCATCCGATTAGTATCGTTGATAGGAGCACGAAAGTTCTCCGAGGCCAGTCAGTTCCTCTCATACGAGTGCTATGGAATCATGGTCGGGTGCAGGATGAGACCTGGGAGTGGGAGGCCAACGTATGTGCTCAGTGGCCGGAGTTGTTCACGTCTATGTCTTCTCCACCCTTGGAAGGGCAATTCGGGGACAAATTTTTATAAGGGGGGAAGTTTTTAAGAAACCGGTTCTTCTCTTTGAGGTATGGGCTTGCTCTTTTCTCTTTTCCTTAAGTGTTTTTAATAAAATATGGAAAAGGAGGAAAAATCACAAAATTTGTAACTACATGCCGTGTACTTTTTCCACACGCCGTGTACTTCTGGCCATGTTGGGATGAGTACACAGGGCGTGTAGCCTTGCCGGCGACAAAGGGTGTAAGAACCGACTACACACCGTGTAGTGTTCCTTTACACACCGTGTAGTCAGTCGGCAGGTCAAAAAGTAAGGCGGTGGAGAAGCCACCGGCTAGGCGGCAGTACACGCCATGTACTCAGGAGTACATGCCATGTACTCTTGTCGGCAACTGAACAGTGCCGCGCTAGCGGAAAGCCTCCAGGTGAACAGTTAAATGAAAGGAGTACACGCCGTGTACTTGGAAGTACACGCCGTGTACTTTATTTTTTCGGCTTAAAATAGGAATTAGCCTCCTCATTTGGCAGAGGAGGCATTTGAACTGTTTTAGAGCCAAAGGAGGAGGCCCGACCTTTATAGATCTACCGGGTGTTCGTTTGGAATCGGTTTCCGCCTTGGACGATCTCGTTGGAACCGCACGGGTAATCCCTCTCTTCTCCTAGCGTGTTGCTTACCAATTCTTCTCCTAACATAAGTTATTTAAATTTGAATGGGTTTTGTTCTTTGTCAGATCTACGCCGTTCTTGGGCGTTTCTGGATTCGGTGTTCGGGTATAACGTTCGTTGGTGTTTAAGGTAGGTGGCTTGGTGTTTAGTTTTCCAACTGCTGTGTGTTTTGTGCGTTTTTGTGCCACAAACCTATGTTGGGGTGTTGTGTGGATGAGGCCGTTGCTATATTAAACACCTAGAATTGATTAGGTATTTAATTATAATATTAAAATGCTGGTTGGGATCGTTGCTTGGATCCGGGACCGCCCTGGGGGTGTGTTCCACTGTTTAGCCGTTTGGCCAGGATACCCAAGGGTATGCCTTTTAAGTAGTAATTGTAGAATTGCCTCGAGAGGAATTGCTTGTTACTGCTTGTTTACCTGTTGGGCATGGCCTGGTTACCTATTTAGCCTGCGGGCACTGTACTGTATTATCCTGAGGGCATGACTATTTTAGCCTGAGGGTGACATTCTATTTCACCTGAGGGAAACCTTTCGTGCCTGAGGGCTTGACTTCTGTGCCTGAGGGAAAAACTTCCTACGCCTGAGGGAAATTTCTATTACGCATGAGGTAAATACCTGCGGGTTGGATTCTGTATAGCCTGAGGGCATGGTTCACTATATTAGCTTGAGGGAAAGATACTGGTTGGCCTGAGGGCTTGGTTTTTATTGAGCATAGAATGATACTAAGTTAAATGGAATGAATAAATAATAAAGTGGAAATTTAATTGTAAAGTTAGTTACTTTTAGTACTACTTACTTTATTGCATTTTATTATTGCACACTTTTGTTGCATGCTTACACGCAGTTGGGAACAAGACTTTGGTGGGTGCCTACTGAGATATATTTCTCACACCCTGTTTGAGTCACTCTTTTCGGCCCAAACAGATTGTGTTTCTGCAGGTGTGGATAGGGAAAAGAGTCCCTATACAAGCACTTGACTGTTTCTGAGGAGTAGCCGCTGCCAGCTGTTTTTTTTGTACTTGTACTCTGTATTGTATTGTACTGCTATGTAACATGTTCTGGCTGTTTTCCTAGAACTTAAGACTTGTTGCACCATTTTCTATATACTATTGGTTATATACACTGCTGTTGTTTATTTTAGTTGTGTATGATTTACTACTTCCACTATTTCCTGTATGTTTTATTTTGTATTCCGCTGCGCTACACTTTGACAAATGAGGGCATAGTTTCCCCACTATCAGACCTGGGCCCTCGCTGCTAGTCGGCAGCCTCTGGCGTTTGGGGAGACGCACTTGAGGTCATGTGGCGAACCGGGTTCGAGGCACCCGTTGAGTGGAACCCGGAACTGGGACGTTACAGAAATACATTGAAATTATATTTTAGGTATAAATTTTGTCCCATTGAAGTGAAATCATGTAAAAATAGTTTTTAATGAAGCATTAGAAATAAAACATTTTAGTGCGGTTTAAGAAAAATATTAAAGAGATTTTAAAGTGGAATGGAATGTTAGTTTTCATAAAACCAAAATTTAAACATGATAGTTTTTTAATGATAAAATTTATGATTTTTAAAAAATAATGATGGTTTAAAATAGAATATATAGTTAACTTTAAAATTGGTAAGAATTCGAGAAGTTCCCTTGAATCAAGCTAGTTTATCGAGAAGAATTAAGAAGAGAACTATTTTAAGAAATATAATAATCATAAAAGAAAGTTGGAATGATATGAATATATGATTTTGGAACATAAAAAAGTATAATATTTAGAAAAAAAGAAATAGGCATTACATTTGGGTAAGGATTGTGAAGAAATAACCCAAAGAAAAAATGAAGGTTCTAGTGGAACCCCTTACCACTTTGTAATCAATAGAATCATATGACAAGAAATTAATAATAATAAAATGATACATTAAATAAAATTAAAATAATTATATTAATGATATGATACATCAATGGTCACTATACATACATCATACATAAGAAATATTGGTGAATAAGGAATATTTTACAAAATGGAAGTGAGATAAGAAAACCTTTACCTTATGTACGAATGTGTTATGCACTTGACCATAATATCCTGAAATATGAAATTAGACCAATTAATAATTTAATTAAGAACATATTATAATTTATTATAATTTTATTAAGTTCATTTATAGCCTTTTTATAAGTTATAATATTTAATTCCATCGTTCTAGAGCATTCGTTTCTTGATATTCATGATCGGTTCGCTTGATTATAACTATGAAAGTTCATTTGGAATGGATATATTTCCCCAGGTTTAAATTTATAAATTATTAATTATAATAAATAGGTTTAAATGGTTATATATATCATTTTGTTACATGGTATTAGGATAAATCATTAGATAAGTCATTTAATGATAATCATTTAGATTTTTAAGTGGTTTTTCGATCACAACAAACTAGTTTTGTTAAATTATTTATTATCTTGTAAAAATGATGGTTCCAGAATCATTAAATAAGATATAATAAATATTTTATAATCTTGTTCAACCATAAAAATGGTTTCATGACCATAGTTTAAAGATAAAATGAAGAAGGAAGGTTCGTCGTCTATGATGGTTATAAATTGGCACCTCCCAGATGATAATTTCATTTTTAAAATAAAAGAGAGAGAATAAGAAGATTGATGATGTATATTACATTAAAATGATATAATTATAGTATATAGATTATAATTAAGCTATAATGATCATTAGGATAGTGGGTTTATATTTTAATAATATAAAACAAATTGAAAATGAAATTAAAAGAAAAAGGGAGAGGGTTTACCTCTTGAAATATCATCCTTGAGAACCTCCTTAAGAGAAGGGGTTTTGGTCTTTTGGAAGGAAAAAGGATTTTGTAGGTGGGGAGATACTAGGTAAGAGTATTTGTGTAGAAATTTGAGAATTTTAAAGGCTTAGATGAGTGAAGAGAAGAGGGAGTAAGGGCTGTTTTTATAGTAGAGGAGAGGAGGGTTTTTCTATTATATTAATAATTATTTTTTTTGCTCAAGAATATGAATAGTATTGATTATTATGAATAAAAATAGTAATAAGTGCATGTAAGTTCAAAAAATGACCATTTAAATTATCCATGACTCAATCATGATGCATAAATTCATTTATTTAGCATATTTCCTAAATTATCGAATTTCACTATTCCCAGAAAATTCAAGTATTTCAGAAAAATCCCAAAAATTTACCCTAACCATTTTCAACATATAGAATTAAAAATGGACTCCATTTTACCAAAACAATTTTCTAAATATGTGAAATTTAATTTTTAAATACAATTATTATTTACTTGAAAAATACATATTTTAATTTTAAAACTGATTTTATAATACATTCAAAAATTAACCGAGGTCTCATAAAATTATCTTAAAATCATAGGAAAAAATAATTATTTTGGAATAAATTTTATGAAAATTAATTTTATCTTAAATAATTTATTAAATTTAAACTTTTAAATAAATATTTATAACTCAAAAAAATATCAACACTTAATTATTTAATTTTAAAACATTCACTCTCAATTATAAGGTGCCTAAATTTTATTTATACTTTCATTGGTCAGGTTACTATTAATAAAGGCCAAGTTACTATTTATAAGGGTAATATTACTTTTTATTAGGGTACATTACTATTCATTAGGGTCAATTTAATATTCACCAAAAAATTTAGTTGAACTCATTATACTCTGAAAAACTTACTGATCGCAATGGTGTATGTCTATTTTTTGAAATTCAAATAATAGAAGTGGAAAAATTATATTTCATGGCTTGGTTATAACTATAAAAAAGTGTTTTTTCAGAGAGACTCAGTGTTGTGTGCATATAATCTATCTAAAGAATTGAAATTATTTATGAAGGAATATACCATAAAATCTTGGGGTGTCATATTAATAGTGAATATATTAGTAATATAATTTAGAATTAATTAAAATAATTATAATAGAATATATATATATATATATTATATTTAGTTAAATAATCTATTAAAAAAATGAATTTTATAAAAATAATCAAATATATATATTCATATTAAAATACACAAAAATAATACTATAAAATAGTATTTGTTTTTAGAACGATAATTAATTTGAAATCTACACATTATAATTATTTATAAGTATTATTATTAATTAAAACACTTAATTTTAAATTATTTAAAATTATTAAACAAATTAATGGGGTGTTACAGATTCCATCAATAATAAGAGCTGAAGTTGTATTTATTTTCTTTCTAAATCTATTGAATCCCAACATCCTCTTCAACACTGCCTTTCCCCTCACTAGAAACTACTTTCATCTCTTTCGTATCCTTGATATTCAGTCTTTCCCTCAAAATCTCAATTTTTCTATTCTTCAATTTTAGTTGGGTATCTATTCTCTTCATGTTTTTATAATGTTTCCCATTATCCATGTAGAATCCCACAATCTCCTCATTGGAAACTACTTTCACCTGTCCTTTGATAGTAAATGGAGGTTTTTTTCCATCAACAACCAGCTGGACATGTTGTTTATCCTAGAAAGGACTTGATTGAATCATGAAGCTACATCTTAGAATGCTATGTGTCTACATGTAATAAGGAAATCGTAATTACAGAATTTAAAGTATTATACACTAATTTGAAATTATAGGACTATTCAGAAACATATTCTAGTAATAGTACTTTAGTAGTTTCTTATAGAGGAGCATATATATCTTATAAAATCCATTTGAAAAATAATGGTGAACCCTATATTTTTAGTGGAATATTCCCATACTTCTTAGTATACTAACAATATAACAGTTAATATTGTTAGAAATATCTCAACTAATTTAGAAAAAATAAACACAGTTAAATAGAGTTCAATGTCTTACCTATAAATTAAAAACACGACCACTAAATTTTAAAAGAGTGGAGTAATTTTTTTCACTGAGGTAATGAGCTGGTCATGAATACCTAAAACCCAAGAATCTATATTCACTTTTAGGATGTCTTCAAAATATGTTATGAAATTCCAACCCACATAGGAACCAGATGTGGGAAAAAATAATTCTGCACATGAAAAATGGAAAAGAAAACATGGAACATCAGAGAAATATTGCTCTTCATTGCCTTCAATAGTTTAAATAATTGCTCTCTATATTATACCCTATAATAATAGCCAACCAATATGGGAAAAATCATCCTCAATAGTGATGAAATATTTGGCTGTAATGTATAGGTAGCTGAAAATGGTATGTCACCATCCTCAATGCCAAATATATGGTATATGTTAGTAGCTGTTAACTTCATAATCCTTAATACCATGTTAAACATTTATAAATTGATGTTTTACTTATATAGTAAAAAAATGGGGCCATAAGTTTTTTATAATCATTAAATGGAATTGTGCTATCAGGGAGCAATTTAAAAATATACCAAAATGGAATCCTTTGAATAAATTTGATGTGATTGTCAATAATATTTTTCATAATATCATCAAATATTTTCCACAAGTCAGTCATATAAGACCTTTAATTAATGGTAGTTTATGTAGAGTCTTTTTACGTCATAAAGAAAAGTACCCCTAACAAATATAATCTTTATTTTGAATGATAACATAGTGAAAATAAGTGAAAATAGGGAACTCCAAGTGTAAATTCTAACTATAAATATGCCATGTGACTTTTAATCAGTTCATTTAAATCAATGGAAAATGTCTAGTGGAACTTTCTATAGGATAATCCATTGGAAAATTCATAGTATAAATCCCCAGTGGAAACTCCTAGTGAAAAATCACAGGGGACATTTCCACTACATTGATATTTCCACAAGAGATTGCCACTATCAATCACTAGTGGAAATTCCAGAGTGGATAGTCCCACTCGAAATTCCTAGTTGAAATTTCTATGAAGATTTACCAGAGTAGAAATTCTTAGTATAAATGCCCAGTGGAAATTCCTAGTGGAAATTTCTAGTGGAAATATCCAATGGAATTCAATGATAAATTTCAAGTAAATAATGTTTTTTTGAATCAATTGAAAATTTACATTGAGAATTTTCATAAGAAATTTCCCAGTTGTAATTTCCACTGGGAATTCTCAGTGGAAATTTTCAACTGATTCAAAACAATTATTCTGTAGTTGGCAATTATAATTAAAATCCCTCAACAATTTCCTTTGGGAATTCTTGGTTCAAAATTTTAATTGATTCAAAAAAATTATTCTATAGTTGGAATTTATAATTGAATTAAACTATGAATTCATACTAGAAATTTCCATTTCTAAATTTAATTAGGATTTCACACTGGGAATTTCTAGTGGGAATTTCCGCTGGGCATTCTCAATGGAAATTTCAATTGATTCAAAAAATTTGTTTTCTAGTTGGAATTTATAATTGAATTTAATTAGAAATTTCTACTGAGAATTTCTATTTTAAATTTCCACTCTGGAATTTCCATTAGGTATTAAAAGTGGTAATTTTAACTAGAAAATATCATTTAGAAATTTCTAGTTTTGAAATTTTTAGTTATAGTGGATTGAAAAATTAAAATGGAAATTGATAGATGGAAACTAATCAATTTAAAATTACAAATCGGTTTTTTGTAATCATTTGAAAATATTCATTGAAAATTTATATTTTTATTGAATTTGAAATTCCATTTGAAAATTACCAAATGATAATTCCATATACAATCAATTGAAAAGTAAGGAAACATGTATTTTAATTTAATTGATAATTTTTAGTTAGAACTTCCACTAAGAAATACCAGTGGAGATATAAAATGGATATTACTAGTGCATAGAAATTATGAGTAGGAATTATCAATTCAAATTTCCACTATGAATGACAATTGGGAACTTTTAAAATGAAAATTTCTAGAGGTAATTCCCACTAAAAATTCTCGATGGAAGTTATTAGTTAATAAAAATTCCTTTTAGGAATTCCTATTGGAAATTCCTATTGGAAATATATAGTGGACACACTTAAAGAAAAATTTAATTTGTATTCAACTAATAATTATAACTATAAATTTATAGATAATATTTAAACTTTGAGTCTATTATTAATTGAAAATTAATTATATTGTATGGAATCCAAACTGTTAGTGGATGTTTCCAATGGTAATTTCTAGTAGAAATTCTAATTGGCAGTTCCTAGTGAAAATTTCAAGTATAAAATTGATAAGTGAATTTATTGTATACATGTTTTATAATAAAATGCATTGATTATAATGATTTTTATTTTTAATGCATTCCTATACACCTGATATTTTTTTTTTCATATTAACAGGATGCTATACGTTATGAGAAATGAGGAAAAGGAGTGGAAATGATCCTGATATCTACTTAAGAGAATTTTTTCCATAAAGATGGATGATCATGGATCACTTATAGAAGAAGTTTCCAATGGTTATTTCTAGTATAAATTCCAATTGACAGTTCTCAATTAATATTTCCACCAAAAATTTGATAAGTGCATTTATTATATACATTTTTGATAATAAAATGCATTGATTTTGGTGATTTTCATTGTTAATGAATGCCTATACACCTGATATTTTTTTTCATATTATCAGGATGCTATAAGTTAGGGAAAATGAGAAAAAGAAGTAGAAACAATTATTATATCCATATAAGAGAATTTTTTCTACAAAGATCGATGATCATGGATCACATCTAGGGCATGTAACTAAAGAACTAGGGTGAAACAGGGGTTATAGAGATGAAAATTGACTTTACACATCATGTAATCATTACACATTGTGAACTGATGCAAGGAATGAAAGTAATTCAAGTCATGAAGTAGAAAAAACTAGCCTGAAGTGAAGATAAAATGTGTCATGGCGTGACACACATGTTTCACTCCTTGAAAAAGTAAATATGATTAAAAAAACTATAGGTTGTAAACTTATTACACATGGTACACCATTTACACACTGTCTAATAATTACATGATGTGAAAAGGCCGAGACGACTCAAAAAATGGCCATATTAGACTTATTACGTGTCAAATACTTGTTTCATGTCCCATGGACCTCCCATGAACAATTTTTTTCTGATATTAAATTCTATTTAATGTTGTATGAGCCCATCCATAGTATATAAACAAAGGGACATGATGCTGCTATTAGGTAGATTCAGAGACCAAAGTCTAGGGTAAGAAGCTTCACCACTGCAAGATCCTCCACCACTTTATCTTCAGTTTTTCATTATTATTTCAATTATTTATTTCATTCCCTCTTATAATCTCATCACTAGGATGAGGGGGTAAACCCTCCTTGTTCTATAGTTATGTATCTAAAGTGGGGAGGTGCTGTTGAACTTTATTCTTTTTATTTTATCCAAGTATTTGGGTTGTTACTTTTTAATTTAATTCCCAATCCCTTTATTTTTCTTTTCAAGATCATTGAACTAAACCTGGAATCACTTAATAAATTTCACAACTGATTACCCTAATTTAGGCATGACCATTTTCAAGTTTTGGTTAATCATGTTTAAATATAGCATCAATATAAATAAGATTTAGCAAAACCCTAAATCATTGAACCAAGGAAAATAAGGGATTACTGCATTGAGGAGGGGATACCATGTCCATTAGATCCACCACATCTCGAGTTCGACACTAATAATGAACAAGTTATTTAATTTCTAAAATCAAATTTCACCTAAACCCTAAAACTACAAAACCCTAAAATGCTTTCAAATTTGATTCTAAAACAACCAATGTACTTTGCTTTTGTCTTTCACTTTCTTCAAATCAACCAAACCCATATTTTCTTCACCTATTTCTTCAATTTAAATAAAAAAATTCAATTTAAAACAAAATTAAACTAATTCAATATCTATATGGGTTCGACCTCAAACTTTCCAAATTCTATATTTTAATTAATTAGGTATCATAGTTTGAGTTTTTTATAATTTTTTTATTTTTATTATATTCATAGGTAAATAAATTTTTTTTAGACCCATAAAATATATCACCATTTCTAGGGATGGTTAAAAGTTAGTTTTTATGTTTATTAATTTTAAACTTTATTTTATTGATTTATTTCAATTTACATTTTACACCAGGTGTTTCATGATGTTGTTTTCAAGATTCTAAATCTTAATGCATGACCACAACACACACGCAAAAGGAAAATAAATTTTTAAAATCAATTATATCCATGAGAAAAGCTTAATAAAGAATAGAAATAAGACCATGATGGGAAAAAAATCAAACAACCTACTAGGGTTCTTTAAAGAGATCTAGGATCATGGATGCTTGCATATTATGGGCAACCATCAAATAGAGGATTGAAACGAAGCATCCTAGAACCCCCCATTTCTACAAACCACTTCGTGATCAATACTTTAATAATTTAAATGATCTCAAACAATGTAAAATTTACCAAACTACTACATGAAGATCTAAATGCACATCTATGAATATTCCTCAAGATCCCTGACACATTCCAATTCTATAATGTTTCAAGTGATGCAGTAAGTATCCATATCTTTTAGTTTTCATTATGATAAAGATCTCAAGATTGGATACAAAAACTTATTTCACATTCCATCACTACATGGGATGAGTTGGCCAAAAACTTTCTTACCAACTTCTTTCCACCTTCTAAGTTAATTGACATATGGGTAAACATTATAAAATTATGTCAATTTGAGGATGAATCACTATACTCTGTATGAGAACAATTTAAATATGTGACTCATAAATACCCCCATAATGGTATATAGTTATGGATGTTAATAAAAACTTTTTATAAGGAATTTTAAAGGTAAAAATATCGATTCTTTATGTTGTAGCTAGTGGATCACTTATGAAGAAGTCTCCTGAAGAGAGCTACAAAATGTTGTATTAAATTAAGAGAAATAGTTTCCAGTGTTAAAGAGAATGGATGAAATAAAAATGTGTTCATATGATCAAGAAAATTGTTTGGATAATGACACAGATGGAAACATTAACCAAGAATATGGACATGATGATGTTCCAGTAGAAAAAACCCCAAGGCACGTTAATGGAAGATACAAATTATACTGATTACAATCGAGGTAATAAATTTTAGGGTTAGAAAACACAATAATAAAAAGCACAAGTATATCAAAAAAGGCCATAAGGGCACCAATGACAAGTACAAAAAGGACCCACACTAACAATCTAGGACTATACATTGGAGGAAACATTGGAAACATTCATGAACAAAACTAAGGTTTTACTCAAGTAAATATAGGAAGAACAAATGAACCAAAGAGATAGATTACAGAATATGGATGATCAAGTTGTCCAAATTTCTGAACAAATCAGAGAGAGACCCATTGGAGTAATTCTAGGATTCCCTTAAGTAATCTCACAATAATATTTAAAAGTTATAATACTTAGAAGTGGGTAGAATACATAAGGAATTGGTATAAGATTTATAAGACAATAACCAGTGGGAGTAAGTGAAAAAGAAGTTGAAAATAATAAGGAATAATAATCTTAAGAAGAACCAAAATTGTATAAACCAAGACATATGTTTCCAGAGCAACTAGAGTGAGAGAATAATGACACACAAAAAGGTCTAGAACAATTAAAAAATTGCATATTAATATCCCTGTTTTAGAGTCTCTCACAAACATGAAAATCTACAAAAAAATTAATAAAAGAGATGGTAACTAATAAGAATAAGTTGTAAGAAATTAGCACCATTCCAATCATATGATAGTGTTAAAGAATGGTATCAATGGACCTTCCAAAGAAGAAACATGATCCAAGTATATTTTCAATTCCCACATTTTTTTAGGCTAACAAATTTGGAAAATATTTTTGGGTAAATGACTTTCAAGAGTTTGGGAGTAGAAGGCCTGAAGCCCACAAGAGTAATTCTTCAATTAGAAGACTCAATAATAAAATCCCCAAGATGAATAATTGATGATATCCTGATTAAAGTTGATAAATTTTACCTCCCTACTGAATTCTTAGTGATGGGTATGGAAGAGGAGTGAAATCCACTCATTATGGGGATAACATTTTTAGCCACTAGGAATATGTTGTTCAATGTCTCAAGTGGAGAACCCTGTCTGAGAGTTTTCTATGAATAAGAAAGTTTCAACATCCACCGAGCAATGAATAACTATAATGTGAGAGAGGAAAATGGGTTTGGAGAAGAAAAAACACCAAAATTCTAGTGTGTAACTAAAATTAAAGAGGTACATGAGATAACTACTATTGTGAAGGAGGATGATATACTTCAAAAATATGAAAAGAAGGAAGAGAGACTGAAGGGATAGACCACTAACACCAAAGGAGTGACTAACTCTACCACATTTGAGAAATAAAAATAGATATGGATGTTACATGAAGTTCTATTTATTTCATTAGGATTAAGGAATAAATAGTGGATTGATCCAATGGAGATCAAGAAAGTATTACTATTAGGAATAATTAAGTTGTTTAGAAGAAGGACAAGGACCAAACTATGTAGATAGGATACAACTGAGACCATTTATAGACCCTAACAAGATACAACAAATTTAATCATCGTTAACCTATGATGAAGTTGATGGAGGTAAGGCCAATCCAACTTTGGTAAACAAAATTGCTTCCAATAGGCAACGCATGTTTTTTTTCTTTATTTATTTCATATTTTCATAGGTTCACAAGAACTCACCTCAATACCATTCAAAACTCATTAAAAATTGAATATATTTTCAATCATTTATTTTAATTTTTGTAGGACTATAAAGACCATGTTTTACAGTAAGTAGTAGGAAACATAAGTAGAGGCTGCAAGACTAGTACACAAACATGTCGTTAACTTAGAGCATATAGAACCTATTCAACCAACTTTAAACCATCAATACAAGGGGAGTAATCATTTCAATTCTCAATTTTTCTATTATATTCCCGACATTGATTTTTTAGAGATTTAATTTAAAATTTCATGCCTAAACTTGATTCACACTTTAATTAACTAAATTAGGAGACATAAACAATCTAGGATACTTTCCATGCCATTATTTTAAATTTATTTTTAAATAAATTTGAATGGGAAAAATAAAGAAATGAATTTGTAGAGACGTTTTCAATGAAAACACTCTTTTTTTTCTTAATGATATGATTATTGGGGTTTAAATGATTTCAAAATCATTCATGTCGAATCCAACATTTTCTAATGGATTCTAATGGGTTTTGTTTGTGGAGTTGAAAACACCCAATAGTCCCCTTATTCAAGATACTTTACAAACCTTCTTTCCAAAGGTATGAAATTGTTGAGAAATGGTTCAACAATGATGAGGGGATCACATTGTCCAAGAGGATGGGAGGTTAGGCTCATCACACCCTTATAGGGGAAATTATATCCTACTACAAGAATCTCTTAAATATTTAAGACATATTCATGAATCCTTTATTCATTCCCAAGTATAACATGAGTTGTAATTGAATTAAAAATCAGTTAATCTAATTATCAATTTTATAATCATCTATATGTATCCAAGGTTTTTCATAAATAGTACCCTTTTACATGCATATTAGAGATTCCTTGGTTGTTTATTATTATGATGTTGGTTTTAAGACACATAGTGGGGTGCTTGGAAGTTTATTATCATTTAGGGAGACAAAAGTTGTTTTGATGTTAGGATCAGTCCCAGAATATGGGTTTCCTATGTATCATTATGAATGGAATCAGAACCCACGTAGCTCGACATCACTTAACTAGACACATCATACCTTTTAAGTTTATGTGACGAGGACCAAGCCTTGTTGTTTAACATCATGAAACAAGGATGTATATGCGAAAGGTTCCTAGTCAAAGTTTAATGAAAGAATTATACTGAGGAGGACCAAGGAAGTTATAAGGGATGTTGGATCCCAGGATAGATATGAAACTACTAGGAATGTGGCCCAAAGAGAATTAGGGTTGATTTTGGGTGTTGTGTTTGGACCTCAAGGAGGCTTTCTACATATCCCATTTTAACAGGAATCAAATCCCATGTAGTTAAGATAGGGCTAAGGAACCACACCTATAGGGGTCCTTTGAAGTTTTTTCTCATACAGAATATGTCTCATTGAGAGGATTATTTTATGAGTATACTGAATAGGGGTACCTTTTGGTTGGATACATGGATTTGAGGACCCACTCTTATGAAGGAACTCTGAAGGATGATGAGAGGAAGATCCAATAAAAGATTATGTGCCAAGACATACATCTGATCGTGTAGATGTCATGATCATAACTAGACTCTAATCCCATGTTAGTCATGATAAGTGTGAAAAATAAGAGGAAGATAAATATCTTTCAAACCAAAAAATGTCCTTCGTATGATGGTGGATGATTTCAGGGAGAAGGGAGAAGAAGAACGGTCTTTGATGTGCCCGTATCCTCTCCCTTTTTGTAGCTAGGATAGTCACATAGGACTATCCATTTGGCTAAAAACCATAAAAAAGGCTAGGGGATTACTCTATGAGTGATTACCTATATCACAGTTCTAAATAATAGAGGAGGATAATACACTAATCCTCATCAAAGGGAAAATTAATCATGATCCAACCTCTCACTATTTGAAATTGAAGGTACCTAGTCTTAGAGATAAGAAGGGGAGGATAATGCCCTAGACCTTGTGTTTGAGATTGGGAGGTACTTATAACTACCCCTAGGGTTAGGGTCCTCATGATTGTTGGGATTCATAAATACATAAACCCTAAGGACCCTACTT
The DNA here is from genome assembly GCA_963277665.1 of Viscum album. Taxonomy (NCBI): domain Eukaryota; kingdom Viridiplantae; phylum Streptophyta; class Magnoliopsida; order Santalales; family Viscaceae; genus Viscum; species Viscum album. The sequence goes on along the minus strand of OY728155.1, from coordinate 184,438,811 downwards.
GTCAGGTAGGACAATTGTGGGAAGCCTCTGACCAAAATATCTCATAACTAAGTGGTAGAAACATTGGTGTGTCTCTTTCTATTGTTTCACAAGTATGGAGGCTTCAATGGTGGATTTATCTTGGTATCACTTAGATAGAAGTCCCACGGAAGGAGGATCCCTACCACCAGTGGCATAAATAATGCTCAAATAAGGCATGTGTGGGTGAAGTTTAGGCAAGAAAAATGTGTCTTACATAGGGTGAGGCATGTGTGGATCATAAGTGTTTCTCATAGGGTAAGGCATGCATGAGATAGAGGTGACTACTGGATGATGGAAAACCTAGGAAATGAAACATGGGTCAGGCCTTTCTTTAGGCTCCAATGGTCTCCTCATGTGTCCCTAAAGGGGTCTCGCATAGGTCCCATATTTGGGAAGGAAATTTTTTCACTATTATCTATTGGTTATGAAGAATATATATCCTCACATATATGTTTTGTGTTTCACACCCTCGAGTGAATTTGATCTCACTATCCCCCTTTGAATCCATCTTATCTTTGGTTCTAGAGAGCTACCTGCATGGTTTTGAGTTTCTAGATAGAGGAATAGGGAAAGAAAATCTTCAAGTATTCCCTTGTTTTTTTCATCATTCAAATGAGGATCCCTAAGGTCCTATTTATAGGAAAACATGGGACCCGGATTGAAGGATATTGTCTACACATGCATAAAGCTCAAGTACCATGCATAGGTGTTGTGTGCAGTGGTGGATGGCCCTTCCAAGCTGTGCAGGTAGGGACTATGTGAGCCTCTTAGTTGGAAGGGTGTGTGTGCACAAATTGTCCTAGATTAACCCCTTGATTCTCCTTGGTTATCTCCACTCATTTGTTTCTTATAGTAAATTTTCATTAAGTATTTTTATCCCTATATGACAAAAGGGAGTTTCATTAAAATCACCACCTTTGGATTCGATTTGATTAGAAGAGGAGGGTATGATCCTAAGGTAAAGGAATGAAAAGATACAAAGGGCCATGAAGGTTGTCCATATAGGTTTTCCACACAAGTTGTATGCATAGGTTGTACATGCAATCCATATGTGGATGTAGTACGCACATATCAACTGGGTATTTAAATAGGGTCAACAACTCGATGATTATTTCCACCATTCCCACTAGTATTCATCTCTCATCACACAAGTTCTCTGCACTTCCTTCCGAAGGATTTGCTCATGAAAGCACACAGTATAACCACTTGAGTGACTGTTCTATATGGTATAACTTCATCAAGTGACTTGGATAAGGAAATTATTTAAGGGGCCTATGTGATTACCTTGATCAAGGGGCCTGCATGAGGCACTAGGCCGAGGGGGCCATGTGTGGACCTTCCTTTTCCAAAATGTCTTAACTTTTTGAAATCAAGATTTTGACTTTTAATAAAAAATCTTGATATCTTCTTGCATTTTTTTAATGGCTACTCAAATAAATTCTCATGAAAAATATGTTGAACATGTTTTAGAGATGATCAAGGATATTAGACCAAATTACTGTGACATGTGCTACTCCAACCTTTAGGAAGTGGATAATAATTTGAAGAAATATCATCATGAGTACTCACAAAGTGACTATCTTTAACTCTATGGGTGAAGGATTCTAAGAGATGTATTTATCCTAAAGAGATAGAGTTACTTTATAGAGTCTAGGTTTGTAGAATATAACAACTTTAATACCATAAAAATCTCCTCTAAGGGTATGTTTATCAAGCAAGGAATAGTTCCCAATACATGCATCATGCACCATAACCTGTGTGCCCTGGATTTGAATCCACACACTCAAAAATAAAAACCCCACTACTATCCATAAATCTTCCATGCTTCAAAGATGGAACAATCACAAGGATATAAGGAGGATTGGGATTTACAGCCTAGATGAGGAGTTAGTCTAGAATGGATGTGGGCATACTAGGTATGCTAGAACTATATTGAATTTAAAACTAATATACTAAATTTTGGCATTTATAAGGCAATTTGGGTGGAGCAGATGTATGTCTACAAGAACCTGAATATTATCCCTGAGCTACTAAGCCACTGAAGAACCCAGAAAAAAACCTTCCATCTGATTCATGGATAAGTAGACATTATCCTATGGGATGTTTACAAGATCTCAAGAGATAATATCCTCAATGAGATATATGTTAAGTTTATTACACAAATTCGATGTGGTATTATGTTTTCAAGATGTCGAATCCAGCCCATGAGATATTAAAGTTGGCTTAAAAGGTGAAAAAGAAGGACCCCTTCCCAAGGGGAGATATCCATCTAGAGGCCTGGATGAAGGTATTCTTGGATACATAAGGAAAAGGTCCTACCTGTCATTTCCCAATGGGGTGCCCTTCATCAGAGAATGAGAGCTTCCTTGAAATTTTTTGGCCCACCTTCAAGAAAGACTAGTATAACTAGAGGGGATATAAGGTAAAATATGAATTCCCTATGAGGACTCATTTGACTAGTTTCCCTATGATGTGGTTGAGAACCTACCTGATATCAATTTGTGAATCTAATGACAACATGAGGCTAGTGATGTTTGTGATAGTGGACAAATTATTGGAAGGGAGACACATAGGGTTGGATGCTCCTGTTTTACAGAATATCTACCAGTGTTTACTACATGTGTACATAGGGAAGGCCCCATATCATATTTCAAGGATATTTTAAGTTTTTTGGGGGTATATTGTAGCACACTTCAGCTCTTATGTCGTTTTGATTGGAGTTCAAGTTCCCAAAGGATGATTTCTCCCATTCATTCAAGATGTTTATGGTATCCATAACTTATCATTAAAGCATGAAGAATCCATGAAGAACCTAAACACATTGGGAGAGTTCAATTTATTCCCATATGGTGATCCAATTACTGGAACATTTGTTGAAAATGGACAATATAATGACTATATGAGGTGATACATGATTGCATTCAGAGATAATGTACTAGCAGGACACATTATCACAGAAATTAAATGTGAGTCCTATGATCCATATTGATTTTCCCACCATTTCAAGTGTCTACAACATCTAAATGTATCCACCACATGTTCGGTTTGAGAAGCACCCAATGGTGGCTCAGAAATTTTGGATCCTCATGGATTTGGAGGTATCCCAAGCATCTATCAAACTACCTCCATCGAGTGCATCAATTGATCTAGAATCTGTGTATACTAGTGATTGAATTTCTTCCTACCCCTAAGGGGAATTGACAAAAATAGTACCTTGAGTCAAGGCCATAATGACTGTTGGGAATGGAATGCATAGTTGGAAGGTTTGTCCAGAGGAAGATGATGATGAAGCTCCAAAGTCTTCAAATATTTCTCATGCACAATTCATGAAGTATAAAGGGGTGGAAAATGACACATTTTCTATGTCGAGGCGATCTAGTCGTCATCACTGGGAGGAGACCTGAACCCCATCCATTCAATATTCTGTTAGAGCATAGAGACCTAAAAGAGATTCAAAGTCAAAAGATATTGGGTATTATTATCAACTGGATTCATTAGTATTGGAGTACATGGGTCCTTTATCAATCCAGGTTTGGTAGGGAATGACTCTTGAAATATGATATTTATGGGTGTTTCTCCAAGCTGGTATACACATACTAAAGCTTGAGGATATTCAAGAACCCTATGACCTTCACACTAAAACAATTTTATTGAGGTGGAACAATATATTTGAGAGCTATAGATTCTAATATATTCCACTAATGATTAGATCCTGGATATAAAGTAGATATTTGACATGATGGCCCAGGCTATAACTAACGGAATATCTTGCTGATCTGATAATGAATGGGAAGATCTTTCAACACTATTGATGTATCTCTCTCATATCACTTATCATTTTTCCCCTTCATCAACCATCATTAATTTTTAGGGGATTTATTTTGTATATGTTATGGAAAAGAGTGGCATTGAGGGTGGTTCTCGAGTCATTGAAATATGGGTTTATGGTCACCCCAATCAGAGTGATGTCTGAGTCTCCTAATCCCTTAAAACTATCCCTGGCTCAAAGGATGATGATGGAGGAGATGGTGGGAGGGTATTATTGACTACCACATAAAGTGTATATGGCTAAAAGTAATGATACAATCCCCTCACCATCTCAAGAGAATAAATGAAATCAGGTGAAGAAGATATCCCAACAAATGCACCACAATAATTGTTTTCACTATAATTTTAATCTTATGACTCATTAAACGTACTTTTTTGACCACAATTTCATTTTACAGTATTTTGACCGCTCTCCTCCCTCAAGGGGTCTAGTACTAGTCCATTGAGGAGTAAGTGGGATTTTCCTAATGAGGCAAAAAATCATTCTAATGAATCCATCCCTAAAGAGGAAGTTCCAAGATATAAAGTTGCATCTACCACAATTTTTGTTGAGAGGGAAGAGGGTCATGGTAATGTTAGATGTATATCATAAGGTTTGATGTGATGGTCACTGACTTTTTTTACTCATGATATTTTAGATCCATCACACATAATGAAGGTACCCACAACAACCATCACTGGACTTATCACCATTCTAGAAGGGGAAGGAAATGTGGGGAGGTCCAATGAAGGTGTCGATGATGCTCTTAACTTTGTAAGGAAAAAAGCCACGCCTATCGAGAAGCCAGTGGATGGAATCGATGGAGGATCCAATTTGGGTCCTGAGCCACATGCTACAGATACCCTTACTAGTAAGGATGCTATGAGATATGAGGCCTTAAATAATGAACTAATGGATCTTGAGGATAATTTAAAAAAATTAATATTCTCATGTATTTGGAGGAGTTTTGGGACTTTGATACAGAAATGTATAGATGTGATTTTTATCCTTCTTCCATATTCAAACATAGTAGTCCTCCTTTCAATTTTATCTTACAATGGAGATTGAATTGTACATATTTTTTCACAAAAAATGTTTCCAAAGTGATGTGTGACCACAATGTTGAAGTATATCGTCATCCCATTGCTAATGGAGTAAAAAATGAGAATCCCAAAGTGGGAGATCCTAGAGGTCCCTCCATCCCAATTACTAAAAAAACTCAAGAGTATGTTCCTTATCATGAGGTCCCTACTCCAAGAATTGAGAGTGGGGATGTTAGAGAGGCATTAATTATAGATACTGATTTTACAATGGGTGAGTGTTGTCAATTGTTCTAGTTGTTTCACTACATTTACTATATGTTAACACATAGTGTTAGTGAGGGGTGTTATATACTACCTAGTACCATCGACTTTGGAATCCAGGCTTGAGGTGGGGGATTCAATTCCAATTCATCCAATACTGGTAGGTGATGATAACATTGTTTCATAGGGATAAGGGCATGGTGCCTAATTGAGTGCACTGATCCTGAAATTAATATCTCCCTCTGAAAATGGTTCTGAGTCATAATTGGAGACATAGTATTCCCTCTACACCACACATCATATCATATCATGATACATCTAGAAGATAATTTCAAATATTCCTCTTGAAGATCTTCTATCACGACTTTGCTTACTTCCAAACATGTTTTCCATTTTAGGGTACAATGAGTTTGATGACCGCATGATACACCACACAATGAATTCAATTATCCAGCAATGAGAATAGGATCAAAGGTCACAACAAGATGAGATGTGGTAGAAGGCCATTTTGAAGATCTCAGAGTTTCTATATACTAGGAAGAGATGATTCATTCCAAGGAGGTAGAGTAGAATCAGCTTCATCTAGATGAGAAATATCTTCAAATGGTATTACCTCAGGAAGAACTAAATTCTATACATGAATAGATTTTCCAAACCCACTATTTCTTTAATAGGTTCTCAACATAAGGTGAGGATTCAATTCCAAAAGAGAAGGAGAAACTTCATCATGCTAAAGAGGCCATTTCCACAAAACTAGTTGGGATTCGATAATCTTCATAGAATGATCGATCCATTTTTCAACATCTCAATTCCTATGTCTAGGAACACCTATGAAATTTTGAATAGATAATCTAGCTTGTGGAAGTTCCTCTACATTTTAAAACATGAATAATGAAGGATTATTTTCTTTGATTATCTATTTTTATGTTCCATTCCTTATCATAATCATAACATTGAAAATGAGACATTTGATTGAATTTCATCATTCCAACACATTACAATTACATTGAAAATGATTAAAGAACTCTAATTTTTACCTAATTCTTTTGACCTAGTGAATGTAGTTCTACTATTGCTGGAGTGATGTGTTGGAGCCTAAAAACTTTGTGACTTTTTACATCATCGACCTAATTTTTTCCTATGTCAAAATAAAAATGACTTAGTAGGTGAGACTTGGATTTTACTTAGGCCACCGTTTGTGGGTTTTCATACTAACAAGTTTTGTTCCTTTTTATTTTATTTCTAGATTTTTCCTAGACCATACAGATTACAGGTCTAGCAAGTTGAGACTCAACTTTTACCAAGGGTTCCCTTTTGCGGGTTTTCGACCTGGTGAGTACTATGCCTCTTTTTTTGAGTATTTTAAAGTATTGAAATATAGAATAATGGAATTGGTGTATTAGGTTGAACAAATTTGATCATGTGTTGTGAAATAATGACCAACCAGGGCTTACTAGCTGAGAATTTTCTGAAATTCTTCAAATACTCGAAGGGGAATTTTGATTCATGATTTTTTGATTTTTGGATCTGAAACATGGTTTGATACAAGAATACAAGGAAGGACTACATACCATATTTGAAAAGAGGTTTTCCAATAATATTTTTTCATTGGGGATTATAGAGATGTAAGAGGTCTCTCATGGGACTGAATGTTCATCTAGTTGATAGGCCCCTTTGGTGGGAGACTTATGAAAATCCAACTTGGGAATATCAATTCATAGCAAAAGAGTGACATCCTCTAGATAATAATCACTTTTGGTGGGAAACTTATGCAACGTCAATTGGGGTGTATTATTGTATAGTTAGAAAAAGGTGTTCTTAGGAAACTGACATTCTATTTCCGATGACTGGTGGATTTTATGAAGATATGAATTTATCAAGACCACAAAGGATGGTTTATCAAGGGAAGGTACTTGGGAATGAATAGAGAATCTTTATTGGAATTTTACATGAATGGGAAACTGCTCCTACATGAACTTGGATTTTAAAAGGAGGGTACACTCTATAAAATTACTAACATCAGGGGGGAAGGACCCTCCTTGATAAGGGTTGAATCATCATGTAGTTTAATGTCATGTGACTAGGACATAAATTGTGTATTTTAATATCTTACAGTGAGGATGTTGGGGATATATTTTATGTTTGTTTAGAGTTGACCAAAATATTAGAAATTTCTCCCTTTCATGATAACCTTTTTATGAAATGTACCCTAGTTTTTAGGTAGGGGGTTTATAAGATGTAATATGGGGGTTTCCAGATCCAAAGAGTGATATGGGACAAAAACTTCATTAGGGATTACATTGATAGAAGAGGTCTCTCCTGGGGATGAATGTAACTTTGGTTGACATGAACTTTTATGTGGGAGACTTATGAAAAGCCAACTGGGGTGTATTATTGCATAGTTAAATAGTGGAATCCTATGGAAAATAGGCCCTTTTAGTGAAAAAATTATGCAAAGAAAATTGGGGTGTATTATTGAATAGTCAGAGAAAGGTGTCCTTAGGAATCCGTCATTCCCCCACTGATAGCCAAGGAAAGAATATGGAGTTTCATATTGCCCATGAAATGGAGTTTGGGTTGTGGGCGAAAAGTATCTAAATATGGGAAGATAATTTCATATCAAAATTATTAATAATGGAGAGAAATGATTTCCCTTTTTAGGCCTGACCTATAAATGGGAAAAGAGGATTTTACTTTTATATTACAACTGGATTAGGGCATAAAACTCAAGAATTTACACCCATATCATCATAGTGAGATTTAAGCCATGTGTAGTTCTAAAAAAGATTCCCCAAACTGAATGAATTCTTGTGCGGAGAATGAGATTTTTTTGAATATGGGCTCATGAATGGGGTGATAGCCCATATTGGATCCTCTTATGAAGATCTAACTCATACATAGGATAGTGGGGGAATTTCCCATTTTGTGGCTAGACTAGGATATAGGACCCAATTGTCAGTCTATATCTCATCAAATTGATAATCAAGCCACATGTAGTTCTTGATTTTTTATCATACAAGATATTTCAAGCATGCTGTTTAACTTAATATGGTAAGTATATTTGGTGTTCCTTTTAAGGTCTTGCATCTAGGACCATGTTCCCCCTAACATGAAATGATATTCCTTGATCATGTGGGGAATCCTTCCCAAACTCCTAAGCCCACATGTGCTATGCTCAGTGTAAGAAATAAGGAGTGATAAAGGTTTCTTACACCACATGAAGTTGATAAAAATAAAGCATAGGGACATTCAATTTTTAGGGGATTTACCAGGATGTTGGATCTGGGCCTCACTACATATCTCATTTGAATGAGAATCAAAGCATACATAGTTCTAGGAAATCATGCAATTTAGTGCCATGTGGAGAAGATATTTTCCATACAGTTTACCATCATGTGGTAAAGAAAAAGGTGATTTGATGTGAAAAAGAAATATTTTGGATGGGCCCAAGACATAAGATCACAATGTCATTACATATCTAATCAAATCAAGAATAAAGACACACATAGTTCTTGGATTTGTGTCAACCGTTAAGTTTATCATCATTTGGTATGGACATATGGTGTCTCGTAGTTTTAGGTCATACAACTAAGACCATCTATCATGGAAACGATAAATGATGTAAGGATAAGCGGGACACTAATGATCCAACATGCTTCGAGCATGAGGAAGGGAATTTTAAACCTAATCATGAGGGTTATCAGATCGGGAGAAGTGATATGGGACAAAATACAAGGGATGAACATGGACCAGTTTCAAAAATAAAGTTCATATCATAATATTTTGGAGTCTTATAAAGATAGAAGAGGTGTCTCCTAGGGATGAATGTAACTTTCGTTGAAAAGTCCTTTTGGTGGGTGACATATGAAAAGCCAACTTGGGTTTATAAATGCATAGTTAAACAAAGTCATCATTTAGAAAACCTTCCCTTTTGGTGGGTGACTTATGAAAATCCAATTGGGGAATATTACTGCATATTCAAACAAAGGCATCTCTAGGGATCTAACTTCATTATTACCAATGGCTGAGGAAAGCTTATGGAGATCTAAAATTTCCTAGGACAAGGAGTATGATGTGTGGAAGGAATATTTCCATGAATAAATTAAACATTTGGAATGGTAAAAGATATGGAGTGTGAAGTCCCCTTCATAGATTTTTGTTGTTGATATGTGGGATAGGAATATTTATGTTTCCATGACGGGCTCCTGAATGAGGGAACCTGAGTTAAGGCCCCCTGGATATACATTTTTTGTCTATATGAGAGGGGGAATTTTTTTTTGATTTTTTACTGGGCCCAAGACATGGGGTCTAGGAATCACTATTTATCTCATGAGAATCAAGACATACATAGTACTAGTAAGTATCCCTATGCAGGTATAACCCATACATAGGGAGGGTGGAATTTTTATGTTGTGGATAGACCCAGGATTGGGGATCTAGGCATCACTACATATTCTATGATGATAGGAATCAAGCCACACCTAGTTATTTCATAAAGGTGTGTTGATATATTAACACTGAAGATTATGATCTTCTCAAGCATAGATTGAAATGTTACACAGTTGTTTCTGGAACTTTCTGTTGAGGCGCGTCCACCGTGTGGGTGTTGACGCATCCAATGAAAATTGCAATGTACCCTACGTTACTTCTTTACAAAGGTGGGTGGCATCCATTGCCTCTTCATAGTTTTTTGCTCCTTGATTCAAATAGGATGATTGGATATCAGTTCCTCCTTCCATGGATTTCTCCTCGGAAATCGTCGGCTTGTGAGGGTCTCCCTCATAGATTAAGACGTTGCTCCTGAAACTCGTTCCCGATGCCATATCTTCATGGATGATTATTAATTACGCTACTTCTTCTAGGATATTCCAAAGGGCCAAGTCGGGGCAATAACCTTTAGTTAGGAGTGTATTCATGTTGAGGCATGTGTGGCATGTATTGACATTGAACCACTGGAACTCCTGTATTCTTCCTTGTCCGAGGGCTAATCAAGGAAAAAAACCCAAATATTTCCATGGAGATCACATGGTATCTTATTCCAAAGGCATGTCTTCAAGGTTTTCCTCAGCTTCCTATGTTTAACACGGGGCATGCTGTTAGTTTCAAGTCTATTAGAGATGGATCAGACTGATTAGATTACTGATAAAAGTAGACCAGATGGGTATATCCCTAGGGGGAGCACCTAGAATGTTTTCTGTATAGATGGATCAAAACAACCAATGATTACGAACCATGGGTGGAATGTCCCAAAGAGGGAAGATTTTAAACCATAGAGGATGATCTGGACACCATAAAGGGAGGATCATAGGGGGTTCACCCCCATGAGGGGGCACCAATGTTTACCACTGACTAGGATTGAACCTCAGAGAGGAATCCTACATACCCTGTCTAGAGGACAAAGATAAAAAACAATGTAGTTCAAAGGGGTGATTTATAGATTATTCACTGAGACTTCCTAGGTGCGACGTGACCCCAACACGATAAGGGTGGGGTAATGGAGTAGATAGGCGGGGCTTAGGCATGGTTAACTGCCCAAATGAATGGAGTGATCCCATTAGGATGTGGTGTCCCTCATAATAATCAGCATGGATATTGGGTGATTTAATGATGTAAATGAGATGAATGGAGTGAAACCGACGTGAAGATGATGGTGTTGGGATTGAACCCCAGGGAGGTTTTCTATATACCCTTCCTGGGAGGTAGAGATCAAAGTCAATGTAGTTATGGGATGGGTGATGAGTCGCCTAAGGAGGTGGCTCGTGAGAATGGATGCATGGATGAGACATGAAGGAAATGGAACCTTGGGTTGAGGCATGATATTCCTGAAACATAGGGGTTCAAGGGAAAGACCAGGATGAGACATGGATAATGGGATTGAACCTCATGGAGGGTTCCTACATATCCCCATGGCTGGGAATCGAATTACACATAGTTTAGGATGGGGTAATGAATCAAGGTGTACAAAAAGGATTGCGACCCGAAGGCATGTTGGGGATTATGCATGGTTAGAATCCCATTAAAAGAGGGAAAATCTTGGTTGGAGGAGTATGGACCGAGGGCTGGGCTTATGCATAGGTAGCTGACTGGGTGGATCAAAAATTCTCAAGGAGGAGGATCTTGGAGATGTGTCCCAAAGAGGGATGATATCACTTCATGAAGGTGAATCCCTAGGAGGGAGTACCAAAGTTTATCATTGGTCAGGGTTGAACCTCAATGAGGCTTTCTACATACCCTATATGGAAAATAGGGATCAAAACCCATGTAGTTCGAGAATACAATTTAATATAATGCGGGATGAGGGTGAACTGACATGAAATGGCTGGGATAGATGAGTGATGGGATTAAACCTCAATGAGGCTTCTTACGTACCTTGACTAAGAGGAAGGGATGAAAGTCAATGCAGTTTGGTATTTTGTGGCTTACACATGGTTAGCTACCCATATAGGATGTCATGGTTGAAACATTCTCTAAGCCCATGTGAGTTATGTAAGATGTGAGAAACAACAGGTAGTATCAGACCCGATGACATGTCATGAGAGGTGTGGACACAAGGGATATTGTGGGGGGCTTATGCACTGAGGTATCCCAAGGAGATGGAGATTGGGACTTACTTATAGAGGGAAGCCTGAGGAGGGTTTCTAGATGTATGAGGAGGATATGGCCATCGCATCGGGAGAACCCAACCAAGGTGTGTGTCAGGGATTACATGGAGACTGACCGAGGAGCACATGGTGATAAACTTTAGAGGGAGAGAGAAGGTAGATTGAAAAGTTGGGAAGTGAAAGGATCTCGGTCCCATCCCCTATCTAGTCCACTCAGACCTACCACGCATGCAAAAACTCACAGTTTAACATCATGTGTTGAGAATGAAGGTTCTTGGCTATTTAACGTCCTGTATATTGGACGATGAGGACTCACTCCTCATCCATAGTACTTAAATAACTTGTACCAACCCGCACTTGGGGAAGAGAAGGCATAAGGAATTCCTGACAGATGTAAGGTGGAGGAGTGTTCACTTGAGGGGCTCAGTTAACATGAATATACGAAGAAAAAATTCCCGTTAGCGTGCCTCTATGAAGAAACATGAGGTAGAGAAATGCTCTATATAACACCACTCAAGGAATCATGAAATCACTCTGTAGGAGCCAAGAGGTCCACACAGGATAAGGACTCATGAAGAAAAAGGCTTCACAGAGATGGGATTCATGAAGGAAAGGTGACTTGCAGAGGAAAGGTTATTCACAAAGGAAGGGTTATTCATGAAGGAGTGGCTTGGGTAGAGCATATATTTGCTTTAGTAAAGATCTCTTAATTTGGAGTGTTCTCCATGAAGCCGTAATTCTTTGCAGAGCATCGAGCAACCCCAAGGGTCTCTTTCCTTTGTGAAGGGAGAAGGGCTTCACAAAGGTAATCCCCACCATAGGCAGGGGACATAAAGAACCAAAGTAGGCATAGATCTCACAACCTAAGTACATTAGGCGATCCATCTTTGGTTTAGAAAATAGATTTCTAAAATGAGAGATGGGAAGGAGAAAGTTCGGAGTAACAATGGTTTGGGGAATGGGTGAGAATCCTACTTATAGGTAGTAGTGGTCAGTTGGTTTTGCGAGGCTGGTTGTGGAGAAAAATCAGGAACCACAAAGAAAAAGTGATGCCGCAAAGAAAATGTTTATGTGATTTGGTTCGTGAAGGGATCCGGACGACACAAATGATATACGCTTATGAGATAGGCCACCAAGAGAGATGGACATTGCAGAGGAGATACGTTTTCCAGATGGTCTGTGAAGGGAGATGTACACTGTGGAGGAGACATGTTTGCGAGCTGGTTTGTGAAGTATATTTGTAGTGGGTCTTTTTGAAATAGACCCCTTTGATGATTTTATAAAAAATTCCAGGCCACTTGGGTTTTCATTTAGCTTTGAACCCACTGTGACTTTGTTCGTGCCTTTGGGGGAATGAATTTTGGTGCCAAAAAATGCCCCCTTATAATGGGAGTTGAGGAAAAAGAGGTTTAGATTTTGAGGGAAAATTGCTGAAAAAACTCTTGCTGAATCGCCAAGCTGTATCGCAAAGTAGCCATGTATTCCAATGGCCACCACGAAGTGTGGGTGAAAGGTCACCGTGAAGGGTGAGTTGGATATTTCATATAAATAGAGCCAAAATTATCTATTTTCCATACCTGTATCTCCATGTACGACTATGATGATGATGTCTAATTGTGAAGAGATCCACCCCGCAAATGTGCCTGCGTGAACCAGGTTCTATCGTTTGGTGCTCCGTGGATGTTTTTTACTGAACAGGTGCATCATGAACCTTTTCTTCTATGCGATGTGAGCTGAGAGCAAGGCTACTCTGCGATCGGTATCTGCGAATGATCTCTATGAACGGAACCCAAAAATTTCTACGAGTCTTGGGATGATGGATGCTCATGAGGATGCTTGAGAAGTTATTGCTGATGCCACCTGAGGGGAGAAATGATATACCATCCTCAAATAGGACAGTACATTCAGAGTACTTCTGATTATGAATCACTGATGACACCACTGTTATATGATCAGATGGACTACCTTCTATGTAAGAGGATACAATGTACAACTTTGGATTTTTAGAAAATTTATTAATTATTGAGGCACGATGATATGATCCAACCTACTGGTTTAGGTAACACTAAGACAACATTAATGGTACAAGACCGCAGATAGACACATCAGGAAAGATTATACTTTTATCGTAGCCCACTGCCTCTACAATCATGCCAAAAAAATTGATGGTAAGGATTTGTCCGAAGAGACTTCCCCACCTCAGTACAAGATGATCATTAAGGCTGGTCTTGGAAACCCAGATAAAGTATGGATCAATAGCTGTGACCTACACTAGGGTGGCAACATTACTGATGAGTGGTCTTGGGCCTACTGGACATATGTATCCTATGTTGGGTTCGAATATGTGCTCAAGCAAGTAGGCCTGTATGAAGTAGCATGGACTTCCCAATTCCATGCTTCCCAACCAAAGGAGTTCATACCAGAACTTCTAGGCTAGTGGTCGTCAAATACCAACATATTCCCCCTGCACCATAGGGAGGTTGGTATCAGCCTTTGGGATCTCTATAAAATTATTAGCATCTTGATTCTGGGAAGAATGTATGATGAGTTCCTCCCTACCATGAATATATGTGATGATTCAAAATAGATTCTGCCTTTGGAGAAATCATTATTGAACCCAGGACCTAACACGGATGATGATAATTAGAATACCAGATATGTACACTCAAATCAGTGGTTCAAATACTTTCTCAACATTCTACCCAAGGGATTGGAAGCATGGAGGAAACTACCGATAAGCCCCCCCTACATGTTTGAGGGGAGCTCAGAGGGGTAAGTAAGGTTATTAATAGTGGATCCTAGATAATAGCTAGTGGAAAATGTGGGGCTACAACATCAAAGATGGCCAACAACCAATAGCTAGGCTAGCTAGATTCATTTCAGTACTGATTTGTGGATGGATGTGCACATGGGATCATGGCCGAGTATATTTATTATGGTGGAACAACTGGCTTGTGGAGAACACATCAACTTGGTCATACCGATTCTAGAGAAGTTATATCATTTAATCTGGCACATCAGTGAGGGAAAGAGGAAGTTGTGCATGTGCAGGCCATTCCATTTAATATACAGTTGGATCTTTGTGCACATGGGAGGCTATGAATACATCAATCCCATTGCTCCACTTGGGATACACTCTCGAGCAGTGATTATGAATATCACAGTGATCCCCCACTCAATCTTGGAATGATGGCTATGTTGAGAAAAATCATGCAAGCCAATCAATTCATTTTTCACCCATTTCCCCTACTGACTAGAGAATTCACTAATGATGGAACAAACACTACAGAGAAGCGGTCGTATATGCTATCCTTCTGGAGTGGTTTGTTGGTCGCATAGGTGGACTACAAACCCATATGAAAACCATATACTCTACACCGATTCAGAAGACAATTCAGGTGTATATAGAGGCAGACTCCAAAAGTGTACTTGGAGGTGTGCCATGAGAACCACCGATGTGTAATGAGACAACTATGTTCGATGTTACACTATAATAGAAATGCCGTTTAGAGATGGTTATTTTTGTGTGTAGCGGCAGTTTAAACCGTCGCTACATGGTTTGGTGGCGATTTCTGTAAACCGCCGCCTAATATGGCATCACCAATCTATTAGCGACAGTTATTTCCATTTCGCGGTAGTTTAAGGAAAGCGTCGTAGCTGCCTCATTTCGCAGTTGTTTTACTGAGTTTAGCGGCGGTTTTTTACGAGCCCTTGACATCACTTTATTCGCGGCGGTTAAAACCTCCATGAATAAACTCAAATCCAGCGGCTGTAAAACCGCTGCTGAAGTCACGAGAACCACCGCAGAATGAGACAACTACAATGGGACTATGTAGTGGTGGTTAAAACTGCCGTGAAACGTAAAAAAATTTACGTTTAGTGGCAGTTTTCACCATTTAGCGGTGGTTTAAACCGCCACCAATGTACATTTTGTGGTGGTTAAAACCGCCTCTAAAAGCTGACCAGAAAAAAATAAATTTTTTTGCTTCCGCTAAACCACTGCCCTGAAAAACTAATCAAACCAGAAATACCATATTGTACATTCCAACAGAAAAAAAGAAACATCAACCTAGGAAATCAGTATAGAATAAATTGAAAAAAATAAGTAAACATTGACATGCTATATAAGAATGAAACATATTTTACATACCAACATACAACAAGAAACATCAACCTAGGAAATCTGTATAGAATAAATTGAAAAAAATATATGATAGAATCAACTAAACAACATAGGTCTATTATTTGACTACTCTCCAAACATACATCTAGATAATCCTTCTTGATCCCCCATAATATATATCACTTGAAAATGAAACATTAGATCTACATGTGTGTCGGTGTTCCCATATAGGGAGTGAGCATAAAACATAGTTGGGTATCAGCTAGTGAACCTCATATCACCATACTCTAAACTGTATACATGTATTATAATATAAATTAGTCATCCATATATAGCATGAAAATAATCACTTTTGGTTATTTTGTGCTAACTAAAACACAAAGATTCTAGACCTCACATTCATTATCCAATATTGAATGAGAAGGCATCCCACTATACAAACCCAAAGAGGTACCCTATAACTTAGTGTAGGGTACCATAACTGAGTCTCAACCTCTACCCTCTCACTTAGGGTACATTCTCATACAAAATCATGATCTCACATCAAGTATCATACTAATATTGTCACACTCAGTGTAAGGTCCCATACAATATCTCAAACTAAATCTCATACCTCTACCTTGCCACTTAGGATGGGGCCATAGAACAAGTAATGTATTAAATCTCACAATTGTAACCTCCACTAAAGGTTATTTCTTACATTATATCACAAACCTCATCTAAAACCATATCTCATACTACCATGCTCTCACTTAGGGTGAGGTCTCATCCCAACTTAGCTTTCTCCGAGAAGGTAACACATACAACAAAAAATAACCACCCTTACAAATCTCATCAACCAAAATCATTAACATAATATATAGCTACAAAACACTACTAGTAATCCTAGGTCCATAGTTCATACCCACAAAACTAGAATGACCCACAGGTCACACCTAGACACATTAAAAACAAAAAACCTATCATGCAGGTCAATTACCACTCACAAGGGCCTCCCAGTAAGACAAATTACAAGGGCCTCACCAAAGTGTCCACAACACTATCCCCTTGATCACTTTGAAATGACCCAATTTGTTCAACACATCAAAAATGGGTTTAACTCATAGTTATCCAAAATCTCGACTACCAATTCAAACACAGGCCTAAATGGAATGATGTATACCACACTCAAGAAATCAAGACATATAAAGAAACATCAGAAATCAATAAATTGCATAAAAGGAAACATGATAAATCAAGGAAATTTCAGGACATGAAAATGTTTGGTGGAAACTATGTGCCACAAATATTACATATACAAACCAACTATTCCCATATTTGTTCAACACATCAATAATAAAACTACTCACAGTTCGATGATGCATCATCACCCTCTCCACCTTCATCTCCATTTTCTGCTATCACTTGTAAGAACATTATATTGAAAATTAAATACAATTTAATATTAATATTAAAACTTAAAACCAATGAAAGTTAGAAAACTAAATGATTTTGATTTTTTGTGATTTACCTACATACCACCAGTCGATGCACTACCACCGGGGGCATATCTTCTCATCTGATGATGTATTTTAGTCAACTCTTTCTGCAAAGCAGATATCTGATCCCCCTGCTGGTGAACTGTGTTTCGTAGAGAAACAATCTATTTCTTAGCATCTCCGGGTATGGGCTGACTAAAGCTAAGAGTAGATGCAAATACCATCCCCGATGACCTACTAAAAACCTTAGATGGTACGAGTCCCAAACCCACCCCACGCACTCTACCAGGATTCTCTTTCCCAAGGACTTTAACAACCGGGTCATCCTGGGAGACTGAGTAAGACTGCGCAGGATTGGCATCCCATAGTACTTTAATTTTTACCTATAAATAAATTATCAATATATATTAACACAAAAAAACTGATAATAAGTTATTATAATAAAAAATTGACTTTATACCCCAACTTATTTAGCAGGATCATTAAAAAAAATTCCATCTGATTTCTTGTGAACATCTAACCACAGTTCAGTTTGGGATGCCTCGTGCCCTAAACTCTGTTACTTCATTAAGAAAAGATAAATAGAAAATTCAATATATTAGACAAATAATATTGTCTTATAAATATTTACACTAATGAAAAGATTACCATTGTCATTCGGATTCTAGAAAAGAATTTTGAGCCCACTGTGTGAGGGATGACTTTCTTAGACTGGTTTGATGCATTCTGTCTTGAGAGATCTTGAAATAAATAAAATTCAATTTAATAGTAATTTATTCAATGTCATGTCCTCTTCATATACATGAATAAATGTAAAATAGGGATAATATAATAATATATATTTCAATACCATCCACTTCTTATCACGATGTCCATCAAAAAAACATTCCATTATTCTTTCAGTACCCCACTGGGTAGCTTCTCATACATTTGTTGCACGGTCAATGAAGTATCGTTGACATCACACCACAATCTCCATTTTAAATCTTTCCATTTCTTACCTAGATTTTGCAACGTCCACTTCCGTGCTATCACATCAGCAACTGTAAAGTGGAAGAACATCAACATACAGAAATTCATTTTGAACATATTAGTAACATGACATTCAATTAAACCATAATGTAATAAATTTACCTTTATTTGAGAATAAAAAACTTCTTTTTTCCATCTTGGAGGAATATTTCTCCAATCATCATAAGAAATAGGAAGATAAATGGGATCCGCTGCCAGCTAGCCTAGAATCTGGCCAAGTAACCCTACGACGTTATCCGTAGGGACCCCATAGGAATCAAATGGCATGACTATCTTCTCACTAGTCATATTCCAAACATCTGAAATTTTTATGTTTTTCTCCATGGTTGCATTTTTTTCATCTTCAATGAGAAAATAATTAGTATAAACAAAATGAAATAAATTTATTTAATTAAAATTTGTACCTATGACAATGACACTCAAGTATGCCTGTGATGAACTAGAAGGGGCGTGTGACTGCCCCACTGTTGAGGCTCCTGAAGGGGGAGTCAATGACTCAGCCTCTAATGGGACATCCACAGATGGTGTGAGAGATGGTGCAGGGGGGAGATGGTGCAGGGGTGTAGGCAGCTGGTGCCTCATACGTCGTGGGGAGGGAGCCAGATGGATCGTCATCTATCGTAGAACTATATGAAATAGTGTACCGCTTCCTCCTTGACATTCATGTCATTTAATAAAATAAAATTAAGTTCAGAATATATATTTCAAAAAAAGTATACAGAAAAAATTAAAAATGAAAATAGATGCCCAGTACTAATAGACAAAATATATATAACAATGATAATGAATGACTGCAGAAATGAAACAAGTGGTTTCTGAATAAATAAATAATTGTACATACAATAATTTTCCCCTTAAATCATGTTGGTTTCATTCTCCATTGCTTCATCCACTTCATTCATCCTTACTAGACTAATATTTTCAATATCATGATGGACAAATAATTCTGCTTCCTGTTTTTGATTAAATTCATTTTTAGAGGTCAAATGTTCCACTTCATCACCCATATCATACAAATCTCTTTGTATTACGTGAGAAACTACACTCCACCCTTCATCAAAAACATTATTCACATAATATACCATTTTTTCTTACGATGCTAAGATATATGGATCATGCAGTTCACAATCACCAACATCCATCAAGCGAGAGAAGTTCACAGAAGTAAATTGAAAAGAATCTCTTTTAACACCTATGATAATATCGACCCATTTTCATTTGAATAAAAAAACAGAAAAGTGTTCATGGTAGTTTAATTAAATAATATCATGAAGAATTCCATAGTATTCCACTTCAGAAAATGTAAATATACCACTATACTGTGTTTTCAAACCCACTTATCGATTGACTATTCAAAATCTAAAGCCATTCACATTATAAGCGTCGAGCTTTCTAACTTGTTTTAGAGGACCTCTAGCAAGAAACTTCAAATATTTTGATACCTATGCTCAAGTATCAATATTCATGATCTGAAAAAAGAAATTTAATTTATTATATTTACAAAATGTCTGTGTCAAACTAATATTTGTATTTATTTCAATATTTATGAACTTACACATCTTGCAAACCATTCTATAAGCTCTTTATTAACAGATTTCGTTATATCTTTCTCATTTCATGTTCAAACTCTCATTTTTCTCTTTGTTTGTATCCTCAACTCTTCAATAAATAGATCTGCAATTTCACTATTCATCATCACATATCTATGTGCCTGTAATAATTCCAATTCAGTCAGTGTCACATATGAGGTCTTCCCAACTGATCGGCCAATAACAGGAAATATTTTGGATTTCTGATGTATTTGAGATTGAGTCAATGTGTCATCAACATGTATAACTTGATTAAATCTTGTCTCAATATCATCCAAGTATCGATAACAAAAGGTAAGAAACTCCTCAACCAAATAGCCTTCAGCAATAGAGCCTTCTGGTTGCGCTTTATTTCTCACGTATGATTTCAAATGCCCAAGATATCTGTAAAATAAAATAAACATAATTATGAATTTAATTAAGTACCAAAAACTATTTAATTAACTGAAAAACATATAAATAAAGTACCTCTCAATTGGATACATCCATCGATAATGAACGGGGCCTCCTAATTTAGCTTCCTCAACCAAATGAACAGTTAAATGCATCATTACAGTAAAAAATAACGGAGGAAAGATCATCTCCATTGCACAAAGGGTCAATACAAACCTCTCCTGGAGGTTTTAAAGCTGAAATGGATGTAGAGATTTATCACATAGTTGTCTGAAAAATGTGCAGAATTGGAGTACAACAGCAGTAATTTTCCAAGTAATAATGCACACAATGCCAATGGTAGTAACTGTTGTAACAAAATATGTGAATCATGACTTTTAAATCCATGTAACTTACAATTATTCAAGTCAACACACCTCAAGATGTTACTTGAATACCCATCATATACCTTAACATTCTTTAAAATTCGATGGAATGTATCTTTATCCCTATTTTTCATTGCAAAAATTGCCGGAGGATACTTTTCATTCTCATCTGGCCAGAGATCGCATTTTATGTTCATTGTTTGTACGTATTTGTGAGCATTGAGATGATCCTTCATCTTTCCATTCTCATTAAGCAATGTGAAAATAAAATTTTCATAGACATTCTTCTCAATATGAATCACATCAAGATTATTCCGCAACAAATTAAATTCCCAATATGGAATTTTGAAGAATATACTTTTTTTCTTCCATTGTTGCGTTCCGATTTCGTTTGACGATGCACTTCGGACCCATTTTCCGCTATCATTCAAATGATGAACCTTCCCAAATTCTATTTCAACATTTTCAAGCTGTTTCAATATTTCAGAACCAGTTAACAACTTTGGAGGTGGTCTACAATCAATGGAACCATTAAATTTTGTTCTGTTCAGCCGAAATCTATGTGATGCATCAAGAAATCTTTGATGACACAATAAGCACAATTTTCTATTGTGAGGTAGCCATTTGGGCTCAAAATAAAAGTTAAAAACGGGACAAGCTAAAACCATGTAAGTGTCCAACCAGATAAACTCCCAAGACCAGAGAAGTCACTAATGGTCCACATTAAAGCATCATGCACGTTGAACATTGTTTTAGAAGAAGAATCAAATGTCTCAACACCGTTGCTCCAAAACTCCTACAATTCATCAATCAAAAGATGTAAGTATACATCAATATAATTTCCAGGAATTTGTTTTCTAGGAATAATAATCAAAAGGATAAAATATGTTTGTTGCATACACATACACGGAGGAAGATATAAGGAATCAAAACAACTGGCCAAATGCTATAACTGGTACTCAAATTCCCAAATGGATTGAATCCATCGGCAACCAATCCCAATCGAACATTCCTAGTATCAACTGAGAAATCTAGATGTAATGAATCAAATGTATTCCATGATTGGGAATCTTTTGGATGTCTCATTAACCCATCATTGTTATTATCTATAGAATGTCACTTCATGTATTCAGTGGTTTTCGATGACATGAATAATATTTGCAATTGAAGCTTCAAAGGAAAGTAATGAAAAACCTTTGAAGGTGTGTTCCTTTTCTTCTTCTCCATGAAATTATGTTCATTCAGACTTCCAACATCAACCTTTTCCTGCCATCTAGAAGAAGAACATTTCTTGAAATTTTGTCTACTTGAATCCTCTCCCCAATAAAGCATACAATCATTGGGACACGCATGTATTTTTGTATAATTCATACCAAGCTTGTTAACAACTTTTTTCATATCATAAAAAGATTCTGGGATTTTTTCTTCAGGAAATGCATCACGAATGAATTCCAATATCATGGACATTTCCTGTTTTGTAATTCCATATAGACATTTGATATGGTACAACTTCATCAGAAATGAAAGCTTTGAATATTTCAAACACCCACTATACAAATATTGATTTCCATCGTCAACTAAATCATGAAACACATTTTCCTTAGTGAAGTTTTCTCTTACATTTGGCTCCATAGAATCAGGAGGAGGATCCAATGATATGTTACAATCTTGATCTGCCTGTGTTACAGTCTCAAAAACATCACTTGTCACGTTGAAATTTGTAGCACCCTCTTCTAGTTGTTCTGATATGTTTTGATGCTGATAGTGGTGTCTTGCAGTGCCGAATGCATAATTTATAAGGTTTTGCATTTCATTTTCCACTGTTTATGAACTTGGGACCTCATTTTATGGATTAACATCAGTGGTCAATCTTTCTGTAATGTTTGATTCTCCATGCCAAATCCAACACAAATATTGACCAGGTAATTGCTTCAGTATTAAATGTTCATAAACTTCATCTCTATTCAACCATGTTCTAAATTTAAATTCAGGACATGGACATTTTATTCTCCCTTCAACGGATCGATTAGAAATTGAAAAATATAAAAACTCATTCAAACCCTTAACATACTGAGGTGTGTTCCTCGGTAATGTGATCCAGATTTTATCCATGTATATCACAATGTGCCTACACAATAATAAAAAAATTAACACACATAGTTACTACTAAATAAAGAAATAGATTCATATATATGATAGTATAAGATTACAGAAACATAATATAATAAAGATGATCCCCTGAGTTAGATATGATCCCTCTAGTGTTTGGGATAGGGGAAGTTTCTTTGGTAAAGAGAAACAGTGTGCTAACAACGTGGTAGCTACTTTACCATGAAAACCAAAGAACATTGTTAATTTGGAATGACCCCAACCTAAGTTCTCTATAGATTCTTCATATAAAACTCTAATATCAAATAAATCTATTATAAATAATGTTTAGGAAAAACCTTATGATGCTTACAAAACTCAACACATTGTTAATTTGGAGTGACAAGAACCACGAGAGGGATGGTAGTCTTGAGACATGATAAGTGGTGGTGTTCATGGAAATTCATGATGAAATAACTTTGGAGATTAGGTTTTGAGGTTCTATGAACCTTATGTGGATTGAATTCCTAGACCTCTATTTGGTGTATTCACATAGAAAAGAGTGGTGGTGTGACTTGAGGGTAATTTGGATCATATATGTGTTAGTGCTCATGAGTGGAGAATTATGGTTAAATGGGACGAACGAGGATCTGACCATGGAGTTGAACTAAGATTCAGATTCAGACTTCGGTGTGGGCATTGAACATTTTTGTTATTCCTTGAGTTTTAAGGAATCATGGTTGGGATATGATAACACATTGGTGGGTGGGATTGATCACCTTTGGTATAATTAATCTAGAGAAGGACTTACTAGTGTTGTTGCATAAAAATTGATGTGGTAAGGTGGATACCACATCAGAAATGGAGTTCAAGATGCGGCTGATGTGGTTTGGGGGATCAAACTAGGGTATTTGAAGAATAGTTGATGTGTCTGGGCTTGGTGTTTGGAGTTTCATAGTATAATCATGTTGGGAATTTGGAGACTAAATGTGGGGTTTTGGTACTATCATCCAGGAAAACATAATAAGATAATAAAAATCACATAGGTGGAAATAGATCCCAGAAGGAATTCTCTCTAAACATTATATTTGGGAACTTAGAAGAATTATATTCATCCAAACCACTACAATAAGTTAGAATGAATTCAATACCATTCACGTCAACACACAAAAGAAATTTATGCAAAGTAAAGGGATGCTATGCTTGAGTAACACATATTTGATGGACTCCATGATCGAGTATCAAAAGTATAAGGAACTCCATACCTAAGTGTCATAATTAATTATGTCAAGTAGGCCTTATAAATAAATAGGTTATCCATTTCAAAAAATAATGAAAAATACACAGATACATATTCAATGAAAGTGATTACTTTCATCCAAGACTATACATATTAATGAAAAATCATCTAGTTTGGATAACATATAGAGAAAGAAAATACAAATAAAATTTAAATAAAAAATAAACCTAGTTGAACTATCTCACAATAAAATTTCCCAAAAAAAGTCACAACCATATTCACAACTCAAAACATCTCCATGTGATCCCTGAAAAGTCACAAAATTCCAATATAATATTGAAA
Source organism: Viscum album (assembly GCA_963277665.1). Taxonomy (NCBI): domain Eukaryota; kingdom Viridiplantae; phylum Streptophyta; class Magnoliopsida; order Santalales; family Viscaceae; genus Viscum; species Viscum album. The sequence continues at coordinate 184,414,426 of OY728155.1, read as the reverse complement.
CACTTTTTCAATATCACATTTATTTATCATTAAGGCATCACTTAAAATCTTTATCCTATAATGAGTAAGAAAATAAATATCTTTTTAGTAAAATTGATGAATATAGATCGATAGGAAAGTAGGTAGTGTGATTTAACAAACCTACACTTATATAAGGAAATGTTTTAGAATACATGAATTTATTATAATGATGTGTAAAAAAATATACTTAAATTATCATCTAAGTCTTGGAAATTGAATCTACATAGAGATAAATTTCTAACTTGGAAATAAGTAGAGGCCCCTCATACTCATTTAACTAGAAATATTTCTCATTATCTTCATGATGAATCCCGAGTGGCACTTATATAGGTGTAAACCTAGTTGTGTTCAGGTCATAAATTCACATAGATGTTTTCTACAAGATAAAATATCAAATACAATAGAAGGAAAAAATCTCAATAGGTTCAAAATAGAATAAAGAAAATCATTTAGAATATATCATTGGAATTCCAAGACTATCCATCCCATGGTAGTTCATCTATCACATGAAAAAAAGCACATAAATCAAATCCTGATCACTATATAATGCTTTCACTGATCCAATAGTATTCTATAATTAATGATATAAGTACTCATGTTAGACAATATATAATTAGTGTCCTTACATAGGAATTAATCAACTATCATAACATATACTAGATTATCTAGCCTATAAGGCTAAACTCTAATACCTCTAACACCACTACCCTAGTTTTAATAAAACAACCAAAATATCATTAATAATTAACTCTAATACCTCTATCATGACTCGATTATTCGAGAACCCAACTTGGGTTGGCAATGAAATTGAGTTTAAAAAATATTCAAAAAAATGTATTTCAAACCTTAGGGTTCGTATAGGTCGCTGGGGTTGCGGGGGGCCGGGGGAAGCGAGGTCACCGGGGGAAGCGGGGTCGCCAGGGTCGCAGGGTCGCTGGGGTCGCGGGGGGGCCGGGGTCATGGGGGAAGCGGGGTCTCGGGGTGAGAAGGGGGGTCAGGGTGGGGGGAAGGGTTAGCGTTGTAACAAAAAATGTGTCATGGCGGTTTATTATAAACCACCGTGAAACCATTTTTAAAAAGGGTTTAGCAGTGGTTCCCAGAACCGCCACTAAAAAACTGCCGCTAGAGTCAATTTTTGTTGTAGTGTTAACATGAGAGCATGGGAAGATGTGGAAGGAGCTACCACCACCTAACTCTGTATTCATATTGACTTAGGAATATGTGATGAGTTGGGAAACTTCTTTCCCAGGTGAGATGTTGAAGATAGAAACAATACGAGAAAGTAAAGTGGTAGTTTCCACACCTCAAAGTTGAGGTCGATAAGCAGCAAGAGGAAGTAATGAGGGTGGTTTCGATGTAGGTCATGGTGATGAGGTGGCATACGTAAGGGCAATGACCCACAAACCAGCACTAGTTAAAGGTGAGGAAAGTGAGGTAGGAGTTCTAGACCTAGCGACTCCAACTAGGATGACCCAGGAGATAGTAAAATCATCAAGGGGGTTCTGTAAGGCACCCCCTTAGGATCCCAGGAAGCACCTGCATAAAGTAGTGATTCCTCTTGACACTGTCTATCCGAAGGCCTATAAAGACTAGGAATTCTACAAACACTTCCTCAATGTCAACGACATCTGGATGAACCTGAATAAGCACTAGATGCAGCTGGGGAAAATTGGATTCACCAAAGGTAGATTCAAGGTGGCCCCAGTTATGGGAATAAAATTTGTAAATGAACTAGAGGAACTAGTATATGATCGAGGCACTGAACGACCATTGACAAGAAGAGTAAGATTTCTATTGAACAAGACCATCCCCCAAATGTTATTGGAAACTCAACAGCTAGATCACTTTCATTTATCTAACTCAGAAAGTTCTTGGGGTTCCTGGGGGGAAGTGGTTAGTGCTGAGGACCTTCAGGAAGGTGATGAGGAAGTAGTTTCAAAGGGAGTCTCTTTTAAGGAAGGTGAAATTAGGGCTCCAAAGGAGACTTCTCTGGGAGAATTTCTTATAACTCTTGAAGTAACCCCTGACTCGTCTCCTGTTCTATTAACCTTCCCACTTTATCTTGGTCCTTAAATCAACATATACTTGTATAAGAGGACCTTGTGAATACCACCCCTACTGTCAGAGATGAAGATACGATAATGGGTGTGGATGACCAAGCACTGGGACTCACATCCAGAGAAATAATGGCTACAGATTCAAACAGTGATGGGGAAGAAAAGGCAGTGTCTCTGGAACCTATAGAGCCTACCATTATATATGGGGGACTAGGCCCTAACATTCCAGTTATTACAAGCCAAAGGAGAGACCATGAGTTTGAGAATCATGAGTCTCCTGCTCCTTGTATCGACAACTTTTATTTTTCTCAATCAAAATGACTATCATAACCCTTGTTTTAATAGTTCTTAAAATGAAATTCTCTCTACTAGTATGGATGGACGGAGGACCTGAGGCCCCTTTTTCGAGAGGGGTGATAATATGGATGGAATCAATCACCAAGATAGCTAAGCTACAATTCCTAGAGAGTAATCAATCAAGATAATAAGTGAAGCCATTGGTGGAGAAGAACTTGGTGCTAGTTGGACAAAAATCACCGAGGTAGAATCAAGTTATGAGGACCAACTAGAAAACTTATAACATGATTCTTCAAATGTGATGCCCGAGGAAGATTCTACTATTGAGATCCTAGACGCATTTCTTAAATATGGACTGGTTGATCCCTTAGAACTGAACAAATATAATTCTAAAACAGCTGAAGATAGTCAAAAGGCCTAGTGACAATCATGGAAGCTAATCAAATGCTTCCTCAATGAAGTTCTAGAACCTTAGTAGATAAGTAGAATGTGATCACTTCACATGTGGCTATGAGATCGATGCACTGGAGGGGTATATGCAAAACATCATCACACATTGGTATGTGAATAACATGTCGAGAGGATATGGGTGAGTAGTCAACACCTGGATGCTAGGTAGTGCCTGAAAAAGTACAAAAATATTCAGAAACTCCAAGAGGCTGATCAAGAGATTCAAAAAATTGATGGGAAGATGATCGAGAATTTCAAATTCATCACTAAGTAGAAGAGGCTAACTGAATGAATGAAGTCCCAACTGGTGGAGGCCCAAAAGAAATTAGCATAAGAGAACTGTCAAGTAGTGGAACTTCAAGATGAACAAGACCAAATGTAGAACGGAGCTGGTGAGATTCAATACATGACCATCTATGAGTAAGATAATCTTGAGAAGTGGCAAGAAACCCTAGAAGCTATATGCTAGAGAGTAGAAAAATTAAAGCATTCCATTGAGGGATTGGATCCGTAAGGACCATGTTTTGGAAAAACTGTGACATAATTTCTTCATTCATATGTCCATTTAAATTGCATACATAGACATATTTATTACTTTTTTTGATTACTGCCTTTCAATATTATCTGTGAAACAACTGAAAATCAATCCCTAAGCTCACATGGGTCATACCAGGTGTGAGGAACAAGGGATGATCACACAACCAATCTATTGGTATATGAGAGCACTAGCCAATCACTGAATACTCGGGGTCTAAGTGACTTCCCAAAGTTTTCGAACAAGAGAGTGGGATATGAATTAGAGAGTAAGGTTCTTAGAGCATCCAAACCACCTTCTATAATTTGCTCTGGTGCATGAGTGGGATAATGTCAGGGGTGTTGGAAACAATATGAACAAAGGGGAATGAGAAGTGTGGATCACGATACCCAAAATTTGGAACAAATTGAGGATGGAATGATTATGGAGGATAACTATAGACCATGTTTCCAACACAGTATCCATATCACGTTATCCTGAAATGGGTACAAACAATTGAGGGCCAACCACTGACCATGTTCTCAACAAAGGGATAAACTTGAAGTGTCTTCTTATGTATTTAGGAATGTTAGCCCAAAATGGTTGGTGATATGAAGAGGCCTGGGATAATGCTGTTAGGGTGGGGGGGGGGGGTCTTTTAGATGTGGAAGAGGAAGGGGATCCTAATAGAGGGCACACAAAGCATGAATATGAAGTGATGAGATGTTTGAGTGGAGTCCAATACTCTTAAAATTACGCCACCATGAAGAAAGTGCATTGGGTGAGCATATTGGTCAGAATTGAGATCAAACATACTTCCAGACATGAACTCTCTTTTGAGGTCCTAGTATGGATTGCAGCTTCACGTCATGCAAATAAGGATGATAGACATGCTGTTTAACATCATACAGTAAAGATGACACGTGGAATATTTTAACATCATATGACCAAGACATTGCACATAGTTTAAGGTCATAATCCTTAGACACTAGTCTACATTTTAACATCATGTTACATGGAATAAGGGATCCCTGTTTATGGTCATATAGTTTGGACTGTGATATGGGCCAAAGGTCCTGTGAGGTTAATGAACTCGGGTATTGGCTAGAAGAGAAAAATATTCAGGTGGTCTTATGTATCATACAAGGGTAAGAATCAAGCCAAACATAGTTCTTGAGTTAGCATGGTAGGCAACTGATACCAAAAAGGGGAAAATATTCTCTCAATAGATAAAAATTGAGGTTATTACCCAGTTTAATTTCATGTGAACTTAGACCCCAAAAATCTTAGTTTACAGTCATAGATCTCAGACCGTAGATGCCTAGTTTAATTTCATGGGCGTAGGACATGCCCATATAGTTTAATTTGGTAAGGAAAAAATGAGATATTTGTTTATGGTCATAAATATCGAACCATAGATGAGATATGAAATGCGGTTTTAAGAAACAAACCAACATGAATGAGGACTACATAGGTCCACACCGCATTATAGGTTCCCAAGAGAAAGCACACATAGTTTAAAGTCATGATGCCTTGACTTTGGGACCAGAACTTCTAGTTTAAGGTCATGGATTTTAGATCATTTTGGTATGTGAATTCCCCAAGTAGACATAAACCTTATCAAAACCCCTAATCCAATGTGAGCTATGCTCAGTGTGGGAAACATGGGGCAGAAAAGGTATGTACAACACATGAAAACACATGACAAGGGAATGGAGGTGTGGGGCCAATAATGGACCCATGACATCAGTTCTCCTACTCAATGTGAAAAGTTTCATAGAGAAATGACACTAAGGGTGTCAAAATTCCTCTTGGTCATAATGATGCAAGAGGGAATGAGAATCATGAGGCCAACATTTGGGGTGTAACCGAGTTGGTGAAAATGATGGAGGATAACTGCTGACCATGCTCGCAACATAGTATCCATATCGTGTGACCTTGAATGGTAAAAAAACCGATCATTGACCACTGACCATATTTTCAACATGGGTCTTGCATAAAATTGTCATTTGAGATCCTCTCAGATGTTGGAACGAGATGGTAGGTGAGCCAAAGTGGCATGAGACTAGCCCGTGTGGGGGTCCTTTCAGATGTGAAAGATTACGAGGACCCAAATGAAGGACACACAATGTGTGGTAGTGGTATGAGAGAATTTCCATGTAGAATCCAACACTCTAAGTCCCATACCACAACACATCTTAGCATGTTGATGCATAAAAATAGATTTTGGGGGATTTGAATGAAGGTAGATGAATCAAAAATATGAGTAAGGAAAATGGGAGAAATGGGTTGATCAACCTAGGGATGGACCCATAGATAAAGAATCCGAGCATCCCTATGTATCCCATGAGTATGGGAATTAATCCATGTGTAGTTTTTGAGATTTCATGCAGTTTAACGTCATGTGATAAGGATTTAATTGAAAGGGACTTCTATCGAGGGGGAGTATTTAGTGTGGCCATTGTAAACTTGACGTGAATGAAGACCAAAGAGTCCCACACCACACCATGTGCAATCCTTAAAGATAGATAAAGACAAGAAGGGGTGCATAGATGAAAAACATATGCAAAACCTAGGGTTTGACTTGAAGGAAAAGTGTCTGGGTGTCCCTACATATCCCATGAGGATGGTAATAAAGCCACATGTAGTTATTGAGATGAAATGTAGTTTGACTTCATATGGTAAGGACAAAAGAGATAATAAACCCCCCAAAAAGGGGTGTTCATGGAATGATAAAGAAAACCCAATGTTAATGAAGAAGAAAGAGGCCTCACACCGCACCACAAATAATCCCAAGAGGGAACCTAGGACAAGAGGCCAAAATAAAGAGAAGGTTTATGAAACCCGGGGATGGACCCAGATACAAAATGTCTAGGAATTCCTACATATCTTGCAAAGGCAGGATTCAATACAAACATAGTTCTTGAGCTTCCATTCAGTTTAAATGTCATGTGGTAAGGATGTAATGTAACAATGAGGTGCTCTTAAGGGGGTCACATGGCATGGATATTGAAAAACCAAAGTCAATGAGGATGAAATAATCCCACACCACACCACTCCAAATCACATGAGGAAACCCCTAGGTCAAGATACTAAGGATGGAGGAACTTGGGACCAAACCCAAAGACAAAATGCATGGAAATTACTACATATCTTATGAGGTCATGAATCAGGAAAAACATAATTCTTGAAATTACATGTATTTTAACATCATTAAATAAGGATATATGATATCTTAGTTTAAGGTCATAGAGTTCGGACCATAGGGTACATTTACCATTTGCAGTTTATCGTCATGTAGGATGATGAAGTTGGATAGTTTTTACATCCTTCTACTTGGACATGTTACGTAGTTTAATGTCACATGGTAAGGATGAAGGATATCTTAGGCGAAATAATACTTTAGAAATTTGGAATTATTAGGAGGGGTAAATCGCTCACCATCCATAGTGACTAGAGAGTATGCATCATTGTTGTAAACCTTTTGGATGATGTAAGTTCCCTCCCATTTGGGATCCAACTTTTGTGTCTTCCTTCCAGATATCATTAGCATCCTTAGGGATAAAATCATGTCACCTTTAAGTAAAGTGAAAAGACTAACTTTCTTATTGAAAGCTATGGCTATCTTATTTTGGCACCTCTTTAGATTATGCAAAGCTCAAAGTTTTTTCTCATCGAGGGATTCCAGTTAAACCAGACAGACTTCTACTTTTTTTTAGACATATTCTGATCATATAAATCTATATGGAGTGAAAAAAACTAAATCTGGATGGGCTGGACTACCTCTGTTCCATACACCAGGGAATATGGGGTCACTTGGGTGGAATTACGAGTCATCGTCTCGTAATCCCAGAGAGAATTGGGGATCTTGTCTGGAGAAATTTTCTTATAATGAAAAACCATATTTTACAAAATTTTGAAGATAGTTTTGTTGAATGCCTCAAGATTTCAATTTTCCTTCGCATGATAGTAGGAAGTATGGTTGGACCAGATACCATATGTGGCATACAATTTCTATAGTTCGGCTCCCTGGATGTTGGTGCCGTTATCGGTGAGAATGATGCATGTGACTCTAAATAAATGAATGATATTGAATCATACTAATTAAAAAATATAATGGTCCTTTAATTACTTGATCAGGATCACCTATACCCACTTGGAAAACTAATCTATGGCAGTCAGGATGAACTTACACCGGTGATCTGTCACTAGTGGATATGGTCCCACAACATTGATTCCTCAGACCACAAAGGGACAAGAGTATTTTTTAATATGAAGAGGATAAAAAATTAGCATTAATTTGATACATGTGGAACCTCTTGGTAAACTTAATACAATCATTGATCATTGTGGGATAGAAGTAGCCCAATATTTAGATCTAATGGGAGAGTTTCAGCCCAGCCTAATGAGCTCCACAAGAACCATCATGAACTTCCAGCATAATCTAGGGAATTTCATATACCTAAATTCAATGGAGGATTACCCAATTGAATCCATACCTTTAAATAATCTGTTTAAGGCTAGGACCACTCTAGAGATTAAATTGCATTGCATGACGATAGATTTTCTCACATTTGGATTTTTCTGTTGGGATATGACCATGTTGGAGAAACTCAATGAATGGAGTCTTCTAATTAGGGATCTCTTCTAATGTGTTAGAGGGACCTGGAGGTCCCGATGTGGAGTCACCAGTGATGGGATGGCTCACTCACTGTCCATCATCATCATTTGGAGTGACATGAGCGATGAATCTTCGATGCACCACATGGATGATTAAATCATCCCAGTTAGGCTCTGCGAGAGAAGCGGTAAGTTTGGACAAGGAATCAACTCAATAATTATCTGATTGAGAAATGTGAATTAACTCTGGGTGATAAGGGAACTGGGCCATTAACTAGTGAGTGCGCTATAAAAAGGGTATGAGCTCTGACTTTCTAATGACGTAGTCACCATTAATCTGTTTGATGACCATCTTGGAGTCCCCCTTCACATGCAGGTGATGAACATCAATCTCATGGGCCAAATCAAGGCTATTTATGAGGGCCTAATACTATTCATTGTTGTTGGTTTAGCCTTCTGAAAAAAAGAATTATTAGGGAAAGACATTCTATGTAGGTGTGATGAAGATGATACCCAAGCCTTCTCTATTGAGTATGGGATCATTGATCCTTAAACTAGTTAGACTTTGGGAAGCACCATAAAAATGAATCTTACAACATGATATGGCTCGATCCACTGAGAGGATAGCCTCACCTGGGACTTCAATATCCAATGACTAATCTATAGGGGATGGATGGGTGGTAAGGAAGACTTCCAGTTCCGGACCCTTGACAACATTTTTTGGTACAAACCTGATGTCGAACTGCTGAAGGATCACTATCCCCTGAGTTAGATGGATTTTCAACATGGGGTGGGTTAGAATATAATTCAAAAGGTCTACCCATGACACCATCTATATCTTGTGGTGCTGCAAATAATGTCATAAATTATGCACTACAAAAACTAGCATGATGTATCTCTTCTAGATAGAGGTATATCTGGACTCAGTGTCGAGGAGAATACGACTTAGGTAGTATAAAACGTTCTCTATTACCTCGTTGTTATTTTGATAGAGATGGGTGCCGAGGGATCATTCTAGGGTGGTCACATAAAGGACCAATAGATTACTATAAATGGGTGGAATCAAGATTGGACATTGGAGCAGGTACTACTTAATCTACTCAAAAGTAGTCTGGCACTCTCTATCCCATTGATAGAAGACACTATTTTTCATGAGTCAAGAAAATGGATTACACTTTCCATCCAGATTCTCAATGAATTAGTGTATGTAGACCTAATGTCCTTGAAATCCTTGGAGGTCTCAAAGGTTTCTCAGAGGAGGCATCTGACTGATAACATTGATCTTTTATAGATCGATCTAGATGCCTCTATATCTGACAAAGAAGCCAAGGAACTTTTTAGAGGTAACCCTAAGGGTACATGTCAAGGGGATCATATTTATATAGAAGGAGAAGAGGAAGCCAACCACTTTCTCAAGATCTCTGAGATGTTCCTAAAACTTGTGAGATTTGAACACCAAATCATCTATATAGAATTCCACCAATATCCTAAGGATCGCCTTGAAGATGCAGTGCATGGCACACTGATAATTGGATCCCGAATTTATCAGTACAAAAGGCATTACCTGGTAATAGAAAGTAACTTGTGGTTCCCTGAAGGTAGTATAATCTTCATCTTTGGGGGTTATTCAGATATGGTTGTCCCCAAAATACCCATCCATGAAAGTGAGATCTTGGAATCCTGTAATGACATCAAATAATGGCTCAGTCATGGGAATGGGAAAGTCATCATTCAGATAGTGATGATTGAGATCCTGGAAGTCGATGTAGACTTTGATTTTTCCATTCTTCTTCCTAATAGGTGTGATATTGGATAACCATCTAGGGTACTGTACTTACTTGATGATGTTGTATTTAATGATCTTAACAACCTCGGCCTCGACCATGGAACCATGAGAAGGGTGCATTTTTCTTTGAGGCTTCTTGAAACCATGATGACTTACTGGAAGACCAAGACAATGGATGATAATATGACAGGATATCCTTGGAATCTCATCTTAGCTCTAAGAAAATACACCTTGATGATGCTTCAAGAAATCCACATACTATTTCTATTCCTGAGTGGGCATGACTGCACTGATTGGTGTTGGCCTCAGGTCTGCCTCGGTACCAAGATTCACTTATACTAACTCATCAATGGTGGTGGAAAAACCTTCCTCAAATGTGATGGGATCATCCTACAAATCCCCTTCACCCTCTACAGTGAGAGGATCATCAGAAGGGAGAAATTCTTCCGAGCGGCCTGAACCTGACATATTTCTAGGGTCGGCCTAAGCGGTAGTGGAAACTTCATTGGGAGATTATAGAACTATTGAAACCCTAGAAACAAAGGTTGTTGACCTAATTCCATCAGGACTTTGACCCTATTAGTCATGCTTGATAATATCAAAGAAGTAGTGGTGCGTCGTCTTAAGATGGTTCAACCCAGACCGATGAAACAAATAAGTATGATGTATTGCTATTTCTAGTGGGAGAATATCCTGACATCTTATAAGATAAATGGGATATGGAATTAATTAAGCCTATTTATTATAGGAGTATGAATTGAACATATGGAGCTCCTTTTATCTGGGAACATACTTTCCCCTTGTCCTAGAGATGAAAAAGAAATGTCCCATTTTTGGGTTCATGGATTCAAATCTATGTATCAAGAGGATGAAGTCATCAAGAAAGTTTTTCTATGGATCAAACATAGTGGCAATGTGTTCTACCTCATTAGTCTGAACTTGATTTTATTTTATCTTGTAATATTTGTATTCTAGGTAGAAGGATTCATAAGAGGCAAAGGGAGAAATATCACCTGGGAGTATGCACACTTGACCATTAAGGGATTAATTTAAACACTAGTGATAGGAGGATGGAACTGTTGCATGCAAGTGGATCTAGGGTCTACCCATCAACGCGTTGTAGGTGGTGTCCTGCGAGACAACCATAAACTTGGTGTTAGAGAATAGGCCACCGAATTGGGTCTTCAGACAGATTTTTCTAACCGGCGACTACTATATCCTATCATAACCATGAATATTCATGTTATATAGATCCAGATCTTCTTCAGGCAGTCCCAGATCACGGAGTGTCCAGGTTGAGATGAGATGAATCCTATAACCTGAGTCAACAAGACAACAACAGACTTACACGCCACTGAACTGGCCAATGATGCAGAATGGGTGGATGTGTCCCTACACAAGGGAACCTTCATATTCTATAGAGAATGAAATGATGGACTAAAATTATTCATGCTTAACTTCCTCATCCTGAAAGGATTATACAACTGCTACCTCTGTTTCAAACTATAGGGGGCTTCTCAAAGCATCTGTGAGGGCTTCATGCATATCTTCAGATTGGTGGTGGGCCTCGAGAATCGAGATATTTTTGGTAATGCTGGTGAGGTGGTTAAGTACATCATAATTCAATGACAGGTGAACATTTCTCTTTATAGGAGGTCACTCTATAGTAGGGGGTATGACGAGGACTGCTAGTCAAATCGGTAGATTATTCCTAGGATTGGGGGCATCCTATTACTCACTAGTCAAACAAAAAAAAATTCAGATGAGGGATGGATGACCGAGGTCTATCCACAACTGAACTCGAATGCTCATAGTGTGTTTACGACGAATCAACTTGATCAATCAATACAAATGAAGGTGGGAGAGAATCTGATGGGATAGAATGAGAGGGATGAAAATGCTGAAATCTACACTGAACCTACTGTCTAGTCTCAGTGGCATGCACAGATTGGTCAGAAACACTAATAGTCGCATTCTGGAAGTTCCCATATCCATTATTTCATCGGCGATGCCATAGAATGGGGACATTAGGAGGATTTGAATAGAATTCCTCATTGTTGAGAACCATGTAAGGTCCACCAACTCGACAGTGTTGACCAAGGCATACTCCTGGTCATCACTTGAAGAATCTTCCATCACTGGGGGGATTTAGAGGAAAATTCCCTTCTCTGGGGTCATGAAGTCATTGATTGTATGAGACAAAATTTGGCACCGACATTGGGATTTTTTACCTTACGTTTTCAGAACCTGCCCTTATGAGAGGGTGAAGGCTGAGATTTGGATGCAATAGTGGAAATTGGGAAAGGTGTGGAAACCTAGAAAGGTTCATACTGACTCAAACGAGTATAAATTATTGTTTCCAATGCTTTCACCAGGGCGCATGAATCCATATTCCGATGATGATGAGGATGAGCTGGTTGTTTCCCTGCATTCCCACTTTCCAAAGGTTGGTGACATCCATTCCTTCTTAAAGGATGTTTGCTCCTTGATCGAAATGGGATGATGGGATGTCAGTTCTTCCTTCTGTGGATTCCTCAGAACTCATTACCTAGTCTAGGTATCCCTTATAGACTAAGACGTTGTTCTTGAGTCTCGTTCTGTGTTCCATATCTTTGTGGATGCCAATTAATTACACTACTTCCGTTTGGACATTCCATGGTGTCTTAACATGGTAGCAACCTTCAGTTAGAGTAGATGAAAACATCAAGAATGTCGGGGCATATCTGGATGCATGGACATTGGGGAACCTGTATTCTTCCTCATAAGAGGGAATCTTAAGGGTGCAGAACCCAAGGCATCCCACGTCGGTCGTGGGGTATGTTATGCCGGAGTCATGTCTCTGAGGTTTGCCTCAGCTTCCCATGTTTAACATAGGATATGCTGTGATTTCAACATCTAGTGGAGACGGTTATGCCAAAGGCGTGTCTTCTGAGGTTTTCCTCAGGCATATCATATTTATCATGAGGTAGGCTGTGATTTTAACATCTTGAGGGGACATAATGAGAATGATTATAATGTCCCATAGAGACGTATCTAATTGGTACATCCCTTGGAGGGAACACCAAGAAGGTTTACCAGATGAATGGATCAGAATGACCAATGAGGACATATACAAGATGGTGGGTCCCACAGAGGGAAGATATCACACCATGAACGATGATCTGGACACCACTGAGGGTAGATCAGAAAGACTGCACCCAAGAAAGGGGAACACCAAGGTTTACCATTGGTTGGGATTGAACCTCAGGGAGGCTTCCTACGTACCCTGTTTAGGAGATAGGGATCAAAACCCACGTAGTTTTAAGGGATGCTGAATCGGGGTGTACACCAAGGAGAACGACCCAAAGACATGTTGGGGATTACGTTTGGATTGTGGCCCAGGTACTGATAGGAGCAGTGACGAGGTGGATGAAATGATCCCACCAGGATGTGGTGGCCCAGGTAAGAATCTGGATGGATGATGGAGAGTTAAATGAAGTAGAAGGGGAATGATATGGGACTGTCGTGAAGGTGACATAAGTGTTGGCCTTGAGCCTTGTGAGGCTTCCTACATATCCCCATGGTAGGAAATAAAAGTCTACATAGTTCGGTGGGATGATGGGACACCTGAGGAGGAAACCCATGAGAATGGAGGCATGGATGGGATCCGGAGGAAGTGGAACCTTCAGGTTGGGCCATGACCTACACAAAACACATATCCTTGAGGGAGAGATCAATATGAGACATGAGTGATGGAATTGATCCTCAGGGAGGCTTTCTACGTATCCCTGTGGTAGGGAATCAAAGTCCACATAGTTCATCTCAAAATAGAATAACTTGAACCTCAAGGAGGCTTCCTGCATACATTTCCTTGGCAAGGATCAAAGTCCCCATAGTTCGGGATGGGTGTGGTGAGCCGGCGTGAATATGGTTGGAATGATCGGGTGTTGGTCTTGATCCTCAGGGAGGCTTCCTACATACCTTACCTTGGTAAGGATCGAAGTCCCCGTAGTTCGGGATGGGTGTGGTAAACCGACGTGAAGATGGTCGGAATGACCGCGTGTTGGGATTGAACCTCAGGGAAGCTTCCTACATACATTACCTTGGTAAGGATCAAAGTTCCCATAGTTCGGGATGGGTGTGGTGAACCGATGTGAAGATGGCCGGAATGACCATGTGTTGGGCTTGAACCTTAGGGAGACTTCTTACGTACCTTGCCTTAGCAAGGATCAAAGTACCCATAGTTCAGGATGGGTGTGGTGAACCAATGTGAAGATGGTCAGAATGACCGAGTGTTGGGCTTGAACCTCAGGAAGGCTTCCTACGTACCTTGCCTTGGCAAGGATCAAATTCCCCGTAGTTCGGGATGGTGTTGTGGTGTACCGACATAAAAGGAGTTGGGACCAACAGTTGTTAGGCTTGAACCTTAGGGAGTATTCCTAAGTCCCATGCCTTGTCATGGATCAAAGTCCATGTAGTTCAGGAGTGGTGTTGTGTTGAATTGACGTAAAGATGGTCGGGACCAATGAATGGTGCGCTTGAACCTTAGGGAGGCTTCCTATATACCTTACCTTGGCAAGGATCAAAGTCCACATAGTTCATAATGGTGTGTGGGGATTACACTCTAGGTTTCCCAGAGAGGATTTCATGGTCAGTTATTACTCTAATCCTATGTGAGTCATGCTCGGTGTGAGAAACAAGAGGCAGCAAGGACCTGACGATCACAATGCAAAGGTGCATCCATGAAGGGTGTTGAATTGGGCTTACATATGGGAGTTGCATGTGCGCTGCTATGGAGTGGCAATGGTTGAATGGGGCTTATGCAAGGAAGCTGCCCAATTCCCACTAAGGAGAGGCAAAGGTGGATGGGTCTTATGCAAGGAAGCTGCCCGGGTGCTGCTATGGAGCGACAATGGTGAATGGGTCTTACGCAAGGAAGCTTCCCGGGTGCTGCTATGGAGCGGTAACGGTGAATGGGGCTTACGCAAGGAAGCTGCCCATGTGCTGCTATGGAGAAAAAATGGTGAATGGGGCTTATTCAAGGAAGTTTCCCGGCTGCCACTATGGAGCGACAATGGTGAATGGGGCTTATGCAAGGAAGCTGCCCGGGTGCCGCTATGGAGCGACAATGGTGAATGGAGCTTACATAAAGAAGCTTCCCGGGTGCCGCTATGGAGCAGCAATGGTGAATAGGGCTTACGCAAGGAATCTTCCCGCGTGCTTCTATGGAGCGACAATGGTGAATGGGGCTTACGCAAGGAATCTGCCCGTGCGCCGCTACGGAGCGACAATGGTTGAATGGGTATTACACAAGGAAGCTGCCCAGGTTCCACTAAGGAGAGGCAAAGGAGGATGGATCTTATGTAAGGAGGTTGCCCGGGTGCCGCTATGGAGCAGCAATGGTGAACGAGGCTTACACAAAGAAGCTGCCCGGGTGCTGCTATGGAGCGACAACAGTGAATGGGGATTACGCAAGGAAGCTGCCCATGTGCCGCTATATAGTGAAAATGGTGATTGGGGATTACACAAGAAAGCTTCCCAAGTGCCGCTATGGAGTGGAAATGGTGAATGGGGCTTATACAAGGAAGCTACCTGGGTGCCTTCCTCATGTCTGGCCATGAAGGCATCCCAACTTGTTGGTAGGTTAAGGCAATAGTTGGGGTCTACACTTATGTGCTAGTGAACAAGCGGGATAATACCAAGTGCGTTGGAATCAGTCTGAACAAAGGGAGATGAAAAGTGTGAATTACATGCCCGAAATTTATAATTCAATGAGGGTGGTGTGACGATGAAGGATAACTGTTGACCTTGTTCGAAACACAACATCCATATCACGTTAGCATAAAATGGGGACAAACAAATGAGGGTCAACTGCTAACCGTGATCAAAACACAGGACCTGACTTGAAGTGTTGTCTAAAGTCTTCTGGAGCGTTAGCCCAGGATGGTAGGTGAGCCGATATGGCATGGGACTAGGCCATTAGGGGGTCCCTTAAGACATGAAATATGATGAAGATCCTAATGAAGAACACACAAAGTATGAAGTGAAGTGGTGTAATGCTCAAACAGATTCTAACGCTCATGAAATTATGCCACTGTAATCATGGCATAGGGAATCTTATGCTTAACACATAAGGAATCTCTTATTTAGAACAAGAGGCATCCTATTATTGAATGATAGGTCATACTACAGTTTATAGTCATTTATATAGGACTGTTGGCATCTTATGCTTGGAGCATAAGGCATCTCTTGTTTGGAGTAAGTAGAATCCTATGTTGGTCTCATGGGGTGTGCTACAGTTTATAGTCATGTAGAGAGGACTGATAGCATCTTATGCTTGGAGCATAAGGCATCTCTTATTTGGAGTAAGAGGCATCCTATGTTTGGAACATAGGGAGTACTATAGTTTATAGTCATGTAGGTAGGACTATTGGCATCTTATACTTGGAGCATAAGGCATCTATTGTTTGGAGAAAAAGGTATCCCATGTTTGGGACATAGGGAGTACTACAGTTTATAGTCATGTAGGTAGGACTTTTAGGCATAAGGAACCTAGTAAGGAATGGTGTTGGGGCTTACGCAAGAGCGGCCCTTTCTGGTTTAACCTGGCATAGGAGTCAGGTGATGTGGTTTGTATGAATTTCTTGAGTAACGGTTTGAATTAAGGTACTCAGGTAATTGATTATGAGAATATCAGATCACAACATGTGAAAGGGACCAAGAGGAATATGTCAACTCAATGTATTTTCATGGTGATTGGAGGAGTATCTCGAATCATGGTATTCCATAGGTGGAAGATGGCTGCGCAGAAGGGCGTAATAGAAAATGTCGACATCCCGACCTGAAAAGTTCGCGGTGCGAATCTCCATTTTTAATGGGGGTGAGTGACAGAAGTGAAAGAACCAGCCTAAAAGCCTGGAACCGTATCCCAGTATTGATCCCATGTAGGGGTGTGGGGGCGCAGCCCCTGCGGTATGGACCGGTGGGCGCGAAGGTAGGATCTTTGCAAAGGATAGGTCCTCATGAAGTAGTTTCACGGAGGAAATTTGCTCACGGAGCATGGGGTATCACGAATAATATTTGTAGAGGAATTATTCTCATAGAGAATGGACTCACAGAGCATAGGGGGGATTGCAGAGTGAAGCGGCTCGTAGAGCAAAGCGCTTGCGGAGAAAAGCCGCTCGCGAAGAAAAGACTCTCGCGGAGCCCCTTGCGTAGGGGAATCACTTCACGGAGCTCTAGAGCTCCAAGAAATGGGAGATCAGCCACCCATGGTGCAGTTTGATTTCCTTTATGATGGGGGTGAGCCTGGTATTTATAGGCAATAGGCGCCACGAAGTAGAGCTCGCTTGGTGTGAAGGCGTAGCTTGCTCCACGGCGGGTTCGCAGAGCATCCCGCCTCCTTCCTCTGTGACGGGTTCGTGAATGTCAAAGGGGTTCATGGAGCATCCCGAATCCTTGATCTACGGTGGGTTTAAAAACATCAAATGGGTTCACGGAGCATCCTGCCACCTTGCTCCACAATCACAGAGGGAGCTTCGCGAATGGGCTCCGCAAACCAATTTTCCAACCTAACTTCAAATGTCTTTAACTCCTAATCTGTAACTCAGTTTTGAACCTACGACCTGTCAAATCGAAACTTGAGAAACGATCTACGACCTTGGATCATATATATAATCATTTGGAAAATTTTGTGGATGCGTTTTCTAGGGTAAAAAATGATACCATGAGCATGAGAGACTACCTTATGAGTTATCCTGTCATTGTACTTCTGAGATCCATTGCTAGAAACCTGCTTCCATTCACCTTCACTATCACTATTAGGATTTGCAGAAACTCACACCACCTATACTATGGTTGGACCCAATATGACTACATTATTGTCAAACCAATCCTGAATCAATTCCTTGAATACACAACACTTCTTGAGATAATTTTCATGGAACTAGTGATAGATACAATAGTTGGTGAAATTAGAGAGATTAACCTCTTCATGCTTCTTACAATATTGAGACCTCATAATTTAATGATAAAAGGAACTCTAGAAGTAGATAAGGACCTTAGAATCATTATAAGGAGTAGGTATGGTTTCTATTATATGGAAAAACGGACTCTGGGAGCCTGGCCCTGATGAGGGGAAAAATTCTAGTGAGGAGGAGGAACTTGATTATCTCACCTTATCAGCTATGTTTGACACAATGGTGCCTACCGATTATGAGGTGGGAATTGATGCCCCTCAGGATGAGGATATGGAGGTGGCCCTCACCAAGGCTATATAGGTGGCTCTACCGACAACAATTCCAGTGTCCTAGGGGCCTCTACTTACGCAACAACAGCTGTCTCACCCTTTTCACCCTTTCTTATAGGAGCTATGGGAGTTAGTGGATGTTCTTTTCTGGATTACTACAAGGATTCCTCTAGGTACTAAGCCTTGTTAGAGAAATCTCAAAACCTGCCAATGAAATTTTGAGTGATGAGTGAAGGACCCAATTTAGTCTTCATATTCCCCACACACATCGTTAGCAACTGATCTTGAGTTAGCGACATGTTGAGGGAATATGTGAGGCCCTTCCACCTTGATAAAAAGCCTCTGAGTCAATCATCTGACCCTTTTTTGAAATTGATGTGGTTGAAAATAATTCTCTTGTGTGTAGTGGAGTTGAATTGATAGAAGAACTACTTGTAGAGATCCTCCCAACCATTTATGAACCCAATAAATAACTGGATGTACTAGAAAAACACACGACCTTCTAGTGTCTGTACAAAACAATGGATCTTGGTGGCCTCCTGCTATGCTGGGGTCCCTAGAATAGGGTGGGCCAAGTGCTGCAATAGACCCACCATCCTGTTGAATGGGGAGAATGTGGGGTTCCTGAAATCCAAGGGTGACGAAATATCATCAACCCATGCCAGATACGACTTACCATCATGTGGGATAACCACATACCAGGTCTCAAGAGCCTTAATATGGGAAAAAAATTGGCCATCTAATCACCCTAACAGGGATTCCTATCTTGATGGGGATTCTTGATCACCAGCCCACTGGAAGGCTCTTATATGCAATAGGCAGGCCCAATGAACCGTGGAGTGGCTGGTGGAACAATTTGGGGGGCTACCGAATGGTTAACCTATGGAGCAGCTAGAGGAAGAACTTGTAGAGCCACCTAAGGGGCTTCTGGATGAACAACCTATAGAACCGGATCTTGGAGAAGAGTCTCATATATCTCAGGCTGATTCGATGATGCATATTGTTCTTTCTTTCTATAGGTTCCAACTTCCACCCTATCTAGAAGGGTAGGATTTTCTAGACCACTAAGAGGTAACTCACTGGGAAGATGATGTACCTGCCCCTGTTTCCCCAATCGAGGATCGCCATAATACATATGTCGCTCTGTGACACATTTGGTGAGAAGATAACTGAAAATTGTTTTCTAATCTGCAAGTTATTCGTGCAATGCGGACTTTTTGGGATCATCTTCCATCTTCATCACTAAACCAAATGGGTCAGAGTGTTTGACATCTACAAGGGAGGGATTTACCTTATTGGGGAATCGAATGAAAGGTAATGACTTAATGAGATTTGTGAGGTTGAGAAAATGTCATTGCTGATGAGTGACAACACCTGGGGGATCCAATAAATGTGGTATTATCCCAGGGGATAGGTTCTATTCAAGTATCCCCATATCGACCTCCTTCTCTAGGATCTCAACCATGTTGACCATGACTATTCCTGACATCATATCCTCGATATCACTGAGTGAGTTGGGCTGTCACAGAATCAGGATAAAGTGAAGGGATGCATACTATCCCAAACTGTGGATCTGTATATGTATAGATGCCTTAAATATAACTTTATAGAGCACCATGAGGCTCTGAATACATTGTTTTGGAAGAATCCTATGATAACCGGATGATGCAGGGTGCTAGGCAACATGATGTGAGGCCAACTTAACCAGGCGGCATTGCTGGCCGATAACGTCATAGTGCTCCTGGCTCCTTAGATAATATAGATGATGATGATAGAGATGGAAATTTGTCATTACTAGTGTTCGACAGAGACACATGACTTTTTCCTAGTCGATGGAATCTAGGATGCCATTGTCTGGAATTTGCGATAGGCTAGAACATCTCAGGGAAGTGATCGACATTAAAAATGTCCCATATGCTCCTTCACTCAGAAGTAGGATCTAACATCTGATTACCCCATTCATCAACTGGGGTTATCTAGGTAACTAAAAATGGAACTGACACAGATCACTATAGTGGTGTAATAATTGGTGAGGAGTATAGTGAACGAGCTGAAAAACCATTGTATATTGGGCATTCTCTCAGGGACTGTACTGATTGCATCACCACATCTCTATAGGATGGGGTGTTGTCAAATACTTCCTACGCAAAGGTGGAAGTCATGGGTAGTGGATCGGGCTGGTGTTCATCATCTTACAAACCCTAGAATGACTTTCCGTGATCTCACGTGGAGTTATAGAGTGAATCAAGTGATAGTAGAGAAGCCAACATAGTGAGACCCTAGAAAGGAGCTAAATCCTCCTCCACCTATATTTATCTCCAGAGGGATTTTGGAATATGGTGTATCACACTATCCGTGAGGATGAAGTTGACATGATGATTCCCTTATATAGACCTTGAAATAGAGGAATAATGTGAATGCTTCATCATTGAGTCGTAATATGCTTCAGAATCTGAGAAAAGGACGGGACGAGTGACGATCTGGTGCTTCTCAGGGACCTTCATTCGGTGGTGACAATTATCCCTCCTACCACAGAATTATTCCTCAAGGAAAAGGGGATATTTAACATGAGAAGGGACCTCACGTGGGTTGATGATAGAGAGGTAAGGACCTCCTCTTAGGTTGGATACAATGTGAGGAGGACCTTCACACCTATTGTCGTCAGAGTGGGTAGGACCTCCACTCTAGTGGGCCAGGGTGTGAGGAGCACCCAGATATATGTAGAATGGAACATGAGGAGGACATTCGTGTATATTACCTAGTGCATGGAGAGGGCCCCCATAGTAGGGAGTACTAGAGCAAGAAGGGCCTCCGCTAGAGCTGGCGAGAACATGAGGAGGATCTCCATGCTGATAGGTGATGGAGTGATGATAATCTTCACTTTGATTGACACTTCCATGGGGAGGACCTTCACATGAGCTGATAATGATGTGGTTAGGACCTGAAAAATGGAAAAAAACATCCATACTTGGGATCATGAGCATGGGGAGGACCTTCATGCTAAGTGTGGGAGTGGGTAAGACCATTAATTTGGTCATTGATGGTACAGAGTGGGCCTCAGTACTGAATTCCATCGTCACAAGTCATCCCACAATGGCTGCTGCTCACACCATCGATCAGAAGAGTCAACCCAAACTACCCAATGGGCAGCTGGGGCCTTAATCTTGATCAGTCAGGGAAGTTACCTTGCTCTATAGTAATAGGGGATAAATAATGTGCATAGGTGGTGGCATGGGCCACTAAAGCTATAAAAGACAATGCCCCATGATGGTCGTCCTCCTATGATTGAACCCAACATTGATGCCGAGTCAGATAAACTTGGGCTGGTTGGGCAGGGGTGTGGAACAACTACTCCTTGGTATGTGGGACTAGATGGCGGTGTTGATGCAGCCTGGTGGGAGAACTCCTTGGCATCTACCTAGATGAAGTTGTCCCTAGGTTGACACTAGATTCCCTTACTTTGTTAGAATAAGGGAGAAAATCATAAGAGCATTTCAAGGAGAGGCTCCTAAAATGGTTGAATGTTAGAGTGGGGAACAACGACTCCCTATGAGGCCCTTGGGGTTGGTGGTGAAGTTGAGGCATAGAGGCCTCTATATATTAGCGGGCCATTTCCCTAATTGGGATGACCCCCTCCTGTTCATATCACTGAACAAGATTGTCGATCACAATCCTTTGAATAAACTCTGAAGGTGAGATGGGGAATGACCACCCAATAGTCACATTTTTGGAATCTATCATGCTATAGGTGAAGTTGTTCATGAATTCCACAGTATCGTTCCTCCTACCCCTATGTCTATGGGTAGGGGGCATTGGTTCCCTATAACTGAATCTTGGGTACTACAAAGAAGAGAGATTTATCCATCAGTATAGATATGAGGAAAGTAATATTCAGTACCACAACACCGTTCAATCTTCTATGATATGAGAGAAAGATCCACAATGACAATGCCACATATCAGAATACCCAATGGTCAACTACCCCAAATTCTGGTGAGTTCATTCCAGGACAACTATTTTCTTGGTGGGACCTGAGATCATATATTTGAATCTGGTGACATTATCATCTTTTGATGTCTTGAAAACTACTAATCCCCATATTGAGGAGAATAATTTCATGCTGGGTTCACTATTTCTGTTTCCAATTCTTTCCACTAGGGAACGCCTAACGTGCGTATGTTGATGTGTCTAGTGATGGTCGCACTGTACCCTGAATTCTCACTTTCCAAAGGCGGTTGGCGTCCATTGCCTCTTCAATGGTGTTTAATCCTCGATTGAAATGATATTATGGGATGTCAATTGCTCATTTCATGGATTCATCCTCGGATCTTGTCTCCTAGTCTAGGTCTCACTCATAGATTAATACGTTGTTTTTGAAACTCATTCCTAGGGCCATATCTTCATGGATTCTGTTTAACTATAATGATTCCTCTAGAACATTCCAATGGTTCAAGTTGGGGAAGAAACCTTTAGTCAGGAGAGTAGTTGTGTTGAGGCATTTGTGGCATGTCTTGATGATGAAACACTAAAACATAAATATTCTTCCTCATTAGATGGCTTCTCAAGGGTGTAGAAACCCGAAGCTTCCCATGGTGATCGTAGGGTATCTTATGCTAGAAAAATGTCTCCAAGTCTTTCCTTAGCTTCCCATGTTTAACACAGGGCATTCCTTGAGTTTCACATCTAGAAGAGATGGACTAGACTGATCAGAACACTGATAAAAGTGGACCATATGGGTACATCCCTATGGGGATCACTTGAAATGTTTACCAGATGGATGGATCAAAACACCCAATGAGGACAGACCTTGGGTGGTGTGTCCTAAAGATGAAATATTGCACACCATGAAGGATGATATAGACACCACAAAGGGTGGATCAGAGGGGGTGAACCCCTAGGAGGGTGCACCAATGTTTACCACTGGTTGGGATTGAACCTCAGTGTGGCATCCTATGTACCCTTTATAGTGAACAAGGATCAGAACCCATGTAGTTTGAAGGGTTGATTTCGGGTTTACACACTAAGTTTTCCCAGGTGCGACGTGACCCCACTGTGATAAGGGTGGGGTTATAGAGTAGATAGTTGGGGCTTAGGCATAGAAAACTACCCATATGAATGGAGTGATACCACAAGGATGTGGCGGACCGAGTAAGAATCAGGATGGATAATGGATTATTTAATGAAGTGGATGAGATGAATGGAGTGAAACCGATGTGAATATGACAATGTTGGGGTTGAAACTTAGGGATGTTTCCTACATACCCTACTTGGGAGGAAGCAATAAAAATCAACATAGTTCTAGGATGGGTGATGAGTCACCTAAGGAGGCGGATCATGAGAATGGATGCATGGATGGGACTTGAAGGAAATGGATCATCGGGTTGAGGTGTGATCTTCCCAAAACTCTAGATTTCATGGTAAAGACTAGGATGATGGACTTAAACCTTAGGGTGGTTTTCTACATATACCCTATGGAAAGGAATCAGAGTCCATGTAGTTCAGAATGGGGAAATGAATTGGGGTGTACACAAAGGACAATGACGTAGAGGCATGCTGGGGATTATGTGTGTTTAGTAGCCCATCACAAGAGGGACACTCTTGGTTAGAGGATTATGGATCGAGGGTGGGGCTTATGCATGCTTAGCTTCTCGAGTGGATCAAAACACCTCATGGAGGTGGATCCAAGAGATGTGTCAGAAATAGGGAAGATATCACATCATGAGGGTTCATCCCTAGGAGGGAGCACAAGATTTTATTGTTGTTCAGGTTTGAACCTCAAGGAGGCTTCCTACGTACCCTATATGGAAGTTAGGGATCAAAACCCATGTTGTTTGAGAATAAAATTTAATGTCATGTCGGATGATGGTGAATCAATGTGAAATGGTTGGGATATATGGGTGATAGGCTCAAACCTCAAGGAGGATTCCTACAAACCCTACCTAAGAGGAAAGGATCAAATTCAATGTATATGAGTAGTTTAGGGCTTATGCATGGTTAGCTTCCCATAGAGTATGTCATGGTCGACACTTACTCTAAGACCACATGAATCATGCTTGGTGTTAGAAACAAGAGGTTTCATATGACCTAATGATTGTATCATGAGAGGGGTGACAGTGAGAGATATTGTGTGGGGTTTATGCACTAAGTCATCTTGAGGATATGTAGATTAGGACTTACTCATAGAGGGAAGATTGAGGAGGGTGTCCAAATGTATGAGGAGGATTTGACCATCGCACCGAGATAACCCCATCAAGTTGATTGTTGGGGATTACGTGGAGACTGACTGAGGTGTACATGGAGAAAAAACGTAGAGGGAGAGAGAAGAAAAATTGAAAAGGTGGGAAGTGAAAGACTCCCGGTCCCATCCCCTCTCTAGTCCACTCAGGCCTACCACACATGCATCAACTCATAGTTTAACATAATTTTTGAGGATGAAGGTGCTTGATAGTTTAAACTTCTACAACTGGGAGGATGAAGAATCTCTCCTCACCTCTAGGATATAGATAACTTGTACCAACCCGCACTTGGGCATGGGAAGGCATAAACAATGCTTGCCATGTGTGAGGTGGAGGAGTGTTCACTGAAGGGAATCATGCTAGAATGGCTATGAGAAGACACAATATCTTTTAGCTTGTCTATGAAAAGAAGCACGAGGTAGGTAAATTATGTATTAAACACCACTCGAGGAACCATGAAATCACCCCATATGATCCTAGAGGTCCGCATGAGAGAAGTATTTACAAATAAAAAGGCTTCGTAGAGACAGGATTTGTGAAGGAAAGGTGACTCGCGGAGGAAAGGTTCTTTGTAAAGGAAGGGTACTTCATGAATAAGAGGCTTGGGTGGAGTAGATATTCTCTTTAACAAAGAGATCTTAATTTGGAGAGTACTCCAAAAAGGCTTAATTCTTTTCAGAGCCTCGTGCAACCCAAAGGGGATCCTTACATTGCGAATGGAGAAGGCCTTCACAAAGTGAATCCCCACTATACGTGAGGTCTATAAAGAACCTAAGTAGGAACAAATCGCACTGCCTAAGTACCTTAGGCGATCCATCATTGGGTTCATGAAGAGATTCTTGAAATGAGATATTGAAAGGTAAAATCTCAGAGTAAAAATAGTTTAAGGAGGGGGTGATACTTCTACTTAAAGGCAGTGAAGGTCAGTGGGTTTTGCGGGGCAGCCCATAGAGAATAATTGGGCACCGTCAAGAAAAAGTGACACTGCGAAGGACATTCATTTGCAAGCTGGTCTGCGAAGGGAGTTGGATGCTGCAGAGGATATACATTTGGGAGGTAGTCCATGAAGGGATCTGTATACCACATAGGTAATTAATTTGTGAGCTAGTCCATGAAGGGAGTTAGAAATCGCAGAGGAGATACATTTGCAAGTTGGTCCGTGAAGCATATTTGCAGAGGACCTTTGCAAAACAGACCCCTTGGATGATTTTATCCAGAATTCAAGGCCACTCGGGTCTGCATTTGTCTTTGAACTAGCCATGACTTTGTTTACGCCTTTGGGGGAATTAATTTCATCACAAAAAACAGTTTTACATCCTGTAATAAGGATGTAAACCATGTAGTTTTACATCATGAAACAAGGATGTTGTAAAAATGTTTAACATCTTGTCACTAGGATGTTAGGATATATAGTTTACAGTCTTACAGCTCAGACTATGACATCTTATATTTTTGGGTTCTATGACTAGGACCATTTGGTGTTCCATTAAGTTCATGCATATATAACCATGATTCTATACATTTTAATGTCATACAAGAAGTATTTTGGTGTCATACAGTTAATCATCTTATGATGTAGATGGGATTTCATGTTTTTAATGGTATTTCAACAAATACCAACTATGCAGTTTAACATCGTGCATTAAAGATGAGTTTCATAGTTGTTACACAATGTATTTATTGGAAAATATTGCATTGATAGGGACTATAATGAGCTCTCTATCCATAGATATCTTGGAATAATCTCCATTAGAGTGTACCATGTGTACAATGTAAGTTACTTCCCCCTTTATCTCAAGATTGGGAAGCTTCATACATGGTATCATTGGAGTCCTGAGGAATAGTACCAGTTCAACTTGGAGGAATGAGCAGAGGAAGAATTTCTTATTAAAATCCCATGCCATCTGATTTTGATGGACCTCTAAGTGATGCAAGGTATGCAATATTTTCTCATCTAGTCACTCCAATTCACCCATTTATTTATAGTATTGATCATATATGGATAATTGATCACATATGGAAATTTGGAGTGAGGGAAACTATACCTCAATGGGTAGGATCACTTCTGTCCTATATACAAGTGAATACAGGGTTTCCCACATAGTGGTGCACCTTGTAGTATGGTAGGTCCACAAGGCATTCAAGAGTTTCTGAGGAAAATACAATTTATCCTAGCTTCTTGTTCGCATCCCCAATGGATTTATGGAAATACCAAGTGGTTAGTGACCTCCTTGGTATCAAGATCTAGAATTTATGTGTAATTCTAGGCAGAAATGTCCTAATGTTTCTTTAGGAAGGAGTTATATACCCTTTGTTCTTTGGAATACATGGCTTCACTAATTAAAGTGGGCCATGGATCTTCTTATGTATGTAAATTTATTTATCTGATTTCATCAATAGTGGTAGAAACCCCTTCCTCAAATGCTAGAGGGAAATACCAAAGATCGCTCTATTCCTCCTATACCTCTTCCTCTTCCACATTACTCTGAGAGGAAGTAGGAAATAAAGAAATCTCTCAAGATTTAGGAGAGGATTTGAAATTTTGACATCCAAAAGATGAATCAAATTCTTATGACACATATGTAAATGTGGGGTCTCTTTGAACCTCCAGATGGGATGGAGTGAGGGATGGGGAAGGATAATCCTCATATTCTCTTGGTGATAAGAAAACCTATTCTGAATTAGTTGATGAGGCTGAGATTTTTCATTGCTTAGGGGATGAAATGAGGGAATTTTTATCTGAACTTTTACCACTATCAGGAGAGTCGGTGACCTTTTCAATGTTTCCAGGATCTGTTTTAATGTTTGATATTATAAATATTTTTGAATATGAGCCTAGATTTGGACCCATTTCTTCAATATGATGGATATGAAGAATATATTATTTACTTAGTTGTGTGAATAGATTATCTGGGGTCATTTATAGACCATTTGAGGTCATTACCCAAGCAACACTATCGATCATGGGTTATTTCCCTTCCCTCTAGTAGAATCTTGCATCAATGTACTGAGTTTCACATGACTTGAACGAGAATTTATCACCATAAAATGAACCAATTTTACCTTTAATAAAATATTTGAGGCATTGGTGATATAATGAAGGTATTATTACATGTGGGTGAAACCACAGTCTTCCCAAAAGAACGGTGAAAGTTGTTTCTTTCCGAAAAACCTGAAATTCTGATTCAAACAAAAGGTTGTCAAACCGTTCCATGAGTTTGATTCTACTGAGAGGATTTTGATCTCTCTTTTCATAACCCTATAGTGTCAGAGTGGAAGGAGAACTATAATCTAGTCAATGAAGTGTTTAGAATGGAATGAGGTTGACTCCTGAGCCATTTTCAATGAAATCCTATTGGATATCAAAACCATTTATTCTGTCAGATTCATAAAAAGGTCTGATGTTCCCTTGTATAACGGAATCTTTGAATTTTTCTATGAAATATATGATCGTGTGTCATTATATAGGATCTATATCTACATGATAAATTATAGCAGCTACAACTTTAGCCTCAAATTCTTCTTGTATTTACAAGGCATCTAAGAGTACTTCCAAAGGTATTTTGATAAACTCAAAGCATCTAGGATCAAAAAATTGGTTAGAACCTGGGATAATTACTTTGGTAATGTTATAATACTAGGATAAAGGTCTATTATACCTAGTTTAAGGATGTTATCTCATGTGTTATTTAGGAACTGAAGCACTTATCATAGGTAGATCAGTTCTTGGAAAAGGAGTTGAAGGTTCTCCCATCATTGGTGGGTTTAGTTGACTAGGTCTGCCTATGCGATGAGGCTGATTTGGAAATGGTGACCCCTCTAGTTAGTCTTATAGTATGATCAGGTTTGGGAAAAACCTATAATGTATGGGGGAAATTTATTTCTTCTTATGAGCTCGCTGAAGGTCTCTCCTATGATTTTTTGGCTATGCCGATGGTCAGAGTAGGGAAGTGGTTTGAGTATTTATTTCTTCTATGATCACATCTTCCTCTCTATCCTCAACCCCTATGGCCTCTCCCCCTTATTCCCTAATTGGATGTAGAGAACTCGGGTTCATATCCACACTCATCATCTTATATGGGATATATTAAGTGAATAATATTAATGGAACCTAAGATCAAATCCTCGTCTGATAAGGACTCTATTTGGTGGGTCAACTCTTGTTTTACCATTTGGTGGGGTAGTGCCCATGCTTTTGGGACCAAAGGCATAAAGTCCAATAGAGTCAAAGAAAACTTTTTCCTTGGTACCAGTTTATCTTCCATTGTTTTATTTCCACTCTTTCGGCCATGTCATTTCTTGGAAGACTAGATTTTGGAGGATTATGGCACCAATGGAGTCGATTGTGTCATAGAAGAAGAGGATGATGGAATAATTGGTTGTTTCAACTATGCTCAGAGGATAGGATGAATCTAGTTGATCATATTTATAACCATCAAATCACTAAATGTTTTTGTAACAATCTTAGTAACTTCCTTCCATTCACTATCTTCCTCTGGATCGATGGTAGATGCACACACTATCTCAATGAGTGACTTTCCCAACTTTACCTATCCAAAATCCACCATTGTTTATAGGATGTTTTTGAAAACAAAGCATTCCCGAATAGTGTGCCACACTGTTCGGTGGAAGGGGAAATATTTTGGGAGATATTTGAGGCTATCCTGATCAGGCCTCTTGGGTTTTGGTAACTTGAGAAAGTTTTTTTCCAATTCCTTGATGAAGTATCTAGGGACTTGATTATCTTGGAAAAAATAAAACTTATTCTTTATCTCCTCAAACTATTTTCACATATGATCCCATTTCTCATCCTGATGAGGTAGGTGTTTTTTATGACGCTTAGGAGGGGGTGCCGTGCGATATGGTGTGAGATTTGGAACTAGATCTAGGTTAGGGGCTGGTTTAGGCATGATCGCAGTAGCTTCCTGTTTACCTTTTTTATTAGCTTGTGATGCTAGAATTACTTAGAACTTGGAATTGTTTCACAAGATAGAATCCTATATTTTTTGATCCACTACAGCGAGATCCTGAAACCCAATTTTTTATTTTATAGGGATGAGTGGTGTATGAAACTCAACATGGAGGTTATTTTTAGAGATATACAACAAATATTCTTGGGGATGATGTAGGTTTTGGGAGTAGGTCAACTCTTTCCATAAAGAAATGGAATATGAGACCCTATAATTCTCAAACTGTGTAAAATTTGAGAGGTTGAGGAGTATTTTATTTTTTAGCATTGAGCTAAATTGAAAGAGAAATTTTCGACAGAGATCTTCCCATCCCATGATTGACCAATCTAGAAAACTAGTGTACCATACAAAGGATGGCCCTTGCAATATTTTTACAATGCATCTGAGTTACACTACTTCTTATTGTGTAGGTGTCCCCATAGTTGGATCACATTAGGACATGAAATGCATTAAAGTATACTCATGATCCACTTATCCATTAAATATTGGAAATGCAGGGTCCCCAAAATTTGGTGGGGGAGGGTTCAGATCCGCCTGTATAGGGAAAGGACTATTTTTTGGTTGTACTGGTGCACACCATTATTCAAAAGCTTCCAATTGAAATATAAATGACCCAATAGTATTTAGGATCACTTGAGTGATGTCTGTTTGAACAAGGGATTGGGCAGGAGTAGAAACTAGTAGAGCCATATGTGGGAGCTTTATTTGTACCCATGGTGGGTAACCCACAAGAGCTGGCCCATTCAGGTGTGTCTGAACCAGTCTTTCTTGTGTACCTAAAGAATAGAAATCCTGATACCTCACTACTAGGGGGTCCAAATATATTTTTCATCAGTTATACACATTGAGAGAATGTTTTGGTATCATGTCAATTACTGGGGTGATCTCCCTTTATTGAGGTACACTAGTTTAGAGTGAAAATTAAGGCTATGTTTTTAAAACATATCTGATGGGAATATTTCCTCAGAGTATTTTAGCATTGAGTATTCTTAATTATTTAATATCTTCCTCTTGATGATAAAATATTTCCTTGAGTTTGATCGATTCAACCTCCTCATAAGGTTGGTGAGGCACAACCTTTACATTACCCTTTTCTTCGGTGGATGGTCACTGAAAAGGTGGTAATGGAGTGGTTGAGGTAATCCCAAAATTCAGAGAAAGTCTCTAACTTCGGGTGTGTAAACCACCAATTAATTTTTTCTGTGTGGACCATATTATAAACTAATAATTCATCTTCTCAGTCCTTTTTATTGGTCTAGTGTTTTGTAGTGTCTATAGGGGTGGTGTTAATGAAATTCGTTGATGCATATTTAATTGTAGGAGTTCCATAATCCTCCTTAAGAGAATGATTTTTTGTGCCCTACATGAGGCCCCATCCACTTCTACACTAGAAATCTTGGAATAGTTTGGAGGATGATGATTCTAAGGGAATATCTAGATAATTTTTTCATCATATTCCAAATGAGGGCACTTGGTCACTGGATGGGATGAACCGGAAAGAGTCATTTTTTGGAACATTTTACTAATCAGGAGAAGATTGAATTCCATTAGAGAGGATGTTGTAGAGGTAGAAAAGACCCTATTTCTATGGGATGGGGATGCTTTTGTTCTATTTCCATAACCCTTTGAACCTTTTTTATGATATTTAAGGTTGTGGTAAAAGAATCTCCAAGCCCAGCGGGCTAGGGTTGCTCCTGGATTTCCTTGGATGTTACTGCTATGACTACTTTGTTGATTTTACAGAGCCATATTTGAATATGAGATGGGTGCATTATACATTTTTCACCTAGAACACTTTCTTATAAACGCATTTTCATAATTTGAGACATTTTTGATATTTTTTTATTTACTTCCCTTAAGCTGCAATTTTTCTCAATATTTTTCGATGATTGATGAAAAAGTCTTTCTATATATCTCTCTCTTCTGAAATGATTTCTATAAGAGTTATTAAGGGATAGTTTTTTATTATCATACCTTCTATTGTGAACATAGTATATTTTTTGAAGCCTTCCTGAAGCTATTAAATTGAACAATGTCATTTTTGGTTATATTTTATGATTGGTGATTGTGGTGAAAATAAATGACCCATATTCACCCCATCCCTTGATATGAACATTGGATGTGGAATCTGTGATCATTTGAAATAATTCATTTAATACACCGGGACATGTGCGCTGAAGGGATACTTTCTATTTCCCCAATTTTGTATGTCATGCAGTTAGGAGAGCTTCCAAGCCAATTTGGTAGTGTATCCCTTCTATTAACTCTATGTGTCTTAGGTATTTTTCATTAGGTAATACTTTTTTCTCCTAATGACAATGATTGTTCCATATATTAAGGAAGATATTGTGCACACAATCTTCCAACAATGATTCTGGAAAGGTTTACTAAGGAGTGGATAAATGATAGTACATGACTCATATGTCATCTTTAGCCAATGGTTTTCTCATGTTCAACATGTCTTCTTCATTTTTCGCCAGAGGCTCCTCGACCTAGTCTGACCAAAATAGTCACTTTTCTACTACTTTATTGTATATAGTGAGATCAGTAGGAAATTCATCTATAATATTGGAAGTCAGGCGATCCAAGGATGGTTTGGAGAATAAATATCACATTGGGATGTCTTCTGGATGACAAATTATTTCACTTCTCAATGGAAAGGCATCAGAAAATACTAGACTCATTTCCCCAAGTGTCTCATGGTAAGAGGGTTTTGACATCATCAAATCACCAACAAGAATACCACATTAATGAAGTGAATGCCGTTATGGAGAGGACTACCATTAGGGTTTGACATCCTACTACAAGGAGAATTCCTGCAGTGTATACCCTATAGAGGACCTTCAGTGTGGTTGATAGTATGGAGATGAAATTATTTATATTTGATATTTTGTTTGCATGGAGGGATACATGGATCTCATTAGGATATGGGCTCTCCATATCGACCAGATTCAAAACATGAAGAAATCCTTCATGGTGAGGTGTCTGGGGATGACCTTTAGAAATAATTCTAATATTCCTATAATTTGGTCCTAGGAGAGTAGGATCTTGAGCTATCACAGATAAGCATTTGATGGATTCAAGAACTCTAGCGTTAAGAAGAGAAGGATCACATATTAGCTCTTCATTTTCTATTCTTCTCTTGTGAGGCTTATTTTTGGATTCATTCTCATGGGATAATAGGGACTCTTTTTGGGGAAATTAGTTTTCAAATATAGAATCATTTTTGGTTAGATACCATGTTTTTACTCTAAATTTCTAATAGGTTTTTGGAATTTTGGTTGTAGTTTGTGCCTACCAAAGAGTGGCCATTATAATTGGTCAATTAACTTCAGTTGAAATGGGGGTATTGAGCTGATCTAGATGTCCATATATCATGGGGAATTTGGACCATGACCCTCCTGGATGGATCATAGGTGTGTGTATTCTCTAGAGTGACATGTTGATGAGTTTCTCTAATTATGAGGACAAAGTTGAATGTACTTATCAGAGTGACATGTTGATGAGTCACCCCAATTACAGGGATAAAGTTGTGTGTCCATACCTTTTCCACTATCTATTACATTATTATATCATAGAAAATTTGTAATACATGGCTAATAATTTGTGTCATCCCTTTTACCATTATGAGAATGTATTTGGTAACTTCTGTGGCTGGAACATGGATATATTCCCATTATGTAGCTAGAGCATGGATGTGTGCCTAATTCTATACTCCATTTCCTATTAGTGGATACTAATAGTACTCAGGTGCAAGGGGGGATGTATGGGTCCACCCCTATTTGTTTTTGAGACTTTCCGATTGATTTCTCCAATTGATGTTAGGTTAGGTTGAAAGTCTTGATAGATGCAGGCAGGCGTGTGAGCCCGCTCGTGGTTTGCCACCAAATTTAACTAGTAAAATTTATTGATACATGTAGGTGTTTTTTCCTACTCATGGTTTTCCATTGAATTTTGTTGCCGGAATTGATTGATGTAGGTAGGTGTTTGTTTCTTCTTGCAGATTGCTGCTATATTGGATTTCCAAGCTTCTCTAGATACTTTTGAATTGTTCCAGCATGCCTAACTGGTATGGGAATGTGTTTGTGATTGTTCATGGTTTGCCGCTGAATTTGACTGGTGGGATTCAGATGGAACATAGGTGTGCGCTTGCTTACCATTTTCTAGTTATTTCCCTCAGTGTTCCATCTTACATTCTGGGGTATTAGTTACTTGAGTTGAACTTATAAATAAAGTACCCCATCATACTGAGGGTTTGTTGTTACATGACATTGGTGGTGGAGAATTCTTACATGATCCCTTTCGAGGGACCCCTTTTCTTTCTAGGTGAGTCCATTTTTATCCCCTTTATGTGCCTCCCTAAGATAAGGGTGGATCTTATTGGTGTGTTCTAGGGAAGGTCTCCTGAAACAATTTGAGATGAAAATTTGTTTCATCTACTTTTGGGCTGATAAACCACATTGAGTGAATTAATATCATGGCTTAATAAGATGGAGGGAATATTGATCTGAATATAGGGTTTGGAGGGTACCATTTTGGTGGTACTCCTAAACTAATGTATTTGAAACCCAACATATGATGGGTGGAAGACAATGTCCTTTATTTCATTATGGACCTAGCTTGTACAGTGGATGATGCATACATCTATGAGAACCGGTATGATGCCATTTGGATCGAAGGGAGATCTATTGAATGTTCATAAATTAAAGGTGACAAAAAAAACAAGATAACCTCATCAAAGTAGAATCTCAATAAATGAACACATGCATAATTGATTATCTTGTTTGGACCTCTTTAATTTTAGAGAAAAAGGGTCCAAATGAGTGGGTGGCACCATCATTTTGGTTAAGGTTTCACATTGTATTCACCATTTTTTTCAAATAAAACATAAGTGTTTTTTACTCGATTGTATGATTTTTGGGGTTTGAATGGTTGAAAAATCATTCACATCAGATCCACCATTTTTGAACAACTTCCAATATGTTTTTTTCATGGATCTAGAAACACCCAACGGTCCCCTTATTTGAGATATTTTATGAGCCTTCTTTCGAAAGTTATGTGGTTGTTGAGAAATGGTCCAAAACTTCTTAACGAATAACATTGGTTGAGAGGATGGGAGCTCGTGATCATCACAACCTTATGGGGGGAATTATTTCCTACCTAAAGACCCTCTTAAAGATCTATTATATATTCAGGAATCTTTCATTCATTCCCAAGTATAACATGGGTCACCCATGAATTAAACATAAGTTATTAGTATTTATGAATTTTAGAATCATCTGTATGTTTTTGGGGTTCTTCATCAATGGAAACCTTTTATACAAAGATTATAAATTCTTTGGTCCTTTATTATTACAGTGTTGGTTTTAAGACACACATGTTGAGCAATGAATATATAGGTAGGCTATATTCCATAGTTCATAGGGTGTCTTTTTCAAAATAGGTCTTATTAAAATTCTATTCATTATATAACAAGCTGTATTAACAGCTTCTGCCCAGAAATATATAGGTAGGCTATATTCATTTAACATAGTTCTAGCCATTTCTTGAATAGTTCTATTTCTTCTTTCTACAATCCCATTCTGTTGAGGTGTTCTTGAAGCAGAAAAGGTGTGTTTAATACCCATGTTTGAGCAAAAGGAATTAAATTCCTGGTTCTCAAATTCTCCACCATGATCACTTCTCAATGAGATTATATTAAAACCTTTTTCATTTTGAACAGATTTACAAAAACCTTCAAATAAACTAAAAGCTTCACTTTTAAATTTCAAAAAGAAAATCCAAGTAAATCTAGAATAATCATCAACTAATACATAAACATATAATTTACCAGCTAAACTTGCTACTCTTGAAGGTCCAAACAAATCCATATGGATAAGTTCTAGAGGTTTAGTTGTAGCAACTTTATTAACAGATTTGAATGATGATTTGTGTTGCTTGCCAAGCTGACATGCATCACAGAATCTGTCATTTTCAAATTTGAGACTAGGCAAATCAGAAACTAGATGTTTCTTAGATAATTTATGTAAAGCATATATATTGCAATGACCAAGTCTTCTATGCCAGATCCAGGATTCACTTATATTAGCAGTTAAGCAGTTTACTTGTTGTTTACACAAGGAATACAAATCCAAAGTATAAACATTATCAGTTCTGGGTGCTCTAAACTTAAACAGTTTATCTTTAGAAACAGTACAACTATTGTTAGTAAAATCAACAGTGTATCCATCATCACAGGGTTGAGAGATACTTATCAGATTGTGTTTTAACCCTTGTACATAAAGTACTTTGTTGATTGAGACTGTCTCTGGATCTCCAACTGTTCCAATACTAATAATCTTTCCTTTGGCATTGTCACCAAAGGTGACAAGTCCTCCTTCCTTTCGAGTAAGAGAAGAGAAATTAGCTGAAGTTCCACTCATGTGTCTTGAGCAGCCACTGTCCATATACCATATTTCTTTCTTTCTTTGGTGACCTGCTACCTGCAAAGACATTCAAACAAATTGCTTTGGTACCCATATTTTGTTGGGTCCAGGAGTGTTAGCAAGCAGTGATCTGGGTTAGTACAGTGGCAAGGAGAATTCGCTTTGAGATGGAGGAAGTTGAGGAAGAGAGAAGTCAAGAAGGACTTCAATCTAGAAGGAAGAGGTCAATTGATGATGAAATTATCTCTCCTGCCTTGAAATCCTCTGAACCGGTAATTTCTTATTCATTTGTGAGAGAAGCTGTTGTGGAGCGGACTGCACCGATAGAGGAACCAGTAGCTCAACCAGAAATTCAACTAGAACCTCAAACTGCTGCTGTGGCTGTTGAAAAAGTAATTCAACAAGAACAACTTATGGAGGCAGTGCCTGGTGAAGAAGTGGCCCGACCTCAAGAGTTACATGAAAATATTGTTCTTGATCATTCAGTAGAAGTAAGAGAGACTACTGTTCGTGATGAACATACTTCTGAAGTTAATACAGAGGTACTTCAGGAAGATTTTTCAGTAGAAGAGTTTCAGGCTTCAAAGGATAGTTCAGTGGATCAACCTTGTCAGGACAAAGAACAGTCAGATGCAGATTCTTTACCACTTGTCCTGCTTCATCAATCTGATTCTGGACATGAGAATCAAGCACAGGGTGCCCCTGATTCGAGAAAAGAAGAAGTTATTGAGTTATATAAGCGTATTTCTCAGTTAGAATCTGAGAATGTTAGTCTCAGAAATTCTCTGAACTTAGAGCAGTTGAAGTTTCAGAAGCTGAAAGAATCTACTGTTTCAAGACAGGAAGTAGATTTGTTTAAGACTGATATGCTGCATGCTGTTGATCAGTTAAAATCAGAGATGGTAAAGAAAGATGATTTGTCTGAGATGAAGATTTACATGGAGAATAAATTTGAGTCTGTTGCAAATAGTGCTGTGAGTGGATCAGGCTCTTCACCTGATTTGATTCGAAGATTTCAAGCAATTACTGGAGCACTGAGCAATATGAGTGACAGATTACATGATCTTCAGTGTAATAGTGCCCCTTTGTCAGTTTTGCTAGATAATCAGAAATTTTTAGTGGATCAGTTGACATCTGGAGAGCAACCGATTAGGATTCTTTTGAATCAGTTATCAGAAAAACTGGCTCTTTTTGTTGAAAAAGAAGAAAGAATGCATGAGTTTTTCAGAGTTAATTTGATTGAAGATATTCATATGACTCAGGAGAACAGAGATCTTATCATCAAGTTAGGAGATGGGATGATGAAGAGGCTCAGAGAACAGTTTACAGAGATCAAGACCGCGATTCAAAGGAGATAGACACCTTTCTTTTCCCTGTCTTATCCATGAACCTTGATTCCTCTGTATATCACAATCGTTTTTATATAATAGCTTGTGAATGAAAATTCTTTTCTTACTCTTTTTTTTGTTTTGTTATTTATTGATTTATGATTGAGTTAGCCAGTATAAGAAATTCACTTATTCATACACAGTTAATTATAGCATTTACTTATAGTTCAGTGCAATATTGAATGTGTTCAAATCCGCAATTTTTCATTCTTTTTGATATCACAAAAAGGGGGAGAATTTGGATAAACACAACATTTAAATTCATTTGTTTCCTATGAAGAAATTTGGATATATGGGAGAATTTGGATATATACGACATTTATCTTTTATCTATTTTTTAGCTGAAAATTTATTTTTATGGGGGAGAAATTTTATAGTTAAATATTGTTTTAATCCTTTCAGAATTCTAAAATTTTATAAAACTAATTTTTCAATAAAGATTGCAATTAAATTAGTTCTATTATTTTTATGGGTTTTGTGATCATCAAAAAGGGGGAGATTGTTGAGCAATGTATTGTTTTCAAACAATTCAAAATAATGTTTTTAAAGGGGGAGATTATTTCAAATAATACTCTGTCTCTTTATGATGATTTTGATGCTCACAAATACCCTTAATTATTTACTAATTATTTCGTTGAGTATTTTGCAGGAATTTATTTTATTTATTTATTTTATACAACGAGATTTTATACTTCATTTATTCCGAGATCAATTTTAGCGTATTCTGGAATCACTGTAGCGCGAGATCAGTTTTAGCGCGTACTGGAATCACTGTTCATACCCTACGTTGATAAACGTAACGTATGGATGAAAAGTTTACTTTTTATGTTAAAAGAAACGTATGGTTAAGGAACCTTACGTTATTTTGAAACGTATGGTTAATGAACCTTACGTTGTTTAAAAGTATGAAAGAAGAACATTACGTTTGGAAGGAACCTTACGTTTTTGTTGTTGGACAAGTATGGAAGAGAAACTGTACGTTAGTTTTCAGTGTTGAGTTTGTTTCTCAAAAGTATGGATCATCAACCTTACTTTTATAATCAACCGTACGTTCTTTGGAGAGTTGAAGCAAGACAAAGTATGGATGATCAACCCTACATTTGAATGCTGAAGAGAAAGTATGTATGTTCAACCTTACGTTTGTGAACCTTACGTTTGTGAACCCTACGTTTGGAGCCACGTCATCAATCCTACGTTTGGCGTCGGGATATTTTTGACAGACGATATTTCCTTTTGAATTAGTCAAACAAGCGGATTATTAGGCGGATTTCGAGCTGATTCTTAAATACGACTTTGACTGAATCAAAGTCGATTTACAACGGATTAATGATTGATTTAAACGGAGCTTTTTATGCCGATTCTTTAGGGGAGTTACAACGGCTCTGTTATTTCATTTAATATCGCGAATCTAAAGGAGATTTTCATGGATCTATTTATGCAGAAGATTTTCTCATATTTGAATATATATGTTCTATCTTGGAAACTTCGGATATATATATATGCACAGGAAAGTGTATGATATACATAGATTGATCTTTTGACGAGCAAGAAACAGAGGCTGTGTGAAAGCGTTCTTTTCTGGTGATTGAGAAGAAGTGTAAAACCTTTATTACCGAAGGAAGATCTTGATAGCAGATTCACGTGTTCTACATCGACTATCTGTTGTGAATCTACTACTACTGAAGTTGTGAAGTTTCTTATAATATCTATTGCAACTGGATCGACTCAGAACTGTTTTGATTACAGATCTTTATTTTCTGAAGACGACGATCTATCTACTGTCAATTGCATTCTGTTGCAATTGTGAAGAACAACTGGAGAAGTGTTTCTTTATCGAAACCCTTTTTATTTCTTTTGAGTGATCAGCTTCTCGTTCTAAGCTGTGTGGGTTCGTGTTTGAACCAGGAAGGCTGTGTTTTCCTGAATCTTGTAAAGGTGTCAACTGCCTGTACTCAGTTGTGAACGGGTCTGTGGAAACGAGGACCAGATAGTGAAAATCGCCAAGCTCGTGGATTTGAGCGTTGGTGGAGTGGACTAGGGGCCTTCTGTTCCCCGAACCACTATACATCCGTGTGTTCATGCTTTTACTTTTTCCGCTGCATATTTAATCGTGCAAAAGCATAGTGGAAAGAATTTGTCTAAATTGAAGAGATTGTAATAATTTTGAAAAGACACAATTCACCCCCCTCTTGTGTGTAATCCGTAGATTCAGATACAACAACACATTGGGGTGCTCTAGAGTTTATCATCATTTAGGGAGATGAAAGTTGTTTTGATATCAGGATCAGTCCCATAAGATGGGTTTCCTACATATTCTCCTAAAAGGAATTAGAACCCATAAAGTTTGGTTCCACTTAAAAAGACACATCATACCTTTAATGTCGTGTGATGAGGACCAAACCATGAAATTTAACGTCATGTGGTAAGGACGTCTAGGAGAAAGGTTACTAGTCAATGTTTGGTGTAAGACTTATAAAAAAGTAGTCCAAGGAACTTTGAAGGGATGTAGTCTCCATGGTTAGATATGACCCTATTAAAAATATGGCCCAAAGAGAGTTAGGGTTGATTTGGGGTGTTGGGTTTGGACCTCAAAGAGTTTTTCTACATATCCCATTTGGACGGGAATCAAATCCCACATAGTTCAGATAAGGTTAAGGACCCACACCTATGGAGGTCCTGTAAAGGTTTTTTCTTATATGGAATGTGGTCCATTAAAGGGATGATTTGTGGAATTATACTGAATAGGAGGCCATTTTGGTTGGATACATGGGTTTGAGGACCCACACCTATAGAGGCCCTTTAAAGGAAGGCAAGAGGAAGATCAAAAAAGGTTATCTTCTAAGACATGTATTTGATCATGAAGGTATCATTATTGTAACTGGACTCTAAGACCACATGAGTCATTCTCGGTTTTAGAAACAAGAGAAATAAAATGATATGAAAAATTTCATAATCTAAATAATCATTTGGTGGATGAGGGCGGGATGATGGTAGAAGAATAAACGGATTTAATGTGCTGATCTTCTTTCCCTTTTCTTAACCAGGATAGCCACATTAGACAACCCATCTAGATATATTCCAAAAGAAATTTGATGGGTTTACACTAGGAGGGATTCCCTATCTCCTAGTTCTAGATAAAAGAGGATGATAATACACTAATCCACATCAAAGATAAAAGAAATCTTTACCCACCCTATCACTGTCTGAAATGGGAGGTACCTAGTATCAAAGATAAGAAGGGGAGGATATATTTCTAGAGATTATTTCTGATATTGGGGGGTCATTAGCAATTCCACCTAGTGTTAGGGTCCTCATGAATAAAGAGATGAATAAATTCATACAGCTTGAGGAACCTACCCATCAGATAAGAAATGCGTGGGACACCTCTAACCAAAGGAATGCATAACTTAATGGGAGAAACATTGGTGTGTCTCTTTCTATGGTTGTGAAATTCAGGAGGCTTCTTTGAAGACTTTGGCTTGGTATCCCTCATGTGGGAGTCCCGTGGAAGGGGGTTCCCTACCATTAGTGGAATGAAGAGGTATCAAAGAAGGCTCATGTAGTTGGAGGGTAGGTGAGCGAAAGGTTTCTCGTGGTAGGTAAATCCTACATGGATAGGAAGTGATTTTCACATGGTAAAGCCTACGTGAGTCAGAGGTGAATTATAGATGAAAGACAACCTAGGAAACAACATTTGGGTGAGGCCTTGCTTTTGGACCTAAGGGTCTCCTCACGTGTCCCGGGAGGAGTCTCACATAGTTCCCAAATTTGTAAAGGTACCTTTGTGCTAGTCACTCTTCATTAGGGAGGATGTGGCTACTCGTATAGGTGTTTTGTGTTTCACACCCTAAAGGGACTTTTATCCAACTATTTTACTTTGATTCCCTATTCTCTTGGGTTTTTTATAGATACCTAAGTGGTTTTAAGGGACTGGGTGGAGGACTAGGGTAAGCAGAGAATCAAGGCTCCCCTAGGTAATTTTTTCATTCAAATGAGGATCTACAGGTCCTATTTATAGACAAACAAGGGACCCTAGGTGAAGTATTTTGTCTAAGTATATAAAATGCGTAGGTGTTGTGTATAGGTGTTGTTCACAGGGGTGGATATCCCTTCTGGGCCACGTAGGTAGGGCCTGCACGAGCCTCTTGGTAGGAAGGGTGTGTGCGTGCCAGTTGGATTGGGTGAACCCCTTTATCATCCTTGGTTATCTTCACTCTTTTGTTTCTTATGGTAAATTCTCATTAATTATTTTCATCCCTTTATGACAAAAGGAAATTCCAACAAGAGATAATCATTTGGATTATGATTTGAAAAATCATGATTTGAGGAGCATGTTAATAATTTTAAATGAAATTTTTCTATGTTTTTTTCATGCTTTGAATTTATGATATTTTAATTAATTTATTTAATTATTCATATTCATTTCCATGAGTAGTTTTCCCAACCATTCATCTCATTCCTAAGACATATTATGATCCAATATTTTCTATTCTTTATACAATATATTTCTTGTAAAATTTTGGAATTTTCTCTTATAAAACATGCTTAGAATCTTATCAAAGCTATGAATAAATAGATTCAATTTTAATATGATTGAGGAATTCCTTTTTATTTTACCCTTTATCCTTGGACCCACCTTTCATTAATCCTTTTTGAGCCCATATAACCCATGAAAATACTTATTATGTAATGAGACAATTTATATGGATATCTTATCAATTCCCACCTTTACTTAAAAGTTTTGCATGATATTGAAATTAATAAGTGTAAGAGAGGGATTTTTTAAGGTTTATCGGGATATACTTCATTGAGGATATTTTTCCAAGGGATTTTACATTATGATTTGGTGAAAGGCCGTATATTTTTAATTGTATTTTATTTCTCACCCCTCTTGATAAATAATAATAATAATAATAATAATAATAATAATAATAATAATAATAAAATGGGTTGTGTCTTGGGAGGATAAAAAATCACCACTGCCAAACTGATGATCTTCGATCATATGTGGCTAGGTGGTGGATGTGATATTTTTCTTAATCATAGCTTTCAAAATAAAATAATAATAATAATAATAATAATAATAATTATTATTATTATAATAATTATAATAATTATAAGAAAGACCAAGAGATGTTGATTCATTCATTGTGCTTACATGTATTATGGGTCTACTTTGAGATTTTTATGGGGAATAGAGAAATCAAATTTGTAAAGGGAGATATTTTTTAAGATTATCATTTGATATCATGCATTATGATTTAGAGTAAAACCTTCTTTTTGAGATTTAATTTTTAAATAATTTACCTAACTACCCTAAATCCTCAAAGTGAATTGAACCTAATAACGAAGCCCTAAAGATTATTTATGATTATGTATTTATACGGTAGAGATGCTAGATGCCTTGAAAGCCTATGGTAAGTGACATGTTCTTGAGGTTTATATTGAACTCTACTTACATCTATAAATTGATGATGATTGAAACTACTCAGATGAGGTAAGTTTAAAATTAAATTCATATTAATAATGACATTAAAAATAAAAATAGATGATTTAGAAGGCTTGGCTATTTCAAAAGATGAAAAATAAAATAATTGGTTGATTTTTTTTTCTTTGAAAGATGAGGCGTTAATAAATTTTCTACATGTGATTCTCAAACATTTTACTTTCCATTTGATCAGTGATTTTTATTGACATTGATTTTAAATAATGATAGTGTGATGATCCATTGTAGTATTTTGGGATTCCATCCTTAAGGAAAAGTATGAATTTATGTGTGGGAGGATTTGATAAGTTCATTTATTATATACATTTTTGATAATAAAATACATTGA
Source organism: Viscum album (assembly GCA_963277665.1). NCBI lineage: Eukaryota > Viridiplantae > Streptophyta > Magnoliopsida > Santalales > Viscaceae > Viscum > Viscum album. Next base: position 184,371,601 of record OY728155.1, on the reverse strand, counting down.
TTTTAAAGTTTTCTATTATTAATGTACTCATATACACTTAAGGTTTTCTTCATATTTTTTAGGATGCTATAAGTTATGGGAAATGGGAAAAAGGAGTGGTAAAGATCATTATATCCATTTAAAAGATGATTTTCTACAAAGACGGATGATCATGGAGCACTTATAGGGAACAAAACTAAATATACAAGGAAAAAAGGGTCCAAGACCTTAAAATTGAATTCACATGTCATGTAATCATTACACATCACGAACCGATGCAAGGCGTGAAAGTAATAAAAGTCATGAAGTGGAAGAAACCAACCTTAAGTGAAGACAACATCTGTCATGGATTGAAACATATGTTTTATGCTATGAAACATGTGAATATGACCCAAAAAACTTATAGATCAGGTGCTCATTACCCATGGTGCAATATTTACACGTTGTGTAATCATTACATGATGTGAAAAGGTCTAGACGACCCAAAAAATAGCCATATTTGATGTATTAAGTGGAAAAGACTTGTTTTATAGCCTGTAGACTACCCATGACCACTTTTTGACCTATATTAAATTCCATTTAATGCTTCATGATCCCATATAGAGTATATAAATAGAGTTCCATTCTGTTGCTATCAGGGAGATCTGGAGACCAATGTCTAGGGCAAGAAGTTACACTATTGAAGGATCCTCCACCATTTTCTATTTAATTTTTTGTTATGATTTATTTTATTTCATTACGTACCTCTTAATCTATCATCACTAGGATGAGGGGGTAAAACTTTATTGTGCTAGTGTTATGTAGAGAAAGGGTTAAGGTGCTGTTAGATTATATTATTTTTATTTTATTCAATTATTTGGGTTAATGAACTTTTAATTTAATTTTCAATCCCTATATTTTTTATTTTCATGGTTGTTTAATTGTACCTATAAGCACTTAATAAATTGTGTAACTGATTATGCTAATTTAGGAATGAGAATTTTCAAGATTAGGGTAATTAGGTTTAAATATGGTATCAAGACAAACTTGATTCAACAAAACCATAAGTTATTAGAACAAGTGAAATAGGTTATTACCACATTGAGGAGGGGATACCATGAATATTGGATATGCCTTCTCTTGACTCCAAAACTAATACTAAACAAATCATTTAATTTATAAAATCCAATTACACTTAAAAATTGAACCTAAAAGACCTCGACACGATTTCAAATCTGATTCCAAAACAACCGATATACTTTTCTTTTGTATTTCGCTTTCTTCAAATGAATCAAACACATCATTTATTTACCTCATTTTATAATTTAAATATATAAATTCTATCTAAAAACTAATTAAAATAATTCATTATCTCTATGGGTTTGACCTAAATCTTTCCAAATACTATATTTTAATCAATTAAGTAGCATAGTTTGAGTTTTTTATAAAAATTTTGTATTTTTATTAGACCTGTAGGAAAGTTATAACATCCTTTGGGCCCATAAAAATTTTCAGTGGAAACTCTAATATAATAAAAACCCCCACTTATAAAAAAATTCCATTGAAAATTCCTAGTGAAAAATCACTCTAGAAATATCAACCAAGAATTTACTCTTTTACAAAAACTCGAAAAGGAAGTTAGTCCCTTAAAAGGAAACATTAACTTAAAATTGGAAAATAAAGTAAAATTAGACATAAAATTTCTAGTTGAACATTCCAATAAAATAAACCAATTTTTTCAATCATAGTGTTCAATTCACTTAGATACATGAAAAAACCTATACTTTTACAGAAACCCACAAACAAAAAATATGAACAGCCAGAAATCCACACATATAAATATGAAGTGAGATGATATCAATCCATTTATCTCCATAACTTCTAAAATATATAAATAATAAACAAAATAATACTCTATCTTAGTCACTCCGATAATTTATATTGAAACTGAGAGAGAGAAAAACTAAAACCATATAAACCAATATTTATATTTCATTGGTGTAAGTGGGAAACCTTGACTGGATCACTAATCATGATGTCATAAAAGGAGTTTTGTTCTATCTATATGTCATGAACATTGGCTAATACAGTCCTCAAATCATTCGGGTAGATGTCACGAAGCAGTATATTGAAGGGTTCACTGAGGGGTTCATTGAAGGGTTTTCTAATGGATTTTTTGGGGGATTCGACCACCAATATTTTTTGATGAGAGGCCTGATTTCATTTTCAAACCCCATGGCCAATTGAATGGACAAAAAATTCATTAGAACCATGGCACCCATTCGATGAACAACCCGAGGGTCAGGTTAAGGGGCCAACTTGGACGATATTTTTTGGGCTCAGTAGTCCATTTTTATATGAAAATTTTTACAAATTATTGTCAAAATAAACCTATTACATTGAGATTTTATGATATTAAAAAATATTTATAAACAAAGGAGGTTTTTACTCAGAGTGTTGGATTTGGTTCCCTAGATCCAAATTCTATATACTTTATGATTAACTATATTCATAGTTTTTCATATTAATAAACTTCTTATCAAATCATGATTTTTATTTAGGGTAACATAGTATGTGATAATTTCCTAAGAGAAGATGTTGAACTGAAAGATCATAATAGTCCCCTACTATAAAGATACCCATAAGTGCCCTGATATTATTCATAAATATATATTCTATAGTTATCTTAAATAATTTTAGGGACACAAATGATACAGGGTATGTAGGGTGGAGATTCATAGGACATTGAGGCACCTTCTCATGGTGTACGACATGAGTAATTTCTAGTATAAGAGATTATGAAAATGATACCCAATAGTAGGAAAACCAAATTTATATGTGTTATTAGATGTTTCTATTTGAGGACATGTGTATTGATCCTTCAACTTTAAGATTATTGTTAATGAGTATTATGATTTGCATACTTTGATGTATTAATTAAAACTTTGATGACATATGTTTTCAGCATAGTAGGATATGTTGGTTGGATTAAAATTAATATTTCATTGATGAATAATGAGGGAATGGATTTTCCAATATATTATTTAGAATAAGTTGATATCTCAAGACATTTGATGAAAATGATAAATCCTAAATAAATCCATGGCCTTGGTGTTATGTAGGCTAGTTTAAATTCTAGAAATTCAAAGAAAGAGGCATCGAGAACATAGGTTGATGGAACCATACAACTTTCTTGATTAGAGATATTGTGATAAAGGGATTATATTACACAACAACCTCTCATATTAGGTTTTAGGTTGTTGAGACATTATTTAGTTTCTCTAGGGGTTCCTTGGTGTGTAACTAAATGATAACCTTAGACTTTAGGAGGATTTTGTTACTACCACTGAGAAAAAGGAATAGAGGGTCACACACTAAGTGTATTTAGATCTTTTGTTCAATTAAAATAATATTTATTATTTAAAAATATGAAAATATTTTATTCCCCCAAGTGGTTTAATAATTATTCATGTTTTCTTGATCCCATATATTCTATCATCGGTTATCTGAGAGAAACTTTTGTGAGTAGAATATTTAATAAATATTTATTTTCTATTTAGTGAATATAATATTTATTTATTTATTGGTAAATAATTAAGTGATATTTATTTAATAAATAAATTATCATTATTCGAGGCCTGATAAATATTATGGAGGAATAGAAGACAATTTTTAATGGTATGATGAGAAATATTATATATTAAATATTATTTAAATAATTAATATTTAATTTAATTTTCAAGCTTTGATTAAATCAAGAAATAATAATAACAATATTATTATTATAGACATGGTGTTTCACATGGATTAAAGAAATAATAAAGGGAACTTATGGAATTGTTATTTTCTAAACCTAGCTGTATAAAATCCCAATTATATTATTTTCTTAAGGGTTTCCATTTCATTTTTTTGTGTACAACAATATCTATGAGAAAATATCTCAAGGCCCTAGAGGGTATCCTTTCTCAGAATGGTGTAAAGATCAGAGAGATATCCTTTTTCACCACCACTCTCAAGTATAGAGAGATCATATAGAATAATTATTTAAGAGATTCTCAGGGTGATCAAAGGAAAATGATGTAAGCATTTGGATCTACTGCGCTTGCACCTGAAGATCCCTACGATGATGTTTGGAGGTTTATGGAACACGTGTGGATCATCGCTAGAGGGATTATACTCCGGATTCTTATAATGCAATGAGAGTATGATGTAGAAATGTTTTTAGATCCATGAATAAAGAAATAATTCATCACAAGATAATTATTTAATTTTTTGAATTAATTATAAATAATATTCCATGATCTTGTGTCTTTGTTCTTATTTTCAATCATTAATTAATATTTTATTCAATTATATTGATCCTAAAGTTTATCACAACATGAATCTTGGATTAATCATCGATTATGATTAAAAGCCGAGTTGGGCATGTCCCATCTGATTCTTTCGCTATTCTTGGAACCTATAAGTGGTATTAGAGCAGTCACATAATTATTTATAATTATTTAAATATCATTGATTGATTGACACTTTTATCATTAGTTTTCTATTACATTTTAATCATTTCTGAATGTGAATCTTGAGATATGTTTTTATTCCTCTTTTTTCTCACAAATATAATCTAATCGATTAATTTTATGAATGAATAATTTTTATAGATCTCATCTATATGTTCCAAGGATTCTGGCTGGTTAGCACAAGAGTACATGCCATTTAGCTCATTGGTACATTTCATGCACCCGTGTTTAATGTACCCATGTTTAATGCACCATGAATTAATTTAGAATTAATTTGAGTTATGTGAATTTGTTACACATGGTATATTTAAATACACACTACATGTTTACCAGTCCAGGTTGGTTCAGGGTCATATAGACTACAAGGAATGTAACATCCATACATGACGTGTAGTCCATTAGTCAAAGATGGATCATATATTCTGTTACACAGCCTACATGACTGGTGACTGTGTAACTCGAAGACCGCACTTAATGAAACCCATTTCTACACTGTGTTCTCCATTAATTTTCATGTCATAATTACATGCCAATTCCCTAGGTGTGTGCCACAGATAGAGGGTGATAAATATACACACCGTGTTTCAAGATAGTACACACCGTGTATATTTTCAATTTATATAGAATTAAAAATTAACCTATTATACTACATAAACCTTATCAACATGTGTTACATGTGGTAATTAAGTTTATAGTACATTCCATGTAATGTGTTATATATATATATATATATCAAATTTTTAATTAATTTATTCATAATGTTCAAAACTACATATTGTGTATAAGTCATAATTGAGTCATTACTCTACACACATTTAAACATAACATACTATGTAAATACCGTGTGTTCCATATGGTCACTAAGTTGACAATAAATGACATGAAATTATTTTTTAATTCATTTATGTCACATGTCACATGAGTTATTAGTATACTAATATAATACACATTGAGTGGTTTAAAAGAGCACTCACCATGTTACCTCTAATGTACATTTGTATACACAATTAATTTTAAATAAATTTATTTAATTTGTTCAATATTATAATGTATGAAAATAGAAATAAAATTTAGTTGAGAATTTAGGTAAAATAATTGATTAATTAAGGTGGATAATTAATTTTTTTGAGTTCAATTGATCTTATATAAGCATTATTATAATTGATTTTTTTATTAAATACATAATTTTTTCATGTATGTGAATGATCATGAGAATAGATCAAAACTTTGTATGTGATTTGTTTCTTTTAATTTGTTATTAAATTATATTTATGGTCTATGTATCATCCCTCCTCTCATTATATAAGGGTCTGTTATCCCATGGCTTCTATTATGTACACCCATTAACCAATCCTTCAGTTCCCCTCACCCATAAGTGAATAAAAGCTTATGTAATGGATGGAACTCCCAAGCCAGTGGAGGTAGTTCAAGTTTAGATCTGAGGTGAAATTAGTCCAAGAGGGACATGGGTGCACAGGTGGAAATCTGCAACACATACCATTTCCTGGTTCAAGGAGTTTTTACCCAGGTTTAGGGTTATTTTATCATCTTCTAGATAAACTAGCTGTTAGTCAAAGATCATTATCATACCGATTTATTCTTTTATTTCTATAAAGTTGTATGATTATTTCATTATGTATGTTTCTCTGTGATCACATGGATTCAATAATTTAAAATCATGCAATATAGAGCTAAAATAAATCGTATTATGTGTAAATTTAATCTAAAGCATGATTAGTCACTAGAGTAAATGTAATTAATATTAACAAGAATGTAAAAAAGATAAAATGGGAATATTTTTTCATAAATATAAAATCCCTCAATTATATATATTAATTTGGTATATCCTTCCATTAGTTAAGTTAAAATCAAACCATAGTTCAAATTTCTTGACTGGCCAAGTCGGGGTGCTTTTAATTATAAAGGAATTGTAACTTGAAGTTTTAGGTTGACATAATTTTTTTTACATAAAGGGTTGACTACCTAACTAAGACATAGTGTAACAAAGAGGTAAAGGTTGAGGAAATACAAATTAAGGATTTTTGGATTGGGGAGTCCACTCAACGGATCAAGGAACTATGAGTTAATACTGTTGGCATTTGGAATGCCTACCTAATACCTTTCAAATTGCTTAATCAACCAAAGTTGGGGTGATGAGAGGGGGAATATGGATCCTTTCCACTAAAATGTGTAAGCAATAGAATATTATGAGGCTAGTGGAGAGGGATATTGGTTTTCTATAAAATAGTGGGAGATTATTAAATATAATATAATATTTATTTATCTACCTTTTATATGATAAAGTACTATAATACTTCTCATATTATTTTTAGAAATGGAAATAAACAAGAATACAAACATATTAATACAATCAACACTTGATAAGGACAACCTTATCACTGGTACAAATTTACAATAGTGTAAAAGGCACGTACGCATTATCCTACACTGTAAAAGGAAATTGTATGTGCTAGAAGAACCTTTTCCTGATGTGCATGGAGAAGAGGCTAGTGAGTAAGAGTTGTCTCTTTATGAGAAGAATTTAAATGATTTCATAGATGTTCAATGTTTCATTCTATCATCCATGTCTAATGAAATTCTAAAGCAACATGAGGACAAGGATGTGCATAACATGATCTATCATGTTTGGGATCTCTATCAAGAGAAGGTGAGAAAAGAGCGATGAAAGATCTCAAATTATTTGTTTACAACCATGCTTGGAGAGTTGGAACTAGTTGGGCCTCATGTAGACAAGATTATTGGCTACATTGAATGATTAGACATATTTGGGATTAAATTCCTAGATGATTTACACACATAACACATACTTTATTCACTACCCATGTCCTTCTCTAGTTTTATTGTTAATTATAACATGAGAAATAACGAGAAGAGTCTTTTAGAACTTCTTACTCTGATTCTCTAAGTGGGAGAGGGTATGGGGCCTAATAAACCCATAGTTATTACAGTGAATAAGAAAAGAAAGAACATGGAAAATGGGAACAAGACTCATAATAGGTCAAAATATCCTGAGCATCGTCCTTACAAGAAGAGGAAGATCTAGAGGTAAATAAATGAAAAGGAAGTAGTACATTTTTCATGTGGAAATCTAAGACACTGGAAGAGGAGCTACACACTAAAGTAAGGGGAAGCTAAAGGTGAATTCATTATCGGGTATAATATTTCAATATTTATGCATTGGGTATTAGATATAGCTTGTGGTGATCACATATATATCCAAATGTAGAAACCAAGTAAATTATAATATATTGATAGAGGAGATGTGGATTTGCGAGCTGCCAAAGGTGCAAGGCTGTCTTCTCTAGCCATTGAAGTCTACTACCTTTCATCGCCAAATATGAATGATATTAGTTTTAAGATATTGTTATTATATATCGACTATTACCAAGAACATAATATTTGTATCCTTCCTAGATATATATGGTTTTATTTTCAAATTTTCAAATAAAATTTATTTCTTTTATAAGGAAAACATATATTATGATATGTAACATTTAAATAATGTTCTTTATGTATTAAATTACAAAAACCATGTATTGGAAATTAATAAGTAATCATGTTCATATAACTCATATAACACCAAAATATGGCATCACTATCTTTGGCATCTAAATGATAAGAGATTGAAAAAGATCCATCAAGATGGTTATTTAGACTCTTTTTAGATAAAACCACTTGAAAGATGTCAAGATTGTTTAAAAAAAGTAACCAAACCATCATTCAATAGACATGATGAAAGGGACATAAATCTTCTTGAACTGGTACACATTGATGTGTGTGGATGAAACAGTCATATTTTCATGCAAACGTTTAAACATATTATAATAATTTTAAATGGTTTTAATTAATATTCCCATATAATGAAATGTTTTATTAAAAAGTGGGAAATTATAAATGTGGAACTAAAATGATTTAAAATGAGTAAAATTATTAAGAATTTGAAGTTTGGTATTTATTTTACTATTCTATTGAAATTTAAATTACTTTTTTAAAAATTTCTAGGTAAAAAAATTGGCTAGATTGCTAGGTATCAATCTTATATGACCCATATTCCACATAGATATCCCTAATGGGCCATCTAGCCATGAAGATCCTAAGGGATGGCCTTATAGTGGTCGGTTTGGAGTGGTCCGTGGAGAGGAACACATGATTTCAGAGTGTAGGCCCAAGCCTGAATGAACCATATTGGTTGGCTTGGACCGATGTTTATCTGTGCAGTGTAACTAAGATCCCATCTAGGAGCATGTTTCTGAGCCGAGTAAATCATGGATTGTATTGTAAATTAATACAGTGTGCATTATCAACTTTAAAATGGGACAATATATTCTTGTTTACTATTTGTTTTAAATGATACTTCATCTTTCTCTCTCAAATATGCATGCCTCACACCCATACACACCCTCTGCTGCTCACCGCCTTCATCCTCACCTACTGCTATCTGCATCTCACTAGGAAACACCATAGAAACAATTCTGGAGAGATTAAACTCGAGTTGAGTATCCACTACCAAGGTCCGGACCACCATAATTTATCTTCTCCACCTTGGTTGACCTCGATAATCCACATTTCAAAGAATTTGATTCCACGTATGTCGTAGGAGCTCCCTCCAACCACTGTGAAGTCTGTAAGTTTTGATGAATGACCACTTTTCCACTACCTCACCTGCTGAGCTCAACCATTTCTCCATGTAAGATTCAATTCATACTATTCAAATGATAAGGAAGCCAATTAAAATTACATTCCAAGTCATAAAGATAGAAAACCCAATATTTTCAGTTGTTTCCAAATAATACACCCCACATCTATTGGGGATGACTCTCATTTTTCTAAAATGATTCAAATAGACAAAGATATGGAAATATTTGAATGGGAAGAGGGTTATTGTAACACCCCAAGATTTCATAGTATGTTATCTCTATAAATTAATTTAATTGAGTATATTTCATGCATCACTGACTTGGCTTACGTAATACAGAAGATTGAGTTTCTGCAAAACAACACATTAGTATTATAATTATTTAAATGATACTAAAATTTATAAATTAAATATTGTGATATGAATAGTAAAAAATAAATTTTAAATTTTTTATATAATTTTTTTCACATAAAGAAAACATATTTACAATGAAATTTATAAGTTTTGTTAAAATAGATATATATTTAGAAAAGATATTTTCTCAGAAGAACTACTATTTATGTCCTTTTGTGAATAATAATAAAATTAATTTTAGACACTCAAAAAAATTTAATTTGGTAAAATAGACTTCATTTATTGTTTTGGAATATGAAAATTAGCTTAGGGTTAATTTTTGGTACTTTTCTGATAACTTTCATATTTTGATGAATAGTGAAAAATACAAAAGTTTAATTAAAAACAATTTTTTTAATTGGAATAATTTAGTGTAAAATTATAAATTTGAGTGGTTTTAAATTATACTTAGATTTTAGTTTTATAATTTAATATAATTTAGGTCAATGTATGTAATTTCACATTTAAATTGTACATAAAAAAATGTTAATCTTTTCATAGTTTTTACTTCTTAAAAACCCGCTTTTTGGTTTTAACAATGGGAATTAATTTTAAGTTAATTTATTCAACTTCTGTGTTTTGAATTTGGAAAAATGGATTCAATATTTGGAATCAGGAGTTAAAAATTGTGTAAATAGGTAACTTTTATCTTTATACATAATGAATAGTTACTTTAGTAAATATTATATTTACCATGGTTAAAGGGTAAATTCAGTAAATAAGAGTAAAAAAATATTATAATAATATTAAATTACCCTAAAACATGTCTTAACCCTATTTGATGATATGTTCATGATCATGGTCATCCTTGGGTCGATTTTTGGACCCGATGGAGTCACTTGGGAGTGATAATGACATTTTAAATTAATTAATTTAAAGTGAAGACAAAAATAACATAAGCATGTATCTTTTAGTAAAAAAAATTTTATATGGAGTAATATAATTTGTCTCTTAAACTATAAATATTAATTTTAAATATAAAATATTTAATAAATTATGATATTTTATTTATAATTTTTAGATATAAAATAAATATATTTATTTATGACACAATAATGATGCAATATTTTCCTTATTAATGAACAAATCAAATAAATGATATTAAAAATATTAAAATAAATATAATTTTGAAGTTTTTATTACATAAAATAATTTTATAGGTGAATATGACATGTTAAGTTTGATTCAATGTATTTATTTCGAAGTAATCAAGTTGTTATGACATTCATAAAAACTAAATACTAAATAGTGTCAAAATTGACATAAATGAGTTTTTAAAACAAATACTATTTTATTAAATTATATAATAGTCCTAAAAATCTATGGATTGTAAAAATTTCTTATATAATTATAAATATTTCATTAATGAACCACTTTAGGTTCTCTTGACATTTTATAGTATGTTTATTAACAATGTAATATAGAAATACAAGAAGATATGGTAAAAGTTAAACAATTTAACTAAGAGTTAGATCTAAAACATAATGTTTATATGGTGACATAAACATGTATAAAACCTATTTTTTGAGATTATTTCAACCAATACCCACATTATCCTTAAAATAAATCTATTTTTATCTATTATAAACTGAAAATTATTTTATAAAAAAATAATATTTCAAGATTTTCCTAAAGAGACCCTCACCTCTCTTATAAAAGGGTACTTCCCCTTATATCAAAACCAAACCTCCAAAGACATTTTTCTTAGACAACCCTGATCCAATATCCTTCCAACTACCCTCAATTAAACCTAGAGGCCTTACTTTGATCAGAAATACAACCTATGTATCCCTTTTGATCAAATCAAAAGGGATTACCCGAAGAAGAGGTAATAATTTCATCACCTCTTTCAAAGTTATTTTCTTCTTCCACTTCCTCTTTATTTGTCGTTTCAATACCAAAATAATAACAACAATACCTTATAAATAATTTAATGTCATTATAAATATGGTTCAACCATATTCATTTTTATATCCATCCTATGAATGAAAAAGTCGTCATAGGTGTGTACGTACAACTTACCGTCTTTACATTGTGGTGTAGTTTGTTATTCAACACTTCATTATTTGGATGGGTATAATAATGAAAATAATTGATTTAAATAATAAATATAACATGTTAATGATTATTTATATATTATATACCATCCAATTATATATAATTTTACCATCAATAGAATTATATCGTCGCTTGTGCGTACATACGGATTACCGTCTCCACGAATGCGTTGAGATTCATTCCCCATCGTAACCATTAAAGAATAATTTTCCTTTTATGATAAAAATAATGTCTAAGAAATTAATATAATTTTTTATATGAATAAAATACATCCTATCCATAACATACATGACTTACATAACAAAACATATAAAGGAATAAAGAATCAGTTAACACCAGAAACGATGATACTAGTGAAATACCATTAATAAAGCAATATTAGAAGATCATATATGATATCATATTTATGTATGTGGTTCTTTTATAACTTAATAAAAATTATTTAACCATTATTCAGGATTTTAACCTACCCTTGACAAAGGAAAAATACAAGTTAAGGGTTAATTTTACAATCTCTTTATTATCCGGGGTTGTTAATACGTAAGTATCTATTGGGACCTCCTTATCATCCACATCCGTGTTTCTTAAAAATGTATTTCAAAATGTATTTAATATTTACTAGAATATGGGTTAAAGTCATTTACACCCTTGTTTTACTTTTTATAATTTTTTTTGAAATGAATCTTTCCACTATTTTCCAAACAAGGTACTTTATGACCTTTTCGAAAAATTAAGGTAAGAATGTTTTTTATCTTATACTGTGGGTGTGACTATTTTTTGCCGCTATAACACCTCCAAATCTTCACTTACAATATTATAATAATATTATCAAAATAAATGTTTTATTTTATAATTACATGACTTTTAAATGATTTGAAAATATAAAGATATATTTCTCTCAAATAGTTTTGATTTCATCTATGTCAACATCCTTTAATGGATTTTACACTTTTTTGGAGTTGATTTATTATGATACAATCTTCCATATTGCATTAAAGGTTTTGTGATATGTTTGACTATAGAAGAGTTGTTTTTATACCATTCATGGTTTATGGATAAAGTATTAACATTTCGTATGCTAGTTTTAATACGAATGTTTATGTTATATTTCATCATTTTCATATGAGGAATGCATTGGACTTAGTAAGTGACGGGTGGAGCCTGCTATAGCTCCTCGATTCATTGGTACATCTCATGAGACAAACTAGTTTCTTGGAACAAGGCCTTGAAAAAATATTATTTTTAGTCTTGGAACGAGGTCTTGACTATGTGGTTATGATGTCCGACATTATGCATTCCATCATTATGAAATTGACTACTAATATTGCAGGTGATTATTCAACTAGAAGAATATCCATGTGAATAAGTAAATTGAATTATTTGATTTATCTTTTCCATATTATGATGAAGTTTATGTTTAAAATTCTTTTGTTTTAGTCTTATATATTTAATTAAAATTTTATGCTTATTTATGATAGTTTCTGCTATATTGCTATCCTTACTGAGCATATGAGCTCACCCCTTTCTTATGTTTTCTTTTTCCCAAGATGTGAATAAGTATATTATGATTAACATGAAGGGATATGACAAGGATATGAGTGTGTTAAATGGGTACACAATTTTTTTTTCATGATGTAATGTAAAACTTATGTATGTATCTAGTACGTCCATAGATTCTAAACTAATTGGTCTTTTGAGACTTGATCTCTTGTGATCATGCCAATGTTTTCTAATAATGCACCAAATCTGGGTAAATATGGTCGGGGCATTACAGTTGGTATCATATAAATTTTAGTACAAACCTTGGAAGCTAGATTTATAAAAACTCTGATTAAATAACATTACCCTAAGATTGACTTTGCGGATTAGTATGTAAGAACTTCCAAGAATTTTGGTAATGTAGAGATTTTGTGTATTTTCTAAGAAATACATTACTGTCTGGATACGATCAAGTTGAGGCAGCTCTGGAACATATGAACCTAGGAGTGAAAACTTCAACAAGGAGTTTTGGGCTTGACCTGGGGTATCCTGGTGCACGAAAATGGGCCTTGCTGCACTCTTGGTTACAACACTCTCAAGGGATATGCTTAGGATAATTCTCATTTTCATTACAAACCATTATGAAGGATTTATGAGTAAATACTTCCTCAAAGAATTTTTTTATGATTATGGATTACATGGATAAACTGTTCAATTTATGTTAGGTATTTTACATGTTTGGAAATATGTATTGTGATTCATAAACTAATCTTGTGTATGCCATTTTTTAGAAATGGTGCCTAGTGGAATAAATGGAAATCTTATTAATGCATGTAATACATTTAGGGATTTCCCTCCTACTTGGTATAATTATAGTGGAGCTGGTGATGCAACTAGTGCTGAACAACTTATAACCATACTGGGACAACTCGCTCAGGTTATGAATAAAAACCTTACCCATATAGAGCACCCCGATCCACAATACGGAGGATAAGTGTTATACCGATTCACGAGAAGAAAAACAACAACATTCAATGGGACTAAAAATCCATTTTTAGTTGAGCAATGGATAATTTCTTTAGAGAAAATATTTCATGCATTGGGAAGTAGCGAAAGGGAAAAAATTGTCATGGCAGTTTATCGCCTTACGAGAGAAGCAGATCAATGGTGGTCATTAATTTTAAAAAAAGGAGGATGAAGAAGTATTAAATATTTAATGGAGAGAGTTTAAAGAGATTTTATTAGAAAAATACTTTCCTCGTGACCATTGACTAAATATGGAAAGGAAATTTTTGAGTCTGAGGCAAAATGAGGATGAGAATGTCGCAAAGTATGAGGCTAACTTTACAAGGATAGAAAGGATTGCTGTAGATTATATAAGTAACCCAAAGAGTAATATTGATCCATTATTTTATGGGTTAAAACCATTTCTTTGTCGAGAATTAGTCACACAATACTTCTTGATGTATGAAGATATAGTCTCGTGTGCTACCAAGATAGAAAAGTAATTCTCTAAGTCTTATGACATTAAAGTAAAGAAAGATAAGAAGATAATGGTAGAGCAAGAGACAGAGAAAAGGAAAAATTGAAAGAAGGATTTTCCTTTATGTGATAATTGTAGGAACAAACACCCCAGTACTTGCTTAAAAGGAATGGGATTTTGTTACAAATATAGAGAAAAAGGTCACTAGGCTCGTGATTGCAATAGAAAGAAATAGGTTGTCAATGTTGAATGCTAAAATTGTAGAGAAATGGGTCATTATGCAAATTAATATCCTAAGTGCCAAGGAAACTTACCTTAGAAAATAACAAGGGAGCAAGGCCAAACTTATGTTGTTACTACAGCTGAAGTGGAATAATTAATGTATTTTGTGTTTTTGGATTATTGAATTATATTTTGGTTATAATAAGAATTTGATATATATAAGGATTGTACTACAGTACCTTTTGTTTTAATTAAGGTTTTAATTTGATGATGGTAATCATATTTTCAGTATGTGACAATATTAACAACTTTACGTTGTTTTTGGGAATCTGATGTTACAATTGATTTTGTAATTTAAATACCATTTAGAGAGTTTGGACAAAAGTATTTTGGATAACTATAGAGGTTAGAATAGATTAAGTTGAAAAATTGATAGTATTGTTTTAGGTTAAAACATTTCTTAAGATTATTTTTGGAATATTATAATACTATTGTTTTAGAAAAAGGACATCCTACAGGTTGGGAGATAACTCGTCGCGTCAGAAAAAGCTGTAGGAATCGAACCCACAACCAAAGTGCCACATGGATTTATCACCTACAACTAGCCAGAGGAGGCCTCTGGATATTAAAAATGAATTTTCTTCATGGTATATGTTTGTAACCTTTTACGATTAGGATAAATAAAATATTTTTTTGTTACATTATCTTTTGAAGTGAAAGATGAGTTTGTGGTAGAAATTAGTTGAAGGATAGAACTCTTATTTGTCAAATATTCCTTTTTTTTTCTCTTATTCTATGAAGAAATTAATTATTAAACTTTAGGGAAGGGATCTTAAAAACAAAAATTTGTTATCTTAATACCTTATGTTTTGTTGATCTGATGATATTTTAAATCATTATAGATTTATTGATTTTAGGCCCTCAATATTCCAATTATTGTTCACTTGTTTGTGATTGATGACCTCAATCACTCCCTATAAATATTTATTTTTTTCCTCCAATTATGTGTTTCTAATTTCCAACAATATTCTCCTATTCTAGATCATAATTTTTTAGTGAGTTTTTCATTTCCCTTTTCCCTTTATTAAGACTAAATTTTATTAACCCTAATTCTGATTTGGGTT
The DNA here is from genome assembly GCA_963277665.1 of Viscum album. NCBI lineage: Eukaryota > Viridiplantae > Streptophyta > Magnoliopsida > Santalales > Viscaceae > Viscum > Viscum album. Next base: position 184,355,713 of record OY728155.1, on the reverse strand, counting down.
TTCCACAGAGTTAATTTCTAATTTTAAACATTTATTTTTTAAGAACAATTTAAAATTGTGAGGATGAAATTTATTAAAGAAGTGGAGAATGAAACACCCCAAGATTTAGTAGTATGTTATCTCTATAAATTAATTTAATAGCTTATATTTCACATATCACTGACTTGGCTTGCGTTATACACAAGATTGAGCTTCTGCGAAACAACACATTAGTATTATAATTATTTAAACGATATATTTACTTATAAATTAAATATTGTTATAGAATAGTAACAAATAAATTTTAAATTTATTTATAATTTTTTCATATAAAGAAAATATATTTATAATGAAATTTATAAGTTTTGTTAAAATAGTTATATATTTAGAAAAAATATTTTCTTAGAAGAACTACTTTTTATGTCCTTTTGTGACTAATAATAAAATTAATTTGAGACATTCATAAATATTGAATTTGGTAAAATAGGATTAATGTTTTATTTATGAATATCAAAATTAGGTTAGGGTAAATATTTGGTACTTTTCTGATAACTTTCATATTTTGATGAATTGTGAAAAATACTAAAATTTAATTAAAAACAACTTTTGTAATAGAAATAATTTATATTGTTAAATTATACATTTGAATTGTTTTAAGGTATAATTAGATTTTATTTTTATCATTTAAAATAATTTAGTTCATTGGATGTAATTTAACATTTAAATTTTACATAAACAAATGTCAATCTTTTAATAGTTTTTATTTATTAAAAACCCGCTTTTTAGTTTTAACAATAGGAACTAATTTTAAATTAATTTCTACCACTTTTGTGTTTTTAATTTGGGGAAATGAATCCCATATTTTGAATTATGAGGTAAATTGTTTTTAAATATGTAACATTTATTTTTAGACATTATGAATAGTTACTTCAGTAAATATTTTTTTTACCATGGTTAAAGGGTAAATTTAGTAAATAAGAGTAAAAAATAATATTATAATAATATTAAATTACCATAACACGTTTCCTAACCCTATTGGAAGATATATTCCCGACCATGGGCATCCTTGGGTCGATTTTGGGTCCCTTGGAGCCACTTGGTAGTGGTAAAGACATTTTATATTAATTAATATAAAGTAAGGACAAAAATAACAAAAGCATGTATCTTTTACAAACAATTTTCTTATATGGTGTTATATAACTGATCTCTAAAACTATAAATATATTTTTGAAAGATAAAAATATTTCCTACATTATGATATTTTATTTATAATTTTTATACTTAAAATAAATATATTTATTTATGACACAATAATGATGCATTATTTTCCTTATTAATGAACAAATCAAATAAATGATATTATAAATATTAAAATAAGTATAATTTGAAAGTTTTGATTCCATACACGAATTTTCTAAGTTAATATGACATTTTAGGGTTAATTCAATGTATTTGGTTTAAATTAATCAAGTTGTGATTACATTCATAAAAACCAAATACCAAATAGTCTCAAAATTGACATAAATCAGATTTTAAAACAAATACTATTTTATTAAATTATATAATAGTCCTAAAAATATAAGGTTTATCCAAAGGACTTATATAATTATATATATGTCATTAAGGAACCAATTTATGTTTTATTGTCATTTTATAATAAGTTTATTAACTGTGTAATATAAAAATACAAAAAGACATGGTAAAAGTTAAACAATTTAACTAAGAGTTGCATCTAAAAGATAAGGTTAATATGGTGACCTAAACATGTATAAAACCTATTTATTGAGTGTATTTATACCCATACCAACCTTATTATATAAATAAATCCATTTAGAGCCATTAGAAATAGAAAATGATTTTATAATAAAATAATATTTCAAGATTTTCCTAAAGAGGCTCTCACCTCTCTTATAAAAGGGTACATCCCCTTATCTCAAAATCACACCTTAAAATCCATTTGGATTAGCCAAAAACTACCCAAATATCCTAAAAACTACCCTTAATTCAACCTATAGGCCTTAAGTTTATCATAAATCCAACTTAAGGAGCACTTTTGATCAAATCAAAAGGAAGTACCTGAAGAAGAGATCATAATTTCATCACCTCTTTCAAAGTTCTTTTCTTCTTACACTTCCTCTTTCATTGTTGTTTCCATAAAAAAAATAACTAAATTTACTTATACATACTATGATGTTATTATCAATACGGTACAACCATATTCATTATTCTATCTATCCTATGAATGAAAAAGTCACCATACATACGTACGTATAGCTTACCGTCTCCACGTCGTGGTGTATTTTATAATTCAACACTTAATTATTTCAATGGGTATAATAATGAGTATAATTGATGTAAATAATAAATATAACATGTTAATTATTCTTTATGTATGATATACCATCCAATTACATACGATTTTACCATCAATATAATTATATTGTCACTCGCGCATACGTACGGATTACCGTCTCCACAAACGCAATGAGATTCATTCCCCATCGTAACCATTCAAGAATAATTTTAATTTTATGATTAAAAATAATTTTTAAGAACTTAATATCATTATATATATGAATAAAATACATCCTATCCATAACAAACATGACTTACGTAACAAAACATATAAAGGAAAATGAATCAGTTAACACCTGAAACGATGATACTACTAAAATACCATTAACAAAGCAATATTAGAAGATCAAATATGATATCATATTTATGTTTGTGGTTTTTGTATAATTTAATAACAATTATTTCACCATTATACAGGAGGTTAACCTACCCTTGACTAAGGAAAAGTACAAGGTAAGGGTTAATTTTTACAATCTCTTTATTATCTGGGGTTTTTAATACATAAGTATCTACTGAGACCTCTTTATCATCCACATCCATGTTTCTTAAAAATTTATTTCAAAACATTTTTAATATTTACTAGAATATGGTTTAAAGTAATTTATACACTTGTTTTAATTTTTTTAATTTTTTTTTGAAAGGAATCTTTCCATCGTTTTCCAAACAAGGTACTTTATGACCTTTTTGACAAATTAAGGTAAGAATGTTTTTTAACTTATACGGTGGGTGCAGCTATTTTTCGCCACTGTATCTCCTTAGATGATTCCATTAAAATATTATAATAATATTCCCTAAATAAATGTTTTCTTTTATAATTACAAAACTTTTAAATGATTTCGAAATATAAAGAGATATTTCTCTCAAATAGTTTTGATTTTATCTATGTCAACATACTTTGATGGATTTTACACTTGTTTGATGTTGATTTATAATGATACAATATTCCATATTGTATTGAAGGTTTTTTGATATGTTTGAATGTGTATGTGTTATTTTTATTCCATTCATGGTTTATGGATAAAGTATTAACATTTTGTATGCTAGTTTTAATACGAATGTTTTTGTTATGTTTCATCCTTTTCATACGAGGAATGCATTGGACTTAGTAAGTGATGGATGGAGCCCGCTATAGCTCCTCGATGCATCGGTAGGTCTCATGAGACAAACTAGTGTCTTTTCATAAGGCCTTGACAAAATCTTATTTTTAGTCTTGTCATGAGGTCTTGACTATGTGGTTATGATATCTGGCATTTTGCATTCCTCCATTATGAAATTTTCTATTGATATTGCATGTGATTATTCGACTAGTAGAATATCCATAGGAATAATTAAATGGAATTATTTGATTTATCTTTGCCATATTATGCTAAAGTTTAAGTTTAAAAGGCTTTTGTTTTAGTCTTACACATCGCCTTAAATGTTTATGCTTATTTATGATAGTTTCTGCTATATTTTTATCCTTACTAATCATCTGAGCTCACCCCTTTCTTATGTTTATTTTTTCCAGGATGTGAAAAAGTATATTATGATTAACTTGCAGGGATAGGCCAAGGATATGAGTGTGTTCAAAGGGGACATAATATTGTTTTTTATTATTTCATGATGTAATGTAAAACTTATGTATGTATCTAGTACTTCCAAGGCTACTAAACTAATTGGTCTTTCAAGACTTGATCTCTTGTGATCTTGACAATGTTATATAATAATGCACCGAATCTGGGTAACTAGGGTTGGGGCGTTACAAATAGGCACTATCTTGTCTTATAAATAGTTGGAGGCTATTACTGTTGTGAGGAGAGATCACACCATAGAGGGAAACTAGGATGAATGCTACATTTTGTTCTTTTCACTTTTAGTCCTTTAAGATTCATTTTTCTGTAATGTTAATTATTTTCTTAAATAAAATAATCTAGGAATTATTTAACCAAGTGTTTTATTTCAACCTCCATTCTTCTTCTTCTTTTTCTTATTCTTCTTTTCACATTCTTTATTTTTTATTGATTTTTCTTATTCTCTTCTCTTCTCTTCTCTTTTATTTTATTATTTTATATATATCTCTCTCCTATTCTTATTATTTGTATTTGTATTATCTTATTCTCTCTTTCTTCCACTTTCATGACCTCTTACTCCTGATAATGGGTTGTTGACCCAAGGATTGGCCTTAGGGGAGGATTAGTTTTTCTTGAATTCTATTCTAAAATTTTAAATATTTTAAATATTTTTTAGGGAGTAAAAGAGATGTGTACTTCTACTAAGACACAGATATCAAACCCATTTCTATTATTTTATTTAAATATTTTCTCTTACTTCTATTGAACATATTCTCTTCACACAATGGAGTTTATTAATTCAAAATATGAAACATCATACAATGGATCTGGGTCCTGGAAGGTGACACACTCTTGATTGTGATATTTCATCAACCTTGATTGTAGGAGGAGGTGGAATTGAGTATTATTTTGCATTAAATATTTCATAACTACTAAATGAAATAATAGTAATTCAAGAGTGATATTTCATAATTGAATTATTAGACTACATTTAATCAACCAGCATGAATAATATAAGGAACCTGAATCCAAACCCTAAAAGGAAAAGTTCTTTCTTTTATATCCTTATTCTATTTGCATTTCATGGTTATTTAGAATTTTATATATATTTTTTATTTTATAAAATTTTCAAAACTCAAAAAATATCATTATTTTAAGAAAATAATAAAATTAACAAAACAAGTAGTTATTAGATGATTTTTAGTTGGTAAGTAGACAAATTTGAAGATCCTCATGTGAAATGACCCTGATCAGCTACTATGATACACTATAAAAAATATAGAAATGTTCTTTTTTCACACCCTATGATTGGTGTGATTCCAAAAATGGCGTCGTTTCTAGGGCACCAATTAGTAGTTTTCTTTATTTTTATATTTTCACATTGTAAATACTATTTTATTATTTTATTTAAATAAAAAATATATTTTCCCATGTTGTTTTAAAATGATTATTTTCTAAATTTATGGAAAAATTACCCTAAGGTGAAGGATCAAAATAATGCGCTACACAATGGTAAGAAGTACCTTCTATAAAGGATTGATAAACTCACTTAGCTATCCAAACATATATTAAATGGGAATGACACTGGAATTTCCAATATAGGGATGACATATATGATTGATGAAGTCAATGATGATTATCAAAGACTGAAGACCAAGGAGGAGGTTGCACTAGTGTTTCCCAATTTTATTGAAGAAACTCAAGTGGTTGAAGCTGTACTTGAATAATATCCACATCCAAACCATTTGATGATCCATATTCAAACTAACCATGTAGAGAGGGAGTTGATACATGATGAGGAAGAATTTCCCATTGAACTATGTATGGGAGATCATTAAGATCTATAATTTTTTTGGAATGAGTATGAGGTACAACCTGATCTCCCCATTCCATACAATGTAGATGAGCCATAACCATTTCTTATCTCTCTATCCATGGAATAAGATACCACCCATGTGGTGGAATTTCAATAAAAGATATATTATCCTAACTACCAACCTCCATCCAATGAGATCCAACTTTAAGAGGAACTTACCACTGAAGAAGATATTGAATCTGAACCAAATCAGGGAGTTGGTCTTATCTTCAAATATCTCATATTTGTTTTTATTCAAACTAAATTGAGTATTAACTACCATTTTTTTTGAAATTTCATAATTTTCCAATCCTTTATTTATCTTTTAAGAATATCTAGAAGAAGAAAATGCACATGTTGAGGTCACATGGATCTCTCTAATATTTTGAACATTAATGAGAGGAATCCCATGAGGAGAGCCTAGTGAAATTTCTAGAATAAACCAAGATAGAGGATTCTCATAATAAAAGGGGGAATTTAGATTTTCATTCTTCATGTTTCAATTATATAAAAAACACATCCTAAACTCCCATTTTACCATTCAATCCATGCATCCCATATTGATAAAGAAGTGGACAAGAAGGAGGAACCTGCATAAGTAGAAACCAAGAAGGAGGATGATCCATACTTTATCCTACCCCTGCCATGAAAGCTATAATTAATTGTGAAGGTGGTGGATTTGGTATACTCTTTCCATGGATTATTACTCACCAACAAAGAATAAGATAAATCTAGGAAAATACCCATGTGAAGGTTCAAATAAAAAATATATCCAACCACCATCAGACCATGGATAACAACTATTATTGACCTTATAGAGGCAATTGGAAAACCCATGATCCACTTGTGGGATTAATCCAAGTCTTATATTTCTATTTACTTTCTAGGAATTTCTATTTAAATTTCATTATTAGGATTATTTTAAGAATCAACCCTAATCCTTTTATTTTTTAATTGTTGTGATGACATGGTACTTGAATTTTAATGATTAATTATTATCTTTTATAGGCCCATGACGGAACAAGGAATCCCCAAATTGTGGTGAAAGAGGTCTAAATCTTAATAATAAAATAGAGTTCAAATTTAATGTTAATCTTTTTAACACCCAACATTTTTTTTCTAAAAAACATTTTTTGGAGATTTAAAATCAAAAATTGTATGCCCCCATCAGAATTATTTCTTTACTTGACTTTTCTAGGAGACATGAGTTTGATATTTTTGGTTAGACTTTGAAACCCTAGAGTTTCTATGTTCCCTTCAGTGATGACGATGGTTTCAATATTGGCTCCTCTCTCCTTGGTGGGGGAGGGGGAATTTTCATCCTATGATTGAGTAGGGTTTTATGCCGATTCTCTAACCCATATTTCCTTCCCCCATTTCCGAAAGCTTTGTTAATACCTAAAGCTCCAGATCTTCTCTATGGTTTCCCTAATCTCTAGATCTCGACATCTAAGTTTTCAGAAACCACAGTGCTCTTGAATCTCACTCTGGTTGTTCATTTTAAGAAGAGGAGACCTTCAGTAGATTCATTTTATAGGTTCGTATTTGGATCTTGGGACATTCAAGAAAGGGTGATATTTTTCTTGGTCAACATCCACCATATCATGATTCGGTTTGAATCGAAGTCGGATCTCATCAAAGCATGGCCGAGGGCACCTCATAGCTTCAACATTTTTTGTTTCTTCCTCTAACGATGGTCCTTAAATTTAATCTTGAATCGTGATTCACCTTCTACGGTGGTTTCAGTAAGCTTCCACAATCTCCCTTTGCCTTTTCAGAACCCTTCTGTTATATGAATGTTAGGTGATCCCGTAGGAAGATATCTATACTCTGATAGCCACACTGAGGCCGTGTGTCACTCAGTTAACCCTTGGGTTTGTTTTGAAATGGATGCATTTCATTTGACTTTCGATTATGTGTGGATTACTATTGCTGAGGAATACATGTGTAAGAAATGGGTGATTTATGAGAACTGGACAGATTTCTGTTCATATTGCAATCTTTTGGGTCACTCTTTGGAGGTTTTATGAAGGGGAACCCCCACTCATGCGATGGAGGTCCGTTGTTGGGAGCACCTTGTTACTAAAAGAATAGAGGATGATTCAAAGGGTAAGTCTCCTGAGGTTGGTGTGATGGTGGGTCCGGATAAGGAGGCTTCGAGGTCAAAAGTAAGAGTTTGGGGAACTCAGTCTTTGAGTCCAGTGGTAAAGGATATTCCAGATGGTGTCTGCAATATGACTATTTAATATGTTCATGGATATGAGCCATCAATTTCTACGAAGACTCAAGTTAATCTGAAGGTATTTTAAGTGTTTAGAATTTTGTGGCATGATTTAGAGGGCCCCGATAATCTCAATTTTCAGAAGGATACACTATTGGTTTATAAGGAGGATTGTATGGAGAAACACATGTATGAGGAGAAGATGGTTAGGAAATAGAGGGTGGGGGTGAGGGATTTATCTTCAATTTAGATGGGCCCAACCCAAACAGTGCTAGCGAAGCTAGGGGCTTAGACCCTTCAGCGAGGCCCTTTATAATTTTAAGCAATAGGTTTGAAGGCCTTTATGAAGGCATGATTGAAGTGGGTTTGGATGCTGATACTGTGTTTGGGGGTGATGATGATGGGGCCTTCATGAAAGGGAACAATGTTAGAAGTATGGGCCACAAGGAAGTTTCTATGGTCATGGAAGAGCCTACTAATGAGGTTAGGTGTCTTTCTTTGATTGAAAGTAACTCACCGGACCATAGAAGGGGAAGTACTAATGGATGCAAGGATATTGTCTTGAAGAACCTCCTTGGTAATTGGAGGGACCTTTCTAGGGGTGATAAAAAAATATGAGTGGTCCGGCCAATCATTCCTACAGTGACATTGTGCAGAATGGGAATAAAAGGATGACAGAGTGTGAAGGAGATTTGTTCTCTACATCAAGAATAATAACAAGAAAAGACTACACTTACCTACTATGATTTGTGAGTACCTGATCTTCCTATAAGCGGGATATAAGTTTTATTTTTTCTTTCAAAAAGGACATCTTGGTCAAGAAGCCTTGACTAGGGCATCTTTTATAGGACCAACCAAGGAGCCAGGATCAAAGTGATAATATTTTGAGGTGACATAAATCTGTTTGTAAATGGGAATCAACTACTATGGAAGAGGACTCCTGTGTGGGATGAAGAAATGAGTATGGATATTCTGATATGTTTTTCTGTGCTGGTCTATTTGGATTGTGGTTTTAATTTAATGTGCTTGTTTTTTGAATGTTATAAGTTGTGATCCTATAAAGTTTAATGGTTATGCAGTTTCTCACTTTTTCTAAAAGTGTTTGGAAATAAAAAATTTAATTTTCAGTCAGTCAGGAGACATGAGTTTTTTAGGAACCTTGTGATACCATGTTTTAAATTAAAAATGATAATGAGATTGAATGAGTGAGGTGGATAATTGAATGATTAGAGTGAAGCCTAGATATTAATAAGATAACTCGTGATTTGAGAGATTTTGTTTATTCATGTAAATGAAATTTCCCAATAATTTTTTTCATGCTCTAAATTTATGAAATTCATGTTAATTGATTTGTTATTATTAGTCATTCCATGACTGATTTTCCAATTTCATATGTACCATTCCTAATAGGATTTTTAGACTAATTAATTCCTATTTAATCTTGAGCATATTTCTTGAGTAATCTTGGGGAATGCCACCTCATAGAAGATACATTGGATTTTGTCTAATTAATGACTATGAAAAAACACATTTAAAATAATTGAGGTATATTTTTATAATACCTTATCACTGATACCACGTTATAAATGAATCAGTATATATCCTATAGAGATCATGATTGACCTTGATAGGGATGATACATATTTAAAGGAATTTTAATCCATTCCTACCATCATCTTAGTATTTTGAAATGATATTTTATATTTAAAGTGTGGTGGTGAGGGAAATCAAGGTTGTGGTATATACTACATTGTAAGGATAAAGTGTGGGGGAGATTAATTTAGGGTATTAAGAAATAATGTTGATTAATTCATTGTAATTTTATTGTTTTTCCCTCTTAAAAAAGAAAAAATGTGTTTTCCCTTGGGAAAATAAAAAATCACCATTACTAGACCTATGGTTTTTATCATATGTGGTAAGGAGGTGGATGTGATGATTTTTATAATCATTACTTTTGAAAAATATAAAAAATATGAAAAAGTAGTTTGAAAAGAAATAAAAAATAAAAGCTTAAAAAAATCAAGAGGGAGAAAAATTAATTCATTATGAATTTATTAATCATTACATTTACCTAGATCTTGGAAAGCAGGATTTGTCATTTTGAATGGGATAATTCCATTGATCTTTTTACTTTTGATTTAATGATTTATACTTTAGAGATTAACCTCCTCTTTGAGCCCTATTTTTTTACATCAATTTGTAGCAACATTAATCCGTAAAGTAACATGAACCTTTATTGAAAGTACTCATGATTTTATATTTCTTTTGTCTTTAAAAAGTGGAGAAAGTAGTTGTGGCACCCGCCTTTTTATAACATAAACTTTCATTACATTACACAAAACTGAGGATCTTTAAGGTTTAGTGTCTAGGAAAACAGGAACATAATACATGAAAACAATATAAATAATTCTTCTTAAACACTTGAAAGTCTTATACTTAAGTTCATCCTAGGTTCATTACTGCATCTCATAACCTGAGGACATACATCAAATGAAAGGGTGAGCAGAAAGCCCAGTAAGAGAAACAAAAGAAACATTTTACATGTGAACTTGAGATACTTCAATAAGGTCATGAAAAGAACTTTAAGGCATGAAAAAGAAATCATGAGGCATATCATAATAAAAACAATGTTTTTAATAACTTTAAGATGTGGATACAACATTTAACATATACAATCATTTCCATTTCACCAAGGTCCATCCCCAAGGTGTTATTAAAATTACCAAGGTTATTCACCAAGGCGTCGTTAAAAATGGTCATCTCTAGAGATTAAGTCTTTACCCAATGCATTGGAGCGCTATCAGGGTGCACCCTTAAATTTTTATTTATCATCATGTGAGACACATATATCATCATCAATCATTTCATAAACAACCCATATAGCATAAAAGAAATGGGTTTCATTTCATAATCATAACGTTTTAAAAACTTCTTTAAAGACATGATCTTTATGTCACTTTAAACCCACGGAAAGGGAAAGAGGGTCTCATGTATGTAAATACTATAATCTAAAATAGAAAAACTTGGTATATATGTGAATACCCCTATAGAAGAGAGGGATTTGAGTATTAACTTAATAAAATAAAAGAACTTTAGAAAAAGAGAGAGACATTTTGAGACGGAAATTCTGCAGCATAATGACTATGTTTCGGGGTTCTAGAAAACATTGAAAAGAGAGGGGACATGGGTCAAACATTCATAAATGACCCATAAAACAGTAGAGAGACCGAATATTAAGGTTATATGATCATGTTAATGAAATTTTAAGGACATACCATTTGAAATGAAAAACATGGAAGGAAGACAAAAATTAGATTTCTCTTATGAAAATTCGGCAGCCTAACGACGTCACTTAAACTTCAACAAAAATGAATTGATGAGATAAAATAGGGTCTATAAAAATATGAACATAAAATTTCACTATAATAGATATAGAGATAATACCCCAACATAATAAAAAGGAACTTGAAAAACTTGACATGAAAGTAGAACTTTGAAAAATGAGAAGGGTGAAAGAATCCCTTAAAAATTTGGCAGCCTAACGGCGCCACTTAAACATTCTTAAAAAGAATTGATGAGTGAAAGAGGGGGTCTCTCATCATATTAAAATGGAAAGGGACGTAAGATGAAAATAAAATAACATCCTTAAACATAAGAACATGGAGCATAAAATAAATGTCATAAAAGAGATTACTTGAAAAGATAGAGAGAGGTCGGATCCCTTACCTTAAATGTAACTCATAAAACTCAAAGGTTGGGACCTTGAGAGGCTTGAAGGAACATTGGGGGGACTCATTGGGAGTTAAGGAGACCAGAACTTTTTTGAGAATGATTTTGGAGTCGAAAGTATGAGAGAATGGCTTGGTATTTATAGGGAAAGTGAGGTGATACTTTAATAATTTCAATGGAGACATCACAAGTGGTTTTCTCATAACCATGGGCTCTACCATGGTATTTCACATGGAGTTAGGCCACATGGGGCCCCCAATACACTACTTCATCACCTTTGGTCGTCCAACCCTTAAAATATCTCATGAAATCATCATGACACAGTTATGATGTCATTTAACATACAGAAACCCTAAAACTGAATTTTTACTATTCACTGAAATTTCATCTTTCTCAGAAAAATCCCAAAATTTCACCTTAACCAAATATCGATTCTATGATTAAGAATATGAAATAAATTTTATAAAAATAATTTTCTAAATATTTTTAATTTAATTTATAAATAAACACACTATTCACCGAAAATTCATTTTTTCGAAAAAATCTCCAAAAATTACCATAACTTAATATTGATGCTATGAGTTCAAAAATAAAGTCCATTTTATAAAAATAATTTTCTAAATATTTTTAATTTAATTTTTAATTAAAAAACACTATTCACCTGAAAAAACTAATACTTGACTAATAATTTATGAAACCGTTATTTACCCATTTTATTGAATCACATTACTTAATCTAGGTGTCTAAATTATATTAAAACTTTATTTAAGTGAGATTACTAATCCATTTGGTCACATTACTAATCCTAAGCGTAAAATCACTATTCATAATTTACTATTCATCAAAAATTATGATGATCTTATTAGACTCCAAATTCTTTACTGAAAACTTTTGCAGAAGACCATTTTTTGAAAATCATTACACATCATTAATTATTTAAGGTTTACATAAATATTTTAAAATATCATTTTTTTAAAATTCATAAATAAAATACATCCTAAAATTATCCGGACATTTGAAATTTCACAAACTTCACTAAAGGAGGAAATCTCAATTTATTCATCCCAAAGGATTACACAAAGAAGCTACAGTCTTGTCACATAGCCCCTTATAACACCAGCATATGGCCTACGTTTAAGGTGTGCTATGGTGAGAGAATCTGAGGGAGGCTTAGATAACATTACCCTAGTAGTAATCTCTACTAACTTGAACTTCTCCCATAGGAATTTCCGTTCAAGCTTGATACGTTGGAGTTCGGATTGGGCTTGGTCCAAAGTGAATCCCAAAGATGCCACCTCCTTCCCAAGCTCTGATAAGTGGGATTCATAAGGTTCAAGTCTACTGGATGAAGCCATCGACTCCTCTTTCTTCATTAACCATTAACATCTCTATTAAATCGTTAAGAGTAAGTTGATATACTATTCAAAAAGTTTGGGTCGTTACATTCTTCCCCCCTTAAGAAATTTCGTCCCTGAAATGTTATACTTGAGGCCTAGTCGAAAAGGTGAGGGTACTTTTGCTTCATTGTTTCCTCAAGATCCCAAGTCGCTTCTTCATACTTATGATTCCTCCACAACACTTTCACAAGGTGGGTAGTCTTGTTTCGTAGAACCTTGTCTCTACGGTCTAATATCTCCACTGGCTGCTCCTCATAAGAGAGGTCATGTTCCAGTTGTACCACCTCTGCTTTCAGTACATGCAAAGGGTTGGGTATGTACTTCCTCAAGAGAGATACATGGAAGAAATCGTGAACTTGAGCTAGGTTCGGTGGAAGTTCTAGTCAATAGGCCACTTCTCCTATGCGATCAAGGATTTCATAGGGGCCAATGTACCTAGGGCTGAGCTTCCCTTTCTTCCCAAACCGCATGAATCTCTTCCATGGAGAAATTCGATGGAAGACTTTGTCGCCAACACCAAACTCCAAGCCCCTTAGATGGTTTTTAGCATAGCTCTTCGGCCGACTTTGAGCAGCCTTTATGTGTTGTTGGATGGAATGAACCTATTCTGTCATCTCTTGCACAAGATTAGGCCCAAGAAGATTTCTATCACCAGTTTCATCCCAACAAGTAGGAGTTCCACATCGCTTTCCATACAGAGCTTCATAGGGTGCCATCTAAATACTCGAATGGAAGCTATTGTTATAGGAGAACTCAACTAATGGGATGTGTTGATCCCATCCAACTTTAAATTCCATTGAGCATAATCTCAGCATGGTTTTGAGTGTCTGAATAGTACTTTCAGATTAGCCATCAGTTTGAGGATGATAGGTTGTACTAAAATTTAATTCAGTATTCAGAGCATGTTGAAGACTTCTCTATAATTTTGATGTGAATCTTGGATCACGATCAGACACGATGGATAGTGGTACCCCATGCAGCCTTACCACTTTCTTTACGTATATCTAGGCAAGTTGATCCAGAGAGAAATATTCCCAAATAGAGATAAAATGGGTGGTCTTGGTGAGATGGTCCACAATAACCCATATCACATTGTTTCCTTTGGTTGTTTTCGGGAGACCAGTTACAAAGTCCATAGTGATATTATCCCACTTCCATACTGGTATGGGTAGCAGTTGTAATACCCCCTTAAGAAGTTGTTGTTCTTCCTTTACTTGTTGACACACTAGGAACCTTATAGTGTAATCAACAATCTCCCTCTTCATGTTATCCCACCAATAATGATCACGAAGGTCTCTATACATTTTAGTGCTTCCCGAATGTAGAGAGAAAGTAGAGCTATGAGCTTCATCCATTAGTTCTTTCTTTATCTCCGGAATAGATGGAACACACAGTCTTGTACGAAATTTCAATACACCTTCTTGATCAATATTGAAATTAGGGAACTTCCCATATTTAAAAGCCTTAAACTTCTACTGTAGCAAAGGATATTTTTTTGAGCCTTCTTGATCTTCTCTAGTAATGAAGGTTGAGAAATCAATTGGGATAAGGTTAATGATGTCCCTTACCTTAAAATTCCCATGTCTAGTTTTAATAGATCTTTAATCAAGGGATCTACTAGGATCCTCATTATTGCCAGAACAACAGGGTCTTTCCTGCTTAACACATTCGCGACTTTGTTTGCTCTTCCAGGGTGATAATGAATTGAACAATCATAGTCTTTAATAAGCTCCAAGCATCTCCTTTGTCAAATGTTCAATTCTTTCTGCGTGAAAATATACTTTAAACTTTTGTGGTCTGTGTATATATCACATTTCTCCCCATAAAGATAGTGCATCCATATCTTTAGAGCAAAAACAACCACTGCAAGCTCTAGGTCATGCGTAGGATAATTATTCTCATGAATCTTCAACTGTCGAGATGCATAAACAATTACCTTGTCATTTTGCATGAGGACGCACCCAAGCCCTTTCAGAGATGCATTGCTAAAAATAACAAATCTTTCTCCGATAGAGGGTAGTGTTAACATAGGTGCAGTAACAAATCTCTTCTTCAGATCTTGGAAACTTTACTCACATTTTTTGTCCAGATGAACTTAAACCCTTTTCGAGCTAACTTGGTTAGTGGATTAGAAAGCTGTGAAAAGTTTTTCACAAACCTCCGATAATATCCTGCTAAACCAAGGAAACTACGAATCTCAGTTACTATTGTGGGTTGAGGCCACTCCTCCACAGCCATTGTCTTTACAGGGTCAACTGAGATTCCTTCATTGGTTACGATGTGCCCCAAGAAAGCCACTTGTTGTAACCAAAACTCACACTTGCTGAACTTTCCAAAGAGCCTCTCCTTCCGCAGAGTTTTAAAAATAACCCTCAGATGATCTTCATACTCCTCACGACTTTTTGAATATTCAAAATATCATCAATAAAAACTACCAGAAAGTTATCAAGGTAGTCCTTAAAGACTCTATTCATCAAATCCACGAAAATAGTAGGAGCATTAGTCAAGCCGAAGGGCATAATAGTAAACTCATAATTCCCATATCTTGATCGGAAGGCAGTCTTTGGAATATCTTCCTTCTTCACCCTCATTTGATGATAACCAGATCGAAGGTCAATCTTGGAGAAGAATTTAGCCCCATGAAGTTGGTCAAATAAATCATCAATTCTTGGAAGAGGGTATCTGTTCTTCACTCTGATTCCGTTCAGTTCTCTATAATCAATGCATAGCCGCATTGATCTATCCTTCTTCTTCACAAAGAGAACTGGTGCTTCCCAAGGAGACACACTCGGTCGGATAAACCCCTTCTCCAACAAGTCTTGGAGTTGTTTCGTTAACTCTTCTACCTCCACATTTTCCATTCTATACGGGGTCTTTGATATTGGTTGAGATCCTAGTACGAGTTCAAGGGAGAACTCTACCTCTCTTTCTGGGGGGGGGGGGTCTAGGTAACTCCTTGGGAAATATATCCATGTATTCCTGAACAATCGGAACATCTTCTATTTGTATACTCCCTTTTCTTTCTTTATCATCACCGATTAACTCCATAAAGAAAGCTATAGGAGGTGATTCTAGATAGGGATCAGTTCGGGATATCTCTCCTTGGAAGATAATTGTAGGTTGTTCATTAAAGACTACTGAGATTTCCTTACTTCTGCATTTGATGTTAGCATTATACTTTGAGAGCCAGTCCATCCCTAGTATAACGTCTAATTCCAACATGGGAATGACTACTAGATTTGCGATAAGATTGTGATCACTAAATTAAACACTAGAGTCTCTAAACACTATTGATGTATGGATAATCCCACTTGGAGTATTGACTGACAACTCTACCTCAAGCAGTTTGGGGATTGATTCTATATTCATTGCAAACTTGGAGGAAATAAAGGAATGCGTAGAACCAAAATCAAACAAAGTAGTTGCTAGTTTTGAGAGGACAACAAGAGTACCTGCTACCACATCATTCAGGGCTTCAACTTCAGTTGTTGTGATAGAAAAAGCATGACCTTGCTCCCCTGGACTTTGTTGTGGTTGATGGTGATTCCCCTCCACTGCCCTTGGATTTGGACAGTGATTAGGAAAGGGCCCAAGCTGTTCACACTTGAAGCAATGGACTTCGGCTAGGGCCAGAACCATCTTCCCTCTGTCGTTAGTGTTGGGGAGTTGAGGCTTCACCACAGTACGACAATTCCAAGCAATATGGCCTCCTCTTCCACACTTTTAGCACTTTCCACTTCCGATCAAGTAGTGCCTCGGATGCTTCTTCCCACATTTATTTCATTTGGTAAGTTTCATTTGCTTTCCATCTCTTCCCAGATCAAAATTCTTCCCTAAACTAGGCTCCAACGATGTCTTCTTGTCATTTGATTTATGAGACCACTGTGTCTCACCAAACTCTAGATCAACTTTAATTGCACTCCGCACGATCTCCTCGTAGCTATTGTAGTCCCGGTTGGCTAAATTCTTCTGCAGATGAGGTCTCAGTCCACCAAAAAATCTATCAACCTTCCCAATTGGATCCATGACAAAGCTAGAGGTATATCGTGAAAGTCGGGTGAAGTTCATCTCATATCTTTCGACAGATTCGTTCTCCTTTTTCTTCAGCTCGAGAAACTCTTTCTCTATTCTCGTTCTCATGGTACGAGGGAAATACATATTAATGAATATTCCCCGGAACTCTTCCCACTCCATAGATTCCATCTCTCCTCTAGGCTTCATGTTTTTGACCAGTGACCACCACTGATCAGCTTCTCCCTCTAGGCAGTAAACAGCAAGGGTGACTTTTTCTTGTTCCGAACAAAGGAGTACAGAAAAGATATTTTCATTGGAGATTATCCATTGTTCTGCAACCAATGGGTCAGTAGATCCACTAAATGTTGGTGGCCGTTGACGCATGAAGGACTCAACAGAGTTTTGTTGCCTTCGTGGTGAGATCAGCCTCTTAGCTTGATTCATGTTATTACTCATAACTTGAGTCAGTTGGTTCATCATTCGCATGAATGTTTCCATTCTGGCTTCCATCGGAGTGCCGTCAGCACATGGTGCATTGCGGTCACCATCTGCACGGTTCCTCCTATTCCCCATCATTTTCTAAAAGGATAAAACCTTAGTGAGAAACTTATTTCATTTATGAATCTTTTAACTAAGACTTCAAGCTTTGAAAATTACATATCTCTATAATTCCTTCAAAACGATTCATAAAAAGATTGTGATTTACCAAACATATCCCCTGAGAGTGTCATAACCAAGAGTGCAGCAAGGCCTATTATCATGCACCAGTTCTCGTTCGAGTCTAGATCAAAGCGGTGTTTTCGGGTTTTACCCCTATGTACATCTGTGCCAGAGCCGCCTCTACCTGCTCCTATCCAGATAGGGATGTATTTTTTTTGATAAACCACTTACTCAATACTTACCAAAATACCAGGAAGTTTTCTTATATTTAAACTTTTCTATAGGGTTCTTACTAAAGTTTTTATATCCTAATTTCCACAAACAACTAAACCATCCTTTGATACCAACTGTGGAATCCCGCCTTTTTAGAACATAAACTTTCATTACATTACACAAAACTGAGGATCTTTAAGGTTTAGTGTCTTGGAAACCAAGAACATAATACATGAAAACAACATAAAGCATTCTTCTTAAAAACTTGAAAGACTTATCCTTAGGTTCATCCAAGGTTTATTACTGCATCTCATAACCTGGGGACATACATCAAAAGAAAGGGTGAGTAGAAGGCCCAGTAAGGGAAACAAGAGAAACATTTTACATGTGAACTTGAGATACTTCAATAAGGTCATGAAAAGAACTTTAAGGCATGAGAAAGAAATCATGAGGAATATCATAATAAAAATAACATTTTTATAACTTGAAGATTTGGCTACAAAATTTAACATAGAAAATAATTTTCGTTTCACCATGGTCCATACCCAAGGTGTCATTAAAATTACCAAGGTTATTCATGAAGGCGTCGTTAAAAATGGTTATATCTAGAGATTAAGTCTTTACGCAATGCATTAGAGCGCTATCAGGGCGCACCCTTAAATTTTTATTTATCATCATGTGAGCCACATATATCATTATCAATAATTTCATAAACAACCCATATATAATAAAAGAAATGGGTTTCATTTCATAATCATTACGTTTTAAAAACTGCTTTAAAGACATGATCGTTATGTAACTTTATACCCACAGAAAGGGAAAGCGGGTCTCATGTATGTAAATACCAGAATTTAAAATAGAACAACTTGGTATATATGTGAATACCCCTATAGAAGAGAGGTCTTTGAGTATTCACTTAATAAAATAAAAGAACTTCCGAAAAGGAGAGAGACATTTTGAGATGGAAATTCTGCAGCATAACGGCTATGTTTCGGGGTTTTAGAAAACATTGAAAAGAGAGGGTACATGGGGAAAAAATTAATAAATGACCCATAAAACCGTAGAGGGACCTAATATGAAGGATATATGAACATGGTAATGAAATTTAAAGGACATAACATTTGAAATGAAAAACATGGAAGGAAGAAAAAAAATTAGATTTCTCTTATGAAAATTCGGCAGCCTAACGACGTCACTTAAACTTCAACAAAAATGAATTGATGATATCAAATAGGGTCTCTCATCATATTTAAATAAAAGTTCAGTATGATAGATATAGAGATCATACACCAAAATAATAAAAAGGAACTTGAAAGACTTGACATGAAAGTAGAACTTTGAAAAATGAGAAGGGTGAAAGAATCCCATAAAAATTCGGCAGCCTAACGTCGCCACTTAAACATTCTTAAAACGAATTGATGAGAGAAATAGGGGGTATCTCATCATATGAACATAAAAAGGGAAGTAATATGAATATAAAAGAACATCCTCCAACTTAATAACATGGATCATAAAAGAAATGACATAAAAGAGATTACTTGAAAAGAAAGAGAGAGGTCAGATCCCTTACCTTAAACGTAACTCTTAAAACTCAAAGGTTGGGACCTTGAGAGGCTTGAGGGCACCTTGGGAGGACTACTTGGGAGGTAAGGAGGCCAGAAATTCGTTGAGAATGATTTTGGAGTCGAAAATATGAGATAATGTCTTGTTATTTATAGGGAAAGTGAGGTGATACTTTAATAATTTCAAGGGACACCTCACAAGTGGTTTTCTCAAAACCTTGGGCTCTCCCAAGGTATTTCCCATGGAGTTAGGCCACATGGGGACCCAAATATAATAATTCATCACCTTTGGTCGACCAAACCTTAAAATATCTCATGAAATCATCATGACACAGTTATGATTTCATTTAACATACCGAAACCCTAAAACAACATTTTTACTATTCACTGAAAATTCATCTTTCTCAGAAAAATCCCAAAATTTCACCTTAACCAAATATCGATTCTCTGATTACAAATATGAACTCCATTTTATAAAAATAATTTTCTAAATAATTTTAATTTAATTTTTAAATAAATACACTATTCACCGAAAATTCATTTTCTCAGAAAAATCCCCAAAAATTACCATAACATAATATCAATGCTCTGAGTTCAAAAATAAAGTCCATTTTATAAAAATAATTTTCTAATTAATTTTAATTTAATTTTTAATCAAAAAACACTATTCACCCGAAAAAACTAATACTTGACTAATAATTTATGAAACCGTTATTTACCCATTTTATTGAATCACATTACTTAATCTAGGTGTCTAAATTATATTAAAACTTTCTTTAAGTGAGATTACTAATCCATTTGGTCACATTACTAATCCTAAGCATAAAATCAATATTCATAATTTACTATTCATCAAAAATTTAGTTGATCTTGTTAGACTCCAAATTCCTTACTAAACACTTTTGTAGAAGACCATTTTTTAAAATCATTACACATCATTAATTATTTAAGGTTTATATAAATATTTTAAATTATTATTTTTTCAAAATTCATCAATAAAATAAATCCTAAAATTATCCGGACATTTGAAATTTCAAAAACTTCACTAAAGGAGGAAATCTCAATTTATTCATCCTAAAGGATTACACAAAGAAGTTATGGTCTCATCACATAGCCCCTTATAGCACCAACATATGGCCTAAGTGGAAGGTGTGCTATGGTGAGAGAATCTGAGGGAGGATTAGATAACAATTCCCTAGTAGTAATCTCTACTAACTTGAACTTCTCCCGCAGGCGTTTCCGTTCAAGCTTGACACATTGGAGTTTGGCTTGGGCTTTGTCCAAATTGAAGCCCAAAGATTCCACCCCCTTCCCAAGCTCGGATAATTGGGATTCATAAGGTTCGAGTCTACTGGATGAAGCCATCGACTCATCTTTCTGCATTAACCATTAACATCTCTATTAAATCGTTAAGAGTAAGTTGATATACTATTCAAAAAGTTTGGGTCGTTACAATAGTTCTTTTGAAAGCTTATGGAAAAGGATCATGTTCTCATGATATGAGCATAACTATACCTAGATTTTCACCATAAGTGACGAGTGAAAATATTCAAGATGTTTTATATTATGATTTGGTGTGTCTAATAACAATAAATTTAGAAACAAGAATGAATTAAAGAAGAACTTCCTTCTTTTTCAATAGGTATAAATTAAACTACTAAAATTGATTATTTCTTTGAGAAGTGTGGAATTTAATTTATATTTTATATGAAACATGAAAATTTGGTTTTATAAGGATAATAATTCTATTTTATTACCTTGATATTTGAATAATGGTAAAATTGGCACCCTCTTGAATTCAATGTTGAGATTTTATGCTTGAGGACAAACATAGTTTAAGTATGTGGCTATTTGACACACTCATATTTTCATGAATTTTTTTTAAAAGTATTCTAATAATTTTCAATGATTTTAAATGAATAGTACCACATAATTAAATGTTTTATTGAAAAGTGGGAAATTATAAATGTGGAATTAAATGATTTAAAATGAGTAATTTTTTTAATAAATTGAAGTTTGATATTTATTTTACAATTCTATATAAATTTACTTTATTATGTGTTTAATGATTATTAGGTAAAAAAATTACCCAATTGGCTAGCCCTCAACCTCCAGGGCCCCACAAGCCACATAGGTATCCCTAATGGGACAAGTGTCTATGAATATCCAAAGGGAGAGCCTACCAGCAGTAGGTTTGGTGTGGCCCATGGGGAATAACCCATGAGTGCATGGTCTTGGCCTAAGCCCGCACAGGCTGTGTAGGTCAGTGTGATCCGATGTTCATGTGTGAAGTGTAATTGGGATCCCCCATAGATAAGTCTTCTCATCCATGTTTATAACAAATTATATTATAATCAAATTTATAGAGCATTCTCAACATTGATGTGGGATAAAAGTTTCATAGTTACTATTCATTTTAAATAAAATGTCATCATTCCTGCTTAGCTCCACACACTGTGCAATTGGAAACTCCCTCTACTACTTGATGACTTCATCCTCAACCGCTTTGTATGTATCTAATTAATAAATTACATGGAATAAATAATGTAGAGATTGAACTTGAGTTGAATATCCGATTCCGAGGTCCGAACCACCATGAATCATCTTCTCTACCTTGGTCAACCTTAGTTATCCACATTTTGAAGAATTTGATGCCCTGCATACCACATGATCTCCCTCTGACCACTATGAAGGATGGAGAATTTTATGAAGGCCCACTTCACCACTTACTCACCTTTTGAGCACCACCATTCCTCCATGTTTGATCTAATACACACCAATTCACATGATAAGGAATCTATACTGAAGTACAGTTTAAACTACAAATATAGGAAACCTTGTATTTTAGGATGTTTTGAAATAATACACTCCCCATATATCGAGTATGAATCAAATTTTTAAAATGAATCAAACACCTGAAGATATGTAATTATTTTAAGGAGTGGAGTCAAGTATCTCTCTTGGTCTACAAGTAAGAGGAGGCCATTACTACTGTGAGGAGAGTTCGCACTATGGAGGGAGGCTAGGTTGAATACTGAATTTTCTTCTTATTTTTTATTTATATTATTATCAGTTCCATTTTTTCTGTAATTATAATTTAGTCTCTTAAATGAAAAATTTCATGGATTGTTTAACCAAGTGTTTTCTTTCACCTTCCATCATTCTTCTTATTCCTTTTCTTCTTTTCCTTCTTCTTTTCTCATTATTTTTTTATTTTATTTTATTATTCTCTTATATTTTATGTTATTTTATTATTTTACCTCTCTCTCTCTCACATTCTCATTATTTTTATTTTTATTCTATTATTCTCTCTTTATTTTACCGTCGTGACCTATTACATTCAATAATGGGAGGATGACCTGATGCTTGGCCTCACAAGAGGATTAGGTGTTCCTAAATTATATTCTTCAATTTTAAATGTTTTATTTATTTTTGTGGTGATTAAGAGAGATGTGTACAGGTTCGGAAAATTTCCACTACAAAATGGATCTCAAAACCATTTCTATACTTTTTTTAAACTTTTCTATTATTTTTATTTAATATAAGCTCTTCACATGATGTAGTTGATCCATTCAAAGGATGAAACAAAATATGATGGATCCAGGTCCTAGAAGGTTCCACACTCTCAATTGAGGTATGTCATCAACCTTGACTATAGGAGGAGGTTTAATTGAGTTAAATTTGGCATTCAATATTTTACAACTACTAAATAAAATAATAGTAATTCAAGAGTGACATTTCACAATTAAATTAGCAGACTAAATTTAATCAACCATCATGAATAATGTATAGAACTCAATCCCAAAACCTAAAAGGATGAGTTATTTCTTCTCTAACAACATTCTATTTTCATTTCATGGTAATTTAGAATTTTATTTATTTTTATTATATTGAAAAATAATCAAAACCCAAAAAATATCACTGTTTTAAGAAAATAATAAAAACAAAAAAAAATCAAGTAGTTCTTAGGTGAATTTGAATTGGTAAGTAAATAAACCTGAAGGTCCTTAAGTGAGACGACCCTAGTTAGCTATTATGATACACTAGAAAAAAATATAGAAATTTACTTTTTCCATACCCCATGATAGGTTTGATTCAAAAAATGGGGCAGTTTTTGTGGATCTAATTAGTAGTTTATGTTCCTTTTATATTTTAACATTGTAGATATTTTTTTATTATTTTCTTTAAATAAATAAAAAAAGAAACTTTTCCATGGTGTTTTCAAATGATTATTTTTTATAAACATGGAACACTTACAAAAAGATGACAGATCAAAAGAAAGTGTTACACAATATTGGGAAGAAACACATACAAAGTCTTGATGAAATCACTAACTTGGACAATCCTTTGTTGAATGGTAATGAAATAAAAATTTTGTTTCTAGAGATAACATATATGATTGATGATGTAAAATCCGATTATCAAAGATTGAAGGTAAAGGAAGAAATACCATCATTTTTGACCAATGTTACTAAAGAAATCCAATATGTTGAGCCTGCACTTGAAGAATATCCACAACTCAACCATTTAAAGAGCCATATTCAAATTGAACATAAAGATCTGGAGTGGATTCATGATGAGGAAGACTTATCTACTGAACTACATGAGGGAGATCAAATTGACCTGGAAAACTTTTAGAATGATTATGAGGTACAACATGATATTCTTGTTCCTTAAAAAGTTGAAGAGACATCACCATTTCATATATCTCGCCATGAAAGAAGAAACCACCCAAATGGAGGAAATTAAAGAAAATATGGAGCAACTCAACTACCTTCCTCCATCCACTAATATCCAAATTCAAGATGAAATTACCATTGAAGAAGAGGTTGAAGTTGAACCAACTCAGGGAGTTGATCTTATCTTAAACTCCCTCTCATTTGATTTTATTCAATCTAAATTGAGTATTAACTCCAATTATTTTTAGTTTTTTAGAATTTGTCAATCCTTGTTTTATCTTGGAGGAATATCAAGAAGAAGAAAATGCACCTGCTTAGGAACACATAGAGCTCCCTAATTTTATTGAACATGAATTAGAGGAAGCCAATGAGGAGAACCTAGTGGACTTTCTAAAGGAAGCCAAGATAAAGGATACTCATATTGAAAGGGAAAATTTTGATTTTGATTATTTATTTTTTAATTCTATCCAAAAAATACAATATAAACCCCCCCATTGATCATTAAATCCATGCAACCTATATTTAGGATGCACTAGAAAGGAAGGATAAAGTTTTACAATTAACAACCAATAATGAGGATAATCCATACTTCATCTTACACCAACCATTTAAGTTATACATAATTGTGAAGGGGGTGGATTTGGTATACTCTACCCATGTATTATTCCTCACCAACAAAGAGTAAGTGTAATCTTGGAAAATCCACCTATGGTGGTTTAAATCCAAAACCCCCACCCACCATAAGACTATAGATAATAACCAGTATTTTCCTTTTGAGGTAGTGAAAAAAATTCATGGCCCACTTAGGGGATTAAACCAAGTATTATCTTTATATTTTCTTTCTTGGAATTTATATATCAATTTCATTATTAGGATTAGATTAGGAAGAATCCCAAATCCCTTATATTTTTGAGATTTAATGACTTGGTCCTTGATTTTTATTGATTTATTATCTTTTATTGGTCCTTCATGGAATAAGGCTACCACTCAATAGTGGAGGAATAAGACTAAATCTTCATGAGAAAATGAAGTTCACTTTTAATGTTAATCTTTTAAAATCCCTATATTTTTGGCTAATTTTGTTTTTTATATATAAAATAGGGAATTTAATTCCCACAATGGAATTGTTTCATTAATTAACTTATATAGGAGACATGATTTTCAGAGGAACCCTATGATTTCATGTTTTAGATATTAATGATAATGGGATTGAATGAGTAAGGTGAAGAATTGAATAATTAAATTAAAGAATGGATATTAAAATTAGGACTCATGATTTGATGAAATTAGTTGATTCATCAAAATAAAATTTCCCTATCATTTTTTTGATACTTTGAATTTATAAAATTCATGTGAATTGATTTTTTATTATTAGTCATTTGATCAGTGATTTTACAATTTCATATGTTGCATTTCTAAGAAAATTTATAGAAAATTTCTTCTTATTTAATCTTGAGTATATTTCTTAAGTGATCTTGGGACATGCCACCTCCTAGAACTTGCATTGTAATTTTTCGAAGCTATGAATATGAAAAAACATTTAAACTGACTGATGCATCTTTTTATAAGATATTATCCTTGAGACTAAATTAGACATTAATCCTTGTTTAGACCATAGAGACCATGAATGAATTTGATAGAGGTGATCTATATTTCAAGAAATTTTTATCCATTCCCACCCTCCTCTTAGTATTTTTCATGATATTTTAAATTTGATGTGTGGAGGTAAGGGAAGTCAAGGTTTTAGGATGAACTGCATTGTATAGAAAAAATATGGAGGTGATTAAGTTTTGTTATTGAGAAAGGCTATTAATTTATGCACCATTCTTTTATTGTTTCCATTATTAAAAAAAATAAAATAAAAAATATGTGTTGTGACTTGGAAAAATAAAAAAACACCATTACTATACTAATGGTTTTTTTCATATGTGGTTAGGTGGTGGATTTTAGGTTTGTTCCAAGCAAGAATTTTGAAAAAGCAAAAAATCTTAAAAAGGTAGTTTGAAAAAAAATTTAAAAAAATTTAAAAAAATTTCAAGAGGGATCAGAATTCATTCATTATTATTTTACTGATCATAACATTTAATTTGATCTTAAGAAATGGGAGTTCTTATTTTGAAGGCATAATTCCATTTAGATTTTACTTTTTGATGTCATGATTTATACTTTAAAGATTAACCTCCTCTTTGAGCCTTATTTTTTAAAATCAATTACTGCCAACCATAATCCTCAGAGTCATATGAAACTTTATTAAAATTCATCATGATTTTATGTTCCTGTAGTTCTTAAAAAGTGGATAAAGTAGACCTTTTCCATGATTATGGAAAAGGATCATGTTCTCATGATATGATCATAACTCTACTTGGACTTTTATCATGAGTGATGAGTGAAAATATTAAAAGTGAGGTATATCATGATTTTGGTTTAGGAACTTTAATTAATTAAAGGATAATTTCATCATTTTAAAAAGCGAGAAATTAAAATACCAAAATTGATTATTTCTTTGAGAAATGTGAAATTGAATTGATATTTTATGTGGAACTTAAAATTTTGGTTTTATATTGATAATTGTTCTATTTTATTACTTTTAGATTTGAATAATTGAAATAATGGTACCCTATTGGATTAAATTTTTAGATTTATGGTTGAGGAAAAGCATAATTTAAGTGTGGGGGTATTTGACAGACTCATATTTTCATGCAAAATTTTGAGCATATTTTAATAATTTTCATTGGTTTTTAATAAATAGTCCAATATAATGAAATGTGTTATTAAAAAGTGGTAAATTATAAATTTAGAATTCAAATGATTTAAAATTATTAAAATTATTAAGAATTTGATGATTGGTATTTATTTTACTATTATGTTGAAATTTACTTTATCACGTGTTTATTGATTTTTAGGAAACAAATTGGGCAGATGGATATCCCTAAGCCTCAAGTGAACCACAAGCCACATAACTAGACCTAGTGGGCCAAAAGACCATGTGAATGTTGAGGGAGATCCTTCCAGTGGTATATTTTGAATGGATTGTGGGGAGGAACCTACGAGTGCATATTCTAGGCCTAAGACCACACGAGCTGTGTAGGTCGATGTGAACCCATCCATCCAACAGCCCAAAGACCTTCAATTTTTTATTTTGATAAAACCCCCTTTTAAGGGAAGAAGGGGGGTAAACCCTTGACATGAAGACTTAAACAACAAACCAAGTCCCAACAGACCAAAACTCAAGATTAAGAACAACCCTCTCTACAAGAGATCAACTCCTTCCAGCAAAACAAAAACATTAAAACCAGCTTCCATTTTCTCATCGCAGAACGACTAGCTGTCCCGTGCCAAAAATAATGGGTCTGGTACCGATGTAAAATTCATACCTTCTCAAACATCTGATTCTGATAAGCCATGAAACAGTGAGAACTCATTGCCCTGAACCTCCCCTGGAGCACCTTCTTATAAACAAATGGTTGTAGAATCACTTAAGCCACAGACCACTGAAACCAAAACCTTTCCTCCTTTCCAGCATTCTCAAAGCAGTGAGAACATACATCCTAAATCATCACTTCAATGCAAAAAATTACTGAAGAACAAACCACACGACCCACACCAGAGCCTCAACCAAATCCTGAATTCAGCAACCCATCTAACGGACACAATATATCAAATGCGTCACAAACAAAACATGAATCACACAGTGAAAAAAAACCATCAAAGAAATACGAACCAGATGTATCTCATCCACACCACTGCCGTAATCAAACCGAAACCACTCAGCAGAATGAATATGAATTCAAACCTCGAACCATCAAGAAGGCAATCGCATGTCCATGCTGCAAACAGAAAAAATCCCATCGCCGCCTTCACATTCACACCCGAAGACCACCTCAACCCGCTGAAAATCCACCCAGCCCAAAACAGAACCGTTGTGTCGACCTTCATCCAGGAGGATCGGGAATGACGACCACAGGAGGCACCGCACTGCCAAAAATCCCGACCCAGCATATAAGGGGAGAGAGGAAGTAGGCTAGTAAATGGTGGGAAATACCACAGCCATGCCCATGAAGAAAAGACGCCGCCCCTCAGAGAAGAACTGCCATCACAAAGCGTCGAGCTGGAGTGCTGAAGAGCAGATCCCAAGTCGATTCGCGATGGAAGAGAGGCGGTGACAAGGAACCCTAACGCAGCATTGCCCCTTACGGGCTTATCATTCTTCTCACTACCAGGTTAGTCTGAACCGATGTTTGTGTGTGGAGTGTAACCAGGAGACCACCTCATAGTGGGATTCTATGCTGAGAAAATCATGGCTTGTATTATAAACAAACACGGATCGCATTCTCAACTTCGATGCATGATAAAAATTTCAGGGTTACTATTCATTTTAAAGGAAATGTCGTCGTTCCCTCTCAAATTCACGTGCCATGTGCTCAGAAACACCATCCACCGCAAGCTGCCTTAATCATTACCTGCCACCATGTACATATCACTAGGAAACACCATAAAAACACTGTTTGGAGAGCTTGAAATCGATCTATGTAGACATTGTTGAGGTCCATACCACCATGAATTGTCTTATCCACCTCGACCGACCTTGTTGATCCACATTTTAAAGAAGTCGATTCCATGAATGCCACAAGAGTTCCTTTCAACCAATATGAAGTCTAGAGGGTTTGATGAAGCCCACTTCACCGCTTCCATGCATACTAAGCACTACCATGCCTCCAGGTTCTAGCCTATGCACACTATTTACATGAGAATGAAGCCATTTCAAAGTACATTTCACCATATAAACCTAAGAAACTTGATATTTTTTGTTGTTTCCAAACAATACATCCCACATCTCTCAAGTATGATTATCATTTTTAAAATGATTAAAAAACCTAAAGATATGGAATTATTTAAATGATAGGAGGCTAAGGTTATCTCTTGGCCTATAAATAAGTGGAGGCCATTACTACTGCGAGGAGATTTCACAATGTGGGCGGAGTCCATGACTAATTATGCGTATTGTTTTTTATGCTTCTTAGGTTTATTTATATAGTAATGTTAATTTAGTTTCTTAAATAAAATAGTACATGATTTTTTTGACCAACTATTTTCTTTCACCCTTTATTATTATTATTATTCTCACATTTTATATTTTTATTTTATTTTATTATTCTCTTATCTTTTATTTTATTTTCTTATTCTCTCTCTCTATCATTATTATTCTTTTTCTTTTTATTATATTATTATATCTTTATTCCACCATCATGGACTCTTACTCCCAATAAGGGGAGGCTGACCCAATGCTTGGCCTCAGGGGAGGATCAAGTGTTCTTTAATTATATTCTTGAATTTTAAATGTTTTATATATGTTTATGGTGATTAAGAGAGATTTGAATGGTTGTGATGATTTTATACTATGAAACAGCTCTCAAACCCATTTCTATTCTTTTTTAAAAACCATTCCCTTCATTCTATTTAACATAACATCTTCACACGATGGAGTTGAACCTTTAAAATGATGAAATAAGATACGATGGAGTCAGGTCTTGGAAGGCTCCTCACTCTCAATTAAGGTATGTCATCAACCTTGATTATAGGAGGAAGTGGAATTGAGTTTGATTTGGAATCCAGGATTTCACAACTACTAAATAAAAGAATAACGATTCAAGAGTGAGATTTCACAATTGACTTATCAGACTAAATTTAATCAACCAACATGAATTATTTAAGGAACCTGAATCCAAACCTTAAAATGCCAATTTATTTCTTCTCTAACCTCATTTTGTTTCCATTTCATGGTAATTTGGAATTGCATGCCTTTTCATTATTTTAGAAAATAATCAAAACCCAAAAATGCCATTATTTTTTGAAAATAAGAAAAATAATAAAAAATTAGTTCTTAGGTGAATTTCAATTTGTATGTAGGAAATTGTGAAGTTCCTCAAGTGAGATGACCTTTGTTAGATACTGTGTTGCACTAGGAAAAACATGGAAATTTTCTTTTGGCACACACTATGATAGGTGTCATGCTAGTGGACCATTTCCAATAGAATCTAGAGGTGGTTATTCTTACTTCATAACTTTTATTGATGACATGAGTAGATATGGGTATGTCTACTTTATAAGGTATAAGTTTGGTTCCTTTGAGAAATTAAAATAATTCTAGAATGAATTAGAGAATAAACATGGAAATAAGATACATAATCTTTGATTGGATTGAGGTGGTGAATATCTTAACCAAGCGTTTATGGAATTTCTATAGAATTTTAGGAATATATCTCAACTCAATACACCATAAACACCAAAATGTAATGGTGTTAGTGAAAGTAGGAACCATACCGTTCTATAAATTACAAAGTCGATGATGAGTCATGTGGATCTTCCTTTATTATTTAGGGAAATTCATTACAAAATGCAACATACACACTAAACAAAGTACCAATTAAAGAAGAAAATAGAATTCCCTTCAAGATATGGAGTGAGAAGAAATCCATTTTTTCACATACATGTGTATGGGGTTGTGAGGCATATGTTAAGACCTTATCAGGAAACAAAATAGCACCCCAGGCGACAAATTGTATCTTTATAGGGTATCCAAAATAAACAAAGGGACAATACATATACAACCCCTCATAGAAGAAAGTGATTATTATGAGATATACCATATTTATTGAGAGGGAGGACATCCTCAAGAAGGATAGTGGAAGAAAGATTGAATTTGATGATGTTGATTCTCAAGATACACAAAAGTTGGTATAGGAACATATTCCATCGGCCCCCATATAAGAAGTTTTATCTGAAACACAAGTACTATGTAGAAGCAATAAAGAGTTAATACAACCAAAGAGATATGTTTTTCTAATCACCAAATAAGGTGAATATTTACTGGTTGACAATATTGAACATGTCTCCTATAAAGTGGTAGTAGAGATCTAAAAAACGTTGAGATGGAAGGATTCTTTGAATTCTGAAATGGATTCTATGTATTATAACCAAGTATATGTTCTAGTTAATCCAAGTGTTGATGTAAATCCAATATGGTGAAAATGGGAACTCAAGAGAAAACCAAACATGGATGGTAAAGTAATTACCTATAAATCAAGGATAATGTCTAAAAGGTTTAAACAATCTCAAGGAATTAAATATGATGAGACATTTTCATTAATTTAAATGATTAAATACATTATAATTCTACTTTCTATAGATTCTTACCATGAATATGAAATTTGTAATATGGAAATTAAAAAAACATTCATTAATGTGATGCTTTAGATATATGCCTATATGACACAACAAGAATGGTTTTTGACTCTAAGTGATGGAAAAAAGTCATGGAAGTTGTATAGATCCATTTATAGATAGTCGAAAATATACAGGTCATAGAACATTTGATTTGATGAAGCTATAAAATATTTTAGTTTCATTAATAATGAATGTGATCCTTGTGTTTATAAGTGGTTTAGTGAGAATGTGGCCTTTATCCTAGTAGTTTCTATTGGTGGAATATTACTTAACGGAAATGACATATCTGTCTTACAGTTGGTTAAGGACTGGTTAAACAAGTGTTACTCCATGAAAGAATTAAAAGAAGAATCATACATTCTAGGGATTAAGATGATTCATGATAGAAATAAGAGACAACTTGGAGTAAGTCAAGGTATATACATTGACCAGATACTAAATTTAGTTGGGGTTTGGCTAAGTGGTAAGCACCCCTTAATACTACATGAAACATGAGGGTTCAAAACCCATTGGGTGTAGGTTACTGTAGCCGCGACAACACTATAGAAATGGCGGGCACTGTATCGGCAGCATGGCACTGTAGCAGTGGTGGGTACTGTGTGGTGTTGTAGCAGGCAGGTACTGTAGCAGTACTATTCACAGAATGGGATTTGAGCCAAACTTTTGGGTCTATGGGTCATATAATGGGCTAATTACCCACTAGGCCTTCAGAATATATAATGGGTCTCCATCTACCAAATTAAAAGAGGTATTTGCTTTGCTTTAATAATAAAATGAGGCTTCATCCACAAACTTTTAAAAAAATTGACCAGATACTAAATAGATTTAGTATGGAATAATCCAAGAGGGGATGTGTTCTAGTGTCACATAGTATACATATTTCTAATAAAATGTGTCCTTAGATAGAAAAGGAGATAGAGAGAATGAGTAACATCCCATACACTTTAGTGATAGGGAAAATCATATATTCCACTTTATATACTAGACTTGATGTTACCTATGAATTGATCCTAGTAGGGATATATCAATCTGATCCTGGTGAACAATATTAGTATTCTGTTAAGGCGGTACTTAAGTATCTAAGAAGAGATATGGATATATTCTTTGTGTATAGAGGATACAAAGAGATAGTAATAAGGGGTTATACTTTTCTAGTTTTTAAATAGATCCAAATGATCTAATTTTTTAGTAAGTTTAGGTTTTCAGTCTCAATAGAGGAGTTTTTAGTTTTAAGAGTTCAAAAATTCATTTTTTATCGATTCTATAATGGAGTATGAGTATATAGAGGCTTTTTGATACAACCAAATAATCCATTTGGATATAAAACATTTTCTAGTATCTCGATGTGATAACTATCAATACATACCCTATCACATTGTATTGTGATAATACTACAATGGTGACTCTTATAAAAGATCCAAGGACACACGAACAGACATATAACATACTCCCAGAGTATCATGTATAGAGGAATTTTTCTTAGAAGTTGGAGTTATAGTAATTATAGATACCATAGAAGAAAAAGTGGTGAACCCCTTGACTAAATAATTATCTCATAAGAATCATGAATATCATGTGAGAGATACCAGGTTGAAGGTTATTAGCAGTTGGATGTAGTGAAAGTGGACGTTTGTTGGATTTTTACTTTATAATTACCCATATTTATAGTTTTTCATATTAATAAACTATTTATCACATCATGATTTTTCTTCTATATAACACACCATGTGATAATTTCATAAGAATAGTTGTCGCACTGAAGGGTCATAACAGATCCCTACTGTGATGAGAACCCAGAAGTTCTGCAAATGTATTATTAAATATACATTATATATCTAAATGAAACCATTTGAGGGACATAAATGATATTTTATATTAAGGTTGTATACTCATAGTACATTGAGACACTTTCTCATGGTGTATGCCCTTGGAAATTTCCATTGTAAGAGATTATGAGAATGAAACCTACCATTAGGAAATCCACATTTATATATTTCATTAGATATTGCTATATTCAGATGTGTGTGTTAATCCTTATACATTAATATTATTATAAATGAGTATTATGAGTCATATACATTGATGTATTGGTGAAAACCATGATGACATATATTCGCAGTGTAGTAGGATACGCTGGGTGTTTCATGAGTAATATGTCATTGATGAATAATATTAAAATGATTTTTCCATTATGTTATTTAATAGAATTTGGTATCTTATCCCCTTAGATGAAAATGATACATCCTAAAGAAATCCATTGACATGGTGTTCCGTAGGCAGGTTGAATTTCTGGAAATCCAAAGAAAGTGTCATCAAGAACATAGATTGATGACACCAGTATGAAACCTAATTGATTAAAGATATTATGATAATGGGATTTTATTACATGGTAAATATTTTTATGAGGTTTTATGTCATTTTAAAATTAACTTCTTTCTCTATGGGTGCCTTGGCGTGTTGCTAGATGCTAACCATGTGCTTTGGGTTACTTCTCCTAATTCTATTGAGAAAGAGGCCGAGAGGGTCACACACTAAGTGTATCCATAACTTCAGTTAAATAATATTATTATTTGTCATTTAACAAGTTGAATAAATATTATCCATGCACATGGTATAATAATTACTTATATTTTATTGATCACATATATTTCATCACCAATTACTCAAGAGAATATTTTGTGAGCAGAATATTTAATAAATATTTATTTTCTATTAAGTGAATATAATATTTATTCATTTATTAGTGAATAATGAGGTGATATTTATTTAATAAATAAATAGTAATTATTCAAGGCCTGATAAATATTTCATAGGAAAGGAAGACTTAGTTTAATGGCATGGTGAGAAATAATATATATTAAATATTATTTAAATAAATAATATTTAATTTAATTTTCTATCTTTTCACTTATAAATAAATAATAATAATATTATTATTATTATAGACATGAGGTTTGTCATGAATTAAAGAAATAATAAAATTGACTTGAGCAATTATTATTTTCTAACCCTACTGGTATATAAAACCAATTATATTATTTTCTTAAGGGTTTTCATTTCATCTTGGTTGTGCACAACAATATCTTGAAGAAATATCTCACATACCTAGAGAGATCCATTTTTTAAGAATGATCTTAAGAATATTGAGAGATCCTCCTACACTACCACTCTTGAGTCGAGAGATATAAAATAGATTCTTTCTTCAACTAATTCTTAGGGAGATCAAAGAAAAATTATGTAAGCATCAAGATCTACTGCGCTAGAACCCAGAGATTCATATGGCAATGTTCAGAGATTCATGGTACACATGTCCATTCCCATTGGATGGACTATACTCTTGATTCATATAACACAATGATATTGTGACATAGATTCATTTTTAGATTCATAAATGAAGAAAGTATTTATTGTAAGGTAATTATTTAGTTGTCTAAATTAATTATAAATAATATGCAATGATCCCATTTCTGGGTTCTAGTGTTCAATATTCAACTAATCTCTAATTCAATTATGTTGATCACAACATTATTGTTGTGTAAATATTGAATTAATCATAGATTAAAAAAAATTTGCATTGGTCATGTCCCATCCAGTGCTTCCACTATGTTTGGAACCTGCACAGAGAAAGGAAGATAGGTAGAGAGCATACTTTTAACAACCTAGACTTTTACTGTATAATTTTCCCATTTTTTTCATTTAATATACATGTAAATGATGATTAGTTATAATTTTATTTTATAATTGAAGTAAGGAATAATATTTTAAATGGTATATATATATTTGAACATGGTAACAGAAACATATTTTCATTATTTAGTTAAAGTACAATATCAATATATAATAAACACTAAACATGTTTAATTAAGAATAAAACAAACAATTGATAAAAGTAAATGTCATTAAAAAAGGATGTAAATGTTACACTCTTTTATACAAAATATATAAATTTACTAGTCATGGAAGTTAAATTTTATTATATGCATCAAATCATAAAATAAGCATTGCATTATATATATATATATTTTATATGTAAAAGTAGATAAAGAATACATCATAACACAAGTTTCTAGTAAAAATTGAACCTATAAGTTCCCCAAACTTAACAAAAATAGATTAATAAATGAAAAATGTATAATAAACATTAATTTAGAATTATAAGAAAGAAATTTTAATGGTATGTGGGTTCTATATTTCTTACATGATTTATAATAGGTCGACTGCATCTTCCATCATGAAACATAACACAAGGAATAAAACCGAAGTAAACATGCCGACCTATGAACACTACTGTAGAAACCTTGATAAAAAACACTACCCTTCATCAATGCCAACTAAGAAACACTAATAAAGGTACCCTTTATCATTTCTTTTTAACACTCATAAATGGTGGCCTTTATGATGACTAAAATGCACCGACAAAAGGTATATTTATAAAAAATATATAATTAAAATCATATATTAATAAATTAATATATTAATGTTGTTTTTTTTAAATTTTTTTTATTAAATATTATTTAAATATGACTAAATATACATTTAAACTTCATATATAAGATATTTAATTAAAAATGGCATATAAAATAAAAATTCAATATTATTAAAAATATTATTTCATATAGAAATATATATTGATATATATATATATATATATAAATTTCTTAAATATTATTTATACAATACTAATGTATTATAAATCCTATTTATATGTCTTATGTTTAGTGAAAAATGGTTAATAATTTATTTAAAAATTAATATTAATTAAAAATATTGACTAATTAATATTAATAGATATTTAATAACATTTTATTTTATCAGTGTCATTTTTTTCAATTTTACATACATATCAAATAATAAATATTTAATTATTAATTAAAAAATTGATTAATATATGTGACACTTAATATGTTGAACAATAATTTCACAAGTACATGTACGAAATTAATTGAAATTTGTAAATACAAACATACACAAATAATAAATTGTTAATA
The DNA here is from genome assembly GCA_963277665.1 of Viscum album. NCBI lineage: Eukaryota > Viridiplantae > Streptophyta > Magnoliopsida > Santalales > Viscaceae > Viscum > Viscum album. The sequence goes on along the minus strand of OY728155.1, from coordinate 184,319,287 downwards.
TTATCATTTTAGATTTTAGATTATAAATATTTAATATTTAATATATTATTTTTTTAATTATCAAATATTATTAATTTTTTATTTTTATATTTAATAAATAATATTTATTACTTTTTAATTTATATATATATAATTTATTATTTATTATTTTTATTTGTTTAATATTTTATTAATTTTATTAATTTTCAATTTTTATTTACTAACATTTGATATTTTTTTAATATAGTTGTAATTTACATAATTAAAATATACATTCATTTTTATTTAAACAAATATTAATTTTTTTTAAAAATCCATATAATTTATAATGATAATTCATTTTTTGAAATGTTTTCAATCAATTCGTCTTTAAAATAAATTCCACTCGCTTTTAGTATTTATTCATTTAATATTATTTATTCATTAATATTATTTATTCATTAATAATATTTAGTTTTTTAAAATTTTTATAATTTATTCATTTGAAATATTTATTCATTTAATATATTTGTAATATATTAATTTTTAATGTTTTTAAACATAATTATCCGTTAAAATTTTTATTCTATTTAATATAGAAATATCTATATATATATATATCAATATTTATAATATTTCCTTAAACATTATTTATATAATAAAAAATATTTATTTACCTCAAATAGGTCATATATATAGTGAAAAAGAGTTTATAATTAAAAAATAACATTAATTAGAAATATTGACTAATTAGTAATGAGTAATGGAGGTTTAATAAAATGCCATATCTTTTTTTTAATTTACCATATGTTGAACTTGTGTTACATTAATTTCACACACACACATATGCAATTAATGAATTTTTTTTATAGAAATACACACACACACAATATTATTTGTAATTTATTCAAATTTTAATATTTATTTTAAAATTTTATTTATTAACATAATATATTAAATATATATGATATTTTTAATCATTATTCATTTTTTATATGCTTATTCAATATATTCTATTTATTACTTTCTAATTTTTTTAAAATTTTTTTCATTAATATTCTTAATTATATTTAATAGTTTTTTAATTTATTCATTTTCAATTTTTCTTTATTTAATACTTTTTTAATGTTATCCATTTTTAATAATTATTTATACATGTTTATTCATTAACATTTATTTTTTTGATATGCTTGTAATTTATATGATTAACAAGTAATCATTTTCATTTTAACATATTTTAATTTTTAATTATTTTAATAGTCTACATAATTGATAACACTTATTCATTTTTTAATATTTTTGCAATAAATTGATTTTTTTAATTATTAAAATTTACTTTTTTTTAAAATTCATTAATTTAATATTATTTAATATTATTTATTCATTAATAATGTTAATTACTTTTTTATATTTTTTTAAATTTATTCAATTACAATATTTATTCATTTAATATATTTGTAATTTATTCAGTTTTAATACTTTTTATACATAATTATTTAGTAAAATATTTGATATTTTTAAAATAAAATAATATATTCATATATATATATATACATCAATATATATAACATTTCCTTAAATATTATTTATATAATAGAAAATATATATTTAAATTAAATAAGTCATATATTTATTGAAAAATTGTTTATTATTAAAAATTAATATTAATTAAAAATATTGACTAATTAGTATCATGTAATGGATGTTTAATAATATGGTATTGGTTTTTTTAATTTAACAAGAATTAAACTTCTATTGTATTAACTTGACACACACACACACACACAATTAATGCAATTTTATATACAAACACACACACACACATAATATTTCTGTATTTTATTTAATTTTTAATATTTATTTTATAATTTTTTGTTAACATAATATATTTAACATATATTATGTTTTAATTGGTAAATTTTATTTATTTTTTATGTTTTTACTAAATATATAGTATTTATTACTTTTTGATATTTTTATCAAAATTTTTCATTTTAATATTATTTATTCATTGACGATATTATTTATTTTTAAATAATTTTTTAATTTATCCATTTTAAATTTTCTTTGTTTAATATTTCTGTAATTTTACCCTTTCTTAATATTTATTTTAAAAATTTTATCCACTAACTTTTAATGTTTTAATATGGCTATAATTTATATAATTAATACATATTTATTTTCATTTTAACATATAATCATTTTTAATTTTCATAACAATCCATATTATTGATAGCTCTGATTCATTTTTTCAATATTTTTACAATTTATTGAATTTTTAATTATTCAATTTCATTATTTTTTAACATTCATTACTGTAATTTTATTTAGTATTATTTATTCACTAATAATTTTAATTATCTTTTACTTTTCTTTTTAATTTAAACATTTGTAATATTTCCTTGTTAATTTTTTTTATAATTTATTAATTTTTAATATTTTTATATATATTTATTTATTAAAATTTTAAGTTTTTAATCTGGTTGTAATGTACATATTTAAAAATAATTCATATTAATTTTAATATATATTAATTTTTCATTTTTTTAATAATTTATAAAATTAATAAAAATTATTCAATTTTTTTCATATTTTTGAAGTCAATTCATTTTTTGTCATTAAATTCCACTCATTTATAATATTCATACATTTAATATTGTTATTAATGTCATTAGTTTTTACTTGTTTTATATTTTATTCATGTTTAATATTTATTCATTTAATATATTTTAATATATTTTATATAGTTTTTAGGAGCACTTTCCAAAAAACACTGATAGAGATAGGTTTCATAGTTGATAAAATAAAAAGCACTAATAAAACATATCTTTATCATAACTACCTCTTAGCATAGATAAATACACATCTTTATTAGTGCTAAGATGTTGATCTAATAGATGTAGGTTTTATCATCACTTTCTATTTTAGTACAGATAAAACCTATCTTTATGGGGGTTTTTTAGAAAGTGTTAATAAAACCCTTTCTTCCTTTTAAATACATCCCTAACAGAGAACCCCATTTCTAACACCATTAAATCTCTCACAGAATTGAACCTTCGTAACTGCTCCCCTTAGTACTTTAGAGACATATTGACACTTTCAAAAACCAAGGTTTTTGATTCTTTCTACTTATTCTTAGTTGATCTAACATTTTCTCACCATTTTTAGCAATTTTTATGTGATTATAATCTTTCCAAATGGGTTGGGTGTGTTGTGTAATCCAGAGTACTTGAAGAGGCTCAAGACCCACTAATTCAGAGTGTGGAATGCTCCCTATCCTTATGCCCACTTTCTTTGACTTTGGGTCATCTATATCTTTTGTTGTTGTTCAATTTGTTTTTGGTTTGGTTTGTGTAACTCTATAGATCCATGCGATGAAGCCTATTTTTGAGTTGAGTCATCCAAAAAATCACAGGTTTCCAATTAAACCTTAAAATTGGACACTTATTTCAAATTCCAAAAAAGTTGACTAGAGAGAGATTAAGCCAAAGTGTTGATTTTAGTTTCTTTAATATATTAATATGTGCATTGACTGTTAATATATTTAAAAAATGTTTTAAAAAATCCTATTTGATTATATATAATATTAAGCTTGTTTGTAAATATTTCCAACTATTTAATTTATGATATTAATTTAATTTATACTAATTAAAATAATAATTGATTTCCCCATTAAACATTATAAAAAATAGTTTTAAAATGGGATTTTTCCAATTTATATATCTTTCACCTTAAAGTAGGGTAAAGATTATTTTTTAAAATCATATTGATTAATTTCATAAAAATTTCCAATGATATAATTTTATAATTTAAATTATATTTTAAGAATACCCCATGCATAAAAATATTTAGAGATATTATTTTTTACTAATTTATGGGAAAGTCATTTGTAAATATTTTTTTTATTATATTTTTTATAACTTCATGGAAACTAAAATGGTTGTCTGTAGGGGTTTGAAACTATCGTGTATTTTGGGCATGGGATAGTTTGTATTGATTGGAGGTTTATGTAGAGTCTTTAAGGATCAATATAACTCAATTGTATTCTAATAATTGAGTATGCTTGGAAATCAATTGGTCGATTATCGATATGATTTTCGTTCATATGTGTGTTCACTTTCGATTAATTATGATTTCTTAAGTTTTCTCTCAAGAAGGTTTGTAATCGATTTTTTTCACATAAAAGATTAATTGATTCAAAATGAATAGAATTTTATTTATTAGAAACAAATTTTATTTTTAATTCAAAATGGTGTTCTTATTGGAAAATTAGTCTGGAAATAATGGGTTTTGAATAATGAAAAATAAATGAAAGAGTGACAAAGGGTTTAAAAGGGAAGAATCTATCTTTTGAGGGAAGTAAAAAATAGATTTAGAGTAGTGAACTTAAACATGTTCAATATATATAAACATTTCAAAAATAGAGCATGCATACACTCAAATTATGATACTTTGTTTACATATCAATGTATATATACCTTATATGCATACCTTATGTGTATTTTTTTAAATGGATATTATTTAACATTATAGGATTAATATGAATCATAAATGGATATACATTATTTTTATGAAAATGTAGTATGAGGATGGAGTTAAAGAGTTTATCAAGTTTATAATAGAGCATGCATACAACCCTTCTCAAATCCTTTTTCCGTGTTTATGTTATTTTTATTCAAGATGAATTCATCAGGAAGAATTAGAAGAACATTTGATTTGTCACAAAATAGATGGTAGCAATAAAGTTTGGACTAAACATGAGAAAAAACTAAATGTATAAACTGGTTGGGATGATACTACCATTAATGGATCATTTGATATGAATACCAGTGTAAATGATGATAGAAATCAAATGGGAGAAATGATAATGGGAATTAAAGATGAAATTTGTGATTGTACAAAGCTATTTGATAATTAAAATAACTATGAAAAGAGACCATTTTATACTAGTTGTACTAAATATCCCACATTTTTATCTATAGTGATGTTATATAATTTGAAATATGGTTCTAGATGGAGAAACACTAGTTTTAAAGAACTACTTGGTCTCCTGAATGATATAATACCAGAATATAATGAGATTCCTTGTCAAACATATGATGCTAAATGAATGTTATGTTCAATGGTATGATCACTAAGAAAATACATACAATTACAAATGATTTCATATTTTTTTGAAAGAGCCACTAATCAATTAGATAATGGACTAAGTGTGGAACATATCTATATAAGAACGATGAATTAAGTCCTTCAAAATATTTATATAACTTCCTATTATTCCATGGTTTAAAAGACTATATAGTTTTAGGAAACCGCTAGATAATTGACATGGCATGCAAATATAGGAATTGAAGATGGGAAACTATATCACCAAAAAAATCTACTTATTGGAAGAAAATTTATTATGAGTATCCTGAAATTAGAAACAATATGATAAACCAATATCTTTTTTTATCTATAGATAGAATAAAACCTTCGGTGTGCAAAGTAATACTTAGAGTACATGGCCATTTATGGTGGTAAATTTTAAATTTACACCATGGTTATAAATGAAGCACAAAAAAATTATATTACTAACGATTATATATGGACCAAAACAACTCGATAATGATATTGATGTCTATTTGGATTCATTGATTGAAGAAATGAAATTGATGCGGGATACATGTCTTACATTGTATGATGCTCATAGAAGCGAAGATTTCACCATGAGATTCATGTTGTATGGGATGATAAATCACTTTCTCGCTTAAGAAATTTATTTCAAGCTATAAAACTAAAGGAATTATTGGGTGTACCATTTTTGAATGAGGTACATACTTAGTTGGGATTAAAAATTCCTCAAAGAATGTGTTTTTAGTGCATTGAAAAAATTTACCCTGAGAACATAAATAAAGATCCTGGACGAAATATTTTGATGAAAATACAAAATAAGATAGAACACAATCTCCAATAATATATGATCAACTATTCCAGATAGTAAAATATATTGAAACGTATTTTAGTAAAACTTTTTTTTAAAAACATTGAAAAATCAGGTTGGAAAAGGAGATCATTTTTCTTTGAATTTCCGTACTTGAATTGTTTGTATGTCATAAATGTTCTTTATGTCATGCATGTTGAAAAAAATATATGTGATAATGGTATTGGAATGTTACTAAATTTAATAGAGAAAAAATATGACATTAAGGTTTGGTTGGACATGATTGACATGGGGATAAGGGAAGAGTTATCAATGGTGAAGGGTGAAAGATGAAATATTTTTCCTCCTGCTTCATACACTCTATCCAGACATGAATAATTTCAATGTTACAAATTCCATAATGGTGTCAGTGTTATATAAAGATATTAATAAAATATAAATAATGTCATGTAAATTAATAATTTAATGTTACTAGGTCTAAAATCACATGATTTTTAGGTTTTGATGCAAGATTTATTGCATATAGCTTTATGTAACATTATGCCTAAAAAAATTAAGACACACATTAACTAAAATTTGATTATTTTTTAAAGCCATATAGAGTAAAGTTATAGATTCAATGAAATTTAAAATCATGAATAATAAAATTGTAGTCATATTATGTGAATTGGATATGTTATTACCACCATCATTATTTGATATAATGGTCCACCTGATGGTTCACTTGTTTAGAGAGATTCAACTATGTGGTCCTATACAGTACTAATGGATGTACCCCATTGAATGATATAAGAACATTTTAAAAGGGTACATCAAGAATTGAAGTTATCTATAATATTTTATTATATAGAGATATATTATTGAAGAACCTGTTGAATTATTTTCAAATTACCTATCAGATATTGATAGCATTGATCTCCTAAAATCTCGTCACAATGGACGCCTTCTGAATAAAGGGATTTTTAGAAGAGATGTTGTTATATTTACCATTATAGCATTGTATCAATATCATGTTTATATTTTACATAATAGTACATAGGTTATGCCATACGTTGAATCCCACAAAATTCTTCTTAGATATTTAAACCCATTAAGGTATTGAAGGATGGATATCAAATAGATTTAATAAATAGTTTATAGGATGTTTATAGGAGCATATTTATAAGGAGTTATTTGAAAATATGAATTCAATTACTGAATGAATTTGATGGCTATCCAAGGAACCAAATGTAAATGTTCTATCTTACACTAGTTTTGTAATTAATTGTTATACATTATGTACAAAGGAACAAGGTGAATGAAGTATGATGCAAAATAGTATAGTTACACTTGTGGAAGAAGTTATGTGCATATTGGGTTCTAAGGATAGAAATTTAATTTATGCGAATATGTCATAATTCTACATCATTGAACATATATGTGAGTTATATTATAAAAAACTTCAGGTGCCAATTTTCCATTACAAATGGGTTGATAATAGGAGTGTAGTGAAATTCGACTAATTGGTCTTCATCAAGGTGAATTTTAATGCGGTAGGTTATAAGGGTGAACTATTTATAATCGCATCACAAGCAGTGCATGTATTTTATTTCCCAGATCTAGCAAACTAGAATTGGTTTTTTTTACTGATTAAAAAAACTATAGGGTCACATGAAAATTCAATTGAGGATTACCTTTTCATTGGGAAATCACAATAACTTTATTGCGTTCCCAATGTAGATAATTTTTTTTTTGTTAGAGGGAAACACAAGGAGGGGATTTGGATATCTAATAGGGGATCCAAATCCCTTCAACCTTTAAAGAGAAAAAGATAACTCAATGAGAAGGTTAAATTGTTTTTTAATTTACTATGATTTTCCTCATAATATTATGTGTTCTCTACTACATTTACATAATGTAAACTAAATCTTTGATTGCTCATATAGATGATGACTTCTCCGCATGCTAGTGTTACCAATCCCAAGGAAGAACACCTGATTTATGATGAAACTGTGTATTTAATAGGATATTAATAAAATGTTGATAAAAAACAATAATTACATAGAATCATCGCGTTAACTAAAATTATCAAGGTAAGAAACAAGGTTATAAAATTTTAGGTTGTCTAGAATCTATATTCCCAACCTGTTGACCATAAAAAGTCAATGTTCAGGAATTACATTAGGATCAAAATGATAATGTTTATGCCAATTGATATAGATACATGGAACAATGTCACACTTACTTTGATAGAAACCATTTGGGAAGATATTAGTGCAATTTTATGATATACTTTCACTATTTTGTAGAAAAAATATAAATTGAAAATTGTACTTACTTTTTGTTATCCCTAAAAAAGTTTATTTATTTTATATGACTACCACAAGATATTTATCTCAATGGTTACTCGAAAAGACCATAGAGGCTTTCATACAGTTCTTACACATCGTAATCTCAGGGATTCTAACGAGAAATTAAACTCAACCCACTGGTTATGTATGAAAACATTATCAACCGGGAAACATGGAAATCTTTCATTAGTCTTTATGATGAGGAATCATTTCAGGTGAATTATATTCAATGATATTTTTTTGAAATTATTTATTCTATCCACTTTAATTCAATGTTGATAAATTATGAAATAGTAAAGGTGTGATAAAAATAAGTAATGTGTAAAAAAACTAATGTAAGCCTACCATAAAGTAAGGATGAGGTTATCTTTACTTGAAAAGAAAATGCTATGTATTTTAAATCTATAATAAAAAATTTATGTGACATTAAATAAGATATGAACCTTTTTTATGTGAATATTGATGAATTAGAATCCAAATCCACTTCCATCCCATGTCACCTGACATGGAAGGAGGGTCGTATAAATAAAGAGGTCAACTGGTAGTTGAAAGCACACAAGATGTATAAGAATCATTATAAGTATGAAATAATTGTAATTTTTTATTCTTTATAACTGTATTATATAAAAGTTTATATTTATTTTTTTTATGTCTTTTATATGGGTTTGTTACAAGAATCGACATCAAAAATACCAGAAGAACAACTACATTCAATATCTTTGAAGTGGCTAGAATAGTTTGGATGCATTTGAGGTTCATGTTTTAGAGTGTCACCTTGTACATATTTAGAATATACAAATCCACAATGAGATACATATAATACAATTTAAATAATGTAGGCACCGGTAGATTATTTAAAAGATATTATTATCTAATCTGGTTTGGTGGGACAATATATATGAAAGGATGAAAGTGAATTACTAGTGGAATAACAATCAATACTTGAAGATACACATGACCCCCCTAACATTAAGGGAATCCATTACCCTAAATCATCTTATTTACCTGAGGTAATACATTTTTTCATAACTCATTCTCCTATATGTGAATAAAAAATATTCTAAAAACTTCACATTACTAAAATTATGTAGGGTGAAATTTTATGATATTTATATCTATCAATACCCCAAAATCAGCTTGTTGTGAGCGGTATAATGTATAATATCCAAAGATAAATGATATATAATAAGAAACTCCAAAATCATCATGTTATTTTATGTAACATATTGAACCAGGTGCCACTAAATGGTTCACAAAGTCATGGGTCACATGGATTCAAGAATGACTCTCTATACACCAGAGTTTTCCGACTAGAAATTAGGACCTACAGTGTGTCTGTGGGGGACTATTCACTCATACCAGAGTGTAACACATTGGTAGTAATCATAATACTCAAATAACAGAAGTAGATACGATAAATTAACAAAAAACAGAAGACGGACATCCAAAATACTATAATAATAAATACACAAAATAATTCATATAAAATATTATGATCATGTAAAGTATTTATGAAAAATAATAGAGGAATTCATGAAACATGAATCCAATAAAATAAATGTATCAAAAGAAAAACAAATACCTAAAAGAAACTATCCTAGCTAGAATAATGAGTATAGCTCGGTCCTACTCTCTCTTGATCCTTATAAGAAATTATATCAATAATCATAAAGTGGGAGATTTCCATGGTCCCTACCTGTATCCATATAGTCTGTTCAGGTAGCCAATGGTGGCCCAAATAGGGTTTGAGATAACACTTAGTTGGCCTCCACCAACGATGTCTATAACATGAACAGTATGTTTAATATAATCAAAAGTAGTGTGCAGTATATCAATAGTATAATAATAATAAAAGTATTGAATATAGAAGTGATCCTTTCTAACCAAACATCACCCCCTGCGAACCATAGTCAAGCCCCTATAAACAGGGGAAGCTGTAAAGCATAAATAAATAGTACAAATTTGTCTAGTATAACAAATAAAATCTGATACCCATACCGAGGATATATTTAAATAATATAAAAATATCTATAATGGTCATGGATTGAAAAAAAGTGTAAGCGTCCTCAATGGACACGCCATGTAATCAAGTGTCAGACCACAAAGGGACTGATCCAAAGTATAGAATACCAAGACATCCCCATCGATTCTGAGGAGCACCTTGATGGAAACTCAGAAAATACTTGGTTGGAGTCTAAGGAGCATGTCAATAGAGCATTTCCACTAAGATTCCAAGTAAGATATATCCAAGTGGTAGTAATTTCCTTGAAATAATATGAAATTAGGTTCTGAGGAGCTCATACAAAGCATCCAATGTTGTAACCAAGATCCGTGGAGTAGATATTTCCACAACATCTAAAGGAATCAGGATATAAGGAGATCATTCAAGGAATCCACTACCATTATCAAAATCAATCATTATCATTCAAAACCAATGATTTATTCCAACACATTCAATATTAGACATATAAATCATTTATCAACTTTAATCATATGCAATAACATAAAAAGGAGGAAACAAACTTCTCTTATAAATTTATTTCAATTCATTCCCTTTATTTACAAATAAATAGGTAAAAAAAGCTGCTAACAAACTTAAACAATTCATTAAATTGTCATTAAAGATAACACTGAAACTAGGAAGATCAAATGTACCCAATGAGGCAGTACATCATAGGGAAGATACAAGGGAACAACCCATGGATGGACTAGGTTGGGGAAAACAACCTCCAAACATAACAATGTACTCAAGGGGAAAACTAATAGGTTTTAATTCATTCAATATAGTAATTTAATTAATTTTAGGGGAAATTTTAGAAATTATGATGTGTGTAACAATTGCAACAAAGTATATAAAACACTAAACCTTAAGGGAAAGGTATAAACCACATACCATATACATATGGTGTAACACTCATCCCGCACCGACCTATGATTCATTCTAGATCAAGAGAAAAAATGAAGAATGTGTGAAGAACCTTGAAATAGGGAAAATTTGATTGCACCTAAATAACCCCTTCAATAAGAAGGCAAATTAAGAACGACACAATATGATTGAAGAACTTACAGTACAAATCCAACAAGACCAAGGACACTTGAATTCGATTCCGAATAATGAATTAGGATCAACTCCTTGACTTTGAGCTTTAAAGGGAGATCCCAAATGTCAAGGTGTTTTCCAATGGAAGAATGAGAAAATAGAAATAATTTTTAATAATTTTTAGGGGAGAAATGTAAATTTCCACACAAATTCTTGGGTTGTATAGTTTTCCAACACTGTTGTCCACACTATGTGAAAATTATGCGCCCTTCTCTTCTTAAAAGGGAACATTGTATGATTTCATGTGAATAGGTTGGAAAAAGATGTGAAAATCATTCTATATACCACTATACCCTGACACACCATACATGGTCATGGTACATAGTTAGAAAAATTGGGCACCTATCATGCATTTCACCAATGATTAAAATTGTAGAGACCCTTCACAGAAATGTGGACTCATTCTCATGGTTTCCTAAAACCATATAGCCTCCTGCTACCCTATGTCCAACCCCATATGGTTTTCTCAAACCATGCGGCCTGGATAACACAAGTTCTATTAACCATGCGACCTAGTTTTCTTTGCCAATACCACCATCTCTAGATTCCAAAAAATATCCAAACACCCTTGAAACTCCCGTGATAGCATTAGAAAATCACATTAGGTAAAAACCAAGCATTTAAACTAAAATTAAAGAGATACATACCTCAAGAAAAACAGGGAATCTTAAAATCTTCTACCTTAAAACAATTTTTCCCAAATTTCCCTTTCAATGGTGGTCAAGAATTTTCTGAGAATATTTCAGACAACTGAGCATGTATATCAGCATCCTACTCTCAAGTATCATACTGTAAATAGACATTCCACCATCACACCCATACTAGAGGAAATGAGTATCCTTGGAGAACCTTCATGCTCCTACCACAATACAAATAGGATGATCCTAAAAGAATGTATCTACCTATAGCTCCATGTCATCTGAATATAGAGTGTGATATGGGTATGAGTGATAAAGATATTTTTGAGATACATGAAAGATATTGTTCATGGATTTGTACCTTTGATGTAAATGAAACTGATAGGATATTGGCCTAAATCTATCCAGAATCTCAAACATACTGACATATCACAATGAAAGAAATCCCTATATTATAATCCTCTTGTGTCCTAGCCTCAGTGAGATAGGTAAAAAGATCTAATCCCTGACCACAAACTCTAGAGGTTTTCGATTATGGTTAGCATAGGATTCCTATCTAGACTATGCAATATAAATCCACTTCTGAATCAGTTTGTTCTACTCAGAAGACTCCTAAATGAGACGAGGTCCTAATAATACCACCTCTCCTGCATCTAACCAACATAGAGGAGATCAATATGGAATACTATAAAAAGCCTCATAATATTCCATATGCACAACAAAATGATATATATTATTGTAGGAAAAATCAAAAGGGGTATATTTCTCTCCCAAGATCCCCTAAAATCAAGGACACATTCCCTAAGGATGTCCTCAAGCACCTAAATCATGCGCTCTAACTAGACATCATTCTAAGGGTGGTATACCATTCTTAGAAGCACCTGTGTACCCAACACCCTCATTAGACTCTACCAAAACCAATATGTAAACCGACCATCCCTATCTGATAAAACGGTATGAGGAACCCCATGAAACCACACTTTATCATGGATATACAACCTCCCAAGATCATCTACTGAGAAGGTATCCATAATCATCATAAAATGGGAAACCTTTTCTATCCTATCCACAACAACCCATAATGCATCACTACCTTGAGGTGAATTCAAAAACCCGGTTATGAAATTTATCACTATATCATCCTATTTCCACTCAAGAATACATAAATACTATAAAATCCCAACTAGTCACTGGTGTTCTGCCTTCACCTACTGATTGTTGGAACACCTTATGAAAAAACCATTCACCTCATGTTTTATCCCTGACCACCAGTATTTATGACACTAGTCATGATAAAACTTTTTAATATCAAGATGTACTTACAAAAATGAGGTATGTAACTATTACACCATCTCCTCACACATGTCTTTTGGAACCCAAAAATGAGTATGAATACACATATTTTAATACTATCCCATTGTCCAATAAGGAGGTGTGTCCTCACCTACCACCACACTCTCCCATTGAACTAGGCCCTTAGCATCAGATAATTATATCATACTCACTCTATCTAGAAGAGTGGAATTCACTAATAAGGATAAATGAAAAGTTTGTTCTTGGCCACCCTGAACCTGTAAGTGCATCTCAGAAAATAAGGCCATCAGCTACCACTCGTTACTGGCCTCCTGAATTACCTATATCTGAGTCCTTCTATTCAGTGCATTGACAATTGTATTACCTTTACCAAGCGTATAGGAAAGTTCTAAGTCAAAATAATTTAGGTACTCAACCCACCTTTTCTACCTCAACTTCAAGTCATAGTGTGTAAATATATACATGAGGATTTTGTTGTCTATGTACACCAAAAAAATTTCTCACAATAAATAATTCCTCCAACAACACAAGGAATGTACCACAATATCCAAATAGAGATTATATGTTGGGTATTTTATATCATGTGTACTCAACTGACTAGAACCATAAAACATGACTTAATCCTCCTACATTATAAATACTCCTAGACCAATACCCGATGCATAAAAATACACAGTGTTTCTCCTACCCAGATCTAGAAAAATTGGGACCAATGATGAAGTCAATCTCTCTTCCAGATCCTGAAAGTTTGTCTCAAAAACATTTGACCATATAAACATAAAAAAATTATTATTCAAGAACATAATAGGTGATTATAATTATAATAAGTTCATTATGAAATTCTTTTAATAACTCTATAGCCCCAATAAACTCCGTATAAGAAAGATATTCTTGGGATGTTATCAGGAAAATACAGCTCTCACCTTTTTTGGATCAACTGACACTTTTGTATCTAAGATAATATGACCCATGAAGTGAATATTATCCATATAGAAGTGTAAATTTGTGATCTTATCATATAAATGATGTTCTCCCAGTGTATCCAAAATGATATCAAGACGTTTGGCATGGTCACATCGATTATGAGAATTCACCCAGATATCATCCAAGAATACGCCCTCAAATGAATCAAGATAAGGATGGAAAACTCGGTTCATCAGTGCCATGAAACATTATGGTGCATTCATGAGACTAGATGATATAACCATATTCTTATATAGACCACACCTACTATGAAAAGTTATATGATGTATGCCTGTCGGTCAAACATGTACCTAGTGATAAACTATTCTTAAATCAATCTTTGAGAAAACCTGATCTCCTCAGGGGTTTTTGAATAAATCATCTATCTATTAGAAGGGATAACAGTTATTAACCATTAAATGGTTCAATTTCCAATAATTAATTCATATCTTGAGGTTACAATTCTAATTTTTCACAAAAATAACCAGCGAACCCCACAATGAAATATGGGGTCATATAATCCTCTTTTCTTCTGTATCATATATCTTCCCTTTTAGATCCTATAACTATATAGTATCCATCATATAAGGAGTAATGTATATTGATGTAGGTCCTAGAACTTACTCAATTTATAACTATACCTCTCTCTCAGGAGCTAGAATAGAAAAATCATTTTAGAAAACATCCTTGAAATGATCAATCATTGGGAAGAAGTTTTCCTGATGCATTCCTTGATCATAAAAATAAAAAATAATAATCTATTTTTTCATCCCACCTAGATCATGATACTCTGGTCCATTATGTATTTCTTTTAAATCCCATTCATCATTTTGAATAAAACCCCCACCATCTGGTGATGTGAAAGTCACCCTCCGATAATAGAAATTGACCTGATATCAATAAGAAACTAGCCAGTCCATACTAAGTATGACATAAAACCCTACCATGTAAAGTAAAAAAATATTCCATATGATGTGACACCCACAAATCTCAAGTGAGAACTCCCTGAACTGGTGTACACCCTCCCTGAGGATCCCTAATAGAGTATCCAAGGTCATAATGCCACCATATGATTGAACAATGATCCTTAGGCTCTCCAAAACTGGTATATATGTGAAACTATGTGAATAACCTATTTAAAAAAGAGAATATACTATAGTAGAGGCTATTAATATCATACATCTCACAATATATGGTCCAAAACTCTAGTCCTCAGGTGTAAGTTGTAGAAAATATATCTAGCATGAACTATGGTCCTGTGAAATAGCCTCTCAACCCAGAACATACCCACTCTACTGTCTAGGTACAAATAGTGCCTGGTTTTCTCATCCATGACTTCCACCTTAGCCTAAATGACTGAAAATACCCCAACTACTAGACTAACATGGGGCTATGAATTCCTATCCAGAACCTAGAGTTGGAGTCGATCCCATTCAACTAACTACTGGAGGGAAGGTCCAGCATAAACATTGTACATGGCCCATCCTGATGCAAACTTGGCACTTGAGTGGGTCTCTATCATACTGATTACTCATGTGTCATCATCTTCCACACTGATAATAGAATACTACACTACCATAACTAACATTATGGCTGGTAATCCACTCATGTGAAGCCTCAAAATGGTGTTACCTACCACCTGATACTAAATCACTGGGTTGAGAGACTGAACTTCCCTTCTCTGTGCCCCCAGTTTCCTTAGGTTCTATTTAGTGATAAGTACATGATTCACTATATTGGTAATAAAAATAAACCAAAACATGTTTACCTATGATCTAATGAAATTCATGATACCTTACTCAAAGCATGTCTCCCATGATAGCTCATTAGAAAGATAAATTGGTGCAAAACATTGAAGCTCTATAAATCATGATGAATAATCCATAGCATTCATAGTGTCTTTATCACGAAGCATAATCTCATTTCCTCTTCCGATCTAAGAGTGTCAAGAAAAAACTAATCATAAAATCTAGATTGAAAATCCCTCCAAACCATATCCCAAAGTGTATCATCCTGGGTCAAAACATCACACCAGCACTCAGATATTCCCCGAAGCATATATTTTGTGATCTTCACTCTCCTCCTAATAGGTGTTTTCATATGATTAAAGATAGAAAATATTGTCTTAGGCCATATCTTAGCAGTCTTTGGACCACCATCCCCTAAAAACATGGCAAGAGTTTGCTGTGGGAATACACACATCATCTCTACCATATATGAGGCTTGTTGCGGGGCTCCTTAAAAAGTCTATATGAAGTGTAGTAAACCCTTATGGAACTGGGAATCAACACCCTTATCTGGTACAACCAATGGTTCCTCAATTATAAATACTATAGGTTATACTAATATCTCATGACCCACCACCTCCAGGGCATGGTCGTCGCCACCCTCTTGGCACACAGCTAGAGTTTTTCATGGTGGAATATCTCTACAATTCTAAACACATGCCTCATAAAAGATTGATAATGATATGATCGTAGTTAAAAGTGTAGGATAGTTTAAAGCCTTCCTATAACCAATATACACACCTCTTCCAACTTTTAAATCTAGGACTAGGTAACAGAAGCAACCATAAAAAGAACCAAAGATGCTGCATACTACCCACTGTAAAGTTGGGTTTAGGTCAAGGTATCTGTTTCAACAATCTCAAGTCATTTATGTTCATATTAATTTACAATTATATTTAATGGTTGAAAATATGGGTCCCTACTTCTGGGTCATAAGGTCCTATACACCTCATAAACTAATGTGTGGAATCGACTTAATACAAACCATAACACGTTCTAGTCCATGCGACCAATAGTCCCTAACTCAACGTTCCAAAGTTGACTATTTAGTGTATCTTCTATAACCTAAGTAGGAAAAAACTGTTTAGGTTACAATATCCACTCTATGTATATACTATATTTCTCAATTACCTATACAAATCATTTTTCATACAATAGGTGTATCACTCAGGGAACACATAATAATGTCACGTAGTCAAGAAATGCATCCTATATGACATAGAATAATTCATGTCGTGTGAATTATAACAGGTTCCTAATATTATGAATTATTTTTCATTCCCTAATCTCATAAAGAAACAAAAAAATATAGAATCATAATAAAAATTGAACCATATGTTCATTACCTGTAAATGGAATAAAATCAACTATAATAGTAAAAATCCACAAAAAACATGTTATGTTCCATTCAATTTGTATTTTTCTTGAACGTGGGTTGGCTACTCCCAGACATATATCATTACTAAATTCCAATACCTTTATAATACAAAATTTATCATATCAAAATATGGAATAAATAAAAGGTATATTCTCTGATACCACTTTGTATCAATGAACACGGGTGCCTCTAAATATTTTCCCAAACCGGTGTGTCAGATGGCCTCAAGTGCACCTCCCCATATTCCAGAGGATTATGACTGGGAGTGAGGGCCTAGGGTGTGTATGTGGGGAGACTAATCTGTCATGTCAGAGTGTAACACAATATTATTAATCACAACATTGAAATAATATAAATAGATATGATAATTGAATAGTAGAAAGAATATGAACATCGAAAATAATATAATAATAAATTGCCAAGGTAAGTCATATACAATATGATGATAATGTCATGAATCTATACAAAATAATATAGGTATACATGAAACATGTATCTAGTACAGTATATATATCAAAAGAAAAAAAATACAAAAAATGAATTATCCTAGCTAGAATCATGAGCATAGCTCAGTCCTGTGCTCCCCTACTTCTATGCAGCAATCATATCAAGCATCATAAAGTGGATGATTTCCCCAGTCCCTAATTGCATCCATATTGTCTGTCCGGGTACCCAACAACAACCCGAAGAGGGTATGAGATAACACTCAGTAGGCCTGACTAATAATGTCTATAACATGTTCAGTCTGTGTAATATAAATAGAAGCAGTGTGCTATATATCACATGTATAATAATAATAAAAGTAGGTTTCAAATACCGAAGTGATCTTGTCTAGCCAAACATGAACCCCTATGAACAATAGTTTAGATCTCATAAAAAAATTCAGATGAAAATCATAAATAAGTAGTGTGAAACTTTCCAGTCTGACAACTAAAATTTGATACCCATACCAAGGCTATTTGCAAAGTTGTGAAAAAAATCCACAATGGAAATGTCATGTAATCAAGTGTAAACATCCTCGACGACCATGCTGTGTAATCAAGTGTCAGACCATTAAGTTCCAGATAAAAGGTATATAATACCAAGGCATCCTCATCAATTCACAGTAGAAACTAGATGGAAACTCAATAAATACTTGGGTGGAGTCCAAGGAGCAATTCAACAGAGCATGTCCACTATGATTCCAAGAAATATGGATCCAAGGGGTATCAATTCCCTTGGAATCCTATGGGATAAAGATCCAAGGACCTCATAAAAGTCATACACTACCATATGCAAGATCCACAAAGTAGAAATGTTCACAACATCTAATGGAATTATGATCCAAGGAGCTCATCCAAGGAATCCACTACTACTATCAAAATCAATCATTACCATTCAAAACCAATGATTTTTTTAAAAACCATTCATTATTTTCTATATAAATCATTTATTAAATATGATCATATGAAATAACATGAAAATAATGGAACAAACTTATCATATCAATTCAATTCAATTCATTCCCTTTATTTAAATATTAATAGGTAAAAATTAGGTGCTAAAAACCTTGAACAATTAATTTAATTCTCATTAAGGTTTCCACTAAAACTAGTGATCTCACACACCCAACAGGGTGGTATATCATAGGAAAGATACAAGGGCACACCCCATGGGAAGCCCATGTTGAGGATGAAAACCTACAACTATAAAAATGTACTCAAGGGGGAACCTAAAAGGTTCCCATTCATTAAATTTAGGCATTAAATTAATTTTAGGGGCAACACTGAAAAGTCCGGCAAGTGATACAACTACGACAAAGAATATAAAACACCAAACCTTACAGGAAAGGTATAGACCACCAACTATATAAATAGGGTAGAACACTCATCTAGTATCAACCTTTGATTTAGTTTAGATTGAGGGAAAATGAATAATATATGAATAACATGAAAATAGAGAAAACTAGTATGCATCTAAATAACTATGTCGATATGAAAAAAAATGAAAAATGACATAGAACGATTGAAGAACATACCAGCACAGATCCAACAAGACCAACAGTGCTTCAATCGGAGTTTTAATGATGAATCAGGATCAAATCCTAGATTTTGAACTATAAAGGGAGATCCCAAATTTCAAGTCTCTTTCTATTGGAAGAAGGAAAAAATATAAATTGGTTATAATAGTTTTAATGGAGAAATGGTAATTTCCCCTCAAATTCCTGGGTCATATGGTTTGGCCGCATAGTTGGCCAAAATGTGCACCAAACGTGTAATGATCATTGCCTCAAATGGGGCCTCATATGATTTAATGTGAATGGTTATACAAATCATTTGAAAACTGTGCCATATTCCATTATCCCTTGACACCCTTGAATGATCATTGTAAACAATTAGAAAAATTGTGCATCGACCATGAGTTTGGCCTCTACTAAAAATTGTAGATCCCCACATGGTTTTATCAAATCATATGGCACCCTATTCAATATTTCCAACCTCATATGATTTATTCAAACCATCCAGCATGATTCACATAGTTTCTACTAACTATTCAGACTAGTTTCCTTTTACAAAAACCTGGGCTCCAGCTTCTAGCAGGCCCCAGACACCCCCAAAACCCCCATGAACTCATTAGAAAATCTCATTATGTCAAAACCAAGTATTTAAATTTAAATTAAAGAGATCCATACCTCAAAGAAAAACCTAAGATCTAACATATTGGGGATTGAAATAGTTATTTATCCAATTGCCGAGTTTTCTATTCTGCTTGATGATTTGGATATTACCACATCGATAATTCTTTTGGAACATTCAAGGGATGGTCGTTTAATATTATAAATATAGACGAGGTGCGTCTTTTATAATTTTTTTCAAATGAAAAGAATTTAATAGTTGATAATAAAAGGTATAAAATGAGGTATGGTATTATTGATGAAAAAAAGGGGGACCAGAAGGTTAAATCAAGATGATCTGGTGGACCGACAAAGAAAAAAGGACCTTATGAGAGTACCTTCTCCCCACCAGTTCCACCGTCACATATATTAACATTACGTGTTCATGTGGATACAAAATTCAATGATGAAAATATTCCCTTCATTGAATATGAAGAATAAATATTTGGAGTGGCCATTTCATATGTGGTTGGTCTCGAGGGTATAAATGAGATTATCAAGTTTGAATGGTTGGATGTCTTAGTTGTGAATATATACATGTGGTACATTTTCATAATTTGTTTGTCTATAATTTTTTTAACTACATTCATTATAGTTAATAAAAATTCATATTTTCTAAAGGTATATATATTACTACTATATAATAGGAAAACCCTGTGAAGCAAGATTTGGACTCATTAATCACTATATCATCTCTTTGTAAAATTCTTCTTTTGAATTGAAAGAAATTGAAAAGAAAAAAAGATGACATAAGGGTATTTTTTGAAAATGATATAATATATTACAGATTCCTATTGATTATTATAATGCAAGTGTAAGACTCCATAATCTAATCATATAAAATATAATTTTCATTTTTTCATTACTTATTTGTATTATTTAGGAAGCACTAGATGCTAATAACAATCAATTTGGATAACCTAATTTTTTATTTTTTGGATCCAAATAATGAATTTCCAACAAATTGACCACACATGATGTCCATTGTGAATTTTTAATGAACTAAAATAAAAATTTTATGGATAAAATTCATATTATATGTTTTATTTTATGTTTCAACAAGAATTTTTTATGATAATATGATCTATAAATATTGGATAAATCATGGCATGTAGAAGGTGACTGAAAAAAATATTATAGATTTCTTTAAATGAAAATAAATTAATGTATATATAGTAATATTTTTCTATAAAAACATATTTAAAAAAAATTACTTATTTTGGTCAACACTACTGTAGTGTTTGAATCAAAATAATGACATTGATTGTGGATATTATGTTTGAAAAATTATAATGGATATTATATACCATCAATAAAATATCATCTAGAAATAGGTAATTTACAAAGGTAATTACAATTTCATTTAATTATTTTAAATTATTGATTTATATATTTTTTCATTACTACCAGGACTTCCAACAATCTATATACTCAAATGAAGAAGTAAAATTTTTTAGAGATGAGAAGGAAGTGTATATGGTGTTATAATGTTTTATGACATCATGTTGATGTGATTAATTATTATGGTAGTGATATAGTACAGACTATGATCTTTGAGATATATTTTTGATGTGAAGTATTTGTCTCATAATACATTAGATATTATTTTTCCTAAACTTAAATTTAGTTGTTCCCTAATTTCCTTCCTTTATGGGTTAGGATGAGTTGGTATAATCTGCAAAACAATTTGTGATGAACCTATAAAGAAATAAAGATTTTATTTGTTTCTAAATGAGAAGTATCATGGAGGGTTATGATCTATAGATTCTGGTAGAGCTAAAAAAATGTATGAACCTTCTTCTTCTTATGAAAGATTAGACTTTAGACTGTAGATGAGATAAAGAGAGTGGGAAATAGATTAAGGATTTTTAACCCACAAATCTAAAAATGTATCACTAACAGTTGGGTAAGGTACTTCAATGCTTATATCCTCATTATTTTAATTTTTTTGTATTAATTTATTTTTATGAGTTTGTAAAAATATTGTAGGACCTATTAAAATCACTTCCACCTTTATAATGAAGAAACAATATGAAATCCTTTACTTTCACATTTGATTAAACCAAATACATTATAATGAAAGATACTGTAAATAATAATAAAAGTGCCTAACCAATATCTCGATCAAATTTTCAAATTAATAATGGGGAATTAATAGTGAAATAAGTTGAAACAGGGTTCTAAGTTTAATGTTTAGACGTAGATTGATCTCTATATGGAAATTTATTTTAGAACACCTGTTATATTGTCAAAAATTAAAAAAGGGATCATTTTTTTCAAAATTTAAGACAATTATCCATAATTCATTTGAAATGTTTAGGAATTGATCACATTTAAATATAATAGAAGATGTGGTTGGTATGACTCCAAGTTCATGTTTTCAATATAAAAGTGTCATTTTACTTTATAACACACATTACATTATAAAAAACAAGAAAATCATCTCTAATTTTATTGATTGTTTAGTAAAATGATCTATAATTTTTTTAGGATTTCAAAATCAACCACATGTCAATCCAACACACAATGTTTCTCTTGTGACTTGAAGTGTGTGTTTTCACATTAAATGTGTTATTTTAGTTTAAAACATGGTCCACATTTTCAAAACCAATATAAAATATCTTTTATTTATTTTTTATAATTTAGGGAAATGATCCATAATCCATATATGATGTATAGGAATTAACTACATTTTAATCTAACACACAATGTGACTGGTATGAATCAAAGCATGTATTTTAAATATAAAAACATCATTTTATTTTAAAACATGGATCACATATACAATACCATTAAAATGATATTATATTTTTTAAAAACATTAGGAAACCAATCCATAATTCATTTGTGACATGTAGGAATTGACTGGATGTCAATCTGACACATGATGTGGTCAGTATGACTCAAGGTGTGTTTTTTCAATATAAACATATCATTTTAGTTCAAAACATGCATCACATAGTCAAAATGATAAAAACAGCTTAGATTGATTCCAAAATTTAGGAAAATGGTCAAAATTTTGTTTTTGACATGTATGAATTGAGTAAATTTCAATCTGACACACAATGTGGTTGATGTGGCTCAAAGTGCATGTTTTGAATATAAAATCTTTATTTTAGTTTGAAACACATGCCACAAAGACAAAACCAATAAAATAAGATTATATTGTTTTCAAATTCTTGGAAAATGATCTATAATTTATTTTTGATGTGTAGGAATCAATTTCATATCAGTCTAGCACACAATGTGGCTGGTATGACTCAAAGTTCATGTTTTCAATATAAAAGTGTCATATTATTTCAAAACACACTTCACATTGTAAAAACCAATAAAATTTGGCTATATTGTTTTCAAAATTTAGGACACCAATCCATAATTAATTTTTTATGTATAGGAATTCATGCATTTAAATTAGACACATGATGTGGCTGATATGACACAAAGTATGTATTTGCACATGAAAAGATTCATTTTAGTTTAAAACATGTGACACATTTTCAAAATCAAGAAAACAAGATTATATTATCTTCAAAATTTATGAAAATGATCCATAATATATTTAATATAAGTAGTAATTGAAATCACATCAATTTGATATACAATGTTGTAACGACCCAAACTCTCATTAATGGAAATCCCTCTTGATCTAATTAAATGTCTATTTATGTAAAATGTTTATATAAAATGTCAGATTATTTGGTTTTATGTTAAGAATTGTGACCATTGCTAATATAGACATTGAACAGTGATCACATGATTAGTATAAATATAGGGCTTTAACAAATCTAATTTTCTCAGACAAAGGAAGCGATGAACTCATCCCGTAGACATGACCCATACGAAGCCCATTTTTCAGAGCTCGTAAAGGAGGTGGCATCATTGGGCTTCGCTCTTGACCAATCCCAAGCTGAGCTTGAATATTTTAGGCTCGAGCGGGACTATATACGAGATAAGTGGAAGTTGATAGAGATTACCACCCGAGCAATGTTATCCGAGCCATCCCATGAGTCTGTCACCATCGTACACCTTACTCTTTGGTCTTATGCGGGTGTTATAAGGGGTTATGTAATAAGACCTTAGCACTAGGGTTATGTACATTATTTTTTATATAATAATGAATATAATATAATTTTATTATTTTTACCTTGTAAATAGTTTTTAAAGCACAAATAGTATTTTTAGTTAATATTCAACTAAAAAACCTATTTTGATGATTTAATTGATTTTTAAATTAAATAATATTTTAATAAAATATTATTATTTCTAAAATATTTATTTATTAAATATAAATTATCGTATAATTTTAGGAATGCAATTGTAATTTTTATTAAAGTTTGAAAGCCATTTTTGTCAAAACCCATGATTTTCGATAAATGTCGGTTTTTATTTTAAAAGTGAAAATTAACATATTTAGAAAATTATTTATATAAAATAAATATTATTTCTGGAATCATTATGTTGAAATTATCCAACGGTGAAATTTTCATAAATTTCTGTGATAGTCAAATTTTTGGGTAAAAATTAAATACCTTTTAAATATATAATGTGTTTTATGACATCTAAATGACCCAATAGTGATGTAATAAAATACTATACACCTTATTTTCGGCCAGTATATGTTTTACCATTAAAATAATGTGATTTTGGGTTTTTTTGACTTATTTTACAAAGCATTAATGGACCCTTCAAGATTTATTAAACATCTTGTATTTTTAAATTGTGTTCCTTGGGAGTGTGACTCACCTCCACATAAGCAATCCCATTATTTTAAGAAGTTCAGACTTTGGCCTTATAAAATATTTTTTCCACTTCCCTTTTCCAAAAACCATGGGCAGACAACATGGTATGGTTTTTGGTTTGGATTAGTTTAATATGAGGTGTCCCAAACCTAAATTATAAAAAATTCCCTCACCTTTCCTATATAAACCCACCCAAGATCCCACTTCCTCCTCACTAAAATCCTTTTCTGTTAGTCCAAAATATTACCTACTCTCTCTAGTATCCTCCAAAGGTGCCTCAAGCTCCCAAGAAGCCTCTCTCAAGCATCTCTCAAGCCTTTGGAAGCATACTTCCAAGTAACTATTTTTCTTCCTTTATCATTTTTGTCTAATATTATTTAAATTGTTATGCACTTGTAATTTCAATTATAAATGTTGGGGTATGGTTTCTAACCTCCCACATACTTTCTTATTTATGTTTGAATTATGGGAGACACCTTTCTCTCTCATTAAATTCCTCCCATGTACACCCGTTACCATGCTAAAATTAAGGAATTTCTCTCCTCATTTACATTCAAGCAATCCTTTTGTATCATGAATCTAATTTCCATTACATTTATATGGACATGTATCTATATGAACCACTTACTGTCCATTTTATGTACATATGATGAGACACCCCTTTCTCTCTCATCAACCTTTTTTATGAATTCTTACGTCACGCCGTTACGCTCCTGAAATTGCATTGATTTTCCAAGCCAAAGTCATTGTGTAGTGAATACCATGCCCATTTCTCTATCAAGGGTATTCACCTTTATGCACATTTAATTATTTATTATAAAGTTTCATGTATGAATTACACATTCCTTTATCATGAAATAAATGATTATGTTTTATGAATCCATGTTATATGATCCATGTGGCACACTTATGCATGAAATGAAATGTTAAAGAAGGGTGTGCCCTTATAGCACCCCAATGCATTGGGTAAAGTATAGTATCATGATACGTCATGTGCAATGGGTGGTTACTCATGCCAATTCAAGTGCAATGAGGTTTTACTTGTGATTCAGGTGCAATGAGGACTTACTCATGCTCCATGTACAATGAGCCTTGGCTCATGCTAATTCCTTGTTAAGTGTTGTTGTCACATTTCCATGTTATGATTATCATTCTTTATCATGCCTTTATGTTTATGTTTATATTGTACTCTATTGATATGCCTATTTTTTAATATGTATTTTATTCCTCATATTATTCCATGATTATTCCCTTACTGGGCTTTATAGCTCACCCTTTTCTTATGCATGTCCTCATGTAATCCCATGCAATGCTATGTACGAGGAAATATAGTGGTCATGTAAAGGATGTTTTCAATAAAGATGTTGTATTTAATGTTTTAAGTTATTATGTAATGATTATAAGCCTCAAATACACTACACCTCTAGATCTTCTATATTGTATCATGTGAAGTTTATGTAATAAATTATGTTTAATTATGTAATAAAAGATCAGGGTTGTCATAGATGTGGCCAGTATGACTCAATGTGTCTGTTTTGTATATAAAAGTGTCATCTTAGTTTTAAACATGTGACACATAGCCAAAATTTAGAAAACAATATCATATGTTTTTTATACATTAGGAAAATGATCAATAATTGAAATAAAATATGTAGGAATAAACCACACATTAATCTAGAAAATAATGTGGCTGATACGAATCAAAGTGTGTGTTTTCAATATAAAAGTTTCATTTTAGTGTAAAACATGCATCATATATCCATAAATGAGTAAAAAAGATCTGATTTTCTTGAAACATTAAGAAAATGATTCATAATTAATTTTTGTCATATAAGAATTGATTTTATGTAAATCCAACACATGATGTGGCTAGTTGACTCAATGTACATATTTTTAATATAAAAGTGTCATTTAGTGTAAAATTAATTTCACATAGCCAAAAATAATCAAATGGTTTTTTATTATTTAAAAAAATTAGTAAAATGATCTATAATAAATTTGTTTCATGTAGTAATTGACCTCACATAAATCCAACACACTATGTGGCTGGTATGACTCTAAGTGCGTATTTTTAATATAGAAGTGTCATTTTATTTCAAAACATGAATCACTTAGACAAAACTATATTGTCTTGAAACTTTAGGAAAACAATCCATAATTTATTTTTGGTGTGTAGTAATCGATTTCATGTCAATCCAAAATATAATGTGGCTGGTGTGGCTCAGATTTCTTGTTCTTAATAAAAAGTGTCATTTTTATTTAAAACACACCTTACATAACCAAATATGAGTAAAAGATATTATATTTTCTTATTACTTTAGGAAAATTATCCATAATTCATTTTTGTCTTGTAGGAATTGACCTCACATCAATAAAAAAACATGATATAGCCAGTAGGACTCCATGTGCTTGTTTCTAATCTAAAAATACCATTTTAGTGTAAAACATGTGTCATATATCCAAAACTGAGTAAGCAAGATTTTATTTTCATGAAAATTCTATAAAATGATTCATAATTAATTTTTGGCATATAATAATTTACCTCACATCAATTCAACACACGATGTGGCAAGTATGACTCAAATTGCATGTTTTTAATATAAAAGTGTCATTTTAGTTTCAAATTTTCATCACAGAGCCAAATCTATGTAAATGATATTGACTTGATAATTTAGAAAAATTACAAATAATTAATTTTTGTTATGTAGGAATATACCACAAATCAATTAAATACATGATGTGTCTAGTATGAATCAAAGTTCATGTTTTCAATATAAAAGTGTCATTTTAGTTTGAAAGATGTGTCATATTGTCAAAACCAATAAAACAAGATCATATTGTCTTCAAAATTAAAAAAAAAATCCATAATCCATTTTTATGTGTTGGAATCAACCACACATCAATTAGAAACATGATGTGGCCGGTATGACTCAAATTTCATGTTTTTAATATAAAAGTGTTATTTTAGTTTAAAATGTGCATCACATAGTCAAAATCGAGAAAATAAGATTATATTGTTTTCAAAAATTTAAAAAATGATCCATAATTTATTTTTGACATATAGTAATTGATTAAACATTAATATGACAAGCGATTTCACTGGTATGACTCAAAGTGTATGTTTTAAATATAAATGTGTCATTTTAATGTATAATATGCATCATATAGAGATTACCAAGTAAGAAAGATCTGATTATATTTAAACTTTATAAAAGCAATACATAATTCATTTTTGGCATGTAAGAATTGACTATATTTCAATTTTACATGTGATGTGGTCGGTATGACTCCAAGTTTGTGTTTTTAGTATAAAAGTGTCATTTTAGTGTAAAACACACATCACATAGTCAAAACTGAGTAAAGAAGATCGTATTGTCTTGAATCTTTAGAAAAATAATCCATAATTCATTTTTTTCATGTAGATATCAACCACATGTCAATCCAACACATGATTTTTCCAGTATGACTCAAAGTGCATGTTTTCAATATAAAAGTGTAATTTTTGTTTAAAACACCATTTTAAAAACCAAGAAAACATGATCAGATTATTTTCAAAATATCTGAAACCAATCCATAATTTATTTTTGATGTGTTGGAATTAACCAAGCATCAATCTGATACAAAATGTGACTGATATGACTCAAAGTTAGTGTTTTCACATTAAAAGTTTTATTTTAGTTTAAAATATGTGTCACATTTTCAAAATTGAGAAAATGAGCTCAGATTGTTTTCAAACTTTAGGACAATGACCCATAATTAAATTTGATCTATAGAAATCTACCACATGTCAATTTGACAAATTATGTGTACAATATGAATCAAAGTGCATATTTTCAATATAAATGTGTCATTTTAGTTTAAAACATGCATCACATAGCCAAAATTGGACAAATTAGATTTTATTGTTAATAAAATTTAGGAAAATGATCCATAATTTATTTGTGACTTGTAGGAATTGACCAAAAAGTAATTCAACACATGATGTGGCTGGTATGACTCCATGTATGTGTTTTCAATATAAAAGGGTTATTTAGTTCAAAACGTGTGTCATATCACCAAAAATGGGCAAATGAACTTAGATTGTTTCCAAACTTTAGGAAGAAGATCTATAACTCATTTTTGGAATGTAGGAATCAAACACACATCAATCTGATATAATATGTGGCTGGTATAACTCTAAATGCATGTTTTCAATATAAAAGTGTCATTATAAAACACACGTCACATAGCCAAAACTAATTAAATAGGTTCTCATTGTCTTGAAATGTTAGGAAAATGATCCATAATTTATTTTTTGAGTATAGAAATCAAAAGCATGTTAATCCAACACACGATGTGGCTGGTATGACTCAAAGTGCATGTTTTCAATATAAAAGTGTCATTTTAGTTTAACATGCATGTCACAGAGAAAAAAACTATGTAAAAAATATTATATTTTCTTGATACTTTAGGAAAATGAACCACAATTCATTTGTGTCATGTAGTAATAGACCGTACATCACTCTAACACACAATGTGGCCCATAAAACTCCAACTGCATGTTGTCAATATAAAAAATATCATTTTTGTTTAATGATATAATTATTTATAACAATTTAAGAAATTAAGATAATTAATAATTTATTATATTAATAATATATAAGGTACTTACCAATATAATTTATATAGATTATTAATTAACAATTTAATTCATAATTAATAATATAATTAATAATTAATATTATAATTAATAACTAAAAATTTATATAAAATTTACAATATAATAATTAATAATATAATTAATAGTATAAATAATAATATCATAAATTTATACAGTATTTAACAATATAATATATCATATGTGATTTATATAACATTAAAATTATAATTTGTTTATTTTTATTTACATTTACCAAAATAAGCATCAGTTTTATTATAAAGACAATCTTTTGTATATGGGGTTAATCATTGGAGAAATCATGATATAACAGTTATGATTTTGTATATCAGTTTTTTTATTAATTGTAAATATCACATCAATGTAAATATTTTTTATGTAAATTTTTAATTAAAATGATATTGCAATATTTTTTTTGTATTTAACTCAGTTTTTCTGTATATTTTTATTCCTATTTATTATTGTTTTTTGATTTGGTTTAGTGTTATAGGGCTACTATAGTGCTTCATCTTTGTAGAAGCTACATGGCCTTTATCAGTGCTAAATACACAAGAACTGATAAAGTTCAAGTGCTTTTAAGGGTTCCCTGATTGTCAATGCTTTTTTTTTGCACTGAAAAGACCAATTTCTACTGCTGATATATGCTAGTTTTGTAGTAGTTGGACTTAACCCCACAACCTTCCCCTCACCCCCAAACCCTTACCACCCCACCACTAATGGTGGGACATTTGTTACATGACTTATGAGTATATAGTCAATTAAAATGAGCACTACTATAGAATCACACAAATTTTGTGCTATACTTTATCATTATTAAAAAAACTAATGATAAAGAGGTGTTTAATCAATGCTGGCTAAATACATTTATTAATTGTACCTTTATGAGAACTAAAAAAAGTATCGATGAAAGGTAACCCCTATCAGCGTTAAAACACTTACTACTAGCACTGATAAAAGGTGACATTCATATAAAAAATATATATTATTAAAAATCATCACTACTACAAATCGTGTGATATTCATCACTACCCTTTATTAGTGCTAATTAAAATAACTAATAAAGGAGTGCCTTATCATCTCTAAAAAAACTTTGATAAGGGTTACCTTTATGAGTGCTAAAAAATCATTGATAAAGGCCACCACATTATTAGTGCTAAAAAAGTGCTGACAAAAGGTATATTTTATAAAATAATATATCATTAAAAATCATATATTAATATATAAATATATAAATATATTTCTATTGATAGTAATATAATAAATTTTATCAAATGAGATTCATATATGACTAAATATACATTTAATATTAATATATAAGATATTTATATAAAAATGGATTATATAATAATTAGAAAAAAATTATATATTATTAATAATCATATTTAATATAGAAATATAATGATATCAACACAAACAAACACACACACATAAATTTCTTAAATATTATTTATAAAGTACTAAATATATATAATAATATAATAATATATGTCATATATTTAGTGAAAAATTGTTTATAAGTTAATTAAAAATTAATATTAATTAAAAACTATGACTAATTAATATTAAAAGACATTTAATAACATTTTTTTATCAATGTAATTTATTTTTTCCATTTCAAATATATATCAAATAATAAATGTTTAATTATTAATTGAAAAATTGACTAAATATGTTACACTTAATATGTCATAAAATAATTTCATACGCACATATACAAAATTAATCCCATTTTATAGAGACAAACAAACACAAATAATAAATTGTTCATATTACCATTTTATATTTTATATTTATTACT
Organism: Viscum album; assembly: GCA_963277665.1. Taxonomy (NCBI): domain Eukaryota; kingdom Viridiplantae; phylum Streptophyta; class Magnoliopsida; order Santalales; family Viscaceae; genus Viscum; species Viscum album. Next base: position 184,288,049 of record OY728155.1, on the reverse strand, counting down.
TTTTAATATTTAATATATTATGCTTTTAATTATTAAATTTTATTAATTTTTTATATTTATATTTAGTATATAATATTTTTGAATTTTTAATATATATTTACGTTTTTTCATTTTCTATTTTTTATTTCATTAATATCTTTATTTTTTTATGTAATTTATCATTTTTTGTTTTTTATTTATTTAATATTTTATTAATTTTATTCATTATTAATATTTATTTATATTTATTGATTAACATTTAGTGTTTTTAATATTGTTTTAATTTACATAATAAATATATGTATTCATTTTCATTTATACATTTATTCATTTTTATTTGTATAAATTTTTTATAATTAATTACACTTATTCATTTTTTTAATATTTTTTTCCATTCATCTTTTTTATAAATTTCACCCATTTTTAACGTTCATTCATTTAATATTATTTATTCATTAATAATGTTAAGTTTTTTTTGTTTTTTACAATTTATTCATTTTAAATAGTTATTCATTTAACATTATTTTAATTTATTCAATTTTATTTTTTTATACATAATTATCCCTTAATATATGTAAATTTTTTAATATATAAATATATCCATATATATATATATAAATATCAATATATAAAATATCTCTTTAAACTTAATTTATATAATACAAAATATGTATTTACTTTAAATAAGTTATATATTTAGTGAAAAATGGTTTATAATTAAAAATTAATAACAATTAAAAATATCAACTAATTAGTGTTGAGTAATGGATGTTTAATAATTTTTCATTTCTTTCTTCAATTTAGCATATATTTCAAACTTGTGTTAAATTAATTCCACACACACTAAAATATAATTAATGAAATTTTATATAGAAACACACACATAATATTTCTATAATATCTTAATTTTTTAATATTCATTCTAGAATTTTATTTATTAACATAATATACACAATTTTTTAATCTGCAAATTATATTTTTTTATATTTTTATTCAATATATACTATTTATTACTTTTTAATATTTTTTCTTTTTTTTCATTTTTAACATTATTTATTAATTAATAATCATATTTATTTTTAAGTGTATTTTTTATTTATTCATTTTCTATTTTTCTTTGTTTAAATTTTTTGTAATGTTATCCATTTTTAATATTTATTTATACTTCTTTCTTCATTAACATTTAATGTTTTTTATATGGTTGTAATTTATATAAATAATTTGTATTGATTTTTATTTTAATATATATTCATTTTTATTTATTTAATAATCTATATAATTAATAAGACATTTTTATTTTTTTAATATTTTTTCAATCTATTTATTTTATAATTATTAAATTTCATTATTTTTAATATTTATTAATTTTATATTATTCATTATCTAATAATGTTATTTTTTACCTTTCTTTATAATTTTTTTCATTTTTAATATTTGTTCATTTAATATATTTATAATTTATTCATTTAATATTTATGTATATATTTTATTTATTAACATTTAATATTTTTAATATTGTTGTAAAATACATATTTAATATGTATTCACTTTCATTTAAATATACATTCTTTAATAGTTTCTTTAATAATTTATATAATTAATAAAAATTATTTTTTAATATTATTGAAGTCTCTTCATTTTTAGTTATTAAATTCTACTCATTTATAACATTCATGCAATTATGATTATTTATTCATTAATAATGTTAATTAATTATTATTATTTATAATATATTAATTTTTAATATATATTCATTTAATATCTTTGTAATTTATTTTATATAGTTTTTTAGTGATTTCCAAAAAGCACTAATAAATATTGGTTTTATCCACACTAAAATAGAAATATTTAATAAAACCTATCTTTATCAGTGCTAAGAGGTAGCACTGATAAAGATAAATTTTTTTAGTGCTTTCAATTTTACGGATGATATCGACCTATATTTATTTGTTCTTTTTTGAAGGCATTGATAAAACCATTCTGGTATTATAAATATAACCCAAACAAAGAACCCCATCGCTCATGTCATTCAAGCTCTTGCTGAATAGAACCTTTTTTTCCACTCCCCTAGAACTTCTCAGATGAATCGACACTTTCAAAACCTAGGGTTTGTGATTCTTCTACTCCTTTTTAGTCAATATAGTATTGTTTACCACATTTTTGTTCTTCCTTTCTTATACATGTACCATATGACCCCCATTCCCCTTGGTATACCATGGTGGCTTTTCTGTGTTCCATACAACCACCATTTTCAATTTCCACAGGGGATGGATACTCAATGGTTGGGAATTTTTAATTTTTCAAGTTAGGCAAGGGATCTTACAATATTATTGGTATAATTTTCTATGAATGTTTATAGTTACCCATGGAATTTTTTTTACAAAAATAAAAATACAATTATGAAGTTAATTTCTTTTATGAAAATTAACAAGAGAAAATTCTCATAATGAAATCACATATTTTCATTCTATTTCTATTTTGAATTCATTTTTTGATACTATATGAATGTAAAAAGTATATATGGGCACACACAAGCACATATGAAATATAAAATTTGTTATATATGAATATATATATATATATAATTTTCTATTTCTTTTTATATTCATATACACAAACATATATATGTATACAAATATATATTTGGAGTATATGTGTCTAGGGGTTAGGAAGGTTGTGTATTTTGGGCACGTGATAGTTTTTTCTGATTGTAGGTTTATATAAACTCCATAAGGATCGATATAGTTCAGTTGTATTCTAATAATTGAGTGTGCATGGAAATCAATTGGCCGACTCTCCAACCAATTTTCTCTCATATGTTTATTACACTTTCCATTAATATTTATTTCTTCACATGGAATTGGAATGTGAAAAACTATTTTATTAACATGTTACCTAGAAGATACTCATACATATATCTATATACATACTATTGACATTTGATTTATTCAAATTATTTCTTTATATTATTAATATGATTTCCAATGGGTTTGGATACTCAAAATATTTTTTACTTAATAATTGAATATAGTTGTCTTATGTTGTCTCTCAATGAGGTTTCCGATTAAGTTCTTTATCACATAAAAGATTAATTGATTTAAAATTTATAGAATTGGATTGATTTAAAATAACTATATGATTATCATAGAATTATAAAGTTCACATTGAGAGCCATGTTATATGGGATGATCAATGGATTTACAGATTATGGAAATTTTTTTGGCTATAGAATTAAAAGAATGTTGGGGTGTCCCATTTGTGAAGAAGGTATGAAATTAGTTAGGTTGAAACATTCCCCAAAGACTGTTTTTTAGGACATCAATTTTTTTTACCCCAACCACATAAATAATGATCCTGGAAAACATCATTTGATGGAAATAATGAAAAATCTACAACACCATATCCACTAATAGGTGATCAAATATTCAATAAAGTGACAGATATTGACACCAATTTAGGTGAACTTTTCTCAAAAAACCTTAAAAAATCCTGTTATAAAAAGTGATTAATTTTCTTTGAATTATCGTAATGGAATTGTTTGTACGTCATAAATTTTCTTGATGTCATTAGCATAGTAAAAAATGTATGTAATAGTGTTATTGGAAAATTACTAAATGCACAAGAGAAAAAATTGAAATTAAGACTTATATGGAGATCACTGACATGAGGATAAAGGGAATTGTTGGCACTATTAAAGGTTGAAGGGTGAAATTTTCTTCCTCTGGAAACTTACACTCTATCCATAAAATAAAATTTCCAATTTTTCAACTTCCATAATGGTATAAATGTTCCAGGGGATATTCTCAACAATCAATAATTTCATGTCAATGACTAATTTGACATTACATAGTCTAAAATCATATGATTGTTATATTTTTATGTAATATTTAATTCCTGTAGCTTTATATTTCATTCTACCAAAAAATTTAGAATATACATTAAACAGACTTTCCTTCTTTTTCAAAGACATATGCAATAAAGTTATAGACCAAAAAAGTTTCCAATCATGAATAAGGAAATTGAAGTTATATTATGTGAATTGGAGATGTTCTTACCACCATCATTGTTTGATATAATGGTCCACCTGATGGTTTACTTGGTTAGAGAGATTCAAGTATGTGGTCCTGTACATTATATAAGGATGTACCCCATTGACTGATATATGAAGATTTTAAAAGGGAACATCAAGAATTAAATTCGGCTGGAAGGTTGTATTGAAGAGAGATATTTTTTTGAAGAAGTTATTGGATTCTATAACACTTACCTATTAGATGTTGATAGCATTGATCTCAAAAAATATCATCATAAGGGAAACCTTATGGGTGAATGGATTTTTGGAAGAGAAGTTGTTACAATTACGATTATAGAGTGGGAGAAGGATCCCCTTTACATTTTACATAATATTATAGATTTTTATCCATAAGTTGAATCCTACAAAGCAATTATTATACATTTGAATCCCTCAAGGGATAATTTATGGATATTAGATACCCATAATCAACAGTTTATAAGATGGTTCCAAGATAATATTTATAATTATTGATCATTAAATCCAAATTCAATTGTTGAAAAAAATTGATGGATAAATAGGGGTCGAAAATTAAATTTTATATCTTATAATGGTTTTCTAATTAATGGTTATACGTTCTATACAATGGAATAAGATAAACATAGTACAATGTATAAAATTGGAGTTACACTTATGGAGGAATCAATTCATGTATCAAGTTTCATGGATAGAAATCCAATTTATGTGAATATGTCATATTTAAATATCATTTAATAAATATATGAGTTAGAACATATAAGATTTCAACTGAAAATTTTCCATTACAAATGGGTTGATAACATGAGTGTAGTTAAGGTCGATGAATTGGGCTTCGTGAAGGTGAATTTCTGTATGGATGGGTATAAGGATAAACCATTCATAATGGTATCACAATTAGTGAATATATTTTAGGCCCAAAATCTGGGAAACAAGAATCAATCAATTATTATATAGGCGACTAAATGAACTATAGTATCATATGAAAATTCAATTAAGGATGACCCATTCGTTAGGTGATCACAATTAGTTCATGACAGTCCTAGTGTAGGTAGTGTCTTGTATGTTAGAGTGTACCATAAGAAGGGGATTTGGATACTTGATAGAGTATCTAAGAATCTTTAACCTTTAAATAAAAAAGTAGAGTTCAATGAGTATGTTAAAGTGTTTTTTAATATACTATGTTTTTCTATTAATATTAAGTATTCTCTACTGTATTTGTGTAATATAAATTAAATGTCAGAATACTCCTGAAAATAATGACTTCTCCATATACTGATATTACCAATCCATAGGAATAACACACAATCAATGATAAACTTTTAGAATTATTAGGGGATAAACAGAATGTGGATGAAAAAAAAAACAAGTGAGGCATAAAATCACCAAGTTAATAAAATTTATCAAGGTAAAAAGCAAAGGTATATAATTTTAAACTGGATGGAATCGATGCTACCAAACTTTTAACCCCTACAAGTCTATGTTATTTAGTTACATTGGGTTCAAAATTAGAATTCATATACTAATTAATATTTATATGTGGCACAATGTTATCCTTGCATTAAATACAACCATGTTGGAAGATATTAAGGTAATGTTATGATATAATTTATCTATTTTAATGAAATATTATATAATGAAAAATCGATTTAATTTGAATTATCCCTTTAAGTGTTTATTTATTTTAGATTATTAACATAATAAATTTTCCTTAATAATAAATATAAAATATCATAGCACCTTTCAGAAAATTATGACATAGATTTTTCTCAGTGATGTTGAGGGGAATGTAAAGCCCCACCCACAAGCAATGTATACACACATTATAATCTAGGAAACATGGAAATATTTCATTAATCTTTGTGATAAGGAATCATTTTTGGTGCATTGTAGTTGATAATATTTTATTTAAAAATATTTAACTTTTCCACTTTGATTCATAATTGTTAATTTAGGAAACATAAAAGAAGTGTTGAAAATAAGCAATATTCATAAAAACCAATATACCCCTACCATAATGCACGGATGGGGTATGAATCACTTGAAAATAAAATGGTATGTATTTTAAATATACAATAAAAATTTTATGTGATAAAACAATATATGTTCCTTTTTTATATAAAGATTGATGAACCAGAATCTAAATCCACTTTTATTCCATGTTATCTACTAAAAAAGGAGGCACATGTAAAGAATGAGGGAAAATAGTAGATGAAAACACATAAGTAGTATAGAAATCATGTATAAGTATTCTATAATAGTAATTTTTTATTCTTTATAATAGTATTAAATAAAAATATCTATTTTTGTTCATATGTTTTTATAAAGTTTATAAAAAGAATAATTATCAACTTTACCTAAAGAATAACTTATTTTAGTAGTTTTGAAGCAGCTAGAACAATATGGTTGCGTTATAAGTACATGTTTTGGAGTGTCACCTTGAAAATATTTTGAGAAGATAATTCCATATAGAGATAATTATGAGATGATGAAAGAAATGTAAAAATATACATATGCTATAAAATATATTATTTTCTGATCTAGTTTGGGAGACCAATATATGCGAAAGTGTCAATGTTATCCAATAGTAGAACAATGATCAATACTTGAAGAGCCACATGAACCCACTTTCTTAGAGACTAAACTTTCCCCTCAACCACTAGCCTTACTAGAGGTAATCAATTTTTTAATTACTCTTTCTCATAAATGTGAATCAAAAAACTTTCGATAACATTATATTACTAAAATTCTATAGTGTAAAACTATTTTTAGATTATATCTATCAACACCTAAGCATAAAATTTTTGTGAGGGGTATATGTAAAATATCCCATGAGAGATGATTCATAATAAAAAACTCCCAAAAGTTCACATGAGTGTGGGGATTAAAGTAACACTTGAACCGAGAGCCATGTTTCATGTTTTGCTTGATGATTTGGATGTTACTGTGGTCAATAATTCTATTGAATCTTTCATAGCATGAAAATTTAATCTTATAAATGTACATGATGTATGCCCTTAAAAATTATTTTCAAATGAAAAAACCTTTCACAATTAATGAAAAATGTTCTGAAATAAGGCATTATATTATAGATAAAAAAATCAAATGGTAAATTTAAGGTAAAATCATGAAAATATAATGGATCAACCAAGAAATGAAAAAGAGATTTCGAGAGTACATTCACCCCACAGGTTCTACTATGGTATATATCAATATTACAAGTTCATATATAGAAATATTCCCTATATTGAATATAAAGAATAAATATTTTGAGAGGCTATTATAGATGTTGCTGGTATTGAGAGTATAAATAAGAATATAATGTTTGAATGACTGGGATTCTCAGTTGTGAATACATACATGAGGTACATTTTCCTAATATGTTTTTCCAAAAAATGATTTTCAATGTTCATTAAAATTAATAACTATTCATATTTGATACAAGAATATATATTACTAATATTCAAAGGGAAAACCTTGTAAAACATAATTTAAACTCCTTAATCCCTATACCATTGGTACATAAAAAGTTTCTTAGTAATTGGAATAAATTGAAAAAACAAGATGAACCAAGTGAGGTGTTTGAAAAGAAAATAAAAGATAACCAACTATTCTTTATGACTATAATATTGGTTTAAACCTCTAAAATTTAATCATATAATATATATTGTTCTTTTTCATTACTTATTTGTTTTTGTTTTTTTAAGAAGCATGATATGCTCATCGTTATCAATTTGGACATATCAAGTGATTATTTTTTGGACCCAAAGAATTGATTTTCAATGAATAGACCACACATTATTTCCATTGTGAATTTTTAATGAACCATAATCAATATTTTATAGATAAATATTAAATTATTCGTTTTATTTTTTTTAATTTAAATATGATAGAGAGATCTATAAATATCAGCTAAATCATTATATGATTTTGGTGATAAAATACATTAAGCCTAAATATTTCTTTAAATGGAAACAAATTCATCTATATATTGTAAGATTTAACTATTAAAACATATTTAAAAAAAATCATTTTTTGGGAAGTGTTTCTATTATTTCAAAAAATAACGTAATGATAACAATAATTGATATTATATTTGTAAATTTATGAAGGATATTATATACCATAAATAAACTATAATCCTAAAACATGAAATTTATGAATATAATTACAATTTCATTTAAAATATTTTTTTATAATATGTTTGTCTATATTTTATAAGTACTACCAGGACTTCCAATAGTCTATGTACTAAAAAGAAGAAGTAAGATTTTTTAGAGATGAGTGGGTAGTGTACATAGTGTTAGAATGTTTATTGATATCAATTTGAGGTGATTACCTACTTTGTTTTTGATTCAATACATGCTATTACATTAGAGATACATTTGGGATGTGAAGCATTTTTATCCTCTGCCAATATTTTTTTTCTTAATATAAAATTCATGTAGTATTGGAAATCCTTTAGTTATTTTTTTGTTATAATATTACATTTGAAATATTTATTCAATTTTCATAGATTTGATACTGCCATCATTCTAAAAGTTTTTTAACCCCGCCATATATTTTTAACCCCTCTTGAGTGAGGAAACAGAGTTGACGATCCTCCCTATCCTATAGTTCCTCTACGTGATGAAAAAAATATAAAAGTTTTGATTGAGTGTGTTGAATCAAGGTGAAGTAACAAAATATTCCGAATAACAAGCCATAACTTAATGGGAAAAACATTTTTGATACATTCAAATCCATCGACATATGCTGAGGTATTCTAACTTAAAATCAACCTTTCAGATATATTTACTAAACTTGAATCTCATGTGAGTACTTCAATATTTATATTGTTACTATAATTTCTAAATACTTCTAAAGTTTATATTCTCATTCCCCAATTGACTATGAATTTCTTTTCAACTGTTTAATAATTTTCATATTTTAGGGGTTATGATGAGTTGTTACAAACCAGAAAATGATTTGGTGATGAACCTATAAAGAAAGAAATATTAGAGATGTTTCTCAATGAAAAGTGTCATGGAGTTTTATAACCTAAATATTCTGGAAAAGCTAGTAACATGTCTAAAGATGATCATGCTCTTAGGAGATTGGACTTCAAGTTTTTAGCAGTGATAATGACGATAGGGTAATGATTCAGGGATCATTTTACCAATAAATCTAAATAAATGTTACCAATTTTTGGGGAAGGTACCACCATGATCCTAGTATCATCATTTTAATTTTGTATATTGATGTATATTGATGAGTTTTTACAAATATTTTGTCCCCTTCTATAATCACTTATAGCTCCATGATGAGGAAACAAGATGAATTCCTTTACTTTCACGTTTTATTCAACCAAATACATGATAATTAAAGACACTATAACTGCTAATCAAGATTCCCCACCCATATTTTGATCCAATTATCAATGTAGAATCAAGGAATTAACTGTGAAAGAAGTTAAACAAGGGTTCAAATTTAAAAATTTTAGGATACTGGTTGATCTCTATAAGTAAATTTAGTTTAAAACATGTGTCACATTGTCAAAATCTAGAAAATGATCTCGAATTATTTTTAAAATTAAGGAAAATGATTCATATTTCATTTTTAATGTGTAGGAATCGTCCACACTTAAATATGATATATGATGTGTTTTTTATGTATATAAGTGTGTGTTTTCAATATAAAAGTGTATTTTTAGTTTAAAACACATGTAACATTGTCAAAACTGAGTAAACAAGCTTAGATTATTATCAAACATTAATAAAATGATCCATATCTAATTTTTGACATGCAGAAATTTACTGTGGGTCAATCTGATACATGATGTTATCAGTATGACTCAAAGTAAATATTTTCACATTTAAAGTGTAATTTTAGTTTAAAAAAATTCACCCCAAAGCCAAAATCGAGATTTTTTTTTGAATTATCTTGAAAATTTAATACAGTGATATACAATTTATTTTTGGCATATAGGAATCCTCCAAACATCAATATGACAAACGATGTGTCTTGTATGACTCATAGTAAATGATTTAATATTAAAAGTGTCATTTTAGTTTAAAAAACATGTCACATAGAAAAATCCGAGCAAACAAGTTCACATTTTCTTGATACTTAAGGAAAAAATCCATAATTCAAGTGTGATGTGTAATAATAAACCAAATCAAAATCTAATAGTTAGTGTGAACAGTATGACTTATGTGTGTGTTCTCAATACAAAAGTTTCATTTGAGTTTAAAACATGAATCACATAGCCAAAATAAAGAAATTTATTAAGTTACCAAAGGTTAAATCAAAATTTTATTAAATTACTAAAGGTTAATTTGAAGATTTCTTATTTCATTGAAGGGTAACTATAAATTTTTTTAAGTTACTGAAGGGTAACTTGAATATTTCTTAAGTTAGTGAGGGGTAACTCGAAATTTTATTAAGTTATCGAAAGGAAACATTAAATTTCTTATGTTACTAAAGTGTAACTCAAACTTTTATTTTTCTACTTAAGGGTAAATTGAATATTTCTTATGTTACTAAATGGAAACTTGTATATTTCTCAAGTTACTAAAGCATTAAATGAAGATTTTTTAAGTTATTGAAGGGAAACATGAAGATTTATTAAGTTATTGAAGGGTTACTTGAAAATTTCTTAATTTATTAGAGGGTAACTTGAAAATTTCTCAAGTTAGTGAAGGGTTACTTAAAAATCACTAAATTTAAGGGTAACATGAAGTGTAACTTGATGATTTATTTAGTTACTGAAGGGTAAATTGAAACATTCTTAAGTTACTGAAGTGTAACTTGAAAATTTTTAAGTTACTGAAGGTTAAATCAAAGATTTATTAAGTTACTAAAGGTTAACTTGAATATTTCTTAAGTTACTAAAGGGAAACCTGAAATTTTCTTATGTTAATGGAGGGAAACTTAAATATTAATTAACTTACTAAAGCGGAACTTGAATATTTATTAGGTTTCTAAAGGGTAAATTGAATATTACTTAAGTTAATAAAGGGTAACTCAATTTTTTTTTAAAGTTACTAAAGGGTTAAATGAATATCTTAAGTTACTGAAGATAAATTTTAAATTTTATTAAGTTACTGAAGGGTGAATTGATGATTTCATGAGTTAAGGAATGTTAACTAAAAGATTTCTTAAGTTACTGAAGGGTAATTTAGTGATTTATTTAGTAACTGAAAGGTAACTCAATATCTTCTTAAGTTACTGAAGGTTAACTTAAAGATTTATTAAGTTACTAAAGGTTAACCTGAAATTTTATTATGTTACTAAAGGGTAACTTGCAATTTTCTTAATTTACTGATGGGGAACTCAAATATTTCTTATGTTACTGATGGTTAACTTGAAATTTTCTTATGTTACCGAAGGGTAACTCGAATTTTATTAAGTTGACTGACTGAATGGCCCGAAGGCCATACTTTTTATCGATTTAGATAAACCCACTTTTGAGGGTATAAGAGGGAAATCCAAGACTTCAAGGAAATTCAGACATTAACAAAATATGAAAAAGGGGGTACAACCTATAACCGGACTACACATAAGAGCCTTTACCAAACATCAACATCATTAAGGCATGCCTCCACCAAAGCATGACTGATCAGCAAATAGTCCCGTGCAATAATGCAGGGGCACGGTACCGATGGCTATGCCATAACCTATCAATATTCTTAATCCGAAAAGTCATGTGTGGAGAAGATGACCAGCTCTATCCTCATCTGAAGAAAAACCTTGTAGAATGTCTAGATTTCCCAACTGTCCATCCAAATCACCTCCAACCACTTAATCAAGAAACAACCAATACCCAAAATCAAAACCAACCAAACACGATTCCAAATTCATCAAATCAAACCCTGTAAACACGTTGCAGCAAAAACAAACCGCACGACCTCCCCCCTCCAAGCCACAAGTGCTGACCCCGAGCTCACCGGAGCACTCATGAACCGACGACGAGCTGGGACAAAGGTGAAGGATCCCAGATCCAGCTCCTCCGACACTAAGCTAGAGAAGACGTCGATCTCACCCGAGCCGAGGCAAGATCTTGAAGCTGAATGACCAAAGAAGCTGTTGTCGAACACAGAAAAATGTCGGACCATGTGGATCCACCACCCAGTGATGTTGTGCTGAGATGAGAGATCTGATGCCAAGACCAGAGGAAAGCCGAACCACATGGATCTGACACTCAGTGATGCTGTTTTGAGATAGGAGAACCGACATCGATGAAGGCACGAGTCGACGATGCACACTGAAGCTGCGATGATATACCGATGCCATAAGCACGCCAGAGCCTACGACGAACTCACCCGAGCTGAGGTGAGATCACGAACCCAAACAACCAAAAAAGCCATTTCCGATCCCAGAACAAAGCCGGACCACGTAGAACCATCACCCTGCGACGCCGTGCGGAGATGAGAGAACCAAAATCGAGGCCGAGCCAAGATGGAAGAGGGGAAGAGAAGGATTGAAGGGAAAACCCTAGTCACGAGAGGAAGGGGGAAGAGTCCGCTGCTTAGAGGCCCATATTTTTGCATTAATATAGGATATAACTACAGAAAGTGGAATCAACTCTAATTTTCTTAAGTTAATGTTGTGTAACTTGACAATTTCATAAGTTATTTAAGGGTAACTTGAATTGATATTCCAATCACAGAATTTCACCAAGGGCTAGTGTAGTATCCCTGTCTTGGTTCACTGATAAGTAACCAAACCTAGTTTTTTACATGGACTCAAGAACGCCTCCTCGTATGCGAGAGGATTCTGAATAACAGTGAGGGTCTATGGTGGTACAATGGGGAGATTATAGCCTCATGATCAGAGTGTCACACAATGTTATAAAATAATTATGAGCATTATAAACAATAATAAATAACTATAAGTGGAATAAAAAAACATTTAGATAAAATAAGAAAGGAAAAGATGAGTCAAATTTATTTACAAAAGATGATCAAGCCATGTTATGAACAACAATGGATATACATGGGATAAAAAGTCACTAGCATATACAACATGCTATATAAAAATACAAAAAGACCAAAAGTAACTATACTTGCATCATAGGATTATGTTCGGACCTCTGCTCCCATACCCCATACTAGTATAAAAGTTAACATCCCAAAACATACACTTACCTTTATCACTATACACATCCATAAAGTTTATTCGGCTACCAACATGCTGCCCAAATAGGGTGTGCGATAAACTCAGTAGGGAACCACCAACTATGCTTAGAACTATCTAGTTTGTGCATATAATATGAGCAATGTGTAGGTAATAATAAATGTAATATAATAAATAAATAACTCACATCAGACTGGGTTCCTCATGGGATACCCAACCGACACTACCTACCTCGGCCTAAGCCGACATGTCCTTGAACAGATTTTACCTTGTATGAAGATATATATATATGTTTATGTGTGTGTATAAGTATACATGTTATGTATATATATATTATCCATATATGTACAGATAATTTATCTATACACACACATATTGATATGTAATAGTGGATTGGACTTAAGGAATAATACAAATGCATCCATGAATAGTCATATGTGGTTCCATTATTCTCATGTCATTTAAGGTTAGGAAGAAATTATAACAAGGCCATAATTTAAGTATGGCATAATCCAACTCTAGGTATGTTCTTTAGCCTAGAAGACATGTCAATTCATTTAATTAATTGGAATCTTGAGCCTATCTAAGGTGTTCTGCATAAGAAACCTAGGTATTCATCTATGTATGTTCTATTAAAACCTATCCTTATTGAATTCCATCCAAGGAATATGTATAAGGATCCAAGTATCACTTATAGTATGGTATAAGGCATAACCCTATGATTTTGTGCATGGTATACCACATCAGGAACAAGGTATTGATCATGGCATGGTATGATAATATTGACTATCGAGCCCATCCTAGGTAATCCACTAGAAAAAATGATATCACTAATGGAAAGAATAAAGGCATCCTCCCGGTATACTCATCCGTGGTGTTCAATAAAGAACCTATGTATCACTCCCAACCTACTATAATTCAATCACAATTTTTAATTTTTAATCTTGATGATCCCATCCAAGGAATCCTTAAGTGAGACCCTTATATCGCATGCAGTTTAGTTTTAAGGAATCATCTTAGCTGTCATTAAACTCATACCATTAAATCAATACATTTTTTTCATGTTGGAAAATTCATTTAATACTATTAATTCGGGCTACAACAAGAAGAGAAAGGGTATATGCATGTAACCTACCATTTTCCTTTGTTTCAATTCAAGATAAATTACATTCACATGGTTCGATTCAAAACACCTCAATTGGTGATTCAGTTTAAATAAAAGCCATGAGTATCTTAAGTATTTAAGGAAGGAACACCCTTAGCAGTGGCTAACATCATGGTGTCCATCCTATGACATTGATTTATGGGTTTGTAGGACTATAATAAGCATGAAATAATCATTTAATTTAGTTTATCAAGCATTTAAAAGGAATCATAGGAAAGGTCTGTCATGTGGTACAATGACACACCATATAAAACATCAAGAATTAATGGAAAAAGATCCAGACCACCTACATTAGGTTGGTAGATAAACTGAAATTCATTATCAGATTCAGATTCAAGGTATAATGAGATAAATTAGAAATATAGACAAATACCCCAAAAACAGGGCATATTATATCACACCAACATAGAGACAAATATGGAAAGATAAACCACGAAAGGAAGGAATATGAATCTATATGTTACTGATATATATCCAATGAAATCGACGGTGAAGGAATCAAATCTCAGATGAAGAAAATATCTCAAATTATTTATTGGAGGAAGATGGAGATCTCTCATTGCTGGGAGAGGTGATTCATGTGAATGGGGAGGGAAAAGAAGGGATAAAACATAAATTAAGGCAAGGGAATTTTTTTTTATTTTTATATGTTTTTAAGAGACACATGGTTTGGACATATGGTTTTTCAAACCATTCACCTAAACCCTACATCTCTACTTGTTAACTGGAACTAAGGTTGAGAATATAGGCACATGGTTTGGAAAAACCTTAAGGCCCTTCCAATCCCACTGGATATCCCCACATGACTGTATGACCTAAGATGCATGATTATAGCTAATTGTGCGCCCCTCTGCAGTTTTTTGTATCACCCATACATTTGAGTATCATGGTTATCACTAACCATTCTCTAACTATGAAGCTTAGTATAAATCTCCAAAATCTATATCTTCAAACTCTGAATGAGCCCCATATTCTACTTAATTGATACATAGCATCTTAACCATGTTACTATTATAAAACTAGAGGTTTTAAACATTAGTTTATATACCCATACCTCTTCAAAAAATATGGGACATTATAACTGGACTTGATCCTTGGAGAGAATGATTAGATTATCATGGGATGGTTCCAGTATGTAATTAGGATTTTTTATTGTGTAAGTAAAAATTCATTCAAGATTGGTATATTTTCAAGAGTAGTACCTCTTCTGTTTTTCCATTAGACATACAATTCATTCTTGTAGGCCCATCACATCTCACCCAATTCCATTAACCTAGGTTCCTTCGCTAGAAGTCCATCTAGGAAGTTATATCAAATATAAATATTAAAACAAAATTTTCAATAATACATTACATAAAAATTGTAAATTAATTTTAAAAAAAATTATTACCCAAGTGCATGCTTTAAATATTAAAGTTTCATTAAAATTTAAAATTCACATCATATTTTCAAAATCAAGTGAATGAAGTAATATTATTTTAAAACATGGGTACACTAATCTATAATTCATTTGGGACATGTATAAATTTACTATGCATCAATCCAACACATGATGTGGATAATATGACTCAAAGTGTATATTTTTACATCAAAAGTGTAATTTTAGTTTAAAATCTCACCGCATAGACCAGAATGAAAAAAAGTCCAGAATATATTAATAATTTAGGAAAAATATCTATAATTCACTTTGTGATTTAGGAATTAACTGCACATCAATTCGACACACAATGTTTCTCGTATGACTCAAAGTTAATGTTTTCACATTAAAATAATAATTTTAGTTTAAAACATGTGTCATAATGAAAAAATTAATCAAAAAATCCCAAAATATATTGAAACATTTTGAAAATTATCCACAATTCATGTGTGATATTTAGAAATAAACTAGACATCAATCTAACACATGATGTGGCCAGTATGAATTAAAGTGAATGTTTTCATTATAAAAATGATATTTTGGTTTAAAGAATAAATCACATATCTAAAACCAATAAAAAATATCATATTTTTTTAAAACCTTATTAAAATGACAGATAATTCTTCTATGACTTATAGGAATCGACCACACTTGAATTTGATACACTATGTGGCCAGTATGACTCAAAGTGTTTGTTTTCTAGTGTCATTTTAGTTAAAAACCTGCACCACATAGCCAAAACTGAGTAAATGGGATCAAATTGTCTTGTAACTTTTGGAAACTGATCTATATGTTATTTTTTTCATGTATAAATTGACCACACATCAATCAAATACATGATGCAGCCAGTAGGACTCTATGTGCGTGTTTTTAATATAAAAGTGTCATTTTAGTTTAAAACATGTGTCACATTGTTACATCTGAGAAAAAGAGATATAATTATATAGAGACACAAAGCTAGATGTACATGGACATTAAATTACTTTTTCGGAATACTTAATACATAAAAAAAACAGACACCAAAGGATCGTAATAGTTTAGTATTTTTGGAAACTCGAAACGTAATCTTCTAATCATGGTGAAATATCTTCAACATCTCCCATAAAGATCTTCCCCTTTTGGTTTTCTTACCTAAAACCTTTCTTTAAATTCTGGGGTAAATAAAACATACAAAGGGTGAGCTAAAATGCTCAGTAAGGGTAAGCATGGATAAAATAAAACAAATCATATACATTTGAACTTAAAAACATGAACATAATGTTTAAACATCAAATTCTTGAGCAATGACATAAAACATAGAAGTACGTATGGAATATATCATAAAGAAACATTAATCATGATAAAATATAATGGGAATAAAACATGTGATTGTGGAAACCATTAAGAATATGATATGATTTCCATAGTAGCCAAGGAATTGCTGTCAAGAACATCTTAGTGGACAAAGTCCCTTTCTGAATCGAGTTCACTCCTCGTTCCAGTTCTATATTATTGAACTCGATTAACTTACCATTCCAGCCATGTCTATCTCATGAGATATAAATCTTTACCCAATGCATTGGAGGGAGATATTGGTCCCACCCATCTCATAATAAAATCATTCTTTCGTGTGCCACAAAATCATGAATCATACATCACAACATAACCCATGTAATAGAATGGGTTTCTTAAACATCATGTCATCATAACATAATCCATAAAAATGGATATAATTTTATTATAATAATAATAATCAAAACATGTCAATAATGGAGACATTATACTTGAAACATAAACATATTAAATAATTTCATTTTAGATGGAAAATAGTTTTGATAAAACACTTGAAATGAATTCTTGAGGAAAATATCCTTTCTTCTTCAAAATCATTTTTTTTCACAAAATTACATGCAATTTTAAAAGAAAAGAATTTTGGTGAAAATAGACATAAAATATTTTAGAGTAAGATTCATGAAAATTAGGCGTTATGAAACCGTAAAAATCCTTTCACGTCGTATAAGTTAAAAATAACATTCTTCTCGTACTTTTTCCAGAAAAGTCAAAAAGTTCCTCGTATGGTAAACAAAAGAAATATTCCTTCCATAACACAAAGTAAAAGTCAAATAGGGGTAAACATGACATTAAACATACATGGAATAATATTAAACACTTTATGAAAAACATTTTATGGTAATGGATGAAAAATATAACCCCAATAAATACTTACGAATAAACAATCTCGGATAAGAATGAGATTGGAATAATTATCCTTTACCTTAGGTCTGATATGATTCGTACGTATCTGAACCTCCTGTATAATGATTTAAATAATGTCTTTTACTTATTATAGAATCATATTCATTGTTATGATGTCATAAATGGTTCACTTATGACATTATATTACCTATTGTTTTGTAAATTCCATGTTAAAGCAACGTTTTGGGTAAAATCGTTTTATTTATTGTATGTGTTTGAACTTTTTTTTCTTGATATTATTTCTTATATCCTGATTTAGTTAATTCCATAATGTAAAACATGATTTATATATAATATATATTCATCATATACATATATATATGATAGATCGATAAATGGATTGAAATACACCGTTCATGGAGATGGTAGGTCGTACGTGCGCATGAACACTGTTTTTGTTTCCTTATTGAATTGAATGGATTTAAGTAGATGACATACATATATATATATATATATACACATAAAATATCATTATTATGTCATATATTTCATGATTACTTATTATATATACTTTATAATCATTCATGAATGGTTAACATGGAGAATGAATCTCATCACGTCGTGGAGACGGTAGTCCGTACGTACGCAAGAGCAATGATACCTTTCCCATGATCATGGAATTGTATTTATATGTATGTATAATATTTCAGAATCAATATCACATTACAATAATCATATATAGTTATTTATTTACACCATTATACCCATCCAAGTAAGGTGGTGGTCGAAAACAGATTACACCACGGTGTGGAGACGATATTCCGTACGTACGCACGCAAGATGATTTCATTTTCCATAGGATGGATAGAAGGTGAAATAGGGTTGTTTAATATTTATAATAACATATCAATATATAAGTAATACTGATGTTATTACTTTATAATGAGACAAATAAAGAAGAATAAGTTGAAGAAGAAATAAACTTGAGAGAATCAGAAGAAGATATTACCTCTTCGTCGACGCACCTCCTTTAAGCCTTCTCTTAATGAAGTAGAGTTGGTGTTTTGAGAAGACCAGAACCTCCAGAATGTTTCTAGGGAAGTGGAGAAGAGAAATGGGCAGGGTTTGGATGAGATTAAAGGCTGAAAAGGGTGTGAAGAGAAGAGGGAAGGGGTGCCCTTTTTATAAGGGAGGAGAGGGGCACCTTTGGAAAAACATAAAATATTATTTTATAATAAAGTCATATTCGATTTTTAATGGATTAAAATTGATTTATTTCGAAGATAAGGTGGGTATGGGTCGAAATCCTCTCAAAAAATATATTTTATACAGGTTTGGGTCATTATATTAACCTTATCTTATAGTTTTAACTCTTAGTTAATTAGATTGACATTTACCATGTCACTTTGTATTTTTATATTATATAGTTAATAAACTTACCACTAATATCCTAGAGACCCACAATTGGTCCCTTAATGATACAACTATCATGATATAAGTATTTTTGCCGAACTATATATTTTTAGGAAGATAATAACAATTAATAATATAATCTTTGTTTTAAAAACTATTTTATTTTAATTTAGACACTATTTGGTAATTGATTTTTGTGAAAATCTTAACAGCATGATTAGTTCGAACAAAGTTAATTACATCAATACTAACATGTCATGTTAACCTATAAAATTAGTGGAATTCAAAAAAAGTCTCAAATTACATTTATTTGGGTATTTATAAGAT
This sequence comes from Viscum album, assembly GCA_963277665.1. Classification (NCBI taxonomy): domain Eukaryota; kingdom Viridiplantae; phylum Streptophyta; class Magnoliopsida; order Santalales; family Viscaceae; genus Viscum; species Viscum album. The sequence goes on along the minus strand of OY728155.1, from coordinate 184,268,411 downwards.
CAATTATGTTAATATTTAATTAATAAGATAATTACTGCATCATCATTGTGTCATAAATAAATTAACTTATTTAATGTCTAAAAATTATAAATAAAATACCATTATGTAGGAAATGTTTTTAGATTTATAATGAATATTTATAGTCTAATTTATCTTATGTATCACCCTATATTAAAAATGATTTAGTTATTAAACTTTGATTCTAACTATTTTAACCTTTTTTAAATAAATTAATAATAAATGTCCTAATCAATCCAAGTGGACCTAAATGGTCATATTTTATTCCTAAGGTTGTTTTTGGTCGAATTACACTTATCCAATAGAATTAAGACTTGTGTTAGGGTAATAATAATATCATTTTTACCCTTAATTACCCTATTTACTTTTAACCGTGGTAAATAAAAGTAAAAAGTTACTATTCACCAAAAATTATTTTCATCTCATTGAACCACATTTTAGTCCTTCATATTATCCATGTTTCTTGGATTTTCGAAATTCCACTCACAGAAGAGGTAAAATTATGTTTTATGTGAATTTCCAAATTCTCCTAGGAGGTGGGTAAAAGACGGTGAAAAGTTTAATATTCCGAATCCAAAAATGAAGTCCATTTTGAAAAATAAAATTTCAAAAATTTCAAAAATTGGGTATTAATATTCATAACGACTAGTTCATAATAATTTTATAATAATATCTCATTTAGTGAAACTTGGTATTTCATACTACACACACTATTGAGGAAGGTCTTGATTGCGTGTAATGCAAGCCAAGTTAGGGCTGCGTGTACTGAAAGCACCATTTAGTGTTGCGTATAACATAATCAAAACTTATTTCATTTATACATTAATAAAAATATATACTTAATTTTGCATAGAATAATTTCCACAAAACAAACATGAAATTGTGTGTAACACGAGCCAAGAATAGTGTTGCGTATACTGCAAGCAAATACGATGTTTCGTATAGTACAAGCTAAACTTGGTATAGTGTATAATATGAGAAACTAATGAAATTAAAAGAATATGTTTCATAAAATTTCGGGGTGTTACATTCTACCCCCCTTAAAATGAATTTCACCCTCAAAATTCATCGGGGTTATAAATGGTTTACTACTTGAAAGTTTCTTTAATAAAAACTCACATCATAAAAATGAATACCAAAACTTGACTTTAAAAACTAAAGTATGAAACGTAGTGGTTACCCAAATTAACTAATCACTGGGTTTCCACATAGTAGAACATTGGTGAAGATATGGATATGGAAGAGAAATATAACCATCAACTTCTGATGAAGAGTGGTAGAGGACATGGCTATGAAAAATCCAAAAACCACGAAGCCATAAATTTTTGATGATCTAAGGTACCATCCAATTCATCAGATATGAGAGCACTAGGAAAAAAATGTGGTTCAATGAGATGAAAATAATTTAGTGTCTTTGGAAACTCGGAACGTAATCTTCTAATAATGGTGAAATATCTTCAACATATCCCATAAAGTTCTTTCCCTTTTGGTTTTCTTACCTAAAACCTTTCTTTAAATCCTAGGGTAAAGAAAACATACAAAGGGTGAGCTCAAATGCTCAGTAAGGGTAATCATGGATAAAATAAAACAAATCATATACATTTGAACTTAAAAACATGAACATAATGTTTAAACATCAACTTCATGAGCAATGACATAAAACATGGAAGTACATAAGGCATAGATTATAAAGAAACATTAATCATGATAAAATAGAATGGGAATAGAACATGTGATTGTTGAAACTATTAAGAACATGATATGATTTCCATAGTAGCCAAGGCATTACTTCCAAGACCATCTTAGTGGAAAAAGTCCCTTTCTGAATCAAGTTCACTCCTCATTCCAGTCCTCTATTACTGAACTGGATTAACTTACCGTTCTAGCCATGTATATCTCATGAGATATAAATCTTTACCCAATTCGTTGGAGGGAGATACAGGTACCATCCATCTCATAATTAAATCATTCATTCGTGTGCCACAAAATCATGAATCATACATCACAGCATAACCCATGTAATAGAATGAGATTCTTAAACATCATGCCATCATAACATAATCCATAAAAATGGATATAATTTTATCATAATAAGAATCAAACCATGTAAATAATGGAGACATTATACTTGAAACATAAAAATATCAAATAATGTCATTTTAGATGGAAAATAGTTTTGATAAAACACTTGAAATGAATTCTTGAGGAAAATATCCTTTCTTCTTCAAAATCATTTTCTTTTCAAAAAATTACATGCAATTTTAAAATAAAAGTATTTTTTTGAAAATAGTCATAAAATATTGTAGAGTAATATTCATGAAAATGAGGCGTTATGAAACTGTAAAAATCCTTTCACGCCGTATAAGTTAAAAATAACATTCTTCTCGTACTTTTGCCGTAAAAGTAAAAAAGTTCCTCGTATGGTAAACAAAAGAAAGATTCCTTCCATAACACAAAGTAAAAGTCAAATAGGGGTAAACATGACATTAAACATACATGGAAGAATATTAAACACTTTATGAAAAATATTTTATGGGAATGGATGAAAAATATAACCCTAGTAAATACTTACAAATAAACAATCTCGGATAAGAATGAGATTGGAATAATTATCCCTTAACATAGGCCCGATATGCTTCATACGTATCCGAATCTCCTATATAATGATTTAAATAATTTCATTGAATTATTACAGAATCATATTCATTTTTATGATGTCATAAATGGTTCACTTATTACTTTGTATTACCCGTTCTTTTGTAAATTCCATGTTAAAGAAACGTTTTGGGTAAAATCGTTTTATTTATCGTACGTGTTTGAACTTGTTCTTCTTAATATTATTTATTATATCCGGATTTATTTAATTCCAAAATTTATTACATGATTTATATATTATATATATTCAGAATATACATATATATATATATGATAGATCGATAAATGGAAGGAAATACACCGTTTATGGAGACGGTAGGTCGTACGTACGCTTGAATGCTGTTTTTGTTTCCTTATTGAATTGAATGGAATTAAGTAGATGACATCCATATATACGTACATACATCCAGTATCATTATTATGTCATATATTTCATGATTGCTTATTATATATACTTTATAATCATTCATAAATGTTTAACATGGAGAATGAATCTCATCACGTCGTGGAGACTGTAGTCCGTACGTACGCATGAGCAATGATACCATTCCCTTGATCGTGGAATTGTATTGAAGTGTATGTATAATATTTCATAATCAATATCACATTACAATAATCATATATAGTTATTTATTTATACCATTATACCCATCCAAGTAAGGTGGTGGTCGAAAACAGATTACACCACGATGTGGTGATGGTATTCCGTACGTACGCACGCGTGATGATTTCATTTTCTGTAGGATGGATAGAAGGTGAAAAAGGGTTGTTTCATATTTATAATAACATATCAGTATATAAGTAATACTGATATTATTACTTTATAATGATACAACTAAAGAAGAATAAGTTGAATAAGAAAGAAACTTGAGTGAATCAGAAGAAGAGATAACCTCTTTTTCGACGCACCTCCTTTAATCCTTCTCTTAAGAAAGTATAGTTGGTCTTTTGAGAAGACAAGATTCTTCATAATGTTACTAGGGAAGTTTAGAATAGAAATGGGTAGGGGTTGGGCGAGCTTAAAGGCTCAGAAGGGTGTGAAGAGAAGAGGGAAGGGGTGCCATTTTTATAAGGGAGGATAGGGGCACCTTTGTAAAAACATAAAATATTATTTTATAATAAAGTCATATTCGATTTTTTGTAGCTCCAATTTGATTTATTTTGAAGATAAGGTGGGTATGGGTCTAAATCCTCTCAACCAATATATTTTAGACAGGTTTGGGTTATTATATTAACCTTATCTTTTAGTTTTAACTCTTAGTTAATTAGATTGACATTTACCATGTCACTTTGTATTTTTATATTATATAGTTATTAAACATACCATATACATCCAAGATACCCCCAAGTGGTCCATTAATGATACACCTATCAAGATATAATTATCTTGGCCGAACCTTAGATTTTTAGTAATATAATAACAATTAATAATATAATATTTTTTTTAAAACTATTTTATGTCATTTTAGACACTATTTGGTAATTGATTTTTGTGAAAATAATAACTGCATGATTAGTTCGAAAAAAGTTAATTAAATCAATACTAACATGTCATATTAACCTATAAAATTAGTGTAATTCATAGAAAGTCTCAAATTACATTTATTTGCATTTTTATAACATCAATTATGTTAATATTTCATTAATAAGATGATTGCTGCATCATAATTGTGTCATAAATAAATTAAATTATTTAATGTCTAAAAAGTATAAATAAAATACCATTATGTAGGAAATATTTTTATATTTATAATGGATTTTTATAGTTTAATCTATCTTATGTATAGCCCTATATGAAAAATGATTTAGTTATTAATCTTTGATTTTAACTATTTTAACCCTTTTTTAAATAAATTAATAATAAATATCCTAATCTAATCCAAGTGGACCTAAATGGTCATATTTTATTCCTAAGTTTTTTTTCGAATTACACTTATCCAATAGAATTAGTACATGTGTTAGTATAATAATAATATCATTTTTACACTTAATTACCCTATTTACTTTTAACCGTGGTAAATAAAAGAAAAAAGTTAGTATTCAAAAAAAAATTATTTTCATCTCATTGAACCACATTTTAGTCCTGGATATTAACCGTGTCTCTCAAATTTTCTAAATTTCACTCACAGAAGCGGTAAAATTATGTTTTATGTGAATTTCCAAATTCTTCTAGGAGGTGGGTAAAAGACGGTGAAAAGTTCAATAAACTTTATATATATATAAAATTATTATAAAATGAATCTAATGAATTACATTGAACTTATATAGGTATTATGTATCAAGTTTTACCTAAAATAATTTTTTAATGAAATAAATAATTATTTAAATAAAAATTTGGTTTGTAAATAGTAACCCAGTGTTTTCAGTATTCATAAAAAATTGACTGTTTTTAGAAAAATACCAAAATTTCACCCTAGCCTAATCTCGATATTCCGAATCCAAAAATGAAGTCCATTTTGAAAAATAAAATTTCAAAAATTTCAAAAATTTGGTATTACTATTCATAACGGCTAGTTCATAATAATTTTATAATAATATCTTGTTTAGTAAAACTCGGTATTGCGTACTACACACACTATCGAGGAAGGTCTTGATTGCATGTAATGCAAGCCAAGTCAGGGCTACGTGTAGTGAAAGCACCGTTTGGTGTTGCATATAACATAATCAAAACTTATTTCATTTATACATTAAACAAAATCTATACTTAATGTTGCTAGAATAATTTCCAAAAAACGAACTTGAAATTGTGTGTAACCCGAGCCAAGAATAGTGTTGTGTATACAGCAAGCTAATACAGTGTTGCGTATAGTACAAGCTAAACTTGGTGTAGTGTATAATATGAGACATCAATGAAATTAAAAGAATATTTTTCATAAAATCTTGGGGTGTTACAAATTATTTTTAAACCTTAGTAAATTGATCCATAATTAATTTGGAATGTGAAAGAGTTGACCACACATCAATCCAACACATGATGTAGTTGGTATGACTCAAAGATCATGTTTTAAATATAAAAGTGTCATTTTATTTTAAAATGCACATCACATAGCCAAAATTGAGAAAATAAGATAAGGTTATTTTCAAAATTATGGAACATTATCAACAATTCATTTGATATGTATAATAACTGACAACAATTCAATCTGAAAATGATGTGCACAATATGACTCAAAGTGCATCTTATTTTGGATTAAAACATGAGTCACATAGTCAAAACTTAGAAAAAAAGATCAAAATTGTTTTTAAAATTTAGGAAATGATCCATAATTTATTTTTTTACATTTAGGAATGAACTACATATTAATATGGCACAATATGTGGCTGGTATGACTCAAATTGTGAGTTTTCAATATAAAAGTTTTATTTTATTTTAAAACACACGTCACAAAGGAAAAACTAAGAAAATGAGCTAGGATTGTTTTCAAACTTTAGGGAATTTATCCAAAATTTATTATTACATATAGGAATCTACCTAAAATCAATATGAGAGATGATGTGGCTGATATGACTCCAAGTGTGTGTTTTAAATATTAAAGTGTCATTTTAATTTAAAATAAATTTCACATATCCAAAATAAAGGAAATGAGCTTGGATTATTTTCAAAAATTAGGAAAATGATCCAGAATTCATTTCTGATGTATATGAATTGACCAAACATCAATACGATGCATGATGTGGTTGGTATAACTTAGTGTATGCTTTCAATATAAAAGTGTCATTCTAGTTTGAAATGCATGTCACATAGCCAAAGATGATAAATTAAACTCTTATTTTTTTTTCAAATATTAGGAAAATGATCCATAATTCATTTTTGATGTATAGAAATCGAGAACACATCAATATGACACAAAATGTAGTAGGTATGACTCAAAGTGAATGTTTTCAATATAAAAGTTTCATTTTAGTTTAAAACAAGCATCATATTATCAAAAAGAGTAAAAAATATTCATTTGTTTTCAAACATTAATAAAATGATCCATATTTTATTTGTGATGTTTAGGTGTCAATCTCACATCAATTTAATATATGATGTGACTGATATGACTCATAGTGAATGTTTTGAATATAAAAATGTTATTTTAGTTTAAAACACATGTCACATTGTCAAAACCAAGTAAATGAGCTCATATTATTTTAAAACATTAGGTCAATGATCCATAATTCATTTTTGATGTGTAGGAATTGAACACACGTCAATCAGATATATGATGTTCTAGGTATGAATCAATGTGTGAGTTTTGAATATAAAAAATGTCCATTTAGTTTAATGATATAACTATTAACAACTATTTTAGTAATTAGAATAATTAATAACCAACAATATCACTGATATATTCAGTAATTAACAATATAATTTATATATTATTAATTTATGATGTAATTAATAATGTATAATATAATTATTGACTAATTGTTTAATTAATAATTAATAATTAATATAAAATCATCAATATAATCATTAATAATATAATTAATTGTATAACTAATAATTTCATTAATAGATTTAGTAATTAAAAATATAATTTATCACATGTGTATTATAAAACATTAAAATTATAATTTTTTTACTTTTTATGTGTTGTAACTTTCATGACCCAACCCGGGCTCAGCTCGAGCCGTAATAACACCAAGCCCACCTCTATAGTCCAAGGGTGGTGACAAGCACTGAAGGCACAAAAACTCAAGGTGGCTTTTTCTTAAGTACTTTTACACACACACACACACATCCAACTCGATCTAAAGTGTAGATGGAGAAAAGAAAAATATGAAACTTGCTGTAAAATAAACCATATATGCATGGACCACTAAACAGTATTAATACAGTAAAGTAAGCTGAAAGGAAAGAGGCGTAAAATACATTCCCAACTGAAAGTTGTATCAACATGATAGGAAACTGAGAAAGTAAAGCTATCAGAGAAGCCCCACTCCTAAATGCCTAGTTGGGACCACCACACGCTGTCCAAGCTCCCGTATCTCTATCCTCCTCTAGAGTCGTGATCAAACCTATGCGTCGTCTACACAAGGAACAACACATGTGGGAAAATACTATGCATGGGTAAGTATAAAAATACTCATTAGGATTCACTGAATAGAATGGGGAGAAGTAAGAGATACAATAAGAAAATAAGTATAGCAGATGGAACAAAGTATAGTAAACGACTGTAGCTCAAACCAACAAGGAAGTGAAGTAAGCTAAACCAAATGCAAGGAGATAAAAAAGGTGATAATATGGACTTATTATTGAGTCTTACCTGCCTATAGTAGGATATTAGACTCATCCAACCATGATAATATCTACACAGAAATCACATTGTATACCTTTCACATCTTCGCCTCTCCTAGAAGAAGAGTAACCAGAACCCAAGGAGTGAGTATTGAAATTGGGTGTAAATATATATTTTCTTAGTCAAATAAGACCAAAAAAAAGAGTGAGGGGATCTCTATATCATGGATCTGCCTAGGAAAAGATTCTCTAATAGTCCTAGAAGTAACCACCATCAATACCCAGTATTCCTCATGTCTACCCTAAACCGCATGTCAAAGGGGATCAAACACCACACCTCGATACTATCTACTTTGGTCGGGCTTGTCTTCCCTGCATGGTTTTAGGTCATGTTATAAGGACACATATCGGTGGGGAAAGTGACCCTCTTACTCATGAGTCCAAGGTTATTCCAAAACAAACCTCTTTACTGATTTGTTGGAGAATGCCACTACCCTACCTCGCTGAAGGTTGATACAATGGAGGGTAATCCCAAAAGAGTAAACAGAGAACTCCACAACCCAAACTCAATGGAGGGTAAGATTGTAAGATTCAATGAATAATGCCACTATCCAGACCCACTAGAGGGTAATACTAGAAGAGTAAACAATTAATACCACTGTATAGCCTTGATGGAGGGTAAGCCCAGAATATTCAATGGAAAACACCACTACATAGCACCACTAGATGGTAAGCCTGAAAGAGTCATTGGTGAACACCACTGCCTATCCCCACAAGAGGGTAAGCTGGTAATGCACTAGTGATACTAAAAAATAACTTCCATAACTACCACCATCGAACACCACTTGATGAGCATCAAGGTAGGAAAACCTTGCTTCGTAACCCATAATTCTCAATGGAGGTCACCATTGTGTTCTATGCACAAAAAACACAGGATAGATTATTTATGTGTCTAAAATGGACAACTGGAGAAAATGATGATTTTCACTACAAGATGCCCGAACAGGTCAAAGTGGGGCCCACCTTCCAACCCAAAACATGAAATTATATAATTTATCTCAAAAGGTCCATCTCAAATAGAGGGAAACATTGTCACAGACGGTGCATCAGACATTGGGTTCTAAAGATATGGGCATTTGAAACCATAGAAGAGGATCATAAGGTGGGTGGACCGAATCATGGTTGGTCCACCTACCATGGCAGTCGACCACCCGACCACACCATGCCACGATGGCTACTAAAATCGTCAACCTTCGGCTACCTTGGGTCAACCCGGGTCCGACCCACTAAGGTGGACCCATCCCACTTGCTTGACCCATTAGCCCAGCCCAACCCGCCCCATTATGGTGGGGCCAACCCATGGAAACTCGACCCACTCACTAACATGGCCTGAACCACTTCTGACTATGCTCTGGTCCATGATCTGGTCATCATCTATGTGACTGGTGGAGGTTGTCGCTGTGCAACCCCGCTCGGCCGACTGGCCGGGCCACGTGTCATACCGCCCTATGGAACCACCGGGCCGGGGTGCCTCCGTCACTTTGTGGACCATCTCCAGAAGATGTTATCCACCGTCACACCGACAACGCCTTGGTGGTCTGTTTAGAGGACCACTAGGCTCAATCTGTTCACCCAATCATTATTATGTCAGTGGACCAGGGACGCTTGCAATGATGGATTCCCTGTGCTTCTCTCTGATCATCGATCAATTGGTGGTTGGTTTCATCCCAAAATTACAGTGAATATCCATGAAGAATGGACAAAGAAATATTGTTTAAACATAGATTGAGGGTTTTGTTCCTATGGTCATAGATTATTTGATGATATAACAACAAAAATATAACCAAAAATTGAATGTTCAAAGTAGAAACTAGACCAGGATTCAAAAAATAGATAAATCCTATCTCAATTCAACCATTCGTTGTAGGTGAAACATCCACAATGCTCCCACTTCAATCCACTATGGTTTTAGCAGAGATTTCTCCTTGATCTGGTTAAAAATGATAAATAATGGTCATGAGGGTAGAGTGATAGAGATATTTTCTTAAAGAAATATGCGATTAGGTCTAACCCTAATCCCAAACTCTTAATTTCTATTAATAGGAGATCTTCTCAACATGGAATCTGAAACTGTTTCACCCCCTCATTTTATGTTGCGCCTCAAAAGAACACTCCATTCCAAACTTAGTAATAGACTCATATTTCCAATCTAATTCCTCATTTGAAAGTTATTTTATTCGACATTGGGTGTAAAATAATTAAGTTTAATTATTTAAATTACCATTTTCCCTTTTGTGGAATTTTCCACAGAAGTCCCATACTGACAAAATTTATGCCTCACCTGGGGTAAACGCCACATTTCAGACTCAACCATGGCCTCAAATTTGTGATACGAGTTACCATATAATATTTATCCCATTTCCTTTGCATCTGTAGTATAAAATATAATTAATATCTTTATATAATTAGTTACGGGAAAACTGGGGCTTATAATTGATTGTTGTCTCAACTCCCAACTCTGGGAAAATATATAAAAATAATTCAAAGTATTAAAAGATAAAAACTAGGTCTATAAATCATTATATCCTTCAATATATCATCATTGAAAAGATAAAACTATGTAAATAACTTGGGATACTGAGACCGCATCTGGCTCACCCGCTACCAAGAAATCTCTGGAATCTTTCCATGCACCATAGCACACGAACCAAGGGTTTTTACCATCCACGTAAGGTTCACTCCTATCGATCCTGAATCTCCACCAGGTTCTTTGTCAAGGTGGATTCATCTTTAATTTCCATTTATCCCCAGTTGATAATGTGCAGAGGATCATGCATGTATTACCTCATATGAAACACGTGGAAGGCCTTGTGAACCCACTCTAGCTGTAGGGGTAGGTAAAGATGGTAGGAAACCTCACCAACCCTCCACACAATCTCGAATGCCCCAATGAACCTTGGGGATAGATTGCCTCCCCAACCGAACCACTAAATTCTAAATCATGTGAAGAATCCCAAGAATATGTGGTCTCCATGCTCAAAATGAAAGGGCCTGTGACGAAAGTATGTATATGATTTCTGTCTAATCTGGTCCATATTCATCCATTCATGGATGATGTGCACTTTCTCCTTCATGGCTCACAACAACTCTGGGCCCATGAGGGATGATTATCCAACCTATGTATAGCATAAATTTGACATTCAGGGTCTCCCATATAGAGCCTCAAATGGTTTCATGTTGATGGTAGATTGGTAGCTATTGTTATTCACAAACTCTACTAATGGAAGGTGATCCTCCCAGCTCTGTCCAAAATCTAACACACAAGCCCTCAACATATCCTCTAGCACCTGGATAGTGTGATCAGTCTACCCATTAGTTTGGGGGTGAAAGTCCATACTAATCCATAACTGGGTCCCAAAATCCTCCTTCAGGCCTCTCCAAAATCATAATGTAAACCGCACGTCATGGTTGGATACAATCGTCAAGGGTACCATGTGAAGGCAGATGATCTCCCATAAGTACAACTACCCCAAAATTTCTACTGAAATCTGCTCCCTAAAAGAAAGGAACTGTGAAAACTTGGTGAATGAGTCCTCTATCACCCAGATGGAGTCATGGTCCTTCACTTTGTGTCGAATCCCAATGATGAAGTCCATGGATATGATGTCCCACTTCCACTCTTGGATGTCGAGTGGCTGTAACAAAACCCAATAGAATCTAATACTTATCCTTAACCTGCTGAAAGGTAAGGCATCATGAGATGAACTGAGCTACGCATCGTCTCCTGCCGGACCACCAAAACTACTGATGAATATCCATGTACATCTTTCCCACAATGGGATATACAGAAAGGGAGAAGTATAGAACTCCCACATTAGTTCCTCCCTCATCGCAAATGGAATCACTGTTCGCCCCTGGAATAAGATTTCTTGATTCCATCCTTCAGAGTACCCATCAGGTGCATTGCCTATGGATATATGGTCATGCAAAACTTCACAGTTGAAATCCCCTAGGTAGGACTCTCCCACACACTCAAGGAGAAAAGGAGTCAGTACCATTGACTATAGAATATTTGTACCCTCCTACTCCACTAGGGTCAGTTATAAGGAAGGTAACTACTCAGAAGCTTACTACACTAGTCAAGCCTTGGACTTCCTACTGAGGGAATCTACTACAATGTTTCCCTTCCCGATAGTATAGATAATCTCAAATTTTTAGTTTTATAAGAACTTTAATCAGTGTCGCTGCCTCAGATTCAGATCTCTCTAGGTAAAGATATAGTTGAGGCTCTGGTGGTCCGATTAAAGAACAATGTTCTATCCTAGGAGGTAGTGTCTACACATCCTTAGTTATAAGACTACCGAAGCGAGCTTCAACTCATGAGGCATGTATTTAACCTCATGGGGTCTCAACTTCTTCGACCCATACGTGATGATTTCATATCGTTTCATCAAGATGAAACTGAGCCCATCTCCCGAGGAATCATAATACAATACAAACTCAATGACCTCCTCTGATAGTCTAAAAAATGGAGCACTCATCAGCCTCTTCCTCAACTCATCAAAGGATCTCTAGAATTTCTCAGACCAAGTAAACATTTGTCCCTTCCATGTCAGAGCAGTCAAAGGGGTTGTGATATTGGAGAAGTCTGCCACAAATCTTTGGTAGTACCCTGCCAAACCAAGAAAGATCCAAAACTCTGATGTATTATTGGGTCGCTCAAAACAAATCACATCTTTGATCTTTTCGAGATCCATGGCTAAATCCTCTCCAATATGAAATTCCCAAAAAAGTGAACCTTATGTATCCAGAACTAACACTTCGAGAGCTTTTCATAAATCTAGTCCTCTTGAAGTAATTAAAGGACCATACTCAAGTGTTATGTGTGTTCCTCCTATGAATTCAAGTAAATGAGTATTTCATCTATGAAGACAATAAAAAATCAGTCCATATATGGTTGGAAGACCTAGTCCATCATGGTCATGAAAATAGTGAGGGAATTTTTCACACTAAAGGGCATCACTAGAAACTCATAATGACCATAGCAACATCGAAAGGCCAACTTCAGAATATCATCCTCGTGAACCCGTAGCTAGTGGTAACTGGATCTAAGATCGATATTAGACAACCAACTCACACCACGCCACCAGTCAAATAGTCATCGATCCTCAGTAGGGGGTACTTTTTCTTTTTCTTGGCATAGTTATGTGACAATAATTCAAACAAATCTGCAAACTCCCATATTCCTTCTTCACGAACAGAACTGGATCTGTCCATGGGGAAACACTGGGTATGATGAAACCCTTATCATGAAGATCCTACAGTTGTAACCATATCTCCTGAAGCTCGGAAGGTGCCACCTGATATTCCAAAGAAGATATTGGGGTAGTCACTAGTTGAAAATCAATTGAAAACTCCAACTGCCACCTTAAAGGTAGCTCTAGGACATCTTTGGGGAAGATTTCCATGTATTACTCAATAACTGAAAGAACCCAGGTGCATGAAGAGTCTACTGCACCAAGGGACACACTTTCTAACTGATGGGAAAAAGGTTTTAGTCTCTTGTTCACAGTACTAGCCTTCCCTTCTATGAGGCCTCGTTCACCAAGAAAGGTAAAACCCACCCCATCAGTGTGCAGGAATATGACTAGCCTACGGTGAAATTAAATTTGGGCACAAACCATGGAAATCTAATACATGCCCAAGATGATGTTGTTAGGTTCCATTGTGATGATTAGTAAGTCCCACATGAACATTTATACTCTAAAAAAAGATCACATCCTCATAACATAAAATATACAAAAAAGATATTTTCGTAGGAACCTCAAGGAAAAGTTGTTGTCATAGTGCCTCTATTGGGAGCTCCAACTCTTGAACCATGAGTAATGAGATAAAAGAGTGACTGGATCCTATGTTTTATAATACTGAAGTAAGAGTAGAATAAATACAGAGTGTACCTCTGATCATCTCGGGTGCTAGAGGATCACTAAAATCCATAGCCTATAGCTGTCTGCGACCCTAACTGCACGATCCCTAAGCCTGTTGTGGGCCGCCCAATGGTGGTGGTGGGAGGATCTCATAGCTTCATCCCCCACCACCTGGTCCTCCTACTTCTACTCCTATGCCAGCACCATCTCCCTGGGGACCACCCTGGTCACGACACCGGCTCTGCCATGGTGGTCCACCTGCTTCCTTCCGGAGATGCTCAGCTCTTCTGGTCAGGTAGTCTCATTCTAGCAACCTCATCTATCATAGGCATAACATTGGACCTCTTTTGGATGATCAAGTGATTTTGCTTCCCCACAATCATTCGATGACATGGACGGGCCTAATCCTGGAAAGGTCCCATGCATTGTGGACTTGTTATCTGATGCATGCCAACTATATTGGATGTCTCTACTTTTAATTGAACACTTCCATCCTCAACTAACTGACATAACTCTATTAGGAAACTCTCTATCAAAATTTCCCACTCCAGCACCATGACATAGATAGGGATGCACAAAGGCACTATACTGGCATTGATGTCTCGACGAAGACCGGGATCAAAATTCCACACTCAGAAGTAACTATAAAAGATCATATCTAGAGAGTAGTGTGTAAGGTCCTTAAACCTAGATTCATATGTAGACACTGTCACGGCTCCTTACTTCAGCTCCATAAGCTTCATAATCCTAATAGAGCGTAAGCACGAGGGGAATTAATCCTTGTGAAATAGCCGCTGAAACTCATCCCATGAGAGAGTCATCTCGTCGTGCTTATGGCTAACTAAACCCCACCAGATCCCATACATCCTGTAAAAAAGGTCGGCTTCCAAATCCATCATCTGGTCTACAGGTGTTCACACCAACTTGAAAAGGCAGAACTCTAACTCCAACCATTTCTCTGCCTCTTGGGGGTCTGGCTCACCATAAAACCTCTGCGGCCTCTGGCGATGGAACTCACAATGTGCGATCAGCCTATGATCATCCTTGGCTTGTGTTGCTGGTACTATCTGCTTCTCCAAAGGTGGAGGTTTTGGTACTAGCCCACCTAGAGGAAGGGGATCTCATGATGTTCCCTGTACCAAGGCCTCGTCAGTTGCGAGTTCATCATCATTAACTGGATGCAGTATCCTGGTTGGCTTCCATCTTAGAGGCATCCTAAAAGTTATAAAGGAGTACCGAAGTCAATGATCATATATATATATATATATATCAATAATAAAAACAAGGGGAGTTGACTTGACAAGGAAAATCAAAGACTCAATCCTATATGATGCATGTACCAAAGTTCCCCGCAACAAATGTCTTAGCATGCCGAGTCGATAAGAAGGTAATCAGTGTCCTGGTGAATGGCTACGTCAGCCACCACACCGTCACTAGACTCCCTAGCTTGAGAACCGATCTTGGGACACATCAACATGGTTTCCATATACATAAACAATACTCTTAATGGAAAAGATATAAAAAATTTCCCAAAGAAGAAACATTCTCTGATACCACTTTGTCAAGACCTGAACCATGTTGGGCTCGAGCTATAACTACCCCAAGCCCGCCTCCATAGGATAGGGGTGGTAACATGTGCTGAAGGCACAACAACTCTGGGAGGCATTTTCTTAATTAATTGCACACACACACTCACAAAGACAACTCGATGAAAAGTGTATAGGGAGAAATGTAAAATATGAGACCTACTGTTAAATAAACCATACATTCTTGGACTAATAAATAGTATAAATATAGTAAAGTAAGATGAAAGGAAAAAGGGAAAAATACATGCCCAACTGAAAAGTTTCTCAACTAGATAGGAAAATATAGAAAGTTAACCTAGCAAGGAATCCCCACTCCTAAATCCATAACTATGACCACCGCACATGGTCCACAATCCCATATCTCTAATATTCTCCAGAATCATGATCAAACCTATGTGTAATCTTCATAAGGCACAATACATGCAGTAAAATCCCATGCAAGGTTGAGTACAAACATACTCAGTAGGATTCCCCAAAAAGATTGGGGAGCAGTAAGAGATACAAGATTAAAAGAAGTAAAACAGATGGAACAAAATATGGTAAATGAGTGTAGCTCAAACCAATAAGGAAGTGAAGTAAGTTCATCTAAACATAAGGATCTAGAGATGGTTATAATATGAAATTATCATCAAGTATTCACTACCTATAATAGAATAATAGAATCATCCAACCATGAGAAGATAGACATGGAAATCATGTGGCATACCCCACACGTCTTCGCCTCTCCTGGAAGGAGATCTACCAGAACCCAAGGAGTGGGTACCACAATGGGGTGTAAATATTTATTTTCTTAGTGAGAGAAACCCAAATGAGATAGTAAGGGGATATCCATCTCATAGATCATCCTAGGAAAAGAGTCTCCAATAGTCTTATAAGTAACCATGATTGACACCCAGTATTCCACACATCTTCCTAGAATCGTAAGTCAAAGGGGATCAAATACCACACCTCGATAATATCCTCTTTGGGTGGGTTTGTCTCACCCACACAGTTTTAGGTCACATCACAAGGATTAATCTCAGTTTGTAAAGCACCCCACTTACTCATGAGTCCAAGGTTACGCCAAAACATGTCACATCAATGATTCGCCAGTGAACGCCACTGCCCAGCCTCACTGAAGGGTGATACACCGGAGAGTAAGCCCAAAAGAGTAAATGGAGAATGCCAATGCCCAACCCCAATGGAGAGTAACGCCAGAAGAGTCAATAGTGAAATACACTTCCCAGCCCTACTGGAGGGTAATCCCAGAAGAGTAAACGGAGAATGATGCTACCCAGTATTGTTGGAGGGTAAGCCCAGAAGAGTCAATAGAGAATGTCACTACCTAGCCCCACTGAAGGGTAAACTCGGAAGAGTCATCAACGAATGCAAATGGCCAGCCCCACTAGAGGGTAAGCTGATATTATCCTGGCGATCCTGAAAAAATCATTGTCATCATTGTTGTCATTGAACACCGCTAGATGAGTGTTGAGTTAGGAACATATTTCTTCGTAACCCGAAAGCTGGAATGAATGTCACCATCGTGTTCGACATGAAATAAATATAGGATAGGTTATTTATTTTCCCAAAATAGAAAACCAGTGAAACGGGTACCTTTCATTACAAGACCCCTGAACAAGTCAAATTGTGCCCCGCCTTTAGACTCTAAACTTTAAATTCTAAAATTTATCTTAAAAGTTATATATCAAAGAGTGGGACATGCTACTGGAGATAACATGTCAAATGGACACCCAGTTCAAATGATATGGGGTTTAAAACCATCAAGGAGGGACATGGGGTGGGTGGAATGACTTATAGTCGATCCACCTACTGCGGCGGTTGACTAGGGTGGTTGATAGCCACAATCGGTCTGGTGACCATGCCCACATCGGGGCAGATATCTCGATGGTCGACCGTCAGCTGCCCAGGGTCAACCCGGGATCCGACCCGGGTCCGACCCATCCCACTTGTTCGAACCAACCCATCGGGGATGGGCCTAGCCCATTAGCTCGACGCATCCTATTTGGTTTGGGTTAGCCCGTGGTGGCCCGATCCACTCACCGACGTGGCCTGACTCGATGCCGACCGCATGAATAGTGGAGGCTATCACTGCGTGGGGTCACACCGCATGTGCTCGCCCCGCCGACTGGTTGGGCCACATTGTTCGCCACCCCATAGCTCTCTATGATCATTGTTCGGTCGATGGTTGGTTCAGTCCAAAAGTTATGGTGGATATCTGTGAAGAATGAATGACGAATGCTGGTTTAAACATAGATCGATGGTCATGTTCGGGTTGCCATCGATGATTTGATTATATAACAACAAACATATAACTAGAAATTGAATGTTCAAAGTAAAATATGGATCAGAATTAAAAAAATAGATAAACCCTACCTCGGTTTAGTCGTTTGTTGTATGAGACACATTCTCGGTACTCCCGCTTCGATCCACCAAAGTTTCGGAGGATATTTCTCCTCGATCGAAATGAATAATGATGAAGAACAACCATGAGAGGATAGAGAGATAGAGATTTTGTTACATAGAAAAGGTATTAGGGATAACCGTAATCACAAAATCTTAAATTCTATTTATAGGAATTCCACTCAGTAGGGAATCTGAAACCATTAAACCCCCTCATTATATGTTACACTTAAGAAAAAACCCCATTACGAACTCAATGAAAATCTAATATTTCCATTCCTATTCCCCATTTGAAAGTTATTTGATTTGGAATCGGGGGTAAAATAATTAAGTTTAATTATTTTAATTACCATTTCTCCTAGGATGTGTTTTTTATAGTAGTCATGTGACAATAAAAGTTATGCCCCACCTGGGGTAAATGCCATGTTTCAAACTCAAAAGTGGCCTCAGATTTCTGATCCGAGTTATTGTTTAAGAGTTATCCCATTTCTTTTTCATACATAGAATAAAATTTAATTAATATTTTTATAAAATTAATTCTGAGAACACTGAGCCTAAGAATTCCACGTCGTCTCGATGCCCAACTCTTGAAACATATATAAGAACAATTCAAAGTATTAGAATGAAAAAATGGGTCTCTACATTACTTAAATAAACATGGGTTTTATTATAGGGACAAGATTTTGTATAGAGGTTCATCATTAGATAATTCCTGCTATAAAATTTTTGATTTGTATATTAGGTTGTAAATTTTTTGATTAATTTTAAATATCAAATTAATGAAAATATTATGTATATAAATTTTGAATTTAAATGATAGTACAATGTAATATTTTCATTTCAATCTGGTTTTTATAATATTTATATTCCAATTTGAATATATTTCTCTAATTTGGTTATATTATAGGGATGTTGCGGGGCTGCATGTTTTTTAGAAGCTACCATGACCTTTATCAGTGATACCAAAATTTATAATGAAGGATACCTTTATCAGTGCTAAAATAAAGTGCTGATAAAGGCACTTTTATAAATACTAAAAAAATACGGATAAAGGTCTCCTTTATTAGTGCTAAATAATGCGCTGATAAAGGCCTCCTTTATCATCGCTTTATTTTAGCACTAATAATGGGGGACTTTGTCAGTGATTTTGTTAGTGGTGACAATGGTCGATCATTTTTAATGGTACTAAACATATCAATTCTTTTTTTCCTTAACAAAGGCCATTTCTAGTGATGATATAGTATTTTCTGTAGTAGTGTATATTTTAATAGAAAATATATTTATATTGATATATATATATATATATATAATATTTTCATAAATATGATCTATATAATACTAAATATGTATTTACACATAATCTATAATATATTTAGTGAAAATGGTTTATTAAAAAAATTAAATTAATATTAATTAGTAATTTTCTAATTAGTTTCGAGTAATGAAAATTTGAAAACAATTTCAATATAGAAAAAATTTAATAAAATAATTAATATCATTTTAATTGTTGAAAATAGAGTTTGAACTTCAAAAAATTATAACTTTTAATTCAAGTGTCCATTTGGGCTCTACAAGATGTCAAATTGTAGCTTATGAAAGGATTTACCCCTTTTATCCCAACAGATATTGGGCCTCATTTATTGGGGGTCAAAAGGCCCAAATTTCCTTAAAAACAATTTTTTTACATGAATTTCCCTAATTTTTTAAAATTTAAAGGAATTCTAGCTTCATTTAGAAGAGTATTCTAGTACTATTTCAACAGAGACTAAATTTATTCCCCAAGATTATTTTCATATGAATATTATAATGTTCAAAATTTATCATTTTTCATATTATAGTGTTATTTATAATTAAATACACACATATACATATATATATATATATATACATACATATTTATATATATTGACATCTAAAAATTTAATTTTATAAACTAATATTTAGAAATAATTACATTTAAAATATAATTTTAAATATATAAAACATATGTAAATAAAAAATAATTATCCATTTTATTTAAAATAAAAATTTATCCATTTTATTTACCTTATAAAAATATATGAATATGTATGAACTGAAACAAATGTATTTATAATGTTTATATATGAATATGTGTGTCTGTGTCTTAATAAATATATATATATTTATGTATATATTCAAATATATGCAAATAAATATAAAAAAATTATATATGAAAATAAATATAAATATAATTAGATTTATACATACAAACAAAAATTTATAAATATATATATATAAACACACATAAACAGATTTTATAAATGTTTTAAAAATAATTATATAAATATATATAAATATATGAATGAATATATGGATAAAAAAGTTTGTAAATAAATAAATATATATATATATATATATCATAAAATATAGATGAAAACAAGATGATGTAGTGGTAAGGGCATTATATTTGGTCATGGAGGTCCAAGTTTTAAATCTTTATAGGGACAAGTGCACACATGTCTGAGTAGGGTGCACTGATAAGGGGGGTGTCACACATGAGTAGGGGCAAGGGTGAATGATGATAAAGGGTGTGGTGGGTGGGAACTACATACCAAAAATAATTAAAAAAAATATATTTTTAGTTTTATCAGCACTGATAAAGGGTGCATTTATCAGTGATTTCTATAATGGTGATAAAAATGACTTAATTTTAATAGTTCTTACAACATCAATGATTTTTTGGTACTAATAAAAGTTATTTTTAGCACTGATAAAATTCCAGTTTATAGTAGTATATTATTGAATAGTCATTAAGTTAAACCATTTTCTATACATATTTTTACATATTTTAAAAATTATATATTAATTATACATATATGGATGATTTTATTAAATTATTTTAATCATATGAAAATGTATTTCATTATGAAATCAATATTTATAATGCGCTATTTATCATATTTATTTGTGTTTTCCTAAAATTTATAATGCATCTATATATTGCCACCACTAATATTGTATTTAATATTGATAAATAATTTTTATTAGTCTACATATACAAATGGAATTATATATATATACATATATTTAGAATAATAATAATTTATTAAAATGGTTTTACAAAATATCTTTTACTGAATTCATGATTCCTTGATAGATACAATTGTCATATTTATAGTTTTTTTTTCTTATTATCATTTTAATAGTGATATCATTGGAATCTAATTTTTAACACAATATTGTACATGCTTTAATAGTGATATAATTATAACCTATATCCATTGAAAGTAATGTAATAAGTTATTATATAAATGTTTAATGTTATATGAAATTTTATGTGAAAAATGTGATAAAAAAATGGTAAAATAATATGTTCGCACAAAAATAATATTTTATAATGAATTTATAATGTTAAATGAAATTTATTTAAATGTTAAAATTATTTTCAACAGATTTATAAAATAATAAAACATTATATGAGAATGTTTTGGTAATCTAAAAATTCCCTTTAAAAGGTTAAGTAACATGTTTTACATTGAAACAATATTTTATGAATTATTTGTTTTTTTCATCTAAAAATTTGATTTATCATATTTTTATATTATTATCACAAAATGGAAATTAAATTTGGATAAGTTATTTTTTATAAAATCAATATGGTCATTTCCATAGTATTTTAGTCATTATAAAAAATATCCATTACACTGAAACTATTTTCTCAAATATTTATATAAAAGATAAATTTATCTTAATTAATGGATTAATTGGATGAAATTAATTACATAATTGGAATTAGTACATTAATGTTTGGTAAGGGGTGATATTTGGAAATTTTTGATAAAAGCACTAAAATACAATAAAAATGGTCAAATATGGTAATGTGTGATAAATATGACATCAAATATGATGGGAATATGCTCTAAATATTTATATATATGACATATATAAAAATATATACATATATATGATATATATAAAAATAAATACATATATATAGATATATGATATACATATAACATGTATGTTAGATTTCATGGAAATGCCGTGGGTTTATTATTTGTGTGTTGGAAACCCAAATTATTCCCCATCAAGGCGATCATTAAAAGAAATGTTTCATAGGATAAAATGAATTAAAGTTAATACATTCATGCATATGATGCCTGAATTATCTGAGGAATTAATATATGTGTTATAAACACATGAATTAATGCATACACCACCCAGGAGCATCCATAGGTTCTATAAAACCCCTACCACCATATAATGGTGTAAGTGTTTGTGATTTCATCATGTTTGGAAAAAACTCCCTAAGACTCGCAAATCTCTTCATATTCCTCATTTTCATATATAGGTACCAACATACTAAGAATAAAAAGTGAATCCCATTCGAATGTTGGATGATTCAACATAGTTTGTGGATACACCACATAGGTGGGATGGGTTTTCCACGCAATGATATTTATCAAACCGAAGTGATGGAGTTTGAAGATATTGTAAATGATATTCAGTGCATTATATTCTTATTTACTATATTTATTTATTTTAGTATTTTGTGTAGTTTTATATTATATTTCATATATATCTTTATAAAATGGGTTTTAATTGATTCTTATGCTTCTAATAATTGTTATTAGAATCTAACATAACCCTTTAGTGGCATCAAAGGAAAGGTTCAGGAGTTAAACAATTCTTCAGAACTATCATACATGAACGATGATGAAGTGTTACTCTCCACCTAGGAGATACATTTTGATGAAAAGTGTTTCATTCCCAAAGAGTTTTTAAAATTGAGTCATTTGATAGGTACATATAGATGTCATGTTTTATGTATTCAAATAAGAAATAGATATTATACAATCCTTTTGTGGTATAAGAGGGAAACCATGTTTTAAATTTATGAAATTGTTCATAGAAATGAAGAAGAAAACAAAAAATAGGGTGATTTTTTTATATTATGCATATTTGGTTTTCAAAATGGTGTTCCCTTATGTATCAGGGCTACTTAAAGGTAACTGAGGTGTTACCTTTACATAGATGGGTTGCATACAGGTAATTGATTCATTACCCTTACACAATTCCATTACGTAAGGGTGACTAGGGTGATACCTATATGTGAGTGGCCATATAGAGGTAATACATGACTTACATTTATGTGAAGGGGTTCACATAAGGGTCAAAATGGATAACCCTTTTGAGGGATTGTTTTGTATAAGGGTCATATGGACCTACCTTAATGCAGAGTTGTACATTTAAGAGTAATCCCTTGTCTCATGTAAGGGTAAGCTATACATAAATGTAGTTTTGGCTTTAAAAGTGTTATTTAAAGGTAACTGACCACTTACCTTTGTGTGAAATGAAAATTCGTAATGGTAACTAATGTATTAACTTCTTCATAGGATTTCTTAAAGGTATTAACCTTGTTACCCTTACCTGAAGTGGCTAATCATAATTTTACAATTATATGAAGGTTTTATGTAAAGGTAAGAGCTCAGTACCCTTATGTGGTATGTACTGCATAATGTTCAAGCCTATAGACCCTTACATAGACTATCTGTGTAAGGGTAGAAGGAGGTTACCCTTACCAAAAATATGGATTTTGTGTAAGGGTAAACAGAAAGGATTTTAAAAATTATTTTTAAATTCTTAAATGATTTTGATGGTTTATAAATTTTTTATAAGTATATATAAAATTTATTTTAATAATATTTAATTTATAAAGGGTTTCTAAATAAATAAATAAATTGTAATGGTTTACAATTAATTAACAAAATGATTATAAAACTTATAGTTTTTCTAAAATATTAAATGTTAATATTTGAAATACCTTACCATAAAATTATATGGCATGTCTTATAATATATAAATAAAAGTGTTTATTTATAAATCATAATAGAAATATTATAATGGGTTATAAATTATGAAATAGGAAAAATTTTTTATATTTAAATTATTAATTGTTTATAATTAATTAAATCTAATTGATCAAATAAAAGTGGCATTTATTTGGATATTATTTAAGATGCATCAAAAGTTTTCTGATGATTTATATGATCAAGAATTAAATAATTATTAAGTCTATGATATTTAGAATATGTAAAATGTTTGCATAATATAAATTGAAATATAAATTATTTATAAATAAAATAATATCATATATTTAAAAAAGAAAATTACATATAATGATTAATATTAAAGAGTTAATATTAGAATGAATATAAAATGTCTATATCCAAAATTATGGAATGTTCACATTGTTAAAGATGAAAATTATAAAAGGGTTTATAATTAGCTTTGATTTATGATTTGTTCATAAATGCTTATCTCAAGTTTAAATATTTTAATTGTTCATTTATTTAAAAGGTTATTCCCTACTTTATTCATGTTTAGTAAATTTTATATGATATATGAATATTGTGTATTATTTAATTATTAATCTAATTCTAAATAAATCTATGCATTACATGATAGGTAAGATAATGAATTTAGTTTTTCATCTAACTTGACCTCAGATTTTAATTGATGTTATAAAATTTAATTTAGTTTTTTAATATAGATTTTGAATATTAGGTGTTAGAGTTATGATGAATTGAATTCTCTCTTGAGTAAAGTAACTTCGGGTATAGGGACTTGGGGTTATACTACCTACCTACATAAGGGTTTAGGCCTTGTCTAGGCTGGTTAATGAGTTTGGATATCTATTACTTTTGGCATACTAATGTGGATATTTTCAATATCATATAAATCTACGCCTTTACATTAAGTGTTCATGTACCATATGCATATGATGCATCTAAATATGTATGAATATGTTTTAATTATATTTTTGGGTAAGTAACAAACACTTGTGGGTTTTATAAAGAGTAACACATCAATATGGTTTGAACATATTGATTCAGTATAGGGAATAGGATTCCAAACTAAATTAGTATAATCATATATAAAAAAAGAATAATATGAAATAAGGTGGAGAGATTAAAATCCACTCCAAATACTAAGTGTGAGATTCATTCTAATGTGACACTTTTCAAGATCTTAATCATCAAATTGGGTAGTTTTATACAAAATCTTGGTTCCCATGGATTATATTGTATAAGGAAAACAAGTATTAAGTGACCCTAAATTTTCTTCTTGGGCAGTTTTAGGAAAAATATGGGTTCCCCTAGATTATCCTTGCTTAGAAAGTTTTAGCATTTTCTTTGGGTAACACTTATCTCAAAAGCCGTAACAGTTAGGATACTATAGGAATATAATCGATTTTAACCATATGATGGATTGGAAATAGGATTTTCCACTTATCTATCCAAGAATCAAATATGATATGATTGGTATGATTTCATTACTAAATAATTAAATGGTGAGATGGATGAGAAATTGTACTCATCTCTTAGTGAAATATAGATCTTGTCCCACTAATGGTTATGATGAATTTTCAAAGTGGTTCATTATTTTAGTGGGATCCCTCTTAATAAAAGTACTTATTAAATGGTTAATAATACATGATAATCATATAATAAATGTCTATTTTGTAGAAAAATATCATTATCATCATCAAGATAGACTTTGTGATTAATCCTTGTTAGAGGAAGCTTAATACAAGTTACTCCTAATACTGGTAACTTAAGAAAAATTCATAAACAATATTGAGGATTTAAGATAAGTTCTTAAGGTAAATTTCATGTGTCAAAAAAGTACCTTCCTCAGTAAACAAATGTTGAAATTATTCAACAAGTGAATCAAGATGATTATGGAAGTGTATAGTGAATCATTTAAAGTTTAAAAGGAATTAGATAAAAAATGACCAAAGAAATATTATATGATTGTGTATGAAAATGATTTAATGAATTTTAGTCTCATATATTCCACATGATTTGGTATCCCACAAAATATTAAATATTACTGAATATGTTGATGAATTGGAAAGACTAAAGGTTTACTTCAAGTATTATTGGTCATATAAATATATTATATTATTCTAATAGATATATGACATCAACTTTATGTTTTAATAAGTTTTGTAAATACATAGAAGGTTAGAAGATGAAGTTAATTGAAGCTTGATTTTTTTCAAGTAATGGGGAAAATGAGTTTATTTATTGGTAAATTGGATACTTTAATCTTGGATAAATTTGTCATAAGATGTGTATTTTATCTCATTTAGTTATTAAGATCCTACACCTAATTTTTGTTTAGTAAAATGATATAAGGTGTTTCGGATATTCATAGTTATGATTTGTCTAGTTTTACAACATCCTTTAAGGGGAGACTAAAAATGATTTTTTATAGTTAGGGAATTCAAACAACTTTTTTCAATCGAAATTATTTGATAATATGATTGAATTCAAAGATAATTCACCTTGATAATGGTTGAAATGGTAATATTATGTATGAATTCTACTATTTTATGATCAATACAAGTGAGTAAAAGTTTAAACAAGAAGAAGAAAAGTTAGCTAAAAATATTAGAAATGTTTTTCAAGAATCCAATTAAGGTCATTAAAACCTAGGGTTATTAGGAATTATTAATATTAATTAAATATTAATGAGTTATCTAAGATTTACCAGAAGGATTTTATGAAACTCCATGGAATTTCTATGTCATGTATGGATTCTGTAGAAATTAATTCTTCAATTTTAAGGATATTTGATATTGAATTTATATTTTACAAAGTGTTGTAAAGATATAGGAGTTCAAAATCAAAGGAATAAGTTATTGAGATTATTGTTTATATCCATGATAATAAGTAAATTGATACTACATCAAGGATTTAAATGTAAAGTATTTTATCAAGCTCAAATGAATCTAGGTAAAGGATGTTTATCTTCATCTCATCCACTTTATGTGACAATAGAAGTTTTTTAGTTACAAATTGTTGTTGTGAACTAGTATGAGATGATTAATTTTATACACATGTTTTATGATTCATCAATTTATATAACATGTTTTGAGAAGAAGATAAGTATAAAAGTGTTCTATCTTAGATTAAATATTTATCCAAGTACTTTAAAAATATATGGGGATGTTTTCCCACCACCCATCATTAGTATAATTTAATAGTATTATTTAAAAATATTTTTTCCCAAACACATAGAATACCATATATTATATATTAATAATTGTTTATTTGTTATATATAATTACTAAAAGAAAATTAATTTTTTTTGTTATCACGAAAGAGTTTATATAGCTTAAAAATATATAATAAAAATAATATAGTGTATAATGGTATAATGAGAGTATGTTTAGACTTAAATAAGTTCAAAGATAATAAATAAATAATTACACCAATCTAAGTTTAAAATGAATTTTACTTACTATCCTAAGATAGTTAGGATGTATTAGTAAACAATAATGTATGTAGTTACATTATTTCAAGGAAAAAGTTTGATGGAATAGGGTTCCAAATATGATAATGATAAATTTAGAAAGAGATCTAAGTAAAAAACATAAGTCGACATCATAACATTTGATATTGTGAAGTTAATAAGTTTGAATATAGTTAAGAAGTTGAACAATTATGAACATGACTCCAAAGTACTCCATTATTCAAACTGAATTACTTCATAGATATTTCCCACAAAAGAGTATAGTGGGAGGGTTTTATCAAATAGTCCCATATAGATGTGATAGGAATTATACATGATGTAAAGAGTTAACAAAACCTAGAATGTGTAGCAAACATATGTCTAATCTGGTCGTTTATCATATATAATATAATAAACCAGTCCATGTATTGGTTTTTATAAATATTCTTAAAGAGTTTAATAATATTAAAATATATCATTTTAAAGGAAACCTCCATTTTAACATTCCTTCATGTTTTCAACACACACACACACACACACATATACACATTTCATGAAGTGAATTTATAATTGACGTCTCAAAATATGACTTTGAGTTTATCTTTAACTAATTTTTTTCATGGAGTATTATATGTTGTGAATAAATGTTAAGGTTAGTGTGAGTAGAATTCATGTATAGAGATACAAAATATGCTCTTAATTCACAAAAAATGGAATATGATTATTTCTGTGTGCTGGATGACCTACTAAGTATACCACATGGAGCGTCATAAAAATTTATTTAGTATACTAGGGGTGCGTGAATCATATTTGAGTCCTCACTAACTAAGGTTAGCGAGATACCTATCATGAGAACATTCACACATTGATACCCTACATTGTCAAGTTTACATATTGACTTAGCTAATATGAGGGTGGTTAGGTATGTTTTTAATCATGTTATTTGTTGGAGATAAACTAAGACTGGATTCAAAATCTTGTATTAAGAGTATTACATCAAGGACTTTAATTAAGATTGGATGCTCTCATATGTCAAGTGACAAAGAATTCTAGTTGGCTAGAGTAAAAAATATCCCACCCAATTTCCAACTTTGATAACCTTTTATGTAGGTAATGAAACTATAGTATTTACATCAATAATATCATTTGCTTTTACCCTTAACTAACCCAACTCTATAGGTAGGTCATTTACATAATACCCCAAAATATGTACTACTTCATATGATATAATATGTACATGGGGATCCCTAGTATACAAATCACAGTATAAGGTCGGTTTTGAATGACGAGGTAGAGGGTCTGAGTAGATGGGATGTATATGCTATTATTGTCCCATAATTTGTTCAAATATAGCCTGCATAGCTATTTTTGATTTGATCACCCATCGACTATTTTAGGTCTTCCACCAAAAATTTTAAGGTATTTATTTCCGAATCCCTTGGTTTCATACATGAAACGACAAAAATAATAATGATACCTGCTTAATATCCCATTAAACTACCATAGTGTTTTGGATTTCCTAATGTAGTAGCTAGAATGTACATCCTACACTCAAGGATTAAATTCCCCTACATCTCTTTCTCTAAAAGTGAATCTAATAATGATATATTAAAATGGTATATTGGTGTTATTAATTTAAAAAATAATAACATTTAGGAAGATAAAAATTAATTTCTCACAATTCCGTCAGATACTTCTTTAGATTGATTTGTAATGTTTTTATTTTTTTTTATCATTCTCACCCTTTTATATTTTTCACGGGGGGGGGGGGGGGGGGGTTAGAGGACCCAACTGGGACTCATCTCAATCTCTACTATATTTATCTCTTAACTCATAAAAATTATATACAATCATTTTCTCCTCCAGTAAATGATACCCTCCATCTATTAAAGTACGGGGGTATATATTGTGTATCTGGATCTCTTAGTGAGATTTCCTAGAGTCCTATTACATAAAAATAAATGAATTAATAATTAGGTAATATAAAAAATAAACAATAATTATCATACCATAAATGATTCATGTAATCAGTTGGAGAAAAAATTGGTTCATGTATCCATATCTAAAATGTAATGGTTTGTGCCTTCTTGGACCATTAATTTGTTAGTTTTGGAGTTTTATGTTCTCATTGGAAGCTCAAGGTGGGTTAAGAAGAGTTTGGATCTACAATTATGTGGTAGCATTTAGTTTCAAAAATGAATCTGTGGTTATGATGTGAGATTATGTTTGTGGATTAGAGGCTGGAGAATGAAATCTTGGAACTTCATAGTGGAGTGATGTGTTAAATAAACTCACAACATGTGATAATAATTTATGACATGAATTAAATAAAGGATTAGGAACCCTAAAATTTGGTACATAATCATTGGAATTTGAGTTTGAGGAGTTCATGGCCTAGAATGAACTCATTGCCCGAATTGGTGGGCCATGCGAAAACAGACATCACGAATCCGTGTTTCATGATGTAAATGCAGTGAACTCTAGCCAATATATAAATCCTGAGGCTCTCTTAATTTCATTAATTCCTCTATAATTTCCCTAAAACCCTGGGATAACCTTAGGTGATTTTGGAGGATCATATAACCTTTTTCCTCTTACTTTGATCAATGAATTCTGGTTGTTGATCTTTGTAAATATACAGGTGTGGGGATTTAATGGTTTTGTCTTCCATTGGGTGGATAGTATGAGTCATCATAAGAAGATATTTAATTTTTAAAATATTAATTTTTTGGTAATGTGAAGAAAACAAATGTTTTTACAGCTATTATGATATTACTTGGTTGTTTCTATTTCTGAAAATCATGGATGTAGGGAGCCTTTATTGTTTTTAGTAGTGATAGTTGTGACTCCCTTATTATGTTTCATATTTGAACTCACCCTAAATGAAATTGACAATCAATTATATATGTTTAATGAATTGGTTTCCCATGTGAAAATATAGAATTGTGTGATAATACCCACTCTAAATAATGAGTGATGTCATAAAATCACTGAAATTGAAATTTTGGTAAATTTAGAAGTTGTAATGTGTTGTTATGTGTGGGTGTTTTTTATGTTTCCTTTTGTGTTTCAGGTTTTTTTATGTGATATTGGGGACTATATTTGTCGTGGAATGTGTTGGTTTTAAGGTTGGTTTCACGAGATATCGATGAGATAATGTGTGGTTGTTGTAATGTGTTGTCATGGCGATGAGATAATTGGGTTATAGTGATGGCTTGTATTATATTGTATTGTGATGATGGTTGATGTGGTATGGATGAGCTATAGTATGGTGTGGTTGTGTTAGTTTCCTGGTTATACATGGTATAAAATTGAAATTATGAAACATAAATGACTTATGTTGGTAAATGAATAAGCATGGGTTGGAACAAAATATAAGAATGGGTTAAATTTTATGGGTGGTAAATGGATTAAATAATTTACATGATAATTCAATGGTTTGTGTTAATGTGAAATGAAATGGATTAGTAAATTAGAGTTTTTGGAAACTCGTTAATTATGAAAAATAGTCTAATTGATAAATTAAAGTGGAAATTGTATGGCTATGTGTGGTGGTTATGTGTTTTGATGCATTTAGTGGTGGCAGAATTTGTGACAGATGTAATGCAGTGCAATGGTGATGATGTAGAGTTTGTAAGTTTAGTTGATGTTAACATATATGTTATGTATTTCGTGTAATCTATCAATCATGTATTTTATGTTATTTCCATATGAACCCAACCAAATTTTCATAACCATACCAACACCCAAATGTTTTTGGTTCTTGGTTTTTCTTCAACATCCAAGTTGGCGGTGATTCAGATAGCTGGTTACCCCCTCTTTTTCTCTCTTCCTTCAATATTAATGATGATATGAGTTTGTGTTGGAGATTAACCAATGATGATATGGGTTGGTGTTTTATATTACCTAGTGGATATGGGGATGTGACATTTGGTGGGGCCATGTGTGGTAGGAGGAGGGCACGAGGTTGATGTCCTTAATGGTCATGATACTACCACTCTGTTTATGTGATGAGGTTGTGATATGATAATTGTTCATACTAGCAATAGATGGATGAACTTATAGGAGGTTGGGATAGGTAGGTATGTAACCTAATCCACATCAGAGATGGATAGATATGTGGCGTGGTATGTAAGGAAGGGATGAGATCGCATGATGTTTGACGTTGGTTTGTGAGAGCAGAAAACTAATAGGTAAGCAGTTACGAGGAACCTTAATTTATATTATTTTGATACTATTATTACTAAATTGGATGAATTATTTAGTTATTATTCCATAATGAGCTTGTGTTTGGTTAGTTGACCTATATAGTTTCATGTTGGTTCTATTGTTTATTCACTACTTTATTAATATTATCCTTTCATATATGTATGATAGACCTTGATTTTGATCCTACTCAGTATACATGTTATTCTAACCCTATGTATATGTAAATGATTTTTAGGTTTCCAAGATAATTTTAGGGAATTATATGGGCATTAATAGGTTGGATATTAGAGCCAATTTTGAGTCGCTGCTATACGAATTATCTTTTAGTATTTCACTTGTAGAATTTTATCTGTATTTATTGACTTTGTTCATGAAATTTGGGATGGTATTAGAAACTTTTATATTACGTGATGGAGTTTATTTTTCATTAGTTTATCCTATATAAAAATCCTATATTATGAATAAGGTTAATTCCTTCCATATATGATACTTTTGTACCCTCTGTTCCATTCACCAACTCAGGGCCTACTTGAGGCAGGACTCAGGGGCCATTATATCTTTTCCTTCTTTTCCAACAGAGGAGGGTCACCTTTAGAGGGGGTCAAGATATATTGGTATAAAATGTTTTAATTTAGGTATAAGATAGATTTTAAAGTTTTAATATGTGATTATTTGTTGTGTTAGTAGGGAAAATTTCAATTGATCTTGGTGCATGACATAGGACAATAAGACCAGCTATGTCACAAGATTTCATCCCCCCACCCTGTGATCCAATTCAAGGACTCTGAGCTTATTGAATGACCAAGTTATGTAAAAATATTTTTATGGTATATATCTAGAATAGTTATTCATTATGATTTATTTTATTCATGCCTGAATTTAGTGATTTTTGTAAATTTAAATAAAACTAATTAAATAAACCTTGATAAAATTACATGCTATTGGGCTTAGAGTCCCTATTTTATTTTAAGGAATGGATCATGATCATCATACATGTGTAGATCAAGTATTATATGTTTTTCATATTGATCAAATTGATCATCAATGGTTTTTAACAATAGAGGAGGGTGAAGCATGGAAGAGGTCATTACAAGACTTTCAGTGACAGAGCTTGTTGAAGCATGAGGGGAATATCTTTGATCTAGAGATAGAGAACTAGTTTGAAGAGATTAAGACCTATTTTGATTTTATTCAAGCTCAGGATACGTTTTAGGTATTTTTGGTAGTTAGTAATATGTGAGGAGATACACATCAGTGGTGAATTTTGTATCTTGGTGACCAAAAGGAGACATATGTGGCATAACTATACTTCTAGATGGAGTTTAGTTTGGATATACCTTCATCAATGATGAAGGTGTAAAAGAGGAAGTAGTTCCCCCACTTCTCCAGGGGAGACTGAGTTTGTGGGATATTAGGATTAAGATTAATGATATCCTAAAATTTCCCCTGTTTTCTTTCTAAATGAGGAGTTTAGAGTGCAGTGTCTGGAGGATACATTGTGCACAATGATCTAGTATGTAGTCACCCTATTTATGATTCCCATGTATCTAGAGATGTAGAACAAGGTTTAGGTTATTAAACATATTCTTTCTCTTTTAAGTGAGCCTTAAGGGAGTGGCTAGTAAGTAATCTTGAGGAGTAGTCCTCTAGGCAGTAGATCGTGGATTTTCAAACAGTTTGGGTATCGACCATTGTAAATCCAACCTTGGAAGACCTTTACATGACATAATGGGACTAGTAGATCTTGAACATATACTAGGGGCTTCCCATTTTCATGCTATATTTTCTAGGATCATGGCCACCAATAGGATCAGTGTACAACATCTTAGGGAGTATAGTATCAGTTCAGTGGTCGATCCCCTTATCAGAAACAACAATAGTTTCCTCCAAGGTAGTTTTAGAATAAAATACCATTGATGCTCAATCAGCAGCCAAGGGTAGATGGAATTGACAAAGATCAACCTTATAATGTTTCACGTACTTCGGGAACAAGACCATATCATGGTTTTGGAGTCCATCAATAGATAATTATAGGATTTGGGTATGAGAAAATGAATATTATAGAGGAGGAAATGATAATAGGGCTAGAGGTTTTTGAGGTACAATTAGTTTATCATCTACCCTTGTTTGTGCCTTGTTTGATTTAGGATCCACACACTACATTATTTCTCTGTATTTGGTACATGTTTTTGGGTAGGATGTAGAGATCCTTCCCATTCCTCTTGTGTTATCGATGAATGTTGGAGGTTAGACTGGTTTTTTAAATATGTGTTGGTGATGTAGACTAGTGATGGGATGGCTCCATCCAGAGGGGGATTTCTTATTTCTAAATATAAAATTATATGATGCTATAATTGGTATATATTGGATTTATTATTTTCATATAGACATCAATTTATATTATATTAGGGTTTCATTTTCTGATGTGGAGGGACTGCGTGTGGCATTCGGTGGTGAGTATAGTTATGAGATAGGTGAAAGGAAAGTGGAACCTCATTTACCTCAATTGGAAGAGATACAAATAAAAGAGAATGAAGAAGATATTCCTAGGGTTGTAGAGGATCTCCTCTATGTTTTTATTGATGAGGTCATAACACAACGAACTTAACATGATATCAAGTTTGGGATAGATTCTTAATCAAGAAATCTCTAATTTTGATGGATATCTATCGAATACCACCTATGGAGATGTGCGAGTTAAGGCAGTAGGTTGATAATATGATGCATAGGGGTTTCATTCAACCCAGTCTATCTCAGTGTGGTTATCTAATGTTTTTCTCTAAGAATGTGGATAGTAGTATGATGTTGTGTATGGACTATCAAAGTTTTAAATGGGTGACAGGAAAAAACTATTACCCCCTTATGTGGATCAACAATCTGTTTGACCAGATAAATGGATCTAATTGGTTTTCTAAGGTTCATTTGTGGTTTGGATATCAACAAATGAGGGTGAAATATGAGTATATGTCAAAGAATACCTTCATGTGTAGATATGGACACTTTGAGTTCATGGTCATGCCATTCAGTGTCAATAATGAACCATCTATGATCATGGGGATCATGAACTCCATATCTTGTGAGTTCTTGGCCCAGTTTATAGTCATGTTCATTAATGACATATTGATCTACTTTTAGTCATCATAGGAGAATTAAAAACATCTTTAGGATTTCTTGTTGGTTCTTTGTCACCATCATATCCATCAAAATCCATCTAAGTGAAAGTTTTGGACATGAGAGGTGCATTTCATTGGGCATGTGGTGTCTCAGCAGGGTGTGGTCATGGATCTTTCAAATATAGAGGTAATTTTTTATTGGGTATAACCTAATAGGTAGTGTAGGTTCATAGTTTCCTTGGTTTTTTAGGCTATTAATAGAGATATTTTTCTAAATCTTCTCAGATTTTAGCACCCCTAGTAGCTTTTACTAAAAATGATTGTGCTTTCCTATGGACTGATCAGTTCCAAGAGGCATTCAATTACCTAAAGGAGATATTGATTATTTAAATAGTGGTTTGGTTTCCTAAAGAGTGTGTAAATATTAAGGTGTTTTGTGATGTATCCTGTTTGGTTTTGGGATTCATCTTTATGTAGTAGAGGGTGGTGATCTTATATGGGTCTAGGTAGTTACATCCCCACAAGAGTAACTATTCGACCAATGATATGTAATTGGAAGAAGTTGTATTTGCATTGATTTTTTGGAAATATTACCTCATCTGTGAGCACTTTTTGGTTTTCATAGACCATAATAGCATGCTATATATTTTTATCAATGGAATTTCAATCTATTCTAGTAGAGGTGGATGGAGTTTCCCTATTATTATGACTTTGAGATCTTTTATTCCTCAGGAAATGGGAATGTTTTTTTCTGATTTTTTATATTGGAATTCATAAAGTGATGTGGGTTGGGAGACTATGGATGTTTAAAGAGAAATGAAGGAGCATATGATGATGCATATTGATGTGGGGAAGGAAGTAGTCAAGTGTTTCTTTATTAGATGATACTGTAATCATCATTTATGTAGTATATAGAGGAGTATTATTGGGGAGACTAATAAAAAGAGATGATGTGGGTCCGTTTTGGCTATGGTGATGCTCTAGAGGGATGTTTGGAAGATTTTCATAATTTGATGCTATTTTAGTGGAGGTTGTTTGTTCCATTGGAAATGTGGGAGATATTTCTCCCTGATTTTCATAGCAAAAAATTATCCATACATCCCAGTGTGACTAAGATGTATCGTTGTTTAAGTGGGTAGCTTTGGAATCCTAGGATGAAGCATCTAGTGGTAGATTTTGTAGTGTGGGGTATGGTATTTCAGCTATTGAAGGATGATAACTAAGCTCATAGAGGGTTATTTCATCATTTTGATGTCCCCATGTGAAAATAGGATAAAATTTTGATGGATATCATCATTGGGTTACCCCAAGACCATGGTGGATGTGATTAATTTTGCGTGATTTTGGAACGACT
Organism: Viscum album; assembly: GCA_963277665.1. NCBI lineage: Eukaryota > Viridiplantae > Streptophyta > Magnoliopsida > Santalales > Viscaceae > Viscum > Viscum album. The sequence goes on along the minus strand of OY728155.1, from coordinate 184,232,661 downwards.
GATGAAGTCAACTCATTTTTTGGTGATCCATGAATCATGTGTCATCGATGTTTTGGAAAGTTGGTACGAGAATTGTGTGGTTAGGCTTCATGAGTTAATAAATACCATAATCTCTGATTAGGATCCTCATTTTACATCATGGGTCTTTAGGGTATTTCAAATTTCATTTGGACCCTAGTTTCCCCTTAACATCGCTTTCCACCCTCTAATTGATCGAATATATATCTAACCATCTAGAAACTGGAGGATATTTTATATGCTTATGCATTTTATTTTGATTTATCCATGTTAAATAACCTACTGTTGGTTGAGTTCTCCTATAAAAACAACTTTCAATCATCCATTGACAAGAATTTTTACAAGGAATTTTATGGTAGGCCGTTTGATTCCCCATTATGTTGGATGGAGTTTGGGGAGTCAATGAGTCTTGGTTAGGATATAATTTAGAGCATGAAAAATAATATTTTAATGGTATTAGGGTGGATGAGGGTATAAAAGGACCTTCAAACGGACTATATTCATCATAGGTTGAGACCCTTAGAGTTTGAGGTTTGAGACCATGTGTTCTTGAGTGTCTCCCCTAATCGGGGGAAGAAAAGGTTTGGAAGAGGAAGTAAGATTTATCATTAGTATGTTGGTTCTTTTGAATTATTAGATCACATTGGTGAGGTGGTGTATTAGTAAGTGCATCTACCATGGATGTACATGATCTAAAATGTCTTCCATGTGCCCCATATTTGTTGGTATCTTCATGATGACTCCCACATCAATGATTGGGGAGATGTAGATATCAAGGATGATGAAACGTTTTTGGAGTGACAAGAAGAGATCCAAAATCATCAATATAAAGTGCTACAAGGATGAACCATACCCCTAGTTAATGTTATGTGGAGGCATGGTGTCTTAGAAAAAGGTACTTTGGAGCATGAGACCTAGATTCTTTCTAAGTAATCTAAGATGTTTTTAGTTTTTCCCTATTTTTATTTTCATTGATTATTTGAATACTGAATCTAGATGATTTATGATATGTTCCTGTTTTTCTTTTCTTATAATGTGTTTTAGGGATCCAAGTGTTTTAATAGGGGAAATACCATCCAAATAAATATGTTTTATATTTATGATGCATTTTAAAACTGTGAGGGTGAGTCAAGGATTCCCAATGTAGACAATATCTTGATATAAGGGGTGGTTTTCCTTTATTTTTTTTGTTCTTAAAGATGTATTGTGTGATGGTGGTTGTGGTTGATGAATTTTTGTTGGTGAGATAGTGATGTGGTTGTGTGGTGTTTTTTCAAAATTTGAATTCGATTAATGTGTTTTTCTAGTTGTAGTGTTGGGAGTGTAACGAGATCCTTGAGATATACCTTGTGCGATGGTTGTTCATACTATTCCATTTCTTTTTCAGTTTTAGTTTTGATTTTTGAGGATAATAATCATTTTATAGGTATATAATGTATTGTTCTATGAAATATTGGCATGTTACTTTGTAGGTATGGGAGTTGGAGGCGCTTAGAGGAGGATCAGGGAGGGATCAACAGAGTTTGGAGCTACAATTATACCATAGCGATTGGTTCACAATGTGTATATGTGCGTACGACGTGAGAGTTTATTTATGACTTAGAGGCTAGTAAATCATGGATTTGAACTTAATAAGGTAAATACATGTTTAATTAACTCATGATGTAAAATAATAATTCATGATGTTAATTAAAATGAGGCCAAGGTTCCATGAAATTTGATTGATAATCATTAGGATTTTAGTTCAAGGGGTTGAGGATTGAACTGGATTCACATATTGAATTGGTAGGCCTCTCAGAAACTCATGTTATGAATCTATATTTCACTATGTGAATGCAGAAATTTCCAGCCAGTGTATAAATCTTGAGGCTATATTGATTTATTTCATTCCTCTTTCATTTCCCTCAAACCATGGGTAAACCCTAGAAAATTTTAGAGGATCTTCCAACCCCTTTCCCCCTTCTTTAATGCCTGAATTTAAAAGTTTGATCATTTAAAATTCACTATGAGTAAATCAAAATTTATCCCTTGATTTCTTCAATTCATCGTTTTGTAATTCTTGGTGGTGATGTTTTAATATTTCAAAGAGTGTTTGGGTTATATTCTAACAATACCTTGGTGTGGTTCAGGTTTATCTGGGGTTTCCTTGTGTGGTTGTGATATTTTTATTATTTCTCCTTCACCATGTCATGCATGGTGATTCAAAAAACATCCTTGAGGAGGGGGATCCTTGATCTCTTCTATTTATTTTCATGTATGGGGATTGAATTCTTTTTCTTCGTTTGGTAGGATAGTATAGATCATCATAATAAGATAATTAATTTTCTAAATATTTATTTTTTCAGAATGGGGAGAAATCACATGTTTTTACTAATTTTTTGATATTTCCTATGAGATTATACATTATTGTTTCCATTTATGAGAATAAAAATAGTTGGGAGTCATTCTTGTGTTTTAGTTGTGATAATTGTTAATCCCTTGTTGTGTTTTTTATTTTAACTCACCCTGAATGAAATGGATAATCACTTATATACTATTAATGAATTTTTTTCCAATGGAAAATATATAATTTTGTGATAATAACCTTTCTAAATAAGACGTGATGTCATAAAATCCATTTAATTTAAATTATGGTAAATGTGGAAGTTAGAATATATTGAAATGTGTGGGTGTGTTTGTTGTGTGGACTTGTGCGGTGTGGGTTATTGTGTGGTGATAGTTGTGACTATATTGGGTGTGGAATACATTGGGTAGTGAAGTTATGGTTTATTTGAATGAGATGTGTATGGGGGATGTGTGGTGGTTGTGATATGTGGTTATTGCAGTAAGATGGTTGGGTCCCGGTGATGTCTTGGATTATGATGTGTTGTAGGGATGTTTGATGTGGGATGAATGATCCATTATGTGATGTGGCTGTTTTAGTTTCCTATTTATCCATTGAATGTACTTGAAATGTTTAAATTGAAGTGACATGGGTTAGTAAATGAATAATCATACACAAGAATAGCTGAAATAAATATTTTTATTAAGAAAAATCATTTTTTAGGGAAAAAGTGGGAAACCAGCCAAAAATAGTTTGACAATCAACCGACGTCATTAGTAGTCATTGAGTCCTTAAATTTTAGATTAAGCCTATTGGAAACCTTTCCTCTATGTGGAATCCTTTTTAGGGTAGTCTTCCTTTTTGAATTATCCAGGAGAAATTCTTCAATATTGAGTGTCACCTTGTCCCATGTTTAGATAATATCTTCCATAATAATATTCTTACTATTGAAACCACATGCCGATAATCTATGTTTTTTGGGATCCATGTACCTTGCTCCTTGTTAAAGTTAACATGGACTCGCCTCTCAACAAACCTATCAAACTCTTCTTTTGTGGAATTGACCGCTAGGGTATCTTATAAAAATTCTTCATTGAAACCAATGATGGTTTCCCACTATTCACATTCCATCATTTCCTCACCACTGGGGACAGAATTAGCAGCCTCGAATGCTATAGTCATTCGGTCATTGGTTTATGATTCACCAACTTGATTTCCACCCACATGCTTGTCAGTGCCTTTGTTCTTGCTCATGGAGTCATTGAATTCATTATTAGGAAACTTCAAAGGGAGTTTACCCTTACTTTAGGACCTCGTAATAGGAGTACTAGGTAAGTAAGAGTAGTCTTTCCTCTATCGTGTCCTCTAGTTATGCTTAATAAAGCCTTCTAAATCTATAATGGTGTTCTTTCCCTTCCTTGATGAGGATCTAAATTAGTCCTCTACAATTCCCACTTCCATGGACTCAATAGGGGAGTCTGAGACTAAATCTATATCCTCTTGGGTAGCCCCCATTCTATAGAGGGGTCCTCACCATGTAAAACCTCTATCTCAATTCTTTCCCCAAGGGAAGACAATATTATTCTTCCAAAAATGCAAACCGGTTTTGATAATTTTTTAGCATACCTCTAGCTTTAACCTTCTCAGCATAAGAAGGTTGAGCCTAAAAGTCCTAGGCTAACATGTCTGAACCCCTTGGTTGGACAAGGCCATGTCCCATGTATTGAAATTTCCTAGTGGTTTCAACTCCAGTGGCTGGATACATGCCAACTACCTCACTCACCATAGCTTCATTGGATATATTTGAGAATCTAGGTACCTAACCATATAAACATTCAAGTGTTTATCCCTCTCCTCATATCCATCCTCCTTCTCCTAAACTAGTCTAGCATTAATGCTGTCCCCAGAACCCCCTTCAGCATGCACTACCTCAAAAGAGAACACAACACCCAAATCAAATGTCAGTCTGCTAAAAATTTCAGAGACTATAGGTTAAAGGTGAGTAACCTTTGTTGGCTTCTGAGGAGCCTCAACTTCTTCACATTGGTGCCCAAGACCATAAAGGACCGATCAAACCTCCACTAACTTCTTAAGACCTTCATCTTCCTCAGGACCTTCTATGTCCAAAGGTAATCCACGATAAAGAGGATTGCCAATAGAGCCCAATGGCCGATGATTTGTACCTGTACCATTTGTATTCTCCCCTTGAGGATCTTGGTTTTCTCACCAACAAGAATGAGATAGATTCCCAAGGTGAAAGCATGTCAAACAGAAGTGCGTACAAGATTCAAACACAATAGGTTTCTTCCACTAAAACTCTTATCCAACTGATATACAAATCCCTTTGATAAGAGGCTTTGAGACATCGACTTCAAAAAAAATACAGGGAGAGATTGGAAAACAAACAATACTAGTACTTGAGTTTGAGAAGAGATTTATACCAACCAAGTTCCCTAACATTCATATAATAGAAGGATTCTGAAAGGGAAGAGGGGGCTTAAGAAATCTATCATATAGAGCTGTTTTAGGCATGTACCATTTCATATGAAGATCAAAGGACCATCATAGAATATGGAAATGAATGATGTTTCAAGATAGAGGATCCCCTAAACACATAGTTACCCGGTCTTCCAAAGATGATAAGCGAATCATTATATGATGCTTGTCAAGGAGTCCAATCATAGCCCATTCCTGAAGCCCCCAAATTGAAAAACAAATCAATCGAAGGTATTAATCAATGGTATCTGGGATCTAAAGTGAGAAACCAAGTTCTGGTTGAGGAGAACCAAATAATCAGTGAACTTTGAGGTCAAAAGCTCGAGCTAGGGGAAGCCAACTCATAGATCTGGGACCTTAGGGAAGATAATAATTTCAAGAAATAGTCGAAAGGAATCAGAGTTATAAAATGGGGTGAATGATGGAGGAATCTCTGTTCTAGAATCCCCCCCAATCGACGGGGAAGGGGCGGTAGGAATTATCACCTAGGTCTTCATTGAAGCAGAGGAAGAGGTGGCCTCCCTTATCTCCCAATATCCTATGCGAGAACTAAATATAATAATAAGATAAATTTGATGTATTGTTAATGGACTGAATAATTTGAATGATAATTGAATGGGATTCATTAATGTGTAATGAAATGGATTAGTACATGAGATTAGTGGGAAATCATTAATTTTGTAAAATGGTGGAATCTATAATTGAAAGTGGAAATTGTGTGGCTTTGTGTGGTGGTTATGTGTTTTGATTCATTTCGTGGTGGTAGAAGTTTCGATAGATTTCATGTAGTGTAGTGGTGGTGATGTGGAGTACGTTAGAGAATTTTATTTCAAATCATAGGTTGGGTATTGAGTGTTTTCTATCTATAATTTATTTTATATTATTTATTTATGAAACCCACCCGGCATGGATAACAATACAAATTCCCAACTGGTTGGGGTTCCAGGTGGTTTCCATAACATCTAGGCTAGTGGGGATTCAGATAGTTCACTATCCCCACTTCACCACTCTTCTTTCTATATTAGTGATGATAAAAGTTTGTGTTGGAGATTACCCAATGATGATATATGATGGTTTTTGAGATTACCCAGTGATGACGAGGACGTGACATGTGGTGGGGGATATGAATGGTATGAGGAGGGCACAAGGTTGATAACCTTTATATTAATTGTACCCTATTATCCAAGTTTTGTGATGAGGTTGTGATGTTATGATAACTGAGGCATAGACTGGATGATAGAACATATGATTGGTTGGGATAGGTAGGTATGCATCCTTACCTGTAACACCCCGAGATTTTATGAAAAATATTCTTTTCATTAATGTATTGTGTTGTACGTTACACCAAAAAGAGCTTGCACAACACGCATCCTTTACTTGCCTTGCATTACATGCAATCACAACCTTCCTCGATAGCGTGTGTAGTACGCAATACCGAGTTTCACTAAACAACGATATGCTATTAAAATATTATTAAAACTAGCCATTATGAATAGTAACAACCACTTTTTGAAATTTTTTAAATTTTATTTTTCAAAATGGACTTCATTTTTGGATTCGGAATATCGAAATTAGCTTAGGGTGAAATTTTGGTACTTTTCGGATAACTTTCATATTCTGATGAATAGTGAAAATTACTAAATTTTAATTAAAAAGAACTTTTTTAATAAAAATAATTAATAGTGATAAATTATTAATTTGAGTGGTTTTAAAGTATATTTAGAATATATTTTTTCAATTTAATACAATATTGGTCATTGGATGTAATTTCACATTTAAACCAGTTATAAACAAGTGTCAATCTTTTGATAGTTATTATCTCTTAAAAACACGCTATTTGTTTTGACGACGAGAACTAATTTTTAAATTAATTAATTCAAATGATATGTTCTGAATTTGTTAAAATAGACATCATTTTTGAATTCTTAATATCAAATATAGATTAGGCCTAATTTTTGGTATTTTTCTGGAAACTTTCATTTTTTGATGAATAGTGAAACCACTAAGTGGTAGTTAAAAAACTAAATTTTTCATAAAACATAATTTTACCGCTTCTGTGAGTGGAATTTCGATAATCCAAGAGACATGGTTAATATCAAGGACTAAAATTTGGTTCAATGAGATTAAAATATTTTTTGGTGAAAAGTAACTTTTTACTTTTTTTTACCACGGTTAAAAGTAAATAGGGTAATTAAGGGTAAACATGATATTATTATTACCCTAACACATGTCCTAATTATATTGTATAAGTGTAATTCGACCAAAAACAACCTTAGGAATAAAATATGACCATTTAGGCCCACTTGGATTAGATTATGACATTTATTATTAATTTATTTAAAGAAGGGTTAAAATGGTTAAAATCAAAGTTTAATAAGTAATCCATTTTTAATATAGGGTTATACATAAGATAAATTCGACTATAAATATTCATTAGAAATATAAGGAGATTTACTACATAATAGTATTTTATTTTTAATTTTTAGACATTAAATAATTTAATTTATTTATGACACAACGATGATGCAGTAATTATCTTATTAATGAAATATTGACATAATTGATGTTATAAATACCCAACTAAATGTAATTTGAAACTGTTTATGAATTACACTAATTTTATAGGTTAATATGGCATGTTAGTATTTATTTAATTAACTTTTTTCGAACTAATCATTCTGTTATAATTTTCACAAAAATCAATTACTAAATAGTGTCAAAATTGACATAAAATAGTTTTTAAAACAAATATTATATTATTAATTGTTATTTTATTCCTAAAAATATAAGGTTCGGCCAAATGACTTAGATAAGGTTATATATATTAATAATAAACAACTTGGGGTTCGTTTGGCTTCTTATAGTAAGTTTATTAACCTTATAGTATAAGAACACAAGAAGACATGGTAAAAGTAAAATTATTTTACTTAATGTTAAATCTAAATGATAAGGTTAAAATAGGAACCTAAACATGTCTAAATTCTATTGGATGAGAGGATTTAGACCCATCCCCACCTTATCTTCTAAATGAATCAATTTGGAGATATTTAAAACCTAATTTGACTTTATAATAAAATAATAGTTTTAGTTATTCCAAAGGTACCCCTCTCCTCCCTTATAAAAGGGAACATCCTCCCTCTCTTCCTCACACCACTTTGAGCCTTCAAGCTCGACCAAAACCTGCCAAATTCTCTTCTCCACTTCCCTATAAATATCCTAGAGGTTCTGGTCTTCCTCAAAGATCAAGTTGAGTGCCCTAAAAGGAGATCTCAAAGTGGCGCTTCAAAGAAGAGGTAATTTTCGTTACCAATTCTTTCAACTTTATTTCTTCTTCCACTTATTCTTCTTAGGTTGTTTCATTATGAAGTAATAACATAAGTATCACTAATATACTGATATGTTATTATAAGTATGAAACAACCCTATTTCAACATTTATCCATCCTACGGAAAATGAAATCACCGCGCGTGCGTACGTACGGAATACCATCTCCACGATGTGGTGTAATCTATTTTACACCACCACCTTACTTGGATGGGTATAATAGTGTAAATAATGACTATATATGACTATTATAAAGTTATTTTGATTTTTAAATAGTATACATACACTCCAATACAATTCCACGATCATGGGAATGATATCATCGCTTGTGCGTACGTACGGAATACCATCTCCACGATGTGATGCGATTCGTTCTACATGATCTTCATTGCATAATGATTATATAAATGAATTGAATGAATAAATATGATATATAGTACATTAATACCATTCTGTAAATGATGTATCTATAACCTAAAGAGAAGAATAAGAATTTATTCGACAAAACACGCATAAGAACAAAAAGTTATAAACACCCGAATAACAAGTAGCAATGAAATATTACTACCAAGAAACTAAGAATATGACCATATATGATATCATAACAATAATTATGATTCTGTAATAAGTCAATAACATTAATTAAATCATTATACAGGAGGTTCGGACACTTAAAAGGCAAATCGGACCTAAGGTAAGGGAAATATCACAATCTCATTTTTATCCGAGATTGTTTATTTTTTTGGTATTTACTGGGGTGTATTTTATCATCCACATCCATGTTTCCTCAATAAGTAATATTTATATCCTTATACAATAGTTTATATCAAATTTTACCCTTCGATGATTTTTTAGTAAAATATATGAAAGGAATCTTTTGTCGTTTTTCGTACGAGGTACTTTTTGACTTTTCCGACAAAAGTACGAGAAGAATGTTTTCTTTTAACTTATACGGCATGAATGGATTTTTAAATAATTATTTCCAAGAAGCTTCCCTTACAAGTTTTCAAGTTTATTTTTAATCAACTTCTTTTAGTTCAAAATTCTATTACATGTTAAGAAAGGAAAAATGTTTTTGAAGTATAAAGGATATTTTCCTCAAGAATGGAGTTCAAGTGTTTTATCAAAATTATTATCCATGTAAGATAATAAAAGGGTTATGTTTTTATCCCTATTATTACATTGATTTGATTATGTTGTGATGGAATTATTTTTTTGAATTCCTTTATCTTATATGAATTGTTTTATGATGTCATGATGTTTAAGATTCCCATTTTTATTACATGGGTTATTCTATGATGTATGGTTTATGATTTTGTGGCACACATAAGAATGGTATCATTATGAGATGGGTGGGACCTATATCTCCCTCCAATGAATTGGGTAAAGATTTTATATCTCATGAGATAGACATGGCTGGAACGGTAGGTTATACCGGTTCAGTGAAACAGGACTGAAACGAGGAGTGAACTCGGTTCAGAAAGGGACTTTGTCCACTAAGATAGTCTTGGGAATGAGTCTTGACTAATAAGAAATGATTATCTATGATTATGTGTTTATGACACAAAGTTTCATGTTTTAAATTATGATTATTGGGATTACATTTCACTACTATGATTTATCCCATGTTATGAAATCATGATCTCTTTTGCAGGTTAAGATTTTCGAAAGATATGTTCTTATGAATATGATGTGATTGATATTTCTTTTTTTACCCTTACTGAGAATTTGAGCTCACCCTTTTATGTTTTATTTTCCCCAGGATATAAATAAAGGTTTTAGGTAAGAAAAAAAGGGAAGATCTTTATTGGGAGATGTTGAAGATCTTTCACCACGATTAGAAGATTTTATTCCAAGTTTCCAAAGACACTAAACTATTACGGTCCTTATGTGTTTGTTTTTCGTATGTATTAAGTATTCCGCAAAAGTAATGTAACATTCATGTACATCAAGCTTCGGGTCTCTACAGTTGGTATCAGAGGAAAGGTTTAGTCAACCTTTGGAAACTAGGATGCGAGAACTTTTATGAGATCCCTAGAGATATTTCTAAGGTATGTCTAGGGAATGTCCCTAAGGTTAAGTATACGTATAGGTTATAGTCCTAGAATTACGCTAACGATTATATAATTAAACCTAAGATGTTAGATATTGAAGTTACTCCCCATTTATTATGTTGTTTTCCCTAGCATGATTGTTGCCTCTCACACTATTCTTTTTTGGGTTTTAGACGATGGATGGAACCCGAAGGAACCATGTTGATCAATGCAATGGAAAACGAAATGATTGTCCTCTTGAACAGACAAATGTTATGGGAGATGGAGTGCAAAATATTATTGTTATACTTACACAAGCTATGAATCATTCTGGACTTCCAAATGAGCAGAGAAGGGAACAATATTTTATTGAGTCCTTCATGAGGCAACGTCCACCTTCTTTCAGTGGGTCTTCTGATCCACTTGTTGCTGAACAATGGATCAGTACTACTGAAAAGATATTTTCAGTTTTTCAATGTTATGAACATGATAAAGTCATCTTAGCAGTATATCGTTTGGAAGGTGAAGCTGATCAATGTTGGAATCTTATCAAGAATACGAGGCAAAGAGATGAAATTGAGTCCATGGAATGGGACGAGTTCAAGAACTTATTTTTCAATAATTACTTCCCTCGTATTCTTCGAACAAAGATGGATAAGGAGTTTCTTGAACTAAAGCAAAAGGATGATGAATCTGTTGGCTTATACGAAGCGAATTTTACAAGTCTTGCAAGGTATGCATCTGGATTTATCATCCAACCTGAAAGTAAAGTTGATCGATTCTTCAGTGGATTAAAAGCAAATCTTCGAAGGGCATTAGCTATAAGAGACTTCAGTAGCTATGAAGAAATTGTGCGTTGTGCTATCAAGGTAGAAATGGAATTTGGTGTTACTTATCCATCTCATAGTTTTGACAAGAAACAAAAGATGGAGTTCAAGGAGAAATCTCAGAATAATGGTGAAAAGAAGATGAATGAGTCTTTATGCTCAAAGTGTGGAAAGAAGCATGGTGGAGATTGTCTTAAAGGGACTAGAAAATGTTTTAAGTGTGGAAAAGAAGGTCATCAAGCAGCTGAGTGTCGAAGTAATGGAAAAAGTGTTTCTAATGATGTGAATAAAGAAAAGACTGCAGAGAACGCACCAACAACACTTCAAGTGAAAGGAAATGGGGCATTATGCTAATAAATGCCCTAATCCAAGGGTTAGTGATGATCGACGTGAGAAACCACTTAAGGAAAAGGAAAAAGGGAAGTCACATGCGATCACCATTGGCAATGTTGAATATGACAACGATGTGGTGGAATGATTAAGTGTTTATGTAATGGGATTCCAGAATAATGTTGTATATAGTATCGTGTAATATTGGAATATTTATGTTTTGGTCTATTGTGGTTTTCAATTATTTTATGGCATCGGTAACCATGAAAAGTGATTGTACTATTTTTGGAAAGCAGATGATATGCACATAATGAAGGGATAAAGAGAATCTAATATGTTTGATAGTATTCATGAGATCATGATTGATATAAGGACTAAGTGATATCATGGTTTGAGGATATAGAATTTTGAGGATTTTGGTATGTGGAAAGTGTTAACTTTTAACTGCATTCATGTTTTTACTAAGGTTCAATGGATATTCATTCTTCAAGAGAATACATGATTAAGGTATTCACATATTTGTAATTTGACCAAAAAGATATATCTTATGATATATGGGGGATAAATGATGGCATTCACGTGATCATTTTATTTATACTATGAGCTTGGACCGAAGTATTTTAGATAAGCCTAAAGATTAGAATGGATTATTTTGGACATAAGTTAGTATTGTTTAAGGATAATTTTTTTTGATATTGTTGATGGGATGTTATAGTAATATAGCTTTAGAAAAAGGACAACCTACAGGACAGGCGACAACCCATCGCGTCAGACAAGGTTGTGGGAATCGAACCCACAACCGAAGTGCGACTGGCCTTTATCGCCTACAACTGGCCTACAGGAAGTCCCTGGTTAGTATAAACTAGTTTTATTTTATTACACAGTATAATATATGAAGTATAAGTTCATTTTTGGAATCGTATATGATTAACTTCACAATAGATGGGCTTATGTATTTTTGATAACTTTTGTAACCTTTTGTTTGAGAAAGATGGAATGACCCATCATTCTATAACATGATCCGCTAACACTTCACGAATGACAAATCCAACTTCATTTCTTTAAGAGTTGAAGTGGAAATTGTCCAAATAATGACCAACGGTGACACAATACCAAAATCACGAAAGTATTTCTTCTAATTCCAATTTCATCAACTTTAGGGAAATGATCTTGAAAACCAAAAATGTTGTCCTAGTGCTCTTATATCCGATGAATTAGATGGTATCTTAGATCATCACAAATTTATGGCTTTGTGATTTCTGGATTTTCCATAGCCATGTTCTCTACCACTCTCCATCAGAACATGATGGTTAGATTTCTCTTCCATATCCATATTTTCACCTATGTGGAAACCCAGTGATTAGTTTATTTGGGTAACCGTTACATTTCATACTTTTGTTTTTAAAGAATGGTTTTGGGATTACTTTTTATTATGTGGGCTTCTATTAAAGAAACTTTCAAGTAGTAAACCATTTATAACCCCGATGAATTTTGAGGGAAAAATTCATTTTAAGGGGGGTAGAATGTAACTCCCCGAGATTTTATGAAAAATATTCTTTTCATTAATGTCTTGTGTTGTATGCTACACCAAAAGGAGCTTGCACAACACGCATCCTTGACTTGCCTTTCATTACATGCAATCGCGACCTTCCTCGATAGCGTGTGTAGTACACAATACCGAGTTTCACTAAACAACGATATGCTATTAAAATATTATTAAAACTAGCCGTTATGAATAGTAATAACCACTTTTTGAAATTTTGTAAATTTTATTTTTCAAAATGGACTTTATTTTTGGATTTGGAATATTGAAATTAGCTTAGGGTGAAATTTTGGTACTTTTCAGATAACTTTCATATTCTGATGAATGGTGAAAATTACTAAATTTTAATTAAAAATAACTTTTTTTAATAAAAATAATTAATAGTGATAAATTATTAATTTGAGTGGTTTTAAAGTATATTTAGAATATATTTTTACAATTTAATACAATTTTGGTCATTGGATGTAATTTCACATTTAAACCAATTATAAACAAGTGTCAATCTTTTGATAGTTATTATCTCTTAAAAACACGCTATTTGTTTTGACGACGGGAACTAATTTTTAAATTAATTCATGCAACTAATATGTTCTGAATTTGGAAAAATGGACATCATTTATGAATTCTTAATATCAAATATAGCTTAGGGCTAATTTTTGGTATTTTTCTGCAAACTTTCCTTTTTTGATGAATAGTGAAACCACTAAGTGGTAGTTAAAAAACTGAATTTTTCATAAAACTTAATTTTACTGATTCTGTGAGTGGAATTTTGAAAATCAGAGAGACACCGTTAATATCAAGGACTAAAATTTGGTTCAATGAGATGAAAATAATTTTTGGTGAATAGTAACTTTTTACTTTTTTTTACCACAGTTAAAAGTAAATAGGGTAATTAAGGGTAAAAATGATATTATTATTACCCTAAAACAAGTACTAATTCTATTGGATAAGTTTAATTCGACCAAAAACAACCTTAGGAATAAAATATGACCATTTAGGCCCACTTGGATTAGATTAGGACATTTATTATTAATTTATTTAAAGAAGGGTTAAAATAGTTAAAATCAATGTTTAATAAGTAAACCATTTTTAATATAGTGTTATACATAAGATAAATTCAACTATAAATATTCATTAGAAATTTAATGATATTTCATACATAATAGTATTTTATTTGTAATTTTTAGACATTAAATAATTTAATTTATTTATGATACAACAATGATGCAGTAATTATCTTATTAATGAAATATTGACATAATTGATGTTATAAATACCCAAATAAATGTAATTTGAATCTTTTTATGAATTCCACTAATTTTCTAGGTTAATATGACATGTTAGTATTGATGTAATTAACTTTGTTCGAACTAATCATTCTGTTATGATTTTCACAAAAATCAATTACTAAATAGTGTCAAAATTGACATAAAATAGTTTTTAAAACAAATATTATATTATTAATTGTTATTTTATTCCTAAAAATCTAAGGTTCGGCCAAATGACTTAGATAAGGTTATATATATTAATAATAAACAACTTGGGGTTCGTTTGGCTTCTTATAGTAAGTTTATTAACCTTATAGTATAAGAACACAAGAAGACACGGTAAAAGTAAAATTATTTTACTTAATGTTAAATCTAAATGATAAGGTTAAAATAGGAACCTAAACTTGTCTAAATTATATTGGATGAGAGTATTTCGACCCATCCCCACCTTATCTTCTAAATGAATCAATTTGGAGCTATTTAAAACCGATTTTGACTTTATAATAAAATAATAGTTTTAGTTATTCCAAAGGTACCCCTCTCCTCCCTTATAAAAGGGCACCTCCACCCTCTCTCCCTCACACCACTTTGAGCCTTCAAGCTCGGACAACCCCTGCCAAATTCTCTTCTCCACTTCCTTAGCAATATCCTAGAGGTTCTGGTCTTCCTCAAAGACCAATTTTAGTTCCCTAAAAGGAGATCTCAAAGTGGCGCTTCAAAGAAGAGGTAATTTCCATTACCGATTCTTTCAACTTTATTTCTTCTTACACTTCTTATTATTAGATTGTTTCATTATTAAGTAATAACATAAGTATAACTCATATACTGATATGTTATTATATGTATGAAACAACCCTATTTCACCATCTATCAATCCTACGGAAAAAGAAATCACCGCGCGTGCATACGTACAGAATACCGTCTCCACGCTGTGGTGTAATCTATTTTCCACCACCACCTTAATTGGATGGGTATAATGGTGTAAATAATGACTATATATGACTACTATAAAGTTATATTGATTCTGAAATAGTATACATACACTCCAATACAATTCCACGATCATGGGAACGATATCATCGCTCGTGCGTACGTACGGAATACCGTCTCCACGATGTGATGCAATTCGTTCTACATGATCTTCATTGCATAATGATTATATAAATGAATTGAATGAATAAATATTATATATAGTACATTAATACCATTATGTAAATGATGTATCTATAACCTAAAGAGAAGAATAAGAATTTATTCGACAAAACACGCATAAGAACAAAAAGTTATAAACACTCGAATAACAAGTAGCAATGAAATATTACTACCAAGAAAATAAGAATATTACCATATATGATATCATAACAATAATTAAGATTCTGTAATAAGTCAATAACATTATTTAAATCATTATACAGGAGGTTCGGACTCTTATGAGGCAAATCAGACCTAAGGTAAGGGAAATATCACAATCTCATTTTTATCCGAGATTGTTTATTTTTTTGGTATTTACTGGGGTGTATTTTATCATACACATCCATGCTTCCTCAATATGTAATATTTATATCCTTATACAATAGTTTATATCAAATTTTACCATTCGGTTATTTTTTAGTAAAAGATATGAAAGGAATCTTTTGTCGTTTTTCGTACGAGGTACTTTTTGACTTTTCTGACAAAAGTACGAGAAGAATGTTCTCTTTTAACTTATACGACATGAATGGATTTTTAAATAATTATTTCCAAGAAGCTTCCCTTACAAGTTTTCAACTTTATTTTTAATCAACTTCTTTTAGTTTAAAATTCTATGACATGTTAAGAAAGGAGAAATGTTTTTGAAGTAGAAAGGATATTTTCTTCAAGAATGGAGTTCAAGTGTTTTATCAAAATTATTTTCCATCTATGATAATAAAAGGTTTCTGTTTTTATCCCTATTATTACTTTTATTTGATTATGTTGTGATGGAATTATTTTTATGAATTCCTTTATCTTATATGAATTGTTTTATGATGTCACGATGTTTAAGATTTCCATTTTTATTACATGGGTTATTCTATGATGTATGGTTTATGATTTTGTGGCACACATAATAATGGTATCATTATGAGATGGGTGGGACCTATATCTCCCTCCAATGCATTGGGTAAAGATTTTATATCTCATGATATAGACATGGCTGGAACGGTAGGTTATACCGGTTCAGTCAAACAGGACTGAAACGAGGAGTGAACTCGGTTCAGAAAGGGACTTTGTCCACTAAGACAGTCTTGGGAATGAGTCTTGACTAATAAGAAATGATTCTCTATGATTATGTGTGTATGCCACAAAGTTTCATGTTTTATGTTATGATTATTGGGATTACATTTCACTACTATGATTTATCCCATGTTATGAAATCGTGATCTCTTTTGCAGGTTATGATTTCCAAAAGATATGTTCTTATGAATATGATGTGATTGATATTTCTTTTGTTTACCCTTAATGAGCATTTGAGATCACCCTTTTATGTTTTCTTTTCCCCAGGATATAAAGAAAGGTTTTAGGTAAGAAAAAAAGGGAAGATCCTTATTAGGAGATGTTGAAGATCTTTCACCACAATTAGAAGATTTTATTCCAAGTTTCCAAGGACACTAAACTATTATGGTCCTTGTGTGTTTGTTTTTCTTATGTATTAAGTATTCCACAAAATTAATGTAATATCCATGTACTTAAAGCTTCGGGTCTCTACATTACCCATGTAAAATATGTCTAGATATGTGTTTTGATATATATGGAAGGGTTGAGAGCATAAGATGTTTGACGTTGGGGTGAGAGAGTGGAAAACCAATTGGGAGTGGTTGCGGGGCACCTTGATTTGTATTCTTTTGATGTTATGATTACTATATTGGATGAATTATTTGGTAAGGGTTCCATGGTGAAGTTGGGTTTTGTTAGTTGAAATTTATAGGTGCATGTTGGTTCTAAATTTTATTCACCAGTGCATTAGTAAGTTCTTTGCACATGTGAAGGAGAGACCTTGGATACAATCCTACTGATAATACTTGTTTTAATCACCCTATGTTTATATAAACTATTTTTTTTTCTAGTTTTCTATGAGGAATTTAGGGACTGATTTGAGAATTAATAGCTTGGTTATTAGATCTATTGTTGAGTCACTTCCATAGGACTTGTGTTATGGTATTTTTCTAAGCGACTTTTATCTATAATTGTTTTGACATTGTTCATGAATTGTGGGATGGTTTTTGTTACTTTTATATTATGAATTGGATTTTATTTTGGGATGTTTTATCCCATATCCTTATTCTATATTATTAATGGGAGTAATGGATTTTATATATGATATGTTTTTACCCTCAGTACATGTTTCCAACATGGGGACCACTAGAGGCCGGAATCGAAGGTCATTATCTTTCTTCATTCATTTCCATCCCAGGAGGGGTACCTTTGGAGGGAGGGATCATGACATAAAAATCCATACCTTTGTCTTGTGTTTTTATTCTGTAGCTTCCCAAAAGAATAATTTTTTTTTAAATTTTATTTTAAAATCACTCCATGAGACTGCCACTAAAAATAGACACCTTTTCTTTATTTTTTTAATTTCTTGTAAGTCAAATATTTTCTGTAATTGAATACATTAAATATTAGTCATATAAAATATTTAATATTATAATAATGGAAAAAAAGTAAATCAATTGAGATATTTTACCTTTAAGGACTCCCACAACTACTCTTTCATCATCTTGGGGATGTTCTTCTAATCAGGATATAGAATGTTAATCCTCCAATGGATCTACATGGAGATGTAACTACTAAAATGAATTTCATTTGGTCTAGTTGGGTTATTATTATCATGAATTTTAATATGTAACTTTATTTATCCATGAGAAAGTGAAATGTTTGATAAAGTTGTAGTCCCACATTAGCTGACTCTAGGAATCATGTTCTTTAGAGAAGAAGAAGAAGACTCTACCATAGGAGGCTCACCAGTAGTTTTGAAAATAATTTAAGAAAATTAACAGTTTTATTTCATTAAATAATTTAATTATTGGCGATTTATTAATATGAAAAATGTAAAAATACCTTGGTAAATATTATTATTCCAATGTGTCTAGTATTTAAATATAAAAAATGTAATGTTATTCTGAGTACCTATATATTATTATAAAATTGAACATCTAAAAACAATGAATAAAAAAATGACCATGTAAAAAAATATGTCAATACATGTGTAAGACTTAAAAAAAATTATTTCATGATTCTTAACCAATAAATATGTAATTTAAACTAATAAATATATGCATTAATTAAAAATTATAGAAATCATAAAAAATTATAAATTTAAATATCATAGTTACAAAAAATGTATTACCCCAGTTTTAGGTACATGATCCTTTATTCATGTATTCTGAGTCTATATAATGTTTGAGTTAATTTTTTGGAGGTTATGAGTGGGTTTTGGCATGTTGTAGAGGCTTTTTTGGAGGTACAAGGTTAGTAGAAACCATGCACAATCTCCAAAAAACCATGCAAGGAAGGACAGTGAGCACTGGTTAGGCACATGATTTGTGCATGGTTTGGCCAAATCATGCAAGTGCCTAGGGGAAACCATTCTTCTTGAAATAAAGGGAAATGCATGGTTGGTGCATGGTTTGCCTGACCGTGTGATCTAAGAAAGTGAGGTGTGGCCTTAAGATAGTATCACTACATGGTTGACACATAGTTTTCCAAACTGTGTGGCCTAACCATATTGAATACAGTTAGACCTCCTTTAATTGTGTATTCAATCTTAATTAAGCCTTAAAACCCCCATTTAATACACTATTCTCTCTATAACCCTATTTTATTTTACACTATAGGATTGAGATACCTTTCCTTTTGACCTGGAAGTGATTATTAGGAGAATAAAAGTGTACTAGAGATCTGTATTCATTGGTAAGTACCATTTCTTCATCATTTTTCTTAGATATATTCTTTAGCTCTCTATCAGAACCATAGATCTATTCCGTTATGGATATATCTATGTAGTGGGATGTATATATTGAGGATATATTGTTAAATCTAGTAAAGGGGATTTAGTTTGTGATCATATCTATAAGATCTAAGTACCATTATTCATTTTTTCCAACTGTTGAGAGGTAGGTGGAATCCCTCTTGTCGCCACTTGATTTAGAACATGAATGATTAATTATAATAAAATGTTTTCATTTAAATTTTTGTGAAATACTTTTGTGATTCTTGGTGTAAATACTGATTTGGTATTTCCTTTGGAATATTGTGGGAAAATATTGGTTGGATTAAAAAAACCCTTTGGTTTATAATTTTAAAATGTTGATTTGAAAATTACTGCTTTTTTTTATTCATGGAAATTGTTTTTAAATGATTTAAATAAATAAATTTATGTGGAATGGTTTTTCATGGATTTTTGAATACATGATTGGTGTGAGTTCATTTTCAATTGACGTGACCTTGTGGAAAGTGCATGTTCCATTGTGGAACTTGGTATTGGTCATCATTTGATGACTTGGTGGATCGATGTGAGACCAACCATGAGTATAGAACTATCACCTAGGAATGCATGGTGTGTGTAGAGACATGGTTTCAGGTATACAAAATTATTTTAAAAATGTTTTATGATTTAAAAGGTCTTCCTTGGAGACTGTTTATAGTTTTGATAAAAAAATGTTTAAAATTATTTTAAATTATTTATATTAATTTTACTAACAAGTTTGGTTCTAGTGGAATGAGTTGGAAAGTTATTAGGGAAATTCTACTAAGTTTAGACTCACTCAATTGTTAGACACTATTTTGTGTTTTCAAATTTCATCTATTGAGAAACAGGTAAAGGTAACTTATATCAGCTCTTTAATGATACTTATTGATACTGTGGGAATAGCTTATGGAGTTAGAGCTTAGATCATGGTTGGGTGTTGCTTGAGATTATTTCATTTGGGTATTTTGGAGTCTGGTTATAATTTTAGGGTTAATGTCTTTTATTTTACACTTGTACTATGATATGGTTTATTAGTTTGATTATGTTTTGAGTTGTATTTTGGTACTCATGCATCATATATAGGTTCAACTTTTTATTGATATTTTAGTTTTTATGTTTAAATTTCAAAGGGGAAATCATTCCCCAAATGTTAATGTGGACCTTGGAATTTATTTATAGCCTTTTGTGTCTTGTGGAAGTCACCTAAGGCCTAGTATAACCACCCAAAATTATCAAACTAATGAGGAGGGGTGGGATGTTACAAATGGTATAAACTTCTGTCGTTCCATATAATTTTTTTAGGAAAAATGGTTTCAGTTTTTTTGGTCCTGGAGTTGGAAATAATATTAGTCTGTCTCTTAGTATGGTAGTGATGAGATAAGATTTTTGGAACATGAAATGTAGAGTATAAAAAGTCTTATTTAACCTCATTATTCTGAATTTCAAGTTACTAGGGTGTTTGGGTACATGTGTGTTTTAAGACACTTGTAGGTGTATAGTCACGTCATCATCATGGGTTTGATTGATGGGAGTTTCATGAAATTAATTGATAGTAAGAATTACTAATAGTACTTGATTTTACATTTTGAATTTAAGGGATATTAAAATGGAAAAAAAGTGATGATTTTTAAAAATAGACAAAATGTATATTTTGAAAACCATGGTTTTAATATTTTCAAACGCGATTAAAATGTTTAAAATGGTTGAATTGTGGAAATATATGTTTTAGTATGTTTTAATTTGGTAAATTGAAATTTCTAAGCCTGTAGTTTCTAATATGTGAGACTAAATATATTTTTTTATTTATAGTGATTGGCATCAAATATGCATTGTAGAAATAAACTGGAGATTTTTTTGAAAATGTAGTTTCACCTGAGCCATAGGTGAACCAATAGCTTTCCCGAAGATTTATCTAGTATTTTTAGGGCATGTAAAAGTGTAATATGAATGATGAATCATGGAAAGTGGACCATTCGGTTTAATTAAAAAACAATAATCCACCCATGTTTCTAGGGGATTCCCAAAAGTAAAAATTAAAATTCTGGTTTAATCAGATGAATTGAGACTTCAATTTCATTGGGACACCATAGAGTTTAAAGTAAAGTCATAAATGTATATCCTGGAGGAATTGGAATTCCAATGGAGGGAATAAGCAGTTCAGGTTGAATTGAATCAAAGAATTCCATGGGAGGGTTTTAAAGAATTGTTTAATATTAAATTTTATCCTCACAATTTTCAGATTATGATAACAATAGACTTATTTATATTGAAGAAAATAACATCATGATGATAGAATATGTGTCTAAATTTATGAATTTATTTAACTTTTCCAAGGAAGTTGCTGTAAGTGAATCCTCTATGGGACACATTTTCTAAGTCGGGGTTGATGCCGATTATTCTCTCAAATATTATCGTTATTTTTATAATGGATTATAAAAAATGATCAACTGAGAGATAATGGGAGAAAGGGACATATTTGTAAATATGGTTGCAGGGAGCATATTTATTCGTACGGGAATAGGTGGGAACTATAATGATAGAAATAAGAGGAAGTGGGAAACCTACTTATAGAGTAGTGGGATACCTTGGAATCAAACCATCGGATCAACAAAAATTCCTCTTCGACTTTAGAGTTATGTGGAATGTTTTCAATGTGGTTATTTAGACCATATGAGGTTAGATTTTATAGAACCACCTAGATATTGTCAAAATCATAACCAAATGATGAATCTTTTGTGCTATTATTGCAATTCTCCAAGGTTGTGTGCTATAGAAACATCTCATGTTTAAAAGACATCATATTCTTCAATGGGATGGTATAATAATTCATGGAATTATAACCAATTAATCCTAGGTGATTCTAGAAACACCATGACTCCTCAACTATAAAAACTCAATAAGGTAACAAATAACAAAGTTTATTGGGTAAGAAACTGTATGGATTTGAGAAAGTGTTCATGGATGATCAATCTAGTCATTCAAAGGTGAGAGGTATGATTCTGTTAAAGTCTAACATTATGTAAGATTTGTTTGATATGGGCATGTCCCACTACTTTATTTCTTATTGGGTTGTCAATCATATGGGTTTTTATGTTGCGATTATGCCTTATATTTTGAATCTAAAAACTTCCCTAGGCCAAAGAGAGTGTGAAACCTTTATGTGTAAATATTTTTCTATAAATATTGATGGGGATGGGTTTATTTTGGATTTACCTGTGATTGATATGGATGTATATGAATTGATTTTGGGTATTATAGCGACCCAAACTTTTCATACATTACTATTACATCATTTTAAAGATAAAAAACATAATATTGTTACACATAGAGGACCCAAAGTTTTATTGTATTGGAAAAACTAGGACCATACATAAACATTACAACATCAAGAATGAACATTTATTCAATTCCTTCTTCTTTAGATTCTTATTAGAACTTGACATCTCCTTAGTACATGTAGTCACCTAAGGATATAAATCAAAATGGGTGAGCTAAAATCCCAATAAGAGGATAAATATGAACAATATAACAATGAGTGATCATAATCATGACATAGGCAAAGGATCTTGAACCTAAGAGGAAGCATAAATAAAAGACTTGACATGTGGAAATTCATAAAAATGAAACATCATGTCTTAGTGGTTAACTACCACACATAGTTGTGAAAATGGCTAGAATCTTTTTCACACAACATTTCACATTAACTCCTGATATTAATCACTTTACCCAATGAATTGAAGTGCTGTATAATTCCAGGCCCACCCATCACATTCAAACATTCATATTGCGCTATATAATTCCTGGCTCACGTCATAACATTATCATTATTATGCATGCCACATAAAACATAGATCAAAAATTAAGATAACTAACCCATATAAAGAAATGTGTTTCATCTCATAAGAATAAATTCATAAAAATTGGGTTCCCAAAAGAAAGTGGGAATAACATACTTGATATGATAACCATCAACCTTGAGTGAGAAATAAATGGTGTGTTCTTGAAAGAAGAGTTATTTTGGAAAACCTTTATTTGACATAAACTCTAGTAGAAAACATGTATATCCCAAAGGTAATATATCTATTAAAAAATGATTTTTAAGGAGTGAATTTACAAAAAATGGAGTGAAAAAGGGTGAACTCGAAGAAAGAATGTTGGGTTCGAGAATTTCCGCTAACCTTGTATCTGAACGCTTTATTTACTGTAATGTCATGTATAAACCCATTATATTCCTTAATTAAAAACTATAGAACATTTTTTACATTAATATTGTTAATTATGGTTTCATTAAGATATTTTATGGGCCTTTGGACGAGTTATAGGGTTTACAAAACTTTGCTCGGAAATGTTCATTTTTATGGTTTCCTTGAGTAGTTCTCATGTATTCATAAATGGAACTTCATGTAGAACATGGGTAAACATTAAAACTGATATTTAACTTTATTAATGATATTTAATAATTTTACATGATATTATAATAAATTATATTATATACCATGTGGATGAATCATTAGATGATGATTGTTTGGGTTAATTTGGGATTCTTCGACCACATCGAACTTGTTTTGTTTAATCATTTAGTAAAATGTACCTAAGTTAGTTAAAGAACGTGAAATAGGATATAATAAATATAATATAATCTGGTTTAACCATAAAAATGGTTTCATGACCATATCTGAATGTTTTAAAGTAAATTGAAAACATGTTGTTCTTGAAGGTGATAAATTAACACCTCACGAACAACGTTCTCTTTTATAAAATAAAAAGAAGCGGAGAAGGGAGTTGGATTATATAATAGACCATTAGTATCATAACATTCCATTATATGTATAATAATAGAGTTACAATACCATGGGGATGAATATAGGTGGGGAGATATTAATAAATGAACATGAAATTGAAAGGAATTTAAAAGAAAAAGAGAGAGAAAGGAATTACCTCTCGAATCCTCTTCTTG
The DNA here is from genome assembly GCA_963277665.1 of Viscum album. Taxonomy (NCBI): domain Eukaryota; kingdom Viridiplantae; phylum Streptophyta; class Magnoliopsida; order Santalales; family Viscaceae; genus Viscum; species Viscum album. The sequence continues at coordinate 184,208,555 of OY728155.1, read as the reverse complement.
ATATTCTCCTCAGAGAATATAGGCTTGGTCTTTTGATGAGAAACAAATATCTTGGATGCGGGGGAGGGGATATGGAAGATTTTTGGGAAGATTTTAGGCAAGGCTTGAAGCTTGAGTGGTGTGAGGAAATGAGGGTGTGAAGGGTGGTATTCAAAGTGGAGGGGAGAGGGGATTTCTCAATAAAAAATTCATTAATTTATTATTTCCCCAAAAGACAAGGATTAGTGAATCTTACATGACTAATAATAGTAACATTATCATTTGAAACCAAAAAAAAATTGGTCTTACATCAGGAGAACATCATTCATGACTCTATAATTAGCTTATTTAGCTTATTTTGTAAATTATGGTATTTCACTATTCATAAGAAATTCAAGTATTTCCAAGAAATCCCAAAAATTCACCCCAACCATTTTTTGATGTGTATAATCCAAAAATTAAGTCCATTTTTCAAAAATAATTTTATAAATATGATTAATTTAATTTTTAATTAAAATATTAATTTACTTGAAAAATACTGTTTTTAAAATTAAAACTGATTTTATAATGATTTCAAAAAGTGCATAAAGTGTTATAAAATTATCTTAAAACTAAAAAAAATATATTTTTTAAATTTTTAACACATTTTAATAAAATAAATATTCATTTAAATTAATTAATTATTTATAATTAATTATTTATGACTTACAAAAATACCAATACTTTTACTATGGTCAAAATGTCACTTATAAGATGCGTAAATTTTATTTAATTATTCATGGGTAAGGTTACTATTATTTTGAAAGATTTAATATTCCTAGGGTCATATTACTATTCATAAGGGTAGGTTACTATTCATATGGGTAGGTTACTATTCACCAAAAACTATGTTTTTCCTATCAGACTCCAAACATTATACTGATCACAACCATGTATGTTAGATTTTTTAAATTCAAAACATATAAGTTTAAAAATTATGTTCAATTATCAAATAGTATTTAATATCATAATATATCATTATGCTTACTAATGGGATTATACTATAAGGCATAATTATAAGAAGGTAATTCCATTGATAAAACTTTGGTTCGTTATAGGTATGAATTGGTTGACATAGTTCGAGGCCCACATCGATTGTTATACTTGAAAGGTCTATTTCACATATTGATATGGTGTTGAGCATCTATTTAGAGGATATTAGGAAGAAAATCTAAGTAGAACATGACTTTTAGTAGTTGTGGTTGGAACCATCTCTTATCAGATGAATCTGTTTAACTTGGAATCAATGGATGAGATTGGGAATAGAGATTCTCCAACTATTGTTGATAAATTTACCGATGTTTTTCCTAAAAATGTCTTATGGTTTCCACCCAAAAGAGAAGTGGAGTTTTGTATTTATCACATATTGGGGAATAGTTAAATTTTACTTCGGTCTTATTAGATGGAACCCCTAGAATTGAGTGAGATGAAAGTTCATTTAAGATATTTGGAATGTTAAGGGTTCATTTGGCCAAGCATATCTCTATGGGTACCACTGGTTTTATTTGATAAGAAGGCGGATGGAACTCTTGGAATTATTATGTATTATCTTAAGATTATCCAATTTATGATAAAGAATTGATTTCCTATTCCATGAATTGATGATATGTTTGATCAGTTTAGGGGATCCCAATAGAACTCTAAAATTAACATACATTTAGTGTATCGCCAATTGTGAGTTTGGAAGGTGGATATTTGGAACACAACTTTTAAAGGTAGATATGGCTACAATGAGTATGTGGTTATTCCTTTTTGTCTTATGAATGCACCATCCATCTTTATGGCATTGATTATTAGAATATTTTAGAGGTATCTGGATTCCTTTTTGGTGGTATTTTTTTATGATATATTTGTGTATTCTAGGACAAAAGAAGATCATGAGGAACACTTGACTATAGTGTTAGATATCTATTGAGGGAATCATTTATATGAAAAGTTATCAAGGTGTGTTATATGAGTATAAAAGGTACATTTCCTTGGACATGTAATTTAAAAAAAAGGAATTTCTATAGATACTAAAATGATAAAAGAAATTATCTCTTGGAAACCACCCAAGAATGTCTTTGTGATATATAGTTTCCTTGAATTAATAAAATACTATAGATTTTTTTACATGACTTTTCATGTTTGGCTTCACCGATGACAAATTTTATGGGGAATGATATTCGTTTCCAATGGAATTATGAATGAAAGAAATCCTTTCAAGATCTCAAGGTTAGACTAATATCTACATATATCCTCACGTTTAAAGAATATAGACATAGCTATATAGTCTATTGTGATGCATTAGGATCTAGATTGAGATGTGTTATCATACAAGGAAATCATGTTGTTTGCTTATGGATCATGGCAGTTATGGTTGCATGAGAAGAACTACACAATGCACAATTTAGAATTGCATGATGTGGTCCATTATTTAAAGAACTGGTGTCATTATATTTTTGGTGAGAAATTCACCATGTCTATAGATCATAAGATTTTGAAACACATTTTCTCACCAAGAGATTTGTATTTAAGGTAGCACAAATGGATGGATTATTAATAATTTTTGAATTTGATTTGATATATACACTGAGTAAAGGGTTCCATGTGGAGGATTGATTTATAAAGAAGTCATATGTTCAGATGGCTAAAGAAGCTTTAGAATAGTGGAAACTAATAACATTCATAGTGTATATCCATTTATATTTCTCATAACAAGGTGATATTGTTGTTTTTTTCTTCAGTTTCTATTATTCCCAATTTGGTTGAGCAAGTTAGAAAGGATCAAACATCTAATCTTAGATGTGTTACTATAAGGTGAAAACTCAATGCCAGGGATACGATTGGGGGATGGAAGATGTATAGGAGATCAATGCAATGATTTAGAGATCAGATGGTGGTACCATTTCCCTATTAGGAATAACTTCTTAGTTCCTAACACCATTAGAGATGGGATATTCACATTTGGATTGAAAAAATGTATACAGTGTTGAAACCATAGTTTTGGTGGATTTTCATGAAGAGAGTTATAGAAGAGTGTGTCTTGATATACCTTATAAATTAGTAGGTCAGGGTCGAGCATCAATAGCCAGTGGGTATGTTGCAGTATTTACCGATTCACATGTGGGAATGGGAGAAGATATCCATATATTTTGTAATAGGTTTTCCAAGGATGGTTAGAAAACATGATTACATATGGGTGGTAGTGGATCATCCTACAAATTCGGATCACTAAATCCTGATATTTGTAACCAATATGGTGGAATACTTGTAAAAAATATACATTCAGGAAATTGTAAAGATGTATGTATTTGTATTCTTGATTGTATTAGTCCAAGACCTAAGGTTGACATCTCAATTTTCTAAATCCTTTTAGAAATCCATTGGAACACAGTTGACTTTGAGCACAACTTATCATCCTCAAGTGGATGGACAATCTGAACATACAATACAAAAAATTTAGGACATGATTTGGGATTATGTGATAGATTTTGGTGGATCAAGGGAAGATAATATACCTTTAGTGGAGTTATCATATAATAAAAACCATCAAGTGTCAATACATATGGCTCATTTTGATGCATTGTATCAATTTCCTTGGCATTCACCACTTTTTTGGGTGGAAATATGTGAGACTTAACAAATTGGACCCAACCTTATACAAGAGAAAATAGAGAAGATTCATTTGATCATAAAGAGGATAGAGACGGATCAAAATCATCATAAATATTATACTGATCATCTTTGATGACCTTATTCATTTTAGGTTAGTTATTGTATTTTTTTAAGAATATCTCCAAAGCATGGGAGTTGTCATTTGGGTAAGTAGGGTAAGTTGTCTCCTCGATACATAGGCTCTTTTGAGATACTTGAATGAGTTGGTGAGGTGGCATAATGTTCGGATTTTATTATAAGGTTCAGTTTAGTGAACAATGTGTTTCATGTATCTCAGTTAAAGAAGTAAAAACCAAATCTTGACCATGTGATTCAATGGGATCATGTTGACCTAGAGCTATATACTACTTTACTGCATCCAACGATACATATTGTGGATATTAAAGAAAATATATTTCACAGAAAAAGAATTAGTCTAGGGTTGGTTTTATGGAAACATGGTCAGATTCAGGAATCAACATGGGATCGTGAGAAGGAAATGTTAGAGCAGTGGACTAAACTCTTCCATGTCAAAAAGGGTTATATAATTTCTAGAGACATAAAGGCCAATAGTGGGGTGAATTTAGAATCTGTCGCTTCAAGTACATGGAACTTTATTCATGTATTTTGATTCTATATAATGTTTCAGTTATGTTTAGGGAGGTTAGAAGGGGGTTTGGAATTTTTTTGAGGCTTTTTACTGAGGTGCATGGTTTTTAGAAATCGTGCAACATCTCTAGGAATCCATGCAAGGGAAGAAAATGGGCACTAGGAAGGCATATAGTTGGTTCACGGTTTATCCAAACCATGTGAGTTCCTAGGGGAAATGATTCTACTTGAATAAAATGTAAATTTAGGGTTGACACATGGTTTGTCTAACTGTGAGATCCAATAGTGTGAGGTTTGGACTTAAGACAGTAGCACCTCATGGTTGTCGCACTGTTTACCAAACCGTGTGGCCTTAACATGTGACCTATAGTTGGAAATCCTTAAATTATGGATCCAATCTGAATTAATCCTGAAGACTTCCTATAATCCCATATTTTCTCTATAACCTGATTTAATTTTTCTCCTAAGTCTTTAGAGACATTTACTTTCAATATAAAAGCAATTATTAGGGAAATCATAGCGTGTTGGAGACCTGAATTCATCGACAAGAACACATTCTTCATTGTTCTTCTTAGATAACTTTTTTTTATCTCTCTAAAAATCATTTATCTAGTCCAATATGGATATATCTATGTTGTGATATGTAAATCTTTATGAGATATTGTTGAATCTAGTTAAGGGAATAAGTTTTTTGATCATATCTTAATGATATAAGTCTTGTCCTTCATTTTTTCTAACCATTGAGAGCTAGGTGGATTCACTCTTATCTTCACATGATTTAGAACATGAAGGATTACTTATAATAAAATGTTTTGATTCATGTTTTAGTAAAATCCTTGTATGAATCTTGGTGAAAATCTCAATTTGGCATTTCCTTTGGAATATTGTGGAAAACAAATGTTAGATTTTAGAGAAACCCCTTTGCTTTATAATTTTAAAATGCTGATTTTAAAATTATTGTTTTTTTCGATTTAGGGAATTTTTCATTGAAATTCTTTAAACAAAAATGGTTTGTGGATTGGATTTATGAGGATTTTGGCATAAATGGTTGGTGTGAGTTAATTTCCATGAGATATGACTCCATGGAAGGGGCGTGTTCAATTAGGTAACTTGGTATTGGTCACCTTGTTACACCTTTGTGGATCGATGAGAGACTTCTAATGAGTATGGAAGTATTACCTATATATGAATTGTGCGTGTGGAGACATTGTTATAGATATGCCAAATGATTTTAAAATGGTTTAATGCTTTCAAATTTTTTCCTTGAAAATTGTATATAGTTTTGATATAAATTGTTTAAGATACTTTTAAATTTTTTATATAAATTATTCTTATAAGTATTTTCCTAGTGGTGTGAGTTGGGAAGTCATTGGAGAAATCCTACTGAGTTTAGACTCACCCCATACTTGGTCACTATTGTGAATTTGTAGATGTCATCATTGATATACAAGTAAATTCAAGGTATGCCAGTTATTTAGTGATGTTTCTTGATACTATGGGAATATCTTGTGGATTTGGAGATTAGAGAATGTCATGTGTTTCTTAGGATTATGTCATTGGTGTACCATTGATCTTGGATTCTGGTTGCACTTTTTTGGTTATTGTCTTCTGGTTTTCTATGATACTCTGATATAGTTTATTGGTTTGGTTATATTGAGTTGTATTTTGGAACTCATACATCATATATAAGTTTGGTTAGTTATTGTTTTGGTAGTATGGATGTTTAACTTTTAGAGGTTAAATCATCCCCCAAATGTTCTTGAGGTCCTTGACATTTATTTCCATCTTTAAGTGTCTTTGGGATTTTACCTAAGTCCTTATAGCACCACCACCACTTCTCTAGCCAATAAAGAGGGGTGGGATGCTAAAAAAGGTGTTTTTATATTTTTAATTTAAACAAAAATATAAAGACATCAGTTTTTTCAATGAAAAATGTACAACCGGAATCGTTGAATATAAATTTTAACACAAAAATAGAAAAAAGATAAATATATATATATATATATATATTTAAATTTCTAAATCAAAAAATAGAGTTTTTACAAATGTAAATTTTAAAAAATAATAATAAAAAATAACTTAAATAATTAAGAGAGTAACTTAGTGTTTTACAATATACCTTTAACATGATCGTTTTATATATCAGAAACTATATCCACATTTTAATCATTTTCATTATCAGGAAGTCATATAATAGATTAGGAAACCTCACATAAATCCATAACATCATAATAATCATCATCACCCAAATGAATACTTTTCCTTTGAAAAATTATAGACAAATGATCATTCAATGGGTCATTGACATAAAATATCTACTCATAATGTACCGCTATGATAAATGGTTCCTCTTTACAATTAAATATTTTCAAAACAACAAGTGTAAATCCATAATAATCAGGTTTCACGCCACTTTTACTATCATCCCAGTTACACTTAAAAACTATTAATAAAAATTTAGTTTAATAAAATTCCCATATATCTTTAGCAACCCCAAAATATATCATTGATGCCAAAATTTTGATTTTTATAATTTTCATTCAAAAAATAAAGTGTTTCAGTGACAACCATTACCACACTATTTTGAACGTTACACTTTTCATCTTGATGTTTTGTGTAAAATGTGTAACCATTAATATCAAAACTAGACCAAGTGATCAAATTAAGATATGTCCCCCTTGGAAACCATTTTAATGTTTCTAATACAAATAAATCAGTGTCAAATTACTCTTTAAACCTTAAAACACATGTATTTTTATGCTCAATCATCAACCAATTTTTATTTATTTTTGGATATCATACTAAAATTCCAGTAATATGTGATGATACATATGGTTTAACCTCATATGTATTGTTTAAAATGTATAAATGGGTCTACATAACTTCATCATGTGGAATTAACTTTATCTTTAAGATTTAAATCCATCTACCTTTACAAAAAACTGTCAAATATAGAGATACAGGTAGACTATTGTGCTCCAAATCATATAAATAATCGTTGTGGAACTCAATCACCTCTTCCTATATATATTTTTGAATAATACAGGCCTCTGGTCGATGAGTATATTTAATATATCCCTTTAAAATTATCATATATCTTTTAAAAGGATACATCTAATGTAAATAACTGACCCCACATATTCTTATCCCTTGAACTAAATGAATCACTAGATGCACCATTATATCGACAAAAAATTGGGAAATACTTTATAGTTGATAAAGTATGAGTTTGGATTCATTCTTCAACACATCTAATAAATTTGGATCAAATACTTTTCTATAAATGGATTTGAAAAAGTATCATAACCCAATGATATAATTTTTGATAGTTATTGACATTATACCATGCAGTGCTACTGATAATAAATGTTGCATCAATATATGATAGTGATGATATTTCATACTTAATAATTTCCAATCCTTCATTAACACAAAATTCTTCACATTTAAAGAATATCCACTGGGTACTTTAATACCATCCATAAATTGAAAAAATTCATCTTCCCACCCTTGATTAATGGGTGAAAATCCAAAGGTAATTATATTTTGTTTCCTTTTATAGTAGAAGATAACTTCAAACATTTCCCCCATGGATATTAACTCCAATATTTCATGCAATACATCTTTTGTATTTCGTTTTATGTATAACAAAGTTCTAATTAAACGTCCAAACATGTGTTTTTAAACATGAATAATATCAATTTTATGTTTTATCTCTAGAAACATCTTACAATGTAGCTTGAATAAGGTTGACTAGTTCTTCCTGATATTTTTTAACGACCAAAACATCCTTTATTTCCAAATGTAAAATCAATAATTTTTACCTTGTTTTAATATTTTTTATCATGAAATGTTTTTGGGGAGGGGGGATTACGTTGTAATAGTGGGTTCCTTGGACCCAAATATACATTGATTTTGATTATCATATCATGTATACAGTTAGTTATAATTGATTTATTCTTACCATTATAGTGTATAATTTTTTGCATCTACCATTTAATAGTAATTTCAATAGATTATTTTTCATATCAAAAGGTTATAAAAAATCTCAAAATATAATGAGATCCTTGATATACAAAGAAATTAATCTTAAACAGAGGTCTTATTGTCTAGATACATCTTACTGACTAGACCCAATAGATGTTTGAATGTCAGGTATTTGGGACTCATAAGAATTGAGAATTATTCTCATTAAATTCACACTAAGTGATTTCTAGTAGTGAGATCACGAGGAAATACCCATCAATTAGAACGCCACATGTTTTGGGTGTCATTGGATGTTCCCATCTATGGACATCTGTAATGGTCTCATGAATTGAGATCATTTCCAATGTGTTCTATTTGATAATTTACTTTGATCTAAAGTGAAATCCATGATAATGAAATCATGGTGAGGTATTTTGTGTTGGTTGCATCATTGGTGGCATGACATTGGTTGAATGGTCAAGAAAGGATTTGTCGCTTATTGGTTAAGGAAGTTATATATCTTGGGTCATGTTGATCAGGATGGTAGTACCTTGATTGATCCATGACCATGGTAGTCCAAGGTAAATTTTCTTAGTTAGATCAACAAATAATAAAGAAAAAAAAGGGTGATGACATGGGTGTGCATCCAACATTATTGATATTATATTAAAAAGTGTGTGTTCTTAGGTTGGTTGTTGCTACCGTGACAGTCCTTATCTCTTTAGGGTCCATGAAGGGTTGTTAGATCCTGCTCTTGGTCTATGAATAGTATTCACTACTATTGAGATAATAGGATATAGAGTCACACACAATAGCATCTAGTTTTAGTAGTGGGGTCGATCTGTCCTTCGGTTTGAGGGTGTCGCTGCTTTGATCTGCTGCCTATGAGTGTTTTGGGTGGTTTCTGTGGTCCTTAAGAGGGGTATGGTGGCGATGGGATTAGTGGGTTTGGTGTGGTGTTGGTTTCTTCATTTGGAATGCAGGAAAGTGAAAATGGGGTGTGTTTGTTGTCCTGATGTGATGTTAGAGGTTCGGTTGGGATGGTTTGGATCTATGCAATTTTTTGTATTTGGGTTTGCACTGCTTCAAAGATGCTGGAAAGGAATTTGCGGAGTGGAATTTGTCCGAGGGTGCGCTGCGGTAGCCTACGGTGTAGGGGGCATCGTTGGGATGGCCTGGTCTTCCTCGCTCTAGTTTGTTCGTCGTCCTTTGTGGATGTGCTATTTTAAGGTCCCATATCAGTTCGCTGGAGGGTTGGGAATATTCTGACAGGAGTCCGCCAGTGGGTTTGTGGATTTGGGCTGATGTCTACGGCCGCATCAGTGGGCATTCAAGGATACCGGTTCTGAGGATTGTCTAGTTATTCTGATGTTTGTTTCCCCTAGTTCGTGGTAACTCGACCATTTCTTGGTGATTTCAGCTCTAGCTTGATGGTTTATTTTTTTGAAGGCTTGAATTGGTTTTAGTGGTGAAGTGATGATCTAGTGAACAGGTGATGTGGTGAGGTCATTTATGGTTTCTTACATTTCCTTAAAAGTGTTTGCATAATAATAAAAAAAAATCAGTCAACTTAATTTTTATATTGGACATGGTCGGCCCCACCACTAGGGTCCTGGATTTTTCTATGGATATAAGATCACCAATACAATAAGTAATTTCATATTATTCTAGTTAAGAAAAATGGAAATTGAATTTATTTATTAATTTTATTTACATGTTTTGAGTAAATAAATGAAAAATATTAATTGAATGAATATTAGTATTCAAGGTTCATTTAATATTTGTGGGAACAATGAGTCAAGTTAATGAATCAATTATTATCATGTAATATATTTATTAAATTATATAAATGTGATAATAATTAATGATATTTATGACTTAGTTTAGTAGTCTGAATAATGTTTATATAGAGTGTTAATTGTTCAGGGGTTAGAAAGGCATTACCAGTTATTTTTCATAACACCCAATAACTAGAAGTAGAGAGAAATTCATTTATGTCTATTCATGGGATTTCTCTATCTTCTTCTTTTATCCCATGTTCTAGAGAGAGGATCTAGATCTAAGGATATTGGATTGAAATCCCTCTCTTTCATCGCAAAAAATGTGACGTGGTGATCGTCAGAGTTTATAAGGCATCGTCAGAACTTCACATTAGCTCCTAGATTTCAACAATCGGTGCTTGAAGCGCATCTGAACGATCTATAGGAATTCAGCTTCAGAACCTTCAACCAGTAATCACCAATGATGAGTAGACACTGATCACGAATTCAAATCTAAACCAGGAACTTTATGGTTTTAATATTTTTCTAAATATTCTTCACGCTAGATCCTCAACATAAATCAGGCAGTGATTTGCCAACATCGAGGATTTCATGTTGTTCGTCGGTGAATTATTTGTAAATCCCATCGTTCGGGGCTTCTACTGCATGCCCAGTACCTTTAATTAGTATCATAAGTATGCGTATTGATTTGAAGCCAAGAAAAAAAAATAATTTTTCATTAAATTAATCAGGGGGAGTTATTCTGGTCTCAATGTCATAAACCACATCTTAATCCGATATCAGATGACCAATTTGTGGTCATCTGTAATTTACGTTCAGATGTAAAACTGGTTGTTTTATATGGTTTAAATTGATGATAAATTCATCAATTCCAATGAGAATTGGTTTCTATAATAGTAATATTAGGACATCCATTCATTTCACCGAAACAACATTTTTAATTTTATAATAATAAAATTGTAAGGATATGTGGATACTTTCACATCTGAAACAAAATGGTTTCTTTAAAGGGGCTGGTCGTGTATATCACAAAATATAAAGGTGAAGAAAATATTGTGGGATGTGTGAATTAGTCAAAAAACAAAAGTTAGCCACTGAGCGGCCCCCCTTTAAACTCTAGCAGACCCCACCTAGGCGACAATGATATCTGTAGGCCGTCAATTTCACCGCCTCCCTTGTTTGGTGCTGCCCCCATGGTCTCCCTTCCTTGAGGTCACCCATCAGCCAGTACCTTCCCATCGTCGGTGCACTGCGCAATAGACCAACTGCCTGGACTCTCGTGAGACCCCTTCACCGATGCAACCTAGTTGTGTCACCCCTCCGGCAGTTAGGCAACCTATCGACTTGGCATGTGGCTTTCCCCAGTCACTGCTGCGGGATCTCTGACCACAACTCACCCCACTATAGTGATCCCACCAGATCAGCCTTGTTGAGGATCAATCTCCCTATAGAGGAACCAGATCGACCACCCTGGTAGACTTCCCCTCCTCCATCCCACTCCCATGGCTGAGCACCACCCACAGTCTCCCCCTAAAATGCCCCCTTCTCACTAAGCTCGTGGACTTTAGTAAATCTATTGTGACCGTAAATTATTGGCCCACCGGTTCAATGATAATCATAATATAAAATAACATGAAAAATGCAGGAATAAAAGGGACACCATATGTAATGTGGGAAAACCCCCAAATGGAAGGGGTAAAAAACCATGGGAAAATAGATGGATCACTATGGGGTAAAAGTAGGTACACACTCCCTCACTTATTCCAAGGAGAAAACCCTCGTAAAAATATCTCTTGAAAATGGTGGGAAACCATCTCACTAAATACCGGTCGAATAAACTGGTGATGAGAAATTGGATGAAGATGATGATTGGATGATAGAACCATTGGGGGAGATCCCCTTTTATAGGCTGCATCTCCTCCCCTCTTGGTGCCTTCTCCCGCTGGAGGCTTGGTGGGGTTTGGCCACCCACCACCTACCCAGCCCACCAACCACACCTTCCCTCTTTGACAATTAGGGGGTATCCCCTCTAAATAGAATAAACTACTGACACATCTCACACTTGGAGATTTTATTGAGAACCAATCAAATCTCCACACATCCTTTATATCTACCAAACCATGCTGCTCATGTATCTGCAAGGCCGCTTGAGGATCTTCACCGATTGAACTTATGAAATTTAATTACCTTTGTCAAAAAATATGCCAGATTTTCTTTTGTTTAAATCTTCTACATGTACGAACTTCCTTCCTCCACATCATCTCATACAAAGTGATATTGTACCCCAATGTGCTTATCCTGGAATGAAAAGATGGATCTCTTGCAATGTGCAAGGTGTTTTGACTATCAAAAAACAATGGAATATGCGTCTGTCTATGCCCAAGCTCCTCCAACAAATTTCACACCCAAATTGCCTCTTTGAAAGCCTGTTTAGCTGTCATGTACTCTGCCTCCATCGTGGATAAAGCCACAACTGACTGTAACTTCGAAATCCATCTTATAGCTTCTCCTGCAAGAGTAAACACATAACCAGTAGTGAATTTCCTTCGGTCAGAATCACCTAAAAAATCTGAATCAACATATCCTCTGATAGTAAAATCTAATCCTTCATAACATAATGCAGCATTTGAGGTCTCCTTGATGTATCTTAGAATCCTCTTCATTATGCTCCAATTCTCCCATCCTTGATTCTCCATGTACCGACTACCTACTCTCACTGCATGTGCAATGTCTGGTCTAGTGCAAACCATAGCGAACATTATACTACCCACTACTGATGTATATAGTACTTGAGACAATTCCATCCTCTCTGCTTCACTACTAGGACTCATCATTGAGGATAACTTGAAATTAATGGGAAGTGGGGTAAATATTGGCTTACAATATTGCATGTTGAAGCGTTTCAAGATTCTATGTAAGTAACTCTTCTGTGATAGACAAATATTCCCATTATTTTTGTCTCGATAAATCTACATCCCAAAAATCTTGTTTGCTGGTCCCAAGTCCTTCATATCAAACTACCTAGCCAACTGTGCCTTTGTTTCCTAGATCTGATCTTTATTGGGGCCTGCAACCAACATGTCATCCACATACAACAGAATAATGATGAAATCATTACCATCTGACCCTTTAAATATGCACAAGGATCTGAATGAAGTCTGTCATGTCCAAGGCTCATGATATAGGAATTAAATCTCTTGTACCAATACCTCAATTCTTGTTTGAGACCGTACATAGATTTGTTCAACCTGCAAACCAAGTTCTCTTTACCTTCTTTTAAAAAAACTTCTGGTTGGAGCCTATAGATCTCTTCATCAAGATCACCGTGGAGAAAAGTATTCTTTACATCCAACTGCTCTAGATGTAAGCTGTATGTATCACACATTTCTAGAACTAACTAAATAGTCATTAGTCTAACAACAGGAGAAAAAATTTCATTAAAATCAATACCTTCCTTATGAACAAATCCTTTGACCACCAATCTTTCATGATATCTTTCCACCTGGTCCTTTCCATCATTCTTGATCTTAAAGACCCATTTGTTTCAGATAGCCTTCCTTTCATGAGGTAATGGAACAAGATCCCAAATCTTGTTCTTGTGTAGGGCTTCAAGTTCCTCCTACATCGCCTCCATCCTTGAGGATACATCTGGACTCTAGGTCGCCTCCACAAAATAATATGGCTCTCCATCCACTGTCAATAATCAGTACACAATATTTCACTCAGTAACTTAGTCTGAGTGCCATACTGGTGCTATTTTCTCCCGAATTGACCGTTGTGGTCCAGAAGCAACTGGTACTTGATCATCGTGATCTAGTAATACCTCAGAGGAAACTGGTTCGTCCTTGGATTTGTCCTCTACTTATAATGTTTTAGTTTTTTTATTCTCCTTCTCCATGTCTCAATCAGTTTTCATTTTCCCCTTATCTTATGAAAAATGACATCTCTACTAATGATAAATTTGCAGGCAGTGGGGTCCTACAAATGATACCCCTTCACACCATCAGCGTACCCCAAAGAAAATACATTTCCTGGATCTCGAATCCAACTTCGATCTTTCCTGGTCATTAAACATTGCATATATAGGACTTCCAAAAGTATATAACTGAGAATAGTCATTGGGTTTACCATTCCACATGTCCATCAGTTTCTTCAGCTCAATATCCATTGAAAGAGATCAGTTGATCACATAATAGGTGATATTCACTGCTTCTGCCCAAAAAGTTTTTGCAATTCCTGCAGTCTTCAATATTTCCCTTGTTCTATCCAACATGGTTCTGTTTATCTGCTCTTCCACTCCATTCTACCGAGGAGTGTACACCACCGTGAACTATATCTTGATTACTTCCAGTTGAAAAAAAGTGTCAAACTCATCACTTGTATAATATCCACCATTTTCAGTCCTCAGACACTTGATCTTATTTCCAGAGTCAAGATCCTTCCACACTTTGAATGTTTTGAAGAATTCAAAAACATACGCCTTCATCTTTGATTGGGTACGCCAAAAATCTCCTGGAATAATCATCAATGAATGATACAAAGTACCTTTCTCCTCTTAGAGATATAACCAGTGCTTGCCAAACATTATAATGGATCAAATCCATGATCTCCTGACTTCTTGCGGTTGATGTCCCAAACTTTAACTTGTGTTTCTTGCTCAAAACACAATGCACACAAAATGGTAAGGATACCTTTGTAAGACCAGGCATCAACTTCTGATCTGTAAGAATCATCAGGCCTTGTTCTAACATATGGACAAGCTTCTGATGCCATAACATTTTCATTACTTCCATCGAGGTAGTTGATGAAACAACTATCTCCACCTCCTTGTATGTTTCACCCACAAGCACGTACAGGTTCTTTGATATCTTCTCCACCTTCATTACCATAAGCACATCCTTCACGATTCTCATCACTCCATTCTCGGTGTGAGTCTTGCATCTGTTGTCATCAATTTTTCCCAAAGACAATATGTTCTTTTTCAGGCACTTTACATGACTTACTCCTTGGAAGGTCCATACTATGCCATCATGCATCTTCAGTTTGATGGTACCGACACTAATGATCTTCAGAGTGTGATTGTTCCCCATATACAAAATTCCTTTTGGGATGGTTTCATATTGTTCAAACCATTCCTGTCGAGACGTCATGTTCCATGTTGCTCCTGAGTTGATAATCCATGCATCGTCGAGATGCTTCCTACTTCCAGTAGTCGTCGCTGCTTCACTAACTAGTATATCTCCACTTCCAGAAGTACTCACCACATTCCCCTGAGAGATATTTTCACTATTCTTCTTGTTCAAAAAATCCTTCTTGATGTTCCCCTTATTTCCACAATTGAAACATGTTACATTCTTCTTATTACTCTTTGATTTGGACTTTCCATGATTTTGGCTCCCACTAGAACCACGCTCCATCATCCTCCCTCTCTCCATTGACAGATCTTCTGCTTGGTGCAAAGTTGTCTATCTATTCTCCTTGTTCTTGCACCGAATTTCTTCTTCTTGAACTATAGATGAAACATCATTAAAGAGAAGCATATCCATCAAGATATTATTGGTGAGGTTGATAATGAGTTGGTCATACAAATCTTACAAACTCTGAAGTATAATCTCCAAACGTTCAGTATCCACAATTTTATATCCAGATGTCGTGAGATGAGAATATAGGTTTTTGAGGTTGTTGATGTGGTTGAACACTGATGAAGAATCCTCCATCCTAAGAGTGTACAATTTTCTCTTCAGAATTTTTTTTTTGTGTAGTGACTTGGCCTCGTATAACTTCATTATAGTATCCCATGATTCCTTTGCTATGTTTTTCTCTGCAAAGATCGATAAGAACCTATCTGACAAATCCAAATAGATGTTGGCAATATCATTTCAGTCCATATTGTTCCATTTTTCCTTCGTAACACCCACCAACTTTTCTCCAATTTCCAGCAGGCAATTATCCTTCTGAAGCACCGCCTGCATCTTCATTTTCCACAACGAAAAATTATTACCGTTGAATTTTTTTATCTCAAATTTATCGCCATTTAGACACGTCATTAGTTCAAAAAATCCTCCATTTCAAAAAGGTGTATTTAATAATCATAAAAAAAATTCTTATGTGAGAGTTCAACCAGAGTTTCAATCACAAAGCATACTCAAATTTACAAGAATTATTAATACCCAAAAACATGAACAACACTGGGCCAGAAACTTGCCTTTGATACCACTTGTTGGGACTATAAATGATTGGCCAACTGGTGCAACAATAATCAAGAGATAAAATAAAGTGAAAAATTCCAGAATAAAATAGACATCAGATGTAACGTGGAAAAACCCCCAAATAGAAGGGGTAAAAAAACCACGGGCAAATAGAAGGATCACTATGGGGGTAAAATTGGGTACACACTCCCTCACTTATTATAAAGAGAAAATCATCGTAAAACTCTCTCTTGAAAATGTTTGGGAAACTGTCTCACTAAATACCACTCGAATAAACTGGTGATGAGAAACTGGATGAAGATGATGATTGGATGATAGAACCATTGGGGGAGATCCCCTTTTATAGGCTGCATCTCCCCCCTCCTGGTGCCTTCTCCCATTAGAGGTTTGGTGGATTTTGTCCATGCACACCTACCTAGCCCACCTTCCATGCCTTCCCCCTTTGACAATTATGGGGCGGCACCTCCAAAGAGAAGAAAGTACCGAAAAAATATCCAACATCTGCCCTTGGCCGGCCGACCTTCTCAGACGGCGGACCCCTTACTTTCCTGTGGTCGGCCACCACCTCCAGAATAGCAATAACCACTGACTATACTGGACTAATAAGACTGCCTACTAGTTCAACCTTTCCTACTGCCAATAGGTGGATCCAAAACACCACCAACCGGACACCACACCACTGGCTTCTGATGGCACTAACACAAAACAGGGGAAGGGAAGAGTTGTCCTTTATCAGCGCTAAACAGAAAGCACTGATAAAGGGGTATGCCTTTATCAGTGATATCTAAAAGCACAGATAAAGGTAGCTCTTTATCAGCACTAAAAAAGCGCTGATAAATGAATGTTTTATCAGCGCTTTTATTTTAGCGCTGATAAAACATACCTTTATCGGTGCTTTTAACGAGTGCTGATAAAGGTTCTGTCGGTTTTTATTCAATAACCCTAACAGGACATCCTCACTTGCACGCGGTCAAGCTCTCATGGAAGATAAACCAGCACCCTCGCCACGCGACCTCGTCCTCCTCCTTCCTCCTCCTCATCCTTCTCTTCCTCCTCCTTCTCCGCCACCGCTGCCGCCTCTGCCCCCACTCCTGCTACCACGACCGCCCCTGCCTCTAACGCCTCCACCCTCGCTGCCGCGACCACCGCCGCCTCTGCCGCCGTTGCCGCCTCTTCCTCTGCCGCCGCCACCGCCTCCACCCTCGTTACCCCGACCGCCACCGCCTCATCCTCCTTCTCCTCGTGCTCTCAAGGTGGGATGTGAGTTCCATGGATGGTATTCCCTTGGTATATTATTTATATATTGTGTGTGTGAGGACAAAATAGTGAATATAGATGTGAGATAGGAATGATACCATATCTTGAGACTAATTCCAATAAGGATTTCCATAATAGATAGTGTGGTTTTAATATGATTATGATTATGTATGGGGATGTGATTCATAATTAGTGATGAGTGTTGAGGATGATGCATGTTGGTCAACTTGTTTTAGAAATTGTTTTTCTTCATTCGTGCCTTGTACTTGCACCCATGAATTTGAATGTGAGTATGCGTACACGATAGTTGACCTTCTTAGAGAAGAGTTTCTGGAAGAGTATAAGAGACATGAAGCAATGAAGATCATTAGAGTGTTGGAGAAAATGTGGTTGCTACAAACAATGTGGCAATCGTCTTGTGTAATGCGGCCTAAGTTACAACTTGCAGGTATTGTACTTTATTTTTTTCTAGAGGGTTTTAGTGTAAATGCATTTTGGAATGATCATTGCTATTCATTGTCTTTTAGGTTTTTTTGACACCCAAGGGGAAAGGGTGAGGTCTGCAGACATTGGAGGATATGTTGAAGGGTGACTTTATGAGAAAAAACATCCTATATTTTTGAAACATTTTCATAGTATCTAACATATAACCAAATGGCCTCTTTGCCCTTCAAGCTCCCCGAACCCCGATGGTGATCGGGGTTCAGGGAGCTTGAAGGGAAAATATGCCATTTCTCTAACATATTCACACACAAAATCACCCTTCGACATATCCTCCAATGTCTGCAGAACCGACCCTTTCCCCTCAGCTGTCAAAAGAACCTAAGAGACAATGAATTGAAACGATCATTCCAAAATGCCTTTACACTGAAAGCCTCCAAAAAAAAATAAAGTACAATACCTGCAAGTTGTAACTTAGGCTGCGTTGCACAAGCCGATTGCCACATTATTTGTAGCAACCACATTTTCTCCAACACTCTAATGATCTTCATTTCTTCATGTCTCTTATACTCTTCCAGAAACTCTTCTCTAAGAAGGTCAACTATCGTGTATGCATACTCACCTTCAAATTCATGGGTGCAAGTACAAGGTACGGATGAAGAGAAACAATTTCCAAAACAAGTTAACCAATGTAAGTATTTAATGGTACCTTTATGCTTTGTAGCATGTTTTTTTCTAATTTATTTATATGTATATGTGATAGACATACTAGGTGATATGTTTTGTATTATGGGTTTATCAGGAGTCTGTATGATTTCCTGTTTCCACATTTCATTTTAAATAGCATGTTATAATTATATATTTACTGTACCCTAATGGCTCAAATAGTCAGGCATATTGTAGATGTTGCTAGAATGCTGTAGGATTATTTTTCCCCAATGGTAGTACATATTTAGGATGTTTTCACTAATGAGGTATAAATTTTACTTATTAATAAAGAGATAAAATTTATAATCTAGTTAGTTTTGGGAGAAAATTCAGTTTCTATCACAATTTATAAAATAACACCAAAAGAGCATTAGTTGTTTGAATTACAATTTGATGATATAGAATATAATGGTTTCTTATGGCATAATACTTTACCATGGGGTTTTATAGTTCTCTAAAATAGATGGTTGATTGGTATTTATTCTTTTGTTGGACTATTGGAGATTGAACCTGATGAGAGTCATGAATATGTATCCTCATCCACGCATAGATAGTCACATTGATCATATATGAGGTTCTATGATCTTTTCCAAGATAAATTTGACATTAGGATACCATTAGATGAGTTGGACATCGATGGACCTACCATGGACTGCTTTTATGAGTAGTTATGGATTGTATGATTTTTAGCAATGATTTTTGGTTTAACTAATGCATTGGTTGTATTAAGGGACTTGATGAATATGATATTTCATCCTTTCCTGGATCAGTTTTTAGTAGTTTTTTTCAATTAAATATTAGTGTACTCCCAACCCATAGTTGATCTTGACCAACATCTTATCATCACCTTGAGTACATTGAGATAACATCATATTTATTACTATTTTCTCCTGTTACTCATTGGTTTCCTCTTGTTCGCATGTCATGTATTTTCTAAGGCATCATTCAGTCTTTGTAAGACTAACTTGGAATAAATTTGATATACATCAGATTAAATCAGATATCTTATACATACACGATGTTCACCCTACTGGACACACTATGTATATGGATTTCACATGTGTTTAAAGGTATTTGTACCATGATTTGTTTTTATAAAACCCAAACAATGCTACCTAATTAATAAAAAAATAATATTAGGAAAGTTCTCGAGATCAAACCCATAAAGACGATGAATATGAATAAAGAATGGATGAATGCCAATCGGTTGACAAAAGAGTATGAAGATGGCATGAAAGAGTTTATCAAGTTTGCAGAAGATCATGCATGTGACCCTTCACAAATCCTTTGTCTGTGTTTATGCTGTTGTTATTCAAGACAAATTAGTCTAGAGGAGTTGGAAGAACACCTGATCTGTCATGGAATAGATCGAAGTTATACATTTTGGAATAAACACGGGGAAAAAACCATTGTAGGTAGTGACTCAGAGAACATGACATTTTATAGATAATCTGATATGATTAGAAGCGTGAACACTGAAGACGATCGTATGGAGGGTGTGATGTGAATGATGATGAAGATCGTATTGAGGAAATGACAAGGATAGTTGAAGGCGAACTTCTTGATTGCCCAAAATTGTTTGAGAAGTTAAAGAGTTGTGAAAAAACGCCATTGTATGTTGGTTTCACTAAATATACAGCATTGTCAGCCGTATTGAAGCTGTATAATTTGAAAGCAGGAAACGGGTGGAGTGACGCCAGTTTTACGGAACTACTTGCTCTCCTGATTGACATGCTCCCATAAGATAATGAACTCCCAAGCCGAACATATGATGCCAAACAAATGCTATGATCGATGGGTATGATCTCTGAAATAATACATGCTTGACCGAATGACTTTATATTTTTTCTCAAGGACCACAAATCACTTAAAGAATGCCCAAAGTGTGGTGCTTCCCGATACAAGAAAGATAATTCTAGTCCTACGAAAGTTTTATGGTACTTTCCAATCATTCCTAGGTTTAGACGCCTATATGAAATTGAGGAGACTGCAGGACAATTGACATGGCATGAAGATACAAGAATTAAAGATGGGAAACTACGTCACCCTGTAGACTCTCCTCAGTGGAAGATAATTGATCACGAGTATCCTGAATTTTGGAACGAGCCGAGAAAACTTCGTCTGGAATTATCTACAGATGGGGTGAATCCTTTTGGTTTTCAAAGAAGCAGTCACAGTACATGGCCAGTTATGTTGGTAAATTATAATTTACCACTGTGGTTATGCATGAAATGAAAATACATCATGTTATCTATGCTTATATCAAGACCAAAACAACCAGGTAATGATATTGATGTTTATTTGGCCCCATTGATCGATGATTTGAAAATATTGTGGGATTCAGGTGTTACAATGTATGATGATTACAAAAATGAACAGTTCACTTTGAAATCCATGTTTTACAAGATGATAAATGACTTTCCTGCTTATGGAAATTTGTCAGGATATAGCATTAATGGAACTCAAGGGTGTCCCATTTGCGAACAAGGTACACAGTCAATTAGGTTGAAACATTCATCGAAAACTGTGTTTCTAGGACATCACATATTTCTACCCCGACAAAATAAGTACCGATATTAGACGACAACATTCGACGGAATTTCAGAGGAACATACAACACCGTCTCCACTAACATGTGATCAATTTTTTGAGAAAGTGAAAGATTTGGACACTACTTTTGGTAAACCGCTTTCAAAAAACCTTATGAAAACTGTTTGGAAAAAGAGATCAGTTATTTTTGAATTACCATAATGGAATTGTCTGTATGTCAGACATTTTCTTGATGTTATGCATGTTGAAAAAAATGTATGTGATAGTATCATCGGCACGTTTCTAAATGCACCCGGCAAAACAAAGGATGGAATTAAGGCTAGATTGGAAAAGGTTGAGATGGGAATACGAGAAGAGTTGGCACCAGGGAAGGGTGAAAAAAGAAAATTTCTTCCTCCTACTGCTTACACTCTTTCCAGTTAGGAGAGATATCGGTTTTGAAACTTCTTTAATGATGTAAAGGTTCCATAGGGGTATTCATCAAATATCAAGAACATCGTGTCAATGAAAGATTTAAAATTAAAGGGTCTAAAATCACATGACTGCCATGTTTTGATGCAAGATCTAATTCCTATATCTTTACGTTTCATTTTTCCCAAGAATGTCCACCATACATTAACGAAGCTCTGTTTCTTCTTCAATGTTATAGACCCGGCGAAATTGCCAACTATGGAAAGAGAAATTGTCGTCATATTATGTGAATTGGAAATGTTCTTCCCACTGACATTTTTCGATATGATGGTTCATTTGATGGTTCATTTGGTGAGAGAGATTCGACTATGTGGTCTTATACATTATAGATGGATGTACCCCACTGAACGGTATATGAAGATTTTGAAAGGGTATGTCAAAAACCGAAGTCTTCCAGAGGGTTGTATTGCGGAGCAATATATTGTTGAGGAAGCTATTGAATTTTGTGCCGAATACCTATCTGGTGTGGAAATCGTTGGCCTACTGGAATCTCATCACAGTGAGTGGCTTGAGGGTGAAAGAATTTCTGGAAGATAGGTTGTCACAATCAATATTAAAGATCAGGAGCAGGCCCACCTTTACGTTTTGCATAACAGTTTCGATGTTGACCCATATGTTCAAACCCACAAAGAAATTCTTAGGCATTTGAATCCTTCTAGGGCTGAAAATTGGATATTAGATACACATAATACATAGTTTATAGGATGGTTTCGAGACCATATTTTTAAGCAGTTAGATAAAAATCCAGACTCAATTTCCAAACGACTTCGATGGCTAGCTGGAGGAGCAAGTGTGTACGTATTATCTTACAATGCTTATGCAGTTAATGGTTATACATTCTATACTAATGAACATGATGAAGAAAGTACCATGCAGAATAGTAGGGTTACACTTGTGGTTGAGGCGATACATGTTTCCAATGCTAAGGACAAAAATCCAATTTATGCGAATATGTCATACTTTGGAATCATCAAACAAATATGGGAGTTGGATTATATGAAATTCAAAGTGTCGATTTTTCCATGAAAGTGGGTTGATAATAGGAGTGCTGTTAAAATAGATGAATTAGGATTCGTGAAAGTTTATTTCAATAAGGAAGGGGTGAAAGATGAACCATTTATAATGGCATCACATGCAGTACAAGTATTTTATGTTCTAGACCCCGCAAACTGAAATTGGTTAATTGTTCTGTTATCGACTAAAACAACTGAGGGGTCAGATGAAAGTTCAACGGAGGTTGACCCTTTTATAGGGACTTCACAATCATTTCGCAGCAGTCCAAATGTATACGACGTTTTTTTTGTCAGAGGAGACCACAATGAAGGAATTTACATAGTCGATAGAGGGGTCAAATCGCTTAAGCCTTTAAAGAAAAAAAGAGAATACAATAATCAGGTTATTTGTTTATTGTAACATACATTGTGTTATGTTATGTTATGTTATTATCTATTCGCTTCTGTTTTTATGTAATCTAAATTAAATATTAAACCACTTCTGCAGATAATGACTTCTGCACCTGCTGATGCGCCAAATCCCAAGGCACAAAAGGTCTCTCTACCAGCAGCTAGTGGTCCCACTGCAGAGCAACAACAGGTTTCTCAACCAGATGCAGGTGGTCCCAGTGTAGAGCAACAACAGGTTTCTCAACCTATTATTGCTAGTCCCAGTGCTAAGGTTCAACAGGTTTCTCAACCTGTTGCTGCTGGTCCCATTGCCAATGCTAGCGCTCTGGGGGAAGTTATTGATGCTACTTCTGAGGAAATGGTAGGAAATGAAACCCTGGAAGTGCAAAAAAAAAACAAGAGCGTCATACTTTGATAGTGTTGGCCAAAATCCTTAAGGCAAAAGCAAAAGGCATCAAATTTGAGGTGGGATGGAATAAGCGAGGACAACATGTTAACTCCAACAGATCCATCTTTAGTAGCTACATTGGAATCATCACTCAGAAATGTGTCCCGATTGATGTACTGTCAAGGAACCATGTTGTCACCAGGATGAAGACACTAATGTGGGAAGAGATTATGGTAACATTATGATATCATTTTTTTAATTTATTAAAATAAAATAAAATACCAAAACATTGACTTACTCTTCATCATCCATTGCAGAGTGCATTTATAGTAGATGTCTCACACACGGAATATGTATTAAGAGTTGCAGGAAGGATTCATAGAGGTTTCCACACAATTTTAATGAAATATCATCTTAAAGATGCAGAAGGGAAAATCAAGCCGCACCCACCTCCTCTTTACGCACACTAGATACCCCAAGGAGCGTGGGATGCATTTAGCAACCGTCGTGGGGAGCATACTTTTCAGGTACATTGTGTGGGGTAATACGTTGTTTGATGTTTTCTTGTATTCATTACTCTGATTGATAGTTTTTTATTTATGAAACAGATACTAAGTGCTAAAAATAAAATACGCGCAACAGAACCAGTGTACCCTTACCGTAAAGCAAGGATGGGGTACGCTGAACTTGAGAAAAAATTGGTACATCTTTTAAATATACCCTACTACTAGTATGTGACATAAAAAAACACCATAACCATGTTTCTATTTTTATATGCAGATTGATGAATCGAAATCGAAATCCATATCTATCCCACGCCATGTGCTATGGAAGGAGGCTCGTGTAAATAAAGAGGGGACATTGATAGATGAAAACACACAAAAAGTATGGGAAACATGTGTAAGTATGGCATAATATAAATTTGAGTTGCTTTAAATCGCTATTACATTACAATAACTACTTATTTTTCTATATTTTCTATCTAAAATAGTCACAAGAAACAACAACAACCACACCAGATGCAGACATACTTTCAGCAGCCTTGAAGCAGCTAGAAAAGTATGGTCGCGTTAGAGGTGTGGGTTTTGGGGTGACACCCCAAACATATTTTCAAAAACAAAAACAAGCGGGGGATCAAAATGAAAAAAATGGAAAAGCTGCAAGAACAATTATCTATTTTTCAAGAAGAATTACAATACCAGAGAGAGATGATAGAAAAATTGATGGGGGAGAGGAAAAGAGAAGAAACAACTCAACAACAACCCGTGCGTGATGATCTCGCCCCACCCCCACCAGATTTGAGGCGATCCATTCCCCTAAAAAACCTGACTTAGATGAGGTAATCAATGTTTTAATAATTGTTTCTATGAAATGTGATTTATATAGACACTAATATCTTTCCTGTACTAATATTCCATAGGGTTAAAATGACTATGATTTATATTTTTCAACTCCCACCTATCACCTTGTAGCGAGGGCTACGGTGTTCAATACGCAAAACGACATGCTACATAATAGACAGCTTCCAAAAGATCATCTTAAAGTGTCAATTAACATAGCTAATGAGTCGAGTGCCGATCTACCTGATCCAAATGACAATGAATACATTCATACGGTTGAACAAGCTATTGTAACATTCATCGCATGCCCGGTAGTTCTTATAAAAAAACATGTCGACAAAAAGGTATTCATTTCTAATTTATTTTTCAAGCTGGACCTTTAACATTTAATGAAAAAAGGTCTGAACTGATGACTGTAATTACATAATGACAAAGACTGTGGGGTGAAACAAAATATTAGCTCAAAAATATCTTAAGGATCAGCCAACCGATTGAAATGGTCTACTGGGAGCACATTCACCCCGCCCGTTCTATATCCATAGTTAATATCATTGCAGGATCATGTGGATACAAAGTTGAAAGATGACAGTACTCACATAGTTGATTTTGAAAAAAAAAGTATGGAGAGGAGATATCAGATTTCATTAGTGCTGAAAATGTAAATTAACTCCTCAAGTATTAATGGCTAGGCACCTCAGTAGTAAATGTATACATGAGGTATGTTTTCATGATTTGATTTTACAAAAGCTGATATACTCTGATAATTTTGACTAAATACATTTTATATTTGTCGCAGACGTATATATGAAAAACAATTGAAGGTATTTCCCAATGAACAAAAATTTGGACTCATTAGTCCTCACACCACATCTTCAAAAGACGAAATAGATTCTGTTAAAGAGGCTGCAATAATGTCAGCCCTGCTCAAATCATTTGAAAACAAAATTACGGATGACAAAATCTTTTTAATACCAACTATGTAGGGGTAAAACTCTAAAATTTAATCATATGAACTATATTTTTCATTTCTTTCTTTACTTATTCCTTTTTGTATTTTTAGGGAGCATTGGATGCTGATTGCAGTCAATTTGGATACTCCAAAGATTTATTTTCTGGATTCAACGCATGGATATCCCACAAACCGACCACACATGATTGAATTTGTTAATTTCTAATACACTAGATCCAAGATTTTAAAACTAAACATCTAGTTATATAATTTATGTTATCTTTTAATGAGGATTCTGTTATGATAGGGCAGTGCATCAATATCGTCTAATACATGGAATGAATCCAGGGCATAAGGATGAGCACACCTACAAGATCTACAACTGGAAAAGTATCCGGGTATATATAATATCATTTCACTATCCAAACACATATCAAAACAAATTACTTATTGTTGTCGATGTTTCTATAGTGTCCAAAACAAACAAATAGAAAGGACTGTGGTTATTATGTTTGTAAATTTATGAAAGATATCGTATTTCGTCAACAAACTAGCATCCCTAATGAGGTATTTCTGAAAATAATTATGAGTTCATTTAAAATATTTATTAATACTTTGCGTATTTATATTTTTTCAGTACTACTATGACTGTCACAAAAACACATATTCATAAGATGATATACATGTGTTTAGAAATGAATGGGAAACATACCTGATGGAAGATTGTACACAAATAGGATGAAGGTGAATTCCTACCACTTATGTTGTCTATATATGATCATTTATTATCCTCCAACCTTCTTTGGTGAATTGAGAATGCTATGATGTATTGAAATCCTAATTTATTACTCAATGTTTTCTATCCCTGGATTCATATTATTTATCTTTAAACAAATCAATATTGAAGTAAGGCATGATGATGTGCAGTGTGTATGGGGTGAACAATGAAACCAACGAGGATCAACAAAATCCATTTTCTGTATCTCGTTTTTTTGAACTTGTATTTGGGCACATGTGTTGTTGTTTGACTTGCACAACTATTTCTAGGTAGATGCATGAGATAATCGGTATCATTGAGGGATTTTTTGGAACCAAAATATGTGTCCCAGGATAATTCAAGTAAGGGAAAGGTTGGTTGAGATGAAATCCAAGCTCAAACGACCAGTACATCATCAAAAGAATCAACCCTGTGATGCACCATCATGTAGAATCTGGTCCTCGTGATGTTTTGAGGTGTTTATAGAAGGTATGGGGAGTCTGATAAGCCCCATGGCCACCATAAATAATGTTTACAGATAGCTCCACATGTTTTTTGTGCCTCGTTCCTCTTTACAAGGATCACGCCATTCACATGGTCCATCTTAGCATGTATGTCCCATTCATCCCATTGCTACTCTTGGAAGAACCTAAGAATCTAACAATGTATAAGCCCCACAAAACCCATACTCATCCAACCAAGAGTATTACTAGTGTGAAGGGAAGCTAACCATGTGTAATACCCACAACCCACCTCTTTTAAATATATGGGTTTTGATCCTTGTATTCTAAATAGGGTACGTAGGAAGCCTCCACGTGGTTAAATCCCAACCAATGGTAAACCATGGTGACCCCCTCACTGGGGTACACCTTCACTTATTTTACCTCTTGTATTTCCCTTAGTGGCATCCGAATAATTCTTCAAAATGAGAAACCTTACCTTTATGGGATGTACCACACTTGGGTCAGACCTTATTAGGCGTTTTGATCCATCTATCAGGTAAACATTCTAGGTTCTCCCTCCTAGAGATGTACCTACCTAATCCACCTTTATAAGTGTTTTGATCCACCCAGGTCTTACATCTCTGTAAGACATTAAATCCTGACCCTCTATCCTTGTGGGATGTTAAACTCATGGAATAACACAAGTTAAACATGGGTTTCCATTAACATATTCAACATTAATGTTTAATCAGTCCTTATTAAGGTATTCTGGAGGTGTGGTTTTATGTTTTCTAGAAGATTTCGGAAGATTCCATGCTTTATGTAGGTTATTCCATGCTTTTACATTATATGATGATTTTATTATGCTGTATTTTCTTGCTAAGTGTACTATATGAAATGTTTGTGTGGTTAAAAATGTGTTATCAAAGGAATTTGGGGTGTGTATAGACTTGAATGTTATTTTTAAAATGAATGCAGTTGTATTTCTTGTGGATTTTCATGATTAAGTCCTTTAAATGTGTTTGAAGAAATGAGAAAGTTGTGTGATGGGTGTTTTCAAATGGATTTAATGTGTTTGTGAATTTTAAAGAGGGTTTTCTTATGAGATGTAGAGAGTCTATATATGTGTATTTACATTGAATGAAAGTACATGAGAATGTGTTGATATATATAATGTGTATAATGTAAATTGATCACAATTTCCATACAAGGTTTTTTTATGATGTGCAGGGGACAGGGTGAGAGGGAAGGGGTGGTTTTCTGGGGGAGGGGGAAGGGGGAAAAGTTGTACGGGGAAGGGGTAGGGGGTGTGCTGGGTTCTTTTGAAATATGTAGGTTGTGGGCAGGGGGTGTGCAATGGGCAGGGGGAAGTGCAGTGGGTAGGGGTGTGCTGGGGAAGGGGGCAGGGGGTGTTCAGGGGGCATGGAGTGTGCAGGGGTAGGGGGTGTGCTCGGGGGTGGGCAGTGTGTAGGGGGTGTGCTGGGGAAGGGGACATGGGTGCTTCTTTTTTATGGAATGGGGGGACAGATAGCCATATTATTAAACTGTGGATGTGCTGGGTAGGGGTGTTTTTTGGGGGAGGGGGAAGGGGGAAAAGTGGTAGGGGGAAGGGGTAGGGGGTGTGATGGGTTCTTTTGAAATATGTAGAGGGTGGGAAGGGGGGTGTGCAATGGGTAGGGGGAAGTGCAGTGGATGGGGGTGTGCTGGGGAAGGGGGCAGGGGCTGTTCAGGGGGCAGGGAGTGTGCAGGGGTAGGGGGTGTGCTCGGGGGTGGGCAGTGTGTTGGGGGTGTGCTGGGGAAGGGGGAGGGGTGCTTCTTTTTTATGGAATGGGGGGACATATAGCCATGGTATTAAACCGTGGGTGTGCTGGGTAGGGGTGGTTTTCTGGGGGAGGGGGAAGGGGGAAAAGTGGTAGGGGGAAGGGGTAGGGGGTGTGCTGGGTTCTTTTGAAATATGTAGGGGGTGGGCAGGGGGGCGTAAAATGGGTAGGGGGGATTTCAGTGGGCAGGGGTGTGCTGGGGAAGGGGGAAGGGGGTGTTCAGGGGGCAGGGAGTGTGCAGGGGTAGGGGGTGTGCTCAGGGGTGGGCAGTGTGTAGGGGGGGTGCTGGGGAAGGGGACATGGGTGCTTTTTTTTATGTAATGGGGGGACATATAACCATGGTATTAAACTGTGGCTATAGGTGTATAGCCAAGGTTTAATGTCGTTGCAAAAGGCCCATCATTGGTATCCAATAGAGGAGGATAATAGGTTTGAAGATATTCCACCACTCTTTTAATGTAATTGATAATATTTGATTTATCTCAAAAGTAAGGGAGATATCCCATGGGGGAAGGGAGAAGGAGGAGAGTGTGTGTAAAGGATTCAGTTGAGTGGAATGAGGGATAAATGAGGGTAACCCGCTTTAATAGTTGATAGTGAAAATTTGTTAATTCCACTCATTAATTAGGTGAATTATTAGACTTAAGGGTAAAATAAATCATTTTCCAACAATGTGGGAATCAATATACACACACTTCTAATCCGTATAGTTTCATTGAGTGGCTTACAATCCATTATTCAACCATATAGAGATACTTCCCCAAACACTCAGACATTACAAAAGTTCATCACATTATTTGAAAAACCATTATCCATCAATGTGAGTCCATCATAACCTAGGAACCAAACTGTAGGTTTATCTATTCCCCCTCAAATCATTAAATAGCCCATGTTCTACTTAACATTGGACCATTTGATTATTATAGATGATTATCCCTAACCATGCACCAATTTTGTTAATTGGTTATTTTATGTTTCGTGCCTCACTAGTATAATTCCATTTAGCAACCCTATTCTTTATTTCATTATTGTATTACTAACATAATATTTATTTTATTATGTAGGTGAAATCTTTTTCCTCAGTTTGAATGCTTTGTTCGGAAACCGCCGCCATGGATGACAATTTTTTAGAGTGGATGGATGCAAAAAGGATGGAACATCATTTTTTAACTGTTTGTGGGATAAATGTAATTGTAACAAAATTAAACATTGTTTAAAATTTATATAGGAGTGTGTTGTTTTGTATTCATGATTTCAAGTAAATGTATGTATAATTTTTTTCTTTTGTGCATTATGTGTGGGTGTTGTGTGTGCTGTGTGCATGTTTTGTTTGGACTCTGTACAGGTGCTATAATGTGTGCAGGTGCTGGGCAGGTTCTGTGCAGGTTCTGGTTTTGGATAGGATCTTTGGCCTTTATCAGTGCAAGTTAAGCGCTGATAAATGGATAATATATCAGCGCTATTTTGAGTGCTGATAAAGGTAGTTTTTATCAGTGCTCAAAATAGTGCTCATATATTATATGTTTATCAGCGCTGAAAATAGCGCTGATAAATACTACCTTTATCAGCGCTTGCTTAGCGCTGATAAAGGGGCAGTTTTATCAATGCTTTTTTTAGCGCTGATAAAGGGGACCCCTTTATCTTCTCCGATATTAACAACGCTTTTTAGCACTATTAAAGGCCATTTTTAGCGCTATTATAAGCCATATTTGTAGTAGTGTGGCCACCCCTCTGTTCGTAACTGAGTGTGGGGCTCCCATTTTCTAGCTACGATGCGGCCTATTCCTACTATTAGTCCCCATCCCAGGTGCTGCCTAATCCTCCTAGTGGATAGGTAATCCATTATTGGCCCTCTTTTCCCCAAAACATGTTTTTGGCACATCGGCCCAACCCGAAACAGGTTTGGGAGGATGTGCATGAACTATAATGCCTTTATATGGGTTAAAAAAAATAAAAGGGATTTCATGGGATCGACCCGACCCGCATAGGACATGCTCAGGGTTTTCAGATCCCGAGTGTTTTTTAATTTGATCAAAAATTAATTTAATCAATTAATTTAAATTTAGTTGTAAATTAAATTAATTAAATATTAATTTATGGTTTAGAATTACTTTTAATTATGCGGGTGTTTTCGTCGCTTTCAATGGTGTGTGCATCCGTCTATTGGAGGACACACAACTGTTGCCCCACATTACTTCTTTCCAAAGGCAGACGACATCCATTGCTTATTTCGAGAATTTTTCTCCTTGATCGAAATGGTATGATGGGATCTCAGTTCCTGCTTCAATGGATTGCTCCTCATAACTCATTGCCTAGTCTGAGCCTCCCTCATATACTGAAGACATTTTTCATGAAACTCTTCCCAGTTCCATGTCTTCATGGATGTCAGTTAATTATGCTGCTTCTGTCAGGACATTCCAAGAGGTCCTATTAGGGTAGAATCTTTTGGTTGGGGGAGTGTTCACGTTGGACATCGCTGGCGTGTTTGGATGCTGGAACACTGATGCGTCTGGGTTTCTTCCCCTTATGGTAGGGATTCTTGAGGGTGTGGAAGCCCAAGGCATCACATGTCGAATGTGGGTGATTTTATGCCATAGGCATGTCTTTGAGGTTTTCCTTAGCTTCCCATGTTTAACACAAGTTGTGCCTTGAGTTTAACATCTAGTGGAGATGGATCAGACTAATCAGAACACTCACAAGAGTGTATTATATGGGTATAACCCCAGGAGGAATCACTGATGCAGGGGATAACACGTGGTTAGTTACCTGATTACTTCAAGGAGCAACGAGAAAGTGGGTGACATGATCTCACCAAGATTTGACGACCCAGGTAAGAATTAGGATGAATATGGATTTTTGAGAGTGGATGAAGAGTGAGATGGAGCTGATGTGAGGGCGATGATGATGTTGGGGTTGAGCCTCAAAGAGACATCCTACATATCCCTATGGCAGGGAATCAAAGTCCACATTGTTCAGTAGGGCGATGAGACACCTGAGGAGGTGGCCTCTAAGAATGGACAAATGGATGGGAATCAGAGGAAGTGTAACCTCTAGGTTGGGACATGACCTCCCCGAAACACAGGGGC
Source organism: Viscum album (assembly GCA_963277665.1). Lineage (NCBI taxonomy): Eukaryota > Viridiplantae > Streptophyta > Magnoliopsida > Santalales > Viscaceae > Viscum > Viscum album. Next base: position 184,176,723 of record OY728155.1, on the reverse strand, counting down.
TCAAAGGAGAGACTAGGATGAGATATGGGTGATGGGCTTGAACATCAGGGATGCTTCCTACATATCCCTGAGGTGGGAAATCAGAGTCCACATGGTTCAGGATGGGGGTATAGAATCAGGCTGTATGCATAAGAAAATGACCCAACAATATAATGGGTCTTACGTGTGGTTAGTAGCCTAAGATTCGGTCTGGCACCTGGGGGCGGACCAAAGATGTGGGTCCCAGCAAAGATGACTACAATGGCTTATCATTGATTCTTCATTATAATGGATTACCATTAGATGGGGCTGCAACGTCTTACCTTTGGTTGGGGAAAACAATGACTTACCATCGATTAGGGAACTTAATGAATTACCATCAATTGGGGAACAAAACAAATTACCGTTGACTAGGGAACACAAATAATTACCATTGATTGGGTAACACAATTTCTTACCATCAATTCGGGAACCCAACGTCTTATCATCGATTGAGGAACACAATGGCTTACCATCAATTGGGGAACACAACGTCTTACCGTCAACAGGGGTACACAATGGCTTACCACTGGATGGGGCACACAATGGCTAACTGTCGATCAGGTTTGGACATTAGGTAGGCTTCCTATGTACCTTTTTTGGGAGACAAGGATCAAAGCCCTTGTAGTTTGAATGGTTGTAGTTATCGTCTTGTGGGATGAAAAGGGGTGTACAGTTTAACATCATGCAGGATGAGGATGGACCGACTTGAAGTGGTCGAGACTGATGGGTGTGGGGATTGAAATTCAGGGAGGCTTCCTACATACCTTGAATTGGTAAGGATCAATGTCAACATAGTTTGGAATGGTGGATACAGTTTAACAACATGCGGGATGAAGGTGAACCGACGTGAAGGGGTCAGGACAACTAGGTGTTGGGATTGAACCTCAGGGAGTATTCTTGCATACCTTGCCATGGAGACAAGGATAAAAGTCCATGTAGTTTGGAATGGTTTGGGTCTTACACACTGAGGTGTCCCATAGAGAATTTCATGGTCGATTCGTACTCTAAGCCCACGTGAGTGATGCTCGGTGTGAGAAACAAGAGGTGGCAAAGACCTAACGATCATGTCATGAAAGATGCATCCATGAGAAGTGGAATGGGGCTTACACATAGTTAGCGACCCAAAGAGGAAACAAGGGATTATGTGTGGTTAGAAGACCAGGGAGATAAATATTAGGACTTACTCCAGGATGGAGGCCCGGTGGTGGAAAATACCTTATTGAGAGGGATGGGGAAACAAAGTCCCTTGTGCCCCTCTCACCTCTAGTCTTTAGCACCGAAGAAGAAAGGAGGAGTAGGGATGATGACTTCTCCAAGAAAGGATAGGGGATTACAACAAGATGGTTTCCCTTCCCTACGGATAGGAGCCACTCCAGCAGAGAGTATCTCATTCCATGTTAGGAAGATCTCACTTCCATGGAGACGAGCGAGCATAGAGAATTTCCATGATGGGGCACCCCGTGTATGATGCACAGGATGTGACCACAGTTTAACATCATGTGGTGGGGATGATGGTGCCTAGCAGTTTTAAATCTTGTAGCTCAGATGAGGCGAGTTCACTTCACACCCCTAAGACTTACATAACCGGCATGCTTTAACCCTTGGTGAAGGGAAGGCATCGGGAATGTCATAGTGAGGGGGTGTTGTGGAGTGATCCACTGAGGGGGCCATGTTAGCGTGGCTATGGGAAGAAGCAATATCCATTTTCATGCCTATGTGAGGAAGCATAAGGCTAAGCAACGCAATGTAAAGCATCGACCAAGGGACCTTGAAATCACATCATACAAACTTGGAGGGTCGTACGGGAGAAAGGTGTGCGGGATAGGTGTGTTGCGCTTACTAGGGGCTCGGACAAGGTTCCTTAGGGTATGGATGATACATGGAGTTCACAAAGAGAGAGTATTACACACAAAAGAAGGGGTTTTCATGGAATAGGTGTGAAAATGGGAACTGTTGCTCGCAATAAGATGGGTTTCATGGATAAAGGACTTGTATTTGCAATAGGAATAGGTTTGTCATGAAAGTGGTCGAGATTTTCACTCTAGTAAATGGAATTGCGTGCAACTGGCCAAGAAATAAAGGAACCAAGTTAGGGTCAATCTCTAGGGGTTTCGCGTGAAGGCGGACCCCTGGGAGACCTGTTGCAGAACATTCGGTACCTTAAAGTCATATTTTACTCATGGAAGAGGTGTATTACGCATAGGTGAGATGGTTTGAATTCTTTATACCGAAAGCGAGGGGGTATCCTATTATTTATAAGAGATTGGGAGCCACAGGGGGGAATGCAGAATTCAGCCAGCACAAAAAACCCAACGTATTAGTCAGCCTCATGGAACTTTCCGTGTGGTGCTAAAAAAATATCTTGGGTATGGAAACATGTGCGTTGTTGGGGAGGATTTACGTGAACTCCCTTGATTTTCTGCATGGCCTTTAATCCTAACCCGATCTAGTTTGCTCAATTAAAAACTACCTTAGATTTTCCAAAATTATTAGTCTAAGGCCTTCATTATATTTTGGCATCTATGAATGCCCCCTAGGAATCGGATCTACGAGGTGACTAGGAGGGAATATTCTAAGGGAAACACTGAGACGCCTAACCCCGATGGGGGTGGCATGTAGAAAATAGTGAATGTGGCACGCAATCATTTTTCATGCGTGTGGAAAACTAAATTTTCACCTATAAAACCCCTCGGTGGGGGGGGGGGGTCCCATGATCTATATGGATTTCTCACACGATAAGCTCCAGATCTCTCATGTGCATAAAATCTCACCTTCCTTTTCACGGAATCTGACCTTTTTTGGGAGGAATTCCCTAACTTTGGTCACAAGTTTTTGTACAACATCCATTTATGTGCCACTCCTATGGTTTTTCATGCTGCCTTCTGAATTTCCGTACAACACACCAGTCGTTTTGCGTAGGCTCTTGGTTTTTTCCAGACTTTACCAAAAAAAGATGGCTGATGATTAGGGTGACACTAGGAGAGAAGCTATGTATGCTGCTCGGAGGGATGATATGGTTGAGAACTCTAAGGTCTATAGTTCTAAGAAAGTTGTATCCGACAACCAAACTCTCTCCAACATGATGACTCAATCCCAGAAGAATTATGTGGTATCTAACAACCTACCGATATGGGACTTCGATATTTTAGAGGAGGTACTAATACTGAAATTTGAAGTTGATACACCGAAGTCATGGGATACCTGTGAGGATGATATTACCTAATACAAAATCACAAACAATGGAAATCCTACTAGATAAACCAGGCACATGGTCGTCTATGTCCCGAATCCAAGGATCATAAACATCCTAGGAAGCGAGCCGGTCTCTGAGGATTCTCTGGCCCATTATGCAAGTACCTTCTGACAGAGCATCACTGATGAGACCAAGAGTTGGGACCTAAGGTCTGGAGGCAATTTAAAAAGTGAGTGGGCCTGGGCGTATTGGGTACACCAATCATGCGATCAGTTTGGGGAAGAACTGTGGCACATGGGGCAGTTCGAGGTGGTGTGGACATCGTAGTTCCATTTCTACTTCCAGTAATAACTCAGACCGAAGTTTTTTAGCCGATGGTCCTGTGACACCAACACCTTCCATATCCATCATGGGGAGGTTGGTATCAATATTTGGAATGTTCACTATATTGGGGGAATCCCTTTGGATGGTAATTAGTACGACAATTTTCTTCCCATAGAGAATATTTGGGGGGACAGGTCGCAAACTCCCATCCTGACATGGAATTTGATCAAGCTAGCCAAGGAGCAAATGTCGGTCAAGGAATTCCTGATAGACATCCCCTATTTCAAGTGGTTCAGACTTTTTCAGAAGAAATACCTGAATATAAAGATGTTGGGGTGAGGAAAATGGTGTCCGAATGCGGCATAGAGGAGCAAGAGATGGTCATATTAGAGGATCATGAAGGCCATGTCATATCAATCTTCGGGCCTTAGTGTGGATTGCATATGAGACCCGAACATATGATATACCAAATTTCTTGCAACCTTCCTGATGAGTGGCTTCTTCCAGTAAGGGACACAATGATGGGAGTCCAACCGACAACATTGGTGATGGATAACAGCATTGAAGCCAATCAGAGGATTAATCAGGGGTCTCTGTGTTGGCCCATCTATACGCCATTTTGGGTTGTATTTTAAGAGGGGTCTCACCAAGGAGGATCTTTGGTCCTTTCCAAATACTTCATGGTTGGATAGTGGCTCACTGGGTGGGTACACCTTCCCAAATTCAATTTTTCCCCCCAGGTAACAACCTACGAACTTCCTTACTTAACATTTCCAGGGTAATGCCATTGACGCTCAACAAAAAGGAATTAAGGATTAGGATCATCAATCATACCAATTTTACTTTTATTCTATTCCCCACCCCGGCTAGCCAGATGATAGATGATGGTCAAGGCTCACTAGATAAAAGATAATACTTGTAGAGTATCAGAGGTGGGGTTCTTGTGGCCTGAGTTAATGGAATTTTTTTTACGAGCCCTATGTGCTATCAAGGTTTTCCAGAAAGTTTGGATACCTCTAGTGGATGCCAAAGAAGGTCTATATAGATGTACAAGAGGAGAAACATCCTTGTGTTCTTTGTAAAATGTTGCTAATGTTTACAACTTACGACTCTGATGAGGTAATTACCTTCCCTCACACTAGAGTTGATGCTGGCCTCTCAACCAAATATGTCGAACAATGGGTAGTTTCATATCCTGAAGGGATCCTGCAGAAGTGAGTCCGACATATCAAGGTGGCTAGTGTGGAACCTGGGCGATGAGAGAGTAGAAAAAGTGCTGCCTAGGAGGAAAGGTCAGAAACAAGTCAAGTAGCTGGGTCAGTATAGGTTAGGACTTCAATAGTGGGAACATCGGATGGTGCAGTCATGCCCTCATCGTCCGATAGGAGAGGGTCTTGTGAATAACCTCACAGAGCATCCATGGAGCTTCCTATAAAGTAGATAAGGTATCTGCATCAACCTTCTGATAATGCAATCTTACCTACACTATGGTCAGCGTAGTTGACCCTACAGTAGTCAATGAGCACTGAAGCCCTTTGGAAAAAGATGGTATGAGTTGGTATCCAGGTGCCAAAAGTTGGACTAATTCAAATTGATGACAAGGTGAACTTGAATCGTCGATATGAATATCTGATGGAAATGTACAAATATACATAGTAGTGGGGTTGACATGAGGAACCACCCCTCATAGTAAAAATGATGTTTGTACAAGATCATGATTCAGAACAAACGTCGTATGATGATGATGATGGTGATGAGGAAACAGATGAGAGTAAATAAGAAGAAGAAGAAGAAATCGTAGAATCTGAAGAGGAGCATAGAGGTGAAGGGACTCAGGGGATAGCCCATAAAAGGAGTCCTTGGTAGAGCGGCGAGATTGATGGATCTGATATGGAAATGTCTTATCAACTCATGGTATGCCACAATTCTTATCCCAATATTTTTCTTTTCATCGTTCATAATCATCAATCACATTTTTTCTTTTACCCTGTTCAAATGCATATTGGCGCTGGTCAGGAAGCTCTATTCAATGGGGGTGAGGATGCACCCATTGAACAAGGTGGGGAGTTGACACCCATTATTGAACTGACAAGCACTGAATGATTTCCTATAGTGACATCTCATGTGGTGACTAAAACTCCGGAGGCTGATGCGATGAGTTCTTGTAAGTATCATTACTCAAATGCTCATATCTATAATCAGAGAGCTCAGATGATCAATTAATTCACTGTTTGTGAAGTAATCATGATATTGGAGGCTCGGTAGGCTACTGAATTTAAACCATCTGTATAGAATCTGATGGCGACCAGACCAACCTAATAAAAACCCGCTTCTAAAATGGGTTCGGTCTCGACACCTGGTGAGCAAGGTGTTTTAAACACTGGTGATGTCATTTTCAAGTTAGGGTCATAAGTTGGTAGGGGTGAAATTTCTAAAATGGAGATGAGTAAGGAAGGTCGCTCGTATATCGAAGAGCCTAAACCCTTGGTAGAAATGCTAGAGGGAGACCCTTCCGCTGATTGTCTGGCTGCTTTCCCTGAATATCGGCCTACAGATGCTAAGGATATGGATGACTCTGATCTTGAAGTAGCCGAGGAAAGTTGTATGAGGTGGTTCAATGGGTGGAAGTGTATCAGGCACTTACTGAAACATCTAATAACTGAATGGGTTCCCATAATAGGATCACTGCGCACCTGGCTGTGCCTTCTCTGTGCTGGAGGGGTGGATGGTAATCACCTCCATACACAGATCTGGAATTACATCGCTGAGAAGGTGTGGGAGGGTAGGCAACATCTCACTGCTGACCAGTTCTGGAACAGATCTATGATCACACCTAAATTCCTTGAGTCTGAGTGAGATGTTTGGTGCCTTGAAGAGCAGGTCAATGAGCGAGCCATATTTGTTGCAGACCAATCCCAGATTATTGAGTGGCTGAAGGCCCAACTGGCTGAATACCAAGAGCAAGCATCAGAAGAAAACCATCAAATGGATGGGTTTCAAGATGAGAAGGAGTGAATGCAGATAAAAGCTAATGATCTCTACTTCGTAGATTAAAATGAAGAGAGGGAGTTCATGGAGTAGGAAGCAGTCCTAGAGGATACAAGCCAGGGGGTCATAACAATGAAGAAATCCATAAAATGGGATGATCCATAAGGGCAGTGTTTTGGACAATATTATAAACATTTCTACCTTAATTTTCTTATCCCGAACTGGATGCATAGACTTATTATCTTATTTTTTGTTTATTTTGAAAATCTCAACTCAATCATAACTATGGAGTAACCAGCAATCGATCCCTAATATCGTGTGGGTTGTGCCGGATGTGAGAAACAATGGATAACCACATCATTACATCATTTGAATATGAGAGTTCCAAAAAATATTTTGGAATCTGGGGTATGACTGACTAGTCTGGGCTTATAGGAAGAAAGAGAGAGGCCTGACTGGATAATAAAGTTCTCAGAACAGTCGAGTTGTTGTTTTCCCAATATGCTCTAGTGTACAAGTGGAGTAACGTCGGGGGTGTTAGAATCAATCCAAACATAGGGGAATGGAAAACATGAATCAAGATACCCTAAATTCAGAACAATGTGTGTGTGTGGGGGGGGGGGTGGGAGGTGTGACAATGAAGGATAACCGATGACCATGTTCGAAACACAGTATCTCTATTAAGTTGGACTGAAATGGGGACGAAAAATGAGGGTAGACTGCTGACCATGTTCGAAACACGAGGCCTGAATCAAAATGTTATCCATTAGCTTTCCAGAACGTTGGCCCAAAATAGTAGCAGGGCCATAGGCTGAGCATCCGTGCCATTAGGGGGGTTCCATTAGGCATGAAATAGGATGAGGGTCTGATAAGAGGATGCAAAAAACATGGAGGGTGGAGTGATGGGTTGTTAAAATGGAATCCAACACTCTTTAAATTATGCCACTATAGTGAAATCACATTAGGGGGATGCATCGGTCTCATCAGGGATTAAACTTACATCCGACCAAGAACTCTCTAGTAAGGACCTAAATTTTTTTATAGTTTTACGTCACACCAATAAGGGTGATAAACACATAGTTTAAAAATCGCATGGTAAAGACAGTGCACATAGTTTAAAGGAATTAGGTTTGTGCCCAAGGATAATTTCTTGGACATCGTTACGTATCCCATGATAATGGGGATCATGCAAAATGTAGTTCTTGAGCATAATGTGGTCAGAGACTAACGTTGGTGGGGGGAAATCCTCTTTATTGAGGAAGCTGACGCATCCCATGGTTAACATGGGGCATCCCAAACTCGTTCATGGGAGAAATGCATTTTAATGTCATGCATCGAGGACAAGTGTAATCATGTAGTTTAACATCATACAGTAGGAAAGTTAGTGAAAGGAGAGATCCAAAAAATAGAGCACGTGATGCGGTAGCTATAAACCCAACGTGATTGAGGAAATAATTCCATACCATGTATCCTTGGAGGAAGTATTTTTAAGTCAAGGGACCAAAAGTGAAAGTTAGGATGGGCGTAGGGTAAAGTGCCCGGGTATTCCTACGTACCCCATTAGGATGGAAATCAAGGCACACGTAGTTCTGGAATCACATTTTAACATCATGTGAGATGAAAAGCCTATGTAGAATAGCTGCACTAGTACATGCCCCACCAAAACTAGTAAGCCCACATGAATCATGATCGATGTGGGAAAGAAGGAGTAGTGGTGAGATTTTTCTGGTATATGAAGGCACACATTAAGAACAGTGAAATTCTAGGTGAGTGAAATCCCAAAATTATTGACCTGCTTGATTAACACACATAGATGCACACAGGTGTAAACCTGTGCACTCGAATTCCACTTGAACATAAGGGAGTGGAAATATTTGAATCATGGATCCTGAGATCTTGATCACAATGATAGTGGAATGATGATAGAGGATTATTGCTAACCATGTTCAAAAAACAGTATCTGTTTTGCATTATCCTGAAATAAGGACAGAAAAATGAGGGTTGGCCGCTGAACATGTTCAAAACATGGGACCTATCGGAAATATTGTCCAAGGTCTTAAGAGGAATTGGCCCAAGATGGTAGGTGAGCAAATGTGGCATGATATCAGACCATAAAGGGGGACCCGTTAGACAGGGAAGAGGATGGGGATCTAAATAAAGGGATAATGAATCCTGGACATGAAACGAGAGAATCTCCAAGTAAAAATTACATGCTTTGGGCCCTTTGTCATGATGAATTTGAGTTTGACAATACGGTGTATCAGATAGAGGGAGTTAAATCCATCTCTAAGGAAAATTTTCTTGGTGTTGCACACTCCTAGATTAATTTTACATAGTAGACCATTAAGGGGGACATGATTTAATTAAATTCTCACAGGGTGGTGAAGTAGTCAAAACCTTTGCGTAATTCCCATAGGGAGATCTTAATTTAAGGTCGCAGAACTCAGACCAGGATGGAAAGAGACAAGGGATGTAATGACCCAAAGTTTCATTAATGGAAATCCCTGTTGATCTAATTAAATGTATCTTTATGTAAAATTTTTATATAAAATGTCAAATTATTTGGTTTTATGTTATGAATTTTGAACGTTTCCATTATATCCATTGAATAGTGATCACATGATTAATATAAATATAGGGCTTTAACAAATCAAATTTACTCAGACAAAAGAAGCGATGGCCTCATCCAGTAGAATTTCTCCATACGAAGCCCATTTGTCAGAGCTCGGAAAATAGGTGGTGTCCTTGGGTTTTTCTCTTGACCAAGACCAAGCTGAGCTTCATCATGTCAAGCTCGAATGGGACCGTCTATGGGAAAACTGGAAGTTGATAGAGATTACCACTCGAGCGATGTTATCTGAGCCACCCCAAGAGTCTGTCCCCATTGCACACCTTACCCTAAGGTCTTATGTAGCTGTTTTAAGGGGTTATGTAACAAATCTCTAGTACTATTTTAATGTACATTATTTTTGTATATAATAATGAATATACTTTCTTGTCATTATTGATACATTGTAAATAGTTTTTAAAGTACAAATAGTGTTTTTAGTTATTATTTAATTATGAATTATATTTTATTAAATTAAGGAATTTTTGAATTAAATAATGTTATAATAAAATATTATTATTGTTATTAAATTAATTTTTATTAAAATTAAATGATCTTATAATTTTATGAATGCAGTTGTAATTCTTATTAAGGTTTGAAATCCATTTTTTTCAAAACCCGTGATTTTTTTATAAATATCAGTTTTTATTTTAAAAGTGAAAATTAACATATTTTGAAAATTATTTAGATAATATAAATGTTATTTATAGATCCAGGATGTCAAAATTATCCAACGGTGAATTTTATATAATTTTCTGAGACAATCAAATTTTTGGGTAAAATTTAAATACCGTTTAAATATATAATGTGTTTTATGACATCATAATGACCCAATAGTGATATAATAAAATACTATAAGCTTTATGTTTGGAAAATATATATTTTACCATTAAAATAATGTGATTTTGGGTTTTTTTGACTTATTTTACCAAGCATTAATGGACCCCTCAAGACTTATTAAACATCTTGTCTTTTTAAATTATTTCCCATGGGAGTGTGACTCACCTCCCCATAAGCAACCCCATTATTTTAAGAAGTTCAGACTTTAGCCTTATAAATTATTTTTTTCCTCTCCCCTTTTCCAAAAACCATGGGAAAAAACCATGATCTGATTTGTGGTTTGGATTAGTTTAATTTAAGGGGTCCCAAACCTAAATAATAAAGAATTCACTCACCTTTCCTATATAAACCCACCCAAGCTCCCACTTACTCCTCACTCAAATACTTTGGAGTTCATCCAGTCTCTACCCCACTCTCTCTAGAATACTCCCAAGGTGCCCCATGCTCCCAAGAATCCTTTCTCAAGCCTCTCTCAAGCCTTTGGAAGCACACTTCCAAGTAAGGGTTTTTCTTCCTTTCACTTTTTGTCCAATTTTATTAATATTGTTTTGCCCTTTTAATTTCAATTATAAATGATGGGGTATGGTTTTTCACCTCCCCCATATTGCCCTCTTATTGTTTTAATGATGGGATACCCTTTTCTCTCTCATTAAATGCCTCCCATGTACACCCATTACTATGTCGAAATTCTGAAAGGAACTTCTCTCTCCTCATTTACATTCAAGCAATACTTTTGTATCATGAATATAAATTCAATTAAAATTGTTGGGACATGTATCTATATGACCCCCTTACTGTCCATTTCATGTAGATATTATGAGGCACCCCTTTCTCTCTCATCAACTGTTTTTTATGAATTCTTATATCATGCTATTACGCTGCTAAAATTACACTGATTTTCTAAGCCAATGCCATTGTGTAGTGAATACCATGACCATTTCTCCATCAAGGGTATCCACCTTCATGAAAATTTACTTATTGATTATAAAGTTTCATTCCACATTACTTTTTCATGGAATAAATGATCATGTTTTATGAATCCATGTTTTATGATCCATGTGGCACACTTATGCATGAAATGAAATGTTTAAAAAAGGTGCGCCCTTATAGCGCTCCAATGAATTGGGTAAAGTATTGTATCATGATACGTCATGTGCAATGAGTTTTGACTCATTATAATTCAATTGAAAAGAGGGTTTACTCATGCTTCATGTGCAATGAGGATTTACTCATGCTCCATGTGCAATGAGCCTTGGCTCATGATAATTCCATGTTAAGTGTTGTTGCCACATTTCCATGTTATGATTATCATGCTTTATCATTCCTTTATATTCATTCTTATATTATTATATATTGATATGCCTATTGTCTAACATGTATTGTACTACTCATTTATTCCATCTTTATTCCCTTACTGGGCTTTATAACTCACCCATTTTCTTATGCATGTCCTCAGGTTATCCCATGCAATGCTAAGTACGAGGGAATATAGTGGTCATGTAAAATATGTTTTCAATGAAGATGTTGTATTTCATGTTTTACATTGTTATGTAATGATCCAAAGCCCCAAATACACTAGACCTCTCAATATTCCATGTTTTATCAAGTGAATAGTTTATGTAATGAATAATGATTATGTTTGTAATAAAAGCAGGGTTGTCAAAGTTGGTATCAGAGGATAGGTTTAGTTATTTTTGGGATTAGGATTAGAAAACCATAGTAAAGCCTTAAAGACAGGACTAAGTATAATAAAAACATCACTAAGTTTTGGTAAGTACTGAGTAAGTGGTTTATCAAAAAAATACATCCCAGTCTGGATACGAGTAGGTAGAGGCGGCTCTGGCACAGATGTATCCTAGGGGTAAAACCCGAAAACACCGCTTTGAGCAAGACTCGAATGGGAAATGGTGCACGCCAATGGGCCTTACTGCACTCTTGGTTATGACACTCCCAGGGGATATGTTTTGATAAATTCACAATCTTTGTATGAACCCTTATTAAGGGAATTAAAAAAAATTCCCCTATGAATATATGTTAGAGAGTAGATCATGAAAAGCCTAGATTGAAGCCTATCGACTCATGAGTTAAGGAAATAAAAGTTTATTTATAAGTCATAAACTTTTTTCTTTGGATTACCATTTATGCGTTACCCTATAACTTTCCTTTTATTCCAGCCAATGGCCGATAATAGGAGGACTCGGGCTAACAACCGATGTGAAGATCAGTGTGATGACTGTACTAATGAGATGCCTAATCCATTGGGAGCGGGAATCGCGAACTCTGTCATGCTTCTCTCTCAGGTAACTCAAAGTTTGAATAAAAACATGGGTCAAGAGGAATGTCCAAAACCCCCTAAGAAGAAACAAGTCCCTATTGAGAGCTTCATGAGACAAAGACAGCCTACTTTTAGTGGATCATCTGATCCCACGATCGCTGAAAAATGGATCAAATCCATTGAAAAGATCTTCTCCATCCTTCAATGTTCTGAACAAGAGAAGGTTATCCTGGCGGCTTATCATATGGAGGGTGAAGCTGATCAATGGTGGACGTTGATAAAAAATACGAAGCCTGAGGAGTTGATCGAGGTGTCGGAATGGAAGGATTTCTGAAAGATGTTTTTGATAAATATTTTCCATGCACCCTCCAGCTTAAGATGGAAAGGGACTTATTTTACCTCATGAAAAAATAAGAATAATTTGTTGGAGCATACGAGGAAAACTTCACAAGGCTTGCACGATACGCTTCCGGCTTTGTCGTTACCCCTGAATTCAAGGTTGATTGCTTCTTTGGTGGGCTGAAGCCTATCCTGCGGAAATCATTAGCGATCCGTGACTTCGACAACTGTGATGAAATTGTCTGATGTGCCCTCAAGGTCAAAATGGAGATCAAGGAATCACATAGGTATCATGGGGACAAGAAGTGTAAGGTGGAATTCAATGCTGATGGTCCAATGGATAAATCCAATGGTGCTAAGTAGATCTAGCACCCAACTTTCCAAAAGTGCGGAAAGAAGCACACTGGAAATTGCCTCAATGGGACGAGGAAATGCTTTAGGTGTGGAAGATATGAGCACCTAGATGTTAACTGTCGAGAAGAAAGACCCACAGCTGTGATAGAGTATAGGACCAATCCGTTCGAACCTCAATTCAATGTTCATTGCTGCAACTACGAATAAACATGGCATCTTTCAAATCAGTGCCCAAATCCAAAGCTTTTCAGAGGCAACCAACAACCTCCAAGGCAGAAAGGAAGAGCTTTCTACATCACTTATACCAAAGTGAACCCCAAAAATGAAGTGGTGATAGGTACACTTGTTATTCATTCAAGAATAGAGAACATACTTTTTGATTCAGGTTCTACACATTCATTTATATGTTGAAAGTTTAGTAGAACAATCCGAGCACCACCACAAATCATGGAATTGAAGATGTCGGTGAGTACTGAAAATTGAGCAATCACTGCTTCCCATGAAAATAACTCCTCCACTGTCATAATCTGTGGATTGAATTTCCTGTTGAAACTCTCTATACTACCTCTAGTGTAATTTGATGCAATTCTTAGCATGGATTCTCTTTCCTTATATATATCCAACATAAATTGTCGGGAGAGGGAAATCACACTCCATATGGAGAATCGACCCCCGATTCTTTACAAGTGTAAGGAGGAAGATGAATCTGATTTAGATCCATCATCTCAAGCATGGATACTACTACCCTATGAGCATGCGTATCTGGATCAGATGATTGAGTCCAAGGAAGAAACCATCCTTGAAGAAATACCTATTGTGAGGGAATTTTCTGAAGTGTTTCCCGAGGAACTGCCTGGTCTTCCTACTAGAAGAGATGTGGAACTATCAATTGAACTTATACCAGGGGTGCTACCAATATCCAAGACCCCATATAGAATGTCTGTCGTAGAGCTTGAAGAGATGAATACAAAACTATAGAAGAATCTGGATAAAGGGTTTATATGCCCAAGTGCTTCACTATGGGGTGCACCAGTCCTCTTCATCAAGAAGAAGGATGGGTCAAGGAGGATCATGAGTAGCATTTAAGAATAGTACTAGAGACTTTGAGCAAGGAGAATATCTATGAAAAGTACAAAAAGTGTGAGTTCTGGTTGAAGGAGGTATCATTTTTGGGCCATATCATTACAAGAAATGAGATATCTGTGGATCCCCCCAAAACAGATGCAATTGAGGGATGGCCGAGGCCAACATCGGTACCGAATATCCGTAGCTTCTTGGGGTCAGCTGGATATTATCAACGATTTGTGAGAAATTTCTCACAATTTTCCAACCCTCTTACCAAGCTAACTCGAAAGGGAGTAAAGTTTTCTTGGAGTGATGAATGTTAACAAAGCTTCAAGGAGTTGAAAATGAGGCTTATCACTGCACCCATGCTAACTTTACCCACAAGTGGGGAATTTTTTGTGGTATTCAGTGATGCTTCGAAGAAGGGATTAGACTGTGTGTTGATGCAGAATGATGAAGTGATATCCTATGCCTCAAGGTAGTTGAAAATCCTTGAGAAAAACTATCAAATGCATGATCTAGAGTTGGCAGTGGTGATCTTTGGCTTGAAAATATGGCGGCATTATCTCTATGGGGAGAAATGTGAGATATATACTGACCACAAGAGTCTTAAATATATATTCACACAGAAAGAGCTTAATATGCACGAGAGAAGATGGATAGAGCTCATCAAGGATTATTACTGTTCAATACATTACCACCCTGGGAAAGCGAACATGGTGGCAAATTCCCTAAGTAGAAAGGACCGAGAGATTCTATCAATGATGAGAGTTGATAAGGATACAATATTCTTAGACTTGATAAATATGGACATGAGAATCATAAATAAGGGAACATCATCAATCCTTTCAAAAATTATTGCTCAACTGTCTCTTTTGGGAAGGTTAAAGGATGCTCAAAAGGATGATGTGCGAATTCAAGAAAAAGTGGAAGCTATCGAAAAAGAGGAATCCTCATAGTTTAATTTTAATGAAGAAGTAATTGTGCGATTTGGGAAACGTCTATGTGTTCCATCATGTCTGGAGCTGAAGAAGAATCTTTTGGATAAAGCACATAGTTCAAATTTCTTTATTCACCAAGGGAACACAAAGATGTATCGAGATATCTGAGAAAACTTTTGGTGGGATAATATGAAGAAGGAGATCACTGAATATACATCAAAGTGCCTAGTGTGCTAGAAAGTGAAGGAAGAGAGGAAAAAGTCTAAGGGGATGATGCAAAAATTTCCCATACCAGAATGGAAATTGGAGAACATCACCATGGGCTTTGTCACCGGACTTCTGAGGAAATCCTAAGGTAACAATGCAATCTGGGTTGTTGTGGATCATCTTATAAATACTGCACACTTCATTGCTATTCAGTAGGATTTATCATTAGATCAACTGTCACAAATATATATTAGGTAATTGGTAAGGCTACATGGAGTACCACTATATATTGTGTCTGACTGAGATCCAAGATTGACCTCTAAGTTTTGGAAGACTCTTTAACATGCTATGAATACTGAACTGAAATTCAGTACGACCTATCATTCTCAAACTGATGGCCAATCCGAGTGGACTATCCAAACACTTGAGGACATTTTGAGAGTCTTCTCAATGGACTTTAAAGGAGTATGGGATCAACATCTTCTTTTGGTTGAGTTATCTTATAATAACAGGTTCCACTCGAGCATCCAAATGGCACCATATGAAGCCCTGTATGGGAAAATGTGCAGAACACTGGCATGTTGGGATGAGGTCGGTGAATGTAAGCTTGTTGGACCATAAATGGTCGAAGAAATGGCGGAGAAGGTGAAAACCATTCAACAACATATCAAGGCAGCATAGAGTCGACATAACCATTTTGCATAAAACCACCAACGTGACCTTGAGTCTAAAGATGGAGACATGGTTTTTCTATGCATATCTCAGTGTAAGAAGGTCATGAGGTTTGGAAAGAAAGGGAAGTTAAGTCCAAGGTACATCGGCCCCTTTGAGATTCTTGATCGTGTCGGGGCTGTGGCCTATTGAATAGCACTTCCACCTACCATAGACAAAGTACATGATTTCTTTCATGTATCCCTCTTAAGGAAGTACAAACCCGACCACTCACATGTACTCTCTTCTGAGGTGGTACAGTTAGAGGATGATCTTTCTTATGATAAGAAACCAGTGAAGATCTTAGATCATAGAGAGAAAGTTCTATGAAATAAGATAATTCCCCTCATCAAGGTGTTGTGGAAAAACCACAAGTCTGAAGAAAAAACTTGGGAATTGGAGGAAATGATGAAGTTGAGTTACCAAAACCTATTTTAGTATGGGGAAAGGAGATTTTTAAGGTGAAATTTTTGAAGGGGGAATATGGTAATGACCCAAAGTTTCATTAATGGAAATATCTCTTGATCTAATTAAATGTATCTTTATGTAAAATGTTTATATAAAATGTCAACTTCTTTGGTTTTATGTTAAATTTTTTGACAGTTTCTAATATAACTGTTGAAGATTGATCACATGATTAGTATAAATATAAGGCTTTAACAAGTCCAATTTACTCAAAAAAAAAGAAGCGATGGCCTCATCCATTAGAATTTCTCCATACGAAGCCCATTTATCGGAGCTTGGAAAAGAGGCGGTGTCCTTGGGTTTTGGTCTTGACCAAGCCCAAGCTGAGCTTCATCATGTCAAGCTTGAACGAGACCATCTACGGGAAAAGTGGAAGTTGATAGAGATTACCACTCGAGCGATGTTATCTGAGCCACCCCAAGAGTCTATCACCATCGCACACCTTACCCTTAGGCATTATGCTGCTGTTTTAAGGTGTTATGTAACAAATCACTAGTACTATTTTCATGTACCTTATTTTTTTATATAATAATGAATATACTTTCTTTTCATTATTGATACATTATAAATAGTTTTTAAAGTACAAATAGTGTTTTTAGTTAGTATTTAATTAAGAATTCTATTTTATTAAATTAAGGGACTTTTGAATAAAATAATATTCTAATAAAATATTATTATTATTATTAAATTAATTTTTATTAAATATAAATGATCTTATAATTTTATGAATGCAATTGTCATTTTTATTAAGGTTTGAAAGCCATTTTTGTCAAAACCTGTGAATTTTGGATAAATGTCGGTTTTTATTTTAAATGTGAAAAGTAACATATTTAGAAAATTATTTTGACAAAATAAATGTTATTTCTGGAATGAGGATGTTGAAATTATCCAACAGTGAATTTTTCATAATTTTATGAGGCAGTCAAATTTTTGGGTAAGATCTAAATACATTTTAAATATATAATGTGTTTTATGACATCATAATGACCCAATAGTGATTTAATAAAATACTATAAGCTTTATGTTCAGACAATATATTTTTTACCATTAAAATAATGTGATTTTGGGTTTGTTTGAATTATTTTACAAAGCATTAATGGACCCCTCAAGACATATTAAACATCTTGTCTTTTTAAATTATTTTCGAAGGGAGTGTGACTAATCACCACATAAGAAACCCCCTTATTTTAAGAATTTAGGAATTTGGCATTATAAAATATTTTTTTCCTCTCCCCTTTTCCAAAAACCATGGGCAAAAACCATGAGCTGATTTGTGGTTTGGATTAGTTTGATGTAAGGGGTCCAAAACCTAAATAATAAAGAATTCACTCACCTTTCCCCTATAAACCCACCCAATCTCCCACTTCCTCATCATTAAAAGCCTTTGGAGTTTGTCCATTCTCTACCCTAATCTCTCTAGAATCCTCCCAAGGTGCCCCAAGATCCCAAGAAGCCTCTCTCAAGCCTCTCTCAAGCCTTTGGAAGCACACTTCCATGTAAGGGTTTTTCTTCCTTTCACTTTTTGTCAAATTTTTTTAATATTGTTATGCCATTTTAATTTCTATTATAAATGTTGGGGTATGGTTTCACACCTCCCCCATACTACCCTATTATTGTTTTAATTATGGGATACCCCTTTTTCACACATTAAATGCCTCCCATGGGAGTGTGACTCACCTCCCCATAAGCAACCCCATTATTTTAAGAAGTTCGGACTTTGGCCTTATAAAATATTTTTTCCTCTCCCCTTTTCCAAAAACCATGGGAAAAAACCATGATCTGATTTGTGGTTTGGATTAGTTTAATGTAAGGGGTCCCAAACCTAAATAATAAATAATTCACTCACCTTTCCTATATAAACCCACCCAAGCTCCCACTTCCTCCTCACTCAAATCCTTTGGAGTTCATCCAAACTCTACCCTACTCTCTCTAGAATACTCCCAAGGTGCCCCATGCTCCCAAGAATCCTTTCTCAAGCCTCTCTCAAGCCTTTGGAAGCACACTTCCAAGTAAGGGTTTTTCTTCCTTTCACTTTTTTCCAATTTTATTAATATTGTTTTGCCCTTCTAATTTCAATTATAAATGATGGGGTATGGTTTTTCACCTCCCCCATACTGCCCTCTTATTGTTTTAATGATGGGATACCATTTTCTCTCTCATTAAATGCCTCCCATGTACACCCATTACTATGTCGAAATTCTGAAAGGAACTTCTCTCTCCTAATTTACATTCAAGCAATACTTTTGTATCATGAATATAAATTCAATTAAAATTGTTGGGACATGTATCTATATGAACCCCTTACTGTCCATTTCATGTAGATATTATGAGGCACCCCTTTCTCTCTCATCAACTGTTTTTTATGAATTCTTATATCATGCTATTACGCTGCTAAAATTACACTGATTTTCTAAGCCAATGCCATTGTGTAGTGAATACCATGCCCATTTCTCCATCAATGGTATTAACCTTCATGAAAATTTACTTATTGATTATAAAGTTTCATTCCACATTACTTTTTCATGGAATAAATGATCATGTTTTATGAATCGATGTTTTATGATCCATGTGGCACACTTATGCATGAAATGAAATGTTTAAAAAAGGTGCGCCCTTATAGCGCTCCAATGAATTGGGTAAAGTATTGTATCATGATACTTCATGTGCAATGAGTGTTGACTCATTATAATTCAAGTGAAAAGAGGGTTTACTCATGTTTCATGTGCAATGAGGATTTACTCATGCTCCATGTGCAATGAGACTTGGCTCATGCTAATTCCATGTTAAGTGTTGTTGCCACATTTTCATGTTATGATTATCATGCTTTATCATGCCTTTATGTTCATGCTTCTCTTATGATCTATTGATATGCCTATTGTCAAACATGTATTGTACTCCTCATGTATTCCATGTTTATTCCTTACTGGGCTTTAGAGCTCACCCCTTTTCTTATGCAATTCCTCAGGTTATCCCATGCAATGCTAAGTACGAGGGAATGTAGTGGTCATGTAAAGGATGTTTTCAATAAAGATGTTGTATTTCATTTTTTAAGTTATTATGTAATGATCCAATGCCCCAATTACCCAAAGACACTAGACCTCTCGATCTTCCATGTTGTATCAATTGAATAGTTTATGTAATGAATCACGTTTAAGTTTTGTAATAAATGAAGGGTTTTCATAAGGGAGGCACATGGAAAAATTGTTACAAAACCTGACTCAAATGAGAACCTAAGAGGTACTCACCACACTGCATGCTTCTAGAGGAGTTCCAGCCAAGGGGACAAAAAAGAGGGGGCATGATTTAGGATTCTTGGGGATGGACAAACAAACAGAATGTCTGGGTGTTCATATATATCCCATGAAGATGGGAATCAAGCCACACATAGTTCTTCAAATGGCATGGTTGGTTACCAATTCTAGGGACAATACTGTCATGCGGGTCTATCCCACACACCAAAAGAAGCGTCATTTGATTGATCTTGTTTTATCTTTAGGATGGATGTGTGTTTTTTATGAAGCAATAAACCTAGGATGGAGAGTCCAGGCGTCTCTATAGGAATCAAGCGATATACATGAATTGAAAAATGGTATAGTGGATAACTGCTACCAAACATGATGTCCACTTGAGTGAGGACTTCGCAATGCAGTTCCGTTTTTTGTCATCCGTCCAGGATGATAATGTCATAGTTTAGGGTCATATGATAGGAATGACCAATGTATTTTAACGTAGTGCAATAAATACACAACAATTTAAAGTCATGTGGGACCATGAAGCATAGTTCAAAGTCATATTGCTTGGAAACATACAGAATAAATGTGGTTTTAAAAGGAATGTGCATGACGTGATGAAGCATACCCAACGTGCCTGAGGACATAAGCCCATACCACACCAAGCAAAATTCCAGGGAAGAAACATCAGGCTGAGGGGCCAAAATAGGTCAAAGAATATGGGGATGAACCCAAAGAAGAGATGTCTAGGTGTTCCTATATATCCCATGTGGATGGGAATCAATCCATACGTAGTTTTGAGAGTGTCGTTTACTGTCATATAGGACGAGAGGTAGGAGAGACTAGCTCCTCGAAAGGGAGGACGTGGTACAACTATTATAAACCCTATGTGAATGAGGATGTGGTCCCACACCACACCACACAATCCTATGAAAGTCAAGGCCAAAAGGCCGAATAGAAAAGGTAATTAGGGGGAACCTAAGCTGGACCCGACGATGAGATGCCCGAGCATTCCTATGTATCCCATAAGGATGGGAATTAAGCTATACATTGTTCTAGGAATGTCATGTAGTTTTACGTCTTGTAGCAAGGATGTAGAGAGATCTTATTTTAAGGTCTTAGAGCTCAGACTATAGAGAAGCAAGACTCTTCCAAATGGGCACAAACCTTGACTGAATCCCTAAGCCCATGTGAGCTATGCTTGATGTGGGAAACAAGGGCAGAGACGGTCTTTGCAACACTTAAAATACATGAAAAGGGGAAATCGATGAGGGGCCCCTAATAACACCTCACCATGGATTTGTCCTCTTAACTGCACATTTGAACTGAGGGATAGTACCAAGAGTATCGAAATTCCACTTGGACAAGATGGAGTGTAAAATGATGTGAATCATGATACCAATATTTATGGCTTGATGGGGGTAGTGTGGTGGTGGAGGATAATTGTTGACCATGTTCTAAATAAAGCATTCATATCATGTGACCTAAAATGGGAACAACAAATGAGTGTTGACTGCTGACCATATTCTTCACGTGGGACTTGTATCAATTTTTCATTCGAGGTCTTTGAGGATATTGGCCCAAAATGATAGGAGATACCTTATAATGTGTATTAGTACTATTTGGGGGCCCTTTTGGATGTGAAAGATAAATAAATCTCAAATGAAGGAAAGCATGATGCCTGAGGATGGGCGTTAACATGTCCATTTAGGATTCAAAAATCTAGGTGCTGAACCAGAGTGCTCCTGGTCACATTGGTGAACTTCCAAAAGGGCCTAGGGGCCCCTTTCGAGAGCAACTAACTAGAAAATATGATTTTAGAATAGGGTAAGAAGATATCATAGAAGAAAGAGGTACATATCATGGTTTTTAAAAAACCAACGTGAATGGGGACATAAGCCCATAGCACACCGCATGCCCCTCTCCTAGAAGAATTCAGGCCAGGGGGCCAGGAAGATAAGGAGGTTTCTAAGAAATGGGGCTGGACCCGAAGGCCAAATTTTTGGGTGGTCCTAGGTATCCCATAAGGATGGGAATCAATCCACACATAGTTCTGGAGGATGTTGTGCAGTTTTAAGTCATGCGGAAAGGACGCAGATAGAGGAAAGGTATCTCAACGAGAAATGGGTACGACGTGATGAATAACCTGATGTGAATGAGAACATAAGCCCATACAACACCGTACAATGAAAAATTAGAACTTGGGTTAGGGGGCCAAAAATGTCGAGGGACCTAAGATGGGAAGTCCCAGATAGTTTGTAGTTTAACATCTTACGGTGAGGACGAAAGTGGTGGAGATCTCCAGGGAGATGGATACATGGTTCGGTCATAATTAACTTGATGTGAATGAGGGAAAAAGCCTGCACCACACCATTTGTTTCGACCTGAGGGGAGATCTTGAAGTTTGAAATGCGTCTAAAGAAGAAATATTCAGGTGTTCTTACATATCCCATGAGGATGGGAATTAAACCATACATAGTTTTTGAAGTTACCCAACAATTTGACGTCGTGCACTAAGGATGTGGGAGGATAGAAGAACGTAGATGGGTGCATGGTGTGATTATAATAATTTTGACATGAGTGTGGCCAAAGAAGCCTTCGCTACACCATGTGAAATCCTACATGGTAATTATACCCATAGGGGATTGTCAAAGAGAAGAGTTTGGGGGCTCGACTCCAAGAAGAGGTGTCTGAGAGTTCCTACGTATCCCATGAGGATGAGAATCAGGCCATACATAGTTCTTGAAGGTGTAGTTTAATGTCTTGTGGGATGATAGATATGGGGAGATATTAGTTTAAGTCATAGAGCTTAGAACATCTTGTAGTTTATTGTCATGTGGGGCAACAAATCAGTTTAACATCATGCAAGACATAACATATTAAGGTCATGTAGGACCAAATTTACTCAAAAACTTATTTCTTGAGGAATTTGGAATTAGTGGGAGGATTTATATACTCGCTATCCATGGAAAATAAACAATACACACCATTGGGGTAAACCTTGTGGATGATGTAAGGTCTTTACCATTTGGGTTCCATCTTGGGTAGTTTGCTACTGGGTATCATTGGTGTTCTCAGGGCCAACACCAGGTCACCTTGTAAGAAAGAGCGGAGGAAAACTCTCTGTTGAAAGCTTTGGCTATCTTGTTTTTATGCCTTTCCAGATTGTGCAGGGCATGGATCCTGTTCACGTCAAGAGTTTTGAATTCATCCAGACAGATTTCAACTACCTTATCTAGTGCTTCTTGATCATAGAAAGTTGTGCATAATGAGGGTAATTAAATCTCTATGGGTAGGTGTAACAACCTAATGTTTTTCAATGGAAAAATCCCTTCTTATATTTATGTCATAAAAAAACATGAAAACACAAAATAATGAACTAATAAGTGATAAGTGACCTTTAAACATAATTTTGTCACTCATATGTTTGGAATTTTGAAAATCCGACTACACGGTTGTGTTCAAGATGATTTTTGGAGTCTATTGAAACAAAAATAATTTTTGGTGAATAGTGACCAATCCTTATGAATAGTAACGTACCCTTATGAATAGTAATATGAACCTTATGAATATTAAACCATCCAACATAAGAGTAACATTACCTATGAATAATAAAATAAATTATAGACATCTTAGAAAGTGACAATTTGACCTTAGTAAATGTTTTGGTATTTTGTAAGTCATAAATAAATAATTATAATTAATTAATTAATATAAAATAATATTTATTTCCCTGAAATTTATTCATAAATTATTTAATCAATGTATAATAGTTTTTAGATAATTTTATAAGACCCTACGTAATTTTTGAAAGAACTATAAAATCAGTTTTAATCTTAAAAACAGTTCTTTTTAAGTAAATTATGATTTTAATTAAATATTAAATTGATAAAATTTAGAAAATTATTTTTGAAAAAATGGACTTCATTTTTTGATTCTACACGTCGAAAAATGGTCGGGGTCAATTTTTGGGATTTTTTTGAGATACTTGAATTTTTGATGAATAGTAGAATCCGATAATTCACAATAAATGCTAAATAATGTATTAATTGGGTCATCAATGATGCTCTGCTGATGTAAGCCCACTTGGTTCGGGATTACATTATAAAATTACTATTCTTTATCATCCAAGACTTACTATTCCTTGTCTTGTGGGGAAATAATAGACTAATGAATTTTATATTAAGGAAACCCCTCTCCCCTCCACTATAAAAGCCACCCTTCACTCTCTATTTTCCTCACACATCTCAAGCTCCAAGACGTCTCTAAACTCTGCCCAAACACCTTCCATATCCCATACAACACGTCCAAGATCTGATGGACTAATCAAAAGACCAAGCCTATCTTTCTTAAGGAGGATCTCAAGAGGAAGTTTTAAGAGGTAAATTCTCTCCCTCTTCTCCTTTAATTTCCTTTCAAGTTCAAGTTTATTTCTTGATCTATCCCCACCTATCATCATCCAAATTGTATTGTAACTCCATTATTATACATATACTGTACTGTTATGATTATAATGGGATATTATATCACCCCACCCCCTTTACCTCTTCCTTTTATTTTATTAAAGAGAACGTTGTTCATGAGGTGTTAATTTATCACCTTCAAAAACGACATGCTATCTTCTTCCATTTCTACCTTCATATCTGGTCATGAAACCATTTTTATGGTTGAACCAGAATATTTTATATGTATTATGTCCTATTTAAAGTTCTGGAACTGACTTATGAACATATTACTAAGGGATAAATTAAAACAAGTTCATTGTGATCGAAAAACCACTCAAATTAACCCACACAATCTTCATTTGATTCTTATCTAATGATTCATCCACATAGATATAATGTGATTCATTATAAGATAATTCAAACTCCTTTAATATCATTAATAACATGTAATATCCATTCTGGATGTCTACTCATGTTCTACCCAAACATCAATTTAAGAATACAAGTGAACCACCCAAGAAAAACCATAAAAACGAACATCCCCGAACAATGTTTTTAAACTCTATAAGTCATCCAATGGAAAATAATATGAAATAATGAAACCCGAATGAACCCTATTAATGTACACATGGTTCTTGTTTTCTAATTAATGAATATAATGTCATTATACATGACATTAATGGGAAGGAAGCATTTGGGTACTAGGTAAGAGAAATTCTCAAACCCAACTCTCATCCTTCGGGTTCTACCTCTTTCAGTCCATTTTTGATATGGTTACTCCGTAAAGATCATTTTTTCATCATTGTATTTCCTTTTTTGGGATATACATGTTTTCTAATGAAGTTTATACCAATCCAAATGTTTTCTGAATGGAATCTTCTCTTAAGAACTCAACTTTTACCTCTCATTCAAGGTTGATGGCTCTTATATCAAGAATGTTGTTCCCTCTTTATTTTGGGAACCCAAAGTTTATGATTGTGTTCTTATAAGATGAAACCCATTCCTTTTCATGGGTTAGTTATGTTCATTTATGTTATATTTTCATTGTGTCATGCATGATAAATGATAATGTTATGATGTGACGGGTGTGCCCAGAATTATATAGCGCAATATGAATGTTTAAATGTGATGGGTGCGCCCGGAATTATATAGCACTCCAATGCATTGGGTAAGGTGACGAATATCATGATTAAATGTGAAATTATGTGTGAAAAAGATGGTATATTGGTTCACAAGTATGTGTGGTAGTTAACCACTAAGACATGATGTTTCATTTTTATGCATTTCCACATCTCGTGTCTTTTATTTATGCTCCAATCATGTTCATGATATTTGACTATGTTATGATTATGATCACCCCATGATATATTGTTCTTATCTATCCCCTTACTTGGCTTCTAGCTCACCCCTTTTGATGTATATCCTTAGGTGGCTACATGTACTAAGGAGAGGACAGGTGCATATAAGATGCTAAAGAAGATGGAATTAAATAAATGTTTGTGATTGATGTTGTATTTGTTATGTGTGCTCCTAGTTTGACCAATACACTAAACCTTTGGATCCTCTATGTGTAATAATATTATTTTTTTATCTTTTAAATGATGTAATAGTAATGTAAGAAAATGTTGGGTCGCTATAGTTGGTATCAGAGGAAATGTTTAGTTAATTTGGGAATTATGATTAGTGAACCCTAGAGGAAAGCTTCTAGTATGAGACTATGTAAAAATATGCACACAAGAGTATTTACCTTGGGATCCCATATTATATGTTTTTGGTATAAATTGTTTAAATGAGTAATTTATTCATGAATTTTTTACTTATGTTTTGTTCTAACCTTTTCTATTTTAGAAAATGGTGGGAACCAGGAAAAATCAGGCCAACAACTCATGCGAGGGCCAATGCAACAATTGCCCGAATGACATCCCCAATGATTTGGGAGGTGGAGTTCAAAACATCATGGCAATTATTACCCAATTATCTCAGGTTATGAATAATAAACATAATAATGGGGAACTTCCTCCTTCACCAAAGAGGGAGCAACTAGCTATCAAATGTTTTATGCGGCAACAACCACCGACATTTAGTGGATCTTCCAATCCACTAGTTGCAGAATAGTGGGTCAACTCAATGTAGAAGATCTTTTCATCCCTTCACTGTTCTGAGACGGAGAAGGTGACTCTATCCATTTATCGTCTAGATGGAGAAGCTGATCAATGGTGGGCTTTGATTAAGAACACCAAGCCAAGGGAGGAAATTGAAGAAATAGAATGGGAATACTTGAAGATAATGTTTCTTAATTAGTATTTCCCACGAACTCTTCACAAAAATATGGTGAGAGAATTCATAGAGCTCAAGCAAAAAGAAGGAGAATCTATCACAACCTTTGAAGTGAATTTCACAGGGCTTGTAATGTACACTTCAGGTTTTTTTATCCACAATGATAGCAAAATTGATAGATTCTTTAGTGGATTAAAACCACACCTTCTAAAGGCTCTTGAAATTCAAGACATTGGGAGTTATGAAGAAGTTGTTCAGTGTGCTCTCAAAGTGGAGATGGAGTTTAGAGAATGGTCCCATGGATATAGTGATAGGAAAAGAAATATGGAGTTTCAAGCTGGTGGATATAATGACAAATGTGGGATGAAAAATCAATGACCCACATGCCAAAAATGTGGGAAGATGCACCATGGGAACTACCTCAAAGGGATGGGGAAATGCTTCAAGTATGGGGAATAATGACCCTATGAAAATGAGTGTCAAAAAGACATGAAAAGGAAGGAAAATGTAGCAGATGAAAGGAGATAACCACTAGTGGTTCAATGCTACAACTGTAAGAAGATAGGGTACTATGCAAACCAGTACACTAAACCTCGAGTTCTTGAGGGTAATCAGCGTCAGCAGCCACCACAGCCAAAGGAAGAAGGAAAGGCTTATGCCATAACTACTACGAAGGTGGAGCATGATAATGAAGTCGTACAAGGTACACTTCTTATTCACTCAAGAATGGTAAAAGTCTTATTTGATTCTGGTTCTATGCATTCCTTTATATCTTGCAAGTTTGCAAGAACTATAGAATCTACGCCCCAAAATCTTGAAGTAGAGATATCTGTAAAAAAAACTAAGTGGTGCAATCATTGCAACCCAAGTGTTTGAATCTTCTCCTGTTGGCGTATGTGGGAAGATTCTTATGGAAAATATCGTAATACTTCCCTTGGTGAAATTCGACGCTATAATGGGAATGGACTGGCTCTCATTATATAGAGAAGATATCAACTATCGGGAAAAGGAAATATGTTTTCATATTCCGAACCATCCCATGATCCTCTAAAAATTCAAGGAATATCATGAATATCATTTTAAAAATCCTTTAATGGTGTGGGTGTGTATTCCCTACGAGGAAGAATACCTCACCCAAATGGTTGAGTCGATGGAAAGTTCCATCCTTGAGGAAATGACCATTGTGAGGGAATACATCGATGTATTTCCCGAAGAGTTACCCGGAATTCTCCCGGATCGTGAGGTAGAGTTCTCAATTGAACTCATACCCAGAGCTACTCTTATCTCAAAGTGTCCCTATAGGATGGCTCCTATCGAACTAGAGGAGTTAAAGAAGCAGCTGCAAGAGCATCTGGACAAAGGGTTCATACGCCCTAGTGCATCACCTTGGGGTGCACGAGTGCTCTTTGTGAAGAAGAAGGATGGAACAATGCGGCTGTGTATCGATTATCGGGAACTCAACAAGATCATCATAAAGAACAAGTATCCTCTCCCAAGGATTGATGACTTGTTCGATTAGTTAAGAGGAGCTCAATACTTCTCAATGGTGGATCTTCATTCTGGATATCATCAGGTAAAGGTAAAGAAGGAAGATATTCAGAAGACTGCCTTCCGTACATGGTATGGACACTATGAGTTTTTGGTGATGCCCTTCAGACTTACTAATTCCCTTGCAATCTTCATGAATTTTATGAATAGAGTCTTTGGACATTACCTTGAAAAATTTGTGGTAGTGTTTATCAATGATATTCTCATCTACTCCAAGAGAAAGGAGGAACATGAAGAACATCTAAGACTTGTGTTGGAAACATTGAGAAAGAAGAAGTTGTACGCCAATTTCAGCAAGTGTGACTTTTGGATGAATCAAGTCACATTCTTGGGACATGTGATCACAAGCGAGGGAATTTATGTGGACCCTTCAAAGAAAAAGCCGATTGAAGAATGGCCCTTTCCCTCTAGTGTCACAGAAATCTGTAGTTTTCTTGGATTATCTGGGTACTACTGACGTTTTGTGAGAAACTTCTCACGATTGTCAAGCCCACTAACTAAGTTAACAAGGAAATGGGTAAAGTATGTCTGGATGGAATAATGTGAGGGAAGCTTCAAGGAGCTAAAGAAAATGTTGATCACTGCACCTGTACTCACACTACTGAAAAGTGGAGAAAGTTTTGTGATATACAGTGATGCTTCAAAGAAAGGCTTGGGTTGTGTACTCATGAAAAATGATAATGTGATAGCCTATGCCTCACGACAGTTGAATATCTATGAGCAGAACTACCCGATGCATGATCTAGAGCTGGCAGCCGTGATTGTTTCCTTGAAAATCTGGCGGCACTACCTTTATGGCGAGAAGTGTGACATATACACCGACCATAAGAGCCTAAAGTATATATTCACACAAAAGGATCTCAACATGCATCAAAGGAGATGGTTAGAGCTAATCCAGGATTATGATTACTCTATTCACTATCATCCAGGAAAGGCAAACAAGGTAGCTGATGCTCTAAGCATGAAAGAACCTACTACTCTATCCATGTTGCGGATTGGGAAAGACTCTATCTTCTTGGATATGGAAAGAATGGATTTGGAAATCATAAGGGTAGGGGATACATCCTACCTTTCCCAAATTATTGCATAACCATCCATCTAAGAGAAGATTAAGGAAGCACAAAGGGATGATGAGGAGATACAAAAGAGGGTGAATGCAGTAAAGGAAGGGAAGCTACAAGAGTTCCATATTGATGATGATGGTGTGATTCAGTTTGGAACACGACTTTGTGTGCCTTCATCCCCCGGGATTAAGAAGGATCTATTGGATAGTGCACATAGCTCAACTTTCTCTATCCATCTTGGGAGTACCAAGATGTACCATGATCTCCAGGAAAACTTTTGGTGAGATAACATGAAGAAGGATATTGCGGAATATATATCATGTGGCTTGGTATGTTAGAAAGTTAAAGCTGAGTGAAAAAAGTCCAAGGGAATGATGCAACTATTGCCTATACCCATGTGGAAATTGGAAAATGTTACTATGGACTTTGTCACAGGTCTCCCGAAGATGTCAAAGGGAAATAATGAGATATGGGTTCTGGTTGACCGAGTCACCCAGACTGCCCATTTTATCGCTATACGGGAAGACCACTCGCTTGAACAACATGCAAGGATATATGTGAAGGAAGTGGTGATACTGAACGGTGTTCCACTCTTGATTGTCTCTGATCGTGATCCATGGTTCACATCTATGTTCTGGAGAAGCCTTCAACATGCTTTGAGTACTGAATTAAATTTTAGCACGGCCTATCACCCCCAAACTGATGGCCAGTTTGAAAGGACTATTCAGATACTTGAAGATATCCTAAGAGCATGCTCTCTTAAATTTAAAGGTGGTTGGGATCATCATATCCCATTGGTTGAGTTATCATACAATAATAGCTTCCACTCGAGTATTCAGATGGCTCTGTATGAAGCTCTTTATGGAAAGAAATGTAGAACTCCAACCTGTTGGGATGAAGTTGGAGAAAGAAAGCTACTTGGGCCAGATCTTGGTCAAGAGATGACAGAGAAGGTTCAAGTCATCCAAAAACACATAAAAGCTACTCAAAGTTGGAAAAGAGCTATGCTGCCAACCATCGAAGGGACTTGGAGTTCAACATTGGAGATAAAGTCTTCTTTCAAATATCTCCATGGAAGAGATTCATGTGATTCGGGAAGAAAGGGAAGTTGAGCCCAAGGTATATTGGCCCCTTTGAGATCCTTGACCGCATAGGAGCTGTGGCCTCTCATTTTTCACTTCCACCAAATATGGCTCAAGTCCATGATGTGTTTCATGTATCACCACTGAGGAAGTACATACCAGACCCCTCACATGTACTAAACTCAGAGGTGGTACGGCTGGAAGATGATCTCTCCTATGAGGAGAAACCAGTAAAGATTCTAGAGTGAAGTGATAAGGTTCTATGCAACAAGACAACCCATCTTGTCAAAGTTTTGTGGAGGAATAATAAGTTTGAGGAAGCAACTTGGGAACCAGAAGAGGCAATGAATGAGAAGTACCCTCACCTGTTTGTGTAATGTGAAAATTTAGGGGCGAAATTTCTTAAGGGGGGAAGAATGTAATGACCCAAAGTTTTTCAAAGGAAAATTCATTTCTTATATTTATGTCATAAAATAACATGAAAACAAAAAATAATGAACTACTAAGTGATAAGTGACCTTTAAACATAAGTTTGTCACTTCTATGTTTGTAATTTTGAAAATCTAACATACACAGTTGTGTTCAAGATGATTTCTGGAGTCTATTGAAACAAAAATAATTTTTGGTGAATAGTGACCTACCCTTATGAATAGAAACGCACCCTTATGAATAGTAATATGACTTTTATGAATAGTAAATCATCCAACATAAGAGTAACATTACCTATGAATAATAAAATAAATTTTAGACATCTTAGAAAGTGACAATTTGACCTTAGTAAATGTTTTGGTATTTGTAAGTCATAAATAAATAATTATAATTAATTAATTAATATAAAAGAATATTTATTTCCCTGAAATGTATTCATAAATTATTTAATCAATTTCTAATTGTTTTTAGATAATTTTATAAGACCCTACATAATTTTTTAAAGAACTATAAAATCAGTATTAATCTTAAAAACTGTTCTTTTCAAGTAAATTATGATTTTAATTAAATATTAAATTGATAATATTTAGAAAATTATTTTTGAAAAATGGACTATATTTTTGGATTCTACACATCAAAAAATGGTTGGGATTATTTTTTTGGGATTTTTCTGGGATACTTGCATTTTTGATGAATAGTAGAATCTGAGAATTCACAATAAATGCTAAATAATGTTTTAATTGAGTCATCGATGATGCTCTGCTGATGTAAGACCACTTGGTTCGGGATTACATTATAAAATTACTATTCTTGGTCATTCAAGACTTACTATTAATTGTATTTTGGGGAAATAATAAACTAATTAATTTTATATTAAGGAAACCCTTCTCCCCTCCACTATAAAAGCCACCCTTCACTCCCTCTTTTCCTCACACCTCTAAAGCTCCAATCCTTATCTAAACTCTACGCAAACACCCCCCTAGCCCCTCCCCCACGTCCAAGAGCTTATGGTCTCATCAAAAGACCAATCCTTGCTTTCTTAAGGAGGATCTCAAGAGGAAGTTTTAAGAGGTAAATTCTCTCCCTCTCATCCTTCAATTTCCTTTCAAGTTCAAGTTTATTTCTTGATCCCTCCTCATCTATCTTCATGAAAATTGTATTTTAACTCCAGTATTATAAATATACTGTATTTTTAAGATTCTAATGGGATATTATATCACCCCACCCTCTTTCCTTCTTCCTTTTATTTTATTAAAGAGAACGTTGTTCATGAGGTGTTAATTTATCACCTTCAAAAACGACATCCTATCTTCTTCCATTTATACCTTAAGATCTAGTCATGAAACCATTTTTATGGTTGAAAAAGAATATTTTATATATATTATGTCCTATTTAATGTTTTGTAACTGACTTATGAACATTTTACTAAGGGATAAATTAAAACAAGTTCATTGTGATCGAAAAACCGCTCAAATTAACCCACACAATCTTCATTTGATTCTAATCTAATGATTCATCCATATGGATATAATGTTATTAATTATAAGATAATTCAAACTCCTGTAATCTCATTAATAACACGTAATATATTTTCTGGATTTCTACTCATGTTCTACCCGAACATCAATTTAAGAATACAAGTGAACCACCCAAGAAAAACCATAAAAACGAACATCCCTGAACAATGTTTTTAAACTCTATAAGTCAACCAAAGGAACATAATATGAAATAATGAAACCCGAATGAACCCTATTAATGTACACATGGTTATGGTTTTCTAATTAATGAATATAATGTCATTATACAGAACATTAAAGGGAAGGAAGCATTCGGGTACAAGGTAAGGCAAATTTTCGAACCC
The DNA here is from genome assembly GCA_963277665.1 of Viscum album. NCBI lineage: Eukaryota > Viridiplantae > Streptophyta > Magnoliopsida > Santalales > Viscaceae > Viscum > Viscum album. The sequence goes on along the minus strand of OY728155.1, from coordinate 184,144,456 downwards.
AACATTCATCCTTTGGGTTTTATCTCTTTCACTCTATTTTTGATATGGTCACTCTTTAAAGATCATTTGTTCATCATTTTCTTTCCTTTTTTTGGATATAAATGTTTTTTTAATAAATTTTATATCAATACAAATGTTTTCTAAAGGAACTATTCTCTTAAGAACTCAACTTTTACCTCTTATTCAAGGTTGATGGCTCTTATATCAAGAATGTTGTTCCCTCTTTCTTTTGGGAAGTCAATGTTTATGATTGTGTTATTATGAGATGAAAACCATTCCTTTTCATAGGTTATTTATGTTCATTTATCTTGTATGATCATTGTGTCATGCATGATAAATGATAATGTTATGATGTGACGGGTGCACCCAGAATTATATAGCGCAATATGAATGTTTAAATGTGACGGGTGCACCCAAAATTATATAGCGCTCCAATGCATTGGGTAAATTAATTAATCTCATGAGTAAATGTGAAATGATGTGTGAACAAGATGATAGCTTGGTTCACAAGTATGTGTGGTAGTTAACCACTAAGACACGATGTTTCATTTTTATGCATTGCCACATCTCATGTCTTTAATTTATGCTCCTCTCATGTTCATGATATTTTGCCTATGTTATGATTATGCTCACCCCATGCTATATTGTTCTTATATATCCTCTTACTGGGCTTCTAGCTCACCCCTTTTTATGTATATCCTCAGGTGGCTACATGTACTAAGGAGAGGACAAGTGCCAATAAGAAGCTAAAGAAGAAGAAATTAAATAAATGTTTGTGATTGATGTTGTATTTGTTATGTGTGGTCCTAGTTTGCCTAAGACACTAAACCTTTGGATCCTCTATGTGTAATACTATTATGATGTTTATCTTTGAAATGATGTAATAGTAATGTATGAAAAGGTAGGGTCACTATAGTAGGATGACCTCCATTCTGTGCACCAGGGAATATGGGGTCACCCATGTGGAATTGTGAAATTATTGTCTGATAGGCCTAGAGGGAATTGGGGAGTTTGTCTGGCCAACTCTTCTTGTTCTAACCAACCATTTTCTACAGGATGTTAGAGAGGGTTTTTTTGAACACCTTGATCAGCCCATTTTCCTATGCGTGATAGTGGGAGGTATGGTTATAATAAATATTTTACATGGCGTACAATTTCTTCAACTTGGATTCATGGATGTTGGTGCTGTTATCGGTGAGGACGACGTAAGGGACTCCAAATAGGTAGATGATTTTGGAGCTCACAAATTCTATTATAGAATGTTCCTTGACTTCCTTGAGTAGAATTTCATCTACCCACTTGGAAAAGAAATCCATAGCAGTCAGGATGAACCTGTACTGGTGAGCTGTCACCAGTGGACATGGTCTCACAACATCGAGTCCCCAGACCGCAAAGGGCCAAGAGTACTTGTTAGTGTGAAGAGGCTCTGGTGGTCGATGCACAAAGTTAGCATGAATTTGGCGTTCATGGAACCTCTGGGAAAACTCGATGCAGTCATGGATTATAGATGGCCAAAAAATACCCTAGTCTTTGAATTTGGTGAGATAATTTCATCCCTGTATGATGAACCCTTCCGGAACCAACATGATCCTCCTGCATGACTTGAGAAATATCAACTCCTTGAATGAAACAGAGGAGAACTCCATAAAACCCACACTTGTAGAGGACCTGATCGAGACCAAGACCGTTCTGGAAGGTAAACTATAATGCGCAACATCATATTCTCTCACCCTCGGCTCGATGTTCTGGGAGATTACCATGATGGATGTACTCGTTAAAGGGTGTCCTCCAATCGGGAGTTACATCCAACACTGCTTTAGGGGTACTTGCGAGTCTTGACGTGGAGGACCTAGTAGTAAGGTGTCTTACGTGAAGGATATCATTGTTGTATGGTGTGACAAGGGTGATGACTCTCCAGTTTTCCATGTGGATAATCAAATCATCATGATCAGGCTCCGTAAGAGATACAGCCAGGCTGGCCAAGGCATTGGCTCGACTATTCTGGGATCAAGGAATATGAGTAACCTCTTTCCGGGATAGGAACAAGGCCATCAACTGGTAGGTACATTCCAATAATTGTATAATCTTTAGATTTCTGATGACATAGTCAATGTTGATTTTCTTGATGACTAGTTCGGAGTCCCCTTTCACATGCAAGTGGGAAACATCAATCTCGAGGGCCAACTCGAGGCTAATAATGAGGTCTTGATACTCTACCTCATTGTTGGTATAGCCTTATGATAACAAAAATGAATATGGTAGAATGACCTATGCTGGCGTAATGAAGAAGATACCTTGGCCTACTATGATGAGTATGGGGTCATTGAGACTTCTTCCGGTTGGGCTCTGGGAAGCACCATCAAAGTGAAATTTCTGACATGGAATGACTTGGTCTACTTAGAGGATTTCCCCATCAAGAAAATAAAGGTCCAGAGACTGGTCCATGGGAGCTTGATGGGAAGAAAGGAAGTATGCCAATGATTACCCCTTAATATCCTTCCAAGGGACAAACCTGATGTCAAACTGCTATAGGATCACTTCCCACCAAACTAGACGACCTTTCAACATAAGGAAATTTAGGATGTACTTCAACAGATCCACTCAGTACTCCATTTGTACCTCATGGTGTTGCAAGTAATGTCACAATTTCTATACTGCGAATACCAGTGAAAGGATTCTCTTCTTGATAGGGGAGTATCTGGTATCCATATTGATGAGAATGCTACTAAAATAGTAGAGACTGTTCTTCATTCCCTCATTGTTCTTCTGGGTGAGAAGGGCTCCGAGAGATCATTCCAGGGTGGTCACATAAAGGACCAATGGATTTCTGGAAATGGGTGGCACCAGGACCATTGGCAGGAGTAGATAGTACTTGATTTCCTCAAAAGCAGCCACACATTCTTCATCCCACTGATTGAAAATGCCTTTATTCATGAGCCGATAAAATGGATTACACTTGATGTCAAAATTCGTGATGAATAGGTGTATGTAGGACAAGTAGCCTTGAAAGCCTTGAATCTCTTGAATGTTTCTTGGGGGAGACATCTGGCTGATGGCCTTGATCTTCTCTAGGTTGATCTCTATGCCCCTGTATCTGAAAACAAATCCTAGAAACTTTCCTAAGGTGACCCCAAAGGCACACTTCAATGGGTTCATCTTTAGATGGAGAGAATGGAGTAATCTGAACAATTTCTCAAGGTCTTTGATATAGTCCTTGCACAGGCGATATTTGACCACCATATCATCCACATAGAATTCCACCAATGTCCCAATAATTGGCATAAATATGCGATGCATGGCATACTAGTAGGTGGAACCTACATTCTATAGACTGAAGGGAATCACCTGGTAGAAGAAAGTACCTTGTGGTGCCCTGAAGACTGTATACTCTTCATCCTTGGGGGATATTCAGATCTTTTTATACTCGGAATACCCATCCATGAAAGAAATATCTTGGAACCCAACAGTGGGATCAATCAACAGTTTTGTCATGGGAAGTGGAAAATCATCCTTTGGACAGTGAAAATTGAGATCCCAGAAGTTGATTCAGACTCTGATTTGTCCATTCTTCTTCCTGAAGAGCACAATGTTGGAAAACCAATTGGGGTACTGGACTTCCTTGACAAAATTGGATCTAATGATCTTATCATCTTCGGCTTTGACCATGTCACCATGAGAAGGGTGCATCTTTCTGGGAGGCTATTTGAACCTACGGTGATTTTCTGGAAGGCCGAGACGGTGTATGATGACATGAGGATCTAGTCCTAGAATTTCATCATAACTCTAGGAAAATACATCACGATGCTACTTCGGGAAGTCCACTTACTGTTGTTGCTCCTCGACAGGCATAGCGTCACTGATCAATATGGGTTTTGAATGCGTCTCACCACCAAGGTTTACCTGTACCAATTCATCAACAGTGGTGGAGACACCCTCTTTGAAATTAGGATCATAATATAAATCAACTTATTCACTTATGGAAGAGGGATCCTTAGTAGTAGGTGATTCTTCAAAGTCAAAGGTCTTGATGGGAAGTTGGTTCCAGCCTGAGCGACGATGAGCACTGCATCGGGGGACTCATATACTGTCAAAACCATAGGGATGAAAGTCATAGATCTAATCCTATCCGGTCTTTATCTTAAAGGGCCTCACTTGATGATGTCAAAGAAATAGTTACATATTGTCTTGGGCTCATTTATCCAAAACCAGTGGAACAAGCAAGTATGGCTTATTGCCATTACCATGGGGTGGACATCTCGATACCATATGGGGGTAGGGGGCTTTGGGATCACCTGATCTTGATTTTAGTAGGAATACGAGGTGATCTTACTGTGTCGCTTATACATGGGAATGTGCTCCCCCTTGTTCTATAAAAAATGAAGTACTGTCCCATATTCAGGGTCGTAGCCTCCAATCGGTGGATTAGAAAGATGTAGGTATTATCTTTGTCTGTCCACAGTTTGATCACAGCTATAGCATGTTTAACCTCATTAGCCAGAATCCCCTTGTCCTTGCTTTTGTAATAGTCAACATCTATGCAGAGGGCTTCACAAGAGGAAAAAGAAGACACGTCACCTTGGAGTACGCCCACTCAACCATTAAAGGATTACTTAAGGCACTGGTGATACAATGAAGGGACCGCTGCATGGAGGTGAATCCATGGCCAACCCATTAAAGAATTGTAGGAGGTGTCTTAGGAGACAACCATGAACTCAGTGATGGCTACCAGAACACCTAACTGGGTATTTAGGAGGATCGTTCTGACTAGTGTCTATTCTGTTCTATCATAACTTTGAATTTTCAGGTTACAGGGACTCAGGTCCTCCTTGTACAACCCCATTTTTTTTAAAGTTTCCAGGTTTGGATTAGGTTAATCCCTGAACCTGTGTCGACAAGACAGTGATAAAATTCCACGCCATTGAAGTAGTCAGTGATGTACAATGGTAAAATGTGCCTCTGTATGAGAGAGCCTTCATCTTCTCTAGAGAAAGATATATTGTCCTAACATTTAGCATTTTCAACTGCCTCAACATGGAAGGCTTCTGTAGCTGCTACCTATGTCAAAAACTGGAGGGGGCTTCTTAAAGCTTCAGCGAGGGCTTTACGCATATCCAATGGATGGATAAGGGCCTCAAGGATAGAGGGCCTCACAAGAATGCTAGAGAGATTATTAAGGATATCATACTTCTATACCAAGAATAAAATTCTAATTACAGGAGGTCGTTCTGTGGAAGGGGGTATGATGGACCCTTCTGGCCGAATCGGCGGCTAATTGGTGCTGGGATTGTCCTACTACTAGCTAGTCAATGCTCGTGGAGAATCTAACATATGTGGATCAGATGAATGAGGCCAGTCCATAAGAGATAATGGCTGATCATGGTGTAGTTGGGGTAACTATTCCTAATGAAGTAACACAAATGGTGGTGAAGGAAGGCCTGATGACACCGGATGAGAAGGATGTGCGGGTTGAGTTCTGTGCTAGGCCTGCTGTCTGGTTTCAGTGGCATGTACATCCTAGATGGAAGTACTGACTGAGGCAATTTGACAACCCATATATCTATGGCCACATCGATGCCAGGGATGACTAGGAATGTTGGGAGGATCTGTTTGGAACTCTTCACCATCAGAAATCATGTAGGGGTTTAAGAGCTCCATGATGTTAACCGAGGAGTACCCTTGATCGTCACCTGAAGAATCCTCCACTATTGGACATTTCTGTGGGGAGTTTCCATCTTTGGGGCATAGATTCACTAAGAGTACAGGATTACGATGAAATTGGTGGGGGACTTTGTTTTCCATTGCGTCCTCAATTCCTTCTCTTTTGGGAAGAGAAAGGATGAGCAATTGACGCAGAAGTACTAGTTGTGGGTGACGCGGCATCTCCTGAAGGCTTAGGTCGATTCAAATGTGCACTGATAACACCATGGGCATGAGATACTGTCTTACGAGCCATAAATTCATCATACTTCTGGGACCCGTGGTTAAGGACTTGATGCCACTCAACATCATTGTCACTTCTGCTTTCGAGCTTCTTGAAAACACATGCCACCTATGTTAGGGTAGAGCCTAACCTGATTGTATTATTATCAACCTGGTCTTGAAGCCATTCTTTAAACACATAGCACTGTTTGAGGGTGTTCCCCAAGATCCGGTGATGGGGGTTGTAATTTGGACGACCAGTGATATCCGCGTCTTTGGGCCTCCTACATTCAGGAAAACGTATAAGTCCCTATTCGAAGGCGCTTTAGAAATAATCAAGGACATAAGCCTCATTGAATGAGTATGTCTAGTTTCTTCTATCTAGGAAGGGGTATTTGAGAGTCTGGACCTAACGAGGGGCTAGAGGAGCCTGTTGAAGAGGTGGAAACTAGTTATCTCACTTGGGTGGTGGTAGTGTGTCATGTGGGGGCGCCTGCCAATTCTGAGGTGGGCGCTGCTGGGCCGGAGGCTATGCCTAAGGTGGTGGTCCCCTAAGGGGATTTAGAGGTGGATCCACTGGTAATAACTCCAGTTTCCTGGGGGCCTCTACTTGTTCCCCCATTGTGGGCTTAGCCTTAGCGGCCCTTCTTTTGGGAATTGCAGGAGGCAATGGACGTGCCTTCTTAGCCTGCTGTAAAGATTCCACTAGACGCTGGGCCTTATCAAAGAAGTCTCGGAATCCCCTGAGGTAATTTTGGGTAATGAGAGAGGGGAACAGTTTGGTCTTGACATTCCCCACACATATTGTCATTAGTTGTTCCTGAGTTAGCAACATATCCAAGGAGTAGGTGAGGCCCTTCCACTAGGTGACAAAGTCCGCGATGTGCTTGTCAGGCCTCTGCTTGCACTTGAAGAGGTTTGAAATACTCGTCTTCTAGGTGGTAGAGTTGAACTGGTAAAGAAAATGTCTACAAAGATCTTCCCCTCTAGCGACCAATCCGATGATTAGCTGGTTGTACCAGACAAATTTCTGCCCATCCTATATCTATACGAAACACCAGAGTTTGGCGGCCTCCTACTGCACCGAAGTTCCCAACATGGGTCCACACCTTGAGATAAAGTGGTATAAATGATGCAGTGGGTCACCTATCCAATTAAAGGGGGAGAATGTGGGATTTTTGAAACACAGGGGTGCTATCATATCATTCACCCACGCCAGATATGGCTTGCCATCAGGTGGGATTTCCACCTATTGCGTTTCCAACACCTCATGGTGAGAAATGAGCACTGCCATCGGATAATCTGGGTGGGGGTTCTTGTCTTGATGAGGGTCCCTAACCACCAGTCTGTTGGTAGGTTCCTCAACATGATAATAAGGCTCAACGGCTCATGGAGTATCTTGTGGTATGACCTGCGGATTGAATGGGGGAAGCTGAGTTGGGTCTCAGGGATTATCACACCTCTTAGGTGGATTTGGTGACACATACCACGCCCTATTGACATAAGTTCCAGCCTTTATCCTGTATAATTGGGTAAGAGGGTTAGGGTCACCCAAGGGCAGCTCGCCATGGGGGGTTTACCTGGCCCTACTACCCCAGTCGAGGATTGCTGTAGTTTGACCGCCACTCCGTGGAAAATTCAGTAAGGAGGTCATCAACCATATTTTTGTGATCCATGAGATTTTGGCGTAATGCAAATTTTTCAATATCATCTTTCATTATTTTAAATGATCCAGACATTTCAGAGGGTCTGACTATTCCACGGTGCTCCTTACCCTTATTGGGATTCTGGCTGAGGACTAATGCCTTAGTGGGCACGTGACGACCCAATAGATTTCTCTGTTGGTAGATAACCCTTCCTAGTAGATCCAATAGGTGTGGCATGCCCCCAAGGGGTAAGTTTTCTCCAAGTAGATCTGCCTCTGTCTCTTCCTCTAATAGGTTTTCCATGTTAACTGCAACTCGAATTAGAGGCATATCCTCAATATTGCCTAGAAATTCAGTCTGGCACTAGATAGAACTGAAATGGAGGGCAATATAATTCCCCCAACCACAGATGTAGATGTTAGGGAAGCCTCCTTGAAAATTCTTTAGAGCACTTTAAGGCTCTGAATGCATCATTTCTGGAGGATTCAGTGGCGACCGGGAGACTCTAGGTGCTGGTCCACAGGGAGTGCAACCAAGTCAACCATATGGAATTGCTGGCCAATGTCCTCAAAATGTGCATGACTCTTGGGGTAAGACACTCATTGAAAATGGAGATGGAAGTGTGTCACCCACAGGTTTTGGTGAAATCATGCGACTTCCTCCTGGGTAAGTGATCTCGGTGCACTGAAGTTCACGGTCTCAACTGGCCAGAACATTTCTTAGAAATGATATGATACAAGGATATCCCAAAAGCTCGTTGGCCCAAACTTGGGATCTAGAACTTAGTTTCCCCACTCATCAACTGGGGGAGGATGGGGGACCAGTTGCAGCACTGAATCAAACCAATGAGATAGTAGAATTGCTGGTGGAGAATACAACAAATGGAATGAAAAGCCGCTGCATCTCAGGCTGTCTTGCGATGAATGCAATGAATGAGCCACTACATCTTGATAAGAAGGGCTGGAGACCACAGCTTCTGGCGCAGGGGAAGAGGTCACTGATGGTGGGCCATGATATTTTATATCCTTTATTAGTCCCTAGAATAATTCTCAATGATCTCTCATTGAGTTAGAGAATGAAAATATTAACAACAGGGAGGATTGCATAGCTAGGCCTTGGGAAGGAGACAAATATTTCTCCTCTTGGATGTATCTGCATAGGGAGGTGGGAATCCAGTAGACCTCGCATTCCAGATGGATGAGGCTGATACATCGTGTTCATGACCTAACCATCGACATAGAGGATCGAGGTGATGGTTCCATTGATGAATCACATTCCACCTAGGAATCCGAGAAGTAGATGAGACTAATCTCGGTATGAATCTTCTCAGCGCTATTTTTATGGCATCAGAGACCTACCCTGTTACCCCAGGATGGCTCTTTGGGACATGGTATAATTTTGTCTTGAGGTGGACCTTTGGCCAAATTGATGTTGGGGTGGAGGGGACTTCCCCCTGGGTGAGATGGGGTGAGAGGATCACATAGACCAATGTCAAAGGGAACATGGGGAGGACCTCCATGCCCACTGGCTGATGTGTGGAGGGAATCTCCGCAGGAAATGTTGGAGTGGGTAGGACCTCCGCTAGAGCTGATGGGAGAATGGGTAGGGACTCCATGCTTATTTACTATGTCAGCATTGGTGTAAGGAGGGCCCTCATACTAGAAGAGCTGAACACAGGTAGGAACTCGGATTCATGCTCAAATTTACGTAAGTGATGAAGGTAGAATGATCATTGTAGTTTATCTTGGGTCATCGAATCCTCGGAGACCTATGAAGAACCCTATAGACACGTACATTATATGGAATATATTTGGATATTAAGTGGTCAACTTGGGTTGATTTTATATGGGTTTAAAGGATAACTATCAGATTTAAGTGAATTCAATTTAAAATAATGAGTTGATCCTAGGTTATCTCTCGGGGTGGATTGGACGTATTCCCTTTTAAATTATTTCAATTTATTATATTTGAGTTGATTTCATTTAAGAAGATAAAACAACATCATCACTTACTGATTTAATACCCACACCCTTTAATACTAATCACCTATACACTTGAAGGATCAAAGTTTTGAGCACTTCAAGGTAAAGGTTCGTATTAGCACTTGAAGTGTGTGGCCTTAAATTCAATAAGGACGATGGAGTTTAAAATCATGAAATAAAAATCTCAATTAAAGAAAGTAATTAGAAATTAATGGGGTATTAAATAAAATCCAATCCATCCCCTTGATACTCCCTTGGATCAACCCATAAGTGGGTTATCCCTCCATTGATTATATGTTTTCAATGGAAGAAGAAAGTTGACTCATGAGGGAGGAAATAGAGAAGTAAAATAAACACAATAAAATAACTATCACTCCACCGTTGTGTGATAATCTCACAAGGTATGGTATGAGAAAGTTCACACCTTGAACCAAAGATATAAAAGTGATAAAGAGAACAAACGAATAATAGGAAAAAATATCTTTTATTAAGAAACTAAAGTGATTTTAACAACTTACATGTGAAAGACAAACTTGAGACAACAAAATCGCAGCATAACATTACAATTGAACAAAGCATCAAAAAAATCAACAAATCCTTCACCACAGCTGCCTTAAATAGGAATTTTTGAAGCCTTTGGTCGATCCTTCAATATTACAAGTCTCCTCAATTAATTTTGGTAGGCCATAGGTGGGTGGAAAGATGAGGGAGAGTTGATTTTTTCACCCTTGACCCAAAGTGGCATCCAGCTTTCATACACCGAACAAACGCGTTGGAAGACCTTCTATATGGCCGAATTAGAGTCGGACATAGAAGAAGGAAATGGATCTCTAGATGGATCCTAAAATCCAATAAAATGTGGGCCAATTTGGAGTTGTGGATTCTGATGTATGATTAGATTAGTGGGCTATTTTTATGGGCCACAGAATCTGGCCCAGAATTTTATCTCTAAATTGTGCCGCCTAAATGACCACAATGGAGGCCTAATTAGCAATGTCTAATGAAGAATTATTTGTTCCTATATATTTCTTCTAGAATCCTAAGAAAATTGGGCTTTATTGGGTTTGTATGTTGGGCCCCACATTCTCATCAGTGGGCTGGTGTCCAATCTGACTTCTCCAGAATTGTTTCCTTTCATCACAAAATATCCCCATCTTCTTCCATGAATTCTCCATTGATCCCTTAATCAAACATGTTCATATTTAAGTTTAGATAAATTTAAAAAAATATAAAATTAAAATATGTATAATTATATTCCTTAAGGTTAGATGAATCATTGGGTACTTTAAATGATGTTTAAAAATGTACCACATAATAGTGCATTTTAAGAAGGAATTGCAATCATAATGAGAAATGACGTTCAAAGTGTAAAATGCACTAAAATTGTGTTTATGAATAATAAATCACATGAATATTATATATACTAACAATTAATATTAGCTTCATTTAGTGGCTAATCACACGCCCAACTTGAGTTTTGCTAGTCCCCCGTAAAATATATCTCAACATTATAAAATTCGAATTCCCTTTTCCAAAAAACTTGTAATACACAGTGATCACCAAAAAATTCTATACTAAACAATCATGAAACCCATCAAAATATTTTAATACATGACATTTTCATAAGAAGATCCCAATCCCAATCCCATTCCTTTGTTCAAATTCATTTCCATATTTCATCCAATATCAATTAAGTATGAGGATGTGTTGTGCATCACAATAGACATGGGGGGTTCATCTTTATTCAAGGGTGAAATAACAGAAGTACTAGGTGGAATCACATTTCAATATTAAGATGAGTATTCAAAAAATTTCTTATTGTATTTTTTTTGCAATTTTTCCATGGTAATTGAAATTTCACTCAAAAGAGTCAACCCCAATAGCGAGACTTTGCCAATGACTCCCAGGCTTAAAGAACTTAGGGCACCAAGTGAATTCCACATACTCAGGCATCATCTCAAGTTAAATGAGTCAAAAAAAATTCAAATTACCAAAAATAGAGATAAAATTACTAATTCTAGGTCAGACAACTATGGAGTCACAATCCCCAAGTGCCTAAAGCCACACATTAGGTCATTTCATTGCTATACATGCAAATTTATTGTTTTTTTAATTTTTTATTGAATACTCATATTAAAAGTAAAATGATCACGAAACATATGCTATTTATTAGGGGACCCCATGAACATGAACTAATACCCCACTATCCAAAGGACGTGCATTGTTATCTTTTTTTATTTGGATGAAAATATAAACGATGAGATATCACATTGGACAACCACATTTCCAAAATCTATGCTCATGAAATTATACAAGGATTAATATTAGAATCAGGGAATGCTAAGTTATTTGATATTCAGTTTCAAAGTGTGCAATGTGTATTACCATTTTCAAAGTTAAAAAGGAATTTTTCCTTCCATTTACACAATTTTTTTTTTCAAATCATTCATTTTTTTGACACGAAAGAATTTTTTATTTTATCTCCCCCAACTTAAAATAACACTATCCCCAGTGTTTAAAGAAAAGAAAATTCAGAAGGGGGGTAGAGGTAGATAATGAATGTTCAAAAGGGAAATTGAAAATGTGGATCATGGAATGAAGTCACCTACTCGTTGAAGTGGAAATTATTGCTGCTCCCTTTTAATCCTTTGATATCCATGTCACTTGTAGAGTTCCTTAGTAGAAAGAGGAAAAACAATATATATATATATTTATATAATAAATAAAGTAAAATATAATTATATATATAAGAATTATAGAATAAGGAAGCACAAAAATATGTAGGTAAGTGGTAAGCGCGCGCCCCTGTCTCCCATTGGTCCCGGGTTCGAGTCCCCGTGGCTTCGCTGGTTGTGACAGGGTTTTCCCCAAAACCTATGATGTGGAATTTTATTAATTTTATTATTTTTATTTATTTTTTTTGTATTTTTATTTTCACCTACAAACACATAAAAATAAAATAAAATAAACTGATGATACACTGTCTTATTTATAAATTTATGGGTAAGGTATTACTCAAAGATCACACCACATGACACAGATGAATATGGTGCTCCCCTTTCATACCCATCCTTACTCGAAATAGAAGAACAGGTCAACAATTTAATTTTTTATTTCTAAATATAAAAATGACTCATTAATCATGTTTAAAATATAAAGTTGATTAAAACAACAAAATGATTGGAAACTTGAAAACCACAGGTTGCCTCCCATGCAGTGCTTTGTTTAACGTCGTTAGCCTGACATGGATCCTAAATCTATCAATTTTTTTCCTGGTTCATAGGTTGGATCATTTAACTCAACCTCTATTTCCTATTTATTGAATGATTCAATGAATGGTTTTAACCTTTGACCATTGACATTGAAAATGTAACCACTTGTGGGATCTTGAATCTCTACTGCCCCATGGGGGTACACATGATGCACTATGAAAGGACCTGGCCATCTAGTCCTTAACTTTCCCGGGTGTAAATGAAGTTTTGAACTATACAAGAGCACATTTTTTTCCCGGTTCAAAATGTTTGACCTTGATATTACTATATTGGTAGGCTTGAACTCTAGCTTTATTGATCCTTGAATTTTCATAAGCCTCCATCCTTAGTTCCTCCAGTTCATTGGGATCTAATTTCCTTTTCATTTCGGCCAATGAGAGGTCATAATCCATTTTCTTAATTGCCCAAAAGGCCTTATGATCAATTTAAACAGGTAAATGGCATGATTTTCCTTAAACCAACCTATATGTTGACATTCCTAGGATGGTTTTGAATATTGTACAATATTCCAAAAGAGCATAAAAGTGTTTCTCAGACCAATCTTTCCTAGAATGATTGAAAGTTTTCTCAAGAATTTGTTTGATTTCACGATTGTCTAACTCAGATTGACCACTGGTCTGTGGGAGGTAAACAGTGGGCACTTTGTGTGAAATTCCATATTTTTCCATGAGTGATGAGAATGGACGATTGCAAAAATAAGTTCCATGATTACTAATGATAGCCCTAGGAATTCCAAATCTAGAGAAGATGTTTTCCTTGAGAAATATAATCACAGTTTGATGATCATTGGATTTTGTAGGAATGGCCTCATCCCATTTGGAGACATAATCGATAGCTAAGAGAATGTAAAGATGTCCCCTAGAGTTTTGGAAGGGACCCATGAAATAAATTCCCCAACAGTCAACGATTTAAACCAGTAAGATGGGAGTGAGTGGCATTTGATTCATTTTTGTGATGGACCCTACTTGTTGACACCTAAGACAACGTTGAAAAAATGTGTAGGAGTCCCTTGAGAGGATGGGCCAGAAAAGACCACATTGTAGAATCTTAGCAGATGTTTTCTTAGAGGAATAGTGACCTCCACATGCCTCACTATGACATAATTTAAGGATGGACTCTTGTTCAGATTCTGGGACACACCTCCCAATGACTTGGTCAGGGTAGAACTTATAGAGGTATGGATCATCAAAAACTTAGTGTCTAACATTATAAAGGAATTTCCTTAGAGCTTGAGTCCCTAAGAATTTTGGAATGACTCCTATAACTAAGAAATTGGCTATGTCAGCATACCAAGGGCAGTCACTCACAGAGTGTAGGTGTTCATCAGGAAATGAATCGGACACAGAAAAATGATTGGAGTTATCTTTAAATTAAATTCTAGATAGGTGATCAGCTATAACATTTTCAACTCCCTTTTTATGCTTGATTTTGAGGTCAAATTATTGTAATAGAAGGACCCACCTAATCAGTCTAGCCTTAGCATCTTGTTTTCAGAAGATGTATTTTAGTGTAGAATGGTCAGTGAACACAGTGATGGGGGATCCTAAGAGTTAGAACCTAAACTTTTATAAAGAAAACACAATAGCATGTAACTCCTTTTAAGTAGTGGTGTAGTTGATTTGGGCATCATTTAAGGATTTTATTGCATAAGCAATGACATAAGGAGTTTTATCAAAACGTTGTCCTAACATAGCTCCTACCGCAAAGTCACTAGAATCACACATAAGTTTGAAACGAACGTTCCAATTTGGAGATTTAATAATGGGAGGAGAGGTGAGAGAGGATTTGAGGGTTGAGAATGATCCCTCACAGCTTTTTGTCCAAACAAATGGAGCATCCTTTACTAAGAGAGCACAAAGGGGACGAAAGATTGAACTAAAGTCCTTGATGAATATTCTATAGAAACCGGCATGTACTAAGAAAGACCTCACTTCCTTGACAGTTTTGTGTGATGGAAGGTGACGAATGATGTCGACCTTGCCTTTATCAACTTCAATCCCCCTACCTGAGACCAGATGACCTCGAACTAGTCCCTCTTTAACCATGAAATGGAATTTTCCCAGTTTAGGACCAGATTTTTTTCTTCACATCTTGACAAGACTCTCTCCACATTCCTCAGATATCCCTCAAATGTATCCCCAAACACAGAGAAGTCATCCATGAAGACCTCTATAAAATCCCCTACCATTTATGAGAATATTCCCATCATGCACTGCTGGAATGTTCCAGGGGCATTGCATAAACCAAAGGGCATGCATTTGAAGGAAAAGGTTCCGAATGGACAGGTGAATGTAGTCTTCCCTTGATCCTCTAGGGAGACCTCAATTTGATTATACCCAGAGTACCCATCTAAGAATCAGTAGAAGGCATGATCTTCCACTCTCTCAAGGACTTGGTCAATGAATGGTAAGGGAAATGGTCCTTCTTGGTGAATGCGTTTAGCTTCCTATAGTTAATGCAGAACCTCCATCAACTACTCACCCTTGTTGGAAGAATCTATCCATTCTCATTGGTTATCATTGTGATTCCATCCTTTTTTGGAACCACTTGGATTGGGCTCACCCATTCACTCTTTTCTATGGGATATATGATACCAACTTTTAACAATTTCAGAAGTTCTTTCCTTAAAACCTCCATGAGATTAGGATTGAGTCGTTGTTGAGGTTGACGACATGTCTTTGAATCAGATTCTAGAACAATCCTATCAGTCCCAATAAGTGGGATAATCCCGGGAATATCAGACAGGGTGCAACCAATGGATTTCTTATGTTTCCTAAGGACATCTAGAAGAATCCTCTTATGATTAGCTTCAAGAGAAGAAGAAATTACAATAGGATGTGTTTGATTTTCCCTTAGGAAATCATACATTAGTGTAGTGGAAAGTTCCTTCAATTCAAGATCAGGTTGGTTTGGAATTTCAGCAGAATATTGGGACATTTGATCAAGTTCAATTTATTTTTTTAGAGTTTTAGATAGGATTTATTTCCAACATGTAGAAGTTTCAGCAACTAGATTGGCTTGATCAGATTCAGGGAAGGAAGTTGGAGTGGTCTCCATGAAAGAGGTTCCTTGAAAGGTTTCACAGATTTTTGGACCTAAGACTTCATCATAAGAGAAATTTGAAAATGATTCAAGCCAAGGAGATAAAATTCCTTCATATGAACAAATGAAATCAATCTCATCCTGACTTAAACATCCATAAAATATTTTTTGATGTTCTATAGATTCATTATCAATGCTTCCTATCATGTTTACTTCATGAATGTCCTCATCATCCCCTATTTGTGATCTTGAATTATAGATGTTCAAGTATAGACTCATGTTCCCAAAGGTTATGGTCATGTTACCATTTCGAACTCGGATAACAGAGTTGATTTTTACAAGGAAACAATGACCAAGGATGATTGGGTTTTGTTCCTTATTTCTTAAGTTTGGATGGTTGTCAAGGACAATGAAGTCAGTAGGGTAGATGAAGTTTTCAACCTTTACCAGAACGTCCTATAAAATACCCTTTGGAACCCTAATTCTATGATCAGCAAGTTGAAGTGTGACAGATGTGGGTTGGAGCTCTTCTAGGCCTAACTAGCAGTACACAACATATGGGATGAGATTGACACTAGCACCTAGGTCACACAAGCCCTTGACAACTTTGCCTTCTCCAAGATCAACATTGATGTAAGGGCAACCCAGGTCTTTCAACATAGGAGGAATGGTCCCTTGAATGGTGGTACTCACATTAGCAGCCAAAAGGGCTTGGTTTTTATGTGAAATTTTTCTTTTAGAAACGCACAAGTCCTTAAGGTACTTTGAGTAGGCAGGTATGGTTTGGATTATATTGAGAAGGGGAATGTTCAACTTGACTTTTGAGAAGATTTCCCTCAATGTTTCACTCAATTCAAGATTGGTTTTCCACCTCATGAGTTGAGGAAATGGTGCAGGTTGTGGGTTTTTTTCTTATGGTCATGTTTGTCACAAATTGTGCAAACAGGGTCAACAGTTTGGATTTCACTGACTTGCATAAGGTCTATCGCTTCAACTTTCCTAGAGACTGCTGCGGGTTTAGCCATAAAGCTTTCCTCTTCTCTAAGTGTATGAATTCCAGTAGTTTTTTGTGGCTTTTCAGAATAAGGTTAAGTTCCCCATGTTTCGTTTTGTTCAGAAAGGCTTTCTAGATACTCGTAAGCATCATTTGGGGCTTCGTTTTTAAAGTTTCCATTACACATCATGTCAATGAATTGTTTGTTCCCCAGACCAAACCCTTCATAGATAATTATCACTTGTTTTGGAATAGAAAAACCATGGTGTGGAACCATGTTTAGAGTGTCTTTGAACCTCTCCCATGTTTTATAGAATGACTCTCCCTCTTTTTCAAAAAGTTTTGGATACTCTTTTTAAGTGCAATTGTTTTGTGGTGGGGAAAGTATTTTTTGTAGAATTATATTTTTAGTTGGTACCAAGAGTTTATAGATGATGGTCTCAAATTTTTTATCCAATTTTAAGCTCAATCCTTTAAAGAAAAATGAAATAGTCTCATCTTAGATGATTCTACTTGATGTGGGGGACACATGGTTTCTACAATGTCATTGAACTCCTTAATGTGAAGGAAGGGCATCTCGGACTCCATTACATGGAATGTGGGAAGATGGTTTAGGGCATGGGGTTTAAATATGTAGTTGGCATCTCCTAGGGAGTTGTGTCTAATGCATGATGGGGCATTGGTCTAGGAAGGTGTGAGGTAGTCATTCATGGTTTGATCAACTACATTCCCCAAGTTTGGGGTTACCTCATTTGGGTTTCCATTTCGGTTTCCACCCGGGTTTATGAGTTGGATTCTTTGAAGACCTTCCATTGAAATGGGATCAATTATTGACTTTGGATTATTATGAAGATTAGGATCTAATGTAAATAGTTCCATTGGTGCACTTGACTCCCCAACCCCAGGACTATCCACCCTAACTAGATGGTTTGATTGATCGCGAGTGTAGGCAGACATGCGCAAAAAAAAAAACAAGAAAGGGAAAAGATAAGAGAATTTGGATGAGAAAAGAAGAAATGGGGTAGAATAGAATGGGTGTTTAGATAACTTACTTGGTTCCTCGGCAACATCAACAAAAAATTATTCACGGTCAAATTTACCAAAGTGATGAAGGTAGAACGATCCTTGTAGTTTATCTTGGGTTATTGAATCCTTAGAGACCTAAGAAGAAACCTATAGACACGTACATTATATGGATTGTTTTTGGCTATGAAGTGGCCAACTTGGGTTGATTTTATATGGGTTTAATGTATAACTAACAGATTTAAGTGAATTCAATTTAAAATAATGAGTTGATCCTAGGTTATCGCTCAGGGTGGATTAGACGTATTGCCTTTTCAATTATTTCAATTTCTTATATTTGAGTTGATTTCATTTAAGAAGATAAAAAAACATCATCACTTAGTATTTTAATATGTACACCCCTTAATACTAATCACCTATACACTTTAAGGATCAATGTTTTGAGCACTTCAAGGTAAAGGTTCGTATTAGCACTTGAAGTGTGTGGCCTTAAATTCAATAAGGATGATCGAGTTTAAAATCATCAAATTAAAATCTCAATTAAAGAAAGTGATTAGACATTAATGGGGTAATAAAATATATCCAATCCATCCCATTTCTACTCACTTGGATCAACCCATTAGTGGGTTATCCCTCCATTGATTCTATGGTTTTAATGGAAGCAGAAAGTAGACTCATGAGGGAGGAAATGGAGAAGTAAATAAAACACAATAAAATAACAATCACTCCACCATTGTGTGATAATCTCACAAGGTTTGGTATGAAAAAGTTCACACCTTGAACCAATGATATCAAAGTGATAAGGAGAACAACATAATAAGAGGAAAATAAGAGCTTTTATTACGAAACTAAAGTGATTTTAACAACTTACATGTGAAAGAAAAACTTGAAACAAAAAAATCGCAGCATAACAATACAATTGAATAAAGTACCAAAAAAATAATCAACTCCTTCACCACCAATGCCTTATATAGGCAGTTTTTAAGCCTCGGGTAGAGCCTTCAATAGTACAAGTCTCCTCAATTAATTTTGGTAGTCCATAGGTGGGTAGAAAGTTGAGGGAGAGTTGATTTTCCACCCTTGACCCGAGGTGGCATCCAACTTGCATCCACCAAACCGATGTGCTTGGAAGACCATCTAGATGGTAGAATTAGAGTAAGACATAGAAGAAGACAATGTATATCCGGATGTCTCCTAACCTTCTGTAAAATATGGTTTCATTTGGAATTGTGGATTCCGGGATATTATTATATTAGTGGGCTATTTTTATGGGTCGTATAATCTGGCCTAGAATTTTATCTCTAACTTGGGGGCCCTAAATGAACACAATGGAGGACGAATTATCATTGGATTATGAAGAATGATTTGTTCGTATATATAGATTCTATCATTACACGAAATTTGGGCTTAATTAGGTTTGTATGTTGGGCCCCACATTTTCATCAGTGGGCTGGTGTCCAATCTGACTTCTCCAGAATTGTTTCCTTTCATCACAAAATATCACAATGTTATTTCATAAATTATCCATTGATCCATGAATCAAACATGTTAATATTTAAGTGTAGATTAATTTCCAAAAATATAAAATTAAAATATGTATAATTATATTCTTTAAAATCAGATGAATCATTGGGTACTTTAAATGATGTTTAAAAATGTACCACATAATAGTGCATTTTAAAAAAGAATTGCAATCATAATGTGAAATGATGTTCAAAGTGTAAAATGCACTAAAATGGTGTTTATGAATAATAAAGAAAATGAATATTATATATATTAACAATTAATATTAGCCTCATTTAGTGGCTAATCAACCTCCGTGTTGGGTACCCATGAAGAAAGGAAAAGCTCTATTTCTCTGATTGATGGGATGAGGAGGACCTTCATCGGTTGTTGTAAAGACATGGGGAAGACCTCCAAACTGATGATTGATCAGATTTATAGCATCTTCACACTGGTGACCTGTGACAGGAGGAACAACTCTATACCCGAGGTCATGGGTGCGGAGGAGGCTTCCGTACTGAGTGTCAATGCAGCGGGGAGGACCTTCATTTTGATTGAAGGTGCCATGGGGAGGACCTCCAAGATGAGATTGGGATTGGGGATGGACTGAAATCTCATTGGTGATGGTACATGGAGGACCTTCGTACTAGATTTCATCACCGTGGGGTGCCCCACGATGGACGCCACCTACATCAGCGACTGGGAGAGTCGGCCCAGCCTACCTGTGGGGTGGTTGGGACCTCGATCTAGGTAGAGAGTATGAGTGTCCATGCACGACATGAACAAGGGGATGATGGTATGCATTAGTAGTGGCATGATCCATGGTAGTCATTGATGTTTATGCTCCTTGTAAGGCATCCTCCTTGGCCTGCGTTGGACACTGGCGTTGGGTTAATTGGTCTAGGGCTGATGGCACAGGTGCAAAGCTCACTGGCTCCTCTGCCCATGGGGATGGGTGGCAGTACTGATGTGGCTTGGTGGGAGCCCTCCTTGGGATCCCCTGGAATGGGATTCCGGTTGTGATATTCCGGACATCCCTAACTTCATTGACATAGGGGAGGGATTTTTTGAAGCGTTCCAGGGAGAGGCTCCTAAAATGAATATACGTCGGAGTGGGGAGTAGTGGATCCCTACACATTCCTTGGGGGAAACAATGGTGACAAGCCGTACAAGACTCTAATTATTATTGGGCCATAACCCAGGTTGGGATAATCCCCTTCTCCTCATATCTTCAAATGAGGTCATTAATCACCCTTCTCTAAACAAATTCAGATGGAAAGATGGGGTGTGGGCGCCCAACAACCATGGATGTAGAGGCTGCCTTGGGGGAGATGTGGCCATGTGGAACTTTTGCATTGACGTTTCCACTACTACTGCATCGGTGGGTGGGTGGTGATCAGTTTCGTGTCATGAAAACTTGGGTCCTATAAAGTAGGGATATTTAACCATTAGTGTTGGATGATGGAAAGTGACGCCCAGTGCCCCAACGACATTCCATCTTCCACTGTTGGTAAGAAGGATCCACGCTGACAACGTCGTAGACCGGGATGTCCAACATTCAACTAACCTAATTTCTAGTGAGTTTCACGCTAGGCACCCTATTTTATTGGCAGGATCTGGCACTGGATACATGGATCTGGTGACACACTAATCCACTTATTTCTAAAACGCTACTAATTTCCACATTGAGAAGAAGACATTCATGTCGGGTTCACCATTTCTATTTCTGACACTTTCACCAGGGAACACATTCTTCTATTATAGGATGCACAATTTTTTCCCCAAATTTCCACTTTCTAAAAGTGGGTGGAATTTGTCTCTTATTCAGGGACATTTGTTCCTTGATCTAAATCGGATGATGGGATGTCGGTTCCTCCTTCTGTGGATTCCTCCTCATAACTCGTTGCCTCTTCTGGGTCTCCCTCATAAACATAAGATGCTGTTATTGAAACTCTTTCCAATGCCATGTATTCATGTATGATGGTTAATTACACTACTTCTATTAGGACATTCCAAGGGGTCAAGTCAAGGAAGAAACCTTCGGTTGGGGAGTAGTCACATTGGACATCGTTGGCATGTCTAGACACTGGAACATAGATGCATATGGGTTTATTCCCATTAGTATAGGGATTATTTAGGGCACAGTCACCTGAGTCATCCCACATCGAATGCGGGGTATTTTATGCCATAGGCATGTCTCTGAGGTTTTACTTAGCTTCCCATGTTTAACACAGGGCGTACCACAAGTTTAACATCATGAAGAGAAAAATTGGACGGATTAGAACACTAACAAGAGTGGATCAGATGGGTGCAACCCCAATAGGTATCGCTGATTATGGGGATAACATGTAGTTAGATAACCGATTACTACTAGGAGCAGCAAGAAAGTAGGTGACATGATCTCACTAGGATCTGATGGACCAGGTAAGAATCGGGATGTATATGGATTGTTGAGAGTGGATAGATAGTGAGATGGAGACGACGTGAGGGAGACAATGATGTTGGGATTGATCCTCGAAGAGACTTACTATGTACCCTTGTGGAAGGGAATCAAAGTCCACGTAGTTCAGCAGGGCAAAGAGACATGTGAGGAGGCAGCCCATGAGAATGGACACATGGATGGGACCCAATGGAAGTGGAACCTTTGGGTTGGGGCATGACCTCCCTGAAACACAGGGGCTCAAGGGAGAGACTAGTATGAGACATGGGTGATGGGATTGAACCTCAGGGAGGCTTTCTACATATCCCAGAGGAGGGGAATCAAAGTCTACATGGTTCAAGATTGGGGTATAGAACCAGGGTGTATGCATTGGAAAAAAACCCGACGATATACTGGGGATTACCTGTGGTTAGAAGCCCGAGAGTCGGTCTAACACCCAAAGGAAGACCAGAGATGTGGGTCCTAGCAAAGGGGGATACAACGTCTTACCACTAGATGGGGAAAAAATGGATTACCACTGGTTGGAGAACACAATAGCTTACCATTGATTGGGGAACACAATGACTTACCATCAATTAGGGAACACAATGGATAACCATTTATTGGGGAACACAACGGCTCACCATCGATTGGGGAAATCAACGGATTACCATTGATTTGGGAACACAACAGATTACTATCGATTGTGGAACATAATGACTTACCATAGATTGGGGAACACAATGACTCACTGTCGATTGGGATACACAATGGCTTACCACTGGATGGGGTACACAAAGGTTTAATTTCAATTGGGGTTGGACCTTAGGGAGGCTTCCTACATACCTTGTCTGGGAGACAAGGTTCAGAGACGATGTTGTTCGAATGGGTACAATTTAATGTGTTGCGAGATGAAATGGGGAATACAGTTTGACATCATACAGGACGAGGATGGACTGATGTGAAGTGGTCGGAAATGATGAGTGTGGTTCTTGGACCTCAGGGAGGCTTCCTACATATCTTACCATGGCAAGGATCAATGTCCACATAGTTCAGAATGGTGGATATAGTTTAACATCATGTGATACGAAGGTGAACCAACGTGAAGGGTTCAAGGCAAGTAGTTGTTGGGATTGAACCTTCGAGAGGCTTCCTACGTAACTTGCCTAGGAGACAAGGATCAAATTCCACGTAGTGCAGAATGGTTTGGGGATTACATTCTAAGGAGGTCGAGAGAGGATGTCCTAGTCAATGCTTACACTAAGCCCACATGAGTCATTCTCAGTGTGAGAAACAAGCTGCAGAGAAGACCAAATGATTGTGTCACGAAAGGTGCATCTGTGGGAAGTAGAATGTGGCTTATACAGGGTTCGCAGCTCAAAGAGGAAATAAGGGATTGTGCATGGTTAGAAGCTCAAGGAGATAGTGATTGGGACTTACACTAGGATGGAGGCCTGGTGTCGACAAATCCCATAGGGAGAGGGATGGGGTAACAAAGTCCTTTGTTCTACTCTCGCCTCTAGTCGTTGGCACTGAAGAATAAAGGAGGAGCAAGGATTCTGCCTCATATAAGAATCGCTAGGGGCTTACACCAAAATGGTTTCCCTTCCCCGCGGACAGGCACTACTCTAGTAGATAGTATCTCATTCCTTGTGAGGAAGATCTCAATCCCATAAAGATGAGTGGGCATAGAGAATTTCCAAGATGTGGAACCCCACCTATGATGCATGGGGCAAGGCCACAATTTATTGTCATGTGTTGGGGGCGATGGTGCCTGTCAGTTTAATGTCCTGCATCTTAGATGAGGCGATTTCACTCCATACCCCTAGAACTTACATAACCGGCATGATTCAACCCTTGGTGAAGGGAAGTCATTGACAATACCATAGTGAGGGGGTGTTGTGGAGTGATCCACTGAGGGGTCCACATTAGTGTGGCTATGAGAAGAAGTAGTAACCATTATCATGCCTATAAGAAGAAGCATAAGGCTAAGAAATGTAACGTAAAGCACCACAAAAGGGATCTTGAAATCACTTCGTACAAACCTGTAGGGTCGTACAGGAGATAGGTGCATGGGATAAGTGTGTTATGCATAATATGGGATCAGACATGGTGCATTAGGGTAAGGAAAACACATTGAGTGAACAAGGAGAGAGGATTGCATGCAAAAGAAGGGGTTTGAGTGCAATAGGCATGCAAATGGGAACTATTATGTCTAATAAGACAGGTTGCATGGATAAAGGTGGCTTGCACGCAATAAGAATAGGTTTTGCGTCTAAACGGATGAGATTTGCGAGCAAGTAAATGGACTTACATGCAACTAGCTGAGCAATGAAGGAACTGGGTGAGGGTCAAGGCCAAGGGGTTTCGCACGAAGGCAGACCCCTGTGATAAATGCCCCAGAAAATTTGGTACCTAAAAGTCATATTTTGTGCATGAAAGAGGTGTATTAAACACAGGGGAGATGGTTTGAATTTTTCACCTTAAAATCATGGGGGTGTCCTATTTATAGGTGATCAGGAGCAGCGAGGGGCACGTAAAAATCATCCTTCACGGACAACCCAATGCATCAGTTAGTCATGCGAAACATTCCATGAGGGGCGCAAAAAATATCTTGGGTGTCGAAACTTGTGCGTCATTGGGGTGGCTTTACGTGGACTCATTCAATTTTCCATGTGGCCTTTTGTCCTATCCTAGTCCAGTTCCCTCAGTCGAAATCTGATTTCTGTTTTCCCAAAATGTCTATCCGAGGCCTTCGGTGGATTTCAGTGTCTAAAATGGGATAATATCAATTTATTTTTTGGTTTTAAATTAAATAAAATAATTAATTTAGTTTGTGTTTTTAGAAATAATTAATTTAAGGGAAAAACAATGAAAATGTTGAATTAAAATAAGAGTGAATATTAATTCAATAAAAGTTCTCTCAGATAAATAAATAATGCAAGTTTAATTTTTCTTTCTACATTTAATTATAAATATGCAAGTTGATCCGTATAGACTTATAATGAGCCTAAGACTGACTGATGTATTTATGGTTCCAGTTTTATTTTTTAATTTAATTATTACATGGTTTTGTAATAATTATTTTAATTGAAAGGTGAATTATGAATCTTCTCAGTGTCATTATATGTATAAGGAACTGTGTGTCCAATTCAGAGATTTATTTTATACTCCCCAGTTCCCCACGCTTGCGAGCGAGTACTATTGTATAATGATGATATAAATAGTGATGTCTTTGCTCCCAGTTATGGAGACACAATAGACATGAGCTTGATGCATTGGATGGGCATGTACTACAATTAGAGTCACAAGAAACACGAATCTAGGTATTACCCCTAGGGTCTAGGTTGATCCTTTATTCAATCAAAAGATCAACCATTTGTAACATATCATGATCAAGTCATCATTTTTTTCCGAGTTTATTATTTTTGGGTATGTGTAGTTTATGCGTGATCACATACAATAATAAACAAGCATGCCAAGATAAAATGAACATGTGACACAATTGATTTTCTATTTATAACATCGTCAATAGTTAGTGCGATCACATAATACATTCTAATAATATATAAAATGATTTATTTGATCACATTAATAATGAGAAAACCCACAAAGAAATATTAATTCTAAACCACCTTCCATCATTCAAATTTGGACAAAAATGGGTGTTTGGGGTACTATTCATGCCATAACAGAGGGTGCCTCTTACTACCGAAGAGTTAATATGAGAGTGGTGGGTTGACATAACTAAAGTGTTAGTAAGGATTAGCCATAGATAACTTGCAATCATTTTATAGGAAAGCATTGGGTAAATCAAGTTATGATTTTAGAAGCTGGGACTTCACTCATCAAATCCGTAAACCATGAGTTAATGCGGTTGGCTAGTCTAACAACAACCACAAACCCTCCGAGTATTAGCATAACCATAGTTTTTAGACTATGAGGAGAGGTTCAAGGATCCTTGCCACTAAAATACTAAATCCATATAGTTTTCTGATTATACCATTTAGGGTTCCTCGAATTTTATAAAATAATGGGATACATTTAATGATTTATGTTATTAATCAAAATTTATATACTGGTAACCATGATAAAAGTACTCATATGTAAAAATTTAATTTTATATAAAATGAAAATTTATACTACAATAAATAATTGTGATACACAATGGAAAAATTAAATCTCTACACCATCATGAGTATCCAAGAATAGTAAGTTCGCTTGCACATAGTACTATGATATAGGAAACACTAGGTGACAGTGTCCCCAACACCTGTTAGCTCACCTCAAGAAGGGAGGGTGGGAAATTTATTACAGGAGACTCATGTATAGAGAATATGATGGTTATTTCATTATTCTATCATCAATTTCTGATGCTTGTTGTCGTCACTACATCAGGACATGTATGATATATCATGTAGTATCATCTATGAGAAGTCTGTGAGGATAAAGTGAAGCAAGATATGAATAAGGTTATGGTTACACTAGTATGTGTAAATTCAATGATGTATCATGACCTTCCAATATATTTCTTTCTTATATCATTTTCACTATTTTACTCAAGTATCTTTTTAGCATAAAAAATTAATAGCATTAAATAAACTGTTCGTTACCTATTTAGGTAAGGTTTGCTAAGTAAATAAGAATATTAAAGATAGATTAATTTTTAATTATTTTGGAGAAAAAACTGAAAAAAGGAGAAAAGGACAAAAGAAAGTACCTAGAAAATCACATTCGCAATGTACTTCAACAAAACAGGTATTAACAGGAGGTTATTTTCATTGCATATCATGAAATAAATCTATGAAGGTTTAGTCAAAATAAAATGATTTAAAGAAGAAAGTTACCACTTCTTCTTCTAGCTTACTCATCAAAGTAAAATGTAATATTTTTGTTTTAATTCTTTGGAATTTAATACAATATGCCTATCACTTATGTGTGTTGAAATACAGTAACCAATAGAGTATAGAAATGTAACTAGAAGTTAGGTGTATTGTCCAATTAGCTGAGAAAGGCTGATTCCTATATTTCTAGTGAGAAGTACGTGACTTCAAATTGACATGTTAATGATTCAAATTGAAATTTCATTGAGTATAACCAAGAAATTTATCTCACTTGTCCTTTGGACACATGGAGAAATTATTCTAGGTTCCAGAATAAATATTTTTTTGGTGAGGAGTACTCAAGTAATAGTTCAGTGGTACTTGAATAAAAGGAATTATTCTAATTAATATAAGATGTAATAATTAATTTACAGAGTTTTGGAAAGATAAATATCTCTCAATAAATACTTTATGTATAAATAAAGAATATTATTGGTTTGGTATTTAGGCTTGGTACAATAAAAAGCATTTTTTATTATTGACATATATACTTAGTTTTGGGCAAAGAAACCTTTAAAAATAAAGGTAAGCCACAATGATTTCAGAATATGTTCAACTTCAGAGCATGAAATATTCCAAGGGTAAGATAGAGGTAAATATACTTTATTATATTCCTTTATGTCTTTAAGGAATTTAAAATTGAAGTTTAAAAAATGAAGGGTTAGATGATACGAGTTGCTTCGGGTTGGCATGCCGAAGAATATCTTGACCAACCAATCATCGATCATGAAAATGTTGCACGAAGAAATTAATAAATGCATATTACCATATCAAGATAATGATTTTAATAAGGATTACAGTTAATGAAATCTTACATGTCAAAATTTATCAACAAAATGTAGCGCTGAACGATTCCTAAATTCATATTTTACACATCAGAGTTATGATGCAAACTGTATCAATGGTGCAACTAGCAGAAACTTCCCTTATACTTCAGGTTGTGATTTGAAAATAAATCTCATATACCATAACTATATGCCAAAAATATTTAAAAATGTATATCATATAAGTCAAGGTATGATAGAAATCAATTATGTCATAATCAAATGTGTTTGGATGCAATGCTTTTGTTGAGGATATAATCAAACTTGCACCAAGAACAAACACATTGTGAATCTATTGTTATTGTCCTAACAGCTTCTTAAGATATTATATAAATCCATAAGATATAAAATTAGAAGACAAGTGAATGAATATATTTCTATAACAGTTCATATCTCTTTAGAGATAGTGGGATCTATATTGAATTGGTTTTAGGCAATCTTATAGTTGAACATGTAGTTGGCATAGGAACTAGTTCCACAAGCACATGTGGAATAGAGTATGTTTCAGAGACACAAACTACATAGGAAGGGTAAAACCACGTTGATGGTTTTTGTATTCACCATATACAGTGATATATTATTCATTGGGAATAATATTTCCCACAGGTAAGAAGTATATAGTAATTTGATAAGATTGAAAAGACTAATTAAATTTCAATAAATGGATTCCATGTATCAAAGTGAAAATGGGATAATTATAATGAATAATTTGATGGGTATTAAATTGAAACAATACATGGACAGTACAAGCATGATACCCATAAGGTTTGATTTGTTATACCAAGTAATTCTGCATAATCCATTAGAATTTTACTTTTCATAACAAATTTTTATAATCATTATATTGAGAATTAGATGTAATGACCACTAATCATGGAAGGTGTCTATACGACACAACCAAAAAGGGATGGTCACGTCACAAAATAATTTAAAGGTTTAAAGTTAATAAAATCTAGTTTAGGATTGAAGTAAGCAACATGGTCATAGAATATTCATTTGGAATCAATATTTCCCATGTGTCTACCAGAGGTTAGTGGGAGTGCCATTATTTTCTGAGTAAAATATATTGAAAAACATATAGAAAAAATATCATGGTCTTCAAGTTAGTTAATACCAAAATGAAATAATCTATTATCAAGTGATTGACTTAAAGTGGCAACCTAGGTTCTAGAGAACAAGATCTACTGAGGCAGATCTAACGATTGATTAGATCTAGTCAATCATACATATAGTGACATAGAATTGAAAAATATAGGAAGGAAAAACTAAATAGAGGAATTGTTACCAATATCACACAACATATATCTCTCTTGGTTGACATGTTTGTGAAAAGGGAGGAGATTAACATAGTGAGTGAAATCCATACACTCAAGTGTTGGATTAATCACACATGACATGATGTGTAAAAAAATTAATATTTCCCGAATATACTTTATTGTAGGAAGATATCAATTATATCTAGGATAACTGCAAGGGAAGCAGTGATAACTATCCATTTTTACTTCAGAAAGTACAAAAGATATGTACCTAGTATGTGGAGAAGATCATATACTAGTTTATAGGGGACACAAACTAGTATTCCATAGACCGATGTGATCTAGTATCATAGTTAGGCTATGGTGATGAGTGATCCAAGTTCATATAATCCAATGGTAGCCATACCTACAAATATTCAGTACATTGCAGCTTTTAAGGAAGCTAAGAAGTAGTTAAATGAAATGATTTTTTCCAGTTCTTGGAATCAAACCTAGTAATAAAAGTATGATGATAATGTATATTAGGATATTATTACAATGCTAGACGTCAAGTTTTTATAGTGTAAAAAACTGACGTAATTGGGGGTACCATCTATTGAGAAGTTTTTACTCTAGGAGATGAGGTGGCATTTAGAAGAATAACCACATAGTAAAATCGTGGCTGGCCCAACATCTAAAGCTGTAACTGAGCAGAAACATGATCGTCATACTGTGAGATCTAACAAGTATGGTTTGTAAGTTGTCTATAGTGAAAGTGAGAGAATTTTAATAGTGGGTTCCCTATACCCAACTATACATTGTTTTTGATTACCATATTGTGTATACAATTAGTTATACATGAAGTATTCTTTCCATTATAGTGTAGAATTTTCTGAATACACTCTTTAATGTTAATTTATATAAATTAATTGTCAAATAAAAAGGTTATAGAAGATACTAGGATATAATTAGAATGTTGAGATATCATGAAATTAGTCATAAATAATGGTCCTTTGGCCTAGATACATCTTACAGATTGGAAATAATAGATTTTTGACTATCAGATGCTGGGGGATCATAAGCATTGGGACTTCTTCTCATGATGTTCTCACTTTGTGAACTTTAGTAGTGAGATAATGTGGATATACTTGCCAATGGGAACACCACATGTTACGGGTATCATTGGATGTTCCTATCTATGGACATGCGTAATGGTCTCCTAAAATGAGATCATTGTCAATGTGTGCCATTTGATCATGTAATTTTATGCAAGGAAAAAACCATGATAATGAAATTTTGGCGAAGTAGTTTGTGTTGGGTGCATTATTGGTGGCACAACATTGGTTTAATAGTCATGAAAGGATTTGTCTCTTCTAGGTTAAGGAAGTTATATATCTCGAGCCATATTGATCAAGATGGAAGTAACCTAATAAATCCATGGCCGTGGTAGTCCAAGGTAAATCCGTCTAACTAGATTAAACAATAATAAATCATAAAAATGGTCATGACATGGGTGTGCATCATGAATTATGAGACATTCAATGAAAAATAGATTATATTACACAGTGCATGTTCGTAGGTTGGTTATTTTTGTTGTGACAATCCTTATCTCTTTAGGGGCCATGATGGGTTGCAAGATCCCACTCTTGGTTTGTGAAAAGTATTAACTACTATTGAGATAAGGGCCTAGAGTGTCACACACAATATCGTATTCAAGAATATTCCCTATTCAGTTGAATAGGTATATTGGACATGGTTGGCCCCACCATTGGGGATCGAGATTTTTCCATGGAGATACGATCAACAATGAAATAAAAAATTAATATTATTAAAGTTAAGAATAACGAGCATTGAATTTATTTATTAAATATATTTACAAGGTTTGAGTAAATACATGGAAAATATTAATTGAACACATATTAGTATTCAAGTTTTATTTAATATTTTCAGGAATAGTGATTCGAGTTAATGAATCAATTATTATCAGGTAATATATTTATTATATTACAGAAAAGTGATAATAATAATAAATTATATTTATGTCTCATTTTACTAGTCTGGATATTTTTATATAGAGTTTTAATTATTCAGGTGTCAGGAAGGAATTATTGGGTATTTTTCTTAACACCCTATATATAAAAGAAGAGAGGAATTCCCTTATGACTATTCACGGGCTTTCCCTCTCTTCTTCTTCTCTCCCATGTTCTAGAGAGAGGGGATATAAATCCATGAATTTTGGATCGATCTCGCTCTCTTGCATCATAAGAACGGTGATGCGGCGATTTTCAGAGCGTAGAAGGCATTTTTAGAACTCCACGCCAGTACCCGCATTTTGATGATCGATACTCCCACATAGTTTTGATGTGTGTGTGGAAAATCTATAAGAATTAAGCTTCAAATTATTTGAGCAGTGATCGCCAATGACGAGTAGATGTTGGGAACATCTTTTAATCTAATGAAATATTTTATGGATTTAATTTTGGGCTTAATCTTCTTCACATGATATCCCCGGCATAAACCAATCATCAATTTGCTGACGTCGATGAGTTCATGTCATTCATTGGTGAGTTTTTTTTTAAAATCTCATCTTTCAGGATTTCTATTGCATGCTTGGTACCTTTAATTAGTATCATTGAGATTAATGTTGATTTTAAATGAAGAAAAAAAATTAAATTTTCATCAAAATAAATAGAGGGAGTCGTTCCAGTCCCACTTCCGAAACCACATCTTAATATGATATCAGATGATCATTTTACGGTCATTTGAAATTTATGTTTGAATATAAAACTGGTTGTTTTATAAGGTATAAATTGATGACCAATTCATCAATTACAGTGGGAATCGGTGGATGGAATATTAATTTTCAGCCACTCATTCATTTCATTGAAATAATATTTTTAATTTTATAATAATAAAATTGTAATCATATGTGGATATTTCCACATATGAAACAAAATGGTTGGTCTGAAGGACTTGGTTGTACATATCTAAAAAAATAAAGCTGAAGAAAATATTGTGGGTAATGTGAAATAGTTTTAAAAAATAACATTTAGGGGTCGAGTGGCCCCCCCTTTCCACTCGGGTGGACTCCACCTGGGTGGAAACCATATTTGCAGCCTGCTAGTACCGCTGCATCCTTGGTTTGGTGCTGCCCCCATGGAAGTTTTTATCATCTAAAATTCCATTAAATAATGGATCATCCAGTCACATTCTAGGATGTTGACACCTATTTTTTTTTCATGTGTTGAAATCAGGTAACCAAAGAAGTGAGGGGTATATTGGTGTTGTACAATAAATAGGCGGCTAATTATCTCTCTCTCCAATAACGAAATATCACATCTCCAGTTTATAATATTATATTATATATTAAACAAATAAAATTTTTTCTACATGTTTAACAACCAAATATATTTTTATAATGAAGTTTTATTTGTATTATATAAAAATAATTATGACACTTTTAAAAAAAATGATCAAATAATATATGTTTTCAATTTTTTGATTATTTGAGTATAATAAATATATTTTTATTGATATTTTTAACTACGTACATTTTTTTAAACATGTTAAATATTAATGAGTTAATTTTATTTTAAAACCAATCATATTTGTAATTGAAAGATATTTTATTTTGTTAAAAATAATTATGTTACATATTTTAAAAATAATTAAAAATAAATGTGTGATAAAAATAGATTTTTTAATTATTTAGGCAAAAAATAACATATTTTTCTTTGATATCTTTAAAGTTGTACAATTTTTTTAACGCATAAAAAAATATCGAGTCTATTGTATTATAAATAAAATTATTATTGTATACATTTCTAAATGGTGAACTATATTATTTTTGTAAAACTTATGTAAAAATTGTAATAAATATTTTATATAATTGCATTTAATATAAATATATTTGCTAAAATTTAAATTTTATTAATATATTCTATAGTTTTGGAAAGTCCACTGGAACCTCCATTGAAACGTCAACTGGAACGTCCACTAAAACCTCCACTGGAACGTCTACTGGAACCTCCACTGGAACCTCCACTAGAACCTCCACTGAAACCTCTATTGGATCCTACACTGGAACTTTCACTAGAACTTCCACTAGAACCTGGAACCTCCACTGAAACATCCATTGGAACCTCCACTGAAACATCCACTGGAACTTCCAGTGGAACGTCCACTAGAACCTCGACTATAACATCCACTAAAACCTCCACTGGAACGTCCACTGGAACCTCCACTGAAATTTCCATTGGAACCTCCACTGAAACGTCCCCTAGACGCTCCACCAGAACTTCCTCTTAATAGATTTATAATTGTTATTAGTATAGATGTTAAATAAAATATATTACATATATTATATATAATTACATTTAATATAAATATATTTATTAAAATTTAATTTTTATTAATATATTATATAGTTTTATTAATATATACTTTTGTTTTATTGGGGAATATCTATTGTAACTTAAATTTGAAATTCCACTAGAACATGCACTGGAACTTCCACTGAAACTTCCACTGGAACCTTCACTGGAAATTCTAATAGAACCTCCACTAGAAAAACCACTAAAAGTTTCACTAGAACCTGGAACCTCCTCCAAAACCTCCACTGGAACCTCTACTGGAACTGGATCCTCCACTGGAACATCCACTGGAACTTCCATTGGAACCTCCACTGGAACATTATCCTAATAGTTTTATAATTTTTACTAGTGTAGATGTTGAATAAAATATATTACACATATTATATATAATTTCATTTAATATAAATAGGTTTATTAAAAGTTAAATTTTATTAATATATTCTATAGTTTTATAAATATATACTTTTGTTGTATTTTGGAACTTCCATTGAAACTTCAATTGGAAATTCCATTGGAACCTCCACTAGAACTTCTTCTGGAACCTTCACTGGAACCTCCACCAGAACCTCCTTTATGACCTCAACTGGAACTTCCACTAGAACCTCCAGTGGAACATCCACTAGAAGTTCCACTGGAACCTGGAACCTATACCGGAACCTCCACTAGAACTGGAACCTCCACTGAGATCTCCACTTGAACTTCCTCTTAATTGATTTATAATTGTTATTAGTGTAGATGTTGAATAAAATATATTACAAATATAATATATAACTGCATTTAATATAAATATATTTATTAAAATTTAATTTTTATTAATATATTCTATAGTTTTATAAATATATACTTTTTTGTATTTTGGAACATCCATTGAAACTTCAATTGGAAATTCCAATGGAAATTCCACTGGAGCTTCCACCGGATCCTCCAATGGAACTTCCACCGGAACCTCCACTGGAACATCCACCAGAACCTCCACTAGAACGTCTACTAGAACGCCTACTGAAATGTTTACTGGAACATCCATTGGAGTTCCACTGGAACTTGGAACCTCCACTAGAGCATCTACTGGAACCTCCACTGGAACCTCTGCTAGAACCTCCACTAGAACTAGAAAATCCACTAGAACTTACACTGGAACCTTCACTAGAACATCCACTGGAACCTCAGATAGAACTTCTTAAATATGTACATCGTATTTACATTTTTATTCCTGTATTATATATAATTTTAAATGGTAAATTATATTATTTTTAGAAAATTTATGTAAAAAATTTAATATATATTATATGTAATTTCATTTAATATAAATACATTCATTAAAATTTAATTTACACTTTCGCCTTTTTTTTTATAATGAAATTCTTCATTGAAATTTTTCCATTTAAATAAAAATTTGATTTCTTATTGAAATTGGTATTTATTATTTTTTTGTTCCATTATAAAATATATTCTTTTTATGGCTTTAAACAATTAAAATATAAAAATGGTTATACATTTATAAAATAACGGTTTTCTCTTTTTTTGAAAAAATTTTATTATTTCCAAAAAATATTTTTATTTAACATTTAAATGTAATAATGTTTTGGTACATTTTTTTAAGTACATATTTTTAATTACTTTCATAAAAAATATTTTTTAATTTTGCAAATATTAATAGTTGTTTTCAATATTATTTAAGAAATACAAAATTCATATGTTTTTAAAAATAACAATTTATAGGAAATTTAAAATTTTCAATGTTATAAATTTTTTATAAATTGATATGTTTTTAATATCAATTTATATCAACTTTTTTATATCTATTTTTTGGTTTTGATATGTTTATGTTTTGTATCAATGATTTTCATGTTTTTTATATAATTTTTTTATATGTTATTATTTTTTTTGTAATTTATAGAGTTTTTATAGAATTTTAAATAGAATTTTATTATTCAGTGTTTTTTGATATGTTTTTTTTATGTTTTTATACGTTTTTAATGTTTTAATTTATTTTTATGATGCATTACCACTATATGGCGGTTATAACATCAAAGGGTAAAAATGGAATTTTGTAAAAATTTTGATAGCTACATTTTTTTATTGCATATCAATCCAATGACCAATCATTTATTTTGATAAAAGTGGCATCATCTCAGGTAAACTAGATATTCCCGTTATTTAGGGTATTGGAGATGATGCTGGTGCGCCCCCATGGTATCCCTTGACCATGGTCTCCCACTGGCCGACTCCTTCCCATTGCTGGTGCATTGAGTAGTAGGTCGACTTCTCGGTCTCCCCCAAGAGCCCTTCCCTAGAGCCACCCAGCTGTGGCACCCCTCTGGTAGCCGACCGACCCGCCGACCTGGCCTGCAACTTTCCCCAGCCGTCACAGCGAGGTCTCTCACCCAGACTCACCCCACTACAACAATCCCACCATATTAGCCTTCCCATGGATAGGTCTCCTTGTAGAGGAACCAGATCCACTGCCCCGATAGAATTTCCCCACACCACCTTTCTTCTTGTTGGGGTGCGAAGCCCGACGCTGTAGAAGAAGTAGTCATTACAGAAAACACACAAGAGGAGAAGATTTCACTCGAAGGCATTTTATCATTTGAAAGAATTTTATCACCTGAAGGAATTTTACACATCACCTGAAGGATTTTTAACACCACATCCGAAGGCATTTTCACACCACAACTGAATGTATTTTTACAACACAACACCAAAACCATGTACATACTATTTTTTTATACTGCTGATCATCACAACCAGGACATGCTGCTTGAACTCCGCAACTAAGAGGACTTTCGATACATGGCACCTTCATGAATCTCTTCACACACCATCGTCAAAAATTCTCTCTGCATCATCACAAAACATCATCTTCATGCACACACATTCATTTGATGTTGATGGCACACCATCATCGTCAGCGTCATCACCTCTAATTCATTCATCTTCATCATCTCTGCTTCGCACCGGTTACCGCTAACGCGAAAACCCCTTCCTTGTTTCTCTCTTGGCAGCTACATCTTTGTGATCCCACATTCCAAAACATGCTACCACATCCTCTTAATATTGGGAATAACTCTTCATTAATGTTAGGAGAAAATCTTTCATTAATGTTGAGAAAATCCCTCCATCAACAATTTTATCTCTCTTCATTATTTAAGTTTTAAATCAAAAAATAAAAATAATCTCCACCATGATTTAAAATTCAAATACTCCAAAGTCATATCCACCATCTGGGCCAATTTGATCGCCAACTCTACCAAGCATTGAATGTCAACCAATGAATGGAACACACCTCATAACACCTGTATCCAAGAAGAATTTTGATATTCCAGAAACACCACTGATACCCCCATCATTTTCTGATGAAATCCAAGTCGTTGATAAGCTGCTCCACCATATGGTTGCCACCTTGTTCTGAAACTAAGCACTTCAACCTCCCTCTGATCCCACCGTTGGGGTATAGAGCCCGACACTGTAGTAGTAGTAGTCTTTGCAGAAAACACACAAGAGGATAAGATTTCACCTGAAGTCATTTTATCACCTGAATGAATTTTATCACCGGAAGGAATTTTACACATCACCCGAAGGATTTTTAACAACAAACCCAAAGGAATTTTCACACCAAACCCAAAGGCATTTTTACAACACAACACTGACACCATGAACTTAACAATTTTTTGTACTGCCAATCATCACAACCGGGACACGCCGCTTGATCTCTGCAACCAAGAGGACTTTTGATACATGGAACCTTCATGAATATCTTTGCACGCTGTCATCGAAAATTTCCTCTGCATCGTCACACACCATCATCTTCACGCCCATGCATTAATTAATTGTCATTGACACACCATCATTGTCGGTGTCATCACCTCTACTTCATTCGTCTTCATCATCTTCACTTTTCACCGGTTACAGCAAACGTGAAAACCCCTTCCTCATTACTCTCTTGGAAGCTACATATTTGTTATCCCACATTCTAAAACATGCTTCCACATCCTCTTATATAGACATCATTTCCATATATCTATTTAATGCGGTCAACATTCATTATTCCATCAATATTCCATCAATTAATATTGGGAATAACTCTTCATTAATGTTGTGGGAAAATACTCCATTAATGTTGATAAAATACCTCCATTAATAATTATCTCTCTCTTAATTATTTAAATTTTAAATCAAAAAATCCCAACACTCCTATGGCCGAGCACAACCTTGGCCTCCCTCCTGCGAGAAACCTTCCTGCTGAGCTCGTGGCCTCCAGTCGATCTCCACCATCCGCCCTCGCCCAACTGACATTCTTAGATGGAATACCCCTTGCATGCCCACAGTCGACCACTACCTCTAGACCTGTGAGAACCACCAACCACTGAGGACCCCTAAGACCACCTACTGGTTCGGCCTTCCCCATTGTCTACGAGTGGATCAACGACACCACCAGTCGGACACCACAACACCGCCTTTAGACGACCACCCCTCTGCTCGTGGTTGAGCACGAGACTCCCCTTATCTAGATATGGCACTAACTCCCCCTCCTCCCAGTCACCATCCCGACCACCACCCATTCCTCCTTGTGGTAAAGTAATCCGTTCATGGTCCGCTTTACCCCAGAACATGTTTTTGGCTAGTTGACCCTACCCGGAACAAGCTTGGCCGGATTACACGAACCAAAACTCTTCTCCATGGGTCAGCAAAGCCTAAAAGGGCTTGCGCTAGTTCGGGTTGACCCACAAAGGCCCTACTCAAGGTTTTCTGGTCCTGATTATTTTTTAAATTCATCATAATTTAATTTAATTAATTAATATAATTTCGGTTGTAAATTTAATTAATTAAATAGAATTTTTTGTTTTAAAATTATTTTTTATTTTGTGGTTTAAAATTAATTTAATTTTTGGTTTTAAATTAAATTAGTTAATTTAATTTAATTTTTGGTTTTCAAATTAAATTAATATAAGGGACTGAATGAAAAAAATTTTCGAATTAAAATAAGAGTAAATTTTAATTCAATTAAAATTCCCTTAGATAAATTAATAATGGAAGTTTATTTTTATTTTTACATTTAATTATAAATACAAGAGTTAATACGTATCGACTTATCATTATCCCAAGACCGACCAATGTATGTACGGTTCTTGTTTTATTTAATTTTTTAATTATTTAATTATTGAATGGTTTTGTAATAATTAGATTGATTAAAAAGAGATCTACAAATCGTCTTAGTGTCATTATATGCATATTGAACTACGTGTCCAATTCAGAGTTTTATTTTATACTCCATAGTTCCCTTTGACTACAAGTATGTACTATTGTATAATGATGAGATGGACAGTGATGTCTTCTTGCCAAGTTATGGAGATTCTCTAGATGGGATATTGATGCATTGGATGGGCATGTGTTGCAATTTGATTCACAAGAAACACGACTCTAGGTATTACCCATGGGGTCTAGGTTGATCTATTATTCACTCAAAAGATCAACCATTTGTACTGTATCATGATTAGGTTATCATTTTATTTTTTCATGGTTTATTATTTTTGTGAATGTGTAGTTTATGCTCAACCGCATAAAATAATAAACAATCATGCAAAGATAAAATGAGCATGTGACGTGATGGATTTTTTTTATTTATAGCATGATCAGTTGCGAGTGTGATCACATAGTGTGCACTAATAATATAAAAAATGGTTTCTTTCATCACTTTAATAATGAAAAAACCCTACAAGAAATATTAATTCTAAACCTCCATCCATCATTTGAATTTGGACAAAACCGAGTGTTTGGGGTGTCGGTCGTGTCATAGGTGATAGTACCTTTTACTACTAGGGAGTTCACATGAGAGTGGTGGGTTGAATTAAATAAATTAGTAGTAAGATTATCCATATATATATTTATATCATTTTAGGGGTAAGCGTTGAGAAAGTCATGTAATGATTTTAGAAGATGAGACTTCACTCATCAGATCAAGGAACCACGAGTTAATGTTGTTGGCTTCTCTAACGCCTACCTTGAACTCTCCAAGTTGTGGTGTAGCCATAACTTATAGAACCTAAGGATAGGTTTAGTAATACTTTCCTCTACAATACTCAAGAAACAGAGTATTCCAATTCTAGTAAATAGAGTTCCTAGAATTCGATAAAAATAGTGGGAGACATTTAATGATTTAAGTTATTAATAAAATTGTCTAAACTGGTAATCGTGATAAAATTACAAATCTTTTAAAATTTACTTTTATAGAAAATGGATAGTTATACTACTATAAATAATTATGATAAACAATGTAAAATGTAAATTTCCACACTGACATGAGTATTCAAGAATAGTATGGGTGCTTGCGTATAGTACTATGATATAGGAAACTCAAGGTTCCAGTGTCCCCAACACGTGTTAAGTCACCTTAAGAAGAGAGGATGATAAATTTATTACCAGAGAATCATGAATGAATCAAGTTATTGTTATGTCATTATGCTATAGTCATTGTCTAATGCTAGTTGTGGTCGGCACATCTGGACATGTATGATATAACTTGTAGTCTCATCTTTGATAAGACTGTGAGGAGAAAGTGAAGCAAGATATGAATAAGGAGATGATTACACTGGTATGTGTACATTGACATATGGATCACAATTTTACAATGGATTCCTTTCTCATATCATTTTTACTCTTTTACTCAAGTCTCTCATTACCTTAAAAAATCAGCAGTATTGAGTAAATTCTTCATTACCTATTTAGGGAAGCTTCACTAAGTAAATAAGAATATGAAATAATGATTCATATTTAATTTTGAGGGAGAACAAATAGAAAGAAAAGGGTAAAATACCAAAGGAAAGTAACACCAAAAGAACATTCACAATATCATTCAATAAAATATGTATTAACGGGAGGTTATTTTCATTTCATATCTTGAAATAAATATATAAAAGTTTAATGACAATTAACTGAATTAAATTAGAAAGTTTCCGCTTCTTCTTCGGGCTTATTCATTAAAGAAAACTTTATTATTTTAGTTTTAGTTCTTGGGTATTTAATACTATATATATGCCACATATGTGTATTGAAATACTGTAACCAAGAGAGTATATATATGTTACTAGGATTCATGTGTATTATCCAATTAGCTAATAAAGGGCGATTCTTAAGTTAGCGGTGAGAAGTAAATGACTTCAAATTGCCATGTTAATGATCTAAGTGGTACTTTCATTGATTATAACCAAAAAATTTATCTCAAATGTCCTTTGGACATAAGGAGGCATTATTCTAGGTTCTGTAATGAATGTTGTTTATGGTGGGGAATACTCCAGTTATAGTTCAATGGTACTTGAATCATAGGAAACATCTTGATGAATAAAAGATTTAAGACTTAATTTACCCAGTTTTGGAAAGATAAATATTTTTCAAAAAATACTTAAAGTATATGTCAAGGATATACCTGGTCTAGTATTTTGGCTCAGTACAGCTAAAAACATTTTGTATTATCGACAAATATACTTAGTTTTGGGAAAAGGGACCTTTAAAAATAAAGGTAATCCACAAAACCTTAGAAATAAGTTCATATTGAGAGTGTGAACAGTTACAAGGGTAAACTAGAGGTAAATATACTTCATAATATTCATTAAAGACCTTAAAAAATGTAAAAGTGATGTATGAAATATAAATGGTTTAAAAATATGAGTTACTTTGGGATGGAATGCTGAAAAATATCTTGACCAAGCAATGATCGATCATGATAATGTAACATTGAGTAATTCTTAAACGAACATTACCTTATCAAGATATTTATGTTAATAAGGTGGATTGATGATGAAGTCTTACATGTCAACACTAATAATTTTTTTTAGTATGTATCAATTACTAAATGAACAGTGTATACATTAGAGTTATGATGGAATCAGTATTAATAGTGCAACTGGGTGATACATTGATCATACAAGCGCAGTTCCAATAAGGTTAAATCGGTTATACCA
Source organism: Viscum album (assembly GCA_963277665.1). Lineage (NCBI taxonomy): Eukaryota > Viridiplantae > Streptophyta > Magnoliopsida > Santalales > Viscaceae > Viscum > Viscum album. The sequence continues at coordinate 184,103,383 of OY728155.1, read as the reverse complement.
AGTAATTATGATTAAATTCATTAGAATTATACTTGTCATAGATAATTTCTATGATCATTATATTGAGAAGTACATGTAATGACCAACAATCATGGAAGGTGTTTATACGACGCAACCAGAAAGGGATGATCACATCATAAAATTCTTTAAAGGATGCAAGTTACTAAAATCCGGTTTATGATTGAAGTAATCAATAGGATTATAGAGTATTCATTTGGAATGAATGTTTTCCATGTTTCTATGAAAGGGTAGTGGGAGAAGTATTATTTTATGAGTAAAATATTTTTGGCAACATATGAAAAATAGCTCATGGTCTTCAAGTAAGTTAAGATCAAAATTAAAGAATCTATTTTATAGTGATTGACTTAATATGGAAACCTATGTTCTAGGGAACATGATTTACTGAGGTAGATATAACAATTTCATGGACCGATTCAATCATACATATAGTGACATGGTATTGAAAAAAATAGGTTTGTACAATTAAATAGAGGAATCATTACCAATATCACATGTCATGTATCTCTCTAGGTTGACATTTTCGGGACATGGGAGGAGATTAACATGATGAGTTAAATCCATACGCTCAAGTGTTGGATTAATCACGCATACCATGATATGGACAATTTTTTTGATATTTCTAGGATATAATTTATAGTTGGAAAATATAAATTATATACATGAGCACTATAAGAAAAGCATCCAGAACTATCAATTTGCACTTTGGAAAGTACAAACGATGTGTACCTAGTATGTGGAGAAGATAAGATACTTGTTTTTAGGGGACACAAACTAGTCTTAATTAGATACATGTGATCTTGTATCATAGATAGGATACGTTGATGAAAAAGACAAGCTCATATAAGACAGTGGTAGCCATACCTATAAATACTGAGTACGTTGCAGCTTTTAAGGTTGCTAAGAAGCAGTTAAATGTAATGATTTTTTATAGTTTTTGGAATCACACCTATTAAGAAAATTATTATCATAATGTAAATTATGATATTATTACTAGCCAATATGCCATGTTATGGTAGTGGAAAAAAGGGATATACTTGGGTGTACCATCTATTGAGATTTTTTTACTCAAGGAGATGTTGTCACTTTTAGAAAAATAGCCATGTAGTGGAATCATGGCAGGTCTAGCATATAAAGTCATGACATAGAAGAAACATGATCTTAATCATGTGAGAGCTAACAAGTATGGTCAACAAGTTATATCTAGTGAAAGTGGGATTATTGTAATATTTAATTCCCTATACCCAACTATACTGTGCTTTTGATTACCAGATCATGTATAAGGTTAGTTATACATGATGTATTCTTAGCATCATAATAGACTTTTTTGTGTCCACTATTTAATGGTAATGTCCATAGATTAATTATCATATCAAATGGTTTTAAAAAATCCCAAGCTATAATGAGAACGTTAAGATACCATGACATTAATCTTAAACAAAGGTCATATGGTCTAGATACATCTTACTAACTAGACACAATAGATGTTTGACTATCAGGTGTTTGGGGATCATAAGCATTGAGACTTATTCTCCTGAAATTTGCACTTGGTGATCTCTAGTAGTGAGATAATTAGGATAGAACGTCCAATAGGATCACCACACGTTTTTTGTGTCATTGGATATTCCAAAATATGAACATGTGTAATGGTCTCTTAACTTGAGATCATTTCCAATGTGTGCCATTTGATTTCATATTTTGATGTTATGTAAAAACCATGATAATTAAATTGTGGTGAGGTAATTTATGTTGGGTGCATCAGTGGTGGCATGACATTGGTTGAATGTTAAAGAAATAATTTGTCTCTTACTGGTTAAGGAAGTTATATATCTCAGGTAATTTCAATGAGGATGGTCGTATCTTGATAAATCTATGGCCATAGTAGTCCAAGGTAAATCTATCTAGTTAGATCAACAAATAATAAAGTAAGAAAAGGGTGATAAAATGGGTGTGCATCCTTATTTATGAGATATTAAAATACAAAGAGATTTTATTACACAGTGCATGTTCATAGGTTGGTTGTCACTGCTGTGTCAATCCAGATCTCTTTAGGAGCCATGATTGGTTACTATATCCCTCTCTTAGTCTGTGAAAGGTATTCACTACTATCGAGATAAGGGCATAGAGGGTCACAAAAAATAGATTATTCAAGAATCTTCCATATTAAATTGAATAGGTATATTGTACATGGTTTTCCCCACTACTGGGGTCCAAGATTTTTACAATGAGATAAGATCACCAATGTAGTAAATAAATTCATATTAATCATGTTAAGAATAATGGGCCTTGGATTTATTTTTTAAATGTATTTACATGTTTTGAGTAAATACATGAAAAATATTAATTTAATGAATATTAGTATTCAAGGTTCATTTAATAATTTCGGGAATAGCTAGTTGAGTTAATGACTTAATTACTATCATGTAATATATTTTTTATATTGTAGGAAAGTGATTAACAATAAATGATATTTATGACTCATTTTAGTAGCCCGAATATTGTTTATATATATTGTTAATTATTTAGGGGAAAGAAGGCATTACCTAGCATTTTTCTTAACACTCTATAAATAGAAGAAGAGTGGAATTCACTTGTGACTATTTATGGTCTTTCTCTCTTCTTATCTCTCCCATGTTATAGAGAGAGAGGCTTTGGATCCAAAAAGTTCAGATAAAGATATCTCTATTGCATCACAAGAAAGGAAATGTGGTGATTGTCGAAGCATCGAAGGCAGTGTCTGAACTCTATGATAGCACCCGAATTTCAATGATCAGTACTCATGTAGATTTTTTAAGTGCGTGTGGACGATCTAGAGGTATTGAGCATCAGATTATTCGAGTAGAGATCACCAACAATGGTAAGACATTTAGCACAATAGATCTAAACTATGTATTTTATGGATTTAATTTTTTGATTAATATTTTTCACATGAGATCCTTAGCATAAACTAGGAAGCTAATTTCCATTGTCGATGAGTTCATGTCATTTATTGGTGATTTTTTTTAAAATCTAATCTTTTGGGGCTTTTGATGTTTGATCGGTACCTTCATATTATACTCTTGTAAGTTGTTAAAGGAATTTTTCAATCATTGGTAAGGATGATCCATTCACAAAAATATTTTATGTATTATATACACTATCATTCTTCTATTCCACAATTGATAATATGATGAATATTCACAAGTTAGATAAGATTTATGACCCTAACACTGTATCCAAATAAGTTTATATGTATAAGAAATTCATATATAGTGAACATTATAATAGCATAAAAAAGAAAATATTTCATCTTTTATATATCAATAATTATAACAACTATCTCCGATAAAAATTTCACATCATCAATAAATGGTGAAAGATCCCCATCAATTCTATTTCTTGGTTGTTTTTGGTCCAGAAATAAATAGGCTCATTATAACATTGTTTTTATTCATACAAATCTATTTGGAAATTTTGTAAACTACAAACATAATAAGTCATGAACTATATTGGTTAATAAGGATTCGATGTAGACCCCTTCCATTTATGCATAGTCCCATTCTGAGATTTATAGTTTCACCTCCAAATTAGGAAACCCTTTAACAAATTTCTTATACTACGGTGAATCAGTAGGGTGATGTAAGTTTCCTTTATAGATTCACTCATATGTATACTATCTTAATAGATTTTCATCAATTGAATCTGAAAATAGTTTCATTAAATGAGAAATTATTAAAATATAACAAATTTATTTTGTGGTAGGTTTATTTCTTGTACTTGAGAATGAATCAAAGTTGAATTTTCCATCCAGGTTATATCATAATGTCCAATATTTAGGGTATTATGATAAATAGTCATATTACTTCCTAAACAATAAACTATCATTCGGGGAAAGCATGTATATTTTTATACCCTAATCCCATTGGGAATGATATCTTATTTGAATCATAATTGGAATATAGAAGCTTGTTTTCGTAAGGAATTAGTTCTTTTTAAAGTTAAATCTATTCAGTGAAATTTTTATCACTCCAAAAGACTCTTTCTTTAAAGTTAACTAATCTTATTATGACTAATAATAATATAAATTTAGTGTAACCTGAGAATAGCGGGTTTTCAAAATATCCATACAATCATTTAATGGTTTCTGATTTTTCAATGGTTTCAACACATACAACATGAATTAATTTTTTAATATTATTATCTTTCTCATGCTAAATATATTCATCAAAATTAGATGTTGAATTTTTTTCTATTTAACCAAGAGATATCCTAAATGTATAATTATTATTAAAACCATATAAAATTATATCTTTTGTGATTTCTATGGGATTCAACATTCTCATATTAAACCCCTTCATGTATGGACAGTAAATCTAATATTTTTTTTCATGATTTTGTTTGGAAAATTACAAAAAATTATCAACTTATTTTTCATATTAATTAGTTTTTCTTCATACATTCATCTAATTACAGTACAGTAATTACCTTAAGATCACAATATAAAAGGAGATTATATTCAAACATACAAACATTTAAAAATATATATAAATTTGATAAATTTAAAACATAAAAGCATATAATAAAAATAATAAATCAATCATTTATTGATAACTATTTAATTAAATAAAGTAATTATACAAAAAATAGAAACATTTTATATAAAACCACTTTAGACGTGTTTCTATAATTCAATGGAATGATAAAAAAATTACCTTAGTTATCAAGATGATCAACCGATATTTTTTATGGAAACATCTAACTTAATCAAAAATATTTATTCATCACTATCTAAATATTAGTTATCAAGATGATTTACCAATCCCTAATATCAAAACATCCGAATCAATCTTAAAATATTTATCCTCCAATATTTAATCACTAATAAGGTTCACAATAAAAAATAAATAATAAAAAATAACAAATATAAGTAATTATAAATACAAAAAATTCTAATTTCACATAAATTATAACACTTTAAAAAACAATTTATATTCACAAATACATTTATACTCAAGAACTAATTATAACCAAAACAATTTTAAATTATATATATATATATATATATATATATATATAAATGAATACAATTTAAAACTAACAAATACAAATAAATTTTCTACAAATAAAAATGATACTTATAAAAAAATAGAGATTCAGGCTAAAAATATGTTACAAAGAGATCCAAAATAATGATTGATTAACTTTATATTACAAAAAAAATTATATTAATCATAATAGAGATAAAAAATAACAATTGTTAAACTCACACAATATAAAATTATTGAAGATTGGTGGTCTGAATGAAGAAACGAATGAGGTGGGAGGACGCAATGGGGAAGAAGAATAACGAATAAAATAAACAAATAGATCAAATGAGGAAGATTGAAGCTGATGTATCAGGGTTGAGAGTCACACCTCACACCTATTAAGGTTTCTAAAATGAGATCGATGACTGAATGAGGGTAAGAAAATCCATACATGTTTTTAAATGATTATTAAATCAATTTTAAAAATACCAATTTATTTTTTTTCAAAAAATTCTGATGTTGGTTTTCATAAAATCTAATGCTAAAAGTTACCTTTAACATAGAATTTTAGTAAAAACCAACTTCAATGAGATATTGGGAAGATGTTTAATTTTATTTTAAAATAAACTGATATTAAAAGTCCCTTTGTGTGCATTGTGATGGTAGTTTTGAAAAGAATCAGTGTCACTATTTCAATAAATAATCATATTTTTCTACTTGTGTGGGTCTCCTATAATACCTTAGTTTCCTTCACAAAACTCTATAGACATTTTCCCTCTTGTTTCACTTATCAGACTAATAAATTTCCCTATAGTCCAACACAAGTTCTATTAGTGTGTTTTTTCTTCACTCATACTCACCCTAAGAAACTTTCCAAAATGTCACCCATCTTTACATTACTTCAATCCAAGCATGATTAACTGTGGAGTTCTAATTAAGTAGTCACCCAAAAGGAAAGGCTCACCTTGGTGGCATGGGTAATAATGTTTAGTCTTTTAAGTCTCATATTTCTAGGAGTGTTATAGTATTCATGGTTTCCATTCCATTAGATCGATAATGATACCATGAGATATATTATCATCATCGGAGGTTTTTGACTACATATTTATTGTGACGATACCATGGTATTAATGAAAGCCTTACCATTGGTTCTATACTGATACCATGCCATATGTTACTTTCATTTAAGGTGTTTAACCACATGTTTATGATGATGATATATCATTATTGGTGGTATCAATTCCATCATACCCATAAAGGTATCATGATATATATTATTATCATTGGAGGTATTTGACCACATGTTTATAGTGATGATACCATGGTATTGGCGGTAACTATTCCATAAAATCCATAATGATACCATGATGTATATTATTGTCTTTTGAGGTCTTAAAACATATGTTTATGACAATAATTACATGGTATTAGTGGTATCCATGCCATCAGATCCATACTGATACTCTATTATATGTTATTGTCATTAAAATTTCTTGATCACATAATGTTTCAATTATCATGAATTACTTAGTATTATGTTTTTATAATGCATTAATATATTATCACATCTTATGATTATTCCATTCTTTATAGAGGTATCTTCCTATTGTAACTAGTGTTTTATGATATAAGTATTAAGGAACCCAGATATGAGGGGTGAATTAGTGTGCTACTTGATTTAATATTTTTACTTGACACTTAAACATTAATATTCAAAAATAATAAAGTCATGTTACCTCATTAGAAAGAACAAACTTAAATATATTTTAAACTTGAATTCTTTCACACTTAATACCAAACAAAAATGAATAATATAATGTGAATGAATATAAAATATTTTTATTGGTTCACCCACACTGGGCTACGTCTAATGAGGATACAAATGGTTATATTTCTATATACCACAATACACTATCAACTAAATTTTTGGTGGATAAACTAATTAAATGGGTGGCGATGAAGGAGTGGTGGAAGCCAGAGAGATCTTCTTATATGAGAAGAGAAGACAATTTGGGTATTATGGATTTGGGGTGGGAGTAAGGAATCACATGAATAAAGAAAGAGGCACTACTACATAGTCACACACAAATCTCAGTTTTTGTTAACTCTATTAGTAACTGTAGATAATCAAGAAATGATATATTGTTTATGACTTCTAACTCAGTGTGATCTTTGTTATTTTTTTATGAGGATAGTGTTTGCAATATTTAACCTTATCTTCTTCTTTTTTTTCCTATATTTTTCTTCTTCTAATAAATGGGCGATGACACTTTAACTCCATCCTTGGAAGAGTTTGAATAATTATAAATTTTGTAATTATTGATCCAATATATTAGTAACAATATTTCTCAGATAATTTTTAACATCAATTTTTCTTACATATATAATAAATAATTTTTATGTATATAAATAATTATTATAATATATATAATAATGAAAAGTATTTGTTTGAGTACAATAGATAGAAAATATAATATTTAAATTTGATTACTAATATATTATAAATCTTGAATTTAATTTATAGTATTAATAATATTTTTAAATATAATTATAAATTTATATAATTGAAAACATGTTGAAAAAACATGTTATCATTTATAAAAATATCAATATGATTATATATAATTAATAATATTTACTTTTATAGAATTATTAATTAACTCAATATTTTTGTAATCTAATATACTTAGTAATTTTTTATATTTAATTATATGTTTTTTTATTAATATTATATTATAATTTTTTTATAAATTAATATAAATAATTATATTATTTAAATAAATTAATAATATATTAGAAATAATTATAAAATTATATAATTATTAATGATTTTGAATATATTTAATAATATTTAAATATATTTTATAATTGTCATTATTATATTTATTTAAATAATTAATAATACATACCATTATATAATAAGTAATTTATTATAAAATATTTTGTATTTCAGTATAAATTTTTTATATCATTATATTTAATTTGAAATTTATATAATTAATAATAATTATTTAAATATGAATAATAACATATAATTCAAAATATTTATATATTTATATAATTATTAATATGTTTTAATATAATTAAAAATATATAAATATAATTAATAATTTTTAATGTTTTATATATAAATAATATTATATACATATTTTAGATATAATTAATAATACTTAAATTTAATGAATATGTATAATTTCATTTTAAAATATTTTTTTAATCATTTTCAAATAAATATATTTTAATATCATTATATAAATATTTATATATAATTAAATAATTAATGAGTAATAAATGAGTTTTAACATATATTAAAAGAAAAATGGATCATATAAATAATGGATGTGCTTATTGATTCGATGGGAATTTACATATTATATCTGGATCGAATGATGGGGTTTCAAAATACATGTCCTTTTAGGACCTTTTTTCCTTATATTTAGGATTTACTAGCACTAAAATAAACATTTATAAATGTATCTTTTTCCACTACTTACCTTTTAATCACTAATAAATTTATCATTTACCAGTACTTACCATTTTAATGCTGTCAAATGGTATTTTTATCAATTCTTTTTTGAAAGAACAAATAAAAGGCTGACACCCTTTTTTACAAACCCTTACCTTTTATCCACTCAAACATATTCCTTAAGCCCCCATATAATCCTACCATTGCAAGTTTATTGTTAAACCCTTTATTTTAATTGACTTCAAAAACCAAAGGTATGTAATTCAAAACTCAATTTTATGAATTTTTTTATAATTCCTATATTTTTTTTCATTTTTTCAATTGACCGTCATTGATCATATGTGTATATTAGAATATTGGATGTATATATATTGTGAAAATATATAGTTTTATATATATAAATTTACATGTCTATATATGTAACATTGAACTTGTATATATATATAAACATATATACATGTGTTTATATTTATATAAGTGTGTGTGTGTGTGAATAATGTTGTGTGGATAGTCTATTTGTGTGTCTGTAAATATATATATATATATATATATATATATTTATTTATATGTGTATATATATTTACACACACACATATATACATATATATATATATATATACTTATAATTTATCTTCTCCATGATTTATATTTGTATGCATTATATTTGAAAAGAATATTCTTTAAATTTATATTAAATCTTTAAAACACTGTATATATGTTTGTATTACAATTTTTATTCATATTCATTAAATTTTTACTTTCTACATTGAAATATATACTTTATATTTATAGAAATTAGATATATACACATAATTACATATTTACACAAACTTATAACTTGTTGATATATTTAAATGGAATGAGTTGGGGTCAAGACCATTTATTAAGGAAAGTGAAAATGAAATTAATATAGGAGAGATGGGGACACACATATTAGAATCAACACTAATCAAAGAAACATTAACACATACAATGATATGGGTTCCCAAAACAATCATCCCATATAATAATCAATCGCTCATGATCTAGTTATGATGTTTGTGATTAGAAACTCATCTTCCCATACCGTGAGGGTGTTTCCCCCACCTCTATGTCTTGGGAATTTTTTGTGTACCACATTCATCATCCAAAGAAACCTCAGCAACAAGTTCTTTGAAACCACCCTTCTTATTTCCTAAATAAATCGAACCATCCTTGATTATTGGTGGTGATCTAATAGTCAACATCTATATTCTAAGATCCATTGACTTACTAAAGGATCATTCTCCAATAATAGCCTCCAAATTATCAGGTTCATGGATATGGTTCATAACCAGAACCTCACCATCAAACACCATCAAATCAACTTCAGATTTACCACCTTATTGGTCCTCCTCAAAGGACCCAAAACCAAGTAACTCAAAACAATTATGATCATGTAATGAAACCATATTCATAACAGAAATATTTTCAACTTCTTTCTATAGAATAGAAACATCTTGGAAACATTTTTTTGTGATATCCGTAGTAACCACATCATAGTGGGAAAAGTAGGCCGCATCAGTGTTTGGGTTTAAACTAGTAAATATTTTCATAGAATGATCAAGGTCACGATTTATTAAAGAAATTAGAAAATGGTATTACCAATTCCTATTGTAAATAAGGATAATAATTAGGGATGCCCTATAAAAACCCTCTATGGATGGGATCTAGAACTGTGCACCAACGGCTCCTTTAATCCTAAATTTAACTACATCAAAAAAATTTCTCGAGAAAACATACTTGATCACATCAAATGACTAGAAGAACTGTTTTTTTTCCATTGTTATCAATGGAAAGATGAACTAGGGGGTGAATAATCATTTTAAACATATTAGAATTAATTAAAATATTATTAATATATTACTTTTGGTCCTAATGGACTAATAAAGAAGTGGTTAATTAAGTTTGCAAATAAAAAATTATGTTAAAAATTATTTAAAACTAAAATCCCATAATTAATAAAATAAGACCAATTTACTAAAATAGTAGAATTATATTATTTGTTCTTTCAAAATGATTCTCGGTAGTTTTACCAAAACACAATTATTTTTTTAAAAATCTCTTCCAAACTTTTGGAAAAAATTTACCTGAATGAAACACCATAAATAAAACAGAAGTTAAAGAAAACTATCACAGTAATGTTTTGTTATTAATTTTATAACCATATAATGGTATCCTATTAAATTCTAAAAAAAATTAAATCACACAATAAAAATTTAATCAAGTATCACAATCTTTAGTCAAGTCCTAATTCCCTATACTTAGAAATCTCATACCACTAAGAATTTTACTAATAAAAAATGTTCCACAACCTAGATTGGGTTTTATAAACAAAAACACAAAAGGATATCTATGTCCAAATCCTATTATACAATTATAGTTGGAAAACAAAAATTCCAGGTCACACAAAACATCTTGCATTGTTATATGTTGGAATAAAATTGGGATAAATCGAGAGAAAGAGAGAGAGAGTGAGAGAGAGTCAAGCACTATATAGTTTAGCATAGGAGATTGTTCTTGCAGATAAAGTAGGCAATAAAAAAATAGATCTTGAATGTAAAGTATACCAAAAAGAATAAAGAGACATGATATATGAAAATGTAGTACAAATAAATCGGTATAGCTTTAGTTTTACAAGATTCATTGTATTTTTATTTATAATAATCTCAAAAAAACATTCATGGTAGTTTTAAGAAAGAAGACTGCCATGAAAATTTCATAATGAGTGTTTTGTATAGTACCAGTTCACATTAAGGTTCCTCTATTATTATTTCTAAGATAATATTTCCATCATCAAATCACATGATCGATTTTCATTATGAAAAATATTTCCATCCAAAAGTATCAATTATAGAACAATTAGTGCAGCCTTAAATATATTTATGTTTCAATTAATGCTTAAAAATTAGTTGTTAGAGAATTAAAAATTCTACACTTATAATTTAGACCTAGAAATATACATTCAATTAAGACACAATTAGTGATCTCACAGTTAGTTGGCATAGTCAGTTTTCATGGAATCTTTTCACAAGAAATAGGCATAGTCAATTCATTCCTTCATGCAATCAATTGACTCTGCTGCATGATATCATCATTAATCACATAATATATACATATCTAAATATGGTAGGTTGATATTAATATGGTTACTACAAAAATAGATACACATGATATGTATATTAATTAGGGGAATTCATCTTACCTATCTGATGATTTGTTTATCTTCATTTCATGTTTATTTTATGAATTAGACATATTTTTCTCATCTAAAACATGGTAGGTTATTTTCTCACACAATTAGTTGGATTAAAACATGTGATAGGTTCTACATAGTCACTTTACATTCACATTAATTTCAAAATAATCATAAGGTATGTACATTAAAAATGTGGTAAGTTGTCATGGTAGGGTTTCAAATTTGCTAAATTATCATGTTTTGTTAAAATAATAACTAACATAGAACATTAAATTAATTAATAGAATTATGAAAATGAGATGGGGTCATGAAACGTTTTAGGCGATGTTTTAAGCCAACAATATCCCCTTTTTTATGATAAAAAAATAACGACCTTTAAAAATTAAATGAATCAAATATAAAAAAATATATATTGATATTAGATTATGATAAGTATATATCCATACCTTAAAGATATACCAAGACCCTTAATTTATAAAAGGATTTCTAATGATTTAATGTTTATGTCACACATATACTCCACAATTTGGGATTTTAAAAACATTAATGAGAGGGAAACTTAATATTAATTGTAAAAAATGGAAACATAAATGTGAATAAAAGAAGTATTTAATTAATATGAAAAAATAGTTTAAAAAAATTATAAAAGAATTCCCTATCAGGAATTATAGTAAAAATCTAAATCAGTCACATCTATATCATCTAAAGTAATGTTAGTATCCTTTCTATTTGAAGTATTGGCGGGGTAAGAGGTATTTTGTGGTTCATAGAAGGATGTTGGGTCTCGACTAACTATAAACATAGACTAGGAAGAATGTGATGGATAGACTCTTAAGAAGATAATAAAAAATAATTGATTGTAGATGAGGTAGTGGATAGAGTTTAGGAAATAGGTAAAGATAGAAGGGTTACAAATTAGTATGAATTGTGTATAATAATGGTTCCATAAATTTTGGGAAATCACTTGCATCTTGAGAAATGTGAACTAAATCATGATGAAAACCATCCCTATTTTCCTTAAAAGATTCCAAAATTGGATTTTGAGCCTTTAGATTCCCAACATGGGTCTTAAAATCCCAATTCAAGGGATGAATATTGAGATCCTAGGCAAGGGTTATAAAAATACCCTATAAATATGTATTTGTAAACATTCTTCGTAGCTATAAATCCATAGTATCATTTATTATTTCTCAATATTTCCTGACATTTTTGGAATCTCCCCTAAAAAAATACATGTTCAAAATAGAATGTGCCTAAAAAAGATCAAAAATAGATACCCTATACTATTTTAACTCATAAAAAGCCTTTAAATAATCCATTATGAGTTTCCAAATATTTTATTCAAAAAAATTAACTAAACAAGAGGACCAGGAGGAGGATTAAGAACATGAGTAGGGGCATGTTGAAATACTACATTCATGAACCTATGATCTAACTACAACCCCATATCAGATAGATCTGTTTATAATTTACTTAAATATTCTTTCATATCTTCAATATCATTATTTACACACTACATATCAAGATGAAACTTAGAAAAAAGATGAGAAATAAAATATATAATTTTCCTTCAGCTGTCATCTTCTCAGGAGGGTTCCAAAGAATTTATATAACCAATAAATTCTTCCTTGAAAACACCCATTAAATCAGATTTTAATTTCTTCATATAATACTTAATAAAAAATGATGTAGGAGAAATAGAGATAGATGGATCATAAGCTTAATGCCTATGTTCTACCTGATTCTAGTCTCACAAACTCACCTTTAACTATATAACTAGTAGAAACATCATCCTCATGATCAGAATGCTCAATAGTTTCATTCTTATCCTCATGAAAATCTAATTAAACAACCTCAAAAAATTCACAAGGTGTATCACCTTGATTAGCATATTCAGATTTTTTGGTGCAAGTAGGACCAAATATTTCATGGATAGTGTCGAAAATCTATGGTCTCACAAGAGATATCTCATGTTTCTCTTGAGGATATATAGTAGCAAGGAGTGATCCCACCAATAATTTCTGATCAAAAGGGATTTAAGTTCCACCTTATCTAGGTGGATCAATACCATCATTATTATTGGATTTTGGATATTCCATGACCAAAAGAACATATCTTTGGTACTTCTCAACATTAGTAGGTACATTTGGAACATGTGATCTAGGAGTACTTCCAATAATAGTAGATCCACATACACTACCTTCATCTTTATACGAGTGTTCATCATTATACCCACTAGTAGAAACCTTAGTGTCAACTAGATCCTCAGAATAATGTTATTCTTCATGAAATGGAAAACGTACGAGAGATTCAAGTGTCCAAAAGACATGATAAGAGTGACTTCCATGTCATCCTAATGAGCTACCCTATCTTTCTCATTAAAATATACAATTTACACCTTTGATTTGTGTGAGACAGATCAAAACTGGAAGTTTATATTGGATTTAATTTTCCTTCATTTTCATACATATTTTTTGAGAAAGGTAAAATCCGTCTAAAAAAATTATTCGTTACTACCCATGTAAAACTAAGCCTTCATACATAAACAAGGTTGAAATAAGTTTCAAATAAGCTAAAGAATTAAACATCAAAGTAGGCTTACAAAATTCAAACACATGTCTCATGACATATATGCACATATTTATTTAAAATCCATTTTTCATCAATAAAAAGAAAAAAATATAATCTTTTACTAGGATTATAAAAATAACTTTTCATGGGTAGATAAGGTGATGTATAAACATCACCAAGAGCATATATTATAAACTAAAATCAACAACATTTGGTTTTCTTGTAGTTTTATTTCTTGTGAGATCTTCTAAAAAATGAAATCTAAACAGTTCACGATTAACTGGATAAAATAATTGATAGTCATAAAATTATTTTTTTTCATCACACCCAAGTAATTTTACCATCATTTGAAGATAATTTCATAATTTCACCATTTAATATCATCTTAACGACATCCCTATTATCTCACAAAAGGAATTATAGTTTCATATAAAATTACTTTACAATCATCTAATAGAATGAATTATTATTATCTTTAAATAAAATAACCAATCCCTAATTTTGAATAACATTCTAAAATAGAGTTTTACATGAATGAAACAACTGTTAATTGACTTTATTTTTTGCAGAAACTTGATAACCGTCGAGCTGAATATTATTTATCATGACTACAACAATAAATATTTCATTTCTTTTCTTTGATTTATTAGTAGGATGAGAATCAATAGGAGGTTTCAAATTGATAGGATGATTCATACTTGAAATTATCAATTCAAATTTAGAAGGCTTGGATTTGGGTGAGACAGATCAAAACTGGAAGTTTTGGGATGGATAGAGTGAGATTATTGATACAAGAGGGTTCAATTTACTCAAACTATTTTGAAAGGATTGAGGAGGTCACAGGGGGAATATTGACATTGATTCAGATTATTATTCAAATTTTATTTTAATCTTTTATGGAATAATATAATACAAAGATAAATGTAAATCCCATAAAGAACATTTCACAAAAAAATTATGTATAAAACAGAAATGGTATGTAAGATAACTATGGATTAGAGATGATAATGGTATGGTAGGTATACTGATGATAAACTCATGCTAGGTATGTGATCCACCTGAATGAAACATCCACAATAAATATAGTGACTGTGTGAATTAAGTTCCATGGTAGGTATGTTTACCGCATTACCAAATAGTCATGGTAGTAATACTAATTATATGAACTATACTAGATGGTTACTTCCATAAAATTATAAAGAACAAAAAATTAAATTTTAAAAAAAATAACTAACTAATTATAATGACTCAAGATAATATAAAATAATTAGACATGATTTATCATACCCAACTCAAAATTGGTAAAATTGGTTCTGTCAAAATTAAATGGATTTTAAAATATTTTAGTAAGATAATTTTAAATACCAATGAACTCTAGAGTTATATCACCATTTTGAAAACAATCTTTCAAAAAGTGATGTATTATATCAATATGTTTAATTCTAGAATATCACACAACATTATTAATACTATTTTTAACAATTTTATTATCAAAATTTAGAAGTAAATGCTTGAATTAATATCCATATTCCTGTAATGTATGTTTTATCCATATAATCTTTTTACATAAACTGTATGCATATATGAATTTAGCTTCAACTATGGATTATAAAACAATATTTTTTACTCTAATAAAAAACTAGAGAGTGTCACAAAAGAAACATATTCAATGTGTGTTTTTTCTATCTAAAATATGACCAAAAAATCAGAATCTGAACATATTACAAGATCAAATATCTATATTTTATAGTAAAATAGTATTAAATTTGTTGAACTTATAATGTATTTGTAAATTCTTCACACAAGTAATAAATGTGAATCTTTGGGATTTGATTTAATATGGGATCAAATACATTCACTAATCATAATATCAAGAAGGATAATAGTTAAGTATAGTAAACACCCAATGATACAACTATATGTGGTTTGATCGGCTGGTTTTCAGTTTCATTAAGATCCATTTTAAATCATGTACTTAGTGGAGTATCAGTACTGCAACCCCGTGAGATTTCAAAATATAAAAATCATATTTGATTGCATGTATGACACACAACACCAAATGTAGAATGGAATATAACATAATGAGACATTATGATATATTTAATTTTAAATAAATTCAATCTATTAAATATATTTCATTACACAAAAAATTTTGTTTAGCTTTCATTTCTTTCAATACTCTATTTAGCTTGAATTACATGCAAAACTGAGTTTATCCTGCATTACACAAAATATTGAGTTTAAATAAAATGTAAAATATTATTAAAATATGACAATAATAGTTATCACCTAGTTTTTAGAATATATGGTATGAGTATTACTACATAAATTATGAAAATTATTGGTATCTATTTATTATAAATAAAATAAGAATAATTTGAATGGAAAATAGTTTTTTTTTCTGAAAAAATGGATTTTTCTTAAAAGACGGCTTAGGCACACTTTACAGACATAAATTAGAATTAATTTTTAAAAATTTCATAAAATTAACTCGAAATGAATATTTTTTTTATATCATCATATAAAAATTATCTTAGAGTTAATTTTTGGTTTTTTCTGAAATATTTATTTTTTTGAAGAATAGTGAAAAATATTGAATTTTAATTGCAAAATTCATTTTTGTTAAAATAATTTATTTTATTAATTTATATTTTGAATTATTGTTAAATAAATTTTATTTCAATAAATATAAATAAATATAATTTAGGTCATTGTAATTATTTTCATAATGAATTTTAATATAAAAACATTATAAGGCTTTGACTATTTTTTATTTTTAAGCATGCATTCTTGTTGCGTCTACGAGACTAATTTTACATTAAAAACAATCAACTAAATGAAATGAATTTGTAAAAACGGATTCCATATTTTTAATAATCATAAATCATATTATCTAATAAGGTTAAATTAATTTTTTACCAAAATTAATAGTGAAAAAAATAAAAATTATTTACCGTGATTGAGGTAAAAATTGATTTACCGTTGGGTCAAACTAAATGGATAAGGGTTAAATAACCTAAAAACTTGTAAAAATCATATTGGATAGAAATATTTTCATATTATAATTCCCAAGACCAAATATATGTCAATTTGGAATCATTTCCATGTGAATGACTTTATCATTTTGGATTCTTTTTAGAAATTTTCATGTAATTTACATGAGGTTTATGTTTCCCCACTTATAAAAGGGAACTCCCTCCCCTAACTTATTCACAAAAAATAATCCCTCTTTAATTATTAAAACCTGAAATTTTTTATCTTAGACATAATTTCATACATTCTAGATTTTCTTTTCCTCTAAAAGTATCATCACTAAGGTCTTTAAGAGGATATCCAATTGAGGTTTCTCTGAGAGGAGGTAATTATCATAACAAATATCTTTCATTTTAATTCTTGTTTTACACTATAAATTTTTTATTAACACATAAATATTCTAAAAATATTATATAACATATAATAATATTTTATTATATTTATTTAATAAAAAGTATCTATCTCCACTTCCATAAAATGGGGTATGAAATCATTATTCATGTGCACAACAGACTACCACCTCACAAAATGATTTCATTCATTTCTCCATGGAAACCTCTCACAGTTGGATATAATTATGAATTTAACACATCTATATGATATTTATGATATTATTATACTTATTTAAATTTAATATCACATATACCTTTTTACGTTCCCTTCCATTTAAAATATGATAATGTCACTTGTGTGTGTAGAGGGAAACAACCTTGCTAAGAGATACGATTCATCTTTCAGTTACACATTACATGAAATTTAATAAGGAAGAAATTAATGAATATAGGTTACATATATGATATGATATTTATTCTTGAAATTTAAAATATCATCCACTTCCTTAATCATTCACAAGTTATGTGAATGATATCGTCACTCATGCATATGTGTGAACTACCATCTACACAAAGAGATACAATTAATTTTCCAAATAAAAAATTCATATATAGCTGTAATAATGTATATAATAAGTGAATATTATATTTATAAAATTAATATCATCCCATATATTATTAATACTTTTTATGTTTCAGTGAACCGAATCATTCATGAAAAGACACGCATAAGATAACAAGGCAATTAACACCCAAAATATTGAAAGCAATCAAATATAATTAACAAAATGGTGTTAAAATGTAATAAAACAATCATATATGATATTATAAGTATAAATATGGTTTTGATTTAAATTAATAACATTCATAAAACAATTATTTTGGAGGTTAAATATTGTTCAACGAAAATGAAGCATAAGGTAAGGGAATTCATCTCAATATGCATTCCATTGAGAATTAATTATTATTATGAAGAAATTAAATTTTATGTGGTGTATATGATTCCCATTTGAAAATTAATATCATAATTCATTTAAAATCTATGGTATTTTTTTCAATTTGAATCATTTCATACAAGTGTATTTTACTTTAAAATTAACAGGTTTTAATGTTATTGTGAAATATCACTATATTTTTTGATTATTAACTTTATCTCAAAAAAAATCACTGAATTATTGTTATTTTTTATTTTAAATTAAATATATATTAAATATACATATTCTTGAAAAATGGATAATATTATTTGATACACTATATATCATTTTAACATATAGTGTTTACTTTGAAATTTATTTGATTGATTAGGGAAACATTGATAAATCTGTATCATTTAATAACAAAAATCATATTTATTGTATTTTATAACAATACTTTTAAGGGTTAATGTGAAACCTATAAAAAATACAGATTCAAAATTCAAAACAAATAGCACTCTTGATACTTCCATTGGCACCATCCAAAAATCCATAACATTTAAATTTCAAAATTCATCCCATCTCACCATGAATCTACCATGAGACCTACACTTCCATCATCACTAACACCATTGACTGCATCATCATCACCACTCGATGTTTTCATTACACCAATATCATCACTGTCATTATTTAAAGAACTATACCAGAATTCCATCATCGACCATCTGAAAAATGAACGTTAGCCGCGTGCCCTGACAAACGTCTGTCATCTCCACATCGCCGACGAGAACCAGAAAACAAAGGATTCCGGAATATAGACATCAAAATGAAAAAACCATCTAAAACACATAAATGAAACAAAAAAAATCAGGGTCCATGTTCACGGATGCCAGGTGAAGTCCCATATCCGTCCTTCATCAACATGAGATTACCATCAGTATTTGAAGATAAGGGTTTTTTATTCATGAATTTTTTATTCGAGTATTTAATATATAAAAAATTCTTTGGACATGTAGTGACGAGTGGATTCTAGTATATTATAGCCACTAGATGCATCAGTAGGTCTCATGAGACAGACTAGTTGGCCAAATTAAATGGTTTTCTACCTATAGTTTTAAAATGTCTTGTGGCAGTTATTTAGAATAGAGGTATCATGATGCCTAAAATCAAGGCATCCAATAATTAAGCACTTAATTCATTAAAAATTGTGTTATTATAAGCCATGAGATTTTATCTATGATATTATCAATGGCTTCATTTCATTCTCAGATTATTTATTAAATATAATGTGTTCCTAATTATTTAACTTACCATATTGATTATTCATTATTAATTGATGATAGCTTCCCCAATACTAAAACCATACTAATAATTTGATGTGAAGTTTATTTTATTTCCTTTCCCTAGAATATGTAGAAGAAATATTTGAAGGAGTTTTTAAAGTATGTAGTTTATTTTATCTTGTTAAGTATTAAATTTTGTTTTTTACTCAAAAATTATAATGGGTATCATTTAAGTATTTGCTTCTCCAAAACTACTAAATTAGTTGGTCATTTTGGGATTTTATTCCTTATATCTATGAAAATTTAAAAACATAAGGCACCATCTCTACGCTACAAGAGTTGGGGTCACTACAAATACCTGTAGTTCTAGCCATACTCAAACATTTAAAGAGATATTTAGTGTACATAATTTGATTTTAAATAATTATTTTTTTATTATAAAAAATTTTAAATATAAAGAAGAATTTTTGTTCACCCATAAATCACATTTGAAATTCATTTTTATTATTTTTGGAAAATTGGTAAATAAATAATTTCTTATAGATCCAAATATAATATCATTAGCAGAAATTTTTTTCTGTTAATTTTTTTGAAATTATTTTAATAAATATTTTTTGGACTATTTATTCATTGAGTAAAAAAATTTTTAATAAGAAAATATATGATCAAATTATACCAAGATGTAAAATATTATTTTAAACCATATGAACATTTATTATTTAAAAAAAATGATTTCAAATTTGAGGGTTTTGAAATACGTGGGTTGTTCAACAAAAATATCCTCAACTATATAACCATTTAAAAATGAAATACTAAAATCCATTTGATATAATTTTAAATCCAGATGTGATTCATAGGAAAAAAACATTTTGATGGATTCAAGTCAAGATGCTGGATTAATGGTTTACTCATAGTCAATAAATTTTTGTTTACTATATCTCCATGTAACCATTCTAGATTTATTTCTAAATATGGTTCCTAAATCAACAACCTTGTTTCTAAACAACCATTTACTACCAATAGTTAGGTATTCTTTAGGCTATTTCACTAGTTCCATGAATATATATATATCAAATTTATTTTTTTCTTATTTTATTTACATTTTGCATGATTTACCATAAATTGATTCTATTATGTTTATAGGTTAAATATATTACAATAAATAATTATATTCAACATTTTTTTAAAGAGAAACTCGCGCCTGTGTTCCTTTATCTAGGTGTCCTAAATTATAATCCAACGAATACTACCTATGTTTCTATAGAGTTATAGAAATATAAGCATTTGAAAACTAATTTTCATCTATAGGGTAAGTTCAATTAGTTCCTCAAAACTGGTATATTTTTCTACACTGGGTGTGATTGAATTTTCAAAAGGTATGGAATTGATATCCAGATTAGAAATGTAATCCCCAATATTTTATAAACAATAATTAGGGTCGTTTGGATATGTCCTATCAAATGTGACATTAAAATATTCGTCCACAATATTATTTCTTTCATTAAATTCCTTATATTATTTTCTGCTTATATAATATGTAATAAAAACCCCTCATCTCCTTTTGCTGAAAATTTATCTAAATTATCTTTTTTTTGAGTATAAATACTTTATAACCAAAAAATATAAAGTAATTTAATCTTGGTTTTCTACCAATTTTAAATTCATATGGTTTTTTCATTAAAGGAAATATAATTAAGACTCTATTAATTATGTAGTAGGTTTTACTCACATATTCTTCCCACAAACTAGTAGGTAATTCATAGTCATTGAGCATGGTATATGAATTTTATTGAAAGGGTCTATTTCTCCTTTCTACTACACCATTATATTGTGGGATCCTAGGAGAAGAATATTAATGAACATAACCATGTTTTGATCCTAATTATTCAATGTATTTATTTTAAACTCACATCCATGATCACTTCCTAGAGTTTTAATTCTATATCGACTATGATTCTATACATATATGGAATAGTTGAAAAAATATGAACGAGATTCAATTTTAGGAGAAAAAAATAAAATGTATATCTTGAATAATCCTCTACTACAACATATACATAATTTTTTCTAACTAAACTAGAAAATATGGAAGTTCCAAAAAAATCCATGTGATCCAACTCTAGGGGTTGAGAAGTTGAAATGTATTTATTTTGGGGGAATGAGATTTTGTGTTTTTTTCCTTTTAAAAGAGATTATTGACATTATAAGTCGGTAATTCTAGTTTTGGAAGATCCTTGAATAATCCTTTACTACTTATCTTTCTAGGTGAGTGTATATTGAAATGGTATAATATCCTATACCAAACTGAAGACTTTTTGTGAAGGAAAATTAAATAAGAAATATTTTTAGAAAATAATGAATTCAAATCAACAACAAAAACATTATAATTTTGCATTGTAGTAAAATCTAAAGAATGTTTAGTATAAAATAATTTGAAAGAACTGTTTTAAATCTTAACATGTTAACCATCATAAAAAATGTGAAATTATAATAATATTATATTTTAATCCTTCTATAAATAATTCCTTATAAAATAAAATAGCATTAGAGTTTCCAATTTTACTGAATGATACTATTATTATTTTGGATTTTTCACCAAATGTGACATGTACACCATGAATAGTGACAAGGTTCCTAAAGATTGAGTATTATCTGGCCTTATGTCTGGAATATCCACTGTTTATGTACCATAAGTGCTTACTATATATTTTCAAGTCGGTTTCAAACATAAAATATTTAATCAAGAAGTTATTTTTCTACCCATATTTTCATGGTCTTGAAATTTTTTTAATGAAAGATTTATGATTCCATAATTGTTTTACTAGATTTTTATATGCAAAGTTCAGACTTTCAGAAATAAATTTTTTTAGGTGCATATGAGTAAGAGGTTTTTAGAGTTTTGGTAGAACTAGATCTTGTGACAAATTCATTCTTATAAATCCTTCTCTTTCCTAATGGATAACTAATTCTTGTAGTGCATTAAAGTGTTTTTCTTTTCCAACAATTATAGTTTCAGTTTCTCTACAATTTTTAAATATCTTTTATATTTGTTTAATTTCTCATTAGAAAATTTCATATAATTATTTTCTTTTAGTAGTTTAGAATTTTTATATTCTTTATAGGTTAATCGATTTTAATGTGAGCATAAAAATCATGCTGCTTATTTAAATTTTTATATTTATCATTTAATTCATAGAAAGTATCTTCCAGTATATTAAAATATTCTTGTAAATATTCATTGGACATATTTTCATAATTATGTTAATTTTCAATGATGTTACCCAGTCAGGATCCAAGTATCACTAAGAAGGGGATGGGGTGAATCAGTCAAATCTTTTTCTTTTTATGAGTCCATATTTTTGAAACAACATTTTCCTCCTATTAAATAGTTCTTTATCTACTGAATATAATCCAAACACACATCCACAAGAATACCAAAATTTACAAGGTTAACTTGTCAACAAGAGTAGCTACGTCCCATGTATAGTATGGAAACAATCCAAGACCACACAATCCACTAGAAAAAATCCTTTCATGTGGAATACAATGAGTAGGATATACCCTTACACTCATGTATCACATGGAAAAAAAATCCAAAAGTGTGTGTACTTCTCCTACAAATTTTTTTTCTGTTTAATGTTTTTGTGCTTATTGATAATATCTAACGATTTAATCACACAAAAAAATTCTTCTATTCTTTTCCCAGAAGATGGTAGAAACTTCTTTCAGTTCACTGTGAACTGATCAACCTCCTTCACAAATGGACCGGCCTCCTGCATGAATTGAACAACCTCCTTTGTGAACATAACAACCTCCTCTATGAACAGTACCACATCCTCCACGTACTGCCTCTGTCCTCTGTGTACCATGTAGCGTGAGTGCTATGAGGACAACTCTTATCCCGCAAAATGTCTCTTCTCTGCATACTGCTTTTGATTTCACATACCTATTTTGTGTTTTACTTCCACTTCTGGGGAATTCCTTATTCTACAGACTACTTCCCCTTCATTCACGAACCTTCTTATTTTCGATAGACCACATCATCATATGTGAAATACCTCTTCCAAGAACCACTTATATTCTCTAAATTCCCTCCCATGAACTCATTCCTACATGAAATACTATTCCTACAACTCTTCATACTTCTCTAAAATTAGTCTATAATGATTATATCTTCTTATAAAATTATATCCCCCTTAAAGATGGAATTATGATCCATTATATAAGAAAATAACTATGAAAAATCTGCTAATCTGTTTTACCACAATTTTCAATGTGGTACAGACTTCACCGCATACCACTTCTTCTTCTGTGAACCGCAATCCTTACACCATACACCTTTTCCGCGAACAATTTTCAGTTCCACCGAACACTCCAAGTACCATTCTCACCACCTCATATGTGGTCCTCTAACTATTATCGGATATGGTATGAAGACCATGTCTCGTGGTACATGGTTCACATCCTTTTCTTACTTTCTTCACTATTTTTCATACATTTCAATCCTTTGAAGAAAGCCTTACATCTCCAACATCAAACTCCCAATTTTGAGGCCCAAAAATTTGGAAAGCACTAGGAAATGAGCAACCTTAAGTATCTACTTAAGCAAGAACACCCATGATTCTTTATTTTCATATGACTTCTTCAAAAAATCAACTACTTTCGTCATGAACTTTATCTTTCTAGATATTTATACTTTGAACGATCACCTTTAGCATCATCTGTTTTGAAAAGGAAAGTATTGAAAGTTCCATATCTTCTAGAAACCCCATTCTTTACAATCAAAACTAAATATTATCGACATCACATTTTATCCTCCATTGCTTTATAAGGATTGGAAAAGAAGTTCTCTATGAAACTTATAATATTTGTGAAATAAAAATCAGCAAATAATCATCTAGTTTTCCAAGTATTTTAAAATTTTAATTGATTTATCCTCTTTGAAAACAAAATAAAACACTCTGTAAGAGAAAACTATTCAAACTTCCTTCTCCATCGAACATGGTCAAAACAATCTCCCCATTTGGATTTTGTTGTCAACCAAGATTCATAAATCCCTAAACTTTTTAACCTCAAGAAATGGATTAATTATCAATAATTCTAATCCTATGTGAGCTAACTCATTTTAGGAAACAAGAATTATTGATATCCAAAACCATGCTATCCAAAAGTAGTGAATATGAAATTTCATCATCATTTATCCTCAACCTTGTTTAAAACATCTTCCAAGATTCTACATCAACATTCTTCACTTCTTCAAATTTTTTGGAATACAAAAATTTTGTTTCATATAGCCACCCAAAAAACATTTAGAATAGTTCACACACATACATGATGGATTCATACCTTACTCACAAATCCCCCTTTATGCATACAACCATACATATAGTTTTATTACAAAATTACTGTAGATAATCAACTATTGACGTACATGGACATTACATTACTTTTGTGGAAAACTTAATACATAACAAAAACCAACACATAAGAACCTTAATAGTTTAGTGTCTTTGGAAACTCCGAACATAATCATCTAATCAGGGTGAAAGATCTTCAACATCTCCCATAAAGATCTTCCCCTTTTTTTTACCTAAAACATTTATTTATATCCTGGGGAACAGAAAAAATATAAATGGTGAGCTCAAATGCTCACTAAGGGTAAACATTGAGAAAATAAAACAAACGATATACATTTGAACTTAAAAACATGAACATAACATTTAAACATCAAAATCTTGATCATTGAAATAAAACATGGCAGTACATAAGGCATATATCAAAATGGAACATCAATCATGATAAAATAGCATGGTAATAAAACATGTAATTGTGGAAAATCATTAATCACTTGATATGATTTCCATAGTATCCAAGGCATTGCTTCCAAGACCATCTTAGTGGACAAAGTCCCTTACTGAATCGAGTTCACTCCTCGTTCTAGTACTGTATCACTGAACCAGATTAACTTTCTATTTCAGCCATGTCTATCTCATGAGATATAAATCTTTACCCAATTCATTGTAGGGAGATATATGTCCCACCCATCTCATAATGAATTAATTCTTTCTTATGCCACAAAATAAACAAACATCATTCATAATAACTCAACGAATAAAATGGGTTTAATAAAAATCATCCCATCATAACATAATCCATATAAAAGAAATGGATATCATTTAATCATAAGAAAAATCAAACCATGTAAATAATACATACATAATACATGAAACATAAACATACTTAATAATGTCATCTTGGATGGAAAATAGTTTTGATAAAACAATTGAAATGAATTCTTGAAGAAAATATCATTTATTCTTCAAAATCATTTTATTTTCTCAAAATTCCATGAAATTTTAAAGGAAAAGTATTTTGTTGAAAATAATCATGAAAACATGTAAAAGAAGCTTCATGGAAATTAGGCGTTATGAAACCGTAATAATCCGTTAATTCCGTATAAGTTAAAAAACATTCTTCTCATACTTTTGTCAGAAATGTCAAAAAGTATCTCTTATGGTAATCAAATGAAAGATTCCTTACATACCATGTAGTGAAAGTCAAAAATGGGTAAAAAAGACTTTAAAAATACATGAAATTATTTTTAGAAAATAGGGACATGGATGATAATTGTAACCCCAATAAATACGTGTGAATAAACAATCTCAGATAAAAACGATATTGGAAAAGTTATCCCTTACCATAGGTATGATATGCTTCGTATGTATCAGAACATCCTGTATAATGATTTTAATAATGTCATTGACTTATTAAATAATCATATTCATTTTTATGATATCATATATGGTTCAATTATGCCTTTATATTACCCGTTCTTTTGTAAATTCCTGGTTAAAGCAGTGTTTTTCTAAAATCATTTTATTTATCGTACATGTTTGGACTTGTTGTTATTGATATTATTATTACTTATATCATGTTTTACATACTTCCATAATGTAAATCATGATTTATATATCATATATATTCAGTATATATATATAATAGATAGATAAATGAAATGAAATACACTGTTAATGGAGAGGGTAGGTCATACGTACATATGAATGTTGTTTTCCTTTCCTTATTGACTTGAATTGAAGTAAGTAGATGACATATATATATATATATATAAATAAATCCAGTAGCTTTATACTATAATATATTTCATTTTTATTCATTATATATACTTTATAATCATTCTTGAATGGTTAACATTGAGAATGAATCTCATCTCATCGTGGAGACGATAATACATATGTACGCACGAGCGATGATATCGTTCCCATAATTATTGAATTGAATTGGATTTGATGATATAATATCTCAGAATCAGTATGATGTTATAATAACTATTTATATTTATTATTTACACCATTATACCCATCCACGTAAGGTGGTGGTGGAAAAACAGATTACGCCATGGCGTGGAGACGATATTCTGTACGTACGCACGCGCAATGATTTCGTTTTCCATAGGATGGATAGAAGGTGAAATGGGTTTGTTTCATATTTATAATAACATATCAGTATATTAGTGATACTGATGTTATTATTTTATAATGAAACAACTAATGAAGAAGAAGTTGAAGAAGAAAGAAACTTGAAAGAATCAGTAGAAGAGATTACCTCTTCTTCGACACACCTCTTTTAAGATTTTTCTTAAGGCACTAGAGTTGGTCTTTTGTGGTGAAAAAAAACTCTATAATGTTTCTAGGAAAGTTGATAAGGGAAATGGTCAAGGGTTGGCCGATCTTTAAAGCTCAAAATTATCTAATGAGAAGAGGGAGGAGGTGCCCTTTTATAAGGGAGGAGAGGGGCACCTTAGAAAAAACTTAAAAAATTATTTTATAATAAAGTCATATTCAGTTTATAATAGCTCCTAATTTATTTATTTCAAAACTAAAGTGGGTATGGGTCTAAATAACTTCAAAATATAGTTTTATACAATCTTAGGTTACTATTTTAACCTTATCATTTAGATTTAACTCTAAGTTAAATAATTTAACCTTTACCGTGTCTTCTTATTGTCTTACACTATATCATTAATAAAATTACTATAACAAGACAAATGAACCCAAAGTGGTTAATTAGATATATATATTACCTTATCTAAGTCATTTGGCTATACTTTAGATTTTTAGGAATATAATTACAATTAATAATATAATATTTTTTAAAAAACTATGTTATGTCAATTTTGACACAATTTGGTAATTGATTTTTGTGGAAATTATAACAACATGATTAGTTAGAAAAAATTAAATAAAATCAATAATAACATGTCATATTAACCTATAAAATTAGTGTATTTCATAAAAAGTCTCAAATTACATTTATTTGGTATTTATAATATCAATTATTTTAATATTTATTATTTATGTAATTACTGCATCACCATTGTGTCATAAATAAATTAAATTATTTAATGTCTAAAAATTATAAATAAAATACCATTAGGTAGGAAATCTTTTTATCTTTCTAATTAATATTTATAGTCGAATTTATCTTATGTATAACCCTATATTAATTTTTTTTTTGTTTTTAAACTTTGATTTTATCTATTTTAACTCTTTTTTAAATAAAATAATAATAGATGTCCTAATCTAATCCAAGTGGACCTAAAGGGTAATATTTTATTCCTAAGATTTTTCATGGTCGAATTTCCCTTATCTAATAGAATTAGGACATGTGTTAGAATAATAATAATATCATTTTTACCCTTAATTACTCTATTTACTTGTAACCGTGGTAAATAAAAGTAAAAAGTTACTATTCACCAAAAATTATTTTTATCTTATTGAACCACATTTTACTCCTTGATATTAACTGTGTCTCTCGTATTTTTGAAATTCCATTCACAGAAGCGGTAAAATTAAGTTTTATGTAAATTTTTAAATTCTCCTAGGAGGTGAGTAAAAGACGGTGAAAAGTTCAATAAAATTTTTATATATCTAAAATTATTATAAAATTAATTCAATGAATTCAATTGAACTTATATGGGTATTATGTACCAATTTTGGCCTAAAATAAATTTAAATAAAATAAATAATTACTTAAATAAAATGTCGGTTTTTAAATAGTAACCTAGTGTTTTCACTATTCATCAAAAATTGAAAGTTTTCAGAAAAATACAAAGAATTCACCCTAGGATAATTTCGACATTTCAAATCCAAAAATGAAGTCCATTTTGAAAGATAAAAGTTATAAAATTTCAAAAAGTGGTTATTACTATCCATAACTACTAGTTTATATAATATTTTAATAACATATCGTTGTTTAGTGAAACTCGGTATTGCGTAAAACACACACTATCGTGGAAGGTCGTGATTGCGTGTAATGAAAGCCAATTCAGGGTTGTGTGTAGTGAAAGATTCAGTTGTTGTTACATATAATAGAATCAAACCATATTTCATTTATACATTGAATATATATATATATACACTCATGTTGCGTAAAATTAATTCTATCAAACAAACTTGAAATTGTGTGTAACACGATCCAAGATTAGTGTTCTGTATACTGCAAGCTAATACAATATTGCTTATAGTGGAAGATAATCTTGGTGTAGCATACAACTGAAGATATGAAAGAAATTAAAAATAATATATCTTATAAAATCTCGGGGTGTTACATTCTACCCCCCTTAAAATGAATTTTCCCCATGAAATTCGTCAGGGTTATAAATCGTTTACTACTTGATAGTTTCTTTAATATAAACAAACATTGTGAAAAGGAATACTAAAGATTAATTTTAAAAACTAATGTATGAAACGTAACAGTTAGCCAAATTAACTTATCCCTCGGTTTCCACATAGGATAACATAGGTGAAAATATGGACATGAAAGAGAAATCTAACCATCAAGTTCTGATAGAGAGTGGTAGAGGAAATGTCTATGAAAAAAAAATCACAAAGACATAAATTTGTGAGGATCTAATGTACCATCTGATTCATCAGATATGAGGGCACTAGGAAAGCATTTTTGGTTTTCAAGATCATTTCCCAAATGTTGATGAATTTTTGAATTAAAAGAAATAATTACTTGATTTTGGTACAATATTACCGTTTCTTGTGCCTTGAACAATTTTCACTTCACCTCTTAAAGAAATGAAGTTGAACTTGTCTTTTGCAAAGTGTTAGCAGATCATGTGATAGAATGATAGGTCATTCCATCTGTCTCAAGCATAAGGTTAGAAAAAGTTATATACATAAGTCCATCTATGGGGATATTAATCGTATATGGTTCCAAAAATGGACTTATACTTCATCTATCATATCTCTTAATAAAATAAAACATGTTTAGACTAATCGAGTACTTTTTGTATGCCAGAGGTAGGAGATAAAGGCCTGTCGCACTTCAGTTGTGGGTTCAATTCCCGTAACTTTGTCCGACACGACGGGTTGTCACCCATATTGCAAGTTGTCCTTTTTCTAAAACTAAATTTTTATAAAATCCCATTAATAATATCGAAAAAATTTCTATCCTTAAACAATACTAACTTATATCCAACATAATACATTCCAATCTTTAGGCTTATGTAAAAAACTTCTATCTGAGCTCATAGCATGAAGAAAACAATTACTTGAAATGTCATCTATCGAGCATGTGAATACCATTATTTATCAACCATATATCATACGATATATCTTGTTGGTCCCATTCCAAACATGTGAATACCTTAATCATGAATTCTCTTGAAAAATGAATAACCATTAAACCTTAATGAAAACTTAAATTCTGTCAAAAGTTAACTCTTTCCACATACCAAAATCCCAAAATTTCGATATACTCAAACCATGATATCACTTTGTCTTTATATCAGTCATGAGCTCATGAATACTATCATACATATTATTTTCACTTTATCCATTCATTATGCACATTTCATCTGCTTTCCAAAAATATTTCAATCACTTTTCATGGTTATTGGTACTATAAAATTATTGAAAACCTCAATGGACCAATACATATATATTCTAATATACCATAAAAGTAACTCAACAACATTATTCTTGAATACCAATACATAAACACTTCAATCCATCTTATTTAATGATTTTCATGGAATAAGTCCATCCTTGATTTAGAAGTAACCTCTTAGGTCAGGGAATTGAGTTGGGTAATGCCCATGTTCTCCACAGATAAGAAATTGAACTCCACAACAGTTTGTCACTCTATGACCCTTCTCTCCACACAGATAACATCTTCCCCTCCATTTGATGTATTCATCAAGGTTATTCTTCCCTTCATTAGAAATATTAATCATCCTTTATCTATGCTCCTCTCCATGTGAATATGCATAAAAGTCTATATTCCTCTTATTAGATGAATTAGAAATACCACTAAAGTTCACCTTGTTAATCATATATCGCGATGACTAATTTGACATAATCATAAAATCTTTATTTCTAGGAATTATGAAATTTCATTTCTCATAGTCACAAATTTGTCCATTGGATTAAATGTTGACCCAATTCCTTCTAGTTCCCTCCATTAACTAAAACGAAAAACCATGGTGTAAGAAACCGTTAAAATAACAAGGAACCACATAATGATAAAAAGTCACTTATGAGATGTATAACTTATCACACATTCATTAATACATGACACCCTAGGTTCACCCTAGGTTATTCATGATCGTCAAAATAATTCTAGGAATGTAACCTATAGTTATACTAAACCTTATGGACATCCCTAGACATACCTTAGAAATATCTCTAGGGATCTCACTAAAGTTATCTCATCCTTATTTCCAAAGTTTGACAAAAACTTTCCTCTGATACCAACTGTAGAGACCCAAAGCTTGACATACATGGAAATTAAATTCCTTTTGCGTAATACTTAATACATAACAAACACCAACTCTCAAGATCCGTAATAGTTTAGTGTCTTTGGAAACTCAGAACATAATCATCTAATCATGGTGAAAGATCTTCAACATCTCCCATAAAGATCTTCCCCTTTTTTTTTCTTACCTAAAGCCTTGGGGGAAAAGAAAACATATAAAGGGTGATCTCAAATGCTCAGTAAGGGTAAGCATAGAGAAAATAAAACAAACCATATACATTTGAATTTAAAAACATGAAAATAATGTTTAAACATCAAAATCCTGAGCAATGAAATAAAAATGGTAGTCTATAAGCCATAGATCATAATGGAACATCAATCATGATAAAATATCATGGGAATAAAACATATAATTGTGTAAAATCATTAAGCACTTGATATGATTTCCATAGTCGCCAAGGCATTGCTGCCAAGACCATCTTTGTGGATAATGTCCCTTACTGAATCGAGTTCACTCCTCATTCCAGTCCTATATCACTGAACCTGATTAACTTTCCATTCCAACCATTTCTATCTCATGAGATATAAATCTTTAACCAATGCTTTGGAGGGAGATATAGGTCCCACCCATCTCATAATGAAATCATTCTTTCGTGTGCCACAAAATAAACAGACATCATTCATAATAATCCTATGAAAAAAATGGGTTTCATAAACATCATCCCATCATAAAATAATCCATATACAAGAAATAGATATCATTTCATCATAAAAAAATCAAACAATATAAATAATAGATACATTATACTTGAAAGATAAACATACTTAATAATGTCATCTTGGATGGAAAATAGTTTTGATAAAACACTTGAAATAAAATCTTAAGGAAAATATCCTCTCTTCTTAAAAATCTTTTTCTTTTCTCAAAATACCATGAAATTTTAAAAGAAAAGGATTTTGTTGAAAATAATCATGAAAAATTATAGAATAAGCTTCATGAAAATTAGGCGTTATGAAACCATAAAAATCCATTCATGCCGTATAAGTTAAAAAAAACATTCTTCTCATACATTTGCTGGAAAAGTCAAAAAGTATCTTGTATGGTAATCAAAAGCAAGATTCCGTACATACCATGTAGTAAAAGTCAAAAATGGGTAAAAAAGGATTTAAAAATACATGAAACCATTTTTAGAAAATAGGGACATGGATGATAAATATAACCCCATTAAATACTTACGAATGAACAATCTCGGATAAAAACGAGATTGGGAAAGTTATCCCTTACCGTAGGTCTGATATGATTCGTACGTATCATAACCACCTATATAATGATTTAAACAATTTCATTTAATTATTATATAATCATATTCATTGTTATTATATCATATATGGTTCACTTATGAATTTATATTACCCGTTCTTTTGTAAATTCCATGTTAAAGTAGTGTTTTGGGTAAAATCGTTTTATTTGTCGTACATGTTTGGACTTGTTGTTCTTGATATTATTATTACTTATATCATGTTTTAAATACTTACAGAATGTAAATAATGATTTATATATCATATATATTCAGTATATATATATATATATATATAATAGATAGATAAATGAAATGAAATACAATGTTCATGGAGACAGTAGGCCGTACGTACGCAAGAATGCTGTTTTCATTTCCTTATTAACTTGAATTGAAGTAAGTAGATGAAATATATATATATATATATATATATATATATAAATCCAGTAGATTTATTATGTAATATATTTCACTACTATTCATTATATATACTTTATAATCATTCTTGAATGGTTAACATGGAGAATGAATCTCATCTCGTCGTGGAGACGGTAATCCGTACGTACGCACGAGCGATGATATCGTTCCCATAATTATTGAATTGAATTGTATTGGATGATATAATATCTCAGAATAAGTATGATTTTATAATAACTAAATATAGTTCTTCTTTGCACCATTATACCCATCCAAGTAAGGTGGTGGTGGAAAAACAGATTACACCACGACGTGGAGGCGGTATTCCTTATGTACGCACACAGCGATTTCATTTTCCATAGGATGGATAGAAGGTAAAATGGGTTTGTTTCATATTTATAACAACATATCAGTATATTAGTGATACTGATGTTATTAATTTATAATGAAACAACTAATGAAGAAGAAGTTGAAGAAGAAAGAAACTTGAAAGAATCGGTACAATAGATTACCTCTTCTTCGACGCACCTCTTTTAAGCTTCCTCTTAAGGCACTAGAGTTGGTCTTTTGAGGTTAACAGAACCTCTATAATGTTTCTAGTAAAGTTGATAAGGAAACTGGGTGGTATTTGGCCGATATTTAAAGCTCAAATTTGTGTAATGAGAAGAGGGAGGTGGTTCCCTTTTACAAGGGAGGAGAGGCGCACCTTAGGAAAAACTTAAAATATTATTTTATAATAAATTCATATTCGGTTTATAATTGATCCAAATTGATTTATTTCAAAGCTAAAGTGGGTATGGGTATAAATAATCTCAAAAAATATGTTTTAGACAAGTTTAGGTTACTATTTTAACCTTATTAGTTAGATTTAACTCTAAGTTAAATTATTTTACTTTTACCATGTCTTCTTGTTTTCTTATACTATATGGTTAATAAAAATACTATAATAAGCCAAAAGAACCCCAACTGGTTCACTATTAATATATATAACTTTAGCTAAGTCATTTGGCAGAAAAATATATTTTTATGAATATAATAACAATTAATAATATAATATTTATTTTAAAAACTATTTTATGTTAATTTTGACACTATTTGGTAATTGATTTTTGTGGAAATTATAACAGCATGATTAGTTCTAGAAGAGTTAATTAAATCCCTAATAACATATCATATTAGCCTATAAAATTAGTTTGATTCATAAAAGTCTCAAATTACATTTATTTTGGTATTTATGATCTCAATTATTTTAATATTTCATTATTTAGGTAATTACTACATCACCATTGTGATATAAATAAATTATGTTATTTAATGTCTAAAAATTATAAATAAAATACCATTAGTTAGGAAATAATTTTATATTTATAATGAATATTTATAGTCTAATTTATCTTATATATAACCCTATATTAAAAATGTTTTTGTTATTAAACATTGATTTTAACTATTTTAACTCTTTTTTAAATAAAATAATAATAAATGTCCTAATATAATCCAAGTGTACCAAAAGGGTAATATTTTATTACTAAGATTGTTTTTGGTCTAATTACACTTATCTAATAGAATTAGGACATGTTTTAGGGTAATAATAATATCATTTTTAAGCTTAATTACCCTATTTACTTTTAACCGTGGTAAATAAAAGAAAAATTTAATATTCACCAAAAATTATTTTTATCTTATTGAACCAAATTTTACTCCTTGATATTAACCGTGTCTCTTGAATTTTCAAAATTCCACTCACAGAAGCGGCAAAATTAAGTTTTATGTAAATTTTCAAATTCTCATAGGTGGTGGGTAAAAGACGGGGAAAAGTTCAAATTTTTTATATATATCTACAATTATTATAAAATTATTCCAATGAATTACATTAAACATATATGAGTATTATGTATAAATTTTGACCTAAAATAAATTTAAATAAAATAAATAATTATTTAAATAAAAATTCGGTTTTTAAATAGTGACCCAGTGTTTTCACTATTCATCAAAAATTGAAAGTTTTCAGAAAAATACCAAAAATTCACCCTAGGCTATTTTCGATATTACGAATTCAAAAATAAAGTCCATCTTGAAAAATAAAATTTATTAAATTTCAAAAAGTGGGTTTTACTATTCATAACGGCTAGTTTATATAATATTTTCAGAATATATCGTTGTTTAGTGAAACTCGGTACTGCGTACAACACACGCTATCATGGAAGGTCGCGATTGCATATCATGAAAGACAAGTCAGGGTTGTGTGTAGTGAAATATTCATTTTTTGTAGCGTATAATGGAATCCAACCACATTTCATTTATACATTGAATATATATATATACACTCAATGTTGCGTAAAATAAATTATATCAAACGAACTTGAAATTGTGTGTAACATGATACAAGATTAGTGTTGTGTATAATGAAAGCTAATACAGAATTGCGTATAGCGCAATATAATCTTGGTGTAGCATACAACAAAAGATATGAAAGAAATTAAAAAGAATATATCCAATAAAATCTCAGGGTGTTTCAATTACCCCCCTTGAAAACACTATCCAATGGTAAGATGAGAGAGGGGACATAGACACGTACCTCAACCTTGATGATAATAAGGTTGGACTCCCATATTCAACCTCAATTTGGAAAACAGTTCCTTTGGTAAATGTTTTTTGAATATGTCAACAACCTATTCTAATGTAGGAACATATTCTATCTTCAATTCATTCTTCTCTACATTCTTTATGATGAATTAGTACTATATGTCAATATGTTTTGAATGAGAATATTGTTATAGATTCTGTGTAATATTTATTTCACCTTGATTATCACATCCTAGGATAAAGGGTATCTCTACTTCATCAAATAAGTCTTTCAACTGAGTCTTCATCCACATATGTTGAGTATCATCTTGAGTGGAAAAAACATACTCATCCTCAACTATGATAAGAGTCACTGAATTCTATTTCATTGAATACTAACTAACAAAACTTTTCCCCTGAATAAAAGCTCCACTATATGTGGATCTTCTATCATCAATGTTTCATGCCCAATCAACATCTGAATACCCGAAAAAATCAATATTTTCTGAGTCATCATACCTAATACCAAAATTTTCTCTTCCTTTGATATATCTAAGAATTATTTTTCCAGCAATCAAATGTGATTCTTTAATAGTGCTCTGAAATATGGAACATAATGTAATAGCATAGACAATGTCAGGTCTTTAGGTAGTCAAATATTATAAACTTCCAAACATATTTCAAAAATCTCTCTAATAAATTTCTTTACCTTATCTATCTTTATAAAACATTGTTCTTACTAAGAATAGTGTGGAAAATAGTTTTGAATTTTCCATGCCAAACTTCTTCAGAAGTTCCTTTGCATACTTTTCTTGAGAAAGAAAAATGTGGTTCTTCTTCTATAAAATTTTTAACCCTAGAAAATATTTCATTTCTCCTAATATGGACATCTCAAAAAACTTCTTCATATCCTCAGAAAATCATTCACAAGATCCTTCATAATTCCTAACAAAGATAATGTCATCAACATTTACAATTACAATCAGATACAATTCCTGACATTTCTTGATGTAAATATTGTTGTCAATACTACCTTTCCCAAAATTCAACTTTCTCAAGGAAGTATCCAATTTTTAATACCATGCCTGTAGATATTGTTTTATCCTATACCAATCCTTCTTCAACTTACACACATAACTTTCTTCTTCCCAAAAACAAATCCACATGGTTGTTCAATATACACTTCCTCTTCATGATCACCATTGAAGAATGTAGATTTGATATCCATTTGAAATTTATTTTAGCCTCATTGTGCAACACCAACAAGAAATATTCCAATTGATTCTAATCTAGCCATTGGAGAAAATGTTTCATCAAAATCAATACCTTTAATTTTTAAATACCATTTACAAACTAATTTTTCTTTGTTTCTTATCACTTAACCTTCTTTAATTAGATTTTTCTTGAAAACCCACATTGTACCAATAATGATTTTTGTTATCCATCTTGGGAATGAGTTTCCAAGTATCATTATTTTATATTTAATCAATCTCTTCATTCATACATTGAACCCATTTAGGATGCTTGAAATTTTCATTCACATTATTAGGCACTACTTTTGAATTCAAAGATGTATGTGTAATAATATTTGTTTACCTTCTTGTATGAACCCTTTGATGTTGACCACCAATTATGTTATGAACTTCTAATTTATTCCTTATCCTAGGATGAGTTTTTTGAATTTCATCATCAACACTTTAGATTATAGTGTCTGATTCATCTTCTTGAGTAGGATTACCATTTTCTCTAGGATTATCAGAATTGTTAATGAAACATTCTTTATCCTACTCAACTTTTGTATCAGGAAATGTATACTTTTAATTTTCAATATTTTTAATAACCGTTACATTAGTATAATAAAAAATTCTTCCTTTTTCTTTTTTGAAACATATATATCCTCTTCCTTTTGGAGCATAGCCATAAAAAATTCTATCATCTCGTCTTTTCAAAAACTTTTAAAATTTTACACCTTTCTTCTTTATGACGCACAGACTCCCAAAAACTCTTATGTTATTAAAACATGGAGTTTTTCTATAAAACATTTCATATAGAGTCATATCTGATTTTGGCATGTAGAAACATCTGTTCTGAATTTTCACTACAGTACTCATGGATTGCCTCCAATAGTAATGGGTGAGACCATGTTCATGTAACATAGTTTTCCCCATATCCACCGGACTCATATTATTTCATTTGGAAACCCCATTTTATTAAGGTGTTTATGGTGAAATTAACTCATGTAAAACTCTATGCTTTTGAAGATAGTTTTCAAATATATCATTCTTATATGCAACAACATTATAAGTTGTCAAATTCTTCATTAAATACTCACATTCCTTCTCTTCTTTCTTCACAAAACTCATAAACAATTTCAGAGCATCTGACTTATGTTTCATATACATAACATTTGTAATGTGAGTAAAGCCATCAACTAAAGTGATGAAGTAATTATCTCAATTTTTTTATTTTTTTATCATTGGACCATAGATATCATAATGAATAAGTTCCGTGGGTCTTTTTAAACAAATTTCAAATCTCTTATTCAAATAATTTGTAATCATACTTTTCCTACACGTAGTGAAACATCAATCACTTCTTCTTGACATATCACAAATATCTCAAACAAAATCTCGTGTCAATAACTTAATCATATTTCTTTGACACATATGTCCGAGCCTTTTCTTCCACAACTTATTTTCATCCACCAAACCCATGTAACAAGATTTTTGTATTTCACCAATTTGGAATAAGTTCCCTTTTGTACATTGGGCTCTTGTAACTACATTTCCATCAACATTACTTAAAAAAACATGTTTTCAAAATATAACATTGTTGCCCTCATTATAATGTTTTAAAACACTCAACAGGTTGTGTTTCAGTCTATGAACATAAAATGTTTTCTTGGATTTCATATTTTCTTTCCCAATGATGGCTAATCAAACACCTTTGATCCTCAGAGATTCATCATTACTGAATGTAACTATTCCTTATTTGAAGTCTTTCACATTATTCAATAGATTTATGTATCCAATAATATGAGTGGAACACCCACTATCAAGAATCCATGGTCGTTATCCTTTTATAACTTTCAAATCAGTTTCAACAAGAAGGGATTTTTATTATTTATTTTCTTTATTCACCTCTGGTTTTTGAGAAATTTTGATTAAATTTTTTTGTACCGGTAACACAATAAGAAAACCATGAGAAAGATGTCTATGTTGATCACATCATTCACAAATAATTTCTAGTGGTTGGAACTTATTCTCCATTTTCACACTATCCTTCTAATATTTCTTCAGAACTTCCTTCTCAGACTTCTTCTTTTGAGTGGATTTAACCCCCCTCAAACCTTACCATCCATAACCTTTAGAATAACAATAATGTTGTTGATTGAACCAAAACATATTTACGGTATGTCTGAATCCACCACAATACCAATAGTAACCATGGAAATAATATTTTCCTCTGAAGCTTCCATACTAACCAGAGTTGTGAAAAGGAATATCAATAACTTTATTAAGGGATTTTTATTGACTATAAACCTTTATATTTTCAGACATATCTTTCTTCTCCTACTCATATTTTTTCCCACACATATCAGAACTATATGTATTATAAATTTTTCTAGATTCATGATTTTTAGATACTTCTGATTTTTTAGTAATGTTAACTTTGGCCACATATATATATTTCTCATATTTATTCTCCTCAAAGAAAATTCCTTCTTTCTTATAAACCATTGAATACAACATTTTTTGATCCTTATTTGTTCAGTTCTTAACATAAAATGTAACAACATATAAAAAAGAGTTTTTGAAACTTAAATTTTTTCTTCAATTTTATAATGTTTCTATTGGAAAAGTTCAAACTCTTCTTATTTTTCCTTTAGAATTACTTCTAGAGGATCATTACGATTATTTTTCATTCTAAAAAGAATTATTCAGATCATCAATCTCTATTATCATCTTTAATTTTCATCAAGAAAACCTTTATGATTGTAGGATGAAAATATTTCATTTACCAACATTCTATTTTCCTTCTCAAGCCTTCTAATCTTGCTCAAAAATTCATTCAACTCTTCTTTCATATAATATTCATGTTGAGTTTCTTATTCTTCAAAACTACTAATCCTGTCATATTCATAATTTACTGCTATAATAAAGGTATTATCTCTAGATTTCTTATCAAAATATTTTTTAGATTAAGCTTCACTATCTCTTAAATCGTATTTAGACAAAAATATTCTTGTTTTTGATTTGATGATCTTTTTATCCTTACCCTTTAAAAAATACTTATCATTGTCAGTTTGTTTCATCCACAAACTTCTTGTCCTTATTGTATAATTATCACTATCTTATTCATTCTTTATTTAAGGATAGTTATCCATAATGTGCACAAGGTCTCCACATTCAAAACATTTCAGGGAAAGTTTCCCTTAATATTTCACTATACCACTTTTCAAATTCTTATAAAATATGGATAAAGTTTCATAATAAATTTTACATACCTCATTTTTAGAATCATATTATCTAGCTTCATCTTCAATAAAAATTCTCTTTGACTTCTATTTCTTTGTACCTTGAAATATATTTCTCTATTAGCTTTCATTTTTATTTTCATATATTTTTCTCTTCTTCTTTTAAAAGTAATGTGAGGGTTTTTTAGATCATTGAGAGATAATTTTCTTGGATCTCTATCTTCTAATGAATAAATATTTTCATTAAACTTGTTAGGGATAATTCTTAAGATATTTTCAACAAATGTAGAATCCTCTAGCTATTCACTAAGACATATGATTGTACTGAAAATTTAATTTACCCTAGTAAAGAAGTCTTTAGTCGATTCAAGCTTGAACATTTTCAAATAATAAAACATTAAACTCCAGATTTGAAGGTTTGCCTTCTTCACTTTTGTATTGCCTTTATAGATGTTTTTCAACTTATCCTAGATACCTTTAGCTATAGAAACAAATTTCACTCTTAAAAATTCACTCTTAGAAAATGATGAGAGTAATTCAATTTTATCTCTTCCACCATTCTCATGATTCTTCTTATCTACATGTGTAAGAGGAACCTTGTCATCAATAGGTGGAAATCCATCTATTTTAGCCTCAAACACTTAATAACAAATAGAAATAATATATGGTATCATCATTTATTTCCATATATAATAATTACTTACATAAAATATCAGAATCCATTTACTATTCACACAATTAGGATTATCCATCACAAATTCTTTTCAAAACACCAGAAAGTAATAAATGAAGGGAAATTTTCCCTCTGATACTAATTGAAGTTTCCCAATTAGGATCCAAGTATCACTTAGAGGTGGAGGGGGTGAATCAGTTATATAGTTTTCCTTTTATGTTTCCCTATTTTTGAAACAACCTTCATGTCCTATTAAAGATTTTTATCTTTACTGAATACAATCCAAACACAAATCCATAGGAACACCATAATTTACAAGGTTAAATACTAAACAAGAGTAGATACTTCCTTAGTATGGTTTGGAAAAAATCAAATACCACACAATAAACTAGAAAAAAAATACTTTTATGTGGTATAAAATTATTAGGATATACCATTACACTCGTGTAGCACTTGGAAAACAATATGAATGTGTTTTTGATTCTCCTAGAAAAAAATGATGCAGTTCAATGCTTTTGTGCTTCTTAATTAGCATTAATGAATTAATCTTGAAAAAAATTATTCTATTTTCTACCGAAAATACTAGAAACTTATTCAAGTTCATCATGAACTGACCATCCTCTATCACAAATTTACTAGCTGCCTCCACGAACTGAACAAACTCCTCCGTGAACTTAACAACCTCCTCCATGAACTATCATGTATACTCTATGTACTACCTCTGTCCTTTGTGTACCATGTAGATGAAATGATATACGGACAAATTTTCTCCCCTGAACTACTTCTGCTCTGCGTACTTCTTCTGATTCTGCGTACCGCGTTGGCGTATCACTTCTACTTCTGTGGAATTCCTCCTTCCACAGTCTACTTCCCTATAATCCATGAACTGTCTTATCTTCTATAAAACACTTCATCCTATGTAGAATATCTATTCCAGATACCACATATATTAGTGTAATTTCCTCTTATGAACTTCTTCATATGCGTAATCCTTTTCCGCTAACACTCCATGCTTCTCCAAATATTTTCTGCATTGATGATCTCTTCTTATAAAATTATCTCCCACTTAATGATGGGATTATAGTCCATTATATAGGAAAATGACTTTGAAAATTTTGTTAATATGTTTTATCAAAATTTTAAATGTGGAATAGACTTCACTATATACCACTTATCTTGCCACGAACCACAATCCTTCCACCATATGCCTTCACTGCGAACCATTTTGGGTTTTATGATCCACTCTGCATACCGTTCCTACAGCCTCATATACGGTCCGTAAACTGTTCTCGGACATGGTATGCATACCATGTCCTGTGGTACGTAGTTCAATTCCCTTGCCTATTTTCATCAGCATTCTTCATACCTTTCACTTTTTTAGGGGCTCTATTCTTTTCCAACATCAAACTCCCAATTTTGAGGATAAAATATTTGGCAAGCACATGGAAACAATTACACCTTAATTATTTTGTTCGGTAAGAACACTCATGCTTCTTCACTGTCATATGACTTCTTCAAAAATCAGCCTCTTTCATCATGAACCTTATCTTTCATTATATTTAACCTTTGACCTATCACCTTTAGCAACATTATATTCGTAAAAGAAATCATTGAAACTTCCCTATCTTCCAGAAACACTAGTCTTTCCAATTAAAAATAAATATGATTGGAATCACCATTTCTACTCCCTTCCTTAATAAGGCTTTCACCACATGTTCCCCAAAAAACTGATGACATTTTTTAAATAAAAATCAACAGATCATATTTTGGTTTTCTAAGTCTTTTACAAAGTGAATTGATTTATTCTCTTTGACATCCAAAGACAACAATTTTAAAAATAAAACTCTTAAAAATTCCTTCTCCATCCAACTTGGTCCCAATATTCAAAAGGATTATAAATATAAATGGGTTATGTAGGAAAATTATTTGATACCATATATGTGTTAGTCATAAAACACATATTTTCCTTCTCATTTTTATCTTTTCTTCTTGAGTTTGAATCAATTGAATTATCCTTTATGGAACTCCAGGTGTCTTTTATAGCATTTTATAGTTGTTTCATTTTTCCTCATTCTTTATATTATACTTTAGTTTTGAATAGTCTTCTTTAATGTGATCATTTCTTGTAAACATATAGTATATTATGTGATTTTGGGAAAAATCATTCATCTATTCTTTTCAATAATTTCAATTATTTTAATAATTACATCTATAGTTTGAATTCCCAATGAATTTCTTTTTCTTGTAAAACATTTTGAAACATCTGGATAGATGATCCATTTCTTCATCACTATCAGTTGGTGAATCCTCATAACTAGAATTGTTATATTTTATCTATTATTTTAATTTTGAGACATAAGTCTTTAAAGGGAATAAATTTATCTTTGTTTCATCATCTATATTGTGTACATGTAATTATTACTTATGCATCATCATTTTTCCAATGATATACTTCATTGGTAGTTCACTGATTCTAGAGGATTCTCATATGGAAACAGAAGTTCCTCTCCATTGGCCTATTAAGTATCCAGGGAGTCTCATTACATAATCTTTCTCCCAAAATCTATTTCCTAATGCATGCATCCTATTGACTATTTCATTGATCCTCAATTATCTGTGAGAAATGGAATAATCAGGATTAATTTGAAAAGTATCATATTTAATAGTATATTTATTCGAATGCATTTCATTAACATTTGAATTTACATTATGATATATGTAAGGAGTATCCAAAATCACACAAGAAGTTAAAAAGATAGATATTTTGTGAAATTTATATTCTCCTAAAGCACAGTACAAAAAATTCATATATTTACAATCACAATCATATTTTTTCTTAGTGTTATCACTATAATTTGTTCTAACAACATTGGGTTATTCATATTTATCTTCAATAAAATTCGATATATCAAATCCAATAATTTCTAAATTTATCTTCAAATTTAATTAATATTTGGCATTATTTTCTCCATTAAAATAAAGTGGTTAATAAGTGGAAGTTTCTTCTTGTCTATGATTATCTATAAAGAATGAAATTTAGAAGTATAAAAAATTTAATATCATTAAAAACAACTTGATCATAGCCAATGTATTTAAAAAATATCCTTGATACCAAATGTTTTCCCAGTCGACAACTCAAGAGGGGGGTGGGCGAATTGGATTTCCAGATAATACTTTTTGTTAAAAATTATTTAAAACATAAATCCCAAAATTTATAAAATAATATCAGTTTACTAAAATAGTAGATTTATATAATTTTTCTTGCAAAAATAATCAAAGTAGTTTGATAAGATCTCAGTTAAACAATTTTTGAAACCATTTTTAACTTTTGAAACTAATTTTGTTAAACTAAACATAGTATATAAAACAGAAGTAAAAGAAAACTATAGGTGTAATTTTTTGTTTTTATTTTTATAAATTGATAATGGTTTGCTATTTAAATCAGTAAAACAAAAGAGATAAAGAACATGACATAAATTTAAACAAGGGGTTCAATATTAAACTAAGATCCTCTCCCATCCACTTGAAAATCACCTTCTTCCAAGCATTTTATTAATAAATAATAGATCCAAAATTTTGAATAGGTTTTATAAATAATAAAACACAATGTTGTCCAGGGAAAATACTATTCTATAGTTATATGTGGGGAAAATATATTCCAGGTCACATAGGACCTTCTCTATAGTTATATGTGCGAATAAAACTGGAAGGAATTGAGAGA
This sequence comes from Viscum album, assembly GCA_963277665.1. Taxonomy (NCBI): domain Eukaryota; kingdom Viridiplantae; phylum Streptophyta; class Magnoliopsida; order Santalales; family Viscaceae; genus Viscum; species Viscum album. Next base: position 184,058,605 of record OY728155.1, on the reverse strand, counting down.
GTGTGTGTAAAGTACTCTCTCATTTATTATAGGAGAATGGTTTTTAGATAAACATAGAAATAGATAACATAGGTTGAATATACGAAATAAATATAAGTGGTATGAGATAAGAGATATAGAAACATAGTGAAACTCTATCTAAATAGCTTCAGTGGTCTAAGAGTCCTTGTATTTGACTTTGATATCATCTCAAATAAGCTTCATAGTAGGTTTATAAAAATTGAATATAATGAAGAGTTCTAAATCAGTCTTCTAAGTAGAATTGATTCATATTTATTTTTATCTATTATTCTCCATAAGATCATATGTCAATCATCATCTCAGACAATATATTTTTCGTCATTGAATGCATTCCATCCAAAAGTATCGATTTGAGATCAATAAAGGTGACCTTGAATAAATTGAAACTTCAACTAAATATTAAAACTTGACATTGGATATTTGAAAATGCACCAATTATATTTTATACATGGTAGAATATCTTCACATATGACATAGTTAGTTAATATCTTGGTCAGTCCACTTGATCTATTAACACAAAAACTTCACACAATAACTAGGCATGTTTGGCCCATATATTCCTATGGTAACTTGAATAATCAACATAGTATCATCATTACTTCACATGGTAAATAAATATCTTTTTATAGTTTGTATATGTTTTTATGGTCACTACAAAAAATATAAACATTTTAATTACTTGGATTAGAGAATTTTACCTTACCTATCGCATGATAAGTTCATCTTAGTCACATGAAAAAATTATAACATATATATATTTTTCTAATTTGATACATTTTAGGTTTTTTTTTCAGTTTTTAGTTTGAGTATAATGTACGGAAGGTTCCACACAAATTTTTACCTTCATAGTTAGTTAAAAATATTGGAACAATAAGAACTTTACACTTGTATTATGTTGTCAGGGTAATGTTAAGACTTATCAAACATCTCTTGTTTTCATAGAAACAAATTTACTAAAATAAAACTTTAAATTCATTAATAAAATTATAAAAATTACATGGGATCATTAAAATATGGTGGTTTTGGTCTAGTAAAAAATTTAAATATATAAACATAGAAATAAATGAATGCCCGTTCAATGTTCAAACATATAAGAAGTGGAATAAAAAAAGTATATGAACACCAGAAATTTTATATTTGTTTTGTTCACATAGAACCTATATCTAATTTTAAATCCCCTCTTACACCATGATATTGATGGTGTTATATAAAAAAAATAATGTATTTTATAGGTACATACTCAACCTAGTGTATTTTCTAGAAGACCATCCATTTCCTAACTTTTATAGGAATACAAATAAACTAGTCTATTATATGGAGAGAACAAAATATTCCTACATTTTCAGGGATTAAGAGGAACCCAATCAATTCTAAAGAAATAATAAACCTATCAATGTGGTTTACAAAGGGGAATTCATAACCTATGTGATTCAAATTTTATGTCTGGTGAGAATAACCAAAAAATTCATTTTGAATAAAGGTATAACCATGTGTAAACTATGAATTATAGACACTTAAAAAAATATTAAAACATACTACTCGACTAGAATATGTTGATAAATATTGACACTATAGAGTAATGATCTTCGAGCCTTCAATTATTTATGTATAATAAGTAAATCTTGGGAAATAATAATTTCCTTAATAACTTTACAGATTGAAATTTTATAGCATTGTGTCTCATTGTGTCTTATTTTCTACTAATTTTCCTTATCTATTATCTATAAAAAATCCTAATGGATACTATTCATTAAAATAAAACCCATTAAGTTTCTCTATGATAGTGATTCATGTTTCATTAAAATATATTTAGAACCTAGGGTTAAAAATAATAATAGAAACATCTTTTACTTATATTTTTATGTATCACAATCAATTTAAATAATTAATCATAATGCTTTATTCCTAGTGTTATTTCATCAGGTGAATTTTATTTCTATAATAGGGGAGAAGTTTCTACCATCAAAAGGTACTTATATAGCTCTCATAAGTTTAAAATTATTTTTTCCGTGACTATGTAAAGGTAGCCTTCAACTCATATATGATGCGAAAATGTAACTAAAATTTTATATTTAGTGTATATATGTACGATGGCTCATGACACAAGGTAAACTTAAATCTATATAGTCTTTGTAAATATAATAAAAAAATAATTAATCTTGTGTAAGGGTATCATATAATTCATGTAATGGTTAATAGAAAAAATGTGTACTATGCAAAGAAAAAAGAATATTACATAGGGGACATTAGGGTACTTTTAGGCTTACCTAAACGTAAGGTAAAAAAACATCAGTTCTTTGTAAGTTTATAAAAATAGTTACGTAAGGGTACAATAAATTTTTAATATTGTAAGTAAAGATAAATAAAAATAAAAATATATATATGGGTAGAAAAAAGATATGTTTAAGTGTATGAAATGATTTATATGGCTTGGGTTAATGTGAGAGTAAAGGTCCATAACATGTGTCAAGGAAAATAATAATTAACACTTGTGACATATGGATAAAACCAAGATTACATAAGGGTACTAAAAATTTAATAATGATTATGTAAGGGTAATAACCAGTTTTTAAAACATTCTTAAGGGTAAATAAAAAAATTACAAGATTTAAACAATATAATAATAAGAATGATATGAACAAATGATGAAAAATTAAATAAAAAATAAATTCTATAAAATTATTATTGTAAAAAATAAACCATGTGTGAATTTGAAAAAATTAATGAATTAACAAAATTAATAAAAGTAAGTGATTAAAATCAATGTAATGAACAATATTTAAAAATAATAAAATCATGTAAACGTGTTCTTAATGATAAAACTAAACCAATACCAATTGATAAAAAATTTATTTAATATGTTATATAATTAAAATAAATATTTTATAATAAACCAAAATAATTATATGGATATTAAAAATATTATACTTCTACTAAAGTTAAACTTTAATTCCCAAAAAAAATTAAATAATTTCCAATTGAATTTGAAAATTATAAGGATATAAGTTTTTCAATTTATCAAAATAATAAATATTAATTTACTTAAACATCAAAATAACTCAACACTAATAATCTCCCCCAACTTGTATATTGAAAAACAGAAAATTAAATTTATAGACTCTAAACATTTCCCCCTCTTTAAATTTTTTTCAAAAAGAACCAAAAAAATAAAAAAAATTATTCCCACTTTTTGAAAGTAACATTCTATTATAATAATGTAAAAATTAAATATTTATTTATTACTAGATAATCATGAATATTAGTCACTATGGTTATGTGAAAAAAATTTAACATCGAATATTTAGAAATGTGAACAACCAATCATTGAACTTGAAAATGATTATATAAAATAGGGTAAGAATTTTTTTTTAACATGAATAGGGGATCGACAATATATATTTAAAACTTTTTAAAAGCATAATGAGATAGAGATATAAAACTCAAAATCCAAAAATAATTTTTTTAAATTTAATGTAAATAGGTTCTTTAAATAAATTAAAAATGATTGATAATTTCATACTTGATGAATAAATCCCCAATAATTTATAAAATTATCCATAAAAATGATTATAAATATGAAAACACATTAATCATATTTGATCCACTGAAATTGATGCATCTCTTAAAAATATATCCAAGAATTTTGGAATATATTTGAAATGAATTAAAAATAGATTAAAAATATTCCTATAAAACAATTAAATAAGGTGAACCTAATGAAGGGAAATAAATAAAATACATAGTTTGATGCATTCCAACATTCTATATTTTAAAAGAAAATTATTAATCTCATGTTAGCCATATTAAAATACTTCCATAAGAAAGTAAATGATCATGGGACCCATTGTATTTGAATATAATCCTTTTAGAACCCATAATGAACATGTGTTAGTCTTCTTAACATTTAATGCAGTCTTTGCAAGAAATATTTTTTCATGCCATAATGTCGGAACACAGTTTAAATATAAATATGAAGAATAGTATCCAAATGTTCCACAATTCAAAAAAATAAAATTAGAACCCTTTCCATTATTACATTCAATAAACACAGTATTAAACATCTTAGTAATTTTCCTATTATGACCGAACATAGTTCAGGCCTTATGTGGATTATTTATGGACATCATTTAATAAAATTCTTTTTTCACTTTATAAAAACATAATAATGTTTTTTTGAAATCAACTACAACCTTTCTATGCTTTTCATTCTCTTTATGATCATTTTATATATTTTTAAAAACTTTATAATTAGTGTGTAAAGCTAAAGTTATCAGTTTTTTATTTTCATCTATTATATTATTCAATTCTTTCTCAACTTTAGACATGTAATATATAAAAGATTTGGTTATCCTTTCATGATCTTCATCACTTATAAACAGAATATCATTATTTTATTCATGCCAATTTCCAAAAAATTATTTAACTTTTTTAATACTATAAATCTCTTTATAATCAGAGAATGAAGTAGAATTTTGATAATTATTATTCTCATTAATCGATATTTAATTTTCATTTTTCAACTTATCATATTTCTCATTAATTTTATCAAACAAATACGTATTTTAGATAACCTTATTTTAAAAATTTATTCTATTATTTTAATTACATATAACCCACACTTTCACATCATTTTTGATAACCAAACCATGAATCAAAATCAAAATTTGTTTCATTACAATAATTTTTTGTAACCCAAATAGTTTTTGATAAAATTGAGAAGAATGATTTTGGTACCTTATCATGTATAGAAAACAAAGATAGATTTCCTATTTAATTATAACATTTTTATTCCACATTGCTTGAATAAAAATATTCAATACAAACCAAACCAACTTGATATTCTTACTTTTAGTAATCTTTGTATTTTTTGAATTTACTATCCCCCTTAAAATTTAAACAATAAGATTTGATTTTTTTATCTTTCTATATTTATATAATGGAAATTGTGAAAAAAATTTCCATTTACATTAATTACCTTTTATTTTTAAGGCACCCTTTTACATATTAAATCATTCCTCCTTTGAAATTTTTTCCTTAAATAACTGATCTTTGAAATATATATCAAGATCATTAAAATAATTTCATTACTCACTACTATAGGATCCTACACATTGATTAGAAGAGTAAGAAGAAATATACATAAAATATTTGAATTTTACTCCCTTATTTTTTAACCACTTCTATATCATTTCTCTTATACTCTAACTCATATTTAAGAATTGATCAATCAAGTTCATCCATACTATGCAGAGTGAAATAATTTTTTTCTTCAATTGAAACATTCTTTTGAGTGCCAAATCATAGGTAATGATTTAGGTATTCTCTTAATGAGTACATCATTATGAAAATACCCCCCTCTATATATAAAATTTCATTCACAATATTAGTAAAATAGTATTACACCTCATCGATGATATCATGATAATATATTATTAATTACTAAAAATTTTCATGTTTTATTCCTAAGTTGGTTGTTTTTAACTTATAAGGATTATGATCGGTTACTTTTAAAGTCCTCTTAATTTCATAAGTATTTTTTCTTGATGAAATATTACTATACATGATTCCACTTAAATAAAAAATAGAGTAAATTCATGATATTATAATTTAACACATTATTGGAGGAATCATTTCTAGTCAATGTATCGAAATTTACTTTAGGAAATTTATAGGGTCTATTCATAAGATTATAATATTTAATACTAATATTCTTAAAACATACATGTATATGATCCTTCTAATATGAATAATCACTTTCATTGAAGTAAGGTGGTATAAGATTATGCATGAAATTAGTTTCCTGTTAATCCATTGAAATCAAAAATGATCTTTTCTTAGACTATTAGGTCTAAGAAATCATTGTTACAATAAAAATGATAAAATCATAACATAACCTATCATAGTGTGATACCAATTATTGGGTAAGAAGATAATAAATAGATCATGAACTGACATTAAAGGAAAATGATAACCCACATATTTTTGACCATAGTTATTAATGGAAATATGGACTAGTGGGGTGGTTAATAGTCCCTTTAAACTTAATAAACTTAATTAAAAAATTATCCAACTATTTTTTTATGAAAAAAATAAAAAATTAATGGGATTTTGGTGTTCAAAATGGATATGAAATTATATAAAAATAATGTACAATAATAAAATGGTTTTTATTTCATTTATGTTCATTGATAACCTATATCTACTCTTAAATACCCTCTAGCACAAAAAGGGGATTAGTACACAGTATTAAAAATAAGAATGTCTTATATAGGTGTAGAGTCAAAATAGTCTATTATTATTAAACCAAGATCATTCCTATTTTTTTTGTGATTAATAAGAACATATTTTATTCAAAGGATAAAATATACCTTTCCGACCATTTGTAGAATCAAGAAGAGCCCAGTCTACTATAAGGATAGACCAAACGTATAAATTCGTTTAAAAAGGTGTAAATCATAACCTAAATGATCATTATTTTTGGTCAGGTGAGCATGACCAAAAATTATATTTTGAATGGAGTTATAACTATGTGTAGACGGTAAATTAATAATAATTTAAAAACATTAAAAAAACTAAATTGACAATAGAAATATGTCGATGATGAAAGATGGTGTAGAGTGGTGATATTCAAACATTCTATTATTGATACAGAATAATGAAATAATGGGAAACCAGTAATGCCTCAACAAATCAGTAGAATCAAATTGTAAAACATTATGTCTCCTTTTCTATTCTATTCCACTACATTTACTCAATATTTTTTATATAAAAAACTTAATGACTTATATTATAAATCAAAACCATGTGAATATTCTTCACATGAGTGTTTTCTTATTTAATTAACATATATTTAAAATGAACCATTAGAAATTAAAATGAAAAAATTAACTATTTTTTGATGTATGAAGATCAATTTTAATAATTAATGTAACGACCTAAAGTTTCATTAATGGAAATCCCTCTTGATCTAATTAAATGTCTCTTTATGTTTATATAAAATGTCAACTTCTTTGGTTTTATGTTATGAATTTTGACAGTTGCTAATATAGATGTTGAACAGTGATCACAAGATTAGTATAAATATAGGGCCTTAACAAATTCAAATTTACTCAGACAAAAGAAGCGATGGCCTCATCCAGAAGAATTTCTCCATACGAAGCCCATTTGTCAGAGCTCGGAAAAGAGGTGGCATCCTTGGGCTTCTCTCTGGACCAAGCCCAAGCTAAGCTTCATCATGCTAAGCACGAACGAGACTATCTACGGGAAAAGTGGAAGTTGATAGAGACTACCACTCGAGCAATGTTATCCGAGCCACCCCAATAGTCTGTCACCATCACAGACCTTAACCTTAGGTCTTATGCGGCTGTTTTAAGGGGTTATGTAACAAATAAATAGCACTATGTTCATGTACATTTTTTTGTATATAATAATGAATATATTTTCTTTTCATTATTGATACATTGTAAATAGTTTTTAAAGCACAAATAATGTTTTTAGTTATTATTTAATTAAGAATTATATTTTATTAAATTAAGGGATTTTTGAAGTAAATAATATTTTAATAAAATATTATTATAAAATTAATTTTTATTAAATATAAATGATCTTATAATTTTATGAATGCAATTGTAATTTTTATTAAGGTTTGAAATCCATTTTTGTGAAAACCCGTGAATTTACGATAAATGTCTGTTTTTATTTTAAAAGTGAAAATTACCATATTTAGAAAATTATTTAGATAAAATAAATGTTATTTTTGGAATCATGAAGTTGAAGTTATCCAACGGTGAATTTTTCATAATTTTCTGAGACGGTCAAATTTTTGAGTAAAAATTAAATACCTTTTAAATATATAATGTGTTTTATGACATCATAATGACCCAATAGTGATGTAATAAAATACTATAATCTTTATGTTCTGAAAATATAAGTTTTTACATTAAAATAATGTGATTTTGGGTTTTTTGGCTTACTTTTCAAAGCATTAATGAACCCCTCAAGACCTATTAAACACCTTGTCTTTTTAAATTAATTTCCATGGGAGTATGACTCACCTCCACATAAGAAACCCTATTATTTTAAGAAGTTAGCACTTTGGACTTATAAAATATTATTTTCCTGTTCCCTTTTCCAAAAACCATGGGCAAAATCCATGGGATGGTTTGTGGTTTGGATTAATTTAATGTAAGGGGACCCAAACCTAAATAATAAAGAATTCCCTCACCTTTCCTATATAAACCCACCCAAACTCCCACTTACTCCTCACTCAAAGCCCTTGGAGTTTGTCCAACCTCTGACCTACACTCTTTAGAATCCTCCCAAGGTTCCCCAAGCTTCGAAGAGGCCTCTCACAAGCCTCTCTCTAGCCTTTGGAAGCACACTTCCAAGTAAGGGTTTTTTCTTCCTTTCTCATTTTTTTCCAATTTTCTTTAAGTTGTTTTGCCCTTTTAATTTCAATTATGAATATTGGGGTATGGTTTCACACCTCTATCATACTTCCCTATTTATGTTTGAATGATGGGAGACCCCTTTCTCTCTCATTAAATGCCTCCCATGTACACCCGTTACTATGCCAAAATTCCGAAAGGAACTTCTCCCTCCTCATTTACATTCAAGCAATACTTTTGTATCATGAACCCAAATTCCTTTAAAATTGTTTGAACATGTATGTATATTTCCTCCTTACTGTCCATTACATGTAAATCTGATGAGTAACCCCTTTCTCTCTCATCAACCTTTTTTATTAATTCTTACGTCACACCGTTATGCTGCCAAAATCGCACCGATTTTCTAAGCCAATGCCATTGTGTAGTGAATACCATACCCATTTCTCCATCAAGGGTATTCAACTTTATGCACATTTACTTATTTATTATAATTTTTCATGTATGAATTCCACATTCCTTTATCGTGTAATAAATTATTATGTTTTGTGAATCCATGTTTTGTGATCCATGTGGCACACTTATGCATGAACTGAAATGTTTAAGAAGGGTGCGCCCTTATAGCGCTCCAATGCATTGAGTAAAGTATAGTATCATGATACGTCATGTGCAATCAGTGTTGACTCATGATTATTCAAGTGCAACGAGGGTTTACTCGTGCTTCATGTGCAATGAGGATTTACTCAGGCTCCATGTGGAATGGGCCTTGGCTCATGCTAATTCAATGTTAAGTGTTGTTGCCACATTTCCATGTTATGATTATCTTGCTTTATGATTCCTTTATGTTCATGTTTCTCTTGTGATATATTGATATTCCTAATGTATAACATTTATTGTACTCCTCATGTTATTCCATGTGTATTCCCTTACTGGGCTTTATATCTCACCCTTTTCTTATGCATGTCCTCAGGTTATCCCATGCAATGCTAAGTACGAGGGAATGTAGTGGTCATGTAAAGGAAGTTTTCAATAAAGATGTTGTATTTCATGTTTCATGTTTTTAAGTAATGATTCTAAGCCCCAAAGACACCAAACCTCTCGATCTTCTTTGTTGAATCAAGTGAAGTTTTATGTAACAAATCATGTTTAAGTTTGTAATAAAAGCAGGGTTGTCATAGTTGGTATCAAAGGATATGTTTAGTTATTTTTGGGATTAGGATTAGAAAACCATAGTATATCCTTAGAGACAAGACTAAGTACAATATAAACATCCCTACATTTTGGTGAGTATTGATTAAGTGGTTTATCAAGAAAATTCATCCCTGTCTGGATACAAGCAGGTATAGGCGGCTCTGGCACAGATGTATCCTAGGGGTAAAACCTGAAAACACCGATTTGAGCTAGACTCGAACAGGAACTGGTGCACGACAACATGACTTGCTACACTCTTGGTTAAAACACTCCTGGGGGATATGTTTTGATAAATTCACAAGCTTAGTATGAACCCTTATTAAAGGAATTAAAAAAAATTCCCCTAAGAATATATGTTAGGAAGTAGATCATGAAAAGCCTAGATTGAAGCCTATAGACTCATGAGTTAAGGAAATAAAATTTTATTTATAAATCATCAACTTTTGTCTTTGGATTACCCTTTATGTGTTACCCCTAACTTTCTTTTTATTCCATCCAATGGTCGGTAATAGGAGGACTCAAGCTAACAACCGTTTTGAAGATCACTGTGATGACTTTATTAATGAGATGCCCAATACAATGGGAGTGGGAATCGCTAACTTTGTCACGCTTCTCTCTCAGCTAACTCAAGTTTTGAATAGAAACATGGGTCAATAGGAATGTTCAATCCCCCCTAAGAAATAACAAGTCACTATCGAGTTATTCTTTTGACAAAGGCCTCCTACTTTTAGTGGATCATCTGATCCCATGAACGCTAAACAATGGATCAACTCCATTGAAAAGATATTCTTCATCCTTTAATGTTCTGAACAAGAGATGATTCTCTTGACGGTTTATTGTATGGAGGGTGAAGCTAATCAATGGTGGACATTGATCAAAAATACAAAGCTTGAGGAGGAGATCGAGGCGTTGGAATGGAAGGATTTCTAGAAGATGTTTTTCGATAAATATTTTCTGCGCACCCTCCGGCTTAAGATGTAAAGGGACTTCCTTTCACTCAAGAAAAAAGATGATGAATCTGTTGGAGAGTAGGAGGAAAACATCACAAGGCTTGCATGATACGCTTCCGACTTTTTTGTTACCCCCGAATGCAAAGTTGACCGCTTATTTGGAGGGTTGAAGCCTACCCTACAGAAAGCATTAGAAATTCGTGACTTCGACAGCTATGAGGAAATTGTACGATGTGCCCCCAAGGTTGAAATGGAGATCAGAGAATCATAGGGGTATCATGGGGATAAGAAGAGTAAGGTAGACTTCAATACTGGTGGTCCGATCGATAAATCCAACGGTGCTATAAAGATCTAGCACCCCACTTGTTAAAAGTGCATAAAGAAGCACCCTAGAAATTGCCTTTAGGGGACGAGGAAATGTTTCAGGTGTGGAAGAGAAGGGCACCAAGTAGTTAACTGTCGGCCAAAAAGACCCACGACTGCGATAGAGGAGAGGAACACTCTGTTCGAACCTCAACGTGTTGTTCAATGATACAAATGCAAAGAACCAGGTCATTTTTCAAATCACTACCCTAATCCAAGGGTTTTCGGAGGCAACCAACAACATCCAAGGCAGCAAGGAAGAGCTTTTTTCATCACTTCTGCTGAAGTGAACCCCGACAATGAAGTGGTGACAGGTACACTAGTTATTCATTCAAGAATAGAGAACACACTTTTTGATTCAGGTTCTACGTATTCTTTTATATCTCTAAAGTTTAGTAGAACAATCCTTGCACCACCACAAATCATGGAAGTGAAGATGTCGGCGAGTACGACAAATGGAGACATCATTTCATCCCATGAATATAAGTCCTACACTGTTATAATATGTGGATTGAATTTCCCAGCGAACCTCGTCATACTCCCTCTGGTGGAATTTGATGCAATTCATGGCATGGATTGGATTTCCTTATATAGAGCCAACATAAATTTTCGGCATAGGGAAATCACACTCCATATGGAGAATCAACCCCCAATTATTTTCTAGTGTAAGGAGGAATATGAATCTCCTTTAGCTCCATCATCTCAAGCATGGATATTACTGCCCTATGATCATGCGTTTCTGGCTCAGATGATTGAGTTCAAGGAAGAAACCATCCTTGAAGAAATGCCTATTGTGAGGGAATTTGCTGAAGTGTTTCCCAAGGAACTGACTGGTCTTCCTCCTAGAAGAGATGTTGAATTCTCAATTGAACTTATACCCGGGGCTTTCCCAATATCCAAGAATCCATATAGAATGGCTGTTGTAGAGCTTGAAGAGCTGAAGAAACAACTACAAGAGAATCTGGATAAAGGGTTTATACGCCCAAGTGCTTCACCATGGGGTGCACCAGTCCTCTTCGTCAAGAAGAAGGATGGGTAAATGCATCTTTGCATTGATTATTGTGAACTTAACAAAATCATGATAAAGAGCAAGTATCCTCTCCCATGAATTTATGACTTGTTCGATCAGCTGCATGGAGCACAATACTTCTCCAAGGTGGATTTGCGGTCGGGATATTATCAAGTAAGGGTGAAGAAGGAAGATATCCCCAAGACTGCTTTTTGCACAAGATACCGGCACTATGAATTCATAGTAATGAATTTCGGACTCACTAATGCTCTAGAAATCTTCATGGACCTAATGAATAGAGTCTTTAGAGATTAACTAGGAAAATGTTTGGTAGTCTTTATAGATGATATTCTAATATACTCCAAAACCAAGGAGGATCATGAGGAGCATTTAAGAACTATACTGGAGACTTTTCGCAAGGAGAAGCTCTATGAAAAGTACAACAAGTGTGAGTTATGGTTGAAGTAAGTCTCATTCTTGGGCCATATCATCAAAAGCAATGGGATATTTGTGGATCCCTCTAAAACAGATGCAATTGAGGGATGGCCGAGGCCAACATCGGTAACAGATATCCATAGCTTCTTGGGGTTAGCTGGATATTATCGACGATTTGTGATAAATTTCTCACGATTGTACAAACCTCTTACCAAGCTAACTCGAAGGGGAGTAAAGTTTTCTTGGAGTGATGAATGCGAAGAAATATTCAAGGAGCTGAAAAGAAGGCTTCTCACTGCGCCCATGCTCACTTTACCCACAAGTGGGGAAATTTTTGTGGTATTCAGTGACACTTCAAAGAACGACTTAGGCTATGTGCTGATGCAGAATCATAAAGTGATATCCTATGCCTCAAGGCAATTGAAAATCCATGAGAAAAACTATCCAATGCATGATCTGGAGTTGGCGGCGGTGTTCTTTGCCTTGAAAATCTAGCGGCATTATCTCAATGGAGAGAAATGTGAGATATATACTGACCACAAGAGTCTTAAATATATATTCACACAAAAAGAGCTTAATATGCGCAAGAGAATATGGATAGAGCTCATCAAGGATTATGACTGTTCAATCCATTACCACCCGGGGAAAGCGAACAAGGTGGTAGATGCCCTATCTAGAAAGGATCCAACGATTCTATCAACGATAAGAATTGAGAAGGATCCAATCTTCTTATACTTGATGAAGATGGACATGGGAATCATAGAGAAGGGAACATTATCAATCCGTTCACAAATGATTACTCAACTGTCTCTTTTGGAAAGGTTAAAGGATGATCAAAAGTATGACGTGGGAATTCAGAAAAAAGTAGAAGCTATCAAAATAAGGAAATCCTCAGAGTTTAATGTTAATGAATAAATAATTGCACTATTTGGGAAAATACTAAGTGTTACATCGAGTTCGGAGTTGAAGAAGGAACTTTTGGATGATGCACATAGTTCAAATTTCTCTATTCACCCAGGGACCACAAAGATGTATCAAGATCTCCGAGAAAACTTTTGACGGGATAATATGAAGAAGGAGATCGCTGAATATACATCAAAGTTCCTGGTGTGCCAGCAAGTGAAGGAAGAGAGGAAGAAGTCTAAGGGGATGATGCAACCATTTCCCATACGAGAATGGAAATGGGAGAAAATCACCATGGACTTTGTCACCGGAAATCCAAGGACATCCAAAGGAAACAATGCAATCTGGGTTGTTATGGATCATCTTACAAAGACTGCACACTTCATTTCTATTCGAGAGGATTTATCTTCGGATCAACTAGCACAGATATATATCACGGAAGCGATAATATTTTAATGAGTACCACTATCTATTATGTCTGACCAAGATCCAAGATTCACCTCTATGTTTTGGAAGAGTCTTCAACATGCTCTGAAAACTAAACTGATCTTTATTATGACCTATCATCCTCAAACTGATGGCCAATCTGAGAAGACTATCCAAATAGTTGAGGATATGTTGAGTGCGTGCTCAATGGACTTTAAAGGAGGATGAGATCAACATCTTCATCTGGTCGAGTTCTCTTATAATAACAGTCTCCACTCAGGCATCCAAATGGCACCATATGAAGCCTTGTATGGGAAAAGGTGCAGAACACCGACATGTTGGGATGAGGTCAGTGAACATAAGCTTCTTGGACCAGAAATGGTTGAGGAAATGGTGGAGAAGGTGAAAACCATTCAGAAGCATATCAAGGCAACCCAGAATCGACAGAATAGTTATACAGATAATCATCGATGAGACCTTGAGTTTAATGTTGGAGACATGGTTTTTTATGAATATCTCAGTGGAATAATTTCATGAGGTTTGGAAAGAAAGGGAAGTTAAGTCCAAGGTACATCGTCCCCTTCAAGATTCTTGATTGTGTCGGGGTTGTAGCCTATCGACTAGCACTTCCACCTACTGTGGACAAAGTACATGATGTATTTCATGTATCCCTCTTTAGGAAGTACATACCGGACCCTTCACATGTACTCACTTCTGAGGTGGTACAATTGGAAGATGATCTTTCTTATGAGGAGAAACCAGTGAAGATCGTAGATCGTATAGAAAAAGTTCTACAAAATAAGACAATGCCCTTTGTTAAGGTTTTGTGGAGAAACCAAAAGTTTGAATAAGTGACTTGGGAATCAGAGGAAGTGATGAAGTTGAGTTACCCACATCAATTTTAGTGTGGGAAAAGTAAAATTTCGAAGGCAAAATTTCTTATGGGGGGAATATTGTAACGACCCAAAGATTCATTAATGGAAATCCCTCTTGATCTAATTAAATGCCTCTTTATGTTTATATAAAATTTCAACTTCTTTGGTTTTATGTTATGAATTTTGACCGTTGCTAATATATCCGTTGATCAATGATCACATGATTAGTATAAATATAGGGCTTTAAGAAATCCAAATTTACTCATAAAAAGAAGCAATGGCCTCATCTAGTAGAATTGCCCCATACAAAGCCCATTTGACAGAGCTCGGAAAAGTTGTGGCATCCTTGGGCTTTGCTCTGGACCAAGCCCAAGATGAGCTTCATCATTTCAAGCTCTAACGGGACCGTTTACGGGAAAAGTGGATGTTGATAGAGATTACCACTCGAGCAATGTTATCCGAGCCATCCCAAGAGTCTATCACCATCACACACCTTACCCTTAGGTATTCTGCGGCTATTTTAAGGGGTTATGTAACAAATAAATAGTACTATGATCATGTCAGTTTCTTTGTATATAATAATGAATATATTTTCTTGTCATTATTGATACATTGTAAATAGTTTTTTGAAGTACAAATAAATTTTTTAGTTATTATTTAATTAAGAAATCTATTTGATTAAATTAAGGGATTTTTGAATTAAATAATATTTTAATAAAAAATTATTATTAAATTAATTTTTATTAAATAAAAATGATCTTATAATTTTATGAATTCAATTGTAATTTTTATTATGGTTTGAAATCCATTTTTGTCAAAACCGGTGAATTTTCGAAAAATGTTGTTTTTTATTTTAAAAATGAAAATGAACATATTCAGAAAATTATTTAGATAAAATAAATGTAATTTTCGGAATCAGGACATTGAAATTATCCAATGATGAATTTTTTATAATTTTTTGAGACGGTCAAATTTTTGAGTAAAAATTAAATACCGTTTAAATATATAATGTATTTTATGACCCCATAATGACCCAATAGTGATGTAATAAAATACTATAATCTTTTTTTCGGCCAATATATGTTTTACCATGAAAATAATGTGATTTTGGGTTTGTTTGTCTTACTTTTAAAAGCATTAATGAACCCCTCAAGACTTATTAAACACCTTGTCTTTTTAAATTAATTTCCATCGGAGTATGAATCACCTCCACATAAGCAACCCTATTATTTTAAGAAGTTTGTAATTTGTCCTTATAAAATATATTTTTCCTATTCCCTTTGCCAAAAAACATGGTATGGTTTGTGGTTTGGATTAATTTAATGTAAGGGGACCCAAACCTAAATAATAAAGATTTCCCGCACCTTTCCTATATAAACCCACCCAAGCTCCCACTTCCTCCTCACTCAAAGCCTTTGGAGTTCGTCCAACCTATGCCCTACTCTCTCTAAAATCCTCCCAAGGTGCCCCAAGCTACCAAGAAGCCTCTCACAAGCCTCTCTCTATCCTTTGGAAGCACACTTCCAAGTAAGGGTTTTTTTTTCTTTCTCATTTTTGTCCAATTTTCATTAAGTTGTTTTGCCCTTTTAATTCCAATTATGAATGTTGAGGTATAGTTTTGAACCTCCCTAAAACTTCCCTCATTATGTTTGAATGATGGGAGACCCCTTTCTCTCTCATTAAATTCCTCCCATGTACACCCGTTACTATGTCGAAATTCCAAAAGGAACTTCTCCCTCCTCATTTACATTCAACCAATACTTTTGTATCATGAACCTAAATTCCATTAAAATTGTTGGGACATGTATATATATGACCTCCTTACTGTCCATTAAATATAAATATGATGAGTAACCCCTTTCTCTCTCATCAACCTTTTTTATGAATTCTTACGTCACACCATTACGCTGCCGAAATCGCACCGATTTTCTAAGCCAATGCCATTGTGTCGTGAATACCATACCCATTTATACATCATGGGTATTCAACTTTATGAACATTTACTTATTGATTATAAAGTATCATGTATTAATTCCACATTCCTTTATCGTGGAATACATGATTATGTTTTTTGAATCCATGTTTTATGATCCATGTGGCACACTTATGCATGAAATGAAATGTTTAAGAAGGGTGCGCCCTTATAGCGCTCCAATACATTGGGTAAAGTATAGTATCATGACACGTCATGTGCAATGAGTGTTGAATCATGATAATTCAAGTGCAATGAGGGTTTACTCATGCTTCATGTGCAATGAGGATTTAATCATGCCCCATGTGCAATGGGCCTTGGCTCATGCTAATTCCATGTTAAGTGTTGTTGCCACATTTCCATGTTATGATTATCATGATTTATCATGCCTTTATGTTCATATTTCTCTTGTTCTCTATTGATATTCCTAATGTCTAACATGTATTGTACTCCTCATGTTATTCCATGTGTATTCCCTTACTGGGATTTATAGCTCACCCTTTTCTTATGCATGTCCTCAGGTTATCCCATGCAATGATAAGTACAAGGTAATATAGTGGTCATGTAAAGGAAGGTTTCAATAAAGATGTTGTATTTCATGTTTCAAGTTTTTATGTAATGATCCTAAGCCCCAAATACACTAATCCTCTCGATCTTCTTTGTTGTATCAAGTGATGTTTTATGTAATAAATCATGTTTAAGTTTGTAATAAAATAAGGGTTGTCATAATTAATCATCATTCTTCATTCCTTGTACCATTATACAGGGAACCTAATATAACTAGAATATAGTAAAATTTGATTCCATCAAAAGGTACTTATATAGAAAATGTAAGTATAAAAAAAATCTCATAGGTTGTGTTAGGGTAAGAATAAAGTTATATGTGGTTCATAAAGGTAACTAACAGTTTAGATATACGGCTTATAGGTAAGATAAATCACTATATAAAGTTACACATTATGTTATATAGTCTAAATATTGGTAAAAATGAAAACCATATGTTTTGTAAAGGTAAAAAATATATTACACAGGCTATGTAAGGGTACATCCATGTTAATGTAAAGGTAAGGAAGATAAAATAAATGTTTAAAAATGGTAGGGAAAACCAGTAAAAAAGGATAAAATAAATTTTTTATAGTGTACTTAATGTTAATAATAAATTTAAAAAAACATAGATAAGTGTAGCAAAAAAAGTTTTTTTTGGGTATAACATGATTTGTATGCCTTTTGTAAGGGTAATATCATGGTGTCAAACCATGCATAATGGTATAGAATAATTAAAACATGTCACTTAAGGGTAAAACAAAGATTATTCAATGGTATATAAAATGATTCAAGGCTTATGTAAATCTAAAAACTGATTTCAAAAAAATTCATAAGGGTAAGGAAAAATTTTAAAAAATCATTTTTACAAGATTTAAACAAAAAATAATAATAAAAATAAATGGTGAAAAGTTTAATAACAATTAAATTAAAAAATATATATTTATAAAAAAATAAACCATGGGAGGAATTGAAAAACATAAAGAAATAAATAAATTTATGATGAAAAAAATAAAAAACTATATAATCACACAAAACATTAACAAATAATAAGATTGAATCAATTTTTTTGTGGGCATGTCTCTCTCATAGTTGAATTATATTTTTTTTGAAGGAAAAGAGAAGCTACTGATCAATGAAGCCAGGATTACAAAGCCAATCAGGGAACGAGTTCACCTAACAATGATTACCCCAATGTTTCCCAAAATGAGCCAAATTATGGGCCATTGAATTACCATCTCTTTAGATGAAAGAAAATTTGCAGGCATTGAATCCATCGGTCAGGGACCAGGTCTTCCTCAATATGAGGCCATAAGGATGGAAATCTTCATCTTTTTTGAGAGAGCATTCACCACTTAAAGGCAGTCAGATTCCACTAGAATCTTAGGCCAAGATTCTGAATGGGCAAAAAGAATCCCCTAGAGGATGGCCGAGGCCTCTGCCACCACAGGGCTCCATGAGTTAGGCACTGCCCTACACTGGGCTTCCACAATCTATCCCAAACTGTTATGAGAAATGAGTCCATTACCGACCCTTAAATTAGCAGAGACGACAACATCAGTATTAATCTTTAAGAAAACGTCAGGGGGGGTGGGAGGCCAAAAGGGAGTTGCTCGTCGAGTGTGGCTCAAAGAATACCATGTATCACTTTTCTTCCAACCATTCATCCACTCTAATTCTCGATCCACCCATAGGTGATCAGGGGTTATCTTAATCTGGAAAATGCATTCATTCCATCTAGTCCACACCAACCAAGGAATTTTACATATCATCCCTACCGCTCTTGGTTTCATAGAAGACACCCATTTAGTAAGGTTTGGGACCAACCCAATTGAAGGATCAAAGAAGGTACCAAAATCAGGCCTCAAAACCTTCCACACCCCTTCCACCACCTTACAGGAAAGAATTGCATGCAAAGGGGATTCCACATCATGGAGGCCCAAAGGACAAGTGCCGTCCTCTACCAAATGTCACTGCACCAGAAAGTCATGGGTTGGAAGAACCCCAGCACAGACCTGCCACCAAAAAAATTTCACCTTAGGGGGAGCGGTGAGGCACCAGAGGCACTTCCATTGATTAACAGTAAAGGTTGGGGTAAGACATTGAACCCTCATTTTGTAACCTGAACAAATAGAATATCTCCCATGGGGTTCCCCAGTCCAGCGAATCTGGTCAATCCCCATTCCTGGTGTGAGTGGTATTCCCAGGATGAGATGACGATCCAATTCGTTAAACCAGTAACAAAGCTTCTCCCGATCCCACTCCTCAAGTGAGTCATCGAGCAGGTCACGTACCCTGGCATCTTCGAATCTAGGGACAACTGGTGAGGAAACCTTATGATTGGAGCCCTCTGCTAGCCAGGGATCATTCCAAATGTTAATATTATTCCCATCAGCAATTCTCCACATGCAGCCCAAATCAAGGAGAGGTTTTTCTCCCCAAATTCTCCTCCACATAAAACTCGGTTGTGGCCCCACCTGGGCATGCAAGAAGTCAGATTGAGGGAAGTACTTAGCTCAAATCACATTTGAGAACATGGAATTTGGGTGGGAAATAAGGCTCCATGCTTGCTTCACCAAAAGATCTTCGTTAAACCATTTAATATTGTGGAATCCAATGCCACCACGGAATTTTGAAACACACAACTTCTCCCATGACATCCAATGAGAATTATATATATATATAATATAAAATTATATATATATATATACACACATAGTAATTTTATTATATGTATAGTTTTAGAAATGAAATAAAAAATATTTACTTTATAATAATTCTTTTGTGTACTTTACATATGTAGATATTATAATGTATAATAATTTCTTTTCATTTATATAATATACTTTTAAATAAATACATTATATAAATACATACTTTATATAAATAAATATATACATATATATAAGTGTGTTTTTTATGTATATGTTTGTTTGTGTGGCTACATATACATAGATACATAATTATATATTTACAAAAAATATTTAATTTATTGGTATATTTATTTGTGTGTATATATTTAGTAATTTAAACATATGTATATATTTAAGATTGATATTATGATATTCCTATAAAACAATGATCTGGAGAGGATAAAAAGTACTCTTAGAGTGCAATTTTCTCCATTTATATTTTTAACTGGAAATTCCTGTACAAATCTTGGACGTTTACACATTCCCATTTTTATTTAAAACCTTTAGATTTATTTTTTATGGCCTACCAAATATTTGATGTTGGATATGGGTTTTCCCTTTTCATTGGCGAAGCCCTGAGACAGGGTGAATCTTCTCTATAGCAGATTTAGTGACTTTGGTGACCTCGTTGTCTCCATATATTCTTAAATTGATATTGTAAAGGGATGGATTTATACTAGATTATATTACTATAGAATTTTGATTCAGCTTACCACATGAGAGTTCTATTACTCTCAATGATGATTGAAATAACATGGTACTATGAAACATATGCAGTGTCCAGTTTCAGCTAGACATCCTCCAACACAAAGGCCTGATCAATCTTCCCAATAACTATTGTGATTCCTGAAATTCATAATATAATTCCACAATTTTTTATTGTTGTATACTATAGGTACCGAGGGAATATATAGGTATCTTATATATTTGAATTGGAGATTTTTATGTAATTATTATTTAAATTTGTACTATATTTATCATTAGAATTTGTAGTATCATTAAA
Organism: Viscum album; assembly: GCA_963277665.1. Taxonomy (NCBI): domain Eukaryota; kingdom Viridiplantae; phylum Streptophyta; class Magnoliopsida; order Santalales; family Viscaceae; genus Viscum; species Viscum album. Next base: position 184,037,837 of record OY728155.1, on the reverse strand, counting down.
AAAGATCGTCAAATTTTCTTTGGATTTTATTTATAGAATGTTATCATTCAAATTTCACTAAACATCTACACATTGTAACAAAATTTTTGTTATCCTAATAGAGGTAATTTCTCAGTTGTCTCACAATTAGAAATGTGATGTATCTGCACTAAACCTTCCATTGAATGATGCATGAAAAATATCCACTAAATGTTTCATTATATCATCCATTTAAATTTTCACTAATACATCCTCTAAAATACAATATAAGTTCCACCAGAAGTCTCAGAAGATGTTACATAGAAACTTTCACTGGTTGTTCATTTGATCATGTGATCACTTTTCAGAGAATTAAAAATGTTTGATATATTTAATTCTATGAAAACTATTGAGTTGAGAATATTAATGTGTAATATAAAGAGAAATAATGAAGTTCATAGAATTAATTAATAAGGTGTTAAATATTTTATGGTGATTTAAAATTTCCACTGAATATTATTATGCTATTTTCTTACTCAGAGTGAAACTCCATTTCTTTTATCAAAACACAATAATCACATTAATAACTTTAATAAATTTGTTACAAATTTTGGACAAATTATTCATTCTCAAATATTTCCTTTGTTCTCTTGTTGGATTTTTTTGAGGAAAACTCTTGAAATTTAATTTTAATCTTCGAGGAAAATATATTTTCCATTGTGGAAAAAGTAAATATTATTTTGTTTCTTTATTTTATTAATATATATTTTTATGTGGAGTTTTATTTAAATTTATATATATATATTTATTCAACTATATAATTATCTATTTATCTTTATAATAGTTTCTCTTGGGCCAACACAAGACAAAAACAATTTTTAAATATTTTACTTAGGAATGATCCAATGGATGGTGGACTAAAACTTCTAGTGGAACTTCCAGTAGATGTTCCACTAAAATCATTAGTGAAAGTTCCATAGGATCTTTAAGTGGAGGTTCTACTAGAATATTTAGTCATATACATGGAAATTAATGTCAAGTGGAGATTCCCTTGGAATATAAGGTGTAAATTTCATTGTAACCTCCAATGAAACATCACTGGAAATTAAAGAAGAAATTCCACTAGAATGTGATGTGGAGGTTATAATAGAATATCACATTGATATTATACTATAAATTTATTTAGAAAATACATTGAAACTTCATGTCCAATTATACCAAATTAAAATACAAAAATATCTTATATTTTTACTGAAATCTATAGTATAATTTTTGGAATCCCCAAGAAAACTTATTTTTCATATTGTATGAGGATTTAGGCGGGAAATATTATGGAATTTACCCACTATAACTTCAATTGGAAATTCCACTAGAACTTAAAGAAGAGTCTCCATTCGAACATTAAGCAAAACATCTAATAAAACTTCCACTAGAACTTCTACTATAACATCAAGTAGATCTTCCACTATAAATTCCCCTATAAATTCAAATGGAGATTGCACTAGAAGTTCAATTGGATATTCCACTAAAACATACAATGGAACTTTTACTAGAACTTCCCATGGAGATTACTCTAAAAAATATAGCGTGGATTACCACTAGAAAATCCATTGTAACATCAACTGATAATTTCAATGGAACATCAACTATAACATCAAGAGTATATTCCACATGAACATAAAGTGAATATTCCACTAGAACTTCCACTGGAACATCATGTGTATATTCCACTAGATGTTCCATTCGAACTTCCACTATTAATTCATGTGGATCTTACAATAAAACTTCCAATATAATTACCTGAATAAAACATGTACTATAAATTTTTGAATTCAAAAAAATATGTCTTATATAATTCAATTGATTGAGGATGGAATTAATCTATTATTTACCCATAGAAACTTCCACTAGAACTTCAAGATGAGATTCCACTAAAAAACCACTGTAAATTGAATTGAAACATCCACTATAAATTCTAATAGAACTTCCCCTGGAATATCCACTAGAACCTCTAGTGGAACATCCTATCCTATTACAGGAAATTATTTTCTAAATCTAAATTAGGTCTTGTATATGGTACTAAATGTTTTGCAGTATTAAGGAGGAAATTACTGTGTTGTTTCCCTACTCAAAATTTCAGTGAAACATCCATTAGAAATTTCATTACTATTATATGTTATTTTATTCCCATTAATTTTTTTAATTTCAATTTCATATTGTGCATTTTAGGTCAAATATGACATCCTTACAATGAGTTATACAATAAATCCAACCAAATAAAAAATATTTCTATAAAAATGCACTGTGGGACTCCATTTCGGAATATGTTTTATGTCTTTATGTGCAACAGTGTGAAAATATTATATTATAAGAAATAAGAAATATTTATTTTCTATGTTCTTGATAGATATGATTCCTCAAAAAATACATTCGGAACTACTATTTTAGTATTTTTTTTGAAGTTGATGTGAAAATGATATTTCATATAAGTGAAAGAGAAAACAAAATGGAAGACTACTATTATTTAAAACAAACCAATTCACACCCATATATGTAAATATTTTAAAAAATACAATTACTTACACAGAAAGAAATAAAAACACCACTTTTTGAAGTTTTTGGGGGAAATGAAGTAGGATATTATGTTGAAATAGAATTAATCCTCTGTTTTTACATGTGTGAAACTATGTATTTACTTACTACATGTGATCACATGAGTTGGATATTCATAATGTGTATGGATATTTTAGTGGATATGAGAAGACTAAATTGGTCTTGTGAAATTCTATAATAATTGATGAATTATATCACACAAATTCATAGGCATCAATTAATTATTTTGGGTGTTGTTGTGTTATTACTAGTATGAAATTAAATTTATTTTTATTTATATACAGAATTCATCTTAAAAGCATTTTTATTATTACATTATTGGTATTTTGAAGTAATTGTACTACTAAAATGATTTGAAAGAGGTGTAAATCCACCTTTAAAAAACAAGAGTTTTTTTTATATTTTAATGTGGTTTTCAAGAAAAAACTAATGATTCAACCAGTTCAAGAAAGTGGTGTAATAAAATTTATAGTATAATATTAATTACTCTCTCAACAAAATTTTCTATGTAAAATGAAATATTACAGGCTTGAAACCTGAAGAAAGTTCCCTATAGATAACGTCAACAAATGAATGTAGTGTTGCACTATAATATAATATAAATGATAAGGATATATTATAAGGTCATGAATAAGAAAATTAAAAATTAGGAAGAAAACCAGAGACTATGGAATCCAATTTTAGAAAAATTCAGAAAAAATTAAAAAGATAAAGTTGTTAATAAATTCCAATAAAAATAACGATGTAGGGTCTTTAAATACAGAATAAGGAACGATTGAATGTCAAACTTTCATAGTGATACCTCATGTGAGGGACCAAAAACAAATAATAAATCCCAAGGAAACTATGATCAAGGTGAAGGTGGTAGGTACATTAATTATTGATGTTCATCTTGCCACCCATATACTCAATTCAATAATAGAACCCCTGAAAGAAGCTATTAAAAAGGAACATGTCCCGAAAATATTTTCATAGATGAAAATCCTAAAGAAGATACTCACTGAGCTTGATCACGTATTATACATGTTAAATATAAAATTGTTAGAAATAAACTAAACTCATCATATGGTTATGACACCAGAACAACAAAACAAATAGTAGTAAAAAGTAAGATAGAACCACTAGAAGAACTAGCCAATTGAGAAAATACCATTGACACACCCAATATTTTAGTATAGTTAGAAATGAAATGTCTTCTACCATTTTAGATTTCCATACCTAATTGTCTGAGCCAAATTAAGAAGTTCATAAAATCAAAATTTGAGCATCTTTAGAAATTTACGGAGTTTGAGCCTAACTGGTTGTTAAACACTATTAATTGATACTTTTTTTAATAAAATCCTCATAATATTAACTGTTTTTCAATAATTTAATATTTTTATTATGTATCAAATATGTATGGAATTCAAATGATGACCTATATTTAGTTTCAATTGATGAATTAATCAATCTTTTGAATAAAATAATAATGAGTATCATGCTGAGTATTTTAGAAAACAATGATTCTTATCAAATAAGTTCCAACTAAGATGAAATTATAAACACATTTTAAATGATATCAGGTATTATATTAATATGAAAAAATAATAACAAGAATGAATCAAATGAGAATCATAGACAAAATTTCCGGTGATAATTCCACACTTATTACAAGTGATTCTTTATAAGTATATATTCCTTCACTTACAAATGTAATTATACAATGTTTATATAACCTTATTACTTTTTTTAATGGAATAATTTAAGCTTAAAATTAAAACCTAGTATAAATTTTGATTGAAAACTCAATTAAGGATTTACTATGTGGAATGGAAGAATACCCATCTCTATCAACACCAAAGATTTTCATTAAAAACATCTTGTTTTTAATTTCTAGAGAAAATATTTCATTCACTAAAACTTGTTGCTCCATATCATTGGGGGTGGTCACTTAATCATGATGCTCCCTCTCTTTGGTGGGGTGAGGAATGATATATATCAAAATTATGGATTAGTTATGTTACATTTCATATCCTTGACATGATATCTATTTTTAAATTAAGGTACTATAATATGATATAAAAATTTATGCTATTGTAAATACATCTAGAAATATTCTATTAAAGAAATCATTAAAAACTATAACCTAGGTGACATGGAAAATATATATCACATATTTTTTTAAAGAGACCCCTAGTTTATCCGATGTAATCTTATACTACAGAGTTTTAGTTTCCTATATTATGGAAAATATAGAAAAGGCCAAACATACAACTATAACCTAACCAAAATGAATTTTATAATCTATGGATTTTAATGGTGAACATATTTCTTACCAAACCTATGAATATTTAGTCCAAATATTATTTTAGATGCATGAGGTACCAACACACCTCATTACCTCTGCCAACCACATATGAACTCAAACTATCCTTCTCCATTGTTGTGGGTCGAAAGTGGAAAGGAAGACACTGTCTCTTTTTCTCATTTATGATATAACAACATTGAAACTAATTTCTATAGTAGGAGATACATTCTACCCTTTTTGACTCTATAAAAAATAATATAGTCATTGAATGAAATGAAAATTATTTGTAAGATTTTGAAATTATTTTCTTATATTGATGCAATATGTTTATAAAGTTATTTGGGAATTAACTGCTTCGATCAAACATCAATTTTAGAGGATGAAACTATCATAGAACATGTTATCATTATTTTAAATAGTTCTGAAATATATTTAGAATTTTTTTTATGAGTGGTTTAAAAAATATATGTTCTAAAATTTTCCTTTTTTTAATAGCTCATTGAATCGAACATGTTGTGGATATATGTGGTCAGAAAAAATATTTATAAATGAATTATAATTTAGAGTTATCAATATCGAATACAAACTGATGTTCCTTAGAATGGTTTCACTTATACAAACTATATTTTTATAAAATAATTTTTTTGATTCATTTCAATTTAAAATATCCACTAAATAGTTCAGATAATTCATAGTTAAAAAATCAAAAATGTTTTATTATGTGTGGATTTCTCCACCTCCCGTCCTATTACAAATTATTATACCTCCAAAGATAAAGTCACAATTTGGTTGAGGGGACTTGATGTAACCAAAAATGAAATCAATTTAAAACTAATGTATTGTGATGATGTTAATAGATTCCATTCAAATATGATTTTGTGATAGAAAAATGTGAATTATCATAAACTGTAATTCCAAGCATTCAAATAACATCATTTTAATATAAAAATTCATTAAAAATAATTTTATTAGAATATTAATATTACATAAAAATGTAATCATATAGTTGATAGAGTATTAGATTAATTCATCATTTTAATAAAATGTTTATGCTTTTGGCCCATACTTTCTAAAAAAACATTTGAACCTATCACCCTCTTTTTTATCATGTTTTCTTTTTAAGGTTGAATCTCTCAAAACCATGTCAGATGTGTGATGACTTACATCACAATTAATTGAAGTATTTATGGTGCTCAACTCTTTTCTAGGTTACTAAAATTTGAAAATGAAATTTCATACCCAACAAATGCCTCACAAGATCAATTATGACATCCATTCCCATCCGTAATAATTCTTTGTAATGTTTTTCTATAACTATCTTTCTATCATCTTATATATTAATATATTATTCTTTACACATAAAAATTTATCTATATATTCAGGTACAAATCTTAAAAGTATATATTATTTGGGTACTAATCTCAAATCAATCCATTCAAAAAAATTTAAAATAAGGCATCACAAGTTCCAAATCGACTAAAATTTTCAACAAGAGCATTGCATTATACCTTTGGAAGCATCATATGAAACACTAAAATGATATTTACATCCAAAAATTACAATTTAATAACTAAATAGAACCCCATATTCATTAAAATATTTCAATAAACAAGCACCATTAATTTTATATTTATGTTAAAATAGATCAAATTTCATAGGTGTGTACGCTGTAACAACTTGGCACATCAATGCATGGTATGAATAAATATTATGAGGAAACTTCTCCAACATCTCATATTCAACCTTCATTTCATGATAAATTTTTTATCCAACAATATCTTAAAATTATTAATTAAATCAAGAACATATAACTTATACTGAACATAATGTTAATCATTTAATTAAAACGTTCACTCAAGTGGGTGTTGTGAAATCCCAATATTAATAAATCCTTAAAAAAAATATGTCCACATATCTAAAAAATATATATCATCTAATAACTATTATTTTCTATCCCCATAATCCTCTCTAAGGTAGGCCCACTCCTAATAAAACTTTTGGGTGTTGTGGTATTGGAACATACAATTCTTATATCTGGATAAAATTGTAGATCCATCATTTATCCAATTACCAAAATCATTAATTCCATTTTTCATAAAATTTTAGGTAAAAAGTCATTGTTGAATTCCTATTAAAACTTCATAAATTGATTTTACATTTTTATATCTTGATCATTAAATGTATTTTTATGTAGCTTCATGTGATTCATTTCTAAAAATTTTTAAAACAACCAACCAATGGGATTTTTACTTTCATCATATAATAGAGCTTCCCCAAAAATAAAATATCGTATTAATGATTGAATATAAAAAGTATTTGTAGGTTCTTGTACTCATTTTTATTACTTAATGTGTTTTCAAATATGATAAAATATCCAAATAATTCATAATCATTCGTTATCTTTGGATCAACCCAAAAAATATTTTTCCTTTTTTTATATAAATCAAACTACGTAGTGTAAAAAATGATGGATTTTTTTGAATATGTCATTAAATGTAATCCAACACAAAATAGATGTCCATATAAAAAAAAATCCTTTTTGTGTTTTAGGTCTAAAAAAATAAACTAATATAAATATGAGTACCCAATAACTTCACAAACTTCTATTATTTCTATCGTTAATGAGAATGAGCCATTCATCTTAATATGTTATCGAACATTAAAATTTGAATTAGTTACTTGTGCTTCTATAATTTTTCCTACTGATCTCATCATACTAATTTAATATGGAATTTTCATATAATTATTATTCTCTTCCACAAATATATTTCAAGAATATTTTCTCTAAGACAACAATGAAAACCACATTCAATCAAAGAAACATGTATGTGTCCCATCACACAGAAATTTCACCTTGATATCATGATTTTAAAAATATCAATTAACTTCTTTACTACATGCATACAATCTTAATGAAAAAACTAATATATCATTTCTCCTTTTATTTGTATACTTTCAGTGTACACTAACTCAATTTTAGACCCCCATAGATAAAATAGAACAAATATGCATCCTCAAGTGATTTAAACTTCATCCCAACACATTATTTAACAAATGAAAATAAAGCATCAACTTCAACAACAATGAAACATGTGAAATAGAAAAATCAGTTCAATAATAATATAAAATCTATGTTTCACAAAAATTTCCATTAGAAGTTCCTCAATAAGTTCTGCCAGAAGTTCCACTAGAGGGATTACAATTCAAAGGTTGATTAAAAAAATTGTTTATTTAGAAAAGAAATATATTCGTAACTATAACAAATAAAAATATAGTCATACATCTATAAATGTAACTAAACTCATAAAATATTTACATAAATTGAGTTATATTTATAAATGTAAAATTATATTTTCATTTTGTATAACAACGATGTATATTTTTATTTCAAAATGGTTATTTTTTATCCACTAGAAGTTCCACTGTATACTCCCCTTGAATGTTTATAATTCAACTGTTGATCAAAAAAATTATTTAAAAATAAATTTATACATAGTTATATCAAATGAAAATATATTTATAAAATTTTAAATATTACTAAAATCAAATGATATTTACATAAGTTTAATTATATTTATAAATAAATAAATATATTTTTATTTTCTATAACTAAGTATATATTTCATTCTCTAAATAATTATTTTTGTATCCACTAGAAGGTTTATAATTAAAATTTTAAAAAAATAAAAAATGATTAATTATAAAATAAATATATTAATAATTGTAACAAATCAAAATATATTTATAAATTTTTAGATGTAACTAAATTAAAAATAGATTTACATAAATATAGTTATATATGTTAGATCAGGTTATACAAAATATTCACAAGAGGGGGGGGGGGGGAATTGTTACTTTTACAATTTCTTCAACAATAGTGATGATTGCCAAATCCATCCTTTAAAATTATCAGAAAGTTTATGCAGTGGAAAACAAAAAGATTGAAGGATTCACATATGTATAGTGGTTCAAGGAACAGAAGGCACCTAGTCCACTCCACCATTACTCTACTCTAGGAGCTTGAAAATTTTCACTATCTGGTCCTCTTATCAACATGCCGTCCACAACTGAGTCTAGGCAGTTGACACCTTTACAAGATAAGGCTAAAACAGATCCTTTTGGTTCGTCCATATAAATGAATACACATATTAGTATGATATGATGGTTACTCAAAATGAAAAGAGTATTTGTCTTAAAATAATTTCCAATTTTTCTTCACAGTTGCAGCCGCACGCGAGTGATAGTAGATGGATCGTCATCTTCATAAAAGATATTCTTCAGGTAAGAGGAATTCTGAGTCGATCCAGTTGAAATTTGAACTTTAAATAAAATCAAAAATGTTAACAACAATATATTCAAGATAGATATTCGATGTAGAATAATAATCTTTAACACTTTTCCTATTATTCAGAAAAACAGAGTCTGATAGATCTTGGTAGGAGTAGATCTGTTTGACTTGTATAACTCTGTAAAAATTATTGTAAAAAAACTCGACATCTTGTTCTTATAATATTTTTTACAATGATTTTTCTTTCTATTTTTAATTAAATATAACACAGATATAACGAGAATAAATACGAGCATTATCCTTTCAAATTTAGATCCACACATTTCACCTTACGAATCATGATATTAAAATGTTTTAATAATAAAGAATTTGTAATTTACCTTAATAATCAGAATGAAATACTCCTCTCAAATCGATCCTTTAAATAAAAAATAAATGGATTTAAATCAGTAAAATATGTGCTTTAATATCGGGCATTGAATCTGGTTTGAAATCAGCCTGATATTCCGCATAAATACTGTTGCACAATAAAGTCATATTTTAAATCTCTGATGCTAAACGTAGGGTTGATGATCTATTAATCAAATTTAATATTGATCTCAAATATAAGGTTGATCATCCATAATTTTCTCTTCAACTTTAAAATGTATGGTATATTATCCATACCTTCCTCTTTAGCAATACATAAGATACTAGATCCATACTTTTCTATAGAACGTAAGGTTTTTTATAAAAGTAAGGTTGATGATCCATACTTTTGTGAAGAAAATGTAAGGTTCCATAATTACGTACGGTTCTTGTTCCATACATTTTTGATATTACAAACATAAAGTTCCTTCCAAATGTAAGGTTCGTTTACCATACATTTTTGAACTCCCATAAAGTAAACGCAGAATTTTATCCTTACGCTATGATCTTAAACGTAGGGTATGAACAATGTTTCCAGAACACACTAAAATTATTTTCGAACACTTTTTCAAATATTCTACATGGATTAAATGCTTTAATATTATTCGAAAATAGAAATATAAAGAATATCAATTTCATGAATTATACTCAGAGTAAAATCATTAGAATAACAAACTAGGGTATTTGTGAGAATCAAAATCATCATAAAAAGATAGAGTGTTGTTGAAAGAATACATGCCCAACAATCTCCCCTAATCATAATAGTATAGAGTATTGTTTAAAACAACACTTTCTGAACAATCTCAACCTTTTTTATTATCACAAAACCTATGAAATAACACATGAAATTAATTTCATATAATTTAGAATTTTCCAAGCATAAAATAATATTTTATTTTAATAGAATTATTTCCACAAGAAATAAAAAAAGTGTTATCCATAATTCTCCCATATATAAAGAAAATATTTTTTAAAATTTATTTAAACTTTATTTTATAAATTTATCCCCATTTACAAAGTAAAATAAATAAAATAATACTTTGTGTTTATCCAAATTTCTCCCCCTGAGAAAAGGATTTATGCATTTTATTAAAACAAATTGTTGTGTTTTTCTAATTTCTCCCCCTTGGTGTGATTTCAAAAAGAATGATAGAATAAGGAATATACCACATTTAATGTATCACTAAAGTTATGTAAATGCTATCATTATCTTTTTATCAATAATTAAATATGGATTTTGGTATTCAAACATAGAAAGAATAGAAAAAAAAATTAAAAAACATAGAAATGAGATTAAAAAATATTTTATTGAAAAAATATATAAAAAGTACATAATTGATACAAGAATCATGGTTGGGATAAAAGAGTTCAAAATTGGTTTAAGCACCTTGGAATAATGTCATTTAGCTCTTCTAACTGCATTCTCAACCTCTTCATCAGTACATCTCCTAACTGAATTGTTAGATCTCTTCCTTCCTATGTAAAATGAATATCTTCAATCAGATTGAATCTAAAAAACTCATCCAATCTTTATTCCTTTTCCATGATCTGATTTAGATTTTTAGTGAACCTATTCAATAACTCTCTTACTCCTGGTACATCTAATGTATGATTCTCAACAAAATACTTTTGATCGTCTAAGAGAACAGACAATGGAGAACTATTACATTATAAGTCCTGCAACTTGTCATTCATATTGTTTATTACAGTTGTAATGACCTAGAATCTCTTGATCAGATCAGGTGAAGCACCTGATGTACCTTCTTGACTACCCTTGACAGTTTCCAACAGTTGATCCATGAATGTTTTGAATTCTTCCAAATCTTATTTCAGTACAATTTCAGATTTTAATTTTCCAACTTCGTCTAACATATCCTTCTTAAAAACTTCCACTTACCTTTTTGAAAATAAACTATCTTTCAAGTTCTGAAATTTTTATCTCTCCTTCTCTAATTCTTTTCTCAACGAATAATTTTCATCTTGAATTCTATTAATGTTTTTTATTAAATCCTCCTCATGATTATTCTCAGAATCCGAGGTACTATGTTCTTGATTCTCAACTTGATTTATCTATATTAAAGGAAATGATTGAGCATCAGATCTATGATTTGTAGCCTTCTCCATTGGTTTCTCAATTTATTTTTTCTTAAAGTCATGAAATGACTCATCCATTAAAAAAATTTAATTTTAAACCTCAATATGAACATAAGATAGACTCTCTATTAGGTTTACATTTTCATTAGGTTGTTGCTCCTAATGAGCATCTTCATTTACATCCTCTAAAATAGGTTCTTCTTGAAATGTTTCTTCTTGAATAACTTTAGCAGGTTATGAAGACTATTCTTGAATAGATTCAGTTCAAGCCACTTCAACTTATCCAGACTCTTCCTCTTAATGTGGCACAACTACCTATTCAATTTGAGGTACCACATCAATTTTAGAAACAGATTCTCTTATAAATATATAGCTTAAAATATATCTAGTTGTAAAAACATTTGTTTGAACATGATCCTCACCAGCTTGAGCTGCTCTATGTCTTTTCCTCTGAAGTCCCTCTTGACTTTTCTCATCAACAGGTGAAATGACTGCTTCAATTATAATTCTTCTTGATGTTTTTGAAACATCAATGGTCTTTGATTATGCTATTCCTTCTTTGGTTTTCCCAGTTTTCTCTCCCTGAGTAGTCTCTTGATCTTCAATAACACCAATAAACATAATCTCTCATTTCACAATGCTCCAGAAAAATCCAATTCTTCTTAAATTTCAATTATTGAACATGTTAATGTGATGGAATTGCACTCTAGAATCTACTAATCTCACCACAACAGACTTAAACAATAATTTTGAAATGAACCTCCCATAGGGATAAAAGTTCATTCTATCCTCTGGTAAACAAAAATAGTTTAAATACCTTATCATATAATGAGGAAAAATCATCTTTATGTCACTCAGAAATAGAAACATCAAATATATATCAGGATATAAAATCTTATTCATTTCAGACATCCTTGGGGAAATATTTGTTTGAACAAATTTTACAAGAGTTTTCTGATCTTACTCTAGATCCTTGACTAATATCTTTTTGATATTCATAGAACCAAATAAAAATGACATAATGTATTTTGGATTATTTTTATTATCTCTAATGTATTTCAAATAAAAGTGATAAACTCCCTCATGAGGGCTGTTTAAGATTATAGCTATTTCCACATATGAAATAAAAGAAATCCCAATCATTAATTTTTTCCACTATGGAGTCTTCAGTATCTCCAATACTGAACTGAATAGATTCAAAGATATTTTGAAACTCAACCTCATACAAAATTTTTGTGTTTCATCACTGAATGATTGTTTGAGATTCTAAAAATCCAAATATTTCTTCAGTATTAGATTAGTCTTGTACAACCATTCTAAATCAATTAATTTTTCCTATAAGATCTTACTTCTTACCAAACATTTACTCTTGGAATTACTAGTTTCTCCTTCCTCAATTCTCATTGTCTTATCTATTTCTATCTCAAAGTTCTAAAGGCTCGAAGGTTTAGGATTTCGAAGGTTCATTCAAATTTTGATGAAGGTGGTAAGGGTTTTGATGTTTTGAATGGTTTTAAGAAAATGATCGGGTTTGTAATTTGAAATAGGATCTGAAAACCTTGATTTCCATCTCATTACATACATAATAATCATTATATTATTTAAAATAAATTAAAAATGTATGCAGAAAAACAAATTATAGCAGTAGAGACGAAATTTTAAATTATTCTAAAAATAATAATTAGATTATTTAAAATAGTGAATATTAAAATATAATAATAATTAATATAATCAAATATGTAAAATTAAAATTAAAATTTGATTTAAAATTAGATAAACCTAGCTCACCCTTAATAAAATCAAAATTTTTATTAGGAAGTGGTTTAGTAAAAAATATCAGCTAACTGAATTTCAGTACATATAAATTCTAAAATTATATCATTTTAAGACTATGATCTCCTAGAAAATGATGTCTGATATCAATATTCTTAGTCTTAAAATGGTTAAAATGTTTTTTCAAATATCAATTGCACTTTTATTATCACATAAAATAGTTGTATTATTGAGATTTAGTCCAAATTCTATAAGAGTGTCTTTTATCCACAACACTTGCGCACAACAACTGCATGCATGCACATATTCTACCTCGGTTGTTGATAAGGAAACTGAGTGGTGTTTTTTACTAGAACATGAAACTAAATATTTTCCTAAAATATGATATGTTCCCAAGGTGCTTTTATTATCTAATCTACAACTTCCAATGTTATCATTTGAATATGAAATTAAATAAAAATCAGATGTTTTTGGATAGAGAGGATATTAAAAAATAGTTCTTTTTAAATATCTAAAAATTATTTGGACATTACTTAAGTAAGATTCATTAGGATTTAATTGAAATCTTGAAAAAAGACATACTAAGTTCATTATAGCTTTCCTGATGGTAGTATGATATAATAAACTACAAATCATACCTCTATATAAATTGTTGTCATCTAATTTTCTAGTTTCATCCAAATCAAGTTTTATATTAGTACACATAGGAGTTGTATATGTATTACTGTTTTCAAGTCCAATTTTTTTTCTGTAAATAATTAATATATTTTCTTTGATTCAAAACATTTCAAAAATATTTTTGATAAATTTCAAGTCCTAAAAAGAAATTTAATTCTCCTATTATACTCATTTCAAATTCTTTTTTTCATTAAATTTGAAAACACATGACAATGTTTTTTTTGATGATCCAAAAATTACATCATAAACATAAATTTGATCCAATAAAATATTAGAGTATACTATTTTCTTAAATAATTTTGGAACTTCCATTCCAATAGTAAAATCATTTCTTCAAAAGAAAATAACTTTATCTTTCATACCAAGCTCTAGGTGCTTGTTTAAGGCCATATAGAGCTTTAGTATGTTTGAAAACAGAATCTGGTTTTTGAGAATTTTCAAAACTAGGAGGTTGCTAAACCCAAACCTCCTCCATTAATTAACCATTTAAAAATACAGACTTAACATCCATCTAAAATAATTTAATGTTCATAAGAGATACCTAGGCTAACGAGATTCTAATAGATTCTAATCTAGCTATAGGTGCAAAGGTCTCATCATAATCTATACCTTATTTTTGATTATATCAATTAGCTACTAGTATTGATTTATTTCTAGTTATTATTCCTTGATCTTCTTGTTTATTACTAATGACCAATTTAGTTTCTATAAATGGATAGTGTTGTAGTCTTTCAACTAAATTCCAAAATTCATTTATCTTGAACTGGTTTAGTTCTTCTTGAATTGTTATCATCCAAATTTCATTAACTAAGGATTCTTATAATGTATTATGTTCTAATTGGTTTTGAAAGTAAGAAAAATCAACAAGATTTCCTATATTTCTTCTAGTCCTAATTACTGTGTCTAGGTCTCTTATAACAGTTTCTAAAGGGTGATTCTTTAGGGTTATAGTTTTTCTAGGTAATACACTATTAGGTTCATCAGTGTCGTGTTATTCTAAACTGGGCTTAATTTTATTTATATCCTTTTCAAAATCATCTTTCAAGTTCTCAAGTCTCTTGTTATCATTAGAGTCAGATTCATCAATTTGATCTTTCCTTATCTAAAAGGGATCAGATTTATCATATTTCTCATGAACTTATTCTTTAACAATCCATGACATTTTATTAAAACATTTATAAGATTTGTAAGTTTCAGAATATCCTAATAAAATGACTTCATCAGTTTTTGGATCAAATTTACCAAGATTGTCTTTGGTGTTCAAGGTGTAATCCTTGCATCCAAAAACTTTAAAGTAATTTACCTTCAGTTTTCTGTTATTGCAGAGTTTAGTGGGTTCATTTTTGTAAATTTGTCTAATTAAAACTCTATTCAGTATATAGCAGGTTGTACTTACAGCTTCTTGCCATAAATAGGTAGGAAGACTGTATTTTATTTTTCATAGTCCTAAACATTTTCTAAATAGTTCTATTTTTTTATTTCAACAATCCCATTCTATTGGGGTGTTCTTGGTGTAGAGAAGGTGTGTTTAATACCTAAACTTGAGAAAAAGGAATTGAATTCCAAATTTTCAAATTCTACACCAAGATCACTTATTAATGAAATTATTTTAAGATATTTATAATTATGAACAGCTTTGCAAAAACATTCAAATATAGTAAAAGCTTCATTTTTATATTTTAGCAGATAATTCCAAGTAAATATAGAATAATAATCAACTAAAACATATAAATAGAATTTACCGGCAAAAATTTCTATTCTTGATGGTCCAAATAAATCAATGTGGATATGTTCTAGAGGTTTAGATGTAAAAATTTTGTTAACAGGTCTGATGGATGATTTGTGCATCTTTAAAAGTTGACATGCATCACAAAATCTGTCACTATCAAATTTAATATTAGGTAAATTAGAAACTAGTTTTTTCTTAAATAACTCATGTAAATCATATATATTTCAATTTCCATTTCTTCTATGCCAGATCCAAGATTTATTTATCTTAATAGTTAAAAAATTTATATTTTGATTAGACAAGGAATTTAAGTCCAGAGCATAAACATTATCAGTTCTGGGTACTCTAAATTTAAGAAATTTACATTTAAAAATAGTACATTAGTTGTTTGAAAAAATCAACAAAATAACCATAATCACATAGTTGAGAGATACTTATCAGGTTGTGTTTTAATCCTTTTACATAGAGTACTTTATTGATTGAAACAACTTTTATATCTCCATTAGTTCTGGTGCCTATTATTTTACCTTTGACATTGTCACCAAATGTGACTAATCCTCCCATCCTTTTGAGTTAATGTTTTAAAGTTCGATGAGTTCCCACTCATATTCCTGGAGCAGCCATTGTACACATACCATATTTCAGTTCGGCTTCTGTGACCATTGTTCTCGTCAACTTCTTCCAGAAAGCACATATTTTCTTTTAGATTCGATTCTTCCTTTTTTTGAGTCAGACTTTGATGAACTACTAGAGTCTTCAGAAATAGTCCAAGTATCTTTCATTGAAATTGTTTCTTTTTTCTCATAATCATTGTTTTTGAAAAATTTCTTTTTCTTTTCTTCTATTAATTGAGGAGAGTTAGTTCTTATGTGACCCATCTTTTTTCATTCATATCATCTGACTTCCTTTCGATCATTCTCAACATTCTTGAAGTATTTTCAAAATACTTTCTTTTTCTTATAAAATTTCCTGAATTTTCTATCCATCTGCATTAGTTCCATTTTTGAATCAGATGAGTAAAAAGTTTCTTCTTCTTTTATTTCTTGTTTCATCTTTCTTCTCTTCTTCTGAGATGTAATTTTTAACATAGTATTATATGTTTTTATCATGATTTATTCTCATTAGCTTCATCTTCTATCTCAACTTCATACATCATTAGGGTTCTAATTAATTCCCTCAAAGATATATTTTTAACAGGTGTTAATTGCCTAATAAATGCTGATATCCCATTCCATATGTGCGGTAGTACTCTCAGTACTTTCAAGGATTTATTTTCTTGTTTGATAGGATCTTTCAAGGCAGTGATGTTGTTGAAAATCTATGTGATCCTTCCATTCATCTAAGTGATACTTTCACCATCAAGAATTCTAAAAGTATCAAATTTCAGTTTGGTTTTAGCATACCTCATTTTATTGACATTTTCTGTTCCTTCATAGGCAACTGATATTGTCTGCCACATCTCATATACAATTGGAAATTGAGTTACTCGATTGAATTCAAATGGTCCTAGACCACATAGGATAGCATTCATAGATTTTGAATTTATATCATTCTCTACTTCAGTAGTTATACTCCATGTTTTATGTTTCTCAATAATTTAATAAGAAGTTATAATTTTTTAGTAGACTTTTTATCCAAGTTTTTTCAGTTAGATGATAATCCTCAACTTCCAATATATATAGTTTTCACTATTGATGTATGGAGCTCGAACCATTGAAATTATCTCGTGTGTATCATCCAGTGAGATCTCTGAGTATAATCCTTTGGAACTATAATCTTGTTATAAATTTATCAAAATAAATCCCAACCTTGGATACCAATATTTAGACTAGGTTATACCAAATATGCACAAGAGGGGGGAGAATTGTGACTTTTACAATTTCTTCAAGAATCTTGATGATTTCCAAATATCTCCTTTAACATTATCAGAATGTTTATGTAGTGGAAAAAACAGATTGAAGGAATCACATATGTATAGTGGTTCAGGGAATAGAAGGCCCTTAGTCCACTCCAGAAATTCTCTACTCCACGAGCTTAATGATTTTCACTACCTGGTTTTCTTATCAATAGACCATCCACAACTGAGTGCAGACGGTTGACATCTTTACAAGATAAGGCAAAAATAGAGCCTTCCGGTTCATGCACAGAACTGAATACACATCTTAGTATGAGAATCCAGTTACTCAAAATGAAAAGATTATTTGTCTAAAAATAGTTTCCAGTTGTTCCTCATAGTGGCAGCAGCACACAACTGACAGTAGATGGATCGTCATATTAAGAAAAGATGTTTGTCAGGTAAGATCAGTTCTGAGTCGATCCAGTTTAAAATGGATGTTTAAATAAAATTAGCAACATTAACAACAATATATTCACAATATATATTTGATATATAATAATAATCTTTAAATATTTTCATTTTCATTAGAAAAATAGAGTCTAATAGATCATGGTAGCAGGAGATCTGTGTGACTTTTATAACTCTGTAAAAACTGTAGTTGAAAAAATTTGAGAGTCTATTATTCTAATCTTTTTCATTATGATTCATCTCTCTATTTTTAATTCAAAATAACACAGATATAAGAATAATAAAGGCGAGTGTTCCCTTCAAATTTAGATCAAAAAATGCCTCCTTATGAATCGTGATATCCAAATTCTTGAATAACAGAGTAGTTGTAACATCCGTTAATAATCAGAATGAATCTATCCTCTTAAATAGATCCTATGAATCACAAATATACGACATTAAATCATTGAAATAAGTACTTTAATATCGGTCTTTTAATCTATCTTGAAATCAGCCTGATATTCCGCATAAAGACCACTGTTGGATAAAGGCATATTTTAAATATCTGATGCTAAACGTAGGGTTGATGATCTATTCTTAAAATGTAAGATTGATCTCAAATGTAAGGTTGATCATCCATACTTTTATCTTAAACTTTAAAATGTACAGTATATTATCCATAATTTCCTCTTTAGCAAATCGTAAGATACATGATCTATACTTTTCGATAGAACTTATGGTTCGTTATAAAATTAAAGTTCATGATCCATACTTTTGCGAAGCAAACGTAAGGTTCCATACTTATATAGGGTTATTCTTCCATATTTTTATGATATTAAAAATTTAAGGTTCCTTCCAAATTTAAGGTTATTTTACCATACATTTATGAACTCTCATAAAGGAAACATTGAATTTTATCCTTACGCTACCCACTTCAATGTTGGGTATGAATTTTGTTTCTAGAACACACTAAAATGATTTTTGAACAATTTTTTAAATATTACATGTGGATTAAATGATTTAATATTATTAAAAAATAGAAATATAAAGAATATCAATTTCTTAAAATATACTGAGAGTAAAATCATTAGAATAACAAACAAGGGTATTTGTGAGCCTCAAAATGATCATAAAAAGATAGAGTATTGTTGAAATTATAAATAATAAACTATCTCCCCTAAACATAATAGTATAGAGTATTGTTGAAAACAACACTTTCTCAAATGATATATATAAATATATAAACCTCTTTTCATTTTTTATAACTTTGTATATATTTATTTTTCTAAAGAATTATCGGGTGATCCACTAGTAGTTCCATAGGAAGTTCCATTGGAAGTTCAACTGAAAGTGTGTTTGGAAGTTCCACTGGAAATTATTCTAGATGTTCCACTGGATATCCTAGTAGAAGTTTATGTTCCATTTTATGTTCCACTTGAAGTCCTAGTAAAACATTACCAATATGCTACATAAAATGTTTTAGTGGAATATATACAAGAAAATCAACTGAAACATCCACTAGAAGTTCTACTAGAAGGTTTATAATACATTCTTTTAAACCAAGCACAATTATGTACACAATAAATATTTTCATAACTCAATGAAATGAAAATATATTTTTTTCATATATAAATATTAGTTAATTCATAATATATTTCTCATGGTAAATTTCATTGAATAATTCAGTGAAAAGTTTAGAACGTCCTTTATTGGTTTCAATGGAACTAGTAGTTGATGTATTTTAATCATAAAATGAAACATTCAATGAATATTACACTAAAATGAACCGTAGAATATAATATTAAATATCATGAAACATTTTAAAACGTTCTACAAAATTCACCACCAAAATTATCACTACAAATAACCATCTTCCATTTTTCTATAAAAAGTTTAATAGAAATTAAAAAGATTATATTGGATAGAAAAAGTACATGTTTGAAGGAGAAAATCAATGTAAATATCAATGAATTTAAATTAAAATCTACATTACCGTCATTAGTTTCTATTAGAACAGAAAAAATACATGAAAAAAACCTACTCTAAATTACTCTTCTAAAAACTCTAGGAAGCCTAAGAAAACGTCACATTTAACCACATAATTCATCACACAAACCCACTACCTTAAAAAACATCATGATGTGTGATTGATTCAAATTATTTCTATTCCAAAGAAAAACACACACTTTTTATGTAGTCCATAATTTTATTTGAAATCGAGAATTCCCTTATAATTTATAATAACTTCTCTTATTCATCAGCATGTAGAATTTGTTTTTTCAATTGATAATATTCCTACAATGAACAGTCATATCCATTTATCTCAAGTGTGTAGAATTTTATTTTTGATCAATTATCACCCACAATCGATAATCATCACCCTTTTTCTCCAAAATGATTCTTGTAAACTCTTTTTATAAATTTTTTCAATCATTTTTTTCTTATAGTCTTCTTCTTTACATCCAAATGGGACTGTAATGACCACTCATGTGAAAACAAGAAAAGAGTTCCCTATCCCTGCATGATCCTTGAAAGGGTAAAAATTTCCACATGTCAGTATTATGATTAATAAATTGATATTCAATGAAAAAAAACTAGAGAAAATAAAATTCCCCCACTATCATTCCCATGAATACACCACACATTCTAAGAAGAACATTGAAAAAATTACAATTAAGAGCCACCCAACAATGGAAATTCCCCTCCCTTTTCACTAGTGCACAAACATTCATTTTAAATTAAAAATCACCCAAAAATTGATATTCACAATACTTTTTTATAGTGAACTACTTAAAAAATCCAAAACTTTTTTTTCAATTAAAAATGGTTTAAAGATAACTCCTTCACAACCAATAGATAATGTGATGACCATTATCATGCGAACGAGACAAACATTCCCTTCCTCATCACGATCCAACCATGTATAAAAATACCAACATGTCAGTATCAGGATAAATAACAACACATTCATGTGAAATGTGGAATTATATGGTTATTGTGTTGGTTATTATATATTCTCTATATACTTACCACTAAACGTAAAATTGGGTTATTTTCAAAAATATCCAAAAATGGGATTTGGATAGGTAATTGTATAAAAATCAATACAAATCAAGAATTAGCTAATAAATAATGGGAGTAAGAGAATGTTTTGTTTTATATTTTATTTCTCTATATATTCTACAAATATCACCACCATATAGTTATCTATTCATAGTGGGAAATATTTGGGAGTTGTTAATTAGGACAATAATTGGTTCACCATTCACTCAGCCATGTTTTGATTCTTATGGGGCCTATCAGTTAGTATCATAGAATTCTATTTCAAAAGATTGTTAAAAACAATTCTATAACTTTCTATTTAAATCATGGAATGTTAATGGTCTACCATTTATTTAACATCTTATATAATTTATTGATGATATATGTGGAGTCAAAGAATAATTACATTAACAAATGGGTTCTTATTTTTGATGGAAACAGATTCTATCAATGGAGAAAAAAGATAGTTCTATATATTCTATTATTTGTCTTGGGAATTCTTGATAAAATTGAGAATATTATAAATTTTTCTTATAGTGGGACAATATATAATATCTCGGGATATAATAATATTGTATTTGAAGGGATTTTAAAAAACAATAAATGAAATAAAGAAACTCCATGTTGTATTTAAGGGATGTAAAACGTTGAAAGAATAATGATTAAAATATTACCAGGATTAATTTTAGGATATCTATATGGAAGAAGATTATAAAGTAGAATAATTATTTATTTGGGTAAAAAAATTATGATCTCAATTAAAAAATATAGAAAAGTTTATAAAGATTAAATATTTGTGAAAAAATTATTGAGAATCCCCTAGATAAATATTAAACAAATATTTCTTCCATAAAAGATAAATATTTGGATGAATAGATCATAAATAATCTAAAAAATGTACAGACTGATTATGAGATGAGAAGAGGGATAACCTTACATAAAAAGGAAAATATGAGAAAGATACAACTTTTAAATGTACAAAAGGTATGAAAAAATGTATCCAAATAAGTCTTATAAGAAGGTAACAAATGCATATGATCATACCATGGATTTCAAGGAACTTATATATTTATTCTCAAAAGTAATAAATCAAGGAAAAAGTAAATATAGGGGTAAACATCCCATTATATATTTGAATAATGGAAATATTAGTCACATAAAATTTCTTATAGAAATAACAAAATTATGAATATGAACACAAATCTTAAAAGTCATCAAGAAGGAACAAGATAAAAGGTGGTAAAATAATGGAAAATTACTAAAAGAAAAAGTAATGACCAATACAAAGAAAGATAATAATTGTTTTCACAATTAATGGGCCAAATAATATGTTGAGAATAGTGAAAAAGTGTATGGGGACATGAAGGATTGAGGGATGTATAATTTCATGGATAAATTCAATCATCCTATAGTTCTCTCAGGTGACCAATTAAAAGTAAGTTCTGAAGAGGAATAGATTAGTGTTGGGGAGACAACCAAAAATTTCCAATTTAGAATGGGGATTTTAGTATTCCTGAAATAAAATATAAATTATTAAAGAGAAAAGATACCATTTAAATATGAGAATGATAATTTTATGAAATATCGTCATAAAGAAAAATCTAAACAAGTCATAAATATACAAGTAGATTTCATAAAAAATATGGGTAATCTCAATACCATCCTTAAATTAGGAATTATTTTATACCACAAATAATGTCATTGTAAATAATTAGGAAATAAATTATCATTAGATAATGTTGGTTAATGTTGAAAATTACTTGAAAAAACTCACAATGTGTTTCAAAATTCTATTAGCAAAGTCAATGACAGATACAAAACATTAGGATTGTTTTTTTAATGCTAAAAGAATAAGATATATTATCCCATAGTACCTGGAACTACTATTTTTGGCACCCAAGTGTGCAATACAAAAAATGAAATCTATAAAAAATAAAAAAAAGAATATTTTTACATCACCTAAGAAAGAAAAATCACCCATTTATAAAATAAATATGTTGTGGGAGGAGAAGAATACTGAAACTAAGATAAAGGGAATGGTTTAGGTGAAGGGAAAAACTTTTAATCATGAGAAGACTGATGAAAAGTAATGAATTTAAAATCTAGGAAATTTTAATAAGTATATTTTAAAGAATATATCTATTATTGGATGTGATTTTTTCTTAGAGGAAGGTATTGGTGTTGTATATTCTTTAGGCATGAATCATATGTCTGATGGTACAATTTATATCTCCCTCATTCTAAGAGAGAGTATGAATCACGTGGGACTCAACCTAATGTTACAAGAAGCTAGTGGATACAACATCCAAAAGCGAAGGTATAACACTATAATACTTACAATTATCATTAAGAAACATGTAGTTGGTGTGATAAACCTGTACACACTACATACTTTCACTTTACAATGACAAAAAAATATCTATAGAAAAATGAGATTTGAAAATCTCTCAATTGTGTGAAAAAATGGGTAAGAAGTTATAGTTGTGGTCTCATATATATTTATAAAAAAAATAATCATTTGATACATCCGATAATTTTCTTGACCCAAATAACTAGAAACAATAGTCACATGAATGATATCTAAAGGTATGATAGAATATTTTCTTCTTCCTAAAATGAAAAATATCATAATTTTAAAGAAGTTAAATTAACTAAAATTGAAAGGAATAAATCTAGTGATATTATCATTGCTGATTGGCTAAATCATTATTTATTGAGTTTATTTAATATTTATGTAAATGGGAATGAGTTTATCATTCGAAAGATAAATTTTTTAAATGGAAGTTGAAGGATGTAATGATATTTATAAAGGGATGAAAATAGTGGAAATCTTTTTCAAATTTAGAATCATAAAGAGGCATGTTTCATGAGCATGAAGGAGGAAAATAAATTATCAGATAGAATAATAGAGAATTTGGTGATAAGTACATGGATAATAGTTTTAAACATGACTATGTTGCAAATCTACTAAAGCTACATCATGTAAGGCTCAATAATTGTGAAACATTTAATAAAGGTATAATAGTGAACATGATCCACAATCTACTAGAGATTAAAATAACGAATAATCTTGTGTAGGTTCTCTTACATGTTTGTGGGACAATGATATTTTATACAACCAATAGAGAAAAATATTTTATTACTTTAATTAATTATCTCACTTTCACCATTTATAATAATTTTTTGTTGTATAAAATTAATGATCTTGAAATATTCAAACAATTTTGGATAATTACTGTAATTTATTAAGATTGTTTATCAAAATATTTCAATATAAAAATTGATAAGGTTATGAACATAAATATTTTGAGGCATATCAAGGAAATTATTAAATAAATAATGAATATAGTGATATATAAAATCCATATAAAATGTATTTGTTGAGTGAAGGAATTTCATTTTGGTGTAAATGGGAATAACCCGACTATTAGAGTATGGAACCATAAAATAATTTTAGTGATAACATAAAACTATGAATTCCTACATTTACAATTAGTTCTTATAGTCACATGATTTGATCAACCTACCTTCTGAGTTATATTTTGATAAGAATCCATGCTTTAGAAGTTTTAAGATATTGAATAGCCCTTATTATTTCACAATCATAGGAAAAAATATTTTAAATTTTATAAGAGTATTGATAAAAATATATTTCATGGATACACACTTGGAGGAATGAGAAAAAAGTTTGACAATAATAATATGGGGAAAATCATTGATAAATTTGATGTAATTATGTTAGAAAATAAAAATAAATCAAAACCATCACTACATAAAAATGGTGAAATTGATGAAGCTCTTTGAGAAAAAATTGGACAACAAGGAATTATTTGTGACCCACAAAGTTTATAGAGATATTCATTTTAAAATATCCATTAACGAGGATGCCCCAGGATAAGGAGGAACTATGTTTTCAAGACATGGGATGTATGTAAAAGTTGAGAACATCCTTGGATATTTGGAGAAAGTATTTGAAAACCGGAGGATCTTGATAAGTTATGGTCATACTAGAATTCAATCGTAAGTAAAACCAAAGAGTGTTTATGAATCATTATAATATGATGATTTGATAAAAATATAGGATTAACTAAGTAAAATTGACAAGAACATTACTTTTTTGTTTGGTGCCTCATCCCAAATATAACAATATGAATATAAAAAAGTGGTTTTATGGAACAAACTCAATGATAAATATAAATTATCATGGAATAGAGATAATAATGTTTAAATAGGGTAATCTTAAATTTGTGGGATTGATTTTGATGTTATTTTTTCTTGAGTCACAAGGATTGAAAAATTCACATATTTCTTATGATATGTGCTAAATAAAAATAAAAATATTTCTAAATGGATGTAAATTCATCAATTGTAAATTTAAAACATGAGGAATATGTCTACATTGAAAAACCGTAAGACTTCATCTTTAAGAGTGACAGTACTCATATTTTCATAGTGAATCAGGTCATATATGGGCTTTGATAAGTGGCCCAAGCATGGAATTTAAATTTGAAAAAAAAGTTAAGGACCCTGAAATTAACAAAATGAAAAGTTGATTCAACTATATATTTTCCTGGAGACAAGAAAGTTTTTATTATGGTGATTTTTATGTATGAAACATAATTATTAATTGAAATAAATAAAACATATAAATACATTTCTTCTAAAATTTGGAAACAATTAGATATGCAAACAATTACTAAGATGAAATTTTTATTTGTATTGTAATTCATAAATATAGAATGATATTTTTGTATCCAATGAGGGAATTATTCTACTGAGATACTTAAAAATATTATCATATAAGAATATATAGAGGACATGAATCCTATAGAATAGGGAAATAAATTTTCTAATAATGACTATGGAATCAGTATGGATAAAATATAGATTTAGATGTTTATTAGTGGTATATTGTATCTCTTACTATACCTAATTTAATCTGGTTTGACAAGAAGGATGGATTCAAGATTAATTAGAATGTAGTTTATGAGAGTAGAACCAAGTATTTTAACATATAAATCCTTTGTGGTCACATATTTATCTGATACTGTAAGATTCACCCCCTTGAATTTCCAATAAATAGAGCTTATATTATAGGAGATAATTTTGATCATGATTTTTTTAGGATATGACTGTAACTAGTTAGTCTGAACATACTATTTTATCTTCATGTTCAAGGGTGTCTCTATTGGTGGGAATTTAAGGGAATATACTCCCTCGAACATTAGTTATTTATAGTGTGGTGAATTCTTATACTTACATGGAAGTCGAGAACCCATGATTTTCATATGGGTATGATGTTGTGACTCACATGGATCCATCTACCTTAGAGATGAAAAAAAAGAAAGAGAAGATAAGAATACTTCTCACATCATTCACATATATATTCACATAAATTTTGGGTAGTTTCAACCTAAATATATATTTCATTGGGTTGGGGCAGGATCTTTTTCATATCCTTATGATTTTTACCAGAACACACCCCTACAATATTGTTCAAAAGAAAGAGATGTTGTCAATTTCATTTTAGAATGGGGACCTGTTGTTGTAATTGGGACATATGTGTAGGTGTTAGGTGTTGGAATTTATATATGGGACCAATACAATCTTGTTTTAGATATTCATAACATATATGAGGGTTTAGAGGAGTTTTAATTGGATGAAGATATGTGAGATTAGTTGGAGAATAAAAATAGGAAGAATAAGTGTAAATGAGAAGTGGACCCAAATCAGACCAGACGTAGGGGTATCTGTATCTAGTGGTTAGTGATGTAGTAGGAGTAGACCCTCACCAGAGTCACTTGAATATAAATTGGGTTTCTAGGATAAGGAGAGCTATTGTTTAATGGGAAATTGGATGAAAGGAACCAATGTTTCTGGGTACCGGTTAGTCATTAAGGGGAAGAGGAAAATTGGTCATGAAGATTATTATTACCTTTCTAAACCCATGGTGAAAAGGTCAATGAGGAAGGAAGAGGGTCCCCAAAAGGTCAATCACAAAGTAAAAATTCTTTAGGATAGGGAAAGCCCTTTATTTTAGGATAATTTACTTCTAGATAAATTCGATTGAAATGATCTTGATCGTCATGGACTTTTGGATGGATTGTTAACCCAATAATAATGGTTCGGGCCCCCTCATGGATTTTTTTGTACTCTGTGGAGGTAGTGGAATATTTAATTGGAATTTATACTCAAATTGAATATGTAGAGATTCCATAGGTCAATGTTGTTGAAAATTCAATAATAGTGGTGCACACTATGGGTTTGGAAAATGCCCTTGAGAAGACTAGTTCCATTTTCCTTGAAAATAGAGGGACAATATGAATAATAAAGAAACTATTGTAAAAGAACCAAATATAAACCTTGTTATACATTAAAATTACAAGAATTTGGAGTAGGTTTTTCCAATTAAGTAATCAAAGGAAGACCAAACCCAGGTTAAGTGTAGAATTTAGAATGCTTCCACTAACATGCAATTTGAACAGACAATTACCAAGTCTCAAATCTGGCTGTGGGGATTTAATTAAATGAAGATCAACAAGGAGGATTTCATATATATATATGGGGAATAATAGACTCTTTGTTTTAGGATATGATTCATGAGTATGAAATGTGGAGTAATATCCTTATCATTTGTAGTCTTCACATGATGTAAGATTCAAATAGTTTATAGTTGCATTGGAATTCAATAGTGATTCCCACTAAGGATTAATCTTGTATTTTTTGGGTGGCCACTCACCCTAAAATTAGATTTCCAGTAAATTAATAAAATTATAATTTGTAACCAGATAAATATATCTTACACTATATCAAGGTATATCTTTATTTTTGTTTCACATATTACAATATCTCATCAATTTATCTTTATTTTTATTTTTATTTTTATTGGGATATATATGTGTTAAATTATATGTCTTCTTATATAGGTACATTATTTATTATAGGATAATGTGTTTAAATTACCTAAATGGATTATGATGAAGTCTGTTCTGTTTTTTATCAGTGAGATGTAAATTTATTGATAAGTAATGTCAATATTCATTTAAAGTAAATATGAATAATGAAGTTAAATTGAATTTCAAATAGTTTTTTAATAATTTAACACTATAGATTAAAATTAGAGGTCATGTATACTTATAAATTTTAACATCGAAGGAGATTTTGATTCTAGATGAATAATTTATATGACTGAAGATATTGTGTTTCTAGAAGTAATGATGTTTTTTAAATCTTGAAGATAAAGTTAATTCTATTGTTTGATGGAGATATACATTTCATGAAGTAGTCATATCTAATGATTTTTGTACTATGTTGTTAATGGATTCATAAAATGTGATACAATTTTTGTGATTATTGTATTAAAAATATCTTTAATGAATAAATTTATAATCAATACTTGTGTTTATAAACCATGAAATCAATTTTTTAATATCAAACTAAACATATATGGAAATGAAAAAATTATATTGGTCATGTCAGAACCTAAATCTCAAATATACACACATATTAGTTAAAAAATGGGAGTGTAAATATATGTATCTATGGGGAACTACGGAGGAAAAATATCAAGAAGAATGTTTTTTGAGAATAAGATAATGTAATAAAATTAGTAGATTTGGAAGGAGATATACTAATATATTTTTGTAAATTTTAAACTATGTCATATTAGATCGATGTTTTTAAATTTTTTATTTGTATGATACAACACATATATAAAGTTTATCGATTTAATAATTAGATGATTTTTGGATGGTTTTTTGGAAGATAAATATTTATATTCTATGTTGATATTTAAAAATATAAAATATTTTGACAATTTAGGAATATTTTGTGATTCATGTTGAGTTTTTAAGATAATGTTGTACTGAGAATGAAGATGAAGTGTTCAGAAGAAATAGGATTATTCTAAAAAGGTTTGGAAAAGTTAGTTGAAAATGTAATGTGTTCATTCATTAAGAAGTTACAGAGATTCATAGTTTAGAAGTTGATATGCCTAACCAACCAATTGAGAATGAAATTCATCAATATATATCCTTTTCTAGTTAATGAGATGATGGTTTAATCCCTATATATTATTAGCTGAGAAGGCAATTTTGAGTTATTGGGAAGTAATTTTATAAATTTGAGATGTTTTATTGTCAAAAAAGGAAAATATAACATAATAAAAATATTGTCTAAGTACATAAGCTGTAGATAGAAGATTTAAAAAAATATTCAGGATACCCTTAAATAATAATATACTGGTAGAAAAGGATGGATGTCAAAGAGAAAATTGATAAGGATGTTACTGAATACCAGAAGAGGAAATGAATATAGAGATACAATTTAAAATTATATAGAAATAAAACATCTAATTCTGAAGATTAATGAATGCCAAAAACTAGAATTAGATGTGAATCCTAGAGGATTCACTAATATATAAGGCTCACTATATAAAATTCTGAGTTATGGAAGAATAGTTTCAAGTTAAGCCTTGAAGGTTTTTCAAGTGATAATTTACCTAATTTCAAGAGATTAAAAATTATACAATGGAATTTGAGAATATTTTAAATTATGGATATTGGGAATATCATAATATATATCATGAATCTAGATATGTCATAACCCATTTCCCAGATGCTGTATTGGAAGTATGAAATATTAAATCTAGAAGGCCAAGAGTTGTATCGACTATGTTTGATATTCTAAACTCTATGCAAGAATTGTTTAATAGTTTTGGACGGTTAACATGATTTGATGGAGAAATGATATATATATTTAATGAAATTAAATTTGATTATATGGATATATAATTCAATAGTTAAATATCAATATTCAAAAGCCATGATTCTGACCCATATTTTAAGAATCTGTGAATAATATTAAACAAGGACTAAATTAGAAAACGTCTTGTTCAAGATTATTTTTTGGATGTGGTAATATTATGGAATGGAAAAAATTGGAAACTCAAAGAGAGTAATTCCTAGCGTATGTGATTTTATATTTCAGGTAAGTTTCAATTTCTAGCAATGAGAATTTTTTATAGAGAATATCATTTTGATAGGAGATGGTGATAATGATAAGGAAATTTAAAATACAATGAGATTTTGGTTTCCATGTTTCATAAGATATTATGATTTGAAGAAGAAGAATTTAGTTTGATCTTCATGTTCCAGACTATCTACTAATATAAGGAAGTATGTGATCAATTTAGACTATGTGTTATATATAATTGAGGAACTAAATATGGATTCAATTCAAAAGTAAAGGGATCAAAATGTATGAGTGGATTTAGATGTTTACATCATTCAAAAGATATTAATATATTTTGAATATTCATAAATATATGGAATGAGATAACTTGAATAATGTTTGATATTTTTGAGTTTGTCATTTTAAATATTTTTAGAACAATAATGACGTTAATGTTATAAAATGGGTTCATTTAATTTCATTCCATGTTTTACATTTATGGGAGAAGATACATTATTATGATGTTGATAAAGCATTGATCTTATCAAATATTCTCTTCCTAATAGTTAAAGGAGGATCATTAGAGACTATAGGGAGATAATATAATATTATCCAAATGAATACTATTAGGATATGAAATTAGGTTAAGAATGATACCTTCCAACCTCTATAAGTACTGAGTTAATGATGATTCATTCTCATCTTTTGTAATAATTAGAATGTAATAGTGTTAAAATCTATGTCTCAAACTAAAAATGAATTTTATAAAGAGTAGAGACCCATATTGGGATCAAACCTTATAAAAATTCAATGTGTTGATCTCTATTTAATTTATGTCTTGTTTATGGCATGAATGTGTTGTTAATCATAGGAGATTCATTCATCCTAATTGGTGTTACGGTTTTAATAAAAAATGGTGTAATAGTTAAGTGAAAAGCATTTAGTAAAAAATGATTAATATGATTCACCCAATTTTGACTACATGATACATTTTTAACTTCTTATAATATCAAATAAAATTGTTACTCCAATGATAATATTAAATATTTTTTCAACCAATTTTTTTACTATTTTATATGAAGCCTAGAATGGGAGAATTCATTGATTAACTTTGAAAGGTAAATTGGGATGATATCCCAAACAATAAAAACATGGATCTTTTTCTACTAAATATCTAAATAATAGGAAGTAAAAGGAATCAAATAATATAATGAAGTTAACATACCAAAATATATTAAAATATCACACCATTATTTAAAATTAATCAAAGTGGTATGTTATCTTTCATATATATTAAAACTAACAATTTGTAAGAATTAGGTTAGATAGGGAAGATTATGAGTTTATTGAATAAGTTTAAGTCCTCTACTATGGATCTAAAAATTATTTGAATATTTTATTATTATTATTTTAGTTATAAATTTTCATTTATCAATGAACTACATGATTTGAAAATATAGTTGTTAATATATGGATAAGCTACAATAAAAAAATTATTAAGATGTTATAGGAGTGAAACAATCTAATCAAACTAGATGAATTAAATGATCAATATTAACTAATATATAAGAAAATATTCTCCACTATTGAAGACTTTTTTCAAAATATCATTAATGATAAAGGTTAGATAAACAAATATTGTATGAGAGGCAGCATGTCCTAGAATAAGCTCATACATAAACTATTAATTTTAACAATTCTCAGTTCTAAATCATGAAAAGATGAGTCAAATACATGGAAAATTATTTTAATTGATTTATATATTTCATCAATTTCAGGTTGAGAATATTATTAAATAATGTGAATAAAAATTATCTCAGTTGAGATTAACAAAAACACGCTGAACTTAAATTGTTTTGAACATGAAGTTAAATTGAGATATATAAAATATGTGCAACCTGAAATGTCAAGGTGAAAGAGGAAGTGCTTCCATGTAAATTCCAAAAAAGATTCATGACCCTAAAAAACAAAATTTCATAAATTGAAGATATTGGGATAATATACTGATTTAGTTTCTAAAGGATAAAAGGAAATGTTACCCTTATTTCATAAAATTTCATGTTCACTAATTATAATTCTTATAATAATAAGTTATAATTGAAATTCCAAACTAAAACAGATGGAGAAAACTATTGATAATCCCATAAAATCCAAGAAATGATGCATTTAACACATGTAAGAAAAGGATTTCCTAACATGTTTTTTAAAATGAGTGAGGTTTTATCCAAAATAGAAAGGTGTCAAAGCTGTCCAGATTACCACACAAAGGAAGTAATAAAGATTTATTGGATATTGTTGGTACAGTGAAAATATTTGATATGAAGATATTGATGCTTGGTATAACATATAAATTATTTAAAGAACATGAAGGCCTAAATTAAGTTTAAGGAAAACCAATTTCATGAAAAATATTTCATAAGTGAAGAATACTACATAGAGAAATGTAATTTCTTTCACTTCTAATAGATTAAAAAATGGAATTTTTTTTAGAAATTATAATAAAAGTGTAAATTTTGTTGATGAGTGGTGGGTTAACCCTACTAAGAAATATTCATTTACTAATAAAAGAATAATTCCTCTAAATATGAAGAAAAATAAAAAGAAATTAATTATTCTGAGTCTACCCTTGGGTGTTAGGAAAAGTAATATATTAAAGAAAACATTCCAATGAAGAATATAAATAAATATGATACACTGAAGAGGATATACTTATATTATGAAAGGAAATACCACATCATGTATAGTTTCTATCAAACGATGAATATTAATGTAAAATGAAAAAATATATAACAATAAAGAGAATAAATCAAATAAAAAAAATAATTTTTTTGGTGGATGATATAAATAAAAAAGAAGTTGAAATTTTTTATATCAACGGAAAAGGAGGTAACATAATTTTTATTGAGAAAAAATTTGAAAGATTAAAATTTCCTTGTCACAGTACTAAAAATTTGATGAAATTTAAACTAGTATAGGAGAAGTGGGTGAATAAAATGAATCAATCATAAAGTGAGTATTATGCTATAAATATTTTTCTAAAAAAGAAATTTATATACAAGGAGAAATTTGAACATATTACTTAATAACTCATGAATTAATTGGTAAAATAGTTTGATATGGGTGGGAAGATGGAACAAGCATAAGAAAATTAATGTTCCTTAGTAGGTGTGAAAAATACCACTCCCCTTAAGATGATATTTTAATAAATAATGAAGACCCTTCAACCCAAGAAAATTCATATTTAGAAAATAATGGGTGAAACCATAAAGATAATTGGAACTAAAAGGGGAGGATTTTCTATATTGAGAAATATATCACAATTTTTTTCTCTAACTGGGAATCAAAGGAGAATCCAAATTATTAAAATATATGTCTATATTTTTTATGCATAAGGATTTGAAATTGATGCACATATTCTAGGGGAGACCAAAACTGATGATTGTTGCGAAAGTTATAAAACTACGCATAATATATGATTCATGGAGTACATTATTATGAATGGAATCAACTATAAAATTTTATTTAGTGTCACATATGATGAAGAATATGGACGAAGTATACTCATTAGATTTAACAATAAAAAAATATCAAAACCCATGAAATTAGAAATTCTAGTATGTGGTAGAACTAGTGTTTCAATAAATTTAATAAGTTTAGGTGAAAGATATGTTTTTATCAAAAATAGAATGTTAAATTATTAGAAATTATAATTCTAGATATTAGGATGGTGGATGCATAGGTCTATGGTATGATGGTATTCTATAAGATGAAATTCTAAAAATAAATGTTTATAATTGATATAGTATATTTATTATATCCTCTTATACTGATATAAAAAATAAATTATGAAACTATTATATGGGGATTGATAATTTGATTATATGAGAAAATTAAATTGAAATGGGAGAAATTATCTTTATTTTGAATTATTTTAATCTATTGGTTGTGTTTTATGCATGAGATACGAAAAAAAATATTTTCAACAATAGCTAAAACAAGATTCTTGAGTTATTATCAGATGATGAATTATTTATGGATAACTTTTTTGACATAGTCAACGTCTCCTATTTTCCATGATTATCATTAATCATGTAGAATTATATTTTATTTATTTTTGGATAATTTCCTTAAATTTTTTTGATCTTTATATAATGTAAATCAAATTTTAATTTCAATGAAAATGAATATAATTCAGGATAAAGATGAAATTTCAGGTCATGATTAGAGAATGAGATGTTTGTAACTTTCCCTTACATAAAAATATTAAAATCAGAAGTTAAAATGTCCATTTTATTTATTTAAAATAAGGGGGATAAATTTTTATCATATTCGATAGAAAATGATAACGATATATACTTTTTATTCAAAATATGTACTGACAACAAATTTCAATGGGATTTCTGAAGCACCTAAACAGATTATGATAGAAATTTTTGTATATATTTTTTATGAAAATAAAATTCAATGTGATGTAAAATCAATATTTTATAAAGGTGAATATTAAGAATTAAGTTGAAATAAATGTAAAATATGTTCATTATATTTTTAGAATTTAAAATATAGGAACATTATAGATATACTTTTGGAAGGGTACTAATAAAGGAGACTGTGAGTCCATATGAATAATCCAGACGATGGAAGAGAATTTGTTTCAAGAATTAATAATGTTCAGTAAAGGTTTAAGATTAATTTAATACTACTTTTTTTTATTATGGTTGTTTCAATAATAATACAAATGTAATGATTTTTGGGTTGAGATATTAATGGATGCATCATAAGTTTTGTAGTTCTTGAGAGCATTGTATTCTATATATTAATGAATAAGATTATGAGTTTTTAATCTTGTGATTATAAATCATGAAAATCGATGTTTAAATTCAAAATAAACTTGGATAATTTAGAAGAGACTGAGTTGGATATTTTTTATGTTTAATCTGGAGGATATATATATAGAAGTTTAATTATAAATATGGGAATATGTGTATATGTAGGGGAATTATAGAGGCTTCATGTCTGGAGGAACAATATGTGAGAATAGGATTTAGATCACAAAATAGATGTTCTATAAGTAGATATGATGACATAATGAAAAATTACCATATGTTTATATATATTTTTTCATAAATATTTCATAGACTATATAGGTGTAACCCAACACATATGTAAAGAGTATCTATTTGAGAAGATAAATATATTATAAAGGTGTTTTGAAAATAAATTAGATTAAGATATTACTATCTTCCAATGTTACATATAGAATAACTGTATGATAAAAATTTATGATTTATGTTGCGATTATAATATGATGATTTGGTGATATTGAAGATGAATTATTCTGAATATGGAAGATTGTGAACACGAGTTTAGGATTAGTTAGTTTGAAAAAATTATCTATTTAATTGAAAATAAGTTCAAGATATGTATGGGTTGGAATATGGGACACCAAAACAACCATGTGAGAATGATTTTATGGAATTTAACATCTAAACTAGTTAATTTTATGAATTTATAAAACAAGGATATCTATAGATGAGACACCAATTTTGAATTATTGAGCAAGCTTTTTAAAAAATAAAGAAATTTCAGAATTAGAAAAGTAATATGTATCAAAATAATAATTGTGAGAGAGACTCAAAGGTGGAGTTAGAAGATGATGAAATATATATTGAGGTTGATCTTAGAGAATATTTTACTAAAATTCATGTCTAAAATAAAAATAATAATTTTTGAAAGTTGATACTAAAGATAGAAATCTTAATATAGAGTTGATTTACAATTTATGGATGATAGAAAAATCTAAAAACCAATTTAAAATAACTATGAAACTTTTGATTTAGAAGAAAAACTAAATTATAGGGGATACTATAATTGGTAATTAAAAATCACGAAAATTTAGAGTTATGGAAGATTAATGTTTTGTTAATCCTAGAGGTTTTTCCAAGATGATAGTTTGTCCATGTCTAGAGGATCAGATATTAAGGTGCGGGAAAACTAAGGAACTTGATATGTTTAGAAGATGATGAGAACATAATTTATTATATAAATCATGATATTTTGTAGTAAAAATTCCCTAAAAGTCCATGATATGTTGAATTTTTAATTTCTATGTAAGAATCATAAAACAACCTTGTAAGGTCATCCTGAAGTTTTAAAGAAATGATTTATTAATTCCATGAAATAAAATGTGGCTATTCTATTTTTTATATAAGTATAAAAAAAAATAAAATTCACAAGGCTTGATTCATTCTGATATTTAAAGAATCTATTATAATCATTGAATATGGAATAAATAAGAATATTTCTTGCCCAATGCATTTTTTTCAAAATCTATAAAGAATGAAGAATGTGTAATTGAGAGAGAAATAAATTCAAAGAGAGTAATTCATGAAATATATGATTACATATTTAACAGATGTTTCAATATTTAGTGGTAGATATAATAGGGAACATATCATTCTATGAATAGATGACGATGATAAAGAGATTTATAATTTAGGGAGAATATTAAATAAATGTTATATATGGTATTTTGAGAATTGTAAGAAGAAGTGAGTCTATCCATCATGTTCAATAGGATATACTGAGTTGAGGAAGGAAGTGAGGAACTTTAACTGTATCTTTCAGATAAAATTGTAATTATAATAAAGAGTAAATTTGTGTATTTTTTATAAGTTACATACATATTAATAATATTTATAATGTTTTTGAAGAAGAAAAATTTATGAAAGTTAATGAATCTTGAGTTGATTATTTTTGAAAATTTAGATAATATGGTTACGTTGCATGCATTTGAAGATGTTCATTTAGTGGAATCCAAATACATACTATTGATAAAATAATATTAGTAATTATGATGTAGATACATCCTACAACTTACTAAATATATTTTTAATAAGATTTGAAGGAGGAGTATTGGAAACTAGATGGATCTCTCATAATCTAAGACAAATGGCATCTATTAAGAGATAGCATTGGGTTAAAGATGATACCTTCCCTAGGGTTAAGAATGATACCTTCACCCTTTTTAGTGTTAAATTATTAATCACATCCTTATTATCATTTTTAATAGCTGATATATAACTAGAACCCACAACAATAATGATTATACACCCACATTTGGATCAAACCATGTAAAAATATCATGTGTTGTGCAATGCGTAATTTCTATCATGCATATAGAATTAATGTATTTATGAACCCATGAGGTCAATTTATAGTAACATGTTTTATGTTTTGATTTTTAAAATGAGGTCAATATCAAGTAAAAATGATTTATGAAAACTACTCAATATAGATTTATCCCCCTCCCTCATTGTGACTATATAATCCACTTACCACTTCAATAATGCATAACACTCTTCAAAGAAAAATTATATCACATTAATGAAAGTGGAATATATTACATAAATAAAGGCCTAGAAACAATTGATATGAATGAATTCATATCTTGAATATAGGATGGTGAATGTCTAATTCCCATTGATGATTAGGTGTGTCAACCAAAGTGAGGATATCTTGTCAAATAATCTTGTGAACCATTCAATGTCAAAGTATACATACATCAGCTACCACTTCATTATAGAGAAGGTGATATATGCGGATATTTCAATGTAATATGTTTCAACCAAGGATAAACTAATAGATATCTTTTAAAAAGTACTACATAATAATGCCTTCTAGAAAATGATAATGTTTTTTAGAGTGAATTCTCTTATGAGATTCCAATTAGATTTATTGGTTGTTTCCCATCATTCATTCATTTTCATTTGTAAATAAAGGGGGAGAATAAAAAAAGATCACTTATACCAAGGGTGGTGAGGCGATAGATTCTTCAGTTTATTATCAATTTGTAGACTCAAGCTATTTGTTGTTAAAGAATAATGAAAATATATTTCGGTCCATTGATTCATATATTTACAAAAAAATATAAAGTGGGAGATTAAGGATCCCTTAGTTCATTCAAGAGTTTGTAACGAATAACAGAATTTGATGAGTGTTGGAGTGTCAATAATTCCATAATAAAGTGAATTGATACTAGGTATATGATAATTGATCTCAATTGTGACATGGTCAAAATGGAATTGATCTTACATTGACAATTAAATTACTCTCATAATCATCATTTTATCTTTTGGCATGGTGTGTTGATTACCTTCACATCACAGGTATTCCATGAATAGACACTTAAGTTAATTCATTCATGGATTTGTAATGTATTTTCTCATTATTATTATTGATAGAATTATCATGGTATTGTTAAAGGATCTTTCGATTTGAGTGAATATATAGAGAAACTGAGCTTCAGTAAGATAAAGTGATTTACAATGTGAAGAGTATATGATATATTGTAGATAGTCATGCATATGATTGAAAATAATTCTATGTAAGAGTAAAACATACCATGATAGGATTGTGTATGAATAAACTTATTTTTTATAAGAATTGACCTTTTCATTAAATATATTTCTAAACCATATATAAAAGGCCCATGTTTTTACAATACCCATATAAGTGTAAACTGAAGATATATAAGAGTAACTTCTTGAGTTCCGTAACACAATATATATCAATATGTCACAATTAATGTTGATGTAATGAATATGAAATATAATCTTTATACCTATCCAGGGATAATTCCATGTCTCTCTGAAATAAGGGGTTTCATTTATCACATTATAAGAATTATGGTTGCGCCACAAGATTTATTCCACAAATAAAGGTGGATATGAAGAGATGTGAGAATTGTGTCATGAATAATCAACTCTCACTATGACTGTGTTTGAGGGTATTTATGATTCAACTTCTATATCAATTGGTCCATTCCATAACACTAAGAGAAAATTTGTCACACCACACTTTTTATATACTCTATAAATAGAAGTGGGTATCACCCATTCGAAAGTGTGAGAGATTATGGAGAAACACTGAGTTATAAAATATTCGGTAATAGGAGAGTTTTTTGAAGTGTTTGTATGAGATTTGGAGAGAAAAATAAGGGTGAAAATAAGATAAAAATTTCAAAGGAACTTGTGGAAAGAAGAGTGGAGATTGATGAACTTGTTGATGTTAGTTTATACTTGAGAGTCCAAGGACATCTCCTTGATATCTCCTTGTTCGTTTTTTAATAAAATAAAATTTTGGGTAGTGAAATCAAAACCATTTCTCATTGTGGATCACCTAATTAATAGTAAGAGTATGAGAACCTTGTATTCTCCCATGTGTTATGTATTTTGTTTCCCACTTTCTCTCTCAAACCATCATATCGAAATCCTCAGATACACATGCACTAATTGTTGGTAGAAAAACAAATTTTGAGAGTTAATTATTTAGGGAAACCATTGATTCAACCCCCAATTGTGGTTTTATCTAACCGAGGGCCTATCAATCACTTAAAATACTGTTCTCAATATGGTTTAGCTCAATACATGAAATATAAATATACTCCTTTGAAATTTATAAGGTGGTTTCCAATCATTACAATGTTTATATAACTATATAGAAATGAGGAGACTTAATGTCAACTTACATAGAATATAGATAACATTATTCAAGATGAGATTATTTTTCACCCATTAGATAATCATCCTTAAAAGAAAATTGGCCATCTATATCCTAAATTTGAAAATGAAACAAGAAAAATCCATTTTGTATTATATAAATATGTAATGAATCATTTTTGAGTAAAAAATATAACTCATAGAACATGGAAAATTATGTTGGTAAATTTTATCATTACATCATGTTTATTATTTGAGAAGTGAATTATTTTATCTTGTATTATTTAATGAAAAAATAGGGTAATTATATTTATTTTTATATAGATACACTAATTGATGATATAGAATTAATATGGGATACAAGTTTTACGATGAACGATACTCCTAAAAATAAAGAGTTCATGTTGAGATACAAGTTTTATATGATCATAATTACTTTCCTGCTTATGTAAATTTTTTAAGATAAAACTTTTAATTAATGTTATGGTGTATCATTTGTGAAGAAGGTACACACGTATTTAAGTAGAAACATTCTATGAATATAGTGTTTCTTGGATATTGTAAATATTTAACTCAATGACATAAATATTGATTATGGAAAAAAATTCGATAGGAAGTAAAGAGAAGGGTTGGAACCTTATCTATTAATTAGTGATAAATAGTTATAGAAAATAAAAATAATTTCAACAACTATATTAGACAATTTTAAATTATCCTTTTATAAATTGATTAGAAAAATTTTGTTAGTTTTCTTTAAATTATGTTATTATAATAGTTTTTACACAATAATTTTTATTTATGTAATGCATATAGAAAACAATGTATGTAATAGTTTAACAGAAATGTTAATAAATAAACTAGTTGAAATAATATATGGAAACACTATGTTAGAAATGACTAATATAGGGATAAGGGAATAATTGGAACTAGTGAATGATTTTAGATGAACTCTTCTTCCTCCAACAGCTCATACACTTTCCAGGAAGGTGATATTTAATTTTGGGACATAGTTAATGTATTAATGGTTCCAAATGGGTATTCATAAAATATAAATAATATGGTATTGGTGAATTAATTGAAGGTAAAGGGAATAAAATAAAATTATTATTATGTTTCGATATAGTATTTAATGTATGTTACTAAATATTTTATTATACATAAAAATATTTTCCAGATGATAACCAAGTTTTTCATCTTCTTTAAACTATATCATTCAAATTTGTTAACCCAGTGATGATTATAACTACAGAAAATGAAATTTATTTCATATTATATAAATTAAGGATGTTCTTCCCAAAATAATTCCTTGAAATAGTGGTTCAATTGGTTTGAGAGATCTAAATTTGTAGTACATTTCTTTATATATTGATATACCACATATAATCATGTATGAATGTTTTCAAAGGGTTAAAACACAATTTTTTAAAAAGGATATGTTATAAAGTGTTATATTATTGAATAAATTTTTGAATTCTATATAAAATACCAAACCGAGGTGGATGGAATTGAATTACTAAACCCACATCATATTGAGAACCTTGTGGGTAAAGCTATTTTAGGAGGATATGTGGTCACAACTATCATTATAAATTAATAGAGTCTCAGTTTTATGTTTTATATAATATTATAGAGTTTTTTCAAAGGATTTAAATAAGTTTAAACTCATTAAGAAATTATTATGAAATTGAATATATCATTTACTAGATATTGGATATCAAATAATCTTAACCATTAATTTATAACATTATTTTTAGAACATGTTTTAAAGGAAATATCTTCCAATATGAATTTATTTTATGGAAAATTTTGATATCAAGTTTAAGGACTTACTATACATGTATTATATTACAATGTTTATTCATGTTACACTTATGTGTTCTATATAATGGAACATGATGAATATAGAACAATGAAAAAAAGTGAATTCACTCTTATGTATGAATCAATTCATTTATATAGTAACTAGTTCATAAATCAAATTCAAACAAACATACCATACTTTGGTGTATAACCCTATTCTAAATTGAAAACTGGGGGTGAATTAGTGGGGTGTTTTTATAAATTCGTTTCTTTTAGTTAAGTCTCTAGAACTTTTTAAGGTTCTTGATCCTATAAATGATATCTCATATTCATATATCATATGAAAAAAATAATAAGATAGAGAACACCACATAGTATTTACAAGGTTCAGTGTAAAATCTAACACCTTTCTTTGTTGGTTAGAAATCCCACCAAGGAATCACAGCTATATCCACAAGTGATTACAATATCAATCAGATTGATACCCCAACTATAATTCCATATAAATCAGTTACACACCCAAACTATGATTTCACTTTAGTGAATAGTAATACACCCCAATCACAATATCTTTATTCATATTTAGATCTAATTATAGAATTATTTTGATCAATAAAATGTTTCATTTGGATATCTTGTAAATTGATATACCTCCCCATGAAAAAAATAAATAGGTTTTGATTATGCATATACATTAAGAACATTGACAACAACATGAATATGTATCTTGGCCTTAAACATCACTCCAGATTCTTGATGAAATGAATCTTATTATATTACTAATTTATTAAAAATTAAAGACTTATCCTAAAAAGATATTGTGTATTCATTAACTTATCTCTTGTTGATATATTGTTATATTGGTTTTCTCAGTATACATCAATTCATACAACACAGATTATGCAGGAAATCATAATTATTACCTGGAGTTCTCAATTATGTTCTTTATGAAACTACTTTAACTACTCAACTATATGAATTTCACATATTATGTAAAATTAATCTCATTTACCTCATAAGATATCAATATACCATTATTCTCTCACTGTATATGGTTTCTCTAGTTACTTTGTGTTTCTCTTACCAATTATTTAAAAAAAAGTTTAATATTTTTAATTATTTTTCATTGTATATATAATTTGTGACATTGTATTAATAAAATTACATAAAACTATAAATCAAATTTCACTTTAATATGATATCATATTTTTTCATGATGTAAAATAATATTGGAATTTTAAAACACCTTTTTGCTCAGTGTTCATGAACTTTTCTTAAATGACACCTCACATAGAAGCTATGCTACTTTTCAAGAGTTGACTAGAGAAAATAATGACTTTGAATCTCAATAATTAATTATTTATAATTATTAATCACTCTTGGCATAGAGTTTTGTATGTATTTCTAGGCTATAGTTCATGTGTTTAACACAAGATAAATCCAGAAAATAAGGCCAATCACCCATCCAATCTGTTACTGAAAAATACATTTCCTATATTTCAAAAATATCATAATATTTTCATATTTCATTCGCTTAAAAGAATTACCATAATGAATTTCACCATAGTATTATTGAAATCAGATAATTCATAGAATTTATTATTTCATGAAGCTTGTTCATTTTCATGGAATTCTCTCAACTCATGTAGCATATACCTTTCTAAACAGAAACCTCATTCACATGGATTATGTTTTTTCAAACTATAACATCATTCTCAAGAATTGTATGCAATCATTTTTCCTTTATCAATTTTTGAAATTTTTTAAGATCATGAATATTTCACATGGAATATTCTATATTTTCATCAAATATAATTTATAACATAATTCATCTTCATCATTTTATACATACTTCATGGATTTGAAGAAAATAGTTTCACCATCCTTTAAAAGTAAATTAATACTCTCTAATACGAACTACATGTATCCTCTAAAAATGGATCAATGTGTAGCAGCTTCACCATCATCATCATTTATTTATTTATTGGGAGAAGGAAAGTACAAGGAAAAATAAGGGAAGACAAAAGAGAAGCTGGGGGGAGAAAGTAATGCAAACTAAGGGCATCCCCTCTAATGATGTTAACCCCCTCAGGGCCCAAAAAATTCAGGTCATTGAAGCAAGACACACCAGGGTTATGAGCTGCTAGAGAGGCAAGGTGACTTACCACTTTATTCCCCTATCGCCATGTGTGAACCATTCGAATGTTGGTGGATAGCATGACTCAACATTTCCTGATGATATAGGCAAACGACCAGGGAATAGACCCAATTCCTTGCAAGGAATTGAAGAGGATGAGGGAATCAGTTTTAGCTTCAACGATGTAGATATTCCCCTGGATGCAGTGGG
This sequence comes from Viscum album, assembly GCA_963277665.1. Classification (NCBI taxonomy): domain Eukaryota; kingdom Viridiplantae; phylum Streptophyta; class Magnoliopsida; order Santalales; family Viscaceae; genus Viscum; species Viscum album. The sequence continues at coordinate 183,994,087 of OY728155.1, read as the reverse complement.
AAAGACCAGTGAGGAGGGTGTGAGCCTCTGCCTAAAGAGACGAGCTGCAACCAAATTCATGGCATGAAAAATTATTTACGTAACAGATGCAACATGCACTCCATTCCCTTGTGTAGTACATGACCTCTTCATGGTCCTTCTTAATTTTCATATTTTTCAATTTTATGATATGGTGGTGATTTTTGAAGAGGTTTTGTGGATGCTTCTTGTGAAACATGTAAACCCTATAACATTATCATGATGTTCTTATTTCATGGAAGAACATATTCTTGATCTTGGTTTTATCCTTCTCAGATATAACACATGTCTCTCATTACCATACCCTTGGTGATATCAACATATCAAAGAGAGATCATCCTATGTGATCCCCTTATAGGATGATAATTTTTGTCATATATATATATATATATATATATATAATTCTTAAAAAAAATACAATTCTTTTCCCCATAATAAGACCATATTCTTATCCAACCATGCCTCCTAAAACATTCTTTATAAATTTCAAGGATAATGTCATCATCTTTAAATTTATTCTCGTAATCTAAAATTCTTAAGACCTAATTGAAATAATCATCTTCCTACTACACCTATTTTAAGTAATGTTAAATCTCTACACATCATTAGAACATGTCTTGAACACAATATGAATAGTTATAAAATAATCACATTATATTCCATCCTACAGAACACCCAAATATCTTTATCAAAAAATAATAATGGATGAATTAATTATTCTAATAAAAATGTGGCAATTGTTTATTTAAAGACTATCACACACACCGACTGACTAAACATAGAAGTATTATGAAGCGTGACAACTAATTCAACATTTTGTTGTGTTTCCTAAATAAGAAAACATCAAGCTATTAGCATCATTATTTTCAAGTTCTATTGATCATGGAAATACCTAAATCATCTTATGGACTTACGTGGATGAATTATCAAAAGTTAAATCCAATGATAACTCTTCAATCCCTAACAATCCTCCAAGTATTATCATCTTCTCCATTAATTATTCCTTATATATTGAGTTATATATATAATGAAAAAAATACAACATTCAATATTAAACCATTCAATTGGTCTCTTAAATCATCCTCATTGAATTTATTTACAATGATATTAATTTAATTCATGAAGCCAATGTTATTATACCTAATGTTGATAATAAATTTAAAGGCATAATAGCGTTCTTCTCATTTCATCAGTCATTATCAAATGACATCAATAAACCCTCTTCTATTCTAATCATTTAAAGACGCAACCTTAACCAACTGCGAGTGAATGTTTATATCACATATCATTCCCTATCAAAGAGTCTAAATATATATAACTCTATATATATGTGGTAAAACACTTTATAGAAAAAAGAGTATATAACTATCATGATCAATGTTTTACATAGATTATTATGCATTTGATACCAAACTTATGTTACTCACTTATTCATATTTTTAGGTTCCTAAAATAATAAAATTAAGAAATTGAATAATCATACATTCATCTAAAAAAATACATTAGAAGTTTATAGTTTAAAAAATAGAGATCTCTATTTTTAGTTTAATATCAACACCCCCTTGATAATAATTATTAGATAATTCAGAATAGAGACATGGGAGTGACTAACATACATCATCTTCCAATTTAAATAAAACATTTATTAAATTTAATATTCAACATATATTGAAGCATTCTAAAATTATACACATCTATGATCCCCATTAATGGAAGAATCTATATCCTTTAATTCAATGAAATTTATACAAAAACATGTAGAAAATTGAATAAGTAGATGCCTCTTAGTTTCCTCAGAAGTTTGACTGAGGGTGAGAGGTTTCTATTAACTACAATTATATTTTATTCCTTCCTCATCAGTTTTTTACATGTCAATACTATTAAATGGTTTTTTGCTCATCTTCTGCTCTTCAAATTAATCTTTTTTCAAATAAACATTGTCTACCTTAGGTGTCATGGAAATTTCATTTCCTTTTTCTTTAATCAATGTTTTCATGATATCTTCTTGTTTTAGTAATAATTTTATACTATTATTTATCTCAAGACTTGTTTTTCCACACATTTCACTCACATTTTTCTGAATTTTCAAGTCACTACATATTAGATATGCCTATTATATTTTCATACCATCAACTATGGAAAAAATCTCATGAATTATAAATTATTCGCATGTAACCAATTTTTTACTTCATCTTTTGCATCAATATATTATTTATCCTTTATATTAGAAATCATAATATGATCTCTCTAGATATTTAAGAATTAATTTTTATCCTTTTCTTCTTCAAAAATATTATTTCCTTTCAAAACATAGGTTCTATCTTTGGATAGTTTAGTCATTCATTACTAATATTTGTAACCCTCAGGTAAATATATACCATAAATTTCCTCCTAGTATTATTCCATTTTTTGTGTTGGAATATTAGGTAGATTTGTTTATATTAATTTCATTCATTGAGAACCAGTTCTCATTTACACACCATAACTCTGCATTGATTCATGACATATTCCAGGTAATGACATATTATACTAAAAAGAGTAGGAATTATTCTTATATCTTCCATAACACCAAAAAAGAAATATAAACATAGATCTTACAACTTGATAAATATTATTTCCAAAAACATTTTATTAATATGCATTTTTAAATCAATTCTTCTTTTTATTGGAGTTAAGTGATTTTATTAACACAATTCTTTCTCTCTTTGATGTAAGGGAGGATCACTCGCTTATCTTCTTGGTTCATGTAGGTTTGGATTTATTTTTTCACCTCAAATAGTAGAAATAACCATTTTTATTGACAAAAATAATGTGAATATTTAGAAATTTTATTTAGACCATTTCTCACCCACTTGGGAGGATTCACCTTTAACCCTAATAGACTTTATGAAATATTCTATAATATTCCTTAACCCATTATGAAATTTATCAGTCATAGTTTTTGTCTTATATGGTTCTTCCTCCATTGTAGTTATGTTATCCTTAAAATGATTGAAAATATTATTTTGTTTATATTTTCTAAGATTTCACTTCTTGATCTCATTATAGTGCCTAATATCTGTATGAGAATAAAAATTTCCAGATAATGTTTCCTATTTATATTAATGGAAGGTCCATATTTTTATCATGAAATCAGAATGAAATTATGAGAGTGTGAGGAAATCAATCATGTGTTTTTTGACATTGAACTTGTCTTATGGTATCATGGGGTTCTTGGATAGTCATCGAAGGTAGATCGAGGTGATCAGGATACTCTAGTGAAACCTATAGTAACCACTAGCAAACTGGTGGACTCATAACAGCTAGCTTGTTTGATTTTTAAAGAGGGAAATAATCCTTTCCACTAAAAGTGTATGAGGGAGAACCCACCTCCCTTCCTCCTCATTTCTTGAATGTGGTTATATGGTCATCGCCCCTACACCAATTGGTTTTACCCTTAGTTTGTTGTGGTCATCTAGGGAATGTTGATAAAGGATTTGAGCTATGTCTCCACTTTCCTCCACATATTCAACTCTCCTATCATTATAGTTGATTTGTGGAATGTTTGGTTTAGTTAGAAAATGGAAATTGTACTAGAGAATTATCAAATTTACTATTTCCTTTGTAAAATTAATGCATCTAATGTAGAGGACATACCATAATGATGTATGTTTTATTGCATCAATGTTTTCCTCAATGGTAAATCTCGTTTCCAAACTTATTCATGTTTTCTAGTTAGATTAAATTTAATTGGTATTGGTTTTGGATAGACATGTTAGGGTTTGGGCCAGGTATGGTTCTTAGGGTTTCCATTAAGCCTCCGATATTTGTATTACTATGAATTTCAGTGAGATTTGGTGTCATAGTGATTTTCCATTTTATATTCCTAGTAAATTAAATTGAATAATTAATTATAGTTTATATAATTAATTTCTTGATATTCATGGGATATTTTAGGATATTATTTGGTGATATGAAATGGGACTGGGCCTATAGGGGACACTATCGAGTTAGTATGAGTTTGGACAAGATTTGGTGGGGCTTCCATGCCTTAAGAGTAATTGGGAAAATATTCTTGAAGGTTGTTTGGACTGATATAATAATTCTATCATTGTTTTTATTTTTTATATGGAATTTGATGTGTGGGAACACCACTATAGTTAGGGACCTTATATTTCATTAGTACTCTTAAATTAAAGAAAATGTTTAGTTTTGAAATGATTAACTAATTGAGTTCATTAATATAAATGAGTAAGCTCCATGGAAGCGTTGGTCCTAGGGAACTGTCTTAATTCCTCAATTTCCCATGGATGAGGTTTTGATGAGAGAATTTCCATAGAATGGATAAACCCCTCCCAAGGGGTGTGAAGTAATGAGTAATATGAGTGGAACCAAATTGAGTGGACCTTTCATATAATCCTTAAACTCCCTTTGTAGGGGTGTATAGGGAAATTAAAATTCATGGACCTTGTAGAATATTGGGGTATCTGTTGATGTCTAAGAGATATAATGATCATAATATTGACAAGGGGAAAGTGACACTCCCCCATTTTATGTGACCAGGCCTATGTGGACTGACCATAGGAAGAAAACCCATAGGTTGGGTGAGTAGACTAATATAGAGGATTTGAATGTGTATAATTTTATGTTATCCATCTCTCTAGACAGTTTCCAATGTTTCATACCCTAGAAAGCTAGTGAGGTCATTTCTATTGTGACCTTATAGAGAATCATGATGCCATCCCTAGCACATGATATGTCATGATACCTGACTAATATTGGGGAACCCATGTTGGGGGTCCCCATTTGTGTGGAACTAGGGGACCCCAGTGGGTGGTTAAATAACATTTTGACCCTATGGCGGCTCTAAAATGGGGTATACATATTAAAAATGATTTAAAGAATTTTTATACCCTATGATTTATATTTATTTTTATATTGGTTGGGTAAATTCCCATGGGGGTGTTGTTTTATTATTTTACATGGTATATCACCTTGAGAAATCTTGGTTATCTATGGAAAATTCCCTCGTAATGTGGTATTTTATTTTGTATAGAAAACTACCAAGTGATGGTATTTTTCTTATTATATTATACTTTTCTAAGAAAAATATCAAATATTATGTCTTCAATACTTGTGGTCTCTTCCCTCAGTTGAGAAAACACTTACCATACAGGTATTTGATACTATAGATGGGGTTTTGATGGAGATAGATCTCAGATTGTACAATATATACTAGAATTGAGCATTATCGTATAATTCCCTAGGTTGTTGTTAATTAAATGATATGATTGGGAAAAGAAGAACTTCATAGGGGAGGTATGTGATCATCATTTTTATACCAAGGAGACCTAAGTCTGTTATCGGGAGGAGTGATCATCATGATTTGCTCAGATAAATTAAGACTGACTGAAAATTTATTTTTTTTATTTCCAAACACTTTTAGGAAAAGTGATAAACCGCACAACCCTTGACACAAACCAGATCACAACTTGAAAAATCAACAAAATAAATAGAAGCAAAATAACCGCAACCAACCAGCTCACCACAGAACTATATATCATAATACCCGTAATCATCTCCACATCCCACATAAGACTCCCCTTCTTCCATAGACGATTCCAACTCAGGGGCCAATTTATCTCGCATCAAGAAGTATATAATTTTCTCAAAGTTCCCCATATGATTCATTAATGGTTGCACTGGGCAAGGTTGATTGATAAAGCTGTCTTTTTTGAAGTCAGGAATCACACCTTTGTCTCGTTAAGGGAATATCTGGTAAACGTCGGTCGTGGAAGGTATGATTATTATTTCTTTGTTATTCTTCTTAGAGTATCAAAAAGAGTTCCTTCACACTCAGTCATCTTTCCAGTACCTCTTTGGACAATATAATGGTATGAAAGGAAGGCTGGACCACTCAAATTTTCCTTATTTCCCTCATAAGCATTTCTCCCTTTTCTCCTCGGGTCATTAACCATTCAATCCTAAGTATTCCCCCTCCTAGTAAACGGTGTGTTATTATCAATTGATGCATGATACCCAACCGATGTAGCATCCTCTTCTCCGGTTATAGGGAAATCCTCATGACTCAACCTTCCTATATCATGCCCTCATGCACTAGCCCCTTCAGCATCACCATCGAGCATAGGACCAGACTCCAAGCCTTCTTCAAAAATACCTTCCGAAATGACTTCAAATCTGTTGGTAAGGGTGAGGAAGGGTCTTGTTGAGGGGTATAATCCTCTAGAACCCCCAACACTAATCAGAGTAGCCATGCCCGATGTAGCCCCCTATCTCTCCACCTTTTGTTCCTTCACTGTGTTCTCCCTCTCCAAGCTCTGCTCCAAAAAATCCTCTTTATAACATGAACCAGACTGTATTCGAGATGAGGGATTTGAAGAGCCCGCGAAATCCTGCAGTAAACTGTTGAAAACCTTGGCCACCATTGGGTTAACTTGTCTTGCCATAGCACTTGGGGCTTCATAAGTGTGAAAATTCAAACTATCCACCTTGTGAGAATCCTTCTGGAGGTCCTTAACCATAGTACTCGCCTGAATAAAGCCCCCAGTTTTGGACCCCAAAGCCTCTTTGACCAGACCAGCTTTCACAACAACCTATGGACTCTCACCCAGTGTAGCCTCCCCTTTCCTTGCCATAAACTACTTACCCTTGCAGCTAACATCCATCGACGAAGCAGTGTCTCTCCTACGGCAATCCTCTAAAGGATTGCCCAAATGCTTGCAAGATGGAAAAAAAATCAATCAAATTCTCATAAATAACCTATTGCTTCCACCTATAATCTTCTCCAATAGTAATCCATACATAATCAAAGGGAAAACGAGAAGAAACCACTTCAATACAAATCCGAGGATTCATCGGGTGGAACACGACCTTCATGCGGCTATCAGAACACAAAAAGCTTCTTATGAGGTTTCCTATCATAAGAATCACAGAAGGATTCTGAAAAGGTAAAGAAATATTTGGAAGAATTACCTAGACCCCCGGAATAGGAGAATCACAATTCATATGCAAATAGAAAGACCACCATTGGAGAAAGAAATGATATCCGTTGAAGCTGCGAGGTGCCCTCGACCAATCCTTGATAAGATTCGCCTCCGATTCGAAGAAAATCATGACAGGGTGTCTATCGAGCAATTCAAAAACCTATCTTTCTTGAAGATCCCAGAAACTATCACAAAAATGTATGTTCAATCAAGGTCAATTATATAAGGATACAAAATGGTATGGTGCATGGTATTGTGGTTTTGAAGGTTCAAATGATGTGATCAAACATAATGAGACATAATGACAAAGTGTGTATTGATGATAGTTTTGTTTATTTATTTTTATTAGTTGATTATTTATTCTGAAAATGTCACATGAACATATCACTACATTACATTTTTAGTATGTGATCCCATTTGGGGTTTCCTACATAGATTTTTTACTTATACCCTACTCGGGAAACAATTTCACATGGGTACCAAAGCATATATCACATAGATATTGTGGGCATAGGTAGGACTGAGGCCAAAGATTGATATTTTCATGTTTGAGTAGGACAAGATGGGTGAGAGTATGATATATTATTATTGGATGGATCAACGATAGAACATAGATCTGTATTTTATTTCTCATATTTATTTTATGTATACGATCGAGCTAGTATGAGATCATGTTATATGATTATATTACCTACATGATATTATTATTATAGGAATGGATGTTATTTTATTTCTATGTATACTATGGTTTTAGTATTTTGTATATATGTTTTTTGAATTATTTATATTTTAAACACATATATTGTTGGTATAACCTCCCCATAGTACCTCTTTAGACACTCACTACTTGTCATCAACCTTTTTCATTCAGGGAGGTATGCCTGAGGTCATGTGGAGGACCAGTTCAATTATTGTTTATAAAGTGAACTAGGATAGGATGTTACAAAGTGGTATTAGAGCCTGTATTTTGTAATATTTGAGAGTGTAAATATAGTAGACATAGGGATTTGTTGAATCTTGTGATGGAACCCAGAATTTTGTGTCACAAACACCTTTTTTCTAGTGGTAGTCCATATTACATGGGATGGGGTTGATTTTCTTTGTTTTTGATGTTACAATTATATATGATCTCACCTTTTGTGATGCACATGATGTTTGAGATTGATGATGTCCTATTATATTTTTTTGGAACTTTTCCCAATGGAATGAATCTAGTTACATATTTTTATTTCACCCCATAGAGGAAAGAGGAACATCATGCATCGTATCAAGCATGTAGGATGCACATGACATGTAAGGGACTACTACTGAGATTTTTAGCATTGATGAAATGAACTAAAATTTACTTATTTAATTAATAAAAGAAATCTTATTTTTCATATTAACTATTTTATATATTTCAAAATGGAAGTATATCAAAATACTATTAAAGAAATAATATTACAAGTCTTGTAATAATACTGATTACTATAGTTAAGAAAAGTACATAGATATAAAAACCAAAAAATAATTAACATGCAATGGTATACTCCATAGGATCAAACATTGATGTGAGGGTTAAACATTACTTGAAATCCATTAAAATAAATATAATCACTAGGAATATAATTGAAATTATCAAAGTAATTTTAAAAACCTTTGGCAATGAAATTGTAAATATTGATGTTTATTTCAATATATTGGTTATAATTTGAAATGTGACCATTATGATATGAATATTTGATTAATATTAAATAACCATTGGTCAATATGACCATTGTGAATTATAAACATTGGTAATGTAGCCATTTTAAAGTGACTATTATGAATAGTTTATATTAATTTTAATGACAAGATCTAATTGAATGGAGAAGGAAGAAACTATACCATCAACCAATAGGGTCAGTCATTTTGAAGAAAATTTATCATAATTTGGGAGGGAGGTAGGGTTACTAGGGTTATCCCTTAACCACAAACATGTAAATATTCAACAAGTAAGGATCAAGAGTAATCAACTATATGATAATTTTATGTTAGTAGAGATCACTACTAGGTCAATGTTAGCTGATCCACCCCTTGAAACTATCACCATAATAGACATTACCCTTAGGGGGTTTATTGATTAATACAATGTTGTGTTTCTAGACCTTAGTATCATATAAATTAAATTCCCATTAAATAAAATAAATATTTATTTCTTTAATTTCTAGTTTCAAAATTATATTACCTATTTAAACACACTTGAATATAAGATGAAATTGATAAATATATTTTTTTTCATTTATATAAAAGATAAATATATTTTTATGAAATATATTCAATTTTATAATAAAATTAGGTATTTTAATTAGAATTTATATTAATAAATTAGACCTTAAAACCATTATTTATTTTAATACAAATGATAATATTATTTTATAATGTCCTAGTAAATTTTTATAAGTGTTAAAAAGTTGACTTTTTCCTAAAAACACTTATTTTTAAATAAAAAACAATTTAGAATTTTAAATATTATATTATAATAGTAGGAAACTTATTTTGATAAAATAAAAATTATATTTTAATTCATCAGATATAAATTATGATAGGATGAATTTTTTAGAGTTTTCTAAAATACTTTATTTTTCAATGAACAATAAAAATACAATTATGTGTTTTTAGTATGTTTTGTGGATTCATAAATATGTAATAATGATATAACAATTGATAAAAAAACTAAACAACCATAAATATATTATTTTCCTAATATTATGTATTTTAATGGATTTAAATCAATTTTTAAACCTATAACTGACTTTCCATAGACTAAAAATGAAATTATAATTTAAAAAAATATATTTATGGATATATTAAATTTCAATGTCCAAAGTTATATTAAAAAATAGATATCATTTACAATGGGTGAAAATGTTACAAAAAAAACTTAAATGTCTATAACCCTATAAAATAGATAAGCTAATGTTTTTCAATTTTCCAAAACATAGAATTCGAAGACCTAAATTTTGAAATTACCAAACAATTCCAACCCTTTTACTAAAAATACTCACACATACTCTGATTCCTCTCTACTAAATATCTCGTACACATGTAATTCAAATAATTTCCTATCTCCAATGTCCTAAAAGGTGTATCTAGGGACCTAATGTTTCCCCATCTTAACTTTATGATGTTACTTCCCAAGCTAAGGTAATATTCCTCTTTTTATTTTCCATTCATGTACTTATTTTATTGTCTATATACCATTCATCCAATAATTTTCAAAATTTATTAAAAGATATGAAAATTATTGGGGATTTAGTGTAGTCATATGTGATGTTATCTTGGGGATTCCACTTTAACATGAATAATGAAACCAGGGGGAAGGGATCCCACACTAGAAAAGTAAAGAAATGAAATATCCCGAGAGTCCATTGACATGAAGAATTTAGTATCTCAGTTACCTTACCTTCATGTTTGGAGAAGTTCCACTTAATTATTAAAAAGGAATTTTCATCTACCAATATGATAGGAGACATATAAAAAATGGGGTGCCACTCCGATTGGCCATGATCTTTCTAAAAGAAGGATATCTCTCCAAGTGTTTTGGAAAAAATATAGGTCAACCACCATGAAAAGTCAAGATCAAAGATATCCTTCATGGATATCCTTGTTAATCACATACCAAATGCACAAAAAACCATTGGGAAAGATATATTCATTTCCCTTTCTAGTCATGATATTTATTACCCAAATCATGGAATCGTAGCTAGAGGAAGTCAATAATAGGAACCTCCTAGGAAGCCATACCAGTGAATGAACAAAAGGATATCGACACTTCCAATGCCTGATCACCTTAAAAAAACATATGATGATATGTTTCTTTATTCGGGATATGGAAGAAGATGCATTTAGTAGCTAGATAGATTCCCTTACACTATCCCTCAATATCTGTAGAGATAGCATAGTTCTATTAACTTTAGAGTTATAAGTTTCACTTGGGGTAATTAACATACATCATAGAATACCACCCCATCATCCATTTCCTTTCCTTGCATAGAGGACATGTCCTTATTCCTTTTTTGAAAAAAATAATTGATTATGAGTTGGTGTAAATTTATTTGTACTTTTAATCTATGATTCAGACACTATTGGATTTTTTTCCGCATAATTCAATATTTCTTGGATGAAGGATAGATAGAAACTGGATTTATTGAAATTTATTTCTAGAGTTGGGTATCCCAAGTAACTACGGGGAACAACTGCCAAATTTTAGTTCTTGAAATTGATATGATCGCATCCAACAATCCAATGTGAGAGTAGATAAAAACAATAAATATACACTTGAATCATATTCTAGTGGTTGGAAAAAATCCCATTTGGGTCTTCTATACTTACCCAAGATAAGAATTTCCTCAAGGGATATACCTTCCAATACCTCCAAGGTTAGTTTTTCCTACAAACATTGCATCATTCCTGAGATTCTCCTTAAGTTGATAGTCACATCATCCTTCATATTGGCAATCCTTGTCCAAAAATCTTAATGATTCCACCCATCAGAGTGACAATACCAAATAAATAAAATCATTAGGTTTTAAATTATTATCATAATATAATTTACAAACTTAATAATAGAAAACATATGCATGGAACTATAATGAGCACATGGTTGACAAGGGATATTCTGACTCCAAAATTAGAGGTAATGATTATTCCATTTATTAAAGAAGTTAAATATTATTTCAACCACCACATAAAACTATTGGATTTTAATTCTACTAGGAGAGATATTATCATATAATTAATCCATTGTAAATAAAATAATTTTAACTCCTTTCTTAGTATCAATATTTTTAACATATTTCTTTGAGGATAGACTAGAAACGAACACAATAATCTTCCCAAGGTTGATGATCTTGTCAGTATATCATCAGTAGTAATCCAAAACATTATTGAAGCAATAATATATTTTCTAAAAATATTAATAAATAATAAAATATCATCTACTAAGGGTAGGTGTGGTATTTCATTGAAGCATTTCCTCCACTGTAGGGGGAGGATAATTCCTGTGTGAAGACGCATAGAAATGTATCTACTTTTTTTCCCTAGTCTAGAATGAAAATACAATGAGACAAGTATCCCTAAATTATCACCTAGAATGATTTGAATAAACTACATTTCCTACCCATGAAGTTAATTGAGATCCAATGAGAGCTGTAACATCTAAAAAACAAATCAATCACCAAATTGTGAAACCAATGAAAGTCATTACCTTCAAAATAAATCCCCAATCTAACCTATCATGTACTTTATAGATGTCAAATATGATAGGTATATTGGACCCAATGTTTTCTTTTGCCACTGATTATTTCAAGCGCTAGTATAATAGCACTTTTCAGGGTTCCTTCTTTGATAAATCCATATTGCTCCTTGAAAATATAATTGTAGAGTTGTACTAAAAGTATTTCTTTGATAACACAAATGAGGACCTGGTTAGGGATGATTTACATGATAATGGGTCTATAATACCTCAAGGAATAATTATCATTCAATTTTGGAATGAGAACAAGGGTGGTTACACAATCCACTCATGTGTTTCTACCTCCATGGAAGTAGTCCTGAACAACCTCAATAAGAATACCCATCACATTGTCTCATGAACCCCTATATAATTATCTTCAGAATCAATCGGGACTACGTGATTTTTTTGGAATTAAGGGATAAGAGAGTTTCTCATCTCCCTCTCCCATGGTATATTCTTGATGGATCATTTGATCTTCTTCATCACCACATATTGGATAATATCAAATATGTCTTAATGTCCCATTTGATACCCTTTGGATACACAAGCGGAAGGAACAAAAATAAAAGAAATAAAATAGGCCTCAAACATACCTCCCACCACGTTAATGTCATCAATGAAGGAGCCTTCCTCCCTATAGATATTAAATTTTCTATTTATCATTTACCCTTGAACAATGAATAGAAATATCTGGTTTTATTATCCCCTTATTTGAGACATGTTTCCCTATAGATTCCATAATCTTTCCTCTCTTGTTGTGGAAGTAAGTCCATGATATGATCCTATTTTTTGTCATAATCCCAAATAGATTTTCATACCACCAATATTTAATATAAGGCTATATATATTTATTTTCCATATTTTGGGAATACAACTCATGGAATCAGGACAACCAATTAGAGGTCCAAGCTTACTGATCTCCATTAAATCTCTTAATCATGTTGTTTAAATCCACCCATGAATTTTTCTATATTGGTTTAATCCATGAAGTTTGTACTTTTTTGTGTAACTGGTGACATCACTCTGATAGTTAGAGAAGAAGAAACAAACTTTCTCTTCCCTTCAAGGACCTAATATAATGAAGACTAAGGAGTGATTAGATTGTTACTAAAATATATGCGAAAACATCATATTCTAGAAGGAGTAGATAACATGAAGGTTAGCAAGGAAATATTCAAGATAGAATCATGTATGGATGGTTCACTTATAGTTATTACATTGGGTATATTTATTTCTAGTTAAACCCTTGTCAAGGATCCCATTTTGTTACATAAAATGAGCGAAGTCTTGTCTCTCCTCCCTATGGTAATACCACCACATTTCTTCTATTATGTATCAAGGTTTACATCACATTTTCTACCTAACATCTAAGTCTTTTTTTCCAAATTGATCAATCCCATATCATGCCATGATGATTCCTTTGCCAATTCCTCTTGTTTGAAAAAAAGGAGAATAAAAAAGTATGAGATCCATATTAAACCATTGTAATGATGTGCTGGTTTGATACACCCACCATTTCCACTAAAATACTACTTTTCATAAACAAAGTAAAAATATAATGGTTAGAGGGATCAAAATGCATGAGTTCACACAACCCTAATCTATGAGAAAAATTAGAAATTATGGAAGGGTTTTACTTGGGCTCCAGCACCATGACAAGAGAAATACCATGATTATGAAACTTATTTTTTATAATGTTTTTCATCACTAAAGAAAATAGACTGTAGGTGATAAAATTTATATAGGATATCATTATTGGAGAGGCCTCTTGGATTTAACACCTGACTTTGTAATTACCAATGATTTGGATGATAGAAGGGATGGTTCATGTATAGAATGAGGTCTAATAAGTAGCCCAATGTGGGGGGAGAAGAGGTGGTACTGATATCCAAGAATAGGGATTCAAAATTTGGATGAAATAGTAGGGGATCCAAAGGAACAATAATTAAATTTTAAAGAGGAATAGGTGACCCACTAGAAGAAACATGATCTATGTGATGGGGATACAAATAATAAAATTGTAGAAGAATAAATATCTTAGCTCAAATGAAAAAATGTTCTAACTTATCTAGAGGATATAGAGCCAATCAAACCACGATGAAGAAAACCTTTCAAGGACTATATAATAATAGCTCGAGAAAAGAAACCTTCTTGGAACTAGATAATGATTTGGGAGTGGGATCCATCTCATTGAGGGGGTATCAATCCAATGTAGTGATGGGAGGAAGACCACTTACCTTGGAAATAAAAGAATATCCCTGAAAGTCTAGGCCACCAAATTAAAGAGAAACCTCGATAGGTAAAGATGATATCTGAAATCACTCAAGGATATAAACCTTTTGAGGATGAGGGATCATGCCTTTATTAGAGCCAGTGACTAGCTATAAAACCTTGAATTAAAAATTATTCTTCCATCAAGACTCTAAAGAGTAGCATTTTATATAAAATTCCTTAACCAAATCAGCAATAAGGGATTAAAAGTGTTTTGTCCTCAAGATATAGAGTTCTCACATTATTAAATGATACATTGTAGAAGGGATTTGGAGAGATCCAATTCCACTCATAGATACTCTAAAGAATCATCATTCAATTGATGAGTTTTTTCATCCATATAAATGAAAAACAAAGTGAAACATGAATTACCAAGATAAATTAGAGGTTTTTAGAAGGGGTGGAGGAGGCTATAAATATTTATCCACACCACCACATATATATATTCACAGTATATATGAACCTCTATTATCCATATAAAGAGATTAAAATGCAAGTTCCCCAATGTTTTGGAGTGTTGGGGCTAAGAATTCATGAATTCATCCTTACAGGATAAAACCATGAAGAATAATTTATAATTAAATGAAAAAACACCATCTATGATTCTACCCCCAAGAGACCATAAAGTCTTGAAATATTGGTAGAGGTGGTTCATTGAAGCTAAATTTACTCTCCATGTTACATTTATGGAAATATAATGTGGCATTGAAATCCTGTCCCAGAAATTTGACCATCAGAGAATCAACTTGCATGGTTAAACACACCTTGTTCAATGTGACCATAAAAATTTTCTAATGGATATTTTACTAGGAGGAAGAATTCTAGAGGAGGAAAATTTAAAAAAAGGTTCTACTATAATGTCTTTGTTGGATGGAATAGGATATCTTAGATGATAAATAATGAATAATTTAATAAAGGTGGAGGCATTCCATCACCAGAAAAGGGGGAGGTTCCACCCACATTGTATGCTAGTCATGCGGTGAATTCATTTCATGATTTTATCTATTTGAAATTAAATATTCTTACACTATGAATTCAAAAACCATTTCTTCATTAATGGGTATTCATCTAGATGTAACCATAATTTATTGGTTACTTATATATAAGAATCATGTATTCTATTCTCATGGGTGAAAATTATATAATTCGGATGAATTTATTCATTTTTAAAATTAATTATTTTTAGATGAAAATCATTAATTGTTTCCCATGATTTATTATTGAAATTTGTTCCTATGATGTATGTGGGCCACATTAATTTATTCATATAAAGGATGTTCCATGGTAGTTCTACAATGTATTGGGTAAAGAAATAATCTTCAAAGATTACATGTTGTATGATACATTAGTGAATAACTTTGTTAATTATGTTTTATGGTACCTTGGTGACATCTTTGTGAATCTATAATTTTCATGTTGTAAACAAAAGTTGAATGTATGATTAATGATCATTATATTATAATTTTTTTAATTCTATTTTGATGATTCTCTATTTTTAATACTTGTGATCACATTATAAATATTTACTTTGTTATTATTTTAATTGAATTTATGCTCACCCCATTATTTTAAAATATTTTTTCAGGATATTATATGCTGTAAAAGAAACCAAAGAATAATCTTTGATGAATCCTTATAAGAGGATTATAATAAATATTATATTTTCTTGTATGTCGTCCCTAATTTCCAAGAAACTAAACCTGAAATAACCATTTTTATTATTAAATGTTGTACAATGTAATAAATACATTATATATTAAAAAATAAGGATTCCAGATATGGTATCAAAATTTGGGTTTTTTATTTATGGAAATAAGGAATATAAAATAAATTAATACGAACCATAGGTATAATTCCAAATATATGAAAACATCCTAAAATTTTGGTGAAGAATAAATCAAGATTCTTCCCATCAATGAAATATCAATATGGATATTATAAGTGGATGAGGATATGATATAGTTTTACCTATGAGTAAGAAACCTGAAAAGGATCATTGTGTATTAAAATAATAATAACCTAGTTTCGGAAAATTTTTTCTTGTTCCATACTAAGTTTGACAGTCCTAGGGGATATCCTCTGTTTAATTAGATGATTTTTACAAACCATTATGAAAGATATATGGATATTGTATTTATTTGAAGTATATCATCCTTGATGTGTGATATTATAAAATTTTATGATTAATATTTTCTTTTTAAATTATTATAACATTTCCAATAGTATCAAATTTTTCCACTTAGGATATCTTCTTCAAGAAAACCATTTTTGGATATATAACGACTTGTGTAAGGAACTGATGCAACAGATAATGTGTTGCTTCTTTCCCAATATGGGAGATATAATGTTTTTAACATCATAATTATGATAAATAAATTAAATAAGGGCATTAATGAAAACCTAAACCATGTTAATCATCGATCTTCCCCAAGAAATTAACAATTAGTAGTTGAATCGTTCATGAATTAATGAAAACCTATTTTTAGTGGAAACTCTAATCCACTAATCCCAGAATAATTAATTAAAACTATAAAAATGATATTTCTTATACTCCATTTTTCTTAGAAATAGAAATTTATATTGGTTGTATATGTATTATATAGAAAATATAATTAGTGGTGGATACCGATCAATAACATGAAGCGATGGTGTGAGGTGGAATCCATGGAATGAGAAGACTTCAAAAAAATATTTCCCAACAAGTATTTTAATCATACCATTTAAACCAAGATGAGGAGGTAATTACATAATTTTTAAAAAAATATAGAATAAACCATTGTTGAAAATAAGAGGTTAATTTTACATGTCTTTCTCGATACAATTCAAGCGTTGTCATAAATTATGATGGGAATATTTACCAATTATTTAGTGGAATAAGATCCTGTATAGGGAATCATTGGAAATATAATATGTCGAGGGTTATGAAGAGATGGTAAGATGTTCTATAAAAGTTAAAATGGAGTTCATATATACTTAGTGGAATCATTGGAAAAATAAAAATAAGTGAATTTTGGAGATTTTTTTGGAAAGAATGTGGGTGGGAAGAAAGTACAATATCCAATGTGAAACAAATGTAAGAATAATCATTTGTAGAATTATCTACAAGGAAGTGGAAATATCTATCTCTGTTGATGATATTTCTATATAACGTGAAGTGGTCATGAATATGTTATTACTTAACAACTAAATGCCGATAACAAAGATAATATATTGAAATCACATTCGGTTGTGCAATGCTTCAAGTGTGGGGAGCATGGAAATCACACTAATCAATATCCAAACTATCAGATAATAGAGGGAATCTACAATCAACACCATCAAAGGACAGGATATAAAGGTTTTACTATTTCAATAAAAATTGATAATGTAAATCCTTTAAATAATATTTTGGTTGGTACTCTCCTCATACACTCAAATCTATCAAGTACATTGTCTGATTCTGGTTCTATAAATTCTTTTATTTCGTTTAATTTTTTAATGTACATAAAGTCAATCCCTAAACATATAGTGGTAGAGATGTTAGTTAAAAAACCTTGAGGAAGAATTCATGTATCAATTATATATTTGGATTCCCAAATCAACTTTGGCAAGTGAAAAATCTCTGAAAACATGATGGTTGCTCCAATGGTGGAATTTTAAATAATTCTTGGGATAGATTTTTTGTTAAATAATAATGAAAAGATAAA
The DNA here is from genome assembly GCA_963277665.1 of Viscum album. Lineage (NCBI taxonomy): Eukaryota > Viridiplantae > Streptophyta > Magnoliopsida > Santalales > Viscaceae > Viscum > Viscum album. Next base: position 183,975,872 of record OY728155.1, on the reverse strand, counting down.
CTATAAAATCAATTATATTTATTTTATCTTGAAGGAAAACCCCATAGTTATCTTTAAAAAAGATATATCCTATATAGGGTATTTCTATGAACAACCTCATATTTCCTTCATTTTAGAAATGGTTGGTGAAGAGGTAAAAGAAATAAATTTTATAAATACTAGAGATGTACCCATTTTTTTAGTAATACATTGATGTATTTCAGGAAGTATTACATGGGCCTCCCTTAGAAAGAGAGGTATATTTATCAATTTAACTAATAACAAGATATAATCTAATATATAAGACCTGTATATAATGAAAAAATATAGAGTTAGTGGAATTAAATAATAAACTACAATAAGTCTTGGATTTTTTTTATTCAACCAAGTGTGTCTCTATGGGGATTACCTATTCTCTTTGTGAAAAAGAAAGTGGGATCAATGAGGCTATTAATTTATAATGGATAGTTAAACGGGGTGATAGTAAATAAATAATACCATATCTTGAGGATATATTATTTGTTTGAAAAACTTTGAGGGGCTCAATTATTCTCAAATATTGACCTCTGATAAGGGTATCATCAGTTGAGGGTGAATAGAGAAGATATCCCAAATATTGGCTTCTGATCAATATAGGGGCATTAAAATATTGTTGTTATACCCTTTTTCTTGACTAATTCTCCATCCATATTTATGGATTCAATGAATAGAGTCTTTATGGAATACCTAGATACATTTGTTGTGGTATTTTTTTGATGCTATTCTGATATATTCAAATACTCAGGAGAAGCATGAAGATCATCTACAGATCAAATTACAAACTCTATGGAAGGATAAAATATATAGTAAATTAAGTAAATAATAGTTCTAATAATAATAATTTTTATTGTTGTGGAACATCTAGACCAGTGAAAGAATCTCAATGCACTAGTTAAGAAAAATGTTGTAGTTGACTAGCCACATTTTATAATAGTAACTAAGATCCATAGTTTCTTTTGTCTACAAAGATTCTATTGAAGGGTTGAAAAAAGACACAAAATTCCAATCCACTAACCATGTTAACTCAAGAAGGAGTTAAATTTATTTGGGCAATAGAGTGTAATGAATGTTTCTAAGAACTAAAGAAGATGTTGGTTAGTTTACATGTGTTACCAATACCCACTATTGGAGAAGGATATTTTTTATCTATTTTGATTGAAATTTGAATGGGATTCAATGTATTCTTGTAAAAAAATGACAAGGTGACCACCTATGCATCTCAAAAGTTAATCAATCATAGGAAAAAATGTATTAATCATGACCTATGGTTATATACAATAACATTTTCAATAAATATGTATAGACACTATCTTTATAGGTAATATTGTGACATATAAACTAACCATGAATGTTTGATGTATATATTCACACAAAAGGAACTAGGCATAAGAAAAGAAGTTGTTTGGTAGTTCTCAAATACTATGATTTTTCAATTCATTATCATCTTGCAGGAGGAATAAATGTCATAGGTGCATTGAGTAGGAAAGATACTAGTGTTCATGACGTGATAAGGATTATAAGGGATCCATTGATCAATGACCTAGTGTGGTTCAAAATGGGAATCATAATGGATGGGACATCATGAATCTAATCATTAAGTATTTATCGACCATGACTACTATAAATGATCATGAAATAGCATATAGGTGATCCTTTTATGAAAAAAAGATTTAAGATGTGAAATATAGGATGTTTCCACAATTATATATTACTCAAGAAGGCGTATTGAAATTTGGTAAAAGGCTATATATCTTATCTATTATAGAGATAAATAAGGATATTGTTGATGAATCTAATATATTTATATTCTCTATACACTTCATAAGTGTTATACAGTATTGAAAAGGCCCTAAAGGTTCGTGTTTCCCTGAGAGGGGGATGTGGTGAATCAATGATACATTTTTCTATTATGATATCTTTCTTTTGTGACAATCATCAACTCCTACTATAGAATTATCACTTTTATGAAAAAAAACATTCACACATCTACAAGAACAATAGTATTTACAATATTTAATACTTACTAAGTGTATCTAGTGATGATAAGGGGTTGAAAACAATCCACTGCCACACTATCCACTAGAAAACAATACTTTGGTGTGGATTAAACAATTTGTAAATACCCTTACACTTGTGTAGCACTATGATCAATATAAGATTCCACGAGATTTGTTTAACCTGAATGATTTAAAATAAGGTTTTTTACAAGTTATGAAACCTTCACCAGTTAGTTCCAAACATATCACTGTGTTGATTTAAAAAATTCAATTCTATAATTTTTTAAAACACAATTATTCACTTTCATACCAACCCGTATGTATAAACAACTCTTCTGGACTTTATAAAAAACTCATTCTAAAGGATCAATCTGATTCTTCAGTTCGAAAAAAATAATATTGAATAGAAAATCCATAAAAAATTTTAACCAATTATATATTTCCCCATAATTTTCATTTTTATGGGTTGGTCTGATCTAGAAAAACCAGCACATTGTCTCTTTCTTACGCTTGTTATGTTAGAAGATGCTTGTACAGAAATTTATGTCTTAAAAACCTTCATTGACTAGAACTTCCAAAAAACAATCAGCACACACACACACAAACACACTATCCCATATATAAATAGTGTATCCATATAAATGTATGTTTTACTTTCACTTCTATTGATAGGTGTGTCATAAATTTAAAGGGTTAGAAACCACATTTATTTTCCCACTCAACCAAATTAACAAAAACTCAAATTTTATATTCATTGTGACTTTATCTTCGACTATTTCATCACTTCTCAACTTTTATGAATTCTTCTTGAAAATACTTGAATATCCTCACAACTTCATTCTTCTATGAACATCCAAATAAATATTCATTAATTTATATATTCTTCATTATGATGAAACATATGTAAAACTAAAGACTCCCCATTCTAATGTTCTAACTCAAACCATTCTTCCACAAAAATTGTTGAAACTTTGTTAGAGTTCAAATGTTTGTCATAAAAATCATTGAAACTTATATAGACATAAAAATACATGAAAACAAAATGTAAAAAATTCAAATAAATTATTAATTTATTCTGTTTTTAGCACTTCTTCGAACCAAAGAAATCTACATAGGATGAAGTGTAGCAGCCAATGAATTATTGCTATCAGCCTGTGTCTAATGAATTTTTCTGTGTTCCCCAAAGGATGAATTAGTTTTATGACATGTCTAATGAGTCTTTACCCACTTGGAAAAAAACCTTGAATGTTTTTATTAAAAAATTTGTTTTCTCAATGAAAATGGTTGACTATATTATTGAACATCATCTTGTTGATTGGAAAATAATATCATCTGATAGATCGGTCTATATGGACCATCTATTTTATTCGTCCCAACAACACCAACTTATTAATTAGTGATAAAAACAATTATAATCTTCCTCTAGTAGAACTCTTCATTTGATACCCTTTTAACACTGACAATGTGTCGGATGTATCCGTTCTATAGTTTCCTTGATAAATCTATGGAACATCTTGTCCAGGGGACCCATGAATGTAAAGACTTCTTTTCTTCCATAATACCTATAACTGATGATTGATCTAATGGATTGGTTTATTCGGTGGTTTATATAGTATGATATTTCAGCCCATTCAATGGATCAGTAATTCAGTGCTTATGCAAAATTTATGACTTTAGAAAACACAAATTCCTTGCCTTTAGAAAAAAACTATATATACAGATACTCATGCTAATGAACTATAACTAGAATTCATCAACATCATAAACTCTATTCTCCCATAATCTCCTCCTCGTATCACGAATTCATTATTATGTTATGAACATTAGGATTGACCTAACATCACCTGATTTACAAAACCTTTTCACCACATTGTTTTCACACCACATAGATCATAAGTTTTTTAGAAAACACATGATATTGAAAACTTGAAAAATATAAATTCATCATTAGATTTATTTTAAATACATTCCAAATATGACATAACTTCTCATACCGATCAAAAACTTCATTCTAGATAGAATATCAGTCTTAACAAATTATGAAAAAACACATTATGATAACAGAAAGCTGAATTAGATTCACATTCTTAAGAACATTTTATCTCATTCACAGATTATGTTATTACTTTAATCTAGTCCCCAAAAACTACAATTTGTATTGGTATTTCACAATAAAAAAAATACAGAACTAACACCAACCCATTTTTTCATCATCTGAAAACAACATTCATCCAACATGGTCCCAACATTCCCCCACTTTGTATTTTTTACTTCTAAGGTTCATAAATCAATAAAAATTATAAGTCAAGTTATGGGTCACTCATAATAAAATATAATCAAACTTGAGAGGCTTCATTGTAGGAAAAAATAATTATTAATAGCAAAACCATGATGTCCATAACTCGTGAGTTATGAAATATTTTCAACATTTCAAACATTCCACCTTTTCTAAACATATTTCTTCTTATAAATACATATTAATTACATGAAATTCAATAAAATATTATGGAATCTCACAACCCTACATGATTATTTTATATCTTACACAAAAATCCCTATATATACGTGCTTTCATAGATGTTTTAGCACATATCAATTGATAGATTTATTAAATAATTTTTTCTCCCTTTTAAAACACCATCCAAAGACTAGACGAGAGAGTGTATAGAAACAAATACCTCAACCATAGAGAGAAAGCAGCTAGATTCCCATATTCATCCTCAATTTAAAAAATTATTCTTTTGGTTATGTTTTTTTGAATATGTCTGTAACTGTTCCTGATGTAAAAACATAATCCAGTATGGGTTGATTCTCCTCCACATGTTCTTTGATAAAGTGATATTTGATATCAATATATTTTGAAGAATAATGTTTAACTGGATTTATTTTAAGGATTATAGAAATATTATTATCACAACACAAGAGATGAGGTTACTTTACTTCAATGAATGTCTTCCAACAACGTATTCATCCATATATGTTTTGTCACAGCTTGAGTGGTGGAAACTTACCAAATATCATCCATGCTAAGTGTTACTGAATTCTATTTCTTTGTATTCCACCATAAAAAATTCCCAATAAACAATACACCACCAGATGTGTATCTTTTATAACATACATATCCTTCCCAATCAGTAGCTATATATACAAAACAATACATTATTTCTGAGCTATCTTACCTGATTCTGAAATCTATTTTTCCTTTGATATATATAAAAACTATTTTCTATCCAAGAGATGTGATTATTTTTGGATCACTTTTTAATATTTCACATAAATAAAAAATATAAACAATATCAAGTATAGAGGTTGATAGATATAAAAAACTCTCAGTTAGATTTTGAAACTCTTTTGAGTGAAATGCCTTACATTATCTATATTTATATTTCTTGGTTCCCACTCAAATTGTTGTGTATTGTTTTTTTTAATTTCCCTTTACAAATATATTAAAAAGTTCCTTAGAATAATTTTCATGAGAAAAACATGAATTTATTATTTTATGATATTTGTAATCCATGAATGTATTTAATTTCACAAGGCATTGACATTTCAAACAACTTATTCATCACATCAGAAAAACATTCAAAATTTCATTCATCAATCTTATAAGAGGTAATATAATCAATATAAAAAATAATAATGAGGGAATTATCCTAACTATTTTAGATGTATATTTTTCTAGCAACCCTTCCTTTCATAAAGTTCTACATTATTAATTGGGTATCCAATTTCAAATATGATGACCTCAAAGCTTGCATTATCCCATACAAGGATTTCTTTAACTTTTACTCATAACATTCATCCTTCCCAATTACAAAACCTCATGGTTGTTCAATATAAACTTCTTCATTATTTCATCCATTCATAATTGATGAATTCATGTCTATATGAATAAATTTATATCTTAATCATATAATAATTATAATAAAAACATTGGTTGTTTATAACCTTGCCACTAGAGAAAAAGTCTCATCATAATCAGTACCTTCAATTTCTGAGTAACCTTTTTTAACCAATATTTCTATATTTCGTATCACTTCACCATATTCATTGATCTTTTTTCAAAACACAAATTTTGTACCAATAATATTTTCTTCACTTGATTTTGGTACAAGATCCCATGTTTTATTCTTCTCAATTTGATCCAACTCTACATTGATAGTATAAATCCATTACGGAATCTCAAAAGTTTCCTTAACATATTTCGACTAAAATTTTGAAGAAAAATAATTATGTTTATGAAATTTGGATTTCCTTATTTTTTGAACCTTTTTATATTGATCATCAATAATTTTTTGACCTTCCACAAATTTCCTCAACCTAGGATGAGATATCTGAAATTCTTCATTATCTTTAGTGATAGATGTGCTGAATTCTTCAATTATTATGGAATACTAATTTTTGGGATCCTTTTAATGTTTCACAACAATGTTTTTTCATCCTATTCACCTTATTCATATACATGTGTTTGTGAAACATATTTCAAATAATTTTCAAGAACATTTACATCAATAAAATCATGTATTCATTCTATTTTGTTATTGAAACACCTACATCCAATTCTATCTAGTTTATAGATATAAAATATTCCATATTCAGAGATTATATCAAACATTAAAAGCATTTTACCTTTGTTATTTATGATTTAGGGGATCCCAAAAATTCATAAGTGTTTAAAACATGGAGTTTTAACATAATAAATTTTAAAAGGAGTCATATCACAACAAGGTCTGCAGAAAAACTTATACAGAATATATATTATTGTTTTTAGAGATTTACTATAGAAGTAGTGAGAAAGGTCATTCTCAATCAACATTATAGAACCATATCAACAAAAATTCTATTATTCCTTTCATCTGCACCATTTTTATGGTATGTATAGTATGATGAACTCATGATGAATTCCATTTTTAAAAGAAAACCTCTGAAATATTCATTATTGTACTCACCATCATTATCAGTTCATAACATCTTTATAGAATACCCACATTCTATCTCATATATTCTCTTAAATCTCTAAAACATATTTTGAGCTTTCAATTAATGTTTAAAATACATAATAAAATTAATTTGAGTAAAATAATCCTTCAAAAAATGATATAATTATCTCTGAAATTTGATTGTTTTCTCATTAGATCACAAATATATAAATGGATTAGTTTTAAGGGGTGAGTTGAAAGAATTTCAACATTGTTATACACTAAGTTTCTAATCTTACATTTTTGAAGAATATAACAACATAAATATCATACTATTGCCATATCAAGAATATAATGGTAACTGCCACACTTTTAAATCATTCTCATGTTTCGTTAACACATATTTCCCAAAAGTTTATTTCACAAATAATTTAATTCTATCATGATTATATAATATGAATTATCTACTTGACTAACTTGAAAAAACCTTTCCTTTTATACGTTGATGTCTTGTAAAAACTTTTCCATCATCCTCTATTTTCAAAAAAATAACATCTTTTCAAAAAATATCTTTGTTTCCTTCATCAAAATTTTATGAAAAACTAATATAATAGTTTTTCAACCAATCAAGAAATAATGATTTCTTGCATTTCATATTTTCTTATCTAATAATAGAGGATATAACACCTTTGATTTTGAGTAATTAATTATTAACAAATGTTAATTTTCACACATCAAAATATTTCACAATCTTCAAGAATTTAAAATCTTTGTTCCAATGATAAGAACACCCACTATCAAATATCATGTGTCATTCTCCTTTTTATAATTGAGAGAAGTTTCCAAATCAAGATATTTTTCTTTCCCTTTAAAATCCTTCACATACGGCTTTAGAGAAATGTTGTAAACATGTTTTTTTCTAGTAACAAAACCCGACACTATTTTGTTTGATGTTCAGGTTTCTCACACATATTAGAAATAGTTTCTAGATGTTAGATCCTATTTTAAACATTTAGGACAACTTTGTTAGATTTATTCCCTTGAGAGGATGGAATATCCCTAAATTTGTTTTGTAACTCATGGGATAATTGTAATGTTGTTTAATAGACCATCATTTTTTTGTATCCTCAATTCCACCATAATATGAGAGGTAAATATAACAATAATATTTACCTCTATAACATCCATACATCTTGGAGTTGTGAACATTTTTTTTGAAACATTCTTCTCTTTAACATAAGAATTTTTTGACCCCCAATCCTTCACTTTTCACCCTAAATATTCTCTATTCATTTGGATTTACTCTTAATATTATTAGAATCATATATAGTGTAATTTTTTTGACTCATAAATTTTAGAAGATTTGGAATTTCTGCCTTTTTTTTGTTTTTTCCACATACACAATTTTATCAGACTAATTTTCTTAGGAGTGTTATCAATTTCCTCTCCAACCTTTAATGGTAACTTCTTTATAATATTCTCAAGTTCAACTTATTTCATAAATTTCCCCAACATTTGATATAGAGTTATTGAAACTTGTAACTCTCTGAGAATCATTAATAGTCTTTTGTTAAACAAATTCCAAATCTTCTTATTTTTCCTTCAACATTACATCAATATGTTTATTCTGATTCCATTACTTCTCAAGAGGCTCTATAATATAATCCAATAGTTCCATAAACATCTATTTAATTTCATGAATATATTCTTGATTGTTTGTTATCATACTTTCCTGCTTTGTCTTCTTAATTTTTCTTTCATTTTTAACGATATTTTTAATACATTCTTTCAAATATATTTTTAGTTGAAATTATAAAAAAGTCTCTTCTTGAGAACAAATAATTCGAAACAATTAATCATTCACTATAGAAATAAACATATTTTCTATAATAATTTTAGTATAATTTTTATCTTCAACTTCACTACCATAATTTTAATTGTATTTAGAAAAAAATATTCTCTTTTTAGATTTAGAGAACTTTTTATCTTTTCCATTGGAATATTTTTTTTTATTTTTCACCATGTTTCTCCCAAGATCATGTTAGCCATGTATCATCTTAATCACTATCTTGTTCATTCATATTTCATGGAAAATTTGTAGAAAGTGCCTAATAGTCCTACATTCCAAAAATTTCATGGTTATCTTCCCATAATAATTTACTATACCTCTTTTCACATTTTTATAAAACAAGGGTAACAATTCATCAATATTGTCACTAAAGTCCTTTTTTACATAGAATCATAAACTTATTCAACTTTGAGAATATTTTTATATTTTTGTTTCCAAGAATCATTTAAGGAATTTTTTCAATCGTACTTTCCTTTTATTTTCAAAAAATTCTCCCTTATAATTTCTAAATTAATGATAGTACCATAATGATCATCCAAATATAGAGTTTCAATATCTATATATACCAAATATGAATATTTGGTGTCAAAATTATTAGGAATAAACCTCCAAATCTCTTCCACAATAGTTAAATATTCTAAATTCACACCATGGACTATTAGGGTATTAACAATATCATTCACATTTGTAATGAAATCACTAACAGATACAAACTAACCCATTTTTAGATCATCATATATTATCCTCGAAATTTTTAACATGGCTTTGTTCACCTTTGTATTATTTTTGAAAATGTTTTTTAACTTCTCTCAGATAACTTTAGAAGTTGAAAACCCCTTCTCTCTAAGGAATTCACATTCATAATGTGATGAAATTAATGAATTATTATCTCTTCCATCATTCTAACGATTTTTCATATCCACATATGTAAGAGAATTATTTTTAAAATGTGGAGGAAATCCATATATAGAAATTTATAAAACATAATACCCAAGAGAAAAAATATAAAAAAACATTATATCATTTTAGATATGATATTTCATTCCATTAGAGTCTGGAATCCACTTTCATTTAACACATTTCAAATTCTCCTTAAAATATTCTCTTCAAAAACATCCTAAAATAGTACATAAGGGGAAACTCATATTTGATACCAATTGAAAACTCCATGCCAAGATTAAGGTATCACTCAAAAGAGGAGGATGTGAATTAGTGACATATTTTTTCTTTTATGTCTTCTTCCTAGTGTAACAAACTGTACATACTATTAAATAATTATAACTTTTTTGAAAAATAGCATTTAAAACTCCATAGGAACACAAGTATTTATAAGGTTAACTACTCAATAAGTGTAGCTAGTCCTCATAATAGTTTAGAAACAATATAATACCAAACAATCCACTATAAATCAAGAATTTTTCTGTATACAAAAAGTAGGAAATACCCATACACTTTTATAAAACTATGGTTAATGAAACATTACATGATATTATTTTAGAATTATGAGATAAAATAATTTTTTTAACATGTTAATAAAACTTCACCAGTAGGTACCAAAAATGTTACTATATTTCTTTAACGAATTCACTTTTTTAATTCCTTAAAGAACATTTATTCACTTTCCAACCCAGTATCAAGTATAAAAAAATCTTTAGGTCTTCATTCATAAACTCATTCGGATATCCCAATTTGATTCTTCATTCCAATTCTTTAGTTTGGAAATAATAAATTTTAGTAGATACTCAAGAAACAATCACAAAAATCATATATATTTCCCATTAAATGTTAGTATGATTTCTTGGTATGATCCAGAAAACCTTGGGCACTATCTATTTCTTACGCATCTTCTCTCATGAAATGTTTCTCATGAAGGTTATGTCCGAAAAACCTTATTCAACAAGAACTAACATATAAAAATTATAACTCTCTCTCTTATGCATGTAAAAAGTTAATTTTTTGAAATTATGTTTTACATACAATTTTTTATAGGATAATGAAAATAAAATGGGAAGGAAACCACTTTTATTTTCCTTCTCAACCAAATTTCCAAGAATTTTTTTTACATTTATTTTGAATTAATATTTGACTATTTTAGTGATTATCAACACTTCTTAATTCTTCTAAAATCTCCTAGAATCTTCTCAAAACACCAACCTACAATGAACATACAAACAGATCGTTAGTCTAGTGCATATCTTATTCTGATTATTTTTTGTCATTACAATTAAATATATTTTATACTAAGGACTATCCATTCTGATTTTCCAAATGAACTTGTTCTACCATAAACATTGTTTCAAATTAATTAGGACACAAAAACTACTTAAAAAAATCACAACCTCTGAATACATCGAAACCTCCTTGAGGAAAATATTGCAATGTCTTCAAAACAATTCTTCTTTTCTTCAATTGTACAACACTTCCATATATTGAATAAAAACATTTCTGACGAAGTCGAGAAACAAATGAATTCTTAGTGTCAACATGCATTTGATGAATAGGTCTCTGTTCCCCATCTAGTGAATCAACATAATGAATTTTCAGATGAATCATTACCCACTTGGAAACAAAACTTGATTTTTTTGAAAAACAATTATCTATGAAAATGGATGACTACATTATTGAACATTATCTAGATTATCGATCATTGGTCTCATCCAATGGATTGGTCTCTATAGATAATATATTTTAGTAGTCCAAAAAAAAATCAACTTATGGATCAATGAAAAAAACTATTCCAACCTTCCTTTGATCGAACTATGCATCTGATTCCATTTTAAAACTGATTATGTGTTTGATGGATCGATGTCACAACTCCTCTGATGGGTAAGTTGAAAAACTTATCCAACGGACCAGTGTAAGTAAAGAATTATTTTCTTCCATATTCTAAAACATTTATTATTCATCCTATGGAGGAGTTTTTTTGGTGGACCAGATAGTCTGATGTATCAGCTTATCCAATGGATTAGTCTTTCAACACTTCAGCAAAACATATTACTTTAGAAAACTCAAAACATTCACACTTTAGACAAAAATATGTATGGTAATACTCACACTGATGATATATGAACCAAAGAAATCAACATAATAAACTCACTTCTACCACAAACTCTTGCCTATATTATCACTTCCTCACGATGTTAAGAACATTAGTATCCACATAACATCATATAACTTAAAAAACTATTTATCCACAATTCATTCACAATGATTGGACCACATGTTTTTTATATAAGTAAAAATATTGAAAACTCAAAAAATAGACCAACATCATTAGATTTATAATATAGACATTTATACTCAGATTCGACGTATAATTCTGATAAAAAACATCATCTTTTACACAATATGATTCATAAAAAGAAATTCATCCAAAAAAATATAAGAAAAGAATACCTAATATGATCGACTTCATTAAAAATATTACACCTTATTCATAGAGTTGGGTAAAAATTGAATATGACCAGTAACACTTAAAAAGTGAATTTATTTTATATAATTACAATAAAATACAAATGAAACACCAACCACTTCATTTATAATCCGAAAACAAATTTTTTCCATCATGGTCCCAAAATCTATAAGGATCTTTGTGATCATTATTGGTGTAATAATATGAAAAAGGGATTACTTATTACCATAATAGATGGTTGGTGTGTCAATAAGTAAATTCTTAGTGAAAACTTCCTAAATGATTATTACAATAACAACCCATACAGGTATGGAAGTTGGAAAACATCACTCTAGAATTTTCACTAAACTTCCTATGAAAACCAAGGGAAAAAATTCAATATGGGTAATCATCGATAGATTGATAGAGTTTATCAATTTCATTTACAAAAGAGAGAATTTATCCCAAAATCTATAAGATTGCATCTATATTCAAGATTCATTGAGATAACATTGAGTACCATTATCGATTTTTTATGGATAAGATAGAATATTTACTTCTATTTTTGGAGGATCCTTCTATAGGCTATGAATACGGAAGTAAACCTAATTATATCCTATCATCCTCTAACTAATGGGTAGTCTAAGTGGAAAATAGAACAACCAGAAGACATGTTAATTTCTAGATGAATTGATTTTCATGGTATTTGGGACCAACATCTTCCACATGTTGAATTATCCTATAAAAATAGTTTCCACCCATGTATTCAAATTGTCCCTTTTGAAGTTTTCTTTGGAAAAGGGTGTAGAAATAAAAAAATTTGGGAAGAAGTTGGATAAGTAAAACTATTGGGATGTGGAAATATAAGAAAGACTACAGAAAAGATACAAGTTATTTAGAAATACATTAAGGAAGATAAAATTCAATATAAAATATATTTTTACAACTGATGTAATGACATAAAATTTTAGGTTGGGGATAATTTTTTTCTCCCAATATCATAGTGGAAAGGAGTAATGACATTTGGAAAGAAATATATATTGAGTCCAAATTGAATTATCCCATTTGATATTATATATCATGTTTGATATATTTTATATAGATTAACACTACCTCCAATGTTCTCTAATGTCCATGATTTCTTCCATGTTTCTCTATTGAGAAATTATATGTCTGACCCAACACATATACATGATATTTATGGTGTGTAATTTGAACTAGACATTTCTTAAGAATAGAAAGTTATCTAGATTAATGATAGAATGGTAAAAGTGTTGAGGAACAAGACCACATGGCTTGTTAAAGACCTAGAGTGAAATCAAAAGCTTGAAGGAGCTATTTATGAACCTAAAGGGGTGATGAGGGAAAACTACTCCAATTTGTTTTAAGGAATTATTAAAATTTCTAGGAAGAAATTTTTACTGGGGGGGTTTAATGTAAATAAATGAAAATTACTTTGATTAAGAAAATAAATCTTCCTTTTAATAATGAATATTTAATTATATTTCATAATGGAATTATATAGAAAGACTATTAAAAATTGAATATTACATGTCATGTAATAATACTGATTACTACAGTTGGGACTGGAACAGGGACAGATAATCAAAATAATAATAACCATGAAATATTGTAATTCGTAGGATCAAACACATTTGGATAGATTAATCCCATCACTAATAATATTAAAAGAAAAATAAATGTTTGGAATATAATTGAAATTGTAAAATAAAGTTTAAAAACCTTTGGAATGAAGTTGAAATTTTTTATTTTTGGTGATATATATAAGATGTAATAAGAAATGAGACTATTATTATATGATCATTAAATTGCTATACATAACCATTAGTCACTATGACCATTGAGAATTATGAATGTTGGGAATGTAGATATTATAAATTTACTATTAGGATTAGTTTATATTAAGGGAAATGATAAGAGTTGATAGAATAAAGAAGGAAGAAATGTTGTCCTTAACCAATGGGGCCATTCCTTCTGAAGATAGTTTATCATAACATAGGAGGAAGGTAGAATCACTACGGTTCACCCTTGGAAAATCCTAATTAGAGAATCAACAACTAAATATCTAGTATAATTGACTAAATTAAAAGTTTATATTAATTGAGATCATCGTTAAGTCAATGTTAGCTGATCCACCCCATGAAGCTATCATCAATGGACACCTTACCCTTAGATAATGTGCTAGTGTAATATGGGGTTATGTGTCTAGAATTTAGTATCATTAAAGAGTAATTTACAATATATATATGTGAAATTTGTTTCATCAAATTTAATTATTATTTTATTTGATAAAATACACATAAATATATGATGACGTTGATAAATTGATTTCTGGATGCTAATAAAATATATATGAATTTTCCAAAAATATAAACTCTTTTATAATAAACTCTATATTTCCAAATAAAATTTATCAAAATAAAATATTCTTTTAAAACACTATTTTTTTAAAATAAATGATAATATAATTATATAATGGCCTAGGAAATGTTCAAAGTGTCAGAAAATTAGTTATGTTGTAAATTGTTTTATTTTTCAATAAATATTTTTTTCACTTAATAGTTAAAATTATACTATGTTGGAAATTGTTTTCATAAAATAAAAATTATATTGGAAATCATCACATTAAAATTCGGTTGTGGTGAAATTTTGATAATTTTCTAAAATACTTTATTTATCAATGAATAGTAAAATACATTTTTGTTTTTTTGTATTTTTAATGACTTTGTAATTATGTAATAATGATGTAATAATTTATGAAACTAGATAAATAACCATAAAAATATTATTTAATAAATTTTATGTATTTTAATGGATTTAAATCAATTTAGAAACCTATATATTTATTTCCAAAGTTCAAAATGGAAATTATGATTTAAATTTTTTTTTTGAAAATTTAATTTCCCATGTAAAAAAATTAATCCAATAAAATAGATTTTGGATATAATTGAATAAAATATTTTAAACCACTACTCAAATGTATATGACCATGTCATAATACCATTCTAAATCCAATAGATAATCATTTTCCACAACCTAAAATTTCTATACCTAAATTTAGAAATTAATAAAGAGTTGTTCCCCTTTTGCTATATATACCCACCCACCCTCATATTCCTCTCCACTCCAAATATATTAATCACAAAATTATTCTCATTTCCACCATATAAAGTCCCTCTATGTATTCTCCCTCATCCTAATGTTTATTTATCCAATATTTTGGAAGTTACATCAAATGGAGGGGGAACTCTCCTCATTTTCTTTTCCATTCAAGTACCACTTTTGTGGTGTATCTTCTATATATTGATTTATATTATTTTAATTCACTTTTTTTATTATCCCATTATTTCCAAAATAATATTTTATCAATAGGAGACCATCATTACCTCTCATTATACATTTTAAATAATCCACATTTTATACCTATTATGTTTCATAATTTGATTCATGATTTTTTATATTTCACATGAAAATTTCTTATACAGTGAGTACTCAAACCATTTTAGTATTCAAGGTAATTCACCTAGAAATAACAATAATTATTTTATTTTGTAATTACAAATATGAAACCAAGATTCATTTATAATTGGTTAAAAATTATATAATTCTCATGTCTTTAAGTATTTATGAAATTGATTAATTTTATAAGAAACTTGTTCATAGTTTCCAAAAGGTTATTATTAAAAAGAATTATTATGATCAAAGTGGAACACATGAGTTTATGAACATAAAGGGTGATCCTTGGAAGTAGTAAAATTCATCAGGTAAATAATTAATCTTTATAGGTGGAATGTTTAATGATATCATTGTGAATAACCTTGGTAATTATGTTTTATGACACCTTAGTCATATGTTTTTGAATGTCCCTTTTTTATTTTTTATCCAATTACTATGTTATGAATCATGATAATTATATTATGATATTATTTATTCTCAAATGATCATTCCCTATTTTAGGTCTCATTATCACATGCGAAATATTTCCTTTGTAACACCCTTAATGGGTTTTTTATTCACCACATTACATTAATGTATGTCCTAAGGATGTTATATGTAGTAAAATTAACCAAGGATGAATCTAATAACATACCTTTTAAGTGGATTGAAATAGATTTTTTGTTTTCATGTATTACATACAAAATTTTCATGAAAATAATCCTCAAATGATACTCTGTATTATTAACTATTTTAATATATAATGAAATTTTTATGTATTAGAAAGGTAGGATTCCATACCTATTGATTGAAACTCAGCTATTTAAAGTGTCAGTAACTACTCCAAAATCATTATATGATATACATAATTTGTAAAATTCAAATTAGTTGGGCCAAAATGTATATATTCAATTTTTTGATGTGTTTTTTTATTGATACTATATTGATGACGATAGAGCTACCCCACTTGTGGTAGGTGTGTAAAGGCACTAGTGGGCCATGTTAGGCACATAGTGCCTAAGAGTTGGACCCCTTATGGGTTATTCTATTTTAGTATCATACATTTAAATTTTCGTCAAAAACCCATATGGTGTTTTACCATTTGTATTGAATGTAAATTCTAATTAATCGGTCTAGTGGGTTGGGTTTTCCTTCATACAGATTGCTCGAGATAATGTCTTCAGTTGAGACACAAGTGACTGATGAGATGTTGATTTTCCCTAGGGTATTCTATCTTGGGATGCTTTTAAAAAATGGTAGCATTATGGGAAGCTATGTTGGCATGTAGTTCCTACAATATGTTGAGGCCCTAAATGAGGGGTTTTTTCTCATTGATCCATGGGGGTTTGAGATGAGAAAATGGATGATGTCTCATGAGTTATGACCATCTGCATGTTATGGCCTTGGCCTTGGTGGTAGGCCTATAGAACTATATATGTGACCATGTTTTTTGGAGAGTTAGTGTATTTTGAGATGTGAGGGTAACCCACCCGAGGAGTTAGCCAAGGTTTATGAGTATTTTATAGATCTAAATCACGTGTAGGTTATTTTTCTCAAAACCAATGCATGAGAGGCTCTTGGGGGTTATGAAATAGAATGTTTTTGTTTTAAGTTCATGAAAAAGAACATTGTGTGATTTGGTACAGTAACAACCCACTATTTTATGGAATTCCTCTTTTAAAACTTAATTTATTCGACAATATATGTTTCACACAACACCAATCTTAAACCAACAATGACATGCAGTTAAATAACATTATTTTAAAACGACCATTATAACCTTACCAATAAATTATTGGAATGAATAGTATTTTACATATTATGAAATTTTTGTATTATATATTCAATAAAATGTTTTGACATTCACCCAAATGATTTTATAGGCATAAGATAAGAATGAAGCCAATTTTACCTGTTAAAATGCTATATTTTTCAAACAACCAAATTTACCACATTTTAATGGTGAACATGTTTTAAAACTAAATTTTGATGGTTTTATAAATTATATTTCTGAAAATAAATATTAGTTTTTAAATCACAATATCAAAATTTCCTTTGGTTAAATTTTCTGTATTTTTCTGATAAATTTCATTTTTGATGAATAATAATGTGACTATTCAAATAATGTTGTAACCATTAGAATAATAATAGGACCAATAGGTAACTTCACTTATAAAAGTATAAATATATTTTGGGTATCTTATAATTGAAAAAATTTTATATTTATATCAAGGAATACATAAACAAATATTTTAAAAATGATTAACTATGTGTTGGAATTTTTGTTAAACATAAATATTTATTTAAAATATTATATGTAATATAATTATTTGAAAGAAATTTTATTTTCATAAAATAGAATAATAAATCAATATTTTATTGTACTTTTATTATAATTAAATTTTATAATACCATAATTAAATTTTCAATGTGTCATAAAATCAGTAATAATTTTAAAATTGGGAATTTTTGAGTAAATGATTATTTTAATTAAAAATTAAATTTCTAATATTTAGAAAAATATTTTCATAAATGGGAGTTCATTTATTAATTCTACATATTGAATAATCGTTTGATAAATATTTTTGTATTTCTCTAAAATACTTGAATTTTTGTTAATAGTAAAATATGTTAATTTACTATATTTAAATTATAATCAATATACATGAACTAAAAAATCATGCATGATGTAAAAACCCTTATTTAAAACTCAAATTCACAAAATAATATATTTAATACTGTAATAATTATTATTTACTATCTTGAGAAAAAATAATAAACATATGAATAGAAGTTTAAAGAAACACCCCTCTCTTCTACTATAAATACAAACCTCACAACATATTCTCCCATCACACCTCTTAAGAATTAAATATTTTCCAATTTATAAACAATAATATTCCTCAATATGTTCCCCATGTCTATGATTTTTTGGTCTCAATAAAACACCAACACCAACTTCCCTAAGTAGGTTCTTAAAGAGAATAATTCAAGAGGTAAAATACTCTTTTTCTTTCTTTCTTTATTTTCATATCAATTTCTATTATTTTATTATATTATTCTCACATAATTTGTTAAAAAATTACTCATAACTCTAGAATATTATTTATAATAAAGTTTTATTATATAAATTTAAAATACACCATCAATTCTCTTCTCATATTCTTTTTATTCTAAATATGAAAACATCATCAATGAGGTGCCGATTTACCGCCATCGTGGATGATGTGTCTTCATTTTTCAATTATGCCTTCAAGGATGGTAATAAAACAATTTTTATTGATAAAAAAGATTAGTATATATATATTAAATATTATTTAATATCCTCTAAAAAGTATATATAAATACATTTAATTAATGAAACGAACCTAGTTTGTGTTGATCGAAAAACCGCCAAAATAATCTAAATGATTATCAATAACATCTTTTTTAATAGATTATCCTCAACCTAAATAACCTAATAAAATATACAACCATTTAGTCTCCTTTAACATCATTAATAACATATAATTTTAATTCTATATAACTATTATAATTTTACAAGATCTTCCATACAAGTATACAAGTATACTGATCCTGAAAACCAAGGAAATGAACACTCCTGAATGATAAAATTGTATCTTATAACAAATCAAAGTAGCCATAAATGATCTTAATAAAATTAAAATAGATTAAATAAATATATTATAGGTTTTGAATTAAGTTATAAATGGAAATAATTTCTTCATCTAAGATATTATGTACAAGTGCAGAACACATTCAGGCATAAGTTACGACTTTCTTTCCAAACCTCCATTTTTTCTTCGGGATATGATTTCTCTCCCTTTACCTTGATGAAATTATTCATTATTTTTATAAAATTTATATAAATTATGTGTTTATGTTCCAAAATCATATATCCAAATCATTTCAGTGTTATGTTGTGGATAAATATATGTTTTAAAAATGTCCCCTTCTCAAATCATATCGATAAGCAAGCCCTGTTAAAGGGAACTTCCCGATTTATACCCATTTTCAAATTCACCCCATAATCTGTTTTATTCCGGCATTTGTTTTCTAAAATAAATAATTTTATCAAGAAAAACTATCTTTTTTCATTTATAATTTAATAAAAAACAAATATTCATTGTTGACTTTAAATGATCTTTAGTATTTTTCCTCAAACATCACTAAAGCGGATCATTTCTAAAGCTTCATAAATGCTCTTTTTACATTTTTAACTAAAATTGGAAATAATTTATTATTAAAATATAATATAACTTCCCCTATTATTTATTTTCTAGGATTTACATTTTTATAATAATATTTTATGAAAAATACAAATGATTTTCAAAAATAACTCTTTTATCCAAAGTAAAAAGTGTATTTCTCACAAGAATTATTTGATAACATTATTAGAGTATTTTTATATTTTTTAACACACAATGTTTAATCTTATGATTAATTCTTATTGATCATTTATGATATCATAAAACATATTTTATTAAATTTTTCATGATTTGTTTGACTGTGGATGTGCTATTTTGATACTATTCAACATATTACTCAGAAAGGTTAGTGATTATGTTTACTAATTTGGGAAAATTATTTACATATAAAATGTATATGTTTTTTATGATTCACTATATTAATATGAGGAATTAATTGGACTTATAAAGTGATGTGTGTCACCGTCTATAGTCCCTTATTTCATCGATAGTTCTCATGAGACAAACTAGATAATGTTTTACTGACTTATATATAGCGTATTTGAAAAATAATTGATGATATTTTTATGATGTCAAACATTATGAATTGCCTCATTATGATACTAGTAATTGATATTCCATGTGATTATTTTAGAAGTATAATATCGATGTTGAAGTTTCATTCTCCTATGATTATTTATCAGTTATTATTTATTTAGCTTTTATTAATTCTATATTGTGTCGAAGATTATGTTTCAGTGGAATGTGTTTTAGTTATTCACATATCTATATTATTTAGCTTATATTGTATTTTGTACCCTTATTGAGCATCTGACCTCAGATTTTTTTATTTTATTTTTTCTCTAGGATGTGAAGATTAATATTATGAATTACTTACTGATTTCAAATAATATTTTTTGGGTGTTTTCAATAGGTTTTCTATGTTTTTTTATTTTGAATGTTTTTAAGTAAAAAATAAGTTTATATATGGTTTTCCAAAACTACAACACCATTTTTTCTAATTGGTATGTGAGCACATGTTCATCATACTAATGTAATAAAGTAAGGCATTGGCTTTGAGCTACTAGAGTTGGGGTCTTTACAATTGGTTTCATAAAAAGTTTAGTAGAAACCATGGAAAATTGATTTATAAAACAATTATTATAGAACAAAATCTGAAGACACTCTTTGAGGATAATAATAAAAGAAAATCCTAGAATATTAGTAAGTTAGAGATTAAATGAATATTTCTATAAATACATCTCAATCTAGATACTACAAGTGGACATGGTTCTAGTAAAAATATACCTAGGGGTAACATAATTGAAATGGTGTACCAGTATTAACTCAGAGTAACCTAGAACAAGACAATATTCCTTAATACACACGTGGTATTACACTCTCGTGGGATATGATTTGGATAATTCAAATTTTCATTACAAACCATTATGTATCATTTAAAAGTAAATATTCCCCCAAAGAAACCAAGTCTATGATTTTGAGATTAGTCATGCATAAATTATAAATTTAATTCAATTATTTCACTTGTTTTAGATTATACATTATGTTTCATAATGTTATAATATAATTTAGTGTATACCATTTTTTAGAGATGGTTTCTTCTAGATGGAATAGAAACTGTATCAATACATGTATTCCATGTTGGAATTTCTCCACTAAAAAAGCCAATGATTCTAGAGCTGCATCTAGAGATGGACACCTTATAACTATATTAAGAAAATTTACCAAGGTTATGAGTAGTAACCTTACTCATTTGGAGAATCAAAATCCATGATGTGGTTTAACAAAGTTAGGCAGGTTTATATGGGAAAAAATGTATCATTCAATGAGACTTCAAATCCATTTATTGCTAAATAATGTATATATTCCTTAGAAAATATATTTACTGATATGATAAGTAACTAAAGAGGGAAGGTTGTCATGGAAATTTATCAACCTTGAGAAATTTGGATCTATGGTGTTCATTGATACAAAAAATTAAGCAGGGTGAATAAATTGAATACATGAAATTGAAGTATTTTAAGGAAACTTTCAAGGAAAAATAGTTCCATCATGAACAATGAGTTGATATGGGGAAAAAATTCTTAAATATTAGATAAAAGGATTATTAGAATATTTATAAGTATGAGTCCAACTTTATAGGGCTAACAACACATGCTACAGATTATATATGCTATCCAAAGTGAAATATTGATTGATTCTTTGATGGGGTAAAACCATTCCTCAGAAGAGAACTAGCCTCCAAAACTTTTTAATCATATGAATATATCGGTATATGTACTATCAAGATAAATAAATAATTTTCTATATTTATGAATTTAAGGGAAGATAAGGGAAGAAGATAATGGTAGAGAAAGAGATGGATGAAGGGAAAAGGGAAAGATGGATTTTCCCACATGTGATAATTGTGGGAAGAAACACTCTAGTACGTTTCAAAAGGGAATGATAGTTTCTCAAAAGTGTGGATATAAAGGCCCCCAGACTAATGAATTCAAGGGAAATAAATAATTTGAAAACATGAAATATTTCAACTATATGATATTGAGAACCAAACAAATGAATGCCTCAATCGTTAAGTAAGTATAAATTATAAAAATTAACAGAATAATTGTCAACAATATGTTGTTACTACAGTCAAAGTGGAATAATTAATGTATTTGTGTTTCTGAATTTAATAATTATGTTATAATATTCTAGTTATAAGAATCATGAGATATATAAGGATTGTTTTATAGTGATTATTCTTTAAGGAATTGTAATCATGTAATGAATTGGACTTGTAATAAAGAAAAGTGATTCTTTTATAGGTTGATCTTTTTGA
This sequence comes from Viscum album, assembly GCA_963277665.1. NCBI lineage: Eukaryota > Viridiplantae > Streptophyta > Magnoliopsida > Santalales > Viscaceae > Viscum > Viscum album. The sequence continues at coordinate 183,953,213 of OY728155.1, read as the reverse complement.
AAACACATTTAGTGGAAAAAATAAATAGATGTTTATGGGATAATATTGTTCACCATAAAGGTGGTTAGTGAACTGATGGTTTATGTTATGATGGAATTATTATAAGTTTATATTTATGGAAAATCTAAAATTTTACTCTTGGAAGAATTATTGTTTCATAAATTTTTAAAGGGGATCATTGTAATAATATATTTGCAATGTTGTAATAAAAGATAAATTATGATGTTTTTGGGAAAATTTGATGTTATGTAAACTTTTTCCTAAATTATTACCTTTTGAATATGGGAACACAAATTTTATATAAATCATAATATTAACAACTTGTGGAATGGATCAATTTAATCTTTTTATATTATTGTTTATGATAACATATGCTAACTGGTTTGGTTTTACTAAAAAATTAAGAGTCGAAGGAATAACTTAAAAACAATATTATTCATTAAAAGAACTTTAGGTGTGATAAATTCATCTTGAAAAATCAATTCTATATGTAAGGGGTGAAGTGAAAATATATCTAAGCATAACCAAAGGTTTAAATTATAATTACGACATAGAAATTAATCAAGTATTTTTATGTTCTCATATTCTTTTCAAGATAACAAATGAAACCCTCAACTCTAGGAAAAGGATTTCAAGACAAAAACTTAATTTTTTTAATTTTATTTATGAATAATCAATGGTTTTTTAACTGATCACAAATTCATGATTTTCTGATGGTAGAATTTCTAAAGACCTTGTCTTCTATCACTCTCTATCAAAACATGATACATATATTTCACTTCCATGTATATATTTTCAAAAAAAAATCACATAGGGAATCATAATCTTTATGGGACCTTTCTATTTTCCTTTTCCCTATAATTAAAAGATTATTTCATTACCTTTATTTCTGATTTGGGTTTCCCACAATGGAATTTTGATATATCAACTTTTAATTTTGGAATTTTTTTTTAAATTATGAGGATGAAATTTAATAGAGGGTAGAATGTAACACCCTAATATTTTATGGTATCTATATTTTTAAATTTAATTTCATTAATATAATAGGTTTCACACAACACCAAGCTTAAACAAAAAATGATATATAATTAAATATCAATATTTTAAAATGGCCATTATAACCTTGCCTTTGAATTAGTGGGAATGAATAGTATTTAACAAAGTATTAAATTGGTGTATAATATATTTAATCTAATGTTTTTACATTCATACAAATGATTTCATTGTCTTAAGATAAGAATTAATTCAATTTTACGCATTAAAATGATATATTTTTTAAAACCTACTTTTACCACCTTTTAATGGAGAACATGTTTTAAAACTAAATTTTTACACTTTAATGAATTATATTTTACTGAAATAAACATTATTGTGATATAAATTTATGATTAGAATAGTTATTTTTTGTGCACTAAGAGTGCTAAAGAGAGGTTATTATATAATCATTTAAGATATGAATTGTTAATTTTTAGGACATGAAAAAAATTAATGATACTTAATTTTTAAGATGTATTTTATTTTTTTATTGTCCAATATTTATTTTTTACATCGATTAATTTTAATATAAGGATAAAAGTGACCAGTTTTACCACTTGATCTCAATAACATATTATGACAGTGAGAGTGTGAATGAATAGGAGGGGTGTGGCACTATTCATCCATATTACTCAACTATTATATTTCATTATTTATCTAAACATTTTAAACCCATTTTAAGAAGAACAACATATAGGTGAGTGATGTGTGTGGTATGAGTGTATAGTGTAAGGTTTTAGCTGAAATAGGTGGAATGAGTGTCTGTTCGCATACACAAAAATGTGTTTTAAAAGCATCATTCTCATTGAATATAGATAATTGGTTTTAGGAATAGTATATATTCAAGCTAGTGAATTAGTTTAGGAAATAAATCAATTCATGTGGATGAAGAGTTATTTAATTAATATATTCCTAGGATTGGGAACCTTATAACCCTTGGCCTTTTATTTTCGTTATATTTTTTCTTTTCATTCTTAATTAATCATCTAATTTTCCATTCATTTTTATATTGTTTTTAAAATATAAAAACAAAAAAGGGAAAATAAATAAAGATTCCTTGAGTGACTAGATAGAATCATTGGGATTTAACCCGGATCAACCCTATGATGCATATGAAATTTTCTACTGATAAGAAAATTAAAAAAAACACTTTCATAAATTTGGAACTATTTTTGGGGAATGATTGATGTTTTATTAGTTTTTTATTATATAACTATCCATCCTTTGGTAATTTTGTAATAAAATATGAACAAATAAAATAATAATAATGATTCACCCTCTTTGGATGAAATAAAAGAATATTTTACAAACAAATCAATGGATATTCTATGACTATCATTGAGGAATATTTCAAAGAGTACAATAAAGAACTTAATTAATATATTGAAAACTAATGTTTTGATGATTTAAAAATGAAATTAATGTTTTATTATAGTTTTTCCCTAAATTATATGTTATGTTGGTATAGAATTAATGAAATATGGAATAATAAGAACAAATCCTGAAGAACTTCAATAAAGTTATCTTGGATGTTGAGAAGAAACCAAAATACATTCCATTTCTTGAATAAAATGATTTCTATATAGAAATAAATGATGGTTATAAAGTACCTAAGATAATTATGTGATAACCATAATTGTTTTTTGAGTATTTGAATAAATAATAGTCAGAATATAGACAAGATTTGTTGAAACATGAACCTACTATCAACAACAAAGATGAATTAACACAATTACTCTATCTTTTGGATGATGTGTATAAAACTACAATGGATGTGATTATATTTGAATAAAATTTCAATGATAAACTACCTAAAAGTACACCAGTTAAATTTTTGGGTTCATTGTCCATGGAAGAAGCATTATATGCTAAATTTTTTTGAAAATATTTATCATATATGAACTTATTTTCTTTAATTTGTTCCCAAATGAAATTTTGATCTAATTTCCCCTTTATTTAAATGTTATATTTTGAAAAATATTTATAATACCCAGTAATTGAAGATAGAGACACCATTTTGGAGTGTAATTTTTAAGGAAGAATGGAGGTGTTGAATATAATTCCCACTAAAGTAGACAAAGATAATTTAGACACCAAGGTTTATCATTATGAGGTTGAGCAGGGAGGAAAGGAAGAAAAAATAAGGAACTATATATCATGTTTCCACTATCCAATAACCATTATTATCACTATGATCATTCAAATTTGGTAGTATAATAATACTATATGTAAAATAAAGACTCAAGAGGAAGTTTTTATGGCTATCCAAAATAAAATAACTATGAATATCAGGGGAAGTAATTACAAGTGGTGGTTTAAATAAAAAATATTATAACTCACCATCATAAACTATGGACTAGAAAAATCATAATAACTTTTTGGGGGGTTACACTAAAAAATCCACCCTCTATCTTTTCTCTATATTTTCTTTCTGTTTATCCTTTTTTAGTGAATATTTTCTATGTTTTCCTTCAATAAAAAAAGGTGTAACTCCAAATACATAACACTAATTTTTTTGATTCTTTTATTTTTAAACGTAAAAATAAACATCCATGTATGATTTTATTTGATATTTTAAGAATAATACAACATTAATTTGATTTCTTTATATTTGATATAATTTTGAAAACATATTATGGAAATATTGAAGATTAATTAGACAATCTGCATGGGGTTTCCACTTACAAAATAAATCATAGGCCTTATATCTATATCTTATCAACTCACTATCTATCTAATTAATTATCTTGTTCACAATTGGTAATGTCAATTAGAGCATTAATTGAGTAAAAATTGTGAAATAATTATGGTGGTGGTTGTATGAGTAATTTTTTTGCTATTTTTTTTGTTTTTTCTTTTAAGAACACTTTGGACAAAGTGGTTTCTCTTAAATCACCTAATTATACTTAGGGAGAAAATGAATGACCTTTGGATCCATATGGATCTACTTTTGGTTTTTCTCTTCTCTCTTTTAAATATGTTTTGTTTTAATTTTTTTTCATATTATTATAAAAAATAAAAAAATTGTTTTTGATTATTTATTTATTTATTTCATGTGTTTTAATATCATGTTTCATATTAGTTCATGATTATTAATGTTTTATTTTTCTTATATTTTATTTTGTAATCACTATTTAATGTCTTTATTTACCCTTACATGAGGCCTATGTTTCCAATTCATGACTTGTTGATTGTGTAACATACCCTTAAAGTATCCATGATATATCTTTTCATGGGAAGAGTACTATAAGTATTAAAATTACATGAGGACTAAAAATCCTTTAGAATAATGTGGATTTTGGGGAATACGCCATTCATAGTGAGTGGTGCTACCTTTACGTAGTGGGTCACGGTTCATAGTAACCTTAAGTAGTGGGGTTTACACCCTTATAAAATGGGAGATCAACCCACACATAGCTCAAGGTTAACCTTTAAAAAATACTAGTTGCTTGATTTTTTTTGCAAAATCTTCTTAGAGAATTATCTCAGTAAAACATATATCCCAATATAGTTTGTGGTTGTTTGCTGTATTTTGTTTTTCCAGATATAATACTCAATTTTCTTTATTTGTATAAGATAGAAATATCTAAGATCATAGAGGTATAAGATGTGAAAAAATGAGAGAGTTATAGGTATTATTCAAAGTGTGAGTGTAACAAAAAAACCCAAGTCTACCAAACACGTCACCTACTCTGGATCACCATAAGGCCTCAAGCACATGTCCTTAGATGCCAATGGATGTTGACAAGAATAGAGTGTCTAAATGATACTATGGGGAGACTATACCCTATGGTAAAAGTGAAATAATATTAAAAAACCAAAAACATATAGTGATGAACATTAGAGTACACATAATAAATATCTGAAATAGAGGAACACTATAATAAATAGTATGCAATATATTTTTATATATAATCATAGGAATGAAATCAATAAAAAAGTCAGTTGGACACATATATAAAATAAAGAATATGAAAATAAATATGATAGGCTCTATCATTAACATCGAGAAAAATTACATACCCAATATCTATGATGATCGAGCTACACCAACCAAACCTTGAGACTCTATATGAAGAGATCCTCTCAATAAAGTGATAGTATTACTATTACCCATTCATCGTGATAATAATGATATATCATAATGTAGCTACTATTCCTTCACATACATTGAGTTTCAAATATATGGTATGACAAATAAATCTCATTAGGCCACCCCCAATGGTGAATATATAATATTCTATCATAATAATTTCATGCACATGTGATATGACCATCCTATACAAAAAGTAATAATAGGTGGTATAAAATAAAAAAATATATAATATAAAGGTGTAATAAAAAAAAAGATAACCGTGATTTCTTTCCTGATAAAGAAGGTAATTCTACCCCCACTCTGTTATACACCATAGGAATTATAACACAAGGCCCACCCAACCACATGATAATTGATTATTCATCTATATTTACATAGGATATCCAAGACATCTAAATTAAAATGCATGAATACTAGAGTAAAAAAATTTACCATGGGTTTCTAGAGAGTAAATCTCATCTACTATGATCTATTAGTCCAATTAAAAAATATTAATTAGTCAATGATACATTTAGGTAGGCACAAATAGAGGGATTCTCAGTCCTCAAAGAATTATAGAATAATTCATGCACTAGAAATTGACTCAACAATGGGGGATTCATACATAATCCTAGGAGATATACTACATCTATTTCCACTAAGAGAACACATACATTCATGGTACACAAAAACTTCTCTATAAGGGTCTTGGAACCTCATGAGCTCAAAGCCATACCCTATAGGGTGAATATTGAACTAGAGGGAGCTTGAACTCATCCAGATTATCTTTTATCTCTCTAATATGGTATAGCCATAGAAAAATATCATTAGAGAGTATGAAATTAATACATTAGACCAATGAATGATCCAATATATCCCATATACATTCTACTCAAACCAAATCCCTAAGAAAAAACTACATAAAACCTCAAAGCCAACAACCAGCCGAATGTTAGAAAATCCAATTTCGAACCCAATTTCCATGAATCTATACTATTAATATTGATACACCCACAACCAATAATTAATTATGGATATCATGTTACCCTAAATATAAAAAAATTGTTATCCACCATGGGTTTTATATGATCCACAATAGGGCTAATAAAAACTTGGGACTCACACTATCCCTATGGTCAAATCATAAATTGATGTCCTCCATGAACTCCCCTACTACACCCAAGATCTAGAGCCAAAATCATCCAAAATTTCAAAAATAGACCAATGGAAATAGTAAGATAAGGTCACCCTAAGAGGGTTCCTCTAGAGCATCTAATATCCTAGGACATGCCCAGTGCTGAAACATCCCAAACTACCCCAAGAAACCTTCAACAGATCCTAAACCAATAACACATCCAAATAGAATAAAAAATAAAAACACAAAATATAGGGCATCCAAATGGTCTTCATGACCACCTAAATAGATTTAAACTTTTCAAGGGGATCCCTAATAATACAAACCATTCCACATGGGTATTCTCAACTACAGACTATAGGAACCACTGATCACTTGATCATCAACAAACATAATATGGAATCCTCAAGAGAACCTCCCAAAATTATTTATAAGGTTGTAACTTCCATCCTATAATGTTATCCGATTATAACTAATCCAACATCTCAGGTATCCTCAAATCCAAGATCTAACATTAACTTCTCTAACCTCAATGAACTGGTCTTTTTAGGAAAGGACAATGAAATACCTCCTCAGAGATACTGTACTATAAAATCATCTAAAACCTATCCTAAAAAACCATTACTCTATATCCATGGGACATTTGAGAAAGTATGATCACGAAGATCACAACCCTCACTCACAACTTTAAGCTCACATCCCCACCCTAATAAGGATTTTGAAACCAAACCTTGAGGAAATACATCTGTTGAACACTCACACTCCATAATACAATCCAAAAACCTATAAATTCTAAAATAATTCCATCATCATGATTTATGTTTGAAAATTATTACAATATATTTATGATAAATCTAATTCATAATCCAGGGTAAAAATATTCAAAATGTCTAATGAAGTAAAAATTATACAATGGGTTATTTAGCCACGTGGTGTGAACTCATAGAGGTCCTCCCTTATTGTTATTCCTAGAACACTTAGAGTGTACTTCTCTATGTACACAATGTGTGACTCCCAAAACATAGGGTTTACCCTACATGGGGAACTAGAATATGTACCTTAACCACACTAAGTGTGTACATAGCCAAACTATATTCCATGTACCACCCGTACATGAAATTTAACACACATGGTGTCCCCATTCATATACCTAGACATGTACTACCACAATGGGTCAATCGAAGAAATGTACATTACAACTATCAATTCACCTTGCATGGGTTATGGTCATGTACCCTACACAATCTTGGGCCCTTGACACAAACAGAGTCTCCATAATAGGGAATATACCATTGGCAAATGGTGCGTAGTCCCAAAAACTCATCTTCATTGAATATTAAGAACACATGAAATGTTTTATATAAATTAAATTCCATGTAAAATGGGTATTCCTAAATGGAAACCCCCCAAAATGGATTGAAACACCCAAATCTCAATGATTAAGCTTAAGTCAACCCTTATGGGTCCCCTAACAACCCTATAAGTATTTTAAAAACTAAAAAAGGATTAACTAAGAAGTTTAAAAAAAAACATAAAATGAGACTACCTATAGGTAGAAATAGAGGAATCTTCACCCCAGATCCGTGCCATGCATCTAATGAACCCTGATCTACATTCACAATAAATCCCTGGGTGGTGCCACCTCCTACCTCTCCCTCTCTCAGTAAAAGACCCCAAAGTGAGAATCACTATTGGAATACATGATAATCCATGGAAAAAAGGAAATAATAAAACATTATAATAAAAAATTATACAGAAATGAAATTTAAAAAGAAAATAAAAGGTGTTTTGGACCAGACTCAGTGTCTGACATAAGGTTATTCCTTAACTAGTAAAAATCCCATATTCTATAATCAACCACTAAGAAAGAATATAAATATGATTCCATATTTCAAAATGTCATGAAATGAATATGTGAGAATTAACATTTATTAAATTAATCATTAAATATTCCTTGAAAATTTGAATGGCCTAGATTTCCAGAAAACTCATATCTTAGTGAAAACACCCTTTTCAATGACCAACAAAATTATCACAAATATTATTCAAGATCATCTTAAAAGAGAAATTAACTTTTTCCCTAAAAATATTTCTGAGAAAAAATTTCAAATTTCTCTTGATTCACACTACCCATGATGATTTGGGTCCTCACGACCCCCAACCACATCACAAACGATTCTTAATCCCACGAAGCCTCGATCGACAACTAAATGCCATGATATTCCCAAAGCACTAGTGTAGTCAATTCCATCAAGACCATACAATGATCAGTCTTGAAGCATACACTACTCTTTGAATCTCACCACCATAGAAATATCCTCATTGTTTGCCTTCTTTCCATATAAAAATCACATGGCCCATTCTATATTCATCACTGAACACAATGGATAGACGTTTCAAAACCACTCACACTTGATAAAAATCATGAAACCCCCCAACATCCAGGCTCAAAAAAGAACTTAAAATTAGTATCATGACCCCCAATGGACAAAAGTGCACTCCCCACCAAATTGTTTTCCTTAAACCTCCGTGAATGAGGAACAATACTCTCTCTCACATGGGCCAAGTCCTAACAAAACTAGGATAATGGTCAAAAAACCATTGACCATGCTATTCGCATAGGTCACCCCAAATAAAATATATCTCCCATGGAACTCCTATTAAAAAAACATTGCATCTCCCTCATGACATGATCAAACACACGACAACCTTATACTCGTGTGTCGATCCAAAACCAAAATCACCCAACCACATTTCCACTGTGCTACCCAAAGAAAATCCAAAATAATAAGGTCCAAGAAACCAACTAATTTTGGACTCTAAAACCAACCATGAGATATGGATCACTCTCAGGGAACCACTTCTTAAGGACTAGAAACAGTAATTTATAACCACACCCTGGTGTTGGAAGACCTCAATACCTGAACAATGGATGAATATCTATAGACACCAAATACATTAGATATAACAAGCACACGTTCTCCACAACACGAAAAAAATACAAAACTTATAAATAGTAGCCTCCTCTAGGGGAACAAGAATATATGACATTAGAAAAAACACAACTTTAGGAAAACTAAATCTTGATCCAAATATCAACTAGGAACCCTTTCCCTTATGGAGCTGCCAACAGGGATCTCATAACCCATTAACATCCCATAAGGATCTCCATAAGCCCCTTTATAATGGTACACAATCTCTATCACCAAAAAAATATCATAAAAAAGATACACATGACCTTCATTAGAAGAAAATATATACATTTTTTTTATTTCAGAAGAATTCCACTATATACTTATATTAGAAAAAATTCTATCAGGATTTGCCGACACATTAAATTATTGAAACTCTGTCTGTGACATGAAAAATAGACCAGAATATGTTTTCTGAATCCTATATTCCTATAATGATTCATTAACACCATAATAATTCATATTACATAGGATCCAAAAACCATAATAAAACAGACATCCAAAAATTGATGTGCATCACACTAGGTGGAATCACACAACCATACAAAAAAGCATGAACGATAATCCCATGCACTCAAAACATGGAATACCTTTCAAGAAAAGGATTACATGAAACACCGGTCCAACATCCATCACAAGTTAAAACCAATTTTTAGACCACCAATATCCCAACTTCGATAATCATAAAATAAAATATCTATGATAAAATTTTGTAATGAACCATCTGGGTTCAACATTACATGCCACATGATTTGGGTCACCACAAGGCCTCATGTGAGCCTCCCCAAAATTCCAGAGGCTAATAAATAGCATTGAGGGTTTAGAAGATATTTTGGGGAGACTCTGCCTTAACGTAAGAGATGAATAAATGTGGAAAATATCCAAACTCATAAAGGGGTGAACATGAGTGCATGAAAAATAAATAACAAAAACAGAATCATGCTATAATAAATGGAATACACCATACATGCATACCGAATCCTAGGCATGAAAAAAATCAGTGGTTGATCACCAACCTGGTTGACCACATATACAAACTAAAGAAACTGAAAATCAATACAATATTCTATACTACAAACACAAAGATGAACCACAAGCCTTAGCTCCATGATGCTTGATATACACAAGCCCGATCCTTAGACTCCAACCAAGAGGTTCTATTTGATCAAGTAGAACTACTACATATCCCTATGAAATTAAAAACCTATAATATAACCTGAAATAATTCATAAGGTATTCACACACACCGATTTTAACATATAGGGTTGAGAAATTAATCTCAGTATTCCACCCTCAATGGTGAACTAATAATATGTTGTTATAAAAGTTACATTCACATGTGATATACTGAGCCTAGATGAAAAAAATAACAGATACCATAAATACTACATAAAATAATGGGGGGAAAAGAAAACAACCAACTATGGGTTATATCCTGATGCTCAAGGTAAATATATCCCCACTATGGTCTATGCTAGAGTACTTACAACACACGTCTCACCCAACCACATGCCAACCATCACATCCATTAAATCTAGACAGGTTATCTAACACACACACACACACACATATATATATAATGGAATTAATTCCACTCAATATAGAGTATCTATAGGATTCCACATAAAAATTTACATATTATAGTCTTTAAGACTCTAATAGAAGGATTTGAAGTGATAGTAAAAGCATATAGACCCACACACTAGAGAACCGATTAGTTCCAAAAGTCCTAGAGAATAATATGAGAACCAACTATCGACCCAACATGGAGGGAACTATACATAACCTGAAGAGAACCACTACACCCATGGGACCTATGGGCACGTATAAATCCACGGTATAGAAACATCACACCATGAGTGCCTCAACACCTCACAATACCAAAGACATTGTAGCCATAGTTAATACTCAATAAGAGGGGGGTTGTACTCATCCAGATCATACATAACCTCCATAATCCCATATTCCCATTTCCATCAAATAAAATATAGAAACATATCAACACTCTATGACAATGATCGATTGAAGATATACCAAGTGTCTCCTCCTCAAACCAATTCCATGAGAAGAAACTACCTCAAACCTCACTGGGAACGTCCAACCGAGTCTAAGAATATCCAAACTCAAACCCATCGTCCAAATATGTGGACTAGAAGCATTTATCAACACTTATAAAATAATTAATGGGGACTGTCATGGAACCTTGGATCTTAGAATCCAAAAAATATTTTCTATGAGCTCTCCACCACCCGCCTCAGGGCTAAAACAAACTCATAACTTCCATGGTCCCTAGGGTCACAACCTAAAGTAACTTGCTCTATAAGAATCCCCTATTTTACCCAATATCTCAAGTCTTGATCTTAAATTTATTATCAAATAGAGTTGAGTCGATAATAAGATAATAATTCCTCTAATAGGGTTCTTTTAGAACATCCAAAATCATAGGACAAGCCCAGTGTAGGAACATCCCAAATGGCCCGAACGACCACTAAATGATCCTCAATAAATAACATGACCAAAGTGCAACAAAAAATATTACACACTAACCGTGGTGTCTCAATATTCCATGTGACAACTTAAAATGTTGGAAACCCCATTAAGGGATACTCATATAAGCTAAACCACGCCACATGGAATTTCTCAACCCTAAAAAAATGGAAATTGATGATCAATTTGTAGAGACCCAAATCATGACGTACATGGACATTACATTACTTTTTCAGAATACTTAATACATAATAAACACAAACATAGAAGGACAGTAATAGTTTAGTGTCTTGGGAAACTCAAAATTTAATCTTCTAATCGTGGTGAAAGATTTTCAACTTCTCCCATAAAGATCTTCCCCTTTTGTTTTCTTACCTAAAACCTTTCTTTATATCCTAGGGAAAAGAAAACATAAAAAGGGTGAGCTCAAATGCTCAGTAAGGATAAGCATAGAGAACATAAAACAATCCATAAACATTTGAATGCAAAATCTTGAACATAAAATCCAAACATTAAAATATTAAGAAAAGACCTAAATCTAGGAAGTACGTAAGGCATATATCATAAATGAACATCAATCTTGATAAAATATCATGGGAATAAATCATGTAATTCTGGAAACCATTTATCACTTGTTATTATTTCTATAGTATCCAAGGCATTGCTTCCAAGACCATATTAGTGGACAAAGTCCCTTTCTGAATCGAGTTCACTCCTCGTTCCAGTCTTGTATCACTGAACCGAATTAACTTACCATTCCAGCCATGTCTATCTCATGAGATATGAATCTTTACCCAATGCATTGGAGGGAGATATAGGTCCCACCCATCTCATAATGAAATCATTCTTTCGTGTGCCACAAAATCAAAAATCACACATCATAGCATAACCAATGTAATAGAATGTGATTCTTAAACATCATGCCATCATAAAATAATCCATATAAAAAATGGATAGCATTTAATCATAAACCATGTAAATAATGGAGACATTATACATGTAACATAAACATATTAAATAATGTCATTTTAGATGGAAAATAGTTTTGATAAAACACTTGAAATGAATTCTTGAGGAAAATATCCTTTCTTCTTCAAAATAATTTTCTTTTCACAAAATGCCATCAAATTTTAAAAGAAAAGGTTTTTGTTGATAATAATCATGAAATTTTGTAGAGGAGGCTTCCTGAAAATGAGGAATTATGAAACCGTAAAAATCCATTGATGCCGTATAAGTTAAAAATAACATTCTCCTCGTACTTTTGTCCGAAAAGTCAAAAAGCACCTCGTATAGTAAAAAAAATATTCCTTACATACCATGTAGTAAAAGTAAAAAATTGTTAAAAATGACTTTAAACATACATGAAACAATTTTTAGGAAATATGGACATGGATGATAACAATAACCCCAGTAAATACTTACGAATAAACAATCTCGCATAAGAACGAGATTGGAATAAGTATCCCTTACCTTAGGTCCGATACGCTTCATACGTATCCAAACCTCCTGTATAATGATTTAAATAATGTAATTGACTTATTAAAGAATCATATTAATTGTTATGAAGTGATTAATGTTTCACTTATGACTTTATATTACCCGTTCTTTTGTAAATTCCATGTTAAAGCAGCGTTTTGGGTAAAATCGTTTTATTTATCGTACGTGTTTGGACTTGTTGTTCTTAATATTATTACTTATATCCTAATTTACTTAATTCTATATTGTAAAAAATGATTTATATATAATATATATTAATAATATACATATATATATGATAGATCGATAAATGGAATGAAATACACCATTCATGGAGACGGTAGGTCGTACGTACGCATGAACACTGTTTTCGGTTCCTTATTGAATTGAATGGAATTAAGTAGATGACATACATATATATAAATAAATCCAGTAACATTATTATGTCATATATTTCATGATTACTTATTATATATACTTTATAATCATTCATAAATGGTTAACATGGAGAATGAATCTCATCGCGTCGTGGAGAAGGTAGTCTGTACGTACGCACGAGCGATGATACCATTCCCATGATCGTTGAATTGTATTGAAGTGTATGTATATTATTTTATAATCAATATCACATTAAAATAATCATATTTATTTATTTACACCATTATACCCTTCCATGTAAGGTGGTGGTCGAAAACAGATTACACCACGGCGTGGAGACGGTATTCCGTACGTACGCACGCGCGGTGATTTCGTTTTCCGTAGGATGGATAAAAGGTGAAATATGGTTGTTTCATATTTATAATAAAATATCAGTATATATTTAATACTTATGTTATTACTTTATAATGAGACAACTAAATAAGAATAAGTTGAAGAAGAAAGAAACTTGAGTGAATCGGAAGAAGAGATTACCTCTTCTTCAACGCACCTCTTTTAAACCTTCTCTTAAGGAAGTAGAGTTGGTCGTTTGAGATGACCAGAACCTCAAGAATGTTTCCAGGGAAGTGGAGAATAGAAATGGTTAGGGGTTGGCGGAGTTTCAAGGCTCAAAAGGGTGTGAAGAGAAGAGGGAAGGAGTGCCCTTTTTATAAGGGAGGAGAGAGGCACCTTTGGAAAAACATAAAATACTATTTTATAATAAAGTCATATTTGGTTTTTAATAGATCAAAATTGATTTATTTTGAAGATAAGGTGTGTATGGGTATAAATCCTCTCAACCAATTGATTTTAGACAGGTTTGTGTCATTATATTAACCTTATATTTTAATTTTAACTCTTAGTTAATTAGATAGACATTTACCATGTCACTTTGTATTTTTATATTATATAGTTAATAAACATACCATATACATCCAAGAGACCCCCAAGTGGTCCATTAATGATACAACTATCATGATATAAGTATCGTGTCCTATCCTTAGATTTTTAGGAATATAATAACAATTAATAATATAATATTTGTTTTAAAAACTATTTTATGTCAATTTTGACACTATTTGGTAATTGATTTTTGTGAAAATCATAAAATAATTATTAGTTAGAAAGAGGTTAATTAAATCAATAATAATATTTCATATTAACCTTGAAAATTAGTTTAATTCATAAAAAGTCTAAAATTAAATTTATTCGTGTATTTATAACATCAATTATGTTTAAATTTCATTAATAAGATAATGACTGCATCATCATTGTGTCATAAATAAATTACATTATTTAAAGTATAAAAATTATAAATAAAATACCATTATATAGGAAATATTTTTATCTTTATAATGAAAATTTATAGTCAAATTTATCTTATGTATAATCCTATATTAAAAATGATTTAGTTATTAAACATTGATTTTAACTATTTTAACCCTTCATTAAATAAATTAATAATAAATGTGCTAATCTAATCCAAGTGGACCTAAATGGTCATATTTTATTACTAAGGTTGTTTTTGTTCAAATTACACTTATCCAATAGAATTAGGACATGTTTTAGGGTAATAATAATATCATATTTACCATTAATTACCCTATTTACTTTTAAATGTGGTAAGTAAAAGTAAAAAGTTACTATTCAACAAAAATTATTTTCTTCTCAATGAACAACATTTTAGTCCTTCATATTAATCGTGTATCTTGGATTTTCATAATTCCACTCACAAAAGTTGTAAAATTATGTTTTATGTGAATTTCCAAATTCTTTTAGGAGGTGGGTAAAAGACGGTGAAAAGTTCAATAAAATTTTTATATATCTAAAATTTTTATAATAAGACTCCAATGAATTAAATTGAACTTATATAGGTATTATGTATCAATTTTTACCTAAAATAAATTTAAATAAAATAAATAATTATTTAAATAAAAAGTCGGTTTTGAAATAGTAACCCAGTGTTTTCACTATTCATCAAAAATTGAAAGTTTTCAGAAAAATACAAAAATTTCACCCTAGTCTAATTTTGATATTCCGAATCCAAAAATGAAGTCCATTTTGAAAAATAAAATTTCAAAAAGTGGGTATTACTATTCATAACGACTAGTTTATATAACATATCATTGTTTAGTGAAACTCGGTATTGCATGCAGCATATGCTATCGTGGAAGGTCGCGATTGCGTGTAATACAAGCCAAGTCAGGGATGCGTGTAGTGAAAGCTCCTTTTGGTGTAGCGTACAACACAAGACATCAATGAAATTAAAAAAATATATTTTTCATAAAATCTCGTGGTGTTACATTCTACCCCCCTTAAAATGAATTTCTCCCTTGAAATTCATCGGGGTTATAAATTGTTTACTACTTGAAAGTTTCATTAATAGAAACCCAAATTGTAAAAAGGAATACAAAAAATTATCTTTAAAAACTAAAGTATGAAACGTAACGGTTACCCAAATTAACTAATCACTAGGTTTCCATATAGGTTAACATAGGTGAAAATATGGATATAGAAGAGAAATCTAACCGTCATGTTCTGATGGAGAGTGGTAGAGAACATGGCTATCAAAAATCCAACAATCACAAAGCCAAAATTTGGGATGATATAGGGTACCATCTAATTCACCAGATATAAGGGCACTATGACAACATATTTGGTTTTCAAGATCATTTCCTTAAAGTTGAACAATTTTAATTAGAAGAAATAGTTTCTTTATTTTGGTATAATATCACCATTGTTTGTGCCTTGAACAATTTCTACTTCATCTCTTTAAGAAAAGAAGTTTAATTTGTCTTTTGCGAACTTTTAGCTGATCATTTGATAGAACGATAGGTCATTCCATTTATCTCAAACATAAGTTAGCAAAAGTTACATATATAAGTCCATCTATGGTGAGATTAATCAGATATGGTTCTAAAATGGGCTTATACTTCCTCTATCATCCTACATAATTAAATAAAACTAGTTTCTACTAACCAGGGACTTTCTGTAGGCCAGTGGTTGGAAATAAAGGCCTATCGCACTTCGGTTGTGGGTTCGATTCCCTCAACATTATCTGACGTGACATGTTGTCGCTCGTTCTGCAGGTTGACCTTTTTTTCTAAAAATACATTATTATAACTTTCCGTCAATAATATCGAAAAAGTTATATCCTTAAACAATACTAACTTATATACAACATAATCCATTCCAATCATTAGGCTTATCCAAAATAATGCTGTCCAATCTCATATTATAGTGAAAACGATTACCAGAGAGTTCATATAACAAGAATGTTAATACCATCGTTGATCCACATATATCATAAGATATGTCTTTTTGGTCACATTCCAAACATTCAAAGGCCTTAATCATGTATTCTCTTAAAAAATGAATACCCATTGAACCTTAGTGAAAACATGAGTGCTGTCAAAAGTTAACTCTTTCCACATACCAAAATCCCAAAATTCTGTATACTCAAACCATGATATCACTTAGTCCTTATAACAATCATGAGATCATGAATACTATCAAACATATTATTTCTTCCTTATCCATTCATTATGTGCATATCATCTTCATTCCAAAAATATCTGAATAACCTTTCATGGTTACCAGTACCATTCAACATATACTTTCAAATACTTTAGGAAAAACAATAGTGTAACAATCCTTAGATGTTTCTTTATTCCATAGTACCATTAAATTACCTATACAACATAACTCTCGATAAACATACAATCATTCCACTACCTTATTAAACCATTGACCAAGCTTCAACACTTCTTTCATCTCATATATCATTTGTAGTATCCTATTCATCATCCACATAAATACTACCCATATGAACATGTTGATTCTCTTCAAGAGATTTCCCCTTTAGGTATTGGATTGCATAATGCCCATACATTCCACATTTAAAACATCTAATCATTGTTGATGTCGTAGCAATACCATTATCCTTATCCATGGTGTCAACTGAGCCTTTTCCTTTGCACTTACTGGATTTGTGTCCTTCTTTTTTGCACCCAAAGCATCTTCTAGTTCTTTTGAAACATTCTCCTTGATGGCTCTTCCCACATGATTTACATGATAGAAATTGAACTTTCCTTCCTCTATGATCGTCATGAATCTCCATCTTTCTCTTTTTAGATGAGTCGGGAAACTTACCTAAGTTGAGATTATTAATCATATTATGAGATTGATGATTAGGAATAATAACGATATGTGGACCTCCAGATCCTATTTCATTCGGTTTCTCATGAATAATATCATTCCATTTTCCATTAAATCCTCCATTATCGTGAATCTTCCCGTTCCCAGCCATTTTCTAAAACCTAAAAAGAATGGCGTGAGAGGCCAAAATCATAATCAAGGGGGATTACCTTCAATATCTAACATCTTAGGTTAAATTCAAAGATGCTTACCATAATTCTAGGACTATAACCTATACTTATACTTAACCTTAGGGACATCCCTAGACATACCTTAGAAATATCTCTAGGGATCTCACTAAATTTCTCGCATCCTAGTTTCCAAAGGTTGACTAAACCTTTCCTCTGATACAAAATGTAGCGGTTTGGAATTACTTCTATTGGACTATAATTGATACCTATCAAGGCACTCCATGGGTAGCTACACCCCCTTCGTGGGACACACCACCATCCCCAATGGCAGTCATTTCCTTATGAATCCCTTGGGCGGAGAGCCATGCTTCATCCAACGCTCACAAGTGAGAGTTCCCAAGGATTGGATACATTCCTACCTCATTTTCCTCTGATACCAACTATAGAGACCCAAATATTGATGTAAATGGACATTACATTACTTTTGCAGAATACTTAATACATAAAAAACACAGACACACAAGGACCTTAATAGTTTAGTGTCTTTGGAAACTCAGAATTTAATCTTCTAATCGTGGTGAAAGATCTTAAACTTCTCCCATAAAGATCATCCCCTTTTTTCTTACCTAAAACCATTATTTATATCCTGAGAAAAATAAAACATAAAAAGGGTGAGCTCAAATGCTCAGTAAGGGTAATCATAGAGATCATAAAACAATCCATAAACATTTGAATGCAAATTCTTGGACATAAAATCTAAACATCAAAATCTTGAGCAAAGACATAAATCTTGGAAGTACGTAAGGAATATATCATAAAGGAACATAATTATTGATAAAATAGCATGGGAATAAATCATGTAAATGTGGAAACCATTTAGAACTTGTTATGATTTCCATAGTAGCCAAGGCATTGCTGCCAATACCATCTTAGTGGACAAAGTCCCTTTATGAATCGAGTTCACTCCTCATTCCAGTCCTGCATCAATGAACCGGATTAACTTACCATTCCACTCATGTCCATATCATGAGATATAAATCTTTACCCAATGCATTGGAGGGAGATATAGGTCCCACCCAACTCATAATGAAATCATTCTTTCACGTGCCACAAAATCATAAATCACACATCGTAACATAACCCATGTAATATAATGGAATTCTTAAAAATCATGCCATTATAACATAATCCATATAAAACATGGATATCATTTAATCATAAACCATGTCAATAATGAAGACATTATACTTGATAGATTATTATTTTAAATAATGTCATTTTAGATGGAAAATAGTTTTGATAAAACACTGGAAATGAATTCTTGAGGAAAATATCCTTTCTTCTTCAAAATCCTTTTCTTTTCACAAAATTACATGAAATTTTAAAAAAATGGTTTTGTTGAAAATAATCATGCAATATTGTAGAGGAGGATTCCTGAAAATTAGGCGTTATGAAACCGTAAAAATCCGTTCACGCCGTATAAGTTAAAAATAACATTCTCCTCGTACTTTTGTCAGAAAAGTCAAAAAGTACCTCATATGGTAAAAAAAAGAAAGATTCCTTAAATACCATGAAGTAAAATTACAAAAATGGTTAAAATGACTTTAAACATACATGAAACCATTTTTAGGAAACATGGACATGGATGATAACAATAACCCCAGTAAATACTTACGAATAAATAATCTCGGATAAGAACGAGATTGGATAGTTATCCCTTACCTTAGTTCTGATATGCTTCGTACGTATCCGAACCTCTTGTATAATGATTTAAATAATGTCATTGACTTATTACAGAATAATATTCATTATTACGATTTCATAATTTTTTAACTTTTGACTTTATATTACCCGTTTTTTTGTAAATTCTATGTTAAAGTAGCGTTTTGGGTAAAATCTTTTTATTTATCGCACATGTTTGGACTTTTTTCATGATATTATTACTTATATCCTGATTTAATTAAATCCATAATGTAAAACATGATTTATATATAATATATATTCATCATATACATATATATATATGATAGATTGATAAATGGAATGAAATACACCGTTCATGGAGACAGTAGGCCGCACAAACACATGAACACTATTTTCGTTTCCTTATTGAATTGAATGGAATTAGGTAGATGATATAGATATATATATAAATAAATCCAGTATAATTATTATGTCATATATTTCATGATTAATTATTATATATACTTTATAATCATTCATGAATGGTTAACATTGAGAATGAATCCCATCGCGTCGTGGAGACGGCAGTCCGTACATACGCACGAGTGATGATACCAATGCCATGATCTTGGAATTGTATTTAAGTGTATGTATAATATTTTAGAATCAATATAACATTGAAATAATCATATATAGTTATTTATTTACACCATTATACCCTTCCACGTAAGGTGGTGGTCGAAAACAGATTACACCACAGCGTAGAGATGATATTCTGTACGCACGCATGCACGGTGATTTCATTTTCCGTAGGATGGATAGAAGGTGAAATAGGGTTGTTTCATATTTATAATAACATATAAGTATATAATTAATACTAATGTTATTACTTTATAATGTGACAACTAAAGAAGAAGAAGTTGAAGATGAAAGAATCTTGAGAGAATCGGAAGAAGAGATTACCTCTTCTTCGACACACCTCCTTTAAGCCTTCTCTTAAAGAAGTAGAGTTGGTCTTTTGAGAAGACCAGAACCTCCAGAATGTTTCTAGGGAAGTGTATAAGAGAAATGGTCAGAGTTTGGCTGAGCTTCAAGGATCAAAAGGGTGTGAATAGAAGAGGGAAGGGGTGCCCTTTTTATATGGGAAGAGAGGGGCACCTTTGAAAAAACTTAAAATATAATTTTATAATTAAGTCATATTTGGTTTTTAATAGATCCAAATTGATTTATTTAGAATATAAGGTAGGGATGGGTCAAAATACTCTCAACCAATAGATTTTAGAAAGGTTTGGTTCATTATATTAACCTTATATTTTAATTTTAACTCTTAGTTAATTAGATTGACATTTACCATGTCACTTTGTATTTTTATGTTATATAGTTAATAAACTTACGATATACATCCATGCGACCCCCAAGTGGTGAATTAATGATACACCTATCATAATATAAGTATATTGGCCAAACATTATATTTTTAGAAATATAATAACAATTAATAATATAATGTTTGTTTTAAACACTATTTTATGTCAATTCTGACACTATTTGGTAATTGATTTTTGTGAAACTAATAACAGAATTATTAGTTCAAAAAAAGTTAATTAAATCAATAATAATTTGTCATATTAACCTATAAAATTATTTCAACTCATAAAAATTCTCAAATTAAAATTATTTGTGTATTTATAACATCAATTATGTTAATATTTCATTAATAAGATAATTACTACATCATCATTGTGTCATAAATAAATTACATTATTTAATGTCTAAAAATAATAAATAAAATACCATTATGTAGGAAATCGTTTTAAATTTCTAATGAATACTTATAGTCGAATTTAGATTCTATATAATCCTATATTAAGAATAAGTTAGTTATTAAACTTTGATTTTAACTATTTTAACCATTCTTTAAATAAATTAATAATAAATGTCCTAATCTAGTCCAAGTGGACCTAAATGGTCATATTTTATTCCTAAGGTTGTTTTTGGTTGAATTACACTTATCCAATAGAATTAGGATTTGTGTTAGGGTAATAATAATATCATTTTTACCCTTAGTTTCCCTATTTACTTTTAACCATGGTAAATAAAAGTAAAGAGTTACTATTCACCAAAAATTATTTTCATCTCATTGAACCACATTTTAGTCCTTGATATTAACAGTGTCTCTCATATTTTTGAAATTCCACTCACAGAAGTGGTAAAATTTTGTTTTATGTGAATTTCCAAATTCTCTTAGGAGTGGGTAAAAGATGGTGAAAAGTTCAATAAAATTTTAATATATCTAAAATTATTATAAAATGACTCCAATGAATTACATTGAACTTATATAGGTATTATGTATCTATTTTTAACTAAAATAAATTTAAATAAAATAAATAATTATTTAAATAAAAAGTCTGTTTTTAAATAGTAGCCGAGTGTTTTCACTATTCATCAAAAATTGAAAGTTTTCAGAAAAATACAAAAATTTCACCCTAGTCTAATTTTGATATTCTGAATCCAAAAATGAAGTCCATTTTGAAAAATTAAATTTTAAAAAATGGGTATTACTATTAATAATGGCTAGTTTATATAACATATCGTTGTTTAGTAAAACTCAGTATTGAGTGCAACATACGCTATCGTGGAAGGTCGTGATTGCTTGTAATGCAAGCCAAGTCAGGGATGCATGTAGTGTAAGCTCCTTTTAATGTAGCATAAAACACAAGACATCAATGAAATTAAAAAGAAAATTTTTCATAAAATCTTGGGGTGTTACACACTTAATCAATAACTAGCCTATAGGGGATTCCCCATGATTCCCTCAGACTCATCTCAATAGCTCTATGAAACTAAACCATAACCAGCATCTCAGGACGTCGATATATCTTAGAGGATCTAACTATTCTTTTATCCTCAATCCCAAGAGATATCCTCATCTTTTCTAGCCTCAAGAAATCATAACCATCGTATAAGGATAGACCAAGATCTCATTATAGATACTATATTACCACATCATAGGAAACTTTTCCAAAATAACCTCAAATTGATCACCATGGAGCATTCGAGCCAGGTTGATCACTAAGCTGACAGACCTCACCCGTGCCTCACATCTCACAACCCAACCCACATGATTTTGAATCCAACCCTTGGAGAAATCATCCTGCTGAACTCCCATAGTATAAAAAACTAGATGAATTATAAATGCCTAAAATATTCTATAATCACAATCTATGTGGATAATTATTAAAATAGAATACTCATAAGTACAATTACGACTCTAGGGTGAAAAAAAAGAAAACAATTCCATGGAAGGAAAAAATACAAGGTGTGTACTTCAGGTATGACTTGCGTACTTTGGAAACACAACATGTACCTACATAAGACTTCTCTGGTCTTTTTCCCCTATCTATATTGTGTGTACTAATCCATAGTACAGGACATGTGCACCTCAAAACATGGAATGTAACCAACATGATGAACCTTCCCATGTAACTTAACTCAACTCGGTGTGTACATAGGTGAACTACATAGTATATACCTCCTATAAATAGTGTGTACCCCACATTTGGTCCGTAATCATATACCTAGATATAAACCCCCATACGGGGTATGGGCTAACACAATAGATATTCACTGGCTAGGTACCTCACATAGGTTCTATTTGTGTACCTTCCATGCCCATGTAATCCCAGCATAGCTTGAGGTGTTACTATATTTCATGTACCACTAGTATAGTGAATTTAGTCCAAAAACATTTCTTCCATGTATATATTGAAGACATAATGCATGTTCTTGAAACCACAAAGTGTGTATGGGTTTTCCAGAACAAATACCACTCAAAATAATTGGCCTTAAAGGTGTCACCAATGACCCAAAAAGTATTCAAAAAACAAAAAATCCAAACAATAGTGATTTAAAGAGAATGACTCAAATAGTAATACCTTTGGAAAGAAAACAATGAGTTTCTTACCAAATCTGTTCATGCACCCTCCAAGCCCCAGTCTACCTTTGCAGCAGTTACATGGGTAGTGACTCCACCTCCCTATCCCTCTTCTCTACATTTCTCTATCTGAGCTGATGAACCCAAAGTAGTAATTTCCACATATATTTGAAACAAGACAAGGTAAAATGTAATTAAAAAAGGATAAATAAAAATAAAGAGAGATAAAGGGGAAAAAAGAAAACAAAAGGGGTATGGGCCAAGCCATAGTGTCCAACATAAGGTTATACCTCCTTTAGGTAAAACATCCCATTTTAAACTCATCCGTGGAGACAAAATATCAATTTCATGATTAATTGAAAACATTTGACAAATAAATGAGGAAAATAATATTTAATTAATAAATTATTAAATATTCCTTGAAAAATTATATGGCTATGATTTCCACCAAACTCTTATCTTAGGGTAAACACCTAATTCACAGACTAATAGAGTATTAGAAAAAATCATTTGGGATCATCTTATAAGATAAATTTCATTTTAACCTAAAACACTATTCTAAAAAAATCCCCATATTTGCATAGCCCATGAGGATATGAGTCATCATAGGGAGGGCTCATTCATTTCATTGATTAGCAACACCATTCATGTTTTAATTTGGGATACTTGTTCTGATAAATAATTTTAGTGTTACTTGTTCTGAAGAGGAAGAAAATGATATTATATGGATTTGATAAGTGAAGTTGAACTCTAGTATGGTGTTTTTTCATGGTTCATTCATTTATTGTTGAATTGTTTCTTTGGTATTATGATTGATATTATTATATTCATGGGATTCATGTTTGGCCTATGTTTATAGTATGTTATTATTGAATTTGCGTTATCTTTTATTACAATTATATGCTTCCATTATTTCTCATCATAATAATAATTATAAAATGTATTGGGTGGTGTTATTTCATTAGAGTAGGACTAAGGCGGTGTAAAACAAATGAATTTATTATGTTATATATAATTATTTTTTGTGGATTATGTATAATGTTTTCCCATGTATTTTTCATCTATTGATTTTTTTCTCCTTCTTTTTACTTTTTAATCATGGTATAAAATCTTATTTTTATTTTTTGGGTGGTTTTGTAAAAAAATACCTTCTACCATGATATTTCTTCTCATGGAAGTCCTTCCTATAATAATTAGTTTCAGATGAGTTTTTATCAAGGATAAACATGCCATAAAAATGATATTGGGAAGTTTAATAGAGATAAAAATTTGAATTTACAGAGAGTTAAAATGTATTATTTTATAGTCTATAATATAATAGAATAATATTTGATAGTATTTGAGGATGATATCATCACTATCTCTACTAAAAGTGATAGATAGACCTCTTTTGAGGTTTTTGGCCCTAACGTTTTGAATAAGACCCTTTCCATGTTGTCTTTTGACCCTATGTGATAAGGTATTGTGAGAAAAGGTCCTTGAAACTTTTGTGAATTTATTCTAGATGAATTTAGAACATGATTACATTACTAGGTCCCTTCAAAAGGGTTTCAAAATAATGTTCATATTTATAACTTCAAAATGGTTCCAAACACCTCTATTCAGACACATTTAGATAGTTTAATAAGATTGTGACTAACATAGACAATGTGGATAATAAAATGAAATATGGGGACTATGAATCGTTGTTTTTGTTTTACTTGGATGATTCAATTCATCCTGGTAGAGATATGATGATCTGTGAAAGGGATTCTATCACTTTGGATGAATTAAAGTTAGTAGTATATTATAGGAATATTAAAATTCATGGTTTGAATATGGAGGGTAGTGGGGTGAGGTAAGGGAACTAAGTTACTCAATGTGAAGGGTTGACTAACAATAAAAGAAGCAAAAGATGATAGTCTTTTTAAGATGTTTTGGTGATACCAATGTAGAAAGACCAACCATATTAAAATATAATACCTTGATGATACATTAATTGATAGAATGGACCAAAAAAATGTAGTATACACCATTTATTATAGTGATGTAGTTCTCTTAGGCTGTTTAGAATCCCTTTATATAGAGTAGCTCTAGCTCTAGAATTAAATTATACTAAATTCCTAGGATAGTCTTTGCATGTTCTTAGTAATGCCCCCTTATTACAAAATGGGTTGTGGTTATGGCTAGTTTTCTGAACTATTTGGGATTAGGTTGTGACTTGTGTCTCTAAATCTTATAGTATTTGATTATGTTTTCTTTATGAAGCTTTTTATAATTTTAATTATAACTATTACACTTTTGAGATTTTTAAAATATTTATTTCTATTTTTCAATGTTCTTTCTGTTTGATGTATTTGGTTTTACTTTGTCTTCTTTGGGGGTCATTAAGGAACTTGAGAAATAATCTAGGCCTTTTTAGGAATATGTTGAGTTGATTGTATTTCTGTAATGATGAGAATATTGGGTAAGTGAAGGTATGAGTTCTATTTAATGATGATTATTATATTATATTTCTGAGCATGTATTAGTTTTTAACAGATGTAGATGAGTTTCTATTGGATTTTATATAGAATTTATGAACCTGCAGGTAGGTTTAGCTAGTGTTGGCCTGCAAGAACATTTGTCCCGTGTAATTTTTTTATGGAATATCATTTATTAATTTTGGCATTTTATCTTTATAAATAAATGTTTTTTAATTTTTTTATCTGTTTATTTAATTTTCTTTAGTCTCTTTTTTTATGTTATTTAATTTTTATTTATGCTTTTTTTGTATTAGATTTTGTTTGGAATGATTTTTTTTATTTACCCTCACATGAGGTTTGTGTTCCCTTTATGTATCCTATTGATGGATTATCTTACCCTTATAGGAGCTATTATTTGACCTTATGTAGGATGGGTGCTAGAGGACTTACCTTTACATGAGGATTGGAAGACCCTTACGTGGTTGAGGATTTATGTGGAAGACCCTTATGCATCAGGTGTCACTATATTTACGTATCAAGTAACTATTCATAGTGCTTGTACATAGTGTGTGTGAGAACCTTATGATATAGGTGATTGATATATATGTAGTTTCAGTTTTACCTTTACACAAAGCCAACCATTAGATTTTTATTGAAAGAGAATCTTCCAAAAGTAGCTTTTCCAAACACATGTCCCGATGCTATTTAAGGTTTTTTTCCCCCAAATTTAATCACCAAGTTCCTCTATTTATATCATATTTATATATTGAATCATATAGATATATAAGGTGAGATAAAATGGGAGAGGGAACTAGATGATCTAGAGTAAGAATGATCGTTTTTTCCTTAATTGTCAACACCATTCATGGGATAATTTGAGAATAATTCTATAGTGTAGTACTTGTGGATTATAGGATATAAAGAGGTTGATAGTGATATAGGTCTTGGTAAATCCTAGTAAGGGGGTTTTGGACTAGTTTATTTATTTCCAATTGAATTTTCATGTCCTAGTCTTCGAGTTGTTTCCCTTGTACATGTGGGTGTTCTGGATTTCCTTTTATTGTAGTTCGTTTTTTTCATTTCTCTTCGTCTACATAGAAGCCCTTAGTATATAGTATGTGTATATCTAGGTTTTATTTCATCTACATTACTAAGATAGGATCTGCATGTGATTAACAGAGCCCCCCAATAAGAAAATGGGGTGTGGATAGGGCTGGTTTTATAAACTATTTGGGATTAGGTAGAGACTTCTATCCCAACATCTTACAGTATTTGATTATGTTTTCTTTATGAAACTTTTAATAATTGTAATTATAAATATTTCAAATTTGAGTTTGTTTATACTATTATTATTTTTGTTTTTCTATGTTTTTTTATGTATTGGGTTCTACTCTATCATTTTTGGGGGTCATGATGTCACTTGAGAGATGATCGAGGCCTTTAATGGAAAATATACTACTAGTTATAGGTTTTTGATGATAAGAAGATATGGTAAGTGATGCTATGATTTTTGTTTAATGTTATTTATTATATTATATTTCTGATCATGTGGTAGTTTTTAATATAAGTAGATGAATTTCTAATGGAAGACATGTGACTCTGTGGTGTATGTTGGGAAGTTTAGTTTCGTTGGGCTAATTAGAATTGTGATTAATGGTTTTTATCTATAAATAATTTCTAAACTAGTATATAGGTTAGCCTAGTATAGACCTACAAGAACATTATTCTTGTGTGATTTACTTTTTATTTTATATAGAATATTTTTTATTAATTTTGGCATGTTATCATTATAAATAAAAGTGTTTTTATTTTTTATTTATTGCTATAATCTATTTTAATATCTTATTGCTTGTTAATTAATGTTTGATTAGGATTAATTTTGAATAGATTTTGTTTTGGAATGATTTTCTTATTTACCCTCACATGAGGTGTTTGTTACCTTTATGTCTCCTATTGATGTATCATCTTACCCTTATGAGATTTTAGATTTTACCTTATGTAGGAAGAGTGATGGAGGTCTTACCTTTACATGAGGATTAGAAGACCCTTACATGGTTGAAACTTTTTATAGAATACACTTATGTGTCATGTGGTACTACCATTACCCATCAATTCACTATTTGTAGTACCATTAAATAGTGGGTGTGAGACCTTTATGAAATAGGTTATTAATATATATATAGTGATAGGTTTACCTTTACACAACATTGACCAATTTAGTTTTATTTCAATATATTATTTTAGAAATATCTTATGCAAATACATGTCCCGATGATGTTGTAGATGGTTTTGTTGCTCCAAATTTAATTATCATGTTCCTCTCTTTGTATCATAGAAATAGATTTTATCATATAGAGGTAGAAGCTGAGAGAAAATGGAAGAGGGAAGTAGATCATCCAGTGTGAAAGGGAAATTTTTTTCCATGATTGTCAACACCATTCAGGGTTTAATTAGAGAATATTTTTATAGTGTACTTCTTGTGGATTATATGTTATAAATAGTATGATAGTGATATTTTAAAGATTTTGTAGGTTAGGCTAAATCATAGTATGAGGGTTCTAGAACAGTTCATTTATTTCCCCTTGAAAATTTTCCCTATTCCTCGGGTTGTTTCACTTTTACTTGTGGGTGTTGTGTTTTCCCTCTACTTGTAGTATTTTTTTTAATTTCTAATCTATTGAATTTATATTTCTGAAGGAATTGTTTTGTAAATTATTAATAATATTAACAAAATGGTTTGGGTAGTTTGTTTCAAGGAGTAGGACCAAGTTAGTTCAAACAACGCATATTTCAGGTGTTTTTTATTTTCCTATAATTTATTATTCTCATTATGGTTTTTGTATGTTGTTGTTACCATTTATTTTAATCCAATTTTTTATTTTTTATTTCTTTTTAGTTATTCTTCCTTTTCTAGAATATTGTTTTTATGTTGTGGGTGGGTCCCTATGGCACTACCTCCTACCTTATTGTTTTTTTGTGCCTATAGGGATCCCTCCCCACAACATTATAACCCTCATCTCTTCTATCATAGTTGAAAAATATCTCCTATACATCCAACATTTTCTTATTTATTCTAATAATGTGGAAAATGTTGATGATATCCAAACCTACTCTCTATCAGTCAACGAATTTTCATTAGTTTTGGGTTACAATAAATGGAACCTTGATTCAAATATTTTCATGGACTGTCCTTTGATTCATATCCTTAAATGATGTGTAAAATTTGGGAATATTTTATGGATGAAAGTAGACTCACTGCTAAATCACATGTTTTTCTCTATCCACCTCTCCTCAGAGGTGGAAATCATCTCATTTTGAAAAAGGTGTGTATAATGTGTAATAAATAGATATTACTCCATTTTTAGTTGTCCATAAAAATTTTTAAAGGAAAGTACCAAAAGATAGTAGTTTTCTATATTCATTTTCATATATTACCACTCCTGTACCACAAAACCTGTGATTTAAAAAGACATTATAGAATCTATTTGAATTTTTTTCGATGATGGTACCTTAAGGATGATTCACCCCATGACTATTAGGATACGTGTTGTGATAGACTTATTATCTACCTTTCCATAACAAATTCTTCTTTGGGGGGCCTTATATAACTTTTCGAGCATAAATGTTTCTATAAAAAAGATTTAATTCTATTAGTATTTATATTATTTATGTCACCTGGGAAACCCATTCCATTATTAGGGTTCTAAATAATTGTTTGGAGAGATATTCTATAATACATATGTAGGAAAATCCCCTTCCTAAGGGTTTTGAACTTGGATCTTTTCATGGGCCTTATAATGATATTCAACATGAAAAACCTTATTCAATTGTGGATTAATTATACTCACAAAATATAATTCTTTACAAGGATCCAACCCTTATCAAACCAATATATGACTGGTCTCATCCAAAGGATGATCACTTGTACCCAGGGGATTCTCATTTTTATAGGCATCCCTATATATTTTAATATTTGATATTTTAATTAGATCCTCTCTTCATGAATCCCCTAACTAAGGATACTGAAACAATAGAGACAACTTTGGGTAGTGATCCTATGGTTAATGGATTTTTGTAAACATCATGTGGTTAATATTGATCCAACAATAGGTAAACCAATATACAGGTAGACTCTATGTATCTTGAGCTAAATATCTATTCAACTTATCCTAAGATCCTTGTGTTGGATCCTATTGAGGATAAGAATTAGGCTTTAGTTGTATCTCCCAACTCATTTCAATCTTTTCTAGTGGTTAGTGAAGTGATCCACATGGCTTACTCTAGTATATTTTTTCAATGTAAAAGGATATCCTTTATATTTACATCATGTGGTATGATGAATAGTTCATAATCTAAATATTAATCAGTTAAATATCCCTCTTTTATCCATGTACTAGGGGTTAGACATCAAATCCCATCATCTCTATTCCTTAGTATCATTGTTATCATTTGAAACATTGGGGGACTAGGATCCCCGATGAAATGTTGTTTTCAATCCAAAAATATTTGTGTTGGTCATATTTCACTAATTATTGTCCATTAACATAATAATAAAAACAATCATCTATGATTTTCCAGCAAATTATTTTATAGAAAATATATTATTTATAGTACCACTAAAAATCACTTCTGGATCGTTGGGAATTTTCATTTCAAAGTTGATTTGATGGAATATTACATTGAGTAAATTATGATCATGGTCTTCCATTGTTTCTTATCAGTGCACATGTATATATTTCACAAAAAATAAAATGGATAAATATATAATCACTTTATAAAATAATTAATTCTTTCAACCCCAACTCCTCATATTGGCTTATCAGAAGTCTATTAAACACTATAGTCATCTAGTTTGAAATGAGGGTAGGAGGCATCTAGTTAATGAAATAAATAGTTGATTTTAGAACATTTTTATCATATAAAAACCTCATGGATATTTTATTCTCAATTTATTACTTCACTTAGTGTAGCAATAAGTGTGGTTATCATTAAATATTGTGCCATTTAGATAGGTGTCTGTCCAATCTATAAGGGATAACTTATTTACCTCAATAGATTCTTACCCTCATTGATTTGGACTTTTCTTACCAATCAACGTAGTTTATATAGATTTAAACTTTTACTAAATATGATATAAACATCTTATTTTCCAAGATTTGGATGTAATACAATGATTCAGTGAAAACATCAACATAATTCTTTGAGTTCTCCCATACAATTTAATGTATTATTTGATTTCCAAAATAATTTTAAGAGGCTTAATATGGATCTATTTATTAAAATAATATATTTAAAAAACTTATATATATATGTCAAGGATCTAAAAATGGTTATAAATCATATCAAATTTTGTCTATAAAAGTGAGGATATGATAATAACATTATTACATTATTTAATAAAAAAAGATAGTATGTAAAAAAATATTAGAGGTATATTAAATTGTTAGGGGGAAAGATTTTGATTTTTCGATGAGGGGGAGATATAAACACTAAATTAATTAAAGAACATATTAAATTGAATAATTGTTTGCGGAACCTGATGATTCTTATCAATGATGGTTCCTATAATAATGATGTTTATGTATTTGAAATCCTTTTTATTTCTTATTTGAACTCCCTACTTTCAAATACAAGGTACGACTTGTTTGGGGGACACCATAGGGAATATATTGAGGATTATTACTTCAGAAAAATCATGAGATTCATAGATGAACATAAAATGGATTATTTTAAATGAATTCATAAGGAGGTAGAAATCAAGGAATGTGACTATAACCTCCATCCAGATTGTAACCGTGGCTCTTGTGTCTTTCCTTATTCATTTTAAATTATATCATGTGAGGCTATAAAATTATATCTAACTAAAGAGATGAAATGATTTTTCTTAGTGGGTAAACTCCCCAGATATTCCCTTTAAACTACCCTTATATTACTTCCAAAGGTGGAGCAACTGAGTTACCTTAACCAGTATTGTCCAGTCAATATATACAATTTACCCAAACAATTTTTGGACTATATCCACAATTACAAACTCATGAAACTCATCTGCATCCAGATATCAAATGAAATATATATTTATATTAAGGTTATAAGTATTTAAGGGGGACTATTTAATATATAAGAAATGATATCAAGCATCAACAAGAATATAATCGAGACCAAAATTATTGTGAAAGTTTATGTATATAAGGAATATGATAGATTGTAATATAACAATATCTTGAGGGTTATAAAATTATATTCTTTCTCAATGTGGGTATGTAATATATTATATAATTTCCATAACTCTATATGTTTCCAGTCAACATCACTATATATAATTAATATAAATATTAAAATTGGTATTTCAAACATTGAGGATTACCCATTTAAGGTTAGATAGATTTTCATTATAATAACTCATATTTTTTATGGATGACATTTTTTTTGTAAATGTTTACATAACACCATCCAAATATTATATAATATTTAGAATAAATATTTTAGAAAAAACAAAAAATGAATTTATATAGGTAGGATAATCATATAAATATTTTATTAATGCAAGTTTGGATGTTGAAGATAATGTTAAGACTAGATTGGAATCTCTAGAAAGAGATTTCACATGTGTTATCTAGGAATCACTCTATCTTTGGGTATGATTTTAATTCATCTAATTAATGGTTTATAAATTATAATCACTGTGCATATAATTTAATAGAAAATATAATTTATATAATTTGGTGTTAGGATCACCCTTCTTATCTTCCTATACATGTACATTTTTTATTAGGGCCCCAATACAACGACTTGGTACATCAAAAACATACTTCATGGAATCTTATATAAGACATTCAAAAATATAAAATACCATTATACTAGATAATATCAACTATATAACACCAATTAAAAGGATGGTATATATATGAGAATCCTCATGGACACTATGAAATTTTTGTATATGAATCTTTCATGGGATAACTTGTGGAACAATCTCAATGGGATATTTATAACTATTGATACCCTTCAAACCCTAAGAGGGGATGGATGAATCATGGTGTTATATTTTTTATTTAATTATTTTGGATCATCTTTCCACATTGATAATACCTCATTAATCCCATCTATGTTTTTGGGGAATTTAAAAAATAAAGAAACATTGGAATCTAAATAAAGAACAATATTTTTTAATTGGTTCACCAGTAAGCGCTGGTCTAAGGAGAATACACACAATGTTGTGATTGTGTACTAATATACTCTAATAAACAATTTATTAGTGGATACAATTATTTGGATTCTATTAATATAGTATAGTTTCATTTTGTTTACAATTTGATTTTGGTATATTTACACTCCCTCGATTAGATAACGTCTATCAACTCATCCTTTGAATACTAATTTTGATGAATTAATATTATGTTTAACATGTTTATATTCTCCTTAATACTTCCATGAATTTAGTGGATATTTTTCATAATGAATTATTTAATATCATTCTCCATTAAAAAATTATATAAAAATAAACACCGATGAAAATACTACTTTATACTTAGGTATGTTCACCCAAGTCAAGTTCGCGTGACTCCCTTAATCTATGTGAGTTTTTCTAATCACTTCATGAAACTGTATTTATAAAACTAACAATGAATGTCCTTATATAATTTATGATTCTATTTTTTTCTCAAAGACTTAACCACTTCATCAAGAGCTCCTACCTTATTTTTTTTATCTCCCTTTCACAAGTATTAATTTCATCAATCCCCTTTCCCCATTGTTCAATCTGAAACTTCATGTTCACTACTTATTTAGAATTCACAAGACCAAAAATTTGATATTTAAATTAATTTTCTATTTGGTAAATTTAATCTTTGAGATGATCCATGTATTGAAAAGTTTCATTCATTTATCCATTAACATTTGATTTTTTTATTTTTATAAATATACAATTCTTCAAGAGGTCCAGCAAGTTACACATTGAGATCTACCACTCTTTTAGGTTCATCATTAATTTCATGTTTCGGTTATTCATTTTTATAAATGTCTTGTACAAAAATTTCTATCATGATATATTATATATCATTTATTAATTTTGTTTCAAATTACACCAAATAGTCTTCCTTATCTTCTTCTTCTTTGATCACAAAGATCTTCTCTTAAAATCTCATTCTGGATAAAATCCCAATTTTAGAGTCTCATATAGAAGGGAAGCTTATGAAAATATTATATATAAGTTATGATTCACCTTATTCATCATTAAAACTTCCTGAGAAACTATCTATTATTTACCCATATTTACCTCATTGAAATAACACCAAAGTTATCTTACCTTATAATATACTTATTCTTCTATTGAAATTTCTAGAAATGGAAGAAATTAAATAATCGTCCACATCATCCACTTAACTTAATTTTTTATTGATATTGATATTTTATTTGATTTTAATGTCATATCCTTATCTATGAGGGTTTATTCATCTTCTAGATTAACTCTCATTTCTAATTTCAACAAGCTACATAGCAGATCATCATGAGATATCTTGTCTATATCCCTTTGTTTGATAGAATAAACCTTCTATAATATAAAGAGGTTTCAACTAAAAAATACATCATTACTAATTTCTATATCGATTATTTATTCTATCAGTCCCCCAATAACCCTAGTTACCTTAGTGATTCCCTTTAAGAAACCATCAGAATCTTTATTAGGGAGTATTTTCAATTCATCAAACCTATTATGGAGAACGTGAATCTTAGCTTCATGCACCATAGTATCACCCTCATACATGCAATAAACATTATCCTACTCAGCCATGTAACATTTATTGATACTCATATTCATGTAAATATGATTTTTTAATGCTTCGTATAAGGCATTTCATGCCTTGGCAGTGGAATCAATAAGATTTATAACAGTTTCGATCATAGATAGTTATTATACATCACTAAAGTGTATCCCATGAAAATTAAAAGATAATATTTACAAGAAAATAGACCATAAGTGAGATTTCATCTTGTTCTTTATAATATAATAACCACTCCCAAAAATAAATGGATCCCCGATATCATTCAATATTTTCTCCATAT
Source organism: Viscum album (assembly GCA_963277665.1). Taxonomy (NCBI): domain Eukaryota; kingdom Viridiplantae; phylum Streptophyta; class Magnoliopsida; order Santalales; family Viscaceae; genus Viscum; species Viscum album. The sequence goes on along the minus strand of OY728155.1, from coordinate 183,918,165 downwards.
CAAGATTTAGGTAATAGATTCAATTCAGAAAATCTCAACTCTAAAACCAATTATAGAAAACTGAGACACATGGAGAATAAAGGGGTGAACTAGGCTATATATATTATCTTCATTTTATATGGATCATGTTCAAAAATTGGTAGGAAACTGGTAAACATGTTTATATTTTTGGGAATTATACATAGAAACAAATGAAACAATTAAAACAATCCAAAGTAGCTTTTACTTAGGTTACCACTAAGGTCTTTTCCAAGGATTATATATATTGTTTTTTTTAGTGTATCAAAATCCACTAGTATTCAAAAGTTTATATGATAAAATTAATTTTCTAAAGACAATCTATATGAGTTTCACTACCTCTACATTTTAATTTTGGGATAATTAAACCACCTCTCTAAAATGAATTTTTTACCCCTAATTTCCCTCTACTTTAGATGAGGTCTTCCTAAATTTAATGACTTAAATATTTCTACCAAGATACCAAGGATTAATTGATTGTTTTTCATCATTAATTTTCAAATATTATTTTCTAATAAAAACTAAACACTAAAAATAAAAAATAAAATAAATTTATCCTTCTTCTTAGGTATGTTTACTCTATTCAAGTCCATGAAACTCCCTTCACCTAATTTAGTGTTCAATGAAAGTATCTTCACAAAACTACCATGAAGAAATTATGCTTCTCAATTATGGTTTTTTAAACTGCATCATTCTACCCCATTTGAGAAATAATATTCACACTACTTCCTTCACACAAATTTCTATACATATCTAACTACACCAAACTTTCTCGTGAAACAACATTTCATGCAACTTACTTCACATAGACATTTAACTCAATTTCAGTTCATTCCTGTAAAACATATAATAAAATCACTCCCTTAGTCCAACTTCTAATATTTTTTACGGTTATAATGAGTGTTTAATAATTTATTAATTGGAAAACCCCAAACTTTTCACAACACATTTTTTCTTCAATATTTCCATCACTTAAACCATCACAATCTACACACAACTCCAATAGCACACAAAGTTCACACAGCTTCCACTTGGATGAGGTGTTTGGCTTAGAAAATTTCTCAACCCAACATACAAGAAGATTATTTAGCATGTGAGAAACTACATCACTTTCTTAAAATCACTATAGCTAGTGTAAAATCCATGCCATTTCACCAGAATCTCTTTTGAATTACTCTAAAAAACTCTCGAATATCCACATGAATTTTTCACTCAAAAATTTGGAAAACACAGAAATATTATTAATTTAACTTAAAATATCTCCATTAATATGAAATATCTAGAAAAAACATAGATACTAATTGAAAAAAACCAAATTAGTCTCTATCATTGATCTTCATTATTCCATCATTCTACCCCTTTGGGCTTGTTGTAAGTCCAAAGTGAAATTAAATTATTCACATAATTTTTTATTCTTATTCAAATTATTGGAATAACCCATCAATTACTATGTCTACATGATAATTACACCTTGATAAATCATGGGTTCAAGATAGAATTATTATACTCCTGAAATTATTCATTCTATAGATAACATTGTCTTCCAGAAAAATAAAAACCCAATCCCCTATTCCCCTTTTGATCCTATCTCTCAAAATATTTCATTCCTTATACTCCCCCTAGATATGATATTTTGTCTATAAAATGACCTTTTTATCACATAATTTGTTTTAACTTTTTGATATAATTTCACAACCCATTCTCCCCCATTGGCCATAAATCCATTGAGATTCACGATAAATAAAACACACAAAATAAAGTGTTAGAAATCAATGGGGGAGGGAAAATCATGAACCTCCTTAAGAAAATAGTGGTGGGTGAACACTAAGGTTAAACTAATGTTTTTTAAATGTTAATTTAGCCAATTAAATGGTTTGATATCATACACTTGATCATGATTTCTGATATGGTCAATTTTGTCTGGGACATACAACAAATTTAATATATTAATGTGATATTTTATTTTATTATATTGGGTAAGAGAGTGTTGTATGGGATTTTACCTGAGGTCAATTGCATTATTGTGGCCACAAAGAATCACTGTTTTATTCAATACTTCATTACTTATATCCTTTAAATATTTTTTTATCTATACGAGATTTCAATATTCCTTGGTCATCAAGATATATTTAGATTTGTATTTTCTAAGTGCTATTATCTCTTTTTATTTTACTCATCCAGAAACAAATTTTATTTTCCTAAATAATGCACTACCACCCATGGAATTATTTTCATCCCAATTAATACCCCAGTATGCATCATAAAAAAATAAAATATAATGATCATTTCATGTTCAATAGATAAACCCAATGTTGAGTGTTCATTGATATATCTTTTGATTCGTTTCACTACTAAAAGTTGTTTTTATTTCAAATTACTCTGAAAATGGTCTACTATGAAATTTGAAATAACTATATATCACCTAGTTTTCGTTAGATACAAAAGGATTGAAAATATTCGTATAAACCATTTAGGATGAAATTGTTTCCCATATTTATGTTTTATAATCTTAGTTCCAATTTTAATCATAGTTGACACAGGTTTGGAATCATGCATGTAAACTTTTCTAAATAGTTATCTCAAAAAAAATAACGAGAAATATAAAAGTGTAATTTTTATTCTGAATCAACTGTATTATAAATATGAGAGTTCACAAATCATGTAAATATAAAATTATAATATCATTATATTATAAAATCATTTAATGTTACTTTATTTATTCTAATGAAAATGACACCATTCACATATACAAGAACCCTGAACTGTTTTTTGTTGGACATATTAACATTGATATTATGATTAACACCACCTGTTTTTAATTATATCATTTTAAACATGAATCCATACACACATACCATGCTCTTAGTGCTTAATTTATTATATGAATACCCTTATTTACCTTTCATACCTTCGTATCATAATTTACAATCATAAAACCCATAGTTTGTTTAGTATATATATTCTCATTGATAATATCATTCAAGAATGTTGTTTTTTAATCTATCTCATAAACTATGAATCCTATTAAAACTTACTGTATGTATAAAACTCTTGATCAACTATAGTCTTGAAACTAGAGAAACATATTCTTATACATTGATGAAGTAAGTTTTAGAAGTGTTTTCACCCAAATAATGCCTTATTGTTTTATCACATTGGCATTTTCGTTGAACTTTCTCTTGAAAATCCATTATATCTCAATCATATTATGATGTTCAAGATTCTAGAAAAGTACCCAAGTCCTATTTTCTCAATTTTATCTAATTCCACATTCATATATCTAACCCATGATTCATATTTTTTCACTTCATAAAATTAATTTGGCTTAACAATAAATAATAGATCAATATTATCAACATTAATCATTCTTTTTGTCAATATAGGGTCATTTTTTCATTGGATCATATTTAATATATTTAATTTGATTATCTTGTTTCTCCTCTAAGTTAAAGGATGAATTTATTTATAAATCACATCTTCTTTTCATTTAGGATTTGAATATTCTTTATTTTGGGAGCTTTGTTCGACTTTAAGACTTGTATCAACATTATCCACTTCATCATAATTATCGTAAAAAATAAAACTCATTGATTTATACCCATAATTTTATTCAATGGATTTACCATAATTACTTTACATAATTGTACTTATCCTATAATAGATTAATGTTTACACATTACTCTTTGTTGGGTATCCTCTAAACCCACATTCATATTTCTCATCACCATATATTCTTAAATTATTTTTTTAATATATCATATACTTCTAAGGATTAGAAAATGTTTTAGTGAGGTTTTCCTTTGATGAACCATTTTATATAGTTTTATTTAATCCATCAAGATTAGAATTACCTGATTTTTTGTATACACTTCAACTTACAGTACTCCATTCTTATAGTGGTGAGAAATTATAATTTTAATAGGGAATGTTTTAGAAATGTTTTTTCACCATTGTATTTTATCTTTAAACAACTCCATTCTATTTTTGGAGTTCAAACAGATGACACCCCAATTTTATTTATATGATTTCCAATATAGTTTTTGACCGCCAAAAATATGTATTTTGTTCCATTATAGATATCAATATCTTGAGGGTGTGGATAGTTTTATTCTTGACTCTTTGTATATACCTCTTCAAACATTCCATTACATCCTTTTTTTTTGAAAAAGAAGTGTTTTAGTTTTATTCACACACACAATATATGTTTTTATTTGTTCGAAAAAACAATGAAATTCTTATCCCCATATTTTGATGATATATTAATTAGTCAATATACATTGGTATCTACTATACCAATGAGGTTGGATTATCTTATCTTCTTTTTCTAAAACCGCTTTCATTCAATCTTTCCCAGCATATAATCATCACAACTATTTTCTCAATATTAATTCAGATTTCAAATATCAACAAAAACCATTAGATAATATAGTTTCTCTATTATCTATTTAGGAATGTGGAATTTCCAATGATGCCACAATTTTCTATACCCTCTCAATGTTAAAATACTTATTATTTATTTTCTATCCACATATTATAGATTACCATTAGTCCTCCCTCATTTAATTAATGAATTCACAACCTTGGATTTTATTACACACCCATTTTGAATAAATGTCACCTTAATTCCTAACACGGAATGTTGATTCATTATGAAGAGTTTGTATCATAATACCTCCATATAGAGAACTTTGGTATTCTTTAGTTCATCTCTAGTCAACTGAGTATTTCCATTACCTTTTAATGTCAAGGCACCATCATTATAGAAACATTATGTTCCATAATCTATTCCATTTTTCATAAGATTCATATTCATTATTATATGTGATGGTCACCCACTATCATGGATACATGTGCTATTCTTAGTAATTTATTTGAGTGAAATTTACACTAGATTATCCATCTCTATATTCTTATTTTCCATCAATGAGACACCCACTTTATTTTAGGCATATGATGGGCTCTCTTTTTTTACTCAATAAACACAGTAAAATCCTACTCATCTAGTTCTTCTAAAAAATAGTATCAATTTTCGAGTGGGATCCTACATAATTTTATTATTTTCATATATCTCTAACTTCTATGGTGGTATCTATTTGTTCTTCTCATTTTATAAAAATTAGTATATTTATGTATGAAATAAGAAAAAGGAAATTATTAACCATATAAAAATTTATTTTAAGATATAAAAAACATTCACGAATTCTATTTTAATTACTTCTAGGTATTTCCACATTCAAATAGCTCATCACCTGAACATAGTAGTAAATATGATGAACCATAATTCCACATAATTGACATTTATTTAGAGAAAATATCTTTTCCCCTCTACTCATCCATTTGTTTCAAGCCTTTGTGAATAAACCTGGTTATTGATTGATCATCACAGATTATGAAATGTTTCCAACTCTAGGATTTTCACTTATTAGTGTTTTATTTTTCTATGAAACTGATGAATGAGTGTTGAAACCAAAATCACACTCATTAGTCATTAATTTTTTCTAATCTGTTAATATTATTTCTATTAATGTTACAACATCACAAATGATTCCACTTTTACCCATATATCTTTTTCATTGTTCCCTCATTGTTTTATTTATTCCCTTTGAGCCTCCCATGGACCTTTTTAATAGTTCTCAGTTATTAAACCTCCTAAAGTTCATCTTTTTCTTTGAATCTCATTATTTCATATATGATTCAAATTTTTAACTCAATGTATAAACTACTTCCTAAAGACCTTATACCTTAAATTTTTACTCCTTTATAGAATCATTAAGGTAATAAATAACTACCAAATATTCTTCAATCTTAAATACAATGTTCAATACCACTTCATAATTCAACTAATAGACTATTTAATCTTTTAGTTATTTTTACTGTCATTTAAATCTCGGCATTAATTTTCCAAAGTATTAAAAGTAATCCTTCATCAATACATTAATATTTTTGTTGTTTATAGAGTTATTCATTGAGTCCTTCATGTTACACCCCAATATCTACCGTTACTTCAATTAATTAATAATTTTATATTTATGACCTTCATTTTTCAAACCTCCTTGTTCAAAAATTTTAATTATGGAATATTCAATATTATATTTTAATTTTGTTTCAACTTCATATTGGTCATCTTCCCTATCACCATATTCATATTTTATCACAAATATCTACCTTTAAAATTTATTTCCATATAAACACTCAATTTTAGAGTCACTTTTAGAAGGGAATATTTCTTAGGGGTTTTATAAAAAAATTTATTCACATTATTCATCATTATTTATTATTAGGAACCTTGATACTATATACACAACCTTACCTCATTAAAAGCATTAAAATGGTGCCTTTTATTTTAATCAACCTTTTTAAATCTTGAAATTTCTAACAATGAGTAAATGTAACTCATCATCTATATCATCCAATATACCATCTTATTTAGTGATTTTTTTCTTTTTCATGGATTATAATTCAATATCATTACTTTTTGTGGTCGATGTCACTTCTGGATTAAGTCAAATTTATTATTCCACCAATATTCTTATCATATAATCCAATGATATCTTTACTATATCCCTTTATTAAAGAGAAAATACCTTTGGTTTGTAAATAGATAGAAACCCCTTCAGTTTATTATTACGGAGATTAAAGAACAAACGAGTCATGTCGGACATAAGGTAAGGGACATCGTCTCAATCTCCTTTAATTGAGGAAAATTTTGATTTATACACTACTTTCTTTTATATGGTGTATAAACCCCTTTGAAATTTCATTTAATTTAAATGGAATCTTTTTATACTAAGCGTTTTACTAAATGAAAAAAAGGTAAGTTTCTTTTTAATTTAAGCAGTGGAAATGACCTTTTCCACCACCACGAGTATTATTTGATCATTGGCTTCCTTAACAAGCTGTAATGTTTTTAAAAGAAAAATAAATACCATATACTATTTTTAAGTATTTTGGTATTGAAAATGGGTATTTTAATGGGTTTATTATGTCAATATATTGAAATTATATATTATGATTACAATGTGAAAATGTTATTTTTCCTTTATGCTTGTGTTATGTGTTATGATTATGTTATGGTTCTTGGGAACTGTTTAAGTACATATGTGGTTCCATGATAAACCTTGGGAGGGTGATCCTCAGATATCTCTCCAATGCATTAGGTAACCTGACGAAGGTAAATGTTAATGTTTTTTCCTAATAGATTTTGGGAATATAATGTGATGGGTATTCCAAACGTAACTCCCTAGGTAGCTGTGATAGCTACAATGTAAGTATGATATGGATGCCACAAGTTACCTTTATGAATTATGTTTTTTATGTGTTATACATAAATCTTATGATTTCATGAGGTATGTTAAAGATCATATTCTTTCTATGTATTGATGGACTATTATTTTATTTATTTATTTTATAATTCTTTCTGATATTTTTATGCCCATCTGATGTTTTTGAAATGTTTTTCACATGACTTAAAGATGAATTGGTTCAAGGATGGGATCAAGGGAATGTCATGTTGTCTAAAACATGAAACTATGCATGACTATTTTTTGAGGAGTTTTTATTTTTGGAAAAATGGATATTGAGTAGAAGTGTATACTTTGTAATATTTGAGATATAATGTATATGTTATGGCCTAATTCATTAAAACTCTAAACCTAAAAAGATACTCAATGTGATTTATTAACTTAATTCATGATTATGTAATGTTTATGGTCAGGGGCTTATAGTTAGTATCAGAGGTTGATTTAGACATCTTTAGAAGTTAGGATATAATTAAATTAATATCCATAAATTATTTTTACTTTATGGTAAGATTTAAATGATATAGAATTTACATATTACCATGCTTCTTTGCCTAAGATATTTCTATGTCCAGTACGGTTTTCCGAAGGGGAAACATGGAAGCTATGATGGGACAACATCAAGAGGAAGACAACCTTCCAAATCAGCAACCTGAGATGATCAGAATTAGAACCAAATAGTTTATTACAACAATAGAACAGTTGAATCAGGATATAAATGGTGGTGGTATCCATGCACGACATCATCCAGATAAACCATAGAGGAACATGTCAATAATGGATCTTTTCATGAGGCAACATCCCCCACAATTCAGAGGATCATCTGACCCTGTGCTAGATGAAGGGTGGATTATAACACTGGAGAAGATTTTTAATGTCATGGGGTGTTCAAAAAATCAAAAGGTTAGTCTCGATTTTTACCTTTTCGAAGGTGAAGCAAATCAATGGTGGTCCATGGTGAGAAATAGCAGGGATAATGAGGAGATTTATGCTCTTGATTGGGATAAATTTGAAGGTATGTTTCTCTAAAAATATTTTCATAAGTTGGTTCATCTTAGGATGTGAAACAATTCTTGGAAGTAATTTCAATTTGAATTTGGACATAAACAATTTTCAATCATTTGATAGTTATTATTTATTAAAAAACACACTTTTCGTTTTGACAATGGAAATTAATTTTAAATTAATTTCTGCACTTCTATGTTTTGGATTTGAAAAAATGGATACCATATTTGGAATCAGGAGGTCCAAATTTTGTAAATAGATTACTTTTATTTTTAGACATTATGAATATTTACTTTGGTAAGTATTTTATATAACATGGTTAAAGGGTAAATATGGTAAATAAGGGTAAACAATATTATTATAATAGTATTAAATTACCTTAACCTATGTCATAATATTATTGGTTGATATATGTTAGACTATGGGCATCCTTGGCTCGATTTGAGGACCCCATGGAGCCACTTGGGATTGATAATGACACTTTATATTAATTAATTTAAAATAAAGATAAAAATGACATAAAATTATATCTTTTAGTAAAACAATTTATATGGGGCTATATCTGTGATATCTTAGAATATAAATACTAATTTGAAATCTAAAACAATTTCCTACATCATGTTATTTTATTTATAATTTTGTGACATTAAATAAATGAAAATATTTATGACACAATGATGATGTAATGATTACTGCATTAATGAATATTTTAAATAAATGAGAATATAAATAATAAAATAAACTTATTTTGAAACTTTTTAAGAAATCCACGAATTTTTGGGATAATAATGAATTTTTATATTTGAAATAATAATGTTTTTTCTAAATAATAAATTTTATATAGATTTTTAAAAGTATTGATATGAATAGTTTATAAATTGGCATAAATGAGTTTTTTAAAACAATTAATATTTTATTAAATAATATAATAATCCTAAAAATCTAAGATTTAGCTAAATTACATATATAATATTAAAATTTCTATTAAGGATCCTTTTGGTATCACATGGAATTTTATAATAAATATATTAACCATGTCGTATGAATATATAAGAGGACATGGTAAAGGTTAAATAAGATAAAAAAGGGTTATATAAAAAATATTGGGATTAAAAAAATATCCAAAACCTGTCCAATTATTATTGGATGATTTTATTTCAACTTATATGAATATTTTCTTTGAATTAAATATGTTTTGGACCTTTTTAATAGAAAATTATTTTATAATAAAATAATACTTTCAAACATTCATAAAGATCCCCTCCTCCCCTTATAAAAATCTGTCACCTATAACCCATACTAACACCTCTCATGCCCCCTTAGATCATCCATAATTGATCCAAATAAGCTCCCAACATCCCTATAGTCCACCTATAAGCCTTAAATTAGGCATAAGGCACTTCCAGAAAGCCTTTTGGTTCAAACCAAAGGTAGTTACCCGATTTAATGGTAATGTCTTCCCCCAAGTTCCCTTATTTTATTTTTACTTCTCCACTACCTATGATCTTCTTATTCCTTTTATACATAATAACACCAATATCCTCAATATAAAAGGTTTTTGTTATGATAAGTATTCGAACAACCCTTACACACACCTCTATCTAATGGGTAAAGAACATATTATTTCTATGGATGGTGAACTACTACCACACGAAATGATGATTGTTCAATTATCTTATACCGCCTCTCATGGTATAAATTATTACGAACTATATTTATATGTGATATATATTATATTTATATTGTCTCTATGCTTCTATATTTTTCATTTACATCATTCTATTATTGTTTCCAAAATTGGTAAATACTGTAATTTCATTTGAGGAAGAACGAACTACCTCCCCCTCAAAGTGATATGACTTATTCAAGCCATACATGGAACATATAAAGGATGGATTTAATTAAATTATATATGATATTATAATGGAATTATAATATACTTATGTATAATTATTTTTTAATTCCATTAAAATAAGAAATAGAAATGAATGTAGCGTTCATGCTTACATATGGCTTACTGTCTCCATGAATGGTGCATTTCATTTCTTATCTCCAAATGTTATGTACTTTAATAAATACATATATATACCGGATATATATGATATATATGATATCTAAATTATGAACATCATTATGAAGATAATGTAATTTTGACCACATGGACAACTTGTAATTATAAGAAGTTTATTTTTGACTCAAGTACCAAATATTGACAAAATGACCGTTATTTACTCAAATGATTATGTAATGTTTATAAAATTGTAATAAGTGATATAAAAGGAATAATAAACTTTAAAAAGGTTCTAAATAAAGTATAAATTAACATTAGTTTATTATTTATTAGATTAAAAAATGAATGAGTCAAGTTGGACAGGAGGTAAGGGACTTCGTCTCAATATCCTCTCATTGAGGTATATTTTGATTTATACATGACATTATTTTATACGGTGTATAAACCCCTTTTTATTTTCATTTCATTCAAAGGGAATATTTTCATATGAAGTGTTTTACCAAACTACAACAAGGAATGTTTCTCTTTAACGTACACAGTGACAACAACCTTTTATACCACCGTGAGTATTATTTGATATTCGACTTCCTTAACAAGCCGTAATGTTTTTAAAAGAAAAATAAATACGATATAATATTTTTACTTATTTTGGTATTGAAAATGTTATTTTAATGGATATATTATGTCAATATATTTAAATGATATGTTGTGATTTGAATGTGGAAATGTTATATTTCCTTTGTGTTCATGTTTTGTGTTATGATTATGTTATGGTTCTTGGGAATTGTTTACGTAGATGGGTGGTTCCATGATAAACCTATGGCAGGTGATCCCGAGATAGCTCTGCAATGAATTGGGTAATGTGAAGGAGGTAAATGTTAATGTTTCTCTTGATATAACTTTTTGAAGACATGCTTTCTGAACATTAATAAATTTTATATATAAACCCATGCCCAAAATAAAATTTTCAATATAGGATGACACAATATTAATGATGTTATAAATGATTTTAGACATAATGGGTTGTGGAACACATATCTCTATGTCATTAATACTCGATGAAAAAGCCTCCCATAATCAATTAAAATAATAATCTCTAAACATCCTTTGGTCTATCCAATAAAAACATTACATGGAACAACAACCATTCATGGAGTGAAAGACTATTTCTCCATATTTCTTATAGAATATTTTGCATATCCATGGTTTGGATTTCTATTGACTATAAATATCTCAAATAATTCACACATCCAAAAATGAAACCACCCTAACATAAATTTCGTCTATGACATAGATGTGACCAATTACAACCTATCTACGTTATAATGTATTCTCTATATATTGGAGATCATTGATCTTCCATCATTACTAAATAACAACTAAACATAAATATAGCATAGATAATTCCTCTAATAAGTGAAGTACCCCAAATTATTTTCATAAATAAAATATACTCACACTTCCTCGAGTCTCAAGATTTAAGTATTTCTTTAATTTTTCCACCCAAGAATATAAATAATACTGTGAAATATTTCCATTTTCACACTAGAACATCATCCATTAATAAATATATGAACACTATTTCCATAACATTAGTAGTAATATCAAGGATTAGTTTTGATAATTTCTTATTCTAAATCCATAAAATATCACCTTTATTAAGTATTTTGTGAATATTCAACATTAAAAAGACTTCAATTCCTTCAACTATATATAATATTTAGTTATTATCAAGCTAAAAAACGTCATCATACTTTGAAAATTATCTTCACCAATAACATTTACTTTCAATAAATCCAATACACACCATCTTTTGGTTCTAACAATCTCACGCATAATATTCTTATTAAAAATAAATACTTACATAAAATCAAACATCCATAAAAAAAATTGATATTTTACCTCTATAGCTAAAATATAACCCCCTTTCTCTCTCAATCCTTAATTATACTATCAAATATATTTTATTTATTTCTCTCAATCCCCCTAAAAATAAATACAAATGATCATTTTTTCCTTTCCTTTATAATAACAACAAACTTATTGTAATAAATTTATGAGATAAATATATTACTAATCATACCACAAAAAACATTTCAATTAAAGAGACTATTATCCCCGACATATTCACTTACAACAAAATTAAAATTCCAATTGTAAGAATATTTATGAGAAACTTTGAACGTATTTCACTTATTATTAAATATAAAATTTTTTAAACAACTTTCATCAATAGCTTAATTCTTCTCAATAAATTTTATGGAATTAATTTACCACTTCTTATAGCGTAATCAACAAATGCTCTAAGCCTATAGAGAAGAGACATAGTATATGGAACAAGAATCTTCATTGAAAACCTCAATGTTATCCATGCCACTCATTATTTTTTTAATAAACATTTGCATCATGATAAATTTCACTCCCTCAATAATAGATTCTTATTATTTTAAAGACACTAACCACAAACTTGTTAGTATATAATCCACAATACACATAAATTGTGAGAAATAATACATATTAAATCAATTTATTCCACCTATAAATAGGAAACTATTAACAGAACTTATATCCATGATCTTCTTTAGTTAAAAAGTCTTCTACTTTATAAAATTAGTTTAAACTACCTATGAATGTTCATCCCAAATCCCCTTTGTTTCTTTAGTTATGATCACTAGATATTGTTTTAAAAATTTACACATAAATACAACTTCTATATGATAATTAATTCTTCTCAAAATCTATTAGTATCCAAAAAACACACTAATTATACATCATTGTTATTTTATAAGGAAATATTATTCCTCCATGAATGTAGTTGCTTCTTGAGTAGGTTATTTATCTTCTAAAAGGACCATGTATTCTTGATAATGCCGGATACCATCAACAGAATTAAAAATTTTCCTTGAAATGAATTTTACATAAAATCGGGATTTGTACCAGTTTTACTTTATCACTATAGCATTCATAATTAGATTTAGTTTTTATTCATCAAGATGACTACTATATATTACTTACTAAAACCAATTGAAGATCATTTTAGACTTTTATGCCACTTTATATTTACCATTTCTACATTTATATTCATATTTAACAAATATATTCTTTTAGTCTCTCAACCATATTATTATCTAAACCATTCATTCTCCAATATATGATAATATCTTTTATGGAAAAGTATTTCCTCTTTAACGTTGTATTGGAACCCATAAGTACCACATGTAGCAGTTTTATATATTATTAACATAATCATTCAATCTTAATGAATATTCAGCCTCTTATTATCAATTCATCTTCTTTCAATTTACACATAATATATATCCTTCTTCTGTCAATGCACACACAATTCATATTTCCAATGTACCATATCTCCCCCTTAAACATATATCAATAAATAATATATACATAGTGTTGATAGGGGTACCTTAATACATCATCATGTAAAGGATTGTGGGTTGAAATGAAAATCCAAACATTAGTTTTGATTTACTTCATATAATTTCACTAAAAAACACCACTTTACCATAGTTTATTGTGAATGTTTGATGGTGAATTATTCCTTATACCTTACTAGATATTCATTACTTTAGAAAAAATCATCTCAAAAGTAAGTTTTTACTTCTTCATTGCATCTTATTTTCATTTTTTATCATACTTATTTTTCTATAAAATGGAAACCTCTCTAGTCATTTATTCTTTCTTATTTGTTTTATACATGAAACGAAATAAAAATATCTCATTATTTTCGTCAATGATTTCAATGAGAGAAATAAATTATTTCTTACATGATTTCTAAGCTTGCTTCTTTTTCTTAAATAAAGTTTTTTGTTTGAAAAAACTTCTTTTCATGGAACACACCTATTTGATAATCTATTTTAACTTCATTACAGAACTTGAATTTATTCTCTAATAAAAAAATCCTATTTAAATATCAAATTTTTTTCTACTGGTTATAAGGGAAATAATATTCATCATCCCTTCTTTTCTTCTCATCATATTAGAACACGTTGTAATATTATTTTCATTCCACATTAATAAAATCTTCTATTGTGATAATTATTGATCCTTTTTCCTTATGTTTAATACTTTTTTTATTTATAAAATGGTTGATTTGAATTAGTAATCAATGAAACCTAGTATATTAAATATTTTCTTCTTACTTCAAACTCACTTGGAAATCTGATTACATTTCCAATTGATACCAGTTTCTTACTATTCTTTTCATGACTCTTTCTTATCACATTATTAAGTGAATTTTTCTTATCATATTTAAACCATTTTTCTTCAATAACATTCAATACGACCATGGTTCGCATAAATATAACATCCGTTGATAAAATAAGACCTCATTTAATGGTTTTTTGGATAATATGACGTTTCATCATGTCTTCCTTGTGGGTTGAACCTTCTATATTCCACCCATACACTCATAATTTGTCTTGATATTCCACAAAAATATAATAGTAAAGTAATATTTTTTATAACATCCTCCACCATATTTATCAAAAATTTATGACTCTTCCCTGAATCAAGATCAAACTAATATTTTTTATATTAAAATTTATCGATGTTAGAATATTTATTATTCAACTTTTTTCTTACTACTTTCATTTATCTCTCAATTTTCACAATCTTACACTTCTACACCTTCCATATATCTTCTAAATTCTTGTATTGAGAATTATATTCACTATATTAAATCATAATTTTATTTTTTTAATCTGATCTATAATGGAAAACATTTATAATTCATGGATATTATCTTTTTCAATGCTTAACTCCAAATCATGATTATGTTCTTCAATATTGTCCCTTTTTTCAGTCATTTTATTTTTCATTTCAAAAATTTTCCCCTTTGAAGTCATCTCTTCTTTCATAAAATTTCTTTTAGATTCTTTAAAATAAACAATGTAAAAAGATTATTTTTCCACCACCCACATTCATAAATTTTACTTTACACTTTAACTCTTGATGATACTTTTTCTTCTACAAAACAGAATTACATATTTTCCACATTATGTTGTTTTCCCTTTTTTATATTCATACTCTAATAATTTAGGTTATTTTCAAATGAAATTTTAGTATTTATAAGAAATATATATTACGGAGTTAGATTCAAATAAATATAAGGAATCCATTTTTTCACCTCCTTAGAAACAAACAACTTGTTATTTAACTTATTGTTGTTCTTATTCAAATTCATCTTGACATATGAAACTCTTCTAGAATATAGTTCTTTCCTAAAACATTAAATGATTTACATTCTACACTAGTATAAGAAATCTGATTCTCTTCTCTCAACCTAGATTCCTCACAATATATATTTACAATCTTCTTCCATATTTATTTTAAAGTATTAAAACGTTCTATTTTTTTAAATAGTTCAGATTCCATAGAATCCTATAATGCCTTCTTAGAAGAAGCATGAATCTTAAATTTCCTTTGATATGTATCATATATAATTCCCTATATGTTTTTGAAAAAAATATAATTATAATCTATCACAAAGGATTCCATATGTTCTTTACAATATGATACAAACTCATTATTTCAATTTATTAAATAATTTCCATCATATAGAGGAACATATATTATTGGTACTACTTATTTCATAATATTCTTAAACTAGATATGGAACATTGAATTTAAAATAAGACATGTTGGCTCTAATCCTGTGTGAAGGGTACTTGGACACCATGAGAGGGTGTGTAGATTTAGGTGTTAGATGAATTAAACTTTTCTATTTCATGATGTATTATTAAATATATTTTCCATTATTTGAGGGAAAATTATTCAAGTTATATATTCCACAAGTGAATTCACATCACACATCAATCAAAAGTGATAAATTTAATGAATTCTATAACACTACGATTTTAATCCAAGGAGAAAATATCACTAATGTCTTGATATTCTTAATCAATCACTAATTCACTAATATGATATTATTAATTTTTGTATCTCTCACTAATCCAATAGGGTCAAATTAACCTTCCTATATTTCACACATTTCTTCAAATAGGGTAACAAATATAATTTTATAGAATGATACATCTCTTCTATGTTTATTGGCATGAGGTTCATTTGAGGATTAATATATAGAACTGATATTCCATGTATATTTCTATTTAAAATAGACCTTACAGTGTATTCCAAATGTTTCGTTGAAATCCCCTTCTAGATATACACAACTCATTTATATAATATTTGAGTCTTTAATCATTTGACGAACTCTACAAATTAACAATTTAATTTATATGTATTAAATTATTCCACCACATGAATTATCTTCATGAATATTCATTCCTTATAACATCAATATTCTAGATGTATCATTGATAATACACTAATATTATATTCCTATATTTTCATTAAATACCCCTTTTTAAGAGTGATCTTCAATAGAATTCCATTCTGAAGGAACACTATCTTCTTGAATTGGGAAATCAATATCAATTTTCGTTGTTTTAAACATCCTACTAGGAAAACATAGGTTCACATATCAATTTTATCTCATTATTCTGTTATTTACTATCTTGTATCCCCATTTTTTTAATTCTAGACATCATATATGATATATCAGGGAATGTTTTTTATGTTACATATTTTAAATTCAATCAAAATATAACTTCTAAATCTTTATTATGGAAACATAGACCTTGAATATTCCAAAAAACTATCCCACCAGTGAGATATAAAATTATTGTTATGTAATTACAAAATAACAACCAGAACCTAAAATTAATTCCATATTGGTACTTATCTTTTAATACTTTATAAAACCCAAATCATGGTGAAAACCCATTTTGTGGGGTAATGAGTAGGCTTTTCACTTAACTAATTTGAAATTCCATATAGATTAAAGGATGAGATAATACATCATATCATAACCTCTCCTAGTCAATACGACTAAAATCTCTGCAATCATTTTGATCTATCAAATAAAAACCCTTTATGTTGTATCCAGCATCTGTGGTGTGAAAGACTATTATGCTATCTTTTTTGTAGAATAGTCTACATCTCCATGGTGTAAAGTTATATAGACTCCAAATATCTCAAATTTTATACACTACCAAAAATGAAGCCTCCGTGACACAAATTTATTCAATGGAATATAAGTCTCGAAAACCAAAACACTTGTGACATAGAATATCCTATATATTATATAGATCCTTTATCTTTTAACATCACTAAATATCCACTAATCACCAATTAATAGTGGATAATTATTTTATTATGAGATGGTATTGAATCTTAAAACATGGATTAAATCTCTTCAATCATCCTCAAGTCTTAGGCTCTAATTTTTTATTTTTTTCCTCACTAAAAAATACCAAAAACAATTGGGAATTTTTTCATTTTTCACACTAAAAATTTCACATTCTATAAATCTATGTGCACCATTTCTATGACCTTATTAGTGATACCAAGGTACCTCTTTTCAAATATCGTATAGTGCATCAATGATCTTACACCTTTATTAAATCATATATGCTCTTTTAGCATTACTATAACATCAATTTTTTCATCCACAAATCCTTTTTAGTTATTTTCATTTCATAAATCATCTTCATACTTGGAAATATATTTTCCCTCACAGTAATTATTATTAAAAAAATAAAATACACACAACCTTTTTGTTATAATATCTCTTCATGTACGTGACTTATCATGAACTTGAATGACTAATGTATCATTTTGATTTATATTAATTTAGTATTAATTAATTGCTTTTATATATGTTAATAATTTATTAAATTAAATATGATATACTTTTATTTATCCCTCACAACATTAATATATAGGAAATGTGTGTCGAAGATTTATTTTATATATCACATACTCCTAGTTCCCCTCACATTAATGTTAGAATAAAATATATAAAGCATAGGGATCTATGCCAATGAGGCTATCCAAAAGCCAATCTTGGTGAAACCAAAGAAGAAGACATAAAGGTCGATTATGGATTTCCACAACTCAATCTAATCCTATCTAAATGAGTATGTTTATATAGGGACCTAGGTTGATTTATCATCTTCTAGAAAAATCAACTATTAGAAATACCATGGATAATTCACTTTATTTACTTTATTTTTTTCAAAATAAATTATTATATAATTTTTTGTTTGATGTTTATATAATGTTAAACATGATCAAATAAAGTAAATAAGAAAACAATACATGTAAAATAAAGTTAAATAAGAGGATTATGCATAAATAGTTTTATCCAGACATAATTATTGAATTATTTAAAATCCTTATAATTTTAGGATGAAATATAAATAATATAATATTTTTATTTACAAATAAATAATTATAATGAATAAAGTAAATATTAGTTAAAAAACTCTAGTATTACATTATTAAGAAAGGAACTGTAGAACTAATTGTTAGTAAGGTCCTTGTCAGGATTCTTATTTTTATCAAGGTGATTTAAAGAAGGGTTTGAGCTGAATTAAATATGTTGGAATCAAGAGATTTATATACTTCCTAATATATCCTAACTAGAAGTTAATTTTCTAGGAAGTCTTATTTAGGATTCATGATTTTGGAGTCCATTCAACAGATCATAGATCTATACCTAATAGTTGACAATACTGCCTACCTAAATGCCTTCGAGTAACTACCCTTACCATTTTCTAGGTTATAAGAAGGGAAATATAGATCCTTTCAACTAGAGTTTCAATCTGATAGGACATTTGGATTCCAATGGTGATATATATAACAACATTAAAAAAATATAGGGAGACTAATAGTATAATTAAAATTATTACATCTCACATATTTTGATAATTAAGATAATGTAATAAACCATATTTTATTATGTTTTAGAACATTATAATAAAAGTGTACTCAATATACCTGTGATTTATATTAGCTTATTCCAATATCCTCACTAATAATAACATCCAATAGCCGTTTATGTAATTTTTCATTGTACAATTATAGGAATAGAAGATCTACATATTGGAGTCCCTAGTTACTGATCTTCTTGATAAGAAGGTGAGTATGAAATATCTATTTCTCTATATGAAACAAAAATTTGATGTTTTTTATATCCATTGAACGATTCTATCATCTATATTTGTTTAAATTCATAAGTAAGATGAAAACATTTATGTGTATGTTATACTCACCAATCACTATTATCTTTATCTGTAGAGAGAAATACATGAGAATTATACGACTTATTAGGAATTATTTACATGAAATCCTTGAGAGGGTGTTTAATTTTAGACTCCGTTAGTCATTATGATTGGATACATTGAGCATCTAGAAGTTCTTGGGTTTTATCTAAATGAATAATTGTGCACAAAATTCATACTTCCATCACTCCATTAGAGATTATATTTGTTTATGGTAAACTTTAATATGAACAACATTAATAATACTCTCTTATATATCCTTACACTAATTTTAAAGGTAAATAAGGAGTTGAATCATGAGAATAATTATATCATTATGTCTAACAAAAGGAAAAGATTATTGAAGAGATTCAAGACTAACTCAAACTATAAGACATCTTCAAAACACCCGTCCAAGGACATGAAGATTAGGGGGGAAAGAAAAGAGCATGGCATAATATTTCTTTAATGTGACATGAATGGACACTAGATGTAGAATTGTTCCTTGTAAAAGAAGAAATGGGAAGCTCCATATGTGTTCATTATCAAGTGTAATATTTCTATATCTATAAATTGGATATTCAACAAAACTTTTGTGCTCAAATTTATATCCAATTATAGGAACTAAGTACATTTAATTGAGACACCCAAGGTTAGGTGGATCTATGAGTTGATAATAGAGTTGGACTCATTGTAGTGTTTATTGGAGACCACCACCACACATTTCCAATAATATTGATGTTGGTTTCAAATAAGTACTACTAGGTTACAGGAAATACAAAAGTAATTATTTATATAATCTATATTGATATAGATAGTACTATTCAAAAATATGGGAATAAAATATGATATTTCTATAATGATTTAATATGTTAATTTATGTCACATTCAAATATTGGTATTTCTGTGTTGGAATATATAAACCATGTGATCGAAATCAACAAAAAAAATATTTTTTTAAAAATATTATCATACTAAACTATGAAATCACTATTTAGGTAATGTAAATTAAAATTGATTGAAAAAATTGTATCAAGATGGGTATTTATATTATTTTGAACTGAAACAACTTGGTATATGTCATTCTTATTTACATGGTAAATTAGAAAAATATATATGTTTTGGATATGGTTTATTTATCAAAGTTCTATTTTAAATTAGTTTATAGAAATGTTTTGTACTATTTGTTACTAAATTTAGTGGTGGAAACAAAAAATTTATAACTTTTAGTGATTAATTTGGTAGATAATTATATTTATATTTATTTTGGTTTAAGTAAACTTCCTTCTATAAATTCAAAAAATACATGAATAAAGTGGAAAACATCTTCGAAATAAAATAAAGAGACTCCACTAAAACTATGGTAGATAATACCTTAACCAACTGATCAAATATTATCTTTGAATATTTGGGATAATATCCCAACTCATTCCTTCTTATACAATACAATAGAATGGCATAAATGAATGGAGGAACCAAAACATTTTGGACATGGAGAGATTAATAAATGTTTTGTAACTATTCTATAATCATTTTGGGAATATAAATTATAGATAGTAGCACATATACTAAACCATGTTCCAACTAAAGTTGAAAATGGTATTAAATAAAATCCTTCATGTACATGGAAATATTTATAGTATAATATACATTTTTAGGGATAGGAAGCATTTTTTAGGGTACTCTAAGAAATGAACTTGAATAATGAGGTATAAAGTATATCTTCATCAAATATTTCCTGGAAATAAATGGATATTAACTATAAAACCCCATAAAAATGTAATAGTACCAAGATAGTCACATTCCTTATTTGGAAGGAACTCTCCAAAAGTGATAGTTAAAGTGAGATTGGATTCAATGAATTCATGGATTAAGATACACAATATTTTATATAGGAACATATTTAATAAATCCCCATGTATGAAGAAATTATAGAAACAAACTTATTGCATAGTGTAACTAGAGAGATTACAGAATTGAGAAGATATGGTTTTCTAGTTATCGAGGATGGTGACACATTATTAGTTGATAATTATCATCATGTATACTCTAAGAGAGTTATAAGTGGTGAAAAATCTACTAAATGGAATAAATAAATGAATTCTAAAATGGATTCCTTGTACCAATCCCTATTTTTAGTTTTGTTAGATCCACTAGTGGATATAAATCGCATTGGTTTTAAATGAGTATTCAAGAAGAAATTGAACATGAAATTTATAGTTAATACCTATAAATCTAGTCTAGATGAATTATAGTTTAAATAGTTTCAATACATTGACTATTATTAAATATTTTCACTAGTTTCTATGCTAAAATTTATTATAATTATCCTTTCCAGAGAAGATTACCATGAATTTGAGATTTCGAAAATGGTTTACAAAAAATACATCCATATTATGAAACTTCTAGAAAGTGTCTATATGGTACACCGTGAAGGATATTTAATACCAAAATCATCAATTAATTTTTTTTATCCATAGAGGTTTAAGATAATTTAGTGTGTCTATGTTCTACAAGTTTATCCATGTATAGTGAGATATTTATGTATGGGAAAAATTGTTATCATGAAAAGATATACCATTCATATACAATTTCCGGATGTAGTGAATTAAAAATCATTCCATTCCCGCTAACTATAAATTTAAAAGTAAACATGGTCCAATGGCCTTGAAATTTATATACTATGAGAAATATAATATAGAATCTGCAGACCTTCAATTCCTTGAATGGGAGTGGTATCACTATATTTTATACCACCTTTTAATGTTTATGTTATTCATAGTCCATTTGGGCCCCTCAAATAATTTTTTGAAAACATGGTTTCAAAATATTGATAACGTTCGTATTTAAAATTAGGCCCGTAGAATAAATGTCTCAACAGGATGATGCATCATTTAAGAATTTATCAAGGAGTTTATACATTATGTATTGAGGAAAACATCTCTCGATATCCTTAATACATCATGATGAATCCTTACACAATCAATAGAGACTATAATCTCCAAAGTTTCTTCAATATTTCACACAAAAAATATACAAGGCATAACCACCATCTATAGAGTGAAAGGCTATTTATACTTCTTGTTTTCAAAATAGTATATATCCCCATGGAGTGTAGTTTTATAGACTTTAAATATCTCAAATATTCAAGGCTTAAAAAAATGAAACCACCATGAAATAAAATTCTTTGGAAACATATAATTATCCATCTAAAATCTATCTATAGTTTATAATATCCTCTGAGGAGTTGATATCCTTAATCTTCAATCATTACTAAATAATAATAAAACATTAATATAACATGGATTCTTACTCTAATAAGTTATGGTACACAAAATGATATCAAAAATAAAATTTACACGAACAACCTCAAGTATTAATATCTAAAAATTTCTTTTTTTCCACACCCGAAAATAAAAAATAATACTGGAAAAATTTCTATTTTTCATACTAGAACATACAGATTCTATAAATCAATGCACACCATTTCCATGAACATTGTAGAAATTTCACTACAACTCTTTGGAAATATATTCTACTGAATCTACGAAATTTTAACTTACATTATTATTCGTTGAACATTAAAAATTACCAATACTCAATGACTTCAACCATATATCGTATTCAGTTATTTTTAAGCCACAAAAATTATTCAGCATCCGAAAATTATCTTTACTCATAACACTTATTGTAAAAAAATCCAAGACACATAACATTTTTTTATAATAATATCCCCCTTTAATTTTTCTTTAAAAATACGAACTTCCATAAAATCCAAAAATCCATATAAGATATAGAGTTTATATCTATTGATAAAATTTATCCCCCTTTATCTCTCAATCCTTTATTCTCCAAACAAATTGTTTTATTGATTTCTCTCCATTTCTCCCTCCCCCACCTTAACAATCAAAATAAAAAGGGTCATTTTTTCCTTTCCTTTATTATATTAATACCATTATTAAACATAACTTTTGAGAGAAATAAATATATGATCAAACCTCAAAGAACTCCATAATTAGAGAGATTATTACCTCCTTCATATTCACCATCAAATAAATTAAAATACCACTTATAAGAATTTTTCTTAGAACCTTGGAACTTATTTCACTTATACTTAAATGAAACCATTTTTAATCAACTCTCACTAATAGCTTAATTGTTATCAATATATTCTATTGAATGTATTTACCTCTTCCCAAATGAAAATTGTCAGATCCTCTAAGCCCACAAAGTCGAGACTAATTATAGGAAATAGTATTCTTTATTTATAACCTCAATTCCATCCATGGAACTCAATAATTGTTTGGTAAACATTTTCATCTTTAGATATTTAATTCCATTAAGAGTTTATTCCCATTATTTCAAACACACTTACCCAACACTGTTAGTGTAATATTAAAAATGATAGTAAAGTGTGATAACTACTGCATATCAAATCAATTAATACCACTTTTAAATATTAAACTATTAAATATACTTATATCCATGATCATTATTACTTCACATGTCTTATCCTTTCTCGAATTAGTTTAAATGAAATTTTAATATTAATAAAAAATATAATTTGTTTCTCTAGTTTTGAAAAGTAGATATTGTTTCAAACATTAAAACATAAAAAATACTTAAAGATGATAATTCTTTCTTATTAGGAATGGTAAGTATCCAAAAGAAACTATAATAATAAATCATTATTATTTTAAAAAGAAAAATTATTCCTCTATGGATGTAGTTTCTTCCTAAGTTGGTTTTCTATCTTAATAAAGGACTATGTATTATTGATAAGGCCTGATACCATCAGTGGAAATCTAGAATTGTCTTGATACCAATTGAAAAACAAAATTTTTTCCTTGATAAAAATTTTACTTCAAATTAGTATTTAGCCCAGTTTTACATTATCATTCTTTCATGATTTATCAAATTCAGTTCTTATTCATCAAGATAACTACTTGATATTAGTTACTAAAATAGCTTTTAGAACATTGATGGCCATTAAACCCCTTTATATTCAATATTTATACATTTAAATTCATATTTAACAACAATATACTTTAAATATCTCGTCGATCTTGTTGTCTACACCATTCATCCTTCTATAGATGATAATAACACTTCTTGAAAATAATTTCTTCTTTCACACTATATTGGATCACTCAGATACCACATGTTCTCATTTTATCTATTCTTAACATAAATGTTCAATCTTAATTAATATTTAGACTCTTATTCTCCATTAATCTTATTTCAATGTACACATAATACATATTCAGAGTCTATCAATGAACACATAGTGCATATTTACAATGGTTCATATCTTTACTTTAATCTTATATCAATATATTACATATACACCATGGGGAGATGGGTACCTCAATACATCCTCATGTAAAGGATTTTGAATAGAAATGGAAATCAATCCTTTAGTTCTGATCTACTTCATTGACTTTATCTAAACAACCCCAATTTTCCACAGATTATTATGAATGTTTGATAATGACGTGTTCTTTATAAATTTCTCGATATTCATTTCTTTAGAAATAAATCTCACTAATTAGGGAATATTTCGTCATTGCATCTTCTTTTCATTTTTTTTACCAAACTTATTTTTCTAAGAAATGGAAAATTGTCTAGTCTCTAAATCTTACTTGTTAGCATTATGAATGAAACCTCTTCAACATAACTCATTATTTTCTTCCATAATCTCTATAATTGAAATCTAGTATTTATTCTATACTCTCAATGAGATCTTATTTTCCTTCCTTAAATGTTTTTGTTTGAAAATTGTTTTCTACCACACAACCATTAAATAATATTTTTTTAACTTCATTCAAGTACATGAACTTTTTATTTAATGTTTCAAATAATATTTCCTTATCAAAAAGTTTTTACTAGTTATAATAGAAGTAATATTCTTCATCCATTATTTTTTTCAACATGTTAAAAAACATTGTAATTTTATGTTTTTTCCACATTCATAAAATCTTCTGTTGGGATAATTAGTTTACATTTTTCTCTTTTTGTTGTTCTTGATTTCTTTCAATAATAGTTTCTATGAAATATTTATCAATGATACTTAGAATATCATCTCTTTCCTTATTACTTTAAACTCAATAAGAAATTTAATTCCATTTCAAATTGAAACTGGTTTCTTATTCTTTCTTTCATGACTCATTCTTATCACATTATTGAGGGAACCCATCTTATCATATTTATTCTATTTTTTCTACAACAACATAAAAAACCATGTTTAGCATAAATATGACATCTCTCAGTGATATCAAATGTCATGTATTGTTTTTTAATCTATGATGTAGTTATAGTATGTCTTCCTCCTTATTGGAACCTTCTATATTTCATATACACAAGACTAGTGTGTCCTAATATTCCAAAAAATAGTAATGGAATGAAATATTTATTTAATAACATATTCTAATAGATAAATAAATGGTTTTATGATTTTTACCTGATTCTAGATCTATTTTCCTTTTTTTCTTACTTATGTATCCATGTAAGAATATTTAGTATACGACTTATTCCATACAACATGAATTTATCTCTAATGTTTCCCAATCCTTAACTTCTACACCTTCAATAGAACTTATGAATTCTCATATTGAGAATTTATTTCATTATATATACTATTCATTTATTCTTTATACTAATACCCAGGAAAAACATTAATACATCATGTTAATTATCTTTTTAAATGATTAAATACAAATCACAATTAATTTCATCAATACTATCATTTTTACCTCATTTTATATTAAATTTCAATAATAGTCTCATATGACGTCGCCTCATCTTCCATCAAATTTATGTTATATTCTTAAAAATAGTCTATGTAAACAAATAACTTTGACCTCCCACCTTCTATAATTTAATTTTACTCATTAACTCTTAATGATCCATATTTTTTCAATAAAATATTCCATATTTACTAAATGTTGCAGTTTTCTCTTTTTTATCACCATCCTCTAAGAATTTCGGTGATTTTTAACTAGAATCTTCTTATTTATAAGAAATTTATATTATGGAGTTAGACTTATGTAAATATATAGAATCTACAATATCCCCCCACTTTGTGACAAACATCTTCTTATTTTCCTTCTTGTTGGTCATATTCCTCTTTCTTCTTGACATATGACCCTATTCTATAACCAAATCCATTCCTAAAACATTTAATGATTTATATTATCTACCAATAGATGAAATATGATTCTCTTATCTCAACAAATATTCTTCACCATATAATCTATCAAACATCATCCACATTTATTTTAAATTATTAATGTTGGATATTTTCTATAATAGTTCTTCTTCCAGAAAATCCTCTAATTTCTTATTATCAGAAGCATCAATCTCCAATTTTCATTGATTTTTATAATATATAATTACCTACATGTTTTGAAAAATAAATATAATTATCAAACTATTACAAGGGAATCCATATGTTCTTTAAAAAATGGTAAAAAGACTTTATTCCAATTTAAATAATTACTTTCATCATATAGTGGAAAATTTATTTTTTGATACATATATTTCATAATCTTCTCAATATAGATATGTTATATTTAATATAAAATATAACAAGTTGGATCTAATATCTTATATAGGGACCTGAGACACCATGAGACAGGGAGTGGATTAGGGTGATGGAAGAGTTATAAATGTCTATTTTTTGTTATATTTTTAATGTTTTTTTCCTTTTTAGAGGGAATATTATTCAAACTATATTTTTAAAAATTGAATTTATATCATAAATTAAAAACAGTAATGAATGTAAATAATTCCATAATACTGATTTTTTAATGCTAGGAGAATATATCAATGATTTCTTGCTCTAACTGATCAATCATTACTTCACTAGTTTGAGGTTAAAACTTTTGGGATGTCTCCCTATTAAACTAAATTCCAATTCCACTTCCTCTATTTCAGTCATCTCTTAAAATATGGTTACAAATATCATTTTATAGACTCATAAACCTTTTTATAAGTTTATTGAAATGATGGTCATTTTAGGATCAATATATAGAACTGATATTCAATGTATCATTGTCGTGAGAATATATCCTATAGTTTGTTCCAAGTGTTTCTTCAAAATCCTCTTCTAGATATATAAAACATCATGTGATGTAATTTGATTCTTTAATAATTACAAAAACACTAGACAAAAATAATTTAGTTTCTATGTATTTTATTATTAGATCTCATGAATTATCTTCCAAAATGATAATTAATTATAACTTAAATAATATAGACATATCTATGATAATTCACTAATATTATCTTCATATATTTTCATAGAAACACCCTATTTAAAGACTAGACTCAAATAAAATTATCTTTATAAGAAACTCTATCTTCTTAAAATGAGAATTAAATAAACTATTATGTTTTTTTCAACTTCATACTAGGAGCACTCAATTTCTCTTCAATATTTTTTTCTTCCTATATTATTTCTATAAGGCCCCAGCCTTAAACCTTACTTAATCTTGAGTTATTACAAGATTACACATTGAGGATCTTTTCGGGTTTAGAGTTTTATAGAATTAGATCATAAAACTTGCATTACATTCCACATATAAACAAAGTGGTTATATAATGATAGTATTCTTCATTCCCATCAATGGACACATATTTAAAATAAAACATGGATTCTTTCTTGACACTTCCTTGACACTATCATCATATCATGTACCTTTCCCTTGACCTATGAAAAACATTTCAAAAAACTTGGGATGAGCATAAAAAGCACAGTAAGGGATATAAAAATATGGAAAGGAAACATGGGTACATATATACATAAGAATGAGATCATACTTTACCCATAAAACATAAGCACTTTAACATACCTCATCAAATCATGAATAAATCATAGAAATCACAAGACATAAAGGTAACTTGAGGCATTCATAACATTCTTACGTATGGAGTAACCCTATTGGTTACGTTTGGAATACCCATCACAGTATATTCCCTAAATCTCTTCGGAGAAACCTTAACGTTACCCTCCTTCGTGTTACCCAATGAATTGGAGAGCTATATCGGGCTCACCCGCCCTTAGTTTATCACAGAACCACCCGTCTTCATAATAATGCCCAAGAACCTCAACATAATCGTATCACCTAAAACATGCATAAAGGAAACATAATATTTCCACCTTTCAATCACAAGATATCAATACAACACATTGATATAAAAACATTATGAAAACCATTTTCAATACCAAAATAAATGTAAATTAAAACATGGTATTTATTTTTCTTTTAAAAAGAAGGTATGGCTTGTAGAGGAATCCGAAACTCAAATAACGGTCACGACGGCGGAGAAGTCGTTGTCGCCGCATACGTACGACAAAAACATTCCCTTTTGTTGTTTATTAAACGCTTCGTATAAAAAAGATTCTTTTTGAATAAACGTAACAGTCAAAGGGGTTTATACACCATAAAAAAGTTGTGTATAAAACAAAATATGCCTCAATGAAAGGAGATTGAGACGAAGTCCCATACCTCGGGTCCGACTTGACTCGGTCGTTCTTTAATATCCTGAATAATAAACTTGAGTTAATTTATAATTTTTTAAGAACCTTTTTCAAGTTCATTATTCCTTTTATATCACTTATTTTAATGTTATGAACACTATGTAATTATTTAAGTTAATAACGGTCATTTTAACGATCATTAGTACTTGAGTCAAAATAAACCCTTTATAATTACAAGTTGTTCATGTATCCATTATATCCATAATTATAATCATGATGTATATATAATATATATCATATATATCCAGTATATACATGCATTTATAATATTACATAATCATTTAGAGGTAAGAAATGAAATGCACCGTTCATGGAGACGGTAAGCCGTACGTACGCATGAACACTACATTCATTTCTATTTCGTATTTTATAGAATGGAATCATAATTATATAAAGGCATATTATAATTCCAGTATAATATCATAGTTCCATCCTTTATACGTCCCACATATGGTATTTAACGAATCAAATTACTTTGAGGGGGCGGTAGTCCGCACTTCCTTAAATGAAGATATCGCGTTTACCCATAATGGAAACCATAAAGGTATGACCAAAATGAAAAATACAGAAGCTTAAGGAAAACATAAACATATTATATATCATATATAAATATAGTGTCATCTTAATGGACACCTTTGAAGGTGTTAAAGGAATGTTGAACAATCATTGTTTCAGGAGGCATAAATTCACCATCCACGAAAACCGTATGTTCTTTAACCATTAGATGTAGGTGTGTGTAAGTGTAGCTTGAATACTTCTTATAACAACATCCTAGTATATTGAAGATACTGGAGTTGTTACAAAATAAATAAATAAAAAGATTTTAGGGGGTTGGAGAAGCAAAATAAAACAAAAGGACTCAAGTGAAGACATTACATAAAAATCGGGTAACTCCCTTTGGTTTGAGCTCAAAGGCTTCCTTGAGAAGTCCTCTTCCCAAAGTGAGGCTTCAAGGAGTAAGATAGGGAAGTTTAGAGACAAAATGGGTAGGGGTTGGCCGTGCCAAAGGCTTTGGGAGTGTTGGTAAGGAGGTAGAGGTGGGGGCCTTTTATAAGAGGAGAGGAGGGCCACTCTTGGAAAGTAAAGAAATATTACTTTATTTGAAAATTATTTTCGGATTTAAATGGTCCCACATAGATATAATTCAAGGATAAGGTGATAAGGGTTCGAAATCCACCCATCCAATAGGTTTTGGACATGTGTAGGTCATAGATTTTACATTATCTTTTCATTTTATTTAAATCCTTTATTAATGATGTAATCGCTACATCATTATGATGTCATAAATACATTTATTTATTTAATGTCAAAAAATTATAAAAAAATATTATTATGTAGGAAATAGTTTTAGCTTTGCAATGAATATTTATAGTAAAATATCTGACTTGTATAACCCCACTTAAAAATTGATTTTGTAAAACATATTATGTTTGTGTCATTTTTACTTTTACATTAAATAAAAAGTTATTTATGTCATTTCCCATCCAAAGTGGCTCCATGGGGTCCCCAAGTTGACTCATGGCTTTTCTTGGTCGGCCATGACACATCCAATAAGGTTAGGACATGTGTCTAGGTCATTTCATATTATTAAAGCATTATTTTTACCTTAAACTACACTAATTACCACTAATCGCGATTAAAAACATAATAAGTTACTATTCACCAAAAAATTATTTTAATCTCATTGAACCACATTTTACTTCTTAATGAAAACCATGTATGTCTGATTTTTGAAATTCAAAACACAAAGGTGGAAAAATTTCATTTAAATGGAAAATCAGTTTTTATAAGTACCACTTAGTGGTTTCACTATTTATCAAAAATTGAAGTTTTTCAGAAAAATACCAAAAATTCACCCTAATCTATATTTGACATTCTGAATTCAAAAATGAAGTCTATTTTAAAAAATTCAAAACATATAAGTCACATTAATTAATTTAATAATTAATTCCTGCTGTTAGAGCAAATAGCGTGTTTTTATGAAACAATAAGTATCAAAAGATTGACACCAGTTTAAGTCCAATTTCAAAGTGAAATTGATTCCAATGACCACAATTGGATTAAATGGTAAAAATATATTCTAATTTCACTTCAAAACCAATTCAAAATATAATCTAATCATATAAATAAATTAGATTACAAATCATTTTTGATGTAAAATGCAGTATTTTTCACTATTCATTAAAAAATGAACATTGTCAGAAAAATTCCAAAAATTCACACAATGTAGATTTTGATGTCCCAATCATAAAGAATAAGTTTATTTTGACAAACATAGTTTATAAAATTGTCAAAATATATATTCAAAAATGGTTTGCCATCAAAAGGCAGTAAAACAATCTTTTAAAAATATTAGTGTATTCCATGCTTAAGATTGGATTAATTTTCATTTTAAGCCTCTAAAACACTATCTAGTTCATTAATAGACATAGATAAAAATATCTTTTATTCATTACTTACTTGGGATGTTACATCCTTCCCCCCTTTAGAAAATTGTGTCCCCGCAATTTATTTACTTATCGAATAAATGGGGGTACTTATCCCTCATTGCATTTTCAGATTCCCATGTTGCCTCTTCAATCATGTGGTTTTTCCACAAAACCTTTACCTGGTGAATCACCTTATTCCGTAACACTTGCTCCCTGTGGTCAAGAATCTGGACCGTTTGTTCCTCATAAGATAGGTTCTCTTCCAGCTGAACTACCTCTAGACTCAAAACATGAGATGGATCTGGCATATACTTTCTCAACATCGAAACATGAAAAACATTGTGTACCTGAGATAAAATCAGAGGTAAAGCCACTTGGTAAGCAACTGATCCAACTCTCTCCAGAATTTCATATGGTCCAATGAACCTTGGACTCACCTTTCCTTTCTTACCAAATCGCATCACACTTTTCCATGGTGATACTTTGAGAAAAACATGATCACCTACCTCAAAAGATAGATCCTTCCTCCTGTTGTCTGCATAACTCTTCTGCCTACTCTGAGCTATTTTCATGTGCTTCTGAATCAGCTGAACTTTTTCTGCCATCTCTTCCACCAATTCTGGTCCCATCAACTTCCTTTCACCCACTTCATCCCAGAAAGCTGGAGTTCGACACCGCTTCCCATATAATGCCTGAAATGGTGCCATCTATATACTAGAATGAAAACTATTATTATATGAAAATTCATCCAAAGAAAGATGTTGGTCCCAACTTCCCTGATAATCCACAGAGCATGAACGTAGCATATCCTCCAAGGTCTGAATTGTTCATTCTGACTGCCCATCTGATTGAGGATGAAAAGATGTACTAAAATTTAATTCAGTACCCAACGACTTCTGAAGGCCTTTCCAAAAGTTAGAAGTGAACCTGGGATCACGGTCAGATACAATGGAGAGAGGAACTCCATGTAACCTGACTACCTCTTTAAGATACAAACGGGAAAGTTGATCCATGGAAAAAGTATCTCGTATAGCAAGGAAATGAGCAGACTTGGTCAAGCGATCAACAATAACCCAGATTGCATTATTACCTCGAGATGTCTTCAGTAATACCACAACAAAGTCCATGGATATATTCTCCCATTTCCACTCTGGCACTGGTAATGGCTGAAGCATCCCTTTCGGTAACTGCCGCTCTGCTTTAACCTGCTGACAATTCAAACACTTCACAGTAAAATCAGCAATATCTCTTTTCATTCCATCCCACCAGTAATACTCCCGAAGATCTCTATACATCTTAGTACTTCCTGGATGAACTGAAAACAGAGAACTATGAGCTTCAAATAACAACTCTCTCTTCAACTGTGAACCACAAGGCACACACAATATCTTCCCAAATATCAAAACACAATCATTATCAATGTTGAATTCAGGCAACTTACCTTTCTGAACCAGCTCTACCTTTTTCTGCAACTCACTGTCTTGATTCTGTTCTTGCTTGATTCTATCTGATAGAGATGATCGCACTGATACCTGAAACAAAACAGAAGAACTTCCTGCACCAACAACTTCTATGCCAAAGTTCATCAAATCCTAACCAAAGGATCACGTTCCAAATGCAACATTGCTAATGAATCATTACTTTTTCGACTCAAAGCATCAACCACTTTATTTGCTTTTCCCGGATGGTAATGAATTGTACAATCATAATACTTGATTAATTATAGCCATCTCCTTTTTCTAATGTTCAATTCTTTCTGAGTAAAAATATACTTTAAACTTTTGTGATCGGTATATATTTCACACTTTACTCCATATAGATGATGCCTCCAAAGTTTTAAATCGAAAGTAACAGTATCTAATTCCAAATCATGTGTAGGGTAATTTACCTCATGAGTTTTCAACTGACGTGAAGCATAAGCAATTACCTGATCATTCTGCATTAGGACGCAACCAAGTCCTTTCAATGAAGCATCACTGTATATAACAAACTCACCATTCCTAGAAGGTAGTGCCAAAACTGGAGCATTCACCAATCTTCTTTTCAATTCCTGAAAACAATCATCACATTCTTTTGTCCAGATAAACTTAACACCCTTCCGAGTTCGCTTAGTCATTGGACTAGATAACCGTGAAAAATTTCTAACAATCCTTCGGTAATAGCCTACCAAACCAAGGAAGCTACGAATCTCAGTTACATTTGTGGGTCTTGGCCATTCTTCCACAACTTTTGTTTTTGCAGGATCAACAGTTATTCCATCTTTAGAAACAATATGACCAAGGAAAGAAATTTGTTGCAACCAAAACTCACACTTGCTGAATTTTCCATACAGTTTCTTTTCTTTTAAGGTTTGCAATATAACCATTAAATGTCTTTTATGCTCCTCTTTACTTTTAGAAAACACCAAAATATCATTAATGAAAACCACCACAAAATTATCCAAGAACTCATGGAAAATTCTATTCATTAAGTCCATGAATACAGCAGGTGCATTGGTTAGCCCAAAAGGCATTACTACAAATTCATAATTTCCATATCTCGTATAGAATGCAGTCTTCGGAATATCTGCCTCCTTTACCTTCAGCTGATGGTACCCTGATCTCAAGTCAATCTTTGAAAAAAACTGATCTCCCTGGAGCTGATCAAAATAATCATCGATATGAGGAACATGATATTTGTTCTTAACAGTGATATTATTCAAGGCCCTATAATCAATGCAAAGTCTCATAGAACCATATTTATTTTTAACAAATAAAATAGGATCACCCCAAGGTGATGTGCTAGGTTGAACGAAACCTTTCTCTAATAAATCTTGCAATTTCTCCTTCAACTCTAAAAGTTCAATTTGAGCCGTTCGAAAAGGGGGTTTTGAAATTGGCTTAGCATCGGGAACTAAGTCAACAGTAAACTCAACTTCCCGATCTGGTATTATTCTAGGCAACTCATCAAGAAAAACATTAGGATACTCATTTACCACTGGCACATCATTAATCTGAACAGTTCCTTTATTTTCAACGATGTGTGCAAGGTAACATTCATTTCCATATTTTACATGTTTCTTGGCCTCTTGATAAGTTATCAATAGTAAGGGTTCATTCTTGTACACAAACTGAAAGTCTTTCTAAAAAGAAACTTCATTAGCTCTACAGTAAATCTTAACATGGTAAATAGAGATCCAATCCATACCCAGGATAATATCAAACTCTACTAGAGGTAGAACAATAAGGTTTGCAAGTAGGTTCTTTCCAAAGATAAGGATAGGAAGATTCTTATAAATTCTTTTTACCTCAACATTTCCCCCTGGTTTTTTTACCACAAGTTCAGGAGTCACTTCTTGAGAAGGTATTCCCATTTTACTAGAAACATTTTCAGAGATGAAAGAATGTGTAGACCCCGAATCAAACAACACACTGGCATAATATGAAAAACCAAACAAAGTACCTGATACAACTTCATTTGATGGCCCGACGTCTGCCGAAGTAGTTGAAAAAGATTTCACCACCCCTTTCTGCTTATAGTCTAACTGCTTCCCATCACTCAATCTCTTTGTCAGACACTTGTTTGCATAGTGACCCATCTCATTGCACTTATAACATTTCACTAACTGTAAATCAAATTTGTTCTTACCATCACCCTGATCTTTTCCAGTGCAATCACGAGCCTTATGTCCCATCTTACCACATCAGTAGCACTTTCCAGAATTCAGAAGACATTCCCCCGCATGCCTTTTGCCACATTTATCACAAACTGGAAACTTAGTTTTCTTACCATCAGACTTTTTTGAAGAATTCTTACCGTTCTCTTCTTCTGCTAGTTGTTATAGAACAATTGGTCATCAGAAAACTCCATCTCCACCTTCTCAGCACATCAAACAAGCTTCTCATAACTTTTAAAATCACGAGAAGCTAATGCCCTTCGATATTTTGGATTTAATCATGAGTAAAAATGATTGATTTTACTATCAAGGTCTCAGATAAAATTTGGAGCATACCTTGCCAATCGAGTGAACCTTTCTTTATAGGCAGCCACTGAGTCTTCCTCTTGCCTCAATTACAAGAATTGATTTTCCATCCTAAGTCGAACAGCCTTAGGAAAATACTTCTCAAGAAACATACCTTTGAATTCATCCCAGTCGAGAGCATCAATCTCATCAGCGTCCCTGATATTTTTAACCATCAACAACCACTGATCTGCCTCACCCTCCAAACGGTAAATAGCAAGACTAACCTTTTGATTTTCTGAACACCCCATGACATCAAAAATCTTCTCCAGTGCTTTAATCCACCCTTCAGCTAACACAGGGTCAGATGATCCTCTGAATGATGGAGTATGTTGCCTCATGAAATGTTCCACCACTGACATGTTCCTCTGCTATTGATCTAGCTGATCTCGTGCATGGATACCACCACCATTTATAGCCTGAGTCAACTGTGCCATCACTGCAACAAACTATTCAGTTCCAATTCCGACCATCTTGGGATGCTGATTTGGAAGGTTATTTCCTTCTGTATGCCTTCCTAGAACTTCTTCCCTGTTTTCTCTACGGAAAACCATTCTGAACAAACATGTCTTAGATGAAGCAACATGGTAATCTTCAAATGCTATATCATTTCATAAAAAATATTTTTGGATAATCATTTAATAGAATTATAACTCCTAAAGTTATCTAAACCGACCTCTGATACCAACTATAAGGCCCCAGCCTTAAACTTTACTTAATCTTGAGTTATTACAAGATTACACATTGAGGATCTTTTTGGGTTTAGAGTTTTAGAGAATTAGATCATAAAACTTGCATTACAATCCACATATAAACAAAGTGGGTACATAAAGATAGTATTCTTCATTCCCATCAATGGACACATATTTAAAATAAAACATGGATTCTTTATTGGCACTTCCTTGACACTATCACCATATCATGTACCTTTCCCTTGACCTGTGAAAAACATTTCAAAAAACTTGGGATGAGCATAAAAAGCTCAATAAGGGATATAAAAATATGGAAAGGAAACATGGGTACATATATACATAAGAATGATATCATACTTTACCCATAAAACATAAGCACTTTAACATACCTCATCAAATCATGAATAAATCAGAGAAATCATAAGACATAAAGGTAACTTGAGGCATTCATAATATTCTTACGTAGGGAGTAACCCTCTTGGTTGCGTTTGGAATACCCATCACATTATATTCCCTAAATCTCTTCGAAGAAACCTTAACGTTATAGTCCTTCACGTTACCCAATTCATTGGAGAGCTATATCGGGCTCACCCACCCTTAGATTATCACGGAACCACCGGTCTTCATAATAATGCCCAAGAACCTCAACATAATCGTATCACATAAAACATGCATAAAGGAAACATAATATTTCCACCTTTCAATCACAAGATATCAATACAACACATTGATATAAAAACATTATGAAAACCATTTTCAATACCAAAATAAATGTAAATTAAAACATGGTATTTATTTTTCTTTTAAAAAGAAGGTATGGCTTGTAGAGGAAGTCGAAACTCAAATAACGGTCACGACGGCAGAGAAGTCGTTGTCGCCACATACATACAACAAAAACATTCCCTTTTGTCATTTAGTAAACGCTTCGTATAAAAAAGATTCCTTTTGAATAAATGTAAAAGTCAATGGGGTTTATACACCATAAAAAAAAGTTGTGTATAAAACAAAATATGCCTCAATGAAAGGAGATTGAGACGAAGTCCCATACCTCGGGTCCGACTTGACTCGGTCGTTCTTTAATCTCCTGAATAATAAACTTGAGTTAATTTCTACTTTTTTAAGAACCTTTTTCAAGTTCATTATTCCTTTTATATCACTTATTTCCATGTCATGAACACTATGTAATTATTTAAGTTAATAACGGTCTTTTTAACGATCATTGGTACTTGAGTCAAAATAAACCCTTCATAATTACAAGTTGTTCATATATCCATTATATCCAGGATTATAATCATGATGTATATATCATATATATCATATATATCCAGTATATACGTGCATTTATAATATTACATAATCATTTAGAGGTAAGAAATGAAATGCACCGTTCATGGAGACGGTAAGTCGTACATACGCATGAACGCTACTTCAATTTCTATTTCATATTTTATAGAATGGAATCATAATTATATAAAGGTATATAATAATCCAAGTATAATATAATATATAATATCATAGTTCCATCCTTTATACGTCCCAAATATGGTATTTAAAGAATCAAATCACTTTGAGGGGGCGCTAGTCCGCACTTCCTTAAATGAAGATATCGCGTTTACCCATAATGGAAACCATAAAGGTATGCCCAAAACGAAAAATACAGAAGCTTAAGGAAAAAATAAAAATATTATGTATCATATATAAATATAGTGGCATCTTAATTTCCACCTTTGAAGGTGTTAAAGGAATGTTGAACAATCATCATTTCGGGAGTCATAAATTCACCATCCACAGAAACCGTATGTTCTTTAACCATTAGATGTAGGTGTGTGTAAGTGTAGCTTGAATCCTTCTTATAACAACATCCTAGTATATTTAAGATACTGGATTTGTTACAAAATAAATAAATAAAAAGAGTTTATGGGGTTGGAGAAGCAAAATAAAACAAAAGGACTCAAGTGAAGACATTACATTAAAATCGGGTAACTCCCTTTGGTTTGAGCTCAAAGGCCTACTTGGGAAGTCTTCTGCCCAAAGTGAGGGTTAAACGAGTAAGAAGGGAAGTGGAGAGAAAAAATGGGCAGGGGTTGGCCGATCCAAAGGCTTTGGGAGTGTGGGTAAGGAGGTAGAGGTGGGGGCCTTTTATAAGAGGAGAGGAGGGCCACTCTTTGAAAGTAAAGAAATATTACTTTATTTGAAAATGAGTTTCGGGTTTAAATGGTCCCAAATTGATATAATTCGAGTATAAGGTGATAAGGGTTCTAAATCCACCCATCCAATAGGTTTTGGACATGTTTAGGTCATAGATTTTACATTATCTTTTCATTTTATTTAAATCCTTTATTAATGAGGTAATCGCTACATCATAATGATGTCATAAATACATTTATTTATTTAATGTCAAAAAATTATAAACAAAATACTATGATTTATGAAATCGTTTTAGATTTCTAATGAATATTTATAGTAAAAAATCTGACTTGTATAACCCTATTTAAAAATTGTTTTCGTAAAACATATTATGTTTGTGTCATTTTTACTTTTACATTAAATAAAAAGTTATTTATGTAATTTTCCAACCAAAGTGGCCCCATGGGGTCCCCAAGTTGACCCATGGCTTGTCTTGGTCGGCCATGACACATCCAATAAGTTTAGGACATGTGTCTAGTTCATTTCATATTATTAAAGCATTATTTTTACCTTAAACTACACTAATTACCACTAATCGCGATTAAAAACTTAATAAGTTACTATTCACCAAAAAATTATTTTAATCTCATTGAACCAAATTTTACTTCTTAATGACATCCATGTATATCGGATTTTTTAAATTCAAAACACAAAGGTGGAAAAGTTTCATTTAAATGGAAAATCAGTTTTTATAAGTACCACTTAGTGGTTTCACTATTCATCAAAATTGAAGTTTTTCAGAAAAATACCAAAAATTAACCCTAAGCTATATTTGACATTCTAAATTCAAAATTGAAGTCTATTTTACAAAATTCAAAACATATAAGTCACATTAATTAATTTAATAATTAATTCCCGCTGTCAGAGCAAATAGCGTGTTTTTATGAAACAATAAGTATCAAAAGATTGACACCAGTTTAAGTCCAATTTCAAAGTGAAATTGATTCAAATGACCACCATTGGATTAAATGGTAAAAATATATTCTAATTTCACTTCAAAACCAATTCAAAATATAATCTAATCATATAAATAAATTAGATTAAAAAGCAGTTTTGATGTAAAATGCAGTATTTTTCACTATTCATTAAAAAATGAACATTGTCAGAAAAATACCAAAAATTCACACAAAGTAAATTTTGATGTCCCAATCATAAATAATAAGTTTATTTTGAAAAAAATAGTTTATAAAATTGTCAAAAGATATATTCAAAAATGGTTTGCCATCAAAAGGCAATAAAACAATCTTTTAAAAATATTAGTGTATTCCATGCTTAAGATTGGATTTATTTTCATTTTAAGCCTCTAAAACACTATCTAGTTCATTAATAGACATAGATAAAAATATATATTATTCATTACATACTTGGGATGTTACAATTTCATCTCTTTTGTCTTCTCTTCTTTTAATTCTTCATTGGACAACTGATATATCCAAGAATGTGTTTCAATAAAAAAATCAAAATTCAAAAAAAATCTAAATTCCAACTCCTCATACTTCAAATTTACACCTTGGATTTTCAAAAAATTGATCCACACTAATGAGATTCAAAATAGTAAATATTAGATTAAAAAATAACCACCAAACCATAAAAATAATTCCATATAGTTAATTCTTTTTGAATTATATAGGAAACTCAACTCATGGGGAAAATCCTATTTCTGTGTAATGAGTCCTAATTTGACTTAATATATTTGAAATTACATATATATTATGGCATGAGAAAATAAATCATTACATAACCTTCCATATCCAAACAAGACAAGAGTCTCCACAATCCATTTGATATACCAAATAAAGACTCTCTATGTTCTAACCATCATCTTTGGTTTGAAAATCTATTATGTAATCTTGTCTATGGTGTTGTCTATATCTCTATTATATGAATTTATATGGACTCCAAGTATTTCAAATATTCAACACTACCAAAAATGAAACCTACAAAATAAATATTCATTATAGGGAATATAATTCTCTAACACTAATGTACCAGTCGCATAGCATATTCTCTATAGTATAGATATCCCTAATCTTCCAACATAAATAAATCCTGAAAAATCATCCCTGTATCTTGGATACTTCTTCTATGGTGTAAAGTTATTCAAAATTCTATCATGGATGAAATTTCCTCAAAATTACTTAACTATTAAGATCATAATTTTTTCTCAGCTAAAAATACCGTAAAAATTGGGGAATATTTTCATTTTTTACACCGATACTTCAAACTTCTATAAATATATTCACACCATTTACATAACCTTTATATTGATGTTAAAGTACCTCTTTTCATGTATCATCTAGTACATTCAAGATCATCCACATTCTTTAAATAATCTATGATCATTTAAAATTTCCATGATGTTAATGTCTTCCTCCATACAACCTTTTTAGATTTTCAATTCATATAATTTATTCATACATGGTAATATATCCTTCATCAAAAAAATTATTTTTAACAAATTAAATGAACAAAACCTTTTTATTTTAATATATTTTCATATATGTGACTGATCATGAGCTTATCTGGCCCATGTATGCATTGGATTTATATTAATTTCATATTATTTCATGGGTTTTTTATATTTGGTAATGTTTTATTATGTTAAATATAATGGAATTCGAGTCATCCATCCCGCATTTAATATACTGGACCAGTGTGTCCAGGTATTACTTTATGCATCCCATACGGGTAGTTCCCCTCAACTTCATGTTCTCATAAAAAATGCAAAGCACATAGCTCAAAGGAGATAAGGATATCAAAAA
Source organism: Viscum album (assembly GCA_963277665.1). NCBI lineage: Eukaryota > Viridiplantae > Streptophyta > Magnoliopsida > Santalales > Viscaceae > Viscum > Viscum album. Next base: position 183,877,100 of record OY728155.1, on the reverse strand, counting down.
TCCGATCCTAAGTGAAACCAACCAACAAGATACAATGGTCGATTGTGGAATTCTACAACTCAAACCAATATTGGCATAATGGGTTTTTTCTAATGGGGCCATAGGTTGATTTATCATCTGCTATAAAAAATAATTAAAAATACCACAATTAGTTCTATTTATTTATTATATTTTTTTGAAATGAATGGATATATATATATATATTTCATATTTATATAATGTTAAACATTATCAAATAAACTAAATAAGTTAAAAGGAAATGTTAGATAAAGGTTAATAAGTGGATTTTGTAAAAATATTTTTATCTCGACATAGTTACTAAATAATTTAAAATCCATATATTATTAATAAGTAATCTAATCTATTAAATAATGATATTTACACACAAATAAATAAATTCCATCAATGAAATATTAAGTAAAAAATATTCAATTACATGATTAAAAAAAGGAACCATAGAACTATGTTTTTGAATGGTTCTTGTGAGGGCACTTATTTTTTCAAGGTGTTTTATTGAAGGTTTTGAGTTGAATGAATCATGATTACATAAGTATAATTATCCCTTTATAGACAAAATATAAATTAGAGGAATGTTTTGAGGAATCTTGATTTTGGATTCAAGATTGGGGAGTCCACTCAATAGATCAGGGATCTATACGCTAGTAGATGAAAAGACTTCCTACCTAAATTTCATTGAGTAATTACATAGACCATCTTATAGGTTATGAGAAAATTGATATGGATCCTCTTGAATAGTTTATCTATATGAGAGGACATTATGAATCCATTTGTGAGAGAAATTTGGACATAATAAAATAGTGGGAGACTAACAGGATGCTTAAAATTATTACGTCTCACATATTTTGGTAATTATGATAAACTAATAAAAAATAGTTTTTTTGTAGAAAGATTATAAAATAATAGACCTCAAAATATCAGGGATCTATACTAGATAATGGAAACCTACCCACTAGAAGTAACTTCCAAGAGTGGTATATGTACCTCTTCATTTTACAATGTTAGGAATAAAAGATTTTTAGGTTGGAGACCCCAGTTTCTAATCTTCCTACTAAGTAGGTGAGTATGAAATATCTTTTTCCATGTATGAAAAACTTATATGTTGTTCTTGATTTCATATGTTTGATTTTATAATCCATGTCTTGGGAACTTCATAAGTCACTTTCAAAAATGGAAGTGTATATTATACTCACCCACCTCTATGATCGTTAGTTGGAGAGAGAAATACATGAGTTGTATGCGATTTATAAGGAACACTTTTAATGAAATCCTAGAGAGGGTGTGGAAGTTGGGGCTCATTTAATCAATATTATTGGATACATTGAGTGTCAAAAAACTCATGGGTTTATTCTATATGATTAATTGTGTTGAAAATTCATACTCACTTCACCCCCTTAAATATTCTCTAGTTTTATTGTAAATTTTAATAAGAAAAACCTTAAGAAGTCCCTATTAGATCTCCTTACTCTGTCATTATATGTAGATAAGGACTTAAAGAATTATAATACTTCTATCATTATGGTGTATAAAAGTAAATGATATGAGAATAGATCCAAGACTATCTCAAATTCTAATTCATCTTCAAAACACCCTTTGATGAATAAGAAGATCATGGAAAATGCAATAAAGCATGCCGCTATTTGTTTTTCATGTGTCAATATTGACCACTATAAGTAGGGATTCACCATGGAAAATATGAAATGGGGAGCTTAATGTGTTTTAATTATCAAGTGTAACATTTCTATTTCTATAAATAGGATATTCGATATAACTTTTGGTTCTCACATTTATCTCCAATTATAAGAACTAAGTAGATTTGGAAGACTCGCCCAAGGATAGGTGGGTCAATGAGTAGACAATGGAGCTAAACAGACAATAGATGATATTATATAGAACCACCTCAAATATCCAATGGTATTTGTTCTTGTTTCAACTAATTACTATTATTTTCCAAGTATTACAAAAAAACAATTTCAAAATTCTGTCTTGATATGGATAATATAATTTAAAATTTTTTGTTTAAAATATGCTATTTCTATAATTATAAGTTATCTTATTTTATGTCACATTCAAATAATGGTTTTTTTATATGTCATAATATTTAATCCAAGGATTGGAAATCGAGTACAAAACTTGTTATGATGAATATTATCATACTGAACTATAGAATCACATACTTGGTCAGGTAAATGAAATGTTTTGGAAAATAATGTATCAAGATGGGTATTTATATTATTTTAAAATAAAAACACTTGGTCTTTGTAATTCTTGTTTTCAAAGTAAAATATAAAATTATATATATTTATAGAAAAAAGTTATTGCGCTATAGAGATTCATGAATTGGTTCATATAGATATGTGTGGACTATTTAATAATACTGTATGGGGTGGAAACTCAAATTTTATAAAATTTAATGATAAATTTGGTTGGTATTTATTTTTATATTTAATGAGGTTTAAGTAATGTTCCTTTTATAAATTCATGATATAAAAGAATTAAGTGGACACAAGTCTAGGTACAAAAATAAATATACTCCACTTAAAAAACTTTGGATTATATATTAACCAATATATCATTACATATCAATGGTAGTTTTGGATATTTTCCCAACTCACACCTCCTTAGATAAAACAATGGAATTGTGTAAATGGATTGAGGAACCACAACTTTTTTGACATAGTGAGATCAATGATAATTTATTAAATTCTACCATTATCATTTTGGGGATATGAATTATATATAGTAGCATATATACTAAATAAATATCCAAATAAGGTATAAAATTGTATTAAAAAAATATCTGGTGTAGAAGGAAATCATTATTGTTAAATATACATATTTAGGGATGTGAATCTTTTTTTAGGTCAATTAAGGAAACAATCATAATCTTTAAGGTATAAAATATATCCTTATAAAATATCTCATAGAAATATCGGGATATTAACTATATGACCCATAATAAAAAATTTATATTCCCATGACATGTCATGTTCTTTGATAGGGAGTGTGTCTCTAAAAGAGATAGTGAGAGTGAGATTGGATTCAATGAAGTCTAGTATCAAGATACATATGAGTTTATTTAGGAATAGATTCCAAAAAAAATCCACGGAGGAAGACATTATAGAAACACAAGTATTACATAGGATAACTATAAAGATTATGGAGCAGAAAATATATTATTTTATACTCAGCAAAGATGGTGACTCATTCTTAGTTTATAATGATAAACATGTGTACTCTGAGGAAGTAGTAAGTGTTGAAAATCTACTAGATAGAAAAATCAATTAATTCAAATATGGATTTGATGTACTAAAACAATGTTTCAATTATGCTAGATCCTCTAGTGGATGTGAATTCCATTGATTGAAAATGGGTATTCAAGAAGAAACAAAACCTGAAAGGTAGATTGAGTACCTATGAATCTATGCTGGTTGAAGAAGATTTTAAATTGTGTCAATATATTTACTGTGATGAATCCTTTTTAGAAGTTTCTATATTAAAATCCATTAGAATTATACTTTCCATAGTATCTTACCCTAATTATGTGAATTGGAAAGTGAATTTAAAATAAAAATTCCTTATTAGGAACACTTTGTAAGGTGTATATATTTCAAAAATCAAAGTATTTAACACCCAAAAATATGCTGATATGGTATAAATGATTCATAGATCCATTTATGGGTTGATGAAATCATCCAGATTATGGAACATTAACTTTTATGAATCCATAATGGAATTTGATTTTATAAAAAATTAATATGATCCTTATTTCAAGGAGTGGTATAGTGGGATTGTAGTTATTTTCTAAATAGTGTATTTTAATGACATATTAGTAATTTGAAATGAGATATCAGACATATATTCTGCTAAGTGATGGTTTAACATATTCTTATCCTTAAAGGAAGTATGTTAAGAATCATAAATTTTTGGGGATAAAATCCTTCATGATAGATTAAAAAGGCTGTTTAGACTCGGTAAAGTTGGATACATTGAAAAGACATTGAAAAGGTTTTATGTGAAGAAACCTAATATGGCATTCTTGCCAATGTCACATGGCATACATTTCTTAATAAAACAGATTTCCAAACATCGGAATATAAGTAGAGGATTGAAATAATCCCATATGTGTTAGAAATATGGTATATCTTTAATTCCATGCTATATAACAGGCTTGTTGTTTCCTATTAATTATGTGTGGAAGACAGGAATCAAGGGAACCCAAAAGACGACCACTAGATGACAGTCTAGACTATCCTAAGGTATATGAGGCATACTAAATATATTTTACTGGTTTATGAAACATATGAAGAGATAGTTGTCACGGGATACACATATTATACTTTCCAAAAATATAAGGATGATCTAAAATCACAATCGGGATATGTATTGAACCTCAATAAAGAAGTTTTGATATATAATATCTAAAATAAAATTGTGGATTTTGATTATAAAACATATTTTTTTATTAAATCTTATGTTGAAGATATATAAGAAACAAAAATTATCAACCACATCCAATATATTGATGTCGTTCATATAAATAAATATCCTATCACACTATGATATAATATTAATAAATTGGTATCTCATCCTAAAAAGCTAAGGTATCATCAATTGAAAATTCAATTACCTAAAAAATATCATCTCTTGAAGAATTTTTCTTAGAGAGGTGAGGCTATAGTAAGTAGAGTATCCGTATAGGAAAATATTGTGGACATATTAACTAAATCATTATCTTAGTTAAAGTATGAATATCGTGTGATAGATATTGAACTAAATGTTTTTATAGTTGTATCAAGTGAATGTGGGAGTCTGTTTGAGTTGGATCCCTATAACCAACATAACGTTTATATTCAATTATATAAATATTAATAATTCATTATCTCATATTTATTATTATTCTAAATGAAATTAATTTTTTTATATACTAGTGTATATATACTATTGTAAATTTCAGAAGTTTCCTGCTATAATAAGAACCATGAAGTTTTATGAAGTTATTCATAAAATCTTTTCCTCTATTTATGATTACAATATATGACCTGAAACATTGTATGATTAAATATCATGTTCTTAATACACATAATAAGAAGAGACATTATCTCATGAAGTTCACACTTAGTCATCTTCTGGATGAGATATTATGATGAAATACCCACATGTTGAAATTCCACATGTTTTGTGTCATTGGATATTCTTATATGAAAATATTAATAATGATCCTTAGACATGAGATTATTATTAAATCATATCATGAGTTGGTAAATTAATTTATTGATGAATATTGTGATGAACTATTCTAATGATGAGTTAGGATATATTGTGTGCGTCATGAGTGATGTTCTATTAATGAATTATTCTATATAGTATTTATCCATTCTTGATTAAGTAAGATAATATATCAAACTCTTTGATTAGAATAAAACTTTTAAATTAAAATCCCATGGTCATGGTGATTGACAGGTTCACTTCAAGATGTAAAAGAATGATATATCAATAACATAGGTTTGTGACATGAGTATGAAACTTACTAGATTTCAGTTATCATGGAAAAAGGATTATATCATAGAGTGAGAATACATATGTGGTTGTTTTCATTGTGAAGTCAAATTACTCCATTATGAGAGCCTTTATATGTTTCTTGATGCAGATATTGGACATTAGAATTAGAGCCTAATAGGTTCGCACACTTGGTGTATCCATCTATCATAGTTAAATTCATAATTTAATTTAATATTGGGAATAAATTTTATTATAAACATCAGGAAATAAAATTTATTGATTGTAATTATTTATTCACTAATGTGAATTGAATAATTAAATAAATATTTATTCACAAGATCGTCGAATGGAATATTTATTTATCTCTTTTTTCATTTTCAAGGTAATAAATAATATTTATAATTAAATAATTATTTATTTATTTAATTGAATATTAAAATAATTATTTATTCATAAGACTGTGAATATAATATTTATTTATTAATATAATGAATTTTGATAAACACTACAGAAGTGGAACATTCCATGTTAGGTGTCTTGTAAATTAAATGATATAATTTTATATATCATTTATGATAAATAATGAATTATTGACTTAAGAAAAATGATATCAATTTGTAGAAATTGGTGTCTAGAATTATATAATAAGAATATTATTATTTAGATATGGAATATATTTGGTTTATAATTTGATTAAGGGCCTCTATTCGATTATCAATATTAAACCCTAGCTCAATATATACACACTTATATAATTAAAGATAATATGGAATATCATTTATTTTGTGAAACACATATCCTACCCCAAGATAATTCTATCTAAAAATAACATTTATAAGGTTGTCTCAAGAATTATTAAATTTATAAACCATTTTTCTCCCTCTTATGGTCAAGATAATGAGAGAAAAAAATCCTAAAGCCTGGTGGTTTGTGTCTTGATCAAGACAAAGAATGAAATATGTTGGTAATATCCATGATATAAAGTGGAGTTTTATTAGAATCATTAAAATATTTTTGGGAACATGTAGATCCATGATTGGGGTATTCTACTTTGGATCCTATTAGATCCATGATGGTACAACTCAAATTAGGTTTGAATGTTCAATGTCTTTATGGAAAAAATAATCCCAAGAACATGGTAAGTCAATTTGTTAAATTAATTTAAACTTTAACATGAAACATCCAATCATATTGGTCCTAAGAATCCTCTTCTCATTTCATTGGGTATATTAATCATACATGGAGATTATTTACACAACTACAAAACATTATTTTAACGGCACTGGTATTTATGAACGCTTGGAAAAAGCACTGACAAATGGAATCTTTATCAGTGCAAAAGAATGTGATGATAAATTTAACACTTTATCAACACATTTTTTATCACAGAATTGTTTTTTATCTTTATCAAAATTTTTATTTTAGAACTGATAAAGGGAACCTTTATATGGGCTTTATTTTTAGCGCCGATAAAGGGTAGCATTTGTCAGTGCTTTATTTTTAACCCTGATAAACAGTAGCCATTATATGTGCTGTATTTTTAGTGCTCATAAAAAAATCATTTATAATAATTTTTTAGTGCAGATAAATGTCTAAATATATAAAATGAAATAATTTAATAATTTAATAAACAAAAAATAAAAAATTACTTTATTAAAAAACCTATTAAAAAATTTATTAATCTATTTATTATTGAAAAACATTTATAAATATATAATGCTATATATAAATAATATACGATAATAAATACTCTGTATTGAAAATATAGATTCATACAAAATAAAAATTAACAAAAAAATTAAAAATAAGAACCTTGAAAAAAATAATAAACATTTTATTAATTTGGAAATTATTGATAATTTTATTAAATAATATATATTAAATAAATAAATAAATATATATATATATATATAAATGTATATAAATATGCTTTATATATTACCAAATATTTATGCACTTTATATTAAATGGTAATATATTTTAGTGAATAATGGTTTATAATTAAAAATTAATATGAATTAAAAATACTTACTAATTTCTTAGATTTGTGGATATAAAATTGAATGTCGTTTTATTTTTCAGTTTAACATAGATCAAATGTGTGTTATATTGATTTTACATATAATTAATTAAAAAAAAATTATATACAGCACACACACAAAAAACTTATCAATTTTTTCAATATTGTTAAAGTGTACTTATTTTTAATTTATTTAATTTAACTCATTTTTAACATGCATGTGCATTTAAAATTAGTTTTTTTATAAAAAATGCTAAAAATATATTTGTAAATAATATTTATAAAAAATATATTTATAAATGTAAATTTACTATATTTATATGATATATATTTATAATTATAAATAAATAAATATTTTTTTATAAGTATTTATATAACTATAAACAAAGAATTATATATATTTAAATAATTGTTCAATTTATAATACATTTACTTAAATAATTAATATAATTAATATATTTATATATATATACTATATATATATATATTATTATACAAATATATATAGAGATAAAGATATTAATTTTTAAAAATATTTATATAATTATAAATAAATAGCTATATATTTACAAAATTACAAAATTATAATAAATACATTTAAATACAGAATATATTTACTACATTTTATTTATATATATTTATTAAATGTATATATATATATATAATAAAAAAATTATATATAATTTTAATTATAAATAATTTTCAGCGCTTTTTTGGAAACATTGATAATAGTTTCTGGATCTATTTAAAAAATCCTAACCAGTTGCGAACCAGTCAAGTTATTAGAAGCTATCTACAGAATCCACCCACTGTCAACGATCCTCCTCAGTGAATTGAAGCTTGAATCAAGTCTCAATTAAATGGTCAAACGATTCCAAGGCTCAAATTCAAGGATCAAATTATTCAAGCTTGGAAGGAATCCATGGATCGAACTTAAGTCTTTCTCTACATTCTCTTGGGGAACTCTGGGGGAAAAACTACAATGGTTTTGGCTTTGGTGGAGGCTATTATGTGACTGTGAGTGTGGTGATTTGTCCATTTTTTGAATTTTCCAATAGAGATCATCCATTTTGATGCTTGTAATTATTAGGGTGTGAAACACTTGTACTGTGAGCCTTTCCATCTTCGCTCGAATACCATACAAGAAACTCCTCCCCTCTTAATTGTAGCTTTAAATTAATATAGTGGATTCATGAGCTACTCTTTTATTTATGTGAATGTGTACATGAATCATTCTTTATTTTTTGGATAAATAGTGAATTTAACCATATGGTAGAAGCCCAATCACATTTTTTATCATCTATATAATTTTGTTTGTATCAATTTCTCCAATGGTAGTTTGGTGGCCTATTAGAATACTTCATGGAATATTATACTGACTAGTGATTTTCATATTTTTTTAGTAGAGACATTATATTGGGTGTTTTGTTTTATAGATATGATAATTTTCTGATTCCATATCTATTTCTATGTAAAGTAATAGTATTCCAATATGAAAATGTGACCTCATGATAGTTATTCCATCTCTCCAGAGGCTAGTGTGTATGGGATAGACATTTCAAGGGTTAGGGAGTTTTCTCCCTTGATTGTGATATATCTTATTGATGTGTATTATTTCTTTATTACAAATTATTTATGGACATCTCTATAATCTCAGGGGTGGGTCAATGTGTATTATACGACCTTCTTAGAATTCTTCAGAAGGGTTGATCTGATGTGATGACCTCTCTAAAATCTTTGGGATGGGTCTCTGCAATTATATGACATCCCAAGAGTTTTGAGATGTTTCAAAATATTTGATATACCATTTATTTTAAATATAATAAATCCATAGGTTTATATATCACTTTTTCCAAAAAAAGAAGAGAATTTATCTAAGTTTATATATTAGAAATTATTTTTTTATTATTCATCATTTTTGGCCTTTTTTCAACAAATTTTTATGTCATCAAGTTGATTGAATGAGATTTTATTATTCTTTTTTATCATATTTGGGTTTCTTCTTACTCATTAATTACCTACAATATATTTTTATTTGTTTAGGAGATTTATGAACTTGATGTGTGTCAAAAAATAGTTATTGTTGAAATTTTTTGCTTGAGACTCACCCCCATCCCTTTTGTGGACAACTGTCATCCACATCACCTTCATCTCCCAGATAGTTATTATTACAATTTGTTTCCTGAAACTCACCCCCATCACTTTTATGTTTCTTTTACTACTCTATGAATCTGTAATCCCCTTGATGAATACTTCTTATATTATTTCAAGAAACATAGGTTCATGTACACAAGAGATAGAGGATGTGTTTCAAATAACAAAATGAAATTATAAATGTCTAAGAGATGAGTCTGTGAGGATGATAGTTGTTTATAAATTTCAACATTAAATTAATTCATAGGATAACACCTTCCATAATGGAGTAATTATTTTCTTAAATTCAATAACACATTTACTTCAACATACTGAAATTCTTTGAAACAATCATATGGTGTGTTTCTCTTAGTATATTTGTATTTAACTTTAATATTTGATAATGAATATCTTATGTGTATTTATATATTTATTATAAAAATTTAATCTTTTATGGACCCAATAGGGTAGATATTAATTGAAAATGGATGCACGTTAATTGATGGAAAAAACATTATGCATATGTAGTCAAAGAGTTCATCATATTTTTAGGAGATTATGAATACGACCCATATAAAATACTCTGTCCATGATAATGTTGTTTTTATTAAAAAAAATAGGTATTAAGAGTTTAAAGTACATTTCATGTGTCATAGAATATTTTAGTGTAATTGATGTTGGACTAAAGATAGGGAAAACTGAATTTGGACACTGATTGGGATGATACAGTGGTTTATGAATCATTTGATTTGAATACCAGTGTAAATGATAATGTATTTCACATGGAAGAAATGAAAATATTGTAATAGTTAAATAGTTGTTTGATGAGTTAAATAGATTTTACAAGAAACCATTGTATATTGGTTGTACAAAATACGCAACATTTTAATTTGAATTGAAGTTATATAATTTAAAATATGGTAGTGGATAGAGTGACACCAGCTTTGCAAAACTAATTTGTCTCCTTAATGATATTATACCAAAAGAAAATGAACTACCATGTTGAACATATGATGCTAAATGAATGTTATGTTAAATGGCCATGATCTCTAAAAAAGGAAATTCTTGTCTAAATGATTTCAAATTGTTTCAAAATGATCTTGAATCACTCATAAATTGCCCAAAGTGTGGTGTAGATTGATATAAGAAAAATGAATCATGTCCTTAGAAATATGTATGGTGTATTTCTATAATTCCATGGTTTAGAACACTATATGGATGTCAGGTAACCATGAGATAATTGGAATGTTATGAAAATACAATTATTAAATATTTGAACCCATGTAATCCATATGATTATCCTCAATGAAAGAAAATTGATTACAATTATCATGAATTTATAAATGTGTGAGAGAAATTCATCTTATGTTATCTACATATAGAATAAATCTTTTTATATACAGAGTAGTTATAGTAGTACATAGCATGTCGTGTTGGTAAATTATAAATTTCCACTGTGGTTATACATGAAGTGAAAATAAAATATGTTTTATCTGCTTATATCTTGACCAAAGTAACCCATTATTGATATTTATGTCTATTTGGCTATATTTATCGATGATCTAAAATTGATGTAGGATACATGTGTTAAAATCTTTAGTGCTCAATGAAGTGAAGAATTCACATTGAGGACCATATTGTATGGGACGATAAATGACTTCCCTACTTATGGAAACTTATCATGCTATTGCATTAAAGGAATATTGGGGTGTCCCATTTGGGAAAAATGCATATACACAATTTGGGTGAAACATTCCTCGATGAATGTGTTTTTAGGACATTAGAAATGTTTACCTCTGTGACATAAAAACTGATCCTGGACGAAAGCATTCAATGAGAATATCAATCAAGGTAAAATACCATCTCTAGTAATGGGTGATCAAATGTAAAATATAGTAAAATATATTAACACCATTTTAAGCAAACGATTTATGAAAAAATATACAAAATCAGGTTGGAAAAAGATATCAATTTTCTTTGAAATATTATATTGGAATTATTTGTGTGGCATACATTTTCATAATTTCTTGTATGTTAGAAAAATATTATTTGATAGTGTTTTTGGAATGCTACTAACTGTTCTTTGCAAATAGAAAAATGGAAGAGAGGTTTGGTTGGACATGATTGAAATGGGGATAAGGGAAGAGATGGCACCAGTGAAGGGTATTAGGTGGACTTTTCATCCACCAGTAGCTCACACTCTATATAAATAGGAAATATTTCAATTTTTCCATTTCCATAATAGTGTAAAAGTTCCACAAGTGTATTCATAAACTATAAATAATGTCATTTAAATGAATAATTTGAAGTTACAAATAATAAAATAACACAACTGTCATGTTTTGATGCAATATTTAATGTCTATTTATTTTTTTTGAATTCTGCCTCAAAATTTAGGATATACATTAACCATACTATATTTTTTTCAAATCCGTATGCATTCACGTTATAGACCTATTGATTTTTTTAATCTTTAATAATGAGTTTGTAGTCATATTATGTGAATTAGATATGTTCTTCCCACCCTCATTCTTTGATAGAATAGTCCACATAATGGTTCACTTGGTTAGAGAGTTTCAAATATGTGGCACTGTTTCTTATAGATGGATGTAGCCCATTAAAGGTTATATGATGATTTTGAATGGTTACTTAAAGAATCAAAGTCATATAGAAGGTTGTATTTTAGAATAATATATTATTGAAGAAGCTGTTGAATTATGTACTTATTACATATCAGATGATGACATTTTTCATCTCCCAAAGTCTCATCATAGTGAACGCCTTATTAGAGAATGAAATTTTGCAAGATTTGTTTTTACAATTACCTTGAAAGAGTGGGAGAAATCACACCTTTAAATTTTCAATAATAGTTATGATGTTGATCCATAAATTTAATCCTACAATGAAATTTTTGTATATTTGAATCCATCGAGGAATTAAGGATGGATATAAAATACACATAATCAATAGTTTATTTGATGGTACTGATATCAAATTTATATGAAGTTATCTAAAAATCTGAATACAATTGTTGTACCTCTTCAATGGATAACAAGAGGACCATATGAAAATTTCATATCTAACAGTTTTTTTCTAATAAATAGTTTTACGTTCTAAACAAAAAAACATGATGACTGTAGTATGATGAAAAATAGTGGTGTTATGCTTATGTATTAAGTGATAAACATATATTTTTCCATGTATAGAAATATAATTTATGAAAATATATCATATTTTTTAATTTTTAAATAGATATACGAGTTGGATTATAGAACATTTAAAGTCCTGATTTTCCAATGCAAATGGGTTGACAATAGTGATTCAATGAAAGCTGATGAAGTGGGATTTATAAAGTTGAATTTCAATGTGGAAGGGGGAAATGGAGATCTGTTCATAATGGAATTAGAAATGGTGTATGTATTTTATATCTTTTATCTTACAAACAAGAATTGACTGATTATCCTTGTGGTTTCTAAAACAAATGTCAGGTCTGATGAAAAGTCAATCAAGTATGACACTTTTAATGGGAGATCACAATCAGTTCATATAGGTCCAAATGTAGAAAATGTCTTGTATGTTATAGGACACCAAAAATAGGGGATTTTGATTCTTGATAGGGGAACCAAATCTTTAAAACCTTTAAAAGATAGAGAAAGTTCAATGGGAAGGTACAAGTTTTTTTAATATACTATGTTTTTCCTCATAATTTTATATATTATACACTAACTAAACTAAATTAAATGTTTGAATACTCATGAAAAAATGACTTTTTCGCCTAATAATGTTAATAATCCATTATAAGAACAGACTATAATAAAGGAGACCCTTTGTAATGTTGTAAAGGTAATGTTATGATATAATTTTACTATTACACTGATAATTTATATAATGGAACTTGATTTAATTTTCAATATTCCGTGTAGATTTTTTTATGGTTTATGATTTTTTTCCATCTGTTATGCCTTTGAATGAAGAGAAATGATGCAATGTCTGTTCAATCGTAGAGGTAATCTTGATGTTTCCACAGTAAAATCATTTTCCATATAATTAATATATTGTTTCATATTTATGTTCAGTTTATTTATTTTTATTATTACTCACATAAAAGTTTTTTCTTATATAGGTGGATTATTTTGTTCGAGTTTTGGTGTTCTATCCATCTTTCATGCCTTTCTGCACTAAAACCACTACAAACTTCTTCATCCTCAAATCATTTTTACCCCTACAGTGTTACATTTACAACTTTCCATAAATTTATTTCCACTTCCTTTACAGGAAGATAAATGAAACTATTTCTTCTCAATCTTTGAGATAATATTGATGTTTTCATAGTAAAATAATTTTCTATAGAATTAATTTATTGTGTCATATTTTTTTTATTTCTTTTTAGTATTACTCACATAATAATTTTTTTCTTGTATAAGTTAATGTTTTTTCTAGTTGGGGTGGAATGTCCTTCATTTATGCCTTTTTACACTAAAACAACTACATAATTATTCTCCCTCAACACCTTTCCACCCTTGTAGTGTTTAATTTATCATGCTCCTTAATGTTTTCACCACTTTGATTACATGAAGAGAAATGGTGCTGCCTCTAATCAATTACAAAACTAATCTTGTTGTTTTCACAAAATAATCAATGTATATGAAATTAATTTATTTTCTCATTTTTATATGTTTTTTATTTTTATTGTTACATTTATAATAATATTTTTATTATATAGGTGTATTATTTTGTTCTATTTGCGGAAATATGTCCATCTATCATTACTTTCTGTATAAAAACATCCACATACTTCTTCTCCCTTGAATAGTTTCACCCCTTCAATGTTGAAATTTTTTACTTTACTTCAGGTTCCAACCACTGCTCAATCACAAAGGAAATTGTTATGTTTACAAAGTAAAATAATTTTCTATAAAAATAATTTATTATTTAATATTTATGTTTAATTTATTTTTTTTAGTATTACTCATATAATTATTAATTTATTATATATGTGCATTCTTTTTTTCTATTTGAGGGGGGGTGTTCAAAGTATCTCATGCAGTGTTGGTACTTTGACAAATAAAGTCAATGGAAATAATGTGAACATTGATAGTTAGGTTTTTATTGAGACTTTGGGATGTGTAAGAATCATACACACCTCAATCTAACATAGGGTGTGGTCGGTATAACTACAAGTACTTCTTTCTAGTTAAAATGGAAGTTAATTTTATTTAAAATAGAAAATGATATACTAAAAGCTGATACACAATATACCTGGTATGACTCAATGTTTTCATTATTAGTTTAAAATTGATATTTTTATTTATAAAGTTTCACTCACTAAAAAAATGAAAAAACACATTGTGATTTTATTTATAATTTAGGACATCAATTCATAAATAATTTATGAGGTTTAAGAATTTTTCTCACTTAAAACCGATACATGATGTGATATGTGGGAGTCAAAGTGTTTGTTTCAAGTATAAAATGATATTTTTGTAAAAAGTAAAAGTGAAATAATCAAACCCAAGAAAACAAACATATATTATTTTGATAATTTGGGAAAACAATCCATAAGTTATTTGGGATTTATAAGAATCATCCTCACCTCAGTATGTTGCACGGCATAATATGTATGACTCTATGTAAATCATTATTTAATGTTGACAATAATATTAGTAAAAAGTACTAATAAAATAATCCAAATAAAACAAAAACAATCATATTCTTTATATCAAATTATAAATATAATTATCTCATTTGAGATGTGTAGGAATCATCCTCACCTAAATTCGTCGCATCAGGTGACCGGTATGACTGAAAGTGTGAATTTTAATTTGAAGTTAACATCAATTTTAGTAAAAAGAAAAAGTTTTGTACTCAAAATTAGGAAGCAAATTCGTATTTTTTAAATACTTTAATATAATGATCTATAAGTCATTTTTGATGTGTTGAAATCAGCCTCATCTCAAATGGATAAATGATGTGAACAATAAGACTCAATGTGTCTATTATCATTTTAAAATCCTCATTTTAGTTCAACATTTTTCACTCACTGAAACAAGAAATATAAACTAGTATTTTCTTGATAACATAAAACATCGAATCATAAGTCATTTGTGACTTTTTTGAATTGTTCTTAGGTAAATTTGATACATGATCTCATCAATATGAGTCAAAGTGAGAGTTTCAATTTTAAAATTAAATTTTTTTAAAGAAGACAAGTGAAGTACTCAAAACTGAGCAAACATGTTCATATTGTTTTAATAATTTAGGAAAACTATCCATTAGTATTTTGGTTTGTGTTAGAATCATCTGCAGTTCAATTTAATGAACATAATGAGTGGTATGACTCCTAGTGCATATTTTTTTTTAAAAAGTTAACATCAATTTTAGTTAAATGGACAACTAACCTACTCAAAATCTATAAAACACGTTTGTATTGTTTTTATACATTAGAAAAATGATCCTATTTCATTTTTTACGTGTATGGATCATCCTCCCCTCAATCTAATAAAACGTGTTCCCAATATGACTCAAAGCCTCTATTATCTATTTAAAATTGATATTTTATTTCAAAAAGTCCCAGACATTGAATACTGATAAAATATTCTTATATTTTCTTGATAAATTATTAAAATGATTCATAAGTAATTTTTAATGTGTAGAAATTGGTCTCACATCAATCCAAAATATGATGTTATCAAAATGAGTCAAAGTGCATGTTTTAAGATTAAAATGACATTTTAGTAAAAAAGACAACTCACATACTCAAAACCAAGAAGTGCATTAGGATTATTTTGATACATTAAGAAAACTATCCATATAACATTTGAGACATGTAAGAGTCATCCTCACCATAATCTAACACATCTTGTGACTGATATGACTCAAAACATGTTTTTTTAAATTAATGTCAATTTTAGTAAAGTGGACAACTGACCTACTCAAAACCAAGAAAATGAATTTGAATTGTGTTTATAATTTATTAAAATGATCCATATGTCATTTGTGACGTGTAGGAATTCATCACAAATAAATATTATACACGATGTTCTCAGTAGGACTCAATATGTGTGTCATATATTTAAAATACATCTTTTAGTTCCAAAAGAATCACTCACGGAAAACCAGTCAAACATGTGTGGATTTCCATGATAATTTATAAAAATGATTCATAGGACCTTTTTGACATGTTGGAATTGGTTTTACATAAAACCAATACTTAATGTGATTGGAATGAGTCAAAGTTCATGTCTCTAGTTTAAATGACAATTTAGTAAAAAAGGCAACTAACCTACTCAAAATCGAGAAAAAACATTAAGATTGTTTTGATACTTTAGGAAAACGGGGAAAAATTATTTGAGACATGTTGAAATCATCCAAACCTCAATTTGATGCATAGTGTGGCTGATATGACAATAAGTGCATCGTTTTATTTAAAATTGACATCATTTTTTGTAAAAATAACACTTTTTTTAAATTTATTTCTTTTTATTATTATTAACATAATAATTTTTTTCTTATATTGGTGTTCTTTTTCTCGATTAGGGATTGTTTTTTTAGAAATAGCATGAGTTGGGGTTAGAAATAAATACAATTTAAAAATAATGTTTTTGAATGTATGTAATAATTTGTAATTATTGAATTGATTGAAATAATGTTGGAAATATATTTAATACAATGTTTTTTTATTATATTTTCTTTTTAAATTTTTTTTATTAAAATTATATATTTTCACACGTTTTGGTTGATATCTAGTGAGTTTCTGGTGTTGTGGTGTGCCGTTATAACCCATTGCACTAGGAATGTAGTGTGCTATTGGAGCACACTACAGTATGGCCCCTTATTAGTGGTTTTATGTGCCTCGATAAAGGTACCATTTATTATTGCATTTAAAAGTTCTGATAAAGGTACCCATTATCTGCACTTATATAAGTACTGATAAATTTCCCTTTATCAGTGCTTCTATAAGAGTTGACAAATTGGATCTTTAACAGTGCTAAATATAAGAGCTGATAAATGTTGTGCTTTATCAGTGTACCTAAATGAGTCATTTTTTAATAAAAATTTAGCACCAATAATGGACCCATTTATCATATCTTTTTTAGTGCGGATATAAGAACATGTATTTTAATATTTCTTAGGTAGTCAGTGTTTCTCTAGTGCTGATAAATCCAATTTCAATCGCTATTAAAGGCCATTTTTTTAGTTATGTTTTCATTTTATTGTTGATTTTTCATTGAATCTCATAAAATCAATTTTGGTTATGGGATCATTTGGTTCTTCAATTATTATCAGAACCATCACATATAGCCAAGGAACCATGTGAAGAGTATGAATCATACATGATTATAGGGTTTTGATGGTGATGACCTTTAGTGTGATTCCATGTACATGTACTCTCAGGTCCAATGTAAACATAAAAATAATATACTTTTTGATAAATGGATTTGATACAAACGGAGGAACTCGAGACACACACTCCTGAATCTGGTGCTAAAAGATATTTTTTATGTAATATATTTGATACTAATTGTGGTTACCAGGACCCACACTCTCATAGTCTAGTTATATAAACCACATAATCTTATTCATCCTTTCTAAATGTATTTGACAATAAAAATGACCCAATTTAATAGTTTTTAATTTTAAACACAATTCCAAATAATGAGTTATTATATACCCAATAGTCTTTTTATGTCTAAATTTTTAAAGAATTTAGAAATCCCATTACAAATATAAATTCATTTTATCTATTTTAAATGGGAATAATTAATATTAATACAAACTCTTGGAAATGATACTCCAATTTCACTCACACTAAATAAGCATATAGGGACCTGAATTAGTAATAGAACCTACTACTCAATAAGAAATATGAAATCCTCTTGAAAACATTGTGTGATCCCGAGACCTCATTAATGGTTTTTAAAAATAATTGATAGATCCCATTATTCAATTGTTTGAATATTATATATAATTTATTTCTTTACAACATTATACATTGAGATTTATATATAATATTTAAAATTATCATTTAAAATAAAAACGGTCTTTCAAAAAACAATTTCATAAGAAGGATTGTTTCAAAAAAATATTATCTTGAATATATAAAATAAGGAAGTAATTTTTTCTTTAAAAATAGAAACATTTTAAAATACCTTCACTTTATAAAATATCAGATATTGATTTTAAAAAATATAACAATATTTATTTCTAAAATAAAATATAATTATATTTAGAAATCCCAGATGAAATTTTAGAGGCAACCAAAAACATTAATGGTCTATATATGGGCCTCCTATGTTTTTGTATAAAATGTTTCTTGAGTTTTTGGTTCACTCTTTATCCCTCGATATCAATTACAATTCCCATTTTTAAAAAATCTAATGAATAATTTTTATAGCTTGTAATTTTTTCTCCTAAAGAAAACTATATCCCTAAAAATAAATGTTTATGAATAAACACTTGACTAGAAGATTGAAAAATTACAAAGGGTGTTTTTATGATAAATATATATTTATAATGAAATACATTCATGTATAAAAAGAAACTAAACATTCATTGAAATAAATCATTAACTAAATTGTGATAAGATATTATTTCCATGAAACCATGGAATATTGATGAGAAAATAGAACATGTGCATTAAATAATCTGAATATGAATGAAATCTATTAATTGAGATTGTTCTTGAAGATAAAATATATTATGAAGATAAAATGATTTAAAAATATAATGAGGTTTAATTATTTTGAAATAAAACATTTTAAACATAATATGTTGACCTTATTTAAGATGAAAATTCATAAATACTAATATTAAAATAAATTTTTAAGCTCATATTTTATTTCAAAAATAGTATAGATAAATAGAGTTATTTTTTGGGAAACCATAAAAGAGTGGACTATTTTAAAACCATAAAATATAATTTTCTAAAACATTTTCCCTTATATAATGGTTTTTGGATTAAAAATATTTTCCAAAAACTCAATAAAACCTTAATAAACTTTTTGAATTCATTCATGAAGTTAATATCCTAAGATCTTGATATGCATCTTCACTCTATCTGTGTTTCTATCTCTCTATGACTACAAACCAAGGAAAATTTTGGTGTTTCATGTGAAGGATATTAATAGTTTCTTGATTCCTAGGAAATAATTTATATTAAACAAGACCTATTGTACCCACCATATTATTTTTCTAATTCGAATAGTTTTTAGTGATGGAGAATAAATATGTGTAGAGTCTCTTATATACAACTGTTATAGTTCCTCTTATTTTTGTAATTTATTCGGCCTTACTCATACTGCTGACCTACACATGCCTATATTTAATTTTCAAACCACTTGTTTGTGGTTCCCCTGATGAAAATGTGTGTATATATTTATAACACCTTCTATAGACCTAGAAATATATGCACCCTAGGAGGATGATGGTGACCTCATATGGATTTTATTAGAATTTATAATGTTATCATACACATCTTGATATTTAGTGTATATTCCACTTCTTTCAATGAGCCATATGTGTGTTTGTGTTTTTTTTGTTTTTCTATATATAAGTTAAAAATAATTTTCTCTAATGCATGAGGATGAAAAAGATGATGTTGGGGAAAGGGTTTTATTTCTATATGCATGCATATTTTTTTAACACTTACATAGTTCATGATTTTACATGTCCAACATCAAACTTGTGGTTAATCCCACAATTCATCATATACTAGGTCGTCACATCACAACACCATTGAAATCCCTCTGGTTCTAGTGCTTTCTAGTGGGATCCTATGCTGACCCTCCAGTGTGAGAACATGCATCATCAATCACCTATGTGGGACCTATGTGTTTCATGAGTGACTAATGCTTGCTATGGGACGCACCATGAATCTCCCTATGCTCAAACTACTAACAAAATTCATTTTCATATTTGGAAACATTTTTTTATTAAATATATATATATATATATATTCTATCAAAGGAAATTGTATTCTATAATTATAAATTTGAAAATATCATATTTTAAAAAGTCTTATAAATCTTATATATTTAATAATTTCATTATAAATAATTTATTTATTATATATATATATAACTTATTTAATTATAGACTTATGAAAATTCATTTCCTACTTATAATTTTAGAAATTAAATCCAATTACATAAATTAAAAGGTTTTCACTATTTTTTCATTATAATTTATATAATTTAGTATTTAATACTATAACTTATTTATAAATTTTATATATGTTAAATGTTCTTTTATATATATTATTATTTTAAGATATATCATTTATTTTAAGATATATCATTTATTATATATTAATTTTATTTTATTATAATTATCATGTTTATTCATTTTAATGTATCATTTTTATACTATAATATTTATATACTTTGGTAAATATTATAGTATTATAATATTTCCAAATTAACACTAAATATATTCTTTTCACATTAATATAACCCTTTTATATATTACATTCATTTTAAATTTATGTAAAAATTATGTTACCTTTATAATATATGATTAAATATATTTACTTCTAATTAATATAATACACTTATTATCATATTTATTTTTTATTAATTTTTCAATTACTATAACATTAATATTTCTAAATTGTTTTTAAAATTTATATACATATTTAAAATTAATATTTAATATTTCAATAAATTTTATACTACTATTAGAACATATATTTATCATATAATATCATTTGTCACTGAATAATTTATAGTTAATTTTATTAACATGTTACCCTTAAGATTATATAATATTTTGATTATAAATAAGACTTTTTAAATGTAAAAATATTAATATTAACTTAATGTTTAATAAATATTTATTTTAAATAAACATTTATACCAAATTTACATGTCATTATATTTAGTTCCATTTATGGTGAAAGGAATTCTCTCATTGCATAATATCTTACAATTGTTGGAAAGAGGACTTTATCTAAACTCGATAACATTTCTATGTTCATGGTGGAAACAAAATCTAGCTTATTGGTTAATTTCTTTTTAGCACAGTTTTATATCCATTGGTTCATGCCCTAATTTTTTAGAACATTGAAATGATTTCTCAATCATTATGTGTAGATTATTTATATATGGAATGATGGAAATATGGTAGCTGAACCCCTTGTCTATAAATAGGGATCATAAGATAATTTTATAATTTTCCCTAACACAAGATCTATCTCCATGGGCTCCAAGAACTTTATACCAGGGGATTCCATCATCATCTTTCACATTAGAGCTCCATATACATTGTATTTGGTAGTATGTTACCTTTAATAATATATCTATTTTTTGAGTGAGAAATAAGATATTAATTTAGGGATAAATAATATTCAAAAGAGTCATAAGATGGAATATTTTTATGGATTTGGAATTTTCAAAACATTCTTAGGAGTTCGATAAGTTTTTGAAACCCATGCCTCATTAGTTACAATCCAATATTGTTTTCCCAATCTAGAGAGGTGCTCTAAATACATTTATCATATTCTCACATGAAACCACCATTATTGAGTGTAATCATTTTATTTTTTTCAAATATAGATTTGTTTTATACTTCATCAAATATTTTGAGAATGAGGAACTGTGAAAGTGTGATTGAGTGAATTCTTATAAAAAAACATTGTTTTATCTATTCTAATACATTCCCAAACATTTAAAATAATGGGTCCATTAATATACATGGAATTATTTATAATTTATCCACGTTACAATATTATTCTTCCTACATACCCCCAATCAAGTTTTCATTTCATTTTTATAATTTAAAATGAGTGTGACGGAAGTGGGATAATTCATGTGTTATTAAAGGGATTAGTGGAATTGATAGGGAGTGTTGGGGTTGGTTATTATTTAATGGTAAGACATAAAATCATGTTTCTTTCATTAATTTTATTTTTGTTCCACTTTAAAGGAAGGAAGAAAACTATTAAAATTATAGTATTAGAATGATTCATTATCCTTACTTGTATGACTCATTACCCTCTTTAAAAGTAAAGGGAATGTGTCATTAAATAGTGTATTCACTTATCATCCCATTTTTATAAAATCAATAGAAAATTTTTGTATAAAATAATTCAAAATGAGAGGAAAAATCTTTTATTGTATTTCATTTTTCATGTCTTGGGGAACTAATATGGAATAGGATAAATTCACTCTATAATTCTTGTATGGGTTATTTTAGTAAGGAATTATCATTGTATTTTAAATGATTGATCATGTCATGTACTTAATATTCAATCCTCCCCTTTGTGGCCCAAAAGTTTAAATATTTTACAAACAATCCCTTAGACTCAATGAACACTTATGAAAATCCTCATGAGTGGCCCACATTCCTTTTCCTTTTATGTGGTGATTTGGGATTTTAATAATCCTAGGGTATAACTTACATGATTTTAAGATGATAATAATCATGTATATTTTTTTACTTGAAATATGAGAGACATGAATTATTTTTAGGTAGATTCTGAAATTTTTCATATGTAAATTAATGAAGTAATATAAATTTGAATATGTGGGAAGAATAATGAAGGAAAATTGAATCCCAAAATGAGAAATTATGAATTCAAACTTGAAAAGAAACTTGGAATTATGTCAGATTTTATTTTTTTGTGGAATGTGCTTCAGATATAGTTCATTCATTGAGAGAAAAAGGGTGTTTTGGGAAAAGTGATAAGATCCTAATTTTCATAAATTATTGTGACTTTTAATTTGATTAAATAACACATAGTTTTTCAATAAATGGTAATAAATCCAATTTTTAGTATTTCTGATAACTAATGGAATTATTTAACAATATTATAAATATTTAAATTTCAATTAATTATTTCTAATAATTATTTATTTATAAATTATACTATACTAAATATTGGATTTTAGATGATTTTTTAGGAGAAATAAGTACTCATACATAAGAATAAATACTTATGTAACAATCAAAGAATTCTAGGAATCTACTTAAGATAAAAATGAAGTCTCTCAAAACAATGTTATACTAACATGAGGGTGGTATCTACATATGAATAAACACATTTTAATCTATTTTGTGTGATTAAATGGAAAAGGATGCATCTACGAAAGTGTAATCCCCACGGATGGAGTATTATGTCTGAGTAGACCCCATCTATCAATGAGATTTTTATAAATGTTTTTTGAAAAAAATAATATTATAATCATAGGATAAAGATATTGTTAAAACTAACATAGAAATATTTTAATTACCTTAATACCTTTGGGGTTTTGGGGTGGATCCCAAAGGTGTTAAAAGTCTTAAGACCTTTTCCCTAGGCCAAAAGAAAAATTTGTTCATCTTTCTACCTCATTTGAACTTTTTTTTGTTTTTTAATGATAATATTTGTAATTATATTCTTTAAATTTAGTAATTCTATGAAAGACTTTTTTTCATTTATTTTTCTTATGTTTGTGTGAATTTTTACTATTCTTCCTTCCTCTTAGTTTAATTTTTTTTACATTTTAGAAATCGTACCCCTATATTCCCCATCCCATCGATTCCCTTGTCACCATTTTTTTATGATTCCCATATTAATACATAATATTTAATTAAATATAATATAACTACTATATAAATTAGACATCATAAATTTTACTAAAATTTAATTAATATCTAATAAAATATAATATTAATTTATATAATAATAATAAAATTATGTTATTAAAATAAAACTTAATTATATAAATAAACTAATTTTATTAATATTTGAATGTACTAACCATATTATTATTTATTTACTAATTATTAACTAATTATTTAGTTGAAAATAATTGATAAATATTAAAATTTAATATTTAACCATTACTAATAAATATTTAAAATAATTATTTTATTACTAATTATTATTAATTAATATGAATTAGTAAAAAATTTCTAATAAATATTTAATAAAGATGATATACATTCTAAATGGAATTTGACACACATAATAAACAGATAAAAATAATTTAATATAGCAATAATTTCATAAAAAACCATAAATGAAAAGTAATTTTAATGGAAGAATATATTTTTGTTTTAAAATATTTCATATATATTTATATTTTTTTTATTCCTTTTATTTTCATCTATTTTTTATATGTTTGTTCCATGTTGTAAATTTAATTTAGATTTTAGTTATACTATAGTTTATGTGAAGGTCTTCCTTAGCATGTAAATATTATGTTTTTAATCAAAATTGTTTTTGTCATGTAAATTAATTAATTTTGATTATTTTGATTAAATTATTAAAATTTTCAAAAAAATAAATATATAGGCTATTTTTTAAGTTAAAATTTGTTTGTTTTAATTTTTTTATATTTTATAATATCTTATAATTATAAAATTTAAACTTTATGTGTTTTCCTAGTATTGAAGTATTCAACTTTGAAAGAAAATAAAATTTATACCTTAAATAGAATATTAATGAATGTTAAAACAATATCTAAACTTGTAAAAAATGGTTGATCGTAAAAAATAATGTCATAAATTTAATAAACATACAATAATAAAGAGTATAGAATAAATTTTTGTTTCAAATATGTTATGTTATTAGAAAACATATAAATGAATGGCTATAATCACTATCTATATTGAGGCATTATCCCACATGAGGTTGTGAGAATGGGACGCCTGAGTCGAGATTTACGACCTCTATGCTAGGGTGGAGTATGATGAGCTAGAGTGGGATCTTACTCAAGAGGAGGAACCTAGAATTTCAAATGCTCTTCTTATGACTCTTCTTGAAGTGGTGGAATCTGGATGTCATCATGTACACCTTGTCCTTATCCCACTACATGAGTGAAAGGACATTCAATCATCTGTTGGGGCATAATAAAGCATATGAAGGCTTGGTTACGAAAAGGGGAGGCATGGGAAATAACCTCTGATATGAGCTTAGATCAGATTTAACTGGTGAACGCTGTAGATATCCTGAAAATATAAATGTATCCCATGACTCCAAGTGCACATCAGCAATCAAATGAGGGTGGAATAATAGAGTTGAAAGCTCTTATAATGGAATAGGTGATCCCCTAAATACAACACGATGTGGTCTATGTCATCATCATTGAGGCTCATCAATATCAATATCTATTGGAGGACATTTTGAAGGAGGAACCTCCTCTCCCTATGCTAGAACATTATATCCCTAATATGGGAAATCAAAGATAATATCATTTAGAATATTATACATTGGAATAATCTCCTTCACTTCTTTATAGTACTCAATCTGAAAAAAACCTCACCATCCCCTAGGTCATACATTCATATAATAAGTAGTAGTTGAGTGTTCAATAAAGGGATTCACAATTAATTAAAAAATGTAAAACAAAAAAATTAATTTTAATGTATTTAATTACAATATCTTTAATCCCTATACCATGTGAGTAATATACAATATAGACTTCAGTCTATTCCATGGATCATACTCAACATGTTTTGAAAGATGTAATCACATCATACACATTCCCCTAGTATAAAATAATTCATATCTATCCATAGATCGAGATACTCAGTATGTCATTGGTGCTACTAAATATCATGCCTCACTTTCAGCTTCACAGAATAAAGTACATCTAAATGTCTGGGTGGAACTGGAATACGCTGAAAAATCCAAAATAGTGCATATATCTATCAATATGATGCCACTAAACAATATGAAATTGAATTAGAGGCACTAAAACCATGGCATCATAAATCCCATTAGTGAATAATTTGATAAGCTAGTCTAATAGTGTACAATATGAATGCTATGAAATTTGAAACGAAATGTAAAATTTGTTAAAATATTATGTTATCAATTTGTAAAAATGATTATATAAGGAAATTGATTAGTCAATAAAAAATGTATAAATATACATTGATAAGTAGTGGATTTTCCAACAAGATATGGTATACACAAAAATTATGCTTCGGATATCTGATGAAGTGGTGTGCTATACTCAACCATGAATATACAACATTGATAGTGATGAATGATAATAAATATAGTATAATATAATATATTATCATAAAAATATTATATGTGTTATTATACTAGTTTCTATATAGCGAAGAACATGAAACATCTATATGAATCTCCAGATCAGTATTAATAAGAGATAAGGGAGGGATACACTCCCATTCCCACATCTGAATGAAGATGAAACATCCCCCTATATTTTTGTGATTTGATCAACATGTCATCCATAATCCTCTATATGTGTATTCTAATAATGGAGAATCATAGATGTATATATCAACTAGATAGAAATATTATAATAGCCCCAAATACATCATGTGGAAATACGTACTAGTGTGCTCATTTCTCAATGTCCCTCCATTGAGCCGCAAGATATATGTACGGGCATGATAGATGAAAGTCTGCTCATCAGCGTCAATGAGTAATTGTGTTAAGTACATGTCCGACAAGTTCATATACATAGAACCTACATCTATGGAAGTATCATCCCCAAAAATATTGAGAAACAAAATCATTGTATAGACTCAGGTCAATATCCGTGGGTGGGTCCTATAACAGTAGAGCTCTGGATAGGAGGACCGAGCATAACTACCACATCCTCTTAGGTGATAGTCATCTCTCCCTCAAGAAAGTGGAATGTGTAATTATTTTATCTCCATCTATCGATGAGGGCCATATAGAGGTGATGATCAAAGAATGAGTAATAAAATACAATTATTTCATAGAATCCAACACATATTTGGTATGGTATAATAGCATTTGGAGGTGGGATGTGATGATAATGGGGTTCTCTATGCACCCTAATCCATCGAACCTCACAACCTGCTAGCACCTCTCAAGAAACGTTCTTATACTAATTAGTTTATAGAGTGGTATCCTCCATCACTATGTAGACAAATGAAATATATATTTTGTTTAAAATATAATTATAAGTATATTCTCATAATAATTTTATGATTAGTAGAATGTATATTATAAAATTCTTATTCTAGTTATTTTATGAATTTTTTCTTACCAAAGAAAAAGATCATTTCTTTATGTTTCTCAAAGAATATTTATAATTCTCTCAGAATTTTATTTCATCTATTCCAACATCATTTAATTACTTTCCTCTTTTACTAGGGATATGATCCACATTCTATCTCTAGAAAGATTATAATGATTTTGTAATGTAATTTTCATGAAAACTTTTCTTTTCAAAGTGGAAATTAAGCTATGAATAAATGATGGATCATATTTTATTCACGTGGAATAAATATGTATGGTTTTTAATTATTTAATGGGTGGGGTCTTATATAACAATCCAATACATTGGTTATAGTTTTATATCTTTTATTTAAATATTAATTTGATATTTTTTTTCCAATGGGTTTTACTTCAAAAATAGATTTGTTCGCACATATGTTATATCAGTTAGATCCATTTTATGAATTGGGGATCTCATTCATATATATAATGTATACCAAGAGGTTAGATCCCAAATAGTATGATTCTTCATTTATGTATGATTTATCAGATGATGGTGTATTTATAGGTTGTCTTCTCACATGCTTTTATTAGGGTGTATTTACAAATATCTTGATTATGCGTTTATGTTTTATAACGTGAAATTTATATATTCCTTGTTATGTGAATATCAATGGAATACTATTAAAACCAAATGATGATTTAAAAAAACATTTATCATGTAAATGATGTAACATTTATCCATGTTTATCTTGTGAGTGTTTTATATAAATAGTTGTACAACTTATGAATTATTTATTATTTGATAGTAAAAGAATACAGAAATATCACATAATTCTAGAAAATGAATGATTTTATATTAAAACCATGTGATTTATAATATCAAAAGATCATACTGTAGGAAATAGATCATTGTGGATGAGAGTGTGAAATCAATCCAAAAATGTTAGGGAATTGTTTACTATTATATTCTTTCTTATTAAATATGATGCATTTCAAACATTTCTATTGTTATTAATGCTATTAAATCTCATTTTACATCCTATTAGAATTTATCCTCCCTTGTTTTCACAACATATTGATGATAGGTATCAATATTGACTGGTCTCCAGGCATTGGGAATTGTCAAAACTCTCCAATGGGCATCCATGGTGTAGTTTAATAGTTAGAAATGGTGTCTATATAGTATAATGGATCAAAATATTCCTCCAATGAAATGTTCAAAGAGGAAAATAATTCAATGACCTGTGTGCATAGAAACCTCAATGAATGAAATTTCCCTCATTGACAATGCCTCATTTAAAGTAGTACCATTAGTACTCAAATGTTTCTTCCTGTTATGGGGTCTTGAAACTCTTTCAATTCAAATTGATAGTCTTCTCGATCGAATTTATTAACTTGATAATAAGAATATTCTTCAATTTTGTTTTCAATATCTCACTGAAAGAGTCATCTTTACATCATCCCCTATAGAATCTTGTCAATAGTCTTTTCCTCTTTCAATAAAGTACTTGACACAATGATGAAATATCTCCTAAAATAGTCTAGTTATAGGTAAATTGTGAAATCTCTTTAAGAATCCATTAATTCACTCCAAAATATTTGTAGTCATGTGTTCATGTCTCTTCCCGTCATCATATCTCAATGTCTTTTTTTATTCAGAAATCCATATCATATAATCGAACACTCCCTGATTAGCCCCATAAATTACTTCTAATCGATCTCCAAAACATCATTTGGCTAGATCATATGATATAAAGAGTGATCATATTTAATATAAATTTATTTTATATTATGTTTAAATATTAATGAATAAGAAAAAGATTTTTTATACCAAGCCTTGTGATATCCTTACTCGTAGCTTCATCAGGGAGAAATTATCACACATTTCTATTAATGTGTATGATGTAGTACTAGGATGTGAATAGGAATCTATATAAATTTTTTTTCATTGATTTCCTCGTTCATATCCCAAGGTTGATCTAATTTCAAAAAAACACCTAAAATGCAGGAGAAATGGTTTTTAATACATGATAAAAAATAACTCCTATATTTTTAATTTTCATTCTCCATAATGGAAAATGAAATTGGTAGAGGATATTGGTTTGGATGATTCAACAATAAAAACATGTATTTTCCATATAGAAACATCCCGTATATTTTTATAAACTGTTTTCATAAAAAACATGGAAAACATAGATGGAATGCCCAGAACAACTAATTAAATATGACATGAGATGGATCAAGTTGGTCATATTAAGACACAAGTTCATTCTTATAATTGTGGAATAATACCTGGTAACTGTGTCTCATAATATATATAAATTTAATCATCACCCAAAATAAGACCTCCCAATCAATGATGGTTTTGAAAATTGTATTTTGTTTCATCATTTTTTCTGGTGCATATGAAATATTATAACCAATTTTTTTGTATCATATCTTGCGTAGGGACTATAGAATATCTTGGTAATTCCAGATCCTATCAATAATAATATATAAAAAAATATATAAGTAATTTTAAAACCCCATGTCTTTACAATGTATTTCTTTCAGAATAAATTTAATTTCATCAATATCTTTCCATGTATGCAATACAAACACTTTTTGAAAAACTATATAAAAAAATAACCTTCATTTTTTAATTCATAATACCAAAATTATCTTTGAGTGAAATATATTTTCTAATAAGTTTCATTTGTTTGATGAATATTGAAAAATTCTATATTTTAATTTAAAATTTCATTTTCATTTAAATAATTTATGATGATAAATTATATTTTGAATCAGTTTTAAAAAAATTAGTTAAAACATATTCCAATTAATTCAATTCATTCCATTTGAATCATTTTCAGATTGACATATATATAAAACATTGTAAACTTTTTGAACATCTTCACTTTGAAACCCCTCTTTCTTGTCATGTCTACGAGATTAATTTAAAATTAAATTTTGACACATATATTAATTTAATTGATACAAATAGATTAAATATTTGTAATTAAACTAATTTATAATTGATAATAAGTTAAAATTAATATTTTAGAAATTTATCTTTTATAAAATAGTTAAAATAAATTATAGCAAATAAGGTAAATATAAGATTATAAAGGGATTAAAGTTTAATATTTTGGGGATAAATTACATATAAATTATCCAAAACAAATTTTGTAGAAATATATAAACCTTATAAATTATATTATTGATAATATTATATTATTTCATCTTATTTACATGAAAAAATGTTGGTGTAATTAACTCTTTTAAAAAATTATCTGTGTACCACTAACCCGACATATAAAACGACACCCCATATCCTCTCTTCACACATTAGAAACCAATTGGTTTGACCAAGAACATCTCAATCCACTCAAAAAATATTTTATATTTATCTTAAAATCATTATATTTGTAATAAACCCAACCTAGTAAGGGTTTAGTCCAAACCAATGAAAGATACCTAAAGAATATGTAATGTTCTTCAACGAGATTCTTTATTTTATTTTATTCTATACCATGTTTAATTACTATTATAACATGATTATATAACATAATAATTATATTACATATAATTTTATTTTTCTATGTTATGGTTAATACCTACAACCACACACACTTCCATCAAATGAGTTATGAATAATTATTCGTGTGTACAACAGACTACCGCATCACAAACCGATGTCACTTGTTTTTTCTATTTCCACATTTCATGGTTGAGTATGAGGATAGATATAAATTATAAATATGTTATTTATAAAATATTTATATATTTGGATTCACTATATATATATATATATATCTATATATCCCATTCCATAGTATATTTGATAATGTAGCTCGTGTGTACGGTGGAGTACTACCCCATGAAGCGATGTGGTTCGTCTTTCACATACACTACACTTGGAAGGTGATAAAGATAAATTTAATTTATATATTTTATATAAATTACATAATATTTATATTCATGACCTATTTATCAATATATAAGGATAATATATATCAATTTATTTCATTACTTTTCACTAACATAAAGATGATAACGCCAATCGTGTAGGTGTGGACCACTGCCTTCATGAAGTGATGTGACTCTATTTTCATCACCACACCACATGGTTAAAATATATATGTATATAATATGGTATTAATGATAATATGATCATTATATAAATATAAAATATTAACTTCATCCTTTCCATAGTGATCAGTGAAAAATGGAAACAATACTCATGTGTACGTACAACCTACCATCTCCATGATCGTAACGTATATCATTTTCCATAACAATCATTAATGATGAGTTTTAAATGTATATTTATGTAAAAATAAGATAATTATGTCATTATTTTTATAAAGTAGATGATATTACTGTATAATATTCACAATAACCAGATCTTTCAAGAACAACACATATTTTGAAACAAGGCAATTAACACCTGAAATAATGAAAATAATGATAGATTACTAATGAACAAAGAATAATATGGTACAAAATGATCATATATGTTATTATTATTATTAATATGTTTTTAAATAAGTTAGTAATATGCTTAATATCCCTATATATGAGGTTAAATCATGTTCAACCAAAATGAAGCGTGAGTTAATTGATTTCATTTCAATTTACATTCCACTAAAACTTATTTGTTATTATAAACCAATTCAAATTTTTGTGTTGTATATACTTCTGATTTAAAATTTAATATCATGATTCATTCATACATAATGGAATTTTTATGTTTAACTATGAATTATCTCATCCAAGGACAATTGAATAGAAAATTACAAAGTGGTAAATTTTATTCTACAATATTAGTTTCGTTTATGATTGTTATATTTATCTTGCAAAAATTACATTATTATAATCTTTTTTTATTAAAAATAATATTTATATTACACATAAACAGTATTGTGTGGTGGATATGATTATTTTTTAAACTATATACCATTTCTTATACGGTGTTCACTTTGATCGTTATTTGATTAATTGGGGAAATATGGATAAATATATATCCTTTAATCAATACAGGTATTTGATGATAAACAACATTTTTTATGAATTAAACCAACTATTTGATATATGAGGAATTATTTGGATAGGAATGACTTGGGTGGGGCCTGTTTATAGATATCCCATCGATGCATCAGTAGTCTCATGAGATGATTCATTTTCCCAATCAAATGGGTTTTTACCTAGTGTATTTTAAACCATCTTGAGAAAGGTATTGATGGAAATGTATAATGTAATTGGGATACATTGTATCAAATAATTATGAATTTCTATAATTCATTATTTAGTTATTACTGTTTAGGATATTTTCACTATGATATTATCTCTCGATGCAATTCATTATCAGTTATTGATTGAATTGAATGTATTTTCTGTTATTTAACTTTCCATACTGATTATGAGTTATATATTCATTAAGAAAAGTTATTTAAATTGAATTTATGTTTAGTTATCTACAATTATATGTTGATTATAATTGTTGATTCATTATAGAACCTCCTTTACTTAACCCTTACTGTGCGTTTGAGATCACCCTTACATTATTTACATTCCAGAGTATATGAAGATTAATTCCTATAAAGAGTTTTATGAATGATGAGTTTTTAAATTTATTATTCATTATTTTATTTTAAAAATTCAAAATATGTGTCATATATGCAATCTGGTTCTCCAAAATTGCTAAACTGATCAGTACTTCAGGATGTGATTCCTTTTATCTATGCCAATGTAACGATGTAAGGTGTCGGCTCCGACCTTCAGATGTCTTGGTCATTATAATTTGTTTTAGAGTGCTGTTTAGTTTGGGGCCTTATAAACTAAATTTATGTAAAATTAGATTAAATTTTAAAATGTTACCCTATAATGGAAATCATGGATAAATGTAAAATAACATCCTAATGTTTTATTAAGGTAGTGATTTTTTTGTTATTCCTCTCAATACAACCATGTCTCGATACAAGAAGTAGACGTTATTTTGACACATATGTACCATGGGGTAATAACTCTAAAATGGTTGCATTGGTCATGACCTTATCATCACCTAGTGATCGACAATGGGCCTTACTATGCACCATGTTTGAAACTCCCATGGGATATTATTAGTATAATTCACATTTTCCACACATAACATTGTGAAGGTTTTGATAGTAAACATATCCTCAATGAAAACATATTTTATGATTTATAGATTAATAATGCATAATTTACTAATTTATAATATATGTTACACTATATTTGGAATTATACATTATGATTTAAAATTCATAATTTAATGTGATAATATAGTATATGTCATTTTTTATAAATAGAACTTGGAAGGATTATGGGTATCAATACTTGTGGAAATTGAATATTTTGTCCTACTAAGTAAGATAATACAGATGGTATTAAAACTAAGAAAACAATAGATATTTCAGGGTAGATTAATCAGGTTATGAAAAATTACCTTTATTATATGGAGAAACCTATTCCACAATGATATTATCGTATATTGGATCACTTTATATAGCATAGGCCCCCATGATTTAGTGGGACTACTGATCCAATGGAAGATGAACAATGAATGAAGTCTCTGGAAAAGAAATTTATGGCCATGCGATTCAGTTAAAAATAAAAGGTTACACTTATAGTGTACAATAAAAAATCTGATGTAGATCAATAATGTTGTTTGATTTAGAATACTTGGGAGGAATACGAAATAGAAGTCATGGAATATAAATCTTTTATGAAGACATTCAACAATAAATATTTCCCTCATTAGAAACAGGTTGAGTTGAAGAAAAAGTTCCTTATCTCAATGAAAAAAGAATAAGAAAGCATTTTTAATGAAGCTAACATTCAAGGTTATCTATAAATGATACATATTACATACGTAAAGACGAGTTAAATATTGATCACTTTTTTAAATGGATTAAACCAAGTCTCGAAGGGTGTTGGTATCCCAAAAGTTTTCTTCATATGATGAAATATTGTGATGTTTCATCAAAACAAATAAGCAATTTTCAAGAATCAATATATTCAATGTAAATCAATACTATTATGATATAAAAAAAGTATCTTATACCTTATTTTGATGACTTTTTTGATCAATTCATTGAGCCCGATATTTTTGAAATATTGACCTTCGTTATAGGTATTAACAATTGTGAGAAATGGAGGAAGACATTATAAAAAAATTTTTAAGCAGTAATAGACATTATTAGTTACTATAATTCCATTTGGATTGACTAATGTACCCTTTGATTTTATGGATATAATGATCCAAGTGTTAAAGGAATGACATGATAATTTTTTTGTGGTATTCATTGATAATAGTTTAGTGTATTCTAAAATTTATGAGGACTATGAAAATAACTTATGAATAATGCTTAAAACTCTTATAAGGAAAGAGTTATATTGGAAAATTAGTATGTGCGATTTATGGCTTGAAGAATATTCCTTTATTATCCTTATTGTCTCCATAGATATAATCTCATGTAATCCTTCAAAGAAAAAGCCATTCAAATAATGACGTACAACAATGAATATAACCACAGTATATAGATCCATTGGTTTACAAGGATTCTATCAGTGATTCATTCAAAATTATTCTTGATTGGCTAACCCAATAATAATTCTAACAAAAAAGGGTTTTGTTTGTTTGGAAAAAGGAATGTGAATAATGTCTTGATGAACTAAAAAGGAGACTGGTCAATGATCTAATTTGTACTCCACCATTTAGAAATGATTAGTTTGTGATATATATTGATGCATAAAAGAAGGATATTGGTTTTTTTAATGAAAAATTATAGTTATTGCATATGTATCACAGAAATGGATGAATCACAAACAGAAAAATCCAACCCATGATCTTGAGTTGGTAGTTGTAATATTTTCTTTGAGGATTTAGTTAAATTATATCTATTATATAAAATTCCATATATACAAAGATTATAAAATAATAAAATAAAATTTTTCATATAATGTATTCAATATAACACAAATCTTATGGCTCAAGATACTCAAGGATTATAATTTCTCAATAAAATACCACCTATGGAAAGAAAATAATGTAGTGGATGAATTGAGTGTGAAATATCATGGAATTATGTCCAAAATAATCATTGATAGGGATACTATGTTCATGGATATTTTAAAAATGGATATAGGAATTAATAATGAATAAGAGACATCAATATGTTTTTAAATTATTTTTAAAACTTCTTTATAAGAGAAGAAAAAGAATTCTTAATCTGATGGTGAAAACTTTGAGAATAAAACTAAAATTGTGAATGATGGGAAATTAGAAGACTTAATTTGTAAATATAGAATTCTACAATATGGAAATAAATTATGTGTTCTTACTATACTAGATCTAAAAAGATAATGTTTGGATGATTCTCATAGGTATAATTTATTTATATTCACTATTAGTATAAATATTAATAGGGATTGGAAGGAAAATTTTAAGTTAGATACTTAGAAGTAGTAAATTTATGGTAATGTGTCTAGGTGTTATGTTTTTCATCAGGTTAAATCTATGAGGTAGTATCATAGAAGATTCAGGAAACTTATTCCTATTCCTATGTGGAAATATAATGACATTAATATGGACTTTGTTACAAGGCTACAATATATACCCAAAAAGAATGAGGTGATATGGGTTATTATTGATCACCTAACAGAATATACACATTTCATCATTATAAGATAATATTTACCTATTGAGAGCCTCACAAGGCTCAATATTAATGAATTTTTATGCTTCATTGGACACATTAACTAATTTTTTCGGATAAAGATCCCAATTTTATAGCAACATTCTCAAGGAATCATCAGAAGGATCTTGATACTCAGATTCATTTGTGCACTACCTTCCATTATAAATATTAGTGATATTTTTATAGAATTATTCAAATAATTTAATACATTTTGAGGTCTTTCTCACATAATTTTCAAGGAATGTAGGATTAGTATTTACCATTGTTAGAGTTTTCCTTTACCAATAGTTACCATTCAAGTATTAATATTATACTGTATAGTGTATTATATAGAAAAAGATATCATTAGATATCTTTTTATGATGAATTTGGTGAAAGGAAACTCATAGGCACACAACTTTTTTAAGAGAAAAAGGTAATTTTTATTCAAGCTCAAATCAATGCAACTAAAAGTGGTCAAAAGAGTTATATCGATAATTGAAGGAAATATTTGGATTTCCATGTGGGAATTCATTTTTTATGAAATTATCTCCATATAAGGCTTATATAATGTTATTTAAAAAGGGAAAAATGATCCTTTGGTACATTAAAACATTATAAATCTTACAAATAATTGTATTTTTTTCTAATAATTAGTAAATTTCACAAATTCTCTTGAAAGTACATGATTTGTTTCATATATCCTTGTTAAGGAATTATATTCCTAACCAAATGCATGTTCTCACTTTTGATGAAATATAATTAGAACATAATCTATCTTACTATGAATAACTCATCCATATACTTAATACTAAAGAGTGAGTATTGAGGAATCAAATGACCCATATGATAAAGTTACTTTGGAGAAATCAAAAAATTAAAGAAGAAACATTGGAACCATATGATATTATGAAGAATATCTACCCTCATATATTTAAAAGGTAAAATCAATAAAATTTAAAGCGAAACTTTTTCTTAGTATCAAATAATGTAACACCCCAAAACATTACAATATTCTCGTTTTATAATAAATTTAATTTTTTCGACAGATTATGGTCCAGACAACAGTAGGTTTAAACAAAACACTATTCAAAAACTATTTTCAAGAATAATTTAAAATTAATTTTTAACAATTTTTTAAAATTTATTTGAAAAAATTTACTTTTTGAATTAATAATAACAAAATTATCTTAGGTTTATTTTTTGGTATTTTTCTATGAAATTTTATTTTTTTATGAAAAGTGATACATAGTGAATTTTAATTAGAAATTTTCATTTCATTTAAATAATTTAGATTGTTAAATTATAATTTGAATTTATTTTAAGATGAAATTGGATTAATTTTATATCAATTAATTTTATTTAGTCTATTAAAATAATTTTCATATTTAATTTATATATAAAAACATTGTAAATTTTTTAACATTTTCTCTTCAAAATCTGCTTTCCCATCACGTCTATGGGATTAATTCTTAATTAAAATTTAAACATATGTGAATTAAATTTGTAAAAATGTATTCTATATTTTGAATTATCATATTTTATAAAGTCTAATATGGTTAACTTAATTTTTTACTAATGTTATTAGTGAAAATAGTTAAAATTAATAATAAGCATTAAGGTAAAAATGAGTTTACTGAGGGATGAAACGTTAAGATTAAGGATCCATATAAACTATAAACTTGTAAAAAACATTGATGGTAATATATTGACCTTATTCATTATATTATTGAGAATTTACAATTATTTCACTACGAGAAAACCGCCGTTTAGCGGCGGTTTTTTCGCGGCGGTTTTTTAAAACCGCCGCTAAATGCGTTTCAGGCTGGCATTTCGCGGCGGTTTTTAAAACCGCCGCGAAAAAACCGCCGCTAAACGGCAAAAAAATTTATTTTTTTTTAAAATTATTTTTTTATTTTTTTTAATTTTATTCAAGGATTAGCGGCGGTTTTTTAAAAAACCGTCGTGAAATAGTGGCAGTTTCGGTAAAACCGCCGTGAAATAAAATGAAAAAAATAATAAAACATGAGAAACCCCAAAATCACTAAAACGACCATAACTTTTGATCCGGGCGTCCATTGAAGCGCCACGACCAGTCAAATCGAAGCTCATGAAGAGATATAGAGGCACATACAATCAAAACTGTGAGACGTTCTAAGGTGTGGAAGATATTAGAGTTATAAAAAAGTTGAAAAAAGGTCTCCAACTTCAAATGGCCATAACTTTCGCTCCGGGTGTCCGTTTGGGCTCTACCACATATCAAATCGAAGCCAGCGAAGAGAGCTACGCACCGGTTCGACAGAATCAAGCTTTGGTTAGGGTTTTCGACCCCAAAAACCCCTCCGAAGGCCTCTAAAACCCTGTTTCTGTCACCGGTGTCCCGTCGAACTTTTCTTCAAACGGACCTAACTTTCGATCCGCGTGTCAATTCGGCCTCCTCAACCTGCCAGATCATAGCTCATTCCATGAGCTTCAGTTTGACTGGTCGCAGCGCCAACATGCACTCCTAGATCATATGTTATGGCCTTTTTAGTGGGTATCGGGTTTGTTATGTTTTTCAATGCCTCGTTTCTAGCACCCGTTCCCCGTTAACTTTTTTTAAAATGGTCGTAACTTCCGATCCGCCTGTCCATTCGGACTCTTTCACCTTTCAGGTTGAAGATCGTTTCAGGATCTTTGATTTGACAGGTCGCGGATCTAAAACGGACTCTCGGATCTTAAGTTATCTCCATTAATGTGAGTCCAATGTTTTTGTCTCTTTATGACCATTTTGACGAGTTTTAACGGTAGCTCCATTTATTACTGTTTATTTGGGTTTCCATGACTTGTTATCTTTATCAATGGTTTTTTGTGGGTTATTATGATGATTATGTTGAATTATTAAGGAGTTTTCCAGAGTTGTCACGAGTTTTCATGCGTTCTCATTCTTTCTAATACCTCATTCTTCATATGCTTCTCTATCCTTTTTCATGCATTTTCATGATTTTTCATCCCTTATCACGTCTTTTCATACTTTTT
This sequence comes from Viscum album, assembly GCA_963277665.1. NCBI lineage: Eukaryota > Viridiplantae > Streptophyta > Magnoliopsida > Santalales > Viscaceae > Viscum > Viscum album. The sequence goes on along the minus strand of OY728155.1, from coordinate 183,837,799 downwards.
CATGTGTTTCCTTTATTATTTATTATTTATTATTTATAATATACTTTAATTTATTTATTGTAACTGGTTATTTATTATTTATTATTTATTATTTATTCTTTATTCTTTATTCTTTATTCTTTATATTTCTTAATTATTTATGTTTATTTATTTTTTATTCTTTATTATTTATTCTTTATTCTTTATTATTTATTAGTTATTATTTATTTTTTATTTTTTATTATTTATTAATTATATTTATATTTATTTAATTATTATTTATTATTTATATTTATTTATCATTTATATTTATTTATCATTTATATTTATTTATTATTTATTATTTATTATTTATTTATTATTTATTATTTATTATTTATATTTATTTATTATTTATTATTTATATTTATTTATTATTTGTTATTTATATTTATTTATTATTTCTTATTTATTATTTATTATTTATTAGTTATTATTTCTTATTTATTATTTATTGTTTATTATTTATATTTATTTATCATTTATATTTATTTATTATTTATTATTTATTATTTATTATTTATATTTATTTATTATTTATTATTTATATTTATTTATTATTTATTATTTATATTTATCTATTATTTATTATTTATATTTATCTATTATTTGTTATTTATATTTATTTATTATTTATTATATATTATATATTATTTATTATTTATTATTTATTATTTATTATTTATTATTTATTATTTATTATTTATTATTTATATTTATATTTATTTATTATTTATATTTATTTATTATTTATTATTTATTATTTATTATTTATATTTATTTATTATTTATAATTATTTATTATTTATTATTTATTGTTTATTATTTATATTTATTTATTATTTATTATTTCTTATTTCTTATTTCTTATTTCTTATTTATTATTTGTTATTTATTATTTATTATTTATTATTTATATTTATTTATTATTTATAATTTACAATTTATTATTTACTATTTATTATTTATTATTTATTATTTATTATTTATTATTTATTATTTATTATTTATTATTTATTATTTATTATTTATTATTTATTATTTATTATTTATTATTTATTATTTACAATTTATTATTTATTATTTATTATTTATTATTTATTATTTATTAATTATTAATTATTATTTATTATTTATTATTTATTATTTATTATTTATCTTTATTTATTATTTATTATTTATTAATTTTTATTTATTATTTATATTTATTTATTATTTATTATTTATATTTATTTATTATTTATTATTTATTATTTATTATTTATTATTTATTGTTTATTTATTATTTATTATTTATTATTTATTATTTATTATTTATTATTTATTATTTATTATTTATTATTTATTATTTATTATTTATTATTTATTATTTAGTATTTATTATTTATTATTTATTATTTATTGTTTATTATTTATTATTTATTATTTATTATTTATTATATAATCTTTATTCTTTATTATTTATCTTTATTTATTATTTATTATTTATATTTATTTATTATTTATTATTTATATTTATTTATTATTTATTATTTATTATTTATTATTTATTATTTATTATTTATTATTTATTATTTATTATTTATTATTTATTATTTATTATTTATTATTTATTATTTATTATTTATTATTTATTATTTATTATTATCGAGTTTATATCTATTATTTATGTATTATTTGTTTTTTCAATTAATATATATAAGTATATTAATTTCTGTATATTAACCACATGGCGAGCTTGCTGGAGTGGTAAAGTCTTTGGAAAATATGCAAGAGGATAGGGGTTCAAATCTCACCAGACGCAGGATTTATTTATATTGCATGGGCATGCATGGGCATGGGCATAGGAGATGCATGCATGCATGGATAAATAAATAAAATAATCAAATAAAATAAATAAAATAAATAAATAAATAAAATAAATAAATAAAATAAATAAATAAATAAAATAAATAAATAAAATAAAATAAATAAATAAATAAATAAATAAATAAATAAATAAATAAATAAATAAATAAATAAATAAATAAATAAATAAATAAATAAATAAATAAATAAATTAAAAAAAAACCCCCCGCTGAATCATTTAGCGGCGGTTTAAACCGCCGCTAAAAAACCGCTGCGAAACGTTGCGACGGTTTTGAAAACCGCCGCGAATAGTTTCCCGATGCCCGATTTAGCGGCGGTTTTTGAAAACCGCCGCTAAATGCCTTTTTTGCCGTAGTGTTTGGGTCTATTAACATGAAAATAAATGTTTGTGGAATTTACTCTTTCCAAAAATTACATGTGTGCCACTCACCCCAATTATAAAAGGTTACCCCTCTCCTCAATTATTCACACCTTTAAAAAATGTTGGTTCTGAAAATAAGTGACAATATAAATCACAAAATTACCTATCCTTTCCCTATAATCCTTATCATTGGCATAAATCCATCATTGGATGGCTTTAGTGAAAATTAATGGAAGATACCTGAAGAAGAGGTAATGTTCTTCAATGATATTACATGTTTTATTTCTTTCACCACCTTATAAAATTCATATTATTCCATTTTTATATTATAACCTTAGTATATTACATATAATGATTTGTTTTATGTTATGGTTATGACCTAAAACCACACACTCTTCCATCAATTTAGTTATGGAATCATCGTTTGTGTGTATGGAGAACTACCGCATCGCAAACCGATGTCATTGGTTTATCCTTTTCCACCTATCAAATTTTGGTATGATGATGAAAATAAATTATAAATATTATATTTATAATATATTTATGCTTATTTATTCACTATTTCATATATAAATTTTTTCCCTTCCATTACATAGAAGATACAATAAAGTCTCTTGTGTGTATATCAGACTACCACCTCACGAAGCGATATGATTCATATTTCCCTAACACATTACATGGAAGGTGATAAAGATAAAGTTAATTATTATATGTAATGTAAATTAAATAATTGTTATATTAGTGATATATTTATCATTATTTATGGACAATATATTTCACTTTCTTTCATTACTTTTCACTCACATAAAGACAAATAACATCGTTTGTATATGTGTGGACTACCTCCTTCACCAAGCGATGTGAATCTGTTTTGATAACGACACCACAAGGATAGAATATATAAGTATATAATATGGTATTAATTATATTATTACATTTTAATAATGTTAATAAAGTACTTACCTCCTTTCCACATATATCGGTGAAAATAGAAACGTTATTCATGTATAAGTTTGTCCTACAGTCTTCATGACCATAATGTACTACATTTTTCATAGAAATCACTCACGAATAGTTTCAAAAGTAAAATTATTGAAAACATATGATAATTATTTCATGATTATTTTTATAGATATGATAGAACTATATAATATTCACAAAAAAATAATCTTTCATGACAAAAAACACAAGAGAAAACAAAAAAAATTAACACCTGAATCAATGAAAACAGTGAATTATTATTAATGAACAGGTGAAAAAATGTTATAAAAGGATCATATATGGTATTATAAATATTAATATAGATTTGGAATAAGTTAGTACCATATTTAAAACCACTTTATATGAGGTAAAATCATGTTCAACCAAAAGTAAGCATGTGGTATGGGATTTCATCTCAATTTAAATTCAATTGATACTTATTTGTTATTATGAACGAATTTAATTTTATATGGTTTATAGTTTTATCCATTTAAATTTAATATCATGATTAATTCTTAATTAATTGTATTTTATGTTTCACTTTTAATTCTATCATCCAATGATATTTGATATGAAAATTACCAAGTGGTAATATTTATTGTATAATCATAATTTAAGTTTTGATAGTTATCTTTATCTTCAAACAATCACTTTATTGTAATAATTTTCATTGGAAATTAAAATTATCTGAAATTTCAATATTCTTGTGTGATGAAAATTATTATTTTCTAAACCACATAATATTTTTACATATTGTTTTAACTTTGAAATTTATTTGATTAACTCAAAAAATACTGATAAATTGGTATATTTCACTCAATATAGATATCTTGTGATAAGGTATATTATTTATGAATTATGTTTATTTTTGATATATGTGGAATGATTTGGATTTCTATGGAATATATGGGGATTTATTATATATACCCACTTGATGCATCAATATTCTCCTGAGATGAGTCATTTTATAAATAGATTGTTTTTTACCTAGTATGTTTAAAATTTTTTGTGAAAGGTCCTGATCGTATAACTATCATAAAACTAGGAAACATAACATATAATAATTAATAATTTCATTCATTCAGTATATAATTATTATTATCTATGGTATTTTAATTATGAATTTATCTCTGGATGTATTTTAATATCATTTCTTGATTAAATGGCCTTTTTCAACTATTTACCTTTCCACATTGATTTTTCCTTATCTACTCATGAATTCAAGTTATTTAAATTGCATTTGTATTCGGTTATCTAAATTAATATGTTTATTATGATTATTTATTTATTATATATTCCATTGTGCTTAACCCTTATTGACTATTTGATATCACCCTTATTTTTCTTCCTTTCCCCATTGTATGTAGATGAATTCTCAGAATGATTTTCAAGGATGTTGATATTTATCTTTTTTTATGTTTTAATTTATTTCCCAATGTAAAACATGTATCATGTATTTCATCTGGTTGTCCAAAACTGAAACTATACGGTCCTTTATAATATTATTCCTTATATTTATACCAATTTAATGAATTAAGGCACCAACTTCGGGCTAATGGGGTCAGGGTCCTTGCACCAATGATATATGATATTGTGTTAGGATTACCTAAATTTAAGTATGAGCTACCTAAATCATATAAATTTTCCATCCTCTAAATGCAATTTCAGGTTTCATGCTAAAGCAAAATTTATAATAATCCTTATATTTTTTACATCATAAGATGTATTTTCTATTTCATGAATCCTAAACTAACTATCTATAGTGTCTATCAATGTGAAATATTTTCAGAATGTTTTTCATGGAAAATTTAAAAGTAAAATATATTCCAATGTATAGTTATTTTCATGTTTCACTAAATATATCCACTAAAACTCCAAGATATTCAGTGGTATGTGTGAAATATATTCTAATTGAATTCGTTAAAATGTTCCATTTCATTCAACCAAAATATTTTGAGTGGTGGATGATTTATTACATGTTGAGGCTATTGTAAAACTAATAAATTTCTAGAACCATCATTCCAAAAATTTGTAGCTTCCTCCTCCTCATCATTTTTATCTCTAGTCTATTCCATTATTGGACACTTCCTCATCCTCAAAATGAAATTACACCATATTTGTAACATTAATTTAGTTGTCTTCTTCCACATCGTAAGGAATATGTGTATTTTATTGGGATAGACCTTCTTCGACGAATCTTGCATGCCCATGTCATCATAAAATTTGACATTGCTGATGTACACTAAGAAACCTATACATATAACTCTATCATAGCATTATCTATCCATTGGGAAAATAAATTTGTTGCTCAGATCCTATCCTCATCAGTGACCAATGTACATGTTAGATTTCATAGACTATCCTAGAATTGAAAATATCTATGTCTAATAGACTCAATATCCTGATCAAGTCCCAGATTTAAACAGTAATGAATTTTTCATCAATTCCTCTTATGGTTACACAATCAGATGTCCCAACCATCATTGATGGTTGTGAACTATAAAAATATCCTTGCTCGGTTTGAATAACTTCCCCATAGTAATAGAGAGTATTTAACCTGATTTTATACATGAAAATATTCTTTTTGATCAATATTATGATAATGTAAATAATATTTATAATGAAGAATAATCATTTATCATTGACCACACAAACTTTAATTTATTTAAATTTTATAATTGTTTCATATATCCTTGAAGATGGAACTGATATTTTTTATTACAATTTTTAATATACGTTAAGGTATCTCTAGTAGTTTATAAAGAGAATGTGAATGAACTAATTCATGTAACCCAAGAGTGTCAAACCAGGTGTGCAGTAAGGATTTTTTTTAATCCTCCATTTACCAATCAATTCCAACTCAAGATAGTGTTTTTGTGGTTGTTACCCCCTATGTAAATATGTTTTGGATACAAATCCACTTTTAGTATCTAGATAGTTATTACATTGCTCAGATAACCACACAATATTTACTTGACTGAAATTTTAGAATGTCTTCTTATATCCTCAAAGATGACACTAAGGATACATAATAAAAATACTAATATAGATAAAGGTATGTTCTCAGTTTATAATGAGAATGTGAATGATAAAAATAGAGCATGTGGTTGTGTCAAACTAGGTGTACATCAAGGTATGAATCATCTATATCGTGGGAGTGAAAAATCAGGTGTGCAATTAAAGCTATTTTTCATTTAGTTAACTATATTTTATCCTATGTTAATTTTATGTTAATCCAAATATGATCATAAGATAATCATTATTTATTCTGTAGTTAATCCTTAGATAATCAAAACCAAGGGAGGTGTTAAGATTTCATTAATTAATGGTTATTATGTTTTCAGTTTAATGTTAGATAATTGATCATCATTAATTAATCATAAGTTAATGATGTCTTAATACTAATTAAAGCATTACTTATTTCTAATTTAACCATTCTTTAATTATTTATCAAAGATTCCTTAATCACTCATTAATAATTTTTAAATCAATTATTAATTATGATGTTTTTTGTAGTTAGTTTATAGTTAATTAATTGTTAATCATTAACTAATCATTTTTTAATAATTACATCATCATTAATTATTTCATGGTTAATAATTCCTTATTCATTTAATAAACATTCCATAATCGTTGATTAATAATTAGTTCATAATTATTTAATCATTTATTAATATTTTGTTAATCATTTTATAATAATTATCTAAACATTTGTTAAAAAATTGAAAATCCTAAGTTAATTATGCCTTAATCATTCACAAATGAATTTTTAATCATTACTTAATTAAAAGTTATTATATAGTTACTTTAAAGTTAATTATTAGTTAATTTATATTTAATCATTATTTAAGTTTTCACATTATAATTAACCAATAGTTAATCAATAATTAATTATTGGTTAATCATTACTTCATTATTAATTAATCTAATGTTAATCACTCATTAATTATTATGTAATTAATAGTTATTAAGTACTTAATGTATTATTAGTTATGGGTAAATTAATATTTCATTATTTTTTAATTATTAGTTGATCATTATTTAATCATTATTTATTATATCATTAATCACAAGTTAATAGTTTGTTAAACATTAATTATTAAATATTTAAGAATTAGTTAACCATAATTTAATTATGCCTTACTCATTAATTAATCACTAATTAATCATTTGATAATTAATAGTTATTAATTTGTTACATTAATGTTAATTATTAGTTAATTACTATTTAAAAAATATTTATGTAGTTTTCTTATAGCTAATTGATAATTAATCATTAATTAATTATTGTGCAATAATTACTTAATTATTTGTTAATCATATGTAAATAATTCCTTATTCATTGATTAATCATTATTTAATCACTTATTATTCAATATTTTACCATTCATTAGTCAATCACTAATCATTAGTTAATCAATAATAATTATTCATTAAGAATTAGTTATTACCAAAATAATTATTCCATTATCATTCATTAATCACTCTCCCATCATTACTTAATTAAGAGATATTAATTATTTACTTTATAGTTAATTATTGGTTAATTAATAGTTAATCATTAATTGATTACTTTTTAATCATTATTTTATCATTATGGAATCATTCATTAATAATTATTTAATTATTAATTAATCAACAGATTAATATTAGTTAATGCCAAGTTTGTTATGCATCACTCATTCATCAATCACGTGTTAATCATTAATTTTATTAATAGTTGATATGTACTAACTTTATAATTAGTTATTGTTTAATTAATAGTTCATTATTATTTGGTTATTAGTTAATAACGATTTAATCATTAATTAATAATTATTTTATCCTATGTTAGTCTTAATTTAGTCCTAGTTTATTCATTATATAATCATTATTTAATCCTAATTATTTCTTACTTATTTATTTTTTGATCAATACTTAATTATAACATTTAAAATAGTTAGTGTTTAGTTATTGAATAGTAAATAATTAGTGAATATTTATTCATCATCTAGTTAATATTGATTACCAATTATCTAATTGAAATTTAATAACTATGAATTTATATTAAATAATAATCTTTATAGAATAAAAAAACCACCACTATGACTAATTATAATTTATTTACTCAAAATTCATAATTAAAATTAATATTTTACTTATTAATATTAAATATTATTTATAAATTATATCTAACTAACTAAAAAACAATGTAAATAATATATTTAAAACTAAATACATACTAAACCACTAAACAAATAATTGTTTTTAAAATAAATAATAAAAAACCTCTAAATGATGATTCATAAATTCCACACTTCTCAAATTCTATACTCCTTTTAGGACACCAAAAAATCGAAGTGCATGAGAGAAAATACCAAGAAAATATAATAGAGAGCAAGAAAATGGAATTTAGGGAGAAGAATTTAGTTATTAGAATAGGGAGGGTTTAGAGGATTTTTATATGGGCTAGGAAGAAGGCGTTAGATATTGAAACTCCATTCATACAAATTAAGGAAAAAGTCATAAACGCACAAAAGGAATTTCGCTAAAATTATTGTAAAAGGAATTTTACATGATAATACAATTCACCTTCTTCTCTATTCCATTGATTTGGGTTGATGAAAGTCAAAGGCGACATCTTTCTCAACACCATTCAACTTAAAAAGAAAGGTATTAAGGAAAATTCTATCTTTCTATATTAGTTTTAACTAAATTAACCTTGGACAATTTTCATAAAGAAAATTAAAATATATATATATATAAACATCTATCTATCAACCTCTACATAAGAATAACATTATATCTAAGACATTTTTTAATGGTAATCATTCTATGAATAATTATAGAAGATAATTGATCTATTTCTAAAGTAGAAATATAAGAGTGACTTACACGACTGAGTAGATATTTATGACTAATGAAATAGGGTGAAACATTGTGGGATTCATCTCATTCATCTTCTACAACATATGTAGTATCCAATAATATAAGTGATCATAATTTTTGACATAGATCATAAAACTGATGAAGAAATTTTCACAACTTACGTCTAGAAGAAGTTTCCTTCTATAAAGAATTCTCTATTTATGATTGATATATATATATCAAGGATTGTACGATACCATATTTGTACCACACAATGAACCCCAAAATATTCATATATTGGTTCTCCAAAACATAAAAGATGATTATATAAAGATTAATGGACTCATTTCAATCCATCAGTTATGTCTCAAGTATATTTGGACTGATGAAAGATGAAAGTAATCAAGGAAATATTCCAAGTACCAAATGTATAACCATTTATGGAAATAATTTAATAAAAAATTATTGTATTGATATTGAATTTAGAATAAAATGCATCATGGGAAGTTGTTAGTGTAGTATGGGAATAAAATAATCATAATCGTAAAACTGCTTAGAAAATAATATCTTATCCACTTGAATTAATCAACATGGTTGAACATTCAAATAGAGTGTCATGATTTAAAAGAAATAATTGGGAATTATTATGACGGCTTAAAGAAGAGAATTAGATCATTTTGATTGGAGTTTAGTACAGTATGGTTGTCTTGTTTTTTGTACCGAGTGGTAGGGAGATATTATTGTGTAGTCACCTCGAATTTGAATGGATAATTTTAAATTTTTGGGACAATGATTCACTAATTTATTCAGGAGTTATATTTTATTTGTTGATTTCATTTATTTATTTGATGTTCAAGTAGAGTTGAGTTCTAGAGATAATTGAACAGGTTTCTAGAATGATCTCTATATATTATATTGATAGTGAGAGTTTAGATAAAGAGGATGAGTCACTCTTCTTCCATATTACACACCTCATAGATTTTTTTCTTTGTTTAAGATTTTATTCACTCATTTTTAGGAAAAAAATATACTAGGGATTGATGTGTGTGAGGTAATTTTATAATGTATAGTTTTGGTTGTAATAGGTGGAATGAGTATTTTTTGGCATAAATTATAGTGTCTATTATATATATCCTTTTAATTTAATAGTATTTCTTTTTTATGTAATGGTATAAATTCTACATATTGAGTGAATTTGGATATAAACAGTTTCAATTGTATAATAAGAAAGTAAATTTTTATATTACCATTCCTAACTAAATCACAAGACTGGGTTTTTAATTTTAATGTTGTTTTTTTCCATTATCAACTCCTGAAAAAATTTGGGGTCAATTTTTTTATATTTTATAAAATATAAAAAAGTAAAAATTGAAAATAAATAAGGATTCATTGAGTTAGGATCGAGCTTATTTGGGAGATGTCCCGAGTCAGTCCTATGATGCAATAAGTTTTTTTAAAATTTCTAATGATAAGGTGTTTAATGATGAACCCATTCATCACACACCCTAACCAAATACACAAGATTCACATAGGAAAGAGAGGCATTATGAATTCAAGTATAGAAATAATAGAACATACTTCTTCAGGCCTGATCATGTTTCTGGTTTCTTCATATAAGCCAAAAAACATGACTTGATCATATTACTTGACATTAGGATGCCAAATAATGTAGGTATAAATGGTTATATTAATTTCCACCATTTTCATCAGAGGCTTAGGTATACTATTTTAGAATTCTTCTTCATCAACGATATCCTAAAAAAAGTAGTATATCTTGGCGAGGTGACTTTGAATAAAAAAATTAATTTGTAAACCATTTGGCCACAATTTATTTCTAGAAATATAACTATATATCAAATAATAATGACTATAAATTGTACAATTTTATAAACATTAAAAATTCTCATCAGGTTCATTTCATCATCAAGGTGTGTGGCTAAACTAGCGAGTAATGGCCCAAATTCTCTATAAAACCCTACATGAAAAAACACTAAATATGAAGACTTATTAGTATATATACCTGGTATTTCCATATATTGATATTACATATTTTTTATATTATGATTAATTACATTACATAAACATATGTGTGATGACCGTAATAGTTTATTGCCTTTGGAGACAAGGCACACAATCTTCTTATTTCATAAAAGATATTAAATTTCTCCCATAAATATATTCTTATTATGTAATATTTGTAAATATACCCTAATTATAACCTTTACCTATAACCAAGGGAAAAGAAACATAAGAATGTTTGAGTGCATATGCTCAGTAAAGGGTAAATAATGGAAATAAGTAAGTATAGGATGAACATAAGCATATGAGAACATGAGCATAACATTTGAAAATTGTACCATGCATATTCAGGATCATAATCTTGAGTAATGTAATAAATATTTGAAGTTTATAATACATTAATCATAATTTAATCAAATAACATGATCCATGAGAGAATAAAATTGGAATAAAACATAAAATTATTCCTTACACGTAAGCATGAAAAACCATTTCTATAATAGTCAAGGAACATTTCCAAGGAAATCGTAGTGTAATATATTAACTCCCCAAATTTTTGTATTATTTTAGTTTCACTCCCAATAACATCATTGTGGAGAATATCCCATACTAAATTCGGTTCACTCCCTTCTCCAATCTGTTCCATCTCATGAAATATAAATGTTTACTCAATTCATTGGAGGGAGATATAGGACACACTCGTCTAATAAAGAAAACCATATTTATGTGTTATATGATATAATAAAAAATTCCTCATATCATAACTCATGAAATGAAATGGGTTTTATAAAAATTTTATCATATCTTAACTTGTGGAAAATATATAGTTTTCATAATTATTTCAATATCTCATCAAGAATAACTCATGGAAAAAAATGTGTTTTAAAGAATTTTTTCATTATATAAACTGTGGAAGATAAATGAGTTTCATAAACATCTTTTTACCATAAAAAACTAATAAGAAGATTAATAATGGTATACTTGGTTCATATTCCTAGTAATTATATGTTAAATCAAAGTATTCATTTTATATAGAAAATAATTTTGAAAGATAAATCACTTAGAACATTTCATGGAGAAGATAAATTTTCATTAAAAATTGACTTTTAAAACATAATTTTTTTTTGAAATAATTTAATTTTAGAATAATGATGTATATATATACAATAATCTTCAACAATAATTTTAAAGGAAATATACTTGTTTTTTGGAAAAATAATTTTTAAAACATAAAATATTTTCAAAATACTTTTCACTTTGAAATAATATATCTAAAAGTTAAAATTTTTATCCAAATATTTTGGAAAATATTATATATGAAAATAGATTTTAAAAATTTGTAATGGAATCTTGAAATCATTGATCAGTCATGATAGATGGAAATATTATTCATGATGTGTATAAAAAACGGAGATTTTTTCCACATTTTGTGTAAAATCCCAACAAAGTTTTTTTTGAAAAGGACATAAATATTAATTTAAAAACATATTTTAAAAATTTAAAAAGGGTTAAAATTTTCATTTAAAAATCATAGTATATTAGTAAAATAATTTTGAAAACATTTTTAGAAAACATGGTTTTATAAGATAATGTATTTTTTACTAAAGAGAGAGATAAAGACAATTCTACATTAAAACATCATTTTGAACTCTTAAGTATTTAAATATGGGACAATGAAGAGAATAAATATATTATAATTAAATAATAAGATTAGAATAGGTTTCATTATTTTCTTGAGAGATGGATCATAATATTTTATAATCACAAACAAAATCATAAACAATCCCAATAAACAATGAGATTGTAACACAAAATTATTACCACTTTGTAAACATTAAACTGAAATAACCATAAAGAAATCTCATTAAATGAAACATAAATTATTAAAAGGACAAAAAAATTTAACATATTACATTTCTAATGGATTTATATACAACATGTAAATAAGGATAGTTGAATAACTTATCATATGTCTCGAGAAAGGTGATTTAAGAAAACATTTCCTTACTATAAGTATCGACTTCCTTTGTACACATTTGAACTTCTTGTATAATAAATATATATTTATTATAGATGTATTATATATCCATAAATATATATTTCATACCATATATTATTTACTTATGGCCTTTTATTATATTTTTATTAACAGTTCCATGTTAATATCTTGTTTCAAGTAATAACTGCTTTGTTTTTCATATATGTTTCGATTTTTTTATTTTTGTTCCTCTAACATTTATCGCGATATAATAATGTATATCATTTTCATCATGATTTTAATATCATAAATATTTAGTATATTTTTTACAGTAATCTATAAAATATAAATATATAAAATGAAATAAAACATTCATAGAAATGGTAGGTTATACGTACTCATGAATGATGATTCAATTTTCTCAACAATCATTATGATAAGAATGTAAGTAATATATTTAATTAATATAATTATAATAGTATATTAAATTACATATTATTTCTTTAAATATACCTATACATATCATCTATGTGGTGTGGTGAGGAAAAGAGAGTCACATCACTTCGTGAAGGTGGTAGTCTACTTGCACATAAATGGACGTCCTCATTTTTCTATGAGTGAAAATGTAAGAAATAAATGATATATTCAATTTAATAAATGATAGATATATCATGAATGTATTAATTATGTAATTTATATCACAAATATGCATTAATTTTATCCTTACTAACTTCCATTTAACATGTTAGTTAAAAAGAACTACATCACTTTGTGTGGAGATAATCTATCGGACACACGAACGACATTATTGCATCTCACACATTTTTTCAAGCGTTTGTACTCCACCAAACACATGAATGATGATTTCATAACACATTTTATGGAAGTGAATATAGTTTTATGTCATGGGAATGACATAAAAAAATATCATTATATTTATGATATAGAGTTTATTAAGTCACCATGTTTTAATAATAATTTTAGGAGATGGAGTAAAAATAAAATAAAAAATACTCATTGAAGAACAATACCTCTTCTATGGGCAATCTCCATAGGTTTTCACCAAAAGTCCTTCCTATGTCAAATTTATTCCCAAATTAACAATTATAAGATGTTATGAGGGAATTTAAGAATTTATTTGATCATATATTGGTCAAACCAAAAGGTTTTTATGTTTTTAAAAAGAGAGTAGAGGGGAGTCCATTTATAAGTTAGGTGAATGACACACATGTAATTATTTTAAGAGAAAAAGGTTTATCAATATTTCTATCTTGAATAAAGGATCCAAAATATATTATTATAGAAAATAAAACATTATAGGGTCTATATATGGCTATAAATTAGATTTTAGATAAGTTTTTATGTCATTTAACCATTATCTTTCCAATTTAACCCCTTAGTAAACCCATTTTTACCTTAAACATGGTAATTTGTTTTTATTGATTTTACAATTATTTTTGTTAAAACATTAATTTTAAATTATTATAAAATATAAATTATAATGATTCCAAATATTTAAACCATTTTTTCCAATTCAATTTACAAAAATTATAAATTTTAATTTAAAATTAATCGCATAGATGGGATGAGAAAGTGGGTTTTCAAAGTGAAAATGTTCAAAAGGTAACCAAATTTTTATAAATAATTGCAATATGAAATTGATTATAATAACCTAATTTGGATTAAAATATTATTATAATTAAGCTAATTTTTCTTTGAAACCAATTTAAAATATAATTTAACTTCAAATATTATTTAAATGAAAATGAACTTTTTCAATTAAAATCCAGTACCTTTCACTATCCAAAAAAATTAAGCTTTAAATAAAAATATCAAAAATTCACGTTAATATACTTTTAAAATAAATATTTTTTAAATAAGTACTATTTATTAAAATAAAATTTATAAAAATGAAAAAAAATTAAATTAATACAAAACCCGTAGACATGCCCAAAAAGAGGGTTTCCAAGAAGTGTATTTTTTACCCAAAATATGATTTTATATTAACACTATGTGAAATCATAATTATTTTAGGAATATAAATTAAATTTTATTAATATATAATATATAAATTTTATTTTAAACATTCCACATTATAAATTTTTTTCAAATTAATTAAAACGGAGAAATATTATTCACCTTAAAAAAACGTTTAGAAAAACACTTTTTTGAACACAAAAATATACTTATACTAAAATCCAACATAAATTTTATTAAAAATTAATTTAGTGGGTTAAATATATGTAAATAAAAATTTTGATAGTTTAAAACATAATTTTCAATTTAAATTAATAAATTTAATGAAAAATAATGATAATTAAAAATAATGGTATTTTTCACTATTCTCTAAAAAATCAATATTTTATAAAAAATTCCAATATTTCACCATAACATAATTTAAATATGATGATTTCAAAAAAAAATTCAATTTATCAAATAAATTTTATAAAATCATTGTAATAGTTTCTCATAAAATCCATAAAATCGATTTTGAATTTTTTTAATGAATATAGTTACTTTAATTAAAATTGAATGAGTATTTACTAATAATTTAAAAATTCATATTTATTATGAAATTTGTATTCATATTTCATAATTTAGTTAATAAAAATCATACCTACTATTTAATTTATAAGTTATAATGGTCATATTTAAAATAATATTATTTCCTGGTTCTCTGAAACTCGGTGGTGTGTTTCAAGCATGCTAACAAAAAACTCATTTTTTCATATAATTAAAGATAAAATAAGTGTTTGATATAACCCATTATAACTAAATATTTAAATAAATTTCAAATATATTTAAATATATTTATAAAATCTCCGGATGATCCATTTTACCCCACTTAAAATGAATTTCACCAACAAAATTTGTCTCTATCATCAATGGTTTAACATTTGATAATTAATTCATGAAAACACACATTGTAGAAATAAAATTTAAAACTCTCCTTAAAAGTGGAATTTTGGAAACATAAATGTTACCTAAATTAACTCATAATTCAGTTTCAAAAAATGAGATATGTTTGAAGTTATGATTTGGATATAGAAGAAAAGAATAAAAAAGTATAGAGAGTGATAAAGGTAATTGATCACAATAAATTTTGTGATCCCTAGAAGGTTAATGACCAAAAAACATAAACCAAAGAGGCATCAAAATGCTAATTTATAGCATGAAAAATGATTATAAATGGAAAAAATTTAATTTCATGATCTTTTTTATATAAGTTAAATAATTTTCATGGGAAGATATACTTAGATGATTTAATTCCATTTAGCAATCACAATCTTACCATTTATTTGTGCTTTGATCAATTTACAAATCATCTCTTACCCCAAAAAATGATGGTAATTTTTTTTATTATTTAAGAATTAATGGAAACTAAGCTCCATCGATAAAATGACAATTAATTCCATCAATCTTTAGTTATAATCACAAGAAAATGGTTTGAACAAGTTATCCAATATAAAGAAATATTCATATGGTGATGTAATGTATTAATATCTATAACCTCTTCCAAAGTTAAACCTAAACCATTACACAAATAGATATCGTTAAAAATATACAAAAATTAAAAAGTTATAAAGAAGGTCACTAATTTTCCAAAAATAAACTTAATATTAATCACCCATATATAATAAAGTGTATCTCGATTGTCACATACCAAATATTTGATTACCTTAATCATTTATTATCTTAAAATTTGGTAATAACCTGAATTTACATAAAACATTATTGAAAATATACATTACCCCTGATTCAGTACATAAAACAAAGATTATTGGATATATTCCTTAAATCCAATATTTTTTAAACTCAATCAATGATAGCATAAACCACTTTATCAAAAAATCATTAATCAATTCCAAGGTAATAAGTGAAATTCAATTCACTATATCCATATAAATAATATATTTATCTTAAAATCAATATCTCAACATCAAGAATATATCAAGGGTTATCTTTCCCTTAATCATATATTTTCCATGAATATCATCTTACCATTATTTCGTTTTTCTAGGTCATCAGAATCTTTCACCATATTCTTCCAAATCATTAATACAAAACTTATACTAAACAGTCCTTATATATTTCAAAATTCATATAACATAATTCATGAATTTAAATACCTAAATACATAAATTATACCATTTCCTTCTAAAATAATTAACTAGGATTCTTCATCTTATTCCTTAATACCTCATTAATTTCATATGTAATTCATAGTCACTTATTCGTTGACAAAAACCCCATTTCCCATGCAACCCAATTAATTTTGTTCATTATATTTCCTCATAGAACATCAATTTTTATAATTCCTATGATATCAACATTTGTAAAACACAATAGTCAATGATAACATAGGGATACCATTATTCTAATCCATTTCATTGACCACAATTTTCTTTTTTTAATTTGAAATTAAATTATTTTTGTCTTTATTTTCCACAGACAAAACTACTTCCCATCCCAGTGAGATAATCTCTTGAGTGCTTATTCCTGCATTCTAAAAATATTTGAAACTGAATTTTATCTTCTCCATAGTTTCCATTACACACTCTGTTAGTTGACTATATCATTTTATTGTGTATTAATTTTGAGTTTTCATTAAGGTGCACATTGTTAATCATATATCATGATAACTGATTAGGAATAATAACAACATATTTTACTTTAATCATAATCCAATTAAGCTTCTCATAAAAAACATTTCCATCACATTCATTGTTATCCTAGTTCCATCTAGTTCCTACCATTGTCTAAAACTAAAAAGCATAGTGTAAGCAGCAATGTTCATGGTAGGAAACCACGTAATCCTGAAAAAAATTACTTATAGGATATCTAAATGATGACACGTTCTTTTTAAAATATTACACATTAGGTTTAGACTAGTTAATTAATAATCATGATAATTTTAAATAATTCCTGATGGTTTGTAAAGAATTTGAGAATTCATAAAGAATATCTCCTATAAGTGTCATATCAGGTGTGCAGTAAAGTCTATTGTCTTGCACTAGGTTATGATTGAGTCTAGATAAATTAGAACTTTTCATAGTTATTACCCCTAGGTACCTATGTTCCAGATACACAACCACATTTTATATCAAGATAGGGATGTAACTTCTTGGTAACTACTTCCTCTATCCTTTACAAAAAATTTTAGGACACTTTCATAATAAATGAGTCATTATTAGAGTCATCCTAAGATACATCCCAATATATATCCATATTAATATCCCTAGGTATCTCACTATTTTTTATCCTATATTTCAAAGGTTCAATAAATCTTTACTCTGATACCAACCATATCAACTATAAATTTTCATACATTTTTATTACATGTTTGAGATGAGTATTTATTACATTACACAATCACACACCTTAAAATTTTAATAAATTATTGTATTTTGAAACTAATCACACCAAATTATTATTACATGAAATGTCTTCATTTTATCCCATAATGATCTTCCCATTAATTAATCTTCATAATCGTATGCCAATTATAAACATTTTTCATAACCTATTGAAAAGAAACATAAGAAATGGTGAGATCATATTCTTAGTGAGGAGTTAAAGTTGAAATATGTAAGAATAACATGAAAAAGGGTATGAGAACCTAATAAAAACATTTTAAAACCATACCCTAAATATCATAGATCATAATTTGGATACATGACAAAAATATTGGTAGCTCATAATAATTGAATCATAAGGGAATCAAAAAACATGATCCATTTGGGAATAACATTGGTATAAGGCATTAAATTATTGAATATATATATTCATATAAAATCATTTACATAGTAGTAAAGGATCGTTTATAATTCTATCATAGTTGAGTTGGTTAACTCCCCAAACCAATATAGTAGTCAAGGATCACTCCCAAGACAATAATTATAGAAAAAGTCATTTACTAAACCATGTTCACTCCCTATTCCATCTCTATCTATCACATCATATATAAATCTTTACCCAATGTAGTGGATGGAGATATTAGTCCCTCCTGTATCATAATGAAAACCACATTTATTTATTTCATAAGATTATAAAACACATATCATTTCATAACCCATGAAATGAAATAGGTTTTACAAAAAATTCTTTATATCATAGTCTCAAGAAATTAGATAGGTTTAATAATCATTTCATAATCTCATCAAACACAAGCTCTGTTAAAAATAAATGGGTTTCATATGAATTTTATCATGGTATAACATTTGGAAGAGAAAAGGGTTTCATAAAAATCATTTAATCATTAACCATTAATATAATGAATAATAATTTTATCATTTGTACATATACCCTCTAAAACATATGTTATATTAATTGATTCTATTTTCTATGGAAAATTATTTTTATTGAAAAATCATATGGAACTTTTCTTAATTAAAATTACTTTCCTTTTAAAATAACTTTGTAAAACATAAAAAAAATTGGAAATAATTTATTTGAAAATAAACTAGAAAAATTAGATTTTTAGATTTAAAAAACATTTAAAGCTTATATTATGTAAAATATCCTTTTCTTATTGAAAACCACTTTTTAAAACATTAAAAATATTTGAATTCAATTTTCCATTGATATCATTTATTTAAAAATGAAAAAAAGATTCCAGAATAATTATGACAAAGATTTATTTGAAATAAAATTTTAAATCTTGTAAGGGGATCCTTAAATATTTGAGAGGTCATTATAGTGGGAAATATTGTTCATTATATGCATGTAAAAAAAAGATACATTTCTTATTTTTGGTAAAATCCCAATGAACAATGTTTTTGTAAATAAAATAATGATTTCTTTTTGAAAAAAACATAAAAAATAAAACATGGTTAAAATTGTCTTTTAAAAATTATAAGATAATATTTAAAAAAAATTAGAACATTTTTAGAAAATAATGTTTTGGAATAAAACTAATTCTCAACCAAAGAGAGAGATAAAGACAATTATTCTTAAAAACATCATTTGGAACTCTTTAGTAAATAAAAAGATAAAATTGAAGGAAAAACTTGCACTATCATGACATAACCATAGGATAATAAAATTCATGAGTATATTGAGTGAATAATCATAATATTTTATCATTCAAAAAACAATCATAAATAATCCTAATAAACAATGAGATTGTAACATAAAATCTTTACCACATTGGAAACATTTAAATGAAATAACCCTGAAGGAACATAAAAAAAACATATCATAAGGATAAATAAATTCATGATATTATATTAAAAAGGTATGGATGTACACCTTGTAATTGAGTATAGTTTCATAACATAACATATGTCTTATATATGGAAAATTGAGACAAAAACATCTTACCTTAAGTCTCAACTTCCTTCGTATAAGTTCAAACCTCCTGTATAAAAAATATAAGTTAATTATAAATTTATTAAATAAAAAAAATATATGTATCATACCATATATAATTTACTAATAATATTTAATTAACTATATATTAAAAATTCTATTTTAATGTCACATTTTGGTAAATAACCACCTTGTTTTTCATATATTTTTTGATTATTTTTTTCAATCCTGTTACTTTGATCATAGTTCTATGATATCCATAATGTTTAAAATTATATAAATTTCATATATGAATTTTGTATATATTTATTTATAGTAATATATAAAATACGTAGGTATAAGTTTAAATACACCATTTGTGGAAACATTAGGTTGTACGTACGCATGAACGTTATTTCCATTTTCACAATGATTTCTATGGAAAGGATGTAAGTAATATATTATCTTTAAATAATAATAAAAATATCATAAATAAAATATTATATCATTAAATATACATATAAATATCATAAATTTGTTTTGGTTATGAAAATAGTGTCACATCACTACGTGAAAGTGGTAGTCAACACATACATGAATGATGTTATCATCTTTCCGAGAGTGAAAAGGTAATAATGAAAATGAAATATTATAAATAAATAATTATAAATATTTCTTTAATATCATTATTATTTTATTTATATCACATATATTAATTAACTATATCCTTATTATCTTCAATTTATTGCTATAGTATGAATGAATCACATCACTTCGCGAGGTGGCAGTCTACCGTACATTTGAACGATGTTATCATATCACCTATGGAATTTAAAATAAATACAGAATATATTATATTATATAATGAATAAATAGGTATAATTATTTTATAAATATAATATATATAATTTATATCCATTATCTTACTTAACTATTCTACGTTGTAATTGAAAAACAAATAACCCTAGTTCACGAGCGGTAGTCTATTATAAACACGAACGATGATTTTATAACCCATTTAATAGAAGTGGATATTTTTTAGGCCATGGATATAAAATAATAACTTTTAAATATATGAAATAAACTTTTTTATCATATCATAATGGTTTAGAAAAATTTGAGGTGGAGGAAAAAATAAAATAAAAAACGCTCGCTAAAGAACGTTGTCTATTCTTTGAGTAACCTCATTTGGTTTTCACAAAATTCATTCCTAGGTTGGATTTATTCACCAAAAAGTATATAAGATGAGATAATGTAATTTTGGAAGAGATTTATTTATTTATTTATTGAACTGAAAGAGGTTTAAACTATGAATAAGAGAACAATGGGGTGGGGGACTTTTATATGTGAGGTGAGTGTCACACTAGTAATTTTTAAAAAAGAAAAAGGTGTACACAGGTATTCTTATTCCAAGATAATCCAAAATGGTGTATTATAAGTATTATATAACATAAGTTATAATTGTTTTAATAAAATATATTTTTTAAATGTTTTTAGGTAACTTCAACCCTTATTGTGCTACTTCCACCCCCTCTCATAAACCCATTTTAACCTTAAATGTGGTAATTATTTAATGTTATCAATATTATTATTTGTAAAAACATATTTTCTCCACATTATAAAATATAAAATATTATAATTCAAATTATGGAATATATTTTTCCAAATTTTATTCAAAAAAGAGGAAATTTTTAATTTATAATTAATCTCAGAGATGCGAGGAGAAAATAGGTTTTCAAAGAGAAAATGATCCAAAGTTCAGAGATTTTTTAATTATAATTTCAATTTTAATTTAATTAAAAAGACCCAATTGAATTAATATATATATATATAATTTAACTAATTAATTTTAAAAAAATATAATACAATTTATCTTTTTAAATAATTTAAACAAAAAGGTCACTTTAGATTAAAATCCATTATCTTCACTATTTATCAAAAAAAAAATATTTAGAGAAAATTATAAAAAATACACAAATATAATTTTGAAATTATGATCTAAAAACGAATTTTTGTTTTTTCATTTAAATTTTTTAATTTTTTATAAATTAAATTTATAACATATATTACAGAAGCAATGGAAAAACAGGTTTTCAAGAAGTGTATTTTTCAATCCCAAGATGATTTTATATAAATTATATGTTTAATAATAATAATTTTATTTATATAAATTGAATATTTTGATATGTAATCTATAAATTTTATTTAAAAAATTTCCCACTAGGTTTTATTTTTATTAATTAAAATGATGAAACATTCTGAACATTAAAGTAGTTATCATAAAAAACAGTTTTTAAACATAAAAACAAACTTATAATAAAATCCAATATAATGTCGATTCAAAAGTAATTAAGAGGGTTAAATATACAAATTTAATAATTATTTTTAATTAAAACATTAATTTGGAATTTAAATTTCTTAATTTGTTGAACTAAAATGATATTTTTACAAAAATAGATATTTATCACTATTCACTGAAAAATCACTATTTTTTGAAAATAAAATAAAATTTCACCCTTAGTTAATTTTGATATGATTATTTAAAAAATTAATTTCATTTTATGATATAAATTTTATAAAATAACTATAATATTTTCCAATAAAAATAAAAAAAATTTGTAAGAAAACATATTTTTGATTAATATTATTACTTTACTATAAATTGATTGATTATTTAATAAGAATTTATAAATTTACATTGAGTAGTAAATTTATATTTATATTTCCTAATTTATTTAACACCATTCATGATAACATATATTCAATTTCTAGGGTATAATGGTTGTATTAAAAATAATTTTAATTCATGGTTCACAGAAACTCTGTGTTGTGTGTCATGCACTATAATGAAAATAATCATTAATGAATGTAACACAATACAAAATAAGTGTTTTATTTAAATATAGATATTTCAAAGTTTAAATAAATTTGAAAAAAAAATTCATAAAATTATAGGTTATTTCAATTGGTTTAAGCATAAAAATCCCATGTATTCTAAGAATTGATAGAAATAACCCTTATGGTTTTGTAAACCAGTCTAAAACCTCTTCGACTCTATTCTCTTGGAATTGGGAGTAGATTCACAACCTAAAAATACATAAGATTCATTTAATGGTTAATAAAAATATGATGTAGTCAAAATAATTCAATTTATATACTTTTTTGAAGGTGAAACCCATTTATATATATTTGATTATTCTCATTCTTTTTAAAGGAGAGGCTGTTGAGGTTGAGGCTAGGTAAGAATTAACTAAGGATCACATAAGATTCTAAATTCAATCTCATAATAGGTCATAAAAATAAAAGAAACCATAAAATGAGGTTATAGTAAGCTCAAAAATGGTAGTTACATGATGATATTAGGCCTTAAAAATTCCCATCAAACTAGTCAAATTTTTAATTTTATCTTCATTTACAAGAAAATATCATTGATCTATAGCCCTACAAATTCTATCCCTAGCCTGTTAAAATTAACATCACCCTAGAACATAAAATAATCATCTTATAAATACCTAAATTCTATGGAGCCAGAATAATAGTAATACTCCATTATTTTAAAATAAGAATGTGGTCAATAGTGTACATGACATGCAACATCGATGTTTAACGACAATAAAATATTATTATTTAAATATAGTCATTATAATTGAGTTATTTAAATAGAGAATATAAATATAAGTAATTATATAATAAAATAAATTTATATTTTTCCTCCATAATTTGAATTTATATATTTTTTATTAGAAAATAAGAAATAAATTATTAGTAATGTGATTTTATCCATCAAAAATAAATTTTCTTCAAAATTGATTTTTATTACTTTTTGGGGGAAAATAATATAATTAAATTATACTAATTATGGAAATTTTTATTTTTAGAAAAGTTTATAATTTTTCAAATCATAATTTCAGGATTATATACGAGTGAAATTTTTTGATTTGTTTTGAAAAGGTCAATTTTTCTTTGAATAGTTAATATAATGATTTTTAAAAAAAATTTCATTTTGTTATAAGTATTTAAAAATTCCCATCTTATTTTGAATTGGATATAAAATTTCATTATTTATTTTTTGAAAAAATAATCCAATTAATGTCATTTTAATTTCAATCATGCTTAATTTTGATATAAAAATATTGATTTACTTAAAAATTTATTTTAATAGAAAATCGTTTTTTGTCATGTTTTACGAGTTTATTTTATAATTATTTTCTACCAATTATAGAAAATAAATTTAATTAAGTAGATTCCATGATTTTAAAAATCATTCCCATCTTAGCTAAATATTTTCACTTTATTTTCTTTCATACTGAATGGTAAGCATTGTAAATATTTATCACCGTAGTAATGGGTAAATTCAGTTAAATAGGGTAAGAATTACTGTGAAAAGTATTTAAAATCACCATGATTCATTCCTTTTATTTATTTTATTTATATAATTTTATCAACCCCTACAAATTTTTAAAAATATTTATTTCATGTTCCATTTTTCTTGGATAAATTATTTTATATTATTTTATGTAAAATAAAATTCTTAAATATCTTTCTATAGAATTAAATATATGTAATATTTTGTTATAGGTATAATAAAATATATTATTGGTTTTAAAAGATTATTTTTAAAATGAATTTTTTTTATGATGGTAATTTATTTTTAAATATTATTAAGGAAATAATTACCTTAAATGATTATGCAACTTTGACAGAGTACTTGTGAAAATAGTAAAAAAACAAAGTAAATAATCCTAAATACATTAAATGTAATATTTTAAAAGTGATTTTTAGTGCCTCATGAATTTTTAATATAAATAAAATTTATTATTATTGCATTAATTTTTTACATTATAAATAAATTACTACCTTAATATTTGTTTAAATTAAATTATGTAAATGATTCAGAATATGACTTAATGGTATTTTATATTAAATAATATTTTATTAAATTATTCTATATTAATAAAAATATTTTTTTGGGAAATTTATTGGGATGTGGTCAATAATATCCATCACTTTCCACTTATATGTCACTTTTCCTTTTATAGTAACTTTCTTAAACCTTGATGAGTAGAAACGCTTTTATATCACAATTAACATGAAAAGGTTTAATGAGGGGATAAAACAAAGATAAAAGGGTTAAAACATTAC
The DNA here is from genome assembly GCA_963277665.1 of Viscum album. Classification (NCBI taxonomy): domain Eukaryota; kingdom Viridiplantae; phylum Streptophyta; class Magnoliopsida; order Santalales; family Viscaceae; genus Viscum; species Viscum album. Next base: position 183,812,294 of record OY728155.1, on the reverse strand, counting down.
CAAAACTTGAATAATTTTTTTTATATGACATTATTTGAAATTATACTCATCCTAGATTAAAAATAATAAATATTTTCCACTTAAACATGAAAAATAATTTTTATTATTTTAATAATTTATGTAATTCCAATGTCATCATTCCCCTAACTTAAAAAAGGATATCACATATCTTCTATTCCTTACACTTTTTAAGCCACGTAGCTTGAACAAACACTAAATAATATTATTAAATTAATTATTTACATTTATGTGGTTGTTTTATTGTTAAAATAGCATCTCTAGGGTCCTTAATGAGAGATCCAAATGAGGTTCATCAATGAGGTGGTAAACATCTTAACTGAGCATTTTCAGTTTACAATTCTACCTCCATCAATTATAACATAACCATTAAAATATAACAGCTTCAATATCTTCTATATATGGAGATTTATTATACTAATTGAATAAAATTATTCATCATCGTTTACATCAAATGGGTAACAAAACCATCATTTGTGCATATCTGCAGACTACCACCTCATTAACTGATTTATTTCGTTTATCATCACCACCATTCATGGTTCATTATTATGATATATTTATCGTAAATATATGATATTTTTAATTTAATTATCATTCTAGTAATATAATATGTCATCTATCAATATATCATTCCAATCTTTTAAAATAGAATAATTGGAGGTACGCATGTAAGGATTACCATCTCCATGTTGTGATATACTTCATTTATTTATATACCTTTCATGGGTAGTCATAGGGAGAGAATTTAATGAGGCTATTAGATTTTTATAACATGATAATTGATCTAAATATAAAAGTTTATTATATTTATTTATTTTTTATCCATGAAAAATTAATAACATCACTCTTATGTATGTGCGAACTGCCACCTCATGCACCGATGCATTTTTTTCATGACCACTTTTAATGTATGGATATAAAATTTTATTGAATATATAAAAATGATAATTATTTCTAGATTAATATTCTATATATTATTGAACAATAAACCCTTGGACCGTGTTTAACCTACCAAATTCATTTTGAAATTATGAATCGAAAATCCTCAAATGAAATGATGTGGAGTGAACCTATTTAGTAATTAAAAATGTCATTGAAATATATGAAATAAGTTGTATAATAATAATTTAATAAGCTTGGAAAATTATTTTGAACAATTAAATAATGAATACCATTTTATTATATAAGATTTAAAAGAATGAAATAACTAGGATCTGTGTTGTCACCGAGAGGGGGAGGGGGTGAATTAGTGATTATCTCATTTTATGATTTAATTCTTAAGAAACAAAATTCACTACATGTTAATGAGATATGAATCAAATTAAAATAAAAAATAATAACTACCATAATAATAACAGTTTTTTAAAATTTCAATACTCTGTAAGAGAATCTAGTCCTTATTATTGATTAGAAATAATCCAAGCCTACATGAACCACCTGAAAAAAAATCCATTGTACGTAGTTACAACAAGAAAAGAATATCATTTAAATTTAAAAAAACTATAGTAAATCAAAAATTCTTATTCCCCTCGTGTAAATAAATGATATAAAATGTATTTTGTGAAAATTATAAGAAACCTCACCAATAATATTCGATATGTTGTCATTGTGTTACTTATAAATTCTTCAGGAAAAGTATTATAGTACATCGAGAGTTTATGTTCCCCTTGCACAGTTAAATGATATATTTTTGTAAAAACTATATTAACCTTTAGAAATAGGCTTAAATATGTTTTCATTATAATATTTATACATTCTACATAATTCATTTTTAAACATATAATTCTTCTACTTCACTTTATTTTTCAAAACCAATAAATAACTCACTTAATTCCAATAGTATTTTTGCTAATGGTTTCATATGGTATAATTGATCTATTGTTTATCTATTATACTCTATATGGTGCCTTATGGTATTTTGAAACCACTTCTATCGTGTTGTTTCTCTGATCATATTGGCATATTTTCTATGTGGTGTCACCAAATATGAAAACATTATCTGGTGTCTTTCTGAATGATACCTCATAAACCAGTTAAACCAATCTTCTATTTACAAAGTCTTTATAATACCAACTTCATCATTGGTTTTATAAAATTGATTGAATAATCAAGATATAATTGGTTTTATTCTGAAATGAATAGATAACTTATTCCATAATGATTAGGATAGTAAAATATTCATTAAATACATTTTCATGGTAGAAGAATGTATGTCCATCCAGTTAGTTCAACTAATAATAACGATATAAAGGATAATGAATCAAATTGTTAATTCTACATTATGACATATCGAGGTAAAGAGATTATATTTGATGGAATGTGATCATATGAATGGTTTTCTTTATTATGAATTTTCCATATCTCATTATAGGTACTTTATGGGGTTATAGAATCCACTTCTGGTTTCAGAATAGTATTCACTAATATTGAGATACGGTTCTAGAGGGTCCCACACACAGTGTATTCAAAATTATGTATTATTCTAATGAATAAGAGTTTAAGGCATAGTGGGCCCCACCACAAGCTCTAAGATAAGTGCAAGGATATAAGATCCCCAATAAATAAATAATTTCATATTATTAGAGTTTATAATAATTAGTATTCAATTTATTTATTTTATATATTTATAAGTATTAAAGAAAACACATATGAAAATATTATATAAACCAATATTATTTTAATATGTAGTGTTACCTTAATATTTTTCGAGAATATAGAGTGGAGTGAATGGATCATTTTTACTACATATTATATTTATTAAATTTCATGTAGGTGATAAAAATATAAATGATATTTATGACTCAGCAATCTAGTCATAAAATTTTATTTTTTACTTATTTAGTGGGTAATAAATAATTGAGACCCATGAAGTCTATTCTAGGTATTTCTATAACTTCACTATATATATGTGGAGAGGATCTCATTAGATCAAATATTCAATACATTTATTTTAGAGCCTCTCTCCTTTCATTCTTCCAAAATATTGAAGTAGATGATCCATGATTTCGATCAATGTTGGACTTCATGTAATTATACATTATCACTATGGAGATCCTTGGGATATCTAAGGAATTTTAATATTTTTTTATAACATATAATTCAACAATAGAAACTATTGAATACTTGTAAGCCATGTATGGATGATCAATAAGAATTATCTTTGATTGCCTTGAGAAATGATCATCAGTGATGAGAATATGTTTTGAAAGTATTTAGATTGAAACAATAAATATTTATATAATTTTTTGCTTAATATTCTTCGCATGGGGTCCCCGAATGTTTTACAAGGTTATACATCATTAGGGATGATGTTGTTACATTTTTAACCTGTGAAAAAAATTGAACTCACATCCCATCACCTTCTATTGTGCGCTATGGTACCTTCGATTATTCATCCAAGGACACTCCTTGAAAACTATTCAATGTGTTTCAAAAAATTCTCTATTATTGGAAAACATCACAAATGATTGTTCAAAAACAATTTTCACAATATAAATATTAAAAAAATTCAAAAACATTGATCACCAACACTACTTATCCATAAATATGACATATTAGTTATGTCTAGTGATCTCCATCGAACATTGTAGTGTCATATTCTTACATATAAATGATTTTATTACCCTTTTAACTTGTGTTCGATCATTATTTGTTTCAGTACTCAAGAATTTGGAAAAATTTAGAACATAAAATAACAAAAATATTTATTTATTACATATATTATGGTATGGTACATGTATAAATTTAGGATAAACATTCAATATAAAACTCATGCTGTTCAAGTTAGTCTAGAAACATTTTTCTGATAAACATGATCTGGTATACTCAAGATGATCGTCTCCCATTAATCAAATTTTTTAAAAATATTACCAAATAAGTTTATTTATTTTTTCTAAAAAATTACTACACTTTTTAATACAACAACCTATATTCAAGAAATCCGACTTACTATTAATATCATTTAGCTTAGAAACACCTAAAAAACTCTTAGTCCCAATAATCCCCCTATTAACCAAGGAACAAAAGTATTGAAACTTTTTAAATCTCTAAATGGATTAATTATCCAAAAAATTAAATAATACATGAGATATATTTGTATAGAAAAAATAAATAAATTTTAAAAATACCAGGATATTCATAAGTAGTGACATAAGAAAAAACATTTCTTACATATCATAAGAAACATTTCGTGGAAATATCTCAAACTTTTTCTTTCACTATGAACTTTCATAAAAATAAATCCATCCTACAGAATCACTTTTTACTACAAAAATCTCAGTAAATTACTATAATATATCTCACATGATGAAATCACAACTTACTCTTTTTAAAAACTACGCTAAATATATTCTCTTATATAAAATATTTAATCACAAAGCAATGGATATATATATGTTACAACTTTTATCTACATTTGAAAATAATATACAAAGGTTATATGAGAAAGGATATGAAAATAATAAAATTTAGGATTCAAGAGGATATGTTTATACACCCATAATTAATAATATCATTTTAATAGTTTCTATTGACAATGGTTTGGTGAAAATATTCATATTTTCCTCCATTGTATGAAAAAATCCCACCATTAGTTCATTATTTTACACATTCAATTTGTTGATGTGATATTTAATATCAATTTACTTTTAAGGTTAGTTTTACACAAGATTCATAGTAATATTAAATTATATTTTATTATTACAACCCAAGAGAAGGGGTAACTTCACATCCACTAAAAAATATTACAACAATATCAGCATCCAGATTAACTGTGTTGCAACTTGATTAAAAGAAACATACTTATATTCTTATTTAATGAAAGTCACTGAAATTTAATTATTTATAATAAAGATAACACATCTTTCTCACAAAAATACTTTTTATAGATGTGTATTTTCTATCATCATCACTTCATATGCAATCATAATTTGTGTAAGCAAACAGATCAATATATCCTATGTTATCATATTTCAACCCAAAAGTATTTCTAGTAATAACATATTTGAGAATTATCTTTCCATCCATGATATGAGATTAATTTAGTGAAATTTAACACTTGACACAATGTATAATAGTATACACTATATTTTTTTATTCAAGCTCTCAGAAATAATCAGATTCCAACTAACTTTATAAACACTTTTGGATCAAACTTCTTTCCTTCCATGTAATTTAAAAATAGTTTTCCCATAATAATTTTTGGGGAAACATGATTTGAGTTCTCCATTCCAAACTTATTTAGAAGTTCCATAGCATACTTCTCTTAGGATATGAAACTATATTTATTTTATATGTTTTTAATTCAATAATGAATTTCATTTCTCTTTACATGGAAAACTCAAACAACTTATTTATCTCTTCAACAAACTTCTAAAGTTTTCTTTATCAATACATGTGAATGTAATTTCATCAACATAAATAATCAAAATTAAAGAAATCATCCTTATTTTCATTTATATATATGTTTCTATAAACTCTACCTTTACTGAAGTTCAACATCCTTAAGTAGGTATCCATTTTATAATACCATGATATTTGATATTTCTTTAACCCATACAATGCCTTCTTTACCATGCACATATTGAATTCTTATTTTATAAGAATTAATCCACCTAGTTATTCAACATAAACATATTTTTATATCTCTCTGTTAATAAAATATGAATTGACATCCATTTGGAGAATCATAAATTTTTATTTTGAAGTGATATAAAGAATGATTTTGATAGTTTCTAATATTTACACTAGATCAAAGGTCACATCAATGTCAATAACTTTAATTTGATAGTAACCATTATAAAGAAGGCATTCCTTAATTCTTATCTCATCACCTTTCTAATTCAACTTATTTAGAAACACCCATTTTGTACCAATTATGTTGTTATTATTTAGTTTTTATACAAGTTACCATGTATCAATATTTTAAATATAATACAACTATTCATATCAATCTAATCTGAATGCTATAAATATGCAACATTGTCTTTTGTCTCAACCTATGAAGATAATGAATTATGTAAAAATAAACTCGATGTTATTCTGGTTTGAAGCTTTTGTTGTTGATATCAAAAGATGTTTTGGACTTCCACTGACTTCCTCATCATAGGATGAGATATAAAAAACATCTATTCAACACCAGAGATACCTGAGTTTGAATCTCTAGAATGAGTACCTTAAACATTATTATTATCATTAAAGACATTATCAGGCAATTTAAATGAAATCACTTTCATCTTCACTTACCCTTATATCTTCACATGACTATGATTCTTCTATATCAAAATATTATAATATCTTAACATCCATAGAGTAAACAATATTTCATATTTATTTGTTAAAAACATGTATACACTACCATTAAGTGGGTAACCAAGAAATATTCCATCAACACCTCTCTGATCAAACTTGTCACAATTATCACCCGTGAATTGTATAATTCAAGGACTTATGAATACCCATAGGAATTTGAAACATTGGGTTTTATTGTAATAAATATTATAATGTTACATATAAGAGTTAAACCAATAGAATGTTTGATTATGAATATTAATTGATACATTAATATCCAATCTCTAAAATTATTATGACGTATAATGTGGAATCAATATTCTTTTTACCATCTCAACCAAATATTTATTTCTTCTTTCATTAACACTATTATATTATGGTGTGTATGTTTCAATAAATTAATGATTAATTCCTTGATATTCATGATAATCAGTAAGCTTCACATTTTTATATTCACCACTATTATCAATTAGAATATTCTTTATAGAAAATCAACATGTTTTTTGAAACTTATCCAGAAACTCTTAATAATTTTAAGAGCTTATGATGTATGTTTCAAAAAATATTACATATAATTAATATAAAGTCATTAATAAATAAAATAAAGTAATTATCAAAATTGAATTTATTTTTTTATCATTATCTCTAAAAGGTAAAAATTTATTAGCTCCATGGGAAAAGATGAATCTATATCGACTTTGTTATGTTCTATGTTTCAAATATTCCATTTATGGTAAATGGAACAGATCCAATATCATCTTATTTACATGTCAAGAATATCATTAAAACTTTATATAATTATCGGTTTTATCAATTTCATCAAAAAAATTATTCATTTTATTATTCCATAAATTATTTTCTTCTATCGTGCACAGATAGCTTGAACTATGCGCATCATCAACTTGAAATAAGTTTCCCTTAGTTTTTTTCTATATTTTAATAATGTTACCATAATCATTACTTTAAAATACCATCTATTCTAGAAACTAATTGTTTTCCATTATCAAAAAGTATTGAAACACTAAATAAATTATGTTTTAGTCAATCAAAAAACAATGATCTTTTGGATTTTATCTTTTTAAACCCAACGATTGTAGATCCAATGCCTTTGATTCTCAGTGACTCATCATTTAAAAAATTATTAGTACCTTATTTATATTGTTTTTGATTCATTAGAAAGGTTAAAATTCATATAAAATATGAAGAAAATTCACTATTCAATATCAATGGCCATTCTCCTTTTGTATCTCTGTGAGAAGTTTCAACAACTAATGATTATACCTTGAATTTCTCTTTCATCTCATGTGACCATTAAGATTAATTGTATAAATTTTTTTATGATTGTATAATTATAATATATCCTTTTTGAAGATGTAAAAGATGATCATAGTTTCCTAAGTATATGGTTTTGAATCAATTTTCAGTCTTCATACTCACTTTCTCAGGATTTCTTCATTGAGTGGGTTGACCACCCTAAATATTTTCTACCAGTTCCTCAAATAATTTTTATAGAGGTTTTAATTAAACTATCAAATTTTCACCATATACCAAAATTTTACTCTATAACAAAAATAAATATAGAAATAATACTACCCTTTTTAACTTGTATAACTTCTAGATTTCTATACATATTTTATATCACCTTTCTTAACTTTACATTGTAATTTTTCACCACAAATGTTTTAGTTACCTTCTAAAATTTTATTTTTTAACATATATTTCTTTTTACACCAATTTGATTCTATAATTTTTTCAATATTGAGTTTATAAATTTCAAACAATAGAAACATTAGGTGTTTTAAATCCATTTGTTTTGGTTATATACATGTTCATCGTAAGTTTCTTTTTCCTATGAACATATTAATCCTTCTAAGGCTTATAATTATTAGATCTTCCACCAAATTCTATAACCATGTTTTCAAAATTTGTAATTGCCTTTTCACATTTAATATATATTTTAACAATATTTGATTCTTCCTCAATCATCTTTATATTTTATTAAAACATGGCATTGAGGTTCTTCTTTTAATCAAGAAACTTCTTCAGATAATAAATATCATTTAGAAAAATATATTTTTCTCCAAAAAATGATACTTTATTATTTGGTGAAATATTTTATTTTTTCAATTTGGTATTCTCCCTCTTATGTCATACAATCATTAAAATGCATTATTTCAACTCTCCCTTAATAATATATTCTAACTGAGTCTCTTCTTCATATTCTTTAGGCTACTACTTTTTTCAATGAAGAAATTTTCAACACTGACCATTTAAATAAGAATTGTTTTTCCAAATTATTGCTGGATTTTTCATATTTTTTTCACAATCATTATCATTCTTATATATAGATAAAAAGTTTCTAATTTATATTTATAAAATATTTTATCCTTTTCCTTTTTGTATGACATGGATTTTTCATTTTTATTTTTCAAATATCTCCTCTTATTTCTATCCTCTGCACCAATATATATTTATTCCTTATGTTTTTAAATTTTTTATTACAATTTATAATAGGTCCACAACCAAATAATTTCATAGGAAACATGGATTCATACTTTCTTATAACTCTTCTCACCTTTTCTTAAAAAAAGATTTTTATTTATCTTTACAGGTGAATATTATAATTATTTTCTATATATTTTATATATTTTATTTTATAAAAGTATATAATTTCTAAAATCATAATACATAATATTTTTTCGGTGAAATATTTAAATTTTTCAAAAAAGATTGATTTTTCAGTGAATAATGAAAAATACTAATTTTGAAGAAAAGCCTCATTTATTTTTAAAATTTTAAAAAGTACCATTTTTATTATATTGGTTTTAAAATTTTATTATTTCCATTTTATTGAAAATAATCTTATTTATGTCAATGGTATTTACATCATGGTTAATTTTTATATAAAAATATTATATGTAAAAATGCATTTTTTTTCATAAAACTATTTTTCATCATGTTTTGAAGGATTGTTTTTTAGAATTTTTTCCCATTTATAAAAAATAAATTAAATAAAATTGATTCCATAGTTGGAAAAATAATGTGAATATTTTGTAAATAGTTCAACATTATTTATTTTATAATGAACACTAATCATGGTAAATATTTATAACCACAATAATGGGTAAAATGTGTTTACTAGGGTTAAAACTATTACGAAAAGGATTTAAAATAAAACAATCACATGGCATTATTATATTTTATTAGTTTAATTTTTTCAACCTCATAAAATATTATAAAATATATATTTTTTCCATTTTTCTTAGATAATGACATTTTTATTATTTTTTAGTAAAGTTAATATCCCAAATATATCTTTTATTGATATATATAATATTTTTTGGTAGGTATAAAAAAAGTTATTAATTGTTCTAAATGTTTCTTTTGGATATTAATAATTCATTATGGTGGTTATATATTTTTAATTTTTAGTAATGAAGTAATATCCTTAAATGCTTAAGCGACGCTAATAAAGTTCTTGTGAAAATAGTAGAAAAATTATATAAATGTTTTTAAAAAAGTGAAAGTAATATTTTTTTGTGTTTTTGTGTTGAAAAAATTATTCAGATAAATAAAATGTATTAGTGATTTTTTAAATGTTTATATTTGAATTAAATTGATATCTTTATGTTTTCATAAAGTCAACTAAGTTAATAATCCTCAAAATGAATTTAATAGTTCTTTACGTTAAATAATATTTATTAAATGATTTAAAATACCTAAAAATATTATATTTTAAAAATTTAATTATATATGGTTGATAAAATAAACACTTTTACACTTATTTCTCAAATTTCCATTTAAATAAACTTTATTGACCCCTAAAGAGTAAAAGAAACATTGATATCACGGTAATTGTAAAAAAAATGTTAACGAGTTGTTAAAACTAATATATAAGGTATGAAACATCACTTAAAGTTGTCTAAATTTTATTTAATAGGGACTTTTAGACTCATAATAATACTATGTTCAATATATAAAAGATCTGTGCTAGGATAATATGAATATTAATTGATATTAATTTAATACTTTAAGTAATTCCAAGGGTGTCATTTCCCTCCCTTATAAAAGGGTACCACCAATAAACTCTTCCTCCAAATTCTAGAGCAACATAGCTCATCCATACCCTAAAAATATATATTATTAACTTAATTAGTAACATTATACCTATTTTGGTATTATTAAAATACCATATCTAGGGTCCTTATGGATAGATACAAAAGAGGTTTATCGAAGAGAAGGTAATCGTCTTAAATGAGAATTTTCATTTTACTTCTTCTTCTACTTCCTTCAATTTAGTTATAACCATGAAAATATGATAAAATATTATATACCACATACTAATATGTTATTAGGTTATTTTAATAACATCATTCATCTATTTTTCAATAAAAAGTAAAGTACCATTGTTCATGTGTATAAGCTGACTACCACCTCACAAACTGATGAATTTCATTTCTAATCGCTACCTATGATGGCTAGTTATTATGATGACTTTAATGAAGTAATATTACATTTATAAAATAAATATTATTCTAAAAATATAATATATCATCTATCTTTATACCATTCCATTTTTTAGAAATGGAATCATCAAACATGTGTACGTACATATTATCATCTATTCGTAGTGATGTAATTCATTTTTCAAAAAATTCTACTCATGAAAGGTCAATAGGATGGAATTGATTAAGTTTTTTTGATTTTTATAACATGATAATGAATATATGAATATATTATTTTTTTCTTTTTTTCTATACAGAAAAAAACATAAAACAACGCTCGTGTGTATGTGTCGACTACTACCTTGTGACTCGATGCATTTTGTCTTTCATTACCAGTTTTAATAACTGACTGTAAAATTATAATTTATTATTAAAAGTGATAATTATTTCTTGATTATTACCATGGATATGATATATTAATAACTCTATTGATTGCATTAAACCTACCAAATTCATTCTTCAATTATGAAAAAAACCTCAACGCAACTGATGTGGACTTAACCAATTATGTAATTAAATAATTCATTGAAATAATTGAATTTAATTTTTTAAGATATGGTAATAAACCAATAAAATGTTTGTAAACAATTAAATAATTATTATAAGTTTACTATGTATTAGTTAATTGAATGAACCAATTTGGATCTATGTGATCATTGAGTGGGGGAGAGGTTGAATAAGTGATCTTCTCCTTTTATGTTTTATTTCATAAAAAAACATTACATCCTATTAATGAAATATAAATATACTAAAAATAGGAAAATAATCACCACCATAGTAACATACATATTTTCAAGGTTTACTACATAGTAAGAGTACCCTGTCCTTGGCATCTCATGGAAATAATCCAACACTACATGAAGAACTAGAGAACAATGCTTTGTATGTTGTTTCAACAAGAAAGGGATCTCATTTCTGTTTAGAGGCACTATATTCAATCTAAATTTATTAAAATCCTTTCATAGTTAGATGATTTACAAAAATTTTGTAACAATTGTATGAATCTTCTCTAATAAAATTCAGTATCTTTTCACTGTGCAACTTATACCTTTTTCACACTTTCCATTCATGCATGTAATTCATCGGCATCACTTTCTTTATCAATAGTAAGAAATAACCCACTCTACTCCAATGGAAGTTATTTGGTTGGCTTAACCCAATATACTAAATCCAGTGTAGGACCGTTATACTCTATTTAGTGTCTTCTAGTATACTAAAACCACTTCTATCCTGCTATTTAACTGATCATCATGGAATATTGTCTATATGATACCACCAGATTTGAATACTACATTTGGTGTCTTTTTAATTGATACAACTTAAACCTTTTTAACTGATAGTTTTCTCAAATAGTCTGTCTTATATAAACATGATGAAAAACTATGTTTTGTATCCCCCTGGCCTACGCTTCTTCAATTTATTCTTCTAATTGTCTCGAAATTTCACCAGTGCTTCACCTCACTACATGAATCTTAAACATAAATTCCCTAATGCATCAACCCCCTTTCTATAGGAAAGGTTCCTTTGATAACTTAGGGAAACACATAAACTTATCCCTTAAAATTTCTAATACCATATTCGTACATATATATACATGATATTAATTTGGATATAAATAATCATTCCCCTACATGAATTTGATTATGTGGTTCCATTGACTATGTGATTTTCCTATGTTTTAGAATCGAATATGTTCTGATGGGCTCCAAATGATGAAATTGTTAGAGATCATTCAATATACATTTTATAACAGTGGGTTACCTTCAATAAAAAAAATAGTACTTCTTGAATATTATATCATTTATACTGTTATTTATTCCGGATGTAAAAAAAACATAATTATTGTTTCTTTTTTTCATCCACTATTTACATGGTAATTTCCATAAATTCTTTATCAGATTAAAAAGTTATAGTTTTTTCTAAACTATAATGAGAGCCTCAATATACTATTACATCAATCTTAAACATTTTTTATATGGTCTAGATATATCATTGTAACTATACACAGATGAATTATAACTATTAAGTGTTGGGGTATCATTATAATTAATAATTATTATCATGAAGTTTGCACCGGGTGATCTTGAGTAGAAGTTATCGTGAGGACTAACCCACAAATTGGAGAACCACATGATTTAAGTGTCATTGGTAGTTCCTATCTATAATCACATGTTACTGTAATATCTTGTATATTCTGTGTATTATTTTTAAATATTATATTGATTAAATTTGATACTAGGAATTGAGACAGCGTGCGTTTCTATGGCCCAGTGTGCCCAAGATAAATTTTTGGAATATATTAAAATATTAAATAGCATGAACAATCATTTTTTTAAAAAATAGAATAACCTCTAAAAGGGATCCTAGTTCATAAGTTTGAGGGCATCGTTCCATTAAAAAAGACTTCACCTTAGGCATGACCTAACATCAATCGATATGGGTCAAATTTGGAAATGTTTTACAAACGCTTTATGTTAATAAGATAAATTGACAAAATATTTAATTTATTTTTGTTTTGTTGATGTAGTGACAGAAAAACAGTTTTTATATAAAATAAACAATTATGTAGAGACCCATGGATACGTTCATAACCATGTAATCCACTGTATGGCCATTGAGAGAAAAAACCTAGAGAATCCTCTCAACAGGCAAAGACTGGACCTTTGATAAATTATTGATGAAAACCATTCTTGATGGATCTCGCCAATGACGATGATGCAGTAATTGATCTTCATCAACGACCGATCCAAAATCTAGGTAGTATGCTTTATTTCAATTATCCTCTCCAATTCTTGAAATCAATTATGAACATAGACCTATCAACCAATGGGATGATCCACTTTTGTATTGTACCTTGTGCGATGGGTAATATTTTTGGAGTTCAATTATAGATATTTTTTTATTATTGATCAATCTTATATAATCAGTTCGAGACTGGAATGAATAATGGATGAGGTTAATTCCTAAAATTTTTTCATTCTGCAATTTCTCGCCCAATTTATTTCACATGATCTTGGTTCTTTGATAGGTTTGAATGATCAATCATTGTTCCCTTTCTTCTTGGTGAAATGATATCAAATTTTAGATCCAGTATCAGGCCGACTTGACAATGTTTCAATGGTGACAATGATAAATGAATCCAAACGATTTAAGAGAAATCGTTCTTCGTGTGGTTTTCCTTGGAAGATATCAGAATGGATTTCTGCAATAATTAGAGGCCTAAAACACATAAATTCGAAGCTATGGTATAAAAAAGATTTTCAATATTGAGTTTATATGAAAAAGTCCATAGAAATGAGACCCACGAGATCGAACAATGAATACAGAGGAAGAACATGGAATTTTGGATATTCTAGAACATATGGCATATAGTCCCGACTACATGGTGTTTGTTAATCATTAGAACACTTGTCATGTACTTGGGAAAGCACATGGACACAGGGTGGAGTACACAGGTTTCTTACACAAAGTTTAATCCACCACAATACATGGCCTGGACTAAGTACATGGGCTACACCATTTACTGGTACATGGGTTGATGTCGTCTACTGAAACAAATAAACAGTACACGGGCGAACACCATATTGAAGGACATAGTATTGGACTCCTTTTACAGGTCATGTACTTTATTTTCCACATGAAAAGTTTTAATGGCATGGGCTATTTTACATGTGTAGTACCCAGGGTCAAGGGACATAGTGTGTGACCCTACTTGAAATCGTGTACTATCTTTCTATATGGCCTGAATCTCTTATACATAATATCCAGGACAAGTTTCACTAGTGTCTGTTCCCTTTATCATTTCCCTAAAGCTAGGTGTTAATCATTTCCTACTTCTAGTATTGTGACCCCTTTAGCAGTAAATCCTGGATAGAGTTGTTGGAATCGCCTGAGAGGCCCAGTGTGGGATCCTCTATCCATCTTCATTCCCTCGGTAGCTTCCTTGGTATTGACATGGACAATCCTACTCGACATCGATCCTCTACTTATAATGTTAATCCGTATGTAGTTTTTAGAATCACTCCATGGACCTGGATATGATCCACATCTATTGTATTGTATCTCTCTTTAGATCTATCAGCATATCTCTTTCTCGCAACGATTCCTGATGAGTAGTATTGTTCAAACAGACGCCATCTATGCTATCAAACTCAGGATTATGTTCTCCTAGATGAGTGATTCATGGAATATTTGAGGTGAATAATTATGGTTTGTATGATGTGGTTGTGACTTGCCTCTTGATTGTGTGTCTTGGTTGAGTATATTTGGATATTCTTGTTATATGTGCTATATAAATATAACTATGTAGACCGAACCTTTTCTTATTTATATTTCATTATAGATTATGGTTGTCCTATTGAGTATTGATATAATAACCACTGAATAGTATTTTCCCACATGTGTTGTGTCTTCTAAATATAATCTATCTTTTGATGGAGTCCTAGGTAGGATAAGACTAGATGGTACTTTATGAGATGAGAAATGCTGAGGTGTGTTCCTATGGTAGAAAACATCAGTCCCAATACCTTTTCATATAGGTTGGACTTGTGTTCACATACTCTTTTTGTGGGCTTGTATTCTATCCCAATTTATGTTACATTTATTCATTTTACATTCCTGACATACTCTGGTTGGGATATAGTGGTATTCATGCATTTAGTTCATAATGGATTTTAAATTTCAATATTTTTGAGTTTTGATATGTGTGTGTGTGTATCGTTACATAGAAAATTACTCTCGTGTTAGTGATATGTATAATTAGTGTCAGTAACCAGAACATATCCTATTAGAGGTGGTCTTGGGGAGTTACAGCACGATCCCCACTAGGATGGGTGATGATAGAGTGGTATCATAGGTTGTTGGATCTACCTTTGGACTGAGACTCTATGAGATTGGTTTAAAAAAAAGAATCAAATGTTTCGAGTTATTCATTTAATCTAGGGTCTCTAGTGTTCATGTGGTGGACAATATATCTATACACCAAGACTCAAATAATCTACTTTTTGACTCTGTACATGAAAACACTAGTTGGAGTGTACATAATGGTGCATGCATCATATAGGAATTGGTTGTGGTTTCCATGTCCTTGAGTCAACTCTCCAGATATACTCATTGACTGTGGAGTATTTTGTTTTCATTATATATTCTTATTCGATGCATACCGGTTAGGATTCAGTAGCTTGATCATGAGTATGATCCACTCAATGACTAGGCTTCAATACAGGGATAAGTTCCATAGATGTTACCTACAAGTGGTGCACCAGCCATACCACCACCTGTGGAGCTGCATGTGGTACCCGTAGTACAAAAAGTTGAGGAGCATAGGCTAAGCGTACTTCACTAGTTTTAGAGAGGGAGACCCCTCAGGTTCTAAGGAAATCTCGACCCTCAGGTGTTTGAGGACTAGATTGAGGTGGTCACCTGGGTTTTCTATCTAGTCAGGACACCAGCAGATCGAATAGTTGTGTTGGTAGTGAGCCTTCTACACTGCTCAGCAAGGAAATGGTAGATTTTGGCTTTCAAAACTCTCAATGAGTTTACTCTTTTCGTTATAGAGTTTGAGAATCTCTTTAGAGAGCAGTTCTCACTAAGAACATTGAAATATTTTTGAGTAAAGAAGATTCTCCAGACTTATAGGGTAGCCTGAGAGTGGTTTATTATTCATTGAGGTTCACCAATCATTAAAGGTGCTCAATAGATATGGATAGAGATAAGTAATTCAGGGTTAGGACCATTGAGTGAGGTCTATGTAAATACATCTGATTCATTGTTATCCCAATGTGCATTCTGACTTATGTGGGGGTTCTTGAGCGAGATTTGGTAGTCAAAAGCTTCTTGGTTGAGCAGATATAGATAGTGATATTCATCAATGGATGAGTAGAAAAAGATATATTTGAAGCAGGGACCTGGCATAAGTCCCCTGGACCGGGGTGTTGGAGTTTCTTTTTAGAGGAGGTCATGGGACAGAGGATCTGCAATTTTGAGCTCACAGGGACGGTCTAGTAAGCCATGGGAGAGGCGATGATATTCATGTGATTCTAGGGGAAATCGCACTCATGATTTTCCATACCATCAAGATACTCACTAGGATATAATAGATATATCACGAAGGAAGTGACAATAATAGGAGTGGGTAGATCTTTAGGGAGGAATACATGGCGGGGTAGTTGGTAGAATAGTAAGAGGTGGTCAATGTTTTGACTTATTACCAAAACCACCCGCAGTAAGTCCACATAAGGCTTAGTGAGCTGAAGGATAGGGGTAGGGACATCTTCATGTGGTCAAGGCATATGACACAAGGTCTCCAATGATTATTCAAGGTGTGATTTGTGCATTTTTTACTTTAGTTTCATTACTAACAGACATATGATCTAGTAATTCTGTTCGAACCACATATCTTTTTTTAGACCAAATGATTCTATTTGAACCTTTGACTCAACCATTTTTTTGGAGACACCCACTAGAGGAGACTCAATGATCACACAATTATGTCTACAGTATGACCTAACCCATGGAAGAAACAATTTTGGTTGAAACCACTTAGTGGCAACGTCAATGCTATTAAACTTCATTACTGGTATGGGCTCATGCATAAAAGGCTGTAGCCGATTACCCATCAGATGGTTAGCCTAACCCTTGGTTTAGTAGATGTTATGAGCTTCAAACAGTGGTGGTGGAATATGAATATATCTTCCCTGAAAATGTTCTAGGATTACATTCCTACCAAGAGATAAACATCTGTATTGATTTACAGCCTATGAAAACACTGATATTTTTACTATCATATCAAATCTCTCCTACAGAGCTTCATGACCTGAAGGTGTAGTTGGAGGACTTGTAGAGGAAGCGATTTCTGAGACCTAGTGGTTCAACCTAGGAAACACCATTTTTGTTTTCCAAAAAGGTTTATGGGAGCATGAGGTTCTGTGTGGAATATTTATGCTTGAACTAATTGACTGTGAAGAACAAGTATCTACTTTAAAGAAGCAATGACCTCTTTGATCAATTAAAATCGGCATGATGGTTCTCAAAGTTTGACCCCGGATCAGGCTATCACTGGCTACGTGTACAGAATGAGGATATACCATAGACTAAATTTAGATTTCGTTGCGGCCATTTTCACTACTTGTTGATACCCTTTGGCATGAATAATTTGCCAGCAGTGATCATGGGACTCATGAACTAGATCTTTTAGCCTTACATAGACCTGTTCATCGTAGTTTTCATCGATGATATCCTTGTGTACTTGACATCTGAGGAGAAACATGTGAGACATTTAAGGATGGTTCTAGACATAATCAAAGATCACTACCTTTATGGAAAACTCTTGATGTGCTAATTCTATATTTAGGCAGTCCACTCTATAGACAACATTATCTCAGTAGATAGAGTAGCAGTGGACTTGGCCAAGGTAGAGGTAGTGTTAGGTTGGGATCCACCTAATAATGTGACAGATGTGTGAATATTCCTCGGGCTAATAGGGTATTATTGGAGATTCATACAATATTTCTGCTGGATATCATCACCTATTATGGATTTGACACAAAAGGGGAATCCTTTTGTGTGGACAATGATGTGGTAGTAGGCTTCTCAGCTATTGAGGAAGAGTTTGATGAGCACTCTGATCTTGAGGTTTCCAGAGGAGGGTGTTGAGAATTTAGTGTTCTACGATGAATCAAATACAAGACTTGGTTTTCTCATATTGTATATGCAAGCAGTGATTGCCAATGGTTCACACTAGTTGAGACAACATGAGCATTACTACGTGAATAATGATCTTGATTTAAGAGTGGTAGTCTTCATGTTGAAGATGTAGTGACACAACCTGAAGGGAGAGATGTTTATTTTATATTCTAAACACAAAATTATCAATTATAACTTCTCTTAGAAGGATTTGAACATGAGGAAAAGGTAATGAATAGGGTTCCTCTAGGACTATGACTTTGGGATTGTCTATACTCTTGGGAAGGGGAATGTGGTTTCAGATTCTATCAGCAAGAGACCTAGTTTGCAGTTGCTGAATGGGGAATCATAGAATTTGGCATCATTACAGTTATCCTTTATGGATAAAGATAGAGAAACTTACATCTATTCAACAGTTGTTACCCATGCACTCTTACAGCAAGTCATGGAAGTAAAAAATGGGGATTCAGACATTGAGACCCTACATTCTCAGATATTCATACGGCATGATCCTAAAGGATATTTAAAAGGTGGGGACAATGTCATCATTTTAAGAGGATTCATAGTAGTACTGCTGGTGTTACAGGAGCAGGTTCTGAGGAAATTTCATACATTCCCTTTAGTGGTACATCCAACTATGGAAGAAAATGTATCAGGATATCCAACACAAGTTCTGGTCACCAGGGATGATGTAGAGAGTGGCATAGTTCATTTGTCAATTCCACAATTATTAGTAAGTGAAGGCTGAGCACTAGGTTCCAATGGGTTTATATCTACCCCTTAGGTGCTAATATATAAGTAGGATAGAGTATCTATGGAATTTGTGATGTGTTTACCATGTATGTCCAGGGACATGATTCCATCTAGGTTATCATTGACTGAATCACCAAGTTTTCCCACTTCATAGTTATCTAATAACCATGTTCGGTAGAGAGATTAGGATGCCTCTATGTTTAAGAGATAGTCTGACTCCATGGAGTTACCTTAAAGATTGACTCAGACCATGATGATCATTTTAAGTATTGAATATGGAAGGGACTACATGATGATTTTGGGACCAAGTGGTGCTTGATCATAGTGTTTCACTCACAGACAGATGACCAGACTGATCAGTCCATTCACGTTTAAGAGGGCATGTTGCTGGCATTCATGCTGGACTTCAATCATAGTTTGGAGGATCACCTACCATTGGTGGGGTTTACATTAAACAACTGCTACCATTCCACTACTGGTATGGAACTATTCGTGGGTTTGTATAGGTGACCCTACAAGTCACCACTTTTTCTAGACTGACCTAGTAGGTTCCACACTTATGAGAATAGAGTTGGTGAGAACTAATACAGAGAAGGTGAAGATCATTGAAGAGTGGATGAAGACTGAACAGATTCATCATAAGTCTTATGTTGAGAGGCGACAACAGCCTTTGGAGTTCAAGGAAGGAGACCATGTGTTCTTTTGGGTTTCACCTTGATAAGGATTATAGATATCTGGCCACATCACCAAGTTATCTTCTAGGTTTATTATCCCTTTTTAGATACTTCATATATTTAGTGAGGTGGATTACCTCTTAGGTCTACCCTTACAGTTCGACTGGGCACCCAACTTCTCCCACATGTCGCAGCTAAGGAAGTATGTGCATGATCCATCGTATGTCATCGACTTAGGTGAACTGGATATCGAGGATTGAGTGATGTTTTTTGATTACCTAGTGGAGATCGATGATCTTAAGGATAATATCCATTATGGGTGAGTGGTTCCATTGGTGAGATTTTGGCGGCAACCTGAGAATCATAAGGAGAGAACTTAAGAGTGGGAGGCTCAGATTCATGCTCAATACCCACATCTTTTTTAGTATCCTTTATTTTCACTTTTTGGGGACGTAAAGCACCATGTTGGAGAGAATGTAATGTTCCATATTTTCCATTTACTATTTTTAAATATTATATGGATTAAATTAGAGACCATGTGCTAAGACATTGTGTGTTTTTGATGGCTGGTGTGCCTTTAATAAATTTTTGAAATATATTACAATATTAAATATCATGTGCATGCATTTTTCCTAAAAAAAGT
Organism: Viscum album; assembly: GCA_963277665.1. NCBI lineage: Eukaryota > Viridiplantae > Streptophyta > Magnoliopsida > Santalales > Viscaceae > Viscum > Viscum album. The sequence goes on along the minus strand of OY728155.1, from coordinate 183,791,727 downwards.
AGAATAACTTCTAAATGGGTTCCTAGATTAGAAATATAAAGGCACCATTGCATTCATAAAATCATATATAACTTAGGCTTGACCTAACATCATTCATCACGGTTCAACCATGGAAAGTATACAAGGGAACTTTAAATAAATAAAATAAATTGAAGAAAAATTTAATTTATTTTTGTTTCGTCGATTCAATGACCTAGTGACCATTTTTATTTTAATTAATCATTTAGGTAGAGACCCTGGGTTGGTTTCATATCCCTGGAATCCTCTATGTGCCTTTGAGAAGAAAACCTAGAGAATCCTCTTGGCATGAAATGATATAACCTTCGATCAGAGATCAAAAAATGACATTCTTGATGGTTCTCATAAGCAATGATGATGAAACAATCAATCTTCATCAGAGAGTGATCTAAAATCTAGGTAGGATGGGATTTTTAAATTCTTCTATCCCATTCATGAATTCAACAATGATAGTAGAACAACCAACAAACATGTTGATATATAGTATGATCATACCTTATGGTATGTGTTATATTTGCATGATTTTTTAGTCTCATCTATAGATATTGTTTTTTTTATTCTCGATCGTTCATATAGTAATCGATCAATAACAGAATGAACAATGGCCAAGGTTAATTAATCATATTTAATCATTGTGTATTTTCTACCACAGTTTCTTATGTGTGTTCTTCATTCTTCGATGGGTTTTAATGATACATTGTTGCATCATAATTTCATGGTGAAATAATCCAAATTTTTTATCCAACATCAGGATAACTCGATGGAGTTGTGATGGCGACAGAGACGGACTAATCAATAAAATTTGGGAAAAATCCTTTTTGTGTGGTTTTCCTCAGAATATATTTACAAGCCAATTAAAGGCCTAAAACACATCAATTTGGAGATAGGGTGGAGAAAATACCATTGATATTTTATTTCAATGAAAACAGACCATAAAAACAAGACTCGAGAGATTAGTCGAGCCACATGGAGTAAGAACACGGCATTATAGAAATTCCAAAACACACGGCCTGTAGTCTTGACTACATGGCTTGTGTTAATCATTAGAATAATATTCATTTACTCAGATATGTAAACCAACATGGGGTGGAGTACAAGGGATTCTTACCCGGTGTTAAATTCAACACATAGCATGGCCTAGACTGATTACATGGGATACCCCATGTACTGGCCTAATGGACAGATTAAATGGGCTGACACCACACACTGGCACATGGCCAGAGTACACTGGCAGACCTCAGATGGCAAGACACTAAGTGTGACTCCTTATATACACCTTGTACATTTTTTGACATGAAATGTTCTAATGACATGGGTCGTTGTACATGGGAATTACTTAGGGTCTAGGTACATGGTGTGTGACCCTACTACATGTCGTGTACCCCCTTTCTATATGGATTGATTTTCTTTTCCACCATATCATGTACAAGTTTCACTAGGATTAGTTTTCTTTATTATTTCCCTAAAGGTAGGTTAGAATCAATTCATACTCTTTGGACTGTGATTCTTTCATCAGGTATTTCTGGATAGAGATGTTGGAATCCCCCGAGAGGCTTGGTGAGGGATACTCTATTCATATTCGTTCCCTAGGTAGACTCCCTTTTATTGATGTAGTCAATCCTACCAGATTTTGACCCACTACTAAGACGGTTAATCCATATGGATTTATTGGTATCACCCCATGGCCTTGGCTGTTATCCTCATATGTTAAATCTATCAGTGTATCTCATTCTCATGACAATTCCTGGTGAGATGTATCGATCAGATGAAAATTATTAGTGCTATTAGACTCCAGAGTGTGTTCTATTAGATGAGTGATACATATAATCTTTATCACTAATTACTATGGGTGGTATGCAGGTGTTGTGACATACATCTATAATATGTGTCTGGATTGAGTATTTCTGAATATTCTTGTTATATGTGATGTAGAGATATACATGTGTTGAGATATAGTATTTTCCCACAATTGTCATGTCCTTTTTAGGCGATCAACCTTTTGAATGAGTCCTAGGTGGACCAGGACTAGATAGTGCTTTGTGGGCCCAAAAAAGATGAATTGTTCTCCTAAATCTATAGACGACTGTCTCAATACCTTTTCTTATAGTTTGTATTTCTGTTTTCAGACTCTTTTGGTGGGTTTGTATTCTATCCCAGTTTACTTTACCTTCCTTCACTTTACTTTCCAGTCATACTATGTTCGGGATATAGTGGTATGCATGCATTTGGTTGTTTTTGGTTTTTTAAATTTCAGCATTTGTGATCACATTGATTTGTGTGTCTATACAGGAACATAAGAAATTACTCCAATGTCAATGATATGCCTACTCGGTGGTAGTCACCATCCCCTGGTCAATTGGTGGCCTTCTTGGGGAGTCGTATCATGGGCCCTAGTAGGACAAGTCGTGACAATAATAATATCTAAACCTTAGGTTATTATCAGTGTATACAATTTAATGATATACTTTTATTAAAGTTAAAAATCATTAAATTTAATTCATGCAGTGGTATCTTTTGTTGGGTTCGTCATTAGTGGTATGAAATTTTTTTAATAATCAAGATATAAATTTTCACTTGTAAAAGAAAGTAATATCTCATGATATTTGGTCTGGATGGTAGAACCTTCATTAGATCTATGGACATCATAGAAGATGGTAAGTCCATGTAGTTTGGTCAACGAATAATAAAGTAATAAAAGATTATGACATGAAGTGTGAATATTTCTTTACAAGATATCGAGGCAAAGAGATTATATTAGACGTATGTGTTTGTAGGAAAGGTTATCATTGCTATGAATTTTCCTGATATATTTAGGGCTCATGAAGGTTTATTAGACTCCACTCCTAGTCTATAAATATTATTAAATTCTATCTATATATGCTCTTATAAGTTCAAACACGTAGCATATTCCTAAGTTTGGCATATTCTAATGAATTATATTTTAGGAAAAGGTGTGCCCCACTATAGAGTCTGGGATATGTTCGCTGATATGTGATCACCAAGGAATAAATAAATTCAAAAATTTAAAGGTTAGAATAAAAATTATTGGATGTATTTATTAAATTAATTTACTAGTATAAAATTCAATATATGTGAAAATATTATACAATTGAATATTGTTTTAATATTCAGGATTCATTTAATATTGTTGAGAATATGGAATCATGTTAAGGGATAAATTTTATCACGTGATATATTTATTATAATAAAATTATCTAATAAAAATATAAATGATATTTATGCCTCAGTATGTTAGATATAAAATGTCATTTATAACTTATTCAGTGGGTAATAAATGTTTAGGAGGGTGGGGAGTCTATTTTATGTATTTTTATTACTGTTCTATATAAATGTCAAGAGGCTGTCATTCTATAAAATATTCACATCATGTATGGTTATATCCTCAATATAAAACCTTTAGATTTTATGGATTATATTTTTCACCAAAAAATTTTATTTCTCTAATAGCTTATGTTTCATGCAACACTGAGTTTTAACGAAACACCACAAACTATTAATATAATTATTTATTCATGATTACTATTACCTATTTGATAAAAATGGAGGAATAAATAGGATTAAACACATTTTAATTAGTATTTGTATTTTTTTATATAAATAAAACATACTGATAAAAATGTACTTCATTTTAAGTAAAGTCTTTATATAGATTGAAAATATGTTTTTCAAAAAAAGAATTGATTTTATTTCATTTTTTAAACAGATAAAAAACATTTGAATTTTAAATATTTAAATATTTATTTTTAAAAATAATATTAATTTTTTAAAATTGACATATTGAAAAAAAAATGGGGTGAAAATATGATATTTTTTTGGAAAATATGGATTTTTTGATAAATTGTAAAAAATATCATTTTTGGTCAAAATAATCATCACCTCATTTGAATAAATTAAGTAAATATATGGTCCCATTATGTTTTAAATATGATTTAAATTAATAAGGTATTAATTAGTTTTATTATTCCACTTAATTACTTTTTAATCCACATTTTATTTTATTTTAGTGTAAGTTTATTAAAGGTTTTAAAAATAAGATTTGTTTTGTAAACTGTTTCAATGTGCTTAATGTTACTAGTTTTTAATTAAATAAAACAACCCGTAATGAGGTACAATTTAAAATAAAATTTTGGATCAAATATCAATAAATTTTATTTTTAATTTATTTAATTATTATTAATATTATATATATACTATAAAATCATTATTTTCAGGAAAATAAACTCCTTGAAAAAGTGATTTTTCATCATTTATAAAGTTTTAATTTAAAATTAAATACATATACTTATATTAATTGAATTTGATAAAAATGATTCCATATTTTGAGTCATAATAATCTATATTATCTAATATGATCAACTTAATTTTTTGTCATAATGAATAGTGAAAACAAAAATAATTTTTTTACCGTGTTTGAGGTAAAAATATATTTACTAGGGTTAAACAAAGAATATATTGGTTAAAATGACCTAATTTTTATTTTAAAAAATATTTTATTTCTATATTATGACCTTTTTTTAAGTCTCATGAATGGTCATTTTTAGAACATTTTTCATGTGAAAAAGGTGGATATACCTTTTTCCTTTCCGAAATTACAGGTGTGTAACTCACTTATAAAAGGCCACCCCTCTCCTCTCCTATTCACACCATAAAATCCATTATCATATCCAAACCCTACCCAAATATATTCCTTAATTACCTCCCCATTTTTTTATCCCTAAATTTTTATCATAAAGAAATATTTTGAAGCCTTTTGGTGCTTACCGAAGGAGATTGTCTGAAGAAGTGTTATCAGGCTTAACCGAGCATCTTTATTTTATTTCTACTTCCACATCCTTAAAACATTAATAAATTATACTGATCTGGTGAAAAAAATACCTCCAATATACTAATATGTTTTTATTTCAATGTAATAACCTAAATTTATATCCTCTTCCCTCAAATGGGATACAAAATCATCATTTTTGTGTATGGAGAAGTACCTCCTTACGGACCAATGTTTTTCATTTTCCACATCCAGCATACATAGTTGTATATAATGATGAATTATATATATATATATATTATTTAGGAAATTATTATACTTTTTTAATTATTATATCACATATATAACTTTCTTTCTATTTCATGGGGGATACGATAACATCATTCATATGAACTGTGGACTACTACCTCCTGAATTGTTGTGATTCGTTTTTCACTAAATATTTTCTTTGAAGGAAATTACTGTAAATTTAATTAATATATGTGATATATAAGAAATAAATATTATTCATTATATTTAATATACAGTTCTTCTTCCTTTTATTTAATTCTTTGAGAAAATTGAAATAATTTTCATGCGTACGTTTGACCTATCATCTTCATTAATGGTATATTTCATTATATATCTCTAAACTTATGGATTACTCTAAATAAAATTATACTAAAAATATATGATATTTATATCAAGGTTATCATTCCGAATATTATGTAACAATGATCAAATAAGTGAACCAAAAATACCAAATCAAAACATACATGGAAAATGAAGCAGATATCACCTGAAACATGATTTTAACAAGGAATTATAAATAAATGGGTTATAAAGGTTCATAAGTAATTTATATATGGTTTGAAAGATATAAGTATGTTTCTATAATATATATATATAATAAACTCATTTTTATGATTAATTATATTCAAAGGTTTATAGAGGAATTCGAGACTTATTGTAATGTATTTTTGTCTCAATTTTCATTCTTTGAGACATATGTTACGTTATAAACCTGTCATCTTTTATGAGGGGTAAATAACTCCCTTATATATGTAATTTCATGAATTTATTTATTCTCATGATATTTTATTTTTCATTTAATTATATTATTTCTTGGGGATTATGATTAAATGTTACCAAAGTTTTAATGGTTTTGTGACACAATCTCATTGTTTGTCATGATTGTTTATGTTTACCCTTCTAATGATGAAATATGATAACCTATATCTCAAGAAATAATTAATAGTTTCCCCATATGGCTATTTTTTGATAATGAATTTTCTCCCTTTGTGTTCTTCTCTTTTTGTAATCAAGAGTTCAAAATAATTCATTGAAAAAAATCATCTTTATTTCTCTCTTCGATCAAAAATATATTTTTTTCCTTATTTTTGTTTTCATAAATAAAATCAAGTTTTCTTGAAATTCTCAAAAGGATATATTAAAAATATTTTTACCCATGTTTTAATTTATATATGTTGTTCTAAATTGAATCTTCATGCATTTTAAAAACAAGGCCTATTTGGGTTTTACCAAAAATGTGAAAATAATCATTATTTTAACAATATTTTATACATTTATAGTTTGAAAAAGTTGATTTTCAAATAATTGTAATTTTCCCCAAGAAATGTTCAAAGTGTTTCTCTTTCAAAATCATTTTCCCTATAATATGACATCCTTTGATGTTACATAATTTTTACTAATGATGTGAATTAATGATACCATCTTTATTATTTATATGTGTGGTTTATTTTTCATGATGAAAATATGATTATGAGTAGTGTTTCTTTTCCATGGGTTATGATATGATGAAATGTTTACGAAACCCATTTCTTTTTAGGGGTTTTGATATGATGAATATTTTATAAAGACTGATTATATTAATGGGTTTTATTGTTATAAATGTTTTATTACATTTTGAACATATATATATTTTATTTTCATTATGTTGTGGGTGGGAATTATATATCCCTCTAATTCATTAGGTAAATATTGATATCTCATGAGATATCAGTACTGGAATGGGGAGTGAAACCAGTTCAGTAAGGGGATTTTTCCACTATGATAATATTGTGAGTGAACCTTGACTATAGTTATGTTTTAGGGAGTGAACACATTATACTATGATATCCTTTTAAATGTATCTTAACTATTATGGAAATTATTTTATTATTGTTATACATATTCTACAATTACATGTCTTATGCCAATGTTATTCCCTTCTTGATCATGTTATTTGATTCTATTATGATTAATGTCATATGAATTTATAATATTTATGATTTGATTCAAGATTATGATTTTTGATATGTGTGCTATGGTTTTAAAATTTAAAAATGATGTTCTCATACCCTTATGCTCATGTTATGTAATATATCTTCCATGATTACCATTACTGAGGATCTGAGATATCCCTTTATTATGTTTCCATTCCCTATGTTATGAGGAAATTTATTGTGTATGGTATATTTAAGAAGGATAATATTTATAAAGAACCTAGTGAGAGAAGATGTTGATCACTTATATTCTAGTTGTTTTTGTGTCCATGTTTCCAAAGTCACGAGACCTAAATGTTTTTTAAGTGGATCATTATATTATGTAATGAAAATTCATCTATTAAGAAAATAAATTTATGTATGATAATGTTGGGCCTTTATAGTTTTTATTAGTATAATGGATTAGTTAATACATTGGAATTAGGGAGAGAAAACATTAGTGATAACCCTGAGGATAATCCCATGTATTAGAGGACATATTAAGTTATGGTAACACAGGTTCGTGGATTTCCTAGAAATAAATACATTAATAGATACTAAAAGTAGATGTGGTTATAGAATATATGTGCTTAGGGGAAATAACTCTAAAAAATGATTTGGTCTTGACTCAATAAATATTATGTATACGACAATAAGCCCTACTACACACCTGTTTTAACACTCTCACTGCATATGGTTTGGTAAATGCACATTCTCTATATGAACCATCATAAAAAATTTGAATAATTTCCATAAATGACCTTGGGTAAGAATAAGGTTTCATATATTGAAAAAAATGTGTCATGATCTAGACATAATATATGTGATTTTTAATTATAATATGCCTCCTATCTATCATTAATGTTTCTTAAACTATAATTTTGGTTTTAGTCAATGTATGGACCTCAAAGTAACTATTTTAATGTTGAGTGAAATAGACAGTGAAACAATTATCCTGCTATGAAACCAAATGTCATGGGAGCTGGAATGAAAATATTTTTTTCGCACAAAATAACTTTCTCAATTTTATAATCATACAAAACTTCCAAAAAATCAAAGGAGGATAAACATCTTTTTGAGTCCTTAATGAGGAAAAACACTCCTTATTTTACTATTTCTAATGATCCAGTTGTTTATGGAAAATGTATTAGTACCACTGAAAAACATTTTTTTGTTCTCTAATGTTCAGAGCATTAAAAATTCATTTTGGAAATCTATAATTTGGAAGGAGAAACATATCAATGATGGGTTCTTATCTGGAATTTGATTCAACATGATTAAATTGAATCCATGTAATGGGATGGGTTCATGATCATATATTTTAGCAGGTTATTCTATTCTATTCTTCACATGAAAATCGATAAGTAACTCATTGGGTTAAAGTAGAATAATGATAAATTTATTGGTACTTTTGAGGTGAATTTTAAAAGACCTATGATGTATGCTTCTGGTATTATCATCCCACCAGAAATTAAAGTCGATTGAAAATTCAGTGTCATTAAATCAATGCATTTAAGGGTTTCTTATATAAAGTAATTTAGTAGCTATGATGAGATCATTAATTTTTCTATCAAGGTATAAATAGATGATGCGGGTACCCATCAATTGCATGGTTTTGATAAAATATGAAATAAGGAATTAAAATGAAACTCTAAAAACCATAGAGAAAAGAACATGATCTTTCTTTCATGCTCAATGTGTTGAAGGAAACATGGAGGAAATTTTCTTAAGGGGATTGGTAAATGTTTTAATGTGTGGGAATGAAGGAAATTGAGAAATTCATATTTTATGTTATAGGAAGAATTTATATAATGATATGAATAGAGATAAAGCGTCACGGAATGAACCACCCACACTCCAGTATTTCAAGATCAAAGAGTATGGTAATTGTGCCAAAAAGTGTCCAAATTCGAAGGTTAATGATGTTTCTCAATGTTTTCAGCCAATTTTGTTGAGGGATAATGGAAAATGTCATGCGATAACTTTTTATGAGGAGTGTTGTGAAAATGACATTGTGAAAGGTATACATGCCATCTAATCTGGAGCTACTAATTTATTATTTGAATCGGAATCTACCCATTCATTCATATCTAAAAAACATTCTTAGGGTACCATGATTCCACCCAAATGATTATATTTAGATTTAGTTGTAGAGACCCCTAAAGGTATGATGATCATATCTCAAATATATTGTTATGGTCTGGTTGATTTTGTGGAAATGTTGTTCCTGTAAATATTGTTATTCATCCTATGGTATAAATTGATGTTATATAATTAATGGATTGGATTTCTCTTCATAAATCCCATATTAGGTTTTTATTAAGGGAAGTTGCATTGATATTCCAAACCAACCTATGATCGTCTATTAGTTTGATGAAAAATATTAGCTTCTGATGGAAAACACATCCATTCTATGGGTTTTGATTCATATTAAAAAGTGTTTTTTTATCTTAAATGGTTGGGATGAAACCTAATATCAATGATATTCCCACTGTGTGGGATTTGATATTTTATTTCCTGATAATTTTTCTAGTATTCATTAGAAATGATATCTTGAGTTCTCAAAAGAACTCAGACCAAGTGCCACACCTATTCATAAAATCCTTATAGAATGGCCCTAATTGAGTAACATAAATTGAAGAAGAAACTCCTATATAACCCTGAAAAGGGATTCATTTGAACAAGTGTGTCAACATAGGGATTACCGATTATATTTTTTAAAAATAAATATGGATATATGTGAATCTACATTGATTATTGGGAGATAAAAAAGATCACCATCACGAAAACTTATCAACTAACCTGTATTAAAGACCTATTTGATCAACTCTGTAGATCTAAATACTTTACCAAGACTAACCTTAATTCTAGATATCATAAATTTAGGGTCAATAATTAGCATATAATAATTATAGTATTTCATACAAGGTATGTACATTATAAATATGTAATGATTCTATTCGGTCTTACTAATTCCCCAATTATCTTCATCGATTTAATGAATAGAGTCTTTAGAGATTACATTAATCAGTTTGTGGTGGTCTTTATAGATGATATTTTCATTTCTTCAAAGATAAATGAAGATCATGAATATCTCTTGAGAATTCTAGTAAAGACCCTATGGAAGGTGAAACTGTTTGTAAGATTTATAATTTGTGAATTTTCGAAAAAAGATGTTTCATTTTTTTGGGTTATAGAATATCAAGAGACGGTATATCTATAGCTTCATTAAAGGTAGAGGCTATTGAATGTTGGCCCATACTGACCATGGTGACTAAGATTCATAGTTTTCTTTGTTTATCTTGATATTATTGATATTTTTTAGAGAATTTTTCATTACTATCTAATCTACTCACCATGTTAACTTGGAAAGATTCCATTTCCCTTTGGATAAACGAATTTGAGGAAAACTATAAAGAAATGATGATATAATTATTGAGAACACCTATTCTTATATTACACAATAGTGGAGAGGGGTTTGTAATATATTGATAGGCATCCAATAATGTATTTGGGCATGTTATTAAGTATAATGAAAATTTTATAGCTTATGGCTCATGAAAATTAAAGGTTCATGAACAAGATTACCCAACTCTTGATTTGGAGTTAGATGTGGTAATTTTTCAATAAATATATAGAAAAATTTTGTTTATGTAGAAAACTATGATATCTATACTCATTGCAAAAACATAATGGATATATTAACAAAAAATGTTTTTAATATGTTCTCAAGATGACAGTTAGATAAAATTAAATATCAAAACTTCTCAATAAATTACCATCCTTGGAAATAAAACAAGGTGGTTGATGATTTGAGTTAAAAGTGTAATTCTATCTTATTAATGATGAGGATAAAAAAAGTTACAATATTTATGGATTTGTAAATGATTTATCTATAAATCCTAAAGGGGGGAATCTTATCTTTCACAATTGAATGGTCAACCATTTGTCAAAGTGATTATTAAAGAGGTATAGATGAAAGATATAAAACTAAAAAATAAGGGTTGAAATGTTCTTGAGTTTAAAATTTATCATTTGGAATGATATAGTTAAAAAACTATGTATGTACTCCTTCCATACCATATTTTAAGGAGTTGATATAGGAAGATCATAGTTCTTCATTCCATATTCACCCTAGAAGTATGAAAATTTATAGAGATTGAAATAGTATTTCTGGTGGGATGGAATGAAGAGAATTATCATAGAATTTTAATATTGTTTCTTGGTATATCATCTATTTAATACTGAGAAGAATAATTATAAGGGGATGCTACATCTATTATCCATAATAGAATGGAAATGGTAAAACATATCCTAGATTTTGATATTAGACATCCAAAAAATGTCTAATGGGAATAATGTTATATTGGTTATAGTCAATATCCTTACAATTTCATCACATATCAAAACTATCAATGAGGATATCTATCTAGATTAGATTTATAGTATATAAATTAAGGATGTGTTAAGGTTTAATGGAGTAGAACATTCCATTATGTCTGACCAGGATTCATGATTTACCATAATGTTTTGGAGAAGTTGTCAATAATATTTTCATATGGAGTTGAGTTTTAGCATTATGCATTATCCTTGGAGAGATGGTTAGTATAATATAAGAACTAAATACCTAAATAATATTTTTTATCTTTTTATCTAGATTTAAAATGTGGTCTTGATCAACACCTTCATCTATTTGAGTTTTCATACAATAATATTTTTCAATATATTATTCAGATGGCTCTTTATTAATCCATCTATTGAAATAATTGTAGAGATCCAACATATTAGAAATAAATTTGAGAAATAAATCTACTAAGACATTAGATGGATAAATAAATTTCATAAAAGATTATATCCATTTAATAACACATAAATGTAGGAAAAAGCCTCTAGAAAATTTATGTTGCCAATGGTCCACATGATGTGGAATATCATGTTGGAGACAAGTTGTTTCTACAAATTTCTCCATGATAGATGGAAATTACATTTGGATAGAAGGGGAAAATAATCTCAATGAATATGGGTCCCTTTGAATTTTTTGATAATATTTGTATGGTATCCTATCATTTGGTGCTTCCACCATAACTCTCTCACGTTCCAAATTGTTTTCATGTATATCTCCGGAGGAAGTTCATAACTGAACATTCACATGTACTAATAATAGAGTAAAAACCACTAGAGAAAGATCTTTATTATGAGGAAAACATTATGTGGTGTCTTGATCAAAGAGAGAAATCACTTTGAAACATTACCACTCACCGGGTCAAAATTTTATAGTGAAAACTTCAGTTTGAGGAAACAACATGGGAACCTTAGGATTCGATAGGGTAGATATATAATCATATGTTTATATCAGAGTGATGAATTTTTTGGGTGAAATTAACTTTAATGGGGTATAATGTAACACCCTGATATTTTATAAAATATTTTATTTAAATAAATTTAATTTCTTTGATATGTTATGTTACATGTAACATAATGTTTTAACGGACTCTGAAAAAGTATTAATTTTATTATTCAAACATTAAAATTATTACCAAGTCATTAAATATGGGGGTTTGAATATAAATAACCACAAAATTAAATATTAACCATACTGGTTTCATTTAAAAAACATACTTCTAAAAAAGTGATTAATATTTAGTAAACCATGTATATTTTCTGAAAAAAATATTTTCTTAAAAAACATGCCTTTATTTCATTTTGTAAAAAAATAATAAAAGTAATTTTTTCCACAATTAGAAAATTAATTTTAAAAATAAACTTTATTTTTTAATTAATCATATCAAAATTTAATTAAGGTGAAATTTTGGTGTATTTTTTTGTAAAATATTTATTTTCTATTGAAGAGTACAAAATACCAATTTTTATAAATAAATGTCATTTCATTTCAAAAAAATAAGTAAAAAAGGAAGTAAAATTATGTTTTGAATATTATTACAAGTAACAAATGAATTTATTATTTATATTTTGTCCCTGTAATTATTTTTCAGTAAATATTATTTTATACTTTAGTAAAATTTAATTTTGGGAATAAAAAAACATACTTTTTATAAGAATTATGTTAATTTTAATAATGTTTATCCTTTTTAATTAACTAAAATAACCACAAATGTGGAATTATTTAAATGAAAAATGAAGATTTTATTTCAAAATATTTAATTTAAATTCTTATAATGATTATCACTTTTCATCCAGATAATATAAAATCATTATTTTCTTGAAAACTATACTCCTTGAAAAGACAATTTTTCATCACCTATACGAGTTTAATTTTAATTTTAAAAATTATTAATTATTTGAAGTGAATTAGTTAAAATCGATTCCATATTTTTTAAAAGAAAATATTTATTATCTAATAATATGAATATAATTTTTGGTCAAAATGAATAGTGAAGCTTTAAAAAAAATTAATATTGTTAAGGTAAAAATAGATTTACCCAAGTGTTAAACTAAAGCATATGGAATAAAAGGACCTAAAATTATTCTAAAATATATAGTATGTCCTTATTTTGACCCTATCATGTATAATTCTCTATAATGAAGCAATTTTTATAATAATTCATTTGAAAAAAGTGTACACCTTTTTCTTTTAAAAATCACATGTTTGTCACTCACTACGCCTATAAAAGCCCAACCATCTTATATCCAATTAACTCCTTAAAATCCATTTGGTTAAGACAAATACCTTATCAAATATCTTCCATAATTTCCTCCCCATGAACAAGAACCCTTAGTTTTATCATAAATCCATCTAATTAATCATTTTGGTTCTTACCTAAGGAGGTTGTCCAGAGAATAGGTATCATGATAAACCGAGCGTCATTGTTTTATTTCTTCTTAAACCTCCATTGAATATTCATTAGTTATTATTAATTCATTAAATCAGTATCTAAAATGTAATTACATGTTATTATGTTAATTAAATATCCTAAATCCATCTCCTCTTCCATAAAATCGGATACGAAATCTTTATTATTGTGTACAACATACTACCACCTCGCTGACTGATTTTATTGTTTTTCCATCTCCACCTTACATGGCTACATATAATGATGGATTTAATATTTATATATGATATTTATGATATTATTATACTTATTAAACTATTATATCAAATATACATTCTTTATTTTCCATGAATGGGGGATATGATAATGTCATCTTTTTTGTACGGAGGACTAACGCCTTGTGAAGTAATGTGATTCATTTTTCATAAACCTGTTTAATGGAAGGTAATTATGGTAAATTTAATAAATATATATTATATATTAGAAATAAAAATTATTCTTTAAAATTAATATATTATTTAACTTCTTTTTATTTTATCCATTGAGAAAATGTAAACAACATTCATGTGTATGCAAAATCTACCATCTCCACAAATAGTGTATTTTATTTTATGTCTCCAAATTTCTAGATTAATATAAACAAATATATAATATATTTATAACATGGTTAAAATTTTATTATTCATGGAACCATGACCTTGTAAGAGGAATTAAAATACACAATCAATACATACATGAAAAACATACCAATTATTACTCAAAATGTGATCTTAATATGTAAATTTTAATGAACAGGTAATAAAGGGTCATAAGTAATTCATATCTGGTGTGATAGATTTAATTATGGTTCTTTAATATATTTATTATAATCTTATATTTATTATAAATGATGTTTAAAAATGTAATAAGGATGTCAAGAATTAAGGTAAGGTTTTTTTGTCACAATTTTCCTTCTTTGAGACATATATTATGTTATGCTCATATATTAGTTTATAACGTGTGCATACAATCCTTTGATATACAATTTCAAAAAAACATTTACTCATGATATTACAATTTTATTCTTATTTTTTTATTTCATGTCAGTTTTGATTCAATGTTATAAAAGTGGTAATGTTTTTATGATACAATCTCATCATTAAATAGTATTATTTATGTTTATGCTTTTCATGATGAAATATTAAGATACATATATAAAGAAAGTCATTAATTTTTTTCATATCAAGTAATGTTATGAGAATAATTTTTTTTCTATTAATTTTATTCTTTTTATATACTCAATAGTTCAACATGATGTTATTATAAAAAAATAATCATTATTTCTCAGTTCGGATGAAAACCCATTTTCTCTCAAATCCATGTTTTCAAAAAATAATTTCAAAAATGTTTTAACCTTAAAAAAATTATTTTTTAAATAACTTTTTACCCATTTTTTACTTCACACATATTATTTTTAATGTTATAATCATTTTTTATTCTAAACTAGGCATGTTAAGATTTTAATGAAAATGTAAAATGAATTTCTGTTTTAACATGTATGAATTGAATGTGATTTCTTCCATCAAGACCATTATTTTATTTGAATATTTATTTATAATTTTTCTATTCTATTTAAATATAAAATTATTTGTACAATATTTTAGGAATTTCTTGTTTTAAGAATGTTATTTTCAATGAACGGTTGTTTTTCTCGAGAAATGTTCGATGTTTTATCTTTAAAAATAATATTCCATCTAAGATGAAATCCTTTCATGTTACTTAATTTTTAATGGAGATATTATCAAATGATACCATTATTATTATTTCTCTATAAGGTTTATTATTATATTGAAAATATATTTATGCAATCCATTTCTTTTCCACAATTATGCTATGATGGCATGTTTATGAAACTCATATCTTTTCATGGGTTCTGATGTGATTAATGTTTTTGATGGCCATTTATTTTAATGGGTTCTAATTTTATAAGTTTTTTATGATATTATGACACACAAATGTTTTATTTTAATTATTTTATAGTTGATACATATATCTCTCACCAATGTATTGGGTAAATACTAATATCTCATGAGACAAATAGGAATGGAATGGGGAGTGAGCCTTGTTTGTTAGTGGAATTTTTTCATTATGAAAGTCATTAAAGTGAACCATGAATACTATTATGGTTTTGGGAGTGAACCCATTTTACTATTATATCCCCGTAAATCCTCCTTGACTAATAAAAAAATGATTTTTTATGCTTATTTTCATGCTAAAATTCTATGCCTTATATCTATTCTATTATATAATATCTCATGTTCTTTGATCCCCTATGATCCATGTCTTATTATCTATGAATATTTATTCCAAGACTCAATGTTATGATATTGTATTTGAAGGGTATGGTTTCCAAATGTTATGTTCATGTTATTATTATATTATGCTCACATTATGTTTATGTATTTCTCTTGTTTAACCTTACTGAGAATCTACCCTCACCTATTATTATGTTTCCTTTCCCCATGTTATAAAGAAATTTATTTTGTGTAATATATTTAAGAAGGGAGCTAGTTAGGATTAACATAGTTGGAGATGATGTAGCTCACTTACAAACCTGTTATTTATGAGTCCAAATTTCCAAAGGCAAGAGACCTAAAAAATTCTAGCATATATTATTTTGTTCTGTAATGAATACTCATCTATTAATATGTTATATTAATGTACTATAAGTTTGAGTCGCTATACTCTATGATTTCTCACTTCATAGAGAGAGAGAAGTAGATAATCCAAGACTTTGATCAAAGTTCTTCTTCACATATTGATGCACCGTCCTTATGGTGTTTATCAAGACGTCAAATGAATACATATATTTCCTCACTATATCTAATAATTAAATTTTTGAAACAAAAAAATAATTTCAAGTAATGCATGGATGATCTAGATGGAATTGGATTTTCTTCCTCTAAGAAATTATCATCAGTGATGAGAATATTTCGAGAGAGACTTAAAATCGAAGCATTTAATTTTCTATTTAATTTTTCTCCTAAATTTTTTCATATGGGATCCTCAGTAGTTAAATTGAGCTACATTTTTTAGGGATTATGTATTTTAATTCAACACCATTGAACAATTTTACACTCATAACCTGTCATCTTCTATTGTGAACCTTAATACCTTTATGTCTTCATCTGATAAAACTCTTTATTAACTTCTCACTATTATTTAGAAACATTATTATGAATAGAAAACATCCTAAATGATTGTTTGAGAACACATTGTATTACTAAAACTTCCAAGACATAATAAAATTTGAACACAAACTCAACTTATCAAAACACTTGACCAATTAATTCTATCCAATAATCTCCATAGAACATTATCGTATCAAATTTTTACATAAAAATGATTTAGTCCTACTTTTGAATCATATTGGATCATGATTT
Source organism: Viscum album (assembly GCA_963277665.1). Classification (NCBI taxonomy): domain Eukaryota; kingdom Viridiplantae; phylum Streptophyta; class Magnoliopsida; order Santalales; family Viscaceae; genus Viscum; species Viscum album. The sequence goes on along the minus strand of OY728155.1, from coordinate 183,774,470 downwards.
CTTTCAGTACCTATGATAATAGGAACATTCATAACATCAAAGAATATCTGGATTTATTTATAAACACACTGTCAGATGGGACATGTAAACATGATAGGATAAACATTCAACACAAACCACATGCTAATCAACTCGATCCAGTAATTTCTATCTATTAAAATAAATATGTTAAATTCATGAAAATCATTTCAATCTCATCACCTTGGGTGGAAATATTACCGTAGATGGTGATTTGTGTTTGACAAAAAAATAAAACCCTTTTTTGGAGAACCTCATTTATTCTATATAATCAAACTTTTTCTCAGCATCTTCTAGATTATTTGAAACACCACAAAATCTCTTGGTCCCAACAATCCCTCTATCAATAAGGTAACATATGTCATTATAACATTATGAATCGTGCAATGGATTACTTATCCAACCATTCTAAGACTATATTTGGAAACTCTTTGTAGTAAAAAGGAGTCATTTAACCAAAATAGATTAATGTATATAAGTAGAGATTTTATAAAAAAAATCATAAACCTCATAATAATCCTTTTTTGGAAACATTTAAAACTTTTCCTTCACTATGAAAATTCATTAAAAATATATTTAATCAACAGATTCAATTTATCATACATTCACTTTAATAAACTATTTACCATCTCAGACATGCTGAAATCAAAACTTACACCTCTTGAAAACTACAGTAAATATTTTCTCTTCCTTAAAAATTTTGGGAACATACCAATGGATATATTTATGTGAAGAATTTCTCCCCCTTTAACAACATTATCCAAATACAAGATTATATAGGGGATAAAAATAACATAACTTAGGCTTAAAGATGATTGGGTTATACACCCATGATCAAAATAACCTTATTAAATTTTTCATTTGAAAATGGTTTAGTAAATATATCAGTAACTTCCTCCATTGTAGAAAAAAACTCCACATTTAGTTCATTATTTTATATATTCTCTTTGAAGAAGTGATTTTTGAAATTAATTTTTTTGACAAGATTCGTTCACTAGATTCTTAGTATGTTTTTAGCACCTCGATTATCATAACCCTAGATAAGGGGTAAATTTAAATCCACTAAAAAAATATTCTAATATTGTTTTAATCCATATTAACAATGTTATAGTGGTAAAAAGAATTAATTTATACATTTTTGGATACAATTCACTCTTCTTTACACAAGATTTATATTGTCTAAGTATGATTTCTTGTTGGTTTTTGTACAGAATTGAGTCGAGATTGAACAAGACAACTTTATACTAAAAATTTATGTTTCATTCATTTTATTCAATATATATATATATCCATTTATAGTTTAAATTCCCTGATATAGATAAAATATTAACCAATCCATTAAACCATTTCAATATGTAAGGAATTTTCATAGGATGAATACTAATGGAATAAATTAAGATATTAGACCATAAAGTTGTTATGGAACAAAGATCCCACAAATCTCATTTAGACCATTTATCGAGGAAGATATAAAAGGAAAGATACCTAAAAGATATCAGTTATGACAAAAATATGTCCCATACAATGTAATAATTTGGGAAGACATAAATTAATGAAACTTTATGGCACAAAAACTATTTATGTCATAAGATGATGTTTCTTATTTATGTTGTATAGAAAAAAAATTCTATATTCACATATTTCTGTTCATTTTCATAGAGGGTCATTCTGATTATTCTTAATTCACATTCTAATACCTTTTCCTTTAAGTTTTTTTCTTTTTAATTCACAAAATTTGATACATATATTTTAATTTAGAGGTTCCCAAAAATATTTTTCATTTTAATGTGTCGGTTGTTCTACTTCAAATTTTTATTGAGTTTTTGATATTTTATAGCTATAGTGAAATATTCCCCATGATTATGTATCTTTAATTTTATTACTTCCATTGTAATAATTACAATTTCATTTTTTTAAATACCATTTTAATGAATCTCGATTAAATTATATTAACAATATGCATTTTTGTTTCTACCTTTTCGGTTTTTGGATATCCCGGATAGGGGTAGGGTCTAAAGTAGAGGCTATATAAACTTAATGAATTTATAAATCAAACCCATGGTTATTTATTGAATATTAATTTAGGTTGAAAACAAAATTCAATCACATTCCCTTACATGATCCAAATTAAGAGATTGCAAGATAAAGAACCCGACCAAAATGAAATGAACCAGACTGGGGCCAATATTTTGATCTTTTTTCTTCTATTTTAGTTTCACCTAATGAATCTGAATAAGAAAATTCATGTGGACTATGTATAATTTGTTGATTTAGTTAGATCTAATTTCTCAAAAAAAAAAGATAAATTAGTTACTCTTGAAAAACTATACAGACTAATTCAATAGACTTGATCTAGTTATATTTGGGAACATCCTTAGCACAAGATCCCTAAAATTTAACTATAACCCGTTTTCATAATCTAATGATAAGTCATTTTATCTTGTTCTAGAAATCCATCATCTAAAGAATCACATAATGAGTCTACCTTCAGGTTCCAATATCTAGGTTATTATACATTTTATCTTGTCCTTATAGGATCAACATCATACTACCACTATGTTATGACTTTTTATCTAGTGTATTTTGATATTTATAAGTTTCTAAATTGATCAAAACCCATGTGGAGTCAGTGACGTCAAAAGGTCTAGTCAAATTTGGTGATATTTCTAGGGACTAGAGTGTTCTTATGCATAATGACATTTATTTCTAACCTTTGATTACCTCACACCCACTTTTATTTTTCCACTTTATTTTAATAATTTTCAACCACAACTTATGTTTTCTTTTTCATCTAGTGATTGCGCTAGAGAAATAGGAATCATTTAAGGATATTTAACACTCAAGAACTCCACATTTTCAATCATGATATTGCAGGATACTTTTCTGCATGTTTTCATTCTATTATGGTTGATTAGAATAACGTTACACCTTCTAGCCATCAAAATATATAATATACACCACCTAGACATCAAGGAGAGTGACCAATATTGTGGGGTGAGCCATTATTGATTATGGAATTATATACATTATTGGAATTTTCCCTAGGATCATTCAGTCACATATCTAGGAAATTTTTTTGAAATAAAACATAGAATCATACACATGATCTAGAACCAAGGATAGTTCGGTGGACTTCAAATAAAATATCTACATGGGATTATTTTACATTTCCATAATGTATGTGATACCTTTTGAAGTGAAGGTGTGAAATATGATTCCCTCAGACATAGATTCTTCCCCTTCTACATGTGTGATAAGTCCAAGGATTAGCTCAAATTCCAAGCACTTGATCCCATTATGACATGGGATGATTTAGTAAAAAATTACAAATATTTCCCACAAATATGAACATGGATGATCATAAATGAAATCTAAAAGATCTATTAATTGGATATAGAATCATGTTAAAAATATTGGGATCACTTTGAAGCGATGACTCATAAGTTACCACATCACAAGAATGAAGTGTGGCTAAAAATTCACATTTTACTAAGAACTTATACTACCTGATAGAACTGTAGTGCATGTTTCTACAGATAGATGACTCATGCTCAAAATTATAGATGTGGAAAGATCTATTTTAGATGAAATGTCATTAAATTTAATTCTATTAAAGGGAGATCAGGGAATACCTCAATTCAAAATTCTCAAGGTAGAGGAGAATACTCGCCTTATAGCTAAAGTTGAATACCTATCGAAAAAGCTATAAACATTTTATATACCATCCCCTCTACAGCCACCTCCTACCCGTATTATGGGAATCCAAGCCTGTGAAATCAATGGAGTCATACAACAATTCTTGGATTGTAGAAAAGGAATAGTAGAACCCCAATATCATGGTTTTAAATACATAAATTACAACAACAAAATTAAAATTTCAACAATCCCTAGAATACAAATAATCATATTATCAACAAAACTCTTCTAAAAAACAAATCAAGGTTACTTACACTATAATAGTGGCCAAAAACCACCATGAAATCAAAGACCCCCTGGGTACCCACCTAATAATCTCGCTCCTCAACCATAATAATCATTTCTTTAACAACCATTCCCCTCAATATTATAAATTTCTACCCCAAAAATAGATTTATAAAGATCAACCAAGGTAGCCACAACAAGCCCCACCACAAAAATAAAAACACGAGTACCTACTAATCAGTATGTTTTCAAAAGTGAAATTATAGTATTACTATCCATGAAATTGAGATACAAAATAAAAGGGTTTCACTATAAAATATTGAGCACAAAGTCAGAAAATGTTCCAAAAGTCTATCCGATTGATTACCATGTACAGTCCTCAATAATAATATGAGACATCTAATAGAGGAGACTAAGTATATGGTTATTAAGAGTGGAAAATTTTGAATTTTCAATATCCATGAATAAAAAATATGGGAATATCTAATAACCTATAATATATGAGACAATCATCATTAATGATAGCGATGATATCCCACATAAATATTTTAAAGAATGAAATATATAATAAAAACCTACTGAATAAACTCCTATGTAATAGATGTATAAAAATGAAGATTTTTATGTGGAACCTATGCTATACAAACCCCATATTACCACTCCGTATAGAATGATACATAATAAGATTACGGGGTAGTACAAAAAAGAGTTGTTTAAGTATTTACACATCAATATCATATTTGAAGAGGTCATCACTCATATTCCTGATTACAAAAATATATTAAAGGATTTTCCTTCCAATAACATAAAAGTGGAATACCTAAGATCCATCTCCTATAAAGAATAACTATCTATAGCCATTCTGCCAAATTTCCCATCAATGAAGAGAGACTTGGGAATCTTCTTGATTACATGCATTATAGGATCATTCAATTTTATAAAATACTTATGCAACCTAAACATAATTATTAATCTCATTACATTAAATGTATTCCAAAATATTGGGTTTTAATATTTGAAACCAAAAAGGGTTTCACTTTAGCTAGATAACTGATAATTCAAATAGCCTCAACGAATTGTTGTGGACATTTTATTCAAGGGTGGTAAATTATTTTTCCAACTTATTTACTTATATTAGATATATAAGATAAGGGATATGTTTATATTGTTCAAAGGATACCATTTAACATTTTTAATTGATTTTACTGATGTGAAATCAATAAGGAAGATTTTTATAATTGGTGATAAACAAGTAGTGTTTGATAAAGGGAAATGCACTAAACATTATGGTAATTCATTTTATTGTCAATCCATCACTTTTTTCAATAAATTAGATTATATAATAACCTTAAAGGATATGATAGAACACATTTATCCTAACAATGATTAGATTAGTGATTATAAGGAAGTGAATTACAATGAATTTATGATGAGGGAATCTATCCTACCATTTATACCCTTGGTCATCAAGACACTATTTTTATAAGTAAATCCTCTTTTGGGCACATTAAAATATCTATTCTATGAAAATAAAGATGCACTACTAGTTATTCTCTACTCAGAGCTAAAACAAGTGCAATTATAGAATCTAATTGAAGTCTTAAAAATGAATAAAAACTCACTTTTCAAGGGTGTGTCTGAAATCAACGGGATCAAATACATGATTTGAACTAATATAATTATATTAGAGGAAGGTGATAAACCAATACATCAACCCTAGAGGCAAATAAATCCACCAAGGAAAGAAGTATTCAAGAAGGAAGTACGGATGATTCTCAATTTTGGTATAATATTTTCCATCTCTGAGAGTGAATGGGTGAGTCGAATACATGTTATCCTATGGAAATGTGGATTGACTATTATTAAAATCAATGAAGATAATTTAAGACAACTTAAAACATTACATGAAGGATAGTGTGTGTTGACTATAAAAATCTAAACATAGAGACTTGAAAAGACCATTTTCCACTCCCATTCATGGATCAGATACAAGATAGAGTAAGTGAACATGAATTCTATTGTTTATGGATAGATATTATGGATACATTAAAATCACAGTCAGAAAATTAATTTTTTTTAAAAAAAATAGTCAAACATCCTTTTAGTAACTTCACATATTGAAGGATGAATGTGAAACACACCATTAAAATTTCAATGTTGTGTAATACACATTTTACATGATACAATTGAGGTTTATATAAAGATTTTCATGGTTGATTTATCCGTATATGGATGATCCTTCAAATTCTTATGAAATATGGAGTTACTTTTGTAGTTGTGAGTAGAAAAATTCATATTTGTAAATTGGGAAAATTTTCATTTCATAGGCCAATAAGTTATAGTCCTCAAACAAAACATATCCATGAAATTAATGGAATTTGTTCTAGAAAAAATAAAGGAGATAAAAGATTTACCTAAACCCACGATAGTGAAAGGTATAATTATTTTTTTAGGCCAAACATGATTTTATCATCATTTCATCCATGATTTTTTTTAAAAATACATCCCAATAACTCAAATATTTCCTATTTATATCGCATTTAATTTCATTGAATGTTTCAATAGGTATTAAAAACTCTAAAAAATAGTATAGTGGATACACTTTTAATTATATCACTTGATTGGGGGTTGGTTTTTTAACTGATGTGTGATGCCACTGACTTTTTGTTAGCGTTGTTTTATGATATAGAGTTGGAAACATCTTCCTACCTATTAATGATGATATCCATACACTAAATGAGGCTCAAATCAATTACATGACTATAGAGAAGAAGTTACTATAAATGGTCTTATATTTTGATAAATTTGTGTCTTATCTCATGCTCTCTAAATTTGTAGTTCATATTGATCATAAAGCACTGAAGTTCCATCTATGTAAAAATGGATTCCAAATTTTGATTAATTTGGTGAATTCTACTTCTGATTTTTTTTATATAGTCATCAAAGACACAAAAGTGACTAACAATGTAATTTATGACTATTTTTCTAGACTCTCACTACCCAGTATAGAAGAATACAATGAACTAAATATTAAGTATGATTTTTCAAATGAAACCCTTTTAATTATGGAAACACAATAATTAATATGGTTTTCAAACGTCATAAAATGTTTCCACATAGGATAATTTTATCCATAGATCTCCTATCAATAGAATAATAAATTATTTTTAGATAGTTCTTGAAATTACATAGATGATTATCTTTTATTTAAGTTTCATATTGATATTTTGATGTAAAATTTCATCCCAAAGGAATAAAATCAAAGCATACTCAAAATGTGTCATATTTCACCTATTATAGTGCATTATAGGATTCAACTTATAATGGATAAGATCCCAAAAAGAATAATATTCTGGCCCACACTCTATCGATATGGGAGGATTGTTGTAAAAAAAATTGACCAGTACTAGCAGACGGGCACCATTGGAAAACCTGATGGAATAACCAAGAAACGTATCATTGAAGATGAGTTGTTCAATGTATGGGAAATTGATTTCATGGGACTATTTCCAAATTCTTAGGGTAAGTAGTACATCCTAGTCAGCATGGACAATGTTTTAAAGTGGGTAGAAGCTGATTCCACCACCCATGACATAGTAGAGGTGGGCATAAAAGTATAAAGGAAAAACTGTTTCTATAGATTTGGATTTCCCAATTACTCATTAGAGATTAGGGAACATTATTTAAATATAATTCCATTAAATTACGTCATGAATAATATTTAATTTCATACAATAATGGAATACCATATCTCCCATTGATGATCAGGAAAGTTGAATTTTCTGATGAAGAGATCAAACAAAATATGAAAAATAAATTGATTATAGGTTGGAAAGATTGGAGTCTAAAATTGGATGATTCAATTTGGAAATATCACGAAACATATAAAAAAACCATTGGAACAATGCTATTCAGACTTTTTATGGGAATCCCAAACACCTACCGGTGGAATTTGAGCATCACAATTATTGGGAAATAAAAAATCTATAATTGTAATATAAAAAATCTATAATTGTAATATAAAAAATAAGGCCAATAAATATTATTGAAAATTGATGATATAGAAGATATGAGAATGGATGATTATGAGTATTTCAATATTTATAAAATGAAAACAATTGAATGTCATGCCCAATGCATAATGTGATGGATTTTCTCACCATGTGAAAATTTGTTGTAATTCAATTCACATATAAAACTATTCCTTAGAAAATTGAAGTACTAATGGTTGGTTCCATATGAATTTGTTAATGTTTTCCCCAATAAAACTATCTAAATTGAGAAATTAAATAAACAAACCATTAAATTAAATGAAAAAAATTTAAATATTAACAAGAAACATTTCAAAAATATTTATTTATTTATATCAGATTAAAATGAAATAGGAGGATGTCTATCTATAAACATAAATTGAATCTATGGCTAGAAGAAAATCCATTTTTTGTTTCCTATAGAAAAGTTATCAGCTTTTACAAGTCATGGAACTTACATTATGTTTCCCTTTTTTATCATAAAAAACTCTTTAAGATGATGGAAAATCACTAATTCCATATACTTTCATCATCCAAAGAACCAAAATTTCTAGGAAATTATGCAGTAAATAATAAATATATGGATTACAGTTTTTTATTAGGGTTTTAAAATCTCAAATCTAGGGTTCTCGGGGAACAATACCCCTTCATACCCTCTTCCTCCCCCTCTATAACTTTCCCCTCCCACTCCCTTCCCACCCTTTGATAGTGCCTCCCTTATTTCCTATCATCCTCTTTCTCCATTGCAATTCTAAAATCCATCCCCACATCCTACCACCAGAACCATGACATCCACATATTTTCAACTTCTCCTTGCTCCCTCTGATGTTTGGGAGTACTTTTACAGCCATGAAAACCTTTTTCATTACATTTTAGAGGATCAAAAAATGAATTTTCCACCACATCTGCATCTTATTCCTTGATTCATCCAACCACTAATCCTCATCATCCCAATACTAGATACCACCTCAATACCAACCTCATATACCTTATCCCCATCACCACCCACAGTTGAGGTTCCTCCAAAGTTCATAAACCCTGCCTACTTGTAGGCATTCCTGAAAGCCCTCGTGCCACTCCCTCCACCGTAACAATCTATACAGAGGTACAAATTCACGCACCCATTTTTTGGGAGGTTACCTCTGATTTTAATGATGGGTATTCTACACACACCATATTGTATTTTAACCCATATACCCATCCCCCATTTTGACAATGATTTTGGTTTTATTTTTTATACTTGTCTTATTCCCTATGTTTATTCTATTTCCCATATTATCTAATGGAAGGGATGTGATTTTTTTACTACACGAATATTTATTACATTCTCATTCTCATTTGTTCATTTAATATCATATGTCTGAGACTCATACCTCTACATTGACCATCAATGAGTCTATATAGCCACCCATAGGACTTCCCCCTGAGGTTTTTACTTGAGTGGTATATGTATAGATATATCTCTAGGAGCTCCAGATATGACCTTCCTGGATGCTACTACTACCACATGAGATGTTTGGTTGGGTTATTCCTTAGGTGTTAAACCCCACAAATAACCACCATGAGCTCATGGATACATCAACTAGTTCCTATGAGAGAGAGAGGGTAGCTAACTAGATAGATTCAATTGATGGTTATTTGTTTCCATCAATATGACTGATGATGTCAATGGTAGTGCTTTATTAGAGAAACCCATATTTTTGTTTTTCAATTTTTGATGAGTTTATTAGGATCTTTTCCTTTTATTTTTCTCTCTATTTTAGTTTATAGTTTATTAGATAATTTATTGTATCTTGATCCACAAATTTATTTGATTATATTCTTAATATTTATTACTGTGATCACTTACCCATTTTTTGGATTCCATATCTCTTTTGTCATGTGTGTTGATGGTTTATCTAGTGAAGGTAACTTTATTATGACCATTTACTCTTGTGCCTAGTTTCAAATCACCATACAACATTTTCCCCCATGTAATGGCCTTATTTATAAGGATCTCTTGATTAAATAATTTAAATTCATAATTTCCATGTCTATCTTTTCTATTCTATTATTTTCCCTCCCACATCACATTCAAATAAAGTGTATACACTTTTCATTTTAAATTTGGATGAGAAATTATTGGGCTTTATTGTTCTTACACTAGGATTATTTCTTATTTTAATTAGTCCATGAGAAATTTTTCAATGAAACCATGCATTAACATGAAATATCATTACACCCATTTAAATAAAATAAAATGTTTGGTTAGAAAATTTTGAATCAATTTTCGTTCTTGTATAGAATTTTATAATTATTTATTTGTTGAGTAATTCTCTTATGATTATTCTTTTCTTAAAATTTATTATGATTATATTATTACTAGTTTTTATGCCCTAAGTGATTTCTCTATATTTTATATTCACATTCATAAGAGGATTCAGGACCAATATTATCATATTCATTTTTGAGAATATTTCATCTGAGATACTTGGGGAATGTAATCTTATAAGAACTTGAAATAGAATGTTTTCAAGGATATAACTGAAAAAATACATTGTTAAAATGATTAAGACAATAAATTTTGAGCCATTTATCATAAAACCCCCTCTATATTTATCTTTTATAATACTGAAAAATACTTGAATTACTTTCTTAAGACCAATTCATGAAATAATCCAATTCTATCCCTTCCTTCCCTACACTTAGTATAAATTCATAATTGACACTTGAATGAGTGTAGGGGAGATTCTCACAATTAATGGATACAGGATTTTTACTAATTATGAGATGTCCGGTGATATTTCCACATGATCTATAGGATGTGGTCTATGGTTCTTCTAGTATTCCATTTATGATTATCATTGTAAAAACTAAAATACTAATATTATAATATAATAAAATTTGATTTTTATTAGAAAGGTAAAAAGTAACCACTACTCAACTAATAAATCTTATGATGGATAATATGTGCTTAGGTGATGGATGTGAGATATGATCAATACATGAATTCTGAAAAAAAGTGAAACTGGATACTTTCATTACACCTTTATGACACATCCTTCAACCTTCCCTAAGCGGTTGAGAGTATGGAGATGCTTTTTTTAAGGAGGTTCTTCATTTAACTATTCCTGATGACCATACATTATATTTGAGAGATTACCCTCTTTATTGATCTTATTGTTTATCATCTACCAAAATAACTTCATCCCCATGTTCATTAAAACCTTATTACAGAATCCCTCATGATTAATATTGTGTTTATATTTATAGAGTGGATCTGTTATAACCAATACAATCCTATGATTTGGAAAATGTATTCACTGTAATAACATAACGTCAATTTTATTTTACCTTGAGTGATTATAGAAAATTCATTGTGATATAATTTTTAATATGACTATAATTTTTAAGAAACATTTGAAAAATGGTAGTTAATGGAATGATGTATTTGAATAATGAACTTCATTATGAGGCATGACTAATTTTCTCTATATTATTGATTTTGGGAGATGATATTTTTCCAATAACACTTTGTTTTGATTGCTTATATTTAATACATGTTTCTTGTTTAAAAATTGTTTAACATGGACCATATTGAAATTATTTTTTCTTGAGGAAAAAAAAATTTTAATTATGGGAGAATTCGATAACGATAATTAATATATGAAATTTTAATTCAATTCTTTATTCTTTAAAATTACTTTATACTATTTTAGGTTGATTTTTGTTATTTTTTGATGAAAATTCATTTGATATTGGAAAAGAGAGGTTGTTGGTAAATATTTCATTTTCATCCATTTAAAACTATAAATTTACATTATAGTGTAATTCGACTAAGATATACCAATGTATAACCATTCTATACAACTATTTCAAGCTTTAGAAAGTTTTCAGAAGACAAGTTCATACAGTAAAAATTAATAACTTACACTGTAAAATCATTGCGTCTCAAAGATCCCATAAATAATGTTTATGTTGAGAATATCAGAAGATATAAAAGGTCAGAGACCAAAAATACATCATTTATGATTAAAAGATATCACTTATGGTGTAATAATTTATAACAGATAAATTTATGAAGACTTATGACATAAAACCTTTTATGCCATAAGATGATGTTGAAAATTTAAATTAAGGTGTCCATAAATTTACCATCATTTATTCATTTTCATTTAGGATCATTATATGTTTTCTTCCTTCACATTAAAAAACCTTTTCATTTAGTTTTTTATCATTTTTATTCAATAATTATGATATGTCAATTCAAATTAAGAATCTCAAAAAAAAATTATCATTTCAATACACCAGTCATCCTACTTTAAATGTCATTTGATTGTTTGATCTTTTACATCATTGGTGAAATATTATTATTTATTATACTACTTTAATTTGAATGGGTCCGTTGAAATAATTACAATTTCATGTTTTAAAAATAATTCTGATGAATCTTGATTCAATTATACAAACTCTATACATGATTATTTCTTCTTTTTCAATGTGCGGCTAACCCACCTACAGTTATAGTTCGAGAGTAGGGGTTGTATAAACATAATAAATTTATAAATGAAAATGAGGGTAATTTATAGGATTAGATTTTAAGTTGAAAACAAATTTCCATCATGTTCCCTTACATGAGCTAGACTATGTGATTTTGAGGGAAAGAATCAAGAATAAATTGAATTAGGCAGACAAGGACCAATATTTTGATCTATTTTTTTATTTTGTATTTTATTCTAAGGCCTTTGAAATAGAAATTTTATCTAGACCAAGGAGCAGTTTCTTGATTTAGGTATATCTAATTTTCAAAACCAAAGATAAATCGGTGATTCTTGAATAACTATGTGGTATAATCCAATACACCTTCTTTTGTTATATTTAAGAACATCCTTAGCATAAATTCACCAAAATTGACCCTGATCCCCTTTTCATCATCTGATGTTCACTAATTATATATAGTTCTAGAAACCGAACCTCTAAAAATCAATGTGAGTAATTTTGTTTGAAGATCCAAACACTAGGTTACTAGCCCTTACAGCTTGTCCATGTGGGTTCATCCCCATACTAACTCTATCTTATGACATTATAGCTAGTGTAGGATGGTATTTCTAAATTTTTAATTTGATCAATGCCTATGTGGATTCAATGACGTTGTGTGGCCCAGTCAAATTTATCTATCATTTCTAGGGAATATATATTTAATAGAAATAGTGACATTTAGTGTGAACCTAGTATTAAATCACACACTCTTTTCTATTTCCCCCTTATTATTACAATTTCCACACAAAGACTACAACTTAAATACTCTTTGTTGGTTAGTTCATGTTTCAGGTCCCTATAACACATTTAAGGAGCCTTGATGTTTATAATATTTTTACATTCGATCCCAATATCAGGATATAATTTTCTTCACACCATCTCTTAATAATGGTTGATCGCAACATCATTTCACTACCTAACCCTAAAATATTCAATATATGACACCTGATCAATAGGGAGAATGGCCATAATTTCGAGATTGAACCATTATAGTATATTTATTTCTATAAATTAGTTTTCTTCTCCCATCATCATCTATCCTCTTATCAGGGGACATACTTGGAAAATAAAAAATGGACTTATCTACATGAACCAGAACAATGGAAACTTCAGTGGACTTCATAGAAAAGATCTATATAAGATTATTTCTAGTTTCCTAAAATTTCTTGGATGCTTTAGGTTTTTAGGTGTGATGTCTGACACCATCAGAATTAGATTTTTATCCTTCTCATTGCATGATTGATCCATGAATTTTCTCAAAATTCATGCTCCCGAGTCCATTATGACTTTGGACAATTTAGACAATATAATTTTATATAAATATTTTTCTCTAATACAAAACCGTAAGCTTAGAAATAAAATCCATTACGTCACCCAAGATGATGGATAATTAGTTTTTGTAGCTTGGGATTACTTCAAAAAGATGACTAGAATGTTCCCACATCATGAATTTGATGCGCGACTACTACTTCAAATATTTACTAAGAACTACAACTAGATGGATGTACTGTAGTTGACACCACCATTTATGGAGGACTCATGCTCAAAAAACTAGAAATTAGAAGAGAAATTTTAGAAAAAATCTCTCATAATTTCATTCTTTGGTAGAGTGACCATGGACTTCCTTGACATGGAATTCACCAAGTGGAAAATAATACCCACATTACATCCCAAGTTGATGACCTCATAAAGAAGACAGAAATTTTTCATCTATCTTCACCACCACTACCACATAATACCACAATTGTGGAGATATTGTTAAGAACATGTTGAATTTTTGGCTATATTTGTTGTCAGTATATGATATATGGTTCATGTTGAGAAAAAGTGGAGTTTTGGTTTGTGGACTCATGTTATCAGATAGACCATGAGACTCAGCCCATCGACATGATTTGACAGATCTAGGAAATTAGAATGATAATTTGATGGAATGTTAGAGACTATTAGGAATCAGTCTTATGAAAAATCGGTTTTAAAATATGTTGAGTGAGACCAAAAGGTTTTTAATTAATTGAAATTCCATTTATTAAATCTACTGATACTTTTCTTAACATGGAGTTATCATAATTAATGAAGAAGTCCTGATAAAAGCTAGAGTTCCTGGAAGAGAGAAGTATACAATGTAAAGTATTCTGGATTCTTTTCATCGGTGTGAGTAACATCAAGAACAGAATGATGTGAATCATTAGTATGAGAATCATCAGGATGAAAATATCATAAGGTTGGAATATTGAACATATTAAAGAAAATAAGTCACTAACGACACAGGACCATCAGATGTGGTAGACTAGAAATTCATTATTATCAACTCTGACATCAATTCATGTTATAAATTATTTTTATATTTATGGAATTAGAAACATATTTCTATTGGAGGAATAATTGATTGGTTAAAGTTTTTGTGATTGATGAATAGAAAATATCTGAGACGAATCAACTGGATGAAAATAAAAAATGTGGTCAGGGATTTTCATTAGGGTGAATTGTATTTCAAATATGCTAAAGATGAAAAGAATTAAATATTTTTTCTCTTATAGTTGGTTCAAGAGAAAAAGAAAAAAGGTATTTATTATATATTAATGGTGGTTCTGAATATCAGACTGGAAGTGACAAAAATCCATCAAAGTATGATATTGACTGATCCATCAGACCCATGCTGACACTGATTAATTCATCGGACACAGGATCATTGGTATAAGGAATTTAATGAAGGTAGAAATACATTAAAGAAATTTCATATATGTGATTATTATCATAGTAGGTTTTAATACTGCATAATGTTCTCAATGCTTAAAAAATTAGTTAGTACAAAGCATCTATATGATAAGACTTTTAGTGTTTAAAAAAGGTCATCGTAATGGGCCATCATCAGTTTTTCATTATAATGAAGAATCATAATGAATAACCATAATGAATAATTGGAATAAATAAATGTTTGTAAAATTGAAGAATTCTTAATATTTGAGTATATTTGAGAAGATTCAAGGGTATCCAATTAGTATTGAGAAGATCTAAGGAAGTAAAATATAAATAAATAAATGAATAAGAAACTTGGGAATTGTGAATTTCATTGAGCAGGAAATAAATTTTATTTCTCACCTTTGTTATTATGGTCTTCCAATAAAAGGAGATCTCAGTAAATTTATACTTCACTGAAATGATTTTTTCAGGCACACCAGAGATCTGATAATTATGAATCATGTATTGAGTTTCCAATAAAAGTTTTTTTTTCAAGTAGAAGCTGAACAATATTATCAGAGTGAGGTTGAATCCAATCATTGGAGGATGTTCCAATGGGTGATTTTTCATTAGATCAAGCTAATCAGAGTGATTCCATCAGAGAGAAATCCATTGGATAAAGGTTTATCGGACTATGTTCCATTAGATTGAGGAATTGGGAGCTATTAATAGATTCTCCACCCAATTGAATAAGGAAGAGAATAAAGAAAATAATATTGAGGCCAATCATATAGAGCCCATTAGATAGAGGTTACCAGTCTAAGATAGATTAGAATGAATTTTGGTGAGTATATTTTGTGGATAGAGTTTCGATAAAATGTTAAAAGACCAACCACTTCCTTAGAGAATTTTTTATTTTCTTGAATATTTTACATAGGTAATGTTTGATTCAGCTTACTTGTGAGGTTAGTGAATAATTTATGATGTGGATACAAAAATGAGAATGAAATTAAATCATTTAACTATAGATACATACCAGTTGTTGAAAATGCATGATTTTTTGGGGTATTATAACCAGCTGTGAGGAGGGGGATATGAAATAGATAGTGGGGGTAAAACCAACTAATTCTATAAATTTGCGACTATGACTATAGAAATGTTCATTCTTTTTAATTTTTATATTCCAGAAAGAAGACAGTGAATGAATCCATGTTATTGGGACTATCAAACATGGAAAATAGAAGATTTTTTGTACCAAACCATGTAAATATCATGTGTTGCCTTATCTTTATATTTTTGGCGTTTGAATGGATAGTTTTTTAATTTATATTTTAGTGGATCTTAAATTTAACATGTTTTATAGGATAATAATTATTTGTAAATAAGCTTATAAATATTCTTATAAAACAAAAAAGAATGAAATATTCACCCCTATTAGTGGTCTCAATATTATTTAGGAACAACAATGGGTATCAAACTCAGTTACCTATGTAAGATCCATCTAAGAGAAAAGAAAATTTTGATTTAGCGTATAATTGGGGTGTTCCTTTGTTTAATGGAATGGGATATAATATTTAGAATAATATGATTTTTTTCTATCTTCTTTCACATATCCTTTAATTTGTGGATGTGTAAATAGGAGGATTTCCTCCCATCAGGGAAAAAATCATGAAATCTACTGATAAGATAAGTATAGAAGCTGATAGAAAATGATAGAATTAATTTTTAGTGGCTCTCACTAATAATGTTTATGAAACTATTTTTAAATTTCCAACTTATTAGAAAATGTGGGATAAGTTGAGAAGTACGTAAAAAGGGAATGAAAAAGTTCAGAAAGCCATGCTTTAAATCTGGAGAAGTAGATATGAGTGTTTGAAAATAGATGATGATGACTGTACTAATAATTACTTTAGAAGTTTAAATAATATCATAAGAAATATCATAAGTTTTTTTATGTAGTAGGAAGATTCTAAAATATTTAAGAAACATATGAGAAACTTTTAGATTGATTTGATACCAAATTTTTGACTTTAAAATATCATGAAGATTTATCTTTGGATGAACATCATAATATTATTGAGGAATACGAGATGACAAAATCCCCATCTTTTATAAAAAAGTTTAATAGAGAAATGGATTTAAAAAATTTATTAAAAGGAAAAATAAAGATAAATAAGTGCACTAAAAGTCATGTGACTCAAAATCTGAGTAATAAGATAATGACTTCAATACAATTTCCTCTTTCTATTCTAGGAAATACAAAAAAGAATAATGGAAAAGTAAAACTATCAATTGTTATAATTGTTAAGGAAGAGTGAAGTTTTCACATAATTTAAATGGGATGATAGTTAAAGAGTATGAGACTAAAGAAGTTGATGAGAATCTATAAAAAGAAAAGTGGAAGAAACTTATGGAAGGATTTCTTTATGACAAGTATAAGAAAAGTTGACTGAGAAGAATAAACAAGAATGATCCTCATTTGGTGATAAATTAGATCATTAACTCAACATCATTGATCATGTTATAAATCAAGTTAATTATTCATCAAGTTATGATAATGGCTAATAAATTATAGAAATAGAATAGATTTCTCAAAAATATTTGGAAAAATAAATTGACCAGAATATGAAACTCAACAATGAAATAATGAAGTTGAAGAAAGATGTTGAAAGAATAACTTTTTAGAATAATGACCAGATGAATAAAAAATAGACAAAACTAAATTTCATTATATATTAGAATGTGAAGATTAGTGATATTGAAATAAAAATGAAAATCAATGAAGAAAGATTAGTTGACAATGAAAACATCAACATGAAATAATCTCTACTTCTTAAAGAAAATAAATATATTATGTTGAAGATAATTGAATCTCAAAATATGATAGATGTTATGAAAGTAATTCTGTAAAAGAAAGAAGATTCTTTTCTTTAATAAAAATCAATTCTACTTACAACACAAAGTGATATACGAATCCTGAGAGAAAATTTCACTAAGGTAGTTGACTTTAATAGTGAAACATCTAAAAATGTAAAAAGAATGGTTTACTAAATAAGGTCTGTAAGAAAAAATATTTCACCAAGAAAAAAAATAATTATTTTTTAAATAATCTCTCTAAGAAATGTGGTCTATGGATTTTGAAGAAAAAACAATAATAAATTTTTGAAAAAAATCACTATCAGTTAGTAAAATCACAATTTAGAGATCACTACTGGTATTGTAGAGTTTTTGGATACACAACTTATTCATACTGGTATAACATGTATCTATCAAGAAACAGGTATTATTTAATAGGGATATATGATGATAAAAGTAGATAAATTTTTCCTAAAATACATATGGAACCCAAAAAAGGAAACTTATAAGATGAATAAAATTGAGTTTTCTAAGAAAGATAATAAAATTAATAAAGATTAGAATTAAAATAAAGACTGATTAGTTATATGGAAAAAACAAGCTGGCATGGATAGAAAGTTATAAGAGGCACAAAAATCATCTAAAATAAAGTGTAAGAAAAATTGTTTCAAAAAATGTGAAAAAATATGATAAATAATATCCATAGATTTTGGTCTAAAAAGATAAAAAATGCAAGAGATATGAGAAGGAATAAAATTTTTCTGAAAGTAATTTATCAATCCTATCAGAACAAGTGGAAGGAATGAAATTTTTTTTACAAAGACAATATAGAAAAAATTACTTAAGAGTAAATTTACATCCTTATCCAGAAGATTCTATAGATAATGAGATACTTGTTAAAAAATCTCAGAAGTATGGATGGAAAGAGAAAATACATCCCATGAAAAATCTAAGAAGATGATTTAAATGAAATGACATATAGGGGACTCTCAATCCGATTGATTCTTATAAAACCCTACGAAGGTTCCTCTTTATTCCCAAAATATTTTTTTGTATTAACTTTTAGGGAACTAAAGGAGTTGAAGTAAGATACCTGATATCTTAGTCTCTTACTCTTATTAAAAATGAAAGTCATGAGGTTGTGAGAAATGATTATTTTTGGAAATTATTTTTTATACACTAAAAAATTTAGATGTGTTTGTTAAGATATATGTAGGATACTTTAAGCATAATGAAATCCTTTCATGATTTCCCCAAAAAAAGATAATGTTGAATACAACATCAAAATGTATTTTATAAAAGATTTTTTTGGAAAACATTGATAACATTTACTATTCACTCTTATTTTCTACACAGTGTTCAACCAGGTAGACATATATTAGTTAAGTTAACTTATATTTTCTAAGAAACTCATGTGATACTTTTATTATCTGGAAAAATAATTTCTACACTTTGAGGTAACAACTTCCATTATTTTGAAATGAGGAAATTACTTATAGGGGAAGAAATTTTCAATGATGAAACCTGAAAATTTGATTATTAATAATGGGGAGAGATTTAAAAAATAGGGAGAGATAAAAAAATAGGGGGGGGGGGCAGAAAGGAATAGATATAATAAAATTGAAAAAATAAAACAACAAGTGGTATTTTTTTGAAGAGGATGAAGTGGATATTGAGATAAAACATAGTAGTGGATATTGTTAAGCCCAAGTTTAGTTTTTGTTATATTTTTTTTAAATATATGATATGTGGTTGATTTTTAGAAAAGGGGGAGTTTTGGTTTCCAGAATCACCCTTTTGTATTGAACATTGGTTTCATCCCATTAGCATGAATCAAGAAATCAGAATAATAATTTGATGTAAAGTCGGATACTTTTGGGAATCAATAACTGGAAGAATTAGACTCAAAATATGCTAAGTGAGATCAAAAGGTTGGGATGTAATGTAACATACATGTATTAAATATGAGGATTCATTTATGAACACTGATTAATCCTTAATCATGAGAAATTAAAGATATATGATGGTGTTTGAGGAATAGAGGAGAATACAATGTGAAGTATTATGGATACTGCTCATCAGTGTGAATAACATCAGGAATATAAGGATGTTGATCATTGGTATGAGAATCATTGATGTGAAACTATTAGAAGGATAATGGTTTGATTGTACTGAGGTAAATATGTCATTATTGAACACCCGTCCATCAGACGTGGTATAACAACAATTCATCATAATGAACCTTGAATCAAAATCATGTTATAAATTTTTGGAATCTTTAAGACATCAGACACATAGTTATATTGGAGGAAAAATTGTGTAGCTAATGTGTTTGATATTTATGAAATAAATAAGAATAGATACAGAAAAACTGGATGAAAATAAAAAATGTTGTTAAATATTTTCATCTCGTCGAATCGAATTTAAAATTGGGTCAAATGGAAAATAATTCATACTTTTTCTCTTAAAATTGGTTCAAGAAAAAAATAACAGAAGTATTTATTTCCTATTAATAGTCGTGCCTACTATTGGACTAGAGGTGACATTGATCCATCATAGGGAGATAAAGACTGATCCATCAGAAGAGTGATGATATTGAAAACTTCATCAAATACAGGATCATTGGTTTATAGAATTAAAGAAAAAGAGAAATACTTTGAATACATTTTAGATCTGTTGTTTGTTTCCAAATTATTGTCAATAGAGGATTTTAATTTTAAATAATTTTCTAATTTTTTTGAAAAGTGTTTTTCAATTTGTAAGAAGCATCAATATGATAGAACATTTAATGTTTACAAAAGGTCATCATAATGGTCCATTGTTAGTAATTCATCATAATGAAGAATTATAATGAAGAATCATAATAAAGAAATGTATGTAAACATGGAGAAGCCTGATGATTTGAGTATATTTTAGAAGATTCAATAAGCTCCCATAATGATTAATAAGTGTGGAATAATAAAAATATGAAGACTTAAATGAATGAGAAGCTTATGAATTATGATTTTTTGAGTGGGAAAGGGATTTCATTTTTCCCACCTTTTCTATTCTAGGGGTCCTATAAAAGAATATCTTGGTACATTTGTACATTTCTAACTTGATATATTCACATAAGATAGAGCTCCAAAAACTGTGGAGAAATTATTGAGTTTCTTAACAGAGTTTTTTAGGATGAAATTGAGAAATATTATTAGAGTGATGTTCAATCTGATCATCACATGATGTTACAATGGGAGAAATTTCACCGGTGAAAGTCCACTAGAATGATCCCATCAAAGATACATCCATCGGAGTAAGGTTAATTGGAATGTGTTCCATAAAATGGATGAATTTGGAGATAATAATTGAATTTATAGTCAATTAAAGAAGAAATATCATAAGGAGAATGAGACCAAGGCCAATCGGTAGAGCCCAAAGGGTAGAGGTTACTGAACTGAGGCTTATCAGACTAACTTTTGTAGTAGATGTTTTCTGGATATATTTTCTAGAAAATATTTCAAGACCAACAAGATTGTTAGATAATTTTTGATGTTCATGAAGATTGTATATAGGTAATGTATGGTTTTGTTTACTTATAGAGGAAGTGAAGATTTTTTTTCTGTGGGTCAAGTGAAAAGAAGGAATGTAAATCTTGTAATTTTGTATACTTACTAGTTCTTAAAAATGATTTATTGTTTTTCTGGGGTGTATAACCACCTATTAATAATGGGAAACAAAATTGATAGCTGGGGTTATAATAAAATATAATAGAAATTTTTCCACTGGGATCGTAGAATTGTTCAATGCTTGTGCCTTGGTATTATAGAAAGAAGATAGTGAAAAATCCATGTTGGTGGGACTATTCAACATAGAAAGAAGTTTGTTTTTTCACTAAACCTTTTAAATATTATGTTTTCCTTTATAATTATATTTTTTTCATATGAATGGTGTGTTTGAGAATTATATTTAAGTAGATAGTAACTTTAACAATTTTCATAGGTAAAGTAAGTTTACTAAAGATGTTGAGAAACATTCTTCTAAAAAAAGGAACCACGGACCCCCCCCCCCCATTCTCAGTGGTCTCAATCCTATTTAGAAACAAAAAATTTAATTCTATAAAATTCTAGAAGGCCCACACCTATAGAAGTACTTTGGAGAAGGAATGGATGAATCTCAAATTAGGAATCAATAAAACCAAAAATTTCAACAAAACTGACAATATCAGGATCCTTCCTTTCAAAAAAACTGTATAATTGTATCACAACAATCAAAGTTTTTGTTAATATATGATTAGTCAAGAAACACCGAGAAATTATGGACCACCTAGTTAACCACCTTGAAATTCATCTCTTTAACCTCAAAAATCATTCCCTCAAAAACATTTCTCCCCCATAGAGCCCATAAATTTCCACCTAAACAACAGTTTCAACAACCTCCCCTGTGGAAGCCACAACAATCCCCACATCAACAATAAAATCTTGAGAACTTGTCCACTACCATTGTTATAAGGAAAGATTATATAATTAATATGCAATAAATATAGATGCATAATCAAAGGGCTACCCTCCAAAATCTTTAACTCAATGTGGGAAAATATCTAAAACTCAATTAGACTAATTACCATGTATGTTTCCTAGTAATAAAAATACAAATATGCGAGAGGAGGCTAATTATATGGTCCTCTAAAGTTTATAAATTCTAAATTTTCAGCATCCATGAATAGGCTATGAAGATAAGTGAGAAGAACCTAAAATATTCATGACAATCATCACCAAAGATAGTGATGATATCACACATAAAGCGCACCAAAAACAAAATTCGTAATCAGAACCAGCTGAAGAAGCTCATATAAAGGAGGAGTATAAAAAATAATATGTTTATGTGGAACCACCACCATTCAAACCCCATATTCATTCTCTAGAGAGAATGAGACAAGGAAAGATATATATAAAATACAAAAAAATATAGATTCTTAAAAGTTACCCATCAATATCCCCATTGTGGAGGTTATATCTCATATACTAGCTAATGTGAAATTCTCAAAGGTTTTTATTTCCAATAATAAAAAAATGGAAGACCTAGGAGTCATCACCTCAAATAAAGAATACTCTACAGTTATTCAGTGGAAGATCCCACTAGAGAAGTGATAGCCCAAAATTTTCTTGATTCCCTTCAATATAGGGACATTGAATTTTGATACAGTCTTGCACAACCTTTAGTGATTTTGTTAATATCATAATTATTAGTGTATTTAGAAATTTAGGGACACAATATATGAAACCAAAAAATAGTTTCACTTTAACTGGATGAATGACCAATCAGGTACCCTTGAAGAATTCTCAACGTTGTTTTAGTCAAGGTTGTAAAAATAATTTTCCCACTGGTTTTATTATCCTTGTTATGGAAGAATAAGTATATGTCACCATAATTTTAGGGATACCATCTATTTCCACTAGAATGGTATTGATTCTTGCGAATCAAGGATGGTTAATTATCATAGTTTGTGATGATAAAGTACTATTAGATTTTGTGAAAGCATAAAAATGAGGAGATGATTCATTTTTTATTCAAGATGTCTATTCAACTTATGAAAAGTAATATTTTTTAAATATTGATAATGAAAGAGTGACCCTATCTTCTGATGAATATGTGTGCAATTATTATGGGAATTTTAATTATAGAAGACATCTAAAAATGTATTCAATCCCACCATTCATAACCTCAATCATAAAACCACCATATTTTGTGTTTAATACTCTATCACACACATTTAAATATTATTTTTTATTAATTGAAGATTGACTATCGATTATCATAATCTCATAGTTGAACCAAGTGCATGAAGTGAAGCTAATTGAATTCTTAAAGGGGGATAGAAACTCAATTTCTTGGGATGTGGCTGACAAAAAGTGTCTCAATCCCATGATTTTTACACAAATATTTCTCTTAGAGGAAGGTTTTAAAACAAAACATCAACCACAAAGGTGGATCAATCCATTGATAAATGTAGTAGTCTATAAGTAAGTATTAAAGCTTCTCGACACTTGTATAATATTTTCCATCTCTAACAGTGAGTAGTTGAATCCATTACAAGTCACCCTGAAGAACTGTGGATTGAATATATTTAAAAATAATAAAGATGATTTAATCTCAAATAAATCCATTATTGTATAGAGAGTATCTGTTTACTATATAAATCTCACCATAGCGACTCAAAAACACCATTTTCACTCCCATTCATGAATCAGATGTAGGAGAGGCTACCTGGGAATTAATTCTATTATATTCTCGATAGATATTCTAGATACAATCAAATCATTATTTACTTATTATATTTTTTGAAAAACCACATTCACATGCCCTTTAAAAACATTCACCAACCAAAAGATGTCATTTGGATTCTGTAACACACTTATGACATTCCAACAATGCATGACACACATTTTCCATGATATAGAATAGTAATTTCTAAAGAATTTCATGGAATATTTATCCTTATACAAATGATTTTATGAATTTTCTAATGAAATTTGGTGTTCATTATGGAATTATATGAAGAGAATTTTGATGGACCGGATTTGTGTATTCATTTTCAAAAAATTTATTGAAAATAAGAACATGTTTTCAGAAATTACCTACTTCTTAGAGGAAAAATACTATGAATTTGGTGATCTTGTTCATTTTTAGGATATTTATGGCCAAATATATAAAATGGGGGAGAACTGAGAAAAATTTTCAAACTAAACGATGTGTACTTATATACACGTTGTGTACATCCAGACTCAGACACGGATTGACCAGAACAAGTATATGCCCAAGTAACCAGAAGTTGGTACATGCCGTGTTCACCCAATACACATTGTGTATACCCTTCTAGAAGTAATTAGAGGATGATAAGAATTCTACATGCCCATGTGGATGGATGATAGGGACACACCATGTGTGGCCACGCTACACGCCTTCTATAACTTTTAAGAAGTGATTGGTAGCCAAAAAATGAGACTACATGCTGTGTGTGGCGGCGATACATGCTGTGTAGATCTCTCTACCAGGCAGCACTAGGTTCTAAGTCAAAAATGGCATGTTATGCCACTTACCAATAGAGAAAAAAAAGGAAAAATGTGTGTTGGAAAAAGTACACGCCGTCTACCTTTTCCACATTCTGTGTAGTTATATTTTCTATAAATAGAAGCCTTGGACTCTAGTTCAAGGTGTGGTGTTGTGGGGAGAAAAGTGTTGATGTTTTGAAGGAAAGAAGATTTACTGTCGTACTACCACCATTCTACTACTTTGCCATTCTACCATCTACTGAGGAGTCTCTACCTCCTCGATGTTTCATGTAATGATCACATCATGTATTAAGGGTTTTGTGTTTATCTTTTTCTCTATGTGTAACTAAATACCATGTGTGTTGGGGTTGTGGGAGATGTATGAGTTGTAATTTAGATTAGTTTCTATGAATGTGTTTGTTCTATTAACTGCTTATTATTCCTCTTAAATAACATCATCTTATCACTGAAAATTATGAACTAGAGCAAGGGAGGAATTTTCATGCACTCAAAAGAAGAATAACAATGAATATTTTCATGATCATAGTAAGTATTCATTGACTGAATAATGGAATAATCCAAATAAAGAACTGTGAAACACTAACTACCATACCAAGAAGTTAGTTTGTTCAGTTCTAAATATTAGTTTACCAGACCAAGGAAACATTGTTACAAATTGAAACCAAGAGTGTTGGGTTATCATGAACAACAAAAAATTATAATCAATTTTATTTAATAAACAACCTCTTAAGAATCCACAACCCCAACACATTTCTCTTCTTATTTTCATCAAAATAAATTTCTCAAATTTTCATTTATCAAGTATTAAATTTTATAATGTTATTCAAATTAAATTACCCATTTTATCCAAACATCAAAAATCGACTCTAAATTCAGAAAACTTCGCTAAGAAAAAAATACAAACTTGTTGTTTGAACCTCTCCCCAAGGATCGTACTGAAGGTTGTATTTCTATTTTTCCAATTTGAGAACACACGATATGTATTTCCCAATACATTATGTATATAGATTTATATTTAATAAATTATGTATATATCTACATATCTATTTTTATTATTAGAAATATTTAAATATAATAATTATATTTTAGTTATATGTATAGTGACATTAAAAAAATTGGATACATGGAATTTAGTCTATTGTACATGTCGTGTACCTCAGCTATAAAAGCCACTGACCACCTGGCATCAGACCATGTCACGCAGACCCCTTCCCTCTCCTCATTTCTTCCCCTGTATGACACATCCCCCCCACTCCCAAATATTTGTATTTTTGGCATTTTTTCTTCTGATTTCTGTGGCATTGTGATCTTCGATCTAGGTGTGCACTTATACACCATCTATTTCAAGTTATTATAAGTGTTTTGGGTAATGTTTGGATCATCCGACCATTTGGCTTCCGTGGTACATGGGCACACTTTGAGGAACACATGCTATGTACTTTTATACCTGGCCACACACTGAAAACTTCTCAAATTTGAACATACACAGTGTGTATGTTAGGTACACACAGTGTACCAACCGTTATCGTGCTCGAGTACCTTTTTCACATGGCCTCACACACCATGTTCACATACATGACATGTATGTTTGGTACATGCCATGTATACCATTTGTTTCTTCCATCCCATTTTTAGCACATCACATGACCATTTTACCTTTATTCCTTCATACGTCTTTTTGTACTTTCACATGGCTTGTCCTGTATTATTATAACTGCTTAAATGATGTCCATGTTTTTACTAATAAACAACTAGGAACACTTTACATGAACATGACGTGTTTGTTAGGTACACGCCATGTATCTTTCCCTTGTTTATCCAACGATACCTCAGGGTGTCTATCCAGATAACATGGGATGCTAACCCACTTTCACTATACGTTGTGTACTCTAGATGTACACGCTATGTACTTTTTATTTTTTCACGTTTTCTCACATTTTCTCTTTTTCTTTTTTATTTATCTTTCTTTTTGTTTGGATTTTCTTTATTTTCCAGGATATGGAAAACAGAGATCCTTCCATTGGGAAGCGGCTCGCCTCCTCCACTGAGGGAGAGTGGCCTATTTATTGTCGGATCCGACTCCGTCCCGCGATGCTACTAGATCCGGACTGTCCGTTATACCAGCCTCCTTTGCTGGCCATCCTTCCACCACCCCCTAACTCAAGAGAGGCTGGTCATAGTATAGTTGCACGTCCACCATCCCGCACAGTGCATTCAAGCACCACCCTTTCTTCCCCATCAGCTGCCACTCCACCTGAGCTCTCCTCATCCACAGCTGGTCCATCCTCAACCGCCTCATCTGGAAAACCTCCGACTTCTACAACCACTCCACCCCCAAATCTAGCTCCTGTTGTAGCACCTCTACCCAGGCCGAGACCTGCAGGTGTTCCCTACCCTTGCATGGTGTTTCCAGTCACCGATTTTTCACACAATAGGGTCCGACATTTCTCGCACTGCGCAATCTCATTGAGCAGCCATTATCTCGATAGCAACATCCCTCAGTAGCTGGGCATCTATGGAGAGTTGGAAGATCATCATGGGAATACTCTGTTACTCATGATCTTCCAGGTCAGCACTCCTATTTTCAGAGATTTATTTTTGGAGTTTGCTGTAACTTTTGAGTTTGATGGAGCTGAGTACCAGAAGATACCTAGAGATGCAGTTCCCATGGTCCATTTTCAGCAAGGTGGCCGACCCTATTCCCTTACCATGACTAAGTTCAGCTGAGGGTGAAGTTTTTATCCTCATCTCATCTCCCCACCCCTAATCTCCACCCTGACCCGACCCAAGCGCTCTGAGCTCATTGCTATGTGCCGGGAGATTGTTGGGTTTGACCACCATTATACCCCTACTTCTCATAAGAGTATCCTTATAGATGACCCTATCCTTCACTTCACCCATAAGTGTTTGAGTGCCATCCTTTTCCCCCTCCTCAAGGATATGGGGGTCGTGACCGGTCATGGCATGGATCTCCTTACATGTTTCATTCGGTAGGACTACCCAGACCTCCCTTACCTTATCATCTTCTATTTCCATGCCATGGTTACTGGTCGTCAGGGAAACCTGAACGATGGGTTTAATGCCACCCGCATTTACCACCACCTTGAGGTATTTGATCCTTCCCTTCCCCATGACCATCTAGGTTCCCCCCAGCAGATGGAATTTCTCATGGTCGTTGACATGGGAATGGTCCGGAAGCAGGGGTGCTTATGTCCTAGCCTAGGCACGACCCCACCCACCCACTGACCATCCTGCCCCTACCGATGCACCTTCTCCTCCTTTCCCACCCTCTCCGGATTCCGCACCTCATCCCACTCCTTATGATATTCCTTCTTATATTCCCTTTACTACCCCACCTACCCCCGCACACTCGGTCAATCTCCCATTTTCCCTCCACCTAGCCATGATGGAGAAACACTTGGTTCATCTCGATCGATGTTAGGACCAACTAGAGTATATGTTGGGGTTTATTCTTCAGCATTATGGTATTCCACTACCCCCACCACCTACCTCTACCTTGGCTCCTGAACCTTCTTCTACAGCTCCACTGCACTTTACTGCACTGGCCATGGATTCAGTTCTTTTATCCACTATGGGCCCAGCTGCTGCCACCACTGCTACCAGTCCATGGAGTGATTCTTAGCTTCCTATTCCGAGTCTAGCTCCTATAACTCATACTTCTACGTCTTCTCTTATGAGTGTAGCTTCTGAGCCTCCAGTTTCCTTAGCTCCTGATCCTTATCTCCTAGTTGTTTCTGTCCCAAATTATGCCTCTTCTAAGGTGACCCCTTAACTGGTTTTTGGACAAAATATTTTCATTATTTATATTTGCGATATCTTTTGATTGTGTATGTTGTGTGTTCTTGCAGTTTTCTCTCACAATGACCATCACACGTACTCTAGAATGTTGTCGACTACCCTTATCTATCACTTCTTGTCTTTCTTCACCAAGACACAAGGAGAGCATTGTTTTTCCACGTTTTACATTGTTTTTTTCTTTCTTGGTTTCATTCTTTCTTTACTTCCCCTCGTTTTGGTCCACTATTGTGTCCCCACATTCCATTATTCACTTCTTATAGAACTTGGTGGACTACATGTGATATTAAGTATGGGTGGGCATCTATTGACCACTTTAGTGTTTTCCCTTATCATCAATCTAGGTGATATAGTTATTAGAAAATATTTTTTAAAAAGTGAAGTCATTTTGGTTAATAATATTTTTAAATAATTAATCCAGAAGTGAAATTTTTTAAAAGTTGCATGCTTATTTTGGTTCTTAAATGTTTTAAAATGATTGCTGATATAGTTTTAATTACAACTTGTAATCATCGGATAATTACATCGATTAGACTAATCAATTATATTCAAGTCATGACCTAATTGTATCTTTATTTTTTCCAACTCTTGAGAGGTATTATAAACCCTTGGTCAATTTATTCTTAATACCCTTTTTATTGAGAGACTCATAGGATATACATAACTACCATAATTTTCATTTTTTTCAAAACATGAGGAATTTTTGAATTACATTAAAATGATTGAGGCATTAGATTGTTTTAACCCCTTTGTCTTCAGACCTACCCTGCATCTTATCTTCATAAAGCCCCCAAAACCATGAACAAACTTTTTAGGAAGCCATATTACAAGCCTATTTCCCTTCCTACCCTAATTCTTTTATGATTTTGCATTATTATTCAATTGAGAGTAAAATAAGGGATTGGAAACACAAGGAAATTTTTTTTGAATCGTCTTGAAATTATTTATGGGGGAGAGCCTCTTGATCATATATGGGAAAAGGGTTCCAAACCTCTATTCATGGAAATTCTAAAAGGTCCCCTTTTTCTATTATTAAAAAAATTTACAGACAATGGGACCCAATACACACTTCTTGGATTTTGAAACCTACCTAACTAAAGAAGATGGTGGTGATGGGATCATCTAAAAAATTTTGTTGAGGACACTTTTTACTTTGAGATTAACTTAGAATATCATGCATTGTAATTTATGTATTTATCCTCCTTTTTCAAGCCTCAGAATTATTTTTCACATCTTTACCTACCAACCTTTAGCCACAGAAACATATGATCCATATTGAAAAGCCATCATGATTTTTGTAAATCATTTTTCTGTAGTGGAGAATCAGATTTCTTTCAAAACTATTGATATAGTGTATATATCTTTGATTGTACATAAATTTAAATTTAAACATCTTGATTGTTGAGTATATTATTAGTGAGGTATATCATCAAGTGGCTTGTTTAGTTTTTCAAAGGTTGAAACATGTCTTAAAATAGGATGACAATAGTTAATTGAATTATATATGAGGAATAATTAGAATATCTCTAGAATTGAAACTATTTTGTAGCTTTTTATAATTTTCTCCTATAAATTTGTATTTACATTTATGATTAACTGAATTCCATCCTTTTCAAATATAGACACTCTTAATTAGATGATTAGATTTTCCCAAGGGAAAGAAAATGACTAAGTATGGGGGAGATTAATGCACCCGATTTGTGTATACATTTTCACATACTTTATTGAAAATAAGAACGATTTTTCATTAATCACTTATTTCTTAGAAGAAAAATACTTTTATTTTAGTGATCATGTTCATTTTCAAGAGTTTTATGGCCAAATACATAAAATGGGGGAAAACTGAGCAAAATTTACAAACTACACAATGTGTACTTATATACACGTCGTGTACATCTAGACTTAGACATGGATTGACCAGAACAAGTACACACCCAAGTAACCAGAAGCCAGTACATGTCATGTTCACCCTATATACGCCTTGTATACCCTTCTAGAAGTAGTTGACAGATGATAAGAAGTTTATTGGCCCATGTGGATGGTTGATGGGAACATGTTTTGTGTGGCTGCGCTACACACCATGTATACCTTTCTATAAGTGGTTGGTGGCGGAAAAATGAGACTACACACAATGTGTGGTGGAAATACACTCTGTGTAGATCTACCTACTTGGAGACACCATGTTCCAAGTTCAAGATGGCATGTTAGGCCACCTACCATCGGAGTAAACAAGGACAAAAGAACATTGAAAAAAGTACACTCCGTGTAGTTATATTTTCTATAAATAGAGGCCTTAGACTCTATTTCAAGGTGTGGTGTTGTGTTGAGAAAATGGTTGATGTTCCAATGGAAATAAGTTTTTCCGCCACACTACCACCATTCTACTACTTCGCCATTCTACCGTCTACCTAAGAGTCTTACCCTCCTTGAAGTTTCAAGCAATGATCACATTAGGTATCAAGGGTTTTTTGTTTATCTTTTCCTATAAAAGTAAATAAATACCTAGTGTGTTGGGGTTGTGGGAGACGTAAGAGTTTTAATTTAGATTAGTTTCTATGAATGAGTTTGTTCTATTAACTTCTCCTTATTATTCTTAAATAGCTTCATCTAATCACTGAATATTCTGAACCGGAACAAGGCCAGAATTTTCATGGATCAAAAGAAGAATAAAAATGAATATTTTCATGATAATTATAAGTATTAATTGACTCAAAAATGGACTAAGCCAAATAAATAACTGTGAAACAATAACTACCAGAACAAGGAGTTAGTTTCTTCAGTTCTAAATATATGTTTATCGGACAAGGGAAACTTTGTTTCAAATTGAAACCCAGAGTGTTGGGTTATCATAAACAACACAACCTCATAAGAAATTTTATTTAATAAACAACCTCTTAAGAATCCCCAACCCCAACACATTTCTCTTCTTATTTGAATCAAAATAAATTTCCTGAATTTTACTTTATCAATTAAATAATTTTTTAAAGTTATTCAAATTTAATTACCATTTTTATACAAATATAAAAAATCAATTATATATTCATGAAACATCACTAAGTGAAAAATATAAACTTGTTTAGTAAGACAAGAATTAACTTATTTTTTCCTGTGGATTGACCCCTTACTGGTACTATACTTCTTAGGGTAAAAACAAATTCGGACACTGATAAAATACATTTAGTGAAATGACTCACCAAATTTCCCAGTAAAAAATAGAGAAAATATCATGTAATGGTCTAAGAAGGCATATTCCCAGGACACAAAATATCAAATAATGGTATAAAATTTGATCCATTAAAAATCTAGGCGATTATAGATTTTCTAAAACCCATGATAGTGAATGGTGTAAGGAGTTTTCTAGGATATGTGGGATTTTTTCACCACTTCCTCAAAAAAAAATTCAGAATAGAAAACCCTTTGAATCAGCTATTTCGTAAGTAAATCCAATTAAACTTTATTGAAGTGTTTTAGTGGGTTTTTAATACTTTTAAAAATAGCCTAATGGCGACTCCTTTCATTGTATCAGTTGATTGGGATAAATACATTGTATTCATGTGCGGTGCTAGTGACTTTACAATGAGCATTGATTTAGGATAGAAATTTGGACACATATTATTCCACAATAATTATACTACCCATACTATAAATAATACCCAAATCATTTACATGACCATATAGACTGAGTTGTTGGTAGTCATCATTACTTTTGATGAATGTCGGTTGTAACTCATACACTTGAATGTCATTGTTTATACTGATCATACATCATCAAAATAACTTCTATGTAAAAATAATGTCAAACCATGTTTATTAATGTGGATCCTAATACTTCAAGCATTTGATATAGAAATCAAATACACAAAAGTGATTGAAAATTTCAATGTTGACCATTATTCTGGACTCTCACTACCTAGAATCCAATATGATGAATAACTAAATATATATGATGATTTGAATGATAAAACCCATTTAAATATGGACAGACAAGCATAAAAATGGTTTTATGACATCAATAACTACCTCAACCACATGATTCCTTCATCCACAGTTCTCATATCAATAGAAGAATAATTTCTTCATGGATGTTTCATGCTATTACTGGGATGATCAATTTTTATTTACAAAATATATTGACGGATTGATGTGATGTTTCTTCCTAGAGGATGAAATTCAAATCAAACTCAAAATATGTCATATGTCACCTATTTGATGACATCAAAGACCTAAATGCACAATTTCTACGATCCGATAAAGTGAAATTTTCTATCCCATTCTCCACCTGGATGCAAGGAGTGTTGTATAATGTTATGATCAGTGCCAACAAATAAGTACCATTGGAAACACAATGAAATGACACAAAACATGATCCCTAAAGTAAAAATCCTCGATATGTGGGGAATTAATATTATGGGGAAATTTCCCAATTTTTATGGGACTTATTCCATCCTGCTAGGTGTGGACTACATTTAAAATTGGGTAGAAGCTAAATAAACCACTCATAACACAAACAAGGTGGTATTACAATTTTAAGGAAAAATAGGTTCTCTAGACTGGATTTATCGAATTACTCTTTAGTGGTTGGGGAACACATATTAAAAATACTACCTTTAAAGGACTGCATGAAAAATATGGAAACTGGTAAAATAATAGAATTCTCTACCACCTGTACACTAGTGGGCATGTTGAGTTGTCTAACCACAAGATCAAACAAATTATAGAAAAGACATTGATCATAAGATGGAATTATTGGAGCACAAAATTAGATTATTCAATTTGGGAGGATCCAATACTGTATAAAATAGACATTGAAAAATCTATATTTTGACTTTTTTATATTAATCCCTATTACCTATCAGTGAAATTAGAGAATCAATATTTTTATGAAATAAAAAATATGAAATTGGATGCTTAAAATTCAAGGAAACAAATTTTACTGAAAATGGTTGAGATAGAATATATTCAAATGGATGCTTACCATAATTCCTCTATTTATAAGGAGAAAATAAGGAGAATAAATGATTGTGGCATAGCATGATGGATTTTCACACTGAGGGGATAAATTGTTGTTATTTCATTAACATATGATATTATTCCCTAGAAAACCAAAGTCCTAATGTTGAAGTCCATATGTATTTGTTAAAATTTTTCCCTATGACACTATCTAAATTAAAAAAGAAAGTTTAACACCCTTTAAAGTCAATGGAAAACAATAAATGATTTACCAATAACCATTTCACGAAGAGTACATTCCATATATCATATTCAAATGAATCTAAAGGATTTGTAGCTCTATAATTAAAATAAATCACTGAATAAAAGTATCCCTAAGTTTGGATTCCTATACTAATGTTAGGATCTTTCATAAATTAGGGAACCTACACTGAATTTCCCTTTTGGGGTTACAAAAAACTCTTTGCATTGTATGAATGGTAACTTATGTAATAAATTTTCACAATCCACACAACTGAAATTTCAAGTAAATTAAACCATAATTATTAAATTTATGGCATAAAGTTTTCAATTAATGTTTTAGAACTACAAATATTGGTCTTTTGGGGTATGATACCCCACAATTACCTCTTCAACCTCGTCCATCGCTCGCCCCTCCCGCTCACTTCTCACTAAGCGGTTGCGCCTCCCCCATTACCTCTCCTCCTTTATCTCCATCACATTACTACCCTCAATCCCAACCTCCTGCCACACAAATTGTGAAATCCACATCTTATCAGCCTCCCCTACTCCCTTCGATGCATGAGGTTGTTCATAGCCTTGAGAACCTTCTCTAGTTCCTTCTAGAGAATCAGTAGTGGACTTTCCACCACTTTCGCATCTCATCCACTGATCCATCTAGCCACCACCCATCAACAACTATAACAGTTACCACCTCCATCCCCACCCCATCCACCATATCCAAATCATCAATAATAATCGATTATCCAATATTTCTTATGGACCCAGTCGAAGAACATACATTTCTGGCTATGCTGGCACGTTGGAGTGACAAACCTAATGCACCCTCTTCTTTAGAGGTTCATTTTATTGATCTCGCTCCTAGAAACTAAAAAACCATGAAGATCATCACCACACTATATCCCTCCCTACCCCATCCTACCACCATCAATGTGGATCTTACCCCTCTCTCCATCACATCCATTGATATGGAGGGGCATATTTACTCACCCATTGTTTGGTAGGGTAAATCTGATTTTGATTACGAAGAGATTCACAAATCATTTCATATTTTTACCAATGTACCCCTCCCCATTTTTAATTTTATTTTGTGTGTATTTTTTGTAATTTTTTATTCCATTTCCTAGTAGTATTTCCTCAATTTTCTAAATGAAGGGACATGATTCTTGACATCACATAACCTACTTACATTTTAGTTCACATTTGGGAATTTCTTCATATATTTTTCATTCTTATGACTCTATTATGGCTATACATGAGTCTTTTAGCCCCCCCATAGCCCTTCCCTATAATATATTTACTCAGGTTTCAAATTTATACTTACAAATCCAGGACCCTGAGACACAACCTTCCTGAATCCTATTATCAGCACATGATATTTTTGTTCAGGCCATTCTTGAGATGGTGAACTACACCAAGCACCCCTAGGAGATTGAGGATATAGATACCAATCCCTATAAGAGACGTTAGATATCTAATCCAATGGATTCCATTAACTGGTATTTTATCCATTTGTACGGGTTATGACATCATTATTCGAACATTATGGGAGGAATCCCATGTTTTTGTTTTCTGATTTTTTGATAATTTTCTTATGATCTTTTTTTCTTGAAAATTTTGTTCACAGTTTTTTTTATATTTTTTTATCCTTATCCATGAATTTCTATGAGCATATTTCTACTAATATTTACTATGTTCACATACTGATTTTTCTTTTTCTACAGTTCTTATCTATTTTTTTATGATGATTTATCAAGTGTAAGTTCTTTTCTTTTAATAGTTTTTATAGGTTCCCATTTTTACATAACCATCCATCATTTTCACCCATGGTATGAATTTTTCTACAAGGAGATATAGATTACTCATAATTTTATCTCCTATCTGACTATGCTATTATATATTTCTCTCCAACATCACTTTACCAAATAGTTTGAACACTATTTCATTTTAAGTTTTGGGTGACATTATTTAGATTTATTGTGTTTAAACCTGGATTATTTTATTATTAGTGTAGAAAACATTGTTCTTCGAAATTAGAGTTTAACTTGAATTCTCATCACATTCAATTTAATAAATGAAGAATTTAGTTGGAAAATATTGAAATCTATTTTTATTCATAATTATTATTTTAGCATGATTGCTATATTGAGTGATTTACTTCTGTTTATAATTTCTTATAGTTTCTTTGTATTGAATTTTTACTGGGTTCTATTACCTAAGTGATATCCATATTTTTTATTCCCATTTATGAGAGGATTTTGGACCAATATATTCATAATTTTTATAAACATATTTATTGAGAAAAATATGGAGAATTTAAATCTCTAAAAACTTGCATTGGAATATTTTCATGTCCATGAATGAACAAATAATTTTTTAAACGGATTAGGGAAATATTTATTGATATATTTATCCTGAGACCCATATGTCTATTTATCCTTCATAAGCCCATAAAATCATTGAATGAACCTGTTAGGATTGATTCAGGTTACAAGTCCATTTTAACCCTTGTTACCGTACTCTTGGTGTAACCCTATGATTCTCACTTGAATATGTGTGGGGGGGATTGTCATTATGGATATACATGATATGTTTTCTACCGAGGAGATGTATAGTGAGTTTTACACCTGATCTATATGATGTGGTCTGTGGTTATTATGGTATACCATTCTTGATTATCCTATTTAAAATATATAATAATAATAATGGGTATTGTATTAGGAAGGTAAAAAATCAACATTACTAGGATTTTGAATCATATAATGGATCATATGTTGTTAGGTTATGGATGTTAAACATGTAATAAGCATGAATGTTTAAGAAAAAAATAAATAGGATATATTCATTGCACCATTATGACACAACCATGTATATACCCTGATTTTTTGGGAGTGTGGAGACGTTACTTTCTAGAAGAGTTTATTCATTTTACTTTGGAGTGTGTGGATACTACATTATAGAGGAGGTTCATTATAGTATCTTCTTTGTAATACTTGTCATTATTTATAAACATCAAATCTCTAATAATATTTGATGAACACCCATTAAACAATATCCCGATTCATTTTCCTTTTCAATATATGTGAGATGTTTCAAAAACTATGGATTTTCCATGAATTTTAATTTATTCTCAAACAACCTTTGAGATTTTTGGTATAAAATATTTTAATATGGTGTCATTTTAAGGCATCATTTTCAATATTTATAGGATGATCACATTTTTACAGTTAGTTTCCAAGGGTTGGAATCAATTTTCAATATTCAAACTAACTTTATTAGGTTCTCTTCGTTGAGTTGCTTGACCCCCCTCATAATTTTCCTCTAGTTCCTCATTGATTTTTTGTAGTGTTTGTGATTAAACCATTTCATTTTTAGTACATGAAAAATGGATCCATAATACTAAAAGTAACCATAAAATGCATATTCCCTTTATATCATTAATATTTTATAGATTTTGTTACATGTTTTCCATTAATTCTTCTACCATCCACCTTGGCACTTTTTAATGCCTTAATGATTTAGTTACATCTATAAATTATCTTTATAAACATATCTTTATTTTGACCCAAATAAAACTCTATAAGTATCAGTTTTTTGGAATATAATTGGAATCCTTGTAAAATTTTGGTTTTTCAACTATATTTGTTTTGGATTCATAAATGGCCTTCTAAAAATAATTTTCATTCAAAACACCTTCATCCTTCTATGTTTTATAATTCTTAGATATTTTACCATCTTCTGTAACTGAGTTTTGTAAATTTTTTATTTGTTCCTCCTCTTTAACATTTTTTTAATAAGCTTCAATTCGTCCTCCTTCAACTTTGTCCTTTCTTCAATAATGACATTGAGGTTTCACATTTCATCAGAAAACTTATTCAGAACATCAATCTCTTTTAGAAACATAAATTTATCTTCATGAATGGATTCTTAATTATCTCGTGAAATATTTTCAGTCTTCAATTTATTGTTATCCTTCTTTAATTATTAGATTCTATTCACGACATTATTTCAACTCTCCCTCAAGAATAAACTATAACTTAGATTTTTATTCTTCTTCTTCTCCTTCTTCAAATATACTTATTTTTTACTGGGGAACTTTTTTATCATTCATTTTTTCACGAATAAAATTTTCAAGAGCATCATCATTATAGTTTTATGCTTCTTCTTCAGTGTCATCATCTTCCCCATACTTATAAAAAAGTTTCCCTTTTTTTATTTACAGAAATTCGTCTCCTTTAACTTTGTATGTGGAATGAATTTTTTTACCTTATTATTTATATATCTTCTTTTATTTATATCATCTTCATTCATATCATCATATTACTTAAATTGTTTTACAATATGAAGTAAAATTCCCTATATCTCCAGAGCTAAGAAGTTCTTAGGTAATATTCCATTATAGTTTCATATTCCCCTTTTTTCCTTTTAAGAAAACAAACACATAAATTTATTAAATTTTTTACATACCTCATCATTAGTATCAGAGTCACTATATTTATCCTCAAATACAATTTTCTTAGATTTTCTGTAATTATAGGTCTTGAAATAGATTTATTCACTATCTTTTCCCTTCTTTTTGATGGTTTTTTCTCTTCTCACTTCATAGGTGAGGATAGCTCTATATAGATCATCTATATAAATAGTTTAATGGTCTCCATATTATTAGGATGATGCTTTTTCATCATATTTATCATGATTAATTCATAAATTCTTCTTGATAGTGGATGAATATTTAAACGTTTCGTCAAGACAACTTAGTGTTATTATATTATCATTTACTACTGTAAAGAAGTCACCAACATATTCATTATCACCCTTCTTGAGATATTCATAATTTAAACTAAATGTTAATAACTTCAAATTATTTACTTTTTTATTTCTTTCATTTATGTTCTTCAATATATCCTAAGTTTTTTTATATTACCGTATTCCTTTAACTATAAGAAGAAAATTTTCATAGAGCGAGGAAAGAATGGAAATTATGACAAACCCATAATTCTACAAATTCTTCTCATCATTATCTATAAGGGATGTATCCTAAACTTGATGAGGGAGCATCAGTAATATCCTCAAGAACCTCAAAACAAATCGACATAATATAAGGTAACATTATATATTTCTAGATATTATAGTTCTTTCGATCAAAAACAATAATCTCCTTACTATTAATAAATTTTTGAGCATCCATGGAAACTTTACTTTTTTTACAACTTCATCAAAGAGTAATTGAAGGGAAACTCCCATTGATACCACTTGAAAGAACCAATCAAGTTCCATATGATCATTGAGAGGGGGAGTGGTGTATTAACGATCAAACATTTTATGTTTTATTTATTAAGAAAGAATCATCTCCTCTTATTAATTAAGTAAAACACTATTTAAAAAAAAGAAATCAAGAACATACACAAGAAAATTAAAATTTAAAAGGTTCATTAATCAATAAGATTAGATATTCCTTGTATTGATTTGGAAATAATCCAATACCACATGAAAAACTATAAAACAATCCTTTGTATGTGGTTATAAAAAGTATAGGATTTCTTTTAACTTTTTAAATCACCATAGTCAATCGAAAATGCCTGTAATCCTTTTATAGATAAATTCTATAAAATGATTTTTTACCTAATATAATAACTTTCACCACCATTATTTTCAATATTTTCACCATTATACTTATACTTTATTCACACTTTCATTTCATGAAAGTAATTATATTTTTTTCAATTTATTTCCTTGCCACGGGAAAAAACCTAATTCATTCCAATGATAGTTTATTGGATGGGTTTTTCCTGTATAATTAAACTGATTTTGGTCTAGTATAATCTATCTAGATATTTATAATTAAATAAAACTAATTCATTCATTTTTTTCTCTGATTATCTTTACATATTGAATGTTTGATACAACTTAGTATAAAAACTATATATGATGTATTTCCAACAAATGTCTCTAAAACATATTCCACTGATCATCTATTAACACTATATTTTTTGATAAAAATATGATCAAAAACATTATCTTCTATCCTCATAACCAAGTCATCTTCAATTTATTCATCCAATCATATCAAACCATCAACAGCGCTTCGCCTCAATTAAAAACTAATTAATAAAAATTCATTGACATGTCAACTCCTTTTATATAGCTAAGGTTCTTCTAAGAGATATGGGAAATTCAAGGTCTTCATTCATACATAAAAAATTATTATTTCAATCTTCTCACTTAGAAAATTCCATTGGTTAACTGCATTAAAAGTTCCTTAAGACTTGGTATCAATGAAATCCTTCAATGTTCCTTCTAACTCATTGAGAATAATGAATCTTCATTCCATTATATTTGGTATAGTGAACAATTAATTATACATATCCACATTTTATAACATTATTAATGTTTCATAAATTCTTCTATATAGGTATAACATTATACCACTCATTTTTCTTATAAAACATCATAGAAACACATCCAATCTATGAGAATATATCCAATGATCTTTCATATATTCATAAAAAACGTCACAAAAGTATTCCAATAAAAACGTCCACTATATATTCAATGTCATCATAAATAATTTATTATTGCCTTCACACACTATCCTTTGACCAAAATACATCACATAGAAACATATTTTTGATGATTTCAACCAAAAACATATATCTGGTGACTCATATTCTTTCACTTGATAATCCTAAAAAAAGACAATTTAAAACTGTATACATTTACATCCAATAGTCATTTGGATATGTCATAATATTAGTCTACTTGAATTCAATTATATAGATGAATCTTCTACAAGATTTTCTTATGTCACTGAATCATATGTGTGCCAATGGAATTTGACTGATGACCTTTTTAGAGATCATTGGATTTTATTCATATGATTAAACTCCTCGACAACATTTCATTGTTCTCTAATAGAAAAATTTCAAAAATTATTTTTTGAAAGCACTTTGTGCTACTACAAATTCCAAAAAAATCATAAACATCGAACACACACTATACTTAGTCGAACCTTAGACTAATCTCTTCAATATGGTGATATCCAAATAATTTTATAGTATCAACTTTTTTATATAAATTATTTTATACCCTTTTTACTTGTCTTGGATCATGTGTTATTTAATTTCTCATACAATTATAAACATTAAGAATAAAAAATATTTTTGAGATTTATTTATTGGACACTTTATTCGAGGTCAATTTTAAACAAGATAGAACAATGATTTATCACAAAACTAATATTGACCAACATAGTATAGTAATATTTGTACCATAAACCCATTCTAGTTAACTCGTGATTATCATATAATTCTAATCCCCTTTTTTCAAAATCTTAAAAAAGAAGGTGATTTGATTTTTAAAATAAAAGAAACCCATTTTAAGAAAAAAAACCTTTATTCAATCCAAATAAACTTATTCTAAACACCTTAAAACTTCTTTTAATGACCTCAAACCGTCTTGGTCCCAATAATAAGACACATATAACAAGTTTAGACTCTACATAATGGGTTCCTCAACTCAATTTTCTTTCATTGGTATTTAACACTTCTTCATTGACTTTTTTGTGCCATGATTATGTGTAAATTGATATCTAAGTTGTTTTATTATAAATTTTCACTTGTATTATATGGATTTATATATTTATTCATAATCAATTCATGGAATAACTATCACCTCAAATATTACAATCGTTGAAAAGGTTTTATTTGTCTCAATATAATATTCTTGAGGCAAGTTTCACGGAATTCACCATGACTTCTTTATATGGTGTAATTACCAACCCATTATTTCATTTTGAAAAATTAATTCATACCATCTAAGGATATATAGATCCATATCATATTCTCTCTTTCAATGGCTTTTGATTTGAATGTTTCCAAAGAAATAACGTCTTTATGTTATAATATAATTTCTTTTCAGGATTATTTATGTTTAGGTTTCCTTTGGGATAAATTGTATAATATTAATTTATAGAATAAATATATATTATTATCCTCTAGTTACTTTCTGAGGAGTACACAAATTCCTTTAATTTTAATATCTCTATTTCTTAAAGAGAAAAAAATAACATATTTAAGTAAAAACTTAGATTTTTTCTATTTTTTGCAGGGTATCTTTTCTCTTCCATATCCATGATATTTAAGAAAATTAATGAATTTTTTTCTGCATAGAAATTATTATTAATGTAATTTTAAACTATAATTTACTTTGTATATAATGTTTTAAAAGGAATATTTTAATTATTTTCCAATTGGGTACTTTTGGATTTTACTGAAAGTGTGAAAGGCATATTCTTTTAAAATTTAAAAAATGAATTGATTTTCTCATCATCAAAACTATTATTTTCATTGAAATTTCCTTTAAATGTTTCCATCGTTATTTCTAAAGAAATTATTTTCATCAAAATTCTTGTAAATTTTAGTTAACATCTTATAAATAGAGAAGTAAATTTTAACTTTTTACAATGAAATGTATTAAATTTTCTTTTATGTGTATTTTTTTATTTTTTTTAATATCATTTATTATTTTCCAATGATCATATGGGGTTATTTTCCAATGATAACATCCTTATTATTTTTCTATATCTCTTATGATTCCTTTAAAATTATTTCTAGGGAACCAGTTTCTTTTCAACTAGATTATCAAGATAAAATGAAATGATTTTTTTTCAAGGGTGTTGTATAGAAAAGTGAATGATTTTTTTCATTACATGATATATGGTCATATTAATTAATGATTGAATGATG
Source organism: Viscum album (assembly GCA_963277665.1). Classification (NCBI taxonomy): domain Eukaryota; kingdom Viridiplantae; phylum Streptophyta; class Magnoliopsida; order Santalales; family Viscaceae; genus Viscum; species Viscum album. The sequence goes on along the minus strand of OY728155.1, from coordinate 183,731,648 downwards.
GTTCTGGTATAAACCAAGGATAGGTTTATATGTTATAAACTAAATATTGTTCGTTACATTATAGACCAAAGATATATGGATCTATTATATCCCTCCAATTCACTAGTTAAAGTAACAGAATTAACATATTATAAATACTCCTAATATATGAAAGGTTTAACTATTGTATGTTAATACTAATAGATATTATTATTATCCTATTTTAGTTTATTCCATGATTAATGTTTGATACTATAGGTTATAATCACAGTTTCATTATGCTAACAATATATTCAAATGTTTCCTTTTATAGATCCTTTATGATGTTTTCATAACATATATTGTATATATTATCAACATCTCTTTGTAAAGTCAATGATTAAGTTTAAGGTAATGGTTACCTTGATAATGTTTCTTAATTAGAGGTTCTAAAATAGTGTTGTTGACAAATATCATTGAAATTTGGAAATGAATAAGTAATTTTTAATAGGGAATAATATTTACGAAGTATATTGAAGGATGTTACTAGAAAATAATAGGAAAAATTCCATATGGTTTTTAATATATTTTCCATATGAACTAATAAATATAGTTAAAAAAGTTTATTTAACTATGTTAGGAAATTTATTTATCATGGTTAGGAAACATTCCTTATGGGTATTAAGAAAAGTTTGGTTACCAAGTAAGATAATGTTATGTCATTCAACAAGTTCCTAACATTATGAAATATATTCATGATCCAAGATGAATTTTCTACACATTTTTAAAAGGGTAGATAAATTCAACAATATAACCTGAATAACCACACGCATTATACATATACAAAGAACAACAACGAGTCGATGATCAGTCTACTGGATGCAGACAATCATACAATTTTTTTGGACAAAGACTTATAAGAATATTTCACAATGTAACTTGATGGGAAAAGATAAGTTTCCCTAGAAAAAAAAATAACATTGGTACCATATATATAACTATAATTGTTTTGAAGAATTCAATAACTACAAAGGGGTAAATATTTAATTTATAAGAAGTTAATGTGTGAGTATAAATAAATAAAATATAGGCATGGGTTATTGGAAGAGTAGTTTGTAGAAAGTGAAATTTTTTGAGTTTATTATAGGCTATAAAAAGATCAAAAACACAAGGTGATGAAGGGAATATATTTTTTAATAGAATCAGTTTGAGTCCATCATATCATACACCATAAAACTAAGAAGATCATGTACTAGTATCAAAGGTGCAATGTAAAGGAAATTTATGATTTAAGTTTCCTACATAATGTTTAGAAGGATATATTTTGATATTAATTAGATAGAGAGGAAATTTTAAAAGGGAACCAAATGAAAATAATATTGAATTTTTAATGTTTTATGTTCCATCAATATGAAACTCATATGATTTGTAATGTTATCATGCAAATAAATGTGAATAAAATCTTAGTACAGGAACTTGAATGAAGACTAAGATGAAGCCTGAGTTACATTAGTTGTACAATTCACCAAGTCCTATAGATTTATGTAGAAGAAATTTAATCAATAAAAGAATGTTTTTATCAGATAATATCATGATAATCGTTTAATGATCTATCATAAGATCGAACATCAGATAGATAAATGTGATGTCATTGGATTGACAATGTGGTGAAGATTAACGAGTCATATTTTCCAGAACCAAGTATTTTATATAGTTTCTACTAATTTAGGATGCATCATATGGAGAAAAGTCAACACATAATATAGATCATATTAGTTGAACATATGCAAGTCCATTATATGATGGAATGTACTGAAGTTCATCAGTCGGAAATTTATACATGCTTTGGTAGAGGAGAGGTATATAGAGAGCCAATTAAATAAGCGTTTATTTAACCAGACCTAAGAAATCATTCAAATAGGATTTTTAAAAAGTGAAACATTGGGTAGAGAAATACAATATCCATCCCACGGAAAAACAATGTCCAGTGGAGGATTTATTGATGAATTCATCAGACAAAGCTCTACAGACATAGTTCTAAAAGTCAATAAAAATGGTTCAACAATGAGGATTATAATATACTCTATCAAAGTTTTTTATCTAGCTTATAAAATTAATAATAAATATGTTCCTTAAAAATGAGGATAAGGATGTTTGAAGAAGGTTTAATATGCTAGATTCCTTCATGTATCTTCAAGAATACACTTGAATTTTTTAGAAGCATCCATTTAATTTTATATGAGTGGAAAATTTTAATTTATTTCCCAACTTTTGTATTTAGAGTGAATATATAAAATAGATGAATGTACAAGATGAAATAGTGTAATGTTAATGCATATAATGAAGCTAAGGTGATGATGTTTTTGAGAAAAAAGAATTTCAAAGCATGGAAATATCTGGTTTAAGAAGAGGAATCAGACAAAGGCGTTGATTAGAGTTTCATTGGATAGTGGTTTGATTGGAGACATTAGATGGTGTTTTTCTCTATAGGTGAAAAAATGATTTTATTGGATAGAGGTAATGTTCCATGGTACTTATTGGAGGAATATCATGAAGAGGAATATCATATAGAGTTTGAGACAAAAGAGTAATTAATTTGAATATTTTATAGGCGCACTAGATGGAGGCTTACTATATGGAACATAAGTCACATAGGATGGACCAAAACTGATGATGTAATATTTATAATGGATGAAGTATACTAGATTTAGTTATTAGATAGATATTTCCAAATGATGTTTTAGGGCGTTTCTTATATATTTTCCATACCATAGATCAGAACAAAGAAACTTTTGTAACTAATAATAGTTAGTATAATCTTTCCTATTGAGCGATAGAAGGATTCTAATGGGAGTTGGCTAAATTATAAAATCATAAGAGGATATTGGTGGGTATTTTCTAGAGATATATGAAATATGGGATTCAATTTAAATACCCCTCACTTATAATTGATAAAAATATTTTTTAGTGGAAGAATCCATGGACATAAGAATGATTCAATGTTAAGGGTTTAGGTCCTCACACTGAGGATGAACCATGAAAAATACTCTAGTGTAATTTTATTTATATCAAATGTAAAAAATAAGGTTAAAATAGTGGGAATGAATATATAAATATCATTACATCCTAATAGATTACATAGTTTCAGTAGTCTAAATATAATAAATATTTAAATTTGTATATAAATAGTAAAAAGTTAGTCTCTACTAATTCACCCCCCTTAGGGTGATATCATGATCCACCTAGGAATAACAGTCAGTATCAGATTAAGGTTCCATTGATTCAGATAAACATGTTTTGTTCCCTACTACATTTAACTATTCTGTATGAAGTTCATATTTCCATAATATGATGAATGTTTATTCTCTATAAGTTAAGAAAGTTCATCTAAAGATAAAAAATACCAAAGTCATCCCTAATTTTAGGAATATAGAGTTTTATGGAAAAAACACTAAAAAACATAAAGAATAAAGAAATTCAAAAGTATTGAAACTTTTCCTCTCAAAACCAACAGAAGGAGTATCCACCACCACCTGAATATTATGTTTTTGGTAATAATTATTGTGAATCTGAGAGAAATGATCCTCTAAAATAATCATTATCAAATTATTAATAATATTACTTTTGAATATTTTTATTTATATATAAAATATTATATGAAAATTATTTCTATTGAAGTTATTACACATATACTTTTACATATGAAGGGATAATATGAGGATATATCATAGCTAAAATTGAGAATTTATGATGAAGATCAAGAACTTAGAAAGAAGATCCAATAATGTTTTTCCCTCACGAAACCGATTTAATGTAAAGATGAATGTACACTAAATTCTCAAAAAAACATTTCACCTTATATAGGAAATTTTGTATCAAAATTTATATGATAATTACATTGTTAATAAATTATTTAAGGAAAAGTTCTATGCTTTTTAAAGTATATTTTATGATAGGAAATCCTAGTAAAATTTTAATGTAAGAAAAATATAAGTTGATGAATGATTTGTATATAATGAGATTAAACTATATGAAGAAAAAAATTAAGAAGAATCACGTAGGATAAACCTTCAAAAAATCCAATAATCATCAGTAAAATCATTATTATTCTATGAGTAAACCCTTATATATAAAGAAGAATATGTTATTAGCGGTTTTGGTGAATAATATATGTTAAAAAATTTTATTTAAGAAATTATCCATGCACATGAAGATACTCACAAATCAATTATTGATGTTAATAATTCTCAACTAGAGATCAAATAAAATAAATTAAAATAACTTCATATTTCATTGGGAGAGATGAGTATGGAACATAAGGAAAAGATAAAAAAATTATAAGTTTTATTTAAATAATAAATGATGATTCTTATAAATCAAAAGATAACTTTATATGTAAATTTTCTTGTGCAAGTTGTGAGATTGTGAAAAAAAGAAGACACCCAAGATGAATCTTCACATAATGATGAGATAAGAATAACTTTTTTAGTATCTAAAGATAGTATTATGTTAAGAAATAAGCTATCCAATGATATGATGAATGTGTGATCAACGAAATAATCCACTTCTGATAAGTTGAATAAAGAGTTGACCCAACAATCTGATGAATCTGTTAGCACAAACTCTCTTAATATTTTGGTTAGTTTTAATTTTATAGAAAAGGGGTAAATATTATATTGAAATCCACATATTTTAAGAAGATATAATTTATAGAATAAAATGGAAGAATTTACTTCATAGATGTCTCTAAGAGCAATGTTTACGCCACCCAAAATGTAACATAATAGAATAATTTTATGCTTATTGGTTAAAGTTGGTGCTATTGAATTTTTAACACCTCGCTCTCAATTGTTGGAAATAAATTCAAGGTATTCAGAATAGAGAAAACTAACATTGAGGTTGAGAAAAGTGAATGGAAAAAAGAAAACATGTCTATGTTTTCTATACCATAACAAATGAAGAAATATCTACTAACATCCAGTAAATTTTTATATCTTAATGATTTTTGTGGGAGTTATGGATGAAATGGGAATTGGGAAGAAAAGTGTTGGTCTCATTCTACAAATCACAAAACATGTATGACTAATTTAAAGAGGCTAAAAAATATGAAATGATATTAAAGGAACATAAATTGTAAATATACTTTGGGTTGTAAGAAAAAATAAACAAATATGATTCTTACACCCAAGATGAATGTATCTAATGTTTTCAATGCCTAAAAATAATGTTACTTATATAAAATAAAATGATAATCCATGTATATTTGTAATCTTTCCATGATTGTAAAACACAGAAAAAGAAATCATAGAAAACAATGTCTAAAAATCTGATAAACACATAAGTGGATCGAGATGGTTGAATACATCTCTGATGTACAAGTTAAAGTTAATTGGATGTTCCCTTTAAAGAGTAAATAACATAAATATAAGAAGCTATATTGAGGATGTGAATTGTTAATCCAAACTAATAATAATTTCCTGAAAATGTTTCCTAGTTAAGAGAGGTTTGTAAATAAAAATTTAAAATCATCAGAAGTAAATAGTGTTATAGTTAAGAATGTTCAGTACATGAAGATAGATGACAATATTTTTTATGTATTACATGGTTCTGTAGATATAAAAGATGGAGCAAGGAAGAAATTTGGAAGTATAATGAAATAAAAAAAAGTTCATGATCCTTTCTTTCTGATGTTAAGTAGATTACACAACACTATAGTGAGCATAATAAACCCATTCCACCCAAGGGGGTTACTACATAGAAAACAAAATGTGAAGACTTGAATAAAAGTGACAAAAAGTTAACTTCTGGATCATGAAAAAAATCTCATCATTGTGGCTCTATTTTATGATCCTAAAATAATCCAACTTATTTACTTATGGATTTTATATAAATTAAAAAAAATGGGGGATTGATGGTGATGATATTTAGGGGGAGTCCTGAAGTAGAAATATTGAGCTAGAATCTCTTGAATTCTTATAAGGTGTTGTGGAAATCCATACCAATAAAAATTGTCTTCCAAGTATAAATACTAAAAATTTTGATGATGGATAATGTTAGAATCTATACTCCTCTTTGAGGTACATTATCTATATTCCCACATTCAAAAACAATTAGGTATTAATGGTAATGATACAAATGTTTTACTGGTAAAAAATTTTGTTATAGATTGCAATGTAGAACAAATCCATCTCATGTTTTAACATATATGTTTTTTATATGGATATTAAGATAGATGTTAAAAATTTTGTTGAAAAAAACATATGAATTATTCCCTGTAAGAATAATATGAAAAGTTAACAACACTTGGTGAAGATTCATGGATGGCATTACTTCCCATGTTAATAAAACATGTTTTCTACACTGATTATGGATCATGTACACTTATCTTTTATTTATATTTGACATATTTCTTTATGAAAATTGGGGTTTTTATTTTTCACATGAAGTGTGAAGTTTATAGCTATTTTTGTAAAATAAAACAAGGAAATAAAAAAAGTTGTTAATAATGATATACCCTTTTCTAAAAAATGTTATCAATAGAGATTAAAAAATTCAATTCATTAAGATGGAGATAAAATTTTCTATCAATTAAATATATTTTATACTGATCCTTTGAAATCATTTTCAATATAGGGGGAAATATCTCATTGAATTTAAAAAGAATCCAGTGTTGATGAAAAATCCAAAAGGGGATACTGAAGATATTTTGTGATGTTTCAATAACGTATATTGTATATATTCCAATAATTTATTATGAATTCAATGAGGAAGTTTATGGTAATTGTTTATTAGGTAATTGTTACAAGGTAAATGTTATTGGATAGTGTTTTTGATTACATTCCTTGATATTTGAAGATAGAAAAGTACTAGTTGAGAAAATGATTGAAGAATTATACTGTAGGAAGTTACTAAAAATTCATAGGAAACATCCCATATGTTTGTTAAGAATGTTTTCGTATGAATTTATAAAAAGTATAATTATGCTTCCTTAAAAAATTTAGGAGACTTCCCCTATCAAGTTTAAGAAACATTCTATATTGATATATATGAAAGTTTCCATACCAAGTCCGATGACATTATATTGTTCTATTAGTTACAAACATCTTGAAAGTAAGTCATAATAAAAGATAAATTTTGTACATGTTATTACAATGGTAGATAATTTCAACAGTAGCTTAGTTACCCTAGCCTTTTACATATAACATTTCATGTTTTTAAGAATAATTTTATATCAGAGTACAACACAAGGATAATTAATTCTAGTGTCTGGGAAGACTAGGTACATAGAACATAAAACATGGGGCAAAAAAAACTTCATTATTTAATCTCTATAATGTGATCCTAACTTCCTTTGAGCCCTTAAATCTTCATAGGGTACCCAAGAGAACACATGAACAAAGGGATGATCTAAAAATCCATGTAAGGGAATGAACATAAGGATGCATCTTAAGCACATGAGTTATGAGGAATGACATAATGATATCCAAAGCATGGAACATATGAAATAATATCATATATGTTTGGATTATTATAAACATGGAATCATATTAATTTTGAAGAAACATAAAACATGCCTTTAGTATGAGTCTAGTATAACTTCCAATCCTGATTCCCATTTTAGTATGGGTCAAGGCTAACTGTCATTCCTGATTCCCATTTTAGTACAGGTCAAGCATAACCACCAATCCCGTTTCACATCACATCTCATGAGACTTAACTTTACCCAATGCATTGTAGCACTATCTGGGAGCACCCATATAAAGAATTTCATGAATACTCTTTCCACAAAAATAATCATACATAATTAACCAAACATAAACATAAGGGTATCCAAGGAAATATTTGGGTACCACAATGATGACATAAATCATAACCAATGGTTGTATCATGAAAGTTTCCATGAAATAAAGTTATTAAAACATAAATGGGCATTACTAAGTTAAAATAGGTATATAACATGTTAATTGAAGTCAAACAGAATTCACAATATATAAGAAATGTATTTTAGAAACATCAGCATTAAAACATTTTTGTGCTGTTTTATGGAAAATACTATAGATATTTTAAAATAGAAAAGAGTTCAACATCTTATATAAAACCATAATTGAACAAAAAATGTTTTAATAGTAAATTTTTTTATTTTATAAAGAAAATGTAATCATAAAAAATAGGATAGATTTCACTTTAAATTGGTTAAAAATTCTGGAAGTTCCCTTAAAACTGGTTTTCTTATTCGGAAGTACTAAAGAGGGAATATTTTAAAAATATGTATATCCCCAAAAGATATTAATGAAAGTGTCCTTATAAATGAATTTTTTAAAAATAAAAATAATTTATAATATTAAATAATCATATAAAATAACTCTATTTTTATATAAATAATGTTAAGGCAACCCGAAATAACAAAGAAGGTTTGGTTAGAATTCGTTACGGTTTATTGGCTTGGTGTTTGGTGTACTTAAGAGGGATTGATGAGAGAGAAAAAGTGTTTCTCATCACTTTTAAATCATGAGGTAAGTATGGGGGTGGGGAAAAAACAAACCTCTTAATTTGGGTTTACACATAAAAAGGCATAACATAGAGGACAATTTGGATTAACATAGAAACAGGGAGAATCCCTTACCTTAAATCTGGTGGTTTTCTCCACTTATTATTAATAACCTGAATAAACAAATTAGGTTTATTTATTTATAATTTCAGAACGTATTCTATAATTAATTAATTTATTATAACACTTTTTATTTTATTCAAGAACTTTTTGATTGGTTATAGGGTTTAATTTCATTGTTTTAGGTCCATTTGCTTCCTTGGTTTTAATAATTGGTTCATGTTCAGAATAACACGTAGGATAAAAGTGATTTTCCAAAATTGAAGTTTTATTTTATTATTTAACATATAGAATATTAAATGGTTACAATTTTAATTTTTTTACTTAGAGTGAAGTTGAAATATTATATATAAAACCTTAGTTATAACAATTTTGGTTAATCAGTGGGTTTGATTACAATGAACATGTTTTGATTTATAACTTAATAACATTATTAAAAAAGTATTATTGAACAAAAACAATGATATATTGCATATATAATCTGGTTAAACCATAAAAAATAGTTTCATGACCATAATTAAAGATGATAATATAAATTGATAAACCATTGTCCTTGAATGTGCTAAATTAGGACATCTCAAACGGTACTTTAATTTCTTTCAAATAATATATGGGGAAAGAAGAGATGATAATGAATAATACCATTAGAAAAATATAATTCTAGTACATGTTTGTTATTGGAGTTATCATACCATTTGAGTGAAGGGAGTTGAGGAAAGAAAAAAATAAAGTAACTTAAAAGAAATGATGGAATTGGAAAGTGGAATTTACCTCTTGAGTCTTCCCCCTTTGAGAACCTCTTAAGGGCAGAGGTTTTGGTATATTGAAGAGACTTGGGGTCTTTAGACATTGGGGATAATCTTTGGGAGAGATTTTGGCAGAATATTGGCAAGGCACAAGGATTGAGAGTAGTGAAGATAAGAGGGGGGGGGGTTATAGTGCAGGAGAGGATGGTTTTCATACTTTTTTAATCATTAGTTTATTAATGTTCCTCAAGACCAGAAATAGTAATGATTCAATTGATAAGAATAGTAATAAATGCATGTGATTTCGAACCAATTGGTCTTACATCATAAGATCATAATCAATGGCTCAATAAATCCATTATTTAGCATTGATCGTAAATTGTCGTATTTTACTATTCATAAAAAATTCACCTATTTTAGAAAAATCTCAAAAATTCACCCTAACCATTTTTAGACCTGTAGAATACAAAAATGAAATCCATTTTTCAAAAATAATTTTCTAAATATGATAATATTAATTATTAATTAAACTAATAATTTATTATTAAAAAACCAGTTTTAAAACATTCATTTATTAATTCTAAAATATAGGTACATCATACATTCACATGAAAATTATTCTTATACTATTATAGGTAAGGTTAATATTCATTAGGGTAAATCACTATTCATAAGGCTAGGTTATTATTCTTAAGGGTAGGTTACTATTCACTAAAAAGTTAAGTTTTTCTTATCGGACTCCAAATAAATTACTAATCGCAACCATGTATATTAGATTTTTGAAATTCAAATCACAGATGTGAAAAACTAATGTTTAAATTTCACATAGCACTTAGGAGTTCATTATGTTTTACTTTCATGTGATTACATATTTTAAGAGAGGAATTTTCATTTATAAAACAATGGGTTGTTACATTCTTCACCCTTATGAAATTTTATCCTCAAAATTTCATTTTACATTCTAAGCCATAAACAGGTGTAGTTTCTTTTCCTTCATTGTCTCCTCTAGTTCCCATGTTTCCTCTTTGTACTTGTGGTTTCTCCGTAGTACCTTGATAATATGAGTATTCTTTTTGCATAGAACATTCTCTCTACGATCCAAGATCTTAAATAACTACTCCTCATAGGAAAGATCGTCCCCCAACTATACTTTCTATGAAGATAGTACATGTGAAGGGTCTGGTATGTAGCTAAGAGGCATATATGAAAGAAATCATGTAATTTCGACTTAGTAGGTGGAAGTGCCAGTTGATAGGCCATAACTCTGACTTGATCAAGGAACTCTGAACGGTTGTTGTACCTGGGACTTAACTTCCCTTTCTTCCTAAAACTCATGACCTTATTCCATAGAGATATTCGTAGAAATACCATGTCTCCAACTATAATCTCAAGGTATCATCAATAATTTTCTGCATAACTTTTCTATCGACTTTGGGCCACCTTGATTTGATATTGAATGGTTTTTACCTTATCTTCCATTTCTTCAACCATTTCAGGTCTTAGCAATTCATGCTCACCAACTTCATCCCAACACACCAGTGTTCTTCACATTTCCCATAAAGAGCTTTATATGGTTCTATTCGGATGCTCAAGTGGAAACTATTTTTGTAGGAGAATTCAACCAGTGGAAGATGTTTGTCCTATCTTTCATTTACATACATAAAACCTTATATCAACATGTCTTCCAATGTCTAAATAGTTCTCTGAGATTTTCCATCAGTTTGAGGATGATAGGTCATACTAAAGTTCAGTTCAGTGCTTAGATCATATTGGAGTCTTTTCCAGAATATTTAGGAGAATCTAGGATCATGATCGGATACAATAGATAGTTGTACTCCATGAAGCCTTACCACTTCATTTATGTAAATCCGTTCAATTGGATACAATGGGAAGTCCTCTCGAATTGCGATAAAGTGAGATGTCTTTGTAAGATGATCCACAGTGACCGATATAGCATTATTTCTTCTGGATTTCCTTGTAATTCTAGTGAAAAATTCCTTGGTAATATTATCCCACTTTCATGTTGGTATGTGTAGTGTTTGCATCATCCCCTTTGAATCATTCCTCTCAACATTCACTTGCTAACATATCAGACACTTTTATGTATATTCAAAAATCTATCTTTTCATATTATCCCACTAAATGTTTTCTCGGAGATCTTGATACATCTTTATGCTCCCTGGGTGAATAGAGAAGGTTGAGTTATGTGCGTAATTCAGAAGCTCATTCTTTATCTCTGGATTGTATGGTACACATAATCGTGACCCAAATCTTACAACTACCTCCTCATCCACCTTGAACTCTGAGAAATTCACATTTTTAACGGCTTCCACCCTTTTAATAATTTCCACATCCTTTGTTTGAGCTTCCTTTATTTTCCCCATGAGAGATTGTTGAGAAATCATTTGAGAAAGGATTCATGAAGTTCTTACCTTAATGATTCCCATTTCCATCCTCTAAATATCTATGAATATTTAATCCTTTTAAATTCTCATCATTTATAATGATGCATGATATTTTCTACAGAGAGCATCAGCCACCTTGTTTGCCTTACTAGGATGGTAGTGTATTGAGAAGTCTTAATACTTGATGATCTCCATCCATCTTCTCCTGTTCATATTGATCTATTCTTGTGTGAATATATATTTCAAACTCATGTGATCAGTATACATCTCACAATTCTACCCATAGAGATAATTACTAAAGATTTTGAAAGCAAAGATTACAACTGCAAACTTTAGATCTTGCATGGGATAGTTTTCCAATGGATTTTCAACTTCCTTGAGGCATAAGCTATGACTTCATCATTTTTCATTAGCACACAACCTAAACCATTCTTTTAGGAATAATTATACACCACAAAGAGTTCCACACTCATTGGGAGTGTGAGTATTGGTGTAGTGATAAGCCTCTTTTCCAAATCCTTGAAACAGTCTTCACATTCATGAGTCTAGAAAAACATTACCCCCTTCTGTTTTTTTCTTAGTCATTGGGTTTCAAAATCTTGAAACATTATTCACATATCGTAGATAATACCTATCTATGACCAAAGAGTTGTGGATTTCCATTATAGATGTTGGCCTGGGCCACTCTTCAGTTTCCTTTCTCTTGGAAGGTTCCATGGATATCCCTTTGTTGGTGATAAAATTCCTCAAGAATGAAAATTCCTCCATCCAGAACTCACATTTAATATAATTTTCCTACAACTTCTCCCTTAACAAAGTCTTTAACATATTATTAAAATGCTCCTAGTGTTCCTCCTTCATCTTGGAGTATATCATAATATTGTCAATAAAGTCTACCAAAAATTTGTCAATGTAATCTCTAAAGACTCTATTCCTTAATCCCATGAAATTTTTTAGAGAATTAGTGAGTCTAAAGGGAATCACTATGAACTCATAGTGTCTATAACTTGTTCAAAGGGAAGTCTTGGGTGTATATTCCTTCCTTACCTTTAATTGGTGATATCCCGACCGAAGGTCCACCTTTGAGAAATACCTGGGCCCATGAAGCTGGTCCACCTTGCTTTCTGTGTTCATGACAAAGCCATAGGCATGCCTTACAAGCCTTGTAATGTTTGATTCATACACCCCGATGGACTTATCTTCCTTCTGTTTTAGTCCAAGGAACTCTATTTCCATCTTGAGATGGAGGGTTTGAGGAAAATATTTAATGAAAACACATCCTTTTGAATTCCACCCAATCCATGGAATCAATTTCCTCTTGTGACATTGTATTCTTGATCATTGTCCACCACTGATCAACTTCCACCATCAAAACGATATACCACCAGTACAACTTTCTCTTATTCCGAGCACTAGAGTATAGAGAATATATTTTCAATTGAGTTAATCCATTGTTCTGCAAGGAGGGGATCATAAGATATGCTAAACATGGGAGGCCTTTCCCACATGATGGATTCGATGGAAACATTCTCTTTCCTTGGAGGAGGAGGGAATTCTACATTATTCAAGTTGTTATTCCTAACTCGAGTCATCTAAGAAAGTACATTAATGATGTTTTTAGAACCCTTTATCGCCATATCATCCATATCATTAGATAAATCCTCATATTTCCTATCATATTGATTGTTGGAATTTATTCTTCTATTTCTCGCCATTAACTCTTGAAAAAGAACGTATAATTAATGGTCTTAAATACTTATCCATTTAGCATAAAAAGAAACATTTAACATAAAAGGATAACCCTATAAAGTATAAGTATATCCTATCTTGTGATTCCTCGTGTTTAAATCTATGTTATCTTCAATATATTTCTTAACATATATTCTTATGGGGTTTTCCCTTAATAATAGTTTATACTAAGCTCATGAATCTACCAAAGCATATCACCCAGGAGTGTCATAACCAAGAGGGCTGCATGGACCGTTGTCGTGGACCAGTACTCATTTGAGTCTAGATCAATGTGGTATCTTTAGGTTTTACCCATAGATACATATGTGCCAGAGCGGCCTCTACCTGCCTGTATCTAAACATGTATGTGTTTGCATGATAAACAACTTACTCAATTCTCACAGAAATTGAGGAATTTTTTCTTATACTTAGTCTCATCCTTAAGGTTCTCAGTAAGGGTCTCTATTCTTAATATCCAAAAATAACTAGACCATCTACTGATACCAATTGTAGTGACCCTAGCCTTTTAAATATAACATTACATGTTTTTAAGAATAATTATACATCATACTACAATCCAAGGATCGTTAAGTGTAGTGTCTTGGAAGACTAGGTACATAGAACATAAAAACTAGGGAAAGCACTTCTTTATTTAATCTCCATAAAGAGAACCTAACTTCATTTGATCCCTTACATCTGTATAGGGTACCCTGGAGAACAGATGAACAAATAGATGTGCTAAAAATCCAAGTAAGGGAATGAAAATAAAGATACATCTTAATCTCTTGAGTTAGTAGGCATGACATAATGATATCCAAAGCACGGAGCATATGAAATCATATCATATAATCATGTGATAATATAAAAATGGAATCATATAAATGTGTAAGAATCATAAAACATGTCTTTAGTTCGGTTCAAGGATAACTACCAATCTCGATTCCCATTTTAGTATGGGTCAAGGCTAACCACCAATCCCGATTATCATTTTAGTATGGGTCAAGGCTAACTGCCAATCCCATTTCACATCACATCTCATGAGACATAACTTTACCCAATGCATTGGAGTGCTATTTGGTCACACCCTTCTCATAATTTTCATGAATAATCTTTCCACATAAATAATCATACATAATCAACCATACATAAACATAATGGTACCCAAGGAAAAAATTGGGTACGACAATTTTGAAATAAAGCATAACCAATGGGAATATCATGAATGTGTCCATTGAAGAAAGTGATTAGAACATAAATTGACATTCATAAGGTAAAATAGTCATATAAGATGGTAAATGGTGTCAAAAATAAGTAACAACATATAAGAAATGTATTTGAGAAACATTATCATTAAAACATTTTTTGCGGCTTTAAGGAAAATACTATATAGATTTTAAAATAGAATAGTGTGAAATCAGTTATATAAAAAAAGATTTGATCTAAAACATTTTTCATAATACAGATATTTATTTTATAATGACAATGGTGGATGAAAACATAGGATATAGTGCACTTGAAATTGGGTATTAATTCAGGAAGTTCCATTAAAATATGTTTTCTTATCGGGAAGTACTAAGGAAGGAATATTTTAAAAACATATATATCTCAGTAAGAGAGTATTGAAAGGGTCTTAATAAATTAATTTTTCTAAACTAAACATCATTTAGAATTTGTAGATAAATAGATAATATAACACCATTTTTATATAAAGAAAGATAAGGTAACCTGAAAGAACAAAGAATGTTCTGGTAGAATTCATTACGGTTTATTGGCATGGTGTTGGGTGTACATAATAGGGATTGATGAGAGAGAAAAGAGGTTTATCACCCTTTATAAATCATTATTGAAGTATGATGATGTGATCAAACATACCCTATCATTTGGTTCTACACATAAAAAGGCAGTCATAGAGGACAATCGTGGTTAAGAGATAAATGGGGAGGACCCCTTACCTTAAATCTGGAGGTGTTCTCCACATTCTATTAATAACATGAATAAACAAATTAGGTTTATTAATTAATAATTCCAAAACCTATTCTCTAATTAATTTTTTTAGTTTAACCCTATTATGTTAATTTAAGACCTTTTTTATTGGTTATATATTTCAATTTCATTGTTTTAGGTCCATTTTCTTCTTTGGTTTTAATGATCGGTTCATGTTCGGATAAACACGTATGATGAAAGTGATTTTCCAGAATTAAAGTTTAATGTTATTAGTGAACATAAAATAGATTAAATGGTTATGATTTTAATTTGGTTACTTATAGTGAAGTCGAAATATTATATATAAATCCTTAGTGATAACCATTTTGGTTAATCTGTGGGTTTGATTACAATGATCATGTTTTGATTTATAACTTAATACCATTAGTAAAAAATGATTACAGAACAAAAACAATGATATATTAAATATATAATCAGGTTAAACCATAACAAAAATTGTTTCATTACCATAGTTAAATATTATAATAGAAATTGATAAACCCTTTTCCTTAGATGTGCTAAATTAGCACATCTCAAACGGTGATTTCATTTCTTTCAAATAAAAAATGGGGAAAGGAGAGAGTATAATGAATTATCCCATTAGAATAATCGTATTCTTGTACATGTATTTTAGAGGTGTTATCATACCATTTTGGTTAAGGGGGGTGAGGAATGAAACCAAAAAGAAAATAACTTAAAATAAATGAATGAATTGGAAAGTGGAATTTTTCTCTTCAGTCTTTGTCATCTGAGAACCTCTTAAGGGGGGGGTTGGTATATTGAAGATACTAGGGGCCTTTAGAAGTGGTGGAGGATACTGGGGAGAGATTTTGGAAGAATATTAGAAAGGTACATGTCTTGAGATTAGTGAAGAGAAGACGGAGTGGGGGGGTTATTGTAGAGGAGAGGTGAATTTTCATAATTTTTTAATCATTTGTTTATTAATTTACCACATGATTAGAAATAGTGAATATTACATTACCATGAATAGTAATAAATACAGGTTATTTCTAAATAATTTAGCTTACATCATTAGATAATCATTTATGACTCAATTAATCCATTATTTAGCATTTATCGTAAATTGTCGTATTTTACTATTCATTAAAATTCAAGTATTTTAGAAAAATCCCTATAATTAACCCTAACAATTTTTTGATGTGTAGAAGAAAAAAATGAAATCAATTTTTCAAAAATCATTTTTTAAATATTATTATTTTAATATTTAATTATACTCATAATTTATTATTAAAAAAACCCAGTTTTAAAACATTAATTTACCTATTCTAAAATATAGGTACACCATAATTTCACCTGAATATTATTTTTATACGCTCATTGATAAGGCTAAAGGGTATATCACTATCCATAAGGTTTTGTTAATATTAATAAGGGTAGGTTACTATTCACTAAAAAAATTATGGTTTTCTTATCAGGCTCTAAATAACTTACTGATCGTAAGCATGTATGTTAGATTTTCAAAATTAAAATCATAGAAGTCACGAAATTATGTTTAAAGGTAAGATAGAACATAGTAGTTCATTATATTGTTCTTTCATGTGATTATATTTTATTAGAGAGGATATTTCCTTTTATAAAACATTGTTTCTTTACAAATATCACTAGAATAAGAAAGCACATTGTGGCTAGACAATAAAAGACATGGATTTAATGTTTGATACACTAGATATAGACAACCAGGTTGATATTCTAAATTAAAATTTGTAAAAATATTAAAAAAATTTACCAGATGGACAAAGCACAATTTCACCAGACGAACCAAGCACATTGTGACCGTATAGAGAAATACAAGAAGTTCAAAAATTGTAATAAGTACAAAGGGGAGTTGTTTAGTTTTTACAAAGATGATGTCTAATAAGTAATGAAATGATTGAAGGATAAGGATACAAAATATATTGTTTGTACAAACATAAAGGTGTTGAGATTATTATAGTATGTACAATGTATTAAGATACAATGTCATGAAGGGTGATGAGTTTTTTAAGGCATCGGTTTGAGTCCATAAGATGATGAACCATCAAACTGAGAAGGATACACAGGGGTATCAAAGGATCTACGTAAATTCCATATTTGATTGAAAAAACCTATTTATATATAATTTGTACATCTTTTTAAAGCCCTTAGATACAAGAAATTCGAGCATAAGACTATATAGAAATATTAAATTGTCTATAATGGTTTATGTTTTATTAGTCTGACACTTGAAAGAATTATGATGTCATGATTTAGAGAAACATGAATATACTGCTATTAAAGTAAGTTGTATGAAAAATAATATGAAGCATGAGTTCCATTAATTGGAAAATTCCAAAATCTATATAGATCAGTGTAGTTTAAAGTGAATCAATTCAAATAAAATTATCAAAAAAGATTAGGATGAATGATCAAAGATCCTTTGGACAGATAGATATATGAAAGTGCAATGTGATTCTATTGAACAAGTGATGTTGTGAAGATGCACTGGATTAATTTTTTTGAACTAATTCGTATATGAATTTTGAGTTGAAGCTGGATACACCTTATGGAGAAATACCTAATTGTCAATAATATCATATCAGTTGAACCTATACTAGTCCCTTATATAGAACAATTCACTGAATTTCATTGGTAAAACTTTTAGGAAAGATTTGGGAAGAGATGACATATGAAGAGCATCTGATATTAGTTCACCAGGCTGAAGAAAATGGTTGAATAATGTGGTGGAAAGGAGAAACACTATAAAGTGAAATACCTTATTCACCCAATAGAGAAAGAGAGATAGAAAAATGATTTAATAATAAAGTCATCATATAAATATTACTGAATGGAGTTCTACGAGACTTTAAAAATCTTGGTAAATATATTGAAAATGACAATTCATAGCTACATTGTTAATGTTTTTTATCAATCCAAGATGAGGAATAATGAATTAATTCCTTCACACTAAGGTTAATTATGTTTTTAGAAGGGTATGAGTGGTAGATTACTTCATGATGATTCAATAAGGATCAAGAATGTCTGATAAGAATCCATTGAATTTCATATGAGAAGGAAAATGTAATTGAATTCTTACCTTTTCTATTTTGATAAAACCAATAAAAGAGGGGAAATTATATTATGAAATAGTGTACTTTTCATGAATATAAATAATAATAGGTGCAAATTTTTTTGTCATTGAGTTTTTTTAACCAAAGTAATAGTTGGTTTAATAAGAGTTGCCAGACAGAGGTTCTGAGTAGAAGATTATCATGCAATGGTTTAATCAGGACATCATAAAGATTTTTAATTATTTTAGGTACAATAAACATAGATTGTATTGGGAATAGGTACTAATCTGAAAAATTGTTTAGAGTAATATTGGAAAGAGTAATATCATATGGATTTTGAGGAGTAGAGTAATTGATGTATATAGTTAAAAGGAATAGTATAAAAAGGCTTACATGGTGGAAGCTGGGCCACATCTAATAGACTATATCGGATGAAGGAAGAGGTACACCATACATAGTTACTAGACAATGTTATTTGACATATATTTCGAGACTATGTTTCAAGGATCAACATATATGTTTACAATATGTTAAATTAAAATATAAGAAATGCTTTTAAATGATGGGGTTAGTATAATCATTTCTATCTAGTGATAAAAGTAGTATAATAGGAGTTCCATTGAGGACCAAAACCTGTCATTTGATAGGTGGAGTTTTTCGTGAGGTATCAAAACATTGAAATGTATTATAAAAACCCTTTACTAGAAATTTTTGAAAATATTATCAGTGAAAAAATCAATGTACTAATGAGAGTATTTTTGGTATGGATTTAGGTTCTCACACTAAATTCAAACCTTGTAAAAATAATACTATGTTGTTTTCCTTATATTATATTCATAACATAAGGTTAAATATCAATTAAAATTTTATAAAAATCCGCACATAATAATAAATAAAATAATTTTGATCAAATTAAATTAATAAAGAGTTTATGTTTAAAAATATCAGTAAATATTTGGTCACTAATGATTCACCCCCCTCTAAAGGTGACTACATGGTCTATTTCAGATTATAACCTTTGATCTAGGATTATTTTCATAGGGACCATAATTTTTGAATCATATATATCCCATATTTTATTAAATATTTATTTCATGTATCATTTTTTATGTTATATTTTTTATGTGTATAGATTCTCTTATGTTATGATCATTATTTCCATTAATGGTGGAATAACAATGGGGACCCCAAAATGGAATCCTTTAATTTTTTCATCCATTTCATAGGATAAAAAAATAGTTTTCACAAGTCCTATTTAAAAATTGTGTTCCACCCTTAGTGGAAAAAAATTGTGAACCATATGGGAAATGAATTGTCTATGTCATCACTTTCATGGGTTAAAAAGGATAGATTGACTAGGTCCTAATGATCTATTTTGGTCAACCTTTAATAGAAACAAAATTGGTGAACCCAACATGAATCTCTCAAATAAAAATAGATAAATTGACCACATTTCGAGCTAATTGTTTTAATGTATCCTACTCAAAAAAATGGAATGCACAATGTTAAATATTCATATAATAAAACACAAATCATTTTCCCATGAGATAAACCAGTTTACCATTCACATTCCATGCTAGAGAATGGATGAACTGAAAACGATAAAGAATAATTGTGTTACTGGTGAATATCTAATTGAGAATTCTTCAAACTTATGAGGATGAAGTTATTGGTATCTGTGTTCCTTGTTTTCATTGGGACTATAGATACTGCTCTAAAAAACACATCCTTGATCGAAGATTATGTATTCATCAAGTGAATATTCTAGAACCTCATCTACAAAAGCAACCTATGTGGGTCTCATAACAACAGAACCCACCTATCTCCATAAACATTGGTTGGAGAACACAATGGTCAAGGTATACCACTGACAAGGTATTATCCCGACCCTCATGGATGGATGTAGTTGTTCCCAGACACTGGGGATGAGTGTTACATCTCATTGAAGGAAAGATGCAATGAATCTGGTGGTACCAATCACAATCGCCAATCTTTTTAGAAGCATATCCATGGAGAATGAAAATCAGCACCTTCATTACCTTTAGAAGGTGGCTCATGGAGTCAAACATAGTTGCATCCCATTTCATGAGCTGCATAATGGGATTCCTTTCAAATATCATCATTAGTGTCATCTTTCCAGTACCCCTTAGTCTCTGACTGAGGGAACCACCTGATAGTTTCCCAATATAAACACTCATGTGTGAGTACCTAGAAGGTCTCTTTACTTGTAGAACAATACAAATAAATGGGAGTGTGATCAGATCCTATTTTAACTGATGAATCCCATAATAATATTATGATTTTGGATAGAAAGTGGGATCATATCCCTGCTCACTCATATCAAATCTTCATGCATATCCTTACATCGAGAATGGAGTAGGTACATTTCCCTACCCCACATGCATACAGCTCATTAGATTATCTTGATGGCACAAGGAGGAAATGACATAGCTTATATTTCCACATCAATCACAGATATCTCCAGTAACTCTTGGAGACCGATAATTTGTGATCCTATATCCTTAAACACACTCTTCTGAAGTGTCACTACATTCTATAAAGAGAAGAAGAGATCCACAGGCATATTCTGGCACAGGTCAGATATAGGGACATACATAAATTTCTTTCCCAATAGCAGGAGTTTCGTATCACCACGATCATTATAAAAATGAGTCTAGTTTGGAGAAATCACACATTATTCATCCCATCCTGGAGGATTATTTGAATATTCTAGTAATGGATGATGTATAATACTGGGTACATACCACCATTTTGATTGGGTCTCACAAACTCAATTTGGTAAATGTCTCAGTATAGGTGCACATTCCTATCAAGGAAATCGATCTTCATACTCCAAAGCCATAGGATTAGGCTCATAACTCTGTTCTTGATAGATTTATTTCTCCACAATATTGAAATCACCTCTGTAAAGAATCATATCCTTGACAATGATGCAACCCGTCAGATTCCATCATATTATAGAAGATAGGCCCATATCCCTACTTTTTACAATGAACACCTACACCAGTATCCTTTAAAGGCTGTCTAGGTTGAGGTGTGTATCCCTTCTCCCATTCCAGAGGTTTTTCAGTATATTTATAATGGTGAATGAAAATTTTTATCATGATCAAACCCATGGTTCATCCATGATTAAAAAATATATTCTAGAAACCAACCACAAGAAGGATCATCTCCCTACCGATGATACATACACTCACTAATATACTCCAATATATTTTCAATAGTGGGATCGTATCCCCAAAGCAATATATGGTTTTAAAAATATTTTGATGGAAATCATGTAGTATGATCATATCTCTGTTTAACCCCAAAAGTTAGGTCAACATAGTCCATCCACGATGTATATTTAGGATCGTATCTCTAATATGCTTAATGATAGTTTCCTTGAGGTTATACTATGAATATATAAAATACTTCAATGGTTTGTTGACACTTCAACCAACGAAAAAGGTTATCACTACCTAAATAATCCTCCTCATGTTAGTGTAGAGATGGATCATAGAGGATATACTCTTGATATCTTCCATGGAAAACCTCCCAATGGTAATATCTCTATTAGAAAAGGAAATCCTCCCCTTTTCTAGACACATTTTTATATAGAGGTTCTTTGAACACAAAGGGTAAATTTATGTAGTTCCCTAATGACTATCAGTAACTCCATGCCTATGTCATCATGTGACCTAGAGAAGTAACCACTATAGTTTGGCTAGGTGGATTCATATAACCCGGTTAAATAGGGGGTTTTCATGGATATATGGAGAAATATATCCGGAAACAACCTCCAAACTATGTTCTACCCCATTTCCACTTTTGACTATGAGATCCCATATCAGCTAGAGAAAGAGTTCATTCATTACAAATGCTAGAATATGTGTGAGAATCATTAGTGGTTGAGGGATAAAAACCTCCCCTACCTAGGATATGGGGTCCCCTTCCTACCATGAACATTCCTTATTTTCAAATTGTCATTTTTTCTATATTTGTGACCTTGTACCCAATACTGGAAAGGTACAACAAAAATATATATCCTGATTTTGACTGTATAACCACAACTTTCTAAAAACGTGTTATAGATGCCTCATCGGACATCTATATTTGAGGATGGGTCATGTATCGAGAACTGCACTTTATTATACCCCAAAATAGAAAAAATACATGGATAAGACATCTTATAATGTCATAGAAATAGGAAACAAAAGGGGACTCAGTAATTCATGGGCCAGTTGTTTGACACAATGGATCACTTCAACATTGAGGATACAAAGAAACCACAAAAAAAGTGATAGGATCTTCCATAGAATCATGAGAGGGTACTATCAATAAAATGGGAACACATCTCAAACATGAAAGCTGAAGTCATAGGCTACTCAATAACATCCTGTAATGGGTGACTCACATCACAAGAAGCCATTGCACTCAACCCATGCATGAATGATATTCTGCCAAATCCTACAAATTGCAATAATATTTTCCATGAATGCCATCCAAGAGAAAACCCATCATATAAGACTGGGTGAATATTTATCTCAATCACCACCACCCAGTTCATAACAGCCCAAGTGGGTCCTGAGGAAATTGGTGTTGGTTCCAGATCAACCCTATCCTATAGGGATGGGGGAATTTATATAAAAATTTAAATCCCAAGAGCCATGAAATTATCAACTCTAATCATTAAATCCTCAGTAATGGGATCATAAAGTTCCAATTGTGGCTCCGAGTCAGCCCCGCCTTATAGGTATATGGTAATTTTCATCATCAACATCACCATGAAAGGAATTAGTATTCCCCAAGTTATGAGGTAAATATCAATGGTCAACATCCCAGTCAATCCTAAAAATGTGAGACACACCTCTTTCATTTGGGGCCCACTCAGAATGTACAACCATAAAATCCATTGAGGACACTATTCAGAATCTAAGATAGGGGACATGGAAAATGGTAGTCAAGCTCCATAAGTTTTGTAATCCAAAATGGTCCAAATGACCAGGGGTCAGTGAAATGACCCAGATACAACACTTTAAGGAGGATTAAGTGGTACCAAACCATCATATTTTTTGGATAGGTATGGGATAACTACCATTTATCGATACACATCAGTAAATGTTGTCACTAGAAATTGATAAAATGATGTGTTCCAAGACATAAATACAAATGGACAAAATGAAGAAACCCTACATCATGAGGTAGGTGATTTGGATGCCAAAACCCATACTTCATGTATACAGAATTAGAGAAGTAGATTGAACCTGGCACCTTTAAATGATAAGTTTCCACCTCCATGGGGGAACTCTACCCAGGATAAAGAAAGGTGTGACCACATAACACTCATCACCAATAGGATCTGAAATCCCCTTTGTAGAGTAATGACTAGCACATTATGAGATTGAGATATAGAATCTTAGACAAATCAGTGAGGAACTCCTTTGGAGAAATATTCCCATTGGGTATTATATTCAAATAGAAGCCCATATACCACCTAACACATATTATAAGAGAGATAATATTATTTAAAGTGATAAATTTGAGTATATGGATAGATCTAGATCCTGGAAACCGGTCTACATAAATGTGGAAGTTGAGGATGATCATGACATTCTTTCTTTATGATGCCAGTCACTCCCCCATCAAGGTAATCATTTGATATTAGCATAGATCGAGAATCCATGGGATATAAAAGCAGGGCCACGTCGTCAAACCTCACCCACTCCATATATATGGAAGGTGTTCTAGACAATTATACCTCTAGAAAAATTCAATTACTTTGAATCCATGTATACTCAAATGGATGCCATGGAATCCTGGAGCACCCCTGTACAACCTGAAAAAATGAAATATCATGAATGGGTGGATGAAATTTTCCAACACAATGTTTTTGAAATCCTATATATAATAGTGTCTCACACACTTCATGTCCCAACACAGCCTAATGATGGGACCTCAGGGATCGTATGAGATAAAAAAACAATATGTTTTGTATAGAATCTCGTAGGACCAGCTTTTGTTTTGTACAAAATCCATCCTATAAAATAATTCATGGGATTTTATGAAATTCATCATCAATTCCTTTATAATTTTGTATCAATGTTATAGAGAAAAATTATTTTCAAGCAACAAATTTGAAAAAAAATATGAAAAATGAATGTGTCTCTAACATCATCACCATGTTAAAAGAGTTAACATACCCACTCAGTATTCCAATTTTTCAATAATTATTTCTTTAACTTCATGAAAATAATCCTTAAGATTAGTTGAAAACACCTTTTATCCAGGTTATGTAAGTAGGTAGATTAGATGAGTTTGCAAAGAAGGCACAATGGCTAAAGTATTCCATTTAATGAACCTGGTCTAAATCTTAGCCCATGCACACTACATAGGAAATGTTGTCTAGTATGTTATAGACATTTATTGTTACCCTCAAACCAGTAGTAGTTCTCGTTCAAGGACCAATACCTTCACCAAATGATTCGGCACCTCCCAACAATTGGAAGCAACAGAAAAACCTACCTCGACTAAAAGAGAAGAGAGATCAGGGTCACCCATGATTTGAGGAATGTATAAAAGAAGTGTATTTCTTCCATAATGAGCATGTCCTTGGGAATTTCTTTACATACATGGAATATAACCTCCTTAAGAAAACGTATACCAAGAAACACATTGCGGTTAATCTCATTAACTTCCATGACTACTTTCCTTTTCCTAGGAGACTAGGCCACATCATTCATGACTAGTTTTTCATTAAATACATCCTCCCAGGAATTTTTGATTCTAGACTGGTAATACTAGGGAAGTCCCCAACAAAGAATACTTTTGTAACTATCACTAAACTAGAATAAGATAGTGACCATAATGGTGTTTTATCCAGTAATAGATAGAATTATGATAATCTAATTTCATGAATGATTGTTGACTAAACTCATACCACCTAGAGAGTACACATTCGCAAATTAGTAAAAATACCATAACCTAGGGAGGTGTTGTTAAATACACCTCAAATTGGAATACATAATCATCATATGCATGAAAACACACAAGGGAAAGAATCAAATCCAACTCTTAAAAAAACTCTAACTCTTACTGATTTCTTTCCTTCACCACATGAATAATGGGAACCACCCCACCAAACAAGACCCTATTCAGATGAAGAGCACATATTTGACTCTATTAATCTATTAAATTTAACATATCCCTTCTCTGATGATTAATACTCCCATGAGTATGAGTTTCCCTTACCAAACTGGGGAGTAGGAGACTGAGGACACAACAAAATAGGGCATAAGGGATGATGGAGGCATGGATGATCCTAATAATCAGGTCTCATCCCTGAAGAATCCATATACATGGCCTAGACTCTTGGTAGAGTGATTTAGAAATCCAAAAAGAAACATGTAGATGTTCTAGAACCCATCACTATTTTTTAACCCAATCATTTTAAATTAACAACTGGTAGGGATGGAATTATTTGATCATTATAAACAAATGAGTCGTCCAAAACGACCTATGAAACTTGAAAAAAATTCCACCTAAACCTATTTACAAGTACTATAACCATTTAACTCAAACATATTATCTTCTAAGACATGTGATAATGATAAAAATAACCTAGAGAAGAACAGACCTTTGGTACAGAAGTATGACATTCCAAAAAAGTTGGGTATTGTCCTAGTAAAACTCAAAATATTGAATGATCTTCATATTTAAAAATAATTTACGGAGGAACTCAATGAATCCCTCTAAATCCCATAGGATTTTGATACATAAGTAACCACATCTAAGGTTTATTGTGTTAAGACTATGCTATCAATTTGTCATACCACCATCTTGTTCACAGAAAAAGACTAGGAAAAATTCATCTAGGGGCATATCAAACCCCTTTGTACTCTAGGAAAGATCGATAATGTCAACATCCAAATGGATATAGTTAATAATGGTTCTAGAATTAAAATTATCCCAATATGGACTCTCTAGTGTTTGGGATATAAATATTACGAATCGTATCCAATGACATTAATGTTCAAGGGTATGAAAAGAGTGATGAAAGGCACCATAGAGAGATCAAACTCAAACCCTAGTTTGGGGATCTCACATATAATGTATAGTTCATGGTTATCTAGTAAGACACAACATATAAAATCCCACTCAGAATAACTTTCATGCAAATCCATGTACAATAACCTTACACATTTTCTCAATGCTTGAAATCCCCCTTCAATAGAAATGTTGACATATTGTAAGATAAACGCAACCTCTTCAATCATTTTTAATTTTTATACAATTATAAAATTTTATAACAATGATAAAGAAATGAAATAATTATAGATGATGATATGTAGGTTTCTACTATAATTGGCTTGAGGATTCCCCTATTAAATCCCTTGAGTATGCTCTATAGTGATTATGTGTTGCCTATAAGCCTGACCAAGGTAGTATATTTAATCCCTAAAAGATGTCATCAACCAAACACTTCACTATATAAAGTAAAGGTGATAGAAATTTCATCCGATTTACTGGATTCATTAAAGGGAAAAAAGATTAATTCTCTATCAGGATTCAAGAATTCCTTCACAAAAATAAGAAAATATCAAATATGTCCCCAAGATATTATTAGAAACTAAGGATTTCTATATCTATCCAACCCCTATAAGTAGAATAAATAAATGCATGAATTCCCAAAATCTCTTAGTAATGAATCTAGTAGTTCAAAATGGTAATGTCTCTTTTCATGGATTCTCTTATCTCTATAGTGATAGAAATTCTCCCTAATTACCCTCCATATCTGAATATACCATTCAAAACATAGATAGAGAAGAACAATAGGATCACCTTAGGAATATCACTCCCAAATTTGAGTAAAGAATATCTACCACCGTCGATGAGATTAGGTAGGTGAATATGGAAATATAAGATTACACAAGGTCATCGTTATTAGTGTTTCTATTCCTCTTGAGGAGAAATGGATGGATATTTCATTTCTAAAGTAGTATACATACATGTATTATTTGAATTAAATAGAGATTCCTGAGATGAACTTTTATATGTATACTTATCAACTAATATTACCCAATGACCATTGAGCTTTCAAGTTGGAATCTCAAACAATACATCCCTCTAATTATACTAATGTAAAATCATATTTTGAAAAATTCATCAAAGAAAAAATTACCTGAGAGGTGTTGTACCCAAAATGAATTTTTAATATTATCCCTATCAAGAAAAAATATTGTAATATCATGTCCTTTATTGATTATAGAAACCATAATAAAGATTTAACTTTGGAAAATTTCATATTTTCGATCACAAAACTCTTGAACAATGAAACTTCTATCTTCTAAGACCTTCCCTTCATGGATCAGTATTCAGGTTATAATTAGATTAATATGTCCCATAAAGAAGAGGGATCCACTACTTTCTGAGAACCTTAGGGGGTCTTTTATACCACATCATTCCATTTTGGATTAAACAATGATGGTGCTACTTATTAGACCTATAATGATCTCGAAAATGGACCACATACCCCACATCCCACTAACCATGGGCTGCACTCCACTAGGAAACTCAACTGGTCCAAGTATCGTAGATATCCCCCCTAGCCAGCTGGGGATTTATTTCTCTAACCCTAAGATTAAAACCTACGGCTGACTTGAATTTAACCAACTGGGGAGCACCTCTGGTACCACTACTGTATATGGTGTAGTGGTACGAGAGATGCTCCCTAGTTGGATAAATGTTAGATAGCCTTAGGTTTTAATCTTTTTAGAGGAGAAATAAATCCCCAGTTGGCTAGGGTAGATATCCAAGATAATATGCCTAGTTGAGTGGCCCAGTGGAGTGCAGCCCATGAGTTAGTGGGTTGTGGGGTATCTGGTCCATTTTCGGTAGCATCATGAGTCTAATAAAATGTGCCTTTTTAGTGGATATCTTCCACTAACTGGGTCACTTCTCGGATACTCCCCATCCCTTAACTCAGGTATTGGGATAACATGGGCCACTGAATTGGTTCGTGTATCAGATATTTTCCCCGGCCCTATAGGGTTTTAATTTCTCCTTCCCCATGATTTGAACATGGGACCTTAGGAACAACAACCACCAGGGATAATCACGAATACCACTACACCTTTTGGAATTGTGGTACCAGATATTCTCCATGGTTGGTTTTTTTATTAGACCTTTGATTCTCCTAAAAATAGACTAGATACCCCACAACCCACTAACTCTTGGGATGCACTCCACTGGGCCACTAAACTGGGTCATGTATCCTAGATATCTCCCTTAGTAATCTGGGGATTTATTTATCTTCCCCATAGATCTGAACCTGGGGTTAATTGGAATTTAACCTACGAGGGTGCATCTCTGGTACCACTACACTATATAGAATAATGGTTCTATAGATTCTCTCTGGTTTTTTTAATTCTATTCATCCTTAAGATCAAATCTCTAGGGAGTTAAAATAAATCCACAGCTAGATATGGGAGATATCAATGATACTAATCCCAGTTGAGTGACCTATTGGAGTGTAGCCCACTAATTAGTGGGTTCTGGGGTATCAATTTCATTGTTGGGAGCCTCATGGGTCCAAAAAAATGTTCCTTTTAGAGGATCTTTTCTACTAATTGGGTCACAGCCTGGATACACCCTTGCCCCTAACTCAAGTATTGAGATCTCCTGAGCCACTGAACTAGCAGTGTATCAGAGATTTTCCCTGGCCCTATGGGGTTTTAATCTCACCTCCCTAATGATTAGATCCTTGGAACATAGGCATAAACCAAACCAAGAAGCATCATGAGAACAACTATAGTAATCCTCACTTTTGCAACCTTAACGTTACATAACTTATTCAAAAAAACAAAACATTATAAAAATAGACACAAGAATTCTATAATATTCTAGTGCCTTTGGAAACATGGAAACATAAATAATTGTACACAAATGAGCTACATTATCTCCCTCTAGGTTCATCAATACTTGAACCCTTCTTAGAAACATAAAACATGACACATATCTTCATTACCTAGGGAAGGAAAAAAGGGGTAATCTCAAATGCTTAGTAAGGGTAACCAATGGAGATATTTAATTATATTCACGAGCATTAAGGTATGAAAACATGATCATAAAGATAGAAGATCATACCCTGCATATCAAAGATCATGGCATAATGATTTTTAGGTCATAAGACATGATTTATAATGAAATAAATTACATAACCCATGAAAACATAAAATATGAATAAAACATGGAATTATGGAAACACATAAACATATACTGATTTCCATAATATCAAAGCTATCACTTCAAATACCATAACAGTGGAAAAAGTCCTTTACTGAACCAGGTGAACCCCCTTCCAACCCTGTATTACTGACCCATGAAACCCCTCTTTCCATCCCTATATTACTGAACTAAGTAAACCCTAGTTCCATCAATATCTATCACATGAGATATGACATTACCCAAATGCATTGGAGGTAGATATAGGTCCCACCCATCACATAATTAAATTGTACACACATGTGACACAATATCATAAATAAACGTATCATAATAAATGAAATAAAATTGGTATTATAAACATGTAAACATATCATAACATGGGTAAATAGATTGGTTTTGAAATCATTTCATCATAAAAATCACATGTGAAAAGAAGCGGATTTCAAAATTATATAACCCGTGAAAGAGAAACAAGTTTAATAAACAACATGCCATAAAAACATAATCCATTCAGAAAACAATATGAATGTAGACATTTAATTATTCCCCAAAAATTCATGATTATCACCATTGGATTTTATCTTATATGGGGAATAATTATTAATAATATTTTAAAAACACTTCTTGAGGAAAATATTCTTTCTTCTATGAAAAATGATTTTTATTAAACAAAACCTTTTGAAAAACATTTTAATTTAAAAATAATTTGAAAACATTTGGAGGAAGATTTTAAAAGAATAAAACATTTTTAAAATCCATTTTTCATTGATAATTTTCATCAAGGATATTTTGAAAACATTTTAAAAAACATGGTTTTTGAAAATAATAGATTTTTGACCGAAGAGAGTGGTGGTCGGATTTTACAAAAAACATTATCTTAAGTACCACATAGTAGGAAAATTGTACTAAAAATTGATTATATCATGAATAAAAAGATAATAAGTAATCCCATGATTATTATTGAATGATGGATCATAATATTTCATCAAATTAATCATAAACATAAACAATTTTTAAAAAATGATGAAAATGTCTCAAAACACTCTTATAACATGGTGACTAGGGATCACACTCTCCATGTAAGAAAATGATATTAAATGAACCTTAATATATCACGAGAATAATAATATTCATGATATAACATTGAAAATTGAAGTATATACACCTCCAAAAAAATTCGGTGCATAAAAAGACATGAGTCTCAAAGAATGAAAATTGAGAAAAAACAATTTTATCGATTTGGTATCTTTTGAAAGTTAAACCCCATGAAATAAGGATCCTATAATGGATATTTTAATACCCATAATATTAATTATATGATATAAATAAATCAATCATGGGAATAAAATACACAGTAGAAACTAAATAGTTGAAAACATAGCTTGTATCTCATAGAAATTAATTGTGAGATGAAAATCCCCTTACCTTGTGTCTTGAGTCTCTCCCTACTCATACAAGATTCTTGTATAAAAAATATAAGTTTATTATGAAAATTTTACCGAATAATATTCTGATATATTTGACCATATATTATTTTATTATGACCTTATATTACCATCTTGTTAACAATCCTATGTTAAGGTTTGACTTCAAGTAATATTCTCTTTGTTCTTCACTTATGTCTTACTTTATTATATCGTTGATCCTTATAAATATATCAGGATTAAAGAATATATATCATGATATAAATATAATTTATATTCACTATATTTATATTACAATAATATATAAACTAATTAATTGCATAATGTAACACACCATTCTTGGAGATGGTAAGTTGTATGTACGTATGAGCATTATTTTCAGTTTTTGCTGCATATTGAATGAATGTATATAAACGAGATATGTATATGTATATATATATGTATATGTACATATAAAATTATTCTAGTATAATTAATATATCTTATATATTAAATAATTTCATTAAACCCATCCTTAAGACATTCCATCTGGTGTGTGAATGAATAATATCGCTTTGAGGGGGCGATAGTCCACACTTCCTCAAACAAGATTATCATATTAACACCAAAAAGAAGGTAAAAAGATGTGTTTTTTAAAATAAATATAGATTACTAAAGAAATAAAAAATATATAAATATATTTTCCATCACAATGGCCACAATGATAGGTGGTAATGGAAAAATTAACAATCATCGTTTCATGAGGCAGTAATTCTCCATACAGAGAAAAATTATGTTCGATATCTATTTGATGGTGGTGTGTGTAATTTTAGGCCATAAAAATTTCATAAAAACATCCTAGTATGTAATGTTTAATATTTGTGTCCCACAATAATGGAATAAATAGAGTGCATGGGGTGTATAAGGAAAATAAATCGATGGAGGTTAAGAGAAGATGTTGCCTCTTAATCAGGTAACTCCTTTTGGTTTATTCCAAATGGAATCATTGAGAAACTTTATTCCCAAAGGGAGGATTAATTGTTATAATTTAGAATTTTTGGAAGGCTATTTGGGTAGATACTGGACTAACCATAATGTTTTTAGATGTGTGAGTAATGGTTATAGGTGGAGGCTTTTTATAGGGAAGGGAAAGGACTCACTTGGAATTTTTAGAAAGAAGCTCGGTGTGCACATGTTATTACCAAATAAAAGTCATAAAAGACCAACAAAAATAAATAATTAAAGTTTTATGAACGAATTATTGACAGAAAAAAGGTGTTTAACGTGTTTCTAGGTCATTTTGATGCTTAATTTTGTGGTTTAGTTCCTAATTAATATTAATTTGGCCTTACCTACTGTGATTAATTTTAATCACTTCTACTAATCATTTTGGTAAAAAATTAACATGGTATTATTAGACTATAAATATTAGACTGAATAAAATTGTGTGTGTTATATTTTTTAAATTCAATTAATATATGAGTCAATATTAATATTTGTGCCAATCCCACAGAAGAGATGAAATAACTAGGTTTTAAAGTAGGGAAAAGATGAAAAGTTTGTTAAGATTTCATATTTAGTTTCAAAGTTAAATTGATTCTAATGGATTAAATAGAAGTAATATATGTAATATATATCTAATGTTATAGTAAAAAGAATTTAAATTTTCATTTATCATTAAAAATTAATTAAAAAAAATGTATTTTTTAGACTAAAAATCAGTACTTTTCACTATTTATTAAAAAATGAAGTTTCTTATAAAAATCCCAAAACATTTCCTTAAGCTAATTTTGACATTCTAAATTCCAAAATTAGGTTTATTTTATTAAATTAAATTTATAAATGTGTCTAAAATTAATTTTATTTTTAGGAAATTAAAACAATATTTTTAGACATAGAAAGACTTTACAAAAAATCATATCTTTCATTAGAAATATGTTTTATTTATATAAAAAAAAATTAGAAATTTTTTGAAAATTAGTTATTAATGTTCATATAAAAATGTTTAAGGTTTAGTTTTTAATTATCTAATTTAAATATTTATATTAAACAAAGTATGTGTCAGAGAAACTCAGTGTTGCGTGTATCGTACGCCAAGTTGGTGTTGCATGTAACATACACCGAGTCGGTGTTACATGTAATTTACTCTAAGTTGGTGTTTCATGTCAATGGAATCTTCTACATAGTACATTTCAAGATATAAATTAATAATTAAATTTAGTCAACAAAATTATGTCTATAAAAACTCCAGGTGTTACATTCTACCCCCAACCCCCCTAAAATGAATTTTCCCCTAGAAATACATTACATATGTAAAAAGTAAGGATATGTATTCTTTATCATATCCTCAAGTTCCCACATGGCTTGATCTCAGTCATAATTTCTCCAAATAAAATTTACAAGGTGAGTGGTACTGTTTCATAGAACTTTCTATGATCAGTCTGGAATTTCAACATGTTATTTCTCATAGGGAATATCTTCCCCCTGAGGTATTCCCTATGAGTTTAGTACATGTGAAGGGTCTAGTATATACTTACTTAGGGTAGACACATCGAAAAAATCCTCAACTTGAGATAGATTTGGATAAAGTTCCAATGGATTTTCTACCATCCTAAAACAATCAAGAATCTAAAAGGGACAAATATACATATGTCTTAATTCGCCTTTCTTGACAAATCTCAAAACTTTATTCCAGGTTGATCTTCATAGAAACACCTTTTCACCAACTTCAAATTATATATCATGTCAGTGGTTATCAGCATAATTTTTCTATAAATTTTGAGCTTCCATGATATGTTTTTGAATGGTTATTACATTCTCAATCATCTCTTTAGTGATATTAGTTCTAATAGATTTTGTTTTCTAACCTCATCCCAACATGTTGGTGCTCTACATTTCTTCTCATAAAGGGAATCATACAGTTCCACAAGAATTCTTGAGTGAAAGATATTATTATAAGAAAACTTAACAAGAGGAAAGTGTTGATCTGAACCACCTTTGAAATATTGATAACAAGATCTCAACATATATTTTAGTGTTTGAACGTTTCTTTCAAACTAAACATCTATTTGAGGATGATAATCCATGATGAAACTCAATTCTGTATCGAGTTCCTTATGAATATTAACAAGAAAATTGAGTAAAACATTGGATCCTAATTTGATATAATGGAACCTGGTACCCCATGATACCATACCACTTCTTTAATGTATATCCCAAAAAACTAATCAATAGAAAAATATTCTCTAATAGAAATGAAGTGTGTGGACATAGTATGGTTATAAAAAACCACCCATATAGCATTAAACCCTTTAGAGGTTTTGGTTTGTCCAATGACAAAATACATAGTGATGTTCTCCCATTTCCATTATGGCATGAGTAATGGATGAAACATCCAATTTGATGTTTGCCTTTTTGCCTAAACATTCTATCATACCAAACACTGAGTTACAAAATTTGTGATATCTCTCTTAATTTCATCCCACTAAACGTATTTTTTAAAGTCCATATACATCATTTTAATCCAATAATGAATTGTTAAGGAAAAACTATGAGTGTCATCTAACAACTCTTTGTTCAAATCGATCATGGAAGGAACACATGGAGAGTTCCTGAACCTTATCATTCCATCTTGATCAAGGTTAAACTCATGAAAATTTTTGACCTTCTTTTGGAGCTCTTCATCTTCCAGTTACACATCCTTATTCTTCAATTTGATAGAGGGATGAACATTAATTTGAGAAAGATAAGATTTTTCCCCTTCCTTCCGGATTTCTAGATCCATTATTTGGAAATCTAGAAATATTGTATATTTTTATATCCTCATAATAGATAATCTAGCATGATTATTTTCACTCAAATCATTGGCACCTTGTCTTCATTCCCATGGTGGTAACGTATTGAAATTTAATAATCCTTTATCAACTCTAACCATCTTCTCTGGTTCATGTTCAAATCCCTCTGTGTGAATATATATTTCATACTTTTATGATTATTATATATATATATCAAACATTTCCCACAATGATGATTCATATCTTTAATGAAAAAATTACTGTTGCGAACTCCAAATCATGAGTTGGGTAATTTTGCTCATGAATCTTAAACCGTCATAAGTCATAGGCTATAAGTGTGTTATTTTTCATAAGAACACATCTCAATCCCTTTTTGGATGCATTTAGATAGATTAAAAACCCCTCTCTACTATAGTGTAATGTAAGCACAGGTTTAATGGCCATCCTTCTCATCAATTCCTTCAAATCTTCCTCACATTCATCTATCTAGAGGAACTTGATTCCCTTCTAAGTTAACATGGAAAGAGGAATAGATATTCATGAGAAATTATCTCCAAACGATCTATAATATACAGCTCAACCATGAATGATACATATCTTAGTCAATGTAGTTTGTCAAGCCCATCTTTCAATAGCCTCCGTCTTTGATGGATATACTACTATACCGTCTCTTGAGATTATGTGACCCAAAAATAAAACTTTTTCATCTAAAATTCACACTTTCTAAATTTACTCGTATAAATTTTTCATTTATACAATCTTTAGTACAAATCGGAAGTTATCCTCATTCCCTTCCATTCTATTTGAATAGATAATAATATCGTCTATAAATACTACCACAAACTGGTCGAGGTAATATCTAAAGAGTTTATTCATTAAATCCATTAAGAAAGAAGGGCAATTAGTGTGACCAATATGCATCACTGTGTATTCATAGTGACCATACCTTGTATGTAATGTCATCTTAGATATATCCTCCTTCTTGACCCTCAATTGATGATATCCAGAATGGAGTTCAATCCTGTAAAACTATTGAGCTCCATGCAGTTGATCAAAAAAGTCATCAATATAGGAAAGATGATACTTGTTATTGATTTTGATTTTGTTCAAATACCGATATTCAAGGTAGAGCCACGTTGATTCATATTTCCTTTTCACAAAAAGAACTATTATTCCCAAAGTGATAGACATCGCTGAATTAATCCCTTATCAAGGTTTTCATGGATTTACTTTTTCAATTCCTGCAACTCAATTGGGGCCATTCTATATGGATTACTTGAACTTTTTGTCAAACCAGGGATAAGTTCTACTGAGAACTCAAATTTAACTTTTGGTGGAAGACTAAGAAACTCTTCTATAAAGACATCTTCAAGACCACGAACAATAAGCAAATCATTGATGTTGATCTTCTCCCAAACCATTTGAGATAAAAAAACCATTTTGAATGGGAATTAATACTCATACACTGGATGTAATCTTGACAAAAAGTTCATATTTATCCTCACAGTGATGGATGATCATATGAGGGTTTGAAATAAATAACATAACTTCCATTCAATGACAATAGATGTGAGATTTATGTAGACAAATCCAATCCATTCCTAATATTACATCAAATTCAACAAAAGGAAGAATAACAAGATTTTTAGTAAGTACATTTCCACAAACTTCAACCAGAGAGGAATCGTAGACTTGAGATGCAATCAACATACCATTATGGGTTTTCACTACTAATTCCTCCTCTAATTGTTTTGGAGGAATCATAACACCCTTATAAATTTTTTTAGATATGAAAGAGTTAGTATATGTAGAATTAAATGTAATATTATCAGTTCTAGAGTAGATTATTTGTTTAAATTTCATCATGTTGTTATCACACCCCTCATTAGAAACATCTATTACGTGAGATTTACCCTTATCCCTCATCTTAAGATATTGTTGACGTCGATCATCATCATCAACCCTTTGGTTTGGGAATTGGTTAGAATAATTCCCATTCTCCTTACAGTTGTAGAACAAAATCATGGGATGTGAATTATGCGCATATATGACACCTTAGATTTATCCTAGGTTATACATAGATAACCTATATTTAAATCCATAATAATGGTTGGTGACAAGTTTGTGAATTCCCAAAGCATATCCCCCAGGAGTTTCAAACTAGGTGTGCAACTAATGTTATAATGTACCGGATTACCCCAATTAAAGCTTGGAACATCTTGTCAGAGTTTTTACCCCTAGTTGAGTTTATTCCAGAGCCAAATCCACTTGTAGTATCTTGATAGTGATTTATTTCTTTTAAACAACTCACTCTATCCTTTACCAAAATTTCAGTACATTTTCCAAAATGTTAACTCTTTCTTATACTTATCCTTTGACATGTCCTCAGGGTTCTCAAAAAAGGTTTTATCATCCTCATTTCCAAATTTTAACTAAATGTTTCATCTGATACCAAATATAGAGGCCATCTCTTTTTAAAAATTAATATTACATAACTTTTTTTGAAAAAAACATTACACAAATAGACACAAGATGAGTGTTCTAGTCTAGTACCTTTGGAATCATGGAAACATAAACATTGGTATTTAAATGATCTAGATTATCTCCCACTAGGTTTTTCTTAACATGATCGCTTCATAGACACATAAAACATAATTAATATCTTTATAACATGGGGAAGAAAACATAAAAATGGGTGATAATTCTCAGTAATGGTAAACCAGGGAGACAAGTAAGAATAATCATGAGTATAAGGGTATTAGAACATGATCATGAAGATAAAAGATCATACCATGCATAATAAAGATCATAACAAAGATCTTAGAATAAATATTGGAATTTCATAAGACATGAATCATAATGAAATAAAAAAATAAGCGATTAAATAATAAGATAGGAATAAACCATGGAATTTTGGAAACACATAAGCAAATATTGATTCCCATAGTATCCAAGTCATCACTACCAAGACCATCTTAGTCGACAATGTCATTTAATGAACTGGGTGAACCCCCATTCTGTCACTATATTACTGAATTGATTAAACCCTAAATCTATTCATATATTTCAGAACCATGTAAACCATCCTTCTATCCATGTATATCTCATGAGATATAAAACATTTCCCAATTCATTGGAGGGAGATATAGGCCCCGCACATCACATAATGAAATCATACATACATGCGCCAAATGATCATAAATAAACACATAATAACCCACGAAAATAAATGGGTATCATAAGCATGTAAACATATCATACTCTATGGGAATATATAGGTTTCATAATAATTTCATTATAAACATAACCCGTAAAAAGAAGCGGGTTTCAAAAGTTTATAACCTGTGAAGGAGAAACATGTTTTATAAACATCATACCAAAACAATTATCCATTCAGAGAAATAATATGAACGGAGGCATTGAATTATTACCCATAAAGGCATTATTAAAAAAATGGATGTTATCTTACATGGGGAATAATTTTTAAATATCTTTTAAAAACACTTCTTGAGGAAAATATCCTTTCTTCTTTGAAAAATTATTTTTATTACATAAAACCTTTAGAAACCCTTTTTCTTTTAAAATTGATTTGGAAACTTATAAATTTTGATTTCAAAACAATAAAACATTTTTTAAATTCTTTTTTCCTTGATTATTATCTTTAAGGATATTTTTAAAACATTATTGAAAAAATGGTTTTTGATTAAAATTGATTTCTGACCGAAGAGTGAGGTGGTCTTATTTTAATAAAAACATTATCTTAAGCACCACATAGTAGAGAAATAGAACTAAAAAATGAGTATATATTGAATAAAATAAGTATAAGTAATTTAATGAATATTATAGAGTTATGTATCCTAATAATTCATCAATGTAAGAATAACCATAAACAATCTGGAAAAAATGAGGAGATTGTCTCAATGAACTCTTCTAAAGTGGTGACTTGGGATCATATTATCCATGTAAGAAAAGGAAATTAAATGAAGCTTAATATATCAATATAATAAATAGACTAATGATATAATATTTAAAATGAAATTATATACACCTCAACAAATGTTTAGGTACATAAGAAAACATGAGTCTCAAAGAAGGAAAATTGAGACAAACCTGTTTTACCGATTTGGTAACTTTTGAAAGTTAAACCCCATGAAAGAAGGATCCTGGAATAGAGATGTGAATAACCATAAATTTTATTATATGATACATATAATTAAATTATGTGTATAACATACACCACACAAAATAATAAAGTGACACAGATAGCTTGTATGTTAAAGAAATTAAACGTGAGATGAAACTCCCCTTGCCTTGTGTCTTGACTCTCTCTATACTTGTACAAGAATCCTGCATAATAAATATAAGTTTATAATACATATTTTATATAATAATAATATTATATCTATTACCATATATTTTTTATTATGACCTTATATTACCTTCTTGTTAACAATCCTATGTTAAGGTTTCACTTCAGGTAATATTCGCTTTGTTCTTCACATGTGTCTTAATTTGTTATATCGTAGATCATTCTACTTATATAATGATTCGAGAATGTATTAAATGATATATATATATATATATAAATTTTATCTAGTATTTTTATATTATAATACTCTATTGCATAATAAAGTATGTAATGGAATACACCATTCA
The DNA here is from genome assembly GCA_963277665.1 of Viscum album. Lineage (NCBI taxonomy): Eukaryota > Viridiplantae > Streptophyta > Magnoliopsida > Santalales > Viscaceae > Viscum > Viscum album. The sequence continues at coordinate 183,692,094 of OY728155.1, read as the reverse complement.
TGGAGATGGTAAGTCGTACGTACGCATGAACGTTGTTTTCCATTGTTATTGTCGTATTGAAAGAATGTATGTAAATGAAATATATATATATATATATTCCATTATAATTGATATATCATATATATCAAATAATTTCATTAAACCGATCCTTAATACCTTCTATGTGCGGTCTGAATGAATCGCGTCGTTTTGAGGGGGCGGTAGTCCACAATTCCTCAAACGAGATTATCATATTAACACCAAATGGAAGGTAAAAAAGATGTGTTTTATAAAAGGAATGAACAAGATTAAATAATTAACAAATATAATATATTACATATATAAATATAGTTTCTTCCATAATGGCCATCAGGATATGTGGTAAATGAAAAATGAACAATCTTCATTTAGTGAGGTAGTAATTCACCATACTTAGAGAAATTATGTTCGATATCCATTTGTTGGCAGTGTGTGTAAGTGTATGTAGGACCCATTTCAAAAATAATTCCTAGTATATGTAGTATAATTGTTTTCTAACACAAGAATAGAATAAATGTATTGTATGGGTGGTTAAAAAAATAAATTAAGGGGGCTTGAGAGAAGACATTACCTCTTAATCAGGTAACTCATTTTGGTTTGTGCCAAAAGGATTCTTTGAGAATCATTCTTCCCAAATATATCATTCATGGTCTAAGGGTTGATCATTAAGAGGATACATGGGATGATATTTTATTATAATAAAAGGTTTGAGAGGTGTGAGTAATGTTTATAGGTGGTGTCATTTTATAGGGATGGAAAAGGACTCACTTTGAATTTTTAGAAACATGTTAGGTGTGGACATGTTCTTACCTAAAAAATTCATTATAAACAAAAAAACTCATTAATGGATGGTTTATGGCTGAAATTTGGACATAAAATGGGTTTTCGACAAGTGTCTAAAACTTTTGGGCACTTAATTTTAAGGTTTAGTCCCTAATTAAGCATAATTTGGCCTTAACTGTTGTGATTAATTTTAATCACTTCTACAAATAATTTTGGTACCAAATTAACATGGTATTAATAGAATATAAATATTTTACTAAATAATATGGTGTATGTCTAATTTTTTAAATTCAATTCATATAAGGGGAAAAATTAAGATTAGTGAAAATCATGTAGACAGGATGAAATAATGTGGTTTTAAAGTCATAAAAGGTTCAAAAGTTTTTTAGGATATTATATTCAGTTTGAAATATCAATTCATTCTAATGAATTTAATTATATTAATAGATTTATGGTTTATCTAATATAACCTTAAAACTAATTTATAATATCATTTATCATAAATAATTAATGAGACAAAAAATACTGTTTTTAAAACAAAAAGTATAAATTTTCACTATTCATGAAAAAATGATGTTTCTCATAAAAATTAAGACGAGGAAAGTGTTGTGGGAAAGAATATTTCAATGTAAATAGATGCCTATTGAAATGAGTAGAAGTTGGGGGAAGTAGTCGATGCTTGGATATATGAACAAAATGTGATCAATTTCACGAAATATCAGGAGGGTATCATTACAGCTGATAAATACCTTGAAATAAGAAAACAAATGTTCATTAGGATGTTTGATGAGCATAAAAATCATGATTTTGACATCAAAGCCATACCCTATAAATAAATTTTCTACTTCTTTTAGGTTTTCTTGTTTTTATGTTAACTCTTTTAGGAAGTGCTTCATTTCCCATAAACTATAGTGTTTTTGGCCTCCTCCATTTGATGCACTTCTGGATCATTTCACAACCTTTATAGGTGCTATGCAATCTGGTGAAAATGTGCTTGTCAAAGCTTTAAAAGTGCTAATGTAAAAGTGCCAATTTAATCTTGGGGCCTTTTTGCTGATGAGGATGTGATGTTTTTATTGATTTTTTTCTTATCACCTATTTGATATGTTCAATAATTTTTTTTAATAATCTCATAGAGGAAAATGAAGGATGCAGCTGAAGAAGTAGTCTATCCATGATACCTTGTTTTTACTAGATTTAATGTTCAACATTAATGATCCAATTGTGTGGGGTGTTGATTTTCTTGAGGGTGATTTTATGTTTGGGACTTCGGTGTTTCTTTTCTAATAAGGATTTCCCTAGTTTTAGTTGGTCTTCATCATTTGAGTCTAATTGGAAGAATCAAGATATGCCTGAAAGTTTCTTTTAAGGAACCTACCTCCATCACAAAATATTTAAGATTGTGTAAGGTATCATGAGTCTATTTCTAGTAGTGGTATACTTTTTGTTGGTTTCGATGACTACTTGGAATATTCTATGGAATTATCCATCGAAGATATTAATTTTTTAAGCATAATTGACAAATACAGTGATGGAATTTATGTTCTATCATCCACTCATGGATTTCTAGCATATGGACTAGGAATTAAAATTGATCATATGGATAAAACGATGTGATGAAGGTGAGTGTAATTCTTAAAGAACCCCTAAGGGACTCTTATTTGTGACTGGGTAGTGATGATTGCCCCCTTTTGGATTTTTTTCAGACCAATAACAAGACTCAAACTTTTTCCTTCATCTACAGCTTTTGGGTTTGTTTTCACCGAAGAGTCAACTTTTTTCCCTCCTAGAATCCCTTTCTGGTGTAAACTCTTTTCACATCATGCGTTCTTTGTAACTTTTTTTCTTTAATAAAATCATTTCGGACATTAATTGGGTGACCAATTTATCTCACCTCTTTTATAAAAAAATATTATCTTTCATTATCAATCTATTTTATTTATAATAAAATGTAGAAAATATTTGAAAAGTAGTTATTACAATTCATTTAACTATGTTTAAATGCTAGGTTATAATTATCTAATTTAAATAATTTTATTACAAAAAGTTTGTTTCATAGAAACTCAGTATTGTGTGTATCGTACGCTAAGTAAGTATTCCATGTAACGTACATCGAGTCGGTGTTGGGTGTAACTTACACCAATTCAGTGTTTCATGTGAAAGGAATATTTGAATTAGTGGATTTGAAGATATAAATGAAAATTTAAATTTATTAAAAAAATGTATATAAAAACTCGTGGGCTTACAACCACTATGCCAAATGGCATAGTGGTACTCGTAATTCTCCCTAGTGGTTATTATGCCTAAGGTTCTATGTTATAATCATGGGGGAGGCGAGAATAAATCCCTATAGGGCCATGGAAAATATCTAATATGCTGCCATGTTTGGTGGCCAAGGTGATCCCAATACCCATGTTAGGGGCTGGGGCATATTCGAACTACGACCCAGTTGGTGACACAGATCTACTAAAATAGTCCCTTTTTGTTGGACCCATGACGCTCCAGACAACGAAGTAGAAAACCCACAACCCACTAACTTGTGGGATGAGCTTTAATAGTCTCAAATGGGCTCAGTATCCCAGATATCTCCCCTATCTAGTTAGGGATTGATTTTTCCTCCCCATAGATTCGAACATGGGGCTCACTGGAATTTAACCAATTGGAAAGTATCTCTAGTATCACTATGCCATAGGGTGTATTGGTACAAAATATGGTCCTTAGTTGGTTAAATTTCATTCAACCCTGGGTTCAAATCTCTGGGGAGGAAAAATAAATTCCCAACTGGCTAGGGGAGATAACAAAGGTACTCTGCCTAGTTGAGTGGACTAGTGGAGTGAATCCAATGAGTTAGTGGGATTTGGGGTATCTGGTCTTTTTCAGTAGTGTAATGGGTCCAACACTATTTACCAACACGCTATACATCATATATTTAAACCCTTATTGATATAAATCCTTTAATGTTGCTTTGAAAACCTAGTGGTTAAATCTCAACAGTGATGTGATCATCTAATTGATCTTCAAACAATCTTCAAAAATTTGAATAATTATATTTTGAAGATGAATCCATTGAAATTTTATTCCATAGAAACATTCATGAAATTCCATGTCTTTCTATTATGACATTGTGGCATTGGTTTGATCTAGAAAAGACTATTACAATCCTATGAATTACACCCCCTCATAATCCCAATGAACTTAGGGGGATCCAAGGGTATCTCACTTATATCAGATAGTTCGTAGCTCACTAAGTTGGAAAGTCACTTCCCTTCACTAATTTAATGGATAAGGGAGTTTAATATAGATGGTATAGAGACTGCAATTAATATTTCAAGAATCTCAAAAAATACTTATATATCTATCTGTATTGATATTGTCAGTGGAAGTAAAGCCACTTACCCTATATGTGGCCTCCATAGAATGGACTCTTAGTTATATCCTCACATTGAAAATTTATTTTTTGGAGTGAAATCTGCCTTTATTATCTCAATAAAATGTTTCTAGGTATTGAGACACAGTATTCCAATATCAATAATAACTTCATCGCACACATATTCATAGAGAAAAAGATGATGCATTACTTGTACCATCGAAAAGTCTACTTATTCCCTTATATCAACCAACTCAAGTATATTATTCAATTCCCTATTTTTATTGGGCATTTATATTGATGGTTGGTTATCATAAAAGAGTATGAAAACCAATTTGTCTCGTGGATGATTATAAAATGGATTTCCCTAGCTGATTTCATTGTGATAAGGCCTGCCCTAGAAAGCATTTCAGTATACCCCAAACTTCCAAATGAATAAGTTTTATATTCTCATGACACTCCCGGATCATGGGATTTATATTTTTAATAAACCTCATAACGGCCAATTTCTAATAGGATGTAACAACCAATTCTCAAATAGGTTGGTCTACGGATTCTTCTCCTTTATCTAAAAAAGAAATTTTTCCCTATTCTTTCTCATCATTTGAAGGATGCACTAATAATGTGTTATAACACAAAGCCCTTATCATTATCTTAGAACTAGTACTGTAGATAAAAATAGCCTACCTGGATATCAAAGGGGACTTAAATCTATTAATAAAATATATCGATGGAGATTATTCCATCAAGATGGAATAAATGGCCCCCACATTAGTTATGTTAGAGGATTGATGGAAAATTTCCCATTTTAACAAAAATTTCACCATTTCATTTGATCAAAAAATTCTAAGGCAGATTAATTGGACAAAGCATCCATAGTCCTCACAGATCCCAATTAAGATAAATTTGTTTTCTACATAACACATTAAAGGTTGGTCTCATAATTCATCATTTGTGACATGGAAAATAATAAATTTGTTTATCACTACCCCATAGTGTGATGAGCAGGTATCTAACCCATGATGAATGGATACCATAGTAGATTACCTTCAAAATGGGAACCTCACTTCATATCAAGCCCAAAGGGAAAAAATCCAACACCAAATAGTGAAATTCACTCTTCAGGGTGGGCCAAATGAGTATAATTACCTCTATAAATGAGTTTTTGATCAAAACCTTCTTAGGTGAGGTATAGAATGTGAGGATAAGGCCATTATAGAATAAGTCCATGTGGGATCCTGCGACACTCACTAGTCTGTCACTTGACACTACCACCATATTAGGAGACACGGTTACTAATAAAAAATAATGATACCAGACTATGTGGAATTCACTAGATACTTTCATTTAGGTTAAATTCATGAAAACATCATCCATCACCCCCTAGAGTTCCTATATACAACTATTTATTTATAGTCGTTCATTGTATAGGGAATAGATGTTGTAAGGCCATATCCCTCATCAACAAATATGTAGTTTATGTAAATCCTAACTGTTACTTACTTATTTTTAAAATGTTTTGAGGCTATACCCCTCAAGTTATTTGGGACGAATAGTATTATAAAGATTTAATATTCTATCATTATCACTATATTCAGTTTCCCACACATGATATTGATGGAAAATGAAACCTACTTTTGTTCTTCCATGGTTAAACAATTATATCAAGGATATAACATTGAGTCTAACAATTTGTTCATCCATAATGTAGTGAAATATGGATAGATATAGGTTTTCAACGTGATTATATCAAATATACACCATAAAATGGTTCAAAATGACAACAAGTATTAGACGGATAAGATCCTTCATGCATTATGGTCCTACCATATAACCACATGCATTGCCACACAAGGAACCTCATATTCCATGATTTATGATACATAAAAGTGTTTCATATAGAATAATAGTTTCCATCACTTATAATATCTATTTATAGAAAAGTAACAAATGATGAGAAATTAGAAAATTTCCAGGATGAGATTTAATGACTTTATGTGAAATGTTTTCATACATTATACAACCTCAAATTTCATCAAAATGGGATCACAGGAGCCTTCAACAAAAAAAAATTTCTAGTCATTCATTCAAGGAGAAATGATATTGGTTCTCAAATCCCTGATGATACCATGAAGGAAACATCCAAAGATGGAACCTAAGTGGGAATGGTTATTTATAAGGACTACTCCAATGGAGCATTATCATTGAAGAGAATGGATGGGGAGTGCATTACGACCCCCACCAATGTTAGATTTATCAAGAAGTACATTTCATAGCTTCCATTGGTTTTAATGTCCTGGAGGCAAGTCTTTAAACTACGTATAATATTACTTCCATATCGCTTGATGTTAGATGGCATAGAAGGAATCCTTATAGCATCACGTTAAAATTCATGGAAGATATCCTTGCAGCTTGACACTAGACTACATGGAAGACGTCCTTACCACTAGATGTTAAACTACACAAAATACATCCTAACCATAGGACATTAAAATTAATGGAAGATTTAATTACTTTATAAAGTTAAACTACGTAGAATATTTACTTACCGTATAATGTTAAAGTACATAGAAGATGTTAATATCATGAGATATTAAACTATATAGAAGATGTATTTACCATATGATGTTAAACTGTATGAAATTCATTCGTACTGAATGATGTTAAACTACATGGAAGACATCCATAACACATGATTTCAAACTATACAAAATACACCCTTACTATATTGAGTTAAATAGAACGAAAGTGGCCCTTATCATATAAATTTAAACTGTACAAAATACATCCTTAACACATGATGTTAATGTACATAAAATATGTTTCTTCATGAATGATTCATTTTACATGACATAAACCTATGGTAAGTCAATAATAACACACTATTTTCCCTATGTTACTTCATGAATGATTCATTTGTGTCAGAAATACCAAGGGAATTTTCTATTCAAGGAATATTAATGTCATGATTCTTGTTAATATAGGATTCAATGTGATGCCTAAATAAAAAATAATGGGACCAACCATAATATACATAGAACATAACCCCTCTCTATATTTAGGTTAGGCATGTATAGAGTATTTTCCATTCAAGAACTACATGTGTATTGATTACTACTTCCACATGATATATAGTGATGCCCAAATATCCAATGTTAGGTCCAACCATAATATAAATGGAAATTCTCTCTCATTGTGTGTGGTACATACATGTGTAGGGAATTTTCCATTCAAGAACTATTTTTGGATTGATTATGGTTTCTACATGATATATAGTGATGGTCAGATCTCTGATCTTGGGTATTGCCATTTTAAAAATTGAACAAATTCCCCCTCCCTGCATATGGGTTAGAGTTGAATAGATAATTTTCCATTTAATAACTACATATTTCCTGATTCATTTTTCCGTAAGATGTATGGGGATACCTGGATCTCCATTATTAGGTCCAACCACAATATAAATGGAAATTCCCAAACCTTGTGTATGGGTCAGACCTACACATGAAATTTTCCATTTGACAACTAGGTGTGGATTGATTCCTATTTCAATAGGATATGTAGTGACTATTGGATCTCCAATCCTAGTTCCATCAGCAATAAAAATGGGTAAAATTCCCCCCCTATATATGGGTAAAACCTACACATGAAGTTTTCTGTTCAAGAAAATTGTTTGGATTAGATATTGGTATCACATGATATATAGTGACTCTGAGATCCCAAAACCTAGTTCCATCAATAATATACATAGATAATACCCCCCCCCCCTCTATGTATGGTTAAGACCTAAATAGGTAATTTTCCATTCAAGGACTATGCGTGTCTTGATTCATATTATCACAAGATATGTAGTGACACAAGGATCCCAAATCATGGGTCCATCGACAATATTTTAAAAATGTCTTCTCCCTTCATAGGAACTCATCCATTGTGGGGAATTTCCCATATAAGAACTACGGGTGGATTTATTCTTTCAAACATATGATAAATAGTGATACCCAGTTCTAAAATATTGTGTCCAACTACAATAATAATAGTAATGAGAGAAATAATTTACAATCTCCAAGCATATGGGTTGGACCTAGAATGGGATACTGTTCCAGAACTATGTGTTCCTTGATTAATATTACCAAAGAATATGTAGTGATTCCAAACTATTATATTCTAGGCCTATCCATGAGTTTCCATCACTCCAAATAATTTCATTAAAGGAAAGTTGGATCAATGTGAAGTTTACTATCCATTTTAAATTTTGGAAACCACCACATATTCCCTATCATGCACTCTTGTGTATCTCAACTGATTTCCTAATTATCCATTTTTCTCATACTAAGAATGACTCATGTGAGATTAGGGAACCTAGAAATCCACTCTGAATGGTATAATCTAGACACTTTCTGGATAGTAAATTATATCCAAGTTGTATAATGTTAAACTACATGACAATGTCCAAGATGGATGATGTCAAACTACACGACATTGTCCTGGTCACATGATGTTAGACAACATGACAAATTTTGAGTCACATGACATTAAGTTGAATGAAAAAATAGTATTCATACCAAATAGTTCACCCCGTAATGATCGTTTATTCAATAATTTCATTTCTATACCCACAACCCCAAAATTGTCTTAAATAGTTGTTGGTGCAGCCTTTATGGTGCTCAAACCCTTCTTTAATATTATATTCTCTATAAAAACATCATATATTTGATATTTCAGTTGATACCATCCAATTATGTAAGTTTATATCCTTCTCTTATAACCCTATAGACCTTGGGATCCCTTTTTCCTAGTCCTCCAAAATTACAAATTGGTAACATGGATAGATTAATAAAAGGGACACCATTGGCATTCACTTGTGAATAGTAGATTTCCTCATATATTGTGCATAATTGGTGTTCTAGTCTTAGAGGAGAGTCCCCCTTAAATATAGGAGATATTTTCTTTGTTTTAAGAGATTAAATATCTCTTCCAATACTAATGGTTGACTCATACCTTTCAGTCTCCACCTCATATTGACTTGGGTAATCTTGATCTGTGATTTTCACTTCCCATAACCCAACTATTAGATCAGATTCAAATACACTTGATTCTACTCATCTATGCCTAATACCCATTATAAATCAAAGATTATTTCATTTCATTATTTGGATCCTTCATTTGGGGATTTTTATCTCTTATGAATACCAAACATTCATGAGATTTGAAATCCATTTTGATACTCCTCTTTCCAAGATACAAACATCATTGCCCATTTTCATGTCTTAATCATTAGACACCTTAAAACCACATCCCTTGGGTTATTCCTTCCAAAATATTAGTAATAGGGACTAAAAAATTAGAAAGGGACCCCATTAGGATTTGTGGGTGAATAAAACAATTCCTAAGAGCTTGCACCTAGTGGATGTTTTGGTCCCAAAAAAACAACCCCCCTTAATCCCATGACTTATTTCTATAATGGTGAGACATTGGTCCCACCAATAATTGAATGATAATTATTGATACATACATTTTAAGATATAATAAATTTTCACCATCTTCCTCATATTTATGAGTGACCAAGAATGACTCGGTGTTTTATGCCTTCATATTCCAAGTCATATCAGTAAGACTCTAAACTGCATATCATTTATATCAAAACTACGTGTGGATTGATTCCAATAATCATAAGATATATAGTGATTCCCAGGTCACTAATCCTATGTCTATTTGTGATACATTGATAAAATGAAAATTCTAATGTATGAGTTTGATCCATGTGGGGAGACGATATCAAAACTATGTGCGGATTCATTCTTATTACTGTAGGATATATGGTGACATCCGGATATCCAATATTTGCTCTAGAAACAATATAAAGGGAAATTCCCCCTCCCTGTGTATGTGTCTAACCTACACATGTAATTTTCTATCATAAAAATATTTGTGGATTGATTCACATACCATGGTATACATAATGATGCATGGTCCTCGATTACAGGACTTGCTACAAAAGCTTATAAATCCAAACTAAGTTTCTCGATGAGAACCATGTTTTTGTGGGGATTAACACTCAAAAAAAATCTGACTACCTTACATATTCCATGTAATACACTCTTTCACATATAAATATACTATATAGTTCTCTATTTTTTATCAGATCAATAATGAATCATGTGATCTTAGGGAACATGGAATTTCACTCTAAAAAGTTCAATCACGGTGTGATCAATCTAAAGACAGGGGAAAATCATTTGATAAATGTTAAATTTCATGACTATATGTCTCCATATTGAATATATTATCCCATTTTATGGTTGTATACTCAATAATTTCATGTTTTATCTATTCACCTCAAAAAAATTTAATACACATTATAATATACTTTAGGAAGATGGAACCCTTATTGAATTTTACGTTCTCCATGAATAGGATTTATATATTTGATATATGAGTTAATATAGACTAATTCCTTAAGTTAATATCCTTTTTTTGGAACCCTATAGACCTTGGTCTCCCTAACTTTGGGTTCTCCCAGGTAGCAAACTGTTAACCAGGATTAGGTAATCCAAAGGGACAACACTATGATCTTCTCATGAATAATGAAACAACTCAGAGCTTGTCCCTAATGGATTTTTTCCTAAATGAGAGGCCTCATTAAATCCAAGATCTACTATCTTGAATTCATGGGATACAAGATCTTATCCATTATTAATGTTTGGTCCATAACCATTGATCTCCACTCACGTATGACTCATATATTCTTAGGATATTATTTACACTTACCATAACCCAATAATTCAAGAGGATTCAGATACCCTCAATGGTACCCATCTATGCATCATACCCATTATAAAAGCAATATTATCATATAATTTTATTGTAACCCTCCATCTCAGGGTACTAATCTCTATTAAATACTCAATTAATCTAAGTTGTTTATTCATATAGACAATAAATCCTAGTAACATGATGTAAAACTACACAACAACATCCTAGTCGCATGATGTTAAAATAAAAGATAAATTTCCCATCATGAAAGATGTAACTTTTCTTAAATAAGCCCATCCTAACCATAAATATATGCTAGAGATGAATCTTTCATCTCTATAGCATAATTTAGTATGAGAATTTCCTTTCACTACAAAAGAGCTGCATCTATATAGAGGACCCCTTAGAGTACCATGATTTTAAGACTTACTAAGGGAATTGGTAAATAAAAATATTCCCCTGCCCCACATAGAAGACAAATCTATGTAGGGAGTATATTTTAGAAGGAATTATATGTTGGAGTTGGTGGTTTAGAACCAACTACTTTGTACTTTATTCATTAAATAAAATCCTTATCACATCTTGATTATTCTTCTGCGTGACATGTCATGTGATAATGTCCTAAGGACAACTGTTGCATTAAAGGGTCGTAGCAGATCCCTGCTATGATGAGAACCCGAAAGTGCCATAACACTGTTCTTGAATGTATGTTCTATGGCCGGATGATATTATTTGAGGGACACAAATAATATAGGTCATTAGGGGTGAGGACTCATAAAACTTTCAGTCACCTTCTCATAGTGTGCGCCCTTGGTAATATCCAGGAGGATATTTTGAGAATGAGACCCACCAGTAGGAAATCCACATTTCATAGTGTCATTGGATGTTCCGATCTACGGACTTGTGTATTGATCCTTAGACTTTAAGATTATTATTAATGGGTATTACAACTCATGCACTTAGATGTATTAACGAAAACTGTGACGACACACTGTTCGCAATGAGGTAGGATATGTTGGGTGCATCACGAGTAATACTGCATTAATAGATAATGCGAGAAAGGATTTGTCCCTTCCGTTCCATAACAGAAGTAGATATCTCAGGCCCTTTGATGGAATTGATATAGCCTAAATAAATCCATGGCCATGGTAAGGTATGGGAAAGTTCAATTCTGGGAAGTCAAAGAAAGAATAATCAAGCACATGGGTTGATGGCACTAGCATGCAACCCGCTTGATTGGAGATATCGAGACAAAGGGATTATATTACACGGTAAGTGTTCGTAGGAGGTGACTACGTCATTGCGGCGTTAACTTCTTTCTCTATGGGTGCCTTGGCGTGTTGCTTGATGCTAGCCTTGGACTTTAGGCAGGCTCAGCCTAATGCTACTGAGAAAGAGGCCTAGAGGGTCACACACTAAGTGTGTCCATGTATCTCAGTTAAATATTAATTTAAAAAGTTAAATAAATATTATTCCCGACTGTGGTTTAATAATTATTTAAGGATGTCTGGTCGCATTTATTTTGACACTAGTTATTCGAAAGAATATACTGTGGATAAAATAATATATTTCTTAGCGAGTAATTCAGTTACATTTATTTAAGAAATAAATAGTCATTACTCAAGGTCTAATAAATGTGGTGGAGAAAAATGGAAAATAAAATTACACGCCGTGTATATTAAATATACACGCTGTGTAGTTTTTTGGAAAACAAGTACACGCCGTGTATTAATTATTACACGTCGTGTAGTTTTTCCAATTGGGATTTTGAGGATTTAATATTGTTTTATTAAATGATATTTATTATAATCAGCATGGGCGCATGTCAAGGAATTAATAATTCGACATGGGGGGTTTTCAATATGAGTTAATGAAATAAATAAAACGCGTAACGCATTTATTTATTGTCATAACTCTATTAACCTCAAACCTGATTATAAATATCCTCGCAACCCCAAATTTTTTTGGTGAGCCATTGTTGTGCACAACGGATTTGGAAATACTCTCAAGCCAAGAGAGAATTCTCTTTCCACCAAGAATGCCCTCAAGTTATGAGAGCAAGATCCTCCACCGGATCAAGGCGGTCGAAGGCGGACATCGCAAGCGAAGGTTCTTCCGCGCTAGCACCCGGAGATCTCTTCGGCGACGTCCGGAGATACGTGACACACGTGTGGATCACCGCTAGAGGAATCCTACACTTGGATTCTACGACGCAACGACGGATCACCGACTCATGACCGGACACATCAATGAAGAAATAATTCCAATGAGGTAATTCTTATGCATCAATTAAATTAATTATAATCAACATATGATGATCCTCCTCAAGGGTTCCGGGATTCATCTTTTCTTTTCGTTCTTCATTCTATTCCGAAGATTCGGCATTTTATATCGTGACGGATCTCGGATTGAACATTTTTTAACGAAAAATTAAGTTGGGAAAACCCACCAACGCGCTTCCGCTACGCCCGGAACCTATAAGTGGTATCAGAGCGGTCATATCGTTGGTTATAATTATTTATTTTTTTGTTGGTGATTTACACATTTAATAATTTAGTTATTTCAATTCATGTTTAATCGTTCTGGAAATCTGAATATCGAGATCTGTTCCTCCTCTCTCATTTCTCATTCACCTCACAGAAATGGATTTTTCTTTTAATTTTGATTAAAATAAAATAGAGGAACTCATCCGGAGGAGCCAAATGTTTCTGGCCGTATAACACCAGAATACACGGCGTGTATTCGGAAGTACAGATCGTGTAGTCTAGGTTCAATGCATTGACTGATCCTCCAAATCAGGCCGTGTATTGGATTCTTTCTAAGAATTTAAGACACCGTTTGTTGACCAGAAATAGGTGGCACACAGTTTCCAGAATACATGTCGTGTGGTCCAATGAACAGGGCATGTAGTCCCTTCAGGTTAGGGTTGGGTCATGTACTCCGTACATAGCCTGCCCGGCTGGAAACCGTGTAACTCAGAAACTACACGGCGTGTGTCCCACTTTACACGCCGTGTACTCTGAAAATTTCTGAAGTACATTAACACGCCTTATCCCCAGGCGTGTACTTCGGATGGACGGTGAAGAAAAAGTACACGCCGTGTAGTCGGAACTACACGCCGTGTACTCACCCAAATTACGCAGATTTATTAAAATTTATTATTATATTATAGAAACCCTTGAGACGTGTACCATGTTGCAGGCGTAAAGCTGAGGCACAACACGTGATAGGTGTTTTATATATGTGTGTTTAATTTAACATCTGCGTAATAAATGGGAATTCGCCGGGTTGCCTCCAAGGTAAAAGTTGTGTACAAGGATAATTTTAAATGAATTTATTTGTTTAAAATTATGATGGATGAGAATCTCAAGGAAATTCAGAAAAGGGGTTTAAGATAAAAGGATTGATTAATTAAAGATAATTAATTTATTCGAGCGTGATTTATCTTAAACAAGAACGATTAATGAATTGAATGCTAGTTTTATTTATGCGTAAATATTGTTGCATGTATGGATGATCATGATCTAGACCAAGACCTTTGTATGTGAATGGTTTCTTTTAATTTATTTATTTAAAGTAAATTTGTTGGCCTGCGATCCATCCCCTCATTAATATGTAGGTCATGCGTGCCCAAGGATTCTTTTATGTAAAAATCCCTTTTTCCCCTCACCTGCGTGTGAGATAAATGAATATGTAATTGATGCATCTCCCAAGCTAGTGGAGGCGTCTCAAGTCAGGAGCCAAGATGAAACCAATCCAAGGAGATACAAAGGTGGACAGGTGGAAAGCTGTAAACACGAACCCGAAAGGTTCAAGGTGTTTCTACCCTAGGACTTGGGTTAGTTTATCAACCGCTAGATAAACTAACCAATATAAAAGCTCATGATCATACAATTTATTTTATTTCTGTCAGTTTCATAGTTTATTTATTGTGGGTGTGTTGTCATGATCACACAATTAATGAATTAAACAAGCATGCAAAATGGAACTAAAATAAAATTGGCTTATACGTAAATATTATCTTAGACATGGTTAATCACTTAAGTATATCCCACTTAATATTAACAAGCATGTAATCAAAGATAATAAAATGGAAATTTACGTATAAGGATAAAATCCCTCAAAATAAATATTAAGTTGGCATAGCCTTCCATAATCTTGGTTAGAATCGAACCATAGTTCAAAGTGCTTGACCAACCCTAGTTGGGGTGCTTTCAATTATCGGGGAATTCTAATTCAAGGTTTGGGGTTGACTTGACTTGGTTCGTATCAAGGGTTGACTGCCACAGCAGGACTTGGTGTGACCAAGAGGCAAAGGTTGAGGAAATCCAAAAAGGATTTCAGGATTGGGGAGTCCACTCAGCGGATCAAGGAACTGCGAGTTAATGCAGTTGGCATTTGTAATGCCTACCTAAAACCCTTCAAGTTGCTTGAACAACCATAGTTGGGGTAATGCGAAGGGTAATATGGATCCTTGCCACTAGAATATTCACGCAATAGAATATTCCGAAGTCAATGGTGAGGGCTATTAGATTTTGATAAAATAGTGGGAGACTAATAAGTATTAATTTATTTATTTATCTCAATTTTTATAATAACGTACTAAACCTTTTCTCATCTTAAATTGTAGAAATGGCAAGAAAATGACTTCAAACATATCATTGGGCACCATACTCGAAAAATAAAACCTTCTCACCGGCACCAATTTCCAAGAGTGGTAGAGGCGTTTACGCGTCGTCCTTCGCCATGAAAGGAAATTATATGTGCTGGAAGAGCCTATTCCAGTTGCACCTGGGAAAGAGGCTAGTGATGAGGAATTATCTCGCTACATGAAACACATGGATGATGCCACAGATGTCTAGTGTTTCTTGCTATCGGCCATGTCTAATGAGCTCTTGAAGCAACATGACAACATGGATGCATATAGCATGATGTCTCACCTTAAAGATCTCTACCAAGAGAAGGAGAGATAGGAGAGGTATGAGATCTCCAATGCTTTGTTTACCACGATGCTTGGAGAGTCTGCGCCAGCTGGGCCTCATGTGGTCAAGCTTATTGGCTACATTGAACGCTTGGACATCATAGGGATTACATTCCCAGATGACATGCGTACAGATCTCATCCTATCATCATTGCCCAAGACCTTCACTAGCTTCATTGTCAACTATAACATGAGCGGCAATGAGAAGAGTCTATCGGAGCTTATAACCTTGATTCGCCAGGTAGATAAGGACATGGGGTGTGACAAACCCACGGTCCTTATGGTGAACAAGAAAAGGAAGGACAAGGCAAAGGGGCCAAAGACTTATAAATGGTCTGAAGCCCCCGAGCACCGTCCCTCCAAGAAGGGGAAGATCCATAGGCAGGGCAAGGAATGGAAAGTAGTGTGTTTTTCATGTGGCAAGCAGGTCCACTGGAAGAGGAACTGCACCCAGAAGCGTGGGGACGCTAAAGGTGTGTTCGTTATCGAGTGCAATCTTTCTATTTCTACAGATTGGGTATTAGATACAGCTTGTGGGGCTCACATCTGTATTCAAATGTAGGAACCAAGTAGATTTAGAAAGATCGCCAGAGGAGAGGTGGATCTTTGAGCTGCCAATGGCGCAAGGCTGGCTGCGTTGGCTATTGGCGACAATCACCTCTCATTTCCAACTAGCATGATTTTGGTTTTACAAAACTGTTATTTTGTGCCTAGTGTTACCAAGAACATAATTTCTGTATCTTGTTTGGATATGGATGTATTTATTTTCACGTTTGGAAATAAGGGTTGTCTCTTTTATAAGAACAGCGTATGTTATGGTATGGCACATTTGAATAATGGTTTGTATGTATTAAATTACGAAAATCAAGTGTTGGAAATTGATAACGAAACAAACTCACATGACTCATGCATCACCCAGTTATGGAATCACCGCCTTGGTCATGTGAACGAGAAGCGCTTGACAAAGCTCTTCCAAGATGGCTATTTAGACTCTACTGAGCTAAAACCACTTGATAGATGTCACGCTTGTTTACAAGGAAAAATGACCAAGCCGCCTTTTGGTGGACAAGGTGAAAGGGCCACAAAGCTTCTAGGATTGGTACACACAGATGTGTGTGGACCATTTCCAGTAGAAGCTAGAGGTGGATATTCTTACTTTATTACTTTTACTGATGATTTGAGTAGATATGGCTATGTCTACTTAATGAGGTATAAGTCAGAGTCCTTAGAGAAATTTAAGGAATTCAAGAATGAAGTAGAGAATCAACTTGGTAATAAGATAAAGAAGCTTTGATCGGATCGAGGTGGATAATATATGAAAAAAGAGTTCATCGATCTTCTACGGGAGTCTGGGATTCTATCTCAGCTCACTCCTCCTTATACACCACAGTGGAATGATGTTAGTGAAAGGAGGAACCGCACCTTGTTGGACATGGTGAGGTCGATGATGAGTCATGTGGATATTCCATTATCCTTTTGGGGATATGCATTACAAACTGCAGCATACACCTTAAACCGAGTACGAACTAAGGCGACAAATGGAATTCCATCTGAGTTATGGAATGGAAGGAAACCCACTTTGTCGCACACACGTGTATGGGGATGCGAGGCGTTTGTTAAGGCCTTCTCAGGTAACAAACTAGCACCCCGGGGTACGACGTGTATCTTTTTAGGATATCCCAAGGAAACAAAAGGATATTACCTATATAACCCCCAAGACAAGAAAGTGACTGTCGCCATACAAGCCATATTTCTTGAGAGGGAGCACATCCTCAAGAAGGATAGTGGGAGAAAGATTGACTTCGACGGAGTTGATGCTCAAGATACACATGAGTTTGTACAGGAACAATTTCCATAGGTCCTCGTGGAAGAGGTTCCAGAAACTCAAGTACTGCGTAGGAGCTCAAGAGAGGTAAGGGAACCAGAGAGATTTGGTTTCCTAGTCACCAAGGATGGTGAATCATTATTGTTGGAAAATGATGAACCTCTCTCCTACAAGGAAGCGGTAGAAATCTCAGAAGCTGCAAGATGTCTAGAAGCTATGAATTCTGAGATGGATTCCATGTATCAAAACCAAGTTTGGGTTCTGGTTGATGAGCCCGTTGATGTAAAGCCTGTTGGATGAAAATGGGTATTCAAAAAATAGCTGGACATGGAAGGTCATGTTAGCACCTATAAAGCAAGGATAGTGGCCAAAGGATTTAGACAGCGTCAAGGAATTGACTATGATGAAACCTTCTCGCCAGTTTCCATGTTTAAATCCATAAGAATCATACTTGCCATAACAGCTTACCATGACTACGAGATTTGGTAGATTGATGTCAAAACAGCATTCCTTAACGGGAACCTTCAGGAAGATGTCTATATGACACAACCAGAAGGGTTTGTGACACCAGGTGAAGCCAAACGGGTTTGCAAGTTACAGAAATACCTTTATGGATTAAATGAAGAATCCAGGTCATGGAACATTCTATTTGATGAAGCCATAAAGGAATTTGGGTTCATTAAGAATGAATGTGAGCCATGTGTTTATAAGCGGTTTAATGGGAATGCGGTCGTCATCCTAGTGGTATATGTTGATGACATATTGCTTATTGGAAACGACGTACCAGCCTTACAGTCAGTTAAGGACTGGTTGAAGAAGTGTTTCTCCATGAAGGACTTAGGAGAAGCAGACTACATTCTAGGGATCAAGATAATTCATGATAGATCAAAGAGGCTGCTTGGACTAAGTCAGGGTACATACATTGACTAGATACTAAAGAGATTTAGTATGGAAAAATCCAAGAGGGGATTGGTTCCAGTGTCACATGGCTTACATCTTTCTAAGAAAATATGTCCCCGTACACAACAAGAGAAAGATAGGATGAGCAAGATCCCATACGCTTCGGCTATAGGATCCATCATGTATGCCATGTTATATACCAGGCTTGATGTTGCCTATGCACTAAGCATGGTAGGAAGATATCAAGCAGATCCAGGAGAACATCATTGGACTGCTGTTAAGACTATCCTTAAGTATCTGAGAAGAACTAAGGATATGTTCATAGTGTATGGAGGAGACGAGGAGCTTGTTATCAGAGGGTATGCTGATGCTGGTTTTCAAACAGATCAGAATGATCTGAAATTGCAATCTGGATATGTTTTCTGTCTCAATGGAGGATCTGTGAGCTGGAAGAGTTCAAAGCAGCCAGTTGTCGCCGATTCTACAACGGAGTCTGAGTATATAGCGGCTTCTGATGCAGCCAAAGAAGCCATTTGGATTCGAAACTTTGTCCAGGAGCTTGATGTGGTTCCTAGCAGTAAAGATCCCATTACATTGTATTGTGATAATACTGCAGCGGTGGCTCTTGCAAAAGAACCAAGGTCACATCAACGGACAAAGCACATACTCCGGAAGTATCACCTCTTGAAATATTTCTATCAAAGGGGTGAAGTTGTAGTGATCAGAGTGTCCACGGAAGAGAACGTGGTAGACCCCATGACTAAAGGCCTATCTCAGTAGAAGCATGAATATCATGTGAGAGCTAGCGGGTTAAAGGTTATTAGCAGTTGGCTCTAGTCCAAGTGGGAGTCTGTTGGAGTTGGTGGTCTAGAACCAACTACTTTGTACTTTATTTATTAAATAAAATCCTTATCACATCTTGATTGTTCTTCTGTGTGACATGTCATGTGATAATGTCCTAAGGACAGCTGTTGCATTAAAGGGTCATAGCGGATCCCTACTATGATGAAAACCCGAAAGTGCCATAACACTGTTCTTGAATGTATGTTCTATGGCTAGATGATATTATTTGAGGGACACAAATAATATAGGTCATTAGGGGTGGGGACTCATAAAACTTTGAGGCACCTTCTCATGGTGTGCGCCCTTGGTAATATCCAGGAGGATATTATGAGAACAAGACCCGCCAGTAGGAAATCCACATTTCATAGTGTCATTGGATGTTCCTATCTACGGACGTGTGTATTGATCCTTAGACTATAAGATTATTATTAATGGGTATTACAACTCATGCACTTAGATGTATTGACGAAAACTGTGACGACACACTATTCTCAGCGAGGTAGGATACGTTGGGTGCGTCACGAGTAATACCGCATTTATAGATAATGCAAGAAAGGATTTGTCCCTTCCGTTCCATAACGGAAGTAGATATCTCAGGCCCTTTGATGGAATTGATATAGCCTAAATAAATCCATGGCTATGGTAAGGTATGGGCAAGTTCAATTCTGGGAAGTCAAAGAAAGAATAATCAAGCACATGGGTTGATGGCACTAGCATGCAACCTGCTTGATTGGAGATATCGAGACAAAGGGATTATATTACACGGTAAGCATTCATAGGAGGTGACACGTCATTGTGGCGTTAACTTATTTCTCTATGGGTGCCTTGGCGGGTTGCTAGACGCTAACCTTGGACTTTAGGCAGGCTCAGCCTAATGCCACTGAGAAAGAGGCCTAGAGGGTCACACACTAAGTGTGTCCATGTATCTCTGTTAAATATTAATTTAACATGTTAAATAAATATTATTCCCGACTGTGGTTTAATAATTATTTAAGGATGTCTGATCGCATTTATTTTGACACTAGTTATTCGAGAGAATATACTGTGGATAAAATAATATAGTTATTAGCGAGTAATGCAGTTACATTTATTTAAGAAATAAATAGTCATTACTCAAGGTATAATAAATGTGGTGGAGAAAAATGGAAAATAAAAGTACACGCCGTGTATATTAAATATACACGCTGTGTAGTTTTATGGAAAACAAGTACACGCCATGTATTAATTTTTACACGTCGTGTAGTTTTTGCAATTGGGATTTTGAGGATTTAATATTTTTTATTAAATGGTATTTATTATAATCAGCGTGGGCGCATGTCAAGGAATTAATAATTCGAAATGGGGGGTTTTCAATAAGAGTTAATGAAATAAATAAAATGCATAAAACATTTATTTATTGTCATAACTCTATTAACCTCAAACCTGATTATAAATATCCTCACAACCCCAACATTTTTTGGTGAGCCATTGTTGTGCACAACGGATTTGGAAATACTCTCAAGCCAAGAGAGAATTCTCTTTCCACCAAGAACGCCCTCATGTTACGAGAGCAAGATCCTCCACTGGATCAAGGCGGTCAAAGGCGGACATCGCAAGCGAAGGTTCTTCCGCGCTAGCACCCAGAGATCTCTTTGGCGACGTCTAGAGATACGTGACACACGTGTGGATCACCGCTAGAGGAATCCTACACTTGGATTCTACGACGCAATGACGGATCACCGAATCGTGACCGGACACATCAACGAAGAAAGAATTCCAACGAGGTAATTCTTATGCATAAATTAAATTAATTATAATCAACATATGATGATCCTCCTCAAGGGTTTCGGGACTCATCTTTTCTTTTCGTTCTTCATTCTATTCCGAAGATTCGGCATTTTATATCGTGACGGATCTTGGATTGAACATTGTCTAATGAAAAATTAAGTTGGGAAAACCCACCAACGCGCTTCCGCTGCGCCCGGAACCTACAGTATATATGTATTCATTCCAAACCTATCAAGATACATTGTGAATCTTGGATATATTTTCCTCTACCTAAACATAGGTTCTCCACTACCATTGTATTCCCTGGTTTTTGATCCATATTAAAATATGTCATCATAGATTGGTCATGGGACTATAAAAATTTCCTAATAGTGAAAATTATCTCTCAATATTATCACCTATAACCTCAACAGTACCATCAATGGTGAAAGATCATGAACCCAAACGGTAGTGGATGACCACTCTTTTAGAGTAAATATGGTTTTATCCCCTATTTATGAGTCTGATATACATAGGAGGACTTTAAAGTAACTGACTATGAGGGAATTAGGATGGTAAAATGTTCATATGCCTATACTTAAGAGTGGTCTAGTCATGCAGACCCACTTTTATTTCTTATGAATTAGAACTTTGTACAAATTTCTTGCTTGTATGAAAGATCTACATATGAAAGGCTCTAGAATAAGGCTTTCTACTGGTAATCATGTGAAAGGATAAAAAATTATTATCACATCTAGTCTCCTAAAACATGTGAAAAGTATCTTTAGGATATCTTGAACAATTCCATGTCTATTCCTATGTCCTAAACATTTGTTGTTAGACTGTAATGAATATGTCATTTTCATATAACATTAAAAATCATGACCGATTTTTCCCCACTGCATGACACTAAACTATGCAGAAAATATTTCATCATCACTCCTCATCGAAGGAACACAAGAGATTAATCCTAGTCAATTAAAGGTTGGGGTATTCTATCATCTTTATTACAACATCACACTATAAATTACACTTTTTGTCTTGAGTGCAATAATGTTCCACAAAATTTCAATGGAACTTTGAAATGGACACAAAGACTCAAGGGACCATTTTTTGATACTGCATGTCTTCCCCTTACTGCTACATATGATCTTCTGACCATCAACCAAATTTTTATTCACCATGTAAAATGGTATTCCAATTATTCCAAGCCTAGATATAATCAATGTTAATCTTATCACCATAGAGTGATTATTAATCATCCTCCTCATGTTATTCCCATGATATTAATAAAGATTCTAGAACCTTGATCCATGATTTAAAACATTCCTATCTCTCTCTTGATAAGGATTTAGAGTAATTATCACCATGAGGATCATAATTAGGTAGTTGTGTAATAATCCCCTAAAACCAAATATTCATATATTGTGACATTATACTATATTCACTATGGTGAAAGTTATTTGACCATAAACTTTAGACATTGAAGGTCCAAATAACAAGACCATAAACTTATAGTGAAAGAGACATAATACTTCTCAGGCTAAAAACCCTCAAATGGTGGTCTAAAATTACTCAACCTCTTCTTGTTAAAACTTAATATTTAGATGTTCATAAAAATTTATATCATAAATAACAAATTAACCAATCTTTTGGGCCCAATATTTTGGCCCTAGTAAAAGTAGAATCATTCTTGTTGGACAATTGGTCTCAGAAAAGGTTAGATTATTGATTTTTTCACATATACTCATCATGATAATGTGTTCACTTTCTAGTGAGACAAAATTTTGGTTCCCAAACCCTTGTTGAATATTATATTTTCCAAAACTAAACTTCATTTATTTGATGAATGATCTGACACAACCAATTCCTTCAGTTGATATACATATATTAGAATCCCATATCCGTGAATTATTTATATTGGTTCTTACCTATAATATATTGGTGATAGGGAAAAACTACTATAAAGGTTCCCCCATTAAAATTCACGGGTGAATAATGAAAAGCCTTATAGACTGATCTTAATGGGTTTTTTGGTCTTGAAGGAAAGGTCACCATTTAATCCATGGTATGTTGTCCTGATACCATGTTATATTAGTTTACACCATCATCAATGGTCTACCTATATCCACTACCCCCATTTTTAGTTGACTAAATTATTCTTTGACCATGATTTATAATCCCTATAAGGAAACTATTCAAGAGGATTCAACATCCATGATGTTACATCATCATGAATTGTTCCTATTCTCAAATAGCTAATACGATACTTTATTCCCAAACATTTTCATTTATCACAGCACGTGGCCAAAAACCACATGTTGTAAGGACTGAGCTTCAAAACCAAAAATTTAAATACACATAGGGTTCCATAACAATCCTTGGACAGTATTACTTTTTATACTCTACATCACCTTCCAAGTGTTTCAATATTCATAAATCTCCCATAGTCCTTGGAAAGGAGTGGTTACTCCTCTATTTGACCATGTATGAAGTGGATACTTATAAGAGACCTAGACCCATAAACTAGAGGTGTCTACTCTTTATAAGAAATGATCTATAATCCTCATGAGATCTAGCAACATTATAGTAGAACTTGGTACCTCATAGTATTTTTAGATTATCACCAATATGTATGAACTATTCCTTCATCCCCTATTAAAACTCCTTGAGACATTATTTACAAAACCTATATTACAACTATCTAAGTATATTTATAATTACTTAAATTACACCGCCATACCCCCAAGATAGATTTTAGCAAAGATATGGGTTGCCCGAACCCTTCATGAATTCCCATCCTTCATCATTCTAGTATGGATTCAGGGAGAACAAACCCAACATTAATACACATCCTTCACCCACTATATTAAATAATAATTAGGAGCAACAAATGGTCTAAGCTCGAAAAATAAAAACTATAATAACATTTTTCTCGAGATAAAATCCCCCAAACCACTGCAAGAGATAGACTGAGATAGATGACCCTAAATTATTGTAATATATGGCCTAATATAGAAGATCATAAACTAAAAAACAGATGTTCTGAGCTAGAAGACCATAAACTAAAGTAATGTTCTATCTTTAATGTCCTGAAACATCTAACTAAAAGAGACATAATGATTTTCAAGGTGAAAACCCAATAAGGGAACCCTGGGAAAATTTTGACTCTCTACTCACTAAACATATACTTTGTGAGATTCAAGAAATATTAAGAACTTGTGAAATGAAACAGAAACAAAATATTTCAAGCCGAAATCCCATAAAGAGAAGTGTGAGTAAAATCAGAGTCTATGATCGCTAATATTTCCCAATATGAATCTTTGTAAAAAATTAGGTAAATAAAAAAAGTTAAAAAACATGTCGTGGTAATTATTTATACAAGGAAAAAAATCTAACTATGCTATCCATGTCAATTGACTTGGGAAAAATTTGATAACCCTACATATGTGATCCATCCCTATGATAAATTTAGCATCATTTAGATATATATAATAGTTTCCTATATTTACCTTAAAATTGGGCTTTTTTCATTTTGAAAGAATCCAATTTTATTGGAAGGATTTTTATAATACCACTAAACATTTTCCACACACATTTTCATAGAAGGACACAAGACATTTCTGATTAGATGATCATAATGCATAATGGAATAGGTTAATAATGTATGGGTTTGAAATTTTTTTACACAGTTGATAGATTATCATTCTTATTGTTATTTTTTCGTTATTATCATTATGTGTTTACATATAATAATAATGATATTAAAAAAATAAAAATGGAGTTGTCCAATTTCATTAAAAGGGGAATATCACATGATGGATAAATGAGGTTGTGGGTCATTTTTAAACTAAAAATTGACTACGAGACATTCTTCCATGGGATATTAACTAGAACCTTTGGAATACAACCTGACTACCATGAGAGGTTGTCTTGGAACCGTGAATGATTATTATGGTCATGGGATTTTCTAATGTCATTCTTTCATGCATCAATATTTCATGAGATGATGCTATGAATGGTCTTATATGGTGTGTCGCGTCATGAGAATACTACATGCATGTCAATTTATCTACTATGGAGAAGAATGATAATTCATGGTTCCCCTATGAATGGGATCTTATTCTACTTCACCTCTATCGGCCGACAGAACCACCCAGGATTGACCCTAGTAGGTATAACTCCTCATGCTATAATTTTCAAGTGAATATAATAATAAAATTTAGATATTATTATAAGAGTAATAGTGGAACCATGTTATTACGCACAAACGACATGATCTTGATCACATCATTACTCTTCGGTTCATGTCGATAACTTTCATTGTGATATGAGAGCTTCTATACGCACCCATTCCACAAGAAAATGGAAAAAATAGAGTATACAGATAAACATAAAATTTTATATACTGAGAGGTTAATATGTAGATATGTATATAATACATAATTACAAAAACACTTCTTTTGGATGAGATGAGGGGATGATGTGGGTATACATTTAGTCTCAATGTCATGATATTTCCATCACATGAACAAAAATGAACCCAAAAATTCCACTATAGGATGATATGTGGTCTCTAAATGTCACCAGACTTGACTTTTGAATATTTTTAAAATTATGATTGTTTTGGTTATTTGAATATATCATGATGCATAAGAATCCATAGATCAGTTGTTGAGTAATCCAATGTGATAAATGGTGTTACGTGTTTATCAGAGACACCACCTCTCTCAGATGTGCAAATGAAGTGGGATAATTTGTCTTTAAATATATAAGGTAGATCATGGATAGGAAGGGTTTCCCTTCAGGATAACAGAGCTCCCATTTTCCATGAAAAATAGATGAACATGATCCCACATATTGGATACATTAATAAGCTTATGTGAAGTGTTGAGTCATCACAAAATATATTTCACAAAGGGTTGAGACACCACATAGCTATCTTCCTTCACATAATTATTGACACAAAGATTTAAGGAAGTACGTAATCATTCATTCAAATGGCTGAGGCACCACATAACCCAACATTCAAAGGGATGAGGAACTGTCAAACCCTCTTGATCCATGTAAAATAAAAATATATGTGATCACATGAAACATTGACCATCATGATATGCCCTCATGAAAACATTTTGGCATGTGAATCATTCACACGGTGGGAATCCATGACTAGTGACCCACTGCCATGTGATGGCCCCATATGCCTTTGATCCTATAAAGACCCTAATTCACATGAAACATTGAACATCAATTGATTTCCTCATCAGAATCCTCTGTTATACAAATTCCTTAATGTGCCTTCATATGACTCTGTCCACATCATGGGTTTAAACAAAGTTATCCATGATAGAATAATCATGTGATCATTGTTCTTTATATTATACCCTCTTATGTCATGCAATTTTCCTCCATAAAAATCAGAACATGTGAATCAAAAAATACTACAGTCTATTAATGAAAATGGCCACATGTTGTCATTAGATCTATCATTGATCACGTGACACACTATACACTAGTGTAGCTGATATCCATGGCAATTCTTTCATGCCATTATGAGATCCATCATTGATCACGTGGTGCACCACAAAAAGTTGAGCTACTATCCATGAAAATTTTTGTACAAAATAATAATATCTAGAATTTATCATGTTATTACCTGATAGAAAACAGATTGTTAAACACCATTTTCATTATAAAATAAAATCATAAAATTATAGAAGCTACATGTGAAGATGTATGTGCTAATTTTCATGTATGGGGGTCATGTGATTTGTATAATTTACTAATTTATCATGTAAATCCATATGGAAATTTCATTATAGTCATGAAAGGTCCCCCAAACATGTCATCTGGTTCATGTCAAGACCTATGGACATGTCATCTTGTTCATTTGAATTCCTTAGGATATGTCAGATAGAACCCACTTAGGGCCCAATACATGCCATTTTGATCTCTTGAAGGGACCCAGACATGTCACCTTAAAATCCCAAATTCGTTTCTACATGTCTATTAATATTTGTAAAATCCAATAGAAAATCCATGGGATCAATAAATATTGTAATGAATTAGTAATCTCATAGATAATTTTTATTATGTGACATGAAGATGACATTAGGGATGACCCGTCACTGGATCATGCGAAACACATGATTTGATGCCCCCTCCACTGACCCAAGCCCATATATGAGATATAAGTGACATGAAGAGAGGTATAGATCTAGAGAAACAATGCCTATAAATCCCCCACCAACCCATCCCCCCTCACATATAAAAAATCACACATGTGAGAGGACATAGGTGAGAGAAAACTTTTCGGATTGGAGAACTATGCAATCATTAGTGTCTTCCACATGGAAATCCCACGAAATGAATTAAGGGTTTATGTGGTATTTTTAAATTATTATGGTGATCACTATATTTATCAAATGAAGTATTTTTTTTTCATTCCAATTGGATCAGGTGATGGATTAGTTTCATGTCAACTCAATCATACAAGGCCTCAATAGGCCATAACTTGATGAACAATGAAGAATTTATGATATAAAGGATGAAAATGGTGGATTATTAATGAAAATATGGATATGATTCTTTATTTTTATTAGGACATGAAATTCGTGTGACCTTTTCATTTTTCATGAAAATCCCTCTGGACATATCAGTCTGGTTATACAAAGACCTTTGTATAGGTAATCCTAGTCATGAAACAGTCCTCCAGACATGTCAGTTGGTTCATGTGAAGAGCTATGGACATGTCATCTTGTTCATGTGACAATCCTCTAGTCATGTCAGTTGGTTAATGTGGTGTCCCCAAGATATTTCAGTCAGATCACATGATAGACCTGTACATATTGGTTGAGTCATGCGATGTCCTCTAAAAATTCCTTCTTTCCCATGCGGCATCCTATATACATGTCATATTGGTCATGTGAGAGTCCTCCCGAGATGTCAGTTTATTCATACAAATTTATCCAGACATGTCATATTCATCACACATCCTTCAGACATGTTAGACTTAGTCATGTGAAAGGGCTTAGACATGTCGACTTTAATCACATGAAAATCCATGGACATGTCAATCATACCCGTCAGGACATATCAGAAATTCTCTCTGGATATGTTAGGAAGTCCTTTTATACATGTTAAGTAGACACCCATATACAAGTCATCCATTTCTAATATGAATACTTCGGAATTTCCCCTCAGGCTGTGTGAACCCCCAACCATGGGTATTTGGTTGATAATTCCCCCATTATATGTGACGATTCAAAAATGTTCGAGGGATGGGAACTCATGAAATCGTATGGGTATTATGGTATCCTCATTTCATCTAACCATGCTTAGTCAGCCACTCATGGCCCCCACTCTTTATTTTTTAGAGGAAGAGGCTATGATATCTTACTATGGAAATCCCATTTAGTGTAAGTCCCTAATATTCCATTTGGTGGGACCCACCCCCATGGGTCTATTAGTCTTCCTCATCCACCAGAGGATTGAATAAGTTAATTGAACTATGAGGAACCTAATTTATACTATACCCAAGACATGTTGAATTCCATCCTATGTCTTGAACTCCATATCAAGAAATCTCTTAGGGTCTCCCCAATGCATAAGTCGCATGTCCATATACAGTGTGTCTGATTATTTATTCACCCTTGTTTCTCACATTGAGAATGGATCACATGGGATTAAAGATTATTAATGATTGTTCCAATATAATTATAAATTCCCGTAATCAAGGAAACCATAGTGTGTAAGATTAATTCAATGAACTAATATAAATAACTCCTTACATAGAAATACACCTTTTTGTAAGTCCCAAAAGCATTCATATATTGATAAACTCTAGGGAAATAACCAGCACATGTAAGAATTATATTTCCCTAACAATCAAAGAGCTACTGAAAAACCAAATTATGAATATTCTAATTCTTAATATTTGTAGGATACTAAAGACTCCTTCATAAGATTCAAGATGCATACCAAATTCTTATACTACCTTATATGAATCCATTCATCATGAAATTAAACTACACGTCTCAGAACTAAATGAACTATGTATTTTTTTATTCCTTTATCATGAGATACGTAAGAATCCCCTTGGATGTTCAATCCCATTATCAAAATATCCATCACCTTCATGGAAGACAGTAAACTCTAGAGTGCATGAATACATGTATTCCAAATACATGTGGATTCTAATTACTAAGAAATAATGGAAAAAAGATGGATAAGCTATGATATATATATATATAGCCCTTAATATAACCCCCTTATCATATATAGAGATTCAACACCTGATTGTTTCATTAGGGTAACCAATCCCATATTGGGATTTTGAAGAGATTCGTGCAGATATCTTAAGTCTATAGGATTGTCCTATATTATAAAATAATTACCACAAAAAGGTTCTACAAGCTAGACCTCCCATCCTCTAGACTAATATGAGTTTATACATTTCACTGGGGATGAAACCTCAGACAACCTTCTACATTTGTAAAGTATGGTCTTGACTCATTATAGATGTCGGAGCCATTGGGAGTTTCTATGAGAGATCAAAATGGTAAACCTAACATGAAAAATTGTATAACCATACTCAAAACCCCCCTAAATCAATCTTCAAGACCTAAATTTCATCAAATAAAAATGTTAAACAATATGTTAATCAATAATAAATAAAATATAGAAGGTTTCCACATGTTGGTCCATTTTGTGCTGCCTTATATAAAAACAAAAATAGTGAACCCGATGTGATATCCTTTAACTATGTCACCCATTTAATGGATTAAAAATGCTATATTTCCCATGTTACATCATTCAACATTATTCAATATTTTATAGAAATGGTAATACATTTTGAATATATTATGTTTCCCTTATTTTCATCTTGTTCTCATCAAATATATTCAACTGTTAATTACAATGTTTACCGTCATTGATCATTTGAAATCAACTTTATAATGTTTCATTTAGATAGGTTATAAATAAATATCTTATGTCATATATGTCTAAAAGGTATTAATTTGTAGATGACAAAGACTTGTAGTGGAATAAGAAAATCTGAGTATAGTGGAATACATTTTCACTTAAAGACAATGGTATTTTCATGTAAGAGTATGTCCTAATAATCTAAAACTCTAAACCTAAAATTTCATTAGGAATGTAAGTGTTAAAAATTTTATATTTTATATTGTATGTTTGGGATGTAAAAAATTGGTTCTTGTTTATGAGTATCAAATCCAATATTTTAAATATTATATATTTATTACCAGATCTGTGAGTGCGGGTTTAGGGATGCTATAGTTAGTATCATAGTAGGGTTTAGATAATATTTTAGATTAAGATTTTTTATGTGAGGTTAACTTAAGATCTATGGATACCATCACAAGTTCATAATTTTAAAGTTTATCATAAGTTAAAAGGTGTAAACACCCCTTTTTCGGTTTTACATGATGGGATTTTAAAGACGTTAATGATATTTTGGGATATGTTTAATTTTGTTGTGGTATATATAAACCTTAGGTTTAATGTGAAATATTATTTTGTAAGAATGTTATTAAATTTTTTGGAATATAATCTGAAAGTTATGAGACAAACTTTTAATGGATATTGGGTTCTTTATTTATTGAATGATCTATGTTGAACCTTTGTTGATATTGTGGAAATTTCAGAGTTAAATTCATTATTTAGTCAAATTATAGATTGTTAATTTTGGGTATTATATTACCATATAATAAATATTTTGGTTTTATAAAATAAATTTTGATTGTATTTTCAACCTTTTACAGATCCTATGATCTTTTAAAATTTAATTCTATGGGATTGAGAAAGATTAACCATGGATAAACATCACTTGGAATATGGGATGAGATAAAGGTTGAATCATGTTAAAATATAGAATCTAAAGATGAAATTGAATTTATGGATTCAATGAAAATAAATTAAGTATATTTTCTAATGTGCTTATTTATTAAATAATATAATTCCTCAAAAATTAAAAATGGTAACTTTTTCAAATCATTTTTCATGACTTGATTGCCTTATTTCTCTCTAATTAATCCATGAATTTGTGTTCATTATCATTCATGAGATCATATTCTCTATCACTCCCCATCATTATATAGACATTAATTTTCCATTCCTTGTTCATAGTTTTACTTCTTGTAATGTTAAACAAATTTGAAACAAATTTTTGTGTTATTCCATATGATCATCAAATTTTTATTTCCCACTTCTCATAAGAAAGTTTTATTTACCCTTTTTATGATATGGGTTTTCAAAAAAGGAATTTCAAATATTTATCCCTTGAATTAAAAATTTTGAGATAATATTTCACGGATAAAATTTATTTATCTAGGATGTAAACCATGATATTTCAAAAGAATATTATGTTTGGTAGTGTACTGGACACGCAACACCAGGCATTAATGTCCACATAATATTATTATTTAAATATGACCACAATAACATAGTTATTTTTCTATATGATATAAAAATAATTAACTACATTATAAAATATATTTATGGATTAATTACCTACTAAAAATTCATTTATTAATGATTAATAGAAAAGTTTTCAATTTCTAGTAAAGTCATTTTGTTATTCAAAATACATTTTCTTAAAAAATTATTTTTATTGTTTTTTATTTATAAATAATTTAAGTAATTTATGATAATTTTAGAAATTGTACTTGATATAAATGATGTAATTTTTGAAATCATAAAAAATATCTTCTGGTGAAATTTTTGGATTTTTTAAAAAAGATTGATTTTTCATTGAGTAGTGAAAAATAAAAAATTTATAGAAAAATATCAACTCCTTTCAATTATTTAAAAGGTACCATTTTTTGAAATAGGTTTAAATTTTAATTAGATACTTTTGATTAAATATAATCAAAATACTAACATTTTAATTGACATATTACTTAATTTTAATATAAAAATATTTTATAAGTAAAAAATGCACTTTTCTTTTCATCATGTTTTTTGGGTTTATTTTAAAATTAATTTATAACACTTAAATGAAATTAATTTGATAAAATTTATTCCATATTTGGAATCATAATTACTAAATTTTGTAAATATATCAGATTTATTTTTGTTCATAATGAATAGTTACTATAGAAAATATTTATCACCACAGTAAAAGGTAAATTGAGTTAAATAGGGTTAAAAAATGAGAAAAGTATTTAAAATCACCCTAAAACATGAAATTGATCTATTAAATGAGTTTAATTCTACTGAATCCTATCTATTTTTGAATTTATGACATTATGGTTCCATTTATCAGTGATAGATACCTTTATATTATTTTATGTAATGGAAAATATAAAAATGTCAGTTTCTTTCTTTAAATATCTATAATATATTTCGAAAAAGATAAAAACAAGTTTTTAATTTTTATAAAAGTTTATTTTTTATATGGAGAAATTTTTTTATATTTTTTATTTATTTTTTATTTTTAGTTAATAATTATTACTTTAGATTCTTACACAACACTGACATATGGCTTGTGCGAGTGGTGGAATAATAAAATAAATCATTTTATAAAAATTAAAATTGATATTAATCATGGAGATTAATGGAGTTACATGAATTTTTTTGATAAATATAATTTGTTATTGATGTGTCAAAATTTTATATTCAAACTAAAATACTATCTCAATATTTTTTAAAATTTATTTATCTGAATAGTCCTGAAAATGACATTAATGGTGTTTTTTGTTAAATAGTATTTTATTGAATGATTTAAAATTAATTAAAATATTATACATGAAAAAATGATTCTTATATTATATATAATATCATCCATTTCCCCTTTATTAGTCACTTTTTCTTTAATATTAAATTTCTTGACCCCTAATGAGTAAAAAACATTGATATGGTGGTAATAATCAAAAGGGTTAACATTAGGTTAAAAATAAGAGATAAGGGTTAAAACATCAAATAAACTTATCTAAATTTTATTTTATAAGATGATTTAGACTCATAAAAATACAATATGAGACACATAACAATTGTCTCCACTTCAACATGATAATTAATTTATATTAACACTTTAAGTAATTATAGTTGTTCCCCTCTCCTCACTTATAAGAGGACATCACCTCTCCTCTCTTCATCACACTTATTCCAAATATTTGAAATATTTAATAAGAATTACAATATAATTACATAAATATCTACAATATGATGTTATATTATAATGGTAATGACATAAATGTTTTCATATCATTTTCCATAAAATGGTAAATGAAACCATCATTCAGGTGTACATGCATACTACCACCCCGTGAATCGATATATTTCATCTCACACCACTGAAATTCATGGATGGTGATTATGATGAATTTAATATAAATATATGATATTAATTAAATAATTATTATTCTATAAATATTATATATCATCTATATTCATACCATTATAATCATTAAAAATTGAACAATCTCACATGAATATGTATAGTTGATCGTCTCTTTGTAGCGATGTATGTTGTTTTTGAAAAACAACCTCTCATGGTTGATCATGGGGATTTATTTAATAAGGATATTTATTTTTTATAAAATGATAATTATTTTTTAATGATAATATTTTTTATTTATTTCATTATTTTCCATTCAATTAAAATAAAATTCATTACTCTTGTATATGTGAGGACTACCGCATCACAAGATGGTGTATTTGGCTTTTCATGACCAATTTTAATTGATTGATATAAAATTGTATTTAATTTATTAAAATGATATTTTTTTCATTATTATTATTTTATATATGATGTAATAATTATCCCTTTGACCATGGTCAACCTACCAATGTAATTTTTCAATTATGAACCAAGAGTCTTCAAAATAACTAACGTAGACTTAACCAATTAAGTAATTAAATATTTCAATAAAATAAATGGTTTAATTATTAAGTAATAATCATAGATAATTTTATTAAAAAAGAAAATAATTTCTAAAATTATATTATATAGGTTTTATATAACATAAATGTCAATTTGGGACTCAATTTAAAGAATTTTTTAACTCAATTTACTTTCATTAGGTTATAACATTTCTTAATTGAAATTATTATGGAATGATTATGTGTGAATTAATCTTTAAATAATTTTATTGTGTATTTATAATTGTTTTAGTTAGATTAACATATGTGCACATAATCCCCTAACTGACTAATTATCACTTCAAATGTTATGAACTTTTCAAGGATATTCTTTGTCTCAATCTCATTTTCTAAAGACATGTTTCATGTCATGAACCATGATTTCGTTTGTTAAACCCAGCCATATGTTTGGTGTTGGATTTATTTTCAATCAAAATTTCATATACTATGACTCAAATACTATTATTGAAATGACTGTTTCTAGAATAATGAATACACTAAATATAGGATGATATTTCCTAGTCCCAGAGAATGAAGGGAAGAAAAATTCCAAGAATATTTTAATTCCATATCTCGAATTTATGATCAGGATTTATGTTTTAATTATAAGAAGGATTATTTTGACTATATACATATTTCTAAATAAAATGTGTTAATGTAAATACATTGTTATGTTTAACATCTAATCCTTAGTGAGTGATAATTTCTAGCTCATTTGAAGATAGTAATAACACCAATGTGATATCTGGATATTGAAGAATGAATGCAACAAAATGGTTACAGTGTATAATTATTATCAAGCAGATGAAGTTCTACATATTTTTGTGTTTTTTGTAAGACATGTCTTAACCCTCAAATCAATAATTTTATTCTATATAGTTTTTTTTAAAATAATATCATATCCATGTAGAGAATCATAGATCTTGAACTCAGAATCCAAGAAGAGGAACATAAAATTTTACTACTTTTTAGTGTTTGAAAAACAATTGGTGAAGAACTATAGAGAGAGATCATTGTTTCTAGAAATTAATGGTATATAAGATATATAATCATTTTTTTAGTAAATCCATGAGTTTTATTAAAGTTATATGATTTAAAATTCTTTGTGAAATTCATTAAGTTTTTTTAAATAAGGTTTCATGAAAAAGGTGGATGAAGTATTGGTATTGTCTTGATTCTCACAAAAGATTGATTTTTTAAAATAGTTATACATTGGAGAATAGAAGAAGACCTATTTTTTGGGTGTGTTATATTTCTATGAATATTTATATGTTGGGGATTCAACGTCACAATGAAATAAGAAATTTAGAGAGGCATAGTTTCATGAATGAAAAATAAAGGGGAACGTTTGGAAAATTGAAGTTAAATGAAGACAAAGTTTGCTAGTTACATGAAAATTTTGTATCTTCCAAAATATATATGACCCCTACATGAGTAATATAAGAGTAAGAGATAATTTTTTAAGGTATATTCTTTAGATAAAAATAATATGTATTCATTAATAGTTGGATGTTTCAAAAAGAGTTACGCGAACAACCATGTTATGTAAAAAATCTTATGTGAATCATTTTATTCCATGAGCATACAATTTTCATGAAACCTTGATTGAAATGAAGTATTATCTTGTGTGAAATAATATTATTGATAAATTTTTATCCATAATAACTTTCAAGAAATTATTTTCACGAAATATTGAGTTTAGCGAAACAATAAGTTTCATGAAATAAATCATTTCAAGATAACATATGTTTTACGAAAAGAATCTTTTAATCATATATTTTAAGAGTTAATTAAAATAGTATAAATTCATGAATATCATTAAATTATATTATCATCATAATTATTGTATGATACTTATGTTTCCAATTTTTTGAATATATATACAATATTATAAACTATGGAAGTACCTTTATCAACGTAGTGTAACGAGGTGTGGAAGAGGGAGTGTGGCTTAGGAGAGGAGTGTAAAATTTATAAATCTTATAAAGTAAGTGAACCTAACATATATTGATCATGGTTAAAAACTTTTATCTAAAAAAATAAGGAATTTTAGTGGATTCTTCTATGACCAACACAACATCGGCACATAATACTTGGACAAGCTCTTTGTGGCGAACCAGGTAAAAATCCTTGTGTCCCATGGGTATTTTACTTTAAAAATATATTTAATTGTTAATATAATTATTTAAAAAAGTTTTAGAGGATTAATTTTTTCCTTCCAAAGAGGTAAAACAATTTTAAAATAACAAAAAATGAATACAAAAGTTCAAACCAGCCAACACTCTAATTCACCCCCCCCCCTTAAAGGGTGTATCTATTTCCAGGATCTTTGTATGGTCTAATTACTATACATAAATTTATTTTGACACATTACTACATGTAATAATAAAATTTAGATAGATATATCATATTCATATTATTAGTTACTTTTAATTTGAAATTTATAAAATCAATAAAGGTATTTTGTTATAATCTCATTTTTTTGGAATTGTTTATGTTCAAGGTAAATTTGGGTGACATTGTATGATCATAATTACTTGAAAATTTCATATATTATTATAATATTTTTATTTATATAGTTAATATTATATTCTATAATTTTACTCTATTTGGTACTTAAGGAGATCAAAATAACACTTTTATGTAAAAATGAAACTTATTTCTCTTTTTCGTTAGGAATATTTTCTCTTCCATATCAATGATTTGTAAAATGTTTTCATGGATGTTTTTTTTCTATGATGAAAAAAACTTATGTCATTGTCAACTATATTTTATTGTATTTTCGATGGTTGAAAAGAAATATATTAATAATTTTTTTATTAGGCCACTTTTACTGAATGTTTTATAGGAATCATTGTTTTAATATTTACCAAATGAATTGCTTTTCTTGACATCATAACTATTTTTTTCATTTATGTTTACATTATAATATTACATGGTTATTTTCAAAGAATTTTTTTTCTAAATATTCTTTGAATTTTTATTTAAAACATTATAAAAGGATTATAATCTTTTACAAGTTTTCAAATAATTGTCTTAAATGTTGTTTTGAATTTATTTCTCATCTATGGGAATATTCATTACTAATATTTTATGATAAAAAATGGTTAAGTTCCAATGATACAATACTTATTCATTATATGGATGTAATGTGATTATTTTAAAGATATTATCATGGAACCCATTTATTTTCCACATGTTAATCAAGATAAAAAAAGATTTTATGGTTGTATTCAAGGCTGTTATGTTGAAAAGTAAAAGCTTCTAAATGATTTTTTAATTATATGGTACATAGAAATATTTAGGAATAATTTAATGGTGGTCTTGTTATAAATCAATGGTGGTGTTTATGTTATAAATGAAGGATGTTTGGTTATGATATAAACCAAGGATGATTAGGCCTGTTATATTCCTCCATCACTTCGGGTAAAGTGGTAGTGTTAATTAATTATAATTTACTCATAAGAGAGGCATGAGATAAATATTGTAATTTAAACCTAATAGATATAGGAATGATCCAATTTTATGTGATTCAATGACAAATTATTTATATTCCACATTAGAAACAAAGTTTTTTTAAGCTTGAAAAAAGTTTTAATGTTTCTTTTGATAAAGGATTATTTTCACATGTTCCAGGATTGTTGAATTATATGCATCTCATATTTTATTAAAAATCTATTCTATGTATCATTGTTTATATTCCAGGTTTTGATAGTTATGAATTCTCTTATGTTATCCTCATGCACTTTGAATATTTTCTCATACCATTATTCTAATATTGTTCACATTGAAGATATTTAATGGTTAATTATTATGTTTACCCTTACTGAGAATTTGAATTCACACTTCTTATGTTTCATTTCCCAAAGTTATAAACAAATATATTGAGTAATATATTTATATAATGATTTTATGTGGGTGATGATGAATAATTAATATTTAATAATAAAAGATAGGTATAGTGGGAAAATGTTCACTTAAATACATGGGAATAGTCATGTAAGAGTTTTTCATAATTATTTATTACTCTAAACATAAAATTTTATTAGTTATGTAAGTGAAATATTTTTTACATTTGATGTTTTCTATTTTGGATGACTTAAATTGGGTCTCTTTTATCATTATCATAGATATAAATGTAAATATTACATTTTTAGCACCATATTTGGGAGTGAGAGTTTAGGGATTTTATAATATGGTAGTGGGTTTATGGGAAAAATTAGACGCCAGTGGACTAGAAAAATGATGTGTTAAAGAACACATCAATAATTATTACATTGATCTTGATATTGGATACTCTTCACCTTTCAATGTAACTTAGCGGGTTCCTTTTCAAATTATTGATAAATCCTTAAGAGATTGAGACAGTTGTGGTTACAAGTGATAAATATCACATAGAATGTATTTTTAACTATAATACAATGATTTTCATTATAGATTAATCTCAAGGGAATATGATACAAGGAATATAATACCACTATATGTATCAAGTCAACTCAATTAAAAAGATGTTTATAAGGTATTATTAGAAAACTATTATGGGATTGCTTCTATACCATCATGAACTAAATAGTTCCCCAATTTAAATTAATC
Organism: Viscum album; assembly: GCA_963277665.1. Classification (NCBI taxonomy): domain Eukaryota; kingdom Viridiplantae; phylum Streptophyta; class Magnoliopsida; order Santalales; family Viscaceae; genus Viscum; species Viscum album. Next base: position 183,653,403 of record OY728155.1, on the reverse strand, counting down.
CAATGACCCTATATAAAATAACCATAAAAGGATATGATTATATATACCAAAGTAAAGTAGAAAAAACCATGATGAGAACCCATTTTGAGGATCAGGTTTCTACTACAAAATTTATAGTCATCAACCAAGACACAACATTCAACGCTCCTCTTGGATGTCCATGTATCCACTTGTATTTATAATTGTCATTATTATGTCACCAAAGAAAGATGTATTCCCTCAACCATCAAATAAGATAACTTTATAGTGATAGTTCCCCTTTTGACACATGTGAATCCCTTTATATTGATATAGGGTATGGTAGGAGGGATGGAAAACAACCGTAAACTAAGAAGGTAACACAAGTAATAGATCTAAATGGATTGAATGTCACCCCTTATAATAAATAAATGATGGTAAAAATAGCTTTATATTACCCATTACCCATATTAAGGAAACAAAACATGACCTGGAGAATGGCTTGGTGTAACCAGTAAATTAAAAATTCTCCCAAAATAACCTCTTTTTATATAAGAATTATCCATATGAAACTGTTAAATTTTTCATTTCTATTAATTTTTTAAACTATCTCATTCTCCCCTTAAAATGAATCATTATATTATTATATCCCATTAAAAGGTTCTGATAAATAATATCAAATGAATACATTATTTGGTTTTTGATGGAATATTTTATCCTCAATAGAATAATTAGTAAGGTTTTAGAACCTATGACTCTATCCCTAAGGTATCTATGAAGTACCAAAACCCTCAATCAGACACAAATATAAATTACCACTGTAAGAAATACCCAAATAAAGATATCATTATGGGAACCCCATCCTTAGAAACCACAGGGGAATACATGTCCTCTCTCACTCATTCAATGACGAGCACTATAATATTACTCCAATTTTTTAAGAGGGGGTCAAAAAATATGTCGATAACCTTATACTAGTGAATCTGTGTACTAAAGTAGACCCACAAGCAAATTAATTAGTTTATCCATGGATTATAAGGAAAAATATAAGAATATTTAATTTCTACCAAAATACTGTGACATCTTCACTTGGAATTAAATTTATATTTTAGGCTTAGATCTATGGGTTTCTATGCATCTCTTGGATTTCCAATCAAAACATCATGACTAAAAACAAGTTCTGAGAAGAATAAATTTATCTCATAATTTCATAGTAGATGATGATTTGGATAAAACAATTGAGGCTCATTTAATATTAGAAGTTTGGTACCCTAAGTGGTTGGATAACATTATTCTAGTTAAGAAAAATAACTGACATATTATAGTTTTTATTGACTTTAGGGACCTTAATCATCATTTCCCAAAGGATAAATTCTTATCTATGATCACAATTTTTTAATCAATTCCATAACTAGCATAGAAGGATTTTCATTTTTGGAATCATATTTTAAATAAAGTTAAAATAGGATGGTCCTAGAATATGACGAAATGTTGTCTTTCTAATAACCCTAGATTGTACTATTATCAACTGATTCCCTTTGATGATAAAAATATTAAATCCTAAAATAAATAGGTGATGCATTAATTATTCAAGACCATCCTTACGAAAACTATTTTATTCTATATAGATGATCATGTGGTGAATTTCTTCCAACATTGTGACCACTTTACCTTTCTTCATGTGGTGTTTAATAAATTATGAATGCATAGACTAAAGTTAAAACAACTAAAATAAACCTTTTGGATCAATGCTTGGGAAATACTTAGGCATTCCATCCACAAAAAATACATTGAATAAGTTATATAAATTACTAGATCTATTCTTCAAATTACTCCTCCTTGAAACCTATGGAAGCTAATGGGTTATGCAAGTCTATTCACAAGGTCTTAGTCAATTGAAATTTAAAACTCCAAGAATGAAACCTAGTGGCCAAATAAAGTCGTACCACAAAGAGATTAATTGATTAATTAGTATTTCAATTTATATATATGTATGTATGTATGTATGTATGTGTGTGTGTGTTTATAATACCTTTAAAACAAGTTAAATGGTTGTGGAAAAAGAATTGTAGAATTAAACATGAGAATAAAAAGGAAACATACTCAAGAAGGCATAAATGTTAGAGAGAAAATTTAGATACTTTGGGGGATATGAGTAAATTTATCATCTAATATATTTTTTTAAATTAATTTGATAATTCATGAATTAAATTTATCAACTACCCTCATCTTGTTACTTTATAGGACTCAATGAATTCCAAAAACATTCAGAACACACTAAACACCACCTCATATAACATTCCTTGGTTCACCCAAATACATCGTTTATTGGTAGAATCAGGTCTAATTAGGTATAATGAATATATAAAATGATGGAATGAGCACATTAATGACCTAGAAAGATACACCTATAATGTCACATGTTTCAACAATACACTTCTATTTGAATAATACAGTAGCATGTGTTGTACGCAACTTCGAGTTCTAACACACACCACAACCAATCAAACTGGCCTTTATGAATAGTAATACTAACTTTTTGAAATTTTATAAATTTTATATTTCAAAATGGGCTTCATTTTTGGATTCTGATATATTGAAATTAGCTTACGATGAATTTTTGGTATTTTTCTGAAAACATTCAATTTTTTATGAATAGTGAAAAAACAGTGAGCTATAGTTTAAAATCGAATTTTTATTTAAATAATTATGTATTTTATTTAAATTTAATTAATGTAAAAATGGATACATAATACCTATATAAGTTCATTATAATTTATTGGAGTTAGTTTAGAATATTTTTAGATATATAAAAATTTTATGGAACTTTTCACTGTCTTTTACCCACCTCCTATGAGAATTTGGAAATTCATATAAAACATAATTTTACCGCTTCTGTGAGTGGAATTTTGGAAATCCGAGAGACATGGTTAATATCAAGGATTAAAATGTGGTTCAATAAGTTAAAAATAATTTATGGTGAATATTAACTTTTTACTTTTATTTACCACTGTTAAAAGTAGATAGGGTAATTAAGGGTTAAAATGATATTAATATGACCCTAACACATGTCCTAATTATATTTTACAAGTTTATCTCGACAAAAACCTAACTTAGGAATAAAATATTATCATTTAGGTCCACTCGGATTAGATTAGGACATTTATTATTATTTAATTCATAGAAGAGTTAAAAGAGATAAAATAAAAGTTTAATTACTAAAACATTTTTAATATAGGGTTATATATAAGATAAATTCTATTATAAATATTCATTAGAAAGTTAAAAATATTTTATACATAATTGTATTTTATTTATAATTTTTAGACATTAAATAATTTAATTTATGTATGACACAATGGTGATGCAGTAATTACCTAATTAATGATATATTAAAAGAATTGATAATATAAATATCAAAATAAATGTAATTTGAAACTTTTTATGAATTCCAAAAAACCTTTAGGTTAATATGACATATTAGTATTGGTTATATAAATTTTTTTCAAATTAACAATGATGTTATGAAATTATCAAAAACAAAATACCCAATAGTGTCAAAATTGACATAAAAGAGTTTTTAAAACAAAAATTATATTATTAATTGATACTCTATTCCTAAAAATCAATGGTTCAGAAAAATGACTTATATAATGATATTTTTATCATTAATGGACAACTTGGGGGTCTCTTGGAGGTATATTGTACGTTTATTAACTATATAGTATAAAAATACAAAGAGTAATGGTAAATGTCAAACTATTTAACTAAGAGTAAAATATAAATGATAAGGTTAATATAGTGACCCAAAACAGTATAAAATCTATTTGATGAAATGATTTTGACCCATCCCCACCTTATACTTTGCATTATCTGATTTGGATTCATTAGAAACTGAATATGAATTTATTATAAATTAATACTTTATGTTTTTCCTAAAGAGCCCCTCTTCACCCTTATAAAAGGACACCACTTCTATCCAATTCCTCACACCTCTAAAGTATTTTGGCTCATCCAACCTCTTCCCAATTAATCTCCCTACATCTGTATCCTCCTCCTAGAATCATTACATTAGGAATAAGGCACTTCAATAGTACTTTTTTGTTCATACCAAGGGGAGTTACCCAAATTAAAGGTAACGATTGCTCTTAACTTCTTTTTTTACTTCTCCAACCCCTAAAAACTTCTTATTATTTTCTTTTGTAACAAAATAAGTATCCTAAATATAAAAGTATATTTTATGAAAATTATTCAAACTACACTTACACACACCTCCATCTAATTGGTGAATAACATAATGTTTCTGTGGATGGAAACCAAAAGCCTTACGAAACGATGATTGTTCAATTATCACCTACCACCTCTCATGGTGGCCATTATGATGGAACTATAATTAAATATTATATTAATGATATTTATTTTATATATAAGCTTCTGTAATTCCATTTTATATCATACCAATATTCGTTACATGATGTATGTATATACGATAATTTCATTTGAGGAAGTGTGGACTACTGCCCCTTCAAAGTGATATGACTCGTTCATACCATACATGGAACGTATGAAGGATGGTGTTAATGAACCTAAGAAACAAATATAAGATATTATATTATAATGGAATAATAATATACCTACTTATAGTTTGGTTTTTATTCCTTTTAAAATGAAAAATGAAATTGAAGCAGCGTTTGTGCATACATACGGATTACCGTCTCCACGAACACGGTGAGATTCATTTTTCCATTATATCCATTGAAGACTAATTCTCATTTGATGATTAAAAGTAATGTTTAAGGACTTGATATCATTCTGGATATGAATAATATACAACCTATCCATAACAAACATGGCTTACATAACGAAGCATATAAAGGAAAACGAATCAGTTAACACCCGAAACGATGATAATACTAAAATGTTATTAGAAAATCAATATTAAAAGATCATATATGATATCATATTTATATATATTATTCTTGTATAATTTAATAACAATGATTTAACTATTATACAAGAGGTTATCTTACACTCTATCAAGTAAAAGTACATGGTAAGTGTTTATTTCACAATCTCTTCATTATCTAAGGTTGTTTATAGATAATTATCTACTGGGACCTCTTTATCATCCGCATCCATGTTTCATAAAAATGTATTTCAAAACATTCTTACTATTTTACATAATATGGGTTAAAGTCATTTATAACCTTGTTTGAATTTTTATAAGAAGTTTATAAAAGAATCTTTACGTCATTTTCCAAACAAGGACCTTTTTATCCTTTTCGACAAATTAAGTTAAGAATGTCTTTTTTTAACTTATACTGCAGGTGTGGCTATTTTCCACCGTTGTAAAATCTTCGAAGATTACCTTACAAGTTTATAAGAATGTTTTCAATGTAAATGTTTTATTTTATAATTAGGTTACATTTAAATGATTTAAAAAAAATTAGATATTTCTCTCAAATATTTTTGATTTCATCTATGCCGACATCCTTTGATGGATTTTAAATTTATTTGAAGTTGATTTATTATGATAAAAAACTTCCATATTGTATTGAAGGTTTTGTTATATGTTTGATTGTGGATGTGTTATTTTTATACAATTCATGGTTTATGGAGAAATTATTTAAATTTCGCATGCTCGTTTTAATACGAATGTTTATGTTATGTTTAAACCTGTTCATATGAAGAATGAATTGGACTTAGTAAGTGACGGGTGGAGCCCACTATAGCTCCTCGATGCATCGGTAGGTCTCATAAGACAAACTAGTGTTTTGGAATGAGGCCTTGACAAATTATTATTTGTAGTCTTGGAACGAGGCCTTGTATATGTGGTAATGATAGACTAGAATTCTGTATTCCAACATTATAAAAGTGGTTACTGATATTCCATGTGATTATTCAACTAGTAGAATATCCATGTGAATAAGTTAATTGAATTATTTCATTTTATTTCTAATATATTATACTGAAGTTCAAGTTTAAAAGTATTTTTTTAGTTATACATTACCTTAAATGTTTATTCTTATTTATGAAAGATTCCGCTATATTGTTATCCTTACCGAACATTTGAGCTCACCCCATTTTATGTTTTATTTTTCCAAAGATGTGAAGAAGTATTTTATGAATGAACTGTAGGGATAGTATAAGGGTATATTTATGTGGAGAAAAAATGTTGATGTATTTTTCACTTTATTATGTAATGTAAAATTTATGAATGTATCTAGTGTTTCCAAGGATACTAAAATATTCGGTCTTTCAAGACTTGATATTTTGTGATCATGCCAATGTTATATAATAATGCACCGACTCTGGGTAACTGGGTTCGGGGTGTTACAATTGGTATCGGAGGAAGTTTAGTACAATCCATGGAAGTTAGATTTAGATAAACTCTAATTAGAGCACATAGCCCTAAGATGGACTTTGAGGATTAGTATAGAAGAACTTCCTAGAATTTTGGTATTGTAGGGATTTTTTGAGTTTTTCGAGCAATACATCCCTGTCTGGATACGAGTAGGTAGAGGCAGCTCTGGCACATATGTACCTAGGGGTAAAACCTGAAAACACTACTTTGAGCTAGACATGAACGGGAATTGGTGCATGACAACGGGTCTTGATTCACTCTTGGTTACGACACTCCTGAGGGATATTCTTAGGATAATTCTCATTTTATTTACAATCCATTATGAAGGGTTTATGAGTATATTCTTCCTAATAGAAATCATTTTTTATGATTATGGATTATATCCATAAATAGTTCAATTTATGATAAGTGTTTTACAAGTATGGAATTATGTATTTTGATTCATAAACTGATCTAGTTTATTCCATTGTTTAGAAATGGCGCCCAGTGGAAGTAATGGAAACTGTATCAATGCATGCGCTCCATGTAGGGATTTCCATCCTACTCCAGATAATTATAGTGGAGCTAGTGATGAAACTGGTGCTGATCAGCTAATCACCGTACTGGGACAAATCACTTAGGTTATGAATAATAACCTTACCCGTATGGAGCACCCTGATCCACAGTGTGGAGGATCAATGTTAGATCGCTTCATGAGGCAACAACCACCAACATTAAATGGGAGTACAAATCCTTTATTAGCTGAGCAATGGAAATATTCTTTAGAGAAAATATTCCATGCCTTGGGGAGTAGTGAAATGGAAAAATTTATCATTACAGTTTACTGCCTCAAAGGAGATTCTGATCAATGGTGGTCATTGATTTGAAACACGAAGGAAGATGATGATGTATAAAATATGGAATGGAGGGAGTTCAATGATCTGCTTTTAGAAAAATACTTTCCTCGTGACCATCGAGCAGATATGGAAAGGCAATTTTTGAGTCCGAGACAAAAGTAGGATGAGAATGTCACAAAGTATGAGGAAATCTTTACAAGGTTATCAAGGTATGCTGCAGATTATATAAGTAACCCAAGAAGTAAGATTGATCATTTCTTTGATGGGTTAAAACAATTTCTCTGTCGAGAATTGGTCTCACAATCCATCTCATCATACGAAGATATTGTCTCGTGTGCTATCAAGACAGAAAAAGAATTCTCTATGTATTATGACATTAAATCAAAGTAAGAGAAGAAGAGATCTACTGAACAATTTGGGAAAGGAAATAAGGAAATAAGGAAGAAGGGAAGAATTGAATTTCCACCTTGTGATAATTGTGGAAGGAAGCACCCTGGTGCCTGTCTAAAAGAAAAAGAAGTATGCTACAAATGTGGAAAGAAAGGCCATCTTGCTGGTGATTGTAATGGAAAGAAAGTCCCTACCAATGTTCAATGCTACAATTGCAGGGAGATGTAAAATTATGCAAATGAATATCCTAAGCGTCAGGGAAACTTATGTTAGAAAAGGAAAAGGGATCAAGTCCAAGCTTATGGAATCACTACTGTTAAGGTTGAAGCCTCGAAAAATGTGGTGGCAGGTAATTTAATGGTTTCCTCATGTTTAGAAAATGCTTTATTTGATTATATATCCTCGCATTGTTTCATATCTTCCCAGTTTTATAAGAAAATTAGATATTTCCAATTTGATTTAACAAGGGAGTCCAGTTAAAACTCATAAGGGATGTATCATTTCTAAAAAGTTTTGTGTATCTGTTCCCATTAAGGTACATAAATGTTCTTTATCTACGGATCTCATCATCATAACTATGATTTAATTTGATATAATCTTCGGTATGGATTGGCTTTTGGACCATGATGCAAAAATTTATTGTTAGAAGAAGGAGGTTAGTATTTTTTATGATGATGATAAGGAACACCTTATCTTTAGAGACGAATCTTCACCACCTAATTCATACCTAGATCTACCCCTAGTAGCTCAAATAAATTCAATTATTTGGGAGGAAGAGAATGAAATGACTTTGTGCGAGGAAAGGAATATTCAAATAAGGAATTTACCTATTGTGATTGAATATGTTAATGTGTTTCTGGAAGATTTACCTGGACATCCTTCAGAACAAGAAATTGAGTTTTCCATTGATTTAATTCCTGGTTCAAGGCCTATATCGAAGACCCCTTATAGAATGGACACTACGGAATTAGTTGAACTAAAGAAACAACTAGAGGAATTGGGTAATAAGGGATTTACTTTCTCTAGTGTTTCTCCATGGGGAGCCCCTATTCTTTTTGTTAAAAGAAATATGGATCTATGAGGTTATGTATCGACTATAGGGAGATCAATGCTATAACAATAAATTACATGTATCCCCTACCTCGCATTGATGATTTATTTGACCAAATGCATGGAGCTCAATACCTTTCATAGATTGACCTTCGATCTAGATATCATCCGTTGTGTGTGAATAAGGAAGACATTCCAAAGACAGCATTTCAAACCAGGTATGAGTATTACGAGTTTACAGTAATGACTTTTGGGCTGACTAATGCACCCTATGTTTTCATGGATCTAATGAACAGAGATTTAAAAGAATATCTTGATGATTTTGTAGTTGTGTTTATTAATGATATCTTGGTATACTCCAAAAGCTACGAAGATCATGAAAATCACCTGCGCATTATCCTGAGGACTCTGAGAAGACATGAATTATATGGGAAGTTTAGCAAGTGTGAATTCTGGATTCAAGAGATTTCTTTTCTTGGTCATATTCTCTAAATATGGAATCTATGTTGATCCTGCTAAGACAAGAGCAATCCAAGAATGTCCAGAACCAATGAGTATAACCGAGGTACGTAGTTTTATTTGTTTAGCAGGTTATTATCGATGTTTCGTCCAGAATATTTCTTGATTGGCTAACCCATTAACAAAGCACGAATGTAATGGGGTTAAATTTGATTGGACAAAATAGTTTGAAGAATGTTTTGAAGAACTGAAGAGAATATTAGTCAATGATCCTATATTGACACTACCATCGATGAATGATGGGTGCGTTATTTATAGTGATGCATCGAAGAAAGGACTTGGTTGTGTCCTTGTACAGAATGATAGGGTTATTTCCTATGCATCACGACAGCTAAAATTCATGATCAAAACTATCCTACTCATGATCTTGAGTTAGCTGCTGTAATCTTTGCTTTGAAGATATGGATACATTATCTCTATGGTAAACAATGTGAGATATATACCAATCAAAAGAGTTTAAAGTATATTTTCTCACAGAAAGAACTAGACATGAGTCAAAGGAGATGGCTTGAACTACTCAAGGATTATGATTGCACGATACCCTACCACCCAGGAAAGGAAAATAAGGTGGCAGATGATTTTAGTAGAAAGGATCATGGAGTTTTGAACAAGATGAGAGTTGAAAAGGATCTTATATACATGGATCTAGTAAAGAAGGAAATGGGAATCACCATGGAAGGTGAAACCAAAATACTTTTTCAAATGGTTTCCAAACCATCTTTACTAGAAAGGATAAAGAGTTCTTAGACTGGTGATGAAGAGTTTAAAAGAAGATTAAAGCTGTGAATGATGGGAGATTGAGTGAATTTGTGTATGAAGATGGAATTTTGAAATTTGCGAAGAGACTTTTTGTTCCTAATATACCAGATCTAAAAAGAGAGTTTTTGGATGATGCTCATAGTTCCAATTTCTATATACACCCTGGAAGCACAAAAATGTATAGATATGTGAAGGAACATTTTTGGTGGGACTACATGAAGAGGGGGATTTCTGATTTTGTGTCAAGATGTATGGTTTTTCAACATGTGAAAGCTGGAATTCAATAGCCTGGAAGCGTCATGAAACCACTTCCCATACCTGAGTGGAAGTGGGATAATATTACAATGGACTTTATCATGGGACTACCGAAGACTCCTAGAAGGAACGATGCAATATGGGTTATTGTAGATCATCTTACCAAGTCATCACATTTTCCTTCTATAAGGGAGGATTTATATGACAATCCTGCTTTTTAATACAAACATAAACATGATTTATTAAATAAAACTTCATGTGATACAACAAAGAAGATCGAGAGGATTAGTGTCTTTGGGGATTAGTATCATTACATAAAAACTTAAAATATGAAATACAACATCTTTATTGAAAAAATCCTTTACATGATCACTATATTCCTTCGTACTTAGCATTGCATGGGATAACCTGAGGACAAGCATAAGAAAAGGGTGAGCTATAAAGCCCAGTAAGGGAATACACATGGAATAACATTAGGAGTACAATAAATGTTAGACATTAGGAATATAAATAGAGCACAAGAGAAACATTAACATAAAGTCATGATAAAGTATGATAATCCTAACATGGAAATGTGGCAACAACACTTAACATGGAATTAGCATGAGCCATGGCCCATTGCACATGGAGCATGAGTAAATCCTCATTTCACATGAAGCATGAGTAAAACCTCATTCCTCTTGAATTATCATGAGTCAACATTTATTTCACATGACGTATCATGATACTATGCTTTATCCAATGCATTGGAGCGCTATAAGGGTGCACCCTTCTTAAACATTTCATTTCATGCATAAGTGTGCCACATGGATCATAAAACATGGATTCATTAAACATAATCATTTATTCCATGATAAAGGAATGTGGAATTTATACATGAAACTTTATAATCAATAAGTAAATGTGCATAAAAGTTAATACCCTTGATGGAGAAATGGGCATGGTATTCACTACACAATGGCATTGGCTTAGAAAGTCGGTGTGATTTCGGCAGCGTAAGGGCATGACATAAGAATTAATAAAAAAGGTTGATGAGAGAGAAAGGGGTTCCCCATCATATTTGCATGTAATGGATAGTAAGGAGGTTATATAGATACATGTCCAGACAAGTTTAATGGAATTTAGGTTCATGATTCCAAAGTATTTCTTGAATGTAAATGAGGAGAGAGAAGTTCCTTTCAGAATTTCGACATAGAAACAGCTGTACATGGGATGCATATTATGATAGAGAAAGTGGTCTCGCATCATTAAAACATAAATAGGGCAGTATTAGGGAGGTGTGAAACCATACTCGAACATTCGTCATTTAAATTAAAAGGGAAAAACAACTTAAAGAAAATTGGACAAAAAAGAGAAAGGAAGAAAAAACCCTTACATGGAAGTGTGCTTCCAAAGGCTTGAGAGAGGCTTGAGAGAGGTTTCTTGGGATCTTGGGGCACCTTGTGAGGATTATAGAGAGATTAGGGCAGAGGTTGGACAAACTCCAAAGGCTTTGAGTGAGGAGGATGTGGGAGCTTGGGTGGGTTTATATAGGAAAGGTGAGGGAATTATTTATTATTTAGGTTTGGGTCCCCTTACATTAAATTAATCCAACCCACAAAGCATCCCATGGTTTTTTCCCATGGTTTTTGGAAAAGGGAAGAGTAAAACAATATTTTATAAGGACAAAGTTCGAACTTTTTAAAATAATAGGGTTTCTTATGTGGAGGTGAGTCATACTCCCATGGAAATTAATTTAAAAAGACAAGGTGTTTAATAAGTCTTGAGGGGTCCATTAATGCTTTGAAAAGTAAGTCAAACAATCCCAAAATCACTTTATTTTAATGTTAAAAAATATATTAGCCGAACATGAAGATTATTGTATTTTATTACATTACTATTGGGTCATTATGATGTCATAAAACACATTATATATTTAAACTATATTTAATTTTTACCCAAAAATTTGACTGTCTCAGAAAATTATAAAAAATTCACCGTTGGATAATTTCAACATCCTGATTCTAGAAATGACATTTATTTTAGCTAAATAATTTGCTAAATATGTTAATTTTCAATTTTAAAATAAAAACCGACATTTATAAAAAATTCACGGGTTTTCACAGAAATGGATATCAAACCTTATTAAAATTTATAATTGCATTCATAAAATTATAAGATCATTTATATTTAATATAAATTAATTTAATAATAATAATAATATTTTATTAAAATATTATTTAATTCAAAAGTTCCTTAATTTAAAATAAATAGAATTCTTAATTAAATAATAACTAAAAACACTATTTGTACTTTAAAAACTATTTACAATGTATCAAAAAAACAAGGTGGGATATTCATTATTACATAAAAAATAATATAAATGATCATAGTACTAGAGATTTGTTACATAACCCCTTAAAAAAACCACATAAGACCTAAGGGTAAGGTGTGCGATGGTGACAGACTCTTGGGGAGGCTCAGATAACATCGCTCGAGTGGTAATTTCTTTCAAATTCCACTTTTCCCGTAGACGGTCACATTTGAGATTGACATGATGAAGCTCTGCTTGGGATTGGTCATGAGTGAAGCCCAAAGACGCCACCTCTTTTCCAAGCTTCGACAAATGGGCTTCGTATGGGGTAATTCTACTGGATGAGGTCATCGCTTCTTTTGTCTGAGTAAATTTGGATTTTTTAAAGCCCTATTTTTATACTAATCAGGTGATCACTATTAAACGGATATATTAGAAACGGTCAAAATTCTTGACATAAAACCAAAAAAGTTGACATTTTATATAAACATAAAGAGACATTTAATTAGATCAAGAGGGATTTCCATTAATGAAACTTTGTGTCGTTACAATATTTCCCCCTTATGAAATTTCTCCCGCGAAATTTTCCTTTTCCAGCACTAAAAAAGATGTGGGTAACTTAGCTTCATCATTTCCTCTGATTCCCAAGTTGCTTCTTCAAACTTGTGGTTTTTCTACAACACCTTGATGAGGGGAATTGTTTTATTTCATATAACTTTTTCTCTACGATCTAATATCTTCACTGGTTTCTCCTCATAAGAAAGATCATCTTATAATTGTACCACCTCAAAAGAGAGTACATGTTAAGGGTCCGGTATGTACTTCGTTAAGAGGGATACATGAAAGAAATCATGTACTTTGGACATAGTAGGTGGAAGTTCTAGTCGATAGGCCATAGCCCCGACATGATCAAGATTCTTGAATGGGACGATGTACCTTGGACTTAAATTCCCTTCCTTTCCAAACATCATGACCTTCTTCCACAGAGATATGCATAGAAAGAACATGTCTCCAACTTTAAACTCAAGGTCTCGTTGACAATTATCTGCACAACTCTTCTGTCGACTCTGGGATACCTTGATATGCTGCTGAATAGTTTTCACCTTCTCCACCATTTCCTTGACCATTTCTTGTCCAAGCAGCTTATGTTCACTGACCTCATCCCAACATGTTGGTGTTCTGCACTTTTCCCATACAGGACTTCATATGGGGCCATTTGGATGCTCAAGTGGAAAATGTTATTATAAGATAACTCAACCAGAGAAACATGTTGATCCCATCCTCCTTTAAAGTCCATTTAGAACGCTCTCAACATATCCTCAAGTTTTTGGATAGTCCGCTCATATTGGCCATCAGTTTGAGGATGATAGGCCGTACTGAAGTTCAGTTCAGTATTCAGATCATGTTGAAAACTCTTCCAAAACATAGAGGTGAATCTTGGATCTCGGTCAGACACAATAGATAGTGGTACTCCATGCAGCCTTACCACTTCCCTGATATATATCTGTGCTAGTTGATCTAAAGAGAAATCCTCCCAAATAGCAATGAAGTGTGCAGTCTTTGAAAGAAGATCCACAACAACTGAGATTGCATTGTTGCCTTTGGATGTCCTTGGAAGTCCAGTGACAAAGTCCATGATGATGTTCTCCAATTTCTATTCTGGTATGGGAAATGGTTTCACTATCCCCTTAGACTTCTGCCTCTCTACCTTCACTTGCTGACACACTATGCACATTGATGTATATTCAGCGATCTCTTTCTTCATATTATCCCACCAAAAGTTTTCACGGAGATCTCGATACATCTTTGTGCTCCCCTGGTGAATAAAGAAATTTGAACTATGTGAATCATCCAAAAGTTCCTTCTTCATCTCCGGACTTTATAGAACATATAGTCTTTTCCCAAGAAAAAAATTTTCTTCTTCATTAACATTAAACTCTGAGGATTTCCCTTTTTCGATAGCTTCCACTTTTTCTTGAATTCCCAAATCATCCTTTTGAGCATCCTTTAACCTTTCCAAAAGAGACGGTTGAGCAATCATTTGTGAAAGGATTAATGATGTTCCCTCCTCTATGATTCCCATGTCCATCATCAACATGTCTAAGAAGATTGGATCATTCTCAATTATCATCATTGATATAATTGTTGGATCCTTTCTACATAGAGCATATGCCACCTTGTTCGCTTTCCCAAGGTGGTAATGGATTGAACAGTCATAATCCTTGATGAGCTTTATCCATCTTATCTGGCACATATTAAGATCTTTATGTGTGAATATATATTTTAGACTCTTGTGGTCAGTATATATCTCACATTTCTCTCCATAGAGATAATGCCGCTAGATTTTCAAGGCAAAAATCACCGCCTCCAACTCCAGATCATGCGTTGGATAGTTTCGCTCATGGATTTTCAACTGCCTTGAGGCATAGGATATAAATTTGTCATTATGCATCAGCACACAGCCTAAGCCCTTCTTTGAAGCATCACTTAAAATAAAAAAAAGTTCTCCACTTGTGGGTAATGTGAGAACGGGAACAGTGGTAAGCCTCCTTTTCAACTCCTTGAAGCATTATTCACATTCATCACTCCAAGAAAACTTTACTCACTTTTGAGTTAGCTTGGTAAGAGGGTTGTAAAATCATGAGAAATTTATCACAAATCTTCGATAATATCCAGCTAACCCTAAGAAGATACAGATATCTGTTACCGATGTTGGTATCAGCCATCCCTCAATTGCATCTGTTTTGAATGGATCCATAGATATACCATTGCTTGTGATTATATGGCCCAAGAATGAGACTTCCTTCAGCCAGAACGCACACTTTTTGTACTTTTCATAGAGATTCTCCTTGCGCAAAGTCTCCAGTACAGTTCTTAAATTCTCCTCATGATCCTCCTTGGTTTTGGAGTATATTAGAATATCATCTATAAATACTACCACAAATTTGTCTAGGTAATATCTAAAGACCCTATTCATTAATTCCATGAAGATTTTTGGAGCATTAGTGAGTCCAAAAAGCATTACTATGAATTCATAGTGCCCGTATCTTGTGCAAAAAGCAGTCTTGGGGATATCTTCCTTCTTTAACCTTACTTGATAATATCCCAACCGCAAGTCCACCTTAAGAAAGTATTGTGCTCCACGCAGCTGATCGAACAAGTCATCAATTCTTGGGAGAGGATACTTGTTCTTTATCATGATTTTGTTATGTTCATGATAATTGATGCAAAGCCGCATTGACCCATCGTTCTTCTTGATGAAGAGGATTGGTGCACCCCATGGTGAAGCACTTGGGTTTATAAACCCTTTATCCAGATTCTCCAGTAGTTGTTTCTTTAGCTCTTCAAGATCTACAATATCCATTCTATATGGAGTCTTGGATATTGGTAAATCCCCAGGTATAAGCTCAATATAGAATTCAACATCTCTTCTAGGAGGAAGACCAGGCAGTTCCTCAGGAAACACTTCAGCGAATTCCCTCACAATAGGCATTTTGTCAATGATGGTTTCTTCCTTGGACTCAATCACCTGAGCTAGATACGTGTGCTCATAAGGCAGTAATATCCATATTTCAGATGATAGAGCTAAAGGATATTCATCTTCCTCCGTACACTTGTAAAGAATCGGGGGTTGATTCTCCATAAGAAGTGTGATTTCACTCTCCTAACAATTTATGTTGGCTCTATATAAGAAAAGCCAATCCATGCCAAGAATTGCATCAAATTCCACTAGAGAGAGTATGAAGCGGTTTGCTGGGAAATTAAATTCACATATTATAACAGGGGAGGACTTATATTCCTGGGATGCAATGATTTCCCCATTTTTCGTACTCACCGAAATCTTCACTTCCATGATTTGTGGTGGTACAGGGATTGTTCTACTAAAATTTTGAGATATAAAAGAATGCGTAGAACTTGAATCAAAAATTAAATTCACTATTCATGAATGAATAACTAGTGTACCTGTCACCACTTAGTTTTCGGGGTTCACATCGGCAGAGGTGATGGAAAAAGCTCTTCCTTACTGCCTTGGAGGTTGTTGGTTGCCTCCGAAAACCATTGGATTAAGGCAATGATTTGCAAAATGACCCGGTTCTTTGCATTTGTAGCATTGAACAATGCATTGATGTTCTAATGGAGTGTTCCTCTCCTCTATCACAGCCGCGAGTCTTTCTTGCTGACATTTAATAGTTAAGTGCCCTTCTCTTCCACACCTGAAGCATTTCCTCTTCCCCTTAAGGCTATTTCCAGGGTGCTTCATTCCACACATTTGGCAAGTGGGGTGCTGGATCTTCTTAGTACCGTTGGTTTTATCCATCGGACCACCAACATTGAAGTCCACCATACGCTTCTTATCCCCATGATACCCCTGTGATTTTCTGATCTCCATTTTGACCTTGAGGGTACATCAGACAAATTCCGCATAGTTGTCGAAGTCACGGATTGCTAATGTTTTCCTTAGGCTAGGCTTCAACCCACAAAAGAAGCAATCAACTTTGAATTATAGGGTAACGGCAAAGCCGGAAGCGTATCATGCAAGCCATGTGAAGTTTTCCACATACACTTCAACAGATTCTTTGTCTTTTTTTCTTGAGGGAAAAGAAGCCCCTTTCCATCTTAAGCCGGAGGGTGCGCGGAAAATATTTATCGAAAAACATCTTCCGGAAATCCTTCCATTCCAACACCTCAATCTCCTCCTCAGGATTTGTATTTTTTATCAACGTCCACCATTGATCAGCTTCACCCTCCATACGATAACATGCCAGTAAAACCTTCTCTTATTCATAACATTGAAGGATGGAGAAGATTTCTTCAATGTAGTTGATCCATTGTTTAGTGATCGTGGGATCAGATGATCCACTAAAAGTATGAGGTCTTTGTCTAATGAAGCTCTCTGTAGAAACTTGTTCTTTCTTAGGGGGGGGGGGGGGGTTGAACGTTCTTCTTGACCTATTTTTCTATTCAAAACATGAGTTAGTAGAGAGATAAACGTAAAAAAGTTCACGATTCCCACTCCCATTGGATTGGGCATCTCATTAGTACAGTCATCACACTGATCTTCACAATGGTTGTCAGCCCGAGTCCTCCTATTACCCGCCATTTGCTGGAATAAAAGAAAATTTAGGGGTAACACATAAAGGGTAATCCAAAGACAAAATTTGATGACTTATAAATAAACTTTTATTTCCTTAACTCATGAGTCTATAGGTTTCAATCTAGGATTTTCATGATCTAGTTTCTAACATATATTCCTAGGGGAATTCTTTTAATTCCCTTAATAAGGATTCATACAAAGATTGTGAATTTATCAAAACATACCACCTGGGAGTGCCATAACCAAGAGTGAATCAAGGCACATTGTCGTGCACCAGTTCTTGTTCGAGTCTAGCTCAAAGTGGTGTTTTCAGGTTTTACCCCCAGGATACATATGTGCCAGAGCCGCCTCTACCTACTCGTATCCAGACAGGGATGAATTTTTTTAATAAATCACTTACTCAGTACTTACCAAAACATAGGGATGTTTTTATTATTATACTTAGTCTTGTATCTAAGGCTTTACAAGGGTTTTCTAATCCTAATCCCAAGAATAACTAAACCTATCCTCTGAAACCATCTATGACAACCCTTCTTTTTAATACAAACTTAAACATGAATTATTACATAAAACTTCACGTGATAAAACAAGGAAGATCGAGAGGTTTAGTGTCTTTGGGGATTAGGATCATTACATAAAAACTTAAAACATGAAATAAAACATCTTTATTGAAAACATCTTTTATATGACCACTACATTCCTTCGTACTTAGAATTGCATGGGATAACCTGAGGACATGCATAATAAAAGGGTGAGCTATAAAGCCCAGTAAGGGAATACACATGGAATAACATGAGGAGTACAATAACTATTAAACATTATGCATATCAATATATCACAAGAGAAACATGAACATAATGTCATGATAAATCATGAGAATCATCACATGGAAATGTGGCAACAACACTTAAAATAGAATTAGCATGAGCCAAGGCCCATTGCACATGGTGCATGAGTAAATCCTCATTGCACATGAAGCATGAGTAAACCCTCATTGCACTTGAATTTTCATGAGTCAACACTCATTGAACATGATGTATCATGATACTATGCTTTACCCAATTCATTGGAGCACTATAAGGGCGCACCCTTCTTAAACATTTCATTTCATGCATAAGTGTGCCACATGGATCATAAAACATGGATTCATTAAACATAATCATTTATTCCACGATAAAGGAATTTGGAATTCATACATGAAGCTTTATAATAAATAAGTAAATGTGCATAAAGTTTAATACCCTTGATGGAGAAATGGTCATGGTATTCCCTACACATTGGCATTGGCTTAGAAAGTCCGTGCGATTTCGGCTGCGTAATGGCGTGACATAAAAATTCATAAAAAATGTTGATGAGAGAGAAATGGGTTACTCATAATATTTAAATGTAATTTAAATTAATTAGTTCATATAGATACATGTCCCAATAATTGTAATGGAATTTAGATTCATGATACAAAATTATAGCTTGATTGTAAATGAGGAGAGAGAAGTTCCTTTCAGAATTTTGGCATAGTAACGGGTGTACATGGGATGCATCTAATGATAGGAAAAGGGTTATCCCATCCTTAAAACATAAAGAGGGAAGTATTAGAGAGGTGCGGAACCATACCCCAACATTCATAATTGAAATTAAAAGGGAAAAACAACTTAAAGAAAATTGGACAAAAAAGAGAAAGGAAGAAAAAAACCCTTACTTGGAAGTCTGATTCCAAAGGCTTGAGAAAGGCTTGAGAGAGACTTCTTGGGAGCTTGGGGCACCTCGGGAGGATTATATAGAGGGCAGGGCAGAGGTTTCACGAACTCCAAAGGTTTTGAGTGAGGAGGATGTGGGAGCTTTGGTGGGTTTATATAGGAAAGGTGAGGGAATTCTTTATTATTTAGGTTTGGTTCCCCTTACATTAAATTAATCCAACCCACAAATCATCACATGGTTTTTGCCCATGGTTTTTGAAAAAGTTAATAGGAAAAGAAATATTTTATAAGTCCAAATTCCGAACTTTTTGAAATAATAGGGTTGCTTATGTGGAGGTGAGTCATTCTCCCATAGAAATTAATTTAAAAAGACAAGGTATTTAATAAGTCTTGAGGGGTCCATTAATGCTTTGAAAAGTAAGCCAAACCAACCCAAAATCACATTATTTTAATGGTAAAACATATATTGGCTGAACATAAAGATTATAGTATTTTATTACATCACTATTGGGTCATTATGATGTCATAAAACACATTATATTTTTATACGGTATTTAATTTTTACCCAAAAATTTGACTATCTCAGAAAATTATGATAAATTCACCATTGGATAATTTTGACGTCTTGATTCTAGAAATAACATTTATTTTATCTAAATAATTTTTTAAATATGTTAATTTTTACTTTTAAAATAAAAACCGACATTTATCGAAAATTCACGGGTTTTGACAGAAATGGCTTCCAAACCTTAATAAAAATTGAAATTGCATTCATAAAATAATAATATCATTTATATTTAATAAAAATAAATTTAATAATAATAATAATATTTTATTAAAATATTATTAATTTCAAAAATTCCTTAATTTAAAAAAAATAGAATGCTTAATTAAATAATAACTAAAAACACTATTTGTACTTTAAAAACTATTTTCAATTTATCAAAAAAAAAACAAAGAGGTATATTAATTATTATATACAAAATCAATATACATTATCATTGTACTAGATATTTGATACATAACCCCTTAAAACAATCGCATAAGACCTAAGGGTAAGGTGTGCGATGGTGACAGACTCTTAGGGTGGCTCGGATAACATCGCTCGAGTGGTAATTTCTATCAACTTTTACATTTCCCGTAGATGGTTACGTTTGAGCTTGACATGATGAAGCTTAGCTTGGGCTTGGTCAAGAGCGAATCCCAAAGACGCCACCTCTTTTCTGAGCTCTGACAAACGGGCTTCGTATGGGGAAATTCTACTAGATGAGGCCATTGCTTTCTTTTTCTAATTAAATTTGGATTTGTTAAATCCTTATATTTATACTAATCATGTGATCACTATTCAACAGATATATTATCAATGGTCAAAATTCTTAACAGAAAACCAAATAATTTTACATTTTATATAAACATAAATAGACATTTAATTAGATCAAGAGGGATTTCCCTTAATGAAACTTTCGAGCGTTACAATTTACCACTTGAACGCCTAGAAAGACTATATATTAATGAAGTTGTGAGACTTCATGGAGTACCCCTATCGATTGTTTCTGATTGTGATCCCCATTTTAATTCAGGACTCTGGAAGAGTCTTCAGATGGCCTTGGACACTAAACTTCGTTTGAGCACTGCCTACCACCCTCAAACAGATGGACAATCAAAACGGACTATTCAAACCTTAGAAGAAATGTTGAGATCTTTCTCACTTGACTTCTAGGGTATATGGGATCAATATTTACCTCTGGTAAAATTTTCCTATAACAATAGCTTCCATTCAAGTATTCGGATGGAACTATGTGAAGCGTAATATGGAAAGAGATGTTGCACACCATCATGTTGGGATGACGTTGGTGAAAGAAAACTTGTAGGCCCATAATTGGTGTAGGAAACGATGGAAAAGGTAAAGGTAATCTAAAACCACATCAAAGCATCTCAAAGTAGGCAGAAGAGCTATGCCGATAACCGAAGGACGAATTTGGAATTTAAGGTAGAGATCATGTTTTCATGAAGTTATCTCCATGGAAGGGAGTAATATGTTTCAGTAAGAAGGGTAAATTGAGTCCCAGGTATATCAGACCTTTTGAAATTCTAGAACGAATTGGGGATGTAGCTTACCGTTTGGCAATGCCACCAAATCTCTCCGAATTTCACGATGTGTTCCACGTATCACTCTTGAGAAAATAAATTCATGACCCAACACATTTACTCACCTATGATGAATTAGAACTGGAACCTGATCTATCTTATTTTGAAGATCCCATCAGGATTCTTTATACTGGAGAACAAGTGCGGAGAAACCGGATGACTCATCTGGTAAAAGTTCTATAGAGAAACCATAAGATGGAAGATGCAACGTGGGAACCTGAGAAACAAAGGATGAAGAACCACCCAAGTCTTTTCATGTGGTAGTATTATAGAAATTTCGAGGATGAAATTATTTGATTGAGAGGATAATGTAACACCCCAAGCTTCCACGGTACGCTTCTCTTTGAATAATACAGTAGCGTGTGTTGTACGCAACTTCGAGTTCTAACACACACCACAACCAATCAAACTAGTCGTTATGAATAATAATACCCACTTTTTGAAATTTTATAAATTTTATCTTTCAAAATGGACTTCATTTTTGGTTTTGGAATATCAAAATTATCTTAGGGTGTATTTTTGGTATTTTTCTGAAAACATTCAATTTTTGATGAATAGTGAAAAAACACTGAGTTATAGTTTAAACCCGAATTTTTATTTAAATAATTATTTATTTTATTTAACTTTAATTAAGGTGAAAATGGATACATAATACCTATATAAGTTCATAATAATTCATTGGATTTAGTTTAGAATAATTTTAGATATATAAAAATTTTATGGAACTTTTCACCGTCTTTTACCCACCTCCTAGGAGAATTTGGATATTCACCTAAAACATAATTTTACTGCTTCTTTGAGTGGAATTTCGAAAATCCAAGAGACATAGTTAATATAAAAGAGTAAAATGTGGTTCAATAAGATAAACATAATTTTTGGTGAATAGTAACTTTTTACTTTTACTTATCATGGTTAAAAGAAAATAGGGTAATTAAGGGTAAAAATGATATTAATATTACCCTAACACATGTCCTAATTATATTTGACAAGTTTATCTCAACCAAAAACAACCTTAGGAATAAAATATTATCATTTAGGTCCACTTGGATTATATTTGGACATTTATTATTATTTAATTCAAAGAAGAGTTAAAAGAGTTAAAATCAAAGTTTAATTACTAAAACATTTTTAATATTGGGTTATACATAAGATAAATCAGATTATAAATATTCATTAGAAATATAAAAGGATTTAAAACATAATTTTATTTTATTTATAATTTTTAGAAATTATATAATTTAATTTATTTATGACACAATGGTGATGTAGTAATTGCCTAATTAATGAAATATTAAAATAATTGTTATTATAAATATAAAAATAAATATAATTTGAGACTTATTGTGAATTACACTTATTATATAGGTTACTATAAAATATTATTATTGGTTATATAAATTGTTTTGGTAGTAATAATACTGTTATGAAATTATCAAAAACAAAATACCCAAGAGTGTCAAAATTGACATAAAAGAGTTTTTAAAACAAATATTATATTGTTAATTGATATTCTATTCTTATAAATATAGTGTTCTGAAAAAAGACTTATATAATGATAAGTGTATTTTTAATGAACCACTTTAAGGTCGGTTGGAGTTATATAGTATGTTTATTAACTGTATAATATAAAAATACATAGAGACATAGTAAATGTCAAACTATTTAACTAAGAGTTAAATATAAATTAAAAGGTTAATATAGTGACCTGAACCAGTCTAAAATCTATTAAATGAATGTATTTAGACCCATACCAACCTTAGACTTTGAATAATCCACTTTGGAGCCATTTTAAACCGAATATGAATTTATTATAAATTAATACATTATGTTTTTTCTAAAGAGACCCTCCCCCCCCCTTATAAAAGGACACCACTTCTAACCAATTACTCACACCTCTCAAGCCTTTTGGAACGTCCAAACTCTGCCCAATTAAGATCCCTACATCCCTCTCCTCCTCCTAGAAGCCTTACCTTAGGCATAAGTTACTTCAATAGTTCTTTTTTGGTTCAAACCAAAGGGAGTTACCCAAATTAAAGGTAATGATTTCTCTTAGCTTATTTTTTTACTTATCCAAACCCTAAACTCTTCTTAATATTTTCTTTTGTAACAAAAACATTATCCTAAATATACTAGGATATTTTTATGATAAGTATTAAAACAAAACATACACACACTTCCATCTAATGGGTGAAGAACATAATGTTTCTGTGGATGGAAACCAAACGCCTCACGAAACGATGACTGTTCAATTATCTCCTACCACCTCTCATGGTGGCCATTATGATGGAAATATAATTAAATATGATATTAATGATATTTATTTTATATATAATATTATTTATTTCTATTTTATAGAATACCATTATTCATCTCATGTTGTATATATATACCATAATTTCATTTGAGGAAGTGCGGACTACCGCCCCTCAAAGCGATATGACTCGTTCATACCATACATGGAACATAAAAAGGATGGTGTTAATGAAATTAAGTAACAAATATAAGATATTATATTATAATGGAATAATAATATACCTATGTATCATTTGTTTTTTATTCCTTTTAAAATAAAAAATGAAATGGAAGTAGCGTTCGTGCATACGTACGGATTACCGTCTCCAAGAATGTGATGCGATTTATTTCTGCATAACATCCATTCAAGACTAATTCTCGTTTGATGATTAAAAGTAATGTTTAAGGACTTTATATCATTCTGGATATGAATAAGATAAAACCTATCCATAACAAACATGGCTTACGTAACGAATCATATAAAGGAAAATGAATCAGTTAACACCCAAAACGACGATAATACTAAAATATTATTAACCAAGCAATATTAAAAGATCATATATGATATTATATTTAGTTATATGATTATTGTATAATTTAATAAAAATTATATAACTATTATACATGAGGTTATCTTACACTCTTCCAAGGAAAATTACAAGGTAAGGGTTTATTTCACAATCTATTCCTTATCTGATGTAGTTTATACGTAATTATCTACTGGAACCTATTTATCATCCACATCATTGTTCCTTAAAAATATATTTCAAAACATTCTTACTACTTTACAGAATATGGGTTAAATTCATTTATACCCTTGTTTTACTTTTTATAAGAAGTTTATAAAGTAATCTTTACATCATTTTCCAAACATGGACCTTTTTAACCTTTTCAAAAAATTAAGGTAAGAATGTATTTTTTTTAACTTATACGATAGGTGCGGCTATTTTCCACCATTGTAAAATATTAGAAGCTTCCAATACAATCTTATAAGAATATTTAAAAATTAAATGTTTTATTTTATAATTATGTGACTTTTAAATGATTTAAAAGAAAGAGAGATATTTCTCTCAAATAGTATTGATTTTATCTAAGTCAACATCCTTTGATGGATTTTAAGCTTATTTGAAGTTGATTTATTATGATACAAAACTTCCATATTGTATTTAAGGTTTAGAGATATTTTTGACTGTGGATGTGTTATTTTTATACCATTCATGGTTTATAGAGAAATTATTTACATTTCGTATGCTAGTTTTAATACAAATGTTTATGTTATGTTTAAACCTGTTCATATGAGGAATGAATTTGACTTTGTAAGTGACGGGTGGAGCCCTCTATATCTCCTTGATGCATCGGTTGGTGTCATTAGACAAACTAGTTTCTTGGAATGAGGCCTTCACAAAATATTATTTCTATTCTTGGAACGAGGCCTTGGGTATGTTGTTATGATAGTATGGCATTATGAATTCTATCATTATGAAAGTGGTTATTGATATTGCATGTGATTATTCGACTAGTAGAATATCCATGTGAATATTTAAATGGAATTATTTCATTTTATTTTTACCATATTATACTGAAGTTCAAGTTTAAAAGGCTTTTGTTTTAGTTATACATTTCTTTAAACGATTATGCTTATTTACGAAAGTTTCCACTATATTTTTATCCTTACTGGGAATTTGAGCTCACCCCTTTCTATGTTTTATTTTTCCCAGGATTTGAAGAATTATTTAATGAATGACCTACAGGGATAGTATAAGGGGATATGAGTGTGGAGAGAAAATGTTTATGTAGTTTTCACTTTATGATGTAATGTAAAATTTATGAATGCATCTAGTGTTTCCAAGGCTACTAAAATAATTGGTATTTAGAGACTTGATTTTTTGTGATCATGCCATTGTTATGTAATAATGCACTTAACCTGGGTAATTGGGGTTGGGGAGTTATAACACCCACCTAAGCAACCCAATTTCACGAACATTTCCCACCTTGAATGGGAATTAAACTTATATAAATGAAGAATGGGACTCAGAAACACAATGCATCCTTAAGGATAAAAGTCATAGTTAATTTACCATAAACATGGACTTTGAGAAGAACCAATGGGGGGGACATTCAAACAAAATTTGAATAATAAAAATATTCTTTATTAATATTGAAAATATAAATAAAAAAACGAACATTGCTTTAACCATTTGAGAGTCTAAGGGTTTGAACACTCTAATATAGAGGGTTCATCTATTTTAATAGGTAGTGGGGAGCTATGCGGTGTGAATGAATGAATTAAAAATATAATATTAGAAGAGGATTTTATTTCATGTTTAAACATTCGCAATTATTCAATGGATTAAAAATTATTCCCCCATGATATCCTATCAAATTGTTTTCTTGGATGATCGACACATGGAATGGATATTTGTAAATTTCTTGAGCTAGCTGAGTAGATTAATTTGGAATTTTTATATAAATTAAATTCATTAATCCATGTGCACCTCAATGGTTTTAACATATTTGGGTGATCTAGATATTCATATTATTTAATAAAAATGTATATTATACCCTATGTTTGAAATTTTAGAATATACTACACAGAGTCAAGGGAAATGACTGGAAGGATAAGAGTATATTGAGGTCAGATATCTACTTCATTTAATAGGTAAGTAAGATACTGAACCATAATGACTTCATTTGGAATTATTCATATCTATATAATGGGATAATGTGTCTGTTCTTTCATAATAGATAGTATTGGGAGATATTCTTTCAAAATAAACTTCTCGCATGGATTACTCTAATGTACAATGCGGATTAGTTGAATAATTATTTTTCATATGGGGAAATGTAAGGTTGACTCATGCCATTAATATTATATAGTAGATGAATATGTTGGTATAATCTAATGTTTTAAGAGTTCTATTTATAAAATTTGTATGCAATCCCCAAACTACTAAGTTATTATCACACAAGAATTAAAAATATTCATTTAATCTGATGTAGCTTCCCATGAAAATGTTACTCATATTTGGGCTTCACATATCTCAACAGTTTTCATATGTATCCCTATACCCACATAAAATTAAACTATTTTATTATTAAATAAATAAAAACACATTTTAATGTCTTTTTTTAATCAATTAGACTTAGAATAGTATTTGTATCACTAAGAATCATGTTTTATAAAATTTTTATATTAAACTAGAAAATATAAAATTAAGATGTATTTGTTTAAAATATTTAAATAAAATATTTAAATTTAATATACTAAAATATATACTAAAAATGTGTAAAAACTGGATGAATCATTCCCCCAAATTTTAAATACTATTTTTCATGATGGAATATATCTTAACTATTTTATTTACTAAAAAACCCTTTCATCTATTTATTCAATACCCAGCCTAATGAATTTTAATTAAAAAATATTCTAGTAAATCTAAATACTAAGATATAATTATCATTTCAATTCCCTCTAATTCAATCATCCCATATGAGTTACAAATTTAACAAACATTGATTTATCACTGTGCAATTAGATCAGTAAATTCATTTTTCCAGTTATTCATTCATGTTCTTTATCCACCTTACCTTCCATCCCTCTAAAAAACAAATCATTTATTCATAGTCTTATTGAATCCATTCATGCACATATAAATTTTTTAATTTATTATTTCTGTGATTTTACACACACACACAAGCACCAACACAATTCTTTTCTAAATTTTGAAAGACATTTTTTTAGATCCAAAGGTCTCAAACTACTTTAATTAAAATGAATTTATTTAATTTTTCATTTAGTAATGTCACTTTATTTTGATATTTTTTCTTATTATGTGACCCAATCATATTTTTTTCCATAATCCAATTTATTATTGTTAAATTATGGCCCACGTAAATATTTTTTCAATTAAGATTAATTATCTACATTATAATAAGGGAATCCATATTTACTAAAATTAACCATATGTCATTGATAAATCAATGATAGTATGCATTAAAGTGGATTAAAATATTTCATACCCATTTTATTCAAATTAAAAAAATGAAATTAAAACTACAAAACAAACTAAAATAGGTTAAAAATACCCCCACACTAGAATATTATTACATATTTTAAGCATTAAACATAGAAGATGGGTAATGAGAATTAGTCATATAGAGAGATAAAACCTTTTGTCTTGTATAGTAGATTAAGTTAATCATATATACATAAGTTATTACAATATAAAAAATAAAACAAAAACAGATAAGTACATATTCAATGAATAATGAAATGAGAAAGGGAAAATTAAAATATATATCTATTTATCCCATAAGTGGGTACTAGGTTTATACTATCACTATTTAAGAAGTTTTGTCTTATTATCCCAATTTATATAGTGGATGGGGTATGTGTGATAGAAAACACCACACATTATTCCACTTACTATCCACAAGTGGATACAAAGAGTGGTGATCCCTATATGAAAAGAAAAACAAGCCCACCACCATAACTATATAAGAAATAAATAAGATATGGGGGAGGAAAATGAGATTTGTGATTGTATTTTCTTCCTCTATTTTATATTATTATTGATATAGATAAGGAAAAGGATTCACTTTATGCCCAAAATTTTCTTACTCTTCATTTAAAACCTTTTGGGTGTTGTCATCTTTAAAATTATACAACATATACTCTTGATAGGGGGAATACCATATTTTTATTAATCACATATGGAATACTCTAACACTTCTTAATCCAAATGTTCCAATTAATTAGTTTTAGTATTAAAATATATTTTAGTAAAAAATAATAAAAATGAATCCAATGTAAGCTCCACTCCATTGATTTAATCAATGAGAATATTTGTTTCTTATTTGAATGATTTTGTAAGGAAGACTTATATATGGGGGAGATAATAGTTCATAATGATATATTCAATATAATCAATTTATTATTGAATTAATTGATGAAATAGAGGATTAACTTTTTGTTCCTCAACCACATGTTGATAAAAATCAATAATGCAATCATGGGAGTAAGTGTGATCATAGGACAATTCTTCTAGAATGTGATATTCAACATACTCATTATAGTCCTTAATGGGCTCATTGAATACCTCTTTTATGTAGTTTAAATTATAGACTCCACCTATTCTTATTAGATGTTAATAATAGAATTTCCCTTGATATAGGGGGAGATAAAATTATATTCTCATTATAAAATTAATTAGTTTAAAAAACGAAAAATATTTAAAATGTGATGAAATAATGTGTAATTGAATCAGGTCACAAGATTTGATGAAAAAGTGATATAAGGCCTATCTTGATTTCCTGACACTACTAAAAATGGATTATAAAATAAATAAATATATATAAATTAAAAAATTGATAATTATTATTGACTAATATTTATTTAATAACAATTGGATGATAAAAAAATCAACATACTAATGAACAATCTCAGATAATTTGAAATCATGGATTGAATTTAAAATGGCCATATCTTTTGATTTAGATGTCTGTTTGAGCTCTACCATATATCAAATTTAATCCTGCTAAGATATATACTCCATATTGACTAGGCGGTCCATGGAACTGATATTTTTTAACATTCAAAAGGCTTATAATGCATCCAAAACTAATTTTTTAGTTGGTATATCCTGCTTTTTTAATATTAGATAGTATTTTAGCATCAATTAAAACAGGATTCTTTTGAATTTTCAATGGATACTGAATTTATTTTCAGGCTTTATATTCATATAGATATTTTCTTATTTTGAAAATTTTTCTTTTTTCAAATTGTAGTTTTATTTATAGTTTTATATGTGCTTATTTTCATAAATTTACTTATAATAAATCAATTTTATAAAAACATATTTAAACATATTTATATAAAAATGTGTTTTTAAATAAATAAACCAAATGAAAATAAATATATATTATTCATTATATTTAAAATAAATAATTATTTCTTTTATTTAACATATAAAAATGCATTAATATGTGTATACATATACCTATAAAAGTAATGTTTATATATAAACATGTGTGTGTCAATAAACAAATATATATTTATATGTATATAAAAATATATGTAAATATATTTATATAGATATAAATATTTTTCTGTGTATGTAAGAAATATAAATGTATACTTGTGTCCATAAATATGTGTTTGTGTGTTTTGGTGTCAATATGAAGTATATACAACATATATGAATGTATTTTTATAAATAAATCATTGTCATTATAATTAAATATAGTATATAAACATATTTTATAGTAACTATTTATAAATACAATATACAGAAGTTATATGAAAATATATAATTATATGTGAATATGTATATATATATATATGTAAATATATAGACATATAAATATATATGTAATGTATAAAAATTATATCACAATATAAAATATATAAACACGTTCTAAATATGTATTTTAAACAATATCTTTTCTTTTTTACATTAAACAAATATATGAGTAAACATATACTTATACAAATATATATATATATATAATGTTTATAAATACATATATGTGTGTATCAATTAATAGACTTATATTTATATGAATATTCTAATATATGTAAGAGAATATAAATATATAATATAATTAAATAGATATAAGTATATATATCACACACACACAAACAAACATATATATTACAAATGCATTTAAAAATAATTATATAAATATATTAAAAAATATATTAAAAAAATATATGTATGTATATATATATATATTGGAAAATCATAAAATAGAGAATAAAACATCTTTATGCAATGGTAAAGGAATTCCAATTTCAAAAGATAGGTAGAAGCATTAAATCCTTGCATGTGTGTGGGGTGAGAAGTTGGAAGGAATTTGAAAAGGTACTAAAAAGCCCAATTCTGAGAGTTGAAAAAGATAGGGGTGGAGAAGCGGGTTACAGTTACAGTGAAAGTGGGTGAAAAATGATGAAAAAGAGTGTGAAAGTGTTGAAATAATGAGGGGTGAATAACTCCAAAACAATAATTTTCACCCTTTTTTCAGAACGTTTTTTAGTATTGATAATGGTGACCTTTATGATTGATTTCATATCTCTCATAAATGGTGCCTTTATCATTGCTAAAAATCACAAATAAAGGGTTTATTTTATCATATCTTAGATCAATATTGCTTTTATAGGACTACTGAAGCAAATTATTCGCACTATTAAAAGTGAAACCTGTAGTAGTTTGGACTATAGAAATTTGGTATTCCAAAAATGAAACAGAGTGGCTAAAAAGGGTCATTTCACAAGGAGCGTCAAAAATTACTCACTATTTAAATTCAATTATTAGTATTTTATATTCATAATATATTAAATGAATGGTAAATGGTTGTGGTAAATTATTTTGTAGTGTAAACAATAAAAATAAAATATAAAAAATATAAAGAAAACACAAAGGTTATCAAGAAAATGGATGATACTCGGAGTAATATAAGTTTTTTATTATCTATTTTTATTTATTTAAATTAATTTTTATAATTAATGAATTCCATTTATAAAATACCCTACCCTTATTAATTTATGGGAATCAATTCATTGAAAAAACCATTTAATTTTACATAGTGTAACCTCCTGCAATAAGTATTGGTTCACCCAAATATACCAAATATTGGTTGAATCAGGGATAGGAAAGGAAAAAGGATGTAGAAAATAATTAATGAGTCTAATAATTACATTAAATGGGTGTATCACCCTTAAATAACCCCTTTTTACCCTCACTTTACACCTCAACAAAAAATTAAACTAAATAAATAAAAAATAAAACTCATGAACTCATATCCTCTTTAAGGATTAGTTCCATGGATAAATTCCCAAAACCATTGAATTTTACAGATACATAGAAATATAAACAAGATAAAACATAAGGATATGAAAAAGAAACTACTTTATTATATTTACATATTCAAATATAGAAACCTCTTCTAATATATGTATGATGTAGAGGATAAGGGTTTGAACCCTATATTATAGAGGTGGTGAGCCCTTAAAATAAGAATTTTGGAGATACATTTTCTGAATAGATGAATTCAATAAGGAATCATGGAAAAATGTTAGTATAGGGTAAAAATAATTGATTCTTTTCCCATGTGAAATTTATATACCTGTTATATCATTTAAATTCCATTTATGGACAATCAACAGATATAATAGTCATTTGTGCATATCCTAATTTTTATGAACATATTGATTTGGAAATATGTTTTTTGTTCATTATTGTATTCATGTGTCCACATGGGGTTAAATGGGATGGATTTTATCATTTTCTAAAGAAATTTGGATGAGCTAAAACAAAGAAATATTGATTCCTCAAATTATATTATGGTTATAAAATATATAGAGTCGTAGAAAGTGATTGGAATACAAAGAATTTGTTGAGGAACATGGTAGATATGTCTCTAAGGTGAGAAAGATAATGAAATGTCAGGACTTTCTTGGGAATTTTTATATATCGATCATGGGATAATGGTTTTATATTTCCATAGCAGTCATCCATTTGAGTTATTCATATAGAGAAACTGTTTCCAATTAATTTCATTGACATATAATAATGATCAGCTAAATGATTCTTACATAGATGTTGTAATGGAATACTGAACTAGACCCTTACTATTACATAGTGGATAGAGAATTTAGGATAATTTGATATAGACCATGTTTTGTGGATATTATTCTTATATAATCCCATACATGTTGATTTCTTATCATGAAATATTTACAAATCATTTCTTAATCTAACATAGCATCCTAGGATAGTGTTATTCATATATAGACTGCATATTTCTTAGTTTTTTGTTCCTACATAGCCCTATACTAGTTAATAAATGTGAAAAAACCTTTATATTCTAATTATTTATTTTTAAAATGAGGAACACCATAATATGGGCTTCAGATATGTAGGAATTCTTGAAAGTAAATAATACTAGCAGGTAATATGCATGTTTCGAATGACATGCTCTATAATCCGAAGCTTAAGTGGTTGGGTCTAGATATTGTTATTGTGGAAGTTCTTGATCATGTTAATATATCTCTAATAGTGGTGTTTATGGTTTTCAAAGTTTTTTTTAAAAGGTTTCAAATTAATCATTAGATATTTTTGTGATAATAAATTGAAAATTTTATATGAATTTATAGATCAAGGCTATAAAACCAATGGGAAATCGAAAGTGGTGAGGGAAAATGGTGGTTCCCCCAGAATATCATAGGGAAATTGAACCAATTGACTAGATTGACCCAATATAAAATTTTTATGGTAACAATTATATAGTATTATATAGACTGAGGGTAGAAGTGATCTAATATTAGGTGACTTTTCTGATTATTATTGTAACATGTTTTCCTTCATTGAAATAAAAGGAAGTCTCCCCACTATTGGTGGGGGGGTGGTAAGGGCTTGGGTGTGAGGTACAGGTCACTGGGTCAAGTCCCCGGGCTTGCGATTTACATGTAATTTTCTTCCTTGCGTGTGTGCCTCTTTTGTGGTTGTACCCAATTTTTTAAAAGGAAGTAGCGGTATTATCCCATGGATGTGGGATTAATACCCAAACCATTTAATTTATTTATTTTTTACTATTTGTTTTTTCATTTCTACTTGTATTTTTGTTTCTAAATTTTTTTTTACTTTAAGGTGTGAGAGTGTAGATCTGGTGCAGTGATTGAGGTCCATTTTGTATTCATAGTCATGTTTCATCATTTTTGATGGATTCTCCTAGTTACTAGAGTTTCAATTATTTTTTCCACACTTGACGCATATGGTAATTTTATTTGATTATTAGGGGGTTCCAAATCCAATTAACAAATACGGGATAATTTTTTTCAAGAAGGATTAACACACTCAGTATTATACACTTTAGGTAAAACTTTTTTCTCTACACTTTATCATTTTAGTAGGAGTCAAATACTTCAGAAGGAATGGTTTCATAATATGTAAATTTCAAGATTAGATAATTAAATGGGATGGACTTTTCATTATAGAGGATGAAGATATAGTATTATCTATTTTATAATGTCTATGTGGTTCTATTAAAAGGTTTCATATAAAATGAAATATAAAATAGTATTATGTCAAAGTATTTGTCTGAAGGAACATTCAATGGCATTGATTTCACTCATACATAATATCTTCTATAACATATCAGAGGTGAAAGCTGTAGAGAAGTTGACAAAATCTCGGAAGTACACGTATGAGAATCCAATTTTGATAAAAATAATTGTTCATTATATAGAGTTTATTTGATATGATAATACTAGAAGGGAGACTAGTGGATGATGATGTTAATGAGTTTAACATGATTCAAAGTTAGATTAAAGTAGTTAGAGTGATGTTTTTGGATGATACATGGGATTTGTTATTATTTTCACCACTTTGAGAATCAAGGTACATGAAGGTGAATTTCATATGACGTTCTTATGGAAATAATGGACAAGTTTTTAAGGATTCTAATTATTTCATTTTGAATAATGATCTTTGGTGGAAGTAAGTCTAGAAACCAACCAGAATTACATCGAATGTAAATTGTGGCGGATTTTTTTTAAATAGAAAGGTCAGAGGAAAAAAATTATATCAAGGTAAATAATTTGATGTAAATTAGTTGGGACTAGACCCATATGTTTTAATTTCAGGAATAAGTGTAACCTAAAGAAATATTAATGGATTTAAAGTTCAGTTCTAGAAGTTGTGACTCTAGAAGTTCAATTTTCAAAAAGTCCATTGCTGAAGTTGAGATAATTATACCACTGAGTGTTAGTATCCTATTTGAATGGTAGATTATTTATTCTTATAATTCATCACATTTTAAAGGTGAGAGTATATTTAGTGTGAATTATGAATCTATAAATTTCAGTAGGGTTTATCTATCTAATGATGAATCTATAGAGGTCATGAGAATGGGTGAAATGAAAGTCTAAATGTCAAAAATAAGCTTCCTTGAGTTTTAGTGTGTTTGGAAAATACGAGGTTTATAAGATAATATTATATTCATTCCTTGGTTATATAAAAATGGATTCAAAAAATGTTTTTTAAAGGAATATGGAAATTAATCATAGTTCTATCGTTATGGCCATATGTGGTAATGATTGTACATTGCATATGATGGTTTGATAAAGGGGAATAAGAATTTATAGAATGAAATCTCTTTAAGGTAAAATATTTTGACATTTTTATATCCAACACCTATGTATGAATACCAAAAGATACTTAGTGGATAAGGGTATATAATAGCTCAGACACACCAATTTTGGATCCTTCGAGAGATTCATGATCCCAAAGGTCGTGTAGGGACACTTGGGGGTGAATCAGCATACCCAACTTTTACCAAGTTCTCCATTCATTGTTATTCTCTCTTAACTCTCAAGCCTCTGTATCACTTAATATGTATGGATCGATAAATTATCCTTCACCACATATATCATCATACAATGAAAATAGAACTAAAATAGTAGAACATGGATATTTACAAGGTTCGTCCCTAAAATCCTACTCATTTCTAGGTTCAGGTAGTTTTTCAAGGCCTATAATAATCACTAAAATAATGAGAGAGTGATTACAACATATTGGGTATATTTTTCATCCCTGAATTCTTAAAATCCATCTTCACCATATTATACTAGTGAAATTAATAACGTGGATAGTGTTTTTACTTGAGTCTCATGATAGAAACTACCTCATAGTAGTTCCTCATCCTCCTACTAGAAAGTATGGTGTTGATTACATTAGAACCACCAGTTCTTCAAGGGTCCTACCTTAAAGAATTGAACTAGTCTTCAACTTCTAAAATATGATCAAAATCACTAAATAAAAATTTTCCTTGATCTTCACATGATTCAAAATGATTATTATAAATGTATATCCATGTGTACTACATTGTTTTCTTCCTTCAAGAGTCTCAACATTGATTTTGATCCACCAAAACTAGGTTAGTCAATTGAAACGTCAATCTCCTTTAATGATATAAGAATATTTTTGGTTTGTGGTTCTTATTATTCTTTAATTCATAGATTCTCCTAGATTCATCAGGTTATTTCTATCGATACATAGAAGTAATTTTAATAAAAGTATAATTGAACTATCAAACCATACTAATTTTCTTTTGAACATTGCATAATATATATTCATTTAATATCATGTGATTATTATTTCCAAAAAAGATATAAAAACACCCATTAAATACAACATGAATTTTTTATTTTGGACCTCATTAAATCAATGATTCATGATATCTATTTTAATTCTCCTTATGAGTTGTACTATTTTTCTCATGTGATATTTAAAATATTTTATATCTAATTTCTCTCCAAAAAAACCCCCTTATTCTCATTTGAAAATAATAATATATATGTGGAACTATGTCATGAAAATATAATAATGACATGGAACTCATTCTTAGAGACCTCAATTATTTCTTATCTTGTATCATGATTTATTTTAATGATCATAATGTTAAATTCTTAAAATATTAGTTCTGAAACATAATTAGTTTTATTCACCTTTTTATCAGAATATTTGAATTCTAATTTCCTTGAATTTAACAAAATATTCAATATATATTTATCCCATTTATTAAAAAATCTACATTTTCTATTTTAATCCTCCCCATTTAATAAGGATCCTAAAAAATATACCCTAAAATTATATATAGGTACCATAAGATATCTCCAAAATATAGTTTCACTATTTTCTTAGGGTTGAATGGATTACTTGATTTATCTTTGGGGCCATATGTTCCTTATGAATATTTTACCCTATTATTATACCCTAGAATGTTCTTGTATATTATGAATTATTCAATTCAAGGCCCATGTACCCTCTGATGATCTCAACTTATCATAATTCTCATTAAAGTGTTGTATCCAATGAGGTAAGGTTGTGCCCATTGAAGATACTTTGTTTTAAAATATAAATATATCATATATGGTGAAATTTTCTACTTATGGTTCCTGTAGTTTCCATTTTACCTTATTCTATACAATATTTAATTTAAGAAGTCTATGTTTTTTACCCTCTAATGTTTCTGATGCACCTTAAAAAGTTTATAGGGTTTATTCCTTTTCTATTTTTCTCTTTCAATGAAAATTTTTCATACTTAGTCCAAATTTTATAGAACTTATTTTATTCACTTTTAATCAACTAAAATCATTATCCCAAAGATCTCTCTACATTAAAATAGATGTCGTAATGTTCATTTCATCATGAATGGATATTTCTCTCTTCAGTTAGTTTCTTCTTTTAGGCACAAAAAATTATTCATGTTCTTTAAAATTTTTCCATCATAAAAATTATTCTAAACTATTTTATATATCACTCTTATCTATAACACTTCTCACATACATAAAGAACTATATAAATAATCATCCTAAATAAAATATGATACTTGATCCTATATATTTATGATATTCAAGAATTAATCCAATAATTATTCATTCTCTTTTCCATTTCATATGGTAGTAACTCACACATATTTCTCTAACACACATTGTCATTAATTCAATAGATCCTTATTGATAAAAAAATACAATGTATCATTTTGGGAACATAAATCTCACCCTTTATATTGTCATCAATACCCCTTTTCACTTCAAATTCTAAGTTGTTAATCTCTTTTTGATTGCTAGTAAATATAGAGGGCATATTCTTCTCCCCCTTAATAATACCATACATGTGACGGAGAGTATTATTATCTAAACATCATGATTCTTCAAAAAATATTATTTAATCCCATTTATTTAAAGTTACAACCTAATCCATTCTATTAAGATATGTTTTTCTAACTAATTTCATAACAATGAGCCTTTAGTTAGTCATCATTGAGTCTATATGGGAAATATCAGTGTATAAAAAATTTCTGAATAACCATTATAATAAAACTATCCACAAATATTTTATTCATGTGATACCAATTCAATTTCCTCACTTTAGGTGATGAATAAAGAGATCCATCAAGAAACATATATCATGAACTCATCTTTAATAAATAAATTATAAATTTCAATTTCAAGAGAGATAACTCCCCCTTAATCTTGTCTTTCACGTCTCCCAATACTCCCATTTTAGAAAATAAATTTTATAAAATTATAATAGGGAAATAAAGTGTGACAAGAATACTTTATCTTCATATCCTCTTAATGTTTTACAAACTCTATATTTTCAATGAAGAACTTCTTTTGAAGGTTATTCTTCATGTTATATTACCCTCAATAGATTATCTCTTTTTCTCATCATCAAAGTAGTTTTCTTAAATAGTACATTCATAGTAGTTACCATGTTTTTTAATCCAGTAAATAAAACATGTAAATAACATTTCTTCTTCCAAATATCATCTTCAATTCCCTACATGAAAACACATATAAATAAAGGCAAGATTATAAATTGAGTTTTAGTTCACTTCGTTACAAGATCAATTGGGGTGAAATTAATTTCTTAACCCAACCCCTATAATTTTTTGGGATATATTGTTTCAGGAACTCTTTATTCTTGTACACAATTTCATTTTATATTTATTTTCTTCTTTATGATTCATGGTTTAATTCTTATATTAAACTCCTCTCTTGTATGTAATAGTCTTATTATCCTTTACAAATAAATCACGACCAGCCAATGGTATTTTTCCTTTGTCTTTCATCTTCATGAATATTTTTCTATTGGATGCTCGAATAGTGATATAGTTTTTTGTAGCTTTTCTGTCTGTCATTAAAATTACTCATAAATTATATTGGATATTGAGGTTATATTTCACAGAAACCCTCTAAGAAAATAATAGTTCTTCATATATAATATCATGTTTGTCTTTAGTAATTTTAGTTTTCTACGATTTTTCCATTTCATTATCCATTTTCATTTGGGTTGGTCAAACTTATAGGAAAACCTTATTTACATATTCAGTTTTAAAATAGTATCCACATTTATAACTAGAATTATTTGTAATTTATTTTTTAGGAAAATCCTCCAAATATCCATTAGGGTTGTATTCAATTAAGAGAATATTTTTATTAATTTATTTGATTCACTTATGTATTTATTCTATCATTCTCTCTTTATTATTTATATTAATTTCCATTTTATAATATCTCTTAATATGTAATTTACTTCTATAATATAATAATATCTTCCTTATATATTTGAAACCCTTTTAGCACGTTTTACTACCTTCATGGGAGTGGTTGAATTAGATTTCATCTTTTGAAAACTCCCAAATAGAGACTTCTTATTCCACTTCACTTGCTTCCTTATTTTTTATAGTTTTCTCTATTCATTAGCAATGTATTTTTATCAGTTTGGTATATACCAACACACTTCATTGCAATGAAATCTTATGATGTAGTTCACATTGTGTTTATCCATGTATTAAAATCTAATATTAAGAAATTGATTTTATTATTCTATGGAATAAAAACCTAATAAAATTGTTATAAAGCATAAAAAATAATCATGAGAATAATTTGATTAATTTGTGTCTCTTAGTTTTTTCTTCTTCTTATATTTGTATTTATTTCACATAGAAGGCATCCATATACCAAATTTTAAATAACAGATTTATCAATATGTGGCTGATTATTTCCAAAAGTCTAACACATTTTATTGGTATTTTTTAATCTATTTTCCTATAGTTTTTATCATAAGTAAGCTTTATTATATCATATATGAACCTAAATGAATTATAACAATCTAGATCTGAAATAATTCAATCACATATTGTTACATGTTTTTTTTCTTCTTCAATAATTTTTTCTTTTAGATAAATCTTATATTCTTTTCTAGTAAAATGACTCCGTAGAAAGTATCTCCTATCATTTTCTATACCACATTAAAATTTTAGAAATATTTAAATAAAATGGGGATAGGGGAATCTCATATTTCCTCAAAAAGAGGAATGGGGCCAGTCAGATGAAACCAACCATTCATCTTCTATATTTTATGTAAAAAATTGAAAATTTAGTGAATGGAATACCATATCAACTTCAAACACTTATTTATCATGAATATCTTTTTTTACTAGCTTCTTGAACCCTTCTCTAATAGATCTTCTTTATGTGAAACCACTTAAACAGATTTACTTTTGGACTATAGAACACCTTTTCTTCCCTAGATTATTATTTTCCATGAATTTGGAATAGATTCTACTTGTGTAAGTCTCATATTATGCCAAATATTTAGTGTATATTTCGTCATATTTCTTAAAAATAATGGGAACATTCATAATTTATTAAATATTAACTTAGAGTTGTTTTTGTGAAACCACTAAGGCATTCCACTTCCTTGATTTCCATGAGTTCCATCTTATACTTCTTCTTTATTGGTGGAATCTTCTTTAGATGATCATCAATTTTCTTCAAAGAGAGATAAAATTCTTTCCTGTTACTCAATAATTTTTTTCTTACATTCCTAGAGGGTTTTTTGTGAGTAACCAGATTTTACTTCTCGATTCTCCCTTTATTTATCATTATGTTGTCATCTAAAATAATAAAGCTATTTTACAACACAATTGGATTATTTCCATGATATTATCTCTCATTTTCTGTCACAAGAGTGGGTTATATCCTTTATACTTTTATTTATTTCTTCCTACCATAATTCCTACCTAAATGACTGGTATTAGCATAAATAAAACATTTACCATTGTAATCATACCTCATGTGGTCTTATTTTGATTGAGTTTTTAAAATAGTCAGTATTATTTCACATTTCTCACATTGGGTGTCATATCTCTTTCTAATAATTTGACTAAATCTTCTGAAATATTAGCATTTTTAAAATAAATTATTTTATGGGTATTTTATTATAGGATTTATTATGGAACATCTTTTTTTTGTAGAATCTAAATATGGAATTCTCTTATTGAATCTATATTTAAAATTTGGATTCCTTTTTGTTATGCACATTGAGGATACAATAGAAAGGGTCTAATTCCTCTCAATTATTTTTTATCTTCTACTCAATCACCTTTATTTACTCACGTTTCTTATTCAATTTTGTAGCCATAGATTTCATAAATGAAGCAATATCCATTTCCCAAAGCCTTCTTTTTTCAAACTATGTTCTGAGTTGAATAATAATTTCTGTAAATTCCTTAAACATGGCCATCCTATTTATAATATCTTTGGAAATATCATAAATCATGTATCCTTATTTCTTTATTTTAGCTCCCATTTTATTCATGTTAAACATTAGGACTACCACCTCCTTTTTACCCTCTTTTTTCTAATCCCAAATCCATTACCCAAGTAACTGGAACTTCATGCATGAATCGCCATTTATCCATATATACTTGTAATCCTTGAAACTCTTCTTGTTGGATGTATGAACACTCAATATATTGGAAACATGATGTTTTCTTCATTTCTTCAACAAATTCAAATCTATTGTTGAACTCTATAAGAGAGGATATGTTTTCTTATTTAGGTTTTTTCTTCAAAACTAGGGTTAACATCAGATAAATATTTGTACATTCTCCCCCTTTATGATTGAATTTCATATGAATAACCCTTCATCAATTACATCCATTTATTAAGAAAACTATGGTTAGATTTCTTCTTTATCCTCATCTATCAGATGGTTTGGGAGGGAATCTCTAGGATATTCTACTTCTTGACATCAAAATTTTATGTGGAGTGCTCTATTGGTTCTTAGAAATTTCTCCCCCTATATCAATAATTTCATCTCAGCACTTAATTATGCCAATTATATAAATATTATTTGGAGTTACAAACTCTATAAACCATATGATTTAAGTATTTAAGATTAATTTCCCTTCAATAGTTATAATACCTCACAAAAACAATGTGAGAAAAATTATCATTTAACACTTGTGATGTCAATAAGTCCTATAGGCCTATTGAGCTAGAGATCAGTATAGGAAACAATAGTTTAGGTTAATACTTCAATGGTTATCCATATCACTTACTTTATTCATTAACTTAATGGTATATTCACATTTCCATTACCAAATCATACATCCACATAGTAGTTTACTACTCTATTTTAGCTTTTCCCACACCATGTTCATTTATTTTGTATCTTCTATAGGTTGGAATATTTTATCAAAGTTGATTTTACTTATTCCCAAATATCCAATTCCACCTACAGTTCAAATAAACCTCATTATTTTTATATTTGAGGTGATCTTAAAAGAAGTTTATGCTTGTACACCTTGATATTTTCAAAAAACATTTAACATATTTTTAGATTTATTTGTGGAGATTCTCTCCTTAGTCAATAATAAAATTTCTAGGTTACGGGTTACCCTCCTCTAATAACAAGACACATATGATTTAACAGATGATCTTTGAATATTTTTTAACTATAATTAGCCCTTTATGAGATAAGATTCCCTTTAGAAGCTTATGTGGTATCATATTTCTTCTCTGGATCATGGGAAGTTTCAGCTTATGTGGATTCCATATTGTTCACCTTTACCAAAATCTCAAGCCACATCATATTTAGGTAGTTCTTATCATCCCCAACAAATCTAAATCTATCTTTCCATTATTATTTAATATTTTGATTTTATCTTTAGGCATATTTCTTGATTCTACAAAAGAGTTTTCTGGATATTTTATTCATTTTTTAACTCTAATTAGGCATCAATAACACTTATAGAGGTTTTATATAGTTTTATCAATGTGTGGATCACTTTTTCAGGAATAATTTAGGTTAAAAATTAATCACAACCACTGATTTGAAATTTTTCCTAAATTAGTGAAATATTTTTATTATAAAGTAATGTTTGAATTTTTTTCTACCCCATAATTTTTTAGATCATTTAACAATGAAAATTTCATTCCTGACACATTCAACATTTCATTAACATCTTCTTTTACATGTTTCTTTTCATAATTAAATCTATCAATAAAACTAAGTATATAAGTAAATACTTCAATGAGAGACTCATTTAAATACCGTTAAATATGAGGGTATAAATCTTTAACTATTTAGATATACTCATCCCCTTATTTATCCTCATAGTTTAAACTATTCTCTACAAAAGGATCACTAACAATAGATTTTATAGAAGATCATTTCCACTGTGATCAGATTTATTTAGTGGTTGATCCTTCATGTCCTTTGAAAACTTTATCTTCTTCTTTGTGTATTTTTTCCTTCTACTCCTTAGGGGTTTAGCTAAAAATTACAAATTATTATCAACAGAAGGAACATCCTTTTTATCCATCTCAGTAAAATCAAAAAATTATAAAATATACACTCAAAATAAGAAAATTAAAAGTAAATAAGACAAATTTACATCCAATCATTGGTAGACAATTTTTTCTATTATTCCATATGGAGTGATCAATGTTCATTCATGGACACTGAGTAGGGAAGTGAATTAATGTCAAAAAAATTTCTATGTTTTGATTTATTTTCTACTCTCCCTTAATACTTGAACCTAAATCTAATTTAAGAGGTTTGGATCAATAAATTCTCCCCACCACCTATATCTGCATGAAATATATAAATAAAAAAACAACACACAGAGATTTATAATGTTTAGCCTTGAAAGCATACTCTTTTATAGGTCTGATTTGAGTTTGGAGAATAAAAGTATTCACTAAAATATGGGACAGTGATTAATATAGAATTTGGGTACTTTTCATCCATTAATCATTCAAGGATTTTTTCCTATATTACTTAGGTATCATTAAAAATAAGGGTAGTGTTCTTCTTTGAGACTTGTGATAGTAACTAACTCTATATAGTTATTTATCCTGCCTCTATATGTAATGTTATTACATCTAATAGAAAAATGGATTGTTTATGTATCTTTCCTTAAAATAATGAACTAACCTTCAATAATAAAAATGTGATCATAAACTTTCCATAAAAGTTTCCATTTTTCTTCAACTCAATCAGAATGATAAATGAATATGTATATCTAAGATTAAAATATTGAATTCTTCTTTCAAGATTCTTTCCACTTATGTTAATTAATAGTAGATTTTTGGGTCTCTTGCTACTTTAATCTCATTGTTTCCTCTGGATTTGAGGATGACCTCATTTTCTTAAGGTTCAAACATTAAAATCATTTTCTAACAGGTTTGTTCGTAGAATCAGGAACATCCAATGATTCTATATCCATTTGGACCAACTTTCCAAAGGTACGTGCTCATTAGTTGTGGACCAATGAGGCTTAAGAATTTACATTGGTCGAGAGGATGGGAAGTCAGACTCATCACACCTTTTTGGGGGGGAATTAATGTCTATTAGGGGACTCTCTTTATAGATTTATGTTATGTTGGTGAATCGTTATTACACTACCAAGTATGAAAATGAGCTTTCCTTAAGATCTGACAATCAATGATCAGTGTATATGAGATTTAGAGAATCATTTATATGTATTCGAGGTTCTTCATTGATAGAGAATCATCTATATTTTTTAGATATTCTTGGTCAATGGTATCCTTCAACACATTATATAGAAATATCTTGGTCATTATGATAACCATACTAGTTTAAAGCCACTTAGTGGAGAACTTGAAGTTTATTGTAATTCAGAAAGACATAGATTATTTCAGAGTTGAGATCATACCCGTAGATGGCCTACCTACGTATCCTTTTCTTTAGAAAAGGAATCAGAACTCACGTAGTTCATGTAAAGAAGTATGAGGTTTATGTATGATTGATGGCTCAAAGAAAGATTCCATAATTACTTTTACACTCTAAGCTCACTTGAGTCATGCTCGGTGTGAGAAACAAGAGGTATTGGTAAAACTATAAAATTGTGCCATGAAAGATGCAATTATAAGAAATGATGTGGAGATTATGTATGTATGACTGCCCAGATAGATGAAGTTTAGGATTTACTTTAGGGAAGAAACCCGGGAACAAGGTCCATAAAGGTATATGTGCTTTATGAAGATTTGGATACTCTAACTTGGGGCTTAATACTGGGGAGGATGCCCAAATTAAGAGGGGACTTATGATTGGGGTTTACTCCTGATAAGGAAGCCCAAATCAAAAGTAAATTAAGACTGGTTAAGAGAAATTATGACTGGGACTTACTCATGAAAAGGAGGCCCAGGTTCAAGTGAATTTTGACTGGGGCTCACTCATAAAAATGAAGCCCAGTTTAAAGGAATTTGGATTTTGGTAACTTGGGGCTTACTCCTAAGGAGGATTCCCAAAATTAATGGATTTAAG
This sequence comes from Viscum album, assembly GCA_963277665.1. Taxonomy (NCBI): domain Eukaryota; kingdom Viridiplantae; phylum Streptophyta; class Magnoliopsida; order Santalales; family Viscaceae; genus Viscum; species Viscum album. Next base: position 183,608,601 of record OY728155.1, on the reverse strand, counting down.
GTTGGGCTTACTCCTGAGGAGGATTCCCAAAATTAAGGGAACTGGAAGACTGTGGCTTACTCCTAAAAATGAGGCCCAGGTTAGGGGACTTGGGGCTTACTCCTAAGGAGGATGCCCATATTTGGGAATTTGAGATTGGGACTTACTCATGAGAAGGAAGCCTATATTAAGGAAAATTATGACTGGGGATTACTTCTGAAAATAAGGCTGAGGTTAAAGATTCTATCATCTTTAATGGATGAGGTTGAATGAATGAAATCTCAAACCTTAGTGACATAAAGATATGTAAATCACTAGGTTTTGAGAAATGTTCCACATAATTCCTTTCAGATAAGGAAGCCAACAAAGGAACCATGTCATAAATGAATTTGAAGAGGGTTTTGAAGGCTAAATCTTGAAAAGGAGGGGTGTATTTGAAGAAATCAAGTGAACAAGAAGGAGGGGCACCTAAAAAGAGAGAGGTGCCCAAGTCCTATGTGGGAATGCAAGTCTTGGTTGTGCAATTATACTTACGCGACACATGGGTACTTGCATGACGGTCAACCCTAAGGGTAATACTTGGGAGAGACTTGGCTCAAGCCCTTAGTATTATCCCTAAATTCTTCCAAAAGAGTGGCGCACATGTTTGGTTGAAGGGATAAGGTGGTGCGCAAGTGTGGCCATTTTCCTTAAGGGTTGGCCACTTAGGCGTGGAAGTGTTGATGAGTTTCACCACTTAGGCCTTGTTTCCCCTATTTTGAGCTTCCATTCTAGGTAAGAAATTACCTTAGAAGTGTTTGGAAGACTTCCAGAAGAGACTAGGGCGCCGGGAACTTGAATTTGAGTTTTGGAATTCTTCCATCTTGAAATGGGGGGCCCACAAGGGTTATTTATAGGCCATGGAAAACCTTGGGTGAAAATTAAAGAGGGAGGGCAAGTCACCTACGTGAACAATATGAGGCGTGCAAGTATACTTGTGCGACCATGATCAAACTTGCGTGAAATAATTGGGAAGAAATCCTTATTCGTGCCTTTGTCGATTTTTTATGTTTCTTCAAAGGATAAATCACTTTGGACTAAGGTATTTCCCATTTTCAATCATTAGACTGTGTGACAAAAAGGGGCGTCATCAAAAGTCCCCCCTCAGAGTTGGATCCCAAAGAAATGAGGATGTGACTCTAAGGAAAAGAAGAAAAATAAGGAACATACGGCTCACAAGTGTTGAGTGTGAAAATGACGATGCACATGTGTTGAGCGCATAGATGGCATCGCGCATGATTCGGCACGCTAGCTTCAGCACGCAGGGTTGTGTCTTTTCCTATAAATATGGGGTAATTCCTCACGCAAAGCACATAATTTCAAACTTTCGAGCTCTCGCCGCGCAAGTTTCCTTCATTGTGCAGGTTGCTCAGTTTTCCACTACTTCCTTTTTTGTTGCGCTGCTTTATAGGTATTTGGACATTCGTGGTGATACCTGCGTGCCAAAACTTGTGCGACACACATATACTTGCGTGCCAATTTGGGACTTGCACGCCTTAATTCCTTATCCATTTTTTCACTTTTCTTCAAAAATTTTATGAAACATCAACTTACTTAAAAGTTAATTATTCGACCTTTGTACAGATTCAATGGCTCCTAAAAGAATAGCAACTGCTTATGAATTGAATATCAATTGAATTGATGATACGATGAGCATCCTTGGACATAATTATTACGATATCTAAGATAGAACTCTCCCATATTTGGCCAAGTACTTGAAGAAATATCTTGTCAATTTACCACAAAGCATTTATCTGCCTTTATATGGTCATGGTCATCTTCCAGGAGTAAACGTTTCAGAGCCAAATAACTATACACCCGAGATTCAACCACATTTTTACTCCTCTATTTTGGTAATGTTGTGCATTAAGAGCAGCAACAATGGTGTAAACTTTCAAACTTTTCCTTCATGAATTTTCCTTGCAGACATGAAAATGGAAAACCATGGGCTGATATGTTTTCCACTGGTGGTTGATGGAGAGATGACTATCATGACATTAGAAACAATATCTGAAAATATTACTCTCTCCAAATGGCTCTTTACTTCTAATTCTCTATTCTCATATCCATGTATCCATCTTCCAAGTCTCTTGGATGGAAACAGAGTCACTGTTTGATCAGTAGAAAATTTTCTCAAACCGCACTCAAGAACATTCTTTTACAATTTTTCTAAGAAGAGATAGTATCACTGCATCACTTATTGTATCCATTTGAATGAATGAATTCCAGGTAGCTGATGATGAATCTCAAGATGCCGTAAATCAAATGAAAAGTTATGTTGAAAGCCTCTTGTAATTCTTGAAAAAGAGAAGAGACTCCAGTCTGTGTATGTCCTTCTAACTCTTGTACATCAATGAAAAACACTTTCATCTTCAATCGTTTTTGCATGCCTTATTTTTCTACATGACTTAAATTTTTTCCTAAGCCAATGGGCCTAGTAAGCATAGTTCGATTTTTTTTGTACAATTATTATAAATACTCCTACAAACTTTGAATCTTTTAATGGCTCAATATTACCTAAAATCATACAAAATGTATGTTTAGTGAGTTGGGACTTGACTTTTATTCAGAGTTCCCTTGTCTTTTTTGGGCAGTTGAAAGTCATGCATGTCGGACATAAAAAGTCTAATGTTTAAGGTCGAAATAGCTTTGACCGAATAGATTAAAATTGAATCAATTCCTTGAAAATTTATTGGAAAACATATTACCACACTCAAGTATGAGGGAAAAATGTAATATATGACTTAAGAAATTTTGAATCTAAGGGATGACATAAAAAAGGGCTAAAGGCATTAGAAGAAGTAGTTCCCAAGAGTGAAGTTACCATTACTTAACAAATCCGTTAGGGGGTTGAATTATGTAGGACTGCCTAAGGGAATTGGATGCATTGTCAAATAATAATATATTTTGGCTGATAAGTCTATTATGTAGACTTTTTATGCAAGGCTTCCTAAGGGCATGTGCTACATAGTCAGGCAAAAGAACTCTCAGAAATTTACTTTTCTACTGATAAAAATCCAGCAAAACTTTATGGAGATCCAAATTTTCCAAAGCATAGAGTCTGATATATGGAAAGAGGTACTTGAATATGGAGAAGATATTTCCAAACAAGATCATCTAATAACTGGATGAATGTCACTTCTACAAAGGTCTGAGCCAAACGTAGGGAAGGGAAATATAAACCATAGACTTGAATACTTTCAAATCATGAAAAAGAACATGGGACAAATATATTGAGGATGGATATTTTCTGTGGATCCTTACATATTTTCAATAAGACCAATAAGGAAAAAAGAGGTTTTCTTCCAAATAATGAATTTACCATTACTTAACAAACCCGTTAGAGGTTGAATTATGTAGGGCCACCTAAGGGAATTGTCTCCATAGTCAAATAATAACATCTTTTGGCTAACAGGTCCGTTATGTAGACTACTTATGCAAGGTCGCCTAAGAGAACGTGTTGCATAGTCAGTAAAAAGAACTCTAATAAATTGTAAATTTTGTGACCAGAAGTCAAGAAAAGGGTTATGGAGATCTGGAAGTATTTAAGGTTAGGAATATGACACATGAAAATGGGCATTTGTTCAATGCATGTAGAGATACACAGACCAATGCTAACCATAATCATGTTGTGGATGAGTCCTGAATTGTGATACTGGACTTCACTATGTATCCCATAAGGATGGGAATCAATCCATACGTAGTTCTTGAAATACAATTTAACATCATGTGGGACGAGAGTATAGGAAGTCTTAGTTTAGGGTCCAAGAACTCAGACCATAATAATGAATACACAGTTTGTGTTTTCACATGGACTTTTCAGCCAAGGGACTGAAAGTGTAATTTGGGGATAGCGTCAAAGGCTTGGGGCTGGATTCGAGGGATGCTCGAACATTCCTACGTATCCCATAAAGATGGGAATCAATCCCATATAGTTCTAGAAATATCCTCTGTATAGATTTGGTTCGTACAAATGAAGGGTGAAAGGGGACTTTAGTGCAATGATGGTTTGACCCAAGATAAAAGGTTCCAGCATTGCCACGTATGCACGTAGTTTTTAGAATATAACATGATCGGAGATCAATGTAAATAATTACTCCCTCTCAGGTGAGGGTGTAAAAGAATGTTGTAGTTTATTGTCGTATAGGACAAAAGTCCAAATAGTTTGAGGTCATATGCATGGACTGGTGGTGAACCAATGTAAGAAGTATTTGTTTTGAGGCTGCGTCATGGATCAACATCATATGAGCTGGATTTGAACCGATGTAAAGATATTGGTTTTGGGCTTGAACCTTGGTAGGTTGCCTACGTACCAAGCCTAGAAGGAAATGATCAAAGTCTGCATAGTTCAATTAAATAATAAATTAGTAATCAAGTTGTTTTTGAGAACAACGACCTAAAATGGTGTTAATACTTACACATGGTTAGCGGCCCAGAGACGGTGTCATGGTTGAAGTTTACTCTAAGATCACATGATTCATACTTAGTGTGAGAAACAAGAGGAAGCAACAACCTTAATGATGCACAGTTTAAGGTCATGAAGGATGTATGAAGGTTTTATGCAGTTTAAAATCTTGCATTGGGGAATATTGGTGCTGCACATATTAGTGTCATGTAGCAGGAAAAAAATACATTTTAACGTCATGTAGGACAAATTAAGGGAATTTGTTCAGTTTTATGTCATGTAGGATGAATGAGCAATACAGTTTAATGTCATGTAGGACAAATATAGGGACACAGTTTAATGTCAAGTTGGACGTAAGGGTTCCATACATTTTAGCATCATGTAGCTAAGATGATGAGGAAAATACAGTTTAACATCATGTTGGATGAAAGGGGGACTGTGCAGATTAATTTCATGCAGTAAGGACAAAAGAAACACATTTTAACGTCATGTTGGATGTATTAGGGAATTTTTCCATAGTTTAACGTCATGTTGGACGAAGGATCAGTAGATTGAGTTCATGTACATGGACCAGAAATTATGCAGTTTAACGTCTTGCTGGATATAAGGGACTTCTGTACAGTTTAGCATCATGTAGCTAGGACCTCACAGTTTAACGTCATGTTGGACATCAACGGTGAAAATATTTTAAGGTCATATACATGGATTGTGGATGGTACATTTTAATATCTTGTTGGACATAAGGGACTATACAGTTTAAAGTCTTACTGCAAGGAAAACATAGTTTAATGTCATGTTGGACGATATGGATGAAAATAGTTTTAGGTCATATGCGTGGACCGTGGATATTTTTATTATACAAAATATTTCTTCAGAAATCTGGCATTGGTTGGAGTAGTGATGAGTTCTCCATTCATTGAGATTAAAGAATAAGCTCCGTTAGAGTAGACCTTATGTATTAAATAAGGTCCTTCCCATTTTGGCTCCATCTTGGGTGGTTTATTTCCTGGTATAATTGGAGTTCTAATAACCAATACCAATTCTCCCTAAACAAATGATTGAAGATGAACTTTTTTGTTGAAAGCTCATGAATTCGATTCTCATAAACTTCCAAGTGGTGCAGGGTGCACAATCTTTTCTCATCTAACCATTCCAACTCATCCAATCGCTTTTGAGATTGTTCATCTGTAGATGACTGATCACAAATGGCTACTCTGAGTGAGGGTAATTGAAACTCAATGGGAAAGACTTCTTATGTTCCATATACTAATGAATATTGAGTTTACCGCGTTGTAGTGCGGGTGGTGGTCTGATAAGCCCATAAAGCATGAAAGAGTTTATCAGGCCATGATTTCTTATCTTTATCCACTATATTTTGAAGTACATTTGAAAGAGTCTTATTAAAATATTCTATTTGGAAATTGGTCACTGCATGATACTGAGATGAATGATTGGATTTGATGTTGTATTCTTGATACAACTTCCTCACCTCGGATGAACAGAAGTTGGTGCCATTGTCTGTCAATATGGTATGAGGGACACAAAATTTAGTAATTATGTTAGACATGATGAAACTAAAAATGCATTTATTACTAACTTATTTAAGGGGTATTTCCTATTCCCATTTGGAAAAGAAGTCAGTATCAGTAATAATGTACATAAACTTCTTGGATGCAGCTGAAAGATAAGGTCCTACTACATTCATTCCCCATGTGGGAAATGACCACGAGTATTTAGCTATATGAAGAAACTCTGGGGGTTGATGAATGAAGTTGGCATGTACATGGCAAGAATGACACTTATTTGTGAAATCAACACAATCTTGTATCATTGAAGGCTAAAACTATCCAAGCCTTCGAATTTGATCAGATAGTCTATGTCCAGACTGATGGGCACCACATATTCTTGTGTGCACTTCATTCATGACAGCCATTGTCTCTTCACCATCAATGAATCTTAAGAGAAATCCATCAAAACCTCTTTTTTATAGAATTTTCTCAAGGTGATTCGGGCTATCATAAAGAGTAAAATTAACCACACGTCACCAGATTTGTTCTTTCCTAGCTCTATCAGGTGGAACTGTTCCATTTTGAAGGTATTCCCTGATAGGTGTCATCCATACCGTAGTATGACCATATGGTTCAGGAATTGGACTAATTTCATTGATTTCCTCTATTCTGATTTGAACATAAGGTGAAATTTTACGATGGTGGGCATTACTGATGCTTGTCTCATCCCGATTTGGATCTGCAACAGTTGTGGCTATATTAGCCAGTGCATCATCTTGGGCATTTTTTGATCTCAGGACAGAAGAAAATTTCGGTTCCGAAAGAAATTACGCCATTAACTCTCTAACGTAATCATATAAAGGGATTAGTTATTCATTTCTGATTTCATAATCCCCATTGACTTGTTTGATAACCAGGTCTGAATCACCTTTCACCGTTAGGTGATTCACTTGTACTTGAAGCGCTAACTCTAATCCTGCGATGAGAGCTTTATATTCTGCTGCATTATTTATACCGCCTCCCAAGAATGATAAAGAATACGGTAGCACTACCTTTTCTAGTTAATGAGTACAATTCCTAACCCAACTTTATTGAATTTAGGATCCTCCATTTTATTCCCTGTTGGACTTCTAGAAACACCATCAAAGTACATTTCCCATGATTGAAGACTATCTAGAATAGAAAAGACTTCCTCATCAGGAAGTTCAATATCTGAAGGTGTATCTTTTATTGAATGATGTTCAGCAAAGAAATCAGCTAGATCATGACCCTTTATTGCCTTTTGAGACACATATTGAATATCAAATTGCTGCAAAATAACTTCCCACATTTCCATACGTCCTGTATGCATTGGACGACTAAGGATGAATTTGAGCGGGTTATTACAAGATACCAATTGAACCTCGTGACGTTGCAGGTAGTGTCTCAACTTCTGAAATGAAAAGATTAATGCTAGGCAACACTTCTCAATATTTGAATATCAGGTTTCTGCTTCAATCATAGTCCGACTGAGATAGTAGAGGTTGTTTTCATTCCCAGCATCATTCTTCTGAGCAAGAAAGGCACCCAATGATTTCTCTAAAGCTGTCACATAAAGAATCAATGGCCTTCCTTCAATAGTTTCCATTAATACTGGTGGACTCAAGAGATATTTCTTGAGAATATTGAATGCCTCTTGACATTCTTCATTCCACTGGTAAGTGACTCCCTTATTCATCAATTTGGTGAAGGGTAAACTTTTTCCTGCTAAATTGGAGATGAAATGATGAATATAGGCTAAGTGTCCTTGAAGTCCTCTAAATTCATTCAAATTCCAAGGAGGTGACATACCAAGGATTGAATTTGTCTTCTTAGGATCAACTTCAATATCATGATGGCGTATAACAAAGCCGAGAAATTTTCCTGAGGTTACCCCAAAAGCACATTTTAAGGGGTTCATTTTCAAATTATGTTTCCAACATTTGTGGAATATGATTTCTAAATAAGCCAAGTGATTAGAACATTTCCTGGATTTAACCACCAAATCTTCCACATAACATTCAAAAAAATTTCCTAAAAAGGGTTTGAAGATACGATGCATGGCACGCTGATATGTTTTGCCTGCATTCTTCTGGCCAAAGGTCATTACCCGATAGCAAAACACACCCCGAGGGGCTCTAAAGGCTATAGATTCCTCATCTTCTAGAGCCATTCAGATATGATTATATCCTGAATATCTATCCATGAAGGAAACTGCATCATAGCAAGCTATTTCATCAATCAAGAGTTCTGTTATCGGAACTTGAAAATCAACCTTAGGACAATGTCGATTAAGATATCTGAAATCAATGAAAACTCTAATTTATACGTTCTTGTTTTTCACAGGGACAATATTATCCAACCACTTGGGATATTGAACTTATCTAATGATGTTAGTATTGATAAGCTTATCCACTTCAGCTTCAATTTTGGAAGCATAGGTTGGGTGTGTTTTCTTGTGACTTTCTTAAATCCTCGATGTTCTTCTGGAAAACCCAAACGATGAGTAGTAACAACAGGATCAAGCCCTGGCATCTCTGTATAGTTCCAAGAAAACTATATCTCGATTTTTCATTAAAAATGAAATATACGTCTCTTGGTCTTCAGGATTCATGGCCGCACTAATTAAAGTGGGGTGTGGATCTTCTTTTGTACCCAGATTTATTTCTCTGAGTTCATCCATGGTGGTAGAGATACCCTCTTCAAATGCTAGAGGAGAATCCCTGAGATCTTCCTATTCTTCTTCAACATGTGTTATTTCTTCTGTTTCTACTTGCATAGTAGATGGTGAAGTATAACTTCCATGATCAGAAGAGATGTTAAAATTTGATCATCTTGAAGAAGAAGCTTCCATTTCCGACCCAATTGATGATGAAGGGTCTTCCTTGGGTAATAAAGAGGAGATGATGGATTGAGAATCAACATCATTGTTCTCCTCTCACATTTCTATAACTTCTTCTGACCTGGTTGGCGAAGTATAGACTTGCTGGATTTGAACAATTGAAATGAATACATCCCCATTTGAGCTTTCATTATTTCTTGGTGAATCACCAATTTCTCCCATGTTTTTTAGATTAATTGTCATAATTGACATTATAGAGGTTTCCATAAGAGTGTTTTGATTGGGTCTATCATGTAAATTTTACTGATAGGAAACACATAATCTACACTCACATGTGTAAATGGATTTACTGGAATCTTTTCCAAACCATATGGAGCATTAACTTTAGTAATATCCCTTGTTTTGGATTTCTCATTTCCCTTCATGTGATAGAATTCCGTCTCAATGTATTTAGATTCACATGTCTTGAATAGGGCCTTATCACCATACAATGTCCCAATTTGACCATCGAAACAATATATGAGACATTGATGGTATGATGAAGGGATAGTCGCATGTTGATGTAGCCAGGGTCTTACAAGAAAGATTTCATTGCTGAGTCTTGATCAATAACCATGAAATATGAATTGGATACAAGATCTCTAAACTATGTTTTGAGTGTAATCTCACCCATTGTTTCTTGTTCATTTTTATCTTATCCTTGTAACATCAAAGTAGAAGGAGATAAATCAGATTCTGTGAGACCCAATCGATGAAGAGTAAAAATGTGGATGAGGTTGACTCCGGAACCATTATCAATGAAAGATCTTTGGAAGTCTACACCATTGACCTTCCCAGATAAGTATAATGGTATGATATTTCCATGCATGACATCATCTTCATCCTCATCTGTGAAAGATATCACTACATGGAATTCTGCAGGATTATTCTATACATGGTAGACTTCAACTGCAGCAATTTCGTTTTCAAATTCCTGAGGACTTGAAAAAGCCTCAATAGGTGCCTCCCAAAGATCCTTTGATAAATTCAAGGCATCAATAATTGATAACTTGGCGGGTACTTGGGACAAGTGTTTCAATACATTATACTTTTGATCCAAAGGTCTGTGTTTCCCAACAGGAACATGTGGTTTCACAAGTACCTTAGAAGTTGATGCTTTGGAAGTAGTTGCATATTGTATCAGGGTATGAGTTAGAAATACTCCTGGATTTGGAAGATTAGATTTAATAGGCCTATTTACTTACTGAGAGGAAGGAGGTGGAACTTCTAACCGATCCTCCAGAATAACTGTACCAGGACTGAGTCTGTTATTGGTGGAAGAATTTTCTTGTTCTTATTGAGCCCTCTAAAGGGCTCTGCCACAAGTTTCTACTACATACATAGTTCTAGAAGGGGTAGAATTGGAATAGTGGCTTTTGGGATATCCACGTCTTCCTCTGTATCCCAGACCTCTGGAACATACTCTAATTCCTCTATTTGATATAGAGAATTCAAGTTCATCAAAATCGAAACTGCGACTAGCATAAGGATCTATTAAATTAATCATATTAACAAAACCAAAGAAAAACTCTACATCTAATGAAGACTCTTCCTGATTATCCAATTAAGGCTATCCTATTTGGTGGGGTGGTGCTCGTGGCTTCGCAGTAGATGGCATAAAATCTTCCAGAGTCAAAGATAATTTGGGCTTTGACACAATCTCATCTTCTTCTGATTGATCTTCTTTCTTTGAATTATGCCGTTTCTTTGAGTATTTTCCCTCTGATGAACAGGGTTTTGATGCGGAATTCATGGCAGAAGACACAATAGGTTTCTTCAATTGCATTTTCAAAATGGAATGAGTTCAGTTGATCATTTTTCTGACCATCCAATCATCATATTTTTGCACATTTTTGTTCTTGACTTCTTGCCACTCGCCTTCTTCCTCTGGATTTGTAGCAATAATAGATGCTACCTGAGCTGAAAAACCTTTCAATTTGACTTTTCCCAAGTACACCATTTTTTGCAGGAGGTCTTTGAAGACAAAACACTCCTAAATGGTATGCCCCAACATTTAATGAAATTGGAAATAATTGGGACGGTCTTCATCTTCTTCCTTTTTTGGCCTCCTGGGCCTTGGAAATTGAACCAAATTATTTTCTAGATCCGTAATGATGTAACTAGGAACTTGTTCATTTCGGAAAGAGTAAATTTTACTCATCAGATCCTCAAATTGTTTCTGTCTTTTATATCTTTTATCATCTTGACAAAACAACCTCTTTTGTTGATGCTCAGGAGGCAGAGCCCTTTGAGAAGATGAAGGCCTTGAATTAGAAGCAAGTACAGGTGCTTGTTTAAGCATAACTATAGTAGTCTCTACATTACCCATTCTCCTTCCTTGATCTGATGGAATCACACGAGCTTTATCTTTAGTCTTTTTAAGAGTGTCTTCAATCTATTGAGTGATTGATGTAAGGTCTCGAAACCCTCCTATGTATTTCACAGGGATCATCGGTGTTCTTAATTCATCACTCATATTTTCCACACATATTGGAAAACATTCTTCTTGAGGGAGTGCTAAGCTCAGGGAATATTTTAATCCCTTCCAGCGAGCAATAAAATCTGAAACCCTTTCATTCTCCCATTTCATACAATTTTTAAGATCAAAAACTGTTGTCTTTGGAAATGTTTAGTTGAATTAAATAATGAATTGTTGACAAAGATACTCCCACCCCGTAATTGACTGAGATTGAGATCTTATATACCAGACAAAAGCTGGTCCTTGTAATGACTGTACAAAACACCTGAGCTTAACTGCTTCTTGTTGCTGAGGGGTTCCCATCATAGGATCGTAATGAGAAAAAAAATGTGTTAAGTGTTTTTCTAGGTCTTACGAACCATGAAATATTGGGATTGTGGTACTTGAAAAATTTGATGGGGGAGGAACTGCATCTACCCATTCAGGGTAAGCTCCCTTCTCCGGTTGAACCGGTGCACTCTTTCCTTCCATAGCTTCCAACCGAGCTGTTAATGACTCAATAGTAGTCATTAACTTTTGAGAAACATCTGGTTGGGCTTGGAAATGTACAGGTGCAATAGCTGGAGCTTGGATAGGTGTGGTGACTGGTACTACCATTGATGGTAGTATTTCCGGTTATTGTTGCGTATAACCCATAAGATTAATCCTCTGAGGGTGTACTGGTAAAGTAAGATACTCTTGATCCATCTTAGTAGCTACAAAAAATTCACATGGCTCACTGACTCCAGCATGCTTAGGAGGAAGACTAATTTGAAGTAGTTCTGCATTCAACCTCCTTAATTCCTTCATCTCTTCCTCTTTTTGTGCGAATCTTTGATCTAGTGAGAGTGATTGGCCTTCTTTATACGATGGTTATGTAACCTGATTCTCTCCTTTCCACTTATTAGACACCTTTCGAAGAGGGGGAAGCGGTTTACTTGAAGGATTACCTAGATTCTGCGTAATCCTTTGATTTCGGGTACGCGCACCTTCTTCATTTGTGTTTGTGCGTACAACTTCTTGAGCATGAACCTCTTCATCTAATCCCTTTGAGTGAGCCTCATCTGGTGGATCAGAAACAACAAAATTGATGACATTAATTTATGCATACTTCATTGAATCCCTTCTACAAGCATTTATGTGATATTGTCTTCTTCCACGTCCCTGATGAGACATTGCCTTTTGTCGATTTGATCCTTCAAAAACTTCTTGAAAAACCGTAATTTGGAGGGAATATCCTGAAAATTTTCTCTTCGTTCCTCTTGGGGCTTCTTCCCTAATTGAGAGAAGACTGACTTTCTTTGAGGAAGAGATTGAGGATTTGAAAAATTCCCTAGTCTGGTGGACTGGGATTGTTCCTACTATTCTTTCTCAACTCCTCGAATCCTATTTGTTGATTTTGAGGTTTGGGTTAAATGAGTCCCCAGTCTGGAAAGATTAGGTGGTTCTTGAGTTTCTATATCTGAGACCTTCTTAAAAGATCTCCTGATCTTACGGACTTTAGTCAGGAAATTGGATAGATGAATTTACCAGCATCCACTCTTATCACCCGGCTAAAAGACCATTGGATGATTTCTGACACTTCTATCACTTGATGATGCACACTCTAAATGAGAATCCTATTCAATGTTCTCATTTTCTTGATGAAAAAGTAATTCAACAACTTGTTCTCTGTATTCCTGATTTTGAGAAGAACTAGTTGAGGCATGTTCTTGAGAAAGCCTTTGATTACAAACAAAACCCGTTGGTTGTGGCCGACCGTGGGAAATAACATTGCATGAGACCACTTTCAGCAGGCTTTGTTGACTGGAGAGTACAGTGAAATGTAGTGCTCCATGAACACCACATCCCCTGATATGAATACCAGATGGGGCATTGGAAATTAACTGGTGTAATCTTCTTAATGCACCAAGGCATGGACACTGAATGGCTCTCTACTACTTTTTAGCTTTCTGATATTGAGAAACTGAGAGTGAGGCCAAATCAATTTGGTGTTGTAACCCTTCTATTATCTTGACATGATTTTCGTTTTCATCATAAGATAATATTTCCTTTTTCAACTGATAAATAGTTTTCCATATGTTGAGACAAATATCATGTATTCCATCTTTCGTCAACATCTATGGAATTTCATATTGACAGTTATCCAGAGGCCAAAACATGACTCGCACTTCAACTTTCGCAAGTTTTTTTCTCATATTCAGAACTTCCTCTTTACCATTCAATGAATATTCTTCTACCCGATTTGACCAAAGCTGGTTCTTCCTTGTTGCTTCATCGAATTCAACAATATTGGTAGAGAATTCTCTGATCAAACTAGAAGATTCATGACTTAGGGGTGGTTTGTAGAATGACCTACACCTCAGGTTGTCTTCGGGTTGAGAAAGTATTTCACATGCTATTGGTAAAGCATCAGACATGACTGGCTTCACATTTTCAAGTGCCTCAACATAAGAGGGCTTTCTTGTCACGACATCGTCCATTGGAGCATTTTCGAGGCAATGTGAATTACTACTATAGAGAGGACTTTTGCATCTAAATTAATCATCATGGGGAGGACCACCATGGTGGGTTACAGCAAAAGATGAAACATTTTCTCCCTGGTCTTCTGGCCACACAGAGGGTTCTTGTGGCTCTCATCTGAAGATGAATCTTCAATATTGACTGAACTGTCATGAACAAAGCCTTCATGAGTAAGTGTATGATGCAGACCTTTGGAATTAATGTTCCCACTATTGGGAATTGAGAGAGTAGAATCTTGAGTTGCAACAGATAATTGTCTGAGTGCATCAAAAACTACAGCATCGAGCAATGCCTTATTAAAGATTGGCACTTGATTTCGTGACTGTGTTGGGTGGTTATTCTTCTTAGACGCCTTCTTAATCACTTTAAGAACCAATTTTTGATGAAATTGGTCATTATGGGTAAGTGTATATGCCTGCTCAGGAGAAATGATCAGGTTAGGCTGATTATCTCCACTCAAATCAGGTATATGTGCCTGACTTGGTTGTCCTTATGATATGGGGGAGTATGCCCCACAAACCTCTTGGACTGGAACAGAGGTGTGTGTATGTTCCGGAGTGAACTATTGATGTGTCACTCCACTGGTAGGGATTGATTTGCATTTCATTCCCTGTGATGCTGCTAAAGCTGTTATAATATTCTGGCAGGCATCTAGAATATGAAGAGGGATTTTCTTCTACTCTTTCACTATTGATATAATATTGTTGGTTACTTTAGCTGCCAGAACAGGGATATATTTCCATTTCGTGCTTGAAGTAGGTGTGTATTCTTTCTCCTGTTCTCCTTTTCCTATCAGTGAATTCTGATAGTACTCATGAATGGGGGCAGAGAGTTGAGTCTGCCTCCTGGTTGTCGCCGAAGCTTTCCGACTGACTTCTCCGGGTGCTACCAAACGAGATTGTTGGTAGGATTGATCAATACTGGCAGGTGTATGTGCCTACTGATTACACTCTTCCAAACGTGGTTGACGATCTTCCTTCAATACTGACATACGAGGTTGCTGGCAGGATTAATGAGTGTAAGCAGGTGTATGTGCATGTTTACCAGTTGTCAACACATTAGGTTGGTGGGCTTTATTGTATGTATTCTGAAGAGCCTGCTGACTAGATGGTGATTTATAAACAGGTGTATGTTCCAGTCAATAGTTCTCCGCCATAATTTCTTGGCGGGATTGGTGTGCTGCTGCTAGATGATTCTGCTGGACAGCAGAATTAAAATGGACGAGTGTATGAGCCCGCTCGTTGCTTGCCACCAAGTTAGGTTGGTGGACTTCTCTAGAGATGGAAGAGATAAGAACCTACTTAGTGTTGACTGGTTGTCACATCTGGTGGGTCATCTTCCCTGCTCAGGTACGAGGAACCTGAGCCGAACACCTAGAGACGATACCCTCATCATATTGAGGGTGCACTACCGCATGAGTCTGGCAGCGATTGTTGGTGGGATCCCTCGGGAAGGACTCCTGTTTCCTTTAAATAAGGACTTGATTGACCTTATCATTCACATTCTTAGAATATGGGAGGGAATGGTTGTTACGTTCTGGGGATAACGACATGAAACGCTTGGAAACAGTTGTTGGCACCACCTGCTTCTTGATCGCTGGTCGTCACTGCTCAGGCGACCAGGGTGAATTATTGACTTGGAGGGTTTGTCGAGCAGCCTCCAAAGTAGGAATAGTACTTTTTGACGGTATTCCTTAACCCGCGCATTTGATCCCCAGCGTTGAAGATGCTGAGTTGGTGATGTCGTCCTCAGAGCGGACGGTGATCCAGCAGGAGTAGCAGTAGATGCATTCACAGCAGAGGTTTTCACAGCAAAGGCATTCACAGGTGTGAACTTAAGAGATGATTGTTCTATAATGTAGAAGATCTTAGAAAAGAGTGATTGTTTGATATAACAGACATAATCAAGATAAGTTCGGCCGTTACGTCTTTTGGATGAGCACATATGTTATTTATTTCTTTGTTGGCCCTATCATTGAGTTTAAATAGGGGCCCAACAAATAAGTAAAACATCATTTTAACTTGGTTAAGGATTCACGTCAGGTTCACCATTTTTTTTTCTCTAGAATTGGGGATGACCTCATTTTCTTAAGGTTCAAACATTCCAATCAGTTTCTAACGGGTTTGTTCATAGAACTAGAAACATCCAATGATTCTATATCCATTTGGACCTACTTTCCAAAGGTAGGTTCTCATTAGTTGTGGACCAATGAGGCTTAAGAATTTTCATTGGTCGAGAGGATGGGAGGTCGGAATCATCACACCTTTTTGGGGGGAATTAGTGTCTATTCTGGGACTCTCTTTATAGATTTAAGTTATGTTCGTGAATCCTTATTACACTTACAAGTATGAAAATGAGCTTTCATTAAGATGTGACAATCAAAAATTAGTGTATATGAGATTTAGAGAATCTTTTATATATATTCTATGTTTTTCATTGATATAGAATCATCTATATTTTTTAGAGATTCTTGGTCAATGGTATCCTTCGACACATTATATAAAATTATCTTGGTCATTATGATAACTATACTTGTTTTAGAGCCACTCAGTGGGGCACTTGAAGTTTGTTGTCATTCAGAAGGACATAGATTATTTTGGAGTTGGGATCATACCCATAGATGGGATACCTACATATCCTTTGATTTAGAAAAGGAATCTTAACCCACATAGTTTGAGTAATGAAGTACGAGGTTTATGTATGATTGACGGCTCAAAGAAAGATTTCATAATTACTTTTACAATCTAAGCTCACTTGAGTCATGATCGGTGTGAGAAACAAGAGGTATTGGTAAAACCAGACAATTGTGCCATAAAATATGGAATTATAAGAAATGATGTGGAGCTGATGTATGTATGACTGACCAGATAGATGAAGATTAGGATTTACTTCAGGCAATAAACCTGGGAACAAGGTCCATAAAGGTTTATGTGCTTTATAGAGATTTGGATACTCTAACATGGGGCTTACTCTTCAAGTGGATAGCCAAATTAAGAGGAGACTTATGATTGGGTTTTACTCTTGAGAAGGAAGCCCAAATCAAAAGTAAATTAAGACTGGTTAAGAGTCATTATGACTGGGACGTACTCTTGAAAAGGAGGCCCAGGTTAAAGGGAATTATGACTGGGGATCACTCCTAAAAAAGAAGCCCAGGTTAAGGGAATTTGGATTTTGGGAACTTGGGGATTACTCCTAATGAGGATGCCCAAAATTAATGGAATTAAGGTTGGGGATTACTTCTGAGGAGGATACAGAAAATTAAGGGAACATAAAGGCTGGGGCTTACTCCTAAAAAGGAGGCCCAGGTTAGGGGACTTGGGGCTTACTCCTAAGGAATATGCCCATATTTGGGAATTTGAGATTGGGACTTACACCTGATAAGGAAGCCTATATTATGTAAAAATATGACTGGGGATTACCTCTGAAAATAAGGAATTGGTTAAAGATTCTCTCATCTTTAAATTTTGAGGTTGAATGATTGAAATCTCAAACCTTGGTGACATAAAGATATGTAAATCACTAGGTTTTGAGAAATGTTCGGCATCATTCCTTTCAGATAAGGATTCCAACAAAGGAAACATGTCATAAATGAATTTGAATAGGGTTTTCAAGGCTAAATCATGAAAATGAGAGGTGTATTTGAAGAAATCAAGTGAGTGGGAAGGAAGGTCACCCAAAAAGAGAGAGGCGCGCAAGTCCTGTGTGGGCACGCAAGTCCTGGTCGTGTAAGTATACTTGTGTGACACTTGGGTACTTGCGCGATGGTCAACCCTTAGGGTAATACTTGGGAGAGAATTGGTTAAATCCCTTAGTATTATTCCTAATGGCTTCTAAAAGAGTGGTTAACAAGTTTGGTTGAAGGGATAAGGTGGCGCTCAAGTGTGGCTGTTTCCCTTAAGGGTTGGCCACTTAGGCGCGCAAGTGTTGATGAGTTTCACCACTTAGGCCTTGTTTCCCCTAATTAGATCTTCTATTCTAGGTAAGAAATTACCTTAAAAATGTTTGAAAGACTTCTAGAAGAGACTAGGGAACCGAGAGCATGAATTTGAGTTTTGGAGTTTTTCCATCTTGAAATGGGGGGCCCACAAGGGGTATTTATATGCCAGGGAAGACCTTGGGAGAAAATCAAAGAGGGCGCGCAAGTCACCTGCGCGACCACTATGCGGCGTGCACGTATACTTGCGTGACCATGATCAAACTTGTGTGACCTAAGCGGGAAGAAATCCTTCTTCATGCCTTTGTTGATTTTTGATGTTTCTTCAAAGGATGAATCACTTTGGACTAAGGTATTTCCCTTTTTCAGTCCTTAGACTTTGTGAAAAAAAGGAGCGTCAACACTCATTCAATGATATGATAATTTCATAGGCTCATTATTCTACTTCTTCAATGCATAGATTAAGTTATATGTGTTGGGTTATTTACTTTGATAGAAATAAGTTCTTCGAAGAGTGGTAGTATCAAATTATAAAATAATACAACTTTTGTTTCATAGAATTCATAATATATAGTCACTATATATTGTTTGAATATTATTTCCAAACAAATATGGAAACACCCTTGTATTTCAATAGAAAATTATAATTTTGAATCTCATAAAATTATTGATTCAAGTTATCCATTTTAATTATCCTTAAGAATAATCATGTTTCTATCATGTGATATTGAAAATTCAATATCATTAATTTCTCAAAAAAAATAGATCATTAATTCTCCAGTGAAAACATCTGAGTCTATATGGATATGTGTTTTGGAAATCTAATCGCAAAAAGAAACTCCTTTTTAACACCCTTAAATATCTCTTATAATGAATCCTAATGTATTTTAATGATAATTATATTAAATTATATGAATGTCACAACCTGACTGACTAGCACATGTCTGTCCAGTGATGATCTATGTGTGACTACCCCAAGCTGACACCCAATAGAATAGTGATTGGTGATGTGCACCAAGTTGGCATATCCTACACATGGATGGGATTATCCTAATGTATATGTAAACAAGAACACATATCCAAGTCCATATAATGATGAAGGTATTGTAAAACTAAAAAAATCATGACTATATTTATAATAGCACAACCAAAGAATGAAAATATTAAAAAAAGAGAAAATTGGTTCCAAATACATTCTCATCAAAAAAATGGAAAGCAGTTCAACACACTCGGAAGGAGGGAACTATTGTCAAAAAAACAACGGTATACACATTAGTCTATATAGACCATAAAAATTCTCCCCATACTCCCGGTTCTCATAATATTTCATTAAAACATCATTTTTATTCATAAGACATGACACGTGCAAGCATAGCCCATGCATGGCTGAGTATAACATTAGCCAGTAGGATACCCTTAAATAACTAAACATAAATCATCAAGAGTATTTATCTCATAAAAAATACAATATACTCGATATACTAATAATAGAAAACCAGACTCATGTAGTCTCAACTAATACATCCATACATTGGATACTTATCAAGGACTCAAGGTAATTCACTTATAAGAGAGATTTCTCCACGAGCCAAGTTGTCACTGAAAACACACATATAAGATGTCATCTCAGATGGACTCACCAACTATTTATTACTAGATATACAATGATATAATAATTTTGGTAGGGGATCAGACCAAGGTCCACTATGGGAGACCACAAACATGACTGGATAAGCCTACTAGAAAGAGAATCAATGCCTTATTAATTGTGGTCATGCTATTACCACAAACCCAACCTAGGAATGATGGAGTATTCTACCATGTTCCAATATGGGGATACATCGAAATCTATCTGAAACTAAACCCATATAGATTTTAACAAACCTATAACAAATATTTAATGTCACAATGTACCAATGTGGTATGGGACCAAGGAAACACACATAGATAAACCAATTCTATACTGAAGGAATTAAGGGATCTAAACACCAATAGAAGGTGTAGAAAAATGTACTACAGGTACTAGGAATGATTTACTAATCCATAGTATACTCATGTAACTCTATATCACACAACATATAAACCATCATATACATGATGTGTCCTATAGGGTTATAAGGCATGTAGTAGTAATGCCAACACTCTGCGTGCCGCTTACCTGTTCTTGTGTAAACCTATCCATGCTCGTCTATAGTGGTCATTCCTATGTACTTTTCCTTTTCTGGGTATCATTATATGCTTATGAACTCAAACCATTCATGTGTTCTTGGTATTGTATGTGCCAATGTATCCTCTAATATACATAGTGATCCGATAGTACTGGGTCACACAATGTGTGGAACCTGTCACATGCAATGTGATATTTAACTTTCCATGAAATCCCTATCACCGCAACCATGGGTCCCACATGGTGTGTATCTATGGATTATACATAATGTAACATGGGATTTTCATAAACATGCAGTTCTTCCATGCATACACCTACACCATTATCACCTCCAAATGAACCATCAATCTCACCTGGGGATTTCGAATCTCATATGGCCATGCCTCACTATCGCTAGACATCTGACTCTAACCATCCAAACAAATTTAGAACTGTCACCATCAATTATGTCATTTTCCCACATCAAAACATGGATAATAGGAGTCATAAAACTAATATGATCCACCTAAATTCATACTCTGTCATCCTTTCACCTCTATCACATTCTCAATAATGAACTGTACCCATAGTAATAATTATTTTCACTAAATAACAATCATGAAATGATCTAATATTAGGTATTCCTCAAAACATTGTCCAAAGAAAATGTATGTGATTAATTTTTAAATAAATGGGGGGGGGAATAACAGTCCAAAAATTTGAAATGAAACAGAACTGTTTTTTAGTTTGGCCTTGATTAATTGTAATTAGAATTCTGAATGATGTACAAAATAAATAAACATCAAATCAACTGTAAAATAAATGAACCTTCGATGTAAGAATTAATTATTTTTAGTTCAATTGATCCACATTATACATGGGATATAAAAATGGGATGAATCAACATATAAACATCATCCAAACTAGATTTTGGAATGATCCTTGATGAAAAATAGCCTTGCATTGCTATTGTTTGAAAGATCCATGAACTTCACTACACACCGATCTCGATCCATGGTCTGATCATTGTTTCTCTATGAATGGTCTTCTAACATCTCCTCTCTAGGTCTCCAAGGTGATATGGCTAAACTTTATATTTAATTATAACTAGTTATTTATATTGGATGGATTATTTCATGTAAATTAATTAAAAAAATAAATTATATTAACTACATATTTTTTTATCTTCCCATGACTGTGCTCAACACGATCATCTAACGCGCTCTAAGTTTATGTCGCACCTAGAATAAAAATTATTCTCTAAGCTGAATAGAGGCCTCAAAATTCTAATCCAATCCCTTATTCTAGATTTATTCAACTATTTTAGGAAAAGTACACATGCATGATATTAAAATTTAAAATATTTTTAAAATATCAATTCCAGGTTCACCGAGCCTTAGAATCATGAGATGTCTCAGTGAATGGATCCAAAAAATATTAATGGATATATTTTAAAATCATATATATATATATATATGGTATATTCTTTCCACCATAGGGATTTTCATCCCAAAAAGTGAAAGGTTCTACTCAAAAATGTTTTTGGTACTGAGATCACATAAGGGTATCCTACTAATAAGTTCTCTCCTAAAGATTCCCAAGCATCCACTAGGAAAGACCCATGGGAATCACTAACCCATATTAGATATTCTCTTTCTTATACTTTATCTCTACTTGGTACTTTTCAATGGTGTCTCTATCCTCGATGTCTAGTTCTTTCCAGTCAATAACATTTGATGGGTAATGCACATACCTCCTCTGTTGTGATGCATGGAAGAAGTCATGTACTCAATCTAACTATGGAAGTAGGTACAAGTAGTAATCCACATAATTGACATTACACATTATCTAGAAATGGTCAATGAATCAGGGAGAAAACTTTCTAGCCCCATCCAAATCCCCACAATCCATGTCAAGGATAGACCTTCATGAACACATGGTCTCCCTCCCTAAACTCAAAAGGACTCTATTGTCAGTCCACATATAACTTTTGATGGATATGTGCATTCCTCATCCACTCATAAGTGATATAAAAATTCTCTATAATTGTTTCCAAAAAAATTTTCCTAAGAGTGCTGACTCACCTCAATTAGTCCAACATATTTCTGTTCTATAGGGTCTCTCGTACAAAGCCTTGAATAGTAACATAATGATTATAAAATGGTAGTTTTGTTTTATGAAAACTAAAAAAATGGTCAATGATCATTCAAACTACAACCATAGATCAACATGAATTACCAAATAATATTATCAAGAACATGAATGGACCTCCTGGTATAGAAGTGAGTCTAGAGGTGAAATTTCATGCCCAAATGAAACTAATTCCCAATGGACTCCAACAATCCTTTCGATAATCATGATTTGAAGTGAGTATCATGGGCTAAAATGATCATATAGGTAACTACATAAAGCTAGAATATCTCTTTCATGTAATGGAATCCCAATATATCAATTACACTCTACTATTAAATAGTGAGAAACTAAGATGACATGGATAGTTAGTCTATAATAACCTAAAATACATTGTGCCTTCTAGATGTTTTTGGTAGATCAACCATTATTTCCATAAATATCACATCCAATATACACTCTATACCATTATGGGTTTTAGAAAAACCTACTGTAACATGGTTTTCATCCTTCACCTACTAACATGTGAGGAATCAAGGGATAAACTTTGTTACATGCTTCTTCATACCTAGGCTCAAAAACTAACATTAGAGGTATTGATACATCTTAACCAAACCTATATGTACCTAAAAAGGGTTTGTATGAAACTCCATCATCGCCACCTCCCTCAATGTCATTAGTACCATAGTTCAACCTATAAAAATGATGATGTTCTCCACACCTTTAGAAAATTCATCAAGATAAAGTTCGGTGGATTTCTGAGAATGTATGGTCTCATAGTTTTTATCTCCATACTGATACTCCATAACATGCTAAAATTATGTGGGGTAACAACCATAAACTTTAGATATGTTGCACTATCATTATCTTCTAAGGACAAATAAAATGAGGCTAACTGATCTAAATCCTCCGTCAACAACTACAAGCAATATCTCCTACTTAGATAATATACTACTACATTCCCCTTTATAGGAGTATAAAATATCTTTTATTCATAATGATAGAAGAACTCTATCTGTCATCATTATCTCAAGATAATATCCTTCTCAAAGAAGTTATACTTGATACTCTTATGGTCATAGTAGATGATAACCCACTCACCCATAAGTTAGTGTCACCGAATCTTCAGGGAGAAGACTATTGATACCAACTCAACATCATGGGTCATATAGTCCTGCTCATGTGTTCTCAACTACCAAGACCGATAGGAAATCACTCCATTCTTATTAATTAGAACACAACCTAGTCTGATCCCTAACTCATTGAGAAAAACTGTGTATGAAACACCCTCCATTGGTAATCTCAATATGGGGGTACTCATCGACCTCTATCATGGATCCTAAGAGGCCTATTGGAACCTTTTCATTTATATGAAAGGTTGTCCCTTCTTGGTCAAAGTAGTAAAATATTTTAATATCATAAAGATGTTGGGAAAAAATACAACGTAGTATACTACCATCCCAAGGAAGTTATGCACCTCTATCAGGCCCTTTGGTATCTCCCAAGATAACACTACCTCAACATTTGTAATGTCTACTTCTATAATATCAACCGAGATAACATGTCCTAAAAATTAGACCTCTAGAATCTCTAATTGTCACTTCTATATCTTACCAAAAGTTTGTGTTCTTAGAGTATGTCTTGAACTATCCACAAGTGTCTCGAATTCTCCTCATGGGATTCCAAGTAAACTAAGATGTCATCAATGAAGTCCACCATAAATCCATCTAAGGGAAAAAATAATGTTCTTGAGTCCCATGAAAATTGGTATGGAATTCAATATGATCAAAGGAATCACCATGAACTTATAGTGACCATGGATTCATCTGGATTTCATCTTCAGTATATCAATATTCTATACTCGAAGCTACTGATCACCTGATATGGTGTTAATATTTGAGAACCATCATGCCCCTCTCAAGTGGTTGAAGAGGTTGTCAATACATGTTATGGGATTATTATTATTCACGATCCCATTATTCTATATTTGATAATCCATGCACAACCTCGCACAACTATCCACCATATTGGAAAAAATATTGGGGGAACTTTGGGGAAACACATAGTCTCTTGATTCCTTTCATCTCAAATTCCTCTAACTACACCATTAGCTCTAAAATATCTACTAGATACATCTAATATACTAGAATAGATATCAGGTCCATCCATTGGTGCATGTAAATTTATAACTCTATCACTCATCAGAGAGGTAATCATGGAACACCCTCAAGAAAGTTGTCTTCATACTCTACCAACACAACATGGAACTAAAATCCCCTTCAATCTACTTCTATAAAGGTAATACTCTCCAAATAGTTAGTAATCGATTATATTCTTCTATGTATGATCCTATCCTACTCTACCCAGGATTAGTTCTCACCCATGAAGGAAATCCTCATCCCGTCATCATGAATACATCATATCCTAGGCCCAAAAAAAATTCAATCATGTCATAAACTATGGATAACCATTCCATACAAAATATAATGTCATAAGTAAAAATAGTTTATAAAAATAGGTCCCATATAAATCTATAACAACTAAGTTTTATTTAATTGTGTCTAAAAAAATATTTTGATCACTGAGTCACCTTCGGTTTGAGTCTTGGCCACAACGTTCTAGCCAATTGATCAAATGGAATCTCTAAGTCACAAAATAGATATGTTTTAAGAAAATAATGGATCAAACTCAATTCTATTAGTAATATAGTTGAATTATATAATCCATATATTATACCAATAATCATTTAGGGAGCCTCAGTGTCATACACCTCTTCTACGTACAACTACCATCATCCCTAATCACTAGCTCTCTGATCCTGATGTGGACCACATGTCGGTGGTGATGGAAACATGTCAAACTATATTCCATGTAATCATGTTCTACCTGATCCTCCACCGTATCTGATACCTTATAAAACTACCTTCTCATATTTCTATTTCTACGAGGGTGGACCATCAACCATCTCCTTGTAAGATCTGTTGTGAGTAAGACAATGTTGACCAAGATGTCCCCATCCTTCACAAGAGAAGAACTTCCTCTCCCTAAGCTTCCTCGAGTCATCCTGAGAACCATGAAACAGTGAGACACTATCCTAAAATTGTCACATAAATAATCTCACTTCCTAATATCCCTATGACTACCATCGGCTTCCTACTTCTGACGCCTCAACACCTGTGTCCCAACTACAAGTAACCATTGTCACTTTCTGCTCTGAAAGAAATCTCTACACTATTAAAGCCGTCTAAATCACTCCATCATAGGTGGTAATGTAATGATATATAACTAAATCCATGATATCTCATAAAGTCCCTACTCAAATGTATGTACTCTTAAAAATGGATCATTCATAATTTTTATAGCAGATCACAAGATATTAGTAAACCTCATTGAATGATCTTCCACTGTCATATTGCACTACTATAACTGCACAAGATCTTTAATGATCACTAATCATAACATGGATGGATTAAACTCCTCCCTAATTATATGCTCAAAATGTGACTTGGAGAGAGTTGTCTTTTCATGTGACTGATTCACTACAATTCCCCATTTACTAGTGGATCCCTGAAGAAGGCTCACCGTTATAACCATAATCAGATCTATAGGTGTCCTCACAAGGAAGAAACCCCTAGAGACTTCCTATATCTTGTTATAAGATTCCTATAGTTAAATATTTCCTTGAAAAATTAGAGGTCACAACCTCTAAAACATATGAATCACACTGAGACTTTACACATCATATGTAGGTACTTCCTTCGCAACCTACTAATCAATGGGTGTTGCAACAACTGGAAAACTGCATGGTGGTACTACCTCCTATACATGACCCTATAATAAAGGCTTATCACCTAGAGGATCGTACTCATGATCATGTTGTGTAATCATGACTAGCTATATTAATAAAGGAATCCTGAAATAAAATTTATGCACAAAGAATAATGAGTATAGCTAGGGTGATGACTCAATAAGTACATAGAACCCAAAACAAATTCATATATGATGCATGTACCATTATTCTTTCCTAAAACCAATGTGTATGTGATCCATGTTGATAAGTAGGTTATTAAAGTATTGGTGAATGAATAAAACATCTTTCACTCCAACACTGCAATATATGTCTTGAAATCTAAACATGAAACACTTTAAAACTACTTCCATAAATCCCAAAACAATCATATAGCGAGAAAAATTCCTATCTCTAGTCCTAAGGTAGACTTGACCTCTCTGATACCACTCTTTCATGAATTGACCCGTCAAGACCCGCTTGGTCAGTGATGAGATGATTATGACTATGATATGAATTCCTATAATAATCCATGGGTTAGTGACCAGGATCGAGTTGGAAAATCCTATTAATTTGAAGCATTAGCCTAATGTACGTACACACACACAAACACACATATCTGAGTCCATACAAGGATAAAAAATCATTTTTCACAATGAAATTCCCTCTAAACTCATCCTATTGTCTTCCTCTTAATAATGAGAAAAGAAATTCAAATTCCCTAAAGACCGAAGGATAATCGATGGAAAAAAACAAAAAAAGTTAACCAATATATCGTGATAGCACCCAGAAATCAATTGGCATTGCCTGAAGATAAAATGAGATTTTGTGGATCACTACCAGAGAGAGTCTACACTTGTATACTCACATCACAATAAAGGAAATCCAAAAAGGCTATTCTAGAAGATAAACATCATCAATGAAAAGGGGGTCCAAAGCAAATTTATTTATTTTCCTTAATATATAAATAAATTAATTTTAAAATTAATGTAAAATATCATCACTTGAGGTTTCAAGAAATGAAATATTAAAAGAAATATTAATATGTCTCCCACCATTGCACACTTCTATAGTTCTTGGAATATAAAAGTTATATCAGAGGGGGCATGATTTAAATATATAATTATTTATTTGAGTGTTGGTATATAAAAATCATGGTTGAATGTTTAATTTCATATTACTCATTATATAATCTAATTTGAAATAACATCTTATTGAAATATTAATTTCGTTTATTTGGTGTTTCATTTTCATAATGATCTAAGTAGAGATAATGAAAAATCATAGATTCCATCTAGAAGTGATAAATGTTTTGGCCGACAAAATTGTATTACACAACATGTTTCTGACGCGTATGTAGTGTACCCATGTGCATTGCACCTAGATGTGTCCCAGGCTACAAAACACACCATGTTGTTAATTAAACATGGTGAATTTATTGATCATAATGTGCAGTCCAGGATAAACTGAAACATGGGATGTTGGGTTACACAACGTGTAGCTGGCATACATGTCATGTATTCTACATAGGTAATAAATGTAAATCACACCGTTAGTGTTGTCATTATACATGGTAAAACTACATGAGGCCAAAATCTTGTATAATTTATGATATATATGATGTGAATGCAGTGTACACATCATGTAGTAAATTATATAACACATGTGAAATACACAATGATCCATTCAGTTAAAACAACTGACACATTACATAAGGGATACATGGTGTATTGATGGCTTATATATCCATGTAGTCTTTCTGAGTTACATACCTAAGACAATTAATTAATCATGGGAACATAAAAATTGAGTACATGGTGTGTATCTTCCATATACATGCCATGTATTATGGCTAGGTTTACTCACTGAAACTGCATGTGTGTAACCCAGATAGATGGCAACCAAGGTACATAGCATGTAGCTAGATAGTATATGTTATGTAGTATCCCAATTAATATAAGAATTATATTACATTACATTTCTAGTTGAAGCATTAAAAATTATTTTATTTATTGGAATCTCTTGGATTTCACAATTTAATTATGGTTTCAAAAAAATTTATAATTCTCAATTAAATTATCTTAATAAATATTTAATTATTGGTTCAGCTATTTATTTTCCATTAATTCGTTAATAATGGTTATCTATAAGGGTGATTTAGATGGTATTTAAGATGAAATAGAGTTAATTAATTTATTGATTAATTAATTCAAGTTCATTTATCTTAATAATACATAATTCATAAGAGATGAATATTAATAATTTTACTTCTGTATATACATTGCATGTAAAATAGTTCATGATATTGACATAGAAAATGTATTTGTTGGATTAATTTAATTTAATTTATCACCAGCTTTTTAATTTTTTAATATTAAATTAAAATATGTATTTTTTCATCCCTCCATCCATTATTATGTCAGAACTATATTTCCAATGATATTTATGCAATCCCCACTAACCAATACTTTGGTTCACCTCACTTGTTTGTGATTTATCAATACATTTAATTAATGGTGTATCTTGAGGCACATGGATGTAGTTCAATATGAAGCTGTAATGATGCCAACCTAGGTGATATATTGGTTGAAATGTGGAATGATGTAACTCATGCCAATACCTATAATATGAGTTATTCTACTAGGTCATAGGATGATTTAGTTTTTGATCCCTAAATAAACTGTTATATAATCTTATAAATTGGTTAATTAATTAATTAATTAATTATATCAACGCATTATTATTTTATGGATTCAACACCATTATCACATAAATAAATTTATTAATTTTTAAATATGGAATTTAAATAAAGATATTTTGTATAAATGTTTTATCCAACATCGTTAATTAATTAAGTAAAATCCACATAATATTAAAATCATTTTTAAAGGATAAAACATGGTAAAATTCATGCATAAAAAATTCAAATTTATTAATATATTATTAATTAAGACTAAGCCTTCCATTAATTTATTAGGAATAAAATCCTTTGAACTAATTGTTTGACTAACCCTCATTGGGTACTTACTTTTATGATGATATTTTTATGAATTTTTTTTGTTCACTTAACCATCTTAGGTCAAGATAAGTATCCCACACTGGGCTTGATGAAACTTTAAGGAAATTATTGAAGAAATACAAGTCATGATTTTATGATTGTGAAATCCACTAAACAGATCAATTCACTGCAGGCCCACAATTGTAAATTTCCTACATACCTAAATAACTTCAAGTATTTTAAATAACCCTATTTGGGTTTATGTGAAGGGTTATGTGGATCCTTTCCACTAAAATGTCCATGAAACATTCCATTTTGAGTTCAATAGTGAGGGATATGGGGACTTGATATAATAGTGGGAGATTTAGTGAAATTAATTATTATTGTTTCTGTCATAATTTATAATCAGGAAAAATACTAATAATATGACATTTTTAAATTGTATAAAAAAATTGGAAGTCCATCATCCACACTATCCCTATGATCTATATTGGAGAAATCACATATCCTCACATAAAGTAACTTCCATGAGCGGTTCATACAGATTCATTTGTGTTTCTCCATGAAAAGAAATATTATATTTTATAATCCTTAATGCATGACCCCCTACTAAGGAATCAAGTTATGATGATTTTATTTTATATGAAAACCTTATGAATATCATGATAAAAATTAAATATTTGATTATATCCTCAATGTACAGTGAGATAATGAAGTCTCACAGAATCATGGTTGGTTATAGAATTCTTGAGAATCTCTATGTTCTATACCAAGAGAGATATGGAACAGAATAGTTTTATATTTTTAAGGATATTTTTTGAGTAATCATTCAGAGGGCATACCAGCTGGGAATCACATAGTGAATATCGTTTCATTTATTGAATTTCTATAGGTTTTAGGGTTTAAACACCCTAATGAATAACACACCGATCTGATTATGGAATCACTCCCTTTGATCTTCTCTAGTTTTGTGGTTAATTGTAATATGAAAAACATTGATAATTATAATCCATATGTTCTCACTCATCTTCACCAAGTGTATATGTAAATGAATTTTCAAAATAATTTCATCCTTATTTTAAGTTAATGAAAGAGTAAAGATAAGAGATTTAATGCCAAACCTTCTCCGCTCATTTCCAAGAATAGAGAAATCAAGTGGCAGGCAAGGTAATGGGATGTTTTTTATTTCATATATAGCAAAAAGGTCCATAAGAAGATAAAATTAACCCATCCAAAGAATCCAGGGGAATATTATTTTTTATTTTTTATCAAGTGAAATTTATTTATTTATATAAATTGGGTTTTGGACACAACTTTTGGTGACAACATATGTATTAAATTATTTGAACTAAGTAGATTCAATAGAATTTATAGAGGGGAGGTTGATCTATGAGTAGACATTAGAGATAAACCTGCTAATATATATATTAGGGACTACTGCATCACTTTTCAAACTATAATGATCTTGGTTTTGGATGAATTTTATTTTTTCTTATATGTTACCAAAAACATTATTTATGTATCCAGCTAAGATACAGATGGATTTATATTTGTGTTCAGGAATAAATGTTATTTATTTTCTTAATATGATATTATTTATGATAAGTAACATTTAAATTATGGTCCTTATGTGTTTGATTATGTAAAATAAGTAATGGTAATCGATAATGAAACTATAAAAAATAACGCAAACCACACCCAATAATTGAATCATTGGCTTGGTCATGTAAATGGAAAAAGTTTTACAAAATTATAGAAATATGAATATTTATATTATTTTGAACTAAAAAAACATTGTGTATGCCATGAATTTTTATAATAAAAAAATGACCAAAGCCTCATTTTAGGGAAAAGGTTAAAGGGAAATGTGATTATTGAATTAGTTCATAATGACGTGTGTGAACTATTTTCCATTTAACCAAGGTGTGGGTACTCATACTCCATAACTATTATTGATGATTTTAGTAGATATGGAAATGTTTACTTGATGAGTTATAAGTTATATTTTTTGATAAATTCAAATAATACCAGAATTGATTTGAGAATCATATTTTTAATAAGAGGAAGAAACTCCTATTAGACCATGGTAGAGAATATCTTAATCAAGACTTCATTAATTATTTTGGAGAGTTTTGGATTCCATATCAACTCAATAATCCTTATACTGTTTAGTGGAGTGATTTAAGAGAAAGGAGTAATATAACCTTGTTGGACATGGGGAGTTCAAGAATGATACAAATGATTCTTCCATTATCCTTTTTAGATATGCATTACAAACAGGAATTAAAATACTAAACCAGGTGATAAATAAAGAATAAAATAATGTAAAATATCAATTTTGGAATGGAAGGAAATATGTGTGTTCATACATACATGTGTGGAGTTGTGAAGTTTTTTTTAAGGCCTCCTTGGCTAACAAACTAGAAAAACAAGGCACAAAGTGAACCTTTATAGGACACACCAAAGAAACAAGGGGTTATTATATATACAACACCTCGGATAAAAATACAATAGTTTTAGGATATGCTATATTCCTAGAGAGGGATAATATCTCAAAAAGAGATAGTGGGATAAAGATAATTCATGTATTGTGGTACCCAAGAGTTGGAATAGGAACATATTCCCCAAATCCCTATGGAAGAAGATGTTATTCCACAGGTACAAGTACTACGTAGGAGTATAAGAGAGGGTAGATGACTAGAACATTATAGTTTTGTAGTAACCAAGGTTGGTGACTCATTGTTAGTTGATAATAATGATCCTGTAACATATAAGTAAAAAATAAGTGAAATAGATGATTCCAAGAAGAAAGAATCAGTGAATTCTAAAATAGATTCTAGTTACCAAAACCAAGTCCATATTTTGGAAGATACTATAGTAGATGTAAATCATATTGGTTGTAAATGTGTATTCAAGAAGAAACTGGACATGGATGAATAATTTAGTACCTATAATGTGAGGATGGTTACAAAAGGGTTTAGAAAGTGTCAACGCATTGACAACAAAGATACCTTTTCACCATTTGAAATATTGAAATCCATTATGATTATACATTCCCCTCTGTATTTCTATGACTATGATATTTGAAAAATGGATGTCAAAATAACCTTCCTTAAAGGGAACCTTCAAGAAGATGTATATAGAACACAACCTAAATTCTTTGTGACTCCAAATAATTCCAAAGAGATATTTAAATTGCAGAAAAACATAATGGATTACAGAAAGAATCTTTTTCATTGAACATTTGGTTTGATGAATCCATAATAGAATTTTTTTTCATAATGAAAAATGAAATCCATGTGTCTATAAATATTTTAGTGGGAGTGCATTTTTTTTAATATTATATATTGATTACATATTTATGATTTAAAATGATATTTTACTCATATAGTTAGTTAATTCTTGGTTGAATAAATGATTCACCGTGAAGGACCTATATTAGGAAGCATATATCCTTGGAATAAATATCCACCTTGATAGATCCAAGAGACTATTAGGCCTAAGTCAATGTATATATGTTGACAAAATACTACAGATGTTTTTTTTTGGAAAATTGAAATATGGTATTATTTCCATTGTCACGTGGAATTCATCATTACAGGAAAAATTATCCCAAAAAATTTGAGGTGAGGTTACATTTAGTAGTATTTTCACGGAAGAAAATGTGGAAAACACCTTGAATAAAACCTTTACTTATCAAAAACATGATTATCATGTGAGTTCTTAAAGACTAAAAGTCATAGATAGTTGGCTCTAGTTCAAGTGGGAGTTTGTTAGAGTTGGTTTCCTAGAAAAACATTTTGTACTTTGATTACATGTTTATTGGATAATTTTAATATTAATAATATCTTATTACATATTTTTCATTATTTTAAATGAATTTAATGTAATAATATCCTATGTTATCTATCACACTAATAAGGTCATAGAAATTCCCTACTATGATAAACAATTTTAACTTCTATGATAATATTATTAAATATTTTTATATAGTCAGATAATAATATATGATGGGAAATATAGAACATGATTGTTAGGCATGATTTCTCATAAGTTTATAAGTCTTATTCTCATAAATTTTACTCTTGGTAACCTCTGAGAGAAATATTTATGAGAATAGACACGCCGGTATGAATTCCTAATGTTTTGGTGTCATCCGATTATCCCATATGTGGGTTCATGTAATGGTCCATAGAAAATTAATATTATCATTAATTCATTTCTTGTCTCATGCACATTGATTTTATGATGAAAACAATGACACTATATGTTTGTGTCATGTTAGGGGTCTATTAGGTGCATCACAGTTGGCATTTAATTAGTTAATAAATCAAGGAAGGATTTAGTCGTTCCATATTAATGGAAGTTGATATATTGATCCATTTATTGGAATATAATTATAAAATTAAAATCCTATGGCCATGGTGTATCGATTTGTTTATTTTATACATTTAAAGAAATATGTATCGATCACTTAGGTGGATTCCACATATGTGCAACGTCCATGTTGAGATATTATGACAAAGGGATTATATAACACAGTGAGTGTTCATATGTAGTTGTTGACATTGTGACATTATTTATTTCCCTTGGGTTCCATGACCTATTTCTAGATAGTCATCCTAGACTTTAGGCAAGCCTACATAATTTTAATGATATGAAATTCTAGAGGGTCACATACTAAGTGTATTGAGTTATTTAGATTAAATTTTATTTTAATTTAATTAATGTAATAAATATTATTCTAAAAATTGAAAAATATTTTTATTCATGTTTTATTGATCGCATATATTAAATAAATATTTATTCAACATATCAAGAATAATATATATATATATATTTATTTATATTTAATAAATATTTGTTCATCAGTTAGGGAAAAAATATGTTTTTACGAATAAAATATATATTTGGAAACTAAATAAATGTCAAAGAGTTTGAATGGACCAAGACCATGTCTGATGATGAATATTTACTTATAAGACCATAAATACTATTTATTATAGTCCATGTTGGAATATAGAAAAAATAAAAATTAATAATATTATTATTATGTGGCATACAGTTTATTGAAGATTATAATATTATTTAAATGATTTTAGGGAATTAAATAATATTTTAATATAAACCCTAGATCAATAAATAGAAAATTATGTCTATTTTGTTGGATTTCACAAATATAGATAATATTCACACACAATGAAATCATCGATCATATCCACCTTCTCTATCCCTCTCAGGAATGAGAAATGGATGAGGGATTCCTTCAAGATCGAAGAATGTGTGATCAAGATGAAGGAAAAATACAACCCATTTACTATTATTGCACTCCATAATTGATTGGTTTTTTATCAAAGATCAATGTAGCACATGTGTATCATCACTAGATAGTATCTACCCTGGGATCCTCACATCACAGAGAAGGAAATACAAAAGGAGTCTTTCATAGATCAACTCCATCAACAAAGAGTGGATTATAATTCTAGGTATATATTTTATTCATCCAAGAGATTTACATGGATCCTTGTAGTAAATATCCTATCAGATTATATTGAGATATTATGATAGTGGTGGATCTCTCAAAGGATCCTAGGTCACATTAGCAGATGAATAAAATACTTTCAATGTATCATATCTTGTGAAATTCTTCTCAGAGAGGTGAGGTTACATTTAGTAGTATTTTCATGGAATAAAATGTGGAAAACACATTGACTACAACCTTTACTTATCAAAAACATGATTATCATGTGAGTTCTTGAATACTAAAAGTCATAGATAGTTGTCTCTAGTTCAAGTGTAAGTTTGTTAGAGTTGGTATCATAGAAAAAACATTTTTTACTTTGATTACATGTTAATTGGATAATGTTAATATTAATAATATCTTATTATATATTTTTCATTATTCTATATCAATTCAATGTAATAATATCCTATGTTATCTATCACACTGATAAGGTTATAGAAATTCCCTACTATGATAAACAATTTTAACTTCTATGATAATATTATTAAATATTTTTATATAGTCGGACAATAATATATGATGGAAAATATAGAACGTGATTGTTAGACCGGATTTCTCGTATGTTGATAAGTCTTCTTCTCATGATTTTTTATCTTGGTAATCTCTAAGAAAAATATTTATGAGAATATACATGCCGGTATGAATTCTTCATGTTTTTGGTGTCATCAAATTATCCTATCTGTGGGTTCATGTAATGGTCCATAGAAAATTAATATTATCATTAATTCCTTTCTTGTCTCATGCACATTGATTTTATAATGAAAACCACGACACTATATGTTTGTGTCAAGTTAATGTCTATTAGGTTCATCACAATTGGCATTTAATTAGTTGATAAATCAAGGAAAGATTTGGTCGTTCCATATTAATGGAAGTTGATATATTGATCCATTTATTGGAATATAATTATAAAATTAAAATCCTATGGCTATGGTGTATCGATTTGTTTATTTCATACATTTAAAGAAAGATGTATCGATCACGTAGGTTGATTCCACATATGTGCAACGTTCAAGTTGAGATATTATGACAAAGGGATTATATAACATAGTGAGTGTTCGTATGTAGTTGTTGAAATTGTGACATTAAGTATTTCCCTTGGGTTTCTTGACCTATTTCTGGATAGTCATCCTAGACATTAGACAATCCTACATAATTTTAATGATATGAAATTCTAGAGGGCCACACACTATGTGTATCGAGTTATCTTGATTAATTTTATTTTAATTTAATTATTGTAATAAATATTATTTTCAAATTGAAAAATATTTTTATTCATGTTTTATTGATCACATATATTAAATAAATATTTATGAAACATATAAAGAATAATATATATATAATTTTATATTTTATAAATATTTGTTCATCAGTTTGGGAAAAAATGTTTTTATGAATAAAATATATATTTGGGAACTCAATAAATGTCGAAGAGTTTGAATGGACCAAGACCACGACTGATGATAAATATTTACTTATAATACCATAAATACTATTTATCATAGTCTAGGTTGGAATATAGAAAAAATAAAAATTAATAATATTATTATTATGTGGCATGCGGTTTACTGAAGAATATAATATTATTTAAATGATTTTAGAAAATTAAATAATATTTTAACATAAACCCTAGATCAATAAATAATAAATTATGTCTATTTTTTGGGTTTCACAAATATAGATAATATTCACACACAATTAAATCATCGATCATATCCACCTTCTCTATCCCTCTCAGGAATGAGAAATGGAAGAGGGATTCCTTTAAGATCGAAGAATGTTTGATCAAGAAGAAAGAAAAATACAACTCATTTACTATTATCACACTCCAAAATTGATTGGTTTTTCTCGAAGATCAATGTATCACATGTGTATCATCACTAGATAGTATCTACCCTTGGATCCTCACATCATAGAGAAGGAAATACAAAAGGATTCTTTCATAGATCAACTCCATCAATGAAGAGTGGATCATAATTCGAGGTATGTATTTTCATCAATATCTAAATAAATTAATTATCAATTTAACAAGAAATATCTTCACTCGAGGTTTTGAGAAACAAAATATTAAAATAAATTTTAGTATATCTCCCAACATTGTACACTTTCGTAGTTCCCATAACCTATACTCAAGAGGAGGAGACTATATTAAAATAAAATAAAAATATACACATCAATATATTTATTCCATAACTATGCTTTTCCAACTCCTAGTCCTCCTAAGAATCTATAAAAATATTTGTATTCAGTATAAAACATTACATGTGCGGATAGACCCCATGTATGGGTGAATATAACAACACCCAGTAAGACACCTCAAAATAACCAAACTTTCAATATCAATAGTATTTATCTCATTACAGTAATACCATAAACCAGATATACTCATAATATATAACTGATCTAAATTGTTCTCAACCAATACATCCATACACATGATAATTCATGAGTCTTTAATTTAATTCTATTCTAGGATAGCTTTATCAAAAATCCATGTTGTCACTAACAACATTCATTTGAGTGGTCATGTTTGTCTAGACTCACCAAGATGTACTCATTGGATATCTAAATATCTCTTAATCGTGTAGAGGATCACACCCAAGGCCACTTGGGGAAACCAATAACCCTATTGAATTATCATGATATATAGGGATCAATTTACATAACTATCCCCTATACTTGTGGTTGAAACACTATGCTCAAATTATAAGGCATTGAGAGACACACAATTTATTGGAAATAAAAATGTACAGAATATGACATTCATATATTATTATTGTCACTATGAGTATATTGTGATTTTTTTGGCATGATGAACTCCCCAATAGTGTTCATGGGACTCATTAACTTGATCTTTCAACCTTTTTTAAATTATTTTGTGGTAGACTTCATTGATTACATCTTAATACACTTGATATCCGAGGAGGAGTATGTGAGGAACTTGAGGATGGTCCCATACATTCTTAGGGAACACCATCTTTATAGGAACCTCTTAAAGTGTGAATTATTGATTCATGAGGTCCTATTTATGTGACATGTCATATCAGAGGATGTTGTATCAAGGGACCAAAAAACTTTCAAGGACATGTTAGCTTGGGAACCACCCAAGAGCGTGATGGAGGTTCAGATATTCTAGGGGCCGGTAGGATACTAAATGAGATTTATTCTCAATTTCTCTAGGATATAAGAACCTTTAACTTCTTTAACCTAGAATTTATAACCTTTTGTATGGAACAAAATGTAATATTAAAATTTTCAAGAGCTATGGTAGAGATTGATGAGCGCCCCCATCTTAAAATTATAAAAAGTGGGTTTTTAGTATATAGTGTTTTGTGATGCCTCAAAAACTAGACATGGATGTGTTTTAGTGAATTTTTTGGTAGTTATTTCTTATAGATCTCATTAGTTGATTCTACATGAGTATAACTATGTGACCCATGATCTCGAGTTAGTAGTGGTATTATTCACCTTGAAGATTTAGAGACAATACCTTATAGGTGATACTTTTATCATATACTCTGACCACAAGACTCTCAAGTATATATTCTCTTAAAAGGATCTTAACATGAGGTAGATATGATGGATGGAGTTCCTCAAAGATTATGACTTAGATCTATTTCATACACCTTTGAAGGGGAACAAGGTAGTAGATTCTCTTAGTCAGAGATCTTTCTCGTAGATCTTTATCGAGGCTTTAGAGAGTTTGCCTCATTATAGTTGTCCTCAGTGGAAAAAGATGGTGAAATATATCTACAGTTGAAGGTTTCTACCCCATTCCTTTAAAAAAATTATGGAGGATCATCATGGAGATACTAACTATAAAGCCTTCCATGTCATATATCCACTAGAAGTGTTCTTAATGGATTTTCTGAAGGTGGTGGATCATGTCATCATTTTCAGAGGATATACTATGTTACTAGTGTAGTTGTAGGAGTAACTGATGATTAATTTTCATATGTACTCTTTTTTTATACATTCTGGTGTGGAAAATATGAACCAAGACCTACTATGCTTGTTTTGGTGACCATGTATTAAGAAGTGTATATTAGAGTGTGTCACTCAATTCCTTTTTGGTGAGTAGGTGAAAGATGAGAACCAAATTCCACTGGGTTTAGCTCAACCACATGAGATTCTAGAGTATAAGTGGGATGGTATATCTATGCACTTTTTGAAAATTTTACCAGTGATTCTTATAGGAGATGATATCATATGGGTGATAATAGACCAAACCACCATGTTGGACTAATTCCTAGATAACTGTGTGTAGAGTTCAAATGAGATATTCAAACCCATTTACATGGAGGATATATTCCATATCCATTGAGTTCCATTGATGGTCGTTTTTTACTATGATTCTTGATTCACATCAAAATTAAGGAGATGATCGTAGGAGGATTTTGGGATTCAGTTTTATTTGAGCATAGCATTTCAACAATAGTGTCCTTGGTAATGGATACTTATTCTTTGTGTTGGTCAAGGATTATTGGTTTTTGAAGATTTCATCAATCCTTGGTAATGGATACTTATTCATCACATACACCTAGTTCAAAAACCCATAATCCTTTACCAACACAATGATACCCTCCTCTTTCTTAGAGAAGAATATTGGGGCTTCCCAAAGGGGAACACTGGGTCTCATGAAGTTCATCCTCTTCTAGTCCTCTAATCACACCTGCATCTCTTGTATCTATATTAAATCCATCTAACATACTATCATAGATAACAAGGTCATCACTCAAAGAAATTCAATACATAATTCTATCTATCATTAGGGAGGTAAGCCCAGAATTTCCTTAGGAAATACAACCTCATACTCCTCCGCTAAATCAGGAAACTGAAATTACCTAGCTTCCACAACTCCATTAGAAAAACTAGAATATTGGTGAGTAATTACCTATATCCTCCTATATATGATGCCATCCAATTATTCTTAGGTTTCTTTCTCACCCACAAAGGAAAATGTCAGCCCATCAATATTGATACACAACATCCTCACTTGAAACCATAAATCTAGGCATGAACTATGTATAATTAGTACATATCTAAGATTACATTGTAATTTATCATCACTACTACAATTAAATACTATATGAAGCTCTTGCCTCTAAGAATCAAGTCCCAATTTCAACAAAAAAAATTTATCGTAGATTTACCTCCTGTCAGAGTCTCCAGGTGAATGGTTCGATCCAATGGCTCAATAAGAATCTATAACTCACAAAACAGAGATGTGGAAAAAAAATATTGGATGACACCCATTTATATCATTACTGTATCTAAAATAGATAAGAAAAAATATGATAACTATAATCATTTTCGGATCCTTGGATTCATAGGCACCAACTACAAATAGCAACCCTCATCAATAACCACCAGCTCCCTGATCTTGGCAGCTTGGCATGCAACACTATGGGGGGTGTTGGTGGAAACAAGTAAAATCACCATCCACCTTTTCCTTCTTTTCCTACTCATCTTCTACATCTTTCTCCCTATCGAGCTCCTTGATATTTCATTGATCTTTGAATTGATGTTCTGTTGAAAATATCTCTATTGGTTATGGGATGATTTGGAAAATATTGAGGAAGATGTTATCGACTATTGTAAGAGAAGTACTGCCTCTCCCTAGGCTAACTGAAGTCATCCTAAGAACCTTAAACTACTAACACTCTTTCATGGGATAATCTCCAAAAGTGTTTTTTATGAACATATCCATGTGACTATCATCAGCTACCAGTTTTTGAGGTATCAAATCCTATGTTCCAACAACTGGCATCCACTATTAGCTTCTACACTACCAGGAATATCTCCGCTACTAAATCCCTCTCCTGAACTCTAGTATAGGTGGGAATAGAAATAAATATCACTAAAGTACTCATATCTCATTGTAGGACCTACTCAAAATTCAATGCTATGAAAAATGGATCTCATCGCATATCCTAGGAGTATCATGAGATATTAGTGAACCTCGCTGAGTACTCCACCACAGTCATATAACAATGTTGTAACTGAAAAAGAAATTAAAAGTTCACTAATCACAGTATGGCTGGATTGTAATCCTCCTTAATGATAAACTCAAAATATGACTAAGAGAGAGTTATATCATCTGATATGCAGGTTTCCTCACTAGGTAAGAAACTATGTTTACTATCTATAACTAGTCCTCAACTACCCAGTGTTCTATATCATCCGGGAACCAAGAAGAAATCTTCCTTTGAATTATATGTAGTGCACTTTGGATGCACAAATACTCATTATGTATTGCTGGTGTAATCTACTGCTCAATGGTGCTGGCATAATTTGAAAAGCACCTAGAGGTAATAATGCTTATATAGGCCCATGTTCTAAATCCTCATTAATTAGTAGATCATACTCATGATCACATTGTGTAATCTTGGTTGGTTTCAAGCTTGAAGAAATCCTTAAATAAAAATTATTCACCATGTTCAATGAGTATATTAATATATGATGAAATTACCATGGTTTTTTTACTTAAACCAATGTCTTCATGTATAATGTTAACAATAAAGTTATCACCATTCTGGTAAATGGATATGTCAATCGCTGTACTAACACTGGAGCCTCTAGCCTGAACTCTAAACACAAAACTCTTTATCATTGTATCCATAAATCCCAAACCAAAACTCACAACTATGAAAAAACTCCAAACATGATCCTAAGGTAGAACAACCCACTATAATACCACTCTTTCATGAACTTACCCACTAGGACCTTCTAGGATGGTGATATTTTAAGTGTTACTACCCCATGAACACCTCTAATAAATTGGGAGATATACACCTATGCTGAGTAGTCATTTCCCACACATGTGAGGCATTAGCCTAATGAACCTACACACACACAAAAATGTCCATGTCTATAAAAGGATGAAAGTAAATTAAAACTGAAAAAATGCATGTATCCATCTATAATACCACAATAAGTGAACATAAATACTACTAAAACTAATAAACAATAAAAATAATATCTCATCAAAAACTGCCCGCAGGGCACGGGTGAGTTTGTTAAAGGTTGTGGCGTCCTGATCCCGAGGTTCCTAGTTAGAGTCCTTGCAAGGAAACACATACTATATGCTAGAAAACCACTAGTGGGAAACTCTACCCCATTGGGGACTATCCTTATCCCAAGGGTTGGACACCTTCGGCCTCATTGGGGACATGTGGCGTGTAGGTGGAGAGGCTATCCCAATACCTCGTTACCCATCAACACGTTTGCCCACAGGGCATGGGTGAGTTAGTTAAAGGTGATGGAATCCTGACCCTGAGGTTCCGAGTTTGAGACCTCATAAGGCAATGATTACTAAATTCTAGAAAACCACTCATGGGCCCCTCTACCCCATTAGAAACTGGCCTATGCCCAAGGTTTGGCCACCTTGCGACTCGCTGGGGACGTGCGGCATGCTGGTGGGTAGGCCATCCCAATACCTCATTACCCATCAACACATTTTCCCGCGGGGCACGGGTGAGTTAGTTAAAGGCGGTGGTGTCCTGACCCCAAGGTTCTAGGTGTTAGTCATCATAAGGCAACGCACAATATATTTTAGCAAACCCATCGTGGGACCCTCTACCCCGTTGGGAACTGGCCTAAGCCCAAGGGTTGGAAACTTTGGGCCTCGCTGGGGATGTGCGGCGCGCAAGTGAGCAGGCCAGCCCAATACCTATTCAACCATCAACACATTTGCTTGTGGGGCACGAGTGAGTTTGTTAAAGGCAGTGGAGTCCTGACCCTGAGGTTCCGAGTTCTATTACTCGTAAGGAAACACACACTATATGCTTGCAAACCACTCGTGGGACCCTCTGGACCATTGGGAACTAGACTAAGCCCAACTGTTGGCCACCATGGGCCTCACTGGGGATGTACGACACGCAGGTGGGCAGGCCACCTCAATACCTCGTTACCCATCAACATGTTTCCCCTCAGGGCATGGGTGAGTTGGTTAAAGGTGGTGGCATCCTGACCCTGAGGTTTTGTGTTCGAGTCCTCGCAAAGCAACGCACACTATATGCTAGCATACCACTCATGGGCCCCTCTACCCTATTGTGAACTAGCCTAACCCCAAGGGTTGGCCACCTTGGGCCTCTTTGGGATGTGCAGTGTGTA
This sequence comes from Viscum album, assembly GCA_963277665.1. Classification (NCBI taxonomy): domain Eukaryota; kingdom Viridiplantae; phylum Streptophyta; class Magnoliopsida; order Santalales; family Viscaceae; genus Viscum; species Viscum album. Next base: position 183,566,156 of record OY728155.1, on the reverse strand, counting down.
GGTGGGCAAGCCAGACCTATACCTCATTACCCATCAACACATTTTCCCAGAGGTCACGGGTGAGTTGGTTAAAAGTGGTGGCATCTTGACCCCACAGTTTCGGGTTCGAGTCCTCACAAGGCAACACACACTATATGCTAGAAAATCACTCGTGGGACCCTATAACTTATTGGGAACTAGCCTATGCCCAAGGGTTGGCCACCTTGGGCCTTATTGGGGACGTGCGGTGTGCAGGTGGGCATGCCATCCCAATACCTCGTTACCCATCAACACGTTTAGCCACTTCGGTGGTGGTGTGGTGGTGAAGGAGAGTGGCACATCCACACTGTTCTTTGGGAGGTTTAGGGTTCAATTCCTGGGAGTCCTCTTTCGGGGCGAACCTCTCCCCCAGGATTGACCCGCCTTGCCAGGTTGTCCATTCTCTTCTAGGCATGAAAAATGAGGCGCGACCCAATCGCTGATGGATAACTTGATGGACCAACGTTGTCGGGCCGTCACTCTCTGGGACGCTCTTCCATCTCGGCTGGCAATGGCTCTTTCCCCGGCTGGGGCGCTACCTCATCGGAGTGACCTCTTTGTGGGGGAGGGGGTTTTCATGTCTAGAGGGTTTGGAAATTCCACACAGGGGAATTCCCTATCAGAGAAAGAAATAAATATCTCATCAAAAACCAACTAGAAAAGAATCTGACAGCTCAGAAAATGGGGAATGTAGTCAAATGTAATAGTAGTATAAACATCTATTCTTCTTGTATGGAACTATGATCCCCCTTTTACTAAACATCATGGGACACCATTAAAAGGTTTGTTATCTGCACAATATGTGACATATGCTAGCTGATCCCATGCAAGGGTGAGTATTACAATACCCAGTAGGACACCCCAAAATAACTAAACATATAGCATCAAGAGTAGTCAAATCATAAGATCATTATAATAAACATATATACTCATAATAGAAAACTGAACTCAAGTGGTCTCAACCAATACTATCATCCATAGGATAATGCATACAGATTAAATTTAATGCTTTTATAGGAGAGCTCTCTCCATAATCTATGCAGTCACTAACGACACTCATCTGAGAGGTCATGCTCGTTAGGCCTTGCCGAGAAGTTCTCACTGGATCTCATAATATCTCAACATTCAGGTAAGGGATCACAACCATGTAGACTAGGGGGAATCACGAACCATAATATATCATCTGTCTCGATGGTGAATCAATACCCTATGCATAGTTTCCATTCTGATACAACAAACCCCACCTAGGAATGATAGATTAATATTCTGTAGTCCCATAGGGGGATACAATGAACTCCATCTGATACCAAACCCATAGAGGGGATCATAATCCTATGTTGAGGGCATAATTCCACATTGTACCCTCATGGGAAGGGACTGAAGAAACATTCTCAGTTGAACCTGGTATGTATTGAAGGAATGAATGGCTCTAAACACACCTAAAGGTAGTATATGAAATGTTCTAGGGGTAAATGATATATCTTTGAAACACCATGTCAAACACAAGATATCAGAAAACGATTAATGAAAATAAATCAAACATCTTCCCAAGATTTTGTATCAATAATTCATGAAGAAGGCTCTTGTGTTTCCATAATTGGGATGATTCAGAAACATCACCGCACACTGATTGTCAATCCAAGATCCAATCATCATTCTTCTTAGAATAATCCTCCATTGAATTCTCTCTAGGTCTCCAAGGTTATGTTGATAACCCTAAGATTTCCCCAAAACTAGGTATTTATATAAGAGGTATTGGGTCAATTAAATTAATATATATATATATAAATATATATTTACTTATTTATCCATGCATGCCCACACACTACCTAAGTGTTTAATTTACTCCAAGGTTATCTCACACCATGAGTAAAACCCATACTCTAAACTCAACATTAGGATTAGATAAATTATCTAATCCTATATTTTATAGTTATTACAATAATTTAGGGAAACTACATGTGCATGATATTTAAATACAAAAAACTTTTAAAATACAAATTCTAGGATAACATAGACTCAAAATCACACATTGTTTCATTGCCTAGATCCAAATATATTACTAAATATATTTCAAAAAATTACATATAAAAATTTGAGACTTTACATTGATGATAAAATATTTATAATTGACTTATTTTATTAACCTATTTATCAGAATATTTGAATATTAATTTCTCTAAATTTAGGAAAATATTCATTATGATTTTCTCCCATTTATTATGATATCTCTATATTTTATTTTAATAGTCTTTATTTCATTGGGTTCCATAAAAATTTTCCCAAAAATAAATAGAACCAATCTAAATATAACTTAAATATTACATTAATATTAGGATTTAAATAATATATCACACAAATAGTCACACAACCCAATAACATAAAGGTTTAGTGTCTTTGAGACTATCTATAGAAACATCTTATTTTACAACACTTAGGAATATTTATCCAGAACCATGCTCCTCTAGATCGACTTATAGACATCTGTTAGAACCATATAATACCCTAAGATGGGAGGGGAGAATTAGGGTGTAAATTATTTCCTTTTAATTTGATAGATCTTGTTCCCATTTTTGTTGGAACTTATAAAACATGTATCATGGAATCATTCAATTATTAAAATTCATATGAATAGAGACAAAAAGCGTTTTACTTGGTTCAATACTGAGGTCTAGTCTAAGGATAATATGCCAATATTGTATCAGTCATACCTAAATCCACTAAAGATCACTAGTTATGTTAGATTATAGAATATTATACATAGTCACTCTATTCACGGAACACTACCTTTACAAGAAGTTTTAGGAATATTACATTTCCTCCCTCATAACACTTCGGAAGACTCCCCTTACTCACTACCTTGGGTGAATTATTACACAATTTAATGTAGTTAAGATAACCAATGTATATTGGGAATTTAAGTCTTTTTACCTGATTATCTTGATACTCTTCAAGGACAATATTCTTGAGTTTATGCACTTTAATTCACTTTTTTTACTTAAACCATATGTTCAACACTTCTATTCATAAAGCTCCCAGAATTTGTGAAACCCCCTATATGTTTCAATGGAATTCCAGCTTTCATGAACCCACACACCTTAGTGAAGCTTCGAACCTTCTTGAACCTCAAATCCAACATGAATACAAGTACCTTCACAATTCAGGTATCCTTCGTGAAGCCAACTACCTTCACAAAGATCATATCCTTCACAGAACACTATGTCATTTTGAAACTCATGAACCTGCTGAAACTCACTTTCTAAAAATCATTTCCATAATTCAAGACTAAACCATTTCATTAATAATTCTCAAGCTCACAAAAAATTCAGGATTTGTGAATCTCCCATTCTTGGAGAATTCAGAACGATTCATTCATTTCTCAAATTTACTTTTGTTATCAAATGAAGTTTGTTAGGCCATTAATTTATTGACTCCTCTCTTCAAAATTCTACAAGATCTCAACTGCCTTTTCAAGAAGATCCAAATTCATGTCCATGAATATTCTTGTCTTCTTGAACATTCAATGAAATTTAACCCATTCACAATGCTTTTTTCTAGTCGCGATGATTTACTATCAACTAATTATGTGTTCACAAACCTTCTTGTGGTCGTGAAGAATAAAATATTTCCATCTCTCATTCTCGATGCTTCTCACCTTTGTGAATATAAACCTTCATGAAACCAATTCTTTACAAAACCCATTCCTTTACCATATTTGAGAAGAGTAAATCCTATAAAACCACATTTCACGAATCTTTATTTTTCCCTCCTAATTTGAGCACCAAATATTTTTATAACTCTAGGGAATGATGCCACCTTCAACACTAAAGCCATATTAACCATAATATAACTTTCTTTGAATACTCCCTAATCAAATTTAGTTTGAATTTACAACAACAAAAATACACTATGTTTCCAAAAATGAAAAATATTGTTTCAAGCATTCTCCCCCTTTGGCTTTGTTTTCAATATATAGATAAAATAAATAAAGAATAAGACTCTAAAAACCCTAATATGCATGAAATGACTCATAAATAACTCTAAGTAAACATGAGAAAATCATAGTGTAGAAAATAATAGTGGAAAACAAGGATTCCATGCCTCCTAAAACAACTGACCACTACCAGAGTCTAGAAAGTCATGGAAGTTCACATATCTCCCCCGTTGGAAATAAACCCAAAGAACGTGTACTTGATCTTTTAGTGCTAAAAAACTCCCCCATGATCTTATATATTCCATATACATACATCACATCCATAAATATATTAAACCAGTAAACATAAATTGGGAGAGGGGGCCAATCGTAACCTTATCATGCAATGGGAGGCGGATGAACACTGAGGTTCACCTGATGTTTCTCGATAATTGTTTCTTCTAAGTGATTAGTCAGGATATCATCCACTTAGACATTAGTTCTAATATGACCCATTTTTATCACCCATTTTCCATAGTTTTATTTTATGAATCCATATCTGATCTTAATGTGTTTGGTATGATTGTGTTTAAGTAGATTCTTCATAAGATTAATTATGCTCTTATCGCCACTGTGAATCACCATCAGCTCTTTCACCTCATCACCAATATAAATAGAAGTTTCCTAATCCACAATAGATAATTAAATTTTGTTTTAGTAGATATATACTCTTATTTATCTATACAAAGAGAATTTATTTCTTTTTTCTTACTCAACTATGCCACACATTTATTTCCAATGATGAGTGCTCCACCACTTGTGGATTTTCTCTCCACCAGATTTCCAGCATTGCCAGCATCAAAAAATATGATAATAAATTATCTATTATTGTTGAAAGTATAATAAAAAATTGATAGTACCTTGAATATACCTCATGATTCTTTTAATAGATGTATAATTATTTTCCTTTGTATTACATTGGAACCTGGAACTTAATCATATTGCAAAGATGATATATGGCCATGTTGCAGTCAAGTATAATAATCCCCCAATGATCATCATATAAATGGTGGGATCCATAAAATTCTCATCCTCATGATTTCAATATTTTTTCCAACCCACAATCAGAGTCAGTAATGGTTTGGATCTATGTATGTAAAATTTCTTCAGCAGCTCTCGTGCATATTTTGCCTAATAAATGAAGGTGTAATCCTTATTTTGAACCACCTAAAATCTAAAAACAATTGTGACTTAACCAATCATAGACATTTAAAATTCAGATTTCATGTGATTAGAAACTTATTCCACTAATATCTTCTTTCGTCCCCCAAAAATAATATCATTAACTTGCACAGGCACCATAAATTGAACTTCCTAAGAATTATTCACATAGATATTATGGTTGAAACCTCATCTCTCAAATTCTATATTTTTTAAATAAGCATAAAATTTATCATACCACACTTGTAGAACCTACTTCATACCATATAAAACCTTATTTAATCTATAAACCATCATTTCATAATTTCCAATTAAAAATCCCAATAGTTGTTCAGTATAGAATAATTCTTCAAGAAATCTATTTAATAATGATTATTTTTACATCCAACTCATAAACTTTGTATCCTATTTGAATTTCCATTGAATAGAAGAGCCTAATGATCTATATTCTTTATAATGAAGATAATTTTTCTTCAACATCAATGCCTTCAATCAATGCATAACCTTTACACACCAATCATGCCTTATTTATGATCACATTTGCATACTAATATTATTTTTTTAAAGATAAACTTTGTTCTAATAAGATTGAGATTTTCCAATCTCTTTACAAGATATCATGTCTGGTTGTTTTCAATCAAATCCACTTCTTCATTCATGTCCTTAACCCATGATTCATCCTTCATTGATTCATCAAACAAGGATGGTTTTGCAATCGATATGACGGAATAATGTTCTTCATTCCTCATTCTTTTTATCTATGTAGGTGTGGTTCAATCTCAAATGATGTTGTTTTAGTTAATTTCTTCTCTTTTATTTTTCATGTGAGGTTCTGATGAAGTTTCCTAAAAAACATTCCTCTTATGATTATTCTTATGAGTCTTTATTATTTTTTGAGCCCTAAATTTTTTGCAAGCTTTCCACTATTTCTTCATTTTAGTATATTCATTTTGCACTTTCTTATTCATCTTCAATCATATCAAATTACGATCTCCTCGAGGTGTTTATGGTTTTATCTTCAATACTCTTAACATAATTACTTTACAAAATCTTTCTAATATGATTATTACAACATTTTTAGGCCTTACTCTTCATTAATTATCCAAGGAATATTCCCTCGTCTATTGCATCACCATACCTACCTTGATTGAATTATTTGTTTGGATGAAAATTTTAATTCTATAGACACAAAAATACTTAAAAGATGGATTTCATCCATACCATATCTTATATGGTTCCCTGGTATCTCTTATAAAAATAATCATTCTATTTTTTAGTGTACACCACTAAATTAATGGCCTCTTTCCATTCATAATTAGAAACACGACTCTAAAACAACATATTTCTCGCCGTATTTTTCACATGATGATTTATGCATTCAATGAAACCTTTTTATTAAGGGGTTCCCAATGTATAGACATCGTGATTTATCCCATGTTTTTAGTGGTAAAATTTAAATTCAATGGATGTGTATTCTCTACCATTGTTATATCATATAATCTTGATTGTGCGGCTAGTTTCATTATCATCTATTTAACAATAACTCTTCATTCAGTAAAGAACACTCTATTTCCTTTTCCTAAACATCACTCAAGTCATTATACTATAATAATTAATAATGAGAACAAATTATCTCTCTATATATGTTACAGCCATGTTAATTGGATCACATACATCTCTGTGGATGAGATCAGATAGATTTTATTCCCTTTTGTTCTTCAGCTAATATGAACTCCCAACCATATTCCCTCACATGCATATTTATGTTGTATTTTCTATACCATGATTCATAGTGGTAATCTTAACAAAAATCTTAAACTTTTATATTTATTCCATGATATTATGATTAATGTGACACAAACCTTTGTGCTAGATGTTTTTTCTTCATAATTTGTTAAGAAAAAGGTGTTTTATTTACTGTCAACCTTGTATAAGTCTCTATCTATTCTGTATCCTTCTATGAGAGAATTACCTTTTTTTCCTTTGATAGTGCACCCTTTCTAATTAAATGTCACTACCAGTCATGAGTCACACAGTTAACTCACACTCAATAGATTGTGATGCAAACCATCTATAAGAAGAACCTCAGTTTTCCTTAGCTCACCATTAACTTGTTCTATATTACCACTTCCTTTGGACTTTAATGCATTTTCATTTCGAAATATAAATGTTCTATTAACTTTTTTATTAAGATTTATCAAAAAATATACTTTAACTTTAATCTGAGAAGAGAATCCTATATCAAGAATCTAGGTTCTAATTTTCTTTTCTTATTTGAAAGTTATTTCTATAAGATTGTATTTCTCAATCATTTTATTTCCTATCTATGTGATACTTGATTGAGTGGTGGATAATTATGGACTTTAGACTCTATTATCAATATTAATGGGTTAATCATACTCATATTATTCTTCTATAGGAAAATAACTATTTTAAGGAGAAACTATGTTGGGTTGACAGGAATTGAATTTTTTCTAATTTATATAGGTATTGTTTCTGCCTTTCCTCTACCTACAATGAATATATTTATAGCCATAATTAGAATGTTGAAAAACAAATATAGAAATTATTAATTCTAAGTGATGAAGTATATGGTATCCTTTTCTATTTTGTACTTTGATGTGATTACCCATTCAAATAGTTACTTTCCTCTTCATATGAAGACATAGTATAGCCTACAAAACCACATAATTGAAATTTCATTAGGGGAAATATATTATCACTTCCATTCTTACACACGTATCCTTATTTCAAAAGGGTATTCAACCAATTAATATCTATGGATACTTGAGAATTTTTTTCATCTCTCTTTTCTATTTGGTTTTATTCTTTCTTGGTTAGAACATCAGGTGCCTTCGTAGAATGTGAAACTTTCTATTTCCCTTTATTTTGTCTCATCCCAATTCTAACCATTGACGTTTCTTCATCATAACCACTTCTAATTTTGCTGATAAATGTAGATCTATGGCCATTAAAATCCATATCTACTCCTTTAAAATGATGTTTATCTCTTTAAAATATCATTACACATGAAAATCTTCTGAACTATAATTTCTTCTTCATTTCCCTTGATTTTGATTTAGTTCCTAGTTTACTCTTTAGAATAACCACTTCTTTTTCAACTCCCTAAAAAATATTACACTTTTCCTCCTATATCAAGGTACTTTCATTGATAAATTCTTCCATCTCTTCAATACTAATTTTAAATTCCACAACCTATACCAATATTCTAAGAGTTATTAAATTTTCTTCTACTGATCTTTTCAATCAATCAATTTCTTCTTCAATACAATCACCATACATTGATGACTCTTTAAACATAGCTCCAATATTTTCATTTTTATTTCTATGAATTTCATGATCATCATGAGCACGCTAAAGTCCCACATTGATACTAAAAATAGAAATAAAATGATTATCTTCATCTTTTGTAGGTTCTACCTTTTCAACTGTAGCCATCATTGATGTTTTGGGTTTATAGTTAAACTCTGGTTCAGCATCCTCCAAAACATCTTTATCATCTTGTTATTATTTTTAGAGGAAGCTATTTATCTATAGTTTAATTATTGAATTTACATATCCCTTATAAGGTATCCTCTTCTGGTGATTCTTCATTTTCTATAATTCACATTATAAATCATAAAATTTCCTTAGATAGAGAGAATCAATATTCCCTAAATTACCACACTAAAGCAATTCCAAGGGAATCTTTCCTTTAAATTTTCCTTTTCATCTCTTGAATTTTATAGAAAAAATTGAAATAAATTAATTATTCACATAATTTCATTCATCAATAACTTTGGTAATATGATGAATCTCCATGGATTTAAATTTCATTAACTTGCTTGATTTTTTGTTTATTTTGGTTTGAATATCATTTCCTAAGCCACCAGACTTCTTAACAGATCGTCAAGAAAAATTTAAGACAGATCTCTTACATCAAGGGCCGAAACATTTGGATTTTATAGAGGAGGGATCCTTATTAGTATTTTCTTCACAATGTTAACATCTTCAGTTTCTTCACAAATTCCTCGAATTTCCCCAACAACATTACTAGTTCGATTAAAAAAGCTATCTAATTTTTCATTTGGATTCATTTCTATGTCAGAAAAATTATTGTAAAAGACATAGATTTTGTCCTCATTCACTTTGTTATCACCTTCAAATATATTTCCTAGTTTCTAAAACAAGGTTTTGGCGGAATTCCTACACATCACCTTCAATTATATTTCATCTAATAGAGCTATAGTAATGGAATTTGTTTCTTTAGAATCTTCATCAAGAATTTTCCTATATATTTCTTTCATTAAAAGTCATGTTGCGTCAATGACCTATATACCATTAGATGTTGAATAAATAACATTCTTCCCAAGGAATAATATATTAGATCTCATTCCATTCTTCCAAATCTTAATATTGCTTCTATAAAAAGTGGAGTTTCCATAACATTTAGTGAATTGTCCCTGACCATAGTGGAAAGATGTAAAACTGAGAACCTATTTTCTAGGATACCATAGATGGGACCCTAGAACACCTTAAGAGGGGAGGGGTGAATCAAGGTTTTATCTTTTTCTTTTAATATGATGAATTGTTTCCCCATGTTGGTAGAAACTTTTAAAACATGTGTGATGGAATCATGCATTTATTAAAAAAATTATATTTAGGGAGACAACACAACAATTAAACATGTTTCAGCAATAAGGGATTTTTCAAGGAGTATACATAGATAGTGTTTCATCCATAACTAAATCAACTATTCTTCTCTATATGTTGTGGATTATATAATATCAGACACATTCACTCAATGAAAAGCACACTTCTTTTACAGGAATTTTTTGGGAGAGAATACTACCTCCCTCGAAACACTTTTGATGACTCCACCTTACTCAATACCTTGGGTGATGTATTACTCAGTTTAATGACTTCCAGTTCATCATGTTAGATTTTTAGTTCAATTATTTTTTCCTAATTATCAGAATACACTACTTTCAATATGTCCCTAAGTTGATGCACTTGAAAGCACTATTTACTTAAACCAGATGTTCAAAACTATTTCCCACAATGCTCCCAGCCTTCATGAAACCCCCTTTATGTTTCAAACATATTCCATCTTTCATTAACCCAAACACCATAAAAAATAATCAAACCCTTTTCAATCTCACAAAACATAAAAAATCAAACTACCTTTATAATTCTCATAGCCTTCGTGAAGTAAACTGCCTTTGTGAAGATCATAGCCTTCATATAATACTAAGTCATCCTGAATATCCATGTCTTCTCAAAACCCCATTTTATAAAAATTAATATCATAATTAAAGACTAAACCAATCCTTTCTTGCTGATCAAGATCAGAATAAATTTTTTGTTCAAAAAGTTCATTTCCATCAAAAATTTAGAATGATTCATCCATTTCTCAAATTCTATATTTTATTAAATGATTTTTGTGAGGCCGCCAATTTATAGAATCATCCATTCATTAATATCCAATCTCTATGAATCATATTTTTGAGCCTCCAAATTCATGTTCACAATGCTCATTATCTTCTAAAAGATCCAATGAAGTTTAACCCATTCAAAAAAATTCTCATAAAAATTAAGATTTATCATCAACTCATTGCACATTCATGAACTTTCTTTTAGCCACGAAGAACATTATCTTTCCATCAAACATTCAAAAAACATTCATGAATCCCAAACTTCAAAAAACCCAACCATCAGGAACACATTCCTTTACTATATTTGAGAAGTGTAAATCCTAGAAAATCACCTTTCATGAAGCGTTGTCATTCCTCAGGATTTGGAGCTCAAAAATTTTATAAAACACTATGAATTGATGATAACTTTATTAATGAAGCCATATATAAAATAATATCACTTTCCTTGAAAACACCATAATCAAACCTAATTTGAATTACTGAAAAATACAAAATACACTCCGTTTATAGAAATTAAAAACCTTGGTTTCAACCCATATCATATGAAATAAAAACCTCTATAACCTGGTAAGGGAAACATAAGAATGGGCAGATCTCAAATGCCCAATAAAGGAAAGAATATCAATTAGTCATTTTGGTTTTGTTCATAATAATATGATAAAACTTGAGTAGGGGAGAAATGTATTTTTAAAAATAATATGGACCAATAATATTTTTCTATATTTCATGAAATAAGGAAATGTTATCTCAAATGAAAAAACATATACCCTGTAAAATGTGTGTGGAATCATGATACACTGAACATGATTCAAGGTGTATAACCTGAAGAATAATAATATTATATAATATTGTGTCATAAAAATGATCATAGAAACTATATGTCAAGGATACCCACCTAGACATTAACCACATAGTAGGCTTGGTATGACCACCTTTGTACCTACATGGGCTTGGAATAATTCTCTAATGTACCCTTAGGATTGGGGTAAAACCTCTCGGGTACTCCCTTTGGATTTGGATAAATCCTCCCATACACCCTTTTTCTTGGTATAAATCCTCCTGTGTACCCTTTGTCTTGGGAAAAATCATATTGTGTACCATTTTGATCTCATGAGAATTAAACATAAACAAATAAATTCGAGGGTGATACATAACCCCACATGTCATCATCCACACATATGTTTGACACATAAAATCAATCATAAACATATTTTGATGGACCCATGGAAAATGAATTGGGTTTTTAAACATTTTACGGAATCACATAACAAAAACTTAAGAGATCATAGGATATAAAAAATTTAATTTTATTAAAGGAACCATATCATAAAAAATTATAGGATGATCAAAACCTCCCTTGTTGAGATATAAAATTTTTAGGAAATATTGAAGTGAAAACCCCAATGATTTGACAAAAACCCTTTATATATTATTATAAAAGGTGAAGTGAAAATTTCTTTTAGAATATTTTTGATAAAGTAAGGGGAAGAATTTTAAAAACCAAATTTTCAAGAGTTTAAAATAATATATCCATTAAAATATATTAAGGTTATCAAAAAATTGTTTATTTGAAGATAAAACATATAATTTTGAATGGATAGAAAACCATTTACTAAAAAATAGTGAAATGGACTTCTTTCAAAAGAAACATCATAAAAATAACATTACTTTGAAATGAGAAAATGTAATTATGAATATCAGGGAATTTAATACATATTATCTTTCCTAAAAATTGAGGATAACGTTTTAATGAAGAAAAAAACATAGACCAACAACCTAGGGGTTTTCCCACCTGGTCTCTTGACTGCCTGGGTGCTTGACAACTGGGGTGCCTAACTACTTGGGTACCATATCACCTAAGCACCAAACTACTTGGAAAGAAAACAACCAAAGAATTAATGTACAAAGGTGTACCCACCTAAGTTATCATTCACCTAGTAATTCAATTAAAATCCTTTCCTAGTCCTAAAGGGTATAAATGGGTTCCTATTCACGCTTGACACAAAATGAAGCACCTAAATGTCCATACCAATAGGGATATATCCCCCACACTCCTAATTTAATAAATAATTAAAAGAAGTTAGTTATAGGCCTTCAACCTAATTCCTCTTCATCCAACACTCACCCCTATGAAAATTCAAGAGTTACTATGAAAGTTTCAATCCATTCAAAAAAGATTTGGGTCACAATACCTACAACCCCCACCTTGATTCAAGATACTCCTCTTGGTTTCCTTATATGCCTTGATTCTAGATTTACCGCTCACATTCCTCATATGCATTTAGTCAATATAATCCTCTGTGTTTCATCATATTACTTTAGTTGAGATACTCCTCTTGGTTTCCTCATATTTATTATGTTAGATAATCCTCTTGGTTTCCCCATATACCTTCAGTTGATATTATCATATTAGTTTCCTCATATTCTTTGACACAAGATTATTTTGAATCTCTCCTTGGGTTACCCATGTTACTTGAGTACAGATTCCCCAATTAGGTTCCTAATATAAATTGATTTAAGATTATTCTCTAGGTTTATTCAAATATCTTAAGTAAACATACTCTTATTAGTACCTAAATTTTATTCACCTAGATCATATCTGAAAGGGTATCTTTTGTGTAAGTCCTACACCAACCCATATTTTGGTACATTTAACCTTGTAGGACACTCTTTGTGACTTTAAAAAACGTGGAATTGGTCATGGATTCATTACAACAAAAGGTAACATTGTTTACATTATCATATTTACTTAAAAGGTATGTATTGCCTCATTTAATGGAACCAAACCATGTGGGATTTTATTACCTTCATTAAGATACATTAAAGACCCCTTTCAAGTAACCAATCTTTATAGAACAACATATTCCACCCCCTTTCATAGGTTTCCACCATTTATCTAGAAGGAGATAAAGTCCAGAGTTCCGTCCAATAAGCCTCCAATATATATAGGAAGTAAATATTTAGATCAAATTAGGGATAATATAATTACCATGTGTAGTATCCACCCAAACACTTCTTTTCAGTCACTCAATTTCACTAATGTTAAAATGTCAGTGTTACTCGGGAGGATTTTATGAAAATTTAGTAAATTTATAAGATACACTCATACTAGGAAACAGCACCACTCAAGGGAAGAGATGGACTCCAATCCATTCATTTCACATAAGGTGATACCATTAAAAAACCCAGTGACTTCAAACCTTTAGAAAGTAGAAGAGTCACTTGAGACCCAAAATAGCCAAAAAACACTCCAAAATAATTCATTTGGAAGAATCCACTAAACCCACTATCCCTACAGATATAAAGTGTTTTCAAGGTAATTGTTCTCCAAGGGTCACTCATTCTAAGATGATCTAGGGATGGTTCACTACCTCCCATGGGCGAATCACCTTATCCAACCCTCCACTCATTGATTCAAATAGGAATAAATATGATATGGGTATGCATACCTCTCTAAATATTAATATAATAAAAATGAGGAAGTTATCATTATAAATACAAATTATTATTTATATTTTCATTTTCACATTACCACATTATTTTACATAAAAAATATTATAAAATTATTGATAATAGAGTCATTTTGAAATATTTTGTACATTATTCGCAATAGTATCAATTTCCACTAACAAGGATGTAGATTGGATTAATAACTTATTAAGAGAGATTTTTTATGTTTGGAATAATATTATTTTCATTATTTTTCATTTAAATATATGTTCATGTTATTCCATGAATAATAATCATCCCTCTCAATAAACTAGATCTATCAAAATTATTCCAATTACACTCTCCCGCCTTTTATTTCCATAATAATCAATCATGTATAGATTATAATAAAAATTAATACCTAGAATCAAGGGATATTATTTTTCATGTCATCATGTTTAGTATCATTACCATAGTAATTTAGAAATTACATAAATTAATACTTTAATGTTTAACCATATATTCATTAAATATTTCATTATCCTATAATGAAATAGTTAAAAATATTCCCACAATATCTAGTAAAATGATCCATGATAATATCAAAATTATAGAAGATTTATTATATTTAAAAATATATTCTTTCTATATAGTAAAATATCCATATCATGCTAATTAATCTCAATGAATTTAAATCATTGAAATATTAAATCCTGATAAAAAAGATCAATAAAATGTGAATATATTATCTTCTCTTTCTCCTTCCACCATGTCAAAGATGCACTACTGTAAACAACCATAAAATATTTATTGTCATTAATATGGATTCCCACTAAAAATACCTTGATATTTTTAAATCCAAACCACTATGTGTCACCAATAATGGGGTTTCAAATCCATTCAATGCTGTCAATTCAAATATCTCATAAAAATATCCATAATTTTATATATTTCAAAGTATCTATAAATCTGATAATATTATAAATTTCATATAAACAGTAGCATATACTATATAACAAGGATGTGGTTATTCAGTTGAAGGTTTTATAGTATAATACCACATCCTTCAAATATCTTTTCTCATGAATTTTTACTTATTTTTATATTTTTAAAACCATATTTGATAATCACCATGACATAGTTTCATCTACAACTTAAATTTTATTCATGATTATTATAGTATCTTTGATTAACTTATTTGGTAAATTGTTTTGCTTCATATTGATAACAATTACATTTATTGACCTACATGTTTTAATGATCTCAAAATCATGATTCTAGTGATATTAATGACTTTCATGTTTCTCTGTATATAATCTATGTTTTGAGTCAGGTGAAAAAAAAAATCTATGTATCATCCGTTGTTGAGGATGAGACACTAATATGATATCACACTGCCAAAATGCCATACCATTGGAATGAAAAATTGAAAATATCTGAGACATCATCAGTCAAAAAACCATTAGGATGTCATCCCAACAGAATGAAAATTTGGCTAAGTACAAGATACCGCCTAATGAGGCACCGCCAATTTTATTCCACCCACATAGAATTTCGACTAAGTATAAGACACTATCAGACCAAACCATAGCTGAACAAACAGCACTAGTTGATACCCATCAAACATAGTGTAAATTTGGATTTCTCTAAGACACATCCAGTATCATGCCACTAGAAAAACAAACCTCCAGAGTGAGACACTGTTAGAACATGAGTCACTACCAGTCTAAGAAACCATATATTTTCTATTAACTTACATTTTAGAATCACATTATTCTAACAGCTATATTTAACAAATTTAATTCCATTTACATTTTTAATTATTGTTTTTTAAATTATTGATATTTTTCATTGGAGAGAGTTTAAAAACGTGCAGTATGATGAAGCAGTTAATCCAGATATTCTTCTTATTGTTACTGATAAAAGTGGAGTACACTCTCTCATGTAGAAAAAATGCAATAGTGGATGAAGTAGACCGATAAAAAGATGATAGTTTGTGACTACTAAACATACATAGAGATGAACCAGACTAGAAATAACAAGCACTATCTTACTGCAAACAATTGACTGGAAGCCGAAGTACACATTCACATTTACATATTTCCTCTAGTAAATAAAATGAGTCTCCAATAATCTGTTCATTAGATTTTTTCAAGAGAATATGACTCAAGATTAACTACATAATAAAATCAAGAGTCACAAGTTACATTGAAATAGACCAAGAATTTATAAACTCTACAATTCTATATTTCTCTTTTTTGTTTTCCTTTATTACTTTTTGAGCAGCATGGGTTCATACTCTGTTTCATCGCACACATTCTATATCACATGTTGAACTGGAAGATACTAGATATATTCCCAAACTATTTTCATATTTCTTTCTCCCATGGAATATATTGGTATATTTCCCCATTTGTCCTATTTATTTTTACTCAAACATATAACTTTGGATGATGTCCTGTGTGACCTGGACAGTTTTTAAACTATTGTAAAACGTGATCCAAGTTGTGTATTAGACTTTTTATATATATAAACTACATAGTAGTAGGTGATAACAATTTGTAGAGGAATATGTATGAACTTGAGATTAAACCACTTGTATTCAATCCCACTATTTTGTGATTTAATTTTGTAATAATTTGTTTCCGATTTAAAACAGAAATTGTTTTAACTATAAAATAATTATTTACATTGATAGTTTTTCTTAATTTGTATTCATATACTATTTTGATCAAGTAAACTAATTTCAAAGGATCTTTTAATATTTTATATTATTTATCTGAGACAAAACCAATCATTAGAAAAATTCTTAGAAATATTAACCTCAGTAACATACTACTTATTTTGATAAACTGGGTTGTATATAAATATTTGGGGGATTTCAAAATAATAAATTTTTGATAAAATTTTTTTGTGTACTCAAATTACCTCCCTCTTGAGATACTCACTTTGAAAAATATTTGGTATCAAAGGAATCCATTATTTGTTATTAAAGTTTTTTAAAAACGTTTTAACTATAGTTTTAGTTTCATTTAAAGATCACAAATTTCTTCCATTTCTAGATTTAGTTATTTAAAATGTATGATCATCAACAAGGTTATGCTACAAAAAAAACCCATTTTATAATGGTTAAAATTATCCCCAATGGAATATTAAAATGATAATGCATATAGAAATTATGGGTTTTGATATTTGGTCTCTAATAGATGATGAATATGTTATTCTTGATACTTTTTGATGTAATTGGTATGGTGCTACTACGCATTCATATAGTAATAATTATAAATTAATGAATTCCTTGTACTATGAATTAAGAGATAAAGAGTTTAATATGGTATCCGTATATAAAATTTACTTTAATATTTTGGATATATTTTATGTTTCCCATGAGGGAAATTAAAATGTTAAAGAGATGAGGATTAATACTTATACTACTAACTATGATAATTTTAAACTGATGCCTCATGAATCTATTTATGAAATGTATCTCAAATTTAATGATATTTTCAATACAATTATCTTTCTATGAAAACCGGTATCTAAAAAATATTATATTATGAGTCTACTAAGATGTCTGCAAGAATGATTGAGAGGAATATGAGTTTCAATCAGAGAATCATGCGACATAAGAAAGTTTCCAGTCAAGGAGTTGATTGAAAATCTTATGATGTATAAAGAGGAATTAATGGTAAACTATGAAGAAGATGAATAACATATAATAAAGTAATTATCTTTCAATACTATTTCCCCTAGACAACAAAAGGAAAACTAAGAGGATAATGTACAAGCTATAGATTCAAGTGATAATGAATCACCTTCTGGAATCAATGAGGTGATGGCTCACCTAGACTGAATATTTAAGAGGATATATTAGAAGTAAATGTTATTCAAAAAATAAAACTATAACCGATAGTATGACAATAGAAGAAATTGAATGAAATAGTGTAAGAATTATGTTGATCCAAAAAAAGTTCTTTTCTATGAATTTAAAGGAAGGGACACATAAAATATGATTTTCCAAATCTTATGTAAAAAAAAGAAATATGAGGATAGATATAGGTGATAAAAGAGGCTATGAAATCCATATAGAGTATATCTAAAGAATGTTCCAGAAATTAAGATTTTGACCTATATATAGGCTATACAAAGACAATATGTGTTTCATGACTAAATTCAATGAGGTACTTGATTTAACTATTATTTATAATATTCTTCTTGTACAAATTTTGAAATTTCTTACAATGAACATGATTATGATAATATGTCAAATGCAGAATTATTTAAATACATCATTATGCTAGAGGATACCATTAATGAATTAAAGGATAATTATAAAAATATTAAATGGTACCATGCTCAAACTATAAATATAAAATATGAACTATCTATAGAAAAATGTAAAAATGATCCTCTTCATAAAGAAAACCTTAAATTAAACTATATAATGAGAAATTGAATAAAGATATATAAATTTTTTCAAATGGTAGAGATACACTCATATAAATTTTGGGAAAGTATGTGGATCCTGAATATGTTACTAGAATATGATATGATCCTTGATATAGAAGAATATCTAGGAGTTCTTTTTTTCTAAATCTTTACCTAAAATTCTTACTACCAATAATATTTCCAAAGGACCAAACAATGTCTTTATTTATAATAGTTCAAAATCTGTTTATATGAAACCCATTATGAAAATGTGGGTTTATAAATCATTGATTACTAACATTTATGGACCCAAATAGATTTGGGTGCCAAAATCATTCCTTGAAAAAAATCTATTTTTTTAGAGAACTACATGAAGACCTCTAGTATAATTATATAGTAGATTTACATTGGTTTTTCAAGGAATATTATAGGATATTTTTAAAGATCAAAGATTCTTATAAAGTTTGATGGGTTACATGTCACCTTCGGTGATAATTCAAAATTAAAGATCATAGGCCTAGTCCATATTGGTAATGAAAACTCTATTTTAATTTCGAATGTATTAATTTATTATTTTTTTAATTATATTATGCTAAGAATTTAATTATTATGTTATGATAGTTCTTATGTTAAATTGGAGAATGATGCTTTAAATTTTTTTATTCTAAAAATGTTTTATTTTTTACTACTTTTCAAAATGATGATATTTATGTTTTTTATTTAAATTCAAATATTTCTCAAAAAATTTCATACTTAAGTGCCTTTCACAAGGATTATTGGATTAGGAATAAAATACTAGGCCATTGAAACATTCACTGACTTAGAAAGATAACTATAAAACTTTAAGTTAGGGATATTTCTAATCGTGAGTTGCCAACTAATAAAGTATATAACCCCTTTACAAAAGGGAATAAATAGAAAGTTTCTTTTAAATTATATAATTATGTGTCAACTTACCAATCACTCAAGATGGTTTACATGGATTGTTTTGGACCTTGTAGAGTATCTAGCTTAAATGGGAAGAACTACGTTTATGTTCTAGTAGATTAATTTTCTAGATATACGTGGATGTATTTTATAGCTCAAAAAAGTTAATCTTGTTCTTATATAACCAAGTATTCTAAATATATAGAAAATATTAGTAGAATATGAAATAAAACCTCAAGGGGTGATCATGTTTGTGATTTTGAGAATAAATATTTTGAATCATTTTACTCAAAAAATGGATACACAAAAAAATTATATTCTCTTAGGACCCCTTGTATAATGGATTTCTTGAAAGAAGAAATAGAACCTTACAAGATATAGTTTGGACTATGGTAAATTAGTATAACCTACTTACTTATTTTTGGGAATAATCTGTAAATACATCATATTATATCATCAATATTTTTTTTATTAGACCTATCCTTAATAAGTCTCATTATGATTTATAGAATAATAGGAAACCTATGGTTAATTACATTAGATTTTTTTGTTGTAGAATCTTTATTCTTAACACTAAGGATAATTTGGAAATTTCTTCTTCCAAAAGGGATTATGGAATTTTCCTCAGTTATTCAATCTATATAAAAGTCTACAAGTTTTTCAATAAAAAGACCAAAAATGAGGAAGAATAATTCCATGTAAAATTTGAGGAAATGGATCCACATGTGCCTAAGACCTCTTGAGAAAACCTTGAGGATGATTTATCTTCTCTGAATTTAAAATCTAAACCATTAGAATCTGGTATAAAATAAGCAGAAAAATAATCATCTTCTAATGAATTTATATAACTCCTAGAACCTAAACCTAAGAATCTATAAGTGACCAATCCCTCCTTTTATAGTGTAGTTAGAACTCTGAAATACTATCCTTTAGATGTTGTTGTATGTGACATGGATAGAGGAACACAAAATAGTTATTTTGATAGAAATTAGGTTGAACATAAAGATTTATTATCTCAGCTTGAATCTAAGAACATTAATGAAGATATTATGTATGAATTTTTGGTAATATAAATGCAAGAAAAATTAAATAAATTTGAAAGAAACAAAGTATGGGAACTTATAGATACACCCAAGGACACCTTCACTATTGGAACTAAATTTGTGTTTAGGAACAAATTTAATGATACTTTCACTATATTTAGAAACAAGGATAAACTTTTTGAGAACATGATCCTTACCCCAGTTGGTGAGGACTCTTCAAGTGCATCCATGAGTCCCAGGTTCAAATCCGGGTAGAGGCATATTTCTAGGTATTGTAGCAACATTGTAGTAGGTACTATAGCTATACTTTATCAGGTATTGTTTAGTATTGTAAATGTTGGAACTATTCACCTTTAGGTCACTAGTTTGGTCTTGGAGTCCATCGAGCCTTCATTCCACCAAGGACTTCTGGTTGATGAGGCCTTTGGGCCACCTCAATGACTTCGGGCCACCTCAAAGCCTTCTAACCATATGATGTGTAGATAAATACCAAGAAGACTCTATAGGAAATCAAATCTAAAGGAGGTTTAGAGAAATGATCATTCCCCAGAGTAGTAATATCCAATTTGGTAGAATGGGATGGTATGGAATTTCCCTTGATATCGGTCTTGTGCATCTCTACAAAAGAAAACTAGTCGAACAAACATGTGATGGTAGATAGATAATCATGATTAAAATTCTAGGGAGGGGAGAGCCTATATAGTTATAGTCAGGGTTGATTCCTCTAGGACCTTTATGTCATGTAATGTCATGGTATCCTATGCTCTATTTTAGGGTTCCTCTTCAACCCTTGAAAGGGGGATTATCAAAAATGAATAAATATTTAAGGCCTTCTATCCATTCAGGAAAGGTTAGCCTTATTTCCCAATGATATAGTCAAGAATAAGAAATAGCCTATGAGGAAACCTTTTCACCTGTAGCCATACATGATTTCATAATAATCATTCTTTCTTGTGAAGAAAATCTAGACTTCATGTTTTATAAAATAGTTTTTATGATTTCATTCTGGAATGGTTTTATAATTACGTTTGTTTTTGTAGAATAACCACCAACTTTTCAAAATAATCATTTTCCAAATCTTGTTTTAAATTAACCAATGATTTATATGGTTTAAAACAAGATCCCAGAACATGGTATGATAGCCTCATAAATTTTCTTTTTTCAAAATTATTTTCAAAAGGAATAGTTGATCATATCCCTATCTTAAAATAAATTTCAAAATATGTATTAGTAGTAAAAATCTATGTTGATGATATTATTTTTTGATCTTTGAAAAGTTCCCTTGGTACTAATTTTTCTAAAATGATGCAATATAAACATGAAATGAGCATAATGGGTGAACACAGATTAATTCTTGGATTTTAAATTTTTCTAAAAAAATAAAAATTATCTTAAATTAGATTAAATATATAAAAGCTGTTTTAAAACGTTTTAACATGGATAGTAATAAGAGTGGTGATACTCCTATGACTACCACATATAAATTGCATCATGATGAATCTAGGAAACTTGTTGATCAAACCAGTTATAGATATATGATTGGAAGTCTTCTCTACTTGACTACTATCCCACCAGATATTATGTTAACTTTGTGTATGTGTTCGCATTTTCAAGAAAACTAGAAGAGTCACACCTAGTTGTTGTTAAAATAATTTTCAAATATCTCAAGTTTACTAAAAATTTTGAATTTTTTTATCCAAGAGGACAATTATTTTATTTATTAATTTGTTATGATGCTGATTTGGGAGGATGAAAGTTAGATAGAAAAAAGAACATATGGAACATGTCACTTTTTGGGAAAATCTCTAGTTTCATGGTGTAGTATGAAATAAAATTATGCTGCATTTTATAATACTGAATCTGAGTACATATCTATAGGTAGTTGTCTTGCACAAATTTTGTGGATTAAATAGACAACACTAGAAAATGGATATAAATTTTGACATAATATAATAAACTATGATAATAAAAGTGCAATAAATATTTCAAATAATCTTATTTATCATTCTAAGAAAAAATCACATTGACATAATACATCAATTTATGAGGGAGAATTTTCCAAAATGAGATATAACTCTTGAATTTATTTTCATAAAACATCAGTTAGCTGATATATTTTATATGTCTTTAAATTTAGAGAGAATTAATTATATCATACCTGAATTAGGAATGATTAATTTTTGTTAAATTTAATTTTGTATGGCATAACACTATGGTGGAAATAACACTATGATGACATACCATTGTGGTTGACATACCATTGTGAGTACATACTATTGTGGTTGACATACCACTGTGAGGACATACCTTCATGGTTAGAATACCACTAGGATGATATACAGTTGTTTTTGACATACAATTGTGATGACATGCCATTATGGTAACACATTATTATATTCCCATGTCATTGTCTTTAATGATATTGGCTTATAATATTGTTGTATTTTCTGGTCATTGTCTTGTTATTTTATTTTTTTCATCCATTTTTAATTAAAAATTATGCTTCTAAACATTTTGAACTGCCCGGTTTATTTCCCAGTTTATGTTATTTCCTGTAACCTAATACATGTTTTTTCTATAATTCCGATTGTGATTTGAAATGGTAATTTTATTTTAGAATGCCTAATATCTCGAATGATATTAAAATATAATTATTTTTATTCCAAACATAACTTGATCCCATCTCCTTTTTCTCTAGATCCTAGTGAGACCTCTGATCATTCAAACCATTTTCCATACCTTATATCGATCTTTCCAGAAAAGTCAGTATACTAAAAATGAATCTTCCTTGCAAGAATTCACCTTATAAATATATATCATCAATAACTCATATCAACAAAGGGTGTTCCTTCTTCTATTTTAGCCGATAATATTGAGCTTTCCAATATTGTTTTTGTATCAGAAATGGAATTCGAATCGATGTTCTTGTTGTCTAGAAAGTCCCTAGTACTCAATGTTCTATAGAACCAAGGATGGTTAGAGTGGTTATTATAAAACAAAAGACCATTATACCTAAATCTAAATTATTATTTTTATTAGAATTTAGAATTTTCTTTTTATCAAGATGGTTTTTATTGGGTAAAGGTCCATATCGAAGGGAAGCTATTTGGTTCCTCATCGATGAAATAATCTAAATGTATGGGTGTACCTCATGATGGAAATAATTATGAAAAAAAAGGAATCATTCTAGAATCTAGTGAATTGTTTATATATTAGGATTATCTTTCTATGTTTAAAAAATATGGAACAACCAGAAGGCCTCTTACCTCAGCGGTGGATGGGGAATATAGGCTACTCTTATATTTGTGCATCACATGATATTCCCAAGAAAGGGTGATTTCACAACATTAATTTACCAAGATGTTTATCTTCTATATCTTGTGATATAAGGTCACTTGATCAATATATGTAGATATCTCAAGCTATATATTTTTGGGATGAAAAAACCATCCTCTAGATCTAACTCTTTGATCTACCCCAAGTTAATTTATTCCATGTTAAAGGACAAGGGCCTAGTATATGAGAATAAAGAGTCTATTGAAGACTGTGGAGGTCTCTACATTATAAGTGTTATTTTTTTTAGGATGAAGAGTAACTAGAATGACAGTATGAAATAGTGGGTTTGAGATTTTGATAAGTTATATTCTGATTATAATCTGGTTGATCATATAACCAGACTGGGGTATAAAGTTGAACAAGACTTGGATCCTATTGAAGTTGTTCACTACTCTAATGAGGATAAGGAAAAATTTGTTTCTGAAAAAGAGGAAGAGAAACCATCTTTTAAGGTAGGTATTAATCTTTAATTGTCTCTAAAATATTCTCTGATTACTTTTGGTGTTTCTACCCACCTAGGAGACTTTCAAAAAAGAGAAAAATTATTGAAAAGTGATGAAGAAGAGACTGAGGTCTCTGTAGAAGAGAAGCATAAAAGTTCCAAATCGACTGAAGTTGATGATGATGATAATGAATTGGAAAAAAGGGAAGATGATGATGAGAATAGAAATGAAAGGGATAAATATGATGGAAATGAAAATGATAATGAATTCAACACAAATGGTGTGAGAGGCCGAATCAAAAGAAAATATGTGGAGATGATTCCAGAACATTAGGATGCACTTACTGAGGTGGGGAAATCACCATCTATGGAGATATTTCATGAAGCACTAGGTGTTGAAAAATTTGAGGCCAGATCTATTTCCACTGGTCAAATAGTTTCTTATTCTACTTTGATGGAATAGTTGAGTGTGATTTCTCCTATAGAACAACATGTGCCTATGTAAGAGAAAATGGTTGTTACTTTTTCTAAGAAAGGTAGTGATGTTCAAATTGATGTGTTGACAACTGATAAGCCTCCAGTAGACATACATATAGATGTAAAATCTATGATTTATGTTCAAAAGGATGATACTTAGCAGTTATTGTCACCTCATACTGATTAATAGACAGATGGTGAACCTGCCATTTTTGAACACTCCTTAGTTTCACAGTGTTCAGATGGTGATTTTTTTTTGATGTGTCGATCATTCCAACTAGTGTGGTACATGCTTCCACTAGATCTGTTTCATTTGTCCTTCCAGATTGATGGATTTATCTAATGGAAGAATAATGGGGAGATTACTTCAATGTTTCAAGGAGTCCACTAAAGAATAGTGGACCTAAGGTTCTAATTGATGGATATCCTAAGGTATCCTTGATATCTACACTAGTTTTTTATGGGATATTGAAAATTTTCTCTCATGTTACAACCATGTCTACTGAACCTAATGTAGAACCATTTTCCATTTCAGTTTATGTAGTCACTAAAGGTAACTTTAATTCTTTTAGTATGAATTTGTTTATTGATTTTATTGTTCAGTTAAAGAATTTAACTTCTAAAAGTGAATTTCATCTATGAGAAAGATATAAGATATATTTTCGAATTGTTTATTCAACATATCCAACCAATGATGATTCATCACATATGATAACTTAAAATTGATAATAATATAATTATAAGTGAGTTAGAGTCTTTCAAGGCTATTATTCATGACTTGAAGTAATCCTTTACTGATTTTCTAGAAGGTATCCTTAAAATTATTATGGATACATCTTTAGCTTCTTCTATTCATTTTTCTCTAGTTCTGGATCTTAATCAGTTAAGAATAGTTGTTAGAGATAATCTTTTATCTACTTTAGCTGGTTCTTGTAGAAGTATCATTGATCCACACCAAGAGAACATTAGTATAATTAGATATAACTCTGATCATTTTATCAAATTTATTTCCAGTTATGCCTATGACATGAAAGCTGACATGAAATATATTACCAAGGACATTAAGTATTATCTTTCACAAATTTACCCAAAGCATGCTATGGAATCAAACATCAAATTCTTTGTTGCGAATTTGAGGATGCCTCCATTGACTCAGGCGTTCAAAGAACAAATAAGACAACTCAAGGAGATGACTCTAGTGTTATACTGATTTATGGAAGAGAAGGCCGATTACTTTATTGAAATTAAAATAGGTTTCCAAATCATATTTTATTTTATAAATCTCCTGAATCAATTTCTTCATGTTCATGGCCAAGTAGGTGTTTCTCAAGAAGATGTTCCCATTACTCCTTGAATATCATGCTTGAAAATTTGTAATACTCTTGAAGTCATTATTTGTGACAATAAAAAGGGAGAGATTAATAAAATCCTAGTTTTAATGATCAAGGAATATTTATTCTATTCGTATTAATGCATTCAATGTTTCTCTGTAAGTAATCATTATTTTGATCTAGGTGAAAGCATTTATCTATGTATGGGTCACCATTGAGAACGAGACACCACCAGGAAATAACACTACCAAAATTTCATATCATTTGACTAAAAATTTGATAAAGTCTGAGACACATTCAGTCAAGAAACCACCATAATTTCATGTTACCAGAACGAAAATTTGTATAAGTACGAGACACTACCAGTATCATGTCACCAGAATAAGATATCACCAGAGTGAGACACAGTCAAGCCTTGAGTCACTGCCACTCTAAGACACCACCACATATTTCTTAACATTAATTTTTGAATAAAATTATTATAATAGTTATATTTATCATATTTAATTCCATTTACTATTTTAATTATTGTATCTTAAATGATTGAAAAAGTGCATTGAAAAGAGTTTTAGAATGTGAAGTATGAGGAAGCAGCTGATCCAGATATACTACTTGCTAATGTGGATAAAAGTTTAGTACACTCCCTCATGCTTAAAAAAGGAAATAGTTTATCAAGTTGACCGATATAAAGATGAGAGTTAATGACTATTGAACAAATATATAGTTGAACATAACAGAAAACGATAAGATATTTCCTCCTACAAATATTCAACTAGAAGCCAAACTACACATTCACATTTACTACTTTCTTATAGTCTACAACACTCTATTATAAAAAATATGAAATGGAATCCGACTAAAGATTCCCTATAGAATCAAATAAAGAGTCACAAGCTACATTGCAACAGACTGGGTATTTCTAAACCCTACACTTTTAGATTGATCTGTTCTATTTTTCTTTATTAATTTTTGAGTAGTGTTTGTGCATGATTTATTTTATACCACGAACACTATCACCAGTGTTGAACTGGAAGATACATGATATCTTCTAAAAAAATCATATATGTTTCTTTCATGGAAAAGAGTGTTAGAGGTCCCTATGTGGAATGTTTATTTTTACTCCCATGTCTAACTATGGAAGAGGTCATGTGTGACTTGGGAAATTTGTAAACTATTGTAAAACCTGATCTATGTTGTGGACATTCATTTTTAGATATATAAACATCATTGTGGTAGGTGATCACCAAGTATAGAGTACAATTTGTCAACATGATATTGAACCTCTTGTATTCAATCATTTTATTGTGTTTTTTAATTTTGTTTTACTTTACTTACACTTTAAAACTAAAATTTATTTTAACTGTAAAAAAATTATATACTTTGATAGTTTATCTTAATTTTTGTTTATATAGTATTTCGATCAAGTAAATGGATTTAAAAGGATCTAATAATATTTTATTTTATTCATCTGATACCTAATAAATATTTATAGAAACCTTTAAAATGATTAAGATATATATCACACAACTTATTTTGATAAAATGGTATGTATTTAAATATTTTTTGGATTTAAAAATAATCTATTTTAGATAGAATGTTTTATTAGGTACTCAATTCACTCCCCACTTCATATACTCACTCTGACCAATAATATATTTACCCATTTTTAGCTAAGAAATTATTTCATGACCATAATTTCTTCACAACATTGCTTTAAAACAGGGATTTTATAAAACATAAATCCCAAAAAACATTCATTATATTGTTGGTTCTTCAATATTTATTATTTTTATTGATATACAATATCATTATAAACTATACTCATAAAAAAATTCCTAAATAAAACTAGAATGTGATCATGTAGCCTATTTTCCTTCAAGATTTAAAACAACCTTATAAATTATAATTTTTTTCCTCCTTGAGTTCCTTATTTTCCTCAATCTTTTGAAAAAACCATGGGCATGACCCAGATGTGGTTTAGGATCCATAATATAGTATATAACCAATTATGTGGGTTTCCACATCATGGTTCCCAATAAAAAACACTTCTTTAATTCCAATATTATATCAAAACTATGACTGATTCCATTACTTCAACAACGACATAGTTTTCTATACATTCTCAAATCAGTATATATACTTCTAAAAACTTCTATAGTACTTCTCTAACTTCATCAGATACCTATATAAGATATAATTAATAATCAAAGTCATGTTAATCAAGACATCACTACATATTAAATATCTAAAGGACAATTTCTCTTCTATAGTATTAACTTTTCTTAATTTGTTAGAGCATTTATAGACATTGTAACATCTTGAACTAACTCACTATTAAAACAGTGGTTGGATGAGTCCCCACATGGCCTCATGTGAGCCTCCCCATATGTCGGAGGCTGCCAAATAGCAGTGTAGATACAATGGTGGTATGTTTGGGAGACTATACCCTCATGATCATATTAGCATATATGTAATATATATATATATAAATCAATAGATGAAAAAATAATAAATAAACGAAATAGAAGAAACTATAATAACTAAGAAACTGGCCAATGCCAAATATATTCAACTATTAATGTCCATGTGATAGTACAAAGAATTGTCTATATAGAAGTTAATACATAAACAACAAACAATTAAATGAAAAAGACCTCAAATTCTATATTCGTGATAATCCGGAGCTCTGTCTCAATCACATTCTCCTACGATCAAATGTACAAATGTAACAACACATGCATGATCTAAGAATCAAAACCTAAAACCATGGGGTTTGTTTCAGTACCCCAATACAATAGTGTCTTGAAAAGTGTCAGAGATATACATAGTAGGCTTCCACCAATAGTTTTCAAAGCTATATAGTCCATGAGTATAAAATAAAACAATTTTAAGGTATATCAAAAGTAATGTAGTGCATTAAATGTAAAATTAAATCAATTCAAGCTTGGGTTCTTCAAGGAACACCCGACTGAAAATACATGCCTCTGTCCATGACATAATATCCTTGATGGTGTGTCACTATGTATATATATATATATATATATATATATATATTGTTGTGTGTGTGTGTGTGAAATGTAAATGTAGTACCATTTATGGCCATATATATATATATATATGCAGTGTTATCCAGGACCCGAGGCATAACTCAAGCATCTAGGCATAATAACACAAGAGTAATTTATTTAATTAAGGAATCAACCAAATCATCCCATCCAATGAACATAGACATGTTTTTAAAATAATAAATGATGTATTGAACTCTAGGTATGCCCATGAAGTTCATGTATAATAGTGGTCAAGAATATAATAAATTCCGATATATCCAACGGGCCCATGCATGGAATTCCTACTTGGTAAACCATATATCAGTCAAGGATTAATGTATGTTATTTTACCAAGGATCCACTCTAAGGAATTCCATATAAGTAACCCATGTTACATTCCATGGAATATTACAATTCATTAAACCAATGACCCTATCCAAGGCATTTCGTGTAAGGAACCCAAGTATCACTCTATGGCCTATTAAAATTAATTAAACCAATGATCCATCCAATGTATTCTATATATGGAACCCAAGTATTCTCAATGGTTCATTATAATTCATGTAACCTCTAAGACTATCCAAGATGTTCCACATAAGAAAGCAGAGTGTCTCTCATTTTATATAAAACCACAATCAACCTATGAGCCTTTCCAGGCATTCCTTATAAGGAACTTGAGTATCACTCAAGGTGTACATAGATTATTCATCCCATGAGATCATAAAAGGGATTAAATAAAAAGGAACCAATGTATTTCTCAAGAATAGAAGAATTCATCTACCCATTTAAATTTACATAATAAAGAAATCCATGTTAGTAAACATGTCATAAATCAATTCAAGTGTGAGATAATAAAGATGTCAAGTCCATAAGAATTCCATATCACATTTCCTATATAAAATTTGTAGAATTTAATTTAAAAATATTAAGAAGGTCTTAAAAACGTCCATACCATTTACAATTAACTAAAAGGACATGAACATGAGCATTCCATTGAAAAAAATTCAATATCTTTATTATATTTTAGCTTTTTATTTGAGAAGAAAATGCACCTCATAGGGGGTTTTATTTTAAACAAAACATGTTTTTTATACTAACTCATATAACATAATCTGAAATTTTCCTTATTAGGGACATTTAAATAAGCCTAAAGAGGTTATTTAATCATATAAATTGATTTATAATCTCAAATCTTTACACTAACACACCCCAAGGATAGTCAAATTTTCTAGTTAAAGCATAAACAGTAATGCTGTATTAGCAACACACACCAAGGCGGAGGTTCAAGTTGTGGTAAAAAACCTCAAATGGTTCAATTTAAATTCACATAAGTAAACTAATATCGGATGTTAGCATTTGAATAATTAATTTCACATTTTGGAAGTGTCACATAGAAATTTCAATGTGTGGAATGACATCAATGTTTATAAAAATTATAGACCTTAAGGAAAAATCCACATACCACCTAACTAATGGTTAGGATGATTAACTCATCCATTATCGAGATTTGATAATATTTAGAATAAGAGAAATCATACTATTATACAAACTCTCTGAAAATAGCGATAATTAACCCATACAAAGAGAACATTGAAGATGGTAAGATAAACAAAGAAAATAACCAAGAGGATTCATAAACTCAATTAAAGGATTAAAACACACCCAATGACTCTTGATAAAAAAAATGAAGGAGAATCGGCCATGGGGAATGGAGAGGTAGGAGAGTGAACTTATAGAGTTTCTTAGATAAATGATTGTAGAAATTGGATGAGACCCATTTAAGGTTGGAGGAAAAAATCATTTTTTCTTTTAATGAGCCACAAAGTTTCATATCATGGTTTGACTAACCATGCGCCGACTATGTGGTTCTACTGTCCAAAGTGGAAACCACCTCGCATGACTAGCATAAAGTTTGACAAACCGTACATAGAACATGCGTCCACCTCTACAACATTATACAAACCTCTAGGACCCTACACTAGGGTTCACAGTTTCCCCTATAGAGATAAATGATTTATTTAAACCATTCCCCTAAAGAACACTCACTACTGTAAAAACTACCTATACCCATGGTTCAAAACCGTGGGTATAGCCCCCAAAACTGTGGGTATAGCCTATACCCACGGTTTTGGGAATTGTGGGGCCGAGTGGCATCACAATAGGGGTATTAGGCTATCCTAACGGTTCATCCAAACTGTGGGTATATATAGGGGTCACCTTGTACCACACCACTATACAGGTGGCATAGGACTTCCCCCATGGTTTGAAAACCGTGGGAATTTATATCTCAAAAAATAGTTGCAGGCGGGACTCGAACCGGGACGCAGCACCGGCAGAACAATGTCTCTAACCAACCAATCTATCGACTTATTTGGTATATACGTATATATTTATATAAATATAATAATATTACTGGTTTTCAAAAAATCGAACGCGCGAAAATAATCAATGCAGGCGGGACTCGAACCCAGGACGCTGCACCGGCGGAACTACCTCTCTAACCAACCAAGCTATCGAGTCATTTTATATTTATATATATATATATGTATATAAATATATTAATATTACCGCTTTTCGAAAAAAGTAAACACACGGTATTTGAACCCACAACCGTTGCGTAGATGAATCGTGACCTGGCCAACTGAGTTGGAAATATTTTGTTAACATTTTCATATATCTATTTACTTATATTGGTAATTATATTAACCCAAACCATGTTCCCACCAATTTTTTTCGTTGTCCTGTGTAATTTTTTTTCCTACCGCTAGCTATACCCACTGTTTTGAAAAACCATGGGTATAGGTCTTCAGAAAAATACACCAATACCCATGGTTTTTCAAAACCGTGGGTATAGGTATTATGAAAAAACTCTATACCCATGGTTTGGCCAAAACCTTGGGTATAGGTCTTTAAAAATAATCTATACCAACGGTTATGGGAAAAACTGTGGGTATAGGTCCCCATATTATCCCTATACCCACGGTTTTCTAAAACCGTGGGTATAGGCCCATTTTCCAGCAGTTAGTAGTCTCATGGATTAGAAAACATAGTTAGTACTAACCATGCACCAACAATTATATTTTTATTTTTATTTAAAATTATATAATAATATAAAATAATAATAGAAAAAATATAAAATTATATATTAAAATTTATATATTATAAAATATTTATATTATATATTCTAAAGTATTTATATATTATATATTTTTACTATATATATAATAAAAATTTTATAAAGCCTCTATCTATTTATCTTGAGATAGAGTTTTCAGAGCATGACACACTTAAAACATATCCAAACTTCTGAGACAACATCTAATCCATATCCCCAATCTAGAAATAATAGATTTAAGTTTTCCATTGCTTAAAATTAAATTCTGAATCGTGGTTTAACATTTGGCTTGTCCAACAAATAACAAATTTAAATTCAATTGGAAATTTCCATGGTTCAAAAACAGGGGATCTTACTATATACCCACCTTAAAACTTCTCATCCCCAAGAATCATTTGGTAATATCAAATATTCACCCAACCTACTCAAATCATGAATTTTAGTTAAAATGGTTGTATTTTATTTCTAAACACATAATGAACCTCCAATCAACTATTTATGTGTATGATGTATAATCCATTAAAACATAATCTAATACATATAACCAAAACTGGAACATCAATACAATGCTTACTTTTTCCCATTTAACCCAAGACACAATCACATTGATACACCTTTCCTTATCCAACTCAATGTTCTTACCACCATAGGTTATAAAATTTAACAACAAATTTTGATCCATGGTACTCTCCACCTTCTGAATTGAGTAAATGAAAAAACCCTTAATACTCTAACAATGTACTTCATCATTATTCTTAACTGATTGAACAGTTCCCGATTGACCAAACTTATCCAAGTCTCACAATATATTCAATGAAATTCCTTGGATATCCTTTTTCACTTCCCTCATATCATCATGAAGACATTCTTGAAGCATTTTTTCATCGACTGTATGAATATAAACAATAAAACGCAATTCGGTTCACTATTAGTCGACTATCTCCACATATGTCCAGCTTCAATAACTGATGCATCTAAAAACTTAATAAAGAGACCTTTATACTAAGGTACCTCAAGATCACTTTAAGCACATTCATCATAGAATTTAATTGACTTTAGATAACTTCTCTAGATAAACTGATTATTCCTATTATCAATCCTCAACACAAATATAGGTGTATGTCCAATCCCACACCCATGGATCAAAACAATCAAAACATATTACTTGAGCCTGACCATAAGTTTGGGATAAAATCATAATCAGCTATTTGCATCCAAGGAGCTCATCCAAGGTATTCCATTAGTTAGTATTTAAAAAATAGACATCAATACATTTCTAAAATGTCCATGTATAAAGAAAACTGAAAGAGCCCAATAGTTGTATCTCTCCTGGTGATCGAGTCAGAGAATTGATTGGTGTTTACGAGTCCATCCAATGTCTTTTGACATGGGAATTCAAGCATCACTCATGAAAATCTATGCTCCTAAAAACATCCATGATCCTAACAGATAACTCTAAAGGATTATATTTATCAATTCAACAAGGAATTTAACTTTCAATTTTAGCTCGATGTATAACCGATGCTCTGGAAGAATACCCTAGATGATTTCAATATAAAGAGCATGATCCCCACTAAGGCTATGGTAAAGTAAGATAATAGTAATGATCAACAAGAAAAATTTAAGACACTACCATTGTATCCAATAAGAAGTGAACATCATGGTTTCCAACCAATCATATCGAATTATGAATAAGAAAGAATAGTTGAACCATTTTATCATCAAGTACTACAACAAAACGGGTTTTTAACAGCAGAAGAATTTATTAGTGATAGAAAAAAAAATCACTTATAAAGGTTCCCCTAATCATCTATAAAATAATTGTATATAAAGCATACCTTTTATCAGCAATTTTTTTAGCGCTGATAAAAGGTACCATTTATCAACTCTTTTTTTAGTGTGGATAAAGGGTAACCTTTAACATCACATTTCATTAGCACTGATAAAAGGTAAACTTTATCAGCGCATTATTTTTACCTCTAATAAAGGCCACGGATAAAAATAAATAAATAAATAATAAAAATTATTTTATTTAAAAAAATTATTAATATTATTATTTATTTATTTATTATTAAAAATGAATAAATTAATTATAATATATATGAATTATAAATACTAATAAATAGTATATAATAAATATATAGATATCTGTATAATAAAAAATACAATCATAAAAATTATAAATAACTAAATTAAGAAAAATATTAAACATTTAATTAATTAATTAATTAATGATAATATTCATAAATAGTTTCTTTTTAATATATATCTATATGATTGTATATATATAAGATTTATATAATACAAATTATTTATTATTTACATTAAATAAGTCATATATTTATTGATGAATGGTTTATAATTAATAATTAACATGAATTACAAATAACGACTTATTACATCGAGTAATGGACATAATTGAATATCGTTTTATTTTTCAATTTAACATATATGAAATGGGAGATATATTTTTTTCACATATATATATATATATATATATATATATATATATATATATATCTGTGTGTGTGTGTAATTAAGGGATTTTTATATTCAACGAACACTCAAAAATATTTACATAAAGAAACCTTATATAGAAACACAAACACCTAATATTTATGTAATTTATTAAAATTTTAGTATTAATTTTAGAATTTCATTATAAATACATTTATTATATCATTTTTTTAATTGGTGAAATTTATTTATTTATTTTAAATTTTTTACTACAAGGTATTAATTCATTTAAAATATTTTTTTTTCTTTTTTAGTTTTTTTGGGAATTTAATAAATTTCAATTTCTTATTTATATATATATTTAATATCATTTAATATTTTCATTATGAATTAATATTTATTTAAATATATATCCACATTTTAAAAAAAATTATATTTAATTAATAAAACTTATCAATTTTTTCATTATCTTTCCAGTGTACTCATTTTTCATTATTCGATTTCATTCATTTTTAACACGCATGAACTTAATATTAAATATTCATTAATAATTTTAAAAATATATTTTTAAATAAATATTTATAAATAAATATATTTATAAATTTATACATTTATATATTTATAATTATAAATAAATATTATTTTTCAAAAAATAATTTATATAATTATAAATAAATAATTATATATATTCAAAAAATTACCAAAGTATAATAAATTTATTTAAATAATGAACATGTCTTCTAATTTAATATTTATATATATTTATTAAATTTATATACAATTATACAAAATATATAAAATTATTTAAATATATAAATATATAAATATTATTTAAAAACATTATATAATTATAAAGAGTTTATTTTTTAAATAATCGTTAAATTATTATAAATATATTTAAATAATGAATATATTTTCTATATTTATATTTTATTTATATTTATTAAATATATATAATTATATAAATATATTGACAAAAATTTTATTTAGAATTTATAAATCATGTATCATCACTAAAGTTTTAGTGTTGATAAAGATACATTTTATAATCACTTTTTTTAGCACTGGTAAAGATACCTTTAATCAATGCATTTTATTTTTGCATTAATAAAAGGGATCTTTATCAGTGTTTTTTAGAATCATAGAAAAAGTTTCCAAATCTATTTAAATAACCCTAACTAGTTACAAGCTAGTCATGATATTTGAAGGTTTCTACAGAAACCATCTGCTACTGACACTCATCCTCATTGAATCCAATTTCAAAACAAGGCTCAAACAATTCCAAGGCTCAAATCCAAGGATTGAATGATTCATGGTCCGAATGATTCAATGGTTTGTTGGGATTCCATGTTTGGAGATATCTCTACATTCTTTTGATTGATTCAATGTTTCAATAAATGTATGTAATTTTATCCTCCCCACTTATTGATTATGTATAGGGTGCTTAAATAATATTTAAGTATGATTAATAAGTGACTATTTAGTTTGAATTAGGATTATGTTTATTATTATCGGTCACTATTTTTTTCTTTTTTAAAAGGGTTCGGGTGGTTTTAGTAATGGTTTTTTAATTTTGGATTTAGGGTTTTGTAATGATGTGGTTGTGATGGTGGGGGTTTAGTTGATGATGTGTTGTTATCATTATGGTGGTGTCTTGGTCAGTTGCTCCCTAAAGGGGATGGTTGCAGCTATTATAGCAGTGATGGAATGGGGATGGTGCCTATTTGCAAAGGATAGTGTGGTGGGTGATGTGATATTATGAGGGGATAGTGGGATTATTCCTCATTTTCTAGGTAGCATGGGATATGGTTATATGAATTAAATTTATGATGGGTAATTGACTAGAAAGTGGTGAGCAATGGGTTAATTAATGAACTGATTCTAAATTTAGTTTCAAATAAAATATGTTAAGACTATAATGAATATGAATAAGGAAAAAACAAATGAATTCAAAGTGAAAAGTGGATAAATAAATATAATGTGGATAATAGTGGTGAATCTAGAATTTAATAATGATGTGATTAAATGGTAAGTTGATAATTTTTATTGGGATTGGTTTGTGGTCAGGTAGAAATGTCTAGTATTTTGGTAGTAGTTGTTGGTTCAAGGGAGCTGGGTGATGTGGCTTAAGAAATTCAGGGTAATGAAGGAAAATATAATTGTGAGTTAAAACTTAGGTTGAGATTTTGTGGATTATTATAAGGATTAATTTACACTTAATCAACACCTTGAAAACAATACGAAACCTCAATCCCAAGATCTAAAATGATTAAAACATATTCCATTCATAAAAAATATAGAACATATGTATACATTTTACAAAAGTTAATCTACTAATAATTTCATTATAGTGGTTTGTTGAACATGCCTTATATCCAACTGAATTTATCCATCCTTTATTATGCATCCATAGGTTGAATAAATCACCCAAATTTAGAGTGGGGTTATTTATCTCCAAGAAATGATAGTGCACCAGTATGTAAAATAGGAGGAAGAAAAGAGATTCCCAGGGGGAATGAGCTCCTTAAGGATTAGGCAAGAATGCATATCCATCCTCAGGGGAACTATGACTTTTTATATTCCTCAAAGATACTTCTATAGTGTTCATGAATTTACTAATATGTTACAAGTATATTAATTTGGTCAAAACTCACTATGAACTTTATCTATGTTTTTAGAAAATCTTGACAATCCTTCATATAGCCACTTAATTTGTCACATGTTCAATAGATTTCATTCAATTGTTTAAATTCATTCTCCAAATTTATATTTGATGATATTTATAACTTTAAAAATACTTTTTTTAGGAGTGGGTCATCTCTCCTTTAACTTAAAACCTCTATATCTTTGATAATTACTGTAATTTGTCTCATTATGAAAAACAATTTATACTATATTCCCAACTTCACCATAGAACCCATAATGTCCATGAAAATGAAATTATCTTATAAATCCTACTCTTTATCTTCTTGAAAATATTTATTACTTTCAACCTTTCAAGACATAATTCTTGAATCAATTTATCAACTAAGAATTTTGAGATGTTTAAAACATTTATCATTATTTGGTATATTCTTTTTCTAAAATTATTTTTTCTATTCATTATTAATTTTTAATTGAAATTGAAATTATAATTTTTGAGATTTTTTCAAATATTTGATATACCATTAATATTAAATGTAATAATTCTGTAGGTTTTTACATTTATTTTTCCAAAAATTTGAATGGGGTTATCAAATTCTATATATGTTGGAATAATTATTGGAAATAATTTTTAGGTATTCATTGTTTTAGGTTTTCATGTATTTGTTCTTCCCATACGAATCTCTAGTTACCAGCCTTGTATGTGAAATTAACCTTTATTTATCAAAATGTTTAATAAATACATTTTTATATCTTCTAGTTGATTGAGTGACAGTTTAATATTCTTGTTTTTCATATTTGGATTTTTTATTACTCCTTAATTTGATATATTGTATTTTGAATGAATTCAAAGTACAACACCTACCGTAGTGGAATAATTATTTTATTTTATTCAAATATCCATTTTCTTCAAATCCTACTAAAATTGATTCAAAAAATCAAATGTTGGGTTTTCTATATTAGAATTATTTATAACTTTCACCATTGATAATGAATATATTGGCTATATTTATTTATTTAAATGACAAAATGAATATTTTATGAACCCAATCCGATGGATATGAATGAAAAATAGATTTTCTATAATCGTTTGAAAAAATAGCAGGATGATGGAGTTAAATAGTTCATTATGTTTTTAATATATCATGAATACAACCCCTATCAAATCCCCTTTCTTTTTTTATGTTGTTGTTATTAAAGAAAAATTAGTCTGAAAGAGTTGGATGAAAATTTGATTTTTCATAGAATAGATCAGAGCTATAAATTTTGGACAAAACACAAAGAAATAATGAACATACACACTGATTGGTATGATAAAGTAGTTTATGGATAATTTGATAAGAATACCAGTGTAAATGGTGATGGAGATTGCATGAAAGAAATAAAAATGTAAATTGAATACCACCTTCTTTATAGTCCAAATTTTTTTAATAAGTTAAATAGTTATTCTAAGTGACCATTGTATACCAGTTTTACTAAATACAAAACTTTTTCAGCTATATAGATGTTATATTATTTCAAAGCTAGTAGTGGATGTAGTCACATCATCTTTATAGAACTGCTTGGTCTCCTAAATAATATACTACCAGGATAAAATGAAATACCTTGTTGAACAAATGATGGTAAAAGAATGCTATATTCATTGGAAATGATCTCTAGAAAAATAATTGTCTGTCTAATGATTTAATATGTTTTCACAAAGACCATGATGCAATACTAAAATTCCCTAAGTGTGGTGCAGATCGATACAAAACAATGAATCAAACTCCTTAGAAATAGGTATGTTAATTTCCTATCATTCCATGGTTCAGAATACTATATGGATATCAGGAAACCACGAGATGATTGAGATGGAATGAAGATACAAGAATCAAAGATGGAAACCTAAGACATTTTTTCGTAGTTATTTGAAACATGTGTTCTAGTTTTAAGAATCACTACTTCCAGGTAGTTTCTATTTGATTTATTCATGGAATTGGAATCTTCCAACAGTTCTTTATCCAAAAGGGACATAATTTCCAAAGGAAGGAATTTGTAAAGTGTGACCTTTACGATACTTAAGAACATGTATTGTTCAAGAGGATGGGAGGACAGACTCATCACACCATTTTGGGGGGGAATTATTGTCTACTCTGGGAACGTCTTTGTAAATTTAAGATATTTTCATGAATCCTTATTAATTCAACAAGAATAACATAATTTCCCCTTGTAATTTTCAATCATTTATTAACATGTATAAAATTTAGAATCATCAATATGTATTAAAAGTTATTTATTAATTGAGATATCTATTTGTATTTGAGATTCTCCATTAATTGTATCCTCTCATATACTATTTAGAGATTATTTTAATCATCTTTATTATGATGTTGGTTTTTAAGCCACTCAGTGGGGAACCCTTGAATTTATTGTCATCTAGGGAGAGGAATTTTTTTTTGATATTGGGATCATGCCCAAGAAATGGGTTACCTGCGTATCCTTGTAAAATGAATCAAAACCCTCAGATTTCGGTGTCTCATAATGGGACACATCATACCTTTTAATTACATGTGATTAGGAATGAGTCGTACATTTTAATGTCATGTAGTATGGACATCTAAGTAGAAGGTGATTAGTCAAATTTTGGTGTGGGACTTTTTTCGAGGCAGAGCAAGGAACATGGAACGAATATGGATTTCCAAGTAAGATTATAACCTTTTGGGAATATGGCCCATGGAGAACATGGTTGATTTGAAATGTTGGTTTTGTACCTCAAGGAGGCTTCCTACGTATTTCATGTGGATGTGAATCAAATACCACGTAGCTCTATGAGTCTCATGTGAGAGTATAGTCCTTTGAAAGAATTGATTTTGGGCTTACTTCCTGAAAACAATTCCTTGATAATTTTAGGGGTTTAATTTTGTTCTTATTTATAAAAAGGATTCCTAGATTAAGGGAATTAGGGTTCGTTTGATTCATGAAGAGGATATCCAGTGAGCTCGAGACTTGAGAAGGCTTCCTATGTATCCTGATTATGGTGTGAATTAGAGTTATCGTAGTTCATTATGTCGTGAAAATATTGGGACCATAAAAATTCTCTAAACCCTTATGATTCATGCTCGGTTTACGAAATAAGAGGATGTAAAAGATTCAATAAAGGCACCCATACACTTTCCCTCCTCTACTGGGGGTGGAGGGAGAGCCTACGACGGCTATGATGGATGAGGGCAAGGTGACGAGCCCTCCCTCTGTTCTCTTCACATTGGATAAGGGCCCAATGAAAGGAAGAAAAGATGAAAGGTAAGGGGATTACATCAGGATGGTTTCCCTAAAATTTATCCTGGTATAGGAGGGGGACTTTTCATTCACTTGAATGTAAAATAAAGTGTGAAACTTACCTTCCCTACAATAAAACCTAAGGTTTGGGGTCTCTTTGAGAAAGGAGAGGTTAGGACCCAAACCCTTCTCCAAAACGAGAGCTACCCAACACTATTCTTGGGAGAAAGGTCCATGTGACTGCTGATATAAAAACCCATAGACACTTTATGCATCCTAACCCCATTACAAAACAAATGTTGGAAACCTCTAACTAGAGATATACAAACTCAAATAGGAGACATGTTGATGTTATTTTTCCAAGGATTTGATGAATCATGAGGTTTTGTTGGAAGTATGAACAAAATCCCTTTAAAATAACGGATCTAATGAAAAATAATCCTTTCCAGGCATGGAATTGAAGAGGTCTTGATGGATAGTAGATTGATGAGAGTATTTGAATCAAAGATGGGTATCCAAGTTGATAGGTGAGCGCATGTATGGGTGAGAAAGTAGGCTTGGGTGACCTGATATTGACTTAAGTGATGCAACACCTTTATGAAAATACTTGGGCGAGGCCGAGCTCAAAACTTGAACAGTATTCACAAGTGATCACATAAGTTGGGTGCTCAATTTTTTGTAAAATGAATAGGTGGTGAACAAGTATTTCTAATTTAGGGAGGTTAGGTGCTTTAGGGATGCAAATTTTATGGTTTTCAAACATTAGAAGGACATAAGTAAAATAATCCTCCTTTAAATCCTCTGCTCAATGTTTTGAAGAGCTACCTTGACAATTTCCAAATACTGAGGTGAAATCCTAGGGCGACCAGATTTGCAATTGGGCTTTAGGAAAGTTCATCCATACAAATGAAGACCCCAAGGGTCTATTTACAGGAAAATATAGGACCTTAGGAGAATTAAGTTTGGGTGCATATATAGGTTGTGCGATAGATTGGGGTGCTCAAGTAGGTTGTGCGCTAACACCCTTTTAGTCTTACTAAGCCAACCAAAAACTCATATCTTTTAATTTATTGATTTTCTTTATGTATTTTCCCCTTTTATTTCTAAGGTATTTCCCCATGTCATTTTTCAGACTCTTTGATGGAACAGAGTGTCAACCCCCCCCCCCCCCTAAGAATTGGATCTAGAATGAAAAGAGAATCCTATACTTATGTAAAGTAATAAAGAAGAAAGAAAAGAGTACTAGGGGGCATGAGTTTTTTGCACAGAGAGAAACTTGCCC
Organism: Viscum album; assembly: GCA_963277665.1. NCBI lineage: Eukaryota > Viridiplantae > Streptophyta > Magnoliopsida > Santalales > Viscaceae > Viscum > Viscum album. The sequence goes on along the minus strand of OY728155.1, from coordinate 183,524,357 downwards.
TGAAATATGGTAGCGTGTAGGATTATGGCATGTAGGGTGACGTCCCTCTCTTATATATAGTGGCTTAACTTCCGTGAAAATACTCTACACTTCTGTAATTTCATCTCTCGGAATGCAAGTCTTCTTTCACTCAAATGCTTCTGTTTCACCGCACTTCTTCTGTACATTTTTTAGTTGCGCGCTATAACTGGATCACTACACTTGTGTGCTGATTTATAATTGAGATCCATGTTTAATACTTGCACGCCTTAATGTATTTGCTGATTATTTTTCAAACACTGAAAATGAACTTACATAAAAGATGATTTATATCTTTTTGTAGGTTGAATAACTCCCAAAATAATCGGAACTGCTGATGAGATTTCCAGCAAGTGGATTGATGACATGATAAATGTCATTGGTCATGATTACTTTGATGTTTGTGACACCACCCTTCCAGACCAAGGAACATATTTGAAAAATTATCATTTCAAATTTCCCTAAAGAACCTATCTGCCTTTGTATAGATACAACCATTTGTAGGATGTCAGTATTCCAGAACCAAAGAACTAGGTCACACATTCTGGATTTTAGGATTTTACCAACTTCTCATCTACAGATGTTTCTATTGCGAACTCATTTATTAATGTTGGGAAAACAAACAAAATCTTTTATCATGCATCATAGCTTGTGTGCTCCAGACTTGAAAGCACACACACTCGAGCTGCAAACACTTTTATTCATCCATCTCTCAGGATTCTTGGATAGATTAGTCCAATGTTTGGAACAAAAGTTGGGATATTCTCCTAGGAGGAGGTGTAAAACCCTCATAGATGTAAGTATACTGGGTTCATAAGACATATGATGAATTTATAGATAACTTAAAAGGCGTCGGGGTTTATGAGGTTGTCTGGGTTGGGAAAACTTATGTGTAAAAGAATGATGATTTCAAGACAAAAATATTTAGCTGATGCATCCTTGAGACTAATTCCATCCATTTAACACATGGAGAGGTAGGCATCAGCTTATGGGACGTTTACCAAATTTTTGGAGCTCAAATTCTTAGAGACATGTATGATGATTTTATTCCTTCAAAGGTGACATGGAATAACTTGAAGAAGACATCATCTTTGGTTCATGATTTGATTAAAATATTTAACAAACTCAAGAACACGACCACCATGAAGTCTCACATCTTGAGAGATATTCATCTAGAGGAATGGATGTAAATATTTTTAATAAAGAAGAAGGAAAAGGGTCCCACCTCCACCCATCCGACAAGATGTCCAAGGGTATAGAAGAGATGTACTCCTAACACCTTCTGGCCAACATTAGAGAAAGGAGAATTTGATAAATGGGGATATGAAGTCAATCCAGAAATTCCAGCAAAGACACATCTAGTAGGTTATTTAGCTATGTGGATCAGTGTGTATTTTTTACCAGTCCAAGACTCTATAGAAGGCGTGAGGCCAGGAACATTGGTTATTGTAGCAAAGCTAGCATAGAAAAGGATGGTAGTGTTGGAAACTCTTGTTTTGGCCAAGATTCATAGGATTTTGCTGCAAATTTACAAAGGAAAGTCTCCCTTTAGGATAGCAGGACCATTCCAGGTGTTGTGGGGATGGATCACTATTCACTTTAGAACATATGTTGTAAAAAGTGGGGTAATGGTTTTTGGAAGTCCTTTCTGACCATCTGTTCAGACTTTTTCCGGTATTTCACCTTTATCTTTGAACGCTTATGACATCAAGGCTAGATTAGGAATGCATAAGGATTTTTATTTCTTTCCTTATGGGAACCCTCTTACTGGGTGATTTTTTTATGATGGGATGACGAGTTTAGAGTTCAGGGCATACATTCTGGCTTGCAGAGAAGGTGTACTAGCCACAAGTATTGACGATGAAATCATATGTGAGGCCTACACTCCATATTAATTTTCGAATCAATTCAAATGTCTACAAAAAAAAATTCATATCTCCTCTTGTTCAAGTCAGATTAGAGAAACATCAAATGGTTACCAGAAATATATGTTTGTTGACATCCATGGAGAAGACTGGGGTAGTATTTAATTTACCTGCTACTCTTGCAGTAAGCATATTGACTATTTGGTATGCCGAAGACTAGGTTGTATCTTACCCTGAAGGGGTATTAAATCATGTTGTTCCTCGAGTGCGGATGAATAGAAGTAGGAGGAGGGAACTCTTTCTTTGGATTATAATTCTTCATCATTATGGGTCGACTCGCGAGAGCCAGACATTGGAGGTGATGATGTTCCAAATTCACTGAAGAGACCTCATGCCTGATATAACCCACATTCCATAATTAAAAGAGCCACCCCATCAATACCTACCGAAGTTGTATCAAAGTGATCTGGTCTCCGTCATTCTAAAGAGTGCATGTTCCATTTTCTCATCCCCCATCCATGACTATGGGGGTTGGGAAGAAACTCAAATCCAATTCTACGTAATCCTATTCACAACCTTCTAACATACACTCTGAATATATATGACCAAAGGTTGTTCAAACATGGCAAAGTCTGTACTGTAATGCTAAAACAATGTGGATGGATCTACGTGAAGGACTACATATTCTAAGAGTAGGGGATTTACGGGCTTATTCTAACATTTTTTTAAGGATAATCCCAATGAGGTGGGGACCTACACATGAGAGTTGGAAATAATCATACATTCCATCGATGAATCAATTCCAACCACAAAGAGGGTGAAGTAAATGATAGATCATGGTACCAATAAAGGGATTAGTCCTTCATTAGATGAATAATGGAGTGACTTTGTAGATCCCGGGGATGCAGGTTTCCCTTCCCTCACATTCTATTCTACTTTTAAATTTTAATTTAAGTCAAATCATTATTGCTCTGGAAAAATATCATCTTAAATTCGAGGTTGTTAAAGGAAAGATAACTAAAGTTCCTTCACCACAGTATTGACCCGGAGGCACTACTCTTGAAGCTTCCAGATCACCTTGTGACTTGGAAGAAATATCTCAAGGCCAATAGTCCATGGAGGATGAAATATAGATGGTATTGGTATCTCCAATACTTTTCTCTAGAGATGATGATGCAAACCCTCCTAAGAAGGTGAAGAACCAAAATGACCGAAGAAAGAGAGTCATGGTTAAGTGCTTTCTTATTAGTTATAAGCCTTACTAATGATCATGTACTTTAGTCTTTATTCATAAAAAAGTGGATATATTTCTTGGAATTATAGGGGTTTCTTTATTTTGTTCTTTAAATGAAACTACTGATAAGATTCAAGGAACCACAGAGGGTCTGCTAAACAGGCACAAATTCCAGACAATCTGATGGTTCCTAAGGAGGAATTGAGGCACGAGGAACCAACACCCATTCCCAGCACTATCCCCATTCATGTTACATCTTGTGATACTTTAGGTTCATCACATGAACCAGAACATTTGGAAACAATAGAATATAACCTCACAACTGTTGCTGAGGAAGCTACACTGGGTCTAAGGTTTCTGGTGGATGGTTGTGAAGAAAAAATGCAAAGTGTTCCCACGGGTGAGAATAACCTGAGATCTGAGATATCATTGGATGAAATAATGAACCTTGGATTTTCTTTTGAAGATGTTTTAGAACATATTAATATAACAAATGATTTTGATGATTTTGAAGTTCCTTGTATATAATCAACTAGACGTGAGTTTTCATTATTATTCTTTTTAATCTTCTTATGATTAACATTCTAACCATGATTGGTTGAAATATGAAGTTCCATCTAATGAAACTACTACTGAAACGATACTTGAAGGAAGTATTGATATTAATGTCAATACCCTAATTGCGGATACATTAGATCAAATGAATCTTGAGAAATAAAATCTTCTTGAGATTAATTTTAAATATCCTGAGCCAATTAAATATAGAACTCCCCACATAGAAAAATCAAATAGAAATGTTGAAACTCAGAATATTGGGGAGGAGTCTTCTCAACATGATGACATAATATTAGGTAAGAGATACTAATATTGTGATTATACTCACTTTTTTATTCCTTAAAGAAAACCAAAACCATAATTTTTTATTTACCATATAGGGCTATCAACTTCAATGGATAGGTACGGAGTTGAGGCCTCTACATCATCCCAAATAGTACTAGAATGTGAAGTAGCCATTCTTCCGGAAGGAGCAGAATAGAGCACTTCTTTAAGTGCATTATTCCCAGAATACATTCCCCCTTATGACAGTGACTCTGAATCAGACCTAGAACTATATAAGGCTCTTTATCTTTCATTCTTCAATGTATGAAAAAACATATGGAAGATAATATGTAAAATTCCTCTTAAGGAACTAACTTCAAGAATTCTATGACTTTTATCTCTATTTATCACGTTGGGATTTGGAAATTTCGAGTACCTTGAAGTTCATACTGTGGTGAAAGAGATTATTCTAAAGTGGTAATAAGTGCAGAAGCTTCAGAAAGACTTCATAAAATACCAACTGTCAATCAATATTTAATAGTTTCAGGAAACATTGTCCCAGGACGATCCTAATCACGCTGCAATGTTAAATGGATTGAAGTAGACAATTTAAGAAAAGACTATTCACCAGCTTCATCCTCAATAGGAATTAGATGTTATTAAAGGGGACCTTGACCAAATTTATAGATTATTAGTAGAAGCTCAAAAATATGGTGCAAAGTCCACTGTAGATTCTAAAGTATCACATCATCATGCTGAAGAGTGCGAAGATGGTCAAATAAACGATCTTCAATATGCAGTTTATGGGTCTTAAGAGGCTATCAATCAAATGAATAATTATGTAGAAATCCTTTTATAATTTCTATTTTCTGAAAAGATATAGACTCCAATTTTTGGATGCTTCTCTGTGAAAATTTTCATAAATGAAAATAATTTTGTCTTCAATCATTTGTGTTTTCACCCTCACTAATTTCCTTTTTTTACCTAGGCTATTGGGCCTTGTAATCATAGTTTGATTTATCTGGGGTTATATCGAAAACCCAGTAAAATTTATATATTTTGAATTTTATTGCTCAATATTACCTAAACCATACAAAATGTACATTCAGTGAGCTGGGACTCAACTTTGGTTCAGATTTCCCTTCACAGGTTCTCAATACGGTGAGTATTATGTCTCTTATCAGTTTAGAGTCATGCATGTTAGACTATAAAGGGCCAGTGTTTAAGGTTGAATAGATTTGACCATAAATATTTAAATTAGATCCCAAAAAAGACTCGGTGGCTAATACTTTCCTTAATATTCTTTAAATATTTCCAAGGAGAATCCCGATCAATGATTTTTATGGTCACTAAATTTAAAATTTGTATCAACATAGGGGGAGTCTCCTCCAATAACAAAGTTACCATTATTTGAAAAACTAGTTACCAGAGTTGTGTTATGCTGGGCCAACTAGGGAATATGATTCTTATCCATTAGTGGCATGTTTTGGATGACACGGACATTATGTAGGAAAATTATGGAAGGCCACGTAAGGTAACATACTACATAGTCAAGAAAAAGAGCTCTTAAGAATTTAACATTTTACTACTGATAGACAAGGGAAAATAATGTTTGGCTGACTCAAGACCACAGTGGGTGGTTTTTCCAAGGAAAATAATTTTAAGAATAATGGGATATTTGTACCGACATACATAATGAATAATAAAAACATTTCTATATAAATTTGTTTTATAAGGATTGGTTTGAATTTTATTAGAAATAGGGATTTATAATATAAAACTATGCAGTTTTAATTCATGTAGTGGGGACATTGTATTGTGAAGTTTTAAGTCATGTAGTAAGGAAACTATACTATGCATTTTTATGTCATGTAGTGAGGGCATTGTATTGTGTAGTTTTATGTCATGCAGGGAGGACATTATGTGGGCTTAATTTAAGGACTTTATCTTTGACCAATGGTATGAGATTCTCCATATTTTTTGATAATTTTTTAGAAATTTACTACCATATTTAGGTATGGAATGTAAAATTGTAAACTGTGATTTATGAATTTCAGAATCTGAAGGATTTTATGGGAAAAGGTCTAAAAGCATTAGAGGAAGTCTTTTCCAAGAACGAAGTTACCATTATTTGAGAAAACTGTTATGGGGGTTATAATATGCCAGGCCAATTAGGGTATATGTTGCGTAGCCAATTAGTGGCATATTTGGACTGACAAGCTTGTTATGTAGGCACATTTTATGCACGGTCACCTAATGGAACATACTGCATAGTCAAGCAAAAAGAGCTCTTGTAAGTTTGGCATTATATTGTTGAAAACTAAAGAAATTTAATGGAGGTTAAGATTTTTCGAAGCTTAGAATTTGGTTTATGGATGTATGTACCTAAATATGGAGAGGGTATTTCCAACCATGGTTTTCAAATAATCAAAAAAATAGTGTTTCTACGAGGTTTTGACCCAATTGTAGGAAGTATGGTGTTTGTATTTTTGGGTCATATGACTAGGACAAGAAATGGAAACAATATATGATATGTGGTCAAGTGATCCAAGGTTATTTTCATATTTATTTGAACATGTGGAAATGGAAATGTGTAAACCATAGTCTTGAAGGCTTTCAGATCGAGAGAAAAGTAGTGAGACCAATATACATGAATTACTATTTTAAAATACAGGTTCTTGTATATCGTCATCAAAGTTTGAAGGGAGAAAAAATACACTTTAACCAAAAAAAATTACCATCATTTGACAAACCCGTTATGGGGGATGTATTATGCAGGGCCAACTGGGACATATATTGCATAGCCAAATAGTGTCATCTTTTGACCGACAAACCCAATATGTAGGAAACTTATGTAAGGCCACTTAAGGGAACATACTGCAAAGTCAGACAAAAGAGCTCTCAGATATTAGCAACTATGTCACCAGAAATCTAATGAAATATTATGATGATATGAAAATATTAAAGATTAAGAGTGTGAAATATGGAAAGAGGTAATTCTAAATGAATACGAGAAATATTTGAATCAGTACTGACCTTGAATTTGGAATCTCTTACATAGATCTAATTCGTTTGTAAAATGGGGACATTCTTGCTTCCTTGATGAGTTCTCTGAGGAGATAACCTAAAATAAAAGTTTTCTGCATAGATTATTTTTAATATATGCAAAAGAGAGGGAAAATAAATTTCCTCATGGATGAGACTAGGATTTAAGGCATAGTCATCACTACATATCTCAATGGGATGAGAATCAATCCACACGTAGTTCTTAAAAGGACCGTGTAGTTTATCATCATACGGTGGGGACGTCTGTTGTGCCTTTTAAGGTCTTATAGCCATGACCATTGATATCCCCAAAAAGGAATTGAGACACCTTATTTATAAAAAGAAACCTTTTACCCAATCCCTAAGTCCATGTGATCTATTCTTGGTGTGAGAAACAAGGAGGAATAAAGGTTTCTCCTTTAACAAAAAGATGATGCAAGTGAACTGTATGGGTATTATAATTAGGTGATGGTTGAACCAGAGAATAGGACCTAGGCTCACTACGTATCTTATTTGAGAAAGAATCAATCCAATCATAGTACTTGGACTTCTAAGAAGTTTAACGTAATGCTTTAAGGACGAACATGATTTGAAATAAAAATAAAGTCATGTGGTAGATGGACTAAGAGATCAAACACAAATGTCACTACATTTCATGAAAGGGTAAAGAATCAAGACAAACATAGTTCTTTAAACATTCCCTATACAGGTTTTATTCTTATATATAAGGAAAAAGGTTTTTTAAGGAACATGGTTGGGACCAATATTGGATATCTAGGCATCTCTATGTATCTCATTGAAAATGAGGATCAATCCGTACGTATTTCTTCAAACTATCATTCCTCATTCCAATCGAATTTGACATGACGAATGGGGGATTTGACATGTTATGAAAGAACGGTTAAAAATAATACATGAAATAGTATAAGAACCAAACCATATATCTTAAAGAAGCACTCTGTATAGATTTGATTCATATACAGGAGGAGAAAAGAAAAAAGAATATTTTTTTGATTGCAGATGGGCCCAAAATTGGAGATCTAGGCATCTCTATGTATCTCATTGTAAATAATAATCAATCCATACATTGTTCTTGAAAGAAGGTCCGTATGTAGATCTAACATTGACATAGGGAAAAGAGGGACTAATGTGACACTAAGGAGTAGAAATGATATCAATGATGTTTGCTTATGGAATCTCCTAACGTCAAGTAGAGAAGATGTGTATCATGTAGTTTAATGTCACGCAATAAGGACAAATGATGTCATACAGTTTAATTCCATGGGACAAAAAAGAAGCATTGTGTAGTTTTATGTATTGTAGTGAGGACATAAGATATTATTAATTTTATCGTCATGCATCTAGGATGATGTGGTTGTTTGTTTTTCTGTCTTGTGGTGAGGACGGACATCTCTGTAATTACACAAAGTATTTCTTCAAGAATCTCTCACTGGTTGGAGTTGTATTGAGCTCTTCATACATTGAAAATAAAGAACAAACCCCATTTGAGTATACCTTATGTAAAGAATAAGGTACTTCCCACTTTGGATCAAGATTTAGAGGATTCTTTCTTAGTATCATGGGAGTCCTAAGGACCAATACCAATTCTACTTGAATAAAGGGATAGAGGTGATATTTTTTGTTAAAAGCTCATGGTATTCAATTCTGCTAGAATTCTAAATGTTGCAAAGTGTGCAATATTTTTTCATCTAACCACTCCATCTCATCAAGTTGTTTCTGAAAAATCTCATCTGTAGAAAACTAATCATAGATTGAAACTCAAAGTGAAGGAAATTGAATTTGAATTGGAAAAACTGCTTTTGTTCCGTACACCAATGAATAAGGTGTTTCCTGAGTGGACGTACAAGTAGTAGTTCGATAAGCCCATAAATCATGAAAATGATTATCAGGACATGATTTCATATATTTATCCACCATTTTTAGGGGAATATTTTTTAGGGTCTTATTGAATGCCTCTATCTATCCATTGGCCACTGCATGATAGTGGGATGAATGGTTGGACTTGATATTATGCTCTTTATATAACTTCATTACCTTAATCGAACAAAAATTGGTGTCATTGTTTGTCAAAATTGTATGAGGGACACCAAATCTGGTGATGATGTAATTTTTGACAAAAATAACTAAGATTAGGGCTCTGACTTCATTGATAGGTATTGCCTTATCCTATTTGGAGAAGAACATAGTAGCAGTAAGGATATACTTGAACTGCATAGATGTAGCTAGAGAATAAGGTCCTTCTACATCCATTCACTATATGGAAAATGACCAGGAGTATTTAGCTATATGTAAAAATTTTGGTGGTTGAGGAATGATGTTGGCATGCACTTGGTAGGGATGACATTTCTTAGTGAAATATTTACAATCCAACGTCATTTAAGGCCGAAATTTTCCAAGCCTTCGGATCTGATCAGAGAGTCTATACCCAGATTGATGGGAACCATAGGCTCCTAAATGCACATCATTCATGATAGTTGCAGTTTCTTCTCCATCAATAAATCTTAGGATGATTCCATCAAATATTCATTTGTAAAGGATCTTCTGGTGATTTGGACTATCATAAAGAATAAAATTGGCTGCTCGTCGAAAGATTTGTTCTTTTTCATCCCTATCTAGTGGAAGTACCCCATTTTGAAGGTATTACACAATGAGTGTTCTCCATCCCATAGTTTGACCATATGGCTCAGAAATAGGGATAATTATATTAATTTCATATATTATGGTTTGAAAAAAAAAGGTGAAACCATATGACGATGAGCTATGATGATGATTTTATCATCTAGATTGGGATTTTCCATGGTTTTTGTTGCATTAGTCGGTGCATCTGCTTGGGCATTTTGTGATCACGAGACACAAGATAATGTAAGATCTAAGAGAAATTCATCCATTAACCCTTTGACATAATCAGACCAAGGGATTAAATCTTCTTTTCTGATAGAATATTACCCCATTGATCTGTTTGATTACCAATTCTAAATCACCTTTTACTTTTAAGTGAATCACCTGCACCTGAAGTTCCAATTTCAAGCTTGCAATGAGATCTTGATATTCTGATTCATTTTTGGTACCACCTTCTAATAACAAGAAGGAATAAGAAAATACTCCCTTTTTTGGGGAGATAAGGACAATTCCTAACCCATCTTTGTTGAGTTTAGGTTTTTCCATTCTATTCCCAATTGGACATCTACAGGCACTATCAAAGTACATTTCCCATGTTTGGGGATTATCTTGAATAGAGAAGACCTCTTCATTAGGAAGTTCAGTATTCAATGCTGTATCTTCCACATATGGATGTTCAGCAAGCAAATCGGCCAGATCTTGGCCTTTATTTCCTTCTGGGGCACAAACTAGATATCAAACTATTGCAAAATAAATACCCACCATTCAAGTCGCCCTGTAAGCATGGGGCAACTGGGGATAAATTTGAGCAGTTTATGGAAAGATATCAATTAGACCTCATCATGTTGCGGGTAGTGTCTTATTTTTTGAACTACAAAGATTAATGCCAGGAAGCACTTTTCAATACTTGAATATCGAGTCTCCACATCAATAATAGTTTGAATGATATAGTAAAGATTTTTCTCATTCCCATCATTGTTATTTCGAGCAAGTAAGGCACCAATTGATCACTCTAAAGTAGTTAGATAGAGAATGAGTGGTCTTCCTTCCACAGGTGGAATTAACACCGGTGGACTCAAGAAATATTTCTTGAGGGTATCCAATTCTTCTTGGTAGTCTTCATTCCATTGATAAGTGACTCCCTTCTTCATTAAACTGGTTTAGGGAAAACACTTGCCTGCCAAATCGGTGATAAAACATAGAATATGGGTCAATTTTCCTTGGATTACTCTTATGTATTTAATATTTTGAGGAGGTGATATTACAAGGATTGATTTTCTTTTCTCAGGATCAAATTCGATACCATGATGACATAAAATGAAGCCAAGGAACATTCCTGAGGTTACCCTGGAAGCACATTTCAAGGGGATCATCTTCAAACTGTATTGCCAAAGTTTATTGAATATGATCTCTATATTAGTCAAGCGATTATAACATTGTATGTATTTGACCACCAAATAATCCACATAACATTCAACAAATTTTTCTATAAAGGGTTTAAAGATATGGTGCATAGAACGTTGATATGTTTCACCTTCATTATTTATGCCAAAATGCACTACCCGATATCAAAACACACTGTGAGGGGCTCTGAAGGCTGTAGATTCTTCATCCTCTAGGGCAATATGGATTTGATTTTACCCATAGTATCCATCCATGAAGGAAATATCTTCATATCTAGATATTGCATCAATTAAAAGCTCTATAATCAGAACTAGAAAATCATCTTTAGGAAAATTCCGGTTAAGATCTCTGAAATCAATGAAAACTCTATTCTTCCCATTCTTATTTTTCATTGGGACAATGTTTTCCTACCCTTTGGGATATTGAAACTCCCTAAAAAAGTAATTCTTTATAAGCTTATCGACTTCAGCTTCAATTTTAGATACATGAGTTGGGTGTGTTCTTCTTGTTTCCTACTTGAATCCTCGATGTTCTTCTAGAAAACCCAAATTGTGAGTGGCTACACCGGGATTAAGACCTATAATTTTGGTATAATTCCAATAAAATATATCTCAACATTTATTTAGAAATAAAGTATACACCTCATTCTCTTTAGAGGTCATGGACACACTAATTATAGTGGGGCGTGGATCTTCTTCTGTACCTAGATTTATTTCTTTGACCTTATCCATAGTGGTAGAGACACCTTCTTCAAATGCTAGAGGAGCATCCCTAAGATCTTCTTCTTCTTCTTCATTACATGTTACATTTTAGGTTTCTACTTGAATAGTATATGATGGGGAAAAACATCCAATGTTAGGTGAGGAGTCATTATCTGAACAACCTGTAGAAGAGGCCACCATATCTGACCCTACGGATGATGAAGGGTCTTCCTGTGGTAATAAAGAGGAGATGCTGGATTGGGAATCAACATCTTTGTCTTCCTCTAGAATTTCTACAACTTCGTGTACTCTAATTGAAAAAGTAGAGGCTTTATCTAGTTCAACAGATGATATGAAGACATGTCTATTTACGCTTCAATCACAACTTAGAGAATCAATAATTTCTCCCATTCTATCAGGCTAAATTACTGCAATTGACATTATGGAAGTCACTGGATGAGTTCTTGGATTTGGGTTTACCTTTTCAATTTGACTAATAGGTAACACATAATCTATACTCAAATGTATGAATGGGATTGCTGGGATATTTTTCAATCCATTTCGAGTATTAACTTCGTTTATGTCCTTTATCATGGACTTTGTTTCTTTTATGTGATAAAACTCTGCCTCAATGTATTGAGATTCACAAGTTTTAAATAGAGCCTTGTCACCCTAAGATGTCCCATTTTTACCATTGAAATTTTACTTAAGACATTGGTGGTATAAGGAATGTTTTGATGCATGTTGATGTTGACAAGGCCTTCCAAGCAGAATGTTGAAGGTTGTTTCCTGACGAACAACTTGAAATCATAATTAGATACTAGATATCCAAACTGAGTTCTTAGTGTAATATTTCCCATAGGTTCTTGATAATTCTTTTCATATCCTTGAAACATTAAATTTTAAGGAGATAAGTTAGATTCAGTTTGGCATAATCGTCAAGTGTACAAACAAGAATTAGGATGACTCTGGAGGAACTACCAATAAACGCTCATCGGATTTCTATATTAATGATTTTTTGAGATAGATATAAGGGTCTAATATGTACATGTAAAACGTCATCTTCATCTTCATCTATAAAATATATGACTGCATGACATTCCGCAGGATCATTCTTTGTAAGGTAAGCTTTAGCCGCAAAAACATCGGTTTCAAAATCATGAGGACTTAACAAAGCCTCAATAAGTTCTTCTCGAAGATCTTTTAACAGACATATGGAATCCAAAATTGAGAAATTGTTCAGTACTTGTGCCAATTGTTTCAAGATATCATACTTTTTGTCCAAAGGTCTATGTTTCCCAATATAAAGATGCGGTTTTTTAGGTGCCTTGGAAGTTAATGCTTCTGATGTAGATGTACCCTGTGTTGAAGCAGAAGCTGGAAATCCTACTGGCTTTGGTAGATTAGACTGATTAAGTCTATTTACCTACTTAGAGGATGATGTTTTAGCCTCTAATAATTCCTCCAAAATAATCATGTTAGGACCTAACGTTTTTTGCATGGAAGAATCTCTTAGTTCTTTTTGAGCCCGCTGAAGGGCTCTTCCATGTGTTTTCACCACATAAATGGTTTGAGTAGGGGTAGAGTTAAAATAATGGCTTCTAGAATACCAACATCTTCCCATGTATCCTCGACATTGGCCTCTTCTTCTGGTTCCATAATAAGGTACATGGGACTCAGTCTCATTATAGTCAGACTCACCATTGGATAAAGATCTGTTATGTGGATGACATTGATGAAACCAAAGATCAATTATTCATCTGATGAAGATTCATCCTGATAGATTAGTTCTGGATGTTTCATTTGGTGAGACAGTTCCTATGCTTTTGAAGTAGATGGTATTAAATCTTCCAGGGTCAAGGACAACATTGTCATTATCACGAGCTCGTCCTCATCTGGCAGTTATTTTTCCATCTGATCACCTCATTTTTTTGACGATTGACCTTTTGATGAAAGTGGTTTTACTGTGGCAGGAGTGTAGAAGAAACAATTGGTTGTTTCAAATGTGTTCATAAAATGTCATGAGTTCAGCTGATCATTTTCCTAATCATCCAGTCATCATATTTCTGCACATTTTTTCTTTTTACATCATGTCATTCGCCTTCTTCCACTTGATCAGTAGCAATGACACAAGCTACTTGAGCTGAAAAAAGTTTCTATTTCACTTGTCTAGAGTCTACCATTTTTTGCAAGAGGACCTTGAAAACCAAAAACTCTTGAATGGGATGCACTGAAATCTGTTAAAAGGGAAAATAATTCATAAGATCTTCATCACCTTCTTTACTTGGATTCTTCAGCATTGGAAACTGAACCAAATTATTTTTGAGAGCTAAGATAAAGTAACTGGGAACTTGTTCATTCCGGAAATAATAAACATTGTTCTTTAAATATTTAAATTGTTTTTTTCCTTTTGTATCTTTGATCATCTTTATAAGGAGGTTATTACTGTTGATTCTCAGGAGGATGATCCCTTCAATATGATGATGTTTTTTAAGTGGAAGCAGGTATATGTGCTTGATTGAGTGTAATTGTAGTAGCCTTTGCTTTCTATGTTCTCCTTCCTAGAGATAATGGAATAGCATGAGTTTTAGCCTTAGATTATATAATAGAAACTTTTATCTATTGAAAATTTTATGTAAGGTCTTGAAACTATCCAATGTATTTTACAGGGTTTAGTGTTTTGTGTAACTCGTCACACAGATTTTCCACGCAAATGGGCTGCAGCACTTCTTGATAGAGATCCAAACTTGAGGAATATATTAATCCTTTCCATAAAGCAATGAAATATAAAACTATTTTATTCTCCTTTTTTACAATTGGTATGATAAAAAACTATCATCATTGATAGCATTGAGCTAAATTTAAGATGGAAATTCTAGTGGAGATCTTCCCATCTAGTAATTGATTGAGATTTTAAACATGAATACCAGACAAAAGTTGGTCCCTGTAATGACTGTACAAAACACCAAATTGTTAATACGTCTTGTTGTTGAGTAGTTCCCATAAAGGGATCACAATGAGAAACAAAATTTATTATGTTTTGTTTCATATCTCCTAAACCATTAAAAATTGGAAATGTGGTATTCACAAAATTTGGTGGGGGAGGAATCAAATCCACCCATTCAGAGTAAGAATTCTTTTCCGGATGAACCGGTGCACGTTGTTCCTCTATATCTTCCTATAGATATGTTAATGCCTCAATTGTGTTCATAAGAATATGGGTAATATCTTGATGAGTTGGAACTTATGCAGGTACAACAACTAGATCTTGAGTTGGTGCAATGACTGGAAAAACCACCGGTGGTGGTGTTGGTATTTTCCTTGGATAACCCATCTGAACAGGCTTATCAAGATGTGTTTGATCTTACCTTGGTTGTGTACCCAATGGAAGGAATTCATTATCCACATCTATAGTTACTACAAACCCACTTTGTTTAGGATCTTCTACAGTATGTGAATGTTGAGGACCTTCCTGGGGAGTATGTCTAGCAGAAATGCTCCTTCGATGTAACTCTATATTGAGTCTTCTCAACCCCTTCATCTCCCCTTCTTGATGTAAAAATATCTCTTCAAGTGAAAGTAATTGACCTTATTCAATTAAAAAGTGATATTCAAGTTTACTTTTACCTTTCCCCTTGTTAGATTCCTTTTGGAAGGGGTAAGTTGATTATTTGAAGGCATACCTAGATTTTGGGCAATCCTCTAATTTCGGGTACGTACACCTTCTTCATTTTCATCATTGTGTACCATATTATGTATAAGAACTTCATCTTCTGAGTCCTCTAAACTAGAATCATTTTCTAGAGGGTCTTCTGTAATGGTGTTAATGACATTTACTGATTCATAATGCATATGTGGCATTTTTTTAGTATCTTTGTGAGATTTTCTCACTTTTTGTCCTCCATGAGGCTTTGTTCCCTTGTATAATGAATTCTTGGGAACTTTTTGGTAGTTAGTAACATGAAGCAATCCTTGGATAGTTCAATTGTGCACTCTTTTTGTGGATTCTTCCCTAATTGGAAGAAAATTGACTTCCGTTTAGGAGGGTATTGTAGATGTGAAAAATCCCCCAGCCCTGCAGGCTGGGACTGTTCTTATTCTTATTCTCCAAATCTTTTAACATTGTATAAAAAATTTAAAGGTTGAATTAAATGATCCCCCATCCCTAAAAGTTGGGGTGATTCTTGAACTATTATAGCTAATATTCATGTATCTTCTCTGGTGATTTTATGAATTTTGGTTCAAACATTAGCTGGCTACATTATCTGACAACCACTCAAATCACCTATTTTGGAAGATCGTTGTGCAATTTCAGACATTTTCATTATCTTATGGATGACATCCTCTAAGTGGGAAGACTGCTCAAGATTCTAAGATGCATGATGTAAAAGTAACTCAATTACTTTTTTTCATTCATCCTGACTCTGATGAGAGTTAGTTGAGGCCTATTCTTGAGCATACATTTGATTACATACAAAATATGTTTATTGTATCCTGTCATGGGAAATAACATTGCATGAGACAACTTTTGAAAAAAATTTATGACTTTGGAGTGTAATGAAATGATATTCTCCATGTGCGCCCCATCCTCTAATACAAACACCAGATGGGAATCAAAGATTAACTAGCATATCCTCTTTAGAGCATTGGGGCATGTATGCTGAAATATTATTTGTTGTTTTCCAACCTTTGGATATTGGGAAACTGAGATATGTGCCAAGTAAATTTTTCATTTCAACCCTTCTATTACCTTTACATTATTTTGATATTCATTTTATGGTAATACTTTGGTTTTCAAATAATGAAGAGTCTTCCATAAGTTGAGGTGGATATGATGAATACAGTCATCTGCCATCAATTATGGAATGTTATACTAAGAATTTTCCAAAGGCTATAACATGAATGGGATTTCTCCTTTAGCCAATTATTTTATCATGTTTAACATGTCTTCATCTTCTTTCAATTGATATTTATCCACTTGGTCTGACCAAAGTGGATGCTCTCTATTAGAAGACAAATGATCCAACGGAGGTTTAGAGAATGATAGTTCTCTTAATATGTATTCTGGTTGAGAAAGTGTTTCATCCATCAATGACAAGGCATCATACATGACTGGCCTTGTTTTTTCATGTGCCTCGAGATAGGAGGGCTTTCTCATCACTATATTATCAATTATAGAATTATCTTGATAATGTGAAGTACTACTATAGAGGGGACTTTCACAACAAATGCCCTAACGGGGAAGACCACCATGGTGGATTACAGAAAGGGATGAATCCTCTTGATCCCTTCTCTTCAGGCCACACGGAGGGTTTTCGTGGCTCTCATCCAGAGATAGATTCTCTGAATTGACCATATTTTCATGAATAAATCCTTTATGATGAGGTCCCCGATGGGGAAATTCAGAATTACTACTACTACTTCCATAATTTGATAATGAGATGGTAGGATCTTGAGTTTCAACAGATAAATGTATGAGGGCCTCAAGAACTCCAGCATTAAGAGGAGCCAAAATGTAGATTGACTCTGGATTTTACAATAATGTGTGGTGAGAAACCTTCTTGGATGTTCTCTTATACTTAGTTGGGGCCACTTTCTAGGAAAAGTGGTTGTCATGGGAAGTTTTATGTTCTTTACTTGGAGCAGCCATAATAATAGACTGATTACCTCCAATTGGAAAGGGTGTATGTTCCCGATCTTATTGTCAATATGATATGGGGGAGTATGACCCATGACCCTCCTGGACTAGAATAGAGGTGTGTATCTACTTCGATATGGCATGATGATGTGTCATCTCATATGTGGGGATAGAATTATGCGTCTATTTCTCTATTACTTCTTAAGTAGTTGTTATAATATCCTAGAATGCTTCTAGAATATGGGCAGGAATTTATGTCTTCCCTTTCACCATTGATAAGATGTGTTTGGTGACTTTAGCGGTAAGAATGGGATTATTTGTACATTCTGTATCAGGAGTAGTTGTATATGCCTACTCTTATACACTTTTTCTTGTGAATGGGTATTGATAGTACTCATGCATGATGATAGAGAGTTGGCTTTACCCCAGATTTGTCATCGGAGCTTTCCGACTGACATCTCCGAGTGCTGCCAAACAAGACTGTTGATAGGATTGCTGAATGCTAGCAGTTTTATGTTCCTGCTAGCTTTTTCCCATCACCTATGGTTGATGGACATCCTTAAATATTGGAAGACAAGACTATTAGAATAATTGAGGATTGTATGAACATGTATGTTCTAGTTTACCTTTTGCCGCCAGATTGGATTGGTGGGATTCTTTAAATGCAGTCAGAAAATCCTATTAACTGGCTAATAACTTGTAAGAATGTGTATGTGCCTGTTCACGGTACTCCAAGGGATTTATATGATGGGATTGGTGGGTTTCTACCAGAAAAGTCAGCTTGATAGAAAAATTAGGATAGACGGGTGTATGTGCCTGTTCGTTGTTCGCCATCAAGTTAGGTTGATGGACTTCTCCATAGGGGGAAGAGGTAAGAACCTACTCCCAGTTGACTGTACATTGTACCCGATAGTTTTTCTTGTGTTCCAAAGTCTGAGATACATGGGTCAAATGTCCATAGGCAACACCCCCATCATGTTGGGGGTTCACTACCATGCGATTCTGCTGGCGGTGATTGTTGGTGGGAGTCCTCAAGAATGACCCATGCAACATTGAATTGAGGCCCTAAGTGACCTCTTGATCCACCTTACTTTAGTATAGGAGGGACTGGTTGTTGTGTTCCATGGATAAGTACCCAAAACGGTTAAAGAAGGTGGTTGGAATTGTCTGCTTCTTGATCATCGGTCGTTGTTTTCCGAACAATGAAGGATTGTTATTGACCTAGAGGGCTTATTAAGAAACCTCCAAAGTTGGAATTGTACCATGATAATGATACTACATTATCATCACATTGGAGACCCAGCGTTGAAGACACTGGTAGGGAGATGAATTCCTTCCTGTGGGTGAAGATCTAGCTTGAGCAGTGGTCAAGAAGTTTGTAGATGTCACCCTGAAGAAATCCATTTTTTTCTAAAGGGAGTTCTAAGGAAAAAATGAAAAAACAATCAACTCCATTAAAGATACATCTTCTAGATGGATACATGGGTGATTTATTCCTTTGTATGTCCTTCATTTATGAATTGATTAGGGCCTAACAGGTGGGTAACATTATTAACTTGCTTAAGGATTCACATCAGGTTCACCATTTTTGTTTTGTAGTTCCTTTAAACATGTGTTCTAGTTTTAAGAATCACTGCATCCAGGTGGTTTCCATTAGATTTATTCATGGAACTGGAAAATTCCAACAGTTCTTTATCCAAAAGGGACGTTCTTACCAAATTAAGGAATTCATTATGTTTTAACTTTATGATACTTAAGAACATTCATTGGTCGAGAGGATGGGAGGTCGGACTCATCACACCCTTTTAGGGGAATTGTTGTCTACTCCAGGACTCTCTTTGAAAATTTAAGATATTTTCATGAATCATTTTTAATTCACCAAGAATAACATAAGTTCCCCTTGGAATTTGCAATAATTTGTTAACATGTATAAAATGTAGAATCATTAGTATATTTTCAGGGTTCTTCATTAATAGATAGATATATATATATATGTATTTGAGATTCTATATCAATGGTATCCTCAAATATACTAAATAAATATTCTTTTAATCATCATTATGATGATACTATTTTTTAAGCCACTCAGTGGGCACTCTGGGATTTATTGTCATATAGGGAGATGAAGGTTTGTTTTGATATTTGGAACATGCCCATGAAATAGGTTACCTACCTATCCTTGTGAAGGTAATCAGAACCTTTATAGTTTGGTTCCGCATAATTGGACATATCATACCTTTTAAAGTAATGTGATTAGGACTTAATTGTACAATTTAATGTCATGTAGTATGTACATCTATGTGGAAGGTGATTAGTCAATGTTTGGTGTGTGAATTATGATGAGGCAGTCCAAGGAACATGGAATGAATATGGGTTTCCAGGTAAGATTAGACCCTAATGGGAATATGAACCAAGGAGAACAAGGTTGATTTGAAAGGTTGGGATTGAACCTCAAGGAGGCTTCATATGTATCCCATGTGGATGGGAATCAAATCCCACATAGTTCGATGAGTCTCATATGAGAGTATAGTCCTTTGAGAGAAATGACTTTGGGCTTACATCCTAAAAAGGATGCCTTGACGATTTTGGGGGTTTAATTTGGGGCTTATTCATAAGAAGGATGCCCAGATGAAGGGAATTAGGGTTGGAATCCTGAATATAATATTTAGTGAGCTCGGGCCCTGATAAGGCTTCCTACGTATCTCGATTATGGTGGGAATCAAAGTTCTCATAGGACATTGTGTCATGCAAATGTTGTGATGATGAAAAATCTCTAAGGCCGCATGATTTCTGCACGGTGTAAGAAACAAGAGGATTTCAAATATTTAACAAAGGAACCCATACACTTTTTTTCCTTTGATTGTGGAGGAGGTACAACATATGGTGTCTAGGATGGATGAGGGTGAGGCGATGAGCCCTCCATCTATTCTCTTCAAATTGGACAAGGTTATAATGAAAGGAAGAAGGGATGAAATATTAGTGGCTTACAACAGGATGGTTGCCCAAAAATTGATCCTGGTAGGGGAGGGGGACTTTACAATCACTTGAATGGAAAATCAAGTTTGAACCATACCATCCCTACCGGAAAACCTGAGGTTCCGGGTCTCTTTGAGAAAACAGGCACTACTGGAAACATACCCTATACCAATGGTTTGGAACCATTAGTATAGGCCTCCAAACCATTGGTATAGGCTATACCAACAGTTTGAAGAACATTTTCCACATAATCCATGGAGATAGGTCTATACCAATAGTTTTTAAAACTATTGGTATAAGTAATATGAAAATCTATACCAACGGTTCCATAAACTGTTGGTATATGTAATTCAAACAATAATCATTCGGTTGGTTTTGATCCCAGCACCTCCCATTTGTGATTGAACGACCTAACCACTAACCTAACATAATTTTGTGAACATAATTTCATAAATATATATTTGTATTATCATAAGTATTTTAAATTTTTATTTATTTAATGTCCGATGTAAGAAGATACCATTAAAAATTCATGTACCTTTACCAATGGTTCTCAAAACCATTTGTAGAGACCTATACCAATGGTATTGAGAATCTTTGGTATAGGTTCTTTGATTTTGGGACCTATACCATCGGTTTTGGACAAACCGCTGGTATTGGGTTGACCTATACCAACGTTTTTGCCGAATCATTGGTATAGGGTCTCTATAATGGACCTATAACAATGGTTTTGTCCAAACCATTGGTATAGGTCCATTATAGAGACGCTATACCAACAGTTTGTCCAAACCGTTGGTATAGGTCCATATAAGTGACCTATACCAATGGTTTTGGACAAACCATTGGTATAGGTCCAAATTAGTAAACTATACCAATGGTTTTCCCAAAACCGTTGGTATAGATCAAATTTCCAGTAGTGAGAGTTCATCACCCAAACCCTACTCCAAACTAGAAACTTCCCAACATTTTTCCTAGGAGAAATTTCAATTTGACTAAGGATATTAAAACCCACAGAAACTTCATGAATCCTATCCCCATTGTAAAAAAAATTGGAAACCTATGACTATGGATATACAAACTCAAATAGAAGACATGCTGATGTGCCTTTCCTAAATATTTGATGAGTTATGAGGTTTTGGTGGAATTCTAAATAGAATACCTTTAAAATAAGAGAGCCAATAAAGAAGAATCCTTTCCATGGATGCATTTGAAGATGGATTGATGGATAGTATACTGAAGAGAGTATGTGAATCGATGAGGGGTGTCCAAGTAGAGATGGGCGCGCAAGTATGGGTGTTCATGTAGCCTTGGGAGACCAGATATTCACTTCTGCGATGAACAACTTGTATGGTAATACTTGGGAGAGGCCTAACTCAACCCTTTAGAAGTATTCACAGCTCATCCTAGAAGTTGGGTGCACATGTTCCTATAAAAGGAATAGGTGGTGCGCAAGTATTTTAGATTTAGGAAGGTTGGGAACTTTAGGCATGGAAGTGTTATGGTTTTAAAACACTAAAAATACTTAAGTCTAATGATCCTCCATTAAATCCTCTTTTCAAGGTGTTGAAGAACAAACATCACAATTTTGGAAGACTGGGGCAAATTACTAGGGTGACCATAGCAGAAATTGGGCTTCATGTAAATTCATCTATACAAATGAAGACCTCGAGGGTCTATTTATAAGAAAATATTGGACCCTAGTAGAAATGAGTTTGGTAGTGCATGTAGGTTGCAAGACAGATTGGGGCACTCAAGTAGGATGCATGCTGAGGCCCTTTTGGTCTGAATAAATATTCCAAAAACTCATGCCTTTTAAAATCTTTATTTTTTTCATGTATTTTACATTTTTTATTCTATGTAATTTCCCTTTGTCATTTTTTAGACTCTTTGATGGAATGGAGTGTCAACAGACATCCATAAGATTCTCTTCAGTGGATGAAAATAGATTTTGAGTATCCAGATTTTGGAAATGAGTTGAGAATATTTTGTCTTATTTTATCTACAAATGGATTAAATCATTTTGGTGTACAGAGTAGTATTCATAGTACATTCCTATAACATTGGTAAATTATAACCTTCCTCCATGGTCATGAATTAATAGAAAATACATTATGTTTTCTCTACATATATATATGGACCAAAGAAACGAGGTAATGATATTTATTTATATTTGTATCCATTGATCACATGTCTATATTTTTTTGGGATGCATGTGTTACAATGTATGAAGCTCATAGAAGTGAAGAATCTTCATTGAGGGCCATGTTTTACAAAGAAATAAGTGACCTCCCCACTTATAGGAATTTATTAGGCTATAACATCAAAGGAATGTTGGGTTGTCCCATTTGTGAAGAAAACACACACTCATTTCATTTTAAACATTACTCAAAGACCATGCTATTAAGACATATAAAAAATTAACTCAAAGATATAAATACTGATCCCAAAAGAAAAAATTTGAGGGAAATATAGAACACAACACAACACCACCTCCATTAATGGGTGGTAAACTATTTGATAAAGTAAAAGATATTAACACTATTTTTGGTAAACCATTTTTTTGAAACTTATGAAAACAGATTGGAAAAAAGAGATCAGTTGTCTTTAAAATACCATATTTTAATTGTTTATACATCAGAAAATTTCTTGATGTCATACATGTTGATAAAAATTAATTTGATAGTTTTATTAAGACATTACTAAATGTTCCTAGAAAAACAAAAGATAGCATAAAGGCTAGGTTGGACATGATTGACATGGGGATAAGGGGATAGTTGGAACTGGTGAAGAGTAAAGGGTGGAATTTTCTTCATCCAGCATCTTGCATTCTATCCAGATAGTAAAAATTTCAATTTTTTCTTTTCATTAATATATTAAAAGTTTCATATGGGTATTCATCAAATATAAATAATGTCATATCAATTACTAATTTTAAGTTACAAGGACTAAAATCACTTGAATTCATGTTTTGATTAATGACTTGATAACTATTACTTTTTGTTAGATACTACTTCAAAATATATGGAATATATTTACATGACTCTACTTATTTTTTAATTCCATATATAGTAATGTTATAAACATGGTGAAGTTTCCAATGAGGAATAAGTATGTTGAAATCATATCATGTAAATTACAAATGATATTCCAACCATCATTCATTAATATAATTGTCTAACTGATGGTTCACTTGGTTATAGATGTTAAACTAATGTTTCCAATGAGGAATAAGTATGTTGAAATCATATCATGTGAATTACATATGTTATTCCCACCATCTTTTATTAATATAATTTTCTCACTGATGGTTCACTTGGTTATAGATGTTCAACTATGTGGACTTATCCATTACAGATGGATGTACCACGTTGAACATTTTATGGAGACATTTAATGGGTATGTCAAGAATTGAAGTCATCCAAAAATTTGTATTTCATAATGATATATTGGTGAATAATCTATTGAATTTTTTACCAATTACTTATTAGATGTTAATAGCATAGTTCTCCCAAATTCTTATCATAGAGGAGGCCTTATTGGAGAAGTGATTTTTGAAAGAGATGTTATGACAATTACCTTGACAAAGCATGAGCAGGTGAACATTTATATATTACATGATACTAAATATGTTGATCCCCACATTAAACCCCACAATAAAATTCTTTTATATTTGAATCCATCAAGGGAATAATGATGAATATGAAATTCACATAATCAAAAGTTTATAGGATGGTTCCAAGATCAAATTTATTAGGAGATATCATAAAATCCTAATTCAATTGTTGAAAAAAATCAATGGCTAGCCAGGGGACTAAATTAAAATTTTCTATCTCACATCAGTTTTTTAGTCAATGGTTATAAATTCTATAAAAAATAACACGATAACTATAGTGTGTTGAAAAAAATGGTTTTACACATGTAGCTGAAGTGATGCAAATATCAGGTTCCAAGGATAGAAATCCAATTTCTGAAAATATGTCCTATTTGGCATTATCAAACTAATATATGAATTGGATTATACAACATTTCATGTACCAATTTTCCATTGCAAATGGGTTGACAATTTGAGTGCAGGGAAGGTTGATGAAATGGGATTCATGAAGGTGAATTTGAGTGTAGAGGAGGAAATGATGAGCCAGTCATAATGAAATCACAAGCATTGTAGGAATTTTATGTCTTATATCCATCAAAAAATAATTGGTTGATTGTCCTACTAGAGACTACAAAAAATGTTATGTTAGATAAAAATTAAATTAAGGATGGACATTTCATTGGTAGATCACAACAATTTCATGTCATCCCTAATATAGAAAATCTATGGTATGTTATAGGGGACCACAAAGAGGGTATTTCTATTCCCAATAGTGGAACCAAATACCGAAAACCTTTTCAAAAATATATAGAGTTCAATGATATGGTAAGTGTTTTTTAAAATATTATTTTTTTCCTTGTTATATTATCTATTCTCTATTCTGTTAACATAATCTAAATTAATTATTTGACTAATCATGCAGATAATGTCTTCATCACATGATGATGTTACTAATCACATGGAATAACAAACTAAAATGAAAGAAACCCTTTGGAAATATGTAAAGGTAATGAAATGACATAATTTCTATATTTTACAGAAAAATTATATAATTAAATAATGTTTTAATTTTCATTATTCCATGAATAACTTAAATATTTTAGAATATTTCTATCCATATTTCATGACCTTTTTTTCACCAAAACAGCCACATACTTCTTCACCCTCAAATCTTTTTCACCCTTACAATGTTGATATTTATTACTTTCCTTCAAGTTCCCTCCACTGCCTTTGCAGGAAGAGAAACAAAGATTCCTTTAATCAATCATAAAGGTAATATTTATTTTTACATAGTAATGACATCATCTATAGTATTTATTTATTGTTTAATATTTATGTTTTATTTATTTATTGTTTATTATTACTGACATAAGAATTATTTTCTTATACAGGTGTATTCTTTTGTTCGAATTGCAGTGGACAGTTCAAGAATTCTCATATTTGTGAGAGATTATACTTCAAGGACACAAATAAGATAATGACAATAAATAAATGAGTCAAGAATTTATAGAACCATCTAGAATTGGTGAATTTTAACTACTTATTTAATTAATTATATCATCATTTTATCAACTACTTGTAAGTTAATTTATTTATAATTTTTTTCTAATAAGTATTTAATTTTTTCATAGATATTTTAGGAAGACATATTTTACTTTCAACTATCTATAACAATCCAAAAAAAGAAAAAAAATACTTTCTTCCAAAGTCACAACACTTTTTATTGTATTTCTTTGTTGAAAATCAACTCTTCATGTTGAGTATATGTTATTGTCTAAAAAAGGTTTTTTATCTGAGAACATCTACTCAATATGAAGTGTTGGAAGATCTAAAAATAAATCCACTGTAAATCATGGTAACATTGGTAATTGATATTTTTTTATACTTTGGGATGTGTAGGGATTAGCCTTACCTCAATCTGACACATGATGTGATAGGTATGACCCTAATTGATTTTCTTATTTAAAATTGACATTGATTTTTGTAAAAAAGAAAATTTACATACTCCAAATAGATAAAATATATTTATATTTTTTGGATACTATAATAAAATGATCCAAAAGTCATTTTTAACATGTAGGAGTCAGACACACCTCAATCTGATACATTATATACCTGGTATGACTCAAAGTGTCTGTTATTAGTAGAAAATCGATATTTCAGTTCAAAAAGTGCCATTACTAAAAACCAATAAAACACACTAATATTGTCATGGAAATTTTCTAAAATGATTCATAAGTCATTTTTTATGTGTTGTAATTGTTCCCACATAAATCTGGTAGATAGTGTGGTAGGTACGACTCAAAGTTCATGTTTAGAGCTTAAAATGACATTTTAGTAAAAAATACAAGTGACATACTTAAAACTAATAAAATTCATTTTTATAGTTTTTATACTTTAGTAAAATGATCCATAAGTCATTTGGGACACATAGTAATCATCCTCCCCTTAATATGACACAGAGTGTGACTTGTATAACTCAAAGTGTGTCTTTTTATTTAAAATTGACATAAAATTTATTAAAAAAGAAAACTAACATACTAAAAAATGATCACTCATTTTAATGTTATTATAATTTAGGAAAAATATTCATAAGTAATTTTTTTGTGTATTAATTAGTCACACCTCAATCAAATACATGATCATCCCCAGCAAGACTCAAAGTTTCTATTATCAGTTTAAAAATTACACTTTAGTTCAAAAAGTACCACACTCTGAAAATTGAGAAAATGTGCTCCGATTGTATTGATAATTTTTTTAAAAAATCCTAAGTCATTTTTGATGTGTATGAATAGGTCTCATGTGAAAATAATAAATGATGTAATCATTTTGAATAAAAGTGTGTGTTTATTTTATTTTAGTATAAAAGAAAATAAATTTATTTAAAACTAAGAAAACAAATTAATATTGTTTTTATACTTTGGTAATAAGAATAATAATTCATTTGTGACATGTAGGAATCAATCTCACCCCAATCCGATTCACAGTGTGATCAGTATGTCTCCAAGTGTTTTTTTTATATCAAATTAACATTTATTTTTTAAAAAAAGAACAGTAGAACACTCAAAATATAGAAAACCTATTCAAATTGTTTTTGATAATTTAGGAACATGATTCATAATCCATTATTAATGTGTAGGAATTTGCATCACCTCAACCTGATACACGATGTGATTGGTATGTCTAAATGTGTCTATTATCATTTTAAAATTGAAATTTTTGTTTCAAAAGTTTCACTCACTAAAAACCAAGAAACCATCCTTAGATTATCTATATAATTTAAAAAAAATATTCATAAATATTTTTTTACTTGTGGTAATTGGACTCATTTCAAACCCACACTTGAAGTTACCGGTATGAGTCAAAGTGCATATTTCTAGTTCAAAATGACATTTTAGTTTTAATTAAAAGTGATGTACTCAAAACTGAGAAAGAAATTCAGATTATATTGATAATTTAGGATAATAGTAATTAATTCATTTGATACATGTAGGTTTCAACCACACCTCAATTTGATGCACATTGTGACTAGTACGACTCCAAGTGTATCTTTTTATTTAAAATTTACATCAACTTTATTAGAATAATTGACCTACTCAAAACCAATAAAACACTTTCATATTATTTTTATACTTTAAGAAAATGATCAGTTTTTCATTTTCGAAGAGTTGGAATAATCCTCACCTCAATCTAATATATGATGTCCCTGGAATGACTCAAAGTTTCCGTTATGAGTTTCAAATTTACATTTTAGTTCAAAAGGTGTCACTCATTAAAAACCAAGAAAACACCCTAATATTATCTTGATAATTTAGTAAAATTATTCATAATTTTTTTTTATGTGTATAAATCAGTCTCACATCAAACTGATACACGATGTGACTGGTATGACTCAAAGTACATGTTTCTAGTTTAAAATTACATTTTAGTAAAAAAGACAAGTGAAATACTAAAAAAATAAGAAAACACATTCATATTATTTTGATACATTCTTAAAATGATAAATATGTAATTTGAAAAATATATGAAGTATCATCAACTCAATTCAATTCACATTGTGATGGGTATGACTCCAAGTGTGTATTTTTATTTAAAATTGACATTAATTTTAGTAAAAAGGATAGCTAACGTACTCATAACTAATAAAACACATTATAATTGTATTGATAATTTAAGAAGATGACAAATAGATTATTTTTTTTGTTTAGTAATAACATTCACCTCAATATGGTACATTATGTGTGTGGTATGACATAAATTGTCAGTTATCAGTTTAAAAAGGACATTTTAGTTCAAAAGTGTCACTCACTGAAAACTGAGGAAATACGCATGGATTTTCTTAATAATTTAGGACAATGATTCATAATTCATTTTTTATGTGTTGTAATTGGTCTCATATAAGACTGATACATGATGTGACTAGTATGAGTCAAAGTTCATGTTTCCAGTTTAAAATGAAACTTTGGTAAAAAAGACAATTAACATACTCAATACTGAGAAAAAACAATCATACTATTTTTATAAATTACTAAAATGATTCATAAGTCATTTTAGATTTGTAGGAATTATACACGCCTAAATATAACTCATAGTATGACTAGTATGACTCCAAGTACTTCATTTTATTTAAAATTGACATTAATTTTAGTAAAAATGACAACTAACCTAATCAAAATTGAGAAAATGCATTCAGATTGTTTTGATTATTTATTAAAATGATCCATAAGTAATTTATTATGTGTAGAAATCTTCCTCATCTCAATTTTATACATGATATTTCTGGTATGACTCAAAGTGTTTGTTATCAGTTTAAAATTGACACTTAAGATCAAAAAGTGTCACTCACTAAAAACCAAGAAAACACTCTCACTTGTCTTGATAATTTATGAAAGTGATTCATAATTCATTTGTGACATGTAGGAAAAAATCTCACATATAACCAACATGTTTTGTGACTGGTATGACTCAAAATGTGTGTTTTGAGTTTAAAATGACAATTCAGTAAAAATGACAAGTGGAATACTCAAAAACATGAAAATGCATTTTGATTGTTCTTGCACTTTAGGAAAATGTTTCATAAGTCATTTGGGATGTGTATGAATTATCCTCACCTCAATCCAATTCACAGTGTGACCAATATGTCTCCAAATTCATCATTTTAATATATAAGTGTCATTTTAGTTTAAAATGTGCATCACATCGCCAAAACTGAGAAAATGATCCTAGGTTGATTTCTCATCATTGTATATACTATTAATTAATTTATTTACATGTCATTTTTATATTATAATTATTTAATTAATTTTCAAAGAGGTAATTTGTATAGATGAAAAATAAATGGTTTGACATGAATGAAACAACCACAACTCAATCTGATACATAGTGTTCCTAGTATGACTCAAATATTAATTTAAAATTAACACTTTATTTTAATTTAATTCTTTATATTATTACTAACATAAGAATTATTTTCTTATATAGGTGCATTCTTTTTCTCTATTAGGGTTTTTTTTATAATAAAATGAGTCAGGGTTATGATAAAAAGGAAAAGGAAGATTGATGTTTTTTAATATATGTAATCGTTTATACCTATATAATTGTATAAACCAATGTTTTAAATGTCTATAATATAGTGTTGTTTTCTGGTATTGTTTTTGTAAATTTTATTTCATTTAAATTCTATATTGGTACATTTTATTGATATCTAATGTTGTTTCTTGTGTTTTGGGTTGTTGTTATAGCACACTACATTATGCCCCTTTATCAGTGATTTTAAAAGAAATTATAAATGGGTCCTTTATCATCACTTTTCCAAACATTGATAAAGTTACCCATAATTAGTGATTATATACATGTCTATAAAGGATGCCTTTATCTATACTTTTTTAGTACTGATATAGGATCCCTTTATCTGTGCTTTTTGAGTACTAAAAACATCATATAGATTTTTATCTCCCTCTGGTATTCAGTGCTTCTATAGTGCCAATAAAGGAAGTTTTTAGTGTTGTAAAAAGCCTATTTTGAAGTTGTAAAGTTTCTTTAAAAGCACCAACATGACTCATAAAAATTTCATTCTCTTGTTAGCTCACACACCCTAGGCCTAAATCTATATCCATACTCCTTCAAAAAATTAAAATGGTTTTTTCCTGGAGCATCATTTTAAGGATATATAACATGAACTATTATCGAAATGGGATTTAGAAGAAAATGTGACCTCTACCAAATGGCCTCCCACAATAGTGTTCCCTCTACTATGAAAGAATAATTTTCCTCAATTGATGCCACAATCACCACCATAGGAGTGTCCTAGTCATTCTTTATTGTGAATAGAAACATTTACATGGTGCATGCTCCATCCACCATCATACATGAGTTCTAGAGATGGCCAATATGATTTTACCATGTTCCAAATGAAAAAAAGTGGAAAACCATTTTTTTAAGCACACATTATCAAAACTACTCTATAAATATGTGTAAAAATCTTCTATGTTTAACTCATTCATGTTATTAGTATGGGGAATATAAGCCAAAACTAAATTGTCCATTTTTGCTACAACACCTGATCCTCTTGCAATGTCATCTCATGCACTAGGATAACTCAAATGCATCTATTTCTCAAGACACTATAATCTGATATTGAGCCAAGAAGGTAGCGTAATACCTCAAAGCTTAAATAATTCAACCAAACTCATATGGTTTGTTGTACCATTTTACCAACTTGATGAGTACCTCATGTATTGACATGGACTATCCTTTTATTTTATCAACAAAACAGCATATCATTTGATACTTTCCATGGGCCTATAGGCCATATGAATCCCAGTAACTGATGTCCTAAAATAAAGATCCTTCTAAGAGTGATTTTATCCTATATGAATTTCAATTTTTTTATGACCTCTTGAGTTTAAAATCATGGAAGAAGAAGAAGAGTAACATGACCTACCATGTGATTGAACATGCCCTTAGAATGTCTAACCTACTAAAATCAAGCATTATATGATGCTAAAATCCCTAATAATGTCCCACGCATTAAACGATCACCCGTCTATTCAGGGTGTGTATTATTATTACTAAGAACCCTATTTTAGATAACTAGAGTATGAAAAGAACCTCACTTTTGACAAATTTTATAGGCATTTAGACAGAATTTAAATTTTAATGGTGCTACCTACCCAAGGCTGACCCCGTTTTAAGAATTGTAAACTCTAAAACTCACTAATATGTCTTTATAAAAAGGGCACTATGATTAATGACAAAACTCAAGATCATTATAATGTAAGAGAAAACACATCCATGGGTTATTTGTACATTACTATTCAAGGAATCTAATGGATTGATTTAAACATCATTATATTTTTAAATATTTCATAAGCTTGGTTTAAAAAACATTAAGTACTAGTGGTAAAGACAACTACACTCGGCACTTCATTTTTCTACTATTGAGGGATATTGTAGCATGGGAATGATGAGGGGTGGTGGTCTGGTTTGTTGACATAGAGGTTTTGGTATCCTTCATTTTCTGGGTACCTATGGTATGGGTGACTCTTTGTTGGAGGAGGCTTTTTCCATTATCTCTGGTCTTCAAATGTGATGATCAAAGAAAATATCTCTTACTATTATTGAGAAAATTTCCGAAATTCTCTTTAATACAATAACCAGGATCTCCTCCTCTCCTTGGAAGATTTCTTATCATGTTTGAAAGTGCGGAATAATGATCCAAGGAAGAAGTATTATTTCTCACACCTACCATGAGGGGAATAGAGAAGCTGATATCTTTTCATTTAGAGTTTCTTGGAAGGATTCTCTCATCTTCTTCTCCAGCACTATCTCCATCCCATTGGAGGTTATGAACATTATTATTAGTTATTCTCTTAGTTTTCATTTTTTCAAACCCCATTAAATCCCTTTTTTCATTCAATATGGTTGTCTGGATTCCCTTTTACTATTTAATGAAATTTCAAATTTCAGCCGTCAAGGAAACAAATTCACATTCTATCAGAATTACTTTCAATAATTATTTATTTAACGAACATCCCTTCACAAATTATTCCATTTATCTCATAAATTCTTTTTCCCATTTTATTCATCCATAAGGATTATCACAATTAGTCTTAGTTATAGAAAATAATTGATTGCAAGGTATATAGGAAACAATCCATTAGGTTGTATTTGTAATTTTAATTAACTAGAACCTCATGATAATAGATTTCAAAATAGTCAATAGATACATTATCATGTTAATGGGGGGTTTCTTAAGTTGGATTACACCATATGTCTATATGTAACACCATAAAAGTGGTTGTGAAAACATTAAATAACAAGTCCATAAAGGATAAATATACCCCCATGAGGTCAAGAACCAAATCATAAAATATAAATGATCCCTACTAGGTTTTCATCATTATAACCTAGGTATATTTAGGTGTAACCCAAAAATAGTTATTTTAATAAAATTTAATTACACCCTTAGAAGGTTCATTACATGAGCATAAAACACCTCTAACAACCTACCTGGGTTGAGTCAAGTATAAATCATAATCATAACAGGTCAAGATCAACATAATCAGGTTGATTTTGGAATATGAAGTATCCTATTACATGGTTCATCGTTTCCAATTTATTGAGGTACATGCATTAATAAGTTGTAATGACATCAATTTAACTGACATTCACCCAATTTTTGTATCAAAATTTAAAAATGATCAAATTTACAAAAAAGGGTGAGTTGGATGAATTACCATTCCCAAGTTATAAAGGTACTTCCCATTATATGTTACAATTGGTATTCATGTAACTATATCTAGGTTGTTCACATTAATTTCAGAATACAACAAGTCCATTTATAAGGGTTTCATTAAATTGGTTTCCCTACATAAATCATAAAGTCTCATACACTATATAAATTATTGTTCTCATCCATTTAATCACAACCATAAATGTTTTATCCAATTATGATAATGGTCCATGGATAAAACAGATCATGATTGGTTAGTTAATGTGCCACCATCAAGAAATATGAGAAAACACCATTTATGTTGATAAAAACAGTTTAATAACCAATAATATATCATAATTATAAAAATACATGTCGTTACACTGATGTAAATAATAAATACCTATAAATAGGAAACCATAGAAAAATTGAATATAGTTATATAATGATA
This sequence comes from Viscum album, assembly GCA_963277665.1. Classification (NCBI taxonomy): domain Eukaryota; kingdom Viridiplantae; phylum Streptophyta; class Magnoliopsida; order Santalales; family Viscaceae; genus Viscum; species Viscum album. The sequence continues at coordinate 183,491,261 of OY728155.1, read as the reverse complement.
AAAAATCACCTAATCATCGTATATGGGTAAGTATGGTGTTAAACACACTAGGAATATCCCACATGTTCTCAGGTAGTCAGAAAATGCAAACTACAAGGCATGGAATATACATGGCCTGTGAAACTCTATGTTACTATAATGATTCTTATAAAAATATTTATTTTTCATACCAAAAGTGGGTAAAATAAGATAAATATAAAAAATCAATGAGTAATGTAATGTTAATTAATCACTTAAGGTGAAATAATAAACTATTATAATGAACAGACAGAACAAAAGTCTCATCCTTGGACACTTGGTATTTCCACCATCTGTGGGTGGGTAACTTTGAGACACAACTATTAACCTACCACAGACACATTCCTAGACTCTTTTATACCATCTCAATATAGTAAGACAAGGAAAATAAGGATGCTAAAATACCACATCATAATGTATTGGCTCGACTCACTCTAAAAATAGTGGTCAGGATAGTCACCACATGGCCTGAAGTGTGCCACCCCATATTCTAGAGGCTATCGAATAGCAGTGAGGGTCCAATGATGTAATGGTTGGGAGACTATACTATCATGATTATAGTATCATATTTTTATTCAAGAAATTATTAAATGGTGTAAGAATTAATAAGTAAATTAAGTTGATGAAACTATAATAAATGAGAAACTATCTAATGAAAAATACATACAACTATGCATGTCAATGTGATATTAAAAGGTATTATCCATACATTAGGTGATACATAAACAATAAAAAACAAAATAAAAAAACTCAAAGGATATATCCCCGAGAATCCTGATCTTTATCTCAGTCCAGTACTCCAATGCTCTAATTAACAATTGTAACAGCACAAGTAGGATACCTGAACCTGAACCTGTAACCATGGGGTGTGTTTAGGTACCTTGGTGCAATATCAGCCCAAACATGATGTGATATATACTCTATAGTACACCACCAATGATTTCTTAATCTATTTAGTCTATTATTATAAAATACGGCATTGTGTCAGTATATCAAAAATATGGGAATGAGGTAAATGTAAATAAAATCAACTTGGATTTGGGTTCCTCAAGGAACACCCAGATGAGAATACCTACTTTTTCAATAATGTAATATCTCTAATAGTGTGTCACCATATATATATATGCACTTTATGTATATAATTGCATATAACCATATATATATATACATATTTCTAGCTATGACATGAGGTATAACTCAAGCACCCATGCATAGTAACACATGATTCATTTAATTAGTTAAGGTATTAATTAAAACATCCCAACAAGAAAAAATAGACAAGATAATAAAATTATAACAATCTTATAGGTCCTTGGGTATGCCCAAAATGTCCAATTATAATAGTGGTCAAGAATATAATAAATTCTCATTTGTCCTATGAGCTTCTTCATGGTATTCCTACTTGGGAAACCATGTTTCTCTCAAGTAGTAATGTGAGTTAATTAAACAATGATCCCAAAAAATGCATTCCATATAAGTAACCGAAGATTTTCTCCATGTTCTATTACAATTCATTAAACTAATGACCCAGTCCAAGGTGTTTTTCATAAGGAACCTGGGTATCATTACATGGTTCATTAGAATTCATTAAACCAATATTCATATCCAAGGCATTCCATATAAGGAACCCAAGATTCACCCATGAATTAACATAATTCATTTAACCCATTATCCCTTCAAAGGTGTTCCATATAAGAAACCTCAGTATCACTCATGGTATATAAAATCACAAAAAACCAATGAGCTTGTTCAATGTGTTCTACATATAGAACCCAAGGATCCTTGTTTCTGATAAAAATCATGGCATCGATTTTACACTTGAAGGATTTATTGTGGAAAGTATAATGGTTTCAGAATCAGTCATATCAGGTTTACCATTTTTGAACAACTTTTAATGGGATTTTTTATGGAGTCGGAAACACCTAATTGTTCTCCCATTTGGAATGATTCATGAACCTACATTCCAAAGGTAGGTGGTCATGGAGAATGGCTCCAATGACTCTTAGGGACTCTCATTGGTTGAGAGGATGGGATTTCAGGCTCATATGACCTTTTTTAAGATAATTATGTCCTTCTCAAGGACTCTCTTAAATATTTAATACATGTTCATAAATCCATTATTAAATTCCATGTAAAACGTAGGTCTCCCATTAATTAACAACTAATTATCTATATGTACAAAATTTAGAATCGTATTTTTTGTATCTAAGGTTCTTCATCAATGAAGACATATATATGCACCTCGGGTTATCCATCAATAGTACACTTTTTTATATAGTTTATATATTCTTTGATTACTTATCATCACAATTCTAGTTTTATACTCCATAGTGGGTGATCTAGAATTTATTTTCATTCAAGAAGATAAAAGGTGTTTTGATATTGGGGTTAAGCCCATAAAATGGGCTTCTGACTTATCCATATGAAAGAAATTATAACCCATGTAGTTTGGTGAAACTTAACAGGACACGTCATACCTTTTAAGGTCGTGTTATGAGGACCACATCATGTAGTTTAACGTCGTGTTAAAAGGATTTATAGGTGAAACTTTCCTGGTTAGTGTTTGGTGTGGGACTTATACCAAAGTGACATGGGTAACTTGGAAGGGATATGGGCTCCTAGGTTGGATATGACCCTACTGGAAATGTGTCTTATATATAATTATGTTTGATTTTGGGGTGTTGGGTTTGGACCTCATAGAGGCTTCCTGCACATCCCATTTTGATATGAATAAAAGCCTATAAAGTGTAATTGTGAGTACCCCTACCAATGGATGCCCTCTGAAGTTTTTCTCTAGAGGAATAGACCCTTTGTGATAGTTGTAACATGGCTGGGGAATATATTGAATAGAATTCACATTTGAGTGGGGTCATGAGGAATATCTTGAATCATGGTGATTTTGAGGTTTTTTTGGGATTAATCTATTTAGGAGGATTCTAATTTGATTGGATATGTAGATTTGAGGACCTAGAATTATGGGGACACTCTCAAAGAAGTGTAAAGAAGATTTTAAAAAGGATTATTTGTCAATACATGCATTTGACCATGCAGATTTCATGATCATAACTAGCCTCTAAGCCCAAGTGGGTCATGATTGGTGTGAGAAACAAGGGGATGATGAAGATCTGGAAATCCATGAAATCTCCTTCATATATTGGTGGATGAGGGTGATGCGATTAGATTAGAAGAAATGTTTATATTGTGACCATCTCCTCTCTCATTTTTTAAACAAAAAATTCACATAGGTTTACGCATTTGGAAATATCCAATAAGAAAGGCCCTGAGATTATTCATGGATGGATTCCTTTCCTCTTAATTCTTGAGAAGATGTGGGGATAATCTACTGACAGTCAAAGTTAAAGAAAATCATAATTCCACCTCTCTCTATGTGAAGCAAGAGGTCCCATGTCTCAGAGACGATTATTTAAGGACATTTCCCTAACCCTTATATTTGGGGACCTCATTACTGAAGGTATGCATAATTTTAAACACCTTAAGAACCCTACCCACTATGTAAGGAAAGTGTGGGAAACCACTTTCCAAAGGAATTTGTAACTGAATGGGAGACACATTGGTTGTCACACCCTAACCCTTTTTGAAATTATTTTATTTTATTATTCCATGGCTTCGGTTAACCTTGTAAAGGCGAGTCTTGAGTTAGGGTCTAAATTTTTTGATGTTTAATAATTCTGGTGGGTTTTGAACCATTGTGTGGGCACCACACGGTTGGGGGTGGCCGTGTGGTTGGCGGTAGTCATGTGGTCATACAGATTGTCGTGTAGTTCTCTAATGTTTAAAATATATAAACAATTTATATGAATAAAACAAGGTATTTTTTAAAACATGAAAATAATGGTATTATTGTGAAGATAAAATTATTATTATTATTAAAAAAATTTAATAATGTTATTTTCATTTAAAATTATTATTAATATAATTATTATAAATTTTTAATTAAGGTTATTATTATTTAAAACTAAATGCATAAAATTATTATTATTATTATTATTATTATGTTATTATAAATATTAACATTATTATTATTATTAAAATAGTTTTTATTATTATTATTACTATTATAATTAGGTTATAAATAGTATTAACACTATAATTATTATTATTATTAAAAAATAAAGTGGAAGGAAACCCTAAAGGGGGGGTCGTAACTCCCCATTATCCTTCATGTTATAGCAACCCCCCCCCCATGTTCTACATGAAGCCGACCCCTCACTGCTGATCTAGAAAACCTTCCATGCTTCTTATCCCTCTCGCACATGGCTAGCCTGACACCCCCTATCCCTCACCACTCCACCTTTATTGGGTGTACCCAAGCCCCCTTCCCTACATCCAACTCCATTGCGAGCCCCTTTTCTGACTATATTCCCCTTCCCAGCCACATTTCCCCTTGCCAGTAACCCTCTCCTCCCCCAGTTTGTGTATTCTAGTTCTTTTTTTGTGTGTTTCATCAAGTTGGACAAATACTAACATCTTTGGTACTAGTTTGGGTGTTTTGATACTTGTATAGGCTTTGTGGTTGGTCTTTGGGGCCTTATTATTCCTCACATCGAAGTTTCATTGAGTTCCCAAGTCGGCGAGGTAGCTAATTCTATGTTTTTTTCTCCTTCCAAAGAAAATACTTGGTTCTTTAATTCATTGGTAAATTTTTAAACATGACACACAGATCCCTAATACACTTTGTTAGTTTGTTATGGTGTTTTCTTGTTGGTTGAATTTTTTTAAAATATGTTTTGAAGTGGTTTTATAGTTATACTTATGTGTTTGTACACCAATTGTTGTTAAACATTTTTTTAGATATTTGAACATGTTTCACACCCCCATTGTTTCTTTGTTTAACCATTTGTAGTGTTTTGTTGTTGGTAAAAAATTTTAAAACTATTTCTTAGGGTAATTCATCAATTATTCCCATTTGTTAGTATCTTTAAAGTGTTTTTTAATGCACAATTATGACTCAATAGATTTTTATACATGTTTCGCACCTTGGTTGTTTATTTGGATATGTTTATACTGTGTTTTATTGCGGTTCCTTTTGAATGTATTTTATGAGTTGTTTCGGAAATGTGAAGTGTGTTTTTAAGGGCACATGTGGTGAAAATGTATCAAAAATTGGGTTTTAAAATGAATTGAATTATATTGGGCATGTTAACCCTGTTGTGAACGTTGAAATATTATTTTAGAATTTAGTAAATAATGAGAAAAATATTTTTAAATAAATGTGTCTTATGAGTGGATTTGAAATCTGATTGGACTATGAAAAACAATTGAATTTAATTTTGTTTTTCTTGTGGTATTACTAATTGTGTTCTTTATGAAAGGTGAAAGTCATGTTAAAGAGTGTTTTTGATTGGTTATGGTGTGTGTAAAATTCAAGGTGCCTTGTTTGTGTAAAATAGTATGATGCTTGCAACTGATTACTTTTAAAATAGTTTTTCCCATTGACAGTTTCTTTTATAAAAGTTTCGTTTGTTTTTGAATCGTATATGGGTTTCTTTGATAGGATTAATCTTATTTTAGTGTATTCTGATGTTTATAGTCATTGAATTATGGTTTCGAGTTTCCAGGTCTGAGGAAAATAACCTACGCATTCATAGGTAAGTATACATATATAGGTTCCCACATTATTTGTATATTTATCCATGGTAGTGAACATACATGTATGGGGATGGGTGTGCATATGTGTATATATAGAAATTCATACGTATGTGAGTGGAGACAGGTATATGTATATGAGAATATATTTAAGGATCCCCTTTCACATGTTAATGGTCATATATGTGTGTGCATAGGGTATAGGTGTCCTTATATGTATGTGAAGATGCATATGCTTAGTGGGGGTGCACCAGCTCTTAGTTATAAAGTGACAAGGGATGAATTTTCAGTTTTTTCCACTCTAAGGTAGGTTTCCCTATGCATTAGCCTTTAAATTTAAATAATTATTGATTTCTTTATTTACACACCATTATTTAAAGTTAGTTAGTTTTGTATTGTTTTTATAATAAATTTTTATAGTATAATTGAGTTATTCCATATTTGTATGTAAATTTCATGAAAGTTTTTATTAAATGTGCATATCAAGTGCTTGGGGAAATGTTCATTTGGCCTTTATAAATGTGTGCTATATTTAAAAGGGTGACACGGGTTTTTTAAATGAATTTCTACGTGGATGTTGCTTGTATAAAGTGGCATGTATTGCTTCTTCTGGAAATGATCAAGTGTTAAATAGTTTCTTAAGGACCATTTTCTAATTTTGTAAAATTAATTACCTTGAAACCCCCCTTTGGGATGCACCCCTTACCTTATTGTATTTTCATGGGAATGGGTGGTCCTCATATGAGACTTCCCCCGTGTGTTGATGGTTGAAGGCAAGAGGAAGAAAATCCCTTGGATTGGTTCATGGGAGATTGTTTTGTGTGGGTGTTGATGGTGTAAGATGAAAATGCATGTGTAGGATTTCTTGGTCAATATTTTTCTATGAACCCTACTTTTTATTCTGAACATGGGAACCTAGCATAGTGAGAGAATTTATGTTGAACGATTGCTTCAATAGTTTAGATTACACACTGTTTAGTGGCCCATAATATGGGGTTATTATTTTATCAGTGCTACGGGATCAGGCCACTCGGTCAGGCCAGGTAGGGCAACGATTGAGCATTTGGACGTTATGACGTCATCGGGTAGGGCATGCCTTCGATTTGAATCACATGTATAGTACATTATAGACTATTCACGATCACCTAGGTTCTCCCATATTTTCTATTACATTGTTATTTGTGATAGATTATTAATATGCATGTGATGGTTGATTACATTTATGTGGTGTTTCTCTATTGCCTGTGTTGAATACTTGTTGATCTTGTTTCCTTATGTAGTGTAGCATCTTTCTAAAAGTTATAAAATGCTTAAGTGTTTATAGAAAAAGGTTTTAAAAATGTTTTACACTTCCGTCTTACCTTTTTAGTTTAAACATCGCCTCCATTAAAATGTCAATGTCTGATTCTTAAAAAGATAATTGGGTTTTTAATTGAAGAAGGGATATAGACCAGAATTTGATTTTAAATGAAAAATGTGTGAAAACATAGTTTTATATATTGTACTTCAAACATGAAACTAATTTTTCTCTGTTTAAAGGAAATTAGTAGAGAAATAGATTGGCTAGGCATGCCTACTGAGTTTTTATACTCACGCATATTGTTTTATCTTTGTTTTTAGATTTAGTGCTTCTTCTTGCTTGGATTCAAATATCGTAATACGATGTTGGTTTGAAGTAAGTGGTGACCCGTAGCATAACATGGAGTTATGTATAGCTTTATTTGTAATGACCCGTAAATTTCATGGAATATTTTTTCTTAAATTCTTTTGGATTTTATGAGTACACAGTTTCGGACGGCACCTGATGTCGAGCCCCGGTTTTCCCGGAATCAATTTCTGAAGTTTATCTCGGGTATGTTCAGTGAACGAACAAGTGGGTTTTTCTATCATTTTAACCGGTGATCAGAATTTAAATATGAGGACACCGATGAAACCGAAGCACCGGTAATTTCTTAAGATGACCTTTCCCGAAGATGCGTTTGCTTGGGAGGAGTTGTTAAAAAAATTGAGGATTAAATGTGAAGTAAATAAAATTGTGGTACAATTTTATTTTCTTTATCTAATGGTTATATCCAACATGGGGTAGTTGGGGTGGGACCCACAAGCCCCTAACTACCCATGTTAGGATATTTGTGAGGTGGGGCCCACACAATTCCCACCCCTTCACATTCCTTTAACTCCACTAAACCACCTCTTAAAGTTGGAAACTCCCCATTTAATTTTTGTATCCCTTTAATTAAGTAACACACCCTCTCTCCCTCTTTATTTCATGCCTACTCACATTAAATTAATTTATTGAACCTATTCAATTAATTTAACTAAGAGTTTGAATTTAAAATTTTGAAAGCATGGCATGTTATAATAATATATGAGAAAGTATTATTTTATTTGGGGTTAGTCTGGTTGTGTTGGGAGAAAAGGGGAGAGAGATCTTGTGACTTAAAGAACTTCATCTCCTTCGTTGAAGAAAGCTAAGACTCCGACGAGGAACATCGACTCGATGACCCGGTTTCTTCCGTCCTCTTCTTCCTCCATGAAAAAGGAGGAGGCACCGACGTAGAAACTCGCCAATGACGTCACGCCATATAATCTTCTCTCCAAGACAAAGGAAGGGAGATGACGCTTCCTCCTCGGACACTCTCCGTAGATGTTTACGGAGCCTCACCCCGCGATGCTGTTTTCCACGCCGCTCATCGTTCGACAACTTGTGTTGAGGTAGGGGTTAATTCTTCATTAAAGTATTATTTAACAAACTTCATTGCATAATGATTGGTCATTTTTATCAACATAACGGGAGGATATCAGACCACACAAATACGGCCGATCCTCTTCCACTTTTATAGTTGATCTTTATAGTGGCTTGAAACGAAGGCGACGCGGTGTCGTTGCACCACGTAGGGACGATGATGACAACAACCGGAGTGGGCCGCGGCGGTGGAGTGTGGTGCCATCGCGCCATGCCGGTGAGGCCGAAGAAGATCGCGGCCAGGAGCGGGCCCTGGCGGAGAGGCGCGGCACCGTCGCGCCATGCCGGACGGACTGAGGGTGCGGCCTTAGGCAGCAACGGTTCAGCAGGAGGTGGCCAGGCTTGATCGGCCTCCGACACATGAGGAGACGGGACCCCCACGGGTCTGGCAGCAGTTCACACCGGCCAACCATTATGGTCGGCCGTTTCTGAGTAAAACCGGGGGGCGTAACCCCCGGTTTAGTCTAGGGTGGACCCCACCAGAATGGGGGCCACCATTTCAAAACAAAGGGCCCCCCTTCGTACCACGTGGCCGGATTCGATCTGGGCTGCACCCAACTAGGCCGGACCTGGACCCGGGTCATTTCTACCCGGTTCAGGCCGACCCAGGGGGTATTGGGCCGGGTCGGATCGGGCCCAAACCCCCTATTTTCAGAAAGATCCATTCAAATGCTCATAACATGGGCTACAGTCCTCCGATTGATGCACCATTAGTTGCGTAGAAATCCTTGGACTGAGGTGGCTGTTTCGGTATATTACACTCAAGGTTTCGGTGAACTTTGTGTACGGCCGGGTTAATTCGAACACGAAACCAACCGGGCCCTCAGAGCAGAAAGGCTTATAACTTGGGCTCAGACGTTCGATTGATGTGTCATTGAATTTGTTGGATTCCTCTTAGTGAGACGGTTTTTTGGCTAATCCACTGGAGGTTTGGACACAGTTGGAGTACGTTCGGGTTGGTTTTAGCTTAAAAATCAACCGGGCCCCTAGAACAGAAAAGCCAATAACACTCTGACCAAGCGTCTGATTGACGCGTCGTCTGTCACATTGAGTTCCTATTGACGATAAGGAACTTTGTGATACATCAACTCTGGACTTTTTTGATAGTTGATGTATCGACCCTCTTGGATCGTGGAGCGAAACCTCCCGGAATCAAGCGTGTTGTGTGCGAGAACCCTAGAGCTCGCTGCGACTGTGACGACGATGACGACTATACCTGGATCCTACGTGGGTTCGGTAGCGAGGACGACTGTACTTGGATCCTACATGGGTTTGGCAGCGAGGATGACTGTACTTGGATCCTACGTGGGTTCGGTAGTGAGAACGACTGTACTTGGATCCTACGTGGGTTCGGCAGTGATGACGACTGTACTTGGATCCTATGTGGGTTCGGCAGCGATGGTTACAGTACATGGATCCTACGTGAGTCCGGAAGTGATAACATCTATACATGGATGATACGTGGGTTCGGCAGAGGAGATGATTCATAGGATACATCAATCATCTCCACCCCTCTTTATCAGTAGTTTACCTGTTTGAGCTGAGTCTTGATTTCCAATCATTATCTTCGATATGATTGACATGATTTCTTGTCTGGACTGAGTTGTACTTTCTTGTGTGGATTGAGTTATGATATCCTGTGTGGAGTGGGTTGTACTTGAGCTCATGAGTTGGAGAAGAACCGGAATTGATGACTTAGGTATATACATGGGCATATACCTAAGTAGAGTTGGTTGATACTTCATGTTTGTATCTTTCCTTTGTGGTTTATCCTTTGTGGATTCTGGGAGACCTTCGGGGGTCTCGGGGTCCCTACTAAGTATCATAGACTCACCCCTACATGGTCTATGCCCACACTATGTTATGTTGGTTGTAGACGACGGACAACGCTGGTCGTGGTTGAGGCTTGTGGAGCAGGACGGTACCCGGAGGTGGACTATCAGGTGAGACGTACTCGGAGCGAACGGATGGACCGAGGAGCCGACGAGACTATTTGTACCCACCCTTTAGGTGGGAATTCCAGAGGACGACTTGGTGGTTGCTGTTTTACTTTTCTTCTATTGTACTTTCTTTTCTATGTTGTACTGTACTTTCAGTTGGGTTTGTATACTGGCCCATTTACATTCCATCACTTACTTTTGTACTCAGTTTACTTAGTGTTTACTTCAGCATGCATACTCTATGGTGTTTGTTTTCTTATATAAAGTCAATTCCTTCCCTTTTATCGGGATTTAGGCCTTTGGTACTAGTCTCTAGCCCCTAGCCTATGGAAGGCGGTCATGGGGTAATCATGACATGGGCCCTGAGGATGGGTCATGACAAATTGGTATCAGAGGAGTCGGTTCTACCGCAGAACTCAGGGCTCTGATAATTTCTTCTGTGTGAAGTAATAGTGTTTAGGGTATTGATTTTGGTTATCAGTCCAGGGAATCCAGTGTTGGTGCGGCGGCCGACGTATCCATACACCAGGACCCTGACTTCTGATTTCTGACTCAATGCATGAAAACATTGATTGCATGTGTGTTTCAAAGTTTTCTTGTGATTACTTTGTGTTATCTCACCAGGTATACTGTATTAACTGTGGTTCACCTCTTTCATTTCAAGATGACCCCATGTAGGCCACCAGCTAGGGTTCCAAGATTTGTGCGAGATGGAAGCCCACCGAGTGACGAGGCCTCGGTGCAGGGTCCCATTATAGCAGAGGCACCAGCGGTACATCTAACCGCCGAGCCACCAATGCCACCAGCCCCTGCAGCTGAGAGTGCATGTCGCCTGAGTGCATTGCATGCATTTCAGCATTAGAGGCTGCACAGGTTCCGCGGAGAGATGAATCCTCAGGAAGCCGAGGATTAGCTGGAGGCTATTATTCGAGTCTTTATATTGGTAGGGACACTAGCAGACCTCATAGTGATCCTTGCGGCGAGTCTCCTACATGCAACAGCATGTAGATGGTGGAGCCTGATGCTCCAGGTGCACGACGAGGCATCTCTACTTTGGACGGACTTCGAGAACCTATTTCGCTCGGAGTTCATTCTAGCCACCCTCCATGCGGTGCGCATCCAAGAGTTACTACAGCTGTGGTAGGGTAGCATGTCAGTAGCCCAGTACTAAGCGAGATTTATTGATCTCTCGTGCTACTCCATGGACATGGTACGGGACCCATTCTTTTGGGCCCGGATCTTCGAGCAGGGACTGAGGCATGAGATCAGGGCTTCGATGATCTCCCTCATCATTCTAATGTAGGCAGGAGTACTGGAGCGAGCCCTTCTTGTAGAGATCTTTCTTGCTAAGCCTACACCAGCAGTGAGACCTACCGCAGGGCGGCACGTAGTGGAGTCTTCTGCAGCTGGAAGTCGACAGATGTCATAGGGGTCCAAGCGGACAAGGACATTAGGTGGGCGACCTCAGGATACTGGTTCGAAGGTGCGAGGCACACGCAGCTGAGCCAATCATATGAGAGGCAGGCAGTGCTATTCATGCAGCGGGCAGGGCCACATGGCTCGTGACTGCCTGACCCACCTTGCAGATGAGCAGCAGACCGTATATGGACCTCCTAGAAAGTGGTATAGGTTCGACCGTGGTGATCCGCCGAGAGCGGGAGGACATGGAATAGGAGCTAGCCGAGCAGCAGGTGGTGGATGATGTTTCGAGGCTCTACAACCACCACCACTAGGATGTCCACCCCAACCATAGGGAATAGGTGGATAGAGGAGAGCACATCTTTAGGCAGTTGAATCTTACGATCATGGAGCTCTAGAAGTAGGTGGAAAAGAGCGAGACAAGCTCTAGTCATGGAGGCCTTTGTCCATAATGCTTCTAGCTTCATCGACATCGTTTTTTTGTGTTTCTTTGTGTCTTTGTACATAGATTTGTAGTAATAAAAGACACTTGCAATAGTGATGTTTGCTTTCTTGTCTTTCGTATGATAATACTAAGAGGTTCCGGTTAAAAAAACCATTGAATTGACACTCACATATGAGATTCCTACTGGTGGAGACCCAGTGACCACACACTGATGCCGATAGTGTGACTCAACCCTTGGAGGTGAGAGTAATGGTTGGATCTCTTGGTAGTAGCGTCGAGGCCTTATGACATCATCCAAGGCATGAATTAAAAATATTCATGTCAGGATTGACTGTATTAGGCAAGGAATGTGGTTCATCTAGGGGGTGTGACCGGATTTCTCTTTTCAGCAAAGGAGAAATATTCGGAGAACGTTAAGGAATAAGGGGAAACCATTCGTGTGGTCGGACAGATGTCAGTAGAGCTTCCAGAAGCAGAGACAAAGATTGACTAGTTCACACATCTTGAGGGTACCAGAGGAGGGAGTAGGGTATGTAGTTTACTGCGATGCATCAGGGACCGGATTCGGGTGTGCCCTGATGCAGGAGCGGGCATTGATCTCTTACGGTTCCCGACAGTTAAGGCAGCATGAGTAGAACTATGCTACCCATGACCTGGAGTTAGCACAGTGGTATTCTCCTTGAAGATGTGGTGGCATTATCTGATGGGCGAGCTCTTTATATTTTACTCTAACCACCAGAGTCTCAGGTACTTCTTCTCGTAGTAGGACCTAAACCTGAGACAGTGATGATGGCTCGAGTTCCACCAGGACTATGACTTGGGATAGTCTATACTCCTGGAAAGAGTAACGTAGTAGCCGATGCTCTCAACAGGAGGATGGGCATTCAGCTACTTGGAGAGGTGATAGAGAAGTTATCCGCTTTGCAGATAGAGATGGGGTAACCTTTCTATAGTCACTCACAGTCACTCCACCACTACATCAGCAGGTCAGAGAGGCACAGCGTGGGGACGTTGACTGTGAGATGCAACGTGCACAGATATCCTTTGGATAGGCACCTGATGGATTCTTTATAGGAGGAGAGCATGTTGTCTTTTTTAGAGGATGTACCATGGTACCAGTTGCATTATAGGAGGAGGTTCTAAGAGAGTTTCACACTTCCCTATTAGCGGTACATCCAGGAGTGGCAAAGATGTGTCAGGATCTCAGTCGACAGCACTAGTGGCTGGGTATAAAGAAGGTTGTGGAAGAGTTTGTTTCACGATTCCTCACCTGCCAGCAGGTGAAGGTGGATCACCAGGTACCAGCAGGCTTGGTACAACCCTTGGAGGTCCCGGAGTGGAAGTGGTACGTGATATATATGGATTTTGTGACATGGTTTCCACGTACTTCCAGAGGTCATGACTCCATTTGGGTGATTGTCGACCAACTCACCATGTCGGCCCACTTTCTACCTATCAGGTAGTAGGGTTCAGTGGAGAGCTTGGGACACCTCTACTTTAAGGAGATCATACAGCTTCATGGTGTGCCATCAACTATCATCTCTGATCGATATGCTCACTTTACTTCCTGGCTTTGGAAGGGGTTGCAGGAGGCATTTGGGACGCAGCTACACCTGAGCAGTGCCTTTCACCCACAGATGGATGGTCAGGTGAAGAGGACCATTCAGACCCTTTTGGACATGCTCCGTGCATGTGTCCTCAACTTTTTTTGCAGTTGAAAGGATCATCTTCCTTTGGTGGATTTTGTGTACAACAAAAACTACCACTCCACCATTGGGATGGCACCATATGAGGCATTGTACGGCCGACCTTGCAGATCACCTCTGTGCTGGACAGACCCTAGGGAGTCAGCACTTGTAGGACTAGAGATGGTCCAGGCCATGACAGAGAAGGTACAAATCATCCAAGAGAGGATGAGGACTGCTCAGAGCTGACAGAAGTCCTATGCTGACAGGTGGCAGAGACCACTATATTTTTGAGGATGGTGACCATGTTTTCCTATGGGTCTCACCTCGATGTGGATTACAGAGATTTTTCTGGGGCGGAAAGTTATCTACGCACTTCATCAGACCATTCCAGGTTCTTAGCAGGATAGGAAAGGTGGCATATCGCCTGGCTCTTCCACCTCAGTTGCACCGGGTGCACGACGTCTTCCACGTATCTCAGCTGAGGAGATACATGCATGACCTGACACATATCATTGATCACGGGGAGCTGGACATCGATGACGGGGAGACTTTTGCGGAGGTCCTAGTGGAGATCGAGGATTGACAGGAGCGGGTCCTACATGGACAGTTGATTCCTCTAGTGCGCATCAGATGGCAGCACAGGAACCTCTAGGAGAGAACATGGGAGCGGGGGGCTCAAATGCATGCACAGTACCCTCATTTGTTTCCCTAGTTTATGATGTAGCTTTAAGAGGATGTAAATCCCTGAGGTGGGAGTAATTTAAAGACCCTTAAATTTCAAGGAAATGTTTTTCTTAAATTCTATGGGATGTTACGAGTACGCAGTTTCTAACGGCACCTGATTCCGAGGCCCGGTGTTCCCGGAATCAATTTCCAAATTTTAGCTTGCGTACGTTCAATGAACGAATGAGTGGGTTTTTCTATCTTTTGAACTGGTGCACGGAATTGAAATCCAAGGGAACTGATGAAACCACAGCACCAGTAATTTCTTAAGATGAACTTTCCTGAAGGTGTGTTTTCTCGGGAGGATTTGTTAAAAAAATTGAGGATTAAATGTGAAGTAAATAAAATTGTGGTACAATTTTATTTTCTTTTTCTAATGGTTATATCCTACATGGGGTAGTTGGGGTGGGATCCGCAGGCCCCTAACTACCCATGATAGGATATTTTTGAGGTGGGGCCCACACGAGCCCCACCCCTTCACATTCCTTTAACTCCTCTAAACCACCTCTTAAAGTTGGAAACTCCCCATTTAATTTTTGTATCCCTTTAATTAAGTAACACACCCTCTCTCCCTCTTTATGTCATGCCAACTCACATTAAATAAATTGATTGAACCTATTCAATTAATTTAACTAAGAGATTGAATTTTAAATTTTTAATGCATGGCATGTTATAATAAAATAAGAGTAAGTCTTATTTTATTTGGGGTTAGTCTGGTTGTGTTGGGAGAAAACGGGAGAGAGCTCTTGTGATTTGAAGAACATCATCTCCTTCGTTGAAGAACGCCAAGACTCTGACGAAGAACATCGACTCGGCGACCTAGATTCTTCCATCCTCTTCTTCCTCCAGGAAAAAGGAGGAGGCACCGACGTGGAAACTCTCTAATGACATCACACCATATAATCTTCTCTCCGTAACAAAGGGAGATGATGCTTCCTCCTAGGATTCTTTCCGTCGATGTTTACATAGCCTCACCCCGCGATGTTGTTTTCTGCGACGCTCATCATTTGACAACTTGTGTTGAGTTAGGGGTTAATTCTTCATTCAAGTATTATTTACCGATCTTCATTTCTTAAAGATTGGTCGTTTGTTATCAATATAACGGGAGGAGATCAGACCGCACAAACACGGTCGATCCTCCTCCCCTTTTATAGTTGATCTTTATAGTGGCTTGAAACGAAGGTGACACTATGTCATTGCACCACATAGAGAGGATGAAGACCACGGCCGGAGCGGGCCGCAGTGGTGGAGCGTGGAGCCATCGCGCCATGCCAGTGAGGCCGAAGAAGGTTGGGGCTAGGAGCGGGACGTGGAGGAGAGGCGTGGCGCCATCGCACCGCGCCGGAGCACTTAAGAGAGGCGGACAGGGAGGGCCGCAGTGGAGGGACGCGGCACCGTCGTGCCACGCAAGACGGATGGAGGTTGTGGTGGTTCAGCAAGAGGCGGTCAGGCTTGGCCGGTCGTCGGCACACCAGGAGGCGGGACCCCCGCCGGTCCCACGGTAGTTCACATCGGCCGGCTATTATGGCCTTCCGTTTCCGAGTAAAACCGCGGGGCGTAACCCCCGGTTTGGTCTAGGGAAGACCCCACCAGAAGGGGGCCCTCCATTTCAATACAAAGGGGGGCCGTCCCCCCCCCCCTTCGCACCCCGCGACCGGCTCCAATCCGGGCCCTAGGCCAAGCCCAGCCACAGGCTGGGCCGTGCCCCGCTGCGGGTCGGGTCGTGCCCAGCGGCGAGCCGGGCCGTGCCCTGCCGCGGGCCGGACCGCACCGGCCGGGTCGGGCCGCGCTTAACTGGGCCAGACTCGAACCCGGGTCGGGTCAACCCAGGGGGTATTGGGTCGGGTCGGACAAGGCCCAAACTCCCTATTTTTGGACTGATCTGTTCAAACGCTCATAACATGTGCTTCGGACATCTGATTGGCATTTCTTCGACATTGTTGGATTCCTCTTACTAATACGGTTCTTTTTTCTTACTCTACTCGAGGTTTGGATGTAGTTGGAGTACGATCGAGTTGGTTTTAGCTTAAAAACCAACTGTGCCCCTAGAACGGAAAAGCCAATAACTCTCAGACCGGGCGTCTGATTGACGCACCGTCTGTCGCATTGATCTCTTATTGACGAGATGAAACTTTGTGATACATCAAATCTGTACTTTGTGACAGTTGATGTATCGACCCCCTTGGCTCGGGGAGCAGACCCTCCTGAACTCGAGCATGTTGTGTGCCGGAACCCTAGAGCTTGCTGTGACTGTGACAACGATGACGACTGTACTTGGATCCTAAGTGGGTTCGGCAGCGAGGAAGACTGTACGTGGATCCTATGTGGGTTCGGTAGCGAGAACGAATTTACTTGGATCCTATGTGGGTTCGACAGTGATGACGACTGTACTTGGATCCTACATGGGTTCGACAGCAATGTTTACTGTACTTGGATCCTACGTGGGTCCGACAGCGACAACATTTGTACTTGGATCATACATGGGTTCGGTAGAGGAGATGATTCAGAGGCTACATCAATCATCTCCACCCATTTTCATGAGTAGTTTACCTGTGTGAGCTGAGTCTTGACTTCAAATCATTATCTTCGATATGATTGACATGCTTTCTTGTGTGGATTGGGTTGTACTTTCCTGTGTGGATTGAGTTATGCTATCCTGTGTGGACTGGGTTGTACTTGATCTCATGATATGGAGGAGAATAGAATTGATAACATAGGTATATGTATGGGAATATACCTAAGTAGAGTCGGTTGATACTTCATGTTTTTATCTTTCCTTTGTGGTTTATCCTTTGTGGATTCTGGGAGACCTTCGGGGGGCTTAGGGTCCCTACTGAGTATCGTATACTCACCCCTGCATGGGATATGCCTGCACTATGTTGTGTTGGTTGTAGACAATGGACAATGCTGATCATGGTTGAGGCTTGTGGAGCGGGATGGTACCCGGAGAGGGACTATCAGGCGGGACGTACTCGGAGCGGACGGATGGACCGAGGAGCCAACGAGACTATCTGTACCCACCCTTTAGGTGGGAATTCCAGAGGACGACTTGGTGGTTGTTGTTTTACTTTTCAGTAGTTGTACTTTCTTTTCTCAGTTGTACTGTACTTTCAGTTTTGTTTGTATACTGGCCCATTTACTTTCCAGTACTTACTTTTGTACTCAGTTGACTTAGTGTTTATTTCATCATGCTACTCTATGGTGTTTGTTTTCTTATATAAAGGCAATTCCTTCCCTTTTATCAGTATTTATGACTTTGGTGCTAGTCTCCAGCCCCTGGCCTATGGAAGGTGGCTTGGGGTAGTCACGGCACGGGCCCCGAGGACGGGTCATGAAATTATTTTTTTCACTATTCTTATAGTTTTCATTTCTATTTTCAGACATTATTTATTTTATTTTCTCTCATTTATATGCCAAATCATTCCCACTTGATTTTTTTTGATGCCCGACATTGGTTTTCATTATGGGGGGATCGAGAATGCATATAGGGACATGTTGTGGATAGGCTTGGTTGACCATTTCGGGGTCGACATGGGTTGATTTGTGAAAAATGGTATCAGAGGGAGGCTATTGCTATTTGAGGTGTCTGGTAGATAGAGATTAGGATTGTCAGTGTTTAGAAGGTTGGTTACCGGATGGTGCCTGATCACCACTACTCGTGATGAGACATGAGTTACCCAGGGCAGTCCAGGTTTTCAGTCCTTATCTTGTCTTAGTTTGTTCTAGGATTGAGAGATGAAAATGGAGGCAAGCTAGTGTCATGTCACAATCTCACATGGAGTAGTGACCCATGTGGATTCTAAGTTCACAGTTCAAGTACCTCTTATTTGTCAATGATTTCTTGGGGAATGGCTCACTACTATGTCATTGGGTTCAACATGACTACTATTTCTTCATTCTGGTGGTTCAGTGTAAGTTGTGATTCATTGTGGTTTTGGTTAGTGTGAGTATGATTTTAAGATGAAGGTGGTTTTGAAGTGGACAATGATTTCTTTCAAATGGTTTTGAAACCACTAAAATGGGTTTTAAATTCTAAATAAAAGTGGAGGATTTTGAAAGAAAATTTTTTTCCTGTGATTATATTTTTTAGTTTTTTATGGATGAATTTACCTTTATTGATGCTTCTATAGCTTGATATTGGTTTTATATTTTTTTAACGTTCTTTTTAGAAAATTCCACCCAAGAAGGTCGCTAATATAGCCTGTGATTCCTACCCAGTTTCAGTTGTTTTCAAGTGTTTCTAGTTCATCACAGTAATTGAGGTTTGTTTGCACAGTTTTGTGGTTGTAAAAGTAGAGTGTGTCTTTGGGTTGTTGGGAACTCTATATTTTGTTAAATTTAGTGTTGTTTCAGTTTTAATGGTGGGTCTAGTTTTGGATTAGTGGAGATTGAGTTACTCTTTGTCTTTGGATTTTGTGGTGTAGTTAGTGGTGGTCGGATTTTGTAAAGGTTCTCTATCGGGTCAGAAGGGTGTTCTAGAGGGACCTATTCCTGAAGAAATATTATTTTTCAATGTCGTCTTCTAGTTCATCAAACAATCCTATTACATGCGACTAGTGTGGCTAGATTAGGAATTCCAATCCATTTTGTCGCATCCCTCTAAAGTTTTTTCATTGTTGTGGTCATTTGTTTCTCTAGGAAAATTTCTATAAGAAGGACCATTTGGGGAAAGAATATTTATCGGGTGATGCAAGTTTCCGTCTATGAGGCTTAAGATGCTTCATCTATCAGGTCCTCAGCCATAGGTCTCGGGGTGAATCTCGTGCACATTCAAGAGTTTCTAGGGGTGTGAAGCCTAAGTTCAGGTATTGTGTTCTATTTTGGTATTAGAACATTTAGGGACATTTTGTTCGTGTTTCTTTGTTATTAAATTTTTTTTGTTATGTTAACTTAATCATTTTAATTGGACAATGTGATGAACATGTTCCACTGTAATCAAAATATCCCTATTTTTCTTAATTGGATCTTCTGAATTGTGAGTTTTTATTAAAATTGTGTTTGGCCCTTATATGGGATCATCTCTGTCTAGTTGTGTTCGTTTGGAGATGTATGTAATTGTGGAAGAATTGATTCTTATAGTTGTGATTGAGTTTCCAGTTTAAGTCTTAGCGGTATGGTTTGGTTGTGCGGAGAGAGTGATTGAGATTGGATTGGGAGTTCCTAGGTCCCCCCCAGGGGGTGGTGTGTTCAGGTTTCAGTGTCTCTATGTTAGTGAATTATTGTGCTTGGGATAACCCTTCCATGTTCTCCCCTCAATCTCGGGTTGTAGTATTTTTTGAATTCATTGGGTGTCATGTGTGTTGGAAATGCTCACCATGATGCTCTTGGATTCTTCTAGTTTTGTCTGGGCATGTTCTCCAGTTATGTTAACTGGTTTCTTGGTGACTTTCTAGGGGAATAAAGTCTTGTGGTGGGGGGAATTGTCACACCCCTACCCTTTTTTAAATTATTTTATTTTATTATTTCATGGATTCGGTTATCCTTGTCAAGGTTTGGGCTGGGCGTGGGTCTACAATTTTTTACTTTTAATAATTTTTTTTGGATTTTGAACCTGTTCGTGGTCACCGCATGGTTGGTGGTAGCCACACGGTCAGCCCAAATTTCATGCAGTTTCCTAATGTTTAAATTAAATAAAAAAAATTAAGAATAAAACAAGCTATTCTTTAAAACATGATAATAATTATATTATTATTTAGATAATATTATTATTATTAAGAATTGTTAATAATTTTTTTATCATTTATAATTATTATTAATATAATTATTATTAAATAGCAATTAAAGTCATCATGATTTAAAATTAAATGAATGGAATTATTATTATTGTTATTATTATTATTATTATTATGTTATTATAAATACTAACATTATTATTATTATTATTGTTTTTAAACTATTTATTATTATTATTATTTCTATTAAAATTATGTTATTAATAGTATTATTATTATTATTATTATTATTATTATTATTATTTAAAAAAAGGGGGAGGAAACCCTAAGGGGGCAGTGACTCCCCCCCCCCCCCCATTCATGCCACACCGACACCCCACCCCCCTCTGGTTCCTTCCCTGCACACCAGGCCAACCAACCTCCACCCTTTCACTAGTGCAGCGCCATCCTCCCCCCCCCCCCCCCATCATGTTCAACCACCAGCTGACCCCTTGCTGCTACTCTGGAAAACCCACCCCGCTCCCTCTCTATCTCATGAAAACACATCCTGGAAATCCCTCTCCCTTGTCTCTCTGTCATTCTCTGGAAAACCTGACTCCCCTTATGAGTATCCAACTCTATCACGGGCCCCTCCATTAGAAGAATTCCCCTTCCCAGCTGTGTTTCCCCCTGGTAACCCTCTCCTCCCCTTGTTTCCATATTCAATTTATTTTTGGGTGTTTTTCTTCTAGTTGGCCAAACCCTAAAGTCTCGGTTTTTTGTCTGTTTTTCTAGTTTTCTAGGATATGTGGTTGGTCCATAGGGCCTTATTCTTCCTTCCATCAAAAATTCATTGCGTTCACAGGTCGGTGAGGTAGGTGATCCCTTTTTTCTCCTATCGAATCAAATACTTGGAGCCTTAAAGATTTGATAAATTTTTAAACATGATACGAAACTCCATAATACACTTAATTATTTTGTTGTGGTATTTTCGTGTTGGCTAAATTAATTAAAAATAAATTTTGAAGTTGTTTTATAGTTATACATATGTGTTTGTACCCAAATTTTTGTTGAATTTTTTTTATATATTTTTGTATGTTTAACACCCCCATGGTGCCTTTGTTTAACCATTTTAAGTGTTTAGGTTTTTTTAAAAAATTTTATAACTAGTTCATAGGGTAATTATTCAATTTTTCCCATGTGTCAATATATTTAAATTTGTTGGGAAAAAATCCCTCAAGGAATCATTAAAGAATTTTTTAGGGGGTTGTGTTTGTTGACAATGTGGAAATCTGTGTTGTGATTATTGACAAAGAAAACCATGATGTAAAAATTTGATGAAAAATGGTATTTCTTGGTGGCATGTCGATTTCAAGGGTTGTGGTTAATGATCCATGTTTTATTGAAGAACGTCGACAAAGGAAAGGATGATCTAGAGGAAGTACAAAAAGAGCAGATACAAGGCGGTGCTGTTTTATACTGTTTTCCAAATTGATGGGCCTAAAAATTGACAAATGGAGAAAAGTGGTTTTGGCAAAGGTACTTGCACGCTGCTGTCTTGAAGGATAGGAAACTTGTGCGCCATATGTTTTTCAAGATAAGAACATCAAAATATGGCAAAGGGAAAAGGGTCTCCCAAGATTTAGGTTGGTCACGCAAATGACTTGCGCAGTAGAGACTTACGTGCTGAAACATGCATGCTGAGAGGAGACTTTCCCACCGTCGCACAGCGTGTCCAAATGCCTATAAATAGAGGTTTACCCCTCCTCATTTGGCAATAGAGTTCAACACTTATAGAATATCAGAGCTCCCGTCATGTAGGTGTGGTGGTCGAACAAGTGGTGGTGTGATTGCACAATTAAAAGTTGTGCGCCAATTTATTGTTGCATGTCTAGAGTGGTCTGGGAGTGAAAGGTGATAAGTTGACCATGTTTTGAGTTAAAGAATGGGGCATCACGCAAGTGGTTTGGTGACACTTGAACTACAGGTTTTGGGGAAGTGTGACAGTTGATGGTTGCATGGAAAAATTGGTTTGGGCATAAAAGGGTCTGAATCACGTAAGTCTGGAGTTGCAGAAGCTAGTGTCGCACAAGTGGTTGAGGTGAACTTGTGCACCAGTTTTAACTTGCACGCAGAGACTTGTGTGTTGGCTTTGATAAGGGAGCCAGGTATGGTTGAAGCACGACAGTGATTTAGGGCTGTGTAAAATCTAAAAGATTTCCTGATACCTTTAGTGAAAAGTGAGATTCATCTACCGGTGAAAGTTGGACTTCAACAGATCATCTACATACAACATAGGATTTATTCATTAATGATAATGAAGAGAACTACAGGTCTATAAACTGTTATTGGATCCTTTCCAGAGCAGTGAGAAAAGGAAGAGGAAGAAGTTGATCCTCTCCGCCGGTATTGAGCTCGAGAGAGAGAAACAGGGAGTGACTCTTGGGAAAGCAGTGAGCTAACACAAAACATTGTAAAGGCAGTGAGCCTGGGAATATAGGTGATCTACCCCAACTTTGTAAACAGCAGTGTTCTTTTAGTGGATTTGGTACATCGTCACATCGTCAGTGTATGCTCCTTGGACATAGCCCAGTGAGGGTGAACCAAGTAAAAATTAATGTGTCATGTGCATGGTTTAGTTTTTGTTTATACTGTCCTGCAGGAAATAGAGAGAAGAGAGTCTTTCTTAATAGTGAGACAGGATCAATAGGGGCAATTGTTTTAATCTATCATACCTTAATTCACCCTCGGGGTATCTAACCTACTGAACATAACAAAAGTGTTTTATAATGCCCAATTTTGACTCAATAAATTTTTTTATATGGTTCTCACCTTGATAGTGCATTTGGATTTGTATTGATTGTGTTTTATTGTGGTTCCTTTTGAAAGTATTTTATGAGTTGTTTGGGAAATGTGAAGTGAGTTTTCAAGGGTACTTGTGGTGAAAATGTATCATCATTGGGGTTTTAAAATGTAATGAATTATATTGGGTATTTTATACTTGTTGTGAACTTTGAAATATTATTTTAGAATTGAGAAAATAATGAGAAAAATGTTATAAAATTAATGTGTCTTATGGGTGTATTTGAAACATGATTAAACTATTAAAAACAATTATATTTAGTTATGTTTTTCTTGTGATATTACTAAATGGGTAGGTTATAAAATGTGCAAGTCATGTTGATGTGTGTTTTGGAATGCTTTTGGTGTGTGTAAAATGTGAGGTACCTTGTTTGTAGAAAATAGTGGGATGCTTGGAAATGCTTACATTAAAAATATTGTTTTCCTTTAACATTGTCTTTTCTAAAAGTTTCATTTGTTTTTTAATTGAATTTGGGATCCTTTTATTGTATTAATTTTACTTTAAGGTATTATGATGTTTATGGATTCCTATTTTTTTAATTAAGGTGAAACAGTCACAGACTTGTTGTTTCGAGCCATCGGGTCTAAGTTAACTCACCTACATATACATAGGTAAGTATATATATATATATATAAAGGTTCCCCCATTATGTGTATATTCATCCATGGTAGTGAATATAGATGTATGGTTCTAGGTTTTCCAATGTATATATATAGAAATTAATACATAGGTGAGTGGACACTGGTGTATGCATATGAGCATATATGTAAGGATCCCCTTTAACACATTCATGGTCATGTAGGTGTGTTCATAGGGGCTAGGTGTCCTTATATGTATATGAAGATGCATATGATCAGCGGGGGAGCAGCAACACTTAGTTCAAAAGTTCCAAGGGCCTAATGTTCTGTTTGGTTCCACTCTGAGGTAGGTTTTCCTATGAATTATCCTTTAAATTTAAAGAATTATTTATTTCTTTCTTTTTCACCTTTATTTATTGTTAGTTAGTAGTGTATAGTTTTTATAATAAATGTTTATTGTTTAATTTAGTGATTCCATCATTGTACGTGAATTGTAAGAAATGTTTTATTAAATGTGCATATCAAGTTCTTGGTGAAATGCCCCATTAGATTTTATAAATTTCTATTAGATTTAACAGGGTGACTTCTATTTCATAAATGAGTTTCTAAGTGGATGTTTATTTTGTAAAGTGGCATGTGTTTATTCTTTTAGAAATTATTTAGTGTTAAATGGTATCTTGAGGCCTTTTTGGTAATTTTTAAAAATTAATTACCATGAAAACCCTCTTTGGGATGCACCTCTTTCCTTGTTGGATGTTGATGGGAATCGGTGTTCCTCTGATGGGACTTCCCTCATCTGTTTATGGTTGAAGTAAAGAGAGAGAAAATCCCTTGGAGTGGTTCGGGGGGGGGGGGGGTGGATTTTTTTTTCTATGTGTTGATGGTATGAGATAAAAATGCATGTATTGGATTGCTTGATTGGTATTTGTTGAATCACCCCCCATTTTAGTCTGAACATGGGAACCTAGCTTAGCGAGCAAATTTGAAGTTAATGATTGTTGCATAATTTTAGATTATTCACTAGCTAGTGTCCCATTGTAGGGGTTATTTTGTTATCATTGATATGGGATGGGACCCCTTGGTCAGGTTAAGTAGGGCAACGATCATACATTTGGGTGTTATAACATCATCAGGTAGGGAATTCCTTAGGGATGAGTCACATGTATACTACATTATAGATTATTAATGAGTTCCTAGGTCCACCCATGTTTTCTAATACTTAGCTATCTATGAAAGATAATTTATATGCATGTTCTGATTGAATACTCTTGTGTGGTGTTTCTCCATTCGGCAAGCCGCATTCTTGTTGATTTTGTTTCCTTTCATAGTGTAACCTCTTGTTAAAATAGATAAAATGGTTAAGTGTTTATGGAAAAAGGTTTCAAAGATGTTTTACACTTTATCTCCCCCCCCCCATTTTCATGTAAACATCACCTTCTTTAAAATTTCCACGTCTGTTTCTTAAAAAGAGAATCTGGTTTTTAATTGAAAATGGAAATGGACTGTGATTTTCTTATAAAATGAAAATGTGTGAAAACATGATTTTGTATATTTTAGTTCACACATGAAATTAATGGTTTCTTTTTTTAAATTAAATTCATAGGTAAATAGATTATATGGGCCCACCTACTAATTTTTAATACACACGCCTATAGTTTTATTTTTGTTTTTAGATTTGGTGATTCTTCTTCCTTAGATTCGGTCGCTGTAGTGTGAAGTTGGTTTGAGGTTGATGGTGACCCATAGGGTCACATAGAGGTATGTAGAGCTTTATTTTTTCTTTCAATAGCTAGTTATTATTTCTATTTTCTTCTATTATTTGTTTTCTTTTCTTTAATTTACAGTCCAAATTGTTCCCACTTGTTTTGTTTTGATTCCTAGAACATGTTTCCATCCTAGGGGGATCAGTAATTCCCCTCAAAAGATGTTGAAGACCGCTTCAGGTGACCGGTTCAGGGTGGAATCGGGTTGGTTCGTGACATTGGTGTACCTCTCACCATGGTTGTGAAAATATGGATTCTTTTATGGAGGATTTAATTTGGTCTCTCTTAGATGAGATTACCAAGGAAGGGGGTTCTTTGCCATTGGTGGCATGAAGAGACATCCGAAATGGACCTCACGTGGGTAATTCCAGGGTGAGTGGAAGTGGGATCAAATAGGTGGAAGATGGGTGATCTAGGGGTATTACTCAGGGTAAGGTCTATTTAGATTATAAGTGAATCTCAAAGGGTAGGCTTGTGCAAGCTAGATATGACTTTTGTATGATGAGCATCATAGGGAAAAACACATGGGTGATTCCTTTCTTTAAGATCTAAAGGTTTCCTTCATGTTCCCATGGTGGGGTCTCTCATATGTCTTGGGTTTAAGAGGGGACCTTCATGCTACATCTTATTGATTAGAGGGGAGTAGCTCCTCACACATGTTTTTTATGTTTCAACCACTGGGGGGACTTTGGAACCACTAATCTTCTTAATTATCAATTCTATCGGGTTTTGGAGAGATACCTAGATGGTTATGAGGTTTTAGTTGAATGACTAGGGTGAGTAGAACTTTGAGACTTATATGGGGTTTTTCATCATAAAAATTAATATCCCCAAGGAACCATTTATAGTAAGAAATTGCACCTTATATAGAAGAGTTTTCCTGCACAACTCCATCTCATTAGGGTCTCACATAGGATTTGCATGTATGGGTGGTTTCCCCTTTATTCCATGCAAGAAAAGACTATATCAGCCTTTTGGTGTGTGAATTGTGTTTGAAAAGGCTGGCATGGGCGGGTGTCTTGGTTCTCCTTGGTGATCTTTACTACTTTTTTTCTTGAGGTAATTTCCATTAAATATTTTCATCCCTATACGACAAAGAGGATTTTTGTAAAGACCTGTGTTTTTTCAAGTAATTTTTTTAATTATATGGAAATTTTACGAGTCCGTGAAAATTGACAGTGCATGATTCTAATACCCAGTGTGCCCAGAATGAATTTATGAACTTTTTTTCAGGTACGTTCCGTAAATGCGTGAGCGGTGTTTTGTAACTTTTGAACCGGTGCTCGAAATTGAAATCTGAGGACACTGTTGAACTCGCAGTGCTGATATTCTCTTAAGGAAACCTTCACCTATACCATAGAATATTGAGGGTGGAAGTTAATTTTTTGGGTTTTGAGGGGGAATAAAAATAAAACAATTGTTTTATTTTTCTCTCCACCACTTTTTGAAACTTTGTGGTGGGGACCACCCGACCTTAACCCCCTCTGTTAATATGGCTTAACTCTTGGAATTCTCCCAATTAATTGGACAAAAATAATTGATCAATTAATTATCTTAATCTTAATTATGTGGGATCCTCACCTCTTGTGGTTGGGAATTGTTGGAAAAAGAGGGATTAGGGAGAGACTTTTGAGTAATCTTGGAGAAAGTATCATCCCAACGAAGAGCAAAACTCCGAATCCAGAATGAGGAACCAACACCCGAGCCCAGATCAGAAGCGTGTTGCGGGAGTGACGAACCTCGGTGTCTCCTTCAACTTCTTCATCCTCTACCTTACGCCACCCACAACGAATTTTTGATGTAGGGAATTTGTTCAAATCGTTATTTGTGGTAATTAATTTCTTCCAATCTACAAACCACCTACTATCGATCTAAAGTAGAGGGTGTGGGCCAAACAAAGACGGCATGATCCCTCCGCTCCCCCTTTGTTGATGTGTTCTTTGCGGATGGATTGACGGTTGAGCAGATCCTGGCCATGACGTCGGTGACCGACGTCGGTAGGGTATGGGGGTGGCCTGCACATCAGCCGTTCGCGATGACGGTGGCGGTGCAACCGTCCCGCCTAAGGAGGATGTTGCCCGTCGGTCGCGGCAAAGGAAGGTGGCAGCTGGAAACCGCCTAGCCGTGTGGAACCGGGGTGGCGCGCGACTGTTCTGCCTGTAGCGAGGGAGGTCACCGCCCGTTGGCCGCAACGGTGGAAGGTGGTGGCCGAAACCCCGGCCGGACGCATGGAATCGGGGTGGCGTGTGTCCACATCATCAGATGAGGAGGAGGAAGTCGTGCCTGCTTAGCCGCGGCGGTGCACCTAGAGGGGGTCTGGCACCCGACCGCAGAAGGACAGTGGCGCCGCCGTACTGCTAGAAGGGGGAGCCAGCCGGAACCGTCAACCGATCGCGTCATGCCGAGCGGGACCGCTCCGGTGAGTCCTGCATGCCAACAGGCAGCGCCACATGGCACTTCCGTGTTGGAAAAGCCAAATGGTCTGTTGGACCATTCGAAATATAGGGGGGCTCCTCCCCCCGGGTAGTGGCTAAGGCAGGCTCCGCCACGGCAGACCACACCGAACCTAGTGGGCTGCAGCCAGCGAGCTAGGTTGGACTGCGGCCTCGCGGGCCGGCCCCACTGTGGTCCGACCCATCTGGGCCGGGCTGGGTCAGACCGGACCCAAGCCCATCTGAACCTAGATACGCCTTTTGGCCATATCATGATAACCGAGCATCCTTTTGGCGAACCGTCTAGGGCTCCAGAATCCATGGATCTAGATGGTCTTTTTAGTATACTCTACTTGAGTTTTGGATAATTTTAGAGTATGGCCAGGTTGGATCGAACCCGAATCCAACCAAGCCCTCGAAACAAAAACACTAATAACTTTCAGACCGTGCGTCCGATTGACACTTCGTTAGTCGCATTGGGACCCCACTGATGTGATGGACCTTTGTGATACTTCTTCATGAGACTTCATGGGAGTTGAAGTATCGTCTGACAGATTGAGGAGTGGAACCTCCCGGAATCAAGCATGCTTAGTGCGGTAACCCTGTGGCTGGCTGTACTTGAAGAATCTTCAGATTCTGCATTGTTCATCTTCAGATCCTGTGTGGGTCATCTTCAGATCATGTGTGGGTTATCTTCAGATCTTGTGTGGGTTATCTTCTGATCCTGTGTGGGTAATCTTCAGATCCTGAGTTGGTCATCTAGGATCTTGTGTGGGTCAACAACAGAGCTTCTCAGCAAAGTAAGATGATCTACCAATATATCTAATCCCCTATACTTGCATACTTATGTTATAAATGGTATGATATGAGTATTTATCTTCGTGGTATTCTACTGTGTGGCATTACCATTGTTGTATTTCCCTTGATGGTGTTTTATAGTGTGATTTTACCTTTTTGGTACTTACCTTCGTGGTATTCTACTATGTGGAATTACCTTTGTCGTACTTACCTTTATGGTATTCTTCATTGTGGTGTTACCTTTGTGGTATTTACCTTCTTGATGTTACCTTCGTGGTATTCTTTCCTTCATGGAACTATGGTACTTTTGGCTAGAGAGTTGGGCCTTGTGTTTTCTCATGAACATGATGGGAATATTTGATAACATAGGTATATTTATGGGAATATACCTAAGTAGGGTTGATTGTTTCTTTGTGCTTTGTAATTGAGAACTTTATTTGGGGTTTATCTTTTGTGGATACTGAGAAACATTCGGGGGTCTCAGGGTCCCTACTGAGTATTGTTATACTAAATCCTGGATAGGCTACACCCATACCTTACTGTGTCTTGTGAAGATGACGTAAAATGCGGACCGAGGTCGAGGATACGAGGAATAGAGGCTGCTCGGAGGAGGACAATAGATGAGATGATCCGTAGAGATGATCATTCGAGAGATGTACCTACCCTTCATGTAGGATCCTTGGTGGGTGTTCATAAGATATATTTTCAATTTTACTTGTACTTTTTAGTTGGGCTTGTATTCTGCCCCTTTCCTTACTGCACACACCCTGTTTACTATATAGTATACTTTGTGTTTGCTTCTTGTTGTGTTCTTGGACTGTCTGTTTGTACATGTTTAAAGGAAAATACTTCCTGTTTTAGGGAATATGTATTTCGGTGCTAGTCACCAACCTTTGGCCTATGGAGGGTGGGCTTGGGGTAGTCACAACAAGGGCCCTGAGAGACGGGTCATGAAAAATTGGTATCATAGGAGTTCAGTTCTACTAAAGAACTAGGACTCTAATCTTTTCTATGTGGAAATACTGTTAAGTGTGATGAGTATGGTTTTTAGTTTGGGGAATCCAGTGTTGGTGTGGTGACTTACGTATCCATACACTAGGACCCTAACTTCTGATTTCTGACTCAGTGCACGAAAACACTGATTGCGTGTGTGTTTTTGAAAATTATTATTTGTGATCTCTTTGAGTCTGCTAACCAGGTATAACTTAATGATCTGGGAACACCTATTTATCTTCAGGATTCCACCATGCATATGGACATCCAGAGTTCCAGGTAGAGTAATCGATGAAAACCCACCGAGTGACGAGGCTTCGGTGTCGGGACCCCTTTCGGCATTTGTACCATCGGTTGGTGTACTAGAAGCACCACTACCCATTGGGCAGTCAATGTCACTAGCTCCAGTAGCAGAGGGTTCATGAAACTTGAGTGCACTGCATGAGTTTCAGTGCCAGAGGCCACCGAGGTTTCAGGGAGAGATGAATCCACAGGTAGCTGGGGACTAGCTGGAGGCTGTGGTTAGATTCTTTCGACTGGTAGGGACACCAACTGATCTCATGGTGATCCTTGTTGCAAGTATTCTTCAAGAATCCATGGGAATATGGTGATGCTTGGTGCTCCAGGTTCATAATGAGGTCCCTCTCATCATGTCGGACTTTGAGATCATTTTCAGGGTATAGTTCATCCCAGCTACTTTACACTCTGTGCGTATACAGGAGATTCTCCACTTGCAGTAGGGTACATGATTTTGGGTCAGTATTCAATGAGGTTCACTAAACTCTCGTGATACTCCACTAACATGGTGTGAGACCCTTTCTTCAGGGCCTAGACCTTCGATCAGGGGCTCAGATGAGAGATTATATCATCGATGATTTCTCTCAGCATCCAGACGCAATAGGGGGTGTTAGAGCGAGCACTCTTAGTAGAGAAATTCCTTGCTGAATAGACACCAGCAGCGAGACCCACCATCCGAGGTCATGTATCAGAGTCATATATAGCTGGTAGCAGACAAATGATGTAGAGGCCCAATAGTACCAGACCTACAGGTGGACGACCACAGGATATAGGGTCGGTTGTGTGGGGCTCTTGAGACAGAGCAGGACAGGCAAGGAGCAGGCATTGTTAGTTGTGTGGTGGGCAGGGTCACATGGCCCATGACTTCCCAACCCTCCATACAGATGACCAGTAGATGGTGGAAAGACTGCCTAGATAGAGGCAAAGACTCGATCGAGGAGGTCCATAGGCAGGAGGCGGACGTGGAAGTGGAAGTGGAGCTTTCCATGTATTAGGCGGTGGGTGGCCATTCGAGGTTTTACCACTAGCACCTCTAGGTGGTCCAACCCGACCATAGGGAGCATGTCGATATGGATGAGCTTAGCTCCAGGTAGCTGAGGCCTACAACCACGGTGCTCCGAAGATGATACTAGGTATGATCTGTGTCTACACTACCTTAGCTTCAGTACCTATAAACATAGGTTCTAGTTACTCTTTTATTTTCTCGACCCTCTTTCAGAGCTCAGAGATTCTGGTGGAGTCATTGGCTCGATCCTTACGGCTAGATACTCTTATAGGAGAGGATTCGACGATTAAACACTGGTGATAGTAGTGTGAGCTTACTCTAGGAGGAGAGAGCTTCGGCTGGGATCTTCTAGTAGTGGCATTGAGGCCTTACGATGCCATCTTGGGTATATATTGGTTATCTACAGTCCATGCTCAGATCGACTGTATTAGGAACAAAGTGTGGTGTGTCCACACTGATGGGAGCAGGTTTTCATTCATTAGTGAGAAGGGAACCTTTGTAGCAAAAGATGGACTTACCCAAAGGAGGGTGCAGCCAATTACACATCAGTTGGGTAGCCTTACCCTCAGAGAGGTTGATGTTGGGAGTTCGAGCTATCCTATAGTGGTGGACCAGTACACTAATGCTTTCCCTGATGATGTTCTAGGTCTACCTCTTCGTAGAGAGGTGGATTTTATATTGAATTTTACCTCGAGATGACACTGATATCCACACCAGCATATCGAATGGCTCCCACAGAGCTTCAAGAGCTATGAGTACATCTGGAGGACTTGTAGAGAAAGGGGTTCATTAGGACCAGTGTTCCTCCTTGGGCATCCCCAATTTTGTTCTCCAAGAAGGAAGATGAGAGTTTGAGACTCCTTGTTGACTATCAGTGCCTGAACCAAGTGACTGTGAAGAACAAGTACCCACTACCGAGGACTGATGATCTTTTTGATCAGTTGAAGGAAGCATGATGGTTTTCGAAGATAGAACTCATATCAGGCTATCACCATCTCAGGGTACGAGACAAGGATGTGCAAAAGACAGCTTTAAGATGTCGGTATGGCAATTATGAGTTCCTGGTTATGCCATTTGTTGTGACCAACACCCAAGAAGTGTTCATGGGACTCATGAACAGGATCTTCCAGCCATACCATGATCGCATTGTGGTAGTCTTCATCGATGACATCTTGATATAATCAGCTACAGAGGAGGAGCATGCCTATCATATGCAGATAGTTCGGGACAAACTCCTAGAGCCCCATCTTTATGGTAATCACTCGAAGTTCAAGTTATAGATCTGAGAGGTACACATCCTATGACATATATCTCGGAGGTTGGAGTTGTAGTGGATCTAGAGAATATTGAGGATGTGCTTGCTTGAGAGCCACCCAAGAGTGTGACAGAGGTATGAAGTTTCCTGGGTCTGGCCGGTTACTACTAGAGATTTGTACCTGACTCTTCTAGAGTTGAGGCACCATTATCGGCATTGAAAACAAAGGGGAAAACCTTTGTGTGGTTGGAGAGATGCCGGTGAATTTTTCAGGAGCTGAGGTAGAGACTGATGAGTGCCCCCATCTTGAGACTACCGGAGGAATACATTGGGTATGTAGTCTATTTTGATGCATCAAGGACAATTATTGTATGTGTCATGATCTAGGAGTGATCTGTGATCGTGTATGGTTCTCAACAGCTGAGACAGCATGAGAAAAACTACACTACCTATGACCTAGAGTTAGAAGCAGTGGTCTTATACTTAAATATGTGGTGACATTACTTGAATAGAGAACATTTTTAAGTCTACTCTAATCACAAGAGTCTCAGGTATATCTTCTCTCATAATGACATCAACTTGAGATAGCGGTGTTGGATTGAGCTCTTCCAGGACTTTGACTTCGAGATAGTCTATCCTCCTGGAAAGGGGAATGTAGTAGCAGATGCACTCAACATGATATCTGGTATACAGTTGATGAGTGAGGTGACAGAGCAGCTAGCCTCTTTGCAGATGTCCTACGTGGATCGAGATGGAGCAGCTTATCTTCAGTCTCTGACAGTCACTCCCCCACTCCAGCAGTGAGTCATGGAGGCATATCTTGGGGACACTGACTGTGAGGCTCGATGTGCACAGATATCCACAAGACAGGAACCTAATATATTTTATGAAGGTGGGTATCACGTCATCATCTTCAAAGGACATACTATGTTACAGGTGGCGCTATGGGAGGAAGGGTTGAGGGAGTTCTATACGTCCCCTCTAGTGGTATATATAGAAGTGGTGAAGATGTACAAGGACCATCGACGTCAGAACTAGTGGCTGGGAATGAGGAAAGAAGTGTCATAATTTGTCTAACGATGTCTCACTTGTCAGCAACTAAATGCAGATAATCATGTTCTAGTAGGCTTAGTTCATCCACTAGAGGTTTCAGAGTGGAAGTGGGATAGAATTTCTATGGATATCATGACCGGACTCCCATGCACATCCAGGGGTCATGATTATATCCGGGTGATCGTTGAATGACTCACCAAGTCGGCCCACTTCCTACTTATTAGAGAGCAGGGATCAGTAGAGGGATTGGGAAGCCTATACATACAAGAGATTTTATGACTTCATGGGGTCCCATCTACGATTGTCTCTGATCATGATGAACATTTTACTTCTTGGTTATGGAAGAGATTACAAGAGGCGTTCGGGACTCAGCATTGATTGAGAACTATCTTCCACCCTCAGACAAATGGTCAAACAGAGTGGACCATTAAAACCCTTGAGGACATGTTACGTGGTTGTGTCTTTGATTTTGGTGATAGATGGGAGGATCACTTTCCCTTAGTGGAGTTGGTATACAACAACAACTATCACTCCACCATCGATATGGCACCATTTGAGGCATTATACGGCTGACCTTTTAGATCACCTCTCTACTAGAATGACCCATGGGAGTCCACACTCATGGGACCAGATATGGTACAGACTACCACAGAGAAGGTACAGGTCAACCAGGAGTATATTAAGACTGCACAGAGCATGAATAATTCTTATGATGATAGGAGATGGAGACCTCTGGAGTTCGAGGATGGTGACCATTCCTTTCTACGGGTCTCACCATGATGAGGTTTTCATAGATTTGGCTGGGGTGTCTTGTTATCTCTGAGGTTCATAGGACCCTTTTGGGTCCTTATCAGAGTTGGAGAGGTGTCATACCACCTAACTCATCCCCCTCGGTTGCACTGGGTGCACGTCGTTTTCCACGTATCCCAGGTGAGGAGATACGTACATGATCTTTCGCACACCATTGACTAGGGCGAGATGGACATCAATGATGGGGCGAGTTTTTAGAGGTTCAAGTGGAGATTGAGGATCGATTGGAGCGGTCCTTTGTGGGCGGTTGATACCTCAAGTGCACGTGCGTTGGTAGTACGGGAACCTCAAGGAGAGCACATTGGATTGGGAGGCTCAGATTTGCACACAGTACCCCCACTTGTTTCCCTAGTTTGTGTTGTGCATTTCGGAGATTCCAATCCTTGAGGTGGGGAGAATGTAATGACATGTATTTTTACGTGTAATTTTTTTAATTATATGAAAATATTATGAGTCTGTTATAATTGACGGTGCGTGATTCTGAGACCCGGTGTCCCTAGAATAAATTTCTAAACTTTTTTTTGGGTACGTTCAGTAAACGCATGAGCGGCATTTTGTAACTTTTTAATCAGTTCTCAGAATTGAAATCTGAGGGAACCATTGAACTCACAACACTGATATTTTCTTAAGGAGGCCTTTAACTCAACCGCATTAGGTCGAGGGTAGAAGTTAGTTTTTTAGGTTTTTCGGAGAAATAAAAATAAAATAATTTTTTTATTTTCCTCTCCACCACTTTTCGAAACTTGTTGGTGGGGAACAACCGACCCTAAACTCCTCTTTTAATATGGTGTAACTCTTGGAATTCTCCAAATTAATGTGCAAACATTAATTGATCAATTAATTTTCTTAACCTTAATTTTGTTGGCTCCTCACCTCTTGTGGCGGGGAATCGTTGGAAAAGGAGGGATTAGGGAGAGACTTTGGAGAATTCTTGGTGGAAGCATCCTCCCAATGAATAACAAACCTCCAGATCAAGAATAAGGAACCAATGATCGAGCCCAGATCGGAAGCGTGTTGTGGGAGCGACGAACGTTGGCGTCTCCTTCAACATATTCATCCACTACCTCACGTCATCCCCAACAAACGTTCGAGGTAGGGAATTTGTTCATTTTTTTCTTCGTGGTAATTCATTGCTTCCAATCTACAAACCACCTACTATTGATCTAATGTGGATGGTGCGGGCCAAAAAAACATGACCCGATCCCACCGCTCCCTCTTTGATGATGTGTCCTTTGCAGATGGATCGACGGTTGATCGGAACCCGACCACGATGCCGAAATCTAATGCTGGTAGGGTATGTGTGGCGGTCGGCACATCGGCTGGTCGTGATGACAGTGGTGGTGCAACCGATGGAGGTCGCATCCCATCGGTCATGGTGGAGGAAGGTGGTGGCTAGCAACCACCCGATTGCATGGAACCTGGGCAGCGCACGACCGCACCACCGGTAGAGATGGAGGTCGCGACCCGTCGGCCACGGTTGTGGAAGGTGGCATCTGAACCCCCAGCTGGCAGAATGGAACTGAGGCATCGCCCGTTTGCGCTGCCGGCTGAGGAGGGGGAGGTCGCGGCTGCTTAGCCGCGACAGTGAACCTGGAGGGCGGCCGAAACCCAGATGGCTGCAGAAGGACAATGGCTTCGTCGCGCTGCTGGAAGGGGGAGCTGGCCATGTCACGCCGAGCAGCACCACTCCGGGGAGTCCCAGATGCCAACAGGGGGCACCACAGGGCACCGCCAGGTTGGCCAAGATGAATGGTATGTTGGACCATTCAGAATACCTGGGAGAGCCTCCCCCAGGTAGCGGCTAGTGCGGGCCCCGCCATAGCGAAGCAAACCCAGATGAATTGGTCGGGATAGACCACAAACCAGTTGGTCTGGCCCACCGTGGTCCCACCCATTCGAGCCGGACCCGGACTAGACCCGAGCCCATCTGGACCTAGATACGCCTTTTGGGCCATATCTTAAGAACAAAGTGTCTTTTTGATGAACCATCTATAGTGCCCGAATCCTTGGATTGAGATGTTTTTTTGGTATAATCCACTTGAGTTTTGGATAAAGTTGGAGTAAGGCCGTGTTGGATTGAAACTGAATCCCACAAGGCCCTTTGAACGAAAACTCTAATAACTTTCAGACCGGGCGTCCGATTGACATGTCGTCAGTCGCGTTGGGAACCTATTGATGTGACAAACCTTTGTGATACTTATTCATGGGATTTCATGGAAGTTTAAGTATCGTTTTATGTATTGAAGAGGGGATCCTCCTAGAATCAAGCATGCTTATTGCGGGAACCATGTGGCTGGGTGTACTTGAAGAATCTTCAGATCTTGTGTGGGTCATCTTCAGATCCTATGTGGGTCATCATCAGATCCTATGTGGGTCATCTTCAGATCTAGTGTGGGTCATCTTCAGATCCTATGTGGGTCGTCTTCAGATCCTGAGTTGGTCATCTATGATCCTGTGTGGGTCAACAATTGAGCTTCTCGATGAAGTAAGATGATCTAGCAATACAGTTAATCACCTATACTTATATACTTATGTTATAACTGGTATGAGATGAGTACTTACCTTTGTGGTATTCTACTTTTTGGAATTACCTTTGTTGTATTTACCTTCGTGGTATTTTGCGGTGTGATGTTACCTTTGTGGTACTTACATACTTGGTATTCTACTATGTGGCGTTACTATTGTGGTACTTACCTCCATGGTATTCTTCTATGTGGTGTTACCTTTGTGGTATTTACCTTTGTGGTGTTACCTTCCTGGTATTCTTTTCATTTTTGGATCAGTTTTACTTTTGGCTAGAGATTTGGGCCTTGTGTTTCCTCATGAACATTATTGGTATATTTGATAACTTAGTTATATGTATGGGAATATACCAAAGTATGGTTATTTGTTGCTTCGTGCTTTGTAATGAGGTCTTTCTTTGAGGTTTATACTTTGTGGATACTGATAGACATTTAGGGGTCTTAGGGTCTCTACTGTGTATTCCTATACTCACCCCTACACGGGCTACGCCCGCACCGTACTGTGTCTTGTGAAAACGACAGACAACACTGATCAAGGTCAAGGGTACGAGGACTAGAGACTACTCGGAGGAGGACATTAGATGAGATGATCCATATAGAAGACCAGTTGAGAGCTGAACCTACCTTTCAAGTAGGATCCTTGGTGGGTGTTCACATGATCTATTTTCAGTTTTACTTGTACTTTCCAGTTGTGATTGTATTCTGTCCCCTTTCCTTACTATACACATCATATTTACTATATAGTTTACATTGTGCTTGCTTCTTGTTGTGTTTTCAGGCCATGTGCTTGTACATGTTTAAAGGTAATTCCTTCCCCATTTTAGGGAATATTCCTTTCGATGCTAGTCTCCAACCCCTTGCCTATGGAAGGCGGGCTTGGGGTAGTCACAACATGGGCCTCAAGTGATGGGTAGTGAAAAGTTTCAATAATATCCCCACATTGGGATTAGATTCGATCCGAAGAATAGGGTCTAATTTTGGGTAAAAGGTATGAAATAATCTATAGGGTTGTTCATTTCATATATATAGGAGGTCATGCAAGAGATTTTCTCAGGTATTCCATAGAGGTAGGCCACACAATTCATCTATGTCTAAAAATAGGTCAACCTCTCATTGATTATTATCTCTGCTTAATCCATTCTTCTACTCTCATCATGAATTTCATCTATCCTTACTTCTAAAAGATCCTCCTCATGAAATTAAATGGTATAAATACTTGATAGATCATTATATGTAGGATCAATTGGTCGAGTGTTCTTTGTGAGGTACTTTTTTGAGTAGCCTATCCATGTAACTTGGTCGAGTACCATGTGTGTGGTACTTGATCAACTACCCTATGAAACTTTCTTGGTCGGGTAGCCTATGTAAGTCACTTCCTTCACCAAACATTTTAATTTTTTAAAATTAATAGAAAATCTCAATGTCTTCTTGAAGGGTTAAAATTCTTTCTTAAATGAATTCCCATGAACAAGCTATTGCATGTGTTTTAAACATGTTCAAGGACATCATACCTAATTACTAATACATGTGTAACTCTACCCTTTCAGATTTAGTGAATCATTTTAAGAAATATTAGTGTGAGTACCAGTGAAGTAATTATCTTCCACTCTACCTCCACATGCTTCTAAGATACATATTCTTCCTGATTATCTCAATTTGACTTTTAAATTCCTTGTTAGTAGAATATACCAACTTCCCCACTACTAAAGTCTTCTTGATTGGTTACATTATCAAAAAAGTAATAGTTCCAACTACATGCATCCTGAAAAATTGCTTGTGTGATTTGGATATAAATCCTCACACCCCAGATTCAAAACCCTACTACTATCTGTCAATCATCCTTTTGTCTAAGATGAACCAATCATTTGGAATGAAGGAGGAATAATAATTCCACACATGAGGAGGAGTTAGGCCGAAATGGATGTGGGCATACTAGGTATTCCATTCCAACATATAATTTAAAAATGATCTACATAATGTCAAAATTCATATGTTGGTTTTGGAAGAATATATGCATGTTTACAAGAACCCATACATTTTCCATGTGGTATGGATCTACTAGAGATCTTAGACAAACAACTTTCATTTGATTCATGGAGAAGATATCATCATTATATGGGATTTTTATAAAATATCGAGAGATCATATCCTCAGGGATATGAATGATGAGTTCTTTATGCTAAAGACGATGTGGGATGATGTTGATAGGATGTCGGCTTCGGCCCAGAAGTTGTATAAGATGCCTCATAAGGTGAAAAATAATGACCCCTACCCAAGGCGAGATATCCATGTAGAGGCCTAGATAAATATCTTCCTATAAATACAAGGAGGAGGTCCAACATTTCAATTTCCAATGGGATTCCTTTCATCATAGAATCATATAAACCATGGAAAATGTTATCCACATTAGATCGTGGTTAGTATAACTATTGGTTTCATAAGTTCTATTCTATGATCCTTATGAGAAATCATCTAGTTGGATTTCTAAATATGTGGTTAAGTAGCTAGCTATTTCCAATCCATTAATAAACGACGATGTATGGCCAGGGACATTCATGATTGTGGCCAAATTTTATGAAG
Source organism: Viscum album (assembly GCA_963277665.1). Classification (NCBI taxonomy): domain Eukaryota; kingdom Viridiplantae; phylum Streptophyta; class Magnoliopsida; order Santalales; family Viscaceae; genus Viscum; species Viscum album. Next base: position 183,452,074 of record OY728155.1, on the reverse strand, counting down.
GGGCCCATATAGGTCTAGTTGTATCTATTTTCTAAATATTATATAGGTCTTACTACATGTGTACATTGAGAAGGTTCCATTTTATATTTATATTCAATTTTCAGTGACTTGGGGGTGTATTTCATCACAATTCATCTCTTATGACATGTTGAGTGGAGTTTATCTTCCTGAAGGTCAATTTCTTTAGATTATTCAGGTTTTTTCTGGTATCCATCCTTAATTATTTAAGCCAAAAGATGTGCTAATAAATCTAAACACACTGAGAGATTTCAATTTCATCCCATATGGTGATCTGCCTATCAGAGATTTTGTTGAAAATTTCTATGATAATGAAGATATGATGTTGTACATGATTTCATTCGAAGATAGCTTACTAGTGGCATGTATTTTAAACGAAATTATATGTGATGCTTGTTCTCCATATCGATTTGTTCGCCAGTTTTGGATTCTGAAACAACCAATTTCATCTCCTCTATGCACATTCAGTTTGAGGAACATCCAATGGTGTCCTAGAAATATTGGATCCTCATGGATTTGGTGGCATCATAATCATCTATTAAACTACCTCAGTTGGGTTCTTAAATTGGGTTTTAATTTGGGTATTCCAATTCATTATTTTCTTCCCACGCCAAGGGGAATTAATAAGAAGCATCCCTTAAGTTGAGGGCATGATTATTGTTGGGTGTGGTATACACGGTATGATGTTTCATCCAAATGGTAATAGCGTTAAAGCGTCGAGGTTTTTTAAGTGGTCTCAATCATGATTTATATAGAGGGATGGGGTTGAAAAGACAATATATTCTAGGCTGAGGTGTTCTAGTAATCACTATCAAGAGGAGGCCCAAGACCCTTCTGTTCAATCTCCTAATAGAGAAGAGATACCTGAAAACCATCAATGTCAAAATATGTCGGGTCTCCCTCTTGGCTGGATGCATTAGCCTCTGAGTATGTGTGACCTTTGGCTATCCATGTTCGGTAGGTTGTAACCTATGACATTGGAGACCTATGGATGTTTCTCAAATATAGAATATGAATCTTAAATCATGGGAATATCTGATATCCCTCAAACATTTATCCAAATATTTTTTTTAATGTTGAAAAATACATTTCGGAGTAGAAGATGTAAATATATTCCACTGATGATCAGATCCTGACTACAATGAGGGTATCTGACATGTTGTACTAAGATTTTTCTAAGGGAATATATGACCGATCTGATGAATAATGGGATGAATCCATCGACACTAGTGATTTATTTCTCTTATATCCCTTATCTTTATTCTCCTTCATCCACCATCATTAACTTTTATGGGATTAATTTTTCATATAGTAAGGGAATAATGGGTGGAAAGGGAAGCACTTGAGTCACCAAAATCTGGGCCATTAGGTACCCATATAAGAGTGGGTATTTATTCTCCCAAATCCTTAGATATATCCCCATGTCAGAAGATAATGGTGGAAAAGATGGTGGGAGGTTCTTATCAACCACAACCTTTAGTTTTTGTGACTTGGAGGACTGGTATGTTCCCCTCTCCATCTTAGGTTAAGAAATGATAGAGGGAAAAGAAGTTGGCTGGGTGTATACATCATTTTAAGTATTTTTCTATCAGTTAATCTTATGAATAGCCGTACATTCCAAATTTGACCATGATTTCCATTCACAATATTTTCTTAACTCTCCTCCCTTATGGTTTTTAGTGTTGATCCATCAACGATCGAGGATAACATACCGGATGAGGCACAAACTCATGTTGATGAATTCATCCCTCTAATGGAAGATGTTCTGAGAGATGAATATGTATCTTATCTTGTTATTGTATATTGGTAGTAAGGTCCTGGTAATGTTAGATTCATATCATAGGGTTTCATGTGATGATCCCTAAATTTATTTCTTTTGATATTTCAAATATTTTATATACACTAGATAATCATACAACAATAATTGCTGGTCCAATCCCCATTATCTAAGAGGTTGAAAAATATTTTGGGAAGTCCAATGAAGGTGGCGACACTGATCTAAACTCTTTCAGATTCTACGAAGATATTATTTTTGAGAATATGGTAGTAAAAATTAATGGTGGGGACAATATGGGTCGAGAACCATGCATCTTGGATACCGCTACTAGTGAGGATGTTGTGAGACTTGAATAAAGGTATAATGAAATAACAAAAAATGAAAATATTTTGAAAATTAATAATATTCCTATCTATTAGGTTTCATTCCAGGACTTTAATAGGGAATTGGAAATATGTGAGTTTTCTCATTATTTTGAATTCACACACAATAGACCTCATCCAATTTGATGTATTACATATGGGATGGAATTATGTATCCTTTTCCATAGAAAACATTTCCAAGGAAATTCATGACCAATTAAACCATGTTCATACTACTCCCATGGATGAGGGAGTAACAGATGAGGTATTCAAGTTAAGAGGTTTTTGAGATCCCCTTATCCCAGTTTCTGAGTAGAATTGGGAGTAAATTCCATGCTAGGAAATCCCTATTAAAGACATTGAGACTGAGGGTGTCGTAGATGCATCAATTCCATCTATTAATCTTAACATGGATAAGTGTTTTCAACAAATATATATATTTAAATGCCTTTTATGTCTATTAATCCCCTTATTCTAATGAGGGGAACCCTTTGTTATCCAGTGGCATTAACATCAGAAGCCAATCTTGAGGGAGAATCTTGCATTCCATATCCTCTAATCGTAGAGGGTGAAGATGAAATAATTTTTGGATTGATTGGATTAGGGTTTCTATTTGAGTGAAATAATCCCATAATAAATCACTCCCTATGATAGGGGTTCTATGATATAAATGGAGACACTTGACACTCTTCATACTACATGTTGTATCTTCTTGCAGGACATCAGAAGATAGTCTCAGAGATTCTTCTCGAAGACCTATCTTCCTGACTTCACTGACTCCTGAACCTATTTCCCTTTATATGGGATAGAGGTTTTTATTACTACATTATCCACTAGGCTATTAATTCAATCATTCTATAATGGGTATAGGAGATAAGTTCATATTCAAATAAGGAATAGTTAATGTGCCAGTTCAAAGATCATAGGGATGTTGTGTCCCAGGTAGAGGTACGTCATGCTAAGGAGGTGGATGAGTATCAATGTCAACTTGATAAGAAATATCTCTAAATTGAATGCCTTCATGAAGAAATAAATTACATAAAGGATGAGATTGTCCAAATCCAACATTCCTTAATGTGGTTCTTAATACAAGGTAAGTATTTTGTGTCTACAAATAAGGAGAAACTCTGTCACACTGAGGAAACTGTCTCCATACAACTAGCTATATTTTACAAAGATATGAATAATTATCAATCCATAGACCAATATATCAAGGACTATGTCAAAGGAAATTTGTATATTTTGACATAGAGACTCCAAACTATAGAATCACCTCTATATTAAAAACAGGAATGTAAAGCATTTTTTGTTCCTAGATCATTTGTTCATGTGTTTTTGTATTCATTTTAATCATAAAGAAACACTAAAAATGACTCATTTGGTATAATTTAATTGTGTTAAAGTTCTCTAATTATAAATAAAATGATTATAGAGAATTAGTTTTTCCTAAGTATTATTGTTCTAGTGAGTGATGTTTAATTATTTATTGGGTCATATTGATGACCATGGAAAATTTGTTTCATATATGTCATCACCTTACTTTTTTCCTGTGTCAAAATGAAGACGGTTTAGTAGGTGGGACTTGGAATTTTCTTAGGACACCTTTGTAGGTTTTCATCCTAACATGATTTTACCCTTTTTTGGGGCAATTTAGAGTCCTGAAAACTGATCTAATACATCTGGTGTTTTAGGTCATCCAACTCTAACCATGAGTTATGGAATAATGACCCAAATAGGACTTCTTACCATGAATGTTATGAAATTTCTTAGATACCTAAACATGGAATTATCAATCATGATTTTTAGATTTTTTTATCTGAAACATGATGATATATAGTTATAAAAGGAATGACCACATACCATATTCAAAATAAGGTTTCAGTTATGATGTTGATGTTGGGGATTATGGATATAGAATAGGTCTCTCTTGGGCATGAATGTTCCATTGGTTGATAGGCCCATTTTTTGGTTAGTTAGTCAAAGCCTACTAGGGTGTATACTTGTATAGTCAGACGATGTCATCTTCAGGAATCCAATGTTCCACTACTAATGGATGGGGACTTTGTGAATATCAAAATTTCTCAAGACCACAGATGGTGGTTTGTGAAGGGAATGTGTCTAAGAATGAAGGCAATATCTGTGTTGGCACTGGACATGAATGGAAAGTCATTCCCACACACATTTTCTTTTTATTTGAAGGAGGAGAAATTCTACTGGGTAACAAACATCAAGAGTAAAGTCCCCTCCCTAAAAATTGTATGAGAATCATGAATTTTAATTCCATGTAACTAGGACATGGAATGAACAGTTTAACATCTTATGGAATGTAAGTTGAGGGTTGTTGTTTATGTTCATTTAACTTTGACTAATAGATTAATCATTTTCCCTTTCATAGTAATCTACCCAATAATGTTCCATCATTTTCATACAAGAAGGGGGAAAGATGTTTGGTTTAATGTGGGGGTTTCAGATCTTAAAGGTGATGTGGGACAAGTATGCAAGGAGTGACCATATACCAATGTTTGAAAATAAAGTTCCCTATAAAATGTTGTTGAGGATTATGAAAATAGAAGATGTCTCTACCAAGGACAAATATACCTCTAGTTGATTGGACCTTTTGGTTGGTGACTTGTGAAAAGACATTCTAGGGTGTATCAAAGCATAGTCAAATAAAGGAATCCTCTATCTAATAGGCCCTTTTGGTGGGCGACTTATGAAAATCCAACTATACTGTATTACAGATATTCAGATAAATGTGTCTTCAAGAATCTTACAATATTTTACCGATGGATAATGAAATATTATGATGATTCATGTTTCCATATACATAGAGTTTGTTATATTTAAAGGAAGTGCCACAATATGGAAGGATCATTTCATATAAAAATTATCAATAATGTGGAGAAATGTTTCCCTACATAGGTCTGACCCATACATCATAAAGAAGAATTTTATTTATTATGGATAGACTTAATAAAAAGGATTTGGTCATCACTATGTATATCATCAAATTGAGAATTAAGCCACACATAGTTCTAAAAATATTCCCTCCACTAATGGAATTATTTTGTGAAGAAGGATCTTTTTTAATATGGTCTCATGAACGGGGTGAGAAACTGTATTGAATCCTCTTATGCAGACTTGAATCATACATAGAAGAGTGGCGGAATTTCATGTATTGCAATTGGACCAGGATATAGGATCTGAGATTCACTATGTATCTTGTCAAATAGAGAATCAATCCACATGTATTTATTTAATTTACACCATATAAGAGACATCAATCATTTAGTTTAACATCATGTAGATAGGATATCACATGTGGATTTTAAGGTCCTATGACCAGGACCAAAGTAACTCTGACGTGAACTAAAATGCCTTGGTCATGCGGGGAATCCTTTTTCAAAACTCCTAATCCCATGTGATATATTTTTGGAGTTAGGAACATGGAGTAGAAAATGTTTCTTCCACTACACAAGGAGATTAAAGGTATAGATAAGTGAATTTTGATTTTGTGGTGGCTAGAACAGGATGTAGGATCCAGTCATCACTACTTATCTCTTCAAATAGAGAATCAAACCACATATAGTTTTTTAAAACCATGTAGTTTAATTTCATGTAGTGAGGACATCATCCATGCAGTATAACATCATGAATTATGGATGAAGGTAACTCGATGTGAAAAAAAGAGATATGGAAGCTGTACCCAAGACTAATGATCTAGGTGTCACTGTGTATCCTATGATGGATGGAATTGAGCCACACACCGTTCTTTAATTATAAAATTTAAAAATATGTATATTAACCATATTGTTTAGTACCATGAAATTATGATTAAAAGTCATTGAAATGATGAGTGATGTAAGGATTAGCGGGCCAAGGATGTTCCGACATACTTCATACATAAAAAGTGGAATTATGAACCATGGTCTTGGTGGGTTTTTATTAGGGCCATTGATATGGGATAAATAATAAATAATCACTGTAGAATAATGTTTGGAAAAAGGATTCCAGCATAATGTTGTTGAGACTTATAAAGATAGAAGAGGTATCTCCTTAGAAAGAACATGACTCCATTTAATAAGACCTTTTTTATGGGTGAATTATGAAAAGCCAAAGTAGTAGTATGAATCCATAGCCAAGTTATGTCATCCTCTAACAAAAATTCCCAATTGGTGGGTGACTTATGAAATTCCAACTATGGAATATTACTTCATATTCAAGAAAAAGGTATATTCAAGAATCTAACATCCTATTACTGATGGATTAGGAAATCATATGGAGGTTTAAGATTTCAAAAGACAAGGATTATGATATGTGTAAGGAAAATACCAAAGCGCAAATTACATATTTGTACTGGGATTGGATATAGAGTGTGAATTCACCGTCATAGATTTTTTTATATGTGGGATATAGATACTTTTGTTTCCATGATGGGTTTTGGAATGAGTGAACTTAGGTTAAGGTATCATGCATAGATCTCTATTTTTATGTAGGAGAGGGGGATTTTTTACTCTATGGATAGGTCCAAAATAGTGGTTCTAATAATCACTACATATCCCTTTTCATAATATATTAAAACCACAAATAAGACTTATATAGATACTCTAATGTGCATTTATAACATGTTCATAAGAATGGGGGACATTTTTTTATGTTGTGATTGGACCAAAGATTTGAGATCCAGGTCACTATGTATCCTGTTATGGATGGAATCAATCCATGTGGTTCTATAATAATGGTGTGGTGGGATATCAGCACCAAATATTATGTTTTAGTCAAGAATCGATCAAAATTCAACTTTGTTTTATGTCATAAAACATGGAAATGAACCATGTAGTTTTACATCTTTCTGAAAATTAATTATCCTTTAGTTTAATATATTGTGACTAGGAAAATAGGCTATGTAGTTTAAGGTCTTACATCTCGTACTATAATGTATTTTAGTTTTAGGTAATATGACTACAACCATATGGTGTTCCATTTATTTTCGTGCATACAAGACCATGATACCACATAGTTCAACGTCACACAGAAAAAACATTATGTTATGAATTTTATCATCTTATGATGTGGATTATGTTTTTTCACATGAAGTTTTTCGTGAGAAATCTTGAATTGGTAGGGGTTGTAATATTCTTTACACCCATTGAGATCAAGGACAAATTTCCTTTAGAGTTTACCTTATATATGGAATAAAGTCCCTCCCATTTTGGCTATATCTTTAGAAGTTTCTTCTCTGATATCATCAGGGTCCTAAGGGATAACACCAGTTCTCCTTATAGGAATTATAGGAGGTGTAATTTTTTATTATAATCTCATGTTATCCAATTTTTATGGACCTAAAAGTGATATAAGGTATGAAGTCTTTTCTCATCATTTTATTCTAATTCATCCAATCATTTTTGGTATTTAAGGATTATGGATAGTTGATCAGAGATGGAAATATGGAGCAAGGTAAATTGGACCTTGATGGGTAGGGATAATTCTATATCAGATACAATAGAATACGGGGTTTACCATTTGGCGGTGTGGGTTATGGTTCTATATGCCCTCACAACATGGAAGAAATCTTCAGGATTAGACTTTTTATATTTATCAACCATCTTCTATAGTATGTTTGATAGGGTGTTGTTTAATGCCTCTATATGTTTATTGGATATTTCATTATATTCAAATGAATTGTGGGATTTGATATTATACTTCTGATACATATTTTATAAATCAATAGAACATAAATTGGTTCCATTGTTTGTAAGTATTGTATGAGGGGCACCAAACCTGGTAATGATGTTGGAATTCATGAAGCTAACAACACTTATGGCCATGACTTCATTGTGGGGTATTACCTAATACCATTTGGAGAAGATTTTGGTAGCATTTAAGATATATTTAAACTACCTGGTTGTAGCTAGAGGATAGGGCCCTATAATATATATTACCCATATAGAAATTTTCCAGTAGTATTTGGTTGTGTGTATAAAATATGATGGTTGATAGATGATTTTAGAATTCACCTATAAGTAATGACACTTTTTGGTGAATTCTTTAGCATCTTATATCATTTAATTCCAGAAGTATTTGAGCCTCCAAATTTTATTAGAAATCAAGAATCCTGACTGGTGGGAACCACAGGCTCCTATATGTACTTATTCCATGACAACATCAGTCTTCTCTCCATTGATGTACCTAATAAGGACTCCATAAAATCCTTATTTATATATAAATATGTTGTGATTTAGGTCACCATAAAGAGTAAATTTGTTCACTTATCATTGTATTTTCTATTTTTTTGCTCTTTCTATTAAGAAAAATCCATTCTAAAGGTTGTCTATAGTGGGTTTCATCCAACCTAAAATAGAGAAATTATGTTTGGGGATGGAAGTAACCAAGTTTTTTCTTCCATAATAACAAAAAATAGGAGATACCATTCAACGATGTGAAATATTGATGACTATTTCATCTCGTTCCATATCTACTAGAGCCATGGATATATTTACCGATTCATATTATTGGGAATTATGTGATCATGCAACATGAGTCAATTTTGGTTTCTAGAGGAATTATTCCATTAGTCATCATAAATATTCAGGTAGTGGGATTATCTCTTCCATTATGATGTCATAATCATCATTGATCTTATTGATTACAATCTCTAAGTCATCATTCTACTTTAAGTGGTCCAATGGAATTTGAAGTTATAGTTCTAGGCCTGCAATGTGGTCCTGATATTCCAACTCATTGTCTGTAGAGCCTTATGAAAATAGGATGGTGTAAGAAAAGACTGCCTTTGCTAGAGATATGAGGAAAAATCCCAACCCAACTTTATTGAGCTTGGGGTATTCCATTATCTTCCATATTGGGATTCTAGATGTGCCACCAAATCACATCTTCCATATCTTGGGGGCCTCTTGAATTGAGAATATATATTCATTGGAAAATTTTTTATTCAACAACATTTATTCAACTTATGTATGATCTGTAAAAAAGTATTCCAAATCCTAAACTTTTACCATTTCGTGGAAACAAAATAAATGTAAAACTGTTTTAAAATATCTTCCCACCTTTCCAAACTTCCGATCAGTATAGGATGGTTGATGATGTATTTGAGAAGGTTGTTCAAAGAGTCCAAATAGACCTTGAAGTTTAGTAGGTAGTTCCTTAGTTTCTAAAACATGAAGATTAACACAAGGAAACTCTTCTTGATATATGAAAAATGAGACTCAATTCTGATTATGGTTTGACTAAGATAATAAAGGATTTTTTCATTACTAAAATCATTATTTTGTTTAAGGAAAGTGCTCAATAATCACTATATGGATTTAATGTAAGGAATGTGTGGATTCTACTCAATATATGGAATCCAAACTAGTGGGATCAAGAGATACATCTTGAGTCTATTGAATGATTAATGGTAGTTATCTATCCATTGATGTGTGACCCACTTATTCATCAACCTAATTAAGAGAAAATAATTTCTTGGGATGTTTTATATATAGCATTGAATGTTGGGATGGTATCCCTATAGCCCTCTCAAATCATTGATTTTCTGAGGTGGTGACATATTGATGATATTCTTTTTTATCAGGGTCAACATTGATTTAATGATGGTGTATAAAGAACCTGAGCAATTTCCCTAACAGTCCCCAGAATCACATTTCATGGGGTTCATCATCATGTTTTTCTGTCATAGTTTTCTTAATATGGTCTCAAGATCATCCATGTTGTCAAAATGTTGTCAAAAAATAACCACCTAGTCATTGACATAGTATTCGAAAACCATCCCATGAAGGTCTTGAATATTTGATGCACATAATGTTGATATGTAGCACTAGTATTTTTCAAGCCAAAGGGATTTACCCAATAGAAAAATAATCAATGAGGGTCACTTAAATTGGGTGTCTTATTAATATTATTAAGAAATTTAGATTTGGATATACACTAAATATCCATCCATGATAGAGAGGTCTTGATATCCCATTGTATCATCAATCAGTAGTTCGTTGATCAGTACTGGGAAATCATTCTTTGGAGAGTGTCAGTTGAGATCTTGGAAGTTGATGTAGACATTGAATTACCAGTTCTTCTTATTTACCAAGACTATATTGGTTACATATTTCAGATATTTGGATTATTGAATGAAATTTTATTTGAAGTGATTTTCAACTTCAACTTCAATTTTGGTAGTATGCTTTGGGTATTTGTTTATGGTTGTCTATTTGTAACCCTAGTGATTCTCTGGAAATCCCAAGTGGTGAGTGTCCACCTAAGGATCTAGGCATAGAATATTTATGTTATTCATGGTGAACATGTACCAATGATAATTTATAATGGTGGTATACACCTCTTATTCTTCGGAATAGTTTTCCACACAAATCAAGATGGGTGGTGGGTATACTTTTGTACCTGGGTTCATTTCTATGAGTTCATCAATGGTCGTATAAACACCTTCATCAAATACTAGAGGGGAATCCTAGAGATCCTCCACTTCCTCCTATTATTCTTCTTCTTCCACTTCCTCTTTTTCTTTACTCTAAGTGGAAGTACGTAATGAAATAAGATCTCTACATTTTGGAGAGTATTCATCATTTTCACATCCAAAAGATGAAGTTACTTCTTCTGATCCCACTGATGGAATATGTTATCTTTGAAACTCTATAAGGGATGGAGTGATGGGATGAGAAGGAATATATTTATCCTCTATTGGTGACATGAGAACCTATTCTGATTCAACAGATGAGGTACGATTCTATTGGAGCCTATGAGATGAAATGAGGGCATTTTCATTCAACCTTTTACTGTCATCTGGAGAGTCTGTAAAAATTTTAGCTCTGTTGGTCTCAGTTTTCAGGGTTGATATCAGGAAGGTTATTGAATGTGAGATTGAATTTGGGTCCATGAATTTAATATGATGGATGGGTAGAACATATTCTTCACTGAGTTATTTGAAAGAATTGGATGGGTTTATTTCCAGATCATTTAGAGTCCTGAATCAATAAATACTTTTGATCATGGAATGTTTCACTTGCCATTGGTATAATCCTGGTTAAATTTACAATGTTTTTCAAGATTTAAATGGGGACTTATCATCATAAAATTTCCCTATTTGACTATTAATGAAATATTTAGGCATTTTTGTTATAATTAGCGGATTTATTCATGCTGATGAAACCTTGGTCTTCCAAAAAAACATTGAAATCCATTTCATTCCAAACTAGAAATTATGAGTTGGATAAAGGGCCTATAAACTAGGCCATTATCTGGATCCTAACAAGAGGATTATTTTCATTCTTATCATACCTCTATAGTGTTAAAGTGGTAGGGGACAAGTGGGACTCAATATATCTTATATTTTGATGTTTTTGGACTGGAATAAGCTTGAATACTAATCCATTTTCAATGAAATCCAATCAGATATCAATATTATTTATCCTATTAAGAATATAAAAGGGTATGATGTGTCCTTGAATAATGGAATATTTTTATTATTCTGTGAAAGAGATAATCATGTTGAATTCATTAGGATCTCTATCTATACAATACACATTACTAGCTGGAACTTCTGCTTGAAATTTTTGAGGGCTTAATAGAACCTCTATGAGTGCTTCCCATATATCTTTTGATTAACTAAGAGCATCCAAGATTGACTACATGGCAGTCACCAAGGCTAATTTATTTAAAATTTTATACTTATAGGGTAAAGTTATGCACTTACTAGTATGAGGATGTTCTTTTATTGGTATTTTAGGAACTGAAGTACTTGACATAAGAAAATCTACCTTTGGAACAAGAGTTGAAGGCGCTCCTATCCTTGGTGGATTAGGTTGACTAGGTCTACATATGCACCAAGGTTGATTTGGGGATCTCAACTAATATAGTAAATATTTTAGGGTAGTTGGATCAATGATATCCCTAGAACATGTGGGCGGACATTCATGATTCATTTGAACCCGCATGATTGTTCTCTAATTGGTTTTGATCGCACAGATGTTTCGAGGGATGATGTTGTAGGAGTATTGATTTCTATTACGACCACATCTTCCCTTGTATCCTCAGTTTATATGGACAATTACCCTTATTTCCCAATCATATGTAGGGAATAGGGGTTTAGAGAAATAATTATTACTATAGAATTGATCCATTATGTAATTTACCTTATTGGAACCGAAGATTAGTTCATCATATGACAAGGACTCCATCTCACGGGTCAACTCTTGTTGTACCATTTCATGGTGTGGTGAATTTTCTTTTGGGACTCAAGGAATAATGTTCGAGGTAGTCAAAGCCAACTTTCCCATTGGTATAAGTTCATCTTATTATGTCTTATTCCCACCCTTCTTCCCATTTCACTTCTTGGAAAACTATCTTTTGGAGGATTGTTGTGCAATGATGTTAGTTGTGCCACAATGGTAGTAGCTAGGGGCATAGTGTGTTGTTTCTACTATGGCCATAGGATATAATTATTCTATTTGATTGTATATTTGAAAATAAAATAACTAATTTTCTTTGTATATTTCTTAGTAACTTCCTTCCTTTCACCCTCTTCCTTTGTATCAGTAGTAGAAACACATGCTATCTGTGTGGGTGGATTTCACAACTTTACATGTCTAGAGTCCACCATTTTTCATACTATTTATTTGGAAATAAGCATTATTATATATTGTTAACCAATAAATAATGAAAAGAAAAATTGTTTGGGAGATATTCAAGAGCATATTTATTAGGCCTCTTGGTTTTTTGGCAACTTGATCAATTTTTTTCCCCAAATCCATGATGATGTGGTTGGGGACTTGGTCATTAAAAAATTAAAAAACATTATTGTTAATTCCTCAAACTAGTTTCACCCCTGATCCATTCACTCATCCTGAAAAGGTGTTAATTTTTTTGATGTTCAAGAGAGGGTTCTTTATAAAATGGCATGGGATTTGGAGCTGGAGATGGTGTAGGGTATGTCTTAAGCATGGCTATAACGTCTTCTATTTCACTTTTCCCTTACTTTGATCTGATGTAATTACTTTGAAATTATCCTTATTTCACAAGACTTAATGACCCATTTTTTCAGAAACTATGGTGAGATATTGAAAACCTCCTGTGTATTTTATAGGGATGAGTGGTTTGTATGACTTACCATGAAGATTCTCTATAAATATTGACAAATAATCTTCTTAGGGAAGCTGTTGGTCAAGGATTAAGTATACCCTTTCGACTAAGAAATGAAATCTAAAATCTTATCATTCTCACACTATTTTTAGTTAGATAGGTCATTTAATATTGTCTTATCTAGTGTGGAGCTAAATTGAAAAAAAACTATCGATGGAGATAATATAATATCACGATTGATCGAGAAAGTAAAATGGTGTACCATATTATGGAAGGCCTCTGTATTTTTTTCACAAAGCATATGAGCTTCACTAATTCTTATTGTTCATGTTATTCTATCATGGGATCACATCAGGACACGAAATGCATCAAATGCTGCTCTGGATCCCCCAATCCAATACAAATTGGAAATATTATGTTCCCATAATTTGGTGGTGGTGGGTCGGATAAACCCATTCAAGGTAAGGCATATTTTGTAGTTGTACTAGTGCATGCCATTCTTCCACGTATTCCAATCAAGATATAAATTAAAAAATATTATTGATGATACATTGAGGGATGTCTATTTGGACATGGTCTTCAGTAGGGGATGTAATAGGTACATCTATATGTGATGGCCCTATTTGTACCCATTGTGGGTAACCCATAGGGGATTACCCATGGGGATGTGTTTGACCCATCCCTAGTTGTGTTACTAAGGGAGGTAACTCATGATATATTGCAATCATAAGGTCCAAATATATTGTGTTTATATCCCTCATGTTGATCAGATGTTATTTTTCTACGTTAGCTACTAGGGTGAACCCTTTTTGTTGAGGTACTCTAGTTGGGAGTGCGATTTAAGACTCTACTTGTGGAATATATCCAATTAGAATGTTTCCTTGGTGTGATTTTTTGATGAGTCTTCTTAAATATTTCAACTCTTCATCTTACTATGAAATTACTTCCACAAGTGTGTGGGGTTCAACCTCTTTAAGAGGTGGGTGAGGCACAACATTAACTTTATATTTTTATTTGGTGGATTATTGTTTAGGGGGGAAGTAATGGAGTGGTTGATGGAATCACAAAATTTAGGTAAAGCCCACGATTCTGGGTATATACACCTCCTTCAATTTTTTCATTATGGACTATACTACGAACCAAAACTTCCTCCTTCTACACATCTGTATTGGCCTTGTGTTTTATGGAATCTATTGGGGTAGTGTTAACAATTTTAATCGATGCATAATGCATTATAGGCATTTCATCAGTCACTTTGAGAGATATATTTTTATTATTCCAACCATGCGGGATCTTCTTCTACTTCATTTGACCTAGAATTGTTTGATGAATAGTTATATTAATGGAATCCTTTTACAATTTTTTTTGTGTATTCTGAGAAAGGACATCGAGTTATGAGATTGGATGAAATGAGAAGGATTTTTATGCGACATTCCCTCTAGTCTGAAGAAGACTAGAATCTTCTAATAAGGAGGTTTGGGGGGGGGGAATTACCCAACCCTGTGTGATGGTTCTATTCTTGTTCCCTTTCCATAAAAATTCGAGCTTGTTTTTCTGACTTCGAATGTTGTGGTAAAAAATCTCCCAACAATACAGGCTAGGATCACTCCTGAATTTTCATGGATTCTAATTTTATGGATGCTTTCATGATTTTATGAATCCATGTTCGAACATCAGTTGCATTCATTGTATGAACTACCCCTAATCTACCCACTATGGAAGATATTTGTGACATTTGTGGAATTACTTATATCTGATAGTTGACTTCCCTTTAGCTGATGATTGCTATATATTTTCAGATTCCTGATAAAATTTTCTTTTGATATATTTAACTCTTCAAGACTGATGTATATGTGAATGGTCAGGACCAATTTTTTCTAAGAATTCCACCTATAATGAACATATCCTATTTGTTGAAGCTATATTGAAGTTATGACATTACTTGATGCCATTTTTTGTAGGATTTTCTGACTGGGGAGAATGGTGAAATGAAACGATCCATATTCACCATATCCTCTAATTTGGACAGCATATGGGGGTATCTGTGATCTGTTAATGAAATTAGTTTGAATCATTGATACATGTGGGTTGAAGGGATCCTTGTTTTCTTCTTTATTTTGTATTTTGTGCAGCTAGGAGGGATGCCAATTCAATTTGGCAGTGTATCCCTTTTATTACCATGATGTGTCATGGATGTTCTCATAAGGATATGATCTCTTGAGATCTATCAGATTTTGTATATTAAACAATCCTTCACAGTGAGATGTCTAGGGAGTACCTTCGAAACTGCTAATATTTTTACATAATTTGGTAATATAAGAGTAGGATCCTGAGATTTCATAGATAAACATATGAGGGATTCAAGGACATCGTCATTAATAAGGGCAGGATCATAGATCCTCCCTTTATTTTCTTATTCATCTTTGTTGATGCTTATTTTTGGATTCCTTCATGTGAGTGACTAGGGATTCTTACTGGGGATATAGGTTTTCATATATAGATGCTTATTTAATTAGATCTCATGTCATTGTTGGAATTTCGCACATGATTTATGGAATTTTGGAAGGGGTTTGTGTCTTCCCTAGATTTCCCAATGGAATAGAGTGATTAACTCAAGTTGGAATGGAGATATGGGCCTGATCTTATTATATGTATATCATGGGGTAATTTTCTCCATGACACTACTAGAAAGTAGCTGATATTTGTTTCTTCTCTCAAATGACCCTCATTTTGACTTGATGAGTCTCCCCAACTATGGTGATAGAGTTCTGTGTTCAACCCTACCACTATAGCTACATTTATTATATCATGTAGATTTTGTAGGATATTATAATAAATTTGTGTTTTCCCTTTCACCACTTTCCAGATGTGTGTGGTTACTTCAACATCTAGAATTGGGATATATCCCCATTCCATATCTAGAAAAGGGGTGTGTTCCTGCTCTTATCCTCCATTTACTTCTACTGTGTATTGAAAATACTAAGGTTTGGTAGTATAGGTATGGTTTTTCCTACAATTTGTTGTTGGGATTTGCTGGAAATTTTCTCCAATTTCTTATAGGTTAGGATAACAAGCTTGATATGTGTGGGAAGTTGTGTGTGTGGGAAGATGTGTGTGTCAACTCACATATTTCCTTCATATTTGGTTGGTGGGATTTCTTGATGTGGGGAGGTGTTTGTTTCTACTCACAATTTTCCCCCAAATTTGGTTAGTGGTATTAATTTATGTTGGTGTTTATTTGTCTCTACTCATGGATTATCAGTGTATTTGATATGAGGGATTTCATGGATATTGTTGAACTATGTCAGTAGGCTTGGATGGTGTGGATAGGTGTTTGTGCCTAATCACAGTTCTCCAATGAATTTTACTGGTGGAATTATAAGGTAATAGTGGTGCAACCATGCTCCCTATTTTTTGATCACTACCCTTGGTGGCCTGCCTTGCATGCCCTGGTCTAAGTGACATTGGTTGAACTCTTGACAACAACACCCCCAACATGATTAGGGCTTGTCACGATGTATAATTGGCAGCAACTATTTCTTACAGGATCCCTTTTGAGGGACCCTAATACTATATGTAAGAGACCTTAAAGGGCCTCTTAATTTTCTTCCCAAATATAATGTAGGATATGATTGTTGTTTTTCAAGGATGTGCTTCTAAAATATTTTGAGACAATTATTTTTGTTATCTTCTTTTCGGCCACTAACCATCATAGAGTGTATATATGGTGGGGATTCGTAGGCTAGAGGTCCTATTGAGTATCCTCTAATTTTAGGATGGTAATGATTTGGCGGTACTCTTGAACCAAGTTCCTAAAATATATGTGACAAAAAAATTTAAGAAAATACAATCAAAGAAACATCTCAATAAAAAAACATGAAATATTTATTATTTAGTTTGTCCATCCTTCACTTTGGGTGCGAAAGGGTCCTTACATGTGGGTAACACATTCATCTTAGTTAAGGATTCATTTTCGGTTCACCTTTTTTGTTTCCAATGAATATTGTGGCACTTATATTATGCTTGATGAGTTTATTGTGGTGGTTTAAATTTTTTCATAATCATTCACATTAGGTTCACCATTTTTAAATGGATTCCAACTGGTTTTTTTAGAGATAGAATCACCTAGTGGTACCCTATTTTAGAATAATTCATGAACCTATTCTCCAAAGGTAGGTTTCCATTAGGAAATGTCTCCAATGACATTTAGGGACTTGAATTGGTTGATAGGATGTGAGTTCGGGCTCATGAAACCTATTTAAGGGGGCTTGTTACCTAATTTGGGACACTATTAATGATTTAAGACACATTCAAAAATCCTTTATTAAATCCAAAGTATAACGTAGGTCTCCCATAAATTAACAACCAATTATTATCATGTATTAACTATAGAATCATCTTTATATATCCATGTTTCATTATTTATGGATACATTTATATGTATCCAATATTTTCCATTGATGGTAACCTTTTTCATATTGCCCGTATATTCTTTGATTGTTTATCATCATGATGCTAGTTTAATGATCCATGGTGGGGAGTTCTAGAATTTATTATCATTTGGGGAGATGGAAGTTGTTTTGATATTGAGACCAGGCCTAAAAAATGGTATTCCTACTTATCCTTGTGAAAGGAATCATAACCCACATAATTTGGTTCCATTTAACAGGACACATCATCCTTGTTATGGTCATATGACAAGTACCTCATATTAAAATTTAACGTTGTTCAATATGGATGCCTAGGTGAAATTTGAATAATCGAAGTTTGATGTGGGGCATATGTTGAGGTGACCTGGCGAACCTGGAAGGGATGTGGGCTCCTAGGTTGGATATGATTCTTCTAGGAATGTGGATCATAGTGAATTAGGGTTGACTTTGGGGTGACGGGTTTAGACCTTATAAAGGATTCCTGTATATACCATTTGGATGGGAATGAAATCCCATATAGTTTGATTGTGAGGACCAACACCTATGTCCGCCCTCAATAGTTTGTATCATAGAGGTCATTACCCTTTGAGGTGGTGATAACATGGTTGGAGTTATACCGAATAGGTTCCCCTTTTGAGTGGGCTCGTGAGGAATGTATTGAGTCATGTAATTCAGAGGGTTTTTTGGGGCTTACATTGTATATGAGTATTCCCATTTTATTGGATACATGGATTTGAGGACCCACACATATAGAGTCCCTCTAAATAAATGTGGGTGGAATATTAGAAAAAAGGGTTCTTTGCTGAGATATGCATCTGACCATGCAAGTTTCATGATCGTAAGTAAAATCTAATCTCACATGAGTTGTGATTGGTGTGAGTAATAAGTGGTATCAAATGATCTAGAAAACCACATAATCTCCTTTTTCTATTGGTGAATGGGAGCTGGGTGATGGTAGAATAATAAAGGCCTTTTATGTTCATGTTTCATCTCTTGTTTCATAACCAGGATAGTAACATTTGGATACCCATTAAGATATGAACTATAATAAAGGCCATGTTATTACTCCATTAGTGATTCACTATCTCCCAATTTGATATAAGATAAGGGGATAAGACACTCACCCTCAAATGGAAAACCAAGAGTGATCCCCCTCTCACTATCTGAAACAAGAGGTATCTGGTCTAATTGGTGATAATTTAAGGACATTTCCCTATCCCTCTTGTATGAGAGATGACACGGGAAGGAAAATGACATTTTCATTGTGTCTATGACCGAGAACACCTTGGAACCACCCCCAGGGTTGGGTTCCTTGTTACTGAAGGGATGTATTACTATACACACTCTGAGGAACCAATCCATCAGGTAGGGAAAGTGTGGGACACCTCTTACCGAAGGAATGTGCAACTGAATAGGAGACATGTTGGGGTTTCTCTCTCCATGGTTTTCCAAATAAGGATGATTCGGTGGAGTATTTGATTTGTCTCCCTCATAAAAAATTCCCAAGGAAGTAGGTACCCTTCCATTAGTGGAATTAAGAGAGGGATAAATGGGATTTCACACAATTAAGCCCTAAGTGTGTGGAAGTACGCTAGTGCATGTGGAAGTTGGGCGAGCTAGGGGTATCGTGTTGGGTAAGGTCCACATGGATCATAAGTGATTCACATAGGGTAGTCCTGAAAGAGATAGATATGACTTTTGGACAAAGGACATCCTAGGAAACAACACTTGGGAAAGTCCTTTCTTTAAGCTCCAAGGTATTCCTCATGTGCCCCTAGAGGGGGCTCACATAGCTCTAGGGTTTAAGAGGAGATATGTCCACTAGTTCTTTTTGATTAAAGTGATGTGGACCCTCAAATAAGTTTTCTTTTCTTTCACCTACTGGGGGGAATTTGGCACCACTATTCCCCTTAATTACCCCTTCTCTTGGGTTTTGGATAGATACCTAGATGGATTTGAGGGTCTGGGTGCAGGACTTTGGATAGTTGAGCTTCAAGACTTCTCTAGATTTTATCATTATAAAAATGAAGAGCCCCAGGGTCATATTTATTGGAAAACATGGGACCCTTAGTGAATGAGGTTTTCTGCACATGTCCGTCATGTAAGTTCCATGTCCAGGTTTCTTGTGTAGGGGTGTCTTCCCCTTCTGGACTACAATGACAAGGATTGTGTGAGCCTCTTTGTTTGTGCTCCGTATGTGCACTACCTAAACAGAGTGAGTGAATTGGTTCTCCTTGTTTCTCTTCACTCAATTTTTTCTTGAGGTAATTTCCATAAAATATTTTCATCCCCATGAAAAAAATGAGTTTCAATAATCAGTCATTCAATACATGTTTTATTAAACCTATGTGCTTTTCTAATGAATGTTTTATAAAAGGAACCCAAGTATCATTCAAGGAATAATAAAATTCATCTAACCTTTTAAATTTATGTAATAAATAACTCCATATTAGTAAGCATTTCTTATAATAATTCAAGTCTGAAATAATAATGAGGTCATGTCCATAAGCATGCCATATCAGAATCAATGTATACAATTTAGACCATATTATTTAAAAGTAATTAATAAGTTCATAAAAAGGTCCATGTCATTTATAAGTAATTAATAGGATATGAACATGATAATTCTATTTAATGAAATTCAATATCTCCATTAGACTATAATATTTGATTAGAGAAGACAACACACATTTTAAGTGGTTTTATTATAAAAATGAGCATGTTTTTTATACTAACTCATTTGAATTAATTTAAATATTTCCTTATAGGATACAATTCAATATGCCATAAAAGGTTATTTAACTAAATGATGAGCTTTATAATCATAAATGTTTAAACTATCACACCCCAAGGGTGGTTAAATTTTGTATACATGGAATAAAAATTAATGGTGTATAAGAAACACACCCCAAGGGGTGGTTTTTGTTAATGTGAACAACCTCCACTGGTTCAATTTAAATTCACACTTGTTAACTACTTTAGGATGTTAGAATTAACATAATTAATTTCACATTTTGGAATTATCACATAGAAAACTTGTTCATGAATAGTGGTTTAATTTATAAATATTCTAGACCTTAAGGGAAAATATATAGACCACCTACCACATTCTTAGGATACTTCACTCATCTTTTATTGATATTTGATTTGATCTGGAATGATATAAATCATAAGTTTAGATAAACACCATAAAAAGGTTGAATTATCTCACATGAAGATACCACCAAATATGGTGAGATAAACAAATAAACTAACCAAGAGAAGTATTACACTTATCAATATCATTACAACACACATGAAGACACTTGAATATGAAAAAGAATAAAGAATAACCCACCATGGGAATAGAAGAGGGATAAGGGCATGCTGGATGGTTTTTAAGTGGAAGTTGGTAGAAAATGGGGTGAAATAATTTAAGGGTGGAGGTAAAAACACGTTATTTTTTTCATTTTAATGAGCCATGTGATTTAGCCTCATGTTTTTTCTAAACATGCTCTAACCATGTTGTGCTACTATCCAAAGTGTCACCCACCTTGCATGGATACCACATTGTTAGAAAAAACCATCAACAACCCATGCATCCACCTCTAGATCTTTCTATAGACCCCTTGCATGATCCTGAAACCTTAGGTACACGATTTAACAAACTCTATGACACTGTCCATGCCCCTGAACATTTCCACATGGTTTCCCATGGAGGGATACAATGCTTCTTCAAAGTTTTCCCTTATAGAAAACATGTCACATGGTTTAGGCCACACGGTTGGGGATGCACGGTTAGTACTAATTGTGTGCCAACTATGAACCTTTTTTTGTTTCTCTTGAGAAGACTTTTTTAGATCCTGGAGTTCCAAAATCATATTCGGATGTCGAAGAATTGTTATTCGCATTTATCCCCACCTACAAGCACCAAATTTATGTTTTTAATGATCGAATTAATATTCTAATTGTTGGATTAACATTTGGTATGTCCACCAAATGGAAATTTTCGATTTCCTTAGAAATTCCCACGGTTCAAAAAATTGGGATCTTAGTCACTTTATTAACTTCAATACATACTCCCATGAACCACTATATTTTAATTCCATATATAGTCATATCGTGTTTGGTGATAAATTAACACAATGTATATCTTCAATAACCTCTTAACCCATATATTTCCAAGGGATTATTTCTTCACAATGTTTCATATAATTTCCATATTCTCAATATATCTTATAATGATAGGTAATAAATGAATAACATATAGTTAGAAATAATTCTAATACAAACCAGTAGTTTTATTTCAATATTAATAGTATCCACATGTGATCCACTATCATTGAATAATCACATTGGATAATTATGATTACAAATTTCATAGAAAATAAGTTACATATTCAATATGAATATAAATGTAAAAAATAATAGTTTAAACAAATAATAATATTAAAATTAATTAAAATTATCAATTTAATATTATCCTTAAAAATCCATACACATCTTAAAACATGGATAAAATTTGTGTAAAATTTTTAGTTCATGTGTGTGGAAGGAATATTTGACCTTTTTGATCTTTTTAATAACCATCGATATATGATCTGTGTTATTTGAGATGTATTATTTAGAAAACCTAAAGATCATGAGGATAAAGATAAGATGATATAAGTATTTTATTAAATATAATCATGTTTGATCAATGACTTGAAGCTCGGATAATTGGATATCTAGAAATAGAAAAACATAGAATTCATATTCAAACCTAATACATGATAAAAGTTCATTCAATTAGTAATTCTGGAATGAGTTAAACAATTTATGTTTATGTTTATTGTTGGTAGATTGTAATAAAAAAATGTTACATTAAAATAATGAAAATTGGGGTTATAAAATAATGGAATTGCCATGAATTATCCTATTGCTAGCAAGATTTCCCCCTTCTTATTCTATTTATAA
This sequence comes from Viscum album, assembly GCA_963277665.1. NCBI lineage: Eukaryota > Viridiplantae > Streptophyta > Magnoliopsida > Santalales > Viscaceae > Viscum > Viscum album. The sequence continues at coordinate 183,429,452 of OY728155.1, read as the reverse complement.
GAAATGGGACCAAGAGGAGATGAATGGTCGTGATGGAATTGACTGTTTTGGTTCGATATCCAAGGATTATTTGATAATAATTCACACTTAACCTATGATCATGTGTTAATTATTTTAATTAGTGTTGGTAGTGGGTAAAAAATGAATACAAGTGAATGTAATACTTATTCCAAGAATGAATTCAATTGGAAAAGTTAAAACAAAAAATATTAAAATATTGTGTCTTAGTCCCTATTATTGATTACAGAGGAGAAAATTCAGAAAAATTCAAACATAGTTGAATAATAGGATGTATTGATATAATCAATTAAGTTAGAGATGAAAATTATTGTGTAATATATGAAAATTAATTATGGTTTTTTATGAATTGAGAATATGATAAGATGACTATATGAGAATTGAAATTTTTCAGATATAACATATTATTTATTGGCGTGAGGAATTAGAAATTTCGATTATAAAATTGTGGATTCTCAGATTGAATTTTTAGATTTTTCTCAATGAAAAGAAAAAGTGTATGTATGAGGAAATTTGATTTCCTTATTTTGTGTATTTTCCCCATAATAAATTTTAATGTTAAATGAACTTATTACTATGTAATTCCATATATTTTCAATGATTTAGGGTATAATAGAGTATGATTATGGATTTATAGAAGCTATAAAAGTTATTGAAGTATTAAATAAAATATTATTAATGGAATAAAGAAACATGTTGTTCATTCATAAGATTAAAATTGAAAATGATTACATAAAATCCCCAATATAATATATGGAGTAGTTGAATGAGTGTTAGAAAGAGATATAGATAATAAACCTAGATGCAGAATAATGAAATTGTGATGTGGTTGGATTGAAGATAAAAAAATATAAAGTATATATCACCCTAAAATATATAGGACACATCTTATTCTTTTGAGAATTAGGATATTTCAACTTGGAGATTTTTCAAGATTATTATTTTTTCCATAAATAAATGAATAATAAGGATTAACTTGGTGTTTGTAAAATGTAAAGATGTGGAGTTTGGTGGATCTAAAGGAGAGAAGTTGGTTGGATTTTAGATAGATAAATTAAATACAACATGGGACTAATCATTAATTAATGGTTTTATAGATATGGTAAATATTAGTAGTTTTCAAACAATTGGGAGACTTTTAATTTTTCTTCCCTCTAGAGAGATCCAATAAAACTAGAAAAGTATTACAGAAATATTGGATTAATGTTTTGAACAAATAGATGTTTTTTGATTCCAATAATTATTTCTCTAAATGCTTTATTCTTTTTCTTCATGCATTATAAATACATTAAGATGTTGAATTCATTGATGAATTCATTTTTTTTACCAAGAATCACTCCAGGAAAAAAATATTTCATCGTAGTTTTTTAGCAGTGGTTTTCAATACCACCAATAAATGTGTTATTACTTTTTTTCACTTTTTTTCTAATTTCTTTTAAAAGTAAATTTATATTTAGTGGTGTTTCTCTAAAAACCACTATGAAATAACAGTTGTTTTTAAAAAATGACCGCTATATTAACGAAAAAGTATAACATATAAAATATTTATTTATTATTTATTATTTATTATTTATTATTTATTATTTACTATCATATATTTTTTATTATTTGTAATGTTAATTAATTATAATATGTTAATTAATAAATGTAAATAATTATTAGTTAATAACATTTTTCATGTTAAAATAATCATTCAACAAGTTAAAAATCAGTCTTCAGAATCAAATGATGACAAATTTTGATATGGGAGACCGTTTTAACTCCACAAATACTCAAATAGAAGCTTATGAAATTAACTAAAACCACATTGGATAATTATTTGATAATAATAAAAAATCACAGTTTTATGAAAAGTTTGAAATCGAACTTCAACTTCAAACGACCATAACTTTTGATCCAATGTGTCTATTTGGGCTCTACCACATATCAAATGAAAGTCTGTGAAAATATCTACACTATAATAACTTTCAGAAACCGAGATCCCTATTTTTTAGTACAAAAAAGGAAAAGAAGGCCTCTATAAATGAGTTTTTAGTCCAGGTATCCCAATATTTGAAAATTAAATGAAATCCCAACCTTGTTTAAAGGGATCTTATTGTATTTTTCGATTAAGACTGAATTTATTCTTAGGGATTACATTCATGTTGATATTATGGTTTTGGAGCTTTATTTATTTTCATATTATATTTTCAATTATAATTAAATATATGCATTTTTTATATTTACAGATAATAAATCAATTTTATATCTACATATTTATATAAAAATGTATTTTTTAACTTTTAAACCATATGGAAATAAATATGTATTTATAAATTCATTTAAAATCAGGAATTATAGATTTTATTTACATTATAAAAATGCCTTAATATGTGTATATATATATATCTATAAAAATAATTTTTATATATTGACATGTGTGTAAATAAAAAAATATGTTTATGTGTATATTCTAATATCTGTAAATAAATACATATATATATGTAAATATTTATGTGCTTATGTACCAATAATATTGTGTGTATACAACATATATAAATTTATTTTATATAAATATATCATTATCATTAAATATAGTATATAAATTAATTTATAGTAAAACTATATGAATATATAAATGTATATATATTCAAGGACATATCATTTTCATTTATAAGTGCATTCATATGTTTTTTATATCTTTTATGATTTTATTACATTGATTTACATTTCTCTTGTTTTGATTGCATTGCAATTATTGTATTTTCCCCTATTTTGGTGTTTTATTTTCAATTATATATATATATATATATTTGTGTGTGTTTTATATGAATTCACAAATATTTTTCTATATTTATATACATTTGTAAATATTTATACACATTTATGTTGATATATTTTTTATATTATATATGTGTAAATATATATATATATATTAATATAAAATTATATATCCATGTGTGTCGATATATATTTATGTAACATAAATGTATGTTTATAGATATTCATGTAAATTTTGTTACATGTATATATATTTATTCGACATTTATATCCATTTATTATTTTTTATTTATTATTTTCTTTCATTATTTATTATTATTATTTATTATTTATTATTTATTATTTATTATTTATTATTTATTATTTATTATTTATTATTTATTATTTATTATTTTATCAATTATCTTTTAGTGATTTATTTTTATTTGATTTATTTTTTAATTAAATTATTGTTCAATAAATACTAATTTTTATTTTTTATTTTTTATTTTTTATTACATAATATTTTTAATTTATTATTAATTTACTATTTACTATTTAATTTTTATTTATTATTAATTTATAATTGGAATGATAATTTTTATCTATTTATTAGTTTTTATCTATTTATTTAATTTTTTTATTTTTTAATTATTTATTATATATTTATATATTTATTATTATTTGTTATTTACTATTTTTTAAAATTATTTATTATTTATTATTATTTTTTATTTTTTATTTTTTATTTTTAATTTATTTAAATATTATTTATATATTGCATATTGATTAATTAATTATTAAATATTTATTATTTAGTTATTTTTTATACATTAATTATTACTATATTTTAAATTTATTATTATTTCATTATTATTTTATTATTATTTTTTGTTAATTTAATATTAAATTATTATTAGCTTCTTATTTATTATTTATTTTTTTCATTATTATTTTATTATACATTTTGTATTTATTTGTTTACTATTTGTCTATTATTTGTTTATTTATTATAAATTAATTATTACTTTGTTTTTTATTATTTATTATTTTATAAATAATTTATTATTAAACTGTTATTTGTTACTTATTTAGTACTAAAATTGTTTAGATCATGGATTGGTTGACCTGAAACCATAACATCACAAATTTATTGAAAAAAGAGGACAGGTAAAATACACATAGATACTGAGATACTGACCCCAAAATAAAAGTTCCAAAAAAGCCCCTAAACCATGGCCATGGGGGCCCATAAATTTGGTTATGTCCTGAAGCCCATTTCCACAGCAGTTTAAAGACCCAGATATCACAAAAGATCTGCCTGTTTGGGCTATGGACACATTTTTAGATCATCCTCTCACTGCCACAACACCGGAGGGTAACACTCGTCGTCGACCTTTGCACGTACACCATCCTGATCCCAAGTGTGACATCATGATGACACCCCCACATCGCTAGGTCTCCTACCATTAATGTCATCTCCCACAAATCATTGTTGGGGTCAAAAAAGGATTGGCCCATAGTGCAGTAATACTCACGACATAAAATAAAGTGCAAAATGAGAAAAAAATGGACATTAGATGTAATGTGGAAAACCCCCATAAATGAAAAGGGTAAAAACCATGGGCAAATAGAAGGATCACTATGGGTAAAAGCAGGTATAGACTTTCTCACTCTTACAAGGAGAAAACACATGTAAATTTATCTCTTGAATAAGGTGGGAAAACTACCTCACAAAACAATGTAAATAAATGAAGAACTCGTTAATGTGATGAGATCTAGTGGTGATGAGATTGTCGAAGCTGATGGGAGATAGGAGGAAGATTATTCATTTTATAGGGTTATTCCAGCCATCCTACTGCCTCTCCCACTGATGGGTTTGATGGGCTTGGCCACCCACCTCATCCTCCATCACCAGCCTTGCTCGCATCCCTTGACAAACAAGGGGTGGCCACTGTCCAAGGAAAAATATGCTGACACATTTCCCACTTGGAGATTTTATTGAGAACTAGTCAAATCACTAGACAACATTTCTATCTGCTAAACATGCTGCTCTCATCTCTATGAGGCCACTCGAGGAACTTCGCCATCTTAACGTACCTTAGTCAATCGCCTTTGTCAAGAAATCTGCTAGATTTTCTTTAGTATGAATTTTCTACATATCCACACTTCCTTCCTCCACCACATCTCAGACAAAGTGATATTGTACCCCAATGTGCTTCACCCTGGAATGAAAATATGGATTCCTTGCAATGCGTAAGGCACTCTAACTGTCACAAAACAATGGAATGTGCTTCCATTAGTGCCTGAGATCCTCTAACAACCATCTCAACCAGATAGCCTATTTTAAAGCATGTGTATCTCCCATGTACTCCACCTCTTTCATGGGTAAAGCCACAACTGAATGAAACATTGAAATCCATCTCATTTCTCCTCCTGCAAGAGTAAACACATAACCCATTGTGGATTTCCTCCGGTCATAATCACATGAAAAATCTGGATCAACATATCCTCTAATAGATAAATCTAATCCTCCATAACATACTAAAACATTTGAGTTCTCCTTGATGTATCTAAAAATCCTCTTCACTGTGTTTTGTAAAGGTTTGTGTCCTGAGAACCAACTGTTTTGTACATTGATTACATGAATGTTAACTTATTATATATTGTTCATTGTTCTGCATGACTATAATATAATAATGTTCGGGAATATTTGTTACATTGATAAGGTCATGGAAGATCCCCGCTTTGATGAGAACCTTGAAATTCTATAAAAATATTTTTAAATAAAGTTCTACTTTTGGATGACATACTATGATTGGAAACATAGTATACAGACCGTCATGTGTGAGTACTTATAAGAAGGCGAGACTCTCTCACATGGAGTTCATACTTGGTAATCTCCCAGATGGGAGATTATGAGAATAGACCCGCTAGTAGTAATTCCGCATGTCTTGGTGTCATCAGACATTTCTATCTACGAGGGTGTGTAATGGTCCTTAGACTGGAAGATTATCATTAACTCATGTCATGACTCCAACACTTAGATTTACTGAAGAAAACTGTCACGCGGAGAGTTGGTGGGAAGTAGGGTATGTTGGGTGCGTCATGAGTGACATGTTTTTAATGGATAAGTTGAGGAAGTATTTGTCCCTTCCATTTATGAAAGTTGATATCTCGGCCTTTTGATCGAAATAGAACTGTCACATTAAATTCCATTGCCATGGTGTAAACGATGAGTTTATTTCAGGAAGTCAAATAACGACGGATCAAGAATATATGTTTATGACACTGCCATGAAAACTGCTTGATGAGATATCAAGACAAAGGGATTAAATTACACAGTAATCATTCGTATGAGGTGATACATCAATGCGGCATCAACTTCTTTCTCTTGGGTGCCTTGACCCTTTGCTAGACAGTAATCTTGGACTTTAGGCAAGCTCGCATAATGCCAACGAGAAAGAGGCCTAGAGGGTCACACACTAAGTGTATTCATGTATCTAAAGTAGAATAAAGATCATTCCCATACGTGGTTTAATAATTATTCAAGGAAGACTAAATCATTTTAATGATGGAGGAAGAAGGAAATGAAAAACAAGATATACACGCTGTGTATTAAATATTACACACCGTGTAGTTTTTCATGGAAAACAAGTACATGTTGTGTATTAATAATTACATTCCTTGTAGTTTTCTTTATGGAAAGGAAATGAATAAATGAAAACATGATATACATGTCGTGTACATTGAATGTACACGCCATGTAGTTTTCAATGAAAAACAAGTACACGCCGTGTATTTATTAATACACGCTGTGTTGTTTTTCCAGTCAGGATTTTGAGGATATAATATTGTTTTAAATGATATTTATTATAATCAGCGTGGGCGCATGTCAAGGAATTAATTATTCGACATGGGGGTTTTAAATAAGATTCAATGAAATAAATAAAACACGTAACACATTTAATTATTGTCATAACTCTACAACCTCAAACCTGATTATAAATATCCTCACAACCCCAACTCTTTTCTAACACACAAGATAATCGTTGTGCACAAAAACTCTGGATAATTATTTCAAGGCCGAAAGACCCTCTTCCACCAAGAATCCTCTCAAGACCGAGAGAGATCCTCTTCTATTAGATCAAGACGATCTAAGGCGGACAACGCAAGCAAAGGTTTCTCCACGCTAGCACCCAAAGACTCCTTTGGCGATGTCATGTGATACGAGGTACACGTTTGGATCACTGTTAGAGGAAGTATACACTTGGATTATGCGACGCAAGGATGAATCACATCGGAATGTGATCAAGAACATCAACGAAGAAAGAACACCGAAAAGGTATTTCTTTTCAATTGATTAAATTAATTATAATCAACCTGTAACGATCCTACTTTGTGGTTCCGGGACTTTTCTTTTCTTTGTTCATTTCTGTGATTCGATCTGTGGAGACTGGCATTTATCATTGTATTGATCCCGGATTGATCATTGTTAATGAAAAAAATCCCAAGTGGGCACATCCACCCAGGATCTTCTGTTGTGCCTGGAACCTTCAAATGGTATCAGGGGGAGTTTACAATGTTGATTATAGTTATTTAATTTTTGTTGATAATTTACGCATTTATATTTTATTCAATTAAAAATAAATCGTTCTATAAATCTGAATAAATGAGATATGTTATTCCTCCATATTTTCTTGATTCATATCACAGAAATGCCCTTTTAATTTTAATTTTGATTAAAATAAAAATGAGGAACTCATCAGGAGGATTCGCTCTTTCTATCTATTCAACACGAGAGTACACGACATGTAATGAAAACTACACACCGTGTACTTAGGGTCAACAAACCGGCACTGTTCCGCCAAACCACGCCATGTGAATTGAGTATGCCTAAGTATTGATTATGTCATGTTGACCAGAAATGAATGGCGCATGGAAAACCGGAATACACAGCGTGTATGTTGGAGCAACAGGCCGTGTAGTCTGATCCGGTCTAGGTGAAATTGTGTACAAGGAGAAGCCGTGTTCCGCGTACACGGGATTGCCAAGCTGGTTACCGCATAACAAGGAAGTACACGCCATGTATGATTTATCTACACGTTGTGTACTCCAAAATTTCCAAAGTACAGAAAACACGTCAAAGCCCCCGGTGTGTACTTTGGATAATGGGTGAAAAGCAATACACGTCGTGTAAATATAAACTACACACCGTGTACTTTCTAGAAATTTCACCAGGTTTCCTCCAAAAGTACAAAGATTTGTACAAGGAATATGGATGATAATAATCTCAAGGAATTTTAGAAAAGAATTTAAGATAAATAATTGATTAATTATAAGATCAAAATTAATTGAATTCGAGCACGACTTATCTTAAATGAACGAACGATTAAAAGAATTTGAATTCTAAATATAAGTAAATGTCGTTGCATGCTATGGATGATCATGAGCTAGACCAAATACCCTTTGTATGTGTGTATGGTTTCATTTAAATTTGTTTAATTTAAATTTTTTGGCCTGTGAGCCTTCTTCCAATAAAATATAGGGCATGCGTGCCCATGTTTTCTTAAATGTAAAACCCATGTAATGGAGGATCTCCCAAGCTAGAGGAGACGGTTAAAAATTTGAAGTTGAGGTGAAACCAACACAAGAAGGTACAAAGGTGGACAGGTGGGAGCTGCAAAACATGAACAATCAGTTCAAGGTGTTTTTCCCTAGGTCAGGGTTAGCTTATCAAACCGCTGGATAGGATAACCAATAGAATCTCATGATCATGCCACCTTATTTTATTACTGTCTGATTTCATGGTTTATTTATTATGTATGTGTTTTCACGATCACATAATTAATTAAATAAACAAGCATGCAAAGATGAAATAAAATAAAAATCGGACTATGTGTAAACATTATCAGAACATGGTTAATCACTTAAGCTAGCATCACTTAATATTAACAAGCATGTGATAATGTAAAACTATGCATAAAAGATTAAAATCCCTCAATACCATATTAAGTCAGAACAAGCCTTCTGTTACTTGATTAAGGGCAAGACTTAATAAAACTATGTGTTTGACCAACCCTTGATGGGACACTTACTTTTATAAAGGATGCCCTTATGAAAGGTTTCGGGTTGAATTAACCATATTACATCAAGAGGAGTAGCCCTTGCTAGACTTGATGTAATATTGGAGGAAAGAGTTAAGGAAATCCAAATCAGGATTTCGGGATTGGAGAGTCCACTCAACAGATCAAGGAACGGTAAGATCACAGTTGGCAAAGACCTACCTACCTAAATACCTTCAAATAACTTGACCAACCCTTGTTGGGGTTATGCGAAGGGGAATATGGATCCTTACCACTAGAATGTCAAAGCAACTAGACATTCCATGTTCAATGGTGAGGGCCATTGGGACTTGATTAAATAGTGGGAAAATTAATAAATTCATTTATTATTTCTCATAAAAATGTAATCAAGAAAGTACTGATAAATCTGCTCTTTTAATTTGTAGATTCAAAATGAAAAACTCATAAACCAAGTTTTATCTGTGATAAATTATGGATAAAGACAATATCTTCACCGGCAATAAATTTCAGGACAATTTTAGGCGCCTTCAGGTTATCCTACGCCATGAACGAAAGTTTTACGTGTTGAAGTCTTCACTTCCTGATCCGCCTGCCCAAGGGACGAGTGATGAACATTTCCTGGTCTATGATCAAAATTTGAGCGATGCACTCGATGTTCAATGTTTGATGTTGTCATCCATGTCTAGTGAGCTCATGAAGTCTCATGAAGACATGGATTCCTACAGCATGCTTGAGCATCTCTGTGGCCTACACCAGGAGAGAGTAAGACATGAATGGTTTGAGATCTCCAACGCTCTATTTTAGAGCAAGATTGGAGAGGGTTCCCCATCCAGGCCTCATGTAGTCAAGATGATTGGCTACATTGAGCGCTTGGAGGTTCTAGGGTTTAAACTCCCTAAAGAACTGGGTACCAATATCATTCTTGAATCACTCCCCCAGAGCTTCTCTAACTTTGTTGTGAACTTCAACATGAACAACATTGAGAAGTCTCTGTCTGATCTTCTTGTCCTTATTCTCCAAGAGGACAATGACATGAAGCGTGAAAAGCCTTCTGTCCTCATGGTGAATAAAAGGGAAGGGAAGGTGAAGAGATTTAATCTCAATGAATATTCCAGGACTTCCAAGAAAAGGAAGATCAAAGGGGAGGAAAGGGAAAGGGATGTTGTTTGTTTCACATGTGGCAAGAAGGGCCACAGGAAGAAAAATTTCATCCAGCCAAGGAAGCAAGGGGAAGCTTCAGGTGCATCTGTTATCGAATGCAATCTATCTGTTTCTACCAATTGGGTATTAGATACTTCTGTGGTGCTCACATCTGTATCGAAATATAGGAACCAAATAGATTCTGAAAGATTGATCGAGGTGAGGTAGATCTATGAGTATCCAACAGAGCAAGACTTGTTGTTGTAGCTGTCAGGGACTACCACCTCACATTGCCAACTGGAATGATCTTGGTGTTAAAGGGTTGTTATTATGTGCCTTATGTTACTAAAGACATTATTTCAGTATCGAGATTAGATACCGATGGATTCATATTCAAGATTGGAAATGAATGTTGCTACTTTTGTAAAGATAGTATTTGTTTTGTTAGGTCACATTTATATAACGACCTTTATGTGTTAGACTACACAAATCAAGTAATTGAAATCGATGACATAGTAAATTCACATGACTCATACCACACCCAACTTTGGCATCACCAGCTAGGTCATTTCAATGAGAAACGTTTGACAAAATTACATCAAGATGGGTATTTAGATTCCTTCGAACTAAAAACACTTGGGGTATGTCATGCATGTCTACAAGGCAAAATGACCAAAGCCCCATTTAGTTGGAAAGGTGAAAGAGCTAAAGAGATTATAAAATTAGTTCACACAGATGTGTGTGGACCATTTCCAGTTGAAGCGAGGGGTGGGTTCTCATACATCATAACTTTTGCTGATGATTTTAGTAGATATGGATATATCTACTTAATGAGGTATAAGTTAGATTCTTTTGATCAATTTAAAGAATACAAGAATGAATTTGAGAAACAGCTTGGTAAGAAGATTTAGAAACTCCGCTCAGACAGAGGAGGATAATATCTTAATCAGGACTTCATTGATATCTTATGAGAGTTTGGGATTCTATATCAACTCACTCCTCCTTACACACCTCAGTAGAATGGTGTAAGTGAAAGGAGGAACCACACACTATTGGACATGGTGAGTTCAGTGATGATTCATGCGAGTCTTCCATTATCCTTTTGGTGATATGCATTACAAAGAGCAGCATACATATAAACCAAGTACCAACTAAATCAATAAATGGTATTATATATGAGTTATGGAGTGGACACAAATCCATGTTATCAAATTTACATGTGTGGGGTAGCAAAGCATTTCTTAAGGCCTCTTCAGGTAAAAAACATGAACCCCATGGCACAAAGTGTATCTTTATAGGATATCCCAAGGAAACAAGGGGATATTACCAATACAAACCCTCATAAAAAACGGTTACAGTGTCAAGATACTCCATATTCCTTGAGAGGGAGCACATCTCCAAAAGAGATAGTGGGAGAAAGATAGAATTCGATGAATTCGAGGCTCAAGAAAAACAAGAGTGGGTACATGAATAGATTCCACAAAGCCCCGTGGAAGACCAATCTGTTCCAAAGACACAAGAACTGTGTAAGAGCACGAGAGAGGTGAGATAACCAAAATGATATGGTTTTCTTGCCAATGAGGATGGTGACTCATTATTGGTGGACAATGATGATCCTATTACCTACAAGGAAGTAGTTGAAGGCACAGACATTTCCAAGTGGCAAGAAGCCATTAATTTTGAAATGGAATCCATGTACCAAAACCAAGTTTGGATTTTGGTAGATCCTCTAGTTGATGTAATGCCTATTGTTAATAATTGGGTATTCAAGAAGAAACTAGGCATGGAGGGGCAAGTCATCACCTATATGGAACGACTAGTTACAAACGGTTTTAGACAGCGTTAAGGAATTGACTATGATGAAACTTTTTCACCGGTTGCATTGGTGAAATCCATCAGAATCCTATTATACATTTTCGCTTACCATGATATTGAAATTTGAAAAATGGATGTCAAAACTTCATTCTTTAATGGGAACCTCCAGGAAGATTTCTACATGACATAACCTGAAAGGTTTGTGACTCCAAAGGATACCGACAAGGTATCCAAGTTGCATAAATCCATTTATGGATTAAAGAAAGCATCAAGGTCATGGAACATTCATTTTGATGAAGCTGTAATGAAATTTAGCTTTGTTAAGAACGAATGTGATCCTTGTGTCTACAAGAGGTTTAGTGGAAGCGCAATCGTTTTCCTAATAGTATTTGTTATTGAAATATTTCTAATTGGAAATGAAGTACCTGTCTTATAGTTAGTTAAGGCATGGTTGCATAAATTTTTCCCCATGAAAGACTTGGGCAAGCCAGCATATATTCTTGGGATCAAGATTCATCATGATAAATCCAAGAGAATGTTGGGCCTGAGTCAAAGTACATACATTGACAAGATACTGAAGAGATTCAGTATGGAACAGTCCAAGAGGGGATTATTTCCAGTGTCACATGGAATTCATCTTTCCATGAAAAGCTGTCCTCAGACACATCGGGAAAGAAAGAGAATGGCAAGAATCCCTTATGCATCTGCGATTGGGTCAGTCATGTATGCTATGATATGTACGAGGCTAGATGTTTCTTACGCATTAAGTGTAGTAGGCAGATATCAATCTGATCCAGGAGACTGCCATTGTATGGTAGTCAACACTATCTTTAAGTATCTGAGGTGTACTAAGGATAAGTTCTTGGTTTTTGGAGGAGATGAGGAACTAGTCATCATAGGACATGTAGATGCTAGTTTCGAGACTGATCAAGATGACATTAAGTCGCAGACTGGATACATCATCAGTTTGAATAGAGGTGCAGTGAGCTGGAAGAGCTCAAAGAAAAGTGTGGTGGCAGATTCTATAGCGGAGTCTGAGTATATCGCAGCTTATGAGGTAGCTAAAGAAGAAGTATGGATGCGAATCTTCATCCAAGAACTAGATGTAGTACAGAGCAGTAAAGATCTTATCACACTCTATTTTGATAATACTGTAGCGGTGCCACTTGAAAAAGAGTTAAGGTCACATCAGTGGACAAAGAACATACTTCAGAAGTATCATCTCTTGATGGATTTTTCTCATAGAGGTGAAGTTGTAGTGAGATGTACTTCCACGAAAGACAAAGTGGCAGACCCCTTGATTAAAGCCTTGACTCGGCAGAAACATGATCATCATGTGAGGTCTAGCGGACTAAAAGTCGTAGGTAGTTGGCTCTAGTCCAAGTGGGAGTTTTTAAGGGTTGGTGTCCTGAGAACCAACTATTTTGTACTTTGATTACACGAATGTTCACTTAATATATATTTTTCATTGTTCTGTATGACTATAATATAATAATGTCCTAGAATATTTCTTGCATTAATAAGGTCATGGCTGATCCCCGCTATGATGAGAACCTTGAAATGCTATAACAATATTCTTAAATAAAGTTGTACGGTTGGATGACATACTATGATAGGACACATAGTATACAGGCCATCAGGTGCGAGTATTTGTAATAAGATGAGACTGCCTCTCATGGAGTTCTCACTTGGTAATCTCCAGGATGGGAGATTATGAGATCAGACTTTCCAGTAGCAATTCCACATGTCTTGTTGTCATCAGACATTGCTATCTATGAGCGTGTGTAATGTTCCATAGACTGGAAGATTATCATTAACTCATGTCATGACTCGCACACTTAGATTTACTGACAAAAACCATCATGCGGACAGTTGGCAGGAAGTAGGGTATGTTGGGTGCGTCATGAGTGACATGTTGTTAATGGATAATCCGAGGAAGGATTTGTCCCTTCCATTTATGGAAGTTAATATCTCGGCCCTTTGATTGAAATAGAACTGTCGCATTAAATTCCGTTTCCATGGTGTAATCGATGAGTTTATTTCAGGAATTCAAATAATTATGGATCAACAATATAGGTTTATGACACTGCCATGAAACCTGCTTGATGAGATATCGAGAAAAAGGGATTAAATTACACAGTAAGCGTTCGTATGAGGTGATAAGTCAATGGGGCATCAACTTCTTTCTCTTGGGTTCCTTGACTCATTGCTAGACAGTAATCTTGGACTTTAGACAAGCTCGCCTAATGCCTATGAGAAAGAGGCCTAGAGGGTCACACACTAAGTGTATTCATGTATCTCAAGTAGAATAAAGATTATTCCCATACATGGTTTAATAATTATTCAAGGAAGCCTAAATCATTTTAATGATGGTAGAAGAAGGAAATGAAAAACAAGATATACATGTCGTGTATTAAAGATTACACGCCATGTAGTTTTTCATGAAAAACAAGTACACGCCGTGTATTTATTAAAATAAGTCGTCTAGTTTTTTCAGTCAGGATTTTGAGGATATAATATTCTTTTAAATGATATTTATTATAATCAGTGTGTGCGCTTGTCAAAGAATTAATTATTCTACATGGGGGTTTTAAAAAAATGTCAATGAGACGATCTAAGGTGGACAACTCAAGAAAAGGTTTCTCCATGCTAGCACCCAGAGACTCCTTTGGCGACATCCTGAGATACGAGGTACATGTGAGGATCACCGCTAGAGGAATTCTACACTTGGCTTCTAAGACTCAATGAATAATCACATCAGAATGTCATCGAGAACATAAACAAAGAATGAACACCCAAAAAGTATTTATTTTCAATTGATTAAATTAATTATAATCAACCTGTAACGGTCCTACTTTGTGGTCCCAGGTCTTTTCTTTTCTTTGTTCATTTCTGTGATTCAATCCGTGGAGACTGGCATTTATCATTGTATTGATCCTGGATTGATCTTTGTTAATGAAAAAAATACCAAGTGGGCACATCCACCCACGCGCTTCCTCTGCACCCGGAACCTTCATGTTTTATTTCTCTCATCCTTGATTTTCCATGTACCAACTAACTTCTCCCACAGAATGTTCAATGTCTAGTCTAGTAAAAACCATAGTAAAAATTAGAATACCCACTACTAATTCATATGGTACTTGATACATTTATATCCTTTCTATTTCACTTATAGGACTCATCATGGAAGATTACTTGAAATTAACGGGAAGAGGGTTAGAGATTGGCCTACAGTCTTTCATGTGGAATCGTTTCAATTCTCTAAGTTAGTAATTCTTCTGGGATATCCAAATATTCCCATTATTTCTATCTCAATAAATTTGCATCCCAAGAATCTTATTTCCTAGCCCCATGCCCTTCATATCAAACTCTTTATCCAAATGTGCCCTTGTATCCTAGATTTGATCATTGTTGGGGCATGCAACCAACATGTCATCCACATAAAAAAGAATAAGGGTGAAATCATTACCATCCGAACCCCTGAAATATGTAAAAGGATCAGAATGAAGTCTGTTGTATTAAGGATTGTGATATAAGAATAAAATCTCTTGTACCAACACATCGGTGCATTCTTAAGACCATAAAGATATTTGTTCAGCCTGGAAACCAAGTTCTCTTTTCCTTTTTCTAAAAACCTTCTGGTTAGAGCATATAGCTCTCTTCATCAAGACCACCATAGAGAAAAGTAGTTTTCACCTCCAACTACTCCATATGTAAGTTGTATGTAGCACACATATTCATGACTATTCGAACAATTGTTGATCTTATAATAAGAGAAAATATTTCTATGAAATCAAAACCTTCATTATGAGAAAATACTTTTACTAACAGTTGTGCACAATATCTTTCCACAAGGTCATTTCCATCCCACTTGATCTTAAAGACCCATTTGTTGTCAGTATCCTTCTTTCCATGAGGTAATGGAAGAAGATCCCAAGTTTTGTTCTTATGCTGGGCTTCAAGTTCCTCCTACATCACCGCCATTCATGAGGATTTATCTAGAATTTGGGTCGCCTCTACAAAGTAATATATATCTCCATCCTCCATCAATAAGCAGTATGCAATATTTCTCTCAGAAACATAGTTTGAGTGCCATACTTATGCTATATTCTCTCGGGTTTACCATCATGGTCCAAACTCAATCAATACATTATCTTTGAGATTTGTTAATTCCATAGAAGAAACTGGTTCTTCCTTATATTTTTTCTCTACTTCGACTGTTGTTGTTTCTATATTCTTCTTCTCCATGTCTTGATTAGTTGTCATTTTCACCTTGTATTATGCAAAAATTACATCTCTACTGATGATAAGTTTTTAGTCATTGGGGTCCCACAAATGATATCCCTTCACACCATTAGCATACCCTAAGAAGATACATTTCCTAGATCTCAAATCCAACTTCGATCTTTCCTGACCATTAAAAAATGAATTTATAGGATATCCAAAAGTATGTAACTGGGAATAGTCAGTGGGTTTACCAGTCCACATCTCCATCAGTTTCTTTAGATCAATCACCATTCAAGGAGATTTTTTAATCACACAATTGGCATTATTTACTTCTTTTTTCCAAAATGTTTTTCCAATTCTCTTAGTCTTCAACATCACCCTTGTTCTATCCAACAGGTTTTTATTCATTTTCTCTTCCACTCCATTCTACTGAGGAGTGTACGCCACCATCAACTGTCTCTTGTTTTTTTCCTATTGAAAAAATGTATCAAACTCTTCTCTTGTATATTTGACACCATTTTCAGTTCTCAAACACATGATCTTATTTTCATATTCTAGTTCCTTCCATGCTTTGAATGTTTTGAAGACTTCAAAAACATCTTCTTTCCTCTTGATTGGGTACACCAAATATCTCCTAGAATAATCATCAATGAATAATAAAAAGTACCTTGCTCCTCCTAGTGATATGACCAGTGGTTGCCAAATGTGAGAATGGATCAACTCGAAGATCTCTTTGATTATTTATGTTTATGTCCTGAACTTTAACCTATGTTGCTTTCTCAAAACACAATGCTCAAAAAATGGTAAGGATACCTTTGTCAGTCTAGGCAACAAATTATGTTCTGCATGAATATTTAGGTCTCATTCTAACATATGGCTAACCTTCTAATGCCATAATATCATCAATGATTCTGTCGAGGTAGTTGATGTGAAAACTATCTTCACCTCCTTGTATGTCTAACCCACTAGTAAATACAGGTTCTTTGAGATATTCTCCACCTTCATTACCAAAAGCGTGCCCTTCACAATTCTCATCACTTCATTCTTGGTGTGAGTCTTTCATCTGATGTCATCAAATTATACAAAATATAATATGTTCTTTTTCTAGACCTTTACATTGTGTACTCATTGGATGGTTAGAACAATACATTCATGAATCTTCAATTTGATGGTACTAACTCTAATGATCTTCAAGGTGGGATCATTTCCCATGTACACAAGTCCATCTGGGATAGTTTCATACTGGTCAAACCATTCCTATTGAGATGTCTTGTGCCATGTTTCTCCCAAGTCAATTATCTATGCATTATTGAGATACTTATTTCTTTAGGTAATCTTCATTGCTTCTCTGACCAATATATCTCCACTTCTAGAAGTACTTTCCATATTTATGTCCATGTCTTATTTCTGGCTCTCTCTGGAACCACGCTCTATCATCGCATTCGCCAGTATTTTGTCAATTGTTAGTCGACAATTTTCATTTTGTTGCACTGTCTACATCTTCATTTTCCACAACAAAAAATTATTCCCATTTAATTTTTCGATCTTCAATTTCACATCTATCTTGGAACACCGTTAGTCGAGAACCTCATTCATTTTACAACGGTGTATTTAATAATCTAAATATTTGTTTTCTAATGTGACAGATCAACTAGAGTTGTAATCATAGTGTATACTCAAAATATACCAGAATTATTATTACCTGAAAATGTGAACCACGCCAGGCTAGAACCTTCCTCTGATAGCACTTGTTGGGACCAAAAAATATTTTCCCAAAGTGCAGTAATAATCATGAGGAAAAAATAAAGTGAAATATATAGTAAAAATGGACATCATATGTAATGTAGAAAATCCCCCCAAATTAAAGGTTAAAACCATGGGGAAATAGAAGGATCACTATGCGTAAAAGTGCTTACACACTCCCTCGCTATTAAAAGGAGATAAACCATGTAAATATCTATTTTGAATAAGGTGGGGAAATTTCCTCACAAAACACCAAAAATAAATGAAGAACTATTGGATGTGATGAGATATGGTTGTGATGAGATTGTTGAAGCTAATGAGAGATAGGAGGAAGCTCATTCCTTTAATAGGATTCTTCTAGCCCTCCTAATGCCTCTCTCGCTAATGGGTTTTGTGGGGTTGACTACCCATCTCATCCTACACCACCAGCCTTGCCCAATGTGGGGTCCAATCCCATTTTGGGAGTCTCCTTTAATGGCATCACCTACTCATGCAGTTGCAGGTTCTTCTTTGGTAGGCAGTATGGTGGACAACACGGTGGGAAGCAGCCATCATTGAATCTGCCAATGTTGAAGCAGCCGGTGGGAAGAAAGTTTCAAGGGTAGATGAGCTACCCTCCAACAACCTAGTTTTGGTTCCTCTATTTAAATGGGATGAAAATCCGATCATTTGTAAGGAAAAAAATATGTGTGATCCTCCGATGGGAATAGAGAGAATAAACCACCCCCTACTTCTCCCGTGGATGTAGGAAACTCGTCAAATCCTGTTAAATATTTGTGTTGCTCCACGCTGCTTCTGTTTTGTGTGTTTGAGGTACCACGCACCTTCGCTATTCCCCAACACCCACTACCCTTAACAAACAAGGGGAGACCATTATCCAAGGAAAAATCGGGCGACAATCATGTACGTGCCATGCGACCCAATCGAGGTCAAAGAACCATCGTTGCCTAAAGAAAAGGTCATCATTATCCATCATTAATTCTTCATCCATTGATCCCCATCTTTCCATAAAGGTTCTAATCGGGGCCTGCCCGCAAACGATCGTAGGGACTGCTTGACAACATCGGTTGCTGCGAGGATACCACACCCACCAAGTTGTCAAGCACCAGCCACCATCATAGCACCACCTCCTGAGGTCAACTCCCACATTGCAACGAAAGTCACAATCATCTTTCTGGAATCTTCATATCATCAAGTAGATTTCGTCCACAACTGATGAACTGCTCATATTCCATTTCCAGTACTGACAGTACCTGCTCCCCCTACATGTCGTTGGACCCGAATTGTGTCGACACCTTCATGTCGGCTCTCCCACACTCCATTAGAACACTAAGAATTGGTCCTCCATCGCCACTCTCGAAGTGGCGCACCTCCAGGTTTCCCATAGCCATCCTAGATCCTTTGTCCATCACCGACGTACACCATTGCCAGCAACACCATCACAATCATGGAGCCTTCATCATGAATCACAAGCCCATTCTACACAGTAAGGGTTATATGAACCTAACCACTTAAATCCAACACAAAAAAATTCTATTCTATGTGATCATCATAAAAAATAATCCAATGATGACTCAGCCGCACCATCCTTACTCCTCTTCCAGATGCATGGAGAGTCAAAAAATTTGAAATCCCTGAATTGAAAGTCATCTTCTTGAGTTCCAAAGGTAAATTATGAACCTCTATAATAGGATAAATCTCCCAAGATAAACAAACAAAATGGTATAACCCATAATAATCGTTATGAACACTAGATACCAGCTGAGGAGGGTTGACATCATATGCTACAAACATCTTAAAGTGGCTAAGGATATCTTCATGGGATAATGACAATCCATGATGAAAATAGGCACTTAATGCTGAATTTGGTCAAAAAACATGGAAAACACCAACGAAGGACCAAAAACATTATGAATTTTAAATTTAATTGGGATTTAATTTTACATTAAAATAATGAAAGTCCTTAACTAGAATTAGGGCCCTGTTTTGGTCCTCAACTATCATTGCCCCTATCTTCATTGTGTGGTGCCAGAATACAATCAGGTCAATTACCATAGAATTTATAAGAGACAAGATCTCCATAGTAGAAAGATAATATCCCCATCAAAACATATTACTTATTTATTATATATTCGTTTTATATTATTTATTTATTTACAATTTATTATTTAATATTTAATATTTATTGATTTATCATTTATTTATCTTATATTATTTTTTATTTTAATTAATTTAGTATTTATACATTACCTATATATTATCTATTATTTTTTACATATTTATTATATATTATTTATTTATTATTATTTATTATTTAATACAATATTATGTAATTTGTTTTATTATATGTTTATATTTTATTTATTTATAAATAATTAGTAATTATATATATTAATTACTAATTAATATATTAAATAATTATTTATTTATTATTTATTATTTACTACCATATTATACATTTATTTATTTATTATTCAGTTATATTTTATTTATTAATTATTATTTATTAATTATTAAATATTAAAAATTAGTTATTAATTAAATGTAATTAATTATTAATTATTTAGTTCGTAGCTATTTGTTATGTATTATTTAATTTATCTATCGATATAAATATAAAAATATATTAAATTCTATTTACTCACAACTTGAAATGTCTATTGAAGTTGTAAAGTCTTTACAGAATAAGAAAGATGTAAGGGGTTCAAATATCACCAATCATTGAATTTCTACATAGCATGGGTATAAACATGTGCATGTGCATTTCCATAATAAATAAGTAATGAAGTAATTAAAAAATTAATTACGAAAATAAAAAAATATTAAGATAATTAAAAAAGTAAAAACTAAAATAAAATAAATATTAAAAAATAAACCCCCATGAAATGATTTAGTAGTGGATAAGACAACCCCTAAATGATTATTTGAATTTTAAAATATCACCGCTAAATCATTTCACATCGGTTTTCAAAAACCGTTGCAAAATTATTGTTGACACGCGATTTAGAAATGATTATTCAAAACCACAAAGAAATGATTTAGAGGCAATTTAATCTTCCATGAAATAATTTAGTGTCTTTAGAACCCCAATAAATTCTTAGTTTAGTGTAGTGAATAAGGGAGTAGTCCCCCTAAATAATGGTTAATTAAGAGAGGGAGGATGTATACATAATTGAATATCGATTTCATTTTTGGAAGGTTTGATTTTAGTTTAGTATCCTATTTTAATAAATAGATGCAGTCTAATATTTTTTTATTCTTTGAGGGTTGTGTCAATAGAAGAGGAAAACAAATATGATTAAATAAATTTTTTCTCTTTGAGTAGTATTGATACTTATTTAGTAAATAATATTCGAAATTAATAAATTTTTATCACAGTAAGTTATTTTGGTAATAAATAATTAAAATAGTAAAGATAGTATAGGTATAAATTGATTTAATATATACCAGTTACATAATGAATCTTACAGTTAACTAAACCATTCAAATTCATATGTGGGTAAAATCATATTTTTACCAAAATCATCCTTTGAAATAAATATACTAATCTCGTTTTTTTAAACAAAATTATAATATTATTAAATTATATTTTTATTATAATTTTAATTTAGTATTTAAATTACTTAATAATTGATATGTTTTTATAATCTATGATCTTCAATGTCTCATGGGTTCTGCCTCAAACTTCTGCTTTAATATACCTTTATAGTTTTGTGTGGGGGAAAGTGTTGGAGTTGGTTCCCTAGAACCAACTACTTTGTACTTTAGATAACATATATATTCAAATACATGAATACTAATATTTTATTACACATATTGATTATTATTTTGTGTGAAATTAATGTTATTATATCTTATAGTATCTATCTCATTGAAATGTTTTAACAGGTCCCCACTATGATGAGAATCATGATGTGCTATAATGATATTCCTAAACTTATATCCTATAGTAATGATAACATTCTACGATGGGACACGTTGTATGTTTGACTATCATGTTCTTGATAATCCTAATAGAACAATATTTCATCTCATTAAGTTCATACATGCAAATATCTAGGATGAATTATTATGAGGAAAAGCTGACTAGTAAGATTTTCACATGTTTTTGTGTTGTTGGATATTCTTATATGTGAATGTGTGTTATAATCCTTAGAATTGAGATTATTATTAATGCATATCATGAGTCACATACATTGATTTATTGATTAAAACTGTGATGATATATGCTCAAATTTAGGTAAGATAGATTGGATAAATCATGAGTGATATTGCATTAATAAATAAGTTAATATGGTATTTGTCCCTTCCTATATAAGGAAGATTATATCTCAAGCCCTTTTATTGAAATGAAACCATTGAAATAATATGACATGGCCATGGTGATTGAAGGGTACATTTAGGAAGTCAAATAAAGATATTACAATCAAGTAGTTTGATGAAATGAATATGAAACCCAGATGATTTTGGATATCATGAAAAATAGATTATATTACACAATGATAATTCATATTTTGTGCCAAAATCCAATCCACCAGGGCCTGCTTGATTTTGATAATCTGAGTGTGACACCCAAAGCCTACCTCCAATAGGTATGGGGTTGTCAACTAGAATGAATGACAGATAACACTCATATGGGAGAGTATAGCCTAATGTACCTATACACATAAAGACATCTCCAAGGAACTCAACACAATTCTGAAAGGAAAGATACAATTGATACCAAAATGAATTCTTACATATATATACCAAATCCGATTATGACACAATTACAGGAAAATGAAAATGAAAAAATACAATCCCACCAAAACTGTAAAGAGTCCAACCTACAAATGAGGAGGGGATTACTGTCAAATGAAAGTCCAAGGTCCCAAAAAAATTTTTTCTAGATAAAATATTCTCTATCCCCTACTATTCCACTTAAGAATCCATTAATAGGCATGTCATCTGCATAAGACATGACATGTACATGAGGATCCCATGTAGGGGTGAGTATAGACATACCTAGTAGGACCCCCCAAAATCACCAAACATAAAGAATAAAAGAGATAATTAAACTCATAACCAGTAAATATATGTCAATTATAAAGTTATATAATAGAAATAACAACCCATATATACTAAATATAGACGCTAATTCTCAAATTAAGGTCATAACCATACTGACATCCTTGGATTCTGCTCCAGGATTAAAGGTAACTCTAATTTGGGATAACTCACTCCTCATGTTTATATGACACCGATGGTTCTCATCTAATAGGTCAATAATTTTGGGCCTCACAATAAATAAGTACATGCAGTAACATAAAATATGATGATGCACAGATAGGGGATCAAACCTAGGGCCTATGGAGGATTCCTAACCCTACCTGGAGTAATCTTCTAGGATGTGGATCACACACCTTGTAAATCGGTAATGGGATGCCTAACGTAACCTTGGGAGTAATAATAGAGGATCATAACCTAGGCCACATAGATGGATACATGACTCTATCCAAGACTAACCCATATATAAGATCACTCGACCTATGCTGATAAAGGGATGCCTTAGTATACCCTCATAGGGATGGACTAAGGGAACCCACCCTATAAATAGTGAAATATATTAAAGAGAATAGGGGCCTCAAACTACCTTGGGATATGTATATGGTGTGTATAGAGAGTAAACGACATGTCCTAAAATGTATGGGTATGATCGTGTCCTCTGGACCATGACCATATACTCTAGTCCATGCATGTGTACTCTAGTCATATCCATGTATATTGTTCATACCCATGTACACCAATTATTAGGTATGAGAGGATTAATTTAATATCCATAAGGAAATATGATTTATTTACCCTTTAAAATAAATTTATGTTAAGGAATTTTTGTAACATAATATATCATTTCTTACTAAAATTCTTGAAAATGTGTTGTGGATATAGTTGTACGAACATCAGATGATGGATATCTCACATGCAAACATGTGGAAGTAGTTTCATGCCTGGTATTATGTAGAATAGATAGTGTCACTATTCAATATATCTATTTTATTCCCTAAAAAGGGATTCCAAAATTAAATATTATCCAAATATCCATTGGTCATGTGTTATCAGATGATATATATATATATATATATGGATCAATGATGTATTGGCACTCAAAATCCAGATATTGGGATGCAACATTTACATCGATTCATAAAATTTAGAGTAAAATTCATTTATGATCGAACCAACTTTATCTATAGGGTTATTCCATGGATCAATAGATTATGTTATGGCAGGAGAACTACTCATGGTGACCTGGTCAACTTTGGAGAATCTGTAGGTTTTCTTTCCGGTCAATCCATTGGAGATCCTAGGATACAAATATATGTTTTACTTTCCCTTCAATTTCTGTTTTTTATGAAAAATATTTAATTACAACCTATTAAGATATGAATGTATAAAATTATCATATATTGACTATTTTTTGATAAATATATAGATATTATAATGTGATGGGTTGGTTATTATTTATTTTTATTAGTTTATATTTGCTTTGTGATCTTTGTAGGTTCTTTTCTCAATAATCCTTAACAAAAACATAAAAAAATAAATCTATCACACACTTATAATAATAGCCATTATATCAATTAAATGGTCTGTAATATTTTTATTTCACCCTATCCAAATTTAAATTTTGAGTTGATCATTTTCTTTTCATTGAGAGTAAAAGAAATTACAGTATAGTATAATAGTATAGTGTTTCTATTTTTTAATTCTATTTATTCTCATTGTTATAGTTATAGAATATATAGAAATATAATAAAGAAAAAAAATATAAAAAATACTGATAAAAGATATAAAATATCATTCCTCCTGTGTAAATATCCAAATTTTTATACCTAATTGTCCACAGATAGTTCAAATTGGATATTAGAAATAATAAATTTTATCTCAAATGTTTTTTAGGGGTACCTTACCCTCTCTGATCTATTCAACATGTGTAATTTATTATTTGTTCATGTGTCCTAAATTTTTTATTTTAATTATTTTAGTAACTTCTTTTTTATTTAATTTAATCGGGTTTTTAATGGCCTTTCAAAAACATAATCTTCAAAGAATGCCTTGAAATTTAGGTGATTGTAGATGATATTAATGGTAAATTATTACCTCCCCATGTCAAAAAAAAATTAAATAATAAAAAAATAAAAAAATAATCATGAAAAATAAAAAAATATAAATATAAATAAAAAAATAAATAATAAACCCCTTGTGAAAGGATTTAGTGGTGGTTTAAACCACCATTAAATGATTCTCTCAATTTTTAAAAACTTCCCCTAAATCATTTCATATCAGTTTTCAAAAACTGCACTGAAATGATTGTTGACCAATGATTGAGCAGTGGTGTTTCAAAACCTCCATGAAGCAATTTATTGGCGGTTTAAACCACCATGAAACGATTTAACGGCTTTAAATAGCCTCTAAATGTCTACATTAGTGTAGTGAATGAGTGAACAGTGACCCAAAATAATGGTGAATATGGTATGATGGTTACAAAATTTATTATTGATTTCATTTGTGGAAGGATTTAATTTTTTCTTGTATCCTGTTTTGACAAATTGACATAGTCTATTCTTTTCTCATTCATTGAGAGTAGCTCCAATATAGGTGGAAAAACAATATGATAAAGGAATTTTTTTATTTGAGTTGTCTAGATTCTTCTTTGGTACATAATATTCAAAATTAATATATATTTATTAGAGTGTGTTATTTTTTCATAAATAATTAAAATGGTGAAGACAGTACTGGTAAAACAATTTCTAATAGATATTGCTTATATAATGAATCTTACAACTAACAAAATCATTATAATTCCTAAGTCAATAAATCCAATGTTTTTGCAAAATTAACATTTAAAATAAATTTTCTTATCTTGTGTTTTTTGTAAAAGTTAAATTATTATTAAATTATGTTTTTATTATAATATCAATTTAGTATTTAAAATATTTAATAATTGAAACATTTTTATAATATAGGATCTTCCATGTCCCTTGGGTTTAACCTCAAAAATCTACATTAGTACACCTTGGTAGTATTTAGTAGGGTAAAGCATTGGATTGTGTGCCTTAGAAATAACTACTTTGTACTTTATATTCATTATACATTAAAATAAATTAATATTAGTAAATTTTTTATCGCATGTTGATTATTATTTTGTTTGAAATTAATGTGATCATGTCTTCGAGTATCTGTCTAATTGAAATGTTATAGCAGCTCCCCACTGTGATGAGGGCCATAAAGTGCTATAATGATATTATTAATCTTATATCCTATGGTTAGTATAAAATTATATAATGGGATAGATAGTATGTTTTATTATCATGTGTTTTATATTCATAAGAGAATAATACTTCATCTAATGAAGTTCATTCTTGGTAATCTCTAGCATGGGAGATTATAAGGAAAAACCCACTGGTAAGAATTTCCCATGTTTATGTGTTGATGGATATTTTTATATGTGAATTTGTTTCATGATCCTTATAATTGATATAACTATACATGCATATCATGAGTCACATACATTGACTTATTGAGAAAAATTGTGATGATATATGCTTACGGTGAGGTAAGATATATTGGGTACATCACAAGTGATGTTGCAATAATGAATAACTTAAAAATTGATTTGTCCCATCCTGTTTAATGAAGATGGTATCCCAAGCCATTTTATTGGAATGAAGCTTTTGAACTAAAATTATGTGTCCATGGTGATTGAAGGGTTCATTTCAAGAAGTCCAAAAAATATATATCAAGCACAGAGATTTATGACGCGAGTATGATGCCTAGATAATTTGGGATCTAATAAAAAATATATTATATTACACTTTGATCATTCATATGTAGTGTCAGAACCCAACCCAAAAAGGCCTACCCGGTCAGGGATAAGCTGATTGTGACACCCCAAACCTACCTCCAATATGGTAGGGGCTGGTGACTAGCATAGATAAGAGATAACACTAACATGGGATACCATATATTAAGGTTCCTATACACATGAACCCATCTCCAAGGACCTCAATACAATGAGAAAAAAAAAGAAAATATACAATTTATACCTTAATGAATGCATACATCTATATACAACATCATAGTATGACACAAGTGTGAAAAAATGTAAAGGTAAAAATACAGTCCCACAAAAACTGTAATGAGTCCAACCTTCAAGTGAAGAGGGGAATACAATCAAATGAAACTCTTGGAATCAACCATCTTCCTTCTTACTCATCTAGGCTCTACCATATACTAGTCCACCTAAGAATCCATAACTAGTCCAATATTATTCATAATACATGACATGTTCTGGTATAGCCCATGCATGGGTGAGTATAAACATACCCAGTAGGACCCTCTAAAATCACCAAACATAAAGCATCAAAGAGATAAGTTAAATAATGACCATGAATATATGTCAATTAGGATGTGATATAATATAAATAAAAAACCCATATATTCTCAAGATAGAGACCAAGTCTCAAATTTAGTTCAAAACCATACTACTAGCATAGGATTCTTCTTGAGGCTTCAAGGTAATTCTCATCAGGGATAACTCACTCCTCAGGACTTTATAACACTGATGGTGATCATACATGAGGTCATGAAATACAAGACTCATTAAAATAAGTATATGATGGAACTTATAATATTTTGATACACATATAGGGGATCACACTCAGGGCCTATAAGGGATACCTAACACTACCCATAGTATTCTTTTAGGATGGGGATCACAAACCTTGGAAGTCGATAATAGGATACCTGATCTAACCTAGGTAGTAATGTTATATAATCATAGCCTAGGCCACATAAAGCGATACCTGACTCTATACAAGACTAACCCAT
Organism: Viscum album; assembly: GCA_963277665.1. NCBI lineage: Eukaryota > Viridiplantae > Streptophyta > Magnoliopsida > Santalales > Viscaceae > Viscum > Viscum album. The sequence goes on along the minus strand of OY728155.1, from coordinate 183,401,814 downwards.
ATAAAATATCACTAATCTTATTCTCAAGAAGGGAAGCCTCAATATACCCTCATATGTATGGACTAAGGGAGCACACCCTATAAATACTCATATAGATTAAATAGAAAAATGGAATCAACCTACCCTTAGATAAGTAAATGGAGTGTATAGGGTGTAAACAAAATTTCATGGAAGGTATGGGTGTGTTCATGTCCTCTGGACCATGACCGGCCACTCTGGCCCATGCACATGTAATCTGGTCATTTTCATGTATAATATTCATGAATGTTTACTGTGGTTGTGTCTAGGTACTCTGGCCATGTCCATGTAATCTAGTTATGTATGTGCTTGTGTACCCTAGTCATTCTAGTGTACTTGGTCATGTCTATACTTGTGTACCCCTAGGGTGCATGTATAGTTTTTAGTATTGGTTCACACGACATGTTCTATGTCTATAAAAAATGTCATATTTTATTATATGATTAAACCCTATCCATCATGGAAATGGGTTCACATAGTGTATGCTCATCCATACTATATATCATGTCACTTGGGGTTTTTTTTCTGAATCCCAAACACTCTCATGAATTTTCATCCATTCCACCCTCACCTTTGATCCCGCCACAAAATCATCAAATTAACTCTAATATAATGTTTAATGAACACGAATCATCACGGGTGGCTGGATTATGGCCACCCAATATGCTCAATGAACACTTCCTTTCATTCCCCACCTCTACTTTGAACATCCATGGATAAAAAACATTCATCCTATCTCTTATCCAAATATGATATACCATCACACTACATCATGCCTCAAACATGATCTTAATCTCAATCCTGAACCCACATAAATGATCTATTATGACAAATACTAACTTCAAAATGATTGGTTTCTAGGTATTGTTGAAACACTGGTAAAACAGAACACTGATGACGAATTCATGAAGAGAAAGCTGAGAAAATCAAGAAATAAAAAAGTGAGAAAAATAGATTTTTACCATTTTTCATGATGGCCTCCATCCATTGATTACGAAATCATTGAATGTAGGGGATCATCAATAACCAACAAGTAATATCAATTCATAATTCTGGGATGTCATATCAATACTTTTAAATAAATGAGAAACCGCTAATCTTTTTTTAAGGATTGATTCACCTTTTACATGGGATAATAAAAATAAGGATTAAACAGGAAAAATAAGTTCCCATATCAAGATTGTATTGATCTTTAAGGAATAAAATATTTTTGTCATTTTCATTGCTGGTATCTAATAACTCACTTGGTGAAGACGGATCCTTGGAAAATTAATCACTAAACCATGATGACGTCATCATCCAACAAGCTCTCCTACATGATCTTTTCCAAGAATTAGGGTTATGAGGGTAACCTTATATTTTGTCTATAACGCAGATAATATAGTGAAGAGATTAGGTTTTTCAATTTTATAAATATTAAAATTTATTTATCTATTTATTTATTTATAATTCTTCCCACGGACACTCTTAAACCAAACAACCAACATGCATAAAGGTTATATCATGCCCAGGGTAAAACCCACATTCCAGATTTAAAAGAGGTATAAAATTTCCCATTCAAAAATATATTTGGAAGTAATTATATTATTCTATAAAAACATCACTCACACGATTTAATATATTTACTATTACTATATCAACAATGAGGCTCTCCAAGCCCTGGAATCCTATACTAACATATCACCTAGCTCTAAAAATATTATTTAAAATGTTACAAAAATTTGTATGAAAAAAAATAGATTCATTGAATTATACCAACATTAGGTATTTTCATCGTGAAAAGAAAAAAACTACTCAAGCAAGTGAGGGATCTGAGCTCACATCGGGTTCTCTCGCTCGCATGTGCTCCCTTGAAGATTAATGTTAAAATAGTGGACACATGCCCAGGGAATCAATACAAAATAGAGGATATTCTCATGTTGATCTTTTATATATATTGTTTACTGTATAAATTTTTATTCTTAATTGATGTAAATCTTACACCATTATACAACATTGGATAATATATGTATATTCCTCCTCAAATACAACATGTAGAAGACATCATGTACCATGTCTAACTATAGTGGGAGTGATAATGGGTACGCCACCTCACCAAACCTACACTGTATCTATAAAGGGACAATGAATCTCAGAGATAACATTCCATCTTGGTAAAATATTTATAATCCTCACTAAGGTGAGACCCTTAGTAATACATGGTCTCAATATTCAGACTCCAAAAATCCTTCACCATCAGACCAGATAAGACTTATGACTGATATAGGTAGTCCTCATCAACTCCTAGTGGATATCTGCCTTTTCCTTCATAGTTCACATCAACTTTAGTCCCATGAGTGATGAATCCCCTAGATCAGTCCAACATAGTGGTGAATTATAGGGTCTACTATACAAGGCCTTGAATGGTTTAGTATTTATGGTGGAGTGGTAATTTTTGTTTTATGAAAACTCCAATAAGGGTGGGTGATCCACCCAACTATGGATGAATCCCAACATGAAAGCTTGAAGCATGTCCTCCAAAACCGGAATTTTATTCTCATTTTGGTCATCTGTTTGGGGGTGGAACATCATGGTCAACCCCAAAAGAGTCCCAAAGGTTTTCTATAAGCCACTCTATAATCATGACATGAATAAATCATCATGATCTAAAACAAACATTGAGAAAACTACATGGATCCAAACTATATTCTTCATATAAAGGTGTCCCATTAACTCTTCTAAAATCTATTTTATGATGGCAAGGAAGTGGGCCGACTTGGTGAGTTGGTATATGATCACCCAGATAGCATTGTGTACTTTAGTCAATTGTGTAATCCCCATCATGAAATCTATAGATACATAATCCCACTTCCACTATAGTTCCATAAGGGGTTGAACAAACCCAATAAAACCTAGTGATCACCCTTGACCTAATGACAAGTGAGGAATCTAGAGAAAACTCTTAAATACTCCACTCTATCACTGGAAACCAGAATTAACATTGAAAGTCTCAATAGATCTTTTTCCACCTCTAGATGTACCAATAAGGATGATATATGAAAATACATTATTACCTCCTCCCATAGATTCAATAGTACCATATTTTATCCTTTAAAAAGGATGACATGATCCCCACCATCATAGAATCCATCAAGAGCGTGTACTATTGATATCTAAACATACAAGCACTCTTAATTGATATCTCTATGATGAGAATCCCTAACATGTTAATGAAGTGGTGGGTTAAAAACCATAGAATTTTGGTTATATACACCTTCCTTATTGACTAAGGATAACTACAATGTTGTTAACTACTCTAACACATCACTTAAAAACTATAAACAACATCTCCTATTAAGGTTGTCTTCCACCATGTTCCCATTTTCGGGAGTATAGAATATCTAGAAGAAATAATCATGGAGGAACTCTATCCAATGACTCCATCTCAAGTTAATATAGTTCTATAAAAAGATATTATTCAGAGTCTTTTGGATAGAATATATGATAAACTAGTCACCCATAATGTAGTGTCACCACGTCTTTTGGGGGAAGACCATTACTATCATCTCCGAATCAATGATCACATATTTATATTCATGGGGTCTTAGTTGTCGATACCCATAAGTAATAACCACATATATCTACATCAAAAAATAAAATCCCAGTTCAAAAGGAATCACATAACACCACATAATAAACACCCTCCTCTAACAGTCTCAAGATAGGGGCACTTGTTAGCCTCTAATGCAATTATTGAAAACCCTCTTAGCACGTCTCTTTTGACATGAAATGATAACCATTTCATGTCAAAGCAGTAAAGGGTGTTAATAAACCCAAGTAAATTGTACATGAATCCTTCATAGTATCCTACCAAATAAAGCAGGTTACTCACCTCAAATACACTCTTGTGTAGTTCTGAAGCTATCACTTTTTCAACCATTTTTGGCCCAGTACTACACCCTGTTTTGAGATGGAATATTCCAAGAAGTGGAACTCTCAATTATAGAACAAAAAATTTGAGATCCTATCATAATGTTTGTTCTCTCATAGTATGACTAATACCATCCTCAAATGTATCATGTTATCCTCCTCTAACATCAAGTACACCAGGATGTCATCAATGAAGACCAACATGAACTAATCTATGAAAGGTTGAAAGATCCAGTTCATAAGTCCCATGAACACTGTACGAGCATTCATCAAACTAAAATCCATAAATAAGTACTCATAGTTACCATATAAACATTATAATATCTTATTTGGTATATCATCATCTAAAACTTGGTTCTGGTGATATCCCAACTTGAGTTCAATATATTAGAACCCCCTTACCCCTTCTAATTGTTCTAAGAGGTCATCATTTCTTGTAAATGGATACTTATTCTTAATGGTCCCCTTATTTAGGAGATGGTAATCTAAAAAACCATATTTTTAATATAATTTTGTATATAAAAAATGATTTCTCTACATTTTAAATGATTAAACATTCCATCAATTATTTATTTTACTCTCTGATACAATAATATTTTTGGAATAAAGAAAAAAATGAATTGAAAAAGTTGAAAACAATTCACTCTATGATGTGAAGGGGAAGTCAAGGACCATTATTAAGAATTATAAATAATTAATTAGGATGAAACTAATCAAAATATATTCGAGAAAATATTACATGATATGAATATCATTCATGACTTGATATTTGGAAGCTTATAGTACATTAATGCAAGTTGAAAGAAGTTAAGTCCCACACATCACACATTGTGAAAAAATTACATGATGTGTAAACCATTAGATGACCAAAAAATGGGTATATTAAACATAATGATACCTAGAACCTCATTTGATGACAATAAGATGGCCCAAGGTCAATTAAGACCCATTCATAATAGCCTGATTATCTGAAAATTCTATACATACAAGGATAGGGTGGATGCAAGATAATTTCACGGGTGATGCATTATTTAACCATGTAATTACTTTCAAATTTATTCCTTATCATTGATTAATTTATTTTACGTCCCTTATCTCAAGTAAACTCCTAAAATGGAGGATTTTATGATACTTAAAGGGATTAAACGATATATGATGGAGTTGAGTCTTTTAGGAATTTCAATCTTGGTGGAGGTGTTGTCCTATTTGGATATTAGAGGAGGTGAGATTTGATGTTCCAAAGAGGTTTCCTAGGCATGATAAAAATTTCATAGTAAATAAATCAATGGAAATTAATTGATTTAACAGGATTTATAAATTGAATTATTAAAGTTAATTTGAAAAAAAAATGAAGGAAACGACATTACCAGCCCCCATGACCAAACTATTCTTCCTAACTTAAATATGTTTCATCTTTAGGTTATTATAGTTTTAATTTTTTTATTTATTTTTTCCATAACTCAAAATTTACATCCTTTATCTTCATAAATAAAATAAAAATAAAAATAAAGAATTAGATTGTGTGAGTTATCAATTAGTGATTGATTGAATGTGATGCTCATCAAGTGAGATGACACTGATCAGCCTATGTGCTGTATTATGGAAAATAAATAAGATTTTATACAACCCTACAATAGGTGCATCTTATTCAACACATAACCTCATTCTTTCATTATTATTATTGGTGAATAAATCTAGGGCTTCTTAAGGAGAAACATTTGGTCTAAAAAATCCATTATTTTGTAAATCATCTAACTTTAGATTCATCTCTTCAAGATCTATAGGAGATATTTGATATAGTTGTGTAGATATTAGGGAAGACCCTAGGTTCATGTCTATGTAGAATTAAATCTATATTTGGTGAGATAAGCTTAGTAAATCCTCAATTCATTTGTTATCATACTCTATAACCACCACAAGAAGTTGATAGCTCATAACATCCGCTTATTCAAGGGAAATACTAGGAAACTGATGAGTAATTAATTAAATCCTCTTACATATGATCCCATCATGATCTTTTTGGGTTTCCTTCTCATTAGAACAAGAAAACCAAATACCATTAACTCAGACAAACTATATTTTCCAACGTAAATAGTAAATCTATGCATGAACTATGATAAGATAGTCCATACCAAGAATGACATCATAAGGCCTCATCAACACTACAAAAAGACACCATAGGAAGCCCTATCCTCCAAGATACAATTCACACTGTCAATAGAAGTGTATGATCATGGAATCTTCTCTGGTAGGAGTCTCCAAACTCAATGGTAGAGATAAAGGCTCAATAAGAATATTTATAGCTCTAACAAGTGATGTGGTAGGAAAATAATATCTTGTGCCTATTTATATAAATACTACAAGAAAAGTAGAGAAGATACATATCATACCTTAAATCATCCTAATATCCTCTGGTCTATAACCCTCTAATACCTTTATATGACATCATTATTAACCACTAGCTCCCTAAGCCTAGAATAGACCACATGGGGGTGGTGGTCGAAATAGATCAAATCATTATCCACCTCACACTGCTCTCTTATATCCTATACCACATATTCCACACTGTGGACCTCCTTTCTCTAGTTACTACCTCTTCCTAGGAGGTCCATCAGTTATCTCCCTATCAACTTCATGGTGGGTATGATAATCCCCTATCATATTTCCCTTCCCATTATAAGATAAAAATCACCTATCCCTCAGCTAATCAGAACTATCCTGAGATCCATAAGCTAAAAACCCTATATCCTGAGACTATCTCTAGAAATACCCAGTACTTTTAGATCCATTATTCTATCATCGACTACTAGTGGCCCAATTATCATCTCTAAGGTTCCCACTACCAACACCAACAGTCAGTGACTACCCTACCAAAATATGATCCACAACCTAGCCTCGATCTATCACTCTAAAATAAGTAGAATTATAGACATAAAAAAAACCATGTAGAGTGTCTTAGTGAATTCCACACTCAAATTATCATGCTCAAAATAACTTTTCAGGAACCATATCCATAGAGTATCATGAGAGGTTATTAAACCTCCACACATACTCTATAATTATTGTGATTCTCTTATGGAGATCTAGAAACTCATTGATACACACTAAACTCAATGTAGCAGGGTAGAACTCTTCTATGAAGATATACTCAAACTTCTTCATAGTGAGAGTCAACTTTTCATGCATCTGAGTCACCAAACTCCACCATATCCATGAATATTAAACTAGAAGCCATTCCAATAAGACCACCATCTAGTCGGGAGGGATCCTATCTAAGTAGAAAACTCTCCCAAATACCTCGAACTAATTCTCCACTACCTAGAGGTGTGGATCACCAATAAAATTGAGGGGTCATGGACTCTAAAACTCGTAGAGTTGGATCAGCCTATGCACATCTCTCTAGAGAACTACTGGAGAAACCATATTCTAAATATGTAGAGATAATATTGGAAAACCACATAGAGGTAACACGTCCTAAATATGAACCTGAATCAAAGACTCGTTACTAGGTGGATCATCATCATGATCCTGTATAGAATCCTAACCGGTTGTTATCATGGAGGCACCCTGAAAAGGGAAAGTCACACCATAGTCAAATCTTATATCTAGGGAGTTGGCTATTATCCAATCCTATATGATGCATGTACTCATGTTTTCCTTGAAACTAGGGAATACATGTACCGAGTCAACGTGAAGGTTATCACAATCCTTGAGTATGGATATATCATTTTCTACACTAACACTGGGTACCCTATCATGAGATATAAACTCAATACAATTTTAAATTATTGACCTAGTTCCCAAAATAGACCTCATTGTTAAAAGATCTCAAAAATCTGGTCTTGATAAAACCACTCTATCATGACCCAACCCACCAAGTACCACTTTTATAGAGATAAACTGAGTGTGAAACCCCAATCCCACCTATTATATGATAGGGGATAATGATCAGTGATGATTAGGCACAAAACACACATGGGAGGCCTTAGTATAAGGCACTGATACACTCACACACACATCTCAAATCACTTCAACATAATGAAGAAAATAAAGATACAACTGATAAAAAAATCAATTTATACATATATATCCCACATCAAAGTATGAAACAAGTGCAAGAAAACATAAATGTATGAATACAAGTCCCCTAAAATTGTAAAGAGTCCAAACTACACGTAAGGAGGGGACTGTTGTCAAATGAAACTCATGGAACCAACTATCTTTCGTATAGCTGAACTATTCTCCACCTACTCCTAGTCCACCTTGGACTCCATGATAAGTCTTATCATCTACCTAATACATGAAATGTGTAGAAAAATACCAAGATTGTGTGAGTATAAACATACCTACTGGGATACCTCAAAATCACCAAACACAACACATCAAAGAGAGATTTAATCATAATATCATGAATATTTTTCAATCAAGAAGTATGAAAATAGTAATAACAACCCAAATATACACAAAATATACACATAGTATCAAATTAATTTAATAACCATACTTTTAGTCCCGGATTCCACTTAAGGATTCAATGTAATGCTCGTTTGAGAGAACTCACTCATTGGGTGATTTTAACACTGTTGGAGCTCATAATAGAGGTCATGTATGTCTAGTATTCCCATAAATAAGTACATGATTTAACATAGAATATGTTAATACAAAAGAGGGGATTTGGCCAAGGGCCTATGGAGGATACCTAGCCCTTCTTGAGATAATCTTCTAGGATGAGGTTCACACACCATAAAATTTGGGAACAAGATACGTGACCCAACCTAGGGAGGAATGATAGAGGATCACACCCGGGGAAACATGGAGGGATACATAAATCTATTCAATATAAAATCCTAGAGGGGATCACTGATATTATTCTCAAAAAGGGATTCCTCGCTATACCCTTGTATGGATGGACTATGGGAACACACCCTACAAATAATTTTCTAATCCAAAGAGAATGGAGGGAAAAACATACCTTGAGATAAATACACCATGTCAATAGAGATTAAATGACATGTCATGGTTATTTTGGGTATTCCCTTGTCCTCTGGACCATTCCGGAGTACTCTGTCCCATGCCTATGTACTCTGGACGTGCCCATGTACACTAGTCATTCTCATATACTATGGCTGTGTCCAGGTACTCTAGTCATGTCCTAGTAATCTTTCCCTTTTTATGACTATAATCCATAGTTATGCCCATGTAACTGGTCATTCCAGTTCCTATGTACCCATTGGGTACACACCAAGTTTCAAACATCAGGTCACACATTGTATGGTCTGTCCACATGATATGTGGTTTTTTATTCTAGACATAAACCCTAGCTATCATGTAAAAGTCTTCCTAGGGAATTTTTTCATCTAAAATGCATGTTGTGTAACTAGGGTTTTTCTAGAAACCCTAAAAGTCAAATTTTATTTTCACCCGTGCTACCTCATCCATTGATCCAACTATGAAATCCACCAAGGAACTCATATTTGATGTCGATCGAACCCAAATCATAATTGGTGGATGGATTCTAACCAAACAATCCTATCAATAAACACATGCTATTGTGCCACACTACCGCATCACCCAACTATGGATAAAAACCCTTGATCTAGTCTCTGATCTGTGTATTATCTCCTATAACACCACATCACACCTCAATTGTTCTCTCGATTATAAACTTGATCTCATGGAAGTGATTCATTGTTCCAAAGAGTGACTGTGAAATGATTGATTTTGGGGTATTGTTGAAGCGTTGTTCAAACAGAACATTGATGATGAATTCATGAAGAACAAGTGGATAAAAGTATGAAATATAAATGTGAGAAAATAAACATCATCCATTGTTCATAAATTCCTCAATACACTGATGGAGAAATCATTAAACATATGGGATAATCAAGGATCAATTATACATATCGATTCTTAATTATATGAAGATAAATCAACACCCATAAATCAATCATCAACCTCTGAATCGATATTTTGAAGGATTTATTTTCATTATAAATGGGCTAAACAAAACGGGGATTAAAAAACAACAACAAAAAGTCATACCTTGGGAGTGTATTGATCATTTTTGAATAATAGCTTCATGTAATTGACATTGGTGGAATACAAGATCATTGTAGACAAAAGATACTTCTTATAATATAAATCATTGAATCATGATCATGTCATTATCCAGTAAGATCTCCTCCGCGACCCTCTCCAAACAATTGGGTTATGTGGATAACTTTAGGTATTTCTTATAATAGTGATCACATAGAAGAGGTATTATGTATGGACATTTAAAAAATAATATATTTATCTATTTATTTATTTATTTTTCCACTATCACTATTAAACCAAACACCTAACATGCACTAATGTTATGTCACGCCTAAGGTAGAACCCACATTTCTAATTTAATGGAAGTCTCAAATTTCACATTCAAGTATCTGTTGGGGAGTTATGCCCTTATTTTAGAAAAATTGAGTTCCTTTTATATAATATTTTTATTATTTTTATTATATCAACATTGAGGATCCTTAGGCCCCCGAATACCATGCCCACATAGTTACTAACTTCAGAAATATTCTTTAATATATTCTCATGTTTTACAAGGAAAAAATAGTGACGTTAGAGGTATTTATATTCCTTATTAAATAAATCTCTTCTATTATGGATTCCTTTACATAATTCTATATGATGATATTATACTTTAGGTAATACTTCATAATGTCACTGAGGAATAATCCTAAATATTTTCACAACTAGTGTATCCATAAATCTTAGTTAAATTCTATTTGAATTTAACAGTTGTAATTAATATTATTTTCAAGACCAAGAAATAATATTTATTCAAAATTTACTAATCAAAATTATTCATTCAATAATGTGAGTTGAAAAATAATGTAATATTTACTATCAAGAACATTTATTGGAATATTTATTTATCACTTGTTTTATTGATAAGGTAATAAATAATATTTATTTCTAAATAAATATTTATTTATTTATGTGAGTATTAAAATAACTCTTTATTCTTAAAACCATGAATATAATTTTTATTTATTTATCATATGAATTTAAATAAACACTAAATAAGGTGGGTGAACTGAGTTCGGTTCCTCGTAAAAAAATGATATAATTTTAAATATCATTTAAAATAAATAAGCAATTATTTATTTTATCTAAATGGTATTTATTTTTTAAAGATGGTGTGTAGAATTATATATTATTATTATTATTTTCATGGTGAATATATTAGGATAATTATTTGATTAAGTTACTTTGTGTAATTATCTACATTAAACTTTAGATCTCTCTCACTATATATATATACATATATATCCACTTATATCATTTTAGATATTGTAAAAAAATAATTTTGTTTTGTTAACAACACATCCTCTTCCTAAATAATTATCACATTGAATAACATATCTAGGGTTTATATAAACATCATGATATTTTATCCATATCCTACCACACTCTCAAGATCAAAAGAACAAGAGAGACAATCCTCAACTTGAAGGATTGTGTTGCGATCAGTGGTGGATGATGGAAGATAATTGATAGCTCCGTACTAGTAAATGGAGTTCCATAAGTGGTGTTCCATGATTTTGGATCATGTGTTGATCAAATCTAGATTTATTTTACCTTGTATCCTCTTAGAGGGTTTATGATACAACTTTAACAAGTTTTTTAATTATCATTACCTTTATCAAAGAATAAATCCAAAGACCAGGGTAATTCAAATTATTAAATTTATAATAACTTTTACATATAATATATTCTCATATTTGTTTTGAGATTATTTGAGAAATTTTGTTTCATAAATTTATTAGACATGATAATTATCCATCATGTTCTTGTGGATTATTCATTGAATCTGAAAAAAGATAAGTTATACATCAGACTGACCAAAACATCCGTTATTACCAAAACCTTCAAGTGGTATCAAATCGATCATGTTCAAATTTATATTTATTTGATTTTTTTGATAAATATTTTGATTATTTCGTTATAATTCATTTTTTACTTTTTAAATCCATTAAAACAAGTTAATATGTTCATTAACTATCAAATTACCAAGAATAGGTGAAGAATATATACATATTTCATATAGAGGGGATAAATATTCTTCTGGTGTGACCCAATTACATGAAATGTAACCTAATTATATACCATGTATTCTAGGTTAACCAAATACCTATGTGGAATCACCGAACATGGTTTTTTTCTGGGGAATTATTATTTGATGTGTAATTACACAATGAATTAACTACTAGGGTGGCACACTATTTTGCAAAGTTACATGTGTATAACTACCATAAATGTCATTTAACACAAAAAATATGTGGTGGTAATGTGTTAAATATAAATGGTGTGTCATTAACACACATTCTATGTAATTAATTACACACCAGATGTTGACTTCCAACTGAGAAACACGCGCCTATCATGTTTTCACGACAAATAGCTACAATGAACATTGTGTAATTCAGAATTATCACAGACATATTACATAAAATATCCATATGCATGTAATAATAGATGGATATAATGAATCACACGTTGTGTATATACTATATGCACTGTGTATTTTTTACCCATGTATATGAAGTACATGCCAATCCAGGCTATACACCATGTAAATTGAATGCATGAAATAAAATTAATTATGGAATTAGACCAAACTACATGGAATATATCTGGACTACATGAAATGTGATAGGATTTTATAGAATATTGAATTACTAATTAATTTATGCTAAAAATTTAAAAATCCACACAGTATGGTCATCTTCAACACCAAGTACATAATGTGTCCATTAAAATAAGTATACATCATATATATTAAAGTGTGTCTTGTGTCATACAAGCTTAGGTGAATAATCATATTGACATGTGGAACGACACCCCATGTAATTATTTAATAAATCATGTATGCTAAATTCCATGAGATTTCACAGTACATGAAAAGGACCATTCAAGATGTCAAGTAGTTTGAGTGGGTACACACCATTTTTTCTCCTAATACACACTTTGTACATTATTAATTTTAAATGAAATGAAATGATTTAATTTATTTAGAAATTATAGTGGATGGTAATATTATGTATCTATAGAAATTCTTGGAATAATAATTAAGATAAATATTTAATTATTCAATAATAGAATTAAATATTAAATCAATATAAATTTATCTTAATTAATAAAGTAATATGAAATTAATTTGATGTTGTAGCTTGTATGTGACTAATCGTGAGATTGAATGGACAATTTTTTAGTTGGGTTTCTGTTTAATATATAATTATTTAATTTTTTATGTATTATAATGTTTTATTAAAATTAAATATAATGGATTTCATGTCTTCTCTCCCACAATTATTTTGTGAGACCTATGTTTCTGTTGTTTATTTTAAGTATCTCATACCACTGGTTCCACTCAAATATGTGTGAGTTGAAAACATTTAAAGAGAAGATATCCAATGAGAGGAGGTGGTTCAGAACCCAATATAAGGTGTAAACAAATACAAATATACAAATGTCAATATTGGAATGCTATAAATCGAGCCAAGCCTAGTTCGAAGAGTTTTTACCATAGGTTCATAAGTTTATTTATCATCCATTTGATAAATAAAACATTAGAAATATCATAATAAATTCACTTAATTTATTTTATTTTATCATTGTTCACGGTTGTATATTTTATTTGGCTCATGGTTATATGATTTTAAACACAGTCACAATACCTAAATAAGATAACAACACATAAAAGATAAAGTAAAATAAATAGATAATGTGTAAGTTATTTTATAATGACATTGTTAATTAATTGTGTATAATACACATGATATTAAAAAGACATGTAAAATATAAAATAAAAAATTTAAAAATAAAAAAAAATAATCAAGGAAATATTATGTTAAAAGCCTCTCATTTAATGATTTATAATGGAACCATAGAATTAAGTGTTGGCTTGGACCTCATTAGGGAACTTACATTTATCGAGGAGTTCTTATAATGGTTTTAATTGACTTAACCTGGTATACATCAAGAGAAGTATACCTCTCTAAACTTGATTTTACTTCAAAGAAAGTTATGAGGAAATTTGAATCATGATTTTAATATTGGTAAGTCTACTAAACATATCAATGAGAAATGATCTATAAGTTAGGAAAACCCCTACCTAAATACCATTGATTAATTGATGAGTCCACCATATTGGTTATGATAATTTTATGGATACATACCACTAGAGTTTCCATGAGAAATGATATTTTTAGTCAATGGTGAGAGATATTATGATCTGATAAAATAGTATGAAGATTATAAGATAATTTAAATTATTACATATCAGATATTTTGATAATCATGATAATGTATTGAATATGATTTTATTTTTTTTGTAGAAAAGTTTAATATATACAATGTCACGCCCGGACTTCACCTTGAGGTATGACCTTAATTTTAAATTTTTATTTCATAAGTTTAATCGCTCTCTTATTTAATTACGGGTGTTAAGTGCGGGCTGAACCTAAAATGAGACCTTTGTTGTGGCGCTGATAAATGCGTATTTTCTCTACACCGCTCGGTGCGCGGGCAGAGCACGAGCGTAGCCGCATGACCTTGCCCTTTTAGCGTGCGGCGCTCGCTACGCGAATGTTCTTTTGTCGGGCGATTAACTTCGGCTTCAGAGTATTATTATTATTATTATTATTATTATATTATTATTATTATTGTATTGCTATTACTATTAATTTTTATTATGATTATGTTGTTATTATTTTTATTTTTGTTATTATTATTATGATATCATTATTATTATTATTTCTAATAATAATGATCATATTATTAGTATTATTATTATTATTATTATTATTATGATTATGATATTAATATCATTAAATAATTTTAACTATCTTTATCTATCTTTTCCCCCCTAGAAAACCCTAGCTGCCACCGCCACCCCCCAACTCCCATTCTTTATTTATTTATTTTCTTTTTCCTTTTTTCTTCTTCTTTTTTCTCTTTTCCTTCCTCCCCACGTTTTCATTCTTCTCGTTTTCTCCCCCATCCGCGGCACACCCCTCCCCACGCCTTCTTCCTCCTCCGACCGCGCCACTCCCTTGCTGCACCCACGCCGGACCCGCATCGGCAACGCCTTCTTCCTCCTCCGACCCCGCCGCTCCCTTACTGCACCCACGCCGGACCCGCGTCGCCACACCTCCGCCTCGGGCCGGCCTTTTTGCGCCCCTGTTGCACCCGCAGCGGACCACCCACACCGCACCGCGCCTCCTCCATGCCTCCGCGTCGGACCCCCCTCCACTTTCTTGTCGTGTCGCGCCCCCCTTCTTCTTCTCTTCTTATTCTTCTCTTCTTCTTATTCTCTCCTTCTTGTTCTTCTTCTTCTCTTCTTATTCTTCTTTTTCTTTCTCCTTCCTCCGCTCCACCGCGCAGGTCAGTTTTTTTAATTTATTCTGCTATTTCATTTTATTTAATATGTTGTTAACATTTTATTATAAAATTATGATTTATGTGATCATTATTATTATTATAGCATTGTTATTATTAATATGTTAATATTATTATTATATCATTACTATAATCATTATTATGTTATTATTATTATGTCAATAACAATTTTATTATTATATTATTATTGTTACTATTATTACATTATTCTTATGTTATTTTGGTTACTATATCAATGTTGTTATTATTATTATTATTATCATGATAATATTATTATGTTATTATTTTTATTATTATGTTATTATCATTATTATTATGATTATGTTAATATTATTATTATTATTATATTATTGTATTATTATTATTATTATTAAGATTACTATGATTATTATTATTATGCTATTATTATTATTATGTTATTGATATAACTACTATTATTTTTGTTATTATTATTAATATTACTATTATGTTAACATTATTAATGAACCTGTTTAACGGTCTGCTATTTTAGAACCTGTTTGACAGCTCGATACGGTTCGATCGTTGCGTAACTGGAGTCTTGCGCCGTGTCATTTTTTTGTTCCTATTTGAGGTAGGTGGTTCCATGTCTTTACATCATTTAGATAATTTAATTTGTTTGTTTAGTTTAGATTAATATGTTCTATGGTTTAGTTGCATGATGTGAATTATGTTTATAATGTTTTGGTAGTGCTGTAGAGGTTTTGTGAAATGCGTTTTAAAAATGGTGTAACATGCGCGCGGGATGAAAATTGCACTTGTCTTTAGTAATTGTCATGTTTTTTCCTTTAGATTCGGTTGTGGTAAATTTTAGAAGTGTTTAATAATTGTTTATAGAGTGGCAAAGAGGTTTTGAAAGGGTTGATTTGTGAAATTGATTATGTAATGGTTTCTTTTGAAAGGTGTTTTCAAGTCACTTTAGGTGTTTGTATATTTAAATAGACATTTTCAAAGTATATGAATCACTTTTGGTGTTTTTTCCTTGTTGTGTACCTTTGAAGTTGAAATGAAAAATTGTTTGAATAATGGAAAACAAGTTTTTACATGGTTACCTCGTGTATCAAGTTTTAAAGTGACGCCTCTTTATAAAATCAAGTTGTTTTTGGTGTATGGTCTTCTTGTCTTTTCTGGAAATGATTTCAATAATAACTCAAATAATTTGTTGGTGTATTTATATGACGCTAAAATGGTTCTTTATAGGAGTTGAATATGCTTACACTTTTAAAGTGGTGTATTTTTTTTATAAAATGAGACATGTTGTGTGCGTGTGTCTTTGAAATAGTGCTTTGGTATGAAAATGGTGACTTTTGTGTGCAATATCTTGTTTGGTCTGTGAAATGAGAAAGAAATATACTATGTGAATGTAAAACTTTTTTGAGCACATGGGAAACCCCTGGGTATCTAGGTGGGAGAACTAGAACTAGTGCGCCAGTGAACCAGATGGGTATCGTCCCAGTTTCACTTAGCTGGATCGACGATTGCAACACTAACTAAACATGATATCTGAGGGTCGTGGCCTTCTAAGCCACATGTTCTGAGGGTTGTGGCTTTCTAAGCCACGTTTTCTGAGGGTTGTGGCCTTCTAAGCCATGTTTCACCGAGACACGAGGTTCTAGGGTCCCACTCGAGCTAGATGAACCTTAGGGAATTTACCCATAGTGCTCTACCATCTTTGGCGTGGTGCTTTCCGTCGGCATATGGAGGACCACTTGGGTGTGAGTGTGTGTGTTTGTGTGTATGTGTGTGTGTGTGAGCATGTGTGTGTGTGTGTGTGTATGTGTGTGTGTGTGTGTGTGTATGTGTGTGTGAGTGAGTGTGTGTGTGTGTGTGCCCATAATGAACTTTCCTCTTCCTCTTCAAAATCATATTTGTGAAATGAATCATTTTTAGTGTTTTTTTTTCCTTTAGCTTTTTGCTTGTAAATGTTTTCTTTAAAATCATTTTGAAAGTATAATTTTGAATAAGCACTTTGAATTGTCTTTTGATGTTGTGGCATGGAACCTTTTTCTCAGTGGCATCCTACTGGGCTTTTAGCTCATGCCCTACATACACCCTTGGGTGTATGTAGTTTCTTGTTTCTTGTGTATCGCAGGTTGTGCGTCGTGCTCAGCGATGGTGGCTCTGGTTGCTGTTGGTCTTCGTGTGCAGGTTGGTGTTGGTAGCTTGGGGATGAAACTTCTCGTGTCGCATGAGGTTGGTATTGGAGCTTAGTTATCTATTTCTATTGTTGTTCATTTTGGGGTTTTGGTTGGAGTTGTAGACTTTAAACCTGTTCGTAGTTTAAGGGTGTGTTTGGTTGTCTATTTCTAGTTTCAGTTATTTATCTGGTTATTTGTTTTTATGTCTTTTATTTCGGGTAAAATCGTTCCCACTTGCTACTCTTGGTACCCGGGCACTTGTGGCAGCCCTTGGGGATCAGGAACGCCGTTCGCGCCTTGCCGCGGACCGGGTCGGGCGCCGGGTCGGATAGTGACCTGGCCTGGTTCGAGACTAAATGGTATCAGAGGGGCATGTTTTCTCTCTTGGGTCGTTTCCTTTTGGGATAGAGTCACGGTAGACTTGAGTTAAGGTTGTCGGCACTCGACGTCCTGACTACGAGCAATGTGCCTGGCCAGCACACCTCGTGGCGGGACTCGAGTTACCAAAGTATGTTGAGGTTTTTCTATGTTTTTGGTCCTTGCGGATGATCGTGTCTAAGGGAAATTAAAAGGGAGTAAGGTCAGTGGTATTAGTGAGCTCGTAGGGTCTGGAAAGCCTTGTGGAGCCAGGGGCACTGTCCTAAAATACTCTCTGTGGCTAGTGGCGTGATCGGCGTATGGCCGCCAACCATATTTTCCAATCACCCACTGTACCTAGTTTGTTCCTGCTTTGTTTCTCGTCTCTTTGTTTTGGATTCGTGGAAAGTTGGTTTTTAAGTAAAAATGTTTTGGTCATGGAAAATTTTTTCAAATGAAGCGCTTTGAAAATGAAATGGTGTGCGAGGTTTGAAAAGTGTGGGTTGGATGTTTTGGTTTTGAAAAATAGAATGGTTTGTTTTTGACCCTTGGTGTTCTCATGGGAAACCACATGCATGAGTGTATGCGAAAAGGGGATTGGTTAATGGCATGAGCGGATGAGTGCTTGGATGGATATGAGGTGGGTGCCAGTGCGGCACGAGAACATGCATGTGTGAGGCCCATGGGAAACCATTGGTGTTTGTGTAACCCACCTGCTTTGCTTATTTTCAAAAAGTTTTATTAAATAAAAATTCGGTGTATTGATAACCAGCGTTTGTGTGGCATGTCCTTGTGTTTTGGAAATTTTGGCTGTGAGGCGTTTTGAGTCGAGGATCCTTTTTGACTAATTTGTGTCTTGAGTTTGAATTTTTGTTGGTCAGTTGGTGTGAAAACATGTGGTTAATGGTCTCTTTTAAAAAAAATACATCGGGGAGCCCTTGCAGTGGTTCCCCCTGCACGTTTGGTGTTCGCTGGTGGTATGTCTTGACCATCGGACCAGTTTGGTTGGGTCCATGGTTTTCCTTCTTGACTAGTGTATTCCCCCCATAAAGTGTTGAAATGTGATTGAATTGCGGCCAAAGGCAAATCATCGGTTGCCAACCCTCCAGTTGATTAAAGTAATGGATCTCCCTTTTGGGAGATAGTGCTAAGTCTTCTCCTCTCTCCTTTAGGTTAAGTAGATCCTCTCGCAGCGGGATAACATATGCGAGGGGAACTGAGGGGAGTTTCGGTCCCATTGAGTGTCTCGACCTGTCAGATATGAAGTTTGACATCGTCATGTTTGAAGGTTCTCCCTGGAAACGGCGAAAGGAAATCTAGCGGGGAAGGGTGAAGGCGGTTCAGAATTTTCAGTGTTAACCAGTGTCTTGAAGGGCCTTGTAGTTTTTTTACATTGGCTACAAGGGTCATGTTTGGTGACATCTCGCAGTGGAAGGTCCCTTTGGTAGTCAATGATGGTTTGGAAGTGGTAGAGGAGACTCCAGTGGGAAAAAGGTGGAAGCGACCCTAAGTCATTGGTGCGGTCTATCATTCTGAATAACCTTTGGTCTTGGGTTGTTTCGTTTAAGAAAAGGTTTGTGTTAGGCAACTAGTTGGCAGACCCATTCGTATGAGGCTCCTATGGTTGTTTGTAGGGATCACGTGTTGTTCAAGACGCGGTTTAAAGTCTTTCTTAGTGTAATGCCTCTCTAGATGGTAAGGATCGTGCTCTGTGATGATTTGTGGTGTCGTATTCTCACCCAGTGTGAAAAAGGGTGATGCACATGCACCATTCAGCTCTTTTGTTGGTGAATTTTCCATGTATGATCAATGAGATGTCGTAGTGTGTTGTGTTTGCTGGTATTGTCTCAGGTGCAGTGTGTAACAGCCCAAGATTTCATAGTGTGTTATTTCTTCAAAATAATTCAATAACTTGCACTACACGCAACACCGAGTTCAATCACACCATGACTTACAAAAAAAAGCCATTCAAAAGAGGTTATGAATAGTATTAACTAAATTTTAAACTTTATATAATCCTTATAATTTTAGAATCCATATTATGAGTTTCTTAGATATAATGCAAGAACAAATTCATTTTCAATATTGCACTTTTATCAAATTTTAATAGTGAACCCTTTTTTAAATACAATATTTTAAACTTTTTGACTAAATGGGGACATCAAAAAATTTAAAATGAAACATCCCAAACTTCCACGGTACGCTTTCCTTTTAATAATACAGTAGCGTGTGTTGTACGCAACTTCGAGTTCTAACACACACCACAACCAATCAAACTAGCCGTTATAAATAGTAATACCTAATTTTTGAAATTATATATATTTTATATTTCAAAATGGACTTCATTTTTGGATTCAGAATATCGAATTTAGCCTAAGGTGAAATTTTTGTACTTTTCGGATAACTTTCATATTTTGATGAATAGTGAAAATTACTAAATTTTAATTAAAAACAACTTTTTTAAACAAAATAATTAATAGTGATAAATTATGAATTTGAGTGGTTTTAAATTATATTTAGAATATATTTTTATCATTTAATATAATGTTGGTCATTGGACATAATTTTACAATTAAACCGAACATAAACAAGTGTCAATCTTTTGATAGTTATTATCTCCTAAAAACACGCTTTTTGTTTTGACAGCGGGAATTAATTTTAAATTAATTTCTTCCACTTATATGTTTTGAATTTATAAAAATGGATTCCATATTTGGAATCAGTATTTCCAAATTTTGTAAATAGGTAACTTTTATTTTTAGACATTTTGAATAATTACAGCGGTAAATATTTTATTAACCATGGTTAAGGGTAAATTCGGTAAATAAGGGTTAACAAATAATATTATAATAATACTAAATCACCCTAAAACATGTCCTAGACTTATTGGTTGATATATGTTCGACCATAGGCATCTTTGGGTCGATTTTGGGACCCCATGGTGCCACTTGTAGGTGATAGGGACACTTTTTTTAAATTAAGTTAAAATGAATACAAAAATGACACAAGCATATATCTTTTAGAAAAACAATTATTACATAGGGTTATATATGTTGGATTTTAGATTATAAATATTCATTAGAAAGATAACAAGATTTTCTACATAAGTATATTTTATTTATAATTTTTATACATTAAATAAGTTAATTTATTTATGACACAATGATGATGTAGTAATTACTATAATAGTGAAAAATTAAAATAATTGATATTATAAATAGCCAAATAAATATAATATGAAACTTTTAATGAATTACACTAATTTTATAGGATAATATGACATATTAGGATTGATTTAATTAAATTTTTTCGAAGTAATAATTCTGTTATGAGTTTCACAAAAATCAACTATTGAATAGTGTCAAAATTGACATAAAAGCGTTTTTAAAACAAATATTATATTATTAATTGATATTAAATTCCTAAAAATATACGGTTCGGACAAGATACTTATATCATGATAGTTGTATCATTAATGGACCACTTTGGGGTCGATTAGATATATATGGTATGTTTATTAACCATATAATATAAAAATACAAAGAGACATTGTAAAAGTGAAACTAATCAACTTAGAGATAATACTTAAAGATAAGGTTAATATAAGTACCAAAACCTTTCTAAATTCTATTGGTTGAGTTGTTTTCGACCTATCCCCACTTTAACCTTTGAATAATAAACTTTGGAGCAATTAGAAAACGAATATTAATTTAATATAAACTAATATTTCTAGCTTTTCCAAAGGTTCCCCTCACCCCTCTTAAAAAAGGGAACTCTTCCTTCTCATTTCTTCACACCTTCAAAGCCTTTTGGTTCGGCCAAACCCTACCCAAATACTCTCCCAACATCACTCACTACAACCTAGAGGCCTTAGTTTGATCATAAAGCCAACCTAAGGAGCCATTTTGATCAAATCAAAAGGAAGAAGCTGAAGAAGAGGTAATGTTTTCACCACCCCTTTTCAAGTTCCTTTCTTCTTCCACTTCTTCTTTATTTTTTATTACCATTCTAAAATAATAACTCCAGTATCATATATATACTTTTATGTTATTATAAATATGGTACAACCATATTCAGTATTCTATCCACCATTTGAATAACATGTCACCATACGTGCGTACGTACGGCTTACCGTCTCCACGTCGTGGTGTAATTGTTATTCAATATAATATTATTTGGATGGGTATAATAATGATGTTTAACTCATGTAAATAATAAATATGAAATTTTAATGATTCTTTATATATGATATACCATCCACTTATATATTATTTTAATGTCAAAAGAATGATATTGTCGCTCGTGCGTACGTACGGACTACCGTCTCCACGAACATGATGAGATTCATTCTCCATCGTATCCATTAAAGTATAATTATCATATGATTATTTAAAAATGATGTTTAAGGACTTTATATCATTCTGGATATGAATAAGATACAACCTATCGATAATAAACATGGCTTATGTAACAAAACATATAAAAGAAAATGAGTAAGTTAACACCCGAAACGACGATAATTAAAAGATATTATTAACAAATCAATGTTAAAAGATCGTATACAACCAACAAGCGAAAAGCAGAAAAAGTAACGTGCTCAGAAGAAGTGACTCAAATGACGACCTTAAGAAGCAAGTAAAAAGACTTTTTGATATGAGGTGTCCACCCCCAAAGAGCTAGAACGCCTCCAGTTGATTGATTCATGAAAGTAACTCTCGTACCTTCGGAAACTAACCTCACAAACTAAAACACCTCAAGCATCATTGAACGAAAAACACACCACTTTACTGGAACGAAGATACAAGACCAACCCACATCCAAGGAATACTTCAATAACCTACCACTAAATCATCTCTGGGAACAAAACTGAATGGCCCACCACGGAAAAGCCCGATGGGCCCCACCACTGTTAAAAACTTTCCGACGCTCGAGACGAGACTAGAAAACTGACACGGGGTGGTTTGAGCGGACTCCCCGCCATTAAGGAAACGTCCATCACTAATTCATTCTAGAGACATTCGTTCGAGACCCAATGTGGGTCTCCCCACCATTAAGAACCTACTAATGCCCAAGGAGAGACTATAAAACCAACATGGGGAGGTCTGGGCGGACTCCCCACCATTAAGGAAAGGTCAACCCGATTTATTTCAGAGACCTTTGCGCTAGACCCGTCGTGGGTCTCGCCGCCACTAGAACTAACAGAGGATATATAACTTTGAAAAATTTCTTATGGTGACCACACACCCCACCACAAGGGGAGGGGAGGGAGGGGCCCGACTATCGGGGCATCCAAAACATGGCCCAAGACAAACCAGCATTTCAACATTCCTGAATGAGCATTATTCAAATTTGAGACAGATTTACCCAAAAGACTCCCATAAGAACCACTAAAGTGATTGAATCCAGTGGGACGCAACCCTCAAGACTAAAGGCATCGAGGAGGACATGCCTTCGCATAGTCACTGAAACCTTACGCAGCCAGATGGTTCATTCGAAATGAAACAAACACAGAAAGAAAAATTTAAACTTCCTCTACTTTCAACACCAATGATAGAAATAAAGTTGGGGTCCTCTACACTCCCGAGGTTCCTGACCACGCGCTAGTTTCACTCCGAGGCCTACGACTGGAGCCCTGATGTTTGAAGCATCTTCTACCTCGCGGTCAGTCATGGAAGACTCCTGAATGAAGATTCTCCTTTTGGTGTCACACGCAACCGCACTGTGTAACGCCCCGACCCTAGTTACCTAGAGTCGGTGTATTATTACATAACATTGGCATGATCACAAGAAAGATCAAATCTCGAAATACCGATTTGTTTAGTAGCCTTGGAAACACTAGATATATTCATAAGTATTACATTACATCATAAAATGAAAAACTACTACAAAAACATAATGTCTCCATAGTCCACACTATTATCCCCTCATAATATCCCTGCAGGTCATTCATAATTTACTTCTTCACTTCCTGGGAAAAATAAAACATAGAAAAGGGGTGAGCTCAAATTCCCAGTAAGGATAACAATATAGCGGAAACTTTCATAAATAAGAGTAAACATTTAAGGCAATGTATAACTAAAACAAAAGCCTTTCAAACTTGAACTTTCAACATAGTATGGCATAAATAATATGAAATAATGCCATTTACTTATTCACATAGATATTCTAATAATAGAATAATCACATGCAAAATCAATAACCACTTTCATAATGATGGAATGCATAATGCTGAACTTTAATTTCTTTGTCAAGGCCTCGTCCCAAGACCTTGGGGCTAACTGTAACCGGAACCCAACCCGGAGTGCCTCTAATAACCGAACACCAACCTGGAGTGCCTCTAATAACCAGACACCAACCTGGAGTTCCTCTAATAACCAGTGACCAAACCGGAGTACCTCTAATAACTGGAGACCAAACCGGAGGGCTTACTTTTACCGGTCCCCAACCCGGAACATACTTGTCTAACACATTCATCTGAATGAAAGGTTGAAATATAACATAAACATTTGGATAATAACTTATAAAGTGTCAATACTTTAAACAAAAACCATGAGTGATATAAGAATAACTTATCTACAGTCAAAAATATCACAAAACCTTTAATAAAATAGGGATGTTTTGTATCATAATAAATCAACTTCAAATAAGCTTAAAAATCCATCAAAGGATGTTGACATAGATGAAATGAAAACTATTTTAGAGAAATATCTCTTTTTTTAAATCACTTTAAAAGTAACGTAATTATAAAATAAAACATTCAATTTGAATATATTCTTATAATCTTGTAAGGGAAGCTTCGACAATTTTATAACGGCGGAAAATAACCGCACCCGCCGTATAAGTTAAAAAAAACATTCTTACCTTAATTCTGTCGAAAAGGTTAAAAAGTGCCTTTTTTGGAAAACGACAGAAAGATTCCTTTATAAACCACTTATAAAAAGTCAAACAAGGGTATAAATGACTTTAACCCATATTATTGTAAATAGCAAAAATGTTTTGAAATACATTTTTAAGAAACATGGATATGGATGATAAAGAGATCTCAGTAGATTATTACGTATAAACAACCTCGGATAATGAAGAGATTGTGAAATAACCCTTACCAATTTGGTAACTTATGAAACATACAACCCATGAAAGAGGTATCATACAATGAATATGTAAATACACATAAATTAGAGTGTATTACACAAATAATATAACTACGGTCAGTACACACACCACACAAAAGGTGATGGTGGCAATATGGCATGAATCTCACGGGAATAAGGAGTGAGATGAAAACCCCTTACCACGTTGTAATCAACTGAGTCGTATGAACAAAATTTAATAACCACAAAATGATTTACATAATAACATGAATATAAAGATAATCATGATAATATATATCAAATGGCAGTACACAATACACCACTTTCAATAATTTAGTGGCGAACAATGGAAATCTCACGGAATTGAAAGTGAGATAGAAAATCCCTTACCTTGTACTTTTCCTTGGATGGGGTAGGTTAACCTCCTGTATAATGGTGAAATAATTGTTATTAATTTATTCAAGAATCATATATATTAATATGATATCATATATGATCTTTTAACATTGATTTGTTAATAATATCTTTTAATTATCGTCGTTTCGGGTGTTAACTTACTCATTTTCTTTTATATGTTTTCTTAAATTAGCCATGTTTGTTATCGATAGGTTGTATCTTATTCATATCCAGAATGATATCAAGTACTTAAACATCATTTTTAAATCATCATATGATAATTATACTTTAATGGATACGATGGAGAATGAATCTCATCGTGTTCGTGGAGATGGTAGTCCGTACGTACGCACAAGCGACAATATCATTATTTTGATATTAAAATAATATATAAGTGGATGGTATATCATATATAAAGAATCATTAACATGTCATATTTGTTATTTACATGAGTTACACATCATTATTATACCCATCCAAATAATATTATATTGAATAACAATTACACCACGACGTGGAGACGGTAAGCCGTACGTACGCACGTATGGTGACATGTTATTCAAATGGTGGATAGAATACTGAATATGGTTGTACCATATTTATAATAACATCACAGTATATATATGATACTGGAGTTATTATTTTAGAATGGTAATAATAAAGAAATAAGAAGTGGAAGAAGAAAGGAACTTGAAAAGGGGTGGTGAAAACATTACCTCTTCTTCAGGTTCTTCCTTTTGATTTGATCAAAAGGGCTCCTTAGGTTGGAATTCTGATCAAACTAAGGACTCTAGGTTGTAGTGAGGGATGTTGGGAGAGTATTTGGGCAGAGTTTTGCCGAACCAAAAGGCTTTGAAGGTGTGAAGAAATGAGAAGGAAGAGTTCCCTTTTATAAGAGGGGTGAGGGGCACCTTTGGAAAAGCTAGAAATATTAGTTTATATTAAATTCATATTCGGTTTCTAATGGCTCCAAAGTTGATTATTCAGAGTTTAAGGTGGGTATAGGTCGAGAAAAACTCAAACAATAGAATTTAGACAGGTTTGGGTACTTATATTAACCTTATCTTTAAATATTAACTCTAAGTTGATTAGTTTCACTTTTACAATGTCGCTTTGTATTTTTATATTATATGGTAAATAAACTTACCATATACATCCAATAGACCCTCAAGTGGTACATTAATGATACAACTATCATGATATAAGTATCTTTGCTGAACCATAGATTTTTAGGAATTTAATATCAATTAATAATATAATATTTGTTTTAAAAACTCTTTTATGTCAATTTTGACACTATTCAATAGTTGATTTTTGTAAAACTCATAACAGAATGATTACTTCAAACACAGTTAATTAAACAAATCCTAATATGTCATAGTATCCTAGAAAATTAGTGTAATTCATTAAAAGTTTCATATTATATTTATTTGGCTATTTATAATATCAATTATTTTAATTTTTCACTATTATAGTAATTACTACATCATCATTGTGTCATAAATAAATTAAATTATTTAATGTCTAAAAATTATAAATAAAATATCATTATGTATAAAATATTTTTATATTTCTAATGAATATTTAAAATCTAAAATCCAACATATATAAACCTATGTAATAATTTGTTTTCAAAAAGATATATGCTTGTGTAATTTTTGTATTCATTTTAACTTAATTAAAAAAAAGTGTCCCTATCACCTACAAGTGGCACCATGGGGTCCCAAAATCGACCCAAAGATGCCTATGGTCGAACATGTATCAACCAATAAGGCTAGGACACGTTTTAGGGTAATTTATTATTATTATAATATTATTGTTTAACCCTTATTTACCGAATTTACCCTTAACCATGGTAAATAAAATATTTACCGCAGTAATTATTCAAAATGTCTAAAAATAAAAGTTACCTATTTACACAATTTGGAAATCCTGATTCCAAATATGGAATCCATTTTTCTAAATTCAAAACACAGAAGTGGAAGAAATTAATTTAAAATTGATTCCCGCTGTCAAAACAAAAAGCGTGTTTTTAGGAGATAATAACTATCAAAAGATTGACACTTGTTTATGTTCGGTTTAATTGTAAAATTATGTCCAATGACCAAAATTATATTAAATGGTAAAAATATATTCTAAATATAATTTAAAACCACTCGAATTCATAATTTATCACTATTAATTATTTTGTTTAAAAAAGTTGTTTTTAATTAAAATTTAGTAATTTTCACTATTCATCAAAATATGAAAGTTATCCGAAAAGTACCAAAATTTCACCTTAGGCTAAATTCGATATTCTGAATCCAAAAATGAAGTCCATTTTGAAATATAAAATATATATAATTTCAAAAAGTAGGTATTACTATTTATAACGGCTAGTTTGATTGGTTGTGGTGTGTGTTAGAACTCGAAGTTGCGTACAACACACGCTACTGTATTATTCAAAGGAAAGCGTATCGTGGAAGCTTGGGATGTTTCATTTTAAATTTTTTGATGTCCCCATTTAGTCAAAAAGTTTAAAATATTGTATTTAAAAAGGGTTCACTATTAAAAGTTGATAAAAGTGCAATATTGAAAATGAATTTGTTCTTGCATTATATCTAAGAAACTCATAATATGGATTCTAAAATTATAAGGATTATATAAAGTTTAAAATTTAGTTAATACTATTCATAACCTCTTTTGAATGTCTTTTTTTTGTAAGTCATGGTGTGATTGAACTCGGTGTTGCGTGTAGTGCAAGTTATTGAATTATTTTGAAGAAATAACACACTATGAAATCTTGGGGTGTTACATTCTCCCCTCCTTCAATAAATTGCGTCCTCGTAATTTGAAATTGTTCTTCGAAAATAAAAGGTTGAAAATAGAAAATATATTTGTGGGAAATCCCACATCGGAAATTGGGTTACTAAAATTTAGTCTTAATATGAGGAAAAGAGAAATAAAAGGGTCACCACCAAATTATGATCTCGATTAGGAGATCATTGGTGGCAATTAAAGACATATAATTGGAGGAAAAACGTAAATATTTATAGGTAGTTATTGAGGTCATCAATCACAAACAAGTATAAAATTGAGGTCCTTAAACTCATCAATCTATGATGATTTGAAATACCATCGGTTCAACAACATATAGGGTATTGGGATAACACATTTTTGACGTTTCAAAATATCTTAGTTGAAATCCCACATCGAAAAATGAATTAATGAGGCCTCTATTTAAAATAAAGAGTGGAAGGTATGAAGATTACCGAAAATAACACATACTAGGGTTCCATGTAGGAAAATATGGATATGGAAGAGAAATCTAACCATCAATTATCTGATGGAGAGTGGTAGAGAACATGGCTATGAAAAGGCCAACAATCCCAAAGCCATAAATTAGTGATGATTTAAGGTACTATCTAGGACAAAATTTTTATTCTAAGTTCCTTTTATTAATGTTGAGGAATTTATTTATGAGATTGGCTAAGATCGTAAGGATATATACTTACTTTATAAATAGAGTTTTATCCATTAATAAATTTCTACCACAAACTCATATTTCACTCTAAAAGATAATAGAACGTAAATTTTTTTTCTATTTATACTATTCGTACAGGGTTCCAAAATAAATGAATTTATAATTCATCTACCAGATCTTTTAAAAAAACTACATTATTTAATCCAGGACATCTCGTGGGCCAGTGGTAGGTGATACACCCTTGTCGCCCTTCGGTTGCGGGTTCAAGTCTCGCAGCCCTGCCGGACGCGACAGGTTGCCGCCTGACCTCCGGGTTGTCCTTTTATGGCAATCCAAAATAATCCAAACTAGAACTATCCAAAATACTTCTGTCCAAACTCACAGTCTAACATTTATAAGGAAGGTAAACATAATATAGATCCTTTTTACCCCGTAATAGCATATGAATACCTTCATCATGTATTCTTTTAATACACTGAAACATCCTGAATTACCATATTCCTTATTGATTACATTCATGCTCCCTTATTCCATATAGAATGCTGGATATACTTCATCAATCCAAAAATGTTTTAAACCCCAACAATGATGGAATATACAAATCATTAATCAGTTCCAAGGTAGTCAAGAATATCCAATATAATTTTTCCAAAACAATCATGTATTATTCCAAAATCACTACCTCGGTATCAGAACTATATTATGGTTTATCATTCTCTCAACCATATATTTTCCAAAAATTTATCCTGCTATTGAGTCACTTTTCTTTGTTCCACACAATCTCAAGTCCTTAATGAAATAGTACTACAATACAATCCTTATATACTCCATAATTATTATAACAAGTACATTGTTGATACAACACTCAATTGACATAATCAACATAAGAACTATAATCATTCCTCTTCATCTGTGGTAGTATCATAACTTGATTATTATCCAATAGCATTATTTGCGGAATAGTCTGATGACTGGGACATAGGTTCGCGTACTGTCCAAACTCCTTGCAAATGAAGCATTGTACATTTGAAACCATTTTCTTACCCTTGCAGTCACGTACTTTGTGCCCTTTTCCTCCACACTTATAACAAACACCCATTCCTTTCAGGCAAGTTCCAGGGTGTTTCTTTCCACAGTTACCTCATATGGGAAAATTCTTCTTTTCCCTCTTCCCTTTATCCATCTTTCTCTCTTCCATACTTTTCTTCTCTTGCTTCCCTTCAAAGCCCTAGGACTCAGTAAACTCTTTACTTATCTTATCAACACATGATATTATTTCTTCATATGATGATAATACATGCGAGACTATTTCTCTTGTAAATTCTGGATTAAGACCATAAAATATATGATCCTTCTTTCTCTTTGTATCATGTGCATTGATAGAGTTGTCATTCCTTCTACTAGGCGCAATTTCTAAACAATGGCATACATTAGATTAGTTTATGAATAACAATACCTAATCCCAAACTTGTAAAACACATAACATAAATTAAATAGTTTATGGATATAATCCATAATCATAAAAATGTCCCTTTTGAGGAATTATATACTCATAAATCCTTCATAATGATTTGTAAGGAAAATGAGAGTTATCCTAAGCATATCCCCCAGGAGTGTCGTAACCAAGAGTGCAGCAAGGCCCGTTGTCATGCACCAGTTCTCGTTCGAGTCTAGCTCAAAGCGGTGTTTTTGGGTTTTACCCCTAGGTACATCTGTGCCAGAGCCGCCTCTACCTGCTCGTATCCAGACAGGGATGTATTGCTTGGAAAACTCACAAAATCTCTACAATACCAAAATTCTAGGAAGTTCTTCTATACTAATCCTCAAAGTTCATCTTAGGTCTACGTGCTCTAATCAGAGTTTATCTAAATCTAGCTTCCAAGATTTGTAGTAAACTTCCTCTGATACCAACTGTAACGCCCCGACCCTAGTTACCCAGAGTCGGTGCATTATTACATAACATTGGCATGATCACAAGAGAGATCAAATCTCAAAAGACCGATTGGTTTAGTAGCCTTGGAAACACTAGATATATTCATAAGTCTTACATTACATCATAAAATGAAAAACTACTAAAACAACATAATGTCTCCACAGTCCACACTATTATCCCCTCATAATATCCCTACAGTTCATTCATAATTTACTTCTTCACTTCCTAGGAAAAATAAAACATAGAAAAGGGGTGAGCTCAAATGCCCAGTAAGGATAACAATATAGCAGAAACTTTCATAAATAAGAGTAAAGATTTAAGGCAATGTATAACTAAAACAAAAGCCTTTCAAACTTGAACTTTCAACATAGTATGGCATAAATAATATGAAATAATTCCATTTACTTATTCACATGGATATTATACTAATCGAATAATCACATGCAAAATCAATAACCACTTTCATAATGATGGAATGCATAATGCTGAACTTTAATTTCTTTGTCAAGGCCTCGTCCCAAGACCTTGGAGCTAACTGTAACCGGAACCCAACATGGAGTGCCTCTAATAACCGGACACCAACCCAGAGTGCCTCTAATAACTAGACACCAACCCCGAACATACTTGTCTAACACATTCATCTGAATGAAAGGTTGAAACATAACATAAACATTTGGATAATAACTTATAAAGTGTCAATACTTTAAACAAAAACCATGAGTGACATAAGAATAACTTATCCACAGTCAAAAATATCACAAAACCTTCAATAAAATAGGGATGTTTTGTATCATAATAAATCAACTTCAAATATGCTTAAAAATCCATCAAAGGATGTTGACATAGATGAAATCAAAACTATTTTAGAGAAATATCTCTTTTTTTAAATCATTTTAAAAGTAACGTAATTATAAAATAGAACATTGAATTTGAAAATATTCTTATAATCTTGTAAGGGAAGCTTCGACAATTTTATAATGGCAGAAAATAACCGCACCCGCTGTATAAGTTAAAAAAAACATTCTTACCTTAATTCTGTCAAAAAGGTTAAAAAGTGCCTTGTTTGGAAAACGACGGAAAGATTCCTTTATAAACCACTTAGAAAAAGTCAAACAAGGGTATAAATGACTTTAACCCATATTCTTGTAAATAACAAAAATGTTTTGAAATACATTTTTAAGAAACATCGATATGGATGATAAAGAGATCCCAGTAGATTATTACGTATAAACAACCTTGGATAATGAAGAGATTGTGAAATAACCCTTACCAATTTGGTAACTTATGAAACATACAACCCATGAAAGAGGTATCATACAATGAATATGTAAATACACATAAATTAGAGTGTATTACATAAAGAATATAATTATGGGAAGTACATACACCACACAAAAGGTGATGGTGGCAATATGGCATGAATCTCACGGGAATAAGGAGTGAGATGAAAACCCCTTACCACGTTGTAATCAACTGAGTCGTATGAACAAAATTTAATAACCACAAAATTATTTACATAATAAAATGAATATAAATATAATCATGATAATATATATCAAATGGCAGTACACAATACACCACTTTCAATAATTTAGTGGTGAACAATGGAAATCTCACAGAAT
Organism: Viscum album; assembly: GCA_963277665.1. Taxonomy (NCBI): domain Eukaryota; kingdom Viridiplantae; phylum Streptophyta; class Magnoliopsida; order Santalales; family Viscaceae; genus Viscum; species Viscum album. The sequence continues at coordinate 183,369,418 of OY728155.1, read as the reverse complement.
TGAAAGTGAGATAGAAAATCCCTTACCTTGTACTTTTCCTTGGTTGGGGTAGGTTAACCTCCTATATAATGGTGAAATAATTGTTATTAATTTATTCAAGAATCATATATATTAATATGATATCATATACCACTAGTGCAGAAAACGTTTTTTACGTCACCATTTTTTACGTCGGTTATATAAAACCGACGTCATAATATGTAAAACGAGGTTTTTTACGTCGGTTATTTCTTAACCGACGTAAAAACCTGTGTTCGGTACACATTTCACGTCGGTTATTTTTATAACCGACGTTATTAATCGCGCGGCTTCGTTTTTTACGTCGGTTATTTTTATAACCGACGTAAAAAACGCGGTTTTCGAAGGCCCTTTGACGTCGGTTATTAAATAACCGACGTAACAAACGCGGTTTTTGAAGGCTTTTTTACGTCGGTTATTTTATAACCGACGTAAAAAAAGAATCCGCAGATGTTTTTGACGTCGTTTATGGAATAACCGACGTAAAAAAACGCGGATTTTGAGCCCTTTATAACGTCGGTTATTTTATAACCGACGTAAAAAATGAATCGGAGGAAGGTTTTGACGTCGGTTATTGAAATAACCGACGTTATAAATGTTTTTAAAACAATTATCACGTCGGTTATTGAATAACCGACGTGATAACTCATTTAAAATTTTACCCAGACCCGTGGATTGTCATTCGCGAGTTTACCTTCGACAGTCGCGACTCGTCTCTCTCGCGCGTAAACCCGAATCGGCTCGTCCATTTCGTTGGTTTAGATTCGTTTTGCGATCATCGTTTCTCATATTTAATCTCCTCGGATCAATCATCTAAACTCGCAGCACTCAGGTAATCCTCCCACTCGTTCGTTTTTTTTTCGCGGATAGTAAATATATATGTGTTGTGATTTTTTTGTTGAAACTAGCTAAGATTCTTCGATTGCGAACCCTTTTAACTCGTTTTGGCACCATAATCTTATTTATCATCCCTAGATCTATTTGTTCGACTTGCAATATTGAGTAATTTTATGATTTCACTAATTTTTCATCGTTTTCTATAAATCCCCGAGAGGGTTGGGGCGTGTCCATTTGGATGGGTTGCCCTTTTACAGTTTTTACTACTTTATTCACACACAACCATGGCATAGGTGCATGGATTTGGGGTCGGGGGGTGTCCAGGGGGGTTTACAAGGGGGTGGGTGGGTGTGGGGGGCTGTCTAAGGGTGTGGGTGGGTGTTGGGGGGTGTCCAGGGGGGTGTCCAAGGGGGTAGGGGGTGGGGGGTGGTGTTTAGGAGGGGTGGGGGGCTGTCCAGAGGGTTGGGGGTGTCCAGGGGGGTGTCCAAGCAGGTCGGGGGTGGGGCGTTGTGTCCAGGAGGGGTGGGGGTGCTTTCTAGAGGGGTCGGGGGCTGTCCAGAGGGGTCGGGGGGTGTCCAGGGTGGTGTCCAAGGGGATGGGTGGGTGTGGGGGGCTGTCCAAGGGGGTGGCGGCCTGTCCAGAGGGGTCGGTGGGGTGTCCAGGGGGGTGTCCAAGGGGTTGGATGGGTGTGGGGGCTGTCCAAGTGGGTGGCGGCATCTCCAGAGGGTATTTGGGGTTGTCCGGGTGGGTGGGGGGCTGTCCAGAGGGTTGGGGGATGTCCAGGGGGTGTCCAAGGGGGTAAGGGGTGGGGGGTGGTGTCCAGGAGGGGCGGGGGGCTGTCCAGAGGGGTCGGGGGGTGTCCAGGGGGGTTTACAAGGGGGTGGGTGGGTGTGGGGGGTTGTCCAAGGGTGTGGGTGGGTGTTGGGGGGTGTCCAGGGGGTGTCCAAGGGGGTAGGGGGTGGGTGGTGGTGTTTAGGAGGGGTGGGGGCTGTCCAGAGGGTTGGGGGGTGTCCAGGGGGGTGTCCAAGCAGGTCGGGGGTGGGGGGTTGTGTCCAGGAGGGGTGGGGGTGCTTTCTAGAGGGGTCGGGGGGTGTCCAGGGTGGTGTCCAAGGGGATGGGTGGGTGTGGGGGGCTGTCTAAGGGGGTGGCGGCCTGTCCAGAGGGGTCGGTGGGGTGTCCAGGGGGTGTCCAAGGGGTGGATGGGTGTGGGGGGCTGTCCAAGGGGGTGGATGGGTGTGGGGGGCTGTCCAAGTGGGTGGCGGCCTCTCCAGAGGGTATTTGGGGTTGTCCGGGTGGGTGGGGGGGCTGCCCAGAGGGTTGGGGGATGTCTAGGGGGGTGTCCAAGGGGGTAGGGGGTGGGGGGTGGTGTCCAGGAGGGGTGGGGGCTGTCCAGAGGGGTCAGGGGCTGTCCAGGGGGGTTTACAAGGGGGTGGGTGGGTGTGGGGGGCTGTCCAAGGGTGTGGGTGGGCGTTGGGGGTGTCCAGGGGGTGTCCAAGGGGGTAGGGGGTGGGGGTGGTGTTTAGGAGGGGTGGGGGGCTGTCCAGAGGGTTGGGGGGTGTCCAGGGGGGTGTCCAAGCAGGTCGGGGGTGGGGGGTTGTGTCCAGGAGGGGTGGGGGGCTGTCCATAGGGGTCGGGGGGTGTCCAGGGGGGTTTACACATCGATTTGTTTTATATTTCAAAATTGTTATATTCAAATTATGATTTTTTTCATATAAACATATATTTGTCTTATCTAAAAAATATATATATTTTTGCTATTTGTTATAGGTAATAATGAGTCGAAGTTGGATTACGGCACATTGAATGAGCAATGAATATGAGGAAGGTGTTGATGCCTTTTTGGAATTTGCTAAACGAAATGTTCCAAGTAGTGACATTTTTTTCTGTCCATGCCTGAAATGTCTGAATATGAAGAAGTTGAAAAGTAGAGAGATAAAAGATCATCTGATTTGTCATGGTTTCAATCCGAGTTACAACCCTTGGATTTGGCATGGCGAAACTGGACAGAATGTCACTGATGATAATGAATCGCAAGATGGTAACTCCGATGGAATTGAAGAAATGATTCGCGATATTGTAGCAGAACAAATTGAGATAGAACCGAGAGTTGCACGTCTATATGGTGATGCCGAAAAACCATTATATCCTGGTTGTACAGATTTTACGGTTTTGTCGGCGGTGTTAAGATTGATTAACCTGAAGGCGAAACATGGATGGAGTGACAGAAGTTTTACAGAGCTGCTACAATTGATGAAAGACATTCTTCCAAAAGATAACGATCTTCCAGATTCACATTATAAGGCCAAAAAATTATTATGCCCGATGGGATTGGGATACAGGAAAATACATGCATGTCCGAATGACTGCATTATATATAGGAAGGAATATGAATTTCTGAAAGAGTGTCCTAAATGTGGGACATCACGGTATAAGGTGAAAGAAAAATCACAAGCTGATGTAGAGATTACAAAGCTCCCTTCAAAGGTATTTTGGTATCTTTCTATAATTCCTCGTTTCAAACGTTTATTTGCTAATTCACATGATGCAAAAAGGTTAAGATGGCATGCTGATGAGCGGGTATGTGATGGAAAAATACGTCATCCAGCTGATTGTCCACAATGGAAGAAAATTGATGCCCAGTACCCTACATTTGGAAATGAAATTAGAAATCTGAGACTAGGCTTGTGCACAGATGGAATGAATCCATACCGAACCCTCAGTAGCACACATAGTTCATGGCCTGTTTTATTGGTAATTTACAACCTCTCTCCTGAAGTTTGTATGAAGCGCAAATATGTCATGTTGAGTATCATGATCTCTGGTCCAAAGCAACCCGGCAATGATATTGATGTATACTTGTCACCGCTGATTGATGATTTGAAACTGTTATGGGCTGATGGTATTAGGGTGTATGATTCTTATAAAATGGAATATTTTCAACTGCATGCAGTGCTTCTATTCACTATAAATGACTTCCCAGCATATGGAAATTTGTCTGGATACAGTGTTAAAGGGCATAAAGCATGTCCAATTTGCGAACAACAGACGTCATATTGTCAATTGCATCATGGGAGGAAAACAGTGTACATGGGTCATCGAAAGTTTTTGCCTATGGATCACCCTTATAGAAGACTAAAAAAGGCATTCAATGGCTCACAAGAATTTGATACTGCTCCTCAACCTTTATCCCCAGAATTGTATTTTGAGAGGGTGAAAAACCTTGATGTGACATTGGGAAAGACACATAAAGCTGGTAATGATAGACATATTTGGAAGAAAAGGTCAATATTTTTTGAGCTACCATATTGGAGGTATCATGAAGTCAAACATAATATTGATGTCATGCACGTGGAGAAGAATATCTGTGATTCTTTGATCGGAACATTGCTAGATATTAAAGGAAAGACAAAAGATGGGTTGAATGCAAGGTTAGACCTACTGTCAATGGGAATACGTTTGGAGTTAGCTCCCACTCCTAAAGGAAGACGAACATTTCTTCCCCCGGCTTGTCATACATTATCGAAGAGGGAGAAAAGTAGCTTCTGTCAGTGTCTTCATGATATCAAAGTGCCTCAAGGTTATTCTTCAAATGTAAAAAATTTTGTCTCATTGAAAGACTTGAAGTTGATAGGTATGAAATCACATGATTGTCATGTCATGATGCAACAAATTCTACCAGTTGCACTGTGTGGAATATTGCCCATCCGTGTCAGAAAGACTATAATGAGGTTGTGTTATTTTTTCAATTAAATTTGCAACAAGGCGATTGATGTGAATGCTTTGAACATTTTGGAAAAGGATGCAATTTTTATACTTTGTCATTTGGAAATGTATTTTCCTCCAACTTTTTTTGATATGATGGTGCATTTACTGATTCATCTGGTTCGAGAAATAAGGCTTTGTGGACCTGTATATCTTCGTTGGATGTATCCTTTTGAAAGGTATATGAAAATATTAAAGGGATATGTTAAAAATCCATATCGACCTGAAGCCTCCATTATTGAAAAGTATATTTCTGAGGAGGTAGCAGAGTTTTGTACGAGTTACTTGGCTACGGCGCAACACATAGGTTTGCCTCCATCTCGCCATGAACGGGTTAATAATGAGGGAAAGGGGATTCATGGCTTGAAAGTCAAATCACTGTCAGCTGAACATATGAAGAAGTTAGAATCATACATCTTGAATAACATAGCTGATGTTCAACCGTATATCACATTGCATATAAATGAGTTGAAACAATGTCATCCAAAGAAGAAAGAAATGTGGATTTTGAATGAGCACAACAAAACTTTTTTGCCATGGTTTAAAAAGACCTTGCTTGGTAGATCAGATGTATCAGAGACATTAAAATGGATAGTGGGTGGTCCATCTTTAAATGTGATAACATGGTCCGCCTATGACATTAATGGCTATACATTTCATACGAAAGCTCAGGACAACAGAAGTGCAGTTCAGAATAGTGGTGTATTGGTGTTTGCAGAAGCAATGCATTTTTCGAGTGCTAAGGACAGAAACCCAATTTCGGCATCAAGTGCATATTATGGAGTGATTGAAGACATATGGGAGGCTGATTACTTTAAAATTAAAGTTCCCGTTTTTAACTGTAAATGGTTTATCGGTAACAACAGTGTCAGACACGATGAATTTGGAATGACACTTGTTAATCTGAATAGATTGGAAGACACAACTGATTCTTTTATAATGGCAACACATGCCAAACAAATTTTCTATGTAGTAGATCAATCAGATATGCAGTGGGCTGTTGTTTTACAAGGGAAAAACCAATATGTTGGTGAGGATGAATTTGATGAAGATGCTGATTTATGTGAGATCCCTACTTCCATGGAAAGATTAACAGAACATAATGATGAGTATGTTGAAGACATGGTTTGTGCCATAAGGAACGATCACGACGAAGGAATTTGGGAAAACAATCCAACTGTACATTCCTAAAATTACAGGTAACACAAGTTCATTTCTTGTTTACATTTAGTTTTTTCATATAATGTTAGATACTGTAAATTATTTACTTATTAAAATATGTATCAAACCAAAACGATAAAACAATAAAAACCGTAAAGAGGAGAACGGCAACCGGTCCTCTCTGTCTGAACCACCGGCCGGCCGCTGGCTCACCACCGGCCGGCCGGTGGACCAGACAGAGCCTTCCTCTCTGTCTGGATCACCAGCGGCCGGCCGGTGTTGAGCCAGCGGCCGGCCGGTGGTTCAGACAGAGAGCCTTCCTTTCTGTCTGGATCACCAGCGGCCGGCCGGTGTTGAGCCAGCGGTCGGCCGGTGGTTCAGACAGAGAGGAAGGCTCTCTGTCTGGTCCACCGGCCGCCCGGTGGACCAGACAGAGAGCCTTCCTCTCTGTCTGGATCACCAGCGGCCGGCCGGTGAGGAGCCAGTGGCCGACCGGTGGTTTAGACAGAGAGGAAGGCTCTCTGTCTGGTCCACCGGCCGGCCGGTGGTGAGCCAGCGGCCGGCCGGTGGCATCAGTGAGTCCACTTTTCAGCTTTCTTATGCCAACTCCTTGGCAACATTTTGCCTGTGTTTACCATGTTTATCATTGTTTAACATGCTTACCATATTACCGATGTTTACTATTATGTAATTTAGTAAACTTTTCTATTTGTGAACTAATGTTTTTTTTTTGATTTGAAGGAAAATGACAGATCAATCAGTTGATCAGCCACATGATTCTGGAGATGAGCATATTGGTCATACATCTGGGGAGGAACATTCACATGCTCCTATTACGAAAAAGAGTTCAAAGGTTGGTAAGCGTGGGTGCACACGTTTACCAAAATTATCACTTGCCCGTACGAAGGAGGAGAGGATAGTCGTGGAGTTTGATGAGGATGATCTTCCTAGAGGTCCAAATGCTAAAGATTTTAAGGGTTTTGTAGCAACTCAGGCTAAGAGCAAAGTAAGCATTCTCTATGATGATTGGAGAAGTGTGGATAAGGCGATAATTTCTCAGCTGTGGGAGACCATTTTGGTAAGATCTTTTTCTATTGTTTGACTGTTCTTTAAATGTTTCTAGTATATATAATATTTTTAACCTCTTTTTTATCAGATGACATTTGATATTCCTGACACTGGAGGAGTCAGGAAGAAATGCTTATCATTGGCTGCTAGGAGATGGAGGGATTTCAAATCAACCCTCTCATCTGATTTCATTTATGGTCATAGGAGTCGTGAGAATCCATGTCGTATATATCCTTTTATAGATGAAGACACATGGAGAGAATTTTTTGAAAGTAGAAGAAAAGAATCATTTTTGGTAAGGGTAATGTAAACTTTTATAAGCTTTCTTATATAAATGATCTTATTATTGTTTTGTTAATGATTACTTATTCTTAATTTACAGCAAACAAGGAAAGCTCATCAAGAGATCCAATCTAAAAATGTATACCCTCATAGTTTATCTCGGGGAGGGTATGCATTATTGGAAGAACAAATGATGGCAGAAAAATTTCAACAACTAAGAGCTGAGTCTTCAAGCTCTGGAGAGGTGGCCCCTCCATCCCCTCCATCTAGACATGAGAAATGGAAAAGAGCTCGGAAGGGAAAAAAAGGACAATATCTTTCGGAAGAATCGAGACTCGTAGTTGAGAGGATTGTAAGATATCTATTTTATTTATTTAAGTTTACTATTTTCTTCATATATTTCCAATCATTATAGAAATGTTCAATTAATTATTACAGGACTCTCTTGAGGAGCAAAGTTCACAGGGGACATTTACACCATCTGGGAGGGAAGATATTTTATCTGTGGCATTGGGAAAGCCCGAACATCCTGGCCGTGTAAGAGGATATCCGGCAGGTGTATCGGTAAGAAAAGTGTTGCCACGTTCCTCAACTTCTAACGTTGAGGGAGTTTATAAAAAAAATAGAATCCTTGGAGGCTGAAGTCCATAATATTAATGCGACAATGGAGGACAAGATTAGAGCATCGGTGCAGTTAATGTTTGCAGACTTGCAAAGACAATTTCAGGGTGCAGCTCCCACTCCACCTCTCCCAGTAGCTCCCACTCCCCCACCTCAGCCTGCGGACCCCATTTTTGATCCTCCTCCTCCACCGCAGCTACCTACTTATTGTGAGTTGTATGTTGATGATCCTCAACATCATATAGTTGCATATGGGATGGTATATTGTATAGGAGATACAGTTCATCATCAACAGTTAGAGGTAGAGAATCAGAGGGTCACTGTACAGGATATTATAGATAGATCAGCTCGGATACCATTACCTACAGATGAGGTGACGACAGTTGGACATAGTATCGTCCATTTTTTACTTTGGCCATCCAGACTTCTTCGACTCATTACCATAGAGGTATGGATGTTATATCTTTTATTTTATATTTTTATTAATGTTTTATCATTTGAAAACTAATATATTTTTCAATTTATTTTTACAGGAATACTTCAAAGGTAAAGAAATACTGTATAGACAACAACAAAGACAGATAGCTATGACATCAGATGCAGATACTAGCAGTCTTGACAAATTGTCAAGATATTCAAATTTGTTGGCGGATCATTATGACTTTACAATGGAAGCTCATGTCTGTGGACGTGAACTATGTGTGGGGATTATGAAAACTAATATCATGGAGTTTGTCACTGGAGATAAGTTGGGCATCAACGTGGTGCAAATTTTTATCATGTAAGTCTTAACACATTTTCCTTGCGTTACATTTTATTAAAAGTGTATACTTATGTCTGCTTTGTATTAGGTATATGTATAAAATTTGTGAGAGGAATGAGCTGACAGATGTATATGGATTCGTGGACCCACAATTGATTTCCCCTAAAGCATGTGCATTGGATGAGGAACAAAGAATGCTTTATATTGCTGATAGATTTGAAAAGAATGTAATCACACAGTGTTGGATGATGCCTTTTTGTGAGAGGTATGAAACACATACCTCTCAAAGAGTTAATTATATTTTAACATAAAAAACCACTAACGTTAAATTTCTTTTTCTCAGGGATCATTGGATGTTAGGGGTTTTTTCCCTAGGGAGAAAACACTTTATTGGATATGCTCTCTCCATGATGATGTGCGAGAAAGTTTTAAGAATATATTGGAAACGTAAGTTTCAATTTCACGATAGTTTTATATATTATAATGAATTTTAAATTTACCCCATTCGTATTATTTTCTAACAGGGCATGGGTCCACTTTCGAAAAAGTGCAAAGAAAAGGAATTACAAGATCAAATATGTACATGCGAAGGTAAATATCCATTTATAATTTGTACATTTTGATTTATTACATAAAAATAATATATTGAATTTACACTCATTTAAACAGAAATGTCATGAGCAACAAGGCATCATCGAATGCGGATATTACATGTTAAGATTTATGTATGAAATAATAACAACTGGGACAGTTCTGAGTTTTGACCTGGTAAGATTTCCTCTTTCTAATAATATTTCAATTTGATTTATTCATTATACACGTTGACTACTATCCTTTTCCTTTGTAGCTTTTTGATGACCCTCAACCCTTTACTGCTGAAGATATCAAACACTTACAAGTGGAGTGGTCAAATTATTTTACAGGTTTGATTGACTTTTAGTTGTTTGTAATGTAAAATGTAATTTTGAATATTGTCAATGTAATTGTGTATTTCGTAGTCGTTTAGGTTGGATTTAGTTTTTTTTTTGAAGTTGACATTGTAAGTTTTGAATGTTATATAAGTGAATGTTTAATTTTTCTCTACTTCTTGTTTTGGTCTACTGTTGATGATTTTTCTGGTCTGGATTTTGGTATGGGGGGAGAGGTTCCAAGGGGGTGGGTGGGTGTTTGGGGGGTGTCCAAGGGATATGGGAGGGGTGTCCAAGGTGTGTTTGGGGCTGTCCTAGGGGTCGGGGGGGTGTAAATGAGGGTGGGGGTGTCCAAGGGGTGGGGGGTGTCCAGGGGATATGGAGGGGTGTCCAAGGTGTGTTTGGGGCTGTCCAAGGAGTCGGTTGGGTGTAAATGAGGGTGGGGGGGGGCTGTCCAAGGGGTGGGGGGGTGTCCAAGTGGTGGGGGGGGGTGTCCAAGGGATATAGGAGGGGTGTCCAAGGGGTTTTTGGGGCTGTCCAAGGGGATGGGGGGGTTTCCAAGGGGTAGGGGGGTTTCCAAGGGGTTGGGGGGTGTCCAGGGGGTGGGGGTGTCCAAGGGGTGGGGGGGTGTCCAAGGGGTGGGGGGTGTCCAAGGGATATGGGAGGGGTGTCCAAGGGGTGTTTGGGGCTATCCTAGTGTTCGGGGGGTGTAAATGAGGGTGGGGGGCTGTCGAAGGGGTGGGGGGGTGTCCAAGGTGTCTGGGAGTTCTGTCCAAGGGGCCGGTTGGGTGTAAATGAGGGGGGGGGGGTGTCCAAGGGGTCTGGGAGGGCTGTCAAGGTGTGGGGGGGTGTCCAATGGGTGTTTGAGGCTGTACTAGGGGTCTTGGGGGTGTAAATGAGGGTGGGGGGGCTGTCCAAGGGGTGGGGGGTGTCCAAGGGGTGGAGGGTGTCCAAGGGATATGGGAGGGGTGTCCAAGGGTTGTGGTGGGGCTCCAATGTGGTGGGGGAGGGCTGGCCAGGTTGTTAGGTGGGTATAGATGAGGGTGGGGTTCAGTTGGGGCTTGGGGGAGGGCTGGCATGGTTATTTTTGTTTGGTTTCGGGTTTCTTTTTGGTGAGAGCAGTGCAATTATTTAAAAAAAAATTCTTTCACGTCAGTTATTTTATAACCGACGTGGTAAATAAATCGGTAGGGGTTTATCACGTCGGGTTTTTCTAGAACCGACGTGATAAACCGTTCCCGGGGATTTTATCACGTCGTATCTTAATATAACCGACGTGCTAAAAGGCCTGGGAATCGATTTACCACGTCGGTTATTGGATAACCGACGTGCTAAAACGTTTCCCAGGCCTTTTTATCACGTCGGTTTCCTAAATAACCGACGTAATAATAGGCCAGGGGAAGGGTTTATCACGTCGGTTATGACATAACCGACGTGATAAACGATATCCCAGGCGTTTTATCACGTCGGTTTAGGGAATAACCGACGTGATAAAGCCCCCCCGCGCATATTTATCACGTCGGTTATTATATGAACCGACGTGATAACCACCGTGATGTTAGGGATATTACGTCGGTTTTAAATAACCGACGTAAAAAACGTTATTTATAACGTCGTCCGTATTAACGTCGCCTAAAAACCGACGTAAATAATAAAAAATAACCGACGTAAAAAACGTTTTCTGCACTAGTGATTATGAGGGGATAATAGTGTGGACTATGGAGACATTATGTTTTTGTAGTAGTTTTTCATTTTATGATGTAATGTAATACTTATGAATATATCTAGTGTTTCCAAGGCTACTAAACAAATCGGTATTTCGAGATTTGATCTTTCTTGTGATCATGCCAATGTTATGTAATAATACACCGACTCTAGGTAACTAGGGTCGGGGCGTTACACAGTGCGGTTACGTGTGACACCAAAAAGAGAATCTTCATTCAGGAGTCTTCCATGCCTGACCGCGAGGTAGAAGATGCTTCAAACATCAGGGCTCCAGTCGTAGGCCTCGGAGTGAAACTAGCGCGTGGTCAGGAACCTCGGGAGTGTAGAGGACCCCAACTTTATTTCTATCATTGGTGTTGAAAGTAGAGGAAGTTTAAATTTTTCTTTCTGTGTTTGTTTCATTTCGAACGAACCATCTGGCTGCGTAAGGTTTCAGTGACTATGCGGAGGCATGTCCTCCTCGATGCCTTTAGTCTTGAGGGTTGTGTCCCACTGGATTCAATCACTTTAGTGGTTCTTATGGGAGTCTTTTGGGTAAATCTGTCTCAAATTTGAATAATGCTCATTCAGGAATGTTGAAATGCTGGTTTGTCTTGGGCCATGTTTTGGATGCCCCGATAGTCGGGCCCCTCCCTCTCCTCCCCTTGTGGTGGGGTGTGTGGTCACCATAAGAAATTTTTCAAAGTTATATATCCTCTGTTAGTTCTAGTGGCGGCGAGACCCACGACGGGTCTAGCGCAAAGGTCTCTGAAATAAATCGGGTTGACCTTTCCTTAATGGTGGGGAGTCCGCCCAGACCTCCCCATGTTGGTTTTATAGTCTCTCCTTGGGCGTTAGTAGGTTCTTAATGGTGGGGAGACCCACATTGGGTCTCGCACGAATGTCTCTAGAATGAATTAGTGATGGACGTTTCCTTAATGGCGGGGAGTCCGCTCAAACCACCCCGTGTCAGTTTTCTAGTCTCGTCTCGAGCGTCGGAAAGTTTTTAACAGTGGTGGGGCCCATCGGGCTTTTCCGTGGTGGGCCATTCTGTTTTGTTCCCAGAGATGATTTAGTGGTAGGTTATTGAAGTATTCCTTGGATGTGGGTTGGTCTTGTATCTTCGTTCCAGTAAAGTGGTGTGTTTTTCGTTCAATGATACTTGAGGTGTTTTAGTTTGTGAGGTTAGTTTCCGAAGGTACGAGAGTTACTTTCATGAATCAATCAACTGGAGGCGTTCTAGCTCTTTGGGGGTGGACACCTCATATCAAAAAGTCTTTTTACTTGCTTCTTAAGGTCGTCATTTGAGTCACTTCTTCTGAGCACGTTACTTTTTCTGCTTTTCGCTTGTTGGTTGTAGAGATCCTTTTTGAACTTTTGTGGGGAATCAATTTCCTCTTTGTGCCTCAACCCTAGCTGTGGCTTTCCGGGGATGGAAAGTTTTCATGGTGGAGAGAATTGTCACGCTCGGACTTCGCCTTGAGGTATGACTTTAATTTTATATTTATATTTCATAAGTTGAATCGCTCGCTTATTTAATTACTGGTGTTAAGTGCGGGATGAACCTGAAATGAGACCTTTGTTGTGGCGCTGATAAATGCATATTTGCTCTACACCACTCGGTGCGCGGGCAGAGCACGAGCGTAGCCGCGTGACCTTGCCCTTTTAGCGTGCGGCGCTCGCTACCCGAATGTTCTTTTGCCGGGCGATTAACTTCGGCTTCAGAGTATTATTATTATTATTATTATTATTATTATTATTATTATTATTATTATTATTATTATTATAATATTATTATTATTTTATTGCTATTATTATTAACTTTTATTATGATTATGTTGTTATTATTATTATTTTTATTATTATTATTATGATATCATTATTATTATTTTTGCTAATAATAATGATCATATTATTAGTATTATTATTATTATTATTCTAATTATGATTATGATATTAATATCATTAAATAATTTTAACTATCTTTATCTATCTTTTCCCCCCTAGAAAACCCTATCCACCACCGCCACCCCCCACTCCCATTTTTTATTTATTTATTTTCTTTTTCCTTTTTTTCTTCTTTTTCTCTTTTCCTTCCTCCCCAAGTTTTCATTCTTCTCGTTTTGTCCTCCATCCGCGGCACACCCCTCCCCATGCCTTCTTCCTCCTCCGACCACGCCGCTCCCCTGCTACACCCACGCCAGACCCACATCGGCCACGCCTTCTTACCCCTCCGACCTCGCCGCTCCCCTACTGCACCCACACCGGACCCGCGTCGCCACACCTCTGCCTCGGGCCGACCTTTCTGTGCCCCTGTTGCACCCACAGCGGACCACCTACACCGCACCGCGCCTCCGCCACGCCTCTGTGTCGGACCCCCCTCCACTTTCTTGCCGTGCCGTGCCCCCCCCCCCCCTTCTTCTTCTCTTCTTTTTCTTCTTCTCTTCTTCTTCTTCTCTTCTTCTTCTTCTTCTCTTCTTCTTCTTCTCTTCTTCTTCTTCTTCTCTTCTTCTTCTTCTCTATTTCTTCTTCTTCTTCTTCTCTTCTTCTTCTTCTTCTTTTTCTTTCTCCTTCCTCCGCTCCGCCGCACAGGTCAGTTTTTTTTAATTTATTCTTCTATTTCATTTTATTTAATATGTTATTAACATTTTATTATAAAATTATGAGTTATGTCATCATTATTATTATTATAGCATTGTTATTATTAATATGTTAATATTATTATTATATCATTACTATAATCATTATTATGTTATTATTATTATGTCAATAACAATTTTATTATTATATTATTATTGTTACTATTATTACATTATTCTTATGTTATTTTTGTTACTATATCAATTTTATTATTATTATTATTATTATCATGATAATATTATTATGTTATTATTTTTATTATTATGTTATTATCATTATTATTATGATTATGTTATTATTATTATTATTATTATATTATTGTGTTGTTATTATTATTTTTATAATATTATTATTATTAAGATTACTATGATTATTATTATTATGCTATTATTATTATGTTATTGATATAACTACTATTATTTTTGTTATTATTATTAATATTACTATTATCTTAACATTATTATTGAACCTGTTTAACGGTCTGCTGTTTTAGGACCTGTTTGACAGCTCGATACGGTGCGATCGTTGCGCAACTGGAGTCTTGCACCGTGTCATTTTTCAGTTCCTATTTGAGGTAGGTGGTTCCATGTCTTTACATCATTTAGATAATTTAATTTTTTTGTTTAGTTTGACTTAATATGTTCTATGGTTTAGTTGCAAGATGTGAATTATGTTTATAATGTTTTGGTAGTGCTGTAGAGGTTTTGCAAAATGAATTTTAAAAATGGTGTAACATGCGGGCGTGATGAAAATTGCACCTGTATTTAGAAATTGTCATGTTTTTCCTTTATATTCGGTTGTGGTAAATTTTAGAATTGTTTAATAATTGTTTATAGAGTGCCAAAGAGGTTTTGAAAGGGTTGATTTGTGAAATTGATTTCGTAATTGTTTCTTTTGAAAGGTGTTTTCAAGTCACTTTAGGTGTTTGTATATTTAAATAGACATTTTCAAAGTATATAAATCACTTTTGGTGTGTTTTCCTTGTTGTGTACCTTTGAAGATGAAATGAACATTTTTTTGAATAATGGAATACAAGTTTTTACATGGTTACCTCATGTATCAAGTTTTAAAGTGACACCTCTGTATAAAATAAAGTTGTTTTTTGTGTATGGTCTTCTTGTCTTTTCTGGAAATGATTTCCATAATAACTCAAATGATTTGTTGGTGGATTTATATGACGCTAAAAGGGTTCTTTAGAGGAGTTTAATATGCTTACACTTTTAAAGTGGTGTATTTTTTTTATAAAATGAGACATGTCGTGTGCATGTGTCTTTGAAATAGTGCTTTGGTATGCAAATGGTGACTTTTGTGTGCAATATCTTGTTTGGTCTAAGAAATGAGAAAGAAATATACTTTGTGAATGTAAAACTTTTTTGAGCACATGGGAAAACCCTGGGTATCTAGGTGGGTGAACTAGAACTAGTGCGCTAGTGAACCAGATGGGTATCGTCCCTGTTTCACTTAGCTGGATAGACGATTGAAACACTAACTAAACATGATATCTGAGGGTCGTGGCCTTCTAAGACACGTGTTCTGAGGGTTGTGTCCTTCTAATCCACGTTTTCTGAGGGTCGTGGCCTTCTAATCCATGTTTCACCGAGACACGAGTTTCTAGGGTCCCACTCGAGCTAGATGAACCTTAGGGAATTTATCCATATTGCTCTACCATCTTTGGCGTGGTGCTTTCCGTCGGCATATGGAGGACCACTTGGGTGTGAGTGTGTGTGTGTGTGTGTATGTGTGTGTGTGTGAGAATGTGTGTGTGTGTGTATGTGTGTGTGCGTGAGTATGTGTGTGTGTGTGAGTGAGTGTGTGTGTGTGTGTGTGCCCATAATGAACTTTCCTCTTCCTCTTAAAAATCGTATTTGTGAAATGACTCATTTTTAGTGTTTTTTTTCTTTAGCTTTTTGCTTGTAAATGTTTTCTTTAAAATCATTTTGAAAGTATAATTTTGAATAAGCACTTTGATTTGTCTTTTGATGTTGTGGCATGGAACCTTTTTTCTCGGTGGCATCCTACTGGGCTTTTAGCTCACACCCTACATACACCCTTGGGTGTATGTAGTTTCTTATTTCTTGTGTATCCCAGGTTGTGCGTCGTGCTCAGCGATGGTGGCTCTGGTTGCTGTTGGTCTTCGTGTGCAGGTTGGTGTTGGTAGCTTGGGGATGCAACTTCTCGTGTCGCATGAGGTTGGTATTGTAGCTTAGTTCTCTATTTCTATTGTTGTTCATTTTGGGTTTTTGGTTGGAGTTGTAGACTTTAAACCTGTTCGTAGTTTAAGGGTGTCTTTGGTTGTCTATTTCTAGTTTCAGTTATTTATCTGGTTAGTTGTTTTTTTGTCTTTTATTTTGGGTAAAATCATTCCCACTTGCTACTCTTGGTACCCGGGCACTTGTGCCAGCCCGTGGGGATCGGGAACGCCCTTTGGGCCTTGTCGCGGACCGGGTCTGGTGCCGGGTCGGATGGCAACCTGGCCTAGTTCGTGACATGCAACCTCAATATCTATGTGATATATATTTAAAACATAAAACCTCCCTATTGGTAGTAACTTCCAAGAGTGTTATAATAACATGTGTATTATACTATGCTGAGAGTGGAGTATTTACATACTAGAGTCCCCAATTTCTTAACTTCCTACTAAGGAGGAGGGTGAGGAAAAGATATTCGCTTAATTTAAATTATTGGATGATTCACTAGATATACAGAGTTTGATTTCATCATCCATATCTAGTGAACATCATAATTCAGATGAAAATACAAATACATATACTATACTCACCCATCTCCAATATCATTGTCATGAGAGATAAATATAGAATCAATATGTGATTTATAAGGCACTCTTTTAATGAAATATTAGGGAGGGTGTGCCATTTTGGCCTCATTTAATCAAGATAATTGGTGATATTTAGTTCTTATATATTCTTTTCTTTAAACTAACTGATGAGATGCACACAGATCTCATGCTTGCCTCACTCCCCTCAAATATTCTCTAGATTTTTTGTGAATTTTAATATGAACAACATTAACAGGCATCTCTAAAATATCTTTACTTTAATTCTTCAAGTAGATGAGGTCCTAAAGATTTATAAAAATTGTTTTTTCTTATGTTGAATAAGAAGAGGGGTTAGGATAAATGTCTCAAAACTATTTCTAAGTCTGAGGAATATTTACAACACCTGGAAAAGTGGAGGAAGATCAAGGGGAATGAAAATTAATTGGATGTTGTCTGATTTTCATGTGGAAAAGGTCCACTAGAAAAAGAACTTCACTACAAAAAACAATAAAAGGGAATATTAATGTTTGATCATTATTGAGTGTAATAATTCGATTTCTATACATTTAGTGTTAGATATAGATTGTTGTGCTCACATTTTCATCTAATTATATGACCCAAGTAGATTTACAAAAGATGAATCAGGTGAAGTATACCTTTAAGTTTCGAATAGATATAGAATCCCTATGGTGGAAATTGAAGACTTCCATATCAAATTAAGAATGATATTTGTCTTGGTCTTAATGAATTATCATTATGTTCCAAGTGTTACTGAAAACATTATTTATGTATCCAGATTTTATATGGATGGTTTTATCTACAACATTTTGAATAAAAGCTAATCATTTTATAAATATACCATATTTTATGGTATTAATCATCTTAATAATGGAATTTATGTGTTGGGATAGGAAAACCAAGTGTTAAAAATTAATAATTAATATAGTTTGTCTAACTCATATCAAACCCATATTTGGCATCTCCAGCTAGGTCATGTAAATGAGAAGTGCTTGAAAAAATTATATCAACCTGGGGGTTTTATATTATTTTTAACTAGAATGATTTTTTATATGTTATTCTTTTATATAAGAAAAAATTAAAAAATATTCATTTATTTTAAAGGGCGAAAGGGCGACAAAGCTTCTGGAATTGGTTCATACTGATGTGTGCGGGACATTCTCTAATGAAGAAAAGGGTGGATACTCATACATCACAACTTTTACCAGTGACTAAAATTGATATGGATACGTATAATTAATGAAGTAAAAGTCAAAATCCTGTGATAAATTCAAGGAATATGACAATGGAGTTTAGAATTAGTTTAGTTAGAAGATAAAGAACTTTGATTAGACCATGGGAGAGAATATCCTAACCAAAGATTTCTTGATTATGTATGGGAGTTTGGGGTTCTATCTTAAAAAACTACACCAAGTTCCATGTAACGACTCTAATTTATCCATGTATTGTTTTAGAATATTATATTAATTATTTTCAGATCTATACGAGGAGATGATGTGATATTCCGAGGCTCAGTGTGACCAGAATTAATTTTTGAAATACATTAAAATATGTTAAAAGAATGCACGATCATTTTTCCTAAAAAAGTGTAATAAATAATAAATAGAGGCTCGCATCAAGAATATGATGGAAACATTTATTTCATAGCATTAACTTTACCCTAGGTGTGACATAATCCTTGTTAGCATTGGGTGTTTGTAAAAATGTTTTTATGTTCCTAAAATAATAAATTAATTATTAGAATAATTAATTTCATTTTTAATAGAATAGAGACCTATTTGTTTCTATAAATATAATTCTAGGGGAAAATATTATTTTTATCCTCAAAACCCTAGAGATTTATAGAATTCATTGGAGGATATTTCATGGGTGAACAAAAACCGGATTAATGATCATCAATCGTCAGGAAACAGAATTCAATACTTTTACCAATGAAAATGATGTAGGTTCATTCTTCCTGAGTGATGGATCCAAATCAAGGTAGTGAATTAATTTTATTTGGATTTATCCTTATTTTATTATTTCTACGATGAGAAGTAATCAATCAACCAATGTATTGATTAATGGATCATGTGTATCGTCAGTATGAGTTAGATTTATCTGGGAATTGTGAATTGAGTTTGGATTATTTTTATTATCTATTTGTTTATAAGTGTAAGGAAATAAAATCAAGTCCAACAAAAACATTGTATGAGTTTCATTCTTGATGTTTGGGGTTGTGCATTTCTTTTCCTTTTTTTCCATTCATCACGGGAAAATCCTTTGGCCCGTGGTTCAAAAAATACCAAATAAACAATCATGGAGTGTCGGTTTCTTAGAAAAACCGATTCTTATCATAGATTCAAGTATGGATCAATTATGAGATCAAGATACAAAATCGATCATGAAGAATCATGACTAGATCAAAGTGGTTTCATGCATGGATGTTGGGTGTTTGGAAATTACATATCTTCTAGATGATTCCTAGACAAATGAAGCGGTCGAAAATTGCATCTCCAGTGATGATTGATCATAGTTAACCTAGATCAACAATACATGAGAGTGATTTATAGAGGTTTTTCTATCCAGAAGGTATTATTTATGATTAACATTATTTTTTTGGAAAATCACATAGAACACGGTGTGTAATTTTGGATTACACAGTCTGTGGGGCCCTAGCTGTGGTATTAGGGATTCCAGGAGAAGATAAATATCACACTGCAAGTGACCCCAGTCATATAGCATGGGACACATATCATATGTGTTTGAATTTACCTGAGGTGTTATATAGGTATGGTAATAGGCATGAGTAGCCATACATGAACACAACCATTCATACACAAACATGGTCAGAAGTACACAGGACCATACATGTTGTGTACTATGAGACAAACATGGACCTAGGGGTAGGTTGTGATACATGAGAAATACCCAATGATGAAGATACATATCATGTTCTATAAGTAAACACTGTTTATTCCTTAAAATAATTTTTAGAAACATTTTTCTATTCATCTTGGAAATGTTTATTTAGAGATCATTCCCTAAATCAATTCCCTACGGGTTATCACATAATAACATCCTATACCTAAGATGGTGATCTATTAAGTTTTAATTCATGGACATAGTTTTTGGAATCCTTTTGTGAGGATTAGAGTGAGAGCCTCTGTCATTATTTATTGCCTAGGTGGAGTTCTTGGTATCATCATGACCAACACTACATGGGTGTCGATCATCTACTTAGTGGGTTATTTCAGATTGATTTGTTTGTATACCCAACGACATTGGGTCTGATCTTTATCTATGTATCATTTTGTTTAGACATCTAACATGTACCTTCTGTGGTGAGACCTAATGAGTAGTACATCTTGGATGGATGACCTCTGTGTTATCCATCTCATAGATCATGATCTCCTAGACAAGTTTTATGTGGAATCTTTGATTAGGACTCTTGGACAAGCATTATGGTAATGAAATTGAGAAAGTTTTTCTTTTTTTAGTATATCTATATATTCTTGTTATATGTATTTTAGGCATATTCATGTGTTGCACTGAATTTTATATCTACTATTATACGATAATTGATTCTAGGTTGTCCTACTATGTATTGTTTTACTCAACCCTATAAGGAATTTTCTTGCATGTGTCTTATCTTGTGTAGATGATCGACCTTTTGATGGTGTCCTAGTGGGAGTAGGACCAGGAAGGTCTTAGTGAGCCCAAATGAATAAGGTTTATTCTAGTGGTTACTTTGACAGTAGTCCCCTTCTTAATTTTTTAGGTTGGAATTGTTTTCTTTTTCTTTTGGTGGGCTTGTATTTGACCCTTTTTTCTTTCAAGTACTTATTGATATACTCTGCTGGTGGCATTGATATGTATGCATGAATGATTTATCAGATTTTTTTTTGAAATTTTAACATTTTATGTTCTTGGATATGTGTGCGTGTGTACAGTTATATTAGTCTAAGTCCTCCCATGTGAGTGATATGCCTACTTAATGCTAGTATCCATCCTCGTGCCTATTGAAGGTGGGCATGGGGTAGTCATGACATGGGACCTATTGGGTCGGTTCATCAAAAAGCAGTATTGGAGCCATTCAGTTATACCATAGGATAAAAGTTTATGATATTTTTTTGGGTAAATAGAGTTAAGTGTTTTGAGTTCTTCTTTCAGAACATGGACTCTAGTGTAGGTGTGGAAACTGATTTATCCATACACCAGGACTCTAACCACATAACTTTCTACTTGGTACATGTGGACACTGATTGTAGGGAAAACATTGGAACATGAATCATATAGGAATGGGTTGTGGTCTCTATTTCATTCTAGAGTCATCTATCTGGATATAGTCATTAACCACGATACATATTATCTAATTCATGATGTCTCTATAATGTATTCCAGCTATGATTCAGCATTAGAATCAAGAGGATGATCCCCTAATTGATGAGTCCTTAGTAAAATGACTTATTCTAGAGGTGTGAAATCTAGGTGATTCACCAGTGACACCCCCACCTATTGAGGAAGAAATGGTACCCACTGTACCGGCAGATGAGGTACACAGAAGGAGTGAACGTCATGAGTTTCAGTGACCGTGACCCCTCAGGTGATGAGGAAATACCAACCCACAAGAAATCGAGGAATAGCTTTAGGCAATGATTTTATTTTTCCATCTTTTTAGGACACTGAATGATCAGATGGTGGTATTATAAGAAAGAATCATCTGTAGCTCTTTAGGATGATGGGGATGTTTATTGACCTAGTCATATAATGAGGCGACTCTAGTATGGTAAATTTTCAATAACCTTTTCAGAGTGAAGTTATCTCTAGATACATTGTGGGTTGTATGCATTCAGAAGATTCTAAATCTTCAGTAAGGTAGTTTTATTGTGGATGATTATTCATCAAGGTTCGTCAGCCACTCTAGGTATTCGATGCATATTGTTTGTGATCAGTTCTTTCAAGATCAAATATTTGAGGAATTACTACATTTAGACATAATATCCAACATTAAAACACTATGAATTCATATCAATGATGGGGTATTGGAGCATGACTTGGGGGTTGAGAGTTTTCTTGCTAAAAAGATGGAAAAAAATTTATTTTTGATAGTGGGAACACAAAATAAAATAATTCAATAGTATATAGTATATGTCATACATAAGGACCTGGAAATACAATATATTTTAAGAGGAAATCCCATGACAGAGGTTTTAATGTTCAAGGTTCATATGATAGTTCCATTCATCCCAAGGATAGGTGGTGCTACTCATGTGATGTTAGGGTACATCTTGTACTAGATTATCTAACCAGTCGTATGACAGATAGGGAGATAGTGTATGGGACGACAATTTAAAGGTAGAAACAAAAGAAGATAGATCAAAAGGGTAGTGAATTTGGTAGATTATCTTGGAGAGAAACTAGACGTGGTATACATTTTGACATGTTATCGCAACCACCACCAGGTAGTCCACTTGAGGCTTAGGGAGTAGTGGAAAGGAGAGATAGAAGCTACAAGAGCCTGAGGCTTATAATTCAGAGGCTCTGGGTATTATATGATGTATGATATGAATCTTTTATACCTCATTTTAAATATTGATATACACATTTGCAATTCATTCCATTATTTCCACTTATATGGTTTGAGACATAGATATTCTGATTGAGCCCTTGGATCGACCCTTGCACTTAAAGACTCCTATGGTAGGAGACTCAATAAACACACACTTCTGACGATAGTGTGTCTTGACTCTTGTATGTGAGAGTTTAAATGGGTGTCTCATTATAGCAGTGATGAGGCCTTATGATTTCATCATAGGAATGGACTGGTTGTCTATAGTTCATGCCCAGATAGACTATTTTAGGTGTAGGATTCGGTGTGTCCACAATGATGGATCTATGTATTCCTTTTGTGAGAGAAAATGAAACATAGAAAGTTCAGGATAGACTCATTCATAGGAGGGTGCAACTAATTACTCATTAGTTGGCTAGCAGGACCCTTGGTGCAGTGGATTCTATGAGTTTTTAATTCGTTGGAGTGGTGGTGGAGTTTGTGGATGTCTTTCTTGAGGATATTATAGTTATACCTCCCAACCATTTGATATACTTCTATATTGATCTAAACCTTGGTAATACCTTGATATCTACACCAACATATTGGATGTATCCCACAGAGCTTCATAAGTTGAGGGTATAGTTAGAGAACTTGCAGAGGAAGGGCTTTTTTCAACCTATCATTTCACCTTGGGCATCCCCATTGTTATTATACAAGAAATAAGATTGGATCTTGAGGTTATGTGTGGACTATAATTTCCTAAACTAGGTGAGTGTAAAGAAAAATTATCCACTACCAAGGGTTGATAACCTCATTGATCGGTATAGAGGGGAATGATGGTTCTCAAAGATTGACCTCAAGTCAGGCGATCACTAGTTATGAGTACTGGACTAAGATATATTGAAGAAGGAATTTAGATGTCATTATAGTTATTATTAGTACTTATCAATTCCCTTTAGTGTGATGAATTCCCTGATAGTGCTCATGGGACTTGTGAACTGGATATTTCATCCTTTCTTACACCGGTTTAGGGTGGTCTTCACTGAAGATATCCTAGTGTACTCGATGTCTGAGGAGGAGAACATGATACACTTATGGATGGTTTTGTAAATACTCTAATATCACTTGATTTACTAGAACATCTCGAAGAGTTGTTTCTTGATTTAGGATGTCCAATTTATGGGATATGTTATCTTAGATGATGGTGTGGTAGTGCACCAAACAAAGTTCTATACATTGTAATCTTGGGATCCAAATAAGTGTGTGATAGAGGTTCAGGGCTTCCTTGGGTTGACATGATAATATTTTAGATTTGTACATGAATTCTCTACGATATCTAATCCCTTGAAATCATTGAACCAAAAAGGGTATCCTTTTGGTGTGGATGGAGAGGTCCCAATAAAAGATTCATGATTTGATAAAAATATTGATGAGTGATCCCCCTTTCGAGATTTCCATAGGAGGGTGTAGAGTATATAAGGTTATATAATGTTCCATTAATTAGTATAGGTTGGGTTCTAATGAAGAGGTAGGTGATGATTTCTTATGGTTAACATCAATTGAGATAGCATGAGTAGAACTATCTTACCCCTGATCTTCAGTTAGCTGTGGAATTCTTCTCATTGAATATGTGACACAACTACCTTATGGGTGAATGGTTTATCATCTATTCTAGACAAAATATTCTCAAGAATATCTTCTCTCATAAGTATCTTAACGTGAGATAGTGGTGATGGCTAGAGTTCCTCTATGATTTGGACTTTGAGATTTTATATACTTCTGGTAAGGGGAACATGGTAATAGATTCACTCAAGAATATCATGTGTTTTGTTTTTGAGTGATGAATCATAGAAGTTGGAAAAGTTTCATATATCCATTGTGGATAGGGATATAGAATCTTACCTCTAGTCATTGGTTCTTACCCCTCCTCTTTTACAACGAGTCATGGAATAAAATCTTGGGGATTCCAATTGTGAGACACTACGTACTCAGATATCTACTGAAAATTCTCCTAATAGATTTCTTGAAGGTGGGGAACATGTAGTCCTTTTCAAAGGATTCAAAATGGTATCAATTAATCTGTGAGAGGAGGTTCTGAGAGAGTTTCATACCTATCCTTTTTTGGTACATCTAGGTGTGGAAAAGATTTATCAGGAACTCCAACTTCAGATTTGGTGTCTATGAATAGAAAAGGTGTTTGTAGAGATTGTCTCCTGATGCATTTTTTATAAGAAAGTGAATGATGAGAACTAGGTTTTAAATGGTTTATATAAACCCCTTGAGGTCATAGAGTGGAAGTGGGATGTGATATCTATGGACACCATAACAGGATTACCACATACGTCTAGGGGAAACGATGCAATTTGGGTGATCATTGAACAAATCACCAAGTCATCACCTTCCTAGCTATCTGAGAAAATGTTTAATAGAGAGATTGGGATACCTTTATGAGCAGGAGATAGTTTGACCCCATGGAGTTCCCTCAAAGATCATTTCTAACTATGATGATCACTTCACATTTCTGTTGTGGAATGGATTATAGGAGGATTTGGGACTCCAATTTGTTTATGCAATGCTTTTCACCCCCATAATGATGGCTAGATTGAGCATACGATTCATGTCATGGAGGACATTTTGTGGGAATGAATGTCAGTATTTGTTCATATTTGGGAGTATCACTTACCATTGGTGGATTTTTTGTACAACAAAAAATTCCATTCCACTATCAGTATATTACTATTCGAGGACTTATACAGGCGACTGTGTGGGTCAACTCTATGATAGAACAACCCAAGAGACTCATCACTTTTGGGCCCAAAGATAGTGTGATCCACTATTGAGAAGGTGTAGATCATCTAGGTGAAAATGAGGACTACAGATATCCATAATAAGTCTTATGTTGACTTACAATGGGGGCCTTTGGAATTCTATCAGGGAGACCATGTGTTCTTATGAGTTTCACCTCTATTTGGATTATAAATATTTGACTAGGGTTGTAGGATATCTCCAAGATTCATTGGAAATTTATAGATACTATTTAAAGTTGGTAAGGTGTCATAAAACTTAGCACTACCACTTCATTTAGACCGGGTACACGAGTACTTCCACATCTCACTACTTAGGAGGTACGTGCACTATCATTCTCATGCTATCGACTGGGGAGATATGGACATAGAGGATAAAGTTAACTCTATTGAGTAACGAGTAGAGATCAAGGATCTAAATGAGGAGATCCTTTAAGGTAGATTGATTTCCCTAGTGCATTTTTGGGGGCAGCATCAGAATCTTTAAGAGAGATCCTAGGAGCGGGAGAATTAGATGTTTGCTCAGTACCAACATCTTTTTCTTAGTACCCTTTTGTTTTGGATTTTTGGGATGTAATGCCCCAAGTTGGGGATAATGTAAAAAATTAAGTTTTTTCATGTAATTTTTTGGAATATTATGTGGATTATTTTTAGATCTAGGCAAGGAGACAATATGAGATTCCATGGCTCGGTGTGCCCGTAATTAATTATTGAAATATATTAAAACATGTTAAATTCACGCACACATAGTTTTCCTGAAAAAAATAAATAACATCTAAAAATGGGATCATATTATAAATATAATGTAACAATTATGTTTAATTTATAGTATTTACCCTAGGAATACCATAATATTTTTCAGCGTCAGGTGTTTGTGAAATAATTGTTGAGGGCGTAAAAAAATAATCTAATTGTTAAATTAATTTATTTTATTTGTAATAGCACATAAACCTAATTATTTATAAAAATATATGGATATGGGAAATCCTATGTTTATTCACATAACCTTATATAATTTTAGGAGAAATTGTAGGAGATTCCATGGGTGAACGACAATCAAATCGATGATCATCGATTAGTGTACAAAGAAATTTAAGGATCTCACTAACGACCACAACATGTATTTGTTCTTAATTATTGATTGATCGGAATCAAGGTAGTTCATGTGTTTTATTTTTATTTATCCCCATTTTATTATTACTATTATGAACATGAATCAATCATGCAATAGAATGATTCATGGATCATGTGTATTGCGGGTACGGGTTAGATTAATCTGGGAAATGGAAAATGCATAGTGATTATTTTTATTATCCCTTAATTCATCATTATAATAGAAATTAATTAATTCCAATCCAAATATTAGTCTAGGTTTGTTCCTCATGTTTTTTTGTTGTGAATTTTCCCCCATTTATTATTTTATTACGGGAAAATCCCTTGGCTCGTGGTATGAAAAATAGTAGATAAATACTCATCCCATGCTTGTTTCATAGCACAACAAAATCTTATCATAGATCTAGCTTCAAATAAATTAAGGGATCAAAATACAACATTGGTGATGAAAAATCATGATCAGATCAATGGGGGTTTGTGCATGGATATTGTATGTCCAGCAAAGACAATGCATTAAGATGATTCTCGAACAAATGTGGCAGCAGAAATTCGTATCTCTGGTGGCGATCGGCCTTAGTTAACCCAGATCTTCAATTCATAGGAGAGATTTCAAGTGGATCAACCAACATGAAGGTATGATGAATGAATAATAGTGGATTTTAGGGAAATCTCATAGAACACGGTGTTTAATCTATGATTACATGGGATGTGGGGCCTTAGTTATGACACTTGGGTTTCCATGAGAATATAAATGTCATATGGTGTGTGAACCCTATAATATGATGTGTGACCCTTCCCAGAAATTTCGGTTTGTACCTGATTTGATATATAGTAATAATCGCAATTACAACTATTCATACACAGTCACATCCATTCAGACACAGAAAAGGTCATAAGTACATAGGATTGGACACACTGTGTACTACCATTACACACCATGTACTCTTTCAAAGGAGGCTTAGAGATCTTTTCCTCATTATCTTGGACAAGTTTCATTAAGGATCATTCCTTAAATCCATTCCCTAGGGGTTAACCTAGAATCGTGTCCTACACATAGGATGGTGATCCCTTTAGTGGGACTTCTTGGATAGATTTGTTGCAATCCTTCTTTGAGGCCCGAAGTGGGATCCTCTATCCTAATATTTTTCTTATGTGGTGTTCATGGTATCATCATGACCAACATTATGTGGGCATTGATCCTCTACTTATCAATTTATTCTATATTGAGTTGTTGGAATACTCTATGAACATGGTTATGACCGTCTTCTGTTTATCGTTCTCTTAAGACTTCTAGTATATACCTCTTGTGGTGAGACCCAATGAAAATTACATCTTGGATGGACACTATCAATGCTATTTGAATCACAGAGTGTGTTCTATTGGAAAATATCTATGTGTAACCATAGAGTATAATTCTTGGACTAGCATTAAGGTTTTGAGTATACCATGAGGTAGTGTGTATTTTTTGATTATATATTTATATTCTTTTTATATGTGATGTAGACATATACCTATGTTGAGATGACTATTATTCTTGCTGTTATATGCATAATGATTTTAGGGTGTCCTATTGGGTATTGTTATACTCACCCCTAAATGGGTTTTTCCTACTTGTGTCTTGTCTAGTGCAGATGATAAACCTTTTGATGG
The DNA here is from genome assembly GCA_963277665.1 of Viscum album. Lineage (NCBI taxonomy): Eukaryota > Viridiplantae > Streptophyta > Magnoliopsida > Santalales > Viscaceae > Viscum > Viscum album. The sequence goes on along the minus strand of OY728155.1, from coordinate 183,341,760 downwards.
AGTCCTAGAGGGACTAGGACTGAGCATATATTAGTATTCCAGACTGATTGAGGTGTATTCTAGTGGTTACCTTGATAGAAATCCCCTTCTATTTTTTCATGTTGGAATTGTTTTTAGTTTCTTATGGTGGTCATGTATTTGGACCTTTTTTCTTTCCAGTACTTGTTGTCTTACTCTAATAGTGGGATTTAGATGTATTCATGCATGGTTTATCATTTATTTTACATTTTAGTATTTTATGGTATTGTAAATGTGTGGGTGTTTATAGTTATAGTATTCTAAGGCCTCCCATGTGAGTGATATGCCTACTATGTTCTAGTTTCCAACCCCTGAAAGAATGGTGGTTCACTTGGGGTAGTTGCAACATGGGCCCCATTGGGATGGGTCCTGATATTAGAACTAAAATGAAAAAATGTATTCCATACAAAATTTGGCGTGGAAGGAAATCTATATTGTCAAACATACATGTGTGGGGTTGTGAAGAGTTTTTTAGGCCTCTTTAGGTAACTAACTTACACTGTGAGTAACTAAGTGTATCTTTATAGGGTATTCTAAGGAAACATTAGAATATTTCTTATAATACCCCCTCATAAAATAAAGGTATTAGTGGTAAGACATTTCATATTCTTTGAGAGGGAGTATATCACCAAAGCACATAGTGGGACCAAGATAGACTTCGATGAATTCAAGGATCACGATACATAGGAGTTGGAAGATGAATAGATTTCAAAAATCCATGTATAATAGGTTATTTTAAAGACAAAAGTACCATATAAGAGAACTAGAGATATTATAGAATGTAAATGATATATTCTTCTCACAACTGATGATGGAGACTTGTTATTAGTTAAAAATTATAAACCTACGTCCTACAAGGAAGCATTAAGTGGTGTAGAAGCTACTAGATGGTAATAATTCATGAATTTATACATGAATTTAATGTACCAAGAACAATTCAGGGTTTTGGTAGATTATCTAATGAATGTAAATTTTGTTGGTTTAAAATGGGTACTCAAGTATAAACAATTCATGGAAGGTAGAGCCAGTACCTATATCTAGGATTGTTATAAAAGGTTTTAAACAAAATCAATTTGTTAACTATGTTGAAACCTTTTCACCATTTTTTATACTGAAATACATTATAATTATACATGTAATAGGATCTTACCATGATTTTGAGATTTGAAAAATGGTTGCAAAATAACATTTGTTATAGGTAAACTTATATAATATATTTATATAGCACACTAGAAGGGTTTGTGACTCAAATATTGACCATAATGTATACTTGTTGGAGAGATCTACTTATGTGTTGAACAAAAAATATAAATCATTGTACATTCATATGACGAATAAATAAGGGAATTAGGTTTCATTGTGAATAAAATTGAACCTTATGTCTACAATAATTTTAGTGGGAGTGCAGTTTTTTTCTTAATAGTACATCTTGATGACATATTATAAATTGAAAATGAGATATTATTATTATAATCTATTAAGACATGGTTAAACACATGATTCTCTATGAAGGACTTAGGTTATGTGACATAAATTATTGGGATCAAGATATATTTTGATGGAATAAAAATGGTAATTTAACTAAGTAAAATTACATACATTGATTAGATACTAATGAGATTCAGTGCGGAACAATCTAAGAGGATATTATTTCCAATGTCACATGGAACATATCTCTATAAAAAACTCATCCTCAGATATAGAAGGAGAGATATATAATGAAAAGGATCCCATATGAATCAATGATAGGGTCATATATGTTTTCCTTATTATATACCAGGCTTCATATTTCCTACACCTTGATCATGGTAGTCAGATATCAAGCGGACCTAGGAGACCTCTATCGGATGTGTAACACATAGATATTTTGTGAACGTTTTTCAAATAAATTTAATCTTTTTGATATTTATTATTACATGAAACAAAAATTTTATCTTTAATTAAGTGAAACAATGAGTTTATCATGTGTTACATGCAATATCGATATTATCTTATGTTATATGCTACTTCGAGTTTTAAAGAAATGAAAGTTAATATTAAAATATTATTATTTAATATTATAGTTATCACATATCTATTGGAATGGTGTGTATGAATAATATTAAATAAATTATGAAAATATATGGATTAAACAGTTATATATAATTAATTATTTGGTGACCGATTAATTAGAAATTAAAATAAAAACTATTTGAAAATAACGGAAATCTTTTTATGAAAAATTATTCTTAGGCACACAAACACATTTTACCTCAATAAATTAAAAAATCACTTTTGGTGAATTATTTCAATGAATTATTTATATTATATATTAAATAAATATTTAATATTCAACTTAGGTGTTTTCTATAAAATAGACAAGAATAAATCCCATTTTACACTTAAAAGTTTCATTTTTCTAAAAAACAATTTTTTCACATTTTGTGCACATATTATAAAATAGGTTTCTTACACATTTAGAAATTATATTTGACATAATGATATTAATTTTTGAAATTATAATTTAAAATTTAGATTAGATTTAATTTCAGATAATTTTATGAGAAGATAAATTTTTGAAGAATAGTGGACAACATTGGTTTTTATTAAGAATTTTCATTTATTTTAAAGTATTTAAAAAAATTAAAAATATTAAAATGGTTATAATGCTAAAATTAGTTTAATTATATATCTATTAATATAATTTAGGTCATTGGAATAAATTTCATATTTAATTTTGATATAAGAACCTTGTAAATATTTTAACATTTTCTCATTGGAAAACAGTTTTCTCATCTTGTCTACGGGGTTAATTTTAAATTACAGTTTCCCACTTCTATGAATCGAATTTGTAAAAATGGATTAAATATTTGTATTCAAAATCATTTATATTATATATTAAGTTTAACTTAATAGTTTTCCATAATGAATAGTAAAAATAATAAAAACATATTTTCCACAGTTAAGGTAAAAATGGGTTTAATGGGGGTTAAACTAAAAAGATAAGTGTTAAAAATTCCCCAAACCATTTCTAAAAACTAATTGGTTGTCTATATTTCAACCATATAACTTCTATTTTATATAATTACCCATGTTTCATCTTCTTTTCATGTGTAACCTATGGGTTTTCCTTTTTCTTTTCGAAAATTATAAGTACGCAACTCACCTCACTTATAAAGGGAAACCCTCTCCACTCCTCTCTACACTTGAAAACCTATATTTTCAGAATCAAAATACAAAAAAATACTTAATTTCTCACTATAGTCCTAAAATCCTAAAATTCATCATAAATCCATCCTAAGATTCCTTTTTGTGAAATCCAAAAGAAGTTCTCCAAAGAAGATGTAACATGCCTAATTGAGCATTTTATTTTATTTCTTTTTAAACCTCCTTAAATTATTATTAAACTAAACTAATATAGTTAAATCATGATCTTAAATATATGAATATTTTATTTTTTTAGTATAATAACATAAATCATTCTCCTCTTCCATCAAATAGGATATGAAATCATTATTCATGTGTACGAAATACTACCATCTCACGATCAGATGTTATTCATTTTCCATCACCACCTCTTAATGATGGATATAATGATGGATTTATTGTTTATATACTGTATTTATGATTTAATTATGATTTAATATTCATTATATCACATATTACCTCTTACTTTACATTATGTGGGAATAATATATCGTAGTTTGTGTGTACAGTGGACTGCTGACCCAAAAATCAATGTGATCTATTATTCAAATATGCTTTACATTGAAGGTAATAAGGATAAGTTTAAATAAAAACAAGTTATATATATGATATAAAAGTAATTATGGAAAGGTAATATATTATTTACCTTTCATTCATTTCATATGTTGATAAAATGGAAACAACATTCATGTGTACATACAACATATTGTCTCCAGAAATGTTGTATTTCAATTTTTATCTCTATCATTTATGGATTACTATAAACACATATATAATGAATATATATGATATTTATACCCTACTTAATAATCTATAGATTATTGAACAATGATTATTGTAAGAGGGCCAAAAAACTAAATCAAAACATAAATGAAAAAAAAACTATTTATTACCTGAAACATGACTTTAGCATGGAATTGTTGATAAATAGGTAATAAAAGGACATAAATAAATCATATATGGAATAATATAGAATATTATGGTTCTACCAAAGATTTATTCTAAACTTAAATTTATTATTAGGATCTTCAAATATGTATGATGAAATTCAAGACTTAAGGTAATGTATTTCTGTATCATTTCTTTAATTTATGAGACACATGCCTTATTCACAAACTATTTTTCATTTGTTTTATTTTATAACATACATACACGAGAGCCACAAAATTGGTTCTCCATGATGGTGGATCATATGGACTCAAGCATGCCTCCCCATACACCAAAAGATGTCAACTGGTACTGAGTTTCTAAGTTGGTATGTTGGGGAGACTATAGCCTCATATAAGAGTGTAATAATAGAAAAAGATAATAAAAATACATCAATAGTGAAATCATAATATAACTAAAAAATAGTGAAAAAGATACCATAAATAGAAACATCTAAAAAGGAAACATCAAAGTTGTAATAATAATCAAAATACCAAGGCTAATACATATACAAAATAATGTCATGTCAAGATGGTATACAAAAAGGGAGACATGGTATATAGGGCATATACATATACAATATGCTATATAAAAATACAAAAAAATTAAAAAGACATATCCACAATAATCATGAGAATAAACTTGATCATCTACTCCCATGACCCATGCTATAATTATAAATGATAAATCATATATGGTAGGTCACTTGACCTTATCCATACCTACAATCCTAAGATATACTCAGGTACCAAGGGATTCCCAAGTTGAGTGTGAGATAAACAAAATAACCCACAAATAATCCATCCAGTGTGTATAACATAGTAGTGTATATGTATAATGAATAATAAACAATACTGGAAAATAAATACTAATCGGATCAGGTTTTGGTTGGACACCTTCATCACTCTACCTGCTTCAGCATAGGCTGAAATGTTCCCGATTAGTTTACCAAATATAATTAATTATATATATATGTGTGTAATATGTATAGATGTATATGCAATCCATATGTAAGTACATTTAGAGGAATATATATCGATACTAGGAGTTAGCTGGACCCGAGGTATAAATTAGGTGTCTATAACTATTCTAACGACCAATAGGACCCATCCAAGGGCACAAGTCTTGAATATAAAATAAATGAAAGACATAATTCTTGTCACTCGAGATAGTTGAGTGATTCATCATGCATAATACCCAATGAAAGGTAATGTGGAACATCATGGCCATCATCCAAGAAATAGTAAACAACATGATATTTCATGCCCATCACCTAATGTAAGGGAGCATAAAACAACATCATCAATAAAACCCTTAACTATTGATCACTAACTAATATCAATGGTCAAATAATAATAATCATAATGGAGAACCTATAAAAAAATTAATCATTTAACCCAATCTAACCAAGAGTTTTAAAATTTATTTAATTCATGTTTATAAATATATTTGATGTGGTGTGGCTATTCCACTCACTTACATTCAATTAAATTTTTAACTTTTTATTTATGAATCATGGGATTACTATTTTAGGTGTCAAGACAGACCACTTAGAAAGTGGATGGGTCAATAAAACATTTAAATAAAATTGGTAAATTCATTAAACACATCCAAAGGTGTGGTATCCAAGATATAGGGAACCTTAAATAATTCAATACAGTTCTATAAGAGTTTCTAAACATAGTGAAATTAATTTAATAAGGAAAAAACACAATTTAAGGAACCGTGTAGAAATTTCTACTGTTCGGAATAATGGTGGAGCAAAAATAACACCTAAAATTTTCAGGAATGTTGTTAGACTACCTAAATTAGTCTCATATTACCATCCTCATCTAGTGTTGTCCCTACAATCTTGCTAGGACTAGAGAAATCAGAATAAAAAACTAGTTCTCTGAAAATAGTGCATATGATATTTCACCAAAATAGGCTAATTTATAGGAATAATAACAACTAAATGAGCCTATGGATTAAGTAACATACTATGTTTAATCCAATGAGTTGATTGGATATTGATTTCATGTCCAGACAATGTATAAATCAACATAAATAGTTGGAGAGATTGAGGATGAGCTCACAAAATGAAGGTGGGTAAGGGAGTTTTGTCTAATGGAGTAAAAGAAAAAATTAAGGAGGATTAAAAACATTCCAAGAAAAAAAGGTCAATTCTCTTTTAAATAAAGGGTTACATGATTTGGCTGCATGGTTGGCCAAACCATGCACCAGCTGTGCACCCAGAACTATCCAAGGAGGAGACCGCGTGGTTCTTGTGCATGGTTTAGGAAACTTGGTGAAAACCATGCAATATAGATCTATTAAAAAATATAGAAAGATCGCATGGGTAGGCATCTTGGGTCACATGGTTAGGTTAGGACTTGAACACCCAATCTATGAACTAATATCCATGTATGGTTAAGTTTCAAAGTTTTCACTAACCATGCGCTAAACGTGTGGCCTAATCTGTCTCTCCAATTTCCGGAGCTTCGAGATCTGAACAAGCCCAAAATTCTTTGTATACCTTACTTAGTCTGTAGGGAACATTTACTAATAGAAAACTAGGGAATTAAACTACAAAAAATTTAACTTTATGAAAAGTCATGTTGTTAAAACCACCCCCTCATTAAATAAATTAATCTCCATGTTTCACTTCTGAGGGTAGTAATGAATAATTTGAGAAACGATCCAGCCATTAAGCATAGACATCAGCTTTACACTTTTATGTCTCATCTTGAACTTAGTCATTCTACCATAGAACATGTTCTATACGAGCCGAATTTACTCAGAGAGTCTTCTCACATTTATCCATGTTACACACTAGGTACTCCTCAAAATAAGAATCCACGTTTAACTCAACCTCATCAGGTTGTAAAACATGTGATGGGACTAGATAATACTGACAGATCTGAGCCACATGAAATATGTCATTCATAGATCTGTATCTATGAGGAAGTATAATCTAGTAATCTAGTGGCCCAATAATCCCTAAGATCTCAAAAATACCCATGAATCCATGCAGGAGCTTAGTTCATCGATGACCTAACCTATGTTAAGCAAGTAAGAAAACATAATTCCCAACCTCAAAATCTTGAGGCGATCAACATCGATTAACATAAGACTACTTCTTGGACTGAGATATCAACATGTTTTTCATGATCAGTTTTATCTACTCTTAAGTCCCCTAGACAAGACATGGTGTAAGCAATGCTCCCTCCCCTACCTCAAATCAGTACATTGGTGATCAGAATGATCCACTATATAAGGTATCATAAGCATCAATCTGGATGGAATTTGAAAAGTTGTTATTGTAAGAGAAATCAGCTAGGGGTATATGTTTCTCCTAAAAACCCTCAAAGTCAAGGACTCATGCATGAATTATGTCCTATAACACCTAGATCATGTGCTTTTTCTGTCCATCATTCTGAGGGTGATAGGCCATGCTGAGAAGCACCTATGTACCTAAGGCCTTCTGTAACCCTTTATAGAAATGTGATTTCAAATGAGCGAACCTATTAGATATGACATAACAAGGTGATACATGAAGATGTATGATCCTCAGGTGTATAACCTCCATATCTCATCTACTAATAAAGTCTCTCAAATAGGTATGAAATAGGTGGCCATCATGAACTGGTCAAAAAACACCCAAAATATATCATTGCCTCTAGGAGGTTTAGAAAAACCTATCATGAAATTCATTGTGGGATTGTCCCACTTTTTCTTGAGAATGCAAAACATATATAAAATTACGGTTGGTCGTTATTGTTCTTCCTTCACCTGCTGATAGGTGGAACACTAAGTGATAAAGATATTTATATCCCATTTCATACCATAAAAATAATAATGGTAACATAATTATTTATGAATCTTGGTGATATCGTGATGTGCTAACAAAACTGAGGCATGCTATTCCCATATCAACTCCTCTCAGATCTCTAATGGGGACCAGACATGCCCATGTATGCATAAAATCTCATCCTCATCCACAGTATAACCAGGTGATGAATCCCCATATAAGATACTCTCCCTAAGGGCTAGGCCATATGAATTAGAATTCTTCATCATCATTATATATTCATACGGGTTGTGGTCACTAATAAATCTAAGAGGACTATCTAACTATTATCCTCTTAAACCTCAACATGCATCTCTAAAAACTACTCCATAAGCTACCACTCACCACTGGCTTCTGGAACTCCCTGAATCTGATTATACAAGATCATAGCATCAACGACATCATATCCTTTACCAGGATTATAGGAAATCTCAAAATCAATGGACTGTAGGAATTTGCCTCCTCTATGAAGCCTGATATTCAGATCACTCAATGTAAAGATATACTTGGGGATTATGTGATAAGAAAAAACAATATAATGATCCCCATGTGAATAATGACTCCAATAGATAATGTCATGAAAAAAAACTGTTATATTGAGGTCGTACATCAGGTAATTCCACTCATGATGCCTCAACTGAAGAGAATTGTATTCTATGACTCACTCATCCTGTATTATAACTTCTCCCGACCTGATACCTGATGCATCACAATACATTGTATAGCCACTTCTAGAATCTGGCAGAATTAGGATTGGAACTGAAGTCGGCCTGCCTTTTAATTCCAAAAGGATCTTTCATAAGCTTCCGACCATACAAATTTCACACCTTTATTAGTCAATTCCATAAGAGGCCCTGCTAGGCCTGAGAAATCATGGATGAAGGCTCTGTAATACCCTAATATCCCCAAGAAAAATCTTATATTATATATATTATTGGGATTCTCCTAGGAAAATATATCTCTCGCCTTCTCCAGGTCTACTGATACTCCTATATATGAGATAACATGACCCAGGAAGTATATTTGGTGGATCTAAAAGTGTCATTTGGTGATCTTTTTATAAATATGGTGCTCTCTCAATGTATTCAAAATGACACCATTATGTTTTTCATATTTTTTTCAAGAGTGAGAATAAACTAATATTTCATTTAAAAAAACTACCATGAATGAATCCTGAAATGGGTAGAAAAACTATTTCATCATAGCCATGGAAACTGCTGATGTGTTTGTGAGACCTAATGACATCACAATGTACTCATAAAGACCAAACCTACTCTAAAAAGTTTTATGAGGTTTGTATAAATGTTTGAAACACACCTAATGATATCCCAACCTCAAATAACAGTTTTTAAATACCCTACCTCCTCATATTTGATCAAAGAGTTCTTCTTTTAAAGGCAGTGGATACCTATTTTTAACTGTAATCTTGTTTTACTGTCAGTAATTCACAAATTCCTAATGTAACCATCCACCGTCGTGGAAAAAGGATCGGTGAACCTCATGGAGATGTACTAGTTTAGATAAAACCATTAACCTCTAGGTCTTCAAACAACCTCTTGAGCTCCAAAAGCTCCATAAGTGTCATCTTGTAAGGAGTAATGGACATTGGTGCTACTCCCAAAACTAAATCAATGGTGTGTTATATCACCCATAAAAGAGGTATCCATGAAAATTCATTATAGAATACATAACTAAAATGATCAACCATGGGAGGTAAAACTGTAGGTTGTAAAACCTGATCACCCATGAAAGGACTAGCAATATGAGTTGTCACTGTACCCAACCTCTGATGATCAGGTCTAGCTCGAGACACATGGAAATCCCATTATACCTTGTGAATATTTCTACCACCATCTAGTAATGTTAACATCACCCTATGATGATAACTTCAAATATGTATTTGATATGTAAATAACTGGTCCATCCAGAGAATTACATCAAACATTATTGTGTCGACGATGAAAAATGTCCACATGAAAATATATATTCCTATCACAAGGGGATATTCCCTACACCAGTGAACACTCTCTGGTTAAATAACCAATGGGATATTAAGTGTCATCAGGAAACAGAAATAAATTATCTTAAGTACTAAACTCTCCAAACATTATATAAATATAAAAGAGGGGGATTCACCTATTTCAAATAAAAATGACACTAGAGTAGAGGCTACTATAATAGTTCCTTGAAGTGGAGAAGGCTCTATGATATGATCCTCCAACACAAGTTGCACTACATGTAACTGATTCATATTGTGGCCCAAATATACAACCTGACTACCTTGATCAGGCCTGTTCTACTAGTGTTCCGAGTCTTAAGTCTGATTTCCTCTACCTCGACCACCTCCTTGACCTAATAAGCCAGTGGTATTCTAGCTTCCTATCTAGCTAGATATTACTTGTCCGTCTTCAAAGGATGGGTTCATCATAGATACTTTCCCACTAGTTACTAGTGAAAAAGTTTTTTAAAAGCACTAAATATCCCCCTATCCATTCATATCATCTATACTTAATTGGGTATTGTATACATTGGGGTTTAATATGTTTTGAATTCTCACAGTGATGATATATAAAGAAGTTGTTAGTATGAGGTGTATGACTACCACTACCCCCATGAGAAAAATAAAATTGATGCTTTTATATACTAGAAGAAACACTGCCAGGTTTGGGTGTCATACCAACTTGGATTACTCCATTGGATTCCCCCAAATTCCGATCAGTAATGGGGGCCTAGTGATGATCTCAGAAACAATGGTCAATTAGAAAACATTGACCTATGATCGAATGGTGTACACCACCCCATCCTCAAATCAACTCCCACTCATAAAATCATCATCTTCTAGAGTTGGTGTGAATCGTTGAAGCTTAGTAAAACAAGTAGAATAATCCATCATAAATATATCTCCCTAGTTCAAGTTCATGAACTCTCTCTCCTGATCATCTCTCAATGTCTACGGAAAGAATAAATCATATAAGTCCATTTTTAAATCACTATAGATCATATATTAATATTCATCTACTAGGGTAATTACATCCCACCATCTCTTGGTAGAACCATGTATCATATAGGCATAGATCATGAAACTCTAATCTAGAGGAATCTCTAGATGCTCAAAAATATAAAACATGTCCTCAAGCCACAACTTGGAACCATGAGGCACACTATCCCATGAGAAGGTAGAATAATTCTCCAACAAAAATTCCATATTCAACTGTACCATAGTCAGTGTAGGTCGAGCAACTCATTGCATAGAAATGAACTATATGAAAGAAACCCACTCAAAATTGGGTGCCAGTCTGCAAAACAGGAAAAGTAGGTTGTTCCATAAGTGAAACAACAGGAAGCATCATCGGTGGATCTGACCCCACCACCTTCATAGCATAGTCATATCTAATATCGGGGGGTATGACTTGAGGATATCACAGTGTTATGATTCTAAAAATCAAAAATCACGCCTTAGAAATTAATTTAATAAAAAATGGGTCACATATTTATAATTACATTGTTTCATATCATTCTAATGTAAAAGGTCACACCTCTATGGCTGCACCAAAATCTTGGTCTATGTGGTAAACAGAGACCATAACAAGCCATAATAACTATAATAGACACCCCCAAATACCAACTACTAAGGATGGGTTTTGGTATTTGACTCTTATAACATTAAAGAGGTTCTGATATATCAAGTTTCAATTGCAAGGTTTTTGGGGAAAAACCATTTTCATTGAAATTAACATCCCATTTCATGGTAACCATTTCATTTTAGTGTTTAATTTCATTTAAGTTGTTATTCTTATATATATATCATGGTATAGTTGAATGTGTTACCATTCCCAATTTATAAAATTCATGCTCTTATAAATTGCAATTTCCACATCATGAAAATATAACCTGGCCTTTACATCCGGTATCAAGATGTAATAGGTCATATGATTTGATTTTATTAAATTAATTACCATTTCTAATTTAAAGAAGTAATTTCTTCATAAATTACCATTGACACTAAATTATTCTAATCAACTAATTTTTCATCCCATGAAACTAGAGTTTTATAGCTAAAACATGGAATAAATGGGTTAATAAAGGTTCTATCATCATAACTGTGGGAAAACACCATTCATATTTATGTATACACTTTAATTAATCCAATTATGTAATTCCTACAAGAAATGTTAGAATATTTCCATATATAATAACCCAAACACTCATTATATTCATCACACAATGCACATAGAATGTAAATATAGTGTAGAAAAATTCATGAAATCTAAGTCTTAAAGTGCCTTTGATGATGCATGAATAACTACCACCTTTCCATACCAGTATAAAGAAAAAATCCACAATAATAATAACAATATAAATAATAATTACGTCATAAAACCTGTGTTTCACCCAATAGTTAAATTCGTGCAACTTAACAATCCAAATCCAATAATAGTAATTACCCATCCCAGGTAATTTAGGATCCCCCTATACGTGGGTTAGTTACTCCTAATCACAAGATCAATACCAAATTCTGTTACATCATAGTATCTTTTTTAATACCCAAATAGTAAGACAAAATGAAAAAGATCTTTGATACCACTTTATAACATCTCTACCTGACAACCGCTAAAATAGTTCCTTGAGCTGGTGTATCACAAGGGCTCGAGAACACCTCCCCATGTGCCAGAGACTACTAACTGGTAGTGAGGGGCTAAGGTTGTATGATGGGAAGACTATACCCTCATATTAGAGTAACATATAGTATTGAACAAAGATAATATATAGAAAAAAATTGAGGAATCCTAATATATATAATAGTTCATTGGAAAAAGACACCATAAATAGGCACACTGAAAAGGAAACATCCTATAAGTAATAATAATCAAAATCCAAAGGTTGAGTCATATAAAAAATTCTGTCATGGAATACAAGTATAAAAAAATGGTAACGAGGGATACACAAAACATTCATATACAAAATGTTATAAAAAAGTAAAAAAAATACATAAGGACATCTCCACTAGAATCATGAGCATACGATTAGTCCTTGGATCCCATGCTCCATGATATATGTATAAGAAATCAAGTATCCAAGGTAGGGAGCTTACCCTAATCCATGCCATCAATCATATGGTATACTTGGGTACCAAGGGAAGCCTGAGTCGGGTGTGAGATAAAATCAGTAAGCCACAACCAAAAAAGTCAAGAATAATCCAATCACTTTGTATATAATAATAGTGTGCAGGTATGATGAATAATAAACAATGCTAGAAAATAAATACGTTTCAGCTCAGGTGTTGGTAGGACACCTGAATAACTCTTCCTGCTTCATCATAGTCCAAAATGTGATTGATTAGTTTACCATATATAAATAATTAAATATATATTTGTAACTAGTATACATATATGCACAATCAATATGTAAGGACATTTAGAGGCATATACATGGATACTAGGTGATAGATTCACTTGGGGCATAACTCAAGTGTCCATAACATGTCTTATGATTTATAGGTTCCACCAAAGCGTACAAGACCTAAATATCAAATGAATGAAATACAGCATGCATGTCACTAGAGATATTGGGTGAGTTGTCATTCCCAACACATGATGCAAGGGAACATGGAATGTCATGTTCATCATATAATAAATAGTAAACAGTGTGAGACTTCATGCCCATCACCCAATGTAAGGGAGTGTGAAATTACTTTCTCAAAAAAACCTTTTAACCATTGTTCACTGACCAATATCCATTGTATAATAATAATAATCATAAGGGATTATCTATACACATTTATAATCATTTAAACTAATCAAAATATGGGTGTCACAAATCATATAATTCATGTTTATAAATATATATCATGTGGATTTGCCTTACCACACACTTACATTCAATTAAATTAATCCCTTTTTATTTATGAAATAATGAAATTCCATTTCATGGGTCAATCTATAAGATTTAGATAGCGGTTGGTTCAATTGAAAATTTGACTCAAAGAGGGAAATTTATCCAAAAAACCCAAAGGATTGGTATCCAATATGTAGGAAACCTCTAATGATTTAATAAGGGTCCACTTGAGTATCTAAACTTAGTAAAAATAATTTAATGATGAAAACAAAATTTAAGGTGTTTCATAGAAATGTTCCTGCATACAGTACCATGGAGTATCTATAAAAAACCAAAACATTTAGTGAATGTTTCTTGACCAGCTACCTTAGGCACGTAGCACTCTCCTCATCCAGTGTCAGCCCTCAAATAAAGATTGCATGGGAGTAAATTGATCATAAAACCAATACCATTAAAATAGGGCATGTGAGATTACACCAAAATATAATAAGATGCAAAATGATGAATATAGAAATGAGACTAAGGATTGAAGCACTTTCTGAGAGGAATCCAATGAGATGATCAAATCTTGATTCTAAGTCCAGATGGTGTATAAATCAATGAACCTAGGTGGAAATCATGGGGAGGATCTCCCAACATGAAAGAGGGTGATGGGGTTCTATCCACTAGGAGAAAATAAAAAGGGTAGGAGAATTAAAAACATTTCAGGGGAAAACCATCAATTACCCTTTAAATAAGGGGTCACATTGTTTCGCTACACAGTTGACCAAAATTTCAACCAACCTTTCTCAAAGAAAATTTTTAGGAGGTGACCTGAATGGTTCATGCACAAGGTTTTGGAAACCCGGAAAAATAATTCTATATGGTATTGTTAAAAACTATAGCTAGATCACACGGGTGTGTGGTCTGGGTCACATGGTTATGAAAAACTATGTATCCCTCTTATATGCACTGAGTTCCCCACACAATTAAGTCACATTTTAACACCCCCATAATTTTTATGAAATATATGTATTTATTTTAGTAATTTTATGTCTTGTATGTCTTTTGTTACAAGAATGACCATTTTAGATTGCGTTACACGCAACACTGATTTTTTATGAAACATCATTTTATTATTATAATTGTTTAAATAAGATAACTATAACCTTGAAGTTATAATTTTGGGTATGAATATGATTTAATGAATTAAATTTTTTTTCCTTACACATGTATAACCCTTTAGAGATCAAAAGGAAATCTTTTCCTGAAAAAAAAAAATTAAATGCTCACAGGAGTGTTTTATACTAATAAAATAATCAAATCAAATTTTTTTGGATTATATTAATAATATATATATATATATATATATATATCTTATATATAATTATTAATATTTATCTGATTTGTTTTCAAGACATGATATAAAAATAAATCCACTTTTATAATTAAAAACCTCTATTAAAAACAGTTTTATAGCCTTTTACTGGAGAACTTGTTTTAAAACTAAAATTTAAAACTTTTATAAATTTAATTTTACAAAAGAAAATATTTTTTTAAATATTAATTTCAAAAAAAATTTAAGGATAATTTTTGGTTCTTTTCTAAAAATATTCATCTATTGATGAGTAGTGAAAAAACTAATTTTAGAGATTTTTCAGAAAAATAGTATTTCATGGAATTTTAGAGATTTTATTTTAATGTAAACTTTGAAAATTATTAGTTTTTAATATTTATAAAATGATTCCAAATTTATATTAATAATTTCCAAATTTATTTAATAGCTCCCTTTTATTCTTGATCAATATGAATAGTAACCTTGGTAAATTTTGTTACCACAATAAAGGGTAATCTGGGCTAATTTAGGTTAAAAATAGAATTATAAGGACTATAAAATGACCCTGAAACATGAAAAATAATAATTGAATGAATAAAATTATACCATAAACACCTATTAATTGAAATTAATTCTTTTAATGGACATGTTTCCATGAAATGGGCTTATATAATATTTAAATCAAAGAAAGTCGCAAAATGTCATTTTCCTTTTCTTTAATATCCCTTATGTGTCCACATGGGGACCGAGATATGTCATAAACAAATATAATAGTGAATATTTTAATTAATAAAAATATTTTTATGATTTTAATATATTTTTTATTTTTTAGGTCACTTAGATAAAATTATAGAATTTATAATATATTATTTAATGGAAATTTAAAGATGTAACATTCATGGTTTAAATAATATTAAATTTCAATATATTATTTCCCAGTATATATATTCAATTATATATATTATTGTGAAATATATAATATTTATCTCCATTATATTATTTTATTTTAATTTTTTTGTGAAACAATATGTTCATTAAATAATTACACAACGTTGATATAGTAATTATTTTATTAATGGAAAAATCAAGTAAAATATATTAAATATATACAATAAATATAATATTAGATAATTAATAGGTTAAAAAAAATTTATGACCCTAAACCATTATGGATATAAAAAAAATATTTTTTTCAAAGTTGACTTGTTATCTTGATAATTTTAAAATCCAAATAATGAATACTGTTAAAATTGACACTAATGATATTTCCCCAAAATAATATATTATTAAATAATTTAAAATTTAAAAAAAATATTTAAAAATAAAAATTAATTATAGTTTGATCTATAATTTTATATATTGTTCATTTATTATCTAATTAATATTACAAAACAAAAAATTGCAACCTCTTAATATTGAAGAATTTGTTACCTTTGTTAGAATTAAAATAGGTTAACTAAGAGTTAATCAATATGATAAGGCTTAAAATAATACCAAAACTTTTTTAAAATATATTTTTTGATGATATTAAAATTTTACCTCATATTATATTCAAATCCATATACTTTTTATGGTATTTTAATTTATATTTAATTTATTTTAAATTAATATTTTTATATATTCTAAAAGTGATACTCACCTCAATTATAAAAGGAAACCTCCTCCCTCACTTTTTCATATCACATTTACCCTTATATATAGACCAAAATCTACCAAATTATCTTCTCCACTTCCCTATCCATACACAATAGTTTCTTTTCTTCCCAAAAAAAGAATAAGAGAGTCCTTTAGAGAATATCTAAAGGAGCTGTTTCGAAGAAGAGGTAACCGCTCTAACCGATCACTCTCTTTTTATAATATTCTATAACTCATCTAAATATATGAGATATATCATAAAATAATAACTTAATAATAATTAATATTATAAAATTTTATTATGATTATGAACATTCCACTATATATCCTCTTTCCAATCGAATAAGAATCGAAATTATCGCTTATGTGTAGGTATGGCTTACCATCTCCAGGTAGCGATATAATTAATTTTGCATCACCATATTTTTTGAATGGGAATTATGATAGGTTTAATATTTATATATGATATTTATTAAATAATTATACTTCTATAATGATGATATCATATCTACCTTTTTATCACATATTATTTTGATAATTGATAATGTCATACGTGCGTTCATATGGCTAACCATCTCCACAACGCTATGTGATTAATTTTTCATCTACATTTCACATTGATGTTAATAAGGATTAATTTTATGAATATATATGATATATATAAGATAAAAATGATTCGTTAATTATAATATATCATATAATTTACTTTCTTTTAATATGATAAGAAAGTGAAAAGAACATTCATCTGTACATACAACCTACCGTCCCTATGAATGGTGTATTTTTTCACTCTAACTTTTATGAATGACCATGAATACACATATACTGAATATATATATATATATATATATTATATTAATATCATGTTAATCATTATTGATCTGATGAAATAATGATATATGAAAGATGAACATGGATAACAAGTCAAAACATGAATGAAAAACAAAGTGGTTATTACCCAAAACATGACATTAAAATGGAATTGCTAATAAGCGAGTAACATAAAGTCACAAGTAAATAATATATGGTATTATATATATGAATATTGTTATTTATTATATATATAATAAAATTATACTTATTATATAATAGTTTGAACTTATATTAAGGAAGTCAATATTTAAGGTAAGGGGATTTCTAGTCTCACTTTTATTTCTATGATACTTATGCCATATTCACCACTCGTTTCTTTTGTGTAGTGTATATAATTTACATGAATGTAATATATGATATTTATCTTTGAAATTATGGTTATTTACATTATCATTGGGTGATCTCTCTTTCATGGTTTTTATAGTTCAAAAGTTACTAAATTAGTAAGGGGATTTTGTAACAATTTTCCTTCTTTGAGACATATGTTATGTTATGAACCTAAATTATTTTATGAGGTTTTTATCTTTCACTTTGAAATTTTACATCACAAATATTATTATTTTTACCTGATATTATAAGATTCATTTAATTTTATTCTCTCTTTGGATATAAATATATGTTCTTTCAATTCAATGTTTTCAAACAAATGTTTTAAAAGTGTCTTAAATGATCATTTAGTAATTTTTTAGGAAAAAATTCAAAGATTTTTAAAATAGTTTTCAATGATTAGTTTATAATTTTTAAATGTTTCTTTCAACTAAAAAATTTATCTAAATGTTTTAGGATTTTTAATGTGTATTTCAAGATGGAAATGATATTTTCCTTAGGAATTATTTCAAGTGATCTTTCAAAATCATTTTCATCTAAGATAATATTATTTGACATTACTTATGTTTTTATGGGGATATGATCCAATGATATCATTATTATTATTTCTATAAATATTTTATGTTTATGACACATTGGTATCTATTAATTTTGTTTATTTTCAATGAGTTATGTTATGATGAAATGTTTATGAAACACAATTCATTTTATGGGTTCTGATATGATTTATATTCTTGCACACAAGTATGTATGGTTTTAAATATATGATGTTTGGTTCATATATCTACATAAAATTAATTGTGTAATGATTCATATCTCTTGAGATAAATAGGAATTAGGTGAGGAGTGAACTCAGTTTAGTAACATGGGGATGGAATAGGGAATGAACCTGATTTAGTAAATGAATTTTTCCATTATGATGGTCTTAGTAATGATCCTTGACTAATATATAAATGATTTTATATTATAATGTGAATGTCATAATTTCATGTCTTATGTTATTATCTTATGAAATATGTTCATTGACTCTTTATGAATATCTAAATTTAATTCCATGGTATGATATCATGATCTATGATATAAAACATATGAATTTTAAATGTTTTGTTCATATAATTATGCCTTATGGATATGTTATGATTGACAAAGTTCTTGTTTACCCTTACTGAGCATCTGATATCACCCTTTTCATATGTTTCTTTTCCCTAGGTTATAAAGAAAGGTTTTAGGTAGGAATACTAAAGGGGGTTATTTTTGAGGGACTCATTGAAGAACTTTCACCGGACTAGATGTTTTTGTTCCAAGATTCAAAAGGAAGTAAACTAATATGTTCTTTGTTCACGTGTTTCTATAATGTATGAAGTGTTTTTCAAAAATTATGTAATATCCATGTATGAAAACTATGGGTCATTATATTTCGTATCATGGAAAATGTTTAGTAATCCTTTGAAAACTGGTATGAGAAAACTTTTGTGAGATCCCTATGTATATTAATAAATATATGTTTAGGAATGTATCTAAATATAATTATAAGTATTGTTTAAAATCCTATAATTTTGGTAATGATCCTGAATAATTGATTATTTAACCTGATATGTTATATATTGAA
This sequence comes from Viscum album, assembly GCA_963277665.1. Taxonomy (NCBI): domain Eukaryota; kingdom Viridiplantae; phylum Streptophyta; class Magnoliopsida; order Santalales; family Viscaceae; genus Viscum; species Viscum album. Next base: position 183,322,206 of record OY728155.1, on the reverse strand, counting down.
AGTAATATCCCTTGTTATGTGGTTTTCCAAGTATTGTAAGTGTTTTCACACTATTCTTTTAGGGTTTTAGAAAATAGTTAGAACCATGAGGATTCATGTTAATGGTGAATTTAAATTACAATGAACTGATCTTCCTCGTTATCAACCAAATGAAATTTGAGTTGGAATGAGAAAAATTTTTATTCTGATTAATCATAAATCTCATAATATTATTAATAATCTCAAATTTGGTAAGTTTATTGACCTATCTAATAACTAAAATATGGAGTTTCATGGTGACCACAGAGGAAAGAATGTTTAATTTTACTAATGCAAATCTTGTTGGAAGATTCATCAAGGAGAAGTTTTCAAGGTAACTATAATATTATTCCAGCGTGGAAAAGAAGCAAACAAAGAAATTAATTTTAAATAAAAAAGTTTAGTAAACCTAATGGAGAATGATAATGTTATTCCTAAGTCTTAAATAATATTTAAATGTTTTAAATGTGGAATGTATACGAACTATGAAAATCTATACCCTAGGAGGAAATCTCATGAAAGAATCATGAAGGATTTATGAGTAAGGGTTATATTTTTGAGATGAAGAGAATATGAATGACATATGAGATGAAAGAAGTGTTAAGGAATAAAATGATGAATCATGGTTAACAGTTTAAGAAGATAGTGGAATGATTGTGCGTTAATGTATTGGAAATCAAAAATAATGTGGTAGAATTTATTTTATGGTATTAGGGGATAATGAAACATCTCATGATTATTCCACTCTATTTTTTCCTTAATTATTTAAAAAGAAAATGTTTAATGGTACTAGTAACCATGAATAGTGATTGAGGTTGTAAGGTTGTGTTTTTAGAGAAAAAAATAAGGAAAATATAACCCTTAATATGTGCTTGATGCTGGGAAAGTAATTAGATAAAGAGATTTTTTATTATGATAAAATAAATGGGATATAATTGAATACGTTTGAAATAATGAAAATGTGGTTTATGATATCATGGATCGTGTAACACCCCAAGCTTCCACGGTACGCTTCTCATTGAATAATATAGTAGCGTGTATTGTACGCAACTTCAAGTTCTAACACACTACAACCAATCAAACTAGCCGTTATGAATAGTAATACTCACTTTTTGAAATTTTATAAATTCTATATTTCAAAATGGACTTCATTTTTGGATTCATAATATGGAAATTATCTTAGGGTGAGTTTTTGGTATTTTTCTGAAAAACTTCAATTTTTGATAAATAGTGAAAAACACTAAGTTATGGTTTAAAACCGAATTTATATTTAAATAATTATTTATTATATTTAAATTTATTTTAGGTCCAAAATAGATATATAATACCTATATAAGTTCATTGTAATTCATTGGAGTCAGTTTATAATAATTTTAGATATTTAAAAATTTTATTGAACTTTTTTACTGTCTTTTACCCACCTCCTAGGAGCATTTTCAAATTTACATAAAACATAATTTTACCACTTCTGTGAGTTGAATTTCAAAATTTTGAGAGACACGGTTGATATCAGTAAGTAATGTGTGGTTCAATAAGATGAAAATATTTTTTGGTGAATAGTAACTTTTTTACTTTTATTTACCATAGTTAAAAGTAAATAGGGTAATTAAGGGTAAAAATGATATTATTATTACCCTAACACAAGTCCTAATTCTATTGGATAAGTGTAATTCCACCAAAAACTTCATTAGGAATAAAATATCATCCTTTAGGTCTACTTGGATTAGATTAGAAAATTTATTATTATTTAATTTAAAGAAGAGTTAAAAGTGTTAAATTCAATGTTTAATAACTAAACAATTTTTAATATGGGGTTACACATAGGATAAATTAGACTATAAATATTAATTATAAAGATAAACTATCTCATAAATAATTTTAATTTGTTTATAATTTTTAGACATCAAATAATTAAATTTATTTATGACACAATGATGACGCAGTAATTACCTAATTAATAAAATATTAAAATAATTAATATTATAAATATCCAAATAAAATTAGTTTTTAGACTTTTTATGAATTCTACTAATTTTCTTAGGTTAATATGACATTTTAGGGTTGGTTTGATGTTTTTTTTTGAAGTAATAATACTGTGATGAATTTAGAGAAAACAAATTACCAAATAGTGTTTAAATTGACATAAAAGAGTTTTTAAAACAAATATTATATTATTAGTTGATCTTCTTTTCCTAAAAATCTAAGTTTCTACCAAAATACTTATATAATGATAGGTGTATCATTAATGAAACACTTGGGGTTCTCTTGGAGGTTTATATTAAGTTTATTAACCATATAATATAAAAATACAAAGAGACATGGTAAATGTCAAACTATTTAACTAAGAGTTAAATCTAAAAGATAAAGTTAATATAATGACCCAAACCATTCTAAAACTTTTTGGTTGAATGTTTTTCGACCCATACCCACATTATCCTTTAAATAATTCATTTTTTATCCATTATAAACTGAAAATTATTTTATTACAAAATAATATTTCAAGCTTTTCCTAAAGTGCCACTCACCCCTCTTATAAAAGGACACTCCCCCTTCTCTCTAATTCACACCTTAAAAGCCATTTGGCTGGGCCAAAACCTGTCCAAATACCCTCTCAACTGTCATACCTTCATCCTAGAGGAATTCCTTTAGTAAAAAAGCCATTTTAAGGATCCCTTTTGATCAAATCAAACGGAAGAACCTGAAGAAGAGGTAAATATCTCATCACCTCTTTCAAGTTCCCTTCTTCTTACACTTCATCTTTCTTTGTTGTTTCCATACTAAAATAACAACTATAGTATCATATATATATTTTGATCTTATTAAAAATATGGTACAACCATATTCATTATTCTATCCATCCTTTGAATAACATGTCACCATACATGCGTACGTACGACTTACCATCTCCACGTCGTGGTGTAATTGTTATTCAATACATTATTATTTGGATGGGTATAATAATGATGTTTAATTGCTGTAAATAATGAATATAATATGATAATTATTATTTATATATGATATACCATCAAATTATATATTATTTTAATATCAAAAGAATGATATTGTCGCTCATGCATAAGTACGGATTACCGTCTCCACGAACGTGATGAGATTCATTCCCCATGGTATCCATTCTAGAAAAATTTCAATTAGACGATTAAAAATAATGTTTAAATACTTAATATGTAAGGACCCGTAAATTTCAAGGAAATTTTTTTTTCTTAATTTTCTTTGGAATTTTACAAGAGCGCAGTTTCTGACGGCACCTGATTCCGAGGCCCGGTGTGCCCGGAATCATTTTCTGAAGTTTGGCTCGGGTACGTTCAGTGAACGGACGAGCGGGTTTTTCTAACTTTTCAAACGGTGCCCGGAATCAAATTCTGAGGGCACCGATGAAATTGCAGCACCGGTATTCGCTTAGAACCGCCTCTTCCGGAGTTTCGTTTGCTTGAGAGTGGTTTTTAATTTTCGGGCTTAAAGTTAAGAAATAAAATAATTTTTCGACAACTTCATTTTATTTCACTTAAGCCACTTGGAAGCCACTTGAAGCCACATAAAAGCGGCTTAAACTGAGTTGAACAAGATAAGGTACTATCCAGAAATATTCTACCCTCTTGGTAGGATATTTGTGAGGTGGGGCCCACACGATCCCCCGCCGTTTCTTTCCGCTAAGTAACGCACCCGCAAAAACCCGTCATTATGAAAGTCAACTGACGTGTTTTCTTAAAATCTTAACGCACCATTTAATTGGGCAGTTTATTTCGTGAATTAAATGGGCAGTTTCTTTCGTTGAATTAATTCAACGAATTGATGGGTCGTTACTTACCTTTTTCGTTTGTTGCCGTAATAATAAAGTAAGACCAACAAGGTATTTTGAGGGATTACTCGTTGAGAGGCTTGACAGAATCCTTGAGCTTTCATCCTCCTTCGCGAAGAAGGCGAAGAACGCGAAGAACGCCAGCCTCCGACGAAGAACGCCGAACCTGTGGAAGTCGACGACGCGACGCCATGTTCCGCGACGCCGACGTTCCCTTCCTGCAACGTTCTTCTGCGACGTCTCTTCCTCCGCAACGAATCTTCGATCAGCTGCATGAGGTAAGAGTCTCGGGTTTTCTTTTTAATCTCCCTTATGGTTTTTAACGAAACACAGATTTAATTATTTATAATTAAATCTGTTTTTTCTTGGTCCGTTGAGTTTACCGACTCAACGCCGTCTTCCACGACGACGCGACGCCTTCCACGACGATCAATTTCCGCGAATAACACTCAAGCGCGACGACTACGAGTTATGGACTTTATTTTTGGAAATGCCCCTTTTTTCCAGTGTTGTTTCCGCTCAAAATGAAGAACCCGTTTCACAAACAATTTTCATTTCATTAAAATTGTTTTCGGATATGTATTCATATGTTGAATATTGTTTCTTCCATTGTTTTTATCTAACGCGGAGGGTGCGGGCCAAACGAACACGGCCCGACAACCCTCCGCCGTTCTTCGTGGTTGTGCAGATTTGGTGGGCGACGACAATCGTGATGCAAGGGCGATCTGACGATCCCGCAGTGAAGAACGGAACCCAGGGAGGAGCAACGGCGCAGACGGGAAGAAAATCGGGCCACTGGAGCGACTCCGACGGCCCGCGGAAGCTGGTGGCGGCGCGGGTCGCCGTCACAGTGGCGCCGGTGCCCGGAGGGGGCGGTGCCCGGCGCGCCGCCAGACGAGACCGCCGCGGCACCGGCCGCGGCGGCGACGCTCGCGAACCCGCGGCCGCGCGGGTCCGGTCGCCAGGGAGACACCCCGCGGGTGCCGCGGGGGTGTCACGCGGGGGCGGCGGCTCCCCCCCCCCCCCCCCCGCGTCACTCGGGACGCGGCTTCAGCTGCGTCCCGCTGTCTGGCTGACACCTCGTGGGTGCCGCGGGGGTGTCACGCGGGGCGGTGGCTCCCCCCTCATCGGCCGCTCGGCCGAGCCGGGCCGGGCTGGCTGAGCCAGACCGGTCCGACGGGGTCCGACCGGGTCGGACCGGGTCAGACCAGGTCTGACCGGGTGCGGCCGACCCAGGGGGGCTCGGGCCGGGTCGGCCCGGGCCCAGCCCCCCCCTTCTTCGGACAGTTTTCGTTCAAATGCCCGTAACTTGAGCTACTAGCCTCCAATCTACTCGCCGTCAGCGGAAACGCGATCTTTGGATCGAGACGGTCGTTTCGGTATATCGCACTCAAGGTTTTGGAATACTTTGGGTTCGGCCAGGTTGGTTCGTACACGAAACCAACCGGGCCCTGGGAGCGGAAACGCTCATATCTTGAGCTACAGACGTCTGATTGATGTGCCGTAAGCTTTGTTGATTTACCCTAAGTGATAAGGATCTTCTGGCATACTCCGCCCGAGGTTTGGATGCAGGTGGAGTACGGTCGGGTTGGTTTTTCCTTAAAAACCAACCGGGCCCTGGGACGAAAAAGCCAATAACTCTCAGACCGGGCGTCCGATTGACGCGCCGTCTGCGACGTTTAGTTCCGGTTGATGATACGGAACTTTTGGGTACATCAGCTTCGGACTTTGTGATAGTTGATGTATCGGCCTCTCGGCTCGTGGAGCGGACCCTCCCGAATGAGCTTGCTGTGTGCGGGAACCCTAGTGCTGGCTCCGACTGCTTCTTCGACAGCGACAACTGTGCAGAGATCCTCCGTGGACTCCGACGACGACCGTGCAGAGAGCCTCAGTGGACTGCGGTGATGACTGTGCAGAGATCCTCAGTGGACTGCAATGACTACTGCACCCAGCGATCCTGCATGGATCAATACTACAGGTCCTATGTGGGCCCGGTCCTGTGTGGGCCCGATCCTGTGTGGGTCCGATCCTGTGTGGGTCAGCGCTCAGCGGTTCTGTGTGAGCCAGCGCCTACAGGTCCTGTGTGGGCCTGATCCTGTGTGGGTCATTGCGGGGGTTAGTTACATATCGATCCTTTGTGGGTCCGACGACTTAGATGGATCAGTGATCATCTTTATCGTCATCCGAATAAGTATACCTGTGTGAGCTGAATCATGTGTTACTCTCCTTTTTGGATTGTGTTGTGCTATTCTGTGTGGATTTACTGTTTACTCTCCTTTGTGGATTGTGTTGAGCTATCCTGTGTGGATTTACTATTTACTCTCCTTTGTGGATTGTGTTGTGCTATCCTGTGTGGGTATACGTTTGCTTTCCTGTGTGGACTGGGTTGTTCTTGGGCTCGGACGTTGGAGCCGAACAGGAATTGATGACTTAGGTATATGTATGGGCATATACCTAAGCCGTGTCAGATGTTACTTTGTGATTGTACCTTTCCTTTGTGGATTATCCTTTGTGGATTTCGGGAGACATTTGGGGGTCTCGGGGTCCCTACTGAGTAGCTTATACTCACCCCTGCAGGGCTTTGCCCGCACTTCGTTGTGTTGGTTGCAGACGACGGACAGCACTGATCGTGGTGGAGGCGTGCGGAGCAAGACGGTACCTGGAGGTGGACCACTGGGCGGGACGCACTAGGAGCGGACGACTGGACCGAGGAGCTATGGAGGCTATCTGTACCCACCCTTCAGGTGGGACTTCCAGAGGACGACTCGACACTGCGGCTTTTACTTTTCAGTTGCTGTTTTTCTTTGCAGTTGTACTTTACAGTTGGGCTTGTATTTCCGGCCCCTTTTACTTTCAGCACATCTTGTTACAGTTTTTACTTAGTGTTTACTTTTCCGCTTGCTTACTCTGTGGTGCTTGTTTACTTTTCAAAGGAAATGCCTTCCCTTTTGTTGGGATTTACGCCTTGGTGCTAGTCGCCAGCCCCTGGTCTATGGAAGGCGGGCTTGGGGTAGTCACGGCACGGGCCCCGAGGACGGGTCGTGACAAATTGGTATCAGAGGGGTCGGTTCTACCGCAGACTCTGATCTTTCTTCTATCTGAAGCAATAGTGTTTGGCGTATTGGGTGTGGTTATCAGTCCAGGGAGTCTAGTGTTGGTGCAGTGGCCGACGTATCCGTACACCAGGACCCTGACTTCTGATTTCCGACTTAATGCACGAAAACATTGATTGCATGTGTGTTTCAAGTTTTCTTTGTGATTACTTGTGTTAGATCACCAGGTATACTATTCTGACCGTGGCGCACTTGTTTCCTTTTCAGGATGGCCCCACGACGTCAGCCAGCTAGGGTTTTGAGAGTAGAGCGCGACGACAGCCCTCCAAGCGACGAGGCCTCGGTACAGGGCCCGTTGACAGTAGAGGCACCGATGGTACCTTTACCCGCTGAGCCCCCGATGCTTCCAGCGCCGATCGCTGATGATGCACGATGCCTCGGATCACTGCACGAGTTCCAGTGCCAGCGACCACCCAGGTTCCGTGGGGAGACGGACCCCCAGGTAGCCGAGGACTGGCTGGAGGCGGTCGTCCGAGTTTTCAGGCTAGTGAGGACACCAGCAGACCTCATGGTGATCCTCGCGGCGAGCCTACTGCACGCAGCAGCAGGACGATGGTGGAGCTTGATGCTCTAGGTACACGATGAGGCCTCCCTCATCTGGACGGACTTTGAGAGCCTCTTCCACTCAAAGTTCGTCCCAGCCACCCTCCGTGCGGTGTGCATTCAGGATCTTCTTCAGCTGCGGCAGGGCAGCTTGTCAGTCGCCCAGTACGCAGCGAGGTTCACAGATCTTTCTCGCTACTCGACCGACATGGTACGGGACCCCTTCTTCCAGGCCCGGACCTTCGAGCAGGGTTTGAGACACGAGATCAGGGCATCGCTGATCTCTCTCAGCATTCCGACCCAGGCAGGTGTGTTGGAGCGAGCCCTTCTGATCGAGAGCTTTCTGGCTGAGTCTACAGCGAGACCTACCGCAGGGCGGCATGTGGCGGAGTCTTCGGCAGCGGGTAGCCGACGGATGACTTAGGGTTCCAGGAAGACCAGACCTTCTGGCAGACGACTTCGGGACACTGGCTCAGTACTGTGGGGCACACAGCGCGGAGCCAGTCTTCCGAGAGGCAGGCAGAGCTACGAGTGCGGCGGGCAGGGCCACATGGCTCGTGACTGCCCGACCCGTCGTACCGAGGGGCAGCAGATGGTGGAGGGACCACCCAGGCAGAGGCAGAGGGTTGACCGTGGTGGTCCACAGGGAGGAGGCGGACGAGGAAGAGGAGCTGGCCGAGCAGCAGGTGGTGGGCGACGCTTTGAGGCTCTGCCACCACCACCACCAGGAGGCCCGCCCCGACTACAGGGAGCTGGCGGGCAGAGACAGGCACAGCTCCAGGCAGTGGAGGCCTACGACCACGGCACACCAGAGATGATTCGAGGTATGATCTGTGTCTATTCCACCCTTGCTGCACTTCTTATAGACACAGGATTGAGTCACTCTTTCATAGCCACTGCCCTTGTTCGGAGCTCGGAGATTCCGACAGAGCCGTTGGCTCGATCCTTACGGCTAGAGACCCCTACGGGAGAAGACTCGACGATTACGCACTGGTGCCGGCAGTGTGAGCTTACTCTAGGAGGCGAGAGCTTCGGCTGGGATCTTCTTGTAGTAGCATCGAGGCCTTACGACGTCATCTTGGGCATGGATTGGTTATCTACAGTCCATGATCAGATTGAGTGTTTTAGGCGCAAGGTGCGATGTGTGCGCACCGATGGGAGCAGGTTCACCTTCACCGGCGAGAAGGGAGCCTTAGCAGCCCAGGATGGACTCACGCAGAGGAGAGGACAGCCCATCACCCATCAATTGGCTAGCCTCATCCTTGGAGAAGTTGACGTGCGGAGTCTCGGTTTTCCTGCAGTGGTGGATCAGTATGCGGACGTCTTCCCCGACGACATTCCAGGGCTACCTCCTCATAAAGAGGTAGACTTTTATATTGACCTGTACCCCGGGACATCCCCGATATCCACTCCAGTGTATCAGATGGCCCCCGCTGAGCAAGAGAGCTACGGGTGCAGTTGGAGGACTTGCAGGGCAAGGGGTTCATCCGACCTAGTGTTTCACCCTGGGCTTCCCCGATTTTGTTCGCCAAGAAGGCGGACGGGAGCTTGCAACTGTGTGTTGACTATCGCTGCCTGAACCAGGTGACAGTGAGGAACAATTATCCGCTGCCGAGGATTGATGACCTCTTCGATCAGCTCAATGGTAGCACGGTGGTTCTCGAAGATAGACCTCAGATCAGGCTATCATTAGCTCAGAGTTCGAGACGAGGATGTGCAGAAGATGACCTTCAGGTATCGGTATGGCCACTATGAGTTCTTGGTTATGCCTTTCGGTGTAACCAACGCTCCAGCAGTGTTCATGAGCCTCATGAACAGTATCTTCCAGCCATACCTCGATCTATTTGTCGTGGTCTTCATCGACGACATTTTGGTGTACTCGATGACGGAGGAGGAGCACGCCTACCACCTGCGGGTTGTACTAGACACACTCCGAGTGCACCAGCTTTATGGAAAGCTATCGAAGTGTCAGTTCTGGTTATGTGAGGTCCACTTCTTGGGGCACGTCATTTCTGAGGCGGGAGTTGCAGTGGATCCCGCGAAGATCGAGGCAGTGCTAGCTTGGGAGCCACCTAGGAGCGTGACGGAGGTGCGGAGTTTCTTTGGTCTAGCCGGATACTATCGGAGATTCGTGCCGGAATTTTATAGAGTTGCGGCGCCACTCTCAGCGTTCACGAAGAAGGGGAAACCCTTCCTGTGGTCAGACAGATGTCAGCAGAGCTTCCAGGAGCTGAGGCAGAGATTGACCAGCGCACCTATCTTGAGGTTGCCTGAGGAGGGAGTTGGATACGTAGTCTACTGCGATGCATCAGGGACCGGACTCGGGTGTGTCCTGATGCAGGAGCGGGTCGTGATTTCCTACAGATCATGTCAGTTGAGGCCACATGAGCATAACTACGCTACCCATGACCTGGAGTTGGCATCAGTGGTCTTCGCTCTGAAGACATGGCGGCACTATCTGATGGGTGAGCGCTTTACAGTCTTTTCTGACCACCAGAGTCTCAGGTACATCTTCTCTCAGAAGGACCTGAACCTGAGACAGTAGCGATGGCTCGAGTTCCTCCATGACTATGACATTGAGATAGTCTATACTCCTGGGAAGGGGAACGTGGTAGCCGATGCCCTCAGTAGGAGGACGGGCATCCAGCTACTTGAGGAGGCGACAGAGCAGCTAGCCGCTTTGCAGATATCATTCATGGATAGAGATGGAGTAGCCTTCCTTCAGTCTCTCACTGTCTCTCCTCAACTTCTACAGCAGGTCAGAGAGGCTCAGCGTGGGGATGCTAACTGTGAGACACGGCGTGCACAGATATCCTCAGGGTAGGCACCTGATGGCTTCTCCTTGGGAGCAGAGAACGGCATCCTTTTCAGAGGATGTGCCTTGGTACCAGTCTCTTTACGAGAGGAGGTACTGAGAGAGTTTCACACTTCTCCTTTAGCGGTACATCCTGGAGTGGCGAAGATGTACCAGGATCTCAGACGGCAGAACTGGTGGCCGGGCATGAAGAAGGCTGTGGCAGAGTTCGTTTCACGGTGCCTCACCTGCCAGCAGGTGAAGGCAGAGCATCAGGTACCAGCAGGCTTGGTACATCCCTTGGAGGTCTCGGAGTGGAAGTGGGACGAGATATCTATAGACTTCATGACTGGACTGCCACGCACTTCCAGAGGTCACGACTCCATTTGGGTGATTGTTGACCGACTCACCAAGTCAGCACACTTCTTACCCATCCGAGAGCAGGGCTCAGTGGAGAGCTTGGGGCGTCTCTACGTTCAGGAGATTGTACGGCTTCACGGTGTGCCATCGACTATCGTCTCTGATCGGGACGCTCGTTTTACTTCCCGGCTTTGGAAGCGGTTGCAAGAGGCGTTCGGGACGCAGTTACGTCTGAGCACCGCCTTTCACCCTCATACGGATGGTCAGATGGAGAGGACCATTCAGACTCTCGAGGACATGCTTCGCACATGTGTCCTCGACTTTGGTCGTAGCTGGGAGGGCCACCTACCCTTAGTGGAGTTCGCGTACAACAACAGCTACCACTCCACCATCGGGATGGCACCCTACGAGGCATTGTACGGCAGGCCTTGCAGATCTCCATTGTGCTGGACAGACCCTGGGGAGTCAGCACTTGTGGGACCAGAGATGGTCCGGGCCACGATAGAGAAGGTCCAGGTCATCCAGGAGCGGATGAGGACAGCTCAGAGCCGGCAGAAGTCATATGCTGACAGGAGGCGGAGGCCACTAGAGTTCGAGGATGGCGACCACGTCTTCTTGCGTGTCTCACCTCGACTTGGTTTGTGGAGATTTGGCCGAGGCGGCAAGTTGTCTCCATGCTTCATTGGACCATTCCAGGTCCTCAGCAGGGTTGGCGAGATGGCTTATCGCCTGGATCTACCACCTTAGTTGCACCGGGTGCACGATGTCTTCCACATATCTCAGCTCATGAGATACATGCACGACCCGACACACATCATCGACCATGGGGGGATAGACGTGGATCATGGGGTGAATTTTGCAGAGGTCCTAGTGGAGATAGAGGATCGACAGGAGCGGGTCCTACGTGGGCGATCGATTCCTCTTGTGCGCATCAGATGGCAGCATGGGAACCTCCAGGAGAGCACATGGGAGCGGGAGGCTGAGATGCATGCTCAGTACCCACATTTGTTTCCCTAGTTTTTGATGTATCTTTACGGGGACATAAATCCCTGAGGTAGGAGTAATGTAAAGACCCGTAAATTTCAAGAAATTTTTTTTTTCTTAATTTTCTTTGGAATTTTACAAGAGCGCAGTTTCTGACGGCACCTGATTCTGAGGCCCGGTGTGCCCGGAATAATTTTTCGAAGTTTGGCTCGGGTACGTTCAATGAACGGACGAGCGGGTTTTTATAACTTTTGAACCGGTGCCCGGAATCGAATTATGAGGGCACCAATGAAATCGCAACACCGGTATTCGCTTAGAAATGCCTCTTACGGAGTTGCGTTTGCTCGGGAGTGGTTTTTAATTTTTGGGCTTAAAGTTAAGAAATAAAATAATTTTTCGATAACATTATTTTATTTCACTTAATCTACTTGGTAGCCACTTGAAGCCACATAAAAGCGGCTTAAACTGAGTTGAACCGGATAAGGTACTATCCAGAAATATCCTACCCTCTTAGTAGGATATTTGTGAGGTGGGGCCCGCACGAGCCCCCGCCGTTTCTTTCCGCTAAGTAATGCACCAGCGAAAACCCGTCATTATGAAAGTCAACTGACGCATTTTCTTAAAATCTTAAAGCACCATTTAATTGGGTGGTTTATTTCGTGAATTAAATGGGCGGTTTCTTTCATTTAATTATTTCAATGAATTGATGGGTCGTTACTTTCCTTTTTCGTTTGTTGGCGTAATAATAAAATAAGACAAACAAGGTCTTTTGAGGGATTACTCGTTGAGAGGCTTGACAGAATCCTTGAGCTTTCATCCTTCTTCGTGAAGAACGCGAAGAACGCGAAGAACGCTGGCCTCCGACGAAGAACGCCGAACCCGTGGAAGTCGACGACGCGACGCCGTGTTCCGCGACGCCGACGTTCCCTTCCTGCAACGTTCTTCTGCGACGTCTCTTCCTCCGCAAAGAATCTTTGATCAGCTGCTAGAGGTAAGAGTCTCGGTTTTTCTTTTTAATCTCCCTTGTGGTTTTTACCGAAACACGGATTTAATTATTTATAAATAAATCTTCTGTTTCTTGGTCTGTTGAGTTCGCCGACTCAACGCCGTGTTCCACGATGACGCGACGCCTTCCGCGGCGATCAATTTCCGCGAAGAACGCTCACATGCGACGACTACGAGGTAGGAATTTTATTTTTGGAAATGCCCTTTTTTTCCCGTGTTGTTTCCTCTCAAAATGAAGAACCCGTTTCATAAACAATTTTCATTTCGTTAAAAAAAATTTCGGATATGTATTCATATGTTGAATATTGTTTCTTCCGTTGTTTTTATCTAACGTGGAGGGTGCGGGCCAAACGAACACGGCCCGACAACCCTCCGCCATTCTTTGTGGTTGTGCGGATTTGGCAGGCGACGACAATCGTGACGCAAGGGCGATCTGACGATCCCGCAGTGAAGAATGGAACCCGGGAGGAGCAACGGCGCAGACGGGAAGAAAATCGGGCCACCGGAGTGACTCTGGCGGCCCACGGAAGTCGGCGGCATCGCGGGTCACCGGCACGGCGGCGCCGGCGCCCGGAGGCGGCGGTGCTCGGCGTGTCGCCGTAGGAGACCGCCGCGGCACCGGCCGCGGTGGCGGTGCTTGCGGACCCGCGGCCGTGCGGGACGCGGCTGAGGCCGCGTCCGGTCGCCAGGGAGACACCCCGCGGGTGTCGCAGGGGTGTCACGCGGGGGCGGCGGCTCCCCCCCGCGTCACTCGAGACGCGGCTTCAGCCGCGTCCAGCTGTCTGGCCGACACCCCGCGGGTGCCGCGGGGGTGTCACGCGGGGCGGCGGCTCTCCCCACGTCGGCTGCTCGGCTGAGCCGGGCCGGGTTGGTCGAGCCAGACCGGTCCGACCGAGTCGGACCGGGTTCAGCCGACCCAGGGGGGGGGGGGGTCGGGCCTGGTCGGCACGGGCCCGGACCCCCCGTCTTCGGACGGTTTTCGTTTGAATGCCTATAACTTGAGCTACGGGCCTCCAAACGACTCGCCGTCAGCGGAAACGCGATCCTTGGGTCGAGACGGTCATTTCAGTATATAGCACTATAGGTTTAAGAATACTTTAGGTTCGGCCGGGTTGGTTCGTACACGAAACCAACCGGGCCCTCGGAGCGGAAACGCTCATATCTTGAGCTACGGACATCCGATTGACGTGCCGTCAGCTTTGTTGATTTCCCCTAAGTGAGACGGATCTTTTGGCATACTCCGACCGAGGTTTGGACGCAGGTGGAGTACGGTCGGGTTGGTTTTGCCATAAAAACCAACCGGGCCCCTTGGACGAAAAAGCCAATAACTCTCAGACCGGGCGTCCGATTGACGCGCCGTCTGCGACGTTGAGTTCCTGTTGACGATACAGAACTTTTGGGTACATCAGCTTCGGACTTTGTGACAGTTGATGTGTCGGCCTCTCGGCTCGTGGAGCGGACCCTCCCGAACGAGCTTGCTATGTGCGGGAACCCTAGTGCTGGCTGCGACTGCTTCTTCCACAGCGACGATTGTGCAGAGATCCTCCATGGACTCTGATGACGACCATGCAGAGATCCTCAGTGGACTGTGGAGACGACTGTGCAGAGATCCTCAGTGGACTACGACGACTACTGCACTCAGCGATCCTGCGTGGATCAGTGCTACAGGTCCTGTGTGGGCCCGGTCCTGTGTGGGCCCAATCCTATGTGGGTCCGATCCTGTCTGGGTCAGCGCTCAACGGTTCTGTGTGAGCCAGCGCCTACAGGTCATGTGTGGGCCTGATCCTGTGTGGGTCATTGCGGGGGTTAGTTATCTATCGATCCTTTGTGGGTATGACGACTTAGATGGATCAGTGATCATCTTTATCTTCATCCGAAGAAGTATACCTGTGTGAGCTGAATCATGTGTTACTCTCCTTTGTGGATTGTGTTGAGCTATCCTGTGTGGATTTACTATTTACGCTCCTTTGTGAATTGTGTTGAGCTATCCTATGTGGATTTACTATTTACTCTCCATTGTGGATTGTGTTGTGCTATCCTGTGTGGGTATACGTTTGCTTTCCTGTGTGGACTGGGTTGTGCTTGGGCTCGGACGTTGGAGCCGAACGGGAATTGATGACTTCGGTATATGTATGGGCATATACCTAAGCCGTGTCAGATGTTACTTTGTGATTGTACCTTTCCTTTGTGGATTATCCTTTGTGGATTTCGGGAGACCTTCGGGGGTCTCGGGGTCCCTACTGAATAGCTTATACTCACCCCTGCACGGGCTTTGCCCGCAATTCGTTTTGTTGGTTGCAGACGACAGACATCACTGATCGTGGTGGAGGCGTGCGGAGCAGGACCGTACCTGGAGGTGGACCACTGGGCGGGATGCACTCGGAGCGGATGGTTGGACCGAGGAGCTGTGGAGTCTATCTGTACCCACCCTTCAGGTGGGACTTCCAGAGGACGGCTCGACGCTACGACTTTTACTTTTCAGTTTCTGTTTTTCATTTCAGTTGTACTTTACAGTTGGGTTTGTATTTCCGGCCCCTTTTACTTTCAGCACAACTTGTTACAGTTTTTACTTAGTGTTTACTTTTCCGCATGCTTACTCTGTGGTGCTTGTTTACTTTTCAAAGGCAATGCCTTCCCTTTTGTTGGGATTTACGCCTTGGTGCTAGTCGCCAGCCCCTGGTCTATGGAAGGCGGGCTTGGGGTAGTCACGACACGGGCCCCGAGGATGGGTCGTGACATAATATCATTATTAATATGAATAATATACATCTTATCCTAAACAAACATTACTTACGTAACAAACCATATAAAGGAAAATAAATCAGTTAACACCCGAAACGATGATAATACTAAGATATTATTAACAAAGAAATATTAAAAGATAATATATGATATCATATTAATGTAAATGATTCTTATATAATTTAATAACAATTAATTCATCATTATACAAGTGGTTAACCTACCCTCTACCAAGGAAAAGTACAAGGTAATGGTTAATTCTACAACCTCTTCATTATTCAAGGTTCTTTATATGTAATTATCTACTGGGACCTCTTTATCTTCCACATCCGTGCTTTCCTAAAACATTATTCCAAAACATTTTAACTACTTACTAGACTATGGGATAAATTCATTTATACCCTTATTTGACCTTATACATTTTGAAAAGAATCTTTTTATTGTTTTCCAAATAAGTTACTTTATGACCTTTTCGTCAAAATTAAGGTAAGAATGTTTTTTTTAACTTATACGAAGGGTGCAGATATATTCCACCATTATAACATTGTCAAATCTTCCCCTACAAGATTATAAGAATATTTTTGAAATAAAGTTTTTCTTTTATAATTATTTAACTTTAAAGGATTTCAAAAAAATAATGAGATACTTCTCTCAAACAGTTTTGATTTCATCCATGTCAACATCCTTTAATGGGTTTTAATCTTGTTTGAAGTTGATTCCTTATGATACTAATATTCCATTTTGTATTGAAGGTTTTGTGATATTTTTTTACTATGTATGTGTTATTTTTCTACCATTCATGGTTTATGGATAATGTATTAACATTTTGTATGCTAGTTGTAATACAAATGTTTATGTTATGTTTAAAACGTTTCATATGAGGAATGCATTGGAGTTAGTAAGTGACAGGTGGAGCTTACTATAGCTCCTCGATACATTGGTAGGTCTCATGAGACAAAATAGTGTCTTGTTTCAAGGCCTTGACAAAATCTAATTTTTTGTCTTGGCACAAGGCCTTGACTATGTGGTTATAAATGTCTGGAATTATGCATTCCATCATTATAAAAGTGGCTATTGATATTGAATGTGATTATTAGACTAGTAGAATATCCATGTGAGTATGTAAATGGAATTATTTTGATTTATATTTTCCATATTATGAGGAATTTTACATTGAAAAGGATTTTGTTTTAGTTCTATACATTGCCTTAAATGTTTACGCTTGTTTATGAAATTTTCCGCTATATTGTTATCCTTACAGAGCATTTGAGCTCACCACTTTCTATGTTTTATTTTTCCCAGGATGCGAATAATTATATTATGATAGACCAGCAGGGATAGTCTATGGGATCCTAGTGTTGTCCATGGAAACAATTTTGTTGTAGTTTTCCATTTTATGATGTAATTTCAACCTTATGAATGTATCTATTACTTCTAAGTCTACTAAACTAATCAGTATTTTGAGAGTTGATCTTTTGTGATTATTCCAATGTTATATAATAAGGCACCAACTCTGGGTAACTAGGATCGGGGTGTTATAGATCAAGTTTATATATTTTTTGTATCTATGGTTTGATTAAATAGTTAATTTTTAAAAGAATTCATGTTTTCACTATGGTTATATATTAATTTATTTTATTATCATTCCTCAAGAGAATACATGATAATTGTCTTCATGTGTTTGGTGTGTAACAATTTATAGCTATGTCATGTTTTTTGGGGGATTAATGATTAATTGATTTTTTAAATTTAGTGACCTTCTTTTTAATGTTTTAGATTTTAATATTTTGGGAGGATCATAAAGGTAACCATTTATGAAATTCATTAGATTGGAATTTGTATGTGGTTTTTAATATTAAAGTATTATCTCTTTGTATAATTATTTAAGCATATTGGATAACCTATGTAAAACTTTTTGTTGTGATGTGAATATAAATGGAATAATATATCATTCTATGGTGCACATGATATAACACCCTGACCCTAGAATCCGGGAGGTGGTGGCTTACTTTATTACATTTTCATGATTAGAAGGAATCAAATCCTGAAGGACTATTTATTTTTTCAGTTTTGGAAAAACATTTTACAAACATGATACACATAATAAATTAGTAAATGAAAATAAAACATGATATATAATAAAATTAAATTACTGGTATCCTTGAAATCTTATTCCAATATTTATTCTTCATAACCATGGGAAGGGAAACATAATTAGGGCAAGATCAAATGCTCAGTAAGAGTAAATAAAGTGGAATTAAAAAATTAATTAATGAGAATAATAGACATGGTAAGGTGAATAAATGATAACAATTTCTATTCAAATAACTTGATCATGCATAATTAATATGGAAATGTAAGAAACTGAAACACATGAAATTTAATCAATAAAATGAGTATAAAATGCATCCATTAATATGTTAAAGAAAATATATCATGAATAAATAACAACTGAGTATAAATGAGGTAAATGATTAATTATTGTATGTCAGGTTAACTAGGTACATGGTGCCTTTACCATCAAGACCTTTCCCAAAATGGTTTAGCATATTGGGTAAAAACCTATTTCATTGGGCCAACTAATTCGTGTCCTAAAACTACTGAAGCATCGAAGGGATATCTATAACCAGCCACCACCCATTTCATAACTTTAGAAATAATTCCACATATATTGAATAATCAATTTAACTCATGAAAAATGTGCCTTATAAAATATTAGTATTGAGTAAAAGATACGTATTTATCAATAATTTCCCAATTAACCAAATAACATCCAAAGTGAACACTGTATGTAAAATGGTATAAGGCTTAAAAAATAATAATATCCATTTTATGAGAATATTGATATTTAATAAAAACATAATGTACAATAAAATTGATCATAAAAGAAATGATTATTTAAAGATAAAGTTAACAATCAAAAAATAATGTGAGATTACAAAGGTAATCATTAAACACATTCTTGAGTAAAATAATCATTAAACTTTTCAAAGTTTCCCATACCACCTTAAAACAATTGAATCATAATCCCCAAGAAGGAATAACATTAAATTAATGTTTTAAATTCCATGAATATAAAATGATTCATGATATAATACATCAAAAGGGGAAGTATATAAACCAATCAAAATATGTAAGTGGTGTAAATGTTGTATTCATCACTGAAATAAAAGCGAGATAAGAATCCCTTACCTTGAGTCTAAATTGTCACATATGCCATTATATTCTTGAACAATAAACTTATGTTAATTATTTACTTGATTCATAAATTTTTTTCAAGTTAATTATTACTTTTAATTCACATATTATAATGTTTTTTACAACTACATCAACAATTATGTTTACGTCCGGTGTTTTAACCAAATTTCATTCATGTTTTAAAAAAGACTTTGGTAGGTCAAATATGGTCAAAGGGGTCATTATATAAAAATCTCAGGAATAATTATCAGGAAATAATTATCATATTTATACATAAATTATACTTTAAAAACTAATCATGAAATGTTGTCATTAAAATGAATGTACGTTACAATCATAGAGATAACAGGTCGTATTTACACATGAGTAACGCTACCATATTTCAATGATTTTTATGGAAAGAATATAAGTAAAATTATTTCATTACAGAATTATAATTATATCATAAATACCATGTTATTTAATAATATATAAATATATATATAATTCTTATGATGTATTAGGAGTCACATCACATGAAGGAGGCGACAGTCCACATGTCCATGAATAACGTTATCGCCTTTTTGTGTGTGAAAAGGGTAATAAATAAAAAAATATATTATATTTATATAAATATAATTATTTAATTAATATAAAATATATTTCATTTATTTCTCATATTTTTTAATTAAACCAATCTCTAATTCATTCCATGTAATGGGTGAATGTATCACATCGATTTGAAGAGACGGTAGTACACACTTCCACAAACAATGTTATCATATTCTCACCAAATGGAATGAATAAATATTTGTGTTATATAAAAATTAAAGATGAATAAAGAAATTAAAAATATCATAATTATGAAATATAAAAAAATTCCCATCATAATTCTCACCATGATAGGTGGTAAAGGAAAAAATGAATATTCATCGTTTTGTGAGGTGATAGTCCACCATACACACGAATGGTACGTTCATTACCCATTAGATGAAAGTGTGTGTGAGTGTAGGTAGAACCATTTGAATAACCAAATATCAGTATATTAATTATAATAAGTTATTTATATAATCAGGGAATAGTAATAATTTAATATTTTGAGAAATATATAAAAGGAAAGTGATCATTGAAGGATGTTATCTCATTTTTGGGTAACTCATTTTTGTTTATACTAAAAGACCACGTTGAATTCTATTCTACCCAAGGTAAGGATTATAGTGTGATGGAAGGGATTTTTGGGAGATTATTTTAGAATAGTTTTTGTGATCCAAATATCATTATATGTGTGAATAAGTGGGAGGGGTGAGTGCCTTTTATAGTGTAGGAAGAGTGACATTCTTGAAAATATTGGAAAATAGAATTTGACACATATTTTCCCCATTTATGTGACTCAAATAATAGGATAATTATATTCAAGTTAGGATAGGGTCAATATGTTTCCATCCAATGTATTTTGGGAAACTGTCTAGGTCATTTTGGCTCGTAAGATTATGGTTTAGTCTCTTGTTAATCTAATTTTCCTCTTAATTGTTGTGATTAATTTTAATCACTTTCGCTATTATTTTTCTTCAAAAAATATTTTTAAATTATTATAAATTACAAAAAATTATTATTACAGATATGGAATCCATTTTTCCAAATTAAAATCAAATAATTGGTAGAAATTAATTTAAAATATTTTCCAGAGACAAGACAATAGTGTTTGGTTTTTAAGTAAAATATTCATCACGATTTGCTAAGTTTTTATATCCAATTTCAATGTGAACTTAATTCCAATGACCTTAATTGGATTAAATGGAATAACATTATTTAAATTACACATTAAAATCAAATAAAAAATAATTTAATTATATAAATAAATTACTCAAAAAAGTAGTTTTGAATTAAAATAATGTATTTTCACTATTAATCAAAAAATAAAATATTTCAGAAAAATAAAAAATATTCAACCTAATTTTTTTTTATTTAAGAAATTAAATTTATTTTAAAATATAATATTTATAAAATTCTTAAAAATTGGATTTAAAATATGTTCTCTAATAAAAGGCGATAAAAGTTCCTTGAGAAAAAATATTGATCTTTATTTAAAATATTGGGGTTGTCCTTATATTATGCATATAAAATATATTATACGATTGTGAAAAATATTTCATTGGATATATAAAATATATATTACATTAATATCACTCACTAATTTCAATAAATTTAATTTATAAAGATAAAATATCTTTGTGAGCATAAAAATAATTTCCTATAAAAACATTCACTTTAAATTCAAGTGGTCTTTTATTCATTTATAATTAATTTGTAACCATTGAATTCAACCATATATTTTCATAAGTTAGTTAATCTTATTCATAATAATCAATTTAATAGATTTTTTTTATCTTATTATATTAAATAATAATATCTCATTAATATATTGTTGTTCGGTAAAACTCAGCCTTATGTGTAATTCAAGCAATCAAACAAGGTTATTTTTGTGTATAATGAAAGATAAATCAGTGTTGTCTTAATTATAGTCTATAGAATAGATTATTTAAAATATTTAATATATCATAATATTTTGGGATGTTTTATACCTTTCTACACTTGTAATTGTGTGTCACACATGCAATTAAACACAATGTTCTTACTTTTGAACTTTGGGGTGTTACATTCTCCCAACATTAATTAAATTGACTCCTATAAATTTAATCTTATCTTAGTAATAGATTTTTTAATATTTTAAAATACTATTGTAGAAAATACCACATTTTAAATAGGTTAAATATCACATATTATTAATAAGATAGATATGGAAGTATAAAGGTCAAATAACTAGGATACCAAGTAGGGGAACATAGGTGGGAAATAAAAACATGGACATGGAAGAAAAGCGTAAATAACAATAATCATTGGTCATGAAAATATAAGTGATGAATTGAAAGTTATTGTCCTGAAAATCATAAATCTGTTATGATCTAAAGGATCTTTTAATCCATCAGATATGAAGGTTATAGGATAAATTTTTTATTTCAAGACCCTTTTTCTAGAGTTACATAATTCATTCAAAATATAAGAATATAAGTAAATATAGATTTATATAAACATAAAATTATTGTTTTATTACCCCATGAACTATTTATACTTCAACTCTTAGCACAAGATGATTTTTATAGTTATATAATACATTTAACCATTTCATAAATGTTAAAATTTTACAAAAAGTTATAATCCAACACATTAAAATCATTTCCATGGTAGTTAGTAGTATTAAAATTAAATTTATCCATATAAATAATCATTATCTATATATAAGGAGCATATTGTTGGATATCTTTCCCTCAGCCATGCATTTTCTAAAAAACACAACTTTCTACGGATTCACTTTTCTTATTACCATTCAACGTGTGATCTCAAATCCTTAATGAAGTAAAACTGTGATAAAATCCATAAAAATTTTGTAACTCTTATAACTAGAAAATCCTTGATAAACTACTAAAATAAAATAACTATTTTTTCCAAATACAATCCTATTAATCATTACACTTTAGTTTTATCAATTAAATAAGCTTGAGTTTTATCCCTTAGATTCTTCAGAGATATATCCTCTTAACACATGGAGAATTCATTGGCATAGTTCCCTATCTCTTTGTAGTTGTAACGTTGAATTGTATCCATTTTATTCTTCCCTTTTTAATATTTTTCCAATTAACCATTTTCTCCTCACTTATAATAAATTCTCATTCTTTTAGGCATTTCCCAGGGTTATTCTTTCCATTGTTCTCATACATTAAATATTTCTTTATCATCTTCTTTGATCCATTCTATTTCTCTTGGTGTTTAGATAAAATCTTATTCAATTAATTCACCTTGAATATATTGATAGTATAAAATTACTTATCCATTTTGATGGAACATAAAACTATATATTCATATGATGAAAAATTATGATAAACTATCATCGTTCAGAGATTTGGATTAAGACCTTCAAATAAGTGGTCAATATTACACTCCCTATTGTATATGAAATCCTTTTCATACCAAGATAACCTTCTAAAGGTAGCTTCATAATCTGAAATAATCCCTTATTAATTTTTCTTAAATCTATGTAACTTTCTCTTCATCTCAATTTGTTGATCACGGGGGATGTATTTATCAAATAATGTCTTTTTAAAAGTTGTTCATTCCATGAGTTATATTCATTCTTCCTCCTCGGTATTCTAGATGAAGGCCTGTAATTTATTATCATCACCATTAATACAATATACTACAAGTTTAACATTTTCCTTTCCACCATATCATAATTCCATGAATATATTCTCCAAATACTTAATCAATTACTCAACTTCAACTGGATTAATAGTATCAGTAAATGGTTGGTGGTTCTCCCAAATAATGAAATCATACATAGGGTATTCTCACTGTTGAATAGGTTTTTCGATTTTGGAAATGTTATTCATCATAACCTAATTACGTTACCCTAATATTTCTATACTTTTCACTATTCCAATACTAGCTGTATTGGATTCCTCGGTAGAGAAATCTCTAAATTTTCGGTGAGTATTAATACCATTCTTCCATACAAGAACCATTTATAAAAAATATCATATACTAGATAAGCTCATAAGATTATTAACTTTTTATAATTATAAATATATTTCAACACCTAACAAAAAATGAAAAACCTATGCATAGATAATCTCATAATCATAAACATGGATTCATCAGGGATATATTAACTTTCAAATCCTTAATAATAATTTGCAAAGGAAATGTGAATTATCCTAATAATATATCTCAAGAGTGTCAAACAAGGTCTGTAGTAAGGCTTGTTTTCATGAACTAGTTTACACTTGAGTCAGGCCCGACACACCTTGTTGGAGTTGTCACTCCTAGGTACATTTGTTCCGAAACCACTCCCACTTTTAGTATCCAGACATGGATATATTATTAATAAAACCCATATAATGTCCACCATACCAAAATTATAGGATTTTATTTTATAATTATCTTCAATGTATATCATAGGGTTATGTTCCCTAATATAATATTTCTAAATCCAGTTTCTAAGGTTGCTTCTAGACTTCCTTTAATACCAAATATAATGCCCCAACACCAAAATCCCATAGCATGTTCCTCTCATTATTAAATTGGCATGATTACGAAGAATGAAATCTTGAAGGAACAATAAATTTTGATGTTTTTGGAAACCAGATTACATATATAATACCCATAATACATTTGGATAAAAAAAATAAAACATGATATATAATAAAATTAAATGAACCGCATCCTAGAAATCTTATGAAAATATTTCTTCTTTATAACCTGGGGAAAGGAAACATAATAAGGGTGATCTCAAATGATTAGTAAGGGTATGTAAAGTATAATAAATAATGCATTGATTAGAATAATCAATATGTAAAGATAAATAAATAAAAATCAATTCCATTAAAATTACTATATATGGCATAATTAATATGGAAAGGTAAGAAATAAATACACATGTCATTTAATTGATAAAATTAGAATCAAATGCATCCATATATATGTAAATGAAAATATATCATGGATAAATAACAAAAATGTCAAAAATGAGTAAAATGCTTAATTATTGGACACTATGTTTCCAAGGTACATGATTCCTTTATTATCATGACCTTTCACAAGATAGTTTTTCATACCGGATACAAACCCATATTATTTTCCCAACTGATTCATCTTATGAGACTATTGATGCATCGAGGGGCTATCTATAATTGAGTCTCACCCATGCAGTACTTATCCAAATCATACCTCATATATCTAATAATTGATTTAACTCATGAACAATGCACCTTATAAATTTTATGTATTGAATAAAAGATATGGATTTATCAATAATTCCCTAGTTATTCAAATAACTGTAAAAGTGAACCCAGTATGTAAAATGGTAATGGTTTAGAAAATAATAAACTCTATTACATGATAACATAGATATTTAATAAAAATATAACCTACTAAAATAACAATTATTAATAAAATTATTATTTCAAAAGAAATTTAATAATAAAAAAAATAATGTGAGATATTAAATTTAATCATTAAACACGTTCTTGTGGAAATAATCATAAAACATTCCAAAGTGTCTTATACCACTTTGAAAGATTTAAATCATAATACCCATGAAGTAATAACATTAAATGGATGTTTTTAATACCATTAAGATAAAATTATTCATGATATAATATATCAAAATGGGCAGTAGATATACCACACAAAATAAGTAAGTTGTGTAAATGGTGTATGCCTCAGGGAAAGAAAAGTGAGACAATAATCCCTTACCTTGAGAATGACATGTCACATGTTCCTTTATCTTCCTAAATAATAAACTGATTTTAATTATTTACATTATTCAAAACCATTCTCAAGTTTATTATTAAATTTACTTCATTTATTAAAATTTTCTATAAAACTGCTTTAATAATTAAGTTTACATATGGCGTTTTGACCAAATTTGGTTCATGTGCTAAAAATGACTTTGGTACGTCAACTATGGTTGAAGGGGTTATTATATAAACATGTACAGAATAATAATCATATAGTAATTATAATATTTATACATAAATTATAATTTTAAAACTAATCATGAAATATGGTTCTTAAAAATGAACCAATATTATAATCACGAAGATGGTAGGTCGTACATACGCATGAGTAACGTTCCCATTTTTCAATAATCATTGTGGAAAGAAAATTAGTAACAATATATATTTCTATAATAATCAATATATTATAATTACAATGTTATTTAATCATATATACTTATATATATAATTCTTTTTATGTAAAACGAGTCACATATTGTCGAGGATGCGGTAGTCCACATGTCCACAAACGAAATTCTCCCCTTTTTAGTGTGTGAAAAGAGTAATATATAAAATGATATATTATATTTATAGAAAGCAAATTATTTCATTAATATCATATATATTTTATTTATGTTGAATATTTTTAATTAAACGCTTCCTTAAAACATTTCATGTAATGTCTGAATGTATCACATTGCTTTGAGGAGGTGATAGTTTATACTTCCACAAACGATGTTATTGTATTCTCAAAAAACATAATATATAAATTTATGTCTTATAAAATTACTAATAAAATAAAATAAAATATAAATGTCATATATATCATATATAAATAATTTTCCCATAAAAATTATCCCCATGAGAGTTATTAATGGAAAAAACAAGCAATCATCATTTCGTGAGGTGGTAGACCTCTGTACACATGAACGGTAAGTTCGTTACCCATTATTTGGAAGTGTGTGTAAGTGTAGATATAACCATTAAAGAAACAATATATAAGTATATTTAGGATATGTATGTTTTTATTTAATCATGTAATAATAATAATTTCTTGGTTTTATAAAGAAATTAAACAAAAATGGTCGTCAAAGGATGTTACCTCATTTTCTGGTAACTCTTTTTAGTTTATGCTAAAAGACATCCTTGGGTTTCTTTATATCCAATGTTTGGATTCTATGGTGAGTATATGGAGATGGGTAACTTATTTTATAATATTTTTTATGATCGAAACATCTTTAGAGGTGTGAATAAGTGGGTTGGGGAGTGCCTTTTTATAGTAGAGTGGCATTCTTGTAAATTTTGGAAAATGGAATTCCATCCATGTTTTTACCTTTTAAATTTGATAAAATATTAAAAAAAATTATATAAAATGGATTATAAGTCTAAAAATGGCCATAAAATGAATTTTGGACAAGTTTCTATGCCATTTGGACTTTATGATTAAGGTTTATTCTCTGTTAAACTAATTTCTCCCTTAACAATTGTAATTAATTTTAATCATATTCACCAATATTTTTGGTCAAAATCTAATTTGACCTTATTATAAATAATAAATTATTTTGATTATAAATATCTAATATATTTTTCTTAATTAAAATAAAATAAGTGGTATAAATTAAATTAAAATTAATCCCATAGATGGGTCAATATTGCGTGTTTTTAAGGTAAAAATGTTAAAAGGTTTACAATGTTTTTTATCCAATTTAAATGTGAAATTGATTCCAATAAACTGAATTGGATTAATTTATATAAAATTGGTCTATTTAAAATTTAAAATAAAGTCAAAACATAATTTAATTATATAAATTTATTATTTGAAAAGTAGTTTTGAATTAAAATTCAGAATTTTTCACTATTCATAAAAAAACAAAATATTTCAGAAAAATATAAAAAATATACCCTAACCTAATTTTTGATAATTATATTTCAAAAATTAAGATTAATAATACATATAATATTAATAAAAGTTCCAAAAAACTTATTTAAAATAGGTTCTCCATTAAAAGGTTGTAAAAGTGCCTTTAGAAAAAATATTGATTTTTATGCAAAATATTGGATTTTACCTTATCTTATGCTTATCAAATATATTGGATGATTGTAAAAAATATTCAATTACATATATAACATCTATATTATATTAATATCACTCAATAATTGTAATTAAATTAATATATTAAGATAAAACAACTTGTTCAGTATAAAAATAGTTTTCTGTAAAAACATTCCCTTTACATTCAATTGGTTTGTATATTCATTTATAATTAATCTGTATCCAATGAATTTATCCATATATTTTTATAAGTTAGATAATATTATTAATAAACTTAAATTTAACATCTAGGTTTTATCTTATTTTATTAAATAATAATATTTGAATAATATATTGTTGTCTGGTAAAACTCGATCTTCCATGTAACACGTGCTATCGAACAAAGTTGTTATTACATGTAATGCAAGCTAAATCAAAGTTTTTTGAATTAAAATATATATAATAGATTTATTAAAATTTTAAATATATTATTAGTTATTGTGAAATTATATTACCTTATATACTTGGTGGTGTGTGTCACACACACTACTAAATGTAATGTTCTTTCTTTTGAATTTCAGGATGTTATACATGATCTGATAATGATTATAGAATGAAAAATTCACCTTTATTTATTGGAATATGAGTTGAAGTAGAAATTGATCAAGTAACAATGAAAGGATTAAATTATTCTTATGTAATGTAATGAAATGAATTAATTATTTATTCCCATGAAAAATCGTCAACTCTTTGTAAATGATCTTGAAACAAAACAAATTATCCTAGTACCCTGTTTTTTGATGAATCAAATAGTCCCTTAGATCATCATAGATATATTCCTTTCTGATTGTTAAATTTCTCCAAACCAATTTCTATATCACTCTACATTAGAACATGATAGTTATATTTCTCTTCCATGTCCATGTTTTCTCTTTCAACCAATGTTCTCCAATGTGGAAATCAATTTATGATTTACTTTGGCTAACTGTTAAGTTTCCAACCATCCCTTTTTAAGGGGAGTTTTTATATTCTTTTTTACGATATGGAATTCTATGAAAGGAACATTTGTGTGCTAAAAATTTGATAAACTAGAATAATTTCAATGGAGAAATTCATTTTAATGGGGTTAAAATGTAAAGCCTTGAGATTTTTATGAAATAGATTAGTTTTTAAAAATAATTTGTTTTTCCGATGCCTTGCATTACATGCAACACCGACACAAAACTGAATTTCTATGAAAATCCATTTTATTATTATAATTATTTATACAAAAAAATTATAACCAATCTATTATAATGTCTGGTATGAATAGTATTAAAAAAATTATGAATTTATGGTTTATACACGTATAACCCTTTTGAAATTAAAATGAAATATTTTTCTAAAAAACCATTTAAATGCACATAGGTCTGTTTTATAACATTAAAATCTATTGTATTGTATTAATGAACAATATATACGTATATATATAATATTAAATATAATTTCTAACCTTCATCCTATTTATATTCTATATATGACATGAAAATTGATCCAGTTTTATACTTAAAAAATGGTACTTTTCTAAAGAGAAGTTTTATTGTATTTTAATCAAACACTTGTTTTAAAACTAAATTTAAAACATTATATATTATATTTAATAAAATAAACATATTTTATAAATTTTTATTTCAAAATTATATTAGGGGGATTTTTGGTTTTTTTCTGAAAGGTTTAATATTTTGATGAATAGTGACAATACTTTTTAACTATATTTTCTTTTAAAGTAAATAAAAGTTCAAATTATGTTTTGGATTTTTTTTGAAATTTAATCAGTTAATATTAATTTAAAAAAATCCAATTATGGTTTTTAAAAGGATTTTCTACATTAATTTTTTATAAAAACATCTTATGTTTTAAAAGGGTATTTTTTTTGAAAAGCTATTTTTCATGGAGTTTTGCCAATTTCATTTTAAAGTGAATTATGAAAATTTTTTGTTTTGAATTTTAAAAAATTTATGGGAAATTTGGGTTCATAAGTTATAAATATAGTGAATAGGTCCCTTTTATTCTTGGCCAATATGAATAGTAATCTTGGTAAATTTTATACCACGGTAAAGGGTAAATTGGGAAATTTAGTTTAATATATAGTTATAAAGACTATAAAATGACCCTAACACATGCCTAAATTTTATTGGATGAATAAAATTATACCTTTAATACCTAAGGATCCAAATTGAGTCATTTAATGGATATTTTTCCAAAAAATGACTTATGTAGTATTTAAATCAAAGAATGTCATAAAATGTAACTTTGTTTGTCTTTCATATACCTTATGTGTACACATGAGGAAGAAGTTTTTTTATGAACAAATATAAATAAACAATTTTTATCTTAATAAAAATATTTTACTAATATGAATTTATTATTTACTTTTTGGGTAACTTATATGAGATTATGGTATTTATAAAATCTTATTTAACAAAAATTTAATGATGTCACATTTAGGTTTTAAATAATATAACATTTTTAATATATGTATACCAAAAATAAATATTTGACAATAAATATTATTATTTAATATAGATAATTTATCTTCATCATGGTATTTATTTAATTTTTTTGAACAAATAAGTATATTAAATAATTACACAATGCTGATGTAATAATTATTTTATAATGAAAATATCAAATAAATGTTATGAAATTTATTAAAATAAATATAATTTAAGATAATTTATCTGATAAATTAATTTTCTTCAAAAATTTCACCCTTTAAATATATAATAAAATATTTCGTTCGAAGTTAACTTTTTAGATTGATATTTTAAAAGTCCAAATAATGAATAGTGTCAAAATTGACACTAATGATATATCACCAAAATAATATTTTATTAAATAATTAAATAATAATAAATCATATTTAAAAATAAAAAAACTTATAATATAAACTAAAATGTAATAAATTTTTCATTTATGATCTTATTAACATTACATAAGTAAAAAATTAAAATCTTTTAATTTTAAAATAGTTTTACCTTAGTTAAATTTAAAATAGGTTAACTAAGAGTTAATCAAAATAATAATTTTGTAAAATAATACAAAAAAATGTCGTAAATATATTGGATGATGATTTTAAAATATTATCACATCTTATCGTAGAATTCGTAGCTTTTTTACAGTATTTGAATTGAGATTGAATTTATTATAATTAATATTTTTTGAAATTCTAAAATTGCCACTCACCTCAATTATAAAAGGGAAGCTCCTCCATCACATCTTCATATCACTTTGAGCCTTATATATTGAGAAAAATATTCCATATTATATTATACTCTTCTCTATATGCACTGTAGTTATTCATTTCTACTTGAAAGACTAACTCTAGAGTCCTTTAGAGAAGATATAAAGGAGTCGTTCCGAAGATAAGGTAATCACTCTAACTGATCACTTTGTTTTTGTACTCTTCTATACTTTCTAAAAATCAATGATATATATCATAAAATAATAAATAAACTATCCTAAATATTATTTATTTTTATTTTAATTATGAACATTCCACTATGCATCCCTTTTCCCATCAAAAAATAAATGAAAGTATTGCTCATGCGTATGTACAACTTACTGTCTCTACGTAGCGATACAATTCATTTTCCATCACCATCACTTATGAGTGGGAATTATGATGTATTTAATGTATATAAATTGTATTTGTGAAATAATTTTACTTATTTAATTATAATATTATATCTACGTTTTTACCACAAAATGTTTTCAAAAATGATATCGTCACTCGTGCATACGTAGGGCTTACCATATCCATAACGCGATGTGATTTGGTTTTCATATATATTTCACATAGATGGTAGTAAGGATAAATATTATTAATATATATGATATATATAACATAAAAAATTATTTTTTAATGATATTATATTATATACTATTCTTTCGTTTAATATGGAAATAAAATGAAAATAGTGTTAATGCGTACATAAGGCATACCATATCCCTGAACAGTGTATTTTATTTTCTAAATTTAACATCAATGAGCCACCATTAATTCGTATATAATGAATATATATATATTATTTATATCATTCTATGTATGATTAAGTCATGATCTATTTAAGAGGACCGATGATATCAAGTCAAAACATGAGCGAAAAACAAAGGAGTTATTACATGATATATAAATTTAAAAAGAAATATTTAATAAGTGAGTAATATAAAGTCATATGTATATAATATATGCTATTTTATATATTAATATGGCTCTTTTTTAGGTTTATAATAATCTTATATTCATTAAACATGAGTGTTGAACAAATATAAAGTATGTTGGGACTTTAGGTAAGGTGATTTCTAGTCTCACTTTTATTTCTGCGAGACACAAGCCATATTCAGTACTCATTTATTTTGTGTAGTGTATATAATTCCCATGAATTTAATATAATATCCTTATACATTAATTTATGGTAATTTAAAAATCCATTTGGTTATCTATCTTTCAGGGATTTTATAGTTCAAGAGTTTTCAAATCAGTAAGGGAATTTTGTCTCAATTTGCCTTCTTTGAGACACAAGTTATGTTATGCACCAAAATTATTTTTCAAGGTGTGTATACTTACCTTTAATTTTTTTTATCATGAATCTTATTATTTTCATGATATTATAAGATTCATGTAATTTTATTCTCTCTTCAAATAATAAATCTATGTTCGGTCAAATCAATGTTTTCTAAAAATGATTTAGTGTTTTAAATGATATTTTATGAATTTTTAAGGAAAATTGATTTGAAGGATGTTTAGAATAGTTTTCAAATATTATTTTATATTATTTTATATTTTATTTTCAATGAAAAATGTTTAATAAATTTTTTATTATTTGTAAAGTGTTTTCAAAAATGGAAAGAATATTTTTCTCAATAATTATTCCAAGTGATATTTAAAAATCATATTTAGATAAGAAAACTTTATTTGATATTAATTTTTTTACCAGGGATATTATTCAATCATACCATTCTTATTCGTTATTTTTTTAGTTTATGTTTATGATGGATTTTCACTTTTGAGTTTTTTTTCTTTCCTTAGGTTGCGTTTTGATTACGTGTCTATGAAACCCATTACTTTTTATGGGTTCTGATATGATTTATGTTCTTGTAAAAACATATGTATGGTTTTCATTATATGATTGGTGGGACATAAATCTCGCTCTAATTCATTAGGTAAATAATTATATCTCATGATATAAATAGGAGTGTAATGTTGGGTGAACTCAATTCAGTAACACATGGATAAAATGCGGAGTAAACCCAACTCTGTAAATGAATTTTCCTACGATAATGGTATTGGAAATGATCCTTGACTAATATAGATATTATTTTCTATGCTTATTTATATTACATGATTTAATGCCTTATGTTATTATCTCATGGAATGTGTTCTTGGATTCATTATGAACATCAAAAATTTATTCCATGACATTATATCATGATCTTTGATATTCAAGATATTATTTTCAAATGTTTTTTAATGTACTTATGCTTTATGGTTATGTTATGATTGTAATCTCCCTTGTTTACTATTACTAAGCATTAGAGCCCACCCATTTCATATGTTTCTTTTACCGAGGTTATAAAGAAAGGTTTTAGGTAGGAATACTAAATGGGAAGATATTTGTGGGAAAATTGAAGATCATTCAAAAGACTAGATGTTTGTGTTCCAAGTTTCCAGTGGAACTAAACTAATACAGTCTTTCGAAATGTATTTGTGTGTGTGATAACCTTGTGTCCTAATATATATCTCTAATTTCTGGAGCTCTAACCACTGAGCAATCCCTATATTCTTCTTATACCTTCCTTATAAATTATGGTATGTTTACCAAGATAAAACAGGGAATTTAAAGTAAAAAACAATTATCCATACCTCTATAAAAATTTGGGTCATTACATATATACTACCCATGAACTTATATTTTGATTATTATTCTGAATGTTATAAATATTTACATATACATTTTATGATATCAATTTCATGTGGTTTATTGTTCAAAAGTTACCAAAGCATTAAGGGATTTTTGTTTTAGTTTTATTTCTTTGAGACATATGTTATATTACACACCTATGTTTTTTATGAGGTGTATATACAACTGCTTTGACAAGTAATTTCATTGATTTATTTATTCTCATGATATTTTAAGTTTCATTTAATTTTTTTTCTTTCATTGGGATTACAATTCAATGTTACCAAAGTGGTACGGGTTTTATTATATGATCTCATTATTTATTGGGTTTGTTCATGATTATTCTTCTAATGAAGAAATATTATGATCTTTATCTTAAGAAACACATGTATTTTATTCTCCTATGATTATCTCATTAGAATTATTTATTTAATTTCATTTTCTTCCCTTTATTTACTCAAGATTTCAAAATAATGTTTTTAAATAAAATGGAATTTATTTCTCTCTTTAGTCAAAAATACCTTTTCTTCTAAAATCATGTTTTCAAGAAATATTTTCAAAAATTTTTATATAATTATCCAAATGATTTATTGAAGAAATTTTTACCCATTTTTCACTTTTTAAAAATTTATTTAAAGGAATATTAATGTAAATTTCAAATAAAAATGCTCATTTGGATTTTCCTAAAAATGTAATATAAATATTGGTTTTAACATGTATAGTAAGAATAATATTTTCCACCATCATGACCACTCAATTTTTTAAATATTTATTTATAATTTTCAAAGAATATTCCCAAAAAAATATATTTCTAAAATATTCTATCAATTTTTAGTTTTAAAATTTTATTTTTAATGAAAAGTTATTTTCCCTAAGAAATATTCCAAGTGTCTTTTCAAAATAATTTTTCATATTATATTACATAAATTGATGTTACTTATGCTTTACTTGGGATATGATCCAAGGATATAATTCTTATTCATTATCGAAATGTTTTATGGTTATGATGAAATGTTTTTTATGAAACCCATTTCTTTTCCATGGTTTATACAATGATAAAATGATTTTGAAACCCGCTTCTTTTTCAAAATATTATTATATGATGAAATGATGAAATGTATATGAAACCAATTTATTTTCCATTGGTTATGGTATGATTTAATTCTCATGAAAACCATTTTTTATGTTTTTTGATATGATGCATGTTTTATGATCTTGTGGGACAAAACTGTATTATTTTCACTATGTGTTGGCGGTAATGTTATATCCAAGGATGGTGGTTTATCTATAACTAATATTATTGGGACCTATATCTCATTCCAATGAGTTTGGTAATTATTAATGTTTTATGAGATCAAAGTTTATATGGGATGTTATCTAAATAACAAAATAGGATACACGAAAGGATATCACAAACCAAAAATGGGGAACACATGAGGTTATCCCAAGCCCAAAAGAGGGTACACTGGAGGTTATATCAATCCCAAAGATGATACATGTGTGGTTAGCCCAAGCCTGACCTATTATGAATGTCTTTGCAGTTAAACTTGAAATAATATTTTTTTATTCTTATCTATATCCTAAAAATTTATGTATTATGGAAACTTTATGTTTACATGGATCATGTTCTTTGATTCCATTACGATTCAAGTCTTATAAATAGTAATGATTTATTCAGTGAATCTAATTTATGATCTATGATATGTAGGTTATGTTTTTCAAATGTAATTCTCATGTTCTCATACCCTTATTCTCATGATATATTGATATCTACATTTTAACACATACTGGAAATCTGAGCTCTCCCTTTATTATGTTTCCTTTACCTAGGTTATGATAAAAGCTATTATATGTGATATGCCAAAGAAAGGTGACAGTTTTGAAGAACATAGTGAGAGATTATGTATCTCACATATGGACCATTTTTTTATGTATCCATGTTTACAAAGGCACTTAACCAAAATGATTATGGAATGTATCATTATGTTATATAATGAATAATCATCTATTAAGATGTAATATTTATGTATGAGAAGTTTTGGTCTTTACAATTAGTATAAAATAAAGTTTCAGTTAACATTTTGAAGCTAGGATGAGAAATCATTAGTGAGATTTCTAGGAATATTTATAAGGATATTTCTAGGGATATGTCTTAGGGTAATTCAATATATGAGTCAAAGAATAAGAAAATGACTTGGAATTTTGGTAAATAATATAGAGAGTGTTTTTTGAGAAATTAAATATCTATTCAGATATTAGAAGTGGATGTGGCTCTAACATAGAGATACATAGGGGTAAAAATTCTAAAAAGGGTGTATTTAGAATGACTCAATCATCACCTAGTGCATGAAAATGGTCCTGGTTGATCACTTGGTTTGATACTCCTAGGGAATATTATTTAGAAACTCACCAATTATTTATGAACAATCTTGAAGGATTTATGTAGATTACAACTATGAATGACCTAGGATAAACACAATTTTTCAATGATTAAAAATAAGGTGTCATGATTTAAACATCCTGTAATTGATTTTTCATGATTATGTTGATTTTTACTATGATTAGTGTTTCTCAGACAATTCTTTTTGGTTTAATTCGATGGTTTGATATTAGAGGAATAATGTTATCACTAAATATAATGGAAAATTAATTGATTATGAGTAACCAAATTGGATAATGACTTGATGGAAGGATATTTTGACTATGCCTAATTAGCTATCATGATATATGATTAAAAATAAGAACATTATTGAGATTCATAACATATTAAATAATATAATGATTGGATTTTATGAAAGTTTATGTGGTAATGAACAAAGAGGAATAAATATTCATCTTCCTACATGCCAAGAACATGGGAATAAAAACCCAGATGAATATATCAAATGGATTGGATGGTGTTTTCTATGTTTAAATTAAAGTCATATAGCAATGAATTTTTAAGTAATTAGATGTATTATATGTAAGGAACTTGGGAATTATCTGATTCAATTCCCTAAACTAAGGGTTATCACCTAGACCAATGAAGGACCTGTGTTATTACAAATAATTGAAGTAAAAGGGTTAAAATAGTTATGTATTTGGATTCATGAATTATTTTTTAGAAGCATTTTACTAATTGTATTTTTTTATAAGAATCATGAAACATCAAAGGATAATTATTTTTTTGGAAGCATATATGTATCCAAATAATATTAACTTGATTTTCACATATTCCATCGAGGGTTTTTAAGATTAAAGTTGAACATAATTTCATAGTCTTAGACACACCTTTTTAGATTTTACGTGATGGGATTTTATCAAGATTAACGATATTTTGAGAGACATTTATGGAAATAAATCCATTTGGTTTTCAGGAGGAATTCATTTTATAGACATATAATTAAAGGTATTGGTAATGATTATTGTATATATTATCTTTTATTTTATAGAAAATATAGTTTATTGAAATTTTAACTCATTTTTATTAATATAGTTTTTAAAAAGAATAACCCACAAGTTAGGTGATAACATGTTTCATCTGGAAATGATATGGGGCTTGAATCCATAATTGAATTATGATAAGGGAATACCATCTACCACTATCCAATATGAAAGATTATATTTGGTGTTAAAATATAAAGAGAGATATTAATATGTATGTATCTTGATGATTATTATGTAAATAAATTCAAGGATGAGAGAAAAATGTATAAAGGTATTCTATGAACAATTTCCACACTAAAAAAGAAATGGGAATACATCACCATGAGATTTTTAGGACTCTCCAAAACATCTAAATGGAATAATGATACAAGGTTTGTATTTGATTTCCTTATTAAGTCATAACACTTTATCTCTATTATAAAATATTTCTCTTTAGATAAGATTTATAAGATATATTTTAAGGAATTGTAAGGGATTTTATAGAGTAAAATATTCTATTGTATCTGATCGGGAAATGAGTTTTACTATAAGTTTTCATAGAAGTATTTATTTGGCCCTAGATAATATGTTACATTTCACCACTATGTATCATCAGTAGACAGATTTTCAGTTTGAGATAAAAATTCAAACCTTAGAGGATATTTTAATATCCTATTAAATTTATTGTAAATTTGGTTGTTATTGACACTTTAATATAGTTTAATTTTTATTCAACAATATATTTCAATAGATAATTATGATGGCTCCTTATGAAGATCTCTATAAGAAGAAGTATAGAACTCTAATATATTATAATAACGTTTTCGAAAGAAAACTATTGGGAACTGAGGTCACTGATGAAATGGAAAAAAGGATAAGACCATTCAACAATACATAATGGAATAATAAATTCGATAGAAATGTTATGCTTATAATATCCAATTCTTCTAGAATTTGAAGTTGTTGAGAAGGTTTTTCTAAGAATTTCTCCATATAAGAGATAAGAGAAAACTACACCCTAATTAGATTGGTCCCTTTGAAATACTTGATCATATCGGGGTAGTAGCTTATCATTTGGAGAATTTTCCAAACCTATATAATTATCAAAATGTGTTCCGTGTATCTCTCCTAAGTATGTACATATATCTTCCGTCACATGTACTAAACTTAGAGGTTGTACCATTATATCATGAATCTTATTTTAACAAAAACTTGGTGGAGATTTTTCATCGTACAATGAAAGTTCTATGAAATAGGACAACTCACAAGGTCACTATTTTCTGGTGAAACAACTAGCTTGTAGAAGTTATATAGAAACCTAATGATGTAATGAGGAAGAATTATCCATATTTTTTTATACCAAAGTGACTAATTTCAAGGGTGGAATTATTTTTAAGGTTGAAAGAACATAACACCCTGAGATTTTGTGTATTTTTTTAAAATTAATTTAATATTTTTTATATTTTGTGTTACATGCAACAACAAGTCTATCTTTTGTTACATGAAATATTGAGTACAACTTTTTTTACACATGACACCAATATTAGATTGCATTATATGAAACACCAAGTTTAAATAAAATACGACATACTATTAAAATGTTATTATTTAATATGATAGTTATCACCTAGCCATTAGAATGGTGGGTATGAATATAATTATGTAAAATATGAAAATACATGTTTTATTAAAGTATATATAATTATTTTTATGGTGTTAAAATGATTATAAATTAAAATAATACCGATTTAAAAATAAAGAAAATCTTTATCGAAAAAACTATTTTTATGCACACAAACATGTTTTACCTAAATAAATTAAAAAACCCCTTTTGGATAATTATTTTAAATAAATATATGTATTATATATTAAATCACATTTTTAACAATCATATTATGTGTTTTTTAGTAAATATATAATAATAAATCCAATTTTATCATTAAAAATTGTATTTTCCTAAAAAGCAGTTTTGTCGCATTTTATGCACTTATATTAAAATAAAATTTTCCCAATTTTATAAAATTTATTTGAAAAATCACATTAATTTTTTAAATAATAATTTCAAAATTATCTTAAGGATAATTTTTTATAATTTTATGTGAATGTGCATTTTGTGGTGAATAGTAAAAAATACATGTTTTTTTAAGAACTATCATTTCATTAAAAGAATTTAAAAACATCCAAATTTTTTTATGATGGTTTTAAAATTAAAATTTTTTCAATTAAATATATATTTATCCAAATTTATTCATTTTAATCAATTTCATATTTAATTTTTATATAAAAATAATTTGAACATTTGAACATTTTCTCTTTGCAAAAGGGCTTTCTCATCACATTTGTGAGATTAATTTTAAATTAAAATTTTCCACCTATGTGAACTGAATTAGGAAAAATGAATTCCATATTTGGAATCATATTTATTTTTATTATATAATAATTTTAAATTAATTTTCTATGATTATGAATAGTAAAAATAGTAAAAACTATTTACTGTGGTTTAAGTAAAAAAGGGATTACGGGGGGTTAAACAAAAAAGATAAGGGATAAAATGACCCAAAACATGTAAAATTACCATTTTATAAACCTATTTAGACCTTATATATTTTATTTTCTATAATGAATCATTTTCTAGCCTTTTGGCATGTGAAAAACAGGGGTATACCTTTTTATTTTTGAAAATTACAAGTGTGTCACTCATCTCACTTATAAAAGGCCATTGTTATCCTATTCTATTAACACTTCCAAAACCCATTGTATTGTACAATATATTTCCTTATTATGGTTATAAATCCATCCTAATAATCCTTTTGGTGGCAACCAAAAGAAGTCGTCCGAAGAAGAGGTAATGTCCCCTGCCAAGTGTTTTATTTTATTTATTTATCCACCTCCTTAAATTATTATTAAAACACTATTATATAACAATATAATTATATTATATACACTTATGAATTATTCTTATAATTTAATAACCTAAATCTATCTCCACTACCATCAAATGGGTTAAGAAATTATCATTCATGTATACAGCAACCTACCACATCATGAACTAATGTTATTTATTCTCCATAATCACATATAATGTTTGGGTATAATGACAGATTTATTGTTTATATATGATATTATTATTATTATATAAAAATTATGTCAAATATTTTTTCTTACATTCCCTTCCTCCTGAATATGATAACATTGTTCGTGTGTACTGTGGAAAACCGCCACGCAAAGCGATGTGATTTGTTCTTCAAATTAATTTTACATAGAAAGTAATAAGGAAAACTTTAAATAAAAACATGTTATATATATGAAATAAAAAATAATCTTTAATTTTAACTTTTTATTTACATTTGTTTCATTTCACCTATCGAGAAAATAGAAATAATGTTCATATATATGCACAACCAATCATCTCCATGAACATTGTATTTTATTTTCTATCTATAACTTTTATAGATTACTATTAATATGTATATAATGAATATATATGATATTTATATCATGGTTAATATTATTTATATTATTTACCCTTGATCAATGTAATGGGATAGAAAATACCAAATAAAAACATACAAAAAAATTAACTTGTTATTACCCAAAACATGACATTAATATGAAATTATTAATAAATGGGTGATAAAAGGTCATAAGTAAATCATATAAAGTATGATATATATATGTTGAGTAATTTAATAGTTTTATAAGAAAATTATATTAATTATAAATTATTTTTTAATGTTTACAAAGGATGTCAAGACTTAAGGTAATGCATTTTTGTCTCACTTTTTACTTCCATGAGACACATGCCATATTCACCAACAATTGATTTTATGTGGGGTATGTAATTACCTTGAAAATATTTTATGGTTATTATCCAGAAATGTTTGTGGATTTTCATATACATTTTTGGATATCTCATTCAAGGGTTTTATCGTTCAAAAGTTACCAAAGCGGTATGATATTTTCTGTCTCAATTTTCCTTCTTTGAGACATATGTAATGTCACGCACCTATCTTGTTTTATGATGTGTATATAGAGCCCATTTTACATGTCATAACATGAATTTATTAATTATAATAATATTTTATGTTTTATTTAATGATTATTATATTGAGGGGCTTATTATTCAATGCCACCTATGTAGAAATGGTTTTATGATACAATCTCATCTTTTATCAAGATTGTTCATGATTATGCTTCCAATGATAAAATATTATGATCTATATATCAAGAAACTAATTAATTTTATTATACTATGTTTATTTCATGATAATGCATTTTTTACCATTATTTTCCCCTTTTTATTTACTAAAGAGTGAAAAATATGTTTTTTAAGAAAACTGACTTTTTTTTCTCTTTAGTGGAAAATCATTTTTCTTTTACACCTTCATGGACACTAAATGGTTTAAATATTCCTTTATAAGTTTCAAATATTATTTCAAAAAATTATTTCCAAAATTTTTTATGGATTCTTAGTCATAAAATTGACTTTTAAATAAAATTTATTTTCCTCAGGATATGTTCCAAGTGTCTTTTCAAAATCATTTTCCATCTAAAATGAAATTTGTTGATGTTACTTATGATTTACTAGGGATATAATCCAAGGATACCATTATTATTATTTATCTAAATAGTATATGTTTATGATAACAATATATTTATGAAACCAATTTCTTTTCAATGATTTATATAATGATAAAATGCTTATGAAACCCACTACTTTTTCCATGGGTTATGCTATGATGAAATAAAGAAATGTATATGAAACCAATTTATTTTCCATGTGTTATGGTATGATGTAATTCTTATGAAACATATTTCTTTTCATAGGTTCTAACATGATGGATATTTTAAGATCTTGTAGAAGTCACATGTATTATTTTCATTACTTGATGGTAGTTATGTTGTAACCAAGGATAGTGGTTACGTTATAACCAAGATGGTTGGAAACTATATCTCCATCCAATACATCAGTTAATTATTAATGTTATATGAGCTCAAAGGATATATGGAAGGTTATCTAAATCCCAAAAGAGGTATAAAGAAGGATATACAAATACTCAAATGGGGTGCATGGCAGGTTCTCCCAATCCAAAAATATGGTACACGAGAGGTTATCCCATGCCCAAAGAAGATACATGGGTGGTTATCCCAATCGTAAGAAGTCAAGAATGTTTTGGTGGGTAGCCTTTAAATAATATTTTCCATGATTTTTTATATTGCACAAATATATGTCTTATGACAATGTTATTTTCTCATAGATCATGTTCTTTGATTCCATTATGAATACTGACTTATGAACTACCACAATTCAGTCCATGACTCATGTTTATGATATATGATATGCAGGGTATGGTTTTAAAATGTAATTATCATATTCCAATACCCTTCTATTCATGATATGTCGATATATACTTTTTTAACCTCACTGGTCATATGTGATCACCCTTTCTTATGTTTCCTTTCCCAATTTGAGAAGGAAATTTACTATGTATGATATTTCAAATAAGGGTTTAACTTATGAAAAATGTATTCAAAGATGAGGTAGATCACTTATGGACCAGTTTACATTTCCAAGTTTCCAAAGGCAATAGAACTAAATGATTCTAGCATCGATCATTATATTATGTAATGAATATTAATCTATTAAGATGTATTGTTTATGTATGATCAGTTTGGGTATTTAAAGGATGGAAATAAAGACTATCCCAAAGTATAAAATAGTAACTAAGGATATATTACTTCTTTATTGAGGAGATGAGGAGATAGTCATTAGAGGATATATAGATTCAAGTTTACCAATATATTAGGATATTTTTAATTTGAAATTTGAATATGTATTCACCCTCAATGAATGATTTCTGAGCTGTAAGAGATCAAATAAAAAAATGTTCATCGACTCCGTTGGAGGGTCTAAGTATATTGTGGCTTCAGATATAGCTAATAAATAGTATGGATTCACAAATCTTTTCATGATATTGATGTTTTACATAGTAGTAATGATCATATCACACTATACGATGATAATACTAAAAAGGTGTCTATTTTCAAGGATACAAGGTCTCATTACTAGTTGAAACACATACAACAAAATTATCATCCACTACTAGAAAACAACCCTATAACAATGAATTAAACCATTGGTATAGGCTATAGAACCATTGGGTCCTAAGAAGTTAGTATATTTTTATATCCATTATTTTAATTGAAAATGTTGGTATAGAAAATGAGTTATATACTATACCAATGGTTATTTGTAAACCATTGGTATAGGGTATTCTCCCTAGATAGTACCATGAACTCAACTAGTAGCTTTGAAAAAACAAAATAAAAATCTAAAAAAGAAATACCAATCACATTAGACATTCCATATAGTAAATATATTGTATATTTATCATTTAAAAATTTGATATATATATCAATTATTTTTAAACCCTTAAAAATACAATAATATAGTTAAGAAATACACAAAATCAGTTTTATTCAATAAACACCATCCACATAATTTTCTAATTACTGTCAATTCAAAAATAGAGGGGATTGATATTTACTTCATCACCACTATTTTCAACAGGATCATCACTCAAAACATATAAATCCTCTCCAATATCATCATCTTCAACGTCATCATCATCACCAAGAGTTTCATCACCTATACCACCACTAGGTCCATCATTACCATCATGTGGTGCATCATAAAATGATCACATTGTTGAGATACATGTATCAAAAATCATAGCACCCACTAATATAAGTGATGGAAATAAAGCTGTCATAGATTTTAAGAACTGCTTGGTAACCATTTTACCACTTCCATGCTCCTTCATAACAATTTTTTAGCCTCAACAACTTCTAAATGAGAATTTTGAAGTACAGCACATCTAGATATTTTAGAAGAACATGATGTGGGCTAATACCTAGCGGGGAATTTGTTATTCCTAGGTTAACATAGGACTCTCCATTGATTCTTATCACCTAATACTTATCTAAAGTGATCATTTAGACCAAAGTTTTCATATTATTGCTCATCAAGTTCCTTCATGGTAAACTATTGAAAATATTAATTTGATATTTAATTATGAATTAGGTATAAAAAGTTTAAATAAAAATAACATGAATTGCAATCATTTAATTTTTTTTTTCATTTATAACACTTCCATATTTTTCCCTACTACTATAGAAAAGAAATTTAATCGTGGCACATGATCTTCAATGATCATTGTTTCTTTGTGAAATCTATATTGATAACTATAAGACTTATTATTAAATAATATGAAATTGATAAAAAAAATTAACTCATTATAACAAATATTGTGCTGATCAAAAACAAAAATACTTTAGTTAAATATCAATGAACTTTGATTACATTGGTCAAGGAATATTTAAATTAGTTTTATTACATTTTTTATTGAGTTGGGTTGGATTGGATCTTCAATTTAGTTTTAATTATTTTAATTCATTTTTATAAATTCAACTAGGTTTTATTTAGTTTGGTTTAAATAAAAAATATTTATGTTGATTTCACACTTTGATATCCATATAGATTAATTATGTTTCAAATATAATTATATTGGTTCAATATATGATATTTTAGGTGGTTTTTAAATTTCAATTCAATTCAATTAAATTTGATTTAGTTTTCTTTAGTTTTATTTTCATGTGTTATTTAGGTTCACTTCCATTAAATTCAATTTTATTTTATTTGAATTGGTTTCGTTAAGTTCAATACTAATTGTGTTGAATTTTTATAGTTAGTTTTGGTTTGATTTAGTTATTTTTCATCTATTTTCTCATATTTTGGTATTTTTTAAATATATTCAATGAGTTTTTTATACCTTCTACTCATTATGATTTGGTTCATTTACATTTTTTTCTTTCCACGATAATGTAATTCAATTAATTTTTTATTATTTTAGTTCTAGTTGATATATTTTTCTTTATTTTACATTCATTCAATTCACATAAATATATTTTTAATAAACATGTTTTTGGTTTGGGTAGGATATATTTTTTTATATTTTTTCATCCTAGTTTAGTCATGTCTAGGTCTTGGGAATTTTTCCATTTGGTTTAAATTGGAATTGTACTACTAGGACAAGTATAATTGAGTTTTTTATCTATGGTTTGGTTTTAATCCATTTAAATTGATAAATATCTTTTATGTTTAGTTAAATATTTTTTTGGCCTATTTGGTTTGGTCCAATTAATTTTTGGGATGGTCTTATTCGATAGGATTGGTTAATTTTTTTATATAAGGTTTATTTGTTTTAATTGGGATTGGTTATATTTTGTTTAATGGGTATTATTCTATTAAGAATAGCATGGTTTAGTTGGTTGTGTAATTTTTTACTCAATTACATTTAGTTCAATTAAATTATATTTAGTTAAGTTCAACAAATAGTTTTTTATTTCAGCTATGATACTGCCTAATAAAACTAAATTAGTAACCAAATGTAATAAATGTCTCTCATGCTCCAAAATTGTAGTGTGGATCAAAT
The DNA here is from genome assembly GCA_963277665.1 of Viscum album. Classification (NCBI taxonomy): domain Eukaryota; kingdom Viridiplantae; phylum Streptophyta; class Magnoliopsida; order Santalales; family Viscaceae; genus Viscum; species Viscum album. The sequence continues at coordinate 183,277,447 of OY728155.1, read as the reverse complement.
TTTCATGTACATTATATCAACTATGTAATTTTTTTCTTTCTGAATAATCCTGAAAAAAATCCATAAAAATAATAAAAATTACATTTTCAATAAAAACCATTAAATTTGAATAATTCCTTAAACTCATTACTCTTATAATAAATTATTATTTCAGGGTATTCTGTAGTTGGATTGTCATTAAATATTTGTATTCCCTCTAACTTAGTGTCGAATCTACTTTTATGATCAATATATATCTCTTGTTTATATGATTTCCACAATTCCTAAAGTTCCATCAACCATTCCTCCTTTTAAAATTGACCATTTAGAATATTAAATTGAAGCTAAATTGGATATGTTAATTCATATTAATAAAAATATATACATAATTCTATTTAACAAATTTTCTTTTTCATATCTAATCACATGCATTCGACTTGATTTGATTACTGATATACCTCTATGAGACTGGTTAAACTAGAATGATATCACTATAGTTAGTTAACATCGCCATGGAACTTCTATATTATCTAGCATTTTTACCAATCATTTGGTTATCATCATTGTAATATACAATGATTTAGGTATAATAGTTCTAGGATTCACACATACGGGTGCACCCACATCACCTATTAGATGATCCCACTAAATATGATAAAAGGGAAAAATGTAAAATTAATACAAATTACCAATGAAAAAAATATGTGATATAATTTGCTGCACCTATAAACAAAACCTAATTCAAGATGATAATTAGACTCTAATATACCCCTAGGATATTTGGGATTGGAAACCAATAAATGATGTTTCCCATTCCAATGCATACTCTGGGTCATCTAAATGTTATGGAGTAGAAGATGAAGGAGTGTGATGAGAAAATCTGATATAAATAGAAGTTGGAAATTGAGGTGGTGTTGGCATGGTTGGATAAATATAGAAGGAAAATGATACATTATAGGATATGGAAATGGTATATGGGAAGTATATATTAAATAATGTAATTATAGAGTCATTGGGGTGAATATTTATGGAGGCTCAAGTGGACGAGGACAAATTGTTGTGGGTGGGCCATATACTAGGGGGTATAGATGTAAATAGGTATGACGGGTGATATATGAAGCTCTAGTAGCACCCCTAATCTGTCACACCTGAACTTTTAAATTAATATTATTTTATTATTTTATGAGACATTGAAATTTTCTATCGAGCTGTGGATCAAGCCTGTTTTAAAGTTTTTTATTTTGTTGATGAATGAGTGCTTTGCCCTTGACAACATCCGGTGCATGGGCAGGGCGTTTTCAAAGTTGTGCGACTTTGCCCTGGTCATCGTGCGGCCTGCCCTATGTTCAAGATAGATAAATAAAATGAGTTTAACGATTTATTTTAATAATTTTAATTAGGGTAATTATTTTTATTAACATTATCAAGTTTATTATAATTATTATTATGTTATGAACAATATTATTATTATTATTAGAGTTAGTTAAAATTATTATTATGTTCATTATTACTTGTTAATATTTTTATTTATTTTGCATTCGTTTTTCTTCTTCTTTCTTTTCTTCTATTTTATTTATTTCTTTTAATATTATTATTATTATTATTATTAGATTTTCATTTAGTTATTTATTTTATTATTATTATTATTTTATCTCAAACCCTACTTTCTCCCCCCCCCCATTACCCTTTTGCGGCCGAACTCCACCCCCCCCCCCCCTTTCCCGTAACCCCGTCGTGCACCCCCTACGTTTCCCCTTCGCAGCGAACACCCCCCCCCTTTCCCCTGACCATGGCGCACCGCCGCCGCCCTGCTGCCCTCCGGCGCGCCTCGCCTCCACCCTGGCCTCACCGGCCTCCCTCTCCCAGCGCCGACCCCTCTTGCCCGGCCTCCTCCTGCGCAGACTATCCTTGCACCGTCTCCCGACCTCCTCCTCCCTTTCTGGCCACCTCCGTCGCCACGCCTCCTCCCTCTCCGGCCGCTGCCCTCGCCACGCCTCCTCCCTCTCTAGCCGCCGCCCTCTCTGTGATCTCCTCTCCCAGATTCCCCCCCTCAAACCCACATGACACAACCCATCCGGGCCGAGACCCGAGCCGCCGCCAACGTCCCTCCTCCCTTCCGGCCTCGCCTCGCACCGTCGGCCGCCCGACATCGGTACCCCCCCTTTTTTTCCTCTTAGCAAGGTTTTGAATTCATTTTATGTTGGATTTTGAGTTCTTTGTTTTTTTTTTGTGTTCTACTTCTTGATTTAGGGTTAATTGGTGTTGTTTGCGATGCGTTTGGTGCGCGATTGGTGCTTCGCTTCAAAATTTAAGGCTTTCGACACCAATGGTAAGTGATTTCATTTATTAATGTTGTTTGATGAAGGTTTTGTCTGGATTAATTTATTTAGCTTGTTCTTTAATTATTTTGGGTGGTTCGAATTGTGTTCTATGAATATTTTGACATGCATGTGTGATGGAATTGAGTTTTATTTTAGAATTGTTTATGTTTTCACATGGGTTATGTTGTGGGAATTCTTGGAAATGCTCAATTAATTATTTTATGTGCGAAAAACCTATGATGAATTATTTATTAGTGTTTAATTAATTTGTTTTTATAGTTGTTAAGACGTGAAAGGGATGCGGTTTGTGTTTTGATGCGACGTTAAAATGCATTTTTATCATAAAATAGATTTTGGGTGAACTTTTGGTATTCAAAGTTAAGCGAAATGTTTTGAAACTTTATAATAAATTTTCTTAATAGTATTTTTGTGTTTTAAAATTGTTTTTTTATTATGCAATTGGTTTATTATGTTTTTCACGGGCTGCGTTTTCCGTTTTGACAAGTGAGTGGTGTGCGTTTGGCCTTATAAGAGGTTTTGGGGAAAGCTTTTGTGTTCAATGTCTTGCAATACCACTTGGAGTTGTTTTATAATAATTTTAAGTGGTTTATTAAATCTCGTAAAGTGCGTGAAACATGTTTGTATGTTGTTTTGGTGTGAGTGTTTTCAAAAGTGGACTTGAGTATGCATATGGGGGTGTATGTGTGTGCGCCTTGTTGTGACAATCATTGGAAGTGTTCAATTAATGGTTTGAGTTGTGCGAAATGTGTTATTGTGGGTACTTGAGGTGTGTGTGTGTTGGAAAAGAATTTTTGATGGAAAATGTACAACTTTGAGCCTGCTGAAATTTTTTATAAATTGGTAAAATGTTTGATTATATGTTTGAATTATTTCATTAATTTATATGTGTAGTGTGTTGTACCTCGCTGCGATGATTTTGGGTCGCGGGTATCGAGGATCGCTGCATGTACATGCATACGGTAAGACATATATATAGATATTCCCTCATTGTGCATATTCCCTCATGGTGCAGGGAATATGTGCAATGCACCTAGGGGTGTATATATATATGTATAAATGCATGTGCTTGTGTGTGCCAAGGATCAGTTTGAATGTTCGTCTTCAAGCAGTGGCATGTTGAGGTAGGTACCCTATGCCTAAGCTTTTAATTTGAAATTAATAATTGCTTGATTGTTTTAAAAACATGTTTTACACTATGCTATATACACATGCTATGGAACCTGATTTCAGTTGCTAGAAACTATTATGCCTTGTATTGGAAAATTGAAAATGTATTTCAAAGCCGTTGGTCTTAAGTGACTTTTCTTGAAAAATTGATTTCTTAAGTGGTTTTTAATGGGTAAGGTGTACTTTCCAAAGGTGTTTGGACTTTTGGGTGGTTAATTGTAAAAAGTGTTCCTTTTTGTAATTAAGCATGTTTGGTATCTTATTAATTTTTTATGAAATGGAAAAAAACCCTATTGAGGCCCGTTTGGCACTTTGAGATTTGAGTTGCGAAAATAGAAAACCCCTTTTGAGTCATTCCCCTAAATTTGAAAATAAAATGTGATGCAAGTGTTTATGAGCGGTTTGTGATATATGTGCCTAGTGTAAAGGCTTGTGCGTTATTGTGTGATGTAAAGAGGGGGAATGCACTTAAGTAGGAAGTGCGGTGGTGAAAGGTTGAATGAGTTTCAAGATAAAGAAAGTGTGATGTTCATTTCTTTTCTTTTGATAAAAGATCACCACATTTTTGGAATAGAGCACAATGGTAAACCCGTGTATCTAGGTGGGTGACTAGGACTAGTACGCTAGATGACACGGCAGGGGTTCGTCCCGATTTGTCAAGAAGGATTGACGCAACAACACTAACTAAACATATGAATTTCTGAGGGTCGTGGCCTTCTAAGCCACGTTTTCTGAGGGTCGTGGACTTCTAAGCCACGTTTTCTGAGGGTCGTGGTCTCCTAAGCCACATTTCACTAAGGTACGAGGTCTTTAGGTTCCCACTTGTTTTAGCTGCCTATAGGGATTATCCATGGTGCTCATTTTTTTCATGTTTCTAATGATGTAACTTTCTTTCCAGCTGTTTCATACTTGATGCTTTGTTTGTGAAAACCATGTTTTAATCCAAACTGGTTTCTTTTCATTTTGAAATGTTAATGCATGCTTGAAACCTATTTTGAAAATGTAGCGGGAGTAAAAGGCTTTACCTGAAAATTCAAACTCGTTACATGAATTTGAAAAGGAGAAACACTATTTTATTATATCTTATTTCCAAACTGGCATAGTGGATTTATTAATAAAGGCGGAGGCATAGGACGTGGTTGTTTTTGGCTTTCCTACTGAGCATCTCGGTGCTCATGCCTACTTTACTTTTCAGTTGCAGGTTTCAGTCTTGGATCGCTTTTGGGAGTGAGTGGTTGTTGTACCATGGTGATCCACAGGGTCACCTGAGGTATGTCGCGTTTCTTTGTTTATTCCTTTTTTCTACTGCCATGTCATTCAGTTTGTTTTCCTTTAATTATCTGCTTGTTCAGTTTATGTTTGCTTATCTTTTTCATGGGCCAAACCATTCCCAACTGGGTTGTTTTGATGCCCGACACTAGTTGCCAGCCCGTGGGGATCGGGAACGCCCTTCGGGCCATGTTGTGGACCAGGTTGGGTTCCGGGTCGGATGACGATCCAGCCTGGTTCATGACAAAATGGTATCAGAGGTGCCCTTGTTATTTGGGGTTTCAAGTAGCTTGGTGATTAGGTGTGTCGGGACTCGAGAGGTAGGTGTGGGAAGGACGTCATGAACCCTTTCCCGTCCCGAGACTCGAGTTTCCAGGGGTAGTCTGGGATTTCAATTTACTTCTTTGGATTAGTATGTGTGGATGAGGGATGACCAAGGAAGTGAGCCAGTGTTACGCGGTGGACTTGCATGGAGTAGCGACCCATGTACAACCCGAGTGCACGGTTCAAGATATTTCCTACGATGGATGCGCGCTCGGAGCATGGTCTGCCAAGCCATGTTACCGGGTTGGCATAGCCACTAGCCCCTTATTTTTGGATGTTTTAATGTGAGTTATGTTTAACCTTCATTTTGTTTGGTGTGAGTACATCTCAAAAAAAATAAAATGGATTTTTGTGAAGGTGTTTTCAAAAGGGAATATGGTCGTTGGAGTGGAAAATGGTTTTTGAAATGTAAAACGTTTTGGAATTTTTAAATGTGTTTCTTTAATGATAAGTGACTTTCTCAAATTGGTCGGGAATTTTTGCTTCGTGCTTAATGGTCTATTTTGAAAATGAGAAGTGTCTTGAATTGACCATTGGTATTCCTATGAGTGATCACATACATTGAGGTACTCATGTGGAAAGTGGGGAATTGGTTATGTGAGTGGATGGGTGCTTGAGCTCGCATTGGATATGTGTGTGCGAGACTTCATGGGATACCAATGGTGGATATTAAAGTTGTTTTGTTTTCTGAAAAATGGTTTTCAAAAAGGGTTTTTTTTAATTTTTAGAAAAGTGAGCGAGAAGTTGTTTAGCGTTCTTTTTTTGTGTTGGGTATTCCTTTTCGTGAGTTCTTGGTTTTGACGTACTAAATTGTGATTGAAATAGTGATTTTAATGTGTGATTTTGTTCGTGATTGAGGTGTGGAATTTTTATTTATGATGAGTTTTGATTCGGACTTTTGGCTCTTGTTTTTGAGTATGCTGCACAGAAAAGTCCCAGAAGTTTCTAGTGAGCCTCTTCTAGTTGTTGGTTCTACCCAAACTCTTAGCGGAGTGGTAGAATTGGATTATTTTCGGTTATTGTCTAGCATATGTAGTGATAGTGATCTATCGAAGGTAGCGGACTGGCTTGGTGAAATCATTGGTGTTTCCAAGTTATTGGAAACTCCCAAAACTATGAGAGTCCGTGTTGGTTTGGGTTCCTTTGAAGGTGAAACTTTGGATTGGTGGAGGAAATAATCCCAGCGTCGTTGCATGATGATATGTCATGGAAGGTGTTTAAGGTGACGCTCGTCCGATGGTTTATACCTGAGGAAGTAAAGGCAAGGAAAGTGTTAGAACTAGTGGGTGTCGAGTAAGGCCAACGAGAAGTGAAGGCCTACGTGGGACATGCCAAGGGGTTGATTCCATTTTCTCCAGAGGTAGCGTCGTGGAATCAGATAATGTTTCTCTTGTGTGGGGTCTTCGTCCAGGGTTCCAGGACCATTTCTTTCTGGTGTTCGGGAAGGTTCCCCATCTGGTGGCGAGAGCTAATTGGAGGAACCTATCTCAGACAAGTCTTCTTGTCAATTCCATCTCCTATTAGTTGGACCACCCCCTTGTTTTCTTCTAGTGTGCTCAGTTTGGGTACTTTAAGCTGCCTTGTCATCATCATCCATTGAAGACTTTCTGTCGGTGTGGCTGTATGGGAAACTTAGAGAGGTTCTGCTAGCGGCTTCGTCAGGAGGAGTCTCAACAGGAGAATTTCAGCTCCTGACTGCGGCGCAGCAGATGCCTCAAGACATCAGAGCTCCAACCACAGGTCTCGGAGCGAAGCCTTTCACGCAGTAAGGAATCATTGGGTGTGGGGAACCTTGGTTTAATTTTTGTCTCCAATGCTGAAATGGGGACGGTATGAATTTCCTTGTTGTAACTCTCCCATCTTTGAAGGTTATGTCTTGCTGTAAGTGGCGTTGAGGCCTCTTTGCCTCGTTGTGGTATTTGTTCCTTGAATACCCCACTTTGGCCGTAAGGAGGTGTGGTGGTATCTTTTTCTTGTAATTTTAGTAGTTGTGCCTCCTCAAATATGAGATTTGGAGTTGTCTCTTTATGGCTGTGAGTCTCAAGATGATTATCTCTCTCATGTGGCTAGCTCCTTTGGTGACCCGTTCTTGTTTTAGGATGTTATCATTTTGGAGACACTTGTGTCTTGGGAAACAATGAATAGGGGTTGGTCCACTACTCAGTTTGGGGTCTTTCGTCGATGACCCCATGTGGTGGGGGGTCTAGTTATGCGGAGAGTTCATGGGTCGGTTTGTGCTAGGTTTCTCGTACTGGTCTGTGATCACTGGTCGAAGCTGGTCAGTCCTTAAATGGTGGGAAGACCCACCATGAATCTTGTCGTGCCTTTTTCAAGGTTTGGTTGGTGTAGAGGTTCCCTCATGGATCAAGTTAGCAGTTCTAGAGTGAGTTCATGCTAAGAGTCTCAATGTCGGTTGTTCTAGTCGGGTTCTTGTGGTGGGGAGAACCCTCCTTATTTCCTGATGGTTATTCTCTTTTTATTTTCAATCAGAGTGGGTCGGGTGTGACTGGTGGAGTGAAAATTCACACCGAGTTCATGTTCTTGTGGGTCTAGTCCCATTTCTAACTCGAGTTTGATTCCTTGTTCGGCTGGGCGACTTTCTGGGGGCAGAAAGTTTTTGTGGTGGAGAGAATTGTCACACCCGAACTTTTAAATTAATATTATTTTATTATTTTATGAGACATTGAAATTTTCTATCGAGCTGCGGATCAAGCCTGTTTTAATGTTTTTCATTTTCTTGACGAATGAGTGCTTTTCCCATGACAACATCCAGTGCATGGGTAGGGCGTTTTCAAAGCTGTGCGGCTTTGCCCTGGTCACCGTGCGGCCTTCCCTATGTTCAAGACAGATAAATAAAATGAGTTTAACGCTGTATTTTAATAATTTTAATTAGGGTAATTATTTTTATTAACATTATCATGTTTATTGTAATTATTATTATGTTATGAAAAATATTATTATTATTATTAGAGTTCGTTAAAATTATTATTATGTTCATTATTACTTGTTAATATTTTTATTTATTTTGCATTTCTTTTTCTTGTTCTTTCTTTTCTTCTATTTTATTTATTTCTTTTACTATTATTATTATTATTATTACTATTATTATTATTAGATTTTCATTTAGTTATTTATTTATTTATTATTTTTATTTTTATCTCAAACCCTACTTTCTCCCCCCCCCCCATTACCCTTATGCGGCCGAACTCCCCCCCCTTTTCCCGTAACCCCGTCGCACCCCCCCTGTGTTTCCCCTTCGTAGCGAATGCCCCCCCTTTCCCCTGAACATGGCGCGCCACCATCACCCTGCTGCCCTCCGATGCGCCTCGCCTCCACCCTGGCCTCGCCGGCCTCCCTCTCCCAGCGCTGACCCCTCTTGCCCGCCCTCCTCCTGCGCAGCCTGTCCTTGTGCCGCCTCCCAACCTCCTCCTCCCTCTCTGGCCGCCTCCCTCGCCACGCCTCCTCCCTCTCCGGCCTCTGCCCTCGCCGCGCCTCCTCCCTCTCTAGCCGCCGCCCTCTCCGCGATATCCTCTCCCAGCATCCCCCTCTCAAACCCACACGACACAACCCCTCCAGGCCGAGACCCGAGCCACTGCCGACGTCCCTCCTCCCTTCCGGCCACGCCTCGCACCGTCGGCCGCCCGACGTCGGTACCGCCCCTTTTTCCTCTTAGTAAGGGTTTGAATTCATTTTATGTTGGAGTTTGAATTATTTGTTTTTTTTGTGTTCAAATTCTTGATTTAGGGTTAATTGGTGTTGTTTGCGATGCGTTTGGTGAGCGATTGGTGCTTCGCTTCAAAATTTAGGGCTTTCGACACCAATGGTAAGTGATTTCATTTATTAATGTTTTTTTATGAAGGTTTTGTCTGGATTAATTTATTTAGCTTGTTCTTTAATTATTTTGGGTGGTGCGAATTGTGTTCTATGAATATTTTGACATGCATGTGTGATGGAATTGAGTTTTCTTTTAGAATTGTTTATGTTTTCACATGGGTTATGTTGTGGGAATTCTTGGAAATGCTCAATTAATTATTTTATGTGCGAAAAACCTATGATGAATTATTTATTAGTGTTTAATTAATTGTTTTGATAGTTGTTAAGACGTGCAAGGGATGCGGTTTGTGTTTTGATGCGACGTTAAAATTCATTTTTATCATAAAAGAGATTTTGGGTAAACTTTTGGTATTCAAAGTTAAGATAAATGTTTTGAAACTTTTTAATAAATTTTATTAATAGTCTTTTTGAGTTTTAAAAGTGTTTTTTTATTGTGCAGTTGGTTTATTATGTTTTTCACGGGCTGCGTTTTCTTTTTTGACAAGTGAGTGGTGTGCGTTTGGCCTTATAATAGGTTTTGGGGAAGTCTTTTGTGTTCAATGTCTTGCAATACCACTTAGAGTTGTTTTATTAAATTTTTAAGTGGTTTATTAAATCTTGTAAAGTGCATGAAACATGTTTGTATGTTGTTTTGGTGTGAGTGTTTTCAAAAGTGGACTTGAGTATGCATATGGGGGTGTATGTGTGTGCACCTTGTTGTGACAATCATTGGAAGTGTTCAATTAATTGTTTGAGTTGTGCGAAATGTGTTATTGTGGGTACTTGAGGTGCATGTGTGCTGGAAAAGAATTTTTGATGGAGAATGTACAACTTTGAGCCTGCTGAAATGTTTTATAAATTGGTCAAATGTTTGATTATATGTTTGAATTATTTCATTTATTTATATGTGTAGTGTGTTGTACCTCACTGCGATGATTTTGGGTCGCGGGTATCGAGGATCGCTGCATGTACATGCATACGGTAAGACATATATATAGATATTCCCTCATTGTGCATATTCCCTCATGGCGCAGGGAATATGTGAAATGCACCTAGAGGGTGTATAAATATATGTATAAATGCATGTGCGTGTGTGTTCCAAGGATCAGTTTGAATGTTCATCTTCAAGCAGCGGCATGTTGAGGTAGGTCCCCTATGCCTAAGCTTTTAATTTGAAATTCATAATTGCTTGATTGTTTTAAAAACATGTTTTACACTATGCTATATACACATTCTATGGAACCTGATTTCAGTTGCTAGAAACTATTACGCCTTGTATTGCAAAATTGAAAATGTATTTCAAAGCCGTTGGTCTTAAGTGACTTTTCTTGAAAAATTGATTTCTTAAGTGGTTTTGAATGGGTAAGGTGTACTTTCCAAAGGTGTTTGGCCTTTTGGCCGGTTAATTATAAAAAGTGTTCCCTTTTAGTAATTAAGCATGTTTGGCATCTTATTAATTTTTTATGAAATGGAAAAAAACCCTATTGAGGCCCGTTTGGAACTTTGAGATTTGAGTTTTGAAAATAGAAAACCCCTTTTGAGTCATTCCCCTGAATTTGAAAATAAAATGTGATGCACGTGTTTATGAGCGGTTTGTGATATATGTGCCTAGTTTAAAGGCTTGTGCGTTATTGTGTGATGTAAAGTGGGGGAATTCACTTAAGTAGGGAGTTCGGTGGTGAAAGGTTGAATGAGTTTTAGGATAAAGAAAGTGTGATGTTCATTTCTTTTCTTTTGATAAAAGATCACAACCTTTTTGGAATAGAGCACAATGGTAAACCCGGTTATCTAGGTGGGTGACCAGGACTAGTACGCTAGATTACACGGCAGGGGTTCATCCATGTTTGTCTAGCAGGATTGACGCAACAACACTAACTAAACATATGAATTTCTGAGGGTCGTGGCCTTCTAAGCCACGTTTTCTAACGGTCGTGGCCTTCTAAGCCACATTTTCTGAGGGTCGTGGTCTCCTAAGCCACGTTTCACTGAGGTACGAGGTCTTTAGGTTCCCACTTTTTTTAGCTGCCTATAGGGATTACCCATGGTGCTCATTTTTGTCATGCTGCTAACGATGTAACTTTCTTTCCAGCTGTTTCATACTTGATGCTTTGTTTGTGAAAACCATATTTTAATCCAAACTGGTTTCTTTTCATTTTAAAATTTTAATGCATTCTTGAAACCTATTTTGAAAATGTAGTGGGAGTAAAAGTCTTTACCTAAAAATGCAAACTCGTTACTTGAATTTGAAAAGGAGAAACACTATTTTATTATATCTTATTTCCAAACTGGCATAGTGGATTTCTTAATAAAGGTGGAGGCATAGGACGTGGTTGTTTTTGGCTTTCCTACTGAGCATCTTGGTGCTAACGCCTACTTTACTTTTCAGTTGCAGGTTTCAGTCTTGGATCACTTTTGGGAGTGAGTGGTTGTCGTACCATGGTGATCCACGGGGTCACCTGAGGTATGTCATGTTTCTTTGTTTATTCCTTTTTTCTGCTGCCACGTCGTTCAGTTTGTTTTCCTTTAATTATCTGCTTGTTCAGTTTATGTTTGCTTATCTTTGTCATGGGCCAAACCGTTCCCAACTGGGTTGTTTTAATGCCCGGAACTAGTTTCCAGCCCGTGGGGATCGGGAACGCCCTTCAGGCCATGTCGCGGACCGGGTTGGGTGCCGGGTCGGATGACGATCTGGCATGGTTCATGACATAATCGATTTCCATGTTTTTGACCCCCTATTAGTAGGCTAAGTGGAGTTCAATTATGGTTCAAATGAACGAACCTAATATAAATTTTATAAAAAATAAAAACATGACATTAAATGTAAGATAGTAGAAAAATATTACAATTATTATACTCACTATGTGAATCATAGGTTATATCCCTCGGTCTTTTAGTCGTTAATCATTGTTAAAAAAATATTCCATCAACGTTCATCAATATCTTGCCTACTCTACAAAACAATTAAATCCATATTATTTGTAAAATAGTTTTTAAATACTTTCATTCAAATTAGAAAACAAACAATAAAAGAACCATATCTTAACATTGAATTATATACACCAGGATTACACAAAATTTAAGAACGATGTTAAAATTATTTTAATATAGTTTCAAACATCTTTTAAACATGTTTTTAAACCTATTTTAAACATGTATAAAACTAGTGTTAAACCATTTAAAAAATATTTAAAACCAATATGGAATATTTTTAAATAGATTTTAAACAATTCTAAAACTATTTTTAAACAGTGTTTTAAACAACTTAAATGTTTTTTTAAACCAATTTTAATAGTGTTCAAAATTTTCTGAAAAATATCTTTAATGTAGTTTTAAGTTACTGTTTTAAATATTTTTATTGAAGAAATTTTTTTAGATGATTTTATTTAAATCATAGATTAATTTGTTTTTGAAATAATTTTAAACTCTTTTTTAAATTGAAAAAATTATAATTAAATAAAAAAAATGAAAATAATCATACCATTCCAAAATAAAACAGAATTAAAGTAATCATAATAGAACCAACTTGAGAACCCCATGTAATGATAATCTAAACAAACTATAAAAATATATGGTTTATTCTATATATTACACACCACTAATTTTGGTTCAATATCAATTTTGACAATTGTAAATTTTGATTTCTCAATGGTTATATTTTGGTCAACATCAATGGGGGAATCAATGGTGTCAATTTCATCTGAATTGTCATCAAAAACAATTCTTGGGATTACACCACTAATGAAACAATAATTAAATCTCAGATGATGATTCACATAAAACACCTTTTCTTCAATTTTTCCAAAATATATGGTTCATTTATAGCTAGTTAGAAATTCATGTCAATCACTATAAATTTACAGTCATAAACTAATGTACCATGTTGTTTTGTTGAATCAAACCATTTTAATTTCATCATATTGACTCAACAATGAGTGTAGTAATCCAATAGCATTATTTTCTCAATAAATCCATAATAAGAAAAATTTTCATATTAAGGCCTACTATCTGATTCACTAGAATAATAGCCCATTATTACAGTTAGCATAACACTATCATGATGTGTTATCATGTTCACCACTTGAACAGTTGTAAAACAAATTATAACAATTGATTATTAATGATTTTCATTCAAAACCCAAATAATTAGGACTAAAATCCAACACTCTTAATTATTTAGAGACAATTTCAATAGGTGAAATCAATACCTGATATATAAATGAATAATGAAAATAAATAAATATTTTTATTTTATGTTTATTAATCTAATGGTCATACCTTTGATTTTAACCAATCTCTTTTCTATGCAATGTCTCTCTCATTCTCAAAGGAAAAAACAATGAAATATACTTATAATTTTTTTGTTGTATCTACATAAAATGATAATAAATGTTTTATGGTATATTTGAATTTAGGTTGTATGATATACCATATACATTTTCATATTAATTACTTAATATAGTCATCGAAAAAATTACAGTTAAACAAGAATTTATGATGTGTCATATCCCACTCTTCAGGGATCAATGTCACCAATGTATATAGCCTAGGAATTTACCTTATTTGATAAAGAGAAGAAAATGAGGTTTAAATTTCCCTATAATACTCATATTTATTTCTCATGGTATGGTTACATATTCTATTCACATCAGAAAAATATATTGAACAAAAATACATACATTCTTGATCCAAATAACCACTCACAATGGAACCTTTAAAATGATTCTGTTTTCATACATAATATTTCATTATAGAAATATTTCCATTATTAGGACACATCTATAAATAATAAATGGGTCCCCCAAGAAGTATTTTTGTTTGAATAGATACTGTTAGATGCATCATGAAAGTGAAAATGATGGAGGGATCAATTTATCTAACTCACAAAAAATTAATGGCTCTCTTCCTTTATTTTAATCAAGAAAGACTTAGATAGACTTTAGTCATAAATCCATCTATAAAAATGGAAAAATAGAATAACCATAACCCTTACATTATTGGATAGTAAATTATAGATTTTTATTGGAATAAATTCATAAATAATTATGTGTTATAATTAGTTTTTAGTGATTTTAGTTTCAAATATATTATATTAACTCTTTTAGATATGTTTCTTGAATATCCATAAAGATCCTTGAAAATCTATAATACTTATAGAAATTTATTTTTCTATGAATGTTTAATCACTTTAAAATCAAAAGAAACGTTCTATTTATTTTCATTGATACACCCAAGAATCATTTTTGTTTTAATACCTCAATCCAACATGTCACTCTGATATCATAATCCATCTTTGGTCTTACCCATGATATTTAGAATAATTGAAAGTATCATTTCACATATATTTTTCTCAATGTAAAATATTTATAAACAATGATGCAGTTAATTGGTTGACAAATATGTCAACTCAACAGAGATACTTCTCTTTTTCTAATTGTAAGTGGATTCGGTGCCAATATTCTTCCTCTATAGATTTCATCAGAACTTTAGATAATGAAAAACTAACATCTTTCAGTTCACTAATATCATCCTTTCCTGACATATTTAGAGATGTATTATTAGTGTCAATGGTATAATAAAACCACTTATGATTCTTCCTATATGGATTACTCCATAGAAATATTCATTGATTCCCTATAAAACTGAAACTATGAATATATTTAAGTCTTATATATCATGAATTATTCAAAAAAAAATAGGGAAAGATATTTTTACATTAATGAACCAACTAAAAATTATTTCATAAGTATGGAAACCATTTATAATCCATAGAAGTACATCCTACATCTAAATTATAGTTTTTGAAAAATCATAAAATGTGTGCACACCCATATCCCAAGGCAGCTTCAACGCTTTAATTATAGGATAAAATTATACTTCTATATATTATTTCAGATCAAAAGGTGCATATATTATTATAATCAATAAATTGAATGGATTTTTCATACACATCCAATGAGAAATATTATAAATGTGAACAAAAATCGGCAGCGTGCTGTGAGAAGTAAGCATCTGATGAAATGGATTAAAATCATCATAGGATAGACCCAACCTATCTTTATACACATAAACTACAAAATATAGATGTCATGCATCAAATTTATGTCATGTTAATCCATATTCAAGATGATCCATCTCATTATTTTCTTTAATTATCTCAAAACCATGTCATCACATATTTATTGATATTTCAGTTGACAGGAATAGATTTTGAATCCAATTAATCAATGGAAAATGCCACATGACTTTACATGGAAAAAATATGGTGTTTCATCTATATTTTTATTTCATTAATATATAACACTTTCTTTACAGTCATTTGTCCCTAATATTTCCTCTCAAAATAAGTTTCAAAATTTGAGGAAATCATAAATTTTATTTATAGAGAATCCTAGATGGTTAATTGACTTCCTTTCTATGTAATGATTAGAGGGAATATATGAATTATTATTAAGAAAATACTAAAAAAGGTAATAATATAATCAATGTAAGTATTATAAATTCCATACATAGTTTTTCATTTATATAGTCGCATGAAAAATTCATATTTTTTTATTTTAGTACATTCTAGATATATAGGAGTTCTAACATCATCAGTTAATTTTTTTCACTCTCTCTAAAACATAATTTTCATTATTTAACCCATGTTTATTGATATCGTTGTCTTCATGCATTTTGATGCTATCTTTTTTATGATGATGAACAAATGGAAACTGGTCCAATATCAAATTCTCCATATCACTCCTTTCTTATCATTCATGAACAATGTGAGATTGTATCATCTCATTATTGTGATACCAAACATAATAGTTAGTTTGAAATCCAAATTTTGGTATATTGTATCTAGCTTCTTCCCAAAATAACCAAGGTCTTCTAATATAATTAAAACATGAGTAACATATAAGACCTCTATATGAAGCATTATTACATAAAAAATATAAAAATATTTTTTTTTTTGAAACATGATTGATATCCATTCAGTATGCTATATATTTATTATATCCATTTTATTATTGGAAACACAGGTTGTATTTATATCAATATATTAAAAAATAATTACAAAATTAATTACAAAAAATATTCTTTTGAATAAATGGAATAATAAATAGCTATTAGATAATATTAGATAAGCTAGAGGTAGTGGGTGACAATTTAATAAACATTTATTCATTAGAAAAATGAATATTCATTCATTTCACAGCATATTAAAAATAAATTAATTATATAGAATTTTTTTCATTAAATTATTAAAATAGTACATTAAAATGAATAATTTTATAACTGGTTAATACATTCAAAAAAGAAACAAGTTAATAGAATAATTAATTAAATATTTATCTAATATATATGACACAAAATAACAGCTTTATATTAAATCCAATTGTATTTAGGACCAAAATAATTTCTCTCCACTTGACCAACCAATCCAGTTTCACCTCACTTATGCAATCACATAACAAATTTGGGTATTATTAGAAATAATTGATTTCATTTAAATAATTAAATAAACAATTTAGAAATAATACGTGACTAAGAGATGAAAATACTCTATCACATAGAATCAATAACATGATCATATTAGATTTATATAGAAGTTTCAATTAAGTAAATTCAAAAAAGGCCTATAGTCAGATTTATTATGAAATATTGTAACAAATATAATCAAAATGAACCAAAATTCAATAAATTAGGAATACACCTAACATAACTAAATCCATGTTAGTGTTTGATACCAATATAAGAATGAAAATTATGATTAGAAGAATATATGGTGGATTTTGAACTCACTAATTAGATGTTTCATAATAATCGAATAAAAAAATTTAATGAGGAGAGATGGTTAGGGGTGTGAAGAGTAGTGAGATGCTAACTAGGGAGAAATTAGGATGGTAGTGGGAATGGGAGAGATGAGGTCATGTGGGTGGGGAAATAGGGTATCCAATACTAATGGTTTCTTAGATATAATTGGTATAGTTACTCTATACCAACGATTTCTTCCAACCATTATTATAAATTTGTGGGCTTGGCCTCAGTTTCTAGTAGTGATCTCTGGGGGATTTTTCTCAGAGAGGTAAGGTCACAGTAATAAGAGTATATATGGAGTATAATGTGGTGGACACATTAATAATATCCTCATCTTAGAAGATGAATTAATATCATGTGAGAGATAGAAGACTAAAATCCATTAGGAGTTAGCTTCAGTGAATGTGGGAGTCTATTCGAGTTGGTGTTCTGGGACCAACTACTTTGTAATTTGGATTAATTTATTATTAAAATATATTATTATTAATAAATTTCTTATCAAATATTTATTTTCATTAAATGATACATTAATTTCATTATGTCCTAATGTATTTTTCACATTGAAAGTTCATAGAAATTCCACACAATGATAAGGACCTTGATGTTTCATGATAAACATTTCTGTCTTAAGGTCAGGATAGAATTATATGATGGGATACATACTATATATGTTGGAATATAATGTTACTGATATGATAAGTTTATTTTTATCATCATATGACAATTAATAGGGGAATCAAACACAAAACACATAATTTATATCTCCAGAAAATAGAACATAATAAGTTTATTAAAAACAAATCTTTTAAATGGTGTACTTGAAACCCCAAAGCATCAATAGATTATATATTTTTCATCAATGGTGTTATCTTGATGATGATAATGTGGAGAATTATATAAAATCATCCTACCTCTAAGTGGAATAAACTGACCAATGGATATATAGACACTTTATGATAATTCCCAAACATTCAAAGGGATGTTAGCACCTTCATGGAGAAATGAAAAAAACATTGAGAATAGAAGAGGGATTTCGAAGGCTTGTAAATTATTATCAATAGTCAAGAACACACAACACACCATACAATAGAGGGTAAAATCATTTTAAATATCCATAATTAGTGTTTGGAGGGCATCATTCATATGAAATGACATCTATTCCATTGCATGTAATTCATCTATTTCAATTTTCTGGTGTTCATTCATTGAAAAATATAATGAATACACTGATAAATCCTTATGTGAATTAACTCTTGGATTCATAACTTATGAAACATGTAGTATAATAACAATGAACTAAAGTGTTCATCATATTCATGTTAATGTAATCATGGATAAACACCACAACATAATATGCACCCCCATGATGTGGTGGTTCCCATGTTAGAACACAAATTTATATTCACCACCATTATTGTGGTGGTTCTAATTTTAAAACCATATCCAAAAATATCCCACTTTAACTAAAATATCATAATTAATTTATTCAAAACATTACAAATATCTTATAATCCATACAAAACTTCTTTTGGATACCATTTTACCAAACTCCCTTCATTTTAGAAAAAAATATTTTCCAAAATATAATCCTTATACAATGGCCTAACTATGTGACTCCAATGGCCTTAGTAGCACTGAAAACATATATAAAATTGTAAGAATAGAGTTTCCTCTAGAAAGGTGTCGGTTCAACTCAAGTTTCTAAGGTTTATTGTGTGATATCCATCAAATATAATCATATATTTATATAAACATGTACACCGTAAGATTTATTATATAAATCATATTCATAACCATATAATCAATTTTTATGTTATGTTAAGTGACCCCTGGACATGGAAAATTTCAATCTAGTATTGGTCTCTCAACATGTATTGATTCTATAAAGATACTGATCAATTTTATGAATATAACACATGTCATTTATCTATATTATAATAATGTCATATTTCACTTATCTATGCAGTTGATCAAATCATATATGAATAAATTAGGCAGAGCCATGATTTTACTCAATTTAATTCAATCATGGGTTGGATGTCTTTCCTTTTTATACTGTTGGAAAAATCCTATCTCTGTTATGATTCAATGGAAAACATGTTCAGAAACATACCCAACCACCCCCTAATTACCTAATATCATATACTAACTTACATTAGTCAGGTATCAAAGTATGAAGGTTCCCATTCTAGGTATCTCTCTAACCTTTGGTAAGAAGGATTGATTATAAGAGTACACCCTAAAGTTTATTGATGACTATATAAAAATCTATCAGATATAACATAGCTGATAACTCCAAGAAATTTTTTAATGAGTACAATAATTTATCAATTTAACCATTACAAATCATCACATCCTATAATAATCTATGATGATCATCAGTCATGGAAAACCAATAGTTTTACTTTGAGGGGATATTAATAATTGACCATTCATTTTAAATAAATTATAGCACACATGGGTGAAATATAAATGGATATTGACTTTAGGATACTCACATGATACATTTAAAACTTTTATATCATTCACCCATTTGTTTTATACTAGGATATTCAACATGACCCTCATATTATTTCTATGATAACAGTTTCATCAATGGATTTTTTGTATTCTCTTTAGTATCCACCCAGCTAATATTAACATCACTCCTATCAATGATCTCTCATATGAGATGGTATTTATGAAGGATGTGTTTGGTCTATTTGGGAGGTAAGGTTTTCTTAGCTAGAGAAATGGCCTCATTATTATCAAAATATTACTCATTTTCTCCCCCAATTCTAGGAAACACCCTAAGTTTAGAATTGAACTTCTAAATCCAAAAAAACAACTTTTAAACAGTCAATGCAGAGATATATTATGCCTCTATTGTCAAGTCCTCTATAGTGTCCTATTTTGAAATCATCTAATTGATAGTCCCAACATTTATTAAAACACAAATTCCAATTGAAATTTATATCTTTTGGCTTTTAAAACATGTCTTGATAACTAAAAAGTCATTTTTACCTTAAAAAGTTGCATCATGTACTGATGAATCATTCCAAAATAAAGGTACTATGGTTGTGAAACTATAATCACATACGCAAAAAAATTATATCCCATGCACAACCCACTTTGGCACAAAATGTTCCACTAAATATCAAGGTTCTTCTATCCTCAAATAACCCTAAAACATTGGAAAATAAAATTATGTGTAACATCATACATTTGTACGTAATACCATAGATGGTGCATAAAGAGATTTTTATAAAAAAGGAAACATTAAAACTATATAATTACATGGTCTCACCCTAGATGAAAAGTAATGGGAAGAATAGAATAATGTTTCATGATAACATCACCCCACTACATTGGGGAAAGATATATGTAAGATGAAGTGTTAATCTCAGTCGCACAAACCTCTCCTCCGTGAAATCATGCAACTCCGTACATAAATGGATTCACAAATGTAGGTAATATTCTCTACTAACCTCCAACAAGTCCCAATATGTCTTTGATTGTGGTTAATATTTCCTCATGAAATTCCCCTTAAATATAGTTGTGCTTAAAGAAGAGAAGCCACCTTCACGAAATCCTACAATGTTAATTACCTCATAATCTTTGTGTCCTTATGACCTTAGGATCCGAGAAGCATACTTATACTAGATCTCATGTCTCATGCAACCCAATTTTTTTTAGTACACTAGAGTTGTGTGAAACTACATTTAAGTCCCTACCCTAATTCCTCATTCCTCTAAAATACTTTTCACACAATGTTAGTACCTAGAGACTCTATACCCATCTGTAACGGATCATACTCACCCTAGATCCCCATGCAATCAGTACCATCGACCCTTGTGTCTGCCCCCTTTTCTTTAAACATGGACTAGAAAATTACCTTACCTTTTTATCCAAATAATAAGTACCCTAACACCTTTGTCTCCTAATAATAGGAACCATAAATTTAGGACCCAAGATTCTCAATACTCTGTGATAGTTTTTATGCCATCTCCCACCCAAAGACTCATGATCAGTATAAATGTAATCCCTAAAGGTTGTGTCATCAACGAAAAATGATAACATTACCTTTTATATAATTATTTTGATGGATATTCCCATCCCACTTCAAAATGGTCTCCCTGGGTATTATCCAGGACGATGTCTAAGATGTATGATGTAAAAATACATAGCCCAATGTCATTGTATTATTATACTGAAATTCATGACAATGTCCTCGACACATGACATGAAATTGTAGCCTTTCCCCACGTGATGAGCATGGGATGCCCATGTATGATCATCATGGGATTCTGATCCTTCCCCTCTATGCGATGTCACGTTATAGACAATACCCCATGGGCATCCTCTACATGTAAGCCAGACACCATCCCTCATTGGTACTCCTTTGACAAAATGAGAATCCTTACTACATGATGTTAAAATGCATGGACTTGTCCTGTCCCATGACATAAAACAGGGGCATCCAAATAGGGGTGTAATTTTGGCCTGGTGGCCCGAATGCCCGAGAGGCCCGGCCTAAAAGCCTGAGCAGCCCGGTCGGTCAATGCCCACATTGGATCAGGCTAGGCTCAAGATATTGTTTCATCAGGCCGGGCCTGGGCCTATCCAAGAAGGCCCGTGGGCCAGGCTAGGCTGGCCTGAAAAAGCCCACCCTGCTGGCCTGTACAAAGCCCAACCTGTTGTAAAAACATATAACAGGAATGTCATTTTTCTCTAAAAAAGGTGCATCCTATATTGAAGAACCATTCCAGAAAAAGGTAGTAGGTTTGTGAAACTATAATCACATACAAAAAAAATTATATCCCATTCACAACCCACTTGTGCACAAAATGTGCCACAAAATATCAAGGTTTTTCTATACTCAAAGAAGCCTAAAACATTGGAAAGGAAAATTGTGTGCAACATCATATATTTGTACGCAATCCCATAGATAGTGCATATAAAGAGATTTTCATTAAAAAGGAAACATTAAAACCATATAATTTCATGGTCTCACACTAGAAGAAAAGGCATGGGAAGCACACAAGAAGGTTTCATGATAACATCACCCCACTACATTGGGGAAAGATCTCTATAAGATGAAGTGTTAGATCTCAATCGCACAAACCTCTATTCTGTGAAATCATGAAACTCCATACATAAATGGATTCCCAAATGTAGGTTAAATTCACTACTAACCTCCCACATGTCTGAACAGGTCTTTGATTATGGTTAATATTTCCTCATGAAATGCCCCTTAAGGCTAGTTGGGTAAAAATAAGAGAATCCACCTTCACAAAATCCTACAATATGAATTACCTCAGAATATTTGTGTCTCTATGCCCTTGGGATCTGAGAAGCATACATATACAAGATCTCATGTCTCATGCAACCCAATTTTTTTGTATTACACTAGAGTTGTGTGAAACTAAATTTAGGTCCCTACCCTAATGCATCCTTCCTCTAAAAAACTTTTCACACAATCTGTGTACCTAAATACTCTATACCCTTTTGTACAGGATCATCCTAACCCCAGATCCCCATGCAATCAGTACCATTGACCCTTGTGTCTGTCTCTTTTTCTTCAAGCATGGCCTAGACAATTACCTTACCTTTTTCTCCTAATATTAAGTACCCTACCACCTTTTTCTCCTAATAATAGGCACCCTAACTTCAGGACCCAAGATTCCCACTCCTCTATGATAGTTATTATGCCATGTACCACCCAGAAGCTCATGATCAGTAGACATATAATCCCTAATGGTTTTTTTATCAAGGGAAAATGATGAAATTACATTGTATATAATTCTTTTGATGGATCTACACATCCCACATCCAAATGGTCTCCCTGGGTATTATCTAGGGATGCCCATGTATGATCATCATGGGATTCTGATCCTTCCCCTCTATTGGATGTCACCTTATAGACAATACCCCATGGGAATCCTATGCAGATAAGCCACAAATCATCCATCATTGGAACTCCTTTAACAACATGAGAATCCTTACCACATTATGTTAAAATGCATGGACTTGTCCTGTCCCATGACATTAAACTGGGGAATCTAAATAGGGGTGTAATTTTGGCCTGGAAGCCCAAAAGCCCGAGAGGCCCAGCCCGAAAGTCCGAGCAGCCCAGCACGGCAAAGCCCATATCAGGCCAGCTCGGGCTCAGGCGTTATTCTCATCAGGCTGGGCCTGTCCAAGAAGGCCCGCGGGCCAGGCCGGGCCAGCCCAAAAAAGCCCACCCTATTGGCCCGTACAAAGCCCAACCCGCTATAAAAAATTTAATGGGAAGCTGCTGGTAGAGAAATTTGATCCCCCTACCTCAGGTTTCCAAGGCTGCGCCTGGACCAACTGGCCCAGGCGCTGCGCCTGTTATATTATCACCAGACTGTATGTGTGTGTATATATATATATATATCAACGATATAAGTATATATATATATATATCATTATATATTCACAAAAAATAATATATATATATATATATATAATATATATATACATATAATTATTATTATATATAATTATATTGTGTGTGTATATATATATAACAATATATAATTGTATATTTATATATATAAACAAAGGCATTAATAATATATATTAATTAAGTTTGTATTTTAAAAATCCATTAATAATATAGGTATATATAAATGTTTTAATATGATATATATACACAAACAAAGCTATTAATATATATATATATATATCAATGATTTAATATTATATATAAATATATAATAACTTTTTGTGTATTAATTAAAAAAATAACACACTCACCTAATGATGTTCATGCACGTCCCTCAACCTCATTAATTTTTTAATTTTGTTTCATCTTTCATATATTATACATATATATAAATCTATTTAGAGAAAAATTAACCTGCCCAATGGGGCGCACCCCCAACCCCTAATTATTATTTTTACAATTTTATCATATTATATATATCAATAATTTAACATTATATATATTTAATAACTTAATATATATTAACAAAAAAAATAACACACTCACCCAATGATGTTCGGAGACACCCTCAACCTCATTAATTTTTCTTAAATATGATGAAACTTGCATATTATATATATGTGTATATATATATAACAAATATATTAATAATATATATATCAATTATATGATTCAATATATATATAAATAAATCCATTAAAATATATACATATATATATGAATTAAGTGTGGATTTTAAAAATCCATTAATAATATATATATATATATATAAACAAAGATATTAAAAATAATATATATATATATAAATGATTTAATATTTTATATATAATAAATTATTGTATATTAATAAAAAATAACACACTCACCTAATGATGTTGGTACACACCCCCGACGTCATTTATGTTTTTTAAGTATGTCGCAACGTTCATATATTATATATAAATCTATTTAGAAATAAAATTAACCCGCCCACGACGACGCCCCTCCGAACCCCTAATTATTTTTTCTTATAATTTTCTCATATTATATATATATATATATATATTAACAAAAAAAATAACTACTCACCCAATGATGTTCGCACTCACCCCAACCTCATTAATGTTTTTCAAATATGATGAAACTTGTATATATTATATATACTATATATACATATATAAATCTATTTTGAAAAAAAAATAACTCACCCACTTTTGTGCACACCCTATCCTCTTATTGTTTATTTGAATATAATATATATAGATTTAAATATATAAATTTGTTTAAAATAAAAATAACATATCCTCCCACTGTAAAATGTTAATAAAATAGAAAATAAACGTTCTTACAAAAAAAATGTTTAACCTTTAATAAAAAACCATGTAAAAAATATGCGTTTAAAAAAATTAAAAAAAAATTAAAAATATGTTTCAAATTAAACAAACACCTAAAAAAACATTTTATTAACTTGTTAAAAAATAAATGTAACAAACATTTTAAATAAATGATAAAAAAGTTTAATAACAATGCTTTAAACCCACCAACTACTGTGCATCCCCCAGTTCATCGTTAATTTGTTTTTCAATTTTCACATCATATATATAAATTTACCCACATATATAAATCTATTTTGAAAAAAACTAACTTGTCCAACCACTTTAAAATGTTAGTAAAAAATATTTTTACATAAAACAAGTTAAATTTTTAAACAAAATACATGTAAAAAACATGCGTTCAAAAAAACATTTTAAATTAACCATCAAATAATAAATGTAAAAAAAATTAAACAAATGTTAAAAAATGGTTTAAATAAAAATGTTGAAAAAAAGTTTTTAAAACAAACATTTATAATATTTTTTTTAAACAAACACATAAAAAACATTTATATTAAATTTTTTTAAAAAAAGTTAAATGTATTAAAAAAATACATATAAAAATCATGCGTTTAATTTTTTTTAAATTAACTATTTAAAGATAAATGTTAAAAACGGTTTAAATAAAAAAACAAATGCTTAAAAATTGTAAATAAGTTAAAAAAATGTTTTAAATAAATGTTAAAAAACGTATAAATAACAATGTTTTAAACTCAGCCACTATTGCACATCCCCGAACCCCTCATTAATTTTTTTACAAATAAACATAATATATATATATAGATTCACATATATAAATTTATTTAGACAAATAATTAACATATCCTCCTACAGTAAAATGTTAATAAAAAATAAACTAAACGTTTTTAAAAAAATGTTATACACTTAAAAACGTGAATCTGAAAATTAATGTTAAAAAAAGTTTTAAATAAATGTTAAAAAAATTAAAAAAGTAAAAAAACAGTTATTTTGAAAATAATAAAATCCCACAATGGCCCTACTTGAAAATCCCAGACAGTCCTGAAAAATCCCAGCCCGACCCGATGGTTTGGGCCGGCCCGAGACCAGGCTCAGGCCGCCTTATGAGGTTGTTTAGGCTGGCCCGACCAAGCCCGAATAGTGGTTAGTGGCTCGATTTTTTATAGGTTAAGCTCGGTCTAGGATGAGCTGAAATTACACCCTTACATCCAAATATGTGGGTTTTGATCCCTATATTCAAATAGGGTACATAGAAAACCTCTAAGAGGTTCAATCATGACACTAAAATGTCACCATAAAATCCCTAGGTGTGATTATATCTCCCCCATAGGGGCGTACTTTCTCTCATCACTACCAAATCTCAAGTGTGAAATATGCCACCTAAGGAAAAAATCCACCTAATATCAAGTGTGAAATATTCCCACATGGGGAAATGCTCCGCCAAATACCATTTTTGAAATATTCCCACCCTAGGGACACACTCCACCAAATCCTGAGTGTGGAATGTTTCCCCCTTGGGACACACTCCATCAAATACCAAGTGTAGAATCTTACCCGTGGGGAAAACTCTTCCAAATCCCATATAAGAAATCTTACCCTTGTAGGACACACTTAACCATCTACCCACCCCCACAATACATAAAACCTGTGACCAATTCATATCTCAAATATTTTAAATCCTTTGACCAACCCATCCCCACAAGATGTTAAACATGTGACCAACCTCTCCTCATATTGCATTAAACTTGTGACCTGATCTAAAATCTCTACCCCATACAATTAATTTGTGATTCATAATTTAAAAAAGTATCAGAAGACATAAACCCATGGAATCAACTACATCATGGATGATACATGATGCCTTAGGTTCCACACCTAATATGCCTCATATGAGATCCTCCATCTTCAAAAGTAGAATTTTTTGTTGGTTCCCAACCTTCCCAACATCCAAAAATTTCTAAACATTCCCAACGTTAATATCTTTTCTAACAATAGACTTTTACACTATCAAGAAAAAATAAGTGTAATTCAATAATGTCTACCTCTATATGGAAATAGGAATGAGTTTAATACACATGAATTAATTCTTTGGGGGAGACCTAAGTATATTAAGAGATCCAAGGAGGAATCCATAGAATCATGAACCAACATCCCACAATCCTATTACATTAAATGACCCATCATCACGGCTTAAATAGATAAAATATTACCACATTTGGAATGGGGGAATGCGGGAAAAAATTAGTGCATCACCGCTGAATGGAAATACGGTGTGTATCTCTGATGGAAAGCATTAGAAACAAAAAATGGTGAAGCCGAAGTGAAACTATTATTCTTCAACTATAGGGACTAGTAAAATTAGGGAACCATTAAATTTTAAGGTATCAAAATCCATAAATTTAATGTCAAGGCCAACCAAACATGCGATGGGTCAAGTGTAAAACTCTACTGCTACTTGGGGAACATAATATTAGGAATACTCTGTCTATGAAAACATCAATGTGGATCCATTCTCTATTTCAAAAATAATAAATGGGGCTGGGGAATTGGGAATCACCATCATCTGATCTATACTAATGTATTATTCCATATACATTACAATACTCAAGATATAGTATAATGATGATGTATTTCCAATAGGTGTGGAGGTAGTTGTAAAGTGGGTGCAGTAATCCCTTGTGGTTTGTAATCTACCACAATAGACATCGTGTCTTCATCTACTGGGTTCCTAGACCTTATTTCACCCTCTAATATCATCCAGAGGAGGTTAATCAATGACCTTTGTTCACTAATATGAAAAGGAAAGGTCAAGTACCACCTTGGATATGGCCTACCAGGATCTTAAAGAATCATTACCTCATCAACACCGCTGCAACTCAAGGCCAACTAGGGGGAAACCATCCCACATTCTAAACAAAACTGCTTTCAGAGCCTCTATCTAGAGAACTCTTCCCACTCACTCCCCTACACCGAGGAGGTAGGGATGTTTGAGCCATACCCATAGAGGAAAACTCTTAAGAGCTAACCTAGTGGGATTCCACCCATCCATGTCAGCACCATCACCAACTGATCCCACTATTCGATGTGTGGGTTGAACCCATTCCCACTCGACTATCCCCAATCCAAAACACCCAACACCAACATTGGGGGTAGGCCCAGAAAATTTTCCAACATGAATCATATTCTTCAACTATAGTGGACCTTTCCAATACAATTGTATCTCATCACATTCCCACATCTTTTGAAAGAGGATCAATTTTCACATGCTTGGGATTGAGACCCCATCCACCTCTCAGGCAGTCCAGGTTGACTATCCCAATCCCCATCACCACTAAAAACTACTAAATTCCATCCCATGATGAATAATACCAATGAATAGGTCCTCCCTAGGCCATAAACAACCAGTGTAGAGGTCCTCCCCATGCCTAATTAATGACTTTCTCTAAAGTTTCATTCTGAGGAAGGAGTTAAAACAACTGTTATGGGGGTTATTCCCATGGAACTGGTCACAACACACATGGAGGGTACTAAATAAACTATCGATTGTTTTTACTTGGAGAATACCAACACTATTAGAGAAAGAACTCATGGAAGAATCTTGTCACCATATACCTCTCAAACATTAAATAAAAAGACGACTCAATGAGGGAAACTTCACCCCCACTGTGACAACTTTTAGCAGAAACCTCTCAAATTAGGCTTGAGATTTTGGAATCTGAAGTCTGCAAGATTCCCAAATCCCTCTTTATGTACCTATGAGTGGAGTAAGTTCTATCTTCCTTCCAAGGACTCATGCTACGACCATCTCTATCACCATTAGTTTCCATTCATTCTACTTCCATACTAGAAGTTAGAGATATGTCAGGGTTTGGGTTAATGCCCTTAAATGGTGTTGATCACTCCATTGAGCCTCAAATGGATTTTTTTCTCTCTCACAAATGAGGATATAGTAAACACTTCATCATATATGGATATTATCTTGAAGTTGGAACCTTTTACGAGAGACATTCCAATATACAGTGGACGTATCACCTACACAACACCCCCTCTCCTAGAAAATTAGTAGCAAAGTATATCTATGTCAATCGATCATCTAGTTTCTCATCCATTAGTGATTAGGTCTTGGTCTGACTAAAAGTAAGATCACCGCTTCGATAATGAAAAATCAAAATTTCGGGGACTCTTGGCCATTGACTAGCTACTTTTCACATTTTTTAAACATGTTGCTCTAAAAATATTCATTCCAAATCCCCTCACTTAGGACAGGGTAATTTGTTTCTTCCAAAATATTTTTGGACATGTTCAGATGCCTTTAGGATCATCATCAGACCTACCAAGGAAGCCATGAGCACATTGATTCCATTCACAAGTAGTGAAAGAAGGTTATGATCATAAAACTGTTAGTAGCTCAGCATCCTCAATCATATGGCTACCTCCAGACTCTGTAGTGGACCAACATTAAGATCCTTACTATACTCTAGTGATATATTATAAAGTCATCATAACATGTGAAGATCATACGTTTGGGGTAGTATACTTCCCTTAATTTCATCCCTATCCCATGGTAATAATGGGGCCATCAATTTGGCATGACCAATGATAGTGAAGGATTCTCTCTGACCACTTCCATGGTGAATTTGGTCATAATTGACCCTCACAGTGATTAGATAAACCTATCTTTGGGCTAAGGGAATGATAAGGATAACCCACCTTAAGGGGAGACATAGTTCTAAGAAGACCCCTGTTAAGAAATCATACTCATTAGTAGAGATTTGAACTAGGCCTTGGGAGTCCTTCGAATGAAAATTTACCACATTTCCTATGATGTATCAAAAAATTAAAAGGGCCAACTGATCTTACCAACCCATCTGAAACTACGTTGGAGATCGAGTTAGACATCAGGATGGTCACTTTGCTCTAGGTGATGGAGGGATACAAGAGATTACTAAAGATATTATGTACAAGAAAAAATTAGACCCTGAAATTTAAAAAAAGGACCCCATATCTCCTCTTTTTGGTAATCCATTTTTTTGGGCCAGGAACCCATATTTTAACAATGATGCCTCATGGATCTGATTAAGGTAGAAGTCAGAGGCTATGGAAAATCACTAAGATATTTGTCTCCCACTCTAACTGAGAATCCTGTATATATACCTCAATATTAAAATCAATCATCCTCTCAAGATCATGAGTCAGTCTATGAACTATTGCCCAAAAATACTCACCAAGATAATCTGAAAGCTTCTCTCCCCACTAGACTTGAGGACTTAGAAATGAGATGGGTGTTGATTCAATCTAATATAAAATTGTACCTGCTCTGGGTAGACCAGATATGTCTTCCAAAAAAATCAACATCCAAAGTTTCACCCCATTCAACGGTATGGGATATCTGTTGAAACATTTGGCCCACTTCACATAAAGGTGTAGACCGATGTTGGGAAATAGAGACCAGTAGGAAGCTATTAAGCTTCGATGTTTTTTGTAAACCCTATAAGGAACCAAATTCAATTGGTATATCCATATGGCCCTAATATCCCTTATAGGATGGGATGATCTCCATGGACAATTTCTCTACCATTTTTGCTATACCTCATTTAAGTCTAGTATCAATGACCTATCTATGTGAAAACAGTGGTCTGATAAGTGAGTTATTGACTTCATCATTTGATGGAAAGGCCTCACATAATCAATATACATGCCTCTTTCCCAGGAAAAGCTATATAAAATGTGTATGGTGAATTTTAAATATGATCTAGTTCCTACCCTCATCTCCCTGAATTACCTAGAAGTATTTTGTGAGTTCTCTGAGAAAGATCAACGGTTTAGAGAATATTAACAGTTAACCAAACAATGATAAATCTCCTTACCACTTTCATCTCTAGATAAGAGAATAATGAAATTAGATATAGTTTTTGTTGTGATTTTAGAGTCTCTTGAGCCAATACACTTAATTGAACCTTTATTGGATGAGAACAGCCAATTGAATCCCCTACAAGAATAGTCTCTCCCATTATAGCCTCATCAATCATAGCCTCATAAAGATAATATTTCCTTATCTGATCATCAGGACCAGGCACCCAAGGTTACTTTTTCAAAAAATATGGAACATAACTTACTCATTCAATGATGCACAAATCCCATGATATTTTATCTATACCCAAGAAAAAAATATTCTAAATTTCTCATAATGAAAGAGACCTTTAAGAGGACAAACATATTAATCACACTATTACTGCTCGTATCACAAAATCCTTGGACATGACATCAAATAATTATTTGTCATTAAATATTTTCTCTAGGACCAATAGACCATGGTTTAGTCAAATTGTGCAACGCCATGGAATATGTGGAATAAGTATCCACTGACCCTGATAGTGACAGTGAAGGTTCTGGTGAGTGGAAATAGTCCCCCAACCATTGAACACATATGTACAATTACTGGTTGTCTCATAAGACAATATATCATTCCCATGGTATCATATATTCATGGTTGATCCAAAACCTTCCATTATTATCAGTCCTCCTATGATTGCTTCTACCACATCTATGTCGCAGCCTTCCAAGTCTTAGAAGAAAATACATTGATAGTGTAAGAGAAATAATATCCCCCCACCTGTTTCAAACCATCTTTCACCCTCGGTAAGTTCACACCTCTCGAATTGGGAGATGAACACAAGGTACATTTTTTAGGATCGAAATAATGATGTACATGGTCAATATACAAGAGGGGGGTGAATTGTACACTTTAAAAAATTCCCTTAAGCAAGGAAAGATCTAAGTTTAACAATGTTAAACTAAGAAGATTCACAACACCTATAACTCCAATTGGAAATTGGAATAAGGAATGAAGTTACAAACTTTTAATTCTCCACACTTGATTGAATCAAGAAAGTGATTCTGAATAACAGGTTTCAGATATATGGATCCAGAAATTTAAACTTAACTAAATTTTACAATATGAGATTCTACCCTAAACCATATAGAATCTAAATGAATCAGAGTACAAGTGTAAGGAAATACAAGAATGTTATAATTTTCTTACAATACAATATGCAGTGGATAAACAAGCATGTAGTACAACTACAAGTAACAAACAATAACTCTTTTAACCCAAAGAGAAGGGTATCCAACAACCTTGGATAAAGGTCCCTTGATTTATAATTTCAAGAAAGTCTGTCTTACCCACACCAGAGTAAGCCCTCGATACGAAGATTGGAGTCTCTTTTTGCTATCCCTGCAAGCCCTCAACTTCAAGGTAGTTGGAACCTCTGTCTTCCTCAGTAAGGAAGCCCTAGAACTTCAAGAAAGTCAGCACCTCATTCTTCCTATTCCTGGAAGCCCTCGAATGTAATCACCAACATTCGAAGTCACACGAAGAAATCTGAATGAGCGGTTTAGTACGCACAAATCATGAAAAGTTTCTCTCTCTAGAAATCACATTAACAACATGTGGTCTCTAGATCAATCAACTTATTTTCATATTTTGAGCTCTTTCAAATGAGCTCCTATTTATAAGAAAATTTCCAACAGTCGGCTCCCTCCTCCAACGATCATATTTTCAATGAAATTTGGAGGGACCTATACACGTGTAACTCAACCAACTATTAGTTTGAAACAGAATAGACGAAATCGTTTAATAACAAACCAAGTATAACTGAATGCATGACATCATTTTTTAACGGATCATTTGTAAGAAAAAGCCATACTATGTTCAGAGTGTAAGCAAATTAAAAGTTCAGAGTCTAAGCAAATTAAAAGTTTAGAGTCTAACCAAAATGAAATTCAGAGTCTACATTAAGAAATGTCCGGATTCTGTTTTATAGGAATTCAGAGTCTGGTTTCACTAGAGATCAGAATCTAAACTTTCAAAAGTTCGAAGTTGAACTTCATAGGAGTTCGGAGTCGAACTCATGAAAGTTTGGATTCAAACTTAATAAGAGTTCAGAGTCAAACTCATGAAAGTTCGGAGTCGAACTTCATAAGAGTTCAGAGTCGAACTCATGAAATTTTAGAGTGGAACTTCATAACTGTTCAGAGTCGAACTCATGAAAGTTCGGAGTCGAACTTCATAAGAGTTCAGAGTCGAACTACTTAAGAGTTCGGAGTTGAACTACTTAAGAGTTCGGAGTCGAACTACTTAAGAGTTGGGAGTCGAAAAGATTATGAGTTCGAAGTCCAACTACTTAAGAGTTCAGAGTCGAACTTCATAAGAGTTCGAAGTAGAACTCATGAAAGTTTGTATCCATAATTCGGAGTGGATCATCATTATAGTTCACATCCAGAATTCGGATCCTAGAAACAGAATACTCCAATACTTTTCATTATATGATTCTGGGATTTTGGTTAAGAATCTTGTTTTTGTACTTAAGAAAAATATTGCTATGTATAAGAAAATCTAGGTTAGGGTAGATTTTCTTATGGAAGAAAATTTTCCTTATGGAGGTAAAATATACATTTTCTTAAGTATAAGGTGTTTGTGATTTTCAAAATAAGAAAGAATGGAAAGTTCATAAGGAAAACCTTATTAACTCCATAATCTCCCCCTTTTTGGAAATCACAAACATCCTTAGGAAAAAGAATATAAATACTTTGACAAATTTCATTAGGCTTTGAAATTAAAACTTTTCTCCCTTTGTTCATGGATAAAAGTGAATACAACTAACTCCCCCTTAGGCATTGAAACTCTAAGGATTGTATTCTGAATTTCCGGAGTGGAGTTTTCATTATCATGGGAATGAAAAAAATCGAAGTGAGCAACTCCCCCTTACATTCAGGATATTTCAAATTTTTCTCTTTCCACTTTTTAGAGGTTCTTTTTCCTTCTCCCCCTTAGGATTAGTTCTTTTTCCTTCTCGCCCTTTGTGATTTTCAAAAAGAATTGAAGGGAACGGAAAAGAAAATATGGTACCTGAAACATTATTATATGACAAGATACAACCAACCAAATAACATTTCATTAGAGTTGGGAAAATTTTACAAAGAAAGACAACTACAACAAAAGATCGGAGTGAGTTTATTTTTCTTCCTTTTACTTTGGAATCAGCTTCTTTAACAAATTTTTGAGCTTCTTTAGGTCACTTTGGTCTTCCTCGACTTTCCTCTCCAAGGCTTTTGTCTTTTCTTCTTGGGATTTCAAAGCCTCTTCCTGAGACTTAATAGCTTCTTTCTGTATCTTTAACAATTAATCTTGATGTACGAGTCTTTTCTCAAACTCAATCCAGAGATTAATATGATTTAAAAGATTTTGAGCCAGAGAATTTGCCTTGTCATTTAGTTCCATCACTTGTTGACTCTGGGAACTCTTCTCAACAATCAGCTCATCTTGAAGATTATTAATCTTTTTATCTTCTCTGTTAAAAGCTTCTTTCACGTCATTTTGAAAATTATCATACACAGCCAACTCTTCTTCAACTATCATAGACCACTTTGTTACATTACTGCAGGACTTTATATGCACATTATATTCGATAATGAAAATTTTTTTGTTCTGCTTCTATCTTCACACACTTTTCCATTAGCATGGATAGTGTCTTTGATTTTTGGTTTTGGATTAGCTGAAGAATTTGACATCTAGTGTCAATGGTGGGAAAGATTGGAATGATATTCACCAAAGTTTTAAAGACTCAACAATAAAATCATGCCCATGAGATGATGATTCGGAATCAGATAAATCTCTTTGATATTTCTCTTCTTCAACTTGCACTATCTTTCTTCTAGAGGTACCACCAACCTCTTTCTTCCTCATGACATCTTTTATAGGTGTCTCCATGAGAACTTGATTCCCCTTATTAGCTTTCAGAATTGGTTCCTCATTAGGAGATACTTCCTCGGATTTAGAAACTTGAATAATCTGGTCTTCATATGGTTTCTCCTTTTCTTGTCCTTCCTAAAAGAAAATTCCTCTCAAAGGATTATTCCTCATCATATATAACATTTTCTTCTTGTTGTTGTTGCTTATCATCATTCTTACTACCTTCTTCACCTTCCTTTCCTGGAGTAACTAACTTTTCAGATTCAGCCTTATCTTGATAATCCTCTACTTTCTTAATCGGGGCATCCAAATCTTCACTACCCTTTTTTTCTTCTTCTTCTTCTTCAACCTCTTCCTCTACTTCTTCAGCAGCTTCTTTTTCAGCTTCTTCAACTACTTCTTTACCATTGTATTTTTCCGGAGTGGCATAGTTCTTAGCTGAAGTTTCTGGTAAAGAAGGTTCAGCAATGAAAGTTTCCATAACGGAAAGCATTTCAGAAGCTAACTCTATAGCTTTCAGCAAAGATTGAACCACTTCAACTTCAGACAAATTCTTTTTCATCTTCTTTTCTTTTTCCAAATTCTCTAACTCTTCCACAGCTCTTTCTTTTAAGGCCTTAGCCTCTACAGGGTCCAATCCGAATTGTGGATCCCCTTCCTTCCTCTTCTCTTTATCTTCCCTCCACTTGGCTTCCACTTCATCTGTATAAGTTTTTTGTTTCTTCGGCTTGGGGGGAGAAGACTGAGTTTCCTTAGCCTTGGGGTTTTCTTTATCAACAACCACTTCCTTAACCTTCCTCTTCTTCCTTTCCTTTTTTGATGGTTCCGGAGTCTGTGTATCTTTCTGAGCTACCTCAACCTCTTCGATTGAAAGAGGGTAGAATTCTACAGATTTTCTAGAATAACCCATATTCATCCTCTTCAGCGTATCATCGCTTACCATCATAACCTTACAATTCCGGACTTTTGATTTGCATGCAACCTTAAAGGATTCTAAGAACTGAACTATCATCTTAGATAGTAAGGCAGGGTATATAATTATTTGATCTCTTAAATTTCCATCTTTGATGTTCTTTATAACGACCCATACTTTACATACATTGTTAATACTTCAAAATTGAAGCACACTTATTACAACATATGACAAAACCACAAAGGACCGTATAGGTATAGTGTCTTTAGAAACTGGGAAACATAAACAACTGGTTCATAAATCTTCTACAGTGCCTCCCATTTATTTCATCATATCTAGGGTCCCTTTTAGCATACTCTACTTAATATCCATCTTCCTGACCTGGGGAAAAGAAAACATAAAAGGGTGAGCTCAAATGCTCAGCAAGGGCAATAAAGGAAATAAAAATCATATCATATCTTTTTTAAAAATCATAACCTGCAAAAGAGATCATAAAATCTTAATAAATCATAGAAGTGAAAATGAGATCACCATAATCATAACATGAAACTTGAAACTTTGTGGCATGCACACATAATCATGGAAAATCATTTCTTGTTAGTCATGACTTATTGCCAAGACTATCTTAGTGGACAAAGTCCCTTTCTGAACCGAGTTCACTCCTCGTTTCAGTCCTGTATCACTGAACCGAAATAACCTTCCGTTCCAGCCATATCTATCTCATGAGATATAAAATCTTTACCCAATGCATTGGAGGGAGATATAGGTCCCACCCATCTTATAATGAATCCTTTCTTATGTGTGCCACATAATCATAAAACATACATCATTGCATAACACATGTAACAAAAATGGGATTCTTGAAACATCATGACATCATAAATCAATTCATATAAGATAAAGGAATTCATAAACATAATTCCATCACAACATAGTCAAAACAATGTAAAAATATGGATAGAAACAGAACCCTTTATTCTCTTAGATGGAAAATAATTTTGATAAAACACTTGAATTGAATTCTTGAGGAAAATATCCTTTCTTCTTCAAAATCAATTTCTTTTCACAAAACATCATGCAATTTTAAAAGAAAGAGATTTTATTGAAAATAGTCATGAAATCTTTTATAAGAAGCTTCATGAGAATAAGGCTTTATAAAACAGTATAAATCCGTTCGTGCCGTATAAGTTAAAAAAAACATTCTTCGTACTTTTGTCGGAAAAGTCAAAAAAGTACCTCGTACGGAAAAACGACAAAAGATTCCTTTCATATTCTTTACTAAAAACTCACCTAAGGGTAAAATTGGATTTAAAATATTGCAAGTGGATGGAAACAATATTACATATTGAGGGAACATGGATGTGGATGATAAAATACACCCCAGTAAATACTTACGAATAAACAATCTCGGATAAAAATGAGATTGTGATATTTCCCTTACCTTAGGTCCAATTTGCCTTGTATGTGTCCTAAGCTCCTGTATAATGGTTTAAATAATGTTATTGACTTATTCCAGAATCATATATATTGATATGATATCATATATGGTCATATTCTTAGCTTCTTGTTAGTAATATTTCATTGTTACTTGTTACTCGGGTCTTTATTGCCTTTTGTTCTTATGCGTGTTTTGCCGAATAAATTCTTATTCTTATATCAAGGTTATAGATACCTTATATCCAGAATGGTATTAGTGTAACATATATCATATTTATTCATTAAATTCATTTATATAATTACTATGTAATGAAGATCATGTAGAACGAGTCGCATCACATCGTGGAGACGGTATTCCGTACGTACGCACGAGTGATGACATCGTTCCTATGATCGTGGAATTATATTGGAGTATATATATATATTATTTCAGTATAAATATTACTTCATAATAATCATATATAGTTACTCATTACACCATTATACCTATCCTTGTAAAGTGATGGTGGAAAAATAGATTACACCACGGCGTGGAGACGGTATTCCGTACGTACGCACGCGCGGTGATTTCATTTTTCCGTAGGATGGATAGAAGGTGAATTAGGGTTGTTTCATATTTATAATAACATATCAGTATGTAAGTAATACTGATGTTATTACTTTATCATGAAACAACTAAAGAAGAAGAAGTTGAAGAAGAAAGAAATTGAAAAGATCGGTAATGGATATTACCTTTTCTTTGGAACGCCTCTTTGAATCCTCCACTTAAGGAACTAAGATTGGTCTTTGGAGAAGAACAGGACCTCTAGGACTATTCTAGAGAAGTGGGGAGGAGAAAATGGAAGGGGTTGGCCGAGCTTGAGTGCTCAATTTGGTGTGAGGAGGAGGGGGAGGAGGTGCCCTTTTATAAGGGAGGAGAGGGGCACCTTAGGAATATCTCAAAATATAATTTTATATTAAAGTTAAAATCGGTTTATAATGGTTCCAAAGGGTCTTATTTCGAAGCTAAAGTGGGGAAGGGTCGAAATCCTATCAACCAATAGAATTTAGACAAGTTTAGGATATTATTTTAACCTTATCAATTAGATTTAACTCTAAGTTAAATAATTTAACTTTTACCATGTCTTTTTGTTTTCTTTCACTATATGGTTAATACACTTACTATAACATGCCAAACGAACCCCAAATTGTTTATTATTAAAATATATATCCTTATCTAAGTCATTTGTCTGAACCTTAGATTTTTAAGAATACAATAACAATTAATAATATAATATTTGATTTAAAAACTATTTTGTGTCAATTTTGACACTATTTGATATATGATTTTTGTGAAAGTCATAACAGAATTATATGTTCGAAACAAGTTGATTAAATCAACACTAATATATCATAGTAACCTATAAAATTAGTGGAATTCATAAAAAGTCTTAAATTACATTTATTTTGGTGTTTATAACATCAATTATGTCAATATTTCATTAATAAGATAATTACTGCATCATCATTGTGTCATAAATAAATTAAATTATTTAAAGTCTAAAAATTACAAATAAAATACCATTATGTAGGAAATATTTTTATCTTTCTAATGAATATTTATAATCTAAAATCCAACATATATAACTCTATGTAACAATTGTTTTTCTAAAAGATATATGCTTGTGTCATTTTTGTATTCATTTTAACTTAATTAAAATAAAGTGTCATTATCACTTACAAGTGGATCAATGGGGTCCCAAAATCGACCCAAAGATGCCCATGGTCGACCATGTATCAACCAATAGGTTTAAGACACGTTTTAGGGTAATTTAATATTATTATAATATTATTTTTTAACCCTTACTTACCGGATTTTACCCTTAACCATGGTAAATAAAATATTTACCGCAGTAATTATTCAAAATGTCTAAAAATAAAAGTTACCTATTTACACAATTTGAACATCCTGATTCCAAATATGGAATTCATTTTTCTAAATTCAAAACACAGAAGTGGCAGAAATTAATTTAAAATTAATTCCCGCTGTCAAAACAAAAAGCGTGTTTTTAAGAGATAATAACTATCAAAAGATTGACACTTGTTTATGTTCGGTTTAATTGTAACATTGTGTCCAATGACCAACATTATATTAAGTGGTAAAAATATATTCTAAATATACTTTAAAACCAGTCAAATTCATAATTTATCACTATTAAATGTTTTGATTAAAAAAGTTGTTTTTAATTAAAATTTAGTAATTTTCACTATTCATCAAAATATTAAAGTTATCCGAAAAGTACCAAAATTTCACCTTAGGCTAAATTTGATATTCTGAGTCAAAAAATGAAGTCCATTTTGAAAAATAAAATTTATAAAATTTCAAAAAGTGGTTATTACTATTCATAACGGCTAGTTTTAATAGCATATTGTTATTTAGTGAAACTCGGTATTGCGTACGACGAAAGCTATCGAGGAAGGTCGCGATTGCGTGTAAAGCAAGCCAAGCAAGTGTTGTGTAGAAAAAGATTCCTTTGATGATTTATATAACATAAAAGTCTCGGGTGTTACATTCTACCCCCCTTAAAAGAATTTCGCCCTCGAAATTCGTCACTTTGTAACAAACAGATGAGGATACTTTTCCCTCATCATATCCTCAAGCTCCCAAGTAGCTTCTTCAAGTTGGTGGTTCCTCCATAAAACTTTCACCAATCGAGTGGTCTTGTTTCGTAGAACTTTTTCGCTACGATCCAGAATCTCTATCGGCTGTTCTTCATAAGAAAGATCTTGCTCCAGCGGTACAACTTCTGAGCTGAGTACATGTGAAGGATCAGGTATGTACTTTCTCAGGAGAGATACATGGAACACATCGTGAACTTGAGAGAGATTCGGTGGAAGCGCCAATCGGTAAGCTACCTTCCCAACACGATCCAGTATTTCGAAAGGACCGATATATCTAGGGCTCAACTTCCCCTTCTTTCCAAATCTCATAACCCTCTTCCAGGGAGATATTCGTAAGAACACTTTATCACCCACTTCAAACTCTAGGTCTTTTCTTCGGTTGTCGGCATAACTTTTCTGTCGACTCTGAGCTGCTCTTATGTGTTGTTGAATAGATCTGACCTTTTCTGCCATTTCATCAACGAGATCAGGTCCTAATAGCTTCCTTTCCCCAACTTCATCCCAGCAAGTTGGAGTCCTACATTTCTTTCCATAGAGAGCTTCATAAGGAGCCATCTGAATACTGGAGTGAAAGCTATTATTATAAGAAAATTCCACCAAAGGTAGGTGTTGATCCCAACCTCCTTTGAAATCCATAGAGCAAGCTCTCAACATATCTTCTAGGGTTTGAATTGTTCTCTCAGACTGACCGTCTGTCTGGGGATGATAAGCAGTGCTGAAACTCAACTCTGTATCCAGAGTATGCTGAAGACTTCGCCAGAACTTCGAGGTAAATCTCGGATCTCGATCAGATATAATAGAAAGTGGTACTCCATGCAATCTTACCACTTCCTTTACATATATCCTGGCAAGCTGATCTAGAGAGAAATCCTCTCTAATAGGAATGAAGTGTGCAGACTTTGTAAGACGATCAACTATGACCCAGATAGCATTATTGCCTTTGGATGTTTTAGGAAGTCCTGTGACAAAGTCCATAGTGATGTTTTCCCATTTCCATTCGGGTATGGGTAATGGTTGTAACATCCCCTTAGACTTCTGTCTCTCAGCTTTAACTTGTTGACAAACCAAGCATCGAGATACATATTCAGCAACATCTCTTTTCATGCCATCCCACCAGAAGTACTCTTTCAGGTCCCTATACATCTTCGTGCTTCCAGGATGAATAGAGAATAAAGAACTATGAGCCTCATCCAGCAGCTCCTTCTTCAATTCGGGGATGGAAGGAACACAAACCCGATTCCTGAACTTTATTATCCCATCACAATCAAGGTTGAATTCAGGAACATTTCTCACCTTCTTTTGTAACTCGACATCTTCTTTCTGTGCCTCTTTAATCTTCACATGTATAGATGGTTGAACATTCATTTGAGAAAGATAATATTTTTCCCCTTCCATTATAATTCCAAGATCCATCCTTTGTAAATCCATAAATATTGGATCTTTTGTGATCCTCATCATGGATAAACTAGCATGGTCTTGTCGACTTAATGCATCTGCCACCTTGTTTGCTTTCCCAGGGTGGTAATGAATTGAGCAGTCATAATCCTTAATCAGCTCCAACCATCTTCTTTGACGCATATTCAACTCCTTTTGTGTGAAAATATACTTTAAAATTTTATGATCAGTATAAATATCACACCTTTCACCATAAAGGTAATGCCTCCAAATCTTTAATGCAAAGATTACCGCAGCCAACTCCAAATCATGTGTTGGGTAATTTTGCTCATGGATTTTCAACTGTCGTGAGGCATAAGCTATCACCATATCATTTTGCATAAGAACACACCCCAATCCCTTCTTGGATGCATCACTGTAGATCACAAACCTTTCTACACTACAAGGCAGTGTGAGCACAGGTGCACTGGATAACCTTCTTTTCAACTCCTTGAAATTCTCTTCACATTCCTCTGTCCAGACAAACTTAACTCCTTTCCGAGTCAACTTGGTGATTGGATTAGATAATCGTGAAAAATCTTTTACAAAACGTCGATAATATCCAGCCAACCCAAGAAAACTTCGGATCTCAGTTACTGTTGTTGGTCTCGACCATCTTTCGATAACCTCTGTTTTTGCTGGATCCACAGATATCCCCTCTTTTGAGATTATGTGACCCAAAAATGCAACTTTTTGAAGCCAAAATTCACACTTAGTAAATTTGGCATAAAGCTTCTCCTTTCTCAGGGTCTTCAATATAATTCTCAAGTGATCTTCATGTTCTTCCTTGCTCTTTGAATAGACAAGAATATCGTCTATAAAGACTACCACAAATTGATCAAGATAGTCTCTAAAGACTCTATTCATTAGATCCATGAAGATAGCAGGGGCATTAGTAAGACCAAATGGCATCACTATAAATTCATAGTGTCCATACCTTGTACGGAAAGCCGTCTTTGGTATATCCTCCCTTTTGACCCTTAATTGATGATACCCTGAACGAAGATCAATCTTGGAAAAGTATTGAGCTCCGCGTAGTTGGTCAAACAAGTCATCAATGCGTGGGAGAGGATATTTGTTCTTGATAGTGATCTTGTTAAGTTCTAGATAATCAATGCAGAGTCTCATTGATCCATCTTTCTTCTTAACAAATAGAACAGGTGCTCCCCAAGGTGACGCACTAGGGCGTATGAATCCCTTATCAAGATTCTCTTGGAGTTGCTTCTTCAATTCCTGCAACTCAATTGGGGCCATTCTATAAGGTGTCTTTGAAATAGGCAAAGCACCCGGTACGAGTTCTATTGAAAACTCAACTTCACGATTTGGTGGAAGACCCGGCAATTCCTCCGGAAAGACATCATCAAACTCCCGTACAATGGGCATATTCTTAATCGTAAGTTTCTCTCCAACCATTTGAGATAAATAACCTTCATTTAGTGGAATCATGACCCATAAGATGGAAGGAATTTCCACTGGAAGGTTATGTTCATCCTTGCATTGATAGACGATCATAGATTGATCTGGAATATGAAATGTGACTTCCCTTCTTTGGCAATTGATATGAGCTCCGTATAAAGAAAGCCAATCCATGCCAAGAATCACATCAAATTCAACTATAGGAAGGATCACAAGATTTGCAGGAAGCACTTTCCCACAAACTTCGATCGGAGAAGAATTATAAACTTTTGATGCGATTGATCTGCCATTAGGTGTTGTCACAGCTAACTCAACATCTAATTGTTGAGGTAATACGGTGATACCCTTAGAAAAGTCTTCAGAAATAAAAGAGTGGGTGGATCCAGAATCAAATAAAACATTTGCTACTTTAGAGTGGATGGTAAGTGTACCTTTCACCACATCGTTATCGTACTCCACATCGCTTATAGAAATTGCATGTGACTTTCCTTTGTCTTTAGCCTTAAGATTTTGTTGACGTCGACCATCATCATCAACCCTTGGATTTGGGCATTGATTGGCATAATGCCCCATCTCCTTGCACTTGAAACATTGAAGTGTATTAGGATCATTCTGTGTATCCCTTCCTTTGTTTGCATCATTAGACATCTTCTTCCCATTATCACGGCATTCAAATGCCCGATGACCTTCTTTTCCACATTTAAAACATTTACTTGTCCCTTTAAGACAACTCCCTCCATGTTTCTTTCCACACTTTGAGCATAAGGGAAAGTTCATCTTCTTTTCAGTGTGCTCTTTAGAGTTTCCTTTGAATTCCATCTTCCTCTTCTTATCAAACCCATGTGACTGATGG
Source organism: Viscum album (assembly GCA_963277665.1). Taxonomy (NCBI): domain Eukaryota; kingdom Viridiplantae; phylum Streptophyta; class Magnoliopsida; order Santalales; family Viscaceae; genus Viscum; species Viscum album. Next base: position 183,234,506 of record OY728155.1, on the reverse strand, counting down.
GTTACTCCAATCTCCATCTCGACTTTGAGAGCACATCGAACGATTTCCTCGTAGCTATTGAAGTCCCTTATGGCTAACGCCCTTCGAAGACTTGGTTTTAAGCCACTAAAGAATCGATCGATCTTACTCTCAGGTTGGATAATAATACCAGAAGCGTAGCTTGCAAGTCTTGTAAAATTTGCTTCATAGGTACTAACAGATTCATCATCCCTTTGCTTCAGTTCAAGGAACTCTTTCTCCATCTTTGTTCGGAGAATACGAGGGACGTACTTACTGAAAAATAAGTTCTTGAACTCGTCCCATTCCATAGTCTCAATTTCATCCCTTTGCCTCGTATTCTTAACAAGATTCCACCATTGATCAGCATCTCCTTCTAAACGATACACTGCTAGGATGACTTTATCATGTTCAGAACATTGAAGAACTGAAAATATCTTTTCAGTAGTACTAATCCATTGTTCAGCAACTAATGGATCAGTAGACCCACTGAAAGAAGGTGGACGCTGCCTCATGAAGGATTCAACAGAATGTTGCTCCCTCCTTTGCTCGTTTGGAAATCCTGCATGATTCATAGCTTGAGTAAGTTGTGTGAGCATGGCTACAAGATTTTGCATTCCATCTCCCATATTGTTTGGTTGCTCAGGGGGACAATCATTGCATTGCCCATCGCATTCCGCATTAACACGGTTCCTTCGGGTTCCAGCCATTGACTAAAACCAAGAAGAATAGTGTGAGCAACACTAATTATAATAGGAAACCACATAATTCAAGAATAAAATTTTCATGCTTATGGTCTTATCCTAGGTTATTCAAGGCCATTTCTAAAACACTAAGATTGTGTTCTATGCTTAGACTTATCCTTAGGGTTCTTACTAAGGCTTTCACATCCTAGTTTCCAAAGGTTGACTATACCTTTCCTCTGATACCAACTATAACGACCCATACTTTACATACATTGTTAATACTTCAAAATTGAAGCACACTTATTACAACATATGACAAAACCACAAAGGACCGTATAGGTATAGTGTCTTTAGAAACTGGGAAACATAAACAACTGGTTCATAAATCTTCTACAGTGCCTCCCATTTATTTCATCATATCTAGGGTCCCTTTTAGCATACTCTACTTAATATCCATCTTCCTGACCTGGGGAAAAGAAAACATAAAAGGGTGAGCTCAAATGCTCAGCAAGGGCAATAAAGGAAATAAAAATCATATCATATCTTTTTTAAAAATCATAACCTGCAAAAGAGATCATAAAATCTTAATAAATCATAGAAGTGAAAATGAGATCCCCATAATCATAACATGAAACTTGAAACTTTGTGGCATGCACACATAATCATGGAAAATCATTTCTTGTTAGTCATGACTTATTGCCAAGACTATCTTAGTGGACAAAGTCCCTTTCTGAACCGAGTTCACTCCTCGTTTCAGTCCTGTATTACTGAACCGAAATAACCTTCCGTTCCAGCCATGTCTATCTCATGAGATATAAAATCTTTACCCAATGCATTGGAGGGAGATATAGGTCCCACCCATCTTATAATGAATCCTTTCTAATGTGTGCCACATAATCATAAAACATACATCATTGCATAACACATGTAACAAAAATGGGATTCTTGAAACATCATGACATCATAAATCAATTCATATAAGATAAAGGAATTCATAAACATAATTCCATCACAACATAGTCAAAACAATGTAAAAATATGGATAGAAACAGAACCCTTTATTATCTTAGATGGAAAATAATTTTGATAAAACACTTGAATTGAATTCTTGAGGAAAATATCCTTTCTTCTTCAAAATCAATTTCTTTTCACAAAACATCATGCAATTTTAAAAGAAAGAGATTTTATTGAAAATAGTCATGAAATATTTTATAGGAAGCTTCATGAGAATAAGGCTTTATAAAACAGTATAAATCCGTTCGTGCCGTATAAGTTAAAAAAAACATTCTTCGTACTTTTGTCGGAAAAGTCAAAAAAGTACCTCGTACGGAAAAACGACAAAAGATTCCTTTCATATTCTTTACTAAAAACTCACCTAAGGGTAAAATTGGATTTAAACTATTGCAAGTGGATGGAAACAATATTACATATTGAGGGAACATGGATGTGGATGATAAAATACACCCCAGTAAATACTTACGAATAAACAATCTCGGATAAAAATGAGATTGTGATATTTCCCTTACCTTAGGTCCAATTTGCCTTGTATGTGTCCGAAGTTCCTGTATAATGGTTTAAATAATGTTATTGACTTATTCCAGAATCATACATATTGATATGATATCATATATGGTCATATTCTTAGCTTCTTGTTAGTAATATTTCATTGTTACTTGTTACTCGGGTCTTTATTGCCTTTTGTTCTTATGCGTGTTTTGCCGAATAAATTCTTATTCTTATATCAAGGTTATAGATACCTTATATCCAGAATGGTATTAGTGTAACATATATCATATTTATTCATTCAATTCATTTATATAATTACTATGTAATGACGATCATGTAGAACGAGTCGCATCACATCGTGGAGACGGTATTCCGTACGTACGCACGAGTGATGACATCGTTCCTATGATCGTGGAATTATATTGGAGTATATATATATATTATTTCAGTATCAATATTACTTCATAATAATCATATATAGTTACTCATTACACCATTATACCTATCCTTGTAAAGTGATGGTGGAAAAATAGATTACACCACGGCGTGGAGACGGTATTCCGTACGTACGCACGCGCGGTGATTTCATTTTTCCGTAGGATGGATAGAAGGTGAATTAGGGTTGTTTCATATTTATAATAACATATCAGTATGTAAGTAATACTGATGTTATTACTTTATCATGAAACAACTAAAGAAGAAGAAGTTGAAGAAGAAAGAAATTGAAAAGATCGGTAATGGATATTACCTTTTCTTTGGAACGCCTCTTTTGAATCCTCCACTTAAGGAACTAAGATTGGTCTTTGGAGAAGAACAGGACCTCTAGGACTATTCTAGGGAAGTGGGGAGGAGAAAATGGCAGGGGTTGGCCGAGCTTGAGTGCTCAATTTGGTGTGAGGAGGAGGGGGAGGAGGTGCCCTTTTATAAGGGAGGAGAGGGGCACCTTAGGAATATCTCAAAATATTATTTTATATTAAAGTTAAAATCGGTTTATAATGGTTCCAAAGGGTCTTATTTCGAAGCTAAAGTGGGGAAGGGTCGAAATCCTATCAACCAATAGAATTTAGACAAGTTTAGGATATTATTTTAACCTTATCAATTAGATTTAACTCTAAGTTAAATAATTTAACTTTTACCATGTCTTTTTGTTTTCTTTCACTATATGGTTAATACACTTACTATAACATGCCAAACGAACCCCAAATTGTTTATTATTAAAATATATATCCTTATCTAAGTCATTTGGCCGAACCTTAGATTTTTAAGAATACAAAAACAATTAATAATATAATATTTGATTTAAAAACTATTTTGTGTCAATTTTGACACTATTTGATATATGATTTTTGTGAAAGTCATAACAGAATTATATGTTCGAACAGAGTTGATTAAATCAACACTAATATATCATATTAACCTATAAAATTAGTGGAATTCATAAAAAGTCTTAAATTACATTTATTTTGGTGTTTATAACATCAATTATGTCAATATTTCATTAATAAGATAATTACTACATCATCATTGTGTCATAAATAAATTAAATTATTTAAAGTCTAAAAATTACAAATAAAATACCATTATGTAGGAAATCTTTTTATCTTTATAATGAATATTTATAATCTAAAATCCAACATACATAACCCTATGTAACAATTGTTTTTCTAAAAGATATATGCTTGTGTCATTTTTGTATTCATTTTAACTTAATTAAAATAAAGTGTCATTATCACTTACAAGTGGATCAATGGGGTCCCAAAATCGACCCAAAGATGCCCATGGTCGACCATGTATCAACCAATAGGTTTAAGACACGTTTTAGGTTAATTTAATATTATTATAATATTATTTTTTAACCCTTATTTACCGGATTTTACCCTTAACCATGGTAAATAAAATATTTACCGCAGTAATTATTCAAAATGTCTAAAAATAAAAGTTACCTATTTACACAATTTGAACATCCTGATTCCAAATATGGAATTCATTTTTCTAAATTCAAAACACAGAAGTGACAGAAATTAATTTAAAATTAATTCCCGCTGTCAAAACAAAAAGCGTGTTTTTAAGAGATAATAACTATCAAAAGATTGACACTTGTTTATGTTCGGTTTAATTGTAACATTGTGTCCAATGACCAACATTATATTAAGTGGTAAAAATATATTCTAAATATACTTTAAAACCACTCAAATTCATAATTTATCACTATTAAATGTTTTGATTAAAAAAGTTGTTTTTAATTAAAATTTAGTAATTTTCACTATTCATCAAAATATTAAAGTTATCCGAAAAGTACCAAAATTTCACCTTAGGCTAAATTTGATATTCTGAGTCAAAAAATGAAGTCCATTTTGAAAAATAAAATTTATAAAATTTTAAAAAGTGGTTATTACTATTCATAACGGCTAGTTTTAATAGCATATTGTTATTTAGTGAAACTCGGTATTGCGTACGACGAAAGCTATCGAGGAAGGTCGCGATTGCGTGTAAAGAAAGTCAAGCAAGTGTTGGGTAGAAAAAGATTCCTTTGATGATTTATATAACATAAAAGTCTCGGGTGTTACATTCTTGATCGTAATCAAAACATGCCTCATCAAATTTATATTTCTCAGATTTACCAAGAAATCTAATACATAGATATCACTTTTCGTCAAACTATCCTTATCACCTCTTCTTGGTATGAGAAAACCTTGTACCCATAGGGGAAGAATCTTATTGTTTAGAGTGAGATGAGAAATCTTAGCGGTCGTAGATTCCTTAAGTCCAAGGCATTTTAAAGCCTTACCTTGTTGAAAATTCCTTGCTCATCTGGAATCTAATGTGAGCAAAACTCAGCTTCCCCCTCATTGGACAAACCAACCAAGCTCGCGGCCTTGGTGTAGGATATATTATAAGTCATTCCATAAGACTTGAAAGAAAACCACTCTCTTTCATCTTCCATTTGGAAGGAAACAGACTCATAGAACTCGATTAGTAAATCAGTATAAACCAGATCCTGTTTCTCTGACATAAACAAGCATATATCTTCCCAGCCATTCAACTTGATATTCTTGCTTATAATAGAATCAAGCTTGTAAAAATCCAGATGCATCAACCTTTCCCTGAAGGCTAACCACTTTGAGATTGGATTTGAAGTCGACATTTCTTAAGATGTTACTTCAACAGAAATTTGGAGTGAAGAGATTTGAAAGATTAGGAACGGCTTACCAAAGATTGGAACCGATCTTAAGAAGAGAAGCAAGGCTTTGAGACGTAAAAGCTTTGAAAAACTGATGTGGGAGAAGTCTTGGGGTCCCCTTTATATAGGTGATGGAGGTGACCTTTGGTCTTCCAAAAGCCATCTAATAGTTGAAAAAAATTTCGATCTGATCTGACGGTTGAGAATATTCCCGCAATAAAAACTTAACTCCGATATTTTGAGGTTTTAAAGAAAACATTCAGATTTAAGGAAAACTAGAATCCAAATTATTTAAACAAAAACAGGAAAATACCAGCAAGAAAAATATGATTACGATAACTTATGTAAGGAAATCATACCTTTCGGATTGGCTAGAAAGATTGTTCATAACTGGTAATATTCTTCTTGAAGAAATGAATTTAAAAACAAACTCATTAAGAAAGTTCCAGTACGAAAATATCATTATGAAAATTTCAGTATGAAAATATCGTTACGAAAATTCTAGTACAAAAATATCATTACGAAAGTTCTAGTACGAAATTCAGTACGAATATATCCATTCCGAATGTTTTCATTCTGAGAATTTCACTCCTGAAAATTTCAGTTCCGGAAATTTCTATTCCAGAAATTTTAGTTTTAGAAATTTCCATTCCGGAAACTTCAGTTTCAAAAAGTTTGAAAAAAACTAACTACAAAAAATTTAGTAAAAACAATGAAAAAATAGATTGTTAAAATTTTAGTTGCACTAAGTTTGAAAAATAGATTACGAAAATTTTAGTTATACTAACAATCAAATGCACTCCCCCTATGAAAACGAGTTTACTACTGTTAGGAGAATTGTTCAACAAGAAGTTAATGGAGAATGATTACCTTACGGTTATCATTCCTAACTTTTGTTTAATGTATTCAAATCTATCAAAGGGTAATGATTTTGTGAAAATATCAGCAAGTTGATCTTGCGTTCCGATAAACTAAAAAATTCTATCTCCTTTAAGTGTGTGATCCCTAAGAAAGTGATGCCTAATATCTATGTGTTTTGCATGAGAGCGATGTGAAGGGTTCTTACTTAGGGAAATGGAACTTTTGTTATCACAGAAAATTTGAGTCTTAGTAAAACTCAGGTCATAATCTGTGAGCGTGTGTTGCATCCACAACACTTGAGACAACAACTTCCTGCTGCTACATATTCAGCTTCAGCAGTGGAAAGTGCTACAGAATGTTATTTCCTGTATGACCAAAAAACTAATAAATCTCCTAAGAAATGAAATGTTCTGAATGTACTCTTTCTATCCATTCTACATCCACCAAATTCAGCATCTGAAAAAATCTTTAAAACAAAATCATTTCCATAAGTATAAAATAATCCTAGATCCCTGGTTCCCTTTAGGTATCGAAAAATTCTTTTTACTGCCTTTAAGTGATATTCCTTAGGATTGGATTGATATCTTGAACATAAGCATACTGAAAACATCAATTCTCGTCAACTAGAAATTAAGTAAATTAAACTTCCTATCATACCTCTAAAAGATGTTTGATCTACTGGTTTCCCAGCTTCATCAAGATCTAGAGAGTTTGAGGTACCGATGGGAGAAATTATACTCTTTGTGTTGTCATAACCATACTTTTTAAGAAGATATTTAATATACTTATGTTGAGATATATAGGTTCCTTCTGGTCTTCGAGAAATTTGAAAACCAAGGAAAATTGTTAACTCACCCATCCTACTCATTTCAAACTCAGATTTCATTAGACTTGCAAAAGAATCAGTTAAAGATTGCTGAGTTGAACCAAATATGATGTCATCAAATTAAATTTGGACAATCAAAACATTTATCGTATCTTTCTTTATAAACAGAGTTGGATCTACATTTCCCTTATCATAGTTATTTTAAAGCAAAAATCTTGTAAGTCTGTCATACCAAGCTCGTGGGGCTTGTTTAAGGCCATACAAAGCTTTGGTAAGTCTAAAAGCACGATTAGGATGTTTTGTATCTTAAAATCCAAGAGGTTGTTCAACAAAAACTTCCTCTTGAACATAACCATTATGAAAATCACATTTTACATCCATTTGAAAAAGTTTAAAATTTAATAATGCTACAAAGGCATGTAGAATACGAATAGATTCAAGTCTATCTACTGGAGCATAAGTTTCTTCATAGTTTATTCCCGCTTGCTGATTATAGCCTTTAGCAACTAGTCTAGCTTTATTTCTTACTACGACTCCATTTTCATCACACTTGTTTCTGAAGACCCGTTTTACTCCAATGACATAAGTTTCCTTAGGTCTTTCAACCAAGGTCCAGACTATATTCCTTTCAAATTCATTTAGTTCATCTTGCATGGCTTTGATCCAATCATCATCACCTAAAGCTTCATCAGTTCTTTTTGGTTCTAATTGAGAAAGAAATTCTATATGTTCTACTTAATTTCTCAAGGAACTTCTAGTCCTTATAGGTTGATTTACATCACCAATGATTCTATCACTAGGAAGATTCTTAAGAAACACCTGATTTGGGTTTTGTAAAATCTGTTCATCAACATTGGGTAGAAAGTATTATGGGGTAAATGTTTTAAAAGTATCTTCTTGAACATTTTCCTTATCAGAAGGATCTTCTATCAAATGTTGACAATCAGTTTTTTAAAACACATCCGAGGATCTAGGTTGGGATTGTTTAAAAACAAAAGGATTAGACTCATCAAATTTTACATGCACTGTTTCTTCAACAGTATAAGTATTTTTATTGAAAACTCTATATGCCTTAGAAGTTGTGGAGTAGCATAAAAAAATTCCTTCATCATATTTTTTTGCGAATTTATGTAAATTATCTTTAGTATTCCGAATTAATACTTCACAAATAAAAACCTTGAAGTAGGAAAGTCTTGGTTTTCTACCGTTCTATAACTCATAAGGAGTTTTATTAAGAAAATGTCTAATCAAAACATGATTTTTAGTATAACAAGCAGTACTTACAGCTTCAGCCCAGAAATGTATAGCTATAGAATATTCACTCAACATGGATCTAGTTATTTCTTGAAGAATTCTATTTATTCTTTCAACTACACCATTTTGTTGAGGAGTTCTAGGTGCTGAAAAATTGTGAGGAATACCTTTTCTACTACAAAAGGTTTCAAAATCTGAATTTTGAAATTCTCATCCAAGATCACTATGAATAGTTTTCAGTGGAAGATTTTTCTCATTTTTGACTTGGGATCTAAAACTTTTGAAATAAGAAAAATCTACAGACTTCATTACTAGAAAGTAGACCCATGTAAATCTAGTGTAATCATGAACTAGAACAAACACGTAGTATTTGCCTCTAATGCTTCCAGTTTGTGTTGGACCAAAAAGATCCATGTGAACCAACTATAATGAATCAGTTGTTGAGACTTCAACAGTTGATTTAAAACAATATTTATGTTGCTTTCCATATTGACAAGTATCACAAAATTTATAAGAATCAAATCTAAGCTCTGGTATATCCTTAACTAGTTTATTCTTAGAGAGTTTACATAAGTTCCTAAGGTTACAATGATCTAATTTTCTATGTCATAACCAGGAATGCTCTTCCATTGCACTAAGGCAAGGTAAATCTTGGCTCCTAAGGTATTCTAAGTTCAGAGTGTAAACATTCTCTTGCCTATTGGCTGAGAGAATAAATTCTTCCTTGGAATTGTGTACTAATCACTTATCATTCCTAAAATTCACAAGGTATCCTTCATCACATAACTGACTTATGCTAATGTGGGTGTGCTTAAGACCCTTAACAAATAAAACATTTTAAATAAATGTTTTACCAAGAAGAACAATATTACCTATACCAAAAAAATTTCCCAGAGCATTATCTCTTAAAGTTACCTTTTCTCCTTTCGTTTTGATAATCTTTTCAAAAAAGATTTTGTAACCAGTCATGTGCCGGGAACATCCACTATCCATGTACCATTTATTTTTGTTGGTACTTCCTTTATCTTCCTAAAAGTAATAAAATAATTATACTTTTGGAATCCAAACTTGTTTCGATACAAGATTTCCAGATAAAATTTTTTTTGGCACACACACTTTCTTAGAAAAGTAAGCTTTATGAAAACCTAGAGATTGGGTTTTTTTTAAAGAGAAATTTTTTTCCCAATGACCACCACATTGACACTTGGTACAAAATGGGGCACATTGTGGAACAAAGTAATTGTTACTAAAAGTTATTTTTGCATGGGTATAACCAAATCCAGATTTTTTTCTTAAAGGTCGTATTTGAGAATACATTTTATCAAAATTTTCTTTACCATGGGTAAAGTTTGATAAACACTTCTTTAAGGAGAAAATTTCGGACTTGAGTTTTATAACCAAGTTTTTATCTTCAAAATCATTATATTTAGAACTAGGCTCGAAAACACTTTTCTTAGAAATTACTTTTTCTAATTCCTTAGAAAGTTTGTTCTTCTTAGAACTTACTTCCTCAAGATTTTTTGAAATACTTGAAAAATAGGCATTTTTTCTATCAAGATCTTTAGAAAGATCTTATATTTCTTTCGTAAGAATAGAATTCCTAGAGTTTGCCTTATCATATTTTTTATTGAGTTTAGAATTTTCAATCTCAAGAAGTTCAGCAAACCTAGAAACTTCTTCATAGGTAGGTGAATTATTTTCTTCATCTGAAGAGGATTCTTCATCTGAAGAGTTATAATATTCTCTATCATTAGAATTGAAAGAAACATTGGTCAATTATTCATCATTTTGTACCTTAGCCATAAAATGATGATTGTTAATAGGTAATCTGGATATAAGACCAAGTTCTTATGTCCTGAAGATTCATAATCAGAAGATTCATCTGAAGAGTCACCACCACTGGCACTCCAGGTGTCATTAGCTCTCAGAACTTTCTTATATTTGGCTCTATAATACTTTTTTGTGTTCTTCTCAGAATGCCTTTCTTTCTTTTCTTTCATTTTTAGAAAAGGGAAATCCGGTCTAATATGTCCAGCTATCTTGCATTCATAACAAGTAACTTATCCATCTTTCCTATCCTTCTTTTCCATTTTCTTATACGTAGATTAGAAATTTCTTTTGTCGGCTATCTTGTTCATTCTTCAAGAAAGATTTTCTAACTCATTTTCAAAGACTTCACTCTCACTAGATTCGGATTGGATGATAACTTTCTTAGACTTGGATCTGGTTACTCTCTCATGAGTCTTAGCTTTCATATGATTTGTAGTTGCGGTAAAAGCAACAGTACCCTTTCCATTCTTATTCTTTATGTTGTCAGCATCTCTTTTCATTCTTGTTTCATGTTGGAGAAGAGTTCCAAATAGCTCATCTAACGAAATTTGAGTGACCTTTCTGTTATCATCAATAGCTATTCTTTTGGATTTCCACTCATTAGGAATAATATCAATTATCTTATCCACAAGAGCTTCATCATCCAGTCCTTTCTCTCCCATAGACTGAAGACTGTTCACTATAGTCATAAATCTCTATTTAACTTTACAAATTCGTTCACCATAAGGAAAATTGAAGCCATGGTATTCAGCTCTAAGCATAGCACTCCTATTTTCAATAACTTTATAAGTTCCAAAGTGTGTAACCTCTAACTTCTTCCAGATACAATTAGCTGCTTCATAAGAAGAAATTTGGCTGTATATATTTCTAGTCATTGAACATAGTAAAGTATTTCGTACCTTATAATTGAGTTGATATTCTTTCTTTTCCTGGTTAGTGAAAGTTATAACTTCCTTATTAGGAATTTAATAATCACCAGTAAGAATAAAGAAATTATCCACTCCAGTATTGATAACAAAAGTCTTCATATGATCTCTCCAATACTCATAGTCATTACCATCAAAAATTGGTGGTCTTGTAGGGTTTATATTATCAATCAAACCAACATTGATCCCTTCCATTCTAAGAAAAACTTCAGCAACCAAACTTGTTAGTAGAAAAAGTCCGTAACCACAATGTTTAGAATGATAATTTGGAATGAAAAGTTCAGAATGACAATACAGAATGAATAAAAACTTTCTAAGAAAGAATGAAGAACAGTGAAAAAATGAGCAAGAAAAACTTATGTGTGAGTAAAAGTATTTCAGAGACCTCCTCTGATACCAATTTTAGGATTGAAATAATGATGTAGATGCTCAATATACAAGAGGGGGGGTGAATTGTACAATTTAAAAAAATTTCTTAAGCAAGGAATGATCTAAGATTAACAATGTTAAACTAAGCAGATTCACAACACCTTTAACTCCAATTGGAAATTGGAATAAGGAATGAAGTTACAAACTTCTAATTCTACACACTTGCTTGAATCAGGAAAGTGATTCTGAATAATAGGTTCCAGATATATGGATCCGGAAATTTAAACCAAACTAAAGTTTACAATATGAGATTCAACCATAAAGCGTATAGAATTTAATTAATCAGAGTACAAGTGTAAGGAAATACAAGAATTTTATACTTTCCTTCAAATACAATATGCAGCGGAAAAACAAACAAGTAGTACAACTACAAGTAACAAACAATAACTCTTTTAACCCAAAGAGAATGGTATCCAACAACCTTGGATAAAGGTCCATTGATTTATACTTTCAAGAAAGTCTTTCTTACCCACACCAGGGTAAGACCTCGATACAAAGATTGGAGTCTCTGTCTTGTTATCCCCACAAGCCCTCAACTTCAAGGTAGTTGGAACCTATGTCTTCCTCAGCAAGGAAGCCCTCGAACTTCAAGGAAGTTGGCACCTCTGTCTTCCTATCCCCAGAAGCCCTCGAATGTAATCACCAACATTCAAAGTCGCACGAAGCAATCTGAACGAGCAGTTCAGTATGCACAAAGCATGAAAATTTTCTCTCTCTAAAAATCACCTTAACAGCGTGTGGTATCTAGATCGATCAACTTTTTTTTTCATATTTTTAGCTCATTCAAATGAGCTTATATTTATAGGAAAATTTCTAACTGTCGGCTCCCACCTCCAACAGTCATATTTTCCATGAAATTCGGAGGGACCTGTACACGTGTAACTCAACCAATGGTTAGTTTGAAATAGAATTGATGACATCGTTTAATAACAAACCAAGTATAAATGAATGAACGACTTAATTTTGTGATGGATAATTTTTAAGCAAATCCATACTAAGTTTTGAGTGTAAGCAAATTAAAAGTTCAGATTCTAACCAAAATGAAATTCAGAGTTTATATTAAGAAATGTTTGGATTCTATTTTATAGGAATTCGGAGTCTGGTTTCACCAGAGTTCAGAATCTAAACTTGCAGAAGTTCGAAGTTGAACTTCATAGGAGTTCGGAGTCGAACTCATGAAAGTTCAGATTCAAACATAATAAGAGTTCAGAGTTGAAATCATGAATGTTCAGAGTCGAACTTTATAGGAGTTCGGAGTTGAGCTCATGAATGTTTGGAGTCAAACTTCATAAGAGTTCGGAGTCGAAATCATGAAAGTTTCAGTCGAACATCATAAGAGTTTGGATTCTAACTACTTAAGAGTTTGCAGTCGAACTACTTAAGAGTTCGTAGTCAAAATACTTAAGAGTTTGGAGTCGAACTACTTAAGAGTTCAGAGTCGAACTACTTAAGAGTTCGGAGTCAAACTACTTAAGAGTTCGAAGTCGAACTCATGAATGTTTGTATCCATAATTCGGAGTGGAACTTAATTATAGTCCACATCCAGAATTTGGATCCTATGAACATAATACTCCAATACTTGTCATTATATGATTTTGGGATTTTGGTTAAGAATCCAGTTTTTGTACTTAAGAAAAATATTGCTATGTATAATAAAATCTAGGTTAGGGTAGATTTTATTATGGAAGAAAATTTTCCTTATGGAGGTAAAATATACATTTTCTTAAGTATAAGGTGTTTGTGATTTTCAAAACAAGAAGGAATGGAAAAGTCATAAAGAAAACCTTATTGACTCAACACATTTAACCCTAGACTATTCTACTAATTATGAGAATTAATGAACATCCATGAATTCTGTTGAACATGGGGATCTCCACATAGTACTCAACAATGAAAAATACGATGAGAACCCCATGGAAAACTCTGTCCAACGTCGATGAAGGAGAGGTAGATGGAAATAAATATGGAAGAATAATCAGGTAGAACATAGAACTAGGCTGTTTATGGTACTAAAAATAGATAGCAGGCCTTGCATAGGTCTTAGAATATAAATCCCTCCTAAGAAACTATTTTATGAATTCTTCCACAACCAACTATATTAGTTGAATAAGGGACTCATCCATGACCATGGTGTGATCATCCACATCTAGCTAGGGCCTAACATCTACATTCTAGTTCCCATTCTTCATATGTTCAAGGCATCCCATATAACTAGTGGTAGAATATTTTCAGCACTAGCTAGGACGTAGCACCTCATCCAACAACATCTATTGCACCCCCATGAAAAAATTACCCTCTATTAGAAAAATTATTCCCATATAATAGAAATATGATGTGTTAAAGAATCCTTTCGACATACCCATGAGGATCCCGATTCTCAAGGAACTATTCCTATCAAAGCAAATACATGAGGCCCTTGTTGAAGGCTTTAAAATCCCTCTTCATTTTGATACTGATGTAGCTACATCCAATGACTACTCTATAGAAAATATTGAATGAGATGAATGTTGATCTATCATCTCATTATTTGGAGAGGATGAGGGTGTCACCCTTTGTAACACCCCCAAATGATAAATGGTTAAATGACTAAATGATATGCCTCGAGTCAATAAGTTGAATCTTCCTTTTTGAAAGATTGCCTTATTAGAACTCCACAGTTAAGCGTGCTTGGACTAGAGTGGTGATTAGGATGTGTGACCTTTTGGGAAGTTTCCCAGGGTGTGTGTGAGTGAGAGAAGAGCATAATGGAAAGAACATGTATTTGCCTGTGGGGACTTTCATTAGTCAGATGAACCATCCAGGCATGTGGGTGGGCCCTAGGATGGGGACCACGTGTCTGTGGGGAAACTGGTGGTACCTGGAGGACCAGGACCCGATAGCCATGTTAAGGTGGGGTGTTTGTGCTTTCACCATGACCCAGTTGTTACATTTGGTATCAGAGGTGGTACCTAGCCATAAGTGTGGTGCACTGCATGGGTTGAGATGTACGACCCACAATGAGGATGTTGTGCTCTAATGGGGGGGGTGGATGTAACACCCAAAAATGATAAATGGTTCAATGACTAAATTTTATGACTCATGCCAACAATGTAGACCTTATTTTTCAGGAGTTTACTTGGTTAGAACACCACAGTTAAGTGTGCTTGGCCTGGAGTAGTGGTCAGGATGCATGACCTTATGGGATGTTTCCCAGGGTGTGTGTGAGTGAAGACTAAGCACACTAGAAAGGACATGTGTTGGGTTGTGGGAACTATCATTAGTCAGATGACCCGTTTGGGCACGTGGGTGGGCCTCAGGGTGGGGACCACGTGTCTACGGGGCGACTGGTGGTACCTAGTGGGCCAAAACTATAGGGTCATGTTAAGGCGGGGTGTCTATTCTGTCAACCTTGACAGTGCACCACACATAAGGATGGGTACCACCTCTGATACCAAATGAGACAACTGGTTCCCGGTGAAAGCACAGACACCCCGCCTTAACATGGTCGTTGGGATCTTTGGGGAAATCGGTAGTACCTGGAGGGCCAGGACCCGACAGCCATGTTAAGACGGGGCACCTGTACTGTTACTAGGACCCAGTTGTTAACTTTGGTATCAGAGTTGGTACCCAACCTTAAGTTTGGTGCACTGCCTGGGTTGAGATGTAGAACCCACAATGAGGACGTTGTGCTCTAAAGGGGTGGGGGTGAATGTAACACCCCATAATGATAAATGGTTAAATGACTAAATTTTATGACTCATGTAAACAAATTGCACCTTTTTTTCAGGAGCCTACCTGATTAGAACTCCACAGTTAAGCGTGCTTGGCCTGAAGTAGTGGTCAGGATGGGTTCCCTTCTGGGAAGTTTCCCAGGGTGTGTATGATTGAGGACCAAACACACTAGAAAGGACATGTGTTGGCCTATTAAGGCGGGGTGTCTATACTATCAACCCAAGCAGTGCACCACACTTATGGATGGGTACCACCTTTGAACCCAAATGTGACAACTGGGTCCCGGTGATAGCATAGACACCCTGCCTTAACATGGCCATTTGGTTCTATGGGGCAACTGGTAGTACCTGGTGGGCTAGGACCCGACAGCCATGTTAAGGTGGGTTGTCTGTGCTATCACCCGGACCCAGTTGTTACATTTGGTATTAGAGGTGGTACCCAACCTTATGTGTGGTGCACTGCCTGGGTTGAGATGTAGGACCCACAACGAGGACGTTGTGCTCTAAAGGGGGGTGAATATAACACCCCATAATGATAAATGGTTAAATGACTAAATGTTATGACTGATGTCAATAAGTTGCACCTTTATTTTAAGGATCCTACCTGATTAGAACTCCACAGTTAAGCGTGATTGACCTAGAGTAGCGGTCAGGATGGGTGACCTTTTGGGATGTTTCCTAGGGTGTAAGTGAAAGAGGACCAAGCACACTAGAAAGGACATGTGTTGGCCTATTAGGGTGGGGTTTCTATGTTGTCAACCCAAGCAGTGCACCACACATAAGGTTGGGTACCAAATCTGATACCAAATGTGACAACTGGGTCTCAGTGACAGCACATACCCCCCGCCTTAACATGGCCATTGGGTTCTGTGGGGAAACTGGTAGTACCTAGTGGGCCAGGACCCAATAGCCATGTTAAGGCGGGGTGTTTGTGCTATCACCAGGACCCATTTGTCACATTTCGTATCAGAGGTGGTACCCAACCTTAAGTTCGGTTCACTTCCTGGATTGAGATGTAGGACCGACAATGAGAACGTTATGCTCTAAAAGAGGGGTGATGTAACACCACAGAATGATAAATGGTTAAGTGATTAAATGTTATAACTCATGTCAACAAGGTGCACCATTCTTTTCATGAGCCTACCTGATAAGAACTCCACAGTTAAACGTGCTTGGCCTGGAGTAGTGGTCAGGATGGGTGACCTTCTGGGAAGTTTCCCATGGTGTGTGTGAGTGAGGACCAAGCACACTTGAAAGGACATGTGTTGGCTTGTGGAACCTTCCATTAGTCAAATGACCTTTTCTGGCACATGGGTGGGCCCCAGGGCGGGGACCACGTGTCTACAGGGAACTTGGTGGTACCTAGTGGGCCAGAACCTGACACCCATGTTAAGGCTGGGTGTCAGTGCTGTCAACCCAGGCAGTGCACCACACATAAGGCTAGATACCACCTCTGATACCAAATGTGACAACTCGGTCTCGGTGACATAATAGACACCCCGCCTTAACATTGTCACCGGGTTTTGGCTATTAGGTACCACCAAGCACACTTGAAAGGACATGTGTTGGCCTATGGAAAGTGCCATTAGTCAGATGACCTTTTAGGGCACATGGGTGGGCCCCAGGGTGGGGACCACGTGTCTACGGGGAAATTGGTGGTACCTAGTGGGCCAGAACCCGACACCCATGTTAAGGCAGGGTGTCAGTGCTATCAACCCAGGAAGTGCACCACACTTAAGGCTGGATACCACCTTTAATACCAAATGTGACAACTGGGTCCCGGTGATATCATAGACACCCCGCCTTAACATGGTCACTGGGTTCTAGCCACTAGGTACCACCAGTTTTCCTGTAGACACATAGTACCCACCCTGGGGCCCTCCCATGTGCTTGAACGGGTCATATGACTAATGATAGAATACGGATACCATGTTAAGGCGGGGTTTCTATGATGTCACCGGGACCTAGTTGTCACATTTGTTATCAAAGGTGGTATCCAGCCTTAAGTGCGGTGCACTGCCTGGCTTGACAGCACCAACACCCCACCTTAACATGGGTGTCGGGTTGGGGCCCACTCAGTACCACCAGTTGCCCTGTAGACACGTGTTCCCCACCCTGCGGCCCACCCATGTGCCCAAATAGGTCATCTGACTAATGGGAGTTTCCACAGGCCAACACATTTCCTTTCTAGTGTGCTTGGTCCTCACTCACACAGACCTTGGGAAACATCCCAGAAGGTCACCCATCCTAACCACTACTCCAGGCCAAGTATGTTTAGCTATGGAGTTCTAATCAGTTAGGCTCTTGAAAATAAAGGTTCATCTTGTTGACCCGAGTCATAACATTTATTCATTTAAACATTTATCATTTTGGGGTGTTATACTCTTCAAGGTCGCATTTTCCTACTATGTATCATAAGAAAGTTCAATGTCATATAGATCTACCGAATCTTGGTGGATACTTACTCTGAGATCAACCTCGTTCTAAAATGAATTACCTATATGTTAGGGCTTACAAAATCATATCTGACTTCCTCCAACCTAACAATTCATGGCTATGATAAGAGTGTGTAGAATCCATGGGGAAATATTCATATGAAGACTCAACTTAGTGTCATAGTTTTTATAACTAAATATATGATAGTATCACAGGATACAATCTAAAATGCCTTATTTTGATGTCCGTAGCTTCATTTTCATAGAATAGTCCACTATTTGTATCAATAGTGCCTCAAATACTCCCTTGATGGTCATGTAGGGGTACTCCTAGGTGATGTATCCCCCTTTGATTCCTTTGAGGACTGCTATTTGGATTTTGGATACTACAAAATGGAAGGAAAATAGTTCTAGACTAAGGTATTTTAGTGCATCAATACCTCTAACGTTTCAATAAACACTATTAGGAATCCATGGGCAGACATTAAAGATAGATTTTTTCTCTCAATTCATCATTTGGAACCCATGACATAAGACCTGGGGGTTGTTTCATATTCCGCAAGAAGAAGGAGTTCCTATAGATTACCTCATAATTTTACATTAGATATGCCCGAATGATACTAGAAGATCCAAATCCATTGAATTATTGAGCAGTTTACCCATGGACACTGAT
The DNA here is from genome assembly GCA_963277665.1 of Viscum album. Taxonomy (NCBI): domain Eukaryota; kingdom Viridiplantae; phylum Streptophyta; class Magnoliopsida; order Santalales; family Viscaceae; genus Viscum; species Viscum album. Next base: position 183,216,192 of record OY728155.1, on the reverse strand, counting down.
CCATAACATTCTCACATGTTCAATAGAGTAGGGATGACTTGATTGAATTCAACCTGTCACCATTGCATCAATGTAAAGAGTAGACCTCATATCCAGGAAGTGAATGGAATTGGATTAACATCTCATATGTCCAAATTATCCATTGATGAAGAACCCCTCAACAAAGATTCCATTTCTTCCAGAAAATACATTGGTTCTCCCCTAGATCATCCATCATAGAAGAGGCACATCCTACCTATAATCATTTTATTTCAGATGATGAAGAGTATTTGGAATATGACCCTCCCATATTGGAAGAGGTTGTTTGCACAACTTTTCATGAGCTGAATTATGATGACTTTGGCACTGAGATAGATTTGAGGCTAAAAATGATTATTACAGCCATGTACCCAGAAGAGAAAAGGCATTATGTGTCCTTCATGAAGTAGTAACATAATGTGTTTTCCTATATCTATAATGTGATCTTAGGTGTGAACCATGGGTTTTCATCCAATTTTGTGATCTTTCAATGGATCATTGTGGGATCAAAAAACATCCTAGAAAGATTCACCCCTCTTACAGTGCCATATTTGAGGTTGAAGTTGAAAATATTATTAAGGATAACTTTTTCAGGGAGTAATATTACCCTAGGTGGTTATACAACATCATTATAGATAGGAAGAAGTATTGGCATATCAGATTATACGTTGAATTCTTGTACCTCAACCATCATTCTCTGAGGGATGAATTTCCCCCTCTGATGAAAGAGTTATTGATTAATACTATGGATGGGTTCTAGGCCCTCTTCTTCATGGATGGATACTATGGGTATAATAAGATGTTGATGGATCCTAAGGAAAAGGATTTTACTGCCTTCAAGGAACCCCGGAGAACATTTTTCTACCAGGTGATGTATTTTGTCTTGAAAAATGAGGGATACACTTACCAATGGGTCATGCACTACATATTTTATTCAATCTCAGGACATTGGTGAAGTGTTTTATGGATGATGTGGTGTTCAAATCATACCAATACCAAGACCATCTGATAGACTTTGAGAAAGTATCCAGTTTCCTCTATTTCTACCAATTGAAGATGAACCCCTTGAAGTGTGTGTTTGGGGTCACCTATGGAATGATTATCAGCTTTTTTAAGATATGGAGGCATCGAGATAGACCCATATAAAATTAAGTCCATCACCAAATATCGTACCCACATAACCTCCATGTTTCGTAAGACCTTCGAGGCCACTTGCCAATATTCATCGATTTATTACAAATGAGGCTAGAAAGTTTCAAGAATTATCAAGGATCATGAAAGGTGTCATTTAATAATGGGGTGAGAACTTCTAGGCTTCCTTTGAGAATATTAATCAGTATCTAATATATATTTTGATTCTGATTCCATGCATATTAGGAAATCCTCTAATCCTCTACACGACCACCATAAAGCAGTACCTTTGCACCCTCTTGGACCAGAAAAATAATGAGGGAAGGGAAAAAACCTATATTATCTTAGCCTCATACTCCTTGATATAGAGACCAAATACTCCCCCATCAAGAAGTGATTCCTCACATAATTCTCTGCAGTACAGAAATTGTGACACTATTTGTAGTACCACGAGATACAACTGGTTTCCTGAGTTAAATGACTAAATTAAATCCTAAATATCCCCATACTGATGGGATAATTTGCATTCTAGTCAATAATCTACTAGAAGTTCAACATCAGGTTTGTCTCATAGAGGGTTATCAAAGGACAATCACTCAAAAACTTCATAGCCTCACATCCATCCCATAGATTAATACCAATGAATGATGATTTTATGAATGAATCTATACTCTCAATGGATCTAGTCGTACCATTTTGGTAGATACATTTTGATTATGACTCCTTGCGTCTAACCAATAGAAGGTTCAAGGACCCCATGCTTAGAAAATTAGGCATGGGGAACATTTTCATCACTCCATCACTAGATATCTTGTTGTACTCATTCCTATTATTAGAAATTTGTACTAAAAATGTTGGAGAATATCAGGAAATTTTTATTATTCTGGAGTTGGCCCTTGAGATTAATGTCCCATGTTTACATGTGAAGGGGGAATTTAAGATTGTCTTCCAACAGATTAAGGGTAACTGTGTCATCAGAAACCAAGATCTCTTGCCTATGTTGGAATGTACATAGTATTTGAAGACCTAATTCCCTTCCCATCCAATGGAAAACCATATTCCATGATCCTTGAATGATCAATCCAATTCTTTGTAAATCCTAGTTATTTATCTTGTATAATCCAACTAGAATGATCTGGTCGTTCATGTAACATACTAGAGGGTCATATCCCCCACAACCCAAAAAATTAAAACCAATAGGCATATCATATGGCTGTGGGAACTTCAATTTCAGGGACCTAAAATTCACATATAGTTGAGTAAATGCCTGATTGGATGACTCCCTCTATTCAGTATCAATATCATAGAATTCTCCCATTGGCCCAAGCTGTGAGAGAGTGAATCTACCAGTATACATCATAATTTACCATCCATATTGTCCCCAACTGTAACCAAACCCTCTACAAGTGTGGGTTTGATGGAATTGTTCTATATTTATTGTAAGGATATAAGATACCTCAGATTATGCAAGATCTATATGCCAAATATATTAGTGACGATCAGGCCAGACTAAATCCATCCCAAAAATTTTGGAGGTTGGGTTACTTCTGGACCACCGTGGTTCATGAGTGTATTGAGTTCACCAATACGTTTCATGCAAGTCAAATTCATAGAAGCTTTGTGCACCAACTTCCAGATATTCTCTACACCGCTATATATTCTTGGCCTTTGTATTTTGGGCACTCTATGTTGTGGATCCCTACCCTCTAGTGATGGGTCAATAAAGAATGTTCATTATTTATACAGCATAATTATTCTTAAAATGGGAATAAGTAGTTCCTTTGGAAAAATTTAAATCCCTATCTATGATTGAATTTGTGAACACTCATAGTATTAGTCATTTCAAGGTTCCACACATTATTCTTATAGAAAACAGCACTAATTTCTGAGCTAATGAGCTGATGAAATTATATTCCATGTACAACATTTCTTCCAACCACACTTACTACTACCATGTATAGGTAAATAGATATATCAAGTCATTCAAAAAAACCCTCTTTAACAAATTATAGATTATGGTGGTTGAAAACAAAAAAGACCTAGCCTGATAAACTCCATAATTACCATTGGACCTATTTGATGATAACAAAAAATTCTACCCTGGTGACCCTATACTTCCCTATGTATGGAATAGAGGCATTTTTATCTATTAATGTTCAGTGTTAATTACCCTAAAACATTTTTTATGTTCAACAGATGCCAAAAAGAATAGTGGAAGTCTATCTAGTTGAGTTATAAGATCATAAAGAAAATAGGCTTCAAGAATTACACATCCTTGGGAAGAAAAATTATTGGGTATGAATAGAATTCTATAAGAAGTTTTACCTATGTTCTTTCCTCTAGGGTCACATAGTACTAGATCTCAGAAAACTGATGTTACCTAGAAAAAAGCTACCAAAGTTGGAGCCCAAATGTAAATGACCTCACATTATCCATAAGGTTTATTCCAATAGAGCAGTCTATGATTACCATGGATGGAGAGAATATCACACCTCCCAAATATTCCATGTTCCTCAAGTAGTAAATTTTGTGAACATCATGGTTATGGATCTATGGCCTTAAACTATAGCACATCATGGCCAAAGATACATGAACATAATCAATAGAAACTTGAGTCTGAGTATTATGACCATTAACTATTTTCAACCTTGGTCAAAGCTATATGACCTTAATATAGAAGTTATTCATTTATTCTAAGATTTATGATCTCAAAATAGAAGCAACCATAGTCCTTAATGTATGACTCTAAACTAAAATTCTCAATGTGCCCAAGATAAGATGTTAAATTGTAGCCTTACCCTTTATGATGAACATAGGATGCCTCCTATTAAAAGTATAGGATGACCAAAACCAATTTCCTTATAACATGATATTGATTATATCCTTACCCTTTTTTATAAATATAGGATTTCTTATATGAAAAATATGGGATGGATAAAACTCACTTACTAAACATATGAAGTTCAAATGTATCTCTACCCTATGTGATAAACATAGGATTCCTTATATAATAAGTGTGAGATGATTCAATTTCCTCTCTAGAGAGAAATCCACCTTCTCAGCAATGGTCTCCTACCATGCCACATTCTAGAACTACATATGGATTGATTCTAATGCCTAGTGGGATATGTACCGACACATAGATTCAAAATTATGGGCCCATCCTCAGCATTGACCTATTTTAGGACCTCCCCCTTATCCAAGCCTCATGAACATAAACTGTGGAAACTAGTTTCGGGATTGTGTTTGGTGGTGTCAGTTCTCCTTTAATCCTTCTTCAGTTTTAGCTTAAACTCTTTTTTCACCACCCAATACTCCTCGAATTACATACACCCCTTAAGGTCCAAGAAATATGACCTTAAAATATATCCACTATCCTCCCCTATAGACTCTTCATTGAATAGTTTTCTTCACTCCTGGTGTTTTGGGGAACCAATTACCATGTCTCTTTTTTATTAATTCCTCGCTTGGAAGGACACCACCCTTATGACATTGGTCTCCTACAAAACCATGTTCTAGAACTATGTCAGTCTTTATTCCCATTTATATGGGATATATAATGGTACTCAGATCCCTTATCATGGGTACATCCCCCACCATCAAATCATTTTGGGTCCTTTCTCCCCTCAACATCATAACATCAACTTGTGTGTAGCATGTCTTGGAGGTTTGTGTGGTGAAGGGTCTCCTCGGTGCTCCTTTCACATCAATTTATCACTCTTCATTTCCACATGATCCTTTTTAAGACACCCAAACCCCATTTGGCCTGATCTCCATGACCTTAAACTAGAAACATCCATATTCCAAGTTGATTGAATATAAAATAAAAATCCCATCATCCCTAACACATGATTTTAAATATTATCATAACCCTATATATATATGGGAAAGATCATATGAAAAATATGAGATGAAAAAAATACCATCATCCTTATTACATGACACTAAATTTTATCCTTAACCCTTATAAATCCGATACGCCTCATATAAAAAATATGGAATGCAAAAAAACAAAATTCATCATCATATGATGTTGTATTGTTACCTTACCCTATGTGATGAACATAGGATGTCTCATATAACAAGTATGAGATTACTCAACATCCTCCCTAGAGAGTTAATTTCCCATCATGCTTTGGTCCCCTACCATTCCATATTCCAGAATAATATGTGGCTTAACAATCTTTACCATGGGATATGTAATAATGCTTACATCCCATATCATGGGCCCAGCCCTACCATGAATTCATTTTGAGGTCTTCCTACTCAATGTTAGGCTTGATCCTTTCCTAACAACACTTTAATCTAGTGTGTTTGAGCTTGTGGAGGTATATCTCCTAGGGCACTCAACATTCCAAGATATTCCCCACTTCCATTTACACACATCTTGATTTCTTGGATTTGGATCATCATCATCCTACTAGTATGAGTATTCTCCATAATATCAATGGATACTAGCCAAATTATCTCTACTATAATCCTAGTCCCTATCCTTAAACGATCCCTCATAACATATGGTAGTTCCCATGTTTCAAACATGGTCAATAGTTGATCCCACATTTTTTCACCAGCCATAACTAGTGTAGGTATGGAACCTCTGTTTCAAAAACTATAAGTAACTTTTCACTACATTTTAGTCACCCCCTATTTACTATTCAAGTCTTGGAATCCAATATTTACCTTCCCTTACTTTTTCCTTTTCTCAAGTAGGCATCCCAACATCGTATGTGTCATTTCCCTGTACACATGTACATGGTGAATAAATTAGATGAAAAATTTTAGGACTATACCATGTCTGTCACTTTTTCCCCTTATCATCTTCTCCCCGAAAAACAATGAGAACTTTATACCACTATTTTTTTATAAAATTGTGCATGAATAATGTTGGATTATCTATTGAGGAGTAATTTTCATAGGTAAGGTGGAGAAGCATTGGAACTCCTTAAACAGATCATCACATATTTGTTCTGAACTCTAAAAACTTAAATTAGGATCCCAATTCTAAGCATCAAAACCTTAAACTATGTGTAAGTTGTATCATAAATGTTTAGTGTTGTAGTGGGACTTCATGGCCTTCAATTCATTTCAGGTTACCCTTCTTCTATGTCGAACACACTCCTTTGAGTCATGCCCCCAATGATCCAAGCATTATGACTGTAAACTATTTGAAACCCATGGTCTAAGTATTATGACTTTAAACAATTTACAATTAATCATACAAACATTAAAACATTAAACTATTTACAACTTCTAGGTCCTACAGGTATTACATTAAACTTCTTAATTTAAGAGGCACATATCACTATCATGTTGAAATCCCAAAGACGCAACATGAGAAAAAGTCAGACCCACACCTACAAAGCCACTATTGTGACTTGAGAAAAAGAAAGGGTGAAAATAAAAAGGGGTAAAAGCTAGTAAGACCCACCATAGTTACCGAAAAAAACCTGGAAGTACTTTTTGAACCCATCGGTTTAGTAAAAAGTTAAAACCAAATTCCAACTCTATTTTCTTCATGATCTCCTCTATGATGTGTAACCCAATGTGTCTACTATTCATGCATCCTACAACCCTAACCAAATAGTATTTATTCATGATAATTCACACATCTTATTCTTGAGGCACTAATTTGTGATATGAAAGTACAAATCACGTATCATTAAACTGTAAGATGCATTGTCTTCACCGTATGAAATTAAACTGCGTGTTGAACATCCTGTCCACCGTGTCTTCACCTATTGGGTTCTCACACCTTATTTCACCCTCTAATATAATCCATAGAAGGTTGATCAATATCCTTGTTCACATATTAGAATAAGAGGGGTTCATCCCCCTAGAGATATGGCCCTCAAGGATTTCTATGAATTAGTACCTCACCGACACCGCCGCACCTGAGGGCCACCCTGAGGGAAACCACCCCATGTTCCAATAGAAGCCCGCTTCAAGAGCCTCTCTCCAAAGAACTCTTCTAACTAACTCCCCTATGAGAAGGAGGTAGGGTATGTTTAATCCATACCAATTGGGTAAAATTCTATAGATATACCCCAGAGGTAACACACCCAGCCATGTTAATGCTATTACCGACTGATCCCACTGGTCGATGGGTGGGTTGACCCCATCCCCACTCCACTATCCCCAGTCTAAAACTCCTAATGCTGAAATTGGGTGTAGGAACAGAACATTTTCTAACATGAATTATATTATTCATCTTTATAAGATCTTACCAAAAGTGGTTTATCACATCACATTCCCACATCTGCTGAATGAGGATCTATTTTCACTCTCTTGGGATTAAGACTGAATCCACCTCTCAGGTAGGTGGGGTTGACTCTCTCAATCAATGGAACCATTGAAAACCTATACAGTCTATCTCATGATGAATAATATCAATGGTGAGTCCCTTCTCATGCCACCACCAACCAGTGTAGAGGTCCTCCCCATGTCAAAGGCATGTCTTTGTCTAAAGGTTCATTCCGAGGAAGGAGGGAAAACAACTGACATGGGGGTTATTCTCACGAAATAGGTCACAACACACATGGAGGGAACTAAATAAACTATTGATAGTTTTCACTTGGATATGATTGGAACTATTAGAGGAAGAACCTAATGAAGCATCTTGTCATCATTGACCTCTCAAACTTTGAAGTGGGGGATGACTCAATGAGGGAAACTTCACCCCTTCTGTGATAAAATTGGGAAGAAGCTTCTCGAATGAGGCCTAAAATCATGGAATATTAGGTCAACAAGATTCCCATATCCCTTTGTAGGTACCTTCGGGTGGATGAAGTTCTAGACTCATTCTAAGGACTCATAGTCCAACCATCTCTATCACTATCAGTTTCCATCCTTTGTACCATCATACTTGAATTTGGAGAGATGTCAGAGTTTGGATTAATGACCTTAGATGATGGTTAGAACTCCATTTATCCTAAAGTGGATGTTTTTTCTCTGACAAACGAGGAGGTACTAAACACTCCATCATATATGGATATGATCTCAAAGTTGGCTCCCCTTTCAGGAGACATTCCAATATGTAGGGGATGTATAACCTGAAGAAGCACCCCCTCTCCCATAAAATTTACAGAAAATTAGATCTATGTCAATGCCTCCTCTAGTTTCTCATCCTATAAAGATCAAGTCTTGGATCGATTAAAAGTAGGATCACCCTCCTAGTAATGAACACAAGAACTTTTGGTGGCTCTTGGCTACTGACTAGCTACTTTTCACATTTTTTAGACCTGTAGCTCTAAAAGTTTTCATCCCAGAGTCCCTCACTTAGAACCAATTTATTTGTTTCTTCCAAAACATTTTGGATATTCTCAATAACCGTTGAGATCATCAAAAGACCTACCCAAGATTCCATGATCACATAGATTCCATTTAATAGTAGTTTAATATGGTAAAGATCACAATAATCCTAGCATCTCAACATCTGAAATCACATAGATACCGCCAAACTCTCCAATGGAACTACATTATGATCCTTACTATGCTCTAGTGATTTATGGTAGATTCATCTTAACATGTGAAGATCAGAGGCTAGGAGAATTATGCTTCCCTCCATTCCATCCCTATCCCATGGCAATAATGGGGCCATCAATTTGGAATGAACACTGATAGTGAAGGTTTCCCTCTGACCACAACCATGGTGAATTGGGTCATAATTCACCCTCTTGATGATTATAAAATCCGATCTTCTGATATGGGTAATGATAGGGAGAACCCACCTTAAGGTGTGACATAGTCCTAAGAAGACCCCCCCCCCAAAAAAAAGTGATCTAACTCATTATTAGATATTGGAACTCAGCCTTGGGAGTCCCTATAATGGCACATTACCGCCTTCCCTATGATGTATCAAAAACAAAAAGGGGACCACTGGGTTTACCAATCCATCTGAAACTACACAGGAGACTGAGTTAGACATTGGAATGGTCACTTAGCTCTAGGTGATGCAGGTTTGAAATATCTTATTGAAGAGCTTATGTCTGAGAAGCACCTAAGCCTTGAAATTGTAAAAGGTGACACCATCTCTCCTCATGTTGGAAATACATTCCTTCTAGGCCAGGCACCCATATTTGAACTTGGAGGCATCATGTATCGGATTAGGGTAGAAGACAGAGGATATGGAAATTCATTGAGATATGATTTTCCCACTTCGAATGAGAAGAGTTTCTATCCACCTTGAGATTAAGTTCAATCAGCCTATCAGGATGATGAGTCAGTCTAAGCCTTGGTAACTGAAAATAATTACCAGTATAATCTAATAGCATCTCTCACCACTAGCCTTTAAGACCTATAAACGAGATAGGTTTTGATTCCACCGAATATCAAGTTGTACCCAATATGGGTAGATTATATGCAACTTCCAAAAAAATTCAAAAACTGACTTTTCACCCAATTAAAATGTATGGGCTATCTCTAGAAACATCAGGCCCACTTCACCTCAAGGTGCAACCTGATGTTGGGAACTACTAATTATTAAGAATCTATTAATCTTTGATGTTTTATCTAAACCCTATAAGGAACCACATTCATTTGGTGTAGCCAGATGGCCCTGAGATCCATTATAGGATGGGATGATCTCCAAAGACAATTCCTCTAAAAATTTAGCTATACGTCATTCAAGACCAGTGTCACTAGCATGTCTATGTGAACACGGAGTTTTGATAAGTGAGTAACTGACTTCATCTCATGATGGAAAAGGATCACATACTTTCTTGAAATTTCTCTTTCCCATGAACAAATACAAAAAATGTGTGTGGAGAATATTAAATATGAGATGGTTTCTACCCACATCTCCGTGAATTACTTAGGATTGTTTTTTGAGTTCTTTGAGAAAGATCAGCAGTTAGAAGAATACTTACAGTGGACCAAACAATGGTCATTCCTATTACCAATTTAATATTTAGAGAGGAGAATCATGAAATTATATATAGTTTTTGTTGTGATTGTAGAGTCTCCTGAGATATTACACTTACTGGACCCTTTATCAGATGATCCCTCCCAAGTGAATCCCCTCCAAAAATATCATTGCCTATTGTAGCCTCGTTAACCAAAACCTCATAGAGAAAAAATTTCCCCAACCCCTCATTAAGACCATGCACCAAGGGTTACTTTTTTGAAAATAAGGAACATATATTAGTCCTTAAAAGATACAAAAGTCCTAGGATATATCATCTATGACCTAGAAAAAAGGTATTCTAAATCTATCAGAATGAAAGATACCCAAAGAGTCCAAACCTTACAATAACACTAGTCATTTCTCGTATCAAAAAATACTTGGACACGCCATCAAGAAATTCTATATCTTTAATGATTTTCTATAGGCAAAATAGATCATGGATTAGTAAAATTTAGAGATGTCCTGGAACAATGAGACAAGTATCCACTAACCTCGATAGTGTCAATGAAGGATATAGTGAGTGGAAATGGGCCCCCAACCCTGGAACATGGATGTACAATGATTGGTTGTCTCATAACACAATCAGTCATTTCCATGGTATCATAAATTTACACTTGATCAAGCCAGAACTTCCTGTAATAATTGGGGCTCCTCTGACCTCTTACACACCATCTAAGTCATATCCTTCCATGTCATTAAAGAAAATACATTGTCAACGTAAGAGAAATAAGAGCCCCCACCAGTTTCAAAAAATATTTCACCCTCAGTAACTTTTGGCCTCATGAATTGAGAGATGCACCAAAGGTACATTCAAACCCATAATATTAAACTAATGATGAGAATTAACACACCTCCATGAATGTTTTTGAACATGGGGATTGCTACACAATACTCAATAATGAAAAATGATATGAAAATCCCTTAGACACCTATAGCTATAATCGATGAAGGATAGGTAAGTGAAATATAAGACGGATGAATAATAAGGTATAACTTAAAACCATGATGTTTATACTACTAAAACTAAACAGAAGGCCTTTCATAGGGTTCAGAATGTAAATGCCTCCCAAGAAAATCTATTGGTAATCCCTCCAAAACCATATATATTAGTTGACTGTGTGACTTTTCCAAAACCATGCTATGATCAGCCATGTCCAGCTAGGTCATGAAATGTACAATCTACTACACATTCATCAGATGTTCAATTAATACTATCTAACCAGTCATGGAATATTTTCCACACTATCTCATCCCCAACACCTCACCCAACAACATCAATTGCAACTCCATGAATTAATTACCCTCTACAAGAAAAATTATTCCCCTAGATTAGAAGTATGATGTGTTGAAGAACCTTTTAGAAATACCCATGAGGCTCTTGAGTCTCGAGACACTCTACCTATCAAAGGAAATTCATGATACCCTTATTGTATATCATAGGAAAGTTTGATGGCATATATATCTACCAATTCCTATTAGGTACTGGCTCTGAGATCATCCTCATCCCAAAAAAAAATTTCCATAATTTAGGGCTTACAAAATCATATATTAATTCCTCCAACCTAACAATTCAGGTCTATGATAAGAGTTTGTAGAATCCATTGGGAAAGATTCATATAAAGGATCAATTCAGTGTCCTGATATCAAGAACTGAATTTATGATAGTATTATAGGATACTACCTACAATTCATTATTTGGAAGGCCATAGCTTCATTTTCATCTAGCAGTCCACTCTTCATATCAGTAGTGCCTCAAATACTCCTTTTATTGTCATGTAGGGGTACTCTAGGGAGATGTATCCCACATTGAATCCTATAAGGCCTCCTATTTGGATGCTTGTTACTAAAATGGGAAGAAAAATAGGTCCATACCGATGGAGTTGATTGCATCAATGCCCCTAATTTTCCAAAAACTACTATTGAAAATCCTTGGTAGGACTTTAAAGATAGATTTCTTTATACCAATTCATCATTTGGAACCCATAACATAAGAACTCGGGGTTGTTTCAAAATCCCCAAGAAGAAGGAGTGCCAACATATTACCTCATAATCTTACATCAAATAGTCCCAAATAATACTAAAAGATCCTACTCCATTAAAGTATCGAGCGGTTTCTCCATGGACACTGATCCACATCATTCTCACAAGTTCATTTAAGTATAGATGACTCGATTGAATTCAACTTGTCACCATTTCATCAATGTTCGGATTGGACCTCACTGCAAGAAACCAAATATAATTGGATTAGAATATTTTATTTCCATAATATCTACATATGAAGAACCCCTCATCAAGGATTCCATTTCTTATAGAATAGACATTGGTTTTCCCATATATCATCCAGCCTAGAAGAGTTTCATCCTCACTCAAATCCCCTTGCTTCAGATAATGAAGAGTGTTTGGAAGATGACCCTCCCACACTTGAAGAGGGTGTTTACACGACTTTTTATGAGCTGAATTAGGTGGACCTTGGCACTGAGAAGGATCTCAGGCTAAAATGATTAGTGTAGCCTTATCCCTGAAGGAGCAACAACGGTATGTTTCCTTGATGAAAAAGTACCATGATTTGTTTTCTTAGACCTATATTTAGATTTTAGGGTATGGCCCTAGGTTTTCATCCAATGTTGTTTCCTCCCAATGGATCATTATGTGTTTAAACAACATCTTAGAAATATTCACCCCTCTCACAGTGTCATGGTTGAGGTTGAAGTTGAAAATATTATTAAAAACAACTTTTTTAGGGAGGAGTATAACCCTAGGTGGGTAGAAAAAATATTTCTAGATAGAAAGAATAATTTTCATATCAAATTCTATAATGACATTCGGCACCTCAACCATAATTCTCTAAAAGATGACTTTCCCCAAATGATGATAGAGTTGTTGATCAATACAATGGTCGGGTTTTAGGCCCTCTACTTCATGGATGGATACTCTATGTATAATTATATCTAGAAGGATCCTAAGGATAAGGATGCTTCTGCCTTCAAGGAATCCTAGAGAACTTCTTGATACCAAGTGATGTTTTTCATCTTGAAGAATGATAGAGACACTTTCTGATGGGCCATATTCTAAATTTTTTAGCCAATATTATGAAATTGTTGGAGTGTTACATGGAATATCTGGTGTTAAAATCCAACCAAAACCAAGACCATGTCATAGATGTTGAGAAAGTATTCAGTTTCCTCTATTTGCATCAATTGATGTTGAGACCCTTGAAGTGTGTGTCTGTGGTCACCTATAGAATGCTTCCCAACTTCATTTTTGGATATAGAAGCATCGAGATCGACACATAGAAAATTAATTCCATCAACCAACGTAACCACCATGAGTTTCTAGTCCTCCAAGTCCACTCAGCCTATATTCATCGATTTATTACAAATTAGACTGGAAAGTGTAAACCCTTCTCAAGTCTCATGAAAATGGTGACATTAACTAGTGGGGTGAGCACTACTAGACATCCTTTGAAAATATTAATCAATATCTTCTATATCATCTAGTTATAATTCCACCCATCTTAGAAAATTCTATGGTCCTCTACATGACCTCCCTATAGAAATTCCTCTACACCCTCCTGGCCTAGAAAAATAATGAGGGAAGGTAAAACAATCTATATTATCTTAGCCTCATACTTATTAACATAGATACCTTATACTCCCAAATCAAGAATAATTTCCCTTCACTAGTATTTTTAGTATATGAATTGTGACACTATTTTCAATACCATGAGATACAACCAGTGTCATGAGTTGATCAATTTAAGTAAGTCATCAATCTTCACATACTGATGGGATTATTTGAATGTTAGGTAGTAATCCTCTTATAGTTCAACATCGGGGTTTTCCCATAGAATTTCATCAAAGGAAAAGTACAAGAAAAAATCATGGACACACATCAATCCCTTAGAGAACAACCCATCGATGTTTATCTACTGAATGAAGTTGTTTTCTCAGTGGTTCAAGTTGTACCGTGTTGGGAGATACATTTTGATTATACCTCCCGGTGTCTAACCTATAGAAGGTTCAATGACCCTTGCTTAATAAGGGAGGCCTAGGGATCATTCTCATCACTCCAGCACTAGCCATACTTCCATACTCATTCCTATAATCAGGAATTTTTACTAACAATGATGAAGAATATTAGAGAATTATTAGTAGTCTAGATTTTTACCTTGAGATTTATGTCTCGTGTTTACATTGAATGGGGAATATGAGATAATCGTCAAAAAGATCAAGGGTAACTTTGTCATCATAAATAAAGATATTGTGCCTCTATTGGAACGTACTCAGTAGTTAAAGACCCAATTCCCTTCCCAACCAATAGTGACTCATATTCCTTGGTCCTGTAATGGTCAATACAATTCTTTTTCTAGCCTAGTTGTGTCTCTTGTAGAACCCAACTACAATTATCTGGTCATTCATATATAATACTTTAGGGTCATCACCCCCACCACCCTTGAAAATGAAAATCAATGTTTATGTCAGTTGGCTGCAGGAACATCTATTTCAAGGCCCTAGAATTCACCTAAAGTTGAGGAAATGCCTAATTGGAAGAATCCCATCATTGAGTATCTCTAGCATGGAATTCTCCCACTATTCCATGCATAGAGAGAGTGGATCTATCATTATGCAGCACAGTTTTCCATCCATATTTTCCCCAAACCTAACCAAACCATATACAAGTGTGGGTTTGATGGACATATCTTCCATTTCATCCAACAAGATGAGATACATCAGATTGTGCAAGAGATATACACGAAATATTTTAGTTCCCATCAAGCAGGATTAAATCTCTCCCAAAACATTTTGAGGTTGGGTTACTTATGCAACCCCATAGTTAATGAGTGTATTGAGTTCACCAATAGGTTTCATTCATTTCAAATGCATACATAATTTTTGTAACAATCACCTAATATTCTCCACACCACCATTAATTCTTGGCCCTTTTTATTTTGGGGACTTAATGTTGTTGGTTCCTACCCTCTAGTGATGAATCGACAAAGATGGTTCATTTTTTATGCGACATAATTTTTCTCAAAATGGGAATAAGTAGTTCCCATAAAAAAATGTTAAAAACTTTTCTATAATTGAATTCATGAACTCTCACATCATTCATTGGTTTGGGGTTCATCACACTATTCTTATAGACAAAATCACTAATTTTTGAGCTACTAATCTTAGGAAATTATATTCCAGGTACAAAATCTGGTCTAACTACACATCCTATTATCTTGAATAGGTGAGTTGATATATCAAGTCATTCAAAAAAACCCTCTCAAACTTCTTGTTGAATAAGGTGTTGAGAAAAAAAATACTTTACCTGATAAACTCCCTAATTACATTTGGACCTATTTAATGATAACACAAAATTCCACCCTAGTGACCCTATACACCCTGATGTATGGAACAGAGGAAATTTTAGCTATTGAGTTTTAGTTTTAATTACTCCGAAAAACTATTTACGTCCAACAGATTAAAAATAGAATGGTGGATGTTTATCTGACAGAGTTAGAAGATCTTAATGAAAATAGGCTTCAAGAATTAGACAACCTAGAAGAGAAAATAACATGGTATAGATAGAATTCAATAAGAATTTCTACCTATACTCTTTCCTCCATGAAGAGTTCATTTCCCTTCCCATATTGGTCCCCTACCAATCCATATTCCAAAACTATATAGGTCTTTATTATCATTACCATGGGATATGTAGTTATTATTAGATCACATATCATGCGTCCAACCCTACCATGAACACATTTTTAGGTATTTCTATTCAATTTTAGGCTTGATACTTTCCTAACAACATTTTCATCTAGCATGTATGAGCTTTTGGAGGGATATCTTCTAAGAAACTCAACATTCTAGGATATTCCCCACTTTCATTTCTGTACATCATTATTTCTTTGATTTGAATAATCACCATCCTCCTGATCTAACCAGTATCCCTAATGGAAATGGTTTTTAGACACACTGGATCACCTACAATCTTGGGATCATTCATTAAATGATCCCCAGTAAAACATGGTCGTTCCTGAGTTTCAAACATGTTCAATAGTTCACCCCACATTTTTCTACCATCCTTAGATAGTGTTGGTGTGGAACATTTTATTCAAAAACTATCATTAATTGTTCACTACCTTTCATTCACCCCTTTTATTCATCCTTTTTTTACTAATTGATCAAAAACTATAAGTAATTGTCCTTTCCCTGTACACATGTGCATGGTGACTAAAAAAGATGACAAATTTGGGGACTTTCCCATGTTAGTAACTTTTCCCCTTATTATGTTCTCCCTTGAAAACAATGGGAACTCCATATAACTCTTTTTTTTATTAGAATGGTCATATCTCATGTTGGATTAACTATTGGGAAGTAATGTTTATAGGCAAGGTTGAGATGCACAGGATCTCCATAAATAGATCATCACATCTCTGGAATGAACTCTAAAACCATAATTAGGATCCCAATTCTATGCATTACAACCTTAAAATATGTGTAAATTTTATGAGAAATGTTTTTTGTGGTAGTGGGTATCCATGAACTTCAATTCATTTTGGGTTCCCCCCCCCCCTCTATGTTGAACACACTCCTTTGAGTCATTCCCCCCACAATCTAAGCATTAGGACCATAAACTATTTCAAACCCATGTTCTAAGCATTATGAATTAAAACTATTTAGAATTACTAATCCAATCGTTATAACCTTAAATTATTTGAAACATTTCAGTCCTATTGGTATTACATTAAACTTCGTAAGGTAATAGGCACATATCTCTATCCGGTTGAAAATCCAAATATGAAACATGAGAAAAAGTCAGAACCCCACCTTCCAAGTTACTCTTATAATCTGGGAAAAAGAAAAGTCGTAAATAAAATCATATAAAGCTAGTAGGACCCACCATGGGTCCCAAAAAAGCCTAGTATTACTCATTCAACCCATCAATTTAGAAAAAAGTTAGATCCAAATTCCAGCTCCATTTTCTTCATGATATTCTCTATGATGTGTCACACATTGTGTTTACTATTCATGCATCCCACTACCCTAACCAAATAGGATTTATTCACATCGATTCACACATCGTAGTCACGGGATGATAAAGTATGATATGAAAGTCCCAATCACATGTTGTTAAACTGTATGATGCATCATCTTCACCACATGTCAATAAACTACATGTTCAATGTCTTTACCACAAGATGTTAACTTACATTCTCATCATCCTGATGGCATGATGTAAAACTAAAAAAAATATCTTAAGACCAAACCTGAGAGGAGATATTCCCCCATTAGTGTAGGTCACCTTCAACACTTTTCATGTTATTTGACTATTACTCAGCATTAGAGATGATGCACACCCAGGAAGATGAGTCTAGCCTTTGATTAAATCGATATTCCAAACATATGTTCTTAGAAACATAGTTAATTAAATACAAGAGTGGTGATCTCTATTCAAACATCCCCTCAATTCAACCCCACAATTTTTTCCTCATTGATTTAAAATCCCAACATCTTTCATGTCTAAATGACCCCCCTGATGGAAATGGTTTTTGACCTTATTGGATCACCTATCGTCCCAAGTACACACCCTAAAAGACTTTCGACGACATGTTTACAGGTACCGTGTTTTGAACGTGGTAAAAATAATAATCATTTTTATATCCCCATACCTGATGGAATAATAATGGAATCTGTGTTTTGAACATGGCCAATAGTCATCCTCTATTTCCCTATCACCCCCTTGTGTTCCAGATCCTGAACATCTATATTCACACTCTTCATCTACTCTCTTTGAGTAGAATTAAATTCCCTTGGTGTTACCCCATGTGTGAAATAGTGCATGTTAAGAAAGCATGTCATCTCTGTAAAGATCCCCATTCACCAACCCTATCTTTTTTGATCAGGATACTCCTAGTGGTCAATACACCATTGAGATCCTGAGTGTTTGAAATCTATTTGTAAATTACATATAAATAAGAAGTATTTTATTTTTCCCTTGTTTTTCAAATTGAGCATGACTCGCATGGTATTATTGATTTATTGTTGGTTTTCTTGTTATTATGATCATATGTTTGTCCAAAATAAAACACATTTATGTATATTGGAGATTTAAGGTACAAAAAATAAAAAAAAAATTAGACGGTCGCCCAAAAATTGGGGCCTCTCCTTTATTTCCACCAAAATAGTTCTCTCTATAGATCTACCTTAGAATTAATCACTCCAACTCATCCAACCTATAACGAGTGGACTCTGAAATTTTTTGAAGCCCAGTAAGAATTATTTCTTCCCCAACATCCACTAGGAGAACCTTTTACACTCAAATTCACACCAAAACTATTCAACATGGTAATCATCCATCAGTTATGATGCCTATTCTGTTGTAGCCTTGGACACTACTAACTGGGCCCCTAATTGTTTAATTATCTCTACTTGAGAATTAATGGTTGTAGCATTCTCACACACTTTCTCTTCTATCTATGTGAGTTATTTTTGGGATTCTATGTGATTCTCAGTACCCTCATATTTTTCATTGTTCCAAGAGAATTTGTACTCATGATCCTTCACATACAGATCATCTCATATATACATCTCATGAGGGGGTACAATTTCCATACCATATCAACTCATATATAAATCTCATCAGGGGTATAACTATTTTAGTTTGTGACCTATAACTAACTTCTATGTACTTTATGATTACCCATATTCATAGTTTTTAAGATTAATAAACTAATTATCACATCATGATTATAATTATACAAGACATAATATATGATATTGTCTTAAGAATAATTGTCACGCTAAATGATCAAATAAGTTCCCCACTATGATGAGAACCTATAAGTGTCACGATATTATTCTAAAATATATATTATAGAGCCATATTAATTAATTTTAGGGACACAAATTATATAGTATATTAGGTGTTGATACTCAAAGGACTTTTAGGTACCTTCTCATGGTGTATGCCCATGGTGATTTCTAGTGTATGAGATTATGAGAACGAGACCCATCCGTAGAAAATATGTATTTCTAAGTGTCATTATATGTTCTTATTATTTGGAATTTGTATTTATCCTTAGAATTTAAAATTATTATTGATGGATATTATGAGTTTTTTACTTTGATGTATTGATGAAAAAGGTGATGACATATGTTCATGGAAAATTAGGATATATTGTGTTAATTAAGAGTAATATTTCATTAATGAATAATGTGAGAAATGACTAATACCTTCTATTCTTTAATGTAAGATAATATCTTAGGACCTTTTATAGAAATAATAAAACCTAAATAAATCAATTTCTTTGGTGTTCTATAGGAAATTTCAAATTTTGGAAAGTCAAAGAAAGATAATTAAGCACATGGGTCGATGACACCAGTAAGTAACCTATTTGGTTAGAGATATCATGAAAAATGGATTTTGTTACATAGTAGGCATCAGTATGAGGTTTTGTGTCATTTTTTCATTGAATTATTTCTATGTGTGTGATTTTTTATTAATAGATTCTAACCATAGAGTTTGTAAAACTTAACCAAATACCACTGATAAAGAGACATAGAGGGTCACAAACTAACTGTATCTAGAACCTCAGTGAAATAATAATATTATTTATTATTTACCATGTTGAATACATATTATTACCAAATGTGGTTTAATAATTATTAAAATTTTCTTGATCACATATATTCTATCACTAGTTATTCAAGATAATATTTTGTGAGAATAATATTTAATAAATACTTATTTGATATTTACTTAATATAATATTTATTTATTTATCGGTAAATAATGAAATGATATTTATTTATTAAATAAATAATCATTATTTTTCAAGGTTTGAAAAATTTTAAGGTGGAATGGTGGACCGAGTTTAATGGTGCAGTGGGAAATGGTATATATTAAATATTATTTGACTAATTATATTTAAATAATTTGTGTGTTTTGTGCTTGTTAAGAATTATTATTACTATTATTATTATTATTATTATTATTATTATAGAAAATGGGATTTTGTAGGGATTAAGGAAATAATAAGGGTGCATATGAAATTATTATTTTCTAACCCGAACAGTATATAAACCCAAATATATTATTTTATTATTGGTTTTCATTTGTTTTGTTCATGCACAACAACATTCAAAAAATTATGTCAAGGACCTAGAGAGATCCAATATCCAAGAATGATCTCAATAATAGAGGGAACCCCTCTTCCACCACCACTCTCAATTCTAGAGATATCAAGGAGAATCCTTTTTAAGCGATTGTCTAGGTGATCAAAGAAGAATGATTCAAGTGTTAGGATCTACTAGGGTAGCACTTTTAAATTCCTAAGGATGAATTCAAAGGATTTTAGAGCACATTTGGATCACTTTTGAGGGAAATATTTACTTGATTCCAAAAAAACAATGACGATACAACATAGAGACCTTTTCAGATTCATCAAAAAAGAAATGATTCATCTTAAGGTAATTCTGTAATTGTTTAAATTAATTATAAATAATATATCATTGTCACTTCATGATCCATGTCAGGGTTCAAGCTGCAACTAACTCAAGCCTACCTTTATAGGCTAGGTTTGGAAACTAAAATTGAAGTCACAAAAAACATGGGGTGTCCATTTCCAAATAAGTTGTACACAAACATATCTAACTCAATGAAAAAGTACAGAGGGAAAAGAAAAACTGATTCAACACTTATATAAATAATTCAAGCATGCATGAACCTTTAAATAATATAATTATTGTAGAGTGTACTGGAAGGGAAAAAGGGAAAAAATACATTCCCAACCCAAAAATTTCCACTACCTCAAAGTAACAGAAAAATGTAAAATAGTTGAGAGAGCCCTGATCCTAAATCCCAATCTACAACCATTATATTCAGTCCAAACACCCGTATCCCTATGATCTTCTGAAGTAATGATCAACCTAGCTATCATCTGCATAATGCATGACACCTGCTAGAAAATCTCATATAGCGGTGAGTATAAACATACTCAGTAGGATTACCTGAAAATGAGAAGGGGGCCTTAAGATATACTCTTCTAATGAAAGTAGTAGATAGGATAATGTACAGTAAAAGGAGTACAGCTCAACCCAGAAAAAAAGGGTAAAGTGAGCTCATCCAAACACAAGTATCAAGAAATGGTGAGAAGATGAACTTCTTGTTGAGTCTTCTCTACCTATAGTATGATATTAAAATCTTCTAACCATGAAAATATAGACATGGAAATCATGTAGCATACCACGTGTGTCTCCGAATCTCCTTGGAGTAGAGTAACCAAAACCCAAGGAGTGGTAACTAAAAGTAGGATGTGTGTGTGTGTGTGTGCTTAGTCAAAGAAACCCAAATTAGAGAGTAAGGGGATCTCCATATCACAGTTTAGCCCAAGAAAGTGAGTAGCCAATAGTTCTAAAAGTAACCACTATCGATGCCTAGTATCCCACACATCTACCCTGAACTACAAGTCAAAGAGGCTCAATCACTGCACCTTGATACTATCCACTTTGTGCGGCACTATCTCTCCCTCATAGTTTTAGGTCGCATCATAAAGACACTTCTTGGTGTGAAAAGTGTCCCTCTTCCTCTTGATTCAAAAGGTATTTCAAAGCACACCTTTTCACTATCAGACAGTTGAGAGGCCATTTCACTAGTCGATGGGGACTCACTACCCAGTTTTGTTGGAGTGTAAGCCCGAAAACTTCTATCGAGGACCACTACCCAACTCAGCTAGAGGTAATCTCGAAAAATACCATTGGGGACTATTGCTCAGCCCATCCAGAAGTAACCCCCAGAAACTGCCATTGGGGAACACAGCCCAACCCAGGTGGAGGTAAGATTGAAAACTGCTCTGGCTGACCCTGTTGGATGGTGCCACTCAGAAAGCACTGAAGAACTACACTGGTCATCCCTATTGGATGGTAACTTCTTAGAAAAACACCACTGTAGTCACCAGGTGCAGCCCAAGGTAGGCGTCACACCTGGAACATCTCAAATCGTATCTCAGAAGCCACTATGGAGGGAAACATCACGTTCCATAGGGAAAAAACGTAGGATAGGATACTCATAGGCCAAAATTCGAGTCCAAAAAAATATATGATAGATATAAGATTTGTAAAGTGGTATGTGGAATGTGTGGGGCCCATATGATGTGTGACTCCACGTTATTTCAAGGATATGTACCTAGCCATAAATTTGTTCTAAATTGAGAATAAGTACCCCTAGGCATACCATGTTACTCTTAGAGTACATGGGATGTCTATTCAGAAGGCTGACCAGGGAAAAATGCTCATCATTGATCTAGAGGACCAAAAACATAAATTGCTAACACACCTCCTCAAATGGTCCCAGAACATTTGACTACATTACTTCATACATCTTCTCCACTATCATGAAAGTGGATGTAGATATAAGTTGAGGGTTCTCTTCAAACACTGCAGAATGATATTCCACCAATATTCCTTTCATGTTTACAAATTTAATAAGATCATGAATAGGGCTTCACACATCCAAACAGATTACACCGTTGTGATCCTTGTGTAAAAACACGGAAGGTAGTCTATCCACTCTCCAGAAATATATATTAGATGGAAGGGTTGTATAATTCCACATGACACTCAAAAGGATTATATTGGGGCCTATTCCTCAATCCAGAAACAATTATACATATTTGGATGTTGTGATTCTCATAGAAAAACACACAGAATCCACTACTCACTAGTCCAAAATGGATACCCGGTGAGAAAGTTGTGTTTCACTACTACACACGCAAACTGAGCCCCATGGGGATCGCACATTTAATTTTATTTAAACACCCTAAATTATTCTTGAAAATTATGGAAAATTACTAGGGTCATGCTTCCACTAACAGTGCATTAATCGAATGTTGCATGTGGAAACCATGCCTAAAACAAGAACCCAGAATAATAATAATTATATTATTATTATTAAACTCTGGAATTTCACGGAACTGATCCATGAAAAAAAACCTTTAAAAAATTTATAAATCGGTCTAAAACGATCCATCGTGATGATAGAAATGCATGGCGATGGGCAGTGTAAGGGTTGGTGTCCTGAGAACCAACTATTTTGTACTTTGATTACATGAATGTTCACTTATTATATATTTTTCATTGTTCTGCATGACTATAATATAATAATGTACTGGAATGTTTGTTTCATCGATAAAGTCATGGAAGATCCCCACTATGATGAGAACCTTAATATTCTATAACAATATTCTTAAATAAAGTTCTACAGTTGGATGACATACTATGATAGGACACATAGTATACAGACCGTCATGTGCGAGTTCTCGTAAAAAGACGAGGCTCTCTCTCATGGAGTTCAAACTTAGTAATCTCCAAGATGGGAGATTATGAGAACAGGCCCGCCCGTAGTAATTTCGCATGCCTTGGTTTCATCGTAAATTGTTATCTATGAGAGTGTGTAATGGTCCTTAGACTAAAATATTATCATTAACTCATGTCATGACTCGCGCACTTAGATTTACTGACGAAAACCATCACACAGACAGTTGGCGGGAAGTAGGGTATGTTGGATGCATCATGAGTGACATGTTGTTAATGGATAAGTCAAGGAATGATTTGTCCCTTCCATTTATGGAAGTTGATATCTCGGTCCATTGATTGAAATGGAACTGTCACATTAAATTCCATAGCCATGGTATAAACAACGAGTTTATTTTCAGAAGTCAAAGAACGACAGATAAAGAATATAGGTTTATGGCACTGCCATGAAACCTGGTTGATGAGATATAGAGACAAAGGGATTAAATTCCACATTAAGCATTCGTATGATTTGATACATAAATGCATCGTCAACTTCTTTCTCTTGGGTGCCTTGACTCGTTGCTAGACAGTAATCTTGGACTTTAGGCAAGCTCGCCTAATTCCAATGAGAAAGAGACCTAGAGGGTCACACACCAAGTGTATTCAAGTATCTCAAGTAAAATAAAGAATATTCTTGTACGTGGTTTAATAATTATTCAAGGAATCCTAAATCATTTTAATGATGGAGGAAGAAGGAAATGAAAAACAAGATATACACGTCATGTATTAAAGATTACACGCCATGTAGTTTTTCATGGAAAACAAGTACACTCCGTGTATTAATAATTACACACCATGTATTTTTCTTTATGGAAAGGAAATTAATAAATGAAAAAAAGATATACATGTCATGTACATTGAATGTACATGGCATGTAGTGTTCAATGAAAAACAAGTACACGCCGTTTATTTATTAATACACGCCGTGTAGTTTTTCCAGTCGGGATTTTGAGGATATAATATTGTTTTAAATGATATTTATTATAATCAATGTGGGAGCATGTCAAGGAATAAATTATTCAACATGGGGGTTTTAAATAAGATTCAATGAAATAAATAAAATGTGTAACGCGTTTATTTATTGTCATAACTCTACAACCTCAAACCTGATTATAAATATCCTCACAACCCCAACTCTTTTCCAACACATAAGAGAATCATTGTGCACAACAACTCTAGAGAATTCTTTCAAGGCCAAAAGAACCTCATCCTCCATGAATGCTCTAAATACCGAGAGAGATCCTCTTCCATCGGATCAATACAATCTAAGGCGTACAACGCAAGAAAAGGTTTCTCCACGCTAGAACCTAGAGACTCATTTGGAAACGTCCCGAGATACAAGGTACATGTGTAGATCACCGCTAGAGGAAGTCTACACTTGGCTTCTGTGACGCAATGATTAATCACAATGAAACATGATCAAGAACATGAATGAAGAAAGAACACCAAAAAGTTATTTCTTTAAAATTGATTAAATTAATTATAATCAACCTGTAATGATCCTACTTTGTGGTTCTGAGACTTTTCTTTTCTTTGTTCATTTCTTTGATTCGATCCGTGGAGACAGGCGTTTATCGTCGTATTGATTCCGGATTGATCTTTGTTAATGAAAAAAGCCAAGTGGGAACATCTACCCATGCACTTCCGATGCACCCAGAACCTTCATATAGTATCAAAGGGAGGTAACAACGTTGATTATAGTTATTTAATTTTCATTGATAATTTACGAATTTATATTTGATTCAATTTGAAATAAATCATTCTATAAATCTGAATAAACGAGATTTGTTCTTCCTCCTTCGTTTCCTGATTCATATCATAGAAACAACCTTTTAATTTTAATTTTGATTAAAATAAAAATGAGGATCTCATCTGGAGGAGCTGCTCTTTCTGTATGTACAACATGGGAATACACGACATGTATTTAGAACTACATGCCATGTACTTAGGTTCAACAAACCAGTACTGGTCTGCCAAACCACGTCGTGTGAATTGATTACACCGATGTATTTAACTCTCCGTGTTGACCAGAATTAAATGACACGTGGGAACCAGAATACACGGCGTGTATGTTGGAGAAACACGCTGTGTAGTCCTATCTGGCCCAAGTGAAACTGTGTACAAAGGAGAAGCCACGTACCACGTACACGGGATCATCATGTCGGTTACCACGTAACAAGGAAGTACACGCAGTGTATGATTTATCCACACGTCGTGTACTCCAAAATTTCCAAAGTACAGAGAACACACCAAAGCCCCCGGTGTGTACTTTAGATAAAAGGTGAAAAGAAATACACGCCGTGTAAATATAAACTACACGCTGTGTACTTTCAGAAATTTCACCAGGTTTCCTCCAAAAGTACAAAGACCTGTACAAGGAATATGGATGAGAAGAATCTTAAGGAAATTAAGAAAGGAATTTAAGATAAAGAATTGATTAATTATAAGATCATAATTAATTAAATTCAAGCGCGACATATCTTGAAGAAATAGAACGATTAAAATATTTTGAATTCTAAATATGCGTAAATGTCGTTGCATGCTATGGATGATCATGAGCTAGACCAAAGAACATTTGTATGTGTGTATGGTTTCATTTAAATTTATTTAAATTTGTTGGCCTACAAGACTTCTTCCAATAAAATGTAGGGCATGCGTGCCCATGGATTCATTAATGTAAACCCATGTAATGGAGGATCTCCCAAGCCAGAGGAGATGGTTCAAAACTCTAAGATGAGGTGAAACCAACCCAAAAAGATTAAAAGATGGACAGGTGGGAGCTGAAAAACATGAACCATCGGTTCAAGGTGTTTTTCCCTAGGTCAGGGTTAGCTTATCAAATAGATAGATAACCTAACCAATAGAAGTTCATGATCAAACCAACTTATTTTATTTCTATCTGATTTCATGGTTTATTTATTATGTATGTGTTGCCGCGATCACATAATTAATGAAATAAATAATCATGCAAAGATGGAATAAAATAAAAACCGAACTATGCGTAAGCATTATCCAAACATGGTTAATCACTTAAGCAAGCATCACTTAATATTAACAAGCATGTGATAATTCTAAACTACACATAAAATTTAAAATCCCTCAATACCATATTAAGTCAGACCAGGCCTTCCGTTACTTGATTAAGGGAAAGACTCAATAAAACTACGTGTTTGACCAACCCTTGTAGGGACACTTACTTTTATAAAGGAATCCCTTATGAAAGGTTTCAGGTTGACTTAACCATATTAAATCAAGAGGATTATCCCTTTCTAGACATGGTGTAATATTTGATGAAAGAGTTGAGGAAATCCAAGTCAGGATTTCAGGATTGAGGAGTCCACTCAACAGATCAAGGAACTATAAGCTCACAGTTAACAAAGACATGCGTACCTCAATACCTTCAAATAGATTCACCAACCCTTGTTGGGGTTATGCGAAGGGGAATATGGATCCGTTCCACTAGAATGTAAAAGAAACTGGACATTCCATGTTCAATGGTGAGGGCCATTGAGACATGATAAAATAGTGGGAGACTTAATAAAAATCTAATTATTTCTCATAAAATGTAATCAATAAAGTACTAATAAATCTACTCTTTTAATTTGTAGAATCGAAATGAAAAACTCTTCAACCACATTTACTCTATGATCAATTCTGGATAAAGACAATATCCTCACCAGTAGTAACTTTCAAGAATGGTTTAAGAAGCTTTGAGTTATCCTACACCATGAACGAAAGTTTTATATGCTGGAGTCCTGAATTCCTGATCTACCTGCCCAAGGGGCGAGTGATGAATATTTCTTAGTATATGATCAACATTTGAGAGATGCACTCAACGTTCAATGTTTGATGTTGTCATCAATGTCTAGTGAGCTCATGAAGTCTCATGAAGACATGGATGCCGACATCATGCTCGAGCACCTCTGTGGTCTATACCAGGAGATAGCAAGACAGGAAAGGTTTGAGATCTCCAAGGCTCTATTCCAGAGCAAGCTTGGAGAGGGTGCCCCAGCTGGGCCTCATGTAGTCAAGCTCATTGGATACATTGATCGCTTGGAGGTTATAGGGTTTAAACTCCCCAAAGAACTGGTTACCGATCTCATTCTTGCATCACTCCCCCAAAGCTTCTTTAACTTTGTTGTGAACTTCAACATTAACAACATTGAGAAGTCTCTATCTAATCTTCTTATCCTCATTCACCAAGTGGATAATGACATGAAGTGTGAAAAACCTTCTGTCCTTATGGTGAATAAAAGGAAAGGGAAGGCGAAGAGAATTAATCCCAAAGCTTCTTCAAGGTCTTCAATGAAAAGGAAGATCAAAGGGGAGTCAAGGGAACATGATGTTGTTTGTTTCACATGTGTAAAGAAGGGCCACTAGAAGAAAAAACTGCACCCAGACAAGGAATCAAGGGGAAGCTTCAGGTGTGTTTGTTATCAAATGCAATCTATCTATTTCTACTAATTGGGTATTAGATACTTCTTGTGTTGCTCACATTTATATCCAAATATAGGAACCATGTATATTCAAGAAGATTGACCGAGGGGAGGTAGATCTACGAGAAGCCAACGGAGGCAGACTTGCAGCTGTAGCTGTCGGGGACTACCACCTCACATTGCCAACTAGAATGATCTTGGTGTTAAAGGGTTGTTATTATGTTCCTTCTGTTACTAAAAACATTGTTTTAGTATCCAGATTAGATACTGATGGATTCATGTTCAGGTTTGGAAATGAATGTTTCTACTTTTATAAATATATCATTTTTTGGTAGGGAACATTTATATAACAACCTTTATGTGTTAGACTACACAAACCAAGTAATGGAAATCGATGACAAAGTCAATTCACATGAATCATACCACTCCCAACTTTGGCATCACTAGCTAGGTCATGTCAATGAGAAACATTTGAAAAAATTACATCAAGATGGGTATTTAGATTCTTTCGAACTAAAACCACTTGGTGTATGTCGTGCATGTCTACAAGGAAAAATGACCAAAGTCCTATTTAGTGGGAAATGTGAAAGGGCTAATGATCTTCTATAATTAGTTCACACAGATGTGTGTGGACCATTTCCAGTTAAATCAAGGGGTGGGTTCTCGTACTTTATAACTTTTACCAATGATTTTAGTAGATATGGATATATTTACTTAATGAGGTATAAGTCAGATTCTTTTGATCTGTTTAAAGAATAAAAGAATGAAGTTGAGAAGAAGCTTTGTAAGAATATTAAGAAACTCCTCTCAGACAGAGGAGAAGAATATCTTAATCAAGACATCATTGATTTCTTATGGGAGTTTGGGATTCTATCTCAAATCACTTCTCCTTATACACCTCAGTGGAATGGTGTAAGTGAAAGGAGAAACCGAACCCTGTTGGACATGGTGAGATCAATGATGAGTCATGCGAGTCTTCCATGATCCTTTTGGGGATATGCATTACAAACAGCTGCACACATACTAAACTAAGTACCAACTAAATCGATAAATGGTATTCCATACGAGTTATGGAGTGGATGCAAATCCATGTTATCGAATTTACATGTGTGGGGTAGCGAAGCATTTGTTAAGGCCTCTTCAGGTAACAAACTTTCACCCCAAGGAACAAAGTGTGTCTTTATAGGATATCCCAATAGAGAAATAGGATATTACCTATAAAACCCCTCAGATAAAAAGGTTATAGTGTTAAGACACTCCATATTCCTTGAGAGGGAGCACATCTCTAAAACAGATAGTGGGAGTGAGATAGACTTTGATGAAGTCGAGGCTCAAGATACACTGGAGTTGGTACAAGAACAGATTCCACAAAGCCCCGTGAAAGAACAATTTGTTCTAGAGACACAAGAACTGCGTAAGATCACGAGAGAGGTGAGAGAACCAAAACAATATGGTTTTCTTGTCACTGAAAATGGTGAATCATTATTGTTTGACAATGATGATCCTCTTACCTACAAGGAAGTAGTTGAAGGCACAGACGCTGCCAAGTGGCAAGAAGCCATGAATTCTGAAATGGATTCCATGTACCAAAACTAAGTCTTGATTTTGGTAGATCCTCCAGTTGATGTAAAGCCTATTGGTAATAAATGGGTATTCAAGAATAAAATTGACATAGAGGGGGAAGTCAGATCCTATAAGGCACGACTGGTTGCAAAAGGTTTTAGACAGTGTCAATGAATTGACTATGATGAATCTTTTTCACCAGTTGTGATGATGAAATCCATCAGAATCCTATTGGCCATTGCCTCTTACCATGGCTTTGAAATTTTTCAATTGGATGTCAAAACAGCATTCCTTAACGAAAACCTCCAGGAAGATTTCTACATGACACAACCTGAAGTGTTTGTGACTCCAAAGAATTCCAACAAGGTATGAAAGTTGTATAAATCCATTTATGGATTAAAGAAAGCATCAAAGTCATGAAACATTCGTTTTGATGAAGCTATAATGGAATTTGTATTTGTTAAGAATGAATGTGAGCCTTATGTCTACAAGTGGTTTAGTGGAAGTGCAGTAATTTTTCAAATAGTATATGTTGATGACATATTACTAATTGGAAACAAAGTACCTGTCTTACAGTCAGTTAAGGCATGGTTGCATAAATGCTTCTCCATGAAAGACTTGGGAGAGGAAGCATATATTCTTTGTATCAAGATCCATCGTGATAGATCTAAGAGAATATTGGGACTGAGTCAAAGTACATACATTGACAAGATACTGAAGAGATTCAGTATGGAACAGTCCAAGAGGGGATTGTTTCCAGTGTCAAATGGCATTCATCTTTCCAAGAAAATGTGTCCTTATACACATGAGGAAAGAAAGATAATCGCAAGGATCCCTTACGCATCAGCGATTGTGTTAGTCATGTATGTTATTCTATGTACGAGGCTAGATGTTACTTACGCATTAATTGTGGTAGGCTGATATCAAGCTGATCCAGGAGACCGCCATTGGATGGTACTCTAGACTATCCTTAACTATCTGAGGCGTACTAAGGATATGTTTTTGGTTTATGGAGGAGATGAGAAACTAGTCATCAGAGGACATGTAGATTCTAGTTTCCAGACTGATCAAGATGAAATAAAGTCACAGACTAGATACATCTTCAGTTTGAATGGAGGTGTAGTGAGCTATAAGAGCTCAAAGAAAAGTGTGGTGGCAGATTCTATAGCGGATTCTGAGTATATCGCAGCTTCTGAGGTAGCTAAAGATGCAGTATGGATGCGAAGCTTCATCCAAGATCTGGATGTAGTACCGAGTAGTAAAGATCATATCACACTCTATTGTGATAATACTGCAGCGGTGACACTTGCAAAAGAGACAAGGTCACATCAGCAGACAAATCACATACTTTGGAAGTATCATCTCTTGTGGGATTTTACTCAGAGAGGTGAAGTTTCAGTGAGCAGTATTTCCACGGAAGACAACCCGTCGGACCCCTTGACTAAAGCCTTGACTCAGTAGAAAAATGATCATCATGTGAGGTCTAGTGGACTAA
Organism: Viscum album; assembly: GCA_963277665.1. NCBI lineage: Eukaryota > Viridiplantae > Streptophyta > Magnoliopsida > Santalales > Viscaceae > Viscum > Viscum album. The sequence goes on along the minus strand of OY728155.1, from coordinate 183,185,301 downwards.
AATTCGTAGGCAGTTGGATCTTGTCCAAGTGGGAGTCTATAAGGGTTGGTGTCCTGAGAACGAACTGTTTTTTACTTTGATTACATGAATGTTAAATTATTTTATATTGTTCATTGTTCTGCATGACTATAATATAATAATGTCCTGGAATGTTTGTTGCATTGATAAGGTCATGGCAGATCCCTGCTATGATGAGAACCTTGAAATTATATAACAATATTCTTAAATAAAGTTCTACGGTTGGACAACATACTATGATAGGACACATATTATATAGACTGTCATGTGTGAGTACTGGTAAGAAGACAAGACTCTCTCTCATAGAGTTCTCACTTGGTAATCTCCAAGATGGGAGATAATGAGAACAGACCCACCAGTAGCAATTCTGCATGTCTTGTAGAAATCGGGAATTGCTATCTATGAGCTTGTGTAATGATTTTTAGACTTGAATATTATCATTAACTCATGTCATGACTCAGACACTTATATTTACTGATGAAACCCATCATGCAGACAGTTGGCGGGAAGTAGGGTATGTTGGGTGTGTCACTAATGACATGTTGTTAATGGATAAGTCAAGGATGTATTTGTCCCTTCCATTTATGGATGTTGATATCTCTTCCCTTTGATTGAAATAGAACTTTTGCATTAATTTAAATGGCCATGGTTTAAACAAAAAGTTTATTTCAGGAAGTCAAAGAATGAAAGATCAAGCATATAGGTTTATGACACTACCATGAAACCTGCTTGATGAGATATCTAGACAAAGGGATTAAATTACACAGTAATCATTTGTATGAGGTGATACGTCAATGAGGAGTCAAATTCTTTCTCTTGGGTGCCTTGTCCCGTTACTAGACAGTAATCTTGGACTTTAGGAAAGCTCACCTAATGCCAATGAGAAAGAGGCCTAGAGGGTCACACACTAAGCGTATTCAAGTATCTCAAGTAGAATAAATATTATTCCCTTATGTGGTTTAATAATTATTCAAGGAAGTTTAAATCATTTTTATGATGGAGGAAGAAGGAAATGAAAAACAATATATACACGTCGTGTGTTAAAGATTACTCACCGTGTAGTTTTTCATGGAAAACAAGTACACGCTGGGTATTAATAATTACACGCCGTGTAGTTTTCTTTATGGAAAAGAAATTAATAAATGAAAACAAGATATACATGTCGTGTACATTGAATTTACACACTGTGTAGTTTTCAATGAAAAACAAGTACACACCATGTATTTATTAATATACGCCGTGTAGTTTTTCCAATCGGGATTTTGAGGATATAATATTGTTTTAAATGATATTTATTATAATCCGAGTGGGCGCATGTCAAAGAATTAATTATTCAAAATGGGAGTTTTAAATAAGATTCAATGAAATAATTAAAATGCGTAATGCGTTTATTTATTTTCATAACTCTACAACCTAAAACCTGATTATAAATATCCTCACAACCCCATCTCTTTTCCAACACACAAGAGAATCGTTGTGCACAAAAACTCTGGAGAATTATTTCAAGGTCGAAAGAACCTCATCCTCCAATAACACTCTCAAGACCGAGAGAGATCCTCTTCCATCGGATCAATACGATCTAAGTCAGGCAATGCAAAAAAAATCTTATCCACGCTAGCACCCATAGACTCCTTTGGCGACGTCCCGAGATATGAGGTACATGTGTGGATCACCACTAGAAGAATTCTACACTTGGATTCTGTGACACAACGACAAATCACATCAGAACGTGATCAATAACATCAATGAAGAAAGAACACCCAAAAGGTATTTCTTTTAAATTGATTAAATTAATTATAATCAACCTGTAATGATCCTACTTTGTGGTTCTGGGACTTTTCTTTTCTTTGTTCATTTCTATGATTCGATCTGTGGAGATTGGTGTTTATCGTCGTATTGATCCTGGATTGATCATTGTTAATGACAAAAATCCAAGTGGGCACATCTACCCATGTGCTTCTACTGTGCCCGGAACCTTCAGGCAATGCATTAATCAGATGCAGGGATTATGAGATATGACTATTTAAAGATGTATAACCCAATTCAAAATGGTCCAGCCCATTCTAGTCGGACCGATCTTCCTGGGCCCACCCACTAAAACTAGCATGGCCTATTACCTCAGCCCATATCCTGTTAGCCTACAATCTGGAACGCCTCCTCACATGCCCTGCCACGCTAGCTGGCACTCTGCCTCGGTCGACCCGTGTCAACACGGTACCACCCATGTTTTCGAGACCATACTCCTTGCCATGGTCCCCCATCTGACTGTTATCCACCTCTGTTCATAGCCCCATCCTAAATCTTCCATGCTCTAGCTCACTAGTCCACTCACAACCCCACTCCACCTTGTTGTACGGCTTCTCATTTTCCCCCATGACCCATCACCGCCCAGCGACACCACTTCACCTTACCGGCTCACCCAACCTACAGGCTCCCACAACCGCCGCCTCCATGTGGCCTACCACCACCACACACCGACACCAGTTTTAGTGCTTCGATGGTCTGTTCCATAGACCATTTCATCTCTACCGCTTTCTTTATTTTATATATGAGAACAAATCGGTGATCCCTGTGACCATACCTTCACAGCATCATCCTCTGATCTATGATCTACTGGTGGGTTGATGTGTCCAAAAGTGATTGACGAATATCCACAAAGAACTAACATATTTAAGATAAAATTATAGGTTTAATCACAGATCGATGGATATGTTTGTTCTTCCATCTACGATTGATAACCAAAATGAAGAAACAATCAATAAAGAAAATATTTTCAATGAAATCTTCAAATAGAGATTAAAATGGAGAAATCCTACCTCGATTGATCCATTCTTCATTGATTTTGTGTTCACCATGCTCCTGATTCTATCTAGTGATGATTCTCCAAATATTCTTCCTTGATTCATTGGATAACGGATGATAGAGGGATTTTTGTGGAGAGTTGGGATTTTGGGATAACTGTAATCCTAAATTAATAAGTGTTTATTTATAGAAAAACACTAAAACCCCTGCCAATAGTCGTGGAATCCAAAACACTCGTGCCCTCTCATTTTCTGTTGGTCCTTGGTAAAATACCACATTCTGAACTAAAAAATAATCTCATATTTCTAATCAGAGTCTCAGATCAAATGTTATTTGATTCAGCATTTGAGATAAAATAATTAAGTTTAATTTTTTTATATGATATTTTCCCCTAGGTGAATCTTCTCACAGAAGTCCTACGCCATCAAACTTTATGCCCCTCCTTGGTTAAACACCATGTTTTGGACTCAACTATATCCTCATATTTATGATTCGAGTTTAATTTTGAGATTTATCCCTCTTACTTCATGTGCACAGTATAAAAAACATAATATTTTTATAAAATTTATTCCAATCACACTAATCCTCATAATTACACGCCCTTTCAATTCCTAGATTTGGAAATATATGTAGAAATATTCTAAAGTCTTAAAATGAAAAAAATAGGTCTCTAAATCCTTCCATCCTTAAATATTTTCATCCCTGAAAAGAAAAACTAGGGAAATAATTCAGGAAACTGAGCTCACACCTGACCCTCTTACTCCAAGGGAAACTCCTATATGTTTTTATGATGCCACAAAACTTGAACAAAGGGGATGGTCCATCATTTTATGGTCTTTATTTATCAATTACATGCATAATAACATGCATGTATCTCTTAATTTGTGACATGTGGGAGACTTCATCAACCTATTACAGCTATTGGGGGTAGGGAAAGGTGGTAGGTAATCTCAACAACCCTCTTCACGATCTCAAACTACTCAATGAAACTTGGGGGGGATAGTTTGCCTCCCCTATAAATCCCCTACATCTTGTGTCATGAATGGAATCACTATTTGTTCCTAGAATAATGTATCATGATTACATCTTTTAGAATATCCATCTAGTGAAACACCCAAGGATATCTGGTCACACAGGATTTCACAGTTGATATCTTACAATTTAGACTCTCTTACACACTCAAGAATAAAAGGAGTCAACACCTTCTACTGAAGAAATATATACCCTCCTACTCCACTAGGGTCATTTGTAGGTAAGTTAAATGCTCTAAAACTTCCCACATTGGGAAAGCATTGCACTTCTTTCCAAGGTTATATTCTATAGCATTTCTCTTTCCTAGAGTATATACTATCTTGCAGTCATAGTGCTGTAAGAATTTTCAACCACCATCATCACCTCAGGTTTAAATCTCCCTAGGTGAAGATGTACCTAGGACTTCGGTGGTCTAAACAAACCATAAAGTGATCTCCCAGAATATAGTGTCTCCACATTTTTAGGGTGAAGACTACCACTTCAAGCACCAGGTAGGATGTCTCTTAGTTCTCTTCATGGGGTCTCTATTACCCTGACTTGCACTTGATAACTACAGTATCAAGATTCACAAGGAGCATGCAAGGTACCAAAAAACAAGGAAGTTGAGTATGCTCATCCAAATATAAGAATATATACATATAAATCATGTGTCATTCCCCATGTGTCTTATCTTCCCTTGAAAGTAGAGTAATCCCCAAAATAGACACTCTGTCACACCCACTAGTGACATCCCGAGCAAAAAGTGTCAACCAAGAAAACTACACCGGCAAAGACATGACCTACTCTGACACTCCATCACACAACTTCACCATGAATACACAAGTATAAGGGATTCATCCACCACACCTCGGTATTATCCACTATGGGTGGCACTGACTCACCCCCACTATTTTTTTGCATCACAAAAATGTTAATCAGTCGGTGAAGGACCCCTCTTCCTCATGAATTTAAAGCTACATTGAACAACACCGACATAGGGTTACACCAATACCCCACATCACCTTGGTAAAACTTCACACAAGGAGTAGGGAGTAAAGAGTACTTCACACAATGTTTTACATGTTTTGATACAAAAAGTAGAAAAGACATAGAGTGTACCTCTTATCATCTCATGATCTGTAGGACCATAGGAATCCAAAGATTGTGGTTGTCCACAGCCCCAGCTTCCATCTTCTTGAGCCTAATGTGGGTCACCTGGCGATGGTGGAATAACCTCATAATGTCATCCCCACCTCTAGCTCCTCCTTCTCCTCCCCAACACCTCATCCCCAAGGACCACCCTGTCCTTAATTATGGTGTCGCCTCTACCATGGTGGTTCACCTTCTGCCTGCTTAGTGTTCTCATCACGTCTTTTCAAGAAGTCTTGTTCCATGTGACCTTGACATTCAAAATCATAGCACCATCCCTCTCTGGGATGACCTAGTGTTTTTTGATCATGAGCCCGAGTCTGATCATGAGAAGGTATCCTACGTCAAGATCTTGTCATATGATGTCTGCTAGCTGCGGAAGAAATCTCATCTTTGTTGTGCCCACTATCACAACTAGCTATATGTTGTACCTCTGATATAAAGTTATCTCTCACTAGTGCCTACTCCAGCACCCCGGCATAGGTGGGCATGAACAAGGGTATTAAGATAACATAGATCTCTATGCGGAGTCCCAACTCAAACATTGGTTCTTGGAAGTAGACGTCATGGATCATGTATAGAGAGTAGCATGTATGGTCTTTGAACCTAGTCGCACACTTAGCCCCCATCATCCATCCCTTCTGAAACTATAAGAGATCCTGAATCCGAATATATTACAATTATTATGGGTAGTTTTCCTCATGAAACAGCTGCTGGAAGGCATCCCATGAGAGCATTGTTACATCATGTATCTATGTAACAAATCTCTACCAACGTCCAGATGCTCCATGGAAAAGTCTAGATTCCAAATCCACCATATGATCTTCTATTGTCCATACAAGCCTAAAGAGGAAGACCACTAACTCTTGCAAAACCACTTCTAGCTAAGGGTCTGGCTCACCATGGAACCTCATAAGTCTCTGTCGCTTGAACTTACGAAGTTTGATCATCCTGTGCATGTCCTCAGCTCACTCTGTTGGGGATTTCTACTCCTTAAAATGTAGAGGTTCTACTACCATTCCACTTGGAGGATGGGGATTGGGTGATGGATCCTAAACTAAGGCCTCATCACTTATAGGTTCATCGTGACAAAGTAGAGTTGGTATCCTAGATGGTTGACATCACGGAGGCATCCTGAATGTTATAAATGAGTATTATTGTTATATGTGCATGTATATATATCAATAACCAAGGGGAGATGACTCAAGAAGTATAGTAAAATACATTATTCTATATGATTCATGTACCATTTTTTCCTATAACAGGTTTCATGGGATGTCAAGTTGACAATAGGGTAATCATGGTCCTGGTGAATGGTTACCTGAGCCACCCATACCATCATTGGACTCCCTGGCCTGAGAGCCACTCTTGAGAAATGTCGACATTGTTTCCCAAAACCCAACCATGACCATTTTAGGGAAACATCCGAACAACATCACAAGGCTCGAACCACCTCTAATAACACTTTGTCACAACCCAACCCATGCTAGGGATCGAGAAGCAAAGACCCCAATCCCACCTTCATAGGACATGGGTGGAGACTATCACCGAAGGAACAAAAGACTCAGGGATGCCTTTTCTTAATAACCTGTACAAACACACAACCAACACAATGAAAAAGTTCATAGGGAAATTAAAAAAATATGCAACACTTTAATAAATAAACCAAGTGTGTATGAGATGATAAATAGTACAATTATAGTAGAGTAACATGGAAGGGAAAAAGAGGGAAATAATTGCCCAACCAGAAAAGTAGCACAACCTGGTAGTAACTAAAAAAGGTAAAATAGATGAGAGAGCTTTGCTTCTAAATCACAAGATATAACCATTGTATATTGTACAAGAACCTATATCCCTAAGCTCTTCTGAATTCATGGTAAACATTTATGATTTCTGTATAAGGCATGATAAGTGCGGGCAAAGCCCATGCATGGGTGAGTATAAAAATACTTAGTAGGATTCCCCAAAAAAGAGTAGGGGGGATATAGGAGATACTCTAAAAAGGAAAGTAGTAAATATGAAAAGGTATAGTAAAAGTAGTGCATCGTAACCCAACTATAGAGTGAAGTAACCTCATCCAAACAAAACGAGCTAATATAGTGAGAATATGAACTTTTTTTGAGCCTTCACTGCCTATAGTAGGAGAGTAAACTTGTCCAACCACAAGAATCTATACAGGAAAATCATGTGGTATACCCCGCCTGTCTTCACCTCTCCTGGAAACAGAATAACCAAAAGCAAAGGAGTGGGAACTATAAGTAGAATATATATGTTCTCAGTTAGAGAAACCCAAATGAGTGAATAAGGGGATCTTCATCTCACAACTCATCCAAAGAAAGTGAGTAGCTGGCAGTCCAAGAAGTAACCACCATCAATTCCCAGCATCCCACACATCTACCCTGATCTATATGTCAAAGGGACTCAATCAGTGCACCTTGATACTATCTTCTTTAGGTCGAATGATCTCTCCCTCAGGTTTTTAGGTCACATCAAAAGGATGTGTCTTAGTGGGAAAAGCGTCCCTCTTCCTCATGAGTCCAAAGGTACATCAAAGCACACCTCGTCACTATCACACAGTCGAGAGGTCGTGTCACAAGTCTATGGGGACCCCATACCTAGACAAGTTAGAGGGTAAGCCTAGAAACTGCCATCGAGGACCACAACCCAGCCTAGCTGGAGGTAAGCCCAAAAATTACAATTGGTAATCATTGCCCAACCCAGTTGGAGGTAGGCCCACAAACAAATCTGGTCAACCCAGTTGTATGGTACCTCTCATATTTCACTAAGTAACAACATTTTCCATCCCCTATGGATGTTAAACTCTCAGAAAAATGTCGTTAAAATAATTGAGTGTCACCACGGGTAGGCATCACATCCATAACTTCCCGCATTGTATCTCGGAATCCACTTCAGAGGGAACCATCACATTCTATGGGGAAAAACACTCTGGATAAGATACTCATAGGACAAAATCCTTGTCCAAAATAAGAAGATATGATAGATAGAATATTCGTAGAGTGTTACAAGATGTGTGTGGGGCCCACATGATGTGTGACCCTACCTCATTGCATGGTCATGTAACTAGCCATTCTTGGGTACTAAATTGCGAACAAGTACCATTAAGAATGACAAGGTACTCCAAGAGTATATTGAATGTTTAGTCAGAAGTCTGTTGAGTGATCGACACTCATTGTTGATCCATAAGACCAAAAATGTAATTTTCTAACACACCATCTCAAACGTCCGCAGAACATCAGACTGCGTCACTTCATACACCTTCACCACTCTCATGGGAGTGGATGCATATATAAGTTGAGGGTTATCTTTAGACACTATAGAAGGATATTCAAATGATATTCCTTTCATGTTTCCACATTTATTGAGAGCACGAATAAGGCTATGCACATCCAAATTGATCACACCATTGTGATCCTTGCAGAAAAAAATGCAAGGTAGACTATCCACCCACCCCAAACAGATATTCGATGGAATGTTTGTATAGAACAGCATGAAAGGAAAAAGGCGTATCATGGGGCCCATACCTTGATACCAAAATAGTTATATGGATCACTCCATTTCAATTCTCACAAAAAAACACATGGAATCGATTACTCGCTCATCCAAGATGGATACCCAATGAAGAAAGTTATGTTTCACAGCTACGCATATGAATCATTCCTCATGGGGTCCACAAATTGATTTAGGTTTAAACTCCCTAAGGTAGTCTAGAAAATTACACACAAAGATTAGGGTCGTGCCACCACTAACGACATGTTAATCAGACATTGCATATAGACACCAAGTCTGAAACAAGAACCCTGAATAATAATAATAATAATAATAATATTAAACTCAACCAATTCATGGAATCGATCCACGAAACCAAACCTTAAGTAATTTACCAAACCCTAAATAATTTTTTGAACTGTTCTAAAACAATATATCTTGATGATAGAAATTTTTGGTCATAGATAGTGCATCAATAGGATGCTCGGATTAAAAGAAACGACTATTTAAATTCATATAGCCTGATTTGAACTGGGATGGCTCGTTCTCGCTAGACTGATCCACCTGGGCCAAATCGTTCAAACCATCCCATCTCATTTCACTGGCCAATTTCCCAACCATGCATCTCGATTTTCCAACAGTCGGATCGGCCCGCCTTCTGGCCTGACCCGATAACTAGGCTCGTGGCCCGCTAGCCATCGGTCCGACATGCCGCCTCACACACCAGTCATACTTGCTGGCACTCTACATTGGCCTACTTGAATCAACATGGAAAATACCACATTTATCATTTTGTATTCCCCACCTTAGTCCTCCACCATACTGTAGCCACCTCTGTTCGTGGCCTCGACCTGACGTTGTCGTGCTCCAGCTCACTAGCCCACTCGTGACCCTACTCTACCTTCCCGTACATCGTCCCATTTGGCCTCGCGACCCACCACCAACCCGTGACTCCACTCTGCTTCACTGGCTCTCCCAGCTAGCTATCTACTGTAGTTTTCACCTCCACATGGCCCGCTACCTCCATTGGTATGCGCTAGCACTAGTGCTTTAGTGGTTTGTTCTACGGACCACCGCACCTCTGCCGCTTGCTCGATTTCAAATCTAAGAACAGAACTGTGATCCCTACAACGAGACCTTCACAGTGCCAACTTCCAATTGATGATCAAATTCTAGGTTGATGCATCCAAAAATAATATCTGCAAATAATGGATGGATTTTGGATAAAATTGCAGCTTTAAGCGTGGATCAATGACCATGTTAGTGCGACCATTGACTATTGAGATCCAAAATGGAGAAAAAATCGACAAATAAAATATTATTGAAGACAAATTTCAATAGAGATAAAAAGGTAAGAAATCCTACCACGATTGATATGTTCATCAATGATGGCATGTTCTCCACACTCCTACTTCGATTTGAAAGTAATTCTTCGAATATTCCTCCTTAATCCATCAAATAATGAATGACAGAGAGAGTTTGGTTGAGAGAGAGGATTAGAGGATAACCCTAGTCCTAACCGCTTAAGTGTTTATTTATAGAAAAACACTAAAACCCCCGCCAATGATCGTGTAATCTAAAACTCTCATTCCCTCTCATTTTATGTCATGCCAAGTTAAAAAACCCCATTTTGAACTCAATGGTGGTCTGGGATTTTCAATTTGAGTCTCCTATATAAATTTATTTGTTTTTTCATTTGAGAAAAAAATAATTTAGATTAATTATTTTATTTACGATTTTTTCCTTGGGTGAATTTTATCAATAAAGTGATTCATTGACTTTAGTTATGCCATTATTAGTGTAAACACCATGTTTTTGCACTCAATCGTGGCCTCATATTTCTAATCTGATTTACCATTTGATATTTATCCCATTTCCTTTTCATGCATAGTATAAAAAAACATTATTTTTTTATAATTTATTCCAGGAACAACGGGCCTCGGAATTTAATTTCGTCTCAGTTCCTAACTCTATAAATCTATATATAAACATCCCAAAGTCTTAAAAATAAAAAATCCGAGTCTCTACACTGATGATCCTACATTTGGGTTCCAACATGCTCATGTCAATTAATCATTGATTAAATCCTATTGGTTATGACATTTATTGTTGATGTGAATCTAATATTAATCATTGATTACAACAAAAGATGATTTGGGAATCCCCCATCTAGTGTTTCCACTACACCCAGAACATTCAATTGGTATCAAAGTGGTCTCATAATTATTTATAATTATTTAAATATCATTGATTCGTTTATGAATTTAATATTAGTTTTCAATTCCTATTCAATAATTATTTAATCTAAATCATATATTTCATCTTCTTATTTTTCACTCTCATTAATATAATTAAAATATATTACTTTTATAAATGAATTTTTTTTATGAAATCATTTAGACGTGTTAAATATTCTGGTTGTATAGAAAAAGAGTATATGTTGTGGACCCATTTTTAATGAACATTGACTTAATTCGAAATTAATTTGATTTGTGGAAATTTATTACATGTGGTGTGTATTTAAATTCATTTAATGTTGACCAATAAATGTAGGTTCATTGTAATCCAAGCTAAACAGTATGTAGCATTTGTTCATGATGTGTATTCCTTTAGTCAAATAAGTACCATGTATTTTATTACACGGTATACATGACGGTTAACTATATAACTCATAGTGGAAACTCTATATAGCCCATTTACATGACATGTTATCCATTATTTTTGGTGGAATGATTACACACCAAGTCCCTAGGTGTGTTCCAAAAATAGATGATGAGAAATATACACTTTGTGTAGCTGGATAGTACATGTTGTGTATGTTACCAAATTACAAATAATTAAACATTCATTTATTATACTACCTAAACATTGTCAGTATGTGCTATGAATTTCATTTATTTATCTATGCACACCCCATGTGATGGGTTATATATATATATATATATATATATATATTAAAGGTCTAATTTATTTATGTATAATGTTTGTAACATTATATGTAATATCCCAGGTAAATAAAGAATAAAGAATTTTCATATTTATTAATATTTACGAATTAAATATTAATTTTATTTTAAAGGTGTTGCTATGTTTGATTGCGTACCCGATACGCAACGATGAGTTTCTTTGAAACTTACGTAGCACACAAGTAATAAAATAATATTATTTTAAATGTTAGTTAACAAGTAGCCGTTGTACTAGCGGGAATGGATAGAAATAACTAAAATATGATTAGATATGTTTTTAAATGTTTATACATTTACCCAATAAAAGATAAAGGCTTAAAATACGGAAAGAGTTCAATTTTAGGCGTATATGCCCTAGTTTTCACTAAAGGTTCACTTATCACCTTTTGACGGCGAACCGTCATTAAATATAGTTTTGATCACTCTTATACTTTATTTTGGACCAAATATAACTCTTCTTTAGAATCGGGACATCAAAATTTACTTTGTGTAAATTTTTGGTACCTTTCTGATAAAGTTCATTTTTTTATGAATAGTGTAAAATGTTGTGTTTTAATTCAAAACCTCTTTTTAATCTAAATTATTTATATGATTAGATTATTATTTTAATTGGTTTTAAAGTGAAATTAGAAAATATTTTTACCAGTTAATCCAATGGTGGTCATTGGAATCAATTTCACTTTGAAATTGGACTTAAACTGGTGTCAATCTTTTGATACTTATTGTTTCACAAAAACACGCTATTTGTCATGACAGCGGGAATTAATTATTAAATTAATTAATTTGACTTATATGTTTTGAATTTTGTAAAATGGACTTCATTTTTAAATTCGGAATATCAAATATAGCTTAGGGTGAATTTTTGGTAATTTTCTGAAAAACTTCAATTTTTGATGAATAGTGAAACCACTAAGTGGTAATCAAGCAAACTGATTTTTCAGTTAAATGAAATTTTACCACTAATGTGTATTGAATTTTGAAAATCCGACATACATGGTTGTCATTAAGAAGTAAAATATGGTTCAATGAGATTAAAATAATTTTTTGGTGAAAAGTAATTTTTTTTTCATTAATCGCGATTAGAGGTAATTAGTGTAGTTTAAGGTAAAAATGGTATTATAAGAATGTGAAAACACCATTACACTTGTCCTACACCTATTGGGTGAGTCATGGCCGACCAAGACAAGCCATGGGCCAACTTGGGGACCCCATGGAGCAACTTTAGTTGGAAAATGACATTAATATATTTTTATTTAATGTTAAAGTGAAAATGACACTAACATAAATTGTTTTACTAAAATAATTTTTTAGTGGGGTTATACAAGTCCAAATTTTGATTATAAATAGTAATTGGAAAGATAAAAAGATTTCCTACATCATAGTATTTTTTTTTATAATTTTTAGACATTAAATAAATTAAATTATATATGACATAATAATGATGCAGCGATGACATCATTATTTGATGATTTAAATAAAATGGAAATATAATGAAAAATCTAAAACCTACACATGTCCAAAACCAATTGGATGAGTGGATTTCGAACCCTTATCACCTTATACACGAATTATATAAATGTGGGTCCTTTTAAAACCGAAACACATTTTCAAATAAAGTAATATTTCTTACTTTCCAAAAGTGCCCCTCCTCTCCTCTTATAAAAGGCCCCCACCTCTACCTCATTTCACACACTCCTCAAGCCTTTGGCTCGGCCAACCCCTGCCCATTTACTCTCTCCACATCCCTCTCCTCATCCTAGAGGATTCCCTTTGGGCATAATCCTTTCAAAGGAAGCCTTTAGGCTCAAATAAAAAGGGAGTTACACTTTTAAAGGTAATTCATTCTCTCTTGTTCATTTGTTTTATTTTGCTTCTCCAACCCTCTAAACTCTTTTTATTTACTTCTTTTGTAACAACAACAGTATCTTAAATATACTAGGATGTTGTTATAATATTTATTTGAGCTACAATCTCACACAACTACATCAAATGGTTAAAGAACATACGGTTTCCGTGGATGGCGAAATTCTGTCTCCCGAAACGATGATTGTTCAATACTCATTTAACACCTTCAAAGGTGGCCATTATGATGTCACTATTTTTATATATGATATATAATATGTTTATGTTTTCTTTAAGCTTCTGTATTTTTCATTTTTGGCATACCTTTATGGTTTCCATTATGGGTAAACACGATATCTTCATTTAAGGAAGTGCGGACTACCGCCCCCTAAAAGTGATGTGATTCGTTAATGCCATATGTGGGACGTGTAAAGGATGGATTTAAAGTTATTATATATGATGTTATACTGGAATTATAATATACCTCTATATCATTATTATTTCATTCCATTAAAGTATGAGATAGAAATGAAAGTAGCGTTCATGCGTACGTACAGCTTACCATCTCCATGAACGGTGCATTTCATTTCTTATCCCCAAATGTAATGTACTATTAAAAGTACATGTATATAATGGATATATATAATTAATGATATATCTAAATGATGAATATAATTCTGTAATTAAAATATACATACCTCTCATTTAGTTTTAATTCCATTAATATGACAAAGAAATGAAAGTAGCGTTCATGCGTACGTACGGCTTACCGTCTCCATGAACGGTGCATTTCATTTCTTACCTCTAAATGATTATGTAATATTATAAATACATGTATATGCTGGATATATATGATATATATGATATCCAAATCAGGAATTTCATTCTGGATATAAAGAACTTTTGACCACACGAACAACATGTAATTGTAAGAAGTCAACTTTCGACTTAAGAACCAAATATTGACAAAACAAACATTATTAACTTAAATAGTTAAATAATGTTTATAACATAGAAATAAGTGATATAAAAGGAATAATTAACTTTAAAAAGGTTCTTAATCAAGTATAAATTAACTCAATTTTATTATTCCGGAGATTAAAGAACGGTCGGGTCAAGTCGGATATGAGGTAAGGGAATTTCTTAACCCAATTTCCATTCTTTGGGTTAATCTCCTAATTTCAAATTATGTCATGATATTATTATGTCTTATTTTGTATTTTTACTTTCTTTATGTGTACCTATAGTGAATACACATAATAGATCTATTTTATTTTAAAAATGATCCTTTTAAGGACCTCGTCTCAATCTCCTTCCATTGAGGCATATTTCGTTTTATACACAACTTTATTTTATACGGTGTATAAACCCCTTTGAATTTTACTTTTATACAAAAGGAATCTTTTTTGACGAAGAGTTTTACTAAACGACAAAAAGGAATTTTTTTTAAACGTACGCGGTGACAACAACCTTTTCCACCGCTGCGAGTATTATTTGGTCTTTGTCTTCCTCAACAAGCCGTAATGTTTTTAAAATAAAATAAATACCATATACTCTTTTATGTATTTTGGTATTGAAAATGGTTTTGATAAAGGATTCTATTATGTCAATATATTTATGATATATTGTGATTGAAATGTGGAAATGTTATCATTACTTTATGTTGGTTTTATGTTTTATGATTTTATATTGGTACTTGGACATTTTAACGGGTGGTTACGTTATAAACCATATGACGGGTGGTGCCGTGAATACCAGGACGGGTGGTTACGTTATAACCTCCAATGCATTGGGTATGGAAGTCGGCCGTATGGCTATTCCATTAAGTATGTATGGAAATTGGCCGTATGGCTATTCCATTAAGTGATATGTGTGGAAGTCGACCATATGGTTATTCCACTTAAGTATGTTTATGTCCCAAGTTACCTTTATATATTCTATGTGTTCTTTATATAGGTTTTATGGTAATCCTTTGGTTATAAAAAGATAAGTAATGATACTTTATTCAGTGAAGAGTTTTTATTACTTCATAAAGGTGAAAAGT
Organism: Viscum album; assembly: GCA_963277665.1. Lineage (NCBI taxonomy): Eukaryota > Viridiplantae > Streptophyta > Magnoliopsida > Santalales > Viscaceae > Viscum > Viscum album. The sequence goes on along the minus strand of OY728155.1, from coordinate 183,169,962 downwards.
ATTACTTTGATAAAGTATACATGGTTTACTTGTTGTTTTGATAAACTAACAATTTTCATTCTTTGTGTATCCCTTACTGAGCTTTTTGTGCTCACCCCAAGTTTTTTTGAAATGTTTTTCACAGGACTTAATGTGGAATAGGGTCAAGGATGGGATCAAGGGAATTTCATGCTATCTAAAACATGGAATCTAGACATCTTTCTTTTTAAGAGTTTTTATTTTATGAAGACTTAGTAGAGGTGTCTACTTTGTAATCTTTTAAGATGTAATAGTTATGTTCTAATTCTCTAAAACTCTAAACCTGAAAAGATCCTCAATGTGAATTATTCATTTAATTCAATATTAAGTAAGGTTTAAGGCTGGGGCCTTATAGTTGGTATCAGAGGACGGTTTAGACAACTTTAGGAGTTAGAAAAGTGTTAAATTATAATATGATTGAAATGATATAGCATTTACGGATTACCATGTTGCTTCGCCTAAGATATTTCTGTGTTCAGAATGGTTTTCCGCAGAGGAAACAAAGCAGCTATGTTGGGACGACATCAGGAGGAAGATAACCTTCCAAATCAGCAACCTGAGATGGTCGGAATCGGAACTGAACAGTTTTTTGCAGTGATGGCACTGTTGACTCAGGCTATAAATGGTGGTGGTATCCATGCACGAGATCAGCCAGATCAACCGCAGAGGAACATGTCAGTGGTGGAACATTTCATGAGGCAACATCCCCCATCATTCAGAGGATCATCTGACCCTGTGCAAGCTGAAGGGTGGATTAAAGCACTGGAGAAAATTTTTGATGTCATGGGGTGTTCAGAACATCAAAATCTTAGTCTTGCTGTTTACCGTTTTGAAGGTGAAGCAGATCAGTGGTAGTCTATGGTTAAAAATATCAGGGAAGCCGATGAGATTGATGCTCTTGACTGGGATGAATTCAAAGGTATGTTTCTTGAGAAATATTTTCCTAAGGTGGTTAGTCTTAGGATGGAAAAACAGTTCCTAGAATTGAGGCAGGAGGATGATTCAGTGGCTGCTTATGAAGAAAAGTTCACTCGATTGGCAAGGTATGCTCCAAACTTCATACGAGATCTTGATAGTAAAATAAACCATTTTTACTCAGGGTTAAAGCCAAAGTATCGAAGGGCTTTAGATTCTCGTGAGTTCAAAAGTTATGAAAAACTTGTTCGATGTGCGGAGAAGGTGGAAATGGAGTTTGCCGATGATCAGGTGTTCTATGACAAACAACAGAATAAGAGGTCAAGTTGGCAGGCAAAGGGGAAGAATTCATCAAAGAAGCAAGGAGGTAAGAAAACCAAATATCCATCCTGTGAGAAGTGTGGTAAAATGCATCCTGGAGAATGTTTATCCAAGTCTGGTAAGTGCTTTAGGTGTGGTAAGTCTGGTCATATTGCTCGTAACTGTAAGGAAGATGATCAAGCAGGAAATGAAAAGCCAACGGTAAGATGTTATAAGTGCAATGAGATGGGTCACTATGCAAATGAGTGTCCGACAAAGAGCTTGAGTGATGGGAAGCAGTTAGACTACAAGAAAAAAGGGGTGGTGAAATCCTTTGCAACAACTTCAGCAGATGTTGGGCCATCGAATGAAGTGGTATCAGCTCTAGGGAGCTCAGTATTTTTCGAAGATTGACTTGAGGTCGGGGTACCATCTGTTGAAAGTAAAAGAAGCAGACGTTCCGAAGACTGTGTTCCGTACTAGATATGGCCATTATGAATTTGTAGTTATGCCTTTTGGGTTAACCAATGCACCTACTGTATTCATGGACCTTATGAATAAAATTTTCCATGAGTTCTTGGATAAGTTTGTGTTTGTGTTTTGAGGTTTGGGAAGAGGTTATGTGTGCCTTGTGATTCACAGTTGAAGAGAGAGTTGTTATGTGAAGCTCATAGTTCTCCGTTTTCAGTTCATCCTGGCAGTACTAAGATGTACAGAGATCTGCGAGAGTATTACTGGTGGGATGGAATGAAAAGAGATATTTCTGATTTTACTGTGAAGTGTTTGACATGTCAACAGGTTAAAGCAGAGCGGCAGTTACCGAAAGGGATGCTTCAGCCTTTACCAGTCCCAGAGTGGAAATGGGAAAACATATCCATGGACATAGTTATGGGATTACCGAGGACATCTCGAGGTAATAATGCAATCTGGGTTATTGTTGATTGCTTGACCAAATCTGCTCATTTTTTTCTATACGAGATACTTTCTCTCTTGATCAACTTTTCCGTTTGTATCTTAAAGAGATAGTCAGGTTACATGGAGTTCCTCTCTCTATTGTATCGGATCGTGATCCCAGGTTTACTTTTAAATTTTGGAAAGGCCTGCAGAAGTCGTTGGGTACTGAATTAAATTTTAGTACAGCTTTTCATCCTCAATCAGATGGGCAGTCAGAACGAACAATTCAGACATTGGAGGATATGCTACGAGCTTGTTCTATGGAATATCAGGGAAGTTGGGACCAACATCTTTCTTTGGTTGATTTTTCTTATAATAACAGTTTTCATTCCAGTATACAGATGGCACCATTTGAGGCATTATATGGGAAGCGGTGTCGAACTCCAGCTTTTTGGGATGAAGTGGGTGAAAGGAAGTTGATGGGACCAGAATTGGTAGAAGAGATGACAGAAAAAGTTCAGCTGATTCAGAAACACATGAGAATAGCTCAGAGCAGGCAGAAGAGTTATGTGGATAACCGGAGGAATGATCTATCTTTCGAGGTAGGTGATCATGTTTTTCTCAAGGTTTCTCTATGGAAAAGTGTGATGAGATTTGGTAAGAAAGGAAAGTTGAGTCCAAGGTTCATTGGACCATATGAAATTCTGGAGAGAGTTGGATCAGTTGCATACCGAGTGGCTTTACCTCCAAGTTTATCTCAGGTACACAATGTTTTTCATGTTTCGATGTTGAGAAAGTATATGCCAGATCCATCTCATGTTTTGAGTCCAGAGGTAGTTCAGCTGGAAGAGAACCTATCTTATGAGGAACAACCGGTCCAGATTCTTGACCACAGGGAGCAAGTGTTACGGAATAAGGTGATTCATCAGGTAAAGGTTTTGGGGAAAACCCATGTGATTGAAGAGGCAACGTGGGAATCTGAAAATGCTATGAGGGATAAATACCCCCACTTATTTTGATAAGTGGATAAAATTGCGAGGACGCAATTCCCAAAAGGGGGGAAGGATGTAACATCCCAGGTAAATAAAGAATAAAGAATTTTCATATTTATTAATATTTACGAATTAAATATTAATTTTATTTTAAAGGTGTTGCTATGTTCGATTGCGTACCCGATACGCAACGATGAGTTTCTTTGAAACTTACGTAGCACACAAGTAATAAAATAATATTATTTTAAATGTTAGTTAACAAGTATACGTTGTACTGGCGGGAATGGATAGAAATAACTAAAATATGATTAGATATGTTTTCAAATGTTTATACATTTACCCAATAAAAGATAAAGGCTTAAAATACGGAAAGAGTTCAATTTTAGGCCTATATGCCCTAGTTTTCACTAAAGGTTCACTTATCACCTTTTGACGGCGAACCGTCATTAAATATAGTTTTGATCACTCTTATACTTTATTTTGGACCAAATATAACTCTTCTTTAGAATCGGGACATCAAAATTTACTTTGTGTAAATTTTTGGTACCTTTCTGATAAAGTTCATTTTTTTATGAATAGTGTAAAATGTTGTGTTTTAATTCAAAACCTCTTTTTAATCTAAATTATTTATATGATTAGATTATTATTTTAATTGGTTTTAAAGTGAAATTAGAAAATATTTTTACCACTTAATCCAATGGTGGTCATTGGAATCAATTTCACTTTGAAATTGGACTTAAACTGGTGTCAATCTTTTGATACTTATTGTTTCACAAAAACACGCTATTTGTCATGACAGCGGGAATTAATTATTAAATTAATTAATCTGACTTATATGTTTTGAATTTTGTAAAATGGACTTCATTTTTGAATTCGGAATATCAAATATAGCTTAGGGTGAATTTTTGTTAATTTTCTGAAAAACTTCAATTTTTGATGAATAGTGAAACCACTAAGTGGTAATCAAGCAAACTGATTTTTCAGTTAAATGAAAGTTTACCACTAATGTGTATTGAATTTTGAAAATCCAACATACATGGTTGTCATTAAGAAGTAAAATGTGGTTCAATAATATTAAAATAATTTTTTGGTGAAAAGTAATTTTTTTTCATTAATCGCGATTAGAGGTAATTAGTGTAGTTTAAGGTAAAAATGGTATTATAAGAATGTGAAAACACCATGACACTTGTCCTACACCTATTGGGTGAGTCATGGCCGATCACGACAAGCCATGGGCCAACTTGGGGACCCCATGGAGCCACTTTAGTTGGAAAATGAATTTAATATATTTTTATTTAATGTTAAAGTGAAAATGACACTAACATAAATTGTTTTACTAAAATAATTTTTTATTGGGGTTATACAAGTCCACATTTTGATTATAAATATTCCTTGGAAAGCTAAAAAGATTTCCTACATCATAGTACTTTTTTTTATAATTTTTAGACATTAAATAAATTAAATTATATATGACATAATAATGATGCAGCGATGACATCATTATTTGACGATTTAAATAAAATGGAAAGATAATGAAATATCTAAAACCTACACATGTCCAAAACCAATTGGATGAGTGGATTTCGAACCCTTATCATCTTATCCACGAATTATGTCAATGTGGGACCTTTTAAAACCGAAACACATTTTCAAATAAAGTAATATTTCTTACTTTCCAAAAGTGCCCCTCCTCTCCTCTTATAAAAGGCCCCCACCTCTACCTCATTTCACACACTCCTCAAGCCTTTGGCTCGGCCAAACCCTTCCCATTTACTCTCTCCACATCCCTCTCCTAATCCTATAGGATTCCCTTTGGGCATAATCCTTTCAAAGGAAGCCTTTAGGCTCAAATAAAAAGGGAGTTACACTTTTAAAGGTAATTCATTCTCTCTTGTTCATTTGTTTTATTTTGCTTCTCCAACCCTCTAAACTATTTTTATTTACTTCTTTTGTAACAACACCAGTATCTTCAATATACTAGGATGTTGTTATAATATTTATTTGAGCTAAAATCTCACACAAATACATCAAATGGTTAAAGAACATACGGTTTCTGTGGATGGAGAAATTCTGTCTCCCGAAACGATGATTGTTCAATACTCATTTAACACCTTCAAAGGTGGCCATTATGATGTCACTATTTTTATATATGATATATAATATGTTTATGTTTTCTTTAAGATTCTGTATTTTTCATTTTTGGCATACCTTTATGGTTTCCATTATGGGTAAACACGATATCTTCATTTAAGGAAGTGCGGACTACCGCCCCCTAAAAGTGATGTGATTCGTTAATGCCATATGTGGGACGTGTAAAGGATGGATTTAAAGTTATTATATATGATGTTATACTGGAATTATAATATGCCTCTATATCATTATTATTTCTTTCCATTAAAGTATGAGATAGAAATGAAAGTAGCGTTCATGCGTACGTACGGCTTACCGTCTCCATGAACGGTGCATTTCATTTCTTATCCCCAAATGTAATGTACTATTAAAAGTACATGTATATAATGGATATATATAATTAATGATATATCTAAATGATGAATATAATTCTGTAATTAAAATATACATACCTCTCATTTAGTTTTAATTCCATTAATATGACAAAGAAATGAAAGTAGCGTTCATGCGTACGTACGGCTTACCGTCTCCATGAACGGTGCATTTCATTTCTTACCTCTAAATGATTATGTAATATTATAAATACATGTATATGCTGGATATATATATGATATATATGATATCCAAATCAGGAATTTCATTCTGGATATAAAGAACTTTTGACCACACGAACAACATGTAATTGTAAGAAGTCAACTTTCGACTTAAGAACCAAATATTGACAAAACAAACATTATTAACTTAAATGGTTACATAATGTTTATAACATAGAAATAAGTGATATAAAAGGAATAATGAACTTTAAAAAGGTTCTTAATCAAGTATAAATTAACTCAAGTTTATTATTCAAGAGATTAAAGAACGGTCGGGTCAAGTCGGATACGAGGTAAGGGAATTTCTTAACCCAATTTCCCTTCTTTGGGTTAATCTCCTAATTTCAAATTATGTCATGATATTATTATGTCTTATTTTGTATTTTTACTTTCTTTATGTGTAACTATAGTGAATACACATAATAGATCTATTTTATTTTAAAAATGATCTTTTTAAGGACCTCGTCTCAATCTCCTTCCATTGAGGCATATTTCGTTTTATACACAACTTTATTTTATACGGTGTATAAACCCCTTTGAATTTTACTTTTATACAAAAGGAATCTTTTTTGACGAAGCGTTTTACTAAACGACAAAAAGGAATGTTTTTTTAACGTACGCGGTGACAACAACCTTTTCCACCTCCGCGAGTATTATTTGGTCTTTGGCTTCCTCAACAAGCCGTAATGTTTTTAAAATAAAATAAATACCATATACTCTTTTATGTATTTTGGTATTGAAAATGGTTTTGATAAAGGATTCTATTATGTCAATATATTTATGATATATTGTGATTGAAATGTGGAAATGTTATCATTACTTTATGTTGGTTTTATGTTTTATGATTTTATATTGGTACTTGGACATTTTAACGGGTGGTTACGTTATAAACCATATGATGGGTGCTGCCGTGAATACCAGGACGGGTGGTTACGTTATAACCTTTAATACATTGGGTATGGAAGTTGGCCGTATGGCTATTCCATTAAGTATGTATGGAAATTGGCCGTATGGCTATTCCATTAAGTGATATGTGTGCAAGTCGACCGTATGGTTATTCCACTTAAGTATGTTTATGTCCCAAGTTACCTTTATATATTCTATGTGTTCTTTATATGGGTTTTATGGTAATCCTTTGGTTACAAAAAGGTAAGTAATGATACTTTATTCAGTGAAGAGTTTTTATTACTTCATAAAGGTGAAAAGTATTACTTTGATAAAGTATACATGGTTTACTTGTTGTTTTGATAAACTAACAATTTTCATTCTTTGTGTATCCCTTACTGAGCTTTTTGTGCTCACCCCAAGTTTTTGTGAAATGTTTTTCACAGGACTTAATGTGGAATAGGGTCAAGGATGGGATGAAGGGAATTTCATGCTATCTAAAACATGGAATCTAGACATCTTTATTTTTAAGAGTTTTTATTTTATGAAGACTTAGTAGAGGTGTCTACTTTGTAATCTTTTAAGATGTAATAGTTATGTTCTAATTCTCTAAAACTCTAAACCTGAAAAGATCCTCAATGTGAATTATTCATTTAATTCAATATTAAGTAAGGTTTAAGGCTGGGGCCTTATATTATATCCTATCAAAACCATAATAATGTCATTAATATACATGCATTGAAACATAAGACTGTTCAGGACCAACACCTAGTTAGGACTGCTGAAGGGTCTGAAGATGGTTGTGTCGGTTCTGGAAATAGGACTAGTAAGGCTGAGGATATCCAGTGTTGAAATGGAGAAATAAATCAGACCCCAATTAAGAGCTTACCTCCTGAACCCAGTGTATCAAAGTTCTTCAACAGGCCGCAGAGCGATCTGGTGATTCCTTCGAACAAAAAATCATTTACTCAGGGTGCCCAGAACTGTGTGGTGGTTGAGTCATCTACGGATTTGTACAATGCCCAGTCTCAGGACCCGAGGTACTCTACTAGAGCTACAAGACTAAATTCCAAAGGTACAGAGAGTTTTAATCCTTTTACCTATGTGGAGGCAATGAGTGTGGGTGTCTGCAACAAATATAAAAGGGTGGTACTTTCTACTGGAAAGGGTAAGCTCAAGGATGTTCAAGAGTGGGAGAAGCCTTAACATGTTGTTGGAAAGAAGTTGATTACCAGTTATAGAATCATCCCAGAGAGGACGTTGTCCTGCCTCAACCTAAACAAACAATTTGAGAGTTTTAGTAGTCAGGGGGAGCTTCAAGGAAACTCCAACTACCCCAACGAGGCCGATTATGATGGAGACTGACAGCTCGTAGATGACGCTGATTTGGAAAGAGTTAGTAAAGGTATCTACAAACAAAGGAGAAAGAAAGGGAATATAGAAAATAGGGACTCAGGTAGCTTTATAGTTTCTATGAAGCCGAAACCTAAGGGTCATAAGGACTACTCCTATCTTCCTAAACCGATGGAGACATGGGCGGCCAAAAAAGAGGGTAAACTCATGGGGAATGAGATTCAGTTAGAGGAAGGAGAGGAGGCTGAACAGGTTGGCGTCGTGTAGTCTCAATTACAGGTGAAGGTAACCTTAAAGGAAGATGAGGTGGAGGTGAATCTGCAGTCTGAGGATATGAGGCTGGTGAAGGGGGATGCTATTTCCCCTGGACAATAATGTGAGGTAGGTTCTCTAGACGACTTTTAGTGCCTGAAGGATGAGGATCCAGAAACTTAGATGATACTACTCATGTATTATGGCGAAGAAATGAAGGAGGATGTCCTGGTGATCAAGGTAGAGAGGAAAGACGTCGACCAAATGATGAAAATATTGATTCAACTGGAAGTTTCTAGGGAGCAAGCGGAATGGATTGGAAAGAAAGATCGTATTTTTATTAAAGGCTTAAATATGGAGAAGATCACTAAAGAAGAATATATGAAATCTTGGGAATAACTTTCAAGGCACTATGAAGACAACATAGAGAAAGATCCAGACTGTCAGGTAAGTTCCCTCCCTTGGATACTGTTGAGGGAAGGAGATTCTATTCACCTTAAACATGTGTTTAATAAGTCAGTAGTTTCCTTTGTTGTTTGAAATTTCTGAGATGGTTCTCACTATCCCTATAAAAGTGTTAGAAAATATCGATGTAGAGGAAAAAACATTTGTATAATATCATGATCATACCAATTTATTATCTTTTTAGCATGATTAATGGTTAATTTCATTACGTATTTTTTGTCAAGATCACATGAATTAATGAATTAACAAAAATGCAAAATATGACTAAAAGAAATTAGATTATGTGTAAACTTTATCCAATAAATGGTTAATCACTTAAGTAAATCCAATTAATATTAACAAGAATGTAATAAACATAAAATGGTAAATTTGAGGATAAAGATAAAAATAACTCAATTATTTATATTATGCCACTATATCCTTCCACTACTTAAGTTAAAATTAAACCATTGTTCGAAGTGCTTGACTGGACAAAGTCAGGTTCTTCTAATTTTAGATGAAATATAACTTTGATGTTTTGTGTTGATGTAACGTAGTTCACATAAAGGGTTGACTTCCCAAGAAGGACATGGTGTAATTAAGTAAAAATGTTGAGGAAATTAAATTTAAGGATTTCATGATTGGGGAATCCACTAAATAGATCAAGGAACTGTGAGTTAATGAGTTTTTAAATCTTATTCCTACCTAAACACATTTAAATAATTTGGTGGGATAATATATGGGTTATAAGGAGTGGGTGTGGGTCCTTACCACTAGAATATCCAAGATATTAGATAGATATTAGATATCCAATTATATTTTTACATATAATCTTGATGATTCAATGTCAGTTGGTCCTCATGTAGTCAAAAAATTAGATTAATTGAACTATTTGAAATCATGGGTATTAAATTTTCAAATGAGTTACTCATAGATAACATATTTTCCTTAGTAACCAAGTCCTTCTATTGTTTAATTATTAATTATAACATGATAAATAATGAGAATATTCTTTCAAAACTTTTTACTATGATTAATAAAGTGGAGAAGAACATGGGGTGTGAGAAACATGCAGTCCATATAGTGAATAAGAAAAGGGTGAATAAGGGAAAGGGGCCCAAGACTCATAGAAAGTCTAAAGATCACCAAGAATTGTCCTTAAAAGATTCGGAAGATTCATAAATAGGGAAATGAAAAGTAATGAGTATGTTTTTCATTTGGAAAGAAAGGACACTATAAGAGAAACTAAACTTATAAGAAAGGGTAAGCTAAAGGTGCATTCATTATAGAGTGTAATTTTTCAATATTTACACCTTAGATTTTATATAATTATTTTGGTTCTTACATATGTATCCAAATGTGGGAACCAATTATATTTTGAAAGATTTCTAAAGGAGAGGTGGATTAGCAGGATACCATGGGTGTGAGGTTGGCTGCTCTAGCCATTCGAAACTATAGCCTTTAATTTCCAACATTAATGATATTGGTTTTAAGAGATTTTTATTATGTATCGACTATTATTGAATATATAATTTCTCTATCATACCCAAATATTGATGGTTTTATTTTCGTGTTTGTAAATAAAATCTATTTATTTTTTAAAGATAGCATATGTTATGGTATGTAATATTTTAATATTTCTCATTATGTATTAAATTACAAAAACCAACAATTGGAATTTGATAATGAATAATGTTCACATGACTCATATAACACCCAGTTATAGAATCACCATCTTGGTCTTATAAATGAGAAGCATTTGATAAAGCTCTATTAAGATATTTATTTTGAATATTTTAAGCTAAAACCAGGTGAAATATGCCATGCTTGTTTACAAAAAAAATGACCAACCCACCATTTTGTGGATATGGTGAAAGGTCCATGGAGCTTCTAGGATTTGTACACACTAATGTGTGTTGACCATTTCTATTTGAAGATAGAGGTGGGTTTTCATACTTAATAAATTTTACCAATGACTTGAGTAGATATGGTTTTCTCTAATTGATGAGGTATGAGTCTGATTTATTTGAGAAATTAAAATAATTCAGGAATGAAGTAGAGAATTATCTTGGAAAGAAGATAAAGAAAATTTGATCTGATTAAGGTGGTGATAATATTAACCAATATTTCAACAACTTTTTATGGGTGTTTGGGATTATATCTCAACTCACTCTGCCTTGCACACCACATGGGAATGGTGTTAGTGAAAGGAGAAACCATACCTTTCTAGATATAGTAAGGTTAATGATTAGTCACGCAGATATTTCATTATACTTTTGGGGATATTCATTAAAAACTACTACATACACACTAAATACAGTACAAATTAAGGTGGAAAATGATATTCCCTTCTAGTTATGGAGTGGAAATAAATATTTTATTTCACATATATGTGTATGGTGTTGTTAAGAATTTGTTAATTCCATATCATGAAACAAACTATCACCCCAAGGAACAAAGTGTATCCTTATAAGTCATCCTAAGTAAAAAAAGGAGATACTACCAATACAACCCCTCAAATAAGAAAGTGATTTTCACTAGACAAGCCATCCTATTTGAGAGGGAGCATATCCTCAAGAAGGTTAGTGGGAGAAAAACTTAATTTAATGAAGTTTATGTTCAATATACATAAGATTTGGTACATGAACAAATTCCATAGGTCCCCATATAGGAGTTGTTTCCCGAAACACAAGTAATTTTTTGGAGCACCAGAGAGACAAGAGAACCAGAGAGATAAGTTCTTTTAGTCATTGAATATGGTGAAATGTTATTGGTTTACCATAGTGAACCTATACACTACAATGTGTGATAATAAATATCAGAATCTATAATATGAAAAGAAGCTATGAATTCTAAAATGGATTCCATGTAGTAGAACCAAGTTTTGGTTCTGGTTGATCCACCAATTGATGTAAATCCTATTGGGTGTAAATGGGTAGTAAAGGGGAAACTATAAATGAAAGGTAAAGTACCTATAAATAACGTTCAGTGGCTAAGAGGATTAAACAACACTAAATAATTTACTATGATAGATCCTTTTCTTTTACTTCTAGGTTTAAATCCTTCAGAATTGTACATTCTATAATGGATTACCATGACTATGAAATTTTTAAAATGGATATCAAAACTATTTTCCTTTGTGGTAACCTTCAATAAGATGTGCATGACATAACCATAAGGGTTTTTTAATCTAGGTGATTCCAATATGATGTGAATGTTACAAATATCAATTTATGGATTGATGTAAGAATATATGGCATAGAACATTCAGTTTGATAAATCTATAAATGAATTTGGTTTCATGAAAAATGAATGTGATCCATGTGTTTAAAAGAGTTTTTGTGGGAATGTGGTAATTATAAAAGTAGTATATGTTGATTACATGTTATATATTGGAAATGGAATACTAGTTTTTAATCTGTTAAAGGCTTGTTAAAAAAATTCTTCTCCATGAAGGACTTAGGTGAAGTAGTCTACATTATAGGGATCAAGATCATTCCTGATAGATCAAAGAGGATACATAGACTATGTAAATGTATATACATTGACCTGATACTAAATAGATTTAGTACAGCATAATCCAATAGGTTATTGGTTCTATTGTCACAAGGTATATATATTTCAAAGACAATGTGTCTTTATCCACAACATGATACAGAGAGAATGAGTAAGATCTCACATGCTTTAGTGATAGGATCAATCATGTATTCCATGTTATGTACTAGACTTGATGTTACCCATGATTTTATCATGGTATGAAGTTATCAAGATGATCCATAAGAACAACATTGGTCTACATTTATCTCTATTTTTACATATCTAATAATAACTAAGGTTATGCTCTTAGTGTATGGAGGAGACGAGGAGATATTCCTTAGGGGTTATAATAATGATAGTTTTAACACATATTATAATGATTTGAAGTCACATTAAAGATATGTTTTAAATCTCATTAGAGGATCAATGATCCCAAAGAGTTAAAATAATCCAATTTTCATTGATTTAATAGTAGATTATGAGTATATAGTGGCTTCTATTATAGCCAAAGAAGCCTTTTGGAAAATTAAACATTATCTAGGATCTTGATGTGGTACATAAAAGTAAATACTAGATCATATTATATTGTGATGTTACTTCGGTGGTGAATCTTACAATGAACAAAGGTCACACCAATGGAAAGAATCACAAAAATTAGAATTATCCCCTCTTGAAAAAATTTTATTAGATGGGTGAAGTTATAGTAAGAATATTTTAAATGGAAGAAAACATGGTGAGTCTATTTTAAAAAATATTATCATGAAATAAGCACACATATCATGTAAGAGTTATTAGACTAAAGGTTATTAGTAGTTGACTTAATTTCAAGTGGGAGTCTATTGGATTTGGTTCACTAGAATAGATTTTTTTATACTTTATGATTACCTATATTCATATTTTTTAATATTAATAATATAATTATCACATCATGATTGTTCATCAGTATGGAACAGTTTATGATAATGTTATAAGAATAGTTCTTTCACTGAAAGGTTATAGAAATTCCATGGTATGATGAGAACCCATAAGTTCCATGATATTATTCATAAATATATGTTATATATCCATATGAAATCATATGAGGTACAAAAATGATACATGCTATCACGGGTGGATACTCATAGGAATTTCAGCCACCTTCTCATGGTGTAATCCATGGGTAATTTCCAATTTAAGAGATTATTAAAATGAAACCCACTAGTAGGAAATAAACATTTATGTGTGTAATTATATTTACTTATCACTGTATATGTGTATTGATCCTTAGATATTAATATTATTATTAATGAATATTATGAGTCACTCACTTTGAGGTATTGATGAAAACTGTAATGGCATATGTTCGTGGTGAAGTAGGATATGTTGGGTGTGTAATGAGTAATATTTCATTATTGAATAATGTCAAAAAGGATTTTCCATTATATTCTTTAGTGTATGCTAATATCTTAGAACCATTTATAGAAATGATACATCCTAAATAAATCTATATCCATGGTGTTCTATATGAAAGTTCAATTCTAAAAAAGTCAAATAAAGATATGTCGAACACATAGGTTGATGAAACCACCATGAAAATTTCATGATTTGAGATATCACAAAAAAATGATTATAGTACACATTAAGTATTCGTATGTGGTTTTATATCATTTTGAAATTAACTTCTTTCTCTATGGGTTCCTTGTCATGTTTTTAGATGCTAACATTTGACTTTGGGTTTCTTCGCCTAATGGAACTAAGAAAGAGGCCAAGAATTTCACACACTGAGTGTATCCAAAACCTCAGTTAAATAATAATATTATTTATTATTTAAAAAGTTGAATAATAATTATTACCACATGTATTTTAATGATTATTAATGTTTTCATGATCACATATAGTCTATCACTAATTTTTTGAAATAATATTTTGTGAGTAGATTATTTAATAAATTTTTATTTGTTAAATAGTGAATATAATATCTATTTATATATTGGAAAATAATGTAGTGATATTTATTTATTAAATAAGTATTCATTATTCTAGGATAGATAAATATTTCCAAGGATTAGAAAACTGGGTTTAATCGTCTTGCGAGAAACAATATATGTTGAATATTTTTTAATAAATAATATTTAATTAATTCACGAGTTTTGAGCATGTGAATAAATAATAATAATATTATTATTATTATTATTATTATTACTATTATTATTATTATTGAAATGCGGTTCCACAAGGATTAAGGAAATAATAAGGGCATATATGATATTATTATTTTCTAAACCTAACTCTATATAGACCAAATTATATTAATTTCTTATTGGTTTCCATTTGTTTTGGTTGAGTACAACAAAAATCATAGAATTATACCAAGTCCCTAGAGAGATCAATTCTCTTAAAATGCTATCAAGAATAGAGAGCGATCCTCTGCCACCACCACTCATGATTCTAGAGATATCAAGGATAATCCTTTATAAAATTATTCTCAAGGTGATCAAAGATTAACGATGAAAAATTTATGATCTAATACATAACATCCCTAACCCGGAAGCCACTAAACTGGTGCTCTGAGTCAGGTTACCACATGACCTCTAGCACACCCCTCCATATTCTAGAGGTTTCCAACTAGCTATGAGGGTCTAGTTGATCATCTGGGGAGACTACACCCTCTTTACCAGAGTATGCCACAATAGATAACATATAAAATAAAGGAATAGATAAAAAATAAACCAAAAACACGAATTACTGATCATTCTCCAAACATGGTACAAACCACAAAAAAACAATAAATATGCCATGTAATGCTAATAGTGCCAAGAGTGAAGAAAAACCCAAAAATAAATACAATCGCTAAATTCCCAAAATGGGTTCTAACTCCAAGACCAGATCCTCATACATGCATATCCCAATCTAAACTCAACTCTCTATCATAGGGCCTTTGACCTTGTCCTAACATGCAACCATAAATTCCAATTGGGTACCCAGTGGTGGCCTAAGTAGGGTGTGAGTACAAATCAGTAGGCCACCACCAATGGTGTCTACAAAATATCCAATCAAAACAGACAGTGCATGAAACTACTAAATAAATGACAATATAATAAAAAATAAAACATGGATACCATTATTTAGCAATATTTACCTTATCCTTTTTCATCATTTGTTCCATGGGTTTAGTATTTATAACATTTACAATACATCCTATGACGGTCAATTTTCAAGAATAAGAGGATATGTCAATTTCCCGATCTTACTAGACATAAATATTTTATAAAAAATTACATCACCCTTATATTGGAGCCTAGATCCATGTAGTCTCATCAAATTCATCTGTTAGAGGCCTAGAGCCTTAGTACGAATCCCTAACCCATGCATTCTGAGGTGGGGTTTAGATCCTCAGTCCAACCCGACCTGCGGGAGGAGGCTCAGTCCATTATTCCACACCACCAATCCATGTTTACAAGATTATCTATCTATTAACCTAATATAACTTATCATAAATCACAAACAATCAATACATGTAATGTTCACATTTCACATTTCATTTAATACATGAGACATCATTAAGCCTTATCTATTTAGAACATTGTACATTTACTTAGAATAGCCCATTTATGTCATTTCCCTTTTCATACCTTAACCCATTTACCTTATTTGAAAATTTCCATACATTATCCCATTCCACATAATTAATGAATTCATGTACATTATCCCATTTATGCAATTCAATTACAAACTCAAAATTCATTTGACACATTCTATTTATTTAATTTAACACTATTTCACATTTTTTTAAAACAATACCTTATTCCATTGATAATGAATATACACAACTATCATTAGTGCCTATTTAATAATTAGATTCGACATGTCAACACATTTATCATGGTCCCTATTTCAAAACAATTTAGCTTTAGGCCTATCCTTACAATTTCCCTGGTTTGAAAATATTGGCACACCCCATGGGTGGCCCTAAACCATTATAATAAATCTCGAGGCATCCCACATGGATCAGAAGTGGTATAAATCGTTACTTATCTAACCATTTTTCTAATTCTTACTAATGTTATAAAATTCACATTAATAGGGAAGCAATATCACAACCACACATGAAAAAATAAACAATAAAAATAATAGATATAACTTAAATACCACATACATCAAATCTGTTAACAAAAACTCACATAACCATATAACTATATCTGGATTAAAATACCCTTTGAATCCCCAATATAGGATCTGTTGGAAAATAGGGTCTTAGGGTTTCAGGAGAAGAATAATGAACCCACAAGACCTAATCTAAAAAAGAGAAGTAATAAAATCATTAGAATTACCCCGAGCATTGATATGCACCCAAAAACACTCCAAATAGCATATAAGTTAAGGAGATCGACCCTTGGGAAGATTTGGGAGATTTGGTTAATCACAAGGGATTTTGGAGAAGAAGTGGGGGAATAAATCGGGTAGAAACTTTAAAATCCTGAAAGGTAAAAATGGTAAAATAATATTCTTTTAATGAGGCACGGAGTTTCGATACATGGTTTGACAAAACATTCCCAACCATGCACCAGCTTCTATCTAAGAGGGGTCCATGTCACAAGATTACTTAGAGATTAAATATGGTTTAGAAAACCATGTGACATCTATGTATAATTCCCTTATCCAAGGTCTCACGGTTTGGATCTCCCCTTTGCACAGTTTAAACTAATCATGCACCAACCATGTGACATGCACAGGATGGAACAATTTCCATTCCTTTTATGTATTGATCCCCAAAAATACCCCCAAGCCTCCTCATACACCTGGTAAAAATTTAATTATCTATAATTAAAGGATTCAAACCAAAATTTATACAATAACATACCTCCATGAAGTCTGGGATCTTACAGCCTTCCCACCTTCTAACTGTTCATCCTTGAGAGGCACTCCCAAGCCTCACTGATCTTCCAAATAAAATATATTAGGCCACTAGGCCTTAATATCCAACTCTCTCTCCTATATTTCTTCATAAACATTACCATGCTACCACAAAACTCAAACCAATGACCTAGTCTTTCCCTGTAAGACCTTCTCACTATGATCGACAATATGAAATGGATTCTCTTCAATAGATGCATCAACCTCAAGCTCAAAATCCTTAACATCAATCACATTCGATGATTCATGGTGATACTAGAGAATCTATGACACATGAAAAACATAATTCATATCACTATATCATCATGGAAGAGCCAATTGGTACGCCACCTGTCTGATCCTCTCCACAATCTCAAATGGAATCATGTACCTTGGAACCAACTTACCTTATTTTCTTGGTGACACCTGAAGAAACATGCAATCACCTAACCTAAACTCAAGAGGTTGACAATAATTATCTTCATATGACTTCTACCTACTCTAAGCTATAACCATGTGTTTCTGAAATAACTGGATCTACTCCAATGTCTTCTATATGAGACTTGATCCTAACAAATATGATTCCCTAGCCTCTATCCAACATAAAGGAGATCCATAAGGCCTACCATAGAGTGCCTTAAACAGTTCCATCTGAATCGTATCCTATTAAATATTATTCTTGGAAAAACTCAATGACTGATAAGTTTTTTTCCCACAATCCAAAAAAATATAATATGTATACCCTCAACATTTCCTCTAACACCTAAATATTATGCTTCGGCTAGCAGTCCATATATAGGTGAAAATCCGTACTCAAAAACTCCTTGGTACCAAGTTCCTTCTATAGTCCCTTCCAGAAGCATGATGTAAAACATAGATCATGATCGGAAACTATAGCTCATGTTACCCCATGCAACCGCACTATCTTCCAAACATATAACTCACCCAAATAGTAAATGGTGAAAGTGTCTCAAATTGTAAATAAGTGATCCAGTTTAGTTAACTAATACAAAACTAACTAGATTGGAACATTATTCTGAAGCATCCTTAGGAGACCCAGCATAAAATCCATAATCACATAATCTCATTTCTATTTTGGAATGGGAAATGGCTGCAACAAACCACTCAGCCAACAATGCTTAGCCTTCACCTGCTAGTAAGGCATCGTACCATGAAACTAGAAACCTATTTCTTCATTTTTTGATACCAATACTTCCTGTGAATATCACAATAAAGTATTGTCAAACAAGGATGAAATCCCCACTTTGATTCATGAAACTCATATATAAACTCTTCTCACATAAAAATTGTTAGAACATCATGGACAAAAACATAAAAAGTATCATCACCACCAACGGTCCAACAGAAAGGTGACTCCCCACCATTTATACCATCCCTTAAAGACAAACATTATGGATCCTCATACAACCTCTCCTTATTGTAGATCAAAAGTGTAGACTCAATTGCCAAGGATACAAGGGTCATCTTTCCTTGACTATTATGCACCTCTAGATGCATCTCATAAAACAACACCATCATTATCCACTCTAAAATGAATTCCATAACTATATGATTCTATGTTTCTCAAATCAGTGTATCGATAACACTATTACCCATTCCCAATGTGTAAACCAAATCAATGTAAAAATACTGCTTGTTTTGAACCTATCTTCACTATTGAAGATTCAAATAATGTTATAATAAGATGTACTTTATGATTTTATTATCATTATACATGGTAAACCTCTCTCCCAAAAAGTAGTGTGGCCAAAATTTCAAGGCATATAACACTATGGCCAATTAACGGTCATGCATAGCGTAATATATTTAATGAGGTCTCAACTGGAATGACCCATACGTGATAACCCACTCAAACCGCATCAACACTTCCCCAAGACCAACACCAAACGCATCAGAAAACAAGGTATACTTCTTACCATGCTATGGAAAGATCAAATTAGGTGTGGTAGTCAACCTCTTCTATAACTCTTAAAAGGAATTATAACATGATTTACACCATTCAAAACTAAATCCATTCTTATTCAATCCCAAAAGTGGTGCTTCAAAATAGGAAAAGTCTTTAATGGACGTTCGGTAATAGCCAGAAAAACCCAAAAAACTTTAGACATTAGAAACATTATTAGGCTTCTCCCAAGACACAACTAAAAATACTTTATTCAGGTCAACTGAAACACGTTCCTTTGAGATTATGTGACCCAAGAAATGCACTCTATTTATACAAAAATCACATTTAGATAGCTTGGTGCATATCATATAATCCCAAAGTGTACTCAAGATGATTTCAATATGTTCAGAATGATATTCATGTGATTTAGATTACACCAAGATGTAATAAAAAACAACAATAATATGATCTAGGTAAGTGTGAAAGATTTAGTTCATTAGGTCCATAAACACCCCTGGTGAATTGGTAAGTCCGAATGGAATCACAACAAACTCATATAACCCATACATCTTACTGAAGGGATTTTGCTGTACATCATAATTCCTCTCCCTTAGTTGGTGATTCCCTAATCTCAAATCAATCTTGGGAAACACTAAAGAACCTCTCAATTGGTTAAAAATATCATTGATTAAAAGAAAAGGGTTTCAATTCTTAACTGTAATATGATTCAAATTCTTATAATTAATGCATAACCACAATTATCTATCAAACTTATTAGAAAATATCACTGGAGATCCCAAATTTGACATACTATGAAAAATAACCCCTTTATTCTCCAATTCCTCCAATTTTGTTTTATGTTCTTGGAGTTCAGCAAGTGCCATTATATATGGTGGAATGGAAACTGGTTCTGCTCCTGGCGTCAACTTTATCAAGAACTCAATATCCCTCTTGGGTGGAAGACCCATGAATTTCTCAGGAAACACAACCTGAAACCAATCCACCATAGTAGGAAAGAC
The DNA here is from genome assembly GCA_963277665.1 of Viscum album. Taxonomy (NCBI): domain Eukaryota; kingdom Viridiplantae; phylum Streptophyta; class Magnoliopsida; order Santalales; family Viscaceae; genus Viscum; species Viscum album. The sequence continues at coordinate 183,149,852 of OY728155.1, read as the reverse complement.
AACCTTCTCTTCTCCCTTGTCATCAAGCATGAGAAAAGCTACCTGGGCAATGATTTCACCCAACTTCGGACAAAATATCCCTGCATGGCCTACCCAGACATCCCATTCACCATGATGGACATATGTGTCTCCCTCTTGGAACAACACTATCCACTCCAAACCCAAAATTAGATCAAAACCTGACATCTCAAGAACAAACAATCCCCAAAGAAAATATTATACACCAATCACGAGAGCAGACACTTTTAATTTATAAATATTTTCTTCTCATGATCCTAATGGTGAATCGATCGACATGAACCCACACACAAGTTCCAACAATAGACCTAACACATTCACAAACTGTGTAGATATAAAATAATTTCAAGTACCTATATCAAAAAAGGCACTAGAAAGAGTGGAAGCTACAGGAATCATACCTTGAACTATCGATGGTCTAGCCTTGCCGCCTCTAGGTGTAGACTGAACTACATGAAGGTGAATTTACCCTCTACCCTAGTTCCCCATATGAGTTCCTAGTGTTACACTTCCCTACTGATACAAATTCTCTTTCCTTGGAGTACTTCATCCATTACCTGATCGGTATGGTTGGTAGATCTCGAGTTGTCTGCCTAGTATGGGGTAAATGACCCCCTTCCTTCACTCTACATCATCTTTGATCCTCTATCAGTACTCGTTTGTTGAGGGTTCCTATAAAACCTCTTCACATACCCCCAACCTACTGCATGCTCAGCACTCAACTGGTGGTTGGGGATGTTGTCTATGCATGTGCCCGACCTGCCACACTGATAGCATAAAATTCAATCACTAACCTATGAGGTTGGTTCCCTTTTCTAACTACATTGTCCACTACTTACTTGGTGTAAACTCTCTAGGTGGAACTTCCTATAATGGGAAGTTGAACTACTGGTTCACCCATCTAGAAATGCATGCCCACCACTAGAAGCCTCCCTAAGGTTCCCGTCTGAAATAACGAAATGATCCACTACATTAGTAACCCTCTTCAAATGAAAGATATTTTCCTATGACTTGATATCAAGTCTAATTCCATCTTGAAAATGTATCTCTATAGCTGTATCATCACCTACCAACACCGGGACGAAGCATTGTAATTTAGTGAAGTAGCCAGCATACTTCATCACAAACATAGACCCCTGGGTAAACCTCATAAACTCTACATCCTTTTGCTACATTAAGGTATCTAGATAGATACGCTCTAAAAACATATCCTAGAAGTCTTTCCACAACATTCCATCCTCCTACTGTGTCTAGAAAAAAATATCCCACCAACACTTTTTTGGACCCCGAAGCATGTAAGATTCCATCTTCACTCTCTTCTTAGGAGGAGTCTCTAAGTGATCAAGAATCATCTAAATGAATATATCCAAAATTATGCTTCATCAAGTCCACCCACTCCTTCAAAAGTCATAGAGTGTTGTAGAACAAAGTCCCTAGTCATCTCAAACATATTCGGCACAACCCACCCTAGGTGCCATTCCATCATCTGCATGAAACAATCGAAGTTCTCATGGAACTTCTCTTTTCCTCAATTACCCTGGATCAACAAGTTTCCTTGCTCCGTTTCTGGGAGATCATTCTAAGCAACATCATCTAGTCACCCAGCCAGCACATGATATCATCGTGGCATCTTCCCAAAATGAAAAACACACACCTTAGAACACAAAACTCAAAGAATCCACAGATTCACATGGAAATCCTTTCACTAGGAACAAACAACCCATCCGACATACACTATCCTAAAGGATATCATCACACCTCTTTGCAAATTACCACAACAAAGTTTTTAACCCATTTATACCCTTTCATTAAGAACAAACCTTTAACAATCCTTCACATTCTTTCTATTTAACCATTCACACCACCTTTATTAGACACTATTTTATTTTAATTCGTAAGGAATATGAAATGCATTCTACCCATCAAGTCCCACACATCCATCTTATGGTTCCTACCATGATGCATGCCACCAATATCCCTAGGTTCCTAACATGGTGCATGAATGCACAACCTCATTTCATTCCGACCACAAGAAAAATACCATAAAATAATCACATCACACAATAAGTGCATCACCCAATGGTGAAATAACATTCAACTGTAACAACACACATCAAGAACAACAATTCCCACCCTAGGTACTTAGGTTTTCTCTCGTACATGGGTTAGCTACACCAATGCACGAGTTCATTGCCAAGGACATACACTTCTTAATCTCCCTTCTACCATCCTTAAATAGTATGTCGCAGAAAAGAACCGCTTTCATACCACTTTCTAACGCCCCCAACCATAAATCCACTACACCAGTGCAATGATTCGGGTCGCCACATGACTTCAAGCATGCCTCCTCGTACAACAGATGATACAGACTAGCCGTGAGAGTCTAATGGATCATGTGGGGAGACTATAACCACTTTACCAGAGTAGGACATAAAAGATAACATGTAAAATATAGAAATATAGGAAAAGTGGGAATTTGTGATGGGAGAACCAACTCGTCGCAGAAATTAAGGTTTTTGCGACGGGTCAATGGTATCATCAAAAAAGGTTTGGCGCACCATGCATGCCAAAACACGGGAAAGATTATTTACTATGGGTTATGGTAGCCCATCGCAAATACTTGGCGACATTTTCAGTATTTGCGATGGGATTTATATCTCGTCGAAAATAATTTTTTGGCAGGTGGTCTTTTGCGACGAGCCCTGTCTCAAAATACCTTTTAACCAATGAGTATTTGCGATGGGTCCCGTCGAAAATGGTACTATGTGCGATGGTAGTCTCGTTGCAAATAATCTCATCACAAAAAATATGACCTATATATACCCCCACCCATTTTCTTCCTCATTCCACTCAATTCTCTTCTCCTCTCTCTCTCTCTCTCTCAAGTGAAAAATTTTCTCTCAAATTTTTTCATTGTTTAAAATTTTAATTCTAGGCAATATTTTCTGGTAATATCCTTCAAAAGCTTTAGTTTTAAGGTATTTATTTATTCTTTTCATTTTTTAGATAATTCATTTTATTTTATTTTAGTGATAATTATTGTTAATTAGCTGCAGTAAAATCAAATTAAAATTAGATAGTTTTATATATCGTAGTTTGTGTTTATTTTTAAAAATAATTGTCTCTGATTAGTATGAATTAGTATGAATTAATAGTTATTATATTAATTAGTAATAATTTTTATTAAATTGTAATAATTAGTATTAAATTATAATAATTAGTATTAAATTATAATAATTAGTAATAAATTGTAATATTTACTAATAAATTGAAATAATTAGTAATGAACTGCAATAATTAGTAATAGAATGCAATAATTAGAAATAAATTACTATAAAAAGTAATAAATTGCAATTATTTGTAATAAAGTGCAATAATTAGATAAAAATTGCAACAATTATTAATAATTAGTAATAATTTTTAATAATTATTAGTTAATTGTAATAATTTGTAATAAATTGCAATAATTAGTAATTAATTACAATAATTAGTAATAAATTGCAATAATTTGTAATAATTGCAAAAATTAGTAATAAAATGCAATAATTAGTGATAAATTTCAACAATTAGTAATAAATTAGATTAATTAATAATAAATTCGAATAATTTGTAATAAATTTAAATAATTAGTAATAAATTATGATAATTACTAATAAATTGAAACAATTAGCAATAAATTGTAACAATTAATAATAATTAGTAATAAATTGTATTACTTAGTGATAAATTTTAATAATTATTAATAAATTAGAATAATTAGTAATAAATTGTAATAAATTGTAATAATTATTAGTAAATTCTAATAATTTGTAATATTTCTAATAATTTGTAATAAATTATAATAATTTGTAATAAGTTCTAATAATTAGTAATAAATTGTAAATAATGGTAAGAAATTGCAATAATTAGTAATAAATTGCAATAATTAGTAATAATAGGTGAAAATTGTAATAATTAGTAATAAATTGTAGTAATTAGTAATAGTTAGTAATAAAATGTAATAATTAGTTACACATTTTAATAATTAGAAGTAAATTATAATAATTAGTAATAATTAGTAATAAATTCTAATAATTAGTAATATATTATAAAATTTAGAAATAAATTCTAATAATTAGTAACAAATTGTAATAATTTGTAGTAAATTGTTATAATTAGTAATAAATTTTCATAATTATTAGTAAATTCCAATAATTTGTAATAAATTGTAATAATTAGTAATAAATTGTAACAATTATTAATATATTATAACAATTAGTAATAATTTGTAATAAAATTTAAAATTAGTGACAAATTGTAATAATTATAAATTAATTGTAATAATTAGTAATAAATTGTAATAATTATTAATAAATTCTAATAATTGGTAATAAATTCAAATAATTAGTAATAAATTCCAACAATTAGTAATAAATTGCAACAATTAGTAATAAATTGTAAAAATTAGTAATAAATTGCAACAATTAGTAATAATTTGTAATAAATTCTAATAATTTGTAACAAATACCAATAATTTGTAGCAAATTCTAATAATTATTAATAAATTCTAAAAATTAGTAATAAATTGTTACAATTAGTAATAAATTATAATAATTAGTAACAAATTCTAATAATTGGTAATAAATAATAATAATTAGTAATACTTTTGAATAACTAGTAATAAATTATAACAATTAGTAATAAATTACAACAATTAGTAATAATTAATAATAAATTTTAATAATTAGAAATAAACTCTAATAATTATTAATAAAATCTAATAATTTGTAATAAATTCTAATTTTTTTAATAAATTGCAATAATTAGTAATAAATTGCAACAATTTTTAGTAAATTCCAACAATTAGTAATTAATTCTAATAATTAGTAATAATTGGTAATAAATTCTAATAATGAGTAATAATTAGTAATAAATTATAATAATTGGTTATAAATTATAATAATTAGTAATAAATTCTAATTATTAGTAATAAATTATAATTATTTGCAATAAATTCTAATAATTAGTAATAAATTCTAATAATTATTAATAAATTCTAGTAATTATTAATAATTATCAATGATAAGAAATAATTAGAAATAATTAATAATGATTAACAATAGTTAGTAATAAATTGTAATAAATTGTTACAAATTGTAATAAATTGGCATAATTTCCAGCGGATTGGCGGCTCCCTTTTTCTTGGTTCCTAATATCCATGTAATTTTCTCCCACTAAAATAACTATGAAAAATTAGTCCAAACATACATATATCCATTTTCAAATGCATGATAATGGAGATCAGCAAGGAAAATCCTTCATGCTCTCCATTCGCATGCATATGAAGATGGATATACATATGTTGGAGTAGAGTTTACATACTGATTTTAGTTAGAGAAAGTAGTAATGAGATGAGATTTCTCAAAAAATATCTTCTTTTTCCCAATGACTCATCTCCACTATCTCCGACTGAAATCACTATTAAAAATATTCTCAAACATATGAATATCCATTTCTGTATGCATGAAGATGGAGAGTAGGGAGGCCACACCACACTGATCTCCATATTCCTACATATATAAATGAATATTTTTACATCTGAGCAGATTTTTCATAGTGATTTCAGTTGGAGATAGGGGACATGAGTCATCGGGAAAAAGAGTTATTGCCAATCTGCTGGAACTTATGTCACCCATAATTTACAATTATTAGTAAAAATTAGCTATAATTAAAGATAATTAGTGGTAATTAGTATAAATTATTATTAGTTAGTATAGATTTGTGTTAATGTTTTAAAAATACAATAAATAAGTATGAAATAAAAGATATTATTATAATTTGATAGAAAATGGAATTTAATTGTCTTCTCCTTTCTAGATAGTGTTTTTCTTATATCAAATTATAAAAAATAATTATTTTATATTTTTAGATAAATATGGATCAAGGAAGTCGACAAAAATCATTATTAGTTGACTGCTCTGGGATAAATCAACCCAAGAATCCAAATGGTTTTGGTTTAAATCTGGTATATATTGAGGGTATCCAATCTTTCTTATCATTTTTATCATCAAAAACAGAATTTGTTTTATAATGGAAAATTAAGTGTCCTTGAAAAAAATATATTGTGAGGACATTTGCACATTGGACACTGTTGGGGGTCATTTATTTTGTTTTGGTTTTAAACAAAATTTTGTTTTTTGGTATCAAAATGGTGAACATAGTTTGAGAGAAGATACTAATAATTTAGTTATGGATCTACCACAATTCCAAAATATAGTACATGATGTGGCAGGTGCATCTTTTCATCAAGCTAAAACTCTGGATGACATTAATTTAACTCATGAGTTGGAACCATATCATTTTTTAGTTGTTGAGGTCCGTTGAGCGTGCCATATATCATGGTTGCAAGATAAAAAAATTGAAGTGTTTTTCATATTTATGGATATTAAATCAGATAATGGAATGTCAAATAGCTATTTCAATCAGATATTTTCTTTAGTAAAAACACTGCTACCTGAATGAAATGTGTTGCCTATAAATTTATATGAGAGTGAGAGGCTGGTTTGTAATATGGGTCTTGGTTATCAAGATATTCATGAATGTTCGAAAGATTGCATCTTATATTATGGTGAAAATGATTCATTGTATAGTTGTCCCACATGTGGAAAATAGAGGTATAAAGAGCCTCAATAAGGGACATCTGGATTGATTCCTCTAAGAAAATTGTGATATTTTCTACTTACACCTAGATTTCAACAATTATTTATGTCTCATAACATAGTGAAATTGATTTCGTGGCACAAAACCAATATTCCAATCATTAAAACCATAAATAATTCCTCTAATGTTCATTTATGGAAACATTTTGACCAAGTACATCTGTATTTTTCTTTAGAATCCCAAAACATGCGATTGGGTCTTTCTACTGATGGTTTATGTCCATTTGGTTCTTACGGTAGTCAGTATTCATGTTAGCCTATCATTATAACTTTATACAATTTACCTCCTTAAATGTTGATGAAGGAACCATAAATCATTTTGGCCTTATTAATTCCAATACATTTGAAAAAATAATATTGTTATTTATTTGAAACCATTGATTGATGAGTTAGATTCATTATAGAGTAATGGTGTCAGTACATTTGATGTTGTGGTGAAATAAAATCTCTTGTTGAAAGTTGCATTGATGTGAACCATTAGTGACTTCCCATCATATGACATGTTATCTGGATAAAGTACCCATGGTCCAAAATCATTTTCACATAGTATGAGATAAATCAAAGTATTTATGCTCGTCAATGGAAAAACAACATTGTTTTCAACTATCATGGAAGATTCCTTCCAACTTATTATCATTTTTAAAGGAACAAACATCATTTTAGAAAATGAACTATTAAAAGAGATGGACCTCCAACGATGATCTCAGATATAGAGTTAAAATCAATTATCTCATCATTACATCACATAACATTTGGACTAATAATAAACCAATAGAAAATTGATGGCTTCAGGAAAGAACACAATTGTATGAAATAGAGCATTCTTTAGGATCTGCCATATTGGTCTGATCTATTGGTCTATCACATGTTGGATGTCATGAATATTGAGAAGAACTATTTTGAAGATTTATTTCATATATTTTTGGATACACCAGGTAAGGCCAAAGATAATATAAAGGCACGATTAGATCTTTCCCAAATTTGTAGGTCACGAGAACTTGAACTGTTTGAAAATGTCAGATAACAAAATTTAATGAAGAGAAAAGAATATTATACACTCTCCAAAGAGAATTGGTTATTATTTTGTTATTTGATTTTAGATTTTAGACTTCCATATGGTTATGCTTATAATTTAGACAGATGTGTTAGAAAAGGTCATAGTACAGGATTAAAAATTCATGATTTTCATGTTATAATGGAAAGACATATGTAGATTATATTAAGTGGTTTCATAAATTCTATGATTTGGTATGTACTAATAGACATATCATATTTTTTCCAAGTCATTTGTGCAGCAAAAAATGACTATGATGCATTAAGAAACCTATAAGAAGATGTTGTTTTAATTTTATATAAATAGGAAAAAATATTCATGTTGGATTTGTTTGACTCAATGGAACATTTGATATTACATTTGTCTCATGAAGAAAAATGTGTAGGTCTGGTAATGTTTTTATAGATGTACCCATTTGATAGATGCATGATGAAATTAAAAAAAGTACGTAATAAAGCATCGGTTGAAGGTTAAATTGGATAAGATTATTTGTAAGAGGAAATTTATTTTTTATTCTCTCATTAGATTCAATCTGAATATCCCTCCAAACACCACCGTATGGGCCATAAAGAGGGAAATTTTGATGATGAAATGGGAAATCAATTATAATTTTTCAATCAGCCTAAACTCGATTTCGGTGGAATTCATGAACGATGGATTTCAGATGATGAACATCACAGAGCTCATACGCATGTTCTACTCAACTGTGATGAAATGAAACCATTTTTACAATGAGTTCTCCTATCACTTATTCTATATTTTTTGTTACAGTAAATAAATATTATTTTATTTTTAGGTTATATGATAACCATGTCAAGAAACAACTTCAACATATTAGAGAATCTTCTCTTGAATAAGAACATCAAAAAAAACTTTTTCTATGGGTTTCAAAAACTGGTGACATAAATTATTTTTGGATTAACCTATAAAATCAATTTATTATCAGTTATATTGATATTTGTTTTAGAAATTTTCAGTAATCTCAACAAGCTGATAAAATTTCTAATCGATTACGTGTCTTGAGTAACCCACTATAAAAAATGGTTAAATATTATAATTCATATTCTATGAATGGTTTTTGATTTCATATATGTGCATATGGGGAATAAAAAAACAATGAATGGTTTTGTTTTCTTTAAAGGATCTCATCAAAGAGAAACTGAACTTGACTTTTACAGTATACTGGAATAAATTACTGAATTGTGTTATTTGGGACAACATTACATAACAATGATTAAATGTTAGTGGTTGGATAATTACATAGGCTTGCGTGTTCATCTGACCCAGAGAATCGTTGATATTAAATATAAAAGTCTTTTTAGAGTAAATGAACCATTTTTATTGGTTCATCAAGTAAATGAAATTTATTATTCAAAATATTATGCTACTTCAATAGAGTTGAGTGATTGGTTAAGCATAATAAAAATTAAATCTCGAGAAAATCAGTTTACTCAAAGTGAATGTGGTTCCGCTGAAGGGGAAAAATTGAATTTTTTCAATATATTTCTCCAAATCCATCTTTTTCATGAAGCAACATGAATATAAATGATAATACCCCCACAGTTAAGGGTTGATGGTGATGATGATGTTAATGGGGTTAAAAATGATTTTGAAATGACAAGAGACGATGAAACTGAAACTCATATGGAAATTGATGATGTTGAGGAGGAATAGGAAGAAATTAACATCATCATATATGAATATGAGGATAAATATGAACATTAACACAGATAAATGATGGTTATAATAATATATAATATATATCTATATATAAAAGTTTTTTTCAAATGTTTTCTAATAATAATAATTTTTTGTTTCAGATGGATGGGGATCTATATCGTCTATTGTTGGAATGTGATCTACCATTGGATGAGAAGAATGTAGGGTCATATGACCCTCATACTATTGGTGGTTTAGGGGGCCTTGGAGGGCACGTAGTCTTGCGTGATTGATGATTCCTAACCTTATCCCCTAGTAACGTCCATTCCTTGGCTTTGATCAACATGTGTAGAGGTATGTTTACCTGTGCATTTTACTTAGTTTTCAATAATTTATTTATATACTAATTGTTTGATTATTTTTTCTTTTTTCATAGCTTTATGCATATAACTACTGGACAAGGGATCACAATATTGGACAATTATTTTTATAAAGCATGGGTCTCATGGGATTAGATTCCTGTTGATGTGCAACACTACATGTTCAATCATTGGCCAATATGTAAATAAATAACATTTATTTTTAAATTAACTTAATTGATAACTTCATATTATAAATTATTTGTAGGGTTTATGGTATCCCATTGATGAAAGCATGCATGAAGTTATCTGGAAGGCATGACAGGAGACTATGCATTAGTGTTGTAGTTAGTTTTTGCACAATTTGAGAAGGAAAGCAATGGAGATGGTTAGAGTGATAGAGTTTGATGAGTCTTGTCTCTCTCTCCGGCCTGATTACATTTCATCTCAGATTTTGGATGGTTTATTCTCACACAGTTTGGGTGGTAATTTTTAGATGATATCATCAGCAGGTTAACAAAATCAGGGGAGATAGGAGGTGACACATCTAGTTGATAATCGTACATTCATCACGCATAGGGAGAATATGGTAAGTACTTTTTTAAATATTTTATATAAATTTAAATGCAAACAATTTTTTATATATTCATATAGGTTATCAAACATCTTGGTATTATGATGTTATATGTTTATAGGAGGATGTATAGTGATCTGGCCACTGGAGATATTAGAGGTTCTCACTAGCGTCAGATTGTGGTCAGTATATTTTATTTTTGAGTTTTAAATTTTGACTACAAATAGTATTCAAAATATTTTAATTTTAAATTGAAATTGAAGGATTCATATGAGGTCGAAACTTCTCAAACACAGACTTATAGTTAGGTTGAGATCGATACTCAGACGAGACCCCAATAATTTGATGAGACAACAATGATGCAGGTAACCCAGCATGCCTTCAATAAAGGCCAAGTTATTGGTACAACTCTAGATTGACGCATGTGGATTATTATGGCACCACTTTGATGTCGGCATCTAGCTCAAGAGGATCTATTGGAGAGTCTTCACCATCTCTTGTAGAGTATCAGGAGTAGCTATGATCTTAGAGTGACCTTATAGAGAGTATGTGTACAGAGAAGTAGCAGATGTGTCAATGGAAGTAGCAGTAGAAGGAAGAGATCCTACGACAATAGTATAAATAGTAGAAGATATAGGATGAGATACGTCGATGGTAGTAGAAATAGGAGTAGGATCAGTTGGTGTACATGTGAGGTTTGACTTGTGATTTAGGGATGGTGTTCCCTCCACCATCTTCTCTAGACGACTCTCCCCTCAGTGATCTATTTATTTTTTTTATCAAACATTTAATGTAAGTTTTGTTTGTAATATTAACTATATATATTTATATATAGTGTGTATTTTATATTATTTTGAATATTACATTTTTATTTTTTTATTTTTTTATTCTATTTAATTATTATTATTAATATTATTATTATTTTTTTATTAATTATTTTTTTCGATTTTTTTTTATTTTTTTATATTTTTCACGAATATTGAGTTTTTCCTTATTTTATTATTTTTTTATTAATTAGTAATATTAATATTATTATTTCATTAATATAAATAATAATATTATTTTATTATCAATAATATTATTATTGTATTATCAATAATATTATTTTCATTATTATATGAATATTTTTTTATTTTTTTATAATTTATTTTATTTTACTAATATTAATATTATTATTTCATTAATATTAATATTGTTTTATTATTTTTTTATTTTTTTTATTTTTTTTCAACTTTTTTCTGTGGGCCCTGTCACAACTAGTATTTGCAAAGACACGCCACAAAAAAGGTTTTAAAAACATTACAAGGGTTTTTTTGATGGGCCATCACAAAAATGTATTTAAAAACCATGAGGAATCTATTTTCAATGAATCCACATCCCATCGCAAATAGTTTCTTTTTTTGATGGACCGTCACAAAAAAAACTCAAATTAAGATGCTCTTTTATGCAATAAGGCATTTGTGATGGGGTACCATCGCAAAAGGGTTTTTACAACCAGATCATTTAATAAATACCCCCATCAAAAATGCCCCAATTTCGAGTAGTGATGGAACTGATAAACAATGTACTAGAAACAAGCATTACTGACTATTTCCTAGACATGGTACAAATCACAACCAATAATAAATATGTCATATCATTCTAATAGTTCCAAGAGTGAAAATAACCCTAAAAATAAATACAACCGATGAATCCCCAAAACCATCACTGACTCCATGTCTGGATCCTCATCCATTCACATCCCAAGCCCAACTCAACTCCCTAACATATGGCATTTTTCCTTATTCTGACCTCCAACCATAAAATCAAGTCAATTACCCAATAGTGGCTTGATTAGGGTGTGAATAAAACATAGTAGACAACCACAAATGATGTCTACAAAATATCCATTCTGAATATATTATGAATGAAATTAATAAATAAATGAAAAGATAACCCAAAATACAACAGGGGTTCCAATAGTTAAAAATATTTACTTTTGCTATTTTAATCATTTGTTCGATGAGTTGAGAATTTGTATCATTTACACTACGACCTAAGCCAAAAAAAATATCATGAATAAGAGGATAAGTCAAGTTCCATATATCACTTGGGATACAAATTTCATAAATAATTATATCACACTTACCTTGGACCCTCATCCCAGTTAGTCTCATCAAATTAATCTGTTAGTGGATGATATCCTCATCCTGACTCCCTAACCCATGTATTCTAAGGCGCGGCTTAGAGCCATTTTCCAAATCAATCTGTGGGAGGATCCTTATTCCATTATCCCACACCACCAATTCATTTTCACATTCGTATTTATACATTCACCACATATACCATATCAAAAATCATACTCAATCAATACATGTAATGTTCACAATTCACAATTCGTTCAATACATGAGATGCCATCAAGCCTTAGCCATTTGACACATTTACCATTTACTTAGCATAGCCCATTTAACCCCTTTACCTTTTCATCCTTAACTCATTTATATCATTGTATAATTTCCATAGATTATCCCATTTTATATAATTCATCAATTCACATGCATTAAACCATTCAATTATAGACTCTTATGTCATTCGACACATTCACTTTATTCAATTTAACCCTTTTTCACATTTTTACAAACAATCATTTATTACATTTCCAATTACTAGACAAAAATATCATTAGTTGCCCTTTTATAATTATAACCAACATGTGAATACATTTATCATGGTATCTATTTCAATACAAGTGAGCTCTAGGCTTAATCATACAATTTTCCATGTTCGGGAATATTGGAACAACCCATGGGTGGCCCTTAACTGGTCTAATAAATTTCAACGCATCCCATGGGGATCATGAGGGGTCTAAATCATCCCTTATCCAACCATTTTACCAAATATTATTAAAGGCATAAAATTTACATCAAGAGGGGAGCAATATTACAACCCCACATTCAAAAATCGACAATAAAACTATGGGATATAACCTACAGACCACCTACCAAAAATCCATAGATGAATGCTTACTTAACATTAAAATTTGATATGGATTAATTCACCCTTTTAATCCTGTAGAGACCCAAAGCTTGACATACATGGACATTAAATTACTTTTTTAGAATTCTTAATACATAACAAACACAGACACACAAGGACCATAATAGTTTAGTGTCTTTGGAAACTCGGAATTTAATCTTCTAATCATGGTGAAAGATCTTAAACTTCTCCCACAAAGATCTTACCCTTTTGTTTTCTTACCTAAAACCATTATTTATATCATGGGGAAAATAAAAACATAAAAAGGGTGAGCTCAAATGCTCAGTAAGGGTAATCATAGGGAACATAAAACAATCCATAAACATTTGAATGCAAAAGCTTGAACATAAAATATAAACATCAAAATCTTGAGCAAAGACATAAATATTGGAAGTACGTAAGGCATATATCATAAAGGAAAATCAATCTTGATAAAATAGAATGGGAATAAATCCTGTAATTTTGGCAACTATTCAACACTTTTTATGATTTCATAGTAGCCAAGGCATTGCTGCCAAGACCATCTTAGTGGACAAAGTCCCTTTCTGAATCGAGTTCACTCCTCATTCCTGTCATGTATCACTAAACTAGATTAACTTACCATTCCAGCCATGTCCATCTAATGAGATATAAATCTTTACCCAATTCATCGGAGGGAGATATAGGTCCCACCCATCTCATAATGAAATCATTCTTACCTGTGCCACAAAATAATCATAAATCATTCATCATAACCCAATTAATAAAATGGGTTTCATAACATAATCCATATAAAACAAATGGATATCATTTCATCATAAGAGAATTGAAACCATGTAAATCATAGAGATATTATACTTGAAACATACATAAATAAAATAATGTTATATTAGATGGAAAATGGTTTTGATAAAACACTTGAAAATAATTCTTGAGGAAAATATCCTTTATTCTTAAAAATAATTTTATTTTCACAAAATGCCATGAAATTTTAAAAGAAAAAGATTTTGTTGAGAATAGTCCTGAAATATTTGGGAGGAATCTTCATTAAAGTAAGGATTTATAAAACTGTAAAAATTCTTTCATGTCGTATAAGTTAAAAAAATATTCTTCGCGTACTTTTGCCGGAAAAGTCAAAATGTACCTACTATGGAAAACAAATAATAGATTCCTTACATGCCATGTAGTAAAAGTCAAAAAAAATTAAAAAGGACTTTAAAAATACATGAATTTTTTTATAAAACTTTGACATGGATGATAAATATAACCCTAGTAAATACTTACAAAAAAAAATCTCGGATAAAAACGAGATTGGAAAAGTTATCCCTCACCTTATGTCCGATATGCTTCGTACTTATCCGAACATCCTGTATAATGATTTAAATAAAGTCATGGAATTATTACATAATCATATTCATTGTTATGACTTCAGAAAGGGTTCACTTATGACTTTATATTACCCGTTCTTCTGTAAATTTCATGTTAGAACATCATTTTGGGTAAAATCGTTTTATTTATCATACGTGTTTGGACTTGGTGTTCTTGATATTATTACTTATATCCAGATTTATTTAATTCCAGAATTTAAAACATGATTTATATATAATATATATTCAGTATATACATATATATATATATGATAGATCGATAAATGGAATGAAATACACCGTTCATGGAGACGGTAGGCCGTACGTATGCATGAACGTTGTTTTCGTTTCCTTATTGAATTGAATGAAATTAAGTAGATGACATACATATATATATACATAAATCTAGTATCATTATTATGTCATATATTTCATGATTACTTATTATATATACATTATAATCATTCATCAATGGTTAACATGGAAAATTAATCTCATCACGTCGTGGAGCTGGTAGTCCGTACGTACGTACGAGCGATGATACCATTCCCATGATCGTTGAATTGTATTGAAGTGTATGAATAATATTTCAGAATCAATATCACATTACAATAATCATATATTGTTATTTATTTACACCATTATACCCATCCAAGTAAGGCGGTGGTCGAAAACAGATTACACCACGGCGTGGAGACGGTATTCTGTACGTACGCACGCACGGTGATTTCATTCTCCATAGGATAGATATAAGGTGAAATAGAGTTGCTTCATATTTATAATAACATATCAGTACATAAGTAATACTGATGTTATTACTTTATAATGAGAAAACTAAATAATAAGAAGTTGAAGAAGAAAGAAACATGAGTGAATCAGAAGAAGAGATTACCTCTTCTTCGATACACCTCCTTTAAGATTCCTCTTATGGAAGTAGAGTTGGTATTTTGAGAAGAACAGAACCTCCAGAATGTTGCTATGGAAGTGTAGAAGTGAAATGGTCAGGGCTTGTCCGAGCTTCAAGGCTCAAAAGGGTGTGAAGAGAAGAGGTAAGGGGTGCCCTTTTTATAAGGGAGGAGAGGGGCACCTTTAGAAAAACATAAAATATTATTTTATAATAAAGTCCTATTCCGTTTATAATCGCTCCAAATTTATTTATTTCGAAGATAAAGTGGGTATGGGTCAAAATATTCTCAACCAATAGATTTTAGACAAGTTTAGGTTACAATTTTAACCTTATCATTTAGATTTAACTCTAAGTTAAATAATTTAACTTTTACCGTGTCTTCTTGTTTTCTTACACTATATGGTAAATAAACATAAAATAACAAGCCAAAAGAACCCCAAGTGGTTCATTATTAATATATATATATCATTATTTAAGTAATTTGGCATAACCGTATATTTTTAGGAATAAAATAAACATTAATAATATAATATTTGTTTTAAAAACTATTTTATGTCAATTTTGACACTATTTGGTAATTGATTTTTATAAAAATCATAACAGCATGATTAGTTCAAAAAAAGTTAATTAAATAAATAATAACATGTCATATTAACCTATAAAATTTTTTTAATTCATAAAAAGTCTCAAATTACAATTATATGGGTATTTATAATATCAATTATTTTAATATTTCATTATTTAGGTAATTACTGCATCACCATTGTGTCATAAATAACATATATTATTTAATGTCTAAAAATTATAAATAAAATACCATTAGGTAGTAATTCATTTTATCTTTCTAATGAATATTTATAGTCGAATTTATATTATGTATAACCCTATATTAAAAATGAATTAGTTATTAAACATTGATTTTAACTATTTTAGCCCTTATTTAAATAAATTAATAATAAATGTCCTAATCTAATCCAAGTGGACCTAAATGGTCATAGTTTATTCCTAAGGTTTTTTTTGGTCTAATTACACTTATCCAATAGAATTATGAAATGTGTTAGGGTAATAATAATATCATTTTTACCCTTAATTACCCTATTTACTTTTAACCGTGGTAAATAAAAGTAAAAAGTTACTATTCACCAAAAATTATTTTAATCTCATTGAACCACATTTTAGTCCTTGATATTAACAGTGTGTCTCGGATTTTCAAAATTACACTCATAGAAGTGGTAAAATTATGTTTTATATGAATTTCCAAATTCTTCTAGGAGGTGGGTAAAAGACAGTGAAAAGTTCAATAAAATTATTATATATCTAAAAATTATTATAAAATGACTCCAATGAATTAAATTGAACTTATATAGGTATTATGTATCAATTTTTACCTAAAATAAATTTACATAAAATAAATAATTATTTAAATAAAAAGTCAGTTTTTAAATAGTAACCCAGTGTTTTCACTATTCATCAAAAATTGAAAGTTTTCAGAAAAATACCAAAAATTCACCCTAGGCTAATTTCGATATTCCGAATCCAAAAATGAATTCCTTTTCAAAAGATAAAATTTATAAAATTTTAAAAAGTGGTTATTACTATTCATAATGGCTAATTTATATAACATATCATTGTTTAGTGAAACTCGGTATTGCGTACAACACACGCTATCGTGGAAGGTAGTGATTGTGTGTAATGAAAGACAAGTTAGGGATGTGTGTAGTGAAAGATCCTTTTGTTGTAGCGTACAGAACAAGACATCAATAAAATTAAAAAGAATATTTTTCATAAAATCTCAGGGTGTTACATTTTACCCCCCTTAAAATGAATTTCGCCCTCAAAATTCGTCGGGGTTATAAATGGTTTACTACTCGAAAGTTTCTTTAATAGAAACTCACATTGTAAAAAGGAATACCAAAACCAATATTTAAAAACTAATGTATGAAACTTAACGGTTACCCAAATTAACTAATCATTGGGTTTCCACATAGGAGAACATAGTTGAAAATATGGATATGGAAGAGAAATATAACCATCGTGTTCTGATGGATAATGGTAAAGAACATGGCTATGAAAAATCCAACAATCACAAAGCCATAGATTTGTGATGATCTAAGGTATCATCTGATTCATCGGATATAAGGGCACTAGGACAACATTTTTGGTTTTCAAGATCATTTCCCTAAAGTTGAAGATATTGGAATTAGAAGAAATGCTTTCTTTATTTTGGTATAGTGTCACTATTGGTCATTCCTTGTACAATTTCAACTTCATCTCTTAAGGAAATGAAGTTGAATTTTTCATTCGTGAAGTGTTAGCATATCATGTGATAGAATTATGGGTCATTCCATCTGTCTCAAAAAAAAAGGTTAGAAAAAGTTATAAAAAATACATAAGTCCAACTATAGTGAGATTAATCATATATGATTCCTAAAATGGATTTATACTTCATATATCATACTGGATAATATAATAAAACTGGTTTCTACTAAACATGGACTTCTTATAGGCCATTGGTAGGCGATAAAGGTATGTCGCATTTCAGTTGTGGGTTCGATTCCCGCAGCCTTGTCTGACGCGTCGGGTTGTCGCCTATCCTGCAGGTTGTCGTTTTTATAAAACTACATTATTATAACTTTACTTCAATAATATCGAAAAAGTTCTAGCCTTAAACAATACTAACTTTTTTCCAACATAATCCATTCCAATCTTTAGGCTTATCCAAAATACTACTGCCCAATCTCATATTATAGTGAAAATGATTACCGGAGAATTCATATAACAAGCATGTTAATACCATAGTTGATTCCCATATATCATAAGATATGTCTTGTTGGTCACATTCCAAACATTAGAAGGCCTTAATCATGTATTATCTTGAAAAATTAATACCCATTGAACCTTAGTGAAAACATGAGTGTTGTCAAAAGTTAACTCTTTCCACATACCAAAATCCCAAAATTATGTATACTCAAACCATGATATCACTTAGTCCTTATAACAATCATGAGCTCATGAATACTATCAAACATATTATTTCCTCCTTATCCATTCATTATGTGCATATCATCTTATTTCCAAATATATCTGAATAACCTTTCATGGTTACCAGTACCATTCAACATAAACTTTCAAATACTTTAGGAAAAACAATAGTGTAACAATCCCTAGATGTTTCTTTATTCCGTAGTACCATTAAATTAACTATACAACATAACTCTTGATAAACATACGATCATTCCACTACCTTCTTAAACCATTGACCAAGAATCAACATTTCTTTCATCTCATATATCATTTGTAGTCCCCTCATCATCATCCATATAAATACTACACATATAACCAAGTCGATTCTCTTCATGAGATTTTCACTTAGGGGATTGGTTTTCATAATGCCCATACATTCCACATTTAAAACATCTAATCAATGTTGATGTTTTAGCAATAACATTATCCTTATCCTTGGTGTTAACTGAACATTTTCCTATGCACTTACTGGATTTGTGTTCTTCTTTTCCGCACCCAAAGTATCTTCCAGTTCCATTGAAAAATTCTCCTTGATGCCTCTTCCCACATGATTTACATGATAGAAATTGAACTTTCCTTCCTCTATAATCATCATGAAACTCCATCTTTCTCTTATTAGTTGAGTCGGAAAACATACCAAAGTTGAGATTATTGATCATATTATGATATTTCTGATTAGGCATAATAATTATATGTGGACCTCCAGATCCAATTTCATTCGGTTCCTCATGAATAATATCATTCCATTGTCCAGCATATCCTCCATTATCGTGAATCTTCCCATTCCCAACCATTTTATAAAACCCAAAAAAACAGTGTGAGAGTCCAAAATCATAATCAAGGGGTATTACCTTCAGTATCTAACATCTTAGGTTAAATTATAAGATTGTTACCATAATTCTAGGACTATAACCTATACTTATACTTAACCTTAGGGACATCCCTAGACATACTTTAGAAATATCTCTAGGGATCTCACTAAAGTTATCACATCCTAGTTTCCAAAGGTTGACTAAACCTTTCCTCTGATACCAACTGTAGAGACCCAAAGCATGATGCACATGGACATTACCTTACTTTTTCATAATTCTTAATACATAACAAACACAAACACATAAGGACCATAATAGTTTAGTGTCTTTGGAAACTCGAAATTTAATCTTCTAATCATGGTGAAAGATCTTCAACTTCTCCCATAAAGATCTTCCCCTTTCGTTTTCTTACCTAAAACCTTTCTTTATATCTTGGGTAAATGAAAACATAAAAATTGTGAGCTCAAATGCTTACTAAGGTTAAGCATAGAGAACATAAAACAATCCATAAACATTTGAATGCAAAAGCATGAACATAAAATCTAAACATCAAAATCTTGAGCAAAGACATAAATCTTGGAAGTACGTAAGGCATATATCATAAAGGAACATCAATATTGATAAAATAGAATGGGAATAAATCATGTAATTGTGTCAACCATTCATCACTTGTTATGATTTTAATAGTAGCCAAGGCATTGCTTCCAAGACCATCTTAGTGGACAAAGTCCCTTTCTGAATCGAGTTCACTCCTCGTTCCAGTCCTGTATCACTGAACCAGATTAACTTACCGTTCCATCCATGTCTATCTCATGAGATATAAATCTTTACCCAATGCATTGGAGGGAGATATAGGTCTCATCCATCTCATAATGAAATCATTCTTACTTGTGCCACAAAATAATCATAAATCATTCATCATAACCCAAAGAATAAAATGGGTTTCATAACTTAATCCATATAAAACAAATGGACATCATTTCATCATAAGATAAGTGAAACCATGTAAATCATAGAGATATTATACTTGAAACATACACAAATAAAATAATGTTATCTTAGATGGAAAATGGTTCTGATAAAACACTTGAAAATAATTCTTGAGGAAAATATCCTTTCTTCTTAAAAATAATTTTCTTTTCACAAAATTCCATGCAATTTTAAAAGAAAATGATTTTGTTGAGAATAGTAATGAAATATTTTGTATTAATCTTCATGAAAATATGGCTTTATAAAATTTTAAAAATCCTTTCATGCCGTATAAGTTAAAAAAACATTCTTCTCATACTTTTGCCAGAAAAGTCAAAAAGTACCTCGTATGGTAAACAAAAAATAGATTCCTTACATACCATGTAATAAAAGTAAAAAATGGGTAAAAATTAATTTAAAAATACATGAATTTTTTTTTAAACATTGACATGGATGATAAATATAACCCTAGTAAATACTTAGGAATAAACAATCTCGGATAAAAACGAGATTGGCAAAGTTATCCCTTACCTTAGGTCCGATATGCTTCGTACGTATCTGAACCTCCTGTATAATGATTTAAATAATTTAATTGAATTATTATAGAATCATATTCATTGTTATGATGTCATAAATGGTTCACTTATGACTTTATATTACCCGTTCTTTTGTAAATTCCATGTTAAAGCAGCGTTTTGGGTAAAATCGTTTTATTTATCGTACGTGTTTGGACTTGTTGTTCTTGATATTATTACTTATATCCTGATTTACTTAATTATAGAATGTAAAACATGATTTATATATAATATATTTTCAGTATATATATATATATATATATATGATAATAGATAAATGGAATGAAATACACCGGTCATGGAGACGGTAGGTCGTACGTACGCATGAACGTTGTTTTCGTTTCCTTATTGAATTGAATGGAATTAAGTAGATGACATACATATATATATACATAAATCCTGTATCATTATTATGTAATATATTTCATGATTACTTATTATATATAATTTATAATCTTTCATCAATGGTTAACATGGAGAATTAATCTCATCGCGTCGTGGAGACGGTAGTCCGTACGTACGCACGAGCGATGATACCATTACCATGATCGTGGAATTGTATTGAAGTGTATGTATAATATTTAAGAATCAATATCACATTAATATAATCATATATAGTTATTTATTTATACCATTATACGCATCCAAGTAAGGTGGTGGTCGAAAACAGATTACACCACGGCGTGGAGACGGTATTCCGTACGTACGCACGCGCTGTGATTTCATCTTTCGTAGGATGGATAGAAGGTGAAATAGGGTTGTTTAATATTTATAATAACATATAAGTATATAATTAATACTTATATTGTTACTTTATAATGATACAACTAAAGAAGAAGAAGTTGAAGAGGAATGAAACTTGAGAGAATCGGAAGAAGAGATTACCTCTTCTTCGATGCACCTCCTTTAAGATTCCTCTTACGGAAGTAGAGTTGGTCTTTTGAGAAGACCAGAACCTCCAGAATGTTACTATTGAAGTGGATACGTTAAATGGGCAGGGGTTGGCCGAGCTTAAAGGCTCAAAAGGGTGTGAAGAGAAGAGGGAAGGGGTGCCCTTTTTATAAGGGAGGAGTGGGGCACCTTTGGAAAAACTTAAAATATTATTTTATAATAAAGTCATATTTGGTTTATAATAGCTCCAAATTGATTTATTTCAAATATAAAGTGGGTATGGGTCAAAAGCCTCTAAACCAATAGATTTTAGACAAGTTTTGGTTATAATTTTAAACTTATCATTTAGATTTAACTCTAAGTTAAATAATTTAACTTTTATCGTGTCTTCGTGTTTTCTTACACTATATGGTTAATAAAATTACAATAACAAGCCAAACAAACCCCAAGTGGTTCATTATTAATATATATATATCCATATATAAGTCATTTGGCTGAAAATTAGATTTTTAGGAATAAAATAGCAATTAATAATATAATATTTGTTTTAAAAACTATTTTATGTCAATTTTGACACTATTTGGTAATTGATTTTTTTGAAAATCATAACAGTATGATTAGTTAGAAAAAAGTTAATTAAATCAATACTAACATGTCATATTAACCTATAAAATTAGTGGAATTTATAAAAAGTCTCAAATTAAATTTATTTGGGTATTTATAATATGAATTATTTTAATATTTCACTATTTAGGTAATTACTGCATCACCATTGTGTCATAAATAACTTAAATTATTTAATGTCTAAAAATTATAAATAAAATACCATTAGATAGGAAAGAGTTTTAGATTTCTAATTAATATTTATAGTCTAATTTAACTTATGTATAACCCTATATTAAAAATGATTTAGTTATTAAAGTTTGATTTTAACTATTTTAACCCTTCTTTAAATAAATTAATAATAAATGTTATAATCTAATCCAAGTGGACCAAAATGGTCATATTTTATTCCTAAGGTTGTTTTTGGTCGAATTACACTTATCCAATAGAATTAGGACATGTGTTAGGGTAATAATAATATCATTTGTACCCTGAATTACCCTATTTACTTTTAACGGTGATAAATAAAAGTAAAAAGTTACTATTCACCAAAAATTATTTTCATCTCATTGAACCACATTTTAGTCCTTGATATTAACCGTGTCTCTCAGATTTTCGAAATTACACTCACAGAAGTGGTAAAATTAAGTTTTATGTGAATTTCCAAATTCTCCTAAGAGGTGGGTAAAAGACGGTGAAAAGTTCAATAAAATTTTTATATATCTAAAATTATTATAAAATGACTCCAATGAATTACATTGAACTTATATAGGTATTATGTATAAATTTTTACCTAAAATAAATTTAAATAAAATAAATAATTATTTAAATAAAAAGTATGTTTTTAAATAGTAAACCAGTGTTTTCATTATTCATCAAAAATTGAAAGTTTTCAGAAAAATACCAAAAAATCACCCTATGCTAATTTCGATATTTCGAATCCAAAAATGAAGTCCATTTAAAAAGAGAAAATTTATAAAATTTTAAAAAGTGGGTATTACTATTCATAACGGCTAGTTTATATAACATATCTTTGTTTAGTGAAACTCGGTATTGCGTACAACACATGCTAGCATGGAAGGTCGTGATTGCGTGTAATGCAAGCCAAGTTTGGGATGCGTGTAGTGCAAGATTTTTTTAGTGTATCATACAACACACGACATCAATAAAATTAAAAATAATATTTTTCATAAAATCTTGGGGTGTTAAAAATCCCCAACCTAGGATTCCCTGGAAAAAGAGGGTTTTAGGGATTTAGATGACTAATAATAAAACCACAAGCCCTAATCCATAAAAGAGATGAAAGAGAGGCATTAGGCTTACCTAGAGATCCTATTTGCACCCAATGGCACTCCAAACAGTTTTTAAATGAAGGATATCCCACCTTGAGAAGATTTGGGAGCTTTGTTTCATTATTATGGATGATAGAGAAGAAATGGGGGAAGAAATTAGGTTGAAAATTTAAAATAACCAGGGGAAAATGGTAAAAATCCAATTTTAATGAGGTGCATGGTTTGGTCACACTATTTATCAAACTGTATTCCAACCATACTCTAGCCTCTACCAAATAGGTGTCCGAGTCACATAGATACCTAGGTGTTCGGAATGATTTGGAAAACCAAGTGCCAATAGTGTGAAATTCCTCTTTCTGAGATCACATGGTTTGGTTTTCCCTTGTACATGGTTTACACTAACTGTGCTCCAACCATGCAACTTGTATAGGATGTCACGATTTCCCTTCCTTTAATTTCTTGATCCTCCATAATACCCTTGATCCTCCTCATACACTTGTTAAACATTTAATTATCCAAATTTAAGGGATTAAAACCAAAATTTAAACAATAACATACCTCCACAAATTCTGGGATCATACATACTGTGCTAGCACCCAAAGATTCTAAAGGTGATGTTTAGAGGATTGTGGAGCACATGGGGATCACTGCTAGAGGGAATCTATACTTGATTCCTACTAAAAAATTATATTATGATGTTGAAACATTGTTTGATTCTTCAATAATGAAATAATTGATCTCAAGGTAATTATTTAACTTTATTAATTAATTATAAATTATATGTGATAATCCTGTATTCTGGTTCTGGTGTTCTAACATCAATTAATCATTTATTCAATTCCATTGGTCATGGAGTTTATGAAATATGTACATCTCAAATTAATCATCGACCATAAAAAATGAGTTGGGCATTCCACATATGGTGCTTCTACTGTACCCAGAACCATCAAGAGAATCCCACCTCGATCATCTCCTATATATATAATCAAGGGTCAAAGTGTCCCTCTCCTAACATATGATATATACATCTTATGTACATAAAATCCCTTGGGGGTGTTGAGAATCCCACCAAAATTCTCTCATATATACACCTGATCAGGGTTTAAATCATCCTTCCAAGATCATATCATATATATATCTTATTGGGGAGTAGATTATCCCTCCCAGATCATATTATATATATATATATATATCATTAGGGGTAGAGAATGCCTCTCAAATCATCTCTTATATATATATATATATATCATTGGGGGTAGATCATCCCTCTTATATCACATCTTGTGTGTGTGTGTGTGTAATTGGGGGTAAGAGTATCCCACCCATAGCACATCATCGAGGGGAATATAACTCACCTAATAATATCTCATATATCATATAAAAAGGAATAGTGCATGACCTATAATATCTCATCAAGTGAAATAACACCCACTTTGTAACTTCTCGTGTAATAATCAAGGGGCCAAAATCTACCTCAAAATATCTCATAATAATAATTTGGGGGTCGGAGTCCACTCTTTAGCACCTCATATCATGATAACATGGATTTTCCATCCACTCCAACTCTTCACACATAACCAAGATCGACCTCTTGAGTTCACAACCTATCACCATCTCTACATACATACAAGGCCACATTCAGGATAGCATCACAATACTACCCCTATTTGGATTCAAACTAAGATTGAGGTACCCACCATGGTCCCCTAAGTCACATCATAGAATAAAGACCATACTTAGGTTCCTCTACTTCATTTCTAACTCTAGGATGAATCCTTTAACATTGAGGGGATAAAATTCCTTAGCATCATTATGTTCATATCATGAACTCACTATAATTATAGAAAAATCCACACCATCATCACTCTAGAACATTGGCATAATTCCCCTCTCACTTTCCAAGTCATCATAGGTTATTAATCTCATTCCCAACCTATAAATAATCCTTATCAGGAAATTCCCACTCAAGTACTCATGTACTAGTGGGGGAGGAACACTCTCCCTACACTCCAATCAACGAGCCCGTGGGTTAGAAGTTATCTATTGGTTCCATCCTATCCTACTCAATCCAATCATTCGTAATCACACACTATCCTTCACAAGTATTTATCTAAGGTCATCAATACATGGTACACTATGTTCTATTTATTTCATTTATACCCCTCTAGGGTTGTTTTTATTTTTTCTCACACATTTATGATCAATATCAAGGCGATTGGTACCTAAGGCACTAAGTAGTGTCTGAATTTCTATCTTGTCCCTTAACACATTGTTTATTTCATAGAATTTAAACAATACATTTCATTTTTAAATAAAATGTTAATCATACAAAAGTGGCATGAATTAATATCACATGATACATAACAATATGCATAAAATTAGGGAGATGGTCAAGGGAATACCTACCTTATACAAAGTAATTACTTTTAAGAAATATTTAACACTATCACCTAAGCTTATCCAAGCCTCATTTAAGATCGCATCACCTCCCAAGATCCTATATCAATCCATAACTCCCAAATAATTAATTGTAACAATTCATAATTAATTTTTTAATTTAATTAAAATAGGAATAATTTCTTAAAACTATCTTGGTCATCTAACTACCTCAATATCACTAATATCCAGGCCAAATGGTCTACGATGTACTCTAGACCCAATGCCAATAAATATACCTAATAAATAACATTTATTTATCTATCAGTTTCATCAATACTACTTTAAAACCCTATACAAATTCATATACCATTATACATCCAATGAAATAGAGAGCTATGGAATTTTCTCATTCTCCTGAGACATACTCAATATACACCATGAAAAAACCCCATAATTCTGAATAACTTACACAATGATCCAAATGAAAACATAGCCAAATCATTAGCTATAATCATACTTAAATAAATAGATTTTAAAGGAATATATAACATGTAATAAAAAGGGAAATCACTATAAATCCATATAAAAACCCTCTCAAAACACCCAGATCGAAGAGAAACTAATAGGGGAATAAAGGAGTAATATAGGTTCAACCCTCCCCCACTTTCATATCTGAGAGGAGAAATCATGAGGGGGTTTCTATTTCAAAACCCAAGAATCAAAATACTACCCCTTCTTAAAAAAATAATCCCTTTTCTTAGTCATAAAGTGACCATGGGAGTCATGGTGTGATGGTACCTTACTTGAACTATTCATGATGTGACCAAGGGGGTTGTTTTGTGATGCCTTACAGGTGGTATCCTTCCATGTGACACCCAAACCTCCCATAGAGATTCCTCATACAAAAACTAGTTCCTCATGAAGGTATCATCCCCTTTAGAAGACTCGTCATTATATAAACCTCATGCCTTGCAGCCTGACGACCTTGTGGACCGACTCCCACCATGCAGGCTTTGTGCTTTGCATTGTGACCCATAACATACTATGTTACAATTACACTAGGAAACATCCCATGTGGTGGGTTTTCATGTAATGAACAAAGGACCATAGTGTGACTTTTTATCCTCCAAAAACAACAAAGCAAATATTATAATATTTATAAACCTACTTAGTAAGGTTCATGATCACGACATGATAGATTGATTTATGGTGTGACCCATGTTCATATGGTTTGTCAAACCACTTTGAAAAGTGTATTTTTGTTGTGGTAGATATCTTCACAAAAATATATCCACATGTAAAATATTTTAATTTAAAAAAATCCATATGGATATTTATGGTGAAAATACCTCAACTTGTTAGCTACAAATATATCAGTAAATGAATCACCCAAGCCTGACTCTATCATTCAATTGAGAACATAAAACACCTCTCAAGACTCATTCTATATTCAAATCATCTCCCAAATATGTTTCAACCCTAAAATCCATATTTGAATTTGTAATCTCAAAATATCCCCTAATCCAGGGATATAAATTCAAAATTTCCTTGAATTTCCCAACTAGTATAAATATGGGTCATTACCACCTCCACACCATAGAACTTATCATCCCAACAAAGACTCATCTATCTCTTTTAAATTAACCTCAACCCATGTCAATCATTTATTGTACATTTACTCATCATATACTTAAAAAACCAAAAACCAAGGCCCCCAATCATCAAAGGATGATCCCAACACTCACCATCATCACTAGTATTGAGATGGTTCTAAACTACACCTATCTTTACCAGGAAATATAATTAAAAATAACTAATTTTTCTACAATATAATTTTGATACCAACCATAATACTCAACTAATAAAGGAAGATTCAATGAAATGGTTCTCCTCACCATAGGAATTGTCGATAAGAATGTAATTCCAATGGTCTATCAACATCCATGATGATGTTTCTAACTCACTATATCCAATTTCATGAAAATCTACAAGTCAGTCCTCCTTTGGATAATTTTTACTAAAAATACCTAGCCACCGCCACTGATGCCTCATCACATCACCTGATTTGTATGCCTAAATTCATAAGGGAAACACAGAAGCATCCACACACCTACACTAAAGTCTTAACCTGACACTTAGTGTAATTACATTTTTCTTCCCCAAACAAAAAAATATGATTACGTACTCCACTAGTGAGTAACATAAAACCTAAAATATAACTCATACATAGATCACATCAAATCCATCCCAATTCAGGTGCCTGTTCATGAACTTTACCCAATTCCACCTTCAAATCATGACTTTAATATCTACCAATGAACGAAATAAAATTAAATCTACCTACACACCAGTATCTTAATGTTATCTCAACCATCCAATGTTTTATCTCACCTCATCCACAATCCTATTAACATGGGTCCCTTATATTGTTGACTGATAATACTCTCCCCACCATAGGGGTTTTCTTATTATCACTCTACTAAATCAAACACTGATCATTCCAAAACATGCTTCATCTTTCACCATAAGTAATGATTGGACATGACTGTCCCACTCATACCCAAGAGAAAAAGGGAAAACATCCATCATTTCCTACCCCTGGATCACCCAAAACATCATCCTCTACATCCCTAGGAATTCCATTTGTGATGAAGTTAACACCCTCCAAAATCAATGATACACTCGACACTATATTTATTTCATAATGAATCTATTTGAGGAAAACCTAAACAATTCCAACATCACGTGTGTGTGTGTGTGTGTGTGTTTCACTCCTCCGAGAGCCACACTCTTCTTGTATTTTCAACACTTATCATGAAATAGGATCAACTCCACAATAAGTTTCAAGTGAAACTATCTTATAAAACCATGTATTCACACATCATTCCACCACAAAGGTCATCCATAATATTGGCTCTTAGTATCCCCCACTATCAAAACAAATAATACTCAAGTACGTGTAAACCCATGTGCTGCCTTATTGTATCATCCAATTCAAACCATCTCAATTCATATCCCATCTATCCTAGGTTCATGTTCCAAAATCACTAACTAGGATCAGTACACATAAATCTCATCTAACTTAAATGATCTCACTCAATGCTTTCTTTCCAATAATCTTAAGTAATTTTACTCATTCCAAGGACAATCTCATTATCACATTCCAACTCGGGCATCGTTACAAAACCATAAGCATCTACCCTTGTTATATCCACACTAAATCCAACTTTCTATGTTCTCTATCTTCAATATCATCAAGACCCCACCCAAATAAACAAGTTTAGAAATACCATTAATCCTTCCTACTAAAACCAAGACCCAAAACCAACCACCTCCAATTCTTAATATCAAAAAAACACAATACATCTCTCATGCCTATACCATATGTCTAATTACAATTCTCACACATCAATAACAATAAAAAGGAATCTAACCAAGCCTCAAATCCTTAATAGAACTCATAAGTATAGGCTAACCATTATATTGTTTTATCTTCATATATCATAGGTCATCTCAATAGAAGTTGGAAAACACCCTCGTAATCAACCATAGAACTCAACTCACTAATATCTTGAGTCACTTATCCAAAGCACTAGGATCTTCCAAATACTTTATAAATAATTTCTTTTATAGGTCACAACTCATGGGAAAAATCTTTTCCTGCATCTCGGATATCATAAGGCAACCCACATACCAAAACATACACTATAAGGTTCTCACATATGCATATACATATCAGAAATCACATGCCAAGTTATCAGCCCACTCCAAGTCACTAATCCTCACATAGAATTCAAATACCAGAATACCCCCTCTGGGATCTAGATCAAATCTATCAACATTTAATAAATCACCCAATGATGATCCTTGTCGAGTAAACCATGGTCAGCCAGTTTATTTAGGTATAATTCCACCAAGAATCTATATGGGAAAACACCATATAAGTTATTATTGACACTTTAGGTGACAAAAAATATTTACAATCACCTGTAAGGTATTAATCACCAAGTAATCTAATGATCATACTAAATCAAAAAGGGCCACTATATATCCCTACATAGAGGTACCTTATATCCATCATTATAGAACATTACATGCTAGGATCCAGATGACCTATCATCAATGAAAATATACCATGGTCCAACTGAATATAACGAAACCAACAAGTTATATAATAAAAAATCATATATGTTATTGTTGACACTTTAAATAGTTGATACCTCATCATTATTCAAATCAATAATATGAATGAACAAAAAATGTAATGTTATTTTTTCATGCCATGAATGATTCGTGTACAAAGGTGTTGGATCCCCAATGAGTTGTGTTGGATTAATTGACAATAAGTAGTTTGTTGAAAATAAGGTTTATTGACAATATTCATGGAGTGAAGTTGGATCTATCGATAAGAATATGATTGTTGAGAAAATATTTATTTAAAATGATTCTTGTGTTGTAGTCTCCTAATATAGGAAAGGCCAAACCCATGGTCAGCTAGTGTAGTGAAGAAGAAGGAGGAATCGAGTGCAACCATTCTCATAGCCCAGGGCGTATTGATAATACATTTCCCAACATGGGAAATGATAAAGGTACCACACTATGGTAATACCCAGGGTAATTGTTTAGATAACTTATGCCAAATGGTCAAGGACAATATGGTCAATTAGTAAGCTATGGTTAAGATGATATGACATCTTAGAGACTTTCAGTATAAAGAAAGCAAACACAGGATAGTCCACATCATAGAGGAAGGCGTAGTGGTCTGAGAGTATCCTAGTGAAACACTGGTAAGTCCATTATTGGTGTGGTAGCATCTAAATATGGTTGTGGTCATTAGGTGGAGTTGAAAGTAAAATATACAAACAGAAGGTAACCACTCCATAGTCATCATAATGTTGAGGCCAAAATAGTGGAAGGTTTTCCACTATTCCATGGTGAAGGGCGATTTGATGGGTGATGTGTATAATTCATGAGAATTCATTACGGTGATTTAAGAGCGGTTCTTGATTGCATCATACATTGTGTGTCTTGGATTTAGACTATGATATTAGTCTGAATCGAAGTAGTTTTTAGTATTCAAGTTATTTTTTTAAATAAATAATTAAATCCATGATTCCCAGTGAAAATAGGTCCAAAAAGAAATTTCATTAACTACAATTATCGTATTTATCCTGGAAGGAGTTATTGGAATTTCGAATGACCTAATTAGGTGTAGGAATATATCCATTTATTGGATCATGATCTCTTTATTAATATTGGATATATGTTATTGTAGGAGGAAACCAAGAGAGAAACTATGTGCATACATTTTATATTTCAGTGAAAATGATAAAAGGTGATTATTCACTCAATGAGAACATTTGTAGAAGAAGATGAATGAGAAGAAGAATTATAGTGTCCTTTTTTAAAGAAAAAGGTATTGTACAAGGAGGAATTCAAATATTGTGAATGAGAGTCAAGAAGAATTCAATGAAACCCATATATATTTAGTGTAACCATGAAATATATGTTGGTGAAGGGACCTATATGTCCATAAAATTTTTGGATATCCTACCTTGAATCAATGAGAAAAGGTGGAGGAAGATGGACAAGAGACAAACAAAATTAGTGATACAAAGTGAAGGAAGCGATCCTTAGGTGATAGTAAGTTAACCCAAAACATTATAGGGAAGTGATCCTAATAAATGAGTGACCTAGACCCAACCCTTCCATTTTTCAGTACAGATTGTAGATTTTGGTGCATGGGGCATTATCAATGCATGCTCCTTGGATGTAGCCCAATGAGGGTGAACTAAGTAAATTCTTTATGTACTATTTACTTTAAACATGCATAGAAATGGTGGGTTAATAAATATTAATAAATATCTGATAATAAGGGGTGTTCAAGTGAATAATTAATTCAATAAAGTTAATCAAAAGAGAAAAATGTTTTAACCGTAATGTTAAGAGGCCAAGATCTAAATATGGTAGTGATATATTTAAGGTAAAGTATTCAAATTGGATTTGACTTGCACTCCCTGACTCACCCCTACCCCTCTAGTAATATCTCACCTAAGAACCTATTAATGGATGAAAAAGTGGTATCATAGGGATATGTTTATATTTTTTAGATTTTTTACTCTATCATGATCCAATGATTTATTAAAATTTAAGTTTAATCTTACTATTATTTTCTCCATTACCATGGATAAGGTAGAGACTTCAATGAATAAGTATAAATCTTATAAAATACCACTTTTTGGAAGTACTTATAAAAAAAGAGAGATCATTTGGAATGAGACATATAGCCCAAAATGGAAGGTATTAACTTCTCAGATAATGACTTTATACATTAATTTAATGTTGTTAGAGTAATTTAAAATGAACCATGTATACCAATTTATGTTGGAACATCATATTTTGAGAAGATTATAAGGATTACAAGATGGAAAGAATCATATTTATCAAAATAATTGTACCATCAATTAAAGAAATAATGTTTGATACTTAAATATGAAAATAAGTCTCTATACATTCAGATAAAAGTATTATAAATTAATTTATAAGAGATGAGAGGTATAAAAAATATATTTTTTAAGTTAAAAATGACCTCAGAGATAAGAACAATTCTCAAAAAATAAGAGTTGAAGATGATATCCAAAAAGGTGGAATAACTCAAATCAGATTCAAAATAAAAGTGACTAAACTCAAAATAGGTTTATAATATTATGGAATATAATGATGAGAAATATGGCGACATGGATGAAGTGGTTGAGGAGAATAGAAGGATATAATAAGATAATTTATGATCCAAATACTCTATTTCTAAAATGAAATATAAAATTATGTTATAAGAGAACATGTTGGATAATATAAACTTATCCATGGAAGAAGAGATGTCTAGTGGGAAGACTCTCACGGTATAATTGAATACTCAACTTAAAATAAGGATCAAGAAGATTCAGTAGTTGTAAGATAAATTAGACTTAACCAGGAAACACTTAGATGTTAAGGGTAAGCCTAAACTTAAGAATTATTTACTTTTTTTATTTGATCACCCTTTTTTAGGTGATGAACAAAGAAAAAATAAGTGTTATATCTCTAAGGATAAACATGAAAAAAATTTCCTATCAAAAATACCATACTAAATTGGAAAATCTGTATTTGGATATAAAGGACCTCATCCATGTAATGAGAAGAATAAGAAGATATGCATTCCCAAGAAGAGAGAAAATGTAGTAGGTACCATGAATAGTTTCAAAAGATATTCTATAAAATGTAGCGAAATTTGGAAAAATCCTATAAGAATCTAAATAAATATGTTTAATTTGTGTAGGATAATTGGTCACACTTATTGTCTTTTTTTTGAAGAATGGGAATACATTATATGACAACCCTGATTTTATTACAATATTAAACTTGATTTATTACATAAAACTTCACTTGATGAAATAAAGAAGATAGAGAGGTTTAGTGTCTTTGGGGCTTAGGATCATTACATAAAAACTTAAAACATGAAATACAATATCATTATTGAAAACTTCATTTACATGACCACTACATTCCCTCGTACTTAGCATTGCATGGGATAACCTGAGGACATGCATAAGAAAAGGGTGAGCTATAAAGCTCGGTAAGGGAGTACACATGGAATAACATGAGGAGTAAAATACATGTTAGACAATAGGAATATCAATAGAGAATAATAAAAACATGAACATAAAGGCATGATAAAGCATGATAATCATAACATGGAAATGTGGCAACAATACTTAACATGGAATTAGCATGAGCCAAGGCTCATTGCACATGGATCATGAGTAAATCCCCATTGCACATAAAGAACGAGTAAACCCTCATTGCAATTGAATTAGCATGAGTAAACACTCATTGCACATGACGTATCATGATACTATACTTTACCCAATGCATTGGGGTGCTATAAGGGCGCACCCTTCTTAAATATTTCATTTCATGCATAAGTGTGCCACATGGATCATAAAACATGAATTCATAAAACATAATCATTTATTCCAAGATAAAGGAATGTGGAATTCATACATGAAACTTTACAATCAATATGTAAATTTGCATAAAGGTGAATACCCTTGATGGAGAAATGGGCATGGTATTCGCTACACAATGACATTGGCTTAGAAAATCGATGTGATTTCGGCAGCGTAACGGCGTGACATAAGAATTAATAAAAAAAGGTTAATGAGAGGGAAAGGGGTTACTCATCATATTTACATGTAATGGACAGTAAGTATTTCATATAGATATATGTCCCAACAATTGTAATGGAATTTAGATTCCTGATACAGAAGTATTGCTTGAATTTAAAAGAGGAGAGAGAAGTTCCTTTCGGAATTTTGGCATAGTAACGTGTGTACATGGGAGGCATTTAATGAGAGAGAAATGGTCTCC
The DNA here is from genome assembly GCA_963277665.1 of Viscum album. Lineage (NCBI taxonomy): Eukaryota > Viridiplantae > Streptophyta > Magnoliopsida > Santalales > Viscaceae > Viscum > Viscum album. Next base: position 183,115,269 of record OY728155.1, on the reverse strand, counting down.
CATAATTAAAAAATAAAGAGGGAAGTATGAGGGAGGTGCAAAACCATACCCCAAAATTTATAATTGAAATTAAAAGGGCAAAACAACTTAAAGAAAATTGGACAAAAATGAGAAAGGAAGAAAAAACCCGTACTTGGAAGTGTGCTTCCAAAGGATAGAGAGAGGCTTGTGAGAGGATTATTGGGAGATTGGGGAACCTTGGGAGGATTCTAGAGAGATTAGGTCAGAGGTTGGACGAACTCCAAGGGCTTTTATTGGGGAGGAAGTGGGAGCTTGGGTGGTTTATATAGGAAAGGTGAGGGAATTTCTTATTATTTAGGTTTGGGACCCCTTATATTAAATTAATCCAAACCACAAACCATCACTTGGTTTTTCCCATGTTTTTTGGAAAAGGGAGGAGGAAAAAAATATTTTATAAGGCTAAAGTCCGAACTTCTTAAAATAATAAGGTTTCTTATGTGGACGTGAGTCACACTCCCATGTAAATTAATTTAAAAAGGCAAAGTGTTGAATAAGTCTTGAGGGGTCCATTAATGTTTTGAAAAGTAAGTCAAAAAAACCCAAAATCACATTATTTTAATGTTAAAACATATATTTTCCTAAAATTAAGATTATAGTATTTTATTACATCACTATTGGGTCCTTATGATGTCATAAAACACATTATATATTTAAACGGTATTTAATTTTTACCCAAAAATTTGACTGTCTCAGAAAATTATGAAAAATTCAACGTTGGATAATTTCGACATCCTGATTCCAAAAATAACATTTATTTTATCTTACTAATTTTCTAAATATGTAAATTTTCACTTTTAAAATAAAAAATGACATTTATCGAAAATTCACGGGTTTTGACAAAAATGGCTTTCAAACCTTAATAAAAATTTTAATTGCATTCATAAAATTATAATATCATTTATATTTAATAAAAATTAATTTAATAATAATATTATTATTTTATTAAAATATTATTTAATTCAAAAATCCCTTAATTTAATAAAATAAATTTCTTAATTAAATAATAACTAAAACAACATTTTTACTTTAAAAACTATTTACAATGTATCAAAAATGACTAGAAATTATATTCATTATTATATACAAAAATAATGTACATGAACATAGTACTACTTATTTGCTACATAACCCCTTAAAACAACTGCATAAGACCTAAGGGTAAGGTCTGCGATGGTGATAGACTCTTGGGGTGGCTCGGATAACATCGCTCGAGTGCTAATCTCTATCAACTTCCACTTCTCACGTAGATGGTCCCATTCGACCTTGACATTATGAATCTCATCTTGGTCTTGGTCAAGAGCGAATCCCAATGATGCCACCTCTTTTCCAAGCTCCGAAAAATGGGCTTCGTTTGGGGAAATTCTACTGGATGAGGTCATCGCTTCTTTTGTCTAGGTAAATTGGATTTGTTAAAGTCCTATATTTATACTAATCATGTGATTACTGTTCAACGGCTATATTAGCAATGGTCAAAATTCATAACATAAAACCAAAGAAGTTGAAATCTTATAAAAACATTTTTTATAAAGAGACATTTAACTGGATCAAGAGGGATTTTCCATTAATGAAAATTTGGGTCGTTACAATATTCACCCTTAAGAAATTTCACCCTAGAAATTTTCCTTTTCCCACACTAAAACAAGTGTGGGAAACTCAGCTTCATCATATCCTCTGATTCCCAAGTCGCTTCTTCAAACTTGTGGTTTCTCCACAACACCTTGACGAGGGTCATTGTTTTATTTCGTAGAACTTTTTCTCTATGATCTAAGATCTTCATTGGTTGCTCCTCATAAGAAAGATCATCTTCCAATTGTACCACCTCAGAAGAGAGTACATGTGAAGGGTCTTGTATGTACTTCCTTAATAGGGATACATGAAAGACATCATGCACCTTGGCCATGGTAGGTGGAAGTGCTAGTCGATAGGCCACCGCCCCAACACGATCAAGAATCTCGAAGGGGCTGATGTACCTTGGACTTAACATCCCTTTCTTTCCAAACCACATGAACTTTTTCCATGGAGATATGCGTAGAAACACCATGTCTCCAACTTTAAACTCAAGGTATCATCGACGAATATCTGAATAACTCTTCTGTCGACTCTGGGATGCCTTGATATGCTGCTGAATGGTTTTCACCTTCTCCACCATTTCTTCGACCATTTCTGGTCCAAGCAGCTTACGTTCACCGACCTCATCCCAACATGTCGGTGTTCTCCACCTTTTCCTATACAGGGCTCTATATGGTGCCATTTGGATGCTTGAGTGGAAACTGTTATTATAAGAGAACTCAACCAAAGGAATATGTTGATCCCATCCTCCTTTAAAGTCCATTGAGAATGCTCTCAACATGTCCTCAAGTGTTTGGATAGTCCGCTCGGATTGTCCATCAGTTTTAGGATGATAGGTCGTACTGAAGTTCAGTTCAGTATTCAGATCATGTTGAAGACTCTTCCAAAACTTAGAGGTGAGTCTTGGATCTCGGTCAGACACAATAGATAGTGGTACTCCATGCAACCTTACCACTTCCCTGATATATATCTGTGTCAGTTGATCCAATGAGAAATCCTCCCAAATAGCAATGAAGTGTGCAGTCTTTGTAAGATGATCCACAACAACCCATATTTTATTGTTGCCTTTGGATGTCCTTGGAAGTCTGGTGACAAAGTCCATAGTGATGTTCTCCCATTTCCATTATGGTATGGGCAATGGTTTCATCATCGCCTTAGACTTCTGTCTCTCTTCCTTCACTTGCTGACACACCAGGCACTTCGATGTATATTCAGCGATCTCCTTCTTCATATTATCCCACCAAAAGTTTTCCCATTGATCTCGATACATCTTTGTGCTCCCTGGGTGAATAGAGAAATTTGAACTATGTGCATCATCCAAATGTTCCTTCTTCATATCTGGACTTGATGGAACACATAGTATTTTCCCAAACTACACAATTCCTACTTCATTAACATTAAACTCCGAGGATTTCCCTTTTTTGATAGCTTCCACTTTTTCCTGAATTCCCACATCATCCTTTTGAGCATCCTTTTCGAAAAGAGATGGTTGAGCAATCATTTGTGAAAGGATTGATGATGTTCCCTTCTTTATGATTCCCACGTCCATCTTCATCAAGTCTAAGAAGATTGGATCCTTCTCAATTCTTATCATTGATAGAATCACTGGATCCTTTCTAATTAGGGCATCTGCCACCTTGTTCGCTTTCCCATGGTGGTAATGTATTGAACAGTCATAATCCTTGATGAGCTCTATCCATCTTGTCGGGTTCATATTAATCTATTTCTATGTGAATATATATTTAAGACTCTTGTGGTCAGTATATATCTCACATTTCTCTCCATAGAGATAAAGCCGCCAGATTTTCAAGGCAAAGATCACCGCCGCCAACTCCAGATCATGCGTTGGATAGTTTCACTCATGGATTTTCAACTGCCTTGAGGCATAGGATATCACTTTATCATTCTGCATTAGCACACAACCTAATCCCTTCATTGAAGCATCACTGAATACCACAAAAAGCTCCGCACTTGTGGGTAAAGTGAGCACAGGTGTAGTGATAAGCCTCCTTTTCAACTCCTTAATGCTTTCTTCACATTCATCACTCCATGAAAACTTTACTCCCTTTCGACTTATCTTGGTAAAAGGGTTGGAAAATCATGACAAATTTCTCACAAATCATCGATAATATCCAGCTAACCCCAAGAAGCTACGGATATCCGTTACCGATGTTGGCCTCGGCCATCCCTCAATTGCATCTGTTTTGGAGGGGTTCACAGATATCCCATTGCTTGGGATGATATGGCCCAAGAATGAGACCTCCTTCAACCAGAACTCACACTTTAGGTACTTTTCATAGATCTTCTACTTGTGCAAAGTCTCTAATACAGTTTTTAAATACTCCTCATGATCCTCCTTGGTTTTGGAGTATATTAGAATATCATCAATAAAGACTACCACAAATTTGTCAAGGTAATCTCTAAAGACTCTATTCATCAATTCCATGAATATTGCTAGATCATTAGTGAGTCTTAATGTCATTACTATGATTTCATAGTGCCCGTACCTTGTACAAAAAGAAGTCTTGGGGACATCTTCCTTCTTCACCCTTACTTGATAATATCCCGACCGCAAATCCACCTTAGAGATGTATTGTGCTCCACGCAGCTAATCAAAAAAGTCATCGATTCTTGGGAGAGGATACTTGCTCTTTATCGTGATTTTGTTAAGTTCATGATAATCGATGCAAAGCCACATTGACCCATCCTTCTTCTTGACGAATAGGACTGGTGCACCCCATGGTGAAGCACTTGGGCATATAAACCCTTTATCCAGATTCTCATGTAGTTGTTTCTTTAGCTCTTCAATCTCTACAACAACCTTTCTATACGGATTCTTGGATATTGGTAGCGCCCCAGGTATAAGTTCAATTGAGAACTCACCATCTCTTCTAGGAGGAAGACCAGGCAGTTCATCGGGAAACACTTTCGCGGATTCCCTCACAATAGGCATTTCTTCATGGATGGATTCTTCTTTGGACTCAACCATCTGATCCAGATACGCATGCTCATAGGGCAGTAATATCAATGCTTGAGATGATGGAGCGAAAGGAGATTCATCTTCCTCCTGACACATGTAAAGAATCAGGGGTTGATTCTCTATATGGAGTGTGATTTCCCTCTCCCGACAATTTATGTTGGCTCTATATAAGGAAATCCCATCCATGCCAAGAATTGCATCAAATTCCACCAGAGGGAGTATGATGAGGTTCGTCGGGAAATTAAATCCACAGATTATAACAGGGGAGGACTTATACTCATGGGATGCAATGATTTCCCCATTTGTTGTACTCACCGACATCTTTACTTCCATGATTTGTGGTGGTGTTGGGATTGTTCTACTAAACTTTCGAGATATAAAAGAATGTGTAGAACCTGAATCAAAAAGTATGTTCGCTATTCTTGAATGCATCACTAGTGTACCTGTCACCACTTCATTGTCGGGGTTCACTTTGGCAGAAGTGATGGAAAAAAGCTCTTCCTTTCTGTCTTGGAGGTTGTTGGTTGCCTCAAAAAACCCTTGGATTAGGCACTGATTTGAAAAATGACCAGGTTCTTTGCATTTGTATCATTGAACAATGTGTTGAGGTTCGAATGGAGCATTTCTCTCCTCTGTTGCAGCCGCAGGTCCTTCTTGCCGACAGTTAACAGCTAGGTGCCCTTCTCTTCCACACCTGAAGCATTTTCCCGTCCCCTTAAGGAAATTTATAGGGTTCTTCTTTCCGCACTTATGGAAAGTGGGGTGCTGGATCTTCTTAGCATCATTGGATTTATCCATTGGACCGCCAGCATTGAAGTCCACCTTACACTTCTTATCCTCATGATACCCCTGTGATTCCCTGATCTCCATTTCGACCTTGAGGGCACATCAGACAATTTCCTCATAGTTGTCGAAGTCACGGATTACTAATGATTTCCGAAATCTAGGCTTCAGCCCACCAAAGAAGCGGTTAACCTTGCATTCGGGGGTAACAACACAGCTGGAAGCATATCGTGCAAGCCTTCTAAAGTTTACCTCGTACGCTCCAACAGATTCTTCATCTTTTTGCTTGACGTAAAAGAAGTACCTTTCCATCTTAAGCTGGAGGGTGCACAGAAAATATTTATCAAAAAACATCTTTTGGAAATCCTTCCATTCCAACACTTCGATCTCCTCCTCAGGATTCGTAGTTTTGATCAACATCCACCATTGATAAGCTTCACCCTCCATACGATAAGCCTCTAGGAGAACCTTCTCTTGTTTAGAACATTTGAGGATGGAGAATATCTTTTCAATGGATTTGATCCATTGTTCAGCAATCGTGGGATCAGATGATCCACTAAGAGTAGGAGGCCTTTGTCTCATGATGCTCTCGATAGCGACTTGTTCTTTCTTAGGGGGGTTTGGAAGTTCCTCTTGACCTGTGTTTCTATTTAATTCTTGATTTAGCTGAGAGAGAAGCATGACAAAGTTCACAATTCCTGCTCCCATTGGATTGGGCATCTCATTAATACTGTCATCACACTAATCTTCACATCGGTTGTTAGTCCGAGTCCTCCTATTACTGGCCATTGGCTGGAATAAAAGGAATGTTAGGGGGTAACACATAAAGGGTAATCCAAAGACAAAAGTTGATGACATATAAATAAACTTTCATTTCCTTAACTCATGAGTCTATAGGCTTCAATATAGGAATTTCATGGTCTACTTTCTAACATATATTCTTAGGGGCATTTTTTCAATTCCCTTAATAATGGTTTATACTAAGCTTGTGAATTTATCAAAAAATATCCCCCGGGAGTGTCGTAACCAAGAGTGCAGCAAGGACCATTTTCGTTCACCAGTTCCCGTTCGAGTCTAGCTCAAAGCGGTGTTTTCAGGTTTTACCCCTAGGATACATCTGTGCCAGAGCCGCCTCTACCTGATCGTATCCAGACAGGGATGTATTTGTCTGATAAACCACTTACTCAGTACTTACCAAAACTTAGGTATATTTTTATTATACTTAGTCTTGTCTCTAGGGCTTTACTATGGTTTCCTAATCCTAATCCCAAAAATAACTAAACCTATCCTCTGATACCAAATATGAAACCCCTGATTTTATTACAAACATAAACATGATTTATTACATAAAACTTTAGTTGATGAAACAAAGAAGATTGAGAGGTTTAGTGTCTTTGTGGCTTAGGATCATTACAGAAAAACTTAAAACATGAAATACAACATCTTTATTGAAAACTTCCTTTACATTACCACTACATTCCCTCGTACTTAGCATTGCATGGGATAACCTGAGGACATGCATAAGAAAAGGGTGAGCTATAAATCCCAGTAAGGGAGTACAAATGGAATAACATGAGGAGTTAAATACATGTTAGACAATAGGCATATCAATAGATCATAATAAAAACATGAACATAAATGCATGATAGATCATGATAATCATAACATGGAAATGTGGCAACAACACTTAACATAGAATTATCATGAGCCAAGGCACATTGCACATGGAGCATGAGTAGATCTTTATTGCGCATAAAGCACAAGTAAACCATAATTGCACTTGAATTAGCATGATTCAACACTCATTGCATATGACTTATCATGATACTATACTTTACTTAATGCATTGGAGCGCTATAAGGGTGCACCCTTCTTAAACATTTCATTTCATGCATAAGTGTCCCACATGGATCATAAAACATTGATTCATAAAACATAATAATTTATTCCACGATAAAGGAATGTGGAATTCATACATGAAAATTTACAATAAATATGTAAATGTGCATAAAGATGAATACCCTTGATGGAGAAATGGGCATGGTATTCACTACTCAATGACATTGGCTTAGAAAATCGGTGTGATTTCGGTAGCGTAACGGCATGACATAAGAATTCATAAAAAAAGGTTGATGAGAGGGAAAGGGGTTACTCATCATATTTATATATAATGGATAGTAATGAGTTCATATAGATACATGTCCCAACAATTGTAATGGAATTTAGATTCATGATACAAAAGTATTGCTTGAATGTAAAAGAGGAGAGAGAAGTTCCTTTTGGAATTTTAGCATAGTAACGAGTGTACATGAGAGGCATTTCATGAAAGAGAAAGGGTATCCCATCATTCAAACATAAATAGGAAAGTATGAGGGAGGTGATAAACCATACCCCAACATTTATAATTGAAATTAAAAGGGTAAAACAACTTAAAGAAAATTGGACAAAAATGAGAAAGGAAGAAAAAACCCTTACTTGGAAGTGTGCTTCCAAAGGCTAGAGACAGGCTTGTGAGAGGCTTCTTGGGAGCTTGGGGAACCTTGGGAGGATTCTAGAGAGAGTAGGGTAGATTTTGGACGAACTCCAAGGGCTTTTAGTGAGGAGGAAGTGGGAGCTTGGGTGGGTTTATATAGGAAAGGTGAGGGAATTCTTTATTATTTAGGTTTGGGACCCCTTATATTAAATTAATCCAAACCACAAACCATCCCATGGTTTTTGCCCATGGTTTTTGGAAAAGGGAAGAGCAAAAAAAATATTTTATAACTCCAAAGTCTGAACTTCTTAAAATAATAAGGTTGCTTATGTGGAGGTGAGTCACACTCCCATGGAAATTAATTTAAAAAGGCAAAGTATTGAATAAGTCTTGAGGGGTCCATTAATGTTTTGAAAGTAAGTAAAACAAACCCAAAATCACATTATTTTAATGTTTAAACATATATTGGCCGAAAATAAATATTATAGTATTTTATTACATCACTATTGGGTCATTATTATGTCATAAAACACATTATATATTTAAACGGTATTTAATTTTTACCCAAACATTTGACTATCTCAGAAAATTTTGAAAAATTCATCGTTGGATAATTTCTACATCCTAATTACAAAAATAACATTTATTTTATCTAAATAATTTTCTAAATATGTGAATTTTCACTTTTAAAATAAAAACTTACATTTATCGAAAATTCACGGGTTTTGACAGAAATGGCTTTCAAACCTTCATAAAAAATTTAATTGCATTCATAAAATTATAATATCATTTATATTTAATAAAAATTAAATTAATAATATTATTATTTTTTTATTAAAATATTATTTAATTAAAAAATCCCTTAATTTAATAAAATAAATTTCTTAATTAAATAATAACTAAAAACACCATTTGTAATTTAAAAACTATTTACAATGTATCAAAAATGACTAGAATTATATTCATTATTATATACAAAAATAATGTACATGAACATATTACTACTTATGTGTTACATAACCTCTTAATACAGCCGCATAAGACCTAAGGGTAAGGTGTGCAATGGTGACAGACTTTTGGGGTGGCTCAGATAACATCGCTCGAGTGGTAATCTCTATCAACTTCCATTTTTTCCATAGACGGTCTCGTTCAACCTTGACATAGTGAAGCTCAGCTTGGGCTTGGTCAAGAGCGAAGCCCAAGGATGCCACCACTTTTCTGAGCTCCGAAAAATGGGATTCGTATGGGGCAATTCTACTGGATGAGGCCATCACGTCTTTTGTCTGAGTAAATTGGATTTATTAAAGTCTTATATTTATACTAATCATGTGATCACTGTTCAAATGCTATATTAGCAGCGGTCAAAATTTTTAACATAAAACCAACAAATTTGACATCTTATAAAAATATTTTTCATAAAGAGACATTTAACTGGATCAAGAGGGATTTTCCATTAATGAAACTTTGGGTCGTTACACATTAATATTGTAAAGCTAGTGAAAAGTTTGAGAGATTTAGTTTTTCAGAATTGAAAAATTAGAATGGATATTATTTAAAAAATTATAATCTTACTAATGATGGCTCAAGTAGAATATTAATATGAAATTTAGTAGGGATTAAAGGAACATATCAACATGCATACTTTGGAAGCATTGTTCCTTTGAGAGAAACATTTGAAAGATTATATGAATAATACTCCTTTATAGAATCTGAGGTAATTAAACTCTCTATTTTTTCCCCTAAATCTCATATATGATAAAGAGATAATAAAATGGTTTTGAGGAAAGAAAATATATCATTTGATGATGAAACTAAAAAGGCCCATGAGAAAGGTACATCCTAAAGAAAGTTAATTATTAGAAAACCTAATAATGATTCTTGTAAAAACTCAATAATTTAGTATATAATTACATTTAATTTTATAATATGATTGATGTATCAGGACATACACAATACTGAACTAAAAAACACAATACATTAAAAAATTAAATTAAAAAATATGATCATTATAAACTTATCCTTTTAAATTGGTGCGTATAAAAAGGAGTAAATGTATTATAAACTCAATTAGAATAATAGGTAATATATAATCAATCAGCATGATTCTTCCTTATAAATCCTATTTTTTAGTTCTTGGGAAAGAGGTGGTGTCATTGGGGTTTTCCCTAGACTAAGCTCAAGCTGAACTCTGATGGGTGCAGCTTGAGAAAAATAATTTTCTGGAAAAGATTAGGCTTGTAGAGCTCGCTATGAAATCCATGCTAGATAAATCAGTACATGTGATTGAAAATACTAGTTATCTTAACCATATATATTTTGTATAGGATTCTTTTAAGTAGAAGTTATTATAATATTAATGTATAATTATTATCTATAGAATCGAATGGGTACATCAATATAAAATTCATTTTAAGATTAATAGCTTTTAGTTTCCAAATTATGTGTTCCACTATTATATTAAACTATATCATTTTTAGATATTAATTTAATATACCTAAAATTAATTTATCTTCCATCCAATAGATATTTATTGATGATAAATAAGAATACATTCACACTATACTTAAAATTATTTTTTTCTAAAAATTATTATCCCACACCTTGAACCTTTATATTGAAAAAACATTATATGAATTTTATAATTGGAAATTAATAAAATAAAATTAATTTTTTCATTACATGTATCAAAATATAATTAGTACAAATTTTTTAATTTTTTTATAACATTGATTTTTATTAAAAAAACATGGTTTTTACAAAAGATGTGATTTTTATGATTTTATAATTATTTAGGCAAGACCTATAAGAATAAAAAAACATTTTAAGCAATAAAATATTCATTTAAGGAATAAATTTACTCAATTTAAAATATTATTTTAACTTAGAAAACCTATGTACAACATTTTTACAATTAAATTAAAACGTTACTTTAAAAATGGTTTTGAGCCTTTCTTTGAATCAAGCATTTTTAAGGTAAAATTTAGTTTTTGATTGCTTTTAAAGCCTCATTAATTTAATATCTTTTAATAAATAAATGTATTCCATGTAAATTTGTTACCATGATAATTATACCTTATACATAATTTTTTATTTTAAAAACATGTTTTGTTTAAAAATTGTTTTTAAATGATTACATGTATTTATTTTAAAATTATCTCTTTACACCTTTAGAAATTTTATTTAATAAAATTATTTTTAAATTTTAAATTATAATTTTCAAATTAGTAAGTAAGGATTATTTTAATTTTTCTCATTATAATTAACTACTACGGTTAAAAATTAGTTAACCTGATAAAAAGTAAGAAAATGTGAAATGTTTTTTACTAGAGTGAAAATCCCAAAACATGTTAAAAACATTTTAAAAATGGATAGTTGGGGTATGAATTAAAGAAACTGACCTAATTTCCTTATTTTAACCTTTTTAATCCCTTGACCCATTAATAGTTAAATAACATTGTTGAAATTCAATGGGTATTTACAAAACTACACGCAGCTTTATTTATAAAAGGGGATTACTTACACCCCTTAATGTTACACTATTTTGTTCTAATTTTAACCTTAAAATATTCAGATTATCTCCCACTATAACCCTCTCCCACTTCATTAAGCCACTAGTAACCATTATATATCATCGGCTCTTCATTTTCAAAGAGAATTACTATAAAAAATTCATGTCCCTGACATGAGTATCCACATAATCTCCGTGTCTCCTTCTTAATTTGTATTATAATAATATTTTATAACCCTATTAATATAAAGTAATAAGTATCATTAGTATACATAAAATTCATTAAATTAATCAAACAACAATTACTAATTAAATTCCCTCATCTAAGAAAAATAAAACAATATCAAACGTGTGTATGTGCAGACTACCGTCTCCACAAAACGATGTCGTTTTTTTCACCACCGCCTCTAATGGATAGTAACAATGTTTAGATTTTTGAAATTAGAATTTTTATAAATTTCATAATTATAATTTTTAATTGTTAATTTCTCATATATCTTTATTTATTATGTTCATTGAGAAATGGACTATTAATCATGCGGACTACCGCCCCCACGAGAAACGCAATTCAATTGACATCAAAACCCATCATGGATGGTTGCAAGAATAGATTTGAGGGAGCTTTATGATATTTATTAAATTTCTATGCTTCTATAAAATTTATATTATCATTATTTAAATAAAATTCCTTATGAATTAAGTCATTATAACACACTCCTGTTTGGTTCAGTTTTACCACCTACGTGAATGATTTCATAATTTTTATATCATGAATTATTGAAGAATGTCATGTAATGGTAATATAATTTTTTGTGCCAAAATACGCACAGAGGAAAATGATGCAAAGAGAAAACCAACTCCAACGAGTCTGCTTCACGAAGACCATTCACACATCAATGCACCTTGGCCTACGTGAAGCCAAAGCACCCTCCACGGTCACTGTAGAGCAAAGAGGCGTGGAGGGGTCCACAGTTACGATGCAATTGACTGGGAGCATCGCAACATAGAGGGAGCCTAATCGACCTCCTTGAGCCTAGAGAACTTGACAGAAGGCACCGTGAGCACCACACCGAGCACCTAAGAGAGCTCTGCACTGAGGAGGGGATGACGGTCGACTCCACAGTTATGATGAATTTGACGTGACCCATGGCCGTTCGCAGAGCGCCACATGAATTCTCACTAAGTTGTCCCTACTTGGCGCCGCCCTTCGCCAATAAATATTGGGCTACCCTCGAGCACCAATGATGGATACTCTGAAGATTCTCTTTATCTACTCTCAAATCACAAAGTAACTTCTTCTCTGTGAACCCTTGAGAAAAATGAGCTCTTCCAGGTACTTGAGCATTGCAAAGTACCCTTCCCTTAGCTCAAATTCAACCCATCGTCGAGCAAGGATTCCCTTCGTGGAGCCCACATGCCACCATGAAGGAAGAAGATCTTCAAGGGGAATTGGGTCTTCGCAAAGCACTCATGCTTCATGAAGTACACTCCATGAACATGTGAACCATATTCTAAGGTAGTGTCACTATGCTTCGCGAAGCACGTTGCTTTATAGTGTTATGCTTTTCAAGTTACTCTTTCTTTGCGATGTTCTACTCCGCAAAAGACTTTCCAATTCGCAAAGATCCCTCCACATGAACCTATTACCTATGTCTAGGCTAATCCACCCCACTTTGTGTAGCATACCCCTTTGTGAAGCCCCTTAAATACATGGATCACCAGAGCTTCACAAGGTCCCTTCCTATGAACAAATTTTCTTCCCAAACCCTTCTCTTGTACGACCCTCCAGGTTTGTATGAAGTTATTTCAAGGTCCCTTGGGTGGTTATTTAGGTTTCATTGCTTAGCCTTATTCTTCTTCTCATAGTCATGATAACAACTATTTCTTCTTCACATATCCATTCTAATGTTGTCCCCTCAATGGATCACTCCACAATACCCTTCACCACGACATTGTTGGTGCCTTCCCTTCACAAATGGTTAAATAATACCGGTTATGTATGTCCTAGGGGGTGGAGTGAACCCCATCGTATGAGCTGCAGGAAGTTAAAATTCCAAACACCATCATCCTCAGTAAATGACATTAAACTGTGGCCTCGTCCCATGAAACACACGTGGGGCGCCCCGTCTTCAACATTCTACTTGCCCGCTAGTCTCCATGGGAGTGAGATATTTCTCACATTGAATTAGATCCTCTTTTATGGAGAAACGTATGACTGCAGGGAAGGGAAACTATCTTGGTGTAATCCCCTAACCTTTCTTACAAGAGGTATCACCCATGATCCTCCTCCCTTCTTCGGTGCCAAATAATAGAGGGGAGACGAGCCTAGGGAACTTCATTATCCCGTCCTTGTCCCTCTAGGATTTGTCTCCATTGGGACTCCATCATGGATTAAGTCCCAATACCCATCTCCTTGTTCCTCTAACCACGCATAATCCCATGATTCCTCTCTAGGCCGCTAACCATCTGTAATCCCTTGTTTCCTCTTTGGGCCTCTAACCATGTGCAATCCCCATTCCACTTCTCACGGATGCACCTTTCACGACATGATCATCAGGTCTTTGCTGCCTCTTATTTCTCACATCGAGCCTAACTCATGTGGGATTAGAGTAATCACTGACCATGGAATCCTTCATGGGTCACCATAGCGTGTAATCCACAAACCATCCCAAACTGTGTGGACATTGATCCCTGTCTCCTAGGAAAGGTACATAGGAATCCTTCCCGAGGTTTAAGACCAACACCTTCTTGTCCCAACCCCTTCACGTAATTTCACTCATCCTGCATGATGTTAAACTGTATCCACTATCCCTAACTACATGGACATTGATCCTTGTTTCCTAAGAAAGGTACGTAGGAAGCCTCCCTAAGGTTCAGGCCCAACACCTACTTTGCTGAACCCCTTCACGGCGGTTCACTCATCCTGTATGACATTAAATTTTATCCACTATCCCTAACTTTGTGTAATTTTATCCTTGCCTCCAATAAAGGTATGTGGGAAGCCTCCCTGAGGTTCAAGACCAGAACTTGCTTGTCCAGACCCCTTCACGTCAGTTCACTCGTCCCGCATGACGTTAAACTATATCCACCATCCCAAACTACATGGACTTTGATCCTTGTCTTCTTATCAAGGTACATAGAAATCCCCTCTATGGTTCAAGACCAACACTTACTTGTCTCGAACCCCTTCATTTCGGTTAACCTTCATCCCACATGATGCTAAACTGTACGCCCCTTTTTGTCCTAAAAGATATTAAATTGTACCTATTCAAACTACGTGGGTTTTGATCCTTGTCTCCCACACAAGTTACATAGGAAGTATCCCTGAGGTCCAACCCCAATTTATGGTAATCCATTGTGTTCTCCAATCAATGGTAAGTCCTTGTGTTCCCCAATCTATGGTAAGTTATCCTATTCCCCAATCGACAGTAATTTTTCTTGTTCCCCAATAGATGGTAAGACGTTGTGTTACCCAATCGACGATAGGCTGTTTTGAACCCCAACCAATGGTAAGACGTTGGAACCCCAGTCATTGGTAAGCCGTTGTCAACCCCATAAAACAATAATCCATTGTAGCCCCAATCGACAGTAAGCCATTGTGAACCCCAACCAGTGGTAAGTCGATGGAACCCTAGTCAGCGGTAAGCCGTTGTGAACCCCAACCAGTGGTAAGCCGTTGGAACCCCGGTTAGTGGTAAGCTGTTGTCAGACCCAACCAATGGTAAGCCATTGTATCCCCATCTAATGGTAAGATATTGACATCCCCAATTGATTGTTAGTCATTGTATTTCCCAATCAGCAGTAAGCTGTTGTAGTCCACTAACTGATTGTAAGCTGTTTTAGTCCCCTTCACTGGGACCCACATATTTTCTCTTCCCCTGGGTCTTTAGGCCAACCCGAGCTACTAACCACACATAATCTCCAGTATTTCTTCGGGTCACTATCCTCTTTGTTCACCCTAATCCTATACCCCCATCCTAAACTACATGGACATCGATTCCCTTCCACATTGATATGTAGGAAGCCTCTCTGAGGTTCACGCCCATCACCCATGTCTCATCCCGGTCTCTCCCTCGAGCCTATGTGTTTCGGAAATGTAGTGCCCTATCCTTGAGGTCCTACTTCCTCTGGGTCCCATCCATATGTCCATTCTCACAGGTCACCTCCTCAAGTGTCCAGTCGCCCCACTGAACTATGTGGACATTGATTCCCTGCCATAGGGATATGTTGGAAGTCTCTTCAAGGCTCAAGAACAACATCATTGTTGCCCTCGTTTCAGATCCATCTCACTCTCCATACACTCTCAACAATCCATGTCCATCATGACTATTACCCAGGCTTCCACATCCTGGTGAGATCATGCCACCAACGTTTTTGCTTCTCCTAGCAGTAATCGGGTAGCTAACCATGCGTTAGCCCCAGCATAAGTGTTCCCTCATGGGGTTGCACCCATCTGATCAACTCCTGTCAGTGTTCTGATCAGTCTGATTTGTATCTTCTAGATGTTAAACTCATGACATACCCTATGTTAAACATGGGAAGATGAGGAAAACTTTAGAGACATGCATATTGAATAAAATTTCCCTCATTCGACGTGGGATGCCTCGGGCTCCTGCACCCTCGAGAAGCCTTGTCATAAGGGAAAGAAACTCAGATGCATCAGTGTTCCTATGTCTAGAAATTTTAGTGATGTCCAACATGACTACTCCCCCGACCAAAGGATGTTACCCTGAATGGACCCCTTGTAATGTCTAACAGAAGTATCGTAATTTACCATCATCCATGAAGACATGGAATTGGGAAGAGGTTCACAAAAGAACATCTTAAGTATACAAGGGAGACTCGGACTAGGTAACGAGTTCTGGGGAGGAATCGATGAATGGAGGAACTGAAATCCCATCATCATATTTCAATCAAGGAGAAAAAGTCCCTGAATAAGCGATGGATGTTTCCTGCCTTTGGAAAGCGGGAATGCGAGGAAAAAATTGTGCATCCTTCATAATAATGGATGTGCACCCAGGTAAAAGTGTCAGAAATAGAAATGGTGGAATTGATATAAATTTATGCTCATTCCTATGATGATTAGTAGCGTTCAAGACATAAGTAGATTAGTGTGTCACCAGATCCATGTATCCGGTGCCAGTTCCTGCCAAGAAAATAGTGGGCCTAGCGTGAACTCACATGATTTTGCGGAAGTTGAATGTTGGACATCCCAGTCTATGATGCTTTCTGTATGGATCATTCTTACCAAACATGGAAGATGGAATGGAGATGGGGAACTGGATGCCACTTTACTTATTTCAACACTAATGGTTAATATCCCTTCTTTCTAGGACCCAGGATGTCATGATAGGAAACCATTAACCGCCCACCCACCAATGTAGGGGAAAGGGCAACATCAATGCAAAAATTACATATGGCCTCTTCTACCCTGTGGCATCCTCCACATCCATAGTTGTTGGGCGCCCATGCCCCATCTATTCAACTAAATTCATTCATAGAAGGGTATTTAATGACCTCGTTTGGGAATACGAGGAGGAGGGATCATCCCAACCTTGTATATAGCCCAACAAGACCTAAAGGCTTCTATACCTCATCACTACTACCACCCCCAACACTTGTGAAGGGATCCACTTCTCCCCACTCCAATGTATAATTGTTTCGGTAGCCTCTCCTCAGAATGATTCGATAACTCCCTCCCCAACACCAATGAGGTGAGGGATGTCTGGGCCGACCCAACTGGAATCCTGCTATAGGGGCTCCCAAGGAGGTCTCCCACCTGCCGCATCAGCACTACCACCCATCCCCATGAGCTGAGGAGTAGGTGAGCTATGCACCTACACCACCGACCTCCGTCTAGTTAACCCAACGCCAGCGTTAGGCATAGGCTGAGGAGGACACCCACTGAGGGGCATCAGCATCAATGACTATTGTAGCTCGTGCCACCAATGATGCATACCATCATTATCATGTTTATGTTGAGTTGGGAAACTCATACGCACGACCCATATTGAGGCCCCAACCACCCAATGGGTATACTGAGTCGACTCTCCTGGTCACTAACATAGGTGGTGCCCATCGCAGGCCGACCCATGACATTGGTATCCAGTACGAAGGTCCTCCTCGTACCATCACCAATGAGAGTGTGGGTCCCCCATACTCCCAAACTCGGCATGGAGGTCCTCCCCATTCCACCTTAAATATGAGTGAAGGTCCTTCCCACTGCATTGACACCCAGTACAGAAGCCTCTTCTGCACCCATGACATCTGGTATGGAGTCGTTTCTCCAGTCACAAGTCGTTGATGTGAAGATGATACCCATATGATAAATCATCAGTGTGGGGGGCTTCCCCAGGTCCATACAACAACTGATGAAAGTCCTCCTCATCCCAGAAATTAGAGAAGTAGAGGTTTTACCCACTTCATGGGAACCCAACATGGAGGTCCTGCCCATGTTTAGCTCAAAAAGTGAGAGGACCCTCCTTGTACCGATGCTGCCAAAGAAAATAAGCATGGAGGACCTTCCCATGCTCCCACTAGCTCCAGCGGAGGTCCTTCCCGCTCCATAACTTCCCATAGAGACTCTCTCCATGTGTCATTCAGTGGACATGGAGGTCCTCCCTATATTCCCTTTGACATTTTTCCAGGTTCTCCTTGCACCCCAGCCTTCCCAGATGGAAGTCCTTTGCACCCCATCATCAATTCGTCCGAAGGTTCTCCTCGATGCGAAAATCTACCATGTCCCGAAGAGCCTTCCCGAGGAATTAGGGTGGGTCATCGACTCCATAAAAAGTGCACTGAGAAGATTCAGGCTGTAATTAAGCCAGTCTGCAACTTGGTTTCTAAGGTAGAATGCGATTCAGAAATGGAACCCTCACCTCGATCCTCTATGCCAATGGATGGCGTAGGAATAAGGGGTATCAGTATAATCCATCTGGAATTTGAGGTCCATCAGATTCCCACCTCCCTCCAAAGATAAATCCAAGGGGAGGAAGATCTGGCCCCTTCCCAAGGCCTCACCGTGCAATCCTCCCTATTGTCGTCATGGTCTTTCTCGACCTCAACAAGAGATCACAGAGAGTTATTCTGGGGACAGATAAAGTATGAATAAAAATATGGCCCAACACTAGTAACCACAGCCCCTACACCAGAGGCTGTGTTCAACAAACCATCTTATCAAGATGTGGTGGCTCAATCATTTCATTCATCATAGGATAGTTCGAGATGTGGTGGCTTGTCAGCTCATTCGTCGTATTCTCCATCATCCAGTCTACCATCTCGACGGTCCGCTTCAGTCCTATTATCATACCAGCATCTGACTCTAGTTGATGAGTGGGGAAACCAAGGTCCAGATCCCAAGTATTCTCAAAGTAGCTTCTGGGACATCCTTGTAGTAGATCATTTTCTGAAGATGTTCTGGCCAATTGTGATTGCAAACTTCAGTGCGCTGAAATCGCTTACTCAGGAGGAAGTCACGTGCTTTCACAAAACCCTATGGGCGACACACTTACATCTTCATTATCATTGAGTGTCTTACCCAAAGCGTCAGGTACAATTTTAGGAAATTGGCCAGAAATGTTGTATGGTTGACTTGGCTATGCTCTCTATGGCCCAGCGCCTCGAGTCACCCGGTCGCCACCAGACCCTCAAGAAACGATGTGTTCAGAGCTTTAAAGTGCTTCGTAGAATTATCATGGAGGATTTCCTCCATGTACAGGTTTATGGTTGGGGGTAGTATGCTTCCCTCCACTTCAGTTCTATCCAGTGTCAGCCCTAATTTCCAGAAGATATTGAAGATATGCCTCCAGGTAAAGTCGAGGTTAACATAGTTGATCTATTAGAGGGGGAGAATGAGCTAGAGATCCCTAACGAGAATGTAATCCTGGGGAAATTTTACAACTATTGGATCTGTAGGTAAGGGTTACTCTCCATCAGAGAAATCTACTAGGTCTTCCCATGCCCACTGAGGCATTAGTCGTCAGCGAGAATCCCAATAAGGTTAAGGAGCACCTTGGGGTTGTCAAATCCTCTGACCTATCTAGATCAGTTCAGAAGATGAAAGATGATTAAAAAAAATCCATGTTGTAATAATAGCCCACAGAGCTCAAAAAGTTAGTTGATGAAATTATTGTTGAACATGTTGTGGAGTGGCGGCCAGACTACGGTGATCCTCGGCTGGGGAAGAAGGGGAGAGTACAATAGTCCTCCGACAAATTTCCTCTAGGTGACCCTGACCTTCCTTCCCACGTAGATAGGATAGAGGCTGGAACTTTGGAAAGAGTGCGTGGTATGTTTCACCAAATCCACCCGACTGGAATGATGATCCTCGGGACCTAGATCATGTTCTACCAATCACTCCGTAGGTCATCCCATCTGCCACTCTATGAGTTATTGGGCTTGATTATCATGTTGAATAACCTTCCAATGCATTGGTGGTCAGGGAACCTCATTAAGACAGGAATCCCCGCCCAGATAATCTGATGGTTGTTCTCATTGCTCACCTTGAGGCATTGGAATCTCGATAGGTGTAAATCCCACCTGATGGCAATCCATATCTGGTATGGGTAGAAGATATGCCAGCACCCCCGGGTTTCGAAAAACCCACCTTTTCCCTTTTTAATGGGAAGGAAAGCCCACTATAGTATCTGGCCCACTTCGTCTCAAGGTTTGGACTCATGTGGGGAAATTTGGCGCAGCAACAGGCTACCAAGCTTTGGTGTTTCGTATAAACATTGGAAGGGCCGGTGTTTTTCTAGTACAATCAGCTACCCATCGGGTTAGTCGCTAGCTGGGAAGATCTCTGTAGATATTTTCTTTACCATTTCATCACAACCACCTAGAATACATGTATTTCAGACCTCTTCAAGTGTAATAAGAGGCCTGAAAAGTGCGTCATAGACTTTTTCACATGGTGGAAAGGCCTCACGTACTCCTTGGATATGCCACTGACTCAGGAAGATCTGCTGAAAATGTGTGTGGGGAATTTCAAAACCAAAATGGTCTCCACCCTTATTACTAAAAATTATTCTGGGGGTTCTGAGATTTCTTTGATAAGGCCCAGTATCTAGAGGAAGCCTTACAGCAGGACATAAAGGCACATCTGTTTCCTCTAGAAATTGTCGCGAGAAGAGCTGCTAAGGTGGAGCCCACTACGGTGGAACAAATAGAGGCCCCCATGCAGCTGGAGTTGTTACAAGTGGATCCACCCCCATAGCCACACAGGGCCCTCCACCTCAGGTGAAGCCTCTAGCCTAGCAACAACCACCCCAGAATCGATAGGCGCCCCAATGTAATGCCCCGCCACCACCCATGAATGATAATTAGGTTCCACCTCCTCAACAGGCACCTCTAGACCCTAGTTAGGTCCAGGCTACCATATCCCCCTTCTTGGATAGAAGAAACCATACCTAATCATTTAATGAGGCCCAGGTGTCCAATTATTTTTGAAGTTCCTTGGATCATGGACTTTTACTGTTGCTCGAATGCAGGAGGCCCAAAGAGATGGATCTCTCTGATCACCCCAATTACTTCCCCTATCACAGGATCCTGGGGAACACCCTCAAATAGTGATATGTGTTTAAAAACTATCTTCAATACCAGGTTAATAAAAACTTAATCAGGTTAGTCCCATATTCGACACAAGTGGCGTGAGTATTTTTGAATCCAGACAATGGCGGTGATTGTGAAGGTGAGTGGCATCAGGTTCCTAACCATGAGTCCCAAAAGTATGATAACTCGATGGTTCGTAAGGCAGTCTCATATGCTCATGGTATTACCCATGCATGTTTGAATTGAATTGATCCTTCAAAAGATGATGTGTCTCTCACATCCACTAATTCTACATCGATGTCTCTGACTTCCTCTTCCGAGAAGAGCAGGCATCGGTGACACAAGGGAAAACAAAGTCCCCCACTGATGTCGTCATAATCCCATACTCTCGGCGACTTCGTGCCTCTAGAGATAGAGAATCCTCCCAGAATCCATCTAGTAGTGGAGGATTATTCAGGTGATGATCAAGGGTACTCTTCGGTTAACACCGTGAAGCTGGTAAACCCCTATATAATTTCTAATAGGGAGGAGTGCCAAACGGATTCTCCCAACGTCCCCAGCCATCGCCATCATCGATGGGGATGTGGTTATATGAGTCATTGGAGTGCCTTGGTCAGAAATTCTATCTATGCTTTTCATGTCACCAAAACCAAACAGCAGGCCTAGCATAGAGCTCAGCATACACAACCTTCTCATTAGGTGTCATCAGGTATGCCTTCACCGCCGTTTGATTTACTTGATCAGGAAGACCCACCCTGACTGTGCCATGATCAGACATGATCTATTACAGACAGGCCTCATTAATCTAGCCCATGTCTGTTAGTCACTTTATGAGCTTTGACTAGCAAGCAACGAGACATTCCCAGCATGAGCAAGACATCGATTCTTCTAGAAGGTCCTGACATGCCCCTTGTCGTAGAACAACCTCATGTAAGAATATGTTCAGGATTGGAATGGAAGTATGATATCCTTAAACATCTTTACTTCATTCCTATGAGGATATATATCCTTAAGGCCCTTATCCTATCAGTGGATATGCGAGAATCCCTCGCTAGAGCTTTAAGAACCCCCTTTAGTTCGAGACGGAGGTAGAATCTACACAAGCCTTCCATGCCGAGGTGGTCGAGCATGCTGAATGTCAGGACATTATCTCTTTCTCTAAAGAATATGAATGTTATCTCATATAGGGGAAAATCCACCCACTATACATCACAATCCACTTCAATGTCATGGAGGCTCATCATTGTCTTGTGGACACAGACTCTGGGATCAACCTAATCCCAACCCGAACACTTCAAAAAATGGGGTTATCTAAGGATGATATGATCGCCTATGACCTAAAAATTAAAGGTTATTCTAGGAAAGAATAGGCACCAGTCAACAAGATCTACCTGAAGACCCAGTTCGGTGGCTTAGTGGCCAGTACTGAGTACATGGTTGTCTCCCAGGACACCACCTATGATGCGTTGATGGGTAGGCCATGGATTCAGATACATGTGTCGGTTCCTTCACCGTATCACCAGTGCCTTAATTAATCCCTTAATGGTCTAGTGGGAATAATCCAATGTGATGTGTATCCCTTTTCCTCTTGTGAAGCCCACTACCTAGATGCCGACTATTACAAGAGAAAGGACAAGAAGATTCAGGCTAATGAGGTGGAACACGCTACGGCTGCAATCGGCCCGTGGACAGACCTAGATGATTCCTGCATTTTTTTGATCCATCGATTGGAGGCTATGACAAAGGATATGGGGAAATGATTCATTTTTTCTAGAACAATGGGGAATCTCATTTCCAAGTATAAGCAACATTGGAAGATCACCTCGTATTCCTACACAAATCAGGCTTAGGTGATCCTAGAGCCCCCTACTCCCATAAGGTATCGGGATGTCCACCACATGGCAACAACAATACTTCATAATTTCTTGTTTTTTCAACCTAGAATAAACTGACTCAATCTGACACGACGCTATTTCTTTGATTACATCAATCGTGTCCCATTAGTCCAAATACTGGATGGGATGGGATCAATAGCTTTCATCTCTATGGTTTCAGTGGCACAGGAGTCCCCCGATGCAGTGTCTACTGCCACTTAGACTAGCACTAGCTTACCATCAGGATCTATTGACTCAGAGGAATCTCCTCTTATTAAGTATCCCTCCCCCATAAGTGAATAAGAATATTTGGAAATCTCAACTCCTTCTTTTGAAGAGGGTGTCTCTACCACAGTTGATGAACTGGTACAAGTGAACCTCGATAGCGATATGGATCCAAAACCCACATTGATCAGTGCTGATATGCCTATCAAAGAACAATAGTTGTATGTGGACTTTCTGAAGAAACATAGTGATGTATTTTTCTGGATGTATGAAAAAATTCCAGTACTAGATCCGTAGGTCGTCGTTCATCTTCCCATCCTTCTAGGAAATCATCGCGGGTTCAAAACACCTCCCAGAAAAATGCATCCTTCTCACAGGTCCATGGTAAAGGCTAAGGTTAATAAGATCATCAAATCCAATTTCTTCAATGAGGTATAGTACCCGAGATGGTTAGCCAACATTTCACCCTTCGAGAAGAAGAACAAATAGATCAGAGTCTACATCGACTTCTGAGATCTCAACTGTCACTATCTGAAGTATGATTTTCCCATTTTTGTGATAGAGCTTTTGATCAATGCCACCACTAGGTTCTAGGCTCTCTCCTTCATGAATGGGTATTTTATGTATAACCAAATCAGAATATCCCCTGAAGATGAAGAGTCTACAGCCTTCATGGCATCACAAGGTACTTTGTTCTACCAGGTAACGCCCTTCTGTCTATAGAATGCAGGTTCCACCTATCAGCATTCCATGCACTGCATATTTAAGCTAATCCTTAGGAAATTGGTAGAATGCTATGTGGACGATCTTGTGGTCAAATATCACTAGCTTCAGGACCATGTCAAAGACCTTGAGAAAGTGTTCTGATTCCTTTGTTCTCTCCAACTGAAGATGAACCCATTAATGTGTGCCTTCGGGGTTACCTCCAAAATGTTTATCAGCTTCACTGTTAGATATAGAGGCATTGAGATTGATCCAGAGAAGATTAAGGCCATCAAATAGATGTCTCCTCTGAGTGATATTCAGGAGCTTCATGGCTTTCATGGCCACCTGGACTACATACACTGATTCATCTTAAATTTGTCTAGAAAGTGTAAGACCTTTTCTCATCCCATGAAAAAATACATAGTCTATCAGTTAGACGCGGAATGTCTAACTACTTTTGAGGATATCAAGCAGTATTTTTTATATCCTCTAGACCTAATTTCACTTGTTTATTTAAAACCACTAGTCCTTTATGTGTCCACTCTTGAACGATCACTCAGATCCCTTCTCGCCTATAAGAACAATGAGGAGACAGGGAACGGTCTCTACTATCTCAACTACATGCTCCTCAATACGGAGACCAGATAATCCCCTATCGAGAAAACTTTTCTTGTGTTAGTATTCTCAATGTAAAAGTTATGACATTACGTGAAGAACCACGAGATACAGTTAGTGTTCTTAGTTGATCCACTGAAGTACATCCTGAACTTCCCCATGATGACGGGTTGTCTGCCTCGGTGGGTAGTGATCCTCCAATAGTTCGACATCGGGTTTTTCCCCTAGAAGGATATTAAGTGGTACGCATTAAAAGACATCCTTTATGCCCATCCAGACCCCATGGACTAGTCTCTAGATCTTTATTTTCACGATGAGGAAATCCTCTTGGTAGACCAAGTCATTCTGTGTTGGAAAATTCACTTTCATGGAGATTCCTAAAGTCCTACCGGTAGAAGACTCAATGACCCCAAACATAACAGGGTGGGTCTGGGTATCGTCTTCATCACTCCAGTATAAGATGTTCTTACATATTCATTCTTGTTGTCAAAAGTTTGTACCAACAATGTGGTGGAGTATCAGGCCCTCTTTGCGGGCCTCGAGTTGGCCCTCGAGATTTATGTTCCCCACTTGCATGTGAAAAGGGACTCCGAACTAGTCTTAAAACATATCAATGTTGACTACGTCATTAGAAAGCTGGAGGTCATTCCACTGTTGGAACACACCCTCCAGCTGATGGCCCAGTTACAGTTTCTGCCATAAGTTACCCATGTCCCTTGATCCGAAAATGGTTGAGCTGATGCCTAGACCATCCTAGTTGCATCTCTGGCAGAGCCTGATTAGGATGATTTGATTATCCATGTGGCACACCGGAGATTCATTACCCCCAACACTCTAGATGATGACGATATCCCACAAGTAAAACACCTTACCATTAGTTCCTCCACGTCAGGACCCTCAGGTCCCCCTGTCATAGTGAATAAAGTGACTCCCGACTTGGGGACCCCCTTTTTTAGTACCTACAAAATGGCAATCTCCCAGAGAATCGAGCCGAGCGTGAGCGAATTTGATGATGCATGTTGCAGTTTACCCTCTAGAGTTGTCCCAGTCTTCAGAAGATCCTCTAAAAACATGGATTGATGAGGTTCTGCTTCATTTTATTCAAGGGGGTGAGATTTCTCAGGTCATGCAATAGGTTCATGCCGGTTCCTGCAGGGCTCATCAGATTGTGCCGAAACAATCTCACCAGATTCAGAGGTTGGGTATTTTTGGCCCTCCATGATCTGTGACTGTATTGAGTTTTCCAAGAGGTTTCATGCATTCCAAATTCATGCTATCTTTAGTCATCGGCTTCCAAAGCCTCTCCACACTACCAAGTACTCTTGGACCTTTGCGGTCTGGGAACTCGATGTCGTGGGTCCATATTCACCAGTGATAGCTCACTAGTGTAGGTTCATCCAGACCACTGCAGATTTCTTTTCCATGTGGGTAGAAGAAGTTATGCTCAATGAGTTTAAGGCCCATTCTATCATTGAATTTGTGAGCTCCAAAAACATCTATTTATTTGGAGTCCCTCACGCCATCTTCACTGATAACGACAACACTTTTTGTTCATACAATTTGAAGAAACTGTAAGTTGAGTACAACATATGTTCTAACCATACATCCTACTATCACGTGCAAGAAAATGGGAAGATCAAGGAATTCAAAAAAACCCTCTCTAACATCCTGTAGAAAATGGTTGGTAAAAACAAAAATATTTTTCCATACAAGCTCCCTAACACCCTATAGGCCTATCAGAAAGTGACTCACAATTCTACACAGGTGACCCCATATTCCCTGGCGTATAAAAAAGAGGCCATCCTGTCAATCGAGACTCAATTTACTTTATTACAAATAGATTTCTATGATAAAAAAGCACCCGATAAGGTATCTGAAATCCTTATGGTTGAATTGGAAGTGCTCGACGAGAACAAGCTTTGTACCCTACAAAATCTAGAAAGGTATCAGACTAAGATATCCAGAGCTTTCCACAAGAGAGTTTTCCTCCGCTCTTTCTCTCCGGTTGACCTGGTGTAGGCCTTGAGAACACCAATGGTACCTGGTAGGAAACCATCCAAGATATATCTTAAATGGGAAGGACCTTACATCATTCACAAGGTTTACCCCAATAGAATGTACTCCCTGGTTACCATGGATGGAAAATGTATAACTTCTCCCACCAATGCCAAATTCCTCAATCAATACTTTTCTTGAGTACACTTGGTCCTACATGACCTTAAACTGTTACGTCCTACATGACATTAAACTACTTTGTTGTCCCGCATGATAATAAAATGCACAATGGTCTGACCTCTATGACCTTAAAATAAGATCTCCCTATATTAATCATCTAATAGGATGTTAAAATGCACCTTCAAGAACAATGTATGGCCGTATTCCCATTTCTATGGGATATGTAGGAACGCTCAAACACCTCTTCTTAGAGTCCAGATCCCAAATTCTTCTCATTGACTTTTCTCCTCAGTGTAGTTCTCTTAGAATATCCCACATGGTGTAGCGTACACTTCTTTGGCCACATCATGTTGTGATTATAATGATCACACCATGTGCTTATCCTCATTCTTCTATCCTCCAACATCCTCATCACATGACGTTAAACTACATGGACCTTTCATAACTACATATGGATTGAATCCCATCCTTATGGGATATGTAGGAATGCTCGTACATTTCTTCTATAGGCCCATCCCAAACTTCAAGATCTCCCCTTGGGTCAAAACACATTGTGTGGTGCAAGCTTTTTCCCTCATTCATGTCAAGTTCATCGTGATCGCACCATGTATCCCTCTCCCTGGAGGTCTCCACCTCTTTCATCACTTTGCATGACGTTAAACCGCACAAGCACATTCATGCTTCACAAAATCCCTTTATTTGGGTATTCATCATCTTTCACATCCAAAAGGACCCCTGAACAACATGGATGCTAGGCCCTAGGGCTCTCCTACTATTTCAAGCCAACGCCCTCGAGGATCTCAAACAAAAAATTGATACAAGTCATGCGTTGTGAATATGGTCATTGGTTGGCACTCATTTGTTTCTCATTTCAGCTCACACGATGTGAATGATGTGTTTCAAATGCGGTCAACATTTATCCCCCATCATTTTCACCGCACCTATATGTCCAAAATATTGGGTGCAGTGATTCATTTTGTCTTTCTATCCCTTCAAACATCAGTCTGCCTTGAGAAGGAGTGTTAGTATGGTCAGGACCTACCCTGCCTGACCTCCTTACCTCATTGTCGTACCCTTATGTGTTGAGGAGAGCCTGATCCCATCCCTTGTATCCAACACTAAGCATTTCTCATGTGGTCTTAGGAGCTGGTTAAGGGAATACCCATGTAAAGGGTCACGTATCTCTAGTACGAGATCTATGACCTTAAACTAAGATCACCATCGTCCTCACCGCAATATGTTAAACTACAAACTGGTTAGGGCTTCCCACCTTAGGTCCCTAAACCTTTTCAACCCCCTATCCCAAATTCTCATTTAGGATTGTGCGGTGTGGTATGGGCTTATGTCTTCATTAATTTCGGGATATTTTTTCCATGCCACACATATCCCCTTGAGACAATACCTCCTTCATCCATTGTCCTTGTCGCAAGATGTTGAACTAAATAGGTCTCACCATGCTTTGTGTGTCCCATCAGTTGGGGTTTCATCATAATTCACATCTGTTGGTTGGAGTGGTCACTCAAGAGGGGGGTGAATTGAGTTCCTATTAAAATTTATGTTAAAAAGATTTCTCTTAAAATCCCCAAATTTAAAAACTAAGTTAAACTATAGTGAATTTATACAGATTGTAAATGGTCAATTATTTTCTCAAAGATTTATTAGGTCTCAGTTAATTTAATCAGGAGATTAAATTAACTTTTGAAACTAACTTACTGGTTCACAATAAGTATAAACAATTTATAATTTAACTATCAAAGTAAGTTTAAAACAAATTGTATTTCAAAGTAACTAGCAGCGGAATATAAAATATATAGTATACTTTAGACTTAATCTAAGATGCACAATAGATGTAACCAAGAGGTTCAGTCTCAAGACGAGACTTAGTCCTCTCAAACAATTTATATAAATTTGATCCACACCCTAGATCTGGGTAATCAACAGTGCAAAGACTATCCAGGTACCAAGACCTCTACCACAGTTATACACGGGAAAACAAAACAATAACACACTGGTTTCCCA
Source organism: Viscum album (assembly GCA_963277665.1). Classification (NCBI taxonomy): domain Eukaryota; kingdom Viridiplantae; phylum Streptophyta; class Magnoliopsida; order Santalales; family Viscaceae; genus Viscum; species Viscum album. The sequence goes on along the minus strand of OY728155.1, from coordinate 183,086,773 downwards.
GGTCTTGCTTGACCTCTATCACTATTCATAGTGGGATACAAAAGAGTTATGGACAGTTTGTGTGAGGATTTAGAGATCCTTTAGCTTAGCACAAGAGACAATGTGAGTAAATAAACTACAGAGTACACACACTGCTCGAAATGTAAATAAAATAATCACTGAGAGAATATATATGAGTTTATAATGCTCTGGTGATTTTCAGTGCAACTCTGGACTCTTTTAGGTTAATCAAAAAATCTTCTGAGTCCTTCTCTAGTTTTTGTCTGAAAAACATAGTGTCGTTTTCCTCCTTGTTTTTTAGGTTCAGCTTGATCAGCTTCGGTGTATGAAGAGCTCGTTGTAGTTATCCTTGGCTAAGGTGTAGCTGGTGTTCTCTTCTGGAATGAATGGCTTCGTTTATATCTAGTGTTCTTCCAGTACAGATGTATATTTTCTTTTTTTTTTGTGTATCCACCACTTTTCAGCACTCTTTCATCCCTTATTTCACTTTTCACGCACGAATCCTCTTGGATATTCTTAATGTTTTTTCCCGATCTTTGTCCTTCCTTTTATAGATTTCAGCATCATCAATGGGAATGATTAACTTTTCATAGGTATGAGGTACGGTTCCCTGACATGCCAACAACTATCATTAAATAACATTAATTGCATTAAAACCATCAAATGTGACAGTTTCTTAATAAATAAATTATGTTGACAAAAGTAGAGTTTAGGAATCAATGAATGGTAAGTCTATCATCAGTAGCTTTCTGTTGATAGATATGTGATGGTGGACTTTGTATAGCAGTGAGCACCTATCAGTATATCTTTTTCCTTGTACTGGTATCTCCTTCTATCGGTAGTTGTTACTCTGTGTATCAGTAGCCCTATGTACCGGTGACTCCTTGTATCGGTAGCTCTTTGTCTATCAGTATCTCGCTTGTACGGGTGGATCTTTTTGTATTGGTGACTATTTGTATCGGTAGCTTGTGCATATCGATAGCTTTGTTCTGTACCAGTGATTAAGTGTATATTGATAGACTTGTTCTATCAGTAGCTTATCTTCTATCGATAGCTTGTTTTCATTGGTGGACTTGATCTATCAGTGGTATGTGCTTACCGGTGGACATATACAAACCGGTAGCTCTACGTATCAGTGGCATTTTCTTATCGGTGACTATTTATATCGGTAGACTAAGTACCGGTAGATCTATATCAGTAGCTATAAGCATATCAGTTACTTAACACTTATCTGCTTTATGCAAAACATATCTGATTGAGTAAGAATTATATCAAAATTTATATAACCATAGATAAAAATTGATTAACATATTTCGAAGATTATTTTAACATTATTATCATATTGATAATAGAATGTCATAGATTGAAGGAATTAATATGTAGATAAACATTATTTGGGATTATAAAAGAATGTGAAAGCATAATTGGGATTATCAAAATAGGTGAGTTCAACAATCTCCCACTTTTTGATAATCACAACTAATGATATTATAAGCCCGGAATAATTAGTAATGTATCATAGGATAGTTCATTAAATCCAATTGTATTCAGAGAAAACAATATATAATATAAAACAAATATACCAAAGGGAAAGGAAAAGATAGTATTTAGATAGTATTTCTCCTCCTTTGTCATAAAAGATATTATTTCTCCCCAATAGATGTTTCCCTTATATTGTATTTTTCCCCCTTTCTGATAATCAAAAAGTTGGACAAGAAGGAAAGACAGGAGAAGAAAAGTGACAAAGAGTAAAATAAATTAAGAGAATATATATTCCATGGTGAAAACAGATACAAGTAAATACATAAAAAAAGAAATACAGGTGATTCCTATCAAAAATCCTAATCACTGATCAATCCACATCCTCAGAATGAGATTTCCCCTTGGAATCATCAGAAGATTCAGGTGAGGTGGAGGCAGGTGGAGTCTTAGGAAAACCAGAGATGATCAGAGGTGGCTGAGCTATTGAAATTGTTCCTGGTCTATACTGTGTAGCTCTCTAAGTGATCATCAGAGTAAGGCTTCTGATGGCTTGGGCCGGAGTCATCTGAATAGGAGAAGTAGTAGAGGTAGATGCAGGTAAAGATGGAGGTATAATAACTGGTCTAGCATTAACATGCAAGAAAGGAAACAAGAGATTTCTGAAATCCATAATAATTCCTCCTCCTTATTCCATGGTATAAATGAAATCATCCTTGTTTTCCATGAATTTGTCCAGTGCAGGATTCAACTCTATGATCTTGCTGACTTGTTCTCTGAAGGCTTGATTGACTGGTGGTAGCTTTATGTTTTCTAACATAAGATTGAAATGATTATTGAGTTGATGCTTTGTGTAAACCCTTTGGAAATAATAATCTATCTTTTCTTTCACCTCTTTCTGAGAAGCAGAAGCTTCTCTCGTATAGTCTTGAACAATATTCATGATATATCTAGTGGTATCTTTAGTAGAAGTCACCACTTTGGTCAGATATGATGAGTTCACAGAGGCACTGGTTGATTCTAAAAAAATCCCCTCCTTCATCAAAGCTATAATCTAATCCAAGTACACCGCAGGTCTGGAAGCAATAGAACCAAGAGAGAAAGTCACAGTTTCCTTGAAACTCTTAGTTTTCCCATTAATAAGATTTTTTACTGCAAAATCTTGGGTACTAATAGTCTTTGTTATGGAATGCTTAAACACCTCAAAAATAGAGACCATTGGACTGACCACACTCTTCACATAAGACAAATCCTTGTCTATATGAGATTTAGAACTCATATAGGATTCCATAGAGATAACTGATTTCTTTTGAACTTTAACATCCTCTGCTAAGCTAGTCATCTGATTCTGGAAAGCTGTGACTTCATCAAATATCTCTGCCACAAAGGTTGATATATTAAAACAAAGAGAGAGTTGAAAATACTTTTCCAAATTGCTCATCTCTTCAACAAATTGATTCTTTAACTCAGCAACAGAAGCGGTCAAAGACTCTTTCAGCTCATCCTTTAAGGATGCTAAGTCATCCTGGGTAAAAATATCAGTAAGTGCAACCATAGAAGGTGATCTTTTAGACACTATATTGGCCACAGATTCATTCATAATTGATTGAATATATGACACCAGTGAAGCTTCCATTTTCCTTATTTCTTCCACAAAACTGACTTTGAGATCAGACTTGAGCTTATCCAGATCATGTATTCTTACCACATCTTCAGGTAACAAATCAGACTGAATATCATAATTGATTTTTTGTCTCCAAAGGGATGTCTTGTTATTAGAGTCAGGATAATCTAATGCACAAACTACAAACCCTGGGTCCTCTGCCTAGTCTTCAAACTCAATAGCCACAGAAACACTTCCAAACCTGGTTGGATGCTCCCCCTCAACTGGTTCATTCTCTTGTATAGCAACCGTACCCTCATAATCCTTAAAAACAATTTCAAATTCTTCAACAGTATGAGGTTCCTCTAGAACAGGTACATTCCCTTCTCTTTCATCCAAAACAATCTCAATAGGTACAACTGAGCTTCCAATCAGTGGACCTAGGCTTGATCAAATAGAGGCAGATGCTCCAGATTCAGATTCTTTTAATTCATCAGTCTCTGGGGCAGGTTTTTCCTTATCTTTAATAGGAGATTATTCTTCATTAACTTCTTCTTTATTTTCTCTAGCATCCTTTTTCTGATATGATTTCTTCTGAACTTCCTTTTCTTGTGACACACTTTCAGGAGCTAGGCTAGGAGGTAAGTCCGGATCTCCTCCATCTGCTGCAGAGGAAATTTCTTCTTCTGAATCATCACTATACTATGGATCTTCTTCATCAGGTCCCAGACCTGGATCCCTCACATCCTTAGGCCTTGAAGGATGATCCATAGGATTGAACTTATCATATAATTTTTTTGTCATTAGTAACCCATTATCTCTTCCATGGATTCCAATTGATCTTCATATATTTACATATTATGCTTGTGATACAGAAGTTATTCTTTAACTCCACTGTCTCATCCTGAGACTCAGCTACTCCTTTCACCTTGATCAAAACCAAGATCAACCTGGCAAATAATAATGAATTTTCTTTTGATTTTGGTTTTATCATATCCTCAAACCGAACCATTATCAGCCTATACAGGTTTACATTCACACCATGTCTCAAGAGATGTAGCAGATAGATATCTTGATATCTCAAATTTGCAAAGTCCCCTATCCTTAGAATTAAAACATGATGAACAAAATTGAACATCAATTTGTTCTCTCCTTCCATTTCAGTAGCCACCACCTGTCTTTGCATTCCACTACCAGTGAGCTCCTCTAAGGCAGTCTCATAATCAAATATGTCCCTTGTAGGTGGTACTGATTTCAAGAAATATCCAGAAACACCTTCGTGTGGAACCTTCAGGTATTCAACCCACTCAATATAAGAAAAAGTTATCTTTTTTCCATTCACGACAGATACCATCCTATTCTCAGCTTCTGATTTCTCGAAACTCCCAAACTCAAAGAACTGTTTTACTAGATTTGGAAAGTAGTGACCATTATTGTTCGAAAATAATTCTACCCACTTCTGATCTTCCAGCACCTCTAGAACTAGTGATTTACTAGATAACAACCGTCCCACGAATAGTTTTTTTTCGATCACAAAAACTCTATTTTGTAAATGCGGGTTCACTGGTCACCTCCCCTGACATTGTTCTACTAACACTACTACTTTTTTCTAGGCATATCTTCTGTTTCTTCGCATTCGGCTCATCAATTTCATCTCTAACAGTGGGCATTTTGGTTTTTTCCATTTCTGGTTCGAGGAACTTAGGGTTTTCACGAGATTAGGGAGCTAAGGATTGAGTTCAAAGGGATTGAGGTGGATTGAGAAGTAACTAGAACTTAGTTTTATCATTTAGGAATCATAAAATAAGTAATTAAAATATAATAAGTAAAGTATAAACGATATATATTCTGGTGGAAGACATGAGTTTAAAACAGCGCATCAGTAAGGTATACTTGTGAGAATTCCTATTGGCGAGATCCACTAATCAGTGAGGTATATCGGTGAGGTTTCATACCGGTTAGGTATATCGGTGAGGTTTCATACCGGTGAGGTATATTGGTGAGGTTTCATACCAGTGAGGTATATCGGTGAGGTTTCATACCGGTGTGGTATATCGGCGAAGTTTCATACCGGTGTGGTATATCGGCGAAGTTTCATACCGGTGAGGTATATCGGTGAGGTTTCATACTGGTGAGGTATATCAGTGATCTATCATTCCTAAATCATGTCTAATGTAACTTAACCTATCCGAACATAAAGTTTAGGTGAAAACGTCTGCTAATTGTTGTCCAGTACCTATAAATTCAAGAGTAATATCACCTTTTTGGTAATTATATCTTAAGAAATGGTGCCTTACATCAATGTGTTTGGTCCTAGATTGAGATACAGGGTTCTTAGATATATTAATTTCACTAGTGTTATCACAGTTTATTGAAACATGCTTAAAATCATATCCATAGTCCAAAAGAGTGTGTTTTATCCACAGAATTTGTGCACAACACTTACCAACAGCTATATACTCTGCTTCAGCAGCAGATAAAGCTACATAATTCTGTTTCTTACTACACCATGATACTAATGATTTTCCCAATAAATGACATGTTCCAGATGTTATTTTTCAATCCAACTTGCAACCTGCAAAGTCAGCATTTGAATAACTCATTAATTCAAAATATTGTCCTTTTGGATAAAACAAACCTATATTTGCAGTATGTTTAACATACTTAAAAATTCATTTAACAGCAATTAAATGCAATTCTTTAGGATTAGATTGAAATCTTTAACACATACACACACTAAACATAATATCTGGTCGACTGGCAGTAAGGTAAAGTAAGCTTCCAATCATACCTATGTAATTTGTTCAATCCACTAGTTTCCTAGTTTCATCAATGTCCAATTTACAAATAGTACTCATAGGTGTATCACTTTCCTTAAGACTATCCAAACCAAAATGTTTTAAATGATCCTTTGTATATTTACATTGATTCAAAATAATACCATTTTCATTTTGAAAAACTTGGAATCCAAGAAAATATTTCAGTTCTCCCATTAAAATCATTTCAAATTCATTTTGCATACTCTTTGAAAAATCAGTACATAAAGAATGTTTAAAAGATCCAAAAATAATATAATCAACATAGATTTGTACTATCAAAACATCTTTAGAAATTATTTTGATTAAAATAGTTGGATCAACAATCACATTAGTAAAACCTTTTGAAACAAGAAAATTGCTAAGTCTATCATACCAAGCTCTTGGAGATTGTTTTAGACCATATAAAGCTTTAGAAAGTTTAAAACATGATTTCTGAAATGGGGGTTTTTAAATCCAGCTGGTTGTTCAAAATAAAAATCTTCAATTATAAATCCATTTAGAAATGCACGTTTGACATCCATTTGATATTACTTGAAATTCAGATGAGCAGCATAGGCAAGTAAAATCCTAATAGCTTCTAATCTAGCTATAGGGGAAAAGGATTCCCCATAGTCTATACCTTCCTCTTGACTATAGCCTTATGAAAATAGCCTAGCTTTTTTTCTAACTATATTTCTTGACTCGTCAACTTTGTTTCTAAAAACCCATTTAGTGTCTATGATCATGGGGTCCTTAGGTCTGCCAACTAATTCTCAGACTTTGTTTCTTTCAAATTGATTTAATTCTTCTTGCATATCCATTACCCAAAATTCATCATTGATTTCATCATTGATATTTTTAGGTTCTAACTGTGAAAGAAAGGCTTGATGTTCAACCTTATTTCTTAGAGAAGCTATAGTCTGTGTCCCTATATCAAGATTACCAACAAAAACATCCAAAGGATGATTCTTTAGAATCCTATTTGATCTAGTAAAGGTGGGACAAGAAATTTTAGGTTCATCTGTAGGTTCTGGTTCAACAGAAGAAGGTTCTGTAAAGTTTCCAAAACTAGTTGTCTTTACAGCAGGTTCATTGGTTTTATCATTAAGGTCCAGAATAGACATATTTTCTTCAAGATTTTCAATGGAAGATTTGGGTTCATGTGGATTAGTTTCATCAAACTTGATGTGAACAGATTCTTCCACACACTTGGTTCTCTTATTAACCACTCTGTAGGCTTTTCTAGTTAATGAATATCCTTAAAAGATTCCTTCATCACTCTTGGATGAAAATTTTTCAAGATTATCCTTTGTATTGAGAATAAAGACTTTACAAACAAAAACTCTGAAGTAACTAACTTTAGGATTTATATTATTACACAATTCATAAGGGGTATTCTTGAGAACAGGTCTAATCAAGACTCTATTGATAATGTAACAAGCTGTATTAACAGCTTCAGCCCAAAAATAAATAGGCAGATCATATTCATTAAGCATTGTCCTTGCAATTTCTTGAAGGGTTCTATTTCTTCTTTCAACTACACCATTCTGCTGAGGTTTTCTAGGGGTAGAAAAATTATGACTATAGCCATTGTGTGAGTAGTAAGATTCAAACTCATGATTTTCAAACTCACGTCCATGATCACTTCTCAGGGTTTTAATCGTAAGTCCACTAAGGTTTTCTACAGACTTGGAGTATTTATTAAAGTAAGAACAAGCTTCACTTTTGTGATCTAAGAAGTATACCCAAGTATATCTAGAAAAGTCATCTACTAAAGATATAGACATAGTGCTTCCCATTTAAACTAGAAACTCTATAAGGTCCAAACAAATCCATGTGAACCAACTCAAGAGGTTAGAAGTTGAAACTTCTTTCTTTGATTTAAAAGAAACTTTATGTTGCTTTCCCTTTTGACAGGGATTACAAACTTTGTCTAATGGGAATTCAAGTTTGGGTAGGTCTCTAACTAAGTTCTTCCTAGTCAGTTTTCTAAGTGAATGGTTGTTTTAGTGTCTTAATCTTTTGTGTAATAACCAAGACTCTTTATGAAAATCATTTAAGCAAGTAACTTTTTGTTTATCTAGAGAATTTAAATCAACAGCATAAACATTATCATTTCTCAAAGTAGAAAATACTAAAACATTTTTAGAATTAAAAACCTTACAGGAATAATTTTCAAATTTAACATTGAAACCATAATCACATAACAAATAAATACTTATAAAATTATATTTAAGTCCATCAAAAAATAAAACTTTGGAAATTAAAACTGAATCAGTGTTGCCAATCTGGCCTAGGCTGATGATTTTTCCTTTAGAATTATCACCAAAGGTGACATAGCCTCCATCAACTTTGATTAAACTTATGAAGAATGAGTATTCTCCAGTCATGTGTTTTGAACATCCACTGTCCAAGTACAATACCTTCTTATGATAACTCTTCCAGTAAGTTTCCTACAAAACAGATTTAAACAGAAAATGATTTTGGTACCCCGATTTTCTTGGGTCCAGACAGGTTAGCAATCAAAGCTTTAGGTACCCAGATTTGTCTTATGGGTCTCAAATAAATTACAGAATCGGTATATTTTGAAATATAAACTTTATTTGATCTATAACCATATGTATAACTAGTTGAAACATATGAATTTCCAGAAATAGAACTTGCAGCATTCTGTCTAGATTTTGGAATAAATCTATTTTTAGTAATCTACCCTTTTCCAGGCTGATAGCCAATTCCAGTAGTATATTTTAGTGCCACTTTCTTACCTAGAATTTGAGTAAGTGTATCTTTTCCATTTTTGAATTTTTCTAAATACTTCCTTAATTTCTCATTGGACAATTTCAGTTCAGTATTTTCCTTCAGCAATTGGGAATTCTTGTCTTTCTCTATATCAAGGGCAGATTTAACAAAGCTGGTTAGAGTATGTTGTTTCTTCAAGGTCTTATACTTGTCCTTAAGCTCATTACAGGTTTTTTCTAGCATATTAAAATATTCAAATAACTCTTTACTAGACATATTTTCAGATTCAGAATCAGAATCAACTCTAGTATAATAATAATTTAAAGTAGGAGTATCCAATGTTACCTCAGATGTGTTTGTCATAAAACACATGTTATCATGATTCTTTTCAGAGTTAGAAACTTCAGATTCACTTATGCTATCTTCTGAAGCACTCCAGGTTTCTTTCATAGCTTTCTTATACTTGTTTTCCTTATAGTCATATTTCTTTTTGAACTTTAATTTTGGACAGTCTGCTTTTACATGTCCTTTCCTTTTGCATTCATAGCAGATAATCTCATCACTTTTATCAGGATTCTTCCAGTCCTTCATCCAATGACCTTTTCTGTAATATTTCCCTTTATAATTTGATTTCCTAAAGAATTTCTTCTTCTTGTAGAACGTCTTGAATCTCCTGGATATTTGATCCATTTTAGCATCACTGTCAGAGTCTGAACTTTCACTTAATGAGCTTTCAGTAGGTATGTGAACTTTCTCTTTATCCTTACTCTTTGAGGTAGTAGACTTAGAATCCACTGACATACTTTTCAGTTCATCATATTCTTCCTTGTTTACTTTGAGTTATTCCTCATACATCATTATCTTACCAATTAATTCTTTAACAGGCAAAGTATCAATATCACATGATTCTCTAATTGAGACAGATGTGCCTCTCCATCGGTCTGGCAGACATCTTAGTATTCTCATGATTTTCTTCTTTTCAGGAACAGCTTTTCCAAGAGAGCTCATAGTGTTGAAAATCTCATTGAACCTAAGATACTTGTCAGAAATAGGTTTATCAGGCTGCATTTTAAAATTATCATATTTAATAGTGTATGTTTTCAGTCTCATTTCCTTAACATTGGTTGTTACCTCATGGAAAATATCCAAGGTGTCCAAAATTTCATAATCAATTTTACAAGTAGATATTCGATTGAATTCTTAATCTCCTAAAGCACAGTACAAAGCATTCATCAATTGACATTTATTATTGTAGGCAGTCTTAGTAGCTTCATCCCAAGTAGTTCGTTCAGAGTCTAGAATCTTATATTGAGTTTCTATAGTAGTCAAGATACCAAATCCCAGACTCTCTAAATGAATTTTCATTTTAAGCTTCCACTAGGCATAATTTGTACCATTAAAGAAAGGTGGCATGTTGGTAGCAGAACCTTCTAATCTATTTTCCATAGTTAGATTTTAGCAAATATATTTAAAGAGATAAAATTTAGAACTAACAGAAATTTAAGATATTTAATACAAAACTAAAATCACAGTTGAAAAACATAGTATGTTGTAAAATTTAATAAACAAAACTATCCTCTGATACCAAAAGTTGGTCGGAGTGGACACTCAAGAGGGGGGGTGAATTGAGTTCCAATTAAAATTTCTGTTAAAAATATTTGTCTTAAAATCCCCCAATTTAAAACCTAAGTTAAACTGTAGTGAATTTATACAAATTATAAATGGTCAATTAGTTTTTCAAAGATTGATTAGGTGTTAGTTAATTTAATCAGGAGATTAAATTAACTTTTGAAACTCACTTACTGGTTCACAATAAGTATAAACACTTGCTAATTTAACTATGAAAGTAACTTTATGAAAAAAAAAATTTCAAAGTAACTAGCAGCTAAATTTAAAATATATAGTATACTTTAGACTTAATCTAAGATACACAGTAGATGTAACCAAGAGGTTCAGTCTCAATCTGAGACTTAGTCCTCTCAAACAATTTATATAAATTTGATCCACACCCTGGATCGGGGTAATCAACAATGAAAATAGTGTCCAGGTACAAAGACCTCTACCACATTTCTATGTGGGAAAACAAAACAATAGCACACTGGCTATCCAGGTCTTACTTGACCTCTACCACTATTCTTAGTGGGATAAAAAATAGTTATGGAAGGTTTGTGTGAGGATGTAAAATCATTCATCTTAGCACATGAGAAAGTGTGAGTAAATAAACTACAACATACACACACTGCTCGAAATGTAAATAAAATAATCACTGAGAGAATATATATGAGTTTAGAATGCTATGGTGATTTTCAGTGCAGCTCTGGACTCCTTTTAGTTAATCAGATAAGCTTCTGAGTCCTCTGGTTTTTGTCTGAAAACAGAGTGTCGTTTGCTTCCTTGGTTTTCAGGTTCAGCTCGATCAGCTTCAGTGTATGAAGATCTCATTTTAGTTCTCCTTGGCTAAGGTGTAGCTTGTCTTCTCTTCTGGAATCAATGGATTCATGTATATCCAGTGTTCTTCCAGTACAGATGTATCTTTCCTTTTCTGTGTGTATCCACCACTTTTCAGCACTCTTTCAGCCCTTATTTCACTTTTCAAGCACGCATCCTCTTGTATATTCTTATTGTTTTTGCCCTGTCTTTGTCCTTCATTTTATATCTTTCAATATCAGCAATGGGAATGATTACCTTTTCATAGGTACGAGGTACGGTTCCATGACATGACAACAACTATCATTAAATAACAATAATTGCATTAAAATCATCAAATATGACTATTGCTTAATAAATAAATAATGTTGAAAAAATTAGAGTTTAGGAATCAGTGACTGTTAAGTCTTTCATCAGTAGCTTTCTATCGATAGATATGTGATGGTGGAATTTGTATAGCAGTGAGCTCTAATCGGTAGGACTTTGTCCTTGTACCGGTAGCTACTTGTATCGGTAGTTGTTACTATGTGTATCAGTAGCTCTATGTACCGGTGACTCCTTGTATCAGTATCTCTTTCCCTATTGGTAGCTCTCTTGTATCAGTGGCTCGTTTTGTATCGATGACTATCAGTATCGGTATCTTTTGAATATCATTAGCTTCATTCTGTACCAGTGATTAAGTGTATATCGGTAGACTTGTTCTATCGGTAGTTCATCTTCTATCGGTATCTTGTTTGTATCGGTGGACTTGATCTATCAGGGGTATGTGCATACCAGTGGACTTATACCAACCGGTAGCTCTGCGTACCGGTGGCCTTTTCTTATCAGTGACTATGTCTATCGGTAGAATAAGTACTGGTAGATCTGTATCAGTATCTATAAGCATATCATTGACTTAACACTTATCTTCTTTATGCAAAACATATCCGATTGAGTTAGAATTATATAAAAATTCATATACCCATAGATAAACATTGATTAACATATTTCAAAGATTATTTTAACATTATTATCATCTTGATAATAAAATTTCATAGATTGAATGAATTAATATATAGATAAACATTATGTGGGATTATAAAAGTATGTGAAAGCATAATTGGGATTATCAAAATATGTGAGGTCAACGACATCAAAAAGGACCCTCAAACAACATGGATCCTAGACCCTGGGGCTCTCCTACCATTTTGGGCCAACATCCTAGAGGGTTTAGAGAAAACATTGATACAAGTACCATGTTGTGAATATGGTCAATAGTCGATGATCAATTGTTTTCCCCAATCCCTGATCACACAATAAGGATATTGAGTTGCGAATATGGTTAGAAGTTATGCTCAATAATTTGTCATCGTTCTATGTTCTACCACCTAATAGGCACGGTGATTCATCCTTTATACCCATCTGTCCCACACACATGACATTAAATTGGGCATCTATGGTCTGAGCACTATGACCATAAACTAAGATTACCATCATCCTCACTGCGAGATGTTAAATCACAAACTGGCTGGGACTTCCCATCTTAGATCCCTCAACCTTTTCGGTACCCAGAACTAAGTTCTCATTTATGATTGTATGGTGAGTTATGGGCTTATGTCCTCATTCATGTCGAGTCACTTGCCATGCCATACACATCCCTCTTCAAGATACCTTGCCCCTATCTACATCCTTTCCGCATGACGTAAGACTACACAACATCCTCCAAGACTACGTGTGGCTTGATTCCCGTCCTCATAGGATACGTAGGAATGCCCAAACGTTTTTTCTTTGAGTCGAGCCCTATTTACTAGAAACCAACTTTTCTTTCTGGCCCATTGGCCTAAGTTATTCCAAGAGAGGGGTATATGGTGTGGTATGGGCTTACATCCCCATTCACATTAGTTTTGTAACAACCAAACCACATACCACTTTCTCCTGAGACCTCTTTATCCCCTTATTCTATAGTCATATTTTCAAGTCAGCTGCCCTTGATTTGGGCCCCTAGACCCTCTTTGTAAGTTCACCAATGTACCTAGGGGCACTCTGGTTTAGGACTTAGAGTTCTAGATTCTACATAGACATGTTGTCACCCATTTTCATGCTTCATTTCCCCCTTAATTTGGGCCTTCATCCTATTTCACTTTTGAAAGGACCCCCAAACGACATGGATGCTCGGCCCCAGTTCCCTCCTACAGCCTTGGGCCAACATCCTTGAGGATTTCAAATGAAAAACTGATATAAGTCTCACGTTGTGAATATTGTTAGCGGTCAATGCTCGTTTTTTGTTCCCATTTCAGGTCACACGATATGGATACTGTGTTTCGAACACGGTCAACAGTTATCCTCCATTGCCACACCAACCCCATTAAGACCTAAATGTCAGTTGCATGATTCACATCCTTTTCCACTCTTTCATGTCCAAGTGGAATTTTGATACTCTTGGTGCTATCCCTCAGTGATCATTTGCGTGTTAGGGAAAAAAATACATGGTGAGGCATCATTTGGGGCTCCTTACTGATTTCCCCTTTGCGTGTATTCCATGTGTTGTAAAGACCTTCTTTTCCCTTGTTTCCAAACTCGAGCATAGCTCACGTGAGATTTGGGATTCGGTCGAGGTTTGCACCCATTTGGAAGAGTATCACTTCTCTATGGTCTGAGATCTAAGACTTTAAACTAAGATCTTTCTAAATCTTTTCTGCAAGGCGTTAGAACTAAATCTCTTAGAACTAAGTATAGATTGATTCCCATCCTTGTGGGATACGTAGGAATGCCCATGCATCTTGTCTTTTGGTATAACTCAGGTTCCACTAATTACTTTTTCCATTCGGCATTCTGGCCCGGACTTTCATAGGATTTTGTGGTGTAGTGTGGGATTACATCCTCATTCACGTTGGGTTTTCAATTGTCGCACCACATACTCCACTTATAGGAGATAGCCTCTCCTACCTCTCGTCCTTGTAGAGAGATTTTAAACTACACCCTTAGAACTATGTATGGATTGATGCCTATCCTCATGGGAAATGTAGGAAAACCTAGATGTTTTTTCCATGGGTCCAGCTCCATATTCTTTGACCTTTTCTAGCCCCTTGGCCCGATGTTTCTTCCCTAGCATTCCGCGTAGTGTGGTGTGGACCTTGTCCTCATTCACGTTGGGTATTCTTAATCACTCCATGTGAATTCCCCCTTAAAACCTTGTTTCTTCTATATATGTTCAAGCCATATGACTTTAAACTATGATTCCTAGTCTCACCTGACATTAAACTGTTACATCTTTATGGAAAAACATTAAAATGTAGGGGTTGGTCCTATCATACGACCCTAAACTATGACATTATCATCCTGGCCGCATGATGAAAAACAACATTGCATTGTGATGTCCTCACTCGAGGGGACATCATGTTTGGTAGTGTTTATCTACCATACCATTTTTTAATGTCTGCATATGTTTTGATTCCATTATAAATGCCTAGATTCTTCATCCTAGTTGTATCGCTTCATAAGAAAAACACACATCCATCCTAAAGAACAAACAATATCTATCAAATGTCACTTCTTTTGGTGCGTAGGCCAGACCTTCATGACATTATTGTCCCTGGAATTGGTACCCTACCATGCCACTTCTAGAACTACGTATGGATTGATTCCCATCTTCATGGGATACGTAAGAATTCCTAGACATTCTTTCTGCAGGTCTTACCCCAAGAATCTTCAATCCAACCCCATTTTTGGCCCCTTGGCTCGAACTCCTTTGGAAGCATGTTGTATGATGATCACCTCTTGGGTTATCATTCACATTAGGTTTTGTGACAACTGTACCATGTTTCTTCCTTGTCTCTTCCCAGCCTGGTCCAAGTTCTAGGACCCTAAACTAAGATCTACCTATAGGAAATATGCATCGGGTTCGACTACTTCGCCACCCTATGAGAATTTCATTAAATCAGGTCTCTTCTTAATGGTCCACTCTATGACCTTAATCTAAGAGCATGTGACACTGGGACCCTTGTCTATGGAAAGGGATTCAACTCCCTCTATCTGATATTTCTTATTGGCATACTCAAATGTATCGTGACAAAGTGCCCAATGTGTGGAATTTTCACATGAACATTCTCTCATTTCATGTACAGGCTTCATGAGCCCTTTATTTGAATCCCCATCCCATTCCATGTCTGAAGGGATCCCCTTTATGGCCTGGTCTCATGCCACATTGTCTCACCTACCGTCTTGGGCCAATGCCCCTGAGGACCTTAGACAACATTTTTGTTAGGTCCCGTGTTTCGAACATGGTCAGTGGTCAACCTTCATTTGTATTTCCCCCATTCCAGGCTAACAAGTAATGGATACTGTGTTTCGAATATGTTCAGAAGTTATTCTCTATCATCATGCCTATATCATTGTGATCTAGATCTCAAGCATCATGATTCACATCCTTCCACTCCCATGTGTTTAAGTGGAATTCCAACACACTCGGTTCTATCCTCCCCATGCAAGTACGTGCATTAAGAAGGTGGATCAGTAATAGTGGAATTTTACTCACCTAGTGGACCATCTCTCATAATGTGTTCCTCCATGCCCCAGGGAAATCCCATCACTACTCCTTGTTTCCCACAACAAGCATGAATTATGTGGGATTAGTAGTTTTAGTGGGGCGTGTACTGGTGCAGCTATGCCACGTAGGCTTTCAGTTATACATGATGTTAAAATATGATCCTATAACTATGTTTGTCTTGATTCCTATCCTGATGCGATATGTAGGAATGCTCAGCCACTCTTTCGTGGTCCCAACCTAGCTTTCACTTTGGGTCCCTTGACCTAAAGATTTTCCACCAAGAAAATGTGGTGTGTTAAAGACTCCTTATGTCCTCATTTAAGTTGGGTTCATATATACCTCATCACATACTCCCTTATTGGGATCTCCCATTTTATTCCTTGTCCTACCATATGCTGTTAAACTACATGATTCCACATGTCATAAATGCATGACATTAAACTATGGCTCTTCCCTGAACAAGTTCAGGATGCCCCCATAATAACTATGGGATGCGTCAGCTCCCTTGCCAAAGAGGATTTCCCCTACGAACATTGGTCTCTGGCCACACCATTCTTAAGAACTATGTTTGGATTCATTATCATCCATATGGGATATGTAGCAATGTCTGAGCCTTTCTCCTTGGCCCCCGCCCCAGGGTTATTAACCCTTCTATCCCCTCACCCTCGATCTTGGTCCAGGTAGTATGACCTTAAAACCATGTTCACGGTCCTCACCATACAATATATAAAATATGTGTTTATCATTCATATTGGTATGAAGTAAAAATATAAGGCACTCTAGGTCCATACCAGAAAGGTCCTATTCAGAAGTATGTTTCAACCCTGATCAGACTGATGCATCCACCTAATGTGTTTCCACCACGGTGGTGCAATTTAAAGAGTGTTGGACTCCATTTGAACAACCAATCACTCCACCCTATATGTTTTTCATGCCCTTATTTGGACCCTCATCCTCTTTCACATCAAAAGGAGCCCCCATAACAGTACGGATGATTGGACTATGGCTCACCTACTATCCTGGGCTAACATTCTGAATGACTAATGGATGAAATTTTGAGTCAGGCCCTATGTTTCAAACATGGTTAGCGGTTGGCCCTCATTTTTTGTCCCCATTTAAAGCTAACTCAATAAGGATACTATGTTTCGAACACAGTCAATAGTTATCTATCATTGTCACACCATACCTACAGTGTTCTGAATTTCAGGTATCATGATTCACACATTCCACTCCCCTCTGTTCGGATTGATTCTAATGCCCCTAAAATTACCCCTCTCGTGCATTAGAGAACATTGGGAAAATGGAAATTCAACTATTCCGAGAACTTCATCCTCTAGTTAGGTATCCCTCTTTCTTCTCAGAAATTCTGATCGGTTGATCAATCATTGGATTCCCAAATCTTGGTCTGCACTCTCATATTCAGATGGAAAAAGGAAGCAGTCATCCTTTATGTCTCATATTGGGCATGACCCACGTGAGCTTAGGGATTGATCACTGGATATTTCATGAATGTGATGGAAATGCAGTAAACCAAAAAAAATGGAACCCATGTATGCAACCATCATAAATAATAAAATCATGAATGTACGTTTAAATGTTTACATGCATTACAACACCCAAGGATCGGCCCCTCCCATGGATTCGTTTCCCTCTCCAATAGAGCATTCCAGCTCCAACACTATCTGTCTTGTAGCATCTAGGATCCATTGTTTCCTATTTAACTCCCGCTCCTCCTCATCAGCGATGGGGAGTAGTTCATCAGCTGTGATATGGTCCCACTCCTCATCGGTTCGGATGATTTCCATCTCCTCAGAGGCTCACTTCATCCATTATTCAGCCTCCGCTTGCTGGGCATTTAGGTGCGACACAAGGTCTGATTGTGAATTGAGGAAGGTGGAGTACTCGATTGCTCATTCCCACAACCATTGAACCTTTCTTTCGGCCTTATAGAGCCTCTTTATGTTCAATGATTTCATCAATTTCTATCCCAAACCAAGGCCAAGATCATGCTCACAAATCTTCTCTGCCATGAAGTCTCAAATGAGAATATGAGGATGCTAGGAATCCACTATCCCAATGCATATCTCGTTTAGCTGAGAACGGATCATCCCCATATAATCCATCCATTGTGTTTGAGGAGTATCCTCGATAAAGGGATTGATCAGCTTCTATGACCGGCGATAGAAGGTCTTGTTATCTTCTTCATCATAAGTCGTCTCGTCTCAGTTTACGGGGTTAGCGGGTTCATATGCAGGGAAGGCCTCTAGGAACTCATCAGCAGGATCTTCATTCGAAATCTAGTCAGGTAGGTTAGGACCCACATCACCTGGTTAATCCTTGTTTTCAGACTCAACCTCTATTATTTTAGGATCAGTCCTTCTGATGCTCCAACCTGTGATCAAGAGCACTGCAGTTTGGTCAGCTCAGGCGTTTGCTTCCATGCCCACTGATGTTCCACTAGGAAAGGAAGCGCTAGGAGCTCCAACAAAACTTTCTAATACATCTCATTCCATTTGAAGAACTCTGCATACAAGAGGCACACAGACATCAGTTAACCTGATCAATGGGTGAAAGTTATGAATTTTGTGATGAATACTTACAGAGATCAAAAAATTGGTCTCTCTACTGAGTTTTTGCTATTAGATCCCCAAGGAGTGGACCTCCATATATTGTTGGGAAACCCAAAGGCTCAAGGAGGACCTCCCTAGGTTTTGCGGCCCTACTGGGCATGGTGATCACCATATCCACAGGTGCAGATCCTGAAGTTCCCGCAGTAGCATCTACTGTCGAACAGGAGTGAGTTTTGCATATGAGGCCCTCCTGCTCAGTTAAGATATTAATTGAGAATTCATAAATGAACTGGATATATATTATAGGGAAGTGGTTTAGGATTTTTTCCTCAAGGGCCTCTGAAAACTCTTCCAGCTCTGGGTCTGAGTTTTCGACCTCACCCTCCTCTAGAGGGATCGGCCTCCACCCCCAGGAGGAGTCGTCTAATTCTTCCGGTAGAGGGGATCGTTCTCTCAATTCAGCAGCCAAAAACTGAGGAAGGGTCATTTGGTAGAGAAATACCTTCACTTGATATGTCATTGGGTGCAGAGCACCCCAGGAGTGCACAAAGTCCTCTATCATGGTAAGGTACTGCTCCCACTCCGCCTGGGATACCGCAAAACCTGCCCTGACAGGACAGATCTCTAGAAAATCCATCCCATGATGGTTCAGATGTTTCCACATTTGGGGAGGGTTGAGAAATTTTCTATTGAAATCACATATGTCTCAAGCCTCTGGAAAGATAGCATTCTTGGGCATGTCTATATGTTGTCGTCACTTCCCTGGAGCCTGGGTGGGTATCCTATAGAACACCCTAGGTGGCGTTCCCTCTAGATATCTTTGCTCCTCTGGGACCATTGGGTCCATCACTGCCAGATGCCTCAAGATTGGTGTGTTTCTCACCACCACTACATCCCTACCACAATGGGGTGTCCTCGCCACCTTCCATCCTAGACCTTGAGGTTGAGGGGGGAGCCCGTCACTGGCACGAACAGTCTGCTCCATCATCATTTCCCCCAAGTAGGCTACCTCCCATATCTTGGCATATTCTTTCACTATCCCATAGACAGTTGTGGATGGAGGCAGCTCATATTACATTTTCCCATCCTCCTGTTTGAACATGTGCCACACTTTCCTCATCACACATGGGTGATCCTCATGGAGTACTCCCAAGTAGACCCACGGTGCCAGCTGCTGCATGCACTGGAACTGCCTCATGAAGTGGTGTGGGGCATATGGATAGTAGAGAGGCTTGTTGTTGACCCATGAAACTAGGACTCCACCCCAAAAGGCTATGAGTTAGGACCTCTTCTCCTCTGTTCCCTGGACATCATCAATGAACACACCATTCGGTAGTAGGAACGGGTGGAAGTTGAACTCTTCCACCTTCCAGATCTGGTTTAGAACCAACTTCAGGCTCATCTTGGTTGAGAAACCCCCCACCATGTTTAGAATGGTTGGCCGGAAGTTCAACTCTAGAAGTGAAATATGCTTTGGATATTCATACATTCCCCTAATATGTGCCGCTATCTACCCATACAGATGATGGAACAACCCACATATCCTCTATGGCTTCTCCCCTTCACTGATGTGCCACATGACTTTATACAGCTTGGTGAGCATCATGATTCCCAGGTTGACCTGCTCCTCGGTCACCAATGTGGACTCCATGATGAATGTGATCAGTCACATGACCATGTTTGTGTCCCTCACTGGCAGAATCCATCCATAGATAAGCACTAAAATGAACGCAGCTAACCTAACCACCAATTGCTGCTCAGTACTGACATTGAATACCCATGTCTTCCACTGGATTTCCTCCAAGAGTCACCAATATGAGTGCTCATTTCCATGTTGAACCCCCTTTGGGCTATTCTGAGGCCTCGTGAGAAATTTTCCATCTTCAGTAGAATTCAATAATTTCTTGAACCACCACTTAAAGTGGTCATCCCTCAAAGACTTCTTGTCATCCCTCGGCAGAAGGTCGATCAATGCCTTTTCTAGGGGTAGCATCTACTCCAGGCCTTCCCATGTATTCGTGGTAGAAAGGAACTCATCATAATTTGGCCCTAGTATCGGCACCCCCGATATTTGGTGCAAGTCCCAGAGGCTAATACTAACCTCCCCATGGTGAAGATGAAAGGTCTTGGTCCTCCACGACCTCCTACTCAGCAACTCCAGCATCAGTTTCTTTAGATGGTAGATGTGAAATTGGGAATACCAAGCCACATCATATAGGCCCACTCACCTCATATTCGCCCCAAACTCCCCGCATGAGGCTCCAATCCTATAGGCCCATGCCCAGTCGACTGTAAAGTTGACACCCTAACACAAATACCACTCATGAGTCCACCCATTCTCCAGGATCCCCAGGGTCTCCTTCAGAATGGTGCGCTACAATGGAGGGGATGTATCTAGTTTAAACGCCTTCCCATCAATGTTATTCACATGGTTATACATGAAATCAGTGTTTATGGGTGTGAAATCCTCCCAAGTATGCCTGTTAGCCTCCCTGAACCACTGGCGCTAGCACGGTGTCCTCCTGAACTAGTTAGCCGGCTTATCCCTACTCGCTTTAGGAATAAAGACATCATCCTTTAGACTGAATTCATACAGAGGCATCCTTTTGCACAGTGGGTAGTTCTTTTGACCCTCTTATAGAAGCTCCAATAGTGACTCATAGTATGGAAGGCTCCATACATGCTCCCTAATACCTAAGTTATTCATCACTTCTTCCCTCCAAGAAGCATCTTCAAGGACCCCTTAGAAGCTCCCTGATGAGCCATTAAATCTTCCGATTTTTGAAATCATGTACTTGATCACGAAGCTTGATCACGAAGCTCAATCGAAAAGCTCAGTCATAGAGATAGGTCATAGATCCCTGCCACAGACCTTGCAGACACAAGCCACAGAGTGCACACTCGCAAAGTCGAAAGACTTTCTCTGTGCTATGAAGTAGAAAGTCCAGATTCGTAGATATCAATCTCAGATCAAGCAAAGATTCGCGAATCGAGAGCACAATCAACAAAAATTTGAAGACAAGAAAGGAAAAAAAGAGGGGTCATCCACCCCTATTTATAGGAAACAACACCATTTGCTTTGAAGTGTGTCTGGCCGTAGTGAGCTTCATGGTGATCTCAACCTGCGCGTCACCTCTCTGCATTGTCACCTTGCTTCGAGATCGTGTTTGGAGATTCTCTTAGACATTTTGAAGATTTACCCTTAGACTTTGACCCAAATTTTCTCCTATGTTCCATGTATAAAGGGGGGAATTTTTTGGTGCCCAAATACACGTAGAGGAAAAGGACGCAAACAGAAAACCATCTCTAAAGGCACTTCCTCGTGAATACCATTTGTAGATCCATGCACCATGGATAACATGAAGCCAAAGCCCCCTCCACGGTCACCATAGATAAAAAATACGGGAGGCTCTGTAGTTATGAAGAAATTTATTGGGAGCTTCGCGCTGCAGAGGGATCCGAATCGACCTCCACAAGCTTGGTGAACTTGACAGAAGGCTCCACAAGCACCACACAGAGCACCTAGGAGAGCTCCACGCTGAGGAGGGGATGATGGCCAACTCTAAGGTTACGAAGAATTTGATGCGACCCACGACCGATCGTAGATCACCATGCGGTTTTGCATCGAGATGTACATGCTTCACGTTTCCCCTCGTCTATAAATATTGGGCTCCCCTCGAGCCCCAAGGATGGATGATCTAACCTTTCACCTTCTCTTCTCTCAAATTGTGAAGCAACTTATGCTCTGTAAAAACATGAGAAAAATGAGCTCTTCTAGGTACTTGATCATTATGAAGTACCCTTACCTTAGATCAAATCCAACCCCTCTTCAAACAAGGATGGACTTTGTGGAGCCCATGGGCCACTGCAAAGGAAGGAGTTACTCCAGAGGACTTGGGTCTTCACAAAGCACTCATGCTTCACAAAGCACCCTCCATACACATGTGAACCATATACTGAGGTAGGGTCACTGTGCTTTGTGAAGCACATTGCTTCGCAGTTATATGCTTTTCGAGGTACCCATGTTTCACAAATTCCTACTCTATGAAAGCCTTTTTTACTTTTCAAAGCACCCTCCATGTGCACCTATGCCCTATGTCTAGGTAGGGCCATCCCACTTTGTGAATCATACCCATTCGCGAAGCACCTCCACTACATGGAGCACCAGATATTCACAAGTTCCCTTCCTATGAACCCATTTTCTTTGCAAACCCCTCTCCCGTACAACCCTCTAGGTCTATACGAAGTGATTTCAAAGTCCCTTGGGTGGTTATTTACATTGATTTTATTATCCTTATGATTATTTTCATAGGCACACTAATGGAAATTGCTTCTTCACATAGCCATGCTAACATGGGCCCCTCAATGGATCACTCCACCAAACCCCCTCACCATGGCATTGATGGTGCCTTCCATTTCCCAAGGGTTAAATCCTAACAGTTATGTAAGTCCTAGGGGTGTAGAGTGAACCCCATTGTCCGAGCTACAGGACGTTGAACTACCAAGCACCATCATCCTCAACACATGACGTTAAACTATGGCCTCGCCCCGTGCAACACATGTGGGGCACCTCATCTCAGACATTCTCCACGCCCACTCATCTCCATGGGAGTGAGATCTTTCTCACATGGAATGAGATCCTATTTGCTGGAGCATCATGTGTCTATGTGTAAGGGAAACCATCTTGGTGTAAGCCCCTATCCTTTATTGTGATAGGTAGCACTGCTGCTCCTCCTCTCTTCTTCAGTTACAAAGACTATAGGAGAGATGAGCACATGGAACTATGTTATCCCATCCCTCTCCCTATGGGATTTGTCTCCATTGGGCCTACATCCTAGATTAAGCCCCAATCTCTATCTCCCAGGGCCTTTAACCACACATAAGCCCTTGTTTCCTCATTGGTCTTCTAACCACGCGTAAGCCCCTATTCCTTCTTTAGGCTGCTAACCACATGTAAGCCACATTTCACTTCTCACAGACACACCTTTTGTGACATGATCTTCAAGTATTTGTTGCCTCTTGTTTCTCACACCGATCATGACTCACATGGACTTACAGTAACCATTGACCATGGAATCCTTCATGGGCCGCCTAAGCGTGTAAGCCCCAAACCATCCTGAACTACATGGACATTGATCCTTGTCTCCTAAGTAAGGTACGTAGGAAGCCTCTCTGAGGTTCAAGCCCAACACCTGCTTGTCCTGACCCCTTCATGTCAGTTCAATCATCCCGCATGATATTAAATAGTATCCACCATCTTGATCTATGTGGAATTTGATCCTTGTCTCCTAGGCAAGGTACATAGGAATCCTCCCTAAGGTTCAATCCCAACACCTGCTTGTCCTGACCCCTTCATGTCAGTTCACTCATCCCGCATGATGTTAAACTATATCCATTATCCGGAACTATGTGGACTTTGATCCTCGTCTCCTAGGCGAGGTACGTAGGAAGGCTCCCTGAGGTTCAAACCCAACACCTGCTTGTCCCAACCTCTTCATGTTGGTTCACTCATCCTGCATGTTGTTAAACTATATCAACTATCTCTAACTATGTGAACTTTGATCCTTGTATCCTATGTAAGGAACATAGGAAGCCTCTCTGATGTTCAATCCCAACACTTACTTTTCCCAACCCCCTTCACATCAGTTCACCTTCATCCCACATGATGCTAAACTGTACACACCTTTTCTTCCCACAATATGTTAAACTGTACCCATTCGAACTACTTGGGTTTTGATCCTTGTCTTGCAAACAAGGTATGTAGGAAGCCTCCCTAAGGTCCAACCCTAATCGACGATAAGTCTCTATGTTCTCTAATCAATGCTAAGACGTTGTGTTCCCCAATCAATGGTAATTCATCGTGTTCCCCAATCAATGGTAAGTCGTCATGTTCCCTAATCGACAGTAATTCATTGTGTTCCCCAATCGATGGTAAGTCGTTGTGAACCCCAACTAGTGGTAAGACGTTGGAACCCTAGTCAGCGGTAAGCCATAGTCAACCCCAACTAGTGGTAAGCCATTGTATCCCCAATCAATGATAAGACATTGTGAACCCCAACCCACAGTAATCCATTGGAACCCCAGTAAGTGGTAAGCCATTGTAAACCCCTACCAGTGCTAAGCCATTGGAACCCCAGTCAGCAGTAAGCCATTGTCAACCCCCACCAGCGGTAAGTCGTTGTAGCCCCATCCAACAGTAATTTTTTGTAATCCCTAATAGATGGAAAGTATTTTTGTTTCCCAATAAGTGGTAAGATGTTGTAGTCCACTAACTAATGATAAGCCATTATAGTCCCTTTCGCTGGGACCCATATCTCTAGTCTACCCCCCCCCCCCCTCGAGCATCAAACCAAACTAGTCCGCTAACCACGCATAAGCCCCAGTATGTCATCGAGGTCATTGTCCTCTATGAACACCCCGATTCTTTACCCCCCATCCTGAACTACGAGAAATTTGATTCCCTACCACATAGATACATAGGTAGACTCTCTAAGGATTAGGCCCATCACCCATGTCTCATCCTAGTCTCTCCCAAGAGCCTATGTGTTTCGGAAAGGTCATGCCCCAACATAGAGGTCCTAAATCCTCTGGGTCCAATCCATACATCCATTCTCATGGGTTTCCTCCTTGGGTGACTCATCCCCCCCACCAAAGTATGTGGACTTTGATTCCCTTCCATGATGATACGTAGGAAGTCTCTTTAAGGCTCAAGCCCAACATCATCGTCACCCTTGCATCGACTCTATATCACTCTCCAACCACTCTCAACAATCCATATCCATACTGATTCTTACCTGGGCTGCCACATCCCGGTGAGACCGTTCCACCAACTTTCTCACTACTCCTAGTAGTAATCGGGTAACTATCCACACATTAGCCCCAACAATAGTGTTCCCTCTTGGCGCGCACCCATCTTATCCACTCTCGTCAGTGTTTCGATCAGTATGATCTGTCTTCGCTGGAAGTTAAACTCATGACATGCCCTATGTTAAACATCGGAAGATGATGAAAACCTCAAAGACATGCCTGTGGCATAAAATTCCCCGCATTCGACATGGGATGCCTCAAGATCCCACACCCTCAAGAAGCCCTATCATAAGGGGAAGAAACCTAGAAGCATTAGTGTTCTATCATCTAAACATTCCAGCGATGTCCAATGTGATAACTCCCCTGACCAAAGGTTGCTTCTCTAATTGGAAACCATGTAATTTCATTTACAGAAGTAGTATAATTAACCAGCATCCATTGTAAGAACCTAGATCTTCTTTTTAGGCATGTTTTTCTCTTTTCTAATGTTTTTGGGAAAAATAAGAGTTTCTGAAAATTTCTTAAGTACACATTGTGTACTTTATAAATACATTCCACGTACTCAGTTACCACAGGTAACCGCGTGTGGTCCATGTAGCGGTCGTGCACACAGCCATGTAGCGGTCATGCACACGGTTGTGTGTGGTGACCTGGAGACCACCCAATGCAGGGGCTGGTAAGGGAATTTCCAAACTGTGTACTTCTAAAGTACACATCGTGTACTTTCTTTTTTTTTCATTAAACGGATCGGGGTCACGTCTGATAGACAGAACACACCTCTTCTCAACCTTGTTCATCCAGGAGTGTCCGTACGACCGTGATTCTTCTCTAAGCCCCCAATCGAGTGTCCGTTCTCCAATTCGACCATAGTCGATTGCGTTGGGATCTCCACAATAATCTATTCCTTTTACTAGAGCTTGGTTTCATGATTCGTCATCTTTCAAGATTTGTCCTCATTTTTTATAATTTTTGTATATCTATGGTGTTCATGGGAGATTAAATCCTTGAGGTTCATGTATAACGATCCTAAAACACCGAGGTAGGTGGTTTGTTCCTTTCTGTAGATAGTATTTGAGTTATATGTGAAAAAGTGCCCAATACCCTTGATCAGGGTAATTTCATGTTTCGGGTTTTTGACCCAGTTAATGTCTTCTATGCTTAGAATGCTTGAGTAGAGGTTAATTTTTGTGAATATGGTTGTTTACCATGTTATGAATGTGTTTTCAAATGCTTATACCATTTATGAACATTTGGTCTAGCTTTCCCTATTAGGCTACTATTTTGTTTCCATGCCAAGTATTGTAGGAGGAGTGATTATTATCTGACATGCTGTTATGTTATAGACTATTTATCCAAGTAGCTCTTGAGGTTTACTTTGGCCACTATGTTTTTATGTGCTTGATTCACTTACACTGGTCCATGAGAACCTGGTGTAGTAGACCACAGGGAGAATGGACATTGAGGGCTTCTCCAGAGTGTTTGTTTCCTGTTATGATGTGAGACCATAGGGGGAATTTATGTAAGTGTCTCCTCATAGTGTATTTAGTTCCTCGACACTGGCCATAGGGGGAATGGGACATTGAGTGCTTCCCCAGAGCACATTTTAGTTAATGATACAAGACTATAGGTGGAATTGATTGTGAGTTCTTCTTCATAGATTCTATGCTAAATCTGAACCAGAGGGGGTTAGACTGTGTGTAATTCCTAGAGGCCTTCTTATACTTTTATGGTTGAACCAAAGGGGGTAGGCAGTGAGTACTCCCATAGGGTTACCTTCTTTTGATTAGCTACTTGATTTATATGTTAAATTTAATGCTTTGAAACTATAGGAATGTTTTATTTTGAGTACTTCCTTGTTTAATGCTTCTTTTTCTTATTACCTACCATATATATTCACTGACTATTAGGAATAGATCTTTAAGTGGTTTCCTACTAGGATTTAGTCTCACACCCTATTTGGGTCATGCTTTTGGGCCCAAATAGATTATATTGTTGTAGGTATAGATAAGGGAAATCACCATTCTAC
This sequence comes from Viscum album, assembly GCA_963277665.1. Lineage (NCBI taxonomy): Eukaryota > Viridiplantae > Streptophyta > Magnoliopsida > Santalales > Viscaceae > Viscum > Viscum album. Next base: position 183,059,799 of record OY728155.1, on the reverse strand, counting down.
TTTATGTACTTGATTGTTGTGGAGCTGGAGAGCCTAGGACCAAGATGAGGCTTGCAATGTTGTGGAGATTTTTACTTGTTTTCCTTTTATAATTTGGTTTTGTACTGTATTCCAGCATTATGATTTCTTTCGTTACTTTCCTAGAAATATACATCATGTATCATTTATATATGTGTGCTCCAATTACTATTACATCAGTTGTTTACTATTTTATGGTATTATTACTGCTTCCACTATTGTATATCTGTTTACTTTCGCTGTGTTACTCTGGAAATGAGGGCATTGTTTCCCCACCATCACACCCAAGGCCCTCGCTACTAGTCAGCAGCCTCTGGCATTTAGGTAAATTCAGTTGAGGCCATGTGACTAACTGGGTACAGGGCGCCTCTGGGTGGCTTCAAGAACTGGGGCGTTACGAAGTGGTATCAAATGTCTCTTTTCTTCTTCACTTACTATTTGGGGCCTATAGCTAGGGATAGGAAGGAAATAGTTACTTAATAATAAGTTGGGACCTGGAGTAGCTAACCCGTGTACAGGGAAAAGCTAATCTACCTCATTTAATGCAATTTATTAGTTTTTTCAATTTTACAGTTGATCTGATTTCACCGTTGGGTGATTCACATGTATTGTCAAGTTATTGTCGATGTTATTGAGGTTTTATTTATCTTTCAACATGACTAGGTGAGGGTATTCTATCTCATGCATCATATAGGCACCTGCTAGAAATCACATGTCATGCATTCTTTCCATGCCATGTAGGTTGCATTAGAGATTTCATGTTGTTGTGATAGATATTGTGCTAGATATGCATGTTGTTGTGATAGATGCCTTGATAGAATACCTGCTTTTGATAGGGTATTTATTTGTGTAAGGATTTGTTTGGATGAATGCCAAACTTTGGTTATTGAGGTGTTATGGGCCCTCATGGGCCAGAATTTGGGGGATCATTGCACTTTTAACCTTTTTTATGACTTGTATAAGATTACAACCTTTGATTCGTGAGGATTATGGGCCCTCACAGATCAAAATTTGGAACATTAATGTTTGTTTCATTATTCTTCTGGGTTCTAGAGAAGTTTATTAGGCTTACTGTCTAGAAAAAACCAGAATACATGGAATGTAATGATGAATACACGCCATGTGTTCTTATGTTTGGAAAGAAACTATTATTCTTAAGTAAACACCATGTACTGTATGTACATGCCATGTAGTCTTTAACCATGTATTAGAATGTATGAGCAGAGACATGAAGTTGGGAAGTCTTTGGTAGGACACATCGTGTACCGGATGTACACACCGTGTTTTAAAAATGAATAACTGGATGTGTGGATAACAACATGGGGCATTTGAGTCTTTTCTAATACACGCTGTGTACAGCTAGAACACATCGTGTAGTTACCATGAGTATCTGGTCGTGTCGCTAACAACACGGTTCGGTAAAATCTTCCAAGTACACGTCGTATCTGGCCTGAACATGCCATGTAGAGTTATCCGTGTAATTGGTCGTGTCACTAACAACATGGGTCAGTGAAGCTTGTCTAGTACACACCATGTCAGGAATGAACATGTCGTGTAGTATTGTTTTAGGATAACCCTATGGATAGCCGTGTAGAAGAACTCGGGCATGGGAAGATAATTCAAGTACACGCCTTGTGTTAGGACAACACTCCATGTGTTTGGGGTGTTACTAGACTAGTGGTGGAAGGAGTACACAACCATGTAAAGGCTTAATAGAATACAACATGTTGGAATTATACACGCCGTATATCCATGTTTTTAAAAACATGAATGCTTTCTTTCTCTTGTTCCCTTATTGAACTTCTAGTTTTCAGTCCTTGATAATCTTGATCAAAGGTGTGTGCTTGACCTAGCCGAGTCATGCCACCGAGACGTCCTCCGGTTTTACGCCAGTTATAGGACAGTGATTATACACCAGACATGGTTGATCAGGGACTACCAATAGATCCTCCAGTCATTCTAGTCTTGACACCATCCATCATTCCGGCCATAGGTGCTGACACAAAGTTCTGAGAGGGCTTTATGAGGTTCATGTAGACCTTCCATGGAGTACCACATCCTGAACCTTCTATGGTAGAGCTGATGCGGGTTTTCCAGCAGCAGCGTCCTCCCACTTTCAATGGGGAAGGAGGACCTCAGGCTGCAGAGTCATGGTTAGAATCCATGATATCTATCTTCGACCATCTGGAGAAGCCTCCAGAGTGGAGGTTCAATCTATCTATGTATATTCTTCATGATTATTCCAAGATATGGTGGGATGTGATATCACGGGCGGGATGCTAACAGGTTATGTCTTGGGAAGAGTTCCATCGTGATTTCTATGACTGCTTTTATCTAGAGACCTTGAGGGTCGATCGAGCCTTAGAGTTCATGAGTCCGTAGAAGGTTAATCTTTCTGTTATGGATTATTACTCTCAGTTTACAGAGCTGCAATGCTTCACGTCCATCCTAGGAGGTGATTAGTTATTCTTGGCAAGGAAGTTTAAGGATGGTCTCAGGCACGACATCCGATCAGAGTTTAATATCTTCTGGTTGACTTCCATAAATTCTATAGTTAACCAACCACAGATCATATATCGCAATCTGAGGGATTCTGGGGTTGTGAGCCAGGGCGGTTCGGCATCCGAAGTTCATAGCCCTTCTACTGATAGTAGGAAGCATCGTTGGGAGTCTACGCACGGAGATCTGAGGAGGCAAGAGACATCCTCTGGTAGCCAGGTGGTGTGCTACCAGTATAACGGCCCATACTTTACATACATTGTTAATAATTCAAAATTGAAGTACACTTATTACAACATATAACAAAACCATGAAAGGACCGTTTAGGTATAGTGTCTTTAGAAACTGTGAAACATAAACAACTGGTTCATAAATCATCGACGTTGTCTCCCATTTATTTCATCATATCTAGAGGCCCTTTTTGGCATATCCTACTTAATATCCTTCTTCCTTAACTGGGGAAAGAAAACATACAAAAGGGTGAGATCAAATGTTCAGTAAGGGTAAACAAAAGAGATATCAATCACATCGTATTCATAAGAACAAAACATTTTGGAAATCTTAACATGCAAAAGAGATCAAAATTTCATAACATGGGATAAATCATAGTAGTGAAATGTAATCCCAATAATCATAACTTAAAACATGATACTTTGTTTCATACACACATAATCATAGAAAATCATTTCTTAGTAGTCAAGACTCATTGCCAAGACTATCTTAGCGGACAAAGTCCATTTCTGAACCGAGTTCACTCCTCGTTTCAGTCCTGTTTAACTGAACCGGATTAACCTGCCGTTCCAGCCATGTCTATCTCATGAGATATAAATCTTTACCCAATTCATTGGAGGGAGATATAGGTCCCACCCATCTCATTATGATACCATTCTTATGTGTGCCAAAAAAATCAAAAAAATCATAGATCATTGAATAAACCATGTAATAAAAATGGGAATCCTAAACATCATGCCATCATAACATAATCCATATAAGATGAAAGGACATCATAAAAATAATTCCATCTTAACATAATCAAATCTATGTAAAAATAGGGATAAAAATAGAACCCTATATTATCTTATATGGAAAATAATTTTGATAAAATGCTTGAACTCCTTTCTTGAGGAAAATATCATTTTTACTTCAAAATCATTTTCCTTTTTTAACATGTCAAATAATTTTGAAAAAGAAGTTGATTAAAAATAAACTTCAAAACTTATAAAGGAAGCTTCATGGAAATAATGTTCTAAAAAAATTCCATTCATGCCATATAAGTTAAAAAATCATTCTTCCTGTACTTTGGCAGGAGAAGTCAAAAAGTACCTCGTACGAAAAATGAAAAAAGATTCCTTTCATATCTTTTACTAAAAACACACCGAAGGGTAAAATTGGATTTAAACAATTGTAGGTGGATTGAAATAATATTACTTATTGAGGAAACATGGATGTGGATGATAAATATTCCCCAGTAAATGCTGAAGTATAAACAATCTCAGATAAAAATGAGATTGTGAGATTTTCCCTTACCATAGTCTGATTTTCTTCGTAAGTGTTCGAACCCCCTGTATAATGATTTAAATAATTTTATTGACTAATTCCATAATCATACTCATTTTTATGATATCATATATGGTCATATTCTTAGCTTCTTATTAGTAATATTTCATTGCTACTTGTTATTCGGGTGTTTATTACTTTTTGTTCTTATGCGTGTTTTGTCGAATAAATTCTCATTCTTATTTTTATGTTATAGATACCTCATTTACAGAATTTTATTAGTGTAATATATATCATATTTATTCATTCAATTCATTTATATAATCATTATGCAATGAAGATCATGTAGAACGAGTCGCATCACATCGTGGAGACGGTATTCCGTATGTACGCATGAGCAATGATATCATTCCCATGATCGTGGAATTGTATTGGAGTGTATGTATACTATTTGAAAATCAATATAAATTTACAATAATAATATATATTCATTATTTTCACCATTATACCTATCCAAGTAAGGTGGTGGTGGAAAATAGATTACACCAAGGCATGGAGACGGTATTCCGTACGTACGCACGCGCGGTGATTTCATTTTCCATAGGATGGATAGATGGTGAAATAGGGTTGTTTCATAATAATAATAACATATCAGTATATTAGAGATACTGATTTTATTACTTCATAATGAAACAACTAAACAAGAAGAAGTTAAAGAAGAAATAAAGTTGAAAGAATCGGTAATGGACATTACCTCTTCTTTGAAGCGCCTCTTTGAGACCTCCTCTTAGGGCACTAAAATTAGTCTTTGAAGAAGACCAGAACCTCTAGGATGTTTCTAGGGAAGTGTAGAAGAGAATTTGTCATGGGTTGTTCGATCTTGAAAGATCAAAGTAGTGTGAGGAAGATAGGGAGGAGGTTCCCTTTTACAAGGGAGGAGAGGGGCACCTTTGGAAAATCTAACAATATTATTTTATTATAAAGTCATATTCGATTTTTAATAGCTCCAAATTGATTTATTCTGAAGATAAGGTTGGTATGGGTCTAAATCCTCTCATCTAATAGAATTTAGACAAGTTTAGGTATCTATTTTAACCTTATCATTTAGATTTAACTATAAGTTAGATAATTTAACTTTTACCGTGTCTTCTTGTTTTCTTACACTATAAGGTTAATAAACTTACTATAACAAGCCAAATGAACCCCAAGTTGTTTATTATTAATATATATAACCGTATCTAAGTTATTTGTCCGAACCTTAGATTTTTTGGAATAAAATAACAATTAATAATATAATATTTGTTTTAAAAACTATTTTATGTCAATTTTGACACTATTTGGTAATTGATTTTTCTGAAAATCATAACAGAAAGATTAGTTCACAAAAAGTTAATTAAATCAATACTAACATGTCATATTAACATAAAAATTGATTGAAATTCATAAAAGTCTCAAATTACATTTATTTGGGTATTTATAACATCAATTATGTCAATATTTCATTAATAATATAATTACTACATCATCATTGTGTCATAAATAAATTAAATTATTTAAAGTCTAAAAATTACAAATAAAATACGATTATGTAGTAAACCTTTTTAGATTTCTAATGAATATTTATAGTCGAATGTATCTTATGTATAACCCTATATTAAAAATGATTTAGTTATTAAACTTTGATTTTAACTATTTTAACCCTTCTTTAAATAAATTAATCATAAATGTCCTAATCTAATCCATGTGGGCCTAAATGGTCATATTTTATTCCTAAGGTTGTTTTTGGTCGAATTACACTAATCCAATAGAATTAGGACATATGTTAGGCTAATAATAATATCATTTTTACCATTAATTACCCTATTTACTTTTAACCGTGGTAAAAAAAGTAAAAAGTTACTATTCACCAAAATTTATTTTCATCTCATTGAACTACATTATACTTACTGACATCAACCATGTCTCTCAGATTTTTGAAATTCCATTCACAAAAGAGGTAAAATTAAGTTTTATGTGAATTTGGGAATTCTCCTAGGAGGTGTGTAAAAGACGATGAAAAGTTCAATAAAATTTTTATATATCTAAAATTATTATAAAATGACTCCAATAAATTGAATTGAACTTGTATAGGTATTATGTATCAATTTTGACATAAAATAAATAATTATTTAAATAAAAAGTCAATTTTTAAATAGTAACCCAGTGTTTTCACTATTCATCAAAAATTGAAAGTTTTCCGAAAAATACCAAAATTTCACCCTAGGCTAATTTCGATATTCCGAATCCAAAAATGAAGTCCATTTTGAAAAATAAAATTTATTAAATTTCAAATATTGGTTATTACTATTCATAATGTCTAGTTTTAATAATATTTTAATAGCATATCGTTGTTTAGTGAAACTCGGTATTGCGTACAACGCAAGCTATCGAGGAAGGCCGCAATTGCATGTAAAGAAATCCAAGATAGTGTTGTGTGTAGTGAAAGATACCTTTGATGATTTATATAACATAAAAACAAAATATTTCTCACAAAAGTCTCGGGTGTTACATTCTACCCCCCTTAAAATGAATTTCGCCCTCGAAATTCTTCACCTTATAACAAACAGATGAGGATGCCTCTCCCTCATCATATCCTCAAGCTCCCATGTAGCTTCTTATAATTGGAGGTTCCTCCATAAAACATTCACTAAGCGAGTGGTCTTGTTCCGTAGGACTTTTTCACTACGATCGAGAATCTCTATCGGATGTTCTTCATAAGAAAGATCTTTCTCCAGCGGTACAACTTCTGAGCTGAGTACATGTGAAGGATCAGGTATGTACTTTCTTAGGAGAGATATATGGAACACATCGTGAACTTGAGAGAGATTCGGTGGAAGCGCCAACTGGTAAGCTACCTTCCCAACACGATCAAGTATTTCGAAAGGACCGATATACCTAGGGCTTAGCTTTCCCTTATTTCTAAATCTCATTAATCTCTTCCAAGGAGATATTCATAAGAGCACTTTATCACCCACTTCAAACTCTAGGTCTTTTCTTCGATTGTCGACATAACTTTTTTATCGACTCTGAGCTACTCTTATGTGTCGTTGAATAGATCGGATCTTTTTGGTCACCTCATCAATAAGATCAGGTCCTAATAGCTTTCTTTCCCCAACATCATCCCAGCAAGTTGGAGTCTTTCATTTCTTTCCATAGAGAGCTTCATAAGGATCCATCTGAATAAAGGAGTGAAAGCTCTTATTATAAGAAAATTCCACCAAAGGTAGGTGTTGATCCCAACCACCTTTGAAATCCATAGAGAAAGCTCTCAACATATCTTCTAGAGTTTGAATTGACCTCTCAGACTGATCGTCTGTCTGAGGATGATAAGCAGTGTTGAAACTCAACTCTGTATCTAGAGTATGCTGAAGACTTCTCCAGAACATTGAGGTAAACCTTGGATCCTGATCAGATAGAATAGAAAGAAGTACTCCATGTAATCTTAGCACTTCCTTTACATATATCCTGGAAAGATGATCCAGAGATAAATATTCTCTAATAGCAATTAAGTGTACAGACTTTGTAAGATGATCAACTATGACCCAAATAGCATTATTACCTTTGGATGTTTTAGTAAGTCCGGTGACAAAGTCCATAGTGATGTTTTCCCATTTCCATTCGGGTATGGGTAATGGTTGTAACATCCCCTTAGACTTCTGTCTCTCAGCTTTAACTTGCTGACAAACCAAGCATCGAGAGACATATTCAGCAACATCTCTTTTCATGCCATCCCACCAGAAGTACTCTTTCAGGTCCCTATACATCTTCGTGCTTCCAGGATGAATAGAGAATGAAGAACTATGAGCCTCATTTAGAAGCTCCTTCTTTAATTCGGGGATGGGAGGAACACAAACCCGATTCCTGAACATTATTATCCCATCACAATCAAGTTTGAATTCAGGAACATTTATCACCTTCTTTTGTAACTCTACATCTTCTTTCTATGCCTCTTTAATCTTCACATGTATAGATGGTTGAACATTCATTTGAGAAAGATACGATTTTCCCCTTCCATTATAATTCCATGATCCATCCTTTGTAAATCCATAAATATTGGATCTTTTGTGATCCTTATCATGGATAAGCTAGCATGGTCTTGTGAACTTAATGCATCTGCTACCTTGTTTGCTTTCCCAGGGTGGTAATGAATTGAGCAGTCATAATCCTTAATCATCTCCAACCATCTTCTTTGGCGCATATTCATCTCCTTTTGTGTGAAAATATACTTTAAACTTGTATGATCAGTATAAATGTCACACCTTTCTCCATAAAGATAATGCCTCAAAATCTTCAATGAAAAGATTACCGCAGCTAACTCCAAATCATGAGTTGGGTAATTTTTCTCATGGATTTCCAACTATCGTGAGGAATAATCTATCACCATATCATTTTGCATAAGAACACACCCCAGCCCCTTCTTGGATGCATCACAGTAGATCACAAACCTTTCTCTACTACAATGAAGTGTGAGTACAGGTGCACTGGATAACCTTTTTTCAACTCCTTGAAATTCTCTTCACATTCATCCATCCACATGAACATAACTTCTTTTCAATTCAACCTGGTGAGTGGATTAAATAATCGTGAAAAATCATTCACAAAATGTCGATAATATCCAGCCAAACCAAGAAAACTTCAGATCTCATTTACTGTTGTTGGTCTCGACCATCTTTCAATAACCCTTGTTTTTGCAGGATCCACAGATATCCCCTCTTTTGAGATTATGTGACCCAAAAATGAATCTTTTTGAAGCCAAAATTCACACTTGGTAAATTTGGCATAAAGCTTCTCCTTTCTTAGGGTCTTCAATATAATTATCAAGTGATATTCATGTTATTCCTTACTCTTTGAATAGACAAGAATATCATCTATAAAGACTACCAGAAACTGATTAAGATAGTCTCTAAAGACTCTATTCATCAGATCCATGAAGATAGCAGGGGCATTAGTAAGACCAAATGGCATCACTATAAATTCATAGTGTATATACCTTGTACGGAAAGTCATCTCTGGTATATCCTCCCTTTTGCCCCTTAATTGATGATACCCGGAACGATGATCAATCTTAGAAAAGTATTGAGATCTGCGTAGTTGGTCAAATAAGTCACCAATGCGTGGGATAAGATATTTGTTCTTGATAGTGATCTTGTTAAGTTCTCGATAATCAATGCAGAGTCTCATTGATCCATCTTTCTTCTTAACAAACAGAACAGGTGCTCCCTAAGGTGACGCACTAGGGCATATGAATCCCTTATCAAGATTCTTTTGGAGTTTCTTCTTTAATTCCTGCAACCCAATTGGGGCCATTTTATAAGGTGTCTTTGAAATAGGAAAATCACCCGGTACGAGTTCTATTGAAAACTAAACTTCACGATTTGGTGGAAGACCAGGCAATTCCTCTGGAAAGACATCATCAATCTCCCGTACAATGGGAATATTCTTAATCGTGAGTTTCTCTCCAACCATTTGAGATAAATAACCTTCATTTAGTGGAATCAAGACCCATAAGATGGAAGAAATTTCCACTGGAAGGTTATGTTCATCCTTGCATCGATAGATGATCATAGATTGATCCAGAATATGAAATGTGACTTCCCTTCTTTGGCAATTGATATGAGCTCTATATAGAGAAAGCCAATCCATGCCAAGAATCACATCAAATTCCACTATATGAAGGATCACAATATTTTCAGGAAGCACTTTCCCACAAACTTCAATCGGAGAAGAATTATAAACTTTTGATGCGACTGTTGTGCCATTAGAGGTTGTCATAGCTAACTCAACATCTAATTGTTGAGGTAATACGATGATACCCTTAGAAAATTCTCCAAAAATAAAAGATTTGGTGGATCCAGAATCAAATAAAACATTTTCTACTTTAGAGTGGATGGTAAGTGTACCTCTCACCACTTCGTTGTCATACTCCACATCACCAATAGTAATTGCATGTGACTTTCCTTTGTCTTTGGGATTGAGAGTTTGTTGACGTCGATCATCATCATCAACCCTTGGATTTGGGCATTGATTGGCATAATGCCCCATCTCCTTGCACTTGAAACATTGAAGTGTAGTAGGTTCATTCGGTGTATCCCTTCCTTTTTTTCATCATTAGACATCTTCTTCCCATTATTTCTACATTCAATTCCCCGATGACCTTCTTTTCCACACTTATAACATTTGTATGTCCCCTTAAGACAATTTCCTCCATGTTTCTTTCCACAATTTGAGCATAAGGAAAAACTCATATTCTTTTTAATGTGGTCTTTAGATTTTCTTTTGAATTCCATTTTCCTCTTCTTATCAAACCCATATGACTGATGGGTTACTCCAATCTCCATCTCAACCTTGAGAGCACATCGAACTATTTCCTCGTAACTATTGAAGTCACGTATGGCTAATGCCCTTCGAAGACTTGGTTTTAATCCACTAAAGAATTGATCTATCTTACTCTATGGTTGGATAATAATACCAGAAGCGTACCTTGGATGTCTTGTAAAATCTGCTTCATATAAACCAACAGATTTATCATCCTTCTGCTTTAGTTCAAGAAAGTCCTTCTCCATCTTTGTTCGAAGAATATGAGGGAAGTAATTATTGAAAAATAAGTTCTTGAACTCGTCCCATTCCATGGACTCAATTTCATCCCTTTGCCTCATATTCTTAATAAGATTACACCATTGATCAACATCACCTTCCAAACGATTTACTGCTTATCATGTTTAGAACATTGAAGAACTGAGAATATCTTTTCAGTGGTACTAATCAATTGTTCATCCACTAATGGATCAGAAGACCCGCTGAATGAAGGTGGACGCTGCCTCATGAAGGATTCAATAGAATTTTTCTCTTTCCTTTGCTCGTTTGGAAGTCCTGCATGATTCATAGCTTGAGAAAGTTGTGTGAGCATGGCTACAAAATTTTTCATTCCAGCTCCCATAACGTTTGGTTGCTCAGGGGGAAAATCATTGCATTTCCCATCACATTCCGCATTAACACGGTTCCTTCAGGTTCCATCCATTAACTAAAACCAAGAATAATAGTGTGAGAAACACTAATTATAATAGGGAAAACACATAATCAAGAATAAAATTTTACACTTAAGGTCTTATCATAGGTTATTAATGGTCATTTCTAAAACACTAAGATTGTGTTCTATGCTTATACTTATCCTTAGGGTTCTTACTAAGCCTTTCACATCCGAGTTTCCAAATGTTGACTATACCTTTCCTCTGATACCAACTATAATGACCAATAATTTACATATATTATTAATACTTCAAAATTGAAGTACACTTATTACAACATATAACAAAATCATGAAAGGACCATTTAGGTATAGTGTCTTTAAAAACTAGGAAATATAAACAACTGTTTCATAAATCATATACGTTGTCTCCCATTTATTTCATCATATCTAGAGTCCCTTTTCGGCATATCCTATTTAAAATCCTTCTTCCTGGCCTGGGGAAAAGAAAACATACAAAAGGGTGATCTAAAATGCTCAGTAAGGGTAAACAAAAGAAATATCAATCACATTATATTCATAAAAACATAACATTTTGGAAATCTTAACCTGCAAAAGAGATCAAAATTTCATAACATGGGATAAATCATAGTATTGAAACGTAATCCCAATAATCATAACTTAAAACATTAAACATTGGGTAACACACACATAATCATAGAAAATCATTTCTTAGTAGTCAAGACTCATTGCCAAGATTATCTTAGCGGACAAAGTCCATTTCTGAACCGAGTTCACTCCTCGTTTCAGTCCTGTTTAACTGACCAGATTAACCTACCGTTCCATCCATGTCTATCTCATGAGATATAAATCTTTATCCAATGCATTGGAGGGAGATATAGGTCCCACCCATCTCATAATTATACCATTCTTATGTGTTCCACAAAATCAAAAAAATCATACATCATTGCATAACCCATGTAATAAAAATGGGAATCTTAAACATCATGCCATCATAACATAATCCATATAAGATGAAAGGACATCATAAAAATAATTCCATCATAAAATAATCAAATCAATGTAAAAATAGGGATAGAAACAGAACCCTATATTATCTTAGATGGAAGATAATTTTGATAAAATGTTTGAACTCCATTCTTGAGGAAAATATACTTTTTACTTCAAAAACATTTTCCTTTCATAACATGTCATATAATTTTGAAAAAGAAGTTGATTAAAAATAAACATTAAAACTTGTAAAAGAAGCTTCATGGAAATAATGTTCTAAAAAAATACATTCATGCCGTATAAGTTGAAAAAACATTCTTCCCGTACTTCGGTCAGAAAAGTCAAAAAGTACCTCATACGAAAAACGACAAAAAATTCCTTTCATATCTTTTACTAAAAACTCACTGAAGAGTAAAATTGGATTTAAAAAATTGTAGGTGGATGGATATAATATTACATATTGAGGAAACATGGATGTGGATGATAAATATTCCCCAGTAAATTCTGAAGTATAAACAATCTTGGATAAAAATGAGATTGTGAGATTTTCCCTTACCTTAGGTCCGATTTGCTTCGTAAGTGTCTGAACCCCCTGTATAATGATTTAAATAATGTTATTGACTTATTACAGAATCATCCTTATTGTTATGATATCATATATGGTCACATTCTTAGCTTCTTATTAGTAATATTTCATTGCTACTTGTTATTCGGGTGTTTATTACTTTTTGTTCTTATGCGTGTTTTGTCGAATAAATTCTCATTCTTATTTTAAGGTTATAGATACCTCATTTTCATAATGGTATTAGTGTAATATATATCATATTTATTCATTAAATTCATTTATATAATCATTATGCAATTAAGATCTTGTAGAACGAGTCACATCACATCGTGGAGACGGTATTCCGTACGTACGCACGAGCGATGATATCGTTCCCATGATCGTGGAATTGTATTGGAGTGTATGTATACTATTTCATAATAAATATAAATTTACAATAATCATATATAGTCATTATTTACACTATTATACCCATCCAAGTAAGGTGGTGGTGGAAAATAGATTACACCACGGCGTGCAGACGGTATTCCGTACGTACGCACGCGCAGTGATTTCGTTTTCCGTAGGATGGATAGATGGTGAAATAGGGTTGTTTCATAATAATAATAAAATATCCGTATATGAGTGATACTGACGTTATTAGTTAATAATGAAACAACTAAAGAAGAAGAAGTGGAAGAAGAAATAAAGTTGAAAGAATCGGTAACGGACATTACCTCTTCTTTGAAGCGCCTCTTTGAGACCTCCTCTTAGGGCACCAAAGTTGGTCTTTGAAGAAGACCAGAACCTCTAGGATGTTTCTATGGAAGTGGAGAAGAGAATTTGGTAGGGTTTGGCCGAGCTTGAAGTCTCAAAGTGGTGTGAGGAAGAGAGGTAGGAGGTTCCCTTTTATAAGGGAGGAGAGGGGTACCTTAGGAAAAACTAAAAATATTATTTTATTATAAAGTCATATTCGGTTTTTAATAGTTCCAAATTGATTTATTTTGAAGCTAAGGTGGGTATGGGTCTAAATCCTCTCATAAAATAGAATTTAGGTAAGTTTGGGTATCTATTTTAATCTTATCATTTAGATTTAACTTTAAGTTAGATAATTTAACTTTTACCTTGTCTTCTTGTTTTCTTACACTATAATGTTAATAAACATAATTTAACAAGCCAAAAGAACCCTAAGTTGTTTATTATTAATATATATAACCTTATATAAGTCATTTTGACAAACCATAGATTATTATGAATAAAATAACAATTAATAATATTATATTTGTTTTACAAACTATTTTATGTCAATTTTGACACTATTTGGAAATTGATTCTTTTGAAAATAATAACAGAAATATTAGTTCTAAAAAAGTTAATTAAATCAATTATACCATGTCATATTAACATAGAAAATTATTTTAATTCATAAAAAGTCTCAAATTACATTTATTTGGGTATTTATAACATTAATTATGTCAATATTTCATTAATAATATAATTATTGTATCATCATTGTGTCATAAATAAATTAAATTATTTAAAGTCTAAAAATTACAAATAAAATACCATTATGTAGGAAATCTTCTTATCTTTCTAATTAATATTTATAGTCGAATTTATCTTATGTATAACCCTATATTAAAAATTATTTATTTATTAAACTTTCATTTTAACTATTTTAACCCTTCTTTAAATAAATTAATAATACACGTCCTAATCTAATCCATGTGGGCCTAAATGGTCATATTTTATTCCTAAGGTTGTTTTTGGTTGAATTGAAATTATACAATAGAATTAGTACATGTGTTAGGGTAATAATAATATCATTTTAACCCTTAATTACCCTATTTACTTTTAACCGTGGTAAAAAAAGTAAAAAGTTACTATTAACCAAAATTATTTTCATCTCATTGAACCAAATTTTACTTACTGACATTAACCGTGTCTCTTGTATTTTTGAAATTCCATTCACAAAAGTGGTAAAATTAAGTTTTATGTGAATTTCGAAATTCTCCTATGAGGTGGGTAAAAGACGGTGAAAAGTTCAATAAAATTTTTATATATCTAAAATTATTATGAAATGACTCTAATGAATTGCATTGAACTTTTATAGGTATTATGTATCAATTTTGACCTAAAATAAATTTAAATAAAATAAATAATTTTTTAAATAAAAAGTTGGTTTTTAAATAGTAACCCAGTGTTTTCACTATTCATCAAAAATTGAATGTTTTCAGAAAAATACCAAAATTTTACCCTGGGCTAATTTCAATATTCAAAATCCAAAAATTAAGTCCATTTTGAAAAATAAAATTTATAAAATTTCAAAAAGTTGTTATTACTGTTCATAACGGCTAGTTTTAATAATATTTTAATAGCATATCGTTGTTTAGTGAAACTTTGTATTGCGTACAACGCAAGCTATCGAGGAAGGCCGCAATTGCGTGTAAAGTAAGCCAAGCTAGTGTTGTGTGTAGTGAAAGATCCCTTTTATGATTTATATAACATAAAAACAAAATATTTCTCATAAAAGTCTCGGGTGTTACAACCAGTGCGGGAAGAGCTGGAATATGAGGCCACATTGCCTGAGAGACCCAATGGAGTGTTGACCTTGTGGTAAGATGGGTCATCTTCAGCGCTTCTATCAGATGTTTTCACTAGAAGCTGGTTAAAAGGGTTCTTTTGTGTCTCCTCATTTGGGAGAAGCACCATCAGTTTCTCACCAGTCTAGGAACTGGAGTTCTTCCGGTTGTTCAGGCCGACGTAGAAGTCGCGGCCGTGGTAATCAATCACCAGGCCTTCTGTGATAGTAGGGTAGATCAGCTCAGAGTGGTTAGGTATGATCACAGGCTTGCGGTAATGGCCAGGATTTTACAGTGAAGCAGACCCAGCAAGAGTAGGATCTCAGACCCTCTACTGTTCGAGGTACGATCCTAGTTTCCTCAGTTTTATCTTCTTCACTTTTTGATATAGGGGCTTCCCATAGATTTATAACTGTTTCTATTGTGAAGATCCTTGGGCTATGTATCTTTTCTTCTACTAATATCTTGACTCTTGATACTCTATTGGGGACAAGAATAACTAGTGTATGACAGTGCAAGGAGTGACCTCTTGAGATTGATGGGTTTCACTTCTTGTGGGTCCTCTATGACTAAGAGATGACAGTCTATGGCGTCATTCTTAGAATGGAAAGGTTGAATCCCTTCCAGGCAGTTGTTGATTTCTATCACCGTAGGGTGACTTTCACCTCACCAGAGGGCGGATTGTTTCTTCATAATGGAAAATGAGATGTAAAAGTGAGAAGAGCAGGACCTGAGCATCATGGGGTGGGATGAGTTACAGCCCGAATTTCTATTCTATATCTAGATGACTAGGGAACTTCATAGATGGAATTTACTCCAGTGGTAGATCGTTTCAAAGACATCTTTCTATGGGACTTTTCAGGTTTTCCTCTAGAGAAATAGGTGGAATTTTCCATTGAGATTGTTCCAGGAGCGGCACTAGTGTCCATTCCTCCTTATAGGATGGCTACACCAAAGTTAAAAGGAGCTCAAGAAGTAGTTAGTGGAGTTACATGAAAAGGTTTTCATCTTACCCAGTACTTATACTTGGGGTTCACTTATCCTGTTTGCGAAGAAGGCAGACGGTACCCTTAGACATTGTGTGGATTATCAGAAGTTGAACCAGTTGATGGTCAAGAACCAATATCCCTTTCCAAAGATTCATGATATCTTCGATCAACATCGAGGATCCCAGGTGTTCTCAAAGATTTAATTGAGATCTGGTTACTATAAGTTGCATGTTAGACCATCTGATATACCTTTTACAGCATTCCAGAGTAGTTATAGTCTATACGAGCATGTGATTATGCCGTTCGGTCTCATGAACGTGCCTGCATTCTTCATGGAACTGATGAACTGAGTGTTCCATCCAAACTTGGATTCCTTCATGGTAGTCATCATTGATGATATCTTGGTTTACTCTCACACTCGACAAGACCATGCTACCCACATTGAGATTGTTTTGAGTACTCTGAGAGAGCATTATTTATATGCTATGCTCTCAAAATTATACTTTTGGATGGACCATAATAACTTCTTGGGTCACGTTATCTCAGATATAGGAGTATCAGTGGACCCAGATAAAGTGAGAGCAGTAGTTTCCTGGGAGCGGCAAAAGAACATCATTGAGGTATGGAGTTTTCTAGGGATGGCTGGATACTACAGAATTTTCATGCTTAGTAGCACCACTGACAGGCCTAACTAAGAAGGGTGAAAAGTTCTTGTACTCATATTCTTGTGTGTCTTCCTTTTAGGATCTAGAAGGGAAATTTTCTTTAGCACCGATACTAGTATTTCCAGAGATGGGAAAGATTTATACCATTTACTATGATGGTTCGGTTATCGGGCTGGGAGTTGTGCCTATGTAGGGGGAAGGATTCGTTGCATACAGGTCTCTACAGTTGAGGCCACATGAAAGGAACTACCCGACGCATGATCTTGAGTTGGGAACAGTTGTTCATGCTTTACATTGTTGGAGACACTATCAGTTGTGAGATCATTGTATGGTTTTCACCAACCACAAAAGTCTCAAGTACATTTTCACTCAGCGTGACTTGAATTTGAGACAATGAAGATGGGTTGAGTACCTTCAGTCCTATTACTTTGATCTTGCATATATCCAGTATATATGTATTTAGAATAGTCCATATCATTTGGATATAAGAAAGGAAATGCACCGTTCATGGAGACGTTAAGTCGTACGTACGCATGAACACCACTTTCATTTCTTTTTTCATATTTAAGGGAATGAAAACTAAATGAAACATAGGTATATTATAATTATAGTATAATATATATGTTATATATGTTACATAATTTCTTTAATTATATCTTTTTTACATTCCATGAATATCATGAACGAGTCATATCACTTTGAGGGATTTGTAGTCCGCACTTCCTCAAATGAAATTATTGTATTTATACAAAATGAAAATAATAAAGGTATGATCTAAATGAGAATTAAAAAATAAATAGAGAAAAAATATATATCATATATATCATACATAATTTTAGTTTCATCATAATGGACACTATAATAGTTGGTAGGATATGATTGAAAAATAATCATTTTGTGACGCAGTAGTTCACCGTCTACAAAAATAGTATGTTCTATACCCATTAGACGGAGGTTTGTGTAAGTGTAGTTGGGATAATTCTCATAAAAACAACCTATTATATTTCTGATACTAGTGTTTTTATAAAATAATTGAATAAAGAGAGTTTAGTGGGTTGGAGAAGGAAAATAAAAAAGAAAGAATCTTGAGAGAAGACATTACCACAAATTGGGTAACTCCTTTTGATTTAAACTAAAAGTATTTCTTTAATTGCCTTATGCCCAAAGTAAGGCTTCCAGTGGAAAGATAGGTATTTTGGGAGCTTATTTGGGAAAATTTTTGACGAGCCAAGGATGCTTGAGAGGTGTGAGTAAGGGTTAGTGGTGGTGTCCTTTTATAAGAGGGAGGAGGGTCACTTTAGGAAAGTTTGAAATTATTATTTTATTATTAAAATATTTTAGAATTATAATAACATAAAAGTGATATATTTAAAATATCAGATGATTATGGGTTAAAGTAATCTCATCCAATTGTTTTTAAACAAGTTTAGGTCATAAAATTAACCTTATCTTTTAGCTTTAACTCTTAGTAAACTTATTTAACTTTTACCATGTCTTCTTGTATATTCATAATATATGGTTACCATAGTTAATATAAATTGACAAGAGACCAAAAAATGGATCATTAATGAAAATTTTAACATCATATATGTATGTTTGTCGAATATTAGATTTTTAGGACTAATATATCATTTAATAAAATACTAATTTATTTAAAAACTCATTTATGTAAATATTTATTTTATTCATATCATAAAATTTTAAAAAACCATAAAATCTTGAGTCATTCGGAAAAACTTCATTTATTAAAATAGAAAAAGTAATAATCAACCATAAAATTCATGGATGGCATAAAAAGTTTCCAAATAAATTCTTTTTAATATTTAAAATCTCATTTATTGAAATATTTCATTAATAAGGTAATCACTACATCACCATTGTGTCATAAATAAACTTATTTATTTTATATCTATAATTTATAAATAAAACCCCAAGATTTAGGAAATTGTTTTATATATATAATTATTTTTTATAGTCTAAAATATAACTAATAAAACCTCATATTAATTTTTTTTACTAAATGATATATGTTAAGGTTATATTCTCTTTGACTTTAAATTAAAAGTAATTAAATGTAATTTTCACACACAAGTGGCTACATGGGGTCCTAAAATCGACCAAAGGATGAACGTGGTAAAACATATCTCATAAAATAGGATTATGACATGTGTGGGGGTAATTTAATAGTATTATAATATTATTTTTCACCCTTATTTACCATATTTACCCTTTAACCATGCTAAATAAATTTTTTATTGAAGTTACTATTCATAATGTCTAAAAAAAAGTTACATATTTATAAAATTTTGAACTCCTAATTCAAAATATAGAATCTATTTTTCCAAATTCAAATCATAGAATTTGCAGAAATTAATTTCATATTAATTTCTGTTGTCAAAACCAAAAAGCGTGTTTTTAACAAGTAAAAACTACCAAAATATTTACTTGCGTTTATGTCCAATTTCAAAGTTAAATTACTTCCAACGACCAAATTTGGATTAAATGATAAAAATATAATCAAATTAAGCTTTAAAACTAATTAAAAGTACAATATATCTATATAAATAAATTAGATTAAAAGGATGTTTTGAATTAAAAAGCTGTATTTTTCACTATTCATTAAAAAAATGAACTTTAGCAGAAAAATACAAAAATTTCATACAAAGTAAATTTTGATGTTCCGATTCTAGGGAAGAAGTTTATTTTTCCAAATAAAACATATAAATGTGTGAAAAAATATATTTAAAAAGGGTTTACTATCAAATGGCGGAAAAACTGTTTTTTTAGAAAAATACCTCATTTATCTAAAAAATTAATTTATTCTTATAAAAAATCTAGAAAAAATATATGATGAATTTAAAAAATTAAATTGAATATATATAATATATTTTTTATTAAATAAAAATCAATAAAGAGTGATATGAAAACACAATTATTCTCTTTTAAATAGGTTTTCATAAAAACCCATCTATTATATTCAATTGGTTTTTATTTCCATTTTTAATAAATTTGGTAATCAATGAATCGTAATTTAAACATGTGTAAACCATATTTCAAAATTAAGTTGATACTATTCGTTCCCATCATTCCAACGGCTAGGCATTAACTACCATTTAAAATAATAATAATAATATTGTATTAATTTACAGTATAACTCAATGTTGTGTGTAATGTAAGATATCGAAGAAGCCCATTGTTGTGTGTTGAGTACACTATCAGAAAAAGCATCCCCTTTAACTTAAAATTAATATCTTATTTATAATTATTAATATAAATCCAAAAGTATTATTTTATAAATACTTGGGTTGTTATGATCTACTTCACATTAATATTTTTGAATCTTTATTATTTTATATTTAATGATATTCAATTTTCTATTTAATTTTACTTTTACTTGGGGTTTTGAATCCAAAATTTCAAAATATGTAATGGTTTTTGATAATTCTACTACCTTTCATTGATTTTTACTTCTCTTTATTTAAAATTATCATTAAACTTTTGTTCTATTCATCCCTATGATGATATTATGTTATAATACCTCTTTATTTTCTAGGTAATTATTTATTATATCCATTTATTCTTCCATTATGATTCCATTTATAATGTATGATATTATAAAGAATAATTCCTATATTTCTAATGAACCATTATTTTCTAAGATCATATTTTACCTTCAGAACAATTTTTTCCTTATTATTTGTAAATATATTATTTTGTATCTTTTATGACCCTCATAATTATCTTTACCACTTTTGAAAATTATATTTTAATAATTGTTAAAATTATTTAGGTTTCAAAAAAAGAATATTTTTCTGATATAAAAGGCTTTTAATTTCATGAACTAGTATTTTCATCTAACCTTTATTTTTCTATAAAATGAAATTATTATTCAAGGATAATTTATTTTCAAAAATAAGTTTTCAAATTCTATTTTAATCTTAATGAAAAATATTTTTGGAAATAATTATAAACTCTTTTTACAAAAAATTTACAACGGTTTTAAAGAAATACTTTTTGAAAATATTTTCATCCAATTTCTTCTCTATATCTAAAATATTTACCTCTAATAAAGAAATGTTTCATGATTTAAATTATATGTTCCTTTATTATGTATTTCATTGGGGTGATTTTTTTGGGTATTGTTTCATTTTATTTTGGAATATTTTTTATTCCATACCATTTTATAATGTTAACAAATCCATTCATCTTTATATAGGTTATTTTATGATGTGATTATTGTTTTTCAAGTGTCATATATATATATATATATATATATTATTTGGGTGGGTAATATATCTTCCCCCAATGTATTGGGTAAAGGCTTATATCTCATGTTATATAAATATTATGTTTTAATAGGTTTGTAGATATCTAGGTTTACAAAGATAATAAATCATATGTTTATGATTGTTCCAATTTCCTTAAAATGTTAAATGCATCATGATTTATGATTTATGTTTTGTTTTATTATGCCACGGTAATGTTTTTATCATTTTAGGTTATATTTCTATATTATATGATTATGGAGAACTCTTATTGATTCGTGTTCCTTTTTAATCAGATAATTATTCATATTCATTTATTGTCACATTTTTATGATCTAACCATTATGTAACTTTACTTTGTTATCCCTTACATAGATTTTGAATTCATCCCTTCTTATGTTTTCTTTACCGCATGGTAAAAATATTATATTTTCTTATGGAATGTCGTGAAGTGGGTTTAGATTGTGGGAAAAAGTTTGCAACGGTGTAAATTTTTTTTTTCTGTTTCCAGTCTCCAAAGATAGTAAACCTTTATAGTTCTTAGGTTTTATTGTAATATTATGAAATTTTATGCATAATTTGTTAAATAATTATGTTAAATAATTTTTTTTTTCTTGGTTTGTTACACATTAATAGATAGGTAATGAAGGAAGATCATTCAGAGAACTAAAAGTTTACCTAATATGGGAGAAGAAGTCGTTAATGGTGATGTTTCCTAAGAAAGAATATATTATGAGTTGGGTTGTGTGAAAGAGAATAAAATAAAATAATATGGGAGTTTGTTAGATTCCATCAAATAAAATTTAGATCTAAAAATGGACTCTAAATTGAAACAAAAATAAAAAATTATGGTCTATAGTGGTTGGCCATTATCCTTCACTTGAGGAAGATTGAGGTACCCTGCTCCCTATATGATTTATTTTTTCTAACCATTTCAGAAGAGCTTTATAAATAAAGGGGGATATATAATACATGGGATGATTTTGATAAAAAAACATATGAAATTGGGAAGTGGTAGAATGAATTTCATATTTATTTGTTTGTTTTTTTCAAAAAATTAGTTTGGTATTTTGTATCATCTGATTAATTTTAGGATATTAAAAGGAAGATAATATAGTATAGGTATTCCTGTGAGTAGTGTCCCAAAATTAATCTACATCAATTGGTGTAAAAATATGAATACTAAAGGGGTATTTGTGATAAATATTAACGGTTATTAAGCCTCATTGGATTTTTTAAAGACTGTAAAGAACTAAAAGGCATGGAGTACTAGTGGTATCCTTTGTTTAATTTTTTAACAAGTCAAATCAATTACTTCATCAAGTGGTATGATCCTTAAAAAATGATTTAATATTTTCATACTAGTGGTTTGGTGTGAAAGTATGATAGATATCATAGGTTGTGTTAAGAAGTGAAAAGGTTTAAGAAGCTATTGTTTTTTCATTGGTATTCATGAGTGACATGGATAAACCTTGTTTTTTTTCTAAAAAAATGTGTTTTTATTATACTGATCTTAAGATTATTAGGATTATATGATTTGTTAACATATTAAGTGCCAAGTGGTAAATTCACTCAATTAATCTCTTGAGAAGGTAAAACTATATTGAGTACAATGATTTTGGAAATGGTGGTCCAACTAGAAATGAATACTAATGGTAATTAGAGCATGTTACTATTCAACAGGGGATGAATCCAAAATATAAAGGTATAATGATAGGGGGATATGGAAATAATATGTGGAAGCCCTTCTAATCCTCATATAGGGAGTTGAATCCCATAAGGGATTCCTATTGAAATTTAAAGATAAATGGGGTGCTAAGTTTTCTTAGAGTTTCCTCCATTATATAAAGGGGATAAAAGGCTTCAAGATGAAAGGAGATGGTAATATTCAAAGGTGGATATTGAGCTCAAAATAAGATCCATATTCATGAGGGGTTGGGTTCCAAGTTCACTAAATGTATAGAAAACAAAAATCAAAGCTACTTGTAGTTGTCCCATTATCTTTCATTGATAAGAAGGGGGAACAATTAAGGAGAAAATGAGATGAAACCCTTAAAAGTGTGAGCTTATGATCAAAATAAGATTATTATTCATGATGGAGTATCATATAAAATTTCACTAAAATGTGGAGAGAAAATCAAAATCAATGGTACGTGTAGTTTTCCATTTTAATTTCATTGAAAATAAGGGAGTGAATAATTAAATTGAAATGTATATTGTCTCATATTGTCAACAAAATTCAAAGGGATATATTTTTGGGACTCGAATGAGTTGTGTTTCATTTATTGACAAGAATTGGTTTGTTTATGTGAATTTTTTTAGTAATAAGAATATAGTGATGTTTTATTTGTTGACTAGAATAGGATTGTAGAAAAAATCATGATTGTAGGTGGATCTTGTGTTGAAGTTACCCAAAATGTTAATGAACACACCCTAGTTAGTGGGAATAGTGAAGGTGAAGTAGGAATTAGTTGTGGACATTCTCATTGGATAGGGTGTGTTGAGAAGACATTTCCCAACATTGGAAACTAGAAATTTACCACATTGGGCGGTCTCTATTATGGATTTACAAAGCACCTATACCAGACATTCAAGGATGATATGGTCATGTAGTAGCTTATTCTCAATAGGATATGCTATATTAAAGACTTATAATACAAAGAAGGATAACATGGGATGTTACACATCATATATGAATGCGTACTGGTCTATGAGGATCCATATGAAACATTGGGATGTCTATTAAGGGTGTGGTGGTGTCTGAACATGGAAGTGTCTTTCAAGTGTATCTACAAGCTGAATAATCCAAGAATATGTGAACACATTGTAATCATCTGTATGTTTATTCCAAAAAATACAAATATTTTTCACCATTTCATGGTGAAGGTAATATCAACAGGTGACACACATGATTCTGGAGAAATCATTTTGGTGATGCTTGAGTGGTTGATGATTTTTTGATACATCAATTTTAAATAATGATCTTAGCCTAAATAAAATTATTTTTTATCATTAAAGTTTGAGGTTTAATTAAATAATTAAATCCACATTGAAAAGTTAAGATGAGTCTATAAAATAAGAGCTTTTAAAATAGTTATAGTGGTTATCATGGAAGGAGTAATGGGAATTTTGAATGACCCAATTAGGTGTAGACATATTTTTTTCATTTATTTTCTCATTGTATCTATATTAATATAAGACATCAGTTATTATAGGAGGGAAACAAGAGATAGAGACTGTGTGTATACATTTTATATTTGAGTTAAATAGAGTAAAGGAGAGTATTCACTAAAGGATCACATTTTCATAAGATGAAAAAAGAGAAGAGGAATTATGGTTCCATTTTAAAAAGAGGATGAATTTATAAAAGTTGTAATTCATATATTGTGAGGGGGAAGTATGAGTACTTCAATGATACCCATCCACATTTGGTGAAACCATTCAAGCTATGCTAGTTAAGGGACCTACTTATCTATAAACTGTATGAAAATTCTATCTGAGTGTAGTGAGAAATGTTGGAGGAGGATTGTAGTGAGCCAAAAATGGTAGTGTTCCAAAGTGAGGGAGACTATCCATGGGAAACATTTATTCAAACAAAAACATTTTAGGTTAGTGAGACCAAGAAATAAGTGTCCCAGCCTAAACCCCACCATTATTTAGTGCAGATTGTGTATTTTGTTCCCTAAAAAATTGTCGATTCATGCTCTTTGGATATAGCTTAGGGAGGGAGAACCAAGTAAAATTTATGTGTCATATTAATTTATGCATGTAAAAAAAATATGTTAAGAAACTTTAATGAATATCTGATAATATGGTTTGGTTAAGTGAATAAGTAATTGGATAATGTTAATCAAAAGGGAAGAAAGTGTTACCCTTAAGGTTAAGAAGTCAATATCCAAATATAGAAATAAGATATTTAAGGTAAAGTTTTTAAATTGGTTTTTATGTGAATATGTTGATTCACCCCTCTAGGTATATATCACCTAATACCCTATTTAGTGACTAACAACAAGCCTCTTACTAATGGTCCAAGATCTAAAAACAAAATAACCATCTCAAATACACATATAATAATTAAATAAATATCTCAATCATAATAGTAAAAACCATGAATAGTATTCCCATATCCCATGTAACCTGGAATTCCCATTGAAAAGGTGTTTGAAATGCCCTAATATGAGGGCCACTATAAACTCTGAAATGTTCTTAATCTCGATCTATCATATAATAAATTTTAATACAAACAGAAACGACGCTTTTAAATGCATCCCTTTAGTTCTTTCTATAGTTATTGGATCAGAGTTCCACAAGAACTAGGGAATTATGTCTCTTGTTTCATAGGATAATGATTAGAATTAAGGGTTTATGGTGATAATGTGGGGAGACTATACCCTCATATCATAGTGATAAATAAGATCAGAAATAACCAAGAATCATGCATAGTAAATAATCAGAGTATGTAAAAGAAATTGAACTCAACCATGCTATAACAAATTTAATGTTGTAATATAAGGACATATCAGTTGATACCTCATTAGGATGATCACATATATAGAATAAAATAAACAAAAAAATTACAAAGAGGCTATGCTAACATCGCTAGTTTTCACTTTATCCTGGTATTCAAACCCCTATAAAGTTGTTCCAACCCAACTATGAAATATTGGGCCTCTACCTGACCTGAACCTATAAATAACGAGGTCTACTTGGGTACTCAACTTCCATGGACACTTAATCAGTGTTTTGGTACAAATTTAAAAGATGACACAAATGAAGATTATAACATTACCAGTATTGCAATGTATGCACAACTGATTTTCCCAAAAAATAAATAAATACCATAATATAATAAAATAATAACATTGATCCCTGATATATAAAGTGTCACTCTAGATTGACCATCCCTACTTTAGAAAGTTTATAATATCACTGATCATTTCATATAACCATGAAAAGGGTTATGAGAACTCCCACCCATAATACCATTATAAAGATATATAATCACTCAGGGGGAATAGAACCCCACAAAAATGATCTCATATATACATCCCAAGTATATATAATCACTTGGGGGCAGAGTGTGTCATTGATGGCAGAGCATCACTCTTAGATCATATCATATATACATCACATCGTAGGTAGATTATCCCTCTAATATCATCCCAGATATATATATATATATATATATATATATATATATATATATTATCAGGGGTCCGAGTATCTCTTCTGGTATTCAAACCCCTATCATTCGTAACCAAGGTCGGCCTCTCAGATATATGTATTATGTACAATCAATCACTTGGGGGGGGGGCAGAGTGTGTCATTGGGGGCATAGCATCCCTCTTATATCATCTCATATATATGTCACATAGTAGGTAAAGCATCCCTCTTAGAAAATATCATATGTTCATATTATCAGGTGGTAGAGTATCCCTTATATATTATCTCATATATACATTTCATTAGGTGAAAAGTGTCCCTCCTATATCATCTTTTATATATATATATATATATCTCATTATGGGGTAGAGTGTCCCTCCAAAATAACCTTATATATACATCTCATCGAGGGTATATCATCCCTCCCGTAACATCTCATTGAGGGGAATAATGTCCACCATGTAATATTTCATATATCATAATGGGGGAATATTTCCCACCCCATAATATCAAATTAAGGTGAATAGATTCCACCTTGTAGTGTCTCGTGTAATAATTAGGGGGACCAAAATCAACCTTGAAAAATATCATAATAATAATTTGGGGGATAATGCCCACCCCATAACTTCTCAAATAATGATTATATGAGTAGTCCAACTGCACCAACCTATCATTCATAACCAAGGTCGACCTCTCAAGAACACAACATATCACCGCCACTAAACCATTAATATGCTAAATCCATTCTATAATACCAATTCTGCACCTCTTAGGGGTCAAAACAAGACTATAAAACCCACTATGGACCCCTAAGTCACATCATATCTTAGTCACCCACCTAGGTTATTCTACATCATTTCCAACTCTAAGTTGAATCTCATCACTTGGAGAGAATAAAAACCCTTAGTATCATCAAGTTTATATAATTTCCTCAACAATCTTGAAAGATAATACACATCAGTGTCACTCTAGATAGATGGAATTATTATCATCTCACTTTCCATGTCAACCTAGGTTGGTAATCTCACACCCAACCTATACAAAATCTTTCCAAGGGAATTTCCACTTGGGTACTCATGTGCTAGTAGGGTAGAAACATTCAACCTACTCTCTAATCAACTATCCTAAGGGATATAAGGTAAATCATGGTTCTATCATAGAATAACTAGTATAATAATTCTTAGACCTACACTCTCCCCTATAAAGTGTTTTCTAAGGGCCTCTATATCATGTCCACTATGTTCTACTTATTTCATTTATATCTCTCTAGGGTATTTGTATCGCATCTCACACATTTATGATCTACCTCTTGATCATCAATTACCGAGGTACTTACTAGTTTCAAAGATTCCATATTGTCCCTTGAAACTTTTTTATTTCATATAAAATTCAAGAAACATTTCATTTTGATCACATAAAAGTAGTGTAGCATATATCACATGATACAAAATAATATGCACAAACATAGGAAGTTTTTCAAGGGACCACCTACCATGTACAAAGTTATTCCACTTAACCAATATCAACCAACATTACCTAAGTCTCCTATGCCTCTTTCAAGATTCTATCACCTCCCAGAATCCTATCTCAATCTATAATACTCAAATAATTAATTATAACAATTCAAAATTGATTTTTCAATTTAATTAAAATATGCATAATTTTCTAAAATTAATCAATCGATGTGACTTCCTAAAAACTATGACCAACCACACCTGTAATTTTCGTGACATAATACCCACACCATAATGATAAAAATACCTAATAATCTACATTGAATCATCTGTAAATTTTATAAAAATTAATTGAAAATCGTACAAAAATTCATAGGGAGACTTATATTCAATGAAACAGTGAGCAATGATATGTAATGATCCTCTCGAGACTTGTTCAATATAAGAAGATAAAAATCTATGTTGTTTCATTGGATATAATGGGGAGATATAATAATAAATAAATATATGAAATCACCTTGAATGTGATTGATAAAACACCATCAAACCACCTAGATTTAAGAGAAACAAAGAGGGAAGAAAAGAATAAATGGGGATTGAACCTCCCCCACTTGTGAATCTGAGGAGAGAAATCCTTAGGGGGTTTCTATTTAGAAACACCAAAAAATAGTCCTAACCCCTTTAAAAACACATGGCAGGACTTAGTCGCAGTGCAAGACTCCCTCACTTAGCCTGGTCATAGTGTGACATCTCACTCATGTTATCCTGCACCCTATGGATTCCTCATAGTGAAACCAACCCCTCATGATATCACCTCACCTTCAAGTTAATAATCATGAAATAACCCTAGAACCTTGTGTTAAGGACTCCTCATGGACCCACTCTCTCTTCATAGACCACACACATTAAGGTGTGACCCCCTCGCACACTATTTCATGACACCCCTATGACATATCCTTAGTGGCAGATCTTTACATCATAACTAAAGGGTCATGGTGTGATCGATTATACTATATAAAAAATATATAGAAGAAATATCATAAATATATTAACCCTATATGTTAAGGTTCATGGTCACATCTTTATGGATCTCTTTGTGGTGTGACCAGTATTTGTAAGGTTCAACAAACTACTTTTTTAGGTGAATTCGTTGTGTAAAGGATCCCTTCATGGTGTAACACCCAAACATAAAATATTTTCCTTTTATAAAAACCATATAACTCTCTTTTCCATGAATCTCTTGGTCATGGTGTACCTATCCAAATCATGATAAACCTAAGGCCTATAAAAAGGCTCATAGGAGTGTGGCCTATGGGTCATGGTGTGACCTACTATTAACTATCGAAATTTTAGTATAAGGGTCAACCTAACACAACTTCATCATTCACTCAAATATAGACCTCATTCCATATTCAAAAATATCACCCCAATATGTTCCAACCATTAAATCATGATTTGAATCAAAAATATCAAAACACCGCCTAATCCAGGACCCAAAAAAATTCCCTTAAATTCACAACCCATATAGATATTATCCATTTCACTATCATTGCATTTAAAATGTAATACCTAATGTTTATAGGTCATAATCACGTCTATAGATTAATTACTTATTTTCCTTATGATAAAAGATGGATTGAACTTCGATTGGTGTAGACCTAGTCATTCTGGCTCATAACATCACCTAGAAGTTACACAAGGCAGAGTACTTATTGCAACCAGAGACACCCTTAGGGGATTGAATTAGGGTGATGGTTGAATTAATAATCATCCTTAAGACATTTATATTACTTTTATGATATTTTTCCCATGTTTGTGGGAACTCTATTAAACCTATTACTCTTGTAAGCACAATCACTGAACAAAATATACCAGAAATTAAATCATGTATAGAACACATAGATTTTACTTGGTTTTCCACAAAAGGATATATCAAAGAAGAACATGTAGAAATTTTCTTCAATTATCAAAATCAACTAAGCCTCTCAAAGATCACTTTTTTCTAGACTCATTGATTTTATAATTTTCTAGGCCCTTTAACTCCTCGCCCAAGGCTCACTACCTATTCTTTACTTCTACACACTACTTATGTGATGGATATTCTATATTTTAAATACTTTTAGGTATCTTAAATAGATAAAAAAACATAATGGTTCGTATTTTTCTAGGAAAAGACTCTTATTACATCATAACACATGATTTGATTCTCTTTTAGTCTTCTTTTTTTTGTACACTTATTTTTCTATGCTAAATGAGATTAACTCCTAAATGAGAGAGTTAATTCTTTGTCTTCCACAACACTATCAAAATAGAAAATATTCTCCATATATGTATGATTCCACCTTCAATTTTTATATTTCCATATTTCTTCTTCCATAGCTAGATATAATAAAGAATGCTCTCTTATTCTTTTATAAATCCATTAATCAAACATCCTCTTTGATTTCCTAATTCCCATCCAGGTTTGTTCATGTGAAAGTACCTACTTAAATATTCTTTATTATAATAAACCACATCTTATATTTTTCACCATGTAACCCTTAGAATGTAAAAATGTTCACATGACCTCAATAATATAACTTAAATTACATAACCATGATTTCATGACCATGTGTGTGTAACCTTGTCCATATGTGTGCTTCATGTAACACATTTGCATTACTATTTCATGTGTACTATTTTATGGACTATGTTTCATACCTCAAGTTGTGTGACTGATTATATAAGTGAGGATCATGAAAATTATTACACATTTTTCCTTCCCCACTTCTTTCATAATCATTAAATATTCTAAACACACTCTACCCCAGATTAATATTTAACACACTAATCTCCATTAATGATCTGAATAGTTGGTATTTATATATCTAACCCATATACTTATCCCACAGACTTAGCTTTTAAAAAACTAATCAACCATCTATTCCACTGACCTATGGATTTATTGTTCATTAAACCATTTTTATTTACGATCACATAACTCTGGTTCTCATGGGTCACAATACCACTTCACCTTACAACCACATATGTCATCATTCATAAGTAATATTTGCGACCACCTATATAAAATCCTATCACCAACCTTAGTTTTTTCCTAAAAATAAAATTATTTCCTAAAGTCTCAATCATGTACAACATAATCAATCTCACATGATTATGTGTCCCACTTATCTTCATTAATGTGAATCTATTCTCTTATGAGATATGGATTACTTACTTTCACAAACCCCCTCTATCATGGTGTTCCTAACAATCACTTTGGGATCCAATAATGATAACATAAATTACCTAATTCATTGAAAAAAAATGATTTACCTAACTTCAACATTATTAGGTTCTCCACTTATCTTTATTCATGTGAATCTCCTCTCTTTTGCGAGTTGCATGACTTCCTTTTACAAACCTCCTCTATCATTTGATCCATTTGAACTCACACAATCACATGATCTGGAAGGGTTTATACAAAAAAATATTCTTTTCCCAAGATTCTAGTCCCAAAAATTTATAAATAACTAGAAAGGGACACCATTATAAAATAGATTTTGGGATTGTATACATCTATATATAATTTTTCTTTTAACTTATAATCTTAATAACATTTCTATCTTTCTAGATCTAACAATCACTTTGGGTTGCTACACTTCCCTCAGGTGAGAATAATTCCACACTAGAATAATTCCATGACATTAAAATCAATCATCTAATTAAAGTATTGTATGTTTTAGAATATTAAAAGATACTACACTTAATAGAACTAGATTATCAACAATTATACAACTCTAAAATTTTCTCATCCTTCTTCCAAATAATTAACAGAACTCTACATGGACACTTCTCCCCAATTATAAGAATCCAGCCACTGGATATGAAATCAATTACATTCATACCAAAATAGTTCCTTGATGTATGTACATAATGATATTTTTTCTCTTTACAATTCTCCACACAAATTATTCATGGCATGTATAACCTCCAGCCATGACTTCATCATCTATCAATACTTTAGCCACACTACATGAGACTACGATTTAAAATAGATCCAACAAAAAAAGGTTTTTAGGTCTAACATTCTTATCCTTTATATTTTTTTCAATACTATCAAAAATACATCCTCGTTCAGATACTCCAAACATTTCATTTCTATGGATGTTTGATTCCTAATTTTCCTCCCCCTTTGTCGTCAAATTATAATGGTCCATATGAATCTATATTTTACCTTTAAACTCTATTCCCTATTAGGACTCATTAGATTTGTCTTTTATTTAACCCCCTCGTAGAACTCAATATAGTATTCCTTTATCTATATATCTACTCCACCTTAATCCATAATCTTCATGAATCATATCTTTAATGGTCTTCGTAAACAAGTGATGGGACACAGTTCTACTCTAACGTCAGAGAAATAGATATAGAGAGATCATTTTCCCCCTTTGATATAAATTTTCTTCTTAGTCCATTTGAACTATAAATTTAGAGACCTATTAGTTCTATCAAAAAATTTATAATTTTATCCCAAAACATTGGGATCCATTTACTATCTTTGTAAAAAATTATAGATAATTATTTTAGAATTTGATTTTTCTTATTTTAAATAACTAATGTCATTCTCATTTATATCCAGTGACTTAAATTATGACTTTGAATTTGGTTCATCAATAAATCTTTGAATACTACTAATTCATAACTTTTTGTAGAAACAAGATTCTAAGTTTACAATATCAATGTTGTCTATGTCACTCACTTATATAATATTGTAAGCCTGAAATTTTTCCTTTCAAAATCATCCAATAATCTCAATCACACTTACATCAATTATAGTCATTATAAAACCAATAATTCAAATAGTTTGTGAGATGAACCTCTTAGCAATCCAATAGATTCGAATTGTTCATGAAAAACTAGTGGTACTTACTAGAATGAATGATATTAAAATATTTTTAGGGAAACTAATCATAAGTTTGGGGAAAGAACTTGTTAGTAATATAATTTTATTCTATAAGATTCTTGGTATCATAAGAATGGTCATATAATACCACATGGTTAGATCCTAAAAAATAAAAATGATATTCACAATTTTTACTACTTCTTAAATTGAGTTTTTATCTTATTCTTGAAGTGGTATAATAAAACTTGAATTTTTCATAACACAAATTATTAGACATCCTCTATTTCTTAATACCAAAATTTTACAACTTTATCTTTGAAAACACTTTTACTTTAATCTAGGATCTCTATCGTTTACACTTCTTTATTTCAAAATGTGACATCAAGATTTGGCTATGAAAAAGAGTTGTTTCTTGAAATAACTTGATGAGACTGAAACCAATTTGATGTGTTATATATATATAACTATATCTATTTTTATAATATTATATTTTAGATCATACATGGGTGCTTTATATGTATAATCACATGTTCCTTTTCTAGAAAAAACACCCCTTCGATCGTATATTTCCCTTATTTATTCAAAAAATTAAATATATATTGAAACATATAATACATAGGGATAGGGATACCCCATGAATTCTAAAATAGAGGATAGTGGTTGATCATGATTGACTAAACCTTTTCTTCCAACTATTTTCCAACCATTTATTGTGTTTCTTCTTTGTATGAAACTGAATACACAATTCTATCTTCAAATGACTTCTTTAAAACTTTAATTTATTAACATAGTATTATTGTAATTTATAAGAATGGAACATTCATTGGTCTATTAATGTTTCATCTACTAAGCATATTTTAGCTAATCTGACTATATGATTAAGCATTATTTTCTGAAAAGATCAGAATTATTTTTGTGTGAAAATTACGTAGGCTTATTCTTCTTAAAGGTTGTGGGATTAAACCCACATATATAATTTTTATTCACTAATGGACCACCAGTCTTTTGATTATGCTTCCTCTTCCACTAGAGGGCTCTTTATCTTGGTTTCACTTCTCACATCATGGAATGACTTATAAAACCACCAAATAATTATTCATGTTTTTTCTCTTTATCATCCATGTGATTCACCTCTCCCCTTTCAATAGGGATTCTATGAGTGTACAAGAGGAGGTTCATGGTGCCCCCTTCATTGATATCCATGTTTTCCCTCCAATATGGTAAAAATGTTTCCAGTATAATAGTTCTCTTTAAAACATAATCTCTTTAATCATATTCCACAGAAGATGAGGATGTCCTTATGGATTTTTTTACTTCCTCCATACTATAGTTCTTTTCTATTTAACCATGGTTAGAACAAATGGAACATCACACATTAAAAATATACCTTGTGTAATAATTTATTTATTGATATACTGGTGCATCCAGTTTTATTATTCTAACATTGAACCCTTGGGATTCTAGACAAATACGCATGGTGTTCCCCATATTTCTATAGTAATAAAATCTAATTGATTATTTATTATGAGAGTATTTACTTATAGATTTTTTCATAAGATTCTATTTATTTTTAGATTTACAAATATTCTTCTTCTTATATATTGATTTCATATTAATATCCTCACATACTCCACTCATAAAGGCTTCTCTGGAGGGAAACTCAAATTTCTTCTTTCCCTTAGATAAAATAAGATTTTCCTCAATATCCATGATATGTTCACCCATTTCTTTAATCTCTGAAACCATAATATTTTGATTAGATTTTGTTACATATTCGTATTTTCTATTATCCTCTAGTTGATTCTTGAGTGAAATGATACTTTACTTCAAATACTCTATGATCATTTGAGTTTTAAATTATTTGGTAAATTTTTAAATAAATACCCTTTGATCAATTATTTTTGATCCGATATTTTTTATATCAAATTATAAGGCTTCCTAAAATAATTTCAACCTCTTTTTCCACATACATAGATCTTCATTGATTTCATAGTCCACTTGCTTTATGATCTACCATTGATTCGTCTGTTCTTAGAAGGAATGGGTTTTTCCCCATATTGTTTGAAACTCAATATAAATTGATAACTATATGTCATTACAAATTATTCTTTGTTAGAATCATCATCATATAAAAGTTTTTCATCTTCATCACTTAAGCCTTCTGAGATTTTCCTTTCATCAGATTCATCATCAAAGGGAACCACAAGAATCCTTCTAATAGATATGGTATCTTTATCCTAATATTTCTAAAACTTATACTTTTTTTAACATTTTCAATTAAAATTTTAGTCACCAAGAATTATTTTTTAATGTTTATTTTGAACTCCAATATTTCATCTGAGTTTAAATGATTATCTGATTGATGTGTAAACTCTTTATGAAGTTTTTTCATCTCTACTTCCTTATAATTTACATTTTTTTTATTATTTTACAATATACCCTAATTTTAATTATTAAATATTTGGATATCTAATAATTAAATAAAAACTTTAATCTCTGCTTAGAGATTAATAACTCCCTCCATATCTTTATTCTCTTGAACTTTTAGTTATTTATTCTCTTGGGGTTTAATCTTTCCATTATGAGATGAATAAACTAAATAATGTGAAAATAATTATTCAATATATCCTAAAGATGGTTAAAAACCAATTCTAAACCTTTTCCCTATGATGTCACTTTTTGTAACTAGAGACACCCTGAGGGGGGGGTGAATTAGAGAGATATTTAAATTAAATTTTTTCTTTAATAAGTTTATATCACTTTGAGGATTTATTTCTCATGTTGGAAGGAACTATGTTCAATATTTTACTCTTCTAAAAAACTCACCAAACCAAAGATAAATACGAAAGAAAATATTGTATACATAGAACATATATATTTTAATTGGTTCACCATAAAGGGATTTGTTCAAATAGTACACACTAATGATGCGTCGATGCAAAAAAATCTACTAAGCTTCACTAGTTTTATAGATATAAAGTTTCAATCATGGTCAATCCATACTAGGATTAGTTCCTTTATGATTTTATGGACCTAGTCACTCCTCGTCCAAAAATAACTTTTCTTCACTCCCATGCACTACTTCCTTGAAGTATCTTCAATATTTTATATAATTTTTGTCTCTTCAATAGATAAAGAACATGTTGGTTTGTTTATATCTAAGATGAGACTCTTCTTGCATCATAACACCAAAATTAATGCTATGCTTCTCTTATTTTTACCAAACTCATCTTATTCTATTCTAGATAATTTAAATCCTCACTGAGAGAGTTAGTTATTTATCTTACACAACACACTCATAGAAAAAAAAACTTCTCCATATAAGGATAATTCCACAATTGAATTGTCACATTTCCCTCTATCTTCTTCCATGGCCAAATATAACGAAGTATGATATCTCTTCTTCTTTCAAGCCTTTATACTATTTTATTTCCTAATTTCCCATTATAATCTTATATATGAAAATTTCTTCTTGAATCTACCTTAATTAAAGTAACCATATTGTATATATTTCACTACATAACCCTCGGTGTGTGAGTACTTTCATATAAACTTAGGCATGTAACCCTTATTTCATAACCTTGATCATGTGTCCCAATTTACATACCCCAATCCACCTATCCAAATCATGTAGCTCCTTTTTCATGACTATTTTTGTGTCCTCATTTCCTGACTAAGTCATGTATCATCAGTCGTATGAATGATTAGGAAACTGAGTCTTGTGAAATTGGTTTGGTGTTTTACCTTCCCTATTCAAAAATATTCAATTCTTCAAAACACACTATTCTTTAAATTAATATTTAATGTTCTTATATACTTTAATAATATGAATAGTTTTATTTATAGAGCTAACTCACCATCTTAACTCTAAAAAACTTCTCAAAATCCATTCCACCAACCTATAGATACATGATTCATCCAACTATTTCACCTTATGATTGCATAACATGAATTCTCATGGGTATCAAGACCAATATTCCTTATGAATACATATATCTTCCTTTGTACATAAATCCATGACTACCTACTCTAATTCCTATCATGAAAAACATTTATGCCTCAGAATCAAACGATTGTAATAAGTATCCCTCATTTACAACATAACCAAGATCCCAAGATTGACACAACTCTTCAGGATTAAAATCATATGGCATGCATGACTCTGTCACATGATTACACATGTTTTCTGATTCATCAACTAAATACGGTGAAACTAACTTCAATATTCTTAGGCTTTCCACCCATCTTCATTCATGTGAATCATCTATATTATGCTATCCATGTGACATCATTTCAGGACCCCTCTCTATCATGTGATCCTATTGAACTCATGTGATAACATGATTCATAATAGTTTTCATAAAAAACACTTCTTTTACCAAGATTTTGAGACCAATAATTTTGAAAACACTAGAAAGTTATTCCATTGTCAAAAAAATTCTATACTTGTAAAAATATGTATATAATTTTCTCTTGACTTCCTATATTCATATATTTTCTCCCTTTCCAACTCCAACAATCTATTTATGCCACCAGATGATAATAATTATACCCTAGAATCATTATATTAAATTCTTATTAATTATCTATATACATTATTTTTATTATTCATACCTTCCAAGATATTACCTATAACCAAACTAGATCATCAATGATTATACAGCTCTATCCTCTACTCATCCTTCTTCTAAAACATTTTTATAACTCTTCTCATCCTCTTCTCTGATATTATAGAACTCCAGCCACAAGATATTAAATATTATCCTTTCATCCTAAAATACGTGTTTAATATATAGAGATATTAATATTTTTTCTCCATTAATCCCAAAATAGGTCCTTGATTTGTAGAGATATTAAGATGTTTTCTCTTGGAATTTCTCCACACAAAGTCCTCATGGCCTGCACAACCTTTAGTAATGACTTCATCATCTACTAATATTCCATCTATACTATATAATCCTGTTATTGAAAAAACATTATCACCAAACATAGGTTTGGTTCCAACAACACCACATTCAAAGGAACCTATAAATCATGTTTATAACATGGTATAATGAATAAATATTTTTAGAAGATATTATTATAAATATGAAAAAATATATCCTAGTATACTTTCCCAATTATTAACAAGATTTTTTATAGATTATATCTTGACCACTAACTAAAAATCATAGAAACAAATCACAAGTAATCTCAAATATAATTTAACTATCACCAATAACAATAGTAATTTGTGAATCCACTTGATAAAAATACATAAATATTAATTAGAGAGGGTTTTTTAAAATAGTATTATAAAATCATGTATACTAATATAGAAACAAGGGGAAAATAGATACATACCAAACCTCATACCACCTCACAGACATCCAACCCCACTACCTCTATTGCTTTGAAATATATAAGACTAAATCCACCTCTTTTAAAGCCATGATGTATACCTATACCTTCCCTATCACGAGGAGGATAAAATTGTATTGGATGCATGAATAGTTGTTATAGTTACTAGAAATATTGAAGAGGATTATAAAATGAATGAGGAGGACTACTCAACAATGTTATTTTCTCCAATCTCATCCAACCACCCTAAATAATTGGCCACAACCTAAGGAAATTTCCCCTATCAGCAAAAGAATAATATAGAGTGGCCCAACCCCTACTAAATATATATACTCTAAGTTTCTCTAAGATATTGTATCCTTTGTAATGATATGGTTTCATTAAAATTAATTTATGATCTATTTGTTTCTTCAATTGTATTTATGTTTAAGGGGCCCTTTAAGGTTCACTTTGACCATTACTTCACTATATCATACCCAAACATGAGCTTATCATAATCATTTTATACTATGCTATAAGATATTTCTCAATCATTCCAATGCAGGGTCTAATAACCAGAGTATATATCAATCCTTAAGCCATAGAATGAATCTTCTCCTAAAACTACCTAACTCTTTACTCATCCTCAACCAACACATCTAATGAATAGTTCAATAGTCTTATAGTTTTTTCAACTTCCTCTTGATGAATCCTCTGGTCTACAGCTAAAACCTTTGTCTAAAATCATTACTACACTATATGTTCTTACTGATCCATGGTCTCACACCTTGGATGATGTATTAAGGACATTTATACTAAAAAATGGGAGAGGTATAAACAAAATAAGAATAAATACATGAATATATATTAAAAATAAAATTGCATTCTCTTAACTCACCTCATGTGAATATCATTCCCAACTCAATATGAGAAATCAATATGAACTATTGAAGCTCCATGATGTTTTATCCTATACCTATATTATACCCCATAAAGAGTGTACTCATCACCAAGGAATAATCAATGAATGATAAAGGTACATGTATGGAATTTCATTATCCGACTACATCCATAGTTGGGTCTCCTGGTCTAATTGTTATCCAAAGTTTAGAGATACATCTACCTCACCAACCCACAAAAAACCTCATATGTATCTTCTCCAATTCCAAACTACATATTAACAAAATTCTCTAATACCACTATTTTAGGACCCATCCCCACTAAGAAGCCTCCATGCATCGGTGAAGTGATGAGTGGACCCCTAAAGCCCACCTTCAGTAAGACATAGGTCTGAAACCAATGTTGATTGTATAAATCTCTCACATTAGAGAAATTTCCCTCCAAAGAGCATAGTAAAATATTTAAATGTAAATAAGAAAATCTGAAACCATGAATAGTAAAAAAGATTCATGTCCATCCAGTATCATAACAAGATAAGATGGATAAAAGTTAGAAAATAGAAAAATAACTATTCTTCCCTCAAAAATAAATTGTAAAACATAAAATACAGAATAATCAAAACTAAAAATAACTATATGTAAAACGGTGTTTGTCACTAACTCTAAGTATCAATTAAAACCCATGAAATGATCTAACACCAGTCATTCTCATCACGGAATCAATCCCGAAATGTTGTATGTAAATATTATTAAGGTGTAAAGCCTATTACTCAACATAATACTATTGGTAAGTTCATTAACTGATGGACACTCCCTTCCTTGAGTTATGGTTCTAGGGTGAAGGGGAAATCAGTTCAGAGAAGAAGGAAAGAGCCATGGTTATTCCATTCGATATTTGGTGCATTTAGAAAGAGAAAAACACTACCTTCTTGGATAGGGAAGTCTTGTCGAGGAGATATTTGATTATTAGATCCAGAAACCTCTTAGTTAATATGATCTGACTTTTAATAAATTGGGTTGGGGCCCCATATCTTAGACTTGTCATGAAATTCAGTACTTTTCGTCCACCCAGACTTAAATTCCTCACTAACCATTAGGTTTTCTAGAATCCCCATCCCTTGGGACACAAAATCAACACTAAAGTATCATGTAACATGAGATCCATGTGGGAAGGTGGAGTTGTTCACAATCATAAGGGATATATCATTCTTTCTATCACTACATGCTATGGTTATGGTCATTATCATTGACCTGAGGCTAGGGCCATTCTCATAGGGCTTAGTCTTTGCAGAAAACAGGGTGTTGACCTAGAGGCAGTGGAAACAGAATACCTTGTTCTTAATAATTCTCTTCACAGTACAATTTTTATCCCTTAGTATATCTCCTTCTTAATATGAATATGAAGGGGTCTCATTTTCAGTCACATAGAGGTTCTGTATGCTTGGAAAGGGGGAAACAAGGTGGCAGACTATCATGCATCCACAATAGTCTAGGGGAAAACACCTCTTATGCCCATAGCTACACTTCCATTCCTCTTGAAGGGGTGAGATTTGTGAAAAGGGATTCTCTTAGCCTGCACTATGTTAGACCTCCTTAAACCCTCATTCACTGTGTTCTTGTTATGCTTATCTTCTCTCGTTTTTCATTTTAAATAAAATAAAACGATGATTATATAGATATAGATTATCTATAGAGTCTATGTTTTTCCTATAATCAGGAAGTCCCTATAATATTTTGGAATAATATAGTTGATTATCTTTCTTATAAGTAGTTATTATTACTTAAAACTCGATAGTTTCACTCTCCTCTATATTTGAGTGGACTACAATGTTTTTTGGTGGATATTCTGACTCCATGACCCATAAACCATTGAATAGGTGCCTCATGAACATGAACCACAATGCCTTAAGTGCACCTCCCTATATGCCAGAGGCTACATACTGGGGGAAAGGGAATTCAAGGTCACCATGGGGAGACTATTCCCTCATGTCACAATAGTTATAGTAGTGAAATGAATGAAAAACATATTAATAAGAAAAATAAACAAGGTTAAGGGCCAGAATAAATATATAATAAAACTTCCATAATAATGGGTATGCTATACATGTAAAACATCCCTCATGGATAGATCATATACAAGAAAATAAAAATACCCAAAATGAAGTGGATTCAAAAGTATCCTCCTAGCCTGGCCCCGAGTCTTGCATGCTTCCATCATTCATACCCTCCATCATATCACAAAAACTACTAGAAACATCAGGCCATCCCCTAACCCAGTAACCTGTGATCAAATGGTGATGTCTTCTAAAATACCCAAGTTCCATGGCATCTTGATTAGGATGTGATTAAAAATAATCCCTCCACCTCTAATAGTGACCCTAAAATAACCAATTTGATATAAGAGTCCATGTGGAAGTGACCAAAGTTAATAGTTAATATTTATAAACCATTTTTCTATGAAAGAAATATGTAACCACCGATCCATTGCTTCTCATTCACACCTAATATCAGTGGAATCATATTGATCTTTAGGGCCATGAACCTAATAGACCCCAACTACTTCATCCAATTCTGGGGTATCTCTAAGCATTTCTTGATGAGATTTACAATCTTAAATAACATCATAGGATATAGGGTTTAACATGGAATTCCCAGTACCAAGAAGTAACACATGGAATCTACGTTCTCATCCTAAAATTTCCATAGAATCTATATTCTCATCACACCATTCCCCAGTCATCTGTCATCACATGGAATCTAGATGCTCATCTTGGAAATCTAGTGGAATACAAGAACTCATCCCAAAAATCTTTATCATAAATAATTATATGAGTCTAGTCACTCCTCTTGGGCTCCCCAATAATCATCAATCATAAGAAATATGGTTTATCATGCTGAAATTATCAATCATCAAGAATAAAATGGAATCTAAGCACTCATGCTTGAATTCCCAAATAAAAATATATAACATGGAATCAAATTAGCTCATCATGACATTTCTAATCATCACACACAACAATACCAATTTATAATTCTCAATTTATAATTTAAATCATAATTTTACTTTATAAATTAACACTTTAAATCTTAATTCATAATTCATGAATTTGTTTTCTCCAAATCTATCATGACGAATAATCCTTTTTCTACTCTTTATTAATCAAAGAAATTGCCAAACATAATTTATTATTTTATAGATAAATCCATTACATAAAAAACTAGTACCAACCATGAATCCCTTTTGGTTTTATAAAACATAAGGTGCCCAATAACATTGGCCAAATAATTTTAAAACCCACATTATACTTCACAAGAAAGGCCTTACCACTATCCACCTTATTTAAACAAAGAAAATAATTCTAATTCCATTTATAATATAGATGGTTATGAAATTTCATTTCCAAACCATCAATTTAATTTGAAAATTTCCCCTTTATATACCAATTACATTTTTTAAAAATGAAAACAATCCATTTACAAGCCAAAAATAATTTTAAACTCATATGCAATGGATATAATAGAACTCATCTTTCCCAAGGTTCAGTAAATGATTAAAATATAATTTAATTAGGGAAAACTAAATTTTTTAAAATAATTCATTGAAACCAAGGTCAGGTAAAATATAGGTAGATTGACCACACCATGAGAACATATAGAAAAATTAGATACTACTTTGGGATAGGATTAGGTACCATCTTTCTCATGCTTAGAGAAGTCTACATATCCATTATTGGCCACTAGTTCAGCTTGAATCAAAAGAAAATGGAAAAAAAATAAAAACACCCTAAAATAGGGAATATTACCCAGAACTAATGGAAAATCACTTGGAAATGAAATAAAACTAAAAACTAAAAAATAATAGCTATAAAATAATCATGGTCTATTGATCGTAAGTGATAAAACGTGAATCAGATACAAAATGGAGGAGATCTCCCATGGAAGAGGAGAGGATGGGAAGGGGGAGGCATGTGGGGGAGGCTACTAGCCCAAGGGAAGGGGAAAATGGGTTAAAATATATATGGTTTGAAGGGATAATATATTAATTTTTCCAATTTTATTTATGTGTATGGTTTTCCAAATCGTGCACCAATCATGTAGAAAACTATTAGAGGCACAACCCTTTTCATGGTTAGTTTACATGGTTTAATAAATAGTCTGAAATCCATTGAAATTTTCTACATAGGGAACATGGTTCCAAAGAGACCATAACATGGTTTAAAAGAACCATGTTCCAATAAAAAATAGGACACATGGTTGGGGTGCATGGTTAGCACTAAATTTTGGAAAACCATACTCTCTAGGTTGTTTCCCCCAAAAAAGAAATTCCAAACCCTAGAGCTGTTGAGACTTATAAAACCACTCAATTTATCCCCCA
Source organism: Viscum album (assembly GCA_963277665.1). Lineage (NCBI taxonomy): Eukaryota > Viridiplantae > Streptophyta > Magnoliopsida > Santalales > Viscaceae > Viscum > Viscum album. Next base: position 183,016,631 of record OY728155.1, on the reverse strand, counting down.
TGCATCAAACCATGCCTAAAAACATTCCTTTAATATTCTCCAACTCTCAAAATTATAACCTAATGCTTGGTGTTAAAAATGTCCCATCCACCAAATAAAGATTCCAAATTTTCACCAAGGCTCAAGGTTCCTCTATGTACCCAAGACTTAAAAACTCTCTACTATAACAATTATCATCCTTGAGAAGTCCTAGTGTCCATTCAACCATGTCCCCAAATGTACATCAAGTTTAAACTAGTTACAAAGGGTTGTGTTATATTTATAAATTCTTAGCATGATTTTAAAGAATATCTTCAAACACATTACATGAGATCGCCGATCCCAAGATGATGTAGGTAATATTATTAAGAATCTAGACTATGCTCTATGACTTCAATTTATTTCAAGACACCCACATTTCTTCATCAAATTATTTCACAATATATGTTTCTCCCCACAAAAGAATATAGATCATTAGGCTAACTCTAAACCTTAGTGTCACCCACTTTCATTATTTTCATATTGAACATTGTTATTAGTAATAAACTAACTCGCTCAGTAACATTCCCAACATACTGCACCTCAACACATAAGAGTGTATCGAAATTGTAGTACCAAATCTTATTTTACAACTCCAAAGAAAAATGGATAAACTTTTATGATTCACTCAAAACCTAAAATTGTTAACTCTTCCTTGAAAAGCCTCATCAACTCCCAAAACACTACCACCACATCTTAAATGTTTCACCTATAGTGGGTCCCAACTTAGTATATCTCACGTTATAAAAAAATAGTTGGTCAAACCACGTATGGACAACCCTCTATAAGAACAATCAACTTATACTATTGAAAAGCTGTTAAAACTTCTGATTATAATACCCTTGTCTATAGAGGTGTTTTAAGGTCATCCCAAACACACCTCAAGGTCTAACCCCAACCTCCCACTATAATATCATGTCCAATACACTGACCACTTGAACTATTCATTATATTCACCCGATCACTGATATTCTACCACACCAAACCATTATTGGATTAATCCACATCATCCTAATCCTAAAATAACCTCTTAAAAACCATCAAGAACTATGCTAAGATTAACCCCTAAAATTAACAATGGAATCCTGAATATATTATATTCCTATGCACACAAAGATATGGTGTCTTCATGATCATCTAATGATCGGTATTACACTTCAATAAATTTTTCCTGACAAAAGGGTATCATTCCTATGACTAACATGATGTTCCCCACCAAAGGAGTTCCCTTATCATCATCCCACTGGCCCAACACCCCAACATTTACCAAATACAATGGTTGGATATGGTCAAACCTACTAATACCCAAGATCCATTTTAAACATTAATTTCATTTATTCCTAACTCACGGAACACCAACCTTGGTACTCACTCATATTCATTCAAGTGAGGTTCATTACCTCCATAACTTATGGTGGATCCCCACCATATTACTTTCCTTACATTTCACCTTGAGGTTCGAACCTGATGAGTCCCATCTTTACAATCATGTGTCAATCCTCCAAAGCCACACCACCATATAGTCATTATCGGTCCAAGACTAATCTCTTTGATCAACCATGGCACAACACCTTGATCCAAACCAATGCCACCCCTCTAAACTGAGGGTAATTTTCCTACTCTAACCAAACCTTAGGAACCTCTTCCTATAAAACAACCTCAAGGTCATTACACCTTGTCTCACACTTGTCCTCTCTTCAGAGGTCAAAAATCCGTTGTGACAACTCTATAACACCTGAATCATCCTCTCATGAGTTGAGAACCATCTCTTCCAGTTCCATGCACCCAAGAAATGGACCATGAATAGGGCATGTTTCTCTTGTTAACAAGAGAATTACTATATTCCCTATTACAACAAGCCTGACACCTTGCACTTTTCAAAGTTAAGCACATAACCACATGCCATAATGGGTTCCATTTCTAGAGCCACAAACTGTCTACCTACACAAGCACTTCCTACCCCTAACATGCCCATATCTATCAGGGGAAAACATCAGAATGATCCAATAACTTGTAAATTTACCTAAATAGAAGGCATTATCACTTGGGGAGCTTAATTAAAACTATCACTAACCTCAACAAGACCAAACATGCTCCAATCACATAACCAAGGAATCTACCTCTATCTCACAATATTAACACACCTCTCAAGGGAGGGCCAATACCTCTCAAGGGTTACCCTCATTGTTCATAAGTCAAGGAATTTCTAAATCTCAAAATCTCTGAGCCTCATATAAAAAGTCACTAGGTCCTTCCACCTATCCCAAAAACTAAAGTCTCACTAAATCTACAACTCCTTGGATGAAACTCATACATGTTTCAAGGTCACATGTCATCTAGAATTCCAATCACCCAACTCAAGGTTATCACCAAATAGGATCTATCACTATCCCCACTAACCCTCACTAGGTTAAAGCTAAGAATATATGGTTTCTATGCAGCCACATCAGAAAAAAAAAATTCTATTATTCCTTAAGACGTAGAGTTTACAACTTAACAGGATTCACATTCTTTTAATTTCAAAAAATCGCATTATTAAAAATTATAATTTCAACAGTTTCGAAGGAATCAATTTATAAAATAAAAATTCACAACCTTAAAATTTGATAAGGCCTGCATTTTAAATCCATGAACCCTGTAAGATTCACAATAAAATATTTATCATTTCATTAGACACTAATTTGAAAAACAAATCATAAATTAATAAATTATGAAATTTTTTAAGGATTGGTTAAATAAGATTTGATTCATAAGATATTGAGGGAAACACTTTATAGGTTTCTTACAAGAATTGTATTTAAAAAATACCATCATCAGTCTATTCATAAATTAATTTGTGTCAAGATATCATCACAAAAGTTAATCATGTAAGATGACACTATATTTGTACATAGAATACACTATATATGACATTGGAGACATTTTAAATACCAAACGCAATCATTACCAAAAAATATAGACCATTGAATGATATAAATTAGACTTCTATAGTCCAGAATGTATACTGTTGGCGCCAAAAATATTGGACGTAAAGGGAAGAAGGAAAAGAAGCCCGTGCGATGCCTCGCGAATCCCCTAAGCGGAGCTCCCACGAGCAACGCGGCTGGCGCAAAGCAAAGGATGAGGTACTGCTCCGCGAACGCCCTAACATTTGCGAGCCTGTCGCGAATCCCTAGAGGCAGTACCGCTCCGCGAACACCCTGACGTTCGCGAGCCCGCCACGAAGCAGAGGAGGCGGTAACCCTCTGCGAACCCAGTTCAGGTTCACGACCCACTGTGAAACAACCGCAGTCCCTTCGCGTCGTGTGAGCTCTGCTTTGCAGCACCCCTAGCCTATAAATACTGGGCTCCCCCTGAGCCCTGGGGACGGACAATCTGACCATTCAGATTCTCAACTTCGGAATCACGAATCACCCTTCTCCCCGGGAATCCTGAGCTCTGTGAGGTATTTTTGCTTCGCGAGATGCCTTCTCTTTGTCTCGTTTTGATCCCCTCTTCCGAGAGGGATGCCCTTCGTGAAGCCTAAGGGCATTCGCGAAGGAAGGGGATTCCCAAGGGAACTCGGGCAGCCATGGAGCATTTATGCTTCGCAAAACACCCATCTTGTACAAGTGATCCATATGCCAAGGAAGGGTCGCTGTACTTTGTGAAGCACACTACTTCACATCCCCTTGCTTTGCGAGGCACCTCTGCTTCGCGAGGCAGTGCTCCGTAAACATTATTCAACTTCTCAAAGCACCTCCCATTCACACCCCTTCCCCATGCTAAGTCCAAGGAACTCCACTTCGCGAAGCACACCCCTTTGCTTGGTAATACCTCTTCTCGTGGAACCCTCCAGGTTTGCATGATGTGATTTCAAAGTCCCATGGACAACACCCCTCATAGCATTGCTTCTCCTAATGCTTCTTCGCATAGGAATGCTAACAGCTATTACTTCTTTGCATAGCCATGCTAACGTGGACCCCTCGATGGTTCACTCTGTGACCCCCCTTCACCATGGACTTTCCGGTACCTTCCCTCCCCCAAGGGGCATAGGGTATCAGTCATGTAAGTCCTAGGGGTGTGGAGTAAACCCACCTCGTCCTACCTATAAGACGTTAATCTGCCAAGCATCTCATCCTCAACACATGACGTTAAACTGTGACCTGACCCCATGCCTTGCACGAAGGGTCCCCCCAGCTCAGACATTCTTTACGCCACTCGTCTCCATGGGAATGAAATCACCCTCACATGGGATGATATCCTCCTTCTCAGAGTAGCGTATGTCCACATGGGAAGGGCAACCACCCTGGTGTAAGCCCCCTGGCCTCTCTTGTGGAAGGTAGCACCCATGAAACTCCATACTTCCCCACTGCCAAGGCCAGTGGAGGGTGTGATAGGGAATGAGGAACCTTCCATCTTTGGTCCCAAATCCCTCTCCCGCTACGCTTTGTCGCAGTTTGGGCCTCCATCCTAGAGTAAGTCCCAGCACCATGGGCTGCCTAACGCGTAAGCCCCTCTTTTCTTCTCATGGACGCATCCTTCGCGACGTGATCGTCAGGTCTCTACTGCCTCTTGTTTCTCACACCGAGCATGACTCAGATGGGCTTAGAGTAAGCATCGATCATGGAAATTCCCTCGTCCAGCATGACGTTAAACTGTATGCCCTCGTCTAGCATGACGTTAAACTGTACATCCATGTCCCGCATGATGTGAAACTGCACATTTATTTGAACTACAAGGTCTTTGATCCATGTCAAGGCATGGTACGTAGGAAGCCTCCACAAGGTTCAAGCCCACCGCCGGTCATTTCTTCACGTCGGGTTCCACCTTCGTCTAGCACGACGTTAAACTGCATTCCAGTCTGACGACAAGCCGTTGTGACCAACCCGAACTACGAGGACTTTGATCCATGTCAAGGTATGGTACGTAGGAAGCCTCCCTGAGGTTCAAGCCCATCTCCCATCGGACCAAGGTCCTTTCTTCACGTCGGTTCGCCAACACCCACCATTTTCTCCTGAACTATGAGGTCTTTGATCCATGTTAAGGCATGGTACATAGGAAGCCTCATGAGGTTCAAGCCCACCACCAGTGGACCCACGAGTTTACCTTCACGTCGGTTCACTGATGAAAACCACCTCCTGAACTACGAGGTCTTTGATCCATGTCAAGGCATGGTACGTAGGATGCCTCCCTGTGGTTCAATCCCAACAATCATTGGCCCAGACCATTTCCTTGTCGGTGTGCCAAGCCCCCATTTTCTCCCAAACTACAAGGACTTTGATCCATGTCAAGGAATGGTATGTAGGAATCCTTCCTGAGGTTCAATCCCACCACCCTTTGGTCATTACAACTCCATTCATGTCGGTCCACCAACACCTGGGTAACCTAGTGTGTAAGCCCCGCACCATCGGACCAAGGTCCACATTCACGTCGATCCTCCAGCACACCCACCTGAACTATGAGGACTTTGATACTTTCCAAGGCATGATACGTAGGAGACCTCATGAGGTTCAAGCCCAACACCATCGGGCCAAGGTCCACCTTCATGTCGGTTCACCTACACCATCCCTAATTATGCGGACTTTGATTCCCTGCCATGGGGATACGTAGGAGGTCTATTCGAGGCTCAAGAAGAACTTCACTGTCTCCCTTGTGATGATCCCATTTCATCCCCCCTTCAATTAATTCATCCATATATCATCCATCCTGATTCTCACCCGGTCCGCCACATCCCGGTGAGATCATGCCACTCCACTCCCCTCCACAGCATCCGTGAAGCCGCCCACGGTCTGACCCTGATATCGGCATCCCTTCAAGGGGGATTCTTCAATCTGATCCACTCCAGCTAGTGTTCTTATCAGGCCGATCTATCTCCTTTAGATGTTAAACTCACGGCATACCCTATGTTAAACATAGGAAGCTGAGGAAAACCTCAAATAAATTCCCATGGAATATGATTCCCCGCACTCGATGTGGGATTCCTCAGGCTTCCGCGCCCTCGAGAATACCTATAATAAAGGACAAAAGACAGACATGCCAATTCCCCAGCATTCAGACACGTTACTGATGCCTCGACGTGAATACTCACCTGACTGAAGGTTGCTGCCCTGACCGGACCCTTTGGAATATCCAGACAAAAGAAGAGTAATTAACCGGCGTCCATGGAAAGATGACACTAGGAAGAGTTTCACGAACAACGTATTAAATCTATGAGGGAGACCCAGACTAGTTGACGAGTTCCGAGGAGGAATACATGAAAGGAAGAACTAACATCCCATTATCTCGGTTTCGATCAAGGAGCATACATCCCTGAATAAGGAGCTGATGCCACCTACCTTTATAAAGCGGGAATGTGGGGTAACAGCTACACGTCTTCCACAGACGGATGCGCGCGCCCTAGAGAAAGTGTTGGAAACAGAAATGGTGAACCCAATGTGAAATTATTCTCCTCAATATAGAGATTAGTAGCATTCAAGACATCTTTAGATTGATGTGTCACCGGATCCAGATATCTGGCCCCGGGTCCCGCCAAGAAAATAGCGGGCCTGGCATGAAACTCACCAGAAGTTGGGACAGTAGAACGTGGGGCATTCCGTTCTGCAACGTTGTCAGCATGGATCCCTCTTACTGGCCACAGAGGATGTAATGACGTTGGGGAACTGGCTTTCGATCCTTTTCCTCACAGTACTGATGAGTTAACCTCCCTGATTCTCAGGAACCAGGTTACTGCTATGGAAACACGATCACCGCCCGCTCGCCTACGCAGGGGCGGGGGAAATGCCAGCACAACTGCTCCGTGTGGCTCCACTGTAGTCACAATGGCCTCTACATCCGTGAATGCTGGATTCCCACGTCCCCTTTCTTCAACAGAGATTATCCAATGTAGGGTTATCAATAACCTTGTATGTAGGTACGAGGAGGAAGGCGTCATACCAAATCGGGATATGGCCTACCTGGACCTGGAGGCGTCTAGGCCCCGCCGTCAACACCGCCCTCAAAGGCCACGCAGGGAGCCCCTGCTCCCCACCCCAACGTTCAATCATTTTGGGATCATGTCCCCGGAATGGCTTGAAAACTCCTCGCCTTACGCTGATGAGGCGGGTGATGTCTAGCACAACCCGGTTAGAGTCCCAATCCAAGGGCTCCAGGAAAGGGCCCCCATCTGGCCATGTTAGCGCCACCATCTAGCTTTTCTAGAGGAGGAGTTAGGCTATTCTCTTGCACCACCTACGCGAGCTCGTCTGACCCGACGCCAGCGTCGAGCCCGAGCTGAGGACGCCCGTCAAAGTGCATCTACGTCAACAACTACTTTGGCTCGAGCCACCACCGACGTGCATCACAGAGTCCCTGCATATACTGAGCAGGGGTACTCCTTCACTCGACTAGGACTGAGGCCCCAACCACCCCATGGGATGGTTGGGTTGGCTCTCGGGGGCACAGGCCCGAGCGGTGATCTCCGCGAACCAATCCGCGGTGACGTCACTCCATACGGGGGTCCTCCCCGTACGACCATTCCACAGAGTGTGGGCCTTACCCACTCCGAAGCTCTTCATGGAGGGATGCCTTGTGCTACCCCCATCCCGAATGAAGACTTGCCCCGTGGCAGTGACGCTTGGCGTGGAGGGCTCTCCCGCGCCCACCACAATGGGTATGGAGCTCCTCCTCCTACCCCTGACTATCGATGTGAAGGAAATTCCCATCCGGTCCCTCCCCAACATGGGGATCCTCCCTACGTCCTCTTTGCAACTGGCGAAGGTCCTCCTCGCCCCGACGACCCGAGGGGTGAAGGTCAGCCTCGCTCCACCCGCACCAAGTATGGAGGTCCTCCACATGCTCCTTCCGGTTCCAACAGAGGTTCTTCCCACATGGGTGTTGCCCATTAAGGTCCTCCCCATGTACCCTTCGACATTTTCCCTAGTGCCCCTCGCACCCCGGCTGTCTCAAGCAGGAATCCTCTCCACCATGGCACCAGCGCCTCCCCGACACTACATGTTGAGAATCAACCGTGTCCCAAAGAGCCATCCAGGGGCAGGAGAGAAGGTCTTCGCCACCATAAGAAGAGTCCTTGGAAGGCCCGAGTGGAGGTTAAACCAGCTCTCTTCTCAGATTCTGAAAGAGAATACAACTCAGCGATGGAGCCTTCTCCCCGCTCCTCCGTGTCAAGGACTGGGGCAGGAACAAGGCGCATCAGTCTCATTCTCCCAGAATGAGAAGTCCATTGGATTCCCACCTCTCTCTGCAGGTATATCCAGGAGGAGGAAATTGTGGAAATCCCACAAGTTCCGACCATGCAATCACCATCGTTGTCACCAGAATTACCCTCTACCTCTACCAGAGATCATGAAGAGCTATTTTGGGGACCAACAGTGGTAGAGAAATAATGTGACCCATCACCAGTGACTGTAGTTCCTATGCCAGAAGTTGTGGCTATTAGCCCATCGTATCATGATATTGTGGTCAGGTCACCTCACTCTTCAAAGGATGGCTCAGAATTCGGTGTCCAGTCAGCTCGTTCATCGTATTCTCTGCTGCCCAGCTTACTATCCCAAAGGTCTACCTCGGTATCGCTACCAATTCCTCATCCGCCTCCAGTTGACGAGTGGGGAAATACGGGTCCATACCCTGAGTCTGAACCCAGGATCTTTTGGAACATTCTCGCAGTGGATCAATTCCTGGAGAAGTTCTGGCCGACGGTAGCGCCAAACTTTTGCACGCCGGAGTCCCTTACCCCAAAGGAAGTAGGGTGCTTCCACAAAACCCTATGGGTGATTCACTTTCTCCTTCGTTATGAGTGGGTAGTGTACACCAGGATCCGAGAGATTTTTGAGTAAATCGGCGAGAAATGTCGCCTGATCGATTTGGTTTCACTCTCTGTGGCCCAGCGCCCTGAGTCACTAAGCCTCCGGGGTACCCTTCAACAGAAATGCGTTCAGAGTCTCAAAGTACTCCACAGAATCATTAGGGAAGCTACCCCCCATGTGCATGTCTGTGGCTGGGGCCAGTATTCCACCCGCCTCTTCAGTCTTATCTGATGGCAGCCCAATTCGTTATGTGACATTGAAAACATGCCCCCAAGAGGGGTTGCGGTCCACATGGCTGACGTAGTGGACAAGGATGACGAGATTGAATTTCTCAATGGAGACTTACCCCCTGAGGGTGTACCACCACTGCTGGACCCATCAGGGAGGGTTACCCGTAAGCAGAGGAGCCTTCTAGGCCTCCATGTACCCACCGAGTCGCTAGTACTTAGTCGGATGACCGGTAAGGGTAAGGAGTGCATCGGAACTGTCAAGCACTCCGACATGTCCGCCTCAGTACAGAATATGGAGGAATACTATGAGAAGGCTACATTGTGCCAGCAGCTCGATGAGCAGAAGAGGCTGGTTGACGAACTCCTGGCCGAGCGCGCTGCAGAGTGGTGACCCGACTATGGTAATCCCAATCCGGGGCAGCAGGGGCAAGAATGATTTCCCCCGGAAAGATGCCTCTAGGAAACCCTGATCATTCTACTTCTGCAGACAGGGTAGAAGCTTGAACTCAAAGCAAAAGGGCATGATATGTCTCACCAATCCCTCTTGAACGGCGAGGAAATATGAAGAATCCATCCTGGGTTCCCCCAGCCGCCCCACAGGCCATTCCGCCAGTCGCTCCATGAGTTGTTGCAGCCATCTACCATGTCAAAGAACCCAGAAATGCACTTGTGATTAGGGATCCCCTTCAAGATAGGGACCCCCACCCAGATGATCTTATAGCGGCACTCATCGCCCGCCTCGAAGCGTTGGAAACGCGGCAGGTGGCAGTCCCACCGGATGGAAAGCCATATCCCGCGTGGGTGGATGATATGCCCACACCCCCGGGTTTTGGGAACCCCACTTTTTCACCCTTAAATAGGACAGGGGACCCTCCGCAGCACTTGGCCCACTTTTCTTCCAAGTGTGGCCCCATGTTGGGGACCCCAACCTAGCAAGAAGCCGCCAACCTATGATGTTTCGTGCAGACATTGGAGGGCCCCACATTCGTCTGGTACAGCCAGCTCCCTATCGGATCAGTGACCGGCTGGGAGGATCTCCGCCAGTAGTTCCTATACCAGTTCAGCTCCACCATGTGAAGGACCAACATCGCAGACCTCTTCGAGTGCAAATAAAGGCCTGATGAGCGAGTCACAGACTTTATCACCCGGTGGAAGGGGCTTACATATTCCCTCAACATGCCACTGACTCAGGAGAAATTACTGATGATGTGTGTAGGGAATGTTAAAACAGAGTTGGTTCCTTCCCTGATCACCCAGAACTACCCTGGAGGGTTCCGTGATTTTTCAAATAAGGCTAAGCGCCTCGAGGAAGCTTTGTAACAGGCTATTCAAGCACGTCTGCTGCCCCCTGTGATCCCAGTCAGAAGGGCTGCCAGAGCCAAACCCGCCGCAGTGGCCTAAATAGAATCCCCCAGGCAGCTAGAATTACTACCAGCGGCACCGACCCTGCAACCCCATAGAGGCTCTCCACCTCAAGCATAGGCTCCTGCCCAGCAGCGACCGCCTTAGAATTGACAGGTTTCCCCGTGAAATGTGCCACCACCACCTTGGAGAGACAATCAGGCACTGCCTCCTCGGCAGGCCCCTCCAGCCCCTCGTCAGGGCTAGGATCCCAAGGCCGTCTATCCGGAAAGAAGGCACTATACTTACTCGTTCAATGAGAATCAAGTCTCTGGCTACTTCTGAAGTGCTCTAGAGCAAGGGATTGTGCACTTACCCAAGTGTAGAAGGCCGACAGAGGCGAATCTCACCGATCGCCCCAACTACTACCCCTATCACAGGATTCTGGGGCACACCCTCAAGCAGTGCTATGTGTTTAAAGACTGGCTTCAAGACCATGTCGACAACAACATAGTCAGGTTGGTCCCAACCCCGACACAAGTAGCGGGTGTCTTCATAGGGTCAGAGATCGATAGCGACAGTGAAGGCAAGTAGCAGCAGGTTCCCAGACGTGGGTCTTAGAAATATGATGACGGGATGGCTCAAAAAATGGTCTCACGTTCCCATAGTATCATTCGGGCATGCCTGAATTAGTCGAAACCTTCGGAAGAAGCATCCAGTACCTCTACATCGTCATCACATCCGACCTCTTCCCAAAAGGGAAATTAGCGACGATGTAAGAAAAAGAAACACGCTTCACCACTGCCATCATCATCCCGTACTCTTGGCAACTTTATGCCCCCAGAAATGGGGATTCCTCCCAGAATCCGCCCAGTGGTGGATGATTTGTCAAGTGATAACTAGGGGTACACTTCGGTTAATACCGTAGAGCTAGTAAATCCCTATATGACTCCTGATGAGGGGGAACGCTAGGCGAACCCCCCCCCCCCCCCCAACGTCCCCAGACGACGTCAACGTCAGTGGAACCACAACCACTCAGGTCTTCGAGGCATGTCAGCGGGCGCTTTCAGTCAGGCCATGCACACTACTAAAACCAGACAGCATGCTCAACACAGATCTCAACACACACAACCTCATCTGATGCCCTCAGATCTACCTCCACCGCTGTTTGTGTTACTAGATCAGGTAGAGTTACCTTGTCCATATCACGGTCAATCTTTCCCGGATATAGGCCAATCTCCATTTTCCGGTCCGAATCCATTGGCTACTCTCTAGGCCTCAACTAGTAGGCAGTGGGATGTACCCAGTACTAGCAAGTCGTCGGTTCAACCGGCAGGACCCGCTATGCCTCCAACTGTAGAACGACCTCCTGTAAGCAGAGGATTGCATTTGGCATGTAACTATGATCTCCTGAAGCACCTAGTCGGCATTCCAGCAAGACTTTATATCCTTGAGGATATTCACCTATCATATGAAATGCATGAAGCACTTGCCAAGGCCCTAAGGAGCCCCCTCCAGTTTGAGATGGAGGTAGCAGCTGCGGAAGCCTTCCATGCTGAGGCAATTGAGAACGTCGAATGCCAGGCAGTTATATCGTTCTCCGGTGAAGACGAACACCCTCCCATACACAGGCACATTATCTCACTGTACATCACTGGTAAGTTCAATGGTGTGGAAGTCCGCCGCTATCTCGTTGACACAGGTTCTGGGATCAACCTAATCCCGACCCGGACACTGCGAAAGATGGGTTTCTCAGAGGATGATCTAACTCTCTCCGACCTCAGAATTCAAGGATATGACAGGACCGAGCAGACTCCAGTTGGCAAGATCCACTTGAAGACCCAGTTTGGTAGCCTACTTGCAAGCACTGAGTTCATGGTTGTCTCCCAGGACACCATCTACAACGCATTAATGGGCAGGCCATGGCTCCATCTGCACGCAGCGGTCCCTTATTCATATCACCAATACCTCAAATACTCCCTCAATGGTCGAGTAGGAGTGCTCCAAGGAGATGTGAATCCTTTAACCTCTTGTAAAGCCCACTATCTAGACGCCGACTATTACAAGAGAAAGGATAAGCAATTCATAGAAAGTGAAGATGATCCCGCCCCGGTCATAAGTGATCCTTGCGCAGGCCTGGATGATTCCTACATCTTCTCGATCCATCGATTGGAGGCCACAACCCCCGACATGGGGTAGTGTTTTGTTGTTTCAGGTATGAAAGGGAGGCATGTTCGCATGTCCAAGAGACGGCAGAAAATCACCTCGTACTCCTACACCAACTAGGCTCAGGTGATCCCGAAACCTCCTACCCCTGTGCGGTATCAGAATGTCAGGCTTATGGAAATGGAAGTACGTCATACGTGTCTCTTCTGCTAGGCTGAAATCAACTGACACAAGTCGACGTGTCACCACTGCTTTGACTTCATCTAACCTGGCCCCTTAGGCCGAAGGCTAGATGGGATAGGATCGACTGCCTTCTGTGCTATGGTCTCAACGGCGCATGGGTCTCTTGATATGATGACCACTGCTGCCCAGGCCAGAACCAGCTACCCGTCAAGGTTTGAAACCTCAGAAGCAGCTACCCCTATGGTAAATCCCTCCGTGGGTGGAGAGTAAGATCTGGAGGATTCTCCCCCACCTCTGAGGAAGGTGTCTCTACCACAGTTGATGAACCGGTACAGGTGAACCTTGGTAGCGAGGCAGATCTGAGACCCACATTGGTCAGTGCAGCCATATCCCCCGAGGAGGAGCAGCAATATGTAGACTTTCTCAAACAGCACTGTGATGTGTTTTCCTGGAGTTACGGTGAGATGACAGGACTGGATCCTCAGATAGTCGTTCACCACCTGGGCCTCCCGAAAAACCATATTGGGTTTAAGAAGCCTCCCAGAAAGATGCACCCTTCTCACGGTACCATGGTTGAGGCCGAAGTTGACAAGCTTATCAAATCCAGCTTCATCAAGGAAGTCCATTACCCCAAGTGGCTTTCCAACATTTTGCCAGTCAGGAAGAAGAATGGGCAGATCAGATTCTGCATCGACTTCCGCGATCTCAATCGCCACTGCCCAAATGATGACTTTCCCCTTTCGGTGACCGAGTTATTTATTGATGCCACGGCCGGGTTCCAAGCCCTCTCTTTCATGGATGGGTATTCTGGGTACAACAAGATCTGGATGACCCCCGAATACGAGGAGTCCACTTCCTTCAGGGCTCCCCAAGGTACTTTTTGTTACCAGGTTATGCCCTTCGGCCTGAAAAATGCAGGTGCCACTTATCAGAAGGCCATGCATCGCATATTCAAGCTGATTCTTGGGATGCTAGTGGAATGCTACATGGATGATCTAGTGGGAAAATCTTACCAGTGTCAGGACCATCTCAAAGACATTCAGAATGTGTTCGGATTCCTCCGTTCCTACCACCTGAAGATGAACCCGTTAATGTGTGCCTTCGGGGTCACCTCTAGTAAGTTTCTTGGCTTTGTTGTTAGATATTGGAGAATTGAGATCGACCAAGAGAAGATCAAGGCCATCATCCAAATGCCTCCCCCGAGCAATATTCGAGATCTCAGAGGCCTTCAAGGCCACTTAGCCTATATATGTCGAATCATTATGAATCTGGCTGGTAAGTGTAAGCCCTTTTCCCGAATCATGAGGAAAGGCACCTCCTACGAGTGGGATGAAGAGTGTCGGACCGCCTTTGAGGAAATAAAGAAGTATCTGCTCCAACCTCCGGTTTTGATGCCACCCATCTCTAGAAAGTAACTTCTCCTTTACGTGACTGCCCTGGAATGGTCCCTCGGTGCACTTCTCGACCAAAAGAACAATGAGGGTACGGAGAACATTCTCTACTATCTTAGCCGTATGCTACACAATACGGAGATCAGATACACCCCTATCGAAAAGAGCTGTCTTGTGCTCGTGTTTTCCGTACAGAAGTTGCGGCATTAACTACAACACCATGAGGAACAGTTGGTCTCTTGGGTAGACCCACTGAAGTACATCCTGAACCACCCCATGTTGACTGGACAACTAGCACGGTGGGTGGTGATCCTCAACCAGTTCGACATCAGGTTCATGCCTCAGAAAGAAATCAAGGGACAGGCATTGGCAGACTTCATAGCTTCTCATTCAACCTCTACAGATCAATCCCTAGACCTGGATTTTTCTGATGAGGTAATCCTCTCAGTCGATCATGTCGTCTCATGTTGGCAAATGCAATTTGACGGTGCCTCCCGGAGCCCCACCGATAGGAGGCTCAATGATCCTAAGCTCAACAGAGTGGGTCTGGGTATCGTCTTCATCACCCCAGCACAATCTGTCCTTCCATACTCATTTCTATTGTCAGAAGGCTACACCAGCAATGAGGCAGGGTACCAGGCTCTCATCACCGGTCTCGAGCTAGCCCTTGGGATCGATGTGCCCCATCTACATGTGAAGGGGATTCCGAGCTATTCAACAAGCATGTCAATGGCAACTATGTCGTCAAGAATCTGGAGCTTGTGCCATTGCCGGAGTGCACCCTCCATCTAATCGCCCAGTTCTCTTCTCGACCAGAGGTTAGTCATGTCCCTCGGTCACAGAACGGTCGAGCAGACGCTTTGGCTGGCTTGGCTGCGTCGCTCGTAGAACCCGAGAAAGATAATTTGATCATACATGTGGCACACCATAGAGTCATTTCCCCCATCACCCTAGAGGACAACGACAGCCTGTGGTTAGTTCATCTTACCGCCGGACCATCTACTTCAGGGGTCTCGGGTTTGTTAGACACAGTGGTTGAGTCCACTCCCGACTGGAGAGCACCTTTTTTCGAGTATCTCCAAAATGTTTTCCTCCCGGATGATCGGGCCAAGTGCGAGCGAATCTGACGCCGTGCATTGCAGTTTACCCTTCAGAGTGGTCCTAGTCTTGAGCAGATCCTCTATAAGCGGAGCTTCGATTGTGTTCTCCTCTATTGTGTTCAAGGAGTTGAGATTTCTCAGGTTATGAAAGAGGTTCATGCTGGTTCCTGTAGTGCCCACCAGTCTGGGCCCAAGCTGTCCCATAAAATCCAGAGGTTGGGGTACTTCTGGCCCTCTATGATCCATGATTGTATCGAGTTTTCCAAGAGATTCCATGTGTGCCAAGTTCATGCCAACTTCCTGCATCAGTCGCCGGAGCCTCTCCACTCCACCAAGTATTCTTGGCCACTTGCGGTGTGGGGACTCGATGTCGTGGGACCATATCCACCAGTGACAGCTCGCCATTGTAGGTTCATCCTAAATGCTACAGATTTCTTCTCCAAGTGGGCAGAGGCAGTTCCACTCAAAGAGGTCAAGGCCTGTTCCATCATTGACTTTGTGAGATCTAATATCATCCACCAGTTTGGGGTCCCTTAGGCTGTCCTCACTGATAATGACACCATCTTCTGAGCAGCCGAGCTAAAGAAATTGTATACCAAGTACAATATCCATTCAAACCATACCTCTCGTTATCATGCATAGGAAAATGGATAGATCGAGGCATTCAACAAAACCCTCTCTAACATTCTGTAGAAAATGGTTGGTCAGAACAATAATGGTTGGCCGGACAAGCTCCCAAACGCCCTCTGGGCTTATCGGACGACGACTCGCAATTCCACCCAGGTGACCCCATATTCCCTGGTGTATGGGGCTGAGGCCGTCCTACCCATTGAGATCCAACTTCCATCATTACGCACAGCAGTCTACGACCAGAATGCGCCAGATAAGTTGGCCGAAATCCATTTAGCTGAATTGGAAGCACTAGATGAGAACAGGATATGTGACCTACAGAGTCTAGAAAGGCATCATAATAAGATATCCAGAGCCTTCAACAAGAAGGTTCGCCTTCGCTCTTTTCTGCAGGGCGACCTTGTATTAGCCCTTTGAGCACCAATGATTCCTAGTAGGAAACCGCCCAAGATAGAGCCCAAATGGGAAGGACCTTACGTCATCCATAAGGTTTACCCCAACAGAGTATACTCCATGGTGACCGCATATGGTGAGCGCATAACTCCTCCCACCAATGCCAAGTTCCTCAAGCAGTACTTTTCATGATCCCCTTGGTCCTACAAGACCTTAAACTGTATGGTCCTACACGACCTTAAACTATATGGTACTACACGACTATAAATTGTATGGTGCTACACGACCTTAAACTATATGGTCCTACACGACCTTAAACTGTATGGTCCTACACAACCTTAAACTGTACGGTCCCGCATGACCCTAAACTGCACGTTACAGTCCTTCTTGACCCTAAACTGCGATATCGCCCTGCAAGACGATAAACTGCAAAATGGTCTGATCTCTATTACCTTAAACTAATATCTTCCATGTCCTTACTGTAAGACGTTAAACTGCAATCCAGTTAGGCCTTCCTGACCGAGGCTCAGCCTCAGGCCCTTTGGCCTCTTCGGGCCCCTGGCCCCTGTCCTTACTGCAAGACGTTAAACTACAAGCCAGTCAGGCCTTCCTGACCGAGGCTCAGCCTCAGGCCCCTTGGCCTCTTCGGTCCCCTGACCCCGTCCTTACTATAAGAATTTAAACTGCAGGCCGGTCAAGCCTCCCGAACCGAGGCTCAGCCTCATGCCCCTTGGCCTCCATTGACTTAGGCTCTCTTATGGGATTGTACGGTGTGGTGTGGGATACATCCTCATTCATGTCGGGTTACTCGTCGTACCATACATATCCCCAAATGAGATGCATCTCTCGTCCATAACGACATTAAACTGCGCCTCAAGAACTATGTATGGCTTGATTTTCATTCTAATGGGATACGTAGGAACTCTTGGATGCCTCGTCTTGAGCCCAGCCCCGAGCTCTTCTCTTTCACTGTCCCCCTGGGTATAGTTTCCTCAGAGGATCCTTGCATGATGAGGAGTAGGCTTTATTATCCCCACTCATACAAGTATTATAAGGGTCACACCATGTGCCCACTCCAATTATTATATCCTCCCACGTCCTCACCGCATGACGTTAAACTGCATGGCCTTAAAGAACTATGTATGGATTGATCCCCATCCTAATGGGATACATAGGAACACCTGAACATTTTTTCTTTTGGCCCAGCCCAAAAGCCAAAATCTTCCCCTCGGGTCAAGACATACGGCAGGATGCACACTTTTTCCCCAACTCACGTCAAGCAAGCCTCGACCTGGCTGCATGTCCCCCTGGAGATGTTCGCCTCTTTCTTTGATGGATAAAGCTATGCTTCACCCACTCATTGACTGATATTCCGTCACTTTACTCACCCGGAGGGACCCCCAAGAACTTCCTGGATACCACGCCCAAGGGCTCTCCTACCGATACAGGCCAACGCCCCCGAGGGTTTTCCGAGAAACAAGCCGATACAAGTCCCGCATTGTGAATTTGGTCAATAGTTGATGCTCATTTGTTTCTCCCATATCAGGTTACCATAGGGAAGTTGTGTTTCGAACATGGTCAATAGTGTCCTGGATCTTCGGGTCCACCCCAAGATATCCCAAACATCGAGTGCAGTGATTCATTTTGCCCCATCCCGAAGCGACAAACTTCCCTACGGGTGGCGCCAAAGGTCGGGCCCATGGCCCCGATTCTACTATAAGGGATCTGCAACGTGATGTAGGATTATGTTCTCATTCACATCGTGTTTCTTTCCATGTCGTATGCACTCCCTTACTAAGGCTTGGCCTCATGCCCCTTGGCCTCTCCAGGCCCACGACCCTTGTCCTTGCTGCAAGACGTTAAACTGCAAGTTAGTCAGGCCATCCTGATCGAGACCTAGCCTCAGGCCCCTTGGCCTTCTCAGGCCCTAGCCCAAGTTCTTACCCGGAGTGTATGGTGTGGTGATGGATTATGTCCACATTCATGTTGGTTTGTTCATCGTACCATACACCTCCTCTATCCAGGGAATCCTATTCCCCGACCATCATCCTCACTGCAAGATGTTAAACTGCGAGTAGGCCATGCCTCCCTGACCAGAACCCAACTATCAGGCCCTTTGGCCTTTTCGGGCCCCCTGGCCTAGGTTCTTTCCTACAGGACTGTGCGGTGTGGTGAGGGATTATGTCCACATTCACGTCAGGATACTCTCCGCATCATACACATCCCCGTGAGGGTATCCTTCCCCCTGGGTATCTTCTATAACTATGTGTGGATTGATTCCCATACTTATAGGATATGTAGGACCACCTATATGTCTAAGATTCGGGTCCATCCCCATCTTTTGAAAATCTATGTCCCACTATGGCCCCTTGGCCTACCTCTCATTAGTCACTATGTCAACCCTTTTCGGCGGTTCACCGATATTCCTAAGGGTACTCTTGTTTAAGTTACCTGGAATATTGGATTCTACTCGTACACGTCCACACCAACTTTTCAAGATTCGTGTCTCCCTTCATTAGGGCTTTCATCACCATTCGCACCTGGAGGGACCCCCATGAACGGCCTGGATACAATTCCCAAGGGCTCTCCTATCATTACAAGCCAACGCCCTCGAGGGTTTTGGACAAAAAATCGATAAAAATCCCACGTTGCGAATATGGTCAGCAGTTGATGCTCGTTTGTTTTTCCCACCTCAATCTAACATGATATGGAGACTTTTTTTTCCACCACGGTTAACAGTTATCCTCCATAGCCATGCCAACCCCATTAAACCCAAAATGTCGATTACACGATTCACATCCTTCTCCATTCTCATCATGACCAAGTAGAGTTTTGAAACTCTTGATATTATTCCTCAGTGCACATCTGTGCATCAGGGGAACAAAGCCACGTCAGAGGAATCTTTCAGGGCTCTTCACTGACTTCCCATCAAGGGATGTTTTGGGTATTGTGATAAGGATATTCCCCTCTTGTTTCCCACACCTAGTTTAACTCACGTGGGCTTAGGGAGCGGGTCGAGGTATGCGCTTACCTGGAAAGTTGTCATCCACCCTTGGTTCGAGCTCTAAGACCATAAACTAAGATCTCCTAAGAACTACATCTGGCTTGATTCCCGTCCCCATGGGATACGTAAGAACACCCAGACCTCCAATCTTTGGGTCCATCTTGAGTTCAGTGTCCTACCTTCGGGACCCTTACTATGGGACTGCGTGGTGTGATGATGGATTATGTCTACATCCACATCGGTTATGTCGCACGAAACCATACACATTCCCCACCTAGAATCGTCTCTTCTATGTCTGTTCTGCATGACGTTAAAATGCATGCTTGGTCCTATCACATGACCCTAAACTGTGACATTATCATCCTGGCCGCACGACAAAAAACTGCACTGTATTGTGATGACCTCGTTGTAGAGGACATCACGTTGGGTATTGGTCACGTACCATGCCATTTGTCAACGCCTATCATGGATTTATTCTTGTGGCGACAATAGGGCTTGCTACCCTGGGCCTATAACTTCACAAAAAAACCACTCACCTTAAAGGACAAACAAGATTTATCAAATTCTGCTTCTTTGGTGCAAGGGTCGCGCCTGCACTTCCCCTATTTCCCTGGCACTGGTACCTTACCATGCCACCCTTCAGAACTACATATGGATTGATTCCTATCCTCATGGGATACGTAGGAGCACCCAGGAACCTCCTCGTAGGCCCAGCCTAACTTTCATGTTTGGTCCCTTGACTCGAGCACTCCATAGAGAACGCATGGTAAGTAGGGCTTATGTCCTCATCCACTTTTGGTTTTTGTAAATACTCGCCACGTGCCTCCTGTGCTTCCTCCCACCCATCGTCTGAATTCTACGACCCTAAACTAAGATCTCCCTATGGGAAAGGGCTCTGCTCTCTATATCTAATATGCCTCATTGTCGTATTCAGATGCATTTTGACAAAGATCCCTAAGTGTTGGATTTTCATGGGGACATTCCCCTCGTCCCATGACCAAGCTTTGTGTGCTCGCTGTTTGGATCCTCATCCACTTCCACATCCAAAAGGACCCTCAGATGACATGGATGCTAGGCTTAAGGGATCTCCATGAATATCGGACCTAAGGGCCCTTCGATCGTTTCGGGCCAACATTCCTACGGATCTCTGACAACATTTGTGACATGATCTCGTGTTTCGAACATGGTCAACGGTCGACCCTCATTTGTCTTTCCCCATTCTAGGCTAACGCGATATGGATACTGTATTTCTGCCATGGTTAATGGTTACCTTCTATCATCATGCCGTCGTCATTGAGATCCAAATCTCGAGCATCATGATTCACACATTTCCACTTCCTCATGTTCAAGTGGAATTCTGACATACTCGGATCTATCTCTTCGTGCATCTAGGTTCACCACAAGGTCGTGTAAGAATTATGGGGCCTGTATTCACCAAGCGTCCCTTCACCCTAACCTGACCCTTTCTGTGTCAGGAAAATCCCACCACTACTTCTTGTTTCCCACACCGAGTACGACTCATGTGGGCTTAGAAGTTTTGGCAGGATGTGTACCAACACGGCCAGGCTTCTCATGGACCCCTCAGAACTACGTATGGATTGATTCCCATCTTCATGGGGTATTTAGGAACATCTGACCACTCTGATTTGGGTCTAGCCTAATTCTCACTCTTGGTCCCTTGACCTGAAGAGTTTCCTCTGGGGGTACGTGGTGTGATTTGGACTTTATGTCCTCATTCACGTTAGTTTCATAACTACCACACCATATGATCTCTGGGCTCCTCCCTTTCACTCTACGTCCTATCGTATGACGTTAAACTATGGGATATGTCTTCAACGCCTGACACTAAACTGCGGTTCTACCCTGAACAAATTCAAGATGCCTCATGTTAATCATTGGATGTACCAGAGCCTCTACTAGAGAGGATTTCACCTGTTAGTGTTGTTCAATGACTGCACTACGCTTCCAGAACTATGTGTGGCTTGATTCCCATCCTCATGGGATACGTAGGGAAACCCTGGTATTTTACTTAGGGTCCATCCCAAAGGAATCATTAATCCTATTCTTCCCCTTTCTGACCCCCTGGTTGGACCCCTCACCAGAGAGGCCCTGTCCACAAGAAGGGATGATCCATGATCAAACCAATGAGCCCATCTGGCATACTCCCACCGTGGTGGTGAAATTACATGAGTGTTGGATTCTTTCAGACAAACCATCACTCCATATTCCACACTTTGAGTGCCCGTTATTCAGATCCCCATCCTCTTTCATGTCTAAAAGAACCCCCTAACGGCCTGGTCTCATGCCGCATCGGCTCACCTACCATCCTGGGACAATGTTCCGGAAGACTGATCATGTTTAGAAGGACCCCCTAATAGTATGGATGTTCGACCTAGGGTCCGCCTACAGTCCTTGGCAAACGTCCCAAAGGATTGATCGATGAAATTTGTGACAAGGTCTCATGTTTCCAACACTGTCAACAGTCGACCCTCATTTTTTGTCTCCATTTCAGACTAACGCAGTAAAGATACCATTTCTCCGCCACAGTTAACGGTTGTCCTTTATTGTCATGCCATCCCCATAGTGTTCCGAATCTTGTGTATCGTGATTCACACTTCCCATTTCAATCTGTTTAGACCGATTTCAACACCCCTGGAATTACACTATTTGTGCATAAGAGCACGCTGAAGAAACTGTAATTCGATTGTTTTGAGAACTTCCCTTTCCGGCCAGGTCTCTCCCATTTTCTGGTTATCCAAACCCCGGATTCCCTAAGCTTGGTTTCTACTCCTATATTGGGTGGGACGATGAGGCAACTATCTCTTGTTTCTCATGATGGGCCTGACCCACGTGAGCTTAGGGAATTGTCTCCAGACATCTCGCAAACATTGAAGGGATGTAATGAACTAATGCAAATAGTGGAAATCGTGCATGCTACGGCATTAAAAGAAAGAAGAAAGTCGAAGCATGAGAATACCATTAAAAGGTTTGTAATTGTTACCGTACACGGGGGTCGACTCTCCCCATTGACATATTAACCCCGTCAAAAGAGCGTTGCAGCTTCACCACCCTTCGACTTGTGGCGTACAGGAATTGTTGCTACTGACTCAACTCCCGCTCCTCCTCAGTAGCGGCGGGGTGCAGTTCATCAGCCTTGGCCCTGGCCCTCTCTATGTTAGCCTGAATGACAGCCATCTCTCCAGAAGCCTGCCTCATATAATCTTATGCCTCTACCATCTGGTCCTTTAATGGTGAGATTAGCTCAGATTGTGTATTTAGAGAGGCTGAGTGCTCATCCACCCAGGCCTGCAACTATTGGACCTCACTTTTAGCCTCCTGGAGCTTTTTGATGTTTGCTACCTTCCACCTTTTCCATCCCATGCTGAGCCCACAATCATACTCCCGAATCTTCTCGGCCATGAGATCTCGGATGAACGCATGAGGACGTTGGGAATCCACTTCCCCAGTGCACAGTTCACGCAGTCACGAGTGGAGTCTATCTATTTCATTCATCCATGATGCTTGGGGGTGTCCTTGATGAAGCGCATGATTAGCTTCCATGATCGGTGGCAGACTATGCTGATTTCTTCTTCATCAGATGTCGTTTCGTCCCAGTTAGCGTGATTGGCAGGCTCATATGCAGGATACGCCCACAGGAAGTCCTCGGTAGGATCCGCATCTGGAGTTGAATCTGGCATGAAATCTGGCACCACAGCAGGTGTAGAAGGACTTGGGTCGACCAATTAATCCTCACCATTAGATTCCACCTCAATAACTTTAGGCACAACCCTGCTGGTGGTCCCGCTAATGATAGCGAATGCTGCAGCTCGGGTAGATGGGGGGACTATCTCCACCATCACCGGCATGCCCCTAAGAGGGGTGCCATTAGACATCTCGACTAGCCTTGTCGCAGTGGCCCATGCCAGCCAGAGAACTGTATGACAGAGAAGGGCATGAACGTCAGTTGGCATGATCTACATATGAAAGCAATGAATCCAGTAGAGGAAACTTACGGAGATCGAACTCTTAGGGATGATTCTGAGTCGATGATGATGGGACCCTGAGGCGTGGCCCTCTGTATACTATTGGAAGGTCTGGAGATTCTGGAGGAGCCACCTCGGGTGCTCTGGCCCCACCAGACGCAGAACTGGACGCAGCTGTAGGCGCGGGTTCTAAAGGTCCTGCATCGTCACCCACCAAGGGACGAGAGCGAGGCCTTCATAAAAGTTCCTCCTGCATGGTTCAAACATTGGTAAGAAATCCATGATGGCCTAAGAGTGGTCCCTGAGGAAATAAATTTGGAGTGCTACCTCGAGAACCTCTGTGAAATCTTTGGAATCTGAGTTTTGATCTCCGACTTCGCCCTCCTCCAATGGGCTCCCTCCGCTAGCCTCATCCCCCTGTGAGGATTCCTCCGATTCTTCCGGTAGGGGGAAGAGATCCCTCATATCGGTGGCTGACATCTGTGGGGGGAACCGTCCGATCCAGAAGGACCCTCACCCGGTCTGTCATTGGGCGTGGGACACCACTGAAGCGGACGTAGTCCTCCACCTCATCCAAGTATTGCTCCGCCTCCGCCGACGACACCGTGAACCCAGCCCAGACTAGGCCTATGCCCGGTAACTCCATCCCAAGATGATTCATGTGTGCCCACATCTCAGGTGGACTGAGGAATTGGCGGTTGACATCCCAAATGTCCCAAGCCTCTAGAAAAATGGAATCTTATGGCATGTCAATGTGGCGCAGTTGCTTCCCTGGAGCCTGAGTGGATATCCTATGAAATCCCCTTGGAGGCCGCCCCTCCAGATGGTTTTTCCCTTTCGGGACCACCGAGTCCACTACCATTGCTGGATCCGCCGCTGCTGCCACACCCTTAGCCGGTGCAGGTCTCACCGCCATGGCAGCCCCGCCACCGCGAGAGGCCCTTGCTGCTCTTTGACCCCGACCTCGGGATAGGGGCGGCCCAACGTCACCAACCCAAAGGGTTGGCTGCCTCATTATCTCACCCGGATAAGCAGCCTCCCAGCTGATGGAATACTCCTTCCGCAATCCAAAAGCGCCAATGGATGGAGGCAACACAATTCGCATCTTCCCATCTTCTCGTGTGAACATGAGCTACAACTGCCTCATCACAGATAGGTGCTCCTCGTGACGCACCTCCCAGTAGACCTGCGGGGTCAGCCACTACAGGCACCAGAACTACCTCGCAAACTGATGTGGGGTGTACGGCTCACAGAGTGGCTCACGATCCACTCGTGCCACCAAAACTCCACCTCAAAAGTCCAGGAGATAATCCTGGTGCTCTTCCATTCCCTGCCCGTCGTCAGTAAGTACACCATGTCGGCAATGGAAATAGGTGGAAGTTAAACTCATCCGCCCTCCACACCCGGTTCAGCACCATTGGTATGGTTAGTTTGAATGGGAAGCTCCCTGCTGCATTCAGAATGGAGGGGTGTAAGTTTGATCCCGGCGGTGAGATAGGGTTTGGATACTCATAAATCCCTCTGATGTGTGCCACAATACACCCATACAAAAGGTGGAAGGGCCCGCATATCATTGGTGGCTTCTTGCCCTTTCTAACATGCCACAACATCCTGTACATCTTGACGAGCATCAGAATCCCCAGATTGATCCGTTGTCCCATGGCCAGCATGGACTCCATGATGAATGAGCTGGGCTGCACCCCCTTGTTGGTATCCCTCCCCAGTAGGATCCAACCATATATAAGGGCCGCGATGAACACCGCCAGCCTAACTGTCAGCTACTGTTCAGTGCTGACACTGAAACCCCAAGTCTTCCATTGGATGTCCTCCAAGAGCTTCCAATACGAGTGCTCCTTGCCCCTTTGAGCCACCTTCGAACAAGTTCGAGGCCTTAGAGGGAACTATCGATTCTCCTGGAAGTTCAGGAACCGCTCGAACCACTTCTTAAAGTGGACATCTCTCACCGCCTCATTGTCCTCTCCAGGGACCAGTGCCATTAGTGCTGATTCCAGTCGCAACATCAGCTCCAGATCCTCCCATATGCTCATGATAGGGAGGAACTCATCATACATGGCCCCCAAGATCGGGACCCCAAAAATCTGATGGACATCCCACAGGCTGATGCCCACCTCCCCATGGTGCAGGTAAAAAGTATTGGTCCTAGATGACCATCTTCTCAGCAGTTCCGGCATCAGCTATTTCGGCTGGTGAATGTTGAACTGGGAGGCCCATGCCGCCTTATACAGGCCCACCCTCCTCAGCTCATCCCCAAACTCCTTGCATGAGGCACCTACCTAGTAGGCCCATGCCCAGTCGTTGGTGAATTTGCCGCCCTGGTGCAGTTCCAACTCATTGGACCACCCCTTCTTCGAATCCTTCAAATCCGCCTTCATCAGGGTGCGGTACAGAGGAGGGGACGTCTCTGGTTACAGTGGCTTCCCGTCAATATTGTTCACATGGTTTTACAAATAGTCGGTGGTGACAGGTGTGAAGTCCTCCCATGCATGACCATCGGCAGCCCTAAACTACTGGCGCTGGAATAGTGTGCTCCTGAACCAACAAGATGGTTCGTCCCTACTCGCCTCAGGAATGAAGACGCTTTCCCTTAGCCCGAAGCCATAAAAGGGCAGTTTCTTGCACTTCGTATAGTTCTTCTGACTCTCTGATAGCTGTTCTGTCAAAGAATTATGGTCTGTGTGACTTCGGAACATCTCCCCAACGCCCAGAAAGTTGTCCATCTCATCCCACAGGACGGCGTCTATAAGCACCCTCAACACAGCTTCTTTATGGTCTATTTCAGTTTTGGAACTTGAAAAAATTTCGGGTCGGGTCGCGAAGGTTGCTCGCGAAGATCGTTCGCGTAGCTCGGGTGCAATGCCAAAGATGCAGAGCCTGGCCTTGGCTAGAAAACAGAAGTTCGCTTAGCGCAGTCATGGAGTCGGAGACTCGCGGGTCGCCATGAAGCTCGATTCACAGAGAGAAGACGCGGAGTACGCGGAGCTTAACAAAGTCGAGAGCGCAAAAGGACAAAATTCATGAGAGGAAAAAAAAGAGTTCAGCCCCCCTATTTATAGGTGGTGACCTCGGAGCTTTGTGGCGCGTCTCGCCCGCGCGGAGCATCGCAGAGCGTCTGGACTGCGCGGCCACTGTCTACCCCGCGTGCCCTCTTCGTGATTCTTCATCGTCAAATGCAGGTAATTTTGGTGATTTTCCCTCAGACATCGACCCTTGATCCCTCCGTGGCTCCATGTCTGAGGGGCGAATTTTTTGGAACCAAAAATATTGGACGCAAATGGAAGAAGGAAAAGAAGTCTGCGCGCTGCCTCGCGAAGCCCCGACGTGGAGCTCCCACAAGACACGTGGCCGACGCAAAGCGAAGGAGGTGGTACCGCTCTGCGAATTCTCTGATGTTTGCAAGTCCTCTGTGAAGCCCTAGAGGCGGTACCACTCCGCGAACGCCCTGACGTTCGCGAGACCACCGCGAAGCAGAGAAGGTTGTAATCCTCTACGAACCCGGTTGACGTTCGCGACCCGTTGCGAAGCAACCGCAACCCCTTCGTACCACGTGAGCTCTGCTTCGCGGCGCCCCTAGCCTATAAATACTAGGCTCCTCCTAAGCCCTGGGGATGGACAATCTAACATTTCAACTTCTCAACTCTCGAATCGCGAAGCACCCTTCACCCTGGGAATAATGAGTTCTACAAGGTATGTTTTCTTCGCGAGATGCCTTCGCCTTGTCTCGTATTGATCCCATCTTCTGCGAGGGATTCCCTTCACGAAGCCTAAGGGCATTCACGAAGGAAGTGGATTCCAAAGGGAACCCGGGCAGCTGCGGAGCGTTTATGCTTCACAAAACACCCATCCTCTACAAGTGATCCATATTCCAAGGCAGGGTCGTTATACTTCGCGAAGCACACTGCTTCACAGCACCTTGCTTCACGAGGCACCTCTGCTTTGTGAGGCAGTGCTCTGCAAACACTATTATACTTCGCGAAGAACCTCCCATTCACACCTCTTCCCCATGCTAAGGCCAAGGCACTCCACATCGCGAAGCACACCCCTTTTCTTGGCAATCCCTCAACCCGTGCGACCCTCCAGGTTTGCACGATGTGATTTAAAAGTCCCATGGAAAACACCACTTGTTGCATTGCTTCGCCTACTGCTTCTTTTCATAGGCACGCTAATGTCTATTACTTCTTCGCATATCCATGCTAACATGGACCCCTTGATGATTCCCTCTACAACCCCCCTTCACCATGGCCTTGCCAGTACCTTCCCTCCCCCAAGGGGAAGAGGGTACTGGTCATGTAAGTCCTAGGGGTGTGGAGTAAACCCACATCGCCTGACCTGTAGGACGTTAAACTGCCAATAACCTCGTCCTCAACACATGATGTTAAACTGTGACCCGACCCCGTGCCTCGCACGAAGGGTCCCCCCATCTCAGACATTCTTTATGCCACTCATCTCCACGGGAATGGAATCACCCTCACATGGGATGATATCCTCATTCTTGGAGTAGTGTATGTCCACAGGGGAAGGGCAACCACCCTGGTGTAATTCCCCTGGCCTCTCTTGCGGAAGGTAGAACCCATGCACCTCCATACTTCCCCACTGCCAAGGCCAGTGGAGGGTGAGATAGGGAACGAGGGACCTTCCATCTTTGGTCCCAAATCCCTCTCCCATTGCGCTTTTTCGCACTGTGGGCCTCCATCCTGGAGTATGTCCCAACACCATGGGACGCCTAATGTGTAAGCCCCTCTTTGCTTCTCATGGACGCATCCTTCGTGATGTGATCGTTAGGTCTCTGCTGCCTCTTGTTTCTCACACCGAGTATGAATCACGTGGGCTTAGAGTAATCATCGATCATAGCAATGCCCTCGTCCAACATTATGTTAAACTGTATTCCCTCATCCAGCATGACATTAAACTATACATCCATGTCCCGCATGATGTTAAACTGCACTTCCATTTAAACTACGAGGTCTTTGATCCATGTCAAGGCATGGTACGTAGGAAGCCTCAATGAGGTTCAAGACCACCTCCCATCATTTCTTCACCTCAGGTTCCACCTTCGTCTAGCACAACGTTAAACTGCATTCCAGTCCAACGACAATCCATTGTGACCAACCTGAACTATGAGGACTTTGATCCATGTCAAGGCATGGTACGTAGGAAGCCTCCCTGAGGTTCAAGCCAATCTCCCATCGGACTAAGGTCCTTTCTTCACGTCGGTTCGCTAACACCCACCATTTTCTCTTGAACTACGTGGTCTTTGATCCATGTCAAGGCATGGTACGTAGGAAGCCTCACGAGGTTCAATCCCATCACCAGTGGACCCACGGGTTTACCTTCACGTCGGTTCACTGATGAAAAACACAACCTGAACTACGAGGTCTTTGATCCATGTCAAGGAATGGTACGTAGGAAGCCTCCCTGAGGTTCAAAACCAACAATAATTGGCCCAAAACATATCCTTATCAGTGTTCCAAGCCCCCATTTTCTCTGAAACAATGAGGACTTTGATCCATGCCAAGGCATGGTACGTAGGAATCCTTCCTGAGGTTCAAGACCACCACCCGTTGGTGATTATGACTTCATTCACGTCGGTCCACCAACACCTTGGCAGCCTAGTGTGTAAGCCCCACAACATCGAACCAAGGTCCACATTCACATCGGTCCTCCAGCGCACCCACCTGAACTACGAGGACTTTTATCCATGTCAAGGCATGGTACGTAGGAGACCTCACGATATTCAAGACCAACACCATCGGGCCAAGTTCCACCTTCACGTCGGTTCACCGACACCATCCCGAACTACGTGGACTTTGATTCCCTGCCACAGGGATACGTAGGAGGTCTATTCGATGCTCAAGACCAACTTCACTATCGCCCTTGAGATGATCCCATTTCATCCCCCCTCCACTTCATTCATCCATCTATAATCTATCTTGATTCTCACCCAGGCTGCCACATCCCGGTGAGATCGTTCCACTCCACTCCCCTTCACAGCATCCGGGAAGCCACCCATGGGCTGACCTCGATATCAGCATCCCCTCAACGGGGATTCCTCAATCTGATCCACTCCAGCTAGTGTTCTGATCAGGCCGATCCATCTTCGATAGACGTTAAAATCGTGGCATACCCTATGTTAAACATAGGAAGCTGAGGAAAACCTCATATACATGCCCATGGAATATGATTCCCTGCACTCGATGTGGGATTACTAGAGCTTCCGCGCCCTCAAGAAACCCTATAATAAAGGACAAAAGATAGACACACCAATTCCACAGCGTTCAGAGACGTTACTGATGCCTCGATGTGACTACTCCCCCGATTGAAGGTTGTTGCCCTGACCGGACCCTTTAGAATGTCCTGACAGAAGCAGTGTAATTAACAGGCATCCATGGAAACATGGAACTGGGAAGAGTTTCATGAACAATGTATTAAATCAATGAGGGAGACCCAGACTAGGTGACGAGTTCCGAGGAGGAATCCACGAAAGGAAGAACCAACATCCCATCATCCCAGTTTCGATCAAGGAGCAGACGTCCCTGAATAAGGAGCGGATGTTGCCCGCCTTTGGAAAGCGGGAATGTGGGGTAATAGCTGCACGTCCTCCAAAGACGGATGTACGTGCCCCTATGAAAGCATCGAAAACATATACATATAGGCTGAAATGAATCAAAATCCAATACAAATTATAGGCAATATGAAATCGATATCTACTAACATGTTCCCAACACAATGCATGTCATGTGCATACCTACGTTTCCAAAATAATGAATAAACTTAACCATACCCTCTTTCCATAATAAAAATAGACTAAAAATACCATTAATTTATAACTTCACACATCATGTGTCTAACTCAATATGAAAATCAAATACAACTATACCAAGCAAACTCCAAGAAAAAATCCATTGCTGAAAATTCACTTTTTTGATTTTCTAAATACCCTCTTTATGGGTGAGCGGTAACCAAAACAACATAATACCCCCAAAAGGCCTTACACCAAACGTGGGATTAGAATTCAACGGATCAAAATTAAAATTCAAAAATCAAAACTAACACAGGAACCAAGGAGACGTCAATTCATGAGACCCACAGCTATCAATCACACCACGCACCCTCAAGTTGTTCACCATATTCATCAACACTTCAGAACATCAAGAAAGAAAGAGTGACGATTCCATCCTATCATAACCAGAGCTGATAACCAGATCACTGAAAACATAGAAACCCCATCATCCATGATAAAAAAAACTCAGACGCATTCTCCCCCATCACCGGAACAGGTAACCGAAGCGACCATGAACCCAATTTCAGGAATACATGATCATGAAAAAACCCAAGAATCAATAAACTTCAAGCAATAAAAAGGAGTTTAGCAAAAATCAAAATCATTGAGGAAGGAAAATGGGTTCCATCGTTGAACCTACTGCATGGGTTTATCACTCCCATGAAAGATCACATTAATAAGACCTGAAATATTCCTGACATCTTATCTGCCAAGACTAAATATTAATGAAAAATTAAAATAGCATTGATACCACTTTGTGTTGCCCCATCCCAGAAGCCACTAAACCGGTGCCCTGGTTCAGAGTGCCATAAGACCTCGAGAAGGTATCCCCACCTGTAAGAGGTTGCCGACTAGCAGAGAGGATGTGTGAGGTTACCATAAGGTCATTATTCCATAGAAATAAAAGTAAATGGAAACATATAAACAAGGTAGATAAGTGGGGGAAAGTACAAAAATAAATATAGAATCAAAATTCCATAACAATGGGTATGTTATACATGTGAAAGATCCCCAATGGATATATAATGAATAGGAAAATAAAATATCCAAAATTAAAGGGAAAAAATAATCCTCCAAACATAGTATCAATTCATGTCTAGTCCCATCATCCATACCCAACAGTATGCCAATCCAACTACCAGAAGTAGCGGGCCTTACCCTATACCAGTAACCTGTAATAAAATAGTGATGTATGCTCGGGTACCCAGGTACCATAGCGGACCAAGAAGGGTGTGAGTAAAACCTAGTATCCCACCACCAAATATTTCCCAAAAATAAACATCGTAATAGAAGGGTTAATATATAAGTTCCCAAAGTAAACAATTTAATAGTTATAAAATATTTTATATGAAACAAATAATTAACCATTGGTCCTAGGGTTCTTGATGTCTCCCAAGATCAGTGGGATCTTGTATATCTTTAGGTTCATGACCATGATAGACCCAACCTAATTCCTCTAATATTAGGGTTTCTATAACAATATATTGATTACTATTCTAACCATAAAAAACAATGTGTAATCTATGTCTTATCTTAGAGTTCCTAGTACCTTAAAGAAAAACATGGAATTTGAAAAATAATCCTGGAATTCCCATGAAATATGTATTGTTTTCATGGAGGTATATACTCATCAGTCATCACATGGAATCAAAATTATCATCCAAGAATTTTGGTGGAATACAATAAATCATCCCAACATTTTCATCATCAATAGTCATATGGGTTTAGGCACTCCTTCTGGAATCCCCAGTCATAATCAATCACATGGAATCTAATCGATCATTACGGAATTCCCAATCATAAATAATCGATTGGAATCTAGTTGTTTATCCCATTATTCTGTGGTTTTGTATATACAATGTGGAATATAAGGATCTATCTTATAATTTAGGATCTTAATGCATCACAATCTCAATTCATAATTCCCATAAAATAGTTTAAATCATCAATTTATTTTATATATAAACACTCCAAATTACATTTCATAATTTATTTATTTTGATTTTCCCATTCCATCATGATCCATAATCATTATTCTACTTTTATTAATCAAATCAATTACCAAACATTATTTATTATTTTAAAAACTGGTCCATTTCATAAAACATGAGTTCCAACCATGATTCCCTTTAGGTTTTATAAAATAAAATTTTTCAAATCACATTGTCCAAATCATTTTAAAAACCACATTAAATTTAAAAATAAAGGCCTTATCACTTTCTATCACATTTAAACAATTAAAATAATTCTAATTCCATTTGTGATATCACTAGTGGTGAAATTACATTTCACAACTATCGATGTAAATCAAAAATCCCCCTTTTATATTCTAATAACATTTTCAAGATAAAAATTTTCAATTTTCAATACAAAAACCACGTTTAAACTCATAAATAATGGATTTACTTGAAATTGTCTTTTCCATGTTTCATGACATGATAAAATGTGGTTTAATTAGGGAAAACTCAAATTTTTAGATAATTTATTTAAACTAATGTTTCTAATGGGATAATTGGATTGACCGCACCATGAACACATTAAAAATGAGACAATAAATTGGGTTAGGATTAGGGATCACCTACCCCATTCTTAGAGAATTCTACTCATCTATTATCGACAATCATTTAGTCCTGAATCAAAAGAAAATAGAAAAACCAGACAAATGACCTACAAACAAAGAATATTAACCAAAATCAATGTAAAACTACTTGGTGGTGAAATAAATATAAAAAAGACACATTATCCATAGACTTTACAAATTATCTTAATAATAAGTGATATTACTTGAATCAAACACTTAATGGAGGAGATCTCCCATGAAGGAGGAGAGGGGAGAGGGGAAGGAATGCATGAGAGGCTATTGGGCGAAGTTAAGAGGAAAATGGGTTAAAAATATATGTTTATGAGGGAAAATAATATAATATTTCCAATTTTAAAGAGGTTCACATTTTTACTGTATGGTTTTCCAAACTATGTTCCAACCATGAGGAACTTATTATTTGAGGCACACCACTTTATATAGTTAGTGTGGATGTTTTGACAAATTGTGAGAAAGCCATGTTCATGCCTCTATAATTTTATTTTATATGGTGCACAGTTTCCGAGATCCCCTCACATGGTATAAAAAAACTATATACCTATAAAAATAGACCACATAGTTGGTTTTAATGGTTATCAGAAACAACACATTAAGCATATACCCTGGTCTATTTCACCCAAAAATGAAATTCCAAAACATGGATCTGTTGAGACTTATCCGAGAACATGAGACACCCCTCAGGCCTCAAACTGCATCCAAAAACATTCCTTTATGGTTATACAACTCTTATAATTCTAAGAAAATATTTAGTTTTAAAAAACTTTTGTCCACCAACTAAAAATTAAAAAAATTCACCAAGACTGAAGGCTCGTTGATATGCTTAGGGCATAAATATATAAGTAATTTC
Source organism: Viscum album (assembly GCA_963277665.1). NCBI lineage: Eukaryota > Viridiplantae > Streptophyta > Magnoliopsida > Santalales > Viscaceae > Viscum > Viscum album. The sequence goes on along the minus strand of OY728155.1, from coordinate 182,983,164 downwards.
CTAAATCATGTTAAACTCCTTGTATTTTAGTGGTGATATGTGTGTTATTTTTTTCCATTATTCTTCAACCAATCATATTTTAATATTTCCAGATTCTTATGTAGATAGTAAATGCAGTGTGTGAAATCGAGACTAGATACACTATTATAAAGTTCCTTTCATATATCCATTATTAATTTCATATTTCAATTCTAGTTTATTAATTTATAATGACCTAAAAAACATATTTTTATTTTACACCATTTTTATAAGTTAAACCTTACATCTCACAATATTCTCATATACCTCAGAGAACCTTTTAGTTTAGTGTCTTTGATGTCCAGTTTCATTAAAAACTTATTTTACAAACATGTGACAATTTATCTAGAATTTAACTCTTCTAGGCCATCTTCTGTACTTATCCTAAGTTATACACATCTTCATTACCTTGTAAAAAAATAATAAATTGGTGAGCTCAAATTATTATTAATGGAAAACTTATCAATATTCCATCAAAGGTTAGATCATAAGAATACTAGAAAACATGAGTAGGGGAAATTTTCTATAAAAAAGACATGGCATAATAAAAGTTATTTATAAATCATGAATTAATGACATGTAATATCAAAATAAAAAACATATAACATGACATAATACTACGAGATAATCATATAAATATGAAATAATGAAATTATATCATAAGATCATGTGATTATAAATATATGGAATTAACACAAATTATGACATCATAGAATATATCAAGATTCACTCCCAAGACCATAATCACATAGTGTAAAAAATCTCATAGTGGATTGGACTCACTCCCCATTCCTATAAACATAGTCAATAGTGTCCTATGGTAGACTGGGTTCACTCCCCATTCCTATAAATATTGATCACAAAATCTTATAGTAGATTGGGTTAACTATCTATTCATATAAACATAGTGTAAAAAGTCCCATAGTGGATTTGGTTTAGTTCCCATTCCTATTAAAATAGATTACAAAGTCTCATAGTATATTTGGTTCACTCCTTATTTTCATAGACATAATTAAAAAGGTCCCAAAGTGGGTTGGGTTCACTCCCAATTCCCATAACCATAGTGGAAAGAGTCCCATGGTTGATTGGGTGCACTCCTCATTCCCATAAAAATAGTGTAAAAAGTTCTATAGTGGATTCAGTTCACTACCTAATCCTATAAATAACTTATCATGAGATATAAATCTTTAGCCAATGAATTGTATGAATTTATAATTTTAGGCCCATGAATGACATTAGATAGTGTTTTTATGCTAACCTCATGAGATAAAAATATTACCCAATTAATTGGAGGGATATATATTTCTATTCCCACCCGTCACATCATATTATATACATCTATAAGTTTGCACCATGAAAACATAAAAAATACCTATAAGAATCGTTAACCTAAAAAATAAATGGATTTAGTGATTATTTCTACAAAACATGACTATAAATCATCTAAAGAGATAAGGTGGATGGTTGAAAAATTATATATCTATAGTTAATAAAATAAACATAAATGTAAAGTGACATAGTTGGAAAAACACCCTTGTAAAATTAATGCTTCAAATGGTACCATGTAAAAATGGATTGAGAATTGGATTTTTTTAATAACATGAGTTCAATCAATAAAAGGATAAATATAAATAGTGTGGGAATCATGAAATATAGAACCAAATAAGGTAATACCTTTTGAATATTAAATGTAAAATTTAAATTAAATTGTAAAATATTTTTGGAAAACATTTTTTTATGTTATCATAGAAGACAATATTACAGGTTACATTCAAAAGACCATTGAAATTTTTTGAATTGAAAACATTTAAAAAAATTAATTTAAAATTAATATGTAATAATGTATCAATGAGAAAGATATATATTTATACCAAGGAAATGTTGAATGAAAGATATAACATTTGAACATGGAAGGAAAGACCTTTTGATATTATTAAAAATACATTGGTTGAAAAAACACATCATAAAAAGAGGGAATACCACATAATATTGAAATGCGGTAAATGGAAATATCATAGTAAAATGATTAAATACATTATAGGGTTTAAAAATAAGATATAATAATAATTATGGTAAGTTTAAAACATGGGTATGGGTGATAAACCATTATTTAAGAAGATGAGAATTATTCTTAACATAGTTTCATTTTCATGAAGGAATAGAATTCCTCAATAAGTATGATTTGAATCAAAAGTGATCTCCCAAGAAAGAAATATGTTAAAACATAAGAAATCAAAGATTAATATAATTGGGAACATTATAAATCAATAAATAATATTAAGTTATGAAAAAACATTATATTTTAGGGAAGATATCAATCATAGTCCTCAAAAAAGAAGAGAATGAATGGAATTGATGTTTCTATGATAATAAATAACGTAATATATTATAATTAAAGGTTTTTTCACTATAAAAAATAATATTGGTTCATAATATCAAAAAATTCCTTAATTAAATGTGATTGAGACGGAAACCATTTCCTTTTATCTTGATTTCCTCAAATGAACTTTAAACACCTATATAATAAACATAAATATTTTAATTATTTATTTTAAAACATTATTCATAACTATTACTATTTATAATCTTCATTAATAATAATTATTTATGTTTATATATTAATTAGTTGTTACATGCTTTCAATATCAGGTGTGAGTAATATTGATCATCTTGAACTAGTTTTGTAATAGCGGTGTTATTCTTCTATCTTATAGAAAATTTCATCATTCCCAAATCATAAAAGGTACTTTAATTTATTTTTTATAATTAATTATGATGTTATAATTTTATTACATTATTATTTTATCCATTATCTATGATGATGAAGTCGGTGACAAGATTGTTTTGGTAATTTATAAGTAGTGAAATGTGTTGTTTTAATCAATGAGGTAAATGATTATATAACCGATAAAGATAAAAAATTAATATTTAATTATTAATTTCAAATATTAATTTTTCAATTTCATCCTTGATGAAAATTTATATAATTTTTATGGAGGTGGTTAAATTAACCCAACAGGAACATGGTACAATTTATGTGTGAGTATTACTATATAAGAGATTCTTTTTTTATAATATCATCCTAAATAAAGTATAATTAAATTATTTAGAGTTTATTAAGGTTATTAATCCTAAATGATAATATTTATTATAATAATGTAAATGAAAAATAATTTTTCACTTTAAATAAATTTCTTTTCCCCTTGGTATGTTATTTTTTGGTGGTTAGTTTTACATGATCACTTATTTATAATATCACTTATAGAACACCTAATTTATATTTTTATAATATATAAAATCAAATGAATAAAACATAAATTCACTAAACCCATTTCTTTGACCATCCTTTAAAGTTGGTAATGAAAAATGAAATGTGTTGTTCATGGAAGTGGTTGTCTGCACACATATATAAGTAATGTTTTCATTATTTTTTATTAAATGGGATGGGAATAAATAACGGTTGTTGAATCAATATAATAAAATTTTATTATATTATTTATAATTAATTATTAATATAAATATATTTATAATGGGTTTGGAGGAGGTTTCATGATAAGGATAAAGAAAGTAATTTAAAGGGTAAGTAATACTTACGTTGAGAATTCATATCTTCTCTTGAATGTCCTTTTAGAATGAAGGAATTGAGCAAAAATTTTGAGGTAAGATGATTCCAATAATTTAGAGGGGTTTCACGATATAAAAAATTGTGTATATTTTCATAAGAACTTTTAACTATAGGTATGGATTAAAATGGGTGTATGTGTGCTTCTTTTATAGGAGAAAACGACTGACAAATATTTGGAAAAGAATGTTGGGTAAGGGGTAAGAATTGGATTTCATTATAGTTAGGTGAGGAGATATTGGTGATACATGTAGGTATGAATTTTAAACCTAATAAATTTATTATATATGGACTATGTTTCAAATAGATTTACTAAAATTTGAGCGAAATCAGATTACCCATTTTAACATTTAATAATCTTGATTAAAATTTGACTATGGTGATTATTTTCTTATTAAATATATAAGACGAACCTTTAGAAAAAAATTGATGAATTTAATCCTTATTTTTACTCTATTTAATATAATTTAATATCTAAATAGAATAAAATTTACTTTTAAATTTAAACATATAATGTGTTGAAAACCCATTTTTTATAAAAAAAAATGTTTTTTTAATCATTGAATGTTCTTAATATTACTTAAGATTGATTACCAATTAATTGAGTGTAAATTTATTTCTATATAAGTTTAAACATAATATTAGAGTATTTATTTTAAAATATATCAATTTAATTTAAAATAAAAATATTTATAAAATTACCATTCCATGAAAAATAATTATTTATCCATGATAAGTAATATTTATCATGGTGACATATTTTTATGTCTAAAAATAAAATTTACCCCATTACATAATTTAAAGATGTTGATTACGAATATTCAAATCATTTTACAGAACTCAATTTATAAAATTGATAAAAATCAATTTTAATATAAGCATGTATAATATAAAAAAATAACAATTTTAAGAAGCAAGTATCTTCAAAGAAAAAAATAAATTTATTACTTTCCTAGTAATAACTTATAGATGGGTTTTAAATTATTTTATTGTATATATTTTCAATAATTTCTATTTAAACCATTATTTAACCATAATATAATAAAATTCATAGTTTATGTGCACTAAATATTTAAGAAAATGTACTTTTTCACATAAAATGATTTTATTTTTTATTTAGCAATAATAATTGAATTTTATCAATGCATTAGTATTTAAAAAGAATTGTATTTTTATTTCTACATACATTTAATAATATATTTTCATTTATATTTTACCAAAAAAAGACAATGGATATATTTTAATGATTACATAACGTTAAATGATTCATTATGGTTCGGTGTTCTGTGTTAAGAAAGATATTAAACATAATATTTATTTTGGGAAATATATTTTGAAATCTTTGGGTGTTACATTCTCCCCCACCCAAATAAAAGTTTTCCTCATAATTTTAATTATCACTCAAAAATATTATTTTTTATGGGTATCTAATAGGTATAAATGACACATTATATATTTTCTAGAGATATATCAACCTTAAAAACATAGAAATGTATCTTCTCCTTGGAATATTTTGGACCAAAATATTGAGGTTTCCTCTAACCATTTGATCTAAGAGTTTATCATTATTCATTATAAAGGTACATATTATATAATTTTCTTATAAAGGGTGTTCATAATCATCCTTGAATTTATAACCTATCATAGGATGATATGAAATGTGATTTACTTATTTAAAAAACATTCCTCTAATTATTGAGGGGAAATTCAATTCTCAAAATCATATTAAGTTTACCTAGAGAAAGTATAATAAGACATGGATAAATTATAATCCCATAAACCTCAAAAAAGATTCGCCTACCTTGTATAAAATAATGATACCAAAATGTGTTTCTATTTCAATAGATAATAGTTGGTGAAAAATTTTATGACATGAAACACTGAAGATTCAATTATAGTGATATTTTCTTTCTAAAGAAACTACAACATAATACACAGAGATTTATCCAAGAATGTCATTAAAACCAAAATTAAAAAAATTTATTAATTTAATTTGAAGAAATAAATTCAATTTTTTAAATTAAAATTCCAAAATTATATTATGATTAATTTTTTAGATATTTCAAAAATAGTTTATTTTTATGTGAATAGTGAAAATACCAATTTTAAAAAACTGTCACTTTTATGAAATTATAATTATATAATAATAACTTAAAGGTTTATGAAACCTTTTTTTCTAGAAAAATATTATATTAAATAATTAAAATAATTAATATAAAAAATATAATGTTTAACTTAGAAATACATACTTTGCATTTTGGAAATCTATGTAATGTTTTTGTTCAAATAAAAAATATTTTTAGTTCTTCTCTTATAATAAAGTATTTATAAGGTTCCTTTTAGATTTAATTTTGTTTTAAATAAAAATAAGTATCAATTTATTTAACATAATCCTATTAATTAAATTTTAATAAACATTATACATTATTTTTCTATAAAATTATTTTTATACTTAAAAATGCATTTTTTGGAAAACCATTTTTCCACGCATTTTGTGGGTTTTTAAAAAAGAAATTTACCGATTATAAAAATTTAATTGGAAAAAATTTAATACATATTTTGAATCAACGTTTAAAAAATATTAATAAGTCCACATTCATTTTTGGACAATATGAATAGTAACTTTGGTAAAGAAAATGTTAGTTACCACAGTAAGAGTCAAAATAGTTCAGAATGGTAAAAACTCAAATAATAAGGGTTAAATTGACCTAAAAATGTATCTAAAACAAATTTTATGGTCACATTTAGACACTATATCAAATAACATTCTAATAAGAGTAATTTAAGATCCATTTTTATTAAGTAATACATTATTATATTTTAATATTTATAAAACTTCCAAGTGTGTCCTCTCCCTCACCTATAAAAGGACACCAGATATCCTCTCTTATTTACACTTAAAGATCCACTTTTCATAGAAAATAACAATAAAAATACTTTCATAACATCCATATCCATGTCCTAGAGGTATTTTTTTATCATAATACCATCCTAATAAGTATTAGGTATAAACCTAAGTAGGTTATCAGAAGAAGAGTTATAGTTCTTAACCAAGTGTTTTCTTTTTATTTATTCTTTTACCTCCTTAAAAACTATACTATAAATTTTCATATACCTAAATCAATATATTTAATATAATTAAATTTTATTATGTATATTTTATAATAATTTTTCATCTTGTAATCCATTCAATGAAAAATAAAACCACCTCTTGAGCGTTCGTAAGACATACCATCTCCACGTAGTAGTGTAATTAATTTTTCATCATCAATTCATTTAGATGGTTTTAAATATGTAACTAATTAATATATATTATATTTATTAACTAATTAAAATTATTAAAAAGTAATTTATTATTTATCTTTTAACCATTACACTCATTAAAAAATGATAATGTCATTCGTATGTATGTGTAGTCTACCACCTCCACGAAGAAATATGACTGATTGTTCATGTTCTCATTTTAAGAATGTTTTCAAATATATATAAAATGAATATATATAATTTTTTATCATTATTAACATTTTTTGTAAATTATGGAACCATGATAAATATGAAAATATTGAAACTACCGAACTAAAACTTACATGAAAAATGAAGTAGTTAACATTCAGAAATGATAATTTTAATAAAAAAATTATTAATAAAAAGGTATTGAAATATTATAAGTGGATCATATATGATATTATAATTATTTAAATTTATATTTTAAATAATTATAATAAATTTAAATTTTTTATACGGGAGATTAAAATCACTTACAAGGAAAGTTGAACTTCAGGTAAGGATAATTTAATCTCATTTCCACTTTAATGACACTCATTTTACATTATCCACCTAATTTATTTTACATTGAATATATATTTCCACATTAAAATTTTATATCATGAATCCCTATTTATTCAGGGTATTAAAAATTTATTCTAATTTTTTCTTTAATAGGTTTTGATTCGAAAGTCACCAAAGTAGAAAGTGATTTCTGTTATAATCTCATTTTATTTCTGGATTGTTTATGTTCAAATTTACATTGGGAAAATTATATGATCATAATATTTTAACATCATATGTTTTTTTCCCTCTAGTTATATGCGGTTTTACATGTTAATATTCCATTTATCCCTTGTTGGATCAAAAATCGACAAATAAGTTACATGTAAGGGGATTTCTTTTAAAAATATTTTGATAAAGTTTTTCATCCAACTCTTTTTCTTCCATGCTCATATTTTCGTTAAAATGTTTTCAAGAAGTTTTTTACAATTAAAAAAATATTTATTAATGTCACTTTTACACATTTTTTAATTTCTATAAAAGGTTTAAATAGAATCTTCTTTTTATTTCTCGAACAAGGTACTTTTTACCAAAGGTGTGAATGTAACCTTTGTTTTAACAAACATTGCACAAATGGATTTTCCCACTACCATGAACACTATTTGATTTTAATAATACCTTATGAGTTTCCAAGGTTATTTTCAAAGAAAATATTTTTCAAAATATTTTTGGAATTTCTATTTTAAATGATATAAAAAAAATTCATTATTTTCTTATAAGAATGAAAATAAATTTGAAAAATGATTTATAAATTCAATCTTGTATAAAGTTATTGGGAAGTTATTCTTAATTTATTGCTCCAATTTTCTTTTCTAAATTCTTTGTTTTACTAAAAAATCTTCATTTTTTATGAATTAAAGGTCTTTCATTACTGATAATTGATTATACCTTATTTTTTAATCATTTAATTTCATGTAATCATTTTCTCTTCCACTCTCCATTATTAATTAGACAATATTTTTCTATTTATTACATATATTTTTAATATCATGTATTAATTAAAAATAATTTCTATTACTTTAATGATGTTTTAAACATATATCATTTCTATATACGATATCAGTTAAATGAATCATATTAAGTAAGTTATTTTGGTTACTGGTAAAATATTGATATTTGGTATTCTTGACTCAATATGAATAATTTTTAACTTATAAGGAATTTTGAGAATGAATTGTATTGAATATTAAAAATATGTGGAATGAATAGGAAGTGCATGTTCCTGGTGAGGTCTAGTTAAAGATAGTCCCTCGATGCAATGACAGGTCTCAGGAGACAAAACTACAATCATGCCATATTAGATGGGTATATGGTTTAAAAATACCAATTTATTTAGAATGATGTATTGGTTGAGAGGTCTTTATGGTAAGATTCATGATATATAGGCTGAAATTCCATGATCATGAATGTATAGAATTATATATTTCATTTATTAAGAATTTATATTCTATTATTTATCTGATTTATATATTGGTATTATCTATGAATTTTTTTTCAACTCAAGTTGTTGATTGAATGGAATCTGTTTTTATTATCCAATCTACCATATTGATTATTCCTTATTTACTCATTATAGCTTCCACTATGTGTAACCCTTATTGGCCATTAGAACTCACCCTTTATTTTTTTCTTTCCTTGGGTTATAAAGAATAATGTTATGAATGATTCCACGGATGAAATAATGTTTCTTGTGCTATTTTTTTATATTTACAATGTAATGTGGGAATAATGTATGTATCTATTTTTCAAAGATTATTAAAAAGATAGATACTATGTAGTGAGATAACTTGTATCTTATACCAATGTGATAATATAAAAAAACTAAGGGTTACTGGAGTCTAGGAATTACAATTTCTATCAAAGGAAGTTTAGTAAGAACATTTGGATCTAGATTTTACATTAACATATCTAACAAGACATTTATGATAATATCAAAGGATATTTGATGAATTTTACCATTATAGGGATTTTTATTTTATGGATCAATATTCATGATGATTATGATCTAACTTAGTGTGTTTATTTTTTAGAGTTGTATCCTAGTGGAAGAAAGGGAATCAATGCAATGAACCAAAATTCTATCAATGCAATTTCTACCTCCTTATAGTAATATCATTACATAAAATCATATTTGGAAGCATAATTTCACATCATGAATAAATAAACTAATAAATTTTGTGACCTTTAAACATAATATTTTCACTTATATGGTTTGAATTTCAAAAATCTAACATACATGGTTGCTATTAGTAAGCTGTTTAGAGTCTGATAGGACAATCTTAATTTTTTTGTGAATAGTAACATACCCTTGTGAATAGTAATGTTACCCTTATGATTAGTAATATAGACTTTATGAATAGTAAATCATCCAAGTGAATAATAACCTTACCAATGATAGTATAAATAAAATTTATCCTTCCTAAAAGTGATAATATGATATAATTATATTATAGTGTTGGTATTTTTGTAAGTCATGAATATTTAATTATTAATTTAAAATTTTAAAAGAATTTTTTTTTCATAAAATTTATTCATAAAAAATTATTTTGATATATTTTGATTATATGATAATTTTATGTGACCTTAATTAATTTTTCAAAGTGTTATAAAAGCAAGTTTATTTTTAAAATTTGTATTTTTCAAGTAAATTAGGATTTTAATTAAAAATTAAATTACTCATATTTATAAAATTATTTTCATAAAATGGATTTAATTATTTAATTCTACACCTAAAAAAATTCTTAGGGTGAATTTTTTAGATTTTTCTGATATACTTTAATTTCTAGTGAATAGTGAAATTCGATAATTTACATAATATGCTAAATAAATGAATTTTGGCATCATGATTGTGCCATGGATGATTTAAATGGCCATTGGTTCAAACATAAATGTCCTATTTAATATATTTAATCATGGAATCATCAGTATTTCTTGTCTTCAGGGAAATTAATAAACTAATGAATTAAATATTCAAAAAACACCCAACCCCTCCACTATAAATACCACCCCTCAAAACCTCATTTCCTCACACCTATAAAGATTAAATCCTTGATAAAATTATTCTAAAACCTCCTATTTATCCCCTCCCCCATGTGTAGAAGATATTGGTTTCATAAAAAACTAGGCCTAGGTTCTTTAAGGAGGATCTCAAGAGGAGAATTTAAGAGGTAATTCCTCTCTCTCTCTCTCTTTTATTTCAATTTCCTTTCAAATTTCATTTATTTTATTCTATTATACTCAACTTATGTTATAAAAATGTCATTAAAACTAAAATATGTTTTATATATTCGTATTATATCATTTTAATGCAAGATTTTTCATTAACATCCTCCCTTCCTCTCTTTTGTTTTATTAATGAAATCGTCGCCCGTAATGTGAAAATTTACTGTCATTGTGGGCGATGCACTTCCATTTTCCTCCAAAGACATTAATTATATCAATAAAACAATTAAATGGTTGAAAAAATATTTTTATATTTATTTTTTAACCCTTTATTATATTCTGTAATGAACTTATATAAGCGATACTAAATGATAAAACAAAACAAGTTTGTTGTGATAAAAAAACCTCTCAAATTAACCTAAAATGATCATCATTAACTTTTATCTAATGAATCATCCTCATGGTATATAACCAAAATCTTTATAAGATAATTTAATATTATGGAGTATCAATAATAACATATAATAACAATTATGGATATTTATCCTCATTTTAAATGAACTGCCATTCATGAATACAAATGAATAGGTCATGAAAACACATAAAATGAACACTCCCAAATGGTGAAATTAGACTATATAACTCATCCAAAGGACCATAAAAGAACTTAATAAAACCATAATGAATCATATTCATGTATAAAAGTTTCTTTAATTGTTAATTAATTAATTTAATGTCATTACATGGGAAATTAATGTTAATAAAGCATTCAGATACAAGGTGAGGGGAATTCTCAAACCCAACTTTCTTACTTCAGGTTTTCCCTTTTTCACTCCATTTTCAGAATGGTTACACCTTAAAAATAATTTATTCATCATTATATTAACTTTTATTGGATATAAATTCTTTCCACTAGATTTTATGTTAAACATAATGTTTTCTATAAAAAATATTCTCCTAAAAACACACCTTTTACTTCTCACTCAAGGTTGATGGTCCTTATATCAAGTATGTTATTCACTCTTTAATTTGGGAACCCAAATTTTATGAATTTATAATTTATAAAGTAAAAATAATTCCTTTACATGGGTTTTTTATGTTCAATATTGATATATGTTCTATGTGGCATTCATGATAATGTAAATGTTATGTTGTGACACGTGCACCTGGAATTATATAGCATAATGAAAATGTTATGATGTGATGGGTGCGTTTAGAATTATATTGCACTCTAATGCATTGGGTAATGTGAAGAACGTTAGTAGTAAAGTGAATTATGCATGAACATTATGCTTTCTTTGTTCACAACTATGTGTGGTAGTTAACCACTAATGCATAAGGATTCATTTTTATGCATTTCCACTTTTCAAGACTTTTATTAATTCTTCCCATCATGTTTATGATCGTATGCCTATGTTATAATGACAATGATTATGCTCACCCCAAGTTTTATTGACACATTCTCTTATACTCTTTCTGGGATTTTATCTCACCCATTTTTTGATTTATATCCTCAGGTGATTGTGTGTACTAAGGAGAACTCAAGGGCCAATAAGAATCTAGAGAAGAAGAAATTAAATAAATGTTTATGTTTTATGTTGTAGAATTTATGTATGGTCTTAACTTTCCTAAGATACTGAACCTTTGGATACTCAATTTGTAATGTTTTATATTGTTTATCTTTAAAATGATGTAATAGTAATGTAATAAAAATCAGGGTCATTGTACTTGGTATCATTGGCACAATTTAGTTAATTTGGGAATTAGGATTAGAGAACCTTAGTGAAGACCCTTGTATGAAACTATGTATATGTAAGCACACAATAAGATTTTATAAAAATAGGGATCCCATAATAAATTATTTTATTGTTAATTGCATAAAGTAATAAATTATTTATTCATTAATTGTTGACATATGTTTTGTTCTAACCTTTTCTATTTTAGAAAATGGTGGGAAACAAAAGAAATTAGGCTAGAAACCCATGTATGGGATAATGCAGTGATTTCCCAAATGACATCCCCAATGCTTTGGGAGGTGGAGTTCAAAACTTCATGGATATTCATACCCAGTTGTCTTAAGTTATGAATAGTAACCTGAATAATTTGGAATTTCCTCCTTCACCTAAGAGGGAGAAACTTGTTGTCAAGTGTTTTATGTGGCAACGACAACCGATGTTTAGTGGATCTTCAGATCCACTTGTTGCAGAAAAGTGGTTCAACTCAATGGGGAATATATTTTCCATGTGTCACTATTATGAGACGGAGAAGGTGACTTTCGTCATTTATCGTCTTGAATGAGAGGCCGACCAATGGTGTGGTTTGATTAAGAATACCAAAATGAGAGATAAAATTGAAGAGGTAGAGTGGGAATACTTTAAGATAATTTTTCTTAACAGGTATTTCCCATTTACTATTCATATAAATATGGAGAGAGAATTTATAGAGCTAAAGAAAAAGGATGAAGAATTTTTCACGGCCAATGAAGTGAATTTCACAAGGATTGTAAGGTATACTTTGGGATTTGTTATTAAAAATGATAAAAAAATTGATATATTCTTTAGTGGATTAAAACCAAACCTTCATAAGGATCTTGAAATTTGAGACTTTGGGAGTTATAAAGAAATCGTTTGATGTGCTCTCAAAGTGTAGACGAAATTTGGAGAATGGTTTCATGTCTAAGGTGATAAGAAACTAAAGATGAAGTTTTATGCCAGAGGATCTAATGAAAAATGTGGAAAGAAAACTCAACCACCCACATGTCATAAATGTGGTAACAAACATCGTGGGAACTATCTCAAAGGGAAGGAGAAATTCTTCAAGTTTGTAAGAGAAGGCCACCAAGATCAAGAGTTTCTAAAAGACATGAGAAGGCAGGATAATGTGGTGGAGGAAAGGAGAGAACCACCCATTGTCCAATGCTACAATTGTATAGAGAAAGGGAACTATGTAATCCAGTGCACTAAACCTCGAGTCCTCGAGGGTAATCAGCATCAGTATCCACCAAAGACAAAGGAGTAAGGGAAGGCTTATTCCATCACTACTATGGAAGTGGAGCAAGATAATGAGGTTGTATAAGGTACACTCCATATTCACTCAAGAATTAAAAAAGTCTTATTTGATTCTAGTTCTACGCATTACTTTATATCTCACATGTTTTTTAGAACTATTTAATCCATGCCCCAAAATATTGAAGTAGGGATATCTATAAAAACACCTAGTGGTGCAATCATTTCAACCCAAGTGTTGTAAACTTCACATTTTGGTGTATGTTGAAATATTATTCTATTAAATCTCATGAAACATCCCTTGGTGGAATTTTATATTTATTAGGGATGGATTGGATCTCATTATATGGAGAACATATGAACTATTGGAAAAAATATATCTTTTCATTTTCTGAACCATCCCATGATCCTCTAAAAAAGTAAGGAAGATCATGGATATACTTTAAAAAATACTTCAATAATATGGGTGTTGATTCCATGTGAATAGGCATACCTCACTCAAATAGTTTTTCCAAATGAAGTTATCCACATCGGGGAAATTCCCATTGTGAGGGAATATGGTGATTTATTTCCTAAAGAGTTACTCAGACTTCCCCTGAATCATGAGGTAGATTTCTAAATAAAACTCATACCTGGATCTACTCCTATCTCAATGTGTATTTATAGGATGGATCATATCGAATCGGAGGAGTTAAAGAAGCATCTGCAATATCATTTTGAAAAAGGGTTAATACGCCCTAGTTCATCACCTTAGGGTGCACCAGTGCTCTTTGTGAAGAATAAGGATGGATCAATGTTATTGTGTATTGATTATAAGGAACTCAAAAAGATCACCATAAAGAACAAATATCCTCTCCCAAGGATTGAATACTTATTCAATCAGCTACAAGGAGATCAGTACTTCTCAAAGGTGGATCTTCATTCTAGATATCATTAGCTAATGGTGAAGAAGGAATATATTCATAAGACTACCTTCCGTACAATGTATGGGAACTATGATTTTTAGGTGATGCCCTTAGGACTTACTAATTCCCCTTAAATATTCATGGATTTGCTGAATCTATTCTTTAAACATTTCCTTGAAAAGTTTTTGGTGGTTTTTATTGATGATATTATCATCTAATCCAAGATAAAGGAGAAACATGAAGAAAATATAACGATTGTGTTAGAGACATTGAGAAAGGAGAAGTTGTATTCCAAGTTCCAGAAGTGTGAATTTTGGATGAATAAAGTCGCATTCTTGGTATATATGATCAAAAGTGTGGAAAATTCATTGTACCATTCAAAAAAAATTTACTAAGGAATGGCCCAAACCCTCTAGTGTCATAGAAATCCATAGTTTTGTTATATTAGATTGGCACTACTTACTTTTTGTGAGAATTTTATCATTATTTTCAAGCCCTATAACTATGTTAACAATGAAAGGGGTAAAGTAAATATGGATGGAATAATGTGAGGAAAGCTTCAAAAAGATAAAGAGAAGACTAATTACTGCACTTGTACTCATATTACTGAAAAGTGGATAAAGTTTTCTGATATATAGTGATGGTTCAAATAAAGGCTTGGGTTGTGTACTCATGAAAAATGATAATGTGATAGCCTATGCCATGAGTAAATTGAATATCCAGGAGAAGAACAACCCGATGCATTTTCTGTAGCTAGAACTTTTGATTTTTTCTTTGAAAATATGGAAGTACTACCTCTATGGTGAGAAGTGTGAAAAATATATTGATCACAAGAGCCTAAAGTATATATTCACACAAAATTATCTCAACATGAATCAACGGGTATGGTTAGATCTAATCAAAGACTTAGATTTCTCTATTCACTATCATCCTAGAAAAGAAAACAGGGTAGTCGACGCTCTAAGCAGAAAATAACATTCTACTCTATCCATGTTGTAGATTGAGAAAGACCTTGTATTCATGGATATGGAAAGGACGGATTTTTAAATCAATTTGGTAGGGAATAAATCCTACCTTGCCTAAATTATTTCTCAACCATCTATCCAAGAGAATATTAAGGAGGCACTAAGGGATGATACAAAGTTGAAAAAGAGGGTGAATGTAGTAAAGGAAGGGAAGCTACAAGAGTTCCATATCATTTATGATGGAGTAATTCTGTTTGGAACAAGGCTTTGTGTGACTTCATCACCCGGGATAAAGAAGGAGATATTGGAAAATACACATAGCTCACCTTTCTCTATCCGTCATGGGAGCACCATGATGTACTGTGATCTCTGAAACACTTTTGGTGGGACAAAATGAAGAAGGATATTGTAGAGTATATCTCAAGGTTCTTGATATGTTAGAAAGTTAAAGAAGAGTGAAAAACGTCCAAAGGGATGATGTAAACATTTCATATAACCATGTGGAAATGGGAGAATGTCACTATGTAATTTTTCATGGGTCTCCCAAAGAAATCCAAAGGGAATAATACAATATGGGTTATGGTGGACCGAATCACCCATACTTCCCACTTTATGGATATTTAGGAACATATCTCGCTTGAAAAACTTTTAAATTTATTTTTGAAGTAAGTGGTGACACTGCATAGGGTTCCAATCTCGATTATCTCTGGTCATGATCCATAGTTCACATCTGAATTCTGGAGGAGTCTTCAACATACCTTCAGTATTGAATTGAATTTCAGCAAGACCCATCACCCCCAAACTGATGGACAATCTGAAAAGACAATTTAAATGCTTGAAGATATTTTAAGAGCCTATTATATATAATTCAAAGGTTTATGGGATCCGAATCTCCCATTGGTTGAGTTCTCATATAACAATATCTTCCACTCGAGTATGCAGATGGCTCCATATGAAGCTCTATGTGGAAAGCGATGTAGAACTCCAACCTTTTGGTATGAATTTGGAGAAAGAAACCTAATTGGACCTAATCTTGTATAAGATATGACCGAGAAGGTTCAATCCAACCAACAACAAATCAATGCTGCTTAGATTGGGTAATAGAGATATACTAAAAACCATCAAAGGGATTTGGAGTTCGACATTGGAGACAAATACTTCCTTTGAATATCACCATGAAAGAGAGTCATACGGTTTGGAAAGAAAGGTAAGATAAGCCCAAGGCACATTAGCCCCTTTGATATCCTTGAACTCATAGGATCCAAGGCCTATTGGATTTCAATTCCACCGAATATGGATCAAGTTCATGATGTGTTTCACGCATCAATCCTGGGGAAGTACATACCAGATACCTCACATGTACTGAACTCTGGGGTGGAACAACTGGAAGATGATCTCTCTTATGAAGAGCAGCTAGTAAAGATTATATACTAGAGAGATATGGTTCTATGCAATAAGACAACCCACATTGTCAAAGCATTGTGGATTAACCATAAGAAATAAGAATCAATGTGGGAATCAAAGTATGTGATGAAGGAGAAGTAACCTTA
Source organism: Viscum album (assembly GCA_963277665.1). Classification (NCBI taxonomy): domain Eukaryota; kingdom Viridiplantae; phylum Streptophyta; class Magnoliopsida; order Santalales; family Viscaceae; genus Viscum; species Viscum album. The sequence goes on along the minus strand of OY728155.1, from coordinate 182,966,109 downwards.
CCTATTTTTGTAAAATGAAATTTTGAGGGTGAAATTTCAAAAGGGGTGGGGGAGAATGTAAGAACCAAACATTTATCAATGAAATCAATCCCTTCTTATAGTAATATCATCACATAAAATCCCATTAGGAAACACAATGCCACATCATGATTAAATGAACTACTAAATTTTATGTGACCTTTAAACATAATTTTTTCACTTCTGTGATTTGAATTTCGAAAATATTACATACACGGTTGTGATCAGAAAGCTATTTGGAGTCCAATAGAACAAACGTAATTTTTTGGTGAATAGTGCATACACTTGTGAATAGTAATTTTACCCTTATGAATAGTAATATAAATTTATGAATAGTAAATCATTCAAATGAATAAGAACCTGACCAATGATAGTATAAATAAAATTTATCCATCCTATAAGTGACAGTATGATATAATTATATTATAGTGTTGGTATTTTTATAAGTAATGAATATTTAATGATTAATTTGATAATTTAAAATAAAATTTATCTTCATAAAATTTATTCATAAACAATTAATTTGATATCTTATGATTATATGATAATTTTGTGAGACCTTAATTACTTTTTCAAAGTGTTATAAAAGAAATTTTAATTTTAAAATTGATTTTTTCAAGTAAACTATGATTTTAATTAAAAATTAAATTACTCATATTTAGAAATTTATTTTCATAAAATGGAGCTTATTTTTTAATTCTACACATCAAATAATTGTTAGGGTGAATTTTTGAGATTTTTTTGAAATACTTTAATTTTGGTGAATAGTGAAATTTGATAATTTAAAAAATTTGCTAAATAAATGAATTATTTCATCATTCATGAGTCATGGATGATGTAAATATCCATTGGTTCAAACTAAAATTCTCTCTTTAGTATATTTATTCATGGAATCATCACTATTTCATGTCTTAAGGGAAATTAATAAAGTAATGAATTAAGTTTTGAGAAAACACCCATCCCCTCCACTATAAATACCACCCCTCACAACCACATTTCATCACACCTCTCAAAATTCAAGCATTGTTAAAATTATACCCAAACATATACATTATCCCCTCTCCCACTTCCAGCAGATCTTGGTCTCATAAAAATACCAATCCTAGGTTTCTTAAAAAGGATCTCATGAGGATAATTCAAGAGGTAATTCCTCTCTCTCTTCTTTCAATTTCCTTTCAAATTTAATTTCTTCTCTTATCTTATCAAAAAATTACCTTATCAAAATTTCATGATAAATAAATTGTTTTTTATGTAATTTTATTATATTATGTAAATGTAATATGTTTCATTAAACTACTCCCTCCCTCTCTTTTGTTTTATTAATGAAATCATCACCCATAATGTGCCAATTTACCGACATCATGGGTGATGCACTTCCATTTTGCTCCAATGACTTCAAGGTTATCAATAAAACCATAAAATTATTGAAAAAAGATTTTAATATGTATTTTTTAACCCTTTCTATATTCTGAAATGAACTTATACACATGATACTAAATGATAACACAAAACAAGTTTCTTGTGATCGAAAAACCGCTTAAATTAACCTAAAATGATCATCATTAACTTTTATCTCATGAATCATCCTCATAGTATATAAAAAACTCATTATAATATCATTTAATATTATTTATGATCATTTATAACATATAATAAAAAATTATGGATATTTATCCTCATTTTAAATGAACTTTCATTCATCAATACAAATGAAACAATCATGAAAACTAAGAAAACGAACACTCTTGAAAGATGGAATTGAACTCTATAACTCATCCAAAGGCCAATAAAAGAACTTAATGAAACCATAATGAATCATATTCATGTATAAAAGTTTTTTTAATTATTTATTAATGAATATAATGTCATTACACATGACATTAAAGTGAAAAAAGTGTTCAGATACAAGGTAAGGGGAATTCTCGAACCTAACTTTTTTTCTTCGAGTTTTCCCTTTTTCACCCCATTTTAGGAATATTTATTTTATAACAACCATTTCTTCATCATTATATTATCTTTTATGGGATATACATGTTTTCCAATAGAGTTTATTCCAAACGTAATGTTTTCCCAAAGAACTCCTCTTTCAAAAACACACCTTTTACTTCTCACTCAAAGTTGATGGTCCTTATATCAAGTATGTGATTCCCTATTTCATTTAGAAACACAAAATTTATGTATGTATGATTTATTAATTAAATATTATTCCTTTCCATGGGTTTTTTATGTTCAATATTTATATATGTTCTATGTTTCATGCATGAAAATTTATATGTTATGATGTGACAGGTGCGCCTTGATTTATAGAGCGCAGTGAAAATGTTATAATGTGACGGGTGTGCCTGGAATTATATAGTGCTCCCATGGATTGGTTAATGTAAATAAAATCATGAGTAAATTAAATTATGCATGAAAATTATTCTATATTTGTTCACAACTATGTGTGGTAGTTAACCACTAATACATAATGTTTTATTTTTATGCATTGCCACTTTCCAAGCCTTTTGTTAATTATTCCTATCATGTTTATGATCTTATTACTATGTTATGATGATAATGATTATTATCACCCCATGTTTTATTATTTTATGATCTTATCCTCTTACTGGTATTTTAGATCACCCCTTTTTTATGTATATCCTCAAGTGATTATGTGTACTGAGGAGAACTCAAGGGCCAATAAGAAGTGAGAGAAGAAGAAATTAAATAAATGTTTATGTTTTTTGTTTTAGAATTTATTTATGGTCATAATTTTCCCAAGACACTAAAACATTAGATCCTCAATTTTTAATGTTTTTATGTTTATTATCTTTAAAATGGTGTAATATTAATGTAAGAAAAAGTAGGGTTTCTATAATCAAAACTCATAATTAATGTAGGGATTAAACTACTGAAAAATCCAATATAGATGATGTTATAACCACATATAAAATTTCTATATTAGAGTATTTTACTCATGTTAAGAAGGATAAACTTCCCCCTATGGATTTTTCCACAACATGATTCAGATATGTTGGATTTCTTTATGTGATAGAAGAAACTATATTTAATGGAACTACTAATCCATCAGTAGTCAAAAATTTGTTAAATCCCTCAAAAAGATATTTTGAGATTTAGGAAGTAATGAAAGGGAAATGGTTATTATGGTAGTATATTGTATGATAAGAGGTGATGATAAATGGTGGTTATTGATCCATAACACTAAATAGGTTTATAAAATATAATGTATAGAATAGATATCTTTTAAAGTTATATTCTTTGAGAAATAAATTACTTGAGAACAATGAGATTTAATGGAGAGAAAGTTCCTCACTTTAAATCATAAGGAAGAAGAAAATGTTGAAGAGTGTAAAGATAACTTTAAAATATTATACAGACATGATGAAAATAAAATATGTAATCTAGAAAGAAAGATTTATTGTTTCTTTTAAGGAATTAATCTATGTATCCAAATGGAAATGTCTTCCAAAATGTTTTTATTATATGATGATATTGTATCATGTGCCATCAAGATAGAGAAATAATTTTCTAGGCCTTATATCCTCAATGGAAAATAAAATAAGATTTCAGGTGAGTAACAAGAAAAAATAAATGTGTCAAATAAGAAGAAAGGGATGATGAGATTTCCAACAAGTGATAATTGTGGAAAGAAACATCTTTGTACTTTATTAATTAGAATAGGTTTTTTTAATTGTGGAGAAATGGGACATAAGGTTCTTGAATAAAAGGTAAAAAATAATCTATTGTTATCAAGTGTATTATACCCAATCCTATGTTTGGTTTTATATTTGTTCTCAATTAGTATTATTAATACAAATGGATAGGATGACTATTTATCCTGAACCTGATTGATTTTTGAAGTTTGTGAAATTTTATTAAGTTATTGTAATATATAAATGGACCATAAAAATACAAATCATTAATTTATAATAAAAAAATATTAATTTTAAGTAGACATAATTTCCTTATGTTTTCTATATTTTGGGGATTAAATTCTTGGGCAATGGAAGTAAAATTAGGTCATATTTAATGATTTACATGATTACATAAGGTATAAAGGATCTTGTTATCACATAAGTTTGTAAGAGACATTTGGTTACATAAAAAATTATGGTTTATGTGATATCTTCATAATTGATAATTTGGGTGACACCCTTAAGATGGAAGTTAGATGGAGCGCCAAATCGTGATGGTGTTCGACACATAACATAAGCATAAAAGGCCCATATAATTACATAAATTGTGTTGGTTCATGTGATCACATTAGGTGAATGAGTCGCGTAAATGAGTATCATTAGGTGACTACATAAGTTAATTCTTGTGACATGATAATGTGAATCACATAAGAGAAGTTACATTGATCGATATGGAGAAGAATCGTGGTTTATAAAAAAATTAAGTGAGTTGGCTCAAAGGGGTCATGCATCAGAGTCATGTGAAGTGCATAAGGGGAGTTACACTGAAAATGATGGAAGGATTTTTAGTAGTAGATTTATGATTTTGAATATTTGTGATGAATTAATTCAACCTTGATATTCTAAGATTAGATGATTTATATGATTAATGTGTTTTGTGAGAGAAACTCATACTAGCCAGATTGTATAGGAATTTATTTGATCATGTGATGCTGAGAAAGTAATGTGATTGATTCATGTCATGTGCATGAGTATTAAGGTGGTTTAATAAGTGTATGGACATGTTTGTGAAGTAAAGGTGGTGGACCTTCTTTTATAAATACATGTGGTTAACATCATTAAGAAGATTTATCAAACTTGATCTTTTAACCGAAGGAGATTTCTAGAGATTTTAAAAGAGGTTGGATCAAAACTGTGGAGGGAATGAGGAGTTTCACAATCATATAAACCTTTAAGGGTTATGTAAACATATTTATATGGATGAGTCAAATGATAAAATGTATGATTTTAGGTTATGTGGTCTAACAGTATCACACAAAAAGATATAAACCTAGGGGTTATGAGATAATCTGTCTCATGTATAGTGACTTACACTCAGTGGAATCATTCTTGGAGTAACGTGCTCATGGGGTCTTGCACTCAAAGTCTCATGATATGGATTGGGAATTAGTTTCATGAAAATTAATATATGTTTCAAGGGTCTTATGCTCTGGGTCTCACTATTTAGGTTTCTTTTAAGAATATACACGTTGATAGGTGTATTTTATAAGGAGATACACACCAAGGTTTATTCATATGAAGTCTTGTGCTCAGAGTTGTGTAGTTGAAGTTACACGATCTGGTTCATGTGATGGATGATATACGACTTTTATTTTCAATTAATAGTGATTAATTAGGAAATTATCATAAAATTTCATTATACTCTAATGGGGAGAATTTAACATCCATATATCGTGAATAAAGAGTCTTAACTTTATATGTTCTAGAGGAAGAAGGAGAATCAAAAGTGGAATTTGAGTAACACATCTAGTTATTTAAGAGTAGGTAATAAATTAGATAATTATTGTGTATAATTAGCATCATATAGAGAATAATTTTTTTTGAGATTATTTTATGGAAGATAAAGACCTAACTCCCTCATTATGGAGTTAATCTCATCTAGCATAGTATAAGGGAGTGTCGGGGAAAAGAAGAGTAATAAAGCATCAGATCAAGAGTTATGATGAAAAAAGAATCTCATGATGAATATATATGGACCATCATGTTTCTTATTTATTTAAGATACCTACAAGCTTATAAAATTTGGAAGAACCTTCAAGGAATTAGTGCATGGAAGTGAAGAAGAGGAAATGCACCTTGTGTGAGGAGTAACCAAATCCTAAATAATTATAAAGTTAGTGAACCTAACATGAATTTATCATGTCTAAAACTTTTCATCCATATAACTAGTGAAGATTAGTGGATTAAGGAGTATAGAAACATATTCGGTGTGTGTTTTTTGGATGTATCCCTTGGTATTGACCAAAGTGAAATTTGTTTGTTCTGTGTGTCATTTACATTATTGTATATCTTTGATCATTTTAGTAATTGTGTTGTCAATTAATATAGGTTAAAGACATTTCCTTCAAACATGGGAACAATATCCTAAAATTTCATTAAAATTATTAAAGAAAAACATTAATTTTACTATCACCCTAATTCACCCCCAGAGTGTCTCAAGTTTCAAAAAGTGGTATCATAGGGAAAAGGTTTAAACTCAATGTTCAACCATAGAAATATTGTTTGGATTTATTCACATATATTATATGATGAAGTATCCATTTTTTGGTGAAACTCACATTAATGTATGGAAAAAATAAATTCACATGTTTCTACAAGCTTGTGGTGAATAGGTTATGAGGTATATCTAAAGATATACTTACTATTGAAATCACAATGAATTAATTGGAAATGTAGAGACATAAAAGTTCTTAAATAAATCCTTATCCAAGGAAGTTTATAAGAAAAATACCCATTGTGAAACTGATTAGTAGATTTATAATACAATATAAGTTTTTTATAGAAATTTTTTGAAGGAGAAACCAATAAGGAAGAATGATAAATGGTTTCTTGTGATAAAAAGGAAAGAAGAATAAATGGAGAGGAAAAAAACTCATATGAGATCAGATAAAAACATCGAAGTCAATGATTCTAGTTCATTTATTTATTTTTATTCTAATTGTGTTGTGGAACATTATTGTAAATCCAAGAATTCATGTCTCTCCCTAAATAAGAGAGAACCACGTGGTCTTGTTGACATTTGAGTAGAGTATGAAGGTGATCTTAAAGCATTAGATATTCAAAGAACAAAAAATAAAAATATTTATGGTTGGTTAAAAGAATCAATTGAATATGTGGATGAGCTTGAAGAAGAGCTGTAACAACATTATAAATAGTTATTTGATAAGTCTATTAGTCAAGTGAAATATAAATTAATTAGTTAATCTCGATATAAATACTGAAATGGAATCTAAGGTGATTGAAAATTTGAAATATTATATTAAATAATAACATAAAAAGATATTGTAACTTGAAGGTTAAATTATTAAAACGAAAAATATTAAAGGATCCATTCAAAGATGATTTTGAAGAGAAATATTTTGGAGGCTTTAGTGGTGAATATAAACCACTCACATATTATATGAACTCCAAAAATAAATAATATTTTGTGATGTATGTTCATCAATTCAGATATAGTGTATTAGATGGTCAAAAAGAGATCTATTCCTTAAAATATAAGGTGAATCAGTGGGAGATCATATAGGAAGGGTACTATCCAATCATAAAAAATTTTTTCACACATAACAATTGGTTGAAAATAATAAAATTGTCCCTAAATTTTGATATTCAAAATGTTGGTGTCATTATGAAAGAACAAAGTGATCTTTTTGAAGAAATTTAAAATTATATTAAACAACAAATGGTCATGAAAAATGATTTAAAATCACGTTTCACCCCTCTCTAAACACTTCTTGAATATAGGATAAAATATAGAAATAAATCTTTTTATAGATTTATGGAAATTGAATATCATCTAAAGTAGAAAGATCAAAAGATTATATATCTTGAGGAAAAGGTCAATTTATCTAAGGTAAATGATAGAGTGGATTTTATCTCTGGTGTAGTGTCTAAGAGTGGAGTATAAAAGTATCTAAATAATTAATTTTTAAATAAAAGGAAGAATATTTAGAAATATGAAAGTGAATAATCTCAGAAGTAGGTAGCCATAAAATGATACTATTGTGGAAAATTGGGACACACCATGAGTATGTTCTAGAAGCCTGAGGTCTTAATGTTAGATGAAGGTCACCAACTATATCAACATCTCAACTAAGAAATTATAAAATAAGTCATTTTTTTATTTTATATGTTTTATATGTTGTAATCATTGGAATATGGAAATATATTAAAGTTGAAAGATGGTGGGAAAGAAAAAATATTCTATAAGGATCTCATCAACTCTTATGGAAAACAACAAGAAAGAATATACTAGAATGAATCCTATCGATCTGGAAAATAGGTTTATATTATTTCAGGAAAAATAAGGAGATTAATGAAAGGTGTTCCAAGAACCTACTAAGTTACCCTCACAGCAGTACTCATGGAAAGAATATAAACAAGTCTGGAAGAAAAAGAGATAATCTACTCCAGTTGTGAGTGAGAATGAATTTCATGTGAATATAGTCTTACCACAGTACGAAAAGGTTGGGATAGTTTTTGTGGTTGTAAGAAGGGATAGGCATGAATTAAGTCTTGGTGGATTCACAAACCATGCCATGAGGTGACAAATAAAGGTATGAGAAAGATCCCTCATGTGGTATATGAATTGTGATTATAATATAGGTGGTGAAAACATGGTTTTAATCCCAGAACTATGAAGAGGAATAATCTTGTGAAGCCTACACAAGGAAATAAATATGAGATTGTGTATAAAAATGCCTAATCATATGGGAAGACAAAATAAAATTGGATAGGAATATGGAATAGGTACAAAAGAATTAATGTTCCTTGCTTGAAATTTAAAAGAAGCCTAAAAAATAAAGGTTTATTTTAAATAAGGAATATAAAGAAAAAAAATCAAAGTTGTGTCAAGAAAATATACACTAAAAAGTTGGTTTATAGAAAACTACAAACAAAGGTTTGGTCCATCATGACCATCCATAACTCCCTATTTGATGATTCTAGAGGTACCCAAATCCCAATAAATTAGACTATTTCTAATATATATTTGAACTGGTACATGCTTAAGGGGGTATGTGATCCACGTGGTGTGTATGTGATAAAAGGGTAGAACATCACAAGCTAAATAGAGATACATATGATAAGAAGAATCATAACATATAAAATTCTAATATGGTATCTGATTTAAGAAGTGGTGTTAAATGACCACTTTATTTTAAAAATCTATATCTGGAAGTTTCATGTGGATGAAAATGAATATCATATGATGAAGTGCCTAATGTTAAAATAAAGATCTATAAAATATATATTTTCATTATCTGTTGGTACTAATGGTATCAACCATTGAATAATTTAGTGGTTCTAAGTCACATTGAATATTCAACTATTAGTATCAAAGATCAGTTTAAGTAGTATTTGTCCATCGAGGAAAAAAATATTGGTGGAGAAGTATAAAGGTTCATATATTTTATGTTTATCTATTTTTCTCTAATAATATGGTATCATATGACTATTTTTAGGGTACTAAGAAGATATAGTAAAATCAATATCATTCCCAACAAGGTGTCTCCCTATTTTGAAGAGTAATTAAACATTGGGATTCAGCTCAATGATTGGTATTATTAATCTTTATTCTTCAAAAATGGATATTTTTAGGGAGATTTAGAGAAAATCACTCTTTAATATTTATCCTCATCTGAAAAAGGAGTCCAATGAATAATCTATGATCATTTGTACCAAGTGGTTCCAGGAGGTTATCTTTAACAATTGGTGTCAATTGTCTTATCATGGGGTAAGTCGCATACACTTGTTCATAATTTCTAATTCACTAATAGTTTAGTGTTAGTTTTATTGAGATAATAATATTATCTTTTAAAAGAAATAAAGTAATTCTACTAGAATATATAGAAGAAAGAAAGCGACATGGACAGCATTGGTACTTATTGGCTTAAACTCTAATTTCCTATAATGAGTTTTGACTTAGTAGGAATAGAGGATCTATCGATGATTAAATGAAAATTAGTATTCTCACTCACTATAAATATATTGGTATTTTATGATAATAAAAATAATGTGACTCCAATATTGAATGGTTGTAATATTTGGATATCAGTAGTTGAAAGAGAACTATATTCCCCCACTAGTTTATGAATATATTTGAAAATATATTGAATAGAGATTATTTATTAAGGGGGATTAGAGATATAGATAAAGGAATACCTTATAGAGTATGAAATGATATTATATAATTAAATGGAATTTAAATTCAAATCCTCACTAGCATTCAAGATGTCATAGGGGGAGATAATATAAAAATAAGATATGATGAGAACCTAAGGTGAAGTGAAAATTTCTTAGGAGAAATATGGACCATTAAATTTTGATGTCAAATGTGGAGAGAAAATTCCTCATGATATTGATCAATGAGTCATAAATACACTGAACTAGTATCCTAAAATTATTTGATGAAGAATGGATTAATGAAATTATTGACAATAAAATCCAAGGGGGGGGGGAATGTTGGACCCAGACCTATGTTAGGTTTTGGATTTTTACTCAATTGGTATTACTAATAAAGATGGATAATATGAATATTTATCATGAACCGGATTTATGTGTAAAATTTGTGGAATTCATTAAAGTTTTTGTAATCTTGAAGCGGACCATAGTGGTAAAAATCATCAATTGATAATCATGAAAGAAGAATTAAAGTAGGCTTCATTTACCTATGTTTTCCATATTTTAGAGCATAAATTAAAAATTAAAGGAAGTCAATTTGTGTATACATTAAAGTTTTATGAAATCAAATAATGCTGAAATGGTCATATAATCACTTGAGTGTGTAAGATAAGAATGATTTCAGAAAACTTTATGGGTTATGAGATGTTGTCTTAATCAGTAAGTAAAGTGGCCTAGTTAAGTTAGAATTTAGGTGGATCTTGAAATCATGATGGTTTTAGGAAAATTATGTAATCATAAAAGGGTTACGCGGTCACATAAAGTATTCTAGATCATGAAATCACATGAGGTGAATTAATCATGTGAATAAAGATCACTATGGGACCATATAAGTTCATTTGGGCAAAGTGATCACATGAATCGCATAAGAGAAGTGACATTTTCCAATGTAAAGAAAACTAATGATTTATGTAATTTATTAAAGTGTTTAATCTTAATGGGGTCATGCATCATATTCATGCCAAGAAAGTGAAGGGAGTTCTTCTAGAAATGATAGAAAGATTTTTTAGTATGAGATTTTTAATGGAGGATATCTGTCATAAATCCATGTGACTATGAGATTCCAAGCTAGGATGAGTCACGTGACGAAGGAGTTGTGTGAGAGAAAATCATTACATCTATATTTCAAGGGAATTCATGAGATCATGTAAATATAATAAGGTCATGTGATTGATTTATAAGATGTGCTTGATTCTTGAGGTGGTGGAATAGATGGATGATTGTGTTTTGCTGAGTTAATGTGGTGGAAATTCATTTATAAATACTCATGGTTCACATCATTAATGAGATTGGCTGAGGTTAAAATTTTACCAAAAGGAGTTTTTTGGAGATTATGAAGGAGGATATATCATGAATGTGGAGTTCATAATGAGTTATGTGATCACATAAACCCTCATGGGTTACATGACTACGGTTATATAGAGGAATCATGCAATCACATATATTTTTTGAGGTTATCTAATCTAGTAGTTTTATGAAAATAATATATACACCCATGGGTTTTATGATAATAAATATTGTGTATAGTGTCTTGAACTCAATGGTACCATGCTTTGAGTTACATTCTCATAGGTTCTTGTCCTCAAATTCTCATTACAAGGATTATGAAAAATAATCACATGTAGGAAGATACACACTAGGGGTATTTCTCCAAGGGTCTCGCAATTCAGTTTAGGTGTAAGGATATGTTCAATAGAAAGTATCTTGAACTCTAACATACCAAGTAAGTAATGAGTAATAGATATTTTTATATATGTCTATTAATGAATTAGATAGTGTTTTAGAGGCTTAAAATGAAAATAAATCCAATCTTAAGCATGGAATACACTAATATTCTTAAAAGATTGTTTTACTGCCTTTTGATGGAAAACCATTTTTAAATCTATCTTTTGACAATTTTATAAGATATGTTTGTAAAAATAAACTTATTCTTTATGATTGAGACATCAAAATTTACTTTGTGTGAATTTTTGGTATTTTTCAGACAATGTTCATTTTTTAATGAATAGTGAAAAATACTGCATTTTATATCAAAACTGCTTTTTAATCTAATTTATTTATATGATTATATTATCTTTTGAATTGGTTTTGAAGTGAAATTAGAATATATTTTTACCATTTAATCTAATGGTGGTCAATGGAATCAATTTCACTTTGAAATTGGACTTAAACTGGTGTCAATCTTTTGATACTTATTGTTTCATAAAAACATGCTATTTGTCATGACAACGGGAATTAATTATTAAATTAATTAATGTGACTTATATGTTTTAAATTTTGTAAAACAGACTTCATTTTTGAATTCGGAATATCAAATATAGCTTAGGGTGAATTTTTGGAATTTTTCTGAAAAACTTCAATTTTTGATGAATAGTGAAACCACTAAGTGGTACTTATAAAAACTGATTTTTCGTTTAAATGAAATTTTACCACTTCTGTGTTTTGAATTTCAAAAATCTGACATACATGGTTTTCATTAAGAAGTAAAATGTGGTTCAATGAGATTAAAATAATTTTTTGGTGAATAGTAACTCTTAAGTTCTTAATCGCGATTAGAGGTAATTAGTGTAGTTTAAGGTAAAAATAATGCTTTAATAAAATGAGATGAGCTTGAAAAATGTCCTTCCCTCATTGGATGTGTCATGGCCGACCAATACAATCAATGGGTCAACTTGGGGACCCCACGGAGCCACCTTGGTTGGGAAATGACATAAATAACTTTTTATTTAATGTAAAAGTAAAAATGACACAAACATGAGATGTTTTACTAAAACAATTTTTACCTGGGGTTATAAAGATCTGATGTTTGATTATAAATAGTCATTGGAAAGCTAAAAATATGTACTAAATCATAGTATTTTTTTTATAATTTTTAGACTTTAAATAAATTAAAGTATTTATGACATCATGATGATGCAGCGATGACCTCATTATTTAACGATTTAAATAAAATGGAATGATAATGAAACATATAAGACCTAAACATGTCCAAAACCTATTGTATGGGTGGATTTCGAACCCTTATCACCTTATCCTTTAAAAACATCAATGTGGGACCTCTTAAATCCGAATACCATTTTAAAATAAAGTGACTTTTCTTTACCTTCCAAGAGTGCCCCTCCTCTCCTCTTATAAAAGGCCCCCACCTCTACCTCCTTACCCACACTCCCAAAGCCTTTGGCTCGGCCAACCCCTTCCCATTTTGGCTATCCACATCCCTATATTACTCATTGAAGCCTAACTTTGGGCATAAGTCTTCCCAAGGAAGCCTTTGAGATCAAATCTAAGAGAGTTACCCGATTTTAAGGTAATGTCTTCTTTTGAGTCCTTTTGTTTGATTTTGCTTCTCCAACCCCCTAAACTCATTTTATTCTTTTATTTTGTAACAAATCCAGTATCCTCAATATACTATGATGTTGTTATAATAAGGATTCTATCTACACTTACACACACCTACATCTAATGGTTAAAGGACATACTGTTTCTGTGGATGGTGAATTTATGCCTCCCGAAACGATAATTGTTCAACATTATTTTAACACCTTAAAAGGTGGCCATTAAGATGTCACTATATTTATATATGATATATAATATGTTTATGGTTTCCTTAATCTTCTGTATTTTTCATGTTGTACATACCTTTATGGTTTCCATTATGGGTAAACGCGATATCTTCATTTAAGGAAGTGCGGACTACCGCCCCCTCAAAGTGATTTGATTCATTAAATACCATATCTGGGACGTATAAAGGATGGAACTATGATATTATATATCATATTATACTGGAATTATAATATACCTTTATATGATTATGATTCCATTCTATAAAATACGAAATAGAAATGAAAGTATAGCATTCATGTGTACGTACGACTTACCGTGTCCATGAACGGTGCATTTCATTTCTAACCTATAAATGATTATGTAATATTATAAATGCATGTATATACTGGATATATATGATATATACATAATTATTATAATTATGGATATAATGGATACATGAACAACAGGTAATTATAAAGGGTTTATTTTTGACTCAAGTACCAATGATCGTTAAAACGACCGTTATTAACTTAAATAAATACATAGTGTTCATGACATGGCAATAAGTGATATAAAAGGAATAATGAACTTGAAAAAGGTTCTTAAACAAGTATAAATTAACTCAAGTTTATTATTCATGAGATTAAAGAACGACCGAGTCAAGTGGGACCCGAGGTATTGGACTTCGTCTCAATCTCCTTTCATTGAGGCAAATTTTGTTTTATACACAACCTTTTTTTTGTATGGTGTATAAACCCCTTTGACTTTTACGTTTATTCAAAAGGAATCTTTTTTATACAAAGCGTTTACTAAACGAAAAAAGGGAATGTTTTTGTCATACGTATGCGGCGACAACGAATTCTCCGCCGCCGTGACCGTTATTTGAGTTTTGGCTTCCTCTACAATCCATACCTTCTTTTTAAAAGAAAAATAAATACCATGTTTTAATTTTCTTTTACTTTGGTATTGAAAATGGTTTTCATAATGTTTTTATATCAATGTGTTGTATTTATATCTTATGATTGAAATATGGAAATTTTATGTTTCCTTTATGCATGTTTTATGTGATACGATTATGTTGAGGTTCTTGGGCATTATTATGAAGACGGGTGGTTCCGTGATAGACTAAGGGCGGGTGAGCCCGATATAGCTCTCCAATGCATTGGGTAACGTGAAGGAGTGTAACGTTAAGGTTTCTCCGAAGAGATTTAGGGAATATACTGTGATGGGTATTCCAAACGTAACCAAGAGGGTTACTCCCTACGTAAGAATGTTATGAATGCCTCAAGTTACCTTCATGTCTTATGATTTCTATGATTTATTCATGATTTGATGAGGTATGTTAAAGTGCTTATGTTTTAAGGGTAAAGTATGATTTCATTCTTATGTATATATGTACCCATGTTTCCTTTCCATATTTTTATATCCCTTACTGAGATTTTTATGCTCATCCCAAGTTTTTTTGAAATGTTTTCACAGGTCAAGGGAAAGGTACATGATATGATGATAATGTCAAGGAAGTGTCAAGAAAGAAATCCATGTTTTATTTTAAATATGTTTCCATTGATGGGAAATAATAATACTATCTTTATGTAACCACTTTGTTTATATATGGAATGTAATGCATGTTTTATGATCTAATTCTCTAAAACTCTAAACCCGAAAAGATCCTCAAGGTGTAATCTTTTAAGAACTCAAGATTAAGTAAGGTTTAAGGCTGGGGCCTTATAGTTGGTATCAGAGGTCTATTTAGATAACTTTAGGAGTTATAATTCTATTAAATTATTATCCAAAAATATTTTTTTTATGGTCAAATTGAAGTGATATAGTATTTGAAGATTACCATGTTCCTTCATCTAAGACATGTTTGTTCAGAATGGTTTTCCACAGAGGAAACAGGGAAGCAGTGCTAGGAAGGCATGCAGAAGGAAATAACCTTCCGAATCAGCATCCTGAGATGGTCGAAATTGGAACTGAACAGTTTGTTGTAGTAATGGCGCAGTTGACTCAAGCGATAAATGGCAGTGGTATCCATACACGAGATCAGCCAGATCAACCGTAGAGGAACATGTCAGTGGTTGAACATTTCATGAGGCAACATCCCCCATCATTCAGAGGATCATCTGACCCTGTGATAGCTGAAGGGTGGATTAAAGCAATGGAGAAGATTTTTGATGTCATGGGGTGTTCAGACAATCAAAAGGTTAGTCTTGCTATTTATCGTTTGGAGGGTGAAGCAGATCAGTGGTGGTCGATGGTTAAAAA
Organism: Viscum album; assembly: GCA_963277665.1. Lineage (NCBI taxonomy): Eukaryota > Viridiplantae > Streptophyta > Magnoliopsida > Santalales > Viscaceae > Viscum > Viscum album. The sequence continues at coordinate 182,950,408 of OY728155.1, read as the reverse complement.
TATCAGGGACGCTGATGAGATTGATGCTCTTGACTGGGATGAATTCAAAGGTATGTTTCTTGAGAAGTATTTTCCTATGGCTGTTCGACTTAGGATGGAAAAGAAATTCTTGGAATTGAGGCAAGAGGAAGACTCGGTGGCTACCTATGAAGAAAGGTTCACTCGATTGGCAAGGTATTCTCCAAATTTTATCCGAGACCTTGATAGTAAAATCAATCATTTTTACTCAAGATTAAAGCCACAATATCGAAGGGCATTAGCTTCTTGTGAGTTTCAAAGTTATGAAAAGCTTGTTCGATGTGCTGAGAAGGTGGAAATGGATTTTGTTTATGATCAAGTGTTCTATAACAACCAACATAAGAAGAGACCGAGGTGGCAGGAGAAAGGTAAGAATTCTTCAAAAAAGTCTGACGGTAAGGAAACTAAGTTTCTAGTTTGTGATAAATGTGGAAAAAGGCATGCTAGGGAATGTCTTATGAATTCTAGAAAGTGCTACCGATGTGGTAAGATGGGACATAAGGCTCGTGATTGCACTGAAAAAGATCAAGGTGAAGGTAAGACCAAATTTGATTTACAGTTAGTGAAATGTTATAAGTACAATGAGATTGGTCACTATGCAAACGAGTGTCCGACAAAGAGCTTGGGTGATGGGAAGTAGTTAGACTACAAGAAGAAAGGGGTGGTGAAATCCTTTGCAACTACTTCAGCAGATGTTGGGCCATCAAATGATGTTGTATCAGGTACTTTGTTTGTTTTTTCAGATTATGCCAGTGTGTTGTTTGATTCGGGGTCTACACATTCTTTCATCTCTGAAACCTTTTCTAGTAAAATGGGAATACTATCTCAAGAAATGACTCCTGAACTTTTGGTAAAAACACCTGGGGGAAATGTTGAGGCGAAAATAATTTATAAGAATCTTCCTATCCTTATCTGTGTAAAGAACCTACTTGCAAACCTTATTGTTCTACCTCTAGTAGAGTTTGATGTTATCCTGGGTATGGATTGGCTCTCTATTTACCATGCTAAGATTGAATGTAGAGCTAAAGAAGTTTCTTTTTAGAAAGACTTTCAGTTTGTGTACAAGAATGAACCCTTAATGTTGATAACTTATCAAGAGGCCAAGAAACTTGTAAAAGATGGAAATGAATGTTACCTTGCACACATCGTTGAAAATAAAGGAACTGTTAAGATTAATGATGTGCCAGTGGTAAATGAGTATCCTGATATTTTTCCTGATGAGTTTCCTGGAATAATACTAGATCGGGAAGTTGAGTTTACTGTTGACTTAGTTCCTGATGCTAAGCCAATTTCAAAACCCCCTTATCGAATTGCTCAAATTGATCTTTTAGAGTTAAAGGAGCAATTGCAAGATTTATTAGAGAAAGGTTTCATTCGACTGAGCACGTCACCATGGGGTGCTCCTGTTTTATTTGTTAAAAAGTAAGATGGTTCAATGAGACTTTGCATTGACTATAGAGCCTTGAATAACATCACTTTTAAGAACAAATATCCTTTTCCTCATATCGATGATTTGTTTGATCAGCTTCAGGGAGCTCAGTATTTTTCAAAGATTGACTTGAGATCGGGGTACCATCAGCTGAAGGTAAAGGAAGCAGAAGTTCTGAAGAATGCATTTCGTACAAGATATGGCCATTATGAATTTGTAATAATGCCTTTTGGGATAACCAATGAACCTGCTGTATTCATGGACTTAATGAATAGAATTTTCCATGAGTTCTTGGATAAGTTTGTGGTGGTTTTCATTGATGATATTTTGGTGTTTTTATAAAAGTAAAGAGGATCATGAAAGACATTTAAGGGTTATCTTGAAAACCTTAAAAGAAAAGAAATTGTATGGAAAATTCAGCAACTGTGAGTTTTGGTTGCAAAAAATTTCTTTCCTTGGTCATATTGTTTCTAAAGATGGGATAACTGTTGATCCTGCAAAAACAAAGGTTGTTGAAGAATGGCCAAGACCCACAAATGTAACTGAGATTCGTAGCTTCCTTGGTTTGGCAGGATATTACCGAAGGTTTGTTAGAAATTTTTCATGGTTATCTAGTCCAATGACTAAGCTAACTCGGAAGGGTGTTAAGTTTATATGGACAAAAGAATGTGATGATTGTTTTCAGGAATTGAAAAGAAGATTGGTGAATGCTACAGTTTTGGCACTACCTTCCAAGAATGGTGAGTTTGTTATATACAGTGATGCTTCATTGAAAGGACTTGGTTGCGTCCTAATGTATAATGATCGGTTAATTGCTTATGCTTCATGATAGTTGAAAACTCATGAGGTGAATTACCCTACACATGATTTGGAATTAGCTGCTGTTGTTTTCGCTTTAAAATTTTGGAGGCATCATTTGTGTGGAGTAAAGTGTGAAATATATACTGATCACAAAAGTTTAAAGTATATATTCACTCGGAAAGAGTTAAACATGAGAAAAAGGTGATGGCTGGAATTAATCAAGGATTATGATTGTACAATTCATTACCATCCGGGAAAAGAAAATAAAGTGGCTGATTCTTTGAGTCGAAAATGTAATGCTTCATTAGCAATGTTGCGTTTGGAACGTGATCCTTTGGTTAAGGATTTGATGAACTTTGGCATAGAAATTTTTGCTGCAAGAAGTTCTTCTATTTTGTTTCAGGTATCAGTGAGATCATCTCTATCAGATAGAATCAAGCAAGCACAGAAGCAAGACAGTGAGTTGCAGAAAAAGGTAGAGCCGGTTCAGAAAGGTAAGTTGCCTGAATTCAACATTGATAGTGATTGTGTTTTGAGATTTGGGAAGAGATTGTGTGTGCCTTGTGATTCACATTTGAAGAGAGAGTTGTTATGTGAAGCTCATAGTTCTCCGTTTTCAGTTCATCCTGGCAGTACTAAGATGTACAGAGATCTGCAGGAGTATTACTGGTGGGATGGAATGAAAAGAGATATTTCTGATTTTACTATGAAGTGTTTGACATGTCAACAGGTTAAAATAGAGCGGCAGTTACCGAAAGGGATGCTTCAGCATTTACTAGTGCCAGAGTGGAAATGGGAGAATATATCCATGGACTTTGTTCTGGGATTACCGAAGAAATCTCGAGGTAATAATGCAATCTGGGTTATTGTTGATCGCTTGACTAAATCTTCTCATTTCCTTGCTATACGAGATACTTTTTCCCTAGATCAACTTTCCCGTTTGTATCTTAAAGAGATATTCAGGTTACATGGAGTTCCCTTCTCCATTGTATCTGATCGTGATCCCAGGTTCACTTCTAACTTTTGGAAAGGCCTTCAGAAGTCGTTGGGTACTGAATTAAATTTTAGTACAACTTTTCATCCTCAATCAGATGGGCAGTCAGAACGAACAATTCAGACATTGGAGAATATGCGGTGTTCTTGCTCTATGGATTATCAGGGAAGTTGGGACCAACATCTTTCTTTGGTTGAATTTTTATATAATAATAGTTTTCATTCCAGTATACAGATGGCACCATTTCAGGCATTATATGTGAAGCGGTGTCGAACTCTAGCTTTCTGGGACGAAGTGGGTGAAAGGAAGTTGATGGGACCAGAATTGGTAGAAGAGATGGAAGAAAAATTTCAGCTAATTCAAAAGCACATGAGAACATCTCAGAGTAGGCAGAAGAGTTATGTGGATAACCAGAGGAAGGATCTATCTTTCGAGGTAGGTGATCATGTTTTTCTCAAGGTTTCTCCTTGGAAAAGTGTGATGAGATTTGGTAAGAAAGGAAAGCTGAGTCCAAGGTTTATTGGACCATATGAAATTCTGGAGAGAGTTGGATCAGTTGCATACCGGGTGGCTTTACCTCCGAGTTTATCTCAGGTACACAATGTTTTTCACGTTTCGATGTTGAGAAAGTATATGCCAGATTCATCTCATGTTTTGAGTCCATAGGTAGTTCAGCTGGAAGAGAACCTGTCTTATGAGGAATAACCGGTCCAGATTCTTGACCACAGGGATCAAGTGTTATGGAATAAGGTGATTAATCAGGTAAAGGTTTTGTGGAAAAACCACACGATGGAAGAGGCAACATGGGAATCTAAAAATGCAATGAGGGATAAGTACCCCCATTTATTCAATAAGTAAATAAATTGTGGGGATGCAATTTTCAAAAGGGGGGAAGTATGTAACATCCCAAGTAAGTAATGAGTAATAGATATTTTTATCTATGTATATTAATGAATTAGATAGTGTTTTAGAGGCTTAAAATGAAAATAAATCCAATCTTAAGCATGGAATACACTAATATTCTTAAAAGATTGTTTTACTGCCTTTTGATGGCAAACCATTTTTAAATATATCTTTTGACAATTTTATAATCTATTTTTTTCAAAATAAACTTATTCTTTATGATTGGGACATCAAAATTTACTTTGTGTGATTTTTTGGTATTTTTCAGACAATGTTCATTTTTTAATGAATAGTGAAAAATACTGCATTTTACATCAAAACTGCTTTTTAATCTAATTTATTTATATGATTATATTATCTTTTGAATTGGTTTTGAAGTGAAATTAGAATATATTTTTACCATTTAATCCAATGGTGGTCATTGGAATCAATTTCACTTTGAAATTGGACTTAAACTGGTGTCAATCTTTTGATACTTATTGTTTCATAAAAACACGCTATTTATCATGACAATGGGAATTAATTATTAAATTAATTAATGTGACTTATATGTTTTGAATTTTGTAAAATAGACTTCATTTTTGAATTTGGAATATCAAATATATATTAGGGTGAATTTTTGGTATTTTTCTGAAAAACTTCAATTTTTGATGAATAGTGAAACCACTAAGTGGTACTTATAAAAACTGATTTTTCATTTAAATGAAATTTTACCACTTCTGTGTTTTGAATTTCAAAAATCTGACATACATGGTTGTCATTAAGAAATAAAATATGGTTCAATGAGATTAAAATAATTTTATGGTGAATAGTAACTCTTAAGTTCTTAATCGCGATTAGAGGTAATTAGTGTTGTTTAAGGTAAAAATAATGCTTTCATAAAATGAGATGAGCTTGACACATATCCTACTCTCATTTTATGTGTCATGGCCGACCAAGAAAATCCATGGGTCAACTTGGGGACCCCACGGAGCCACTTTGGTTGGGAAATGACATAAATAACTTTTTATTTAATGTAAAAGTAAAAATGACACAAACATGAGATGTTTTACTAAAACAATTTTTACATGGGTTTATAAAGATCATATTTTTTATTATAAATTATCATTGAAAAGATAAAAATATTTCCTACATCATAGTATTTTTTTATAATTTTTAGACTTTAAATAAAATAAATTATTTATGACATCATGATGATGCAGCGATGACCTCATTATTTAACGATTTAAATAAAATGGAAATATAATGTAACATCTCTAACCTACACATGTCCAAAACCTATTGGATGGGGGTATTTCGAACCCTTATCACCTTGTCCTCGAAACACATCAATTTGGGACCTCTTAAATCTGAATACCATTTTAAAATAAAGTGAATTTTCTTTACCTTCCAAGAGTGCCCCTCCTCTCCTCTTATAAAAGGCCCCCACCTCTACCTCCTTACCCACACTCCCAAAGCCTTTGGCTCGGCCAAACCCTTCCCATTTTGGCTCTCCACATCCCTATATTACTCCTTGAAGCCTCACATTGGGCATAAGTCTTCCCAAGTAAGCCTTTGAGCTCAAATCTAAGACAGTTACCCGATTTTAAGGTAATGTCTTCTTTTGAGTCCTTTTGTTTGATTTTGCTTCTCCAACCCCCTAAACTCTTTTTATTATTTTATTTTGTAACAAATCTAGTATCTTCAATATACTAGGCTGTTTTTATAATAATTATTCGAGCTACACTTACACACACCTACATCTAATGGTTAAAGGACATACTGTTTCCGTGGATGGTGAATTTATGCCTCCCAAAACGATGATTGTTCAACAATATTTTAACACCTTAAAATGTGGCCATTAAGATGTCACTATATTTATATATGATATATAATATGTTTATTTTTTCCTTAAGCTTCTGTATTTTTCATGTTGGGCATACCTTTATGGTTTCCATTATGGGTAAACGCGATATCTTCATTTAAGGAAGTGCGGACTACCGCCCCCTCAAAGTGATTTGATTCGTTAAATACCATATGTGGGGCGTATAAAGGATGGAACTATGATATTATATGTGATATTATAATGGAATTAAAATATACCTTTATATCATTATGATTCCATTCTATAAAATACGAAATAGAAATGAAAGTAGCGTTCATGCGTACGTACGGCTTACCGTCTCCATGAACGGTGCATTTCATTTCTTACCTCTAAATGATTATGTAATATTATAAATGCATGTATATACTGGATATATATGATATATACATAATTATTATAATTCTGGGTATAATGGATACATGAACAACATATAATTATAAAGGGTTTATTTTTTACTCAAGTACCAATGATCATTAAAACGACCGTTATTAAATTAAATAATTACATAGTGTTCATGACATGGAAATAAGTGATATAAAAGGAATAATGAACTTGAAAAAGGTTCTTAAACAAGTAGAAATTAACTCAAGTTTATTATTCAGGAGATTAAAGAATGATCGAGTCAAGTCGGACCCGAGGTATGGGACTTTGTCTCAATCTCCTTTCATTGAGGCATATTTTGGTTTATACACAACCTTTTTTTTGTATGGTGTATAAACCCCTTTGACTTTTATGTTTATTCAAAAGGAATATTTTTTTATATGAAGCGTTTACTAAATGACAAAAGGGAATGTTTTTGACGTACGTATGCGGCGACAACGACTTCTTCGCCGTCGTGACCGTTATTTGAGTTTCGGCTTCCTCTACAAGCCATACCTTCTTTTTAAAAGAAAAATAAATACCATGTTTTAATTTTCTTTTATTTTGGTATTGAAAATGGTTTTCATAATGTTTTTATATCAATGTGTTGTATTGATATCTTGTGATTGAAAGATGGAAATGTTATGTTTCCTTTATGCATGTTTTATGTGATACGATTATGTTGAGGTTCTTGGGCATTATTATGAAGACGGGTGGTTCCGTGATAGACTAAGGGTGGGTGGGCCCGATATAGCTCTCCAATGCATTGGGTAACACGAAGGAGTGTAACGTTAAGGTTTCTCCGAAGAGATTTAGGGAATATACTGTGATGGGTATTCCAAACGTAACCAAGAGGGTTACTCCCTACGTAAGAATGTTGTGAATGCCTCAAGTTACCTTTATGTCTTATGATTTCTATGATTTATTCATGATTTTATGAGGTATGTTAAAGTGCTTATGTTTTATGGGTAAAGTATGATTTCATTATTATGTATATATGTACCCATGTTTCCTTTCCATATTTTTATATCCCTTACTGAGCTTTTTATGCTCATCCCAAGTTTTTTTGAAATGTTTTCACAGGTCAAGGGAAAGGTACATGATATGATGATAGTGTCAAGGAACTGTCAAGAAAGAAATCCATGTTTTATTTTAAATATGTTTCCATTGATGGGAAATAAGAATACTATCTTTATGTAACCACTTTGTTTAGATTTGGAATGTAATGCAAGTTTTATATCTAATTCTCTAAAACTCTAAACCCGAAAAGATCCTTAAGGTGTAATCTTTTAATAACTCAATATTAAGTAAGGTTTAATGCTGGGGCCTTATATGCACAATGCAATATGTTCACAGGGTATTGCAATTGGAGTTTTTTAACCAAATTTATTTGATTTGTTTCATGCAATATTGTATATGTGACTTATATTTGGAGTGAATGGTTCTTAATCAGGAAATTTTCTTGAAAGGTAGTTGTACACGAATGGGATGCATTGAAAATTCATATATGGTTAATAGAGAATCATGAATATATCTATTCTAGAAGAATAAGGATAATTAGAAGAATAATTTGAGTGGAACATCTAGTTTTTGAAAATAATTAAAGAAATGAAATAATTATAGTGTGTAATTGTCCTTATCAAGAGAATTGTTTTTTCTAAGATTATATTTTGGATTATAAATACTTAACTCTATCATTGAGGACTTAATATTGTCTAGAATAGTAGAAGAGATAAGTGAATAAAAGAAGATAAATAGAGCATAATATCAAGATTTTAGATGCAAGCATGGTCTTATATTGAATAGATAAATACCATCATGTTTGTTTTTCATTAAAGATACCTACAAGTCTATAAAATATGGAACAAAATTCATATAAGTAGTGCATGGAAGTGAAGAATAGGAAGTGATCCTTGGTTGAGGAGTAACCAAACCCTAAAAAATTAGTTCACCTGGCAGAAAATGACTATATGTGAAACTTTGTATCCACAGAACTAATAATGATTAATGGATTTTGGAACATCAACACATCAACTGCATGTTCGACTTGTATGTATCCCTTTGTGGTAAACCAAGTAAAATTTTTGTGCTCTATGGATGATTTACTTTCCTGAATAACTATCATTGTTTCGATAATTATTATATCAAATAATATAAGTTGAATAAATTCCCTACTAATTTGGGAATAATATCCTAAAAGATAATTAAATGTCATAAAGAAAAAAATATTAATTTGACCATAACCTTAATTTACTCCCCCCCCCCCTTATCAGGGTGTCTCTTGTCACAACACATTTCTTCCTCTATAAAAAGATGGAGAATTATTAAAACTAATGTCCCAAGAATTAAGATAATCTCCCAAATAAGAGGCTAATGGGGAGAAGGACAAAATTATGTTATTACTACAACTAAGGTTGAAGTTCCAAAATATGTGTTGGAAGGTAATTTGATAATAACCCCTAATTTAGATAATGATTTATTTGATTTTAGATATTTTTAATCTTTTATATCTTCCATGTTTCCCTAAAAAATTTGGTATTTCCATAGCACCCTAAGAAGGGAGTTTTCAACCAAGACTCCTAGTGTATATATTATTACAACAAGTATGTGTCATTCAATTCCCATTATGAAAAATATTCGTACTCTATTTTCAAACTAGATTATTATACCTATTGGTGACTTTGATATAATCCTTAGTATGTATTGGATTTCAAATAATAATGTATAAAATATATTTATAATATAAATAGATTATGATTCATGATAGAGATGTGGAATCCCATGTCTTTAGAGGGGAGATTACATCATTTAAATCATCTCTAGATCTACCTCTAGTGGATCTTCTTAACTAAATTCTTGAAGAATAATATCTTATGTAACCTATTAATGGGAATGGTATCCTTAGAATCTATGATGTACCAATTGTGAAAGAATACATTTATGTGTTTCTTAATGAACTTTATGGATATCCACCTAAGTGTGAAGTTGAAATTTCTATTGATCTAATACCTGATGAATAACCTATATCTAAGACTCCTTATAGGATGTACATAGTGTAATTAGTGAAACTAAATAAAAAACTATAGTAGTTGTGTGATAAGTGGTTTATATTCCCTAATTTTTAACCATGGGGAGCCCTTGTAGTTTTTGTTAAGAAAAAAATATGGGGTCTATGAGATTTTGTATTTATTATAGAAAAATCAATGTCATTACAATAAAGAAAAAGTATTTTATACCCCACATATATTTATTTTTTGAAAAACTTCAAGGAGATTAATATTTTTCAATGATTGATCTCCATTATATGTATCATCAACTGTGAGTAAACAAGGAAGATATTCTAAAGATATCATTTCAAATGAGGTATGGACATTATGAATTTACAGTATTACCCTTTGGATTGACTAATGCATCCTATATTTTTATGGATCTGATGAATAGAGTATTCAAGGATTATCTTGATTATTTCATTGTGATATTTATTGATGATTTATTAATATACTCTAAAATATATGATGAGTATAAGACTTGGTTGTGAATCATTCTTAATACTCTTAAATAAAAAGGTTTTATATGTAAAATTTAGAAAATGAAAATCTTGGATTTAGGATGTTTCTATTCTTGGATATATTATCCCTAAGGATTACATATCAATTAATCCTTAAAAGAAAAAGGTAGCGATGGAATGACCAATTCCAATTAATTTAACTAAGGTATAAAGTTTCCTTGGATTTTCATGTTACTGTCAATGATTGTTTCAAAAACAATCTCGATTAGCTAACCCATTCACCAAGTTAAAATGTAATGGGGTTAATATAACACCCAAAACATTATGTGGTAGGTTTCTCTTAAATACATTTTATTCATTAGGTAGCCTATTTTCATAAAGCATTGAGTTTCTTTGAAACAACACTTTTTTATTTAATAGATATTCATAACCTAGCCTTTAAACATAAATTTTCTAGTTTTGTGTTTTGAGTATTGAAAAACAGACATTCATAGTTGTGATTATGATGATATTTAGAGTCTGATAGAATTGTCTCAAATTTTAAGGAATAGTAACCTACCCTTATGAATAATAACCTAACCTTATGAATAGTAACTCCCCCTTATGAATAGTAATATTACTCTTATGAATGGTATCCATACCCATTAATGTATAAATAAATTTAGGCACCTTAAAAATGAAGATGAATATTTTAGGTGTATATATTTAGATTAAATAATGATATTAATTAAAAATAAAATTTATCATATTTAGAATATTATTTTTAAAAATTGGGGTTTATTTTTGGATTATACATGTCAAAAAATGGTATGGGTGAATTTTTGTGATTTTTCTAAAATACTTGAATTTTTGTTGAATAGTAAAATACATTAATTTACCATATAAATACATTATAATTTAAATTAACTATTCCTAGAATCATGAGTGACGTAAGAACCCAAATCTAGAAATCACATGCTCATATTACTATTCTAGGTCATGGAATACTCACTATTACTTGTCTTGTGAAGAAATAATAAATTAATGATCATAATATTAAGAATACCCTCCTCCCCTCCACTATATAAACCACCCATCACCCCCTCTTCCTCCCACACCACTCAAGCTTCAATACATGCCTAAATTCTTCCATATACTCTTACTAACCTTTATCCCCACATCCAAGGCCTTTTGGTCTCACTAAAAGGGGAAAAAGGTCTTAAGGATTTTCTCACAAAGGAGTACTTAAGAGGCGAACCTTTCTTCATTTTTCCTTCAATTTCTTTTACAAGATCCATTCTTTTGTTCTATCTTCTCATCACACCTCATACAAATTCCATGATAATTCTAGCACCTTACATGTATTGGATTTTCATTATGCTAATGGAATATTTCATCATAATCTCTCTTTTTCCCCTCCTTTTATACTATAAATGCAAACACTGTCCGAGATGTGATAATTTATCACACACAAGGAAAAACGGTTTTCAATTTGCATTACTATCTTAAAGACTGGTCATGAAACTTTTTTAATGGTTGAACCAGATCATAATATTTGTATTTTATCTTGTTTAATGTTCTGGAATCATGACACACTCATAATATGGAATAATAATACAAAACAAGTTCATTGTGCACAAAATCGCCAAGCTAAATCCAAGCATTTATCATTAACTTATCGAATGAGTCATCCTCATGGTATACAACCTAAATTATTATAATATCACTTATATCTATTTAATTCCACTAATAATATGTATTAAAAACTCTGTATGTTTAACCAAATTTCAAACGAACTTCCATTCATTAATACAAGTAAACAAATCATGAAAACCAAGGAAGAAAATGATTCCAAAAAAAGTGAATCTCCTAAACCCATAAAAATATAATTAATGAACCAAATATTTTTATACCATATAAATTACATGTTTATGGGGTTATAGACTTGATCTTGTTGTCGATCGCGTCAAATTAGATGTTTATTTTTAACTAGAATTTCTGCAGTATAGCAGCAACCCTAGGTTGTCTCTCAACAGAGCCTTAGATCATTAATTCCAAGATTTAGTTATGATTATGAAAGTAAATGGGGTTTTATAATACTTGGTTTTGATAATTAAAAATGACGATAGAAAATGAGAGTGATAAAACAAAGTAGAAGTAAACAAGATTAATTGAATGTGATCAACCCAGGAGAGTATCGTGATGCTCATCCTTCATCCCTTAAAGAGAGAGGTTATAGATATTTCAATACCTAGTTTTTAACACCTATTAACATAATGTTACTGAGTTTATTCTAGGATACCTCCTAGGGTTTAGTCGAAAACACACAATGATTCACCAGACATCGTCGATGATTCGGTGATTTGTGTTCGACATCATAACAGAAACTCGCCAAGGTAACACATGAATAACATGATGTGTTTTACAGGTTTTTATATTATCTTATTGTGATACCATGAAATAAATTTACATGACCTTGATAGTTCTTATGTGAGTTCAATTGACCAATATGAACTACGCAAACACCGCAATTGAAATGGGGAAATGGAAGTGGTGAACGGTGTGTGAAACATCACATGAATGGGTACCCCCAAACATGATCTTATGAGTTGAGAATGAAATAATTATACATAAATCAATAAAATAATAATATAGGATGATTAAAAACAACATGAAAACTTGTAATTAAAAAGATCATTCAAATATTACAAACATGAAGCTTGGGATTTACATCATGTTCCTCCCCGGGTGATCACAAGGGGTTTAGAAATCCATGTGAGAGGAGGAAGAAGAACATGTTGAAGTAGCACTTCCCATAGCCTCAAGAACTTATAGGGATGATGATAAGACACCTTTGAGACTCCAAAATTTCAGAACCATGCCTTCTGGCCAAACTCCCAAATGGGGTGCCCAAGGTGCCAATTTATTGGAAATGTGGGAAGTGGTTTTGGGAACCCTGCTTTCAAGAATCCTCTTGGTTCATGGTTTTGGCCAATCAGAAAATCTTAAATCACATTGTAAAAAACTAAATAGTTGTTGGAAAACAAGTTTTATAATTCCATGTAAAATTTTGCGCCCATATATGGAATATAATAATACATATATCCAAAATATAGAGGCAAAGTTTTGACCCCGTTCAGATCCACTTTATTGGATAGATCAGTTTTTATAGGCATCTTAATGGATGAATTGGGCTTAGATTTATTCATATGAAATGGATATAATTATATTTTAAATCATCCCACAAATATTCATCCCATTTTAATGCACGGTTTAGAATAAGGATGTGTTTTAGTAAACTAGTGTGCTTGGATCATGTGCATATTGGACCATGTTTCTTGGACTTCATCACGGGTCCTCATAATCATCTCCACCTACAATACAATTTTCAAACAATGTAACATTGCAATTTTTAACAGTGTTAAAACCAACATAATTTAATCAAAAATGGAGTCAAATTTGTTATTATACTTGTAATTTTTAATACAAAACCAGTTTAATACAATGGTATAGGGTTGAAATAATGCAGTGAATCATGGTACAATCACACCCCCACACCTAAACATTTTCACTCTTGGGAAAAGTATAATATCCTAATCATGTATCATTCATAAATCAAAGGTGTGAAAACATACAAGATTCTTTTGAAATAAAATTCATCATGTCTAATTTATGGAATCAATTTTCCTATCAATTTTCTTTTCTCACATTAAAATTTGTTCAACTTGATTTGTTAACCCATGAAACATATAGCAACCTAACTCACCTAAAAATTTTCCCTCTTCACTCAAAGGACATTATGAAGGTGTATTTATGATATTTTCCCAGATTTCATGTGATCTTACCATATTCTTTCCAAGATTCTTAGTTCTCTATCAGCAGAAACTAGTGTGATACTCAAGAGGACTTCCAACAGATTATTCTGAGGTTAAATGGTTGGTATGATTTAATGTTTAAAAATATGAGGCAGAAGAGGAGTGTTTAATCTATTATGTACAAAACATGTCAAAATTAATCAAGTGTTTACAATGAATATACACACTCAACCCCTTAAAAAGTGCATCACCTCCAACTCACTCTCCCCATTGTCCATTTTTGTCGGTCACAACCCAACAATGAATAATAATGAGTAAACATCCTATTTTCTCCATTTTTTTTCTTTTTTTATGTTTCTTTTTTTTCAAATGTACATAAATATATTTTTTTAGTTTCTTTAGATAAATAAGGAAATGTGAATAAAACAATGATGTAATATGGCTTGTGAACCCATTGCCCAAGGAAAATGTAGGCACCCTTTATATCAACCCATAACAATGATTCTCTCTCCCAGAATTCCCATGGAAACACCCTCTCACCCACACCTGCTAAAAAATAAACAAGAATATACAAAAGATATTGGTAGGTAGGGATATATTAGTTTGTAATGTGCCTACATAACAGGAATTTCCTGTTCTCTAAGACTAAAGAAAGATAAAATGTAAAGGTGGTTGAAAATAGAGGATAATGGTACCAAGGGATTTTCAATAAATGATTGCCTCTATCATGAATGTAGAATACTTCAATCATATGGATTCAAACTAAATCAAGGCAAGTTATAGTTTCTCTACATGACCCAAGACTCTCAATGAAGTGATTAAAATAGAGAATATGCAATAAAGAGCATAGAATATATCTCAGGTAAGGGAATAAAATATTGGTCAGTGTTAATGAGGCATGGGATTCAAAATCCAGTAAACACCTTAAAATGATTTGAAAAAACAAATTCTATAAAAATATTCCATATCAACATTCATTTGAAAAACATTTTTCCAAAAACAGTGGAATTTTCCACAAAATCAACTCAAGCATGAAAAATGATTTTGGATATTCTTTTTAAGATCAATTTTTATCAAAAAACACAAAATAAAGAAAATGAAATCAAAAATGAAAACACTTTTTGTTGTTTTGTTTAATTTTAATTTTTTTTTGTTTTTTTTAATCCTAACAATGACATGTAACCCTCCCCCACACCTAAAAGTTATTTTATCCTCAATAAAAGTATTTTAAATAAATAGACAAGTAAATAAAGAACGGGAGAAGGTATAACCTGCTAAGTGGTGTCATATGTGGTATATATCAGTTGGATTTCCTCCACGACATGCTTTGGAAAATCCTCATAGAAGTGTTTGAGCCTCTGCCCATTGGCTGTAATCCTCTATCCACACTTCTCTTGCAAAACCTATATGGAACCAAAAGGGTAAACATCAATAATGGTATAAGGACCGAGCCATCAGGAACGAAGCTTACCTTGGAGGAGCTTCATCCTGGAATTGTACATGAGGACCTTCTCACCAATATGACACTTCTATTGATGAATCATGCTATCATGGATAGAATTTTTCTTCTCATTATATATTCAATAGTTATCATATGCATCACATAAAATTTCTTCCAACTCTTGAATCAGCAGCTTCCTATGATCACCTGAATCTAAAAGATTCATATTATATCATTTAATATCACAATATGAATGGTTTTATACCTCCACAAGTAGGTGAAAATACTTTCCAAATAAAATCTTGTATGGTGACATTCCTATTGGGGATTTAAAAGTTGTATGGTACACCTAATGTGCATCATCCAAGCACAAACTTCAATCTTTCCTATTAGGTTGTACCATTTTTTCCAAGATTATATTAACTTCCCAATTATAGATTTATACTTGTCCGTTAGTTTGAGGGTGATATGAATTGGATACTTTATGATCAACCCCATACTTACAAAGAAAATTTTTCATGTTGCAATTTCAAAAATGTGAACCCTGATCGCTAATGATGAGTCTCAGTAAACCAAACTTACGAAAAATATAGGACCTCACAAATTCAATAAATACTTCAGAGTCATTGGTATTGCTGTCCTTGGATTCCACCCATTTTGATACATATTCAAAAGAAAATAAGATGTAAAAAAACCAAATGAATTTGGAAAAGGCCCCATGACGTCAATGCCCCACGCATCAAAAATTTCACAAAATAACATAGGTTGTTGGGGAATTTCATTCATCTTGGAAATATTCCCTGTGAATTTTCAATGACTACATGACTTGAAAAATATATGGGAATCCCTATACAATGTTTTCTAATAAGGTTCTGAGTCAAGGACCTTTCGAGCTATACGTTGAGAGACAAAGTGGCCCCCATAAGCCAAAGTGTGGCAGAAGGTCAAAACAGAGGTGAACTCATGGTCAGGGACATACCGATGAACTACTTGGTCACCACAAATTCTACACTGATATGGGTCATCCCAAATATACCACCAAGAATCGTGCTTAAGTCTTTGGGATTGTGAAGTGCTGAAATCAGTGGGGACTCTAGATGTTTCTAGAAAATTCACAATGTCTGAATACCAGGGGTAAGGTCCACAACATCACAAAGGTTCTTATGAGGGAAGAATTCTCTAATGGAGAGGGATGAGTCAACATTATGGTCTAATGGTGGGGAAATCCAACTAATTTTGTTAGATACCACATTTTCCACCCCCCCCCCCTCTTATCTCAAAACTCAAGGTCAAACTCTTGGAGGAGGAGTATCCACCGTATGAGGTGGGGCTTAGCTTCAGGTTTCTTGAGGAGAAATCGAAGGGAGGCATGATCAGAAAAGACAATGATTTTTTACCTGATAAGATATAGAAAGAATTTTTCCAAGCAAAATACAATATAAAGAAGTTATTTTTCAGTGTTTGTGTAGTTTTCCAGGGCTGGGTCAAGGGTGTGTGAGGCATACGCAATGACACGATGAGCCTTCTCAACCCTTTGTGATAAAACTACCCCAACTGCAATGTTAGAGGAGTCACACATAAGCTCAAAGGGGAGCTCCCACCTTGGTTGTTGAATGATGGTAGGTGATGTAAGACTTCTTTTTAGTGAATTGAAAGCATCCTCACAATTTTTATCAAACACAAACTCAGAATCAATTTTTAATAACCGGGACAAGGGAAGTGTGATCTTACTAATGTCTTTAATGAATTAGTGGTAAAAACTAGCATAACCTAAGAACGATCGCACCTCATTGACACATTTTGGATATGGAAGGGTTTAAATTAATTCAATTTTTTATTTATCCACTTGAATTACCTCTTTTTAAATAACATTATCAAGAACTATCCCTCGTTCAACCATGTAATAGAATTTCTCGTAATTTAATACAAGATTTTTTTCTATGAAACGACGGAGGATAAAACCTAGGGGAACAAAAAAATCATAAAAGGAAGTTCCATAAACCATAAAATCATCCATAAAAACTTCCATACAATTCTCTAGGTACTCTGAAAATATAATCAACATACAATGCTAAAAAGTACCAAGAGAATTAAAAATACCAAAAGGAATCCTTCTGTATGAAAATGTGCCAAATAGATAGGTAAATGTTGTCTATTATTGATCATCAGGGGATATATGGATTTAAAAATAACCCGAATATCCATCAAGAAAACAATAATGGGACTTACCATCCAGTCGTTCTAGCATTTTTTCAATGAAAGGTAGAGGAAAGTGGTCCTTTCGCGTGGCTTGATTCAGTCGATGGTAGTCAATATAGACTCACCAACTATTTTACACACGTGTTGGAACCAATTTATTACTTTCATTAGATATTATTGTTATTCTAGTTTTTTTAGGAACAATTTGCACTAGGCTAACCCATTTACTATCAGATATAGAATAAATGATCCTCGTAGTAAGTAATTTACTGACTTCCAATTTTACCACTTCAATGAGAGTGGGATTCAACCAGCATTGAGATTTTATTCTGGGTTTATCCTCATCATCCAAAAGTATATGGTGCATATAAATAGATGGGCTAATCCTGGGAATATCATCCAATGTCCATCCTATTTCCTTTTTAAACTCTCTCAAAAGGTTGAGTATTTTCATTCTTACTATGGAGAGAGGTTATTGGCAATAACAACAGGAAATTGGTCAATACCCTCAAGATATACATATTTTAAATTAGATGGAAGTGGTTTTAATTCCAACATCAGAGGTTTTTGGACTGAAGGAGTGAATTTAGGAGGAGTGAGGTCCATCAAACTATCTATCTTCTCATGCTTATTATCTAAAGATAGAGAATCTATTGAAATGCAATTTGTAGAATCATCGACGGTCATGGGTGAAGAAGAAGAACAATGAATCAGAGTATGGTTTGAGGAGAGAATTGTGTGTGTTTGTATCATTTGATATCACATCCATTGAATAGACTGGAAGAGTGTATTTCTCTTCAATAGGTTGTTTCATAGACTCCAGGATGTTAAAACTTACCTTTTCCCCACCAAACTCCACGGACAGTGTATTGTTGTGAACATTGATGATTGTCTTTACTGTTTTGAGGAATGGACACCCAAGTATGAGAGGGTGATGTCCTTGGGTTTAGGTATCTTCCATCTCAATAATATAGAAATCAGCAGGGAAGATGTGATTCTTCACTCTTATAAGGACATCCTCAATCACTCCTGTTGGATTCATTTTACTCTGGTTAGAAATTTTCACGAAAATACATATTTATTGAAGCTCTCCAACCTGTAGAGAAGTCTATGCGGAGCGAGGTATTAAAATAATGTTAACTTGGACATCCTCAATCACTCCTTCTATGGGTGAAAATATCTTTAAGAAATTTGGCATATCGAAGGATTTGTTTAACTGTATCCAATAAAATAATGTTAACTTGGACCTTTTTAAATTTATCCATTATTTCTTTATCAATGTAATTATCAAAATTCATCTTAGATGTGAAGAGTCTTTGGGGGAAAATAAGATGAATGGATTGATCATTTTAATCATTAATGATAACTGGATTACCATTTTTATCTTTTTTTTCATTACTTGAAATTTTTTACGGTTGGGAAAGAGAGTTTTCAAGAGGGGGACATACCTATTGTGCAGAATTAGTAGAATGATAGACTTATTTACCATTATGAAGTGTAACTACACATACATTACCTTTGTCCTTTGGATTGGAAATGGGTTAGGATGGTAGTTGTCTATAACCTTGCATCTTAAGCTCACCAATGGTGTTTTCCAACTTCCCCACTTGACTTTGTAGGTCTTGAATTTATGATTGTGTGTTCTGTTGAAAATGGAGGTTCTGGGTTTCCATTTTCTTTACCATGTCCTCGAGACTTGTTTCATATTTGGGAAGAGGAGGATTGTTTTTAGATGTTTATGGATATAAAGTTTGCCAACCTTGTCCTTGTTGATACCAAATATTCTTAGGGTAGCTTGAGTTTCCTCATTATCGATAATGGGGTTGTGTTTTCCACACGGGGTTTGGATTTAGCTTGAATGGTTCTTTATTGAAGGGAGGTGCTTGTTGGAATAGACAACCTGGGAACACGGCTGCAGAAGACTCTGGAGAATCTTGAAGTTGTGGGCACTGGTTAGAAAAATGAGTATTGTCTGAGAAAATACCACAATGTAATGGAACTGAAGAAGAGTGTGAGTTACCTTGTTCCTGAGATAATTTCCATATAAGGGTATGCATCTCATAAATCTTATTATCTACCTTTTGTTCTAGGCTTGAATGACTTACCTCAAGAACTCTTCGGGTTCGTACAATTACTCATGTACCAAATTATTGTGAATTTTGAGCCATGTTGGCTATTAAGTCATGAGCGGTGGAAAGAGTTTTATAAACTAGGGCACTACCATCTACAAAATAAATCATTACACGATCCATGGGGATAATTCCCTCAAATAATTATTGTATTAATAGTTGTTCACTAATATGGTGTTGGGGACAGCTTGAGCAAAGTCTTTTGAATCTCTTCTAGTATTCATGAAGGGTCCCTCCTTTTGATTACCTAATTCTATAGATTTTTTTCATAATTTATGTTGTTAGGGATTCATGGAAGAAATTCTCTAAAAAGAGTCTTTTAAGGTCATTCTAACACCCAATAATGGTAGGTAAATAGTATATCCAATCTTTGGCTACAACATCAAGGGATAAAGGTAAGTCTCTAAACTTAATTAGGTCCTCAGATACATTTTGAGGTTTCTTGGTGGAGCACACTACGTGAAACTCCATAAGTTTTTTATGAGGGTCCTCACCAGAAAGACTATGGAATTTAGGAAAAAGGTGGACGATGCATGATCTCAACTCAAAGTTGGCTACTTCATCAGGATATTGGATGTACGCAGGTCGGTACTCCACGTCCTGGGTGGTCATCTCTTTTAAGGTTCAATTATTTGCATTCATATTTTCTTGGGTTGGATTGGGTTAAATTTTTGATTGGTTTAAGACCACTTGAGGTTCCACAAGGGTTTACTCAGTGTTACTTGATTGACCTACTCTAGAATCCCTGATTTGTGAGTGAAGTATCATTTCAATTTTAGGGTCAAATTCAAGAAATATTTCTTTTTTTGATCGTGCAAATGAGTTGTGAAACTTGTTTGTTTTTATTTGGATTGAATATGGATAAAATAATTTAATAAGGGTGAAAAAATAATAGAATTTTATACTAAATAATTATATAGATATATATGGAGAATAAGAAGAGATAGATATAGAGAGAGAGATAAAGAACACACCAAAACAACCAAAAATCGAAACAGAAAACTAAAATTAATACAATCAAATGGGGTGGGCTATTGAAAGGAGTACTAATTAAGAAGTAAAATAAATAAATAAAATGAAATAAATAAAAATGATATTGGCTCCCCAGAAATAGTGCCAAAATTTGATCGCATTGTAGAGCGCATCAAATTAGATATGTATTTTTAACTAGAATTTCTGCAATATAGCAGCTACCCTAGGTCGTCTCTCGACAGAGACTTAGATCATTAATTACAAGATTTAGTTCTGATTATTAAAGTAAAAAAAGGAAATGGGGTTTTATAATACTTGGGTTTTATGATTAAATATGACAATAGAAAATGAGAGCGATAAAACAAAGTATAAGTAAACAATATTAATTGAAAGTGATCAACCCAGGGGAGTATCGTGATGCTCATCCTTCGTCACTTCAAGAGAGAGGTTATATATCTTTTAACACTTGGTTTATAACACCTATTACCATAATTTTACAGATTTTATTCTAGGATACCTCTTAGGGTTCAGTCAAAAACACACAATGATTCACCAGACACCGTCGATGATTGGGTGATTTGTGTTCGACATCATAACTGAAACTCACAAAGGAAACAGAAAAAGAACTCGATGTGTTGTCCATGTGTTTATGTTATTTAATTGTGATACTATGAAATAAATATACATGACCTTGACGGTGCTTTTGTGATTTTAATTGACCAATATAAACCACACAAACACCGCAATTGAAAGGGGAAAAGGAAGTGGTGAATGGTGTGTGAAACATCACATGAATGGGTACCCCCAAACATGATCATATGAGTTGAGAATGACATAACAATACATAAATAAATAAATTCATAATATAGGATGATGAAAAACAACATAAAACCTGAAATTAAAAAGATAATTCAAATATTACAAACATGAAGCTTGGGATCTACATCACATTCCACCACGGGTGACCACAAGGGGTTCAGAAATCCATGGGAGGGGAGGAAGAAGATGATGTTGAAGTAGCACTTCCCATAGCCTCAAAAACATCTAGGGATGATGAGAAGACACCATTGAGACTCAAAAATTATAGAACCTTACCTCTTGGTCGAACTCCCAAATGGGCTGCCCAAGGTGCCAACTTATAGGCAAAGTGGGAAGTGGTTTTGGGCACCCTGATTTCACAAATCTTTTTGGTATATGGTTTTGTCCAGTAATACAATATTAAATAAATTTTTAAAAAACTATAGAGTTCTTGGCTGACACCTTTTATACCTCCATGTAAATTTTGGCGTCTAGATATGGAATTTAATTAGAGATATTTCCAAAATATATATGAAAAGTTTTGACCCCATGAAGATTCACTTTATTGGACAGATTAGTTTGTATGGTCCACTTAATGGATGAATTGGGCTTTGGTTTATTCATATTAAATGGATAATAATTAAATTTTGGACCATCCCACAATGTTTCATCCCATTTGAATGCACGGTTAAGAAGCAAGATGTGTTTTAATCCACTAGTGTGCTTGGATCATGTGAAGATTGGCCCATATTTCTTGGACTTTATCATGGGTCCTCCAAATCACCTCTACCTACAATATAATTATCAAAACAAGTGAAATTTCCATTTTTAATAGTGTTAAACACAAAATTATTTAATAAAAAATGGAGTCAATTTTTTTATTATACTTGTTATTTTCAATACAAAACCAGTTTAATACATTGGTATAAGGGTGAAATAAAACAGTGAATCATGGTGCGATCAGGACTTACTAATTAATGAATCAAAATTTTATTATTCAGGTTGTTAAGAACAATCAAGAAAACCTTTTAGCATAAGGTAAAGGATCCTCTCACTCACTTTTTTTCAATAATTCTCACTATGTTGTGTCCTTTTATTTGTAATTTATAAGGATATGGTTTGTTTTCTCACCTCTCCCATACTACCCTCATGATATATATAAATAACTAGGTACCCCTTTACCTCTCATTAATCCCTCTCAATAACACCTATTACCATGCCAAAATATTTGTAAGGGGTTTCTCATCTCACTTTAAATTCCATGATATTTCCATTATTCATCACTTATTTCGTGTATGTGGTGTATGTGTACTGCCTATAGATGTATAAAATCATGATTTTCCTTATATTCATGGTATTTAATGATTCAATTGATGGTTATTAACTTTTGGTCATATGATTAGATTGACTTTAGTGTGGTAAGGAACATTGTCTCATTTTCCATTTTGTTGTGACTTACATTGTATTGTGCACCTAATAATTCTTATGTGGTGTACCTATTTCCCATTTGAGATCACTTTTAGTTTTAAATTACATTTCTATTAGATATCCATATTCTGGTTTCATGGATACGATTATTGTCTTAAGCAGTATGCCCTTTTACATATGGTTTTTATTTGGAATATTGTTTTAACTATGAAAATGTTGACGAATCTATATCCTCTATTCTATGCTGGTAATGTAAAAGAATATTGATATTGTATTGAATCTATGTTTAAATAATGATTTGGACATATAGTGATGGGTGGGGGCCTCTATAGCCCCTTGATGCATCGACAGGTCTCATGAGACAATCAGTTGGAGACAAACCCTTTGAGTTTGTTTCCAAAAATTAGACGTGTTTCTACCCCCAGACTTAAATCATTTCGACATTATAGTGGTATCATGTTCCAGATACATGACATCCAAATAATAAATATTCCCTTTATTCATTATTAATTATTACTATCCAGTAGGTTTTCACTTTGACAAAATGTATGGATGCTGTTTTATTCTCTATTTATTAATGGTGTGAGTTTTTCATTTATTCACCATTTCATATTGACTATGCCAAGTTATTTATGATTAAGTTATTATTGATTCATTCTTCCTTTATTCTTAACACTTAATGATCATTTTATCTCACACCTTTCATTTTTTTACCTTCAACAGGTTATGAAGAGGAAATCATTTACTATGTTTCTGTGGATGCAGTTTTTAGTTTTTTTAGGAATTGTATTTTGTTACCTTTTCCAATGTAATTTGAGTTACATATATGTATATAGTTTCTTTAAGACTACTAAACTAATCATGTCTTCAGGATTTCATTCCTTTAAACATTCCAATGTAATAAGTAATGCATTGGATCTGGTCTAGAGGGGTCGGGGTGTTAAAATTGGAATCAGAGGAAGTTTAGTAGAAACCATAGAAACTAGATTAGAAAATGTAGATTTGGGAACAAATCTTTAAGGAAGTATTTTAAGAAAAACATACAATAACATATTGTAATTTTGGTAAGTAATAGATTATGTGAATATTTCTAGCAAATATATCCCTGTCTGGATACAAATAGGTAGAGGTTGCTCTGGCATAGATGTACCTAAGAGTGAAAAATATGACAAGGAGTTTCAAGCTTGACCTAGGGTATCCTATTACATGACAATGGGCCATGCTACACTATTGGTATTGACACTCCCAAGTGATAAGTTTAAGATAATTCACATTTTATTTACAATCCATTATAAAGGATGTTAATGTAATCTTTTCCTCAAAGAAACCATGTTTATGAGATTAGCTATACATATAATTTCAATCTATGTTATGTGAATTTATATTTGATATTCATAACCTAATCTTGTGTATGATATTATTTAGAAATGGAACCTAATGGAAGAAGGGGAATCAATACTCATGGACAATTTAGGGATTTCCCCACTGATCAAGTCAACACAATCAATATCGAATCATATCATATCATGACCATATTGGGACAAATTACTTAGGTTGTGACAAATAAACATGATACACCTATGTTGGATTGTTTCATGTAGTAGGATCCCCCATATTTTCGTGGGACTACTAATCCAACGGTAGCTGAGAAGTGGATCAAGTCCCTTGAAAAGGTATTCATGGCATTAAAATATAATGAAAATGAAAAGGTAGTGCTTGCATTATATTATCTCAACGGCGATGCAGATCAATGGTGGTCCTTGATCTAGAATACCACAGAGGAAGAAGAAATGGAAGATATTGAATGGAGGACTTTTAAGGAAATATTTTTTAAAAAATATTTCCCTCATGAGCAACAAACCAAAATGAAGATGAAATTCCTTAGCTTAAAGAAATGGGAAGAAGACAGTGTCACAGAGTATAAGGCCACCTTCATAATGCTAGACAGTTATTCCATAGATTATGTATGTGACTGAAAATACAATATTAATCGTTTCTTTGAAGGTATTAAGACAATTCTTCGAAAGGAACTAGTTTCTCAAACATTTTCATCATATGATGAAATTGTATCAAGTGCCATCAAAATAGAGAATGAATTTTCTAGATCAAATTTTTTCAAGTAAAACAAAGATAAGAAGTAGTACTCTGATAATCAAGGAAAATGTGAAGTGCCAAAGAATAACACGGGAATAAAGAAATTCCCATTATGTGAGAATTTTGGAAAGAATCATCCCAGGAAATACTTGAAAGGAATGGGAGTCTACTATAAGTGTGGGGAAATGGGTCATCGATCTAATGAATGCAAGGCGAAGAAACAATTCAATGATGTTCAATTTTATAATTTTAGAGAGATGGGACACTATTCAAGTGAATGTCCTAAGAGACAAGGAAACTTTCCTCAAAAAGGCCATGATAGCAAGGGAAATATTATGCGATTACAAACATAGAGGTTGAAGTTTCTAATGATGTGGTGAAAAGTACATTAATTGTTTCCTCAAACTTGGACAATGCATTATTTGATTCTAGATCATCGCACTCATTTATATATTTCTAGTTTTCCAAGAAAATTATATATGTCCAATTTGATTTAATAAATGAGTTTTCAGTCAAATATCCTAAGGAATGTATCATTGCAACAAAGGTGTGTCTATCAGTCCCCCTCATTACACATTAATATGATTTAGTTTCAAACCTTATCATTATACCAAAGTTTGACTTTGATATAATTCTCAGTATGAATTGGCTATCAAATTATGCTGTAAAGATCTATTTCAAGAAGAAGTAAGTTACAATTTTTTAAAATGGTCTCGAATACCTTATCTTTAGAGAAGATACATCATCATGTGATTCTTATCTATATCCACCCTCATTACCCTACTAAATGCAGTTCTTAGAGAGGAAGAGAACCCAATATCTATGGGTGAAGAAAGAAATCTTTGAATTTAAGATGTACATATAGTGAAAGAGTACATTGATGTATTTCTAGAGGATTTACCAGGACATCCTCTATAGGAGGAAGTTGAGTTCTCTATAGATTTAATTCCTAGTGCAAGACCTATATCAAAGACTCCCTATATAATGGCCACTATGGAATTTTTGGATCTAAAGAAACAACTAGAGTAATTGAGTGACAAAGGATTTATTTGACCTAGTGTTTCTCTATGGGTAGCCCATGTCCTCTTTGTTAAGAAGAAATATGGATCCATGAGGCTATGCATTGATTACAAGGAAATCAATGCTATTACAATAAATAATAAGTATCCTCTGTCATGAATTGATGATTTTTTTTATTAAATTGATGGAGAACAATATTTTTTAAAGATTGGACTTCAATCTAGATATCATCAGTTGTGTGTAAGGAAGGAAGATATTCCAAAGACGACATGGTGAACTAGGTATGAGCATTACGAGTTTACAGTGATGCCTTTTTGGACTAACTAATGCACCCTATGTTTTCATGGATTTAATGAATAGAGTTTTCAAGGAATATATTGATAACTTTGTTATGGTATTTATAGATGATATCCTAGTATACTCTAAAATCTATGAATACCATGAAATTCACTTGCGGATTATTTTAAAAACTCTTAAAATAAATGAATTATATGGGAAGTTTTGAAATTGAAAATTCTAGCTTCAATCAGTTTATTTTCTAGGACATATTGTCTCTAAGGATGGAATCCTAGTTTATCCTATGAAGACAAAGAAAATCCAAGAATGGGCCATTCCAACAAACATAATCGAGGTATGTAGTTTTATTGTGTTAGAAGGTTACTATCGGTATTTAATTCAGAATTTCACCTGATTGGATAACCCACTAACAAAGCTCACACATAAAGGGGTTAAGTTTGTATGGATGAAATAATGTACATAATGATTTGAAGGATTGAAAATAATATTGGTCAATGCTCCAATTTTCACTCTTCCATATAGAAATGATGGATTTTTGATATAAATTGATGCATCAAAAAATGGATTGGGTTGCATCCTTATGAAAAATGATAAATTTATTAATTGTGCATCATGTAAATTAAAGACTCGTGAGAAAAATTACCCAACTCATGATCTTGATTTAGAATCTGTAATCTTTGCTCTAAAAATATGGATACATTATCTCTACAAAGAAATATGTGAGATATTCATTGATCACAAGAGTTTGAAATACATTTTTACACAAAAATAACTCAACATGAGGCAAAGTAGATGGCTTGAGATACTCAAATATTATGATTTTTCAATACACTACCACCCCGAAATAGAAAATAATTTGTAAGATGTATTAAGTAGGAAATAACATGTAATCCTGGACCAAATGAGGATTGAGAGAGATCTTATATTCATGGATCTACTAAATATGGATATGGAAATTTTTAAGTAAGGGGAAACATCTTTCGTCCTTCAAATGATTGCTAAAACATATTTACTAGAGAAGATAAAAATCTCTCAATCTGATGATGAGAATTTTCATAAGAAAATTAATGCTATCAAGGATGGGAGATTGGTAGAATTCATGTATGAGGAAGGAGTTTTGAAATTTGGTAAGAGGTTATGCATTCCATTAGTACCTAAGCTAAAAGGGAACTATTAGATGATGCTCATAGATCAAATTTATCTATACACCCGAGTAACACAAAGATGTATATAGATATGAAGGAATATTTTTGGTGGGATAATATGAAGTGAGAAATCACTGACTATTTGTCAAGGTGTCTAGTTTTACCACAAGTGAAGGTAGCGAGACAATATCCTAGAGGGGTGATGAAACCTCTACCTATTCCTATGTGTAAGTGGGATGGAATTACGATGGATTCTTTCACCAGACTTCCAAGGACACCTAGAATGAATTATGCAATATGGGTAATTGTTGATCATCTTCCAAATCAGCACATTTCCTTTTTGTAAGAGAGGATTTACCACTTGAGTGCCTGGACAGAATTTATATTAATTAAGTTATAAGACTTCATGGTGCACCTCTATATATTTTGTCTGATCGAGATCCCCGGTTTACATTAAAATTTTTGAAAAATCTCTAGAAGGCTTTGGATACTGAGCTTCATATGAGTACTTCTTATTACCCCAAACTGATGGCCAGTCTAGAAAGACAATTCAAACACTGGAAGACATGTTGAGATCATGCTCTATTGACTTTCAAGGTATGTGGGATCAATAATTTCTATTGGTGGAATTTTCGTACAATATTATTTTCCATTCTAGTATTCAAATGGCTCCATATGAAGCATTATATGGAAAGATATGTCGAGCTATAACTTGTTGGGACGAAGTTAGTGAGAGAAAACTTATAGGCCCAGAAATTATTGAAGATACCACGACAAATGTAAAGACAATTCAATCCCATATTATAGAAACCCGAAGTAGGAAGAAGAGTTATGCTGACAACCAAATAAAGGATTTGGAATTAAAAAAGGTAGATCATGTCTTTCTGAAATTTTCTCCATGGAAGGGTGTCTTAAGGTTTGGTAAGAAATGGAAACTGATCCCAGGTACATCGGACCATTTGAAATTCTGGAAAGAATCAGAGTTATAGATTACCATTTAATAATTCCGCCAAGTCTCTCCAAAGATCATGATGTGTTCCATGTTTCATTTTTGAAGAAATACATGCTAGACCCAATGCATGTACTCACCTATAAAGAAATAGAACTGGAACCTGATTTGTTATACTGTGAAGAGCCTATCGGGATTCTTGACACAACGGAGCATGTATTGAGAAATTGGACAACTCGTCTAGTAAATGTTCTTTGGAGAAACCATAATATGGAGGAAGAAACGTAGAAACCTAAGGATGTTATGAAGAAGAACCACCCACATCTTTTTGAAGGATTTTTTAACTGAAAAATTTTGAGGAAGAAATTTCTGAAGGAGGGAATAATATAACACCTCAATAATTTTGTGGTGTGTTTCTCTTAAATAAATTCTATTAATTAGGTGGAATTTTTTTATAAAGAACTGATTTTCTTTGAAACAAAACTTGGTTATTTAAGATATAGTCATAACCTAGCCTTTAATCTTAAATTTTCCACTTTTGTGTTTTGAATTTTGCAAAATGGACGTTCACACTTGTAATCAGGATGATATTTAGAGTCTAATAGAATTGATATAATTTTCGGTAAATAGTAACCTACCATTGTTAAAAGTAACCTACCATTATGAATAGTAACTCACCCTTATGAATAGTAATATGCATCTTATAAATGTTATTCGTACCCATGGATTTATAAATAAATTTAGGCATCTTAAAAATGAAGATGAATATTTTAGGTGTTTATATTTTTTGATTAAATAATTATTTTAATTAAAAATTAAATTTATTATATTTAAAAAATTATTTCTAAAAAGGGGAGTTCGTTTTTGGATTCTACAAATTGAAAAATGGTTAGGGTGATTTTTTGGTATTTTTCTGAAATAATTGAATTTTTGGTGAATAGTAAAAACATTAATTTACTGTATAAATACATTATAATTTAAATTAACTATTCCTAGCATCATGAGTGATGTAAGCACCCTAATATCTAACTCACATGTTTAATTTACTATTATTGGTGATGGAATACTCACTGTTTCTTTTCTTGCGAAGAAATAATAAATTAATGATTATAATATTATGATTACCCTCCTCCCCTCTACTATATAAACCACCCTCACCCCCTCTTCCTCCCACACCATTCAAGCTTCAATACTTGCCTAAATTAGACCAAATACTCTTCCCAAGATTTCTCCCCACGTACAAGGCCTTCTGGTCTCACCAAAAGGCAAAAAACAAAGGTCTTAATGAGTTTCTCAAGGAGGAGTACTCAAGAGGTGAACCTCTCTTCATTTTTCTTTCAATTTCTTTTACAAGTTCCATTATTTTGTTCTCTATTCTCCCTTAAACTAATAAAAATGAAATGATAATTCTATTACCTTAAATGTACTATATTTTCATTATGCTAAAGTAATTTTTTGTCATAATATCTCCTTTTCCCCTCCTATTATACTATAAATGCAAACACCATTCGAGATGTGTTAATTTATCACACTCAAGGAAGACAGGTTTTCAATTTGCATTTATATCTTCAATAATGTTCATGAAACCATTTTAATGGTTGAAACATATCATAATATATGTATTTTATCTTTTTTAATGTTCTTTAATCCTTACACACTAATAATATGGAATAATAATACAAAACAAGTTCATTGTGCACAAAACCGCTAGGCTAAATCCAAGCGTTTATCATTAACTTATCGAATGAGTCATCCTCATGGTATATAACCAAAATTATTATAATATAATTTATATCTATTTAATTTCTCTAATAATTTATATTAACAATTATATATTTTTATCAAAATTTCAAATTAACTTCCATTCATGAATACAAGTAAACAGATCATGAAAACCAAGGAAGAAAATACTTCCAAAACAATAAAAATGAATCTCGTAAACCCATAAAAAAGGGAATAAATGAACCTAATATGATTATAAAATATAGATTATATGTTTATGGGGTTATGTATTTACTAATTAATGAATCTAAATTTTATTATTATGGTCGTTAAAAACAATCAATAACACCTTTGAGCATAAGGTAAGGGATCCTCTCACTCACTTTTATTCAGGAATTATCACTATGTTTTGTCCTTTTATATGTAATTTCTAATGATGAGGTATGTTTCCTGACATCCCCCATACTTCCCTCATGATATATAAATTATGGGATACCCCTTTACCTCTTATTAATCCATCTCAAGAACAACTGTTACCATGCCGAAATGTTTGTAATGGGTTTCTCATCTCACTTTCAATTCTGTGAGATTTCTATTATTCACCACTTATTTCTTGTATGTGGTGTATGTTTGATGCCTATATATGTATAATATCAATATTATCCTTATATTAATGGTATATAATTATTCAATTGATGGTTATTAACTTTTGGTCTTACAATTCGATCGACTACATGTGGTAAAGAACATTGTCTGATTTTCCATTTCGTTGTGACTTACATTGTATTGTGCACCTAATAATTCGTATTTGGTGTACCTAATTACCATTTGATATCATTTTAATTTGAAATTACATTTATATTAGATATCCAGATTCTGGTTTCATGGATATTATTATTGTCTTAAGTCGTATACCTTTTCACATACGAGGTTTATTTGGAATATCGTTTTAACTATGATATGTTGATGAATCTGTATCCTCTATTCTATGCGGATAATGTAAAGGAATATTGATCTTGTTTTGAATATATTTATAAATAATTATTTTTAAATTTATTAATGTGTGGGGTCCACTATACCCCCTTTATTCATCAACAAGTTTCATGAGACAATCAGTTGGTGACAAACCCTTCGATTTTGTTTCCAAAAATCAGAAGGGTTTCTACACACAAACTTAAACCATTTTGACGGTATAGTGGTATCATGTTCTAGATACATGGTTTCCAAATAATAAAAATTATCTTTATTCATTATTATTTATTACTATCCAAGAGGTTTTCACTATAACAAAATCTATTGATGCAGTTTCATTCTAAATTTATTAATGGAACAAGTTTTTCATTTATTCATCATGGAATATTGACTATGCTAAGTTGTTTATCATTCAATTATTATTGATTCATTCTTCGTATTTTTTTAACCCTTGATGATAATTTGTGATCACCCCTTTCATTTTTTTACCTTAAATAGGTTATTAAGAGGAAATCATTTACTGAGTTTCTGTGGATGTAGTTTTTCATTTTTGTTATGTATTGTATTTTGTTACCATTACCAATGTAATTTGAGTTACATATATGTATCTAGTCTATTAAAGAATACTAAACTAATAATTCCTTTAGGATTTCATTTTTTTAATCATGCCAATGTAATATGTAATTTACAGTCTCTGTTCTAGAGGGTTTGGTGTGTTACATTTAAGTTCTTTTGGAAAAAAGAATTTAAATAAAGTTTCAAATAATTAAAGAGATGATTGGTTAATGAACTGGTGTTAACTTTACAATTGAGAATATATGTATTCATGATATATAGTGATGCATTGAGTAAGGAACTTAGATGTGTCCTCATATAGATATATGGAGTTATTAGATATGCATCAAGGTGGTTACATATTCATGAACATAATTATCCAACCCATGATCTAGAGTTAGTAGTTAAAAACATTTCACTAAATATGTGGAGGAATTACCTTTTTGGTGAAAATGTTAAGATATATATGGATAAAAAGAGCTTGAAATACATATTTTCATAGAAATATATCAACATGTGAAAAATCATATAACTATAGATACTCAAGGATTATTATTGTTCGATAGCCTACCACATTTGGAAGTCGAATAATGTAGTTGATGTGTTGAGTATGAAAGATCATGCAATTTTGACTAAGTTGAGGATTGATAAAGAAACTATATGTATGTAATTTAGTAAATTTGTATATGGTAATTATTAGGTAATGATAAGAATCAATCATTTTCCAAATTATTGCCAAAAACTCCATATTGGAAAACGTAAAACTTTTCTGGCTCATGGATTAGAGTTTACAAAAGAAATTTAATGATTTAAATGATGTAAAATTGATGTATTGTATTTATGAATACGATCTGTAAAATTATGAAAAGTGGTTATATGTTCTATCCATACCTAATTTGAAGATATAATAATTAGATATTCCCATATAAAAAATTTCTCAATACACCCTAGTAGCACTAAAATGTATCAGTATTTATAGGAACATTTTTTTAGGATAATATGAAATGGTAAATTGCAGACTATGTATCAATAAATTTGTTTCTTCAATAGTTAAAGGATAAGAGACAACATATTAAAGTATTAATGAAATCTATACCTATTCCTGTGAACAAATGGGATGATTTTACGATAGATTTTTTCATTAGATTTCCAAATACTCTGAAAATGAATGATGTCTTATAGGGTATGTTTGATCACCTTTCCAAGTCCCCACATTCTATTACTATAAGGGAAGATATACCTATTGATTTCCTCACATAGATCTTTATTAATGAATTTATGATACTTCATGGTAAACCACATTTTATTGTATTTGAGCATGACCCATGGCATACATAGAAATTATGGAAACATTTTCAGAAATATCTCGACATCAATCAATATTTTAGAACTTATTATCATCATCTGATAGATAGATAGTATGAAAGGAATATTTGGGATTTAAAATACAACTTTAGGTCATGATTATTTGAATTTCAAGGTATTTGGGATTATTATTTACCTTTTTTGTGATTTTTATATAATAATAGCTTCCATTCAAGCATTAAAATGGAACCATATAAAGAATTGTATAAGAAAATATGTCATGCACCACCATTTTTTTGATGAAGTTGGTGAAAGGAATCTTTTAGGACTACAAATTATTGAGGAGACAATGGTGAAAGTTATAAAAATTCAGAGCCATATCAAGGCAACTCAAAGTAGAAAAATGGGCTATGCAGATAGAAAAAGGAATGATTTAGACTTTGAAGTGGGAGATTATGATTTTTAAAGGTAACTCCATGAAAATATGTTATAAGGTTTGGAAATAAATGGAAACTAAGTATAAGGTATACCAATCCTTTTAAAATTTTGGAATGAATTGGTATTGTAGCTTACTATTTGAAAATGACACATAGCCTCTCTAAAGTCCTTAATGTGTTCCTAATATCTTTATTAAAAAGTAAATTCCAGACCCCACACATATTCTCACCTCTAAATAAATATAATTGGAACCTGATTTATTTTACAATAAAGATCCTATATATATTCTTGATATTATGCAATAAGTTTGAGGAATCAGATGACTTGGCTAGTAAAGGTACTTTGGAGAAATCATAAGATGGAAGAGGAAATGTGGGAACCTAAAGAAGTTATAATAGGAACTATAAAAAAATAATGTGTTAAATATCTATAAATTTTAAGGATAATTTTTTAAAATGAGGTAATAATTTAATATCTAATATTTTATTCTAGTATGTAATCTTTTTTTTTTGAAGAAACTATAACACAATACACATAGATTTATCTAAGAATGTGATTAAAACCTAAATTCACAATTTTTTGAAATTTAATTTTAAGATATGAATTTAATTTTTGAAATCATTATGTCAAAATTATCATTGGATTAATTTTTTATATTTTTCAGATATAGTTTATTTTTAGGTGAATAGTGAAAAAGCATTGATTTTACAAAACTGTCAATTTTATGAAATTATAATGATATAATAATAACTTTATTTTTTATGAAAACTTGTATTTATAGACCAAATATATATTGAATAATTTATATAAAAATATAAAAATATAATTTTTAACTTATAAATATATTCTGAACATTTTGGAAGTCTATGTAATGTTTTTCTTCAAATAAAATCTATTATTAATTCATCAATTTTAATAAAGTATTTCTAAGGATAATTTAGATTTTTTGGGATTTAAAGAAAAATAATTCACATTTTATTTAATATAGTCCAATTAATTCTATTATAATCGATATTATACTTTTTTTTGTAAAATCATTTTTATACTTAGAAAAGAATTTTTCTAGAAAACCATTTTTCATCACATTTTTTGGGTTCTTTTAAAACAAATAATTTCTTCTAATTATAGAAAATAAATTTGATAAACCTGAATAAATAATTTTATTCATATTTTATAAATTTAGTAATAATTTTACTTTCATTTTTTTCATTATGGATAGTAGCATTGGTAAAAAAAAAGTCAGTTACCATGGTAAGAGTTAAAACATGGTTAAAGTGTTAAAACTGAGATGATAAAGATTAAAATAACTTAAAAACTTGTAAAAATTATATTTTATTGTAATATATATACCCTAAATCATCTATTATTATTATATGAGTAATTTTGGATCCATTATTCTTTAGTAATACATTAATATATTTTCATCTTTTGAAAAATTCCAAGTGTTCCCTCCCCCTCACTAATAAAAGGAAACCACCTGTACTCTCTTTTCAACACTTTAAGAGACACCTATATCTACCAATACCTACCCAAATAAATTATTAACATATATATTCATATCCTAGATTTCCTAGTTTTTTCATAATACCATTATAATTGAGCTTTTTGTATAAATTGGCAGGCGTTTTTCGAAGAAGAGGTATAGTTCTTAGCTGAGTGTTTTCTTTTTTATTTTTTATTTTTCCACCTTAAAAAATCTCTTATAATTTTTTATATAATAACATTAGTATCTCCCATATACTAATTATTTTTCTATGACCCTTTTTCATCAACTTATCCATCCAATGAAAAATAAAAGCATCGCTCGTGCGCACGAATGGGCCACCATCTCCACATAACAGTGTGATTCATATTTCACCACCACCTAACTTAGATAGTTATAAATATGGAACTAATGTTTAAATATTATATTTATGAAATAATTATTATTCTAGAAATATAATTTATCATTTAATTTTTTACTTTTATTACTGTTAAAAAAATGATAACACCCCATGTGTGTACATATGAACTACCCACTTCACGATGTGATGCGATTCATTTTTCATGTTCTCCTTTCAATATATATTATAAATATGTATATAATTAATATATATGATATTTATATAATGATTAAAGTTATTTATATTATATAACCATGATATTATTGAATGTACCAAAACTACTGAACTAAAACATTTATGAAAAATGAAAAAGTTAACACTCGGAAATAACGATTTTAAAAAAGTATTATTAATAAATTTGTGTTAAAATTTTATATTTTGATAATATATGATAATATAAGTTTGTATGTATTTCTTTTAAAAAAGTATATTAAATTTAAATTTATTATATTAGAGTATAAAATAACTTATAAGGCAAGTCTAACTTGAGGTAAGGGTAATTTCATCTCATTTCCACTTCAATGAGACATTTTTTACATTATGAAAAAAAATTATTTTACATGATATATATATTTTCCCTTTGAAATTTAATATCATGGATAAATATTTATTCATGGTATTTTAATTTTTTTATTCAATTATTCTATTAAAAGGGTTTTGATTCAAAAGTCACCAAAAACAGTAATGAGTTTATGTTTCAATCTCATTTTATTTCAGGATTTCTTGTATTCAAATTTACTTTTTGAATATTATTTGATTATAATATTTTAACACCATAAATTTTATTTTACTCTATTTATTTTTGGTTTTATATGTCCATATTCCATTTATTCTCTTATTGGATCAATAATTAATAACTAGGTTTAATGTAAGGGATTTTATTTTTAAAAACATTTACGAAGTTTTCCTTCCAACTATTTTTCTTCCATGTCTACATTTTCATTAAAATGATTTCAATAATTTTTTCCTATTCTCCAAATATTTATTAATTTAATTTTTACCCATACATTAATTTATATAAAAAGGTTTAAAAGGAATCTTCTTTTTGTTTTTTAAATGAGGTAATTTTTAACAAAGGTGTGAATATAATATTTTTTTATCACACACTACCTGAATTAATTTTACCACCATTATAAATAATATTTGCATTAAATTTCCTTTAAAAAAATTTATATTTATTTTCAATGAAAATTTTTTTCTCAATATTTTTTGAATTTTTATTTAAAATGATATCATAATAAAATGAAATTATTCTCTTAATGGAATGAAAATAGTTTTTAAAAGTGATTCATAACTTTGTTAATACCCAAAGTTAAAAGGAATTTACTTTTAAATTATTACTACTATTTTATTTTATAAATGATTGGTTTTAATACAAAACCTTTATTTATGTTTAATTATTCGTATTACACTACTGATAATGAATTATAACTTATTTTGACATCATTCACTTTCTTGTGACCATTCCCTCTATCATTGTCCATTATTAATTAAACATTATTTTTCTCCTTAATATCCATATTTTTAATATCATAGATGTATTTAGAATCATTTCTATTACATTGATGATGTTTTAACCATATACCACTTCTATATATGGTATTAGATGAAATAATCCTATTAAGTAAGATATTTTATTTACTATGGAAATATTTATGTTCCTTGTTATTGATTAAATATGAAAAATTATTTACTTATAAAAAATTTTGAGAATTAGTTATATTCATCATTAAAAATATGAGGAGTGTATAATACATTAAAGTGATGGGTGGTGCCCTATAATATATAGACACTCAATGAATCAATAGGTCTCATGAGAAAAAACCATTTTCTTTCCATATTATTGGGTATATAGTTTAATCATACCCATTTATTAATAATGATGTCTTCGTTAAGAGTCCTTTATGATAAGTGTGACACCCAATATCCGCACTCCTGGATTTAGTGCTAAATAAATAATATTTACTTTTCATTATTTAATACCAATAAAAGTGACCCAATTTCAACCATCCAAAACTCAAAAAAAATCTATCTTTGGATCACTTTCATAATGAAGTATCTTTTAGGTTTAGAGTTTTAGATATTTAGGAAAAAATCATACATATATTTGATAAATAAACAACTCGTAAATAAATATCTATACCATCCCCCAAAATTTCTTCACATCTAGTACCATTATTAGATATATTTTACTTAAAACCTTTATTAGTAACCTAGGGAAAGAAAACATAAGCAAAATTGCGATCTTAGATACCTAATATGGGTAATCAAAATATATATCAATGATTATATAAGAATAACATGAGAATAAGGTCATAAGAACATGAAATTAGCATTGGAAAATTATACCCTGCATATTAAAGATCAAAATCTTGAGTCATAGAATAAATCATGGTAATTAAAAAGATATTAATCATAATGTAACATGATACATGAGATAATAACATCGGGATAATACATGGAATTGTGTCATACACATAATCATAGAAAATAATTTTCGTAATAGTCAATGATTTTTTCCTATATTATCACGGTGAAATGGGTTCACTCCCCAAACCAAAATATTATCCAAGGTTCACTTATAATACTATCATAGTGGGATGGTTTCACTCTATAAACCATTTTAGTATTCAAGTTTCACTCCCAGGACTATTATAATGGACAAGGTCCCACACTTAAATGTGTTCACTCCCCATTCCAATCCTATTTACCTCATGAGATATCATTATATACCCAAATAATTATAGGGAGATATATGTCTCACCCATAATATAATTAAAACCATAAATATGTGTTCCAAAAGAACATAAATCATTAATTATATCAGAAACCATGAAAATAAATGGGTTTCATAAACATTTCAATATAACATAACCCATGGGAAAAGAAAAAGGTTTCTTAAACATTTTTTCATCAACTAAATATAAACCATATAGAGAAATAATAAGATTGTAATTATTATATTATATCCCTAGTGAATCATACTTAACATATAAGTAGATAATCTTAGATCAAAAGATTATTTGGAAATAATAATTGTAATTTTTTTTGAGAAAATGAACCTTTCCATTTTGAAATAACTTTTTTTAAGAGATGCACATTTATAAAGGAAAACATTTTCTTTAAAAACAACCTAGTAAATTTGTATAGGAATATTAAAATCATCAATACGTCATAACTTTTAGAAAATAAACTCAATTATTATATGTTAAAAAAAATCCCTCAGTATTTGTTTTTAGAAAAGTCACAAAGAACCTCATTTATAAAATGACAAAAATATTCCTTTCAAACCATTTTTTAAAAATGAAAAAATGGATAAAAATGATTTTAAAATTTTTTAGGGGAATATTAAAAACCTTTTTAAAACGCCTTTCTAAAACATTTTTAGAAAACATGGACAAGGAAGAGAAACATTCCCCGGGGTATAATTATTTACAAAAAATCCTTAATAATGTTGAGATTGTGAAATAAACCCCTACCACTTTGGTATCATTTTAATCATATGACACGTGAAAGAATGAAATTTATATGGATCTGTATATCCCATAATATTCATGATAAATATCATAAAATACATTCTTGTGAAGTTTATACACCACACAAAAGAAACATTTAGTGTACAAGGCATGTGTCCCATAGAAATAAAAGTGATATTAAAATCCCTTACCTTATGTTTCCCTTAAGTTGAATGTGATTTAACCTCTTGTATAATGGTTTTAAAAAGTTATTATGTTATACCAGAACCATATTCATATTTAAAATATCATATATAATCCTATTATATCATCTTATCACTTTTTTTCTAATAATATTTCCTTATTACCCTTATTTCAGGTGCCAACTGCTTCATTTTCCCATGTATATTTTATCATGAAAGTTATGGTTCTTGCACATAGAATATAGTTATATAATCTATATAATATTATTTATTGTCTAAAAATAATATATATTTATATTCATCTTCAAAGATATAGATAGAAAAAAGAATTACACTATTCAAGGAGATGGTAGGTTGTATGTATGCATGAACGTTGTTTTCATTTTTTCAATGGTTAAAATCAAATAATGGTAAATAATAATTAAAATTTATATAATAATTATTATATATATTATATATAATCATTATTTTAATATTTATAACCATTCATGTAAAATGGCGATGAAGAATGAGTTACATCAGTGTGTGGAGACGGTAAGTCGTACGTACGCATGAGTGATGTTTTCATTTTTTGTAGGATGGAAAAAAATGGAATATTTTTATACCATAATCATAATAAAAATAAATATATTTATGATATTGTATTTAATTATTTATTATGGAAATAACACATGAAAAGAAAGTATAATAAGAAATAAACTAGAAAGATTCGGTAAATATGATTACTTCTTATTCAGAAGACATCCATTAGACATATTCTCAAGGGATACAAGGATGGTATTTTTGAAGTAAAAAAACCTATATAACTGGGATAAGAATGTTGGTAAGAGTAATTTTCAGGACTTGGTCGATCTCTGAGGCTCAAAGTGGTGTGAATAAGTGAGGGAGGAGGTGCCCTTTTGATTTTAATTTCGAATTTTGAACTTGGTCTTTGTAGGTGTGATGTGGCTCAGTAGGATGCAGTATTTCTATGTATTATTATCACTCAACATAAATTGTATTTTCAAATAATAATAATTAAATTTATTATAGGTGTGGTTCACTTTTATAATTGATGTGAGGGGAACTTTTAGAATTTCTCAAAAGATTAAAATTTAATAAGACTATTCTAGAGCTAAATGCTCCCAAATAGCTTATAAATACATAGGATATAAAATTTTAGAACATATACTATCCTATTTATCCTTATTTAATTTTTTTAGAATTTTTTAAAATTTTAATAACATGTTAATCCCATAAAATATAATTATTTTCAACTTTTATTCTATTCATTAATTTGACTTTAAAAAAATCAATACAACAAGTAAAATTCATTAAAAACATTTTTTTAAATCATAAATATGTAATTTTCATTTATAGAATTTTTTTAATCACCTTAAATATCTAAAATCATGTTACTTTTAATATTTCTAAAATCATTTATTTGATTTTTCTCTTAATTAAATTAATATTTTATTAGCATTGCATAAGCGTATAAGGAAATTATATAATTTAAAAAAATATAAATAAATATATATCATTAAAATAAGTTTATTTTGATAAAAATATACATTTTTATTCCTTAAATATTTATTTTAACTCTCATAAATATCATGACAAGACATTTAATATGTTATATTGACTTTTCTAGCATTGTGGAAGCATTGCACAAGTATTTAGATAAGACACTTGTTATATAACTCTAAAAAAATTTAATATGCATAAAAATAATAATTAATACTTAATATCTAATATAAAAGTCTATCATGGACTTATAGTATCCCAATTTGTTTTCATATAAAAAAATTGACTTTTTTAGTGATTTGTAGGCTTTGTGTCAGCACTGAAAATGATTTTCATACTTCTTATGGAAAAATATAATATCTATTTTTTAATTATTATTAAATGATAAATATATAAATATAATTTTATAATACATTTTTCATGAAATAAGGTTAAAAAAATATTACTTCTATGTTTTGGTGTTATAATAAAATATATTTTCTTTCCTAAAAACGGTATTTTTTTTACTATTCACTAACAATTTAATTTCTTCAAAAAAATGTAAAATATTAACACTGATATAAATCTAGTTTTTTGAATCCAGAAATAAATTCCATTTTATGAAGTTTAATTCCTATATGTGATATAAATTAATTTTAAAATAATTGCATAAAATCTGATGAAAATTGATATTTAGAAAAAATGCAGTTTTTCTTAAAAAAGCCTATTTATGTATAGAAATGATTTTATAAAAAATTAAATTATAAATTTTTTTCCAAATAACTTAATTGAATTATTATTAATATAATAGAAATAATTTTCCTATTAAACCATTTTAGAATAAAATAAAACAATGCAAATGGTTGAAAGAAAAATACAGTTTTCAATAAAAATCGATATTTTTCACTATTCATTAGAAAATCAATCTTTTCAGAAAAAATCCAAATATTTCAGCCTAAGATAATTTTTTTATTATGATTTCAAAAAATATATTATTTTTATAAAATAAAAATTATATAAGTTCCAAAAATTAATTATAATATTTACTCATAACAAGAAAGAAAACCCATTTTTGAAGAAAACATATTTCGAAAGCATAAAATAACTTTACTAAAAATTGAGTACATTTTTCATAAGAATTAATAAATTCATTTTTATTGATTATGTCCTTTATATATATATATATATATATATATATCATAATTTGGTTAATAATATTAATACCAACTAATTTAATGGATAGGTTATAATGGTCATATTTAAATAATAATATTTTGGGGTTCGTTTAGGCTCGGTGTTACGTACAATGTAAGATATCAAACATAGTATTATTTTTAAATATTGGGGTGTTAAATTCCCCACCCCCCATTAATAAATTTTATCCACCCAATTTAATCATTCTCTCAGTAACCAAGGTTTTACATTTTAAAATTCCTTTGTGAAAATACCACATCATAAAAAAAGGGTCAATAAAACATCCATTTGAAAAGATTGAAATGGAAGTAGAAAGGTCTTATGAAAAAACACATAATATTTTTACATGTATGAAAAAATTGGTGACAAGTAAAAACATGGATATGGAATAGAAAAATAATTCCCGAGTACTAATAAAGAGTGATAGAGAATAAGATCATGAGAAAGTTAATTGTCACAAAACTATAATTCTGTGATGGATTAAAAGGTCATCGCTTTATCAATAAGAAAATTAAATGGATAATTTTTTTATTTCAAGGTCATGTTTCTATATTTTAGAATTACTTTACCACCTATTCTAAAAAATGAGTAAATATACTTACTTGAAAAGTATAATTCCATCCTATAATTAATTTTCACTACTATCTCGTCATTTTATCCAAATAATGAATATTTAAAATGAATTTTTTCTTGCCTAAAAAATAAAATAAACTTATAATGGATCTCATAATCTACAAAATAATAATAAAATTTTCATCATTTCATTAGGAATAAAAAAATGATAAACACATTATAGTATGATTCCTAAAAAGAATAAACCTTCACATAAGTAAAACTACTTTAATCTCTAAAATTAAATAGTAATACCCAAATTTCAACATAGATCATTCAATAAATAAATATCCTTAAAATTAATTAAAATATTTCAAACTATGTTTGAAAACCAAAAATCATATGGATTTCACCGCATCATCTTTTAAGATAAATTTAGTATTTATAATCCAAAATGTATGTGCCTTAAACATATAATCTATATGATACACTAACCATTTCCATAAAAAACTTGAATCACCATAACTCTACTATAAAATCATATATATCTCCAAAATACAATTAAACCTTTATTTCTAAAATAAAATTACACAATATTCTATTTACCTTAATCAAATAAGGTTTTCAAAATAGTGGACATATTTTGAAATAACATTAATCACTTAACACAAAATCAATTTTAAATTACATGGTTATCTATATGATAAAACATATGCTCTACAAATGAACTTAATTATTATCTATTATATATTTTAAATAAAGAAAAAAAATTTCATACTAAATAGGAAATCATGTAGTCTAGTTGTATGTGATGCACCCTTGTAGCTCTTTGGTTGTGGGTTCAAGCCTCATGGCCTTTTCGAATGTGATATGTTACCAATCGATGTATGGGTTGTTCTTTAACTAAAACTATATTAATATAATTATAGTAACATTTCTAAATTATGAGGAATGTCCTAAAAAATGTAATAACCCATAAATACTACAAAATTAGATATCTTATAAACCATAAAGGATACCAATACCTTTAAACTTATGTCCACCAAAATTAATGGAATTATTCTTAAAATATTATTTCTTGTTAAACCATAGGGTTAAATATATTGATCCTAAAATATCATTAGAATCCTTAAAAATACATCACTTAAAACTTTAAAAGGGGTGTCCAAGACATTTAAATTATGGTCAACATCAAACTTATATACCCATGATAGTATATAAAACTCTTAAGATAACTTCTCGTAAAAACATAATAATTACCAAAGTTTACTAAACTGACCTCTGATACCAACTATAACAGCCCAGAACCTATTATCTCAGATTCAATTCTAAAAACATGAGTTTTACATTTCTTTCTTTGATACCAATAAATGTGACCTAATTTCAAACAAATAAAACTTAAAAAAATTAAATTTAATATTAGATCACTTTCATACTAAAGGATATTTTGGGTTTATATTTTTATATATTTAGGAAAAACTATTATATATCATAGATAAATAAATAATTTGTTTATAAAAATCTATATCATCTCCCAAAATTACTTTCTGTATAACACCCTTATTATACGTACCCTAATTAAAACCTTTCTTCATAATTTGTGTAAAGGAAGCATAATAAAAGGATGATATTAGATTCTCAGTAAGGAAAAAAAGTTATATTAATGATTACATAATAATAACTTGAGTATAAGAGAATATGAACATGAAATTAACATTTGAAAATTATACCATGCATATCAATGATAAAATCTTGAGTCATGGAATAAATCTAAACAATTCATAAAATATGAATCATAAAGGAACTTGAGCAATGAGTGAATAACATTGGAACAATACATGGAATTATGGAATAAACATAAGTATATAAAATCATTTACTTATTAGTCAAGTATTTGTTCCTAGACTATTATATTGGAATTTGTTTACTTCCCAAGCCATCATATTAGTTAATGTCCACTCCCCAGACTATCTTGGTGGACAAGGCCCCTTACTGAAATGGGTTCACTGTCCATTCCATTCCTATTTA
This sequence comes from Viscum album, assembly GCA_963277665.1. NCBI lineage: Eukaryota > Viridiplantae > Streptophyta > Magnoliopsida > Santalales > Viscaceae > Viscum > Viscum album. The sequence continues at coordinate 182,906,476 of OY728155.1, read as the reverse complement.
TATCATGAGATATCATTCTTTAAACAATACATTAGAGGTATATATAATTCCCAAATATAACAAAATTAATTCTATAAATATGTGTGTCACAAGAATTTAAATAATTCATTATATCATAAATTGTGAAAATAAATATTTTTCATGAACATTTCAACATAGCATTACCTGTAGGAGATGAAACAGGTTTCATAAACATCTTTTAATCATAAATATAAATCATATAAAGAAATAATAAGAATGGTATAGTTGTATAATTTCTAAAATACCTCATAATAAACATTAAATGATTTCATCTTGGTTAGAAAATTTATTTTTAAAGATCACTTGGAATAATTCTTCAGAAAACAAACCTTTCCATTTTGAAATAACTTTTTTTAGGATATGCACTTATAAAGGGAAAAAAATGTTAAAAATAACCTTATAAACTTTTAAATTAACATTAATCTCACTTAGGCTTCATGAATGTGGGAAAATATGATCCTTCCATATAAGTCAAAAAAACATTCCTTTGGTATTTTTGTAAGAAAAGTCACAAAGAACCTTGTTTATAAAATGAAAAAAAAAGATTCCTTTCAAACCATTTTGTAAAAATTAAAATAGGGGTAAGAATTATTTTAAAAATTTCAAGGTGGATATTAAAAATAATTATGTTTTATAGAGAACGTTTATATATAAGAGAAATATTTCTTAGTAAAAAATTTAAACACAAACAATCTCGAATAATGATGAGATTGTGAAATAAACTCTTACCGCTTTGGTATCATTTATATCATAAGAACCATTGAATAAATAACTTTAGATAGATATTTATATCCCATAATTTTCAGGATAATAATCATAAAATACATTTAGGGGTACTATATACACCACACAAAATAAACATGTAGTGTATAAGGCATGTTTCCCATATAAATAAAACTGAGATGAAAATCCCATACCCCACGCTTCCCTTTAGTTGAATGTGATTTAAAATAACTTATAATGGTTTTAAAAAATTTATTAATGTATAAAAAAACATATTTATATTTATAATATCATATATGATCCTCTTATATCATCTTATAACCCGTTTTTTAATAATTTTTCCTTATTACCCTTGTTTTGGGTGATAAGTGCTTCATTTCTCATTCATATTTCGGTATTTAAGTTCTGGTTCACAAGAATAGGATATAGTTATATCATATACATAATATTATTTATGGTTTAAATATAATATATATTAAATATATATCTTTATATTCATCCATAAATATTGAGCTATAAATATGAATTACACTATTTATGGAGACAGTAGGTCGTACGTACACATGAACATTGTTTTCATTTTTTTAATGGATGGAAAAGAATAATGGTAAAGAATAATTAGCCGTTAAATAATAATTATAATGTAATATATATCATATATATTCATTAGTTCAATATTTATTACCATATAAGTAAAGTGGTGATGAAAAGTGAATTACACTACTTTGTGGAGATTGTAAAATGTATGTACGTACAAGCGATGTTTTCACTTTTCATAGGATGGAAATGAGATGGAATTTGGTTTTCAGATAACCATAACAAATTATATGTATATTAAATATACTTTATTTATTAATTTAGGATGGAAAAACATATGAAGATGAAGTATATGATGAAATAAACATGAAAGAGTTAGTAAAGATGATTACATCTTCTTCGAAGGACTTCCTTTAGGTATCTTCTTAAGGTATCTGTGGTAAGACTATTAGAAGGAAAAAACCTTATGAACTTGAATTATTTTGATATGATTTATGGGACTAACATGGTTGAGCTATAAGGATCAATTTGGTGTGAATAAATGAGGTAATATGTTATCCTTTATAATTGAAGTGAGTGGCACTTTAGGAATTTCTCAAAAGATTAAGATATAATAAGACTATTGTAGAGACAAATGCTTCCAAATATCCTGTAAATTCATAGGGGATGAACTTTTAGACCATATATTTTCCTATTTCACCTTATTTAATATTTTTACGATTTTTAAATAATTTAATAAAATATTAATCCCAAAAAATATCATTATTGTTAATATTGATACTTTTAATTACTTTGACATTAAAAACATCAAAAAAACCAATAAAATTTAAAAAATATATTTTATTATATCCTAAAAATTTCATGTTAATATATAGATTTTTTTATCACCGTAAATATCTCAAATTATGTTACTAATAATATTTTTAATATTATTTGTTTTATTTTTCAATAAATTAAATTAATATTGTATTAGCATTTCACAAGCATATAAGGTAATAATATAATTTATAAAAATTATAAATCAATTTATATCATGAAAATAAGTTTATTATGATAAAAATTACAATTTATATGTGTTCAATATTTATTTTAAGTCACGCATATATCATGACAACACATTTAATGTCTTATTTTGACTTTTCTCGCCTTGTGCAAGCATTAAACAATCATTTGAATAAAGAACTTGTTATATAACTCTGAAATTAGTGTACAAAAATTAAAAGAATAAAGAATATTTAATATTTAATATCCATGTCTATAAAAGACTTTTCTCTTCCCATTTATTATTTTTAAGATATAAAATTTGGCTTTTTCAGTTTTGAGCAGGCTTTGCATCAGCACTGAAAATGATTTTCATATTTCTTGTGGAATAAATTATAATATATATATACATATATTCAATTATTTTTGAATTATATTTATATAATTTTATCATACCTGAGTATTTCCATAATTTTAATAATTTTTGATATTATTTCTATGTCTTAATATTATCATAAAAGATATCATCTTTCATAAAAACTGTATTTTTTTACTATTCACTTAAAATTTAATTTCATCAGAAAAATGTAAAAAAATCATCCTATAATAAATTTGGATTGTTTAATAAAAAACTCCATTTCTTGAAATTAAATTCAGATAATTTATAGAAAAAAATTTTAAAATAAGGATGCAAAACATAATGAAAACCGGTTTTTAGAAAACAAAATATATTTTTTTTCAATGCCTATTTATGTATAAAAATGATTATATACCAAATTAAATTATAAAATTTATTAAAATTAACATATTTTAATTATTCATAATATAATATAACTAATATTTCTTTGAAATCATTTTAAAATAAAATGGAACTTCTCAAATGGTTGAAAAAAATACAATTTTCAATAAAAATTGATATTTTTTCACTATTCATTATAAAATAAATCTTTTCAAAAAAATACTAAAATTTAACCCTAAGATAATCTTGGTATTTTTATTTAAAAAATTATATTATTTTTATAAAATAAAAGTTATATATGTTTCAAAAAGTGGTTATAATATTCACTCATAAAAAGTAAGAAAACCCATTTTTGAAGAAAAGTTATTTTAGAAGCATAAAATAAATTTACTAAAAATTGATTACATTTTTCATAAGAATTAATAAATGAATTTTTTATTGAGTATTTCCTTTATATATATATATATATCATAATTTTTTCATACCCACTAATTTAACAGATAGGTTATAACGTTCATATTTAAATAATAATATTTTGGTGTTCATTTAGGCTCGATGTTGCATGCAATGTAAACTATCGAACATAGTGTTATTTTAAAATCTCTAGGAGTTACAATAATATTCACAATATCTTGGTTGAGATTCCTTGATCATGAATGACCATAATTATGAATTTTCCTTATTGAGAATTCAGTTTCCATTAGCTACCTGATTTTTATGTTGATATTAGCCATGGATATTCATTGGACTCAATTTATTGATTGAATGGAATGTTTTTTGATCATGCACTATACAATATGGATTGTTCTTTATTTACTCATGATAAATTCCAATTTTCAAAACCCTTGTTGGGAATCTGATATCACCCATTATTTTTTTCCATTCTCTCGGATATGAATAATGAATTATGAATTATTACAAGGATGTAATAATTTTTATTATGTTGTGTTTTTTATATTTACAATTTCATATAGGAATAATGTTTGTATCTAGTTTTACAATACTATGAAATTTATCAATCCAACATGATGAAATTAATTTTATCTCATACCAATGTAATAATGTAAACACCAGTTCTCGGTTACTAGAGTTGTGGTGTTACATCATATAAGGCATTCACAAACATATAGCAATAAATAAATGTACCTAGAACTACTTAATTATCACTATTCACTTTAATAGTAGTCATTTCATAGGATTTTCCTTTTTCCCATGGTCTAAGAGGTTTTTTTTGTTGATTATCTTCTTAATCCATTGGATTAGCGCTCTGGTTTTCATAATTCCCAAATTACTCACATATAAAGCATAGAATTTCTAGTGGATCCTTAGGGGGAACATTATTTCCCCCCATAGTTTAAACTAAACTCTTAATTTTTCCTTAAAAACATGTGGATCAATGCACACCTATTCCATAGATCAAACATTTTCTAGTTATTTTGAGACATTCCCCTAGTTTTATCATCCCACATATTTTACATGAAGGTGATTGAATATTCTTTCCTTCATCATCTTCATCACCTGAACTTCATGTGACTCCATCATTATTTTTTTTGTTTCCAAAAAATAAAATAAGTCTAAGTTGTTAATAATAATTATTAATAGGTGGTTTGGCATAATCATAAGGTTTCTTACTCCAAATATTCTCCCATTAGGTTTATCATTTGTAAAATCAAAGCTTTATCTATGGAATCCATTATTAACTTTGTTCCTTCAGGCTTCAACCATAACTAAAACCAAAAGGGGTTAATTTGAGTGATAAATAATTAACATCATAGTATAATTATCATAAATAATTTCATGAAAAATAATACTTTAAATGTATTACTCTAAAAAACCATAATATTATATTTTTAATTTAACCTAAATCACTCTTGATTCAATCTATATGTTTATAGGTTAGGTTCAATCATAATTTTTATTATAATTCTATAACATAATAAATCATTCATAATGGATTTTAAAGAAAATGTGATTCACCAAAGAATATCCCCTAGTATTGGAAAATAAAGTATACAGTCATGTCTCTTTATCATACACTAGATGATGATTGAGTTAATACCTTGCACTCCATTTTTAGGGTTATTACCCCTAGGTACTTATGTTTCAGATCTTGCATCGAATTTTAGTTTCTATATAGGTATGTTATTTATAGAAAAACCATGTAATATCCAATTTACCAAAACATATGGATTTTATCCTACACTTATATTTATTCCAAGTGTTTTATTTAATATTCCCTCATTATAATCTCTAAACATAACTAGACTAGTGTACAAAAATAATTAAACCATCCTTTGATAAAAACTATAGAGAACCAATATAAACATATGTTTTTACATCATTTTCATAATTTAAACATTATATATCACAATTATCTTACATAGCTCTGATATACTTTTGGTTTAGTGTCTTTGAGGATCAGTTACATAGGTAAATCATTTTAAAAAATTGTGAACATTTCTCCATAATATAACTCTTCTAAACCCCCTTCTATACTTCTCATAATTTATAATAAAATTTATAGCTTCAGGAAGGGAAACGTGAGAATGTTATTATATTAAATACTTAATAATGGAAAAATTATCAACATTCCATCAAGGGTTATATTATAATCAAATGAGAAAACATGAGAAGGGAAAAAATTCTTATTAAAAGGAAATGGAACAATAAGAGTTATCCATAAATCAAGAAGGAAGGTAATGAAATATAAAATGAACAAAAATGTATTGTGGCATAATAGTGTGATATAATCCTAGAAACATGGAATAAGAAAACAATATCATAAGATCATGGAATCATAAATATATGGTATTAACATAAATCATGATGTCATAAGAATAGGTCAGGTTTTACTCCCAAGACAATTATCACATATTGTAAAAATTCTCATAGTATATTAGGTTCAATTTTCATTTCCATAAACATGGTGGACAGATTCCCATGGTGGATTTGGTTAACTCCCCATTCCCATAAAAATTGTGGAAAAAGTTCCATAGTGGATTGGGTTAACTCACCATTTCTACAAATATGGTTTACAAAGTCACATGGTGGAATTGGTTTACTCCCCATTTCCATAAATTAATGGATAAATTCCCATAGTGGATTAGATTCACTTCCCATTCAAATAAACATAGTGGAAAATTCCCTTAGTGGATTGGGTTCACTCCTCGATCCCATAAACATAGTAGAAAATGTCCCATGTTGTATTGGGTTAAATCCTCATTCCCATAAATGTAGTCAAAAAACTACCATATTGGATTAGTTTCACTCCATAATCTTATATATCATATCTAATGATATATAAATCCTTACTTAATAAATTAAAGAGATATATAATTCTTTTCTATCCATCACAAAACAAAGTTTTGTAATGTTAACTTCTCATACACCATACAAGGTATCTCATAATATGAAAACATTACCCAATGCATTAGAGGTCTATATAATTTCAGGCCCACCCATAAAATTATATTATTTATATGAATAATTTTTCCACATGGGAAAAAATATAAAATTCCATCAAATAATCATCAACCCAAAAAAGAAATGGGTTTCATGATTATTTTTACAAAATATGACCATAAACCATTTAGAGAGATAAACTAGATGGTTTTCAATGAATATATCCCTATTTAATATAAGTAAAATATAATTATGTTGATATAGATGAAAAAACACCCTATCAAAAATAATGCTATAAATAGTACCATAGAAATCCCAAATCTAGTAACTCAAAGTTAGTGTCTAATTTATTAAATTGGCATATGATACAAGAGATTATATCACTAGGAATCGATCAATTTAGAAGTCTTGATGAACCAAATACATACATAATTTATATATTATAATGGAAATATAAAATTTAGATCATAAGAAACATTAAATCACCCTTGATATTATTCATTATATCCTTCTTAATATCCCAGGGAAAGAAAACAAGTAAATGGTGATCCTAGATACTCAATAAGGGTTATGTACAATAGAAGATAACATAAATAAATATGGAATAATCAATATGGTTTGGAAAATAAATAAAAAACCTTCCATTTAATCAATAACTTGAGCATGAAATGCATCCTTGGATAAAATCAAATTAGTGCTTTCATGGATAATAATAACTCAATTATTAATGAAGAAAATGATTAATGTTGGCTTTTAGGATCTCATACATTAATATATCTATAGCATCAAGTCCTTGTTCCAAAAAAATTTAATTTATGGTTTGGTATACACCAAAAACCCATTTAATAAGACTATCCAATAGATTTGTGTCATGAAACCTATCAATGCATTGAGAGGTTATTTATAACCAGGCCCCACCCATCTCTTCATATCAAATGTATTAATTATACATTAAATAATAAATTCAATTTATAAATAATGTGCCTTATCAATAAATATTTTTATTGAGTAAGGAATATGTATTATTATTATTTTTCCAATCAATCAAATTACTTTTATAGTAAAAAAATAGTATGTAGAAATGAAATATGGTTTAAGAATTAATAATATCCACGATGAAAATAAGCTGTATATTTATGAGAAATGTACTTCGAGTTAAAAATGATTATAAGAATTTTAATGTTTCGAGAGAAATTTAATGAATTAAAAATTAATAAGATATAAAATATGACCATCAATTCATCAGAAATATAAGTTTTGTAGTAAAATAATGTCCTTTAGAAAAATAAATAAAATGGAATATAACCATTAAAACCAGATTTTATTAAATTTTTTTCTTTACAAAACCATTGAAAACTTGTATAAGAATTAAAATAGTGTAAAAAAGTTATAGAAGTGGAAAATTTCATTAATGTGGTATACATTAAAAACATTCCAATTGAATTTTATAAAGAAATTAAAAAGTGACCCTTTCGGAAAAAATCATAAATATTCCTTTTAAACCATGTATAAAGTAAAATATAACATAAAATTTACTTAATAAATCTTTCGAGTAAATAAAGAGAACTTTTTTAAATTAATTTTTCAATATAAGGACATGGAAGAAAAATATATCTGATCAAAAGTGTAATAAGACTTAATTTTCTTTAAAATATTTACTTACATGATTCAATTGCTAAAGAGAGGAAATTTTTAATGAAAATATGGAAACTATTTAAATATAAAAATGATAAGAAAATATATAATGTTTTGGAAGGATATATTATAATATTATTTGAATTAAAAATATAAGCAATCCTATAAAATGAGATTGTAAAATAAGTTCTTACCCCTTTAATAACTTTTAAATTATAACCCCTTTAAAGAGAAAACATGAATTAAATTTTTAATGATCATAAATAAATATATATTCATGTTTAATATATCATAGGTTCAGTATATACACCACATAAAATTAAATAGTTTCATAATACCAAATTTGTCTAAATTGAAGGAAATTAAGATGAAATCCCTTGACCAAAGTTAAAATTTATTAGAAATCAATCTATCCTAGAATATAATAAATTTTAGTTTATTATAATTATTTAAAAAATTCATTTGTGTACATATAATATCATATATGATCCACTTATAACATTCTAATACATGTTTATTAATAATTCCTTATTCAAATCATCATTTTTAGGTGTTAACTGTTTCATTTTTCATGAGAATTTTGGTTCAGTTATTTGAGTAATTATACATTGATTATGTTTCAATAATATAGATAATTAAAATCATGATGTAAATATAATATATATTAATTATATATATATACCTATATTAATCCATAAAATTTAGAGATAGTAAAATGAATTACATCATTCAAGGAGATAGTTGGTCACACGTATGATTGAATATTGTTTTCACTTTTCAATGAATGGATTGAAATAAATATAAATAATAATTTACATTAATATAATAATTATTATATAATATATATTAATTAAATATATCCACATTATCATCCATGTAAATCTAAAATTAAAAAAGATCAAATTGCTTTATGGAGGTGGTAGTCTACACGTACGTAAGAGCGATATTGTATTTTTCCAATGAATTAGATGGTAAGAAGGTATATATAATATTATAATTATAGAATAACAATTATTTCATAAATATAATATATATTCACTAGTTCTATATTTATAAATATCCAAAAAAATTTGTGATGAAAAATGAATTACACTACTACACGAGACGGTAAGCTGCACGTACGCATGAGCGATGTTTTCAAATTTTATAGGATGGAAAAGAGATGGAAAATGTTTTCCCTATAATGAAAATAAAATATCATTATATTTCTGATTATATATTTATTATTTTTGGATGGGTACATCATATTTAAAGTAATTTTAAGAAGAATAAAATTTGAAAGAGTCAGTAAAGACGATTACCTCTTCTTCGATAGTCTTTATTTAGATACTTTCTTAAGGACCCTTGGAGTGGTATTTTAAGAAGAATAAAAACCTTATATTCATTTATATAGAATTTTAAAATAATATTATACATAGTTTGGTTAATATATATGTCTCAAATTAGTGTAAATAAAAAAGAGAAGGTGTGTCCTTTTATAAGTGAGGGGAGGGGCACTCTTATAATGTTTTAAAATTTTAAAATATAATAAAGTCACATTCATGGAAAATTGGTTCCAAAATAACATGAATTAGAATATAATAAGTATATGTTCATAATATAATAATCCAATAAAATTTATATAGGTTTAGATATCATTCTTAACCATGTCATTTTTATTAACCCCTTCATTAACCATTTTTAACCTTAACCTTAGTAACAACTATTTCAATATTAAAGGGTTATAATTTGAATTATAGGGAAAAATTAGATAATTAATGTAAAAGGGATTAAAATTTATACCATTTATTATCTATATTTTCCTATTTCATGTTTTATGACTTTTATATAATTTAATAATTTTTTTGTTTTCATAAAATATCATTAATGTCTTTTGGACACTATTCATTTAACTTGACTTTAATGACATAAATAAAAATATTGAATTTGAGTATAAACATTGATAAAATATGTAATATTTTATATTTAACTATAAAATTTTGGGGTAAATATAACTCACAAAAATAATTTTACTTTTAGATTTTTTTAAATCACTTACCTGATTTTTCTACTATTTTCACACGCATTGTGTGTGTGTGTTGTGTACGAATTTAGGGTAATTATTTTATCAGTAAAAGTTAAAAATAAATTAACATTGTAATAAATTAATTAATATTGAAAATAAACATTTATAACCAAACTTATCCAATTTTTAAACTTATTTAAAAAAATTATGGAAATTAAAGTCAAGGGAGTGGCATTTCGGAATTTTTTTACTTGAAATAATATAAATGTCAATATCCAAGGAAAATTGATTAAAAACGCAGTATATTTGATTTTATGAAGGTTATTTTCGAATTATTAAAATAAAATGAAATAAATTAAAATTTTGGATAAATTTTCAATTCCTTATTACATTATTTCTAAATTTAATTACCTGATTTATCCTTTACCATGGTGATAAATTTTACCACAATTACTCTTTATAATACTTAAAAATAAAATGGGACTATTTTTTAAATTTAAACCTCATGAATACAAATATTTAATCTATTTTTTCAAATTAAATTTCCATAAGTTTTAGAAATTAATTTAGAATTAAACCCGCAGAATGCGATGAAAACTGATTTTCCAGAAAAAATGTGTTTCTAAGAATAAGAATTGACTTATATAAAAAACATGTAAAATATTGATCCCAATGGAATAAATAAAAATATTATAAATAAAATTTATCTTATATCACTTTAATAAAAAATCTAAAATATATTGTAACTTTTAAATTAATTTATTTTACAAAAAGGAATGGCAGTTTTACAAAAATTGGTTTTATTCATTATTCACTAAAAAATAAATCTTTTTAGAAAAATACAAAAACAATTAATATAATATTTAAAATATTATTTAAAATAAGATATCATTTTTATAGAATTCTATTTCTAAAAGTGTAGGAAATTAATTATAATATCCTCACACAAAATTCAATAAAAAATATTTTTTGAAGAAGACATATTACTAAAGCATAAAATCACTTTACTCAGAATTGAGTACCTTTTTTCTAAGAGTTAATAAATTCATTTAAACAAAAAAATATACATATTTTCTCATAATTTGGTTAATATTATTCATTCCCTCTAATACAATGGTTAGTTGATAACTATCATATAATAATATATCAATTGTTTTTCCCAGATCATCTAAAATAGATGTTGTGTGTAAAGTTAAACAAAAAAGAAATTATATTTATTTAAAGATAAATTTATACATTATACCCCCATTATAATAATTTCACCCTTGATATTTTTTCACTCCAATATAAACAATTGATCATACTTATGCCTTATAACATCCTCTAGTTTCCACATAGTTGCCTCAATATTATGATTTTGCCACAAAACTTTGACTTGGTGAGTGGTCTTGTTTCATAGCACTTTTATAATATGATATAATCTCAAAAAATTTCCCATATAATAAAAATAATTCTCCCATATTATAACATTTATGTTCATCACATGTGAAGTATCATGTATGTACTTCCCCATGAGAGATACTTGGAACACATCGTAAACTTTCAATATATTCAATGGAAGCTCCAAATAATAATCTATCATCCCAATATAATCAATAATTTTAAATGGATTGATATATCTAAGGCTCAAATTTACCTTATTTATAAATCTCATAACCCTCTTCCAAATATATATTCAAAGGAATACCTTATCACCAACTTCAAAATATAGATCTCACTGATGATTTTTAGTATAACATTCTTGTTGGCTCGAATATTCCCTTATGTGTTGTTGAATGGATATAAAATTATATGCAATTTATTCAAATACATCATGTTGTAATATATTTTTTTCTCCAAATTCATCCTAACATATTTGATTTTTGCAGTTCCTTCCATATAGTGCTTCATAAGGATCCATCTTAATGCTCTAGTGAAATCTATTATTGAAAGAAAATTATACCAAAGGAAGGTGTCTATCCCAACCACCTGATAAATAAATAGAGAAAGATCTCAAAATTTCTTTTAGATTTTTAATGGTCCTCTCAGTCTAATCATGTAACTAAGGATGAAAAGTAGTACTGAAACTCAACTATGTATCATAATTCCAATTAAGGGTTCTCTAGAACTTCAAGGAAAACCTTAGAACATGATTAGATATGATTAAGAATGGTATTTTATAATATCTCAAAACTTACTTAATATATAAATAAGTAAGATAATCAAGAGATAAATCATATTTAATAGTGATAAAATGTGCTGATTTTATAAGGAAAACAACCACAACCCAAATAGCATCATTCCATTTAGATATTTTGGGGAGTCCAATAATGAAATCCATGGTGATGTTTTCCCATTTCCATTATGTTATTGGTAGTGGTTGTAAAATACCCTTAGAATTTTGTATCTCAAACAAAACTTATTAACAAACCATGCATCAAGATACATACTTTACAATATCCTTTTTTATGATATCCCACCAGAAATACTCTTTCAAATCTATATACATATTTGTACTTCTGTGATGAAGAGAGAATAATGAACTATGATCTTAATCCAATATCTACTTCTTCAACTTTGTGTTGATGGAAAACATACTCAGTTCCTAAACCTTATAATTCTAGAATAATCACGTTTGAAATCAAAAACATTCTTCACCTACTTCTATAATTCCACATCTTTCTTATGTGCCTTCTTAATCCTCTCATGGATGGATAGTTGAACATTCATCTGAGCAAGATATGATTTTTCCCCATTATTTAATATTTAAAGATCCAAATTTTTTAAATATATAAATATTGAATCTATTTCAATCCTCATTATAGAAAAACTAGAAAGGTATTTCCAACTTAGATTATCATCCACCTTGTTCTCCTTCCCTAGGTGGTAATGTATTGATGAGTCATAATCTTTGATCAACTCCAGACATCTTATCTCATTCATATTTAACTCTTTATATGTAAATATATAATTTCTAATTTTATGATCAATATATATATCACACCTTTCACCAAAAATATAATTCCTCTATATCTTCAATGATATAATTACCCCTTCCAACTCGAAATCGGGATTTGGTTAATTATTCTCTCAAATATTCAATTGGGGGGAGGCATGATCTATCACTATATTATTATGTATGATGATGTATCCTAGTCCCTTATCTAATAAATCACTATATATCAAAAACCATCCTACACTATAGGGTAGTGTAAACCCAGGCATGCTGAATAACCTTATCCTTAGTTCTATAAAACTCTCCTCACATTCATCTACCAATAATAACTTTGATCCATTCCAAGTCAACATAGTGATTTAATTATAAATTCCTGAGAAATATCTCATATAGCATCATTAGTATCTAGTCATCCCAAGAAAACTATAGATATCAATTACTATGTTTGTTCTAGGTATTTTCTCAAATAACTTATATCTTTTCAGGATCCACCACTAATGCCTCACTTGGAATTATATGACTCAATAATGATATTTTTTGTAGCAAAAATTCACACATGATAAATTAGGAATCTAGATTTTTCTTTCTTGAAGTCAAAAACAAAATCCTTAAATTTTATTCATTCTCTTAATTTCTCTTTGAATATATAATAATATCATCTATAAAGACTACAAAAACAGATCTTGGTAATCTCTAAAGACACTATTCATTAAATATATAAAGATAATAGGAGAATCAGTAATTCTATATAGAAATACTATAATTTCATATTGACCATACCTTGTACAGAATGTTGTCTTGGATATATCCTCTTTCTAGATTCCTATATGATAATATACATATGGAATGTCGAACTTATATAAATATTTAGTTCATCATAATTGATCAAACATATCATATATATAGGGTATAGGATTCTTGTTCTTAATAGTGATTTTGTTAAGTTTCTAATAATCAATACAATGATGCATTTACCCATCTTTATTTTTAACAAAAAGAATAGGTTCACCCCACAGTGAAGTACTAGGCTGAATGAATACCTTATCTAGATTCTCAAAGAGTTTCTTCTTTAATTCCTACAACTCAATCAGTGATATTCTATATGGAGTATTTGAAAAATATTTAGCACCATGAATGAGTTCTATTAAAAACTCAACTTCATGATTCAGAGGAATACTAAGAAACTCTTATAGAAAGACATCTGAAAACTCTCATACAATAAAAATATCTTTAATATTGAGTTTCTCCCCAGTCATATGAGATAAATATCCCTAATGAATAGGTAAAAAACCACATATTATGGAAGTAATTTCCACTGGGATTTCAGGTTAAACCTATCATCGATATACTATAGTAGATTAATTCATAATATCGAATGTAACATCCCATAGACAAGAATATCATTTTTAGGGACTTAATCTATTACTCATGTTCCAATGGATTATTAGTTCCATTCAAAAACTAGATGCTTCTCTCACATGACTAAATCCAACAAAGGTGAATTATATTTTGGAGTAACAGGTTACCCCATATGTGAAAGGTTGTTAATTATAACCTAAGTCAGTTTCCATAATATGGCCATGATCTACCTTGTTCCATCACTAGCTGTATTGGATTTCTCTGTAGGGTAATACCTAAAGTTTTTATGGGTGTTAATTCCCTTTATTCTATTAGGTGCCATAACTAATTAATTTCACACACTTATTTATCATATAATTATATTGAATAATGATCCAAAAAATAAAATTCCCTATAATTGTAAAATTTTTCATAAAATATGAGGAATTATCAAAATTCACATGTTAGTTATGTTTATTTAAAATATAGTTCCCAAGGTTTCTGTTAAACTTTATATGATACCAATAATAGAAACCCCAAATCTAGTAACCCAGAGATGATTTCTAATTTATTACATTAGCATAAGATAAAAGGGATGACACCACCAAGGATCAATCAATTTTGTAGTCTTGAAGAACCAGATATATATATATATATATGATTCCTTTATTATATTGGAAATATACAAAACATAGCATAAGAAAAATTCTAGTAACCTTGATATTATAAATAATATCCTTCTCCATATTGTGGGGAAAGGAAAACAAAAATAGGGTGAGTTTATATGCTTAGTAAGGGTTATATACAGTAAAATTTACCGCGAATAAATAAGGTATATTTAATATAGGAAGGTAAATAATTGAAAACACATTTCATCTAATCAATATTTTGAGTATTAAATGCATCCATACATATAATCATTAAATAAATATCAATGATAATAAAAACTAAATTCTCAATAAATTAAAGACTTAATATTGTAGATCATTATATTTTTACCATCAAACCCTTATTCCAAGATAGTTTAATCGATGGATAGGTATACACCAAAACACCATTTAATAAGTGTATCCAACTGATTTGTCTCATGATGCATGTCGATGCATCGAGATGCAATCTATAACTAGGCCCCACCCATCAATGCATGCCTAATGTATTCATAATATATTGAATGATCAATTTAATTTACAAACAAAAACCTTATAAAAAATATATGTTTTTGTAGAATATTAATATTTCCCCAATCAATAAAATAAATTTCATAGTAAAACACCGTGTGTAGAAATGGAATATGGTTTCTAAAATAATAATATCCATGATATAAATAATATGGTAATTTATTAAAAATTTAATGTATAATAAAAATTATCACAATATAGTTAATGTTTCAATAGAAATTTAATGACCATAAAATTAATAATAGATAAATGATGACCATTAATTCATTATAAATATAGGTTTTGTAATAAACTCAAGTCCTTTATAGAAATAAATAAAATACAATTGAACCACTAAAATATTATTTCATTAAAGATTTATCTTTTTAAAACCATTGAAAATTTATAGAAGAATATAAATAGATTAAAATGGTTGTAATAGTGGGAAATTTTGTTAAATGTGTATATGTTAAAAGGAAACATTCCTTTTCACATTCTTAAATAAATTCAAAAATGAATCTTTAGTAAAAAATTATAAATATTACCTTCAAACCTTAGAAAAAAGCATATATAACATAAAGTTTCCTTAATAAATTTTTTTACTGAATAAATATTAATTTTGTAAAACATTTTTTTTTCAAAATATGGACATAAAAGAATCATATTTCTGATCAAAAGAGAAATAATACTGGATTTTATTTTAAATATTTATATACTTTATTCAAGATCTAGAGAGAGTAAAATTTGGATAAAAATATGAAATATTGTTAAATACCTAGAGGATAATAAAATAGATGATGTTTATGAATGATATATTGTAATATTCCTTCAACAACAAAAATATTCAATCCTATAAAAATGAGATTGTAAAATAAATTCTTACCACTTTGGTAACATTTAAAGTGTAACCCCTTAAAAGAGTAAACTTGAACTTAAACTTTAATAATTATTATTAAATAGATATTTATTTCTAAATACATTGCAGTGGTATTATATACACCATATAAAAGTAAATAGGTACATAATACTAAATATGTCACAAGGGAGTGTAAATTGAGATGAAATCACTTATATAGAGTTCTACTTTCTTTGAAAGCGTTGTAACCTCTAGTATAATAAATTTGGATTTATTATAATTATATATAAGATTAATTTTAATATTTATAACATCATTTATGATCCACTTATGATTTTTCAACACACATTTTTTAATAATTGTTTTTTTAAAATTGACTTTTTTGGGTGTTAACTGTTTCATATTTCATGATATTTTCGGTTCGGTTGTTACAGTCCTTGTACATTGATAATGGTAACATCATATAAATAAATTTAATAATGATATAAATATCATATATATTCATTATATATATATATATATATATATATATATATTTATAGTCATCCATAAAAGGTAGAGATTGAAAAATGAATTACACCGTTCATTGAGACGGTACGTCGTACGTACGCATCAACGATGTTTTCACTTTTCAAAGAGTTGACTGAAAAAAATTTAAGTAAAAATTAATATTTATATAATCATTACTATATCATATATATTCCTTAACTCTATCCTTACTACTATCCATTTATTTTAAAAATTAGAAACAGATCACATCGCTTCATGAAGGTGGTAGTCCACACTTACGCATGAGCAACAATATAATTTTGAATGAATTGGAAGGTAACAAGGTAGGTATGATATTATAATTAAATAAGAATAATTATATAATAAATATTATATATATTCATTATTTCCATCTTTGTAACCATAAAAATAAAGTGGTCATGAAAAACAAATTACACTGCTAAATGAAGACGACAATTAGTATATATGCACAAGTGATTTTTTCACTTTTTACAGGATGGAAAAGATATGTAAAATGATTATTCCCTAAACATAATAAAATATAATTATATTTATTATAATTTATTTATTATTTTATTATGGATACAATAGATTTATAGTATGTATAAGAATAAATAAATTTGAAAAAGTCGGTAAAGATGATTACATCTTCTTTGGTTGAAATCCTTTAGATCCCTCATTAAGGACCATTTCAAGGGTATTTTAATAATACCAAAACCTCTAATTAATGTATATATAAGTTAATAATGGAATTGGTATGGTTTTTGTTAAGCTATATAGTTGAAATTTTTGTAAATAAAACAGAGAAGGGGTTTTCTTTTATAAACGAGGGGAGCATAACTCTTGTAATATTTTCCAAATATTAAATATAATAAAGTCACATTCTTATTCAAGTGGTTCCAAAATGATATATATTTTAATATAATGAGGACTTGTTTTTTATATAATCATCCAATGAAATTTTGAAATATTTAGATATCATTTTATAACTTATCTTTTATATTAACCCCATTATTAACCATTTTTAACCATAACCATGGTAACAACTATTTCAATATTAAAGGGTTATAATTTTACTTATAATATAAAAATTGGATCATAAATTGGGAAGGGATGAAATTTTTTACCATATATTATTCCCCTTGTTCTTATTCAAGTTTTTTATAATTTTTAAATAATTTAATAAAATGTTATTTTCATAACATATCATTAATGTCATTTTTGAAACTATTCATTTAATTTTGACTTCAAAGAGATCAAGAAAAAATGGAATTTGAATATAAACATTTCACACATAATTATATGTTATATTTATCTATAAAATTATTATGTAACTAGAAATAAACCAAAAAATATTACTTTTAGAGTTTTTAAAATCATTTACATGATTTTTTAATAGCTTGCCCAAGCACTATGTTTGTATTGTGTAAGTATTTAAGGTAATTATTTCATTAGTAAAAATTAAAAAAAAAATCCATGATAAAATATTTATTAAAATTTAAAATAAACATTTATAACTAAACTTATCCTCATTTTATCCTTTTGTAATAATTTTAGAGATATTGAAGTTAAGAGTGTGACATTTTGGAATTTTCTATAATTAAAAAATATTAAATGACATTATCAAAAGAAAATGGTATAAAAATGATATATTTTTTAAGATAGGATGAATATGGTCAAATTCCTATCATCTAATGAAATAAATAAATCTTCTTGATAAATGTTTAATACCTTGTTAAATTTTTTTAACCTTAATAACTTGATTTAACCTTCACCGGGGTGATAAATTTTTTCAAGGTTAATATTCATAATGTCTAAAAATAAAAGGTACTTGTTTAACAAATTTGAACCAACTAATTAGAAATATTAAATCCATTTTATCAAATTAAATTCCTATAATTTGTATAAATTAATTTAAAAATAATCATGCAAAATACCAAGAAAAATGATTTTCTAGAAAAAATGTGTTTTTAAGCCTAAAAATTTACTTTTTTTAAAATTGTAACACCCTGATATTTTATAAAATATTTATCTTTAAATAATTTTATTTCTTTTATTTTTTTCTTTATGCGCAACATCAAGTTCAAATGAATCATGATTCACTGTTAAAATATTATTATTTAATGTGATAGTTATAACGTACTCATTAATTTGGTTGGTATGAATATGATTAAATACTTTATGAATTATATATAAAGTCCCTACTCAATATAAATACTTAGTAATTAATAAATCAATTTTTAGTAAATTCATTTTACTCTTCAAAAATATGTTTTCTTCAAAAATGAGTTTTTGTTGATTTTTGTGAGAAAATATTATAATTAATATATGGAAATTTTAAAAAAATATTTGATAAAATTGAATTAATTTTTGAAATTAAAATATCATAAATAAATTTATGTGAAGTTTTGTAATTTTTCATAAAAGATTGATTTTTAAATAAATAGTGAAAAATACTGATTTTTATAAAACTACCATTTTATTTTCATATAAAGTAAAATTATGATTTAAATTTCATCTCAAGGTATCATAAATATTATTTGATTAGATATAATATAATTAAATTCATTTTAATCATTATTATATATGATTTTGGTATAAGTGCATTTTTTGGCTTAAAATCGCATTTTTCTAAAAATTATTTTTTGTTGTATCTTACGCATTTATATTAAAAGTAATTTTTGAATCTTAAAGAAATTTAATATTTAAAAATTATTTCCATATTTATAATTATTAGGTTCAAATTTGTAAAATAGGACATTTTATTTTTTGTTCAAAACGAATAGTAACCACGGTAAAATTTTGTACCTCAAAAATCGGTAAATAAAGTAAATCTAGGATGAAACTAAGTGATAGGGCCATAATTATTAAAAATAATTATTTTTTATGGATTAAATTAGACCCTTATCATTTTATACTCTAATTTGAGTTATTTAAGGGTCATTTTTCCCTAAAAATAGCTTATATATTATTTAGACCAAAGGAAGTGAAAAAAATGTCACTCTCCTAATTTTAAATATCATTTTTGTGTTCACATAGAGAAAAAATTAGTTATGAATTTATATTAATAGAAATTGTTCTAGTTAAATTATATTCATTATATTAAATTATTTATAATCTTTAGTAATTATATAATTACCTTAAATACTCACACAACACAGATGCAGTAATTTTCTAATTAATAGAAAAAATCAAATAAATGATATTAAAAATATTAAAAGTACTATAATTTTTTATAATTAATGTTAAACATGAATTTAATAGATTCAAATTACATGTAAGGGAGTTTTTAAAATAATTTTTTCTGATTATAAGTATTTTCTTTTTGTTATTAAAATCAATGTAATGAATAATGTCAAAATTGACACTAATGATATTTTATCAAAATAATATTTTATTAAAATATTTAAAAATCATAAAAATAATTAAATAAGATAGATTTATTATTATATATTCTAAGATGTATTAAATTTCCCATTAATTGTTCAATTGTCACTTTATAAGTAAAAAATTACAATCTTTTTATATTAAAAAGGTTGTTAGGGTAGTTAAAATTAAAATAGGTTAACTAGTGGTTAATCGAAATGATAGGGTTTAAAATTATATTGAAACTATCATAAAATCTATTATTTTATGGTATTAAAACCCTATACCACCTTATCTTCATATAAATTACCATTTGGTGTCATTTCTATGACATTTAATTTATTATAATTTAATCATTTGAGAAATTCCTAAAGAGCCTCTCACCTCAATTATAAAAGGACACCTCCTCCCTCTCTTCATTACACCACTTTGAGAATTATTTATCAACCATACTATATAAAAGTATATTATAAAATTACATATACACATTCTATAGGTACTTTTCTTCCCAAAATACAAACCTTAGAGCCCTTTAGCATATATCTAAGGTAGTCGTTTTGAAGAAGAGGTAATATATCTAATTGATCAATTTATTTTTTTACTATTCTTTACCTCCTATAAGTATATTATATTTATCATAAAATAATAAATTTAGTATCCTAAATATTCTTAAATTTAATTATGATTATTAAAACATCATTATACACCCTATTTCTCATCAAATAATAAGTGATTGTATCGCTCGTGTGTACGTACGGATTTCTGTCTCTATATAGCGATACAATTTATTTTTCATCACCATCATTAATGTATGTGGATTATGATGGTTTTAGTGTATATATTTTATATTTACAACATTATTATACTTCTATAATTATAATATAATTTCTAATTTCTTACCATTCAATCTTTTGGGAAATGATAACATTGATCATGCATACGTATGGACTACCATCTCCACGATGTGATGTGATTCATTTTCAATTATATTTAATATATATGGTAATAAATATGAATTTAATGAATATATATTATATATATAATATAATAATAATTTTGGAAAGTTGAATTATTAATTTACATTCTTTTATTCCATCATTTGAAAAATGGAAACAATATTTATGTGTACGTACAACCTACCATCTTCATGAACAGTATAATTTAGTTTTTTATCTATAATTTTTATGAATGATTATAAAAATGTATATAAATAGAATATATGATTAATATAACATGATTAACATTCTATAAATTATGGGACTATGATAAAAGTATAATTACTAGGACTTTCGAACAAAAACATGATTGTAAAATGAAGCGGTAATCACCCAGAACAGATTTTAAATATAAAATTATTAATAAATGGATGATAAGATGTTATAAATAAATAATAAATTGTATGATACAAATATTTTTATGTAATAAATGTATAATAAATCTATATTTATCATAAAATAGGTTTTAAAATGAACAAGGAAATGTGAGACTTGAGGTAAGGGTTTATTTCACAATCTCATCATTATTTAGAATTGTTTATGTTTAAGGCCCAACTAGGGAATATTTCAACTCCATGTACATGATTTATAATTTTTTTTAAAAAAGTTATTTTACTATTCTCCTAAAAAATTAAATTCATTTGTACCCATGTTTTAATTTTTACAAAATGGTTTGAATGTAATCTTTTTGACATTTTCTAAATGAAGTTCTTTATGACTATTCTATCAAAAATACAAAAGGAATTATTTTTCACTTATATGTCATAAGAGTATTTTCACACTATCATGATTCCTAAATAAATTAAATATTCCTTCACAAGTTTACATTTTTATTTTCAAAGAAAATGTTTTCATTTATAAGTGTTTAATTTTTTTAAAAACCATGGTTTTAAAATAGAAAAATTATTTTCCTCAACAATAATTCCAAGTGATCTTTGAGAATAATTTTCCATCTAAGATGACATCCTTTGATGTTAATTATACTTTATTGGGTATATTATTCAAGCGTAATATCCTTATTCTTTCTCTAGATGGTTTATGTTTAAGATGAAAAGAATAATTTTTTATGAACCCTATTTATTTCCCATAGGTTATGGTATGATGAAATGTTTATGAAACCCATTTATTTTTATGGATTATGATATGATGAATGTATTATGATCCTATGTCAAAAATATTTATGTTTTTCATTATGTGGTGGATGAGATCTATAACTCCCTCTAATGCATTAGGTAATATTTTATATCTCATGATATAGTTATGAGAAACAAATCGATGTTCTTGATTCGTTATGGGAAATAAGTAGATGCACTTGATCCATTAGGGAAACAAGTCAAAGTTCATGATCCACTATTGGAAAAAAAGTGTTGATTATTGATCTAATGGTCTTAGTATATAACCTTGACATATTAAATGGTTTCTATATTTAATATTATTCAACACATATTTATGATATGTGCTTATGGTTTATGATTGAGTTATGATGGTTTCTCATTTTATGATTTTTGTATTTTTAAATGATAACGTTTTATGACATAAATCATGTTTATGATATTTTTCAGATTTGGTATGAACTCTTTATGTTATGGTCATGATCTACCCTTATGATTATCTTATGATTTCATATGATCATTGAGTGTGTAGTGACCCAGACCAGATTGACCGCTATGAGGGGAGGGTTGAATAAGTGGTTTCTTTTTATGAATCTATTTTCTTTAAAATTCAACCTCTTGAACTAGTTTTGGTTCTCAATCCACTCAATATTGTCTATCAGTATCACTTTGTGTGTAATGGTAGTAAAAGAGAGAGTAACACACAATATTTATAAGTTTTGGTATAAAGACCTACTTATTTCCATGTTGGTCCACCAACATGGATTCTTCACTCCAAAAAAAGTGATTACAATTCTTAGGATCCAACTAAGAGACTCTATTTTCTTACAACTCCAACTGACATAATTCTATTGTAGCTCCAACCTAGAGATCCCTTCTACTCTTGGATCCAACCATAAGACTTCAACTTCTCTCAGAACCAACCGGAAGACTTCACGTCTGTTATAGGATTGTTCCATTTTATTAAGATATTAAATATTTCACCATGATATTGTACGATCTATCTTGATCATGTAAAATTCAAGTGAATTAAATAACAATTGAAGATGTTTTTAGTCCTTTCTTAATGAATTCCAATCACCTATATATGATCAGTTTCCTCAATGCAACAATTCTCGGTATCTTATTCCTTATAAATGAAGTCTTAGCCTCACTTTGATGTGTGCAGTAGATCCACACAATATTCTTAAATATTTTATGTAATACATAACTTTAAAAATCTCAAACTTCACTTTATTGAATTGTTATCTTAATTCAAACAAGTACACTTAATGCATGGATTGCATGGCATAAAATATTTTTCTAGTATCTCAATTATTCTTGAATGGAATTCATGGATTTCATGAAAGATTTTTATTGTTATTCTATTCAGTTTATCATATGAAGCTCGTGATCTAATAAATTTTATGTAATATGGTTACTTCCTTCTGAAAATACATGTGAGACTTTCCAAATTTCATTTCATAAAAAAATAGTTGCTTCACGAGTTACATTCGCATGACATGGGTTGTGTCTGCGAGTCTCTCTCAAACTCATCAAAAGATCTAGATGTCACAAGGGTTTCTCCATCAAAAGAAAAGGGTTCTCAGTATATCTATCTCAAAAGTATTCATGAGACTTGGATGTATCACTAGTGTCCCCTCCTTACTTCATAAGATGAGATCTTATGATCTCATTTCCTCCTTTTCTAGGCCAAGTGAGGTTCAAATTAATTATCCTTATTTAATCACACTTGAATTTGTATGAACAATGTGTTGTCAAGTTTTTCTCTTCAAAACAATTTCAATACACTATTGGTGTCTGTGGTTCCTCTTCAACCTCTTCACAAGATATCAAACACATTGTATTTCTTGCAGTTTATCATTCGCATGACATTGGGTTTTATCCATGGCTTGCTTATCAAATAACTTCTCATAAGAAAAATATTGTTTGTGAGTTACTTATCATAATAAGGGGTTGTTCTCGGCTATCTTAGTATCTTTGAAAGACTTGTGTCTTGATGGATACTTCCCCTTCATGAGAAGGGAACTCATGAGTGCTCTGTTGTTGATGAGAGCTCTCAATCTCTCAAAGTCCAGCAACCAAACTCTTTAACATTCCTATTTTTATATAGAAATAGGTTCTATGAGTTTTAAGGAATGTCAGTGACTTCTTCAAATGTCCAAAGATATCATCATATATTATAAATATTGAACATTTTGGATTCCTCAATAGCGTTGTATGATTATAAAAACTACCTGAATCCTTCGCATGATCACTTCATTGATTATGTGATGGTACCATGGACTTCGTTCAATTCTATAGTGACTATACATACTCCTTAATTAGATGTTTTTTGCAAGAACATTTTGAATCCTTTTAATAATCCAAAATGATAATGGATGTAAAATATGGGATCTTCATGCAATTGTAAATTTCATGTGAATACTCCAATAGTTGTCTTCACGCCATCATGAGATGTCTCATTGATCTTATCTAATATGTAGAAGTATCTTAAGAATATCATGTTATGTCATCATGTTCTCATCACTAGTTCTTTAGATACCTTCTTGTGATGTCCTGTTTTTATTAAAGTCATGAAAGATGAAGTTACATGCCACGAACGGTTTGATTAACCAGACTCAATATCACTAGATTGGTGTGATCACTTGAAATAAATGGTGTCTTAATTCATTTGGTAAGAAGCTTCATTATCAAAATTTTAAATACAAAGGCTCATTCAAATTGGAGAAACATGGGACCTCAACAGATAGCTCAGATCAATTTCATTTGATGTTCTGTGTTATGTCTGATTTTTTAAGACATGGGAATAGTACCTATAGCCTTTAATCCTACATAGAAACTTCAAAGAACATCCTCTATGGTATGTCAATCAATGTGTTCATTGGACCATCCATAAATCCCAAATCCACTCTATTGACTCCTCATACCGGTTCACCCTACTATTGTGTTGCCCTACACGGTGGCACCACCTTTACTCCTATGATCTCTATTTGGTAAACTCTCCTCTATACCACCCTTATACTAGCCCAAGGATAGTTCCCCAAGCCATGGTTGACCTCTTGGTCCCACATGTGTCTGGGTTCAATTTGGCCTTGGATCTATCGATGGGCTGGCCATTTTTAAATAAAGGTTTCCATATTATTACTTAGAAAATTTCTAAGTAATTATTATAATTTCAAGTTAATTCTCAACCTTTAATCATGGAATCAAACCTCATTAAATATCATTTTCAAATAATTATGTAATTAATATTTCAATTTCATCATCTTAGTAACTTTATTCATGAAAATTAACATTTTAATGCACTTCACTTGTAATATCCAATGTTAAAACTCCTTCACACATGCCTTTAATAATTAAATATTAGTACAACCAATTGTTAGATTTAAATAGTATGGAAAATTTCTCAAGCATGAAATCCAATACTATGAATCCATAACAATTCTCTGAGCATTATCACTTCATCTAAATATCACTAAACACCTATTAACACGTCATTGATAAAAATGATGTACTGGTACTAACAGTTTGATATCTCCCATTCTTACCCTTACTAAGAATCTAAGCTCACCTATGACAACCCTACTTTTTATTACAACTTAAACATGATTTATTACATAAAACTTCACTTGATACAACAAAGAAGATCTAGAGGTTTAGTGTCTTTGGGGCTTAGGATCATTACATAAAAACTTGAAACATGTAATGCAACATCTTTATTGAAAACTTCTTTTACATGACCACTAAATTCCCTCATACTTAGAATTGCATGGGATAACCTAAGGACATGCATAAGAAAAGGGTGAGCTATAAAGCCTAGTAAGGAAATACACATGGAATAACATGAGAAGTACAATACATGTTATAAATTAGGTATATCAATAGATCACAAGAGAAACATGAACTTAAAGGCATGATAAATCATGATAATCATAACATGGAAATGTGGCAACAACACTTAACATGGAATTAGCATGAGCCAAGGCTCATTGCACATGGAGCATGAGTAAATCTTCATTGCACATAAAGCATGAGTAAACCCTAGTTTCACTTGAATTAGCATGATTCAACACTCATTGCACATGACATATCATGATACTATACTTTACCTAATGCATTGGAGCTCTATAAGGGCGCACCCTTCTTAAACATTTCATTTCATGCATAAGTGTGCCACATGGATCATAAAACATGGATTCAAAAAACATAATCATTTATTCCATGATAAATTAATGTGGAATTCATACATGAAACTTTATAATCAATAATTAAATTTTCATAAAGTTGAATACCCTTGATGGATAAATGGGCATGGTATTCACTACACAATGGCATTGGCTTAGAAAATCGGTGCGATTTCTGCAGCGTAACGGCGTGACATAAGAATTCATAAAAATTGTTGATGAGAGAGAAAGGGGTTCCTCATCATATTTACATGTAATGGAAAGTAATTAGGTCATATATATACATGTCCCAAAAATTGAAATGGAATTTAGATTCACGATACAAAAGTATTGCTTGAATGTAAAAAAGGAGAGAGAAGTTCCTTTCGGAAATTCGACATAGTAACGGGTGTACATGGGAGGAATTTAATGAGAGAGAAAGGGGTCTCCCATAATTAAAACATAAATAGGGTAGTATGAGGGAGGTTCTAAACCATTCCCCAACATTCATAATTGAAATTAAAAGGGCAAAACAACTTAAAGAAAATTGGACAAAAATGAGAAAGGAAGAAAAAACCATTACTTGGAAGTGTGCTCCCAAAAGCTAGAGAGAGGCTTGTGAGAGGCTTCTTCAGAGTTTGGGGAACCTTTGGAGGATCCTATAGAGATTAGGGAAGAGGTTGTACGAACTCCAAAAGCTTTGAGTGAGGATTAAGTAGAAGCTTGGGTGGTTTATATAGGAAATGTGGGGGAATTCTTTATTATTTAGGTTTGGGACCCCTTATATTAAATTAATCCAAACCACAAACCATCCCATGGTTTTTGCCCATGGTTTTTGGAAAAGGGAAGATGAAAACAATATTTTATAAGGACAAAGTCCGAACTTCTTAAAATAATATGGTTGCTTATGTGGAGGTGAGTCACACTCCCATGGAAATTAATTTAAAAAGACAAGGTGTTTAATAAGTCTTGAGGGGTCCATTAATGCATTGAAAAGTAAGTAAAAAAACCCAAATCACATTATTTTAATGTTAAAACATATATTGGCTGAACATAAAGATTAAAGTATTTTATTACATCACTATTGGGTCATTATGATGTCATAAAAAACATTATATATTTAAACGGTATTTAATTTTTACCCAAAAATTTGACTGTCTCAGAAAATTATGAAAAATTCGTCGTTAGATAATTTAGACATCCTGATTCCAGAAATAAAATTTATTTTATCTAAATAATTTTATAAATATGTTAATTTTCACTTTTAAAATAAAAACTGACATTTATTGAAAATTCACGGGTTTTGACAGAAATTGCTTTCAAACCTTAATAAAAATTATAATTGCATTCATAAAATTATAAGATCATTTATAAAAATTAATTTAAGAATAATAATATTTTATTAAAATATTATTTAATCCAAAAATACCTTAATTTAATATAATTATTAATTAAATAATAACTAAAAACACTATTTTTACTTTCAAAATTATTTACAATGTATTAATAATGACAAGAAGGTATATAAATTATTATATAAAAAATAATAATGTACATGAACATAGTACTATCGATTCGTTATATAACCCCTTAAAACAGCTGCATTAGACCTAAGGGTGAGGTGTGCGATGGTGACAGACTCTTGGGGTGGCTCGGATAACATCGCTGGAGTGGTAATTTCTATCAACTTCCACTTCTCCCGTAGACGGTCCCGTTCGATCTTGACATGGTGAAGCTCAGCTTGGGCTTGGTCAAGAGTGAAGCCCAAGGACGCCACCTATGTTCCGAGCTCCGATAAATGGGCTTCGTATGGGGCAATTATACTGGATGAGGCCATCACTTCCTTTGTCTAAGTAAAATTGGATGTGTTAAAGCCCTATATTTATACTAATCATGTGATCACTGTTCAACGACTATAAAAGTAACGGTCACAATTATTATCATAAAACTAATGAAGTTGACATTTTATAAAAACATTTTATATAAAGTTACATTTAATAATATCAATAGGGATTTCCCATTAATTAAACTTTGGGTCTTTATAATATTCCCCCTTAAGAAATTTCACCCTCGAAATTTTCCTTTTCCCACACTAAAACAGATGTGGGTAACTTAGCTTAACACTACTAGAAAGGGGAGTTTTCCCAACACTTGTATACCAACGGTTCAAAGGAAATGTTGGCATATGTTGTCTTTCCCAACGGTTTATATAAACTGTTGGTAAAGACCTTGAAGAACTTACTTTTCCCAACAGTTACATAAAACCATTGGGAAAAGTGGGGGAAAAACATAGTTTTCCCAATGGTTTCATAAAACCGTTGGGAAAGATTGGGTTTTCCTTAGTTTTCCCAAAAGTTTTATAAAACCGTTGGGAAATATTGGTTTTTCCCAATGGTTTTTAAGAGCCATTGGGGAAAAAAGCCCCAAATACCAAAATGCAGGTAGTGGCCTCCCCATGATTCCAGAAGCCTTCCGCTCGTCTCCTAGAGTGATTCCTTGGCAGAAGCACTTCCCAATCCCCACATCTAATATCAGATCATCACCTATCAGGTTAGACTCCTTCTATATTTTATCAGGGTTATAGCTCCACCTATTATAAATCATATCCCTCTATTCTCAATGATTTCGTTATTCCCAATTTTTAGGGTTTTTGTAAAATTTTATGATTATTCCACGAATTGTGTACTCAAATACCTATATCGGTGTATGTCCAATTAATGTTTTCATTACACATTTACATTTATAATGTCATGGTGTCTCTTTATTATGTTCTAATTTTGAAGATTCAAAGTTTATTTTAATCTGCTTCAAATATTATAGCTTCATGTATAGGAACTAATAAGAAATTTTTTGTAATATTTATTGATATTATTTCATGAAAATCACTCCTTTCATTAAGATCATGCCAAACATGAAGATCTTGTTCATATTAATTTTTGTACACTATGTGTATTACATAAAAAGTATGTATCATGTTTCTATCAAAATCTATATATATATAAAATGACACTCTGTTAACTTATCCTTTGCACAATAGAAAATATGGAGTATCTTCTTGAACTTTGCCAAATAGTATGTGGTCCCTAATTAGTAATTATTTCTTCTTCATGAAACTAATTCACAGAATTTCAAATTCGCAATATTAGTGAATATTAGATTTTCTAATATAACCATTAATCATTCTGCCTTCGACATCGTACATGTGTTATTCAATCACCTTTTTAAAACACAATGACCATTTTCACTGATTTGGGGTTCCTCAAAATGCTTGGGAAAATCAGAAAAATGCATGTATTGAATCGTGTTTCTCATATGGTTTCATGGATACAAGTTCATCTCGAAAATCATGATTGTGTGGTTCAAATATCACGAGATCCATGAGATTATTATTCTTCACACAAATGAAGTTTTTTTCTATAACTATGTGTTTTTGTTTTCACTTTTGATTTGGCCGAAAGGGGAGCTTTGTGGTCATTAATAATGGTTGTGGGTGGTCATTTATGATGTAAGATAATATGACTTCATTTTACTTGATATATCCAATATTATTACTGATTTATGTTCAATTTGATTATCTTTAACTACTGATGTTATTTAATAGGTTGTTATTAAAGGTTGTAAAAATGAAGATATGGTATAAGGGTTCATATGGTGTGTATAAGGGTTCACGTGGTGTGTATAATGGTTGACATGGTATCAGTGACCTCAATTCATTAATTTAAGCCTTTATTCTCACTATCATGTAAGAAATTGAGTGATGTTAACTCATCCTCACATGATTTCTTAACTTAGATAGTGTCCAACATATGGAATATGATCTTTTGAATTCATCAGTTAACCAGGATCATATATTCCATTTCCCCCAAGATGATTGTACTAATATAACTTTAGGGTCAACTAAATATGGTTCTCATTGTATGCTTTATATTATTTCTCCTTCTTGGCCAATACTCACTTTTATGAGGGTGGGGTGATTTTCACTACATCGACTAGAAACTTCTTCCTTTATTGTTTACTTAAATGTATTTTCTATTAAAGTTCAATCCTATTGAATTGTTTATGACAAAATGACTTATATAAATTCTTTTTATAGAATAGACAGAAGTTGAATGTATGAAACTGATCGGATCACAAGCGATTTTCAAAACAATTTGTAGAGCTTTATAGATTTTTCATTTCACAATGCTTTAGATAGTGGTCACATACACTACCCATGTTCAAATTGTGTTGGTAGACCTTAGTTGAGTCGTGAAGAAGTCATCTACCACAAAACCAAAAATGGTTTTCAAGAAAACTACTTTGTGTGGTATCACAATAGGGAGAAAATTAAATCTCAAATTGGTGATGATCGAAATGAAAATACTGGAATGGAGAATTTGTTATATGATCGGTTTCTGTTTATTCATTATCATGAAAAATAAAGGATTTCGACTCAAGAATATTTCTATATGAGCACAGCTGATGCATCTAGTGAAAATAATGATATTGATAGGGTGAAAAAATTGAATGATGTTTTCATGACTCTAGTATATCGACAGTGCGATAAAATGAAAAAGATGGAATTTTTAATCTGATTGTTTCATGGGAAAACTATATATGAGATTTCTAATACAGCAATCGATTACATTATTACCCTCTTGAAGGATTTACTTCCAGATGATGCAGATATTCCCTCAAACCACTATATGGCATGGAAGTTAGTTGAGGAACTTGGATTTTTAAGAAACAAAATTCATGCTTGCCTGAAAGATTGCAGTTTATTATGGGAGGAAACCACTGAACGAAATGATTGTATTAAATGTGGCACATCCCACTGGAAGTCAAAATCTGATGGAACACCATCCCGCGTTCCACAGAAAGTAATGTGGCACTTTCTATTGATCCCCATACTCCAGAATATTTTTATGTCTGATGACATATCAATAAAAATGAGATGGCATGATACCGAGAGAAAGAAGACTAATGATGAGTTGGTTTATCCTGCAGATGGATTTGCATGGTAGAGATTTGATGCTCGACATCCTGATTTTGCAGCTAACGTGCGTAATGTGAGGTTGGGTCTTTCATGCGATGGTTTTAATCCGTTTGGGTAGATGCTTACTTTGCACAGCACATGGCTATTTTTTATACACATTTATAATCTTCTCCCATGGTTGTGTATGAAAAAACCTTTCACTTTCATGAGTATACTCATATCTAGTCCTTCTGATCCCGGCATTGATATTGATGTCTACATGCAACCTTTAATAAAAGAGTTGAAACTTCATTGGGATTTGGGTGTGTACCCATATGATGCATGTTCGAAAGACATATTTCAAATGCATGTTGCGCTTATGTGGATGATCAATGATTTTACGTCTCATGTAATGATGTCTGGATGGATCACGAAGGGAAAATTTTCATTTCTAGTTTGTATGAAGAATACACGATCCAGAAGACTGAAATATCGTTGTAGTTTTAGTTTTATGGGACATCGACGATTCTTTCCAAAGGATCATCCATATAGAATGAATCGTCGATGATTTGATAATACCATAGAGACTGATAATCCACCTCAGCGTATGTCTGGAACTGACATGCTTAATGAATTGAAAGATTTCAGTTTGTCATTCGGGAAGGGTCAAATGAAATCTGGAAAGAGAAAGAATGTTTCCACTAAAACCTATTATAATTGGAGGAAGAGGAGTATCTTTTTTGATTTGCCTTATTGGTCAACCAATTTTTTACGTCATTGCTTAGACGTAATTCATATTGAAAAGAATATATGTGAAATGTTGCTTTTGGTTCTTCTAAATGTCAAGGGGAAGGCAAAAGATGATTTATGATCTCGGCGTGACTTGGGGGATTGGGTCATCAGACCAGAATTACATCCTGTACGTATCAGTGAAAATAAATGGAAACTTCCATGTGCTTCTTATGTGATGACACCTACGGAAAAAAAACAATTTTTGGAAGTATTAGAGAATATTAGAGTTCTTAATGGCTATTGAAGCAACATATCTAAATGGGTCAATAGAAGAGAGTTGAAGATAAAATCTTTGAAGACACATGATTATCATGTTCTACTACATGAGTTGCTTCCAATAGAAATCTGTCATCTTTTGTCCAATAATGTAAGGGTGGCTGTTATTTGGTTGTGACATTTGTTTAGAGATATTTGTGCTAAGAAGTTTTCCAAGTCTTTCTTGCAAAATATGTTGACAGATGCCCCATTAATTTTGTGTGAGTTGGAGAAAATATTTCCTCCATCATTTTTCACATGCATGCTGCATCTGACTATCCATATTCCCACTGAAATACTTCTCGAAGGACCTATTTATTTTCGTTGGATGTATCCAACTGAAAGAAATTTGTTCACATTAAAGTCTTATGTCCGAAACAGAAATCATCCCAAAGGTTCTATCGTGAACGGTTACTTGGCTCAAGAATGTATGGATTTCTGCTCGATGTATTTGTCTGATCTTACTACAAGATTGAATAGACCAATGAGAAATGAAGAAGAACAGTATGAGAAAATTGAACCCATTTTTCCATCACATCTTCAAACAGGAGAAATTCCTGGATCATATACATTGAAGACATTAAGCCATGAAGAGAGGGAGATGGCACATCACACAGTTTTGTTCAACTATGATTTTTTCGATGACTATATCAGGTAACTAAATTGATTATGTATATCTTACATATAAATTTGTTAAACTATTCATATTTTTTATCTACAGGG
Organism: Viscum album; assembly: GCA_963277665.1. Taxonomy (NCBI): domain Eukaryota; kingdom Viridiplantae; phylum Streptophyta; class Magnoliopsida; order Santalales; family Viscaceae; genus Viscum; species Viscum album. The sequence goes on along the minus strand of OY728155.1, from coordinate 182,873,274 downwards.
AACATAAAACAATGATAAATAGGAAGCATCGTTCTTTATCTTTGAGAAGGAGAGAGACTTTGCATAGAAAATAGTTTTATGCTTGGTTAAAATTGAAGGTATAAAAAAATAATGTTTAAAACAATTATATCAATATTTAATTAAGTTTAATAGTCATTTATATTGCAGGTATTGAGTTTGTCTGCTGACTCTGTCTCTGAGAAAATAAGAGCTTTGGCTGTTGGTCCTAATACCGTGGTTTGTGATTGTAAATCAATTGTTATCAATGGGTAAAAATTTATTGTCACTGAACGAGAAAAGAACATGAGAACACAACATGATGGTGTTATGGTTACTACCACAACATATTGTTATGCTAGTGCATCAGATAGTAGACCGTGATTTGAAAATGTGGGTTATTATAGAGATGTTTAGAAAATAATAATATTGTATTATTACTCTCATGGACATGTCACAATGATGAAATTACATTAGTTTGATTTGATGATGAGACATGACACATTTATTGATGATTGTGGATTTCGAGTAATTAATATGACTCACACTCTTGCTACCGAAGAACCATATGTGTTGGCATCAATGGGTAAACAAGTTTTTTATATCAAAGACCAACTTCAACCTGAATTTGGTGTCATAGTTGAAGTAATTTCAAGACATATTTTTGATGATGGTGATGATAGAATTGACACTATCCCTAATGCCATTGGAACCAATCCATTTATTTCTTTTGATGACTCAAATAGCTCAATTGTCATATTTGATTTTGAACCTGAAGTTGTGGTTGAAAATATATAGAATCATCTATCCATGTTCTCAATTATTTTGGTTTACCTCGAGTTGGGTAGTTAAGGTTGGTAATATTCAAATTGATTTAGTATTGATCACAAATATGTTTTAGCTGACTTGACCGTTATGTGAATTTTCAATGTTTATTGGTTACAGTTTTATTTGAATTGCATTTTCTAATTTGGAATTGAACTGTATTCAAACATAGTCAAACAATATTTCCAACTTGGTGAACAATACAGCTTGTATGATTTATTAAATCCATTCAAGATCTTCTAAAACAATTGATAGCTGACTTGACCATTATGTGAATTTTCAATGTTTATTGGTTGCAGTTTTATTTGAATTTCATTTTCTAATTTGTAATTGAACTGTATTCAAACATAGTGAAACAATATTTCTAAATTGGTGAACATTAAAACTTGTATTATTTATTAAATCCATTCAATATCTTCTAAAACAATTTATAGCTGACTTGACCATTATGTGAATTTTCAATGTTTATTGGTTGCATTTTTATTTGAATTGCATTTTCTAATTTGTAATTGAACTGTATTCAAACATAGTCAAACAATATTTCTAACTTGGTGAACATTAAAACTTGTATGATTTATTAAATCCATTCAATCTCTTCTAAAACAATTGATAGCTGACTTGACCATTATGTGAATTTTCAATGTTTATTGGTTGCAGTTTTATTTGAATTGCATTTTCTAATTTGGAATTGTACTATATTAAAACATAGTCAAACAATATTTCTAACTTGGTGAACATTACAACTTCTATGATTTATTAAATCCATTCAAGTTCTTCTAAAACAATTGATAGATAAATTTCCAATGAATCCCCTTATTCCCTCATATATTTAGTTTTTTGGGTTACACATTAGTTTTCTTTTTCTAATTAATTACATATTTGTTTTCAAAAGCAGGAAATGAATCCAATTGAAGGGAGACGAAGGAAAAAATGATGGAGAACAATCATCAAATGACGGAGTTGGGAATTCCATCATTAGTTCCTATAGTGAGTACTTTATTTCAAATTGATATATTTAAAGAATATATAATGTCATGTGATTACTTTTTTTGTAAAATTTTTTGTAGGATCCACCTATACATTGACAGTTATTCGACGAGGATCCTAGTACTGGTCCTAGTACTCAGGCCGGTGGTACGAGGAGGGTTTGTACCAGAGGTGGACGAGCAGCTGCGCGTACCTGACTAGAACATGACCCTCCCACTGACATGTCATCCTTCCCACATTCTGATCCCGGTGTGTCGTTAGGGACACACGGGATATTTAATCCTCCCATGTTTTTTCTACCTTCTGCATCTTCTGGCCCATCATTTTCACATCCCATGATGATTCCCACTCCCCAGTCAGCATCCGGTCAGACAGCTATCCCATCTTCTTCTCCTTATACTTCTGTCTCTATGAGCTTTAATATTCCATCATCTTCGACTCCGGTTCGACCACAGGGTGTTCCATCAGTTTCTGTGGATCCAGCGGCGCTCAGAGATCAGACCGGCACAGGTATATTTATAGAACCCTAACAAATTTTTATAGAAATATTTATTTTCATTATAAAATGTTTTGATAAAATATTTGTTTTTCTTTCATGACAGATACATCTACTGACAGGAGGCGTGGGCGGGAGCGTACACGCATACATTCGGTGTGGAACCGCCGCACACAGGTTATGGTGGATTATAATGAAGACAACCAAATGGTTGAGAAAACAGGGCAGCAATGTCAGAGTTTTTTGGCGACGCTTTCCAAATACTCTGGAATCATTCCCATCAGCCCGCTATCGTGGAGACATTTACCACATGAGGTCAAGGATAGAGCTTGGGAAGAGATATGGGTAAAAAAATCTGTTCTATTTAATGCTATGAATTATTTTTGTATTTATATGAATTAATATTTTTATTTCAGCTTCGATTTAATTTTTCCAATGGTGAGGGTGCACGACCGGAACATCTAAAGGATTTAGGTGAGATTTGGAGAGCCTAAAAGCATGAGTTGTATATTGGTTGGGTTGCTATATTTGGAATTGAGTTAGAGGTGGTACCAGTGGTGGATGATTGTCCTATAGAGCAGTATCGTCAGATGATTACTCATTGGATGAGTACCCAGTTTGAGGTATTAATAACATTTGAGGTATTTAAATAATAACTTTCATGTTTTGTATTAATACTATCTGTTGCATTTTCAAATTTTATTTAGGAATCATTTGGAAAAAATAAAAAGAACATTGATGCAAAAAAATACCTCCACACACTGGGACGCACTATGATGCCTGATCATGCGAGAAAGCAGGTATGAAAATTGTTTATAAGTTTTATTTATGCCTTACACTTTCTTTTGTTTCCCCAATTATTTAATATTTTGCTAAAGTTTTCATATAACTTTAGTTTTCAATGACATTGTAGAGGAAAATACAAACTATTGAAGGATGTGTGCCTCGAGCAAAACTGTTTTGCTCGAGTAGACGGAAAAAGGATGGAAGTGCCGTTAACGAAGCGACTTAGCAGCAGATTGTAAGTTTTAATCTGTTGAATTTATATTTTAATATATATTTTTAACTTATTGATATATTTATATTTGTAACAGGCTTCTTTAAAGGCCCTCGATGCCCAAGAACCAGACAATTTTGGGCCAACAGATCACTTACATCAGGTCTTGGGAAAGGAGCATTCTGGCAGAGTATGATGCCGACCTAGGATAGCCCTGACGAGGTATTGGCCCTCCTCAGGTATGAGCTGTAGTGCCACCGAGCTACAGCAAGTTAGGGCACAGGCAGCACAGGCTGAGAAAAGGGCCACAAATATAGCAGAATAGTCTACTAGGGAAAACAGTACGTTTATGGAATTTATTGAAGTTCTACATCCTACACTTCCAGCAGAGGCCAACCCAGCTTTTGATGAGTATAAGTCGTCGATACGTTCTATATACGGTGCACCAGGTGGAAGTTCTAGTGGTGGTCAGGATGATGTCCAGCTTGACGATGATGATGGCAAGGAGTCTGATCTGGAAGAGGAGGGAGAGGAGGAGGGCGAGGCGGGTGGCAAGGGCGAGGAGGAGGGTGAGGACGAGGAGGAGGATGAGGGAGAGGAGGGAGAGGACGATGATGGGGATGAGGACGAGGGTGATGATGATGGTGATGATGGTGATGGTGATGTGGGACAAGTTGATCCATTACATTTTTGACTGATATTACTGAGATTTGATATTTAATATATTCTAGTTGTTGGTTTTATCTAGTCTCGTAGTATAGTATTGGAGATGAGTTATTTTTATATATTATATGTTTTTATGGATGTTGTTGTCTTTTAGTGGTTGTGTGTTTGGGAACCCCCCCTCTTTCCTGGACCCTGGACAACCCCCCACCCTCCTCCCTGGACCCCGAACAGCCCCGCCAGACAGCCCCCCAGACAGCCCCCCGAATAGCCCCCCCACCCTCTTCCTTGGACCCCGGACGACCCCTCGAACGCCCCTCGGACATCCCCCTGAACAGCCCCTCAGACACCCCCCCCCCCCCCACCCTCCTCCCTGGACCCCGAACAACCCCCCAGACAACCCCCCAGATAGCCCCTCGAATAGACCCTCAGACAGCCCCCCACCCTCCTCCCTAGACCCAGGACAACCCCCCGGACAGCCCCCCAGACACCCCCCCAGACAGTCCCCCACCTTCTTCCTTGGACCCCAGACAACCCCCCGAACACCCCCAGACAGCCCCCTAAACAGCCCCTCAGATAGCCCCCCCACCCTCCTCCCTGGACCTCAGATAGCCCCCCGGACAGCCCCCCTGACAGCCCCCCAGATAGCCCCCCACCCTCCTCCTTGGACCCCAGACAACCCCCCAAACACCCCCCGGACAGCCCCGCTGGACAGCCCCCCCCCCCCCCCACCCTCTTCCTTGGACCCCGGACAACCCCCTGCACATTCCCCCCCCCCCCCACCCTCCTCCTTGGTCCCCGGACAGCCCCCCGGACACCCACCGGACAGCCCCCCAGACAGCCCCGTCGGATAGCCCCCCCACCCTCCTTGATTTCATTTAATACTATAAAATCTATAATATATATTTTATTTATTTTATTTATTTTCATCATGATAATCAATGTAAATCACATTTACACATCTAATCAATATCATAGATTCTTGGTATGTTATAAAAGAGATGTATTCATTGGGCATGAAATTGTTAGCTCCGAAATGTTTCATAGCATTATAAACTAAAATCTAATCAATACTATGAATGATATAAAAATATTTTATATAAATATCCACAAGATTTTTATGTAAATACCATTCCACTAATAGACACATGAGGATTCTCATAAAATGAACAACATTTTAAGTACATACGGAAAACAGACCAAACACATTGGGTTTCCATTGAAACTTTATGAGAACGATCAATGGGTCATATGTGACGTGTACGAATCAACCCCGCCTCAATCTGAGGCGCGGTGTGGCCGGCACCACTCAAAGTGTCTGCCTTTTGTTTCAAAAGGACGTCATTTTAATTGAAAAACATCAACTAGTATACGGAAAACTGACCTAACGCATTCAGATTGTGTCGATACTTTAGCACAACGATCCTTGGGTCATATGTGACGTGTACGAGTCAACCTCGCCTCAATTCGAGGCGCGGTGTGGTCGCCACCACTCAAAGTGTCTGCCTTTTGTTTTAGAAGGACGTCATTTTAATTGAAAAACATCAACTGGCATACGGAAAACTGACAAACATATTCGGATTGTGTTGATAATTTATAAAAATGATCCATGGGTCATATGTGATGTGTACTAGTCAACCCCACCTTAATCTGAGGCACGGTGTGGCTAGAATCACTCTAAGTGGCTCTCTTTTGCTTAAAATGGACACCATTTTAATTACATATGGAAAACTGACCAAACGCATTCGGTTTCCATTTAAAATTTAGGAGAATGATTCAAAGGGTCATATGTGACGTGTACAAATCAACCCCGCCTCAATTTGAGATGCGGTGTGGCTAGAACCACTCAAAGTGTCTGTCTTCTGTTTCAAAAGGACGTCATTTTAATTGAAAAACATAAACTGTCATACTGAAAACTAAACAAACGCATTGGGATTGTGTCGATACATTAGCACAATGATCCATGGGTCATATGTGACATTTATGAGTCAACCCCTCCTCAATCTAAGGCACAGTGTGACCAGAATCACTCTAAGTGGCTCTATTTTGTTTAAAATGGACGTCATTTTAAGTGAAAAACATCAATTGGAATACAGAAAAATGATCAAACGCATTTGGATTGTGTCGATACTTTAGCACAATGATCCATGGGTCATATGTGACGTGTACGAGTCAACCACACCTTAATCTGAGACACGGTGTGTCCGGAATCACTCTAAGTGGCTCTCTTTTTCTTAAAATGGACAACATTTTAAGTACATACGGAAAATAGATCAAACGCATTCAGTTTCCATTGAAACTTTAGGAGAACGATTCATGGGTCATATGTGACGTGTAAGAATCAACAACGCCTCAATCTGAGATGATGTGTGGTCGCACCACTCAAAGTGGTTGACTTTTGATTCAAAAGGACATCATTTTAATTGAAAAACATTAACCGGCATACGAAAAACCGACCAAACACAATCAGATTGTGTCGATACATTAGTAAAATGATCCATGGGTCATATGTGACATGTACGAGTCAACCCTGCCTCAATCTGAAGCACGGTGTGGCCGCCACCACTCAAAGTGTCTGCCTTTTGTTTCAAAAGGACGTCATTTTAATTGAAAAACCTCAACTGGCATATGTAAAACCGACAAACACTTTTGGATTGTGTCGATACTTTAGAAAAACAATCCATGGGTCATATGTGACGTTTACGAGTCAAACCCACCTCAATCTGAGGCACGGTGTGGTCAGAATCACTCTAAGTGGCTCTCTTTTTCTTAAAATGGACAGCATTTTAAGTACATATGGAAAACCAACCAAACACATTTGGTTTCAGTTGAAAATTTAGGAGAACGATTCATGGGTCATATGTGACGTGTAAAAATCAACCCCGACTCAATCTGATATGTGGTGTGGCCGGCACCACTCAAAGTGTCTGTCTTTTGTTTCAAAAGGACGTCATTTTAATTGAAAAACATAAACTGGCATACGGAAAACCGAGAAAACGCATTTGGATTGTGTCGATACATTAGCAAAACGATCAATGGGTCATATGTGACGTGTACGAGTCAACCCCTCCCCAATCTGAGGCGCAATGTGGCCGCCACCACTCAAAGTGTCTTCCTTTTGTTTCAAAGGACGTCATTTTAATTGAAAAACATCAAATGGCGTATGGAAAACCGACAAACGCATTCGGATTATGTCAATACTTTAGCAAAACGATCCATGGGTCATATTTGACGTGTATGAGTCACCCCCGCCTCAATCCGAGGCACGGTGTGGCCGCCATCACTCAAAGTGCCTGTCTTTTGTTTCAAAAGGACGCCATTTTAAGTGAAAATTATCAACTGGCATACGGAAAAGAGACCAAACACATTCGGATTGTGTCGATACATTAGCACAAGAATCCATGGGTCAAATGAGACGTGTACGAGTCAACCCCATCTTAAATGGAGGCACGGTGTGACCGGAATCACTCTAAGTGGCTCTCTTTTTTTTAAAATGGACAACATTTTAAGTACATACGGAAAACCCACCAAACGCTTTTGGTTTTCGTTGAAACTTTAGGACAATGATCCATGGGTCATATGTAACCTGTACAAGTCAACCCTGCCTCAATCTGAGGTGCGGTGTTGCCGGCACCACTCAAAGTGTCTGCCTTTTGTTTTCAAAAGGACATCATTTTAATTGAAAAACATCAACTGGCATACAGAAAACTGACCAAACGCATTCAGATTGTGTCAATACATTAGCACAACAATCTATGGGTCATATGTGACGTGTACGAGTCAACCCAACCTCAATTAGAGGCATGGTGTGGCCTCCATTACTCAATGTGTCTGCCTTTTGTTTCAAAAGGACGTCATTTTAATTGAAAAACATCAACTGGAATACGAAAAACCGAACAAATGCATTCGGATTGTGTTGATACTTTATCACAATGATCCATGGGTCATATGTGATGTGTACGAGTCAACCCCACCTTAATTTGAGGCATGGTGTTGCTGGAATCACTCTAAGTGGCTCTCGTTTGCTTAAAATGGAAAACATTTTAAGTACATATAGAAAACCGACCAAACGCATTCAGTTTCCATTGAAAATTTAGGAGAACGATTCATGGGTTATATGTGACATGTATGAATCAACCCCTCAATCTGAGATGCGGTGTGGCCGGCACCACTCAATGTGTCTATCTTCTGTTTCAAAAGGACTTCATTTTAATTGAAAAACATAAAATGGCATACAAAAAACCGAACAAATGCATTTGGATTGTGTCGATGCATTAGCACAATGATCCATGGGTCATATGTGACATGTACAAGTCAACCCCGCCTCAATCTGAGGCGCGGTGTGGCCGCCACCACTCAAAGTGTTTGCCTTTTGTTTCAAAAGGACGTCATTTTAATTGAAAAACATCAACTGGCATATGGAAAACCAAAAAACTTATTTGGACTATGTCGATACTTTTGCACAATGATCCATGAGTCATATGTGACGTATACGAGTCAACCTTGCCTCAATCCGAGGCACGGTGTGGCCACCATCACTCAAAGTGTCTGTCTTTTGTTTCAAAAGGATGTCATTTTAAGTGAAAAATATCAACTGACATACAGAAAAGTGACCAAACGCATTCGGATTGTGTCGATACTTTAGCACAACAATCCATGGGTCAAATGTGACGTGTACGAGTCAACCCCATCTTAATCGGAGGGACGGTGTGGTCGGAATCACTCTAAGTGGCTCTCTTTTGTTTAAAATGAACAATATTTTAAGTACATACAAAAAACCCACCAAACGCATTCGGTTTACATTGAAACTTTTGGAGAATGATACATGGGTCATATGTGACATGTACGACTCAGCCCTGCCTCAATCCGAGGCGCGGTGTGGCCAGCACCACTCAAAGTGTCTGCCTTTTGTTTCAAAAGGATGTCATTTTAATTGAAAAACATCAACTGGCATACGGAAAACCAACCAAACACATTCATATTGTGTCGATACTTTAGCAAAAAGATCCATGGGTCATATGTGACGTGTACGAGTCAACCCCGCCTCAATCCGTGGCTCGGTGTGGCTTCCACCACTCAAAGTGCCTACCTTTTGATTCAAAAGGACGTTATTTTAATTGAAAAACATCAACTAGCATACGGAAAACTGACCAAACGCATTAAGATTGTGTCGATACTTTAGCACAAAGATCCATGGGTCATATGTGACGTGTAAAAGTCAACCCCTCCTCAATCCGAGGCGCGGTGTGGGCGCCACCACTCAAAGTGTATGTCCTTTGTTTCAAAAGGACGTCATTTGAAGTGAAAAACACTAACTAACATACTAAAAACTAAACAAATGAATTCGTATTGTGTTGATACTTTAGAAAAACGATCCATGGGTCATATGTGATGTGTACGAGTCAACCCCACCTTAATCTGAGGCACGGTGTGGCTAGAATCACTCTAAGTGGCTCTCTTTTTCTTAAAATGGACAACATTTTAAGTACATATGGAAAACCGGCCAAACGCATTCGGTTTCCATTGAAACATTAGGAGAACAATTCATGGGTCATATGTGACGTGTAAGAATCAACCCCACCTCAATCTAAGATGTGGTGTGGCTGGCACCACTCAAAGTGTCTGTCTTCTGTTTCAAAAAGACGTCATTTTAATTGAAAAACATAAACTGGCATACGGAAAACCAAACAAACGCATTCGTATTGTGTCGATACATTAGCACAACGATCCATGGGTGATATGTGACGTGTACGAGTCAACCCCGACTCAATCCGAGGCATGGTGTGGCCGCCACCACTCAAAGTGTCTGCCTTTTGTTTCAAAAGGACGTCATTTTAATTGAAAAACATCAACTGGCATACAGAAAACTGACAAATGCTTTCGGATTGTGTTGATACTTTAGCACAATGATGAATGGGTCATATGTGATGTGTATGAGTCAACCCTGCCTCAATCTGAGGCGCGGTGTGGCCACTATCACTCAAAGTGTCTATCTTTTGTTTCAAAAGGATGTCATTTTAAGTGAAAAATATCAACTGGCATACGGAAAAGCGACCAAACTTATTCAGATTGTGTCGATACTTTATAAAAACAATCCATGGGTCAAATGTGATGTGTAAGAGTCAACCCCATCTTAATCGAAGGCACGGTGTGGCCAGAATCACTCTAAGTGACTCTCTTTTTTTAAAATGGATAACATTTTAAGTACATACGAAAAACCGACCAAACGCATTCGGTTTCCGTTGAAACATTAGGAGAACAATTCATGGGGCATATGTGATGTGTAAAAATCAACCCCTCCTCAATATGAGACACGGTGTGGCCAGAACCACTCAAAGTGTCTGCCTTTTGTTTCAAAAGGACGTCATTTTAATTGAAAAACATCAACTGGCATACAGAAAACTGACCAAATGCATTCGGATTGTGTCGATATTTTAGCACAATGATCCATGGGTCATATGTGAGATGTTCGAGTCAACCCCGCCTTAATCCAAGGCGTAGTGTCACCAACACCACTCAAATTATCTATCTTTTGTTTCAAAAGGATGTCATTTGAAGTGAAAAACATCAACCAGCATATGGAAAACCATCCAAACGCATTCAGATTGTGTCGATACTTTAGAACAACGATCCATGGGTCATATGTGACGTGTACGAGTCAACCCTGCCTTAATCTGAGGTACGGTGTGGCCATAATCACTCTAATTGGCTCTCTTTTTCTTAAAATGAACAACATTTTAAGTACATAGGGAAAACTGACAAAACACATTCGGTTTCCATTAAAACTTTAGGAGAATGATTCATGGGTCATATGTGATGTGTAAGAATCAACCCTGCCTCAATCTGAGATGCAGTGTGGCCAACACCACTCAAAGTGTATGTCTTCTATTTCAAAAGGATTTCATTTTAATTGAAAAACATAAACTGGCATATGGAAAACCGAACAAACGCATTCGGTTTCCATTGAAACTTTAGGAGAACGATCCATGGGTCATATGGGACGTGTACGAGTAAACCCTGCCTCAATCTGAGGTGCGGTGTGGACGGTAGCACTCCAGGTGTATGTATTTTGTTTAAAATGGACATCATTTGAGGTAAAAATATATGGTATACAAAAAACCGATCAAATTATGAATTGACTTCCGGATTCCAAATATAATTGTAATCTAAATTTTAAATTGAATTCTAAATGAATTATGTATGTTTATAATTATGTTATGAATTCTAATTTAATTATGGATGTGTATAGTTCCAGCATTATATGTTAAATGTGTATGAATTTGTTCTCTATATGTATGTGTTAGTTTGTTATTGGAGGTAAAATAATTGTATATGTATGTGTTATTTTATTGCAGGTATAATGATTGAAAATAAGGGGGAACCACAAAATGAGACCTGGTGCGAAAATTGGAGAGCTACTGGGAAAATTGCAAAGCTTCTGTGCAATTTTCCCAGAAAAGGCCATGCCAATAGTTTTAAACCATTGGCATAGCATATCTTGCTACTATTTTACCAACGGTTCATGGAACCGTTTGTAAAAGATTTTTCCCAACAGTTTAGAAATAGTTGGGAAAGAGGTGACATTGTGATTTTCCCAACGATTTGGGAAAACCGTTGGGAAAACTTGGCTTATTTTTCTTTACCCTTCCCCAACGGTTGTAAACCATTGGGAAAATCTTTCCCAATGGTTTACCCAAACTGTTGGGATAGGGTATTTTTTCTCCACCCTATCCCAATGGTTCACTGTAAACCGTTGGGAAAGCTTTCCCAATGGATTACTTCCATACAGTTTGCAGAAACATTGGTATAACATATACCAATGGTTCTGCAGCCTGTTTAGAACCATTGGGAAATCCTCTGTTTCCAGTAGTGTCATCATTTCCTCCAATTCCCAAGTCGCTTCTTCAAACTTGTGGTTTCTCCACAACACCTTGACGAGGGGAATTGTCTTACTTCGTAGAACTTTTTCTCTATGATAGAATATCTTCCATGGTTGCTCCTCATAAGAAATATCATCTTCCAATTGTACCACCTCAGAAGAGAGTACATGTGAAGGGTCCAGTATGTACTTCCTTAAGAGGGATTCTTGAAAGACATCATGTACTTTGGCCATAGTAGGCAGAAGTGTTAGTCGATAGGCCACAGCCCTAACATGATCAAGAATCTCGAAGGGGCCGATGTACCTTGGACTTAACTTCCCTTTCTTTCCAAACCTCATGAACTTCTTCCATGGAGATATGTGTAGAAAAACCATGTCTCCAACTTTAAACTCAAGGTATCATCGACAATTATCTGCATAACTCTTCTGTTGACTCTAGGCTGCCTTGATATGCTGCTGAATGGTTTTCACCTTCTCCACCATTTCCTCGACCATTTCCGGTCCAAGCAGCTTACGTTCACCAAACTCATCCCAACATGCCGGTATTCTGCACCTTTTCCAATACAGGGCTTCATATGGTACCATTTGGATTCTCGAGTGGAAACTGTTATTATAAGAGAACTCAACCAGAGGAAGATGTTGATCCCATCCTACTTTAAAGTATATTGAGCATGCTCTCAATATATCCTCAAGTGTTTGGATAGTCCACTCAGATTGGCCATCAGTTTGAGGATGATAGGTCATACTGAAGTTCAGTTCAGTATTAAAAGCATGTTGAAGACTCTTCCAAAACATAGAGGTAGATCTTGGATCTCGGTCAGACACAATAGATAGTGGTACTCCATACAACCTTACCACTTCCCTGATATATATTTGTGCCAGTTGATCCAATAAGAAATCCTCCCTAATAGCAATGAAGTGTGCAGTCTTTGTAAGATGATCCACAATAACCCAGATTGCATTGTGGCCTTTGGATGTCCTTGTAAGTCCAGTGAAAAAGTCCATGGTGATGTTCTCCCATTTCCATTCTGGTATGGGAAATGGTTGCATCATCCCCTTAGACTTCTTCCTCTTTTCCTTCACTTGTTGACACACCAGGCACTTTTATGTATATTCAACGATATCCTTCTTCATATTATCCCACCAAATGTTTTCTTGGAGATCTCGATACATCTTTGTGCTCCCTGGGTGAATAGAGAAATTTTAACTATGTGCATCATCCAAAAGTTCCTTCTTCAGTTCCGGACTTGATGGAACACATAGTCTTTTCCCAAACTACACAATTATTTCTTCATTAACATTAAACTCCGAGGATTTCCCTTTTTTGATAGCTTCCACTTTTTCTTGAATTCCTACATCATCCTTTTGAGCATCCTTTAACCTCTCCAAAAGAGACAGTTGAGCAATCATTTGTGAAAGGATTGATGATGTTCCCTTATCTATGATTCCCATGTCCTTTTTCATCAAGTCTAAGAAGATTAGATCCTTCTCAATTCTCATCATTGATAGAATCGCTGGATCCTTTCTACTTAGGGCATCTTCCACCTTGTTCGCTTTCCCAGGGTGGTAATGGATTGAACAGTCATAATCCAAGATGAGCTCTATCCATCTTCTCTAGAGCATATTAATCTCTTTCTGTGTGAATATATATTTAAGACTCTTGTGGTTAGTATATATCTCACATTTCTTCCCATAGAGATAATGCCGCTAGATTTTCAAAGCAAATATCACCACTGCCAACTCCATATCATGCATTGGATAGTTTTGCTCGTGGATTTTCAACTACCTTGAGGCATAGGATATCACTTTATCATTTTTCATCATCACACATCCTAGGCCCTTCTTTGAAGCATAACTTAATACCACAAAAAGTTCCCCACTTGTGGGTAAAGTGAGCACGGGCACAATGATAAGCCTCCTTTTCAACTCCTTGAATCTTTCTTCGCATTCATCACTCCAAGAAAACTTTACTCCCTTTCGAGTTAGCTTGGTAAGAGGGTTGGACAATCATGAGAAATTTCTCACAAATTGTCGATAATATCCAGCTAACCCCAAGAAGCTACGGATATCTGTTACCGATGTTGGCCTCGGCCATCCCTCAATTGCATCTGTTTTGAAGGGATCCACAGATATCACATTGCTTGTGATAATATGGCCCAAGAATGAGACCTCCTTCAACCAGAACTCACACTTTATAAACTTTTCATAGAGCTTCTACTTGCACAAAGTCTCTAGTACAGTTCTTAAATGCTCCTCATGATCCTCCTTTTTTTTGGAGTATATTAGAATATCATCTATAAAGACTACCACAAATTTGTCTAGGTAATCTCTAAAGACTCTATTCATCAAGTCCATGAGGATAGAGGGAGCATTGGTGAGTTCTAAAGGCATTACTATGAATTCATAGTGCCTGTATCTTGTGAAAAAAGAAGTCTTGGGGATATCTTCCTTCTTCACTCGTACTTGATAATATCCTGACAGCAAGTCCACCTTGGAGAAGTATTGTGCTCCATAAAGCTGATCGAACAAGTCATTAATTCTTGGGAGAGGATACTTGTTCTTTATCGTGATTTTGTTAAGTTCACGATAATCGATGCAAATCCGCATTGACCCATCCTTCTTCTTGACGAAGAGGACTGGTGCACCCCATGGTGAAACACTTGGGCATATAAACCCTTTATCCAGATTCTCCTGTAGTTGTTTCTTCATCTCTTCAAGCTCTAAAATAGCCATTCTATATGGAGTCTTGGATATTGGTAAAGCCCTGGGTATAAGTTCAATTGAGAATTAAACATATCTTATAGGAGGAAGACCAGGTAGTTCATCGGGAAAAACTTATGAGAATTCCCTCACAATAGGCATTTCTTCAAGGATGGTTTCTTTCTTAGACTCAATCATGTGAGCCAGATACGCGTACTCATAGGATAGTAATATCCATGCTTGAGATGATTGAGATAAAGGAGATTCATCTTCATCCTTACACTTGTAAAGAATTGGAGGTCGATTCTCTATATGGAATGTGATTTCCCTCTCCTGATAATTTATGTCGGCTCTATATAAGGAAAGCCAATCCATGCCAAGAATTGCATCAAATTACACCAGAGAGAGTATGATGAGGTTCGCTGGGAAATTCAATCCACATATTATAAAAGTGGAGGACTTATATTAGTGGGATGTAAAGATTGCCCCATTTTCTATACTCACCAACATCTTTACTTCCATGATTTGTGGTGGTGCTGGGATTGTTCAAATAAACATTCGAGATATAAAAGAATGTATAGAACCTGAATCAAAAATTACGTTCACTATTCTTGAATGAATAACTAGTGTACCTATCACCACTTCATTGTCAGGGTTCACTTCGGTAGAAGTGATGGCAAAAGCTCTTCCTTGCTACCTTGGAGGTTGTTGGTTGCCTTTAAAAACCCTTAGATTATGGCACTGATTTGCAAAATGACCCGGTTCTTTGCATTTGTAGCATTGAACAACGTGTTGAGGTTTGAACGGAGCATTCCTCTCCTCTGTCGCAACCACGGGTCTTTCTTGCTGATAGTTAACAGCTTGGTTCCCTTCCCTTCCACACCTGAATCATTTCCTCGTCCCCTTAAGGCAATTTCCAAGGTGCTTCTTTCCACACTTTTGGCAAGTGGGGTGCTGGATCTTCTTAGCACCGTTGGATTTATCCATCAGCCCACCAGAATTTAATTCCACCTTACGCTTCTTATCCCCATGATACCCCTGTGATTCTCTGATCTTCATTTTGACCTTGAGGGCACATCGGACAATTTCCTCACAGCTTTTGAAGTCACAGATCGCCAATGCTTTCCGCAGGCTAGGCTTCATCCCACCAAAGAAGCGGTCAACTTTGCATTCTGGGGTAACAACAAAGCTGGAAGCATATCGTACAAGCCTTGTAAAGTTTTCCTCGTACGCTCCAACAGATTCTTCATCTTTTTTCTTCAGGTAAAGGAAGTCCCTTTCCATCTTAAGCTGGATGGTGTGCGGAAAATATTTATCAAAAAACATCTTCTAGAAATCCTTCCATTCCAATGCCTCGATCTCCTCCTTAGGATTCTTTTTTTTTATCAACGTCCACCATTGATTAGCTTCACCGTCCATACGATAAGCCTCCAGGAGAACCTTATCTTGTTCAAAACATTTAAGGATGGAGAATATATTTTCAATGGAGTTGATCCATTGTTCAGAGATCGTGGGATCGGATGATCCACTAAAAGTAGGAGGCCTTTGTCTCATGAAGCTCCTGATAGCGACTTGTTCTTTCTTAGGGGGGGTTGAATGTCCCTCTTGACCCGTGTTTATATTCAAAACATGGATTAGCTGAGAGAGAAGCATGACAATTTTCGCGATTCCCGCTCCCATTGGATTGGGCATCTCATTAGTACAATCATCACACTGATCTTCACAACGGTTGTTAGCCTGAGTCCTCCTATTACCAGCCATTGGCTAGAATAAAAGGAAAGTTAGGGGTAACACATAAAGGGTAATCCAAAGACAAAATTTTATGAGTTATAAATAAACTTTTATTTCCATAACTCATGAGTCTATAGGCTTCAATCTTGTCTTTTCATGATCTACATTCAAACATACATTCTTAGGGGCATTTTTTTGTAATTCCCTTAATAAGGGTTCATACTAAGATTGTGAATTTATCAAAACATATCCCCCGGGAGTGTCATAACCAAGAGTGCAGCAAGGCCCGTTGTCGTGCACCAGTTCCCATTTGAGTCTAGCTCAAAGAGGTGTTTTCGTGTTTTACCACTAGGATACATCTATGCCAGAGCCGCCTCTACCTGCTCGTATCCAAATAGGGATGTATTTGTTTGATAAACCACTTACTCAATACTTACCAAAACTTAGGTATGTTTTTATTATACTTAGTCTTTTCTCTAAGGATTTACTAGGGTTTTCTAATCCTAATCCCAAAAATAACTAAACCTATCCTTTGATACCAACTATGACAACCCTGCTTTTTATTACAACTTAAACATGATTTATTACATAAAACTTCACTTGATACAACAAAGAAGATTGAGAGGTTTAGTGTCTTTGGGGCTTAGGATCATTACATAAAAACATGAGACATGGAATACAACATCTTTATTGAAAAATTCCTTTACATTTCCACTACATTCCCTCATATATAGCACTGCATGGGATAACCTGAGGACATGCATAAGAAAAGGGTGAGCTATAAAGACCAGTAAGGGAATACACATGGAATAACATGAGGAGTACAATACATGTTAGACATTAGGTATATCAATAGAGAACAAGAGAAACATGAACTTAACGGCATGATAATGCATGATAATAATAACATGGAAATGTGGCAACAACACTTAACATGGAATTAGCATGAGCCAAGGCTCATTGAACATAGAGCATGAGTAAATTCTCATTGCACATAAATCACGAGTAAACCCTCATTTCACTTGAATTAGAATGATTCAACACTCATTGCACATGACTTATCATGATACTATACTTTACCCAATGCATTGGAGTGCTATAAGGGTGCACCCTTCTTAAACATTTCATTTCATGCATAAGTGTGCCACATAGATCATAAAACATGGATTCATAAAACATAATCATTTATTCCAAGATAAAGGAATGTGGAATTTATACATAAAACTTTATAATCAATAAGTAAATGTGCATAAAGGTGAATACCCTTTATGGATAAATGGGCATGGAATTCACTACACAATGGAATTGGCTTAGAAAATCGGTGTGATTTCAGCAGTGTAACGGTGTGACATAAGAATTCATAAAAATAGTTGATGAGAGAGAAAGGGGTTACTTATCATATTTACATGTAATTTTCAGTAAGGAGGTCATATAGATACATGTCCCAATAATTTAAATGTAATTTAGATTCACGATACAAAAGTATTGCTTGAATGTAAAAGAGGAGAGGGAAGTTCCTTTCGGAAATTCGGCATAGTAACGGATATACATGGGAGACATTTAATGAGAGAGAAAGGGGTATCTCATGAATAAAACATAAAGAGTTCAGTATGAGGGAGGTGCAAAACTATACCCCAACATTCATAATTGAAATTAAAATGGAAAAACAACTTAACGAAAATTGGACAAAAATGAGAAAGGAAGAAAAAAACCCTTACTTGGAAGTGTGCTTCCAAAGGCTAGATAGAGGCTTGTGAGAGGATTCTTGGGAGCTTGGGTCACCTTGAGAGGATTCTAGAGAGAGTAGGGCAGAGGTTGGATGAACTCCAAAGGCTTTGAGTGAGGAGGAAGTGGAAGCTTGGGTGGGTTTATATAGGAAAGGTGAGGGAATTCTTTATTATTTTGGTTTGGGACCCCTTATATTAAATTAATTCAAGCCACAAACCATCCCATGGTTTTTGCCCATTGTTTTCGGAAAAGGGAAGATGAAAACTATATTTTATAAGGACAAAGTCTGAACTTCTTAAAATAATAGGGTTTCTTATGTGGAGGTGAGTCACACTCCCATGGAAATTAATTTAAAAAGACAAGGTGTTTAATAAGTCTTGAGGGGTCCATTAATGCTTTTAAAAGTAAGTCAAACAAACCCAAAATCACATTATTTTAATGTTAAAACATATATTGGCCGAACATAAAGATTACAGTATTTTATTACATCAATATTCGGTCATTATGATGTCATAAAACACATTATATATTTAAACGGTATTTAATTTTTACCCAAAAATTTGACTGTCTCAGAAAATTATGAAAAATTCACCGTTGGATAATTTCGACGTCCTGATTCCAGAAATAACATTTATTTTATCTAAATAATTTTCTAAATATGTTAATTTTAACTTTTAAAATAAAAACCGACATTTATCAAAAATTCACGGGTTTTGACAGAAATGGATTTCAAACCTTAATAAAAATTATAATTGCATTCATAAAATTATAAGATCATTTATAAAAAATAATTTAATAATAATAATATTTTATTAAAATATTATTTAATTCAAAAATACCTTAATTTAATAAAATATAATTCTTAATTAAATATTAACTAAAAACACAATTTGTACTTTAAAAATTATTTACAATGTATCAATAATGACAAGAAGGTATATACATTATTATATGCAAAAAAATAATGTACATGAACATAGTACTATCGATTCGTTACATACCCCCTTAAAACAACCGCATAAGACCTAAGGGTAAGGTGTGTGATGGTGACAGACTCTTGGGGTGGCTCGGATAACATCTCTCGAGTGGTAATTTCTATCAACTTCTACTTCTCCCATAGACCGTCCCGTTCGAGCTTGACATGGCGAAGCTCAGCTTGGGCTTGGTCAAGAGCGAAGCCCAAGGACGCCACCTATTTTCTGAGCTCCGATAAATGGGCTTCGTATGGGGAAATTATACTGGATGAGGTCATCGCTTCCTTTGTCTAAGTAAAATTGGATGTGTTAAAGCCCTATATTTATACTAATCATGTGATCACTGGTCAATGGATATAAAAGTAACAGTCACAATTCTTATCATAAAACTAATGAAGTTGAAATTTTATAAAAACATTTTATATAAAGTGACATTTAATAAGATCAAGAGGGATTTTCCATTAATTAAACTTTGGTTTGTTACATCACCCATTTCATATTTTTATTTTCCCTAACTTATGAAGAAATTTTTTTAGTCGGGTATGACTATAAATAGTACTAAGTGGGAAAATATTTATGAGAGATGCTTAATAAAAACCATAAAATAAAATTTTTTATATCTAATCTCCAAAGACTTTAAAACTTTAAGGTTATATCATGGATTGTATTATTATGTAATGAATATTTATCTAAATAGATGTAATATTTTTGTATAAGAAGATCAGCCCATTATAGTTGGTATCAGATTAGGGTTTATTCAACCTTTGGATAATAGAGTTAAAAAAACATTTCTGAAAACCATGGATATAATTCTAAGTATAGGATAACATCCTAAAGTTTTTTTAAGGAAAAAATTTCTTTATTTTCCAAGAAATTTCATCCCTGTCTGGACAATATAAGTGGATGTGGATCTGACATAGTTGTATAAATGGGTAATAACCTATAATATGTAACATTGAGCATGACTCGATCATCACCTAGTACATAACAATGTCCCTTTATAAACACCTATTTTAACACTCTTGGGGGATATAATTTGGGTTAATCCATATTTAATTTATGAACCATTATAAAGGATTTGAATATATTACAATCATGGATGGCCTAGGTTAAACCTAAAGTTACATTGATTGAAAATAATCTATCATGATTTAGACATACTATAAATGATTATGTGGTTTCCTAATATTATTATGGTTTCTCACACTTTGCTTTAGGTTTTAGATAATTTTTATAACCAAAAATATTCAAGTTAATGGTGAATGTGATGGATAACAGAATGATTTTCATTTTGATAAACCAAATGAAATGGGAACTATAAGCAGAATCCTTGTTATATTGATTAATCATAAAGATCATATTATGATAAATAATCTCAACTAAGGTGAGTTTTTTTCCACACCTAACAAAAATAAAAGGGAGTTTCATAATGACCATAGATGAAAAAAAGTTCAATTTTCAGCATGTCATGAATGTTGGAAGAATCATGGAGTAGAATTTCTCAAAGTAAAATGAATATGTTTTGAGTGTGTAAAATAAGGACATAGAGAAAGTAATTTTATAGGCAAAGTGAATGGATCGGTTAACACTATAACATCCCAAACTAAACCACCACACTTGAGTTGGAATGTTGTATGACATCATGTGTTCCTCCTCATACACAAGAGGCTTCCAACTAGTAGTGAGGGTCTAAGTCCAACAATGGGGAGACTATACCCTCACTATTATGTCATATTATCAATAAAAACAATAAATAACATAATAAATCATCAGATTAATAAATGTGGAAACTGAAAAATGACATACATGGTATATAAAGAAGATCTCCCAAAGTGGAAATTTATCCAGAGTAATTAAAATAGACAATAAAAAAGGAATTGTGGGGTCCTTCGATGTTTGTCTAGGTCTGCTTCAGCTCCATGCTCCACCTTCTCATTCATCAACTATAGATCCATTTCCCTTCTCTAAATCCCTAATGAAATCTAGAAGCACATAGAAATGTCCAAGTAGGTTGTGAGTACAATACTTGGTAGGAAACCACAAATGAATCATTAACCTGATGTTCTCAAGTATAAAAGTGTATTTCATAATAATAATAAATTCGTAATAGGAATACTAATGCACAATCTAAAACCTAAGGGTCATGCGCTAACTAATCTTTCAGAAACCCCTAACTATACATACTTCAGATCTATTAAATATGGATAATCAAGGTCTTAGGAGAATCAAGGATTAGCCATGTGGTTAATGAATCATGCTACTTGGAATCATGTGATCATGAAACTTGGCATCACTAAGCATTAATAAGGCTATGTTTTCATCATCACCTATGAATTGAGAGCTACTCAGTATCCCCTAGTCATCGAGCAACAAACCCCTTGATATTCTCTAGTCATCAAGTGCATCACAAAAAATCCCTAAGGAATTATTGTATCCCTACACTATTTATAGGAACCTCATTATCATTGTCACAAGTCATGAGCACTCCCCCTCTAAGGAATTATATTCCACGATGGTCCACCTATTTTGGGCTCCAAGAACAATACCACAAAAGAAAACATAGCATGGGAGGATAAAATATAAATCATATCATATCATCATAAGTAAGGTAGCATACAAAATACATGTAAACAACATCAATCATGAATAATAAGCTACAAAGTAATCATGGAAACAAGTGTAGCATAAGGTTTCCAAGGCTACACGGACACCCACATGTGATCATTATCTAGCATGGTCATCAAAATAAGTGTAAGAATAATCATATTAATAAAATAATGTGTAAAAAAGCCCAAAACGTTAAGAAACTTCCTTCATATAAAGTTTTTGATATAAAAAGGAAGGGAAAAACAAGTCAAGAACACTTCTTTGTGGCCTTTTAACAAAACGTCAACCCCTAACCTTCACCATGGGTCTCTAAAACCAAAACCAACTATTTTATTTCAAAAATAAATAAAATATCACAAGTGATGATAATTTATCTCTCCTAGATAATTTCAAAATTATGATTCAGGTCAACTCATGTGCTTACAAAATTTTCCTTAAGAATAATTATCTTTTGATAACTTCTGATAAATTATCCTTTCATAATTATCTCGTGATAATTTATTATAGATTACTATTTTATAATTATCTCTTGATAATTTGTTATAAATTATACTTTTATAATTATATTTTCATAATTTCTCATAAATTATCCTATCATAAATATTTTTTGATAATTTATTATAAATTATCCTTTTATAATTTTCTTTTTATAATTTCTCATAAATTATCCTTTTATAATTATTTTTTGATAATTTCTCATAAATTATTATTTTATAATTTTATTTTGATAATTTATTATAATTATCCTTGTATAATTATCTTTTTATAATTTCTTATAGTTTATCCTTTTATAATTATATTTTCATAATTTCTCTTAGATTTTCCTTTTATAATTATCATTACAGAATTTCTTATAAGTTAAACTTTTATAATTTTTTTTGAAAAGTTTTCAAAAATTATCCATTTATAATTATCGATTAAAAATTTCTTAAAAGTCATCATATTATAATTATGTCCATTAATCTAGTATAATTATCCCTGGACAATTTTTTGTAATTATCGCATGATAATTATTTACAATTATCCTTTGGAAATTTCGAAACAATTTATCGTTTGATACTTTTTTTATAGATTACCCATGATAATTCAGTTTAATGATTGTCTAATAATTATTTGTATTTATCATTTGTAATTTAAAATAAATTACCTATTGAAAATTAACTTATTATTTATATGTATAAATTATAATTTGATAATTAAATAATATTATCTTCAATAATATCATGTAATTATCCTTTGATAAAACAATGTCATCATCACTTGAGTGTTATTTTGAGTTATCCTTTTGTAAATTCATAAAAAATTATCATTTGATAATTTTACTAATTATCCTTTGATAATTTAATGAAATAATAATCTCACAATTTTATAAACTATCTGTCGATAATATCATGTGATTGTCATTTGATAATTTTTATTTGAAAAATTATCCTTTGATAAATTATTACAATTAATGTTTATTGAATTTTTGTTATTATCATTTGATAATTTGTATAATATTATCTTTGAAAATATCACAAAATTATATCTTGATAATTGTTAATAGAATTTTCTTTTATTATTGGGGTTCTATTATTTGATAAATTTTTTGACAATTATCATTGGATAATTTGGGTAATTAGTTTTTGATAATTTGTTAAATAATTATCCATAATAAATATAGTTTTTATCATTTATATTAAATTCAATCATTTCCCCTTGATTTTTATGATGTAAGAATAAAATAAATAAAACACATAAAAAAGAGAAAACTCACCATTCTCTTTTCAACCTCATGTGGTGCATAGGTAAATGTTAGGGATACCACTATCATCAATCATCGGACCACCAGAGATTTAAACGATTGTGTGTAAGGGAGTTTTGATATTATCGGCATCCAACAAGATCAACCAATAAAAAATACCAATATGTTTAGTGATTTTTGAACCTAAATTCATAGCACATATAAACTCATTCACGACTGCAGATATGGACATTAAAATCACTTAAAAATGGTATTTAAAATGCTAAAAATGTGCTCATAATGGAAGCACTATTAAAAGGGGTACCTTTTATCATATCTAACAAAAGAGATGATAAAGGCCCCTTTTATTAGTGTTAAAATAAAAATTGATAAAAGTCAAAAAATTAATCTGTTAAAAAGATTTTTTTTCATGAAATTTGTAAGTTGGATGAACTCCCCTTTTATTAGCACCCGACCCCCTTTTACATCGCTTATCTATCCCCCCCCCCCCCCCCCGTAACAGTGCTAGGAAGCCCACAACCCATTTAATAGCACTATTCATATTCTTCACCCACCCGCGGTACATCTGCCTTTGGTGGGTTTTTAACCTGAGACCTCCCCCTCATAATCCCATGTCATCACCACTAATATGTATTTTTTTTATTTTTTTTTATGATATATATATATATATATATATCTATATTTATATATTTTTTTTACATTTTTTATCCATATATTTATTTATTTATTTAAAAAACATATATAAAATATGTTTTGTGTGTGTATGTGTGTTTATAAATAGATACATACATATATATATACATACATATATATTTATATATGTGTGTCCATCTATAAATATACTTACACATATTTATATTTATTTTCATATATTATATATTAATATTTATTTACGTATATTCTAATATGCTGATAAATATATATATGTTTGTCAATACGCACACAAATATATATATATATATACACATTAATTGTATACGTATATAAATATTCATGCATTTGTATTTTAAATAAAATAGATATTATTTTTTATTTATATAAGGTTAATATATTGAGAAATATATTTTATATGTAAATATGTTTAATTATTTTTTTTAAAATTAAATATTTATGTGGGAATATATATATAAATATGTATATATTATTATATATTTGACTATAAATAATAGTACATTGTGAAAAATCCATAAATTTCAAAACCATAATATCAATATGAATGTGATATCTATGAATAAATTTAATCCCTAATAAATATGGGAAAAATACCCCCTTAAACAAGGTTTAAATTCCATCAAATGTTAAAAAATTGGGTTACCCTGACTAAAAACTCAATTTTGAAGGCCTTATGAGTCTTTTTTGGCCTCAAAAAATGTGAAATAGTGTTACCCTCTCCCATTAGTAGATATATCTCATTGTAAGATTTGATTTTATATGTGGTAGATCTCAAACAAATACCAAGATCAAAAGTTATGCTCGTTTAAAGTTTAAGTCATGTTTTCAAATTATTTTAGATATTTTATTTATTGATTAATTTTTTTATCTTAAATTTGTAATTAAATGACTATTATATATTAATAATTAACAAATTATTAATTAAAAATATTTTTAAAATTGTTTTATAATCCATTTTCACTAAATATCTTATATATTATTTGTAAATGACTATCTATCTTTATCTAAAACATCTTTTAATATATATATATATATTATATTTAGATCAATATAAATATATTTATATACTAATATATTATTTTTAATGAAACATTTTGTTTTGAAATATACCATTTATCGGTGCTAGTAATAAAGCACTAATAAAGACCCCATTTTATCAACACTATTAAAAAAGAAGTGATAAAGGGAGTCCCTTTAACATTGCTAAAAAAGAAAGGATAAAGGATGTACCTTTATCAGTACTAAAAAGGCATTGATAAAGGTACCCCCTTTTTCATTTTTTAGCACTGATAAAGGGTGGAACTACATAAATCTGTTTCTATATTAGTGATTTTAAAACACCCATTTTCATCTATTAATCAACCTAAAAATCAATACAGATTCATTGATTTTCCCTTATTATGTTTTTAATAATTTAATCACGGTTGAAATGGTGGTAAATTAGAGGTTTGAAAAACCTCTGGCATTATTAATGGAGTTCGGTTCCGTTTGAGAAGAAAATTGAATTGTTTTACTATTTAATGAATTAATTATTATTATAATTAAAATAATTATTAAATAAAAATAATTAATAAGTGTCCAAAACAAATGCCCAATGCGTATAAAAATTATGCCCCGCTTAAGATAAACCAGGTGTTTCAGGCTTAATTTCGATCTCAGATGTTTCAAATGACACACCCATTTAGGGATATAAATTATTTATTTTTTAAAAAATAGAATAAATAAATACTTAAATAGAAAAAAGGTTTTATCATGTTCGATGTTTCCAAACACCCGACGCGCATAAAAGTTATGACCCATATAGGGTAAAATAAATGTTTTGGATCTAACGGTGTTCTTGGATTTCACATATAATACACCATTTGAAAGATATTCAATTATATTTGAAAAAAATAAATTAAAAATATGAAATAACTTATCCTTACATGTGATCTAACCAAACATATCATGCTCACAAATTTTATACTCTGCCTAGGGTAAACACTATTTCCTAAACCTAATGGTGGTCTCATATTTATCATACGATGCACCATTTGAGAGATATTGAATTATTATGGATAAATTTTGTATGCATATTATAATATATTTAATATCTTTATTCCACCTGATGATTTACGAGCCTCAAAGTCTTTCACAAACTAAGTATTTAACTCTAAAAATATTCGATAGAATATTCCAAGGTGTTAACTTGTCTTTTACCCTTATGAAAAACCTTTAAAACGTTTATTAAGTAGTTTTTATTGAAAATTATATTTTTAGGAAAAAAACTTATAAATTATAAAAAATGGTGTTTATTATCTTTATAAATTCATGATATGACAAACATAATGTATGAGAGTAATGTTTTCAATAAGGTGTCATCAATAGTTAAAAGTTTTAAATGTGGAAATTATAGGGATTATGAAAATGGATGTTCTATATGGAAATGTCAAGAAAATGATCAGAAAGGTTGTATGAGTAATGGTTTTATATTAATGATGAAGATACTATGAATTATATATGAAAGGAAAGAAGTGTTAAGGAATAATATGGCGAAGCTTGATTAATAAATTAAAGAAAAAGTGGAATGACTGAAATGCTTATGTATTAGGATTGGAGAATTATGTTGTAAATGTGTTTTATGAATAATGTTATGGTATATAAGTGTAATGAAACATATATGGATTATTCAATAGTAATTTTACATTAAATAATTGAAATTATATGTTGAATGGTAACAATATCCTAGAAAATTGATTTATTGGAAAGATGATATTTTTGGAAAACACATGATTGAGGGAAGGATAACCCATAATATGTTTCCAATATAGAGATAATAATGCTTAGTTTGGATTAAGATATTATTGACATTGATGGGAGAGTATCAGTAACCTTGAAATTGATTCTTTATTTGGTGAAAATTTTATTTAATTCATCATTGATAAAGTTTATTGCATTTTTTATTTAAGGAATATATTCAATAGTTTTTTGTTATGTTTGAGGAAAAAGGATAATGTTAATTCTTAAAATCATGCTTTTTTCATTAAGGTTTTATGGTAATTTAGGATATTATCATGTTTCCAGAGAATATTTGAGTAATGTGTTCACATATTAAGTATATGAGATTAAGAGAAACTTTTTCAAATTAATGTTAAGTTGATTTTGGAATCATAATGACATTATTTATAAATTTTTGGGTCTTGAATTTGGTCAGATATATATTATGTTATTTTAATGATTAACTACATCTGTATTAGATAAAGTTAAACCTTGGGAATTATTGAATATGTTTTAGAAATTATTTTGTTTATCTATATTGGATATCTTATGCTAACCACTTTTTTTGTTAATTTATAATTATAGTAGGGGTATCTTATTATCCTTTTGTGGATAATTTTATTTTTTAAAATTTGATCTTATCTCTTGAGGCATGAAATATTCATCTTATTCATCATTTAGAGAAAAAATGAGATTATGGTGGAAAATTTTTAAAGGATGAAATTCTACTTGTAAATTAATTATATTTCCATATGTTTATAGTCTAGATTATAATGTAATACATAAACTCTAGGAAAAAGATATTAAGAAAAAAAAGGTTGTCCTATAACCTTCAGTTTTGATGAATTGACAGTATTTTCCACATTTTTTGTTTACGATTCATTTATTGTTAACATTATGTAGATCAGTTAAGTTCTTGGGAATAGTGTTATATGGACATTAATTTTCTTCCATGTTCATATCTTCATTTCCCATTAATTGTATCCTATTTTCAAACTAGTTATGTTCAATACAAGTTAATCTTCACACTTTCCTTTCTCTATTTTTAAGAGAATGTTTTATTAAACCTTGTTACAATTTGGGTTTCCATAAAGGAATATTAAAATGGAAAAACCTTTGATTATAGAGCATAAATTGTGAGGAATTAAATTACTAAATGGGGGAATGTAAAACCCTAATATTTTAGAAAATATTTCTCTTTAAATAATGTTATTTCTTTGATGTCTTATATTACATGCAAAACTGAGTTTAAATTAACCGTGATACACTATTAAAATATTATTATTTATTGTGACAATTATAACCTAGACATTAATTTTGTGGCTATGAATATGAATAAATAATTGATGAATTATATAAAAAATATCTACTCAATATAAATACTTAGTAATTAATCAATCAATTTTTAGTAAAGTTGTTTTATTCTTTGAAAATATGTTTTTTTCAAAAATGAATTTTTATTTATTTTTGTGAAAAAATTTATGATTAATATTTTGAACTTTTATAAAAAACATTTTGAAAAATTAACTTCATTTTTTAAATAAGAATATAAAAATTATCCTTGGGTGAAATTTTAGTATTTTTATGAAAATATTGGTGTTTTAGTGAATAGTAAAAAATGCAGATTTTTTTAAAAACTGGCCTTTTATTTTTATATAAAGTATCATTATGATTTTAATTTGATCTCAACGTAAAATATTTATTATTTAATTATATATAATATAATTAAATTCAATTTAATCATCATTATACATGATTTTTTTATAAGTACATTTTTGGGCTTACAAATGCCTTTTTCTAAAAAAAATCATTGTGTTTTACGCAGTTATATTAAAAGTAATGTATTAAAGTTATAAGAATTTAATATTTAAAAATTTATTCCAAAATTATAATAATGAGGTTTAAATTTGGTAAATAAACCCCTTTTATGTTTTCTCAAAATGAATAGTAATAGTGATAAATTTATCACCTTAGTAAAGGGTAAATCAAATAAATCTTGGCTAAAACTAAGTGATAAGGCCATAATTATTCATCATTATTATTATTGGATGAATTAAATTATAACATTATCAATTTAGAATCTAATTTGAGTTATTTAATGTAAATGTTCCCATTAAAATGACTTATATGTTATTTAAACCAAAGGAAATGATAAAATGTCACTCTCTTAGTTTTAAATATCATTTATATATTCACATAGGGAAAAAATTAGATATGGAAAAATATTAATATTAATTAGGTGACTAATGAAATTATATTAATTATGGTAATTTATTTATAAATTTTATTAATTAAATAATAACCTTAAATAGTTGCACAATGTTGATACAATAATTATTAAATTAATAGAAAAGTAAAATAAATTAAATTAAAAATATTAAAAGTATTGTGATTTGAGATAATTTTAGTGATAAAGTAATTTTATATATTACCATGAAATTATGGGGATGTTTTAAAATAATTGGTTCCAATTTTATGTTTTTTCTTGATGTTATTAAAGTTAAAGTAATGAATAGTGTCAAAATTAACAATAATAATATTTTATCAAAATAATATTTTATTAAATTGTCTAAAAATGATATAGATGTCTAAATAATAAAAATTTATTATTATATGGTATCCAATGTCATAACTTTTCCATTTATGGTCCACTTTTTTTCTTTATAATTAAAAATTACAACCTTTTATATTGAAAAAGTTTTTATCATAGTTAAAATTATAATAGGTTAACTGAGGTTTAATAAAAGTTATAAGGTTTAAAATTACATTAAAAAATTTCTAAAATCTATTTTTATGTGATTACCACCTTATACCACTTTATCTTATAATAACTTTCCATTTTGATGTATTTTTCTTGATATTGATTTTATTATAATTTAATCATTTGAGAAATTTATAAAGAGACCCTCACCTCAATTATAAAGTAGCATCTCCTCCCTCACTTCATAAAACTACATTGTGCCATATACATCGACCATAATCTACAAAATTTAGTTCTCCACTTCCCTAGAAACATTATAGAGATACTCTAAAAAATTCACTTCTCCACTTCCCTAGAAACATTATAGTGGTTTTTGTATTCCCAAAATACCAACCTTAGATCCCTTTAGGGGATACCTAAAGGAGTCATTTCGAAGAATAGGTAATCAGTCTAACCGATCACTTTATTTTTATACTATTATTAATCTTCTCTAAATATATTATATTTATAATAAAATAAATAATTTATTATCCTAAATATTCTAAAATTTTATTATGATTATTAAAACACCATTATACATCTTCTTTCCCATCAAATAATAATTTAAAGTATAGTTCATGTGTACTTACGGCTTTCTATATCCACATGGCGATACAATTCATTTTTCATAACCATATTGTATATATTGTAATTGTGACCGGTTTAATGTTTATATATGATATTAATAAAAAAATTATACTTTTTGAATGATAATATCATATCTACCTTCTTATCATCCAATCTTTTGGGAAAAGATAATGTCGCTCATACGTATGTATGGACTACCATTTTAATGATGTGATTTGATTCCTAATTTATTTATATTTCATATGGAGGTAAATATGGATGAATTTGATAAATATATATTATATATATAATATAATAATTATTTAAAGGTGACTTATTTTTTAACTTTATTTAATTCCATCATTCAAAAAATGGAAACAACGTTCATGCGTACGTAGGACCTACCTTCTCCATTAATGGTGTAATTCATTTTTCTATCTCTATATTTTATGAATGATCATAAATATATATATAAGTAACATATATGATGTTTATAACATTATTAATATTCTATAAATTATGGTACTATGATAAAACTATAAGGATCGGGACTTCCAAACCAAAACATGCTTGTAAAAGGAAGTAGTTATCACCCAGAACAGTTATTTTAAAAACAAATTATTAATAAATAGGTGAAAAGATGTTATAAATAAAAATTAATTGGTATGATAGATATATGTTTATGTAATAAATGTATAATAAATTCATATTTATTATATAAGATGTTTAAATGTGAATAAGAAAAGGTGAGACTTGAAGGATTTATTTCGCAATCTCATCATTATTGAGGATTGTTTATATTTTAGTACTTGTAGGGGAATATTTCTCCTCCATGTTCATGTTTTCTAAAATTGTTTTCCAAAGCGTTTTTAATATTCTCCAATAATTTTTTAAATCCATTTTTACCCATTTTTGAATTTTTACAAAATATTTTGAAATGAATCTTTTTGTCATTTTTAAATGAGGTTCGTTGTGACTTTTATGACACAAATATGGAAGGAATAATTTTTTAAAATTATACAACATGAGAGGATTTTACCACCATCATGACACCTCAATTATTTATGGATTACTTTTAAAGTTTATGATTTTCTTTTCAAATAAAATGTATTCATTTATAAGTGAACATCTTTTGTAAAAGAAAAGTGGTTTTAAAATAGAAAAGTTTTTTTCCTCAAGAATTATTTCATGTGATCTTTAAAAATCATTTTATATATAAGATGACATCCTTTGGAGTAACTTATACTTTACTAAGGACATGACTCAATGATACCATCATTATTATTTCTCTATATAGTTTATGTTTTTGATGAAAAGAATAAATGTTAATGAAACCAATTTCTCCTCCCTGGGTTATGCTATGATTAAATATTTATAAAACTCATTTCTTTTCATGGGTTCTTATGTGATGAATGTTTTATGATCTTATGGAACATATATGTATGGTTTTAATTATGTGATAGGTGGTACCTATATATCCCTCCAATGATTTTGGTAAATTATTATATCTCGTGATAGAGTTATGGGAAATAAGTCAACATGCTTGATACATTATGGTAAACAAGTCAAAGTGTTTGATACACTATGGGAAATAGTTTTTTATGAATGATTTAATGATATTGTTAGATAAAATTGATATATTAAATATTTTAAATGCATATTATGCTTCCACACACATTTATGAAATGATATTATGGTTCATGATTGATTTATGATGATTTCTCATTCTTATGATTCATGTCTTTTTAAATTCTAATATTTTATGCCATAACTCATGTTTATGATATTTTTCAGATTGTTTATGAACCTTTTATGTTATGTTCATTATATTAAACCCTTTTATTATCTTATTATTTTATATAATCATTGATTTATATCTCCCATGCTTTCCCTTACTGATCATATGATCTCTCCCTTTTCTTATGTTCCTTTTCCATAGGTTATGAAGAATATTCTTAGTAGGGTATGTCTATGAAGATTACTATGTGCGAAGATATTTAGATGATATATTGAATATCTTTCAAAAAATAAAAATATTTTATATAAAATCTCCAAATACTATAAACATTTATAGTTATGACATTGATTTTATTGTTATGTAATGAATATTCATTTAAATAGATGTAATATTTGTTTATAAAAACTCGAGTTATAAAAATATGTAAAATGATGATACTAGTAGAATTAATTAAATTATTATTTCAAATGGATATTATATAACATTAATAATAAATCCAAAATATAATGGGACTTTTAAATTTCATGATTTAATGAAAAATAATGACATTTTTACAAAAATTGATATTTTTCTCTATTCACTGAAAAATTAATATTTTTAATAAAATACCCAAAATTAAACTTAAGATAATATTGACATGCTGATTTCAAAAATCATATCCTTTTTATGAAATCCAATTTCTAAAATTTTAAGAATTTAATTATAATATATGGACATAAAATGCAACAAAAATAATTTTTGAAGAAAACATATTATTGAAGCATAAAATGGATTTACTCAAAATTGAGTACTCGTTAACTAAGAGTTAATAAATAAATATAATTAAGTTAAAAGTGTATAAATACTTTTAATCAGGTGGTTAATATTATTCATACCTTCCAATCTAATGACATTGTGATAC
This sequence comes from Viscum album, assembly GCA_963277665.1. Taxonomy (NCBI): domain Eukaryota; kingdom Viridiplantae; phylum Streptophyta; class Magnoliopsida; order Santalales; family Viscaceae; genus Viscum; species Viscum album. Next base: position 182,840,571 of record OY728155.1, on the reverse strand, counting down.
CTATCATATATTAATATTTCAATAGTCTTTTGTGGTTCGTTTAAACTCAATGTTTCATGTAAAGCAAGCTATCAAAAAATTTAAATTTATTTAAAGAGAAATATATCATAAAATATCACATTAGAAGGGATCAATAATTTTATTGTTTTATTCCATGAGTTAAATCCCTCAAACGATAAATATAAATAGTGGATAAATCATGAAACATGAATCCCAAGAAGGTAAATCCTTTTGAAAATTAAAAGAAAAATATAAATTAAATTGTAAAAGGTTTTTAAAAAAGATTCTTTTACATTGTTGTACAAGAAAATATTAGGGGTCACTTTTGAATGTCCTTTAAAAAATGTTAAAGTGAAAACATTGAAAACTTTTAATTTTAAAATAATATCTAATAATGGATCATTTAAAAAAACATAAATGTATCTACAAGAAATGTGGTATATAAGATAAAACATTTAATCATGGAAGGAAATACCTTTTGATATTTTCAAAAATACACTACTTGAAACCTCACATCATAAAAGAGGTGATAAAAACTAATTTTTAAAATTTGTAAAATAAAATATGATAGTCACATGATTTAATAAATAATGGGGTTTCAAAGTATGATAGATGAACATTGGTGTAAAGATAAAAACATGAACATGGATGATAAACCATCATTTAAGAGGATGATAATTATTCTTAACATAGTTACATTTTCAAGAAGTAATATAATTAATCAATAAATATGATGTGAATAAAAATTTATCTATCAAGATATAAATTATGTATACCATATGAAATTAACGATGAATATCAAGGGGAAACATTATAAATCAAGAAATAATATTGAGTTATGAATAACTCTTATATTTTATGTAAGATATCAAAAATAGTCACAAGAAAGGAAGATAATGAATTTAAATGAAGTTTAAAAAATAAAAAAATAATTTAATATATTATAATTCAAGGGGTATTAGTTTCAAAATACAAAATAATATTGGTTCATAATATCAAAACATGATTCAATGAAGGGTGATAGAGACAAAAACATTTACCTTTTATCTTGATTTCCTTAAACGCATTCTGATACCCTGTATAAAGAAATAACTAAATTGATTAACTATATAATAATATGATTCAAAATTATTACCATTTATACTCCTAACTTATAATAATTCTTTATGTATATATTAATTATTTATTATCTACCTTTAATATCAGGTGTGAGTAATCTTGATCATTTGGAACTGTTTTCATAATAACAGGGTTATTACCCATTCTTATCCCAAATATCATCATTTTTTATCATAAAATGTAATTTAATTTATGTTTTATAATTATTTATAATATTATAATTTCAGTTTATAAGTATTTTAGTTATTATCCATGACGATGAAGTCGGTGATCAACTTGTTTTGGTAATTTATAATAAAAAAAATTAGTCTTATCTTAATTATTGAGTTAAATGTTAATATTACTAATACATAGCCAAAAAACATTATTTAATTATTAATATCCAATATTAAATTTATAATTACATCCTTGAAGAAAATTTATAGCATTGTTCAAGTAGGTGGTTAAACTGGCCCAACAAGAACATGTTACAATCTATGTGTAAGTATGGTTATGGAAGAGATTATTTTATTATAATATCATAATCAAATAAGTATAATGAAAATATTTATATATTATTAAGTTTAATAATAATAATTGGGATGAGTTATAAGAATAATGTAACTGTAAAATAAATTTTCACTTATAAATAAATCAGTTTTCCCGTTGGTATGTTCGATTAAGGTTGTTAGTTTTACAATGATCACTTATTGATAATATCAATTATAAAAGGACTAATTTATATTTAAATAATATAAATAATTACATAAATAAAATTTATACTTTATAAAATCATTTCTTTAATCATCATAGAAATATGGTGATGAAAAATGAAATGTGTCATTCAAGGAAGCGATACTCTGCACATGCGCATGAGCAACGTTATCATTTTTTTATTGAATGAGAGGGGAATAGATAATGGTTATTCCATAAATATAATGAAATTTTAGTATATTATTTATAATAATTACATTATATACATTTGGTTATAATGGGATTGGATTAGGGTGGATGAGAAGGATAAAGAAAATAATGTTAAAGGGGAACAATTGGGAATTTTGATTTTCTCTTGAAGTATCTTTTGGTAATGAAGGAATTTAGTAACCTTATTGATTCTAGAGAAAAAAATGTGTAGAGAGGATATAAAATAATAAAATTAGGTGGAGTTTCATGGGAATTTTAAACTTGGGGTGTAGCATTAAATGGGGGTAAGTGTACTCATTTTATAGGTGAAAAAGAGGGACATATCTTTGGAAAAGAGTGTTGAGGGATAAGAAAGGGATTTCATGAGAGTTAGGTGAGTACGGTGGAAATATTTTAGTGATATGTGTAGGTATGAAATTAAAAACTAAAATAGGTTTTCTAAATGTTCTACATGTCAAATTTATTTAGTAAAATTTGTGCCCCATTAGATTACCCATTTTAACATTTATTAATCTTGATTAAAATATAACCATGGTAATTATTTTGTAACTAAAAATATTAGATAACCCAACTTACCCAATTTAAATATGATAAAAAAAAATTTAACTCTATTTAATCTAATTAAATTTATAAATAAATGAAAATTAACTTTTAAATTAAAATATATATTGTGTTGAAAAACTATTTTTTTAGAAAAATATTATTTTAATCATTAAGTGTTATTAATCTTAATTAACATTGATTATCGATTAAATGGCTATTAATTTATTTTTATATATGTTTAAGCATAATATTAGATTATTTTTTTTTAAATATAATAATTTATTTTAAAATAGAAATACTTATGAAGTTATAATTTCTTGAAAAATATTTTTTTTACAGTAGTATCTAGTATTTATCTTGGTATTATAATTTTATTCCTAAAAATGAAATTTAACACATTACATAATTTTAAAATTCTAATTTCAAATATTCAAATAATTTTATATTATTCAATTTTTAAAAGTGAAAAAATCAATTTTAATATAAGAATGCATAACACATAATTTTGTTTTAAGAAATATGTATATTCTAAGCATAAAATAAATTTATTACTTTCTTAGTAATAATTACTGGATGGATGTTAACTTATTTTATTATATATATTATAAATACTTTCAATTTAAACTATTATTTAACTGTAATTAAATAAACTTAATATTACATGAAAAGGAAATTTTTAAGTAAATATATTTTTATGCATAAAATGATTGTATTTTTTATTTATCCACAATAATTGAATTTTATAAATGAATTAGTATTAAAAACAAAATTTATATTTATTTCTACATACAATTCATAATTCAGTTACCACTATTTTTTTCCCTCCAAGTTAATGACTATACTTTAATGATTATATAATATTCCATGATTCATTTTGGTTTGGTGTTGCATGTGAAGTAAGATATCAAACACAATATTTATTTAAGGGAATATATTCCAAAATATAGAGGTGTTACATGATTCATTTTTTCAGACCATAAATTTTTGGTTTTGATATTAAAATATTTTCTAGTGGGTATAACATATGGTATCAGAGTTACTAATTCTAGAGTCTAAATTTATGTTCACGGAGGATTTAAATACTTTCATTAAGTGTTTTTATTTTTTATTTTACATCTAAAATTATGTTCAAGGGTTCTATTCAGAGGATATAGAATTAAAAAAAAGGTAAAAAAGGATTGATAGGATTAACATGCCATATTCTAGTTATTTAAAGATGAAAATAGAGAATTCTTTATATTAGAGAGATTTAAATATATCATTAACTAATATCAATATGGATATAATTGAGAAAAGTGAATGGGGGAGATTAAGGAGAAGGAACATGGAGTTGTATGGATGATGTTTGTATGAAATAATTCTTTGAATATCTAAGTGATAAATATCACTTCCAAGTTTATGTTTTCACTCTCCAATATATATATAATAATTCCACCATAATAAAAAAAGATTTTCTAATACAAAAAACTCTTTAGTCTTAAAATAACTAAAGTAAAGTTTGTGGATGATCATGTGAATAATTTCAATGTGATCAATAGTAAATTAGAGATTGTAAACATGATGTTTTAGAGTAGAGTGTTGGAATTGATCATGTTATCATCATTACCAGATTTATGGAATGGGATGGTTACTTATGTGATCTATTCAATTGGTAGGAATGGTTTATTGAAACACCTCCATATTTATATGAAATATTCCTATTTAATTAATTTGATTTCTTTGGTATCTTTTGTTGCACGCAACACCGAGTTTAAACAAATTGTGATATACTATCAAAATATTATTATTTTAAAAAGACTATTATAACCAAGCCATTAAATTGGTGGGTATTAATATTAATAACCATATTATGAAATATATTTATTAATTATTAGAAAATAAACACATATTTTTTAGTAAAGTCGTTTGCTTCTTCAAAATATGTTTTCTTAAATAAAGGATTTTATTTATTTCTATGAGAAAATAAATATAATTAATTCTGACACTTTTAGAAAATGTGTTTTAAAAACCAAAATTAATTTTGAATTCATTATTTGAAAACTATATTGGGATGAATTTTTTATAATTTTCTAAACAGTTTAAAATTTTAATGAATAAATAAAAATAATGATTTACATTGAAAAATGTATTTCTTTTAAAGAATTTACAAAGTAAAATTATAATTTGGATTAGTTTTAAATTTTAATTAGTTTATTTTGATTATAAATAATCTAATTTTAGTGTTTTAAATAGATTTTTTACATGAATTTTTTATAAAAATATTTTATACTTAAAAGGGAATTTTTTAGAAAAAATATGTTTCGTTGCGTTTTGCCGATTTAATATTAAATTAAAATTTTACACTTATTTGTTTAAAATTTTTAAAAATATATTCCATATTTTTTATAATTAATTCAAAATTTATAAATACACCCCTCTTATTTTTTCTCATAATTAATAGTAACCATAATAATTTTTATTACCATAGTAAATTGTAAATTGGGTAATTTAGGTTAAAAATAAAATAATAAGAACTATTAAATGACCCAAAAACTTACATAAATTTTATTTTATGAGTAAATTTCTTCCATAATCATACATTTCATTATTATATGACCTTTTATTCCTACTTGGGTAATATTATGACCCTTATAATATTTTATTTAATAAAAAGTAAAATGTGTCACAATCTTGTTTTTAAAAAGTATAAAATTTTCAATACATGGTTATACAGAATATATATTAAACTATAAATATAAATTTTAAATCTAAAGTATTTATCTTTAACATTGTGATTTATTTTTAATTTTTAGGGAAGAAATAATTATCTTATATTCGTGCACAACGTTGATGTAGTAATTATTAAATCAATCAAAAAAAATAAATGATATTATAAATTTTAAAATAACAATAATTTGAGATATTTAAGGTTATCCAAAAATTCCTAATATTCTCATGACATGTTTATAATATAATAAAATATTTAGTTCAAATTTTACCTTTTTTAAATTATGATTTTAAATTCAAATTAATGAATCATATCAAATTTGACAATAATGAGATTTTATGGGATTAATATTTTACTAAATTATTTAAAAAACATAAAAATATTAAATAATCTCAAATGGGATAATATATGGTATAAAAATTCATCCCCTAGGAATTTATAATCCATTTGGAATCATTTTGATCTAGAATATTCTTATTATATTTTAATATTTTGTGAGATTCCAAAAAACACCCTCTCCTCCCCTTATAAATACCACCCTCACCACCCATTCTCCTCCCATAATACAATAATTAAATATTGTAAAATATCTATCAAACACTCTCATCCCCACTCTCTCCATTTTTAGGTGATTATGGCCTCAACAAAAGACCAATTCCAAGTTCCTCAAGGGGTCCTTCAAGGAGGTGATATTCAAAAGGTAACATTCTCAAACTACCTCGTTTAATTTATTTTCTTCTTCTACCTTATTCTAAACTCTTTAATCCATTAATTAATAATAACTCCATTATAATTTATATAAATTATTTATATATTTATAATATAGTATCTTCTATTCGATCCTTTTTCTCTTTTCCTATTATTCTAAAAAAGCAAACCATTGTCTAAATTATGGTTGTTAATCATCTCCATGGAAAATGAGTATTTATTTTCCATTACCACCTTCAAAAATGGTCATAAAACTATTATTATGGTTAAATAATATTTTAATAAGTATATTATAACTTATTTAAATTTTTATAACTTATATATAGATATAATATTAAATAAAATGAAACTAATTCTGGATAGTCAAAAAACACCAAAAGAAACCAAACATTTGTCAATAACATTTATCAAATGAATCATCTTTATGTAAGAAAAAAACATGAAATATGGGACCATTTAAACTTATATAATTTTATGAATACTATTTCATTTCAGTTCCATAATGGTATTCCCATTCTAAAATTATTTCTATAATTATACACAAGTGAACCAACTATGAAACCATGAAACGAACCTCCCAAAACGAAGAAATTAAACCATATAACTCATAGAAATGGCTATAAATGGACTTAATAAAATTATAATAAACAAAATATATTTGGAATAGGTTATTAATTAATTAATTTATTAATATAATTTTATAATCCAAGACATAAGTGTAAGTGGAGAACGCATTCGAACATAAGTTAAGGGATATTTCAGAACCTCCATATTTCCTTTGGTTTATGCTTTCTATCTCTTTGCCTCAATTTATTTCATCATTTTTCTTATATAATTATCCTATATTATATGTATATATATAATATATATGTATCTATCTCAATTTTTATTTATTTTATTCGGAATTACATATTTTTAAAGGTTCCCTTCTCAATTCCTCTTGATAAGAAAACCTGATTAAAGGGAAATTTTCTATTTCTTACCCATTTTAAAGTACACTCCATAAAATATTTGAATAATACAATATTTTTATAAAATCAATAAATTTAAAATGAATAAATATTTTAGTTCATTTCTATTTTTATGTACATAATTTTTCCTTTATCCTCTTTAAACACTCTTTATTTCTTTCCTTAAAACTGCACTTAAGTGGCACATTTCTAAAGATACATAACCACATTTTTAATGATTTTACTTAAATTGAACTTAATTATTCCTGATATATTCTTATATTTACATTATTAATGTCTAATAATGATTTAAATCCCTTATTTCATTGATACCTTTATGATATGCCCTTTGGATATGCCTTATGGCATGATTATGAAGCTCATTTATCTCTAGGGGAAACCCTTATGTTTATTCCTCATGATTGATTATTTATGTCATACACATATGAATGAATATGTAATGATGGTGTGCCTATATATAGATCCATTTCTTTGTTTAATGTTTTAGTCTCATGATACGTTATGTATGGGATTAGGGAGTAAACCTAACCATTATGGGTCTCTATCCACCATGTGATATAGTCTTGGTAGTTAGCCATGACTCATGTTTATGTCATGTTTTATGTTTCTTCCACTCTCCTATGTATCCATGATCCTATTATTACATGTTCTAAATGTTATAGTTCCATATGTTTATTCATAATCTATGCCTTTTATGTTATCATTTTATGCCTTCTAACTCATGTGTTATTCTTCATTTCCATGTTTATTCCCTTACGATGATTTTTAGTTCATCCATTTTTGTCTATGTATTATATAAGTTATCTTATATAGTTGTATGAGCTCAAAGGGAGTTAGGAGATCATTATGTGGATTAATAAAAATATCTTTTATTATATTTTCATGTTTTTAAATTATGTACCCAGTCTTCCAAAGTCACTAGACTTTTTGATCCTTGGTTTGTATTTTATTGATAATTATGCTTAAAATCATATAATAATATGTGTAAAAGGACTGGGTCACAATATTTAGTATCAGGGAATATTCTATTTATTTATTGGTATTAGGACTAGAAAAAAATTTCAATAACCCTAAGGATGATTATATCACCCTGGAAAACCTAGATTAAAACATAAGGAATCACAAGTTAGAATGTACTTTTCATTTTTAAGTTTATCCTTCTATATTTATAGTTTATTTTTATATGTTCATTATCTAAGAATTAAATCCCCATAAATTTATTTTTATTTTTTTAGTTAATGTCAAGAAATTGGAGAACTCGTGAAAACAACCACTATGATAAGAAATGTGATGATTTCCTTAATGAGATGTCAAACCTAATAGGAATGGGAGATCATAAATTCATGACTGTACTAGCTCAACTGGATCAAGTTATGAATAATAACTTGAATCCTACGTAATTCCCTCCTTATCATAAAATATATCAAGTTGTGCTTAAATCCTCTATATGACAAAGGCATCCTTTATTTAGTGGATCTTCTGATCCCCTCGTTAAGGAAAATGAATTAACTCCATTGAGAAGATATTCTCTATCCTCCAGTGTTCAGAAGAAGAAAAGTACATATTGGAGGTCTATCATATTGATAACGAATCTTATCAGGGGTAGACACTAATAAAGAACACAAATTCTAAATATAGAACTAGCTTCATGGAATGGGAAGGATTCAAGAAAATATTTTTCAATAAATATTTTCCATAAACTCTTCATATTAATATATATATATGAAGTTCCTAAAACTAAAGAAAATGGAATATGAGACTATCAGAGCAAATGTGAAAAACTTTAAAAGGATTTCAAGATGCACCTCTATATTTTTCATGAACATTGAAAGAAAGGTGGATCACTTCTTTAGCTAGTTAAATATGAGTCTATGAAAAGAATTTATGATTAGAGACTTTAAAAAATATAAATAGATTTTCTGTTGTGACCTTAAGGTTGAGATAGAGATTGGGTACTCACATTGGTCTCATGGGATCAATGATAAAAAGGGGAATATGGATTTTAATATGGAAGGATCAACAGAAAAATCCCATGGAGGAAATAAACTCCAATATACCATGTGTAAAAAGTGTGGGAATAATCATCCCAGAAACTGAATAAAGTGAACCGGGAGATACTTCAAAATGTGCAAGAGAGGGGAATTAGGCTAATAATTATTTAGGGGATATGAATAATCCACAAATTTATAAGAATAAATAAAGTTTCAGATAAACATCTGACCTATAGTACAATGTTTTAACTATAGGGAATAATGGCATTATCTAAGCTAGTTCCATAAGCCAATGGTTGTTGTAGACAATCAATGACAACATCTTCCAAGGAAACAAGGAAGGAAAAATTATATCACTACTTCTGAAGAAGATCCTAATAATGATGTGGTGACAGGTACACTGGTTATTCATTCAAGAATAGTAAACAAACTTTTTTTTGATTCTATGCATTCTTTTATATCATTCAAGTCTAGTATAATTATTCAAACACCACCTCAAAATATATAAAAAAAGTTTTCTGTGATAATAGAAAATAGGGAAATTATTGTATCTAAAGTATATAAATCCTCCCTAGTTAATTTTTGTAGAATAAATCTCTTATAAAATTCTGACTTACTTTCTTTGGTGGAGTTTAATTCCAAATTCTCCATGGATTAGATGTATTTATACAAATCCAACATCAACTTTCAGGAGAGGGAGATCACCCTTCGCTTCCTGAGGCATTCTCCAATTCTGTATAATTTTAAGGAGGATAACGAATCTCTTTTAGAATCATCAACTCAAGTATGGATATTATTTCCTTATGAGAAATCATTTCTAGATAAAAATATTGATAAAAAGGAGAGGAACATTCTTGAAGAAATACCCATTGTGAGGAACTACACTAATGTGTTCCCTAAAGAATTGACCAGTATTCCTCATAACGAAGAGGTTGAGTTCTCAATTGAACTTATAGTTGGATATATTCCCATATCAAAGTCTTCTTACTAGATTTCCACTACTGAGTTATAAAAATTGAAGAAGTTGTTACAATAGAATATAGACAAGGGTTTCATACTCCTTAGTGCTTTATCAAGGGGTGTGTCGGTCCTCTTCTACAAGAATAAGGATGGATCAATTAGCATATGCATTGATTATCGTGAGATTAAAAAATCATGATAAGGAATAAGTATTCCCTTCCACAAATAGATGAATTTATTGATCAAATATATAGGACAAGTATTTATATAAGGTGGACCTTCGGTCAGGAAATCACCAATTAATTGTGAATAAGGAATACATTTGCAAGACTGCCTTTCGAATGAGGTATGGATACTATGATTTCATAGTGATTCCCTTCAGGCCCACTAATTCTCTAAAAATATCCATGGACTTAATGAATAGAGTCTTTATAGATTTCATTTACAAATTGGTGGTAGTCTTTATAGATTATATTCTGATATACTCCAAGAGAAAATAGGATCATGAGTAGAATTTGAATATTGTTCTAAAGACATTTTAAATGGAGAAACTATATGTAAATTACATTAAATATGATTTTTGGATTGAGTAATTATAATTATTGGGGCATGTTATCACCATCAAAGAGATAACTATGGACCATTATAAGACAAAGTCAATTGAGGAGTGGATCAGACCAGTATCTATAATGGAGATCTGTAGTTTCCTCAGACTAGCTGGGTATTACGTAATACTTGTGAGGAACATCACACAATTTTCAAACCCACTAGCCAAGATCAGTCAGAAGGTATTAATGTTTTTTAAACTTTTAAATATGAACACAAGTTTAAAGAGTTAAAAAAGAGGCTTATCACTGCACCAGTACTTACACTACCCACAAGTGGAGAACTCTTTGTGGAATATAGTGATAAACTAAAAAAGGGATAAGTATTTGTATTAATGAAAAATGAAAAATTAATAGCTAATGAATCAATGTGGTTGAAAGTTAATTAGAAAAACTACCCCATGCATGATATGGTGGTTGAAGCTGTGATCTTCATATTGAAAATCTAGCGGCATTATCTCTATGGGGTGAAGTGTGAGATATATACTGATCACAAGAGCCTCAAATATATATTAACATATAAGGATCTTAAAATACACTAGAAAATATGGTTATATATCATCAAGGATTATTACATCATAATCCACTACTATCTTGGTAAAGTAATTTAAGTGGTAGATGTTCTAAGTATGAAGGATCCTACAAATTTATTAATGATGAGAATTGAGAAGGATCCAATATTCTTAGACATACAAAGAATAGACATGAGAATCATAAGGTAAGGAAAATTTTCACTCCTTTATCAAATGATTTATCAACCATCCCTTATGAATAATATAAAGGACTCCCAAAGAAATTATATGGAAATTCATAAGAAGGTGGAATCTATCAGAAATGGGAAATCCTCATAGTTTTTAAGATTTGGGTTATGACTATGTATACCATCAAATCATGAGATAAAGAGGGATATTTTTAATGATGCACATAGATGAACCTTCTCTATACACCCAGGGAGCATAAAGATGTATTGATATCACCAAGAGAACTAGTGGTCGGACAATATGAAGAAGAAGATCACTGAATATACATTAAAGTGTCTGGTATATAAGTAATTGAAGTCCCAAAGGAAATATTATAAGGGGGTGATGCATCCATTACCTATACATACATGGTAATTATAAAACATTACTATGGACTTTGTCACTGGACTCACAAAAAACAAACAGAGGCAATAATGCCATATGGATTTTTATGGATTGTCTTACAAAGAAAAATCACTTTATTATAATATGAGAAGTACTCTTACTCGATAAACTTGCACTGATATACACCAGAGAAGTAGTGAGGCTCCATGGAGTACCATTATCAATTATATTTGATCGAGATACTAGATTTACCTATATGTTCTGGAAAATTATCCAACATGATCTAAACACTGAGTTGAACTTCAGTATGGCTTATTACCCTCAAACTAATTGCAATTCTGAGCAGACTATTCATACACTAGAATATATGTTGAGATAATACTTAAGAGACTTCACCAGAGGATGATATAAATATCTTACACTAGTCAAGTTCTCTTACAACAATACTTTCCACTCAATCATATAAATAGACCCATATGAATAACTTTATGGGAAGAGATGTATAACACCTGCATGATGGGATGAAGTCAGTAAATGTAATATATTGGTACATGAAATAATCAATGAAATGGTATAAAGTGTTAATTCTATTGAACAACACATCAGGGCTACCCAAATATGACAGAAGAGATATGTAGATAATCATTGACGAGACTTAGAGTTTGAAGTTGAAGATATGGTATTCCTCTGCATATCTTCATGAAAGAGACTCATGAGATTCAGAAAGAAGGTAAAGCTATGTACCAGGTACATCATTCACTTTAAGATTATTGGTCGCATGAAATCTATGTCATATCGACTAGAAATCCACTAACCATGTCTTGGGTACATGATATATTCCAAGTATCCCTCCAGAGGAAGTACATACCAGATCCAGCATGTGAATGGAATTAAGAGGTATTATAGATGGAAGATGATCTCTATTATAAGGAGAATATAGTAAAGACCTTGGACCATATATATAAAGTTATATGCAACAAGACCACTCACCTAGTTAAAGTACTATGGAGGAATAAAAAAATACAGAGGCGATATGGGAAACGGAGGAATCCATGAAGGAGAAGTACCCTCAACTATTTTCACAATAGTATATAAAATGAAATTTGAAGGGAGAAATTTTATAAGGGGTAAGAATGTAACACCCTAATATTTTTATAAAATACTCCTCTTTAATTAATATTATTTCTTCAATAGCTTGTGTTTCATGCAATATCGAGTTTAAATAAACTGTGATGTACAATTAAAATATTATTATTTTAACACAACCATTATGACCTAGCCATTGAATTGGAGGGTATGGATAGTATTACCCATATTACCAAATATATTTATTAATTCTTAAGAAATAAATGCTAAATTTTTAGTAAATTCATTGTATTCTTCAAAAATATTTTTTCATAAAAAATTTCATTTTATAATTCATCATTTTAAAATTATCTTAGGATTAATTTTTTATAATTTTCTAAAATGTTTGAAATTTTAATGAATAGTGAAAAATACTGATTTATAATGAAAACGGTATTCTCTTTTAAAGAATTTTCAAAGTGAAATTATATTTTGTATTAGTTTTAAAATATATTTTGTTACTTTTTATTGGAAATAATAAAAAAAATTCTTTTAAATTAATTTTATACTTGAATTTAGTAAAAAATCATTTTATACTTAAAAAATTAATTTTTTAGAAAAAAAATTCATTGCGCTTTTCCACTATAATATTAAATTAAATTATGCCACTTTTGTGATTTAAATTTTTAAAAAAATATTCCATATTTTGAATAAATAAGATTGAGTTTATTAAATATACCCATTTTATTTTTTATCCTAATGAATAGTAACCATATTAATTTTTATTACCACGGTAAAGGGTAAATCGGGTAATTAAGGTTAAAAATAAAATAATGAGAACTATTAAATGACCCCAAAACTTGCATAAATTTTATTTTATGATTAAATTTATTCTATACTCATTAATGTTTTAGTTATATGACCATTTATTTCTACTTGGGAAAGATTATGACCCTTATAACATTTTATTTAATAAAAAGTCAGATATGTCACACTCATGTTTTTAATAAGTATAACATTTTTAATATGTGGTTATATAGAATATATGTTAGACTATAAATTATAATTTTAAATAAAAAAGATTTGTATTTATTATGGTAATTTATTTTTAATTTGTATGGAAGAAATAAATTCCTTAAATGTTTGCACACTACCGATACATTAATTAATCAATTAATGAAAAACAAATCAAATAAATGATATTAAAAATATTAATATAAATAAAATTTCAGATATTTGAGGTAATATATGATTTATATAGATTATCAAGACATTTTTATCATATAATAAAATATTTGGTTCGAATTTGACTTGTTTCTTGATGATTTTAAAGTCAAAGTAATGAATAGTATCAAATTTGACAATAATGATATTTTATAGGATTAATATTTTATTAAATTATTTAAAAAACATAAAAATATTAACTAAGAACACATAGGATAATATATGTTCTAAAATTTCATAACATGTTCATTTATAGTATATTTTGAATAATTTGGCTCTAGAATATTCTTATTATATTTTAATATTTTGGTAAATTCCAAAAACACCCTCTCTTCCCCATATAAACACCACCCCTTCACCTCACACCTTCTAAGACATAACGTTATCAAATATTTACCAAAAACTCTACTACATACTCTCCCAATTTCCAAGTTCTTTTTTTCTTTCCAAATGACCAATTCCAAGTTCTTCAAAGGGGTCTATCAGGGAGGTGATATTCAAGAGGTAACATTCTCAAACTACCTGTTTTAATTTATTTTCTTATTCTACCTTCTCCTCACCTATTTCATACATAAAATAATAATAAATATAGTATAATTTTTATAATATAAAATTATACTAGTAATTTAATTTCCTTTATCTATCCCTTTTTCCCATCTAGTCTTATTCAAAGAAAGGAAACCATTGTCCAATTTATGGTGGTTAACTATCTCATGGATAATGAGTTTTTTTCCATTACCACCTTCAAGGATGGTTATAAAACTATTATTATGGTTAATAATATTTTAATAAGTATATTATAACTTATTACATGTTTTATGACTAATATATATTTAGACATAATATTAAATAAAATTAAACTAATTCATGTTGGTCGGAAAAATCACCAAAATAAACTAAACATTTATCATTAACGTTTATCAAATGAATCAACCTCATGTCAGAAAAAAAAATATATGGGACCATTTAAAATTGTGTATCTGTATTAATACCATCTCATTTAACTTATATAATATTATTCCCATTCTATAAGAAATTCCATAATTATACACAAGTGAACTAACCACAAAACCGTGAAACGAGCACACTCGGACTGGCGAAATTGAACCTTACAACTCATTAAAATGGACATAAATGAACTTAATAAAATTATAATAAATAAAATATATGTGTAATATGTTAATAATTAAGAAATTAATGAATCTAATTTGATCATCCAGGACATTAAGTGCAATTTCAGATCACATTCGGACATAAGGTAGGGGATCTCTTCAAACCTCCATATTTCCTTTGGGTTACGCTTTCACTCTCTTTTTCTCAATTTATATCTTCATTATTCTTATATAATTAACTTATATTATATTTCTAGGTACCGTTAATATGAATGTATCTCAATTTATATTTATTTTATGGGGAATTACATGTTTTAAAAGGTTCATTTCTTAATTCTTCTCGATAATCAAACTCGGTTAATGGGAACTTCTCTATTTATTACCAATTTTTAAGTGCACTAAATAAACTATTTTAATAATATAATATTTTTATAAAATAAACAATTTTAAAATGAAAAAATACTTTAGTTAATTTCTATTTATATGGAAATAATTATGCCTTTATCCTCTTTAATGACTCTTTATTCTTTTACTTAAAACTGTGCTTAAGTGGAACATTTATAAAGCTACCTAACCACTATTTTTTAATGTTTTCACTTTATTCAAACTTAATTATTCATGATATATTATTATATTTTATTTATTAATGTCCAAGAGTGATTTAAATCACTTCTTTCATGGATACATTTATGATACGCTCTTTGTTTATGCCTTATGACATGATTATGAATCTCATGTATTTCCATGGGTAAACCTTATGTTTATTTCTTATGTTTGATTATTTATGTGGAAAAAATATGCAAGAACATGTTATTATGGGTTCACCCAGATATCACTCCAATGAATTTGGTAATGTTTTGATCTCATGATATGTTATGTATTAGATTAGTGAGTAAACCTAATCCATTATATGACTTTGTCCCCCATGTCATATAGTCTTAGAAGATAGCCTTAAGTCATGTTTATGTCATGTTATATGTTTCTTACACTCTCCTATGTTTCCATGATCATATGATTCCATGTTATAAATGTTGTGCTTTCATATTTATATTCATAACCCATGCCTTTTATGTTGTAATTTTATTTATTCTAACTCATGTGATATACAACATTCCCATGTTTATTCCCTTATTGGGATTTTTAGCACATCCCTTTTTTTCTATGAATTCCCTAGGTTATCTTATGGAATTATAGGATCCCAAAGGGAGTTTTGATCTCATTATGGAGATTAATAAAAAGTTTTTTATTCAAGTTTCATCTTTTATAATTATGTACAGAGTCTTCCAAAGGCACTAGAATTTTTTATCCTTGGTTTGTATTTCATGGATAATTATTCTTAGAATTATGTAATAATATGTGTGAAAGTCTTGGGTCACTATACTTAGTGTTTGAGGGTATCTAGGGTATAATAATAAATTAAGAGGTAAAATAAAATAAATTCCAATAGTATATCAAAACAATATATAGTGTAGAGGGTAGAGGATAACAAACTCAACAAAGAAGTTGGAAGGAGAGAATTGGGGAAACCTAAAGGATCGATGGTGAATTGATATTTTTGGCTCCCTCATAATATAAGTATAGAAAGAAATAAAATTTGAATAAAAATTGCAAGGATTGGTGGGTAAAATATGGAGGATAAATTTTGAATACCATATATGATAAAGGTCGCATCAATGTTTTTATTTTGAGTGAAAAAATTCCATTGAAGTCATTGATCATTAAATCTAGAGAATCATTTCACATAAAATCAAAGAGAAGATGCATGTAAAATTGTGTTTTTGGAAAGTTTATTAAGTTATATCTTGTTTATGATAAAGCTCTTTAGATGATATGAAGGGTTGTGTGAATGTTTTAAAAAAACATAAATGATTTCTGAAGTTGTATACATTCAATCACATACCAATATTGAGAAAGAATATGATTTTAGTAGGTTAACTAGATAATCCATGGTTCTATATAACATTTTCCAAAGGGTGTGGAAAATCACATGAGGTTTTATGGTGGTGATCAACGGTTTGAAATATGGAACATCACATCTAATGGGAACATTAAATATGACGATTATTATCAGTATTTCAATTTTGGATTCTCAGTTGTGGAATTACCATCTTGGTCAC
Source organism: Viscum album (assembly GCA_963277665.1). NCBI lineage: Eukaryota > Viridiplantae > Streptophyta > Magnoliopsida > Santalales > Viscaceae > Viscum > Viscum album. Next base: position 182,823,461 of record OY728155.1, on the reverse strand, counting down.
ATGAGTGAAATAGAAGAGATTATTTGTTGTTAAAGGTGTACTAAAACTCATGAACATGGAGTATAGAACATGTTAAGAGTGAATCCATAGAAAGTATAAATGGGTGTCATTTTCTATTTAAGTATTTATACTCAAGTCTCAGAAGTTAGATCATATGAATATGAATGTATTGGGACCAACACTATAAGAAAATAGTGTTTTAGTGGTGGT